>JAYKKT010000082.1:10105000-15105000 GCA_036023115.1 Brasenia schreberi
CTTTTGGAAATATAGGGCCTACGATGTCAAACGCCCACATGGTAAATGGCCAGGGGCTGACCACGGAATGTAATGCAGATGAGGGGATATGAATGGCGTGCCCATGCACTTGACATGGATAACACTTCCTAACATGATCGTGAGATACCTTTTTCAGGGTGGACCAAAAATAGCCCCCTCTAAGTATTTTCATTGCCATCATGTTGGCATTAACATGACCTCCACATTCTCCGTCATGGAACTCATGCATCACTATCCTAGCCTCCTCTAGATCGATACATCTAAGTAGGATGCCGATAAAACTTTTCTTGTACAAAACCCCACCTAGAATGGTGTATCGGGTCAAAATTTTACGGATGAATGCCTTATCTTTGGATGTGGCATCCTTGGTGAATCCCCCATTTTCTAAAAATTGTTTGATGTCGTACAACCAGGGTTTTTCAATAGAGTCTGGGTTATTTTGGCAAATATCCAAATCGTGTGTGGATGGGTTGGGCGCATGCCATATTTCTAAAGATCGGGTCCCTGAAATGGGATCGACCTTTAGGGCTGAACCCAAAGAGGAGAGGGCATCGGCGATGCCATTGTCCTCTCTTCCCACGTGTGTGAGTCTGCACGATTGGAATGACTTAACCAATCGAGTGGCCAACTCGTGATATGGGAGTAGTTTTTTGTTACGTACTTGCCAAATTTTCAAAACCTGGTTTATGACAAGGAGCGAATCTCCAAAGACCTCGATGCAAGATGCCCCTAGAGTTTTCGAAACCCTTAAGCCTTGTATGAGTGCTTCATACTCAGCTATATTGTTGGAACATTCGAAATCTAGGCGAATTGCTATGGGAATCTCACCCTTTTCAGGGGAGATGAGGATGACCCCAGCACAAGCCCCTCGTTGGTTTCGTGCCCCATCGAAGTGCATCTTCCACACTTGGTTTTCGAAAGAGTTTGCCAAAATGTGGTTTTGGAAATGGTTTTGTAATATGCTTCATCAGGCATTTCATCAAGTGTGGGATATGCGTCTTCCAGGGGGAACTCAGCCACGTAATCTGCTAGGGCTTGCCCCTTAATGGAGATCTGGTGATGGTATTTCAGGTCATACTCCATTAGAAGGAGTTGCCATTTGCCCAATCTACCCGCGAGAATGGGTTTTTCGAACAAGTGCTTGATTGGATCAAGCTTGGACACTATCGAGATCTCATGATCTAGGAAGTAGTGTCGAAATTTTTGGCAGGCCCAGACTAGGGCCAAGCACATCTTCTCCATGGCATGATAATTTCGTTCATAAGCCAAGAGAGTTTTCGAAATATAGTAGATGGCATACTCCTTGTGGGTGTCATCCTCATATTGAGCCAATAGGGCTCCCAAAGCATTCGCATGCACAGAGATGTAGAGTAAAAGCGGTTTTCCTTGCTTTGGAGGATTCAAAACGGGGGGATTAACCAGGTATGCCTTTAGTCTCTCGAAGGACTTTTGGCATTCGTCATCCCATAAAAATTTCGTGCCCTTCCTCAACAGCTTGTTGAAGGGTTCGTATCTAGTCGCTAGATTTGATATAAATCGGCGAACGGACTGTAATCGACCCTGGAGGCTACGAATTTGGGTGAGATTGGAGGGTGGAGCCATGTCTATGATGGCTCGACACTTAGAGTGGTCGACTTCTATACCCTTTTGGCTCACCATAAAGCCCAGAAGCTTCCCTAAGCCTTTAGAAAATCTTTTTCAAACATTCGATATGAGTGCATCGGGTTTTGGATTTCGCCAAGATATCATCTACATACACTTCTACAAGCTCATGAATTTGATCATGAAAGATCGTGGTCATGGCTCTCTGGTATGTCGCGCCGGCATTTTTCAAACCAAAGGGCATGACTGTATAGCAGTACGTGCCCCATAGGGTTGTGAAGGCGATCTTACCCTGATCTCATGGACTTAGTTTGATTTGATTATAGCCTGAATAGCCATCCATAAACGAAAACATTTCATGATTTGCAGTACTATCGACTATCAAATCTATGTTTGGTAAAGGATAATTATCCTTTGGAGTGGCTTTATTCAGGTTTCTGAAATCAATGCATATTCGAATTTTCCCATTGGTTTTTCGAACTACAACGATGTTTGACAACCAATCAGAATACGCAATGGGTTTTATAAATTTGGCTTTTAACAGATCTTCTAAACCCTCTTTGACTTGCGTGTGTACATTCGGGTGTATTTTTCTAAGCTTTTGCTTTATGGGTTTTACATCCACATCTAAGGGAAGATGATGTTCGACAATGCTGGGGTCTATGCCCGGCATGTCTTCATACGTCCATGGAAACACATCTAGATAGGTTCGTAGAAATGCAATGAATGCTGATCTTTCATGTTCATGCAAACATGCGCCTACCTTGATGGTTTTGGGATTGGAATCACTCCCTAAGTTCACCTCTATGAAATCTCCTCCTACTGAATTGGAAGGTCTTTCAAAATCGAGAATTTTATGAAATTCTGGGAGCTCCGAAGTGGGATCTTCCTCAAGGGGATCCACTTCTAGGCTTCGATCATTCTCGTGGGTTATAGACCCGAGGGAATTTGATGCGTGGGTTTTCAAAAGACCTGGTTTTGTACTTGGATGTTCAATTGATTTCGAAATTTTTGGTCTGGCTATGCAGACGACGTTCCTTTCGAAATCTTTTTGCAAAGTCCTACCAGGAGCAGCTATATACAAAATCTTTTTGGTATTTTCTAGATTTTCAATTTTTTTGGGTTTTTGTAAAACAAGAACCTTAGGAACTATACAAAGCACTCTTTTTTCGAGTTTTTGTTTTTCCATTGTTTTTGGTTTTTCCTCTTTTTCGATTTTTTCGATTTTAAGTTTTCCAAATGTTTTTGTGTTTTTATGAAAGGGATCTTCCATCATACCTACAAAGGGAAAACACTACGGGTTAGACTCGGAATAAGAGGTCTAAATCGTAGGTCTCTTCTAGGATAGGTTCCAGGGCACCCTTGACCTAGGTGGTCACAGGGGGTGGCTCTGGCAGTATTTTGGGAGTATAGCCAATCCCGTATCGGCTTGGGTTGGCCCTAGGAAGGATGGGCTCTAGGTGACCCTGGTTTTGTGCCCCTAGATTTTTATAGGGCGTGTAGCTCATATTCAACAACATGTTCCACGATTTTTTGTTTTTTGAAAATATAGAGTATAAATCGTGGTCCTTGAACTTGCTGTCATCCATATCGTGCTCGTATGGCTTCTTGTCTAGGGGCTTTGGAAATAGGGGATGCTTGGTTCTTCCTAAAAGGGTTAAGATCGGGAGGGGGCCTGCTTTGGGCGACCCCTTCACATATACAACCTTCCTAGGGTTGTTTAACACGAGCCTTGGTGGCTCGACCATAGTCTGCCCCAAGTTAGCCTCATGGGCCCGGGAGCTCAACAAACAAGGGGAGTTTATGATCCCCTGATGCTGTGGGTGACTCTCACCTAGGATCACCACGACTTGGTCCCTGAAAGAGATCTTGACACACCTGTGGAAGGTGGATGGCACAACGCACAAGTTGTGTATCCAGGGCCTTCCCAACAACAGGTTATAATGGGGTGGATGTCCAAGACATGGAACACCCCCGTGTGTGTGATCCCTCCCGTTTCCATCGGGAGTTCGATCGATCCTAAAGGCCTAGACGCATTCCCATCGTATCCAGTGATAACGATGGGGCTTGGGTTCACAGAAGTCAAGGTGACTTCGATTTGATACGCCACATGAAGTGGAAGGATGTTAGCTCTCCTCCCCCATCGACTAGGCACCTGTCCAGAGAATGGTTATTCAGAACCACCTCGATATGCAGGGCCTGGTTGTGGGACTTGTAGGGTCTACCTACATCATCTTTCGAAAAAGTGATGGGCGATTTGGCTCCTATTAATGCCACTTGGTCGGACAAGGATTCCGGACTTATGTTCGAACTAACCTTGGCTCTTTCTAGAATTTTCTCTAGCACGAGTCTATGCCTAGGCGAAGTTTGTATAAGCTCTAGGATGGACATGTGGATAGGAATCTTTGAAAGATGGTTTTCGAAATCGTAAGGATTTAGGATGACTTTCCCCTTGTCTGCTTTTGGCAGAACTCCAGGAATACATGCTTTTGAGGGGCCAGGCACACTGACCACCTTTTTAGCACTTTGTAGGTGTGGGGGTTGATAGATCCTCCCGGATCTAGTCACTTCCCCCATGACCAGCCTAGGATTCGTACTAGAATTGGCTCTAATTTTGAGTTGAGGAGCACCTTGAAGTTTCAAAACTAGTTTAGCCGGGGATTCAGCTCTTGGTGGTCCCCGGATGATGACTTGGGTGGGCTTCTTGTACAGTACAAGAGTGGGCGCACAAGTGGGTCGACTAGACTCAGATTTTTGCGCTAGTTCCTTTGAAAAGGTGAGGGTATATACCTCCTTTCCTTTCCCACTGCTACTGGCGTGCTAGGGAAAGGGTTCTTTGAAGATAGCTTGAGTTGGCTCAGGTTCCGCAGTGACGTGGAGCCTGCCCTCCGCTATCAAGTTCTCGATTTTATTCAAAAGGGAGAAACAACATTTTGTATCAAGGCCTTTGGGCCGATGATACTTGCAAAAATGATTTAAATACCCCCCTTTGGAAGTGACTCCCTCGGAGATTTCGGGAAGTTCGATCATACCTTGGGCAAGTAGGAGGTCTAGGACCTCCGACACAGGTTGCCCCAGCGGTATGTATTTCCGTTTTTCAATTGGTTTTTGAAAATTCCTCTTCCTTTTATTTTCTAGTTTTTTAAAATTTTTGGAATTGCCTGCTAGGCCTGGATCCACCTGGACATTGGCGATTTTATGGGGCTTTGCCCCTTTGTCCATCGTGGGTAGCCTATAAGTGATGGGCTTTTCCAAGCGGGTTTTAGAAACGGCACTTCCTTTCCATAAGTGATCGTATATCCCCTTTTTCAAGTTTGTTTCGAAAAGGGATGCTTTTTTGATCAACTTATGGAAAGTTGAGATCTCATGGAGCGAGAGAAGGGTCTTTAACTCGCTTTTAAAGTTATCCAGGATGAGCATGACTGCGCATCTTTCGGATATGGGCTCTCGCACTTGGCCCAAAAGTGACCTCCATCGAATAAGGAAGGCATGTACGTTTTCGTTCATGCCTTGCTTCGTATCCCTTAAAGTGTTCAGAGTCGGCGCGACTTCTACGTTGTGTGCAAATCTTTGCATGAAGCAGTTCACTAACTCTTCAAAAGTAGCGAACTGGCTTAAATCGTAGGAAGCCAGCCATTTGGCAGCTGTGCCTTTAAGGGATAAAGGGAACCAATACACCCATTTCATCGAGTCCTTTTTCTTCTTATGGGCTCGACGCGAGAAAAGTTGCAAGTGAGACCTAGGGTCTCCCATGCCATCATACCGATGAAAGTTCGGTATTTCGTCGTCACTGTCTGTTTCGTAATCCATAGGAAGGAAATCAGACAGGGCGTAACTTCTTTTCTCTTTATTTTGCCCTTTCAGCAGCTGCTGTAGGGCTTTACGGTCCTTTTGTGTGAAGGACTCGTGGAATTGGTTGCCTTCCATTACGGAGGCCTCTTTGTGCTTGCGAGGTTTTTCAGATTTTTTCTTGGCCCTTTGTTCACCGTTTGATGAACTGGAATCGCCTACTTCAGCCTCTTGGTTGAGATCATCGATTTTGGCCTCGAATTCCCTTCTCAGGTCCTCGATCTCGTCTAGTTTGATCTTGTTTTTGAAAATCCTTCTAGAGTGAGAACTTGATGCGCATGAGCCTTGGCTCGACACTTCACTTGGGTTGGATTTTGACATGCTTTTCAAGTTTTTCAAAATTCCTAAGTACAAGTAAAGAAAACAAGTTAAAACAACACCTCTTTGAAAATCTTTTCGTAAGTTTCTAGGCTAACTCGATTTTTGAAAGACTCACGTCCCACCGGGCGTGCCAATCTACTGTAGACGTAGAAAATCTCTGCCTCCCGGTTTCTTAGGCCTGGAGCGAACCTTTTCGTGTGTCTAAGTCCTATTTAAATAAATAGGGCGTGACAGCTAGCTTACCTAAGCTAGCGAAGATATATTCTAGAACCTGACTTCTAACGTGGCGACTGTGAGCAAGCAAGCTCTTGTCATCGCAGACCTTCTTGCACTGATGCACAAGGGTCAGTCTGTACGCTTTTAAAAATCAAGTTTTTGAGTGTAAGAACCTACGAAAGCGGTTCGAGGTGTTTGATTCAGGTTTGTATGACTTGCAGATTTTATTTCACGTGGATTTGCATGTGCCTAAAACTTTCTTTTTATCCCTTTTTGGGCCATCTAGGTGTGTGTTATGAACACTCCACTAAAATGTGGCAATTTTGAGCGGGAGCATGGGGTTTGCTTTGATGCAATATGCGTTCTAACTCGTGGTATGGCGTATATGCAATGCAAACTCACGCAACTCGAAAGGGAAAACCCGAATTTAAAAGACAATGCCGAAGGGAAATGACTTGAAATGGAAATTGCCGAAGGGAAATGACTTGTAATGTAAAATGCCGAAGGGAAATTGTAAAAGGGAAATATGGCTATATCTTAAGAGCAGAAAGGCTCAATTGTGCAAGTGTGTGCCGTGTATATATTGAAAGACTATGCACACAGCTGAACCTTAAAACCCAAATTGAAAAGACATAGCCAAAAGGGAAATACGTATATAGTATATATGAGCCCTTACTTGGGTCTTACAAATAAGAGCGAAGGCTCAATGTGGGTGCGTGTGAAAATGTAAAGACAACACACACGACTTCAAATGAAACCCAAATATAAATTGCATTATGGCCTTAACTAAGGTCTTGGGAATAAGAGCGAAAGCTCAATGTGTGTGAGTGCTAGAATTGAAGTACTACGCACACAACATGAAATTAAACCCAAATATAAATTGCAATATGGCCTTGACTAAGGTCTTGGGAATAAGAGCGAAAGCTCAATGTGTGTGAGTGCTAGAATTGAAGTACTACGCACACAACATGAAATTAAACCCAAATATAGTATAACACGGCCCTTACTTGGGTCTTGCAAATAAGAGCGGAAGCTTAATGTGTGTGAGTGCGAGAATTTAAAGACAACACACCCTACTCAAGCAAAACCCTACGCAACTAAAAGTATATACATAACTTATATCTAAAGGGGCTGATTAGGCCTGTGTGTGTTCAAAATCGTGCACAACTAAGAGCGAGGTAGGCTCAAGTGCACGTGTGTGTGGGTGTTCCAAGCCACGTTATTACAAGCGGGGGGAGACTATGCTTCGTTATTACAACCCCGTATCAAATTTAATTTAATTTAAGCAAGTCTACAACTAAGGACCGAGTTAGGCACTTACTTATAGCTGGTCCGGAGGTGACTTGCTTGAGCGTGGGCTTGGCTTTGCCTTGGGCTGCAAGAGGGAGCTCCTCGAAATGACACGGCAAGGGGAGGTGCTGGCCGGGTGACTTGGGTGCACGGGTGTGGCACCTTGTAGCTGGCCGGCTGCTAGGGGGGTGCTGCCGTGGTGCTTTGGGCTAAGGTGATTAAGGAGGGTCACTAAGGTAGGGAAGGTTCTATGGAAGGTGGCGCTAAGGGGAGCCTAAAGGGAATGTCTAAGGAAAAGGGTGTGGCTGGCCGAATGGGTTGGATGCAGTCGGTTGGGGGTGGTTTAAATGGTAGCCGAGTAGGATAGCTAGGGAATGTCAAGGATGGGAAGGGAGCTAGCTAGGGAAGGTGTGGAAGGTGGGATTAATGGGTGACTAAGAGTGTAGGGGGCAGGTCCTAGGGGATAAGGTAGGGTGGCCGGGTATCACTAGGGGAAGAGATAAAGGATCGGGTGGTGGAAGGGGTTAGGTCTGGCCGAATGGGTAAGGATGGCGGGTGGCTATGATGGAGAGGTGGAGTGGTGGTATGGGCGGTTGAGAGTGGAGGGGGAGTGAAGAGGAGATGAAGTTGGGTTGAGATACTAACCAGATGGATCAAGGGAGTTGGTGTCCAAGGAGGGTAGCCGGGTGATTTGAGTGGATGGAGTTTGGCCGGATGGAAGTGGTGGCAGTGTGGAATGGAGCAGGCCGGATGGAAGTGGTGGCGCGAGGTGGAGCTTGGCTAGGGATGATGGTGGTGCAAGTGGAAGGAGGGCAGCCGGGTGGAAGGTTCAGCTGGGAGGTGGTTGGTCAAGATCGGCTGGCCCAAGATGAAAAAGCTGAAAAACCCGCCCACTAGGGGGGGATTTATATAGCTTTTTGAAGGGCGGTTGGGGCTGGTATTTGGAGGGTGGTAAGGTGGTTTAGGTGGTGGTGGTGTGGTGATAAGGTGGGCTGGTTTTGAGGAGGGGCCAGATATTTTACTTTAAGGGGTTTTAGGGATATGGTGTGCTAGGTTTAGGTGGGGTGGTTTAGGGGTTTAGGGCTTAGCTAGGTGGGTTGGTTTTGGGGTGAGGTTTAGTGAGGTGGGTTAGGTGATTAGGCTAGGATTAGGTTAGGATTAAGGGAATTAGGCTAGGTTTAGGGAAGGATTAGGGAGGTGGGTTAGGTGATTAGGTTGGGATTAGGCCAGGATTAGGGAAGTGGGTTAGGTGATTAGGCTAGGTTTAGGCTGGTATTAGGGTAAAAGGCTAGGATTAGGGGTTTTGGCTTAGGATTAGGTTAGGGAGCTCCCTTTGCATAACCCATAGATCTTAATTGCATCATGTTGGTGCAGCCCTAGGTTAGGTTTTGGCTAATACAAGCTTAAACCCGTACTAATTAGGCTAACCCACATGATTAACCCCAAAATTGACACACAAGTCAATTTTAATTACAATTACCCTCAAATCTTATCCTCCCCATTCTCTCTCATGCCCATAATCCCACGTGAATTTCAAGTGGGCCCCACCTCCATTTATGAGAAGGTGATGTGGGCCATGGATGCGGGTATTGGATTGGATCTCTGGATCCAAATCCAAATCCACACATAGGTTTGGATTGGGATCTGGATATATATGGTCCAGATCCAATCCAAATTGAATTTTGACTCCTTTAGGCTATGTTCGAAACGAACGGTTTGTGCGGGGTTTGACAGCATCACTACTCCGTCTGCGTTGGGTCTTCGCCAACTTGGTCGTCCGCTTCTGTTTTCACCTTCTGGAGATGATTTCAATTGATGTTTACTGATAACAGGGTCTTGGACGTTCGAGATCCTGGGGGTGGATTCAACACGAGAGTTGCTGTGCCGGGCTTGACTTATGCTCCAGTTCCGGGCTCTCTTTAGCTCTTCTGGTCCTGCTTTGGTTAGGCCAAGCCGCTTCGTAGGGTTTCAAAACATATTTTAAAGTTTTCAAAACTATATTACATATTTAAAACATATAAAGTTTAAAACATATGTACAAGGTTGCCTGGAAGGCTCCTGGGTTTCCAGACTCAAAATAGCCCTTTGGGGCTGCTTTTACAAAACTAGGTTGATTTGAGAAGTTCGTCGGATTTTGGGGTGTTTTACAGTATCCCAAGTAAAACATGGTTCATTTCGAGGAATCCTAAAGTAAAAATAGGATTTACTTACTTGAATTTCATTTTGTTTGAGAATTCGACGGTTCGAGTAAGGCGTAGGAATTTTGAAATATAGCTTGTTTTCTTATAAAACCTCCACTAGATTAGCGAGTGTCAAGACTCAAGCAAAGGCAAAACACGAAGAGCTTGAGATCCTTAGGATTGAGGCTCAAAGCAGTTTTCCCTTTTGTAAATAGATTTTGAAAAATCGAACATCGAGCAACATAGGGTCTGCTCACTTGGAGCAGCAGGTCTTCGTAAGTCTCAAGAGTTCGACCATACTATCTGGTCTCTGGGAGGTCGCCATTCCTGGCGTCTCATCCATGTCATGCATGTGCATACCCATGCATGAACACTTGAATAACATGATCCCGTTTAGGACCAGAAACCATAGATTCCCTTTGGCATAATATCTCCTCCTACCAGGTTTACAAGAGAGATTTTGCTTAAAAATTGGGATGATTCCATATTTTCGTGGATAGATCTAGGGAGACATTGAAAGGGGCATTGTCATCTTTGCCATTATCCAAATCAATTTGGATAATTCCAAAGAGGGGCATCTGTAAACACCCCAAAATCCTATGATTTTCTCAAATTACCTGGTTTTGCAAAAGCCGCACCAAAGGGCTATTTTGAGTCTGGAAACCCAGGAGCCTTCTAGATAACCCTGTACATATGTTAAAACCATATATGTTTTAAAAATGTATACATATAGTTTTAAAACCTTAAAAAGGTGTTTTGAAACCCTGAAAAGCAGCTTGGCCTGATGAAAGTAGGACCGAAGAAGCAAAAGAGAGCCCGAACTCGGAGCATATTTCAAGCCCGACACATCAACTCTCGTATCAGAATCATCCCCAGATTCCCGGCTGCCACCTTCTTCCAACTCCATTCGGCTGCCACCTCCTTCCACCACCTCCGGCCACCACCTCACCCCCCAGCACCCCGGTTAGTACTCCACCTCAGCCCCATCTAGCCTCTCATCTCCCTTTTCTTACCCAGCCACACACCCCATCATCCGCCACCACAACCCGCCTCTTCTTCACCCATTCGGCCACTTCACACCCTACCTTACCATCTTCCCTTAGTCATCCACTTCTCAGCCCCTAGCTAGACCTTCTCCCTTAACCCACCACCATCTAGCCCACAACCTACCTAGCCAACACCCTAACCAACCACCTCAAACCGCTGCACCCTAGCCACTCCATCACCCGACCAACATCAAGACATACCCCCAGCTTGCACCCTACCTGCCGCCAATCCGCCTCCAAGGAGCTCCCCTTTGGCTGTCCAAGGCGACTCACTAGGCCAAAGCCAAGCAAGTTGAGCCCGGACCAGCTACACGTAAGTGCCTAACTCGGTCCTTATTATGAACTTGCTTACATTTAATTAAATTTGGTACAGGGTTGTAATAATGGAGCGTTGTCTCCCCCCGGTTGTAATAATGTGGTTTGGCACACCAACACACATGTGCACTTGAGCCGTTCCGCTCTTAGCTGCACACAATTTTGGCACAAACATGGGCCTAATAAGCCCTTAAGATATAGTTATACCTATATGTATTAAGCTGCATGGGTTTTAATTTAAGTTGTGTGCGTGGTCTGTCAATTTCCACTCACACACATTGAGCTTTCGCTCTTACTCCCAAGACCCTAGTAAGGGCCGTATTTCAATTTCCCTTGGGTGTTTTAATTCAAGTTGTGTGCGTGGTCTTTCAATTTCCACACTCACACACATTGAGCTTTTGCTCTTACTCCCAAGACCTTAGTAAAGGCCGTATTGCAATTTCATTTGGGTTTTAATTCAAGTTGTGTGCATGGTCTTTCAATTCCGCACTCACACACATTGAGCTTTCGCTCTTATTCCCAAGACCTTAATCAAGGCCATATTGCAATTTATATTTGGGTTTAATTTCATGTTGTGTGCGTAGTACTTCAATTCTAGCACTCACACACATTGAGCTTTCGCTCTTATTCCCAAGACCTTAGTTAAGGCCATATTGCAATTTATATTTGGGTTTACATTACAAGTCGTGTGAGTTGTCTTTCCATATATACACAACACCCACGCACACGTTGGCGACCTCCGGGCCCATATATATTATAAGTATTTCCCTTCGGCTATGTCTTTAAGATTTGGGTTTTCAGGTTCAGCTGTGTGCATAGTCTTTCCATATATACACGACACACACTTGCACAATTAAGCCTTTCCGCTCTTAAGATATAGCCATATTTTCCTTTTGCAATTTACATTAAGTCATTTCCCTTCCGCATTGTCTTTCAATTCGGTTTTTCCCTTTGGAGTTGTGTGAGTTTGCATTGCATATTTGCCATACCACGAGTTAGGATGCATATTGCATCAAAGCAAACCCCACACTCCCGTGCAAAAATCGCCCAACTTAGGTCACTTGTGCACACACCTAGTTGGCCCTAAAAAGCTTAAAAAGAAAGACATAGGCACGTGCAAATCCCACGTATAATAAAACTTACAATCATACAAACAAAGCCCAAACACTTCGGGTACTTTTAAAGAGGTTTAAATTTTAAAGACTTTGCCAAGCTGTAGACGCGCAAAAAATCCCTGCCTTTGGCTTCTCAGGGCCTGGATCGGATCCTCTCTTGTGTCTAAGGTCTATTTATATAAACAGGGCGTGCTAGCTAGCTTACCTAAGCTAGCGAAGATATATTTTAATTCTGACTTCTAACGTGGCGACTGTGAGCAAGTGAGCTCTTGTCGTCGCAGACCTTCTTGCACTGATGCGCAAGGGTCAGTCTGTATGCTTTTAAAAATCGAGTTTAGGGTATAGAAAGCCTACGAAGTGGTTCAAGGTGTTTAATTCGGGTCTTTTAGATACGATTGCAGTTTTTAGATCACATGGATTTGCACGTGCCTAAGTCTTTCTTTTTATCCCTTTATGGGCCACCTAGGTGTGTGTTATGAACACTCCACTACATGGGGCGAATTTGAGCGGGAGTATGGGTCTTGCTTCGATGCAATATGCGTCCTACCTCGTGGTATGGCGTAGATGCAATGCAAACTCATGCTACTCCAAAGGGAAAACCCAAATGTAAAGACAATGCCGAAGGGAAATAACTGAAGGGAAATAACCGAAGGGAAATGACTTGTAATGTAAATGCCGAAGGGAGATATGTATATAGGGAATATACGTGGCCTTACTTGGCTCTTGAAAATAAGAGCGAAGGCTCAATGTGGGTGTGTGCTTGAATCGAAAGACTTACACACGACATGAAATAAAACCCAAATATAACTTGCAGTATGGCCTTGATTAAGGTCTTGGGAATAAGATCGAAAGCTCAATGTGTGTGAGTGCTTGAATTGAAGTACCACGCACACAACATGAAATTAAACCCAAATAGTATAACACGACCCTTACTTGGGTCTTTCAAATAAGAGCGAAGGCTCAATGTGTGTGAGTGCTTGAATTAAAAGACTTACACACACGACATGAAATGAAAACCCAAATAGTATAGCTTGGCCCTTATTTGGGTCTTTCAAATAAGAGCGAAGGCTCAATGTGTGTGAGTGCTTGAATTGAAAGACTTACACACACGACATGAAATGAAAACCCAAATAGTATAGCTCGGCCCTTACTTGGGTCTTTCAAATAAGAGCGAAGGCTCAATGTGTGTGAGTGCTTGAATTGAAAGACTTACACACACGATATGAAATAAAAACCCAAATAGTATAGCTCGGCCCTTACTTGGGTCTTTCAAATAAGAGCGATGGCTCAATGTGTGTGAGTGCTTGAATTGAAAGACAACACACCCAACTTAAGCAAAAACCCTACGAAAATTAAAGTATATATATATATCTTTATGTATTAGGGGCTGATTAGGCCCGTGTGTGTTCAAAATCGTGCACGACTAAGAGAGTGCACGTGTGTGTGGGTGTGCCAAGCCACGTTATTACAAGCGGGGGGAGACTATGCTCTGTTATTACAACCCCGTATTGAATTGAATTTTAAGCCAGTATACAACTAAGGACCGAGTTAGGCACTTACTAATAGCTGGTCCGAAGATGCCTTGCTTGAGCGTGGTTTTGGGCTTTACCTTGGGCTGCAAGAGGGAGCTCCGCGGATTTGAATGGCAAGGGGCTGCTGGCCGGGTGCCTTAGGTGCGCGGAAGAGACGCCTTGAAGGTGGCCGGCTACTTGGGAAGGGGCTGCCTTGGCATGTGGGGCTAAGGTGAGTATGTAGGGTCACTAAGGAAGGGTTGCGAGGTTAGGGAGTATGACACTAAGGGGAGCCTAAGGGAGTGTCTAATGAAGCACTTAAGGGAAGGATGTGGCTGGCCAAATGGAGGTGACAGTCGGTTGGAGTGGCCGACTAGGGGAACTTGGTGGTGGCGGGCTGCTAGGGTGGCTATGGGTGGAGTATGGGAAGGAAGCTAGCTAGGGTATGGGGTAAGGTGGTGGTGGGTGTAGTGAGGTGATATGGGCAGGTTTTAGGCAGTTGGGTGGAGTGGCCGGGTGTGGCTAGGGTATCTAGGTAGTGGCAGGTAGTTAGGGTGGTTCTGTCCTGGCCGAATGGGAGTGGGGGAGGCGATGAATGGATGGTGTTAGGGGAAGATGGTGGTAGTGCAGGTGGTTGAGAGTGGAGGGGGAGTGGAGAAGAGATGAGGTAGGGTATGGGGTACTAACCGGACGATGGGAGGCGGTGGGTGGTTGAGGAGAAGCCGGGTGTGGTGGAGTGGCTAGTTCGGCCGGATGAAGAGGATGGCGACGGATGGCTGGGGAGTGGTGGAGCAGGTGGAGCACGGTGGGGGTTGGTGGTGGTGCAGGTGGAGGAGCGGGCTGGGAGTGGGGCAGGTGGAAGTGGAGAAGAGGTGGAAGGTTAGCTGGAAAATAGAGGACCCAAAGCTTGAAAAACCCGCCCACTAGGGGGGGTTTTTATAGCCTTTGTGAAGGGCGGTGGGGCTGGTTTTGGGGTAGTGGTTAGGTGGTCTAGGGGTGGTGGTAAGGTAGTATGGTGGGCTGGTTTTAGGGTAGGGCCAGATATTTTAAATACAAGGGGTTTTGGGTAGATTGTGTGCTAGGTTTAGGTGGGGTGGTTTAGGGGTTTAGGGTTTAGCTAGGTGGGTTGGTTTTGGGGTGAGGTTTAGTGAGATAGGTTAGGTGATTAGGCTAGGATTAGGTTAGGTTTAGGGAAATTAACCTAGGTTTAGGGAATGATTAGGGAAGTGGGTTAGGTGATTAGGTTGGGATTAGGCCGGGATTAGGGAAGTGGGTTAGGTGATTAGGCTAGGATTAGGACCGGATTAGGGTAGAAGGCTACGATTAGGTGTTTTTGGTTAGGATTAGATGAAGGAGCTCCCTTTGCATGACCCATGGACCTTAACCACATCATGTTGGTGCAACCCTAGGTTAGGTTTTATCTAATTACAAGCTTAAACCCACTTAATTAGGCTAACCCACATGATTAACCCCAAACTTAACACACAAGTCAAGCTTAATTACAACACACACTTGATCTTATCCTCCCCCACTCTCTATCATGCCCATAATCCCACGTGAAATTCAGGTGGGCCCCACCTCCATTTATGAGAAGGTGATGTGGGGAAATGGATATGGATATGGATATTGGATTGGATTTTTGAATAAGAATCCAAATCCAAATCCAGGTCCATACATGGGTTTGGATTGGGACCTGGATATATATGGTCTAGATCCGATCCAAACTGAACTTTGACTCCTTCGGGTTGTGTTCGAAACGAACGGTTTGTGCGAGATCTGACAGCATCAGTACTCCGTCTGCGTTGGGTATTCGCCAACATGATCGTCCGCCTCTGTTTTCGCCTTCCGGTGATGACTTCAAATGATGTTTTGATGATAACAGGGTCTTGGACGTTCGAGATCCTGGGGGTGGATTAGATATGAGATTTTTGTGCCGGGCTCGATATATGCTCCGGTTCCGGGCTCTCCTCAGCTTTTCTGGTCGTGTCTTGATCGGGCCAAACTGCTTCGGGGTTTCAAAAACATGTTTAAAAAGGTTTTTAAAGTCATATTATACATTTTTGAACTACAAAGTTCAAAACATATGTACAGGGTTGCCTGGAAGGCTCCTGGGTTTCCAAACTCAAAATGGCCCTTTGGGGTTGCTTTTACAAAACCAGGTTATTTTGAGGAATTCGTGGGATTTCAGGGTGTTTACAAATGCCCCTCTTTGGCCTTGTCCAAATCGATTTGGATAAGGGCAAAGATGACAAACACCTCTTTCAATATCTCCCTAGATCTAGCCACGAAGAATATGGGATCATCCCAATTTTTAGCAAAATCTCAATTTACAAACTCTGGTAGGAGGAGATATCACGCCAAAGGGTTCTACAACGGTTTCTGGTCCTAAATGGGATCATGTTTATGCAAATGTTCATGCGTGGAATGCAGATGCATGACATGGGTGTGGTGCCAAGAGTGGCGACCTCCCAGAGACCAGATGTGATCGAACTCTAGAGACTTACAAGGTCTGTTGCTCCAAGTGAGCAGATTCTATGCTGTTCGATGTTCGATTTTCCAAAATCTATTTACAAAACTATTTACAAAAGGGACAACTGTCTTGAGTTTCAATCCTAAGGATCTCGAGCTCTTCGTGTTTGCCCTTGTTTGAGTCTTAACACTCGCTTATCTAGCGGACGTTTTATAAGAAAACAAGCTATATTTCAAATTCCTATGTCTTACTCAAAACGTCGAATTCTCAAACAAGATGAAATTCAAGTAAGTAAATCCTATTTTTACTTTAGGATTCCTCGAAATGAACCATGCTTTAGCTTGGGATAAGCCAGGGATGGGAAAGAGATACCACGGTCCCTTCTTAAGCATCCCGTGGTTTAAGGCATTGAAGGCGGAAAACTGCTCTTTTTGAGCTTTTTGGCCTCTTTTTCCTTTTTTTCATAGAGGGTCTCCCTTTGGGAGTATTTTTTCTTTAATCCCTCTTTTTCATAAGAGAATCGATTTTTCTTTTGAATTCTGGTTTCTTTCTTTTGGAAAGAGACTTTTGAATGGGAAATTCTCTTTGTTTGGGCCTTTGTTTTCCTTTTGGAAGTAGAAGAGAAGAGGGGAGGACTTATCCCAAGCCTACACTCGATTCATTCCTGATCAGCCTATTTAGAAATAGCACGTACTACTTGCAAGTATCTTGCTATGTTGAACTAGGCCTTTCTTTGTAAGAAGAAGGATTTTGAAATGTAACCACGATTTTGAAGACTCCACTCTTTCACAAGTGCGAATTCTCTCACTCAGGGTCACACAATTTTGCCTTTGCACCTTATTCTCATGTCTCAGGGCAGCTATCCCTTTAAATTTTCGAAAACTGGAATTTAATCCAAATCCTACACATAATACTTCTTTAAGTATTGAATATTGATAGGATCTGCTAAATTCCTACCTTCCACATCGATCAACCAATACGAATTGTTCGTGGTGGTTGCTCGTACAACATAGGGTCCATCCCACTCGAGGCGCCACTTTCTGAGCAGATGTGGGCCACGATAGTGGATGATTTTCAAAACCAGATCCCCCACTTCAAAGTGGCGAGGTCTCATGTGTTTGCCGTAATGTCGGGCTATCCTTTGCCGGTATGCACGAGCGTGGTCCATGGCAAGGAGTCGCCTCTCATCTAGCAAATCTAGTTCGGCCATCCTAGCATGCTGAAGTGTCTCTAGGGGGAGGTCGAGTGCTATGGATGTATGGAATGAATGTAGTTGAGTATGAATGGGAAGAATGGCGTTTGTGCCATAGACCAATTCGAATGGTGTGGCATTTGTGGGAGTCCGGATGGAAGTCCTATAAGCCCATAAGGCTTCATCCAGCTTCTCGTGCCACGTCCTACCCTGCTCTAAAGTCTTCTCAATTATGCTAATGAGAGTCTTGTTTGTGGCTTCGGCTTGGCCGTTGCCTTGAGGGTAGTAGGGCGAGGAGAAGTGGTGAGTTATGCCATACGTGTTGCACAACTTAACCATCCGCTCGTTCTTGAATGGGGTGCCATTATCAGACACAAGGTCTCGTGGAACCCCAAATCGAGCCAAGATATGCCTCTGGATGAAAGCCACCACATGTTGCCCCATCACATTGGTTAGGGAAATGGTTTCCACCCACTTGGAGAAATACTCCGTGGCTGCTAAAATAAATCGATGCCCATTCGAGGCTTTTGGAAATATTGGGCCTACGATGTCAAACGCCCGCATAGTGAATGGCCAGGGGCTGACCACGGAATGCAATGCAGATGATGGGATATGAATGGCATGCCCATGCACTTGACATGGATGTCACTTCCTAACATGATCGTGGCAATCCTTTTTCAGGGTGGACCAAAAATAGCCCCCTCTAAGTATTTTCATTGCCATCATGTTGGCATTAACATGACCTCCACATTCTCCATCGTGGAATTCATGCATCACTATCCTAGCCTCCTCTAGGTCGATACACCTAAGCAGAATGCCGGTAAAACTTTTTTTGTATAAAACCCCACCCAGAATGGTGTATCGGGTCGAAATTTTACGGATGAATGCCTTATCTTTGGATGTGGCATCCTTGGTGAATCCCCCATTTTCCAAAAATTGTTTTATGTCATAAAACCAGGGTTTTTCAATATACTCTGGGTTATTTTGGCAAATATCCAGATCGTGTGTGGATGGGTTGGGCACATGCCATATTTCTAAAGACCGGGTCCTTGAGATAGGATCGACCTTTAGGGCTGAACCCAAGGAGGAGAGGGCATCGGCGATGCCATTGTCCTCTCTTCCTACGTGTGTGAGTTTACACGATTGGAAGGACTGGACGAATCGAGTGGCCAACTCGTGATATGGAAGTAGTTTCTCATTACGTACTTGCCAAATTTTCAAAACCTGGTTTATGACAAGGAGCGAATCTCCAAAGATCTCGATGCATGATGCCCCTAGAGTTTTCAAAATCCTTAAGCCTTGTATGAGTGCTTCATACTCAGCTACGTTGTTGGAATATTCGAAATCTAAGCAGACTGCTATGGGAATCTCGCCCTTTTCAGGGGAGATGAGGATGACCCCAGCACCAGCCCCTCGTTGGTTTCGTGCCCCATCGAAGTGCATCTTCCATACTTGGTTTTCGAAATTGTTTGCTAAAATATGGTTTTGAAAATGGTTTTATAATATGCCTTCATCAGGCTTTTCAACAAGCGTGGGATATGCGTCCTCTAAGGGGAACTCAACCACGTAATCTGCTAGGGCTTGCCCCTTAATGGAGATCTGGTGATGGTATTTCAGAACATACTCTACTAGAAGGAGTTGCCATTTGCCCAATCTACCTGTGAGAATGGGTTTTTCAAACAAGTGCTTGATTGGATCAAGCTTGGACACTATCCAAATCTCGTGATCCTGGAAATAGTGTATGAATTTCTGGCAGGCCCAAACTAGGGCCAAGCACGTCTTCTCCATGGCTTGGTAATTTCGTTCATAAGCCAAGAGAGTTTTTGAAATGTAGTAGATGGCATACTCCTTATGGGTGTCATCCTCGTATTGAGCCAACAGGGCTCCTAAAGCATTCGCATGCACGGAGATGTAAAGTAAAAGCGGTTTTCCTTGCTTTGGAGGATTCAAAACGAGGGGATTAACCAAGTATGCCTTTAGTCTCTCGAAGGACTTTTGGCATTCGTCATTCCATAAGAATTTCGTGCCCTTCCTCAACAGTTTGTTGAAGGGTTCGCATCTAGTCGCCAGATTCGATATGAATCAGCGAACGGATTGTAATCGACCCTGGAGGCTGCGGATTTGGGTGAGATTGGAGGGTGGAGCCATGTCTATGATGGCTCAACACTTAGAGGGATCGACTTATATAACCCTTTGGCTCACCATAAAGCCCAGAAGCTTCCCTGATTCTACCCCAAATACACATTTTTGAGGGTTTAGCTTTAATTTGAAAAGCCTAAGCCTTTCAAAAATCTTTGCAAACATTCGATGTGAGTGCATCGGATTTTGGATTTCGCCAAGAGATCATCGACATACACTTCTACGAGCTCATGAATTTGAACATGGAAGATCGTGGTCATGGCTCATTGGTATATTGTGCCGGCATTTTTCAAACCAAAGGGCATGACTGTATAGCACTACGTGCCCCATGGGGTTGTGAAGGCGGTCTTACCCTGATCTCGTGGACTTAGTTTGATTTGATTATAGCCTGAATAGCCATCCATAAATGAAAACATTTCATGATTTGCAGTACTATCGACTATCAAATCTATGTTTGGTAAAGGATAATTATCCTTTGGAGTGGCTTTATTCAAGATTCTGAAATCGATGCATATTCGAATTTTCCCATTGGTTTTTCGAACTACAACGATATTTGACAACCAATCAGAATACGCAATGGGTTTTATAAATCCGGCTTTTAACAGATCTTTTAAATCCTCTTTGACTTGTGTGTGTACTGTAGACGCGCGAAAAAAATCCCCGCCTCTTCGCCCCTTTCGTGGCTCGGAGTGGATCTTATCGTGCGTCTAAGGCCTATGTATACAAACAGGGCGTGCCAGCTAGCTTACTTAAGCTAGCGAAGATATTTTTAACACTGACTTCTAAACGTGGCGACTGTGAGCAAGTGAGCTCTTGTCGTCGCAGACCTTCTTGCACCGATGCGCAAGGGTCAGTCTGTACGCTTTTGCAAAAATCGAGTTTTGGGGAGAAAGTCTACGAAACGGTTCGAGGTGTCTATTTCGGGTCTTTAAGATGCGATTGCATGTTTTAGATCACGTGGATTTGCACGTGCCTAAGTCTTTTCTTTTATCCCTTTTTGGGTCGCCTAGTTTGTGTGTTATGAACACTCCACTACATGGGCGAATTCGAGCGGGGGTTGCTTCGATGCAATATGCGTCCTACCTCGTGGTATGGCGTAGATGCAATGCAAACTCACGCTACTCCAAAGGGAAAACCCGAAATGTAAAGACAATGCTGAAGGGAAATAACCGAAGGGAAATAACCGAAGGGAAATAACCGAAGGGAGATATGTATATATCTTATGTATATGAGCCCTTACTCGGGTCTTGCAAATAAGAGCGAAGGCTCAATGTGGGTGCGTGCTTGAATTGAAAGACTTACACACACGACATGAAATTAAACCCAAATATAAATTGCAGTATGGCCTTGACTAAGGTCTTGGGAGTAAGAGCGAAGGCTCAATGTGTGTGAGAGTGCTTGAATTGAAGTACTACACACACGACATAAATGAAACCCAAATATAAATTGCAGTATGGCCTTGACTAAGGTCTTGGGAGTAAGAGCGAAGGCTCAATGTGTGTGAAAGTGCTTGAATTGAAAGACTTACTCACACGACAAGAAATGAAACCCAAATAGTATAGGTCGGCCCTTACTTGGGTCTTTCAAATAAGAGCGAAAGCTCAATGTGTGTGAGTGTTTAAATTGAAAGACTTACTCACACGACATGAAATGAAACCCAAATAGTATAGGTCGGCCCTTACTTGGGTCTTTCAAATAAGAGCGAAAGCTCAATGTGTGTGAGAGTGTTCGAATTGAAAGACAACGCACCCAACTTAAACAAAACCCTTCGGAAATGAAATATATACGTACACTTATATATTAGGGGCTGATTAGGCCCGTGTGTGTTCAAAATTGTGCACGATTAAGAGAGTGCACGTGTGTGGTTGTGCCAAGCCACGTTATTACAAGCGGGGGGAGACTATGCTCCGTTATTACAACCCCGTATCAAATTGAATTTTAAGCAAGTGTACGACTAGAGACCGAGGTTAGACACTTACGAGTAGCTGGTCCGTAGAGGTCTTGCTTGAGCGTGGCCTTGGCTTTGGGCTGCAAACGGGAGCTCAGCGAAGGTATGTGCTCAAGGGTGCTGGCCGGCTGCAAATGGGGCGCGGGATGGACGCCTCGAAGGGGACTGGTGGCAAGTGGGCGGCGCCTCCAAGTAGGGAGTTTAGAGTGGCTGACTAAGTGGGTCTTAGGGTCACTAGGGAAGTTAGGGACTTAGGGAAACTGGACCTAAAAGGTGAGCTAGTGGGAGGCCAAAGGGGACACCTAGGGGGGGGTTGGCCGAATGAGAGATGGTGGCTAAGTAGTGGCCAGCCACTTGGGTTATCCTAGGTTCGGCTAGGCTTAGGGGGTGGTGGCAAAGAGGTGGAGCTAAGGGGAAGATGGGTGGCTAAGAGTGGAGAGGTGGTAGAGAGTGGTTTTGAGGGAGTTAGGGGGACTTACCGAAGGGGAAGGAGTGGCGGATGGAGTGGGAGAGTGGCGGGCAGGTAGCTGTCGGCTAGTGGAGTTGGGGGGAAGGTGGTGACGTCCAGCTGGGGGGGGGCAGTGGTGGTGGAGTGGGAGAAGGAAGGTGGCGGAGCAGGTGGCGGCTGGTGGAGTAGCTGGAGCTGCTGGGAAGACGGATGAGAGATGGGAGAATGAGAGGGCCCGGCTGGGTGGTGGAGTGGTTCCCACTTGGAAAACCCGCCCACAATGAGGGGGGTTTAAATAGGGGATGGGTAGGTCGGTTAGGGCTGGGTTGTGGGTAGTGGTTAGGTGGTTTAGGTAGGGTAGTATGTAGATAAGGTGGGCTGGATGGGGTTGGGCCAGATATTTTAAAACTAGGTGTTTGGGAAAATCGTGGGCTAAGGGTGGTTTAGGGCTAGGTTAGATGGTTGGGTTTTAGGGTGAGGTTTAGTGAGCTAGGTTAGGTGGTTTAGGCTAGGTTTAGGCTAGGATTAGGGAAATTAATCTAGGTTTAGGGAAGGATTAGGGGAGTGGGTTAGGTGATTAGGTTGGGATTAGGCCGGGATTAGGGAAGTGGGTTAGGTGATTAGGTTCAGATTAGGGGTGGATTAGGGGTTTAGGCTAGGTTTAGGCATTTTTGGCTAGGTTTAGGTGAAGGAGCTCCCTTAGCATGGCCCATAGGCCTTGATCACCCCATGTTGGTGCAGCCCTAGGTTAGGTTTTAGCTAATTACAAGCTTAAACCCACTCAATTAGGCTAAACCACAAGATTAAACCCAAACTTGACACACAAGTCAAGCTTAATACAACACTCTTGATATTTTTCACCCCCACTCTCTCTCATGCCCAATATCCCACGTGAATTTCAAGTGGGCCCCACCTCCATTTATGAGAAGGTGATGTGGGCCATGGATATGGATATTGGATTGGATCTCTGGATCCAAATCCAAATCCAAGTCCACATATGGGTTTGGATTGGAATCTGGATATATATGGTCCAGATCCAATCCAAACTGAACTCTGACTCCTTCGAGCTGGGTTCGAGACGGACGATTTGTGCGGGTGGGCCTGACAGCATCAGTACTCCGTCTGCGTTGGGTCTTCGCCAACATAGTCGTCCGCCTCCGTTTCTGCCTTCCGGAGATGACTTCAAATGCTTTTATGATAAGAACAGGGTCTTGGACGTTCGAGATCCTGGGGTGTGAATCAGATGCAAGAGTTGCTGTGCCGGGCTTGACGGGTGCTCCGGTTCCGGGCTCTTCTTGGCTCTCCTGGTCCTGTCTTGATCGGGCCAAGCCACTTTGGGGTTTCAAAACATGTTTTAAAAGGGTTTTCAAAAGCTATATTATATGTTTTTGAAAGATAAAGTTTAAAACACATATACAGGGTTTGTTTGGAAGGCTCCTGGGTTTCCAAACTCAAAAATGGCCCTTTGGGGCTGCTTGTATAAAACCAGATTTGTTTAAGAAATTCGTGGGATTTCGGGGTGTTTACAGATGCCCCTCTTTGGCCTTGTCCAAATGGATTTGGATAAGGGCAAAGATGACAAACACCCCTTTTAATGTCTCCCTAGATCTAGCCACGAAGAATATGGGATCGTCCCATTTTTAGCAAAAATCTCAATTTTACAAACTCTGGTAGGAGGAGATATCATGCCAAAGGGTTTCTACATGGAATCTGGTCCTAAATGGGATCATGTTCATGCAAGTACCATGCGTGGAATGCAAATGACATGGGTATGGTGCCAAGAGTGGCGACCTCCCAGGGACCAGATGTGGTCGAACTCTAGAGACTTACAAGGCCTACTGCTCCAAGTGAGCAGAAACCCTATGCTGTTCGATGTTCGGTTTTCAAAACTTATTTACAAAAGCTATTTACAAAAAGGGACAACTGTCTTGAGTCTCGATCCTAAGGATCTCGAGCTCTTCGTGCTTGCCCTTGTTTGAGTCTTAACACTCGCTTATCTAGCGGAGGTTTTATAAGAAAACAAGCTTCATTTCAAATCCCTACGCCTTACTCGAAAGGTCGAATTCTCAAACAAGATGAAATTCAAGTAAGTAAATCCTATTTTTACTTTAGGATTCCTCGAAATGAACCATGCTTTAGCTTGGGATAAGCCAGGGATGGGAAAGAGATACCACGGTCCCTTCTGAAGCGTCCCGTGGTTTAAGGCATAGAATGTGGAAAAAACTGTTCTTTTTGAGCTTTTTGGCCTCTTTTTCCTTTTTTTTTCATAGAGGGTCTCCCTTTGGGAGTATTTTTTCTTTAATCCCTCTTTTCCATAAGAGAATCGATTTTTCTTTTTGAATTCTGGTTTCTTTCTTTTGGAAAGAGACTTTAAATGGGAAATTCCCTTTTGATTTGGGCCTTTGTTTTCCTTTTGGAAGGAGAAGAGAAGAGGGGAGGACTTATCCCAAGCCTACACTCGATCCATTCCAGATCAGCCTATTTAGAAATAGCACGTACCACTTGCAAGTATCTTGCTATGTTGAACTAGGCCTTTCTTTGTAAGAAGAAGGATTTTGAAATGCAACCACGATTTTGAAAACTCCACTCTTTCACAAGTGCGAATTCTCTTACTTAGGGTCACACGAGTTGCCTTTGCACCTTATTCACATGTCTCAGGGCAGCTATCCCTATAAAATTTTCGAAAACTGGAACTTAATCCAGATCCTACACATGATACTTCTTTAAGTATTGAATATTGATAGGATCTGCTAAATTCCTACCTTCTACATCGATCAACCAATACGAATTATTCGTAGTGGTTGCTCGTACAACATAGGGTCCATCCCAGTTGGGGCGCCACTTGCCTAGGGGGTGTGGGCCACGATGATGGATGGTTTTTAAGACCAGATCTCCCACTTCAAAGTGGCGAGGTCTCATGTGTTTGCTATAATGTCGGGCTATCCTTTGCCGGTATGCACGAGCATGATCCATAGCAAGGAGTCGCCTCTCATCTAGCAAATCTAGTTCGGCCATCCTAGCATGCTGAAGCGTCTCTAGGGGGAGGTCGAGTGCAATGGATGTATGGAATGAATGCAGTTGGGTATGAATGGAAGAATGGCGTTTGTGCCATAGACCAATTCGAATGGTGTGGCATTCGTGGGAGTCCGGATGGAAGTCCTATAAGCCCATAAGGCTTCATCCAGCTTCTCATGCCACCTCCTACCCTTCTCTAAGGTTTTCTCAATGATACCAATGAGAGTCTTGTTTGTGGCTTCGGCTTGGCCGTTGCCTTGAGGGTAGTAGGGCGAGGAGAAGTGGTGAGTTATGCCATACGTGTTGCACAACTTAACCATCCGCTCGTTCTTGAATGGGGTACCGTTATCAGACACAAGGTCTCGTGGAACCCCAAATCGAGCCAAGATATTCCTCCGGATGAAAGCCACCACATGTTGCCCCATTACATTCGTTAGGGAAATGGCTTCCACCCACTTGGAGAAATACTCCGTGGCTGCTAAGATAAAACGATGCCCATTCGAGGCCTTTGGAAATATGGGGCCTATAATGTCAAACGCCCACATGGTAAATGGCCAGGGGCTGACCACAGAATGCAATGCAGATGAAGGGATATGAATGGCGTGCCCATGCACTTGACATGGATGACACTTCCTAACATGATCGTGACAATCCTTTTTCAGGGTGGACCAAAAATAACCCCCTCTAAGTATTTTCATTGCCATCATGTTGGCATTAACATGACCTCCACATTCTCCATCGTGGAACTCGTGCATCACTATCCTAGCCTCCTCTAGGTCGATACACCTAAGCAGAATGCCGGTAAAACTCTTTTTGTATAAGACCCCACCCAGAATGGTGTATCGGGTCGAAATCTTACGAATGAATGCCCTATCTTTGGACGTGGCCTCCTCGGTGAATCCCCCATTTTCTAAAAATTGTTTTATGTCATAGAACCAGGGTTTTTTAATAGACTCTGGGTTGTTTTGGCAAATATCCAAGTCGTGTGTGGATGGCTGGGGCGCATGCCATATTTCCAAAGATCTGGTACCTGAAATGGGATCGACCTTCTGGGCTGAACCCAAGGAAGAGAGGGCATCGGCGATGCCATTGTCCTCTCTTCCCACGTGTGTGAGCTTACACGACTGGAAGGAGTGGACCAATCGAGTGGCCAACTCGTGATATGGAAGTAGTTTCTCATTACGTACTTGCCAAATTTTTAAAACCTGGTTTATGACAAGGAGCGAATCTCCAAAGACCTCGATGCATGATGCCCCTAGAGTTTTCGAAATCCTTAAGCCTTGTATGAGTGCTTCATACTCAGCTATGTTGTTGGAACATTCAAAATCTAAGCGGACTGCTATGGGAATCTCGCCCTTTTCAGGGGAGATTAGGATGATCCCGGCACCAGCCCCTCGTTGGTTTCGTGCCCCGTCGAAGTGCATCTTCCACACTTGGTTTTCGAAAGAATTTGCCAAAATGTGGTTTTGAAAATGGTTTTGCAATATGCCTTCATCAGGCATTTCGACAAGAGTGGGATATGCGTCCTCCAAGGGGAAGTCAGCCACGTAATCTGCTAGGGCTTGCCCCTTAACGGAGATCTGGTGATGGTATTTTAGATCATACTCCATTAGAAGGAGTTGCCATTTGCCCAATCTACCCGTGAGAATGGGTTTTTCGAACAAGTGCTTGATTGGATCAAGCTTGGACACTATCCAGATCTCATGATCTAGGAAGTAGTGTCTGAATTTCTGGCAGGCCCAGACTAGGGCTAAGCACGTCTTCTCCATGGCTTGATAATTTCGTTCATAAGCCAAGAGAGTTTTCGAAATATAGTAGATGGCATACTCCTTATGGGTGTCATCCTCGTATTGAGCCAACAGGGCTCCTAAAGCGTTTACATGCACGGAGATGTATAATAAAAGCGGTTTTCCTTGTTTTGGAGGATTCAAAACGGGGGGATTAACCAAGTATGCCTTTAGTCTCTCGAAGGACTTTTGGCATTCGTCATCCCATAAGAATTTCGTACCCTTCCTTAACAGTTTGTTGAAGGGTTCGCATCTAGTTGCCAGATTCGATATGAATCGGCGCACAGATTGTAATCGACCCTGGAGGCTACGGACTTGGGTGAGATTGGAGGGTGGAGCCATGTCTATGATGGCTCGACACTTAGAGGGGTCGACTTCTATTCCCCTTTGGCTCACCATAAAGCCTAGAAGCTTTCCTGATTCTACCCCGAACACACATTTCTGAGGGTTTAGCTTTACTTTGTAAAGCCTAAGCCTTTCGAAAACCTTTTGTAAACATTCGATATGGGTGCATCGGGTTTTGGATTTCGCCAAGAGATCATCTACATACACTTCTACAAGCTCGTGAATTTGATCATGGAAGATCGTGTTCATGGCTCGTTGGTATGTTGCGCCGGCATTTTTCAAACCAAAGGGCATGACTGTATAGCAGTACGTGCCCCATGGGGTTGTGAAGGCGGTCTTACCCTGATCTCGTGGACTTAGTTTGATTTGATTATAGCCTGAATAGCCATCCATAAATGAAAACATTTCATGATTTGCAGTACTATCGACTATCAAATCTATGTTCGGTAAAGGATAATTATCCTTTGGAGTGGCCTTATTCAGGTTTCTGAAATCGATGCATATTCGAATTTTCCCATTGGTTTTTCGAACTACAATGATATTTGACAACCAATCAGAATACGCAATGGGTTTTATAAATCCGGCTTTTAGCAGATCTTCTAAACCCTCTTTGACTTGCGTGTGTACATTCGGGTGTATTTTCCTAAGCTTCTGCTTTATTGGTTTTACACCTATATCTAAGGGAAGACGATGCTCGACTATGCTGGGATCTATGCCCGGCATGTCTTCATACGTCCATGCAAACACATCTAAATAGGTTCGTAAAAATGCAATGAATGCTAACTTTTCAGTTTCATGTAAGAATGCGCCTATTTTGATGGTTTTGGGATTGGAATCATCCCCTAGGTTCACCTCTACGAAATCTCCTCCTACTGATTGGGAAGGTCTTTCAAAATCGAGAATTCTATGAAATTCTGGGAGCTCAGAAGTGGGATCTTCCTCAAGGGGATCCACTTCTGGGCTTTGATCATTCTCGTGGGCTATAGACCCGAGGGAACTTGATGCGTGTTTTTCAAAATAACCTGGTTTTGTACTTGGATTTTCAAGTGATTTCGAAATTTTTGGTCTGGCTATGCAGACAACGTTTTTTTCGAAATCCTTTTCTTTCGCCAAAGTCATACCAGGAGCAGCTATGTACAAAATCTTTTTGGTATTTTCCAAATTTTCGATTTTTTTGGGTTTTTGTAAAACAAGAACTTTGGGAACTATACAAAGCACACTTTTTTCGAGTTTTTGTTTTTCCATTGTTTTGGTTTTTCTTGTTTTTCGATTTTTTTCGATTTTAAGTTTTCCAAATGTTTTTGGTATTTTTTAGAAAAAGGGATCTTCCGTCATACCTACAAATGGAAAACACTATGGGTTAGACTCGGAATAGGAGGTCTAAACCATAGGTTTCTTCTAAGACAGGCTCCGGGGCACCCTTGACCCAGGTGGTCACAGGGGGTGGCTCCGGCGGTATTTGGGGAGTATAGCCGATCCCATATCGGCTTGGATTGGCCCTAGGAAGGATGGGCTCTAGGAGACCCTGGTTTTGTGCCCCTAGACTTTTGTAGGGCGTGTAGCCCATGTTCAATAACATGTTCCACGACCTTTTGTTTTTTGAAAAGATGGGATATAAGTCGTGGTCCTGGAACATGCTATCGTCCATATTAGGCTCGTAGGGCCTTTTGTCCAGGGGTTTTGGAAATAGGGAACGTTTGGGTTTTCCTAGGAGGATTAGAGTCGGGAGGGGGCCTGCTTTGGGCGGCCCCTTCACACATACAACCTTCCTAGGGTTGTTCAACACGAGCCGAGGTGGCTCAACCATAATTTGCCCCAGGTTAGCCTCATGGGCCTGGGAGCTCGATAAACAAGGGGAGTTTATGATCCCCTGAAGCTGTGGGTGACTCTCACCTAGGATCACTACGACTTGGTCCCTAAAAGGGATCTTGACACATTTGTGGAAGGTGGATGGCACAGCGCACAAACTGTGTATCCAGGGTCTTCCCAGCAACAGGTTATAATGGGGGTGGATGTCCAAGACATGAAACACCCCCGTGTGTTCGATCCCTCCCGTTTCCATTGGGAGTTCGACGGATCCTAAAGGCCTAGACGCATTCCCATCGTATCCAGTGATAACGATGGGGCTTGGGTTCACTGAAGTCAAGGTGACTCCGATTTTGTACGCCACGTGAAGTGGAAGGATGTTGAGCCCTCCTCCACCATCGACTAGGCACCTGTCCAGAGAGTGGTTGTTTAGAACCACCTCGATATGCAGGGCCTGGTTATGGGTTTCGTAGGGTCTATCTACATCATCTTCCGAAAAGGTGATGGGCGATTTTGCTCCTAATAAAGCCACTTGGGCAGACAAGGACTCCAGACTTATGTTCGAATCAACCTTGGCCCTTTCTAGAATTTTCTCTAAGACAAGTCTATGCCTAGGCGAGGTTTTGATAAGCTCTAGGATAGACATGTGAATAGGAATCTTTGAAAGGTGGTTTTCGAAATCATAAGGATTTAGGATGATTTTGTCCTTATCTGCTTTTGGCAGACCACTAGGGATACATGCTTTTGAGGGGCCAGGCACACTGACCACCTTTTGAGCACCTTGAAGGTGCGAGGGTTGGTAGATCCTCCCGGATCTAGTGACTTCCCCCACGACCAGCCTAGGGTTTGCGCTAAACTTGGCTCTAAGGATGAGCTGAGGAGAACCTTGGATTTTCAAAACTGGTTTTGCCGGGGTTTCCACTTTTGATGGTCCCCGAATGACGACTGGGGCGGGCCTCTTGTATAGTACAAGGATGGGCGCACAAGCAGGTCGACCAGGTTCGGGCTTTTGCGCTAGTTCCTTGGAAATGGTGAGGGTACATACCTCCTTTCCTTTCCCACTGCCACTGGCGTGTTTGGGAAAGGGTTCCTTGAAGATAGCTTGAGGTGGCTCAGGTTCCGCAGTGACCTGGAGCTGGCCCTCCGCTATCAAGTTCTCAATTTTATTTAGAAGAGAGAAGCACCGTTTGGTATCATGGCCTTTGAGCCGATGATACTTGCAAAATCGGTTCAAATACCCCCCTTTGGACGTGACTCCTTCGGGGATTTCAGGGAGTTCGATCATGCCCTGGGCAAGTAGGAGGTCTAGGACCTCCGACACAGGTTGCCCCAGCGGAGTGTACTCCCGTTTTTCAATTGGTTTTGAAAAATTGCGTTCTCTCTTATTTTCTATTTTTTCAAAATTTTTAGAAGTGCCTGCCATGCCTGGATCAACCCGGACATTGGCGATTTTATGGGGCTTTGCCCCTTTGTCCGTTGTGGGCAGCCCATATGCGATGGGTTTTTCCACACGTGTTTTGGGAACGGCACTTCCTTTCCATAAGTGGTCGTATGTCCCTTTTCGCAAGTTGGTTTCGAAAAGGGAGGCCTTTTTGATCAACTTATGGAAAGTTGAAATCTCATGGAGCGAGAGAAGGGTTTTTAACTCGCTTTTGAAATTATCTAGGATGAGCATTACTGCGCATCCTTCGGATATAGGCTCTCGCACTTGGCCTAAAAGAGACCTCCATCTTATAATGAAGGCATGCACGTCTTCGTTCATGCCTTGCTTTGTATCCCTTAAGGTATTCAGGGTTGGCGTGACTTCCACGTTGTGTGCAAATCTTTGCATGAAGCAGTTCGCTAACTCTTCAAAAGTAGCGAACTGGCTTAAGTCGTAGGAAGCCAGCCATTTGGCAGCTGTGCCCTTAAGGGATAGAGGGAACCAATACACCCATTTCATCGAGTCCTTTTTCTTCTTATGGGCTCGACGTGAGAAAAGCTGCAAGTGAGACCTAGGGTCTCCCATGCCATCATACCGATGGAAGTTCGGTATTTCATCGTCACTGTCTGTTTCGTAATCCATAGGAAGGAAATCAGACAGGGCGTAGCTTCTTTTCTCTTTATTTTGCCCTTTCAGCAGTTGCTGTAGGGCTTTACGGTCTTTTGTGTGAAGGACTCGTGGTATTGGTTGCCTTCCATTACGGAGGATTCTTTTTGCTTGCGAGGTTTTTCAATTTTCTTTTTAGGCCTTTGTTCACCGTTTGATGAACATGAATCGCCTACTTCAGCCTCTTGGCTGAGAGCATCGATTTTGGCCTCAAATTCCCTTCTCAAGTCCTCGATTTCATCTAGTTTTATTTTGTTTTTGAAAATCCTCCTAGAGTGAGAACTTGATGCGCATGAGCCTTGGCTCGACACTTCACTTGGATTGGATTTTGACATGCTTTTCAAGCTTTTTCAAAATTTCCTAAGTAAAAAAAAGTAAAGAAACAAGTTAAAAACGACACCTTCATAAAATTTTCGCAAGACTCCTACAAGTAAACTCGATTTTTGAAAAGGCTTACGTCCCACCGGGCGTGCCAATCTCTGTAGACGCGCGAAAAAAATCCCCGCCTCTTCGCCCCTTTCGTGGCTCGGAGTGGATCTTATCGTGCGTCTAAGGCCTATGTATACAAACAGGGCGTGCCAGCTAGCTTACTTAAGCTAGCGAAGATATTTTTAACACTGACTTCTAAACGTGGCGACTGTGAGCAAGTGAGCTCTTGTCGTCGCAGACCTTCTTGCACCGATGCGCAAGGGTCAGTCTGTACGCTTTTGCAAAAATCGAGTTTTGGGGAGAAAGTCTACGAAACGGTTCGAGGTGTCTATTTCGGGTCTTTAAGATGCGATTGCATGTTTTAGATCACGTGGATTTGCACGTGCCTAAGTCTTTTCTTTTATCCCTTTTTGGGTCGCCTAGTTTGTGTGTTATGAACACTCCACTACATGGGCGAATTCGAGCGGGGGTTGCTTCGATGCAATATGCGTCCTACCTCGTGGTATGGCGTAGATGCAATGCAAACTCACGCTACTCCAAAGGGAAAACCCGAAATGTAAAGACAATGCTGAAGGGAAATAACCGAAGGGAAATAACCGAAGGGAAATAACCGAAGGGAGATATGTATATATCTTATGTATATGAGCCCTTACTCGGGTCTTGCAAATAAGAGCGAAGGCTCAATGTGGGTGCGTGCTTGAATTGAAAGACTTACACACACGACATGAAATTAAACCCAAATATAAATTGCAGTATGGCCTTGACTAAGGTCTTGGGAGTAAGAGCGAAGGCTCAATGTGTGTGAGAGTGCTTGAATTGAAGTACTACACACACGACATAAATGAAACCCAAATATAAATTGCAGTATGGCCTTGACTAAGGTCTTGGGAGTAAGAGCGAAGGCTCAATGTGTGTGAAAGTGCTTGAATTGAAAGACTTACTCACACGACAAGAAATGAAACCCAAATAGTATAGGTCGGCCCTTACTTGGGTCTTTCAAATAAGAGCGAAAGCTCAATGTGTGTGAGTGTTTAAATTGAAAGACTTACTCACACGACATGAAATGAAACCCAAATAGTATAGGTCGGCCCTTACTTGGGTCTTTCAAATAAGAGCGAAAGCTCAATGTGTGTGAGAGTGTTCGAATTGAAAGACAACGCACCCAACTTAAACAAAACCCTTCGGAAATGAAATATATACGTACACTTATATATTAGGGGCTGATTAGGCCCGTGTGTGTTCAAAATTGTGCACGATTAAGAGAGTGCACGTGTGTGGTTGTGCCAAGCCACGTTATTACAAGCGGGGGGAGACTATGCTCCGTTATTACAACCCCGTATCAAATTGAATTTTAAGCAAGTGTACGACTAGAGACCGAGGTTAGACACTTACGAGTAGCTGGTCCGTAGAGGTCTTGCTTGAGCGTGGCCTTGGCTTTGGGCTGCAAACGGGAGCTCCGCGAAGGTATGTGCTCAAGGGTGCTGGCCGGCTGCAAATGGGGCGCGGGATGGACGCCTCGAAGGGGACTGGTGGCAAGTGGGCGGCGCCTCCAAGTAGGGAGTTTAGAGTGGCTGACTAAGTGGGTCTTAGGGTCACTAGGGAAGTTAGGGACTTAGGGAAACTGGACCTAAAAGGTGAGCTAGTGGGAGGCCAAAGGGGACACCTAGGGGGGGGTTGGCCGAATGAGAGATGGTGGCTAAGTAGTGGCCAGCCACTTGGGTTATCCTAGGTTCGGCTAGGCTTAGGGGGTGGCGGCAAAGAGGTGGAGCTAAGGGGAAGATGGGTGGCTAAGAGTGGAGAGGTGGTAGAGAGTGGTTTTGAGGGAGTTAGGGGGACTTACCGAAGGGGAAGGAGTGGCGGATGGAGTGGGAGAGTGGCGGGCAGGTAGCTGTCGGCTAGTGGAGTTGGGGGGAAGGTGGTGACGTCCAGCTGGGGGGGGGCAGTGGTGGTGGAGTGGGAGAAGGAAGGTGGCGGAGCAGGTGGCGGCTGGTGGAGTAGCTGGAGCTGCTGGGAAGACGGATGAGAGATGGGAGAATGAGAGGGCCCGGCTGGGTGGTGGAGTGGTTCCCACTTGGAAAACCCGCCCACAATGAGGGGGGTTTAAATAGGGGATGGGTAGGTCGGTAGGGCTGGGTTGTGGGTAGTGGTTAGGTGGTTTAGGTAGGGTAGTATGTAGATAAGGTGGGCTGGATGGGGTTGGGCCAGATATTTTAAAACTAGGTGTTTGGGAAAATCGTGGGCTAAGGGTGGTTTAGGGCTAGGTTAGATGGTTGGGTTTTAGGGTGAGGTTTAGTGAGCTAGGTTAGGTGGTTTAGGCTAGGTTTAGGCTAGGATTAGGGAAATTAATCTAGGTTTAGGGAAGGATTAGGGGAGTGGGTTAGGTGATTAGGTTGGGATTAGGCCGGGATTAGGGAAGTGGGTTAGGTGATTAGGTTCAGATTAGGGGTGGATTAGGGGTTTAGGCTAGGTTTAGGCATTTTTGGCTAGGTTTAGGTGAAGGAGCTCCCTTAGCATGGCCCATAGGCCTTGATCACCCCATGTTGGTGCAGCCCTAGGTTAGGTTTTAGCTAATTACAAGCTTAAACCCACTCAATTAGGCTAAACCACAAGATTAAACCCAAACTTGACACACAAGTCAAGCTTAATACAACACTCTTGATATTTTTCACCCCCACTCTCTCTCATGCCCAATATCCCACGTGAATTTCAAGTGGGCCCCACCTCCATTTATGAGAAGGTGATGTGGGCCATGGATATGGATATTGGATTGGATCTCTGGATCCAAATCCAAATCCAAGTCCACATATGGGTTTGGATTGGAATCTGGATATATATGGTCCAGATCCAATCCAAACTGAACTCTGACTCCTTCGAGCTGGGTTCGAGACGGACGATTTGTGCGGGGCCTGACAGCATCAGTACTCCGTCTGCGTTGGGTCTTCGCCAACATAGTCGTCCGCCTCCGTTTCTGCCTTCCGGAGATGACTTCAAATGCTTTTATGATAAGAACAGGGTCTTGGACGTTCGAGATCCTGGGGTGTGAATCAGATGCAAGAGTTGCTGTGCCGGGCTTGACGGGTGCTCCGGTTCCGGGCTCTTCTTGGCTCTCCTGGTCCTGTCTTGATCGGGCCAAGCCACTTTGGGGTTTCAAAACATGTTTTAAAAGGGTTTTCAAAAGCTATATTATATGTTTTTGAAAGATAAAGTTTAAAACACATATACAGGGTTTGTTTGGAAGGCTCCTGGGTTTCCAAACTCAAAAATGGCCCTTTGGGGCTGCTTGTATAAAACCAGATTTGTTTAAGAAATTCGTGGGATTTCGGGGTGTTTACAGATGCCCCTCTTTGGCCTTGTCCAAATGGATTTGGATAAGGGCAAAGATGACAAACACCCCTTTTAATGTCTCCCTAGATCTAGCCACGAAGAATATGGGATCGTCCCATTTTTAGCAAAAATCTCAATTTTACAAACTCTGGTAGGAGGAGATATCATGCCAAAGGGTTTCTACATGGAATCTGGTCCTAAATGGGATCATGTTCATGCAAGTACCATGCGTGGAATGCAAATGACATGGGTATGGTGCCAAGAGTGGCGACCTCCCAGGGACCAGATGTGGTCGAACTCTAGAGACTTACAAGGCCTACTGCTCCAAGTGAGCAGAAACCCTATGCTGTTCGATGTTCGGTTTTCAAAACTTATTTACAAAAGCTATTTACAAAAAGGGACAACTGTCTTGAGTCTCGATCCTAAGGATCTCGAGCTCTTCGTGCTTGCCCTTGTTTGAGTCTTAACACTCGCTTATCTAGCGGAGGTTTTATAAGAAAACAAGCTTCATTTCAAATCCCTACGCCTTACTCGAAAGGTCGAATTCTCAAACAAGATGAAATTCAAGTAAGTAAATCCTATTTTTACTTTAGGATTCCTCGAAATGAACCATGCTTTAGCTTGGGATAAGCCAGGGATGGGAAAGAGATACCACGGTCCCTTCTGAAGCGTCCCGTGGTTTAAGGCATAGAATGTGGAAAAAACTGTTCTTTTTGAGCTTTTTGGCCTCTTTTTCCTTTTTTTTTCATAGAGGGTCTCCCTTTGGGAGTATTTTTTCTTTAATCCCTCTTTTCCATAAGAGAATCGATTTTTCTTTTTGAATTCTGGTTTCTTTCTTTTGGAAAGAGACTTTAAATGGGAAATTCCCTTTTGATTTGGGCCTTTGTTTTCCTTTTGGAAGGAGAAGAGAAGAGGGGAGGACTTATCCCAAGCCTACACTCGATCCATTCCAGATCAGCCTATTTAGAAATAGCACGTACCACTTGCAAGTATCTTGCTATGTTGAACTAGGCCTTTCTTTGTAAGAAGAAGGATTTTGAAATGCAACCACGATTTTGAAAACTCCACTCTTTCACAAGTGCGAATTCTCTTACTTAGGGTCACACGAGTTGCCTTTGCACCTTATTCACATGTCTCAGGGCAGCTATCCCTATAAAATTTTCGAAAACTGGAACTTAATCCAGATCCTACACATGATACTTCTTTAAGTATTGAATATTGATAGGATCTGCTAAATTCCTACCTTCTACATCGATCAACCAATACGAATTATTCGTAGTGGTTGCTCGTACAACATAGGGTGTCCATCCCAGTTGGGGCGCCACTTGCCTAGGGGGTGTGGGCCACGATGATGGATGGTTTTTAAGACCAGATCTCCCACTTCAAAGTGGCGAGGTCTCATGTGTTTGCTATAATGTCGGGCTATCCTTTGCCGGTATGCACGAGCATGATCCATAGCAAGGAGTCGCCTCTCATCTAGCAAATCTAGTTCGGCCATCCTAGCATGCTGAAGCGTCTCTAGGGGGAGGTCGAGTGCAATGGATGTATGGAATGAATGCAGTTGGGTATGAATGGGAAGAATGGCGTTTGTGCCATAGACCAATTCGAATGGTGTGGCATTCGTGGGAGTCCGGATGGAAGTCCTATAAGCCCATAAGGCTTCATCCAGCTTCTCATGCCACCTCCTACCCTTCTCTAAGGTTTTCTCAATGATACCAATGAGAGTCTTGTTTGTGGCTTCGGCTTGGCCGTTGCCTTGAGGGTAGTAGGGCGAGGAGAAGTGGTGAGTTATGCCATACGTGTTGCACAACTTAACCATCCGCTCGTTCTTGAATGGGGTACCGTTATCAGACACAAGGTCTCGTGGAACCCCAAATCGAGCCAAGATATTCCTCCGGATGAAAGCCACCACATGTTGCCCCATTACATTCGTTAGGGAAATGGCTTCCACCCACTTGGAGAAATACTCCGTGGCTGCTAAGATAAAACGATGCCCATTCGAGGCCTTTGGAAATATGGGGCCTATAATGTCAAACGCCCACATGGTAAATGGCCAGGGGCTGACCACAGAATGCAATGCAGATGAAGGGATATGAATGGCGTGCCCATGCACTTGACATGGATGACACTTCCTAACATGATCGTGACAATCCTTTTTCAGGGTGGACCAAAAATAACCCCCTCTAAGTATTTTCATTGCCATCATGTTGGCATTAACATGACCTCCACATTCTCCATCGTGGAACTCGTGCATCACTATCCTAGCCTCCTCTAGGTCGATACACCTAAGCAGAATGCCGGTAAAACTCTTTTTGTATAAGACCCCACCCAGAATGGTGTATCGGGTCGAAATCTTACGAATGAATGCCCTATCTTTGGACGTGGCCTCCTCGGTGAATCCCCCATTTTCTAAAAATTGTTTTATGTCATAGAACCAGGGTTTTTTAATAGACTCTGGGTTGTTTTGGCAAATATCCAAGTCGTGTGTGGATGGCTGGGGCGCATGCCATATTTCCAAAGATCTGGTACCTGAAATGGGATCGACCTTCTGGGCTGAACCCAAGGAAGAGAGGGCATCGGCGATGCCATTGTCCTCTCTTCCCACGTGTGTGAGCTTACACGACTGGAAGGAGTGGACCAATCGAGTGGCCAACTCGTGATATGGAAGTAGTTTCTCATTACGTACTTGCCAAATTTTTAAAACCTGGTTTATGACAAGGAGCGAATCTCCAAAGACCTCGATGCATGATGCCCCTAGAGTTTTCGAAATCCTTAAGCCTTGTATGAGTGCTTCATACTCAGCTATGTTGTTGGAACATTCAAAATCTAAGCGGACTGCTATGGGAATCTCGCCCTTTTCAGGGGAGATTAGGATGATCCCGGCACCAGCCCCTCGTTGGTTTCGTGCCCCGTCGAAGTGCATCTTCCACACTTGGTTTTCGAAAGAATTTGCCAAAATGTGGTTTTGAAAATGGTTTTGCAATATGCCTTCATCAGGCATTTCGACAAGAGTGGGATATGCGTCCTCCAAGGGGAAGTCAGCCACGTAATCTGCTAGGGCTTGCCCCTTAACGGAGATCTGGTGATGGTATTTTAGATCATACTCCATTAGAAGGAGTTGCCATTTGCCCAATCTACCCGTGAGAATGGGTTTTTCGAACAAGTGCTTGATTGGATCAAGCTTGGACACTATCCAGATCTCATGATCTAGGAAGTAGTGTCTGAATTTCTGGCAGGCCCAGACTAGGGCTAAGCACGTCTTCTCCATGGCTTGATAATTTCGTTCATAAGCCAAGAGAGTTTTCGAAATATAGTAGATGGCATACTCCTTATGGGTGTCATCCTCGTATTGAGCCAACAGGGCTCCTAAAGCGTTTACATGCACGGAGATGTATAATAAAAGCGGTTTTCCTTGTTTTGGAGGATTCAAAACGGGGGGATTAACCAAGTATGCCTTTAGTCTCTCGAAGGACTTTTGGCATTCGTCATCCCATAAGAATTTCGTACCCTTCCTTAACAGTTTGTTGAAGGGTTCGCATCTAGTTGCCAGATTCGATATGAATCGGCGCACAGATTGTAATCGACCCTGGAGGCTACGGACTTGGGTGAGATTGGAGGGTGGAGCCATGTCTATGATGGCTCGACACTTAGAGGGGTCGACTTCTATTCCCCTTTGGCTCACCATAAAGCCTAGAAGCTTTCCTGATTCTACCCCGAACACACATTTCTGAGGGTTTAGCTTTACTTTGTAAAGCCTAAGCCTTTCGAAAACCTTTTGTAAACATTCGATATGGGTGCATCGGGTTTTGGATTTCGCCAAGAGATCATCTACATACACTTCTACAAGCTCGTGAATTTGATCATGGAAGATCGTGTTCATGGCTCGTTGGTATGTTGCGCCGGCATTTTTCAAACCAAAGGGCATGACTGTATAGCAGTACGTGCCCCATGGGGTTGTGAAGGCGGTCTTACCCTGATCTCGTGGACTTAGTTTGATTTGATTATAGCCTGAATAGCCATCCATAAATGAAAACATTTCATGATTTGCAGTACTATCGACTATCAAATCTATGTTCGGTAAAGGATAATTATCCTTTGGAGTGGCCTTATTCAGGTTTCTGAAATCGATGCATATTCGAATTTTCCCATTGGTTTTTCGAACTACAACGATATTTGACAACCAATCAGAATACGCAATGGGTTTTATAAATCCGGCTTTTAGCAGATCTTCTAAACCCTCTTTGACTTGCGTGTGTACATTCGGGTGTATTTTCCTAAGCTTCTGCTTTATTGGTTTTACACCTATATCTAAGGGAAGACGATGCTCGACTATGCTGGGATCTATGCCCGGCATGTCTTCATACGTCCATGCAAACACATCTAAATAGGTTCGTAAAAATGCAATGAATGCTAACTTTTCAGTTTCATGTAAGAATGCGCCTATTTTGATGGTTTTGGGATTGGAATCATCCCCTAGGTTCACCTCTACGAAATCTCCTCCTACTGATTGGGAAGGTCTTTCAAAATCGAGAATTCTATGAAATTCTGGGAGCTCAGAAGTGGGATCTTCCTCAAGGGGATCCACTTCTGGGCTTTGATCATTCTCGTGGGCTATAGACCCGAGGGAACTTGATGCGTGTTTTTCAAAATAACCTGGTTTTGTACTTGGATTTTCAAGTGATTTCGAAATTTTTGGTCTGGCTATGCAGACAACGTTTTTTTCGAAATCCTTTTCTTTCGCCAAAGTCATACCAGGAGCAGCTATGTACAAAATCTTTTTGGTATTTTCCAAATTTTCGATTTTTTTGGGTTTTTGTAAAACAAGAACTTTGGGAACTATACAAAGCACACTTTTTTCGAGTTTTTGTTTTTCCATTGTTTTGGTTTTTCTTGTTTTTCGATTTTTTTCGATTTTAAGTTTTCCAAATGTTTTTGGTATTTTTTAGAAAAAGGGATCTTCCGTCATACCTACAAATGGAAAACACTATGGGTTAGACTGGAATAGGAGGTCTAAACCATAGGTTTCTTCTAAGACAGGCTCCGGGGCACCCTTGACCCAGGTGGTCACAGGGGGTGGCTCCGGCGGTATTTGGGGAGTATAGCCGATCCCATATCGGCTTGGATTGGCCCTAGGAAGGATGGGCTCTAGGAGACCCTGGTTTTGTGCCCCTAGACTTTTGTAGGGCGTGTAGCCCATGTTCAATAACATGTTCCACGACCTTTTGTTTTTTGAAAAGATGGGATATAAGTCGTGGTCCTGGAACATGCTATCGTCCATATTAGGCTCGTAGGGCCTTTTGTCCAGGGGTTTTGGAAATAGGGAACGTTTGGGTTTTCCTAGGAGGATTAGAGTCGGGAGGGGGCCTGCTTTGGGCGGCCCCTTCACACATACAACCTTCCTAGGGTTGTTCAACACGAGCCGAGGTGGCTCAACCATAATTTGCCCCAGGTTAGCCTCATGGGCCTGGGAGCTCGATAAACAAGGGGAGTTTATGATCCCCTGAAGCTGTGGGTGACTCTCACCTAGGATCACTACGACTTGGTCCCTAAAAGGGATCTTGACACATTTGTGGAAGGTGGATGGCACAGCGCACAAACTGTGTATCCAGGGTCTTCCCAGCAACAGGTTATAATGGGGGTGGATGTCCAAGACATGAAACACCCCCGTGTGTTCGATCCCTCCCGTTTCCATTGGGAGTTCGACGGATCCTAAAGGCCTAGACGCATTCCCATCGTATCCAGTGATAACGATGGGGCTTGGGTTCACTGAAGTCAAGGTGACTCCGATTTTGTACGCCACGTGAAGTGGAAGGATGTTGAGCCCTCCTCCACCATCGACTAGGCACCTGTCCAGAGAGTGGTTGTTTAGAACCACCTCGATATGCAGGGCCTGGTTATGGGTTTCGTAGGGTCTATCTACATCATCTTCCGAAAAGGTGATGGGCGATTTTGCTCCTAATAAAGCCACTTGGGCAGACAAGGACTCCGGACTTATGTTCGAATCAACCTTGGCCCTTTCTAGAATTTTCTCTAAGACAAGTCTATGCCTAGGCGAGGTTTTGATAAGCTCTAGGATAGACATGTGAATAGGAATCTTTGAAAGGTGGTTTTCGAAATCATAAGGATTTAGGATGATTTTGTCCTTATCTGCTTTTGGCAGACCACTAGGGATACATGCTTTTGAGGGGCCAGGCACACTGACCACCTTTGAGCACCTTGAAGGTGCGAGGGTTGGTAGATCCTCCCGGATCTAGTGACTTCCCCCACGACCAGCCTAGGGTTTGCGCTAAACTTGGCTCTAAGGATGAGCTGAGGAGAACCTTGGATTTTCAAAACTGGTTTTGCCGGGGTTTCCACTTTTGATGGTCCCCGAATGACGACTGGGGCGGGCCTCTTGTATAGTACAAGGATGGGCGCACAAGCAGGTCGACCAGGTTCGGGCTTTTGCGCTAGTTCCTTGGAAATGGTGAGGGTACATACCTCCTTTCCTTTCCCACTGCCACTGGCGTGTTTGGGAAAGGGTTCCTTGAAGATAGCTTGAGGTGGCTCAGGTTCCGCAGTGACCTGGAGCCGACCCTCCGCTATCAAGTTCTCAATTTTATTTAGAAGAGAGAAGCACCGTTTGGTATCATGGCCTTTGAGCCGATGATACTTGCAAAATCGGTTCAAATACCCCCCTTTGGACGTGACTCCTTCGGGGATTTCAGGGAGTTCGATCATGCCCTGGGCAAGTAGGAGGTCTAGGACCTCCGACACAGGTTGCCCCAGCGGAGTGTACTCCCGTTTTTCAATTGGTTTTGAAAAATTGCGTTCTCTCTTATTTTCTATTTTTTCAAAATTTTTAGAAGTGCCTGCCATGCCTGGATCCACCCGGACATTGGCGATTTTATGGGGCTTTGCCCCTTTGTCCGTTGTGGGCAGCCCATATGCGATGGGTTTTTCCACACGTGTTTTGGGAACGGCACTTCCTTTCCATAAGTGGTCGTATGTCCCTTTTCGCAAGTTGGTTTCGAAAAGGGAGGCCTTTTTGATCAACTTATGGAAAGTTGAAATCTCATGGAGCGAGAGAAGGGTTTTTAACTCGCTTTTGAAATTATCTAGGATGAGCATTACTGCGCATCCTTCGGATATAGGCTCTCGCACTTGGCCTAAAAGAGACCTCCATCTTATAATGAAGGCATGCACGTCTTCGTTCATGCCTTGCTTTGTATCCCTTAAGGTATTCAGGGTTGGCGTGACTTCCACGTTGTGTGCAAATCTTTGCATGAAGCAGTTCGCTAACTCTTCAAAAGTAGCGAACTGGCTTAAGTCGTAGGAAGCCAGCCATTTGGCAGCTGTGCCCTTAAGGGATAGAGGGAACCAATACACCCATTTCATCGAGTCCTTTTTCTTCTTATGGGCTCGACGTGAGAAAAGCTGCAAGTGAGACCTAGGGTCTCCCATGCCATCATACCGATGGAAGTTCGGTATTTCATCGTCACTGTCTGTTTCGTAATCCATAGGAAGGAAATCAGACAGGGCGTAGCTTCTTTTCTCTTTATTTTGCCCTTTCAGCAGTTGCTGTAGGGCTTTACGGTCCTTTTGTGTGAAGGACTCGTGGTATTGGTTGCCTTCCATTACGGAGGATTCTTTTTGCTTGCGAGGTTTTTCAATTTTCTTTTTAGGCCTTTGTTCACCGTTTGATGAACATGAATCGCCTACTTCAGCCTCTTGGCTGAGAGCATCGATTTTGGCCTCAAATTCCCTTCTCAAGTCCTCGATTTCATCTAGTTTTATTTTGTTTTTGAAAATCCTCCTAGAGTGAGAACTTGATGCGCATGAGCCTTGGCTCGACACTTCACTTGGATTGGATTTTGACATGCTTTTCAAGCTTTTTCAAAATTTCCTAAGTAAAAAAAAGTAAAGAAACAAGTTAAAAACGACACCTTTATAAAATTTTCGCAAGACTCCTACAAGTAAACTCGATTTTTGAAAAGGCTTACGTCCCACCGGGCGTGCCAATCTCTGTAGACGCGCGAAAAAATCCCCGCCTCTTCGCCCCTTTCGTGGCTCGGAGTGGATCTTATCGTGCGTCTAAGGCCTATGTATACAAACAGGGCGTGCTAGCTAGCTTACTTAAGCTAGCGAAGATATTTTTAACACTGACTTCTAAACGTGGCGACTGTGAGCAAGTGAGCTCTTGTCGTCGCAGACCTTCTTGCACCGATGCGCAAGGGTCAGTCTGTACGCTTTTGCAAAAATCGAGTTTTGGGGAGAAAGTCTACGAAACGGTTCGAGGTGTCTATTTCGGGTCTTTAAGATGCGATTGCATGTTTTAGATCACGTGGATTTGCACGTGCCTAAGTCTTTTCTTTTATCCCTTTTTGGGTCGCCTAGTTTGTGTGTTATGAACACTCCACTACATGGGCGAATTCGAGCGGGGGTTGCTTCGATGCAATATGCGTCCTACCTCGTGGTATGGCGTAGATGCAATGCAAACTCACGCTACTCCAAAGGGAAAACCCGAAATGTAAAGACAATGCTGAAGGGAAATAACCGAAGGGAAATAACCGAAGGGAAATAACCGAAGGGAAATAACCGAAGGGAGATATGTATATATCTTATGTATATGAGCCCTTACTCGGGTCTTGCAAATAAGAGCGAAGGCTCAATGTGGGTGCGTGCTTGAATTGAAAGACTTACACACACGACATGAAATTAAACCCAAATATAAATTGCAGTATGGCCTTGACTAAGGTCTTGGGAGTAAGAGCGAAGGCTCAATGTGTGTGAGAGTGCTTGAATTGAAGTACTACACACACGACATAAATGAAACCCAAATATAAATTGCAGTATGGCCTTGACTAAGGTCTTGGGAGTAAGAGCGAAGGCTCAATGTGTGTGAAAGTGCTTGAATTGAAAGACTTACTCACACGACAAGAAATGAAACCCAAATAGTATAGGTCGGCCCTTACTTGGGTCTTTCAAATAAGAGCGAAAGCTCAATGTGTGTGAGTGTTTAAATTGAAAGACTTACTCACACGACATGAAATGAAACCCAAATAGTATAGGTCGGCCCTTACTTGGGTCTTTCAAATAAGAGCGAAAGCTCAATGTGTGTGAGAGTGTTCGAATTGAAAGACAACACACCCAACTTAAACAAAACCCTTCGGAAATGAAATATATACGTACACTTATATATTAGGGGCTGATTAGGCCCGTGTGTGTTCAAAATTGTGCACGATTAAGAGAGTGCACATGTGTGGTTGTGCCAAGCCACGTTATTACAAGCGGGGGGAGACTATGCTCCGTTATTACAACCCCGTATCAAATTGAATTTTAAGCAAGTGTACGACTAGAGACCGAGGTTAGACACTTACGAGTAGCTGGTCCGTAGAGGTCTTGCTTGAGCGTGGCCTTGGCTTTGGGCTGCAAACGGGAGCTCCGCGAAGGTATGTGCTCAAGGGTGCTGGCCGGCTGCAAATGGGGCACGGGATGGACGCCTCGAAGGGGACTGGTGGCAAGTGGGCGGCGCCTCCAAGTAGGGAGTTTAGAGTGGCTGACTAAGTGGGTCTTAGGGTCACTAGGGAAGTTAGGGACTTAGGGAAACTGGACCTAAAAGGTGAGCTAGTGGGAGGCCAAAGGGGACACCTAGGGGGGGGTTGGCCGAATGAGAGATGGTGGCTAAGTAGTGGCCAGCCACTTGGGTTATCCTAGGTTCGGCTAGGCTTAGGGGGTGGCGGCAAAGAGGTGGAGCTAAGGGGAAGATGGGTGGCTAAGAGTGGAGAGGTGGTAGAGAGTGGTTTTGAGGGAGTTAGGGGGACTTACCGAAGGGGAAGGAGTGGCGGATGGAGTGGGAGAGTGGCGGGCAGGTAGCTGTCGGCTAGTGGAGTTGGGGGGAAGGTGGTGACGTCCAGCTGGGGGGGGCAGTGGTGGTGGAGTGGGAGAAGGAAGGTGGCGGAGCAGGTGGCGGCTGGTGGAGTAGCTGGAGCTGCTGGGAAGACGGATGAGAGATGGGAGAATGAGAGGGCCCGGCTGGGTGGTGGAGTGGTTCCCACTTGGAAAACCCGCCCACAATGAGGGGGGTTTAAATAGGGGATGGGTAGGTCGGTTAGGGCTGGGTTGTGGGTAGTGGTTAGGTGGTTTAGGTAGGGTAGTATGTAGATAAGGTGGGCTGGATGGGGTTGGGCCAGATATTTTAAAACTAGGTGTTTGGGAAAATCGTGGGCTAAGGGTGGTTTAGGGCTAGGTTAGATGGTTGGGTTTTAGGGTGAGGTTTAGTGAGCTAGGTTAGGTGGTTTAGGCTAGGTTTAGGCTAGGATTAGGGAAATTAATCTAGGTTTAGGGAAGGATTAGGGGAGTGGGTTAGGTGATTAGGTTGGGATTAGGCCGGGATTAGGGAAGTGGGTTAGGTGATTAGGTTCAGATTAGGGGTGGATTAGGGGTTTAGGCTAGGTTTAGGCATTTTTGGCTAGGTTTAGGTGAAGGAGCTCCCTTAGCATGGCCCATAGGCCTTGATCACCCCATGTTGGTGCAGCCCTAGGTTAGGTTTTAGCTAATTACAAGCTTAAACCCACTCAATTAGGCTAAACCACAAGATTAAACCCAAACTTGACACACAAGTCAAGCTTAATACAACACTCTTGATATTTTTCACCCCCACTCTCTCTCATGCCCAATATCCCACGTGAATTTCAAGTGGGCCCCACCTCCATTTATGAGAAGGTGATGTGGGCCATGGATATGGATATTGGATTGGATCTCTGGATCCAAATCCAAATCCAAGTCCACATATGGGTTTGGATTGGAATCTGGATATATATGGTCCAGATCCAATCCAAACTGAACTCTGACTCCTTCGAGCTGGGTTCGAGACGGACGATTTGTGCGGGGCCTGACAGCATCAGTACTCCGTCTGCGTTGGGTCTTCGCCAACATAGTCGTCCGCCTCCGTTTCTGCCTTCCGGAGATGACTTCAAATGCTTTTATGATAAGAACAGGGTCTTGGACGTTCGAGATCCTGGGGTGTGAATCAGATGCAAGAGTTGCTGTGCCGGGCTTGACGGGTGCTCCGGTTCCGGGCTCTTCTTGGCTCTCCTGGTCCTGTCTTGATCGGGCCAAGCCACTTTGGGGTTTCAAAACATGTTTTAAAAGGGTTTTCAAAAGCTATATTATATGTTTTTGAAAGATAAAGTTTAAAACACATATACAGGGTTTGTTTGGAAGGCTCCTGGGTTTCCAAACTCAAAAATGGCCCTTTGGGGCTGCTTGTATAAAACCAGATTTGTTTAAGAAATTCGTGGGATTTCGGGGTGTTTACATGTACATTCGGGTGTATTTTCCTAAGCTTGTACTTTATTGGTTTTACATCCACATGTAAGGGAAGACGATGCTCAACAATGCTGGGGTCTATGCCCGGCATGTCTTCATACATCCATGCAAACACATCTAAATAGGTTCGTAGAAATGCAATGAATGCTAATCTTTCGGGTTTATGCAAACATGCGCCTATTTTGATGGATTTGGGATTGGAATCATCCCCTAGGTTCACCTCTATGAAATCTCCTCCTACTGATTGGGAAGGTCTTTCAAAATCGAGAATTTTATGAAATTCTGGGAGCTCAGAAGTGGGATCTTCCTCAAGGGGATCCACTTCTGGGCTTCGATCATTCTCGTGGGCTATAGACCCGAGGGAATTTGATGTGTGATTTTCAAAAAGACCTGGTTTTGTGCTTGGATTTTCAAGTGATTTCGAAATTTTTGGTCTGGCTATGTGTAAACACCCCGAAATCCCACGAATTCCTCAAAACAACCTGGTTTTGTAAAAGCAACTGTAAACACCCCGAAATCCCACGAATTCCTCGAAACAACTTGGTTTTGAAAAAGCAGCCCCAAAGGGCTATTTTGAGTCTGGAAACCCAGGAGCCTTCCAGACAACCCTGTACATATGTTTTGAACTCTGTATTTCGAAAACATACAATATGGCTTTTAAAACCCTTTTAAAAACATGTTTTGAAACCCCAAAGCAGCTTGGCCTAATCCAGACAGGACCAGGAAAGCTAAAGAGAGCCCAGAACCGGAGCATTAGTCGAGCCCGGCACAACAACTCTCACATTGAATCCACCCCCAGGATCTCGAACGTCCAAGACCCTGTTATCATCAAAACATCACTTGAAGTCATCTCTGGAAGGCGAAAACAGAAGCGGACGATCATGTTGGCGAAGACCCAACGCAGACGGAGCACTAATACTGTCAGGCCTCGCACAAACCGTTCGTTTCAAATACAGCTCGAAGGAGTCAGAGTTCAGTTTGGATTGGATCTGGACCATATATATCCAGATCCCAATCCAAACCCATGTATGGACTTGGATTTGGATTTGGATTCAAAAATCCAATCCAATATCCATATCCATATCCATGGCCCACATCACCTTCTCATAAATGGAGGTGGGGCCCACTTGAAATTCACGTGGGATTATGGGCATGAGAGAGAGTGGGGGTGGATAAGATCAAGTGTGGTTGTAATTAAGCTTGACTTGTGTGTCAAGTTTGGGGTTAATCATGTGGGTTAGCCTAATTGAGTGGGTTTAAGCTTGTAATTAGCCAAAACCTAACCTAGGGCTGTGTAGACACGGAAAATCCTCGACTCCGGGTTCTTAGGCCTGAAGCGAATCTTTTCGTGCTTACGTTGCTTTTAAAAAGGGCGTGCCAGCTAGCTTTCTCAAACTAGCGAAGTGATTTTTTGAAAATATCTGACTTTTGGGGCGACTGTGGATAAGTGGGTTCTTTTCGTCGCAGACTTTCTTGCACCGGCGCACAAGGGTCAGTCTGTACGCTTTAGAAAAACTCGATTTTACACAAACACGACTCTTTTTGAAAACTTGAAAGTGTTTTATCTACTGGTTTTGTCAAATTTGCAACTTTTACACATGGGATCTATGCGCTCCTGTATCTCATGGGTTTTAGCAGATTTTGGCGTGTAGTCGTGTGCATCCAGTGCTCGATTTAAGGTAAGTACTACACGATTTGACCAATCTGGTTCGATGCAAGTATGCTCCCTATCTCGAGTGTGGCGGATATGCAATGCAAACTCACACAACTTGAAGGGAAAACCCCGAATTTAAAGACATAACAGAAGTGAAATAGCAGAAAGGGAAATAGCGGAAAGGGAAATAGCAGAAAGGGAAATATGGCTATATCTTAGATGCGGAAGGGAAAATATATATAGCTATATCTTAAGAGCGAGAAGGCTCAATGTGAGTGAGTGCTTTAAGTGTATAAATTGAAAGGGCAACTCACACGACTTGAACCTTAAAAACCCAGCGGAAAGAGGAAATACGTATATATATGTAAGAGCAGAAGGCTCAATTGTGAGTGAGTGCTTTTGGGTGTATAAAATGAAAGACAACTCACGCAACTTGAACCTTAAAACCCAGCTGAATGTATATAAATAGAACTATATCTTATGGGCTGTTGAGGCTCGTTTTGTGTGCAAAAGGTGTGCAGATAAGAGCGGAAAGGCTCGAGTGTACGTGTGTGATTCGTGTTTCAAACCATAATATTACATCCCAGGGGGAGACTGCGCTCCATTATTACAACCCCGTATCAAATTGAATTGAATTTGAAACAACGTAAAGAATCAGATTCGAGCACTTACTCGAATTTTGCTTGGGCTTCCTTTTTCAGCGAAACCTGACCTTGGATATAGCCGTTGGATGGACTTTCCTCTGCGAGATGACCAGCTGCGTAGAAGGTTGATCCTAGATCGTGACTTGGGCTAGATTGACAAGTTAATGCACTATGGGTTTCGGGCTTAGATATGATAGATCTAGGGTGAAAAACTAACGGATCTGAGTTAGGTCTAGGTGGTTCGTTTTGGTCGAAGGTTAGCTCAAGGCTCTAAGGGGAAAATCTGACCAGCTAGTGGTCGAGTTAGGGGATGTCTAAAGAAGTGGTTCGGGCGAGATGCGAAGGGATACTCGTCTCACCATGGGTCGAGATTGGTTTAGGGATAGTGAGTGATCTTAGGGGGAATCCTAAGGTAATCTCTAGGGCAATGCTCGGCCAAAGGGTGGCCGAGCTTGGGCTGATGTTGGGTGTTTGATCTCACGTGAGATCCTAAGGGAGTGGCTCGGCCAGAGGGTGGCCGAGCTGGGTAGGTGTAGGTTAGTTCTTTTGGTTAGGATCTAACTTAGGTAATGGATTTAGTTTAGGGCAAAACCTAAAATGAACTCAGCTAGCTAGATGGGTGAAAGCGGGTTCGTCCAAAGGAAGGAACCGAGTGTTTTAGACACTCGGTTTTGGCTAGGTCTCTAGGAGTAGTTTTGGTTTAGGAAATAGTTTAGGTGGTTTAGTGCTAGACGGTTTGGCTGGGAGGGATCTAAGTTGAGCTTGGCCAGCCAATGGCCGAGCTGGGTATGGTTCTAGATTAGGGTAGTCTTAGGTAGAACTAGGATCGTTCCTTTAGTGAGGTTCGGCCAGCATCTTGGCTGGACTTTCGACGTCTCTTTGTTTTAGGGTTTAGGTGGTTTTGAGAGGTACGAAAAGAAGGGACTTTGGGCAGGATTTTAGGGGCTTACCTTGACAACCTATCAGCCCATTTGATCTCGTTTCCAACGCAACCAATCTCCATTGAAGACAGCCCATCCGATGCCGCTAGGTTTCTCTCCATTTCCAGCAAAATACAAGGCGTGAGATGCTCTCTCTTGCACTTGAGTGCAGCCCACAAGACCAACCCACGTTTTTACAAAACAAGAGGGGAAGGCCAGCCCCTTTTGTTGACCTTCCTCTCTCTCTCTCTCTCTCTCTCTCTTTTCCCCCCAACTATCCACGTGAAGTGTTGGAAAAATCGTCCCCTTCAAAGCCAGCCCACTCACGTCCTTTTATAGGCCCCTTGTGTGGATATGGATCCTTTGTTGGTCTCTAAAATCCGGATCCAATCCAATCCAAGTTTCGTTTGGATGTGGATCTTGGATCTGGATTTGGATTTTTGGATCCAGATTTGATCCAAATTTTTCTCTTCTTCAGTCCTTTCTGGCGTTTCAAGCTGGATGCTTCGTGCGGGTCCTGAGTTCATCAAGATTCCGTCTTACGCTGGGTTTTTCCCATTTTCATCGTCCAAGCTTCTTTTCGTCTTTCTGGACTCTGTTTCGACTGTTTCTTCTTGCATTTGACTTGGATTTTCCGTGATTTCAGAGATGCTTTTGGCTTGGCCTTTGATGCTTTAGGCTTGAAATGCGTTTGTGGCCTGGGCTTCTTTTTCGTCCTCGAAATTCACTTTTCATCGGGTTGGGCTTGACCTTTGAACTTTTTGATTCTTTTGCGACCGTTTTGAGCCAGGCTTCATCTGTTCGTCTGGTCTTTAATAAAAATAGGACTTTCATCCATTTTCAAGATTTTTCATGTTTCAAACAGGGTTGGAAAACAGAATTTTGAAATGTTTTGATTTCTTGAGTTTTTCAAAAATTCTTATCTTTTGAACTGGTTTTCGAACCAGGCATTTGGTTTTGAAAAGTATTTGGGTTTTTGGGGTGTTTATAGATGCCCCTCTTTGGCATTATCCAAATTGATTTGGATAATGGCGAAGAAGATAACACCCCTGTTTTGTTTTCTCCCGGATTTGATCTTGAGAATATGGGATCGTCCCAAATTTTGAGCAAAAGAAACTTTCTTTTAAAAATCCTATAGGAGGGGATTTTTTTGCCAATAGGGGACTTTCTATGGATCTAACCCTAAGTGGAGATCACATATGAAATGTTCATGCGCCGACCTGCAAAGGTGCATGCTATGGATGAGGTGTTAGAAAGGGCGATCTCCTAGAGACCAAATCATATGGTCGAACTTTTGAGACTTTTATGAAGACCTGCTGCTCCAAGTGAGCGGGCCTTACGTATGCTTGATGTTCGAGTTTTTCTGAAATTCATTTTTAAGAGGGAAAACTTTTCTGAGCCATCGATCATAAGGACCTTCAGCTCCTTGTATTTGCCTTTACTCGAGTCTCGACCCTTGCTAATCTAGCAGAGGTTTTATGAGAAAATAAGCCAAGTTTCAAAATTTTTATGCCTTACTCAAAACATCGTATTTTCAAACAAGACGAAATTCAAGTAAGTAAATCCTATTTTTACTTTAGGATTCTCTGAAATGAACCATGTTTCGCTCGGGATAAGTCACAGGGATGGGAAAGAAGTACCACGGTCCCTTCTGAAGTGTCCCGTGGTTTGAGGCAAAGAAGGCGGAAAACTGCTCTCTTTTGAGCTTTTTGGCCTTTTTCTCTCCTTTTTTTCCATAGAGGGTCTCCCTTTGGGAGTATTTTTTCTTTAAGCCCTCTTTTCCATAGAAGACTCAAATTTTCTTTTTGATTCGTTTTTCTTTTTTTTTGGGAAAGGGCTTTTTGGTGGGGATTTCCCCTTGTTTTGGCCAGGTTTTCCTTTTGGAAGGAGAAGAGAAGAGGGGAGGACTTATCCCAAGGTCATACTTGACCCATTCTAGGTTAGCCTATTTAGAAATAGCACGTACAACTTGCAAGTATCTTGTTATATTGAATTCGGCCTTTCTTTGTAAGAAGAAGGATTTTGAAATGTAGCCACGTATTTGGAAAGCTCTGTTTTTCACAAAATATCGATTCTCTCATTCAGGGTATCCCAACTTACCTTTGATCCTTGGTTTCGAAGTTTCAAAGTGGCTTTCCCTAAAATATTTTTCACAAAAATGTGAATTTAACTCAGACCCTATACATGATATTTTTTCAAATACTGAATATTTATAGGATCTGCTAAATTCCTACCCTCGACATCAGTTAACCAATAAGAATTGTTTGTGGTGGTTCCACGCACGACGTAAGGGCCATCCCACTTGGGCCGCCACTTTTCAAGTGGATGTGGGCCACGATGGTGGATGATTTTCAAAACGAGCTCTCCCACTTCAAACTGGCGAGGTTTCATATGTTTCTCATAATGTCGGGCGATCCTTTGCCGGTATGCATGAGCATGGTCCATAGCAAGGAGTCGCCTCTCATCTAATAGATCTAGTTCGGCCATCCTAGCATGTTGAAGCGTCTCTAGGGGGAGGTCGAGTGCAACGGATGTATGAAATGCATGCAGACGTGTATGGATGGGGAGAATGGCGTTTGTGCCGTAAACCAACTCAAAAGGCGTGGCATTTGTGGGAGTGCGGATGGAAGTCCTGTAAGCCCATAAGGCTTCATCCAACTTCTCGTGCCATGTTCTACCCTTCTCTAAGGTTTTCTCAACAATGCTGATGAGAGTCTTGTTGGTGGCTTCGGCTTGGCCGTTGCCTTGAGGGTAGTAAGGCGATGAGAAGTGATGATTTATGCCATACTTGTTGCACAGCTTGACCATCCGCTCATTTTTAAATGGGGTGCCATTATCGGACACAAGATCTCTTGGAACTCCAAATCGAGCCAAGATGTTTTTCCTAATGAAGGCCACCACATGTTGTCCCTGGACATTTGTCAGGGAGGCGGCTTCAACCCACTTGGAAAAATACTCAGTGGCTGCTAAAATGAACCTGTGTCCGTTTGAGGCCTTTGGAAAAATTGGTCCTACGATATCAAACGCCCACATGGTGAATGGCCAGGGGCTGACCACGGAATGCAGTGATGATGAGGGGATATGAATGGCGTGACCATGCACTTGACACGGGTGACACTTCCTAACATGATCGTGGCAATCCTTTCTCAGGGTAGACCAAAAATAACCTGCTCTAAGTATTTTCATTGCCATCATGTTGGCATTGACATGGCCTCCACATTCTCCATCGTGGAATTCGTGCATAACAATCCTAGCCTCCTCTAGGTCGACGCATCTTAGTAAGATGCCCGTAAAACTCTTTTTGTACAGAACCCCTCCCAAAATCGTGTATCGGGTGGAAATTTTTCGGATGAATGCCTTATCTTTAGACGTGGCATCCTCAGTGAATCCCCCATTTTCTAGAAAATTCTTTATGTCATAAAACCAAGGTTTTTCATCAGAATTAGGGTTATTTTGGCAAATTTGCAAATCATGTATGGAAGGAGTGGGTGAGTGCCATATTTCAAGGGGTTTGGTTCCCAAAGTGGGATCGACCCTTAGGGCTGAACCCAAGGATGAGAGGGCGTCAGCGACGCCATTATCTTCTCTTCCTACATGTGTGAGAGTGCACGATTGGAACGACTCAACCAGTCGAGTGGCCAATTCGTGGTATGGAAGCAGTTTTTCATTTCGAACTTGCCAAATTTTTAAAACTTGGTTTATGACCAGGAGTGAATCTCCAAAAACCTCGATGCATGCTGCCCCTAGAGTTTTCGAAACTTTTAAACCTTGTATGAGTGCTTCATACTCGGCTATATTGTTGGAACATTCGAAATCTAGACGGATTGCTATGGGGATTTCTCCTTTTTCGGGGGATACGAGGATGATCCCGGCTCCTGCCCCTCGTTGGTTTCGTGCCCCGTCGAAGTGCATCTTCCACACTTGGTTTTCGAAAGAGTTAGCCAAAATGTGGTTTTGAAAATGGTTTTGCAATATGCCTTCATCCGGCATTTCATTGAGTGTGGGATACGCCTCCTCTAGGAGGAAGTCAACCATGTATTCTGCTAGGGCTTGCCCCTTAATGGAGACCTGGTGGTGGTATTTTAAATCATACTCCATTAGAAGGAGTTGCCATTTGCCCAATCTACCCGTGAGAATGGGTTTTTCGAATAAGTGCTTGATTGGGTCAAGCTTGGACACTATCTAGATCTCATGATCTAGGAAGTAGTGTCGAAATTTCTGGCAGGCCCAAACTAGGGCCAAGCACATCTTCTCCATGGCCTGATAATTCCTTTCGTAAGCCAGGAGAGTTTTTGAAAGATAGTATATGGCACATTCCTTGTGAGTGTCATCCTCGTATTGAGCTAACAGAGCTCCCAAGGCATTCGCATGCACAGAAATGTAAAGTAGAAGAGGTTTTCCTGGTTTTGGAGGGTTTAAAACAGGAGGATTAACTAAGTACGCTTTTAATCTTTCAAATGATTTTTGGCACTCGTCATCCCATAAAAATTTCGTACCCTTCCTCAACAACTTGTTGAAGGGTTCGCATCTAGTTGCCAGGTTTGAGATAAACCTGCGAATGGACTGCAGGCGACCCTGGAGGCTACGAATCTGCGTGAGATTGGAGGGTGGAGTCATGTCTATGATGGCTCTACACTTAGAGGGGTCGACTTCTATGCCCCTTTGGCTTACCATAAATCCTAAAAGCTTACCGGATTCTACACCGAATACGCACTTTTGAGGGTTTAGCTTTATGTTGTAAAGTCTAAGCCTTTCGAAAATCTTTTTTAAGCATTCGAGATGAGTGCATCGAGTTTTTGATTTAGCCAGAAGATCATCTACATATACCTCTACGAGCTCATGAATTTGATCGTGAAAGATCGAGGTCATAGCTCTTTGGTACGTGGCGCCAGCATTTTTCAAACCAAAGGGCATGACTGTATAACAGTACGTGCCCCATGGGGTTGTAAAGGCGGTTTTAGCCTGATCTCATGGGCTTAGTTTGATTTGGTTATACCCTGAATAGCCATCCATGAATGAAAACATTTCATGATTTGCAGTACTATCGACTATCAAATCAATGTTTGGTAAAGGGAAATTATCTTTTGGGGTGGCTTTATTCAGGTTTCTGAAATCGATGCATATTCGAATTTTCCCACTGGTTTTTCGAACAACAACTATATTGGATAGCCAATCAAAATACGCAATGGGTTTTATAAATCCGGCTTTTAACAGATCTTCTAAACCCTCTTTGACTTGTGAATGCACATTCGGATGTATCTTCCTAAGCTTTTGTTTTACGGGTTTTGCATCTGAATCTAAGGGAAGACGATGCTCTACAACATTCGGGTCTATACCCGGCATGTCTTCATACGTCCATGCAAACACATCAACGTAGGTTTTCAAAAATGCAATGAATGATGCTTTTTCGTGCTCATGCAGACATGTGCCTACCTTAATGATTTTCGGTTTTAAATCATTCCCTAAGTTTATCTCTATAAAATCCCCTCCTACTGATTTCGAAGGTTTTTCAAAATCGAGAATTTTATGAAATTCAGGGAGCTCAGAAGTAGGATCTTCCTCGAGGGAATCCAATTCTGGGCCTTGATCATTCTCAAGACTTCTAAATCCTAGGGAATTTGGACTTGACGCACAGTTTTCGCAAACGTTTGGTTTTTGTTTTGGATTTTCTGCAGGTTTTGACGATTTTGGTCCTCTTATGAAGAGGACTTTCTTTTCGAAATTCTTTTCTTCTTCAAAATCTTTATCAGGAGCTGCTAAATACAGGATTTTGTTTTTGGTATTTTGTAAATTTTCGATTTTTTTGGATTTTTGTAAGAAAAGGACTTTAGGAACTGTACAAACAACTCTTTTTTCGAGTTTTTGATCTTTTTCAAATGTTTTTGGTTTTTGGGATTTTTCAATTTTTTGAATTTCGAGTTTTTCAAATGTTTTTGGATTTTTGATTGAGGGATCTTCCATCATACCTACAAAGAAAAAACGCCACTAGTTAGACTCCGAACAAGAGATCTAAATTGTAGGTTTCTGCTTGGGTAGGCTCTAGGGCACCCTTGACCCAGGTGGTCATAGGGGGCGGTTCTGGCGGTATTCTGGGAGTATAGCCGATCCCGTGTCGGCTTTGGTTGGCTTTTGGCAAGATGGGTTCTACGAGACCCTGATTTTGTGCCCCTAGACTTTTGTATGGCATATACCCCATGTTTAATAACATGTTCCATGATTTTTTGTTTTTGGAAAAGTTTTCATATAATTCGTGATCCTGGAACTTGCTATCATCCATGTTATGCACATAAGGTTTTCTGTCCAGGGGTTTTGGAAATAGTGGATGCTTGGTTTTTCCTGGGATGGTTAGTGTTTTGAGTGGGCCAGCCTTGGGCGGCCCCTAGATGTGTACGACCTTCCTAGGTACCTGGAGGGTGAGCTTTAGTGGTGCGACCACGGTTTGCCCTCAATTGGCCTCGTAGGATTGGGAACTTGAAAAGCATGGGGAATTTTGAATCCCCTGAAGTTGTGGATGACTCTCACTTAGGATCACAATGACTTGGTTTTCAAAAGGGATTTTAACACACCTATGGAAGGTGGACGGCACAACATGCAGGCTGTGTATCCAAGGCCTTCCCAGCAATAGGTTGTAGTGGGGGTGGATGTCCAAAACATGGAATACCCCCACGTGAGCTATCCCTCCCGTTTCCATGGGAAGTTCAACGGATCCTAAAGGTCTGAACGCATTTCCATCATATCCAGTGATTACGATGGTGCTTGGGTTTATGGAAGTTAAGGTGACTCCAATCTGATGTGCTATGTGAAGTGGAAGGATGTTGAGCCCTCCTCCCCCGTCAACTAGGCACCTATCTAGAGAGTGGTGATTTAATACCACCTCGATGTGTAGGGCCTAATTATGGGTTTCATAGGGTCTTTCGAGATCCTCTTCCGAAAACATGATAGGTGTTTTTGTACCTATGGACACCACTTGATTGGACAAGGATTCTGGGGTTATGTCCGAACTAACCTTTGCTCTTTCTAGAATTTTCTCTAACACGAGTCTATGCCTAGGCGAGGTTTGTATCAGCTCTAGGATGGACATGTTAATGGGAATCTTTGAAAGATGGTTTTCGAAATCATACAAGTTTAAAACGACTTTTCCTTTGTCCGTTTTGGGCAGAACTCCAGGAATACACGCTTTTGAGGGCCAGGCACACTAACCACTTTTTTAGCATTTTGTAGATGTGGGGGTTGATAGATCCTCCTGGATCTTGTCACTTCCCCCACGATCAACCTAGGGTTCTTGCTTAAGATGGCTCTAATCGACTGTTTTGGAGTACCTTGAGTTTTCAAAACTGGTTTAATCGGAGACGGAACTCTTGGTGGTCCCCGAATCACTACTTGGGCGGGTTTCCTACGAAGGATGAGTGTAGATGCACAAGCAGAAAAACCAGACTTATATGTACGCGCTAGACTCTTTGAAATCGTGAGAGCACATACCTCTTTGCCCTTCCCACTGGTACTTGCATGATTAGGGAAGGGTTCTTTGAAAATAGCTTGGGCAGGCTCCGGTTCCTCAGTGACCTGGAGCCGGCCCTCTGCTATCAAGTTCTCGATTTGGTTTAGGAGGGAAAAACACTGCTTTGTATCATGGCCTTTGAGCCGATGATACTTACAAAATCGATTCAAAAACCTCCCTTTGGAAGAGATTCCCTCGGGGATTTCAGGGAGTTCGATCATGCCTTGGGCGAGTAGGAGGTCTAGGACCTCCGACACAGGTTGCCCCAGCGGAGTATACTCCCTTTTTTCAAATGGTTTTTGCATTTTTTTGTCTTTTCTGTTTTCAAAATTTTTGAAATTCTTTGAAGTGCTCGCCAGCCTTGGATCTACCCGGACATTGGCGATCTTGTGGGGCTTTTCCCCTTTGTCTATGGTGGGTAGCTCGTAATTGCCAGGCTTTTCCAAGCGAGTTTTTGGGTTTACGCTCCCTTTCCACAGGTGGTCGTAAACCCCTTTTTTCAAATTCGTCTCAAAAAGAGATGCTTTTTTAATCAGTTTGTGGAAAGTAGAGATTTCATGTAAAGAAAGAAGAGTTTTCAATTCAGTTTTGAAATTGTCCAGGATGAGCATTTCTGCGCATCCTTCGGATATGGGTTCTCGTACTTGTCCAAGGAGAGACCTCCATCGAACGATAAATGTATGCACATCTTCGTTCATACCTTGCTTCGTATCCCTCAAAGTGTTTAATGTAGGCGTGACTTCTACGTTGTGTGAAAATCTTTGCATGAAGCAGTTCGCTAACTCTTCAAAAGTTGCGAACTGGCTCAAATCGTAGGAAGCCAGCCATTTAGAAGCTATGCCTTTGAAGGATAAGGGGAACCAATATACCCATTTCATCGAGTCCTTCTTTTTCTTGTGGGCTCGACGAGAGAAAAGCTGTAGGTGAGACCTAGGGTCTCCCGTGCCATCATACCGATGGAAATTCGGTATTTCGTCGTCGCTGTCTGTTTCGTAATCTAAAGGGAGAAAATCAGACAGGACGTACGTTGTTTTCTCTCTATTTTGCCCTTTTAGCAACTGCTGTAGGGCTTTTCGATCCTTGTGAGTGAAGGAATCGAGGTATGGGTTGCCTTCTATCTCGGAGGTCTCCTTGTTTTTACGAGTTTTTCCAAACTTCTTTTTGGCCTTTATTGGTTCGCCATGTGACGAACATGAATCAGCTGCTTCAGCCTCTTGGCTGAGAGCAGCGACCTTGGCCTCGTATTCTCTTCTTAACTCTTCCTCCTTTTGTTTTTGATTTTTCAAAGATCTTCTAGAATGAGAACTTGAAGAGCATGAGAACCGGCTAGACACTTCATTGGAGTCTGAACTCGACATGACTCCGACGCTTTTAAATCCAACTATGAAATGCAAGAAGACAAAAGAGTTAAAACACTTTTGAAAACAAACGATGTTTTTAGAGATTGGTTTGTTTTGTATCAATTTTTCCTAAAGACCCACGTCCCACCGGGCGTGCCAAATCTGTAGACACGGAAAATCCTCGACTCCGGGTTCTTAGGCCTGAAGCGAATCTTTTTGTGCTTACGTTGCTTTTAAAAAGGGCGTGCCAGCTAGCTTTCTCAAACTTGCGAAGTGATTTTTTGAAAATATCTGACTTTTGGGGCGACTGTGGATAAGTGGGTTCTTTTCGTTGCAGACTTTCTTGCACCGACGCACAAGGGTCAGTCTGTACGCTTTAGAAAAACTTGATTTTACACAAACACGACTCTTTTTGAAAACTTGAAAGTGTTTTATCTACTGGTTTTGTCAAATTTGCAACTTTTACACATGGGATCTATGCGCTCCTGTATCTCACGGGTTTTAGCAGATTTTGGCGTGTAGTCGTGTGCATCCAGTGCTCGATTTAAGGTAAGTACTACACGATTTGACCAATCTGGTTTGATGCAAGTATGCTCCCTATCTCGAGTGTGGCAGATATAAAATGCAAACTCACACAACTTGAAGGGAAAACCCCGAATTTAAAGACATAACAGAAGTGAAATAGCAGAAAAGGAAATAGCGGAAAGGGAAATAGCAGAAAGGAAAATATGGCTATATCTTAGATGCGGAAGGGAAAATATATATAGCTATATCTTAAGAGCGAGAAGGCTCAATGTGAGTGAGTGCTTTAAGTGTATAAATTGAAAGGGCAACTCACACGACTTGAACCTTAAAAACCCAGCAGAAAGGGGAAATACGTATATATATGTAATAGCGGAAAGGCTCAATTGTGAGTGAGTGCTTTTGGGTGTATAAAATGAAAGACAACTCATGCAACTTGAACCTTAAAACCCAGCTGAATGTATATAAATAGAACTATATCTTATGGGCTGTTGAGGCCCGTTTTGTGTGCAAAAGGTGTGCAGATAAGAGTGGAAAGGCTCGAGTGTACGTGTGTGATTCGTGTTTCAAACCATAATATTACATCCCGAGGGGAGACTACGCTCCATTATTACAACCCCGTATCAAATTGAATTGAATTTGAAACAACGTAAAGAATCAGATTCGAGCACTTACTCGACTTTTGCTTGGGCTTCCTTTTTCAGCGAAACCTGACCTTGGATATAGCCGTTGGATGGACTTTCCTCTGCGAGATGACCAGCTGCGTAGAAGGTTGATCCTAGATCGTGACTTTGGCTAGATTGACAAGTTAATGCACTATGGGTTTCGGGCTTAGATATGATAGATCTAGGGTGAAAAACTAACGGATCTGAGTTAGGTCTAGGTGGTTCGTTTTGGTCGAAGGTTAGCTCAAGGCTCTAAGGGGAAAATCTGACCAGCTAGTGGTCGGGTTAGGGGATGTCTAAAGAAGTGGTTCGGGCGAGATGCGAAGGGATACTCGTCTCACCATGGGTCGAGATTGGTTTAGGGATAGTGAGTGATCTTAGGGGGAATCCTAAGGTAAGCTCTAGGGCAATGCTCGGCCAAAGGGTGGCCGAGCTTGGGCTGATGTTGGGTGTTTGATCTCACGTGAGATCCTAAGGGAGTGGCTCGGCCAGAGGGTGGCCGAGCTGGGTAGGTGTAGGTTTGTTCTTTTGGTTAGGATCTAACTTAGGTAATGGATTTAGTTTAGGGCAAAACCTAAAATGAACTCAGCTAGCTAGATGGGTGAAAGCGGGTTCGTCCAAAGGAAGGAACCGAGTGTTTTAGACACTCGGTTTTGGCTAGGTCTCTAGGAGTAGTTTTGGTTTAGGAAATAGTTTAGGTGGTTTAGTGCTAGACGGTTTGGCTGGGAGGGATCTAAGTTGAGCTTGGCCAGCCAATGGCCGAGCTGGGTATGGTTCTAGATTAGGGTAGTCTTAGGTAGAACTAGGATCGTTCCTTTAGTGAGGTTCGGCCAGCATCTTGGCTGGACTTTGGACGTCTCTTTGTTTTAGGGTTTAGGTGGTTTTGAGAGGTACGAAAAGAAGGGACTTTGGGCAGGAATTTAGGGGCTTACCTTGACAACCTATCAGCCCATTTGATCTCGTTTCCAACGCAGCCAATCTCCATTGAAGACAGCCCATCCAATACCGCCAGGTTTCTCTCCATTTCCAGCAAAATACAAGGCGTGAGATGCTCTCTCTTGCACTTGAGTGCAGCCCACAAGACCAACCCACGTTTTTACAAAACAAGAGGGGAAGGCCAGCCCCTTTTGTTGACCTTCCTCTCTCTCTCTCTCTCTCTCTCTCTTTTCCCCCCAACTATCCACGTGAAGTGCTGGAAAAATCGTCCCCTTCAAAGCCAGCCCACTCACGTCCTTTTATAGGCCCCTTGTGTGGATATGGATCCTTTGTTGGTCTCTAAAATCCGGATCCAATCCAATCCAAGTTTCATTTGGATGTGGATCTTGGATCTGGATCTGGATTTTTGGATCCAGATTTGATCCAAATTTTTCTCTTCTTCAGTCCTTTCTGGCGTTTCAAGCTGGATGCTTCGTGCGGGTCCTGAGTTCATCAAGATTCCGTCTTACGCTGGGTTTTTCCCATTTTCATCGTCCAAGCTTCTTTTCGTCTTTCTGGACTCTGTTTCGACTGTTTCTTCTTGCATTTGACTTGGATTTTCCGTGATTTCAGAGATGCTTTTGGCTTGGCCTTTGATGCTTTAGGCTTGAAATGCGTTTGTGGCCTGGGCTTCTTTTTCGTCCTCGAAATTCACTTTTCATCGGGTTGGGCTTGACCTTTGAACTTTTTGATTCTTTTGCGACCGTTTTGAGCCAGGCTTCATCTGTTCGTCTGGTCTTTCATAAAAATAGGACTTTCGTCCATTTTCAAGATTTTTCATGTTTCAAACAGGGTTGGAAAACAGAATTTTGAAATGTTTTAATTTCCTGAGTTTTTCGAAAATTCTTATCTTTTGAACTGGTTTTCGAACCAGGCATTTGGTTTTGAAAAGTATTTGGGTTTTTGGGGTGTTTACAGGCTGCACCAACATGATGTGGTTAATGTCTATGGGCCATGCAAAGGGAGCTCCTTCACCTAAACCTAACCCAAAATACCTAATCCTAGCCTTCCACCCTAATCCGCCCCTAATCTAAGCCTAATCACCTAACCTACCTCCCTAATCCCGGCCTAATCCTAACCTAATCACCTAACCCACTTCCCTAATCCTTCACTAAACCTAGGTTAATTTCCCTATACCTAGCCTAATCCTAGCCTCATCACCTAACCTAGCTCACTAAACCTCACCCTAGAACCAACCCACCTAACTAAACCCTAAACCACTAAACCACCCCATCTAAACCTAGCACACCATATCCCCCAAAACCATTAAAACAAAATATCTGGCCCTACCCTAATACCAGCCCACCATATCACCTTACCACCCTCCCTAGACCACCTAACCACTACCCCAAAACCACCCCCACCGCCCTTCACAAAGGCTGTATAAACCCCCCCTAGTGGGCGGGTTTTCAAGCCTTGGACCCCACTTCCCAGCCCAACCGAACCCAGTCGCCTGCACCACTTCCAGCCGGACCTTCCACCTACACCACCACCAACCACCACCTCGCTCCACCTGCTCCACCACGCCCCAGCCGACCAACCATCCGTCGCCACCCTCTTCATCCGGCCGAACCTGCCCCATCCACCATCACACCCGGCTTCTCCTCAGCCACCCGCCGCCTCCCATCACTTGGTTAGTACCCCATACCCTACTTCACCTCTTCTCCACTTCCCCTCCACTCTTAACCATCCACCTGCCGCCACCACTCCCATTCGGCCAAGCCTCAACCGACCTAACTACCCGCCACTACCTAACCACCCTAGCTACACCCGGCCACCCTATCCGACTCCCTAAGACCTGCCCATATCACTCCCTTACACCCACTACACCCACTACCACCTAGCCCCATCACCTAGCTAGCTTCCTTCCCATACTCCACCCATAGCCACTCTAGCAGCCCGCCACCACCAAGTCCCCTTAGTTGGCCACTCTAATCGACTACCACCTGCCCCTTTGATCAGCCACCCGCCAGCCATATCCGTCCCCTAGGTACTCCCTTAGCCTCCCTTAGTGCCACATTCCCTAGGCACCCCATCCTTGGCATCCGGCACCCCATCCCCAGCACCCGGCCACCTTCAAGGCGCCTCTCCCACGCCCCATTTGCAGCCGGCCAGCACCTCTTGTCGCTCAACCTCGCGGAGCTCCCTTTTGCAGCCCAAGGCAAAGGCCAAGCCCACGCTCAAGCAAGGCCTCTACGGACCAGCTACTAGTAAGTGCCTAACTCGGTCTTTAGTTGTATACTTGCTTGAGATTCAATTCGATACGGGGTTGTAATAACGGAGCATAGTCTCCCCCCGCTTGTAATAACGTGGCTTTGCACACCCACACACGTGCACTCTCTTAGTTGTGCACGATTTTGAACACACACGGGCCTAATCAGCCCCTAATACATAAGTATATACATATACTTTCATTTTTGTAGGGTTTTGCTTAAGTTGGGTGTGTTGTCTTTCAATTCAAGCACTCTCACACACATTGAGCCTTCGCTCTTATTTGCAAGACTCGAGTAAGGGCCCATATATCTACTCTATATACGTATCTCCCTTCGGCACTTACTTTACAAGTCATTTCCCTTCGGTTATTTCCCTTCGGTCATTTCCCTTCGGTCATTTCCCTTCAGTATTGTCTTTACATTCGGGTTTTCCCTTTGGAGTAGCGTGAGTTTGCATTGCATCTACGCCATACCATGAGGTAGGACGCATATTGCATGAAAGGAAGCCCCGCTCGAATTCGCCCATGTAGTGGAGTGTTCATAACACACAAACTAGGTGGCCCGAAAAGGGATAAAAGGAAAGACTTAGGCACGTGCAAATCCACGTGATCTAAAATATGCAACCGCATCTAAAAGACCTGAATTAGACACCTCGAACCGCTTCGTAGGCTTTCTATCCCAAAAACTCGATTTTTTTGCAAAGCGTACGGACTGACCCTTGCGCATCGGTGCAAGAAGGTCTGCGATGACAAGAGCTCACTTGCTCACAGTCGCCACGATTAGATGTCAGTATTAAATATATCTTTGCTAGCTTAGGTAAGCTAGCTGGCACGCCCTGTTTGCATAAATAGGCCTTAGACACATGAGAGGATCTGCTCCGAGCCCTAAAAAGGTGAGAAGCGGGGATTTTCGCGCATCTACAACAGCCCCAAAGGGCCATTTTGAGTTTGGAAACCTAGGAGCCTTCCAAGCAACCCTGTACATATGTTTTGAACTTTGTAGTTCAAAAATGTATAATATGACTTTAAAAACCTTTTTAAATATGTTTTTGAAACCCCGAAGCAGTTTGGCCCGATCAAGACAGGACTAGAAAAGCTAAGGAGAGCCCGTAACCGGAGCACATGTCGAGCCCGGCACAACAACTCTCATATCTAATCCACCCCCAGGATCGCGAACGTCCAAGACCCTATTATCATCAAAACATCATTTGAAGTCATCTCCGGAAGGCAAAAATAGAGGCGGACAATCATGTTGGTGAAGACCCAACGCAGACGGAGTACTGATGCTGTTAGACCCCGCACAAACTGTTCGTTTCGAACACAGCGCGAAAGAGTTAGAGTTCAGTTTGGATCGGATCTGGACCATATATATCCAGGTCCCAATCCAAACCCATGTATGGACTTGGATTTGGATTTGGATTCAAAAATCCAATCCAATATCCATATCCATGGCCCACATCACCTTCTCATAAATGGAGGTGGGGCCCACTTGAATTTCACGTGGGATTATGGGCATGAGAGAGAGTGGGGGAGGATAAGATCAAGTGTGTGTTGTAATTAAGCTTGACTTGTGTGTCAAGTTTGGGGTTAATCATGTGGGTTAGCCTAATTAAGTGGGTTTAAGCTTGTAATTAGCCAAAACCTAACCTAGGGCTGCACCAACATGATGTGGTTAAGGTCCATGGGTCATGAAAAGGGAGCTCCTTCATCTAATCCTAACCAAAAACACCTAATCCTAGCCTTCTACCCTAATCCGGTCTTAATCCTAGCCTAATCACCTAACCCACTTCCCTAATCCCGGCCTAATCCCAACCTAATCACCTAACCCACTTCCCTAATCCTTCCCTAAACCTAGGTTAATTTCCCTAAACCTAACCTAATCCTAGCCTAATCACCTAACCTACCTCACTAAACCTCACCCCAAAACCAACCCACCTAGCTAAATCCTAAACCCCTAAACCACCCCACCTAAACCTAGCACACAATCTACCCAAAACCCCTTGTATTTAAAATATCTGGCCCTACCCTAAAACCAGCCCACCATACTACCTTACCACCACCCCTAGACCACCTAACCACTACCCCAAAACCAGCCCCACCGCCCTTCACAAAGGCTATAAAAAAAACCCCCTAGTGGGCGGGTTTTTCAAGCTTTGGGTCCTCCATTTTCCAGCCGACCTTCCACCTCTTCTCCACTTCCACCTGCCCCACTCCCAGCTCGCTCCTCCACCTGCACCACCAGCAGCCCCCACCGTGCTCCACCACTCCCCAGCCATCTGTCGCCATCCTCTTCATCCGGCCGAAGCAGCCACTCCACCACACCCGGCTTCTCCTCAACCACACGCCACCTCCCATCATTCGGTTAGTATCCCATACTCCGTCTCACCTCTTCTCCACTTCCCCTCCACTCTCAGCAACCTATACTATCACCACCTTACCCTAACACCAGCCACCTGCCACCACCATTCCCATTCGGCCAAGCCTCACCCAACCTAACTACCCGCCATTACCTAGACACCCTAGCTATACCCGGCCATTCCATTGAACCCCCTAAGACCTGCCCACTCTACCTCTCCACATCCACCACCATCTTATCCCATATCCTAGCTAGCTTCTTTCCCATCCTCCACCCATAGCCACCCTAGTAACCCGCCACCACCAAGTCCCCTTAGTCGGCCACTCCAACCGACTGTCACCCTCCATTTGTCCAACCACATCCTTCCCTTATGTGCTTCATTAGACACTCCCTTAGGCTCCCCTTAGTGTCATACTCCCTAACCTCACAACCCTCCCTTAATGACCCTACTTAGGCACTTTAGCCCAACATACAAAACCAGCCCCTTGCCGTTCAACTCCGCAGAGCTCCCTCTTGCAGCCCAAGGTGAAGCCAAGCCCACGCTCGAGCAAGGCATCTTCGGACCAGCTATTAGTAAGTGCCTAACTCGGTCCTTAGTTGCATACTTGCTTAAAAATTCAATTCGATACGGGGTTGTAATAACGGAGCATAGTCTCCCCCTGCTTGTAATAATGTGGCTTGGCACACCCACACACACGTGCACTCTCTTAGTCGTGCACGATTTTGAACACACACGGGCCTAATCAGCCCCTAATACATAAAGATATATATATACTTTAATTTTCGTAGGGTTTTTGCTTAAGTCGTGTGTGTAAGTCTTTCAATTCAAGCACTCACACACATTGAGCCTTCGCTCTTATTTGAAAGACCCAAGTAAGGGCCGAGCTATACTATTTGGGTTTTCATTTCATGTCGTGTGTGTAAGTCTTTCAATTCAAGCACTCACACACATTGAGCCTTCGCTCTTATTTGAAAGACCCAAGTAAGGGCCGAGCTATACTATTTGGGTTTTCATTTCATGTCGTGTGTGTAAGTCTTTCAATTCAAGCACTCACACACATTGAGCCTTCGCTCTTATTTGAAAGACCCAAGTAAGGGCCGAGCTATACTATTTGGGTTTTCATTTCATGTCGTGTGTGTAAGTCTTTCAATTCAAGCACTCACACATTGAGCCTTCGCTCTTATTTGAAAGACCCAAGTAAGGGCCGAGCTATACTATTTGGGTTTTCATTTCATGTCGTGTGTGTAAGTCTTTCAATTCAAGCACTCACACACATTGAGCCTTCGCTCTTATTGGAAAGACCCAAGTAAGGGCCGTGTTATACTATTTGGGTTTAATGTCATGTTGTGTGTGTAGTACTTCAATTCAAGCACTCACACACATTGAGCTTTCGCTCTTATTCCCAAGACCTTAATCAAGGCCATACTGCAAGTTATATTTGGGTTTTATTTCATGTCGTGTGTGTAAGTCTTTCGATTCAAGCACGCACCCACATTGAGCCTTCGCTCTTATTTTCAAGACCCAAGTAAGGGCACGTATATACCCTATATACATATCTCCCTTCGGCATTTACATTACAAGTCATTTCCCTTCGGTTATTTCCCTTCGGCATTGTCTTTACATTCGGGTTTTCCCTTTGGAGTAGCATGAGTTTGCATTGCATCTACGCCATACCACGAGGTAGGACGCATATTACATCGAAGCAAGCCCCGTACTCCCACTGAAATTCGCCTCATGTAGTGGAGTGTTCATAACACACACCTAGGTGGCCCATAAAGGGATAAAAAGAAAGACTTAGGCACGTGCAAATCCACGTGATCTAAAAACTGCAATCGTATCCAAAAGACCCGAATTAAACACCTCTAACCGCTTTGTAAGCTTTCTATACCCTAAACTCGATTTTTAAAAGCGCACAGACTGACCCTTGCGCATCGGTGCAAGAAGGTCTGCGACGACAAGAGCTCACTTGCTCACAGTCGCCACGTTAGAAGTCAGAATTAAAATATATCTTTGCTAGCTTAGGTAAGCTAGCTGGCACACCCTGTTTATATAAATAGGCCTTAGACACACGAGAGGATCCGCTCCAGGCCCTGAGAAGCTAGAGGCGGGGATTTTTCGCGCGTCTACACTATGCAGACGGCGTTTCTTTCGAATTCCTTTTCTTTTACCAAAGTCCTACCAGGAGCAGCTATGTACAAAATCTTTTTGGTATTTTCCAAATTTTCGATTTTTTTGGGTTTTTGTAAAACAAGAACCTTGGGAACTATACAAAGCACTCTATTTTCGACTTTTTGTTTTTTCATTGTTTTTGGTTTTTCTTGTTTTTCGATTTTTTTGATTTTAAGCTTTTCAAATATTTTTGTATTTTTATAAAAAGGGATCTTCCGTCATACCTACAAATGGAAAACACTACGGGTTAGACTCGGAATAGGAGATCTAAATCGTAGGTCTCTTCTAAGGCAGGTTCTAGGGCACCCTTGACCCAGGTGGTCACAGGGGGTGGTTCTGGCGGTATTCGGGGAGTATAGCCGATCCCATATCGGCTTGGATTGGCCCTAGAAAGGATGGGCTCTAGGAGACCCTGGTTCTGTGCCCCTAGACTTTTGTAGGGCGTGTAGCCCATGTTCAACAACATGTTCCACGATTTTTTGTTTTTTGAAAAGTTTTGGTATAAGTCGTGGTCTTGGAACATGTTGTCGTCCATATTGTGCTCATATGGCTTTTTGTCCAGGGGCTTTGGAAATAGATGTAGACACCCAAAATTTTCTTTTAAAATTCTTACATTTTTAGGAAAGTGGTCACTTTTAGTAATTTTGGGGTTTTTAAAGGAAAAAGGCACTAAACGAGTTTGTTTTGGTACCAAAATTTTATGGAAGCTTTAAAATGATGAAAGAATGCTTTCCGTTCTGAAAATTTCGAATTTTGACAAAATTGGGAAAAATGACGATTTTGCCCCCGGCATGGAAAAGCTGGATTTCGTTTTCTTAAAAGATTTACGACAAAAAGTATGTTGAAAGCTAGCCTTTTGAAAAGATACAGGTATCAAAAAGACAAATTGAGACCTAAAAAGGACGGTGGACGCCCAGAAAGGGAAAACGGGCACTAAAAAGGAAAAGTGAGCTTCCTAGAAAGAAAAGCTCACATTTGGAAAGAAATCAATTTCTAGAGGGTAAGGTCGGTATTATCAAAAGAAAGGAAAGGTGGAAGCAAGAACGAAAGCCTCCGAAAACGAAGGTTTGGTATCAAACGCCTTTCGTAACGTGTCTACATTATGTTTGGGTATCGAGATATCCACATACTTGGTGCGGGTCCAGTGGAGTTCTTGGCCCTTGCAAGGATGCTGTCCATGATGACGCCACATCTGTAACAAGGGGTGTCTGGGCAATGATTGCATTCCTCCTTACCTACTGTTTGCTACAAGCACCATCAACAATGATGTTGCTGTGGCTGGTGGCATGGAAAGCATGTCAAACACCCCTCACTATCTTCCAGATTCAAGGAAGGGAATCCGTTTTTCACATGGAACTCTTGTTGATGGTATGCTCAAGGATGGATTATGGGACGTTTATGATGACAATGCCATGGGAGTGTATGCAGAACTTTGTGCAGACCAACATTCAATAAGCAGAGAGTGCAAGAGAAGGAATCCTCAGCATATGGGATAATGCAGATATCATCAAGATCAACAAAGAAGAAATGTGAAGAGCTGCAGTGTGCTCTTCCTGATGTTTCCAACGAAGAATCTATCTTAACAAAACAGAAAAAAATCATGAGAAGGAGATGGCTTATGTTCTTCTTTCCGCACTTCATATTGAGTTGTTTTCCACAGAGGACATTGTTAATGGGTTTGTTCTGCTGCTGGAATCTGCAGAAGACACTGCTCTTGATGTCTTAGATGCTTTTCCTTTTGAACTTGTCAATTGATGAGACAAACAAGAGAATGATCGTGAAAGAGGGAGCTATCCCAGCCATAATCGAGGTTTTGCGGAATGGTAACGTGGAAACTAAGGACAACTCAGTAGCAGATCAGCCCTCAACAGCCACAACGATTCATCCATATCTGCAACAGAGATCACGTTCAAGGCTTACCTAACTCAGATGAAATCAAAGCCTAATCAGATAATGATTCAAAGCTTACCAGATAAAGGCATCATCAAATACAGATAACGTCCCAACCAATTCACAAGAGATCAGATGCATATGATATTCAAATTACAAGGTAACGTTCAAGATAAAGTTCAGCAATACAGATCCTGTGGAGATCACATTCCAGATAAGATGAAACCAATTCAGATAAGATTTTATCAGCACAATCAAAACCGAACTCATCCAAATCCCAACCATCTGACTTATCCAAATCATAGCCAGAGCCTATAAAAAGGCTTCCCCAGGTGCTGCAGAGGGCATCAACCAACGACCATCAACCAACGAGCATCAAGAGGTTCAGTCCGAAAATTCAGAGAAATAGAGAGAGAGAGAGAGAAAGGAAGAGAAGAAGGAGAAGAAGGAAGTCCGGCCTGGTTCCGACGTCCGACGATCATCCGACGAAGTGCTCCTACGTCCCCTCTCACTCACACAGGTTGGAATTCTCGCACAAATTGGTTTTAATTCATGAGAATCTGAAAAAGCACAGATTCTGGAAATTTGTACGTGAATCAAGGCCTTGAGCCCATGTTCTTTATTTATATCGATACAAACATGCATGATTCCTTCATGAACGGAATTAAAATCCATCTTTAGATGATTTCCATGCATCATTAGGACTGATACAGGTTGAATTTCGTTTTAGAATCACGTTAGGAACTTTCTGAAATTTTCTGCAAACTTGGTTTCTGAAACTGTCCGTGCACACGCGTCTGATCACGGAATTTTTATAGATAAACGGATAATCCAATTGCTTCGAAATTTTGCATGAATAATCTAGACATATCAGACGTTCTTACATAAAATTTTGAGGAATTTTTATGAACTGTTGCCTAGCCAATTAGATCCGTGAAGTTTATACAAAATCCAGATTGCGTTTTACAGAAACAGAACGTTCAGTAACTGACCTCTGTTCTTTTGCCCATATCTCTTCAACCACTGAATGAAATTAGATGAAATTTGATTCTTCGGAAGCCTAACATCCGTATCTTTCTAACACAAAAATTTTATCGAAATTGGATAACTGAGTGCTGAGATATTGCTGTTTTTCTAAGCTTCTGATTCACAGAAATAGGGCTGTTCCGAATTTTATAACAGTTTCTGATTCTGTATTTAATTCTCAGAAAATAAAGAACAAAATTATAAAATAAAAATATATTCTGATTCTACAGACACGTGTCTCCATTTTTAAAGTTTTTAGAATTTTTGGAGAATCAGAAGTATTTTTAAAAAATTCGAAGAACAGGTCTTTGAAACTGAACAGATTCTGCAACTTTCAGAATCTGAAAATTTTCGGAAATCAAGAACTTAAACACGAATCTGAAACTATTGGAAAATCTGGTTTTTCCTTTCTCGAATTAACGGATTCAAACAAATTTCAAGCGTCTAGGCTGACCCTTGAGTGCCGGTTCAAGAGGGCCTAAGTCGAAAAGATCTCACTTGTCCACAATCGTTCTTAGAAGTTAGAAAATCAGAATTTGTTAGTTTTGATAAACTAACTGGTACGCTCGCGCAACCCGACGTAGTTCGAGGGTTTGATTTCGAATTCCACGATTTGAAATAAAATCACGTCTACAATAGAGAATGCTTGGGTTTTCCTAGAAGGGTTAGAATCGGGAGGGGGCCTGCTTTTGGCGGCCCCTTCACATATACAACCTTCCTAGGGTTGTTCAACACGAGCCGGGGTGGCTCGATCACAATTTGCCCCAGGTTAGCCTCATGGGCCTGGGAGCTCGATAAATAAGGGGAATTGATGATCCCCTAAAGCTGCGGGTGACTCTCACCTAGGATCACTACGACCTGGTCCCTATAAGGGATCTTGACACACTTGTGGAAGGTGGATGGCACAACGTACAAACTGTGTATCCAAGGTCTTCCCAGCAATAGGTTATAATGGGGGTGGATGTCCAAGACATGGAACACCCCCATGTGTGCGATCCCTCCCGTTTCCATTGGGAGTTCGATGGATCCTAACGGCTTAGATGCATTCCCATCGTATCCAGTGATAACGATGGGGCTTGGGTTTACTGAAGTCAAGGTAACTTCGATTTGATACGCCACATGAAGTGGAAGGATGTTGAGCCCTCCTCCCCCATCGACTAGGCACCTGTCCAGAGAGTGGTTATTCAGAACCACCTCGATATGCAGGGCCTGGTTATGGGATTCGTAGGGTCTATCTACATCATCTTCCGAGAAAGTGATGGGCGATTTTGCTCCTAATAAAGCCACTTGGTCAGACAAGGATTCCGGACTTATGTTCGAATCAACCTTGGCCCTTTCTAGAATTTTCTCTAACACGAGTCTATGTGTAAACACCCCGAAATCCCATGAATTTCTCAAAACCATCTGGTTTTGTAAAAGCAGCCCAAAAGGGCTATTTTGAGTCTGGAAACCCAGGAGCCTTCCAGACAACCCTGTATATATGTTTTAAACTTTTATATTTCTAAAATACATGATATGGCTTTTAAAAACCTTTTTAAACATGTTTTGAAACCCCGAAGAAGCTTCGGCCTAATCCAGACAGGACCAGGAGAGCTAAGGAGAGCCCAGAACTGGAGCACATGTCAGGCCCGGCACAGCAACTCTCGTATCAAATCCACACCCCCAGGATCTCGAACGTCCACAATCCTGTTATTATCAAAACATCATTTGAAGTCATCTCCAGAAGGCGAAAAGAGAGGCGAACGATCATGTTGGCGAAGACCCAACGTAGACGGAGCACTGATGCTGTCAGGCCCCGCACAAACCGTTCATTTCGAACATAGCTCGAAGGAGTCAGAGTTCAGTTTGGATCGGATCTGGACCATATATATCTAGATCCCAATCCAAACCCATGTATGGACTTGGATTTGAATTTGGATCTAGAGATCCAATCCAATATCCATATCCATGGCCCACATCACCTCCTCATAAATGGAGGTGGGGCCCACTTGAATTTCAAGTGGGATTATGGGCATGAGAGAGAGTGGGGGTGGATAAGATCAAGTGTGTGTTGTAATTAAGCTTGACTTGTGTGTCAAGTTTGGGGTTAATCATGTGGGTTAGAATAATTATGTGGGTTTAAGCTTGTAATTAGCCAAAACCCAACCTAGGGCTGCACCAACATGATGTGGTTAAGGTCTGTGGGCCATGCAAAGGGAGCTCCTTCACCTAAACCTAACTAAAAGCACCTAATCCTAGCCTTCCACCCTAATCCGCCCCTAATCTGAGCCTAATCACCTAACCTACTTCCCTAATCCCGGCCTAATCCCAACCTAATCACCTAACCCACTTCCCTAATCCTTCCCTAAACCTAGGTTAATTACCCTAAACCTAGCCTAATCCTAGCCTAATCACCTAACCTACCTCACTAAACCTCACCCTAGAACCAACCCACCTAGCTAAACCCTAAACCTCTAAACCACCCATAGCCCACAACCTACACAAACCACTTGTATTTAAAATATTTGACCCTACCCTTTCCAGCCCACCTTATCACCACACCACCCTACCTAAACCACCTAACCACTACCCCAAACCCAGCCCTAACCGACCTAGCCCAGCCCTATATAAACCCCCCCCCTTGGGGGCGGGTTTTCCCATCTAGCAGCCCCACCTTCCCAATCGGGTCCTCCACTTCCCCAGCTCAGCCGAATCCCCTCCTGCTCCACCTGCTCCACATTCCGCCACCACCTGCACCACTACCTTCCAACCGAGCGCCACCACCGCCACCACCATCATCCGGCTGATTCCTTTCTAGCCGCCACCATCTCTTCACCCGGTAAGCACCCTACATTCTACCTTACTTCTTCTTTACTCCCTCTCCATTCTCAGCCACCTAATCCACTCCCATATCACCCTAACACCAGCCATTCTACTTGCTGCCACCAGCCCCACTCAGCCAAACCCGTAGCCACTCTAACTGCCCGCCACCACCTAGAGACCTTAGCTTCATTCGGCCACCCTATCCGACTCCCTAAAACCTGCCCATATCATCCCAACACACCTATTACGCCCACTACCACCTGGCCCCATCTCCTAGCTAGTTCCCCTACCTTACATCACTCCTAGCCACTCTAACTGCCCGCCACCACTAAGTCCTCCTAGTCGGCCACTCCAACCGACTGTCATTTCATTCGGCCACCATAGCAACCCGCCAACCCTAGGTGATCCGTTAGACCTTCCCTTAGGTTCACCCTTTGCACAACCTACCTTAAAACTAAACCCTATCCTTAGTGACCCTACTTAGGCCCTTTAGCCCAACACGCCAAAAACAACCCGTCCCTAGTAGCCGGCCACCTTCAAGGCGCCTCTCCCGCACACCAAGGACATCCGGCCAACACCTCCCCTTGTCGTTCAACCTCGCGGAGCTCCCTTTTGCAGCCCAAGGCGAAGGCCAAGCCCACGCTCAAGCAAGGCATCTTCGGACCAGCTATTAGTAAGTGCCTAACTCGGTCTTTAGTTGTATACTTGCTTGAGATTCAATTCGATACGGGGTTGTAATAATGGAGCATAGTCTCCCCCCGCTTGTAATAACGTGGCTTGGCACACCCACACACGTGCACTCTCTTAGTTGTGTACGATTTTGAACACACACGGGCCTAATCAGCCCCTAATACATAAGTATATACATATACTTTAATTTTTGTAGGGTTTTGCTTAAGTTGGGTGTGTTGTCTTTCAATTCAAGCACTCACACACATTGAGCCTTCGCTCTTATTTGAAAGACCCAAGTAAGGGCCGACCTATACTATTTGGGTTTTCATTTCATGTCGTGTGTGTAAGTCTTTCAATTCAAGCACTCACACACATTGAGCCTTCGCTCTTATTTGAAAGACCCAAGTAAGGGCCGACCTATACTATTTAGGTTTTCATTTCTGTAGACGCGCAAAAATCCCCGCCTCTTTGCCTTTTTCAGGGCTCGGAGCGGATCCTCTCATGTGTCTAAGGCCTATGTATGCAAACAGGGCGTGCCAGCTAGCTTACCTAAGCTAGCGAAGATATTTTTAACACTGACTTCTAAACGTGGCGACTGTGAGCAAGTAAGCTCTTGTCATCGCAGACCTTCTTGCATCGATGCGCAAGGGTCAATCTGTACGCTTTGCAAAAATCGAGCTTTTGGAGAGAAAGTCTACGAAGCGGTTCGAGGTGTCTATTTCGGGTCTTTAAAATGCGATTGCATGTTTTAGATCACGTGGATTTGCACGTGCCTAAGTCTTTTCTTTTATCCCTTTTCGGGCCACCTAGTTTGTGTGTTATGAACACTCCACTACGTGGGCGAATTCGAGCGGGGCTTGCTTTGATGCAATATGCGTCCTACCTCATGGTATGACGTAAATGCAATGCAAACTCACGCTACTCCAAAGGGAAAACCCGAAATGTAAAGACAATACTGAAGGGAAATAACTGAAGGGAAATAACTGAAGGGAAATAACCGAAGGGAAATAACCGAAGGGAGATATGTATATAGATTATGTATATGAGCCCTTACTCGGGTCTTGCAAATAAGAGCGAAGGCTCAATGTGGGTGCGTGCTGGAATTGAAAGACTCACACACACGACATGAAATTAAACCCAAATATAAATTGCAGTATGGCCTTGACTAAGGTCTTGGGAGTAAGAGCGAAGGCTCAATGTGTGAGAGAGTGCTTGAATTGAGGTACTACACACACGACATAAATGAAACCCAAATATAACTGCAATAAGGCCTTTACTAAGGTCTTGGGAGTAAGAGCGAAGGCTCAATGTGTGTGAAAGTGCTTGAATTGAAAGACTTACTCACACGACATGAAATGAAACCCAAATAGTATAGGTCGGCCCTTACTTGGGTCTTTCAAATAAGAGCGAAAGCTCAATGTGTGTGAGTGCTTGAATTGAAAGACAACGCACCCAACTTAAGCAAAACCCTTCGAAAATGAAAATATATATACTTATGTATTAGGGGCTGATTAGGCCCGTGTGTGTTCAAAATCGTGCACGACTAAGAGAGTGCACGTGTGTGGGTGTGCCAAGCCACGTTATTACAAGCGGGGGGAGACTATGCTCCGTTATTACAACCCCGTATCAAATTGAATCTCAAGCAAGTATACAACTAAAGACCGAGTTTAGGCACTTACGAGTAGCTGGTCCGTAGAGGCCTTGCTTGAGCGTGGGCTTGGCCTTCGCCTTGGGCTGCAAACGGGAGCTCCGCGAGGGGGAATGACAAAGGGTGCTGGCCGGCTGCAAGTGGGGCGCGGGATAGGCGCCTCGAAGGTGGCCGGCTGCAAGTGGGTGTCGCCTTGATGTGGGGGATTAAAGGGCTGGGCCAAGTGAATATGTAGGGTCACGAATGGAGAGTATAGAGTGTTAGGGAATATGGACCTAAGGGGAGTTTAAGGGAAGGCCGAATGGGAGTCTTATAGGGTGGCCGAATGTAGCTAGGTGGCTAGGATGACTAGGTTCGGCTGAGTGAGAAGGGTGGCAGCAAAGGGGAAATGGCTAGTGATAGGGTGTTGTGGTAGGGTTTAGGTGGCTGAGAGTGGAGAGGGAGTGAAGAAGGTAAGACGAAGAAAGGGGTACTAACTGTATGGAGAGAGGCGGTGGCTGGAAGAGGAGCAGCCGGATGTGGGGGCTCGACTGGTTCGGTCGGGTGAAGAGGATGATGATGGAGGGGGCTTCGGCTGGAATGGTGGTGGCGGTGGTGGTGCGGGTGGTGCTGGGAGGTGGAGCAGGTGGAGCTTGGGGAAGTGGAGGAAGGAGAGGACCCGGCTGGGCTTGGGGAAGAAGGGGACCCGACTGGGATTGGTGAGGGCTGCTAGCTTGGAAAACCCGCCCCCAAGGGGGGGGGGTTTAAATAGGGATGGGTAGGTCGGTTAGGGCTGGGCTTGGGGTAGTGGTTAGGTGGTTTAGGTAGGGTGGTATGTAGATAAGGTGGGCTGGAAAGGGTTGGGCCAGATATTTTGAAAACTAGGGGTTTGGGTAGATTGTGGGCTAGGGGTGGTTTAGGGGTTTAGGGCTAGGTTAGGTGGTTGGGTTTTAGGGTGAGGTTTAGTGAGCTAGGTTAGGTGATTAGGCTAGGTTTAGGCTAGGATTAGGGAAATTAACCTAGGTTTAGGGAAGGATTAGGGAAGTGGGTTAGGTGATTAGGTTGGGATTAGGCTGGGATTAGGGAAGTGGGTTAGGTGATTAGGCTCAGATTAGGGATGGATTAGGGGGGTAGGCTTGGATTAGGTGTTTTGGATTAGGTTTAGGTGAAGGAGCTCCCTTTGCATGGCCCATAGACCTTAACCACCTCATGTTGGTGCAGCCCTAGGTTAGGTTTTGGCTAATTACAAGCTTAAACCCACTCAATTAGGCTAACCCACATGATTAACCCCAAACATGACACACAAGTCAAGCTTAATTACAACCCTCTTGATATTTTCCATCCCCACTCTCTCTCATGCCCATGATCCCACGTGAAATTCAAGTGGGCCCCACCTCCATTTATGAGAAGGTGTTGTGGGCCATGGATATGGATATTGGATTGGACCTCTGGATCCAAATCCAAATCCAAGTCCACATATGGGTTGGGATTGGGATCTGGATATATATGGTCCAGATCCAATCCAAACTGAACTCTGACTCCTTCGAGCTGGGTTCGAAACGGACGATTTGTGCGGGGTCTGACAGCATCAGTACTCCGTCTTCGTTGGGTCTTCGCCAACATGGTCGTCCGCCTCCGTTTCTGCCTTTCGAAGATGACTTCAAATGATATTTTGATAAGAACAGGGTCTTGGACGTTCAAGATCCTGGGGGTGTGAATCAAATACAAGAGTTGTTGTGCCGGGCTCGACATGTGCTCCGGTTCCGGGCTCTTCTTAGCTCTCCTGGTCCTGTCTTGATCGGGCCAAGCCGCTTCGGGGTTTCAAAAATGTGTTTTAAAAGGTTTTCAAAAAGCAATATTATATATTTTTGAAATATGAAGTTTAAAACATATATACAGGGTTGTCTGGAAGGCTCCTGGGTTTCCAGACTCAAAATGGCCCTTTGGGGCTGCTTGTATAAAACCAGATGGATTTTGAAAAATTCGTAGGATTTCGGGGTGTTTACAGATGCCCCTCTTTGGCCTTGTCCAAATCGATTTGGATAAGGGCAAAGATGACAAACACCCCTTTTAATGTCTCCCTAGATCTACCCACGAAGAATATGGGATCGCCCCAATCTTTAGCAAAATCTCAATTTACAAACTCTGGTAGGAGGAGATATCACGCGAAAGGGTTTTTCTATGGAATCTGGTCTTAAATGGGATCATGTTCATGCAAGTACCATGCGTGGAATGCAAATGTCATGGGTGTGGTGCCAAAAGTGGCGACCTCCCAGAGACCAGAGGTGGTCGAACTCTAGAGACTTACAAGGTCTATTGCTCCAAGTGAGCAAATCCTATGCTGTTCGATATTCGATTTTCAAAACTTATTTAAAAAAAGCTATTTACAAAAAGGACAACTGTCTTGAGCCTCGATCCAAAGGATCTCAAGCTCTTCGTGCTTGCCCTTGTTTGAGTCTTAACACTCGCTTATCTAGCGGAGGTTTTATAAGAAAACAAGCTTCATTTCAAATTCCTACGTCTTACTCGAAACGTCGAATTCTCAAACAAGATGAAATTCAAGTAAGTAAATCCTATTTTTACTTTAGGATTCCTCGAAATGAACCATGCTTTAGCTTGGGATAAGCCAGGGATGGGAAAGAGATACCACGGTCCCTTCTGAAGCGTCCCATGGTTTGAGGCACAGAAGGCGGAAAACTGCTCTTTTTGAGCTTTTTGGCCTCTTTTTCCTTTTTTTCATAGAGGGTCTCCCTTTGGGAGTATTTTTTCTTTAATCCCTCTTTTTCATAAGAGAATCGATTTTTCTTTTTGAAGTCTGGTTTCTTTCTTTTGGAAAGAGACTTTGAATGGGAAATTCCCTTTTGTTTTGGGCCTTTGTTTTCCTTTTGGAAGGAGAAGAGAAGAGGGGAGGACTTATCCCAAGCCTACACTCAATCCATTCCAGATCAGCCTATTTAGAAATAGCACGTACTACTTGCAAGTATCTTGCTATGTTGAACTAGGCCTTTCTTTGTACGAGGAAGGATTTTGAAATGTAACCGCGATTTTGAAAACTCCACTCTTTCACAAGTGCGAATTCTCTCACTCAGGGTCACACGAGTTTGCCTTTGCACCTTATTCACATGTCTCAGGGCAGCTATCCCTATAAAATTTTCGAAAACTGGAATTTAATCCAGATCCTACACATGATACTTCTTTAAGTATTGAATATTGATAGGATCTACTAAATTCCTACCTTCTACATCGATCAACCAAATACGAATTGTTCGTAGTGGTTGCTCGTACAACATAGGGTCCATCCCAGTTGGGGCGCCACTTACCTAAGGGGTGTGGGCCACGATGGTGGATGGTTTTTAAGACCAGATCTCCCACTTCAAAGTGGCGAGGTCTCATGTGTTTGCTATAATGTCGGGCTATCCTTTGCCGGTATGCACGAGCATGATCCATGACAAGGAGTCGCCTCCCATCTAGCAAATCTAGTTCGGCCATTCTAGCATGCTGAAGCGTCTCTAGGGGGAGGTCGAGTGCTATGGATGTATGGAATGAATGCAGTCGAGTATGAATGGGAAGAATGGCGTTTGTGCCATAGACCAACTCGAATGGTGTGGCATTCGTGGGAGTCCGGATGGAAGTCCTATAAGCCCATAAGGCTTCATCCAGCTTCTCGTGCCACGTCCTACCCTTCTCTAAGGTTTTCTCAATGATACCAATGAGAGTCTTGTTTGTGGCTTCGGCTTGGCCGTTGCCTTGAGGGTAGTAGGGCGAGGAGAAGTGGTGAGTTATGCCATACGTGTTGCACAACTTAACCATCCGCTCGTTCTTGAATGGGGTACCATTATCAGACACAAGGTCTCGTGGAACCCCAAATCGAGCCAAGATATTCTTCCGGATGAAAGACACCACATGTTGCCCCATTACATTCGTTAGGGAAATAGCTTCCACCCACTTGGAGAAATACTCCGTGACTGCTAAAATAAATCGATGCCCATTCGAGGCCTTTGGAAATATCGGGCCTACAATGTCAAACACCCACATGGTAAATGGCCAGGGGCTGACCACGGAATGTAATGCAGATGAAGGGATATGAATGGCGTTCCCATGCACTTGACACGGATGACACTTCCTAACATGATCGTGACAATCCTTTTTCAGGGTGGACCAAAAATAGCCCCCTCTAAGTATTTTCATTGCCATCATGTTGGCATTAACATGACCTCTACACTCTCCATCGTGGAACTCATGCATTACTATCCTAGCCTCCTCTAGGTCGATACACCTAAGCAGAATGCCGGTAAAACTTTTTTTGTATAAAACCCCACCCAGAATGGTGTATCGGGTCGAAATCTTACGAATGAATGCCTTATCTTTGGAGGTGGCATCCTCGGTAAATCCCTCATTTTCTAAAAATTGTTTTATGTCATAGAACCAGGGTTTTTCAATAGACTCTGGGTTGTTTTGGTAAATATCCAAGTCATGTGTGGATGGACGGGGCGCATGCCATATTTCCAAAGATCTGCTCCCTGAAATGGGATCGACCTTCAGGGCTGACCCCAAGGAGGAGAGGGCATCGGCGATGCCATTGTCCTCTCTTCCTACGTGTGTGAGTTTACACGACTGGAAGGATTGGATCAATCGAGTGGCCAACTCGTGATATGGAAGTAGTTTCTCATTACGTACTTGCCAAATTTTTAAAACTTGGTTTATGACAAGGAGCGAATCTCCAAAGACCTCAATGCATGATGCCCCTAGAGTTTTCGAAACCTTTAAGCCTTGTATGAGTGCTTCATACTCAGCTATGTTGTTGGAACATTCGAAATCTAACCGGACTGCTATGGGAATCTCGCCCTTTTCAGGGGAGATTAGGATGACCCCTGCACCAGCCCCTCGTTGGTTTCGTGCCCCGTCGAAGTGCATCTTCCACACTTGGTTTTCGAAAGAATTTGCCAAAATGTGGTTTTGAAAATGGTTTTGCAATATGCCTTCGTCAAGCATTTCGACAAGAGTGGGATATGCATCCTCTAAGGGGAATTCAGCCACGTAATCTGCTAGGGCTTGCCCCTTAATGGAGATCTGGTGATGGTATTTCAGATCATACTCCATTAGAAGGAGCTGCCATTTGCCGAATCTACCCGTGAGAATGGGTTTTTCGAACAAGTGCTTGATTGGATCAAGCTTGGACACTATCCAGATCTCATGATCTAGGAAATAGTGTCTGAACTTCTGGCAGGCCCAGACTAGGGCCAGGCACGTCTTCTCCATGGCTTGATAATTTCGTTCATAAGCCAAGAGAGTTTTCGAAATATAGTAGATGGCATACTCCTTATGGGTGTCATCCTCGTATTGAGCCAACAGGGCTCCTAAAGCATTTACATGCATGGAGATGTATAATAAAAGCGGTTTTCCTTGCTTTGGAGTATTCAAAACGGGGGGATGAACCAAGTATGCCTTCAGTCTCTCGAAGGACTTTTGGCATTCGTCATCCCATAAGAATTTCGTACCCTTCCTCAACAGTTTGTTGAAGGGTTCGTATCTAGTTGCCAGATTCGATATGAATCGGCGAATGGATTGTAATCGACCCTGGAGGCTACGGATTTGGGTGAGATTGGAGGGTGGAGCCATGTCTATGATGGCTCGACACTTAGAGGGGTTGACTTCTATTCCCCTTTGGCTCACCATAAAGCCTAGAAGCTTCCCTGATTCTACCCCGAACACACATTTTTGAGGGTTTAGCTTTACTTTGTAAAGCCTAAGCCTTTCGAAAATCTTTTGTAAACATTCGATATGGGTGCATCGGGTTTTGGATTTTGCCAAGAGATCATCTACATACACTTCTACAAGCTCATGAATTTGATCGTGGAAGATCGTGTTCATGGCTCGTTGGTATGTTGTGCCGGCATTTTTCAAACCAAAGGGCATGACTGTATAGTAGTACGTGCCCCATGGGGTTGTAAAGGCGGTCTTACCCTGATCTCATGGACTTAGTTTGATTTGATTATAGCCTGAATAACCATCCATAAATGAAAACATTTCATGATTTGCAGTACTATCGACTATCAAATCTATGTTTGGTAAAGGATAATTATCCTTTGGAGTGGCTTTATTCAGGTTTCTGAAATCGATGCATATTCGAATTTTCCCATTGGTTTTTTGAACCACAATGATATTTGACAACCAATCAGAATACGCAATGGGTTTTATAAATCCGGCTTTTAGCAGATCTTCTAAACCCTCTTTGACTTGCGTGTGTACATTCGGGTGTATTTTCCTAAGCTTCTGCTTTATGGGTTTTACACCTGCATCTAAGGGAAGACGATGCTCGACTATGCTGGGATCTATGCCTGGCATGTCTTCATACGTCCATGCAAACACATCTAAATAGGTTCGTAGAAATGCAATGAATGCTAACTTTTCAGTTTCATGCAAGCATGTGCCTATTTTGATGGTTTTGGGATTGGAATCATCCCCTAGGTTCACCTCTATGAAATCTCCTCCTACTGATTGGGAAGGTCTTTCAAAATCGAGAATTCTATGAAATTCTGGGAGCTAAGAAGTGGGATCTACCTCAAGGGGATCCACTTCTGGGCTTTGATCATTCTTGTGGGCTATAGACCCGAGGGAACTTGATGCGTGGTTTTTAAAATGACCTAGTTTTGTACTTGGATTTTCAAGTGATTTCGAAATTTTTGGTCTGGCTATGCAGACGACGTTTCTTTCGAAATCCTTTTCTTTTGCCAAAGTCCTACCAGGAGCAGCTATGTACAAAATCTTTTTGGTATTTTCCAAATTTTCGATTTTTTTGGGGTTTTGTAAAAGAAGAACTTTGGGAACTATACAAAGCACTCTTTTTTCGAGTTTTTGTTTTTCCATTGTTTTTGGTTTTTCTTGTTTTTCGATTTTTTTTTATTTTGAGTTTTTCAAATGTTTTTGGTATTTTTAGAAAAAGGGATCTTCCGTCATACCTACAAAGGGAAAACACTACGGGTTAGACTCGGAATAGGAGGTCTAAATCGTAGGTCTCTTCTAGGACAGGCTCCGGGGCACCCTTGACCCAGGTGGTCATAGGAGGTGGCTCCGGCGGTATTCGGGGAGTATAGCTGATCCCATATCGGCTTGGGTTGGCCCTAGGCAGGATGGGCTCTAGGAGACCCTGGTTCTGCGCCCCTAGACTCTTGTAGTGCGTGTAGCCCATGTTCAACAACATGTTCCATCACTTTTTATTTTTTGAAAAAGTTGGATACAAGTCGTGGTCCTGGAACATGCTATCATCCATATTAGGCTCGTATGGCCTCTTGTCCAGGGGCTTTGGAAATAGGGAACGCTTGGGTTTTCCTAAGAGGATTAAAGTCGGGAGGGGGCATGCTTTGGGCGGCCCCTTCACACATAGAACCTTCCTAGGGTTGTTCAACACGAGCCGAGGTGGCTCAACCATAATTTGCCCCAGGTTAGCCTCATGGGCCTGGGAGCTTGATAAACAAGGGGAGTTTATGATCCCCTGAAGCTGTGGGTGACTCTCACCTAGGATCACTACGACCTGGTCCCTAAAAGGGATCTTAACACACCTGTGGAAGATGGATGGCACAGCGCATAAACTGTGTATCCAGGGCCTTCCCAGCAATAGGTTATAATGGGGGTGGATGTCCAAGACATGGAACACCCCCGTGTGTTCGATCTCTCCTGTTTCCATTGGGAGTTCGATGGATCCTAAAGGTCTAGACGCGTTCCCATCGTATCCAGTGATAACGATGGGGCTTGGGTTCACTAAAGTCAAGGTGAGTCCGATTTTGTACGCCACATGAAGTGGAAGGATGTTGAGCTCTCCTCCACCATCGACTAGGCACCTATCCAGAGAGTGGTTGTTTAGAACCACCTCGATATGCAGGGCCTGGTTATGGGTTTCGTAGGGTCTATCTATATCATCTTCCGAAAAAGTGATGGGCGATTTTGCTCCTAATAAAGCCATTTGGGCAGACAAGGATTTCGGACTTATGTTCGAATCAACCTTGACCCTTTCTAGAATTTTCTCTAATACAAGTCTATGCCTAGGCGAGGTTTTTATAAGCTCTAGGATAGACATGTGAATAGGAATCTTTGAAAGGTGGTTTTCGAAATCATAAGGATTTAGGATGACTTTGTCCTTATCTGCTTTTGGCAGACCACTAGGAATACATGCTTTTGAGGGGCCAGGCACACTGACCACCTTTTGAGCACCTTGAAGGTGCGGGGGTTGATAGATCCTCTCGGATCTAGTGACTTCCCCCACGACCAACCTAGGGTTCGTGCTAAACTTGGCTCTAAGGATGAGCTGAGGAGAACCTTAGATTTTTAAAACTGGTTTTACCGGGGTTTCCACTTTTGGTGGTCCCCGAATGACGACTTGGGCGGGCCTCTTGTATAGTACAAGGATGGGCGCACAAGTAGGTCGACCAGGTTCTGGCTTTTGCGCTAGTTCCTTGGAAATGGTGAGGGTACATACCTCCTTTCCTTTCCCACTGCCACTGGCGTGTTTGGGAAAGGGTTCCTTGAAGATAGCTTGAGGTGGCTCAGGTTCCGCAATGACCTGGAGCCGGCCTTCTGCTATCAAGTTCTCAATTTTATTTAAGAGAGAGAAGCAACGTTTGGTATCATGGCCTTTGAGCTGATGATACTTAGAAAATCGGTTTAAATACCCCCCTTTGGACGTGACTCCTTCGGGGATTTCAGGGAGTTCTATCATGCCCTGGGCAAGTAAGAGGTCTAGGACCTCCGACACAGGTTGCCCCAGCGGAGTATACTCCTGTTTTTCAATCGGTTTTTGAAAATTGTGTTCCCTCTTATTTTCTAATTTTTCAAAATTTTTGGAAGTGCCCGCCATGCCTGGATCCACCCGGACATTGGCGATTTTATGGGGCTTTGCCCCTTTGTCCGTCGTGGGCAGCCCATATGCGATGGGCTTTTCCGAACGGGTTTTTGGAGCGGCACTTCCTTTCCATAAGTGATCGTATGTCCCTTTTCGCAAGTTGGTTTCGAAAGGGGAGGCCTTTTTGATCAACTTATGGAAAGTTGAAATCTCATGGAGCGAGAGAAGGGTTTTTAACTCGCTTTTGAAATTATCCAGGATGAGCATTACTGCGCATCCTTCGGATATGGGCTCTCGCACTTGGCCCAAAAGTGACCTCCATCTTATAATGAAGGCATGCACGTCTTCGTTCATGCCTTGCTTTGTATCCCTTAAGGTATTCAGGGTTGGCGTGACTTCTTCGTTGTGTGCAAATCTTTGCATGAAGCAGTTCGCTAACTCTTCAAAAGTAGCGAACTGGCTTAAGTCGTAGGAAGCCAGCCATTTGGCAGTTGTGCCTTTAAGGGATAGAGGGAACCAATACACCCATTTCATCGAGTCCTTTTTCTTCTTATGGGCTCGACGTGAGAAAAGCTGCAAGTGAGACCTAGGGTCTCCCATGCCATCATACCGATGGAAGTTCGGTATTTCATCGTCACTGTCTATTTCGTAGTCCATAGGAAGGAAATCAGACAGGGTGTAGCTTCTTTTCTCTTTATTCTGCCCTTTTAGCAACTGCTGTAGGGCTTTACGGTCCTTTTGTGTGAAGGACTCGTGGTATTGGTTGCCTTCCATTACGGAGGCCTCTTTTTGCTTGCGAGGTTTTTCAGATTTCTTTTTAGGCCTTTGTTCACCGTTCGATGAACATGAATCGCCTACTTCAGCCTCTTGGCTGAGAGCATCGATTTTGGCCTCAAACTCCCTTCTCAAATCCTCGATTTCATCTAGTTTTATTTTGTTTTTGAAAATCCTCCTAGAGTGAGAACTTGATGCGCATGAGCCTTGGCTCGACACTTCACTTGGATTGGATTTTGACATGCTTTTCAAGCTTTTTCAAAATATCCTAAGTACAAGCAAAAGAAAATAAGTTAAAACGACACCTTTTTAAAATTTTCGCAAGACTTCTACTTACAAACTCGATTTTTGAAAGGCTCACGTCCCACCGGGTGTGCCAATCTCTGTAGACGCGCGAAAATCCCCACCTCTTTGCCTTTTTCAGGGCTCGGAGCGGATCCTCTCGTGTGTCTAAGGCCTATGTATGCAAACAGGGCGTGCCAGCTAGCTTACCTAAGCTAGCGAAGATATTTTTAACACTGACTTCTAAACGTGGCGACTATGAGCAAGTAAGCTCTTGTCGTCGCAGACCTTCTTGCACCGATGCGCAAGGGTCAGTCTGTACGCTTTGCAAAAATCGAGTTTTTGGAGGGAAAGTCTACGAAGCGGTTCGAGGTGTCTATTTCGGGTCTTTAAAATGCGATTGCATGTTTTAGATCACGTGGATTTGCACGTGCCTAAGTCTTTTCTTTTATCCCTTTTCGGGCCACCTAGTTTGTGTGTTATGAACACTCCACTACGTGGGCGAATTCGAGCGGGGCTTGCTTTGATGCAATATGCGTGCTACCTCGTGGTATGGCGTAGATGCAATGCAAACTCATGCTACTCCAAAGGGAAAACCCGAAATGTAAAGACAATACTGAAGGGAAATAACTAAAGGGAAATAACTGAAGGGAAATAACCGATGGGAAATAACCGAAGGGAAATAACCGAAGGGAGATATGTATATAGATTATGTATATGAGCCCTTACTCGGGTCTTGCAAATAAGAGCGAAGGCTCAATGTGGGTGCGTGCTGGAATTGAAAGACTCACACACACGACATGAAATTAAACCCAAATATAAATTGCAGTATGGCCTTGACGAAGGTCTTGGGAGTAAGAGCGAAGGCTTAATGTGTGTGAGAGTGCTTGAATTGAAGTACTACACACACGACATAAATGAAACCCAAATATAACTGCAATAAGGCCATTACTAAGGTCTTGGGAGTAAGAGCGAAGGCTCAATGTGTGTGAAAGTGCTTGAATTTAAAGACTTACTCACACGACATGAAATGAAACCCAAATAGTATAGGTCGGCCCTTACTTGGGTCTTTCAAATAAGAGCGAAAGCTCAATGTGTGTGAGAGTGCTTGAATTGAAAGACTTACTCACACGACATGAAATGAAACCCAAATAGTATAGGTCGGCCCTTACTTGGGTCTTTCAAATAAGAGCGAAAGCTCAATGTGTGTGAGTGCTTGAATTGAAAGACAACGCACCCAACTTAAGCAAAACCCTTCGAAAATGAAAATATATATACTTATGTATTAGGGGCTGATTAGGCCCGTGTGTGTTCAAAATCGTGCACGACTAAGAGAGTGCACGTGTGTGGGTGTGCCAAGCCACGTTATTACAAGCGGGGAGAGACTATGCTCCGTTATTACAACCCCGTATCAAATTGAATCTCAAACAAGTATACAACTAAAGACCGAGTTTAGGCACTTACGAGTAGCTGGTCCGTAGAGGCCTTGCTTGAGCATGGGCTTGGCCTTCGCCTTGGGCTGCAAACGGGAGCTCCGCGAGGGGGAATGACAAAGGGTGCTGGCCGGCTGCAAGTGGGGCACGGGATAGGCGCCTCGAAGGTGGCCGGCTGCAAGTGGGTGTCGCCTTGATGTGGGGGATTAAAGGGCTGGGCCAAGTGAATATGTAGGGTCACGAATGGAGAGTATAGAGTGTTAGGGAATATGGACCTAAGGAGAGTTTAAGGGAAGGCCGAATGGGATTCTTATAGGGTGGCCGAATGTAGCTAGGTGGCTAGGATGACTAGGTTCGGCTGAGTGAGAAGGGTGGCAGCAAAGGGGAAATGGCTAGTGGTAGGGTGTTGTGGTAGGGTTTAGGTGGCTGAGAGTGGAGAGGGAGTGAAGAAGGTAAGACGAAGAAAGGGGTACTAACCGTATGGAGAGAGGCGGTGGCTGGAAGAGGAGCAGCCGGATATGGGGGCTCGGCTGGTTCGATCGGGTGAAGAGGATGATGATGGAGGGGGCTTCGGCTGGAATGGTGGTGGCGGTGGTGGTGCGGGTGGTGCTGGGAGGTGGAGCAGGTGGAGCTTGGGGAAGTGGAGGAAGGAGAGGACCCGGCTGGGCTTGGGGAAGAAGGGGACCCGGTTGGGATTTGTGAGGGCTGCTAGCTTGGAAAACCCGCCCCCAAGGGGGGGGGTTTAAATAGGGATGGGTAGGTCGGTTAGGGCTGGGCTTGTGGTAGTGGTTAGGTCGTTTAGGTAGGGTGGTATGTAGATAAGGTGGGCTGGAAAGGGTTGGGCCAGATATTTTGAAAACTAGGGGTTTGGGTAGATTGTGGGCTAGGGGTGGTTTAGGGGTTTAGGGCTAGGTTAGGTGGTTGGGTTATAGGGTGAGGTTTAGTGAGCTAGGTTAGGTGATTAGGCTAGGTTTAGGGTAGGATTAGGGAAATTAACCTAGGTTTAGGGAACGATTAGGGAAGTGGGTTAGGTGATTAGGTTGGGATTAGGCCAGGATTAGGGAAGTGGGTTAGGTGATTAGGTTGGGATTAGGCCAGGATTAGGGAAGTGGGTTAGGTGATTAGGCTCAGATTAGGGGGGTAGGCTTGGATTAGGTGTTTTGGGTTAGGTTTAGGTGAAGGAGCTCCCTTTGCATGGCCCATAGACCTTAACCAGCTCATGTTGGTGCAACCCTAGGTTAGGTTTTGGCTAATTACAAGCTTAAACCCACTCAATTAGGCTAACCCACATGATTAACCCCAAACTTGACACACAAGTCAAGCTTAATTACAACCCTCTTGATATTTTCCATCCCCACTCTCTCTCATGCCCATGATCCCACGTGAAATTCAAGTGGGCCCCACCTCCATTTATGAGAAGGTGATGTGGGCCATGGATATGGATATTGGATTGGATCTCTGGATCCATATCCAAATCCAAGTCCATATATGGTTTTGGATCGGGATCTGGATATATATGGTCCAGATCCAATCCAAACTGAACTATGACTCCTTCGAGCTGGGTTCGAAACGGACGATTTGTGCGGGGTCTGACAGTATCAGTACTCCGTCTTCGTTGGGTCTTCGCCAACATGGTCATCCGCCTCCGTTTCTGCCTTTCGGAGTTGACTTCAAATGATATTTTGATAAGAACAGGGTCTTGGACATTCGAGATCCTGGGGGTGTGAATCAAATACAAGAGTTGTTTTGCCGGGCTCGACATGTGCTCCGGTTCCGAGCTCTTCTTAGCTCTCCTGGTCTTGTCTTGATCGGGCCAAGCCGCTTCGGGGTTTCAAAAACATGTTTTAAAAGGTTTTCAAAAAGCCATATTATATATTTTTGAAATATGAAGTTTAAAACATATATACAGGGTTGTCTGGAAGGCTCCTGGGTTTCCAGACTCAAAATGGCCCTTTGGGGCTGCTTGTATAAAACCAGATGGATTTTGAAAAATTCGTGAGATTTCGGGGTGTTTACAATTTCATGTCGTGTGTGTAAGTCTTTCAATTCAAGCACTCACACACATTGAGCCTTCGCTCTTATTTGAAAGACCCAAGTAAGGGCCGTGTTATACTATTTGGGTTTAATTTCATGTTGTGTGCGTAGTACTTCAATTCAAGCACTCACACACATTGAGCTTTCGCTCTTATTCCCAAGACCTTAGTCAAGGCCATACTGCAAGTTATATTTGGGTTTAATTTCATGTCGTGTGTGTAAGTCTTTCAATTCAAGCACACACCCACATTGAGCCTTCGCTCTTATTTGCAAGACCCGAGTAAGGGCCCATATACATACTCTATATACGTATCTCCCTTCGGCATTTACATTACAAGTCATTTCCCTTCGGTTATTTCCCTTCGATTATTTCCCTTCGGCATTGTCTTTACATTTCGGGTTTTCCCTTTGGAGTAGCGTGAGTTTGCATTGCATCTACGCCATACCATGAGGTAGGACGCATAATGCATCAAAGCAAGCCCTGCTCAAAATTCACCCATGTAGTGGAGTGTTCATAACACACAAACTAGGTGGCCCAAAAAGGGATAAAAGGAAAGACTTAGGCACGTGATCTAAAATCTACAATCGCATCTAAAAAGACCCGAATTAGACACCTCGAACCGCTTCGTAGACTTTCTATCCCAAAAACTCGATTTTTGCAAAGCGTACAGACTGACCCTTGCGCATCGGTGCAAGAAGGTCTACGACGACAAGAGCTCACTTGCTCACAGTCGCCACGATTAGAAGTCAGTTTAAAATATATCTTAGCTAGCTTAGGTAAGCTAGCTGGCACGCCCTGTTTACATAAATAGGCCTTAGACGCATGAGAGGATCCACTCCAAGCCCAGAAAAGGGCGAAGAGGCGTGGGGATTTTCGTGCGTCTACACTATGCCTAGGCGAGATTTGTATAAGCTTTAGGATAGACATGTGGATAGGAATCTTTGAAAGGTGGTTTTCGAAGTCATAAGGATTTAGGATGACTTTGTCCTTATCTGCTTTTGGCAAAACACTAGGGAGACATGCTTTTGAGGGGCTAGGCACACTGACCACCTTTTTAGCACCTTGAAGGTGTGGGGGTTGATAGATCCTCCCGGATCTAGTCACTTCCCCCACGACCAGCCTAGGGTTCGCGCTATTTTTGGCTCTAAGGATGAGTTGAGGAGAACCTTGGAGTTTCAGAACTGGTTTTGCCGGGATTCCACTTTTGGTGGTCCCCAAATGACTTGGGTGGGCTTCTTGTATAATACAAGAGTGGGCGCACAAGTGGGTCGACCAGACTCTGGTTTTTGTGCTAGTTCCTTAGAAAAGGTGAGGGTACATACCTCCTTTCCTTTCCCACTGTCACTGGCGTGTTTGGGAAAGGGTTCTTTGAAGATAGCTTGAGGTGGCTCAGGTTCCGCAGTGACCTGGAGCCGGCCTTTTGCTATCAAGTTCTCAATTTTATTTAAAAGGGAGAAGCAGCGTTTGGTATCATGGCCTTTGAGCCGATGATACTTACAAAATCAGTTTAAATACCCCCCTTTGGAAGTGACTCCTTCGGGGATTTCGGGGAGTTCTATCATGCCTTGGGCAAGTAGGAGGTCTAGGACCTCCGACACAGGTTGCCCCAGCGGTGTATACTCCCGTTTTTCAATCGGTTTTGAAAGGTTCGCTCCTTTTATTTTCTAATTTTTCAAATTTTTTGGAAGTGCCTGCCACGCCTGGATCCACCCGGACATTGGCGATTTTATGGGGCTTTGCCCCTTTGTCCATCGTGGGTAGCCCGTATGTGATAGGCTTTTCCAAGCGGATTTTAGAAATGACACTTCCTTTCCACAAGTGATCGTACGTCCCTTTTCACAAGTTGGTTTCAAAAAGGGATGCCTTTTTTATCAACTTATGGAAAGTTGAGATCTCATGGAGCGAGCGAAGGGTTTTTAACTCGCTTTTAAAGTTATCCAGGATGAGCATGACTGTGCATCCTTCGGATATGGGCTCTCGCACTTGGCCCAAAAGTGACCTCCATGTTATAATGAAGGCATGTACGTCTTCGTTCATGCCTTGTTTTGTATCTCTTAAGGTATTCAGAGTCGGCGTGACTTCTATGTTGTATGCAAATCTTTGCATGAAGCAGTTCGCTAACTCTTCAAAAGTAGCGAACTGGCTTAAATCATAGGAAGCCAGCCATTTGGCAGTCGTGCCTTTAAGGGATAAAGGGAACCAATACACCCATTTCATCGATGTAGACACGGAAAATCCTCGACTCCGGGTTTCTTAGTCCTGGAGCGAATCTTTTCACAATCTACGTTCGCTTTTAGGGCGTGCTAGCTAGCTTACTCAAACTAGCGAAGTAGTTTTGAAACATCTGACTTTTAAAAGGTGATTGTAGGCAAGCGGGATCTTTTCGTCGTAGACCTTCTTACACCGACGCGCAAGGGTCAGTCTGTACGCTTAGAGACTTCTTTTGAAACAAATTAAACTCAAATTCGATTTTGAATGATCAGGTGTTTGAAAACTTTGGAAATCATGCACTTGGCGAGTTTTTGCTTTTACTGGGCTTTGGGCGACCCTAAGTCTTTCAGTTTCAACCACTTAGGCATGTTTGCACGATTTGTTTGGGTTTTATTTGATGCAGGTATGCACTCTAGCTCGAGTATGGCGAGTATGCAATGCAACTCACACAACTGAACCTTAAAACCCGAAATTGAAAGACTTAGTAGAAGGAAAAACCCAAATTGAATGCAACTCACACGACTTGAATGTAAATTGCAGAAATTTAAATATATCTATATCTTAAGAGCGAAAAGGCTCAATGTGTGCGTGGGTGTTGTGTATAAATTGAAATGCAACACACGCAACTGAACCGTAAAACGCAGCAGAAGAGAGATATAGATATATATAAGAGCGAGAAGGCTCAATTGTGGCGTGAGTGCTTTGAGTGTATAAATTGAAAGGCAACTCACGCAACTTGAATTTAAAACCCAACTGGAAGGGAAATACGTATATATACGTAAGAGCGGAAAGGCTCAATGTGAGTGAGTACTTTGAGTGTATAAAATGAAAGACAACTCACACGACTTGAACCTTAAAACCCAGCTGAATGTATATAAATTGGGCTATATCCTATGGGCTGTTGAGGCTCGTTTGTGTGCAAAAGTGTGCAGATAAGAGCGGAAAGGCTCGAGTGTACGTGTGTGTGTTTTGCACATATATTACATCCGGGGGGAGACGATGCTCCGTTATTACAACCCCATATGACAAATTGAATTGAATAGAAAGGGATTTGATATATATCGAAATCAACTTACACTTTCCAGCCTTTTGAGTTAGGATTGTACAAGGGGCGAATCTGCATTCTTCTTATGGAGTCCGGGGTATGTGGGAGCGAAGCCGGAGAGCTTGAGAGCTTGGAGAGACTTGGAGTTTCGGGAGCTGCAAGCTACAATGGGTTTGGGGCTAGTTGGGGCTGGTTTGGGCAAGGTAAGACTCGAGCCACCTTGGCTCGAGTTATAGGGTTTTTGTGTGGGATTCGGCCAACACTTGGCCTTGGTTTAGGTATAGTTTAGGCTTGGTATTAGGCAAGCATTTGGCCTTGGTTTAGGTATAGGATAGAGTTGGCTGGTCCTAGGTCAGGTGTTGGCTAAAGTTTTGAGATTTCGGCCAAGGTTCATGACCTTTGTTTGGTCTTGTGAGACTCGAGCCAAGGTGGCTCGAGTGGCATGGTTTTAGTATGGAATACGGCCAGCACTTGGCCTTAGTTTAGGTCTTGTGAAACTCGAGCCAAGGTGGCACGAGTAGGAGTGACTTGCTCTAAGGTTCGGCCAAGGTTGTTGTGGGGTTGTCTTGGGTCTTTGGTAAGGGACCACGGCCTGGGTTAGGGGCTGGTTTAAAAGGTAGATTGGGGACGAAAAAGGCTCGAGCCAAGGTGGCTCGAACTAGGTAGTTTCAATGGGAAGTTCGGCGAACACTTGGCCGAACTTTAGGTGGTTTAGGGAGGTTGTTTAGGGTGGTGTTTAGGTGGTGGTCTTAGGTAGGAGACTTGGTGAAAAACGGCCAGCACTTCGCTGGTTTGGTGGTGGTTTTAGGGGCAAGTTTGGCTAGGATGGGTGGTCTAGAGAGGTTAGGGCTTAGGGGACCTACCTTGGTTGCAACACCGCTCCAAGCCGCCGCTCAAGCCGCCAAGCTCCACCACGCCATGCTCCCAGCCAAGGTAGGGGACGCTCTTTGGTTGGTGCAGCTTCCTCAAGTCCCTTGGCCAACAAGGTTTCACGTAAAAAAAATTTGAAAAGGGGAAAGTCAAGCCACTATTCTTGACTTGCTTCCCTCTCTCTCTCTTTCTCTCTCCACCTACCAAGCCTTCACGTGAAAGGCTTCTCCCATTTGAGCCTCACGTCCCATTTTTTTCAAGCCCAGCACCTCTATTTATAGAGGTTTTAAGTGGGTCTTAGATCTTGGGTCTTGGATTTGGGTCTGGCTATCCGGATCCAATCCAAACTCTATGTAGATTTGGATCGCGGATCTCGGATATTTTGAGATCCAGATCCAGTCCAAATATTTATTTGGGTTTGGATCTCGGATCTCGAATCTTGGATTTTTGAGATCCAGATCCAATCCAAATATAATTTGGATCTGGATATTTTTGGGTCCAGACCCAATCCAGATTTTTCTTCTGCTCCTTGGTTTTCTGGTCCTTTCTGGTGCTTTTCACCGTCGGTTTTGAGCGGGCTTCGATTCATCGGACGCCCAACTCTGGCCTGGGTCTTCCCCAAGTCTTTTTTCCAATCGGTGTTCTGCTTTTCAGGACTTTTTCGGTGTTCGTTTCGGTCCGCCGTTTTGGTTTTTGTCTGGTTTCTGTTGATATCGAACTCAGATTACCGCACGAATTCCGTTCTTCATTCTGACGGGACGTGTCTTGGACTTCTGTCGACCTCCTCAGGTACTGGGCTTCTTTCTGCATTTTGGAGTTGCTTTGTGCTTTTTCTTTGACCCAAATTATATTTTTACCCTTCTGTCGGGCTTTTCTCCAAATGGGCTCTTTTTTCTTCCATTTTCGAATAGGGGGTGGCTTTTGAGACTCTAGGCTTTATTTCTCTTCTTGTCGGGGCTCTTCTCTTGCCTTTTGTACCTGTTTTCATATTTTAAAACAGGTTGTCGTTTTGGCTCAAACGAGCTTTTTGTATCTTTGAGAGTTTTTTTATTTTTGGAAATTTCGGATTGTTTACAGATGCCCCTCTTTGGCATTATCCAAATTGATTTGGATAATGGCGAAGAAGATAACACCCCATTTTGGTTTTTCTCTCAAATTTTCTTGAGAATACACCATTTTTATTTCGCAAAACCCTATTTTCTTTTACCACAGGTGGGGATTTTTAGCAAAAGGGGACTTTTCCTAAGTTTTCCTATGTGTGATCATGTATTGACGATTTTTGGATGCATGCATGAGAAAAACATTTTTGTTTTTGGGGTTTTGAGCCCGAAGAGTGCCTTTTGAGGCAGGCTGCTTTAAGCAAGTTTTACCCATGTCTTCTAGACGTTTTCGGTTTTCGAGCTTTGGAGAGAGCCTTTTGAGGCTGTCTACTCTAAGTAGGTTCTACCCTAGTCTTTTTGACATTCGTGGGTTTTTCTTGAAAAATTTTCTTTTTTTGAAAACGAACTCCTTTTAGCTTGTATCGAAAAGGACTTCCGTTTTTCATACTTCCCTTCATTCGGGTTTCAATACCTGCTACTTAGTAGAGGTTTTTTTTTGGGTAGGAAAATTTGGAAAACATTTCAAAGTTCCATTTCCTACAAAACAAAGTCGAGTTCTCAAACAAAATGAAATCCAAATAAGCCGATTTTATTCGTACTTTAGGATTTTCGCAAATTTGAACCTTTTTCCTTGGGGATAAGCCGTAGGGATACGGGAAAGAGATACCACGGTCCCTTCTAAAGCGTCCCGTGGTTTTAGGCAATGAGTCGGAAAATCGCTCTTTGAGCTTTGGCTTTTTATTTCTTTTTTTCGTAGAGGGTCTCCCTTTGGGAGTATTTTTTCATTAATCCCTCTTTTCTTTAAAGGAGAGCAGCTCTTTTGGAGGAGTTTTTGTATTCCCTGTTTATGAAGGGAAGACCTCTTTGAGAGGAGTATTTTTATATCTCCTTTTTCTTTTGAAAATGAGAAGACCTCTTTCGGAGGAGTTTTTGTATTCTCGATTTTTTTTTCTTTCTTTTGAACACAGCCAATTTTCCTTTTTGGAGAGAAAGTAGAATGGGGGAAGGCTTATCCCTTTGGTTACTCGATTCAAACGAGATCGTCCTATTTCTTAATAGCATCTGCTATTTGAAAATATTTTGATATTTTGAACAAGGCTTAATCTTGTAAGCCAGGGTTCTTTGAAATATCACCAATTTGTTTTTGGAAGATTCTATTTTTCGAAAAGTATAAATTCCTCCATTCAGGGTTGTACAATCTACTTCGATCCTTCTTTCAAGAAGTTTCAAAGGAGTTCGATTTTTCAAAATCTTTTTGAAAAAGGAATTTGATATAAACCCTTTTGAATATTCGGGCATTTTCGGGGTTTTGCTAATTTCTACCCACAATATCATCAAATTTTCGATTTTTGTTGCCCCTTTTGAAGACATGGGGACATTCCTACTCAGGCTTGCCCACCTCTTAGGCTTTCTTCGAGGTGATATGATATGGATATGATGCATGCTATGCACTCCATGTGATTCAAAATGGAAATACATGATTTTATGCAAGAGTGAACATATGAAATGTATCTCACAAGTCAAGAAGGAGATGCATTCTATGAAATTCGTTTCTTCATGGAAGGTGTCTAGGGGCTATATTTAAAAATGCCCCTAGCTTGAGGGAAATTTCGCATGGCCACATGGTGAAGGGCCATGGCTTTTCAAAAGGATTATGGATGGACAATGGTATGTTCATGTCCATGCACTTCCACGATTTTTCTAACATGATCATGATACTTTTTGCTCAAGGATGGAAAACATAACCAACCCTAAGTGATCGTCATGGCCATCAGGTTTTAGTTTTGACATGGTCTTCATATTTCATCGTGAGATTCATGTTCTTTATCCCAACACAATCATGGTTTTCATATAAATCAGAAGTTGAAAAATCTTTCTTTTCAAAGTATATGTAGGGTTAAATTTTTGAAATTTTGATCCCTTTTGAGAAAGCAATTTTTGGAAATCCTCCCTTTCTATATGAAGATGGTTTTATACCCGCCCTTTTGATCGAAATATGTTTTCCATACTTGGTTTTGGTCAAGCAGGGTTTTTGGAATTCATTTTGAAAATTCGTGCCTTCATGGGGCATTTGATCAAGTATGGGGAATGTGTCTCACAGAGGCACTTCAGCCACACGATACAGGGCTTGTCCCTTACATTGAGTCTTGAGTTTTGAACTCATACTCTGTTGAAAAGGGGCTGCCATTTTGCCTACCTGTTGAGATAGGATTTTAAAAATGAGTGCTTTAATGAATCATTCCCCTTTCCATGGGAGATGATGTCTCAAATTTTTAGGGCCTACAACAAGGCTAAGCACGATTTTTCTTTTGGCTTAGGGATTCCTTTCACACACCAAAAGAGTTTTCGAAAATGTATGGCACATTTAGTATGAACAAACATCTTCATTTGATCAAGTCAAGCAAACAATGCATGAATTGCAATGTATGGAAGGTTTTTATCAAAAGGAATTTTGAAAAGGCTTTTGTGAAATGATAACCCTTTTTTCGAGACTCTCATTTCCATTTGAAATTTTCCTTGAAGGTGTTGGATTTGATTCGTATGGAGACCTGTCTACGAAGGCTCGATACTTAGGGGGTCGACTTTCATTGCCCCTTTGGTTTTACAAAACCCTAAATTCGAGTTCTAAGATGATATCTAGACTCGATGCACATGTATGATTTCAAGATGTGATGCATGATGCTTATATACACACTATGGGTCAGGCTTATTTCTAAAAATCCCCAATCTTTGCATAAGTCAAGGATCTTGCGAATTTCAGGAAGTTCGGAGGTTTTTATTCCTCCTGGCTTTGGTGATTCTTGAGCTTTTCATTTTGAAAAACCTCTAGAGAAAAGGGTGTTCAAGATTAGCTTTTTGGATTTTTTTTGGTTTTTGGGAGTTATATACAATTTTTGAAAAGCATTTTTACAATTTTCGAAAATGGACTTTGTACATGGCCAAAGGCTTTAAAACAAATTTCTTTTTGGAACTTTTATTTTTCGAAATGTTTTTTTTTTTGAGATTTTGTTTTGGGTTTTTCAATTTTTTTGGTTTTTGGCAAATATCTGATTTTTTTGGCTTTTTCAAAGTAGGGATCTTCCCATGAACCTACAAAGAAAACATTCATGAATCAGACTCTAATCAATAGGTCTAAGACATGGGTTTTGGGTTTTAGAGGTTCTACAGGGCACCCTTGACCCAGATGGTCTTAGGTGGTGGCTCTGGGGGTATGGGTGGGTTGTAGCCCAATCCATACTTTTGTCGATTGGCTTGAGGTAGGACAGGTTCGAGCCTACCTTGGTTTTGGGTTCCTAGGCCCTGGTAGGGCTTATATCCCATATTCAGAATCATGTTCCAAGACTTCTTGTTTTTCGAAAAGTTTTTGTATAAATCATGGCCTTGGAACATGGAATCATCCATGTCAGGGATATATACCCTTTTGGATTTTGGGATTTTGGATTCTGGGGTGATGGAAGACTTGGGCTTCCATACAACCCTGGTTTGGGAGATTTGTTTCTCAAGGGAAGCCGTGCTTGGTCCCTCGAGGAGTTTTGGATATTTCGGGGCAATGGAAGACTTGGGCTTCCACGCAACTTTATTTTGGAAAACATGTTTCTCGAAGAAAACCAGGCTTGGTTCTTTGAAAAACTTTGGATTTTTCAAGATGGTGAAAAACTTGGGTTTCCACACGTCCTGGGTTTGGGAAACATATTTTTCAAGGGAAGCCAAGCTTGCTCCCTTGAGATTTTTGACCTGCTCCCTAGGTGCAACTCGTGATGCCCCTAGGGATGGATTTTTTTGTTTGAAAGCTCTAATCTTGGTTCCAGGGTACAAGACTAGGCTCGAAGAAGTGGGCTTTTCTATGGCAGGGTTATGAGTTGCTAAGATGTCGATGCATGCATTAGGGGTCTCCATGTCTACCATTTTTTCAACTTCTTTTTGTTTTTGTTTTTGAAATTCTTTTGGCTGGTGCGGGATATTTGGCGCACCTTGAAAATTCTCTAACCTAGGCAAATTTCGTGGGTTTGTGTGTGCAGAGGGGTTATCCAATGCATCTGATGACCCTATATGAAGAAGAGAGTTTTGAGAAGGATGAGTTTCAGGCATACCTCTTTGTGGCTTGTCTACCTTTTCAGGGTGAGAGCAGGCCGTTTTCCCGGGTAACTCTGTTTTGAGCCCCCGGGGTTTCACAAGGCGTTCCTTTTCGAAACCTACCAGTTTTTCACTCTCGTCTTTTTGTGGGGTGCGGGTTTTATGTCCTACTCTGTGTGTGTTCCTAGATTTAGGATTTTCACTTGAATTTTTCGAAATTTCAAAGTTTGATTTTTCATTTTTTTTGTCTTTTTGAAAGTTTTCAAGATTTTTTTGATTTTTTGAAACAAAAACAACTTTTTTCAAATTTTCTTTGGAAATTTCAAATTTTGGATTTGTGGGAATGGAGGACTCGCCCCTTTCTGGGTTTTGGCCTTTTACCTCAATTCCTTCGTCGATTTTGATTTTGGTTTTCTTTTCACAATCTTTGTGTGCCCGAGAAGAGCTGCTATGGGATTTATGGGTTTTAAGCTCCTTGCTTAAAATATCCATTTTTTTGAAGGTTGCCCATATATCAGCTAGCATTTCTCGTTCTTTGGTTGTTTTGAAAACATCTTTTGATTTACTCAACGAGGATTTTGGAAGTGTGGGAGTGGAGGACTCGCCCTTTTCTGGGTTTTGGCCTTTTACCTCAATTCCTTCGTCGATTTTGAATTTGGTTTTCTTTTCACAATCTTTGTGCGCCCGAGAAGAGCTGCTATGGGATTTATGGGCTTTAAGCTCCTTTCTTAAAACATCCATTTTTTCTTTGAAAATCGCCTGTATATCAGCTATTGCTTCTCGTTTTTTGGCTTTTTTAGAAACCTCTTTTGATTTACTCGACGAGGATTTTGGCTTTTGCTCCATTTTCTGCAAATTTTCTAAGTATGTATGAATTTTGGAAAACACCTTTTTTTCGAAATTTTGAGTGTAACTTGTTTGTTTGAAGTCTACTAAAGTCCCGGCGTCCCACCGGGCGTGCCAAATCTGTAGACACGGAAAATCCTCGACTCCGGGTTTCTTAGGCCTGGAGTGAATCTTTTCGCAATCTACATTCGCTTTTAGGGTGTGCCAGCTAGCTTACTCAAACTAGCGAAGTAGTTTTGAAATATCTGACTTTTAAAAGGCGATTGTAGGCAAGCGGGATCTTTTCATCGCAGACCTTCTTACACCGACGCGCAAGGGTCAGTCTGTACGCTTAGAGACTTCTTTTGAAACAAATTAAACTCAAATTCGATTTTGAATGATCAGGTGTTTGAAAACTTTGGAAATCATGCACTTGGCAAGTTTTTGCTTTTACTGGGCTTTGGGTGACCCTAAGTCTTTCAGTTTCAACCACTTAGGCGTGTTTGCACGATTTGTTTGGGTTTTATTTGATGCAGGTATGCACTCTAGCTCGAGTATGGCGAGTATGCAATGCAACTCACACAACTGAACCTTAAAACCCGAAATTGAAAGACTTAGTAGAAGGGAAAACCCAAATTGAATGCAACTCACACGACTTGAATGTAAATTGCAGAAATTTAAATATATCTATATCTTAAGAGCGAAAAGGCTCAATGTGTGCGTGGGTGTTGTGTATAAATTGAAATGCAACACACGCAACTGAACCGTAAAACGCAGCAGAAGGGAGATATAGATATATATAAGAGCGAGAAGGCTCAATTGTGGCGTGAGTGCTTTGAGTGTATAAATTGAAAGGCAACTCACGCAACTTGAATTTAAAACCCAACTGGAAGGGAAATATGTATATATACGTAAGAGCGGAAAGGCTCAATGTGAGTGAGTGCTTTGAGTGTATAAAATGAAAGACAACTCACACGACTTGAACCTTAAAACCCAACTGAATGTATATAAATAGGGCTATATCCTATGGGCTGTTGAGGCCCATTTGTGTGCAAAAGTGTGCAGATAAGAGCGGAAAGGCTCGAGTGTACGTGTGTGTGTTTTGCACATATATTACATCCGGGGGGAGACGATGCTCCGTTATTACAACCCCATATGACAAATTGAATTGAATAGAAAGGGATTTGATATATATCGAAATCAACTTACACTTTCCAGCCTTTTGAGTTAGGATCGTACAAGGGGTGAATCTGCCTTCTTCTTATGGAGTCCGGGGCACGTGGGAGCGAAGCCGGAGAGCTTGAGAGCTTGGAGAGACTTGGAGTTCCAGGAGCTGCAAGCTACAATGGGTTTGGGGCTAGTTGGGGCTGGTTTGGGCAAGGTAAGACTCGAGCCACCTTGGCTCGAGTTATAGGGTTTTTGTGTGGGATTCGGCCAACACTTGGCCTTGGTTTAGGTATAGTTTAGGCTTGGTATTAGGCAAGCATTTGGCCTTGGTTTAGGTATAGGATAGAGTTGGCTGGTTCTAGGTCAGGTGTTGGCTAAAGTTTTGAGATTTCGGCCAAGGTTCGTGACCTTTGTTTGGTCTTGTGAGACTCAAGCCAAGGTGGCTCGAGTGGCATGGTTTTAGTATGGAATACGGCCAGCACTTGGCCTTAGTTTAGGTCTTGTGAAACTCGAGCCAAGGTGGCACGAGTAGGAGTGACTTGCTCTAAGGTTTGGCCAAGGTTGTTGTGGGGTTGTCTTGGGTCTTTGGTAAGGGACCACGGCCTGGGTTAGGGGCTGGTTTAAAAGGTAGATGGGGGAGGAAAAAGGCTCGAGCCAAGGTGGCTCGAGCTAGGTAGTTTCAAAGGGAAGTTCGGCCAACACTTGGCCGAACTTTAGGTGGTTTAGGGAGGTTGTTTAGGGTGGTGTTTAGGTGGTGGTCTTAGGTAGGAGACTTGGTGAAAAACGGCCAGCACTTCGCTGGTTTGGTGGTGGTTTTAGGGGCAAGTTTGGCTAGGATGGGTGGTCTAGAGAGGTTAGGGAAGAGGGGTTAGGTTAGGTTAGGGCTTAGGGGACCTACCTTGGTTGCAACACCGCTCCAAGCCGCCGCTCAAGCCGCCAAGCTCCACCACGCCATGCTCCCAGCCAAGGTAGGGGACATTCTTTGGTTGGTGCAGCTTCCTCAAGTCCCTTGGCCAACAAGGTTTCACGTAAAAAAAATTTGAAAAGGGGAAAGTCAAGCCACTATTCTTGACTTGCTTCCCTCTCTCTCTCTTTCTCTCTCCACCTACCAAGCCTTCACGTGAAAGGCTTCCCCCATTTGAGCCTCACGTCCCATTTTTTTCAAGCCCAGCACCTCTATTTATAGAGGTTTTAAGTGGGTCTTAGATCTTGGGTCTTGGATTTGGGTCTGGCTATCCGGATCCAATCCAAACTCTATGTGGATCTAGATCGCGAATCTCAGATATTTTGAGATCCAGATCCAGTCCAAATATTTATTTGGGTTTGGATCTCGGATCTCGGATTTTTGAGATCCAGATCCAATCCAAACACAATTTGGATCTGGATCTGGATATTTTTGGGTCCAGACCTAATCCAGATTTTTCTTCTGCTCCTTGGTTTTCTAGTCCTTTCTGGTGCTTTTCACCATCGATTTCGAGCGGGCTTCGATTCATCAGACGCCCAACTCTGGCCTGGGTCTTCCCCAAGTCTTTTTTCCAATCGGTGTTCTGCTTTTCAGGACTTTTTCGGTGTTCGTTTCGGTCCGCCGTTTTGATTTTTGGCCGATTCCTGTTGATATCGAATTCAGATTACCGCACAGATTCCGTTCTTCATTCTGACGGGACGTGTCTCGGACTTCTGTCAACCTCCTCAGGTATTGGGCTTCTTTCTGCATTTTGGAGCTACTTTTTGCTTTTTGTTTGACCCAAATTACATTTTTACCCTTCTGTCCGGCTTTTCTCCGAACGGGCTCTTTTTTCTTCAGTTTTTGAACAGGGGGTGGCTTTTGAGACTCCAAGCTTGATTTCTCTTCTTGTCGGGGCTCTTCTCTTGCCTTTTGTACCTGTTTTCATATTTTAAAACAGGTTGTCGTTTTGGCTCAAACGAGCTTTTTGTATTTTTGAGAGTTTTTTGATATTTGGAAAATTCGGGGTGTTTACAATCGAGCCCTTTTTCTTTTTATGAGCTCGATGCGAGAAAAGCTGCAAGTGAGACCTAGGGTCTCCCATGCCATCATACCGATGGAAGTTCAGTATTTCATCGTCATTGTCTGTTTCGTAATCCATAGGAAGGAAATCAGACAGGGCGTAGCTTCTTTTCTCTTTATTCTGCCCTTTCAGCAACTGTTGTAGGGCTTTACGATCCTTTTGTGTGAAGGACATGTGGTATTGGTTGCCTTCCATTACGGAGGCCTCTTTGTGCATGCGAGGTTTTTCAGATTTTTTCTTAGGCCTTGGTTCACCATTTGATGAACACGAATCGCCTACTTCGGCCTCTTGGCTTAGAGCATCGATCTTGGCCTCAAACTCCCTTCTCAGGTCCTCGATCTCATCTAGTTTTATTTTGTTTTTGAAAATCCTCCTAGAGTGAGAACTTGATGTGCATGAGCCTTGGCTCGACACTTCACTTGGATTGGATTTTGACATGCTTTTCAAGCTTTTTCAAAATTTCCTAAGTACAAGCAAAGAAAACAAGTTAAAACGACACCTTTTAACAAAATTTTTCGCAAGCTTCTAACTTAAAACTCGATTTTTGAAAGGCTCACGTCCCACAGGGCGTGCCAATCTCTGTAAAAGCGCGAAAAATCCCCTCCTTTGGTTCTCAGGGCCTGGAGCGGATCCTCTCGTGTGTCTAAGGCCTATTTATATAAACAGGGTGTGCCAGCTAGCTTACCTAAGCTAGCGAAGATATATTTTAATCTGACTTCTAACATGGTGACTGTGAGCAAGTGAGCTCTTGTCGTCGCAGACCTTCTTGCACCGATGCACAAGGGTCAGTCTATACGCTTTTAAAAATCGAGTTTAGGGTATAGAAAGCCTACGAAGCGGTTCGAGGTGTTTAATTCGGGTCTTTTAGATACGATTGCAGTTTTTAGATCACGTGGATTTGCACGTGCCTAAGTCTTTCTTTTTATCCCTTTATGGGCCACCTAGGTGTGTGTTATAAACACTCCACTACATGGGGCGAATTTGAGTGGGAGTATGGGTCTTGCTTCGATGCAATATGCATCCTACCTCGTGGTATGGCGAAGATGCAATGCAAACTCACGCTACTCCAAAGGGAAAACCCGAATGTAAAGACAATGCCGAAGGGAAATAACCGAAGGGAAATAACCGAAGGGAAATGACTTGTAATGTAAATGCCGAAGGGAGATGACTTGTAATGTAAATGCCGAAGAGAGATATGTATATAGGGTATATACGTGGCCTTACTTGGGTCTTGAAAATAAGAGCGAAGGCTCAATGTGGGTGCGTGCTTGAATCGAAAGACTTACACACACGACATGAAATAAAACCCAAATATAACTTGCAGTATGGCCTTGATTAAGGTCTTGGGAATAAGAGCGAAAGCTCAATGTGTGTGAGTGCTTGAATTGAAGTACCATGCACACAACATGAAATTAAACCCAAATAGTATAACACGTCCCTTACTTGGGTCTTTCAAATAAGAGCGAAGGCTCAATGTGTGTGAGTGCTTGAATTAAAAGACTTACACACACGACATGAAATGAAAACCCAAATAGTATAGCTCGACCCTTATTTGGGTCTTTCAAATAAGAGCGAAGGCTCAATGTGTGTGAGTGCTTGAATTGAAAGACTTACACACACGACATGAAATGAAAACCCAAATAGTATAGCTCGGCCCTTACTTGGGTCTTTCAAATAAGAGTGAAGGCTCAATGTGTGTGAGTGCTTGAATTGAAAGACTTACACACACGACATGAAATAAAAACCCAAATAGTATAGCTCGGCCCTTACTTGGGTCTTTCAAATAAGAGTGAAGGCTCAATGTGTTGAGTGCTTGAATTGAAAGACAACACACCCAACTTAAGCAAAAACCCTACGAAAATTAAAGTATATATATCTTTATGTATTAGGGGCTGATTAGGCCCATGTGTGTTGAAAATCGTGCACGACTAAGAGAGTACACGTGTGTGTGGGTGTGCCAAGCCACGTTATTACAAGCAGGGGGAGACTATGCTCCGTTATTACAACCCCGTATCGAATTGAATTTTAAGCAAGTATACAACTAAGGATCGAGTTAGGCACTTACTAATAGCTGGTCCGAAGATGCCTTGCTTGAGCGTGGGCTTGGGCTTTGCCTTGGGCTGCAAGAGGGAGCTCCCCGGAGTTGAACAGCAAGGGGCTACTGGCCGGGTGCCTTAGGTGCGCGGAAGAGACGCCTTGAAGGTGGCCGGCTACTTGGGAAGGGGCTGCCTTGGCGTGTGGGGCTAAGGTGAGTATGTAGGGTCACTAAGGAAGGGTTGCGAGGTTAGGGAGTATGACACTAAGGGGAGCCTAAGGGAGTGTGTAATGAAGCACCTAAGGGAAGGATGTGGCTGGCCAAATGGAGGTGACAGTTGGTTGGAGTGGCCGACTAGGGGAACTTGGTGGTGGCGGGCTGCTAGGGTGGCTATGGGTGGAGTATGGGAAGGAAGCTAGCTAGGGTATGGGGTAAGGTGGTGGTGGGTGTAGTGAGGTGATATGGGCAGGTTTTAGGGAGTTGGGTGGAGTGGCCGGGTGTGGCTAGGGTATCTAGGTAGTGGCGGGTAGTTAGGGTGGTTCTGTCCTAGCCGAATGGGAGTGGGGGAGGCGATGAATGGCTGGTGTTAGGGGAAGATGGTGGTGGTGCAGGTGGTTGAGAGTGGAGGGGGAGTGGAGAAGAGATGAGGTAGGGTATGGGGTACTAACCAGACGATGGGAGGCGGCAGGTGGTTGAGGAGAAGCCGGGTGTGGTGGAGTGGCTGGTTCGGCCGGATCAAGAGGATGGCGACGGATGGCTGGGGAGTGGTGGAGCAGGTGGAGCACGGTGGGGGCTGGTGGTGGTGCAGGTGGAGGAGCCGGCTGGGAGTGGGGCAGGTGGAAGTGGAGAAGAGGTGGAAGGTCGGCTAGAAAATGTAGGACCCAAAGCTTGAAAAACCCGCCCACTAGGGGTTTTCTTTTATAGCCTTTGTGAAGGGCGGTGGGGCTGGTTTTGGGGTAGTGGTTAGGTGGTCTAGGGGTGGTGGTAAGGTAGTATGGTGGGCTGGTTTTAGGGTAGGGCCAGATATTTTAAATACAAGGGGTTTCGGGTAGATTGTGTGCTAGGTTTAGGTGGGGTGGTTTAGAGGTTTAGGGTTTAGCTAGGTGGGTTGGTTTTGGGGTGAGGTTTAGTGAGATAGGTTAGGTGATTAAGCTAGGATTAGGTTAGGTTTAGGGAAATTAACCTAGGTTTAGGGAAGGATTAGGGAAGTGGGTTAGGTGATTAGGTTGGGATTAGGCCGGGATTAGGGAAGTGGGTTAGGTGATTAGGCTAGGATTAGGACCAAATTAGGGTAGAAGGCTAGGATTAGGTGTTTTTGGTTAGGATTAGATGAAGGAGTTCCCTTTGCATGACCCATGGACCTTAACCACATCATGTTGGTGCAGCCCTAGGTTAGGTTTTATCTAATTACAAGCTTAAACCCACTTAATTAGGCTAACCCACATGATAAACCCAAACTTAACACACAAGTCAAGCTTAATTACAACACACACTTGATCTTATCCTCCCCCACTCTCTATCATGCCCATAATCCCACGTGAAATTCAAGTGGGCCCCACCTCCATTTATGAGAAGGTGATGTGGGCCATGGATATGGATATTGGATTGGATTTTTGAATCCAAATCCAAATCCAGGTCCATACATGGGTTTGGATTGGGATCTGGATATATATGGTCCAGATCCGATCCAAACTGAACTCTGACTCCTTCGGGCTATGTTTGAAACGAACGGTTTGTGCGGGGTCTGTCAGCATCAGTACTCCGTCTGCGTTGGGTCTTCGCCAACATGATCGTCCGCCTCTGTTTTCGCCTTCCGGAGATGACTTCAAATGATGTTTTGATGATAACAGGGTCTTGGACGTTCGAGATCCTGGGGGTGGATTAGATATGAGAGTTGCTGTGCCAGGCTCGATATGTGCTTCGGTTCCGGGCTCTCCTTAGCTTTTCTGGTCCTGTCTTGATCGGGCCAAATTGCTTCGGGGTTTCGAAAACATGTTTAAAAAGGTTTTTAAAGTCATATTATACATTTTTGAAATACAAAGTTCAAAACATATGTACAGGGTTGCCTGGAAGGCTTCTGGGTTTCCAGACTCAAAATGGCCCTTTGGGGCTGCTTTTACAAAACCAGGTTGTTTTGAGGAATTCGTGGGATTTCGGGGTGTTTACACAAGCGTACAGACTGACCCTTGCGCATCGATGCAAGAAGGTCTGCGACGAAAAGAGCTCACTTGCTCACAGTTGCCCCGATAAAGTCAGATTTCAAAACTTACTTCGCTAGCTTGAGCAAGCTAGCTGGCACACCCTTTTTGTTAAAAATGACTTAGACACACGAAAAGGTTAACTTTAGGCCTAAGAACCAAAAGTGGGAATTTTCCATGTCTACAGTCCCTCAAAGGAACAATTGCCAAATGGCTGGCTTCCTATGACCCTAGCCAGTTCACAGCATTTGAAGAGTTAGCGAACTGCTTTATGCAGAGATTCTCGCATAACGTAGAAGTCACGTCGACTTTAAACACATTGAGGAATCAAAACAAGGTATGAACGAAGATGTACATACGTTTATCATTCGTTGGAGGCCTCTCCTAGGACAAGTGCGAGAGCCAATATCCGAAGGATGCGCAGTCATGCTCATCCGGGATAATTTTAAAAACGAGTTAAAAACCCTTCTCTCGCTTCACGAAATCTCAACTTTCCACAAGTTGATAAAAAAAGCATCCCTTTTCGAAACAAATTTGAAAAAAGGGATTGATGATCACTTGTGGAAAGGAAGCATGGTTTCAAAAACTCGCTTGGAGAAGCCCAACACCTATGGGCTACCCACCGCGGATAAAGGGTTAAAGCCCCACAAAATGGCCAATGTCCGAGTGGATCCAAGCCCGACAAGTGCTTCAAAAAGTTTTGAAAAAATAGAAAATAAAATGGAGAAAAGTTTTCAAAAACCCTTTAAAAGACAGGAGTATACTCCGTTGGGGCAACCTGTATCGAAATTCCTAGACCTCCTACTCGCCCAGGGTATGATTGAACTCCTTGAGATTCCCGAGAGAGTCACTTCAAAGGGGGGATTTTTAAATAGATTCTGTAAGTATCATCGGCTCAAAGGCCATGATACAAAGCGGTGTTTCTCCCTGCTTAATAAAATTGAGAACTTGATAGTAGAAGGCCGGCTCTAGGTCGCTGAGGAACCTAAACCTGCCCAAGCTATCTTCAAAGAACCCTTCCCCAAGCACGCAAGTACCAGTGGGAAGGGAAAAGAGGTATGTGCTCTCACAATTTTGAAGAGTCTAGCGCATGCATATGAGTCTAGTTTGTCTACTTGTGCATCTACTCTTATACTTTACAAAAGACCCGCCCAAGTAGTCATCCGGGGACCACCAAGATTTTGTCCCCGGTTGTTAAACCAGTTTTAACAATTCAAGGTACTCCCAATCTTTCGATTAGAGCCATGTTAAGTGCGAAACCTAGGTTGATCGTGGGGGAGGTGACAAGATCCGAAAGGATCTACCAACCCCCACATTTGCAAAGCGCTAAAAAGGTGGTCTGTGTGCCTGGCCCCGGACAAAGGAAATGTCGTGTTAAAGGTATATGATTTTGAAAACCATCTTTCAAAGATTCCTATCAACATGTCCATCCTAGAGCTAATACAAACTTCGCCTAGGCATAAACTCGTGTTAGAGAAAATTCTAGAAAGAGCCAGAAAAACCTGGCAGCATTGGATGGGCTTTCTTCAATGGAGATTGGCTGCGTTGGAAACGAGATCAAATGGGCTGATAGGTTGTCAAGGTAAGCCCCTAAAATCCTGCCCAAAGCCCCCTCTTTTCGTACCTCTCAAAACCACCTAAGCTCTAGAACATAAAATGTCAAAAAGTCCAGCCAAGATGCTGGCCGAACTTCACTAAAGGAACGATCCTAGTTCTACCTAAGACTACTCTAATCTAGAACCATACCCAGCTCGGCCATTGGCTGGCCAAGCTCACCTTAGATCCCTCCCAGCCAAACCATCTAGCACTAAACCACCTAAACTATTTCCTAAACCAAAACTACTCCTAGAGACCTAGCCAAAACCGAGTGTCTAAAACACTCGGTTCCTTCCTTTGGACGAAACCATTTTCACCTATCTAGTTCGGCCCATGCTAGCTGAGTTCATTTTAGGTTTTTCCCTAAACTAAATCCATTACCTAAGTTAGATCCTAACCAAAAGAACTAACCTACACCTACCAAGCTCGGCCACCCTTTGGCCGAGCCACTCCCTTAGGATCTCACGTGAGATCAAACACCCAACACCAGCCCAAGCTCGGCCACCCTTTGGCCAAGCATTGCCCTAGAGCTTACCTTAGGATTTCCCCTAAGATCACTCACTATCCCTAAACCAATCTCGACCCATTGTGAGACGAGTATCCCTTCGCATCTCGCCCGAACCACTTCCTTAGACATCCCCTAACTCGACCACTAGATGGTCAGGTTTTCCCCTTAGAACCTTGAGCTAACCTTCGACCAAAACAAACCACCTAGACCTAACTTAGATCCGTTAGTTTTTCACCCTAGATCTATCATATCTAAGCCCAAAACCCATAGTGCATTAGCTTGTCAATCTAGCCCAGGTCACGATCTAGGATCAACCTTCTACGCAGCTGGTCATCTTGCAGAGGAAAGTCCATCCAACGGCTATATCCAAGGTCAGGTTTCGTTGAAAAAGGAAGCCCAAGCAAACAACGAGTAAGTGCTCGAATCTGGTTCTTTACGTTGTTTCAAATTCAATTCAATTTGATACGGGGTTGTAATAATGGAGCGTAGTCTCCCCCCGGGATGTAATATTATGGTTTGAAACATGAATCACACACGTATACTCGAGCCTTTCCGCTCTTATCTGCACACCTTTTGCACACAAAACGGGCCTCAACAGCCCATAGGATATAGCTCTATTTATATATATTCAGCTGGGTTTTAAGGTTCAAGTCGTGTGAGTTGTCTTTCATTTTATACACTCAAAGCACTCACTCACATTGAGCCTTTCCGCTCTTACATATATATACGTATTTCCCCTTTCAACTGGGTTTTTAAGGTTCAAGTCGTGTGAGTTGCCCTTTCAATTTATACACTCAAAGCACTCACTCACATTGAGCCTTCTCGCTCTTAAGATATAGCTATATATATTTTCCCTTCCGCATTTAAGATATAGCCATATTTCCCTTTCTGCTATTTCCCTTCTGCTATGTCTTTAAATTCCGGGTTTTCCCTTCAAGTTGTGTGAGTTTGCATTGCATATCCGCCACACTCGAGATAGGGAGCATACTTGCATCGAACCAGATTGGTCAAATCGTGTAGTACTTGCCTTAAATCGAGCACTGGATGCACACGACTACACGCCAAAATCGGCTAAAACCCGAGAGACATAGGAGCGCATAGATCCCATGTATAAAAGTTGCAAATTTGACAAAACCAATCGATAAAACACTTTCAAGTTTTCAAAAAGAGTTGTGTTTGTGTAAAATCGAGTTTTTCCTAAAGCGTACAGACTGACCCTTGCGCGCCGGTGCAAGAAAGTCTGCGACGAAAAGATCCCACTTGTCCACAGTCACCCCAAAAGTTAGATATTTTCAAAAATTACTTCGCTAGTTTGAGAAAGCTAGCTGGCACGCTCCATTCATTTCATACATCCATTGCACTCGACCTCCCCCTAGAGATGCTTCATCATGCTAGGATGGCCGAACTAGATTTGTTAGATGAGAGGCGACTCCTTGCTATGGATCATGCTCATGCATACCGGCAAAGGATCACCCGACACTACGACAAACATATGAAACCTCACCACTTTAAAGTGGGAGATCTGGTTTTGAAAATCATCCACTATCGTGGCCCACATCCACTTGGAAAGTGGCGCCCCAAGTGGGATGGACCTTATGTTGTGCGTGCAACCACCACGAACAACTCATATTGGTTGATCGATGTCGAAGGTAGGAATTTAGCAGATCCTATCAATATTCAATACTTGAAGAAGTATTATGTGTAGGGTTTGGGTTGAATTCCCGTTTTTGAAAATTCTTAAGGATAGTTGCTTTGAAACCTCGAAAGTAAGGTTCAAAGGCAAATTGTGGGATCTTGAGCGAGAGAATTCGATCTTGTGAAAGAGTGGAGCTTTCCAAATGCGTGGTTACATTTCAAAATCCTTCTTCTTACAAAGAAAGGCCTAGTTCAATATAGCAAGATACTTGAAAGTAGTACGTGCTATTTCTAAATAGGTTGATCTGGAATGGATCGAGTATGACCTTGGGATAAGTCCTCCCCTCCTCTCTTCTCCTTCCAAAAGGAAAATATGGCCGAAAACAAAGGGAAATTCCTGCCAAAATCTCTTTCCCAAAGAAAGAAACATGAATCAAAAGAAAAATTCGATTCTTTTATGGAAAAGAGGGATTAAAGAAAAAATACTCCCAAAGGGAGACCCTCTATGAAAAAAAGGAAGAAAAGGCCAAAAAGCTCAAGAAGAGCAGTTTTCCGCCTTCTATGCCTCAAACCACGGGACGCTTCAGAAGGGACCGTGGTATCTCTTTCCCATCCCTATGACTTATCCCAAGTAAAACATGGTTCATTTCGAGGAATCCTAAAGTAAAAATAGGATTTACTTACTTGAATTTCATTTTGTTTGAGAAATCGACGTTTTGAGTAAAGCGTAGTGTAGACGCAGAAAATTCCCGCTTCGGGTTCTTAGGCCTGAAGTGAATCTTTTCGTGTGTCTAAGTCCTATTTAAGCAAAAGGGCGTGCCAACTAGCTTACTTAAGCTAGCGAAGAGATATTTTTTTAAATCTGACTCCTAATGTGGCGACTGTGAGCAAGGAAGCTCTTTTCGTCGCAGACCTTCTTGCACCGATGCGCAAGGGTCAGTCTGTACGCTTTAAAAATCGAGTTTTGGAATATGAGAACCTACGAAAACGTGTTTGAGGTGTTCGATTCGGGTTGTTTTTTTGTATAATTTTTAGATTTTATTTCACATGGATTTGTACATGCCTATGTCTTTCTTTTTATCCCTTTTCGGGCCAACTTGGTGTGTGTTATGAACACATAACCTAAGTGGGGCGACTTTGAGCAGGAGTATGGGGTTTGCTTTGATGCAATATGCGTCTTAACTCGTGGTATGGCGTATATGCAATGCAAACTCACGCAACTCCAAAGGGAAAACCCGAAATTGAAAGACAATGCGGAAGGGAAATGACTTGAAATGTAAAGTGCGAAAGGGAAATTGCGAAAGGGAAATATGGCTATATCTTAAGAGCGGAAAGGCTCAATAGTGCAAGTGTGTGTCGTGTATATATGTAAAGACTACGCACACTGCTGAACCTTAAAACCCAAATCTAAAAGATATAGCCGAAAGGGAAATACTTATAATATATATGGGCCCGAAGGTCACCAACGTGTTGCGTGGGTGTTGTGTGTATATTGAAAGACAACTCACACGACTTAAATGAAACCCAAATATAAATTGCAATATAGCCTTAACTAAGGTCTTAGGAGTAAGAGTGAAAGCTCAATGTGTGTGAGTGCGAGAATTGAAGTACTACGCACACGACATGAAATTAAACCCAAATATAAATTGCAATAGGCCTTGACTAAGGTCTTGGGAGTAAGAGCGAAAGCTCAATGTGTGTGAGTGCGAGAATTGAAAGACAACACACACGACATGAAGTTAAACCCAAGGAAAAAAAGATAACACGGCCCTTACTTGGGTCTTGCAAATAAGAGTGAAAGCTCAATGTGTGTGAGTGCGAGAATTGAAAGACAACACACACAACTTAAGCAAAACCCCATGCAACTTAAATTATATAAATAAGTCTATATCTTAAGGGCTGATTAGGCCCGTGTGTGTTCAAAATCGTGCATGAGTAAGAGCGAGATAGGCTCAAGTGCACGTGTGTGTGGGTGTGCCAAGCCATGTTATTACAAGCGGGGGGAGACAATGCTCCATTATTACAACCCCGTATCAAATTTAATTTAGCTTAAGCAAGTCTATAAACAAGGACCAAGTTAGGCACTTACGTATAGCTGGTCCGGAGGTGACTTGCTTGAGCTTGGGCTTGGGCGTCGCCTTGGGCTGCAAGAGGGAGCTCCTCGGAAAGGCACGGTAAAGGGAGGTGCTGGCCGGGTGACAAAGAAGCGGTTGTGGCACCTTGGCGCTAGCTGGGTGATGAAAGGGAGGGTGCTGTTGTGGTGCCTTGGGCTGAGGTAGTTAGGGAGTGCCACTAAGGTGTAGGGCAGGTTTTAGGTAAGGTGGAGCTAAGGGGTGACTAGGGGGGATGTCTAAGGAAGAAGATGGAAGGCTGCGGGTGGTTAGATGCAGTCGGGCAGAGGTTAGCCGACTAGTGGCAGGTTAGGTGGTGGCCGGCTGGGGTAACTAGGAGTGTCTAGGAATGGCAAAGGGGAGCTAGCTAGGGTGTTGGCTAAGGGGTGGTTTAAGGGAAAAGGTAAGGTTGAGGGTGACTAACTAGGGGCTGTCTAGGGGATGAAGCAAGATGGCAGGTGTGATGTAGTTGGGCAGAGGTTAGCCGAATGGGGAAGGGTGGCAGATGGTGGCCGGGAGGTGATGGTGGTGCGGTGGCTGAGAGTGGAGGGGGAGTGAAGATAGGGTGATGTTAGGATAGGGCACTAACTGAAGAGGAAGGGAAGGTTGGCGTGTGTCCAAGGAAGGCAGTCGAGTGGAAGGTGGATGCAGTCGGGTGGAAGGAGTGAAGCTGGCTAGGCAGTTGTGGTGGCGTGGAATGGTGCAGGCCGGGAGATGATGGCGGCGTGGAGTGGTGCAGGCCGGGAGGTGGTGGTGGAGCAGGTGAGAGAAGAGAGCAAGGGGTGAGAGAAGGCTCGGCTGGCCCAAGGTGGCTGGGAAAAGCTTCAAAAACCCGCCCGCTAGGGGGGGGGGGGTTGTAGGATTTTCAAGAGGTCGGTTGGGCTGGTTTTGAAGGGGTGGTTTAGTGGTTAAGTGGTGGTGGTGTAGTGATAAGGTGGGCTAGATATTTAGGGGGGGCCAGATATTTAGTTTAGGTGGTTTTAGGGATATGGTGTGCTAGGGTTTAGGTGGGGTGGTTTAGTGGTTTAGGGCTTAGCTAGGTGGGTTGGTTTTAGGGTGAGGTTTAGTGAGGTGGGTTAGGTGTTTAGGCTAGGATTAGGTTGGGATTAAGGGAATTAGGCTAGGTTTAGGGAAGGATTAGGGAGGTGGGTTAGGTGATTAGGTTGGGATTAGGCCGGGATTAGGGAAGTGGGTTAGGTGATTAGGCTAGGATTAGGTCGGGATTAGGGCAAATGGCTAGGATTAAGGGTTTTGGCTTAGGATTGAGTTAGGAGCATCCCTTTGCATAGCCCATAGACTTCATTGCATCATGTTGGTGCAGCCCTAGGTTAGGTGTAGGTTCATACAAGCTTAAAGCCACACTAATTAGGCTAACCCACATGATTAACCCGAAACTTGACACACAAGTCAAGCTTAATACATTCCCCTCATGCTTAATCCTCCCCATTCTCTCTCATGCCCAAAATCCCACATGAATTTCAAGTGGGCCCCACCTCCATTTATGAGAAGGTGATGTGGGCCATGGATGTGGATATTGGATTGGATCTTTGGATCCAAATCCAAATCCAAATCCACATATACATTTGGATTGGGATCTGGATATATATGGTCCAGATCCAATCCAAACTGAATTCTAACTCCTTCAGGGTATGTTCAAAACGAATGGTTTGTACGGGGTCTGACAACATCAGTACTTCATCTTGCGTTGGGTCTTCGCCAACATGGTCGTCCGCTTCTGTTTTCACCTTCCGGAGATGATTTCACATGATTTTTGCCGATAAGAGGGACTTGGACGTTCGAGATCTTGGGGATGAATCTAACACGAGAGTTGCTGTGTCGGGCTCGACATGTGCTCCGATTCCGGGCTCTCTTTTGCTCTTCTAGTCCTGCTTTCATCTGACCAAGCCGCTTTGTGGGGTTTCAAAATGTATTTTAAAAGGTTTTAAAAGCATATTATATTTAAAACATATATAGTTTAAACATATGTATAGGGTTTTTGCCTGGAAGGCTCTTGGGTTTCTAGACTCACAATAGCCCTTTGGGGCAGCTTTTACAAAACCAGGTTATTTGAGAAATTCGTGGGATTTCGGGGTGTTTATATGTAGGAATTTTGAAATATAGCTTGTTTTCTTATAAAACCTCTGCTAGATGAGCGAGTGTCAAGACTCAAGCAAAGGCAAACACGAAGAGCTCGAGATCCTTTGGATTGAGGCTAAAAGCAGTTTTCCTTTTGTAAATAGATTTTGACAAATCGAACATCGAGCAACATAGGGCCCGCTCACTTGGAGCAGCAGGTCTTCGTAAGTCTCAAGAGTTCGACCATGCCATCTGGTCTCTCGGAGGTCGCCCTACTGTAGACGCACGAAAATCCCCGTTCCTTTGCCTTTTTCAGGGCTCGGAGCGGATCCTCTCGTGTGTCTAAGGCCTATGTATGCAAATAGGGCGTGCCAGCTAGCTTACTTAAGCTAGCGAAGATATATTTAACACTGACTTCTAAACGTGGCGACTGTGAGCAAGTAAGCTCTTGTCGTCGCAGACCTTCTTGCACCGATGCGCAAGGGTCAGTCTGTACGCTTTATAAAAATCGAGTTTTTGGAGAGAAAGTCTACGAAGCGGTTCGAGGTGTCTATTTCGGGTCTTTAAAATGCGATTGCATGTTTTAGATCACGTGGATTTGCACGTGCCTAAGTCTTTTCTTTTATCCCTTTTCGGGCAACCTAGTTTGTGTGTTATGAACACTCCACTACGTGGGCGAATTTGAGTGGGGCTTGCTTTGATGCAATATGCGTCCTGCCTCGTGGTATGGCGTAGATGCAATGCAAACTCACGCTACTCCAAAGGGAAAACCCGAAATGTAAAGACAATGCTGAAGGGAAATAACCGAAGGGAGATATGTATATAGAATATGTATATGAGCCCTTACTCGGGTCTTGCAAATAAGAGCGAAGGCTCAATGTGGGTGCGTGCTTGAATTGAAAGACTTACACACACGACATGAAATTAAACCCAAATATAAATTGCAGTATGGCCTTGACTAAGGCCTTGGGAGTAAGAGCGAGGGCTCAATGTGTGTGAGAGTGCTTGAATTGAAGTACTACACACACGACATAAATGAAACCCAAATATAACTGCAATAAGGCCTTTACTAAGGTCTTGGGAATAAGAGCGAAGGCTCAATGTGTGTGAGAGTGCTTGAATTGAAAGACTTACACACACGACATGAAATTAAACCCAAATAGTATAGGTCGGCCCTTACTTGGGTCTTTCAAATAAGAGCGAAAGCTCAATGTGTGTGAGTGCTTGAATTGAAAGACAACGCACCCAACTTAAACAAAACCCTTCGAAAATGAAAGCATATATATATATATATATATGTATTAGGGGCTGATTAGGCCCGTGTGTGTTCAAAATCGTGCACAACTAAGAGAGTGCACGTGTGTGGGTGTGCCAAGCCACGTTATTACAAGCGGGGCGAGACTATGCTCCGTTATTACAACCCTCTATCAAATTGAATCTCAAGCAAGTATACAACTAAAGACCGAGTTTAGGCACTTACGAGTAGTTGGTCCGTAGAGGCCTTGCTTGAGCGTGGGCTTGGCCTTCGCCTTGGGCTGCAAACGGGAACTCCGCGAGGGTGGATGATAAAGGGTGCTGGCCGGCTGCAAGTGGGGCGCAGGATAGGCTCCTCGAAGGTGGCCGACTGCAAATGGGTGTCGCCTTGATGTGGGCGATTAAAGGGGCTGGGCCAAGTGAGTGTGTAGGGTCACTACGAGAGTCTAGAGTGTTAGGGAATATGGACCTAAGGGGAGTTTAAGGGAAGGCCGAATGGGAGTCCTAGGGGAAAAGAAATGGCTGGTCGGGTGTAGTTAGGGTAGTTAGGTAGTGGCCGATGGTTTAGGTTGTGCTAGGTTCGGCTAAGGGAGAATGGTGGCAGCAAAGAGCTGATGTGTAGGTGAGATGATAGTATGGTGGGTGGCTAGGAATGGAGAGGGAGTAGAGAAGGATTTAGGTAGAGTTGGGGGGTGCTTACCGAATGGGGAGAAGGTGGTACCCGGCTGGAAGAAAGGTGGGCAGGCTGTGAAGCTCGGCTGGGAGGTGGTGGAGATAGCGGTGCGAGCTGTGGTGGGATGGAGGGATGGTGGTGGTGCAGGCGGCGTAGGTGGAGCAGCTGGGCAGGTTCGGCTGAGCTGGGAAGTGGGAGAAAGAGAGGGCCCGGCTGGGATTGGTGAAGGGTTCCAGCTTGAAAAACCCGCCCCCAAGGGGGGGGGGGTTAAATAGGGATGGGTAGGTCGGTTAGGGCTGGGTTTGGGGTAGTGGTTAGGTGGTTTAGGTAGGGTGGTATCAGGATAAGGTGGGCTGGAAAGGGTTGGGCTAGATATTTTGAAAACTAGTGGTTTGGGTAGATTGTGGGCTAGGGGTGGTTTAGGGGTTTAGGGCTAGGTTAGGTGGTTGGGTTTTAGGGTGAGGTTTAGTGAGCTAGGTTAGGTGATTAGGGTAGGTTTAGGGAAATTAACCTAGGTTTAGGGAAGGATTAGGGAAGTGGGTTAGGTGATTAGGTTGGGATTAGGCCGGGATTAGGGAAGTGGGTTAGGTGATTAGGTTCAGATTAGGGGTGGATTAGGGTGGTAGGCTAGGATTAGGTGTTTTGGGTTAGGTTTAGGTGAAGGAGCTCCCTTAGCATGGCCCATAGACCTTAGCCACCTCATGTTGGTGCAGCCCTAGGTTAGGTTTTGGCTAATTACAAGCTTAAAACCCACTCAATTAGGCTAAACCACATGATTAAACCCAAACTTGACACACAAGTCAAGCTTAATTACAACACTCTTGATATTTTCCATCCCCACTCTCTCTCATGCCCATAATCCCACGTGAATTTCAAGTGGGCCCCACCTCCATTTATGAGAAGGTGATGTGGGCCATGGATATGGATATTGGATTAGATCGCTGGATCCAAATCTAAATCCACATATGGGTTTGGATTGGGATCTGGATATATATGATCCAGATCCAATCCAAACTGAACTCTGACTCCTTCGAGCTGGGTTCGAAACGGACGATTTGTGCGGGGCCTGACAGCATCAGTACTCCGTCTGCATTGGGTCTTCGCCAACATGGTCGTCCGCCTCCGTTTCTACCTTCCGGAGATGACTTTAAATGATATTTTGATAAGAACAGGGTCTTGGACGTTCGAGATCCTGGGGGTATGAATCAGATACAAGAGTTGCTGTGCCGGGCTTGACATGTGCTCCGGTTCCGGGCTCTTCTTAGCTCTCCTGGTCCTGTCTTGATTAGGCCAAGCTGCTTCGGGGTTTCAAAAACATGTTTTAACAGGTTTTCAAAAGCCATATTATATATTTTTGAAATACAGAGTTTAAAACATAAGTACAGGGTTGTCTGGAAGGATCCTGGGTTTCCAGACTCAAAAATAGCCCTTTGGGGCTGCTTTTACAAAACCAGGTTTGTTTAAGAAATTCGTGGGATTTCGAGGTATTTACAGATGCCCCTCTTTGGCCTTGTCCAAATAGATTTGGACAAGGGCAAAGATGACAAACACCCCTTTTAATGTCTCCCTAGATCTAGCCACGAAGAATATGGGATCGTCCCATTTTTAGCAAAATCTCAATTTACAAACTCTGGTAGGAGGAGATATCACGCCAAAGGATCTTATTATGGAATCTGGTCCTAAATGGGATCATGTTCATGCAAGTACCATGCGTGGAATGCAAATGACATGGGTGTGGTGCCAAGAGTGGCGACCTCCCAGAGACCAGATGTGGTCGAACTCTAGAGACTTACAAGGTCTATTGCTCCAAGTGAGCAAATCCTATGCTGTTCGATGTTCGGTTTTCAAAACTTATTTACAAAAGCTATTTACAAAAGGGACAACTGTCTTGAGCCTCAATCCTAAGGATCTCGAGCTCTTCGTGCTTGCCCTTGTTTGAGTCTTAACACTCGCTTATCTAGCGGAGGTTTTATAAGAAAACAAGCTTCATTTCAAATTCCTACGTCTTACTCGAAACGTCGAATTCTCAAACAAGATGAAATTCAAGTAAGTAAATCCTATTTTTACTTTAGGATTCCTCGAAATGAACCATGCTTTAGCTTGGGATAAGCCAAGGAGGGGAAAGAGATACCACGGTCCCTTCTGAAGCGTCCCGTGGTTTGAGGCACAGAAGGCGGAAAACTGCTCTTTTTGAGCTTTTTGGCCTCTTTTTCCTTCCTTTTTTTTTTTTTTTTTTTATAGAGGGTCTCCCTTTGGGAGTATTTTTTCTTTAATCCCTCTTTTCCACAAGAGACTCGATTTTTCTTTGGAACTCTGGTTTCTTTCTTTTGGAAAGATACTTCGAAATGGGAAATTCTCTTTATTTGGGCCTTTGTTTTCCTTTTAGAAGTAGAAGAGAAGAGGGGAGGACTTATCCCAAGCCTACACTCGATCCATTCCAGATCAGCCTATTTAGAAATAGCACGTACCACTTGCAAGTATCTTGCTATGTTGAACTAGGCCTTTCTTTGTAAGAAGAAGGATTTTGAAATGTAACCACGATTTTGAAAACTCCACTCTTTCACAAGTGCGAATTCTCTTCACTTAGGTTCACACGACTTGCCTTTGCACCTTATTCACATGTCTCAGGGCAGCTATCCCTTTTTTAAAATTTTCGAAAACTGGAACTTAATCCAGATCCTACACATGATACTTCTTTAAGTATTGAATATTGATAGGATCTGCTAAATTCCTACCTTCTACATCGATCAACCAATACGAATTGTTCGTAGTGGTTGCTCGTACAACATAGGGTCCATCCCAGTTGGGGCGCCACTTGCCTAGGGGGTGTGGGCCACGATGGTGGATGGTTTTTAAGACCAGATCTCCCACTTCAAAGTGGCGAGGTCTCATGTGTTTGCTATAATGTCGGGCTATCCTTTGCCGGTATGCATGAGCATGATCCATGGCAAGGAGTCGCCTCTCATCTAGCAAATCTAGATCGGCCATCCTAGCATGCTGAAGCATCTCTAGGGGGAGGTCGAGTGCTATGGATGTATGGAATGAATGCAGTTGAGTATGAATGGGAAGAATGGCATTTGTGCCATAGACCAATTCGAATGGTGTGGCATTCGTGGGAGTTCGGATGGAAGTCCTATAAGCCCATAAGGCTTCATCCAGCTTCTCGTGCCACGTCCTACCCTTTTCTAAGGTTTTCTCAATAATACTAATGAGAGTCTTGTTTGTGGCTTCGGCTTGGCCGTTGCCTTGAGGGTAGTAGGGCGAGGAGAAGTGGTGAGTTATGCCATACGTGTTGCACAACTTAACCATCCGCTCGTTCTTGAATGGGGTACCATTATCAGACACAAGGTCTCGTGGAACCCCAAATCGAGCCAAGATATTCCTCCAGATGAAAGCCACCACATGTTGCCCATTACATTGGTTAGGGAAATGGCTTCCACCCACTTGGAGAAATACTCCGTGGCAGCTAAAATAAATCGATGCCCATTCGAGGCCTTTGGAAATATTGGGCCTACAATGTCAAACGCCCACATGGTAAATGGCCAGGGGTTGACCACGGAATGCAATGCAGAGGATGGGATATGAATGGCGTGCCCATGCACTTGACACGGATGACACTTCCTAACATGATCGTGACAATTCTTTTTCAGGGTGGACCAAAAATAGCCCCCTCTAAGTATTTTCATCGCCATCATGTTGGCGTTAACATGACCTCCACATTCTCCATCGTGGAATTCATGCATCACTATCCTAGCCTCCTCCAGGTCGATACACCTAAGCAGAATGCCAGTAAAACTTTTTTTGTATAAGACCCCACCCAGAATGGTGTATCGGGTCGAAATCTTACGAATGAATGCCTTATCTTTGGATGTGGCATCCTCGGTGAATCCCCCATTTTCTAAAAATTGTTTTATGTCATAAAACCAGGGTTTTTCAATAGACTCTGGGTTGTTTTGGCAAATATCTAAGTCGTGTGTGGATGGGTGGGGCGCATGCCATATTTCCAAAGATCTGGTCCCTGAAATGGGATCGACCTTCAGGGCTGAACCCAAGGAGGAGAGGGCATCGGCAATGCCATTGTCCTCTCTTCCTACGTGTGTGAGTTTACACGACTAGAAGGACTGGACCAATCGAGTGGCCAACTCGTGATTTGGAAGTAGTTTCTCATTACGTACTTGCCAAATTTTTTAAAACCGGGTTTATGACAAGGAGCGAATCTCCAAAGACCTTAATGCACGATGCCCCTAGAGTTTTCGAAATCCTTAAGCCTTGTATGAGTGCTTCATACTCAGCTACGTTGTTGGAACATTCGAAATCTAAACGGACTACTGTGGGAATCTCGCCCTTTTCAGGGGAGATTAGGATGATCCCGACACTAGCCCCTCGTTGGTTTCGTGCCCCATCGAAGTGCATCTTCCACACTTGGTTTTCGAAAGAATTGGCCAAAATGTGGTTTTCAAAATGGTTTTGCAAGATGCCTTCATCAGGCATTGCGACAAGAGTGGGATATGCGTCCTCTAAGGGGAATTCAGCCACGTAATCTGCTAGGGCTTGCCCCTTAATGGAGATCTGGTGATGGTATTTCAGATCATACTCCATTAGAAGGAGTTGCCATTTACCCAATCTACCCGTGAGAATGGGTTTTTCGAACAAGTGCTTGATTGGATCAAGCTTGGACACTATCCAGATCTCATGATCTAGGAAATAGTGTCTGAACTTCTGGCAGGCCCAGACTAGGGCCAAGCATGTCTTCTCCATGGCTTGATAATTTCGTTCATAAGCCAAGAGAGTTTTCGAAATATAGTAGATGGCATACTCCTTATGGGTGTCATCCTCGTATTGAGCCAACAGGGCTCCTAAAGCATTTACATGCACGGAGATGTATAATAAAAGCGGTTTTCCTTGCTTTGGAGGATTCAAAACGGGGGGATTAACCAAGTATGCCTTCAATCTCTCGAAGGACTTTTGGCATTCGTCATCCCATAAGAATTTCGTACCCTTCCTCAACAGTTTGTTGAAGGGTTCGCATCTAGTTGCCAGATTCGATATGAATCGGCGCACGGATTGTAATCGACCCTGGAGGCTACGGATTTGGGTGAGATTGGAGGGTGGAGCCATGTCTATGATGGCTCGACACTTAGAGGGGTCGACTTCTATTCCCCTTTGGCTCACCATAAAGCCTAGAAGCTTCCCTGATTCTACCCCGAACACACATTTTTGAGGGTTTAGCTTTACTTTGTAAAGCCTAAGCCTTTCGAAAATCTTTTATAAACATTCGATATGGGTGCATCGGGTTTTGGATTTTGCCAAGAGATCATCTACATACACTTCTACAAGCTCATGAATTTGATCATGGAAGATCGTGTTCATGGCTCGTTGGTATGTTACGCCGGTATTTTTCAAACCAAAGGGCATGACTGTATAGCAGTACGTGCCCCATGGGGTTGTGAAGGCGGTCTTACCCTGATCTCGTGGACTTAGTTTGATTTGATTATAGCCTGAATAGCCATCCATGAACGAAAACATTTCATGATTTGCAGTACTATCGACTATCAAATCTATGTTTGGTAAAGGATAATTATCCTTTGGAGTGGCTTTATTCAGGTTTCTGAAATCGATGCATATTCGAATTTTCCCATTGGTTTTTCGAACCACAACGATATTTGACAACCAATCAGAATACGCAATGGGTTTTATAAATCCGGCTTTTAGCAGATCTTCTAAACCCTCTTTGACTTGCGTGTGTACATTCGGGTGTATTTTCCTAAGCTTCTGCTTTATGGGTTTTACATCTGCATCTAAGGGAAGATGATGTTCGACAATGCTGGGATCTATGCCCGGCATGTCTTCATACGTCCATGCAAACACATCTAAATAGGTTCGTAGAAATGCAATGAATGCTAACTTTTCAGTTTCCTGCAAGCATGCGCCTATTTTGATGATTTTGGGATTGGAATCATCCCCTAGGTTCACCTCTATGAAATCTCCTCCTACTAATTGGGAAGGTCTTTCAAAATCGAGAATTCTATGAAATTCTAGGAGCTCAGAAGTGCGATCCTCCTCAAGGGGATCCACTTCTAGGCTTTGATCATTCTCGTGGGCTATAGACCCGAGGGAACTTGATGCGTGGTTTTCAAAATGACCTGGTTTTGTACTTGGATTTTCAAGTGATTTCGAAGTTTTTGGTCTGGCTATGCAGACGACGTTTCTTTCGAAATCCTTTTCTTTTGCCAAAGTCCTACCAGGAGCAGCTATGTACAAAATCTTTTTGGTATTTTCCAAATTTTTGATTTTTTTGGGTTTTTGTAAAACAAGAACCTTGGGAACTATACAAAGCACTCTTTTTTCGAGTTTTTGTTTTTCCATTGTTTTTGGTTTTTCTTGTTTTTCGATTTTTTTGATTTTAAATTTTTCAAATGTTTTTGGCATTTTTAGAAAAGGGATCTTCCGTCATACCTACAAAGGGAAAACACTACGGGTTAGACTCGGAATAGGAGATCTAAATCGTAGGTCTCTTCTAAGGCAGGCTCCGGGGCACCCTTGACCCAGGTGGTCACAGGGGGTGGCTCCGACGGTATTCGGGGAGTATAGCCGATCCCATATCGGCTTGGATTGGCCCTAGGAAGGATGGGCTCTAGGAGACCCTGGTTCTGCGCCCCTAGACTCTTGTAGGGCATTTAGCCCATGTTCAACAATATGTTCCATGACTTTTTGTTTTTTGAAAAAGTTGGATACAAGTCGTGGTCCTGGAACATGCTATCGTCCATATTAGGCTCGTATGGCCTCTTGTCCAGGGGCTTTGGAAATAGGGAACGCTTGGGTTTTTCTAGGAGGATTAAAGTCGGGAGGGGGCCTGCTTTGGGCGGCCCCTTCACACATACAACCTTCCTAGGGTTGTTCAACATGAACCGAGGTGGCTCAACCATAATTTGCCCCAGGTTAGCCTCATGGGCCTGGGAGCTTGATAAACAAGGGGAGTTTATGATCCCCTGAAGCTGTGGGTGACTCTCACCTAGGATCACTACGACCTGTTCCCTAAAAGGGATCTTGACACACCTGTGGAAGGTGGATGGCACAGCGCACAAACTGTGTATCTAGGGCCTTCCCAGCAACAGGTTATAATGGGGGTGGATGTCCAAGACATGGAACACCCCCGTGTGTTTGATCCCTCCCGTTTCCATTGGGAGTTCGATGGATCCTAAAGGTCTAGACGCATTCCCATCGTATCCAGTGATAACGATGGGGCTTGGGTTTACTGAAGTCAAGGTGACTCCGATTTTGTACGCCACATGAAGTGGAAGGATGTTGAGCCCTCCTCCACCATCGACTAGGCACCTGTCCAGAGAGTGGTTGTTTAGAACCACCTCGATATGCAGGGCCTGGTTATGGGTTTCGTAGGGTCTATCTACATCATCTTCCGAGAATGTGATGGGCGATTTTGCTCCTAATAAAGCCACTTGGGCAGACAAGGATTCCGGACTTATGTTCGAATCAACTTTGGCCCTTTCTAGAATTTTCTCTAATACAAGTCTATGTCTAGGCGAAGTTTTTATAAGCTCTAGGATAGACATGTGAATAGGAATCTTTGAAAGGTGGTTTTCAAAGTCATAAGGATTTAGGATGACTTTGTCCTTATCTGCTTTTGGCAGACCACTAGGGATACATGCTTTTGAGGGGCCAGGCACACTGACCACCTTTTGAGCACCTTGAAGGTGCGGGGTTTGATAGATCCTCTCGGATCTAGTGACTTCTCCCATGACCAGCCTAGGGTTCACGCTAAACTTGGCTCTAAGGATGAGCTGAGGAGAACCTTGGATTTTCAAAACTGGTTTTACCGGGGTTTCCACTTTTGGTGGTCCCCGAATGATGACTTGGGCGGGCCTCTTGTATAGTACAAGGATGGGCGCACAAGTAGGTCGACCAGGTTCTGGCTTTCGCGCTAGTTCCATGGAAATGGTGAGGGTACATACCTCCTTTTCTTTCCCACTGCCACTGGCGTGTTTGGGAAAGGGTTCCTTGAAGATAGCTTGAGGTGGCTCAGGTTCCGCAGTGACCTGGAGCCGACCTTCTACTATCAAGTTCTCAATTTTATTTAAAAGAGAGAAGCAGCGTTTGGTATCATGGCCTTTGAGACGATCATACTTACAAAATCGATTTAAATACCCCCCTTTGGAAGTGACCCCTTCAGGGATTTCAGGGAGTTCTATCATGCCCTGGGCAAGGAGGAGGTCTAGGACCTCCGACACAGGTTGCCCCAGCGGAGTATACTCCCATTTTTCAACCGGTTTTTGAAAATTGCGTTCCCTCTTGTTTTCTAATTTTTCAAAATTTTTGGAAGTGCCCGCCATGCCTGGATCCACCCGGACATTGGCGATTTTATGGGGCTTTGCCCCTTTGTCCGTCGTGGTCAGCCCATATGCGATGGGCTTTTCCAAACGGGTTTTTGGAACGGCACTTCCTTTCCATAGGTGATCGTATGTCCCTTTTCGCAAGTTGGTTTCGAAAAGGGAGGCCTTTTTGATCAACTTATGGAAAGTTGAAATCTCATGGAGCGAGAGAAGGGTTTTTAACTCGCTTTTAAAATTATCCAGGATGAGCATTACTGCGCATCCTTCGGATATGGGCTCTCGCACTTGGCCCAAAAGCGACCTCCATCTTATAATGAAGGCATGTACGTCTTCGTTCATGCCTTGCTTTGTATCCCTTAAGGTATTTAGAGTTGGCGTGACTTCTACGTTGTGTGCAAATATTTGCATGAAGCAGTTCGCTAACTCTTCAAAAGTAGCGAACTGGCTTAAGTCGTAGGATGCCAGCCATTTGGCCGTTGTGCCTTTAAGGGATAGAGGGAACCAATATACCCATTTCATCGAGTCCTTTTTCTTCTTATGGGCTCGACGTGAGAAAAGCTGCAAGTGAGACCTAGGGTCTCCCATGCCATCATACCGATGGAAGTTCGGTATTTCATCGTCACTGTCTATTTCGTAATCCATAGGAAGGAAATCAGATAGGGCGTAGTTTCTTTTCTCTTTATTCTGCCCTTTTAGCAACTGCTGTAGGGCTTTACGGTCCTTTTGTGTGAAGGACTCGTGGTATTGGGTGCCTTCCATTACAGAGGCCTCTTTTTGCTTGCGAGGTTTTTCAGATTTCTTTTTAGGCCTTTGTTCACCGTTCGATGAACATGAATCGCCTACTTCAGCCTCTTGGCTGAGAGCATCGATTTTGGCCTCAAACTCCCTTCTCAAGTCCTCGATTTCATCTAGTTTTATTTTATTTTTGAAAATCCTCCTAAAATGAGAACTTGATGCGCATGAGCCTTGGCTCGACACTTCACTTGGATTGGATTTTGACATGCTTTTCAAGCTTTTTCAAAATATCCTAAGTACAAGTAAAGAAAACAAGTTAAAATGACACCACTTACTTGGGTCTTTCAAATAAGAGCGAAAGCTCAATGTGTGTGAGTGCTTGAATTGAAAGACAACGCACCCAACTGAAACAAAACCCTTCGAAAATGAAAGCATATATATATATATGTATTACGGGCTGATTAGGCCCGTGTGTGTTCAAAATCGTGCACAACTAAGAGAGTGCACGTGTGTGGGTGTGCCAAGCCACGTTATTACAAGCGGGGGGAGACTATGCTCCATTATTACAACCCCGTATCAAATTGAATCTCAAGCAAGTATACAACTAAAGACCGAGTTTAGGCACTTACGAGTAGCTGGTCCGTAGAGGCCTTGCTTGAGCGTGGGCTTGGCCTTCGCCTTGGACTGCAAATGGGAACTCCGCTAGGGTGGATGACAAAGGGTGCTGGCCGGCTACAAGTGGGGCGTGGGATAGGCTCCTCGAAGGTGGCCGACTGCAAATGGGTGTCGCCTTGATGTGGGCGATTAAAGGGGCTGGGCCAAGTGAGTGTGTAGGGTCACTAGGAGAGTCTAGAGTGTTAGGGAATATGGACCTAAGGGGAGTTTAAGGGAAGGCCGAATGGGAGTCCTAGGGGAAAAGAAATGGCTGGTCGGGTGTAGTTAGGGTAGTAAGGTAGTGGCCGATGGTTTAGGTTGTGCTAGGTTCGGCTAAGGGAGAATGGTGGCAGCAAAGAGCTGATGTGTAGGTGAGATGATGGTATGGTGGGTGGCTAGGAATGGAGAGGGAGTAGAGAAGGATTTAGGTAGAGTTGGGGGGTGCTTACCGAATGGGGAGAAGGTGGTACCCGGCTGGGAGAAAGGTGGGCAGGCTGTGAAGCTCGGCTGGGAGGTGGTGGAGATGGCGGTGCGAGCTGTGGTGGGATGGAGGGATGGTGGTGGTGCAGGCGGCGCAGGTGGAGCAGCTGGGCAGGTTCGGCTGAGCTGGGAAGTGGGGGAAGAGGGCCCGGCTGGGATTGGTGAAGGGTTCCAGCTTGAAAACCCGCCCCCAAGGGGGGGGTTTAAATAGGGATGGGTAGGTCGGTTAGGGCTGGGTTTGGGGTAGTGGTTAGGTGGTTTAGGTAGGGTGGTATGAGGATAAGGTGGGTTGGAAAGGGTTGGGCTAGATATTTTGAAAACTAGTGGTTTGGGTAGATTGTGGGCTGGGGGTGGTTTAGGGCTAGGTTAGGTGGTTGGGTTTTAGGGTGAGGTTTAGTGAGCTAGGTTAGGTGATTAGGGTAGGTTTAGGGAAATTAACCTAGGTTTAGGGAAGGATTAGGGAAGTGGGTTAGGTGATTAGGTTGGGATTAGGCCGGGATTAGGGAAGTGGGTTAGGTGATTAGGTTCAGATTAGGGGTGGATTAGGGTGGTAGGCTAGGATTAGGTGTTTTGGGTTAGGTTTAGGTGAAGGAGCTCCCTTAGCATGGCCCATAGACCTTAGCCACCTCATGTTGGTGCAGCCCTAGGTTAGGTTTTGGCTAATTACAAGCTTAAAACCCACTCAATTAGGCTAAACCACATGATTAAACCCAAACTTGACACACAAGTCAAGCTTAATTACAACACTCTTGATATTTTCCATCCCCACTCTCTCTCATGCCCATAATCCCAAGTGAATTTCAAGTGGGCCCCACCTCCATTTATGAGAAGGTGATGTGGGCCATGGATATGGATATTGGATTGGATCGCTGGATCCAAATCTAAATCCACATATGGGTTTGGATTGGGATCTGGATATATATGATCCAGATCCAATCCAAACTGAACTCTGACTCCTTCGAGCTGGGTTCGAAACGGACGATTTGTGTGGGGCCTGACAGCATCAGTACTCCGTCTGTGTTGGGTCTTCGCCAACATGGTCGTCCGCCTCTGTTTCTGCCTTCCGGAGATGACTTTAAATGATATTTTGATAAGAACAGGGTCTTGGACGTTCGAGATCCTCGGGGTATGAATCAGATACAAGAGTTGTTGTGCCGGGCTTGACATGTGCTCCGGTTCCGGGCTCTTCTTAGCTCTCCTGATCCTGTCTTGATTAGGCCAAGTTGCTTCGGGGTTTCAAAAACGTGTTTTAACAGGTTTTCAAAAGCCATATTATATATTTTTGAAATACAGAGTTTAAAACATATGTACAGGGTTGTCTGGAAGGCTCCTGGGTTTCCAGACTCAAAAATGGCCCTTTGGGGCTGCTTTTACAAAACCAGGTTTGTTTAAGAAATTCGTGGGATTTCGGGGTGTTTACACCTACTTAGCGTCTCATCCATGTCATGCATGTGCATATCCACGCATGAACACTTGCATAACATGATCCCCGTTTAGGACTAGAAACCATAGAAAGTTCCCCTTTGGCGTGATATCTCCTCCTACCAGGTTTAAAAAAGAGATTTTGCTCAAAAATTGGGTCGATCCCATATTTTCGTGGATAGATCTAGGGAGACATTGAAAGGGGTGTTGTTGTCTTTGCCATTATCCAAATAAATTTGGATAATGCCAAAGAGGGAAATCTATAAACACCCCAAAATCCCACGATTTTCTCAAATATGCTTGTTTCACAAAAGCGGCCCCAAAGGGCTATTTTAAGTCTGGAAACCCAGGAGCCTTCCAAACAACCCTGTACATATTTTGAACCTGTATATACATTTTAAAACTTTATACATATAGTTTTTAGACTTTAAAAAGTGTTTTGAAACCCTGAAAGTCTCTTGGCTTGACAAAAGCAGGACCGAAAAGGCAAAGGATAGCCCAGACCCGAAGTATACCTGGTTTTGCAAAAGCAACACCAAAGGGCTATTTTGAGTTTGGAAACCCAGGAGCCTTCCAAACAACCCTGTACATATGTTAAAACCATATATGTTTTAAAAATGTATACATATAGTTTTAAAACCTTAAAAAGGTGTTTTGAAACCCCAAAAAGCAGCTTGGCCTAATGAAAGTAGGACCGAAGAAGTAAAAGAGAGCCTAGACCCGGAGCATATTTCAAGCCCGGCACATCAACTCTCGTATCAAAAGCATCCCCACATTCTCAGACATCCAAGCCCCAAATATCAGAAAAATGGTCAAAATGAACTCCTGAGGGTGAGAAGAAGATCGGACGACAATGTTGGCGAAGACTCAACGCAAGACGGAGTACTGATGCAGTCAGGCCCTGCACAAACCGCCCGTCTCGAAATGCCATGAAGGAATCAAAAAATGAGATTTGGGTTAGATCGGGCCCATATATATATAGTTGTATTTCCCTTCCGCTATGTCTTTAAGATTTGGGTTTTAAGGTTCAGCTGTGTGAGTAGTCTTTCAATATATACACGACACACACTTACACAATTGAGCCTTAACGCTCTTAAGATATAGCCATATTTCCCTTACACAATTTCCCTTCCGCTATGTCTTTCAATTCTGGGTTTTCCCGTTCTGTTGTGTGAGTTTGCATTGCATATTCGCCATACCACGAGTTAGGATGCATATTGCATCAAAGCAAACCCCATACACTCGTGAAAAAATCGCCCAACTTAGGTCACTTGTGCACACACCTAGCTGCCCTAAATAGCATAAAATTGAAAGACATAGGCACGTGCAAATCCCATGTGAAATAAAATCTGCAACAATACAAACAAAACCCAATCAAACACTTCGTATATTTTCAAAGAGGTTACATTTGTTCAAAATCGACTTTGCAAAAGCATACAGATTGACCCTTGCGCATCGGTGCAAGAAGGTCTGCGACGAAAAGAGCCCACTTGCTCACAATCTCCCCAAACGAGTCAGATATTCAAAAACTTACTTCGCTAGCTTGAGTAAGCTAGCTACCACGCCCTTTTTATAAAAGGGACTTAGACATACGAAAAGGTTCACTTCAGGCCTAAGAACCTGGAGTGAAAATTTTCCATGTCTACAGATTTTGGCACGTCCGGTGGGACCTGGGCCTTGTGCAAAGTCAAGTCATACAAGGAAACCTCATGAATTTTTTTTCAAAGAAAGTGTTTACTTTTGTTTGTTGCATTTCATACTTAGGACTTTTGAAAGCATTGAAGCATGTCGAGTACAGGCTCCCAAGAAGTGTCTAGCCATGGTTCATGCGCATCAAGTTCTCATTCTAGGAGGTTTTCGAAAAATCGAAACAAACTAGAAGATATTGAGGACTTGAGAAGGGATTTTGAGGCCAAAATCGCTGCTCTTAGCCAAGAGGCTGAAACAGCTGACTCATGTTCATCAAATGGCGAACCAAAGGTCAAGAAAAATTTGAAAAAACTCGCAAACATAAAGAGACCTCCGCAATGGAAGGCAACCAATACCACGAGTCCTTCACACACAAGGACCGTAAAGCCCTCCAACAGCTACTAAGAGTGCAAAACAAAGAGAAAAGGAGTTACGCCCTGTCTGATTTCTTACCTATAGACTATGAAACAGATAGTGATGATGAAATACAGAACTTCCATCGGTATGATGGCATGGGAGACCCTAGGTCTCACTTGCAACTTTTCTCTCGTCGAGCCCACAAGAAAAAGGACTCAATGAAATGGGTGTATTGGTTCCCTTTGTCCCTCAAAGGCACAGCTGCCAAATGGCTGGCTTCTTACGACCTTAGCCAGTTCGCTACTTTTGAAGAGTTAGCGAACTATTTTATGCAGAGATTCTCGCATAACGTAGAAGTCACACCGACTTTAAACATATTGAGGGATACAAAACAAGGCATGAACGAAGACGTGCATACATTTATCAATCGTTGGAGGTCTCTCCTTAGACAAGTGCGAGAGCCAATATCCGAAGGATGCGCAGTCATGCTCATCCTGGATAACTTTAAAAATGAGTTGAAAACCCTTCTCTTCCTTCATGAAATCTCAACTTTCCACAAGTTGATAAAAAAAGCATCTCTTTTCGAAACAAATTTGAAGAAAGGGATTTATGACCATTTGTGAAAAGGAAGTGTGGTTTCGAAAACTCGCTTGGAGAAGCCCAACACTTATGGGCTACACACCATGGATAAAGGGGCAAAGCCCCACAAAATCGCCAACGTCTGGGTGGATCCAAGCCCGACAAGCACTTCGAAAAACTTAGAAAAAACTGAAAATAAAAGGGAGAAAAATTTACAAAAACCCTTTGAAAGATGGGAGTATGCTTCGCTGGGGCAACTTGTGTCGGAGGTCCTAGACCTCCTACTTGCCCAAGGAATGATCGAACTCCCTGAGATTCCTGAGGTAGTAACTTCCAAAGGGGGATTTTTAAACCGATTCTGCAAGTATCATCGGCTCAAAGGCTATGATACAAAGCGGTGTTTCTCCCTGCTTAATAAAATTGAGAACTTGATAGCAGAAGGCTGGCTTCAGGTCACTGAGGAACCCGAGCCTGCCCAAGCTATCTTCAAAGAACCCTTCCCCAAGCATGCAAGTACTAGTGGGAAGGGAAAAGAGGTATGTGCACTCACGATTTCGAAGAGTCTAGCAAATGCATATGAGTCTGGTTTCTCTACTTGTGCACCTACTCTCATACTTCACAAAAAACCCGTCCAAGTAGTCATCTGGGGACCACCAAGAGTTCCGTCCACGATTAAGCCAGTTTTAAAAATTCAAGGTGCTCCAAAACTTTCGATTAGAGCCATGTTAGGTGCGAACCCTAGGTTGATCGTGGGGGAGGTGACAAGATCCGGGAGGATCTATCAACCCCCACATCTGCAAAGTGCTAAAAAGGTGGTTAGTGTGCCTGGCCCCTTGTAGACATGAAAATTCTCATTCCAAAGTTTATGAGACAAACTTGAAATGAAACTTTCCACCCCTACGCTTGCGCGAGCGTGCCAGCTAGTTCAAAACTAGCAAATGTTTGTAAGACTTCTAAGCGATTGTGTGTAAGCAGGATCTTTTCACTCACACCTTCTTGAGCCGATGCTCAAGGGTCAGCGTTGAGCGCTTAGGAATTTCATTTTACAGCAAACATGACTCCCTTTTACATAAACAAGTGTCTTTGAAAAATTTGTTGAACTTGTGCACTCGGATTCAATACTTGGGAAAAACACAAGTTTCTGAAAACAGAGAATTCTGTTTTCAGAGCTGTTTTCTAGGGGAATTTTCAAGGTGTCACAGACTTTCAAAAATTATCAAAATTTTACCAGACGAAGCTGGTAGTGTGTAAAGACTGTAGCCTTTTTCAAATCTGCATTTGGAGTAGTATTGAATCAGAAACAAATAATCTACTCAGACCACCTTACTGACTCGGAATAGTTCTGTTTCAGAAATACAAAAACTCAAAGATGAGTCTGTATCGCTCTAATCAGAACTCCGATTTTAATGATTTTGATGTTGATGGAAAGCTATGGATGTTAGCTTTACAATGCATCAAAAATCAATTAATTTGGACTCCTGTGGACAGAGATATGGGACTTTTACCCAACCTCTATTTCAGGAAATCCGACTGTGCAGACAGTGGTGCAGAAATTTGGTCGTTCTTAATCTACTTTTATTATGTGGCTGAGCAACTCTAAAATCTTGCCAATTTTATACAGAGTGTCCAAGTGTGTGTAAAATCAGTGTGCCAAATTTCGAGACAATCAGAGCAAGCATCACAAAATTAAAATTACAGAAACAGACATATGCAGAGATGCTGAAATCTGATTTTCTGTTTTATAAATGTAATGATGCATAACCCACACGAAATTAAAATGCAACAACCCTTAAAGCAAATTTGCTGGAATATAAATGAATGGAAAGTACTTTATAGCTTAGACATAGAGGGGGTTAGAAGTATAGAGGGTATATAGCATATAGGAAGGAAGAAGCATTAAAGCAAACACTTGGCGTGCATGTGGGTGTATAGTGTTTCATCTACGAAACTGAAATGGCAGCAAAGCTAGATTATTATAACTCGGGGGGAGATGAAACTCCATTAATACAACCCCATTTAATGAATTGAATGGAAGAGAATGAAACTTAGATTAAGTAAGAAAGGTCTTACATGAGTTTTGGATGGTGAAAGACCGGGTTTCAATGATGAAGCCGGCCTTCCTCTTGATGGCCTTCCTTCTCAAACTCCCACAAGTTCTCACCTAGCTTCCCCTTCTTCCCACACTAGAAGACGTCCCTCCTTGCTGAAAATTCCTGCACCTAGCCTAGCACACACCACCCAAGGTCTAGAGCTTCTCTCTCTTCTCTCTCCAATATCCAAGTTATGGAACCCGCCCCCCCCCTCTTGGGCCTTTTTATAGGCCAAGGGGGGCTGGTTCTAGTGGTTTCTAGTGGGGCGGGTTGGAGCTTTTGCTTGGTGGATTTGATCTGCTCCAAACTGGCTTCTTGTAGTTCCTCATTGAGTCGATTTGGACCAGCCCATGTGGGCTGGTCTAGGTGCCATAGCTTGGTGTAGCCCTAGAGCATGCGGTTGGTTTTAAATAACCTTATAATGTGTAACATGTTTTGTTTGGGCTGATTTCTTTAAACTTCGACCCATTTGAATTCGCTTCTTTCTTTGATTCGGCTCCCACCTTGATTTGAACTCCACACGGACACAGCTTGATCTTTGGCTTTAGTTCTTTACATGATCCCACTTGATTTGGGCCCGTCTATTTGAGCTTGAGCTTGATGATCATGCCTTGAACCACATCGAGTTGGTGCTTCGTATTCTTGGTCGGTCGCATCCCTTAGGCTTGTCTTGATGTGATGAGCTTTCGGTGCCGCTTTACTCAACATATTTCGAACATGATTCACTTGACAAGGTAGGCCTTGAGACGACCCATCTGGGAGAGCTGCATTCGATCTATACTTTTGGGCTTGGATTGGATCTTACCCGCTTCAAACTTCAAAGGCTTTTTAACTTGAATTTAAAACCTTAAAGTATCTCCCTGAATGTTAAAACTTTAAAATCTGGGGTGTTTTTGAATTTAAAGGTTCATAAAGGTTTTAAACTAATTTTTGGAAACTCAGGACTTTTGAAAAACTTTTGAAAATTTCGGGCGTTTACACCCCTGAAAAGCATGTATTCCTAGAGTTCCGCCGAAAGCAGACAAAGGAAATGTCGTGTTAAAATTATATGATTTCGAAAACCATCTTTCAAAGATTCCTATCAACATGTCCATCCTAGAGCTACTACAAACTTCTCCTAAACATAGACTCGTGTTAGAGAAAATTCTAGAAAGAGCAAAGGTTAGTTCGAACATAACCCCAGAATCCTTGTCCAGTCAAGTGGCATCCATAGGAGCGAAAACGCCCATCGTATTCTCGGAAGATGATGTAGAAAGACCCTACGAGTCCCATAACCAGGCCCTACATATCGAGGTGGTTCTGAATAACCACTCTCTGGATAGGTGCCTAGTTAATGCGGGAGGAGGGCTCAACATCCTTCCACTTCATGTGGCGAACCAAATCGGAGTCACCTTGACATCCGTAAACCCAAGCCCCATCGTCATCACTGGGTACGATGGGAATGTGTCTAGACCACTAGGATCCATCGAACTCCCCATGGAAACGGGAGGGATAGCACACACGGGAGTGTTCCATGTCCTGGACATCCACCCCCACTATAACTTGTTGTTGGGAAGGCCCTGGATACACAGCCTGTGTGCTGTGCCATCCACCTTCCACAGGTGTGTCAAAATCCCTTTTAGGAACAAAGTCGTAGTGATCCTAGGTGAGAGTCATCCTCAGCTTCAGGGGATCATAAATTCCCCTTGCTTGTCAAGTTCCCAGACCCACGAGGCAAATCTGGGGCAGACCCTGCTCGAGCCACCAAGGCTCACACTCAAAAACCCTAGGAAGGTCGTATATGTGAAGGGGCCACCCAAGGCTGGCCTCCTCAAAATCCTAATCATCCCAGGAAAACCCAAAAATCTCCTATTTCCAAAACCCCTTGGCAAAAAGCCCTATGTGCATAACATAAACGACAGCAAGTTCCAGGACCACGATTTATATCAAAACTTCTCTAAAAACAAAAAATCATGGAACATGCTGTTAAATATGGGCTATTTGCCATATAAAAGTCTAGAGGCACAAAATTAGGGTCTCCTAGAACCCATACTGCCTAGGGCAAATTCAAGCAGATATGGGATCGACTATACTCCCAGAATACGACCAGAACCCCCCTGTGACCACCTGGGTCAAAGGTGCCCTAGAGCCTACCTTAGAAGAGACCTACGATTTAGACCTCTTATTCAAAGTCTAACCAGTAGTGTTTTCCCTTTGTTGGTATGATGGAAGATCCCTCAATCAAAAATACAAAAACATTTGAAAAACTCGAAACTAAAAAAATGGAAAAATTACAAAAGCCAAAAGCACTTGAAAATGAAAAACTCGAAAAAAGGGTAGTTTGTATAGTTCCCAAAATTCTCCATTTGCAGAAACACAAAAAAATCGAAAATTTACAAATTTCTAAAAAGATTTTATACATAGTTGCTCCTGGTAAGGATTTGGAAAAAGCAAAAGATTTCGAAAGAAACGTTGTCTTCATAACCAGACCAAAAATTTCGAAATCAATAGAAATTCCATGTGTGAAACCAGTCTTTTAAAATCCATGCATCAAATTTCCTAGGATCTACAAACCTCGAGAATGATCAAAGCCGAGAGGTGGATCCCCTTGAGGAAGATCCCACTTCTGAGCTCCCAGAATTTCATAAAATTCTCTATTTTGAAAAACCTTCAAATTTCGTGGGAGGAGATTTCATAGAGATAAACCTAGGGAGTGATTCAAAGCCCAAACTCATTAAGGTAGGCACACTTACAGTTATGCCCTGTCTGATTTCTTGCCTGTGGACTATGAAACCGACAATGACGATGAAATACCGAACTTCCATCGGTATGATGGAATGGGAGACCCTAGGTCTCACTTGCAACTTTTCTCTCGTCGAGCCCATAAGAAAAAGAAGGACTCGATGAAATGGGTGTATTGGTTCCCTTTGTCCCTCAAAGGCACAGCTGCCAAATGGCTGGCTTCTTACGACCTTAGCCAGTTCGCTACTTTTGAAGAGTTAGCGAACTATTTTATGCAGAGATTCTCGCATAACGTAGAAGTCACACCGACTTTAAACATATTGAGGGATACAAAACAAGGCATGAACGAAGACGTGCATACATTTATCAATCGTTGGAGGTCTCTCCTTAGACAAGTGCGAGAGCCAATATCCGAAGGATGCGCAGTCATGCTCATCCTGGATAACTTTAAAAATGAGTTGAAAACCCTTCTCTTCCTTCACGAAATCTCAACTTTCCACAAGTTGATAAAAAAAGCATCTCTTTTCGAAACGAATTTGAAGAAAGGGATTTATGACCATTTGTGAAAAGGAAGTGTGGTTTCGAAAACTCGCTTGGAGAAGCCCAACACTTATGGGCTACCCACCGTGGATAAAGGGGCAAAGCCCCACAAAATCGCCAATGTCCGGTTGGATCCAAGCCTAGCGAGTGCTTCAAATTTTTTTGAAAAACTAGAAAATAAAAGGGAGAAAAACTTTCAAAAACCCTTTGAAAGACGGGAGTACACTCCGCTGGGGCAACCTGTGTCGGAGGTCCTAGACCTCCTACTTGCCCAAGGAATGATTGAATTCCCCGAGATTCCCGAGTGAGTCACTTTCAAAGGAGATTTTTAAACAGATTCTGCAAGTATCATCGGCTCAAAGGCCATGATACAAAGCGGTGTTTCTCCCTGTTAAATAAAATTGAGAACTTGATAGTAGAAGGCCGGCTCTAGGTCGCTGAGGAACCTGAGTCTGCCCAAGCTATCTTCAAAGAACCCTTCTCCAAGCACGCAAGTACCAGTGGGAAGGGAAAAGAGGTATGTGCTCTCACGATTTCGAAGAGTCTAGTGCATGCATGTGAGTCTGGTTTGTCTACTTGTGCATCTACTCTCATACTTTACAAAAAACCCGCCCAAGTAGTCATCCGGGGACCACCAAGAGTTCCATCCCCGGTTAGGCCAGTTTTGAAAATTCAAGGTGCTCCAAATCTTTCGATTAGAGCCATGTTAGGTGCGAACGCTAGGTTGATCGTGGGGGAGGTGACAAGATCTGGGAGGATCTACCAACCCCCACATCTGCAAAGTGCTAAAAAGGTGGTCAGTGTGTCTTGCCCCTCAAAAGCATGTATTCTTAGAGTTCTGCTGAAAGCGGACAAAGGAAATGTCGTGTTAAAGTTATATGATTTCGAAAACCATCTTTCAAAGATTCCTATCAACATGTCCATCCTAGAGCTAATTGTAAACACCCCAAAATCCCACAATTTTTCCAAAACACTTGGTTTTGCAAAAAGCTGCCCCAAAGGGCTATTTTGAGTCTGAAAACCTAGGAGCCTTCCAGGCAACCCTATACATATGTTTAAACTATGTATGTTTTAAAGTATGTATAATATAGTTTTAAAACCTTTTAAAAGATGTTTTGAAACCCCATAAAGTGACTTGGCCTGATGAAAGCAGGACCAGAAGAGGGAAAGAGAGCCCGGAACCAGAGCACATATCGAGCCTGGCACATCAACTCTCGTATTAGATTCATCCCCAGAATCTCGAACATCCAAGCCTTTGTTATCAAACGATCTGCTTGAAATCATCTCCAGAAGGTGAAAAGAGGAGCAGACGACAATGTTGGCGAAGACCCAATGCAAGACGGAGTACTGATGCTGTCAGACCCCTCACAAACCATTCGTTTCGAACACACCATGAAGGAGTCAGAAATTCAGCTTTGGATTGGATCTGGACCATATAGATCCAGATCCAAATCCAAACATATATGTGGATTTGGATTTGGATCCAAAGATCCAATCCAATATCCACATCCAGGGCCCACATCACCTTCTCATAAATGGAGGTGGGGCCCACAAGAAATTTACGTAGAAATCTTGGGTATGAGAGAGAATGGGGAGGATAAGATATGAGTGAAATGTGTTAAGCTTGACTTGTGTGTCAAGTTTTGGGTTAATCATGTGAGTTAGCCTAATGAGTGTGAGTTTAAGCTTGTATGCACCTACACCTAACCTAGGGCTGCACCAACTTGATGCAACTAGGTCCATGGGTCAAGCAAAGGGATGCTCCTAACCCTAAGCCTAAGCTAACTGTAGACGCGGCTAAAATCCCCGCCTCTTCGCCTTTTCAGGGCTTTGGAGCGGATCCTCTCATGCGTCTAAGGCCTATTTATATAAACAGGGCATGCCAGCTAGCTTACCTAAGCTAGCGAAGATATATTTTAAACTAACTTCTAATCGTGGCGATCGTGAGCAAGTGAGCTCTTGTCGTCACAGACCTTCTTGCACCGATGCGCAAGGGTCAGTCTGTACGCTTTGAAAAATCAAGTTTTTGGGATAGAAAGCCTACGAAGCGGTTCGAGGTATTTTAATTCGGGTCTTTTAGATGCGATTGCAGATTTTTAGATCACATGGATTTGCACGTGCCTAAGTCTTTCCTTTTATCCCTTTATGGGCCACCTAGTTTGTGTGTTATGAACACTCCACTACATGGGCGAATTTTGAGCGGGAATACGGGGCTTGCTTTGATGCAATATGCATCCTACCTTGTGGTATGGCCTAGATGCAATGCAAACTCACGCTACTCCAAAGGGAAAACCCGAAATGTAAAGACAATGCCGAAGGGAAATAACCGAAGGGAAATAACCGAAGGGAAATGACTTGTAATGTAAATGCCGAAGGGAGATATGTATATAGAGTATGTATATGGGCCCTTACTCGGCTCTTGCAAATAAGAGCGAAGGCTCAATGTGGGTGCGTGCTTGAATTGAAAGACTTTACACACACGACATGAAATTAAACCCAAATATAACTTGCAGTATGACCTTGACTAAGGTCTTGGGAATAAGAGCGAAAGCTCAATGTGTGTGAGTGCTTGAATTGAAGTACTACGCACACAACATGAAATTAAACCCAAATAGTATAACACGGCCCTCACTTGGGTCTTTCAAATAAGAGCGAAGGCTCAATGTGTGTGAGTGCTTGAATTGAAAGACTTACTGTAAACACCCAAAAATTTTCAAATATTTTCAAAAACTCCTAAATTTTGAAAGCCAATTTAAAGCCTTTATGAACCTTTAAATTCAAAACCCCAAATTTTAAAGTTTAAGCCTTTTGGGGAATATTTCAAAATAAAGATTTTAAATTGAAACAACTCATGAGTTTTTGAAGCAGATAAACAGGGGAGACCCAATCTTGGATCCACATCGATTCCCAAAAAGCAAAGAAGATAAAGTTGGAGCATATCAGAATCAAGATCAAATTCTAAAGCTTATCCGAAACCAGGAGAAGATCGAGCTTATCCAGGACCCAGTTCAAGCTCATCCAATTCAAGAACATTTCAAGTTGAACTCGAGACCATGGCGAAGCCGTATGGAATCAAAATCAAAGTGGAGCCGGATCATTCAAAGAATCAAATACCAAATGAGGCATTGAATTGGAAGAGCCTAATTAGGCATACCCGGCCACTACTTGGTATCAAGTTCAATACATGCTAGGACAAAACATTAGACAAGCTTGAATCGGCTACACCCAAAGACTAAGTCGGCTGCAACTAGGCCCAGCCCACATGGGCTGGTTCAAGTCAACAAGAGGGACCACATATAGCTGGGCCAAATTGGATCAAGAACCAACAAGGAGCTGGTCCAATCCGCCCCATGGAAGGGGCTAGAAACCAGCCCCCTTGGCCTATAAAAGGGGCCAAGGGGGAGCAAGTTAGAGGAGGCTTGGGTTATCTTCATCTCTCATCAAAATCTTGGGAATTGGGGCTGGAAAAGAGGGCCTGCACAAGGGAAAATCGTGGGCTGCAAGTGAAGGGAAAGAGAGGGGAAAAAGAGGGTAGACATAGGAGGGAGAGTGCGGAAGATAGAAGGAAGAAGAAGAAGGGCTGGCCGGATTCCACTCTTGGAATTCCGGCCGATCGGAGACAAAAGTTGTAAGTACTTCTTACTTTGTTTTTAAAACCTTCTTCCATATTAATTCAATTGAATTGGGGTTGTATTAATGGAGCAAAGTCTCCCCCCACGTTGTAATAGTGAGTAGATTTGATGCCCTCATTTACATTTGCAGAATTTTCACTATTGCACATACGCACTCCATGTGTTTGCTTATATGCTTCTTCCCCAATACAATCTATAATCACTCTATATTCTCTACCCCCTCTATGCTTATGCTTATAAATATGATTTCCCTTCATTTCAATTCAGCAATTTAATTTGGGAATGTAGAGTTGTTGCATTTTAAATTCGGGTGAGTTTGCATCATTAGATTCTTAAAAACCGAAATCTGAGCTTTCAGCATCTCTATATCTGATGATTGCAGCAATTTTAATTTCCGAACGGTTGATCCTTTTTGTCTGAAATTTTGCACACTTATTACACACACCTTTGGGCACTCTGTATAAAATTGGAAAGATTTTAGGGCCGCTCAGCCACGTAATAAAAGCATATTAAGAACGACTAGATTTCTGCACCACTGTTTGCACAGTCGGATTTCCTGAAACAGAGGTCGGGTAAAAGTCCCATATCTCTGTCCACAGGAGTCCAAATTGGTTGATTTTTGATGCATTGGAAAGCTAACCTCCATAGCTTTCCAGCAATATCAAAATCATTAAAATCGGAGTTCTGAGCAGAGAGATACAGACTCATCTTTGAGTTTCTGTATTTCTGAAACAGAGCTGTTCCGAGTCAGTGAGGTGGTCTGAGTAGATTATTTGTTTCTGATTCAATACTGCTCCAAATGCAGATTTGAAAAAGTCTACAGTCTCTCCACACTACCAGCTTTGTCTGGTAAAATTTTGATAATTTTTGGAAGTCTGTAACGCCTCGAAAACTCTCCTAGAAAATAGCTCTGAAAACAGAATTCTCTGTTTTCAGCAACTTGTGTTTTTCCAAGTATTGAATCCGAGTGCACAAGTTCAACAAATTTTTCAAAGACACTTGTTTATGTAAAAGGGAGTCATGTTTGCTGTCAAATGAAGTTCCTAAGCGCTCAATACTGACCCTTGAGCATCGGCTCAAGAAGGTGTGAGTGGAAAGATCCCGCTTGTACACAATCGCTTAGAAGTCTTACAAACATTTGCTAGTTTTGAACTAGCTGGCACGCTCGCGCAAGCGTAGGGGTGGAAAGGTTCATTTCAGGTTTGTCTCATAAACTTTGGAATGAGAATTTTCATGTCTACAGAAATGGCACGCCCGGTGGGACTCGGGTCTTGAGGAACTTTCTTTCAAAAAGTGAACTCCAAAAACTTTGCAAAAACTTAGTGTTTTTTTCAAACTTGTGCACAAATTTTGAAAACAATGGATGAAAGTAAGTCGAGGAAATCCTCATCGAAAGTTTCAAAGTGGTTTTCCAAATCCTCTAAAGCCCAAGAAGAGATAGCTGCTATAAAGGAAATCTTTAGAAAGATCGATGCTATAAGCCATGAGGCTAAGGCGCATCGATCACATGAAAGCTCATCTCGGGCACATAGAGAGAAAAATCACGAAAGGAAAACCAAATCAAATCCAAAAGTCGATGAAGGATATGAGGCTGGAGATGAAGCCAGAGTGCGGATCAAGTCATCCAACCTTTCCAAGCACCCAAGCACCCCAAGTTCCAAGCAAAAACCGAAAAAACTTGAAAAACAAAAAGTTGAAATTCTGAAAGTCGGGAATGAAGTCCACATCCCTAGGCACACACACAGAGTAGGACATGAGATTCACACTCAACACACCTCACGAGTTTCACGAGTGGATGAGAGTCGTAAACACCTAGGATTGGAAACGGACAGGAAACGGGAGCTCAAAGCCACGCATGAGTCACTCGAGGACGAGACTTGCTCTTACCATGCAAAGGTAGACAAGCCGAAAAGAGGTATGCCTGAAACTCATCCTCCTCTAAACTCTCCTCTTAGCATAGGGTCATCGGATGCATCAAATCACATTCATGCACCCACAAACCCACAAAACGTGCCCGAAAATGAGGATTTTCAAGGTGCGCCGAATGTCCCACACCAAAAGGAATTTCAAAATCAAAAACCAAATAAAGATCAAAATGTGGTAGACATGGTTACTAAGGCATGCATTGACATCCTAGGAACACCTAACTCTACCATGCAAACTTCCTCGAGTTTAGTCTTGTGCCATGAACCCAAGTCTATGGCAAGAAACCCAACTAACCCATCCCTAGGGGCACCTCGAGTTGTGTCTAGGGAGCATGTCAAAACCATCCCCCATTTAGAGCCTAAACCATCCCAACCTAGGGTCGTGTGGAAGCACAAGTCTTCCACCACCCATCCATCCCATATCCTACCGAAAATAGAACGGGTATATATCCATGATATGGACGATTCCATATTCCAAGGGCATGAACTTTACAAAATATTTTCAAAAATCAAAAAGCCTTGGAATATGATCTTAAACATGAGATATAAACCATACCAAGGACTAGGAGCCCATAGCCAAGGTTGTCTAGAACCAATCATACCTAGACCAAACCCAAATCAATATGGATTGGGCTATAACCCATCCATACCCCCTGAGCCACCACCTAAGACCACTTGGGTCAAGGGTGCCCCTAGAACCCACTAAAACCGAGACCTATGGCGTAGACCCTTTCTGTGAGTCTAATTCATGGAAGTTTTCTTTGTAGGTTCAATGGAAGATCCCTCCTTTTAAAAAAATCAAAAAAATTAAATATTCTCAAAAACCAAAAAAATTAGAAAACCTTCAAAATCTAAAAACATTTGAAAAATCTGAAAATTTCAAAAAAGAAAATTGTTTTCATTCTCCCACTCTTCATTTGAGAAAAAGTTTCAAACAGAAAGTCTCTTAAAAGGAACCTTGAAATTGTGTTTTGAAAAAAACAAAAAAAATCAGAAAATTTCAAAAACTCCGAAAACAATGGCCATATACAAAACCAATTTCAAAATCCTTTCGAGGAATGGATATAATCCCAAGTCAAAATCGTCCAAGCGGGTCATAGCTCTCTCTTACCTAGCACTTCCCTAGAGTTTAATGCTTGAGAATCATCAAAGCAAGGAGGAAAGACCATGGCTCCAAGCTTCCCTAAATTCGTAGAATCCTTGACTTGGAAATTTCATAGAAGGGGATTTTAGAGTGAGTCTAACCCATAGTGTGTGCATGTTTACATGAGCATCACGCATTACATTTTGAAGTCATATATTTGCATGAACAATATCGGGTGTAGACATCGTCTTAGAACTCGAGTTTAAGGTTTGTGTTAAGCCAAAGGGGCATGAGAGTTGACCCCTAAGTATCGAGCCATCATAGGCATGTCTCCATATGAATCAAATCTGAAACCTCAAGGTTAATTCCAGGCCAACAAGATGCTACTCTCTCAAATAGGCTTTTGAAAACGGGTTAAAAATTTGCACGATAATTCCCAAAAAGCTTTCGAAAAGTTTATGGTAAATCCTCCAATTTTCAAAACCTCCAAAGTAAAGTTTTACATTCCCATTCATGCGAATGCATTGGGTGTTTTACTTGATAAATGTGAAGATGATATCCATAGGAAGTATGCCATTTTCGAAAACTCTATTGGCATGTGAAAGAAATCACCAAGCCATAGAGAAAATCGTGCTTGGTATAGGCTTCCAAAATTGAGACATTATTCCCCATGCCATGAAAGAGGAATAATGTCGATTGAATCAAGCACTTGTTTGAAAATCCTATCCTAACGGGTAGGCTATATAAATGGCAACTCCATTAAAGGGACAAGCCCCTAGATCATATGGCTGAATTACCTCTTGAGATACACATTCCATACTTGATTAAATGCCCAATATTTTGCAAATGAATTTCAAAACCATACTTTAACAAATTGTTTTAAACAAACTCAAGTATGGAAAATGTATTTTGATGGGACAAAGAATAAAGGGGCAGGTATAAGAATCATCTTCATATCTCTCGAGAAATACCAAGTGCCATTCAACTAGATTTTACATGTTCAAATGATGTTGCCAAGTATGAAACACTCATACAAGGCCTAAAAAAATTCGAAAATCTAGGGTCTCATGCATTAAAATCTTTGGAGATTCTATGCCTTTATCAACCAAGTTTTAAAAAATTGGCAAGACGAAAACTCATCCAGAATTGGCCATTGGAGTGATCGGTTTTTTAAAAAAATATGCACTATTGGCACTCACGATTGGGAATGCTTGCCAAAATGACCAAAATTGTATTAAAAAGCCTCGGTTTCAAGACATTGAAATTTTTTTAGAAAGGGAGGATTTCCCAAATTTACTTCTTCGAAAGATCAAAGTTTTGATGGAAAAAATTTTTAACCCTACATATGACTTTGAAAAAAAAAAAAAAAATTTCAGCATCTTGTTGATATGAAAACCTTGGTAAGGTTAGAATCAATACATAAATTCCATGATGGAAAACGTGGAGTTCATGTCAATACCATATGATGGCCATGAAATACTTAGGGTTGGTTAATGTTAGTCCACCCTTAAGCAAAAATTCGTTATGATCATGTTAGAAATCTCGTAAATGTCAAATGCATGAGCCATCCATATCCCATCGTCCATCTTACATGCCATAAAGAAATTCCATAGCCCATTCACTTTGAGGCCGTGTGATATCGCTCATCTCCACCAAACTAGGGGCATTGAAAATGCATCCCCTAGACACTTTCATGGAGATTCAAGTTCATAAAAACGTGTATCTCCATCATATCATGTAGAATACATTTCATATTGTCATCATTTCATAAAGCATGTATTTCCATTGTATATGTCATGCATCACACACCAAAAGAGGCCCGAAAAGGTGGCAACCCAAGTAGGAATGTCCCCATGTCATAAAAGGGCAACAAAAAATCGATGATACATGTTGATTGATTGATATTGTGGGTAGAAATTTAGTAGACCCCGAAAATGCCCAATAATTGAAAGGGTCTATGATAAATTCTTTTGGAAAAGATTTTTAAAATTGAGCTCCTTCGAAACTTCTTGAAAGAAAGATCAAGATTGATTGTATGACCCCGAATGAGGGAATTGATGCTTTACGAAAAGTAGAGTTTTCAAAATCAAATTGGTGACATTTCAAAAATCCTTGGCTTACAAAATGAAGCCTTGTTCAAAATAGCAAAATATTTTCAAATGGTAGATGCTATTAGGAAATGGGATGATCTTGGTTGAATCGAGTAACCAAAGGGATAAGTTTTCCCCTCATTTTACTTCTCTCTCCAAAAAGGAAAATTGGCAATGTTCAAAAGAAAAAGAAAAGACATAGAGAATACAAAAACTCCTCAGAAAAGAAGTCTTCCCCAAAAAGAAAAGGGAATACAAAAACTTCTTCAAAAGGAGTCTTCTCTTTGAAAGAAAAAAGAAAAGAGAATGCAAAAACTCCTCCGAGAAGAAGTCTTCCCCGAATAGACAGAGGGAATACAAAAACTTCTTCAAAAGAGGGCTTCTCTCGAAAAATGAGGAAAAGAAAAAAAGAAAAAGCCAAAGCTCAAAAAGAGCAATTTTCCGTCTCTTTGCCTTAAACCACGGGACGCTTCAGAAGGGACCGTGGTAACTCTTTCCCATGTCCCCATAGCTTATCCCCATGGAAAAAGGTTCAACCATGAAAATCCTAGAGTAGGAATAGAGTCTACTCATTTGGATTTCATTTTGTTTGAGAATTAGACTTTGTTAGGTGGGAAATGGAACTTTGAAATGTTTTCCAAAATTTTCTAGCAAAAACCTCTACCAAGTAGTAGGTATCGAAACCCAAATGAAGGGAAGTATGAAAAATTGGAAGTCCTTTTGATGGAAGGTAAAAGGAGTTCCTTTTAAAAGTTTTTGAAAACCCAAAATGTCAAGAGGCATGGGAAAATTCTTCTTGGGGCAGCCGACCTTCAAAGGCTCTCTCCAAGCTCAAAAACCCCAAAAATTGACTCTCCCAAAAAGCTCACTTCACTCATACCATACATGCATTCAGAAGTCATTCATGCATGATCGTATCCCATATAGGAAAAAAGTCCCTTTTGGCTGAAAATCCCTCTCCTGAGATCCAAGAAAAGGAGTTTACAAAATGAAGGATTGATTTATATTCTCAAGAAAGTTTGGGAAGTAAATCCATAAAAGGGTGTTTCTTCTTTGCCATTATCCAAATCAATTTGGATTAATGCCAAAGAGGGGCATCTGTAAACACCCAAAAATTTTCAAATATTTTCAAAAACTCCTAATTTTTGAAAGCCAATTTAAAGCCTTTATGAACCTTTAAATTCAAAACCCCAAATTTTAAAGTTTAAGCCTTTTGGGGAATATTTCAAAATAAAGATTTTAAATTCAAACAACTCATGAGTTTTTGAAGCAGATAAACAGGGGAGACCCAATCTTGGATCCACATCGATTCCCAAAAAGCAAAGAAGATAAAGTTGGAGCATATCAGAATCAAGATCAAATTCTAAAGCTTATCCGAAACCAGGAGAAGATCGAGCTTATCCAGGACCCAGTTCAAGCTCATCCAATTCAAGAACATTTCAAGTTGAACTCGAGACCATGGCGAAGCCGTATGGAATCAAAATCAAAGTGGAGCCGGATCATTCAAAGAATCAAATACCAAATGAGGCATTGAATTGGAAGAGCCTAATTAGGCATACCCGCCACTACTTGGTATCAAGTTCAATACATGCTAGGACAAAACATTAGACAAGCTTGAATCGGCTACACCCAAAGACTAAGTCGGCTGCAACTAGGCCCAGCCCACATGGGCTAGTTCAAGTCAACAAGAGGGACCACATATAGCTGGGCCAAATTGGATCAAAAACCAACAAGGAGCTGGTCCAATCCGCCCCATGGAAGGGGCTAGAAACCAGCCCCCTTGGCCTATAAAAGGGGCCAAGGGGGAGCAAGTTAGAGGAGGCTTGGGTTATCTTCATCTCTCATCAAAATCTTGGGAATTGGGGCTGGAAAAGAGGGCCTGCACAAGGGAAAATCGTGGGCTGCAAGTGAAGGGAAAGAGAGGGGAAAAAGAGGGTAGACATAGGAGGGAGAGTGCGGAAGATAGAAGGAAGAAGAAGAAGGGCTGGCCGGATTCCACTCTTGGAATTCCGGCCGATCGGAGACAAAAGTTGTAAGTACTTCTTACTTTGTTTTTAAAACCTTCTTCCATATTAATTCAATTGAATTGGGGTTGTATTAATGGAGCAAAGTCTCCCCCACGTTGTAATAGTGAGTAGATTTGATGCCCTCATTTACATTTGCAGAATTTTCACTATTGCACATACGCACTCCATGTGTTTGCTTATATGCTTCTTCCCCAATACAATCTATAATCACTCTATATTCTCTACCCCCTCTATGCTTATGCTTATAAATATGATTTCCCTTCATTTCAATTCAGCAATTTAATTTGGGAATGTAGAGTTGTTGCATTTTAAATTCGGGTGAGTTTGCATCATTAGATTCTTAAAAACCGAAATCTGAGCTTTCAGCATCTCTATATCTGATGATTGCAGCAATTTTAATTTCCGAACGGTTAATCCTTTTTGTCTGAAATTTTGCACACTTATTACACACACCTTTGGGCACTCTGTATAAAATTGGAAAGATTTTAGGGCCGCTCAGCCACGTAATAAAAGCATATTAAGAACGACTAGATTTCTGCACCACTGTTTGCACAGTCGGATTTCCTGAAACAGAGGTCGGGTAAAAGTCCCATATCTCTGTCCACAGGAGTCCAAATTGGTTGATTTTTGATGCATTGGAAAGCTAACCTCCATAGCTTTCCAGCAATATCAAAATCATTAAAGTCGGAGTTTTGAGCAGAGAGATACAGACTCATCTTTAAGTTTCTGTATTTCTGAAACAGAGCTGTTCCGAGTCAGTGAGGTGGTCTTAGTAGATTATTTGTTTCTGATTCAATACTGCTCCAAATGCAGATTTGAAAAAGTCTACAGTCTCTCCACACTACCAGCTTTGTCTGGTAAAATTTTGATAATTTTTGGAAGTCTGTAACGCCTCGAAAACTCTCCTAGAAAATAGCTCTGAAAACAGAATTCTCTGTTTTCAGCAACTTGTGTTTTTCCAAGTATTGAATCCGAGTGCACAAGTTCAACAAATTTTTCAAAGACACTTGTTTATGTAAAAGGGAGTCATGTTTGCTGTCAAATGAAGTTCCTAAGCGCTCAATACTGACCCTTGAGCATCGGCTCAAGAAGGTGTGAGTAGAAAGATCCTGCTTGTACACAATCGCTTAGAAGTCTTACAAACATTTGCTAGTTTTGAACTAGCTGGCACGCTCGCGCAAGCGTAGGGGTGGAAAGGTTCATTTCAGGTTTGTCTCATAAACTTTGGAATGAGAATTTTCATGTCTACACTTACACACACGACATGAAAAGAAAAACCAAATAGTATAGGTCGGCCCTTACTTGGGTCTTGCAAATAAGAGCAAAGGTTCAATGTGTGTGAGTGCTTGAATTGAAAGACAACACACCCAACTTAAGCAAAACCCTACGAAAATCAAAGTATATATCTACACTTATGTATTAGGGGTTGATTAAGCCCGTGTGTGTTCAAAATCGTGCACAACTAAGAGAGTGCACGTGTGTGGGTGTGCCAAGCCACGTTATTACAAGCAGGGGGAGATGAAGCTCCTTTATTACAACCCCGTATCGAATTGAATCTTAAGCAAGTATACAACTAAGGATCGAGTTAGGCACTTACTAATAGCTGGTCCGAAGATGCCTTGCTTGAGCGTGGGATTGGCCTTCGCCTTGGGCTATAAAAGGGAGCTCCGTGGAGTTGAACGGCAAGGGGAGGTGTTGGCCGGATGCCTTGAGCGCGCGGGAGGGGTGCCTTGAAGGTGGCCGGCTGCTAGCAAGGGTGCCGCCTTGACGTGTGGGATTAAAGGGGCTAGGTAAGGTCACTAGGGAGAGTGTAGTGTTGGGGGAGTATGGCACTAAGGGGAAGCTTAAGGGAAGGTCTAATGGGGCCCCTAAGGTTGGCGGGTTGCTGGCCGAGTGAAGAGGCGACAGTCGGTTGGAGTGGCCGACTGGGGGAGTTCGGTGGTGGCGGGTTGCTAGGGTGGCTAGGAGTGGTGTAAGGGAAGGGAACTAGCTAGGAGATGGGGTCAGGTGGTAGTGGGTGTAGTGAGTGTAGTGGGGTGATATGGGCAGGTCTTAGGGAGTCGGATAGGGTGGCCGAATGGAGCTAAGGTGTCTAGGTGGTGGCGGGTAGTTAGGGTGGTTATGGGCCTGGCCGAGTGGGAATGGTGGCAGCAAGTGGAATGGCTGGTGTTAGGGTGATATGGTAGGGGTTTAGGTGGCTGAGAGTGGAGAGGGAGTGAAGAAGGAGTAAGGTGGAGTATGGGGTACTAACCAAGTGAAGAGGTGGTGGCGGATGGAAGGGGAGCAACCGGATGTGGGGGCTCGACTGGTTCGGCCGGGTGAAGAGGATGGCGATGTGGACTTCGGCTGGAATGGTGGAGGCGATGGTGGTGCTCGGTTGGGAGGTAGTGGCGCAGGTGGTGGCTGGCTGTGGGGCAGGTGGAGCTGGGCTGGGAAATGGAGGACCCGGTTGGTGGAAGGTGGGGCTTGAAGATTGGAAAACCCGCCCCAAAAGGGGGGGGTTTATATAGGGCTGGGCTAGGTCGGTTAGGGCTGGTTTTGGGGTAGTGGTTAGGTGGTTTAGGTAGGGTGGTGTGGTGATAAGGTGGGCTGGAAAGGGTAGGGCCAGATATTTTGAATACAAGGGGTTTGGGTAGGTTGTGTGCTAGGGGTGGTTTAGAGGTTTAGGGTTTAGCTAGGTGGGTTGGTCCTAGGGTGAGGTTTAGTGAGGTAGGTTAGGTGATTAGGCTAGGATTATGCTAGGTTTAGGGAAATTAACCTAGGTTTAGGGAAGGATTAGGGAAGTGGGTTAGGTGATTAGGTTGGGATTAGGCCGAGATTAGGGAAGTGGGTTAGGTAATTAGGCTCAGATTAGGGCCGGATTAGGGTGGAAGGCTAGGATTAGGTGTTTTTGGTTAGGTTTAGGTGAAGGAGCTCCCTTTGCATGGCCCATAGACCTTAACCACATCATGTTGGTGCAGCCCTAGGTTAGGTTTTTGGCTAATTACAAGCTTAAACCCACTTAATTAGGCTAACTCACATGATTAACCCCAAACTTGACACACAAGTCAAGCTTAATTACAACACACACTTGATCTTATCCACCCCCACTCTCTTTCATGCCCATAATCCCACGTGAAATTCAAGTGGGCCCCACCTCCATTTATGAGAAGGTGATATGGGCCATGGATATGGATATTGGATTGGATTTTTGAATCCAAATCCAAATCTAAGTCCATACATGGGTTTGGATTGGGATCTGGATATATATGGTCTAGATCCGATCCAAACTGTATTATGACTCCTTCGAGCTGTGTTCGAAACGAACGGTTTGTGCGGGGCTTGACAGAATCAGTACTTCGTCTTCGTTGGGTCTTCGCCAACGTGATCGTCCGCCTCTGTTTTCGCCTTTCGGAGATGACTTCAAACAATGTTTCGATGATAACAGGGTCTTGGACGTTCGAGATCTTGGGGGTGTGGATTTGATACGAGAGTTGCTGTGCTGGGCTTGACATGTGCTCCAGTTCCGAGCTCTCCTTAGCTTTCCTGGTCCTGTTTGGATTTGGCCAAGCTGCTTCGGGGTTTCAAAACGTGTTTTAAAAAGGTTTTCAAAAATCCATATCATGTATTTTTGAAATATAAAGTTTAAAACATATATACAGGGTTGTTTGGAAGGCTCCTAGGTTTCCAGACTCAAAAATGGCCCTTTGGGGCTGCTTTTACAAAACCAGGTTTGTTTAAGGAATTCGTGGGATTTCGGGGTGTTTACAGATGCCCCTCTTTGGCCTTGTCCAAATCGATTTGGATAAGGGCAAAGACGACAAACACCCCTTTCAATGTCTCCCTAGATCTAGCCACGAAGAATATGAGATCGTCCCCATTTTTAGCAAAATCTCAATTTACAAACCCTGGTAGGAGGAGATATCACACCAAAGGGTTTTGTTCTATGGAATCTTGTCCTAAATGGGATCATGTTTATGCAAGTGCCATGCGTGGAATGCAGATGTGTGACATGGTGTGGTGCCAAGAGTGGCGACCTCCTAGAGACCAGATGTGGTCGAACTCTAGGGACTTACAAGGTCTGTTGCTCCAAGTGAGCAAATCCTATGCTGTTCGATGTTCGATTTTCAAAACTTATTTACAAAATTTATTTACAAAAGGGACAACTGTCTTGAGTCTCGATCCTAAGGATCTCGAGCTCTCCGTGCTTGCCCTTGTTTGAGTCTTAACACCCGCTTATCTAGCGAAGGTTTTATAAGAAAACAAGGCATATTTCAAATTCCTACGCCCTACTCGAAACGTCGAATTCTCAAACAAGATGAAATTCAAGTAAGTAAATCCTATTTTTACTTTAGGATTCCTCGAAAAGAACCATGCTTTAGCTTGGGATAAGCCAGGGATGGGAAAGAGATACCACGGTCCCTTCTGAAGCGTCCCGTGGTTTAAGGCATAGAAGGCGGAAAACTGCTCCTTTTGAGCTTTTTGGCCTCTTTTTCCTTTTTTTCATAGAGGGTCTCCCTTTGGGAGTATTTTTTCTTTCATCCCTCTTTTTCACAAGAGAATTGATTTTTCTTTTGAATTCTGGTTTCTTTCTTTTGGAAAGATACTTTGAATGGGCATTTCCCTTTGTTTGGGCCGTATTTTTCCTTTTGGAAGGAGAAGAGAAGAGGGGAGGACTTATCCCAAGCCTACACTCGATCCATCCCAGATCAGCCTATTTAGAAATAGCACGTACTACTTGCAAGTATCTTGCTATATTGAACTAGGCCTTTCTTTGTAAGAAGAAGGATTTTGAAATGTAACCACGATTTGAAGACTCCACTCTTTCACAAGTGTGAATTCTCTCACTCAGGGTCACACGAGTTTGCCTTTGCACCTTATTTTCATGTCTCAGGGCAGCTATCCCTAAAATTTTTGAAAATTGGAATTTAATCCAAATCCTACACATGATACTTCTTTAAGTATTGGATATTGATAGGATCTGCTAAATTCCTACCTTCTACATCGATCAACCAATACGAATTGTTCGTGGTGGTTGCTCGTACAATATAGGGTCCATCCCAATTGGGGCGCCACTTTCCCAGGGGGTGTGGGCCACGATGGTGGATGGTTTTTAAGACCAGATCTCCCACTTCAAAGTGGCGAGGTCTCATGTGTTTGCCATAGTGTCGGGCTATCCTTTGCCGGTATGCACGAGCATGATCCATGGCAAGGAGTCGCCTCTCATCTAGCAAATCTAGTTCGGCCATCCTAGCATGCTGAAGCGTTTCTAGGGGGACGTCGAGTGCAATAGATGTATGAAATGAATGCAGTTGAGTATGAATGGGAAGAATGGCGTTTGTGCCATAGACCAATTCGAATGGTGTGGCATTCGTGGGAGTTCGGATGGAAGTCCTATAAGCCCATAAGGCTTCATCCAGCTTCTCGTGCCACGTCCTACCCTTCTCTAAAGTTTTCTCAATTATGCTAATGAGAGTCTTGTTTGTGGCTTCGGCTTGGCCGTTGCCTTGAGGGTAGTAGGGCGACGAGAAGTGGTGAGTTATGCCATACGTGTTGCACAACTTAACCATCCGCTCATTCTTGAATGGGGTGCCATTATCAGACATAAGGTCTCGTGGAACCCCAAATCGAGCCAAGATATTCCTCCGGATGAAAGCCACCATATGTTGCCCCATTACGTTGGTTAGGGAAATGGCTTCCACCCACTTGGAGAAATACTCCGTGGCTGCTAAAATAAATCGATGCCCATTCGAGGCCTTTGGCAATATGGGGCCTATGATGTCAAACGCCCACATGGTAAATGGCCAGGGGCTGACCACGGAATGCAATGTAGATGAAGGGATATGAATGGCGTGCCCATGCACTTGACATGGATGACACTTCCTAACATGATCGTGGCAATCCTTTTTCAGGGTGGACCAAAAATAGCCCCCTCTAAGTATTTTCATTGCCATCATGTTGGCATTAACATGACCTCCACATTCTCCATCGTGGAACTCGTGCATCACTATCCTAGCCTCCTCTAGGTCGATACACCTAAGCAGAATGCCGGTAAAACTTTTTTTGTATAAGACCCCACCCAAAATGGTGTATCGGGTTGAAATCTTACGAATGAATGCCTTATCCTTGGATGTGGCATCCTCGGCGAATCCCCCATTTTCCAAAAACTGTTTGATGTCATAAAACCAGGGTTTTTCAATAGACTCTGGGTTATTTTGGCAAATATCCAAGTCGTGTGTGGATGGGTGGGGCGCATGCCCTATTTCCAAAGATCTGGTCCCTGAAATGGGATCGACCTTCAGGGCTGAACCCAAGGAGGAGAGGGCATCGGCGATGCCATTGTCCTCTCTTCCTACGTGTGTGAGTTTACACGATTGGAAGGACTGGACCAATCGAGTGGCCAACTCGTGATATGGAAGTAGTTTCTCATTCCGTACTTACCAAATTTTTAAAACCTGGTTTATAACAAGGAGCGAATCTCCAAAGACCTCGATGCATGATGCCCCTAGCGTTTTCGAAATCCTTAAGCCTTGTATGAGTGCTTCATACTCAGCTATGTTGTTGGAACATTAGAAATCTAAGCGGACTGCTATGGGAATCTTGCCCTTTTCAGGGGAGATGAGGATGACCCCAGCACCAGCCCCTCGTTGGTTTCGTGCCCCATCGAAATGCATCTTCCACACTTGGTTTTAGAAAGAATTTGCTAAAATGTGGTTTTGAAAATGGTTTTGTAATATGCCTTCATCAGGCATTTCAACAAGAGTGGGATATGCGTCCTCTAAGGGGAACTCAGCCACGTAATCTGCTAGGGCTTGCCCCTTAATGGAGATATGGTGATGGTATTTCAGATCATACTCCATTAAAAGGAGTTGCCATTTTCCCAATCTACCCGTGAGAATGGGTTTTTCGAACAAGTGCTTGATTGGATCAAGCTTGGACACTATCCAGATCTCATGATCTAGGAAATAGTGGCTGAATTTCTGGCAGGCCCAGACTAGGGCCAAGCACGTCTTCTCCATGGCTTGATAATTTCGTTCATAAGCCAAGAGAGTTTTCGAAATGTAGTAGATGGCATACTCCTTATGGGTGTCATCCTCGTATTGAGCCAACAGGGCTCCTAAAGCATTCGCATGTACGGAGATGTATAGTAAAAGCGGTTTTCCTTGCTTTGGAGGGTTCAAAACGGGGGGATTAACCAAGTATGCCTTTACTCTCTTCAAGGACTTTTGGCATTCGTCATCCCATAAGAATTTCGTTCCCTTCCTCAACAGTTTGTTGAAGGGTTCACATCTAGTTGCCAGATTCGACATGAATCGGCGAACGGATTGTAAACGACCCTGGAGCTACAAATTTGGGTGAGATTGGAGGGTGGAGTCATGTCTATGATGGCTCGACACTTGGAGGGGTCGACTTCTATTCCCCTTTGGCTTACCATAAAGCCCAGAAGCTTCCCTGACTCTACCCCGAACACACATTTTTGAGGGTTTAGCTTTACTTTGTAAAGCCTAAGCCTTTCAAAAATCTTTTATAAACATTCGATATGGGTGCATCGGGTTTTAGATTTCGCCCCGAAATCCCACGAATCTCTCAAATTCATCTGGTTTTGTAAAAGCAGCCCCAAAGGGCCATTTTGAGTCTGGAAACCCAGGAGCCTTCCAAACAACCCTGTACATATGTTTTAAACTCTGTATTTCGAAAACATACAATATGGCTTTTAAAACCTTTTTAAAACATGTTTTGAAACCCTGAAGCAGCTTGGCCTAATGCAGACAGGTCGAAGAGAGCTAAGAAGAGCCCGGAACCGGAGCACATGTCAAGCCCGGCACAGCAACTCTTGTATCAAATTCACACCCCCAGGATCTCGAACGTCCAAGACCCTGTTATCATCAAAACATCATTTGAAGTCATCTCCGGAAGGCAAAAACAGAGGCGGACGATCATGTTGGCGAAGACCCAACGAAGACGGAGTACTGATGCTGTCAGGCCCCGCACAAACCGTTCGTTTCGAACACAACTCGAAGGAGTCAGAATTCAGTTTGGATCGGATCTGGACCATATATATCCAGATCCCAATCCAAACCCATGTATGGACTTGGATTTGGATTTGGATCCATAGATCTAATCCAATATCCATATCCATGGCCCACATCACCTTCTCATAAATGGAGGTGGGGCCCACTTAAATTTCACGTGGGATTATGGGCATGAGAGAGAGTGGGGGTTGGATAAAATCAAGTGTGTGTTGTAATTAAGCTTGACTTGTGTGTCAAGTTTGGGGTTAATCATGTGGGTTAGCCTAATTAAGTGGGTTTAAGCTTGTAATTAGCCAAAACCTAACCTAGGGCTGCACCAACATGATATGGTTAAGGTCTATGGGCCATGCAAAGGGAGCTCCTTCACCTAAACCTAACCCAAAGCACCTAATCCTAGCCTTCCACCCTAATCCACCCCTAATCTGAGCCTAAGCACCTAACCCACTTCCCTAATCTCGGCCTAATCCCAACCTAATCACCTAACCCACTTCCCTAATCCTTCCCTAAACCTAGGTTAATTTCCCTAAACCTAGCCTAATCCTAGCCTAATCACCTAACCTACCTCACTAAACCTCACCCTAGAACCAACCCACCTAGCTAAACCCTAAACCTCTAAACCACCCCTATCCCACAACCTACCCAAACCACTTGTATTTAAAATATCTGGCCCTACCCTTTCTAGCCCACCTTATCATCATACCACCCTACCTAAACCACCTAACCACTACCCCAAACCCAGCCCTAACCGACCTAGCCCAGCCCTATATAACCCCCCCCCCCTTGGGGGCGGGTTTCATCACCTAGCAGCCCCACCTTCAGCCGGGTCCTCCGCTTCCCCAGCTCAGCCGAATCTCCACCTGCTCCTCATCCCGCCACCACCTGCTCCACATCCCACCACCACCTGCACCACTACCTTCCAGCCGAACGCCACCACCACTACCACCATCATCCGGCTGATTCCCTTCCACCCACCATCATCTCTTCACTCGGTAAGTACCCTACATCTTACCTTATTACTTCTTCACTCCCTCTCCACTCTCAGCCACCTAATCCACTCCCATAGCACCCTAACACCAGCCCTTCCACTTGCTGCCACCAGCCCCACTCAGCCAAACCCAGAGCACCCTAACTACCCGCCACCACCTAGACCTTTTAGCTCCATTCGGCCACCCTATCCGACTCCCTAAAACCTGCCCGTATCATCCCAATACACCTACTACAACCACTACCACCTGGCCCCATATCCTAGCTAGCTCCCCTACCTTACATCACTCCTAGCCACTCCAACTACCCGCCACCACTAAGTCCTCCTAGTCGCCCACTCCAACCGACTGTCATTTCACTCGGCCACCATAGCAACCCGCCAACCCTAGGTGATTCGTTAGACCTTCCCTTAGGTTCATCCTTTGCACAACCTACCTCGAAGCTAAACCCTATCCTTAGTGACCCTACTTAGGCCCTTTAGCCCAACACACCAAAAAGAACCCGTCTCTAGTAGCCGGCCACCTTCAAGGTGCCTCTTTCGGGCACCAAGGACACCCGGCCAGCACCTCCCCTTGCCGTTCAACCTCGCGGAGATCCCTTTTGCAGCCCAAGGCGAAGGCCAAGCCCACGCTCAAGCAAGGCATCTCCGGACCAGCTATTAGTAAGTGCCTAACTCGGTCTTTAGTTGTATACTTGCTTGAGATTCAATTCGATATGGGGTTGTAATAACGGAGCATAGTCTCCCCCCACTTGTAATAACGTGGCTTGGCACACCCACACACGTGCACTCTCTTAGTTGTGCACGATTTTGAACACACACAGGCCTAATCAGCCCCTAATACATAAGTATATACATATACTTTCATTTTTGTAGGGTTTTGCTTAAGTTGGGTGTGTTGCCTTTCAATTCAAGCACTCACACACATTGAGCCTTCGCTCTTATTTGAAAGACCCAAGTAAGGGCCGACCTATACTATTTGGGTTTCATTTCATGTCATGTGTGTAAGTCTTTGTAGACGCGCGAAAATCCCCGCCTCTTTGCCTTTTTCAGGGCTCAGAGCGGATCCTCTCGTGTGTCTAAGGCCTATGTATGCAAACAGGGCGTGCCAGCTAGCTTACCTAAGCTAGCGAAGATATTTTTTAACACTGACTTCTAAACGTGGCGACTGTGAGCAAGTAAGCTCTTGTCGTCGCAGACCTTCTTGCACCGATGCGCAAGGGTCAGTCTGTACGCTTTGCAAAAATCGAGTTTTGGAGAGAAAGTCTTCGAAGCGGTTCGAGGTGTCTATTTTGGGTCTTTAAAATGCGATTGCATGTTTTAGATCACGTGGATTTGCACGTGCCTAAGTCTTTTCTTTTATCCCTTTTCAGGCCACCTAGTTTGTGTGTTATGAACACTCCACTACATGGGCGAATTCGAGCGGGGCTTGCTTCGATGCAATATGCGTCCTACCTCGTGGTATGGCGTAGATGCAATGCAAACTCACGCTACTCCAAAGGGAAAACCCGAAATGTAAAGACAATACTGAAGGAAAATAACTGAAGGGAAATAACCGAAGGAAATAATCGAAGGGAAATATGTATATAGATTATGTATATGAGCCCTTACTCGGGTCTTACAAATAAGAGCGAAGGCTCAATGTGGGTGCGTGCTTGAATTGAAAGACTTACTCACACGACATGAAATTAAACCCAAATATAAATTGCAGTATGGCCTTGACTAAGGTCTTGGGAGTAAGAGCGAAGGCTCAATGTGTGTGAGAGTGCTTGAATTGAAGTACTACACACACGACATAAATGAATCCCAAATAGTATAGGTCGGCCCTTACTGGGGTCTTTCAAATAAGAGCGAAAGCTCAATGTGTGTGAAAGTGCTTAAATTGAAAGACTTACTCACACGACATGAAATGAAACCCAAATAGTATAGGTCGGCCCTTACTCGGGTCTTTCAAATAAGAGCGAAAGCTCAATGTGTGTGAAAGTTCTTGAATTGAAAGACTTACTCACACGACATGAAATGAAACCCAAATAGTATAGATCGGCCCTTACTTGGGTCTTTCAAATAAGAGCGAAAGCTCAATGTGTGTGAGTGCTTGAATTGAAAGACAACGCACCCAACTTAAGCAAAAACCCTTCGAAAATGAAAATATATATACTTATGTATTAGGGGTTGATTAGGCCCGTGTGTGTTCAAAATCGTGCACGACTAAGAGAGTGCACGTGTGTGGGTGTGCCAAGCCACGTTATTACAAGCGGGGGGAGACTATGCTCCATTATTACAACCCCGTATCAAATTGAATCTCAAGCAAGTATACAACTAAAGACCGAGTTTAGGCACTTACGAGTAGCTGGTCCGTAGAGGCCTTGCTTGAGCGTGGGCTTGGCCTTTGCCTTGGGCTGCAAACGGGAGCTCCGCGAGGGTGGATGACAAAGGGTGCTGGCCGGCTGCAAGTGGGGCGCGGGATAGGCGCCTCGAAGGTGGCCGGCTGCAAGGGGGTGTCGCCTTGATGATGGGGGATTAAAGGGTTGGGCCAAGTGAATATGTGGGGTCACTAATGGGGAGTATAGAGTGTTAGGGAATATGGACCTAAGGGGAGTTTAGGGGTAGGCCGAATGGGAGTCCTAGGGGAAGGCCAAATGGGAGTCTTAAGGGAATGTGGTGGTAGCGGGCTGCTAGGATGACTAGGTTCGGTTGGGTGAGAAGGGTGGCAGCAAAGAGGAACGGCTGATGGTAGGATGTTGTGGTAGGGTGTTGTGGTAGGGTTTAGGTGGCTGAGAGTGGAGAGGGAGTAGAGAAGGCGAGACGAAGTAAGGGGTACTAACCGAATGGAATGAAGATGGGCAGGTTGTGAGACTCGGCCGGGAGGAGGTGGAGATGGCGGTGCAAGCGGTGGTGGGATGGAGGGATGGTAGTGGAGCAGGTGGAGCAGGTGGAGCAAGTGGATCAGGTTCGGCTGGGCTGGGAAGAGTGGTCCCGGCTGGGCTGGAAAGGGTCCTTCTAGATAGGAAAACCCGCCCCCAAGGGGGGGGGTTTAAATAGGGATGGGTAGGTCGGTTAGGGCTGGGCTTGGGGTAGTGGTTAGGTAGTTTAGGTAGGGTGGTATGTAGATAAGGTGGGCTGAAAAGGGTTGGGCCAGATATTTTGAAAACTAGGGGTTTGGGTAGATTGTGGGCTAAGGATGGTTTAGGGGTTTAGGGCTAGGTTAGGTGGTTGGGTTTTAGGGTGAGGTTTAGTGAGCTAGGTTAGGTGATTAGGCTAGGTTTAGGCTAGGATTAGGGAAATTAACCTAGGTTTAGGGAAGGATTAGGGAAGTGGGTTAGGTGATTAGGTTGGGATTAGGCCGGGATTAGGGAAGTGGGTTAGGTGATTAGGCTCAGATTAGGGGTGGATTAGGGGGGTAGGCTTGGATTTGGTGTTTTGGGTTAGGTTTAGGTGAAGGAGCTCCCTTTGCATGGCCCATAGACCTTAACCACCTCATGTTGGTGCAGCCCTAGGTTGGGTTTTGGCTAATTACAAGCTTAAACCCACTCAATTAGGCTAACCCACATGATTAACCCCAAACTTGACACACAAGTCAAGCTTAATTACAACACTCTTGATATTATCCATCCCCACTCTCTCTCATGCCCAATATCCCACGTGAATTTCAAGTGGGCCCCACCTCCATTTATGAGAAGGTGATGTGGGCCATGGATATGGATATTGGATTGGATCTCTGGATCCAAATCCAAATCCAAGTCCACATATGGGTTTGGATTGGGATCTGGATATATATGGTCCAGATCCAATCCAAACTGAACTCTGACTCCTTCGAGCTGGGTTCGAAACGGACGATTTGTGCGGGGCCTGACAGCATCAGTACTCTGTCTGCGTTGGGTCTTCGCCAACATGGTCGTCCGCCTCCGTTTCTGCCTTCCCGAGATGACTTCGAATGATATTTTGGATAAGAACAGGGTCTTGGACGTTCGAGATCCTGGGGGTGTGAATCAGATACAAGAGTTGCTGTACCGGGCTTGACATGTGCTCCAGTTCCGGGCTCTTCTTAGCTCTCCTGGTCCTGTCTTGATCGGGCCAAGCCGCTTCGGGGTTTCAAAACGTGTTTTAAAAGGTTTTCAAAAGCTATATTATATATTTTTGAAATGCAGAGTGTAAAACATATATACAGAGTTGTCTGGAAGGCTCCTAGGTTTCCAGACTCAAAAATGGCCCTTTGGGGCTGCTTTTACAAAACCAGGTTTGTTTAAGGAATTCGTGGGATTTCGGGGTGTTTACAGTCTTTCAATTCAAGCACTCACACACATTGAGCCTTCGCTCTTATTTGAAAGACCCAAGTAAGGGCCGACCTATACTATTTGGGTTTCATTTCATGTCGTGTGTGTAAGTCTTTCAATTCAAGCACTCACACACATTGAGCCTTCGCTCTTATTTGAAAGACCCAAGTAAGGGCCGTGTTATACTATTTGGGTTTAATTTCATGTTGTGTGCATAGTACTTCAATTCAAGCACTCACACACATTGAGCTTTCGCTCTTATTCCCAAGACCTTAATCAAGGCCATACTGCAAGTTATATTTGGGTTTAATTTCATGTCGTGTGTGCAAGTCTTTCAATTCAAGCACGCACCCACATTGAGCCTTCGCTCTTATTTGCAAGACCTGAGTAAGGGCCCATATACATACTCTATATACATATCTCCCTTCGGCATTTACATTTCAAGTCATTTCCCTTCGGTTATTTCCCTTCGGCATTGTCTTTACATTTCGGGTTTTCCCTTTGGAGTAGCGTGAGTTTGCATTGCATCTACGCCACACCATGAGGTAGGACGCATATTGCATCAAAACAAGCCCCACTCGAATTCGCCCATGTAGTGGAGTGTTCATAACACACAAACTAGGTGGCCCATAAAGGGATAAAAGGAAAGACTTAGGCACGTGCAAATCCACGTGATCTAAAATCTGCAATCGCATCTAAAAGACCCAAATTAGACACCTCGAACCGCTTCGTAGGCTTTCTATCCCAAAAACTTGATTTTTGCAAAGCGTACAGACTGACCCTTCCGCATCGGTGCAAGAAGGTCTGCGACGACAAGAGCTCACTTGCTCACAGTCGCCACGATTAGAAGTCAGTTTAAAATACATCTTCGCTAGCTGGCATGCCCTGTTTACATAAATAGGCCTTAGACGCACGAGAGGATCTACTCCAAGCCTAGAAAAGGCGGGGGAGGCGTGGGGATTTTCGCGCATCTACAGAGATTGGCACGCCTGGTGGGACGTGAGCCTTTCAAAAATCGAGTTTTAAGGTAGAAGTTTTGCGAAAATTTTGTAAGAAGGTGTCATTTTAACTTATTTTCTTTGCTTGTACTTAGGACATTTTGAAAAAGCTTGAAAAGCATGTCAAAATCCAATAAAAGTGAAGTGTCGAGCCAAGGCTCATGCGCATCAAGTTCTCACTCTAGGAGGATTTTCAAAAACAAAATAAAACTAGATGAGATCGAGGACCTGAGAAGGGAGTTTGAGGCCAAAATCGATGCTCTCAGCCAAGAGGCTAAAGTAGGCGATTCGTGTTCATCAAACGGTGAACAAAGGCCTAAGAAAAAATCTGAAAAACCTCGCAAGCACAAAGAGGCCTCCGTAATGAAAGGCAACCAATACCACGAGTCCTTCACACAAAAGGACCAAAAAGCCCTACAGCAGTTGCTAAAAGGGCAGAATAAAGAGAAAAGAAGCTACGCCCTATCTGATTTCCTTTCTATGGATTACGAAACAGACAGTGACGATGAAATACTGAACTTCCATCGGTATGATGGCATGGGAGACCCTAGGTCTCACTTGCAGCTTTTCTCGTATCGAGCCCATAAGAAGAAAAAGGACTCGATGAAATGGGTGTATTGGTTCCCTTTATCCCTTAAAGGCACAGCTGCCAAATGGCTGGCTTCCTACGACTTTAGCCAGTTCGCTACTTTTGAAGAGTTAGCGAACTGCTTCATGCAAAGATTTGCACACAACGTGAAAGTCACGCCGACTCTGAATACCTTAAGGGATACAAAGCAAGGCATGAACGAAGACGTACATGCCTTCATTATAAGATGGAGGTCGCTTTTGGGCCAAGTGCGAGAGCCCATATCCGAAGGATGCGCAGTCATGCTCATCCTGGATATCCGAAAGATGGAGTATTCTCGTGGGCTATAGACCCGAGGGAACTTGATGCATGGTTTTCAAAATGACCTAGTTTTGCACTTGGATTTTCAAGTGATTTCGAAACTTTTGGTCTGGCTATGCAGACGACGTTTCTTTTGAAATCCTTTTCTTTTGCCAAAGTCCTACCAGGAGCAGCTATATACAAAATCTTTTTGGTATTTTCCAAATTTTTGATTTTTTTGGGTTTTTGTAAAACAAGAATTTTGGGAACTATACAAAGCACTCTATTTTTGAGTTTTTGTTTTTCCATTGTTTTTGGTTTTTCTTGTTTTTCGATTTTTTTTATTTGAAGCTTTTCAAATGTTTTTGTATTTTTAGAAAAGGGATGTTCTGTCATACCTACAAAGGGAAAACACTATGGGTTAGACTCGGAATAGGAGATCTAAATCGTAAGTCTCTTCTAAGACAGGTTCCGGGGCACCCTTGACCCAGGTGGTCACAGGGGGTGGCTCCGACGGTATTCGGGGAGTATAGCCGATCCCATATCGGCTTGGATTGGCCCTAGGAAGGATGGGCTCTAGGAGGCCCTGGTTCTGTGCCCCTAGACTCTTGTAGGGCGTGTAGCCCATGTTCAACAACATGTTCCATGACTTATTGTTTTTTGAAAAGGTTTGATACAAGTCGTGGTCCTGGAACATGCTGTCGTCCATATTGTGCTCATATGGCCTCTTGTCTAGGGGCTTTGGAAATAGGGAACGTTTGGGATTTCCTAGAAGGGTTAGAATCGGGAGGGGGCCTGCTTTGGGCGGCCCCTTCACACATACAACCTTCCTGGGGTTGTTTAATACGAGCCGAGGTGACTCAATCACAATTTGCCCCAGGTTAGCCTCATGGGCCTGGGAGCTCGATAAACAAGGGGAGTTTATGATCCCCTGAAGCTGTGGGTGACTCTCACCTAGGATCACTACGACCTGGTCCCTAAAAGGGATCTTGACACACCTGTGGAAGGTGGATGGCACAGCGCACAAACTTTGTATCCAGGGTCTTCCCAGCAACAGGTTATAATGGGGGTGGATGTCCAAGACATGGAACATCCCCATGTGTTCGATCCCTCCCGTTTCCATTGGGAGTTCAATGGATCCTAAAGGTCTAGACGCATTCCCATCATATCCAGTGATAACGATGGGGCTTGGGTTCACTGAAGTCAAGGTGACTCCGATTTTATACGCCACATGAAGTGGAAGGATGTTGAGCCCTCCTCCACCATCGACTAGGCACCTGTCCAGAGAGTGGTTGTTCAGAACCACCTCGATATGCAGGGCTTGGTTCTGGGATTCGTAGGGCCAATCTACATCATCTTCCGAGAAAGTGATGGGCGATTTTGCTCCTAATAAAGCCACTTGGGCAGACAAGGATTCTGGATTTATGTTCGAATCAACCTTATTCCTTTCTAGAATTTTCTCTAATACAAGTCTATGCCTAGGCGAGGTTTGTATAAGATCTAAGATAGACATGTGAATAGGAATCTTTGAAAGGTGGTTTTCGAAGTCATAAGGATTTAGGATGACTTTGTCCTTATCTGCTTTTGGCAGAACGCTAGGGATACATGCTTTTGAGGGGCTAGGCACACTGACCACCTTTTGAGCACCTTGAAGGTGCGGGGGTTGATAGATCCTCCCGGATCTAGTCACTTCCCCCACGATCAGCCTAGGGTTCGCGCTAAATTTGGCTTTAAGGATGAGCTGAGGAGAACCTTGGATTTTTAAAACTGGTCTTAACGGGGATTCCACTTTTGGTGGTCCCTGAATGACGACTTGGGCGGGCTTCTTGTATAATACAAGAGTGGGCGCACAAGTGGGTCGACCAGGCTCTGGTTTTTGCGCTAGTTCCTTAGAAATGGTGACGGTAGATACCTCCTTTCCTTTCCCACTGCCACTGGCATGTTTGGGAAAGGGTTCTTTGAAGATAGCTTGAGGTGGCTCAGGTTCCGCAGTGACCTAGAGCCGACCTTCTACTATCAAGTTCTCAATTTTATTTAAAAGGGAGAAGCAGCGTTTGGTATCATGGCCTTTGAGCTGATGATACTTACAAAATTGGTTTAAATACCCCCCCTTGGAAGTGACTCCTTCGGGGATTTCAGGGAGTTATATCATGCCCTGAGCAAGTAGGAGGTCTAGGACCTCCGACACAGGTTGCCCCAGTGGAGTGTACTCCCGTTTTTCAACCGGTTTTTGAAAGGTTTGCTCCCTTTTGTTTTCTAATTTTTCAAAATTTTTGGAAGTGCCTGCCACGCCTGGATCCACCCGGACATTGGCGATTTTATGGGGCTTTGCCCCTTTGTCCATCATGGGTAGCCCGTATGTGATGGGCTTTTCCAAGCGGGTTTTGGAAACGGCACTTCCTTTCCACAAGTGATCGTATGTCCCTTTTTTCAAGTTGGTTTCGAAAAGGGAGGCCTTTTTGATCAACTTATGGAAAGTTGAGATCTCATGGAGCGAGAGAAGGGTTTTTAATTCGCTTTTAAAGTTATCCAGGATGAGCATGACTGCGCATCCTTCGGATATGGGCTCTCGCACTTGGCCCAAAAGCGACCTCCATCTTATAATGAAGGCATGTACGTCTTCGTTCATGCCTTGCTTTGTATCCCTTAAGGTATTCAGAGTCGGCGTGACTTCTACGTTGTGTACAAATCTTTGCATGAAGTAGTTCGCTAACTCTTCAAAAGTAGCGAACTGGCTTAAGTCGTAGGAAGCCAGCCATTTGGCAGCTGTGCCTTTAAGGGATAAAGGGAACCAATACACCCATTTCATCGAGTCCTTTTTCTTCTTATGGGCTCGATGCGAGAAAAGCTGCAAGTGAGACCTAGGGTCTCCCATGCCATCATACCAATGGAAGTTCGGTATTTCATCGTCACTGTCTGTTTCGTAATCCATAGGAAAGAAATCAGACAGGGCATAACTTCTTTTCTCTTTATTCTGCCCTTTCAGTAACTGCTGTAGGGCTTTACGGTCCTTTTGTGTGAAGGACTCATGGTATTGGTTGCCTTCCATTACGGAGGCCTCTTTGTGTTTGCGAGGTTTTTCAGATTTTTTCTTAGGCCTTTGTTCACCGTTCGATGAACACGAATCGCCTACTTCAGCCTCTTGGCTGAGAGCATCGATTTTGGCCTCAAACTCCCTTCTCAGGTCCTCGATCTCATCTAGTTTTATTTTGTTTTTGAAAATCCTCCTAGAGTGAGAACTTGATGCGCATGAGCCTTGGCTCGACACTTCACTTGGATTGGATTTTGACATGCTTTTCAAGCCTTTTCAAAATGTCCTAAGTACAAGCAAAGAAAACAAGTTAAAAACGACACCTCTTTAACAAAATTTTCGCAAACTCCAAACTTAAAAAGTCGACTTTTGAAAGGCTCACGTCCCACCGGGCGTGCCAATCTCTATAGACGCGGCGAAAATCCCCGCCTCTTCGCCTTTTCAGGGCTTTGGAGCGGATCCTCTCGTGCGTCTAAGGCCTATTTATATAAACAGGGCATGCCAGCTAGCTTACCTAAGCTAGCGAAGATATATTTTAAACTGACTTCTAATCGTGGCGACTGTGAGCAAGTGAGCTCTTGTCGTCACAGACCTTCTTGCACCGATGCGCAAGGGTCAGTCTGTACGCTTTGAAAAATCGAGTTTTTGGGATAGAAAGCCTACGAAGCGGTTCGAGGTGTTTTAATTCGGGTCTTTTAGATGCGATTGCAGATTTTTAGATCACGTGGATTTGCACGTGCCTAAGTCTTTCCTTTTATCCCTTTATGGGCCACCTAGTTTGTGTGTTATGAACACTCCACTACATGGGCGAATTTTGAGCGGGAATACGGGGCTTGCTTTGATGCAATATGCGTCCTACCTCGTGGTATGGCATAGATGCAATGCAAACTCACGCTACTCTAAAGGGAAAACCCGAAATGTAAAGACAATGCCGAAGGGAAATAACCGAAGGGAAATGACTTGTAATGTAAATGCCGAAGGGAGATATGTATATGGGCCCTTACTCGGGTCTTGCAAATAAGAGCGAAGGCTCAATGTGGGTGCGTGCTTGAATTGAAAGACTTTACACACACGACATGAAATTAAACCCAAATATAACTTGCAGTATGGCCTTGACTAAGGTCTTGGGAATAAGAGCGAAAGCTCAATGTGTGTGAGTGCTTGAATTGAAGTACTATGCACACAACATGAAATTAAACCCAAATAGTATAACACGGCCCTCACTTGGGTCTTTCAAATAAGAGCGAAGGCTCAATGTGTGTGAGTGCTTGAATTGAAAGACTTACACACACGACCCCAAGACATGGAACACCCCCGTGTGTGCGATCCCTCCCGTTTCCATCTGGAGTTCGATTGATCCTAAAGGCCTAGACGCATTCCCATGGTATCCAGTGATAACGATGGGGCTTGGGTTCACAGAAGTCAAGGTGACTCTGATTTGGTATGCCACATGAAGTGGAAGGATGTTGAGCCCTCCTCCCCCATCGACTAGGCACCTGTCCAGAGAGTGGTTATTCAGAACCACCTCGATATGCAGGGCCTGGTTGTGGGACTCGTAGGGTCTATCTACATCATCTTCCGAGAAAGTGATGGGCGATTTTGCTCCTAATAAAGCCACTTGGGCAGACAGGGATTTCGGACTTATGTTCGAATCAACCTTGGCTCTTTCTAGAATTTTCTCTAGCACGAGTCTATGCCTAGGCGAGGTTTGTATAAGCTCTAGGATAGACATGTGGATAGGAATCTTTATAAGGTGGTTTTCGAAGTCATAAGGATTTAGGATGACTTTGTCTGCTTTTGGCAGAACTCCAGGGATACATGCTTTTAAGGGGCCAGGCACACTGACCACCTTTTTAGCACTTTGTAGGTGCGGGGGTTGATAGATCCTCCCGGATCTAGTCACTTCCCCCACAACCAGCCTAGGGTTCGCGCTAAATTTGGCTCTAAGTATGAGTTGAGGAGCTTGAATTTTTAAAGCTGGTTTTGCCGGGGATTCCACTTTTGGTAGTCCCCGGATGATGACTTGGGCGGGCTTCTTGTACAGTACAAGAGTGGGAGCACAAGTGGGTCGACCAGACTCAGGTTTTTGCACTAGTTCCTTAGAAAAGGTGAGGGTACATACCTCCTTTCCTTTCCCACTGCCACTGGCGTGTTTGGGAAAGGGTTCTTTGAAGATAGCTTGAGGTGGCTCAGGTTCCGAAGTGACCTGGAGCCGGCCCTCCGCTATCAAGTTCTCAATTTTATTTATAAGGGAGAAACAACATTTGGTATCATGGCCTTTGAGCTGATGATACTTACAAAATCGATTTAAATACCCCCATTTGGAAGTGACTCCTTCGGGGATTTCGGGAAGTTCTATCATGCCTTGGGCAAGTAGGAGGTCTAGGACCTCCGACACAGGTTGCCCCAGCGGTGTATATTCCCGTTTTTCAACCGGTTTTTGAAAGGTTCGCTCCCTTTTATTTTCTAGTTTTTCAAAATTTTTGGAAGTGCCTGCCACGCCTGGATCCACCCAGACATTGGCGATTTTATGGGGCTTTGCCCCTTTGTCCATCATGGGTAGCCCATAAGTGATGGGTTTTTCCAAGCGGGTTTTAGAAACGGCACTTCTTTTCCATAAGTGATCGTATGCCCCTTTTCTCAAGTTGGTTTCGAAAAGGGACGCCTTTTTGATCAACTTATGGAAAGTTGAGATCTCATGGAGTGAGAGAAGGGTTTTTAACTCGCTTTTTAAAGTTATCCAGGATGAGCATTACTGCGCATCCATCGGATATGGGTTCTCGCACTTGGCCCAAAAGTGACCTCCATCGTATAATGAAGGCATGTACGTCTTCGTTCATGCCTTGCTTTGTATCCCTTAAGGTATTTAGGGTTGGCGTGACTTCTACGTTGTGTGCAAATCTTTGCATGAAGCAGTTCGCTAACTCTTCAAAAGTAGCGAACTGGCTTAAGTCGTAGGAAGCCAGCCATTTGGCAGCCGTGCCTTTAAGGGATAAAGGGAACCAATACACCCATTTCATCGAGTCATTTTTCTTCTTATGGGCTCGACGCGAGAAAAGTTGCAAGTGAGACCTAGGGTCTCCCATGCCGTCATACCGATGGAAGTTTGGTATTTCATCGTCACTGTCTGTTTCGTAATCCATAGGAAGAAAATCAGACAGGGCGTAACTTCTTTTCTCTTTGTTTTTCCCTTTCAGCAACTGCTGTAGGGCTTTACGGTCCTTTTGTGTGAAGGACTCGTGGTATTGGTTGCCTTCCATTACAGAGGCCTCTTTGTGCTTGTGAGGTTTTTCAGATTTTTTCTTAGGCCTTTGTTCACCGTTTGATGAACAGGAATCGCCTACTTCAGCCTCTTGAATGAGAGCATCGATTTTGGCCTCAAATTCCCTTCTCAAGTCCTCGATTTCATCTAGTTTGATCTTGTTTTTGAAAATCCTCCTAGAGTGAGAACTTGATGCGCATGAGCCTTGGCTCGACACTTTACTTGGATTGGATTTTGACATGCTTTTCAAGCTTTTTCAAAATTTCCTAAGTACAAGTAAAGAAAACAAAGTTAAAAACAACAACACCGCTTTGAAAATCTTTCGTAAGCTTCTAGACTAACTTGATTTTTGAAAGACTCACATCCCACCGGGCGTGCCAATCTCTGTGGACGCAGGAAAATCCCCGCCTCCCTGGTTTCTTAGGCCTGGAGCGGATCCTTCCGTGTGTCTAAGTCCTATTTGTATAAACAGGGCGTGCCAGCTAGCTTACCTAAGCTAGCGAAGATATATTTGAACCTTACTGTGAGCAAGTGAGCTCTTGTCGTCGCAGACCTTCTTGCACCGATGCGCAAGGGTCAGTCTGTACGCTTTAAAAATCGAGTTTGGGGTAGAGAAAGCCTACGAAAGTGGTTCAAGGTGTTTGATTCGGGTCTTTAATACGATTTCCAGGTTTTAGATCACGTGAATTTGCATGTGCCTAATTCTTTCTTTTTATCCCTTTATGGGCCACCTAGGTGTGTGTTATGAACACTCCACTACATGGGGCGAATTTGAGCGGGAGTACGGGGCTTGCTTTGATGCAATATGCATCCTACCTCGTGGTATGGCATAGATGCAATGCAAACTCATGCTACTCCGAAGGGAAAACCCGAATGTAAAGACAATACTGAAGGGAAATGACTTAAGGGAAATGACTTAAGGGAAATCACTTGAAATGTAAATGCCGAAGGGAAATAACCGAAGGGAAATTGCCGAAGGGAGATACGTATATAAGGTATATATGGGCCCTTACTCGGGCCTTGCCAATAAGAGCGAAGGCTCAATGTGGGTGCATGCTTGAATTGAAAGACTACACACACGACATGAAATAAAACCCAAATATAACTTGCAATATGGCCTTGATTAAGGTCTTGGGAATAAGAGCGAAAGCTCAATGTGTGTGAGTGCTTGAATTGAAGTACTGCGCACACAACATGAAATTAAACCCAAATAGTATAACACGGCCCTTACTTGGGTCTTTCAAATAAGAGCGAAGGCTCAATGTGTGTGAGTGCTTGAATTGAAGTACTACGCACACAACATGAAATGAAACCCAAATAGTATAACACGGCCCTTACTTGGGTCTTTCAAATAAGAGCGAAGGCTCAATGTGTGTGAGTGCTTGAATTGAAGTACTACGCACACAACATGAAATGAAACCCAAATAGTATAGCACGACCCTTACTTGGGTCTTTCAAATAAGAGCGAAGGCTCAATGTGTGTGAGTGCTTGAATTGAAAGACAACACACCCAACTTAAGCAAAACCCTACGTAATTTAAAGTGTATACATATATTTATATCTTAGGGGCTGATTAGGCCCGTGTGTGTTCAAAATCGTGCACGACTAAGAGAGTGCACGTGTGTGTGGGTGTGCCAAGCCACGTTATTACAAGTGGGGGGAGACTATGCTCCGTTATTGCAACCCCGTATCGAATTTAATTTAAGCAAGTATACAACTAAGGACCAAGTTAGACACTTACTTATAGCTGGTCCGAAGGTGCCTTGCTTGAGCGTGGGCTTGGCCTTCGCCTTGGGCTGCAAGAGGGAGCTCCGCGGAGTTGAACGGCAAGAGGGGTTGCTGGCCGGATGCCTTAGGTGCGCAGGAGGGGCGCCTCGAAGGTGGCCGACTGCTAGGAATGGGCTGGCTTTGTGTGTTGGGCTAAAGTGACTAAGTAGGGTCACTAAGGGAGGGTGTAGTGTTAGGAAATGTGACACTAAATGGGAGCCTAAGGGAGTGTCTAAGGGGTGCCTAAGGGAGGTATATGGCTGGTGGGTGGCTGGCCGAGTGGCTGTGTACAGTCGGTTGGAGTGGCCGACTAAGGGAGGCTTGGTGGTGGTTGGTTGCTAGGGTGGCTAGGGATGTGGTGGATGGGAAGGGAGCTAGCTAGGATATGGGATAAGGTGGAGTTAGGGGCTGAGGGGAAGTGATATGGGTAGGTCTTAGGGAGTTAAGTGGAGTGGCTGGGTGTAGCTAGGGTGGCTAGGTGATGGCGGGTAGTTGCAGTGGCTAAGGTCTGGCCGAATGGGTAGGATGGCAGGTGGCGGGTGTTGGGATGATGTGGTGGTGGTGTAGGTGGTTGAGAGTGGAGGGGGAGTGAAGAAAAGGTGGAGTGAAGTGGAGATACTAACCGGGTGGTGATGGGAGGCGGCGGATGGAAGAGGAGCAGCCGAGTGGTTGAAGTGGATGGTTCGGTCGGATGAAAAAGGGTGGCGACGGGTGGTTGGCCGGCTGGGGTGTGGTGGTGCAGGTGGAACAAGGTGGTGGCCGGCTGTGGTGGAGGTGGAAGACCTGGCTGGGCTGGCTGGGCTCGGTTGGCAATGGGGGATGGAGTCGGCTAGGCTGGCTAGGATGGGAGAGCTTGGAAATCCCGCCCCTTGGGGGGGGGGTTTATATAGGGCTGAAGAAGTCGATTGGGGCTGGTATTAGGAGGGTGGTTAGGTGGTTTTAGTAGGGGTGGTGTGGTGATAAGGTGGGCTGGTTTTGGGGAGGGGCCAGATATTTTGATACAAGTGGTTTTGGGTAGATGGTGTGCTAGGTTTAGGTGGGGTGGTTTTGGGGTTTAGGGTTTAGCTAGGTGGGTTGGTTTTGGGGTGAGGTTTAGTGAGGGGGGTTAGGTGATTAGGCTAGGATTAGGTTAGGTTTAGGGAAATTAACCTAGGTTTAGGCCGGGATTAGGGAAGTGGGTTAGGTGATTAGGTTGGGATTAGGCCGGGATTAGGGAAGTGGGTTAGGTGATTAGGCTAGGATTAGGGTAAAAAGGCTAGGATTAGGTGTTTTTGGTTAGGATTGGATTAAGGAGCTCCCTTTGCATGACCCATAGACCTTAATTACATCATGTTGGTGCAGCCCTAGGTTAGGTTTTGGCTAATTACAAGCTTAAACCCACTTTAATTAGGCTAACCCACATGATTAACCCCAAACTTGACACACAAGTCAAGCTTAATTACAACACACTCTAATCTTATCCTCCCCCACTCTCTCTCATGCCCATAATCCCACGTGAAATTCAAGTGGGCCCCACCTCCATTTACGAGAAGGTGATGTGGGCCATGGATATGGATATTGGATTGGATCTCTAGATCCAAATCCAAATCCAAGTCCACACATGGGTTTGGATTGGGATCTGGATATATATGGTCCAGATCCGATCCAAACTGAATTCTGACTCCTTCAGGCTGTGTTCGAAACGAACGGTTTGTGCAGGGTCTGACAGCATCAATACTCCATCTGCATTGGGTCTTCGCCAACATGATCGTACGCTTCTATTTTCGCCTTCCGAAGCTGATTTCAAGTAAGGTTTTGATGATAACAAGGTCTTAGACGTTCGAGATCCTGGGGGTGGATTTAATACGAGAGTTGCTGTGCCGGGCTTGACTTGTGCTCCGGTGCCGGGCTCTCTTTAGCTTCTCTGGTCCTGTCTTGATTAGGCCAAGCTGCTTCGGGGTTTCAAAATGTGTTCTAAAAATTTTTTAAAACCATATTATACATATTTAAAATATATAAAGTTTTAAAACATATGTACAGGGTTGCTTGGAAGGCTCCTGGGTTTCCATACTCAAAATGGCCCTTTGGGGCTGCTTTTATAAAACCAAGTTTGTTTTGAGGAATTCGTGGGATTTCGAGGTGTTTACAAATACAAACAAAACCCAATCAAACACTTCGTATATTTTCAAAGAGGTTACATTTGTTCAAAATCGACTTTGCAAAAGCATACAGACTGACCCTTGCGCATCGGTGCAAGAAGGTCTGCGACAAAAAGAGCCCACTTGCTCACAATCGCCCCAAACGAGTCAGATATTCAAAAACTTACTTCGCTAGCTTGAGTAGGCTAGCTGGCACGCCCTTTTTATAAAAGCGACTTAGACATACGAAAAGGTTCACTTCAGGCCTAAGAACCCAGAGTGAAAATTTTCCGTGTCTACAAGGGGTCGACTTCAATGCCCCTTTGGCTTACCATAAAGCCTAAGAGCTTATCAGATTCGACTCCGAACACACACTTTTGAGGGTTTAGATTTACTTTGTAAAGTCTAAGCCTTTCAAAAAAAATTTGTAAGCATTCGATATGAGTGCATCGAGTTTTTGATTTAGCCAAGAGATCATCCACATATACCTCTATGAGCTCATGAATCTGATCGTGAAAGATCATAGTCATAGCTCTTTGGTAGGTGGCGCTGGTATTTTCCAAACCAAAGGGCATGACTGTATAGCAGTACGTGCCCTAGGGTGTTGTGAAAGTAGTTTTAGCCTGATCTCTTGGGGCTAATTTGATTTGGTTATATCCTGAATACCCATCCATGAATGAAAACATTTCATGATTTGCAATACTATCGACTATCAAATCAATGTTGGGTAAAGGAAAGTTATCCTTTGGAGTGGCTTTGTTCAGTTTTCTAAAATCGATGCATATTCGAATTTTCCCATTGGATTTTCGAACTACAACAATATTTGACAACCAATCAGAATACGCAATGGGTTTTATAAAACCGGCTTTTAGCAGATCTTCTAAACCCTCTTTAACCTGCGCATGCACGTTCGAACGAATCTTCCTAAGCTTTTCTTTATGGGTTTCGCATCCGAATCTAGGGGAAGACAATGCTCTGCGACTCTTGAGTCTATACCCGGCATGTCTTCATACGTCCATGCAAACACATCGATGTAGGTTTTCAAAAATGCAAGGAATGATGATGCTTCATGCTCATGCAAACATGTGCCTATTTTAATGTGTTTGGGCTTTGTTTCACTCCCTAAGTTAATCTTTATGAAATCCCCTCCTACTAAATTTGAAGGTTTTTCAAAATCGAGAATTTTATGAAACTCTAGGAGCTCGGAGGTTGGATCTTCCTCCGGGCTTTGATCATTCTCAAGAGTATTGAATCCTAGGGAATTTGAACTTGATGTTTGAGTTTTGAAAACACTTGGTTTTTGACTTGGAATTTCAACGGGTTTCAAAGCTTTTGGTCTTGTTATGAAGACAACTTTCTTTTCGAAATCCTTGGCTTTTTCCAAATTTTTACCAGGAGTTGGTATATACAGGATTTTGTTTTTGGGTATTTCTAAATTTTTGATTTTTGTAAAGCAAAGACACTTGGAGCTATACAAACAATAGTTTTTTTGGTTTTTGCACCAATTTCTAATGTTTTTGGTTTTTGAGGTTTTCCAATTTGTTTTTGAATTTCAAGTTTTTCCAATTTTTTTGAATTTTGGTTTAAGAAGGGATCTTCCATCATACCTACAAAGGAAAACGCCACAAGTTAGACCCTAAACAAGAGGTCTAAATCATAGGTTTCTGCTTCACTAGGCTCCAAGGCACCCTTGACCCAGGTGGTCACAGGTGGGGGCTCTAGTAGTATTTTTGGAGTATAGCCAATCCCATATCGGCTTGGGTTGGCCCTAGGGAGTATGGGTTCGCGGAGACCCTGGCTTTGTGTCCCTAGACTTTTGTAGGGCATATATCCCATGTTCAATATCATGTTCCATGAATTTTTGTTTTTTGAAATGTTTTGGTATAAATCATGATCCTGGAACTTGCTATCATCCATTTTATACTCGTATGGCTTTTTATCTAGGGGTTTTTGGAATAGGCGACTCTTGGCCTTACCTAGGATGGTTAGGGTTTTGAGTGGGCGAGCCTTGGGCTGCCCCTTGATGTATAAAACCTTCCTAGGCTTTGGAAGGACGAGTTTGGGTGGCTCGACCAAGACTTGCCCCAGGTTGGCCTCGTAGGTTTGAGAACTTGACAAGCATGGGAAATTTTGTATTCCTTGAAGCTGAGGGTGACTCTCACCTAGAATTACCATGACTTGATCCTCGAAGGGAATTTTGACATACCTATGGAAGGTGGATGGTACAGCTCGCAGGCTGTGTATCCAAGGCCTTCCCAGCAATAGATTGTAGTGGGGGTGGATGTCCAAGACATGGAACACCCCTATGTGAGCTATTCCCCCCGTTTCCATGGGTAATTCTATGGATCCTAAGGGTCTAGACGCATTCCCATCGTATCCAGTGATTACGATGGGGCTTGGGTTTATGGAGGTCAAGGTGACTCCGATTTGATACGCCACATGGAGCGGAAGGATGTTGATACCTCCTCCCCCATCAACTAGGCACCTGTCTAGAGAATGGTGATTTAATACCACCTCGATATGCAGGGCCTGGTTGTGGGATTCATATGGTCTTTTGTTATCCTCTTCCGAGAACACGATGGTCATTTTTGCACCTATAGACGCCACTTGGGTTGACAAGGACTCCGGGGTTATGTTTGAGCTAACCTTGTCTCTTTCTAAAATTTTCTCTAAAACAAGTCTATGACTAGGCGAGGTTTGTATCAGCTCTAGGATGGACATGTTAATTGGAATCTTTGAAAGATGATTTTCAAATTCATACAAGGTTAAAACAACTTTGCCTTTGTCCGTTTTTGGTGAAACCCTAGGAATACATGCTTTTGAAGGGCCAGGGACACTGACCACTTTTTTAGCACTTTGTAGATGTGTGGGTTGATATATCCTTCCGGACCTGGTCACTTCTCCCACGATCAACCTAGGGCTCGCGCCTATGATGGCTCTATTCATGTGCTTTGAAGCACCTTGGATTTGTAAAACAGGTTTAACCGGGGGCGGGCTTTTAGGCACTCCCCGAATCACTACTTGGGTGATTTTCCTATGAAGGATGAGAGATGGTGCACAAGTAGAAAACCCAGAATGACATGCTTGCGCTAGACTCTTTGAAATCGTTAAAGCACATACCTCTTTGCCCTTCCCACTGGTACTTGCATGGTTGGGGAAGGGTTCTTTGAAAATAGCTTGGGAAGGTGTAGACGCGCGAAAATCCCCGCCTCTTTGCCTTTTTCAGGGCTTGGAGCGGATCCTCTCGTGTGTCTAAGGCCTATGTATGCAAACAGGGCGTGCCAGCTAGCTTACCTAAGCTAGCGAAGATATTTTTAACACTGACTTCTAAACGTGGCGACTGTGAGCAAGTAAGCTCTTGTCGTCGCAGACCTTCTTGCACCGATGCGCAAGGGTCAGTCTGTACGCTTTGCAAAAATTGAGTTTTTGGAGAGAAAGTCTACGAAGCGGTTCGAGGTGTCTATTTCGGGTCTTTAAAATGCGATTGCATGTTTTAGATCACGTGGATTTGCACGTGCCTAAGTCTTTTCTTTTATCCCTTTTCGGGCCACCTAGTTTGTGTGTTATGAACACTCCACTACATGGGCGAATTCGAGTGGGGCTTGCTTTGATGCAATATGCGTCCTACCTCGTGGTATGGCGTAGATGCAATGCAAACTCACGCTACTCCAAAGGGAAAACCCGAAATGTAAAGACAATACTGAAGGGAAATAACTGAAGGGAAATAACCGAAGGGAAATAACCGAAGGGAGATATGTATATAGATTATGTATATGAGCCCTTACTTGGGTCCTGCAAATAAGAGCGAAGGCTCAATGTGGGTGCGTGCTTGAATTGAAAGACTTACACACACGACATGAAATGAAACCCAAATATAAATTGCAGTATGGCCTTGACTAAGGTCTTGGGAGTAAGAGCGAAGGCTCAATGTGTGTGAGAGTGCTTGAATTGAAGTACTACACACACGACATAAATGAAACCCAAATATAACTGCAATAAGGCCTTCACTAAGGTCTTGGGAGTAAGAGCGAAGGCTCAATGTGTGTGAGAGTGCTTGAATTGAAAGACTTACACACACGACATGAAATTAAACCCAAATAGTATAGGTCGGCCCTTACTTGGGTCTTTCAAATAAGAGCGAAAGCTCAATGTGTGTGAGTGCTTGAATTGAAAGACAACGCACCCAACTTAAGCAAAACCCTTCGAGAATGAAAGTATATATACTTATGTATTAGGGGCTGATTAGGCCCGTGTGTGTTCAAAATCGTGCACGACTAAGAGAGTGCACGTGTGTGGGTGTGCCAAGCCACGTTATTACAAGCGGGGGGAGACTATGCTCTGTTATTACAACCCCGTATCAAATTGAATCTCAAGCAAGTATACAACTAAAGACCGAGTTTAGGCACTTACGAGTAGCTGGTCCGTAGAGGCCTTGCTTGAGCGTGGGCTTGGCCTTCGCCTTGGGCTGCAAACGGGAGCTCCGCGAGGATGGGTGACCAAGGGTGCTGGCCGGCTGCAAGTGGGGCACGGGATAGGCGCCTCGAATGTGGCCGGTTGCAAGTGGGTGTCGCCTTGATGTGGGCGATTAAAGGGGTGGGCCAAGTAAGTGTGTAGGGTCACGAATGGGGAGTATAGAGGGTTAGGGAATATGGACCTAAGGGGAGTTTAGGGGAAGGCCGAATGGGAGTCTTAGGGGAATGCCGAATGGGAGTCTTAGGGGAAGGCCGAATGGAGATAGGATGGTTAGGTAGTGACCGGTAGTTTAGGTTGTGCTAGGTTCGGCTAAGTGAAAAGGGTGGTGACAAAGGGATGAGATGATGATATGGTGGGTGGCTAGGAGTGGAGAGGGAGTAGAGAAGGATTTAGATAGAGTTGGGGAATGCTTACCGAATGGGGAGAGGCGGTGGATGGAAGAGAGAAGCCGGGTGGTTGGGATGGAGAGCAAGCGGTGGCGTCCGGCTGGGAGATTGTGGTGTGGGCTGTGGTGGGGTGGAGGGATGGTGGTGTTGCAGGCGGCGCAGGTGGAGCAGGAAGTGGCGTTCGGCTGGGTGAGGAAATGGGGGAAAGAGAGGGCCCGGCTGGGATTGGTGAGGGTCCTTCTTGCTTGGAAAACCCGCCCCCAAGGGGGGGGGTTTAAATAGAGATGGGTAGGTCGGTTAGGGCTGGGCTTGGGGTAGTGGTTAGGTGGTTTAGGTAGGGTGGTATGTAGATAAGGTGGGCTGGAAAGGGTTGGGCCAGATATTTTGAAAACTAGGGGTTTGGGTAGATTGTGGGCTAGGGGTGGTTTAGGGGTTTAGGGCTAGGTTAGGTGGTTGGGTTTTAGGGTGAGGTTTAGTGAGCTAGGTTAGGTGATTAGGCTAGGTTTAGGCTAGGATTAGGGAAATTAACCTAGGTTTAGGGAAGGATTAGGGAAGTGGATTAGGTGATTAGGTTGGGATTAGGCCGGGATTAGGGAAGTGGGTTAGGTGATTAGGCTCATATTAGGGGCGGATTAGGGGGGTAGGCTTGGATTAGGTGTTTTGGGTTAGGTTTAGGTTAAGGAGCTCCCTTAGCATGGCCCATAGACCTTAACCACCTCATGTTGGTGCAGCCCTAGGTTAGGTTTTAGCTAATTACAAGCTTAAACCCACTCAATTAGGCTAACCCACATGATTAACCCCAAACTTGACACACAAGCCAAGCTTAATTACAACCCTCTTGATATTTTCCATCCCCACTCTCTCTCATGCCCATAATCCCACGTGAATTTCAAGTGGGCCCCACCTCCATTTATGAGAAGGTGATGTGGGCCATGGATATGGATATTGGATTGGATCTTTGGAACCAAATCCAAATCCAAGTCCACATATGGGTTTGGATTGGGATCTGGATATATATGGTCCAGATCCAATCCAAACTGAACTCTGACTCCTTCGAGCTTGGTTCGAAACGGACGATTTGTGCGGGGCCTGACAGCATCAGTACTCTGTCTGCATTGGGTCTTCGCCAACATGGTCGTCCGTCTCCATTTCTGCCTTCCGGAGATGACTTCAAATGATATTTTGATAAGAAAAGGGTCTTGGACGTTCGAGATCCTGGGGGTGTGAATCAGATACAAGAGTTGTTGTGCCGGGCTCGACATGTGCTCCAGTTCCGGGCTCTTCTTAGCTCTCCTGGTCCTGTCTTGATCGGGCCAAGCTGCTTTGGGGTTTCAAAACATGTTTTAAAAGGTTTTAAAAGCTATATTGTATGTTTTCGAAATATAGAGTTCAAAACGTATGTACAGGGTTGTCTGGAAGGCTCCTGGGTTTCCAGACTCAAAATGGCCCTTTGGGGCTGCTTGTATAAAACCAGATAGATTTTGAAAAATTCATGGGATTTCGGGGTGTTTACAGAAGGCTCTGGTTCCTTAGTGACCTGGAGCCGGCCCTGCTCTATCAAGTTCTCAATCTTGTTGAGTAGGGAAAAACATTGCTTTGTATCATGGCCTTTGAGCTGATGATACTTGTAAAATCAATTTAAGAACCTCCCTTTGGAAGTGGTTCCCTCGGGAATCTCAGGGAGTTCGAACATTCCTTGGGCAAGTAGGAGGTCCAGGACCTCCGTCACAGGTTGCCCCAGTGGAGTATACTCCCGTTTTTCAAAAGGTTTTTGTATTTTTTGTCTTTTTTATTTTCAAAACTCTCAAAATTTTTGGAAGTGCTCGCCAGGCTTGGATCCACTCGGATGTTTGCAACTTTGTGGGGCTTTGCCCCTTTGTCCATTGTGGGTAACCCGTAAGTTCCGGGTTTTTCCAAGCGAGTTTTTGAAACAACACTCCCTTTCCACAAGTGATCGTAGATGCCTTTCTTCAAATTTGTTTCAAAAAGGGATGCCTTTTTAATCAACTTGTGGAAAGTTGAGATTTCGTGTAGGGAGAGAAGGGTTTTCAACTCACTTTTGAAATTATCCAGGATGAGCATTACTGCGCACCCTTCGGATATCGGTTCTCTTACTTGCCCCAGGAGGGACCTCCATCGAACGATGAATGCATGTATGTAAATACCCCGAAATACCATGAACTTCTCAAATAAAACCTAGTTTTGTAAAAGCAGCCCCAAAGGGCTATTTTGAGTTTGGAAACCCAGGAGGCTTCCAGGCAACCCTGTACATATGTTTAAAACTGTATATGCTTTAAAATATGTATAATATATTTTAAAACCTTTTAAAATACGTTTTGAAACCCCACGAAGCGACTTGGCCTGACGCAAGCAGGACCAGAAGAGCTAAAGAGAGCCTGGAATCGGAGCACATGTCGAGCCCGGCACAACAACTCTCGTGTTAAACCTCACCCCCAGGATCTCGAACGTCCAAGTCCCTGTTATCAGCAAACATCATTTAAAATCATCTTCGGAAGGCGAAAACAGAAGCGGATGACCATGTTGGCGAAGACCCAACACAGACGGAGTACTGATGCTGTCAGACCCCGCACAAACCGTTCATTTCGAACATACCCTGAAGGAGTCAGAATTCAGTTTGGATTGGATCTGAACCATATATATCCAGATCCCAATCCAAACGTATGTGTGGATTTGGATTTGGATTTGGATCCAAAGATCCAATCCAATATCCACATCCATGGCCCACATCACCTTCTCATAAATGGAGGTTGGGCCCACATGAAATTCACGTAGGATTATGGGCATGAGAGAGAATGGGGAGGATAAGCATGAGGGGAATTGTATTAAGCTTGACTTGTGTGTCAAGTTTGGGGTTAATCATGTGGGTTAGCCTAATTAGTATGGTTTAAGCTTGTATTAGCCAAAAACCTAATCTAGGGCTGCACCAACATGATGCAATGAAGTCTATGGGTTATGCAAAGGGAGCTTCCTAAACCAATCCTAAGCCAAAACCCCTAATCCTAGCCCTTTACCCTAATCCCGGCCTAATCACCTAACCCACTTCCCTAATCCCGGCCTAATCCCAACCTAATCACCTAACCCACTTCCCTAATCCCGACCTAATCCCAACCTAATCACCTAGCCCACCTCCCTAATCCTTCCCTAAACCTAGCATAATTCCCCTAATCCTAGCCTAAACACCTAACCCACCTCACTAAACCTCACCCCAAAACCAACCCACCTAGCTAAGCCCTAAACCACTAAACCACCCCACCTAAAACCTAGTACACCATATCCCTAAAACCACTTAAAACGAAATATCTGGCCCCTCCTCAAAACCAGCCCACCTTATCACCACACCACCACCACCTAACCACCTAACCACCCTCTAAAAACCAGCCCCAACCGACCTTGGAATAATCTATAAACCCCCCCCCTAGTGGGTAGTTTTTCAACTCTTCCAGCCGGCACTTGGGCCAGCCGAACCCTCTCTCACCTGGCTCTCTTCTCTCACCTGCTCCACCACTAACCCCGGCCTGCACCACTCCACGCCACCACTATCTCCCGACCTGCTCCACTCCATGTCGCCACCACGGTCGCCCGGTCAGCTCCCCTCCTTCCACCCGACTGCCTTCCTTGGACACCTGCCAACCTTTCTTGCTTATTCGGTTAGTATTAGGTTGGGTTTAGGGGAGAATGGCTAGGTAAGGTGGGTTAGCTTAGGGCTAGGTTTAGCAGCATCCCCTTGGCCTTCGATCCATGGACCTAGTTGCAGCATGTTGGTGCAGCCCTAGGTTAGGTGTAGGTGCATACAAGCTTAAACCCACACTCATTAGGCTAAACCCACACTCATTAGGCTAAACCCACACTCATTAGGCTAAACCCACATGATTAACCCAAAATTTGACACAAAAGTCAAGCCCACCAAAATTCTCACTCATACATTATCCCATTCTCTCTCATACCCAAGCTTTTCACGTGAATTTCTTGTGGGCCCCACCTCCATTTATGAGAAGGTGATGTGGGCCATGGATGTGGGTATTGGATTAGATCTTTGGATCCAAATCCAAATCCATATCCATATGCATGTTTGGATTTGGATATGGATATATATGTTCCAGATCCGATCCAAATCTAATTTTCTGACTCCTTCATGGCGTTGTGAAACGGACGGTTTGTGCGGGGCCTGACAGCATCAGTACTCTGTCTTGCATTGGGTCTTCGCCAACATTGTCGTCCGCTCTTCTTCTCACCTTCCGGAGATCAGTTTGAACAATATGTTGATAACAGGGGCTTGGATGTCCGAGATTTTGGGGATGATTCTGATGCGAGAGTTGATGTGTCGGGCTTGACATATGCTCCGGTTTCGGGCTCTCTTTTGCTTCTCTAGTACTGCTTTTATCAGGCCAAGTTGCTTTATGGGGTTTCAAAATACCTTTTTAAAGGTTTTAAAACTGTATAACATATATTTTTAAAACATATATAGTTTAAACATATGTACAGGATTGCCTGGAAGGCTCCTGGGTTTCCAGACTCAAAATAGCCATTTGGGGCTGCTTTTGCAAAACCAGGTAATTTTAGAAAATCGTGGGATTTTGGGGTGTTTACAGTAGTCTCCCTCCGAAATGTAATATTGGTGCATGACACACAAGCACCCACGTGCACTTGAGCCTTTTCGCTCTTAGTTGCACACTTTTGCACACAAATGGGCCTTGGCAGCCCCTAAGATATAGCTCTATTTATATAAATTTAGCTGCATGGGTTTACATTCAAGTCGTGTGCGTTGTCTTTCCGTTCCACACTCACACACATTGAGCCTTCGCTCTTACTCCCAAGACTCTAATAAGAGCAGTATTGCAATTCAATTTGGGGTGTTATTTTCTAGTTGTGTGCGCTGTCTTTCCATTCCACACTCACACACATTGAGCTTTCGCTCTTACTCCCAAGACTCTAATAAGATTCATACTGCAATTCAATTTGGGGTGTTATTTTCAAGTTGTGTGCGTTGTCTTTCCATTCTACACTCACACACATTGAGCTTTCGCTCTTACTCCCAAGACTCTAATAAGAGCCATATTGCAATTCGATTTGGGTTGTTAAATTCAGTCGTGTGTGTTGTCTTTCAATTTACACACATACACACACGTTACATTGAGCCTTTCCGCTCTTATATCTATATCTCCCTTCTGCTACGTTTTACGGTTCAACTGCGTGAGTTGCATTTAAATTTATACATGTAGACGCAGGAAAATCCCCGCTCGTCTGGCTTTCTCAGGGACTGGAGAGGATCCTCTCGTGTGTCTAAGGCCTATTTATATAAACAGGGCGTGCCAACTAGCTTACCTAAGCTAGCGAAGATATATTTTAATTCTGACTTCTAATGTGGCGACTGTGAGCAAGTGAGCTCTTGTCGTCGCAAACCTTCTTGCACCGATGCGCATGGGTCAGTCTGTACGCTTTAAAAAATCGAGTTTTGAGATAGAAAAAGCTTACGAAGCGGTTCGAGGTGTTTTTGATTCGGGCCTTTAATACGATGGCAGATTTTAGATCACGTGGATTTGCACGTGCCTAAGTCTTTCTTTTTATCCCTTTATGGGCCACCTAGTTTGTGTGTTATGAACACTCCACTACATGGGCGAATTTGAGCGGGGCTTGCTTTGATGCAATATGCGTCCTACCTCATGGTATGGCGTAGATGCAATGCAAACTCACGCTACTCCAAAGGGAAAACCCGAATGTAAAGACAATGCCGAAGGGAAATAACCGAAGGGAAATGACTTGTAATGTAAATGCCGAAGGGAGATATGTATATATGGTATGTATATGGGCCCTTACTCGGGTCTTGCAAATAAGAGCGAAGGCTCAATGTGGGTGCGTGCTTGAATTGAAAGACTTACACACACGACATGAAATAAAACCCAAATATAACTTGCAGTATGGCCTTGATTAAGGTCTTGGGAATAAGAGCGAAAGCTCAATGTGTGTGAGTGCTTGAATTGAAGTACTACGCACACAACACGAAATTAAACCCAAATAGTATAACATGGCCCTTACTTGGGTCTTTCAAATAAGAGCTAAGGCTCAATGTGTGTGAGTGCTTGAATTGAAAGACTTACACACATGACATGAAATGAAAACCCAAATAGTATAGCACGACCCTTACTTGGGTCTTTCAAATAAGAGCGAAGGCTCAATGTGTGTGAGTGCTTGAAAAAGACAACACACACGACATGAAATGAAACCCAAATAGTATATCTCGGCCCTTACTTGGGTCTTTCAAATAAGAGTGAAGGCTCAATGTGTGTGAGTGCTTGAATTGAAAGACAACACACCCAACTTAAGCAAAACCCTACGTAAGTTAAAATATATATATATTTATATATTAGGGGCTGATTAGGCTCGTGTGTGTTCAAAATCATGCACAACTAAGAGGGTGCACGTGTGTGTGGGTGTGCCAAGCCACGTTATTACAAGCGGGGGGAGACTATGCTCCGTTATTACAACCCCGTATCGAATTGAATTTTAAGCAAGTATACAACTAAGGACCGAGTTAGGCACTTACTAATAGCTGGTCCAAAGATGCCTTGCTTGAGCGTGGGCTTGGCCTTCGCCTTGGGCTACAAGAGGGAGCTCCGCGGAGTTGAACGGCAAGGGGCTGCTGGCCGGGTGCGTTAGGTGCGCGGAAGAGATGCCTTGAAGATGGCCGGCTGCTAGGGATGGGCTGGTTTTGGCGTGTTGGGCTGAAGCGCCTAAGTAGGGTCACTAAGAGAGGTTGCAAGGTTAGGGAGTATGGCACTAAGGGGGAGCCAAAGGGAGTGTTGTAAACACCCCAAATCTTCTATATTTCAAAAACTCTCAAAACACCAAAAAGCTCGTTTGAGCCAAAATGATGACCTGTTTTGAAATGTGAAAACAGGTACAGAAGGCAAAAGAAGACCCTAGGCCCGAAGAGGATTCAAGCCCAGAGCTTCAGAAGCCACTCCCTGATAAAAAAACAAAAGAAAGTTGAGCCCGTTTGATGAAAAGCTCAACGGAGTCCAGAACGGCGAGACGGAGTCCGGACGACAAAGTTGGAGAAAACCCAGCACCAGACGGAGCGCTGATGAAGCCAGTGCCCGCACATCGTTCGCCTCGAGAAGCCAAGAAGGACTGTCCGAAGAAATTTTGATTTGGATCTGGACCATAAATATCCAGATCCAAATCCATGTAATGAATAGTGTTTGGATTTGGGCCAATCCAAATAGTGTTTGGGTTGATCCAAATAGTGTTTGGATTTGGATTGGATCCAAATAGTGTTTGGATTGGATTGGATCGGATCTGGACCAAAATATCCAGATCCGTATCCATAAAAATATTGGATTTGGATCGGATACAGATCTCAAAATATACAAGATCCAATATCTAGATCCAAATAGTGTTTGGATTTGGGTATGGATCCAAACCCAAATCCAAGACCTACCTCAAATGTCTATAAATAGAGGTGAGGGGGTCCATGTAAAGGGTGCATGCAAATATTTGGGAGGAGAGAGAGGGAGTGATAGACCTAGCCATGTGGGCTCATTGGGTGAGGTGGGTTCAAGCCATGTGGGCTAAGTGGGTCTAGACCAAGGGGCTGCAACCAAGGTGGGCTAGACCAAGTGGCTGAAACCAAGGTGGGCTGGACCAAGTGGCTGCAACCGTGGAGACGTGGGCTCAAGCCATGAAGGACCGGCTCCAAGAGGTAAGCCTAACCTAACCTAGTCATTCTCTCTACACCCCTCTAAACCTAACCCCAACCTAGCCTAGGTTCGAACCTACCTAACCCCAACTGAACCTAACCCTAACTAAACCTAGCCCTAACCCAACCTAGGTTCGACTAAACCTAACCCTAGACTTGAACCAACCTAAATCTAACCGGACCGCGCCTGCCGTGCGCCCCGCGCCTTGTCCACGCGCCCTGACGCTATCCCACGCTCTGACGCCATCCCGCGCCCTGACGCCATCCCGCGCCACTACGGCGCCCCTCCTAGCGCCAGACGCCCGCCAGCGCCCAGCGCCAGGCGCCCGACGCCTTCCTACCAACCTGACCACCTTCCTGCCAACCTAACCTGCACCTTGGCCGTGACCTGCATCCTAGGACAGACCCTAGGACAGACCCTACACAGCCCCCGTCTTGGCCGAACCTTAGTTCCCCTAAGACCCTAATCGTACCCCATAGAACCTCCCTCAAAGCCACCTAGGATAACCCCCTCTTGGCTGCCCAACGTGAACCGTGAGCTCACGTGCAAGCAAGTTGAACATGGACCAGCTATTTGTAAGTGTCTAAACTTGGTCTATTACATTAACTTGCTTTATATTCAATTAAATTTTGATACGGGGTTGTAGTAAAGGAGCTTCGTCTCCCCCCGATTGTAATAACGTGGTTTGACACACCCACACACATGCGCACTTGAGCCTTTCCGCTCTTAGTCGTACACTTCTTGCACACACATGGGCCTAACAAGCCCTTAATATATAGTTATATTTATATATTTTAAGTCAAGGGGGTTTTTAATTAAGTCGTGTGTGTTGTCTTTCCATTTTCCACACGCACACACATTGAGCCTTCGCTCTTACTCCCAAGACCTTAGTAAAGGCCTTATTGCAGTTATATTTGGGTTTCATTTATGTCGTGTGCGTAGTACTTCAATTCTACACTCGCACACATTGAGCTTTCACTCTTACTCCCAAGACCTTAGTCAAGGCATACTGCAATTTATATTTGGGTTTCATTTCATGTCGTGTGTGTAAGTCTTTCAATTCAAGCACGCACACACATTGAGCCTTCGCTCTTATTTACAAGACCCAAGTAAGGGCCCCTACATATACTCTATATAAAGTAATTCTTTCGGCTACGTCTTTAAGATTCGGGTTTTAAGGTTCAAGTCATGTGCGTTGTCTTTCAATATATACACGACACACACGTACACAATTGAGCCTTTCCGCTCTTAAGATATAGCCATATTTCCCCTTCCGCTATTTACTTTACAAGTCATTTACCTTCGGCTATTTACTTTACAAGTCATTTCCCTTCGGTTATTTCCCTTCGGCAATTTCCCTTCGGCATTGTCTTTTAAATTCAGGTTTTCCCTTTGGAGTTGCGTGAGTTTGCATTGCATCTACGCCATACCACGAGGTAGGACGCATATTGCATCAAAGCAAGCCCCGTACTCCCGCTCCAATTCGCCCCATGTAGTGGAGTGTTCATAACACACACCTAGGTGGCCCATAAAGGGATAAAAAGAAAGACTTAGGCACGTGCAAATCCACGTGATCTAAAATCTGAAAATCGTACAAACCCGAATCAAATCGTGCAAACACGCCAAGACTTAGGCTATTTCGATGCACGCCCATCGTGCCTAAGCAGATTAAAATTTGAAAGACTTAGGGTCGTCCAATCCTTACAAAGTCAAAATCGCCCAAATGCATGGTTTTCAAAAGGTTTTAAAACACTTCTTCATTCAAAATATATTTTGAGTTAAACTTGTTTCAAAATGAAGTCTCTAAGCGTACAGACTGACCCTTGCGCATCGGTCCAAGAAGGTCTGCGACGTAAAAATCCCGCTTGCCTACAATCGCCTTTCAAAAGTCAGATTATTTTCAAAACATACTTTGCTAGTTAAAGTAAACTAGCTGGCACGCCCATAAAGCGAAGTAGATTGCGAAAAGGTTCACTTCAGGCCTAAGAACCCGTAAGTGAAAATTTTCGGTGTCTACAAGTGTCTAATGGAGCACCTAAGGTTGGCGAGTGGCTGGCCGAATGGAAAGGTGACGGTCGGTTGGAGTGGCCGACTAAGGGGACTTGGTGGTGGCGGGCTACTAGGGTGGCTGGGTAATGGTGGATGGGAAGGGAACTAGCTAGGATATGGGGTAAGGTAGTAGTGGATTTGGTGAGGTAATATGGGCAGGTTTTAGGGAGTTGGGTGGAGTGGCCAGGTGTAGCTAGGGTGTCTAGGCAATGGCGGGTAGTTAGGTTGGTTGAGGCTTGGCTGAATGGGAGTGGTGGCGGCAGGTGGCTGGTGTTAGGGTAAGGAGGTGGTAGTGTAGGTGGCTGAGAGTGGAGGGGGAGTGGAGAAGAGGTGAGGTGGAGTATGGGGTACTAACCGAGTGATGGGAGGCGGTGGGTGGTGGAGGAGCAGCCGGGTGTGGTGGAGTGGCTGGTTCGGCCGGATGAAGAGGATGGCGACGGGTGGCTGGGGAGTGGTGGAGCAGGTGGAGCACGGTGGTGGCTGGTGGTGGTGCAGGTGGAAGAGCCGGCTGGGAGTGGGGCAGGTGGAGGATGATGGAAGATGGGCTGGAAATGGAGGGCCCAAAAGCTCAAAACCCGCCCACTAGGGGGGGGGTTTATAGCTTTTGTGAAGGGCGGTGGGGCTGGTTTTGGGGTAGTGGTTAGGTGGTCTAAGGGTGGTGGTAAGGTAGTAAGTTGGGCTGGTATTAGGGTAGGGCGAGATATTTTAGATACAAGGGGTTTTGGGTAAGTTGTGTGCTAGGTTTAGGTGGGGTGGTTTAGAGGTTTAGGGTTTAGCTAGGTGGGTTGGTTTTGGGGTGAGGTTTAGTGAGGTGGGTTTGGTGATTAGGCTAGGATTAGGTTAGGTTTAGGGAAATTAATCTAGGTTTAGGGAAGGATTAGGGAAGTGGGTTAGGTGATTAGGTTGGGATTAGGCCGGGATTAGGGAAGTGGGTTAGGTGATTAGGCTAGGATTAGGGCTGGATTAGGGTAGAAGGCTAGGATTAGGTGTTTTTGGTTAGGATTAGGTGAAGGAGCTCCCTTTGCATGACCCATAGACCTTAATCACATCATGTTGGTGCAGTGCTAGGTTAGGTTTTGGCTAATTACAAGCTTAAACCCACTTAATTAGGCTAACTCATATGATTAACCCCAAACTTAACACACAAGTCAAGCTTAATTACAAACATACTCTAATCTTATCCTCCTCCACTCTCTCTCATGCCCATAATCCCACATGAAATTCAAGTGGGCCCCACCTCCATTTATGAGAAGGTCATGTGGGCCATGGATGTGGATATTGGATTGGATCTCTGGATCCAAATCCAAATCCAAGTCCATACATGGGTTTGGATTGGGATCTGGATATATATGGTCCAAATCCAATCCAAACTGAATTCTGTCTCCTTCTTGTTGTGTTCGAAATGAATGGTTTGTGTGGGGTCTGACAGCATCAGTACTCCGTCTGCGTTGGGTCTTCGCCAACATGATCGTCCGCTTCTGTTTTCGCCTTTCGAAGCTGATTTCAAGTAATGTTTTGCTGATAACAAGGTCTTGGACGTTCGAGATACTGGGGGTGGATTCAATACGAGAGTTGCTGTGCTGGGCTTGACTTGTGCTCCGGTTCCGGGTTCTCTTTAGCTTTTCTGGTCCTATCTTGATTAGGCCAAGCTGCTTCGAGGTTTCAAAACGTGTTTCATAAGGTTTTTAAAAACATATTATACATATTTAAAATATATAAAGTTTAAAATATATGTACAGGGTTGTCTGAAAGGCTCCTGGGTTTCCAGACTCAAAATGGCCCTTTGGGGCTGCTTTTACAAAACCAGGTTGTTTTGAGGAATTCGTGGGATTTCAGGGTGTTTACAGATGCCCCTCTTTGGCCTTGTCCAAATCTATTTGGATAAGGGCAAAGATGACAAACATCCCTTTCAATGTCTCCCTAGATCTAACCACGAAGAATATGAGATCATCCCAATCTTTAGCAAAATCTCACTTTTAAAACCCTGGTAGTTGGAGATATCACGCCAAAGGGATTTTACTATGGAATCTGGTCCTAAATGGTATCATATTTTATGCAAGTATTATGCGTGGAATGCATATGCATGACATGGGTGTGGTGCCAAGAGTGGCGACCTCCCCGAGACCAGATGTGGTCGAACTCTAGAGACTTACAAGGTCTACTGCTCCAAGTGAGCAAATCCTATGCTGTTCGATGTTCGATTTTCAAAAGTTATTTATAAAATTTATTTACAAAAGGGACAATTGTCTTGTGCCTCGATCCTAAAGATCTCGAGCTCTTCGTGTTTGCCCTTGTTTGAGTCTTAACACTTGCTTATCTAGCGGAGGTTTTATAAGAAAACAAGGCATATTTCAAATTCCTACGCCTTACTCAAAACGTCGAATTCTCAAACAAGATGAAATTTAAGTAAGTAAATCCTATTTTTACTTTAGGATTCCTCAAAATGAACCATGCTTTAGCTTGGGATAAGCTAGGGATGGGAAAGAGATACCACAGTCCCTTCTGGAGCGTCCCGTGGTTTAAGGCATAGAAGGCGGAAAACTGCTCTTTTTGAGCTTTTTGGCCTCTTTTTCCTTTTTTTTCCTAGAGGGTCTCTCTTTAGGAGTATTTTTTCTTTAATCCCTCTTTTTCATAAGAGAATCAATTTTTCTTTTGAATTCTGCTTTCTTTCTTATGGAAAGATACTTTGAATGGGAAATTCCCTTTGTTTGGGCCGTGTTTTTCCTTTTGGAAGGAGAAGAGAAGAGGGGAGGACTTATCCCAAGCCTACGCTCGATCCATTCCAGATCAGCCTATATAGAAATAGCACGTACTACTTGCAAGTATCTTGCTATGTTGAACTAGGCCTTTCTTTGTAAGAAGAAGGATTTTGAAATGTAACTACGATTTTGAAGACTCCACTCTTTCACAAGTGCGAATTCTCTCACTCAGGGTCACACGACTTTGCCTTTGCACCTTATTCTCATGTCTCAGGGCAGCTATCCCTTAAATTTTCAAAAACTGGGATTTAATCTAAATCCTACACATGATACTTCTTTAAATATTGGATATTGATAGGATCTGCTAAATTCCTACCTTCTACATCGATCAACCAATACGAATTGTTCGTGGTGATTGCTCGTACAACATAAGGTTCATCCCACTTGGGGCACCACTTTCCGAGTGGATGTGGACCACGATAGTGGATGATTTTCAAAACTAGATCCCCCACTTCAAAGTGGCGAGGTCTCATTGTTTGCCATAATGTCGGGCTAGCCTTTGCCGGTATGCACGAGCGTGATCCATGGCAAGGAGTCGCCTTTCATCTAGCAAATCTAGTTCGGCCATCCTAGCATGCTGAAGCGTCTCTAGGGGAGGTCGAGTGCAATGGATGTATGGAATGAATGCAGTTGGGTATGAATGGGAAGAATGGTGTTTGTGCCATAGACCAATTCGAATGGTGTGGCATTCGTGGCAGTCCGGATGGAAGTCCTATAAGCCCATAAGGCTTCATCCAGCTTCTCGTGCCACGTCCTACCCTTCTCTAAGGTTTTCTCAATTATACTAATGAGAGTCTTGTTTGTGGCTTCGGCTTGGCCGTTGCCTTGAGGGTAGTAGGGCGAAGAGAAGTAGTGAGTTATGCCATACGTGTTGCACAGCTTAACCATCCGCTCGTTCTTGAATGGGGTGCCATTATCAGACACGAGGTCTCGTGGAACCCCAAATCGAGCTAAGATATTCCTCCGGATGAAAGCCACCACATGTTGCCCCATCACGTTGGTTAGGGAAATGGCTTCCACCCACTTGGAGAAATACTCCGTGGCTACTAAAATGAATCGATGCCCATTCGAGGCTTTTGGAAAGATTGGGCCTACGATGTCAAACGCCCACATGGTGAATGGCCAGGGGCTGACCACGGAATGCAATGCAGATGAGGGGATATGAATGGCGTGCCCATGCACTTGACATGGATGGCACTTCCTAACATGATCGTGACAATCCTTTTTCAGGGTGGACCAAAAATAGCCCCCTCTAAGTATTTTCATTGCCATCATGTTGGCATTAACATGACCTCCACATTCTCCATCGTGGAATTCATGCATCACTATCCTAGCCTCCTCTAGGTCGATACACCTAAGCAGAATGCCGGTAAAACTTTTTTTGTATAAAACCACAACCAGAATGGTGTATCGGGTCGAAATCTTACGGATGAATGCCTTATCTTTGGATGTGGCATCCTCAACGAATCCCCCATTTTCTAAAAATTGTTTTATGTCATAGAACCAGGGTTTTTCCATAGACTCTGGGTTATTTTGGCAAATATCCAAGTCGTGTGTGGATGGGTTGGGTGCATGCCATATTTCTAAAGATCGGATCCCTGAAATGGGATCGACCTTCAGGGCTAAACCCAAGGAGGAGAGGGCATCGGCGATGCCATTGTCCTCTCTTCCTACGTGTGTGAGTTTGCACGATTGGAAGGACTGGACCAATCGAGTGGCCAACTCATGATATGGAAGTAGTTTTTCATTACGTACTTGCCAAATTTTCAAAACCTGGTTTATGACAAGGAGTGAATCTCCAAAGACCTCGATGCATGATGCCCCTAGAGTTTTCGAAATCCTTAAGCCTTGTATGAGTGCTTCATACTCAGCTACATTGTTGGAACATTCAAAATCTAGGCAGACTGCTATGGGAATCTCACCCATTTTAGGGGAGATGAGGATGACCCCAGTACCAGCCCCTCGTTGGTTTCATGCCCCATCGAAGTGTATCTTCCACACTTGGTTTTCAAAATTGTTTGCCAAAATGTGGTTTTGAAAATGGTTTTGCAATATGCCTTCATCAGGCATTTCATCAAGCGTGGGATATGCATCCTCCAGGGGGAACTCAGCCACGTAATCTGCTAGGGCTTGCCCCTTAATGGAGATCTGGTGATGGTATTTCACATCATACTCCATTAGAAGGAGTTGCCATTTACCCAATCTACCCGTGAGAATGGGTTTTTTGAACAAGTGCTTGATTGGATCAAGTTTGGACACTATCCTGATCTCATGATCTAGGAAATAGTTTCTGAACTTCTGGCAGGCCCAGACTAGGGCCAAGCACGTCTTCTCCATGGCTTGATAATTTCGTTCATAAGCCAAGAGAGTTTTCGAAATATAGTAGATGGCATACTCCTTATGGGTGTCATCCTCGTATTGAGCCAACAGGGCTCCTAAAGCATTTGAATGCACGGAGATGTATAATAAAAGCGGTTTTCCTTGCTTGGGAGGATTCAAAACGGGGGGATTAACCAAGTATGCCTTCAGTCTCTCGAAGGACTTTTGGCATTCGTCATCCCATAAGAATTTCGTGCCCTTCCTCAACAGTTTGTTGAAGGGTTCGCATCTAGTGGCCAGATTCGATATGAATCGGCGAACGGATTGTAAACGACCCTGGAGGCTACGGATTTGGGTGAGATTGGAGGGTGGAGCCATGTCTATGATGGCTCGACACTTAGAGGGGTCGACTTCTATTCCCCTTTGGCTCACCATAAAGCCTAGAAGCTTCCCTGATTCTACCCCGAACACACATTTTTGAGGGTTTAGCTTTACTTTGTAAAGCCTAAGCCTTTCGAAAATCTTTTGTAAACATTCGATATGGGTGCATCGGGTTTTGGATTTTGCCAAGAGATCATCTACATACACTTCTACAAGCTCATGAATTTGATCATGGAAGATCGTGGTCATGGCTCGTTGGTATGTTGTACTGGCATTTTTCAAACCAAAGGGCATGACTGTATAGCAGTACGTGCCCCATGGGGTTGTGAAGGCGGTCTTACCCTGATCTCGTGGGCTTAGTTTGATTTGATTATAGCCTGAATAGCCATCCATGAACGAAAACATTTCATGATTTGTAGTACTATCGACTATCAAATCTATGTTTGGTAAAGGATAATTATCCTTGGAAGTGGCTTTATTCAGGTTTCTGAAATCGATGCATATTCGAATTTTCCCATTGGTTTTTCGAACTACAACGATGTTTGACAACCAATCAGAATACGCAATGGGTTTTATAAATCCGGCTTTTAGCAGATCTTCTAAACCCTCTTTGACTTGCGTGTGTACATTCGGGTGTATTTTCCTAAGCTTCTGCTTTATGGGTTTTACACCTGCATCTAAGGGAAGACGATGCTCAATAATGCTGGGATCTATGCCCGGCATGTCTTCATACGTCCATGCAAACACATCTAAATAGGTTCGTAGAAATGCAATGAATGCTAACTTTTGATGTTCATGCAAACATGCACCTATTTTGATGGATTTGGGATAGGAATCATCCCCTAGGTTCACCTCTATGAAATCTCCTCCTACTGATTGGGAAGGTCTTTCAAAATCGAGAATTTTTTATGAAATTCTGGGAGCTCAAAAGTGGGATCTTCCTCAAGGGGATCCACTTCTGGGCTTTGATCATTCTCGTGGGCTATAGACCCGAGAGAAGTCAATGCATGGTTTTCAAAAAGATCTGGTTTTGTACCTGGATTTTCAAGTGATTTCGAAATTTTTGGTCTGGCTATGCAGACGGCGTTTCTTTCGAAATCCTTTTCTTTTGCCAAAGTCCTACCAGGAGTTGCTATATACAAAATCTTTTTGGTATTTTCCAAATTTTCGATTTTTTTGGGTTTTTGTAAAACAAGAACCTTGGGAACTATACAAAGCACTCTTTTTTCGAGTTTTTGTTTTTCCATTGTTTTTGGTTTTTCTTGTTTTTCAATTTTTTTGATTTTAAGCTTTTCAAATGTTTTTGTGTTTTTATAAAAGGGATCTTCCGTCATACCTACAAAGGGAAAACACTACGGGTTAGACTCGAAATAGGAGATCTAAATCGTAGGTCTCTTCTAGGACAGGTTCTAGGGCACCCTTGACCCAGGTGGTCACAGGGTGTGGCTCTGGCGGTATTCGGGGAGTATACCCGATCTCATATCGGCTTGGGTTGGCCCTAGGAAGGATGGGCTCTAGGAGACCCTGGTTCTGTGCCCCTAGACTCTTGTAGGGCGTGTAGCCCATGTTTAACAACATGTTCCATGACTTTTTGTTTTTTGAAAAGGCGTGGTGCAAGTCGTGGTCATGGAACTTGCTGTCATCCATATTGTGCTCATATGGCCTCTTGTCCAGGGGCTTTAGAAATAGGGAACGCTTGGGTTTTCCTAGAAGAGTTAGAATCGGGAGGGGGCCCGCTTTGGGCGGCCCCTTCACACATACAACCTTCCTAGGGTTGTTCAACACGAGCCGAGGTGGCTCAACCATAATTTGCCTCAGGTTAGCCTCATGGGCCTGGGAGCTCGATAAACAAGGGGAGTTTATGATCCCCTGAAGCTGTGGGTGACTCTCACCTAGGATCACTACGACCTGGTCCCTAAAAGGGATCTTGACACACCTGTGGAAGGTAGATGGCACAGCACACAAGTTGTGTATCCAGGGTCTTCCCACCAACAGGTTATAATGGGGGTGGATGTCTAAGACATGGAACACCCCCGTGTGTTCGATTCCTCTCGTTTCCATTGGGAGTTCGATTGATCCTAATGGTCTAGATGCATTCCCATCATATCCAGTGATAACGATGGGGCTTGGGATCACTGAAGTCAAGGTGACTCCGATTTTATACGCCACATGAAGTGGAAGGATGTTGAGCCCTCCTCCACCATCAGCTAGGCACTGTCCAGAGAGTGGTTATTCAGAACCACCTCGATGTGCAGGGCCTGGTTGTGGGATTCGTAGGGCCTATCTACATCATCTTCCGAGAAAGTGATGGGCGATTTTGCTCCTAATAAAGCCACTTGGGCAGACAAGGATTCCGGGCTTATGTTCAAATCAACCTTGTCCTAGAATTTTCTCTAATACAAGTCTATGCCTAGGCGAGGTTTGTATAAGCTCTAAGATAGACATGTGAATAGGAATCTTTGAAAGGTGGTTTTCGAAGTCATAAGGATTTAGGATGACTTTATCCTTGTTTGTTTTTGGCAGAACACCAGGGATACATGCTTTTGAGGGGCTAGGCACACTGACCACCTTTTTAGCACCTTGAAGGTTCCCCCACGACCAGCCTAGGGTTCGCGTTAAATTTAGCTCTAAGGATGAGTTGAGGAGCTCCTTGGAGTTTCAAAACTGGTTTTATTGGGGATTCAACTTTCGGTGGTCCCCGAATGACGACTTGGGCGGGCTTCTTGTACAGTACAAGAATGGGCGCACAAGTGGGTCGACCAGACTCTGGTTTTTGTGCTAGTTTCTTAGAAAAGGTGAGGGTACATACCTCCTTTCCTTTCCCACTGCCACTGGCGTGTTTGGGAAAGGGTTCTTTGAAGATAGCTTGAGGTGGCTCAGGTTGCGCAGTGACCTGGAGCCGACCCTCCGCTATCAAGTTCTCAATTTTATTTAAAAGGGAGAAACAGCGTTTGGTATCATGGCCTTTGAGCCGATGTTACTTACAAAATCGATTTAAATACCCCCCCTTGGAAGTGACTCCTTCGGGGATTTCGTGGAGTTCTATCATGCTTTGGGCACGTAGGAGGTCTAGGACCTCCGACACAGGTTGCCCCAGCGGTGTATACTCCCGTTTTTCAACCGGTTTTTAAAAGGTTCGCTCCCTTTTATTTTCTAGTTTTTCAAAATTTTTAGAAGTGCGTGCTACGCCTGGATCCACCGGAACATTGGCGATTTTATGGGGCTTTGCCCCTTTGTCCATCGTGGGTAGCCCATATGTGATGGGCTTTTCCAAACGGGTTTTAGAAACAACACTTCCTTTCCACAAGTGATCGTATGTCCCTTTTCGCAAGTTGGTTTCGAAAAGGGATGCCTTTTTTATCAACTTATGGAAAGTTGAGATCTCATGGAGCGAGAGAAGGGTTTTTAACTCGCTTTTAAAGTTATCCAGGATGAGCATTACTGCGCATCCTTCGGATATGGGCTCTCGCACTTGGCCCAAAAGTGACCTCCATCTTATAATGAAGCATGTACGTCTTCGTTCATGCCTTGCTTTGTATCCCTTAAGGTATTCAGAGTCGGCGTGACTTCTACGTTGTATGCAAATCTTTGCATGGAGCAGTTTGCTAACTCTTCAAAAGTAGCGAACTAGCTTAAGTCGTAGGAAGCCAACCATTTGGCAGCTATGCCTTTAAGGGATAAAGGGAACCAATACACCTATTTCATCGAGTCCTTTTTCATCTTATGGGCTCGACGCGAGAAAAGTTGCAAGTGAGACCTAGGGTCTCCCATGCCGTCATACCGATGGAAGTTTGGTATTTCATCGCCACTGTCTGTTTCGTAATCCATAGGAAGGGCGTAGCTTCTTTTCTCTTTATTCTGCCCTTTCAGCAACTCCTATAGGGCTTTACGGTCCTTTTGTGTGAAGGACTTGTGGTATTGGTTGCCTTCAATTACTGAGGCCTCTTTGTTCTTGCGAGGTTTTTCAGATTTTTTCTTAGGCCTTTGTTCACCGTTTGATGAACACGAATCGCCTACTTCAGCCTCTTGGCTGAGAGCATCGATTTTGGCCTCAAACTCCCTTCTTAAGTCCTCGATTTCATCTAGTTTTATTTTGTTTTTGAAAATCCTCCTAGAGTGAGAACTTGATGCGCATGAGCCTTGGCTCGACACTTCACTTGGATTGGATTTTGACATGCTTTTCAAGCTTTTTCAAAATTTCCTAAGTACAAGCAAAGAAAACAAAGTTAAAAATGACACCTTTTTAACAAAATTTTTCGCAAGCTTCTAAAAAAAATCGATTTTTGAAAGGCTCACGTCCCACCGGGCGTGCCAATCTCTGTAGACGCAGGAAAATCCCCGCTCGTCTGGCTTTCTTAGGGCCTGGAGCGGATCCTCTCATGTGTCTAAGGCCTATTTATATAAACAGGGCATGCCAGCTAGCTTACCTAAGCTAGCGAAGATATATTTTACACTGACTTCTAATCGTGGCGACTGTGAACAAGTGAGCTCTTGTCGTCGCAGACCTTCTTTCACCGATGCGCAAGGGTCAGTCTGTACGCTTCGAAAAATCAAGTTTTTGGGATAGAAAGCCTACGAAGCGGTTCGAGGTGTTTAATTCGGGTCTTTTAGATCACGTGGATTTGCACGTGCCTAAGTCTTTCTTTTTATCCCATTATGGGCCACCTAGTTTGTGTGTTATGAACACTCCACTACATGGGCGAATTTGAGTGTGGCTTGCTTTGATGCAATATGCGTCCTACCTCGTGGTATGGTGTAGATGCAATGCAAACTCACGCTACTCCAAAGGGAAAACCCGAATGTAAAGACAATGCCGAAGGGAAATCACCGAAGGGAAATGACTTGTAATGTAAATGACGAAGGGAGATATGTATATATGGTATGTATATGGGCCCTTACTCGGGTCTTGCAAATAAGAGCGAAGGCTCAATGTGGGTGCATGCTTGAATTGAAAGACTTACACACACGACATGAAATAAAACCCAAATATAACTTGTAGTATGGCCTTGATTAAGGTCTTGGGAATAAGAGCGAAAGCTCAATGTGTGTGATTGCTTGAATTGAAGTACTATGCACACAACATGAAATTAAACCCAAATAGTATAACACGGCCCTTACTTGGGTCTTTCAAATAAGAGCGAAGGCTCAATGTGTGTGAGTGCTTGAATTGAAAGACTTACACACACGACATGAAATGAAAACCCAAATAGTATAGCACGGCCCTTCCTTGGGTCTTTCAAATAAGAGAGAAGGCTCAATGTGTGTGAGTGCTTGAATTGAAAGACTTACACACACGACATGAAATGGAAACCCAAATAGTATAGCTCGGCCATTACTTGGGTCTTTCAAATAAGTGCGAAGGCTCAATGTGTGTGAGTGCTTGAATTGAAAGACAACACACCCAACTTAAGCAAAACCCTACGTAAGTAAAAATATATACATATATATTTATATATTAGGTGCTGATTAGGCCCATGTGTGTTCAAAATCGTGCACAACTAAGAGGGTGCATGTGTGTGTGGGTGTGCCAAGCCACATTATTACAAGCAGGGGGAGACTATGCTCCGTTATTACAACCCCGTATCGAATTGAATTTTAAGCAAGTATACAACTAAGGACCGAGTTAGGCACTTACTAATAGCTGGTCCGAAGATGCCTTGCTTGAGCGTGGGCTTGGCCTTCGCCTTGGGCTGCAAGAGGGAGCTCTGCGGAGTTGAACGGCAAGGGGCTGCTAGCCGGGTGCCTTAGGTGCGCGAAAGAGACGCTTTGAAGATGGCCGGCTGCTGGGGATGGGCTGGTTTTGGTGTGTTGGGCTGAAGCGCCTAAGTAGGGTCACTAAGAGAGGTTGCAAGGTTAGGGAGTATGGCACTAAGGGGGAGCCTAAGGGACTGTCTAATGGAGCACCTAAGGTTGGGGGGTGGCGGGCCGAATGGAAAGGTGACAGTCGGTTGGAGTGGCCGACTAAGGGGACTTGGTGGTGGCGGGCCGAATGGAAAGGTGACAGTCGGTTGGAGTGGCCGACTAAGGGGACTTGGTGGTGGCGGGCTACTAGGGTGGCTGGGTAATGGTGGGTGGGAGGGGAACTAGCTAGGATATGGGGTAAGGTAGTAGTGGATGTGGTGAGGTAATATGGGCAGGTTTTAGGGAGTTGGGTGGAGCGGCCAAGTGTAGCTAGGGTGTCTAGGCAATGGCGGGTAGTTAGGTTGGTTGAGGCTTGGCCGAATGGGAGTGGTGGCGGCAGGTGGCTGGTGTTAGGGTAAGGTGGTGGTAGTGTAGGTGGCTGAGAGTGGAGGGGGAGTGGAGAAGAGGTGAGGTGGAGTATGGGGTACTAACCGAGTGATGGGAGGGGGTGGGTGGTGGAGTAGTCGGGTGTGGTGGAGTGGCTGGTTCGGCCGGATGAAGAGGATGGCGACGGGTGGCTGGGGAGTGGTGGAGCAGGTGGAGCACAGTGGTGGCTGGTGGTGGTGCAAGTGGAAGAGCCGGCTAGGAGTGGGGCAAGTGGAGGATGATGGGATGGGCTGGAAATGGAGGGCCCAAAAGCTCAAAACCCGCCCACTAGGGGGGGGGGGGTTTATAGCTTTTGTGAAGGGCGGTGGGGCTGGTTTTGGGGTAGTGGTTAGGTGGTCTAGGGGTGGTGATAAGGTAGTAAGGTGGGCTAGTATTAGGGTAGGGCCAGATATTTTAGATACAAGGGGTTTTGGGTAAGTTGTGTGCTAGGTTTAGGTGGGGTGGTTTAGAGGTTTAGGGTTTATCTAGGTGGGTTGGTTTTGGGATGAGGTTTAGTGAGGTGGGTTTGGTGATTAGGCTAGGATTAGGTTAGGTTTAGGAAAATTAACCTAGGTTTAGAGAAGGATTAGGGAAGTGGGTTAGGTGATTAGGTTGGGATTAGGCCGGGATTAGGGAAGTGGGGTAGGTGATTAGGCTAGGATTAGGGTAGAAGGCTAGGATTAGGTGTTTTTGGTTAGGATTAGGTGAAGGAGCTCCCTTTGCATGACCCATAGACCTTAATCACATCATGTTGGTGCAGCCCTAGGTTAGGTTTTGGCTAATTACAAGCTTAAACCCACTTAATTAGGCTAACCCACATGATTAACCCCAAACTTGACACACAAGTCAAGCTTAATTATAAATATACTCTAATCTTATCCTCCCCCACTCTCTCTCATGCCCATAATCCCACGTGAAATTCAAGTGGGCCCCACCTCCATTTATGAGAAGGTGATGTGGGCCATGGATGTGGATATTGGATTGGATATCTGGATCCAAATCCAAATCCAAGTCCACACATGGGTTTGGATTGGGATCTAGATATATATGGTCTAGATCCGATCCAAACTGAATTCTGACTCCTTCGGGCTGTGTTCGAAACGAACGGTTTGTGCGGGGTCTGACAGCATCAGTACTCCGTCTGCGTTAGGTCTTCTCCAACATGATCGTCCGCTTCTGTTTTCGCCTTCCGAAGCTGATTTCAAGTAATGTTTTGCTGATAACAGGGTCTTGGACGTTCGAGATCCTGGGGGTGGATTCAATACGAGAGTTGCTGTGCCGGGCTTGACTTGTGCTCCGGTTCCGGGCTCTCTTTAGCTTTTCTGGTCCTATCTTGATTAGGCCAAGCTGCTTTGAGGTTTCAAAACGTGTTTTAAAAGGTTTTTAAAACCATATTGTACATATTTAAAACATATAAAGTTTAAAATATATGTACAGGGTTGTCTGAAAGGCTCCTGGGTTTCTAGACTCAAAATGGCCCTTTGGGGTTGCTTTTACAAAACTAGGTTGTTTTAAGGAATTCGTGGGATTTTGGGGTGTTTACATTACACAACACCCACGCACACAATTGAGCCTTTCCACTCTTAAGATATAGATATATTTAAATTTCTGCAATTTACATTCAAGTTGTGTGAGTTGCATTCAATTTGGGTTTTCTCTTCAGCTAAGTCTTTAAATTTCGGGTTTTACATTCAAGTTGTGTGAGTTGCATTGCATACTCACCATACTCGAGCTAGAGTACATATCTGCATCAAATAAACCCCGAACAAATCGTGCAAACACACCAAGGCTTAGTCCATTTGATGCACACACATCGTGCCTAAGTAGATAAAATTGAAAGACTTAGGGTCACCCAACCCTTGTAAATCAAAACTCGCCAAAGTGCATGATTTTCCAAAGATTTCAAAACACTGATTTGTTCAAAATCGATTTTGAGGTTAAACTTGTTTCAAATGAAGTTTATAAGCGTACAGACTGACCCTTGCGCATCGGTGCAAGAAGGTCTACGATGAAAAGATCCCGCTTGCCCACAATTGCCTTTTAAAAGTCAGATATTTCAAAACATACTTCGCTAGCTTGAGTAAGCTAGCTGGCACGCCCTAAAAAGCAACGTAGATTGCAAAAGGTTCACTTCAGGCCTGGGAACCCTGGAGTTGAAAATTTTTGGTCTCTAGAGACACACCTATGGAAGGTGGATGGCACAGCTCGCAGGCTGTGTATCCAGGGTCTTCCCAGTAATAGGTTGTAGTGGGGGTGTATGTCTAAGACATGGAAAACCCCCAAATGGGCTATGCCCCCCGTTTCCATGGGTAACTCTATGGCTCCCAGTGGTCTAGTTGCATTCCCATCATATCCAGTGATTACGATGGGGCTTGGATTTACGAAAGTCAAGGTGACTCCGATTTGATACGCTACGTGGAGCGGAAGGATGTTGAGACCTCCTCCCCCATCAACTAGGCACCTGTCCAGAGAATGGTGATTCAATACTACCTCGATATGCAGGGCTTAGTTGTGGGCTTCATAGGGTCTTTCGATATCCTCTTCCGAGAACACGATGGGCATTTTTACACATATAGGCGCCACTTGGATTGACAAGGACTCAGGGGTTATATTTGAGCTAACCTTGGCTCTTTTTAGGATTTTTTCTAAGACAAGTCTGTGCCTAGGCGAGGTTTGTATCAACTCTAGGATAGACATGTTTATGGGAATCTTCGAAAGATGATTTTCAAAATCATACAAGGTTAAAACATTTTTGCCTTTGTCCGTTTTTGGCGAAATCCTAGGAATACATGCTTTTGAAGGGTTGGGAATACTAACCACTTTTTTAGCACTTTGTAGATGTGGGGGTTGATAGATCCTTCCGGACCTGGTCACCTCCCCCATGATCTGCCTAGGGCTCACGCCTATGGTGGCTCTACTTGTGTGCTTTGGAGCACCTTGAATTTGTAAAATGGTTTTAACCGGGGACGGGACTCTAGGCACTCCCCGGATTACTACTTGGGCGATTTTCCTATGAAGGATGAGAGATGGTGCGCAAGTAGCAAAACCAACATGAGATGAATGCATTAGACTCTTTGAAGTCGATAAAACACATACCTCTTTGCCCTTCCCACTAATACTTGCGTGATTGGGAAAGGGTTCTTTGAAAATAGCTTGGGCAGGCTCTGGTTCCTCAGTGACCTGGAGTCGACCCTATGCTATCAAGTTCTCAATCTTGTTTAAAAGGGAAAAACACTTGCTGGTATCATGACCTTTCAGTCGATGATACTTGCAAAATCTATTTAGAAATTTCCCTTTTGGGGGTGTCCCCTCTAGAATTTCCGGGAGTGTAATCATCTCTTGTGCGAGTAGGAGGTCCAGGACCTCTGAAACAGGTCGCCCTAAGGGCGTGTACTCCCGTTTTTCAAAACTGTTTTGTAAATTTTCCTTTTTTTGCTCAATTTCTTTTGAAGTGCCGGCCGGGTTTGTTTCCACTCGGACGTTTGCAATTTTTAGGGGCCTTGCCCCTTTGTCCATCATGGGCATCCCGTATGTGCCGGGTTTTTCCAACCGAGTCTTTGGAACAACACTCCCTTTCCACAAGTGATCATAGACTCCCTTCTTTAAATTTGTTTTGAAAAGGGAAGCTTTCTTGATCAACATATGAAAAGTTGAGATTTCATGTAGGGAGAGAAGGGTTTTCAAATCATTTTTGAAATTATCGAGGATGAGCATTGTAAACACCCCAAAATCCAAAAATTTTGCAAAAAAAACCAACACCTAGTTCGAAAATCAGCTCAAAAAGCCAAGTTCGGAATTTTCGAAAACCCAGGAGCTCAAATGTCTCAAAACCTCTATTTTCCAACCCCAGTTAAATATGAATTTCTCAAAAATAGACAAAAGTCCCATTTTGCAAAAGCCAAGACGAGCAGGTGAAGTCTGGTCCAAAGTAGCTTCAAAAGGCAGGTTCAAAAGCTCAAAAGTCAGCCTAGCTAAATAAAAAGCAAATTTCAAAGACAAAAGAAGAGCCCAGGCCATGAGCGGACTTCTAGCCCGGAGCATCAAAGGTGTAAACACCCCGAAATCCCACGAATTTCTCAAAATCCATCTGGTTTTGTAAAAGTAGCCCCAAAGGGCCATTTTGAATCTGAAAACCTAGGAGCCTTCCAAACAACCCTGTACATATGCTTTAAACTTTATATTTCAAAAATACATGATATGGCTTTTGAAAACCTTTTAAAACACGTTTTTAAAACCCCAAAGCAGGTTGGCCTAATCCAGACAGGACTAGGAAAGCTAAGAAGAGCTCGGAACCGGAGCACATGTCGAGCCCGGCACAACAACTCTCATATCAAATCTACCCCCAGGATCTTGAACGTCCAAGACCCTGTTATCATCAAAACATCCTTTGAAGTCATCTCCGGAAGGCGAAAACAGAGGCGGACGATCATGTTGGCGAAGACCCAACGCAGACGGAGCACTGATGCTATCAGGCCCTGCACAAACCGTTCGTTTCGAACACAGCTCGAAGGAGTTAGAGTTCAGTTTGGATCGGATCTGGACCATATATATCCATATCCCAATCCAAACCCATGTATGGACTTGGATTTGGATTTGGATCCAGAGATCCAATCCAATATCCATATCCATGGCCCACATCACCTTCTCATAAATGGAGGTGGGGCCCACTTGAATTTCACGTGGGATTATGGGCATGAGAGAAAGTGGGGGGGGATAAGATCAAGTGTGTGTTGTAATTAAGCTTGACTTGTGTGTCAAGTTTGGGGTTAATCATGTGGGTTAGCCTAATTAAGTGGGTTTAAGCTTGTAATTAGCCAAAACCCAACCTAGGGCTGCACCAACATGATGTGGTTAAGGTCTATGGGCCATGCAAGGGAGCTCCTTCACCTAAACCTAACCAAAAGTACCTAATCCTAGCCTTCCACCCTAATCCGCCCCTAATCCGAGCCTAATCACCTAACCCGCTTCCCTAATCCCGGACTAATCCCAACCTAATCACCTAACCCACTTCCCTAATCCTTCCCTAAACCTAGGTTAATTACCCTAAACCTAGCCTAATCCTAGCCTAATCACCTAAACTACCTCACTAAACCTCACCCTAGAACCAACCCACCTAGCTAAACCCTAAACCTCTAAACCACCCCTAGCGCACAACCTACCCAAACCACTTGTATTTAAAATATCTGGCCCTACCCTTTCCAGCCCACCTTATCATCATACCACCCTACCTAAACCACCTAACCACTACCCCAAACCCAACCCTAACCGACCTAGCCCAGCCCTATATAAACCCCCCCCCCCCTTGGAGGCGGGTTTCATCATCTAGCCGCCCCACCTTCCCAGCCGGGTCCTCCACTTCCCCAGCTCAACCGAATCCCCTCCTGCTCCACATCCCGCCACCACCTGCACCACTACCTTCCAGCCGAGCGCCACCATCACCACCATCATCCGGTTGATTCCTTTCTACCCGCCACCATCTCTTCACCCGGTAAGCATCCTACATTCTATCTTACTCCTTCTTCACTCCCTCTCCACTCTCAGCCGCCTAATTCACTCCCATATCACCCTAACACCAGCCCTTCCACTTGCTGCCACCAACCCCACTCAGCCAAACCCGTAGCCACCCGCCACCACCTAAAGACCGTAGCTTCATTTGGCCACCCTACCCGACTCCCTAAAAACCTGCCCGTATCACCCCAATACACCTGCTATACCCACTACCACCAGTTCTCATCTCCTAGCTAGTTCCCCTACCTTACACCACCACTAGCCACTCTAACTACCCGCCACCACCAAGTCCTCAAAGTCGGCCACTCCAATCGACTGACACTTCATTCGGCCACCATAGCCACCCGCCAACCCTAGGTGATCCGTTAGACCTTCCCTTAGGTTCACCCTTTGCACAACCTACCTTAAAACTAAACCCTATCCTTAGTGACCCTACTTAGGTCCTTTAACCCAACACACCAAAAAGAGCCCCTCCTTAGCAGTCGGCCATCTTCAAGGCGCCCATCCCGCGCGCCCAAGGCATCCGGCCAGCACCTCCCCTTGCCGTTCAACCTCGCGGAGCTCCCTTTTGCAGCCCAAGGCGAAGGCCAAGCCCACGCTCAAGCAAGGCATCTTCAGACCAGCTATTAGTAAGTGCCTAACTCGGTCTTTAGTTGTATACTTGCTTGAGATTCAATTCGATACGGGGTTGTAATAACGGAGCATAGTCTCCCCCCGCTTGTAATAACGTGGCTTGCCACACCCACACACGTGCACTCTCTTAGTTGTGCACGATTTTGAACACACACGGGCCTAATCAGCCCCTAATACATAAGTATATACATATACTTTAATTTTGTAGGGTTTTGCTTAAGTTGGGTGTGTTGTCTTTCAATTCAAGCACTCACACACATTGAGCCTTCGCTCTTATTTGAAAGACCCAAGTAAGGGCCGACCTATACTATTTGGGTTTTATTTCATGTCGTGTGTGTAAGTCTTTCAATTCAAGCACTCACACACATTGAGCTTTCGCTCTTATTTGAAAGACCCAAGTAAGGGCCGACCTATACTATTTGGGTTTCATTTCATGTCGTGTGTGTAAGTCTTTCAATTCAAGCACTCACACACATTGAGCTTTCGCTCTTATTTAAAAGACCCAAGTAAAGGCCATGTTATACTATTTGGGTTTAATTTCATATTGTGTGCATAGTACTTCAATTCAAGCACTCACACACATTGAGCTTTCGCTCTTATTCCCAAGACCTTAATCAAGGCCATACTGCAAGTTATATTTGGGTTTAATTTCATGTCGTGTGTGTAAGTCTTTCAATTCAAGCACGCACCCACATTGAGCCTTCGCTCTTATTTGCAAGACCCGAGTAAGGGCCCATATACATACTCTATATACATATCTCCCTTCGGCATTTACATTACAGGTCATTTCCCTTCGGTTATTTCCCTTCAGTTATTTCCCTTCGACATTGTCTTTACATTTCGGGTTTTCCCTTTGGAGTAGCGTGAGTTTGCATTGCATCTACGCCATACCACGAGGTAGGACGCATATTGCATTAAAGCAAGCCCCGCTCAAAATTCGCCCATGTAGTGGAGTGTTCATAACACACAAACTAGGTGGCCCAAAAAGGGATAAAAGGAACGACTTAGGCACGTGCAAATCCACGTGATCTAAAATTTGCAATCGCATCTAAAAGACCCGAATTAGACACCTTGAACCGCTTCGTAGGCTTTCTATCCCAAAAACTCGATTTTTGCAAAGCGTACAGACTGACCCTTGCACATCGGTGCAAGAAGGTCTGCGATGACAAGAGCTCACTTGCTCACAGTCGCCACGATTAGAAGTCAGTTTAAAATATATCTTCGCTAGCTTAGGTAAGCTAGCTGGCACGCCCTGTTTACATAAATAGGCCTTAGACGCACGAGAGGATCCACTCCAAGCCCAGAAAAGGCGAGGAGGCGTGGGGATTTTCGCCGCGGAGTTGAACAGCAAAGGGGCTGCTGGCCGGATGGAAATGGCGCGTGGAAGGGGCGCCTTGAAGATGGCCGGCTACTAGGAATGGGCTGGCTTTGTGTGTTGGGCTAAAGTGACTAAGTAGGGTCACTAAGGGAGGGTGTAGTGTTAGGAAATGTGGCACTAAATGGGAGCCTAAGGGAGTGTCTAAGGGAGTGTCTAGGGGAGTGCCTAGGGAAGGTATGTGGCTGGCGGGTGGCTGGCCGAATGGGTATGTGACAGTCGGTTGGAGTGGCCGACTAAGGGGGACTTGGTGGTGGTGGTTGCTAAGGTAGCTAGGGCTGTTGTAGATGGGAAGGGAGCTAGCTAGGGTATGGGGTAAGGTAGTGGTCGGCTGTGGTGAGGTGATATGGGTAGGTCTTAGGGAGTTAAGTGGAGTGGCCGGGTGTAGCTAGGGTGTCTAGGTAATGGCGGGTTGTTGGAGTGGCTGAGGTATGGCCGAATGGGTAGGATGGAGGGTGGCTGGTGTTAGGGTGATGTGGTGGTGGTGTAGGTGGCTGGGAGTGGAGGGGGAGCGAAGAAGAGGCAGAGTGAAGGATGGGGTACTAACCGATGGTGATGGAAGGTGGCGGATGGAAGAGGAGTAGCTGGGCAGATGAGGTGGACGGTTTGGCCGAAGGAAGTGGTGGCGACAGGTGGTTGGCCGGTTGGGATGTGGTGGAGCGAGGTGGTAGCTGGCTGTGGGGCAAGTGGAGCAAGGTTGGAGTCGGCTGGGCTGGAAGGTCAAGGTGAAGAACCTCAAAACCCGCCCACTAGGGGGGGGGGTTTATATTTTTTTTTTAAGGGCGGTTGGGGCTGGTATTAGGAGGGTGGTTAGGTCGTTTAGGTAGGGGTGGTATGGTGATAAGGTGGGCTGGTTTTGGGGTAGGGCCAGATATTTTGATACAAGGGGTTTTGGGTAGATGGTGTGCTAGGTTTAGGTGGGGTGGTTTAGAGGTTTAGGGTTTAGCTAGGTGGGTTGGTTTTGGGGTGAGGTTTAGTGAGGTGGGTTAGGTGATTAGGCTAGGATTAGGTTAGGTTTAGGGAAATTAACCTAGGTTTAGGGAAGGATTAGGGAAGTGGGTTAGGTGATTAGGTTGGGATTAGGCTAGGATTAGGGAAGTGGGTGTAGACGCAGCGAAAATCTCCGCCTCTTCGCCTTTTCAAGGCTTGGAGCGGATCCTCTCGTGTGTCTAAGGCCTATTTATATAAACAGGGCGTGCCAGCTAGCTTACCTAAGCTAGCGAAGATATATTTTACACTGACTTCTAATCGTGGCGACTGTGAACAAGTGATCTCTTGTTATCGCAGACCTTCTTGCACCGATGCACAAGGGTCAGTCTGTACGCTTCGAAAAATCGAGTTTTTGGGATAGAAAGCCTACGAAGCGGTTCGAGGTGTTTAATTCGGGTCTTTTAGATGCGATTGCAGATTTTAGGTCACGTGGATTTGCACGTGCCTAAGTCTTTCTTTTTATCCCTTTATGGGCCACCTAGTTTGTGTGTTATGAACACTCCACTACATGGGCGAATTTGAGCGGGAATACGGGGCTTGCTTTGATGCAATATGCATCCTACCTCGTGGTATAGCGTAGATGCAATGCAAACTCACGCTACTCCAAAGGGAAAACCCGAATGTAAAGACAATACCGAAGGAAAATAACCGAAGGGAAATTACTTATAATGTAAATGCCGAAGGGAGATATGTGTATAGAGTATGTATATGGGCCCTTACTCGGGTCTTGCAAATAAGAGCGAAGGCTCAATGTGGCTGCGTGCTTGAATTGAAAGACTTACACACACGACATGAAATTAAACCCAAATATAACTTGCAGTATGGCCTTGATTAAGGTCTTGGGAATAAGAGCGAAAACTCAATGTGTGTGAGTGCTTGAATTGAAATACTACGCACACAACATGAAATTAAACCCAAATAGCATAGCACGGCCCTTACTTGGGTCTTTCAAATAAGAGCGAAGGCTCAATGTGTGTGAGTGCTTCAATTGAAAGACTTACACACACGACATGAAATGAAAGCCCAAATAGTATAACACGGCCCTTACTTGGGTCTTTCAAATAAGAGCGAAGGCTCAATGAGTGTGAGTGCTTGAATTGAAAGACTTACACACACGACATGAAATGAAAGCCCAAATAGTATTACACGGCCCTTACTTGGGTCTTTCAAATAAGAGCGAAGGCTCAATGTGTGTGAGTGCTTGAATTGAAAGACTTACACACACGACATGAAATGAAAGCCCAAATAGTATAACACGGCCCTTACTTGGGTCTTTCAAATAAGAGCGAAGGCTCAATGTGTGTGAGTGCTTGAATTGAAAGACAACACACCCAACTTAAGCAAAACCCTACGAAAATTCAAGTATATGTATATATTTATGTATTAGGGGCTGATTAGGCCGTGTGTGTTCAAAATCGTGCACAACTAAGAGAGTGCACGTGTGTGGGTGTGCCAAGCCACGTTATTACAAAAGGGGGGAGACTATGCTCCGTTATTACAACCCCGTATCGAATTGAATCTTAAGCAAGTATACAACTAAGGACCAAGTTACGCACTTACTAATAGCTGGTCCGAAGATGTCTTGCTTGAGCGTGGGCTTGGCCTTCGCCTTGGGCTGCAAGCGGGAGCTCCTCAAAATTGAACGGTAAGGGGTTACTGGCCGGGTGCCTTAGGCGCGCGCGAAGAGCGCCTTGAAGGTGGCCAGCTGCTAGCATGGGTGCCGCCTTAATGTATTGGGCTAATGTGGCGAAGGAAGGTCACTAGGATAGGGGTTAGTTTTAAGGTAGGTTGTGCAAAGGGGGAACCTAAGGGAAGGTCTAATGGAGCACCTAAGGTTGGTGGGTGGCTGGCCGAATGAAGAGGTGACAGTCGGTTGGAGTGGCCGACTAGGGGAGCTTGGTGGTGGCGGGCTGCTAGGGTGTCTAGGCTATGGTGGATAGGAGGGGAATTAACTAGGATATGGGGTAGGTAGTGGTGGTTGTGGTGAGATGATAGGGGGCAGATCTTAAGGAGTCGGATAGGGTGGCCGAATGGAGCTAAGGTGTCTAGGTAGTGGCGGGTAGTTAGGGTGGTTATGGCCTGGCTAAGTGGGAATGGTGGCGGCAAGTGGCTAGTACTAGGGTGATATTGTAGTGGGTTAGGTGGCTCAAAGTGGAGAGGGAGTGGAGAAGTTGTAAGGTGGAGGATACTAACCGGATGATGGGAGGTGGTGGCGGATGAAAGGGGAGCAGCCGGGTGAAGAGGATGCGCTGGATGAGGTTCGGCCAAGAGGAAGGGGGTGATGTGGACCTCGGCTGGAGTGGTGGTGGTGGTGGTGCTCGGCTGGAAGGTAGTGGTGCAGGTGGTGGCTGGCTGTGGGGCAGGTGGAGCAAGATGGGAGTCGGCTGGGCTGGAGAGTGGAGGACCCGGCTGGTGGAAGATGGAGCTTTTAGATAGGAAAACCCGCCCCTTAGGGGAGGGTTTATATAGGGTTGGGCTAGGTCGGTTGGGGCTGGTTTTGGGGTAGTGGTTAGGTGGTTTAGGTAGGGTGGTGTGGTGATAAGGTGGGCTGGAAAGGGTAGGGCCAGATATTTTAGATGGGTTTGGGTAGGTTGTGTGCTAGGGGTGGTTTAGAGGTTTAGGGTTTAGCTAGGTGGGTTGGTTTTAGGGTGAGGTTTAGTGAGGTGGGTTAGGTGATTAGGCTAGGATTAGGCTAGGTTTAGGGAAATTAACCTAGGTTTAGGGAAGGATTAGGGAAGTGGGTTAGGTGATTAGGTTGGGATTAGGCCGGGATTAGGGAAGTGGGTTAGGTGATTAGGCTCAGATTAGGACGGGATTAGGGTAGAAGGCTAGGATTAGGTGTTTTTGGTTAGGTTTAGGTGAAGGAGCTCCCTTTGCATGGCCCATGGACCTTAACCACATCATGTTGGTGCAGCCCTAGGTTAGGTTTTGGCTAATTACAAGCTTAAACCCACTTAATTAGGCTAACCCACATGATTAACCCCAAACTTGACACACAAGTCAAGCTTAATTACAACACACACTTGATCTTATCCTCCCCCACTCTCTCTCATGCCCATAATCCCACGTGAAATTCCAGTGGGCCCCACCTCCATTTATGAGAAGGTGATATGGGCCATGGATATGGATATTGGATTGGATTTTTGAATCCAAATCCAAATCTAAGTCCATACATGGGTTTGGATTGGGATCTGGATATATATGGTTGTAGACGCGCGAAAAATCCCCGCCTCTCACCTTTTTCAAGGCTCGGGGCGGATCCTCTCGTGCGTCTAAGGCCTTATTTATGCAAACAGGGTGTGCCAGCTAGCTTACCTAAGCTAGCGAAGATATATTTAACACTGACTTCTAATCGTGGCGACTGTGAGCAAGTGAGCCCTTGTCGTCGCAAACCTTCTTGCACCGATGCGCAAGGGTCAGTCTGTACGCTTTGCAAAAATCGAGTTTTAGGAGAGAAAGTCTACGAAGTGGTTCGAGGTGTCTAATTCGGGTCTTTAAAATGCGATTGCATGTTTTAGATCACGTGGATTTGCACGTGCCTAAGTCTTTTCTTTTATCCCTTTTCGGGCCACCTAGTTTGTGTGTTATGAACACTCCACTACATGGGCGAATTCAAGCGGGGCTTGCTTTGATGCAATATGCGTCCTACCTCGTGGTATGGCATAGATGCAATGCAAACTCATGCTACTCCAAAGGGAAAACCCGAATGTAAAGACAATACTGAAAGGAAATAACCGAAGGGAAATAACCGAAGGGAAATGACTTGAAATATAAATGCTGAAGGGAGATATGTATATAGAGTATGTATATGAGCCCTTACTCGGGTCTTGCAAATAAGAGCGAAGGCTCAATGTGGGTGCGTGCTTGAATTGAAAAGACTTACACACACGACATGAAATTAAACCCAAATATAAATTGCAGTATGGCCTTAACTAAGGTCTTGGGAATAAGAGCGAAAGCTCAATGTGTGTGAGTGCTTGAATTGAAGTACTACGCACACGACATAAATGAAACCCAAATATAACTGCAATAAGGCCTTTACTAACGTCTTGGCAGTAAGAGCGAAGGCTCAATGTGTGTGAGAGTGCTTGAATTGAAAGACTTACACACACGACATGAAATAAAACCCAAATAGTATAGGTCGGCCCTTACCTGGGTCTTTCAAATAAGAGCGAAAGCTCAATGTGTGTGAGAGTGCTTGAATTGAAAGACTTACCCACACGACATGAAATGAAACCCAAATAGTATAGGTCGGCCCTTACTTGGGTCTTTCAAATAAGAGCGAAAGCTCAATGTGTGTGAGTGCTTGAATTGAAAGACAACGCACCCAACTTAAGCAAAACCCTTCAAAAATGAAAGTATATGTATATACTTATGTATTAAGGGCTGATTAGGCCCGTGTGTATTCAAAATCGTGCACAACTAAGAGAGTGCATGTGTGTGGGTGTGCCAAGCCACGTTATTACAAGCGGGGGGAGACTATGCTCCGTTATTACAACCCCGTATCGAATTGAATCTCAAGCAAGTATACAACTAAAGACCGAGTTAGGCACTTACTAGTAGCTGGTCCATAGAGGCCTTGCTTGAGCGGAGGCTTGGCCTTCGCCTTGGGCTGCAAATGGGAGCTCCGCGAGGTTGAGCGACAAGGGGTGCTGGCCGGGTGCTTTGAAGGTGGCCGGCTGCAAGCAAGGGTGTCGCCTTGATGTGGGGGATTAAAGGGGCTGGGCAAGGTGAGTATATAGGGTCACTAGGAGAGGATATAGTGTTAGGGAGTATGGGACGGAAGCTAGCTAGGTGATGGGGCTAGGTGGTAGTGGGGGTAGTGGGTGTAAGGGAGTGCTAGGGGCAGGTCTTAGGAAGTCGAATAGGGTGGCCGGGTGTAGCTAGGGTAGTTAGGTAGTGGCGGGTAGCTAGGGTGACTAAGGCTTGGCCGAGTGGGATTGGTGGCGGCAAGTGGCTGATATTAGGGTAAGGTGGTGGTATGGTGGGTGGCTGGGAGTGGAGAGGGAGTGGAGAAGGAGCTAGGTAGAGTGTGGGGTACTAACCGGATGAAGAGGCGGCGGGTGGTTGAGGAGCAGCCGAATGTGGGGTCTCGGCTGGTTCGGTCGAGTGAAGAGGATGACGATGGAGGGGGCTTCGGCTGGAATGGTGGTGGCGGTGGTGGTGCTGGTGGTGGTGGGATGTGGAGCAGGTGGAGCAGGTGGGGCTTGGGGAAGTGGAGGAAGGAGAGGACCTGGCTGGCTTGGGGAAGGCTTCTAGATAGGAAAACCCGCCCCCAAGGGAGGGGGGTTTATATAGGGATGGGTAGGTCAGTTAGGGCTGGGTTTGGGGTAGTGGTTAGGTGGTTTAGGTAGGGTGGTATGAAGATAAGGTTAGCTGGAAAGGGTAGGCACAGATATTTTAAATACTAGTGGTTTGGGTAGATTGTGGGCTAGGGGTGGTTTAGGGGTTTAGGGTTTGGTTAGGTGGTTGGGTTCTAGGGTGAGGCTTAGTGAGCTAGGTTAGGTGATTAGGCTAGGATTAGGCTAGGTTTAGGGAAATTAACCTAGGTTTAGGGAAGGATTAGGGAAGTGGGTTAGGTGATTAGGTTGGGATTAGGCTGGGATTAGGGAAGTGGGTTAGGTGATTAGGCTCAGATTAGGGGCGGATTAGGGTGGAAGGCTAGGATTAGGTATTTTGGGTTAGGTTTAGGTGAAGGAGCTCCCTTTGCATGGCCCATAGACCTTAACCACCTCATGTTGGTGCAGCCCTAGGTTAGGTTTTGGCTAATTACAAGCTTAAACCCACTTTAATTAGGCTAACCCACATGATTAACCCCAAACTTGACACACAAGTCAAGCTTAATTACAACACACTTGATCTTATCCACCCCCACTCTCTCTCATGCCCATGATCCCACGTGAATTTCAAGTGGGCCCCACCTCCATTTATGAGAAGGTGATGTGGGCCATGGATATGGATATTGGATTGGATCTCTAGATCCAAATCCAAATCCAAGTCCATACATGGGTTTGGATTGGGATCTGGATATATATGGTCTAGATCCAATCCAAACTGAACTCTAACTCCTTCGAGCTGTGTTCGAAACGGACGATTTGTGCGAGGTCTGACAGCATCAGCACTCCGTCTGCGTTGGGTCTTCGCCAACATGATTGTCCTCCTCCGTTTCTGCCTTCCGGAGATGACTTCAAATGACATTTTGATAATAACAGGGTCTTGGACGTTCGAGATCCTGGGGGTATGGATGTGATACAAGAGTTGCTGTGCCGGGCTTGACATGTGCTCCGGTTTCGGGCTCTCTTTGACTTTGCTGGTCTTGTCTTGATTAGGCAAAGTTGCTTTGGGGTTTCAAAAACGTGTTTTAAAAGGTTTTCAAAAGCCATATTATATATTTTTGAAATATGAAGTTTAAAACATATGTACAGGGTTGTCTGGAAGGCTCATGGGCTTCTAAACTCAAAATGGCCCTTTGGGGCTGCTTGTACAAAACCAGGTTTGTTTAAGAAATTCGTGGGATTTCGAGGTGTTTACAATGGTCCAGATCCAATCCAAACTGAATTCTGACTCCTTCGAGCTGTGTTCGAAACGAACAGTTTGTGCGGGGTCTGACAGCATCAGTACTCCGTCTGTGTTGGGTCTTCGCCAACATGATCCTCCGCCTCTGTTTTTGCCTTCTGGAGATGACTTCAAATGATGTTTTGATGATAACAGGGTTTTGGACGTTCGAGATCCTGGGGGTGTGGATTTGATATGAGAGTTGCTGTGTCGGGCTCGACATGTGCTTCGGTTCCGGGCTCTCCTTTGCTTTCCTGGTCCTGTCTAGATTAGGCCAAGCTGCTACGAGGTTTCAAAAACGTGTTTTAAAAGGTTTTCAAAAGCCATATCATGTATTTTTGAAATATAAAGTTTAAAACATATATATAGGGTTGTTTGGAAGGCTCTTGGGTTTCCAAACTCAAAATAGCCCTTTGGGGCTGCTTTTACAAAACCAGATGGATTTGAGAAATTCATGGGATTTTGGGGTGCTTACAGTGGGTTAGGTGATTAGGCTAGGATTAGGATAGGATTAGGGTAAAAGGCTAGGATTAGGTGTTTTTGGTTAAGAATGGTTTAAGGAGCTCCCTTTGCATGACCCATAGACCTTAATCACATCATGTTGGTGCAACCCTAGGTTATGTTTTGGCTAATTACAAGCTTAAACCCACTTTAATTAGGCTAACCCACATGATTAACCCCAAACTTGACACATAAGTCAAGCTTAATTACAACACACTCCAATCTTATCCTCCCCCACTCTCTCTCATGCCCATAATCCCACGTGAAATTCAAGTGGGCCCCACCTCCATTTATGAGAAGGTGATGTGGGCCATGGATATGGATATTGGATTGGATCTCTAGATCCAAATCCAAATCTAAGTCCACACATGGGTTTGGATTGGGATATGAATATATATGGTCCAGATCCGATCCAAACTGAATTTTGACTCCTTCGGGCTTTTTTCGAAATGAACGGTTTGTGCGAGGTCTGACAGCATCAGTACTCCGTCTGCGTTGGGTCTTCGCCAACATGATCATCCGCCTCTGTTTTCGCCTTCCGAAGCTGATTTCAAGTAATGTTTTGATGATAACAGGGTCTTGGACGTTCGAGATCCTGAGGGTGGATTCAATGTGAGAGTTGCTGTGTCGAGCTCGACTTGTGCTCTGGTTCTGGGCTCTCTTTGACTTCTCTGGTCCTGTCTTGATTAGGCCAAGCTGCTTCGGGGTTTCAAAAACGTGTTTTAAAAGGTTTTTAAAGCCATATTATACATTTTTGAAATATATAAAGTTTAAAACATATGTACAGGATAGTCTAGAAGGCTCCTGGGTTTCCAGACTCAAAATAGCCCTTTGGGGCTGCTTTTATAAAACCAGGTTGTTTTGAGGAATTCGTGGGATTTCAGGGTGTTTACAGATGCCCCTCTTTGGCCTTGTCCAAATCGATTTGGATAAGGGCAAAGATGACAAACACCCCTTTCAATGTCTCCCTAGATCTAACCACGAAGAATATGGGATCGTCCCAATCTTTAGCAAAATTTCAATTTACAAACTCTGGTAGGAGGAGATATCACGCCAAAGGGATATGTATGGAATCTGGTCCTAACTGGGATCATGTTTATTCAAGTGTCATACGTGGAATGCAGATGCATGACATGGGTGTGGTGCCAAAAGTGGCGACCTCCTAGAGACCAGATATGGTCGAACTTTCGAGACTTTCAAGGCCTACTACTCCAAGTGAGCAAATCCTATGCTGTTTGATGTTTGATTTTCAAAACTTATTTACAAAACTATTTACAAAAGGGACAACTGTCTTGAGTCTCAATCCTAAGGATCTTGAGCTCTTCGTGCTTGCCCTTATTTGAGTCTTAACACTCGCTTATCTAGCGGAGATTTTATAAGAAAACAAGCTATATTTCAAATTCCTACGTCTTACTCGAAACATCGAATTCTCAAACAAGACGAAATTCAAGTAAGTAAATCCTATTTTTACTTTAGGATTACTCAAAATGAACCATGCTTTAGCTTGGGATAAGCCAGGGATGGGAAAGAGATACCACGGTCCCTTCTGAAGCGTCCCGTGGTTTAAGGCATAGAAGGTGGAAAACTGCTCTCTTTGAGCCTTTTGGCCTCTTTTCCTGTTTTTTCATAGAGGGTCTCCCTTTGGGAGTATTTTTTCTTTAATCCCTCTTTTTCATAAGAGAATCGATTTTTTTCTTTTGAATTATGGTTTCTTTCTTTTGAAAAGATACTTTGAATGGGAAATTCCCTTTGTTTGGGCCGTGTTTTCCCTTTTGGAAGGAGAAGAGAAGAGGGGAGGACTTATCCCAAGCCTACACTCGATTCATTCCAGATCAGCCTATTTAGAAATAGCACGTACTACTTGCAAGTATCTTGCTATGTTGAACTAGGCCTTTCTTTGTAAGAAGAAGGATTTTGAAATGTAACCACGATTTTGAAGACTCCACTCTTTCACAAGTGTGAATTCTCTCACTCAGGGTCACACGACTTTGCCTTTGCACCTTATTTTCATGTCTTAGGGCAGCTATACCTAAAATTTTTGAAAACTGGAATTTAATCCAAATCCTACACATAATATTTCTTTAAGTACTGAATATTGATAGGATCTGCTAAATTCCTACCTTCTACATCGATCAACAAATACGAGTTGTTCGTGGTGGTTGCTCGCACAACATAGGGTCCATCCCACTTGGGGCGCCACTTTCCAAGTGGATGTGGGCCACAATAGTGGATGATTTTCAAAACTAGATCCCCCACTTCAAAGTGGCGAGGTCTCATGTGTTTGCCGTAGTGTCGGGCTATCCTTTGCCGGTATGCACGAGCATGATCCATGGCAAGGAGTCGCCTCTCATCTAGCAAATCTAGTTCGGCCATCCTAGCATGCTGAAGCGTCTCTAGGGGGAGGTCAAGTGCAATGGATGTATGAAATGAATGCAGTTGAGTATGAATGGGAAGAATGGCATTTGTGCCATAAACCAATTCGAATGTTGTGGCATTCGTGGGAGTCCGGATGGAAGTCCTATAAGCCCATAAGGCTTCATCCAGCTTCTCGTGCCATGTCCTACCCTTCTCTAAAGTTTTCTCAATTATGCTAGTGAGGGTCTTGTTTGTGGCTTCGGCTTGGCCGTTGCCTTGAGGGTAGTAGGGCGAAGAGAAGTGGTGAGTTATGCCATACGTGTTGCACAACTTAACCATCCGCTCATTCTTGAATGGGGTACCATTATAAGACATAAGGTCTCGTGGAACCCCAAATCAAGCCAAGATATTCCTCCGGATCAAAGCCACCACATGTTGCCCCAGCACGTTGGTCAGGGAAATGGCTTCTACCCACTTGGAGAAATACTCCGTGGCTGCCAAAATAAATCGATGCCCATTCGAGGCTTTTGGAAATATTGGGCCTACGATGTCAAACGCCCACATGGTAAATGGCCAGGGGCTGACCACAGAATGCAATTCAGATGAAGGGATGTGAATGGCGTGCCCACGCACTTGACATGGATGACACTTCCTAACATGATCGTGGCAATCCTTTTTCAGGGTGGACCAAAAATAGCCCCCTCTAAGTATTTTCATTGCCATCATGTTGGCATTAACATGACCTCCACATTCTCCATCGTGGAATTCATGCATCACTATCCTAGCCTCTTCTAGGTCGATACACCTAAGCAAAATGCCGGAAAAGCTTTTTTTGTATAGAACCCCACCCAGAATGGTGTATCGAGTCGAGATCTTACGGATGAATAACTTATCTTTGGATGTGGCACCCTCGGCGAATCCCCCATTTTCTAAAAACTGTTTGATGTCATGATACCAGGGTTTTTCAATAGAATCTAGGTTATTTTGGCAAATATCCAGATCGTGTGTGGATGGGTTGGGCGCATGCCATATTTCTAAAGATCGAGTCCCTGAAATAGGATCGACCTTTAGGGCTGAACCCAAGGCAGAGAGGGCATCGGCGATGCCATTATCCTCTCTTCCTACGTGTGTGAGTTTGCACGATTGGAAGGACTGGACCAATCGAGTGGCCAACTCGTGATATGGAAGTAGTTTTTCATTTCGTACTTGCCAAATTTTTAAAACTTGGTTTATGACAAGGAGTGAATCTCCAAAGACCTCGATGCATGATGCCCCTAGAGTTTTCGAAATTCTTAAGCCTTGTATGAGTGCTTCATACTCAGCTACGTTGTTGGAACATTCAAAATCTAAGCGGACTGCTATGGGAATCTCGCCCTTTTCAGGGGAGATTAGGATGACCCCAGCACCAGCCCCTCGTTGGTTTCGTGCCCCGTCGAAGTGCATCTTCCACACTTGGTTTTCGAAATTGTTTGCCAAAATATGGTTTTGAAAATGGTTTTGTAATATGCCTTCATCAGGCATTTCAACAAGTGTGGGATATGCGTCCTCCAAGGGGAACTCAACCACGTAATCTGCTAGGGCTTGCCCCTTAATGGAGATCTGGTGATGGTATTTCAGTTCATACTCCATTAGAAGGAGTTGCCATTTGCCCAATCTACCCGTGAGAATGGGTTTTTCGAATAAGTGCTTGATTGGATCAAGCTTGGACACTATCCAGATCTCGTGATCTAGGAAATAGTGTCTGAATTTCTGGCAGGCCCAGACTAGGGCCAAGCACGTCTTCTCCATGGCTTGATAATTTCGTTCATAAGCCAAGAGAGTTTTCGAAATATAGTAGATGGCATACTCTTTATGGGTGTCATCCTCGTATTGAGCCAACAGGGCTCCTAAAGCATTCGCATGCACGGAGATGTAGAGTAAAAGCGGTTTTCCTTGCTTCGGAGGATTCAAAACGGGGGGATTAACCAAGTATGCCTTTAGTCTTTCGAAGGACTTTTGGCATTCGTTATCCCATAAGAATTTCGTGCCCTTCCTCAACAGTTTGTTGAAGGGTTCGCATCTAGTCACCAGATTCGATATGAATCGACGGACGGATTGTAAACGACCCTAGAGGCTACGGATTTGGGTGAGATTGGAGGGTGGAGCCATGTTTATGATGGCTCGACACTTAGAGGGGTCGACTTCTATACCCCTTTGGCTCACCATAAAGCCTAGAAGCTTCCCTTATTCTACCCCAAATACACATTTTTGAGGGTTTAGCTTTACTTTGTAAAGCCTAAGCCTTTCGAAAATCTTTTGTAAACATTCGATATGGGTGCATCGGGTTTTGGATTTCACCAAGAGATCATCTACATACATGTAGACGCGCGAAAAAATCCCCGCCTCTCCCCTTTTCAGGGCTCGAAGCGGATCCTCTCATGCGTCTAAGGCCTTATTTATGCAAACAGGGCGTGCCAGCTAGCTTACCTAAGCTAGCGAAGATATATTTAACACTGACTTCTAATCGTGGCGACTGTGAGCAAGTGAGCTCTTGTCGTCGCAGACCTTCTTGCACTGATGCGCAAGGGTCAGTCTGTACGCTTTGCAAAAATCGAGTTTTGGGATAGAAAGCCTACAAAGCGGTTCGAGGTGTCTAATTCGGGTCTTTTAGATGCGATTGCATATTTTAGATCACGTGGATTTGCACGTGCCTAAGTCTTTCCTTTTATCCCTTTTCGGGCCACCTAGTTTGTGTGTTATGAACACTCCACTACATGGGCGAATTCGAGCGGGGCTTGCTTTGATGCAATATGCGTCCTACCTCGTGGTATGGCGTAGATGCAATGCAAACTCACGCTACTCCAAAAGGAAAAACTCGAATGTAAAGACAATACTGAAGGGAAATAACCGAAGGGAAATGACTTGAAATATAAATGCCGAAGGGAGATATGTGTATAGAGTATGTATATGAGCCCTTACTTGGGTCTTGCAAATAAGAGCGAAGGCACAATGTGGGTGCGTGCTTGAATTGAAAAGACTTACACACACGACATGAAATTAAACCCAAATATAAATTGTAGTATGGCCTTAACTAAGGTCTTGGGAATAAGAGCGAAAGCTCAATGTGTGTGAGTGCTTGAATTGAAGTGCTACGCACACGACATAAATGAAACCCAAATATAACTGCAATAAGGCCTTTACTAAGGTCTTGGGAGTAAGAGCGAAGGCTCAATGTGTGTGAGAGAGCTTGAATTGAAAGACTTACACACACGACATGAAATGAAACCCAAATAGTATAGGTCGACCCTTACTTGGGTTTTTCAAATAAGAGCGAAAGCTCAATGTGTGTGAGAGTGCTTGAATTGAAAGACTTACCCACACGACATGAAATAAAACCCAAATAGTATAGGTCGGCCCTTACTTGGGTCTTTCAAATAAGAGCGAAAGCTCAATGTGTGTGAGTGTGCTTGAATTGAAAGGCTTACACACACGACATGAAATGAAACCCAAATAGTATAGGTCGGCCCTTACTTGGGTCTTTCAAATAAGAGCGAAAGCTCATGTGTGTGAGTGCTTGAATTGAAAGACAACGCACCCAACTTAAGCAAAACCCTTCAAAATGAAAGTATATGTATATACTTATGTATTAGGGGTTGATTAGGCCCGTGTGTGTTCAAAATCGTGCACAACTAAGAGAGTGCACGTGTGTGGGTGTGCCAAGCCACGTTATTACAAGCGGGGGGAGACTATGCTCCGTTATTACAACCCCGAATCGAATTGAATCTCAAGCAAGTATACAACTAGAGACCGAGTTAGACACTTACTAGTAGCTGGTCCGTAGAGGCCTTGCTTGAGCGGGGGCTTGGCCTTCGCCTTGGGCTGCAAAAGGGAGCTCCGCGAGGTTGAGCGACAAGGGGTGTTGGCCGGCTGCAAATGGGGCACGGGAGAGGCGCCTTGAAGGTGGCCGGATGCTAGGGATGGTGTCGCCTTGACGTGTGAGATTAAAGGGGTTGGGCAAGGTGAGTATATAGGGTCACTAGGAGAGGATATAGTGTTAGGGAGTATGGCCCTAAGGGGAGCCTAAGGGAGGATCGAATGGGACACCTAGGGGAAAAGAGGTGGTTGGCCGAATGGAAGGGATAGTCGGTTGGAGTGGCCGACTAGGGGAATTTGGTGGTGGCGGGCTGCTAGGATGGCTAGGGGTGGAGTATGGGAAGGAAGCTAGCTAGGTCATGGGGCTAGGTGGTAGTGGGGGTAGTGGGTGTAAGGGAGTGCTATGGGCAGGTCTTAGGAAGTCGGATAGGGTGGCTGGGTGTAGCTAGGGTGGTTAGGTAGTGGCGGGTAGTTAGGGTGACTAAGGCTTGGCCGAGTGGGAGTGGTGGCGGCAAGTGGAAGGTCTGTGCGGGGTCTAACAGCATCATCACTCCGTCTGCGTTGGGTCTTCGCCAACATGATCGTCTGCCTCTGTTTCTGCCTTCCGGAGATGACTTCAAATGATATTTTGATAATAACAGGGTCTTGGACGTTCGAGATCCTGGGGGTATGGATTTGATACGAGAGTTGCTGTGCCGGTCTTGACATGTGCTCCGGTTCCGGGCTCTTCTTATCTTTCTTGGTCCTGTCTGGATTAGGCCAAGCTGCTTCGGGGTTTCAAAAACGTGTTTTAAAAGGTTTTCAAAGGCCATATTATATATTTTTGAAATATGAAGTTTAAAACATATATACAGGGTTGTCTGGAAGGCTCCTAGGTTTCCAGACTCAAAATGGCCCTTTGGGCTGCTTGTACAAAACCAGGTTTATTTAAGAAATTCGTGGGATTTCAGGGTGTTTACAATACACTTCTACGAGCTCATGAATTTGATCATGGAAGATCGTGGTCATGGCTCGTTGGTATGTTGCGCCGGCGTTTTTCAAACCAAAGGGCATGACTATATAGCAGTACGTGCCCCATAGGGTTGTGAAGGCGGTCTTACCCTGATCTTGTGGACTTAGTTTAATTTGATTATAGCCTGAATAGCCATCCATGAATGAAAACATCTCATGATTTGCAGTACTATCGACTATCAAATCTATGTTTGGTAAAGGATAATTATCCTTTGTAGTGGCTTTATTCAGGTTTCTGAAATCGATGCATATTCGAATTTTCCCATTGGTTTTTCAAACCACAATGATATTTGATAACCAATCAGAATACGCAATGGGTTTTATAAATCTGGCTTTTAGCAGATCTTCTAAACCCTCTTTGACTTGTGTATGCACGTTCGGGTGTATTTTCCTAAGCTTCCGCTTTATGGGTTTTACACCTGCATCTAAGGGAAGACGATGCTCGACAATGCTGGGGTTTATGCCCGGCATATCTTCATACGTCCATGCAAACACATCTAAATAGGTTCGTAGAAATGCAATGAATGCTAACCTTTCAGTTTCATGCAAGCATGCGCCTATTTTGATGGTTTTGGGATTGGAATCATCCCCTAGGTTCACTTCTATGAAATCTCCTCCTACTGATTGGGAAGGTCTTTCAAAATCGAGAATTTTATGAAATTCTGGGAGCTCAGAAGTGGGATCTTCCTCAAGGGGATCCACTTCTGGGCTTTGATCATTCTCGTGGGCTATAGACCCGAGGGAATTTGATGCATGGTTTTCAAAAAGACCTTGTTTTGTTCTTGGATTTTCAAGTGATTTCGAAATTTTTGGTCTGGCTATGCAGACGACGTTTCTTTCGAAATCCTTTTCTTTTCCCAAAGTCCTACCAGGAGCAGCTATGTACAAAATCTTTTTGGTATTTTCCAAATTTTCGATTTTTTTGGGTTTTTGTAAAACAAGAACTTTAGGAACTATACAAAGCACTCTATTTTAAAGTTTTTGTTTTTCCATTGTTTTTGGCTTTTCTTCTTTTTCTTCTTTTTTTGTTTTTAAGCTTTTCAAATGTTTTTGTTTTTTTATAAAAGGGATCTTCCGTCATACCTACAAAGGAAAACACTATGGATTAGACTCGGAATAGGAGATCTAAATCGTAGGTCTCTTCTAAGGCAGGTTCCAGGGCACCCTTGACCCAGGTGGTCACAAGGGCTGGCTCTGGCGGTATTCGGGGAGTATAGCCGATCCCATATCGGCTTGGATTGGCCCTAGAAAGGATGGGCTCTAGGAGACCTTGGTTCTGCGCCCCTAGACTCTTGTAGGGTGTGTACATGTTCCATGATTTCTTGTTCTTTGAAAAGGTTGAGTACAAATCGTGGTCCTGGAACATGTTGTCGTCCATATTGTGCTCATATGGCCTCTTGTCCAGGGGCTTTGGAAATTGGTAACGCTTGGGTTTTCCTAGAAGGGTTAGAATCGGGAGGGGGCCTGCTTTAGGCGACCCCTTCATACATACAACCTTCCTAGGGTTGTTTACCACGAGCCTTGGCGGCTCAATCACAATCTGCCCTAGGTTAGCCTCATGGGCCTGGGAGCTCGATAAACAAGGGGAGTTTATGATCCCTTGAAGCTCTGGGTGACTCTCACCTAGGATCACTACGACTTGGTCCCTGAAAGGGGTCTTGACACACCTGTGGAAGGTGGATTGCATAGTGCACAAGCTGTGTGTCCAGGGTCTTCCCAACAACAGGTTATAATGGGGGTGGATGTCCAAGACATGGAACACCCCTGTGTGTGCGATCCCTCCCGTTTCCATTGGGAGTTTGATGGACCCTAAAGGCCTAGACGCATTCCCATCGTATCCAGTGATAACGATGGGGCTTGGGTTTACTGAAGTCAAGGTGACTCCGATTTGATACGCCACATGAAGTGGAAGGATGTTGAGCCCTCCTCCCCCATCGACTAGGCACCTGTCCAGAGAGTGGTTATTCAGAACCACCTCGATCTGTAGGGCCTGGTTGTGGGACTCGTAGGGTCTATCTATATCATCTTTCAAGAAAGTGATGGGCGATTTTGCTCCTAATAAAGCCACTTGGGCAGACAGGGATTCCAGACTTATGTTCGAATCAACCTTGGCCCTTTCTAGAATTTTCTCTAGCACGATTCTATGTCTAGGCGAGGTTTGTATAAGCTCTAGGATAGACATGTGGATAGGAATCTTTGAAAGGTGATTTTCGAAGTCATAAGGATTTAGGATAACTTTATCCTTGTCTGCTTTTGGCAGAACACCAGGGATACATGCTTTTGAGGGGTCAGGCACACTGACCACCTTTTTAGCACCTTGTAGGTGCGGGGGTTGATAGATCCTCCCGGATCTAGTCACTTCCCCCACGACCAGCCTAGGGTTCGCGCTAAATTTGGCTCTAAGGATGAGTTGAGGAGAACCTTGGAGTTTCAAAACCGGTTTTGCCGGGTATTCTACTTTTGGTGGTCCCCGAATGACGACTTGGGCGGGCTTCTTGTACCGTACAAGAATGGGCGCACAAGTGGGTTGACCAGACTCTGGTTTTTGTGCTAGTTCCTTAGAAAAGGTGAGGGTACATACCTGTAGACGCGCGAAAATCCCCGCCTCTCACCTTTTCAAGGCTCGGAGCGGATCCTCTTGTGTGTCTAAGGCCTATTTATGCAAACAGGGCATGCCAGCTAGCTTACCTAAGCTAGCGAAGATATATTTAAAACTGACTTCTAATCGTGGCGACTGTGAGCAAGTGAGCTAGTTTGTGTGTTATGAACACTCCACTACATGGGCGAATTCGAGCGGGGCTTGCTTTGATGCAATATGCGTCCTACCTCGTGCTATGGCGTAGATGCAATGCAAACTCACGCTACTCCAAAGGGAAAACCCGAATGTAAAGATAATATTGAAGGGAAATAACCGAAGGGAAATGACTTGTAAAGTAAGTGCCGAAGGGAGATACGTATATAGAGTAGATATATGGGCCCTTACTCGGGTCTTGCAAATAAGAGCGAAGGCTCAATGTGGGTGCATGCTTGAATTGAAAGACTTACACACACGACATGAAATTAAACCCAAATATAAATTGCAGTATGGCCTTAACTAAGGTCTTGGGAATAAGAGTGAAAGCTCAATGTGTGTGAGTGCTTGAATTGAAGTACTACGCACACAACATGAAATGAAACCCAAATATAACTGCAATAGGCCTTGACTAAGGTCTTGGCAATAAGAGCGAAAGCTCAATGTGTGTGAGAGTGCTTGAATTGAAAGGCTTACACACACGACATAAAATGAAACCCAAATAGTATAGGTCGGCCCTTACTTGGGTCTTTCAAATAAGAGCGAAGGCTCAATGTGTGTGAGAGTGCTTGAATTGAAAGACTTACACACACGACATGAAATGAAACCCAAATAGTATAGGTCGGCCCTTACTTGGGTCTTTCAAATAAGAGCGAAGGCTCAATGTGTGTGAGAGTGCTTGAATTGAAAGACAACACACCAAACTTAAGCAAAACCCTACAAAAATGAAAGTATATGTATATACTTATGTATTAGGGGTTGATTAGGCCCATGTGTGTTCAAAATCGTGCACAACTAGGAGAGTGCACGTGTGTGGGTGTGCCAAGCCACGTTATTACAAGCGGGGGGAGACTATGCTCCGTTATTACAACCCCGTATCGAATTGAATCTCAAGCAAGTATACAACTAAAGATCGAGTTAGGCACTTACTAGTAGCTGGTCCGTAGATGCCTTGCTTGAGCGTGGGCTTGGCCTTCGCCTTGGGCTGCACAAGGGAGCTCCGCGAGGGTGAACGGCAAGAGGTGCTGGCCGGCTACAAATGGGGCATAGGAGAGGCGCCTTGAAGGTGGCCGAGTGCTAGGGATGGGGTGCCGGATGCTAAGGATGGGGTGCCTAGGGAATGTGGCACTAAGGGAGGCTAAGGGAGTACCTAGGGGACGGATATGGCTGGCGGGTGGCAAACCAAAGGGGCAGGTGGTAGTCGGTTGGAGTGGCCGACTAATGGGACTTGGTGGTGGCGGGCTGCTAGAGTGGCTATGGGTGGAGTATGGGAAGGAAGCTAACTAGGTGATGGGGCTAGGTGGTAGTGGGTGTAGTGGGTGTAAGGGAGTGATATGGGCAGGTCTTAGGGAGTCGGATAGGGTGGCCGGGTGTAGCTAGGGTGGTTAGGTAGTAGCGGGTAGTTAGGTCGGTTGAGGCTTGGCCGAATGGGAGTGGTGGCGGCAGGTGGCTGGTGTTAGGGTAAGGTAGTGGTAGGGTGGATGGTTAAGAGTGGAGGGGAAGTGGAGAAGAGGTGAAGTAGGGTATGGGGTACTAACCGAGTGATGGGAGGCGGCGGGTGGCTGAGGAGAAGCTGGGTGTGATGGTGGATGGGGCAGGTTCGGCCGGATGAAGAGGGTGGCGACGGATGGTTGGTCGGATGGGGCGTGGTGGAGCAGGTGGAGCGAGGTGGTGGCTGGTGGTGGTGCAGGTTGAAGGTCCGGCTGGAAGTGGTGCAGGCGGCTGGGTTCGGCTGGGCTGGGAAGTGGGGTCCAAGGCTTGAAAAACCCGCCCACTAGGGAGGGGGGTTTATAGCCTTTGTGAAGGGCGGTGGGGGTGGTTTTGGGGTAGTGGTTAGGTGGTCTAGGGAGGGTGGTAAGGTGATATGGTGGGCTGGTATTAGGGTAGGGCCAGATATTTTATTTTAATGGTTTTGGGGGATATGGTGTGCTAGGTTTAGATGGGGTGGTTTAGTGGTTTAGGGTTTAGTTAGGTGGGTTGGTTCTAGGGTGAGGTTTAGTGAGCTAGGTTAGGTGATTAGGCTAGGATTAGGCTAGGTTTAGGGAAATTAACCTAGGTTTAGGGAAGGATTAGGGAAGTGGGTTAGGTGATTGGTTGGGATTAGGCTGGGATTTGGGAAGTGGGTTAGGTGATTAGTTTCAGATTAGGGGTGGATTAGGGTGGAAGGCTAGGATTAGGTGTTTTGGGTTAGGTTTAGGTGAAGGAGCTCCCTTTGCATGACCCATGGACCTCAACCACATCATGTTGGTGCAGCCCTAGGTTAGGTTTTGGCTAATTACAAGCTTAAACCCACTCAATTAGGCTAACCCACATGATTAACCCCAAACTTGACACACAAGTCAAGCTTAATTACAACACACTTGATTTTATCCACCCCCACTCTCTCTCATGCCCATGATCCCACGTGAAATTCAAGTGGGCCCCACCTCCATTTATGAGAAGGTGATGTGGGCCATGGATATGGATATTGGATTGGATCTCTAGATCCAAATCCAAGTCCACATATGGGTTTGGATTGGGATCTGGATATATATGGTCCAGATCCGATCCCAACTGAACTCCGACTCCTTCGAGTTGTATTCGAAACAAACGGTTTGTGTGGGGCTTGACAGCATCAGTGCTTCATCTGCGTTGGGTCTTCGCCAACATGATCGTCCGCCTCTGTTTTCGCCTTCCGGAGATGACTTCAAAGGATGTTTTGATGATAACACCTGGGGGTGTGAATTTGATACAAGAGTTGCTGTGCCGGGCTCGACATTTGCTCCGGTTTCGGGCTCTCTTTGACTTCGCTGGTCCTGTCTTGATTAGGCCAAGCTGCTTTGGGGTTTCAAAAACGTGTTTTAAAAGGTTTTCAAAAGCCATATTATATATTTTGGAAATATGAAGTTTAAAACATATATACAGGGTTGTCTGGAAGGCTCCTGGGTTTCCAAACTCAAAATAGCCCTTTGGGGCTGCTTTTACAAAACCAGATGAATTTGAGAAATTCGTGGGATTTCGGGGTATTTACAAATGCCCCTCTTTGGCCTTGTCCAAATCGATTTGGATAAGGGCAAAGATGACAAACACCCCTTTTAATGTCTCCCTAGATCTATCTACGAAAATATGGGATCGTCCCAATCATTAGCAAAATCTCACTTTTAAAACCCTGGTAGGAGGAGATATCACGCCAAAGGGTTCTACATGGAATCTGGTCCTAAATGGGATCATGTTCATGCAGGTACCATGCGTGGAATGCAAATGACATGGGTGTGGTGCCAAAAGTGGCGACCTCCCAGGGACCAGATGTGGTCGAACTCTAGAGACTTACAAGGCCTACTGCTCCAAGTGAGAAAATCCTATGCGGTTCGATGTTCGGTTTTCAAAACTTATTTACAAAAGCTATTTACAAAAGGGACAACTGTCTTGAGCCTCGATCCTAAGGATCTCGAGCTCTTCGTGCTTGCCCTTGTTTGAGTCTTAACACTCGCTTATCTAGCGGAGGTTTTATAAGAAAACAAGGCATATTTCAAATTCCTACGCCTTACTCGAAATGTCGAATTCTCAAACAAGATGAAATTTAAGTAAGTAAATCCTATTTTTACTTTAGGATTCCTCGAAATGAACCATGCTTTAGCTTGGGATAAGCCAGGGATGGGAAAGAGATACCACGGTCCCTTCTGAAGCGTCCCGTGGTTTAAGGCATAGAAGGCGGAAAACTGCTCTTTTTGAGCTTTTTGGCCTCTTTTTTCATTTCTTTTTTCATCGAGGGTCTCCCTTTGGGAGTATTTTTTCTTTAATCCCTCTTTTTTATAAGAGAATCGATTTTTCGTTTAAATTCTAGTTTCTTTCTTTTGGAAAGAGACTTTGAATGGGAAATTCCCTTTTGTTTTGGGCCTTTGTTTTCCTTTTGGAAGGAGAAGAGAAGAGGGGAGGACTTATCCCAAGCCTATACTCGATCCATTCCACATCAGCCTATTTAGAAATAGCACGTACCACTTGCAAGTATCTTGCTATGTTGAACTAGGCCTTTCTTTATAAGAAGAAGGATTTTGAAATGTAACCACCATTTTGAAGACTCTGCTCTTTCACAAGTGTGAATTCTCTCACTCAAGGTCACACGAGTTTGCCTTTGCACGTTATTCACATGTCTCAGGGCAGCTATCCCTAAAAATTTTCGAAAAATGGAATTTAATCCAGATCCTACACATGATACTTCTTTAAGTATTGAATATTTATAGGATCTGCTAAATTTCTACCTTCTACATCGATCAACCAATACGAATTGTTCGTAGTGGTTGCTCGTACAACATAGGGTCCATCCCAATTGGGGCGCCACTTGCCTAGGGGGTGTGGGTCACGATGATGGATAGTTTTTAAAACCAGATCCCCCACTTCAAAGTGGCGAGGTTTCATGTGTTTGCTATAATGTCGGGCTATCCTTTGCCGGTATGCACGAGCATGATCCATGGCAAGGAGTCGCCTCTCATCTAGCAAATCTAGTTCGGCCATCCTAGCATGCCGAAGCGTCTCTAGAGGGAGGTCGAGTGCTATGGATGTATGGAATGAATGCAGTTGAGTATGAATGGGAAGAATGGCGTTTGTGCCATAGACCAATTCGAATGTGGCATTCGTGGGAGTCCGGATGGAAGTCCTATAAGCCCATAAGGCTTCATCCAGCTTCTCGTGCCACGTCCTACCCTTCTCTAAGGTTTTCTCAATAATACTAATGAGAGTCTTGTTTGTGGCTTCGGCTTGGCCGTTGCCTTGAGGGTAGTAGGGCGAGGAGAAGTGGTGAGTTATGCCATACGTGTTGCACCACTTAACCATCCGCTCGTTCTTGAATGGGGTGCCATTATCAGACACCAGGTCTCGTGGAACCCCAAATCGAGCCAAGATATTCTTCTGGATGAAAGCCACCACATGTTGCCCCATTACCTTGGTTAGGGAAATGGCTTCCACCCACTTGGAGAAATACTCCGTGGCTGCTAAAATAAATCAATGCCCATTCGAGGCCTTTGGAAATATTGGGCCTACGATGTCAAACGCCCACATGGTAAATGGCCAGGGGCTGACCACGGAATGCAATGCAGATGATGGGATATGAATGGCATGCCCATGCACTTGACATGGATGACACTTCCTAACATGATCGTGACAATCCTTTTTCAGGGTGGACCAAAAATAGCCCCCTCTAAGTATTTTCATTGCCATCATGTTGGCATTAACATGACCTCCACATTCTCCATCGTGGAACTCATGCATCACTATCCTAGCCTCCTCTAGGTCGATACACCTAAGCAGAATGCCAGTAAAACTTTTTTTGTATAAGACCCCACCCAGAATGGTGTATCGGGTCGAAATCTTACGAATGAATGCCTTATCTTTGGATGTGGCATCCTCGATGAATCCCCCATTTTCTAAAAATTGTTTTACGTCATAAAACCAAGGTTTTTCAATAGACTCTGGGTTGTTTTGGCAAATATCCAAGTCGTGTGTGGATGGGTGGGGCGCATGCCATATTTCCAAAGATCTGGTCCCTGAAATGGGATCGACCTTCAGGGCTGAACCCAAGGAGGAGAGGGCATCGGCGATGCCATTGTCCTCTCTTCCTATGTGTGTGAGTTTACACGATTGGAAGGACTGGACCAATCGAGTGGCCAACTCGTGATATGGAAGTAGTTTCTCATTACATACTTGCCAAATTTTTAAAACCTGGTTTATGACAAGGAGCGAATCTCCAAAGACCTCGATGCATGATGCCCCTAGAGTTTTCGAAATTCTTAAGCCTTGTATGAGTGATTCATACTCAGCTACGTTGTTGGAACATTTGAAATCTAAGTGGACTGCTATGGGAATCTCACCCTTTTCAGGGGAGATTAGGATGACCCCGGCACCAGCCCCTCGTTGGTTTCGTGCCCCATCGAAGTGCATCTTCCACACTTGGTTTTCGAAAGAATTTGCCAAAATGTGGTTTTGAAAATGGTTTTGCAATATGCCTTCATCAGGCATTTCGACAAGAGTAGGATATGCGTCCTCTAAGGGGAATTCAGCCACGTAATCTGCTAGGGCTTGCCCCTTAATGGAGATCTGGTGATGGTATTTCAGATCATACTCCATTAGAAGGAGTTGCCATTTGCCCAATCTACCCGTAAGAATGGGTTTTTCGAACAAATGCTTGATTGGATCAAGCTTGGACACTATCCAGATCTCATGATCTAGGAAATAGTGCCTGAATTTCTGGCAGGCCCAGACTAGGGCCAAGCACATCTTCTCCATGGCTTGATAATTTCGTTCATAAGCCAAGAGAGTTTTCGAAATATAGTAGATGGCATACTCCTTATGGGTGTCATCCTCATATTGAGCCAACAGGGCTCCTAAAGCATTTGCATGCACAGAGATGTATAATAAAAGCGGTTTTTCTTGCTTTGGAGGGTTCAAAACGGGGGATTAACCAAGTATGCCTTTAGTCTCTCGAAGGACTTTTGGCATTCGTCATCCCATAAGAATTTCGTGCCCTTCCTCAACAGTTTGTTGAAGGGTTCGCATCTAGTGGCCAGATTCGATATGAATCGGCGAACGAATTGTAAGCGACCCTGGAGGCTACGGATTTGGGTGAGATTGGAGGGTGGAGCCAAGTTTATGATGGCTCGACACTTAGAAGGGTCGACTTCTATTCCCCTTTGGCTTACCATAAAGCCTAGAAGCTTCCCTGATTCTATCCCGAACACACATTTTTTAGGGTTTAGCTTTACTTTGTAAAGCCTAAGCCTTTCGAAAATCTTTTGTAAACATTCGATATGAGTGCATAGTGTTTTGGATTTTGCCAAGAGATCATCTACATACACTTCTACAAGCTCATGAATTTGATCATAGAAGATCGTGGTCATGGCTCGTTGGTATGTTACGCCGGCGTTTTTCAAACCAAAGGGCATGACTGTATAGCAGTACGTGCCCCACGGGGTTGTGAAGGCGGTCTTACCCTCATCTCGTGGACTTAGTTTGATTTGATTATAGCCTGAATAGTCGTCCATGAATGAAAACATTTCATGATTTGCAGTACTATCGACTATCAAATCTATGTTTGGTAAAGGATAATTATCCTTAGGAATGGCTTTATTCAGGTTTCTGAAATCGATGCATATTCGAATTTTCCCATTGGTTTTTCGAACTACAATGATATTTGATAACCAATCTGAATACGCAATGGGTTTTATAAATCCGGCTTTTAGCAGATCTTCTAAACCCTCTTTGACTTGCGTGTGTACATTCGGGTGTATTTTCCTAAGCTTCTGCTTTATGGGTTTTACACCGGCATCTAAGGGAAGACGATGTTCGACAATGCTGGGATCTATGCCCGGCATGTCTTCATACGTCCATGCAAACACATCTATATAGGTTCGTAGAAATGTAATGAATGCTAACCTTTCGGTTTCATGCAAGCATGCGCCTATTTTGATGGTTTTGGGATTAGAATCATCCCCTAGGTTCACCTCTATGAAATCTCCTCCTACTGATTGGGAAGGTCTTTCAAAATCGAGAATCTTATGAAATTCTGGGAGCTCAGAAGTGGGATCTTCCTCAAGGGGATCCACTTCTGGGCTTTGATAATTCTCGTGGGCTATAGACCCGAGGGAATTCGATGCGTGGTTTTCAAAATGACCTGGTTTTGTACTTGAATTTTTAAGTGATTTCGAAATTTTTGGTCTGGCTATGCAGACGACGCTTCTTTCGAAATCCTTTTCTTTTGCCAAAGTCCTACCAGGAGCAGCTATGTACAAAATCTTTTTGGTATTTTCCAAATTTTTGATTTTTTTGGTTTTTTGTAAAACAAGAACCTTGGGAACTATACAAAGCACTCTTTTTTCGAGTTTTTGTTTTTCCATTGTTTTTGGTTTTTCTTGTTTTTAGTTTTTTTTTATTTTAAGCTTTTCAAATGTTTTTGTATTTTTAGAAAAGGGATCTTCCGTCATACCTACAAAGGGAAAACACTACGGGTTAGACTCGGAATAGGAGATCTAAATCGTAGGTCTCTTCTAAGGCAGGCTCCGGGGCACCCTTGACCCAGGTGGTCACAGGGGGTGGCTCCGGCTGTATTCGGGGAGTATAGCCGATCCCATATCGGCTTGGATTGGCCCTAGGAAGGATGGGCTCTAGGAGACCCTGGTTCTGTGCCCCTAGACTCTTGTAGGGCGTGTAGCCCATGTTTAACAACATGTTCCACGACTTTTTGTTTTTTGAAAAGGTTTGATATAAATCGTGGTCCTGGAACATGCTATCATCCATATTATGCTCGTATGGCCTCTTGTCCAAGGGCTTTGGAAATAGGGAACACTTGGGTTTTCCTAGAAGGATTAAAGTCGGGAGGGGGCCTGCTTTGGGCGGCCTCTTCACACATACAACCTTCCTAGGGTTGTTTAACACGAGTCGATGTGGCTCAACCATAATTTGCCCCAGGTTAGCCTCATGGGCCTGGGAGCTTGATAAACAAGGGGAGTTTATGATCCCCTGAAGCTGTGGGTGACTCTCACCTAGGATCACTACGACCTGGTCCCTAAAAGGGATCTTGACACACTTGTGGAAGGTGGATGGCACAGCACACAAACTGTGTATCCAGGGCCTTCCCAGCAACAGGTTATAATGGGGGTGGATGTCCAAGACATGGAACACCCCCGTGTGTTCGATCCCTCCCGTTTCCATTGGGAGTTCAATGGATCCTAAAGGTCTAGACGCATTCCCATTATATCCAGTGATAACGATGGGGCTTGGGTTCACTGAAGTCAAGGTGACTCCGATTTTGTACGCCACATGAAGTGGAAGGATGTTGAGCCCTCCTCCACCATCGACTAGGCACCTGTCCAGAGAGTGGTTGTTCAGAACCACCTCGATATGCAGGGCCTGGTTATGGGTTTCGTAGGGTCTATCTACATCATCTTCCGAGAAAGTGATGGGCGATTTTGCTCCTAATAAAGCCACTTGGGCAGACAAGGATTCCGGACTTATGTTCGAATCAACCTTGGCCCTTTCTAGAATTTTCTCTAATACAAGTCTATGCCTAGGCGAGGTTTTTATAAGCTCTAAGATAGACATGTGAATAGGAAACTTTGAAAGGTGGTTTTCGAAGTCATAAGGATTTAGGATGACTTTGTCCTTATCTGCTTTTGGCAGAACACTAGGGATACATGCTTTTGAGGGGCCAGGCACACTGACCACCTTTTGAGCACCTTGAAGGTGCGAGGGTTGATAGATCCTCCCGGATCTAGTGACTTCTCCCACGACCAGCCTAGGGTTCGCGCTAACTTTGGCTCTAAGGATGAGCTGAGGAGAACCTTGGATTTTTAAAACTGGTTTTACCGGAGATTCCACTTTTGGTGGTCCCCGAATGACGACTTGGGCGGGCTTCTTGTATAGTACAAGAATGGGCGCACAAGTAGGTCGACCAGGTTCTGGTTTTTGTGCTAGTTCCTTGGAAATGGTGAGGGTACATACCTCCTTTCCTTTCCCACTGCCACTGGCGTGTTTGCGAAAGGGTTCCTTGAAGATAGGTTGAGGTGGCTCAGGTTCCGCAGTGACTTGGAGCCGGCCTTCTGCTATCAAGTTCTCAATTTTATTTAAGAGGGAGAAGCAGCGTTTGGTATCATGGCCTTTGAGCCGATGATACTTACAAAATCGGTTTAAATACCCCCCTTTGGAAGTGACTCCTTTGGGGATTTCAGGGAGTTCTATCATGCCCTGGGCAAGTAGGAGGTCTAGGACGTCCGACACAGGCTGCCCCAGCGGAGTGTACTCCCGTTTTTCAACCGGTTTTTGAAAATTTCGCTCTCTTATTTTCTATCTTTTCAAAATTTTTGGAAGTGCCCGCCACTTCTGGATTCACCCGGACATTGGCGATTTTATGGGGCTTTGCCCCTTTGTCCATCGTGGGCAGCCCATATGCGATGGGCTTTTCCAAACAAGATTTTGGAACGGCACTTCCTTTCCACAGGTGATCGTATGTCCCTTTTCGCAAGTTGGTTTCGAAAAGGGAAGCCTTTTTGATCAACTTATGGAAAGTTGAAATCTCATGGAGCGAGAGAAGGGTTTTTAACTCGCTTTTAAAGTTATCCAGGATGAGCATTACTGCGCATCCTTCGGATATGGGCTCTCGCACTTGGCCCAAAAGCGACCTCCATCTTATAATGAAGGCATGTATGTCTTCGTTCATGCCTTGCTTTGTATCCCTCAAGGTATTCAGAGTCGGCGTGACTTCTACGTTGTGTGCAAATCTTTGCATGAAGCAGTTCGCTAACTCTTCAAAAGTAGCGAACTGACTTAAGTCGTAGGAAGCCAGCCATTTGGCAGCTATGCCTTTAAGGGATAAAGGGAACCAATACACCCATTTCATCGAGTCCTTTTTCTTCTTATGGGCTCGACGTGAGAAAAGCTGCAAGTGAGACCTAGGGTCTCCCATGCCATCATACCGATGGAAGTTCGGTATTTCATCGTCACTGTCTGTTTCGTAATCCATAGGAAGGAAATCAGATAGGGCGTAGCTTCTTTTCTCTTTATTCTGCCCTTTCAGCAACTGCTGTAGGGCTTTACGGTCCTTTTGTGTGAAGGACTCGTGGTATTGGTCGCCTTCCATTATGGAGGCCTCTTTGTGCTTGCGAGGTTTTTCAGATTTCTTTTTAGGCCTTTGTTCACCATTTGATGAACATGAATCGCCTACTTCAGCCTCTTGGCTGAGAGTATCGATTTTGGCCTCAAACTCCCTTCTCAAGTCCTCGATTTCATCTAGTTTTATTTTGTTTTTGAAAATCCTCCTAGAGTGAGAACTTGATGCGCATGAGCCTTGGCTCGACACTTCACTTGGATTGGATTTTGACATGCTTTTCAAGCTTTTTCAAAAATGTCCTAAGTACAAGCAAAGAAAACAAGTTAAAAATGACACCTTTTAAAAATTTTCGCAAGACTTCTACTTAAAAACTCGATTTTTGAAAGGCTCACGTCCCACCGGGCGTGCCAATCTCTATAGACGCGCGAAAATCCCCGGCTCTCACCTTTTCAGGGCTCGGAGTGGATCCTCTCGTGTGTCTAAGGCCTATTTATGCAAACAGGGCGTGCCAGCTAGCTTACCTAAGCTAGCGAAGATATATTTAAAACTGACTTCTAATCGTGGCGACTGTGAGCAAGTGAGCTCTTGTCGTCGCAGACCTTCTTGCACCGATGCGCAAGGGTCAGTCTGTACGCTTTGCAAAAATCGAGTTTTGGGAGAGAAAGTCTACGAAGCGGTTCGAGGTGTCTAATTTGGGTCTTTTAGATGCGATTGCATATTTTAGATCACGTGGATTTGCACGTGCCTAAGTCTTTCCTTTTATCCCTTTTCGGGCCACCTAGTTTGTGTGTTATGAACACTCCACTACATGGGCGAATTCGAGCGGGGCTTGCTTTGATGCAATATGCGTCCTACCTCGTGGTATGGCGTAGATGCAATGCAAACTCACGCTACTCCAAAGGGAAAACCCGAATGTAAAGATAATATTGAAGGGAAATAACCGAAGGGAAATGACTTGTAAAGTAAGTGCCGAAGGGAGATACGTATATAGAGTAGATATATGGGCCCTTACTCGGGTCTTGCAAATAAGAGCGAAGGCTCAATGTGGGTGCGTGCTTGAATTGAAAGACTTACACACACGACATGAAATTAAACCCAAATATAAATTGCAGTATGGCCTTAACTAAGGTCTTGGGAATAAGAGCGAAAGCTCAATGTGTGTGAGTGCTTGAATTGAAGTACTACGCACACAACATGAAATGAAACCCAAATATAACTGCAATAGGCCTTGACTAAGGTCTTGGGAGTAAGAGCGAAAGCTCAATGTGTGTGAGAGTGCTTGAATTGAAAGACTTACACACACGACATAAAATGAAACCCAAATAGTATAGGTCGGCCCTTACTTGGGTCTTTCAAATAAGAGCGAAGGCTCAATGTGTGTGAGAGTGCTTGAATTGAAAGACTTACACACACGACATGAAATGAAACCCAAATAGTAAAGGTCGGCCCTTACTTGGGTCTTTCAAATAAGAGCGAAGGCTCAATGTGTGTGAGAGTGCTTGAATTGAAAGACAACACACCAAACTTAAGCAAAACCCTACAAAAATGAAAGTATATGTATATACTTATGTATTAGGGGCTGATTAGGCCCGTGTGTGTTCAAAATCGTGCACAACTAGGAGAGTGCACGTGTGTGGGTGTGCCAAGCCATGTTATTACAAGCGGGGGGAGACTATGCTCCGTTATTACAACCCCGTATCGAATTGAATCTCAAGCAAGTATACAACTAAAGACTGAGTTAGGCACTTACTAGTAGCTGGTCCGTAGATGCCTTGCTTGAGCGTGGGCTTGGCCTTCGCCTTGGGCTGCAAAAGGGAGCTCCGCGAGGGTGAACGGCAAGAGGTGCTGGCCGGCTGCAAATGGGGCGCGGGAGAGGCGCCTTGAAGGTGGCCGGGTGCTAGGGATGGGGTACCGGATGCTAAGGATGGGGTGCCTAGGGAATGTGGCACTCAGGGAGGCTAAGGGAGTACCTAGGGGACGGATATGGCTGGCGGGTGGCTGACCAAAGGGGCAGGTGGTAGTCGGTTGGAGTGGCCGACTAAGGGGACTTGGTGGTGGCAGGCTGCTAGAGTGGCTATGGGTGGAGTATGGGAAGGAAGCTAGCTAGGTGATGGGGCTAGGTGGTAGTGGGTGTAGTGGGTGTAAGGGAGTGATATGGGCAGGTCTTTGGGAGTCAGATAGGGTGGCTGGGTGTAGCTAGGGTGGTTAGGTAGTGGCGGGTAGTTAGGTCGGTTGAGGCTTGGTCGAATGGGAGTGGTGGCGGCAGGTGGCTGGTGTTAGGGTTAGGTAGTGGTAGGGTGGATGGTTAAGAGTGGAGGGGAAGTGGAGAAGAGGTGAAGTAGGGTATGGGGTACTAACTGAGTGATGGGATGCGGCGGGTGACTGAGGAGAAGCCAGGTGTGATGGTGGATGGGGCAGGTTCGGTCGGATGAAGAGGGTGGCGACGGATGGTTGGTCAGCTGGGGCGTGGTGGAGCAAGTGGAGCGAGGTGGTGGCTGATGGTGGTGCAGGTGGAAGGTGCGGCTGGAAGTGGTGCAGGCGGCTGGGTTCGGCTGGGCTGGGAAGTGGGGTCCAAGGCTTGAAAAACCCGCCCACTAGGGGGGGGGTTTATAGCCTTTGTGAAGGGCGGTGGGGGTGGTTTTGGGGTAGTGGTTAGGTGGTCTAGGGAGGGTGGTAAGGTGATATGGTGGGCTGGTATTAGGGTAGGGCCAGATATTTTGTTTTAATGGTTTTGGGGGATATGGTGTGCTAGGTTTAGATGGGGTGGTTTAGTGGTTTAGGGTTTAGTTAGGTGGGTTGGTTCTAGGGTGAGGTTTAGTGAGCTAGGTTAGGTGATTAGGCTAGGATTAGGCTAGGTTTAGGGAAATTAACCTAGGTTTAGGGAAGGATTAGGGAAGTGGGTTAGGTGATTAGGCTCAAATTAGGGGTGGATTAGGGTGGAAGGCTAGGATTAGGTGTTTTGGGTTAGGTTTAGGTGAAGGAGCTCCCTTTGCATGACCCATGGACCTCAACCACATCATGTTGGTGCAGCCCTAGGTTAGGTTTTGGCTAATTACAAGCTTAAACCCACTCAATTAGGCTAACCCACATGATTAACCCCAAACTTGACACACAAGTCAAGCTTAATTACAACACACTTGATCTTATCCACCCCCACTCTCTCTCATGCCCATGATCCCACGTGAAATTCAAGTGGGCCCCACCTCCATTTATGAGAAGGTGATGTGGGCCATGGATATGGATATTGGATTGGATCTCTAGATCCAAATCCAAATCCAAGTCCACATATGGGTTTGGATTGGGATCTGGATATATATGGTCCAGATCCGATCCCAACTGAACTCTGACTCCTTCGAGTTGTATTCGAAACAAACGGTTTGTGCGGGGCTTGACAGCATCAGTGCTTCGTCTGCGTTGGGTCTTCGCCAACATGATCGTCCGCCTCTATTTTCGCCTTCCGGAGATGACTTCAAAGGATGTTTTGATGATAACACCTGGGGATATGAATTTGATACAAGAGTTGCTGTGCCGGGCTCGACATGTGCTCCGGTTTCGGGCTCTCTTTGACTTCGCTGATCCTGTCTTGATTAGGCCAAGCTGCTTTGGGGTTTCAAAAACGTGTTTTAAAAGGTTTTCAAAAGCCATATTATATATTTTTGAAATATGAAGTTTAAAACATATATACAGGGTTGTCTGGAAGGCTCCTGGGTTTCCAGACTCAAAATAGCCCTTTGGGGCTGCTTTTACAAAACCAGATGAATTTGAGAAATTCGTGGGATCTCGGGGTGTTTACAATACCTCCTTTTCTTTCCCACTGCCACTGGCGTGTTTGGGAAAGGGTTCTTTGAAGATAGCTTGAGGTGGCTCAGGTTCCGCAGTGACCTAGAGCCGGCACTCCGCTATCAAGTTCTCAATTTTATTTAAAAGGGAGAAGCAGCGTTTGGTATCATGGCCTTTGAGCCGATGATACTTACAAAATCGATTTAAATACCCCCCTTTGGACGTGACTCCTTCGGGGATTTCGGGGAGTTCTATCATGCCTTGGGCAAGTAGGAGGTCTAGGACCTCCGATAGAGGTTGTCCCAGCGGAGTGTACTCCCGTTTTTCAACCGGTTTTTTAAAGGTTCGCTCCCTTTTATTTTCTAGTTTTTCAAAATTTTTGGAAGTGCCTGTCACACCTGGATCCACCCGGACATTGGCGATTTTATGGGGCTTTGCCCCTTTGTCCATCGTGGGTAGCCCATAAGTGATGGGCTTTTCCAAGCGGGTTTTAGAAACAGCACTTCCTTTCCATAAGTGATCGTATGTCCCTTTTCTCAAGTTGGTTTCAAAAATGGATGCCTTTTTGATCAACTTATGGAAAGTTGAGATCTCATGGAGTGAGAGAAGGGTTTTTAACTCACTTTTAAAGTTATCCAAGATGAGCATGACTGCGCATCCTTCAGATATGGGCTCTCGCACTTGGCCCAAAAGTGACCTCCATCTTATAATGAAGGCATGTACGTCTTCGTTCGTGCCTTGCTTTGTATCCCTTAAGGTATTCAGAGTTGGCGTGACTCCTACGTTGTGTGCAAATCTTTGCATGAAGCAGTTCGCTAACTCTTCAAAAGTAGCAAACTGGCTTAAGTCGTAGGAAGCCAGCCATTTGGCAGTTGTGCCTTTAAGGGATAAAGGGAACCAATACACCCATTTCATCGAGTCCTTTTTCTACTTATGGGCTCGACACGAGAAAAGCTGCAAGTGAGACCTAGGGTCTCCCATGCCATCATACCGATGAAAGTTTGGTATTTCATCATCACTGTCAGTTTCGTAATCCATAGAAAGGAAATCAGACCGGGCGTAGCTTCTTTTCTTTTTATTCTGCCCTTTTAGCAACTGTTGTAGGGCTTTACGGTCCTTTTGTGTGAAGGACTCGTGGTATTGGTTGCCTTCCATTACGGAGGCCTCTTTGTTGTAGGGCTTTACGGTCCTTTTGCGAGGTTTTTTAGATTTTTTCTTAGGCCTTTGTTCACCGTTTGATGAACAGGAATCGCCTACTTCAGCCTCTTGGCTGAGAGCATCGATTTTGGCCTCAAACTCCCTTCTCAAGTCCTCGATTTCATCTAGTTTTATTTTGTTTTTGAAAATCCTCCTAGAGTGAGAACTTGATGCGCATGAGCCTTGGCTCGACACTTCACTTGGATTGGATTTTGACATGCTTTTCAAGCTTTTTCAAAATTTCCTAAGTACAAGCAAAGAAAACAAAGTTAAAAACGACACCTCTTTGAAAATTTTTCGCAAGCTTCTAGATTTAACTCGATTTTTGAAAGACTCACGTCCCACCGGGTGTGCCAATCTCTGTAGACGCAGGAAAATCCCCGCCTCCCTTGGCTTCTTAGGGCCTGGAGCAGATCCTCTCGTGTGTCTAAGGCCTATTTGTATAAACAGGGCGTGCCAGCTAGCTTACCTAAGCTTGCGAAGATATATTTTATCCTGACTTCTAACGTGGCGACTGTGAGCAAGTGAGCTCTTGTCGTCGCAGACCTTCTTGCACCGATGCGCAAGGGTCAGTTTGTACGCTTTGCAAAAATCGAGTTTTGGGAGAGAAAGTCTACGAAGTGGTTCGAGGTGTCTAATTCGGGTCTTTTAGATGCGATTGCATATTTTAGATCACGTGGATTTGCACGTGCCTAAGTCTTTCCTTTTATCCCTTTTCGGGCCACCTAGTTTGTGTGTTATGAACACTCCACTACATGGGCGAATTCGAGCGGGGCTTGCTTTGATGCAATATACATCCTACCTTGTGGTATGGCATAGATGCAATGCAAACTCACGTTACTCCAAAGGGAAAACCCGAATGTAAAGTCAATACTGAAGGGAAATAACCGAAGGGTCAGTCTGTACGCTTTTAAAAATCGAGTTTTAGGGTAGGAAAAGCCTGCGAAAGCGGTTCGAGGTGTTTGATTCGGGTCTTTTTAATGCGATTGCAGATTTTTAGTTCACGTGGATTTGCACGTGCCTAAGTCTTTTCTTTTTATCCCTTTATGGGCCACCTAGGTGTGTGTTATGAACAGTCCACTACATGGGGCGAATTTGAGCGGGAGTACGGGGTTTGCTTCGATGCAATATGCGTTCTACCTCGTGGTATGGCGTAGATGCAATGCAAACTCACGCTACTCCTAAGGGAAAACCCGAATGTAAAGACAATGCCGAAGGGAAATAACCGAAGGGAAATGACCTGTAATGTAAATGCCGAAGGGAGATATGTACATAGGGTATATACGGGCCCTTACTCGGGTCTTGCAAATAAGAGCGAAGGCTCAATGTGGGTGCATGCTTGAATTGAAAGACTTAAAACACGACATGAAATAAAACCCAAATATAACTTGCAATATGGCCTTAACTAAGGTCTTGGGAATAAGAGCGAAAGCTCAATGTGTGTGAGTGCTTGAATTGAAGTACTACGCACTCAACATGAAATTAAACCCAAATAGTATAGCACGACCCTTACTTGGGTCTTACAAATAAGAGCGAAGGCTCAATGTGTGTGAGTGCTTGAATTGAAAGACTTACATACACGACATGAAATGAAACCCAAATAGTATAGCACGGCCCTTACTTGGGTCTTACAAATAAGAGCGAAGGCTCAATGTGTGTGAGTGCTTGAATTGAAAGACTTACACACACGACATGAAATGAAACCCAAATAGTATAGCACAGCCCTTACTTGGGTCTTACAAATAAGAGTGAAGGCTCAATGTGTGTGAGTGCTTGAATGGAAAGACAACACACTCAACTCAAGCAAAACCCTACGTAAGTTAAAGTATATATATATATATATATATATATATATATATATATATATATATATATATATATTTATATCTTAGGGGCTGATTAGGCCAGTGTGTGTTCAAAATCGTGCACGACTAAGAGAGTGCACGTGTGTGTGGGTGTGCCAAGCGACGTTATTACAAGCGGGGGGAGACTATGCTCCGTTATTACAACCCCGTATCGAATTAAATTTTAAGCAAGTATACAACTAAGGACCGAGTTAGGCACTTACTTATAGCTGGTCCGAAGATGCCTTGCTTGAGCGTGGGCTTGGCCTTCACCTTGGGCTGCAAGAGGGAGCTCCGCGGAGTTGAACGGCAAAGGGACTGCTGGCCGGATGGAAATGGCGCGCGGAAGGGGCGCCTTGAAGATGGCCGGCTTCTAGGAATGGGCTGTCTTTGTGTGTTGGGCTAAAGTGACTAAGTAGGGTCACTAAGGGAGGGTGTAGTGTTAGGAAATGTGGCACTAAATGGGAGCCTAAGGGAGTGTCTAAGGGAGTGTCTAGGGGAGTGCCTAGGGAAGGTATGTGGTTGGCGGGTGGCTGGCCGAATGGGTATGTGACAGTCGGTTGGAGTGGCCGACTAAGGGAGGACTCGGTGGTGGTGGTTGCTAAGGTAGCTAGGGCTGTTGTAGATGGGAAGGGAGCTAGCTAGGGTATGGGGTAAGGTAGTGGTCAGCTGTGGTGAGGTGATATGGGTAGGTCTTAGGGAGTTAAGTGGAGTGGCCGGGTGTAGCTAGGGTGTCTAGGTAATGGCAGGTGGTTGGAGTGGCTGAGGTGTGGCCGAATGGGTAGGATGGAGGGTGGCTGGTGTTAGGGTGATGTGGTGGTGGTGTAGGTGGCTGGGAGTGGAGGGGGAGCGAAGAAGAGGCGGAGTGAAGGATGGGGTACTAACCGATGGTGATGGAAGGCGGCGAATGGAAGAGGAGTAGCCGGGTAGATGAGGTGGACAGTTCGGCCGAAGGAAGTGGTGGCGATAGATGGTTGGCCGGCTGGGATGTGGTGGAGCAGGTGGAGCGAGGTGGTGGCTGGCTGTGGGGCAAGTGGAGCAAGGTTGGAGTCGGTTGGGCTGGAAGGTCAAGGTGAAGAACCTCAAAACCCGCCCACTAGGGGGGTGGTTTATAGTTTTTTTTGAAGGGTGGTTGGGGCTAGTATTAGGAGGGTGGTTAGGTGGCTTAGGTAGGGGTGGTGTGGTGATAAGGTGGGCTGGTTTTGGGGTAGGGCCAGATATTTTCATACAAGGGGTTTTGGGTAGATGGTGTGCTAGGTTTAGGTGGGGTGGTTTAGAGGTTTAGGGTTTAGCTAGGCGGGTTGGTTTTGCGGTGAGGTTTAGTGAGGTGGGTTAGGTGATTAGGCTAGGATTAGGTTAGGTTTAGGAAAATTAACCTAGGTTTAGGGAAGGATTAGGGAAGTGGGTTAGGTGATTAGGTTGGGATTAGGCCAGGATTAGGGAAGTGGGTTAGGTGATTAGGCTAGGATTAGGACAGGATTAGGGTAAAGGTTTGTGGGCCATGGATATGGATATTGGATTGGATCTCTGGATCCAAATCCAAATCTAAGTCCACACATGGGTTTGGATTGGGATCTGGATATATATGGTCCAGATCTGATCCAAACTGAATTCTGACTCCTTCGGGCTGTGTTTGAAACGAACGGTTTGTGTGGGGTCTGACAACATCAATACTCTATCTGCGTTGGGTCTTCGCCAACATGATCGTCCGCCTCTATTTTCGCCTTCCAAAGTTGATTTCAAGTAATGTTTTGATGATAACAAGGTCTTGGACGTTCGAGATCCTGGGGGTGGATTCAATGTGAGAGTTGCTGTACCGGGCTCGACTTGTGCTCTAGCTCCGGGCTCTCTTTGACTTCTCTGGTCCTGTCTTGATTAGGCCAAGCTGCTTCGGGGTTTCAAAAATGTGTTTTAAAAGGTTTTTAAAGCCATATTATACATTTTTGAAATATATAATGTACAAGGTTGTTTGAAAGGCTCCTAGGTTTTCAGACTCAAAATAGACCTTTGGGGCTGCTTTTACAAAACCAGGTTGTTTTGAGGAATTCATGGGATTTCGGGGTGTTTATAGGACTGAAGAAGAGAAAAAATTGGATTGGATCTGGATCCAAATATCTAGATCTAGATCCAAATAAGGTTTGGATTGGATCCAGATTTCAGAACACAAGCCCAAGATCCATATCCAAGATCCAAGACCCTTGCCTATAAAAGGACGTGAGGGGGTCTCCAAATGATTTCACGAATTTGTTTGTGGGAGGAGAGAGAGAGAGAGAAAGGGAGGTCAACAAAAGTGGCTTGACCTCACCTTTTTAGAGTGTGGGCTGGAACTTGTTAGCCAAGAAGCTTGCGTGAATCTGCACCAAAGGGAGATCCGGCAGCTTGGAGGGGCTTCTTGCTTGCAAAGGATTGGCTGCGTAAAAGGCCTTGAACCTAGTTTGGTTCCCCATTGAGGTTAGTCCCTAAACACTATCTTAATTCCCTTCTTCCCCTAATCCTCTAAACTACCGAAGACGCAGCCCCTTGAACCCACCCAAGCTCGGCCAAGGTGCTGGCTGAGCCTTGCTTAGACCCATCCTAATCTAACCAAGATTGTATCCACACAAAACTGCCCAAGCTCGGCCACTTCCTTAGATCCCATTGAACCTAATCTCCCCTAAACATTTGCCTTACACCCTTCCTTAGATCCTTCTCATTCAGCCTCAAAAGCCTAACCAAACCGAGTGCCAAATGCACTCGGTTTCCTTAGCCATCCACACTCACCTAGCTCGGCCATTATCTAGCTGAGCATTGGCTTGAACCAGACCTAAGACGTCCATTAAATCCCACCCAGCTCGGCCATTATCTGGCTGAGCAATGCCTTAGAACCTTGCTTTAAAACCTTACCTAAAACAATCTACTAAAACCCACCCAGCTCGGCCACTATCTGGCCGAGCATTGCCTTAGACCTTTATCCTAAAAACTTGCCTAGAACCCTTGCATTACCCCAAGAGTTCCCCTAGATCCCACACGGCCTGCACTAGCAGGCCGTGCCTTACATTTTTCCTAAACTTGGACAAGGTGCTGCCTAGCAGCACCCTACCTCACCACCTTAGAAACATCCACGGCCTGCTAGTGCGGGCCGTGTCCTACCACATCCCTAACACCCCCACCTATCAACCTAACCTAGATCAAAACTAGGATCAATACCAAACCCAGCCAAACAAGTTGCAGCAAGCGGCCCATCCAGCAGCTGCACCTAAGGTCAGATCCAAGTGACAAGAGAATCCCAAACGGACCACTTGTAAGTGCTCAAATCTGGTCTTTTACATTACTCTCTTAAAAGTTCAATTCAATTTGATATGGGGTTGTAATAACGGAGCTTGTCTCCCCCCGAGATATAACATATGTGCTTGATACACGAACACACACACACTCGAGCCTTCTCGCTCTTAATCGTACACAAGCACATACGTGCACTTGAGCCTTTCCGCTCTTAGTTGCACACCATTGCACACAAATGGGCCTTGGCAGCCCCTAAGATATAGTCCTATTTATATAAATTCAGCTGCGTGGATTTCCATTCAAGTTGTGTGAGTTGCCTTTACATTTACACACTCAAAGCACTCACTCACATTGAGCCTTTCTGCTCTTATAGTTATATTTCCCTTTAAGCTGGTTTTTTAAATTCAAGTTGCGTGAGTCGTCTTTCAATTTATACACTCAAAGCACTCACTCACATTGAGCCTTTCCGCTCTTAAGATATAGCTATATTTCCTTTCCGCTCCTAAGATATAGTCGTATTTCCCTTCTGCAATTTTCCTTCCGCTATGTCTTTAAATTTCGGGTTTTCCCTTCAAGTTGTGTGAGTTGCATTGCATATCGGCACACTTGAGATAGGGTGCATGCTTGCAACAAACAACCTTGAGCAAAATCATGCAAAACTCGCCAAAAGCTAGGCACTTGATGCACACACTACACGTCTAAGGCAATAAAACCCAAAAGACATACAAACGTGCAAATCCCAAGTGAATAAAATCTGCAACAAGACAAAACCCAGTCGATCAAACACTTTCATACTTTTCAAAAAGGTCATACTTGTTCAAAATCGAGTTTTCTAAAGCGTACAAACTAACCCTTTGTAAACACCCCAAAATCCAAAGATTTGACAAAACCAACACCTGGTTCGAAAATCAGCTCAAAAAGCCAAGTCTGGAATTTTCGAAAACTCAAGAGCTCAAAATACTTCAAACCTCTTTTTTTCAACCCCATTTAAAACATGAATTTCTCAAAGACGTACGGAAGCCCCATTTTTGCAAAAGCCTAGACAAACAGGTGAAGCCTGGCCCAAAGCAGCTTCAAAAAGAGATTCAAAAGCTCAAAAATCAAGTCGAGCCCAATGAAAAGCAAATTTCAAAGACAAAAGAGGAGCCCAAGCCACAAGCGGACTTCAAGCCCGAAGCATTGAAAGCCAAGCAAAAAGCACCCCTGAAATCACAAGCAATCCAAATTTGAAACAATGAAAATCAGTTGAAACAGAGTCTAGAAAGGTGAAAAGGAGCTCGGATGAGGAAATTGGGAAAAACCTAGCATAAGACGGAGCGTTGATGAAATCAGGGCTCGCACAAATCATCCGATTCGAAACGCCAAGAAGGACTGAAGAAGAGAAAATTTTGGATCAAATCTGGATCTAAATATCCAGATCCAGATCCAAGATCTAGATCCAAATAAGATTTGGATTGGATCCAAACTTCAGAACCAACCCAAGATCCATATCCAAACTCATGGTCTATAAAAGGATGTGACGGGTCTCAAGTGAAGGGCTAGAAATTTTTTTATGCATTTGCTTATGGAAGGGGGAGAGAGAGAGAGAGAGAAGAAAGGGTCAACAAAAGGGGTTGGACCTCCCCCTTTTGAAAATGGTGGGTTGGGATATTATGGGCCAGGTTCTTTCACACCTAAGAGCTGCAGCAAGTTGGAGATCCGACAGCTTGGATGGGTGACCTGTCGTTTGAAGATTGGCTGCGTGGAACCTCATAGGAGCTGGCTTGAATCGACACCAAGGTTAGTCCCTAGATCTTCTCTAAACCACCTCTTCCCCTAACCCTCTAGGCTACCCAAAACCACCCTTAAAACCCACCCAAAGTTCGGCCAAAATACTGGCCGAACCTTGTTGAAAACATTCCCTATTCAAAACTTGTTAAGCTCGGCCAAAGTGTTTGCCGAGCCTCACTTAAACCCCCCATTAAGACCCTAAATCCTAACAATCTACCTTAGCTAGATCCTGCCTAAACCACTCCTAAAACCACCCAGCTCGACCACCATCTGGCCGAGCCTTTTCCTTAGGATCCCACCTTAGATCCTACCTAAAACAAACTCCTAAAACTACCCAGCTCGGCCACCATCTGGCTGAGCCTTTTCCTTAGGATCCCACCTTAGATCCTACCTAAAACAAACTCCTAAAACTACCCAGCTCGGCCACCATCTGGCCAAGCCTTTTCCTTAGGATCCCACCTTAGATCCCACCTAAAACAATTCCCTAAAACCTACCCAGCTCGGCCACCATTTGGCCGAGCATTCCTTTAGGATATCGCCTAAAACTACCCACAAAACACCACCTAACTCGGCCATTAGCTGGCCGAGCATCCCCTTAGGAGCCCCACTTAAACCTTACCTAAGACAATCCCTTTAGACCTGGCCTAGATCCCTTACATCTCCCCTAGATTTGTCTGTGTCTTGCCAAAACCATAACATCCCCACATATCGACCTAGCCTAAATCTAAACTAGGGTTAACACCAAACACAGCCGATCGATTCGCAGCGAGAGGCCCATCCAACAGCTATACCCAAGGTCGGATCACAGTGATAAAGAAATCCCAAGTAGACGACGTGTAAGTGTGCGAATCTGGTCTCTCTAAAAACTCAATTAAATTCATATGGGGTTGTAATAACGGAGCTTGTCTCCCCCGGATGTAATATATGTGCTTGATACACAAACACACACATACACTTGAGCCTTCTCGCTCTTAACTGTACACAAGCACATACGTGCACTTGAGCCTTTCCACTCTTATCTGCACACTTTTTGCACACAAACGGGCCTTAATAGCCCATAGGATATAGCCCTATTTATATATATTCAGCTGCATGAGTTTTACATTTGAGTTGCGTGAGTTGCCTTTCATTTTACACACCCAAAGCACTCACTCACATTGAGCCTTTCCGCTCTTATCTATATATGTATTTCCCTTTTGCTGCGTTTTAAGGTTCAAGCTGCGTGAGTTGCCTTTCAATTATACACTCACACACGTGTGCATTGAGCCTTTCCGCTCTTAGGATATTGGTATATATATATTTCCCTTCTGCACCTAAGATATAGCCGTATTTCCCTTCTGCAATTTCCCTTCTGCTATGTCTTTAAATTTCAGGTTTTTCCTTCAAGTTGTGTGAGTTGCATTGCATATACGCCACACTCGAGATAGGGAGCATACTTACATCAAACCATCCTGAGCAAAATCGTGTAGAACTTGCCAAAATCGAGCACTTGATGCACACAACTACACGCCTAAATTGGCTAAAACCCAAAGACATAGGAACGTGTAAATCCCATGAATAAAATCTGCAATTTGACGAAAACCAATTATTTAAACACTTTCATACTTTTCAAAAAGGTCGTATTTGTTCAAAATCGAGTTTTCCTAAGCGTACAGACTGACCCTTGAGCATCGGTTCAAGAAGGTCTGTGACAAAAAGATCCCACTTATCCACAGTCGCCCCATTAGTCAGATATTTTTCAAAACTTACTTCGCTAGTTTGAGAAAGCTAGCTGGCACACCCTTAAAAAGCGACGTAAGCACGAAAAGATTCAATCCAGGCCTAAGAACCCGGAGTCGAAGATTTTCTGTGTCTACAGATTTGGCACGCCCGGTGGGACATTGGTCTTAAGGAAAAATCGATACAAACAAACAGATCTCTTGAAAATTTGTTTTCAAGAAAAAAAGTGTTTTAACTCTTTGTCTTTTGCATTTCATAGTTGGATTTTAAAGCGTCGGAGTCATGTAGAGTTCAGACTCCAATGAAGTGTCAAGCCGTGCCTCATGCGCTTCAAGTTCTCATTCTAGGATATCTTTGAAAACTCGAAAACAAAGAGAAGAAGAGATAAGAAGGGAGTGCGAGGCCAAGATCGCTACTCTTAGCCAAGAGGCTGAAGCAGCTGATTCGTTTTCATCACATGGTGAACCAATGAAGGCCAAAAAGAGGTTTGAAAAAACTCGCAAACACAAGGAGACCTCCGTGATGGAAGGCAACCAATACCACGACTCCTTCACTCACAAGGATCGTAAAGCCCTACAGCAGCTACTGAAGGGGCAAAACAAAGAGAAAAAAATGTATGCCCTATCTGACTTTCTCCCTTTAGACTATGAAACAGACAGTGACGACGAAATACCGAATTCCCATTGGTATGATGGCACGGGAGACCCTAGGTCTCACTTGCAACTTTTCTCTCGTCGAGCCCACAAGAAAAAGGACTCGATGAAATGGGTGTATTGGTTCCCTTTATCCCTCAAAGGCACAACTTTCAAATGGATGGCTTCCTACGATCTGAGCCAGTTCACAACTTTTGAAGAGTTAGTGAACTGCTTTATGCAAAGATTTTTGCATAACGTAGAAGTCACGCCTACTTTAAACACTTTAAGGGATACGAAGCAAGGTATGAACGAAGATGTGCATACATTTATCGTTCGATGGAGGTCCCTCCTCGGGCAGGTGCGAGAACCCATATCCGAAGGATGCACAGTAATGCTCATCCGGGATAATTTTAAAACTGAGTTGAAAACCCTTCTTTCTCTACACGAAATCTCTACTTTCCATAAACTGATTAAAAAAGCATCTCTTTTTGAAACAAATTTGAAAAAAGGGATTTATGACCATTTTTGGAAAGGGAGCGTGATTTCAAAAACTCGCTTGGAGAAGCCCGGCAATTACGGGCTACCCACCATGGACAAAGGGCCAAAACCCCACAAGGTCGCCAATGTCCAGGTAGATCCAAGACTGGCGAGCACTTCAAAGAATTTTGAGAGTTTCGAAAACAAAACAAACAAAAAAATGCAAAAACCCTTTGAAAAGCGGGAGTACACTCCACTGGGGCAACCTGTATCGGAGGTCCTAGACCTCCTACTCGCCCAAGGCATGATCGAACTCCTTGAAATTCCCGAGGGAATCACTTCCAAAGGGAGGTTTTTGAATCGATTCTGCAAGTATCATCGACTCAAAGGCCACGATACCAAGCAGTGTTTTTCCCTCCTTAACCAAATTGAGAACTTGATAGCAGAGGGCCGGCTCCAGGTCACTGAGGAACCAGAGCCTGCCCAAGCTATTTTAAAAGAACCCTTCCCCAAGCACGCAAGTACCAGTGGGAAGGGAAAAGAGGTATGTGCTCTCACGATTTCGAAGAGTCTAGCGCATGCATATGAGTCTATTTTTTCTACTTGTGCATATACTCTCATCCTTCATAGGAAACCTTACCAAGTAGTAATTCGGGGACCACCAAGGGTTCCATCCCCGGTTAAACCAGTTTTGAAAATTCAAGGTGCTCCAAAACATTCGATTAGAGCCATGTTAGGTGAGAACCCTAGGTTGATCGTGGAGGAGGTGACAAGATCCGGGAGGATCTATCAACCCCCACATCTACAAAATGCTAAAAAAGTGGTCAGTGTGCCTGGCCCTTCAAAGGCATGTATTCCTAGAGTTCCGCCGAAAGCGGACAAAGGAAAAGTCATTTTAAACTTGTATGATTTCGAAAACCATCTTTCAAAGATTCCCATTAACATGTCCATCCTAGAGTTGATACAAACCTCGCCTACGCATAGACTCGTGTTAGAGAAAATTCTATAAAGAGCCAAGGTTAGTTCGAACATAACCCCAGAATCCTTGTCCAACCAAGTGGCGTCCATAGGTACAAAAACGCCTATCGTGTTTTCGGAAGAGGATCTCAAAAGACCATACGAATCCCATAATCAGGCCCTACATATCGAGGTGGTATTGAATCACCACTCTCTGGATAGGTGCCTAGTTGATGGAGGAGGAGGGTTCAACATCCTTCCACTTCACATAGCGTATCAAATTGGAGTCACCTTGGCTTCCATGAATCCAAGCCCCATCGTAATCACTGGATACGATAGAAATGCATCTAGACCCTTAGGATCCATTGAACTACCCATGGAAACAGGAGGGATAGCTCACGTGGGGGTATTCCATGTTTTGGACATCCACTCCCACTACAACCTATTGTTGGGAAGGCCTTGGATACACAGCCTGCATGCTGTGCCGTCCACCTTCCATAGGTGTGTCAAAATCCCTTTTGAAAATCAAGTCGTTGTAATCCTAGGTGAGAGTCACCCACAACTTCAGGGAATCCAGAATTCCCCATGCTTATCAAGTTCCTAGGCCTACGAGGCCAACCCAGGGCAAACCATGGTCGAGCCACCAAAGCTCACACTTCAGATACCTAGGAAGGTCGTGTATATCCAAGGGCCGCCCAAGGCAGGCCCACTCAAAACATTAACCATCCCAGGAAAATCCAAGCATCAACTATTTCCAAAGCCCCTGGACAGAAAGCCTTATGTGCATAACATGGACGATAGCAAGTTCTAAGACCACGAATTATATGAAAACTTTTCTAAAAACAAAAAATCGTGGAACATGTTGTTGAATATGGGGTATATGTCATACAAGAGTCTAGGGACACAAAACCAGGGTCTCATAGAACCCATATTTCCCAAGGCCAACCAAAGCCGACATGGGATCGGCTATACTCTCAAAATACCACCAGAACCACCCCCTGTGACCACCTGGGTCAAGGGTGCCCTGGAGCCTACCCAAGTAGAAACCTACGATTTAGACCTCTTATTTAGAGTCTAACCTATGGCATTTTCCTTTGTAGGTATGATGGAAGATCCCTCAATCAAAAACACAAAAACATTTGAAAAACTCGAAAGTCAAAAAATTGAAAAAACCCAAAAACCAAAAACATTTGAAAAAGATAAAAAACTCAAAAAAAAAGTGGTTTGTATAGTTCCCAAAGTTCTTTCCTTACAAAAATCCAAAAAAATCAAAAATTTGCAAAATACCAAAAACAAAGTCCTGTATTTGGCAGCTCCTGGTAAAGGTTTTGAAAAAGCCAAGGATTTCGAAAAGAAAGTCCTATTCATAAGAGGACCAAAATCTTCAAAACTTGCAAAAAATCCAAAACAAAAACCAGGCGTTTGCGAAAACTATGCGTCAAGTCCAAATTCCCTAGGATTTAGGGTTCTCGAGAATGATCAAAGGCCAGAAATAGATCCCCTCGAGGAAGATCCCACTTTTGAGCTCCCGGAATTTCATAAAATTCTCGATTTTGAAAAACCTTCGAAATCAGTAGGAGGAGATTTTATAGAGATAAATATAGGGAGTGATTCAAAGCCAAAACTCATTAAGGTAGGCGCATGTTTGCATGAGCATGAAAGAGCATCATTCATTGCATTTTTGAAAACCTACGTTGATGTGTTTGCATGGATGTATGAAGACATGCCGGGTATAGACCCGAATGTTGTAGAGCATCGTCTTCCCTTAGATTCAGATGCAAAACCCGTAAAACAAAAGCTTAGGAAAATACATCCGAATGTGCATTCACAAGTCAAAGAGGGTTTAGAAGATCTGTTAAAAGCCAGATTTATAAAACCCATTACATATTCTGATTGGTTGTCCAATATAGTTGTTGTTCGAAAAACCAGTGAAAAAATTCACATATGCATCGATTTCAGAAACCTGAATAAAGCCACGCCCAAAGATAATTATCCTTTACCAAACATAGATTTGATAGTTGATAGTACTGCAAATCACGAAATGTTTTCGTTTATGGATGGCTATTCAGGGTATAACCAAATCAATCTAAACCCATGAGATCAGGGTAATACCGCTTTCATAATCCCATGGGGCATGTACTGCTATACAATCATGCCCTTTGGTTTGAAAAATGTTGGTGCCACATACCAGAGAGCTATGACCTCGATCTTTCATGATCAAATTAATGAGCTCGTAGAGGTATATGTAGATGATCTCCTAGCTAAGTCAAAACTCGATGCACTCATCTCGAATGTTTGCAAAAGATTTTTGAAAGGCTTAGACTTTACAAAGTAAAGCTAAACCCTCAAAAATGCATGTTTGGGGTAGAATCTGGTAAGCTTTTAGGATTTATGGTAAGCCAAAGGGGCATAGAAGTCGATCCTTCTAAATGTAGAGCCATCATAGACAGGGCTCCACCCTCCAATCTCATGCAGATTCATAGCATCCAGGGTCGATTACAATCCATTCGCAAGTTTATCTCAAACCTGGCAACTAGATGCGAACCCTTCAACAAGTTGTTGAGAAAGGGTACAAAATTTTTTTGGGATGACGATTACCAAAAATCATTTGAAAGGCTAAAGGCATACTTAGTTAATCCCCCTGTTTTAAACACTCCAAAGCAAGGAAAACCTCTTCTGCTTTACATTTTCATGCATACGAATGCCTTGGGAGCTCTGTTAGCTCAGTACGAGGATATCACTCACAAGGAATATGCCATATACTATCTTTCGAAAACTCTCCTGGCTTATGAAAGGAATGATCAAGCCATGGAGAAGACGTGCTTGGCCTTGGTATGGGCCTGCCAGAAATTTCGACACTACTTCCTGGATCATGAGATCTGGATAGTGTCCAGACTCGATCCCATCAAATACTTATTCGAAAAACCCATTCTCACGGGTAGATTGGGCAAATGGCAACTCCTATTAATGGAGTATGACTTGAAATATCATCACCAGATCTCCATTAAGGGGCAAGCCCTAGCAGACTACGTGGCTAAGTTTTGCTTAGAAGATGCGTTTCCCACACTTGATGAAATGCCTAATGAAGGCATATTGCTAAACTAATTTCAAAACCATATTTTGTCAAATTCTTTTAAAAACCAAGTGTGGAAGATGTACTTCGATGGGGCATGAAACCAACGAGGGGCTGGCGGCCGGGATCATCCTCGTATCCCCTGAAAAGGGAGAGATCCCCATAGCAATTCGCCTAGATTTTGAGTGTTCCAACAACATAGCCGAGTATGAAGCACTCATACAATGCTTAAAAATTTCAAAAACTCTAGGGGCATTATGAGGTCTTTGGAGATTCATTACTCGTTATAAACCAAGTTTTAAAAAATTTGGCAAGTTAGAAATGAAAAGCTTCTTCCATATCACGAGTTGGCCACTCGATTGGTCGAATCCTTCCAATCGTGCACACTCACACACGTAGGAAGAGAGGATAACGGCATTGCCAATGCCCTCTCATCCTTGGGTTCAGCCCTAAAGGTCGATCCTGCTTTAGGAACCCGATCCTTAGAGATATGGCATGCACCCGCTCTATCCACACACGATTTGGAAATTTGCCAAAACAACCCAGATTCTGCTGAAAAACCTTGGTTTTATGACATAAAGTGTTTTCTAGAAAATGGGGGATTTGCTGAAAATGCCATATCTAAAGATAAGGCATTCATCCGAAAGATTTCTACCCGATACATGATTTTCGGTGGGGTTCTGTACAAAAAGCGTTTTACCAGCATCTTACTAAGATGCGTCGACCTAGAGGAGGCTAGGACTATTATGCACGAATTCCACGATAGAGAATGTGGAGGTCATGTCAATGCCAACATGATGGCGATGAAAATACTTAGAGCAGGTTATTTTTGTTCCACCCTGAGAAAAGATTGCCACGATCATGTTAGGAAGTGTCATCCATGTCAAGTGCATGGGCACGCCATTCATATCCCCTCATCATCATTGCATTCTGTGGTTAGTCCCTGGCCATTCACCATGTGGGCGTTTGATATTGTAGGACCAATTTTTCCAAAGGCATCGAATGGACACAGGTTCATTTTAGCAGCCACTGAGTATTTTTCCAAGTGGGTCGAAGCCGCCTCCCTGACCAATGTCCAGGGGCAACATGTGGCGGCTTTCATTAGGAAAAACATCTTGGCTCGATTTGGAGTTCCAAGAGATCTTGTGTCCGATAATGGCACCCCATTCAAAAATGAGAGGATGGTCAAGTTATGTAACACGTATGGCATAACTCACCACTACTCATCGCCTTACTATCCTCAAGGCAACGGCCAAGCCGAAGTCACCAACAAGACTCTCATTAGTATTATTGAGAAAACTTTAGAGAAAGGTAGGATGTGGCATAAGAAGCTGGATGAAGCCTTATGGGCTTATAGGACTTCCATCCGAACTCCCACAAATGCCACGCCCTTTGAGTTGGTCTATGGCACAAACGTCATTCTCCCCATTCATACCAAATTACATTCATTTCATACATCCATTGCACTCGACCTCCCCCTAGAGACGCTTCAGCATGCTAGGATGGCCGAACTAGATTTATTAGATGAGAGGTGACTCCTTGCTATGGATCATGCTCATGCATACCAGCAAAGGATCGTCCGACACTATGAGAAACATATGAAACCTCGCCACTTTGAAGTGGGAGATCTCGTTTTGAAAATCATCCACCATCGTGGCCCACATCCACTTGGAAAGTGGTGGCCCAAGTGGGATGGCCTTTATGTTGTGCGTGGAACCACCACGAACAATTCTTATTAGTTAACCGATGTCGAAGATAGGAATTTAGCAGATCCTATCAATATTCAGTATTTAAAAAAGTATCATGTGTAGGGTCTGAGTTAAATTCCCATTTTACGAAAATGTTTTAGGGAAATCTGTTTTGAAACTTCGAAAGTAAGGATCAAAGGCAAAGTATGTGACCCTGAGTAAGAGAATTCACACTTGCAAAAAAGTAGAGCTTTCCAAATACGTGGTTACATTTCAAAATCCTTCTTCTTACAAAGAAAGGCCTAGTTCAATATAGCAAGATACTTGCAAGTAGTGTGTGCTATTTCTAAATAGGCTGATCTGGAATGGATCGAGTATGACCTTGGGATAAGTCCTCCCGTCTTCTCTTCTCCTTCCAAAAAGAAAAATTTGGCCAAAACAAAAAAGAGTTGTTTTGATTTTTAAAAGCATCGGAGTCATGTCAAGTTTAGACTCCAATGAAGTGTCCAGCCATGCCTCGCGTACATCAAGTTCTCACTCTAGGAGATTTTCGAAAAATTGAAACAAAAAAGAGGAAATCGAGGATTTGAGAAGGGATTTTGAGGTCAAGATTGCTGCCCTTAGCCAAGAGGCTGAAGCAACTGATTCGTGTTTGTCACATGGCGAACCCATAAAGGCCAAAAAGAAATTTGAAAAGTCTTGAAAGCACAAGGAGACCGCCGCTATGGAGGGAAACCAATACCACGAGTCCTTCACTCACAAGGACCGTAAAGCCCTGCAGCAGCTGGCTAAAGGGCAAAACAAAGAGAAAAGAACCTACGCCCTATCTGATTTTCTTCCTTTAAATTATGAAACAGATAGTGACGATGAAATACTGAATTTCCATCGATATGATGGCAAGGGAGACCCTAGGTCTCACTTACAACTTTTCTCTCGTCGAGCCCACAAGAAAAAGATGGACTCGATGAAATGGGTGTATTGGTTTCCCCTTTTCCTCAAAGGCACAGCTTCCAAATGGTTGGCTTCCTACGATCGAAGTCAGTTTGCAACTTTCAAAGAGTTGGCGAACTGCTTTATGCAAAGGTTTTTGCATAACGTAGAAGTCACGCCCACTTTAAACACTTTGAGGGATACAAAGCAAGGTATGAATGAAGATGTGCATGCATTTATCATTCGATGGAGGTCCCTTCTTGGGCAAGTATGAGAACCCATATCCGAAGGATGCGCAGTAGTGATCTGGGGGGCGCCCAGAGCCCCATCCCCGGTTAAACCTATTTTAAAAATTCAAGGTGCTCTAAAGCACACGATTAGAGTCATGATAGGCGTGAGCCCTAGGTTGGTCGTAGGGGAGGTGACCAGGTCTGCAAGGATCTATCAACCCCCGCATCTACAAAATGCTAAAAAAGTGGTCAGTATACCTGGCCCTTCAAAAGCATGTATCCCTAGAGTCTCGCCGAAAGCGGACAAAGGCAAAGTTGTTTTAACCTTATACGATTTTGAAAATCATCTTTCAAAGATTCCAATTAACATGTCCATCCTAGAGTTGATACAAACCTCGCCTAGATATAGACTTGTTTTAGAGAAAATTCTAGAAAGAGCCAAGGTTAGCTCAAACATAACCCCGGAGTCCTTGTTAACCCAAGTGGCGTCTATAGGTGCAAAAATGCCCATCGTGTTCTCGGAAGAGGATATTGAAAGACCATATGAATCCCACAACCAGGCCCTGCATATCGAGGGGGTATTGAATCACCATTCTCTGGACAGCTAGTTGATGAGGGAGGAGGTCTCAACATCCTTCCGCACCACGTGGCATATCAAATCGGAGTCGCCTTGACCTTTGTAAACCCAAGCCCCATCGTGATCACTGGATACGATGGGAATGCGTCTAGACCCTTAGGATCCATAGAATTACAAATGGAAACGGGGGGGATAACTCACATGGGGGTGTTCCATGTCTTGGACATCCGCCCCCACTACAACCTATTGCTGGGAAGGCCTTGGATACACAGCCTGCAAGCTGTACCATCCACCTTTCATAGTTGTGTCAAAATCCCCTTCGAGGATCAAGTCGTGGTAATTCTAGGTGAGAGTCACCCACAGCTTCAGGGAATCTAGAATTCCCCATGCTTATCAAGTTCCCAGGCCTACGAGGCCAACCTGGGGCAGACCTTGGTCAAGCCACCAAAGCTCACACTTCAAATACCTAGGAAGGTCATGTATATCCAGGGGCCGCTCAAGGCTGGCCCACTCAAAACATTAACCATCTCAGGAAAGGCCAAGAGTCGCCTATTTCAAAAACTCCTGAACAAAAAGCCTTATGTGCATAACATGGATGATAGCAAGTTCCAAGACCACGACTTATATGAAAACTTTTCCACAAACAAAAAATCGTGGAACATGTTATTGAATATGGGGTATATGCCATACAAGAGTCTAGGAACACAAAATCAGGGTCTCATAGAGCCCATATTGCCCAAGGCCAACCAAAGCCGACATGGGATCGGCTATACTCCCAAAATACCACCAGAGCCACCCCTGTGACCACCTGGGTCAAGGGTGCCCTGGAACCTACCCAAGCATAAACCTACGATTTAGACCTCTTATTTAGAGTCTGAGTTGTGTTATTTTCCTTTGTAGATATGATGGAAGATCCCTCCTCAACCAAAAACACAAAAAAATTTGAAAAACTCGAAATACAAAAACATTTGGAAAAATCCCAAAAACCAAAAACATTTGAAAAGGATGAAAAACTTGAAAAAAGAGTTGTTTGCATAGTTCCCAAAGTTCTTTCTTTACAAAAATCCAAAAAAATCAAAAATTTGCAAAATACCAAAAACAAAGTCCTATATATAACAGTTCCTGGTAAAGGATTGGAAAAAGCCAAGGATTTCGAAAAGAAAGTCATCTTCATAAAAGGACCAAAATTTGCAAAACCTGTAGAAAATCCAAAACAAAAACCAGGTGTTTGCGAAAATTGTGTATCAAGTCCAAATTTCCTAGGATTTAGAATTCTCGAGAATGATCAAAGTACGGAAGAGGATCCCCTTCTCCCTGAGGAGGATCCAACCTCCGGGCTTTCCGAGTTTAACAGAATTCTCGAGTTTGAAAAACCTTTGAATTCCGTAGGAGGGGATTTCATAGAAATCAACCTAAGAAGTGAATCAAAGCCCAAACACATTAAGATAGGCACATGTTTGCATGAGCATGAAAAAGCATCATTCATTGCATTCTTGAAAACCTACATCGATGTGTTTGCATGGACTTACGAAGACATGCCGGGTATAGACCCAAGAGTCATAGAGCATTGTCTTCCCCTAGGTCGGGATTCAAAACCCATAAAACAAAAGCTTAGAAAGATTCATTTGAATGTCTATTCTCAAGTAAAAGAGGGTTTAGAAGATCTGCTTAAAGTTGGTTTTATAAAACCCATTGCGTATTCTGAATGGCTTTCAAACATTGTTGTAGTTCAGAAAACCAATGGGAAGATTCAAATTTGCATTGATTTCAGAAATTTGAACAAAACCACTCTAAAGGATAACTTCCCTTTGCCAAATATTAATTTGATAGTCGATAGCACTGCAAATCATGAAATGTTCTCCTTTATGGATGGCTATTTGGGTTATAACCAAATCAAGTTAGCCCCAAGAGATCAGGCTAAAACTGCTTTTACTACACCCTGGGGCACGTACTGTTACACAGTCATGCCCTTTGGCTTGAAAAACGCCGGAGCCACGTACCAAAGAGCCATGACTATGATCTTTCATGATCAAATGCACGAGCTCTTAGAAGTGTATGTGGATGATCTCTTGGTGAAATCAAAAACCCGATGCACACACATCGAATCTTTGCAAAAGGTTTACGAAAGATTGAGGCTTTATAAAGTGAAACTAAACCCTCAAAAATGTGTCTTCGAAGTTGAATCAGGTAAGCTTTTGGGCTTTATGGTAAGCCAAAGGGGCATCGAAGTCGACCACTCTAAGTGTAGAGCCATCATAGACATGGCTCCACCCTCCAATCTCACACAGATTCGTAGCCTCCAAGGTTGTCTACAATCCATTCGCAGGTTTATCTCAAACCTTGCAACTAGATGCGAACCCTTCAACAAACTTTTGAGAAAAGGGATGAAATTTTTATGGGATGACGATTGTCAAAAGTCTTTTAAAAGATTAAAAGTATACTTAGTTAATCCCCCTGTTTTTAACCCTCCAAAACAAGGAGAACCTCTTCTGTTTATATTTCTGTGCATGCGAATGCTTTGGGTGCCTTTTTAGCACAATACGAGGATGATACCCACAAGGAGTATGCCATCTATTGCATTTCAAAAACTCTCCTAGCTTATGAAGGGAATTATCAAGCCATGGAGAAGACGTGCTTGGCCTTGGTATGGGCCTGCCAAAAATTTCGACATTACTTCCTAGATCACAAGATCTGGATAGTGTCCAAGCTTGATCCAATCAAGCACTTGTTCGAAAAACCCATCCTCACGGGTAGGTTGGGCAAATGAAAACTCCTCCTAATGGAGTATGACTTGAAATACCATCACCAGATCTTCGTTAAGGGACAAGCCCTAGCAGACTATGCGGCTAAGTTTCCCTTAGAGGATGCGTATCCCACACTCGATGAAATGCCTGATTAAGGCATATTGCTAAACCAATTTCAAAACCACATTTTGGCAAATTCTTTTGAAAACCAAGTGTGGAAGATGCATTTCGATGGGGCACGAAACCAGAGAGGGGCTGGTGCAGGGGTCATCCTCGTATCCCCTGAAAAGGGAGAGATCTCCATAGCAATTCACCTAGATTTCGAGTGTTCCAACAACATAGTCGAGTATGAAGCACTCATACAAGGCTTAAAAATTTCAAAAACTCTAGGGGCATTATAAATTGAGGTCTTTGGAGATTCATTACTCGTTATAAACCAAGTTTTAAAAATTTGGCAAGTTAGAAATGAAAAGCTTCTTCCATATCACGAGTTGGCTACTCAGATTGGTCGAATCCTTCCAATCATGCACACTCACACACGTAGGAAGAGAGGATAACGACATTGCCGAGGCCTTCTCATCTGGGTTCAGCCCTAAGGGTCGATCCCACTTTGAGAACCCGATCCTTAGAAATATGGCATGCACTCACTCCATCCACACACAATTTGAAAATTTGCCAAAATAACCCAGATTCTGCTGAAAAACCTTGGTTTTATGACATAAAGTGTTTTCTAGAAAATGGGGGATTTGTCGAGCATGTCACGTCCAAAGATAAGGCATTCATTCGAAAAATTTCTACCCGATATACAATTCTGGGAGAGGTTCTGTACAAAAAAAGTTTCACTGGCATCTTACTAAGGTGTGTCGACCTAGAGGAGGCTAGGATTATAATGCATGAATTTCACAATGGAGAATGTGGAGGCCATGTTAATGCCAATATGATGGCAATGAAAATACTTAGAGCGGGTTATTTTTGGTCCACTCTTAAAAAGGATTGCCATGATCATGTTAGGAAGTGTCATCCATGTCAAGTGCATGGGCACGCCATTCATATCCCTTCATCTTCATTGCATTCCGTGGTCAGCCCCTGGCCATTCACCATGTGGGCGTTTGATATTGTAGGACCAATATTTCCAAAGGCATCGAATGGGCATAGGTTCATTTTAGCAGCCACTGAGTACTTTTCCAAGTGGGTTGAAGCCACCTCCCTGACCAATGTCTAGGGGCAACATGTGGTGGCTTTCATTAGGAAAAATATCTTGGCTCAATTTGGAGTTCCAAGGGACCTAGTGTCTGATAATGGCACCCCATTCAAAAATGAGTGGATAGTCAAGTTGTGCAACACCTACGGCATAACTCATCACTTCTCATCGCCTTACTACCCTCAAGGCAATGGCCAAGCCGAGGCCACCAATAAGACTCTCATTAGTATTATTGAGAAAACTTTAGAGAAGGGTAGGATGTGGCATGAGAAGCTGGATAAAGCCTTATGGGCATATAGGACTTCCATCCGAACTCCCACAAATGCCACACCATTTGAGTTGGTCTATGGCACAAACGCCATTCTCCCCATTCATACCAAATTGTATTCATTTCATACATCCATTGCACTCGACCTTCCCCTAGAGACACTTCAGCATGCTAGGATGGCCGAACTAGATTTGTTAGATGAGAGGCGAATGCTTGCTATGGATCATGCTCATGCATACCGGCAAAGGATAGCCCGACACTATGAGAAACATATGAAACCTCGCCACTTTGAAGTGGAAGATCTCAAATCATCTACCATTGTGGCCCATATCCACTTGGAAAGTGGCGGCCCAAGTGGAATGGCCCTTATGTTGTACGTGGAACCACCACAAACAACTCTTATTGGTTAATCGATGTAGAAGGTAGGAATTTAGCAGATCCTATCAATGTTCAATACTTAAAGAAGTATCATGTGTAGGGTCTAAGTTAAATTCCCATTTTCGAAAATGTTTTAGGGAGATTTACTTTGAAACTTCGAAAGAAAGGATCAAAGGCGAATTGCGTGACCCTGAGTGAGAGAATTGTAGACACGTGGAAATTCCCGACCCGGGCTTCTTAGGGCCTAGAGTGAACCTTTCTACATCTACATTCATTTTTATGAAAAAGGGCGTGCCAGCTAGCTTACTCAAACTAGTGAAGTAAGTTTTTACAATATCTGACTTGTTTGGGGCGACTGTGGACAAGTGGGTTCTTGTCGTCACAGACCTTCTTGCACCGATGTGCAAGGGTGTAAACGCCCCAAATTTCAAAATCTCAAAAACTTTCAAAAACCACAAAAAGCTCGTTTGAGACAAAACGATAAAATGTTGTAAAATATGAAAACAGGTACAAAAGGCAAAAGGAGAGCCCCGACAAGAAGAGGAAATCGAGCCCAGAATTTCAGAAGCCACCCCCTGCTCAAAAACAAAAGAAAAGAGAGCCCGTTTGGAGAAAAGTCCGACAAAAGGGTAAAAGCATAATTTGGGTCAAAGAAAAAGCGTAAAGTAGCTCCAAAATGCAGAAAGAAGCCCAGTACCTGAGGAAGTCGATAGAAGTCCGAGACACGTCCCGTCAGAATGAAGAATGGAATTCGTACGGTAATCTAAGTTCGATATCAACAGGATTCGGCCAGAAACCAAAACGGCGAACCGAAATGAACACCGAAAAGGTCCTGAAAAGCAGAACACCGATTGGAAGAAAGACTTGGGAAAGACCCAGGCCAGAGTTGGGCCTCCGATGAATCGAAGCCCGCTCGAAACCGACAATGAAAAGCACCAGAAAGGACCAGAAAACCAAGGAGCAGAAGAAAAGTTTGGATTGGATCTGGACCCAAAAATATCCAGATCCATATCCAAATAGTGTTTGGATTGGATCTGGATCCCAAAATATTCGAGATCCGAGATCCAAACCCAAATAAATATTTGGACTGGATCTGGATCTCAAAATATTTGAGATCCGCGATCCAGATCCAAATAGGGTTTGGATTGGATCCGGATAGCCAAACCCAAATCCAAGACCCAATATCTGAGATCCATTTCAAACCTCTATAAATAGAGGTGAGTGGGCTGGAAAAAGGGGGATTTCATGTGAAGTGAAGAGCAAGGCTTTCACGTGGACTTCAAAAGGGGGGGGAAGAGAGAGAAAGGGGCCCTATTGGCCCGAGCTTTGAGAGTTGGGATTGGCCATAGAGCCATGGGCTGCACCAAACGGAACAACACTTTCTTCATGCTTGGAGTGGAGTTCGTGGTGGAGCTTGGTGGCTTGGGCGTGGCTTGGAGTGGTGCTGCAACAAGATAAGTTACTAAAACCTAACCTAGACTCCCACTTTCCTAACCACTCTAAACCACCCAACCTAAAACTAGCTAAACCAGCCCCCTAAAAACACCATTAAACCAGCCAAGTTCTGGTCGGTTTTCACCAAGACTTCTACCCTAGACCACCACCTAATCAAGCAACCCTAAGACAAAACCAAGTCCGACCACCACCTGGCCGAACTCTCCCTTGAACCCAACCAAGTTCGGCCAGCTTTGGCCGAACTTCCCATTTAAAACAACCCTAACTCGAGTCACCTTGGCTCGAGCCCTTTCCCTAAAAACCCATGGCCTGCACCAGCAGGCCGTGTCCCATTTTTACCTAAAGTTTGGCCTGCCTTGAGGCAGGCCAACTACCCTAAAAACCGCCCAGCCATTGGCTGGGTTTTCTCTCCCCACATACCTAAAACAGCCCGGCCAAAGGTGGCCGGGCTTCTTCTTTTTTTTTTTTTACCACAACCTGGTCTGCCATTCGGCAAGCCACCTAAACCTAAACACAAGGCCAAGCCAGGCCGTGTGTTCCCTCCCTTTTGCCATAGCCTGGCCTGCCTTGAGGCAGGCCACCTTTACCCAAAAACCCACGGCCTAACCAGGCCGTGTCACCCTTTTCACCCCAGCAAACCCACGGCCTAACCAGGCCGTGTCACCCTTTTCACCGCAGCAAACCCACGGCCTGCAAGGCAGGCCGTGCATCCCTTATCCAAACAAGAACCAGGCCGCCCCTTTGGCTGGCCGCCTGCCACCAAAACTTGACCCAAACCTAACCTAGTTAGGACTCAACCAAGCCTAAACCTAAACCAAGACTAAGGACCAGCTGCAACCTAAATCCCAACCCACGTCCCTCTCAAATCTAGGGCCTAATCCCAAGTCTAAACCAGCCCCAACTACACCCTAAAGCCACTGTCACTCGAGCCACCTTGGCTCAAGTTTCACAAGACTAAACCCAAGGCCAGCTTTGGCCGAACCCTAGAGCAAACCACTATCACTCGAGCCACCTTGGCTCGAGTTTCACAAGATAAAACCCAAGGCCAAATGCTGGCCGAATCCTAAACTAAAACCATACCACTCGAGCCACCTTGGCTCGAGTCATCCCTTACCCAAATCAGCCCCAAGTGGTCCCAAATCTGGTATAACTTGTAGCTCCCGGAACTCCAAGTCTCTCCAAGCTCTCAAGCTCTCCGGCTTCGCTCCCACATGCCTCAAATGCCATGAGATAATGATGAACTCATCCCTTGTACAATCCTAACTCAAGAACCTGGAAAAGTGTAAGTCGTTTGATATATATCAAGTCTCTTTTCCATTCAATTCAATTCGTGATATGGGGTTGTAATAACGGAGCATCGTCTCCCCCCGGAATGTAATAACGGTGCTCGACACACGAGACACACACGTACACTTGAGCCTTTCTGCTCTTATCTCGTACACAAGCACCACATACACAATTGAGCCTTTTCGCTCTTATCATATATATATGTATTTCAATTCAGCTAGGTTGTTACATTAAGTTGTGTGAGTTTGTCTTTCAATTACACACTCGCACCCAAGAAACACCCGAGCGATTGCTCAAACACCTCACGCACATTTTGGCCTCAGAAGCCACTAAGATATAGCCATATCTATATATTTTCTGCTGTGTGAGTTTTCCCAGTTCAGCTGTGTATGCATTTCAATTCCGGGTTTTAAATTCAGTCGTGTGTGTTGTCTTTCAATTATACAAACACACACACCACAATTGAGCCTTTCCGCTCTTATATATATCTATATCTCCCTTCTGCTGCGTTTTACGGTTTAGTTGCATGTGTTGCATTTCAATTCATACACAACACCCACACACACATTGAGCCTTTCCGCTCTTAAGATATAGATATATTTAAATTTCTGCAATTTACATTCAAGTCGTGTGAGTTGCATTCAATTTGGGTTTTCCCTTCTGTTATGTCTTTCAAATTCGGGTTTTACATACAAGTTGTGTGAGTTGCATTGCATATTCGCCATACTCAAGCTAGAGTGCATACCTGCATCGAATAAACCCCGAACAAATTGTGCAAAAACACCCATCTTAGGCCACTTGATGCACACACACCCCACGCCTAAGTGGTTTAAATTGAAAGACTTAGGGTCGCCCAAATCAAAAATCGCCAAAAGTACATGATTTCCAAAGTTTTCAAAACACTTCTTTATTCAAAATCGATTTTGAGTTTAACTTGTTTCAAACGAAGTCTCTAAGCGTACAAACTGACCCTTGTGCATCAGTGCAAGAAGGTCTACGATGAAAAGATCCCGCTTGCCTATAATTGCCTTTTAAAAATCAGATATTTCGAAACATACTTTGCTAGTTTGAGTAAGCTAGCTGGCATGCCCTAAAAGCGAACATAGATTGCGAAAAGGTTCACTTCAGGCCTAAGAACCCGGAGTCGAAGATTTTCCGTGTCTACAAAGGTCAGTCTGTACGCTTAAAAAAGTTGATTTTTGAGCAAACATAACCTTTTTGAAAAGTATGCAAAGTGTTTGATCGGTTTTACTTGTCTTGTTGCAGATTTTATCAACGTCGGATTTGCACGTTTCCTATGTCTTGGGTTTTAGCCATTTTAGGCGTGAGGTGTGTGCATCAAGTGCCTAAGTATGGGCGATTTTTGCACGGGTGTATGTGGTTTGCAAGTATGCACCCTAGCTCGTGGTATGGCGAATATGCAATGCAAACTCACACAACTGAACGGGAAAACCTGGAATTGAAAGACATAGCCGAAGGGAAATTGCAAAAGGGAAATATAGCTATATCTTAAAAACAGAAAGGCTCAATTGTGTAAGTGTATGCCGTGTATAAATTGAAATGCAACTCACACAGCTGAACCTTAAAACACGAAATTTAAAGACATAGCGAAAGGGAAATACAACTATATACATATATGGGCCCGAAGGTCACCAACGTGCACGTGTTGTGTTTGTGTGTAAATGGAAAGACAAACACATGCAGCTGAACCGGGAAAACGCAGCGGAAAGTATGGAAATAGGACTATATCTTAGCGGCTGCCAATGCCAAAATGGTGCGTGAGGTGCATGAGCAAGCGCTCGGGTGTTCTTTGTGTGCGAGTGTGTAAATGAAAGACAAACTCACATGACTTAATGTAACAACCCAGCTGAATTGAAATACTTATATAGAATAAGAGCGAAAGATCAATGCTCGCATGTGTGAGTGTATAAAATTAAAGACAAACTCACGCAACTCTTATTAGAGTCTTAGGAGTAAGAGCGAAGGCTCAATGATGCACATGGGTGCCTGTGTACGAGTAAGAGCTAAGGCTCAAGTGCTCGTGTGTGCTTCGTGTAGCAAACCAAGTTATTACAATCAGGGGGAGACAAGGCTCTGTTAATACAACCCCATATTCAAATTGAATCAAAGCGTAGAAAGGAGATATGAAATACCGAATTAAAACACTTACGTGATTCGGATGTTTGTCCACTCCAATCTTCACGAGTTTGCTTGGCTTCACACCCACGGATGAGTCTTCCTTGAAGCTTGAAGCAAAAGGTGGTTGAACGTAGCCCTTAAGCGTGAGGTTCGGCTTGAGGGATGAGGTTCACGACACTAAAGGGTGGCGGGTTTGTGCTTGAGAGGTGAGGTTCACGGCTAAGGTTGGGTTCAGTTGTGAGGTGTATGGGATACTAGGCAAGGATGGGTTCAGTTGGGAGTGTATGGCGTGTGATGGAATATGGAGTTGGGGTGTTAGGTGGGAACTAAGAGCGTGGGGTGTTAGGTAGTTGGGGTAAGGTCACGGCTGGAAGTTAAGAGATCTAGGGATATCTAAGGTGTGGTAGATGGGAGATGTAAGGTGCTAGTGGCTGAGGGAGTTGGGTGTTAGTGGCTGGTCGGATGGAGTTGGAGTGTTGCACGACTAGGGGAGCCGGGTGGAAGGGAGGCAACAGGTGGTGCTGATCTCGGGCAGCCGGGTGAGAGGGGAATGATGTGTTGGCCGGGTAGGATGGAGTTAGTGGCTAGGGAATAAGGGAGCTCGGGACTAGTGGCTGGGGAATAAGGGAGCTCGGGACTAATGGCTGTGGGCTTAGCTAATAACTAAGGTCGGTTAGGATTAGGTAGCTAGGGTGTGGCTGGGTTTAGTTAGGAACTAAGGTCGGTTAGGTGGGCTGGGGCTAGATATTTATATTAGGTGGGTTGGGGATATATTGTGGGCTAGGATTTAATGGTTTAGGATGGGGGTGGTTGCAACCAGTTTAGGTCGGTTTAAGGGATATTGTGGGCTGAGCTAGTGGTTTGGGGTAGGTCGGTTAAGTGGGCTGGGTTCTAGTTGGTTAAGGATTTAGTTAGGGTGAACTATGGTTGGCTTAGGGCTAGGTGGTTAGGGATTAGGTGGTCCAGCTAGGTGAGGTCGGTTGGCAAGTCGACGGAAGGTGCGGCGGTGGAGGTTGGCTGCGGAAGGTCGGGCAGCAGGCGGGTGATTAGGGTGATGGGCACTAGGCGCCTGTCGCAGGCGCTAAGGCAGAGAGGGAGCGGGGTGTGCACAAGGCGCGCGGGGCGCATGCAGGGTGCGCGGGGCGCCTGTAGGATGTGCGACGCGGGAGCGGATAGGTTTAGAGTGGCCGGGGGGAGGTCTTAACGTGGAGTCGGTTGTGTTGGGTTAGCCTAAGTAGGCTTACGGTGACTGGGAAGGTTTAAGGGTAGTGGATTAGATGTGCTAATTAAGGTCGGTTTAGGGTGGTTTTGAGGGATTAGGAAGAGTAGTTTAGGGAGGTTAGTAGGGCTTACTTTTTAACAACGGTTTAGGGTGTGCTTCAGCTTCGATTAGCCACCTTAAGCCTCTTTGTCCAAGCAACATCAACCCTTCAATTAAGGTGGGGCAGCCCTTAACTAATCCCACACTAAACTACAATTAATAAAATCCTAAAACAAAGAAAGCACTAAAGCACTCACCTTGGACCTTCTCTCTCCTCCCTTCCAATTCACGTGAACCCTTTGGAATTGACTCCCTCACCTCTATTTATAGGCATTTGAGGTGGGTCTTGGATTTGGGTTTGGGTTTGAGATCTAGATCCAGACCCAAATCCAAACACTATTTGGATTTAGATCTTGGATCTCAAATATTTTGAGATCCGTATCCAATCCAAATCCAACATTTTTATGGATATGGATTTGGATATTTTGGTCTACATCTGATCCAATCCAAATCCAAACAGTATTTTGATTGACCCAAACACTATTTGGATTCGCCCAAATCCAAACATTATTCACTATATGGATTTGGATCTGGATATTTATGGTCCAGATCCAAATCAAAATTTCTCTAGATAGTCCTTCTTAGTTTCTCGAGGCGAACGATTTGTGCGGGTCCCTGGTTTCATCAGTCACTCGTTTGGTGTTGGGTTTCCCCAATCTGTGTCGTCCGAACTCCTTTCTGCCTTTTGGACTTCGTTTTTGCTCATTTCTGGTCTTCCCGGTTCAGATTCGGGATGCTTGAGTGAGAAAGGGTGATCTGTCTTTCTGGTGCTCCGAGCTTGCCATCTGCTTCGTGCTTGGGCCTTTCTTTTGCCTTTCGAACCTTGCTTTTATCAGGCCAGGTTGCTCTTCTGGGCTTCAGAACAGACTTCTGAAGCTGCTTCTGGTATTGGCCTTCGTGACCGGCTTGTTGGGCTGTTTCTGGATCAGGTGTCGTCTTCGCATGCTCCACCTATTCACCTTTGGCTTTTGGGAAAATGGGGCTTAGACCGGGTTTTAAAAACTCCTATTTGATAAAGGGCTTCAAAACACTATTTACAAGATTAAAAGCAATACTATAGACACGGAAAATCCTCACTTCTGGTTCTTAGGCTTGAAGCGAATCTTTTTGTGTGTCTAAGTTGTATTTTAGCAAAAGGGCGTGCCAGCTAGCTTGCTTAAGCTAGCGAAGAAAAGTTTTGAAATCTGACTTCTATCGGGGCGACTGTGAGCAAGTGAGCTCTTTTTCGTCGTAGACCTTCTTGCACCGATGCGCAAGGGTCAGTCTGTACACTTGGCAAAGTCTTTTTATTTAAACCTCTTTGAAAATACCCTAAGTGTTTGGGCTTTGTATGTACGATTTTCATATTTTATTACACGTGGGATTTGCACGTGCCTATGTCTTTCTTTTTATCTTTTGTGGCCAACTAGGTGTGTGCACAAGTGACCTAAGTTGGGCAATTTTTTGAGCGGGAGTGTGGGGTTTGCTTTGATGCAATATGCATCCTAACTCATGGTATGGCGTATATGCAATGCAAACTCATGCAACTCCAAAGGGAAAACCCGAATTGAAAGACAATGCGGAAGGGAAATGACTTAATGTAAATTGCAAAAGGGAAATTGCAAAAGGGAAATATGGCTATATCTTAAGAGAGGAAATGCTCAATTGTGCAAGTGTGTGTCGTGTATATATGTAAAGACTACACACACTGCTGAACCTTAAAACTCAAATCTTAAAGACATAGCCGAAGGGAAATACTTATAATATATATGGGCCCGAAGGTCACCAACGTGTGCATGGTTGTTGTGTGTATATTGAAAGACAACTCACACGACTTGTAAATGAAACCCAAATATAATTGCAATAGGCCTTGACTAAGGTCTTGGGAGTAAGAGCGAAAGCTCAATGTGTGTGAGTGTAGAATTGAAATACTACGCACACGACATGAATTTAAACCCAAATATAATTACAATAGGCCTTGACTAAGGTCTTGGGAGTAAGAGCGAAAGCTCAATGTGTGTGAGTGTAGAATTGAAATACTACGCGCACGACATGAATTTAAACACCCCAAAACGAAATTGCAATACGGCCCTTACTAGGGTCTTGGGAATAAGAGCGAAAGCTCAATGTGTGTGAGTGTGAAAATTGAAAGACAACACACACAACTTAATAAAACCCACACAACTTAAATATACATAAGTATAGCTATATCTTAAGGGTTGATTAGGCTCGTGTGTGTATCAAAATTGTGTGCAGCTAAGAGCAGAATAGGCTCAAGTGCACGTGTGTGTGGGTGTGCCAAACCACATTATTACAAGCGGGGGGAGACAATGCTTCATTATTACAACCCCGTATCAAATTTAATTAAGCATAAGCAAGTTTATAACAAGGACCGAGTTAGGCACTTATGTATAGCTGGTCCGGATGTGACTTGCTTGGCTTTGGCCTAGTGAGTCACCTTGGACAGCCGAAGGGGAGCTCCTTTGGTGTGGATGGGCGCCAAGTAGGGTATTAGCCGAGTGGATGCCTTGAGGATGGCCGAATGTAAGGCACAGCAAGGAGGGTCTTTGGGTGAGTTGGGGCAGGTTCGGGACTAGCTAAGTCGTGGAAGGTTTAAGGGGTAAGGCTTAGCTAAGGGCTGAGATGGGTGGCTAAGGGAAAGTGGGGGACGTAGGGTGTGAAGTGGCCGGGTGCAAGGGGATGTCTAGGGTTGCAGCAGTGTTGGCGGGTGATGGAAGGTGTGGTTGGGCAAGAGGGGAAGAGGAAGAGGAGTTAGATAGGGCAGAGATGGGGTACTAACCGGAGGTGGTGGCTGTGGTAGTGGTCGGAGTTGGTGGAAGGAGGTGGCAGCTGGAAGACAGTGGCAGGTGGGTGTAAAGGTGCAGCCGGGTGTGAAGTGCAGGTGGCAACCGAGTGGAAGTGGAGCCGGGTGGGGGCGACGGTGGACGGTGGTGCTGTTGAGGGTTGATGGGGGTGAAGTGGGTGAGAGAGAGGGCAGGTGAGAGAGGAGAGAGAGGGTTGAGAGCTGCCCAAAAATCCCATCCAAAACCCGCCCCAAAAGGGAGGGGGTTTATAGGCATGGCATGGGTCGGTGGCTGGGAATTGGGAGGTCGGTTGGTGGGCTGGTTTGGTGGTGGTGGTTTGGGGGTATGGTGTGCTAGATATTTAGGTGGGCCAGATATTTGTTTTGGGTGGTTTGGGGATATGGTGTGCTAGGTATTTAGGTGGGCTAGTTTAGTGGTTTAAGGCTTAGTTAGGTGGATTAGGTTTAGGGTGAGGTTTAATGAAGTGGGTTAGGTGTTTAGGCTAGGATTAGGGGAGGATTAAGGAAGTGGGTTAGGTGATTAGGCTAGGATTAGGTTCTAGGGCTAGTTTAGTAGCATCCCCTTGGCCTTCGACCCATGGACCTAGTTGCAGCAAGTTGGTGTAGCCCTAGGTTAGGTGTAGGTGCATACAAGCTTAAACCCACACTCATTAGGCTAAACCCACATGATTAACTCAAAACTTGACACAAAAGTCAAGCCCACCAAAATTCTCACTCATGTTTCATCCCATTCTCTTTCATACCCAAGCTTTTCACGTGAATTTCTTGTGGGCCCCACCTCCATTTATGAGAAGGTGATGTGGGCCATGGATGTGGATATTTGGATTGGATCTTTGGATCCAAATCCAAATCCATATGCATGTTTGGATTTGGATATGGATATATAAGGTCCAAATCCGATCCAAATCTGATTTTCTGACTCCTTCATGGTATTTCGAAACGGACGGTTTGTGTAGGGCCTGACAGCATCAGTACTCTACCTTGCGTTGGGTCTTCGCCAATATTATCGTCTGCTCCTCTTCTCACCTTCCGAAGATCATTTCGAACAATTTGTTGATAACAAGGGCTTGGATGTCCGAGATTTTGGGGATGATTCTGATACGAGAGTTGAGGTGTCGGGCTGGACATATGCTCCGGTTTCGGGCTCTCTTTCGCTTCTCTGGTCCTACTTTCATCAGGCCAATTTGCTTTGCGGGGTTTCAAAATACCTTTTTAAAGGTTTTAAAACTATATAACACATATTTTAAAACATGTATAGTTCAAAGCATATGTACAAGGTTGCCTGGAAGGCTCCTGGGTTTTTAGACTCAAAATAGCCCTTTGGGGCTGCTTTTGCAATACCAGGTGTTTTGGGAAAATCATGGGATTTTGGGGTGTTTACAAATATGTACATAGTTTAAAACAGTATGTACATGTTTTTGAATATGTACAGGGTTTCTGAAAGGCTCTTGGGTTTTCAGACTCAAAATGGCCCTTTGGGGTTGTTTTTTGTAAACCAGGTATATTTTTAGAAAGTCGTGGGAGTTTGGGGTGTTTACAAGAATCAACACTTGTGAAAAAGTGGAGCTTTCCAAAATATGTGGTTACATTTTCAAAAATCATTCTTCTTACAAATGAAGGCCTGATTCAAAATAGCAAAATACTTGCAAGCAGTGCGTGCCATTTCTAAATAGGCTGATTTGGAATGGATCGAGTATGACCTTGGGAGAAGTCCTCCCCTCTTCTTTTCTCCTTCCAAAAGGAAAAATTGGCAAAAACAAAGGGAAATCCCTATCAAAAGAAAATCTCTTTCTCAAAAAGAAAGCAGAATTGTAAAGGAAAATTCGATTCTTCTATGGAAAAGAGGGAAGAAAGAAAAAAATACTCCCAAAGGGAGACCATATATGAAAAAAAGAAAGAAAAAGCCAAAAAGCTCGAAAAGAGCAGTTTTCTGCCTCTTTGCCTCAAACCACGAGACACTTTAGAAGGGACCGTGGCATCTCTTTCCCCATCCCTGCGACTTATCCAAAGTAAAGAAAGATTCATTTCAAGGAATCCTAAAGTAAAAATAGGATTTGCTTACTTGAATTTCATTTTGTTTGAGAATTCGACGTTTTGAGTAAGGCGTAGGAATTTTTGAAACTTAGCTTGATTTTCTTGTAAAACCTCCGCTAGATTAGCGAGTTTCAAGACTCAAGTAAAGGCAAACACGAGGAGCTCAAGGTCCTTAGGATCGAGGCTAAAAAGGAGTTTTCCCTCTTGAAATGAATTTCAAAAACTCGAACATCGAGCAACATAAGGCCCGCTCACTTGAAGCAGCAGGTCTTCATAAGGCTCCAAGGTTCGACCATTCAATCTAGTCTCTAGGAAATTCCCCTTCCTGGCTTCTCATCCATACCATGCACTTATATATTCACGCATGAACACTTCATACATGATCCCAAATCAGGACTAGAACCCATAGGAAAATCCCCTTTGGCGAAAATCCTCTCTTACTGGGCTCAAAAGAAAAGCTTTTTTCAAAAAAATGGGATGATCCCATATTCTCGAGATCAAATCCAGGGAGAAAGCAAACAGGGGTGTTAGCTTCTTCGCCATTATCCAAATCAATTTGGATAATGCCAAAGAGGGGCATCTATAAACACCCCAAAATCCAAAGATTTTGCAAAAAAAAAACAACACCTGGTTCGAAAATCTGCCCAAAAAGCCAAGTTTGGAATTTTCGAAAACCCAGGAGCTCAAATGTCTCAAAACCTCTGTTTTCCAACCCTGGTTAAATATGAATTTCTCAAAAACAGACAAAAGTCTCATTTTGCAAAAGCCAAGACAAACAAGTGAAGTTTGGTCCAAAGCAGCTTCAAAAGGCAAGTTTAGAAGCTCAAAAGTCAGCCTAGCCAGATAAAAAGCAAATTTCAAAGACAAAAGAAGAGCCCAGGCCATGAGCGGACTTTAATCCCGGAGCATCAAAGGCCAAGCCAAAAACTTCCCCAAAATCATAAGCAATCCAAGTCTGAAACAGTGGAAATCAGCTGAAACAGAGTCCAAAAAGGTGAGAAGGAGTTCGGACGACGAAATTGGTAAAAAGCTAGCATAAGATGGAGTGCTGGTGAAGCCAGGGCCCGCACAAAAATGTCCGGCTCGAAACGCCAAGAAGGACTGAAGAAGAGAAAATTTTGGATTGGATCTAGATCCAAATATCCAGATCCAGATCCAAATAAGGTTTGGATTGGATCCGGATTTCAGAACACAAGCCCAAGATCCATATCCAAGATCCAAGACCCTTGCCTATAAAAGGACGTGAGGGGGTCTCCAGATGATTTCACGAATTTGTTTGTGGGAGGGGAGAGAGAGAGAGAGAGAGAAAGGGAGGTCAACAAAAGTGGCTTGACCTCACCTTTTTAGAGTGTGGGCTGGAACTTGTTAGCCATGAAGCTTGCGTGAATCTGCACCAAAGGGAGATCCGGCAGCTTGGAGGGGCTTCTTGCTTGCAAAGGAATGGCTGCGTAGAAGGCCTTGAACCTAGTTTGGTTCCCCATTGAGGTTAGTCCCTAAACACTATCCTAAGCCCCTTCTTCCCCTAATCCTCTAAACTACCCAAGACGTAGCCCCTTGAACCCACCCAAGCTCGGCCAAAGTGCTGGCCGAGCCTTGCTTAGACCCATCCTAATCTAACCAAGATCGTATCCACACAAAACCGCCCAAGCTCGGCCACTATCTGGCCGAGCCTTCCTTAGATCCCATTGAACCTAATCTCCCCTAAACATTTGCCTTACACCCTTCCTTAGATCCTTCTCATTCGCCTCAAAAGCCTAACCAAACAAAGTGCCTAATGCACTCGGTTTCCTTAGCCATCCACACTCACCTAGCTCGGCCATTATCTGGCCGAGCATTGGCTTGAACCAGACCTAAGACGTCCATTAAATCCCACCCAGCTCAGCCATTATCTGGCAGAGCAATGCCTTAGAACCTGGTTTTAAAACCTTACCTAAAACAATCTACAAAACCCACCCAGCTCGACCATTATCTGGCCGAGCATTCCCTTAAAACATTACCTAAAAGCCTTGCCTAACACGTCCCCTAAAACCCACCCAGCTCGGCCACTATCTGGCCGAGCATTGCCTTAGACCTTTATCCTAAAAACTTGCCTAGAACCCTTGCATTACCCCAAAAGTTCCCCTAGATCCCACACGGCCTGATAGTGCAGGCTGTGCCTTACATTTCTCCTAAACCTGGACAAGGTGGTGCCTAGCAGCACCCTACTTCGCCACCTTAGAAACATCCACGGCCTGCTAGTGCACGCCGTGTCCTACCACATCCCTAACACCCCCACCTATCAACCTAACCTAGATCTAAACTAGGATCAATACCAAACCCAGCCAAACAAGTTGCAGCAAGAGGCCCATCCAGCAGCTGCACCTAAGGTCGGATCCAAGTGACAAGATAATCCCAAATGGACCACTTGTAAGTGCTCAAATCCGGTCTTTTACATTACTCTCTTAAAAGTTCAATTCAATTTGATATGGGGTTGTAATAACGGAGCTTGTCTCCCCCCGAGATGTAACATATGTGCTTGATACACGAACACACACATACACTCGAGCCTTCTCGCTCTTAATCGTACACAAGCACATACGTGCACTTGAGCCTTTTCGCTCTTAGTTGCACACCATTGCACACAAATGGGCCTTGGCAGCTCCTAAGATATAGTCTTATTTATATAAATTCAGCTACGTGGATTTCCATTCAAGTTGTGTGAGTTGCCTTACATTTACACACTTGTAAACACCCCGAAATCCCACGAATTTCTCAAATCCATCTGGTTTTATAAAAGCAGCCCCAAAGGGCTATTTTGAGGCTGGAAACCCAGGAGCCTTCCAAACAACCCTGTATATATGTTTTAAACTTTATATTTCAAAAATACATGATATGGTTTTTGAAAACCTTTTAAAACACGTTTTTAAAACCCCGAAGCAGCTTGGCCTAATCCAGATAGGACCAGGAAAGCTAAGGAGAGCCCGGAACCGGAGCACATGTCGAGCCCGGCACAGCAACTCTCGTATCAAATCCACACCCCCAGGATCTCGAACGTCCAAGACCCTGTTATACTCAAAACATCATTTGAAGTCATCTCCGGAAGGCGAAAATAGAGGCGGACGATCATGTTGGCGAAGACCCAACGCAGACGGAGTACTTATGCTGTCAGACCCTGCACAAACCGTTCATTTCGAACACAGCTCGAAGGAGTCAGAATTCAGTTTGGATTGGATCTGGACCATATATATCCAAATCCCAATCCAAACCCATTTATGGACTTAGATTTGGATTTGGATTCAAAAATCCAATCCAATATCCATATCCATGGCCCACATCACCTTCTCATAAATGGAGGTGGGGCCCACTTGAATTTCACGTGGGATTATGGGCATGAGAGAGAGTGGGGGAGGATAAGATCAAGTGTGTGTTGTAATTAAGCTTGACTTGTGTGTCAAGTTTGGGGTTAATCATGTGGGTTAGCCTAATTAAGTGGGTTTAAGCTTGTAAATAGCCAAAACCTAACCTAGGGTTGCACCAACATGATATGGTTAAGGTCCATGGGTCACGCAAAGGGAGCTCCTTCACCTAAACCTAACCTAAAACACCTAATCCTAGCATTCCACCCTAATCTGGTCCTAATCCGAGCCTAATCACCTAACCCACTTCCCTAATCCTAGCCTAATCCCAACCTAATCACCTAACCCACTTCCCTAATCCTTCCCTAAACCTAGGTTAATTTCCCTAAACCTAGCCTAATCCTAGCCTAATCACCTAACCTACCTCACTAAACCTCACCCGAAAACCAACCCACCTAGCTAAACCCTAAACCTCTAAACCACCCCTAGCACACAACCTACCCACACCCCTTGTATTTAAAATATCTGGCCCTACCCTTTCCAGCCCACCTTATCACCACACCACCCTACCTAAACCACCTAACCACTACCCCAAAACCAGCCCCAACCAACCTAGCCCAGCCCTATATAAACCCCCCCCTAAGGGGCGGGTTTTTCCCATCTAGAACAATCTCGGGTCCTCCACTCTCCAGCCCAGCCGACTCCCATCTTGCTCCACCTGCCCCACAGCCAGCCACCACCTGTGCTACTACCTCCCAGCCGAGCACCACCACCACCACTCCAACCAAGGTCCACATCACCACCCTTCCTCCCGGCCGAACCTCATCCTGCGCATCCCAACCACCCGGCTGCTCCCCTTCCATCCGCCACCGCCTCCCATCATCCGGTTAGTATCCTCCACCTTACTCCTTTTCCACTCCCTCTACACTCTCAGCCACCCACCCTACCACCACCTGCCGCCACCACTTCCACTCGGCCAGGCCATAACCATCCTAACTACCCGCCACTACCTAGACACCCTAGCTACACCCGGCCACCCCATCCAACTCCCTAAGACCTGCCCATATCACCCCACTACATCCACCACTACCTTACCCCATCTCTTAGCTAGATCCCTTCCCTTCCACCACTCCTAGCCACCCTAGCAGCCCGCCGCCACCAAGCACCCTTAGTCGGCCACTCCAACCGACTGTCACCTTTTCATTCGGCCAGCCATCCGCCAGCCATATCCTTCCCCTAGCTAGTTCCCTTCCCTTAGTGCCATACTTCCTTAGTGACCCTACGTAGTCACCTTGGCCCTACATACAAAACCAGCCCATCCTTAGTCGCCAGCCATCTTCAAGGCGCCTCTTCCGCGCACCAAAGACATCCGGCCAGCACCTCCCCTTGCCGTTCAACTTCGCGGAGCTCCCTTTTGCAGCCCAAGGCGAAGGCCAAGCCCACGCTCAAGCAAGGCCTCTTCGGACTAGCTATTAGTAAGTGCCTAACTCGGTCCTTAGTTGTATACTTGCTTAAGATTCAATTCGATACGGGGTTGTAATAACGGAGCATAGTCTCCCCCCGCTTGTAATAACGTGGCTTGGCACACCCACACACGTAAACTCTCTTAGCTGTGCACGATTTTGAACACACACGGGCCTAATCAGCCCCTATATATATATATATATATATATATATATATATATATATATATATATATATATATATATATATATATATATATATATATATATATATATACTTTAATTTTCATAGGGTTTTGCTTAAGTTGGGTGTGTTGTCTTTCAATTCAAGCACTCACACACATTGAGCCTTCGCTCTTATTTGAAAGACCCAAGTAAGGGCCGAGCTATACTATTTGGGTTTTCATTTCATATCGTGTGTGTAAGTCTTTCAATTCAAGCACTCACACACATTGAGCCTTCGCTCTTATTTGAAAGACCCAAGTAAGGGCCGTGTTATACTATTTGGGTTTAATTTCATGTTGTGTGCGTAGTACTTCAATTCAAGCACTCACACACATTGAGCTTTTGCTCTTATTCCCAAGACCTTAATCAAGGCCATATTGCAAGTTATATTTGGGTTTTCATTTCATGTCGTGTGTGTAAGTCTTTCAATTCAAGCACGCACCCACAATGAGCCTTCGCTCTTATTTGCAAGACCCAAGTAAGGGCACGTATATACCCTATATACATATCTCCCTTCGGCATTTACATTACAAGTCATTTCCCTTCGATTATTTCCCTTCGGTTATTTCCCTTCGGCATTGTCTTTACATTTGGGTTTTTCCTTTGGAGTAGCGTGAGTTTGCATTGCATCTACGCCATACCACGAGGTAGGACGCATATTGCATCAAAGCAAGCCCCGTACTCCCGATCAAAATCGCCCCATGTAGTGGAGTGTTCATAACACACACTTAGGAGGCCCATCAAGGGATAAAAAGAAAGACTTAGGCACGTGCAAATCCACGTGATCTAAAATCTGCAATCGTATCTAAAAGACCCGAATTAGACACCTCGAACCGCTTCGTAGGCTTTCTATACCCTAAAACTCTATTTTTCAAAGCATACAGACTGTCCCTTGCGCATCGGTGCAAGAAGGTCTGCAACGACAAGAGCTCACTTGCTCACAGTCACCACGATTAGAAGTCAGTTTAAAATATATATTCGCTAGCCTAGGTAAGCTAGCTGGCATGCCATGTTTATATAAATAGGCCTTAGACACACGAGAGGATCTACTCCAAAGCCTGAAAAGGCGAAGAGGCGGGGATTTTCGCTGCGTCTACAACACTCAAAGCACTCACTCACATTGAGCCTTTCCGCTCTTATAGCTATATTTTCCTTTTAGCTGGGTTTTTAAATTCAAGTTGCATGAGTCATCTTTCAATTTATACACTCAAAACACACTCACATTGAGCCTTTCCGCTCTTAAGATATAGCTATCTTTCCTTTCTGCTCCTAAGATATAGTCGCATTTCCCTTCTGCAATTTCCCTTTCACTATGTTTTTAAATTTCGGGTTTTCCCTTCAAGTTGTGTGAGTTGCATTGCATATCCGCCACACTTGAGATAGGGTGCATGCTTGCATCAAACAACCCGGAGCAAAACCGTGCAAAACTCATCAAAAGCTAGGCACTTGATGCACACACTACACGTCTAAGGCAATAAAACCCAAAAGACATAGGAACGTGCAAATCCCAAGTGAATAAAATCAGCAACTAGACAAAACAAAGTCGATCAAACACTTTCATACTTTTCAAAAAGGTCATACTTGTTCAAAATCGAGTTTTCTAAAGCGTACAAACTAACCCTTGAGCATCGGTTCAAGAAGGTTTACGACAAAAAGAGCCCACTTGTCCACAGTCGCCCCAAAAGTCAGATATTTTCAAAACTCTTTGCTAGTTTGAGTAAGCTAGCTGGCACGCCCTTTAAAAGCGACGTAGATTCGAAAAGGTTCACTTCAGGCCTAAGGACCAGAAGTGAGAATTTTCGCATGTCTACAAGCATCACTACGCATCCTTCTAAGATGGGCTCTCTTACTTGCCCCAAGAGGGACCTCCATCGAACGATGAATGCATGTACATCCTCGTTCGCTGCTTGTTTTCTATCTCTCAAAGTATTTAGAGTTAGCATTACTTCTATGTTTTGCGAAAATCTTTGCATAAAGCAATTCGCTAACTCTTCAAAGTTTGCAAACTGACTCAAATCGTAAGAAGCGAGCCATTTTGAAGCAGTTCCTTTGAGGGAAAGGGGAAACCAATAAATCCACTTCATCGAGTCCTTCTTTTTCTTGTGGGCTCGACGAGAAAAGAGTTGCAAGTAAGATCTAGGATCCCCCGTGCCATCATACCGATGGAAATTCGGTATTTTGTCATCACTGTCTGTTTCGTAATCCAGAAGAAGGAAATCAGACAAGGCTTACATTCTTTTCTCTTTATGTTGCCCTTTTAGCAGCTGTTGTAGGGCTTTACGATCCTTGTGAGTGAAGGACTCATGGTATTGGTTTCCCTCCATAGCGGAGGTTTCCTTGAGTTTTCGAGATTTATCCACTTTCTTTTTAGCCTTTACTGGTTCGCCATGAGACGAACACGAATCAGCTGCCTCGGCCTCTTGGCTAAGTGCAGCGATCTTGGCTTCAAGATCTTTTCGCAAATCCTCGATTTCCTCTCTCCTATTTCTAATTTTTGAAAATCTCTTTGAGTGAGAACTTGATGTGTGCGAGACCTGGCTGGTCACCTCATTGAAGTCTGAACTCGACATGACTCCAATGCTTTTCAAAAACCAACTATGAAATGCACAAAAAGGCAAAGAGTTAAATACTTTTCTGGAGAAATTTCAAGAGCTTTGCTTATTTTTATCGATTTTCCTTAAGACCCACGTCCCACCGGGGTGCCAATTTCTGTAGACACGTGAAAATTTTTCACTCTGGGTTCTTAGGCCTGAAGTGAATCTTTTTTGTGTCTAAGTCGCTTTAGGACGTGCCAACTAGCTTACTCAAACTAGCGAAGTATATTTTGAAATATCTGACTTATGGGGCGATTGCGGATAAGTGGGATCTTTTCGTTGTAAACCTTCTTGAACCAGTGCTCAAGGGTCAGTTTAAACGCTTAGAAAATATCGATTTTGAACAAGCATAGTCTTTTGAAATACGAAAGTATTTGAGCAATTGTATGCCTCATTGCAAATTTTATTTATGTGGAGTTTCACATATCCAAGTCTTTTAGTTTTATCTACTTAGGCAGGATGTGTGTGCATCAAGTGGCCTAAGATTGACGTGTTTGCTCGGGGTATTCGGGCCTTCTTTGTATGCAAGTATGCAGAATATCTCGAGTTTGGCGGATATGCTATGCAACTCACACAACTTGAATGTAAAACCCGAAATTGAAAGACATAGCTGAAGGGAAATACCCAAATTGAATGCAACTCACACGACTTAAATGTAAATTGCAGAAGGGAAATTGTGGAAGGGAGATATAGATATAAGAGCGGAAAGGCTCAATGTGTGCATCTGTGTTGTGTATAAATGTAAAGACAACTCACGCAACTTGAATTTAAAAGCTACCTGACTTAAATGTAAAGTGCGAAATGGGAAATACGTATATATATATATATATGAGCCCTAAGGCATCAACGTGTTCGTGTGTGTTGTGTGTAAATGGAAAGACAACTCACACACACGACTGAAATTTAACTTGCAGAACAGGGAAATATAGATATAAGAGTGGAAAGGCTCAATGTGTGTGTGTGTTGTGTATAAATATAAAGACAACTCACACGACTGAAAATTAACAACCTGGAATGTAAAGACGTACACAGCTGAACTGGGAAAACTCACGTAGCTGAAAGTATATAGATATGCCTATATCTTAGTGGCTGCCAAGGCCAAAAGGTTCGTGAGTGCTTGAGCAAGTGCTCGAGTGTTCCTTGGGTGCGAGTGTGGAATTGAAATGACAAACTCACACGACTTTAAAGTAACAACCCGAATGAAATTGCAGCTTATATGGCTCTTACTAGAGTCTTTGGAGTAAGAGCAAAAGCTCAATTATGTACGTGGATGCTTGGTATACGAGATAAGAGCTAAGGCTCAAGTGCACGTGTGTGTCTTGTGGACGAGATAAGAGCTAAGGCTCAAGTGCATGTATGTGTATCGTGTATCAAGCATCCATATTACATCCCGAGGGGAGACAACGCTCTGTTAATACAACCCCGTATCAAATTGAATTGGATATAAGGGAGAAGCAATGTAAAATGCTGAATTTTAAACACTTACAAGTGGTTTCGGACTTCTTCTTCTCCTTGCTCATGTTTGGGCTTCGGTTCACTTTGTAGCCACGGTTTTACCTCCTTCGGGGCTTGAAGCGAGAGGGGGCTGGATATGGATGTGGGCTGGGATTAGGGTGAGCTAGTCCTAGTCTCAGTTCAATCCAAACCAGGTAAGGGTTGGTTTAACCGTGGGGTTCAGCTGGGAAGGTGCAAGCGGCAAGGGAGATGGTTGGAAATTGTAGGGGGGTTCGGCTGGTGTGATGGCAGTGGGGGCATGGCTGGGTGTAGGCGACTGGGAGCACTGCGGACAGGGGGTTCGACGCGCTAGGCATGCGGGACAAGTGTGCGCTGGGGCGCATAGGCAGGGCGCTAGGAGTCGGCAGGTGCGCGGGTGCATAGGGTGGTTGATAGCCGAGGGTTGTTGGGGATGTTTAAGGCACAACCTGCACTAGCAGGCCATGGGGGTCTCTAAGGTGAAAGGGGGGGGGGGGGGGGGATGCTGCTAGGCAGCACCTCGGCTGGGTTTAGGGATAGTGCAAGGCGCGGTTTGAGACAAAGCTCGACCAGAACTTGGCCGAGCGAGGTTGGTTTTAGTGGGGGTACTAGGCAGGGTTTTAGGCCAAGGTTTAAGGCAATGCTCGGCCAGATAGTGGCCGAGCCAAGTGGGTGTGGATAAGTAAGAAAACCGAGTGTATTAAGCACTCGGTTTGGTTAGGTTTTAGAGGATTACTGGGAGGGGTTTAGTTAGGGTTTAAGGCCAAAGGTTAAAGGGGATTAGGCTTGGTAGAGTCTAAGGAAGGCTCAGCCAGATAGTGGCCGAGCTAGGTGGTTTTTTATGGATACGGTTTTAGGTAGTTTGGGGTGGATGTAAGCAAGGCTCGGCCAGCACTTTGGTCGAGCTTAGGTGGGTTTAAAGGGATGCGGTTTAGGTAGTTTAGAGGGTTAGGGAAAGAAGGGCTTAGGATTAGGATTTAGGCTTACCTTAGGGAGTTCGATTAGGTCTAGGTTGCCACGGTCCAGCCCACCTCGAGTCCTTCTTGCAGCCAGTCCACTATGGTTCACCTTGGTGCAACCCACTTCAAGTTGGTGCAGCCCATGCTAAACCTATTTAGCCCACAAAGCTTAACACACTAAAATGCAATTAAACACTAAACACTCACCTTATCCCCTTTCTCTCTCTTCTCCAAGCTCCTCTAAGCACTTTCACGTGAACATTTGGGGAGCCCCTCACTCCTATTTATAGGCAAATGAGGTGGGTCTTGGATATGGGTTTTGCATTTGGGTCTTGGAATCCAGATCCAATCCAAACACTATTTAGGTTTGGATCTCGAATATTTTGGATCCATATCCGACCCAAATCCAAACATTTATATGGATACGAATCTAGATATTTTGGTCCCGATCTGATTCAATCCAAACACTATTTGGATCCAATTGGATCGATCCAAATCCAAACACTATTTGGATATAGATCTGGATATATATGGTCCAGATCCAATCCAAATTTTCTCTAGATGGTCCTTCTTGGCTTTTCAAGGCGGACATTTTGTGCGGGCCTTGGCTTCATCAACGCTCCGTCTTATGTTGGGTTTTCCCCAATTTTGTCGTTCAGACTCCTTCTTGCCTTTCTAGACTCCGTTTCTGCTTATTTTTGTCTTTTTTGGTTCAGATTTCTGTTGCTTGGATGGGGATGCTTGATTTGGCTTTCGAGTGCTCCGGGGTTGCATTCTGCATCAGGCTTGAGCCTTCCTTTCACCTTTTGACCCTGGCTTTTATCAAGCTAGGGTGTTGCTTTTGGGCTTCTGTACCTGTTTTTTAGGCTACTTTGGATTTGACCCTTTTGAGCTGCTTTATGGGCTGCTTCTTAATCAGGCGTGGTCTTCCATGCATCACCTCTTCATCTTTGGCTTTTTGGCAAAATGGGACTTGGCCCGAGTTTAAGAAATCCACATCGGATAAGGGGTTTCAAAACATAATTTATAGGCTTTCAGAAGCTCCTGGGTTTTTGAAAATCTCAAATTTGGCCTCTTGGATTGATTTTCAAACCAGGTGTATGTTTTTACAAAATCGTGGGATTTTGGGGTGTTTACAACTTGAAATAAACAAGTCCTAAAAAATAGAGTATTTTATTTTCAAGGCTTGTTTATAAAATGAATCTGGACATGCTACAGTTTCTAAAAATCATCAAAATTTTACCAAACTAAGTTTGTAGTGTGAAGAACCTGTGTCTTTTTACAGATCTAAATTTCAAAATATATTGAATCAAAATTAAATCTAGAAAGAGGACTGACTCACAAGGCTGAAATTGTTTTATCACAGAAATACAAAGGCTCAAAGATGAGCCTATATCTTGGTAACCTGAGTTCCGATTTTGATGATTTTGATGTTGTTAGAAAGCTATAGATGTTAGCTTTCTAATTCATCGAACATCAAGTGATTTGGACTCCTATGGACAGAGATCTGGGACTTTTACCCAACCTTTGTTTCAGGAAATCTGACTATGCAGAAAGTATTTAGATTTTGATTCGATCTTTCCACAATTTTATTACAGGGTTGCACGGTCCTAAAATTCTTGAAAATTTTATTTCTAAGACCTTGTGTATGCAGAGGATGCTCCTAAAATTTTGGCTCATTTAGATTACGGAGTAAGGAATTAAAATTGCAGCAATCAAGGATGCAGATGCAGAAAACGGATTTTCAGTTTTGTAGAGAATACATGCAAATGCAAACTCACACGAAAGTAAATTGCACCTACTCTACATCTAAATTTAAAACTCACGCAAATTGGAACTGCAACAACTCTACGTCCCAAATTAAAACTCACATGAATGAAATGTCCATATTAGCTTAAGCATAGAGGGGTAAGAAGTATAGAGTGTTTATAACATATATTGGGGTAGGAGCATAATCAAACAATTAGAGTGCAAGTATGTGTTAATGATGTTTCATCCATCAAATGAAATTTGCAGCAACTCTAAATGATTACAACTTGGGGGGACATAAAACTCCATTAATACAACCCTATTCAATGAATTAAAAGGGAAGAAAACAAGATTTGAATTAAGGAATGACTTACACGAATTTTGGAACAAAAGGGTTGGGGATTCAAGAATGAATCCGACCCTAGCTTGGTTTTCTTCCTTCAATCTCCCACAACTCTCACCTAGATCCCTCTCCTTGAAACCCCACATGAAGTGCACGACCCTCCCTAGCTGGAAATGCCTCTCACCTAAGCCTAACTCTGAGCCCCAAATTTCCCCAAAGTTTAGAGCCTTCCAAGGATTCCAAGCCTGAAGAACCCGCCCCACCCTTGGCCCTTTTTATAGGCCAAGGGGGGCTGGTTCTAGCCTTTTCTATGGGGCGGGTTGGCTTGCTTCTTAATCCACTTTGGATCCATTTGTTCCGGCTCACATGGTTCCCCAAATGTTGACTTGGACCAACCCATGTGGGCTGGTCTAAGTGCCACAATTTTGGGCTTGGTGCAACCCTAGATCATGTGGCGGGTCCTAGCCAACCTTACAACTTTGATACAATACATTTTGTTGGGCTAGGTTCTTTGAATTTCGACCAACTTGAGTTTTCTTCTAGATTTGATTAAGCTCCTCTTTGATGTTGAGTGCATACGGCTTGACTTCTTGATGCATGGTTTGATCGGTTCGGCCTTGCCTTGAACTTGCATTTGATGAAGTCGACCCTATGCTTTGAAGTAGATATTGATTTCATCCGATCCTTGACTTCAATTGGATGGATTCTTGATGATTCCTTAGTACCATGTCATTTGGTAAAACGTGCTTCATCTCGACTATGTATTGGATTTGAATTGGCTTCATTGCATCATGATCTTGAACCAATTCAGGTGCACTTGACTTTAAATCTCCTTGATAAGCTTGGCTTTATTTGCATTTGATTTGAACCCACCTTGAGATGCCACGGAATTTTTAACTTGATCGGGCGAATTTCCATCCAATCTTGATTTGCTTTTGAATCTGCACCAGGGTCTTAACTTAAATTTAAAACCTTTATTTGAAATGTTCTCCAAAAAGACTTGAACTTTAAAAAGTTGGGGTTTTTGAAATTAAACATTTATAAAAGCTTTAAATTGACTTTCGAAATTTAGGAGTTTTGAAGATGTTTGAAAATTTTGGGTGTTTACAACACCCTACTGCGAGGTATCCCCCTGCTTCAAAAAGTGTCAGTGCCACTCCCCATGTGGTATCCCCCTGCCTTTGACCTTCTTCTAGTTGAAGCACTGACACTTTTTAAACACGACGAACCTCGAATAAAGTAGTCTTCATGGATTACGATTAACTTGTGTCGTTCGTGCAACCTTCATGGATTACGCTTATAACTCAGATGCGGAACTCGTGCTAAGCACAAAAGGAAAGGAGGTGCCTCCCTGTCTAAGATAGTGCCCTGTCCTATGCACTAGAAGTTGCTAGGGTGTTCCCATGTAGGGGCCTGGTTACACAATCATAGTAAAGTTCATGGTTGAAGGGTCACATTCTCCCCCACCTAAGCATTTAAGGACCTCGACAAGTTTTGCGGTGATGCTCTTGCAATTCTTGAAACTCTTGGCACATTATCCGCCTCTCAGCCCACTTTACCTTCATCTTCAATAACTCTCGACAAGCTATTACTTGCATGTTCTATATCCACATGATAAGCCTTAGGTTTGCCCGCATGGAAGGCAATTTGCAATCTGTCCTAAACGGGCTCCAATTGGAACACCCGATCCCTACCCTTAAGATGATTGGTTCAGGGACGTCATCCTTCTGAATTGTCATAGCGCGTTGCCTCACGACGAGACCATCTTACCACATTGAATTCGTCCACTTCTTTATGTGCATCGCTCCCTTCACATGGAACAGTCGGGCAAAATCATGCCACTCTTGTTGATCGGTGCATAAGTTGTGTACTATTGACAATGTCTTGGAGTGTTACATTCATCCTCTGTTGTGCCTCCAACTGCCCTATAGGTCATTCGCTCCTATGTAACTTACCTTGCATCCCATTTAGCCTTGCTAGCAACACATTTGCGTTGTCGTCTCTTAAAACTGAAACTTGTACTTTGTTTTCCATCACCTTGCCCGCTAGACTTCTTGTGTTGATGGCCTACCTCTTTCCCATGAGGTAGGTTCCTTGGATGTGTGGTGGGCAGAACATTTCTACAGTCCTTTAGTCTTATAGTATCAACCTTTAAAGACACCCTGCTGCAAGGCATCTTTTGTTCACCACCCTGCATTGTCACTCCCTATGTAGTATCCCCCTACTTCTGACCTTCTTCTAGTCGAAGCGCTAAGACTTTTCAAACATTACCATCATCTGAAGCCATCACGCGAACAACACACGGCTAATTGCAATCCATGAAGACCACTGTATTTGAGGCTGGTCGTATCTCTACATGGCTTATACTCAAGAACTTCATGCTCAATATCACTCAATACTCATCTAACAATGCCACAGTGAAGTTGGTTACCCCACACCAACTCTCCACTCGAGTTACAACATCAACTACCTCCCTTAAGATGGGTTTGGATTCTAAATTCACAACCTTTATGTTGCTACTACTTTCCACTACCCTTATGGCCAAACGTTTAGCTTCTTGTAGACCGCTAAAGTTGTGAGTTGTACCTATGTCAACCATTCCCACGGTATCTTGTCCATTGACAATAACCGCTAAAGTTGTGAGTTGTATCTATGGTGTTCAATTATCTCATTGCATCAATCCTCATTGTCTCTTCCCTTTGATCACCATATGCATTATCCATCCTTTGCACGACATCAGCGGTGCATGTAAAGTCCTCCTTCTTATGTTCGCACTCATTTGAGAAATGTTGGCCACCACAATACCAACACTCTCGCCTCAAGGATCCCTTGGCCTTACCCCCCTTCGCATGGTAATTTTTGTTCTCTTAGTTTCTTGGCAAGGAAGACTCGACTAGGGTATCTTTCGAAGTGTCCTACTGATTCTCATTCTTTCCACCATTCTACTTTTCAGTATCATGCCTATCTTTTTTCAGACTAGTTGGCTGACGATTGTCAAGTAGATGTTTTGTCGCCATTATTGCTTCAGAAAGGGTCTATAGGTTGATCTTGTTCAACTCTTGCTCTGCTCAAGGCTGTAACCCATTAAGGAACTTGAACAAATGACCTTTTGGATGCTCAACATAAGGGTCTAGTATTCTTTGATGTAATCTTGCAACAATCCATTATGCCTCAAGCCATCAAGCTTTCTTTTTGTGGCTACCTCAGTGTTACGCGGGAGAAAATGTTCTCATAGAGCCTGCTAGAACAGATCCTAAGTGTGGATGTGAGATAGTCCTGCCTCAACATTCTCTTTTAAGTAACGCTACCATAACATTACATCGTCTTTGAGGAACACAACCACCACCACTAGTTTCTCCTCTTCCTCCTTAAGCTGACCAACCTTAAGGTATAAGTCCATCTGGTAAATGAAGTTTTCCAATACCTATGCATCACGGCCCCCAGCAAAGGCCTTAAGTTTTCTAACATTGATGCGATGTAGTCGGTCGACTCCCCCACCATGTTCATGCTTGTTTGCCAACCTACGCTCGATACCATCCAATCAAGCCATCATCTCCAATTGAGATTGTTTTAAAGCCTATCTCTTCGAAAGTTGTGCAAAAACACTTTCCTTGAGTTTCTATAGTCGGGTCTTTACATCTTTCTCAATCTTTGATGCACTACTCTAAGCACTTCACGCGGTCACTCGTAACATCGTAATTATACTCATAAGCATCTGTACGTTGTTCCACGTCTTTTACACCGGTGCTCATCTTGCCCATTAACCGGTCAAAGCCTTCCGCAACATGATCTACAAGAACATCTAAGTGACTTAAAAGTTTTTTGAGCCTTGTAAGTCTTGCATCAACATTAGACAGAGTACTTGAAGTTGTCTCAAGGTCGGCCACTGATACAACCTTTGATTTTCCCTTTCTTTGATGTATGAGGTCACAAGCTATCTCAATGTTAGTGGTCATGGCATCAACGTGGGCAGTCGTTGACATGTAAGAGTTATCTTCAAGATATCAATACGAAGGGGGTGTCCCGCACCCACTCGCTGATACTTCTAGTCGAATCAGATCTTATACCAAAGTTATCACGCCACAACGTTGGAATCACCCAATGACTTAAACCTTGTGACTGGTGCTATGATACATACAACCTTAAGCCTTTCACCAAGGATATAGTGCTTTAGTGGAAGCTTAAGACTGATGATTGGGAGGGTCGATTGGAGTAAGCAAAAAAACTTAAGAGTAAATAAGAAAGCAATGTAATTGTATTGATAACAATAAACATGCGTGGCCCACGACATGCTTATAACTTTGATGTGGGACACACTCCCCAGTATTTATAGCTTAAAGGTAACTCTCAAGTCCAATTCCTTTGTAACGCTAATCCCTTGATTTGAAGTGAACTGGTCTGCCTTATCCAGTCGGTATCTTCGATCTTCATATCCAACCCAATTTGCTTTATAACTGGATAAGCTTATGACTTGATATGCCTTGTTACTTGATTCTATCTGGGGAGGATAGGCTTCTGACTTGGTCCATCCTTCGCTTTTGGACTGGATCTTGATCCTGAATTGGATTGGATCCTCATCTGTTCATCTGATTCGCTTTGAGTCACCTGGGCTTTTAACTTTAATTTAAAACCTTTATTTTGACATGTTTCTAAAAAGTTAACTTTAAAAGGTTGGGGTTTTCAAAAAGGTTTCAAATTGATTTTCGAATTTGGGAATTCTTGAAAATATTTTGATGTTGGGTATTTACACATACATCCGAAGTCATCCATGCATGATCATGTCTAGGAGTAGTACCTAATATGTGTCAAGTCCCCTTTGGCTAAAATCTCCCCTCTATAATCCAAGGAAAAATATTTTATGAAATGAAGGATGATTTATATTCTCAAGATAATTTGGGAAGTAAATCAAAAAGGGTGTTATCTTCTTCATCATTATCAAAATAAATTTCGATTAATGCCAAAGAGGGCCATCTATAAACACCCTAAATGAAATTTTTCTGAAAATAATCTAAAATTTGAAAACTGTTTTGTTTTAAATATTTTTAGCTTTAAAATGAAAATTTTAAAGTCTTTAAGATAAAGATTTTAAAAAGGTTTCAAAATAAAGTTAAAAGTATAAAGCCTAGAGGATTGGAGTAAACCAGGTTAACAGGTGAGGCCTACTTCGAGGTAGAGATGATTTCATGAAGGGTATGCTGAAAATCAAGGGTGGAGATTAAGTCAAAAACAATATCCTCACTCAAGATCAAATCAAAAGTGGTTGACCTCATCAAACCCAGCCCGATTAAACTTAGTGCTAGACATGAGTAAACCACGGGATGCTTCAGAAGGGACCGTGCCTTGCTTGAGCGTGGGCTTGGCCTTCTCCTTGGGTTGCAAGAGGGAGCTCCTCGGAGTTGGAAGGCAAGGGGGGGTGCTGGCCGGATGGAAATGGTGCACGGGAGGGGCGCCTTGAAGGTGGCCGACTGCTAGGAAGGGGGCTGCCTTGGCGTGTTGGGCTAAGGTGACTAAGTAGGGTCACTAAGGGAGGGTGTAGTATTAGGAAAGATGGCACTAAGTGGGAGCCTAAATGAGTGTCTAAGGGAGTACCTAAGGTTGGCGGGTGGCTGGCCGAGTGGGTGTGTACAGTCGGTTGGAGTGGCCGACTAAGGGAGACTTGGTGGTGGTGGTTGCCAAGGTAGCTAGGGCTGTCGTAGATGGGAAGGGAGCTAGCTAGGGTATGGGATAAGGTGGAGTTAGGGGCTGGTGGGAAGCATAAGGGACAGGTCCTAGAGAGCTAGGTGGAGTGGCCGAGTGTTGCTAGGGGAGGTAGTTCTAGGCGGTGATCGAAGTGGCTGAGGTTTGGCCGAATAGGTTGGATGGCGGGTAGGTGGTGTTGGGGTGAGGTGATGATGGTGTAGGTGGCTGAGAGTGGAGGGGGAGTGAAGAAGAGGTAGAGTGGAGAATGGGGTACTAACCGAATGAAGAGGTGGTGGATGGAAGAGGAGCAGCCGGGTGGTTGAAGTGGATGGTTCAGCCAGATGGGAATGGTGGCGACGGGTGGTTGGCCGGCTGGGGTGTGGTGGTGTAGGTGGAGCAGGGGGTGAGTGGCGGTGGTGCAGGTGGAGGACTCGGCTGGAAGGTGGCTGAAGTCGGCTGGGCCAAGAGGGGATGGAAGGCCAAGGTGGAAAAACTTGAAAACCCGCCCACTAGGGGGGGGGAGTTTATGGTTTTTTTGAAGGGCGGTTGGGGCTGGTATTAGGAGGGTGGTTAGGTGGTTTAGGTAGGGGTACTGTGGTGATAAGGTGGGCTGGTTTTGGGGAGGGGCCAGATATTTTGATACAAGGGGTTTTGGGTAGATGGTGTGCTAGGTTTAGGTGGGGTGGTTTAGGGATTTACGGTTTAGCTAGGTGGGTTGGTTTTGGGGTGAGGTTTAGTGAGGTGGGTTAGGTGATTAGGCTAGGATTAGGTTAGGTTTAGGGAAATTAACCTAAGTTTAGGGAAGGATTAGGGAAGTGGGTTAGGTGATTAGGTTGGGAAGTGGGATTAGGGAAGTGGGTTAGGTGATTAGGCTAGGATTAGGACAGGATTAGGGTAAAAGGCTAGGATTAGGGGTTTTTGGTTAGGGTGGGGTTAAGGAGCTCCCTTTGCATGACCCATAGACCTTAATTACATCATGTTGGTGCAGCCCTAGGTTAGGTTTTGGCTAATACAAGCTTAAACCCATGCCAATTAGGCTAACCCACATGATTAACCCCAAACTTGACACACAAGTCAAGCTTAATTACAAACACACTCTAATCTTATCCTCCCCCCACTCTCTCTCATGCCCATAATCCCACATGAAATTCAAGTGGGCCCCACCTCCTTTATGAGAAGGTGATGTGGGCCATGGATATGGATATTGGATTGGATCTTTGGATCCAAATCCAAATCCAAGTCCACACATGGGTTTGGATTGGGATCTGGATATATATGGTCCAGATCCGATCCAAACTGAATTCTGACTCCTTCGGGCTGTGTTTGAAATGAACGGTTTGTGCGGGGTCTGACAGCATCAGTATTCCGTCTGCATTGGGTCTTCTCCAACATTATCATCCGCTTCTATTTTCGCCTTCCGAAGCTGATTTCAAGTAATGTTTGATGATAACAGGGTCTTGGACATTCAAGATCCTGGGGGTGGATTCAACACGAGAGTTGCTGTGCCGGGCTTGACTTATGCTCCGATTCTGGGCTCTCTTTAGCTCTTCTGGTCCAGCTTTGATCAGGCCAAAATTGCTTTGTGGGGTTTCAAAACATATTTTAACAGTTTAAAACATATTATAGATATTTAAAACATATAAAGTTCAAAACGTATGTACAAGGTTTTGTCTGGAAGGCTCCTGGGTTTCCAGACTCAAAATAGCCCTTTGGGGCTGCTTTTACAAAACCAGGTCTTATTTGAGAAATTCATGGGATTTCGGGGTGTTTACAGTGACTAAGTAGGGTCACTAAGGGAGGGTGTAGTGTTAGGAAATATGGCACTAAATGGGAGCCTAAGGGAGTGCCTAAGGGAGGTATATGGCTGGCGGGTGGCTGGCCGAATGGTTTAGGTACAGTCGGTTGGAGTGGCCGACTAAGGGTGACTTGGTGATGGCGGGCTGCTAGGGTGGCTAGGCAATGGCGAGGATGGGAAGGAAGCTAGCTAGGGTATGGGATAAGGTGGAGTTAGGGGCTGGTGGGAAGCGTAAGGGACAGGTCCTAGGGAGCTAGGTGGAGTGGCCGGGTGTTGCTAAGGGAAGTAGTTCTAGGTGGGGATTGAAGTGGCTGAGGTTTGGCCAAATGGGTTGGATGGCGGGTAGATGGTGTTAGGGTGAGGTGGTGGTGGTGTAGGTGGCTGAGAGGGGAGGGGGAGTGAAGAAGAAGTAGAGTGAAGGATGGGGTACTAACCGAATGAAGAGGCGGTGGATGGAAGAGGAGCAGTCGGGTGGTTGAAGTGGATGGTTCGGCCGGATGGAAATGGTGGCGACGGGTGGCTGGACGGCTGGGGTATGGTGGTGCAGGTGGAGCAAGGTGGTGGCCGGCTGTGGTGCAAGTGGGAGACTTGGTTGGGAGCGACTGGGCTGGCTAGGCTCGGTTGGGCTGGAAAAGGATGGAAGAAGATGGAAAACCCACCCGTTGGGGGGGGGGGGGGTTATATAGGGCTGAAGAGGGCGGTTGGGGCTGGTATTAGGATAGTGGTAAGGTGGTCTAGGGGTGGTGGTGTGGTGATAAGGTGGGCTGGTTTTGGGGAGGGGTCAGATATTTTGATACATGGGGTTTTGGGTAGATGGTGTACTAGGTTTAGGTGGGGTGGTTTAGGGGTTTAGGGTTTAGCTAGGTGGGTTGGTTTTGGGGTGAGGTTTAGTGAGGTGGGTTAGGTGATTAAGCTAGGATTAGGTTAGGTTTAGAGAAATTAACCTAGGTTTAGGGAAGGATTAGGGAAGTGGGTTAGGTGATTAGGTTTGGATTAGGCCGAGATTAGGGAAGTGGGTTAGGTGATTAGGTTAGGATTAGGCCGGGATTAGGGTAAAAGGCTAGGATTAGGGGTTTTTGATTAGGATTGGGTTAGGGAGCTCCCTTTGCATGACCCATAGACCTTAATTGCATCATGTTGGTGCAGCCCTAGGTTAGGTTTTGGCTAATTACAAGCTTAAACCCATGTTAACTAGGCTAACCCACATGATTAACCCCAAACTTGACACACAAGCCAAGCTTAATTACAACACACTCTAATCTTATCCTCCCCCACTCTCTCTCATGCCCATAATCCCACGTGAAATTCAAGTGGGCCCCACCTCCATTTATGAGAAGGTGATGTGGGCCATGGATATGGATATTGGATTGGATCTTTGGATCCAAATCCAAATCCAAGTCCACACATGGGTTTGGATTGGGATCTGGATATATATGGTCCAGATCCAATCCAAACTGAATTGTGACTCCTTCAGGCTGTGTTCGAAACGAACGGTTTGTGCAGGGTCTGACAGCATCAATACTCCGTCTGCGTTGGGTCTTTGCCAACATGATCGTCCGCTTCTATTTTCGCCTTCCGGAGATGACTTCAAGTGATGTTTTGATGATAACAGGGTCTTGGACGTTCGAGATCCTGGGGGTGGATTCAACACGAGAGTTGTTGTGCCGGGCTTGACTTGTGCTCTGGTTTCAGGCTCTCTTTAGCTTTTCTGTTCCTATCTTGATTAGGCCAAGCTGCTTCGGTGTTTCAAAACGTGTTTTAAGAGGTTTTTAAAGCCATATTATACATTTTTGAAATATATAAAGTTTAAAACATATGTACAGGCTTGCTTGGAAAGCTCCTGGGTTTCCAGACTCAAAATAGCCCTTTGGGGCTGCTTTTATAAAACTAGGTTTGTTTGAGAAGTTTGTGGGATTTCGGGGTGTTTACACATATATACACGGCACACACTTGCACTATTGAGCCTTTCCGCTCTTAAGATATAGCCATATTTCCCTTTTGCAATTTCCCTTCGGCAATTTACATTTACGAGTCATTTCCCTTCGGCAATTTCCATTACAAGTCATTTCCCTTCGGCATTGTCTTTTAAATTCGGGTTTTCCCTTTGGAGTTGCGTGAGTTTGCATTGCATATACGCCATACCACGAGTTAGGACGCACATTGCATCAAAGTAAACCCCATACTCCCGCTCAAAATCGCCACACTTAGGCTGAGTGTTCATAACACACACCTAGTTGGCCCAAAAAGGGTTTAAAAGAAAGACTTAGGCACGTGCAAATCCACGTGAAATAAAATCTGAAAGTCATACAAAACAACCCGAATCAAACACCTCAAACCGCTTTCGTAGGTTCTTATATCCCAAAACTCGATTTTAAAAGCGTACAGACTGACCCTTGCGCATCGGTGCAAGAAGGTCTGCGACGACAAGAGTTTGCTTGCTCACAGTCGCCACGTTAGGAGTCAGGTTTAAAATATATCTTCGCTAGCTTAAGCAAGCTAGCTGGCACGCCCTTTTGCTTAATTAGGACTTAGGCACACGAAAAGGTTCGCTTCAGGCCTAAGAACTAGGAGCGGGAATTTTCTGCGTCTACATGCGCGAATGCAAGGATACACAAATGTTTTTCGGGTTTGATATGATGATGTGAGCTAGGCTCGAATTGAAAGCAACTCACACACAAAACTTAATGTAAATACCCGAATGAAAGTGCAACTCACATAGCTTAAGGAAAGTACCCGTACTTGAAAGCAATTCACATGACTTGAATGTAAATTGTAGAATTTGAAATATACTTATATCTTAAGAGTAGAAAGGCTCAATGTGAGTGTGTGTTGTCATGTATAAATGGAAAGACAACTCACACAACTTGAATTGAACTTGCCGAAATGAAATATAAGTATATAGTAAGAGCGGAAAGGCTCAATGCACGCGTGTGTGTAGTGTGAAATTTAAATGACAAACTCACACGACATGAATTGAACCACCTGGAAATGTAAGTGCTTACACGACATTAATGTAAAACTCACGCAGCTGGAAAGTATATAGATATGCTATATCTTATGAGAAACAAAGGCTCAAAATGTGCGTGAGAGTGTAGAGCAAGTGCTCGAGTACTTCTTGTGTGCGAGTGTGAAATTTAAATGACAAACTCACACGACGTGAATGTAACAACCCGAATTGAATTGCAACTCACACGACTTTCACTAAAGTCTTTAGCTTATGAGCGAAGGCTCAATGTGTGTGCAATAGTGTGCAATTAAGAGCGGAAAGGCTCAAGTGCACGTGGGTGTCTTGTGTATGTCTAAGGGCAATATGACTCAAGTGTATGTGTGTGCTTCATGTAGCAAGTACGAATATTACATTTCGGGGGGAGACTACACTCCGTTATTACAACCCCATATCAAATTGAATTTACTTTGAATAGGAAAAGCAACTTGATATATATTTTGAAAGACTTACACTTTTTAAGTCAGGATTTTGGCTAGGTCGTGTCCACCTTTTTTGTGCTGAGCCCGGGTTCAACTTATGCAAGTCCACCTTGAAGTAGTTTAGCCCCTTTTGCTATGGTCAAGTCGTTGCAGCCGAGGTAGGTTCCTATGGTGCAGTCGGCTCAAGTCTTGGAGTTCGGCCAAGTTCAAGATGGGTGAAAGGTTTCAGCCAAGGAGAGCTAAGGCAAGTCGGTTGGGAGTGGGGCGACCTAAGATTGGAGCTGGGGCTTTAGGATGGTGTGAGTTAGGCCAAGGTGTGGGGCTAAGTCACGATTGAAGGGTGCTGCTGCTGAGGTAGGTCAGCAGGTTAGAGGGTGTGTGGCGCTAGGGCATGTCAAGGTGCTAGGGAGATGGCTGGGAGCGGGCTGGTGTGGTAGGTGGGTTGATGTGGCAGGCGGGTTGATGGTAGCCGGGAGATGGTGAGGGAAGGTGAAGGGCATGTGAAGGGCAGGTAGGTAGGTGGTTGATGGGAGTGTGTTGAATGGAGTCGGCTGGGATGTGGGGTAGGTAGGTGAGGGGTTGTGTTAGGTTGTTGGCCAGGTACTAGGTAGGGGATGGTGCTGTAAAAGGGACACGGCCTGCACTAGCAGGCCGTGGGGTTTACTAAGGGAAACAGCCTGCCAAAAGGGGCAGGCCGTGTGGTTTCTTGCTAGGTGTGGCCTGCACCTAGCTAAGTGGGGAAGAAAAGGGGGGGAGTCTAGGTGGGTCTAAGCAAGGCTCGGCCAGCAAGGTGGCCGAGCTAGGGCACGGTTTAGTTCAAGCACAAGGTGAGGCGGTTGGGTAGGTGGGGTGTTTTGGGATGTAGGGTGAAGGTTAGGTCGGCTAGGTGGGAATGGGTTAGGTTTTTGGTGGGTCGGCTAGGTGGAGATGGGCTAGGTTAGGTGGGTCGGCCAGGTGGAGATGGGCCAGGTTAGGGTTAGGTTTAGGCACCTACATCTTGGAGTCGGTCCACCCACTTGCAGCTTCAAATCCACGCCATATGTTGGTGCAGCCCTTTGGTTAGGTCTAGGTCCATACATGGCTTGAACCCATACCCTTTGATCAAACCCACATGACTAGCCCACTTGAAAATATCAAGCCCACCATTTCTCTCTCCTACTTTATGCAAGCTCTCCCCAAGGCCTCTTGGATTTCACGTGAACTTGTGGGCACCCCCTCACGTCTATTTATAGGCAAATGAGGTGGGTCTTGGGTATGGATCTTGGATTTGGATTTTGAGATCCAAAACCGATCCAAACACTATTTGGGTATGGATCTGGATATTTGAGTCCAGATCCAATCCAAATTTTCGTTTCTTCAGTCCTTCTTGGTGTTTCTATGGGCCTTGGCTTTATTAGCGGTCCGTCTTGGGCTGGGTCTTCCCCAACCTTTTCGTTCGAACTCCTTCTCACCTTTCTGAACTTCGTTTTGTCTGAATCTTGGGATTTCGAGCTTGGTCTTGGATTTTTGATGCCTTTACTTTGCATTTCATACCCCAGGGTTGAAATCTACTTCAGGCTTGGGCTTTACTTTTTGGTCCCGAATTATGGTTTTGGCCTTTTGTCGGGCTTTTCTCTGAACGGGCTTCAACTTTTCTTTTCTTTCTTGCTTTGGCCTTGAGATGGCTTTTTAAGTTTGGAAATTCCAAAATATGGCATTTTTCGGGTGTTTACACCGAGCAACATAATATCCCACTTGATCACATCCCAATACCTTTTTGAGAAACCATCATTCGCCTGGAGCTCCTTCTAATTGATAGAGAATATTGCCTTCTTTATTTTTTTCGTTTTGCATGCGTCTTGTGAGCCATGTATTCATTTCTATAGTCATATTTGGTTGAAAATCTATAATGCTTTTATTGGTTCTCTGGTTCTTGTTCAGTCTATGTGATATTTCATTATGGTTGTGCACTTCTACTCATTTTTGTTGCAATGAGTTCCTTTTCGAGCATTTATATTCTTTTGCTGGAATTTCTCTCTCTTGTAGTACCATGATGTTAATTCATGTCGACGTCTCTTCAATTTTGCAAAAGAGCTTGTACATGGGTCTACTTGTAATATACTTGCAGTGGAGCAACTAAGTCACATAATCTTTCTTGAAATTTGAACCATTTGTTATATTTCTCATGTATGGAGTTGGATCTAAAAGTAGTTTGCAATGGTCGGACCCTATATCTTCTAAATGATAGACTGTTGCATTTATGCAGCTGGTCCTCCGATCCCATGAAGCTAGAACTCGGTCTACAAATGTAAGAATCGAAAGTCACTTCTTCTAAACAAGCTATCACTTATGCTTGGTCCTGGTTTTGTGATGCAAATATAGAAACCAATTAATGTGTTTGCGATGTTACCGTGGTTTTGAATGTACCAACTGTTGTTATGTTGGCAAAACAGCCTTCCTGAGATGGTGTTTCGAGACCCTGATATCCCTGCGTAGTAGGAGACGTGTAGAATGTGATCAATCATATGGCTCAATATATATCGAACAAGTTATATTGTATGCCATCTAATTAAGCTTAATACATCTCATACGCCATCTAATTAAGCTTAATACATCTCATGAAGTTTGAGATCCAATATATAAATATGATTAGGGTAGATAAGCTTAATTAAAAAGTATGAATCTATTATAGGTAGAGGGTTGTAAACACCCCGAAATCCCACGAATTTCTCAAATCAACCTAGTTTTGTAAAAGCAGCCCCAAAGGGCTATTTTGAGTCTGGAAACCCAAGAGCCTTCCAGGCAACCCTATTCAGATGTTTTAAACTTTTATATGTTTTAAATATGTATAATATGTTTTAAAAACTGTTAAAATATGTTTTGAAACCCCACAAAGCAAGCTTGGCCTGATCAAAGCAGGACCAGAAGAGCTAAAGAGAGACCGGAACCGGAGCACATGTCGAGCCCGGCACAGCAACTCTCGTGTTGAATCCACCCCCAGGATCTCGAACGTCCAAGACCCTGTTATCAGCAAACATCTTTTGAAGTCATCTCCGGAAGGTGAAAACAGAAGCGGACGATCATGTTGGTGAAGACCCAACGCAGACGGAGTACTGATTCTGTCAGACCCTGCACAAACCGTTCATTTCGAACACAGCCTGAAGGAGTCAAAATTCAGTTTGGATTGGATCTGGACCATATATATCCAGATCCCAATCCAAACATATGTGTGGACTTGGATTTGGATTTGGATCCAGAGATCCAATCCAATATCCACATCCATGGCCCACATCACCTTCTCATAAATGGAGGTGGGGCCCACTTGAAATTCACGTGGGATTATGGGCATGAGAGAGAGTGGGGGAGGATAAGATTTGAGGTTAATTGTAATTAAGCTTGACTTGTGTGTCAAGTTTGGGGTTAATCATGTGGGTTAACCTAATTAGCATGGGTTTAAGCTTGTATTAGCCAAAACCTAACCTAGGGCTGCACCAACATGATGCAACAAGGTCTATGGGTTATGCAAAGGGAGCTTACTAACCCAATCCTAAGTAAAAACCCCTAATCCTAGCCTTTTACCCTAATCCTGGCCTAAACCTAGCCTAATCACCTAACCCACTTCCCTAATCCCGGCCTAATCCCAACCTAATCACCTAACCCACTTCCCTAATCCTCCCCTAAACCTAGCTTAATTTCCTTAAACCTAACCTAATCCTAGCCTAATCACCTAACCCACCTCACTAAACCTCACCCCAAAACCAACCCACCTAGCTAAGCCCTAAACCCCTAAACCACCCCACCTAAACCTAGCACACCATATACCTAAAACCCCTTTAACCAAAATATCTGGCCCCTCCTCAAAACCAGCCCACCTTATCACCACACCACCACCACCTAAACCACCTTACCACCCTCCAAATACCAGCCCCAACCGCCATCTCCAAACCTATATAAACCCCCCCTAGTGGGCGGGTTTTGAAATCCTTTTTCCACCTTGGGCCAGCCAACCTTGGCCAATCTCCTTCCAGCCGAACCTTCCACCTTGCTCCACCTGCACCACCTCCATCCGGCCAAGCTCCACCTCATGCCACCACTGCCTCCCAGCCTGCTCCACACCACGTCGCCACCACTGCCCGGCCGAACTCCATCTTCCTTCACCACCCGGTTGCCCTTCTTCCACGCCCCAACTCCTTCACCATTCGGTTAGTACCTCAACCTAACTCTATCTCCTCTTCACTCCCCCTCCACTCTCACACCACCCATACCACCACTACATCACCCCATCACAGCCACCTGCCACCCTTACCCATTCGGCCAGACCTCAACCTTTACATCACCCGCCTTAAACCATTTCCCCTAGTGATACCCGGCCACCCCACTTGGCTCCCTAAGACCTGTCCATACCACTTTCCACCAGCCATTAGCTCCACCTTACACAACACCCTAGCTAGCTCCCTTCTCATCCATAACATCCCAAGCTACCCTAGCAGCCGGCCACCACTAAACCACCCCTTAGTCGGCCATCCCTAGCCGACTGCACCCAAGTCCTCCCGGCCAGCCACACCTTCTTCCTTAGATTTTCCTTAGGCATTCCCTTTAGGCTCCCCTTTAGTGCCACCTTCCATAGAGCCTTCCCTCCCTTAGTGACCCTCTTCCATCACCTTAGCCCAAAGCACCACGGCACCCTCCCCCTAGCAGCCCGCCAGCTTCAAGGCCCCATCCCGCGCACCCAAGTCACCCGGTCAGCACCTCCCCTTGCCGTTCCACTCTGAGGAGCTCCCTCTTGCAGCCCAAGGCGAAACCAAGCCTACGCTCAAGCAAGTCACCTTCGAACCAGCTATAAGTAAGTGCCTAACTTGGTCCTTAGTTGTAGACTTGCTTAAGTTAATTTAAATTTGATACGGGGTTGTAATAACGGAGCATTGTCTCCCCCCACTTGTAATAACATGGCCTGGCACACCCACACACACGTGCACTTGAGCCTACTTCGCTCTTAGTTGTGCACGATTTTGAACACACACGGGCCTAATCAACCCTTTACATATAAGTTTATGTATATATTCTAAGTTGCGTAGGGTTTTGTTTGAGTTGAGTGTGTTGTCTTTAAATTCTCGCACTCACACACATTGAGCTTCCGCTCTTATTTGCAAGACCCAAGTAAGGGCCGTGTTATACTATTCTTGGGTTTAATTTCATGTTGTGTACGTAGTACTTCAATTCAAGCACTCACACACATTGAGCTTTCGCTCTTACTCCCAAGACCTTAGTTAAGGCCATATTGCAATTTCTATTTGGGTTTAATTTCATGTTGTGTGCGTAGTACTTCAATTCTAGCACTCACACACATTGAGCTTTTGCTCTTATTCCCAAGACCTTAGTTAAGGCCATATTGCAATTTATATTTGGGTTTCATTTGAAGTCGTGTGTGTTGTCTTTACATTTTTACACGCACCCACATTGAGCCTTCGCTCTTATTTGCAAGACCCAAGTAAGGGCTCATATATACTATATACGTATTTCCCTTTTGGCTATGTCTTTTCAATTTGGGTTTTAAGGTTCAGTAGTGTGCGTAGTCTTTCAATATATACATGACACACACTTGCACAATTGAGCCTTTCCGCTCTTAAGATATAGCCATATTTCCCTTTTGCAATTTCCCTTCGGCATTTTATATTACAAGTCATTTCCCTTCGGCAATTTCCATTTCAAGTCATTTCCCTTTGGCATTGTCTTTTAAATTCGGGTTTTCCCTTTGGAGTTGCGTGAGTTTGCATTGCATATACGTCATACCATGAGTTAGGACGCATATTGCATCAAAGCAAACCCCATACTCCCGCTCAAAGTCGCCACATCTTAGTGGAGTGTTCATAACACACACCTAGGTGACCCTAAAAAGGGATAAAAAGAAAGAGTTAGGCACGTGCAAATCCACGTGATCTAAAATCTGAAATCATACTAAAAAGACCCGAATCAAACACCTCAAACCGCTTTCGTAGGTTTTTCCACTCAAACACTCGATTTTAAAAGCGTACAGACTGACCCTTGCGCATCGGTGCAAGAAGGTCTGCGATGACAAGAGCTTGCTTGCTCACAGTCGCCACGTTAGAAGTTAGATTTTAAATATATCTTCGCTAGCTTGAGTAAGCTAGCTGGCACGCCCTGTTTGTTTAAATAGGACTTAGGCACACGAAAATGTTCGCTTCAGGCCTAAGAACTAGGAAGCGGAAATTTTCTGTGTCTACAGTAGTTTGGCATGCCCGGTGGGACGTGAGTCTTTTAAAGTCGAGTCACTCTAGAAAACTTGCGAAAAGATTTTCAAAGAGGTGTTGTTTTAACTTTTGTTTCTTTACTTATACTTAGGAATTTTAAAAAAGGCTTGAAAGCATGTCAAAATCCAACCCAAGTGAAGTGTCGAGCCAAGGCTCATGCGCATTAAGTTCTCACTCTAGGAGGATTTTGAAAAACAAGATCAAACTAGACGAGATAGAGGACTTGAGAAGGGAATTTGAGGCCAAAATCGATGTTCTCAACCAAGAGGCTGAAGTAGGTGATTCCTGTTCATCGAATGGTGAACAAAGGGCCAAGAAAAAATTTAAAAAACCTCGCAAGCACAAAGAGGCCTCCGTAATGGAAGGCAACCAATACCACGAGTCCTTCACACAAAAGGACCGTAAAACCCTACAGCAGCTGCTGAAAGGGCAAAATAAAGAGAAAAGGAGTTACGCCCTGTCTGATTTCCTTCCTATGGATTACGAAACAGACAGTGACGATGAAATACCGAACTTCCATCAGTATGATGGCATGGGAGAAACTAGGTCTCACTTGCAACTTTTCTCGCGTCGAGCCCATAAGAAGAAAAAGGACTCGATGAAATGGGTGTATTGGTTCCCTTTATCCCTTAAAGGCACAGCTGCCAAATGGCTGACTTCCTACGATTTAAGCCAGTTCGCTACTTTTGAAGAGTTAGCGAACTGCTTCATGCAAAGATTTGCACACAACGTAGAAGTCACGCCAACTCTGAACACTTTAAGGGATACGAAGCAAGGCATGAACGAAGACGTACATGCCTTCATTATACGATGGAGGTCACTTTTGGGCTAAGTGCGAGAGCCCATATCCGAAGGATGCGCAGTCATGCTCATCCTGGATAATTTTAAAAGCGAGTTAAAGACCCTTCTCTCGCTCCTTGAGATCTCAACTTTTCATAAGTTGATAAAAAAAGCATCCCTTTTCGAAACAAACTTGAAAAAGGGGATATACGATCACTTATGGAAAGGAAGTGCCGTTTCTAAAAACCGTTTGGAAAAGCCCATCACTTATGGGCTACCCACGATGGACAAAGGGGCAAAGCCCCATAAAATTGCCAATGTTCGGGTGGATCCAGGCGTGGCAGACACTTCCAAAAATTTTAAAAAGCTAGAAAATAAAAGGGAGAGAAATTTCCAAAAACCAATTGAAAAATGGGAATACACTCCGCTAGGGCAACCTGTGTCGGAGGTCCTAGACCTCCTACTTGCCCAAGGCATGATAGAACTTCTCGAAATCCCAGAAGGAGTCACTTCCAAAGGGGGGTATTTAAATGGATTTTGCAAGTATCAGCGGCTCAAAGGCCATGATACCAAACATTGTTTCTCCCTTTTGAATAAAATCGAGAACTTGATAGCGGAGGGCCGGCTCTAGGTCACTGCGGAACCTAAGCCACCTCAAGCTATCTTCAAAGAACCCTTTCCCAAGCACGCCAATAGTAGTGGGAAAGGAAAGGAGGTATGTACCCTCACCTTTTCGAAAGAACTAGTGCAAAAATCTGAGTCTGGTCGACCCACTTGTGCGCCCACTCTTGTACTGTACAAGAAGCCCGCCCAAGTCATCATCCGGAGACCACCAAGAGCTGAATCCCTGGCTAAACTAGTTTTAAAACTTCAAGGTGCTCCTCAACTCATACTTAGAGCCAATTTTAGTGCGAACCCTAGGCTGGTCGTGGGGGAAGTGACTAGATCCGGGAGGATCTATCAACCCCCGCACCTACAAAGTGCTAAAAAGGTGGTCAGTATGCCTGGCCCCTCAAAAGCATGTATTCCTAGAGTTCCGCCAAAAGCAGACAAGGGGAAAGTCGTCCTAAATTCTTATAATTTCGAAAACCACCTTTCAAAGATTCCTATCCACATGTCTATCCTAGAGCTTATACAAACTTCGCCTAGGCATAGACTCGTGCTAGAGAAAATTCTAGAAAGAACCAAGGTTGATTCGAACATAAGTTTGGAATCCTTGTCTGACCAAGTGGCCTTAATAGGAGCCAAATCGCCCATCACTTTCTTGAAAGATGATGGAGATAAACCCTATGAGTCCCACAACCAGGCCCTGCATATCGAGGTGGTTCTGAATAACCACTCTCTGGACAGGTGCCTAGTCGATGGGGCAGGAGGGCTCAACATCCTTCCACTTCATGTGGCATATCAAATCGGAGTCACCTTGACTTCTGTGAACCCAAGCTCCATCGTTATCACTGGATACGATGGGAATGCGTCTAGGCCATTAGGATCGATCGAACTCTCGATAGAAACAGGAGGGATTACACACACGGGGGTGTTCCATGTCTTGGACATCCACCCCCATTATAACCTGTTGTTGGGAAGACCCTGGATACACAGTTTGTGTGCTGTGCCATCCACCTTCCACAGGTGTGTCAAGATCCCTTTCAGGGACTAGGTCATGGTGATCCTAGGAGAGAGTCACCCACAGCTTCAAGGGATCATAAACTCCCCTTGTTTGTCGAGCTCCCAGGCCCATGAGGCTAACCTGGGGCAGACCATAATTGAGCCGCCAAGGCTCATGTTAAACAACCCTAGGAAGGTTGTATATGTGAAGGGGCCGCCCAAAGCAGGCCCGCTCCCGATTTTAACCCTGCTAGGAAAACCCAAGCATCCCCTATTTCCAAAGCCCCTGGACAAGAAGCCATACAAGCACGATATGGACGACAGCAAGTTCCAGGACCACGATTTGTATCATCAATTTTCAAAAAACAAAAAATCGTGGAACATGTTGTTGAATATGGGCTACACGCCCTACAAAAGTCTTGGGACACAGAACCAGGGTCTCCTAGAACCCATCCTTCCTAGGGCCAACCCAAGCCGATACGGGATCGACTACACTCCCAAAATACCGCCAGAGCCACCCCTTGTGATCACCTGGGTCAAGGGTGCCCTAGAGCCTATCCTAGAAGAGACCTACGATTTAGACCTCCTATTCCGAGTCTAACCTGCAGTGTTCTCCCTTTCTAGGTATGATGGAAGATCCCTTTCACAAAAATACAAAAACATTTGGAAAACTTAAAATCAAAAAAATCGAAAAAGAGGAAAAACCAAAAACAATGAAAAAACAAAAACTCGAAAATAGAGTGGTTTGTATAGTTCTTGAGGTTCTTGTTTTACAAAAACCCAAAAAAATCAAAAATCTAGAAAATATCAAAAAGATTTTGTATATAGTTGCTCCTAGTAGGACTTTGGAAAAGGATTTCGAAAGAAATGTCGTCTACATAGCCAGACAAAAAATTTCGAAATCAATTGAAAATCCGAGTACAAAACTAGGTCTTTTTGAAAATCACGCATCAAATTCCCTTGGTTCTACAAACCATGAGAATGATCGAAGCCTAGAAGTGGATCCCCTTGAGGAAGATCCCACTTCTGAGCTCCCAGAATTTCATAAAATTCTCGATTTTGAAAGACCTTTCAATTCAATAGGAGGAGATTTCATAGAGGTGAACCTAGGGAGTGATTTCAATCCCAAAACCATCAAAATAGGTGCATGCTTGCATGAACATGAAAGATCAGCATTCATTGCATTTCTACGAACCTATTTAGATGTGTTTGCATGGACATATGAAGACATGCCGAGCATAGATCCTAGCATTGTCGAACATCGTCTTCCCTTAGATGCGGATGTAAAACCCATAAAGCAGAAGCTTAGAAAAATACACCCGAATGTACACATGCAAGTCAAAGAGGGTTTAGAAGATCTATTAAAAGTCGGATTTATAAAACCCATTGCATATTCTGATTGGTTGTCAAACATCGTTGTAGTTCGAAAAACCAATGGGAAAATTCGAATATGCATCGATTTCAGAAACCTGAATAAAGCCACTCCAAAGGATAATTATCCTTTACCAAACATAGATTTGATAGTCGATAGTACTGCAAATCATGAAATGTTTTCATTTATGGATGGCTATTCAGGCTATAATCAAATCAAACTAAGTCCACAAGATCAGGGTAAGACCGCCTTCACAACCCCATGGGACACGTACTGCTATACAGTCCTGCCCTTTGGTTTGAAAAATGCCGGCGCAACATACTAGAGGGCCATGACCACGATCTTCCATGATCAAATTCATAAGCTCGTAGAAGTGTATGTAGATGATCTCTTGGCGAAATCCAAAACCCCATGCACTCATATCGAATGTTTGCAAAAGATTTTTGAAAGGCTTAGGCTTTACAAAGTAAAGCTAAACCCTCAAAAATGTGTATTCGGGGTAGAATCAGGGAAGCTTCAAAAATGTGTATTCGAGCCATCATAGACATGGCTCCACCCTCCAATCTCACCCAAATCCATAGCCTCCAGGGTCGATTACAGTCCGTTCACCGATTTATATCAAATCTAGCGACTAGATGCGAACCTGTAAACACCCCGAAATCCCACGAATTCCTCAAAACAACCTGGTTTTGTAAAAAGCAGCCCCAAAGGGCCATTTTGAGTCTTGAAACCCAAGAGCCTTCCAGGCAACCCTGTACATATGTTTTAAACTTTACATATTTCAAAAATGTATAATATGGCTTTAAAAACCTTTTCAAACACGTTTTGAAACCCCGAAGCAGCTTGGCCTAATCCAGACAGGACTAGAAAAGCTAAGGAGAGCCCGGAACCGGAGCACATGTCGAGCCCGGCACAACAACTCTCATATCGAATCCACCCCCAGGATCTCAAACGTCCAAGACCCTGTTATCCACAAAACATTACTTGAAATCAGCTTCGGAAGGCGAAAACAGAGGCGGACGATCATGTTGGCGAAGACCCAACGCAGACGGAGTACTGATGCTGTCAAACCCCGCACAAACCGTTCGTTTCGAACACAACCCGAAGGAGTCAGAATTCAGTTTGGATCGGATCTGGACCATATATATCCAGATCCCAATCCAAACCCATGTATGGACTTGGATTTGGATTTGGATCCAGAGATCCAATCCAATATCCACATCCATGGCCCACATCACCTTCTCATAAATGGAGGTGGGGCCCACTTGAATTTCACGTGGGATTATGGGCATGAGAGAGAGTGGGGGAAGATAAGATTAGAGTGTGTTGTAATTAAGCTTGACTTGTGTGTCAAGTTTGGGGTTAATCATGTGGGTTAGCCTAATTAAAGTGGGTTTAAGCTTGTAATTAGCCAAAACCTAACCTAGGGCTGCACCAACATGAGGTGATCAAGGTCTATGGGTCATGCAAAGGGAGCTCCTTAATCTAATCCTAACCAAAAACACCTAATCCTAGCCTTTTACCCTAATCTTGTCCTAAACCTAGCCTAATCACCTAACCCACTTCCCTAATCCTGGCCTAATCCCAACCTAATCACCTAACCCACTTCCCTAATCCTTCCCTAAACCTAACCTAATCCTAGCCTAATCACCTAACCGACCTCACTAAACCTCACCCCAAAACCAACCCACCTAGCTAAACCCTAAACCTCTAAACCACCCCACCTAAACCTAGCACACCATCTACCCAAAACCCCTTGTATGAAAATATCTGGCCCTACCCCAAAACCAGCCCACCTTATTACCACACCACCACCCCTAGACCACCTTACCACCTTCCTAATACCACCCTCAACCGACCTCTTCAGCCCCCCAAGGGGCGGGTTTTCCAAGCTCTCCCATCCCCAGCCAGCCCAGCCGACTCCATTCCCCATCGCCAACCGAGCCCAGCCACTCCCAGCCAGGTCTTCCACCTGCACCACAGCCAGCCACCACCTTGCTCCACCTACTCCACTGCTCCCCAACCAGCCAACCACCTGTCGCCACCACTTCCTTCGACCGAACCATCCACCTCACCTGCCCGACTGCTCCTCTTCCATCCGCCGCCTTCCATCACCATTGGTTAGTACCCCATCCTTCACCCCACCTTTTCTTCGCTCCCCCTCCACTCTCAACCACCTACACTACCACCACATCACCCTAACACCAGCCACCCTCTATCCTACCCATTCGGCCAAACCTCATCCACTCCAACCACCCGCCATTACCTAGACACCCTAGCTACACCCGGCACTCCACTTAACCCCCTAAGACCTACCCATATCACCTCACCACAGCCGACCACCACCTTACCCCATACCCTAGCTAGCTCCCTTCCCATCTACAATAGCCCTAGCTACCTTAGTCGGCCACTCCAACCGACTGTTACATACCCATTTGGCCAGCCACCCGCCAGCCACATACCTCCCCTAGGCACTCCCTTAGACACTCCCTTAGGCTCCCATTTAGTGCCACATTTCCTAACACTACACCCTCCCTTAGTGACCCTACTTAGTCACTTTAGCCCAACACACCAAGGCAGCCCCCTTCCTAGCAGTCGGCCATCTTCAAGGCGTCCCTCCCGCGCGCCATTTCCATCCGGCCAGCAGCCCCTTTGCCGTTCAACTCCGCGGAGCTCCCTCTTGCAGCCCAAGGCGAAAACCAAGCCCACGCCCAAGCAAGGCATCTTCAGACCAGCTATAAGTAAGTGCCTAACTCGGTCCTTAGTTGTATACTTGCTTAAAATTTAATTCGATACGTGGTTGTAATAACGGAGCATAGTCTCTCCCCGCTTGTAATAACGTGGCTTGGCACACCCACACACACGTGCACTCTCTTAGTCGTGCATGATTTTGAACACACATGGGCCTAATCAGCCCCTAAGATATAAATATATATATATATATATATATATACTTTAACTTACGTAGGGTTTTGCTTGAGTTGAGTGTGTTGTCTTTCCATTCAAGCACTCACACACATTGAGCCTTCGCTCTTATTTGTAAGACCCAAGTAAGGGCCGTGCTATACTATTTGGGTTTCATTTCATGTCGTGTGTGTAAGTCTTTCAATTCAAGCACTCACACACATTGAGCCTTCGCTCTTATTTGTAAGACCCAAGTAAGGGCCGTGCTATACTATTTGGGTTTCATTTCATGTCGTGTGTGTAAGTCTTTCAATTCAAGCACTCACACACATTGAGCCTTCGCACTTATTTGTAAGACTCAAGTAAGGGCCGTGCTATACTATTTGGGTTTAAATTCATGTTGTGTGCGTAGTACTTCAATTCATGCACTCACACACATTGAGCTTTCTCTCTTATTCCCAAGACCTTAGTTAAGGCCATATTGCAAGTTATATTTGGGTTTTATTTCATGTCGTGTGTGTAAGTCTTTCAATTCAAGCACGCACCCACATTGAGCCTTCGCTCTTATTTGCAAGACCCGAGTAAGGGCCCATATATACCTTATATACGTATCTCCCTTCGGCATTTACATTACAAGTCATTTCCCTTCAGTTATTTCCCTTCGGCATTGTCTTTACATTCGGGTTTTCCCTTTGTAGTACCGTGAGTTTGCATTGCATCTACGCCATACCACGAGGTAGGACGCATATTGCATCAAAGCAAACCCCATACTCCCGCTCAAATTCGCCCCATGTAGTGGAGTGTTCATAACACACACATAGGTGGCCCATAAAGGGATAAAAAGAAAGACTTAGGCATGTGCAAATCCACGTGATCTAAAAATCTGCAATTGCATTAAAAAGACCCGAATCAAACACCTCGAACCGCTTTCGTAGGCTTTTTCTACCCTAAACTCAATTTTTAAAGCGTACCGACTAACCCTTGCGCATCGGTGCGAGAAGGTCTGCGACGACAAGAGCTCACTTGCTCACAATCGCCATGTTAGAAGTCAAATTTAAAATATATCTTCGCTAGCTTAGGTAAGCTAGCTGGCACATCTTGTTTATACAAATAGGCCTTAGACACACGAGAGGATCCGCTCCAAGCCCTGAGAAGCCAAGGGAGGCGGGGATTTTCTTGCGTCTACAGAGATTGGCATGCCCGGTGGGACGTGAGTCTTTCAAAAATTGAGTTAAGTTAGAAGCTTGCGAAAATTTTTCAAAGAGGTGTCGTTTTAACTTTGTTTTCTTTGCTTGTACTTAGGAAATTTTAAAAAAGCTTGAAAAGCATGTCAAAATCCAATCCAAGTGAAGTGTCGAGCCAATGCTCATGCGCATCAAGTTCTCACTCTAGGAGGATTTTCAAAAACAAAAACAAACTAGATGAGATCGAGGACCTGAGAAGAGAATTTGAGGCTAAAATCGATGCTCTTAGCCAAGAGGCTGAAGGAGGCGATTCATGTTCATCAAACGGTGAACAAAGGCCTAAGAAAAAATTTGAAAAACCTCGCAAGCACAAAGAGGCCTCCGTAATAGAAGGCAACCAATACCACGAGTCCTTTACACAAAAGGACCGTAAAGCCCTACAGCAGTTGCTGAAAGGGCAGAATAAAGAGAAAAGAAGCTATGCCCTGTCTGATTTCCTTCCTATAGGTTACGAAACAGACAGCGACGATGAAATACCGAACTTCCATCGGTATGATGGCATGGGAGACCCTAGGTCTCACTTGCAGCTTTTCTCGCGTCGAGTCAATAAGAAGAAAAAGGACTCGATGAAATGGGTGTATTGGTTCCCTTTATCCCTTAAAGGCACAGCTGCCAAATGGTTGGCTTCCTACGACTTAAGCCAGTTCGCTACTTTTGAAGAGTTAGCGAACTGCTTCATGCAAAGATTTGCACACAACGTAGAAGTCACGCCGACTCTGAATACCTTAAGGGATACAAAGCAAGGCATGAACGAAGACGTACATGCCTTCATTATACGATGGATGTCACTCTTGGGCCAAGTGCGAGAGCCCATATCCGAAGGATGCATAGTCATGCTCATCCTGGATAACTTGAAAAGCGAGTTAAAAACCCTTCTCTCGCTCCATGAGATCTCAACTTTCCATAAGTTGATCAAAAAGGCATCCCTTTTCGAAACCAACTTGAGAAAAGGGACATACGATCACTTATAGAAAGGAAGTACCGTTTCTAAGACCCGCTTGGAGAAGCCCATCACATACGGGCTACCCACGATGGACAAAGGGGCAAAGCCCCATAAAATCGCCAATGTCCGGGTGGATCCAGGCATGGCATGCACTTCCAAAAATTTTGAAAAACTAGAAAATAAAAGGGAGCGAACCTTTCAAAAACCGATTGAAAAACGGGAATATACACCGCTGGGGCAACCTGTGTCGGAGGTCCTAGACCTCCTACTTGCCCAAGGCATGATAGAGCTTCCCGAAATCCCCGAAGGAGTCACTTCCAAAGGGGGGTATTTAAATCGATTTTGTAAATATCATCGGCTCAAAGGCCATGATACCAAACACTGTTTCTCCCTTTTAAATAAAATTGAGAACTTGATAGCGGAGGGCCGGCTCCAGGTCACTGTGGAACCTGAGCCACCTCAAGCTATCTTCAAAGAACCCTTTCCCAAACATGCTAGTGGTAGTGGAAAAGGAAAGGAGGTATGTACCCTCACCTTTTCTAAGGAACTAGCGCAAAAACCAGAGTTTGGTCGACCCACTTGTGCGCCTACTCTTGTACTGTACAAGAAGCCCGCCCAAGTCGTCATCCGGGGACCACCAAAAGTGGAATCCCCGGTAAAACCAGTTTTAAAAATTCAAGGTACTCCTCAACTCATCCTTAGAGCCAAATTTAGCACGAACCCTAGGCTGGTCGTGGTGGAAGTGACTAGATCCGAGAGGATCTATCAACCCCCACACCTACAAGGTGCTAAAAAGGTGGTCAGTGTGCCTGCCCCTCAAAAGCATGTATCCCTGGAGTTCTGCCAAAAGCAGACAAAGTCATCCTAAATCCTTATGAATTCGAAAACCACCTTTCAAAGATTCCTATCCACATGTCTATCCTAGAGCTTATACAAACCTCGCCTAGGCATAGACTCATGCTAGAGAAAATTCTAGAAAGGGCCAAGGTTGATTCGAACATAAGTCCGAAATCCCTGTCTGCCCAAGTAGCTTTATTAGGAGCAAAATTGCCCATCACTTTCTCGAAAGATGATGTAGATAGACCCTACGAGTCCCACAACCAGGCCCTGCATATCGAGGTGGTTCTGAATAACCACTCTCTGGACAGGTGCCTAGTCGATGGGGAGGAGGGCTCAACATCCTTCCACTTCATGTGGCGTATCAAATCGGAGTCGCCTTGACTTCAGTAAACCCAAGCCCCATCGTTATCACTGGATACGATCGAACTCCCAATGGAAACGGGAGGGATCGCACACACGGGGGTGTTCCATGTCTTGGACATCCACCCCCATTATAACCTATTGCTGGGAAGACCCTGGATACACAGCATGTGCGCTGTGCCATCCACCTTCCACAGGTGTGTCAAGATCCCTTTCAGGGACCAGGTCATAGTGATCCTAGGTGAGAGTCACCCACAGCTTCAGGAGATCATAAACTCCCCTTGTTTATCGAGCTCCCAGGCCCATGAGGCTAACTTGGGGCAGATTGTGAGCCCTTACTCGGGTCTTGCAAATAAGAGCGAAGGCTCAATGTGGGTGCGTGCTTGAATTGAAAGACTTACACACACGACATGAAATTAAACCCAAGTATAAATTGCAGTATGGCCTTGACTAAGGTCTTGGGAGTAAGAGCGAAGGCTCAATGTGTGTGAAAGTGCTTGAATTGAAAGACTTACTCACACGACATGAAATGAAACCCAAATAGTATAGGTCGGCCCTTACTTGGGTCTTTCAAATAAGAGCGAAAGCTCAATGTCTGTGAGAGTGCTTGAATTGAAAGACTTACTCACACGACATGAAATGAAACCCAAATAGTATAGGTCGGCCCTTACTTGGGTCTTTCAAATAAGAGCGAAAGCTCAATGTGTGTGAAAGTGCTTGAATTGAAAGACTTACTCACACGACATGAAATGAAACCCAAATAGTATAGGTCGGCCCTTACTTGGGTCTTTCAAATAAGAGCGAAAGCTCAATGTGTGTGAGTGCTTGAATTGAAAGACAACGCACCCAACTTAAGCAAAACCCTTCGAAAATGAAAGTATATATACTTATGTATTAGGGGCTGATTAGGCCCGTGTGTGTTCAAAATCGTGCACAACTAAGAGAGTGCACGTGTGTGGGTGTGCCAAGCCACATTATTACAAGCGGGGGGAGACTACGCTCCGTTATTACAACCCCGTATCAAATTGAATCTCAAGCAAGTATACAACTAAAGACCGAGTTTAGGCACTTACGAGTAGCTGGTCCGTAGAGGCCTTGCTTGAGCGTGGGCTTGGCCTTCGCCTTGGGCTGCAAACGGGAGCTCCGCGAGGGTGGATGACAAAGGGTGTTGGCCGGCTGCAAATGGGGCGCGGGGTAGGCGCCTCAAAGGTGGCCGGCTGCAAATGGGTGTCGCCTCGATGTGGGGGATTAAAGGGGCTGGACCAAGTGAGTGTTTAGGGTCACTAGGAGAGTCGAGTGTTTAGGGAATGTGGACCTAAGGGGAGTTTAAGGGAAGGCCGAATGGGAGTCCTATAGGGTGGTCGGATGTAGATAGGATGGTTAGGTAGTGGCCGGTAGTTTAGGTTGTGCTAGGTTCGGCTAAGTGAAAATGGTGGCAGCAAAAGGGGTTGATGTGTAGATGAGATGATGATATGGTGGGTGGCTAGGAGTGGAGAGGGAGTAGAGAAGGATTTAGGTAGAGTTGGGGAATGCTTACCGAATGGGGAGAGGCGGTGGAAGGAAAAGAGAAGCCGGGTGTAGATGGGATGGAGAGCAAGTATGGCGTCCAGCTGGGAGATGGTGGTGGCATCCGGCTGGGAGATGGTGGTGGATGGAAGAGAGAAGGTGGCGGTGCAGGTGGGGTAGGTGGAGCAGGAAGGAGATGATGGGACTCGGCTGGACTTGGGGAAGAAGGGAACCCAACTGGGATTGGTGAGGGCTCCTAGCTTGGAAAACCCGCCCCAAAGGGGGGGGGTTTAAATAGGGATGGGTAGGTCGGTTAGGGCTGGGCTTGGGGTAGTGGTTAGGTGGTTTAGGTAGGGTGGTATGTAGATAAGGTGGGCTGGAAAGGGTTGGGCCAGATATTTTGAAAACTAGGGGTTTGGGTAGATTGTGGGCTAGGGGTGGTTTAGGGGTTTAGGGCTAGGTTAGGTGGTTGGGTTTTAGGGTGAGATTTAGTGAGCTAGGTTAGGTGATTAGGCTAGGTTTAGGCTAGGATTAGGGGAATTAACCTAGGTTTAGGGAAGGATTAGGGAAGTGGGTTAGGTGATTAGGTTGGGATTAGGCCGGGATTAGGGAAGTGGGTTAGGTGATTAGGCTCAGATTAGGGGTGGATTAGGGGGGTAGGCTTGGATTAGGTGTTTTGGGTTAGGTTTAGGTGAAGGAGCTCCCTTTGCATGGCCCATAGACCTTAACCACCTCATGTTGGTACAGCCCTAGGTTAGGTTTTGGCTAATTACAAGCTTAAACCCACTCAATTAGGCTAACCCACATGATTAACCCCAAACTTGACACACAAGTCAAGCTTAATTACAACACTCTTGATATTTTTCATCCCCACTCTCTCTCATGCCCATAATCCCACGTGAATTTCAAGTGGGCCCCACCTCCATTTATGAGAAGGTGATGTGGGCCATGGATATGGATATTGGATTGGATCTCTGGATCCAAATCCAAATCCAAGTCCACATATGGGTTTGGATTGGGATCTGGATATATATGGTCCAGATCCAATCCAAACTGAACTCTGACTCCTTCGAGCTGGGTTCGAAACGGACGATTTATGCGGGGCCTGACAGCATCAGTACTCCGTCTGCGTTGGGTCTTCGCCAACATAGTCGTCCGCCTCCGTTTCTGCCTTCCGGAGATGACTTCAAATGATATTTTGATAAGAACAGGGTCTTGGACGTTCGAGATCCTGGGGGTGTGAATCAAATACAAGAGTTGCTGTGCCGGGCTCGACGTGTGCTCCGGTTCCGGGCTCTTCTTAGCTCTCCTGGTCCTGTCTTGATCGGGCCAAGCCACTTCGGGGTTTCAAAAACATGTTTTAAAAGGTTTTCAAAAGCCATATCATATGTTTTTGAAAGATAAAGTTTAAAACATATATACAGGGTTGTCTAGAAGGCTCCTGGGTTTCCAGACTTAAAATGGCCCTTTGGGGCTGCTTTTACAAAACCAGATTTGTTTAAGAAATTCGTAGGATTTCGGGGTGTTTACAGATGCCCCTCTTTGGCCTTGTCCAAATCGATTTGGATAAGGGCAAAGATGACAAACACCCCTTTTAATGTCTCCCTAGATCTACCTACGAAGAATATGGGATCGTCCCAATTTTAGCAAAATCTCAATTTACAAACTCTGGTAGGAGGAGATATCACGCCAAAGGGTGTACTATGGAATCTGGTCCTAAAATGGGATCATGTTCATGCAAGTACCATGCGTGGAATGCAAATGACATGGGTGTGGTGCCAAAAGTGGCGACCTCCCAGAGACCAGATGTGGTCGAACTCTAGAGACTTACAAGGCCTATTGCTCCAAGTGAGCAAATCCTATGCTGTTCGATGTTCGGTTTTCAAAACTTATTTACAAAAGCTATTTACAAAAAGGACAACTGTCTTGAGCCTCAATCCTAAGGACCTCGAGCTCTTCGTGCTTGCCCTTGTTTGAGTCTTAACACTCGCTTATCTAGCGGAGGTTTTATAAGCAAACAAGCTATATTTCAAATTCCTACGCCTTACTCGAAACATCGAATTCTCAAACAAGAGGAAATTCAAGTAAGTAAGTCCTATTTTTACTTTAGGATTCCTCGAAATGAACCATGCTTTAGCCTGGGATAAGCCAGGGATGGGAAAGAGATACCACGGTCCCTTCTGAAGCGTCCCGTGGTTTGAGGCACAGAAGGCGGAAAACTGCTCTTTTTGAGCTTTTTGGCCTCTTTTTCCTTTTTTTTCATAGAGGGTCTCCCTTTGGGAGTATTTTTTCTTTAATCCCTCTTTTTCATAAGAGAATCGATTTTTCTTTTCGAAGTCTGGTTTCTTTCTTTTGGAAAAAGACTTTGAATGGGGAATTCCCTTTTGTTTTGAGCCTTTGTTTTCCTTTTGGAAGGAGAAGAGAAGAGGGGAGGACTTATCCCAAGCATACACTCGATCCATTCCAGATCAGCCTATTTAGAAATAGCACGTACTACTTGCAAGTATCTTGCTATGTTGAACTAGGCCTTTTTTTGTAAGAAGAAGGATTTTGAGATGTAACCACGATTTTGAAAACTCCACTCTTTCACAAGTGCAAATTCTCTTACTCAGGGTCACACGACTTCGCCTTTGCACCTTATTCACATGTCTCAGGGCAGCTATCCCTATAAAATTTTCGAAAATTGGAATTTAATCCAGATCCTACACATGATACTTCTTTAAGTATTGAATATTGATAGGATCTGCTAAATTCCTACCTTCTACATCGATCAACCAATACGAATTGTTCGTAGTGGTTGCTCGTACAACATAGGGTCCATCCCAGTTGGGGCACCACTTGCCTGGTTATGGGTTTCGTAGGGTCTATCTACATCATCTTCCGAGAAAGTGATGGGCGATTTTGCTCCTAATAAAGACACTTGGGCAGACAAGGATTCTGGACTTATGTTCGAATCAACCTTGGCCCTTTCTAGAATTTTCTCTAATACAAGTCTATGCTTAGGCGAGGTTTTTATAAGCTCTAAGATAGACATGTGAATAGGAATCTTTGAAAGGTGGTTTTCGAAGTCATAAGCATTTAGGATGACTTTGTCCTTATCTACTTTTGGCAGAACACTAGGGATACATGCTTTTAAGGGGCCAAGCGCACTGACCACCTTTTGAGCACCTTGTAGGTGTGGGGGTTGATAGATCCTCCTGGATCTAGTGACTTCCCCCACGACCAGCCTAGGGTTCGCGCTAACTTTGGCTCTAAGGATGAGCTGAGGAGAACCTTGGATTTTTAAAACTGGTTTTGCCAGGGATTCCACTTTTGGTGGTCCCCGAATGACGACTTGGGCGGGCTTCTTGTACAGTACAAGAATGGGCGCACAAGTGGGTCGACCAGGTTCTGGTTTTTGCGCTAGTTCCTTAGAAATGGTGAGGGTACATACCTCCTTTCCTTTCCCACTGCCACTGGCGTGTTTGGGAAAGGGTTCTTTGGAGATAGCTTGAGGTGGCTCAGGTTCCGCAGTGACTTGGAGCCGGCCTTCTGCTATCAAGTTCTCAATTTTATTTAAGAGGGAGAAGCAACGTTTGGTATCATGGCCTTTGAGCCGATGATACTTACAAAATCGATTTAAATACCCCCCTTTGGAGGTGACTCCTTCAGGGATTTCAGGGAGTTCTATCATGCCCTGGGCAAGTAGGAGGTCCAGGACCTCCGACACAGGTTGCCCCAGCGGAGTATACTCCCGGTTTTCAACTAGTTTTTGAAAATTTCGCTCCCTCTTATTTTCTAACTTTTCAAAATTTTTGGAAGTTCCCGCCACGCCTGGATCTACCCGGACATTGGCGATTTTATGGGGCTTTGCCCCTTTGTCCATCGTGGGTAGCCCGTATGTGATGGGCTTTTCCAAGCGGGTTTTGGAAACGGCACTTCCTTTCCACAAGTGATCGTATGTCCCTTTTCGCAAGTTAGTTTCGAAAAGGGAGGCCTTTTTGATCAACTTATGGAAAGTTGAGATCTCATGGAGCGAGAGAAGGGTTTTTAACTCGCTTTTAAAGTTATCCAGGATGAGCATGACTGCGCATCCTTCGGATATGGGCTCTCGCACTTGGCCCAATAGCGACCTCCATCTTATAATGAAGGCATGTACGTCTTCGTTCATGCCTTGCTTTGTATCCCTTAAGGTATTCAGAGTCGGCGTGACTTCTACGTTGTGTGCAAATCTTTGCATGAAGCAGTTCGCTAACTCTTCAAAAGTAGCGAATTGGCTTAAGTCGTAGGAAGCCAGCCATTTGGCAGCTGTGCCTTTAAGGGATAAAGGGAACCAATACACCCATTTCATCGAGTCCTTTTTCTTCTTATGGGCTCGACGTGAGAAAAGCTGCAAGTGAGACCTAGGGTCTCCCAAGCCATCATACCGATGGAAGTTCGGTATTTCATCGTCACTGTCTGTTTCGTAATCCATAGGAAGGAAATCATATAGGGCGTAGCTTCTTTTCTCTTTATTCTGCCCTTTTAGCAACTACTGTAGGGCTTTACGGTCCTTTTGTGTGAAGGACTCGTGGTATTGGTTGCCTTCCATTATGGAGGCCTCTTTGTACTTGCGAGGTTTTTCAGTTTTTTTTTTAGGCCTTTGTTCACCGTTCGATGAACATGAATCGCCTACTTCAGCCTCTTGGCTGAGAGCATCGATTTTGGCCTCAAACTCCCTTCTTAGGTCCTCGATCTCATCTAGTTTTTTTTTGTTTTTGAAAATCCTCCTAGAGTGAGAACTTGATGCGCATGAGCCTTGGCTCGACACTTTACTTGGATTGGATTTTGACATGCTTTTCAAGCCTTTTCAAAATGTCCTAAGTACAAGCAAAGAAAACAAGTTAAAATGACACCTTTTACAAAAATTTTAGCAAGACTTCTACTTTAAAACTCGATTTTTGAAAGGCTCACGTCCCACCGGGTGTGCCAATCTCTGTAGATGCGCGAAAATCCCCACGCCTCCCTGCCTTTTCGGGGCTTGGAGTGGATCCTCTGGTGCGTCTAAGTCCTATTTATGTAAACAGGGTGTGCCAGCTAGCTTACCTAAGCTAGCGAAGATGTATTTTACACTGACTTCTAATCGTGGCGACTGTGAGCAAGTGAGCTCTTGTCGTCGCAGACCTTCTTGCACCGATGCGCAAGGGTCAGTCTGTACGCTTTGCAAAAATCGAGTTTTGGGATAGAAAACCTACGAAGCAGTTCGAGGTGTCAATTTCAGGTCTTTTAGATGCGATTGCAGATTTTAGATCACGTGGATTTGCACATGCCTAAGTCTTTCTTTCTATCCCTTTATGGGCCACCTAGGTGTGTGTTATGAACACTCCACTACATGGGGCGAATTTGAGCGGGAGTACGGGGCTTGCTTTGATGCAATATGCGTCCTACCTCATGGTATGGCGTAGATGCAATGCAAAACTCACGCTACTCCAAAGGGAAAACCCGAAATGTAAAGACAATGCCGAAGGGAAATAACCGAAGGGAAATGACTTAAAATGTAAACGCCGAAGGGAGATATGTATATAGAGTATGTATATGGGCCCTTACTCGGGTCTTGCAAATAAGAGCGAAGGCTCAATGTGGGTGCGTGCTTGAATTGAAAGACTTACACACACGACATGAAATTAAACCCAAATATAACTTGCAGTATGGCCTTGATTAAGGTCTTGGGAATAAGAGCGAAAGCTCAATGTGTGTGAGTGCTTGAATTGAAGTACTACGCACACAACATGAAATTAAACCCAAATAGTATAACACGGCCCTTACTTGGGTCTTTCAAATAAGAGCAAAGGCTCAATGTGTGTGAGTGCTTGAATTGAAAGACTTACACACACGACATGAAATGAAACCCAAATAGTATAGGTCGGCCCTTACTTGGGTCTTTTAAATAAGCGCGAAAGCTCAATGTGTGTGAGTAATTGAATTGAAAGACAACACACCCAACTTAAGCAAAACCCTACAAAATTAAAGTATATGTATATACTTATGTATTAGGGGCTGATTAGGCCCGTGTGTGTTCAAAATCGTGCACAACTAAGAGAGTGCACGTGTGTGGGTGTGCCAAGCCACGTTATTACATGCGGGGGGAGACTATGCTCCGTTATTACAACCCCGTATCGAATTGAATCTCAAGCAAGTATACAACTAAAGACCGAGTTAGGCACTTACCAATAGCTGGTCCGAAGATGCCTTGCTTGAGCGTGGGCTTGGCCTTCGCCTTGGGCTGCAAAAGGGAGCTCCACGAGGTTGAACAACAAGAGGTGCTGGCCGAGTGTCCTTGGCACGCGGAAGAGGCGCCTTGAAGGTGGCCGGCTGCTAGCAAAGGGCTGTCTTTGGTGTGTTGGGTTAAAGGACCTAAGTAGGGTCACTAAGGGAGTATGGCACTAAGGGAAGCTCAATCGGGTTGTTTTTGTATGATTTTCAAGTTTTATTTCACGTGGATTTGCACATGCCTATGTCTTTCTTTTTATCCCTTTTCTGGCCAACTAGGTGTGTGTTATGAACATGTGACCTAAGTGGGGCAACTTTGAGCGGGAGTATGGGGTTTGCTTTGATGCAATATGCATCCTAACTCATGGTATGGCGTATATGCAATGCAAACTCATGCAACTCCAAAGGGAAAACCCGAAATTGAAAGACAATGCGGAAGGGAAATGACTTGAAATGTAAATTGCAAAAGGGAAATTGTGAAAGGGAAATATGGCTATATCTTAAGAGCGGAAAGGCTCAATTGTGTAAGTGTGTGTCGTGTATATATGGAAAGACTACTCACACAGTTGAACCTTAAAACCCAAATCTTAAAGACATAGCGAAAGGGAAATACTTATAATATAGATGGGCCCGAAGGTCGCCAACGTGTGCATGGGTGTTGTGTGTATATGTAAAGACAACTCACATGACTTGCAATGTAAAACCCAAATAGAATTACAATATGGCCCTTACTAGGGTCTTGGGAGTAAGAGCGAAAGCTCAATGTGTGTGAGTGTAGAATTGAAAGACTACGCACACGACATGAAATTAAACCCAAATATAAATTGCAATAGGCCTTGACTAAGGTCTTGGGAGTAAGAGCGAAAGCTCAATGTGTGTGAGTGCGAGAATTGAAAGACAACACACACAACATGAAATTAAACCCAAGGGAAATAATAACACGGCCCTTATTTGGGTCTTGCAAGTCTATAAACCAGGACCGAGTTAGGCACTTACGTATAGCTGGTCCGGAGGTGACTTGCTTGAGCTTGGGCTTGAGCGTCGCCTTGGGCTGCAAGAGGGAGCTCCTCGAAAAGGCACGTCAAAGGAGGGTGCTGGCCGGGTGACAAGGGAGCGGTTGTGGCGCCTTGGCGCTAGCCGGGTGATGGAAGGGGGCACTGTTGTGGCGTCTTAGGCTGAGGTAGTTAGGGGGGGTGTCACTAAGGTGTAGGGGCAAGTCTTAGGGAAGGTGGAGCTAAGGGGTGACTAGGGGCTGTCTAAGGAAGAAGATGGAAGGCTACGGGTGTGGCAAGGTACAGTCGGTTATGGCTAGCCGACTAGTGGCAGGTGTAGACGCAGAAAAATCTCCGCTTCCTGGTTCTTAGGCCTGGAGCGAACCTTTTCGTGTGCCTAAGTCCTATTTAAACAAACAGGGCGTGCCAGCTAGCTTACATAAGCTAGCGAAGATGTATTCTAAACCTGACTTCTAACGTGACGATTGTGAGCAAGCAAGCTCTTGTCGTCGCAGACCTTCTTGCACCAATGCGCAAGGGTTAGTCTGTACGCTTTTAAAATCGAGTTTTGAGTGGAAAAAACCTACAAAAGTGGTTCGAGGTGTTTGATTCGGGTCTTTTTGGTATGGTTTCAGATTTTAGATCACGTGGATTTGCACGTGCCTAAGTCTTTCTTTTTATCCCTCTTTGGGGCCACCTAGGTGTGTGTTATGAACACTCCACTAAGATGTGGCGATTTTGAGCGGGAGTATGGGGTTTGCTTTGATGCAATATGCATCCTAACTTGTGGTATGGCGTATATGCAATGCAAACTCATGCTACTCCAAAGGGAAAACCCAAATTTAAAAGACAATGCCGAAGGGAAACTGCCGAAGGGAAATGACTTGTAATGAAAATTGCCGAAGGGAAAGGACTTGTAATGGAAATTGCCGAAGGGAAATTGCCGAAGGGAAATGACTTGTAATGAAAATTGCCGAAGGGAAAGGACTTGTAATGGAAATTGCCGAAGGGAAATTGCCGAAGGGAAATACGTATATAATGTATATATGGGCCCTTACTTGGGTCTTGCAAATAAGAGCGAAGGCTCAATGTGGGTGCGTGCGAGAATTGAAGTACTACACACACGACATGAAATGAAACCCAAATATAACTTGCAATATGGCCTTAACTAAGGTCTTGGGAATAAGAGCGAAAGCTCAATGTGTGTGAGTGCTTGAATTGAAGTACTACGCACACAACATGAAATTAAACCCAAATATAAATTGCAGTATGGCCTTAACTAAGGTCTTGAGAATAAGAGCGAAGCTCAATGTGTGTGAGTGCTTGAATTGAAGTACCACGCACACAACATGAAATTAAACCCAAATATAAATTGCAGTATGGCCTTAACTAAGGTCTTGGGAATAAGAGCGAAAGCTCAATGTGTGTGAGTGCTTGAATTGAAGTACCACGCACACAACATGAAATAAACCCAAGGATAGTATAACACGGCCCTTACTTGGGTCTTACAAATAAGAGCGAAGGTTCAATGTGTGTGAGTGCGAGAATTGAAAGGCAACACACACAACTCAAGCAAAAACCCTACGCAACATAAACTATATAAATAAATTTATATCTTAGGGGCTGATTAGGCCCGTGTGTGTTCAAAATCATGCACAACTAAGAGCGAGGTAGGCTCAAGTGCACGTGTGTGTGGGTGTGTCAAGCCACATTATTACAAGTGGGGGGAGATTATGCTCCGTTATTACAATCCTGTATCAAATTTAATTTAAGCAAGTCTACAACTAAGGACCGAGTTAGGCACTTACTTATAGCTAGTCCGGAGGTGACTTGCTTGAGCGTAGGCTTAGCTTCGCCTTGGGCTGCAAGAGGGAGCTCCTCGGAATGGAACGGCAAGGAGAGATGCTGGCCGGGTGACTTGAGTGCGCGGGAAGGGCGCCTTGAAACGGGCCGGCTACTAGGAGTGTGTTGCCTTGGTGCTTTGGGCTAAGGTGACTAAGGAAGGTCACTAAGGGAGGGAAGGCTCTATGGAAGGTGGCGCAAAGGGGAGCTTAAAGGAAATGCCTAAGGAAAATCTGAGGGAGAAGGTGTGGCTGGCCGAATAGGTTGGGTGCAGTCGGCTAGAGATGGCCGACTAAGGGGTGGTTTAGTGGTGGTCGGGTGCTAGGGTAGCTAAGGAATGGCAAGGATGGGAAGGAAGCTAGCTAGGGTGTGGTGTAAGGTAGAGCTAAGGGCTGGTGGAAAGGGGTATGGGCAGGTCTTAGGGAGCCAAGTGGGGTGGCCGGGTATCACTAGGGGAAGTGGTTCAAGGCGGGTAATGTAAAGGTTGAGGTCTGGCCGAATGGGTAAGGGTGGCAGGTGGCAAAGGAGGATGCTAAGTGGCGGTGGTATGGGTGGTTGAGAGTGGAGGGGGAGTGAAGAAGAGGTAGAGTTAGGTTGGGGTACTAACCGGGTGGTGAAGAGGGGCGATGGATGGAAGAAGGGAAGCCGGGTGGTGAAGGTTGCAGCGTGGAGTGGAGTTCGGCCAGGGGATGAAGGTGGCGCGAGGTGGAAGGCTCGGCTGAGGTAGTGGTGGTGCAAGTGGAAGGAGGGCAGCAAGGTGGAAGGCTCGGCTGGGAGGAGATGGGAGAGGCCAAGGTCGACTGACCCAAGGTGGAGAAGCTTGAAAACCCGCCCACTAGGGGGGGGGGTTTATAGCCTTGGAGATGGCGGTTGGGGCTGGTATTTGGAGGGTGGTAATATAGTTTAGGGGGTGGTGATAAGGTGGGCTGGTTTTGAGGAGGGGCCAGATATTTTGGTTAAAGGGGTTTTGGGTATATGGTGTGCTAGGTTTAGGTGGGGTGGTTTAGGGGTTTAGGGCTTAGCTAGGTGGGTTGGTTTTGGGGTGAGGTTTAGTGAGGTGGGTTAGGTGATTAGGCTAGGATTAGGTTAGGTTTAAGAAAATTAGGCTAGGTTTAGGGGAGGATTAGGGAAGTGGGTTAGGTGGTTAGGTTGGGATTAGGCTGGGATTAGGGAAGTGGGTTAGGTGATTAGGCTAGGTTTAGGACGGGATTAGGGTAAAAGGCTAGGATTAGGGGTTTTTTATTAGGATTGGGTTAGGGAGCTCCCTTCGCATAACCCATAGACCTTGTTGCATCATGTTGGTGCAGTCCTAGGTTAGGTTTTGGCCAATACAAGCTTAAACCCTTGCTAATTAGGCTAACCCACATGATTAACCCCAAACTTGACACACAAGTCAAGCTTAATTACAATTAACCCTCAAATCTTATCCTCCCCCACTCTCTCTCATGCCCATAATCCCACGTGAATTTCAAGTGGGCCCCACCTCCACTTATGAGAAGGTGATGTGGGCCATGGATGTGGATATTGGATTAGATCTCTCGATCCAAATCCAAATCTAAATCCACACATAGGTTTGGATTGGGATCTGGATATATATGGTCCAGATCCAATCCAAACTGAATTCTGACTCCTTCAAGCTGTGTTTGAAACGAACGGTTTGTGCGGGGTCTGACAACATCAATACTCCGTCTGCGTTGGGTCTTCGCCAACATGGTCATCCGCTTCTGTTTTCACCTTCCGAAGATGATTTCAAGTGATGTTTGCTGATAATACGGTTTGGGACGTTCGAGATCCTGGGGGTGGATTCAATACGAGAGTTGATGTGTCGGGCTCGACATGTGCTCCGGTTCCAGGCTCTCTTTAGCTCTTCTCGTCCTGCTCTGATCAGGCCAAGCTTGCTTTGTGGGGTTTCAAAACATATTTTAACAGTTTTTAAAACATATTATACATATTTAAAACATATAAAAGTTCAAAACATATGTACAGGGTTGCCTGGAAGGCTCCTGAGTTTCCAAACCCAAAATTGCCCTTTGGGGATGCTTTTACAAAACCAGATTTTAGTTGAGAAATTCATGGGATTTCGGGGTGTTTACAGCAGGTTAGGTGGTGGCCGACTGGGGTAACTAGGGGTGTTCAGGAATGGCAAAGGGGAGCTAGCTAGGGTATTAACTAAGGGTTGGTTTAAGGGAAAGGAGGGGTAGGTCCTAGGGGAAAAAGGTAAGGCGACTGGGGTAGTTAGGGGCTGTCTAATGGGAAGATAGGGCAGCGGGTGGTGTGATCGGGTATGGTTGAATGGTGGCGAGTAGCTAGGTAGTGACCGGCTGGATGAAGTGGAGACTAGGCTAAGGTAGGGTGTTATGTGGTGGCTGAGAGTGGAGGGGGAGTGAAGATAGGGTGGTGCTAGGATAGGGTACTAACCGGAGAGGAAGGGGAGGTTGGCGGGTGTGGCAAGGTGCAGCCGGACGGAAGGTGGGTGCAGCCGGGTGTCAAGGCAGGGAGCGGCAGGTTGATGTAGCCAGATTGTCAAGGAAAGGAGCTGGTCGAGAGGTGGTGGTGGCGTGGAGTGGAGCTGGCCGGAGGTGGTGGTGGAGTAGGTGAGAGAAGAGAGCAAAAGGAGAGGAAGGCCTCGGCTGGCCCAAGATAGGCTGGAAAAAATCTCTTGACCAGCTCCCACGGAATCTCTCCAAACCCGCCCACTAGGGGGGCTTCTTATAGGTTTTTAAGAGGTCGATTGGGCTGGTTTTGAAGGGGTGGTTTAGTGGTTAGGTGGTGGTGGTGTGGTGATAAGGTGGGCTAGATATTTAGGGGGGCCAGATATTTAGTTTAAGTGGTTTTAGGGATATGGTGTGCTAGGGTTTAGGTGGGGTAGTTTAGTGGTTTAGGGCTTAGCTAGGTGGGTTGGTTTTAGGGTGAGGTTTAGTGAGGTGGGTTAGGTGTTTAGGCTAGGATTAGGTTAGGATTAAGGGAATTAGGCTAGGTTTAGGGAATGATTAGGGAGGTGGGTTAGGCGATTAGGTTGGGATTAGGGCAGGATTAGAGAAGTGGGTTAGGTGATTAGGCTAGGATTAGGCCGGGATTAAGGCGAATGGCTAGGATTAAGGGTTTTGGCTTAGGATTGGGTTAGGAGCATCCCTTTGCATAGCCCATGGACTTAATTGCATCATGTTGGTGCAGCCCTAGGTTAGGTGTAGGTTCATACAAGCTTAAACCCACACTAATTAGGCTAACCCACATGATTAACCCAAAACTTGACACACAAGTTAAGCTTAATACATTTCCCTCATACTTAATCCTCCCCATTCTCTCTCATGCCCAAGATCCCACGTGAATTTCAAGTGGGCCCCACCTCCATTTATGAGAAGGTGATTTGGGCCATGGATGTGGATATTGGATTGGATCTTTGGATCCAAATCCAAATCCACATATACATTTGGATTGGGATCTGGATATATATGGTCCAGATCCAATCCAAACTGAATTCTGACTCCTTCGGGGTATGTTCGAAACAAACGGTATGTGCAGGGTCTGACAGCATCAGTACTCCATCTTGCGTTGGGTCTTCGCCAACATGGTCATCCGCTTCTGTTTTCACCTTTTGGAGATGATTTCAAATGACTTGTTGATAACAGGGGCTTGGACGTTCGAGATCCTGGGGATGAATCTAGCACGAGAGTTGCTGTGCCGGGCTCGACATGTGCTCCGGTTCCAAGCTCTCTTTGGCTCTTCTGGTCTTGCTTTTATCAGGCCAAGCCGCTTTGTGGGGTTTCAAAACGTATTTTAAAAGGTTTTAAAACTATATTGTACATATTTGAAAACATATATAGTTTAAACATATGTACAGAGTTTGTCTGGAAGGCTCCTGGGTTTCCAGACTCAAAATAGCCCTTTGGGGCTGCTTTTACAAAACCATGTTTATTTGAGAAGTTCATGGGATTTTGGGGTGTTTACAAGGTTTAGTTAGTTAGGGTCTAGGTAGTCTAGTTAGGTGAGGTGAGCTAGGTGAGGTCGGCTAGGTGAGGTTGGGGTGGTTTTGGGTGAGAGTGGCTAGGTTTGGGTCAGGTTTAGGGGAGAGTGGCTAGGTGAGGTGGGCTAGCTTAGGGCTAGGTTTTAGGAACCTCTCCTTGGCGCTGGTCCATGGACCTAGTTGCAGCCATATCCAAGTTGGTGTAGCCCCAGGTTAGGTGTAGGTGCATACAAGCTCAAACCCACACTCTAGGCTAAACCCACAAGGTTAACCCACCCTTGACCAAAAGTCAAGCCTACCTACTTTATCACCCCTTTCTCTCTCTACCCAAGCTTTTCATATGAAATATCTATGGGCCCCAGCTCCATTTATGAGAAGGTGATGTGGGCCATGGATGGGGATATTGGATTTGGATCTTTGGATCCAAATCCAAATCCAAATGCATGTTGGGTTTGGATTTGGATATATATGGTCCAGATCCGGCCCAAATTTAATTTTCTGATTCCTTCATGGCGTTTCAAAATGGACGGTTTATGCAGGGCCTGACTGCATCAATACTCCATCTTGCATTGGGTCTTCGCCAACATTGTCGTCCGCTCTTCTTCTCACCTTCCAGAGTTCATTTTGAATAAATTGCTGATATCTAGGGCTTGGGGTGTTTACAATCGTGGGATTTTGCGGTGTTTATAATCTTTCATGCTCATGCAAACATGCGCCTACCTTAATGAGTTTGGGCTTTGAATCACTCCCTAGTTTTATCTCTATGAAATCTCCTCCTCCTGAATTTGAAGGCTTTTCAAAATCGAGAATTTTATGAAACTCGGGGAGCTCAGAAGTGGGATCCTCCTCAAGGGGATCCACCTCTTGGCTTTGATCATTCTCGAGGCGTATAGATCCTAGGGAATTTGATGCATGGATTTTTAAAAGACCTGGTTTCACACTTGGACTTTCTATTGATTTCAAAAATTTTGGTTTGGTTATGCAGACAACGTTTCTTTCAAAATCTTTTTGTTTTCCCAAATCCTTACCAGGAGCAGCTATGTACAAAATCTTTTTGGAATTTTGTAAATTTTCAAATTTTTTGTGTTTTTGTAAAACGAGTACTTTGGAAACTATACAAACTACTCTTTTTTCGAGTTTTTCATTTTCAAGTGTTTTTGGCTTTTGCAACTTTTCCATTTTTTTGATTTTGAATTTTTTAAATGTTTTTGTATTTTTGATAAAGGGATCTTCCATCATACCTACAAAGGGAAAACACTACAAGTTAGACTCTGAATAAGATGTCTAAATCGTAGGTCTCTTCTAAGATATGTTCTAGGGCACCCTTGACCTAGGTGGTCACAAGGGGTAGTTCTGGTGGTATTCTAGGAGTATAGCCGATCCCATATCGGCTTGGATTGGCCCTAGGCAGTATGGTTTCTAGGATACCCTGATTTTGTGCCCCTAGACTCTTATATGGCAAATAGCCCATATTTAACATGTTCCACGATTTTTTGTTTTTAGAGAAGTTTTGATATAAATCGTAGTCCTAGAACTTGCTGTCGTCTATGTTATGCACATAGGGCTTTTTGTCCAGGGGTTTTGGAAATAAGGGATTCTTGGGTTTTCCTGGAATGGTCAGGACTTTGAGGGGGTCAGCCTTGGGTGACCCCTTCACATACAGGACCTTCCTAGGGTTGTACAATGTGAGCCTTGGTGGCTCGAGCATGGTCTGCCCCAGTTTTACCTCGTGGGTCTGGGAACTTGACAAGCAAGGGGAATTTATGACCCCCTCAAGTTGAGGATGACTCTCACCTAGGATTACTACGACTTTGTCCCTAAAAGGGATTTTGACACTGTAACACCCCAAAATACCACGAACTTCTCAAATAAAACCTAGTTTTATAAAAGCAGCCCCAAAGGGCTATTTTGAGTCTAGAAACCCAAGAGCCTTCCAGGAAACCCTGTACATATGTTTAAACTGTATATGTTTTAAAATATGTATAATATGCCTTTAAAACCTTTTAAAATATATTTTGAAACCCCACGAAGCGGCTTGGGCTGATGCAAGTAGGACCAGAAGAGCTAAAGAGAGCCCGAAATCGAAGCACATGTCGAGCCCGGTACAACAACTCTTGTGTTAGATCCACCCCCAGGATCTCAAACATCCAAGTCCCTATTATCAGCAAAAATCATGTGAAATCATCTCCGAAAGGTGAAAATAGAAGCGGACGACCATGTTGGCGAAGACCCAACGCAAGACAGAGTACTAATGCTGTCAGACCCCGCACAAACCATTCGTTTCAAACATACCTTGAAGGAGTCAGAATTCAGTTTGGATTGGATCTGGACCATATATATCTAGATCCCAATCCAAACGTATGTGTGGATTTGGATTTGGATTTGGATTCAAAGATCCAATCCAATATCCACATCCATGACCCACATCACCTTCTCATAAATGGAGGTGGGGCCCACTTGAAATTCACGTGGGATTATGGGCATGAGAGAGAATGGGGAGGATAAGCATGAGGGAAATGTATTAAGCTTGACTTGTGTGTCAAGTTTGGGTTAATCATGTGGGTTAGCCTAATTAGTGTGGGTTTAAGCTTGTATGAGCCTACACCTAACCTAGGGCTGCACCAACATGATGCAATGAAGTCCATGGGCTATGCAAAGGGAGACTCCTAACCCAATCCTCAGCCAAAACCCCTAATCGTAGCCATTTACCCTAATCCAGGCCTAATCCTAACCTAATCACCTAACCCACTTCCCTAATCCCGGCCTAATCCCAACCTAATCACCTAACCCACCTCCCTAATCCTTCCCTAAACCTAGCCTAATTCCCCTAATCCTAACCTAATCCCAGCCTAAACACCTAACCCACCTCACTAAACCTCACCCTAAAACCAACCCACCTAGCTAAGCCCTAAACCACTAAACCACCTATAGACGCAGAAAATCTTCACCTCCCGGTTTCTTAGGCCTGGAGCGAACCTTTTCGTGTGTCTAAGTCCTATTTAAATAAACAGGGCGTGCCAGCTAGCTTACCTAAGCTAGCGAAGATATATTCTAACCTGACTTCTAACGTGGCGATTGTGAGCAAGCAATCTCTTGTCGTCGTAGACCTTCTTACACCGATGCGCAGTCAGTCTGTACGCTTTAAAAATCGAGTTTTTAGATAGGACCTACGAAAGCGGTTCGAGGTATTTGATTCAGGTCTTGTTTGTACGATTTTCAGATTTTAGATCACGTGGATTTGCACGTGCCTAAGTCTTTCTTTTTATCCCTTTATGGGCCACCTAGGTGTGTGTTATGAACACTCCACTAAATGTGGCGACTTTGAGCGGGAGTATGGGGTTTGCTTTGATGCAATATGCGTCCTAACTCGTGGTATGGCGTATATGCAATGCAAACTCATGCTACTCGAAAGGGAAAACCTCGAATTTAAAGACAATACCGAAGGGAAATGACTTAAGGGAAATGACTTGTAATGGAAATTGTCGAAGGGAAATGACCGAAGGGAAATGACTTGTAATGTAAATGCCGAAGGGAAATACGTATATAATGTATATATGGGCCCTTACTTGGGTCTTGCAAGTAAGAGCGAAGGCTCAATGTGGGTGCGTGCTTGAATTGAAGGATTATACACACGACATGAAATGAAACCCAAATATAACTTGCAATATGGCCTTAACTAAGGTCTTTGGGAATAAGAGCGAAAGCTCAATGTGTGTGAGTGCTTGAATTGAAGTACTACGCACACAACATGAAATTAAACCCAAATATAAATTGCAGTATGGCCTTAACTAAGATCTTGGGAATAAGAGCGAAAGCTCAATGTGTGTGAGTGCTTGAATTGAAGTACTACGCACACAACATAAAATTAACCCAAGGATACTATAACACGGCCCTTACTTGGGTCTTACAAATAAGAGCAAAGGCTCAATGTGTGTGCGTGCTTGAATTGAAAGACAACACACCCAACTTAAGCAAAACCCTACATAATTTAAAGTATATACATAAATTTATATCTTAGGGGTTGATTAGGCCCGTGTGTGTTCAAAATCGTGCACAACTAAGAGAGTGCACGTGTGTGTGGGTGTGCCAAGCCACGTTATTACAAGCGGGGGAGACTACGCTCTGTTATTACAACCCCGTATCAAATTTAATTTAAGCAAAGTCTACAACTAAGGACCGAGTTAGGCACTTACTTATAGCTAGTCCGGAGGTGACTTGCTTGAGCGTAGGCTTGGCTTCGCCTTGGGCTGCAAGAGGGAGCTCCTCGAAGTTGAACGGCAAGGGGAGATGCTGGCCGGGGTGCCTTGGGTGCGTGGGAAGGACGTCTTGAAGGTGGCCGGCTGCTAGGAAGGGGCTGCCTTGGTGCTTTGGGCTAAGGTGACTAAGGAAGGGTGTAGTGTTAGGAAAGGTGGCGCTAAGTGGGATCCTAAGGGAGTGTATGGCTAGTCGAATGGGTTTGGTACAGTCGGTTGGAGTGGCCGACTAAAGGGGAGTTTGGTGGTGCCTGGCTGCTAGGGTGGCTAGGTAATGGCGAGGATGGGAAGGGAGCTAGCTAGGGTGTCGTGTGAGGTGGAGCTAAGGGCTGGTGGAGAGTGAAAGGGGCAAGTCTTAGGGAGCCAAGTAGGGTGGTCGGGTGTTGCTAGGGGAAGTGGTTCAAGGCGGGCGGTGGAAATGGTTGAGGTCTGGCCGAATGGGTGAGGATAACAGATAGGTGGTGTTGGGGTGATGTGGTGGTGGTGTAGGTGGTTGAGAGTGGAGGGGGAGTGAAGAAGAGGTAGAGTGAGGTTGAGATACTAACCAGCTGGTAGGGAGCTGATGTCCAAGGAAGAAGAGCAGCCGGGTGGTTGAAGTGGATGGGGTTCGGCCAGATGGAAATGGTGGCGATGTGGAGTGAAGCAGATCGGGAGGCAGTCGTGGTGCAAGGCGGAGCTGGCCGGGGTGTGGTGGTGATGGTGGGGCAAGGTGGAAGGCTCAGCTGGAAGTGGATTGGCCAAGGTCGGCTGGGCCAAGGTGGACTGGGCTCAATGAAAAACCCGCCCCTTAGGGGGGGGGTTTATATAGGGTTGGAGATGGCGGTTGGGGCTGGTTTTGAGGAGGTGGTAAGGTGGTTTAGGTAGTGGTGGTGTGGTGATAAGGTGGGTTGGTTTTGCGGTGAGGTTTAGTGAGGTGGGTTAGGTGATTAGGCTAGGATTAGGTTAGGTTTAAGGAAATTAAGCTAGGTTTAGGGAAGGATTAGGGAAGTGGGTTAGGTGATTAGGTTGGGATTAGGCCGGGATTAGGGAAGTGGGTTAGGTGATTAAGCTAGGTTTAGGATGGGATTAGGGTAAAAGGCTAGGATTAGGGGTTTTTTATTAGGATTGGGTTAGGGAGCTCCCTTTGCATAACCCATAGACCTTAATTGCATCGTGTTGGTGCAGCCCTAGGTTAGGTTTTGGCTAATACAAGCTTAAACCCATGTTAATTAGGCTAACCCACATGATTAATCCCAAACTTGACACACAAGTCAAGCTTAATTACAATCACTCCCTAATCTTATCCTCCCCCACTCTCTCTCATGCCCATAATCCCACGTGAATTTCAAGTGGGCCCCACCTCCATTTATGAGAAGGTGATGTGGGCCATGGATGTGGAAATTGGATTGGATCTTTGGATCCAAATCCAAATCCACACATGGGTTTGGATTGGGATCTGGATATATATGGTCCAGATCCAATCCAAACTGAATTCTGACTCCTTCAAGCTGTGTTCGAAATGAACGGTTTGTACGGGGTCTAACAGCATCAGTACTCCGTCTGTGTTGGGTCTTCGCCAACATGATCGTCCGCTTCTGTTTTCACCTTCCGGAGAGGATTTCAAGTGATGTTTTGATGATAACAGGGTCTTGGACGTTCGAGATCCTGGGGGTGGATTCAATACGAGAGTTGTTGTGCCGGGCTCGACATGTGCTCCGATTCCGGGCTCTCTTTAGCTCTTCTAGTCCTGTCTTGATCAGGCCAAGCTTGCTTTGTGGGGTTTCAAAATATATTTTAAAAGTTTTCAAAACTATATTACACATATTTAAAACATATAAAGTTTAAAACATATGTACAGGGTTGCCTGGAAGGCTCCTAGGTTTCCACACTCAAAATGGCCCTTTGGGGTTGCTTTTATAAAACCAGGTTGTTTTGAGAAGTTCGTGGGATTTCGGGATGTTTATAGATGCCCTTCTTTGGCCTTGTCCAAATCGATTTGGATAAGGGCAAAGATGACAAACACCCCTTTCAATGTTTCCATAGATCTAACCATGAAGAATATGGGATCGTCCCAATCTTTAGCAAAAATCTTAGTTAAAAAAAAAACCTAGTAGGAGGAGATATCATGCCAAAGGGATATGTATGGAATCTGGTCCTAAATGGGATCAGGTTTATGCAAGTGTCATGCGTGGAATGCAGATGCATGACATGGGTGTGGTGCCAAGAGTGGCGACCTCCCAGAGACCAGATGTGGTCGAACTCTAGAGACTTACAAGGCTTGCTGCTCCAAGTGAGCAGATCCTATGCTGTTCGATGTTCGATTTTTCCAAAATCTATTTACAAAACTATTTACAAAAAGGGACAACTGTCTTGAGTCTCAATCCTAAGGATCTCGAGCTCTTCGTGTTTGCCCTTGCTTGAGTCTTGACACTCGCTTATATAGCGGAGGTTTTATAAGAAAATAAGCTATATTTCAATTTCCTACGTCTTACTCGAAACGTCGAATTCTCAAACAAGATGAAATTCAAGTAAGTAAATCCTATTTTTACTTTAGGATTCCTCGAAATGAACCATGTTTTAGCTTGTGATAAGCCAGGGATGGAAAAGAGATACCACGGTCCCTTCTGAAGCGTCCCGTGGTTTAAGGCATAGAAGGCGGAAAACTGCTCTTTTTGAGCTTTTGGGACTTTTTTTTCCTTTTTTTCGTAGAGGGTCTCCCTTTGGGAGTATTTTTTCTTTAATCCCCCTTTTTCATAAGAGAATTGATTTTTCTTTTGATTTCTGGTTTCTTTCTTTTGGGAAAGAGACTTTGAATGGGAAATTCCCTTTGTTTGGGCCATGTTTTTCCTTTTGGAAGGAGAAGAGAAGAGGGGAGGACTTATCCCAAGCTCACACTCGATCCATTCCAGATCATCCTATTTAGAAATAGCACGTACTACTTGCAAGTATCTTGCTATGTTGAACTAGGCCTTTCTTTGTAAGAAAAAGGATTTTGAAATGTAATCACGATTTTGAAGACTCCACTCTTTCATAAGTGTGAATTCTCTCACTCAGGGTCACATGACTTTGCCTTTGCACCTTATTCACATGTCTCAGGGCAGCTATCCCTAAAATTTTTCGAAAAATGGAATTTAATCCAGATCCTACACATGATACTTCTTTAAGTATTGAATATTGATAGGATCTGCTAAATTCCTACCTTCTACATCGATCAACCAATACGAGTTGTTCGTGGTGGTTGCACGTACAACATAGGGTCCATCCCACTTGGGGCGCCACTTTCCGAGGGGATGTGGGCCACGATAGTGGATGGTTTTCAAAACCAGATCTCCCACTTCAAAGTGGCGAGGTCTCATGTGTTTGCCATAGTGTCGGGCTATCCTTTGCCGGTATGCACGAGCATGATCCATGGCAAGGAGTCGCCTCTCATCTAGCAAATCTAGTTCGGCCATCCTAGCATGTTGGAGTGTCTCTAGGGGGAGGTCGAGTGCTATGGATGTATGGAATGAATGCAGTTGAGTATGAATGGGAAGAATGGCGTTTGTGCAATAGACCAATTTGAATGGTGTGGCATTCGTGGGAGTCCGGATAGAAGTCCTATAAGCCCATAAGGCTTCATCCAGCTTCTCATGCCACGTCCTACCCTTCTCTAAGGTTTTCTCAATTATACTAATGAGAGTCTTGTTTGTGGCTTCGGCTTGGCCGTTGCCCTAAGGGTAGTAGGGCGAGGAGAAGTGGTGAGTTATGTCATACGTGTTGCACAACTTAACCATCCGCTCGTTCTTGAATGGGGTGCCATTGTCAGACACAAGGTCTCGTGGAACCCCAAATCAAGCCAAGATATTCCTCCGGATGAAAGCCACCACATGTTGCCCCAGCATGTTGGTTAGGGAAATGGCTTCCACGCACTTGGAGAAATACTCTGTGGCTGCTAAAATAAATTGATGCCCATTCGAGGCTTTTGGAAATATTGGGCCTACGATGTCAAACGCCCACATGGTAAATGGCCAGGGGCTGACCACGGAATGCAATGCAAATGATGGGATATGAATGGCGTGCCCATGCACTTGACATGGATGACACTTCCTAACATGATCGTGACAATCCTTTTTCAGGGTGGACCAAAAATAGCCCCCTCTAAGTATTTTCATTGCCATCATGTTGGCATTAACATGACCTCCACATTCTCCATCGTGGAACTCATGCATCACTATCCTAGCCTCCTCCAGATCGATACACCTAAGCAGGATGCCGGTAAAACTCTTTTTGTATAAAACCCCACCCAGAATGGTGTATCAGGTCGAAATCTTACGGATGAATGCCTTATCTTTGGATGTGGCATCCTCGGCGAATCCCTCATTTTCTAAAAATTGTTTTATGTCATAAAACCAGGGTTTTTCAATAGAGTCTGGGTTATTTTGGCAAATATCCAGATCGTGTGTGGATGGGTTGGCACATGCCATATTTCTAAAGACTGGGTCCCTAAAATGAGATCGACCTTTAGGGCTGAGCCCAAGGAGGAGAGGGCATCGGCGATGCCGTTGTCCTCTCTTCCTACGTGTGTGAGTTTATACGATTGGAAGGATTGGACCAATCAAGTGGCCAACTCGTAATATGAAAGTAGTTTTTCATTACCTACTTGCCAAATTTTCAAAACCTGGTTTATGACAAGGAGCGAATCTCCAAAGACCTCGATGCATGATGCCCCTAGAGTTTTCGAAATTCTTAAGCCTTGTACGAGTGCTTCATACTCAGCTACGTTGTTGGAACATTCGAAGTCTAGGCGGACTGCTATGGGAATCCTGCCCTTTTGAAGGGAGATGAGGATGACCCCAGCACCAGCCCCTCGTTGGTTTCGTGCCCCATCGAAGTGCATCTTCCACACTTGGTTTTCAAAAGAGTTTGCCAAAATGTGGTTTTGGAAATGGTTTTGTAATATGCCTTCATCAGGCATTTCATCAAGTGTGGGATATGCATCTTCTAAGGGGAACTCAGCCACGTAATCTGTCAGGGCTTGCCCCTTAATGGAGATCTGGTGATGGTATTTCAGGTCATACTCCATTAGAAGGAGTTGCCATTTGCCCAATCTACCCGTGAGAATGGGTTTTTCGAACAAGTGCTTGATTGGATCAAGCTTGGACACTCTCGAGATCTCATGATCTAGGAAATAGTGTCTAAATTTCTGGCAGGCCCATACTAGGGCCAAGCACGTCTTTTCCATGGCTTGATAATTTCGTTCATAAGCCAAGAGAATTTTCAAAATATAGTAGATGGCATACTCCTTATGGGTGTCATCCTCGTATTGAGCCAATAGGGCTCCTAAAGCATTCGCATGCACAGAGATGTAGAGTAAAAGCGGTTTTCCTTGCTTCAGAGGATTCAAAACGGGGGGATTAACCAGGTATGCCTTTAGTCTCTCGAAAGACTTCTGGCATTCATCATCCCATAAGAATTTCGTGCCCTTCCTCAACAGTTTGTTGAAGGGTTCGCATCTAGTCGCCAGATTCGATATGAATCGGCGAACGGACTGTAATCGACCCTGGAGGCTACGAATTTGGGTGAGATTGGAGGGTGGAACCATGTCTATGATGGCTCGACACTTAGAGGGGTCGACTTCTATACCCCTTTGGCTCACCATAAAGCCTAGAAGCTTCCCTGATTCTACCCCGAATACACATTTTTGAGGGTTTAGCTTTACTTTGTAAAGCCTAAGCCTTTCGAAAATCTTTTGCAAACATTCGATATGAGTGCATCGGGTTTTGGATTTCGCCAAGAGATCATCTACATGCACTTCTACGAGCTCATGAATTTGATCATGGAAGATCGTGGTCATGGCGCGTTGGTATGTTCCGCCGACGTTTTTCAAACCAAAGGGCATGACTGTATAGCAGTACGTGCCCCATGGGGTTGTGAAGGCGGTCTTACCCTGATCTCGTGGACTTAGTTTGATTTTATTATAGCCTGAATAGTCATCCATAAATGAAAACATTTCATGATTTGCAGTACTATCGACTATCAAATCTATGTTTGGTAAAGGATAATTATCCTTTGGAGTGGCTTTATTCAGGTTTCTGAAATCGATGCATATTCGAATTTTCCCATTGGTTTTTTGAACTACAACGATGTTTGACAACCAATCAGAATACGCAATGGGTTTTAGAAATCTGGCTTTTAACAGATCTTCTAAACCCTCTTTGACTTGCGTGTGTACATTCGGGTGTATTTTCCTAAGCTTCTGCTTTATGGGTTTTACATCCGTATCTAAGGAAAGACGATGTTCGACAATGTTGGGGTGTATGCCCGGCATGCCTTCATACGTCCATGCAAACACAACTAAATAGGTTCGTAGAAATGCAATGAATGCTAATCTTTCATGTTCATGCAAGCATGCGCCTATTTTGATGGTTTTGGGATTGGAATCATTCCCTAGGTTCACCTCTATGAAATCTCCTCCTACTGAATTGGAAGGTCTTTCAAAATCGAGAATTTTATGAAATTCTGGGAGCTCAGAAGTGAGATCTTCCTCAAGGGGATCCACTTCTGGGCTTCGATCATTCTCATGGGTTATAGACCCGAGGGAATTTGATGCGTGATTTTCAAAAAGACCTGGTTTTGTACTTGGATTTTCAATTGATTTTGAAATTTTTGGTCTGGCTATGCAGATGACGTTTCTTTCGAAATCTTTTTCTTTTGCCAAAGTCCTACCATAAGCAGCTATATACAAAATCTTTTTTGGTATTTTCCAAATTTTCGATTTTTTTGGGTTTTTGTAAAACAAGAACCTTGGGAACTATACAAAGCACTCTTTTTCCGAGTTTTTGTTTTTCCATTGTTTTTGGTTTTTCTTCTTTTTTGATTTTTTTGATTTTAAGTTTTCCAAATGTTTTTGTATTTTTATAAAAGGGATCTTCCGTTATACCTACAAAGGGAAAACACTACGAGTTAGACTCGGAATAGGAGGTCTAAATCGTAGGTTTCTTCTAAGGCAGGTTCCAGGGCACCCTTGACCCAGGTGGTCATAGGAGGTGGCTCTGGCAGTATTCTGGGAGTATAGCCGATCTTGTATCGGCTTGGGTTGGCCTTAGGAAGGATGGGCTCTAGGAGACCCTGGTTTTGTGCCCCTAGACTTTTATAGGGCATGTAGCCCATATTTAACAACATGTTCCACGATTTCTTATTCTTTGAAAAGTTTTGATAAAGATCGTGGTCCTGGAACTTGCTGTCATCCATATCGTGCTCGTATGGCTTTTTGTCCAGGGGCTTTGGAAATAGGGAATGCTTGGGTTTTCCTAGAAGGGTTAAGATCGGGAGGGGGCCTGCTTTGGGCGGCCCCTTCACATATACAACCTTCCTAGGGCTGTTTAACACGAGCCTTGGCGACTCAATCACAATCTGCCCCAGGTTAGCCTCATGGGCCTAAGAGCTCGATAAACAAGAGGAGTTTATGATCCCCTGAAGCTGTGGGTGACTCTCACCTAGGATCACCACGACTTGGTCCCTGAAAGGGATCTTGACACACCTATGGAAGGTGGATGGCACAGTGCACAAGTTGTGTATCCAGGGCCTCCCCAACAACAGGTTATAATAGGGGTGGATGTCCAAGACATGGAACACCCCCGTGTGTGTGATCCCTCCCGTTTCCATCGGGAGTTCGATCGATCCTAATGGCCTAGACGCATTCTCATCGTATCTAGTGATAACGATGGGGCTTGGGTTCACAGAAATCAAGGTGACTCCGATTTGATATGCCACATGAAGTGGAAGGATGTTGAGCCCTCCTCCCCCATCGACTAGGCACCTGTCCAGAGAGTGGTTATTCAGAACCACCTCGATATGTAGGGCTTGATTGTGGGACTCGTAGGGTCTATCTACATCATCTTCCGAGAAAGTGATGGGTGATTTTGCTCCTATTAAAGCCACTTGGGCAGACAGGGATTTCAGACTTATGTTCGAATCAACCTTGGCTCTTTCTAGAATTTTCTCTAGCACGAGTCTATGCCTAGGCGAGGTTTGTATAAGCTCTAGTATAGACATGTGGATAGGAATCTTTGAAAGGTGGTTTTTGAAGTCATAAGAATTTAGGATGACTTTATCCTTGTCTGCTTTTGGCAGAACTCCAGGAATACATGCTTTTGAGGGGCCAGGCACACTGACCACCTTTTTAGCACTTTGTAGGTGCGGGGGTTGATAGATCCTCCCGGATCTAGTTACTTCCCCCACAACCAGCCTAGGGTTCGCACTAAAATTGGCTCTAAGTATGAGTTGAGGAGCACCTTGAAGTTTTAACACTGGTTTAGTTGGGGATTCAGCTCTTGGTGGTCCCCGGATGATGACTTGGGCGGGCTTCTTGTACAGTACAAGAGTGGGCGCACAAGTGGGTCGACCAGACTCAGAATTTTGCGCTAGTTCCTTTGAAAAGGTGAGGGTACATACCTCCTTTCCTTTCCCACTGCTACTGGCATGCTTGAGAAAGGGTTCTTTGAAGATAGCTTGAGGTGGCTCAGGTTCCGCAGTGACCTGGAGCCGGCCTTCTACTAACAAGTTCTCGATTTTATTTAAAAGGGAGAAACAACGTTTTGTATCATGGCCTTTGAGCCGATGATACTTGCAAAATCGATTTAAATACCCCCCTTTGGAAGTGACTCCTTCGGGGATTTCGGGAAGTTCCATCATGCCTTGGGCAAGTAGGAGGTCTAAGACCTCCGACACAGGTTGCCCCAGCGGAGTGTACTCCCGTTTTTCAACCGGTTTTTGAAAGGTTCGCTCCCTTTTGTTTTCTAGCTTTTCAAAATTTTTGGAAGTGCCTGCTACGCTTGGATCCACCCGAACATTGGCAATTTTATGGGGCTTTGCCCCTTTGTCCATCGTGGGTAGCCCATAAGTGATGGGCTTTTCCAAGCGGGTTTTAGAAACGACACTTCCTTTCCATAAGTGATCGTATGTCCCTTTTCTCAAGTTTGTTTTGAAAAGGGATGCCTTTTTTATCAACTTATGGAAAGTTGAGATCTCATGGAGCGAGAGAAGGGTTTTTAACTCGCTTTTAAAATTATCCAGGATGAGCATGACTGCGCATCCTTCGGATATGGGCTCTCACACTTGGCCCAAAAGTGACCTCCATCGTATAATGAAGGCATGTACGTCTTCGTTCATGCCTTGCTTCGTATCCCTTAAGGTGTTCAGAGTCGGCGTGACTTCTACGTTGTGTGCAAATCTTTGCATGAAACAGTTCGCTAACTCTTCAAAAGTAGCGAACTGGCTTAAGTCATAGGAAGCCAGCCATTTGGCAGCTGTGCCTTTAAGGGATAAAGGGAACCAATACACCCATTTCATCGAGTCCTTTTTCTTCTTATGGGCTTGACGCGAAAAAAGTTGCAAGTGAGACCTAGGGTCTCCCATGCCATCATACCAATGGAAGTTCGGTATTTCATCGTCACTGTCTGTTTCGTAATCCATAGGAAGGAAATCAAACAGGGCATAACTCCTTTTCTCTTTATTTTGCCCTTTCAGTAGCAGTTGTAGGGCTTTACGGTCCTTTTGTGTGAATGACTCGTGGTATTGGTTGCCTTCCATTATGGAGGCCTCTTCGTGCTTGCGAGGTTTTTCAGATTTTTTCTTGGCCCTTTGTTCACCGTTTGATCAACAAGAATCGTCTACTTCAGCCTCTTGACTGAGAGCATCGATTTTGGCCTCGAATTCCCTTCTGAGGTCCTCGATCTCGTCTAGTTTGATCTTGTTTTTGAAAATCCTCCTACAGTGAGAACTTGATGCGCATGAGCCTTGGCTCGACACTTCACTTGGGTTGGATTTTGACATGTTTTTCAAGCTTTTTCAAAATTCCTAAGTACAAGTAAAGAAAACAAGTTAAAACAACACCTCTTTGAAAATTTTTTCGTAAGTTTCTAGACTAACTCGATTTTTGAAAGACTCACATCCCACCGGGCATGCCAATCTTTTGTAGATGCAGAAAATCTCCGCCTCCGGGTTTCTTAGGCCTGGAGCGAACCTTTTCGTGTGTCTAAGTCCTATTTAAATAAACAGGGCGTGCCAACTAGCTTACCTAAGCTAGCGAAGATATATTCTAACCTGACTTCTAACGTGGCGACTATGAGCAAGCAAGCTCTTGTCGTCGCAGACCTTCTTGCACCGATGTGCAAGGGTCAGTCTGTACGCTTTAAAAATCGAGTTTTTGGATAGAAGGACCTACGAAAGCGGTTCGAGGTGTTTGATTCGGGTCTTGTTTGTACGATTTTCATATTTTAGATCACGTGGATTTGCACGTGCCTAAGTATGATCCAAGACTCTACACCCATCAAAGGGATAAAGCTGTCCAAAGAATAATGACTAACTCACGGAGTGAAAAACAAGAAAGTCATTCATGCAAACAATATTGAAGATGAGACTCAATTGTTAAATTTCATTGTCATAAAAAAATGGTTTTAAATAATCAAAAGAAAACATTTGAAACCATAAAATAAAATCTTACCTGAAAAAAGACTGAACCAAGCAGAACAGAATCTCAAGAGGCTATCCTTGATACGATGAGAAATAAGACTTTAAGTGGATGAAGAAAAAAATCAAGATGGGTTGCACATGAGGCGAGCCCAAACCAAATTGAGAGGGGTTGCACATACAACTAGCTCAAACCAAATCGAGAGGGATTGCACATGCAATTAGCTCAAACCAAATCGAGAAGGGTTGCACATGCAACCAACTCAAACCAAATTGAGAGGGGCTACACACGCAACTAGCCCAAACGAAATCGACATAGGTTGCACATGCAACCAGCCCAAACCAAATCAAATCAAGTCAACATAGGCACATGATCAAGCCCAAAATCAAGTCAAGATGGACACATCATCAATCCCAAATCAAGTTCAAATAGACTGCACATGGTTAAAGCTCAAATCAAGCCCAAACTAAGTCAAAGGAGTTAACCATATAACCAATTGAAGTCAAGCCAAGGTAAGACAAGCATAAGTAAGGCGAACTTGATCAAACCAAGTGAGCGAGTAAAATTGAACCAACCCATGAAACAATCTTTTACCAAGCTAAGGAAGAGTGAGCTAGGTCACAGGATCAACCCTAAACCACGCTTAGGATGGGCTGCATCAAGAGGGTCCACAACCAGCTTTGACTAGACCATGTAACACTCATGTGACCAGCAAAAGATGGGTTGAATTGGACCCAATTTGAACCAACAAAATCTAGCCCAAACCATGGAAGACTCTAGAGAGATGCTAAGAAATATGCTTAGTCTAAAGACTTCTTAAAAACTCTATAAATACCAGCCTTCGACTGGGTTTCAAAAAGAAAAAAAATAGAGAGAAAGACAAACAAAATAAAGAGAAAAGAGAGAGAAGAGAGGGAGAAGGAGGCCAACCCCCAAGCCATCGTCCAAGAGGAAATGCCCAAGAAGAAGGTCGCCCAAGCAAGTCTCCGGTCAGGTTTTCTTCTTTCCTTTTTTCCAATCCATTTCATTTGTAATATTTAGAGTATCCATCTCCAATCCATTGTAAAATCAAGAGGAAGTGCTGCAAATTCATATTAAAGGCCATCGGTAAGAAGACCTCTCACTTTGATATTCAGTTTCTTCTACCTCAATATAAGTTGTATCTTATACTTTTTCATCCCCTCTATAGTTAAATATATTATCATCTCTTCTGCCCTATCTTGATTGATGTGATTTATCTCCAAATTAATTCAAGAAGCCATAAGAGGGACATTAGAAGCTACATTTTACATGCAATGATATAAGTATGTAAATCACTCTTATGGTGGATTAAATATCCATAAGATTGTGTAAGGGCAGGTAAGGTATTATGATCGCATATATATCCAAGAGAGTTATCCTCCACAAAAGAAATGCCCTAGGATTTTATATGTAGATAAACTACCTCCCCAAACGAACACAAATTCAATATAAATTTCTTTGGATGATTACTAAAATGTTAATGATCAAATCAGATGCATCATTAGTCTTTTACAAATAAAACTCAACAAATTTCAGTATCCTACATAAGTTATGTCTCATCCTCGAATTTTCCAGCCCTTGACTCTAAATGAAATGTTCTGAAATTTGGTTTGAATGTTGTATACACACTGGTTAACATCCAATAAAATTTTCAAAAACCAAACTCAACTCGAAACAAAATTTGTTTGTACAAAATTTCCTACTACAGACCTTTAGTAAAACATTTAGAACTTTGTCCGTAGACATCCAAAAATCGTAAAAATGGTTTCGTTGGAAAGCTGACATCCATAGCTTTCTAACTTGACTGATTTTATAAAATTAGAGTCCTACATGTTGAGATACAGGTGTTTTACTGAGCCTCTATTTCTCAATCACAGAGATTGTTCTGAATTTTAAAATAGCATTCGGTTAAGAAACTTCTCGAATTTAATTTTGATCATCCAATGAACCAAAAATAAAAATAAAAATTACCAATAAAGCTTCATATCTAGGTCTTGCTTAGATAATTTTTTTGAGATTTTTGAATTGTTGTAAGACCACAAAAAAATTGAAAAACTCCTTTGCTAAAAAATAAAATAGATTTTATTTTACATAACACAAACCAATTTTGCCAAGTGAATAATATCTTGTTTTAAAAAATCGTTTTGATTGAAAATTCTTTTGAGAAAATCTTGGATTATAAAACACTCTTTCTAAGAGTCTAGGTTCACCCTTAAGCATCAGTTCAAGAAGGGTTATGACGATAAGAATCTACTTATCCACAATCGCCTAGTCAGAAAATCACTTTACAAGTTTGAGCAAATTTGTTGGCATGCTCACGCATAATTTTTGCAAATGAAGTTTTAAGTTGATACAAGACCGAAAAATTTTGTTTACAAAAATAAAATGGTATACCCGGTAGGACTTTGATCTTAGAAGAGTTATTTTTATCCGGTTACCTTCTTTCAAAACAAATCGATTCCAAAACCATGTTCTAACTTTTTTTCAAAACTTGGTCATAAATTTGAAATTTTCCAGTATTCACCATGTTAAGTTTGGATGATTCCTTCGAAAATATGTCAAGCAAGGCCTCGTCAAGCCTCACCAATTGGTTTTTCAAAACTACGTAGAAAATTTCTCAAACCCGAGAAGATTGAATCGCTTCTCTAAAAAGAGAGTTGAGAGAGATACAAATTGAAAGGGAGATTGTTGCCCTAAGCCAAGAGGCCAAGGCACATTCCCATGACAAACAATCTCGGGTCCATAGGGAGACCAACCATGCCAAGAGAGGTTGTACATGCAACTAGCTCAAACCAAATCGAGAGGGGCTACATATGCAACCAACCCAAACTAAATCGAGATGGGTTACACATGCAACTAGCCCAAACCAAACCAAATCAAATCAAGTCAAGATGGACACATGATCAAGCCCAAAATCAAGTGAAGATGGGTTCATGATAAAGCCCAAATAAAGTCCAAATGAGTTGCATATGGTTAAGCTCAAATCAAGCCCAAATCAAGTCAAAGGAACTGGCCATACAACTGATTCAAGTCAAACCACAATAAGACAAGCATCAGGCAAGGCAAACTTGATCGAACCAAGTGGGCAAGTCAACATGGAACCAACCCACGAAATAAGCTTTTACCAAGCCAAGGAAGAGTGAGCTAGGTCAAAGGATCAACCCTAAACCGAGCCAAGGTCAATCCACAATAAGGTGGGCTACACCAAATTAAGCCGAGCTACACCAAAACCAGTTGCACCTAGGATGGGTTGCAACCAGAGGGTCCATGGTCAGCTTTAACAAGGCCATGTGACACCCATTTACCAGCAAAAAATGGGTTGAATTAGACCTAATTTGGACCAACAAAATTCAGCCCAAACCGTAGAAGACTCTAGAGAGATGCCAAGGAATATGCTTGGCCTAAAGACTTCTCCAGAACTCTATAAATACCAACATTGGGCTGGGTTTCAAAAGAAAAAAAGATTAGAGAGAAAGACCAGCAAAAGAAAGAGGAAAGAGAGAGAAGAGAGAGAGAAGGAGGTCAGCCCCCAAGCCATCGTCCAAGAGGAGATGCCCAAGAAGGTCGCCCAAGCAAGTCACCGACCAAGTTTTCTTCTTTTCTCTTTTCCAATCCATTTTATTTGTAATATTTGGAGTATCCATCTCCAATCCATTGTAAAATCAAGAAGAAGTGATCCAAATTCATGTTAAAGGCTATCAATAAGAAGACCTCTCACTTGTTTGATATTCGGTTTCTTGTACTTCAATATAAGTCGTATCTTATACTTCCTCATTCGCTCTATGCTTAAATATATTATCATCTCTTCTTTCCTTTCTTAATTGTTGTGATTTGCCTTCAAATTAATTCAAGTCATAAGAGGGACATTAGAAACCACATTTTATATGCAATGATATGAGTATATAAATCACACTTATGGTGGATTAAATGTCCATAAGATCGTATAAGGACGGGCAAAGCGTTATGATCACATATATATGCAAGAAAGTTATCCTCCATGAGAGAGATGCTCGAGATTTTATATGTAGTTGAGCTAACTCTCCAAACGAATACAAATCCTCAACATAAATTTCTTTACATGATCACTAAAATATTAATATTCGTATTAGCTTTTGGAATATCGGAACATTATCCAGTAAGCTAATGGAGGTGGTAGATGATTCAGGGAAAGAGTGATTGCCCAAATGATTACATATTATGAAGCAAAAAGTGAAATAAATTTATATTTACATATTGTAATCATGATCATCAACTAAATAATCTTCATTTTCTCCTTATTGAAGATCCTCACCACCTTCTGCTTCAAAATCAAAATTTTCATCTACTTGATAATGATGTTGCGCTCATTCCAAATTAATCCACGCAATGTCTTCTTCAGTTAGGAGGGCATTTTCTTCGTTATCTTTCATAATCTAGTCTTCTAATATATCAAAATTATCCAAACTTATTGGATCAAATTGGCTTTCTTCTCTATTTATCTTTTTTAATTGCCTACAAGAAAGAAAGATAAGTAATTAGTAAATAACATTAACAATTCAAGTCAAACAAAATATTGAATTGAATCTTTAAGTACTAACTAATACAAGATTACCTTTCGTGAAGCCGCATGTTATAACGGATAAAAACTAAGTCATTGAGCCACTTATATTTTAACCTGTTGTACTTTTTTGTATGGATGTATTCAAAGACACTCCAATTCCTTTTACAACCCGTTGCACTACAGGTTTAGCTCAAAACTTTTACTACAAAATCTCTAAGGTTTGGGCAATTACTTCCAAACCTATTCCACCAAACATTTATAGAAAAGACAAACATTAGGGACTTAATCCACAATAATATAAGATTTAAGAAACTTAAATACAAAAAAAAAAAATTTACCTAGGCGCATATTAGTGCGGTTGTAAATTACTACAAGCAAACCCATTAAGTGAAGAGCATTATCTCCATCTCTCGATGTATAGCGTCTGCTCTACTCTCATCAAGGACTAATCTGTCTATAAATCAATGATGCCTCGATTAACCTCACTGTCCCTTTTGAAGCTTGCTGAGTACCTGAATGTTGGGTTTAGATAATATGTTGCTGCATGAATAGGCTGATGCAATTGTTTGTTCTATTTATTATTTATAATTTTCCACACAGGCACATAATCTCTTTTTTTTCTATTAAAATTATTTTTAATAACATATTTTGCCCCATTGTAGACGCGCGAAAATCCCCGCCTCTTCGCCCCTTTCGTGGCTTGGAGTGGATCTTATCGTGCGTCTAAGGCCTATGTATACAAACAGGGCGTGCCAGCTAGCTTACTTAAGCTAGCGAAGATATATTTAACACTGACTTCTAAACGTGGCGACTGTGAGCAAGTGAGCTCTTGTCGTCGCAGACCTTCTTGCACCGATGCGCAAGGGTCAGTCTGTACGCTTTTGCAAAAATCGAGTTTTTTTGGGGAGAAAGTCTACGAAACGGTTCGAGGTGTCTATTTCGGGTCTTTAAGATGCGATTTGCATGTTTTAGATCACGTGGATTTGCACGTGCCTAAGTCTTTTCTTTTATCCCTTTTTGGGTCGCCTAGTTTGTGTGTTATGAACACTCCACTACATGGGCGAATTCGAGCGGGGGTTGCTTCGATGCAATATGCGTCCTACCTCGTGGTATGGCGTAGATGCAATGCAAACTCACGCTACTCCAAAGGGAAAACCCGAAATGTAAAGACAATGCTGAAGGGAAATAACAGAAGGGAAATAACCGAAGGGAAATAACAGAAGGGAAATAACCGAAGGGAAATAACAGAAGGGAAATAACCGAAGGGAAATATGTATATATCTTATGTATATGAGCCCTTACTCGGGTCTTGCAAATAAGAGCGAAGGCTCAATGTGGGTGCGTGCTTGAATTGAAAGACTTACACACACGACATGAAATTAAACCCAAATATAAATTGCAGTATGGCCTTGACTAAGGTCTTGGGAGTAAGAGCGAAGGCTCAATGTGTGTGAGAGTGCTTGAATTAAAGTACTACACACACGACATAAATGAAACCCAAATATAACTGCAATAAGGCCTTTACTAAGGTCTTGGGAGTAAGAGCGAAGGCTCAATGTGTGTGAAAGTGCTTGAATTGAAAGACTTACTCACACGACAAGAAATGAAACCCAAATAATATAGGTCGGCCCTTACTTGGGTCTTTCAAATAAGAGCGGAAGCTCAATGTGTGTGAGAGTGTTCGAATTGAAAGACTTACTCACACGACAAGAAATAAAACCCAAATAGTATAGGTCGGCCCTTACTTGGGTCTTTCAAATAAGAGCGAAAGCTCAATGTGTGTGAGAGTGTTTTAATCGAAAGACAACGCACCCAACTTAAACAAAACCCTTCGGAAATGAAATATATATGTACACTTATATATTAGGGGCTGATTAGGCCCGTGTGTGTTCAAAACTGTGCACGACTAAGAGAGTGCACGTGTGTGGTTGTGCCAAGCCACGTTATTACAAGCGGGGGGAGACTATGCTCCGTTATTACAACCCCGTATCAAATTGAATTTCAAGCAAGTGTACGACTAAAGACCGAGTTTAGACACTTACGAGTAGCTGGTCCGTAGAGGTCTTGCTTGAGCGTGGCCTTGGCTTTGGGCTGCAAACGGGAGCTCCGCGAAGGTATGTGCTCAAGGGTGCTGGCCGGCTACAAATGGGGCGCGGGATGGACGCCTCGAAGGGGACCGGTGGCAAGTGGGCGGCGCCTCCAAGTAGGGAGTTTAGAGTGGCTGACTAAGTGGGTCTTAGGGTCACTAGGGAAGTTAGGGACTTAGGGAAACTGGACCTAAAAGGTGAGCTAGTGGGAAGGCCAAAGAGGACACCTAGGGGGGTTGGCCGAATGGGAGATGGTGGCTAAGTAGTGGCCAGCCACTTGGGTTATCCTAGGTTCGGCTAGGCTTAGGTGGTGGCGGCAAAGGTGCTGAGCTGAAGGGGAGATGGGTGGCTAAGAGTGGAGAGGTGGTAGAGAGTGGTTTTGAGGGAGTAAAGGGGACTTACCGAATGGGGAAGAGTGGCGGATGGAGTGGGAGAGTGGCGGGCAGGTGGCTGTCGGCTGGTGGAGTTGGGAAGATATGGTGGCGTCCGGCTGGGGGGGCAGTGGTGGTGGACGGAAGAGGGAAGGTGGCGGAGCAGGTGGCGGCTGGTGGAGGAGCTGGAGCTGCTGGCTGTCGGCTGGTGGAAGATGGGAGAAGGAGAGGGCCCGGCTGAGTGTGGAGAGTGGTTCCCACTTGGAAAACCCGCCCACAATGAGGGGAGTTTAAATAGGGGATGGGTAGGTCGGTTAGGGCTGGGTTGTGGGTAGTGGTTAGGTGGTTTAGGTAGGGTAGTATGTAGATAAGGTGGGCTGGATGGGGTTGGGCCAGATATTTTAAAACTAGGGGTTTGGGAAAATCGTGGGCTAAGGGTGGTTTAGGGGTTTAGGGCTAGGTTAGGTGGTTGGGTTTTAGGGTGAGGTTTAGTGAGCTAGGTTAGGTGGTTTAGGCTAGGTTTAGGCTAGGATTAGGGAAATTAATCTAGGTTTAGGGAAGGATTAGGGGAGTGGGTTAGGTGATTAGGTCGGGATTAGGCCGGGATTAGGGAAGTGGGTTAGGTGATTAGGTTCAGATTAGGGGTGGATTAGGGGTTTAGGCTAGGTTTAGGCATTTTGGGTTAGGTTTAGGTGAAGGAGCTCCCTTAGCATGGCCCATAGAGCTTGATCACCCCATGTTGGTGCAACCCTAGGTTAGGTTTTAGCTAATTACAAGCTTAAACCCACTCAATTAGGCTAACCCACATGATTAACCCAAACTTGACACACAAGTCAAGCTTAATACAACACTCTTGATATTTTTCACCCCCACTCTCTCTCATGCCCAATATCCCACGTGAATTTCAAGTGGGCCCCACCTCCATTTATGAGAAGGTGATGTGGGCCATGGATATGGATATTGGATTGGATCTCTGGATCCAAATCCAAATCCAAGTCCACATATGGGTTTGGATTGGAATCTGGATATATATGGTCCAGATCCCATCCAAACTGAACTCTGACTCCTTCGAGCTGGGTTCGAGACGGACGATTTGTGCGGGGCCTGACAGCATCAGTACTCCGTCTGCGTTGGGTCTTCGCCAACATAGTCGTCCGCCTCCGTTTCTGCCTTCCGGAGATGACTTCAAATGCTTTTTTGATAAGAACAGGGTCTTGGACGTTCGAGATCCTGGGATGTGAATCAGATGCAAGAGTTGCTGTGCCGGGCTTGACAGGTGCTCCGGTTCCGGGCTCTTCTTGGCTCTCCTGGTCCTGTCTTGATCAGGCCAAGCCACTTCGGGGTTTCAAAACATGTTTTAAAAGGGTTTTCAAAAGCTATATTATATGTTTCTGAAAGCTAAAGTTTAAAACATATATACAGGGTTTGTTTGGAAGGCTCCTGGGTTTCCAAACTCAAAAATGGCCCTTTTGGGCTGCTTGTATAAAACCAGATTTGTTTAAGAAATTCGTGGGATTTCGGGGTGTTTACAGATGCCCCTCTTTGGCCTTGTCCAAATGGATTTGGATAAGGGCAAAGATGACAAACACCCCTTTTAATGTCTCCCTAGATCTAGCCACGAAGAATATGGGATCGTCCCATTTTAACAAAATCTCAATTTTACAAACTCTGGTAGGAGGAGATATCACGCCAAAGGGTTCACTTATGAAATCTGGTCCTAAATGGGATCATGTTTATGCAAGTACCATGCGTGGAATGCAGATGACATGGGTGTGGTGCCAAAAGTGGCGACCTCCCAGAGACCAGGTGTGGTCGAACTCTAGAGACTTACAAGGCCTACTGCTCCAAGTGAGCAAAAACCCTATGCTGTTCGATGTTCGGTTTTTAAAACTTATTTACAAAAGCTATTTACAAAAGGGACAACTGTCTTGAGTCTCGATCCTAAGGATCTCGAGCTCTTCGTGCTTGCCTTTGTTTGAGTCTTAACACTCGCTTATCTAGCGGAGGTTTTATAAGAAAACAAGCTTCATTTCAAATTCCTACGCCTTACTCGAAAGGTCGAATTCTCAAACAAGATGAAATTCAAGTAAGTAAATCCTATTTTTACTTTAGGATTCCTCGAAATGAACCATGCTTTAGCTTGGGATAAGCCAGGGATGGGAAAGAGATACCACGGTCCCTTCTGAAGTGTCTCGTGGTTTAAGGCATAGAAGGCGGAAAACTGCTCTTTTTGAGCTTTTTGGCCTCTTTTTCCTTTTTTCCATAGAGGGTCTCCCTTTGGGAGTATTTTTTCTTTAATCCCTCTTTTTTATAAGAGAATCGATTTTTCTTTTTTTGAAGTCTGGTTTCTTTCTTTTGGAAAGAGACTTTAAATGGGAAATTCCCTTTTGATTTGGGCCTTTGTTTTCCTTTTGGAAGGAGAAGAGAAGAGGGGAGGACTTATCCCAAGCATACACTCGATCCATTCCAGATCAGCCTATTTAGAAATAGCACGTACTACTTGCAAGTATCTTGCTATGTTGAACTAGGCCTTTCTTTGTAAGAAGAAGGATTTTGAAATGTAACCACGATTTTGAAAACTCCACTCTTTCACAAGTGCGAATTCTCTCACTCAGGGTCACACGAATTGCTTTTGCACCTTATTCACACGTCTCAGGGCAGCTATCCCTATAAAATTTTCGAAAACGGGAATTTAATCCAGATCCTACACATGATACTTCTTTAAGTATTGAATATTGATAGGATCTGCTAAATTCCTACCTTCTACATCGATCAACCAATATGAATTGTTCGTAGTGGTTGCTCGTACAACATAGGGTCCATCCCAGTTGGGGCACCACTTGCCTAGGGGGTGTGGGCCACGATGGTGGATGGTTTTTAAGACCAGATCTCCCACTTCAAAGTGGCGAGGTCTCATGTGTTTGCCATAATGTCGGGCTATCCTTTGCCGGTATGCACGAGCATGATCCATGGCAAGGAGTCGCCTCTCATCTAGCAAATCTAGTTCGGCCATCCTAGCATGCTGAAGCGTCTCTAGGGGGAGGTCGAGTGCAATGGATGTATGGAATGAATGCAGTTGGGTATGAATGGGAAGAATGGCGTTTGTGCCATAGACCAATTCGAATGGTGTGGCATTCGTGGGAGTCCGGATGGAAGTCCTATAAGCCCATAAGGCTTCATCCAGCTTCTCATGCCACCTCCTACCCTTCTCTAAGGTCTTCTCAATGATACCAATGAGAGTCTTGTTTGTGGCTTCGGCTTGGCCGTTGCCTTGAGGGTAGTAGGGCGAGGAGAAGTGGTGAGTTATGCCATACGTGTTGCACAACTTAACCATCCGCTCGTTCTTGAATGGGGTACCATTATCAGACACAAGGTCTCGTGGAACCCCAAATCGAGCCAAGATATTCCTCCGGATGAAAGCCACCACATGTTGCCCCATTACATTCGTTAGGGAAATGACTTCCACCCACTTGGAGAAATACTCCGTGGCTGCTAAAATAAAACGATGCCCATTCGAGGCCTTTGGAAATATGGGGCCTACAATGTCAAACGCCCACATGGTAAATGGCCAGGGGCTGACCACAGAATGCAATGCAGATGAAGGGATATGAATGGCGTGCCCATGCACTTGACATGGATGACACTTTCTAACATGATCGTGACAATCCCTTTTCAGGGTGGACCAAAAATAACCCCCTCTAAGTATTTTCATCGCCATCATGTTGGCATTAACATGACCTCCACATTCTCCGTCGTGGAACTCGTGCATCACTATCCTAGCCTCCTCTAGGTCGATACACCTAAGCAGAATGCCGGTAAAACTCTTTTTGTATAAGACCCCACCCAGAATGGTGTATCGGGTCGAAATCTTACGAATGAACGCCCTATCTTTGGATGTGGCATCCTTGGTGAATCCCCCATTTTCTAAAAATTGTTTTATGTCATAGAACCAGGGTTTTTCAATAGACTCTGGGTTGTTTTGGCAAATATCCAAGTCGTGTGTGGATGGCTGGGGCGCATGCCATATTTCCAAAGATCTGGTCCCTGAAATGGGATCGACCTTCAGGGCTGAACCCAAGGAAGAGAGGGCATCGGCGATGCCATTGTCCTCTCTTCCCACGTGTGTGAGCTTACACGACTGGAAGGAGTGGACCAATCGAGTGGCCAACTCGTGATATGGAAGTAGTTTCTCATTACGTACTTGCCAAATTTTTAAAACCTGATTTATGACAAGGAGAGAATCTCCAAAGACCTCGATGCATGATGCCCCTAGAGTTTTCGAAATCCTTAAGCCTTGTATGAGTGCTTCATACTCAGCTACGTTGTTGGAACATTCGAAATCTAAGCGGACCGCTATGGGAATCTCGCCCTTTTCAGGGGAGATTAGGATGATCCCGGCACCAGCCCCTCGTTGGTTTCGTGCCCCGTCGAAGTGCATCTTCCACACTTGGTTTTCAAAAGAATTTGCCAAAATGTGGTTTTGAAAATGGTTTTGCAATATGCCTTCATCAGGCATTTCGACAAGAGTGGGATATGCGTCCTCCAAGGGGAAGTCAGCCACGTAATCTGCTAGGGCTTGCCCCTTAACGGAGATCTGGTGATGGTATTTTAGATCATACTCCATTAGAAGGAGTTGCCATTTGCCCAATCTACCTGTGAGAATGGGTTTTTCGAACAAGTGCTTGATTGGATCAAGCTTGGACACTATCCAGATCTCATGATCTAGGAAGTAGTGTCTGAATTTCTGGCAGGCCCAGACTAGGGCCAAGCACGTCTTCTCCATGGCTTGATAATTTCGTTCATAAGCCAAGAGAGTTTTCGAAATATAGTAGATGGCATACTCCTTATGGGTGTCATCCTCGTATTGAGCCAACAGGGCTCCTAAAGCGTTTACATGCACGGAGATGTATAATAAAAGCGGTTTTCCTTGCTTTGGAGGATTCAAAACGGGGGGATTAATCAAGTATGCCTTTAGTCTCTCGAAGGACTTTTGGCATTCGTCATCCCATAAGAATTTCGTACCCTTCCTCAACAGTTTGTTGAAGGGTTCGCATCTAGTTGCCAGATTCGATATGAATCGGCGCACAGATTGTAATCGACCCTGGAGGCTACGGACTTGGGTGAGATTGGAGGGTGGAGCCATGTCTATGATGGCTCGACACTTAGAGGGGTCGACTTCTATTCCCCTTTGGCTCACCATGAAGCCTAGAAGCTTTCCTGATTCTACCCCGAACACACATTTCTGAGGGTTTAGCTTTACTTTGTAAAGCCTAAGCCTTTCGAAAATCTTTTGTAAACATTCGATATGGGTGCATCGGGTTTTGGATTTTGCCAAGAGATCATCTACATACACTTCTACAAGCTCGTGAATTTGATCATGGAAGATCGTGTTCATGGCTCGTTGGTATGTTGCGCCGGCATTTTTCAAACCAAAGGGCATGACTGTATAGCAGTACGTGCCCCATGGGGTTGTGAAGGTGGTCTTACCCTGATCTCGTGGACTTAGTTTGATTTGATTATAGCCTGAATAGCCATCCATAAATGAAAACATTTCATGATTTGCAGTACTATCGACTATCAAATCTATGTTCGGTAAAGGATAATTATCCTTTGGAGTGGCCTTATTCAGGTTTCTGAAATCGATGCATATTCGAATTTTCCCATTGGTTTTTCGAACTACAACGATATTTGACAACCAATCAGAATACGCAATGGGTTTTATAAATCCGGCTTTTAGCAGATCTTCTAAACCCTCTTTGACTTGCGTGTGTACATTCGGGTGTATTTTCCTAAGCTTCTGCTTTATTGGTTTTACACCTACATCTAAGGGAAGACGATGCTCGACTATGCTGGGATCTATGCCCGGCATGTCTTCATACGTCCATGCAAACACATCTAAATAGGTTCGTAAAAATGCAATGAATGCTAACTTTTCAGTTTCATGTAAGCATGCGCCTATTTTGATGGTTTTGGGATTGGAATCATCCCCTAGGTTCACCTCTACGAAATCTCCTCATACTGATTGGGAAGGTCTTTCAAAATCGAGAATTCTATGAAATTCTGGGAGCTCAGAAGTGGGATCTTCCTCAAGGGGATCCACTTCTGGGCTTCGATCATTCTCGTGGGCTATAGACCCGAGGGAACTTGATGCGTGTTTTTCAAAATAACCTGGTTTTGTACTTGGATTTTCAAGTGATTTCGAAATTTTTGGTCTGGCTATACAGACAACGTTTCTTTCGAAATCCTTTTCTTTCGCCAAAGTCATACCAGGAGCAGCTATGTACAAAATCTTTTTGGTATTTTCCAAATTTTCGATTTTTTTGGGTTTTTGTAAAACAAGAACTTTGGGAACTATACAAAGCACACTTTTTTCGAGTTTTTGTTTTTCCATTGTTTTGGTTTTTCTTGTTTTTCGATTTTTTTTTTATTTTAAGTTTTCAAATGTTTTTGGTATTTTTAGAAAAAGGGATCTTCCGTCATACCTACAAAGGGAAAACACTATGGGTTAGACTCGGAATAGGAGGTCTAAACCATAGGTCTCTTCTAAGACAGGCTCCGGGGCACCCTTGACCCAGGTGGTCACAGGGGGTGGCTCCGGCGGTATTTGGGGAGTATAGCCGATCCCATATCGGCTTGGATTGGCCCTAGGAAGGATGGGCTCTAGGAGACCCTGGTTTTGTGCCCCTAGACTTTTGTAGGGCGTGTAGCCCATGTTCAATAACATGTTCCACGACCTTTTGTTTTTTGAAAAGATGGGATATAAGTCGTGGTCCTGGAACATGCTATCGTCCATATTAGGCTCATATGGCCTTTTGTCCAGGGGTTTTGGAAATAGGGAACGCTTGGGTTTTCCTAGGAGGATTAGAGTCGGGAGGGGGCCTGCTTTGGGCGGCCCCTTCACACATACAACCTTCCTAGGGTTGTTCAACACGAGCCGAGGTGGCTCAACCATAATTTGCCCCAGGTTAGCCTCATGGGCCTGGGAGCTCGATAAACAAGGGGAGTTTATGATCCCCTGAAGTTGTGGGTGACTCTCACCTAGGATCACTACGACTTGGTCCCTAAAAGGGATCTTGACACATTTGTGGAAGGTGGATGGCACAGCGCACAAACTGTGTATCCAGGGTCTTCCCAGCAATAGGTTATAATGGGGGTGGATGTCCAAGACATGGAACACCCCCGTGTGTTCGATCCCTCCCGTTTCCATTGGGAGTTCGATGGATCCTAAAGGCCTAGACGCATTCCCATCGTATCCAGTGATAACGATGGGGCTTGGGTTCCCTGAAGTCAAGGTGACTCCGATTTTGTACGCCACGTGAAGTGGAAGGATGTTGAGCCCTCCTCCACCATCGACTAGGCACCTGTCCAGAGAGTGGTTGTTTAGAACCACCTCGATATGCAGGGCCTGGTTATGGGTTTCGTAGGGTCTATCTACATCATCTTCCGAAAAGGTGATGGGCGATTTTGCTCCTAATAAAGCCACTTGGGCAGACAAGGACTCCGGACTTATGTTCGAATCAACCTTGGCCCTTTCTAGAATTTTCTCTAAGACAAGTCTATGCCTAGGCGAGGTTTTGATAAGCTCTAGGATAGACATGTGAATAGGAATCTTTGAAAGGTGGTTTTCGAAATCATAAGGATTCAGGATGATTTTGTCCTTATCTGCTTTTGGCAGACCACTAGGGATACATGCTTTTGAGGGGCCAGGCACACTGACCACCTTTTGAGCACCTTGAAGGTGCGGGGGTTGGTAGATCCTCCCGGATCTAGTGACTTCCCCCACGACCAGCCTAGGGTTCGCGCTAAACTTGGCTCTAAGGATGAGCTGAGGAGAACCTTGGATTTTCAAAACTGGTTTTGCCGGGTTTTCCACTTTTGATGGTCCCCAAATGACGACTTGGGCGGGCCTCTTGTATAGTACAAGGATGGGCGCACAAGCAGGTCGACCAGGTTCGGGCTTTCGCGCTAGTTCCTTGGAAATGGTGAGGGTACATACCTCCTTTCCTTTCCCACTGCCACTGGCGTGTTTGGGAAAGGGTTCTTTGAAGATAGCTTGAGGTGGCTCAGATTCCGCAGTGACCTGGAGCCGGCCCTCCACTATCAAGTTCTCAATTTTATTTAGAAGAGAGAAGCACCGTTTGGTATCATGGCCTTTGAGCCGATGATACTTGCAAAATCGGTTTAAATACCCCCCTTTGGACGTGACTCCTTCGGGGATTTCAGGGAGTTCGATCATGCCCTAGGCAAGTAAGAGGTCTAGGACCTCCGACACAGGTTGCCCCAGCGGAGTGTACTCCCGTTTTTCAATTGGTTTCGAAAAATTGCGTTCTCTCTTATTTTCTATTTTTTCAAAATTTTTAGAAGTGCCTGCCATGCCTGGATCCACCCGGACATTGGCGATTTTATGGGGCTTTGCCCCTTTGTCCGTTGTGGGCAGCCCATATGCGATGGGCTTTTCCACACGTGTTTTGGGAATGGCACTTCCTTTCCATAAGTGGTCGTATGTCCCTTTTCGCAAGTTGGTTTCGAAAAGGGAGGCCTTTTTGATCAACTTATGGAAAGTTGAAATCTCATGGAGCGAGAGAAGGGTTTTTAACTCGCTTTTGAAATTATCCAGGATGAGCATTACTGCGCATCCTTCGGATATAGGCTCTCGCACTTGGCCTGAAAGAGACCTCCATCTTATAATGAAGGCATGTACGTCTTCGTTCATGCCTTGCTTTGTATCCCTTAAGGTATTCAGGGTTGGCGTGACTTCCACGTTGTGTGCAAATCTTTGCATGAAGCAGTTCGCTAACTCTTCAAAAGTAGCGAACTGGCTTAAGTCGTAGGAAGCCAGCCATTTGGCAGCTGTGCCTTTAAGGGATAGAGGGAACCAATACACCCATTTCATCGAGTCCTTTTTCTTCTTATGGGCTCGACGTGAGAAAAGCTGTAAGTGAGACCTAGGGTCTCCCATGCCATCATACCGATGGAAGTTTGGTATTTCATCGTCACTGTCTGTTTCGTAATCCATAGGAAGGAAATCAGACAGGGCGTAGCTTCTTTTCTCTTTATTTTGCCCTTTCAGCAGTTGTTGTAGGGCTTTACGGTCCTTTTGTGTGAAGGACTCGTGGTATTGGTTGCCTTCCATTACGGAGGCCTCTTTTTGCTTGCGAGGTTTTTCAATTTTCTTTTTAGGCCTTTGTTCACCGTTTGATGAACACGAATCGCCTACTTCAGCCTCTTGGCTGAGAGCATCGATTTTGGCCTCAAATTCCCTTCTCAAGTCCTCGATTTCATCTAGTTTTATTTTGTTTTTGAAAATCCTCCTAGAGTGAGAACTTGATGCGCATGAGCCTTGGCTCGACACTTCACTTGGATTGGATTTTGACATTTCTTTTCAAGCTTTTTCAAAATTTCCTAAGTAAAAAAGCAAAGAAACAAGTTAAAACGACACCTTTATAAAATTTTCGCAAGACTTCTACAAGTAAACTCGATTTTTGAAAAGGCTCACGTCCCACCGGGCGTGCCAATCTCTGTAGACGCGCGAAAATCCCCGCCTCTTCGCCCCTTTCGTGGCTTGGAGTGGATCTTATCGTGCGTCTAAGGCCTATGTATACAAACAGGGCGTGCCAGCTAGCTTACTTAAGCTAGCGAAGATATATTTAACACTGACTTCTAAACGTGGCGACTGTGAGCAAGTGAGCTCTTGTCGTCGCAGACCTTCTTGCACCGATGCGCAAGGGTCAGTCTGTACGCTTTTGCAAAAATCGAGTTTTTTTGGGGAGAAAGTCTACGAAACGGTTCGAGGTGTCTATTTCGGGTCTTTAAGATGCGATTTGCATGTTTTAGATCACGTGGATTTGCACGTGCCTAAGTCTTTTCTTTTATCCCTTTTTGGGTCGCCTAGTTTGTGTGTTATGAACACTCCACTACATGGGCGAATTCGAGCGGGGGTTGCTTCGATGCAATATGCGTCCTACCTCGTGGTATGGCGTAGATGCAATGCAAACTCACGCTACTCCAAAGGGAAAACCCGAAATGTAAAGACAATGCTGAAGGGAAATAACAGAAGGGAAATAACCGAAGGGAAATAACAGAAGGGAAATAACCGAAGGGAAATAACAGAAGGGAAATAACCGAAGGGAAATATGTATATATCTTATGTATATGAGCCCTTACTCGGGTCTTGCAAATAAGAGCGAAGGCTCAATGTGGGTGCGTGCTTGAATTGAAAGACTTACACACACGACATGAAATTAAACCCAAATATAAATTGCAGTATGGCCTTGACTAAGGTCTTGGGAGTAAGAGCGAAGGCTCAATGTGTGTGAGAGTGCTTGAATTAAAGTACTACACACACGACATAAATGAAACCCAAATATAACTGCAATAAGGCCTTTACTAAGGTCTTGGGAGTAAGAGCGAAGGCTCAATGTGTGTGAAAGTGCTTGAATTGAAAGACTTACTCACACGACAAGAAATGAAACCCAAATAATATAGGTCGGCCCTTACTTGGGTCTTTCAAATAAGAGCGGAAGCTCAATGTGTGTGAGAGTGTTCGAATTGAAAGACTTACTCACACGACAAGAAATAAAACCCAAATAGTATAGGTCGGCCCTTACTTGGGTCTTTCAAATAAGAGCGAAAGCTCAATGTGTGTGAGAGTGTTTTAATCGAAAGACAACGCACCCAACTTAAACAAAACCCTTCGGAAATGAAATATATATGTACACTTATATATTAGGGGCTGATTAGGCCCGTGTGTGTTCAAAACTGTGCACGACTAAGAGAGTGCACGTGTGTGGTTGTGCCAAGCCACGTTATTACAAGCGGGGGGAGACTATGCTCCGTTATTACAACCCCGTATCAAATTGAATTTCAAGCAAGTGTACGACTAAAGACCGAGTTTAGACACTTACGAGTAGCTGGTCCGTAGAGGTCTTGCTTGAGCGTGGCCTTGGCTTTGGGCTGCAAACGGGAGCTCCGCGAAGGTATGTGCTCAAGGGTGCTGGCCGGCTACAAATGGGGCGCGGGATGGACGCCTCGAAGGGGACCGGTGGCAAGTGGGCGGCGCCTCCAAGTAGGGAGTTTAGAGTGGCTGACTAAGTGGGTCTTAGGGTCACTAGGGAAGTTAGGGACTTAGGGAAACTGGACCTAAAAGGTGAGCTAGTGGGAAGGCCAAAGAGGACACCTAGGGGGGTTGGCCGAATGGGAGATGGTGGCTAAGTAGTGGCCAGCCACTTGGGTTATCCTAGGTTCGGCTAGGCTTAGGTGGTGGCGGCAAAGGTGCTGAGCTGAAGGGGAGATGGGTGGCTAAGAGTGGAGAGGTGGTAGAGAGTGGTTTTGAGGGAGTAAAGGGGACTTACCGAATGGGGAAGAGTGGCGGATGGAGTGGGAGAGTGGCGGGCAGGTGGCTGTCGGCTGGTGGAGTTGGGAAGATATGGTGGCGTCCGGCTGGGGGGGCAGTGGTGGTGGACAGAAGAGGGAAGGTGGCGGAGCAGGTGGCGGCTGGTGGAGGAGCTGGAGCTGCTGGCTGTCGGCTGGTGGAAGATGGGAGAAGGAGAGGGCCCGGCTGAGTGTGGAGAGTGGTTCCCACTTGTTAAACCCGCCCACAATGAGGGGAGTTTAAATAGGGGATGGGTAGGTCGGTTAGGGCTGGGTTGTGGGTAGTGGTTAGGTGGTTTAGGTAGGGTAGTATGTAGATAAGGTGGGCTGGATGGGGTTGGGCCAGATATTTTAAAACTAGGGGTTTGGGAAAATCGTGGGCTAAGGGTGGTTTAGGGGTTTAGGGCTAGGTTAGGTGGTTGGGTTTTAGGGTGAGGTTTAGTGAGCTAGGTTAGGTGGTTTAGGCTAGGTTTAGGCTAGGATTAGGGAAATTAATCTAGGTTTAGGGAAGGATTAGGGGAGTGGGTTAGGTGATTAGGTCGGGATTAGGCCGAGATTAGGGAAGTGGGTTAGGTGATTAGGTTCAGATTAGGGGTGGATTAGGGGTTTAGGCTAGGTTTAGGCATTTTGGGTTAGGTTTAGGTGAAGGAGCTCCCTTAGCATGGCCCATAGAGCTTGATCACCCCATGTTGGTGCAACCCTAGGTTAGGTTTTAGCTAATTACAAGCTTAAACCCACTCAATTAGGCTAACCCACATGATTAACCCAAACTTGACACACAAGTCAAGCTTAATACAACACTCTTGATATTTTTCACCCCCACTCTCTCTCATGCCCAATATCCCACGTGAATTTCAAGTGGGCCCCACCTCCATTTATGAGAAGGTGATGTGGGCCATGGATATGGATATTGGATTGGATCTCTGGATCCAAATCCAAATCCAAGTCCACATATGGGTTTGGATTGGAATCTGGATATATATGGTCCAGATCCCATCCAAACTGAACTCTGACTCCTTCGAGCTGGGTTCGAGACGGACGATTTGTGCGGGGCCTGACAGCATCAGTACTCCGTCTGCGTTGGGTCTTCGCCAACATAGTCGTCCGCCTCCGTTTCTGCCTTCCGGAGATGACTTCAAATGCTTTTTTGATAAGAACAGGGTCTTGGACGTTCGAGATCCTGGGATGTGAATCAGATGCAAGAGTTGCTGTGCCGGGCTTGACAGGTGCTCCGGTTCCGGGCTCTTCTTGGCTCTCCTGGTCCTGTCTTGATCAGGCCAAGCCACTTCGGGGTTTCAAAACATGTTTTAAAAGGGTTTTCAAAAGCTATATTATATGTTTCTGAAAGCTAAAGTTTAAAACATATATACAGGGTTTGTTTGGAAGGCTCCTGGGTTTCCAAACTCAAAAATGGCCCTTTTGGGCTGCTTGTATAAAACCAGATTTGTTTAAGAAATTCGTGGGATTTCGGGGTGTTTACACCCATCCATGGTTTCATAAAGGTAGCCTATAGATAGTTTCTCCTCGCTATAAGTCAATCTCAAAACCTTCACTAAAGAACATGTAATCCTCAACAGTCTAACACATGCATTCCAAAATGTACTCCTGAAAACTGTCTCTAAAATCTTATTTAACTTTCTATTTTTTCTATTTTGAAGCAACTATGCAAATTATTATCACTTATCTAGGAGAATATTCTCTTCAAGACTTGCTTTTGTCTCATAATACTCTATATAGATAAGAAATAGTTGCAAATCGAGTTATAATTGTACGAAGAAGCACTGCACCATTTGTATATCTCCTCATCATACACAATACAAATGCATGGTTGTAGAAAAATTTGGTGATATCTTGGAATACTCAGTTGTTGTCTTTATCTCATCTATCTCACCAATATCCTCAAGGGTAAGATCTAAACAATGGGTTGCACATGGTGTCTAATAGAAAGTCTCATAAGTATCTGCTAACTCCTTTCCAGCTTCTTTATAGTTAGTTACATTATCTGTAATGAATTGAACTACATTCTCTAGCCCAACCTCGCATATTACCTTATCAAACTCTTGATTTAGAATCTCTACAATGTGCCTCTCCTCTTACATGTTTAGAGATCTCAAAAACATAAGTCTTATAAGACAGTAAACAAGAAAGTTTAATAAGGTCCTTCCTCGCCTATCTATCCATCCGTATGCTATAATAGTGCATCTTATTTCCTTTCATGACTTTCTCAAAGTCGAACAATATTCTTGTATCTTTTACCAATATTAATAATTGCATCTATCATTGCTTGAAAATGAAAACTGTTTGCTACATTAAATGGAATGCATGCATCCTGCCCACTACAAAGTCTACCTATTCATGCAGTTGTTCTGATGCCATAGCAGCACGAATTACAGGTTGAGCACCATGTGTAGTGCTAGGAGGAAAAAATGAATGTATGGTAGAAGCAACTCTTCCTCTACTCCTTCTTGAGCTTTATCTTCTACCACTTCTAGTTGCAAAATCTTCAGCAACCCTCTTTCCCGTGTTTGATGGACGAGAACTAGTACTATTAATCTCTGTTCTAGCATCTAAAAGAATCTATTATCATCTTCCTCAAACATTCCTAAATCATCCTTTTGTCATCTCCTATCATGTATGCTCTCAATCATCTGAAGACATTGTCATTTAATGCATTCTAGCAAACTTCTAACTCTGCCCATGCAAAAAGCAACTTATTTCCTAGTTCCTGCTAGGTAATGTTTTAATCATAAAATTTCACCACTAACCACCTTCTCACAAAACAAACATCTGATATTTAATTTGGAACCCTCAATTGTTGTACCTCACTGTCATGTCGGATCATCATACCGACATTGGGAGTCTCTAACACCCCTTCCTATCATCTCAATTGAGCACTTTAATTCAATCAAAAACTTGAAAATAAAAGAAATTTATAAATCTCCAATCTTTACATAACACTCAAATAGAATGTCTCCCACTTTATGAATCCAATAAAAATCATATCAACGCACTTAATAACTTCATATTTTGTCATTCAAAAAAAGAAAAACGCAAATAACACCAAAAACCAACAAATACAAAGAAAAAAATCTGAAAAACACTCAAAATATACCACAATCCGAGTTAGGAGGCTTACACGGAAACTGTAAAACACTTTTTTGGGAGCCTTAAATACTAAGGAAGAAGAGAACCATCGAAAGAAAGCTTGAGCAACCATGAACACACCTTAGAAACCTGCAAAAATGCAGGTTTTTGTTCCTGAGCGTATCGTCCGTATCATACGTGTTGTATCGTGCGATATAGGTTATCGTATCGTGGTCACGATATGATACAGCTAACATTGGTTATTATAAACAAATTGGGAGTAGCACCAATAGAGGATAAAATGAGGAAGAATTATTTAAGATAGTTTGGACATATAGAAAAACAACTCATGAACAATTCCTAAGAAGATATGAAAAACTATATTGTGAAAATGTTAAAAAAAAAAAGAGCACGACCACAAAAGTGTTGGAAAGAAACCATAAAGAATGACATAATTTATATTGAGTTAACACCTAACATGGCACATAATAGAGCTATCTAGATGACCCCATCTAGTATGGAAAAAGACTTTAGTTGTTTGTTGTTGAATTCAACCCACTTGCCCGTAGCCAAAGCACCAAGTCTTGCACATACATTGTGGTGAATGTGAACCCATATGGCTCCACATTCTCACCACACATCGTGCGGAAGAGCAACAACGCTTCCTTTCGCTTCCCGTTTCCGACATAGGCCCCAATCATCGAATTCCATGTCACCAAATCTCTCGATGGTGCATTGTCGAATAACCAGTTTGCTTTCTTCAAATCTCCAACATTAGAATAACCGGTGATCAAACGATTGTAACTGAATAAGAGGGCCATCGAGTTGCGAGAAACAAATTTGGCTCATACCCACGTTTTATGACACTATTGTGAACCTCTTTACATAGCCTAAGTGATCTTGGTTCCCCTTTGGTGATCCTGCAGATTTTCAGAACGAAGGAAAGCATGTAGTGATCAGGAACAACACCACGCAAACTCATTGTGTCGTAGAATAAGAGGGCCATCAAGTTTGCACCCTTTTCTATGCATCCAGAGACAATGTTGTTCCATAAGGAACGGGCTCTCAACCGCACCAGTTCTTCTGGGAAGCATTTCCATGAATATTTTTCCTGCAAACTGGTGATCTGATTGATTCGGCATTGCGCGATTTGAATTGACGCTACTGGAAACCTGCAATTCTTGTTTTATTGCTCACAGGACCAACAGTCACAGGAGAGAACATTGTGGTAATATAATGCTGTTAACGCCGAAAACGGCGTCGACAATTCAAGATAGAACAAGGAAAGCGAACGACCTGAAAAAGGAAAAATTAATGATGAAAAGCAGCTAGCGTGAGATCGTGACCACGATCAACCCCTGACCAGCTCATTAAAGACACAAGGAATGGGCGACAGGGGTATTATTGATAAGAAACGCACTTGGAAGAATTGACAAAAGACGAAAGAGTTGCTCTCAATCCACCTTAACCACTATTTAAATGAAGCGGGAAGGAGCTATGATCACCAGACTAATCTCACTTTGAGTCTTTTTGTTCCAATTTTAGTGGCAGTTTCCTTATTATGAATTTCTCTTTTTTTTAATAAGCTTTCCTAGACATTAGCTAAAGAGGAACTTTACGTCAGATTTAATTGATCAAACATCAACAGGCTGACATATTTAGCAATCTCTGAATTTCAGAGGTGTCCATTGATAAGAGGCAAGCTCAATATGTATGTCCCAGCACATTGAGGAAAGGTTAAGCGATGAAGCAGATTTGATTTCTGCAAGATTTTATGAAAGTTACGGATCGAAAGCGCAGCTAGTTTCCCAAGCATCAGAAATCCGTAACTGCTTACGCCCGAGTTTGCCTTCATAAACCATGTTTTATGAATACTAGAAACATCCAAAACTAGAGAAGTAGGTTCATATTTGCATGCAAATGCCTAGAACCTTTAGTTTTCCGTTTCGGGCATACGGGAACTCTTATCAACAACTGTCAATTGGTAAGAAACGTGCTTCCCTACTAAATGTGGCACTTGTTTCTGTTTCATGAGTGAATTTGTTCACCATTCATATTCTCACCCGCTGTATCAAAAACTCCAATAAAGTGAGAAACGAAGTAGTAAAAGCAAAGCAATGTAAACTCCAAGTGAGTTGAGCGAAAGGAGATTATTGTCTGCACTCTTTTTACTATCCACACATATCTAATTTAAAAAATACCAAAACTACTCTGACAATAATTTATCTCCCCTCTCTACACCCAATTTCGGTATTCCTTTAGAAATACTCCAGTGTAATTGAAAAATATAAAAACAGTAAAAAAATCTAAGGCAAAAATATATTTCCTAAGCATACACCCCATTTCTCATTTTACCTCCAACTCCTCGCAAATACCCGAAATTTCTTGAAAATGAGAGGTACTTCACACTCCACCAAAAAACATTTTGAACTTTTAAAAATCCAAAATGACTATTTTATCCTCAAGATTGTATTGGCGAAATTTCACTGTTTCAAACATGTTTCTTCAAAGAAGAGGTTGTAGAAGTTAAAATGGGGCATTTGGTACCAAAATAAGTTCTATCTACAAAATATTTACAAAATAAATATTTTACTCCTACAAACATAAAATATTTAAAAGGGCAAACACGTTTAAAACGTAGAGGAGATAAGAGCAAGACCTCAGAAACTAAGAAGACTCAGGTTCGGCGAACTCAAACCCGATCGAAATACGTTAAGTGGAAAGATCTTACGCCAAACAACTCTATACCTATCAGAAGGTTAAAGAAGTTCAGAAAGATAAAAAAGATTAACTCACGGAGCAGAAAAGAGTAAAAGCACTACTATTGGTCACCAAGTGCGTCATCGTCAGCCACCTCGCGTGCCACCACCATTGAACACCATGTGTCACCGCCAGCCACCACCTAGCATGATGCCATGTGCAACACACCCACTAGCACACGCAGCACACGCGCTAGTGCGCAACGCCCAGCTCCCATGCACCGGTGTAAGCCAACGACCTTCCCACATTGTCCAACTCCTCTAACCCTCTTCCTACATGCCACACGTATCCAGTTGCACCTCCCATGTATGGATGTTCCCAACAGTTATGCATAAGGGTTGGTTCTTTGATGGATTAGATTTGGATATTAATCGAGCCCAATAATCTAGAAAATATCTAATTTGGTTTGGTGCCTATAAATAAGGGACCTTGGCAAGCCAAAACAAGGACCCCAAGGAAGAAAGGAGGGCCCAACCAAGGAGGATATGAGGGAGCTCATTCACAGCCCAAAGAGGAGTTCATCAAGGAAGAGATATAGAGAGAAGGCTTCAAACCGCCACCCCTTAACTACTTTAATTGTTTCGTTCCTCTTGTAAGCTTGAAGTTATTGGCTCCAACCATTGTATTTCAAGAGTAGACAACTATTTTTAATGAAATATCATTATAAAAGAGAGGGTCGTTGTAGTATAAAGATACGAAGGAAAGGGCTATAGGTGAGAGAAATTCGCTAACACTATAAATTTTTATTTCTTCTACCCCAATATATGATATATCTTATACGTTATCATCTTTTTTATGCTTATATGTTATATCATCTCGTCTTCTCTTTCTTCGAATGATTGATTGATCTAACTCAACTCAAGAAGCCAAAAGAGGGATATAACAACTATGATTACATTCGATGACATGAGTATGTAGTTACTCTTATAGTGGATTAATCACTTGTAAGTTTGTGTTGCGGGAGGGTATTGGGCTATGATCGCATAAATTTTTCATACGAGTAATCCTCGTAGAGAAAGATACCATAGGGATCAATATGTAGAGTTCTTCTCCGAATGAACATAAGTCCTCAACAAAAAATTTTGAGTAATCACTAAACCATTAAGATTCCAATTTAATACATCATTATTTTTCATAAGAAAATTTCTATAGATTTAAGCATACTACACAAACCTTGTGTGATCTCTGAAATTTTCAACCGCCATTTTTAGGTAAAATGCTACTAAATTTTATCCTTGAGTGACACACACATATACCAATATCTGATAAAATTTTCATAAATTTTGAATGTGTATTTATAAAAAATCATAAATGATGAGCCTTAACTTGAAACTGAACCTATTTGTGACAGAAATCTTGTGACCCTCATTTAGTAAAACCATTATAACTCGGTCTTTAGGTGTCCAAATCCCTCAAGAGTGATTTCATTTGAAATCTAACTTCCACAACTTTTCAAATTAATAAAGTTTATAAAAATAAGAAACCTAAGCACAGAGATACTACTCCCTAAATCTCAGTCATAGGCACTGTTCAAATTTCAGAATAGTATTCGGTTAAAAGCGCTTTTCATATTTGTATTTGATCATTAAAGGACCCGAAAATATAAATAAAAATTTCCAATAAAATCTCATACCTCGTACTCACTCAGGTAAAATTCTCAAGATTTTTTTTATCCTGACAAGGGCCTCTAGAAACATTAGGCAATCTACTTTATAAAAGCAAGATGGGAAGAAGGGACTTACTATGACAGGTAGATACAGAGAGAAAGAGAGAGAGAGAGAGGAGTCTGCTAGTGAGAGAGAGGAGGTACATTATTAAAAGCAAGGGATGGTAGTACCAAAAAGTTTTAAGAATAAGAGTGGTGCATTTAATAAAAAAGGTGTATCATAAGTAACGTCATTTCTTAAATATCAAAATTATAGGAACACTTTAGTCAACTATTTCATGGAATTGTTGGAAACCAACTTAACAATAGAAAATAACATGCTATTAAAACTGACTGATTTCCATGAGTGAGGGGACTTCAAACGAAAGCTTGGAGTGGCAGGAGTTGTTGACTTCATAGATATATCTTGTGTAAGCATTGTCTCTATAATGAATACACATGATATGTAGAGGGAGAGATTGCTAAAAGATGTTTGGCATTAATTGCAGGGAGAGGATTTCTGCACACTAACATGGGCACAGTCTCTATTGTTTTTCATGTTAATGTCAAGAGAAATACCGCAAAAGGTTAGGCTCTCAAATATTTCAAGTTGACATTTGGGAAGAGCTTGGATTCAACCGTGGTAGAAGTTCTTAATTTCTAGAAGGAATTCTTACTTGGCTCAATCCCTTACAAATGAACCAGTCTCCCCTTAACTGTTGTTTTTCCAAGTGATGTTTCCAAAACATGGATATTGGATCTATCGACTGGGTATAGCTATTGTTCAGATTTGCAAATCTTCAATAGCCGAATGTAGTGCTTTTATTCAACTTAATATGAATTGTTGCCCCAAAATGCCCGAGAGATGCACACAAGATTTGTTTGCATACATGTGCTAGGAGGCCAATTAAGAGCAGTGTTTCCAGCAACCTTCTATTGAATGAACAAGGAAATTACTCTTGGTGAAATGGTTGAATACTACAAAGGGGTATAAGTTTGCCTCGAGTCCTGCAAATCAAAATGACTTTTTTCTATGAATTAGGCGACTAAAGATTTTCCCAAGCCTCCTTGGCAGTAACTTTAGTCAGAGGTGGACTATTATGATATGCCACCAGAAAGTTGATGATGTGACAAGTGGTATAGAGACAGATCAGCGGATGATTAACGTGCTAACATCTAGCATTAAGCATAAGAAAGGCTGAAGAACAATAATTGAAATGAAGATAAAGAAAATGAATAACAAGGTTCCTCCCTTATTTTTTTCCTCTAGATACTTATAATCTATTTTTGAAGGTTGAGCATCAGATGTCAAATTCTACATGTTCATGGGTTGCTAAAAATAGTAGAATCATGGTTTATCTCTAGGTAATCATCCACCACTCAGCATTTTTTACACTTTTTCCTCTCTTCCTTTGAAACAAACTGCATCTTTTTGTTTACACATGTTATTGGTTTTCTTTGGCTCGTAATTGGCAAACTTAGTTTGTTGCCTATACTTGATCAACAAGCTGCATTTCCTTTTTGCCAATCGAGCAATCAAGGTTTTGGCATCAAAATTTTAAGTTGAAGCGTCATATCGATCGAACAAAATTTTGCAGATGTCTGTGAAACTTGTGGTACATGCTTCCTCCCGTCTTATATATGGGCTTATTCTAAGAGCTCTTTTCACTTGTTTCAGCTTCTATTATCTTCCTCCGAGACTTTGCATCTTATTTCTGAACTTCCCCCCCTTTACACGTCTTCTTGATTTCCCTTGAATCTTTTACCATCTAGGACATATGAGATTCTTCCTTTGGTTCTACTTACGCCATGCTTCAGCTGATTGTGGCTTTTCATGTACAATCTTGAGCTGATTGTTAATGACCCTAATGGGATTCGAGAAGAGTTTGTATGCCTTGAAGCATCTCCAATTTTGATCCTCTCCACTTGGTTTTCTAGGGCAAGATATCAATGATTTAGTACACTATACCAATAATGGTTGAGATGCTTTGTCGCCCTAAAGTTCGATGGCTGGAAAAAATGGGTTATTTATTCCACCAATATGTTGTTCGTCACTAAGATAGATTAGGATGCTTGATTAACATATACCTTCCTCTCCTTATGGTCTATGGAGTTCAACTGCTTCATTTTTCCCTGTGGCATGATGACCTCTACTTTTGTGGGCATTGCTACTATCACTGGTTTTTCTATTGTTAGCAATGATATGGCTTCTGTTGTGAACAAGAAGCAAGTTGTCCCCAAAATCTCCTTCAACAAAGGGATCTCGTGCCACCTCTTATCTCCTCCAATATGCAACATGAAGGTGAGGTTATTGATGCAAAACACTTCGCATTTCCTTTGTATTTGCTATGTCGGTAATTCGTCTATACCTTAACACTTGAAATCTTCAAGCTTTATTCTCATATGTTGCCACTATAATGTCATGTCATCCTCAATTTGCATGCTTTATTCATTTAACCTTATTTCCCATCCTATTTTTCCCAACAAGTAAGCCTCATGCAAGAAGTTCCTCTCACATTACATTCTAGCGTTGAATACAGTAGGAACATTGCCATTGCTTTTGCCAACATAGTGTAGTCGATGCACTGACTCAAGTTGCACCAGAGTTCTTTTCCTTAGCTTTCTATTAGCCCTCCTCTTGGGGAGACAAACCATTTCACCGAATTATGAGAACAAGTCTGCAACTCAATATTCTTTAACCAGCTTGAGGTTTATGCAACTAAACTTTCACTATTTAGCACTTCCTGTGAAAGACACAAGGTTATGAAGGATCTGTTAATCCCTCCGTCTACATCTAGTAACAGTCCTACTAGAGAGACATATTCATCCTTCTCCATGTCAAGGTTCAAAATGCAGTATTCTATACAAATTCATAATTTCCCATTCTTTTTTTTATACAAGCATGATGTTGGACAACCATATTTTGTACTTCCCGACACCAATTTGGTTGATAACAATCATTCCGTCTTAGCCTTTATCGCTAGAAGTACTTCTGGATTGAATCTTCTCGCATGCTGCTTGTGGGGTTTAGCACCCTCCTGTAGCGGCAGTTGGAATTCAATGATGATCCTAGCATTTCGTGATACTCTCATGCAAAGAAATCTTGGAATTCTATAATGAGGGTAACTGAGTGTTACCTACATTAGGTAGACACCAATGAACTAATCAGGTTTGGGTTGTTTGATTGTGCTAAGATTGATTTCCATCAATGGAACAAGCTAAGCAAACAGCCCAAAGAGATAACATGAGATGATGGACAAATAGAATGCATTACAAGAACTACAAGATCAGTTGGCAGTATATCGATTGGAGCAAAGAGCCTTCATACTAGAACAAGAAGTCGTAATCGATGTTCTCGATATATTAGCAACATACCAGGTAGAAATTGAGGTAATTCAAACAATGCTTAGGGGCCAAGAGGGCAGGTGAGTTGTGCTACCCGAAGGTGGAGATGTATTTATTTCTACAGTGAGACAGGATGACCACAATTTTGTCCCGCAAGTTCCGTTGATGGAAATCAATCTTGGCACCGCAAAACAACCCAAGCTTGATTAGTGCATTATTGTTTGTCGAAGATAGGGAATGCTTAATTACTCTCATTATTGAATTCCAAGATTGCTTCACATGAGAGTATAATGAAATGCCAGCAATGTCACACGAGCTTCTCGAATTCCAACTGCCGTTAAAAGAGGATGCTAAACCCCACAAGTAGCCCATGAGAAGATTTGATCCAAAAGTACTTCTCGAGATAAAGGCTGGGATGGAATCATTCTTATCAAAATTTTATGGCCTTTAAAGTCTCTGAACATTTCAGCAGGTTGAACTAGTTAGTATCTTTTCCTTGGTATGGTTCTTCACGGGATACTCAACTTATTGATGTTTCATGTTGAAGTGGTGCTTGGCCTACCAAGAATTCTCTTGTTGCCTTAGGCCTCCACACTTATTTGATCTGAGTTTTTGTTTTGACCTTTTTAACCTAATCCTTGTAAGATGGTCGCCTTATAATATTGACTATAATTACAGCAAATTCAGGGAAATGGGTTAATGTCTGTCACTAACTCTTTCTTATTGAACCTCAACCGTCCCTCTTTGAGTGACTTTTGGAGCATATTCCGAAAGAGAATATAGTTGTTCGCACAGTGAGAAGTTGAATTATGCCACTTGCAATACTTCCTTCCTTTTAATGGTGCTTCTATCAAGATCTCATAGCCGATTGCAATTTGATTTGGCCATCTTTCAAAAGATAATTGAAGATAGCCTCAACGTAAGAGAGATAAGGTTCCTTAGCTATAGCATCTCTCTTTTCCTTTCATGGGCTTCAAGGCTTGGTGCGAATAAGATTGTCCCCTCAATAATTTGGTGGCCAAAACCTCCACAGATGACTTTTCCACCTTGTAAATTATTCCCTACGAGAAAAGGTACCACTTTAGTATTCTTCCCTTTTGCCATGGGTTTTACTTATCTTGATCATGTCTCCTTCAAAAATTGTTTCGCATGAGCAACGCTCCTAGTCAGATCTACTAAATTTTAAAACTTTCAGGTCATCAACAACTTGCATAGTTGTAGCAGTATATTATCGATAGCAATCATGGCACACTGAGACCTGAGACGTGCCCATTGCATTTACCTTTCACCCATCCAAATCTAGCCAAAAGTTTCACAATGGATTCATTTGAGCTCTATTTGGTGTTTATGAGGTCGTTGACTATCGTCTCAAAGGCAATGAAAAGAACCTTTCATGAAATAATCTCTCCATCTCGGCCCAATTATGGCTAGAATTCGGAGGAAGTTGAATACCAATGAAACATTGTCTCTATCAAGGAGGATGGAAAGAGTAGGAGCTTATAAAACCCATTGTAACTCAATGCTCCACGTTGCATTGTGAAACACTTGATGTACTCCAAAGCCGATTTATCATCCAATTCGAAAAGCATAGCAAAATTGGGAATGTTTAAAACTCGAGGGAGAGGGTGCGTCATCCTGTCCACCCGTTCTAGGTAAGGCTTGTGATACACTATTTCACAAGATATGGATTGGGAACAGCTGGTTACCCCCCCAGGATATGGATTGGCTAGATCCATATTAACACTTGGAAATGGGAGCGTAGGAAGGTTCCTCATTGCTGGAGGCCTTCTCACCATGCTGAAAGTTGGGTCATGGAACCGAATAATATTGTGGCACAGCAAATGGATTCAAGAAGTACGCTTCTGTCAATAGTGATGCATGCCCCCTAGTGAATCCGATCGGCTACTATGTTATTCTTGATATCGGCTAACAAAGAAATCCACCTCCATTATTCACATTTCAACTTCCTCTCTAAGGCAATATTCATCTTGTTGTGCACAATTGGTCACTTGATGTCTTTACAGTGGTGAGGTACAGTGCTTAGAGCCTCGGGTAAGACTAATTTGAATTATACCCTACGAGTTCGATGGAGTTCGGGTGGTGTTACATACGTTCTTTGTGATTAATCGTCATTCATGTTGACTCCTGGTGGAGGTACGGTGTTCCAACTTCTGTAGTGAAGGGTAACATATTTTTCACCAATGATAACACCCTTTTGAGTTTGGTATGGTTCCTCTAGATCCACAGAGAGGGTTTTTCGTCCCACAATGGCGAATCAAATGCCAAAATATGTCATTTCCTCTAGGGTCCCATTGGGCGTGCCGAAAACCTATTGCTGTGAAATGCACAAGAGATGCACTTGGGATTCATGTAGATATAGCATGCCTGAAAACCAATTAAGAGCGGTACTTCCAACAGTCTTTGGCAACCGTCTTTGGCATTCAACAAGCAAGCAAATTATCCTTGTTGCAAGGATCGAGTACCACCAAGAGGGACAAGTTTGCCTCGGGTTTCTCAAAGTCAAATGCTTTTTTTATGAATCAGGTGACTAAGACTAAGGATTGCCAAAGGATTCTCGAGACTCGTTAGTGGTAACTTGGGTTGGAGATGAGATTATTATAATTTGCCTCGAAAAAGCTAATGATGTGATACATGCAGTATAGAGATAGATCAAAGGACGATTAATTGGCTAACATCTAGTATAAAGCATAACAAAAGCTGAACAACGACAAAACAGAGATGTAGATAACAAAAAGAATGGCATGATTCCTTCGTTCTTTTTTCTTCCTCTAGGTACTTATATAATCTATTCCTCAACGTCGAGTGTCAAATGCCCAATTCTACATTTTTGTGAGTGGTTTCAATTAGTGCAATCCTAGCTTATTCTCGGTAACCGTACACCACTCAAAGCGGCTTTTTTCCCTGTGTTCTTTGGAAACAAAACTTTGCTGATGGTTTTGCTTGGCTCATGTCGACAGCCTACTGTATGTTGCTATACATGATTGGCAAGCCGTCTTCCCTTTTGATCCCGTGGCAAAATTTTAGTGTTAACATGAATCTTGCAACACTTGAAACTTGCTTTGCTTCTTCTCCTTGAACTTGAACGATTCGTATCTCTGCCTCCTTTGGATGTGAATCTCGAGCTGTCTTGGAACCTTCCCCGTTGCACAACTTTATCAATTTGAACCCAAATTAGATTCCCTTGATGCTCTTCCCCTTGTTTTACCACGACATTTGAAAATTTAAGACCTTTTGGTACTTTTCGTCTATTCTCAAGTTATTTTTATCTTCAAATACTATTTTTTTAAGAAACATTTGTCAAAAAAAAGCTGAGGCATTTAAGATGGAAATATTTGTTTGTTTGCAACGGAATTTCCATAGATAATCCTCAGGGATTTCCATATCCGGCCAATGTCCCTGCCATTTATCCCAATTTTGTAGGTTTCTTGTGTTTTAATGTGTAAAACAGGTGATATTTTCTCCAGATTTCACATTTTTATCAAGAAAACATGGCGACTAAAGGCATCATTTTAAATTGATCAAGGTATTTTGCAGATCGTTTAGGTTTGAGGGGGTGAAGAGAGGACACGACGGTGATTAGCGAAGTATCGGTGAAGTTTTCGCACCAGTTAAACCTTTGTAAGGCATGTTGCAAAATTTCAGATCGTATCCAAATCGCTGGAATTCCTTGTGGCGAGAATCAATTAGATGAACAAGTGAGCCTGGCCAACGGTTTAACTACACAGCACGAAACTTATACTCCGATTGGTCGCAAAATATTGTCCTTGTTACAGAGGAGAGGGTATGCAGTCAAAATGCTAGGCAGACCCGGACAAGCTAGACTTGGCGTGCGGCGTGTGGCGCTACAGTCAGAGATGAAGAGGCAGTCCGGTGCTGGTGGCAGAGCTGGCGCAGCTTGGTAGGCACGTACCAGACGCACAGCTTCTCGTTGGAGTTGAACATGGCATCAATGTCCCAGGCACGATGTGCTGCCATGGTGACCAGCGGCTGGTAGCAAGCCTGCCGCCATGACCCAACATTCTCGCCCCGTTCCTTGAATACCAGCCGCAGCTGGTCCGATGCCGCCTCGTCCAAGCAGTGCAGTGCATAACAATGAACATAGTGACGCATCTTGGGCTTGTTGATGTAACTCGCGCCCATGCTCTTGGCGTACCTGAATACCTGGTTCGTCACCTGCGCCCATGCAAATAATAATGAGGTTTCTTCTCTGTGTGTGTTTCTTTTTTGAGTGTGTTAATTGTGCCATTAAAGTAAAAGAAAAAATCTAAACTACACTAGTAATTGGTTTATATGCGTTTATTGATTATTTTGAGATGAGAAGGCAAATAATATCAGTGCAAGCTTTGCTCTTACGTCTTAACTGATTGTGTTTTCATTCACAGATCGTGACCATGCCGCCGCGCAAAAGGAAACATCTTGGTCAGTCGTGGTCCCAAAACGCATCCAATATCCATAATGGTCAATGGGTCGGATCCTATTAATACCTGGTCCAACTAATTTTTTGTTAAGTACTTTCTGAATCAATTTGATCTTACATGTGTTTAGCTAATCGGGTTGCATTTTGCAAGTCAATAATAGTCTTATCAATCATGGAGTACCATTGCGTTCATACATAAAAATATGCAAACACCATTAGTGTTATGACAAAGCATCTCGCATAAATATACGGGAAGAGAAAAGGGAATCGAACGTCCGTTTAGGCCAACCCAAACCCAATGGAATAAGATGGCCAAATATTGAAAGAATGAATCATAACCCCGGACTTTGGCAGAGCCATAGAGGCGGTCAAGCAAATAAATAGTGCATACCTTGGTGGGACACTTCTCGCCGCGTTCCTTCGCAATGTTTTGGACCTGGATCAGGAAGGCCCGGCACTCCTCGTAAAGATGGAAGAGATAATCCAGTCCGTTCTTCTTCCCTCGCGCCACCTCTCCTGGCTCCGTCACCACGAACGGGTGCTCACGTTGCCGATCTCCGCCATCTTCACTCTCAACAATGCTGGCTCGCCTTGACGCCCTCTTCCGCCACTGGTTCTTCCCCTCCATCGCCATAGACTCCCAATCTCCTCCTCCGGCAACACCGCCCACCTTCTCCGCATGAACTGGCTCCTCCGACAACCCTATATGTACACCGGCCCAAACAGTCAAAGTTCTCCAGCATCAACTAAATTCAAAGACACACAAAGAGTTGAAAGTGGACGGTTTACGTAACACTAGAACACGAGAAAATCACGTGGTATTCTGAGTCATCTTTCGAGAAGCTGGTTCAATCGAAGGATAAGATGTCAAAGTGCACTTTTACTTCTTAAAGTCTGAGCTTCTAAATATCAAACATTTCGACCATTAAGGAGGCGATGTCAAAGTGCACACCTCTATGCCATAGGATAAGACTTGGAGTGCCAAATTTTTGTTCAAATTGTTGATCGAATTTTACCATAGAAGTTCGGGCGAGATTTTGCCCTCAAATAATTTGACCAAGAAACAAGGATAAATACCATGATCGTATGAGGCAGACAATAGAGACCATAGAAAACCGAACGTTTTTACCCTACGTCTCACCAATAGCTATATTTTAATCATCACTATAAGAATAGTTTCAAATAGTAACCCATGGCCTGATTCTTGTGAGCAACGCTGAAATTTCTTTACATTAGGATCGAGTGGACAAGCGGATAGCAGTTAGAAGCTATATATATTTAAGACATTGTACAACGTCCATCTGACTAAGTAAAACATCAAAAGATACTGTGCGTGCGAAAGAAAGAGAGACATAGGGAGAGGGAGAGAGATTGCCATTAAAACGGGACGTGCGCAGCATGTTTTCGGCATGAAGGAGTGCAGGGTTGACGAATATAACAAAACTGTGGACTGCGGAAATAACACTACTTAATACAAGAGAAAGAGCACGACGATCAAGTTTCTTGTGCGCATGGAATGTGAGTGTGTGCGAGAGAGAGAGTGAGGGGGGGGGGGGGGGGGGGGGGGGGGTGCATAAGAGTGGTGATGGTACAAAGATGAACCGTTTAATTACCTTCCTGAGAGAGGGCGTCGAGGAGGTTGGTAGAATCAGGGGAGGCAAGGAGATGTCGACGGCGAGAGGCGTCATCGTCAAAGAGCCACCGGCGCTCTGCCCTCACGGCTGCTTTGATGCCATACCTCTCTCCAACGAGGAGATCCCCGCGGAAGACGTCCACTAATGTTGTCATCATCTCGTCCAGCTCTTCGTCCTTCATGTTAAGAAGAGTGCTGGCCGTGAATCCCATCTCTGCCATCTTCGCCAAAGTGAAGTAACGGATGCCATAGTTCTGGAACAGGTCCTCCAGGCCACCAAGTTCTTTCGCCCGGCAGTATGGTGGTGGATCTGGTGGCGCTTGTGGCGACGCACCGACAGCACTCACGTGGACGGTGGCCGACCCCGGTACGTCGTGGATGAGGAGTCGGCTTGAAGGGGGTGCACGAGTGTCCCACTTGAACAAAGCTGCTGAGAAAACATCTGAGTCCATATTCGCTTCTCTAGCCTATGTGAATGTTTTGTGTGCGTGTGTGAGAGAGAGAGACGGCTTTCTTCTTTGAGTATAAGAAGGGATACCGATCCCGTGCGGTAAGAATATATGCATCCGTGCACATGAATACTTCCACAATTATGTCATATAAATTTTCCATTGAAGGTTGTTCACATGGATGTATCTGATACGATGAAATGCCACAACAAAGGATGCCATCTCCTTTTTGTTTTTATCCCTACTAAGTCCCACTTAAATTGTTTAAAGCTGGAAATTCAGAGCACTTCAATCCCAAGTAAGATGGTTCTCATATTTTCTTTGATGTTTAGGGCTTTCAAAATTTCATTTTCGAAGGGAGTTATTTTTTGTTTCCATAAAAAAAAAAGGACTTTCAATTTCTTATATTTCCCTTAACTTGGGATTTAAAAATCACTATTTAAAAGAGGTTTGTAGAAAATTTTGAATAGAATTTTAAAATTCAATTTTTCACACAACAAGGTCTAATTCCCAAACAAAATGAAATGAGGTCATATTCCTACTCTAGATTTTAATGGTAAACTTTTTTCCATTGGGATAAACGGTAGGAATTTTGGAAAAGAGTTTCCCACGATCCTTTCTGAAGCGTCCTGTAGTATAAGGCCAATAAATTTTAATGAAAAATCACTCGGTTGAGCTTTGACTTTTTTTTTCCCTTCAAACACTAGAACACAAGAATCTCAATCTCATAGCTACAAGAGCACGTCAGGTCACATTGGATTAATTTCCAATAGTGAGTCATTAAATCTCCACCCTTCATATAACTTAAAAAATCTTGCGACTAGGGAATCGTGAGACTGGTCCTCTAAGTTGTGTTGAAATCTGGTCATTAAAAGTGATCAATACATAGGTAATGCGTAATATTCATATTTTGTCCTCCATGCCTAGCATACTCAGTTTGAAGTCGGATGGATGGTTCTAATTGAAACCAGATTGGAAAGAAAATGACTTAACCGGACCTAGAGCTAGGGATGCCCCGGTTTGGTTTTAGTTCCACTTTTTATAAAATTCGAACCAGGATCACTGATTCAAACCACGAGTTCCACCATTTTTCTATTTCTTTCAAAAAAATTATTTTCTGTTATACATTTTATGATTTGAAACAGTTAGGTTTTGAAACCAGAATCGAAAATGGAACCTACCAAGTCCCAGTTATGTTTTGAGAACCAGAGCCAATCATATCTATCATGCCTATGCCAAAGAAATAATTAATATCTGTTATTGTGATTAACAACTTATGAGAAAAAAAATACTTTAATTTTCTACAATTTCATGATTTTTACTTCAGTAGCTTAACTTTTTCTTAATTTGGTTGATACCTTTGGAGTTTTCCATTAATCAAAGAGAGATCATTGAGGTTATAAACTTAATACAATCAACACCTCATAGTTCACAGGTCTTTCTTTGTCGTTATCTCTCAACAGTTTGCAAGACCACTAGGCGCCGAAGGAAGAACAAGATTTAGTAGTTGTTATATTGCAATTGATTTGGCATCAATATCTAGTGGTCATCTTCTTTTTATTCTTCCTAGCAATTGTAAATCATCATTTAAAGATGAGAGGTAACTTGGACATTATTACTTCTTGAGAGGATTCCATTAATCAAAGAGAGATCATTCAGGTGATGTTGTTAAACTTGATATAATAAACACCTCATAGTTCATAGGTCTTTCTTTGTTATTTTCCCCCAATAGTTTATATTCTCTCCTCTATGCTCCTCCATTTCTCCACACTTACTCTTTCTTTGCATTCCTTATCCCCTCTCATGCATCTCTCTTCCTCTTTCTCTTTTCCTCTATGTCAATGGTATATAATATTACAAGCCCACTAGAAGCCAAGGAAAAAGAAGATGTAGTGGTTTTTATATCGCAATTGATTTGGCATCAATATCCTGTGGTCATCTTCTTCCTAGCGATTGTAGATCATCATTTAAATATGAGAGGCGACTTGGCCGTGATTACTTTTTGAGAGGATTTCATTAATCAAAGAGAGATCATTCAGGTTATGATGTTAAACTTAATACAATCATCACCTCATAGTTCACAAGTCTTTCTTTGTCGCCCTCTCCCAACATTTTGTATTCTCTCCTTTTTGCTCCTACATTTCTCCACGCCTACTCTTTCTTTATGTTCTTTGTCCCTTCTCATGCATCTCTCTCCCTCTTTCTTTTTTCCTCTATGTCTATGGTACGTAATATTGCAAGACCACCACATATCGAAGGAAGAAGAAGATGTAGTAGCTTCTATATCGCAATTGATTTGGCATCAATATCCTGTGGTCATCTTCTTCTTCTTCTTTCTTGCGATTGTAAATCATCATTTAAAGATGAGAAGTGACTTAGCCATGATTACTTTTGAGAGGATTCCATTAATCAAAGAGAGATCATTGAGGTTATAATGTTAAACTTAATACAATCAACACCTCATAGTTCACAGGACTTTCTTAGTCATTCTCTCCAAACAATTTGCATTTGCTCCTCTTTGCTCTTGCATTTATCCATGCCTGCTCTTTCTTTATGTTTTTGTCCCCTCTCATGCATCGCTCTCCCTCTTTCTCTTTTCCTCTATCTATGGTGTGCACATTGTAAGACCACCAGATGTCGAAGGAAGAAGAAGATGTAGTGGCTATTATATCGCAATTGATTTGGCATCAATATCTAGTGGTCATCTTTTTTTCTTCTTCCTAGCGATTGTAATTGATCATTTAAAGATGAGAGGTGACTTGACAGTGATTACTTTTTGAGAGGATTCCGTTAATCAAAGAGAGACCATTCAGGTTATGACGTTAAACTTAATACAATTGGCACCTCATAGTTCGTAGGACTTTCTTTGTCGTTCTCTCCCAACAGTTTGCATTCTCCCCTCTTTGCTCTTGTATTTCTCCATGACTACTCTTTCTTTATATTCTTCATCCCCTCTCATTCATCTCTCTCCCTCTGTATCTTTTTCTCTATGTCTACGGTAGTAACATTGCAAGACCACCAAATGTCGAAGGAAGAAGATGTAGTGGCATCTAAATCGCAATTGATTTGGCATCAATATTGAGTGGTCATCTTCTTTCTCTTCTTCCTAGTGACTGTAAATCATCATTTAAATATGAGGGGTGACTTGGTTGTGATTACTTTTTGAGAGGAGTCGTGGTTAGGCTACATTCCTTTCTTGAATGGAGCATGTCCAGATTGCCACACCTTGAATAGGATAATGAAACCAGCTCATGTTTCCAGGTTATGCATGTCTTAACTGTTGTGACGTCTACTTTTTTGAGGTGATGTCACCCGTTTGCATAACCTCCCTTTTATATATAGATAGATATACCTTAAACATATCTTATATATTATCATATATTACATCCATATATATATATATATATATATATATATATATATATATATATATATATATATATATATATATACTTATTACATATCAAATGTCACATGTATATACATGTATTATATATTATGAATATAACATTGGATAAGTTGTATTGCTTATGTTGCATGCTTTGTTGCATTTTCACATATTTTCATAAAACATATTTTGGATTTTGTAATTGGCATGTTTTATAAAGGTGACCATGTAGCATATGGGAATGTCTAGGAAGAGGGTTGTATTGTTATTACATGATCAAAATGATCTAATGTTTATGGGCAAACATATAGTACATGACCACATTAATGCAAAAAGATCAATCATGCCAAGCCGTGATAGGTAAATCATCTTGCAATGTTGTTTAACTTTGAGATAAAGTATATAGCATGTTTTCTAGGTCACTATGATGATGTCAGTTCTTTAGGATGTTACCATGACAGGTGTTGATGAGCCTCCTCTAGAGGTTGATGTTGTTGCTCCTCTCCTTTCTTAGAGTTGCTCCTTAGCTTCATAAATCATATTATACATATTGTTTGGTAGGTATAGGTAATTTTAGACCTTTACTAAATTTAGCATTATATGTACAAGTAAAGGATTTATAGATACAATTTTAACTTACACATGGTGTATGTATATATATAAAGATTTTTTAAGATTAGTAGCATGCCACACATGATAAAATGTTGTGGTTGAGTGGCCTTTTATGAAGGAAGAAGTACTAGTATGGGATAGTTGGTAGGATATTGTGTAGCTTTGTTTAAGTTATTTGAGCAAGAATGTTTGTTCTTTTATATGTTTGATAAGTCATTATTGACTACATTTATTGAACAATGGTAATTTGATACAACTTTCATATGCCATAGGGTCAACACTCTCCATGATGTATATGGAATTATTGAGAGCCTTTTAGCTTTCACTTAGGTGATGAATAAAATAGATATTATGTTGAACTCATGGATATGAACTATAATGAAGTGAATTAACTGATGATGCCCATAGGTGTCAATTTTGAGATACTTCAATTAAGTGAGCATAGAGCATTGTTGTTTTTGTATCATATTGATGCAACATGTACTAAGATAAATCGAGGGATAGAGCTTTGATTTTGATCGTGTAGTTGTTGGCCAACAACATATGGAGGGTACGGATATGCTCAGGGTACGGTAACATTAGACTATTCATGCATGTAGTAGGGAAAGCCTCCTCACACATAGATATACCAACTTCTTTGCAACAATGCTCCTCCTCTTCAAATAATAATTGTCACTCTAGCCATGTGAATGTTGCAATAATTATTTTGTAATTCATTGCTAAAAACTAATTTTTGTATTGTAGACATGAACTTAAGAGTACTTTATAGCTTTGAGAATGAGAAAGCTAGGCAAACTCATGTAGCTAGGTGGATAGATAGCATTGTTTATAGGGATCATCTTATAGATTGTCTTGTTGTGTATTAGTGGCGGTTGGGCTTAATGGAGGCTTATCAAATTTGTGGCTATCAATATTGCATATTTGATTGGTGATTTATTAAAAATAATAAAAGTTTGTTGTTATTTATTGTACATAATAAAAGTTATTACAATAATATCAATATCATTTCTCCTTTTCTCTATAGATTATATGACAACCTAATTGTTGGAGAAGCTATATGGATGAGACTTATCATGTGCCCTAGTTTTATGGTTGCATTTGATATTTGGATATCATTGAACCATATGTACTAGGCAAAGTTCCTCGTTAGCAGTTTCTAATTGATCCACTGAGGCTCTCTCAAGCATATAGGCCTATCAAGCTACATTCTTTAAGATGGAGTACTATCCATAAAATGCTCTATGCCAATTATATAGCTCATGTTGTCTTCAACTATAACACCTTGGCCTTCTAAAGTTATACTTGCACAAGTACAATGATTTATACATAGGTTGCTACATTGCTTGGACTCATCACGTTCTACTCAAAGGTATCGTGTGTTCACTATTAATTTCTTCATCCTATATCGAACAATCAACCTTCAATATCGGGATAACATATCAGGTAAAGTCAACCTTGAATCACTCTTTCGTATTAGGGTTCACAAAATGTAGAAACTTAAACTTTTGTTCCACTTTTATCTTGTGTAGCATTTTGCAGATATTTTATAGATGATGTGACCTATGATACCGAGCTTGAGATGGTACCCAAAATCATTATCCTTTGACAACTCACTTGATGAACCTCCTTCATGATTGTTGGAAGAGAGTATACATAACAATTATGGATTACTTGCTTGATGATGATGAATATTGGATATGCCATTAGGGTTTATTTTGTGCATGGATGTATTTGTAACTAAGCAATTGATTCAATTTGCTTTTCATAGACCTCTCTCTATATGTATGAGTTAAAAAAGCACAAGAGAAATGCAACATGATGACCTTTTATTGATAAGAAAATGTTTGAATAAATGCTAAACACAAAAGAGTTGGTGATTTTTACAAGCAAAAAATTGTGTTCAAAATATCCTATAAGCAAACACTCAAATGGGACAGTTGGTCATTCTTTGAAACACCTACATCATCTTATAGTATTTGTGAAATAGTTATATTAGTTTTTGGGAACTAAGTGAACTCTATCGTTCAGTATTTTTTTCTATAATCTCCTCTTTTTGTATGATTGAATGTTGCTAAGTTTTAAAAAATTTCTTTTCAAGTGACAAAAAGAATGACAAGGCTCTGATTGGAGGAGGCATGCCTAATGAGAATAAAGTTGTACTCAATAATTTCTAGCTCGAATGGAGGCTCACCATTGTAATCGCATATGATGTTCCTACCTATTGTATGTTGTAAAACTTCTTTTCTAAGCATGAATATTGGGATAAAGAATCATACACTATAAAAGTGATCTATGCTTGAAAATAAATGCATCTACAACATGTTATCATTAAAATAGAGACATGGCAAAAAGTGACAACTTTGGAGAATAATGGTCCGAGAGCGTGTCCCTTGTAACACATCAAGGCATCGGGAGATGTGTCATCCTTGAGAAGAATGTGTGACTGGTCCTTTTCTCACACTAAAAACATAGTGTTGCTTGACTATGTTTCCATCTCTGTGACTAATTATGCACCTTTATAATTCCCATGTTCGTATGGCTATAGTAGAGTATGAGTGAAACTAAGGAACAAGGCCTTGCTCTCGTATGTGAAAAGAACAAGAAAAGTTTGGAGTGAACTTATATGTGAAACAAAAAAGCCAAGTCAATACGTGTGCAAAACTGATGAAAATACTTCTCAATCATAAATTACAATCAAAAGAATAGTCATTTTTCAATTAAAACAAAAGAAGAAAGTATAACTTGATTAATAAGTGACTTTACATAATTCAAAACTAATATTCATCAACATTATGAACATTATCAATGCATGGTTCTTTCAGTTATAATTATATTAATACAAGTTCAGAATGAAGAATCTCAATTGGGAACTCTATCATGTTTATACATTGCCAAGACAAAAAGATTGGGAAAATTAGAGATTCACTATCATATAAATCTCTAGAAAAATACAAAACATGGAAAGTGATACCAAACTCGACAAACCAAATTAAGACAACAAATTAAGTTACAATATTTTTATCATTAAAAAATGTTGTGATGCATCTTGCACAGGCATTTGTTAATCATTTGACATTAATTGCAAGAACATTATCGATCAAACCTTGGAAAGTTATACTAATAAAATGTTTCATTGACTAGAAATGAACTAATCCATGTTTCAAATTGACATCCAATAGGAATATTGACCATCCCTCAATATGTAATAAGATGGACAACGACATCAAGATCACCCTTTCCAATGAAAACTTGAGAGTATAGATGACAATAGACACCAACCTCCCTAAAATTTTCTCTACAGAGCTTTAGCCACCATGTCTCTCCCGTTTTAGAAAATCTCCCTACTGATTTTGTATCAATAGTTTCAATCTTTAACAACATGAACCCTTCTAACAACATTCATAAACCATATTATTTTTGTAGCATATGACTACCCAAAGTCTAGTTTTCTACTATAAGTAAACATAACACAAGCATGAGAGTAAACATCAAAGAAAGGATCATAACTACTTGATGAGAAAAAGACCCCATCTTAGAAACATGCCATGTCCTCGGCCATGTCCATAACTATGATGTGTTGCACAACTATGATGTCTGAAATATGCTTCCTCTTTGAATACGATCTCAATTGCATCTATCATTGCTAAATCATGGTTGTGGAAAATTACATAAGATAATCTGTTAAATAACTCCCTGATACACTTCAATGCCTAGATGTAATAATCCTTGTTCTCGATACTCATGAAAGCAAATGCCATATAAAAACTCTTATTAGTTGGGTTAGATCCCACAACCTCAAGGGAAGGCTCTTATACCTACGAATGCCATAATAAAATTATTATTAGTTAATCTAAATATCAAAATTTAAAGAAAAATATCTTATACATATTTGTCTTATACTTGCAATCAAACACCAACACATTTGAAAATGCACATAACTGATTCACAAGAAGATGTGCAAATAAAATGCCGTATGTTTGTATTTGGTATCCTCTAACGTCATGTGTGGCACTAGTGATAGTTTAATGCATATAATAACTATTAGTGAACAATTCAACCACTCATTTTCTTCTTCCTAATTTTCATCCTATAGAGACTTGAAATTCAATTCACAAATACGAGTGCGCGAGTGTACTAACAAGTTTTCTAAACATTGCAAAGTTTAATTTGATTTCTGACTTCTTTGGCGAATGTGGACAAGTGAGTTTTTTTCGACGTAGGCCTTCTTGAATTGATGCTCAAGGGTCAGCCTAGACACTTGAAAAATTGTTTTAGAATCCGGTATGTTTTTAAAACAAGTTTTCAATTGATAAAAGAGCAAAATATCATAGTTATAATAGCAAGCATAACTATTATAGAATTTGTTTTCAATTGTTATAGAATCCGGTCAATCTATACATCTCAAGCAGCATAATGAATAATCTATAAAACTGAGAGGGGTATATCCATAAAACTACCTGAATATCAGGTTTTGTAATTTCCTAAAATTATCAAGGACAAATTAGTAAAACTACTCTCTAGTATTTCGTAGTTTCATTGACTATCATAGGCCAGAAAAAACTTTTTATATTCATAAGGGTACAATAATCTTTTTGCATCAAAATATCTGCACATTTCGGTAATTTTGCCCCGCGGTATTCAATAGTTTAAGTTTTCATACAAGAGCAAAATGATATTCAACTCTAAAACCGTTGCCCTGGGCCGTTTATCACTCGCAGTTTCGCAAAACCAACGATTTTATCACCCGCAGTTTTGTAGAAACATGACGTTTTAAATACAAAGGAGAGAGAGAGAGGGAGAAAGAGAGTGTGTATGAAGAGAGAGGGTGTCTGTGAGGGCCACCGACCGCCGGCGGGCTTCGTCGCTGGCCTAGCCTTCGCCTCTAGCCTGACCCGACTTTCACATATGGCTTGGCCTAGCTTGGCTTTTGCTTGTAGCCTGGCCCAACTTTCGCCTCTATCTTGGCCCGACTTTCACCTCTTGACGTGTGCTCCTCCCTTTTTTCCTCTTCAGAGAGAGAGAAAAATAGAAAGAGAAAACAAAGAGGAGACTATCGATAGTTTTTTTCTGCTGACCTTACCTTTTCTGTTTCTTCTTTCTCTTTGCTTGGCCTCTACGACATTCAGACCGTTTGTTTGTTTTCTAGGCCTACGGCTTGCTTAAGGCCGCCTTTCAAGGGTAGCTTATGGCTATCTCTGCATTTCTTCTCCCTTTTCCTCTTTTTTTATTTGTAAAAAACTTTTTCCTTTTTTTATTTGTAAAAAACTTATGCCAAAAAGTTTTCCGGCTACATTAAAACTACTCTTACTCTTTTTTTTCTTTTAGAGAATCGACGTACTTGTTGGAGTTGTTGAGGAGCTTCAACAAGGCTTTGATACCAAATGTTGAGGTCGTGGTTTCTTTTTTTGGAGCCGACTATCGTAGTATTGCTAGTTATTTTCTTTTCTTCCGCTCTTTGTTTCTTCTTTCTATGTAATATGTGTCTTGTATTCTCTTTTATTCCTTTAAAATGAGATAAGGGAGAAGAGGAGAGAGAGATATGGTCGAGGTTACCCATAACGAGTTTTCTTAGGAATATTGTATTGAATATCATATATCACTTGCTTTCTGTATATTTCTTTTGTGTTTATACATCACTTTTTTCATCTTTAAGTTTTTTTCTCTAGACTTTCCTTTTTAACAGCCATTCCATTTCATTCGGGAGATACTTAGGAACTTTCCAAAACAAAAACAGTTTCAATAACGTTTATACTTTTGAAATGCAACTCATGAAATGAAAGAGGGAACTTCTTCCCACATTTCATGGTTGTTAGTAATGGGATCATTGTTAGTAATGGGATCAATAGTAGCCGCCCGCAACATGGTGTTTGAGGATAAAGCAAGAAGATATGCAGCATTTGAAGCGGATTTGCTGAACAGGATACGACAGAAAATGCTTCCCTTGCTAGAAGTGTCGACCGTCAATTGCACGACCAAACGGACGCCTGCCCCAAACAGCATAAAGCAGCTGTTCTGAGAGCAAGGAAAATACGATTCATAGTCAGTGATGAGTGCCGCATTCTTGAAGTCAGGATGGATCACCAAGACAGCGCGGCAAGGGGAGGTCGAATGTGATTGGTTGTGTGAACTACTAGAAGGGCTCCAATCCAGCCAACCATCGTTGAATATATATATATATATATATATATATATATATATATATATATATATATATATATATATATATATATATATATAGAGAGAGAGAGAGAGAGAGAGGAGTTTTTACTCTTATTCATGCTAAAAATGAAAATGAATTGATTAGGTGAAAAACAAAAAAAAAAAATGTTTTTTAAAAATAAAAAGTATAAGATACAACATATAGGTTCACACTTTTTGCTTTTTTAATCAATACCATCCATACCTATGATCCAACCGTTCAAATTGTTATGCATGATTTAGCATAAATGCTACTATTCTGTAAATCCAATCAATCTTTTATAGCTGTGTGCAATAAAATATCCAACTCTTGACGTACGTGACAGGAGCTAATATTAACTCGGCCACTCAACTTAAAATCAAATGTGCTTTTGAGAGAACATGTAACTTCCGACGATGAGCTTAATAGACATAAAAAGAAAACTATATTTATGGTAGTACCCACTATTTCAAGTCTTTACAGAAGAAGGATTAGATGTATCATATTTTTACAGAGATGTAAGATTTTTAGCCTCCTCCTCTCACTATAACAAAAATAGTATTTAGATAAGCGAGATGAACTAAATTATCCTTCCCTACTTTCCTATAATAGATATTACCCTCTATTAGCTTACACAGGATGTTTATCCGCTAAAGCTATTTGCGCAAGCCCACAATGATCTCAAGAGGGTGCAAATAATGCTTTTAGGAAAGCATTTTTTAGACGTGACTCAAGCCGTACAATTCGGTGGTTCGATTGAAGATTAATTATGTTCGTTGAAGCGGATCTGAATCAAATTTTCAACATGTGATGTTCGCGAAGTATTAATGGTCGACGAAACACTCAAATAGACTGCAACGTGGTTACAAACAGAAGTCATCTGGAGGCCTTTCGCACATGGCTTCATCGAAATCGATCGATCACGATTCTACGTGATTGATGAAGGGCTAGGGATGATTCGGGAGTCGTTGCATGTCTTTGAAGTTCGGGATCTGGTATAGAACAGAGAGAGAGAGGTGTCTCCTGCAATTCAACGAGGAGAGAGACATATGCGTGGTTTCACTTCATTTCAGAAGCGCAGGACATGTAGCTTTTATCGACTGCGATTAATGGCTTCCAGCTGACATCTTATTTATTATGCATAGTTGTTGTTTCTCGACAATGTGGAATTCAGGAAAGTACCCTGGAGAGAGAGAGAGAGAGAGAGAGAGAGAGAGAGAGAGAGAGAGAGAGAGAGAGCAATCAGTTGCAACCTGAGAAGGTGCCATGCTTTTACAGCGAAGGGAAGAGGTGAGTACTGTTGCTTTTACAACCAAGGGTGAGAGAGTCCAAAATTCGCAGGGCGCTCAGACGTTCAGACTTTCAGGCTCTCTGTCTCTACCAGCTTTGATCAGCCTAGTCTGCTGCTTTAACTCTCTCTCTCTATCTCTCCGTTTAATCGTTTCTGAAACACTGGACATCATGAAGTCCTTGACAGAATCGGCTTGGAAGACGTTAAGAGTGCATCTTCCTAACAGCCATTGCAATTCCTGCCATCACGTACAAGCTCATGAAATCTTTTTGGATCTTAAACGTGTCGATGCGGATCACACAAAACTATGCTTGATAGCAAAAATTCTGTCCATTAGTTATACAGCCGGAGCACAATTGATAGATTCTATTAATGTACCGGACCAGCTATTATGATTAATGAAAATTTTTGCTAGATCAGATCTAATCATCTAACCCATGTTAGTTCTTTCAGCTCTAAGTTCCGGAAAATTGTTGAGTTTTGATTCCTAATATGGCTTATATTTTCTTGGATTCGTGCGTGACTTTTTCTCACGCTAGATTCTATGACCCAGGCTCTGGTCTAGTACTGGAGCATCCCAAGATAAGATAGGACGGAGGCCTGGAAACCCGTGGACAGTCTACACCATGAAACTATGTTGAGTACAGAAGTGTCACACCATAAAACTAAGCGAATCGCTTACAATGATTTCAAGGGTAACAATGGGTAACATGAACAAAGAAGTGACACCATCAAACTTTTATAATGAACACTTCGGGTTGCAGAATAATTCGGGACAAGTTCGAGACAAATGTTGAAAAGATCTGCGAGGACAGTAAAGCCTACAGACGCCTAGTTTCTCTCTGGTTTCTATGGAATCTATTGGTAGGTGACGTGGTTTCCGATCTCTTGACGTACATGATGGCTGCGACTGTTTGTTTTGAAGCTACTCGAAAACCTACACAGTCATGCGGTTCGGCAGCAGGACAAGAGAACTGGCGGCGGGATGATGACCTTTCGTTGTAAAGTGGCACTACCAGGGGTCCACGGTCACTTCACGTTAACCGAAAATAAGAGAACGATCGAACCGGATCTTTCGTACCGGTAGGATTGATGCTAGCTGGAACCGGGTTTCTTTGCATTTCCGGCAGAATCGAAGACTACTTTTTTCAGTGGTTCTAACCGTCGACAAAACAATTTTCGATGGTTAGACCGTTGAAAATTACTGAAGACCTCCGAGAAAAGTTTGTCAAAAAAAAGGTAAAGAAAAAACTAGACAATCCTTAAAAATACTTCAAAACGGTTGGAAATAATCAACCATGTTGAAAATGTAGAAATAAGACATTTTGACTGTTCTAATAATCGTCGAAAAAATGTTTCAGAATGTCGTCAAAAAATGTCAACAATCAGAAAAGGTTTGTAAAAATATCGATAATACTATATTTAGCATATTTGCAGGAGCTAAACCACCAAAAATGCTTAATGAAAAACCGTAAGAAATAATTTACCACTTACATTCGACAGTTATCATATATCAAACGATTTGAATTTTCATATAGATTTAGGAATGAAATTTCACCACAAACACCTAATATATATTATAAAATAATCATAATATAATTTATCTTACAAATTTATATATATTCAAATGAAACCAAGATCGTTGTGCAATGTTATAAGCTTCTAAAACAATACATAAACACAATATGAGCTGAATATATATAGACCAGTATCCAATGTTACAAACATTTAAAATGAGTACATAAACAAAAAAATACCAAATATAACCAAGATCAATATCAACAGTTTATTTTGAAGCTAGTGTGTAGGAGGTCACGGTTGATAATCTCTTTTAACATTTCTTTGATCATCTCTTTTAACATTGCTTCTATTTTGTGATTTCTATAATAGAATAATAAAACATGATACTGAAAGATATAACTAATGACCACTATTATTAAAGTAACATATAATGGAAAATTCTAAAACTATGTGTGAAGAAATATTCCTATAATAGTCATTGTTATAAATTTGAAGCAAAAATAAATAACTCTTTTTGTACAAACCATTGTCTCAAATATCACAAACATAGAAGATTACATACCATTTCAAACATGTGAAATAATGAAAGATTACTATAAGCATAGATTATTACATATGATAATCATTGTTGCATTGAATTGAAAGACCATTATGAAGAGATCAATGCTTGGCATGTGAAATAGAATATATGTGCGTTACTCTTTCATATCATTGATACATAGAGGTATAAGTGTAGATTTACCAATTGGACTATTTTCAAATCACATTAGCTTGTTGACTCTTATCACAATATCATCATTTCGATATATGGCACAAAAGTTTGTTACTTCTTCTAATAAGTAAGTTTTAGCAACGGATCCTTGTTGCCTATTTTTATTCCGTACATAATTCTTTAATGTAAACAAATCTCTCAATTCGATACATCGATCAATATTGTATAGGTCCAATAAGTTGTCCTTCTTTAGGCATATTAATGGCAAGGTCTACTTTAATATCAAAACATGAAGGAGTTAAGATCATCTATAATTTACAAAGAATCTTTGGAATTGCTTCCTACAACGATTTTAAACTTTCAATGTTAAAAGTTTTCATACACAACTCATGAAAAATATGGAAACTCATTGAAGGTGATAACTATATCTTTAGGAATAATTCCTCGCATCGCTATTGGTAATAGATGTTGCATCAAAACATGACAAAAACGGCTTTTCAAAACTATAATTCTATGATCATAAACTTACACTTTTTGAGATATATTTGAAGACATTCCATCAAGTAACTAGATGCTCTGTAAAATAGAGAGGAATCTCTCTTTCTCATTTTTAGTTAGTTGGTATGTTGCGCGTGAGAAGATCATAATATTAATATCATCTACACATTCTTTTCCATGCAAACCATGTATTAATCCCAATTTCTCCACGTCCATACATGGAAGATTATATTTAGAAAGTTATAGATGTTAGCTTTCAGGTGACATCATTATTGAGGTATTTGGATATCTATAGACGGAGTTATGATGATTTTACTAAATATCTATAGTAGGATTTTTGTGATAGACAGATTCAGTTTCGGGTTGAGTTTGGTCCTTGCTTATTTTTTTATCAACCTCAACCATGTTAAAAATTTACGAGATATTTATCGTAAAGATATGTGTACTACTCACATACAAAATTTGGTAATATTTTGCTAAAAGATGGTGGCTAGAAAATTCGGGGATCCATAAAGTATGTACAATATGTTGAAATTTGTAAAAATTTCTTTATAAAAAATAATAATGCATCCTATTAGAATTTTAGTGGTTTAGTGATCATTTAAAGAATTTTTAAGAGGATTTATGCTCATTCGGAAAGGAACTCTTCTACATATAGATCCCTAGGGCATCTCTCTCGAACAATATTACTCGCTTGAAAAATTTATGCGATCATAGTTCAATGCCCTCCTTTATCATGGGAGGCTTGTGGTAGCCGACAATAACATTTTTACCTTTGTTTGTACAATGGATTGATTTATTTAACCTTTTTAGACCGCTTTAACCTTCTAGAGGTGTAGGGTCGCTTGACATAGTATCGTCCTTAGTTAGGGATATTTTGGACTTTTTATTTCTTTGTTCTGCATTGATGATTTTATCATTTTTTGTTCAGCGGGTTGATATCTTTAACTTTTCTTATACCGCTTTAACCTTCTAATAGGTGTAGGGTCACTTGATGTAGGATCTCTCTTGATCGGGGTATTGCAAACTTTTTACATGACGCTTTTCACTTAAGCTTGAGCCATCGTTAAACCTTAGTCTTCTTAGTTTATGAGGTCCTTCCTTATCTTTTTTCCTCCAGGCTCTTGGCCTGAATGTTTTATTTTTATTTTTTAATTCAAATATGCTTGTAGGGGTAAAATGGTTATTTATAAAGTTTTTTCAGATAAAACTTATTTTGATTGTCAAAAACTCCTTTTGACTTTTTCAACACCTTCTTTGAAGGATACATGCTTGAAATAGTGAAATTTAGCTAATACCACCTTGAAGGTAAAATGGTCATTTTTGAAATTTTGTTAAAGTTCAATTTTTTGGTGGGACTCGAAGTAACCCTCATTTTGAGGTTTCTATAAAATTTTAGGTTGGAAATGAACTTGATTAAAGTGTTTTTGTTGAAGGAAACATTAAAAGCAAAAAACCATAATTTTGCTTCTAAAGGGAAACTTTTGAAAAATATTTTTTTTTAAAAATTTTTAGGTGTTTATGACAAAGAATAACACCGTTAAAATTTTTTTTCTTTCTAAATACTACAATTGACTTGAGTTGAGCTAACATTTCATTTAAGAGTATGAACTTTCTCATTCCTTGTTAAGAGACTCCTTTTTTGAACTTGGGCTATCCAAATTCCGATAGATAGAAGACTTCTAGCCAAAGGTGACTCAACATAGATGGTAGCCGACCAATGTAAGGATCATATATGGACAAGGTCATTATGGATGCACATGAGCATGAGGTGTGTGAGATGCAATAGATGAATTAAGTGTGTTTGATTCTTCTACAAAATATTTTGGGAGCTTGGCAAAATCCCATAAAAGTTGGTTATCCTAAGTGGGATGACCTCTATGTCCATTTTATTGATGCCTTGGGTTTTGTACAAAAAATCATTTTTGAAGGGTAATTTAGTAGATATACAATAACATGAGAACCTAATCATGATGACAAAATTAGTGTTAGGAGTAAAGGTTTTGAATATAATTTATACTTATAAAGCCCAAATAGTACTAGAAGGTAGTATAAAGAAGACATTTTGGAAGGAGTTAACATCATCTGTCAAAAGATGCCATTGGGATGAAAGTAATTCAAAGAATTTCATAAAAAAAGATGATTTGTTTGGGAGGACACTTAAATGAACATATCGGTAAAAGTACATTAGGTTATCCAGGTATTCATGAAAACTATAGTTTTGAGGAGATTTAAATGAAAAAGGTAGGAATATTTTAAATTTTGCTCTAGCATATGATCTTTATATAGTCAATACAATTTTCAAAAAATGAGATGAACATTTAATTACTTATAAGAGTGGTTTGTTACAAAAACAAATTGATTATTTTGTTTGTAACAAAAAAAGATAGATCGTGTTGTAAAGATTGAAAGGTAATTTCAGGAGAAGACTTAATCAACATCGACTTTTAAAAATAAAATTTTAGGTAAAAAGTAAAAAAACAAGAATAGAGTGCATAGGGTTATTCAGACTAGATGGTAAAACCTCAAATGTGAGAAATAATATATATTTAAACAGAAAGTTCTTAAAGAAGATGCTTTGAATTACTTAGGTATACCTTTTATATGTGAAACAATGTGCCTATGCATATTAGGCAAGTGGCAAAACATGTATTAGGTGAATATGAGGGAGGCGTATTGGCACAAAAAAGAAGCTTGGTGGTGAAGTAAAATGGTGCAAGATAAAACTAAGATAAAGAGGATATCTTAAAAATTGCATTATGTGAAGAAGACAAGTGAAACTTGCAAGACTTATTAGAAAGTAAAGATAGAAGTAAAAAAGAGAGTTAAGTAAAAGCTAAAATTTGAGAAGATTTATATAAAAAACTTAACTTAAAAGAAGATTAAAGAGATATTTTTAAGATAACTAAGGTTAGAGATAAAAAAATTAATGATTTTATTTTTGTTAGATCATTCAAAGATGAGGATGAGAAGATTCTAATGGCAAACGATGATATAAAAAATATAAAGAAAAATTACTTCTATAAGCTTTTTAATAAAAATATAGATATTAATATTAGTTTAGAAGAGTTAACTAAATCAAAAAATTATATAAATAATAATTTCTACTGACACATTCAAAAGAATGAAGTTAAAGAGGCTCTGAAATATATGAAGGTTTTGTAAATCAATACGACCAAATAGTATTCCTATAGAAGTATGAAAAATCCTAAGAGAGAGGGGAATCACTTGGCTTACAAGACTAATTAACTAAATATGAAGAAACTAAAAGATATTTGAGGAATGAAGAGTGAGTACACTTATACCCATATACAAAAAAAGGAGAGACATCCAAAATTGTACGAATTATTGGGGTGGGAGAATGTCAAGTCCAAAATCTATAAATCGAGGTACAAGAACTTGCTTATTGATGCTTGAATTGGATTGAATTATAGAGTCACTCTTTTCTCTCACTATTATGTCTTCCTCGTCCTCTCCTCTCTTTCTTTCCTTTCTCTATTTTTCGTCTCTTCTCTTATCTCTCTATGGTGTTGTCAGTAAGACCAAGGCTGGCCACACTCTTACTGCTGCCACCTTATCCCTATCAAGCTGCTTGGCGTTGCAGCCTCAAACCAAGGCCAATAGTTGATTGTCTAGTTTAGTCGAACCTTAGTGAAGAAAAACCCGGCCTTTCTTATGCAGTTATATGAAAAGGAGCCCTTGTTTATATAAGTATATAAACCCGAGATCTATTCGACTTAAAAATTTGATTTTCCCTCCACAAGATCGCAACTTTAAGCATGTTTTGCATCGAAAACATGATATTTAATATCAGTACATATTATAGCCCCTTCCACGCTCGCAAAGTAACACGGACATGACCAAATTCGTGCATAGTTCTTGCGGATTGAAGATGAAAGTTTACACTGCGGGATCAGAAGTGAAGTTGACGATGTGAAGAGTGATATGGCTAAGACCAACTCTACAATTGATGCCTTGCAGTACACCTTCAAAAAATCCTAGCCACTCAACTCAATATTAGGAATTACTCAAGTCAAAAGAGATGGAATGACCTTCCATAACCGGCTTATTGAGAGTCTTTCAAGCTTCTACTCAACCCATGACTCATGATTGAATTTGCCCCTCCAACGACTGATTTTCCAGCAGTCCCCCCAGCACAAGAGATGGGCTTCTTCCTAACAGCTACTTGGGTAGCCGAATCACCGCCTCCGGCACCACCAGTGGTCGCCTTAGGCTGCCCATCGCATCATTGAGTAAATTCTTATGATGATCTGTATACTACCTTTTTGGACCAAAATTTTAGCTATTAATTTTAAAAATCTGAAGAAGCATTATTGAAAATTCAAAAAAATTAAAAAACTAGGTAATGGCACTCACCTGATAAATAAAGTTTCATGCAAATTGCAGATTTTTATGAAGAGAAAAAATGAAGATTAAAAACATGTCGGAAGCGTAGAGGTTGAGAAAAAATAAACTGATGATAGAATCTTACCAGTGATGAAAATCTGCCAAGAATCATAATTAATGAGAAAAAACTGAAAAATATATAAAAGCCTTTTTCAGTAGGGTCTTTATCTATGCTTGAAAACCCAAAGCAAAAATCAATTTCTAACATGGAGAAATCCTTTCCATGATGTCTTAGAAATTTCTACAGAACTTATGAAACTATTAGGGTCCAACTTGCTTAAGAATGCCTGTTAGATTTGACATCCAAAGAGCCTGAAAATTTTATGTTGCTTTAAGCAAATATAATATGACACTCGAGACCACTAACATTGGACTTATGGTTAAGGAGAGACAAGTAGAACAATCTGACCTAATTGTGCGGTATCAGTGAAAAAAGTACAGAAACAAGACTTCATCGCAGTAATTCTATCTCTGAGTTAATAGGAAATTTTCGATGAAATTTCATGTGGAGTATCTTCAAAGTATTTTCTTTCAAAAGGCTAGTTTTTTTCAATATTTTATGTGTTCACAATTCAGCTAGAAAGACAAGGCATTCTTCTATCCTAGAATCATATACAGAGAAAAATTTCAATTGTGGTGCACATGTCCATATGACTACAGTACCTTGGAGCCATTGTCCTTGCAAATTTCTACAAATTATTTTTGGCATTACCAAGGATTAAATTGATGATAAGTCGATCTTATCATGGTATTATTATTCATTATGAACAAATCAAAACCAAATGTAGCTAGGTTTTATGTTGTGAAATATCATGTTTGGTAGTGATACGAATTATTGTAATAAAAAAGGTTTTAGTGAGTCATTAAACCTCTGAAATATATGAAATTTTACAAGCACCTGACACTTTGATCAGCTTTCTAATGGCATATGAATTACCTCAATCCAAATTTCCTCTCCAAGATATGGCCAAATTACTACAAGAGGGCCAAGTAGTCTATGAACACAAAATTGGGAAATATAATCAAAGGTTCGACCCACCCATCTTGACCAACTTTACAATTATATCCTCCTCAGTGAAATTTTTACGGGTGTGCTATATAAAGATCCAATCTACAAAACTTTTGAAGCATTCAATCCAACAAAAATGCTTATCAATCTTGAGCACAAGTTTGCAAATATTGAATTTCATGTGGCACTATATTTGAAATTGTGTAAAGGGTGAATCTAAATCCTGCACCATTACAGATTATTGAGAATAATTTAGCTTCAGAAAAGCATATATTCGATATTAAGAGTGTCTTATCATAGTGGGATTTTTACCACTTCAAAAAAAATTCTTACACTAAAATTTTTGTAGTTCGAAAATTTCCAAAATGAACCAAGTTTAGTTAGATCTCAGGAAGGACAATTTGGATGACAACATGAACATTGAGGGGTCGATCCCACACAAATTCCATTTTTTGGACAGATTTTTATCATTTAAAAGTTTTAAAAGAGATTTTATGAAAAAAAATCATTTAAGATTTGAATATGTTTTTGGAAGAAAAGTCATAAAAATTGAAAGAAATGAAACTTTAACACAAAAATGAGTCAACGTTGAGAAGAAGATGAATTTTGAAGTAATTTCGGCTGAAAAGTGAAACTTTGATTATGAAGGGTTATTTTGGTTCACAAAGTCTGGCAAGCTTTGAACTTCAAATGATAACTTATTTAAAAGAAGTCAAAATTTGGCCAAACATAACCCAATAGTGAGTGAAGTTGGGTCAAGGTGGGCCCAGCCAGGAGTGCCCAAGGGTGTGAGTATGGGCTTGGGTAACTTAAACCATGAATGGCTGAGATTAAACAAGCTCGTTTCAGTCATTGGTCCAAGTCTTATCAGAACTTACCATTTTTTGGTAAGTAAAGCAACATATAGTTCAAGTGACTTTGAATTTAAAGGTTTTAATTGACGGAACTTAAAGGTGGGAAAGACCTAGCCAACCTGCGAGCTAACAAGGTCCAATTAGACCCGACCGAGCCATCATGAACTTTGACATGGAGTGACGTCACACTCATGAGTCTTGAGTGACCCAACGAGGCATTCCTACGCTCACTTTTAAGTGGTGGGAAGAACAGATATGAATTTTCATTTGTAGAAAGTTTTTCCATCGTATGGTGGAAGGAATGGGAGAGCAGCACCATGGTAGAGGAGGTGGTAAAGAATTCTATAAGGGACACTTACGACCTAGGATGAGTTGGCATGCCAAGTGTCACCATCAAGTGTAAGGGTTGAGAGAATTTTAGAGTTTTCAAATATTTATCCAAAGCCAACGGTTTTCAAACTATAAATAGGGCTTCCTTCCCTCCATTGTGGCATTCAAAAAATTAGTCTATGAGTCCTAACTAGGAGAGTCTAGAGTTAGGAAGAGTAGAGCCTCTAGGAGCCCTTCAGAGGCGGTCACCCACCTTAGTTGGTGGTTACGCCAAGTTGCCCACCTTGGTGATTAGTTTCTTTCTCTCACTTGTCTAAGGATACTTTTACTTATGGAGTTGCCTACATGGCATCACTACTCATTGTGAGGGTGGTGAGGTACGGAGCTTCTCCATACGGGATCCAATAGGTCAAGCCACTTCTTCTCTGCGGCCAGGTTTCACTAGCTTCTCTCTAAGGAACCCCTAAGATGAGCCAAGTTTTGATAATTTTTGTGATATATTGTTTATCAAGCCAGTTGTGTGTTTATAATGTTCTATCCAAGTCCATCTTTGAGCTTTTGGGTCATAAGTTGTCGATCAAACTCTTCTTGGCGAAAACTGAGTCTAGCATAAATTGTAAGTGTTCATGCGGGTTAGGTGGGTGTCAGTTAGGCTTAGGAGTGCACCGGTTGAGGTTTGCTTTGGTTTAACTAAATCTTGGTCCAAATACTTTATGAAGATGATCGGTTGCTTTTCAAACCCCGGCCTACGTTGGTTTAAATACTAGGAGGAGATACTTGGTCCATCTTTGGTGTGCACAAACACCAAAGTGTCATTATGCATGGTTAGTCTGGATAAAATACTGATGCTCAAACTCGGGATAGGTCGAAGTTTGAATGCAAATTTGTATCCACAAAGGATTCAGATCCATTTGCTAGCTATATAAAGCCACCTTTCGTTCCCATGCTCAAAGTTGAGCAAAGCGGATGGTGCAGAGAGCTGGAAGATTTACCACAACTGAAAAGAATCAAGCAATAGGCGTCCTTCGTCAGTAGGAAGGAGAGGTAAGTCGTCGTATGTTTGATGACTTAGTCCAGCATAGGTAGCGGTGGATTGAATTCCACAATGAAGCATAGCGGTTTCCGTCAATGATGATCAAAGCGGAGGATCAAGCATCATTTTGTTTAGATCTAACGTGAGCATAACTAAATTTTGTCAAAAATAGTGGAAGTCTAAGATAAATCTAAACTTTGATTCTTCAGATCTGGCCATTTCCCGGCTAGTGAGTTCTTCGATTAGGCTGCAGGTATGATCGAGAGGAGGGGCAAGAAGAAGGTTGCTAGGTCCTTAATGATCAACAAAAATATCAAAAAGATTAGAATTTGACTGATGCAGGAGATGAGTCAGTGCGCGCACACACAACACTTGGCTTTAGAAGTGTAAACGCAGATGCACACTCAAGTTCGTGTTTCAGGTCTTACCAGTTGTAGCATAGGGCCGCTTAGATAGAGTCGGTAACTTTCTTGATTTCACTCAGGTTTTATTTCCGAAAAAATACAGAAAATATATGTAGAATCTATGGATCTTGAATTTCAAAATCAATATTTTGATCAACTGATTTGGATTTTGTTGTGATCTGAAAAAATTCAACAAGCTCTAGAACTTTATAATCTCTATGCAGTTTTTTCTCAAAACAAACAGTTGGTTTTTTGAGAATTACTCTCAGATTTGAATTGAAGAAAATTCTGATTTTAATTTTTCTGGAGAGTAGATTCCCCAAGCTTTCAAAAACATCTTTTAATTTAAAATTTCATTATCTGGTTACTTGGGAATAATTCCAGGCAGTTAACACAATGTCTGAACCCTAGTCCATAATTTCACAGAAAAACCTGATGTATTTTTGTAAATATGAATAAACTGCTATGAGTTTAACTTTGGGTCCTTGAGGATAGATCCTCGAAACTTCCATCTTCCATGACTTAAAATATGGGACTTTTGGTGTTTGTATGATTGTTGATAAAATTTAAAAGTTTTAAGTTTATGCAGGCGAATTTTATTAAGCTATGTTGAGTTTTACAAAGAACCAATGTGTGTTCGACTCCTAGTTTACAAAACCAATCCTGAACCAAGACCTGTACTTTTTCATAGGCTTTATAAAAGCTTCAAGCTGCTCAAATCTCAAATTTGGGAATTTTTGTATCACTGAATTTTTTTTTGTGAATTTTTGGCAAACTACGTGAGCGACAGATGATAGACCCATTTTTTCTGATCTAATTAGCTGACTTAGGCTCAGCCTTTGGTTCTCAAGATAGGCACAGACTTACAAACATATTGAGCTTACTCCTCACAGATTATGTTAATTTTAAGATCACTGGTCAATTTTATATGTAATTTCCAAAATAGGACAGGTTCTGTCATATTTTGTCTTTTCATGACTTGGTCTCCAAAAGATGATATTTTGCCTGTCAAAATTTGCAGTTAATGACTGCAATTTGTCTAATTGCAGGCCCTTTTGGTCACCCCAAAGACTTTTTGGTTACCCCAGAACACTTCTTGGACATCCTTAGAGCCCTTGATATTTTTTAAGACCCTTGGAGCTAGGCAGCACTCGAAGACTAACGTTCTCAAAATGGAGCACACTGGAGCAAAATTTTCCCATTGTTGTACTTCAATTGAACTGAAATTTTATAAAAGAAGCAAGCTTAGCCTCATTGTCACATCTCCTAAAGTGCACAAGTAACACTTAGGATTGACCCTCACCCAAATCAGGGCCAGAAGGGTCCCCACGTGAAGCTCAGACGGGCATACTCCCAGAATTAATTGTCACATTGAAATGAAATAGAAATGTTTATATTTAAAGTTTGTGAGTTGAATCTAGTGAATTGCCAAGTCAGGCACGAATAAACTTGGTTGACAAGTTTTAAGTTCCAACGATGATCACCTATATGTGCAATTTGCAATGCTCATATGCCATTGAAGAATCAACACGTGTGTGGTATGATACAACTTAGACATGTCCTGTTCCAATTTGCTCATAACCTGGAACTATAACGAAACCACCCCATAGCCATTCTGGTTTTGGTTTCAATTCCAATTTGAAGGCTGGTTTTGGAGCAATTTTGGTTTTGGAACGGTTCGAAAGACGATTCTTGTGTGTTTATTTAACAATAAATTATTAGATATATAATAATGTCCCATATCATTATATATAATATTATCGAAGTTACAAAATCATATATTCATATTAACATTAAAAATACAAATATTACATTATATAAAAGTATATAAGACATTGAACTTAAGTTTTTAACATAAAAATTCAAATCATTACATTATATATATAAAAAATAAAATACATAATGGGTTTGATTATAATTCACTTACCTTTAAATTAAGCTTCCAAGGCATCCTCTTGGGTGAAGAGAAATCAAAGTCTATGTAGTTCTAACTTACTTTTTGGCAAGAACCACTTACCTTTAAATTAAGCTTCATACTTACGTTGTATCAGTCCTACTGGTACCTATATTAGTTCATTCTATAATAGTATAAACATCTTTTATTTATATATAACTTGGTACTTCTTCACACTCCAATGCTCGATGTCTTGCTCTTGTCTATTAATCTAGGCAAGTCTAAGCTTCCAATGTCTGAAGTTATAAGTTAGAGCAATGTTCATCCAATATACTTATACTTATACTAAATACTTGTTCTACAATAACAATTGAGTCTAGATCAATAAACACATCCTTAATAATTAAAGACAAAATATAATAAGTAACTTGATGCTCTTTCTACCATTTTAAAGTGACAATTTTCTCCACCATCATCATCTCCAAATTCATGAGAATCATAATGAGTAACAATATATACCTCAAATCCAGTCCAATACATAGACTTTTTATGCTTTTTAAACCTTATTTCAGAATATCACTGAAAAATTGTTGTAAAAGGAAGATATGTGTCTGTCATTGCTTTCTTCTTCTACTTGTGAAATAAGATGACTATGTTCAATCTCTACATAATTGATTAATGCTCGATCTTCTATCATTACTTATGATACTTATATCTTTGAATCCTCCAAATGAAAGAATATTATAATAAGCAGTCAATAACTCTTTTAAGCCATCTAATTTTAATCTAGGGTCTAATGTAACATCAACTAAACTAATAGTAGTAAGGTCTATATAATAATAAAGCTATTTTTCTGTCATCTCATGTACACACTGAGTTAAGTGAAAATGTGATAACATGTAAACTACTTCTAAAACTTGATAAACAAATAAATGATAACTTTGATAGTAAACACTAGATAATACATTTATGGTATTATTAAAAGAGATAGGAGATTCAAAAGGCTCTTATAAACATCCTAATTAGACTCAAGGAAATTTGACTATGGAAAACAAAGATGTATAAACTCCATTAATAGGTCTTTATGGGGCATAGTAATGGACAATATTTGGTAGGTCAAATTTCAAGCATGTCTAATGTCCTTTATGAATTTTTTGGGTTTTCAATCTTTTCTTTTACAAAAATCTACCAATTCATTTCTTATGTAAGGATGATCCTACAAAAAATTAAGGGTATCTCTAATAACCTATATGTTAAGTTGTAGAATCTTCAAGCTATCTTTTATACACAGGTTAAGTACATGACAAGAAGAATGAACAAACAAATATTTTACCACCTCAAATAGGTTGAAATATTCTTTATAACTCAGAAATAACACAAGTTTTGGAACAACATTTTAAGTGAAATTGAAAAAATCTTATATGACAGTCGATATTCTTTAAAAACTAATTTTAATATATAACAAATATTTTGTATTGTGTATTGACTTATCAAAATAAGAAGATGTCTTTTAGTTGACCAACTCTCATCTATCTAGTGAATAATAACACTCATATATGTATGTAATTGTGAGTTATTATCCTATATATCAGCACATTATGACACACTACCCTCAAATATATGGCTCTCTTTTTTTTCTTCTTTATATAATTTACATAAGTGTCTATAAATATGTATTGCTTAAGGATTATGTACACTTTATGTAATAAAAAAAAAGTTTTATCCAAAATTAAGTGGAAGATGTTCTATTGAAACAAAATATGAAAACTCCTTTCTATCTTGAGTCAAGTTTTAGTGGGAAAGACACATTTAAGCATATCTACTAGTAGAGGAACTCCCTTATATAAAAAATTAGGTTTGATGTCCAAACTCACTACTACTGATTATTTTTTCATGACATGGTTTTAGGCTATGCCATAACGATCTCCAATCTTAAAGTTTTAGACCTTTGTATAACAATTGTACTTAACCTAATCCTTGTGACTTGTTTATCATGTAACTTTGTAAAATGAACCTTGAACAAGCCAAATCCTTATGACTTGGCTTTTGGAGGGTATCTTGCAAGTGTAGGCTGTATTTGTTGAACCTCGACAACTAAATGATTTCCTACTCAATTGCACATTAGTACCAGTACTAGTATATCTCCCATGTTTTCTTAGCCCAATTATATCACGTAGGTCTTTGAGGAATATGACAACCCTAGCTTCTATTAAGAATAGCTTTCTCTTTGTTTTTAGAGCTAGAAGCACTATCACTATAGTAAGATATTGATTTAGTAAAATAATCAGAAATCAAAAAGATAGTATGATAATATGTATAGTAAAATATTAATTATGAAGCAAGATCATAAAGAAGCACTTAGAACCAAGAGAGTAAGTATGAAAAAAACAAAATATGAAGAACCACTCAAATGAGCTTGTCATTTGTTGTTGAAACAAGAGCCTCACAACTGGAAGCACTCGAATGAGTTAGTGAGTATGGTGACTTGACATGACACTAAATTCCTTCGCCTACAACAAGATCACCTCATGATTGGTTTGGTGAATCATGGCATTTGCCTTTAAATAAGTTCATTAATTAAGTATTACAATGAGTATGTCTAACCATCACCTTCAGTTCTAAAGAAAAGAAGTTGGTTATATGTACATATTATATGGCTGCCTGTAAATACAAGCTTATATTCCCAGTTGTTGCACCACTTCAGATTACATTTATTCTTTATCAAAAATGAGTTTTTAAGTGCAAACAGTCATTTGGAAGGAGGTTGCCTACTTGTTGGATGTTTACTGAAAGGAGCAACCCACCCTATGACAAGTAGTCCTAGGGATGGTACAACCAGAAATTATTATTGCGTGGATGATATCAAGGCAAATCAAAATCTATCAAATTTTGAAAAAATGAAATGCTCTATTCTATAGGTAGAAAAATTGTTCCATACAATAATTAAGCAAAGATGGTCTATTCCGAGCAAAAGAGCATATCTGACCAGTACTCTAAGAATCTTCTTGTCTTGTAAAATATGCTATTCAGACATCCCTATACTCCAAATGGGATAATGACTAACACAGGCTATACGGTCAAATGCTAGGTAGAATATTTTCTAAAGGTAGGCTGAATGACGGAAAGACTCCATAACCACAAACGAGAGTGGGGAAGGTGGAGTCACGTATTGGAGAACTGCAAACAGACCAAGGTTATTATCGAAGCCTCTCCTCTCGGATCAACGTGGTCAGAACAATTTGGTGATTAAAGGTAACACTTCTCGTATTAATGTAGATAGATCCACACTAGAAGTTATTAGAAATTTTGAGGGTTTCCAAATTCAATGGATCCCAAAAGAAAGGAACAGATTGCTGCATATTCTTGGCCCATAGATTCCTTAGGCAATTCTTTCTGCTGAGAGGATAAACCATCTATTTGGTGGCCTTCATTGTAAATAGTACTTTTAATATCTTTTTCTTACTAGGTGCGATCTCGCTAACCACATCTTGGTAATTAAAAAAGAGGCATGTTTTAAGAGGGTTTCAACTATGAAAAGCGTCAGAAGTCGAGCATTAATTTTCTTTCTAGAAAGGTAATGCCAATAATGAAACTAGACACTATTAGAAGGTTGACATTCAAGAGGGAGTAGGACTTGGCAGATACTTGGGATTACCAATGGCTCGAGAGACTATACTAGCACACTTAGTCATTGGGTATATAACTCATGTAAGTTATTCTTTTTCCAAGATGTATTGATACGATAAATCTCATGTAGTAAAATTATAGTTCAATCATGGGGAGAACATAACAAAGTCATGTAAACAAGCCTAAGATCACGTTTACAAACCAAAGGCTTGGGTGGCTCAACTTAAAATGTCTTAGTGTCAAACTAGAATGAAAGTCTAAATCTAAAAAAACAAACTCCATGGATTGTAATAATACTTGAGACAGATGCCACGGAGGAAATGATTCATATTGGTAGTTAGCTGCAAGCATTTGACTCGACAATTTGGAAGGATATATGCTCCACTTGGCTTGCATTTTCAAAGACATGATTGAAATGGAAGGCCCCTTGATTTTGGATCATAGTTGGATTTAACCTCGCATGAAGTTGATTGATTTTGTTCACGCAATTGGTTGACAAGGAGGCTATATATGCAAATAGAGGGAAATGGGGATTGACACATTTTGAAGAGGTTCATTCCATAGAGATTATTTAAAGATTGCAAGTAATGTAGTTGTTGTAAGTTACTAGATGGTCACTTTCGGACCAATAACCATGTCCATAAAAATGCACGAAGAAGAGCCTTCTTTGTAGATTTCATGTGATACTTTTTATAAAGATAAATAGTTCAAAAAAAACCATTTTGTTTTATTAAGAAAGAAAAAAGAATAGTGAAAATCTCTCACAAAAGATAATGGCTTAACGAAAGACCAGAGAAAAATCATAGTGATCTAAAGTCGAGTATAAAAAAAATACTATGTTTGTTTGCAATTTGTTATACACAAGAAAGAAACTTCCATGCTATAAAACCCTCTGGGGTAACTACATCTTCTTCCTCTTCTTTTTTCCTTAATTAATGCATGATTTTTGTTATGCATCTAATGATCCGAGTCACATTGATTCTCTTCATTGGTATTAGAGTTTACAAACATGTTGATATTCCTTTGGCTTTTAGGTATGAACACTCTAAACACATTAGAGAAGGAAGGGGTGAATCTTTTATAAAGAGAGAACATATTGAACCAATGAACAAAATAGAAACCAAAAAAAAGATTTTTGGTTTCTGGTTTATTCCATCAAATAAAGAAAGAGAAAAGCAATCGAGTGGTTACTTATTTGCTCAAAATCATTAAGTCTAGAAGTCCTCTGATCGGACTTCATCTTTTGCTTGTTATGCTTGGAGTTTGAAATAAATTAAAAGAGGTGAAAAGCATAACAAAAAGAGGAGAAAAAAATAAGAAAGATAACTAGAGAGATGATTTTATATTGTCAAAAGGATAATCAAAGAGATGTCTTTGACCGGTGTGGTGACACCACCAATGTGGAAGATGCCTCCCTCTCTATCTATCTCTCTTGTCTTCTTCCCCTCTTGCTCACCATTGATGAGAAAGACACCAATCACCTCTCTCTCTTGGTCTCTCTCGTCTTCTAATCCTCTCACTCTCTTTCCCACTCATTGTCTCTCCCTCTCTCTTTGGTCTCACAAATGCAAGAAAACTAGAGTTTGTGGTTTCTAGAGAAACGAGAGATGGTTTCTCAAAACTGGGGCAAAAACCGGGTGGGCCCTTGGTTTCGCAAAATAGTGGGCAAAAAATCACCTCTATAGCGGTTTTGGATAAATGTGCCTCGGTTCTTGTGAACCACCTCAAGCGGTGGGCTAAAAGATTATTTGCCATTAAGAAAAATTATAGTTTAGTTTGGATACTTTTGTCTCAAATGATTATAATATCCTTGGTCGTGTATGTATAATTTTGCCCTCTGACATTTAGTTTAAATTATAGGCATATCTTATCTATGAATTTACAATCTTGTCCTTATATATACTTAGAATTACAAAATCATGTTTATAGTGTTCTTTACTAATTTATCCTTGTTTCTTTGTTAAATTCACAGAACTACTATTTGACAAAATATGTTTTTGTCCATGATTATTTTGTAGAATTATAGAAATGTAACAAGATAGATTTATAATCTACCTTTAACTATTTATTCATTTTATAAAATAACTATACACATGATTTTACTATTCTATCTCTAAGACTTTGACAAAGCTACTGATAGACCGACATTTAAAATTACTAGTCTACCCATTTTCTACACATAGAATAATTGAAATAGATAGATAGGAAAATAATTGTTACATCCCTTGATTTGTTTAGAAATTTCATGTATCTATCTAAATCTATTTTTCCAAATTGGTACTTGTAGTTTGTATGGTATTGCAAACAAGTACTTGAAAATATTTACAGAGTAGTACATGCATGTTTTCATTAGTGTAGTTCAGTGCTTGGCTAGGTTTTATTAGCTATTTAATGGAATTAGATTTAATTTCTTTTATTTTTTGCTTGTTTATTGTTTCCTATTTAAAAAGTATAGACCCTTTGGTTGTTATCTTTGTCAAATATTTAAAAATAAAAACCAAAATTTGTGATTCTAAGTTAGCAAAGACTGAAAATTGAATGACCTAAATTTTCAAATATAAAAGAATAATTTTATTGTCCTTGACTCTAGAGGGTGTTGACTATGTTCTTAGGGAAACAATATTCTCCTTACACAAAATGCAATTAATGAGAAAAAAGAAAATATTAAACTTTTATAAAAGATACTATTATGCTTACATACATGGAAGATTATCTGATCATAGTTATTGGGGAATACGAAACTATTAAGGAACTATTTGGCTCAAGAACTACTAAATATGACACTACAACTAAACTCCATGTTCAAGTATGTAAACACCCCGAAATCCCATGAACTTCTCAAATAAACCTAGTTTTGTAAAAGCAGCCCCAAAGGGTTATTTTGAGTCTGAAAACCCAGGAGCCTTCCAGACAAAACCCTGTACATATGTTTAAACTGTATATGCTTTAAAATATGTATAATATACTTTTAAAACCTTTTAAAAGATGTTTTGAAACCCCACAAAGCGGCTTGGCTTAATGAAAGCAGGACCAGAAGAGCCAAAGAGAGCCCAGAACCGGAGCACATGTCGAGCCCGGCACAACAACTCTCGTGTTAGATTCATCCCCAAGATCTCGAACGTCCAAGTCCCTGTTATCAACAAAAATCATTTGAAATCATCTTCGGAAGGTGAAAACAGAAGCGGACGACAATGTTGGCAAAGACCCAACGCAAGACGGAGTACTGATGCTGTCAGACCCCGCACAAACCGTTCGTTTCGAACATACCCGAAGGAGTCAGAATTCAGTTTGGATTGGATCTGGACCATATATATCCAGATCCCAATCCAAATGTATATGTGGATTTGGATTTGGATTTGGATCCAAAGATCCAATCCAATATCCACATCCATGGCCCACATCACCTTCTCATAAATGGAGGTGGGGCCCAGTTGAAATTCAAGTGGGATTTTGGGCATGAGAGAGAATGGGGAGGATTAAGCTTGAGGGAAGTGTATTAAGCTTGACTTGTATGTCAAGTTTCGGGTTAATCATGTGGGTTAGCCTAATTAGTGTGGGTTTAAGCTTATATGAACCTACACCTAACCTAAGGCTTCACCAACATGATGCAATTAAGTCTATGGGCTATGCAAAGGGATGCTCCTAACCCAATCCTAAGCCAAAACCCTTAATCCTAGCCATTTGCCCTAATCCTGGCCTAATCCCAACCTAATCACCTAACCCACCTCCCTAATCCTTCCCTAAACCTAGCCTAATTCCCTTAATCCCAACCTAATCCTAGCCTAAACACCTAACCCACCTCACTAAACCTCACCCTAAAACCAACCCACCTAGCTAAGCCCTAAACCACAACCACCCCACCTAAACCCTAGCACACCATATCCCTAAAACCACCTAAACTAAATATCTGGCCCTGCCTAAATGTCTAGCCCACCTTATCACTATACCACCACCACCTAACCACTAAACCACCCCTTCAAAACCAGCCCAACTGACCTCTTGAAAATCCTATAAACCCCCCCCTAGTGGGTGGGTTTTTCAGATTTTCCCAGCCACCTTGGGACAGCAGAGCCCTTCCTCTCCTCTCTCACCCTTTGCTCTCTTCTCTCACCTACTCCACCACCACCTCCCGGCCTGCACCACTCCACGCCACCATCACCTCCCGACCTGCACCACTCCACGCCACCGCTACCTCCCGGCCAACTCCACCACAACCTCCCAGCTAGCTCCACTCCTTCCACCCGGCTGCCTTCCTTGGACACCCGCCACCTTCCTCTTCCTCTTCGGTTAGTACCCTATCCTAACTCCACCCTATCTTCACTCCCCCTCCACTCTCAGCCACCCCACCACCATCACTTCCCGGCCACCATCTGCAACCCTTCACCATTCGGCCAACCTCTGCCCAACTGCATCACACCCGCCACCTTACTTCATCCCCTAGACAACCCCTAGTTAGTCACCCTCAACCTTACCTCTTCCCTTAAATCACCCCTTAGCCAACACCCTAGCTAGCTCCCCTTTGCCCTACACCTTAGTGACACCCCCTAGTTACCCCAGTCGGCCACCACCTAACCTGCCACTAGTCGGCCAACCACAACCGACTGCACCTTGCCACACCCGCAGCCTTCCATATTCTTCCTTAGACAGCCCCTAGTCACCCCTTAGCTCCACCTTCCCTAGGACCTGCCCTACACCTTAGTGACACCCCTCCTAACTACCTCAGCCACAAGACTCCAGCACCCCCCCTCCTTCCCATCACTCGGCTAGCGCCAAGGCGCCACACCCGTAGCATCTTGCATCACCCGGCCAACCCTCCTTTGCCGTGCCTTTCCGAGGAGCTCCCTCTTGCAGCCCAAGGCGACGCTCAAGCCCAAGCTCAAGCAAGTCACCTTCGGACCAGCTATACATAAGTGCCTAACTCGGTCCTTGTTTATAGACTTACTTAAGCTTAATTAAATTTGATACGGGGTTGTAATAACGGAGCATTGTCTCCCCCCGCTTGTAATAACGTGGCTTGACACACCCACACACAGGTGCACTTGAGCCTATCTCGCTCTTAGGCGTGCACGATTTTGAACACACATGGGCCTAATCAGCCCTTAAGATATAAACTTATTTATATGATTTAAGTTGCGTGGGGTTTTGCTTAAGTTGTGTGTGTTGTCTTTCAATTCTCGCACTCACACACATTGAGCTTTCGCTCTTATTTGCAAGACCCAAGTAAGGGTCGTGTTATTAATTCCCTTGGGTTTAATTTCATGTTGTGTGTGTTGTCTTTCAATTCTCGCACTCACACACATTGAGCTTTCGCTCTTACTCCCAAGACCTTAGTAAAGGCCTATTGCAATTTATATTTGGGTTTAATTTCATGTCGTGTGCATAGTACTTCAATTCTCGCACTCACACACATTGAGCTTTCGCTCTTACTCCCAAGACCTTAGTTAAGGCCATATTGCAATTTATATTTGGGTTTCATTTAAGTCGTGTGAGTTGTCTTTCAATATACACACGACACCCACGCAACACGTTGGCGACCTTCGGGTCCATATATATTATAAGTATTTCCCTTTCGGCTATGTCTTTAAGATTTGGGTTTTAAGGTTCAGCAGTGTGCGTAGTCTTTATATACACAGCACACACTTGCACTATTGAGCCTTTCCGCTCTTAAGATATAGCCATATTTCCCTTTTGCAATTTCCCTTTTGCAATTTACATTTCAAGTCATTTTCCTTCCGTATTGTCTTTCAATTTCGGGTTTTCCCTTTGGAGTTGCGTGAGTTTGCATTGCATATACGCCATACCATGAGTTAGGACGCATAGTGCATCAAAGCGAACCCCATACTCCCGCTCAAAGTCGCCCCACTTAGGTCATGTGTTCATAACACACACCTAGTTGGCCCAAAAAGGGATAAAAAGAAAGACATAGGCACGTGCAAATCCACGTGAAATAAAATATGAAAATCATACAAAAATAACCCGAATCAAACACCTCAAAACATTTTTGTAGGTTCTCATATTTTAAAACTCGATTTTTAAAGCATACAGACTGACCCTTGCGCATCGGTGCAAGAAGGTCTGCGACGAAAAGATCTTGCTTGCTCACAGTCACCACGTTAGGAGTCAGATTTCAAAGTATTTCTTCGCTAGCTTAAGTTTGACACACCAAAATTTCAAATTTACAAACTGACCCTTGCGCATCGGTTTTGGGTCTTTTAAGGGTTTTCAAATAAAGATATCTTAAACGAACTCATTTCCATACCAAAATTTCATGGCAACCTCAAAATAAGGGTAAATGGCACCCCTATCAGAAAAATAAAATTTTGACAAAGAGCCAAAAATGACTGCTTTGCCCTCAAGCACAAATTGGCAGCATTCTGCCTATTCAAATGATTTCATATAAAGAAAGGATGGTTTCAAACAATTTTCTTCAAAGAAATAATTGAAAATGAGACATTAGGAACCAAATTCAAAAATCTTTGCAAAATGACAAATTTACCAAAACCTTGAAATTCAAATCAAATCAGGCCTCGAAAACTCGCCCGATTGAGGATAGTCCTACTCTGGGACCCTATAACCATCAAGGGTTAAAGTAATCCGACACGCTACACCCAACAAAGGGTTAGAGTAGTTGAAACGATAAAGACTAACTCATGGGGCGAAAGCAGGTCGCCATACAAACAAATATTGGGAATGGAACTTAGTTGTTTTCAAAAGAATATTTGAAGATTTCGATAAAACTTGATGTTTTCAAATATAATTTCAAAAGAAATGGTTTTAAATAATAAAAAAGGAAATAGTTGAAACCATAAATGAAAAGGGATGAAAGCCAGGTCAAGAAGGGATAAAGATGAATCATCCTCGCTGATGATTAAGTGAAGATCAAGGCAACAGTTAAAGCAGGCTCATATCAAACAGGGACCGAGATAAAGGATCAAGTCTCAAGTGGGCTAAGGAAGGCGAAACTACCATGGGCTAGACCATACCCCATGTCAAGACTCAAGCTAAGATACTAGGGGCAAGCAAGAGATACTAGGGTGGGTTGAGCTCACCCACTCAAGTCCAAGGCGGTTCAAAGGGGGGTTGCACCCAGCCCAAGCACGTGAAGAGGCTAACCTTGGATCAAGAAGAATGACACAAAGGATTGTTTTAGGTTGCATCAAGTCGAGCCGACTACAACTTGGCTAAGTTTGGCCGAACCTACATTGGATTGAACCAAATCAAAGGGCCAAGTCAAAGTGGATCGAACTCACCTTGGTTCCACTATGACCCAACCCACATAGGAGCTGGATGGACTCACCAAAGAGGACCACAAACGGCCACGTGAACCAGCCCCACAATTGGATCGAAACTTGGGTCAAAGAGGCTCCACTCGATCCACATCATGGAAGCCTCTAGCAGCCCCCTCTTGTCCTATAAATAGAGGCCTTGGGGGCTCATTTTCAGCATTGGGAGGATGTGAATGAGCATTAAAGAGAGTGTAGAAAGGGGTCCAAGAGAGAGAGTAGGTGTTGCAAAAAGAGAGGGAAAGAGAGAAAGAGAGAGTGTGAGAAGAAGCTAAGAAGGGAACGTCCCCTTCCTTGGAGCTGTGTGCCATTGGAGGACATGTAAGTGAGCTTTCTTCCTCTTTTGTTGATCTTAATTCTCTCTTCCTCATATTCAATTTGAAAGGAGTTGTATTAATGGAGCTTTAGTCTCCCCCCAATGTTATAATAGAGTAGAAATGTTGTTCATTTCATTTCGTTTATGTTTATGCACTCTACTTGTTTGCTTTCGTGTTTCTCTACCTCTCTATATTCTATACACTCTTATATCTCCAAATCCCCTCTATTCTTAAGCTAAATATGTATTTATATTCAATTCTCTTCAGTTATTTACTTTAATTTAGATGTGGAATGCTTTTAATTTCGGATGAATGCATGCACGTATGTTTTAAAATTGAAACTCTATTTTTCATCATCATGCATACGTTTGTTGTTGTATTTTTCATTTCTGAACCGCTGCTCTGAATGATATGAAATTTATACCGAATTGACACACATAAGCCCACTTGTAATAAAATTTTCAAGAATTTTAGGGCTATGTAGCATCGTAAATAAAACAGAGAAAGATTGGCCAAATTCATAGTCAGTTGTGCACAGTCTGTTTTCATGCAATAAAGGTTGGGTAAAACTCCCATAACTTTGTTTGCAATGAGATAAATTTGATAAAACTAGTCTCATTGGAAAGCTGATATCCATAGCTTTCCAATAATACTAAAATCATAGAAATCGGAGCTCTATGCACCGAAATACAAAGGTTTCTTTAGACCTTTGTGTTTTTGTAACAAAACGTTTTAAAACACCTGAGCAATGGTCTTTTCTAGATTTAATTTTATAAATTCAATCCACAAAAACACAAAATAAAAATAGTCTTAGAATTTCAACATTCTGTTCTATATGATATAAATTTTTTATGAATTTTGGAGATTTTTAAGCTATCCAAAAAAATTTAGAAACAAGATCTGAAAATAGAACCAGTTTCTATTCTTAAGAACTTAAAATTTTCACTCTCTAGACCAAGTGCACAAATTGCTTTAATTAAAATAGTCTTTCAAAGTGAATTTTTTGGTTTTTGTTTCGAAGGATGAAGAAAATTAAATCAGTGAAATTCTCAGTCTTTAAACTTGAGACAAACTCTATGATAGAAATATAGAGACCTAAAGAAATGCCTGTATCTCTATACATATGTATCAGAATTTTATGAAAATGATCTTGTTGGAAAGCTATGGAAATAAGCTTTCTAATAAGACTATTTTTAGAGATTTTGGATCAATACATATAGAGTTAAGAGACTTTTACCCAGACTCTATTGTGGGATATGCAGTGCAGACAGGTTTTGTCTGAGTTTTTGTTCAGTTTTCCCAATTTTATTCATGACTATACATGTCTATAATTCTTGCTAATTTTATGGAGTGTTGGTTTATGTGTGAATGAAGTGTTCACTGATTTCCAAAATTTTTTGCTTACTAATTTAGGCTAAAAAAAAAAGATCAAACAAATGTAGAATGCTGAAAACAGAGTTTTCTGTTTTAAGAAGCTAATGAATGCATTCGATTGATCTTTAATGGTTTATATGATCATCCAAAGAAATTTTTGGTTGAGAACTTTATTTTATAAGAGAGAAAGTGCAATAATCAAGGGTAATTATCATATAGCTTAAGCATAGAAGAGATGAAAGAGTATAAGTTTACAATATATATTGAGGTAGAAGCAACCACAAATCAAACGAATAGTAGACGATTTTACCTTTGCTCTTTGATGAAAATTTGCAACACCTCCTCTCAAATATTACAATTATGCAGAGACAAATGCTCCTTAATTAGAACATGAATTGAATTGAATTGAAAAAAGGAAAGAGAAGGAAAGAAAACCGATCTTGATTGAAGACCTTGCATTGGCTTGGAGACTGACCGGTTGGGGGTGGCACCTCCACTCTTGGGGAACTCCTCCTCCTTCTTCCTCTCCTCTTCTCTCTCTTAATTTCTCTTTGGGTTTCTCTTTAGGTTAACCCTTGGGTTTTCCTCACTTTACCTTGAATGAACTTGATGGAGTCACTTGAGTTTGAATTTAAATTGAATCTCTTTTGAGTTGGATTTTATCGAGCTTAGCTTGGGATGAGCCCTGCTTGGATTTGAGACTTGATTGGGGATTTACATTTGATCATGCCTTGACCCGTTTATTTCTTCGAGTTAGGTCGGCATCTTTACTTGTCTGAAGTGGGTGAAGCCTTGGTTGGCTAGACATGGTCTGGCCTTGAGTCACCTTCTTCCTTATCTCCTCTCAAAAATCCTCTCCTATTGATTCGGGCCTTGCTCTATCTTTGGGGCAAATCAACATCTTTTAGATTTTAATTCCAAAACTTGATTCTTTAACTTCGGGGTTCAAAACATTTTCATTTCAAAATGATGTTTTGAAATTTTATGAAATTCGTAGGATGTGTTCAAATCGTGGATTTTAAAATATGCCCCAATTTATTTTGAAAAACATTTTTAGGGTGTTTACAATAGCCAACGAGCCAATTGATATTTTTTGTGACAATAGTGTAATAATTACTCGTATTAAGAGTGGAGTTGATACCTCTACAAGCAAGCATATAATGGTTAAATATCACTATGTTCATGATATGCTTAAGAGGAATGAGATACCTATGTTGGTTGACCCTTTGACTAAAGGCATCTCTAAATATCTCTTTACAAAGCATGTTACACACATGGGTTTGAGATATGCCTAGTTTCTTAGTATAAAAATATATTACGAATATTATTATACTAGAAAAATGTATTGAAAATGGTATAAATTACAATTCCTCAAAGTAGTGTGAGGTAAAACCACTGTATCATAATTTTAGCTCAAGTGGCAAAATGGGAGATATAAGTTATTGGGTAGCCATAAAGATAAATATTTAAAAATAAAACCATTTCGCTTTATTTAGAAAGAAAAAAAAACAAAAATCTCTAACAAAGAAAATATAACAATGTAAAGCCAAGTATGAAAATAAACTTCATCTTCTTCCTCTTTTCTTTTTTTCCCCAATTAATGCTTGATTTCTATTGCACATTTGGAGACCTGAGGCACATCGTTTCTCTTTAGTCTGTACCCACCTAGATGACAAAGTTTGGGACCCCACTATTAAAATGGTTCTCTTGCTATATGTAGTTCGTATTTGGTGTTGAATGGTACAATATTGACCAACTTCAAGCATAATAGAAGAACATATGAACTTTGTAAACACCTGAAAAAATTTTATAAATAAAATTTTCCAAATACCAAAGATTTCTTAGAAATTTGACTACAACCCCTAAATTTGAAAATGATTTGAAAACTGAATATTTGAAAAGAAAATTGAGATACTTATCTGAAGCTGGATAAGTCAAAGCTCAAATCAGAAGGAGACAAATTCACTGAGAAAAGGATATGGCAAGAACCAAAAGGGCAGGCGAGGCAGACCCAGTCAAAGCAATAAATCAACACTCATTAAGGGCCAAGTCAAACCCGTCTCAAGCCAAGTATGACTCATGCCAATCTCAGAATCCAACTCAAAATGGGATTCAATTCAAATTTAGACTCAAGTGGCTGCACCAAGTCAAACCATCTCAAGCCAAGTATGACTCATGCCAAGCTCAGCTTGATCCAATCCAACTCAAAATGGGATTCAATTCAAATTTAGACTCAAGTGGCTGCACCAAGTCAATTCAAGGCACTTTCCTTTGATTTATGGTTTGTTCCTACCCCAATATACATTATAAATCTTACACTCTCTAACCCCCTCTATGCTTAAGCTATATCAAACTTTCCTTTGATTATTGTACTTTTTCTTTGTTGGAATTGTTGTGAATGATCATTTAATTTGGTAGAACTAGGTCAATTTCATCCCTTAGTTTCTTAAAACTAAAAAAATTGTTTTCTTCATTCTGCATACTCTTGATTTCTGAATTCTCCAGCCCTGCTCTCCAATTGAAAAACTCTGAAAATTGATACAAATATTGCTCACACATAGGCCAAGAGTTTATAAAATTTGTAAGAATTTTAGGAATGTTTAAGGCTATGAATAAAATTGAGTAAAACTGAAGAGAATTGGAATAGAACCCATCTGCACTGCATATCCTACAATAGAGGTTGGTTAAAAGTCCCTTAACTATGTCTGCAATGATCCAAATTTCTTGAAAATAGTTTCTTTACAAAGCTAACTTCCATAAATTTCCAACTTGATATGTTTCATAAAAATCCAATGCTTATGTGGTGAAATACAGTCACTTTTTTAGGCCTCTGTATTTCTGTCACAAGTTCTATCTCAAGTTTTAGAGTAAGGTATTTTATTGATTTAATTTTGCACATCTACACATCTGATAGACAAAACAAAAATAGTTTAGGAATTTTCACACTTGGGCCTACCTCAGGTAAAATGTTGAAGATTTTTGGATTTCAGAGAGCTACGAAAAAAATTAGAAAAATTGGTTACTAAAAAGAGAACCAATTTTAGTTTTTTAGGATTGAAGTTGATCTTGACAAAAGAATTAACTAACAATTTTTGCAAGCTTGTTTGAATTGGAACTTGGTTTTCAGATCTAAAAGCGATTTCTAGGCTGACCCTTAAGTGGCAGTTCAAGAAAGCCTACAACAAAAAGAGCTTGTGACAAGTGAATTTTTATTTCGAGTCTATGTAGAGACTTAAAATTAAATTGACAAGCTATGAATGCGTGAGCGTGCCAGTTAGTTTGCTCAAAGTAACAAAGGTGGTTTTTAACTTCCTTAGCGATTGTAGGCAAGTGAATTCTTTTCGATGTAGGCCTTCTTGAACCGATGCTCAAGGGTCAGCCTAGACACTTTGAAGATTGTTTGAGATCCGGTGAGTTTTCAAAATCCAATTTCAATTCCTAAAAGCTTCGCAAAACTCGTGAACTCAGTTCTTGAATGAAAACATTTCAAATCCTGAAAAACAACAATTGGTTATGTTTTCAGAGACTTGTTTTCAATTTTTTTTTATAGCTTCTGAATTTCAATGCATTAATCAGGCATCTATGTGTGTAGGTTAGCTATTAAAATTTCAGCACATTCAGAGTAGAGAGTAAGGAAATAAAAAATATTAATCAGACGTATGCATAATGTAGAAAATAAAATTTCAGTTTTTACAAGATAGGTGAATGCATTTTATTAGAATTGAAAGGCAATCTATAGCAATTAAAATGTAAATAACTGAAGCAAATGAAGGAAATTATGATTATAGCATAAGCATAGAGGGGATTAGTATATATAAGATCTTACAATGTAGGAGGAACCGAAAATCAAACACATAGCATGCATCCATAAACGTAAAGGAAATTGGGTAGCATAATCCCTTAATTATTACATCAGAGATGGAGTCATAAGCTCCTGAATTACAACCCATTGAATTGAATGAAAGAAGAGAAGAAAGCATTTGAAAAGAGAAGAGAAGAAAGGACATTTACCATGGAAGATCGTCTAGTGGCCGACGGCTTGGTGGCAACACCTCTTCTTCCTCCTTCTCCTTCCTCTCTCTCTGTTGCTATAGGATTTTTCCTCTCTCTTGAATGCCTCAAACTAGCCCCCAAGGTCCCCTTTTGTAGATTTCAAGGGGGATTTTTGGTCCATAGCTGCACATGGGTGCATGTGGGTTGGGGAGTGGTCCCCTTTTGTTCCATGTGGGTTGGGTGCAGCCCACATGGCTTGTTTTCTATCCTGGTTTTGGTTTAGTTGAGCTCGAGTCACCCTAGCCCGTTTTGGGTGCTTGGCTCGGTCTAGGCGGTTAGTAATGGTTGCTTGATGACTTGAGGTGAGTCTTGACCTCACCTTTTGACTTGCCTTAGCCCGTCATAATCCATGCCTTGACTTGATTCAGGTATGATCATTTGCTTTTGCCTTAGCTTGATCGAGCTCAAGTCTTGATCGAGCATCTAATTGTGCCTTGGTCATATGGTGCCCTTGGCTTTGTCTTTAATGAACTTGATGTAGCCACTTGAGTCTGAATTTTAATTAAATCTCTTTTTGAGTTGGATTGGATCGAGCTTAACTTGGGATGAGTCCTGCTTGGCTTTGAGATTTGATCATGCCTTGACTAATTCCTTTCTTGAGAGTATGAATTTTCTCCTAATTCCATAGCATCCCCCAAAAGGAAAGTTTTAAATACCTAGGGTCAATTTTTCAGAGTGATGGAAGAATTGATAGAGATGTTACGCATAGTATTAATGCTGATTGGTTAAAATGGAGAGAAGCATCAGGTATTCTTTGTGATAAGAAGATACCATTAAAGTTAAAAGGTACATATTATAGAGCAGCAATTAGGCCTGCCATGTTTTATGGTTCTGAGTGTTGGGCAGTTAATCATCAACATATACAAAAGATGTCTATGATAGAAATGACGATGTTGAGATGGATGAGCAGTCATACAAGAAAAGACCGTATACATAATAAGGTTATTATAAAAAATTAGGAGTGACACCAATAGAGGATAAAATAAGAGAATATCATTTATGATGGTTTGGACATACAGAAAGAAGATCAAAAGAAAAACCTGTAAGAAGGTATGAAAACTAAATTTGGAAAGTATTAAAAGAGCTAGAGGACGACCACAAAAGTGTTGGAAAAAAACAATAAAGAATGATCTAGCTTATTGTGAGTTAAATGCTAACATGGCACACGATAGGGATCTGTGAAAACAAAGAATCCATGTCGCCAACCACATCTAGTATGGGAAAAGGCTTAGTTATTGTTGTTGTTGTTGTTTTTATGAAGGAGGGGATCTTAGCCAATAGGGACTTGAAAAGAAAACACCGAGTCCAAGGATGATCATGCATGGACGACCCCTTGATGCATGAATGTACGCATGGAATGTGAGGAGAGTGAAGTTTGTGTTTAGAGACCCATACATGTGATTCATGAGATTGAGAAGAAGCCTATGAAGGTCGGCTTCCCCGAGCAAGAGGGTTCTCGTATTATTTCCTTTGATGTTTTGGGTTTCCAAAATTTCCTTTTTTTAAAAGGGAACTCCTTTTGGTTTCCATCAAGAAAGACTTTCAATTTCTTATATTTCTCCTCACTCGGGTTTTCATAGCCACTACTTAGCAGAGGTTTTATAGAAAATTTTGAATAGCATTTCAAAATTTAATTTCTCACACAACAAGATCTAATTATCAAACAAAATGAAATCCAAATAAGTAGGTCTTGTTCCTACTCTAGGATTTTAATGGTAAACTTTTCTCAATTGGGATAAGCTATGGAGTTTTTGAGAAAGAGTTTCCCACGGTCCCTTCTAAAGCATTCCATGGTATAAGGCTAAGAAATTTTTGATGAAAAGTTGTTCTTTTGAGTTTTGAGTTTTCTTTTTCTTTTCTTTCAAAGGGAACCTCTATATAGGAGGTTTTTGTTTTTCTTTCTTTTCTTTCTTTTCTTTTGATTTTGTCAATTTTCCTTTTTTAGAAAGAAATAAAGTGGGGAATATGTAAACACCCCAAAAACCCAAATACTTTTCAAAACCAAATGCCTGGTTCGAAAGCCAGTTCAAAAGATAAGAATTTTCGAAAAAAAACTCAGGAAATCAAAACATTTCAAAATTCTGTTTTCCAACCCTGTTTGAAATATGAAAAATCTTGAAAATGGACGAAAGTCCTATTTTTATGAAAGACCAGACGAACAGATGAAGCCTGGCTCAAAACAGTCGCAAAAGATTCAAAAAGTTCAAAGGTCAAGCCCAACCCGATGAAAAGTGAATTTCGAGGACGAAAAAGAAGCCCAGGCCACAAACGCATTTCAAGCCTGAAGCATCAAAGGCCAAGCTAAAAGCATCTCTGAAATCACGGAAAATCCAAGTCAAATGCAAGAAGAAACAGTCGAAACAGAGTCCAGAAAGACGAAAAGAAGCTCGGACGATGAAAATGGGAAAAACCCAGCGTAAGACAGAATCTTGATGAACTCAGGACCCGCACGAAGCATCCAGCTTGAAACGCCAGAAAGGACTGAAGAAGAGAAAAATTTGGATCAAATTTGGATCCAAAAATCCAGATCCAGATCCAAGATCCATATCCAAACGAAACTTGGATTGAATTGGATCCGGATTTTAGAAACCAACAAAGGATCCATATCCACACAAGGGGCCTATAAAAGGACGTGAGTGGGTTGGCTTTGAGGGGGATGATTTTTCCAGCACTTCACGTGGATAGTTGGGGGGAAAAAAAGAGAGAGAGAGAGAGAGAGAGGAAGGTCAACAAAAGGGGCTGGCCTTCCCCTCTTGTTTTGTAAAATTGTGGGTTGGTCTTGTGGGCTGCACTCAAGTGCAAGTGAGAGCATCTCACGCCTTGCATTTTGCTGGAAATGGAGAGAAACCTGGCGGCATTGGATGGGCTGTCTTCAATGGGGATTAGCTGCGTTGGAAACGAGATCAAATGGGCTGATAGGTTGTCAAGGTAAGCCCCTAAAATCCTGCCCAAAGTCCCTTCTTTTCGTACCTCTCAAAACCACCTAAACCCTAAAACGTAAAGACGTCCAAAGTCCAGCCAAGATGCTGGCCGAACCTCACTAAAGGGACGATCCTAGTTCTACCTAAGACTACCCTAATCTAGAACCATACCCAGCTCGGCCATTGGCTGGCCAAGCTCACCTTAGATCCCTCCCAGCCAAACCATCTAGCACTAAACCACCTAAACTATTTCCTAAACCAAAACTACTCCTAGAGACCTAGCCAAAACCGAGTGTCTAAAACACTCGGTTCCTTCCTTTGGACGAACCCGCTTTCACCCATCTAGCTAGCTGAGTTCATTTTAGGTTTTGCCCTAAACTAAATCCATTACCTAAGTTAGATCCTAACCAAAAGAACTAACCTACACCTACCCAGCTCGGCCACCCTCTGGCCGAGCCACTCCCTTAGGATCTCACGTGAGATCAAACACCCAACATCAGCCCAAGCTCGGCCACCCTTTGGCCGAGCATTGCCCTAGAGCTTACCTTAGGATTCCCCCTAAAGATCACTCACTATCCCTAAACCAATCTCGACCCATGGTGAGACGAGTATCCCTTCGCATCTCGCCCGAACCACTTCTTTAGACATCCCCTAACTCGACCACTAGCTGGTCAGATTTTCCCCTTAGAGCCTTGAGCTAACCTTCGACCAAAACAAACCACCTAGACCTAACTCAGATCCGTTAGTTTTTCACCCTAGATCTATCATATCTAAGCCCGAAACCCATAGTGCATTAACTTGTCAATCTAGCCCAAGTCACGATCTAGGATCAACCTTCTACGCAGCTGGTCATCTCGCAGAGGAAAGTCCATCCAACGGCTATATCCAAGGTCAGGTTTCGCTGAAAAAGGAAGCCCAAGCAAAAGTCGAGTAAGTGCTCGAATCTGATTCTTTACGTTGTTTCAAATTCAATTCAATTTGATACGGGGTTGTAATAATGGAGCGTAGTCTCCCCCCGGGATGTAATATTATGGTTTGAAACACGAATCACACACGTACACTCGAGCCTTTCCGCTCTTATCTGCACACCTTTTTGCACACAAAACGGCCTCAACAGCCCATAAGATATAGTTCTATTTATATATATTCAGCTGGGTTTTAAGGTTCAAGTTGCGTGAGTTGTCTTTCATTTTATACACTCAAAAGCACTCACTCACAATTGAGCCTTTCCGCTCTTACATATATATACGTATTTCCCCTTTCAGCTGGGTTTTTAAGGTTCAAGTCGTGTGAGTTGCCCTTTCAATTTATACACTCAAAGTACTCACTCACATTGAGCCTTCTCGCTCTTAAGATATAGCTATATATATATTCCCTTCCGCATCTAAGATATAGCCATATTTCCCTTTCTGCTATTTCCCTTTCTGCTATTTCCCTTTCTGCTATTTCCCTTCGGTTATGTCTTTAAATTCTGGGTTTTCCCTTCAAGTTGTGTGAGTTTGCATTGCATATCCGCCACACTCGAGATAGGGAGCATACTTGCATCGAACCAGATTGGTTAAATCGTGTAGTACTTACCTTAAATCGAGCACTGGATGCACATGACTACACGCCAAAATCTGCTAAAACCCGTGAGATATAGGAGCGCATAGATCCCATGTGTAAAAGTTGCAAATTTGACAAAACCAGTAGATAAAACACTTTCAAGTTTTCAAAAAGAGTCGTGTTTGTGTAAAATCGAGTTTTTCTAAAGCGTACAGACTGACCCTTGTGCGCTGGTGCAAGAAAGTCTGCGACGAAAAGAACCCACTTGTCCACAGTCGCCCCAAAAGTCAGACATTTTCAAAAATCACTTCGCTAGTTTGAGAAAGCTAGCTGGCACGCCCTTTTTAAAAGCAACGTAAGCACGAAAAGATTCGCTTCAGGCCTAAGAACCCGGAGTCGAGGATTTTTCGTGTCTACAGAATACAACTCATCCCTTTAGATACTCGATTCAGCCAAGTATATCCCATTTCCTAATAGCACCTATCATTTGAAAATATTTTGCTATTTTGAACAAGGCCTCATTTTGTAAGCCAAAGATTTTTGAAATGTTGCCAAATAATTTTGAAAACTCTACTTTTTATAAAGCATCAATTCCCTAATTCAGGATAACATAATCTATTTTAATCATTCTTTCAAGGAGTTCAAAGGAGACCCATTTTAAAATCTTTTCAAAAGAATTTAAAGTAGACCTTATACATAATATTTTTTCAAGTATTGGGCATTTATCGAGTCTACTAAATTTCTTCCCTCCGTAAACACCCCAAAATCCCATAATTTTCTCAAATATGCTTGGTTTTACAAAAGCAGCCCCAAAGGGCTATTTTGAGTCTGGAAACCCAGGAGCCTTCCAGACAATCCTGTACATATGTTGAAACCATATATACGTTTTAAAACTGTATACATATAGTTTTAAACCTTAAAAAGGTATTTTGAAACCCCGAAAGCCGCTTGGCCTGACGAAAGCCGGATCGAAAAGGCAAAGGAGAGCCCAGACCCGAAGTATACTTCAAGCCCGGCACATCAACTCTCGTATCAAAATCATCCCCAGATTCTCAGACATCCAAGCCCCAGATATCAGAAATTTGCTCAAAATGAAATTCTGAAGGTGAGAAGAAGAGCGGACGACAATGTTGGCGAAGACCCAACGCAAGACGGAGTACTGATGAAGTCAGGCCCCTCACAAACCGTCCGTTTCAAAATACCATGAAGGAATCAAAAAATCAGATTTGGGCGGAATTTGGACCATATATATCCAGATCCAAACCCAACATGTATTTGGATTTGGATCCCAAGATCCAAATCCAATATCTATATCCATGGCCCACATCACCTTCTCATAAATGGAGGTGTGGGGCCCACAAATATTTCACGTGAAAAGCCTTGGAAGGCTTGGGTAGAGAGAGAAAGGGGGTGATAAAGTATGAGTGAGAAAGTTGGTAGGCTTGACTTTTGGTTAAGAGTGAGTTAACCTTATGGGTTTAGCCTAGAGTGTGGGTTTAAGCTTGTATGCACCTACACCTGACCTAGGGCTGCACCAACTTGGACATGGCTACAACTGGACCAATGGACTGGCGCCAAGGGAAGGTTCCTAAACCTAACCCTAAGCTAGCTTACCTCACCTAGCCATTTCCCCTAAAACCTAACCCAAACCTAGCCATTCTCACCCAAAACTGCTCCAACCTCACCTAGCCGACCTCACCTAGCTAGACCACCTAGACCCTAACCAACTAAGCCTAAACCCACCTTAGTGCACCTAATTAAACCCCTAACCACTATGTCCCAGCCCACCTAACCGACCTACCCCAAACCACTAACCAGCCCCCCCTAACAGACCTACCCCAAACCATGTCCTATGCCCACCTTATTACAAATATCTGGCCCACAATCCCCTAACCGACCCAGCCCATTCCCAACCTATATAAATCCCTCTTCATTGCGGGTTTCCCTCTCTCCTCCACTTCCACCCCCCACTCTCTCCAAGCTCCAAGGACCCGGCCCATCCACCTGCCATTCCACCGCCACTCCACCACTCGGCCAGCACTTCTCCATTCCAGCCGACTCCACCACCTTCCACCTTTGGTGAGGAGCCTCTTCCCCGATCACTCCTTCCATCTTCTTCCATCCGGCCACCACTTCCATCCACCAGCACCGCCTCCATTCTTAGTTAGTACCCCACCTCAACCTCACCTAACCTTCATCCTCTCTTCACCCCCTTCTTCCTTGCCAAGCACCACTCGACCAACACTCCTACCTGCCACTCCACCACCCGACCAGCACCCCTACCTGCCGCTCCTTCCACTCGGCCAGCATCAAGACACCACCCGACCAGCACTTGGACATTCCAACTCCTACCTGCCGCTAAACACCCACCTAAGGAGCTCCCCTTCAGTTGCCCAAGGCGACTCACGAGGCCCAATCCAAGCAAGTTGAACACGGACCAGCTACATGTAAGTGTCTTAACTTGGTCTATTATATGAACTTGCTTACATTCAATTAAATTTTGATACGGGGTTGTAATAATGGAGCATTGTCTCCCCCCGATTGTAATAACGTGGTTTGACACACCAACACACACGTGCACTTGAGCCTTTCCGCTCTTAGTTGCACACATTTTGGCACACACACGGGCCTTGACAGCCCCTAAGATATAGTTATATTTATATATATTCGGTTGCGTGGGTTTTCCATTATAAGTCGTGGGTGTTGTCTTTCAATTCCACACTCACACACATTGAGCTTTCGCTCTTATTCCCAAGACCCTAGTAAGGGCCATATTGTAATTTTATTTGGGTGTTTCATTCAAGTTGTGTGCGTGGTCTTTCAATTCTACACTCACACACATTGAGCTTTCGCTCTTACTCCCAAGACCCTAGTAAGGGCCATATTGCAATTCTATTTGGGTTTTACATTACAAGCCGTGTGAGTTGTCTTTACATATATACACAACACTCACGTACACGTTGTGACCTTCGGGCCCATATATATTATAAGTATTTCCCTTCCGCTATGTCTTTAAGATTTGGGTTTTAAGGTTCAGTTGTGTGAGTAGTCTTTCCATATATACACGACACACACTTACACAATTGAGCCTTTCTGCTCTTAAGATATAGCCATATTTCCCTTTTGCAGTTTCCCTTTTGCAATTTACATTACGCAATTTCCCTTAAGCATTGTCTTTCAATTCGGGTTTTCCCTTGGAGTTGTGTGAGTTTGCATTGCATATTTGCCATACCAGGAGTTAGGACGCATATTGCATCAAAGCAAACCCCACACTCCCGTACAAAAATCGCCCAACTTAGGTCACTTGGGCACACACCTAGTTGGCCCTAAAAAGCATAAAAGTGAAAGACATAGGCACGTGCAAATCCCACATGAAATAAAATTTGCAATCATACAAACAAAGCCCAAACACTTCAGGTATTTTCAAAGAGGTTATTTGATTCAAAAACGACTTTGCCAAGTGTACAGACTAACCCTTGTGCATCGGTGAAAGAAGGTCTGCGACGAAAAGAGCTCACTTGCTCACAGTCGCCCCGAAAGAGTCAGATTTCAAAAAATTACTTCGCTAGCTTGAGTAAGCTAGCTAGCATGCCTTTGTTATAAAAACGACTTAGACACATGAAAAGGTTCACTTCGGGCCTAAGAACCAGAAGTGAGAATTTTTCGTGTCTACAGGAACTGACACGCCCGGTGGGACCTGGGCCTTGTGCAAAGTCAGTTCATATAGAAAAACCTCATGAAAATTTTTCAAAGAAAGTGTTTTTAACTTTGTTTGTTGCATTTCATGTATAGGATTTTTGAAAAAGCATTGAAGCATGTCGAGTCCAGGCTCCCAAGAGGTATCTAGCCACAGCTCATGCGCATCAAGTTCTCACTCTAGGAGGTTTTCGAAAAAGCAAAACAAACTAGAAGAGATTGAGGACTTGAGAAGGGATTTCGAGGCCAAAATCGCTGCTCTTAGCCAAGAGGCTGAAGTAGGAGACTCATGTTCATCAAATGGCGAACCAAAGGCCAAGAAATATTTATTTGAAAAACCTCGCAAACATAAAGAGACTTCCGCAATGGAAGGTAACCAATACCATGACTCCTTCACACACAAGGACCGTAAAGCCCTACAGCAGCTGCTGAGAGGGCAAAATAAAGAGAAAACGAGTTACGCCTTGTCTGATTTCTTGCTTGTGGACTATGAAATAGACAGTGACGATGAAATACCGAACTTTCATCGATATGATGGCATGGGAGACCCTAGGTCTCACTTGCAACTTTTCTCTCATCGAGCCAATAAGAAAAAGAAGGACTCGATGAAGTGGGTGTATTGGTTCCCTTTGTCCCTCAAGGGCACAACTGCCAAATGGCTGGCTTTATACGATCTTAGCCAGTTCGTAACTTTTGAAGAGTTAACGAACTGCTTTATGCAGAGATTCTCGCATAACGTAGAAGTCATGCCGACTTTAAACACCTTGAGGGATACAAAACAAGGTGTGAACGAAGACGTACATACGTTTCTCGTTTGTTGGAGGTCTCTCCTAGGTCAAGTGCGAGAGCCAATATCTGAAGGATGCGCAGTCATGCTCATCCTAGATAATTTCAAAAACGAGTTGAAAACCCTTCTCTCGCTTCACGAAATCTCAACTTTCCATAAATTGATAAAAAAAGCATCCCTTTTCGAAACAAACTTTAAAAAAGGGGTGTATGATCACTTATGGAAAGGAAGCGTAGTTTCGAAAACTCACTTGGAGAAGCCCAACACTTATGGGCTACCCATCGCGGACAAAGGGGCAAAGCCCCACAAAATCGCCAATGTCCGGGTGGATCCAAGCTCGGCAAGTGCTTGAAGAAATTTTGAAAAATTAGAAAATAAAAGGGAGAAAAGTTTTCAAAAACACTTTGAAAGACGGGAGTACACTCCGTTGGGGCAACCTATGTCAAAGGTCCTAGACCTCCTACTCGCCCAAGGCATGATTGAACTCCCTGAGATTCCTGAGGGAGTCACTTCGAAGGGGGGATTTTTAAACAAATTCTGCAAGTATCATCGGCTCAAAGGCCATGATACAAAGCGGTGTTTCTCCCTCTTAAATAAAATTGAGAACTTGATAGCAGAAGGCCGGCTCCAGGTCGCTGAGGAACTTGAGCCTGCCCAAGCTATCTTCAAAGAACCCTTTCCCAAGCACGCAAGTACCAGTGGAAAGGGAAAAGAGGTATGTGCTCTCACGATTTCGAAGAGTCTAACGCATGCATATGAGTCTAGTTTGTCTACTTGTGCATCTACTCTCGTACTTTACAAAAAACCCGCCCAAGTAGTCATCCGGGGACCACCAAGAGTTCCGTCCCCGGTTAAACCAGTTTTAACAATTCAAGGTTCTCCAAATCTCTCGATCAGAGCCATGTTAAGTGCGGAACCTAGGTTGATCGTGGGGGAGGTGACAAGATCCGGGAGGATCTACCAACCCCCACATCTGCAAAGTGCTAAAAAGGTGGTCAGTATGCCTGGCCCCTCAAAAGCATGTATTCCTAGAGTTTCACTGAAATCGGAGAAAGGAAATGTCATTTTAAAGGTATATGATTTCGAAAACCATCTTTCAAAGATTCCTATCAACATGTCCATCCTAGAGCTAATACAAACTTCGCCTAGGTATAGACTAGTGTTAGAGAAAATTCTAGAAAGAGCAAAGGTTAGTTCGAACATTACCCCAGAATCTTTGTCCAAACAAGTGGCCTCCATAGGAGCAAAAACGCCCATCCTATTCTCGAAAGACGATCTAGAAAGACCCTACGAGTCCCATAACCAGGTCCTACATATCGAGGTGGTTCTGAATAATCACTCTCTGGATAGGTGCCTTGTCGATGGGGGAGGAGGGCTCAACATCCTTCAACTTCATGTGGCGAACCAAATCGGAGTCACCTTGACATCCATCAACCCAAGTCCCATCGTCATTATTGGATACAATGGGAATGCGTCTAGACCACTAGGATCTATCAAACTCCCCATGAAAACGGGAGGGATAGCACACACGGGGGTGTTACATGTCCTAGACATCCACCCCCATTATAACCTGTTGTTGGGAAGGCCTTGGATACACAGCTTGTGCGCTGTGCCATCCACTTTCCACACATGTGTTAAGATCCCTTTCAGGGACAAAGTCATAGTAATCCTAGGTGAGAGTCATCCTCAACTTCAATGGGTCATAAATTCTCCTTGCTTGTCAAGTTCCCAGACCCACGAGGTAAAACTGGGGCAAACCATGCTCGAGCCACCAAGGCTCACATTATACAACCCTAGGAAGGTCGTATATGTGAAGGGGCTGTCCAAAGCTGACCCCCTCAAAGTTCTGACCATTCTAGGAAAACTCAAGAACTCCTTATTTTCAAAACCCCTGGACAAAAATCCCTATGTGCACAACATAGACGACAGCAAGTTTCAGGACCACGATTTATATCAAACATTCTCCAAAAACAAAAAATCATAGAACATGCTGTTAAATATGGGCTATTTGCCTTATAAGAGTCTAGGGGCACAAAATCAAGGTCTCTTAGAACCCATACTACCTAGGGCCAATCCAAGCCCATATGGGATTGGCTATACTCCCAGAATACCACCAGAACTACCCCCTATGACCACCTGTGTCAAGGGTGCCCTGGAGCCTACCCTAGAAGAAACCTACGATTTAGACCTCTTATTCAGAGTCTAACCTGTAGTGTTTTCTCTTTGTAGGTATGATGGAAGATCCCTTTTATCAAAAATACAAAAACATTTGAAAAATTCGAAATCCAAAAAAATAGAAAAATTACAAAAGCCAAAAACATTTGAAAATGAAAAACTTGAAAAAAGAGTAGTTTGTATAGTTCCCAAAGTTCTCGTTTTACAAAGGAACAAAAAAAATAAAAAATTTACAAAATTCCAAAAAGATTTTGTACATAGCTGCTCCTGGTAAAGATTTGGGAAAAGAAAAAGATTTCGAAAGAAACGTTGTCTGCAAAACCAGACCAAAATTTTTGAAATCAATAGAAATTCCAAGTGTAAAACCAGGTCTTTTAAAAATCCATGCATCAAATTCCCTAGGATCTATAAACCTCGAGAATGATCAAAGCCTGGAGGTGGATCCCCTTGAGGAAGATCCCACTTCTGAGCTCCCAGAATTTCACAAAATTCTCGATTTTGAAAAGCCTTCAAATTCAGTAGGAGGAGATTTCATAGAGGTAAATCTAGGGAGTGATTCAAAGCCCAAACTCATTAAGGTAGGTGCATGTTTGCATGAGCATGAAAGATCATCATTCATTGCATTTCTAAAAACCTACTTAGATGTGTTTGTATGGACGTATGAAGACATGCCAGGCATAGACCCCAGTATTGTCGAACATCATCTTCCCTTAGATGCGAATGTGAAACCCATAAAGCAAAAGCTTAGGAAAATACATCCGAATGTACACGCACAAGTCAAAGAGGGTTTAGAAGATCTGTTAAAAGCTGGATTTATAAAACCCATTGCATATCTGATTGGTTATCCAATATAGTTATTGTTCGAAAAACCAATGGGAAGATTTGAATATGCATTGATTTTAGAAACCTTAATAAAGCCACTCCAAAGGATAATTATCCTTTACCAAACATAGATTTGATAGTCGATAGTACTGCAAATCACGAAATGTTTTCATTTATGGATGGCTATTCAGGGTATAATCAAATCAAACTAAGCCCACAAGATCAGGGTAAGACCGCTTTCACAACCCCATGGGGCACATACTGCTATACAGTAATGCCCTTTGGTTTGAAAAATGCCGGCACCACATACCAGAGAGCTATGACCACGATCTTCCATGATCAGATTCATGAGCTCGTAGAGGTATATGTGGATGATCTCTTGGCCAAATACAAAACTCGATGCACTCATATCGAATGCTTGCAAAAGATTTTCGAAAGGCTTAGACTTTACAAAGTAAAGCTAAACCCTCAGAAGTGTGTGTTTGGAGTAGAGTCCGGAAAGCTCATAGGCTTTATGGTGAGCCAAAGGGGCATAGAAGTTGACCCGTCTAAGTGTCGAGCCATCATAGACATGGCTCCACCCTCCAATCTCACGCAGATTCGTAGCGTCCAAGGTCGATTACAATCCATTCGCAGGTTTATCTCAAACCTGACGACTAGATGCGAACCCTTTAACAAGTTGTTGAGAAAGGGCACTAAATTTTCATGGGATAACGACTGCCAAAAGTCATTTGAAAGACTAAAGGCATACTTATTTAATCCCCCTGTTTTAGATCCTCCAAAGCAAGGAAAACCTCTTCTGCTTTACATTTCGTGCATGCAAATGCTTTGGGTGCCTTGTTAGCACAATACAAGGATGATACCCACAAGGAATATGCCATCTATTATATTTCGAAAACTCTCTTGACTTATGAAAGGAATTATCAAGCCATGAAGAAGACGTGCTTGGCCCTAGTTTGGGCCTGCCAGAAATTTCGACACTATTTTCTAGATAATGAGTGTAGACATGGAAAATTCCCACTTCTAGTTCTTAGGCCTGAAGTGAACCTTTTCGTGTGTCTAAGTCGTTTTTATAACAAAAGGGCGTGCCAGCTAGCTTACTCAAGCTAGCGAAGTAAGTTTTTGAAATCTGACTCTATCGGGATGACTGTGAGCAAGTGAGCTATTTTCGTCGCAGACCTTCTTGCTTCGATGCGCAAGGGTCAGTCTGTACACTTGGCAAAGTCTTTTAAAACAAACCTCTTTGAAAAATACCCGAAGTGTTTGGGATTTCTTTGTATGATTGCAAGTTTTATTTCACGTGGGATTTTGCACGTGCCCACGTCTTTCTTTTTATGCTTTTTAGGGCCAACTAGGTGTGTAAGTGACTTAAGTTGGGCGATTTTTGCACGGAAGTGTGGGGTTTTGCTTTGATGCAATATGCATCCTAACTCGTGGTATGGCGAATATGCAATGCAAACTCACACAACTCCAAAGGGAAAACCTGAATTGAAAGACAATGCTGAAGGGAAATGACTTAATGTAAATCGCAAAAGGAAAATTGCAAAAGGGAAATATGGCTATATCTTAAGAGCGGAAAGGCTCAATTGTGCAAGTATGTGTGTCATGTATATATGGAAAGACTACTAACACAACTGAACCTTAAAACCCAAATCTTAAAGACATAGCGGAAGGGAAATACTTATAATATATATGGGCCTGAAGGTCGCCAACGTGTGCGTGGGTGTTGTGTATATATGTAAAGACAACTCACACGACTTGTAATGTAAAACCCAAATATAATTGCAATATGGCCCTTACTAGGGTCTTGGGAATAAGAGCGAAAGCTCAATGTGTGTGAGTGTGGAATTGAAAGACCACGCACACAACTTGAATTGAAACACCCAAATGAAATTGCAATATGGCCCTTACTAGGGTCTTGGGAATAAGAGCGAAAGCTCAATGTGTGTGAGTGTGGAATTGAAAGACCACGCACACAACTTGAATTTAAAACACCGAAATGAAATTGCAATATGGCCCTTACTAGGGTCTTGGGATTAAGAGCGAAAGCTCAATGTGTGTGAGTGTGGAATTGAAGGACAACACCCACGATTTAAGTTAAAACCCACGCAGCTGAATATATATAAGTATAACTATATCTTAGGGGCTGTTTAGGCCCGTGTGTGTGCCAAAATGGTGTGCAGATAAGAGCGGAATGACTCAAATGCATGTGTGTGTTGGTGTGGCAAACCACAATATTACAACCGGGGGGAGACAACTGTAGACGCAGAAAGTTCTTGCTTCTGGTTCTTAGGCATGAAGCGAATCTTTTCGTGTGTCTAAGTCCTATTTAAGCAAAAGGGCGTGCCAGCTAGCTTACTTAAGCTAGCGAAGAGATATTTTAAATCTGACTCCTAACGTGGCAACTGTGAGCAAGCAAGCTCTTTTCGTCACAGACCTTCTTGCACCGATGCGCAAGGGGCAGTCTGTACGCTTAGAAAATAGAGTTTTTGAATATGAGAACCTACGAAAATGTTTGAGGTGTTCGATTCGGGCTGTTTTTGTATGATTTTCAGATTTTATTTCACATGGATTTGCACGTGCCTATGTCTTTCTTTTTATCCCTTTTCAGGCCAAGTAGGTGTGTGTTATAAACACGTGACCTAAGTGGGGCGATTTTGAGCGGGAGTATGGGGTTTTGCTTTGATGCAATATGCATCCTAACTCGTGGTATGGCGTATATGCAATGCAAACTCACGCAACTCCAAAGGGAAAACCCAAATTTGAAAGATAATGCGGAAGGGAAAGGACTTGAAATGTAAAGTGCCAAAGGGGAAATTGCGAAAGGGAAATATGGCTATATCTTAAGAGCGGAAAGGGTCAATAGTGCAAGTGTGTGCCGTGTATATATGTAAAGACTACGCACACTGTTGAACCTTAAAACCCAAATCTTAAAGACATAGCCGAAAGGGAAATACTTATAATATATATGGGCCCGAAGGTCACCAACGTGTTGCGTGGGTGTTGTGTGTATATTGAAAGACAACTCACATGACTTAAATGAAACCCAAATATAAATTGCAATATGGCCTTAACTAAGGTCTTGGGAGTAAGAACGAAAGCTCAATGTGTGTGAGTGTAGAATTGAAATACTACGCACACGACATGAAATTAAACCCAAATATAAATTGCAATAGACCTTGACTAAGGTCTTGGGGAGTAAGAGCGAAAGCTCAATGTGTGTGAGTGTAGAATTGAAGTACTACGCACACAACATGAAATTAAACCCAAATATAAATTGCAATAGGCCTTCACTAAGGTCTTGGGGAGTAAGAGCGAAAGCTCAATGTGTGTGAGTGTAGAATTGAAGTACTACGCACACGACATGAAGTAAAACACCCAAGGAAAAATATAACACGGCCCTTACTTGGGTCTTGCAAATAAGAGCGAAAGCTCAATGTGTGTGTGCGAGAATTGAAAGACAACACACACAACTTAAGCAAAATCCCACGCAACTTAAATTATATATATAAGTCTATATATTAAGGGCTGATTAGGCCCGTGTGTGTGTTCAAAATCGTGTACAACTAAGAGCGGGATAGGCTCAAGTGCACGTGTGTGTGGGTGTATCAAGCCACGTTATTACAAGCGGGGGGAGACAATCCTCTGTTATTATAACCCCGTATCAAATTTAATTAAGCTTAAGCGAGTCTATAAACAGGGACCGAGTTAGGCACTTACGTATAGCTGGTCCGGAGGTGACTTGCTTGAGCTTGGGCTTGAGCGTCACCTTGGGCTGCAAGAGGGAGCTCCTCGGAAGGGCGCGACAAAGGAGGTTGCTGGCCGGGTGACAAGGATGCAGCGGATGGGGTGCCTTGGCGCTAGCCGGGTGATGGGAGGGGGTGCTGCTGTGGCGCCTTGGCTGGGGTAGTTAGGGGATGTCACTAAGGTATAGGGCAGGCCTTAAGGGAAGGTAGGGCTAAGGGTCTTAACTAGGGGCTGTCTAAGGGAGATGTAGGGTGGCGGGTGGTTAAGTGGTGGCCGGTTGGATGGAGTGGAGGCTAGGCTAAGGAAGGGTGGTATGTGGTGGCTGAGAGTGGAGGGGGAGTGAAGAGCAGGTGGTGTTAGGTGTAAACACCCCGAAATCCCACGAATTCCTCAAAACAACCTGGTTTTATAAAAAGCAGCCCCAAAGGGCCATTTTGAGTCTGGAAACCCAGGAGCCTTCCAGACAACCCTGTATATATGTTTTAAACTTCATATTTCAAAAATATATAATATGGCTTTTAAAAGCCTTTTAAAACATGTTTTGAAACCCCGAAGCGGCTTGGCCCGATCAAGACGGGACTAGGAGAGCTAAGAAGAGCCCAGAACCGGAGCACATGTCGAGCCCGGCACAGCAACTCTTGTATCAAATTCACACCCCCATGATCTCGAACGTCCAAGACCCTGTTATCATCAAAACATCATTTGAAGTCATCTCCGGAAGGCGAAAACAGAGGTGGACAATCATGTTGGCGAAGACCCAACGCAGACGGAGCACTAATGCTATCAGGCCCTGCACAAACCGTTCGTTTCGAACACAGCTCGAAGGAGTCAGAGTTCAGTTTGGATCGGATCTGGACCATATATATCCAGATCCTAATCCAAACCCATATGTGGACTTGGATTTGGATTTGGATCCAGAGATCCAATCCAATATCCATATCCATGGCCCACATCACCTTCTCATAAATGGAGGTGGGGCCCACTTGAAATTCACGTGGGATCATGGGCATGAGAGAAAGTGGGGATGGATAAGATCAAGTGTGGTTGTAATTAAGCTTGACTTGTGTGTCAAGTTTGGGGTTAGTCATGTGGGTTAGCCTAATTGAGTGGGTTTAAGCTTGTAATTAGCCAAAACCTAACCTAGGGCTGCACCAACATGAGGTGGTTAAGATCTATGGGCCATGCAAAGGGAGCTCCTTCACCTAAACCTAACCCAAAATACCTAATCCTAGCCTTCCACCCTAATCCGCCCCTAATTTGAGCCAAATCACCTAACCCACTTCCCCAATCCTTCCCTAAACCTAGGTTAATTTCCCTAAACCTAGCCTAATCCTAGCCTAATCACCTAACCTAGCTCACTAAACCTCACCCTAGAACCCAACCACCTAACCAAACCCTAAACCCCTAAACCACCCCTAGCCCACAATCTACCCAAACCACTAGTATTTAAAATATCTGGCCCTACCCTTTCCAGCCCACCTTTTCTTCATACCACCCTACCTAAACCACCTAACCACTACCCCAAACCCAACCCTAACCGACCTACCCATTCCTATATAAACCCCCCCCTTGGGGGCGGGTTTTCCTATCTAGGAGCCCTCTCCAAGCCAGTCGGGTCCTCTCCTTCCTCTCCTTCCCCCAAGTCCAGCCGACTCCTCCACTTCCCCAGCTGCTCCACCTGCTCCGCCTGCACCACCACCTACTTTCCATCCCACCACCACTTGCACCGCCATCTCCACCACCTCCCGGCCGAGCATCACTACCTGCCCTACTCCCTTCCAGCCGAGCGCCACCTTCTCTTCACTCGGTAAGTACCCCACACTCTACCTAGCTCCTTCTCTACTCCCTCTCCACTCCCAGCCACCCACCATACCACCACCTTACATTAATATCAGCCACTCGCCGCCACCACTCCCACTCGACCAAGCCTTAGCCGCCCTAGCTATTCGTCACTACCAAACTACCCTAGCTACACCCGGCCACCCTATCTGATTTCCTAAGACTTGCCCATAGCACTCCCTTATACCCACTACACCCACTACCACCTAGCCCCATCACCTAGCTAGCTTCCTTCCCATACTCCACCCATAGCTATCCTAGCAGCCCGCCACCACCATATTCCCCTAGTTGGCCACTCCAACCGACTATCCCTTCCATTCGGCCAGCCATCTCTTTTCCCCTAGGTGTCCCATTCGACCTTCCCTTAGGCTCCCCTTAGGGCCATACTCCCTAACACTATATACCCTCCTAGTGACCCTACATACTCACCTTGCCCAGCCCCTTTAATCCCCCACACCAAGGCGACACCCTTGCTTGTAGTCGGCCACCTTCAAAGCACCCGGCCAGCACCCCTTGTTGCTCAACCTCGCGGAGCTCCCGTTTGCAGCCCAAGGCGAAGGCCCAGCCCATGCTCAAGCAAGGCCTCTACGGACCAGCTACTAGTAAGTGCCTAACTCGGTCTTTAGTTGTATACTTGCTTGAGATTCAATTCGATTCGGGGTTGTAATAACGGAGCATAGTCTCCCCCCGCTTGTAATAACGTGGCTTGGCACACCCACACACGTACACTCTCTTAGTTGTGCACGATTTTGAACACACACGGTTCTAATCAGCCCCTAATACATAAGTATATACATATACTTTCATTTTGAAGGGTTTTGCTTAAGTTGGGTGCGTTGTCTTTCAATTCAAGCACTCACACACATTGAGCTTTCGCTCTTATTTGAAAGACCCAAGTAAGGGCCGACCTATACTATTTGGGTTTCATTTCATGTCGTGTGGGTAAGTCTTTCAATTCAAGCACTCTCACACACATTGAGCTTTCGCTCTTATGTGAAAGACCCAAGTAAGGGCCGACCTATACTATTTGAGTTTCATTTCATGTCGTGTGGGTAAGTCTTTCAATTCAAGCACTCTCACACACATTGAGCTTTCGCTCTTATTTGAAAGACCCAAGTAAGGGCCGACCTATACTATTTGGGTTTCATTTCATGTCGTGTGGGTAAGTCTTTCAATTCAAGTACTCTCACACACATTGAGCCTTCGCTCTTACTCCCAAGACCTTAGTAAAGGCCTTATTGCAGTTATATTTGGGTTTCATTTATGTCGTGTGCGTAGTACTTCAATTCAAGCACTCACACACATTGAGCTTTCGCTCTTACTCCCAAGACCTTAGTCAAGGCCATACTGCAATTTATATTTGGGTTTAATTTCATGTCGTGTGTGTAAGTCTTTCAATTCAAGCACGCACCCACATTGAGCCTTCGCTCTTATTTGCAAGACCTGAGTAAGGGCTCATATACATACTCTATATACATATCTCCCTTCGGCACTTACTTTACAAGTCATTTCCCTTCAGTATTGTCTTTACATTCGGGTTTTCCCTTTGGAGTAGCGTGAGTTTGCATTGCATCTACGCCATACCACGAGGTAGGACGCATATTGGATCAAAGCAAGCCCCGCTCGAATTCGCCCATGTAGTGGAGTGTTCATAACACACAAACTAGGTGGCCCGAAAAGGGATAAAAGAAAAGACTTAGGCACGTGCAAATCCACGTGATCTAAAACATGCAATCGCATCTAAAAAACCCGAATTAGACACCTCGAACCGCTTCGTAGACTTTCTCTCCCAAAACTCGATTTTTGCAAAGCGTACAGATTGACCCTTGCGCATCGGTGCAAGAAGGTCTGCGACGACAAGAGCTCACTTGCTCACAGTCGCCACGATTAGAAGTCAGTGTTAAATATATCTTCGCTAGCTTAGGTAAGCTAGCTGGCACACCTTGTTTGCATAAATAAGGCCTTAGACACACGAGAGGATCCGCTCCGAGCCCTAAAAAGGTGACAGGCGGGGATTTTCGCGCGTCTACAGAGATTGGCACGCCTGGTGGGACGTGAGCCTTTCAAAAATCGAGTTTTTAAGTAGAAGTCTTGCTAAAATTTTATAAAAGGTGTCATTTTAACTTGTTTTCTTTGCTTGTACTTAGGACATTTTGAAAAAGCTTGAAAAGCATGTCAAAATCCAATCCAAGTGAAGTGTCGAGCCAAGGCTCATGCGCATCAAGTTCTCACTCTAGGAGGATTTTCAAAAACAAAATAAAACTAGATGAAATCGAGGACTTGAGAAGGGAGTTTGAGGCCAAAATCGATGCTCTCAGCCAAGAGGCTGAAGTAGGTGATTCATGTTCATCAAACGGTGAACAAAGGCCTAAAAAGAAATCTGAAAAACCTCCCAAGCACAAAGAGGCCTCCGTAATGGAAGGCAACCAATCCCACGAGTCCTTCACACAAAAGGATCGTAAAGCCCTACAGCAGTTGCTGAAAGGGCAGAATAAAGAGAAAAGAAACTACGTCCGGTCTGATTTCCTTCCTATGGATTACGAAACAGACAGTGACGATGAAATACTGAACTTCCATCGGTATGATGGTATGGGAGACCCTAGGTCTCACTTGCAGCTTTTCTCGCGTCGAGCCCATAAGAAGAAAAAGGACTCGATGAAATGGGTGTATTGGTTCCCTTTATCCCTTAAAGGCACAACTGCCAAATGGCTGGCTTCCTACGATTTAAGCCAGTTCGTTACTTTTGAAGAGTTAGCGAACTGCTTCATGCAAAGATTTGCACACAACGTAGAAGTCACGCCGACTCTGAATACCTTAGGGGATACAAAGCAAGGCATGAACGAAGACGTACATGCCTTCATTATAAGATGGAGGTCGCTTTTGGGCCAAGTGCGAGAGCCCATATCCGAAGGATGCGCAGTAATGCTCATCCTGGATAATTTTAAAAGCGAGTTAAAAACCCTTCTCTCGCTCCATGAGATTTCAACTTTCCATAAGTTGATAAAAAAGGCCTCCCTTTTCGAAACCAACTTGCGAAAAGGGACATACGATCACTTGTGGAAAGGAAGTGTCGTTCCAAAAACCCGCTTGGAAAAGCCCATCGCATATGGGTTGCCCACGACGGACAAAGGGGCAAAGCCCCATAAAATTGCCAATGTCCGGGTGGATCCAGGCGTGGCGGGCACTTCCGAAAATTTTGAAAAATTAGAAAATAAGAGGGAGCAAAATTTTCAAAAACCGGTTGAAAAACGGGAGTATACTCCGCTGGGGCAGCCTGTGTCGGAGGTCCTAAACCTCCTACTTGCCCAGGGCATGATAGAACTCCCTGAAATCCCCGAAGGAGTCACTTCCAAAGGGGGGTATTTAAACCGATTTTGTAAGTATCATCGGCTCAAAGGCCATGATACCAAACGCTGCTTCTCCCTCTTAAATAAAATTGAGAACTTGATAGCAGAAGGCCGGCTCCAGGTCACTGCGGAACCTGAGCCACCTCAAGCTATCTTCAAGAAACCCTTTCCCAAACACGCCAGTGGCAGTGGGAAAGGAAAGGAGGTATGTACCCTCACCATTTCCAAGGAACTAGCGCAAAAACCCGAACCTGGTCGACCTACTTGTGTGCCCATTCTTGTACTATACAAGAAGCCCGCCCAAGTCGTCATTCGGGGACCACCAAAAGTGGAATCCCTGGTAAAACCAGTTTTAAAAATCCAAGGTTCTCCTCAGCTCATCCTTAGAGCCAAGTTTAGCGCGAACCCTAGGTTGGTCGTGGGGGAAGTCACTAGATCCGGGAGGATCTATCAACCCCCGCACCTTCAAGGTGCTCAAAAGGTGGTCAGTGTGCCTGGCCCCTCAAAAGCATGTATGCCTAGTGTTCTGCCAAAAGCAGATAAGGACAAAGTCATCCTAAATTCTTATGACTTCGAAAACCACCTTTCAAAGATTCCTATTCACATGTCTATCTTAGAGCTTATAAAAACTTCGCCTAGGCATAGACTTGTATTAGAGAAAATTCTAGAAAGGGCCAAGGTTGATTCGAACATAAGCCCGGAATCCTTGTCTGCCCAAGTGGCTTTATTAGGAGCAAAATCGCCCATCACTTTCTTGGAAGATGATGTAGATAGACCCTACGAAACCCATAACCAGGCCCTGCATATCGAGGTGGTTCTAAACAACCACTCTCTGGACAGGTGCCTAGTCGATGGTGGAGGAGGGCTCGACATCATTCCACTTCATGTGGCGTACAAAATCGGAGTCACCTTGACTTCAGTAAACCCAAGCCCCATCGTTATCACGGGATACGATGGGAATGCGTCTAGACCTTTAGGATCCATCGAACTCCCAATGGAAACGGGAGGGATCGAACACACGGGGGTGTTCCATGTCTTGGACATCCACCCCCATTATAACCTGTTGCTGGGAAGGCCCTGGATACACAGTTTGTGCGCTGTGCCATCCACCTTCCACAGGTGTGTCAAGATCCCTTTTAGGGACCAGGTCGTAGTGATCCTAGGTGAGAGTCACCCACAGCTTCAGGGGATCATCAACTCCCATTGTTTATCAAGCTCCCAGGCCCATGAGGCTAACCTGGGGCAAATTATGGTTGAGCCACCTCGGCTCGTGTTAAACAACCCTAGGAAGGTTGTATGTGTGAAGGGGCCGCCCAAAGCAGGCCCCCTCCCGACTCTAATCCTTCTAGGAAAACCCAAGCATTCCCTATTTCCAAAGCCCCTGGACAAGAGGCCATACGAGCACAATATGGACGATAGCATGTTCCAGGACCACGACTTATATCAAACCTTTTCGAAAAACAAAAAGGCATGGAACATGTTGTTGAACATGGGCTACACGCCCTACAAGAGTCTAGGGGCACAGAACTAGGGTCTCCTAGAGCCCATCCTTCCTAGGGCCAACCCAAGCCGATATGGGATCGGCTATACTCCCCAAATACCGCCGGAGCCACCCCCTGTGACCACCTAGGTCAAGGGTGCCCCGGAGCCTGCCTTAGAAGAGACCTACGATTTAGATCTCCTATTCCGAGTCTAACCCGTAGTGTTTTCCCTTTGTAGGTATGACGGAAGATCCCTTTTCTAAAAATACAAAAACATTTGAAAAGCTTAAAATCAAAAAAATTGAAAAACAAGAAAAACCAAAAACAATGGAAAAACAAAAACTCGAAAAAAGAGTGCTTTGTATAGTTCCCAAAGTTCTTGTTTTACAAAAACCCAAAAAAATCGAAAATTTGGAAAATACCAAAAAGATTTTGTATATAGCTGCTCCTGGTAGGACTTTGGCAAAAGAAAAGGATTTCGAAAGAAACGTCGTCTGCATAGCCAGACCAAAAATTTCGAAATCACTTGAAAATCCAAGTACAAAACCAGGTCATTTTGAAAACCACGCATCAAATTCCCTCGTGTCCATAGCCCACGAGAATGATCAAAACCCAGAAGTGGATCCCCTTGAGGAAGATCTTACTTCTGAGCTCCCAGAATTTCATAGAATTCTCGATTTTGAAGGACCTTCCCAATCAGTAGGAGGAGATTTCATAGAGGTGAACCTAGGGGATGATTCCAATCCAAAAACCATCAAAATAGGAGCATGCGTGCATGAAACTGAAAAGTTAGCATTCATTGCATTTCTACGAACCTATTTAGATGTGTTTGCATGGACGTATGAAGACATGCCGGGTATAGATCCCAGCATTATCGAGCATCGTCTTCTCTTAGATGCAGGTGTAAAACCCATAAAGCAAAAGCTTAGGAAAATACACCCGAATGTACACACGCAAGTTAAAGAGGGTTTAGAAGATCTGCTAAAAGCCGGATTTATAAAACCCATTGCGTATTCTGATTGGTTGTCAAATATCGTTGTGGTTCGAAAAACCAATGGGAAAATTCGAATATACATCGATTTCAGAAACCTGAATAAAGCCACTCCTAAGGATAATTATCCTTTACCAAACATACATTTGATAGTCGATAGTACTGCAAATCATGAAATGTTTTCGTTCATGGATGGCTATTCAGGCTATAATCAAATCAAACTAAGCCCACGAGATCAGGGTAAGACCGCCTTCACAACCCCATGGGGCACGTACTGCTATAGAGTCATGCCCTTTGGTTTGAAAAATGCCGGCGCAACATACCAACGAGCCATGACCACGATCTTCCATGATCAAATCCATGAGCTTGTAGAAGTGTATGTAGATGATCTCTTGGCAAAATCCAAAACCCGATGCACCCATATCGAATGTTTATAAAAGATTTTCGATAGGCTTAGGCTTTACAAAGTAAAGCTAAACCCTCAAAAATGTGTGTTCGGGGTAGAATCAGGGAAGCTTCTAGGCTTTATGGTGAGCCAAAGGGGAATAGAAGTCGACCCCTCTAAGTGTCGAGCCATCATAGACATGGCTCCACCCTCCAATCTCACCCAAATCTGTAGCCTCTAGGGTCGCTTACAATCCGTTCGCCGATTCATATCGAATCTGGCAACTAGATGCGAACCCTTCAACAAACTGTTGAGGAAGGGCACGAAATTCTTGTGGGATGACGAATGCCAGAAGTCCTTCGAGAGACTGAAGGCATACTTGGTTAATCCCCCCGTTTTGAACCCTCCAAAGCAAGGAAAACCGCTTTTATTATACATCTCCGTGCCTGCAAATGCTTTAGGAGCCCTATTGGCTCAATACGAGGATGACACCCATAAGGAGTATGCCATCTACTATATTTCAAAAACTCTCTTGGCTTATGAATGAAATTATCAAGCCATGGAGAAGATGTGCTTGGCCCTAGTCTGGGCCTACCAGAAATTCAGACACTATTTCCTAGATCATGAGATCTGGATAGTGTCCAAGCTTGATCCAATCAAGCACTTGTTCGAAAAACCCATTCTCACGGGTAGATTGGGCAAATGGCAACTCCTTCTAATGGAGTATGATCTGAAATACCATCACCAGATCTCCATTAAGGGGCAAGCCCTAGCAGATTACGTGGCTGAATTTCCCTTAGAGGATGCATGTCCCACTCTTGTCGAAATGCCTGATGAAGGCATATTGCAAAACCATTTTCAAAACCACATTTTGGCAAATTCTTTCGAAAACCAAGTGTGGAAGATGCACTTCGATGGGGCACGAAACCAACGAGGGGCTGGTGCCGGGGTCATCCTAATCTGCCCTGAAAAGCGCGAGATTCCCATAGCAGTCCGCTTAGATTTCGAATGTTCCAACAACGTAGCTGAGTATGAAGCACTCATACAAGGCTTAAGGATTTCAAAAACTCTAGGGGCATCGTGCATTGAGGTCTTTGGAGATTCACTCCTTGTCATAAACCAGGTTTTAAAAATTTGGCAAGTACGTAATGAGAAACTACTTCCATATCACGAGTTGGCCACTCGATTGGTCCAATCCTTCCAGTCGTGTAAACTCACACACATATGAAGAGAGGACAATGGCATCGCCGATGCCCTCTCCTCCTTGGGTTCAGCCATGAAGGTCGATCCCATTTCAGGGACCAGATCTTTGGAAATATGGCATGCACCCCACCCATCCACACACGACTTGGATATTTACCAAAACAACCCAGAGTCTATTGAAAAACTCTGGTTTTATGACATAAAACAATTTTTAGAAAATGGGGGATTCACCGAGGATGCCACATCCAAAGATAAGGCATTCATTCGTAAGATTTCGACCCGATACACCATTTTGGGTGGGGTTCTATACAAAAAGAGTTTTACTGGCATTCTGCTTAGGTGTATCGACCTAGAGGAGGCTAGGATAGTGATGCACGAGTTCCATGATGGAGAATGTGGAGGTCATGTTAATGCCAACATGATGGCAATGAAAATACTTAGAGGAGGCTATTTTTGGTCCACCTTGAAAAAGGATTGTCACGATCATGTTAGGAAGTGTCATCCATGTCAAGTGCATGGGCACGCCATTCATATCCCATCATCTGCATTGCATTCCGTGGTCAGCCCCAGGCCATTTACCATGTGGGCGTTTGACATCGTAGGCCCAATATTTCCAAAGGCCTCGAATGGGCATCGATTTATTTTAGCAGCCACGGAGTATTTCTCCAAGTGGGTGGAAGCCATTTCCCTAACCAATGTAATGGGGCAACATGTGGTGGCTTTCATCCGGAGGAATATCTTGGCTCGATTTGGGGTTCCACGAGACCTTGTGTCTGATAATGGCACCCATTGAAAAACGAGCGGATGGTTAAGTTGTGCAACACGTATGGCATAACTCACCACTTCTCCTCGCCCTACTACCCTCAAGGCAACGGCCAAGCCGAAGCCACAAACAAGACTCTCATTAGCATAATTGAGAAAACCTTAGAGAATGGTAGGACATGGCACGAGAAGCTGGATGAAGCCTTATGGGCTTATAGGACTTCCATCCGGACTCCCACAAATGCCACACCATTCGAATTGGTCTATGGCACAAACGCCATTCTTCCCATTCATACTCAACTGCATTCATTCCATACATCCATAACACTCGACCTCCCCCTAGAGACGCTTCAGCATGCTAGGATGGCCGAACTAGATTTGCTAGATGAGAGGCGACTCCTTGGCATGGATCATGCTCGTGCATACCGGCAAAGGATAGCCCGACATTATAGCAAACACATGAGACCTCGCCACTTTGAAGTGGGAGATCTGGTCTTAAAAACCATCCACCATCATGGCCCACACCCCCTAGGCAAGTGGCGCCCCAACTGGGATGGACCCTATGTTGTACGAGCAACCACTACGAACAATTCGTATTGGTTGATCGATGTAGAAGGTAGGAATTTAGCAGATCCTATCAATATTCAATACTTAAAGAAGTATCATGTGTAGGATCTAGATTAAATTTCGTTGTTCGAAAATTTTAAGGGATAGCTGCCCTGAGACATGTGAATAAGGTGCAAAGGCAAGTCGTGTGTACCTAAGTGAAGGGAATTCGCACTTGTGAAAGAGTGGAGTTTTCAAAATCGTGGTTACATTTCAAAATCCTTCTTCTTACAAAGAAAGGCCTAGTTCAACATAGCAAGATACTTGCAAGTGGTACGTGCTATTTCTAAATAGGCTGATCTGGAATGGATCGAGTGTAGGCTTGGGATAAGTCCTCCCCTCTTCTCTTCTATTTCCAAAAGGAAAACAAAGGACCAAAACAAAAGGGAATTTCCCATTCAAAGTCTCTTTCCAAAAGAAAGAAACCAGACTTCAAAAAGAAAAATCGATTCTCTTATGAAAAAGAGGGATTAAAGAAAAAATACTCCCAAAGGGAGACCCTCTATGAAAAAAAGGAAAAAGAGGCCAAAAAGCTCAAAAAAAGCAGTTTTTCCTTATTCTATGCCTTAAACCACGGGACACTTTAGAAGGGACCGTGTTATCTCTTTCCCATCCCTGGCTTATCCCAAGCTAAAGCATGGTTCATTTCGAGGAATCCTAGAGTAAAAATAGGATTTACTTACTTGAATTTCTTCTTGTTTGAGAATTCGACGTTTCGAGTAAGGCGTAGGAATTTGAAATATGCCTTGTTTTCTTATAAAACCTCTGCTAGATAAGCGAGTGTTAAGACTCAAACAAGGGCAAGTACGAAGAGCTCGAGATCCTTAGGATCGAGGCTCAAGACAGTTGCCCCTTTTGTAAATAGCTTTTGTAAATAAGTTTTGAAAACCGAACATCGAACAGCATAGGATTTGCTCACTTGGAGCAGTAGGCCTTGTAAGTCTCTAGAGTTCGACCACATCTGGTCCTTCGGAGGTCGCCACTTTTGGCACCACACCCATGTCATTTGCATTCCACGCATGGTACTTGCATGAACATGATCCCATTTAGGACCAGATTCCATGTAGAACCCTTTGGCGTGATATCTCCTCCTACCAGAGTTTGTAAATTGAGATTTTTGCTAAAAATTGGGGCGATCACATATTCTTCGTGGATAGATCTAGGGAGACATTGAAAGGGGTGTTTGTCATCTTTGCCCTTATCCAAATCGATTTGGACAAGGCCAAAGAGGGGCATCTGTAAACACCCCGAAATCCCACGAATTCCTCAAAACAACCTGGTTTTATAAAAAGCAGCCCCAAATGGCCATTTTGAGTCTGGAAACCCAGGAGCCTTCAAGACAACCCTGTATATATGTTTTAAACTTCATATTTCAAAAATATATAATATGGCTTTTAAAAACCTTTTAAACCACGTTTTGAAACCCCGAAGCGGCTTGGCCCGATCAAGACAGGACCAGGAGAGCTAAGAAGAGCCTGGAACCGGAGCACATGTGGAGCCCGGCACAGCAACTCTTGTATCAAATTCACACCCCCAGGATCTCGAACGTCCAAGACCCTGTTATCATCAAAACATCCTTTGAAGTCATCTCCGGAAGGCGAAAATAGAGGCAGACGATCATGTTGGCGAAGACCCAACGCAGACGGAGCACTGATGCTGTCAGGCCCCGCACAAACTGTTCGTTTCGAACACAGCTCGAAGGAGTCAGAGTTCAGTTTGGATCGGATCTGGACCATATATATCCAGATCCCAATCCAAACCCATATGTGGACTTGGATTTGGATTTGGATCCAGAGATCCAATCCAATATCCATATCCATGGCCCACATCACCTTCTCATAAATGGAGGTGGGGCCCACTTGAAATTCACGTGGGATCATGGGCATGAGAGAAAGTGGGGATGGATAAGATCAAGTGTGGTTGTAATTAAGCTTGACTTGTGTGTCAAGTTTGGGGTTAGTCATGTGGGTTAGCCTAATTGAGTGGGTTTAAGCTTGTAATTAGCCAAAACCTAACCTAGGGCTGCACCAACATGAGGTGGTTAAGGTCTATGGGCCATGCAAAGGGAGCTCCTTCACCTAAACCTAACCCAAAATACCTAATCCTAGCCTTCCACCCTAATCCGCCCCTAATCTGAGCCTAATCACCTAACTCACTTCCCTAATCCCGACCTAATCCCAACCTAATCACCTAACCCACTTCCCCAATCCTTCCCTAAACCTAGGTTAATTTCCCTAAACCTAGCCTAATCCTAGCCTAATCACCTAACCTAGCTCACTAAACCTCACCCTAGAACCCAACCACCTAACCAAACCCTAAACCCCTAAACCACCCCTAGCCCACAATCTACCCAAACCACTAGTATTTAAAATATCTGGCCCTACCCTTTCCAGCCCACCTTATCTTCATACCACCCTACCTAAACCACCTAACCACTACCCCAAACCCAGCCCTAACCGACCTACCCATCCCTATATAAACCCCCCCCTTAGGGGAGGGTTTTCCTATCTAGCAGCCCTCTCCAAGCCAGCCGGGTCCTCTCCTTCCTCTCCTTCCCCCAAGTCCAGCCGACTCCTCCACTTCCCCAGCTGCTCCACCTGCTCCACCTGCTCCGCCTTCACTACCACCTACTTTCCATCCCACCACCACTTGCACCGCCATATCCACCACCTCCCGGCCGAGCATCACTACCTGCCCTACTCCCTTCCAGCCGAGCGCCACCTTCTCTTCACTCGGTAAGTACCCCACACTCTACCTAGCTCCTTCTCCACTCCCTCTCCACTCCCATCCACCCACCATACCACCACCTTACCTTAATATCAGCCACTCGCCGCCACCACTCCCACTCGGCCAAGCCTTAGCCGCCCTAGCTATTCGTCACTACCTAACTACCCTAGCTACACCCGGCCACCCTATCCGTTTTCCTAAGACTTGCCCATAGCACTCCCTTATACCCACTACACCCACTACCACCTAGCCCCATCACCTAGCTAGCTTCCTTCCCATACTCCACCCATAGCTATCCTAGCAGCCCGCCACCACCATATTCCCCTAGTTGGCCACTCCAACCGACTATCCCTTCCATTCGGCCAGCCATCTCTTTTCCCCTAGGTGTCCCATTCGACCTTCCCTTAGGCTCCCCTTAGGGCCATACTCCCTAACACTATATACCCTCCTAGTGACCCTACATACTCACCTTGCCCAGCCCCTTTAATCCCCCACACCAAGGCGACACCCTTGCTTGCAGCCGGCCACCTTCAAAGCACCCGACCAGCACCCCTTGTTGCTCAACCTCGCAGAGCTCCCGTTTGCAGCCCAAGGCGAAGGCCAAGCCCACGCTCAAGCAAGGCCTCTACGGACCAGCTACTAGTAAGTGCCTAACTCGGTCTTTAGTTGTATACTTGCTTGAGATTCAATTCGATTCGGGGTTGTAATAACGGAGCATAGTCTCCCCCCGCTTGTAATAACGTGGCTTGGCACACCCACACACGTGCATTCTCTTAGTTGTGCACGATTTTGAACACACACGGGCCTAATCAGCCCCTAATACATAAGTATATACATATACTTTCATTTTAAAGGGTTTTGCTTAAGTTGGGTGCGTTGTCTTTCAATTCAAGCACTCACACACATTGAGCTTTCGCTCTTATTTGAAAGACCCAAGTAAGGGCCGACCTATACTATTTGGGTTTCATTTCATGTCGTGTGGGTAAGTCTTTCAATTCAAGCACTCTCACACACATTGAGCTTTCGCTCTTATTTGAAAGACCCAAGTAAGGGCCAACCTATACTATTTGAGTTTCATTTCATGTCGTGTGGGTAAGTCTTTCAATTCAAGCACTCTCACACACATTGAGCTTTCGCTCTTATTTGAAAGACCCAAGTAAGGGCCGACCTATACTATTTGGGTTTCATTTCATGTCGTGTGGGTAAGTCTTTCAATTCAAGCACTCTCACACACATTGAGCCTTCGCTCGTACTCCCAAGACCTTAGTAAAGGCCTTATTGCAGTTATATTTGGGTTTCATTTATGTCATGTAGTACTTCAATTCAAGCACTCACACACATTGAGCTTTCGCTCTTACTCCCAAGACCTTAGTCAAGGCCATACTGCAATTTATATTTGGGTTTAATTTCATGTCGTGTGTGTAAGTCTTTCAATTCAAGCACGCACCCATATTGAGCCTTCGCTCTTATTTGCAAGACCCGAGTAAGGGCTCATATACATACTCTATATACATATCTCCCTTCGGCACTTACTTTACAAGTCATTTCCCTTCGGTTATTTCCCTTCAGTATTGTCTTTACATTCGGGTTTTCCCTTTGGAGTAGCGTGAGTTTGCATTGCATCTATGTCATACCACGAGGTAGGACGCATATTGCATCAAAGCAAACCCCGCTCGAATTCGCCCATGTAGTGGAGTGTTCATAACACACAAACTAGGTGGCCCGAAAAGGGATAAAAGAAAAGACTTAGGCACGTGCAAATCCACGTGATCTAAAACATGCAATCGCATCTAAAAAACCCGAATTAGACACCTCGAACCGCTTCGTAGACTTTCTCTCCCAAAACTCGATTTTTGCAAAGCGTACAGACTGACCCTTGCGCATCGGTGCAAGAAGGTCTGCGACGACAAGAGCTCACTTGCTCACAGTCGCCACGATTAGAAGTCAGTGTTAAATATATCTTCGCTAGCTTAGGTAAGCTAGCTGGCACGCCCTATTTGCATAAATAAGGCCTTAGACACACGAGAGGATCCGCTCCGAGCCCTGAAAAGGTGAGAGGCGGGGATTTTCGCGCGTCTACATTAGGGTAGGGTACTAACCGGAGGGTGGCTGGGTGAAGATGTTGCGGGTGTCCAAGGGAGGCAGCGTGATGAGGGAAGAGGCGGCAGTCGAGTGGCGTGGAGTGGAGCTGGCTGGGAGGTGATGCTGGCGTGGAGCGGAGTTGGCTGGAGGTTGGAGGTGGCGGGTTCCAAGAGGGTGCAGGTGAGAAGAGAACAAGGGATGAGAGAGAAGAGGGGGCTCGGCTGACCCAAAAGGCATGAAAAACCCACCCACTAGGGGGGGGGGGGGGTTTATAGCCTTTTGGTGGTCGATTTGGGCTGGTATTGGGGGCTGGTTTAGGGGTTAGGTGGTTATGGTTTGGGGATAAGGTGGGCCAGATATTTAGGGGGGGGCAGATATTTTAGGTTAGGTGGTTTTAGGGATATGGTGTGCTAGGGATTAGGTGGGGTGGTTTAGTGGTTTAGGGCTTAGCTAGGTGGGTTGGGTTTAGGGTGAGGTTTAGTGAGGTGGGTTAGGTGTTTAGGCTAGGATTAGGTCGGGATTAGGGGAATTAGGCTATGTTTAGGGGAGGATTAGGGAAGTGGGTTAGGTGATTAGGTTGGGATTAGGCCAAGATTAGGGCAAAATGACTAGGATTAGGGGTTTTGGCTTAGGATTGGGTTAGGAGCATCCCTTTGCATGGCCCATGGTCTTTATTGCATCATGTTGGTGCAGCCCTAGGTTAGGTGTAGGTTCATACAAGCTTAAACCCACACTAATTAGGCTAACCCACATGATTAACCCGAAACTTGACACACAAGTCAAGCTTAATACATTTCCCTCAAATCTTATCCTCCCCATTCTCTCTCATGCCCAAGATTCCACGTGAATTTCATGTGGGCCCCAACTCCATTTATGAGAAGGTGATGTGGGCCCTGGATGTGGATATTGGATTGGATCTTTGGATCCAAATCCAAATCCAGATCCACATATACGTTTGGATTGGGATTTGGATATATATGGTCCAGATCCAATACAAAGCTAGATTCTGACTCCTTCAGGGTATGTTCGAAACGAACGGTTTGTACGGGGCCTGACAGCATCAGTACTCCGTCTTGCGTCGGGTCTTCGCCAACATGGTCGTCCGCTTCTGTTTTCACCTTCTGGAGATGATTTCAAATGATTTGTTGATAACAGGGGCTTGGACGTTCGAGATCCTAGGGATGAATTTAACACGAGAGTTGATGTGCCGGGCTTGACATGTGCTCCGGTTCCGGGCTCTCTTTAGCTCTTCTGGTCCTGCTTTCATCAGGCCAAGTCGCTTTGTGGGGTTTCAAAACGTATTTTAAAAGGTTTTAAAACTATATTATACATATTTTAAAACATACATAGTTTAAATATATGTATACGGTTTGTCTGAAAGGCTCTTGGGTTTCCAGACTCAAAATAGCCCTTTGGGGTTGCTTTTACAAAACCATGTTATTTGAGAAGTTCGTGAGATTTCGGGGTGTTTACAGATGCCCCTCTTTGGCATTGTCCAAATTGATTTGGATAATGGCAAAGACGACAAACACCCCTTTCAATGTCTCCCTAGATCTATCCACGAAAATATGGGATCGTCCCAATCTTTAGCAAAAACTCTCTTTTAAAACCCTGGTAGGAGGAGATATCACGCAAAGGGATATGTATGGAATCTGGTCCTAAAATGGGATCATGTTTATGCAAGTGCCATGCGTGGAAATGTAGATGCATGACATGGGTGTGGTGCCAAGAGTGGCGACCTCTCAGAGACCAGATATGGTCGAACTCTTGAGACTTACAAGGCCTGCTGCTCCAAGTGAGCAGATCCTATGCTGTTCGATGTTCGATTTTTCAAAATCTATTTACAAAATCTATTTACAAAAGGGACAACTGTCTTGAGTCTCAATCGAAAAGATCTCGAGCTCTTCGTGTTTGCCTTTGCTTGAGTCTTGACACTCACTTATCTAGCGGAGGTTTTATAAGAAAACAAGCAACATTTCGAATTCCTACGTCTTACTCGAAACGTCAAATTCTCAAACAAAATGAAATTCAAGTAAGTAAATCCTATTTTTACTTTAGGATTCCTCGAAATGAACCATGTTTATACTTGGGATAAGCCAGGGATGGGAAAGAGGTACCACGGTCCCTTCTGAAGTGTCCCGTGGTTTAAGGCATAGATGGCAGAAAACTGCTCTTTTTGAGCTTTTTGGCCTCTTTTTCCTTTTTTTCGTAGAGGGTCTCCCTTTGGGAGTATTTTTTCTTTAATCCCTCTTTTTTTTTTTCCACAAGAGAATTGATTTTTCTTTTGGATTCTGGTTTCTTTCTTTTGGAAAGAGACTTTGGATGGGAAAATTCCCTTTATTTGGGCCACGTTTTCCTTTTGGAAGGAGAAGAGAAGAGGGGAGGACTTATCCCAAGCTCACACTTGATCCATTCCAGATCAGCCTATTTAGAAATAGCACGTACTACTTGGAAGTATCTTGCTATATTGAACTAGGCCTTTCTTTGTAAGAAGAAGGATTTTGAAATGTAACCACGGTTTGGAAGACCCCACTCTTTCACAAGTGCGAATTCTCTTACTCAGGGTCACACGATTTGCCTTTGAAGCTTACTTTCAAGTCTCAAAGTAGCTATCCCTTAGGTTTTCGAAAATGGGAATTTAACCCAAATCCTACACATAATACTTCTTTAAGTATTGAATATTGATAGGATCTGCTAAATTCCTACCTTCTACATCGATCAACCAATATGAGTTGTTCGTGGTGGTTGCACGTACAACATAGGGTCCATCCCACTTGAGGCACCACTTTCCAAGGGGATGTGGGCCACGATAGTGGACGATTTTCAAAACCAGATCTCCCACTTGAAAGTGGTGAGGTCTCATGTGTTTGCCATAGTGTCGGGCTATCCTTTGCCGGTATGCACGAGCATGATCCATAGCAAGGAGTCGCCTCTCATCTAGCAAATCTAGTTCGGCCATCCTAGCATGCTGAAGCATCTCTAGGGGGAGGTCGAGTGCTATGGATGTATGGAATGAATGCAATTGAGTATGAATGGGAAGAATGGCGTTTGTGCCATAGACCAATTCGAATGGTGTGGCATTCATGGGAGTCTGGATGGAAGTCCTATATTCTACCCCGAATACACATTTTTTAGAGTTTAGCTTTACTTTGTAAAGCCTAAGCCTTTCGAAAATCTTTTACAAACATTCGATATGAGTGCATCGGGTTTTGGATTTTGCCAAGAGATCATCTACATACACTTCTACGAGCTCATGAATCTGATCATGGAAGATCATGGTCATGGCTCTCTAGTATGTTGCGCCGGCATTTTTCAATCTAAAGGGCATGACTGTATAGCAGTACGTGCCCCATGGGGTTGTGAATGCGGTCTTACCCTGATCTCGTGGACTTAATTTAATTTGATTATAGCCTGAATAGCCATCCATAAACAAAAACATTTCATGATTTGATTACAACCAATCAGAATACGAATGGGTTTTATAAATCCGGCTTTTAGCAGATCTTCTAAACCCTCTTTGACTTGCGTGTGTACATTCTGATGTATTTTCCTAAGCTTCTGCTTTATGAGTTTTATATCCGCATCTAAGGGAAGACGATGTTCGACAATGCTGGGGTCTATGCCCGACATGTCTTCATACGTCCATGCAAACACATCTAGATAGGTTCGTAGAAATGCAATGAATGTTGATCTTTCATGTTCATGCAAACATGTGCCTACCTTAATGGGTTTGGGATTGGAATCACTCCCTAGGTTCACTTCTATGAAATCTCCTCCTACTGAATTGGAAGGTCTTTCAAAATCGAGAATTTTATGAAATTCTGGGAGCTCAGAGGTGGGATCTTCCTCAAGGGGATCCACTTCTGGGCTTCGATCATTCTCATGGGTTATAGACCCGAGCGAATTTGATGCGTGAGTTTTCAAAAGACCTGGTTTTACCCTTGAAATTTTAATTGATTTTGAAATCTTTGGCCTGGCTATGCAGACGACGTTCCTTTCGAAATCCTTTTCTTTTTTCGAAGTCTTACCAGGAGCAGCTATGTACAAAATCTTTTTGGTATTTTGTAGATTTTCGATTTTTTTGGGTTTTTGCAAAACAAGAACTTTAGGAACTATACAAACTACCCTATTTTCAAGTTTTTGATTTTCCAATGTTTTTGGTTTTTGCAATTTTTTGATTTTTTCGATTTTAAGTTTTTCAAATGTTTTTGTATTTTTATGAAAGGGATCTTCTATCATACCTACAAAGGGAAAACACTACGGTTTAGACTCGGAATAAGAGGTCTAAATCGTAGGTCTCTTCTAGGGTAGGCTCCAGGGCACCCTTGACCTAGGTGGTCATAGGGGGTGGCTCTGGAGATATTTTGGGAGTATAGTCGATCCCGTATCGGCTTGGGTTGGCCCTAGGAAGAATTGGCTCTAGGAGACCCTGGTTTTGTGCCCCTAGACTTTTATAGGGCGTATAGCCCATGTTCAATAGCATGTTCCATGATTTTTTGTTTTTTGAAAAATTAGAGTATAAATCGTGGTCCTAGAACTTGCTGTCATCCATATCATGCACATATGGCCTTTTGTCCAGGGCTTTTGGAAATAAGAGATGTTTGGGTCTTCCTAGAAGGGTCAGGATTGGGAGGGGGCCTGCTTTGGGTGGTCCCCTGACGTATACGACCTTCCTAGGACTTTCTAATATGAGCCTTGGCAGCTCAACCATGGTCTGCCCCAGGTTAGCCTCATGGGCCTAGGAGCTCGACAAACAAGGGGAGTTTATGATCCCCTGAAGCTGAGGGTGACTCTCACCTAGGATCACCACGACTTGGTCCCTGAAAGGGATCTTGACACACCTGTGGAAGGTGGATGGCACAACGCACAAGTTGTGTATCCAGGGCCTTCCCAACAACAGGTTATAATCGGGGTGGATGTCCAAGACATGAAACACCCCCGTGTGTGTGATCCCTCCCGTTTCCATAGGGAGTTCGATCGATCCTAAGGGTCTAGACGCATTCCCATCGTATCCAGTGATAACGATGGGACTTGGGTTCACAGAAGTCAAGGTGACTCCGATTTGATACGCCACATGAAGTGGAAGGATGTTGAGCCCTCCTCCCCCATCGACAAGGCACCTGTGCAGCGAGTGGTTATTCAGAACCATCTCGATATGCAGGGCCTGGTTGTGGGACTCGTAGGGTCTATCTACATCATCTTCTGAGAAAGTGATGGGCGATTTTGCTCCTATTGATGCCACTTGGTCAGATAGGGATTTAGGACTTATGTTCGAACTAACCTTAGCTCTTTCCAGAATTTTCTCTAGCACGAGTCTATGCCTAGGCGAAGTTTGTACTAGCTCTAGGATGGACATGTGGATAGGAATCTTTGAAAGATGGTTTTCGAAATCATAAGGGTTTAAAACGATTTTCCCATTTTCTACTTTCGGCAGAACTCTAGGAATACATGCTTTTGAGGGGCCAGGCACACTGACCACCTTTTAACACTTTGTAGGTGTGGGGGTTGATAGATCCTCCCGGATCTTGTCACTTCCCCCATGACCAACCTAGGGTTCCCACTTAAACTGGCTCTAATCGTGAGTTTTGGAGTACCTTGGATTTTTAAAACTGGTTTAGCCAGGGATTCAGCTCTTGGTGGTCCCCGAATGATCACTTGGGCGGACTTCTTGTAAAGTACAAGGGTGGACGCACAAGTGGATCGACCAGACTCTGATGAATGCATTAGATCTTTCAAAAAGGTGAGGGTACATACCTCCTTTCCTTTCCCACTGCTACTGGCGTGTTTGGGAAAGGGTTCTTTAAAGATAGCTTGAGTTGGCTCAGGTTCCGTAGTGACTTGGAGCCGACCCTCCGCTATCAAGTTATCGATTTTGTTTAAAAGGGAGAAACAATGCTTTGTATCATGGCCTTTGAGCCGATGATACTTGCAAAAGCGGTTTAAATATCCCCCTTTGGAAGTGACTCCCTCGAGGATTTCGGGAAGTTCAATCATGCCCTAGGCAAGTAGGAGGTCTAGGACCTCCGACATAGGTTGCCCTAGCGGTGTGTACTCCCGTTTTTCAATAGGTTTTTGGAAGCTTCTCTCCCTTTTGTTTTCTGATTTTTCAAAATTTTTCGAAGTGCTCGCCGGACCTGGATCTACCTGGACATTGGCGATTTTATGGGGCTTTACCCCTTTGTCCATCGTGGGTAGCCCATAAGTGATGGGCTTCTCTAAACGGGTTTTGAAAATGGCACTTCCTTTCCATAAGTGATCGTATACCCCTTTTTTCAAATTGGTTTCGAAAAGGGATGCTTCTTTGATCAACTTATGGAAAGTTGAGATTTCGTGAAGCGAGAGAAGGGTCTTTAGCTCACTTTTAAAATTATCCAAGATGAGCATGACTGTGCATCCTTCGGATATTAGCTCTCACACTTGCCCTAAAAGGGACCTCCATCGAATAATGAAGGCATGCACGTCTTCGTTAATGCCTTGCTTTGTATCCCTTAAAGTGTTTAAAGTCGGCGTGACTTCTACGTTATGTGCAAATCTTTGCATAAAGCAATTCGCTAACTCTTCAAAAGTAGCGAACTGGCTCAAATCGTAGGAAGCCAGCCATTTGGCAGCTGTGCCTTTAAGGGATAGAGGGAACCAATACACCCATTTCATCGAGTCCTTTTTCTTCTTATGGGCTCGACGCGAGAAAAGTTGCAAGTGAGACCTAGGGTCTCCCATGCCGTCATACCAATGGAAGTTCGGTATTTCATTATCACTGTCTGTTTCATAATCCATGGGTAGGAAATCAGAAAGGGCGTAACTCCTTTTCTCTTTATTTTACCCTTTCAGCAGCTGCTGTAGGGCTTTATTGTCCTTTTGTGTGAAGGACTCGTGGTATTGGTTGTTTTCCATTATGGAGGCCTCTTTATGCTTGCGAGGTTTTTCAGGTTTTCTCTTGGCCTTTTGTTCACCATTCGTTGAACATGAATCGCCTGCTTCAGCCTCTTGGCTAAGAGCATCGATCTTGGCCTCGAATTCCCTTCTCAAGTCTTCTATCTCTTCTAGCTTGATTTTATTTTTCAAAACTCTTCTAGAGTGAGAACTTGATGCGCATGAGCCTTGGCTCGACACTTCACTTGGGTTGGATTTTGACATGCTTTCAAGCTTTTTTCAAAATTCCTACGTATGAAGTACAACAAAGAAAGAGTTAAAAATAACACCTTTTGGAAAATATTTTCGCAAGGTTTCTAAGATAACTCGATTTTAAAAAGACTTACTTCCTGTAGACGCAGAAAGTTCCCCCTTCTGGTTTGCACGTGCCTACGTCTTTCTTTTTATGCTTTTTAGGGCCAACTAGGTGTGTGCGCAAGTGACCTAAGTTGGGCGATTTTTGCATGGGAGTGTGGGGTTTTTCTTTGATGCAATATGCGTCCTAACTCGTGATATGGCAAATATGCAATGCAAATTCACACAACTCCAAAGGGAAAACCCGAATTGAAAGACAATGCTGAAGGGAAATGACTTAATGTAAATTGCAAAAGGGAAATTGCAAAAGGGAAATATGGCTATATCTTAAGGGCGAAAAGGCTCAATTGTGCAAGTGTGTGTGTCGTGTATATATGGAAAGACTACTCACACAGCTGAACCTTAAAACCAAAATCTTAAAGACATAGTGGAAGGGAAATACTTATAATATATATGGGCCCGAAGGTCGCCAATGTGTGCATGGGTGTTGTCTATATATGTAAAGACAACTCACACGACTTGTAATGTAAAACTCAAATATAATTGCAATATGGCCCTTACTAGGGTCTGGGGAATAAGAGCGAAAGCTCAATGTGTGTGAATGTGGAATTGATAGACCACGCACACAACTTGAATTGAAACACCCAATAGAAATTGCAATATGGCCCTCACTAGGGTCTTGGGAATAAGAGCGAAAGCTCAATGTGTGTGAGTGTGGAATTGAAAGACCACGCACACAACTTGAATTTAAAACACCCTAATGAAATTGCAATATGGCTCTTACTAGGGTCTTGGGAGTAAGAGCGAAAGCTCAATGTGTGTGAGTGTAGAATTGAAAGACAACACCCACGATTTAAGTTAAAACCCATGCAGCTGAATATATATAAGTATAACTATATCTTAGGGGCTGTTTAGGCCCGTGTGTGTGCCAAAATGGTGTGCAACTAAGAGCGAAATGGCTCAAGTGCACGTGTGTGTTGGTGTGCCAAACCACATTATTACAACCGGGGGAGACAACGCTCCATTATTACAACCCCGTATCAAATTTAATTAAATGTAAACAAGTTCATATAAAGGACCAAGTTAGGCACTTATGTGTAGCTGGTCTGTGTTCAACTTGTTTGGCTTTGGCCTAGTGAGTCACCTTGGACAGCCGAAGGGGAGCTCCTTGGGTGTATGTTGGCGGCAGGTAGGGTGTTAGCCTGGTGGAGTCCTTGATGCTGGCCAGGGGATGGAGTGGCTAGGTGCGGCAGGTTAAGGGTGTTGGCTAGGTGGTGGCAGGTTAAGGATGTTGGCTAGGTGGTGGATGTCTAAGGGAGATGGTTCAGCTAGGGACTAGGGTGGTTAGTATTGAGGGAAGGTAGTGAGGTAGGGTGCAGGTTGGCCGGGTGTAAGGGAGAAGGTTGGGCTGTTGTGGCGGGTGGTGGAGTGTGCAGCTGGGAAAGAAAGGGGTGAAATGCTAGATGGGGTCGAGGTGGGGTACTAACCGTGGATGGCAGGGGTGCTGGTGGATGAAGGTGGTGGCCGGATGGTGGCAGAAAGAGGTGGCAGCCGAAGGTGAAAGGTGCTAGAATTTGGTTGAAGCGAAGAGGTGGCAGTCGGGTGATGAAGTGGTGGTAGAAGTGGGGAAGGTGGCAGCCGGGTGACGAAGTGGCAGTGGAAGTGGTGCAGCTTGGAGGTAGTGAGGGGGGATGGGTGTGGAAGAGAGAGAGTGAAACCCGCAAGAGAGGAGGGTTTTATAGGCAGGAAAAGGGGCTGGGTCGGTTGGGGTGGTATAGGCTAGATATTTGTAATAAGGTGGGCTTGTGGGGTGGTTTGGGGTAGGTCGGTTAGGGTGGTTGTTTGGTGGTTTAGGGTAAGTCGGTTAGGTGGGATGGGACTTAGTGGTTAGGGGTTTAATTAGGTGTATTAAGGTGGGTTTAGGCTTAGTTGGTTAGGGCCTAAGTGGTTTAGCTAGGTGAGGTGAGCTAGGTGAGGTCGGCTAGGTGAGGTTGGGGCGGTTTTGGGTGAGGATGGCTAGGTTTGGGTCAGGTTTAGGGGGGAGTGGCTAGGTGAGGTGAGCTAGGTGAGGGCTAGGCTTTAGGAACCTCCCCTTGGCGTCGGTGCATGGACCCAGTTGCAAACATGTTCAAGTTGGTGCAGCCCCAGGTTAGGTGTAGGTGCATACAAGCTCAAACCCACACTCTAGGCTAAACCCACAAGGTTAACCCAACCTTGACCAAAAGTCAAGCCTACCAACTTTCTCACTCATACTTTATCACCCATTTTTCTCTCTCTACCCAAGCTTTTCACGTGAAATATCTATGGGCCCCACCTCCATTTATGAGAAGGTGATGTGGGCAATGGATGTAGATATTGAATTTGGATCTTTGGATCCAAATCCAAATCCAAATGCATGTTGGGTTTGGATCTGGATATATATGGTCCAGATCTGACCCAAATCTGATTTTTGATTCCTTCATGGCGTTTCGAAATGGACGATTTGTGTGGGGCCTGACTACATCAGTACTCCGTCTTGCGTTGGGTCTTCGCCAACATTGTCGTCCGCTCTTCTTCTCACCTTTTGGAGTTCATTTTGAATAAATTTCTGATATCTGGGGCTTGGATGTTCGAGAATCTGGGGATGATTTTGATATGAGAGTTGATGTGCTGTGCTTGAAGTATGCTCCAGGTCCGGGCTCTCTTTTGCCTCTTCGGTCCTGCTTTCATCAGGCCAAGCTGCTTTTTGGGATTTCAAAATACCTTTTTAAGGTTTTAAAACTATATGTATACATTTTTAAAACATATATAAAGGTTTGGCATATGTACAAGGTTGTTTGGAAGGCTCTTGGGTTTCCAAACTCAAAATAGCCCTTTGGGGCTGCTTTTGGAAAACCAGGCACATTTGAGAAAATCGTGGGATTTTAGGGTGTTTACAATGAAATCTGGATAGTGTCCAAGCTTGATCCAATCAAGCATTTGTTCGAAAAACCCATTCTCACTGGTAGATTGGGCAAATGGCAACTCCTTCTAATGGAGTATGACCTGAAATACCATCATCAGATCTCCATTAAGGGGCAAGCCCCAACTGACTACGTGGCAGAGTTCTCCTAGAGGAGGCATATCCCACACTTGATGAAATGCCTGACGAAGCATATTGCAAAACCAATTCCAAAACCACATTTTGGCAAACTCTTTCGAAAACTAAGTGTGGAAAATACACTTTGATGGGGCATGAAACCAACGAGGGGCTGGTGCCAGGGTCATCCTCATATCCCCTGAAAAGGGTGAGATTCCCATAGCAATTCGCCTAGATTTCGAATGTTCCAACAACATAGCTGAGTATGAAGCACTCATACAAGGTTTAAGGATTTCAAAAACTCTAGGGGCATCATGCATCGAGGTCTTTGGAGATTCACTCCATGTTATAAACCAAGTTTTAAAAATTTGGCAAGTTAGAAACGAAAAGCTTCTTCCATATCACGAGTTGGCCACTCGATTGGTCGAATCATTCCAATCGTGTACACTCACACACGCAGGAAGAGAGGATAATGGCGTTGCCGATGCCCTCTCATCCTTGGGTTCAGCCCTAAGGGTCGATCCCACTTTGAGAACCCGATCCTGAGAGATATGGCATGCACCCACTCCATCCACACACGATTTGGAAATTTGTCAAAATAATCCAGATTCTATCGAAAAACCTTGGTTCTATGACATCAAATGTTTTCTAGAAAAAGGGGGATTCGCTGAGGATGCCACATCCAAATATAAGGCATTCATCTGAAAAATTTCTACCCGATACACGATTTTGGGTGGGGTTTTGTATAAAAAGTGTTTTACCGGCATCTTACTAAGATGTGTCGACCTAGAGGAGGCTAGGACTGTTATGCATGAATTCCACGATGGAGAATGTGGAGGTCATGTTAATGCCAACATGATGGCAATGAAAATACTTAGAGCAGGCTACTTTTGGTCCACCCTGAAAAAGGATTGCCACGATCATGTTAGGAAGTGTCATCCATGTCAAGTGCATGGGCATGCCATTCATATCCCATCATCTTCATTGCATTCCGTGGTCAGCCCCTGGCCATTTACCATGTGGGCTTTTGATATTGTAGGCCCGATATTTCCAAAGGCATCGAATGGGCATAGGTTCATTTTAGTAGCCACTGAGTACTTCTCCAAGTGGGTCGAAGCCATCTCCCTGACCAACGTACAGGGGCAACATGTGGTGGCTTTCATTAGGAGGAATATCTTGGCTCGATTTGGAATTCCAAGAGACCTTGTGTCCGATAATGGCACCCCATTCAAAAACGAGCAGATGGTCAAGTTGTGCAACACCTATGGCATAACTCACCACTTCTCCTCACCATACTACCCTCAAGGCAACGGCCAAGCCGAAGCCATGAATAAAACTCTCATTAGCATAATTGAGAAGACTTTAGAAAAGGGTAGGACGTGGCACTAGAAGTTGAATGAAGCCTTATGGGCTTATAGGACTTCCATCCGGACTCCCACGAATGCCACGCCATTTGAGTTGGTCTATGGCACAAACGCCATTCTCCCCATTCATACACGACTGCATTCATTCCATACATCCATTGCACTCGACCTCCCCCTAGAGACGCTTCAGCATGCTAGGATGGTCGAACTAGATTTATTAGATGAGAGGCGACTCCTTGCTATGGATCATGCTCATGCATACTGGCAAAGGATAGCTCGACATTACGACAAACACATGAGACCTCGCCACTTTGAAGTGAGAGATCTAGTTTTGAAAATTCGATTCTTTTATGGAAAAGAGGGATTAAAGAAAAAATACTCCCAAAGGGAGACCCTCTATGAAAAAAAAGAAGAAAAGGCCAAAAAGCTCAAAAAAAGAGCAATTTTCTGCCTTCTATACATCAAACCACAGGACACTTCAGAAGGGACCGTGGTATCTCTTTCCCATCTCTATGGCTTATCCCAAGTAAAACATGGTTCATTTCGAGGAATCCTAAAGTAAAAATAGGATTTACTTACTTGAATTTCATTTCGTTTGAGAATTCGACGTTTCAAGTAAGGCGTAGGTGTAAACACCCCGAATTTTCCAAAAATCAAAAACTCTCAAAAATGCAAAAAAGCTCGTTTGAGCCAAAACGACAACCTATTTTAAAATGTGAAAACAGGTACAAAAGGCAAAAGAAAAGCCCAAGCAAGAAGAGGATTCGAGCCCAGAATTTCAAAAGCCACCCCCTGTTCAAAAACGGAAGAAAAAAGAGCCCGTTTGGAGAAAAGCCCGACAGAAGGGTAAAAATGTAATTTGGGTCAAAGAAAAGCACAAAGCAGCTCCAAAATGCAGAAAGAAGCCCAGTACCTGAGGAAGTCGACAGAAGTCTGAGACACGTCCTGTCAGAATGAAGAACGGAATCCGTGCGACAATCTGAGTTCGATATCAATAGGAACCGGCCAAAAACCAAAACGGTGGACCGAAACAAACGCCGAAAAAGTCCTGAAAAGTAGAACACCGGTTGGAAGAAAGACTTGGGGAAGACCCACGCCAGAGTTGGGCATCCGATGAATCGAAGCCCGCTCGAAACCGATGGTGAAAAGCACCAGAAAGGACCAAAAAACCAAGGAGCAGAAGAAAAATCTGGATTGGGTCTGAACCCAAAAATATCCAGATCCAGATCCAAATTGTGTTTGGATTGGATATGGATCTCAAAAATCCAAGATCCGATATCTGAGATCCAAACCCAAATAAATATTTAGACTGGATCTAGATCTCAAAATATCCAAGATCCGCGATCCAGATCCACATTGAGTTTGGATTGGATCCGGATAGCCAGACCCAAATCCAAGACCCAAGATCCAATATCCACATAAGAAACCTATAAAAGGACGTGAGGGGCTGGTGGAAAGGGGCTGCAAATTTTTTTTCACGCCTCTTTGCTTGGGTAGGAGAGAGAGAGAGAGGGAAAAGTCAACAAAGGGGGCTACTTTCCCCCTTTGCTTTTTGTAATAGGTGGGCTGGTTTTGTAAGCCAAGAAGCTTCACCATTTCACGCCAAAGAAGCTTGCTGCAGCTCATGTGGATCCGGCAGCCATGGATGGCCCACTTGGTGTGAAGAGAAGGTGCGTGGAGATCACCCAAACCGTGGCCAAGGTGAGTCCCTAGAACCCACCAAAGCCATTCTATCCTTTGCCCCTCTAAAACCACCTAACTATCTTGAGAAAACCCAACAAAGTTCGACCAAACACATGCTGGCTGAATTTTGCAAAACTACCTAGACTCTACCCAAAAACCGTCCCACCCAAACCCATACCAAGCTCGGCCAATAGCTGGCCGAGCTCACCCTAGGTCGGTCCTAGTGAGTCCCTAATACCAAACTAAATCAAACCCACATTGCCCCAGCTCGGCCACCCTTGGCCGAGCCATTCCCTTTAGCCATTTCATCCCAAAATCTCAACCTAAACTAAACCCAAGCCGCCCAGCTCGGCCACCCTTGGCCGAGCCATTTCTTTTAGCAACCTCACCCCAAGGCCTAACCTAGACTAACCCTAAGACTTGTCCAGCTCGGCCACCCTTGGCCGAGCCTTTCCTTTAGGACTCACCCTAGGACTATCTCCAAAACATCAAACAAGCTCGGCCACCACTTGGTCGAGCATTCCTTTAGGACCCTTCCTAAATCGACACTAGGACCCTCACCAAACTCGAACCCTAGCTGGTCGCCCATCACCTTAGGACTTAGACTCAAACCTACCTAAGCCCCTTACCTTAGATCCCCTACACCTTGCCTTAGGCACGATCGAATCTCACCCAAAACTCCACGCATCGGATTGGTTCGCAGCGAGAGGACCATCCATCGGTTATATCCAAGGTCGGATCCCACTGATAAAGAAAAGCCCGAGAAGGCGACGTGTAAGTGCTTGAACTTGTCTCTCTTACATTACTTTAAACTTAATTCAATTCGATATGGGGTCGTAATAACGGAGCTTGTCTCCCCCCGGATGTAATATATGTGTTTGATGCAAAATACACACACGTACACTTGAGCCTTTCCGCTCTTATCTGCACACTTTTGCACACAAACGGGCCTCAACAGCCCATAGGATATAGCCCTATTTATATACATTCAGCTGGGTTTTAAGGTTCAAAGTCGTGTGAGTTGTCTTTCATTTTATACACTCAAAGCACTCACTCACATTGAGCCTTTCCACTCTTATGTATATATACGTATTTCCCTTCCAGCTGGGTTTTAAATTCAAGTTGCGTGAGTTGCCTTTCAATTTATACACTCAAAGCACTCACTCACATTGAGCCTTCTCGCTCTCATATATATCTATATCTCCCTTCTACTGTGTTTTACGGTTCAGTTGCGTGTGTTGCATTTCAATTTATACACAACACCCACGCACACATTGAGCCTTTTCGCTCTTAAGATATAGATATATTTAAATTTCTGCAATTTACATTCAAGTCGTGTGAGTTGCATTCAATTTGGGTTTTCCCTTCTACTAAGCCTTTAAATTTTGGGTTTTACATTCAAGTTGTGTGAGTTGCATTGCATACTCGCCATACTCGAGCTAGGTTGCATACCTGCATCGAACAAACCCCGAACAAAATCATACAAAACGCCCAACTTAGGCCACTGGATGCACACACTCCACGCCCAAGTGATTAAAATTGAAAGACTTAGGGTCACCCAAGCCCAGTAAAAGCAAAAACTCGCCAAGTGCATGATTTCCAAAGTTTTCAAACACTTGATCATTCAAAATCGAATTTGAGTTTAATTTGTTTCAAAAGAAGTCTCTAAGCGTACAGACTGACCCTTGCACGTCGGTGCAAGAAGGTCTGCGACGTAAAGATCCCGCTTGCCTACAATCGCCTTTCAAAAGTCAGATATTTCAAAACATACTTCGCTAGTTTGAGTAAGCTAGCTGGCACACCCTAAAAGCGAACGTAGATTGCGAAAAGATTCGCTCTAGGCCTAAGAAACCCGGAGTCGAGGATTTTCCGTGTCTACAGATTTGGCATGCCCGGTGGGACCCGGGACTTAAGTAGACTTCAAACAAACAAGTTACACTCAAATTTTCAAAAAAAAAGGTATTTTCCAAAAAATCGTGCATACTTAGAAAATTTGCAGAAAATGGAGCAAAAGCCAAAATCCTCGTCGAGTAAATCAAAAGAGGTTTCTAAAAAAGCCAAAAAATGAGAAGCAATAGCTGATATACAGGCGATTTTCAAAGAAAAAATGGATGTTTTAAGCAAGGAGCTTAAAACCCATAAATCCCATAGCAGCTCTTCTCGGGCGCACAAAGATCGTGAAAAGAAAACCGATCTCAAACTCGACGAAGGATGTAGGTAAAAGGCCAAAACCCAGAAAGGGGCGAGTCCTCCACTCCCACACTTCCAAAATCCTCGTTGAGTAAATCAAAAGAGGTTTTCAAAACAGCCAAAGAAAGGCCAAAAATAAGCAGATCTTCTTACAAAGAAAGGCCTAGTTCAATATAGCAAGATACTTGCAAGTGGTACGTGCTATTTCTAAATAGGCTGATCTGGAATGGATCGAGTATGACCTTGGGATAAGTCCTCCCCTCTTCTCTTCTCCTTCCAAAAGGAAAATATGGCCAAAAACAAAGGGAAGTCCCTGCCAAAATCTCTTTCCTTAAGAAAGAAACATGAATCAAAAAGAAAAATTCGATTCTTTTATGGAAAAGAGGGATTAAAGAAAAAATACTCCCAAAGGGAGACCCTCTATGAAAAAAAAGAAGAAGAAAAGGCCAAAAAGCTCAAAAAAAGAGCAATTTTCTGCCTTCTATGCATCAAACCACAGGACGCTTCAGAAGGGACCGTGGTATCTCTTTCCCATCTCTATGGCTTATCCCAAGTAAAACATGGTTCATTTCGAGGAATCCTAAAGTAAAAATAGGATTTACTTACTTGAATTTCATTTTGTTTGAGAATTCGACGTTTCAAGTAAGGCATAGGAATTTTGAAATATAGCTTGTTTTCTTATAAAACCTCCGCTAGATTAGCGAGTGTCATGACTCAAGCAAAGGCAAACTCGAAGAGCTTGAGATCCTTAGGATTAAGGCCAAAAGCAGTTTCCCTTTTGTAAATAGATTTTGAAAAATCGAACATCGAGCAACATAGGGCCCGCTCACTTGGAGTAGTAGGCCTTCGTAAGTCTCATGAGTTCGACCATGCTATCTGGTCTCTGGGAGGTCACCCTATTTGGCGTCTCATCCATGTCATGCATGTCTCCACGCATGAACACTTGCCTAACATGATCCCGTTTAGGACCAGAAATCATAGAAATATCCCTTTGGCATGGTATCTCCTCCTACCAGGTTTAAAAGAGAGATTTTGCTCAAAAATTGGGATGATCCCATATTTTCGTGGATAGATCTAGGGAGATATCGAATGGGTTGTTGTCGTCTTTGTCATTACCCAAATAAATTTGGATAATGCCAAAGAGGGCCATATGTAAACACCCCAAAATCCCATGATTTTCTCAAATATGCCTAGTTTTACAAAAGCAGCCCCAAAGGGCTATTTTGAGTCTAGAAACGCAGGAGCCTTCCAAACAACCCTATATATATGTTGAAACCATATATATGTTTTAAAACTGTATACATATAGTTTTAAACCTTGAAAAGGTGTTTTGAAACCCCGAAAGCCACCTGGCCTGACGAAAGCCGGACCAAAAAGGCAAAGGAGAGCCCGAACCCGAATCATACTTCAAGCCCAGCACATCAACTCTCATATCAAAATCATCCCCACATTCTCAGACATCCAAGCCCCAGATATCAGAAATTTGCTCAAAATGAACTCTCGAAGGTGAGAAGAAGAGCGGATGACAATGTTGGCGAAGACTCAACGCAAGACGGAGTACTGATGAAGTCAGTGTAGACGCGCGAAAATCCCCGCCTCTCGCCTTTTTCAGGGCTCGGAGTGGATCCTCTCGCGGGTCTAAGGCCTATGTTTGCAAACAGGGCGTGCCAGCTAGCTTACTTAAGCTAGCGAAGATATACTGACTTCTAAACGTGGCGACTGTGAGCAAGTAAGCTCTTGTCGTCGCAGACCTTCTTGCACCGATGCGCAAGGGTCAGTCTGTACGCTTTGCAAAAATCGAGTTTTGGAGAGAAAGTCTACGAAGCGGTTCGAGGTGTCTATTTCGGGTCTTTAAAATGCGATTGCATGTTTTAGATCACGTGGATTTGCACGTGCCTAAGTCTTTTCTTTTATCCCTTTTTCGGGCCACCTAGTTTGTGTGTTATAAACACTCCACTACATGGGTGAATTCGAGCGGGGCTTGCTTTGATGCAAATATGCGTCCTACCTCGTGGTATGGCGTAGATGCAATGCAAACTCACGCTACTCCAAAGGGAAAACCCGAAATGTAAAGACAATACTGAAGGGAAATAACCGAAGGGAGATATGTATATAGATTATGTATATGAGCCCTTACTCGGGTCTTGCAAATAAGAGCGAAGGCTCAATGTGGGTGCGTGCTTGAATTGAAAGACTTACACACACGACATGAAATTAAACCCAAATATAAATTGCAGTATGGCCTTGACTAAGGTCTTGGGAGTAAGAGCGAAGGCTCAATGTGTGTGAGAGTGCTTGAATTGAAGTACTACACACACGACATAAATGAAACCCAAATATAACTGCAATAAGGCCTTTACTAAGGTCTTGGGAATAAGAGCGAAGGCTCAATGTGTGTGAGAGTGCTTGAATTGAAAGACTTACACACATGACATGAAATGAAACCCAAATAGTATAGGTCGGCCCTTACTTGGGTCTTTCAAATAAGAGTGAAAGCTCAATGTGTGTGAGAGTGCTTGAATTGAAAGACTTACTCACACGACATGAAATGAAACCCAAATAGTATAGGTCGGCCCTTACTTGGGTCTTTCAAATAAGAGCGAAAGCTCAATGTGTGTGAGTGCTTGAATTGAAAGACAACACACCCAACTTAAGCAAAACCCTTCGAAAATGAAAGTATATATATACACTTATGTATTAGGGGCTGATTAGGCCCGTGTGTGTTCAAAATCGTGCACAACTAAGAGAGTGCACGTGTGTGGGTGTGCCAAGCCACGTTATTACAAGCGGGGGGAGACTATGCTCCGTTATTACAATCCCGTATCAAATTGAATCTCAAGCAAGTATACAACTAAAGACAGAGTTTAGGCACTTACGAGTAGCTGGTCCGTAGAGGCCTTGCTTGAGCGTGGGCTTAGCCTTCGCCTTGGGCTGCAAACGGGAGCTCCGCGAGGGTGAATGACAAAGGGTGCTGGCCGGGTGCAAGTGGGGCGCGGGGTGGGCGCCTCGAAGATGGCCGGCTGCAAGTGGGTGTCGCCTTGATGTGGGGAATTAAAGGGGCTGGGCCAAGTGAATATGTGGGGTCACGAATGGAGAGTATAGAGTGTTAGGGAGTATGGACCTAAGGGGAGTTTAAGGGAAGGCCGAATGGGAGTCTAAGGGGAAAAGAGATGGCTGGCCGGGTGTAGTTAGGGTAGTTAGGTAGTGGCCGGTGGTTTAGGTTGTGATAGGTTCGGCTAAGTGAGAATGGTGGCAGCAAAGGGCTGATGTGTAGGTAAGGTGGTGGTATGGGGGGTGGCTAGGAGTGGAGAGGGAGTAGAGAAGGAGCTAGGTAGAGTGGGGGGTACTTACCGAATGGAATGAAGATGGCGCTCGGCTGGGCTTGGGGAAGGCAGTGAGGCTTGGCCGGGAGGTGGTGGAGATGGCGGTGCAAGCGGTGGTGGGATGGAGGGATGGTGGTGGTACAGGCGGCGCAGGTGGAGCAGCTAGGGAAGTGGAGGAGGTGGAGCAGGTTCGGCTGGACTTGGGGAAGGAGAGGACCCGGCTGGGATCTAGGTGGGCTTCTAGATAGGAAAACCCGCCCCAAGAGGGGGGGGTTTATATAGGGAATTGGGTAGGTCGGTTAGGGCTGGGTTTGGGGTAGTGGTTAGGTGGTTTAGGTAGGGTGGTATGAAGATAAGGTGGGCTGGAAAGGGTTGGGCCAGATATTTTAAAAACTAGTGGTTTGGGTAGATTGTGGGCTAGGGGTGGTTTAGGGGTTTAGGGCTAGGTTAGGTGGTTGGGTTCTAGGGTGAGGTTTAGTGAGCTAGGTTAGGTGATTAGGCTAGGTTTAGGCTAGGTTTAGGGAAATTAACCTAGGTTTAGGGGAGGATTAGGGAAGTGGGTTAGGTGATTAGGTTGGGATTAGGCCGGGATTAGGGAAGTGGGTTAGGTGATTAGGCTCAGATTAGGGATGGATTAGGGTGGTAGGCTAGGATTAGGTGTTTTGGGCTAGGTTTAGGTGGAGGAGCTCCCTTTGCATGGCCCATAGACCTTAACCACCTCATGTTGGTGCAGCCCTAGGTTAGGTTTTGGCTAATTACAAGCTTAAACCCACTCAATTAGGCTAACCCACATGATTAACCCCAAACTTGACACACAAGTCAAGCTTAAGTATAACACTCTTGATATTATCCATCCCCACTCTCTCTCATGCCCATAATCCCACTTGAATTTCAAGTGGGCCCCACCTCCGTTTATGAGAAGGTGATGTGGGCCATGGATATGGATATTGGATTGGATCTCTGGATCCAAATCCAAATCCAAGTCCACACATGGGTTTGGATTGGGATCTGGATATATATGGTCCAGATCCAATCTAAACTAAACTCTGACTCCTTTGAGCTGGGTTCGAAACGGATGATTTGTGTGGGGCCTGACAGCATCAGTACTCCGTCTGCGTTGGGTCTTCGCCAACATGGTCGTCCGCCTCCGTTTCTACCTTCCGGAGATGACTTCAAATGACATTTTGATAAGAATAGGGTCTTGGACGTTCGAGATCCTGGGGGTATGGATGTGATACAAGAGTTGTTGTGCCGGGCTCGACATGTGCTCCGGTTCCGGGCTCTTCTTAGCTCTCCTGGTCCTGTCTGGATTAGGCCAAGCTGCTTCGGGGTTTCAAAAACGTGTTTTAAAAGGTTTTTAAAAGCCATATTATATATTTTTGAAATATGAAGTTTAAAACGTATGTATAGGGTTGTCTGGAAGGCTCTTGGGTTTCCAGACTCAAAATGGCCCTTTGGGGCTGCTTGTACAAAACCAGATGAATTTGAGAAATTCGTGGGATTTCGGGGTGTTTACAGTCAGGCCCCACACAAACCGTCCATTTTGAAACGCCATGAAGGAATCAAAAAATCAGATTTGGGTCGGATCTGGACCATATATATCCAGATCCAAACCCAACATGTATTTGGATTTGGATCCCAAGATCCAAATCCAATATCTATATCCATGGCCCACATCACCTTCTCATAAATAGAGGTGTGGGGCCCACAAATATTTCACGTGAAAAGCCTTGGAAGGCTTGGGTAGAGAGAGAAAGGGGGGGATAAAGTATGAGTGAGAAAGTTGGTAGGCTTGACTTTTGGTCAAGAGTGGGTTAACCTTGTGGGTTTAGCCTAAAGTGTGGGTTTAAGCTTGTATGTACCTACACCTAACCTAGGGCTGCACCAACTTGGACATGGCTGTAATTGGACCAATGGACCGGCGCCAAGGGGAGGTTGCTAAACCTAGCCCTAAGCTAGCTCACCTCACCTAGCCATTTCCCCTAAAACCTAACTCAAACCTAGCCATTCTCACCCAAAACCGCCCCAACCTCACCTAACCGAGCTCACCTAGCCGACCTCACCTAGCTAGACCACCTAGACCCTAACCAACTAAGCCTAAACCCACCTTAGTGCACCTAATTAAACCCCTAACCACTATGTCCCAGCCCACCTAACCGACCTACCCCAAACCACTAATCAACCCCCCCTAACCGACCTACCCCAAACCATGTCCCATGCCCACCTTATTACAAATATCTGGCCCACAATCCCCTAACCGACCCAGCCCATTCCCAGCCTATATAAACCCCTCTTCATTGCGGGTTTCCCTCTCTCTCCTCCACTTCCACCCCCACTCTCTCCAAGCTCCAAGGACCAGACCCATCCACCTGCCATTCCACTGCCACTCCACCACCCAGCCAGCACTTCTCCATTCCAGCCAACTCCACCACCTTCCACCTTCGGCGAGGAGCCTCTTCCCTAGTCACTCCTTCCATCTTTTTCCATCCGGCCACCACTTCCATCCACCACCACCACCTCCATTCTTGGTTAGTACCCCACCTCAACCTCACCTAACCTTCATCCTCTCTTCACCCCCTTCTTCCCCGCCAAGCACCAATCGGCCAGCACCCCTACCTGCCACTCCACCACCCGGCTAGCACTCCTACCTGCCGCTCCTTCCACTCGGCCAGCATCAAGACACCACCCGGCCAGCACTTGGACATTCCAACTCCTACCTGCCGCCAAGCACCCACCTAAGGAGCTCCCCTTCGGCTGCCCAAGGTGACTCACGAGACCCAATCCAAGCAAGTTGAACACGGACCAGCTACATGTAAGTGTCTTAACTTGGTCTATTATATGAACTTGCTTACATTCAATTAAATTTTGATACGGGGTTGTAATAATGAAGCGTTGTCTCCCCACGATTGTAATAACATGGTTTGACACACCAACACACACATGCACTTGAGCCTTTCCGCTTTTAGCTACACACATTTTGGCACACACACGGGCCTTGATAGCCCCTAAGATATAGTTATATTTATATATATTCGGTTGCGTGGGTTTTCCATTATAAGTCGTGGGTGTTGTCTTTCAATTCCACACTCACACACATTGAGCTTTCGCTCTTATTCCCAAGACCCTAGTAAGGGCCATATTGCAATTTTATTTGGGTGTTTCATTCAAGTTGTGTGCGTGGTATTTCAATTCTACACTCACACACATTGAGCTTTCGCTCTTACTCCCAAGACCCTAGTAAGGGCCATATTGCAATTCTATTTGGGTTTTACATTACAAGCCGTGTGAGTTGTCTTTACATATATACACAACACCCACGTACACATTGGCGACCTTCGGGCCCATATATATTATAAGTATTTCCCTTCTGCTATGTCTTTAAGATTTGGGTTTTAAGGTTCAGCTGTGTGAGTAGTCTTTCCATATATACACGACACACACTTACACAATTGAGCCTTTTCGCTCTTAAGATATAGCCATATTTCCCTTTTGCAGTTTCCCTTTTGCAATTTACATTACGCAATTTCCCTTAAGCATTGTCTTTCAATTCGGGTTTTCCCCTGTTGTTGTGTGAGTTTGCATTGCATATTCACCATACCACGAGTTAGGACGCATATTACATCAAAGAAAAGCCCCACACTCCGGTGCGAAAATCGCCCAACTTAGGTCACTTGCGCACACACCTAGTTGGCCCTAAAAAGCATAAAAGTGAAAGACATAGGCACGTGCAAATCCCACATGAAATAAAATTTACAATCATACAAACAAAGCCCAAACACTTCGGGTATTTTCAAAGAGGTTATTTGATTCAAAAACAACTTTGTCAAGCGTACAAACTGACCCTTGCACATCGGTGCAAGAAGGTCTGCGACGAAAAGAGCTCACTTGCTCACAATCGCCCCGAAAGAGTCAAATTTCAAAAACTTACTTCGCTAGCTTGAGTAAGTTAGCTGGCATGCTCTTGTTATAAAAATGACTTAGACACACGAAAAGGTTCACTTCGGGCCTAAGAACCAGAAGTGAGAATTTTCTGTGTCTACACCCTCAACATCAATCAACCAATATGCATTATTTATAGTTGTCCCTCTTACAACATAGGGACCATCCCACGTGGGCCACTACTTACCAAGTGGATGTAGGCCACGATAGTGGGTAGTTTTCAAAACAAGGTCTTCCACTTTGAAGTGGTGAACCTTCATATGTTTTTCATAATGTCGGGCTATCCTTTGATGGTATGTGTGTGCATGATCCATAGCAAGGAGCCTTTTCTCATCAAGTAGGTCAAGCTCAACCATCCTATCTTGTTGTAGGGTCTCCATGGTCAAATCAAGTGCAAGAGATGTATAAAATTAATGTAATTTGGTATGAATGGGAAGTATGACATTTGTACCCTAGGCCAACTCAAATAGTGTGACATTTGTGGGTGTGCGAATGGAAGTCCTATAAGCCCATAAGGCTTCATCAAGCTTCTCATGCCATGTCTTACCATTTTCTAAAGTTTTCTCAATGATGCTTATGAGGGTTTTGTTCATGGCTTCGGCTTGGCCATTTCCTTGAGAGTATTAGGGTGATGAGAAGTATTGAGTAATGTCATAGTTCTTACATAACTTTTTCACTTTCTCATTTTTAAATGGGGTGCCATTATCCGACACGAGGTCTCATGGAACTCCAAATCAAGCCAAGATATTTTTCTTAATGAATGCCACTACATGTTGTCCTTGGACATTAGTCAAGGAGATAGCTTCAACCCATTTAGAAAAATATTCAATGGCTCCTAAAATAAACCTATGTCCATTTGATGCAGTAGGTGAGATTGGTCCAATGATATTAAATGCCCACATGGTGAAGGGTCATGGACTCACGATGGAATGTAATGCAAATGATGGAATATGAATGACATTTCCATGCACTTGACATTGATGACATTTCCTAACATGGTTATGACAATCTTGCCTCAAAGTGGACCAAAAATAACCTACTCTAAGTATTTTCATGGCCATCATATTTGCATTGACATGACCTCCACATTTCCCATTGTAGAACTCATGCATAATGGTCCTAGCCTCATCATGATCGACACATCTCAACAAGATGCTGGTAAAACTCTTTTTATAAAGAACCATTCCCAAAATCATATATCAGGTTAAAATTTTCCGAATAAAAGCCATATCTTTAAAGAAAGCGAATTCAGGAAATCCTCCATTTTCTAAAAAGTTTTTAATGTCTTTAAACCAAGGCTTTTCATTTGGATTTTGGTCATTTTGACAAACCTCTAAATTGTGGGTGGATGGAGTGGGTAAATGTAGGATCTCTAGGGATCCTTAGAGATGACCCTAAAGAGGAGAGGGCATCTGCTATGGTGTTGTCCTCCCTACCTATACTAGTGAATGTGCATGATTTGAAAGAATCAACCAACTGGATGACCAATTCATAGTATGGAATGAGTTTTTTATTTTTGACTTGCCAAATTTTTGAAACTTTGTTTACAACAAGCATAGAATCTCCAAAGACTTCAATACATGATGCCCCTAGATTTTTCAAAATTTTTAGGCCTTGTATGAGTCCCTCCACATTATTTGAACAAGGAAAATCTAGTCGGAAAACCATTGGGATCTCTCCTTTCTTAGGGGATTGTAGACACAGAAAATTTTCACTTGCGGGTTCTTAGGCCTGAAGTGAACCTTTTCGTGCTTACGTTCGCTTTTAGGGCGTGCCAGCTAGCTTACTCAAACTAGCGAAGTAGTTTTTGAAATATCTGACTTTTTGAAAGGCAATTGTAGGCAAGCGAGATCTTTTCGTCGCAGACCTTCTTGCACCGACGTGCAAGGGTCAGTCTGTACGCTTAGAGACTTCGTTTAAAACAAGTTAAACTCAAAATCGATTTTTGAATGAACAGGTGTTTGAAAATCCTTTTGAAATCATGCACTTGGCGAGTTTTTGATTTAGGCGACCCTAAGTCTCTCAATTTTATCCATTTAGGCGTGTTTGCACGTTTTGTTCGGGTTTGTTCGATGCAGGTATGCAACCTAGCTCGAGTATGGCGAGTATGCGATGCAACTCGCACAACTTGAATGTAAAACCCGAAATTTAAAGACTTAGCAGAAGGGAAAACCCAAATTGAATGCAACTCACACGACTTGAATGTAAATTGCAGAAATTTAAATATATCTATATCTTAAGAGCGAAAAGGCTCAATGTGTGCGTGGGTGTTGTGTATAAATTGAAATGCAACACACGCAACTGAACCATAAAACGCAGCAGAAGGGAGATATAGATATATATAAGAGCGAGAAGGCTCAATGTGAGTGAGTGCTTTGAGTGTATAAATTGAAAGGCAACTCACGCAACTTAAATTTAAAACCCAACTGAAAGGGAAATACGTATATATACGTAAGAGCGGAAAGGCTCAATGTGAGTGAGTGCTTTGAGTGTATAAAATGAAAAACAACTCACACGACTTGAACCTTAAAACCCAGCTGAATGTATATAAATAGGGCTATATCCTATGGGCTGTTGAGGCCCGTTTGTGTGCAAAAGTGTGCAGATAAGAGCGGAAAGGCTCGAGTGTACGTGTGTGTGTTTTGCACATATATTACATTCGGGGGGAGACGATGCTCCGTTATTACAACCCCATATGACGAATTAAATTGAATAGAAAGGGATTTGATATATATCGAAATCAACTTACACTTTCCAGCCTTTTGAGTTAGGATCGTACAAGGGGCGAATCCGCCTTCTTCTTATGGAGTCTGGGGCATGTGGGAGCGAAGCCGGAGAGCTTGAGAGCTTGGAGAGACTTGGAGTTCCGGGAGCTGCAAGCTACAATGGGTTTGGGGCTAGTTGGGGCTGGTTTGGGCAAGGTAAGACTCGAGTCACCTTGGCTCGAGTGATTGGGTTTTTGTATGGGATTTGGCCAACGCTTGGTCTTGGTTTAGGTATAGTTTAGGCTTGGTATTAGGCCAGTATTTGGCCTTGGTTTAGGTATAGGGTAGAGTTGGCTGGTCCTAGGTCAGGTGTTGGCTAAAGTTTTGAGATTTCGGCCAAGGTTCATGACCTTTGTTTGGTCTTGTGAGACTAGAGCCAAGGTGGCTCGAGTGGCATGGTTTTAGTATGGAACACGGCCAGCACTTGGCCTTAGTTTAGGTCTTGTGAAACTCGAGCCAAGGTGGCTCGAGTAGGAGTGACTTGCTCTAAGGTTCGGCCAAGGTTGTTGCGGGGTTGTCTTGGGTCGACTTGGGTAAGTATGGGGAGGAAAAAGGCTCGAGCCAAGGTGGCTCGAGCTAGGTAGTTTCAAAGGGAAGTTCGGCCAGCACTTGGCCGAACTTTAGGTGGTTTAGGGAGGTTGTTTAGGGTGCTGTTTAGGTGGTGGTCTTAGGTAGGAGACTTGGTGAAAAACGGCCAGCACTTGGCTGGTTTGGTGGTGGTTTTAGGGGCAAGTTTGGCTAGGATGGGTGGTCTAGAGAGGTTAGGGAAGATGGGTTAGGTTAGGGCTTAGGGGACCTACCTTGGTTGCAACACCGCTCCAAGCCGCCGCTCAAGCCGCCAAGCTCCACCACGCCATGCTCCCAGCCAAGGTAGGGGACGTTCTTTGGTTGGTGCAGCTTCCTCAAGTCCCTTGGCCAACAAGGTTTCACGTAAAAAAAAACTTGAAAAGGGGAAAGTCAAGCCACTATTCTTGACTTGCTTCCCTCTCTCTCTCTTTCTCTCTCCACCCACCAAGCTTTCACGTGAAAGCCTCTCCCCTTTGAGCCTCACCTCTCCTTTTTTTCAAGCCCAGCACCTCTATTTATAGAGGTTTTAAGTGGGTCTTGGATATTGGGTCTTGGATTTGGGTCTGGCTATCCGGATCCAATCCAAACTCAATGTGGATCTGGATCGCGGATTCGGATATTTTGAGATCCAGATCCAGTCTAAATATTTATTTGGGTTTGGATCTCGGATCTCGGATCTTGGATTTTTGAGATCCATATCCAATCCAAACACAATTTGGATATGGATCTGGATATTTTTGGGTCCAGACCCAATCCAGATTTTTCTTCTGCTCCTTTGTTTTCTGGTCCTTTCTGGTGCTTTTCACCGTCGGTTTCGAGCGGGCTTCGATTCATCGGATGCCCAACTCTGGCCTGGGTCTTCCCCAAGTCTTTGTTCCAACCGGTGTTCTGCTTTTTAGGACTTTTTCGGCGTTTGTTTCGGTCCGCCGTTTTGGTTTTTGGCCGGTTCCTATTGATATCGAACTCAGATTGCCGCACGGATTCCGTTCTTCATTCTGACGGGACGTGTCTCGGACTTCTGTCGACTTCCTCAGGTACTGGGCTTCTTTCTGCATTTTGGAGCTGCTTTGTGCTTTTTCTTTGACCCAAATTACATTTTTACCCTTCTGTCGGGCTTTCTCCAAACGGGCTCTTTTTTCTTCCGTTTTTGAACAGGGGGTGGCTTCTGAAATTCTGGGCTCGAATCCTCTTCTTGCCTGGACTTTTCTTTTGCCTTCTGTACCTGTTTTCACATTTCAAAACAGGACGTCGTTTTGGCTCAAACGAGCTTTCTGGTGTTTTTGAGAGTTTTTGAAATATAGAAGATTTGGGGTGTTTACAGATGCCCCTCTTTGGCATTATCCAAATGTATTTGGATAATGGCAAGAAGAAACACCCCATTTTGGTTTTTCTCTCAAATTTTCTCGAGAATACACCATTTATTTCGCAAAACCCTGTTTTCTTTTACCACAGGTGGGATTTTTAACAAAAGGGGACTTTTCCTAAGTTTCCCTATGTATGATCATGCATGGACGATTTTTGGATGCATGCATGAGAAAAACGTTTTTATTTTTGGGGTTTTGAGCCCGAAGAGTGCCTTTTGAGGCAGGCCGCTTCGAGCAAGTTTTACCCATGTCTTCTAGACGTTTTCGGGTTTTCGAGCTTTGGAGAGAGCCTTTTGAGGTTGTCTGCTCTAAGCAGGTTCTACCCTAGTCTTTTTGACATTCGTGGGTTTTTCTTGAAAATTTTTTTGAAAACGGACTCCTTTTAGCTTGTATCAAAAAGGACTTCCGTTTTTCATACTTCCCTTTATTCGGGTTTCAATACCTGCTACTCAGTGGAGGTTTTTTGGGTAGAAAAATTTGGAAAACATTTCAAAGTTCCATTTCCTACAAAACAAAGTCGAGTTCTCAAACAAAATGAAATCCAAATAAGCCGATTTTATTCGTACTTTAGGATTTTCGCAAATTTGAACCTTTTTCCTTGGGGATAAGTCGTAGGGATACGGGAAAGAGATACCACGGTCCCTTCTGAAGCGTCTCGTGGTTTTAGGCAAAGAGTCGGAAAATCGCTCTTTGAGCTTTTGGCTTTTTGTTTCTTTTTTCCACAGAGGGTCTCCCTTTGGGAGTATTTTTTCATTAATCCCTCTTTTCTTTAAAGGAGAGCAGCTCTTTGGAGGAGTTTTTGTATTCCCCATTTATGAAGGGAAGACCTCTTTGGGAGGAGTGTTTTTATATCTCCTTTTTCTTTTGAAACGAGAAGACCTCTTTCGGAGGAGTTTTTGTATTCTCGATTTTTTTCTTTCTTTTGAACACAGCCAATTTTTCTTTTTTGGAGAGAAAGTAGAATGGGGAAGGCTTATCCCTTTGGTTACTCGATTCAAACGAGATCGTCCTATTTCTTAATAGCATCTGCTATTCGAAAATATTTTGATATTTTGAACAAGGCTTAATCTTGTAAGCCAGGGTTCTTTGAAATATCGCCAATTTGTTTTTGGAAGACTCTACCTTTCGAAAAGTATAAATTCCTCCATTCAGGGTTATACAATCAACTTCGATCCTTCTTTCAAGAAGTTTTAAAGGAGTTCGATTTTTCAAAATCTTTTTGAAAAAGAATTTAACATAAACCCTTTTGAATATTCGGGGTTTTGCTAATTTCGACCCACAACATCAACAGATTTTTTTCGAATTTTTCTTGCCCTTTTGAAGACATGGGGACATTCCTACTCAGGTTTGTCAACCTCTTGGGCTTTCTTTGGGGTGATATGATATGGATATGATGCATGCTATGCACTCCATGTGTTTCAAAATGGAAATACACGATTTTATGCAAGAGTGAACATATGAAATGTATCTCACAAGTCACGAAGGAGATGCATTCTATCAAATTTGTTTCTTCGTGGAAGGTGTCTAGGGGCTATATTTAAAAATGCCCCTAGCTTGAGGGAAATTTCGCATGGCCACATGGTGAAGGGCCATGGCTTTTCAAAAGGATTATGGATGGACAATGGTATGTTCATGTCCATGCACTTCCACGATTTTCCTAACATGATCATGCTACTTTTTGCTCAAGGATGGAAAAACACAACCAACCCTAAGTGATCGTCATGGCCATCAGGTTTTAGTTTTTGACATGGTCTCCATATTTTATCGTGAGATTCATGTTCTTATCCAACACAATCAAGGTTTTTATATAAACCTGAAGTTTTGAAAATCTTTCTTTTTAAAGTATATGTAGGGTTAAATTTTCGAAATTCTGATCCTTTTTGAGAAAGCAATTTGGAAAATCCTCCCTTTCTATATGAAGATGGTTTTATACCCGCCCTTTTGATCGAAATATGCTTTCCATACTTGGTTTTGGTCAAGCAGGGTTTTTGGAATTCATTTTGAAAATTCGTGCCTTCATGGGGCATTTGATCAAGTATGGGGAATGTATCTCACAGAGGCACTTCAGCCACACGATACAGGGCTTGTCCCTTATATTGAGTCTTGAGTTTTGAACTCATACTCTGTTGAAAAGGGGCTGCCATTTTGCCTACCTGTTGAGATAGGATTTTAAAAATGAGTGCTTTAATGAACATCATTCCCCTTTCCATGACATGGGAGATGATGTCTCGAATTTTGAAAGCCTACAGAAGGCTAAGCACGATTTTTCTTTTGGCTTAGTGATTCCCGTCACATGCCAATAGAGTTTTCGAAATGTATGGCATATTTAGTATGAACAACATCTTCATTTGATCAAGTCAAGCAAACAATGCAGAATTTGCAAAGCATGGAAGGTTTTTATCAAAAGAATTTTGAAAAAGGCTTTTATGAAATGATAACCCTTTTTTTCGAGACTCTCATTTCCGTTTGAAATTTTCCTTAAAGGTGTTGGATTTGATTCGTATGGAGACCTGTCTACGAAGGCTCGATACTTAGGGGGTCGACTTTTATTGCCCCTTTGGTTTCACAGAACCCTGAATTCGAGTTCTAAGATGATGTCTAGACTCGATGCACATGAATGATTTCAGAGTGTGATGCATGATGCTTATGCACACACTATGGGTTAGGCTTGTTTCTAAAAATCCCCAATCTTTCTACAAGTCAAGGATTTTGCGAATTTCAGGAAGCTTGGAGGTGTTCATTCCTCCCTGCTTTGGTGATTCTCGAGCTTTTCATTTTGAAAAAGCTCTAGACAAAAGGGTGTTCAAGATCAGTTTTTTTTGGATTTTTTGGTTTTTGGGAGTTATATACAATTTTCGAAAAGCACATTTACAATTTTCGAAAATGGACTTTGTACATGGCCAAAGGCTTTAAAACAAATTTCTTTTTGAAATTTTCATTTTTCCAAATGTTTTTGAGATTTTGTTTTGGGTTTTCATTTTTTTGGTTTTTGGCAAATATATGATTTTTTGGCTTTTTCAAAAAGAGGGATCTTCCCATGAACCTACAAAGAAAACATTCATGAATCAGACTCTAATCAATAGGTCTAAGACATGGGTTTTGGGTTTTAGAGGTTCTACAGGGCACCCTTGACCCAGATGGTCTTAGGTGGCGGCTCTGGGGGTATGGGTGGGCTATAGCCCAATCCATACTTTTGTCGATTGGCCTGAGGTAGGACAGGTTCGAGCCTACCTTGGTTTTGGGTTCCCAGGCCCTGGTAGGGCTTATATCCCATATTTAGAATCATGTTCCAAGACTTCTTGTTTTTTGAAAAGTTTTTATATAAATCATGGCCTTGGAACATGGAATCGTCCATGTCGGGGATATATACCCTTTTGGATTTTAGGGTTTTGGATTCTGGGGTGATGGAAGACTTGGGCTTCCATACAACCCTGGTTTGGGAGATTTGTTTCTCAAGGGAAGCCGTGCTTGGTCCCTCAAGGAGTTTTGGATATTTCGGGACGTTTTTGTCTTCAAGGGAAACCGTGCTTGGTCCCTCGATAGACTTTGGATATTTTGGGGTGTTGGAAGACTCGTGCTTCCATACAACCCCGAATTGGGAGATTTTGTCCTCAAGGAAAGCCATGCTTGGTTCCTTGAGGAACTTTGGGTATTGCAGGGTGATGGAAGGCTTGAGCTTCCACACAACCTGTATTTGAGAGAATTTTTCTTCGAGGGAAGACAAGCTTGCTCCCTCAAATTTTTTGGCTTGCTCCCTAGGTTCAACTCGTGGTGCCCCTAGGGATGGATTTTTTTGTTTCAAATCTCTAATCTTGGTTCCAGGGTAGAAGATTAGGCTCGAAGAAATGGGTTTTTCTATGGCAGGGTTATGAGCTCCTAAGATGTCGATGCATGCATTAGGGGTCTCCATGTCTACCATTTTTTCAACTTCTTTTTGTTTTTGTTTTTGAAATTCTTTTGGCTGGTGCGGGATATTTGGCGCACCTTGAAAATTCTCTAACTTAGGCACATTTCGTGGGTTTGTGTGTGCAGAGGGATTATCCAATGCATCTGATGACCCTATATGAAGAAGAGAGTTTTGAGAAGGATAAGTTTCAGGCATACCTCTTTGTGGCTTGTCTACCTTTTCATGGTGAGAGCAGGCCGATTTCCCGGGTAACTCTGTTTTGAGCCCCCGGGGTTTCACGAGGCGTTCCTTTTCGAAACCTACCTGTTTTTCACTCTCGTCTCTTTGTGGGGTGTGGGTTATCATGTCCCACTGTGTGTGTGTACCTAGACTTAGGAATTGCACTTGAATTTTTCGAAATTTCAAAGTTTGATTTTTCAATTTTTTTGTCTTTTTGAAAGTTTTCAAGATTTTTTTGATTTTTTGAAACAAAAACAACTCTTTTTAAATTTTCTTTGGTATTTTCGAATTTTGGATTTGTGGGAGTGGAGGACTCGCCCTTTTCTTCCTTAATTCCCTCGTTGATTTTGATTTTGGTTTTCTTTTCACAATCTTTGTGAGCCCGAGAAGAGCTGCTATGGGATTTATGGGTTTTAAGCTCCTTGCTTAAAACATCTATTTTTTTGAAAGTTTCCCATATATCCGCTAGCATTTCTCGTTCTTTGGCTGTTTTGAAAACCTCTTTTGATTTACTCAACGAGGATTTTGGAAGTGTGGGAGTGGAGGACTCGCCCCTTTCTAGGTTTTGGCCTTTTACCTTACATCCTTCGTCGATTTTGAGATCGGTTTTCTTTTCACGATCTTTGTGTGCCCGAGAAGAGTTGCTATGGGATTTATGGGTTTTAAGCTCCTTGCTTAAAACATCCATTTTTTCTTTGAAAATCGCATGTATATCAGCTATTGCTTCTCGTTTTTTGGCTTTTTTAGAAACCTCTTTTGATTTACTCGACGAGGATTTTGGCTTTTGCTCCATTTTATGCAATTTTTCTAAGTATGCACGATTTTTTGGAAAATACCTTTTTTTCGAAAATTTGAGTGTAACTTGTTTGTTTGAAGTCTACTTAAGTCCCGAGTCCCACCGGGCGTGCCAAATCTGTAGACACGGAAAATTTTCACTTGCGGGTTCTTAGGCCTGAAGTGAACCTTTTCGTGCTTACGTTCGCTTTTAGGGCGTGCCAGCTAGCTTACTCAAACTAGCGAAGTAGTTTTTGAAATATCTGACTTTTTGAAAGGCAATTGTAGGCAAGCGAGATCTTTTCGTCGCAGACCTTCTTGCACCGACGCGCAAGGGTCAGTCTGTACGCTTAGAGACTTCGTTTAAAACAAGTTAAACTCAAAATCGATTTTTGAATGAACAGGTGTTTGAAAATCCTTTTGAAATCATGCACTTGGCGAGTTTTTGATTTGGGTGACCCTAAGTCTCTCAATTTTATCCATTTAGGCGTGTTTGCACGTTTTGTTCGGGTTTGTTCGATGCAGGTATGCAACCTAGCTCGAGTATGGCGAGTATGCGATGCAACTCGCACAACTTGAATGTAAAACCCGAAATTTAAAGACTTAGCAGAAGGGAAAACCCAAATTGAATGCAACTCACACGACTTGAATGTAAATTGCAGAAATTTAAATATATCTATATCTTAAGAGCGAAAAGGCTCAATGTGTGCGTGGGTGTTGTGTATAAATTGAAATGCAACACACGCAACTGAACCATAAAACGCAGCAGAAGGGAGATATAGATATATATAAGAGCGAGAAGGCTCAATGTGAGTGAGTGCTTTGAGTGTATAAATTGAAAGGCAACTCACGCAACTTAAATTTAAAACCCAACTGAAAGGGAAATACGTATATATACGTAAGAGCGGAAAGGCTCAATGTGAGTGAGTGCTTTGAGTGTATAAAATGAAAAACAACTCACACGACTTGAACCTTAAAACCCAGCTGAATGTATATAAATAGGGCTATATCCTATGGGCTGTTGAGGCCCGTTTGTGTGTAAAAGTGTGCAGATAAGAGCGGAAAGGCTCGAGTGTACGTGTGTGTGTTTTGCACATATATTACATTCGGGGGGAGACGATGCTCCGTTATTACAACCCCATATGACGAATTAAATTGAATAGAAAGGGATTTGATATATATCGAAATCAACTTACACTTTCCAGCCTTTTGAGTTAGGATCGTACAAGGGGCGAATCCGCCTTCTTCTTATGGAGTCTGGGGCATGTGGGAGCGAAGCCGGAGAGCTTGAGAGCTTGGAGAGACTTGGAGTTCCGGGAGCTGCAAGCTACAATGGGTTTGGGGCTAGTTGGGGCTGGTTTGGGCAAGGTAAGACTCGAGTCACCTTGGCTCGAGTGATTGGGTTTTTGTATGGGATTTGGCCAACGCTTGGTCTTGGTTTAGGTATAGTTTAGGCTTGGTATTAGGCCAGTATTTGGCCTTGGTTTAGGTATAGGGTAGAGTTGGCTGGTCCTAGGTCAGGTGTTGGCTAAAGTTTTGAGATTTCGGCCAAGGTTCATGACCTTTGTTTGGTCTTGTGAGACTAGAGCCAAGGTGGCTCGAGTGGCATGGTTTTAGTATGGAACACGGCCAGCACTTGGCCTTAGTTTAGGTCTTGTGAAACTCGAGCCAAGGTGGCTCGAGTAGGAGTGACTTGCTCTAAGGTTCGGCCAAGGTTGTTGCGGGGTTGTCTTGGGTCGACTTGGGTAAGTATGGGGGAGGAAAAAGGCTCGAGCCAAGGTGGCTCGAGCTAGGTAGTTTCAAAGGGAAGTTCGGCCAGCACTTGGCCGAACTTTAGGTGGTTTAGGGAGGTTGTTTAGGGTGCTGTTTAGGTGGTGGTCTTAGGTAGGAGACTTGGTGAAAAACGGCCAGCACTTGGCTGGTTTGGTGGTGGTTTTAGGGGCAAGTTTGGCTAGGATGGGTGGTCTAGAGAGGTTAGGGAAGATGGGTTAGGTTAGGGCTTAGGGGACCTACCTTGGTTGCAACACCGCTCCAAGCCGCCGCTCAAGCCGCCAAGCTCCACCACGCCATGCTCCCAGCCAAGGTAGGGGACGTTCTTTGGTTGGTGCAGCTTCCTCAAGTCCCTTGGCCAACAAGGTTTCACGTAAAAAAAAACTTGAAAAGGGGAAAGTCAAGCCACTATTCTTGACTTGCTTCCCTCTCTCTCTCTTCTCTCTCCACCCACCAAGCTTTCACGTGAAAGCCTCTCCCCTTTGAGCCTCACCTCTCCTTTTTTCAAGCCCAGCACCTCTATTTATAGAGGTTTTAAGTGGGTCTTGGATATTGGGTCTTGGATTTGGGTCTGGCTACCGGATCCAATCCAAACTCAATGTGGATCTGGATCGCGGATCTCGGATATTTTGAGATCCAGATCCAGTCTAAATATTTATTTGGGTTTGGATCTCGGATCTCGGATCTTGGATTTTTGAGATCCATATCCAATCCAAACACAATTTGGATATGGATCTGGATATTTTTGAGTCCAGACCCAATCCAGATTTTTCTTCTGCTCCTTGGTTTTCTGGTCCTTTCTGGTGCTTTTCACCGTCGGTTTCGAGCGGGCTTCGATTCATCGGATGCCCAACTCTGGCCTGGGTCTTCCCCAAGTCTTTGTTCCAACCGGTGTTCTGCTTTTTAGGACTTTTTCGGCGTTTGTTTCGGTCCGTCGTTTTGGTTTTTGGCCGGTTCCTATTGATATCGAACTCAGATTGCCGCACGGATTCCGTTCTTCATTCTGACGGGACGTGTCTCGGACTTCTGTCGACTTCCTCAGGTACTGGGCTTCTTTCTGCATTTTGGAGCTGCTTTGTGCTTTTTCTTTGACCCAAATTACATTTTTACCCTTCTGTCGGGCTTTTCTCCAAACGGGCTCTTTTTTCTTCCGTTTTTGAACAGGGGGTGGCTTCTGAAATTCTGGGCTCGAATCCTCTTCTTGCCTGGACTTTTCTTTTGCCTTCTGTACCTGTTTTCACATTTCAAAACAGGACGTCGTTTTGGCTCAAACGAGCTTTCTGGTGTTTTTGAGAGTTTTTGAAATATAGAAGATTTGGGGTGTTTACAGATGCCCCTCTTTGGCATTATCCAAATGTATTTGGATAATGGCAAAGAAGAAACACCCCATTTTGGTTTTTCTCTCAAATTTTCTCGAGAATACACCATTTATTTCGCAAAACCCTGTTTTCTTTTACCACAGGTGGGGATTTTTAACAAAAGGGGACTTTTCCTAAGTTTCCCTATGTATGATCATGCATGGACGATTTTTGGATGCATGCATGAGAAAAACGTTTTTATTTTTGGGGTTTTGAGCCCGAAGAGTGCCTTTTGAGGCAGGCCGCTTCGAGCAAGTTTTACCCATGTCTTCTAGACGTTTTCGGGTTTTCGAGCTTTGGAGAGAGCCTTTTGAGGTTGTCTGCTCTAAGCAGGTTCTACCCTAGTCTTTTTGACATTCGTGGGTTTTTCTTGAAAATTTTTTTGAAAACGGACTCCTTTTAGCTTGTATCAAAAAGGACTTCCGTTTTTCATACTTCCCTTTATTCGGGTTTCAATACCTGCTACTCAGTGGAGGTTTTTTGGGTAGAAAAATTTGGAAAACATTTCAAAGTTCCATTTCCTACAAAACAAAGTCGAGTTCTCAAACAAAATGAAATCCAAATAAGCCGATTTTATTCGTACTTTAGGATTTTCGCAAATTTGAACCTTTTTCCTTGGGGATAAGTCGTAGGGATACGGGAAAGAGATACCACGGTCCCTTCTGAAGCGTCTCGTGGTTTTAGGCAAAGAGTCGGAAAATCGCTCTTTGAGCTTTTGGCTTTTTGTTTCTTTTTTCCACAGAGGGTCTCCCTTTGGGAGTATTTTTTCATTAATCCCTCTTTTCTTTAAAGGAGAGCAGCTCTTTGGAGGAGTTTTTGTATTCCCCATTTATGAAGGGAAGACCTCTTTGGGAGGAGTGTTTTTATATCTCCTTTTTCTTTTGAAACGAGAAGACCTCTTTCGGAGGAGTTTTTGTATTCTCGATTTTTTTCTTTCTTTTGAACACAGCCAATTTTTCTTTTTTGGAGAGAAAGTAGAATGGGGGAAGGCTTATCCCTTTGGTTACTCGATTCAAACGAGATCGTCCTATTTCTTAATAGCATCTGCTATTCGAAAATATTTTGATATTTTGAACAAGGCTTAATCTTGTAAGCCAGGGTTCTTTGAAATATCGCCAATTTGTTTTTGGAAGACTCTACCTTTCGAAAAGTATAAATTCCTCCATTCAGGGTTATACAATCAACTTCGATCCTTCTTTCAAGAAGTTTTAAAGGAGTTCGATTTTTCAAAATCTTTTTGAAAAAGAATTTAACATAAACCCTTTTGAATATTCGGGGTTTTGCTAATTTCGACCCACAACATCAACAGATTTTTTTCGAATTTTTCTTGCCCTTTTGAAGACATGGGGACATTCCTACTCAGGTTTGTCAACCTCTTGGGCTTTCTTTGGGGTGATATGATATGGATATGATGCATGCTATGCACTCCATGTGTTTCAAAATGGAAATACACGATTTTATGCAAGAGTGAACATATGAAATGTATCTCACAAGTCACGAAGGAGATGCATTCTATCAAATTTGTTTCTTCGTGGAAGGTGTCTAGGGGCTATATTTAAAAATGCCCCTAGCTTGAGGGAAATTTCGCATGGCCACATGGTGAAGGGCCATGGCTTTTCAAAAGGATTATGGATGGACAATGGTATGTTCATGTCCATGCACTTCCACGATTTTCCTAACATGATCATGCTACTTTTTGCTCAAGGATGGAAAAACACAACCAACCCTAAGTGATCGTCATGGCCATCAGGTTTTAGTTTTTGACATGGTCTCCATATTTTATCGTGAGATTCATGTTCTTATCCAACACAATCAAGGTTTTTATATAAACCTGAAGTTTTGAAAATCTTTCTTTTTAAAGTATATGTAGGGTTAAATTTTCGAAATTCTGATCCTTTTTGAGAAAGCAATTTGGAAAATCCTCCCTTTCTATATGAAGATGGTTTTATACCCGCCCTTTTGATCGAAATATGCTTTCCATACTTGGTTTTGGTCAAGCAGGGTTTTTGGAATTCATTTTGAAAATTCGTGCCTTCATGGGGCATTTGATCAAGTATGGGGAATGTATCTCACAGAGGCACTTCAGCCACACGATACAGGGCTTGTCCCTTATATTGAGTCTTGAGTTTTGAACTCATACTCTGTTGAAAAGGGGCTGCCATTTTGCCTACCTGTTGAGATAGGATTTTAAAAATGAGTGCTTTAATGAACATCATTCCCTTTCCATGACATGGGAGATGATGTCTCGAATTTTGAAAGCCTACAGAAGGCTAAGCACGATTTTTCTTTTGGCTTAGTGATTCCCGTCACATGCCAATAGAGTTTTCGAAATGTATGGCATATTTAGTATGAACAACATCTTCATTTGATCAAGTCAAGCAAACAATGCAGAATTTGCAAAGCATGGAAGGTTTTTATCAAAAGAATTTTGAAAAAGGCTTTTATGAAATGATAACCCTTTTTTTCGAGACTCTCATTTCCGTTTGAAATTTTCCTTAAAGGTGTTGGATTTGATTCGTATGGAGACCTGTCTACGAAGGCTCGATACTTAGGGGGTCGACTTTTATTGCCCCTTTGGTTTCACAGAACCCTGAATTCGAGTTCTAAGATGATGTCTAGACTCGATGCACATGAATGATTTCAGAGTGTGATGCATGATGCTTATGCACACACTATGGGTTAGGCTTATTTCTAAAAATCCCCAATCTTTCTACAAGTCAAGGATTTTGCGAATTTCAGGAAGCTTGGAGGTGTTCATTCCTCCCTGCTTTGGTGATTCTCGAGCTTTTCATTTTGAAAAAGCTCTAGACAAAAGGGTGTTCAAGATCAGTTTTTTTTGGATTTTTTGGTTTTTGGGAGTTATATACAATTTTCGAAAAGCACATTTACAATTTTCGAAAATGGACTTTGTACATGGCCAAAGGCTTTAAAACAAATTTCTTTTTGAAATTTTCATTTTTCCAAATGTTTTTGAGATTTTGTTTTGGGTTTTCATTTTTTTGGTTTTTGGCAAATATATGATTTTTTGGCTTTTTCAAAAAGAGGGATCTTCCCATGAACCTACAAAGAAAACATTCATGAATCAGACTCTAATCAATAGGTCTAAGACATGGGTTTTGGGTTTTAGAGGTTCTACAGGGCACCCTTGACCCAGATGGTCTTAGGTGGCGGCTCTGGGGGTATGGGTGGGCTATAGCCCAATCCATACTTTTGTCGATTGGCCTGAGGTAGGACAGGTTCGAGCCTACCTTGGTTTTGGGTTCCCAGGCCCTGGTAGGGCTTATATCCCATATTTAGAATCATGTTCCAAGACTTCTTGTTTTTTGAAAAGTTTTTATATAAATCATGGCCTTGGAACATGGAATCGTCCATGTCGGGGATATATACCCTTTTGGATTTTAGGGTTTTGGATTCTGGGGTGATGGAAGACTTGGGCTTCCATACAACCCTGGTTTGGGAGATTTGTTTCTCAAGGGAAGCCGTGCTTGGTCCCTCAAGGAGTTTTGGATATTTCGGGACGTTTTTGTCTTCAAGGGAAACCGTGCTTGGTCCCTCGATAGACTTTGGATATTTTGGGGTGTTGGAAGACTCGTGCTTCCATACAACCCCGAATTGGGAGATTTTGTCCTCAAGGAAAGCCATGCTTGGTTCCTTGAGGAACTTTGGGTATTGCAGGGTGATGGAAGGCTTGAGCTTCCACACAACCTGTATTTGAGAGAATTTTTCTTCGAGGGAAGACAAGCTTGCTCCCTCAAATTTTTTGGCTTGCTCCCTAGGTTCAACTCGTGGTGCCCCTAGGGATGGATTTTTTTGTTTCAAATCTCTAATCTTGGTTCCAGGGTAGAAGATTAGGCTCGAAGAAATGGGTTTTTCTATGGCAGGGTTATGAGCTCCTAAGATGTCGATGCATGCATTAGGGGTCTCCATGTCTACCATTTTTTCAACTTCTTTTTGTTTTTGTTTTTGAAATTCTTTTGGCTGGTGCGGGATATTTGGCGCACCTTGAAAATTCTCTAACTTAGGCACATTTCGTGGGTTTGTGTGTGCAGAGGGATTATCCAATGCATCTGATGACCCTATATGAAGAAGAGAGTTTTGAGAAGGATAAGTTTCAGGCATACCTCTTTGTGGCTTGTCTACCTTTTCATGGTGAGAGCAGGCCGATTTCCCGGGTAACTCTGTTTTGAGCCCCCGGGGTTTCACGAGGCGTTCCTTTTCGAAACCTACCTGTTTTTCACTCTCGTCTCTTTGTGGGGTGTGGGTTTCATGTCCCACTGTGTGTGTGTACCTAGACTTAGGAATTGCACTTGAATTTTTCGAAATTTCAAAGTTTGATTTTTCAATTTTTTTGTCTTTTTGAAAGTTTTCAAGATTTTTTTGATTTTTTGAAACAAAAACAACTCTTTTTAAATTTTCTTTGGTATTTTCGAATTTTGGATTTGTGGGAGTGGAGGACTCGCCCTTTTCTTCCTTAATTCCCTCGTTGATTTTGATTTTGGTTTTCTTTTCACAATCTTTGTGAGCCCGAGAAGAGCTGCTATGGGATTTATGGGTTTTAAGCTCCTTGCTTAAAACATCTATTTTTTTGAAAGTTTCCCATATATCCGCTAGCATTTCTCGTTCTTTGGCTGTTTTGAAAACCTCTTTTGATTTACTCAACGAGGATTTTGGAAGTGTGGGAGTGGAGGACTCGCCCCTTTCTAGGTTTTGGCCTTTTACCTTACATCCTTCGTCGATTTTGAGATCGGTTTTCTTTTCACGATCTTTGTGTGCCCGAGAAGAGTTGCTATGGGATTTATGGGTTTTAAGCTCCTTGCTTAAAACATCCATTTTTTCTTTGAAAATCGCATGTATATCAGCTATTGCTTCTCGTTTTTTGGCTTTTTTAGAAACCTCTTTTGATTTACTCGACGAGGATTTTGGCTTTTGCTCCATTTTATGCAATTTTTCTAAGTATGCACGATTTTTTGGAAAATACCTTTTTTTCGAAAATTTGAGTGTAACTTGTTTGTTTGAAGTCTACTTAAGTCCCGAGTCCCACCGGGCGTGCCAAATCTGTAGACACGGAAAATTTTCACTTGCGGGTTCTTAGGCCTGAAGTGAACCTTTTCGTGCTTACGTTCGCTTTTAGGGCGTGCCAGCTAGCTTACTCAAACTAGCGAAGTAGTTTTTGAAATATCTGACTTTTTGAAAGGCAATTGTAGGCAAGCGAGATCTTTTCGTCGCAGACCTTCTTGCACCGACGCGCAAGGGTCAGTCTGTACGCTTAGAGACTTCGTTTAAAACAAGTTAAACTCAAAATCGATTTTTGAATGAACAGGTGTTTGAAAATCCTTTTGAAATCATGCACTTGGCGAGTTTTTGATTTGGGTGACCCTAAGTCTCTCAATTTTATCCATTTAGGCGTGTTTGCACGTTTTGTTCGGGTTTGTTCGATGCAGGTATGCAACCTAGCTCGAGTATGGCGAGTATGCGATGCAACTCGCACAACTTGAATGTAAAACCCGAAATTTAAAGACTTAGCAGAAGGGAAAACCCAAATTGAATGCAACTCACACGACTTGAATGTAAATTGCAGAAATTTAAATATATCTATATCTTAAGAGCGAAAAGGCTCAATGTGTGCGTGGGTGTTGTGTATAAATTGAAATGCAACACACGCAACTGAACCATAAAACGCAGCAGAAGGGAGATATAGATATATATAAGAGCGAGAAGGCTCAATGTGAGTGAGTGCTTTGAGTGTATAAATTGAAAGGCAACTCACGCAACTTAAATTTAAAACCCAACTGAAAGGGAAATACGTATATATACGTAAGAGCGGAAAGGCTCAATGTGAGTGAGTGCTTTGAGTGTATAAAATGAAAAACAACTCACACGACTTGAACCTTAAAACCCAGCTGAATGTATATAAATAGGGCTATATCCTATGGGCTGTTGAGGCCCGTTTGTGTGTAAAAGTGTGCAGATAAGAGCGGAAAGGCTCGAGTGTACGTGTGTGTGTTTTGCACATATATTACATTCGGGGGGAGACGATGCTCCGTTATTACAACCCCATATGACGAATTAAATTGAATAGAAAGGGATTTGATATATATCGAAATCAACTTACACTTTCCAGCCTTTTGAGTTAGGATCGTACAAGGGGCGAATCCGCCTTCTTCTTATGGAGTCTGGGGCATGTGGGAGCGAAGCCGGAGAGCTTGAGAGCTTGGAGAACTTGGAGTTCCGGGAGCTGCAAGCTACAATGGGTTTGGGGCTAGTTGGGGCTGGTTTGGGCAAGGTAAGACTCGAGTCACCTTGGCTCGAGTGATTGGGTTTTTGTATGGGATTTGGCCAACGCTTGGTCTTGGTTTAGGTATAGTTTAGGCTTGGTATTAGGCCAGTATTTGGCCTTGGTTTAGGTATAGGGTAGAGTTGGCTGGTCCTAGGTCAGGTGTTGGCTAAAGTTTTGAGATTTCGGCCAAGGTTCATGACCTTTGTTTGGTCTTGTGAGACTAGAGCCAAGGTGGCTCGAGTGGCATGGTTTTAGTATGGAACACGGCCAGCACTTGGCCTTAGTTTAGGTCTTGTGAAACTCGAGCCAAGGTGGCTCGAGTAGGAGTGACTTGCTCTAAGGTTCGGCCAAGGTTGTTGCGGGGTTGTCTTGGGTCGACTTGGGTAAGTATGGGGGAGGGAAAAGGCTCGAGCCAAGGTGGCTCGAGCTAGGTAGTTTAAACCAAGGTAAGGATTTAGGAAGGGAAGTTCGGCCAGCACTTGGCCGAACTTTAGGTGGTTTAGGGAGGTTGTTTAGGGTGCTGTTTAGGTGGTGGTCTTAGGTAGGAGACTTGGTGAAAAACGGCCAGCACTTGGCTGGTTTGGTGGTGGTTTTAGGGGCAAGTTTGGCTAGGATGGGTGGTCTAGAGAGGTTAGGGAAGATGGGTTAGGTTAGGGCTTAGGGGACCTACCTTGGTTGCAACACCGCTCCAAGCCGCCGCTCAAGCCGCCAAGCTCCACCACGCCATGCTCCCAGCCAAGGTAGGGGACGTTCTTTGGTTGGTGCAGCTTCCTCAAGTCCCTTGGCCAACAAGGTTTCACGTAAAAAAAAACTTGAAAAGGGGAAAGTCAAGCCACTATTCTTGACTTGCTTCCCTCTCTCTCTCTTTCTCTCTCCACCCACCAAGCTTTCACGTGAAAGCCTCTCCCCTTTGAGCCTCACCTCTTACTTTTTTTCAAGCCCAGCACCTCTATTTATAGAGGTTTTTAAGTGGGTCTTGGATATTGGGTCTTGGATTTGGGATCTGGCTATCCGGATCCAATCCAAACTCAATGTGGATCTGGATCGCGGATCTCTGATATTTTGAGATCCAGATCCAGTTTAAATATTTATTTGGGTTTGGATCTCGGATCTCGGATCTTGGATTTTTGAGATCCATATCCAATCCAAACACAATTTGGATATGGATCTGGATATTTTTGAGTCCAGACCCAATCCAGATTTTTCTTCTGCTCCTTGGTTTTCTGGTCCTTTCTGGTGCTTTTCACCGTCGGTTTCGAGCGGGCTTCGATTCATCGGATGCCCAACTCTGGCCTGGGTCTTCCCCAAGTCTTTGTTCCAACCGGTGTTCTGCTTTTTAGGACTTTTTCGGCGTTTGTTTCGGTCCGTCGTTTTGGTTTTTGGCCGGTTCCTATTGATATCGAACTCAGATTGCCGCACGGATTCCGTTCTTCATTCTGACGGGACGTGTCTCGGACTTCTGTCGACTTCCTCAGGTACTGGGCTTCTTTCTGCATTTTGGAGCTGCTTTGTGCTTTTTCTTTGACCCAAATTACATTTTTACCCTTCTGTCGGGCTTTTCTCCAAACGGGCTCTTTTTTCTTCCGTTTTTGAACAGGGGGTGGCTTCTGAAATTCTGGGCTCGAATCCTCTTCTTGCCTGGACTTTTCTTTTGCCTTCTGTACCTGTTTTCACATTTCAAAACAGGACGTCGTTTTGGCTCAAACGAGCTTTCTGGTGTTTTTGAGAGTTTTTGAAATATAGAAGATTTGGGGTGTTTACAGATGCCCTCTTGGCATTATCCAAATGTATTTGGATAATGGCAAAGAAGAAACACCCCATTTTGGTTTTTCTCTCAAATTTTCTCGAGAATACACCATTTATTTCGCAAAACCCTGTTTTCTTTTACCACAGGTGGGGATTTTTAACAAAAGGGGACTTTTCCTAAGTTTCCCTATGTATGATCATGCATGGACGATTTTTGGATGCATGCATGAGAAAAACGTTTTTATTTTTGGGGTTTTGAGCCCGAAGAGTGCCTTTTGAGGCAGGCCGCTTCGAGCAAGTTTTACCCATGTCTTCTAGACGTTTTCGGGTTTTCGAGCTTTGGAGAGAGCCTTTTGAGGTTGTCTGCTCTAAGCAGGTTCTACCCTAGTCTTTTTGACATTCGTGGGTTTTTCTTGAAAATTTTTTTGAAAACGGACTCCTTTTAGCTTGTATCAAAAAGGACTTCCGTTTTTCATACTTCCCTTTATTCGGGTTTCAATACCTGCTACTCAGTGGAGGTTTTTTGGGTAGAAAAATTTGGAAAACATTTCAAAGTTCCATTTCCTACAAAACAAAGTCGAGTTCTCAAACAAAATGAAATCCAAATAAGCCGATTTTATTCGTACTTTAGGATTTTCGCAAATTTGAACCTTTTTCCTTGGGGATAAGTCGTAGGGATACGGGAAAGAGATACCACGGTCCCTTCTGAAGCGTCTCGTGGTTTTAGGCAAAGAGTCGGAAAATCGCTCTTTGAGCTTTTGGCTTTTTGTTTCTTTTTTCCACAGAGGGTCTCCCTTTGGGAGTATTTTTTCATTAATCCCTCTTTTCTTTAAAGGAGAGCAGCTCTTTGGAGGAGTTTTTGTATTCCCCATTTATGAAGGGAAGACCTCTTTGGGAGGAGTGTTTTTATATCTCCTTTTTCTTTTGAAACGAGAAGACCTCTTTCGGAGGAGTTTTTGTATTCTCGATTTTTTTCTTTCTTTTGAACACAGCCAATTTTTCTTTTTTGGAGAGAAAGTAGAATGGGGGAAGGCTTATCCCTTTGGTTACTCGATTCAAACGAGATCGTCCTATTTCTTAATAGCATCTGCTATTCGAAAATATTTTGATATTTTGAACAAGGCTTAATCTTGTAAGCCAGGGTTCTTTGAAATATCGCCAATTTGTTTTTGGAAGACTCTACCTTTCGAAAAGTATAAATTCCTCCATTCAGGGTTATACAATCAACTTCGATCCTTCTTTCAAGAAGTTTTAAAGGAGTTCGATTTTTCAAAATCTTTTTGAAAAAGAATTTAACATAAACCCTTTTGAATATTCGGGGTTTTGCTAATTTCGACCCACAACATCAACAGATTTTTTTCGAATTTTTCTTGCCCTTTTGAAGACATGGGGACATTCCTACTCAGGTTTGTCAACCTCTTGGGCTTTCTTTGGGGTGATATGATATGGATATGATGCATGCTATGCACTCCATGTGTTTCAAAATGGAAATACACGATTTTATGCAAGAGTGAACATATGAAATGTATCTCACAAGTCACGAAGGAGATGCATTCTATCAAATTCGTTTCTTCGTGGAAGGTGTCTAGGGGCTATATTTAAAAATGCCCCTAGCTTGAGGGAAATTTCGCATGGCCACATGGTGAAGGGCCATGGCTTTTCAAAAGGATTATGGATGGACAATGGTATGTTCATGTCCATGCACTTCCACGATTTTCCTAACATGATCATGCTACTTTTTGCTCAAGGATGGAAAAACACAACCAACCCTAAGTGATCGTCATGGCCATCAGGTTTTAGTTTTTGACATGGTCTCCATATTTTATCGTGAGATTCATGTTCTTATCCAACACAATCAAGGTTTTTATATAAACCTGAAGTTTTGAAAATCTTTCTTTTTAAAGTATATGTAGGGTTAAATTTTCGAAATTCTGATCCTTTTTGAGAAAGCAATTTGGAAAATCCTCCCTTTCTATATGAAGATGGTTTTATACCCGCCCTTTTGATCGAAATATGCTTTCCATACTTGGTTTTGGTCAAGCAGGGTTTTTGGAATTCATTTTGAAAATTCGTGCCTTCATGGGGCATTTGATCAAGTATGGGGAATGTATCTCACAGAGGCACTTCAGCCACACGATACAGGGCTTGTCCCTTATATTGAGTCTTGAGTTTTGAACTCATACTCTGTTGAAAAGGGGCTGCCATTTTGCCTACCTGTTGAGATAGGATTTTAAAAATGAGTGCTTTAATGAACATCATTCCCCTTTCCATGACATGGGAGATGATGTCTCGAATTTTGAAAGCCTACAGAAGGCTAAGCACGATTTTTCTTTTGGCTCAGTGATTCCTGTCACATGCCAATAGAGTTTTCGAAATGTATGGCATATTTAGTATGAACAACATCTTCATTTGATCAAGTCAAGCAAACAATGCAGAATTTGCAAAGCATGGAAGGTTTTTATCAAAAGAATTTTGAAAAAGGCTTTTATGAAATGATAACCCTTTTTTTCGAGACTCTCATTTCCGTTTGAAATTTTCCTTAAAGGTGTTGGATTTGATTCGTATGGAGACCTGTCTACGAAGGCTCGATACTTAGGGGGTCGACTTTTATTGCCCCTTTGGTTTCACAGAACCCTGAATTCGAGTTCTAAGATGATGTCTAGACTCGATGCACATGAATGATTTCAGAGTGTGATGCATGATGCTTATGCACACACTATGGGTTAGGCTTGTTTCTAAAAATCCCCAATCTTTCTACAAGTCAAGGATTTTGCGAATTTCAGGAAGCTTGGAGGTGTTCATTCCTCCCTGCTTTGGTGATTCTCGAGCTTTTCATTTTGAAAAAGCTCTAGACAAAAGGGTGTTCAAGATCAGTTTTTTTTGGATTTTTTGGTTTTTGGGAGTTATATACAATTTTCGAAAAGCACATTTACAATTTTCGAAAATGGACTTTGTACATGGCCAAAGGCTTTAAAACAAATTTCTTTTTGAAATTTTCATTTTTCCAAATGTTTTTGAGATTTTGTTTTGGGTTTTCATTTTTTTGGTTTTTGGCAAATATATGATTTTTTGGCTTTTTCAAAAAGAGGGATCTTCCCATGAACCTACAAAGAAAACATTCATGAATCAGACTCTAATCAATAGGTCTAAGACATGGGTTTTGGGTTTTAGAGGTTCTACAGGGCACCCTTGACCCAGATGGTCTTAGGTGGCGGCTCTGGGGGTATGGGTGGGCTATAGCCCAATCCATACTTTTGTCGATTGGCCTGAGGTAGGACAGGTTCGAGCCTACCTTGGTTTTGGGTTCCCAGGCCCTGGTAGGGCTTATATCCCATATTTAGAATCATGTTCCAAGACTTCTTGTTTTTTGAAAAGTTTTTATATAAATCATGGCCTTGGAACATGGAATCGTCCATGTCGGGGATATATACCCTTTTGGATTTTAGGGTTTTGGATTCTGGGGTGATGGAAGACTTGGGCTTCCATACAACCCTGGTTTGGGAGATTTGTTTCTCAAGGGAAGCCGTGCTTGGTCCCTCAAGGAGTTTTGGATATTTCGGGACGTTTTTGTCTTCAAGGGAAACCGTGCTTGGTCCCTCGATAGACTTTGGATATTTTGGGGTGTTGGAAGACTCGTGCTTCCATACAACCCCGAATTGGGAGATTTTGTCCTCAAGGAAAGCCATGCTTGGTTCCTTGAGGAACTTTGGATATTGCAGGGTGATGGAAGGCTTGAGCTTCCACACAACCTGTATTTGAGAGAATTTTTCTTCGAGGGAAGACAAGCTTGCTCCCTCAAATTTTTTGGCTTGCTCCCTAGGTTCAACTCGTGGTGCCCCTAGGGATGGATTTTTTTGTTTCAAATCTCTAATCTTGGTTCCAGGGTAGAAGATTAGGCTCGAAGAAATGGGTTTTTCTATGGCAGGGTTATGAGCTCCTAAGATGTCGATGCATGCATTAGGGGTCTCCATGTCTACCATTTTTTCAACTTCTTTTTGTTTTTGTTTTTGAAATTCTTTTGGCTGGTGCGGGATATTTGGCGCACCTTGAAAATTCTCTAACTTAGGCACATTTCGTGGGTTTGTGTGTGCAGAGGGATTATCCAATGCATCTGATGACCCTATATGAAGAAGAGAGTTTTGAGAAGGATAAGTTTCAGGCATACCTCTTTGTGGCTTGTCTACCTTTTCATGGTGAGAGCAGGCCGATTTCCCGGGTAACTCTGTTTTGAGCCCCCGGGGTTTCACGAGGCGTTCCTTTTCGAAACCTACCTGTTTTTCACTCTCGTCTCTTTGTGGGGTGTGGGTTTCATGTCCCACTGTGTGTGTGTACCTAGACTTAGGAATTGCACTTGAATTTTTCGAAATTTCAAAGTTTGATTTTTCAATTTTTTTGTCTTTTTGAAAGTTTTCAAGATTTTTTTGATTTTTTGAAACAAAAACAACTCTTTTTAAATTTTCTTTGGTATTTTCGAATTTTGGATTTGTGGGAGTGGAGGACTCGCCCTTTTCTTCCTTAATTCCCTCGTTGATTTTGATTTTGGTTTTCTTTTCACAATCTTTGTGAGCCCGAGAAGAGCTGCTATGGGATTTATGGGTTTTAAGCTCCTTGCTTAAAACATCTATTTTTTTGAAAGTTTCCCATATATCCGCTAGCATTTCTCGTTCTTTGGCTGTTTTGAAAACCTCTTTTGATTTACTCAACGAGGATTTTGGAAGTGTGGGAGTGGAGGACTCGCCCCTTTCTAGGTTTTGGCCTTTTACCTTACATCCTTCGTCGATTTTGAGATCGGTTTTCTTTTCACGATCTTTGTGTGCCCGAGAAGAGTTGCTATGGGATTTATGGGTTTTAAGCTCCTTGCTTAAAACATCCATTTTTTCTTTGAAAATCGCATGTATATCAGCTATTGCTTCTCGTTTTTTGGCTTTTTTAGAAACCTCTTTTGATTTACTCGACGAGGATTTTGGCTTTTGCTCCATTTTATGCAATTTTTCTAAGTATGCACGATTTTTTGGAAAATACCTTTTTTTCGAAAATTTGAGTGTAACTTGTTTGTTTGAAGTCTACTTAAGTCCCGAGTCCCACCGGGCGTGCCAAATCTGTAGACACGGAAAATTTTCACTTGCGGGTTCTTAGGCCTGAAGTGAACCTTTTCGTGCTTACGTTCGCTTTTAGGGCGTGCCAGCTAGCTTACTCAAACTAGCGAAGTAGTTTTTGAAATATCTGACTTTTTGAAAGGCAATTGTAGGCAAGCGAGATCTTTTCGTCGCAGACCTTCTTGCACCGACGCGCAAGGGTCAGTCTGTACGCTTAGAGACTTCGTTTAAAACAAGTTAAACTCAAAATCGATTTTTGAATGAACAGGTGTTTGAAAATCCTTTTGAAATCATGCACTTGGCGAGTTTTTGATTTGGGTGACCCTAAGTCTCTCAATTTTATCCATTTAGGCGTGTTTGCACGTTTTGTTCGGGTTTGTTCGATGCAGGTATGCAACCTAGCTCGAGTATGGCGAGTATGCGATGCAACTCGCACAACTTGAATGTAAAACCCGAAATTTAAAGACTTAGCAGAAGGGAAAACCCAAATTGAATGCAACTCACACGACTTGAATGTAAATTGCAGAAATTTAAATATATCTATATCTTAAGAGCGAAAAGGCTCAATGTGTGCGTGGGTGTTGTGTATAAATTGAAATGCAACACACGCAACTGAACCATAAAACGCAGCAGAAGGGAGATATAGATATATATAAGAGCGAGAAGGCTCAATGTGAGTGAGTGCTTTGAGTGTATAAATTGAAAGGCAACTCACGCAACTTAAATTTAAAACCCAACTGAAAGGGAAATACGTATATATACGTAAGAGCGGAAAGGCTCAATGTGAGTGAGTGCTTTGAGTGTATAAAATGAAAAACAACTCACACGACTTGAACCTTAAAACCCAGCTGAATGTATATAAATAGGGCTATATCCTATGGGCTGTTGAGGCCCGTTTGTGTGCAAAAGTGTGCAGATAAGAGCGGAAAGGCTCGAGTGTACGTGTGTGTGTTTTGCACATATATTACATTCGGGGGGAGACGATGCTCCGTTATTACAACCCCATATGACGAATTAAATTGAATAGAAAGGGATTTGATATATATCGAAATCAACTTACACTTTCCAGCCTTTTGAGTTAGGATCGTACAAGGGGCGAATCCGCCTTCTTCTTATGGAGTTGGGGCATGTGGGAGCGAAGCCGGAGAGCTTGAGAGCTTGGAGAGACTTGGAGTTCCGGGAGCTGCAAGCTACAATGGGTTTGGGGCTAGTTGGGGCTGGTTTGGGCAAGGTAAGACTCGAGTCACCTTGGCTCGAGTGATTGGGTTTTTGTATGGGATTTGGCCAACGCTTGGTCTTGGTTTAGGTATAGTTTAGGCTTGGTATTAGGCCAGTATTTGGCCTTGGTTTAGGTATAGGGTAGAGTTGGCTGGTCCTAGGTCAGGTGTTGGCTAAAGTTTTGAGATTTCGGCCAAGGTTCATGACCTTTGTTTGGTCTTGTGAGACTAGAGCCAAGGTGGCTCGAGTGGCATGGTTTTAGTATGGAACACGGCCAGCACTTGGCCTTAGTTTAGGTCTTGTGAAACTCGAGCCAAGGTGGCTCGAGTAGGAGTGACTTGCTCTAAGGTTCGGCCAAGGTTGTTGCGGGGTTGTCTTGGGTCGACTTGGGTAAGTATGGGGGAGGGAAAAGGCTCGAGCCAAGGTGGCTCGAGCTAGGTAGTTTCAAAGGGAAGTTCGGCCAGCACTTGGCCGAACTTTAGGTGGTTTAGGGAGGTTGTTTAGGGTGCTGTTTAGGTGGTGGTCTTAGGTAGGAGACTTGGTGAAAAACGGCCAGCACTTGGCTGGTTTGGTGGTGGTTTTAGGGGCAAGTTTGGCTAGGATGGGTGGTCTAGAGAGGTTAGGGAAGATGGGTTAGGTTAGGGCTTAGGGGACCTACCTTGGTTGCAACACCGCTCCAAGCCGCCGCTCAAGCCGCCAAGCTCCACCACGCCATGCTCCCAGCCAAGGTAGGGGACGTTCTTTGGTTGGTGCAGCTTCCTCAAGTCCCTTGGCCAACAAGGTTTCACGTAAAAAAAAACTTGAAAAGGGGAAAGTCAAGCCACTATTCTTGACTTGCTTCCCTCTCTCTCTCTTTCTCTCTCCACCCACCAAGCTTTCACGTGAAAGCCTCTCCCCTTTGAGCCTCACCTCTCCTTTTTTTCAAGCCCAGCACCTCTATTTATAGAGGTTTTAAGTGGGTCTTGGATATTGGGTCTTGGATTTGGGTCTGGCTATCCGGATCCAATCCAAACTCAATGTGGATCTGGATCGCGGATCTTGGATATTTTGAGATCCAGATCCAGTCTAAATATTTATTTGGGTTTGGATCTCGGATCTCGGATCTTGGATTTTTGAGATCCATATCCAATCCAAACACAATTTGGATATGGATCTGGATATTTTTGGGTCCAGACCCAATCCAGATTTTTCTTCTGCTCCTTGGTTTTCTGGTGCTTTTCACCGTCGGTTTCGAGCGGGCTTCGATTCATCGGATGCCCAACTCTGGCCTGGGTCTTCCCCAAGTCTTTGTTCCAACCGGTGTTCTGCTTTTTAGGACTTTTTCGGCGTTTGTTTCGGTCCGCCGTTTTGGTTTTTGGCCGGTTCCTATTGATATCGAACTCAGATTGCCGCACGGATTCCGTTCTTCATTCTGACGGGACGTGTCTCGGACTTCTGTCGACTTCCTCAGGTACTGGGCTTCTTTCTGCATTTTGGAGCTGCTTTGTGCTTTTTCTTTGACCCAAATTACATTTTTACCCTTCTGTCGGGCTTTTCTCCAAACGGGCTCTTTTTTCTTCCGTTTTTGAACAGGGGGTGGCTTCTGAAATTCTGGGCTCGAATCCTCTTCTTGCTTGGACTTTTCTTTTGCCTTCTGTACCTGTTTTCACATTTCAAAACAGGACGTCGTTTTGGCTCAAACGAGCTTTCTGGTGTTTTTGAGAGTTTTTGAAATATAGAAGATTTGGGGTGTTTACAGGGATATGACAAATTTTCATACTTGATCTTCACTACAACAATTTAATAAAACATGGTTTTCTAATTCACCCTTCATCGGGCATTTCATCAAGTATGGGATATGTATCTTCAAGGGGTAACTTAGCCACATGAGTTTTGGTGTTGGAATTTCAGTTCATACTCCATTAGGAAGAGTTGCCATTTACCTAGCCTACCCGTTAGGATAGGTTTTTCAAAAAGGTGCTTGATAGGGTCAAGTTTAGGCACTATCCAAATTTCATGATCTAGGAAATAATGTCTTAACTTTTGGCAAGCCCATACCAAGGCTAAGCATGTTTTCTCCATGACTTGATAATTTCTTTCATATGCTAATAGAGTTTTCGAAATAAAGTAAATAGCATACTCCTTAAGACTATCATCCTCATATTGAGCAAGTAAAGTACTCAATGCTTTTATATGAATAGAAATATAAAGCAATAAAGGTTTTTCTAGCTTTGGAGGTTTCAAAATTGAAGGATTTACCGAATAATTTTTTAATCTTTCAAAAGCTTTTTGGCAATCAAAATCCCAATAAAATTTAACCCCTTTTCTCAAAAGCCTATTGAAAGGTTCACATCTTGTTGCTAAGTTCGAGATAAATCTCCTAATTGCTTGGAGTCGTCCTTGGAGGCTTCATACTTGGGTCAAGTTGGAGGGTGGAGGCATGTCTATGATGGCTCAACACCTAGAGGGGTCGACCTCTATGCCCCTTTGGCTAACCATGAAGCCAAAGAGTTTTCTTGATTCTACTCGAAAAACACATTTTTGAGAGTTTAGTTTCACTTTATAAAGCCTAAGTCTTTCAAAAACCTTTTGCAAAGATTCTATGTGTATGTATCAGGTTTTTTATTTTACCAAAAGATCATCCACATATACTTCCAAGAGCTCATGAATTTTATCATGAAAAATAGTAGTCACGGCTCTTTGGTATGTGACACCGATATTTTTCAAACCAAAAAGCATAATAGTGTAACAGTATGTGCTCCAAGGTGTAGTAAAGCAGTTTTAGCCTGATTTTTTGGTTCTAGCTTGATTTGGTTATAATCCGAGTCGCCATCTATGATAGAAAACATTTCATGACTTGTAGTACTATCCACTATCAAATAAATATTTGGAAGTGGAAAATTATCTTTTGGAGTGGCATTGTTCAAATTTCTAAAATCAATGCAAATATGAATTTTCCATTGGATTTTTGAACTACAACAATATTTGAAATCCATTCAAAATAAGCAATGCATTTTATAAATTCGGCTTTTAAAAGATCTTCCAAACCCTCTTTTACTTGGGAGTGAACATCGGGACGAATTTTCCTAGGCTTTTGTTTCATGGGTTTTGCATTTGGTTCTAGAGGTAAATGATACTCTACAATCCTAGGGTTTAAACCAGGCATGCTTTCATAGGTCCATGCAAAAACATCTATGTATAATTTCAAAAATGCAAAGAATGATGCCTTTTCATGCTCATGCAAACAAAGACCTATTTTGACATACTTTGGGTTAAACTCACTTTCTAAATTGACCTCTAGGAAATCCCCTCCTACGGAATTTGAAGGTTTTTCTAAGTCAAGGATTCTATAAAATTCAGGAAGCTTGGAGGCTTGATCATCCTCATGGATGAGGAGATCTTCCTCCTTGCTTTGATCACTCTCAAGTGCTTCAATTTCTAGGAAGTATCATACCCAAGAGAAGTGTTATGTATAAGAGGATTATTCACAATGACATGAGAGAATTTGGTTTTGAGAATACACATGGGTTTTGTTGAAACCGATTTTTGAGTTTGTATACAGTTTTGAAAACCAGAGATTTTGGGATTTTCAACTTTTTCAACTTTTTGGATTTTTCCAAACAAATGCTAGAAAGATGAACATAAAAGACTTTTTTTTTGGAATTTTCAGATTTCTCAAATGTTTTTGGGTTTTGTGAGTTTTCTAATTTTTTTTTGTTTTTCTAGATTTTTTTCAAGAAAGAGGTCTTCCATCAAGCCTACAAAGAAAAGACCATTAATTTGACTCCAAATAAGAGGTCTAGGCCATAGGTTTCAGTTTTAGTAGGCTCTAAGGCACCCTTGACCCAATTGGTCTTAGGTGACAGCTCAAGGGGTATGGATGGGTTGTAGCCTAAGCCATGTCGACCCAAGTTAGGAAGAGGTAAAATGGGTTCTAATCTACCTTGGTTCTTGGCTCCTAGACCCTGGTATGGTGCATACCCCATGTTCAATAACATATTCCAAGGCTTTTTAAGTTTTGAAATTTTTTGATAAAGATGATGGCCTTGGAATGATGTATCGTCCATGGCATGGTTATACACTTGAGTTTTTCGGGGTGTGCCTAGGAGGTGTATGACTTTAGAGATGTAGGTGTTTGACTCCCCTAGGATGCACACGACCCTAAGAGTGGAAGACTTGGGTGGTTTGGGTGTTCCTAGGAAATGAACGACTTTGGAAAGGTGCGACTTGTGTTCCCATGTGATCGTAGATGGATTGAGATGGGATGATTTTGGTTCTCCTAATAGGTGGATGATTTTGGCAATGGGTGAATTGGGCATCTCCATGGCCCTCTCGACCCCACTCAATAATCACTTAATAGGCAAGGAAAATTTTGTATTCCCTTGAGATGTGGGTTGTCTTCTCCAAAGACTACCACGACCTAGTTATCTCATAAGATTTTAAGGCACTTGTGAAAGGTTGAAGGAATGAATTAGAGAGAATGTATCCAAGGCCTCCCTAATAATAAGTTGTAGTGGGGGTTTATGTCTAAGACATGAAACAACCCTACAAGTGGTATTTGGCCGACTTCCATGGGTAACTCTATGAAGCCTAAGGGGTGGGATGACTTGTCATCATTATAGATGTGGAAATTTTAGTCCAAAGTCTATGTGTGTGCAACACTCATCCTTTGTGTTTGTTTTTTTAGGAAGGAAAACCTTCGAAGTGTGTGAAGTGGTGCTCATGGGAATGGAACCCATCGGAGCATATGATTTTGAAACATTTGGGGTGATTTGTGTGAAGTGAATCTCATGCCCCACTTTGTTTGTATGCCTAGGAATGTAGACTTCATTTTCACTTTTGATTTTCAGAATTTCAACTTTTTGATTTTTAATTATTTTTTATTTTTGAAGATTTTCCAGATTTTTTTTATTTTTCCAAATGAAGAATTTTTTTTGCTTTTCTATGGACAAAGGGATGTTTGGATGATTAGCAAGGTTAGATGATTCGATCTCAACACTTGTTACATTTGTGGCTTCATATCCTTCATCGAATTTTGGGCTCAATTTGGTTTTTCGGGTATGGCTTTTCTCTCTATGTACCCGAGATGATTTTTCATGAGAATGATGTGCCTTGGCCTTTTGTCTTAGAGCCTCAATTTCCCTTTCAAGTTGCATTGCCCTTTCCCTCAAAGAGGTAATTTCTTCATCTCAGGTTTTAGAAGATTTCTTTGAGGTTTTGAAAAACTGATTTGAGAAGTGTGATGAGACCTTCCTTGACATATTTTCAAAGAAATCATCATACTTGACATGATTTTTTTTTTTGAAGAAAAATTGACCTGTGCATGAGGAATGGATTAAGCCCCAAAATTTTTTGAAAGAGTGAATTTAAAAACAAATACCAAATCAATCAATCCTTAAAGACTCATGTCCCACCAAGCGTAATAATTCTATAGATGTGGAAATTTTACTCCAAAGTCTATGTAGAGACTTGAAATAATTTTTTAATTTACATCGTTTGTGTGAGGCAAAGCGTGATTTTCTGACTTCATGTAGCGCTAAGGAGAAGTGAGATCTTTTTGACTTAGGCCTTCTTGAACCGATGCTCAAGGGTCAGCCTAGACGCTTTGAGTATTGATTTGAACAAGGTGTGTTTTCAAAATTCACTTTTGAATCAACTTGAATCAACTAAAACATGCACTTGGCCTTTTGAAAGGGAAATTTTCAATGTTTTGAAAAATAGAAATTAGTTATGTTTTCAGAACTTATTTTCATATTTTTCTGAATAGCGTCAGAATCTCCAAAATTCACGAAAAATTTTGTAGTGAGAAAACACGAATATGAAGATTCTGGAACTATTTTTATTTTATTTTATTGTGTTGTGATTGTGTATAATTAAATCAAGAATATGCCTCTGCTAAGGCATTCAGAACTGATCTATTATAGAAATACAGAGGTTTAAAGAAACGTTTGTATCTTAGTGTACAAAACTCTAATCTTTATAAAATTAGTCTTTCTACAAATATATGGATGTCAGCTTTCTAATGAGACATGTTTCACTAAAATTGATTCACTACATACAGAGTTATTGGATGATTACCCAAGCTCTCTTGCATAAAATACAGGTTTGACAGAATTGACTATAAATTTTTCCGATCTTTCTCAATTTTAATGACGTAGATGTGTGGCCGTAAAGTTTATGAAAAGTTTATCATATTTGGGCTTGTGTGTGATGATTCGATGTATCAAATTTCAGATCATTTGGAATTGAGAGACATAAATGAAAAATAAAATATTAGACGTATGCAGGATGCTGAAAACAAATTTATGTGTTTAAAACATACATGAATGCATTCGTTTGAAATTAAAAGACTAATCGTAGCAAATTTAAAGTAAATAACTGAAGGAAAATGAATTGAAATATGTTTATAGCTTAAGCATAGAGCGGATTAGAAGATATAAGAGAGTATATCGTATAGAGAGGTAGGAAAAACTTGAAATCAAACATGTAATAGGCATGAATGTAAAGGAATGAAATGGACAACATTACTACACTATTACATCATGGATGGAGACAATTTCTCCATTAATACAACTCTTTTTAATGGAATGGGAATAAGGAGAGATCAAAGTAAATAAAGGATGAGAATTAAGCCTTGCAATCATACCTTAGTGGGCGCCGAACATAGATGGGGTAGGAAGGGATTGACTCCTTCCTTCTCCTCTCCTTTCTCTTTTCTCTCTCTCTCTCTCTTTCTTTCTCTCTCTTCCTGTAGCTCTCCCTCTCTCTCTTAGGCTCTTTTCTCTCTTCCGGCAATGCTACAAACCAAACCCTAAGGTGCCTTTATATAGGCTTTTAGATGGATCTCGAGTTGGGCCTTTGATTGGGTCTTATGGATCCCAAGCTTTGATCCGATCCTTGGCTGGCCACATGGCCTTCACGTGGCCTCTTGATGGTCCTCCCTTGGTCAATGCCTAGCCCAACCACATGGTATGGGGCAGCCTTGGGTGAAACCTTCTCTCAAGTTGATGCAGTTGGGTGCAACCCTTGGCTCGAGTTGGCGCAGCCGGGTGCAACCCTAGGTGCGATTCTTCATTGCTCCTTATCTAAGTGAGCCTCCATTGGTCCAGCCAGGTGCCCTTCTTCATGGGTCCTTACCTAGGCGAGTCTCCATTGGTCAGACTAAGTAGGATTAGGTAGGCTAGGATGTGTCAGTCCAGCCAATTGGGTTCATTCAGCCAAGTAGGTTCGGTTTGACTTGACATGGTCGACTAGACTTGATTGGGTCCAGCCGATCGGATGTAAATGGATGTGGCCTGGCTAAGTTCAACTTGGGGCAGCCTTGTACCATATTTGATGGAGTCTTGGCTTGGTTCATGTCTTCATTTCAGTCCACATATCAACTTGTTCGACTTGATTATAAATTGAGTCTTTTGCCTCTAATCTTAGGCTCTTGATTTGGCCTAGCACATCTTGGTTTCAAATTCCCTAGCCCGTTCAAGACTAGGTCCTTCGTCTTGGTCTATATGATCCTGTCCTTGCTTGATGCGAGCTTGACTTGACCGTTGCCTTGATCTGACTTTAATCCCTCAACATCTTTTCGAATTTTCAAATTCGATTCCGTAACTTTAATTTTGAAAATATTTGATTTCAAAATCTCCGTTTTAGGGATTTTGTAAAATTCACAGGTTTTATTTAAATCGGGGATTTAAAACAAGCCTATTTTTCAAAAATTCGAGAGCATATTTGGATATGCTTTTGAATTTTTTTTTTAGGGTGTTTACAGTCATATCTTGTGATGATAATTGGAATTAGTTCAAGCCTGGATATGAGTACTCCTATTTGGAAGGCCACATAGAGAGGAATAATGTTTAGACCTCCTCCCTATCAATCAAGCACTTATTGAGAGTGTGGTGATTCCATACCACCTCTATGTGCAAAGCTTGGTTATAGGTTGTATCAGGTCTTTTTCTAATTCATCTTTAGTAAACATAATTGGGGCCTTGGCAAAGATGAGAGAGACCAAGAAGGATAAGGATTCAGGAGTTATAGTAGTGTTAACTTTGGCTTTTTCTAAGATTCCCTCTAAGACTTGTCTATGCTTAGGTGAAGTTTGTATCAACTCTACTATAGACATGTTTATGGGAAGTTTTGAAAGATGTAGTTCTAAATCATATGGAGTTAATACAACACTTTTACCCTTGTCCATGCCATGAGCTGAATTAGGGATGCATGCTTTTGGGGGGCCGAGCAAAATGACCACCTCCTTGCTAACTTGTGTAGCTAAGTGTGGGCATTGATAGATCCTTCCGAATCTAGTCACTTTTGTAGACACCCAAAATTTGTTTTTCAAAATAAAAAATTTCATCTTCTAAAAATTATGTTTTTTTTGTTGCAACTTTGGGCCTTTTAAAGGTTTTTCAAGTAAAGATACCTTAAATGGATTCATTCCTGTGCCAAACTTTTCTAGCAACCTTAAAATGATGGTATAATGCATCCCTTTCGAAAAAAATTTAATTTGGACAAAATTGCACAAAATGACTATTTTGCCCATACAATAAAAATGGCAGAATTTTACCTTTTTAAATGATTGCCTTTAAAGAAAGGATGATTTCAAACAATTCTTTTTATATAAACAAATGAAAATAAGAATATTGGGAATCAAACCCAAAAATGTTTACAAATTTATAAAATTCTAAAATCCTTGATATTTAAAAATAAATTAAATTTAAATCAAATTCACCTCGTCAAGAATAGTCTCATTGCATGACCTGATACATAGGGTTAAAGTGGTTCGATACCCTACACCCATTAAAGTAGTTAAAGTCATTCGATAACCTACACCCGTTGAAGTGGTTTGATACCCTACACCCATGAAAAGGGTTAAATAGTCAAGGTAGTTAAAGACTGACTCACGGAGAGAAAGTAAGTCACCCTTTGCAAACAAAAACTGGGAATGAAATCCAATGCTTTCTAAAAATAATATTTGAAGATTTCATTAAATTTGATGTTTTCAAATACAAAAATATTTTTTAGAAAATGTTTGAAACTATACCTACCATATATAAAACTCGTTTCGGAAGGAGGCAAATTCCCCTAAAAGAGGATATTGTATGAATAAAAAAGGCAATGACCAAGTATCTGCCAATTTCAGCACTTCCTTTATATTGTCAGTCGAGATAAATCAATTTTTCACCATGATATATGTGCTCAGGAAGATTTTGTTAGAAAATTGACGTGACATAAGTGAGAGGTTTGTGGGATTAAGTGGTCGTATGATAACTGGGAACTTGCATCTGGTGGGAATGATAATAGACTTCTTGTCTGGAATCAAAATTCAACACAACTAGTTTTGAAATTCTGTGAGCACACACTTATATTGTAAAAGCTATTGCTTGGTCTCCACATACTTACGGTCTCCTTGCATCTGGCGGTGGTACAACTGATAGATGTATTAGTGTAGACAAGTGAAAATTTTCACTCTGGGTTCTTAGACCTGAAGTGAACCTCTTTCGTGTCTAAGTCGCTTTTAAAGGGCGTGCCAGCTAGCTTATTCAAATTAGCGAAGTAAGTTTTGAAATATCTGACTTAGGGGGCGACTGTGTACAAGTGGGCTCTTTTCGTCGCAAACTTTCTTGAACCAATGCTCAAGGATCAGATTGTACGCTTAGAAATCTCGATTTTGAACAAGCATGGCCTTTTTGAAAAGGTATGAAAGTATTTGACCAATTTATTTGTCTAATTGCAGATTTTATTTACATGGGGTTTGCACGTATCTATGTCTTTGAGTTTTTATCTACTTAGGCGTGAGGTATGTGCATCAAGTGCCTAAGTCTTGGCGTGTTTGCACGGGTTTGTTCGGGGTTGTTTTGATGCAAGTATGCGCCCTATCTTGAGTATGGAGGATATGCAATGCAACTCACACAACTGAACCTTAAAACCCGAGATTGAAAGACATAGCTAAAGGGAAATTGCGGAAGGGAAATATAGCTATATCTTAAGAGCGGAAAGGCTCAATGTGTGCGTGTGTGTTGTGTGTAAATTGAAAGAAAACTCACATGACTTGAATGTAAAGCCACCCGACTTAAATGTAAAGTGCGGAAATGAGAAATACATATATATATGGGCCCGAAGGTCGCCAACGTGTGCGTATGTGTTGTGTATAAATGTAAAGACAACTCACATGACTTGGAATGTAAAACCCAGCCAAAAGGGAGATACAACTATATATATATGAGCCCGAAGGTCGTCAACGTGTGCGTGTGTGTTGTGTATATATTGAAATGCAACTCACACGACTGAAAATTAACAACCCAAAATTGAAAGACGTACACAACTGAACCGAGAAAACTCACGCAGCTGAAAATATATAGATATGGCTATATCTTAGTGGCTGCCGAGGCCAAAAGGTGTGTGAGTGCTTGCGCAAGTGCTCGGGTGTTCCTTGGGTGTGAGTGTGTAATTGAAATGACAAACTCACATGACTTGAACCTTAAAACCCGAATGGAATTGCAGCGTATATGGCTCTTACTAGAGTCTTTGGAGTAAGAGCAAAAGCTCAATGGTGTACGTGGGTGCTTGATGTACGAGATAAGAGCTAAGGCTCAAGTGCACTTGTGTGTATCGTGTACGATATAAGAGCTAAGGCTCAAGTGCACATATGTGTCTCGTGTGCCAAGCAACAATATTACATACCGGGGGGAGACAATGCTTCATTAATACAACCCCGTATCCAAATTGAATTAAGTGTAAAGCAAGTTAACGTAAGGGACCAAGTTTAGACACTTTCAAATAGCTGATCTGTCTTCACTTGCTCGTATTTGGGCTTGTAATTCACTTCGAGCAACCAAGGACGTGTCCCCTTGAAGCTTGAGGCGTGAAGTGGCTGGCTGGGCCTAGAGCTTGGTGGAGTTTAAGGCTTTGAGAGGTAAGACTCACGGGTGTTGCGGGCTTGTGTGGGATAGGCAAGGCAAGGGAGCTGTGGGTCTTAAGGCTTGCGGGGGGTTTTATGACAAAGGGTAGGTTGTGAGGTGGGCTGTGTGGTGAGGTGGTTGGGATGTTAGGCTAGAGGTCACGACTGGGATGTTAGGCTAGAGGTCCCGGGTTTTGGTGGGGCTATGGAAAGGGTGTGATGTGGGGTATGGGAGCGTAAGGTAGTGGATGTGGGGTGTGGAGTGTAAGGCGGTGGGATGGAAGGCTAGGAGGTGGTATAGGCTAGGCTGTGGCGTTGTAGGGTGGCAGGGAGTCGGTGGTAGTGGCTGGGGTCGGTGGAGTTGGTGGGGTGAAGGTCGGCTAAGGTGGAGGTGTAGCAGAGTGGCCGGGAGCCAGTCAGGGCGACAGACGCTAGGCGCCAGGTGGGCGGTAGGGCGACAGGCGCCAAGGAGGCGCGCGGCGTCAGGTAGACGAAAGGCGCAGGAGCGGGGTGTGTGTAGGGTGCGTAGGGGGTGTTTGGGTAGTACTAGGGAGTGTTCGGGTGATGGGGTTTGAGTCGGTTAGGGTGTTAGACTGGTTTAATTAGGATTAGGGGTGTTGTGGGGTAGTTAGGTGGTGTTGGTTCGTGTAGGTTTAAGGTGATTTAGAGGGTTAAGAAGAGATGGGTTTAGAGTGGATTAGGACTTACCTCTTGGGGTCAGTTTAGGGTGTGCTCAAACTCCAAGCCAACCACTCCAAAGCCTTCTTGTCCAAGCAAATTCAACCCTTAATCAAGGTGGTGCAGCCCACACTAATCCCCCTTTAAGCCCACAATTAACCCACTAAACAAAATTAAGAAAGCACTAAGCACTCACCTTAATACCCTCTCTCTCCTCCAAGCTCCTCCAAGTGGATTTCACGTGAACTCTTGGGGACCCCCTCACTCCTATTTATAGGCAAATGAGGTGGGTCTTGGATATGGGTCTTGGGTTTGGATCATGGACTCCATGTCCGATCCAAACACTATTTGGATCTGGATCTTGGATCTCAGATATTTTGAGATCCATATCCAATCCAAATCCAACATTTGTATGGATATGGATCTGGATATTTTTGTCCAGATTTGATCCAATCCAAACACTATTTGGATCCAATCCAAATCCAAACACTTTTTGGATTGACCCAAATCCAAACACTATTTGGATATGGATCTGGATATTTATGGTCTAGATCTAATCCAAATTTTCTCTAGATGGTCCTTCTTGGCTTTTTGAGGCAGACATTTTGTGCTGACACTAGCTTCATCAGCACTCCGTCTGGTGTTGGGTTTTCCCCAACTTTGTCGTCTGAACTCCCTCTTGCCATTCTAGACTCTATTTCTACTTAATTTGGTCATTTCTGAATCAGATTCATGCTGCTTGGATGGGGATGCTTGATTTGGCTTCTGGGTGTGCCGGGCTTGCATTCTGCATCGGGCTTGGGCCTTCCTTTCGCCTTTTGACCCTGGCTTTTATTAGGCCAGGGTAATGCTTTTGGGCTTCTGCCCCCATTCTTGAGGCTGCTTTGGATTTGGCCTTCGTGGGCTAATTTCTGGGTTACTTTTCGATAAGGTGTCGTCTTCCATGCTTCACCTGTTCGTCTTAGGCTTTTTGGCAGAATGGGACTTAACCCAAGTTTAAGAAATTTACACTGGATACGGGGTTTCAAAACAGTATTCACAAGCTTGTGGGAAGCTCCTGGGTTTTCGAAAATGCAAAATCTCCTTTTGGGTTGATTTGCAAACCAGGAATTTGTTTTCTAAAAATTGTGGGATTTTGGGGTGTTTACAATTAGATTCTGGAATACCAGTCTCAATTCTCACTTGAACTGTGTGGACACTGGTAGTCAGGTATGCAATCTTATATGGTCGAAGAATGTTAATGAACTTGTAAGCACTCATGGTTACTCTCAGAACCAGATAATTGTTTGGCGGTACCCAAAAATGTCAAAGTTGGCAACACTTGGCCGAACCCATTTACCTTGGCCGAACCTACTTACCTTGGTTGAACCCTGTAAACAATCCAAAATCTTCGACTCCAGGTTTCTTAGGCCTGGAGTGAATCCTTTTTGCAATCTACGTTCTCTTTTAGGGCGTGCTAGCTAGCTTACTCAAACTAGCGAAGTATGTTTTGAAATATCTGACTTTTGAAAGGTGATTGTAGGCAAGCGGGATCTTTTCGTTGCAGACCTTCTTCCACCGACGCGCAAGGGTCAGTCTGTATGCTTAGAGACTTCGTTTGAAACAAGTTAAACTCAAAATCGATTTTTGAATAAAGAAGTGTTTGAAAATCCTTTTGAAATCATGCACTTGGCGAGTTTTTGATTTGGGCGACCCTAAGTCTTTCAATTTTATCCACTTAGGCGTGTTTGCACGTTTTGTTTGGGTTTGTTCGGTGCAGGTATGCATTCTAGCTCGAGTGTGGCGAGTATGCGATGCAACTCACACAACTTGAATGTAAAACCCGAAATTTAAAGACTTAGCAGAAGGGAAAACCCAAATTGAATGCAACTCACACGACTTGAATGTAAATTGTAGAAATTTAAATATATCTATATCTTAAGAGCGGAAAGGCTCAATGTGTGCGTGGGTGTTGTGTATAAATTGAAATGCAACACACGCAACTGAACCGTAAAACGCAGCAGAAGGGAGATATAGATATATATAAGAGCGAGAAGGCTCAATGTGAGTGAGTGCTTTGAGTGTATAAATTGAAAAGCAACTCACGCAACTTGAATTTAAAACCCAACTGAAAGGGAAATACGTATATATATGTAAGAGCGGAAAGGCTCAATGTGAGTGAGTGCTTTGAGTGCATAAAATGAAAGACAACTCACACGACTTGAACCTTAAAACCCAGCTGAATGTATATAAATAGAGCTATATCCTATGGGTTGTTGAGGCCCGTTTGTGTGCAAAAGTGTGCAGATAAGAGCGGAAAGGCTCGAGTGTACGTGTGTGTGTTTTGCATCAAGCACATATATTACATCCGGGGGGAGACAAGCTCCATTATTACAACCCTATATGACGAATTGAATTGAATGGAAAGGGATTTGATATATATTGAAACCAACTTACACTTTCCAGCCTTTTGAGTTAGGATCGTACAAAGAGCGAGCCCAACATCATCTCATGACATCCGATGCATGTGGGAGCGAAGCCGGAGAGCTTGAGAGCTTGGAGAGACTTGGAGTTCCGAGAGCTGCAAATTATACCGGGTTTAGGGCCACTTGGGGCTGGTTTGGGCAAGGGATGACTCGAGCCACCTTGGCTCGAGTGATAGGGTTTTTTGTTTAGGATCTGGCCAACATTTGGCCTTGGGTTTAGTGAGGTTTGGACTTAGGTTTAGGCCAGCATTTGGCCTTGGTTTAGGTCTTGTTTAGGCTTGGGATTAGGCCAACATTTGGCCTTGGTTTAGGTATGGTTTGGACTTGGTATTAGGCATGACTCGAGCCAAGGTGGCTCGAGTGAAGTGATTTCCTCTAGGGTTCGGCCAACACTTGACCTTAGGTTTACTCGTGTGACTCGAGCCAAAGGTGGCTCGAGTGAACTTGGTTTAGGGTAGAGTTGGGGACGAGTCCTAGGTTAGGTGTTGGTTGTCCTAGGCTAGTCACGACCAAAGGTTAAGGCTTGGTTAGGTAAGGTTGGCCAAGATGGCTGTGGAGCTGGTTCACGGCCAACCCTTGTCCTAAGGTTTTGGTTGAGTGACCTGCCGAATGGCAGGTCCTATTGGGATGAAAGGCCTGCCTTAAGGCAGGCTTGGTATGGGTCTCAAAGAGGGGAACACACGGCCTGGCTTGGCCGTGTGTTTAGGTTTAGGTAGCCTGCCGAAAGGCAGGCCAGCTTGTGGTGAAAAATAAAGGAAGCCCAGCCACCTTTGGCCGGGATTTTTTAGGTAGTTGGGGATGGAAAACCCAGCCGATGGCTAGGCTGGTTTTTAGGTAGTAGGGCAGGCCACCTTGGGTAGAAAATGAGACACAGACTGCTGGTGCAGGCCGTGGGTTTTGGGGAAAAAGGACTCGAGCCAAGGTGGCTCGAGTTAGGCTTGTTTCTAGGTTGAAGTCCGGGTAAAATGGGTGGGTCGGCCAGCAAGTGGCCGAGCTAGGTTAGGTTTTTCTTTGGTTCTAGGTAGGGCTTAGCTAGGTGGTGGTTTTGGGTGGGAAACTTGGTGAAAAACGGCCAGCACTTGGCTGGTTTAGTGGCCTTTTTTTAGGGGATGTTTGGGTAGGATGGGTGGTCTAGAGGATTAGGAGAAGAAAGGGGTTAGGTTAGGGCTTAGGGGACCTACCTTGGTGCAGCACCACTCCAAGCCGCCGCTCAAGCCGCCAAGCTCCACCACGATCTCCACTCCCAACCAGCTTGAAGAAGACGCTCGTTCGTTGGTGCAGCCCTTGCCTCCATGGGCCAATCCCAACTCTCAAAACAAAATTTGTTTTTGGCCAATGGCCTTTCTCTCTCTTCCCCCCTTTATTTTCACGTGAGGAGCTTCCCTGGAGCCTCACGTTTCTGCTTTTTTTCAAGCCCAGCACCTCTATTTATAGAGGTTTAAATGGGTCTTGGATATTGGGTCTTGGATTTGGGTCTGGCTATCCGGATCCAATCCAAACCCTATGTGGATCTAGATCGCGGATCTCGGATATTTTGAGATCCAGATCTAGTCCAAATATTTATTTGGGTTTGGATCTCGGATCTCAGATATTTTGAGATCCAGATCCAATCCAAACACAATTTGGATATGGATCTGGATATTTTTGGGTCCAGACCCAATCCAGACTTTTCTTCTGCTCCTTGGTTTTCTGGTCCTTTCTCGTGCTTTTCACCATCGGTTGCGAGCGGGCTTCAATTCATCGGACGCCCAACTCTGGCCTAGGTCTTTCCCAAGTCTTTCTTCCAATCGGTGTTCTGCTTTTCAGGACTTTTTCGGCATTCGTTTCGGTCCACCATTTTGGTTTTTGGTCGGTTCCTGTTGATTGTAGACGCTAGAAAAATCCTCGCTTCTGGTTCTTAGGCCTGAAGCGAATCTTTTCGTGTGTCTAAGTCCTATTTAAGCAAAAGGGCGTGCCAGCTAGCTTACTTAAGCTAGCGAAGAGATATTTTGAAATCTGACTCCTAACGTGGCAACTGTGAACAAGGAAGCTTTTTTCGTCGCAGACCTTCTTGCATAGATGCGCAAGGGTCAGTCTGTACGCTTAGAAAATCGAGTTTTTGACATTATAACCTATGGAAAATGTTTGAGGTGTTCGATTCGGGCTGTTTTTTGTATGGTTTCAAATTTTATTTCACGTGGATTTGCACATGCCTATGTCTTTCTTTTTATCCCTTTTCGGGCTAACTAGGTGTGTGTTATGAACACGTGACCTAAGTGGGGCGACTTTGAGCGGGAGTGTGGGGTTTGCTTTGATGCAATATGCATCCTAACTCGTGGTATGGCATATATGCAATACAAACTCATGCAACTCCAAAAGGAAAACCCGAATTGAAAGACAATGCGGAAGGGAAATGACTTGAATGTAAATTGCAAAAGGAAAATTGCAAAAGGGAAATATGGCTATATCTTAAGAGCGGAAAGGCTCAATTGTGCAAGTGTGTACCGTGTATATATGTAAAGACTACGCACACTGCTGAACCTTAAAACCTAAATCTTAAAGACATAGCCGAAAGGGAAATACTTATAATATATATGGGCCCGAAGGTCGCCAACATGTTGTGTGGGTGTTGTGTGTATATTGAAAGACAACTCACACGACTTAAATGAAACCCAAATATAAATTGCAATATGGCCTTAACTAAGGTCTTGGGAGTAAGAGCGAAAGCTCAATGTGTGTGAGTGTAGAATTGAAGTACTACGCACACGACATGAAATTAAACCCAAATATAAATTGCAATAGGCCTTGACTAAGGTCTTGGGAGTAAGAGCGAAAGCTCAATGTGTGTGAGTATAGAATTGAAATACTACGTACACGACATGAAGTAAAACACCCAAAACGAAATTGTAATAGGCCCTTACATGGGTCTTGAAAATAAGAGTGAAAGCTCAATGTGTGTGAGTGTGAAAATTGAAAGACAACACACACAACTTGAGCAAAAACCCACTCAACTTAAATTATATAAGTAAGTCTATATCTTAAGGGTTGATTAGGCCCATGTGTGTGTCAAAATCGTGTACAGCTAAGAGCGAGATAGGCTCAAGTGCACGTGTGTGTGGGTGTGCCAAACCACGTTATTACAAGCGGGAGGAGACAATGCTCCGTTATTACAACCCCGTATCAAATTTAATTAAGCTTAAGCAAGTCTATAAACAAGGACCAAGTTAGGCACTTACGGATAGCTGGTCCGGGCGTGACTTGCTTGCGCTTGGGCTGGTATGTCGCCTTGGGCTGCAAGAGGGAGCTTCTCGGAAGGGCGCGGCAAGTGGGTGCTGGCCAAATGGCAAGGGCGCAGGTGATGGCGCCTTGGCGCTAGCCGAACGGAGGGGGTGCTGCTGCCTTGGCTGGGGTAGTTAGTGGTGCTTAGGGAAGGAAAGGGGAGCTAAGGTGTGGGGGTTGTCTAGGGGAAGAGGGAAGACCTTAAGGGAAGGTAGGGCTGGTGTGTTTTAGTTAGGGGTTGTCTAAGGGAGAGGTAAGGTGGCGGGTGGCAAAGGAGGACGTGGCAGGTTTAAGGGAAGATGCGGCAGGTGGTGGCCGGTTGGATAAAGTGGAGGCTAGGCTAAGGAAGGGTGGCGTGTGGTGGTTGAGAGTGGAGGTGGAGTGAAGAGAGGGTGGTGTTATGATGGGGTACTAACCGGAGGATGGTTGGGTGAAGGGTGAAGTGGCGGGCGTCCAAGGGAGCAGCCGGTTGAGGGTGGCAAGTTGGTGCAGTCGGGTGGCAAGGAGTGAAGCTGGCTGGGAGGTGATGGTGGCGTGGAGCAGAGCTGGCTGGAGTTCCAAGGTGGAGCAGGTGAGAGAAGAGAGAAAGGGATGAGAGAGGAGAGGGGGCTCGGCTGGCCCAAAAAAGCTTGAAAAACCTGCCCACTAGGGGGGGTTTATAGGATTTTGGTGGGTCGGTTTGGGCTGGTTTTGGGGGGCTGGTTTAGTGGTTAGGTGGTGGTGGTTTGGGGATAAGGTGGGCCAGATATTTAGCGTAGGTGGTTTTAGGGATATGGTGTGCTAGGGATTTAGGTAGGGTGGTTTAGTGGTTTAGGGCTTAGCTAGGTGGATGGGTTTTAGGGTGAGGTGGGTTAGGTGTTTAGGCTAGGATTAGGTTAGGATTAGGGGAATTAGGCTAGGTTTAGGGAGGGATTAGGGAAGTGGGTTAGGTGATTAGGTTGGGATTAGGGAAGGATTAGGGAAGTAGGTTAGGTGATTAGGTTAGGATTAGGTCGGGTTTAGGGCAAATGGCTAGGATTAGGGGGTTTAGCTTAGGATTAGGTTAGGAGCATCCCTTTGCATGGCCCACGGACTTAATTGCGTCATGTTGGTGCAGCCCTAGGTTAGGTGTAGGTTCATACAAGTTTAAACCCACACTCATTAGGCTAACCCACATGATTAACCCAAAACTTGACACACAAGTCAAGCTTAACACATTGCACTCATATCTAATCCTCCCCATTCTCACTCATGCCCAAGATCCCACATGAATTTCAAGTGGGCCCCATCTCCATTTATGAGAAGGTGATCTAGGCCCTGGATGTGGATATTGGATTGGATCTTTGGATCCAAATCTAAATCCAAATAAACATATATGTTTGGATTGGGATCTAGATATATATAGTCCAGATCCAATCCAAAGCTGAATTCTGACTCCTTCAGGGTATGTTCGAAACGAACGGTTTGTGCGGGGCTTGACAGCATCAGTACTCCGTCTTGCGTTGGGTCTTCGCCAACATTGTCGTCTGCTTCTGTTTTTACCTTCCGGATATGATTTCGAACAGTTTTGTTGATAATAGGGGCTTGGATGTTCGAGATTCTGGGGATGAATCTAACACGAGATTTGATGTGCCGGGCTCGACATGTGCTCCGGTTCCAGGCTCTCTTTTGCTCTTCTTGTCCTGCTTTCATCAGGCCAAGTCGCTTTATGGGGTTTTAAAACATCTTTTAAAAGGTTTTAAAACAATATTATACATATTTAAAACGTATATAGTTTAAAGCATATGTACAAAGTTTGCCTAGAAGTCTCCTGGGTTTCCAGACTGAAAATAGCCCTTTGGGGCTGTTTTTGCAAAACCAGGTTATTTGAGAAATTCGTGGGATTTCGGGGTGTTTACATTGATATCGAACTCAGATTGCCGCACGAATTCCGTTCTTCATTCTAACGGGACGTGTCTCGGACTTCTGTCGACTTTCTCAAGTATTGGGCTTCTTTCTGCATTTTGGAGTTGCTTTGCGCTTTTCCTTTGACCCAAATTACATTTTTACCCTTCTATCGGGCTTTTCTCTAAACGGGCTCTTTTTTCTTCCGTTTTTGAAGAGGGGGTGGCTTTTGAGACTCCGGGCTCGATTTGCTCTTCTTGCTGGGGCTCTCCTTTTGCCTTTTGTACCTGTTTTCACATTTTAAAACAGGTTGTCGTTTTGGCTCAAACGAGCTTTTTGTGTTTTTGAGAGTTTTTGATTTTTGGAAAATTCGGGGTGTTTATAGATGCCCCTCTTTGGCATTATCCAAATTGATTTGGATAATGGCGAAGAAGATAACACCCCATTTTTCCTCTCAAATTTTCTCGAGAATACACCATTTTTATTTCGCAAAACCCTGTTTTCTTTTACCACAGGTGGGGATTTTTAGCAAAAGGGGACTTTTCCTAGGTTTCCCTATGTATGATCATGCATGGACGATTTATGGATGCATGCATGAAAAAAATGTTTTTGTCTTTGGGGTTTTGAGCCCGAAGAGTGCCTTTGAGGCAGGCTGCTCTGAGCAGGTTTTACCCATGTCTTCTAGACATTTTCAGGTTTTCGAGCTTTGGAGAGAGCCTTTTGAGGCTGTCTGCTCCAAGCAGGTTCTACCCTTGTCTTTTTGACATTCATGGGTTTTTTGTTTTTTGAAAATTTTCTTTTTGAAAATGAACTCCTTTTAGCTTGTATCGAAAAGGACTTCCATTTTTCATACTTCCCTTCATTCGGGTTTCAATACCTGCTACTCAGAAGAGGTTTTTGGGTAGGAAAACTTGGAAAACATTTCAAAGTTCCATTTCCTACAAAACAGAGTCGAGTTCTCAAACAAAATGAAATCTAAATAAGCCGATTTTATTCGTACTCTAGGATTTTCGCAAATTTGAACCTTTTTCCTTGGGGATAAGCCGTAAGGATACGGGAAAGAGATACCACGGTCCCTTCTGAAGCGTCTCGTGGTTTTAGGCAAAGAGTCGGAAAATCACTCTTTGAGCTTTGGCTTTTTATTTCTTTTTTTTCATAGAGGGTCTCCCTTTGGGAGTATTTTTTCATTAATCCCTCTTTTCTTTAAAGGAGAGCAGCTCTTTGGAGGAGTTTTTGTATTCCCTGTTTATGAAGGGAAGACCTCTTTGGGAGGAGTGTTTTTATATCTCCTTTTTCTTTTGAAACGAGAAGACCTCTTTCGGAGGAGTTTTTGTATTCCCTATTTATGAAGGGAAGACCACTTTTGGAGGAGTTTTTGTATTCTCGATTTTTTTCTTTCTTTTGTACACAACCAATTTTCCTTTTTGGAGAGAAAGTAGAATGGGGGAAGGCTTATCCCTTTGGTTACTCGATTCAAACAAGATCGTCCTATTTCTTAATAGCATCTGCTATTCGAAAATATTTTGATATTTTGAACAAGGCTTAATCTTGTAAGCCAGGGTTCTTTGAAATATCGCCAATTTGTTTTTGAAAGACTCTACCTTTTGAAAAGTATAAATTCCTCCATTCAGGGTTGTACAATCTACTTCGATCCTTCTTTCAAGAAGTTTCAAAGGAGTTCGATTTTTCAAAATCTTTTTGAAAAAGAATTTAACATAAACCCTTTTGAATGTTCAGGCATTTTTCGGGGTTTTGCTAATTTCTACCCACAATATCAACAGATTTTTCGAATTTTCTTGCCCTTTTGAAGACATGGGGACATTCCTACTCAGGTTTGCCAACCTATTGGGCTTTCTTTGGGGTGATATGATATGAATATGATGCATGCTATGCACTCCATGTGATTCAAAATGGAAATACACGATTTTATGCAACGATGAACATATGAAAATGTATCTCACAAATCTTGAAGGAGATGCATTCGTTTATCCATGGAAAGTGTCTAGGGGCTGTATTTAAAAATGCCCCTAGCTTGATGGGAATTTCGCATGGTCATCTGGTAAAGGGCCATGGCTTTTCAAAAGGATTTTGGATAGACAATGTTATGTTCATGTCCATGCATTTCCATGGTTTTTCTAACATGATCATGATACTTTTTGCTCAAGGATGGAAAACATAACCAGCCCTAAGTGATCGTCATGGCCATCAGGTTTCGATTTTGACATGGTCTCCATATTTCATCGTGAGATTCATGTTCTTATCCTAACACAATCAAGGTTTTAACCAGAAGTTGAAAATCTTTCTTTTCAAAGTCATATGTAGGGTTAAATTTTTCGAAATCTTGATCCTTTTTGAGAAAGTAGTTTTGGGAAATCCTCCCTTTGTGTATGAAAATGGTTTTATATCAGCCCTTTTGATTGAAATATGTTTCCTACACTTGATTTTGGTCAAGCAGGGTTTTGGAATTCATTTTGAAGATTCATGCCTTCATGGGGCATGTGATCAAGTATGGGGAGTGTGTCTCAAAGAGGCACTTCAGCCACACGATACAGGGCTTGTCCCTTAATTGAGTCTTGAGTTTTGAAACTCATACTCTGTTGAAAGGGGCTGCCATTTTGCCTACCTGTTGAGATAGGATTTTTGAAATGAGTGCTTTAGTGAATATCATTCCCTTTTTCATGATGTGGGAGATGATATCTCGAATTTGGAGGCCTACAGCAAGACTAAGTACGATTCTTTTCTTGGCTTAGTGATTCCTATCACATGCCAATAGAGTTTTCGAAATATATGGCACATTTAGTATGAATAAAATCTTTATTAGACAATGCATGAATTGCAATATATGGAAGGTTTTTATCAAATAGAATTTTGAAAAAGGCTTTTGTGAAATGCTAACCCTTTTTCGAGATTTTCATTTCTTTTGAAATTTGCCTTGAAGGTGTTGGATTTGATTTGTATGGAGACCTGCTTATGAAGGCTCGATACTTAGGGGGCCGACTTTCATTGCCCCTTTTGGTTTTACAAAACCCTGAATTCGAGTTCTAAGATGATGTCTAGACTCGATGCACATGAATGATTTCAGAGTGTGATGCATGATGCTTATGCCCACATTACGGGTCAGGCTTATTTCTAAAAATCCCCAATCTTTGCATAATCAAGGATCTTACGAATTTCAGGACGTTCAGAGGTTTTTATTCCTCCTGGCTTTGGTGATTCTCGAGCTTTTCATTTTGAAAAAGCTCTAGGCAAAAGGGTGTTCAAGATCAGTTTTTTGGATTTTTTGGTTTTTGGGAGTTATATACAATTTTCGAAAAGCATTTTTACAATTTTCGAAAATGGACTTTGTACATGGCCAAAAGGCTTTAAAACAAATTTCTTTTTGGAATTTTCATTTTTCCAAATGTTTTTGAGATTTTGTTTTGGGTTTTCAATTTTTTTGGTTTTTGGCAAATATCTGATTTTTTTGGCTTTTTCAAAAGGAGGGATCTTCCCATGAACCTACAAAGAAAACATTCATGAATCAGACTCTAATCAGATAGGTCTAAGACATGGGTTTCAGTTTTAGAGGTTCTACAGGGCACCCTTGACCCAGATGGTTTTAGGTGGCGGCTTTGGGGGTATGGGTGGGCTGTAGTCCAATCCATACTTTTGTCGATTGGCCTGAGGTAGGACAGGTTCGAGCCTACCTTGGTTTTGGGTTCCTAGGCCCTGGTAGGGCTTATATCCCATATTCAGAATCATGTTCCAAGACTTCTTGTTTTTTGAAAAGTTTTTGTATAAATTATGGCCTTGGAACATGGAATCGTCCATGTCAGGGATATATACCTTTTTGGATATTGGGAGTTTGGATTCTGGGGTGATGGAAGACTTGGGCTTCCATGCAACCTTGGTTTGGGAGATTTGTTTCTCAAAGAAAACCGTGCTTGGTCCTTTGAGAAGTTTTGGATATTTCGGGGTGATTTTGTCTTCAAGGGAAACCGTGCTTGGTCCCTCGATAGACTTTGGATATTTTGGGGTGATGGAAGACTTGTGCTTCCATACAACCCCGAATTGGGAGATTTTGTCCTCAAGGAAAGCCATGCTTGGTTCCTTGAGGAACTTTGGATATTGCAGGGTGATGGAAGACTTGAGCTTCTACACAACCTGTATTTGGGAGAATTTTTCTTCAAGGGAAGACAAGCTTGCTCCCTCAAATTTTTTGACTTGCTCCCTAGGTTCAACTCGTGGTGCCCCTAGGGATGGATTTTTTTGTTTCAAAGCTCTAATCTTGGTTCCAGGGTACAAGACTAGGCTCGAAGAAGTTGGTTTTTCTATGGTAGGGTTATGAGCTCCTAAGATGTTGATGCATGCATTAGGGGTCTCCATGTCTACCATTTTTTGAGTTTGTTTTTGTTTTTGCTTTTGAAATTCTTTTGGCTGGTGCGGGATATTTGGCGCACCTTGAGAATTCTCTAACTTACGCACATTTCGTGGGTTTGTGTGTGTAGAGGGGTTATCCAATGCATCTAATGACCCTATTTGAAGAAGAGAGTTTTGAGAAGGATGGGTTTCAGGCATACCTCTTTGTGGCTTGTCTACCTTTTCAGGGTGAGAGCAGGCCGTTTTCCCGGGTAACTCTGTTTTGAGCCCCCGGGGTTTCACGAGGCGTTCCTTTTCGAAACCTACCTGTTTTTCACTCTCGTCTCTTTGTGGGGTGTGGGTTTTATGTCCCACTATGTGTGTGTGCCTAGACTTAGGACTTGCACTTGAATTTTTTGAAATTTCAAAGTTTGATTTTTCAATTTTTTTGTCTTTTTGAAAGTTTTCAAGATTTTTTTGATTTTTTGAAAAAACAACTTTTTTCGAATTTTCTTTGGAATTTTCAAATTTTGGATTTGTGGGAGTGGAAGTCTCGCCCTTTTCTAGGGTTTCGCCTTTTACCTTAATTCCTTCGTCGATTTTGAAATTGGTTTTCTTTTCACAATTTTTGTGCACCCGAGAAGAGCTGCTATGGGATTTATGGGTTTTAAGCTCCTCGCTTAAAACTTCCATTCTTTTAAAAATCGCCCGTATATCAGCTAGCGCTTCTCGTTCTTTGGCTGTTTTGAAAACCTCTTTTGATTTACTCGATGAGGATTTTGGTTTTCGCTCCATTTTCTGCAACTTTTCTAAGTATGCACGATTTTTGGAAAACACCTTTTTTTTTTGAAAATTTTGAGTGTAACTTATTTGTTTGAAATCAATTTAAGTCCCGAGTCCCACCGAGCGTGCCAAATCTATAGACACGGAAAATCTTCGACTCTGGGTTTCTTAGGCCTGGAGTGAATCCTTTTCGCAATCTACGTTCGCTTTTAGGGCGTGCTAGCTAGCTTACTCAAACTAGCGAAGTATGTTTTGAAATATCTGACTTTTGAAAGGCGATTGTAGGCAAGTGGGATCTTTTTGTCGCAGACCTTCTTGCACCGACGCACAAGGGTCAGTCTATACGCTTAGAGACTTCGTTTGAAACAAGTTAAACTCAAAATCGATTTTTGAATAAAGAAGTGTTTGAAAATCCTTTTGAAATCATGCACGTGGTGAGTTTTTGATTTGAGCGACCCTAAGTCTTTCAATTTTATCCACTTAGGCGTGTTTGCACGTTTTGTTTGTGTTTGTTCGGTGCAGGTATGTACTCTAGCTCGAGTGTGGCGAGTATGTGATGCAACTCACACAACTTGAATGTAAAACCCGAAATTTAAAGACTTAGCAGAAGGGAAAACCCAAATTGAATGCAACTCACACGACTTGAATGTAAATTGCAGAAATTTAAATATATCTATATCTTAAGAGCGAAAAGGCTCAATGTGTGCATGGGTGTTGTGTATAAATTGAAATGCAACACATGCAACTGAACCGTAAAACGCAGCAGAAGGGAGATATAGATATATATAAGAGCGAGAAGGCTCAATGTGAGTGAGTGCTTTGAGTGTATAAATTGAAAGGCAACTCATGCAACTTGAATTTAAAACCCAGCTGAAAGGGAAATACGTATATATACGTAAGAGCGGAAAGGCTCAATGTGAGTGAGTGCTTTGAGTGCATAAAATGAAAGACAACTCACACGACTTGAACCTTGAAACCCAGCTGAATGTATATAAATTGAACTATATCCTATGGGCTGTTGAGGCCCGTTTGTGTGCAAAAGTGTGCAGATAAGAGCGGAAAGGCTCGAGTGTACGTGTGTGTGTTTTGCATCAAGCACATATATTATATCCGGGGAGAGACAAGGTCCGTCATTACAACCCCATATGATGAATTGAATTGAATGGAAAGGGATTTGATAATCGAAACCAACTTACACTTTCCAGCCTTTTTAGTTAGGATCATACAAAGAGCGAGCCCAACATCATCTCAAGACATCCGATGCATGTGGGAGCGAAGCCGGAGAGCTTGAGAGCTTGGGGAGACTTGGAGTTCCGAGAGCTGCAAATTATATCAGGTTTAGGGCCACTTGGGGCTAGTTTGGGCAAGGGATGACTCGAGCCACCTTGGCTCGAGTGATAGTTTTTGTTTAGGATCCAGCCAGTATTTGGCCTTGGGTTTAGTGAGGTTTGGACTTAGGATTAGGCCAGCATTTGGCCTTGGTTTAGGTCTTGTTTAGGCTTGGGATTAGGCCAACATTTGGCCTTGGTTTAGGTATGGTTTGGACTTGGTATTAGGCATGACTCGAGCCAAGGTGGCTCGAGTGAAGTGATTTCCTCTAGGGTTCGGCCAACACTCGACCTTAGGTTTACTCGTGTGACTCGAGCCAAAGGTGGCTCGAGTGAACTTGGTTTAGGGTAGAGTTGGGGCCGAGCTAGGTTAGGTTTTTCTTTGGTTCTAGGTAGGGCTTAGCTAGGTGGTGGTTTTGGGTGGGAAACTTGGTGAAAAACGGCCAGCACTTGGCTGGTTTAGTGTCCTTTGTTTTAGGGGACGTTTGGGTAGGATGGGTGGTCTAGAGGATTAGGAGAAGAAAGGGGTTAGGTTAGGGCTTAGGGGACCTACCTTAGTGCAGCACCACTCCAAGCCGCCGCTCAAGCCGCCAAGCTCCACCACGATCTCCACTCCCAGCCAGCTTGAAGAAGACGCTTGTTCGTTGGTGCAGCCCTTGCCTCCATGGGCCAATCCCAACTCTCAAAACAAAATTTGTTTTTGGCCAATGGCCTTTCTCTCTCTTCCCCCCTTTATTTTCACGTGAGGAGCTTCCCTGGAGCCTCACGTTTCTGCTTTTTTTCAAGCCCAGCACCTCTATTTATAGAGGTTTTAAATGGGTCTTGGATATTGGGTCTTGGATTTGGGTCTGGCTATCCGGATCCAATCCAAACCCTATGTGGATCTGGATCGTGGATCTCAGATATTTTGAGATCCAGATCCAATCCAAACACAATTTGGATCTGGATCTGGATATTTTTGGGTCCAGACCCAATCTAGACTTTTCTTCTACTCCTTGGTTTTCTGGTCCTTTCTCGTGCTTTTCACCGTCGGTTTCGAGCAGGCTTCGATTCATCGGATGCCCAACTCTGGCTTGGGTCTTCCCCAAGTCTTTCTTCCAATCGGTGTTCAGCTTTTCAGGAATTTTTCGGTGTTTGTTTCGGTCTGCCGTTTTGGTTTTTGGCCGGTTCCTGTTAATATCGAACTCAGATTGCCGCACGGATTCCGTTCTTCATTCTGATGGGACGTGTCTTGGACTTCTGTCGACTTCCTCAGGTACTGAGCTTCTTTTTGCATTTTGGAGTTGCTTTACGCTTTTTCTTTGACCCAAATTACATTTTTACCCTTCTGTCGGGCTTTTCTCTGAACGGGCTCTTTTCTCTTCCGTTTTTGAAGAGGGGGTGGCTTTTGAGACTGCAGGCTCGATTTGCTCTTCTTGTCGGGGCTCTCCTTTTGCCTTTTGTACCTGTTTTCATATTTTAAAACAGGTTGTCGTTTTGGCTCAAACGAGCTTTTTGTGCTTTTAAGAGTTTTTGATTTTTGGAAAATTCGGGGTGTTTACAGGGATGCTCCTAAAACCTAGCCCTAAGCTAACCCACCTCACATAACCACTCCCCCCTAAACCTGACCCAATCCTAGCCGTCCCCATCCAAAACCACCCTAACCATACCTAGCCGACCTCACCTAGCTCACCCCACCTAACTAGACCACCTAGACCCTAGCTAGACTAAACCTAATCCCACCTTAACCCACCTAATTAAACCCTATACCCTTAATTCCCAGCCACCCTAACCGACCTACCCTAAACCACCATACCACTCCCCCCTAGCCGACCTACCCAAACCACCCCACCACAGCCCACCATATCCTAAATATCTACCCAACCGACCCCATCCCATGCCTATAAAAACCCCCCTTTTGGGGCGGGTTTGGGGCATCTCTAAGATCCCTCTCTCTCCTCTCTCACCTGCCCTCTCTTCCACCCCATCTCACTCCATTAGCCCCCAGCTGAACCACCTCCACCGCCATTCCACCTAGCTACACTACCTCCACCGCCATTCCTCCCGGCTGCCACTCCACCCGGCTGCACTTCCACTCGACTGCCACCTGCACCTTCCACCACCTCCGGTTAGTACCCCCATCTCAGCCCCATCCAACCTCTCTACCATCCCTCTCTTACCCGGCCACACAGTCCCTCACCCGCCACCACTGCTGCACCCTAGCCTTCTCCCTTACACCCGGCCACTTCACACCCCACCTTCCCTTAGCCATCCAATTCCCAGCCCCTAGCTAAGCCTTCACCCTTAACCTGCCACCACCTAGCTAGCACCCGAACATGCCCCAACTCACTCCACATCCCTACTTGTTGCATTATCACCCGACCTTCATCAAGACACCCATTCGGCTAAGACCCTACTTGGCGCCCACCCGCATCCAAGGAGCTCCCCTTTGGCTGTCCAAAGCGACTCACGAGGCTAAAGCCAAGCAAGTTACACCCGGACCAGCTACACGTAAGTGCCTAACTCGGTCCTTGTTATGAACTTGCTTACATTTAATTAAATTTGATATGGGGTTGTAATAATGGAGCATTGTCTCCCCCCGCTTGTAATAATGTGGTTTGGCACACCCACACACACGTGCACTTGAGCCATTTCGCTCTTAGATGCACACGATTTTGGCACACACACGAGCGTAATCAACCCTTAAAATATAGTTATACTTATGTATATTAAGTTGGGTGGGTTTTTAATTCAAGTTGTGTGCGTGGTCTTTCAATTTCCACACTCACACACATTGAGCTTTCGCTCTTACTCCCAAGACCCTAGTAAGGGCCGTATTGTAATTTCCCTTGGGTGTTTTAAATTCAAGTTGTGTGCGTGGTCTTTCAATTTCCACACTCACACACATTGAGCTTTCGCTCTTACTCCCAAGACCTTAGTAAAGGCCATATTGCAATTTCGTTTGGGTGTTTAACTTCAAGTTGTGTGCGTAGCATTTCAATTCTACACTAACACACATTGAGCTTTCGCTCTTACTCCCAAGACCTTGGTCAAGGCCATATTGCAATTATGTTTGGGTTTACATTACAAGTCGTGTGAGTTGTCTTTACATATTCACACAACACCCACGCACACGTTGGCGACCTTCGGGCCCATATATATTATAAGTATTTCCCTTCGGCTATGTCTTTAAGATTTAGGTTTTAAGGTTCAGTTGTGTGCGTAGTCTTTCCATATATACACGACACACACTTGCACAATTGAGCCTTTCCGCTCTTAAGATATAGCCATATTTCCCTTTTGCAATTTCCCTTTTGCTAAAAATGACTTAGACACGTGAAAAGGTTCACTTCAGGCCTAAGAACTAGAAGTGGGAATTTTCCGTGGCTACAAGATTGGCATGCCCGGTGGGAGCTGGGCCTTGTGTAGAGTCATCTCATGTAGAAAAACCTCATGAAAATTTTTTCTAAAGTGTTTTAACTTTGTTTGTTTTGAAAAGCATATTGAAGCATGTCGAGTCTAGGCTCCCAAGAGGTATCTAGCCATGGCTCATGCACATCAAGTTCTCAATCTAGAAAGTTTTCGAAAAAACAAGAGATTGAAGACTTGAGAAGGGACTTCGAGGCCAACATCGCCGCTCTTAGCCAAGAGGCTGAAGCGGGCGATTCATGTTCGTCAAACGGCGAACCAAAGGCCAAGAAGAAATTTGAAAACCCTCGCAAACATAAAGAGACTTCCGCGATAGAAGGTGACCAATACCATGAGTCCTTCATACACAAGGACCGTAAAGCCCTACAGCAGCTGTTGAGAGGGCAAAATAAAGAGAAAAGAAGTTACGCCCTATTTGATTTCTTGCCTGTGGACTATGAAACAGACAGTGACAACGAAATACCGAACTTCCATCGGTATGATGACATGGGAGACCCTAGGTCTCACTTGCAACTTTTCTCTCGTCGAGCCCATAAGAAAAAGGACTCGATGAAGTGGGTGTATTGGTTCCCTTTGTCCCTCAAGGGCGCAGCTGCCAAATGGCTGGCTTCCTAAGATCTTAGCCAGTTCGCAACTTTTGAAGAGTTAGCGAACTGCTTTATGCAGAGATTCTCGCATAACCTAGAAGTCACGCCGACTTTAAACACCTTGAGGGACACAAAACAAGGTGTGAACGAGGACGTACATACGTTCATCATTCGTTGGAGGTCTCTCCTAGGTCAAGTGCGAGAGCCCATATCCGAAGGGTGTGCAGTAATGCTCATCTTGGATAATTTTAGAAACGAGTTGAAAACCCTTCTCGCGCTTCACGAAATCTCGACTTTCCACAAGTTAATAAAGAAAGCATCCCTTTTCGAAACAAATTTGAAAAAGGGGGTGTATGATCACTTATGGAAAGGAAATCCCATTTCGAAAACTCGCTTGGAAAAGCCCATCACTTATGGGCCATCCACTACGGACAAAGGGGCAAAACCCCATAAAATCGCCAATGTCCGGCTGGATCCAAGCCCAGCAAGTGCTTCAAGAACTTTTGAAAAACCAGAAAATAAAAAGGAGAGGAGTTTTCAAAAACCCTTCGAAAGACGGGAGTACAATCCATTGGGGCAACCTGTGTCGGAGGTCCTAGACCTCTTGCTTGCCCAAGGCATGATCGAACTCCCCGAGATTCCCGAGTATCATGATATTATGAAAAAGGGAGGGTTTTTAAACAAATTCTGCAAGTATCATCGGCTCAAAGGCCATGATACAAAGCAGTGTTTCTCCCTCCTTAATAAAATTAAGAACTTGATAGCAGAAGGCCGGCTCCAGGTCGCTGAAGAACTTGAGCCTGCCCAAGCTATCTTTAAAGAACCCTTCCCCAAGCACACAAGTACCAGTGGGAAGGGAAAAGAGGTATGTGCTCTTACAATTTCAAAGAATCTAGCGCATACATGTGAGTCTGGTTCATCTACTTGTGCGTCTACTCTCATACTTTATAAGAAACCCGCCCAAGTAGTTATTCGGGGACAACCAAGAGTTCTGTCCCCTGTTAAACCAGTGTTAACCATTCAAGGTGCTCCAAATCTATCGATTAGACCCATGATTCATACGAAACCTAGGTTGATCGTGGGGGAGGTGACAAGATCCGGGAGGATCTACCAACCCCCACATCTACAAAGTGCTAAAAAGGTGGTCAGTGTGCTTGGCCCCTCAAAAGCATGTATTCCTAGAGTTCCGTCAAAAACGGACAAAGGAAATGTTGTTTTGAAGGTGTATGATTTTAAAAACCATCTTTCAAAGATTCCTATCAATATGTCCATCCTAGAGCTAATACAAACTTCGCCTAGGCATAGACTAGTGTTAGAGAAAATTCAAGAAAGAGCAAGGGTTAGTTCGAACATTACCCCTGAATCTTTGTCCAAACAAGTGGCCTCTATAGGAGCGAAAACGCCCATCGTATTCGCGGAAGACAATGTAGATAGACCCTACGAGTCCCATAACCAGGCCCTACATATCGAGGTGGTTCTGAATAACCACTCTCTGGATAGGTTCCTTGTCGATGGGGGAGGAGGGCTCAACATCCTTCCACTTCATGTGGCGAATCAAATTGGAGTCACCTTGACATCCGTTCATCCAAGTCCCACCGTTATCATTGGATACGATGGGAATGCGTCTAGACCAATAGGATCTATCGAACTCCCCATGGAAACGGGAGGGATAGCACACACGGGGGTGTTCCATGTCTTGGACATCCATCCCCATTATAACCTGTTGTTGGGAAGGCCCTGGATACACAGCTTGTGCGTTGTGCCATCCACCTTCCACAAGTGTGTCAAGATCCCTTTTAGGGACAAAGTCGTAGTGATCCTAGGAGAGAGTCACCCTCAACTTCAGGGGGTCATAAATCCCCCTGCTTGTCAAGCTCCCAGACCCATGAGGTAAAACTAGGGCAAACCATGCTTGAGCCACCAAGGCTCACTTTGAACAACCACACAAAATCAAGGTCACCTAGAACCCATATTTCCTAGGGCCAATCCAAGCCGATATGGGATCGACTATACTCCCAAAATACCACCAGAGCCACCCCCTGTGACCACTTAGGTCAAGGGTGCCTTGGAGCCTACCCTAGAAGAAACCTACGATTTAGACCTCCTATTCAGAGTCTAACCTGTAGTGTTTTTCCTTTGTAGGTATGATGGAAGATCCCTTTATCAAAAATACAAAAACATTTGAAAAACTCAAAATCGAAAAAATGGAAAAACTGCAAAAACCAAAAACATTAGAAAATCAAAAACTCGAAAAAAGAGTGGTTTGTATAGTTCCCAAAGTTCTAGTTTTGCAAAAACACAAAAAAATTGAAAAATTACAAAATTCCAAAAAGATTTTGTACATAGCTGCTCCTGGTAAGGATTTGGAAAAAGGAAAAGATTTCGAAAGAAACGTTGTCTGTATAACCAGACCAAAAATTTCGAAATCAATACAAATTTCAAGTGTAAAACCAGGTCTTTTGAAAATCCATGCATCAAATTCCCTCGGGTCTATAAACAACGGAATGATCGAAGCCCAGAAGTGGATCCCCTTGAGGAAGATCCCACTTCTGAGCTCCCTGAATTTCATAAAATTCTCGATTTTGAAAAGCCTTCAACTTCAGTAGGAGGAGATTTCATAGAAGTAAACCAAGGGAGTGATTCCAATCCCAAACTCATTAAAGTAGGCGCATGTTTGCATGAGCATGAAAGATCAGCATTCATTGCATTTCTACAAACCTACTTAGATGTGTTTGCATGGACGTATGAAGACATGCTGGGCATAGACCCCAGTATTGTCGAACATCATCTTCCCTTAGATGCGGATGTGAAACCCATAAAGCAAAAGCTTAGGAAAATACATCCGAATGTACACGCACAAGTCAAAGAGGGTTTAGAAGATCTGTTAAAAGCCGGATTTATAAAACCCATTGCGTATTCTGATTGGTTATCCAATATCGTTGTTGTTCGAAAAACCAATGGGAAGATTCGAATATGCATCGATTTCAGAAACCTGAATAAAGCCACTCCAAAGGATAATTATCCTTTACCAAACATAAATTTGATAGTCGATAGTACTACAAATCATGAAATGTTTTCGTTTATGGATGGCTATTCAGGGTATAATCAAATCAAATTAAGTCCACGAGATCAGGGTAAGACCGCATTCACAACCCCATGGGACACGTACTGCTATACAGTCATGCCCTTTGATTTGAAAAATGCCGGCGCAACATACCAGAGAGCCATGACCACGATCTTCCATGATCAGATTCATGAGCTCGTAAAGGTATATGTGGATGATCTCTTGGCAAAATCCAAAACTCGATGCACTCATATCGAATGCTTACAAAAGATTTTCGAAAGGCTTAGACTTTATAAAGTAAAGCTAAACCCTCAGAAGTGTGTGTTCGGAGTAGAGTCCGGAAAGCTCTTAGGCTTTATGGTGAGCCAAAGGGATATAGAAGTCGACCCATCTAAGTGTCGAGCCATCATAGACATGGCTCCACCCTCCAATCTCACACAGATTCGTAGCCTCCAAGGTCAATTACAATCCATTCATAGGTTTATATTAAACCTAGCGACTAGATGCGAACCCTTCAACAAATTATTGAGGAAGGGCACAAAATTTTCATGGGATCACGATTGCCAAAAGTCATTTGAAAGACTAAAGGCATACCTAGTTAATCCCCCTGTTTTAAATCCTCCAAAGTAAGGAAAACCTCTTTTGCTTTACATTTCCGTGCATGCGAATGCCTTGGGAGCTTTATTAGCTCAATACGAGGATGACACCCACAAGGAGTATGCCATCTATTAGATTTCGAAAACTCTCTTGGCTTATGAAAGGAATTATCAAGCCATGGAGAAGACGTGCTTGGCCCTAGTTTGGGCCTGCCAGAAATTTCGACACTATTTCCTAGATCATGAGATCAGGATAGTGTCCAAGCTTGATCCAATCAAGCATTTGTTCGAAAAACCCATTCTCATTGGTAGATTGGGCAAATAGCAACTCCTTCTAATGGAGTATGACCTGAAATACCATCATCAAATCTCCATTAAGGGGCAAGCCCTAACTGACTACGTGGCTGAGTTCCCCCTGGAGGACGCATATCCCATATTTAGTGAAATGCCTGATGAAGGCATATTGCAAAACCATTTTCAAAACCACATTTTGACAAACTCTTTCGAAAACCAAGTGTGGAAGATGCACTTCGATGGGGCACGAAACCAACGAGGGGCTGGTGCTAGGGTCATCCTCATATCCCCTGAAAAGGGTGAGATCCCCATAGCAATTCACCTAGATTTCGAATGTTCCAACAACATAGCTGAGTATGAAGCACTCATACAAAGCTTAAGGATTTCGAAAACTCTAGGGGCATCATGCATCGAGGTCTTTGGAGATTCGCTCCTTGTTATAAACCAAGTTTTGAAAATTTTGCAGGTGCGAAATGAAAAACTTCTTCCATATCACGAGTTGGTCACTCGATTGGTTGAGTCATTCCAATCGTGTAGACTCACACATGTAGGAAGAGAGGATAATGGCAATGCCGACGCCCTCTCCTCCTTGGGTTCAGCCCTAAAGGTTGATCCCACTTTGGGAACTTGATCCTTAGAGATATGGCATGCGCCCACCCCATCCACACACGATTTGGATATTTGCTAAAATAATCCAGGTTCTGTTGAAAAACCTTGGTTTTATGACATTAAATGTTTTCTAGAAAATTGGGGATTCACTAAGGATGCCACATACAAAGATAGGGAATTCATCCGAAAAATTTCTACCCAATACACCATTCTGGGTTGGGTTTTGTACAAAAAAAGTTTTACCGGCATCCTACTAAGATGTATCGATCTAGAGGGAGGTAGATTGTCATGCATGAGTTCCACGATGGAGAATGTGGAGGTCATGTTAATGCCAACATGATGGCAATGAAAATACTTAGAGCGGGCTGGTTTTGGTCCACCCTGAAAAAGGATTGCCATGATCATGTTAGAAAGTGTCATCCATGTCAAGTGCATGGGCACGCCATTCATATCCCATCATCTTCATTGCATTCCGTGGTCAGCCCCTGACCATTTACCATATGGGTATTTGATATCGTAGGCCCAATATTTCCAAAGGCATTGAATGGGCATAGGTTCATCTTAGAAGCCACTGAGTATTTCTCCAAGTGGGTTAAAGCCATCTCCTTGACCAACGTACAAGGGCAACATGTGGTGGCTTTCATTAGGAGGAATATCTTGGCTCGATTTAGGGTTCCAAGAGACCTGGTGTCCGATAATGGCACCCCATTCAAAAACGAGCGGATGGTCAAGTTGTGTAACACGTATGGCATAACTCACCACTTCTCCTCGCCCTACTACCCTCAAGGCAACGGCCAAGCCGAAGCCACGAATAAGACTCTCATTAGTATAATTGAGAAGACTTTAGAGAAGGGTAGGACGTGGCACGAGAAGCTGGATGAAGCCTTATGGGCTTATAAGACTTCCATCCGGACTCCCACGGATGCCACACCATTCGAATTGGTCTATGGCACAAATGCCATTCTTCCCATTCATACGCAATTGCATTCATTCCATACATCCATTGCACTTGACCTCCCCCTAGAGACTCTTCAGCATGCTAGGATGGTCGAACTAGATTTGCTAGATGAGAGGCGACTCCTTGCTATGGATCATGCTCATGCATACCGGCAAGGGATAGCCCGATATTATGACAAACACATGAGACCTCGCCACTTTGAAGTGGGAGATCTGGTTTTAAAAATCATCCACTATCGTGGCCCACATCCACTTGCAAAGTGGCGCCCCAAGTGGGATGGATCCTATGTTATGCGTGCAACCACCACAAATAACTCATATTGGTTGATTGATGTAGAAGGTAGGAATTTAGCAGATCCTATCAATATCCAGTACTTAAAGAAGTATTATGTGTAGGATTTGGGTTAAATTCCCATTTTCGAAAACCCTTAGGGATAGCTACCTTGAAACTTCGAAAGTAAGGTTCAAAAACAAATCGTGTGACCCTGAGCGAGAGAATTTGCACTTGTGAAAGAGTGGAGTTTTCCAAACACGAGGTTACATTTCAAAATCCTTCTTCTTACAAAGAAAGGCCTAGTTCAATATAGCAAGATACTTGCAAGTGGTACATGTTATTTCTAAATAGGCTGATTTGGAATGGATCGAGTATGACCTTGGGATAAGTCCTCCCCTCTTCTCTTCTCCTTCCAAAAGGAAAATACGGCCAAAACAAAGGGAAATCCCCACCAAAAGTCTCTTTCCCAAAGAAAGAAACCAGAATCAAAAAGAAAAATTTGATTCTCTTATGAAAAAGAGAGATTAAAGAAAAAATACTCCCAAAGGGAGACCCTCTATGAAAAAAAAAAAGGAAGAAAAGGCCAAAAAGCTCAAAAAGAGCAGTTTTTCGCCTTCTATGCCTCAAACCATGGGATGCTTCAGAAGGGACCGTGGTATCTCTTCCCCATCCCTGGCTTATCCAAAGCAAAACATGGTTTATTTCGAGGAATCCTAAAGTAAAAATAGGATTTACTTGAATTTCATTTTGTTTGAGAATTCAACGTTTCGAGTAAGACGTAGGAATTTTGAAATATAGCTTGCTTTCTTATAAAACCTCCGCTAGATTAGCGAGTATCAAGACTTAAGCAAAGGCAAACACGAAGAACTCGAGATCCTTAGGATTGAGGCTCAAAGCAGTTTTCTCTCTTGTAAATAGATTTTGAAAAATCGAACATCGAGCAACATAGGGTCTGCTCACTTGGAGCAGCAGGTCTTTGTAAGTCTCAAAGAGTTCGACCATGTCATCTGGTCTTTGGGAGGTCGCCATCCTTGGCGTCTCATCCATGTCATGCACGTGCACATCCACCCATGAACACTTGCATAACATGATCCCGTTTAGGACTAGATTCCATAGAAATCCCTTTGGCGTGATATCTCCTCCTACCAGGTTTAAAAGAGAGATTTTTGCTAAAAATTGGGACGATCCCATATTTTCGTGGATAGATCTAGGGAGACATCGAAAGGGGTGTTGTCGTCCAAAGAGGGGCATCTGTAAACACCCCAAAATCCCACGATTTTCTTAAATTACCTGGTTTTGCAAAAGCAGCCCCAAAGGGATATTTTAAGTCTGGAAACCCAGGAGCCTTCCAAGCAACCTTGTATATATGTTAAAACCATATATGTTTTAAAATATATTCATACAGCTGTTTAAAACCTTAAAAAGGTGTTTTGAAACCCTGAAAAGCAACTTGGCCTGATAAAAGGAGGACCGAAGAAGCAAAAGAGAGCCCGGACTCGGAGCATATGTCAAGCCCGGCACATCAACTCTCGTATCAGAATCATCCCCAAAATCTTGGACATCCAAGCTCTTGTTATCGACAAATTTGTCAAAATGATCTCCAGAAGGTGAGAAGAAGAGCGGACGACAATGTTGGCGAAGACCCAACGCAAGACGGAGTACTGATGCAGTCAGGCCCTACACAAACCGTCCATTTCGAAATGCCATGAAGGAGTCAGAAAATCAAATTTGGATCGGATCTAGACCATATATATCCAGATCCAGGCCCAAACATGCATTTGGATTTGGATTTGAATTTGGATCCAAAGATCCAATCCAATACCCACATCCATGGCCCACATCACCTTCTCATAAATGGAGGTGGGGCCCACAGAGAATTCACATGAAAAGCTTGGTATAGAGAGAGAATGGGATGATAAAGTATGAATGAGAAAGTTGGTGGGCTTGACTTTAGTTAAGGGTGGGTTAACCATGTGGGTTTAGCCTAAGAGTGTGGGTTTAAGCTTATATGCACCTACACCTAACCTGGGGCTACACTAACATGAATTTGGCTGCAACTAGGTCTATGGATCAATGCTAAGGGGATGCTCCTAAAACCTAGCCCTAAGCTAACCCACCTCACATAATCACTCCCCCTAAACCTGATCCAATCCTAGCCGTCCCCATCCAAAACCACCCTAACCATACCTAGCCGACCTCACCTAGCTCACCCCACCTAACTAGACCACCTAGACCCTAGCTAGACTAAACCTAATCCCACCTTAACCTACCTAATTAAACCCTAAACCCTTAATTCCCAACCACCCTAACCGACCTACCCTAAACCACCATACCACTCCCCCCTAGCCGATCTACCCAAACCTCCCCACCACAGCCCACCATATCCTAAATATCTACCCAACCGACCCCAGCCCATGCCTATAAAAACCCCCCTTTTGGGGTGGGTTTGGGGCAGCTCTAAGATCCCTCTCTCTCCTCTCTCACCTGCCCTCTCTTCCACCCCATCTCACTCCATTACCCCCCAGCTGAACCACCTCCACCGCCATTCCACCCAGTTGCACTACCTCCACCGCCATTCCACCCGGCTGCCACTCCACCCGGCTGCCACTCCACCCGGCTGCACTTCCACTCAGTTGCCACCTGCACCTTCCACCACCTCCGGCCATCACCTCCTCCACCACACCTGGTTAGTACCCCCATCTCAGCCCCATCCAACCTCTCTTCCACCCCTCTCTTACCCGGCCACACAGTCCCTCACCTGCCACTACTGCTGCACCCAAGCCTTCTCCCTTAAACCTGGCCACTTCACACCCTTCCTCCCCACCTTCCCTTAGCCATCCAATTCCCAGCCCCTAGCTAAGCCTTCACCCTTAACCTACCACCACCTAGCTAGAACCCGAACCTGCCCCAACTCACTCCACATCCCTACTTGCTGCATTACCACCCGGCCTTCATCAAGACACCCATTCGGCTAAGACCCTACTTGGCGCCCACCCGCATCCAAGGAGCTCCCCTTCGACTGTCCAAGGCGACTCACTAGGCTAAAGCCAAGCAAGTTACACCCGGACCAGCTACACGTAAGTGCCTAACTCGGTCCTTGTTATGAACTTGCTTACATTTAATTAAATTTGATATGGGGTTGTAATAATGGAGCGTTGTCTCCCCCCGCTTGTAATAATGTGGTTTGGCACACCCACACACACGTGCACTTGAGCCATTTCGCTCTTAGCTGCACACGATTTTGGCATCCTTAAAAGCCATGTACTAGTCACTATCGGATGGCACCCAAAACGGTTAGGTCAACGGTTGGTGGGTGGAGATGAAGGATGGCACCCATGCTTATTTTCCCTCCTCTCCCTCTCCCTCTCCCTCTCAATCCCTCACTTGGTCTAGCCAGTAATCATGGTTGATAGCATTAAATAGGTATAAAAAGGATACTAAGATATCTTGAAGAAAGAAAAGAGTTAAAATTATGTTTTCAAGCATATGAACGAAAAGTGGTAGGATACTTAGACGCTGACTTTTTTGGAGGCAAAAATAATAGTAAGTCAATGAGAGAAAGAAAGGGAGAGATAGAGAGAAAGAGAGAGTGAGAGAGAGAAAGAGAGGAAGAAGAAGGTACGCCACCACTAACCGTCGGCCATCCTCCAATATTTCCACTACAGGTCCATTCTTCCTTTATTTTTTTATAATTATATCTCTTCTTTCATTAAGATTTATGGGGTTGTAATTAAGGAGCTCATGTCTCCACTATGATGTATTAATTAAGGATCATATGTTGCCCGTCTTTTTTCATTTATCGATTATCTGTTATGAGTTTGATTTTCGATCTTTTCTACTCCGACGTGTATTACAAGATCATATATCTTTTAATCCCCTCTAAGCTTAAGATATCATTATAATTTTTATTTATTTCAAGTTATTGTAGATTATTTTTAAATTGGTCAAAAGCAAGCACCAATTCTGAAAAACTGAAAAACAGTTTTTTGCACTTTGTACACGTCCGATGAACGATTTTTATCTCTTCACCCCCAACTTTGAATGTTCTAAAACTTTTACGTCTAATATACACATACCAACACACTTTCTATAAAATTTTTAAGAAATTTAGTCTTGTGTAACGTCGTGAATAAAATCGAAAAAGATCAAACATAATCGGAACAGATTCTATAAAACCTGAAGTTCCTATGGTTGAGGCTGAGTCAAAATCCTATATCTTTTCACAAAGTGAACCAATTTGATTTAAAATAGTCTCATTGGAAAGATGAAATCCATATATTTCCAATAAGACCAATTTCATAGAAATTGGATATCTGAGCATTAAGAAACAGTTGTTTTTTTAAACCTCTAATTTTTTGGCTCCCGAAAAGAATCTGAAATAGGTCAATCTCTATGTTATATAAATTTATTGCATAAATTTAGAGTAGTTAAAATAAAAATAAAAATAGTTTCTGAATCTGTACGTCAAACTCTATGTTTTATAAAATGTTTAGAAATTTTGGAGATAGAGAAGTTATATAAAAAAAATCAGGAAATAGGTCTTTGGAAACAGAAAACGGTTCTGTTTTTCAAGACGTGGAATGTTCTTGAGTTGAGAATCAAAATCACGATTTTTGTCAAGTTTTGGAATTGTAATTTGGTTTTAAAAACTTATCGGATCTCGAACAATTTTAAAAGTGTTTAGGCTGACCCTTGAGCATCGGTTCAAGAAGGCCTACATTGAAAAGAAGAACGCACTTATCCATAGTTGCTACACGAAGTCAAAAAATCAACTTTGATAGTTTGAGCAAACTAGTTGGCACGCTGGCGCACATGCATAGTTTGAGAATTTCATTTCGAATGTCCACATAGGATTCGAAATAAAAATTCACATCTACATATTTGGCACGCCTGGTAGAATGTGAGTCTTTGAAAATTGTTTGATCCATTCCTGTTTTTTTAAAAACCAATTCTAAATTCTAATCGTGATTTTAAACTTCTTCTTTATTTAAATCCCTTATTTTGAGTTCAATTTTCAATGATTCAATAATGTCAAGTTTGAATGATTCCTTTGAAAATATGTCAACGAAGGCCTTGTCTAACTCTCAAAATCAGTTTTCCAAAACCACAAAAAAATCTTCTCAAACCCAAGAAGAAAGAATTGTCTTTTTGAAGAAGGAAATTAAAAGGGAATTGTAAATAATACAACTAGAAATAGAAATTGAAGCCTTATGCCAAGAGGCCAAGGCATATCATTCTCATGAAAAATCATCTCGGGTATATAGGGAGAAGAGTCATACCTAGAAAACCAAACCGAGGCCAAAATCCGATGAAGGATATGACGCCGCAGATGAATCAAGTGTTAAGATCAAATCATCTAACCTTGCTAATCATCCAAACACCCTTTTGTTTATAGAAAAGCCAAAAAAGTTCTTTATTTCAAAAAACCAAAAAAATCTAAAAAAAAAATCAAAAATAAAAAACATTTGAAAATAAAAAATTTGAAATTTGGAAAATTAAAAAGGAAGAAAAAGTTTAATCCCTAAGCGCACAAGTGGAGTTGGGCATGAAAGTCACCTCACACAAATCACTTCAAATTTTTTCAAAATCAGTTGCTCTGATGGGTTTCATTCCCATGAAAACTATTTCATACACAAGTAAGAATGAGTGTTGCATACACATAGGCTTGGAGGATGAAATCCAATACATCACAAAGCAATGGGAGCTTAAAGCCATTAATGAGCTAGAGCAACCTCAGGACGCTTGTAAGGAAGCTTGCTCTCACCATGAAAAGGTAGACAAGTTTGAAAAAGGTATATCTGAAACTCATTTCTCCAAAAACTCTTTACTTGATCCTCCTCTTTGTTGTGTAGGATCAGTAGGTCATTCATATTACAGTCATGCACCCACAACTACACCAAATGTGCTGAAGGATGTGGATTTTCAAGGTGTGACAAATGTCTAGCACCAACAAAAGAATTTCAAAATAAAAAAAAATAAAAATAAAATTCAAAACTTGATAGACATAGTTATTCCTAAGGCATGCATCGATATCCTAAGTACACCTAATCCTACCATGTACAAACAAATCTTTTTGAGCCTAGGTTTGCATTATGAACCCAAGCCTACGGCCATAATTTCCCCAAACATCAACAATCCCACCAAGGGACCGACTATGGTTTTCCTTGGAATGCTTTTCTCTCCTTGGTGCAAGGGATTAAATATGCTCTCCCTTAGCATCCATATAAACTCAAACTGTCAACCCCTAGGGGCGGCACATTTGGTTACACCTAGGATCCCTCTCAAGGTGATTCGCCTCTTAGGAGAACCAGAATTGACCCATCTCAAACCCTCTAAGGTCATATATATCCTAGAGGAACCCAATTCACATACTTCTAGGGTCGTCCATCTCCTAGAGACACCCAAATCACCCAAGTCTTCCACTCCTAGGGTTGTGTGCATCCTAGGAGAGTTAAATCCCTCTACCTCTAAAGCCATACAACTCTTGGGCACACCCAATAAAATGCAAGTGTATGACCATATCACAGACGATACATTATTCCAAGGTCATCATCTTTATCAAATATTTTCAAAACTTAAAAAGCCTTGGAATATATTATTGAACATGGGGTATGCACCATACGAAGATCTAGGAGCCAAAAACCAAGGTAGATTGGAACCTATCGTATCTCTACCTAACCTGGGTCCATATGGCTTAGGGTAGAACTCACCCATATCCCCTGAGCCACCACCTAAGACCAATTGGGTCAAGGGTGCCCTAGAACTGACTAAAACCGAAACCTATGGCTTAGACCTCTTGTTTGGAGTCTAATTCATGGTGTTTTCTTTGTGGGTTTGATGGAAGATCCCTTTTATTGAAAAAAATTCAAAAAAATATATATTTTAGAAAACCAAAAAAATTTGAAAACTCCAAAACCTGAAAATATTTGAAAAATCTAAAAATTCAAAAAAGAAAGTCTTTTATGTTCTTCCTGCTAGCATTTGTTTGGAAAAATCCAAAACATTGAAAAAGTCAAAAATTCTAAAAATATTGGTTTTCAAAATTGGGTACAAACTCAAAATTTGTTTTGATAAAATCCATATACATTCTCAACCCGAATTGTCTCGTAATCTTTTTGTGCATAACCCTTCTCCTATGCATGATACTTCCCTAGAAATCAAAGAACTTGAGAGTGATCAAAGCAAGGAGGAAGATCCCCTCATTCATGAGGATGATCAAGCCTCCGAGCTTCCTGAATTACATAAAATCTTTGACTTTGAAAAACTTTCAAATTCTGTAGGAGAGAATTTCCTAGAAGTCAATTCAGGGAGTGAACCTAACCTAAAATACATCAAAGGCTATGAAAAACAAGATAGTGCATGTGTAGGTCATTCATGCACCACGTTGAAAATCATCCATCACATGCCACAATAGGGGTTGGACATAGTATATGAATGATCATGTCATCTTCTCCAAACTAGAGGCAGGAATACATTCTTCATTTCATAAAACATGTATCTCCACCATATCATATGAATACATTTTACATGTCATTTACATCATTCACCCATAAGAGGCACACATCCATTTGGTAAGTGGTGGCCCAAGTGGTATGGTCCCTATATTGTAAGAGGAAAATGTATATTGGTTGATTGATGTTGAGGGAAGTAATTGAGTAGACCCTATAAATGCCTAACACTTGAAGAAAATATTATGTATAGGGTCTACCTTAAATTCTTTTGAAAAGATTTTAAAAATTGAAAGAAGGACCAAAATGAATTATATAACCCAAAATTAGGGAATTGATGCTTTATGAAAAGTAGAGTTTTTAAAATCATTTGGTAACATTTCAAAAATCTTTGGCTTATAAAATGAGACCTGGTTCAAAATAGCAAAATATTTTCAAATAATAGGTGTTATTAAGAAATAGGATGTTCATGGCTGAATTGAGTATCTAAAGGCATGAGTTGTATTTTCCTCCTTCATTTCTTCGAAAAAAGGAAAATTAGTAAAATCAAAAGAAAAGAAAAAAACAAAACCTCTAATATAGAGGTCTTCCAAAAATAAAAAGAAAAGAAATGGGAAAACAAAAATCTCTAATATAGAGGCACCCTTTGAAAGAACAGAAAAGAAAAGCCAAAGCTCACAAGAGCAATTTTTCATCAAAAATTTCTTGGCCTTATACTACGGGACGCTTCAGAAGGGATTGTAGGTAACTCTTTCCAAAAGTCTCTACAACTCATCCTAATGAAGAAAAGTTTTCTACTAAAATCCTAAAGTAATAGGACCTATTTATTTGAATTTCATTTTGTTTGAGAATCAGACTTTGTTGTGTGAGAAATTGAATTTTGAAATGTTATTCAAAATTTTCTACAAAATCTTTGCTAAGTAGTGGGTATCAAAACCCGAGTGGAGGGAAATGTTATTCATAGGCTTCTTCTCAAGCTCACAAATCACAGGTATGGGTCTCTAAACATCCATGTCATTCACCACACATTCCATACACACATGCATTCATAAATTGGTTGTCCATGCATGATCCTCCTAGGACCAGGTGTTTTCTTGTTAAGTCCCCTTTGGCTAAAATTCCCTCCTTCGCAAAAACCAATCCAAGGAAATGGATGTTATGAAATAAAGGAAAATTTCATACTCTCAAGGTAAATCTGGGAAGAAAATCAAATGGGTATTTTCTTCTTTGCCATTATCAAAATAAATTTGGATTAATGCCAAAGAGGGGCATCTCCAAACACCCAATTTTTTTTTCAAAATAAAAAATCTTCATCTTTTAGAAATTATGTTTTTTTTGTGGCAACTTTGGGCCTTTTAAAGGTTTTCAAACAAAGATACCTTAAATTGATTCATTCCTATGCCAAAATTTTCTAGCAACCTCAAAATGATGGTATATTGCATTCCTCTTGAAAAAATTTAATTTGAACAAAATAGCACAAAATGACTATTTTGCCCTCATGACCAAATTGGCAGGATTCTGCTTTTTTAAATGTCATTCAAAGAAAGGATGATTTCAAATAATTCTTTTTATATAAACAAATGAAAATAAGAATATTGGGAATCAAACAAAAAAATGCTTGAAATTTATAAAATTATAAAATCCTTGATATTCAAAAACAAACTAAATTCAAATCAAATTCACCCAATCCAGAATAGTCTCATTCCAAGACCTGATACCTATGGTTATAATGGTTTGATATCCTACACCCATTAAAGTAGTTCAATAACCTACACCCGTTTAAGTGGTTAAAGTGGTTTGATACCCTACCCCGTTAAAGTGGTTAAAGTGGATTGATACCCTACACTCATGAAAAGGGTTAATGGTCAAGGTAGTTAAAAACTGACTCACGAAGTGAAAGTAGGTCACCCTTTGCAAACATAAACTAGGAATGAAACCCAGTGCTTTCTAAAAATAATATATAAAGATTTCATTAAATTTGATGTTTTCAAATACAAAAATATTTTTTAGAAAATATTTGAAACCATACCTACCATATATAAAACTCGGACCGAAAGGAGGCAAATTCCCCGAAAAGAGGAGATTGTGTGAATAAAAAAGGTAATGATCGAGCAACTACCAATTTTGGCACTATTGGGCAAGGTAACCAGTTATTTTTAGTTTTAGGTATTCGAAAGGAAGGTCAGCATCAAAAAAGGAAAGTTAACATTCAAGAAAGGAAAGTTGACGTTTAAGAAGGAAAGTCGGTGCCTAGAAAGGAAGGTCGGTATCGAAGAAGGAAAGTCGGCATTATCCATGAAAAAGGAAAGTGATGCTCGATTTGAAAAGCTGTGATGTCGAATTCGGTAAGTGTGATACTCGATTTGGTAAGCTACGATGTTTAATTTGGTAAGCCACCAAGAGAAAACTTAACAATTTTGGCATAAATGGGTCATGTAACCTCCCATAGGTGACCTTGATATACAATTTGGAAAGTCACCAAGGCATAAAAGGTTGAACGGTTTCATCATGGCTTACTTACCAAGTTCAATCAACCTCAATATGGAAGGAAGCCAAGCCAGACTCACCTGCCCTTGGCAAGTGGGCGCAGCAGTCCATTGACTTGATATGGTAGGTCCTTAGACATAGACTTACCTTCCCAGCAAATGGAACCGAATTAAGCAAGGTCAACAACTTTCCTAGCCAGCCGAGTGGAGCAAGTGGATATCAAGGAGAAGGACAACAAGCCTTGCCGATGTGAGCCACTTACCAAACCAAATTCAATAAGTGGACAACAACATCCACTTACCCTTTTCATCCTCAGTCGATCCTTCCACCACAAATTTGGGATGCTTCTCGTTGCTGGAAAATAAGAACCATGGAGGGCCATTGAATGAGAGTTGGTGCTCTTGCTTGGAGTTCCTTTATATTGTCAGTCAAGATAAATCAATTTTTCACCGTGATATATGTGCTCAGGAAGATTTTGTTAGTAAACTGATAGGACATAAGTGAGAGGTTCATGGGCTTAAGTGGTCGTATGATAACTGGGAACTTGCATCTGGTGGGAATGATAATAGACTTCTTGTCTAGAATCAACATTCAACACAACCAATTTTGAAATTTTGTGAGCACAGAGTAGCTGTAAAAGCTATTGCTTGGTCTCCATATACTTACGGTCTTCTTATATCTGGTGGTGGTACAACTGATAGATGTATTAGATTCTAGAATACCAGTCTCAATTCATGGTTACTCTCAGAACAAGATAATTGTTTAGTGGTACCCAAAAATGTCAAAGTTGACAATACTCACCTTGGAATAGATAATTGTTTGGCAGTTAAATCAGATGAAAGCACGCACCAATTCTGAAAAACTAAAAAACTGTTTTTTGCACTTTGTACACATCTGATGTACGATTTTTATCTCTTCACCCCCTACTCAAGTCTAACCTATATATACCAACACACTTTCCATAAAAGTTTCAAGAAATTTAGGCTTTATAACATTGTGAATAAAATAAAAAAAGATCAAACAAAATCATAATAGATTTGGTAAAGTCTGAAGTTTCTATGGTAGAGACTGGGTCAAAATCCCATATCTTTGTACACAATGAATCAATTTGATTGAAAATAGTCTCATTGGAAAGTTAAAATCTATAGCTTTCTAACAAGACCAACTTCATAGAAATCAAAGATTTAAGCATCAAGATACAATTGCTTTTGCAAACCTATGATTGTCTGGCATAGGTCTGTCCCGAATGTTTGCGTTGGGTCTATTTTTGGATTTTATTGCATAAATATACAGTAGTCAAAATAAAAATAAAAATACTTTCTGAATCTATACATGAAACTTTGTGTTTTGTAAAAAATTTAGAATTTTCAGAGATTCAAAAATTGTATAAAAAAATTAGGAATTAAGCCTTTGGAAACAGAAACAGATTCTGTTTTTCAAGACATGGAATGTTTTTGAGTAGGGAGTAAGGAAATAAAAATCATTTATCAGCATATTTTATTGCAAATTTTATTTACGATATTGCACGATCTTAAAATTCTTGCAAATTTTATTAACAGTGGGTTTGTGTGTAGATTAGGTGTTAAAATTTTAGCACATTCATAGCAGGGAGTAAGGAAATAAAAATCATTTATCTGACATATGTAGAGTGTAGAAAACAAAGATGAGTCCTCAAATAAAGGTAATTTTTATGAGATTTTATATTTTTTTGGTGATCATAATAATGAAATTTGAAGTGTTGTGCTACATCACGTACCTGATAATTTAAAACTCATAGCACCTTTAATTCAAATGGATATTGTCAATACAATTGCAAGTAAAATAGTGTACAAAATTGACAAAGAAATGGAAGAAGATGTTTTTACTATTTTAGTTGATGAATCCAGACATATATCAACTAAAGAGTAGATGGCACTAACATTAAGACATATTAATTCAAGAGATGAAATTATTGAACGCTTGATTGGTCTTTTATATGTTAGTGATACTATAGCAACATCACTCGAAGCAAAGAATCATAGACAAGTAACCAATTATTTGATGATATTTTTGCTATAATGAATTGTGTAGGAGTCTCTCGCAAAAGACTTGAATTACTTAGGGAACTAGAATTAGATAGAGTCTCAAACAAACTCAAAATTGGGTCTATTGAAAGTGGTAGAGATTTAAATCAATCACTTAGAATAAAGAGGCTAGGAGAGATATGTTGGGATTTAAATTATTTTACTTTTTGCTACTTAATAAGGATGTTTTTATCTATCATAAGTGTCCTTGAAATTGTTAGTGAGGAGGATACATATGCAAAGCAAAGATCCAGTACACATTTATGGTGGAAGTTAATTCAGACATTTGACTTTATATTTATTATGCATTCATAGTAGAAGTTCATTCAGACATTTGACTTTATATTATTATGCATTTAATAGAACATATTTTGAGAACAACAAATGATTTGTTAGTGGATTTACAAAGAGAAGAGTAAGATATTATAAATGTTATCAATCTTGTGAAATTGACTAACAAATAATTAAATATACTTAGAAACAAAGAGAGTGCTTGGAAAGATTTTATTGAAAAGGTTTATTCATTTTGCAAGGATCATCATGTAGAAGTTAAGAAAATGGATTTTCAATCTGATGTGACAAATTTTCAATATTATTGATTTTGTATTAAGTGAACTCACTGATATACTCAATGAAAGAATCACAAAGTTGCTTTTGTATGCTTCATGTTTTAATCAAGTGATAATTTCGTTTCTTTTGATAAGAAGGAGTTGATTCAATTTGTAAAGTTTTATCCTTTTAACTTTTCTCTTAATGATCTTTGGTGTCTTTATCATCAACTTGAGAATTACATTATGGATTATCGATTGATGAAATTAGTAATTCTTTTACATGTTGCAACTAAACATGGTGAACGAGTGTTTTCTGTCATGAATATTATTAAGAATCGCTTATGAAACAGGATGGGTAATTAGTTTATGAATGATTATTTGGGGACATATATTGAGTAGGATGTGTCATTAGATTTAGATAAAGAGGGAATCATCAAACACTTTCTATGCGGACTCGAAGGAAACCATAGGTAATATGAACTTTTTTACTTATATGTACTTTATGGATGTTTATGTTTATTCTCTTTAAAGTTTCTTATGCATGTAGAATTGTGTATGTGTTTAATGTCTAGGGATTTGTAACTTCGATAACATTTTAGAACGTGATGCTAATGAAATGGGTATGTAATGAATTGTTTCTCATATACTTCAGGATGAATTTGTTGTCTCTGTCATTATTGAATACTACAGATTTAGTTACATGCAATTTTATTTTACCTTAAGTGTTATTTTTTGTGCACCTTATTTTTTACTCTACCTAAAATAAATTCTTGGATCCACCATTGTAACTAATGCCTCCCCTATCCACCACGTTCGTGTATGGAAGAAACATCTATGCATGTGTTATGTGATTGTGAAAGGGCTTGTAGACTGTGGAACACCGTAGTCATCATTACGAGAAGGGTGTAATTTGTTCTCGAAATCACATAGACTGGATTTGTGGTAATATCCTATCCTCATTTAGCAAGGACACCAGAACTTGGAACTTAACTTGTGCTTTACCCATGCGGCTATTTTGACAATGATAAAGCAAGGAACTCTTTCGACTGGATTTTCTATGCCTAATAATCTTTATAAGGTAGTTAATCGTTGGAGGACATCTTGTAAAGACAGAACCTTGAAAATCCCAAGAAGCAAATCGATCTCTGATGGTTACACTATGTCGTCCTAACACTTTTAAAGCGGACTTGTGGCTTGGCTTGGTATATATGAAGGGCATGCCAATAGGATTTGAATGCTTAGGATCAAGCCATATTTGGGTACCGTAGGTAGGTATCCATAGAAGACTATTCCTAGTCATCAATCTATTGGCGAATGGTCGAGATTGATTCAGTAAGCAAAAAAAAGGAACGTTGAATTACTCGAGATAGGGGTAAAGGCATGAAAGAAAATACTGCAAGAATGTAAAGAAAAGAAGTAAGTAAACTGGAAATCGACTCACGTAGGAAAAATAGATGTACAAAATGTTAAGGAGGCAAAAAACCGGACGATTGAGTCTCCCTTTTATAGAGTGAGGGAGAGATGGAGGAAGTTCGCATTATATGGATGTTTGTCTGTCTGTATTGAAATGACCCATCTTTAGCTTACTTGGCCAATGCTCTCTTTTCCGACACCTCCTTTGGAAGTCGTTCAGCCTGTTGAGGCAAAAAAAAACATTCCTGCTAATATGTCACCGTGGTTGTTTTGGACAATCTCTCTTTTAGGGATTAAGAACTGTCCACTTGCCCTTCCTTCCATCTACATTGCTTCGTCCTATGCATAGACATACTCGGCTATCCACTTTCCAAACATGGTTACTGGTTAGTGACCATACCCATCCACATCCCATTGGCCTCTCCTTCCTTTTGCTCGAAGAAACCCATGTTATCGATCGTGTTCGAGCCATTGTGTTGTCTGTAGCTTTTGCTTTCCATTGACTTTTTAATTTTTGGCTGTCAACGCACTGATAATACTTTTTCACATGATAATCGTAGTATAGGATGTAGCGGATTATTGACAAGTATTAGAGACCACAAGCTGGGCAGCAGGAATTTAGGTAAGGGAACATTGGGATGGATCAATGGCAGATTTACATTGAGCTGCTGAAATTCTAAAACTCAAAAGAAAAACTGCAGCTTACATCTGATCTTTGAGCTTGAAACATACTTCGCCCTACCCTAAACTGCTCCATGTTCTATCTGCTCCATCCTACAGGAATTTCTAGACCCGCCATTGGGATGGACTCCAATTTGCATGGGAGCTTTAGTTTAAATAGGTGATCTTGGAAATGGGTTGAATATTGTTTTGATGTCTTGTCCCAATGCAGGAACATTAAGCCCCATGAACCATGAAGAGTGGTGCCTAACATCAAAGAACTATGAGAGAGACTGGCAAGTAGAATTTCTGGACTCATAGAGGGAAGGGAACAAAGCGCAGACTGGTTGTCTTCCTATAGAAAATGGGTTGTCACCACTACTCACCGAATGGTTGTCATTTGACTGCATTGTAATTACCTATGGGGCTTTGCCCTATCTCTCTCTCTCTTAAAAAAAATTCAAGTGACGATGAGAAAACATGTCTTGAGGGTGAGACTCTTTATTTGAATACAAAATGGATTAGCAGAAAAGATTCAAAATGGGTTATTCCAAGTGACAATTCCGAATTGAGAGAGAGAGGGAGTATAAGGATGTGGTAGAAATTAATACGAAAGAGATTCCCGCCCTTATGGCCCATTACCAAAAAGCCCGTACAGTGAACACAGTGATTCATCAACATCATGTCTTCCAAAACCATGTGAAGAAGGATGCATCAACAAAGAACCTTCCCATGTCTTATTATCATTTTGGTGTCAATCTTATTCCTTCTTTTCCCTATTCGCATTGATGAGATCGTGAATCACACCATATAGGATGTATAGCAGCACCACACAGACATAGGCTTGTTCCTATCTCTTGTTGACCATCCAAACTTGCATGAACGTGAAACAATTCAGCTCCGTCGCGTTTGTCAATGCCAAGTTCTAACATTTTACCTAAACCATGTCCTCAAGCTAATGTTGTTAAGTTATTTATCATATAATGGTGTGTTATTATTTTTTTTGAGGCTTTCACAAAGGAATCTTTTTCGGGAATTACCGAGTTCTGTTTCAAATTTTACATACCACCAAGGGTTGCCCCTACCCTACTACAAAGTTACACATGGGATTTAGTGGAAGGAGGGCTTCTTTCTCAACTTACATTACTATGTTGGGTTTTACGTAGATAAAGGTGAAGTGGTAAACATACCTCTCAAATAATAATGAAAAAGAAAATATATAGTAGGAAGTTTACTGTATGTAATAGTTTGCAGAAGACCTGATATAGCTCATACAGTTGGTATTATAAGTTGTTTTCTCTCAAATCTTGGTAGAGAGTATTGGAATGTTGTAAAGTGGATTTTATGTTATCTTGTGATACTTCTAGTTTGAAACTTTATTTTGGATCTACAAATCCTATTCTTTTTTACTATACAAATTCAGATATGGTTAGAGTTGTTGATGTAAGGAAGTCTAGTTTTGGCTATTTAATTATCTTTGGAGGGAGAGTTGTAGCTTGGCAATCAAGATTGCAAAATTGCATTGTATTTTCTACTATGAAGGCATAATTCATTGCTATAAAAGAAGCGTATAAGAATTGCTTGCATGAAGAAATTTATGCATGAACTTAATTTTACTCAAGAAAGGTATGTCTTATTTTGCGATAATTAGAGCACTATATATCTTTTCAAAAAATTTACTTTTTATGGTAGGTCTAAGCATATTAATGTGAGGTATCATTGGATACTGGATATCTTAGACTTGAAGTTGTTAGATCTTAGAAAGATTCACACAATTGATAATGATTCAAACATGTTGAGAAAAATTTGAAGTTTGTTACTTTGGTTTGTCAAGTACCTCCACTTGAGTTGTAGGGGGAGTTCTTAGGTTCTTCCTCACGTGAAGGAGGTGGAAGAGATAGAAGAAAAGTGGAAAGAGAGAGTTTTGTAGTGTCATGCCATGTAATTTGGCCATGTTTTATGACTATTGCTATTTATTTTATGCAGTCGTAGCTTGTAATTTATCCAATGTAGGTGTCACCTTTCATTTGTAAAGAATAGGGTTTATTTTATTCAATTTTTGTTTTTGTTTTGGGGAAGCCGTACAACACATGAAAAATCTATTTCTTATTCTTGGAGCAACCTAAAGTAGTTTTTATGTTCTTTTGGTCATTCAATATTTTTTAGTAAGGAGACAATCATATTTACACCATTATTAAGGGAGGTTTGACTTTTATTTTGGGCTCCATTGAGTTGTTTTGTACTTATTAGCATATTTTTACCTTTTTGTATTGTATAACAATGTTGATATTATTGTATCGGGAGATATCTTACTGTATTCATCTATTTTATATAGTGAGAACTTTTTTGGACTAGGCCTTTTAGTTTTTACCTCTCGCATTGGGAGAATGTTCTACTTAAAAATTATCTACTCTTTGTATTAATTTCTGGACATACATATTTGGCATATCGTTCAAATTTTTTACTTGAGATTATTTATCAATTTCAACTATAAAAAAAATTTTAAGCTTCCACAAATTATCTTTCGGCTTTTTTCTATCGCACTCCACAATATATTCACCGCCACTCATACTGCGAACTGTTGAGCTGAAAAGAATATAAAAAGAGTGACGTATAAGAGGATTAAGCAATCTCTATAACAACTAACCTAAGCTTGGCTCATAGAAACATGGAAAGCTGTTCGCTTTTGTATTTTGAAAAAAGACGGTTCAACTAACGGTTGTTTTGGTACAGGGGCTGAATCAAGCAACAAACGAGAGTTGTTTCGTTTGCTTGGCTCGTTATGAGCGAGTCCAAGGGTCAAAAACCTCTGCCTTCTACAAGTTTGTTTGTTCCTCTAACTCCTCGATTTCGGCCTCCAATAAATATTACTTTGACTCAAAAAAAAGAAAAAACAAAAGCTGACTCACCCTTTTTCCATTAATGGTCAGTGTTTAAAAAATCACTCAAATATTTTTGGCTAGCCAGAAAAGTTTGGTCGTCCTATAATTAACTTGTGGTTGGTGAGTGAATTTCTCAAACACGAGGGCCCTTTTGGGAATTGAAGTCGAAAAGATTGGCGCTGTTATCCATGTTTTCACATGTTTCATATCGTCCAGCATTGGTGTCCAAGCAGATTTCTTGAGGACGTCGCCGTCCAACTTTTTCAGAGCGAGCGTCCAATCATATTATAAACTTGGGTCCTCTATTGAGACAACACCTTCTCTTTATAAGCGGAGAGCAGGCACAGGGTCCCCTACTTCATTGATCTTTTTCTGCCGATACCATAGCCTTGCACTTTTTCTCATGCTTTCGATCGAGTGCCCTTTGACTCTGGAATAATCATTTGAGGTTTAGCATCAATGCTTTCTTGCCGAAGCGTTACATGGTACTCACCGCTAAGTATGTTATTATCTCACAGGGACACTAGACACTCTATTTTTCAGTGACATTCCTTGACCGCACATACCGAGTAAGATTCGTGCAATCTGCATGACACGCCCCTTTTCTAGGATAACAAAATATCACAGAATGAATGCACAAGTTACGGTCATTACTGTAAATCCTTACCATGATAAGGGTGGTGCATTGGTTGCAGTCAAGATGTGATATTAATCCATGGTGGACATTTTACTCTGAATCAAGTAGTAAGCACGGGCTTGAACGTTCAAAGTTTGTTTTCCAAGTCTTTTCATCGATTCTAGCAACTCAAATGTTTATGTCCTGAATCACGAGAGTTCAAGTGACAATAATGTTATCATCTGGACTATCTTCTTCAACGCCGAGCATCTCAACATCTTGCTGCGTGATCCAACTTTTTAAGTCTGGGCCTGTGTTTGTGTGTGACGTAAATACATGGGTGGGTCATGGCATTAAAATATGCGTATAGACTGATAGTTTTCAGAGACTAAATCACATCAATACCGCGCAAGATGATCACCTGGTTTGTGCGGTACTGGCACTATAAACAAGCAGATTCAGTAAATCTACCGCGTACTGATTATTATTCCAATTGAATGGAGGATATTAGAGAGAAAAGCTAAACAAAATCACCCTAACCAAATCAGAAAACAAAGCTTTCCCACACCAAGTGGGGTCTGACGAAAGGCATAACTTATGACAAGAGGAAGTCCTATGAGTGTTGGCATAATGTTTCTCCGGTGGGGCAAAAAAATAACATTAAGATAAAATAAAATTTCATGCAACTAAATCAGTAGTATTCAACAATGGAAGAAACAATAAATTCATCCTAAAGTATATGAGAAACAATTCATTACATACCTGAACAATATTACACAACAGGTAAAACATTGCTAATTTCGTCAATCCATAAACCAAAAAAATAACACTCGTCTTTCTTCCGTTGTACTAATATTTTGGTAATTTCACTAGTTCTATTAAGTTGACGCTTTTTCTCATCCCGTTCATTCATAATATAATTCTCAAGTTTATGATCAAGATACCAAAGATCACTAGGAGAAAAGTTAAAGGATAAAACTTTGCAAATTGAATCAACTTCTTATCAAAAGAAATAGAATTATTACTTAGATCCAAACATGAAGTGTACAAGATCCTCGAAAGTGTTCTTTTATTTTCTAAACTTTTATACGATAATCCTTGCAAAATGAATAAATCTTTTAAATAAAATATAACCAAGCACTCTCTTCATTTATGAGTGTAAACACCCCAAAATCAAATGATTTCCAAAACAAACACCGGGTTTGCAAAACCATTTTAAAAACCAATTTTGAGCTTTCGAAAACCTAGGAGTTCCCAAGCTTTAAACCTTTTATCAAAAACCCTTTCGAAATATAGGTTTCTTAAACTCGGGCTAAGTCCCAATTTTGTAAGCAGCCAAAGCAAGCAAGTGGAGCCTGATCGAGAAGCAGCTCCAAAAGCAAGTCAAAAGCCCAGAATTCAACCCAGCCTAATAAAAGCAAGACCAAAAAGCAAAAGAAGAACCCAGGATAGAAGCAGAATTCAGTCTTGGAACATGAAATGCAAAGCCAAAGCACCAAAGCAAAACCATCAGAATCCAAGCCCAAGCTTAAAATTCCAGAAATTAGACAAAACGAAGTCCAGAAGGTGAGAAGGAGATCAGACAAAAAGGTTGGGGAAAACCCAGCCCAAGATAGAGCACTGATGAAGCCAAGGCCCGTGAAAACCGCCCGTCTCGAAACGCCAAGAAGGACTGAAGAAACAAAAATTTAGATTGGATCTAGATATAAATATCCAGATCCAGACCCAAATAGTATTTAGATCGAATTTGGATCGTAAAAACCAAATCCAAGATCCAAACCCAAGACCCATCCCCTTGCCTATAAATAGAGGTGAGGGGTGGATGAAAGTTCACGTGAATTTCAAGTGGGAGGCTTGGGAGAGAGAGCATAAAGTAAGAGAGAGAAGATTGGTGGGCTGGACTTTGTCAAGTGGGTTAGCCATATGGGCTTAGCCAAAGGGGAAATGGGTTCAAGCCATGTGAGTCGGACCTAACCTAGGGCTGCACCAATATGAAGAATGGTGTGGGAGTGGATTAAGGCATGAATTACATAAGGTGGACCGGCTTCAAGAGGTAGGTCTCTCAACCTAACCCTAACCTAGCCACTAAACCTAACCCCAAACTAGCCTATACTTAGCCTACATGCCCCAAATCGACCCCATCAAACTTTACCCTAAACTAGATCATTTGTCCCAACCGCCTTCACCCATAACCCCTAAACCGACCCACTTATACCTACCCAGCCATCCCTAACCGACCCACTTATACCTAGCCCAGCTATCCCTAACCGACCTAAACTAAACCTAGCCCAGCCACCCTAACTGACCTAAACTAAACCTAGCCTAGACCAAACCGACCTAAACTAAACCTAGCCTAAACGTCCCAACCGAGTGCACCTTGCACTCGGTTTGTGCCTAGCTGCGCACCCCACTCCACTACCACCAGCCTGCCACCTTCACCCAACTCCCAACCGAACCCCTTGTCTGCCACACCTCGTCTCACTACTCCCCGGCCTGCACCTCAGTAGCGCCTAACTCCCCAGCCTGCACCTTGTGCAGTGCCCCAGCCACTCGCCAACACCCCACTCACCTGTCGCGTCCCAACTGCCATGCACCCCGGCACCTGCCCCTAGTCAGCCACCTGGCTGTCACTTACCTCGCCACCCGCACCCTCTGCCTGCCACAGCCACACCCGCACACCCTACTGCCCCTGCGCGCCACAACCCCTATCGCGTTGTGCGCATCACCCGCCATCTCCCACGCCCACACTTCATCAGCACCCTGCCGCATCCGCACTTCACCACCACCCTGCCGTAGCGCCTTGCCATCACCCGCACCTCACCTATCCACAACCAATACCCCCAACCAGCTGCCCACTCACCAGCTGCGCCCCAACACCCCACCTTACTGCCATACCCTAGCCGAACTCCTGCCCCAGCCACCTGCCGCATCCTTTTTGCCGTGACTCAGCCCCATCCCACCTAACTCACCTAAGACCTCACCTAGCTAGGACCACACCCCTTAAACCCTAACCTAAACCTTGCCCGAAACCAGCCCATCCTAAGCCATCAAACACTTGACTGCCCCCAAGTGAACCCAAACCTAAACTCTCATGTCTAGACCCACCTAGGGAGACCTATCTTATGGCTGTCAAGGAGGACGGATCCGAGCAACTTGAGAGGAAAAGCCGATCACATGTAAGTGTTTGTTTAAGTTCGGTTTTTACCTTACTCATTTAAGATTAAATTCAATTTGATACGGGATTGTAATAATGGAGCGTAATTGTAAACACCCCAAAATCCCACGATTTTCTCAAATATGCCTGGTTTCACAAAAGCAGCCCCAAAGGGCTATTTTGAGTTTGGAAACCTAAGAGCCTTCCAGACATCCCTATACATACTTTGAACCTCTATATATGTTTTAAAACTCTATACATATAGTTTTAAAACCTTAAAAAGGTGTTTTGAAACCCTAAAAGCCGCCTGGCCTAGCGAAAGCAGGATCGAAAAGGCAAAGGAGAGCCCAGACCCGAAGCATACTTCAAGCCCGACACATCAACTCTCGTATCAAAATCATCCCCAGATTCTTAGACATCCAAGCCCCAAATATCAGAAATTTGCTCAAAATGAACTGAAAGTGAGAAGAAGAGCGGACGACAATGTTGGCGAAGACCCAACGCAAGACGGAGTACTGATGAAGTCAGGCCCCACACAAACCGTCCATTTCGAAATGCTATGAATGAATCAAAAAAATCAGATTTTGGCTGGATCTGGACCATTTATATCCAGATCCAAACCCAACATGTATTTGGATTTGGATTTGGATCTCAAGATCCAAATCCAATATCTACATCCATGGCCCACATCACCTTCTTATAAATGGAGGTGAGGGGCCCACAATATTTCACGTGAAAAGCTTGGGTAGAGAGAGAAAGGGGGGGATAAAGTATGAGTGAGAAAGTTGGTAGGCTTGACTTTTGGTTAAGAGTGGGTTAACCTTGTGGGTTTAGCCAAGAGTGTGGGTTTAAGCTTGTATATACCTACACCTGACCTAGGGCTACACCAACTTGAACATGGCTGCAAATGGAGCAAGGGACCGGCGCCAAGGGTGGTTCCTAAACCTAACCCTAAGCTAGCTCACCTCACCTAGCCGCTTCCCCCTAAAACCTAACCCAAACCTAGCCATTCTCACCCAAAATTGCCCCAACCTCACCTAGCCGACCTCACATATCTAGACCACCTAGGCCCTAACGAACTAAGCCTAACCACTATGTCCCAGCCCACCTAACCGACCTACCCCAAACCATGTCCCATGCCCACCTTATTACAAATATCTGGCCCAAACCCCCTAACCGACCCAGCCCATTCCTAGCCTATAAAAACCCCTCTTCATTGTGGGTTTCCCTCTCTCTCCTCCACTCTCACCCCCCACTCTCTCCAAGCTCCAAGGACCCGGCCCATCCACCTGCCGTTCCACTGCCACTCCACCACCCGACCAGCACTTCTCCATTCCAGCCGACTCCACCTCTTTCCACCTTCGGCGAGGAGCCTCTTCCCCGGTCACTCCTTCCATCTTCTTCCATCCGGCCACCACACTCCACCACCACCAGCACCGCCTCCCTCACGGTTAGTACCCCACCTCAACCTCATCTAACCTTCATTCTCTCTTCCCCTCTTCTTCCCAACCATACACGCTCATCCACCCGCCACAACTCCCATCCACCTGCCCTTCTCCCTTCCACCCGGCCGACCTACACCATACCCTCTAGCCCCTAGCTGAACACCTCCCTTAGTCGCCCACTTCCCGACCAAGCATCCCCTAAGCCTAGTCCATCCACCTGCCACTCCACCACCCAGCCAACACCCCTACCTGCCGATCCTTTCACTCGGCCAGCATCAAGACACCACCCGGCCAGCACCCCTACCTGCCGCCAACCTACACCCAAGGAGCTCCCCTTCGGCTGCCCAAGACGACTCATCAAGGCCAAATCCAAGCAAGTTGAACATGGACCAGCTGCAAGTAAGTGCCTTAACTCGGTCCACCCACGCACACGTTGGCGACCTTTGGGCCCATATATATTATAAGTATTTTTCTTCCGCTATGTCTTTAAGATTTGGGTTTTAAGGTTCAGCTGTGTGAGTAATCTTTCCATATATATACGACACACACTCACACAATTGAGCCTTTCTGCTCTAAAGATATAGCCATATTTCCCTTTTGCAATTTTCCTTTTGCAATTTACATTACGCAATTTCCCTTATGCATTGTCTTTCAATTCGAGTTTTTCCTTGGAGTTGTGTGAGTTTGCATTGCATATTCACCATACCACGAGTTAGGACGCATATTGCATCAAAGCAAACCCCACACTCCCATGCAAAAATCGCCCAACTTAGGTCACTTGCGCACACACCTAGTTGGCCCTAAAAGGCATAAAAATTGAAAGACATAGGCACGTGCAAATCCCACGTGAAATAAAACTTGCAACCAAACAAACGAAACCCAAACACTTCGTGTATTTTTCAAAGAGGTTATTTGTTTAAAACGACTTTGCCAAGCGTACAGACCGACCCTTGCGCATCAGTGCAAGAAGGTCTACGACGAAAAGAGCTCACTTGCTCACAATCGCCCTGAAAGAGTTAGATTTCAAAAACTTACTTCGCTAGCTTGAGTAAGCTAGCTGGCACGCCCTTGTTATAAAAACGACTTAAACACACGAAAAGGTTCACTTCGGGCCTAAGAACCGGAAGTGAAAATTTTTCGTGTCTACGGGTTTGGCACGCCTAGTGGGACCTGGGCCTTGTGGAGAGTCAGTTCATATAGAAAACCTCATGAAAAATTTTCAAAGAAAGTGTTTTTAACTTTGTTTGTTGCATTTTCATACTTAGGATTTTTGAAAGGCATTGAAGCATGTCGAGTCCAGGCTCCCAAGAGGTATCTAGCCACGGCTCATACTCATCAAGTTCTCACTCTAGGAGGTTTTTGAAAAAACAAAACAAACTAGAAGAGATTGAGGACTTGAGAAGGGATTTCAAGGCCAAGATCGCTGCTCTTAGCCAAGAGGCTGAAGTAGGGGACTCATGTTCGTCAAATGGCGAACCAAAGGCCAAGAAAAAATTTGAAAAAGCTCACAAACATAAAGAGACTTCCGCAATGGAAGGTAACCAATACCACGAGTCCTTCACACACAAGGACTGTAAAGCCCTACAACAGCTGCTGAGAGGGCAAAATAAAGAGAAAAAGAGTTACGCCCTGTCTGATTTCTTGCCTGTGGACTATGAAACAGACAGTGACGATGAAATACCGAACTTCCATCGGTATGATGGCATGGGAGACCCTAGGTCTCACTTGTAACTTTTCTCTCGTCGAGCCCATAAAAAAAAGGACTCGATGAAGTGGGTGTATTGGTTCCCTTTGTCCCTCAAAGGCACAACTGTCAAATGACTGGCTTCCTACGACCTTAGCCAGTTCCCAACTTTTGAAGAGTTAGCGAACTGCTTTATGCAGAGATTCTCGCATAACGTAGAAGTCATGCCGACTTTAAACACCTTGAGGGATACAAAACAAGGTGTGAACGAAGACGTACATACGTTCATCGTTCATTGGAGGTCTCTCCTAGGACAAGTGCGAGAGCCAATATCCGAAGGATGCGCAGTCATGCTCATCCTAGATAATTTCAAAAACGAGTTGAAAACCCTTCTCTCGCTTCACGAAATCTCAACTTTCCATAAGTTGATAAAGAAAGCATTCCTTTTCGAAACAAATTTGAAAAAAGGGGTGTATGATCACTTATGGAAAGGAAGCGCAATTTTGAAAACTAGCTTGGAGAAGCCCAACACTTATGGGCTACCCACCGTGGACAAAGGGGCAAAGCTCCACAAAATCGCCAATGTCCGGGTGGATCCAAGCTCGGCAAGTGCTTCAAGAAATTTTGAAAAAATAGAAAATAAAGGAGAGAAAAGTTTTCAAAAACCCTTTGAAAAACGGGAGTACACTCCATTAGGGCAACCGGTGTTGGAGGTCCTAGACCTCCTACTCGCCCAGGGTATGATCGAACTCCCCGAGATTCCCAAGGGAGTCACTTCGAAGGGAGAATTCTTTAACAAATTTTGCAAGTATCATCGGCTCAAAGGCCATGATACAAAGCGGTGTTTCTCCCTTCTAAATTAAATTGAGAACTTGATAGCAGAAGCCCGGCTCCAGGTCACTAAGGAACCTGAGTCTGCCCAAGCTATCTTCAAAGAACCCTTCCCCAAGCACACAAGTACCACTGGGAAGGGAAAAGAGGTATGTGCTCTCACGATTTCAAAGAGTCTAGCGCATGCATATGAGTCTGGTTTGTCTACTTGTGCATCTACTCTCATACTTTACAAAAAACCCACCCAAGTAGTCATCCGGGGACCACCAAGAGTTTCGTCCCCGATTAAACCAGTTTTAACAATTCAAGGTGCTCCAAATCTTTCGATTAGAGCTATGTTAAGTGCGAAACCTAGGTTGATCGTGGGGGAGGTGACAAGATCCGGGAGGATCTACCAACTCCCACATCTGCAAAGTGCTAAAAAGGTTGTCAGTATGCCTGGCCCCTCAAAAGCATGTATTCCTAGAGTTCTGCCGAAAACGGACAAGGGAAATGTTGTGTTAAAGGTGTATGATTTCGAAAACCATCTTTCAAAGATTCCTATCAACATGTCCATCCTAGAGCTAATACAAACTTCACCTAAGCATAAACTAGTGTTAGAGAAAATTCTAGAAAGAGCAAAGGTTAGTTCGAACATTACCCCAGAATCCTTGTCCAAACAAGTGGCCTCCATAGGAGCAAAAACGCCCATCATATTCTCGAAAGATGATATAGAAAGACCCTACGAGTCCCATAACCTGGCCCTACATATCGAGGTGGTTCTGAAAAACCACTCTCTCGATAGGTGCCTTGTTGATGGGGGAGGAGGGCTCAACATCCTTCCACTTCATGTGGCGAACCAAATCGGAGTCACCTTGACATCCGTAAACCCAAGTCCTAGACATCCACCCCCACTATAACCTGTTGTTGGGAAGGCCTTGGATATATAGCTTGTGTGCTGTGCCATCCACCTTCCACAGGTGTGTCTGTAGACGCAGAAAGTTCCCGCTTCTGGTTCTTAGGCCTGAAGCGAATCTTTTCATGTGTATAAGTTCTAATTAAGCAAAAGGGCATGCCAGCTAGCTTACTTAAGCTAGCGAAGAGAAATTTTTAAATCTGACTCCTAACGTGGCGACTATGAGCAAGCAAGCTCTTTTCGTCGTAGACCTTCTTGCACCGATGCGCAAGGGTCAGTCTGTACGCTTAAAAATCGAGTTTTTGAAGTATGAGAACCTACGAAAATGTTTTGAGGTGTTTGACTCGGGTTATTTTTTGTATGGTTTTTAAATTTTATTTCACATGGATTTGCACGTGCCTATGTCTTTCTTTTTATCCCTTTTCGGGCCAATTAGGTGTGTGTTATGAACACGCAGCCTAAGTGGGGCGATTTTGAACGGGAATATGGGGTTTGCTTTGATGCAATATGCATTCTAACTCGTGGTATGGCGTATATGCAATGCAAACTCACGCAACTCCAAAGGGAAAACCCAAAATTGAAAGACAATGTCGAAGGGAAATGACTTGTAATGTAAATTGCCGAAGGAAAATTGCAAATGGGAAATTGCAAAAGGGAAATATGGCTATATCTTAAGAGCGAAAAGGCTCAAGTGCATGTGTGTGTGGGTGTGCCAAGCCACGTTATTACAAGTGGGGGGAGACAATGCTCTGTTATTACAACCCCGTATCAAATTTAATGTAACTTAAGCAGGTCTACAAATAGCGAGGGGGAACTAGTTAGGGTGTTAACTAAGGGTTGGTTTAAGGGAAAGAAGGACAGGTCCTAGGGAAAAAGGTAAGGTGGCTGGGGTAGTTAGGGGGGGTGTCACTAATGGGAAGGTAGGGCAGCGGGTGGTGCGGTTGGGTATGGTTGAAGGGTGGCGGGTAGTTAGGTGGTGGCCGGCTGGGGTAGCTAGGTGGTGTGGTGGCTAAGAGTGGAGGGGGAGTGAAGATAGGGTGGAGTTAGGATAGTGCACTAACCGGATATGAGAGGGAGGTTGATGTCCAAGGAGGGTAGCCGAGTGGAAGGAGTGGAGCTGGCTGGGCAGTTGGTGGTGGAGTGGAATGGTGCAGGCCGGGGGATAATGGCGACATGGAGTGGTGCAGGCCGGGATGTAGTGGTGGCGTGGAGTGGTGCAGACCGGGAGGTAGTGGTGGAGCAGGTGAGAGAAGAGAGCAAGGTGAGAGAGGGCTCAGCTGGCCCAAAGTGCTAAGAAGAAGTTGAAAAACCCGCCCATTAGGGGGGGGGGTTTATAGGTTTTTCAAAAGTCGGTTTGGGCTGGTTTTGAAAGGGTGGTTTAGTGGTTAGGTGGTGGTGGTGTGGTGATAAGGTGGGCTAGATATTTAGGGGACCAGATTTTTAGTTTAGGTGGTTTTAGGGATATGGTGTGCTAGGGTTTAGGTGGGATGGTTTAGTGGTTTAGGGCTTAGCTAGGTGGGTTGGTTTTAGGGTGAGGTTTAGTGAGGTGGGTTAGGTGTTTAGGCTAGGATTAGGTTAGGATTAGGGGAATTAGGCTAGGATTAGGGAGGTGGGTTAGGTGATTAGGTTGGGATTAGGTCAGGATTAGGGAAGTGGGTTAGGTGATTAGGCTAGGATTAGGTCTGGATTAGGGTAAATGGCTAGGATTAGGGGTTTTGTCTTAGGATTGGGTTAGGAGTCTCCCTTTGCATAGCCCATGGACTTCATTGCATCATGTTGGTGCAGCCCTAGGTTAGGTGTAGGCTCATACAAGCTTAAACCCACACTAATTAGGCTAACCCACATGATTAACCAAAACTTGACACACAAGTCAAGCTTAATACATTTCCCTCATGCTTATCCTCCCCATTCTCTCTCATGCCCATAATCCCATGTGAATTTCAAGTGGGCCCCACCTACATTTATGAGAAGGTGATGTGGGCAATGGATGTGGATATTGGATTGGGATCTGGATATATATGGTCCAGATCCAATCCAAACTGAATTCTGATTCCTTCAGGGTATGTTCGAAACGAATGGTTTGTGCGGGGTCTAACAGCATCAGTACTCCGTCTTACGTTGGGTCTTCGCCAACATGGTCGTCTGCATCTGTTTTCACCTTCCGGAGATGATTTCACATGATTTTTGCTGATAGTAGGGACTTGGATGTTCGAGATCCTGGGGGTAGAACTAACACAAGAGTTGCTGTGTCGGGCTTGACATGTGCTATGTTTCCAGGCTCTCTTTAGCTCTTTTGGTCCTGCTTGCATCAGGCCAAGCCGCTTCGTGGGGTTTCAAAATGTATTTTAAAAGGTTTTAAAGGCATATTATACATATTTTAAAACATATACAGTTTAAACATATGTACAGGGTTGCCTGGAAGGCTCCTAGGTTTCCAGACTCAAAATATCCCTTTGGGCTTGCTTTTACAAAACCAGGTTTTATTTGAGAAGTTCGTGGGATTTCGGGTTGTTTACAGATGCCCCTCTTTGGCATTGTCCAAATGGATTTGGATAATGGCAAAGACGACAAACACCCCTTTCAATGTCTCCCTAGATCTAACCACGAAAATATGGGATCGTCCCAATCTTTAGCAAAATCTCACTTTTAAAACCTTGGTAGGAGGAGATATCATGCCAAAGGGATATGTATGGAATCTGGTCCTAAAATGGGATCATGTTTATGCAAGTGCAATGCGTGGAAATGTAGATGCATGACATGGGTGTGGTGCCAAGAGTGGCGACCTCCCAGAGACCAGATATGGTCGAACTCTTGAGACTTACAAGGCTTGCTGCTCCAAGTGAGCAGATCCTATGCTGTTCGATGTTCGATTTTTCAAAATCTATTTACAAAAGCTATTTACAAAAGGGGACAACTGTCTTGAGTCTCAATCCTAAGGATCTTGAGCTCTTCGTATTTCCCTTTGCTTGAGTCTTGACACTCGCTTATCTAGCGGAGGTTTTATAAGAAAACAAGCTATATTTTAAATTCCTACGTCTTACTCGAAACGTCGAATTCTCAAGCAAAATGAAATTCAAGTAAGTAAATCCTATTTTCACTTTAGGATTCCTCGAAATGAACCATGCTTTAGCTTAGGATAAGCCAGGGATGGGAAAGAGATATCACGGTCCCTTCTGAAGCGTCCCGTGGTTTTAGGCGTAGAAGGCGGAAAACTGTTCTTTTTAAGCTTTTTGGCCTCTTTTTCCTTTTTTTTATTTATTTATTTTTTTTTTTATAGAGGGTCTCCCTTTGGGAGTATTTTTTCTTTAATCCCTCTTTTTCATAAGAGAATCGATTTTTTTCTTTTGGATTCTAGTTTCTTTCTTTTGGAAAGAGACTTTGGATGGGAAAATTCTCTTTATTTGGGCCACGTTTTCCTTTTGGGAGGAGAAGAGAAGGGGGAAGGACTTATCCCAAGGTCACACTCGATCCATTCCAGATCAGCCTATTTAGAAATAGCACGTACTACTTGCAAGTATCTTGCTATGTTGAACTAGGCCTTTCTTTGTAAGAAGAAGGATTTTGAAATGTAACCACAATTTTGGAAGACTCCACTCTTTCACTAGTGCGAATTCTCTCACTCAGGGTCACACGATTTTGCCTTTGCACCTTATTTTTGGGTCTTAGGGCAACTATCCCTAAAGTTTTCAAAAATTGGAATTTAACCCAAATCCTACACATAATACTTCTTTAAGTATTGAATATTGATAGGATTTGCTAAATTCCTACCTTCTACATCGATCAACCAATACGAGTTGTTCGTGGTGGTTGCACGTACAACATAGGGTCCATCCCACTTGGGGCGCCACTTTCCAAGGGGATGTGGGTCATGATAGTGGATGATTTTCAAAACCATATCTCCCACTTCAAAGTGGCGAGGTCTCATGTGTTTACCATAGTATCGGGCTATCCTTTGCCGGTATGCATGAGCATGATCCATAGCAAGGAGTCGCCTCTCATCTAGCAAATCTAGTTCGGCCATCCTAGCATGCTGAAGCGTCTCTAAGGGGAGGTCGAGTGCTATGGATGTATGAAATGAATGCAATTGAGTATGAATGGGAAGAATGGCATTTGTGCCACAGACCAATTCGAATGGTGTGGCATTCGTGGGAGTCCGGATGGAAGTCCTATAAGCCCATAAGGCTTCATCCAGCTTCTCGTGCCACGTCCTACCCTTCTCTAAAGTCTTCTCAATTACACTAATGAGAGTCTTGTTTGTGGCTTCGGCTTGACCGTTGCCTAGAAGGTAGTAGGGCGAAGAGAAGTGGTGAGTTATGCCATACGTGTTGCACAACTTAACCATCTGCTCGTTTTTGAATGGGGTGCCATTATCAAACACAAGGTCTCGTGAAACCCCAAATCGAGCCAAGATATTCCTCCTAATGAAAGCCACCACATGTTGCCCCAGTACATTAGTCAAGGAAATGGCTTCCACCCACTTGGAGAAATACTCAGTGGCTGCTAAAATGAATCGATGCCCATTCGAGGCTTTTGGAAAGATTGGGCCTACGATGTCAAATGCCCACATGGTAAATGGCCAGGGGCTGACCACGGAATGTAATGCAGATGAGGGGATATGAATGGCGTGCCCATGCACTTGACATGGATGACACTTCCTAACATGATCATGACAATCCCTTTTCAGGGTGGACCAAAAATAGCCCGCTCTAAGTATTTTCATTGCCATCATGTTGGCATTAACATGACCTCCACATTCTCCATCGTGGAACTCATGCATCACTATCCTAGCCTCCTCTAGATCGATACACCTAAGTAGGATGCCGGTAAAACTTTTCTTATATAGAACCCCACCCAGAATGGTGTATCGGGTCGAAATTTTGCGGATGAATGCCTTATCTTTGGATGTGGCATCCTCGGCGAATCCCCCATTTTCTAAAAAATGCTTGATGTCGTAAAACCAAGGTTTTTCAACAGAATCTGGGTTATTTTGGCAAATATCCAAATCGTGTATGGATAGGTTGGGCGCATGCCATATTTCTAAAGATCGGGTCCCTGAAATGGGATCGACCTTTAAGACTGAACCTAAGGAGGAGAGGGCATCGGCAATGCCATTGTTCTCTCTTCCTACGTGTGTGAGTTTACACGATTGGAATGACTTAACCAATTGAGTGGCCAACTCGTGATATGGAAGTAGTTTTTCGTTACGTACTTGCCAAATTTTTCAAAACCTGGTTTATAACAAGGAGAGAATCTCCAAAGACCTCGATGCATGATGCCCCTAGAGTTTTCGAAATCCTTAAGCCTTGTATGAGTGCTTCATATTCAGCTATGTTGTTGGAACATTCAAAATCTAAGCATATTGCTATGGGAATCTCGCCCTTTTCAGGGGAGATGAGGATGACCCCAACACCAGCCCCTCATTGGTTTTGTGCCCCATCGAAGTGCATCTTCCACACTTGGTTTTCGAAATTGTTTGCCAAAATGTGGTTTTGGAAATGGTTTTGCAATATGCCTTCGTCAGGCATTTCATCGAGTGTGGGATATGTGTCCTCTAGGGGGAACTCAGCCACATAGTCTGCTAGGGCTTGCCCCTTAATGGAGATTTGGTGATGGTATTTTAGGTCATACTCCATTAGAAGGAGTTGCCATTTGCCCAATCTACCGGTGAGAATGGGTTTTTCGAACAATGCTTGATTGGATCAAGCTTGGACACTATCCAGATCTCATGATCTAGGAAATAGTGTCTGAATTTCTGGCAGGCCTAGACTAGGGCCAAGCACGTCTTCTCCATGGCTTGATAATTTTGTTCATAAGCCAAGAGAGTTTTCGAAATATAGTAGATGGCATACTCCCTATGGGTGTCATCCTCGTATTGGGCCAATAGGGCTCCCAAAGCATTCGCATGCACGGAAATGTAAAGTAAAAGCGGTTTTCCTTGCTTTGGAGGATTCAAAACGAGGGGATTAACCAGGTATGCCTTTAGTTTCTCGAAGGACCTTTGGCAGTCGTCATCCCATAAGAATTTCATGCCCTTCCTCAACAGCTTGTTGAAGGGTTCGCATCTAGTCGCCAGATTTGATATAAATCGGCGAACGGACTGTAATCGACCCTGGAGGCTACGAATTTGGGTGAGATTGGAGGGTGGAGCCATGTCTATGATGGCTCGACACTTAGAGGGGTCGACTTCTATACCCCTTTGGCTTACCATAAACCCTAGAAGCTTTCCAGACTCTACCCCGAACACACATTTTTGAGGGTTTAGCTTTACTTTGTAAAGCCTAAGCCTTTCGAAAATCTTTTGCAAACATTCGATATGAGTGCATCGGGTTTTGGATTTTGCCAAGAGATCATCTACATACACTTCTACGAGCTCATGAATCTGATCATGGAAGATCAAGGTCATGGCTCTTTGGTATATTGCGCCGGCATTTTTCAATCCGAAGGGCATGACTGTATAGCAGTACGTGCCCCATGGGATTGTGAATACGGTCTTACCCTGATCTCGTGGACTTAGTTTGATTTGATTATAGCCTGAATAGCCATCCATAAATGAAAACATTTCATGATTTGCAGTACTATCGACTATCAAATCTATGTTTGGTAAAGGATAATTATCCTTTGGAGTGACTTTATTCAGGTTTCTGAAATCGATGCATATTTGAATTTCCCATTGGTTTTTCGAACTACAACGATGTTTGACAACCAATCAGAATACGCAATGGGTTTTATAAATCCGACTTTTAACAGATCTTCTAAACCCTCTTTGACTTGCGTGTGTACATTCAGGTGTATTTTCCTAAGCTTCTGTTTTATGGGTTTTGCATCCGCATCTAAGGGAAGACGATGTTTGACAATGCTGGGGTCTATGCCTGGCATGTCTTCATACGTCCATGCAAACACATCTAAATAGGTTCGTAGAAATGCAATGAATGCTGATCTTTCATGTTCAAGCAAACATGCACCTATCTTGATGGGTTTGAGATTGGAATCACTCCCTAGGTTCACCTCTATGAAATCTCCTCCTACTGAATTGGAAGGTCTTTCAAAATCGAGAATTTTATGAAATTCGGGGAGCTCAAAAGTGAGATCTTCCTCAAGGGGATCTACTTCTGGGCTTTGATCATTCTCGTGGGTTATAGAACTGAGGGAATTTGATGCGTGAGTTTTCAAAAGACCTAGTTTTATACTTGGATTTTCGATCGATTTCAAAATTTTTGGTCTGGCTATGCAGACGACATTTCTTTCGAAATCTTTTTCCAAAGTATTACCAAGAGCAGCTATGTACAAAATCTTTTTGGTATTTTGTAGATTTTCGATTTTTTTGGGTTTTTGCAAAACAAGAACTTTAGGAACTATACAAACCACTCTATTTTCGAGTTTTTGATTTTCCATTGTTTTTGGTTTTTGCCCTTTTTCGATTTTTTTGATTTTAAGTTTTTCAAATGTTTTTGTATTTTTATGAAAGAGATCTTCCATCATACCTACAAAGGAAAAACACTACGGGTTAGACTCGGAATAAGAGGTCTAAATCATAGGTCTCTTCTAGGGTAGGCTCCAAGGCACCCTTGACCCAGGTGGTCACAGAGGGTGGCTCTGGTGGTATTTTGGGAGTATAGTCGATCCCATATCGGCTTGGGTTGGCCCTAGGAAGGATGGGCTCTAGGAGACCCTGGTTTTGTGCCCTTAGACTTTTATAGGGCGTATAGCCTATATTCAATAGCATGTTCCACGTTTTTTTTTTTTTGAAAAATTATGATACAAATCGTGGTCCTAGAACTTGTTGTCGTCCATATTGTGCTCGTATGGCTTTTTGTCCAAGGGTTTTGGAAATAAGGGATGTTTGGGTCTTCCTAGAAGGGTTAGGATTGGGAGGGGGCCTGCTTTGGGTGGCCCCTTTGTAAACACCCCAAAGTCCAAATATTTTCCAAAACCAAATGCCTGGTTCGAAAATCAGCTCAAAAAGCCAAGTTTGGAGATTTCAAAAAACTCAAGAACTCAAACCCTTCAAAACTCTATTTTTCAACCCTGTTCGAAACATAAAAAATCTCAAAAGTGGATGAAAGTCCTATTTTTTTACAAGAGACCAGACGAACAGATGAAGCCTGGCTCAAAACAGTCGCAAAAGATTCAAAAAGTTCAAAGGTCAAGCCCAGCCCGATGAAAAGTGAATTTCGAGGACGAAAAAGAAGCCCAGGCCACAAACGCATTTCAAGCCTGAAACATCAAAGGCCAAGCCAAAAGCATCTCTGAAATCACGGAAAATCCAAGTCAAAAGCAAGAAGAAACAGTCAAAACAGAGTCCAGAAAGACGAAAAGAAGCTCGGACGATGAAAATGGGAAAAACCCAGCGTAAGACGGAATCTTGATGAACTCAGGACCCGCACGAAGCATCCGGCTTGAAACGCCAGAAAGGACTGAAGAAGAGAAAAATTTGGATCAAATCTGGATCCAAAAATCCAGATCCAGATCCAAGATCCATATCCAAACGAAACTTGGATTGGATTGGATCCGGATTTTAGAAACCAACAAAGGATCCATATCCACACAAGGGGCCTATAAAAGGACGTGAGTGGGCTGGCTTTGATTGGGACGAATTTCCAGCATTTCACGCCTCTCCACTTGGGGAAAAGAGAGAAAGAGAGAGAGAGAGGAAGGTCAACAAAAGGGGCTGGCCTTCCCCTCTTGTTTCGCGAGATTGTGGGTGAAAATTGTGGGTGGGTTGGGGTCTTGTAGAGCACGGTTTGTATGTTGCTGGAAACGAAATCAAATCTGGCGGCATTGGATGGCCCTTGCTTGGTGAGGATTGGCTGCGTGGGAACCAAGGATCAAACGGCTGAAATGTTGTCAAGGTAAGTCCCCTAGTTCCTGCCCAAAACCATCTCTTTTCTCACCTCTCTAAACCACCTAGACCACTAACGACAAGCCACAGCAAAGTCCAGCCAAGGAGCTGGCCGAACTTCACTAAAAGGGCTGACCTAGTTCTACCTAAGACCATCCTAACCTAGGACCATACCCAGCTCGGCCATTGGCTGGCTGAGCTCACCTTAGATCTGTCCTAAAGAAAATCCTAAACTAAAAACCACTACCCAACTCATTTCCTAACCCAAAAACCACTCCCAAAAACCTGGCAAAATCGAGTGTCTAAAACACTCGATTCCCTCCTCTTGTCGAACCCATCCTCACCCATTTAGCTTGGTCCATAGTGGTCGAGCTCATCTTAGGTCTATCCCTAACATTCAACCATTACCCAAGTTAGACCCTAACTAAAAGAAAAAGAAAAAAACCACTCTAAACCTACCCAGCTCGGCCACCCTTTTGGCCGAGCCATTCCCTTAGGATCTCACCCGAGATCAACCGTCTAATATCAGCCAAAGCTCGGCCACCATTTTGCCGAGCTCTTTCCTTAGGACTCATCTTAGATCCTACCTAATCCTTCTCCAAAAAAAAAAAACCTGCCCAGCTCGGCCACCCTTTGGCCGAGCATTACCCTAGAACTCACCTTAGGATCTCCCCTAAGATCATTCACTAATCCCCACCCAAGCTCGGCCATTAGTTGGCTGAGCATTCCATAGTGTCTCACCTAAAATAATCCCGTCCTAAAGATTATCAACCTCAGGTAGCATGAAAAAAAAGCAATAAATAATCCATTTCCCCAAAGATTATCAACCTCAAATAGCAAGGTAAGAAAGGCAACGGAAAGATGCTCCACAAACACAACAAAGGTGCAAGACATAAAATGATAAAATACCATTCCATGAGTAGCCTCAATCGAATTTCATGGAAGTTTATCCATTGGGTCCACTTACTCAATTCGGTTAGCCTTTAATGGCTTGGTGACTTACCAAATTGTGTATCAAGGTTGCCTATGATTCATTTATGCTAAAATTGGTAAGTTTCCTCTCGGTGGCTTGCCAAATTGAACACCTTGTCTTGCCAAATTGAGTCACTTTCCTTCTTGGGACGCCGATTTTCCTTTCTTGAATGCCGACTTTCCTTTCTTGAACATTGACTTTTCTTCTTGGACACCGACCTTCCTTCTTGGATTTTTTTTCGGCACCGACCTTCCTGAAACTAAAATTGGCAGATTACTTGTCAACAATGCCGAAATTGGGAGGTGTTTGGTCATTGCCTTTTTGGTTTATATAATCTCCTCTTTTTGAGGAATTTGCCTCCTTTTGGTCCGAGTTTCATATATAGTAGGTATGGTTTTAAACACTTTCTTTAAAACCGTTTATATATTCGAAAACATCAAATTTAATGAAATCTTCAAATATTATTTTTGGAAAACACTGAGTTTCATTCCCAATTTTTGTTTGCATGGATGACCTATTTTTACTCCCTAGGTTAGTCTTTAACCACCTTGACTACTTTAACCCTTTTCATATGGGTATAGGATATCAAACCACTTTAATGGGTATAGGGTATCGAACTACTTTAACGGGTATAGGGTATCGAACCACTTTAACCCTTGGGTATAGGGTCTCGGAATGAGACTATTTTCGATCGGGCAAATTTCTGAGGTCTAATTTGAAATTTGATTTGTTTTTGAATTCCAAGGTTTTGGAATTTTATAAATATATTAATTTGCAAACATTTTTTGGTTTGATTCTTAATATCTCATTTTCATTTTTTTTTTAAAGAAAATTGTTTGTAATCATTCTTACTTTGAAGGCAGTCATTTAAAAAACAAAATCTTGCCAATTTGGTCTTGAGGGCAAAATAGTCACTTTTTGAACTTTTGTCAAAATTTGATTTTATTGAGAGGGATACAATATAATATCATTTTGACGTTGCTAAAAATTTTTGATGCAAAAATGAATTCATTTAAGGTGTCTTTATTTGAAAATCCTTAAAAGTCCCAAAGTTGCCATTTTTGTTTAAAGATATAGAATTTCTAAAAGATCAAAAAAAATTATTTTGGAAAAATTTTTGGGTGTTTACAGTGTGGCAGAAAAAAAATAGTGTTACAAAAATAATAAATTGTATGTTGTCATATTGTGGTTAATCGAATGGTTATTAGCATGAAGCATTATTAACTACTTGTTTTATTTTAAGTAGAACTTCAAATAAAATAAATTGAATTATCCCATATGAACTCTGAAATAAAAGAAGTCTTAACCTAAACTTTATCAAAGTTTGGAGTTGTAGGACTATTGTCAAAGTAAAGGAAGCCGAAAGAAAGAAGTTGGGTGAAAAATGAATTGAATGTATCTTCTTGAGATATGCCGAAAATAGTAAGACATATAGATTTATTGTAATTGAATCAAATGACTTATATCCTATTGATATGGTGGTAGAGCCAAGAGATGCTATTTTTCAAGATAATTTGCCTCAATTCTTAGATGTAAAAGACATGTTGATGAAAATGAACATGATGTAGGAAATGTTGGAACCAGTAATGACAATATAGATAATTCAATGCTTAGACGAAGCAAAAGGCAGAAAAAGGCAAAGACCTTTGGACCGGATTTCTACATATTCCTAGTTGAAGGAACTTGTGACTCAATTGTGAGTCATAAAGATGCTATGAAGTCTCTTAATTCAGTATTTTGGAAGGAAGTCATTGAAGATGAGATTGACTCAATAATGAGTAACAAAATTTGAAAATCAACAAACCTTCCTCCCAACTCTAAATCAATTGATTGTAAATAGATTTTCATAAAGAAAAAGAATGTTGATGAAATAATTGATAAATTTATAGGTAAGCTTTTGCTTAGGATTTTTCTTAATAAGAAAGACTTGATTATTTTGATACATATGCACCATTAGCTAGACTAGCTATAATTAGAGTCCTTTTAGTATTTATATATATATATATATATATATATATATATATATATATATATATATCTATATATAAACTTGTCATTCACCAAATGGATTTTAAAATAACATTTTTAAATGGTGAATTTGAAGAAGAGGTGTATACGGAACAACTCAAAGATTTTGTTGTACCCAAACAAGAACATAAAGTTTATAAATTAGTCAAGTCCTTATATGTGTTAAAACAAGCTCTAAGCAATGACATCAAAAATTTGATTAAGTTATTCTTACAAATGATTTCAAAATAAATGAATTAGACAAATGCATCTGTAGCAAATTTTATCTTGCAAAAAGTTGTTTGATATGTCTATATGTTGATGACATACTCATTTTTTGTAATAATTTAAAAGAAGTTTAAAATGTCAAAAAGTTTTTGTCTATCACTTTTGATGTGGGAGAAGCAAATGTTATTATAGGTATTAAAATAACAAGAGAAGGAAACAATATAAAGCTTACATAATATCATTTTATTGAAAACATTTTAAAGAAATTTGATTATGGTCATGTCTCTTCTCTATTGGATGTAAATATTAAGTTAGTACCAAACAAATGATGCCCCCTAGCACAGTTAGAGTATGATAAAATTATTAGATGTTTGATATATGTTGTGACATATATTTAACCTTATATTGCATATGCAGTGGGTAGATTGAGTTAATATAGAAGCAATCTAAATAAGGACCACTGACATGGTACTGATCGAGTATTAAAATACTTGAAAGGAACAATCTACTATAGCTTAGTCTATAGTGGAAGTCCTTCAATTTTAAAAGGATATTAAGATTAGTTGGGTTAGATATTCGAAAGATCATACCTCCTGAAGTAGTAGGATCTTTACTATTGCTGGGGTGTCATTTGTTGGGCTTGTAAGAAATAAATATTTATAGCTGATTTCACCATGGTTGCCGAGTTCATAGCTTTAACTTGGTAGGCAAAGAAGTAGAATGTCTAATAAATCTACTTGATGAGATTTCGTTAAGGCCAAAGCCTATGACACCTATATCAATGAATTGTGATAGCCAAAGTACATTATCAAAGACTTATTGTCAAACATATAAGAAAATCTAAACATATTTGCCGAAGACATAGCTATATTAAAGATCTTATAAAGATGAGCAATTTATAGTATTCATATAAGATCAAAATTAAACCTTACAATTCCTTTAACAAAAGGTTTGACAAGGGATTTGGTTTTAAAGGCATCAATTGAGATGGGTCTAAGCTTGCTTGATATGATCACCAATGGTGGAACCTCGATTCACACTTTGAGTAACGTAAAGTTTTGAGTTCAATGAGTTAAAGTATATCATTAGAGTGATTTCAAGTACTAACTAAATAAATATCCCAAAGAAATGGTATTTGGTTCCATAAAACAAAAGAATAAGTTGAGTCTTGCTCTTAATAGACCTATATCATATATACATATGTGCTATAATACTTATATAGGGAGCACTTTGTATGGGGTCTACTTATATGAGTGTAAAGAAGAGTCACTTCTTAGAGTCTTGGGGTTGACTCTTAAAGTACTAATGAGAAAGGATCTCGTACACAAGGCCTATAAAAATATGTTTGTTGAAACATGATATATCGACATTAGAATCTTATATGTAAAACATGCACACTTGTTCAATTAGATTAGATAGTTCAAAGCATGTTTATTATTCAATTCAGATGAGTAAAACCCATGTTTTCCTAGGAAAAGGTTCAAATTGTGAGATACCTTTATCAAACTTATAAGATTTTCAAAGTAATGATTTTTACAAATGTATTTTGAAAATGTTGAGAGATTGTTGGGTGATTTTCAAAATACCAAAATATATTTGGTGAAGGTTATGGTTGTAGCTAAGTTATGGCTTTAACAATTACTTACTTGAGTGATAATTATGCTCATTAGTAGTACATGTAGTGGTTGTAACTTATGTAAATATTTCAGCCATGTTTTAACATTAAGAGTCACTTACTTGAGTAATAATTGTACTTGTTAGTAGCACATATAGTGCCTATAACTCGTGAGCATTTTTCTTGTCATGTTTTGGCATTAAGAATCACTTACTTAGTTGATAATTGAGCTCACTAGTAGCACATATATTGACTATAACTCGAGCATTTAGCATCCATGTTATGACATTAAGATTTACCTTCTTGAGTGATAATTATGCTCATTAGTAGCATATCATGAGCTACATCTTTACCATGTTTATAAATAGTAGTATTATAAACAAGATTTGTTCAACTTTTTCTCTCATAGTGTGAGTCTTTTCCTACTTAGTTTCCGAAGAAAATTTGTAAGTCCTATTGTAGTACTAATTAGATTTGCAACATCGTTATCTTTACTTTGTTGGTTTGTTTAAGACTCTGTTGCCTCTATACAAGACGAACTGAGGGTCATGGGTTTGGATTTGGTTCAATTGCTGAGTATGAAGAAGTGATTTTGGTTTTTAAATAATTCGGAACTTATGTGTTTTTGTTTAAGTTGGGCATGCTTGCAGTATGTAACTTGAAAGTTGACAACGTGAAATAGATGTTTAGCATACAAAACTGGTTTGACCACTGAAATGTTAGTGAGTGTGATAAGATTTTAGAACCTAGAGAATATGGTAATGAAATAGATTGGAACTGTATTTGCTGGTCATATATAAAGTTACGTGCACCAAGACTCTAGAGAGTTGAACCAAATAGGTCCGGAGTTGGGCCCATCGGATCAATGCGTACGTGCTAGGCAATCTTGTAGTCGCCCTTGACCAAAGCATATGTGACTATAAGTATGGAGTATGTTCCTCGGGACTCCACCTTGAGACTCTGTCTCATATGACGTGGTGGTTGGCTTGGCTAAGGTTGGGGGGGGGGGGGGGGGGGGAGGATCAGACGTCTCTTGCCTTGCAGACATGTATCAGGCAGTACCATTGGCACTCGTTGTGCATAGTCAGTGTTGCGTGGTGTGTGTGCAGGCGTCACGAGTGTGGTTAATCATTGAACACTCGTTGTGCATTGTGCTCACGTCACTCTTTGATGCAGTTTTTCCCTAGTTAACAAGGGTTCATGCGACAGTGCTGCTGCTGGATGAGCATAGCAGGATTGTACAAGTCACTATTAGAAGTCTTCCGTGTCTTATTTTATTTTGATATGCAGAGTTGGCCTGGGGGTGGGAAGCACTTTGGCATCTTTGATGGCTAATGCAAAATTCTCATTGCAATGTAAGTACAATGTTATAGTCATTTAATTAGGCGTAGGCGTGGCTTGTTTTCCTTCTTCCCATCACATAGTAACAGGAATTTGGTCAATTAGGTCACGTGGCATGTACTGATTGCTGGTAAGTGGTCTAGGAGACATCTGACTGTAATGCTTTCAGATTCCAATTACAAGGATATCAAATAGATTAAAGAAGTCCATATATATATATATATATATAAGATATGCAGTCACTTTTAAACCTTCACCAGAGCACTACGAGATTCTCTAATGTCCATGAGAACACAAAAGGCAGAAAAGGCGTAGGCATATACAATTTTCGGATAAGTACACGGGAATTATAGTAATTGCTAGGATGCGAAGAGGGTTCAACAAGGGAACCCATTTTAATTTATGGGAAAGGGAGCCATGTGCTTTCCCAGTTTGTTTAACATTCACAGGACAGCGACCGTAGATTTGAGAAAACTACACGGCACCAATCACGCATATTAAATATTGCGGGCTAAGCCCGTCTCGCTATAAAAGAAAGCACGCCAGATATAGACAAAAGTAGAGGAGATAAAGGGACCGTAAGGAAACCTTAGTTAACACGCACCCCTGAATTCGCAGCTTCCCCGACTCTCTCTCTCAATCCTTTGTTGTATTAGGAACCTTCTTCGACACACTATACTACTCTAAACATCCCAAAATCCCACGATTTTCTCAAGCATGCCTGGTTTTACAAAAACAGCCTCAAAGAGCTATTTTAAGTCTGGAAACCCAAGAGCCTTCCAGACATCCCTGTACATATTTTAAACCTATACATACGTTTTCAAACTCTATACATATAGCTTTTAGACTATAAATAGTGTTTTGAAGCCCCAAAAGCCTCCTAGCCTGATAAAAGCGACTCAAAAAGGCAAAAGAGAGTCCGGACCCCAAGCATACTTCAAGCCCGGCATATCAACTCTCATGTCAAAAGCATTCCCAAATTCTCAGACATCCAAGCCCCAAATATCAAAAAAATTATCAAAATTAAATCGTGAAGATGAGAAGAAGATCGGACGACAATGTTGGCGAAGACCCAACGCAAGACGGAGTATTGATGAAGTCAGGCCCCGCACAAACCGTCCGTCTCGAAACGCCATGAAGGAATCAAAAAATCAAGTTTGGGTCAAATTTTAACCATATATATCCAGATCCAAACCCAAAATGTATTTGGATTTGGATTTGGATCCCAAGATCCAAATCCAATATCTGTATCCATGGCCCACTTCACCTCCCCATAAATGGGAGTGAGGGGCCCACAAAGTTTCACGTGAATGGCCTTGGAAGGCTTGGGTAGAGAGAGAAAGGGGGTCATAAAGTAAGAGTAAGAAAGTTGGTAGGCTTAACTTTTGGTCAAAAGTGGGTTAGCCTTGTGGGTTTAACCAAGAGTGTGGGTTCAAGCTTGTATGCACCTACACTTGACCTAGGGCTGCACCACCTTCGATATAGCTGCAACTAAGCAATGGACCGGCGCCAAGGGGTGGTTCCTAAACCTAGCCCTAAGTTAGCTCACCCCACCTAGCCATTTTTCCTAAAACCTAACCCAAACCTAACCTAGACTTAGTCTTTCTCACCCAAAACCACACCCACTTCACCTAGCTGACCTCACCTAACTGGACCACCTAGACCCTAACCAACTAAGCCTAAGCTAACCTTAATCCACCTAACTAAGCCCCAAACCACTAACCCAGCCCATCTAATCGACTTACCCCAAACCATGTCCCAACCCACCTAAATGAAAAGATCTAGCCCACCATATCCCAGCCCACCAAAATAAATATCTGGTCCACCAACCAACATAAGCTCCCTTATCCCAGCCACTAACCCCTAGCCTATATAAACCCCACCCTTCCACCTGCGGGTTCTCTCTCTCCATGCTCTTGGGAACCGGCCAACACATCTCTTCATGCCCTCGGGACTAGTTGGACACCATTCACTCTCGGGACTCCCTTGATTCGGCCAGGACCTGTTGCACCCACCACCTTCTTCTACCCAGCCACCAGCACCTCCTTCATCTCCAGCCGACTCCATCACCTTCTTCCACCCAGCCACCAGCACCTCCTTCATCTCCAGCCGACTCCATCACCTTCTTCCATCCGGCCACCAACATCACTTGTCGCCACCTTCTCGGTTAGTACCCTCCTTCCATCCACCAGCTGAGCACTCCCATCCACCTGCCCTCCTTCCATCCACCCAGCCGAGCACACCCAACACCTGCCACCCCTAGTCGCCCAATTCCCAGCACCCCTTCACCATTCCCCAACTCCTTCACTTCCAGTCGAGCCCTACCTGTCCCCAAACTCACCCCAACTCCTAGCACCACACCTTAGCCCAGCCCACCTTCCCTAAAACACCACAATACCAGTCGGCCAGCACTCCTACCTTCCACAACCATCCACCTAAGGGACTCCTCTTGGCTGCCCAAGGCGGATCACAAGTCCAAATCCACGCAAGTTGAAGATGGACCAGCTACATGTAAGTACCTAAACTTGGTCCATTATATGAACTTGCTTTATATTCAATTAAATTTTGACATGGGATTGTAATAATGGAGCGTAGTCTCCCCCAAGATGCAATAACTTGGTTTGACACACAAGCACCCACGTGCACTTGAGCCTTTCCGCTCTTAGTTGCACACCTTTTGCACACACACGGGCCTTGACAGCTCCTAAGATATAATTTTATTTATATAAGTTCAGCTGCGTGTGTTTACATTTAAGTCGTGGGTGTTGTCTTTCAATTCCATACTCATACACATTGAGTTTTCGCTCTTACTCTCAAGACCCTAATAAGGGTCATATTGCAATTTAATTTAGGGTTTTCATTCAAGTTGTGTGTGTGGTCTTTCAATTCCACACTCACACACATTGAGCTTTCGCTCTTACTCCCAAGACCCTAATAAGGGCCATATTGTAATTCAATTTGGGTTTTACATTTCAAGTCGTGTGAGTTGTCTTTACATATACACACAACACCCACGCACACGTTGGCGACCTTCGGGCCCATATATATATAGTTGTATTTCCCTTCCGCTATGTCTTTAAGATTTGGGTTTTAAGGTTCAGCTGTGTGAGTAGTCATTCCATATATACACGACACACACTTACACAATTGAGCCTTTCCGCTCTTAAGATATAGTCATATTTCCCTTTTGCAATTTCCCTTTTGCAATTTACATTACGCAATTTCCCTTAAGCATTGTCTTTCAATTTCGGGTTTTCCCTTGGAGTTGTGTGAGTTTGCATTGCATATTCGCCATACCACGAGCTAGGACGCATATTGCATCAAAGCAAAACCCCATACACCCGCACAAAAATCACCCAACTTAGGTCACTTGCGCACACACCTAGTTGGCCTAAATAGCATAAAATTGAAAGACATAGGCACGTGCAAATCCCACATGAAATAAAATCTGCAAAATACAAACAAAACCCAATCAAACACTTCGTACATTTTCAAAGAGGTTCAAAATCGACTTTGCTAAGCGTACAGACTAACCCTTGCGCATCGATGCAAGAAGGTCTACGATAAAAATATCTCACTTGCTCATAGTCGCCCCAAACGAGTTAGATTTTCAAAACTTACTTTGCTAGCTTAAGTAAGCTAGCTGGCACGCCCTTTTTACAAAAAAAAACTTAGACACACGAAAAGGTTCACTTCAGGCCTAAGAACCCGGAGTTCAAAATTTTTTCTGTCTACAAAATTGGCACGCCCGATGGGACCTGGGCCTTGTGCAAAGTCAAGTCATATAAAGAAACCTCACGAAATTTTTCAAAAAAAAAGTGTTTTAACTCTTGTTTGTTGCATTTCATACTTAGGATTTTTGAAAAGCATTGAAGCATGTCGAGTCCAGGCTCCCAAGAAGTGTCTAGCCACGGCTCATGCACGTCAAGTTCTCATTCTAGGAGGTTTTCGAAAAAACAAAACAAACTAGAAGAGATTGAGAACTTGAGAAGGGATTTTGAGGCCAAAATCGCTGCTCTTAGCCAAGAGGCTGAAGCAGCTGACTCATGTTCGTCAAATGGCGAACCAAAGGCCAAGAAAAAGTTTGAAAAAACTCGCAAACATAAAGAGACTTCCCCAATAGAAGGCAACCAATATCACAAGTCCTTCACACACACGGACCGTAAAGCCCTACAGCAGCTGCTGAGAGGGCAAAATAAAGATAAAAGGAGTTACGCCCTATCTGATTTCTTGCTTGTGGACTATGAAACAGACAGTGATGATGAAATACCGAACTTCAATCGGTATGATGGCATGGGAGACCCTAGGTCTTACTTGCAACTTTTCTCTCGTCGAGCCCATAAGAAATAGAAGGACTCGATGAAATGGGTGTATTGGTTCCCTTTGTCCCTCAAAGGCACAGCTGCCAAATGGCTGGCTTCCTACAACCTTAGCCAGTTCGCAACTTTTGAAGAGTTAGCGAACTGCTTTATGCAAAGATTCTAGTATAACGTAGAAGTCACGCCGACTTTAAATATATTGAGGGATACAAAACAAGGCATGAACGAAGACGTACATATGTTTATCGTTCGTTGGAGGTCTCTCCTTGGATAAGTGTGAGAGCCAATATCCGAAGGATGCGTAGTTATGCTCATCTTGGATAATTTCAAAAACGAGTTAAAAACCCTTCTCTCCCTTCACGAAATCTCAACTTTCTACAAGTTGATAAAAAAAGCATCCATTTTCGAAACAAATTTGAAAAAAGGGATTTATGATCATCTGTGAAAAGGAAGCGTAGTTTCGAAAACTCGCTTGGAGAAGCCCAACACTTATGGGCTACCCACCAAGGATAAAGGGGCAAAACCCCACAAAATCGCCAATGTTCGGGTGGATCCAAGCCCGACGAGCACTTCTAGGAATTTTGAAAAACTAGAAAATAAAAAGGAGAAAACCTTTCGAAAAACATTTGAAAAACGGGAGTACACTCCGCTGGGGCAACCTGTGTTGGAGGTCCTAGACCTCCTACTTGCCCAAGGAATGATCGAACTCCCCGAGATTTCTGAGGGAGTCACTTCCAAAGGGGGATTTTTAAACCGATTTTGCAAGTATCATCGGCTCAAAGGCCATGATACAAAGCAGTGCTTTTCCCTCCTAAATAAAATCGAGAACTTGATAGTAGAGGGCCGGCTTCAGGAACCTGAGCCTACCCAAACTATCTTTAGAGAACCCTTCCCTAAGCACGCAAGTACCAGTGGGAAGGGAAAAGAGGTATGTGCTCTCACAATTTCGAAGAGTCTAGCGCATGCATATGAGTCTGGTTTGTCTACTTGTGCATCTACTCTCATACTTCACAAAAAACCCTCCCAAGTAGTCATCCGGGGACCACCAAGAGTTCTGTCCCCGGTTAAACCAGCTTTAAAAATTCAAGGTGCTCCAAATCTTTCGATTAGAGCCATGTTAGGTGTAAACCCTAGGTTGATCGTGGGGGAGGTGACAAGATCCGGGAGGATCTATCAACCCCCACATCCGCAAAGTGCTAAAAAGGTGGTCAGTGTGTCTGGCCCCTCAAAAGCATGTATTCCTAGAGTTCCGCCGAAAGCGAACAAAGGAAATGTCGTGTTAAAAATATATGATTTTGAAAACCATCTTTCAAAGATTCCTATCAACATGTCCATCCTAGAGCTAATACAAACTTCGCCTAGGCATAGACTCGTGTTAGAGAAAATTCTAGAAAGAGCAAAGGTTAGTTCAAACATAACTCTAGAATCCTTGTCTAACCAAGTGGCATCCATAGGAGTGAAAACGCTCATCGTATTCTTGGAAGATGATGTAGAAAGACCCTACGAGTCCCATAATCAGGCCCTACATATCGAGGTGGTTCTGAATAACCACTCTTTGGATAGGTGCCTAGTCGATAGGGGAGGAGGGCTCAACATCCTTTCACTTCATGTGGCGAACCAAATCGGAGTCACCTTGACATCCGTAAAACCAAGCCCCATCGTTATCACTAGGTACGATGGAAATGCGTCTAGACCACTAGGATCCATCGAACTCCCCATGGAAACGGGAGGGATAGCATACACGGGGGTGTTCCATGTCTTGGACATCCACCCCCACTATAACCTGTTGTTGAGAAGGCCTTGGATACATAGCTTGTGTGCTGTGTCATCCACCTTCCACAAGTGTGTCAAAATTCCTTTCAAGGACAAAGTAGTAGTGATCCTAGGTGAGAGTCATCCTCAGCTTCAAGGGGTCATAAATTTCCCTTTGCTTGTCGAGTTCCCAGACCCATGAGGTAAATCTGGGGCAGACCCTACTCGAGCCACCAAGGCTCACATTGAAAAGCCCTAGGAAGGTCGTATATGTGAAGGGGCCACCCAAGGCTGGCCCCCTCAAAATCCTGACCATCCTAGGAATACCCAAAAATCCCCTATTTCAAAAACCCCTGGACAAAAAGCCCTATGTGCATAACATAGACGACAGCAAGTTCCAGGACCACGATTTATATGAAAATTTCTCTAAAAAAAAATCATGGAACATGCTGTTAAATATGGGTTATTTGCCATATAAGAGTCTAGGGGCACAAAATCAGGGTCTCCTAGAACCCATACTGCCTAGGTCAAATCCAAGCCGATATGGGATCGGCTATGCTCCTAGAATACCACCAGAACCACCCCCTATGAACACCTGGGTCAAGGGTGTCCTGGAGCCTACCTTAGAAGAGACCTACGATTTAGACCTCTTATTCAGAGTCTAACCTGTAGCATTTTTCCTTTGTAGGTATGATGGAAGATCCCGCAATCAAAAATACAAAAACATTTGAAAAACTCGAAATTCAAAAAATGGAAAAATTACAAAAGCCAAAAACACTTGAAAATAAAAAACTCAAAAAAGAGTAGTTTGTATAGTTCCCAAAATTCTCGTTTTACAAAAACACAAAAAAATCGAAAATTTACAAAATTCTAAAAAGATTTTGTACATAGCTTCTCCTGGTAAGGATTTGGAAAAAGCAAAGGATTTCGAAAGAAACGTTTTCTGCATAACCAGACCAAAAAATTTGAAATCAATAGAAATTCTAAGTGTTAAACCAGGTCTTTTTAAAATTCATGCATCAAATTCCCTAGGATCTACAAACCTCGAGAATGATCAAAGCCTAGAGGTGGATTCCCTTGAGGAAGATCCCACTTCTGAGCTCCCAGAATTTCATAAAATTCTCGATTTTGAAAAGCCTTCAAATTCAATAGGGGGAGATTTCATAGAGATAAATCTATGGAGTGTTTCAAAGCCCAAGCTCATTAAGGTAGGCGCATGTTTGCATGAGCATGAAAGGTCATCATTCATTGCATTTCTAAAACCTACTTAGATGTGTTTGCATGCATGTATGAAGACATGCCGGGCATAGACCCCCAGTATTGTCGAGCATCGTCTTCCCTTAGATACGGATGTAAAACCCATAAAGCAAAAGCTTAGAAAAATACATCTGAACATACACGCACAAGTCAAAGAGGGTTTAGAAGATTTGTTAAAAGCCAGATTTATAAAACCCATTGCGTATTCTGATTGGTTATCCAATATAGTTGTTGTTCGAAAAACCAATGGGAAGATTCGAATATGCATAGACTTTAGAAACCTTAATAAGTCACTCCAAAGGATAATTATCCTTTACCAAACATAGATTTGATAGTCGATAGTACTGCAAATCTTGAAATGTTTTCATTTATGGATGGCTATTCAGGGTATAACCAAATCAAACTAAGCCCACGAGATCAGGGTAAGACCGCTTTCACAACCCCATGGGGCACATACTACTATACAGTCATGCCCTTTGGTTTGAAAAATGCCGGCACCACATACCAAAGAGCTATGACCACGATCTTCCATGATCAGATTCATGAGCTCGTAGAGGTATATGTGGATGATCTCTTGGCCAAATCCAAAACTCGATGCACTCATATCAAATGCTTACAAAAGATTTTTGAAAGGCTTAGACTTTACAAAGTAAAGCTAAACCCTCAGAAATGCATGTTTGGAGTAGAGTCCGGAAAGCTCTTAGGCTTTATGGTGAGCCAAAGGGATATAGAAGTCAACCCATCTAAGTGTCGGGTCATCATAGACATGGCTCCACCCTCCAATCTCACGCAAATTCGTAGCCTCCAAGGTCGATTGCAATCCATTCGTAGGTTTATCTCAAACCTGCCGACTAGATGTGAACCCTTCAACAAGTTGTTGAGAAAGGACACGAAATTTTCATGGGATGACGACCGCCAAAAGTCATTTGAAAGACTAAAGGCATACTTAGTTAATCCCCCTATTTTAAATCCTCCAAAGCAAGGAAAACCTCTTCTGCTTTACATTTCTGTACATGCGAATGCCTTGGGAGCTTTGTTAGCTCAATACGAGGATAACACCCACAAGGAGTATGCCATCTATTATATTTCGAAAACTCTCTTGGCTTATGAAAGGAACTATCAAGCCATGGAGAAGATGTGCTTGGCCCTAGTTTGGGCCTGCTAGAAATTTTGACACTATTTCCTTGATCATGAGATCTGGATAGTATCCAAGCTTGATCCAATCAAGCATTTGTTCGAAAAACCCATTCTCACTAGTAAATTGGGTAAATGGCAACTCCTTCTAATGGAGTATGACCTGAAATACCATCATCAGATCTCCATTAAGGGGCAATCCCTAGCAAACTACGTGGCTGAGTTCCCCCTAGAGGACGCATATCCCACACTTGATGAAATGCCTGATGAAGGCATATTGCAAAACTAATTTCAAAACCACATTTTGGCAAACTCTTTTGAAAACCAAGTGTGGAAGATGCACTTCGATGGGGCACGAAACCAACGAGGGGTTGGTGCCGGGGTCATCCTCGTATCCCCTGAAAAGGGTGAGATTTCCATAGCCATTCGCTTAGATTTCGAATGTTCCAACAACATAGCTGAATATGAAGCACTCATACAAGGCTTAAAGATTTCGAAAACTCTAGGGGCAGCATGCAACGAGGTCTTTGGAGATTTACTCCTTGTTATAAACCAAGTTTTAAAAATTTGGCAAGTTACAAACGAAAAGCTTCTTCCATATCATGAGTTGGCCACTCGATTGGTTGAGTCCTTCCAATCGTGTACACTCACACACGTAGGAAGAGAGGATAATGGCATCGCCGACGCCCTCTCATCCTTGGGTTCAGTCCTAAGGGTCGATCCCACTTCAGGAACCCTATCCTTAGAAATATGGCATGCACCCACTCCATCCACACATGATTTGGAAATTTGCCAAAACAATCTAGATTCAGTTGAAAAACCTTGGTTTTATGACATAAAATGTTTTCTCGAAAATGGGGGATTCGCTGAGGATGCCACATCCAAAGATAAGCCATTCATCCAGAAAATTTCTACCCGATATGCGATCTTGGGTGGAGTTTTGTATAAAAAGAGTTTTACTGGCAACTTACTAAGATGTGTCGACTAGAGGAGGCTAGGACTGTTATGCATGAATTCCACGATGGAGAATGTGGAGGTCATGTCAATGTCAACATGATGGCGATGAAAATACTTAGAGCGGGCTATTTTTGGTCCACCTTGAAAAAGGATTGCCACGATCATGTTAGGAAGTGTCATCCATGTCAAGTGCATGGGCACGCCATTCATATCCCCTCATCATCATTGTATTATGTGGTCAGCCCCTAGCCATTTACCATATGGGCGTTTGACATAGTGGGACCAATTTTCCCAAAGGCATCGAATGGGCATAGGTTCATTTTAGCATCCACTGAGTACTTCTCCAAGTGGGTCGAAGCCATCTCCCTGACCAATGTCCAGGGGCAACATGTGGTGGCTTTCATTAGGAGGAATATCTTGGCTCGATTTGGAGTTCCAAGAGACCTTGTGTCTGATAATGGTACCCCATTCAAAAACGAGTGGATGGTCAAGTTGTGCAACACCTATGGCATAACTCACCACTTCTCCTCTCCCTACTACCCTCAAGGCAATGGCCAAGACGAAGCCATGAATAAGACTCTCATTAGCATAATTGAGAAGACTTTAGAAAAGGGTAGGACGTGGCATGAGAAGCTGGATGAAGCCTTATGGGCTTATAGGACTTCCATCCGAACTCCCACGAATGCCACGCCATTTGAGTTGGTCTATGGCACAAACGCCATTCTCCCCATTCATATAAAACTCCATTCATTTCATACATCCATTGCACTCGACCTCTCCCTAGAGACACTTTAACATGCTAGGATGGCCAAACTAGATTTGTTAGATGAGAGGCGACTCCTTATTATGGATCATGCTCATGCATACCAGCAAAGGATCGCCCGACACTACGACAAACATATGAAACCTTGCCACTTTGAAGTGAGAGATCTCGTTTTGAAAATCATCCACTATCGTGGCCCACATCCCCTTGGAAAGTGGCACCCCAAGTGGGATGGACTTTATGTTGTGCGTGCAACCACCATGAACAACTCATACTGGTTGATCGATGTAGAAGGTAGGAATTTAGCACATCCTATCAATATTTAATACTTAAAAAAGTATTATGTATAGGGTTTGGGTTAAATTTCCATTTTCGAAAATTCTTAGGCATAGCTGCTTTGAAACCTCGAAAGTAAGGTTCAAAGGCAAATTATGTGACCATGAGCGAGAGAATTCGTACTTGTGAAAGAGTGGAGCTTTCCAAATACGTGGTTACATTTCAAAATCCTTCTTCTTACAAGGAAATGCCTAGTTCAATATAGCAAGATACTTGCAAGTAGTACATACTATTTCTAAATAGGCTAATCTGGAATGGATCGAGTATGACCTTGGGATAAGTCCTCCCCTCTTCTCTTCTCCTTCCAAAAGAAAAATATGGCCAAAAACAAAGGGAAATCACTGCCAAAATCTCTTTCCCAAAGAAAGAAACATGAGTCAAAAGCAAAATTCGATTCTTTTATGAAAAAGAGGGATTAAAGAAAAAATACTCCCAAAGGGAGACCCTCTATGAAAAAAAGGAAGAAAAGGCCAAAAAGCTTAAAAAGAGCAGTTTTCCGCCTTCTATGCCTCAAACCACGGGACGCTTCAGAAGGGACCGTGGTATCGCTTTCCCATCCCTACGACTTATCCCAAGTAAAACATGGTTCATTTCGAGGAATCCTAAAGTAAAAGTAGGATTTACTTACTTGAATTTCATTTTGTTTGAGAATTCGACGTTTTGAGTATGGCGTAGGAATTTTGAAATATAGCTTGTTTTCTTATAAAAACCTCTGCTAGATTAGCGAGTGTCAAGACTCAAGCAAAGGCAAACGTGAAGAGCTCGAGATCCTTAGGACCGAGACTAAAAGCAGTTTCCTTATTGTAAATAGATTTTGAAAAATCGAACATCAAGCAACATAGGGCCCGCTCACTTGGAGCAGTAGGTCTTTGTAAGACTCAAGAATTCGACCATGCCATCTGGTCTCTAGGAGGTCGCCCTACTTGGCGTCTCATCCATGTCATGCATGTGCATATCCACGCATGAACACTAGCATAACATGATCCCCGTTTAGGACCAGAAACCATAGAAAAGTCTCCTTTGGCGTGATATCTCCTCCTACTAGGTTTAAAAGAGAGATTTTGCTCAAAAATTGGGAGGATCCCATATTTTCGTGGATAGATCTAGGGAGACATTAAAAGGAGTGTTGTCGTCTTTGCCATTATCTAAAAAAAATTGGATAATGCCAAAGAGGGGCATCTGTAAACACCCCAAAATCCCACGATTTTCTCAAACATCCCTGGTTTTACAAAAGCAGCCCCAAAGGGCTATTTTGAGTTTAGAAACCCAGGAGCCTTCCAGACATCCTTGTACATATTTTAAACCTATACATACATTTTAAAACTCTATACATATAGCTTTTAGACTATAAATAGTGTTTTGAAGCCCCAAAAGCCTCCTAACCTGATAAAAGCGGATCAAAAAGGCAAAGGAGAGCCCAGACCCCAAGCATACTTCAAGCCCGGCATATCAACTCTCATGTCAAAAGCATCCCCAAATTCTCAGGCATCCAAGCCCCAAATATCAAAATGAAATCCTGAAGGTAAGAAGAAGATCGGACGACAATGTTGGCGAAGACCCAACGCAAGACGGAGTATTGATGAAGTCAGGCCCCGCACAAACCGTCTGTCTCGAAACGCCATGAAGGAATCAAAAAATCAAGTTTGGATCGGATCTGGACCATATATATCCAGATCCAAACTCAAAATGTATTTAGATTTGGATTTGAATCCCAAGATCCAAATCCAATATCTATATCCATGGCCCACTTCACCTCCCCATAAATGGGGGTGAGGGGCCCACAAAGTTTCACATGAATGGCCTTGGAAGGCTTGGGTAGAGAGAGAAAGGGGGTCATAAAGTAAGAGTGAGAAAGTTGGTAGGCTTGACTTTTGGTCAAAAGTGGGTTAGCCTTGTGGGTTTAACCAAGAGTGTGGGTTCAAGCTTGTATGCACCTACACTTGACCTAGGGCTACACCAACTTGGATATGGCTGCAACTAAGCAATGGACCGAAGCCAAGGGGTGGTTCCTAAACCTAGTCCTAAGTTAGCTCACCCCACCTAGCCATTTTTCCTAAAACCTAACCTAGACTTAGCCCTTCTCACCCAAAACCACACCCACTTCACCTAGCCGACCTCACCTAGCTGGACCACCTAGACCCTAACCAACTAAGCCTAAGCTAACCTTAATCCACCTAACTAAGCCCCAAACCACTAACCCAGCCCACCTAACCGACCTACCCCAAACCATGTCCCAGCTCACCTAAATGAAAAGATCTAGCCCACCATATCCCAGCCCACAAAAATAAATATCTGGCCCACCAACCGACATAAGCTCCCTTATCCCATCCACTAACCCCTAGCCTATATAAACCCCACCCTTCCACCTGCGGGTTCTCTCTCTCCATGCTCTTGGGACCCGGCCAGCACATCTCTTCATGCCCTCGAGACTAGCTGGACACCCTTCACTCTCGGGACTCCCTTGATTCGGCTAGGACCTGTTGCACCCGCCACCTTCTTCTACCCAGCCACCAGCACCTCCTTCATCTCCAGCCGACTCCATCACCACCCAGCCACCAGCACCTCCTTCATCTCCAGCCGACTCCATCACCTTCTTCCATCCGGCCACCAACATCACTTGTCGCCACCTTCTCTGTTAGTACCCTCCTTCCATCCACCAGCTGAGCACTCCCATCCACCTGCCCTCCTTCCATCCACCCAGCCGAGCACACCCAACACCTGCCACCCTTAATCGCCCAATTCCCAGCACCCCTTCACCATTCCCCAACTCCTTCACTTCCAGCCGAGCCCTACCTGTCCCCAAACTCACCCAACTCCTAGCACCACACCTTAGCCCAGCCTACCTTCCCTAAAACACCTCAATACCAGCCGGCCAGCACTCCTACCTGCCACAACCATCCACCTAAGGGACTCCTCTTGGCTATCCAAGGCGGATTACAAGTCCAAGTCCACGCAAGTTGAAGATGAACCAGCTACATGTAAGTGCCTAAACTTGGTCCATTATATGAACTTGCTTTATATTCAATTAAATTTTGACATTGGGGTTGTAATAATGGAGCGTAGTCTCCCCCAAGATGTAATAACTTGGTTTGACACACAAGCACCCACGTGCACTTGAGCCTTTCCGCTCTTAGTTGCACACCTTTTGCACACACACGGGCCTTGACAGCCCCTAAGATATAATTTTATTTATATAAGTTCAGCTGCGTGTGTTTACATTTAAGTCGTGGGTGTTGTCTTTCAATTCCACACTCACACACATTGAGCTTTCGCTCTTACTCCCAAGACCCTAATAAGGGCCATATTGCAATTTAATTTGGGGTTTTCATTCAAGTTGTGTGCGTGGTCTTTTAATTCCACACTCACACACATTGAGCTTTCGCTCTTACTCCCAAAACCCTAATAAGGGCCATATTGCAATTCAATTTGGGTTTTACATTCCAAGTCATGTGAGTTGTCTTTACATATACACACAACACCCACGCACACGTTGGCGACCTTCGGGCCCATATATATATAGTTGTATTTCCCTTCCGCTATGTCTTTAAGATTTGGGTTTTAAGGTTTAGCTGTGTGAGTAGTCTTTTTATATATACACGACACACACTTACACAATTGAGCCTTTCCGCTCTTAAGATATAGTCATATTTCCCTTTTGCAATTTCCCTTTTGCAATTTACATTACGCAATTTCCCTTAAGCATTGTCTTTCAATTTCGGGTTTTCCCTTGGAGTTGTGTGAGTTTGCATTGCATATTCGCCATACCACGAGCTAGGACGCATATTGCATCAAAGCAAAAGCCCATACACCCGTGCAAAAATCGCCCAACTTAGGTCACTTGCGCACACACCTAGTTGGCCTAAATAGCATAAAATTGAAAGACATAGGCATGTGTGAATCCCACGTGAAATAAAATCTGCAACAATACAAACAAAACCCAATCAAACACTTCGTACATTTTCAAAGAGGTTCAAAATCGATTTTGCTAAGCGTACAGACTGACCCTTGCGCATCAGTGCAAGAAGATCTGCGACGAAAAAGAGCTCACTTACTCACAGTCACCCCAAACGAGTCAGATTTTCAAAACTTACTTCGCTAGCTTAAGTAAGCTAGCTGGCACGCCCTTTTTACAAAAACGAACTTAGACACATGAAAATGTTCGCTTCATGCCTAAGAACCGTGTCTACAACTACCTCATCCACATCTCTCTTTTCTCCGCGTTCACCAATCACACATTTTTCCCCTACCGATTAGGAGACCTTGCATGTGGTGCAAGAGAAGACCGGAGAGCGTTGTGAAGGAATTAAGCAGCTAGGAACGGAGGAGGGTTGGCAACTTGTGGGAGAGAGCTAGCTGGGGAGTCTGGGTCGTAGGCATAGAAAGAGGCCCCTCCCTCTTCCTCTTGGTTCACTACAGTACCAGCAGTAAGAGAACAACGAGAGACAACCTCCCTCTTCTTCCGTCCTTCATCCATTCACTCCCGTTACACGCCCTGACCACCCGAATCCGCTTATGGTCTCCGACCTCGCCGATGCGATCGGCACTTGCAAACCCACTCCCACCGACCCATCTTTCCCTCATTTACTTCTCCTTTCTTCTTCGCATGTCGAAATCGGCAAGATGATTTTTGTCGTGAAAATTTCATATTCTCAATCCGCTTCAGTATTATATATATATATATATATATATATATATATATATATATATATATATATATATATATATATATATATATATATATATATATATCTTTGTTGTTTAACTGTTCTGATTTTATAATCGTTAGAACGTGTCCAATGAACAGACGTTTACTGTGGTGGTATGCATTAGCTGAAGGCGGAGCAAGGAGGATTCACCACAGAGGGGTGAGGCAGCGGCCGTGGGGGAAGTGGGCAGCAGAGATCCGAGACCCAAACAAGGCGGCAAGGGTGTGGCTTGGCACGTTTGATACTGCCGAGGACGCTGCTTGGGCCTACGATGAAGCTGCACTCTGGTTCAAGGGTAACAAGGCCAAGCTCAACTTCCCGGAAAGGCTAATTCAGGTTCGCTCGGACCCTGTTCCACTGTTGAACCCACCCAGCGCCAAGCCTACCTCGTCCTACCCGCACCTCATGCAATACGCTCAGCTGCTCAGCAGTCAAGATGAGGACATCCCGTTGGTGGCGTCGGGACTCTTCATGCCAAATCCTGCTTCATCCAGCCGCGAAAATAGCTCCAAGTCTTAGGAGGTGAATTGAATTTACAGTATCCGTTCTCTTCAGTGAGAATATCCCGTTTCAGTCTTAGGAGGTGAATTGAACTTACCATATTCTCTCTCTCTCTCACACATGGATATCTTTATTGTAGTGTTCCTTTGTGGGGCTGAGTTATTCGCTTGGCTCTTTAGTTGCATCTCTTTTAGTTGTGGAATTCAGAAGCGTTTTGTTGGGGTTAGTTTAAAAAACAGAACCTTCGTCGGTCATCAAAGTCGGTGGTGCAATACCTTCTCTTTCGTTTGTTATTGTTTTTTTCTCAGAGTCAGTCTTTGCTTTAGCTTGGTCATCGAAGTCGGCGGCATGGTGCAAGCATGGATGTACATGTGACGTGTTCGTTTTCCTTTTTTTATTCGTTCATTCGTGTGAGAGCAGCGCTCATGAAGAAGTCTTACCACAGTTGTGAGCCCACTGTTTTCCTTGGTCGCGTCGGAGCGCGCGCGCAACGGGGTGCTTGTACGCGTATGTGCATCATTACCAATCGTAAAATGCTTGTACGCGTACGTGCATCACTACCAAGTTCACAAGTACCCTGCATGGTATGGGAGATAACGGTGAAAGTTGTACCCGGACGGAGACAATACTTGAAAATTCTACGTCCTGGATAGACTTGCAAATAAAAAATACAAACGAGCAACATAAGGCACTTAGATAATTTTATACCTTTATCTTATCATGTTACATTTTCCCATAGGAAAATATTTGCCACACTCGGCCCCAATGCCCAAACATCCAATGTTTTTGGACAAGCCATGATCAATTTTGACTGTTCTAGCGAAATGGAGCAGGTACTTTGATCACATTGAACAGACTCTCTAGTATTCATCAAATGAGAGGCTATTATGTCAAAGGTGATTCAATTGAAGCAAGATCCATAGGTGAGGTTGGCTCTTCTATTTTCACTTTTACTTTCTTAGCCTTCTTCATTTATTTCTCAAGCATCTGGTTCGAGAAGCTGATCTACTACCGGTTCTAACAATGGCTCAGACACAAGATTTTCTAGTGGATTAGGTTTAGGACAAGAGTTGGAATTACTAGAACTATTAGACTTGAACTCATACTCATATGGCCCATAATGCCTAGGAGATACATGTGACTTATAGGATTCACTGTAATTGTTTTCAATTTGCCTATTTTGCGTAGTTTGAGAGAATGATATGGAGTTTATGCAACAAATAAGGCAAAAATCAATGCTCAAGCAAAATTTTGGTCTAGGCTGACAAGACAGATTTTATAGTGACTAGTGTGATGGATGAGAGAGATCAAGTGAGTATGGTAGGAACCAATATATCTTATCTGCTTTACAAGATAGTCCCATATCGGTCGAATAAGACGCACAATTCACACAAGACTTAGACAAGCTTCACACGAAGCTCTAGACCTTGTGATGTGACAATTATGTCCAAATATCGAGCAAGATATATAAAAACAACTTAGATTATTCAACCCTTACAGACGACTACATACCAACTCCTTTAGTGGGGTGGTCCGTGGGAGTACAGCTAAGACAAAGGATGCTACTAGATCTCACAATTCCATCAAAGACAAATCTAAAGCACTCAAGAAAGATTATGATAAGGCTAATAAGAAATATCCCTGGACAACTTTTTGGTCCCACCAGCAGTGCCAAAAGGAAGCGTATGTAAATAAGCGAGTCTATGGAAAACAAGTATGCATGAAAATCTGATTCCAAAGATTGTCCATTTGATTACAATTTCAGATCAATAATAATAGAAGAAAAATCTTTTGAATGGTGCGGGTCCATTTGGGTTTCTTGTGAATGTCTTCTTGCCTTGTTGAACGAGAGTGGACTCATGGTATCTATATTTTTTATCCTTAAATCCCTCTGTTGCAGCTTGCTTCGTGATGATGATCTCTTTCTCTGTGGGTGACTGGCACCAAGGTAATGTGTTCATTCTCCAAAGGGAATCTGCCAACTCCTGGTGCTCTTTTATTATGAAAAAGAAAGGCCTAGATGCAAAGTGACTCATGGATGCTTCACAAATGGGTTGTGGTTCATTTACATGCTAGTTGTGAAAGGTGCGTGCTACATATTGTGTCAAATACAAGTGCAAAATATGCAGAAACAGTGAACAGGCTTAGCTTAGATCAAGCAAACACCAAATCGCTGTCAAACGTAATGAGATACAATCGGGTATAGGTATGATATGGGGCATAAATGAGTTGAAACGGATTTGTCCTTTACCCTGCTATCTTGGATGGACGCAGATCTCTTCCTCACAAAATCTCAAGAGTCCAAGTGAGAGATCATAAGAAAGGACTGCGTCAACCCAAGACGGTAGCGACGATGACGATCACAAATCTCGTTCTACACCTTTATGCCCTATATGAGATTTCTACTTGACTACATTTCATTACATTTGACATTGATTTGGTGTTGCTCGATCCATGCAAAACTCGTTACTAAGTACATATTTTGCATAAAGTCTATTACATTTGACATAATATGTTGTATGCATCTTTCGTAACCAGCACATAGATGAACCACAACCTATTTGTCATGCATCCTTGTGTCACTTTGCACCTAGGCCTTCCTTTTCCATACCCAAAGAGAACCAAGAGCTGGTGGTTCCCTTTAGAGCATGCACCTACCATGCAGTCGATCACTTGTTGAGGAAGGGACCATCATCACCAAGCACGATACAACATCATGATTTACGGAGCAATAACAGAGATACCATAGAGACACGGGAGTAGCACAAGGAGTCCACCCTTGTTGAGCGGGACACGGAGACATTCACGTAAAGTCTGGATGGACCCATGCCATTAAACTTCTATTATTGTTATTAATCTGAAATGGTAATCAAATGGACAAGCTTTGGAATATGATTTAAATGCACACTTATTTTCCATACGTTCGGTCATTTGCCTACGATATGTCTAGCAAGCCTTGGTCAAATTAATGATGTTCGGTACTTGTGAATTAGATTTATTGGTTATCAATGTTTTAAGGGATTTACATTAGAAGATGTGATAACTTCTCTTGTTTTATGAGGATTGTAATATTTATCATGGCACTTATGTTAAATTTTGTAAACACCCAAAATTTTCTTTCAAAAATTTAAATTTCTATCAAAATAATTAATTTGAAAATATCAAAGAATGATGCTTTATCCTTCAAATGAAAAGAGAAAGGAAAGCAGCTACACAAGACCAATCACATATCTTTGTAAGGAATCTCCAAGGCTCGTGCTCAAAGCTGAACTTAAATTCCACATTTGATTTTGGAGCAAGTTTATGGGAAGCTATATGTCATTAAGGTTTGGACAGTTCGCTATCGGGCCCACTTGAAGACCAAATAAAGCAAGATGACTAAGGGGACATTAATTCTCATGGATATTTCTTGAAGAATCACTTTTATTATGTCAAGGGTTACACAGTTCTGGATTTGAAGAATAACACACAAAAGAATGAAGAAAATGGTTGGCAAGAGGTTACCACTTAGAGATAAGCTTTCCATTCTACTTAATTGTTGTAAATAGTATTTCTTATTACTGTGGAGGCTCACAAAGCCAAGGCCTACCTTGCACACTTATTCTATATATGGAAAACCTTTCTTGCCACTTACAATAGACTCGAGAGGAAAATACAAGCAGATGGAGAACCAGAGAATCTCGACTTCTTTTCTCTGTGGTTTTGCTTTCCAATCATGAAACCCTTGTAACAAGTTTTTCACTTTTAATACATCTTAGAAAAATCTATAAATTAGGGCATCCACTACCATTGTAAAGCATCCAAAAATAATCCACAAACAATTGAAGAGTTGTCTAGCGATATCCGAAGCAATAAAGAGTTCTTCTGCCTCTCCCTTCTTGTTCTCTTTTTTATGTGTTTGTGGGTGTGGCCGACCAAGGAGGTGTCGTTCAGCTAAAGAAACTGGCATCCAAGTTTCAGGGGTCGTGGTGGTGTTTACCCGAGCTGGCAGCATCGAACCAAGAGGCTAGTGAAAGTGGTAGCGCCTAATCTTCGAAGAGAATTTTCGGTGTTTCTCGGGAAAGAACTGTCTTGTCTAGATACTGAATTAATCACCCTTGGGATTGTCTTTGCTTTATCTTTGTGGTATTGTTTCGATCTAGATCGGTTTTAAAAGCGGATCATCCATAATATATGTTCATATATCATCGGCACATCGTATGATCTTCACGGTGAATTTATTTCATAAATCAATTGCTTTATTTATTGCCACCTGTTGGGGTTGCCATGTTTGCTTCCTCCCCTGCCCTGCCCTGCCATACTCTAATTATAAGAGCATTATGTTACAATGAAATGGCCATTCTCGGCTCGGGTAACGGTGGATGTCCAGCCGTTACCTGAGGAGAAGCCGGATAAGTAACGGATAGCACCTCTCCCAGACGAGGGAAGCCATGAGAGGAAAAAGCCAGACGATGGGAGAGCGGGTGCCTATAAAAAGGCAGCCATTTACAAGGTGATAGAGATTCACAGATATACAGAATACACAGAAAAACAGAGAAATACAGTCGTTTGAGAAAACCCTCGTGTGGAAACCTCGCGACATTAACATCCGCTGCACTCACTGAATCTTCGACGACCCAGAAGACCGAAAGGTAAGCGGCGAAATCCCCTTCAATGGTATCAGGGCCTGGTTCCCTGCAAAAAAAAAACAGAGAGAAGAGGGTTAGGAAAAAAATTTTAAGAAAGAGAGAGAAGTCGGCGGTCGGCAGTCGGACAGGAAAACTAGAGGCAAGCCGGCGGAAAGCCCCAAAGGCAAAACCAGAGGAAAGCCCCAAAAAGGCAAAACAACGGCAAGTCGGAAAAAGCCCGAAGGCGAGACAAAAACAGCAAGCGACGAGTGCCTTGAAGAAGAAGAACCCGACAGTTGACAGCCGACGCCGACGGTCGGCCATCGGCCGAACCCCTCTCTCTCCCTCTCTCTCCCTCTCACTCTCTCTCTCTGGAAAAATCCAGATCTGTAAAAGTTTTTTTTATTTTTTCGCTTTTATAGCGATATAAATAAAATAAAAAAAACTCAGTTTTTCAGAAAACCACGGCGGGAAAACCGGTTTTAAAAAACTGCCTCGGGTTTTGAGAGAGAAAGACAGAATTGCCCCCATCATTTTCTAATTATTACGAAATTGCCACGATAAAAGGACAGGTTTACCCCTTGGCCGTTTTTGAAAATTATAAAAATACTGGGGGCTGTTAATTTATGGTATTATCCAACCCGATTTGGAAAATATCTTTTCTGTCATTCAGTCAAAAGACAGGTTTACCCCTGTTCCTTTTGAAAAATTATAGATTCGCCTTGAGAGTTAAAATTATGATTTTAACCCCGATCAGTTACGAATTTTACAAGAATACCAAATAGTGATTTTACGAGTTTGTCCTTGTAATTTTACAAAAATACAAAAAGGGACAAATAACTAAAATTACAGATTTATCCTTTGGTATTCGTTTAAGGGTTTAAAGGCAGAAAAACCCTTAGGAAAATTATTAGTTTTTTCAATTCTGCAGTGTTTCTTGTTCTGTGTTTTTCTTTGTTTCCTTTAGAAAGAAAAAGACCGCTTTCTTAATATTTTTGCCAAACAAAAATGAGTTCTAGGATATGTGTATCCGAACTGGCAAAAACAGAAAAACTAAACGGTCTGAACTTCCAGACATTGAAGAGAATAATCCCGTTAGCTCTAACACTAGAAGGTGTAGAGTATGTGTTAAAGGAAACAGTGTGTCCTCCACCACCAGACACAAATCAACAATAGTTAGAAATGTATAAAACATTTCTAAAAGACGATACCATAGCAAGAACTGTAATGTTAACTTATATGGAAGATGACCTGATTAGAGTCTTTGAAGAATTTGAGACTGCAAAAGAGTTGTTTGACTCGTTAATAGCTAAGTATGATATAACTGCAAAGTTGCATGTACAGTTGCTACTACAAAAATACAACTTCTTTAGAATGAAAGAAGAAGAAAATATAGTAGAACAAGTGAATCATATGCTGGTAATGGCTAGGGATTTAGCCGTAGCAAAATCAGTCATCCCCGAACCAATGCAGATATCAACTATACTAAACAGTCTACCTCCATCATGGAATATGGTCACCACTGCCTTAAGGTTAGGGCCTGAAATCAACCTTTCGGAATTGCCCCTAAAGCTAGCAATTGAGCAAGAATACATACTCAAAAACAAAAGGGAAAAACTGCTAGTAGTATAGGATGAGTTGACATCTAGCTCTAAATCCAACCAGAAAAAGAAACCAAATAAAAAGTTTGGCAAGAATAACAAGAAAGGTGGTCAAGCTTTTAAGAAATCACAGGAAACCGCTTCCCGGATCAAGTGCTTTAACCGTGGAAAGATAGGGCACTATAAGAGGGACTGCCGCAACAAGAAAGGTGGAGGAAACAACCTACAGCACGGACAATCAGAGAAGCAGGACATAATCTGTGTAATTTTAGAATGCATATACTTTGACCGCCCAATTATAGGTTGATGGATAGACTCCAGAACTACAAGACACATCTCAAAAACCAAGGAAGGGGCAATTGATCTAAAGGAATATCAATCCGGAGAACATCGTGTGTACATGGGAAACAATACCTTTTCAGATGTTTTGGATATTGGATCCTTTAGGATATTTGTACAAGGCAAACCAATTGTACTGACTGATGTGTTAATTGTGCCATCTATAAGGCGCAATCTGGTCTCGGTCCCTGCCTTAGTAAAGAAAGGTTTTGAAGTTAGGTTTGTACCTAACAAGGTGACTATGAAAAAACATGGGAGAATCTTGTTCTCAGGAGAATTTGATGTAGAACATGGACCGTTCAAGTTATCCGATAATGAAAGTCATCAATCTTCTGTTTATATTGAAAGTGTCTTTTCTATTGATGAGAATATGTGGCTTAAACACCTAGGGCATATAAGTATAAAAAAGTTGAGGAAATTATCCAACTTTAACTTATTACCCGGATTTGAGAAAAAGACTTTCAACAAATGTGAAGCTTGCATATAAGAAAAAATGACAAGGAAAGTCTTTCCCAAGAAAATAAAAAAGGCAACAACCCTGTTAGAGATTATTCACATAGATTTGTGTGGACCTTTGAGAGTAAAGACACATCGAGGAAAGGGTTACTTTATAACCTTTATCGATGATTACTCTAGATATATTTATATATATCTTTTAGCATATAAATCAGAGGCACTTGAAGCATTTAAAGAATATAAACAAGAAGTGGAAAATCAATTGGGGCATACTATCAAAGTCTTGAGATCAAACAGAGGAAGTGAGTATACCTCAGCAGAATTTTTAGAATTCTATAAAGACTTTGGTATTACTAAACAAAATACAATGCCTAGAACACTTCAATAAAATTGTGTAGCTGAAAGATACAATAGAATCTTATTGAATATGACAAGGTCTGTGATTATTGATGCCTCTCTACCAAGGGTCTTTTGGGGAGAAGCGGTAAGTATAGTTGTTTACGTGCTCAACAGAGTACCATGTAAAGTTGTGTTCACTACACCATATGAGATGTGGTTTGGGAGAAAACCCAACCTAGGTCATCTTAGGAGATGAGAATCAATTGCACATGTCAAGATCCTTGAACAGTCTAGAGATAAACTAGACAGTAGGTCCTTGAGGTGTATATTTATTGGATATACAAAAGGTTCAAAAGGATATTGGTTCTATCATAAGGACCAAGGACTCATTGAAAGCAAAGATGTTGAATTCTTAGAAGATTCTAAGAATAACATCCTGGAAAATAATGAAGAGTATGTTGATGATTTGGTAGATTTTGACCAATCATCTTTTGAGCCCATAGAAGAACTTCCTGAAACTATCGATACCTTAATTGGATATAAGAGGCCAAGAGCCACTCCATCCTATTTAAAGGATTATCACACTTATCTCTCAGAAGAAGTGTGTAATTCGGTAGATTTAGATAAATTTACTGATAACTTGACTTATCAGCAAGCAATGAATTCATCAAAAGCAACAGACTGGGAGAAAGCCATGGATGAGGAAATTGAATCCATTGAGAAAAAAACCTAAGTCTAGGAATTGACTGATTTGCTAAAAGAAAGAAAAGCTATAGGCTGTAAATGGGTTCTGAAAAAGAAATATAAGGTTGATGGTACAATTGACAAGTTTAAAGCGAGGTTGGTTGCAAAGGGTTTTTCGCAAAAGGAAGGGATAGACTATGTTGAGACATATTCTCCAGTTGCGAAATTTGCATCCATACGTATAATCCTGGCAATATCTGCATACTATGATTTGAATTTACATCAGTTAGATGTAAAGACCGCCTTTCTAAATGGCGATTTAGAAGAAATCATATGCATGCAGCAGCCCAAAGGATTTGTGGTTGAAGGACAAGAAGATAAAGTGTATAGGTTGAAAAAATCCCTATATGGCCTAAAACAGTCACCTCGCCAATGGTATTTGACTTTTCAAAATGCCATTATAGAACTTGGGTTTGTGGCTAATAAACTTGATCACTATGTTTATGTTTGGAACAGTGGGAGTCACTTTGTCATCTTATCTTTGTATGTCGATGACATATTGTTGACTGGAAATGACAATGAAATGATTGTCCAAACCAAGTCATGGTTGAACTCCAAGTTCGAAATGAAAGATATGGGAGAAGCATCTTATACCCAGGGTATAAAGATCTCTCAAGATAGAGGATCTAGACTCTTATGCCTGAGTCAAGAGAGATATATAGACTATATCCTCAAGAAGTTCAAAATGGGTGAATGCAAGTCTGCAGATACACCTGTTGCAAAAGGGGTGAAACTAAGTAAGGTTGATTGTCCTGGTGAAGGTGACGATAAGCCTAATGTTCCTTATGCTCAAGCTGTTGGCAGCTTAATGTATGTTATGTTGTGTATAAGACCTGATATCAGCTTTGTTGTTGGTCTTGTCAATAGATATCATGGTAATCTAGGTTGGCAGCATTGGATAGCTGTAAAAAGGATTCTAAGATATCTGAAAGGAATAAAGGACTTAAAACTATGTTTTCTAGCAAATGAACTAGAAGTGGTAGAATACTCAGACGCTGACTTTGCTGGGAGCAAAGATGACAGCAAATCAACCTCAGGATAAATATTCTTATTTGGAGGTGGTATTATTTCTTGGGCATGTAAGAAACAGGGTTGTGTAGCGTTGCATACATAGGAAGCTGAGTATATTGCTTGTTGTATGGCTGCAACAAGTGTTGTCTGGATAAGCCACTTCATACATGATTTGAAGTTGGAAATAATAGATGAGCTGGTGGTTATCTATTTCGATAACTGGAGCAGATTGCTCAAAAAGCAAGCATATAATGGTAAAATACCACTATGTTCATGATATGGTTATGAGAAAGGAAATATCCATCTCATACATGCCAACAGAAGACATGTTGGCAGACCCCTTAACCAAAGGCATAACGAAAGAACTCTTCTCAAAACATGTTAGAAACATGGGTTTGAGATATGTTGTTGTATAGGTAAATAACCATACAACGGGTGATTTGTTGTGTAGGGAAATAACCACATAACAGGTTTTGATTGCAATAGTAATCAGGAATCGACATAACTAGTGAAAACCCCGGGAAAGTGGGAGGAAAACCAATATGTCAATACACTTGGCTCGAATAGCCAAGTGGGAGATGTTACAATGAAATGGTCATTCTCGCTCGGGTAACGGTTAGACTGGCCATCCAGCCGTTACCTGAGGAGAGGCCGGATAAGTAACGGACAGTCGTTACTGGATTTTCCGATAACGGCCATCCGTTACCTCTCCCAGACGAGGGAAGCCATGAGAGGAGAAAGCCAGACGACGGGGGAGCGGGTGCCTATAAAAAGGTAGTCATTTACAAGGTGATAGAGATTCACAGAGATTCACAGATATACAGAATACACAAAAAAACAGAGAAATACAGTCGTCTAAGAAAACCTCGTGACATCAACATCCGCTGCGCTCACTGAATCTCTGACGACCCAGAAGACCGAAAGGTAAGTGCCGAAATCCCCTTCACATTATCAGCTTTACATTAGAGTAAATTCTATCATTAGAGCACTACCACGTTGTTGTTCCTCATCATGATTTGCATGTTATATCAATTGGTTTATAAACCCTTGCTTGTCAAGTGTATGCTCCTTTAGATCTACACATATTGGAGACCTCGCAGCCATATATGTTGACGTAGCTATAATTTGCTCGCTGCCATCACCTAGGTTCTTTGATGTTGTTCTGCTGACTGGACAAGATCTACTTAACACAGATTTAATTCCTCGGTGACCCCTTCAACCTTCCTGAATCTAATTAGTCATCGTTGTAATTCAGCCTATCACTCCCTTTTAGTCCCTTACTCAGTTTGTCACACCTAATTAGTCCCCGATCAGCTACCCAATTAAGTCCCAAAGAACTAGTTGAATTCTCAACCATTAGATTGCATGCTCCCGAAATCACACCTTCAACACATTCTGCCAGTTCTTCCCCTCAATCTGCCATTTGTTGGACTGAATTAGACAACCTTCAACCTGACATTAGTAACATAGCCAGATTTAAGCCAACTCACCAATATTAAGACCTAGTTAGCCCTTAACCAACCAGCCCATTAGCTAAACACAACCACATAAAAGCAAGTTAGTCACCATAATTAGACAGAACACATATCTTTAAAACCTCTCCCATTCAATAATCGACACCCATTGACTCTAGTTGATCCCAAGAGAACCCATACCCAATTCTTAGTTAATCCAAAACTGAATCCGACCCTACCCTTACCTATACACTCACAAGGCAGCCTCTTTCTTGCCTACACTTTCACAGTCATACATACACACACCGATCAAAGGAGCACACACATTTGCACTCTTTTATTTTAGACCAATATATAGACAACTACTGCGAGGAGGTTGATCATACTTCGTTGGGGGTAGGTGGCTACCAATTAAGCCTGAACCAAGTCCCACAATTTGTACCCAAATTTTAATCTCAAAAAATCATATTATAAGTCTTGGTTTTTTGTTGGGACCAAAATTTATGCGTTCTCTTTTAACATGCCTCGTAGGACCCATAGATCTAGAGGTTGTCTTTTATTTAGTTTGCCCATGTTTTCTACGTGTGGTCTCTATTTGATTGATTGTATATCTCTGTATATTTGACTTATTCTTGATCATGGGAAAGTCAAATCCTTCATAAGATGGTGAATTCAATATTAAAGATCTACCTCACATCAGCAAGAAATGAATCTAGAACTCACTTTAAGAGGTCGATCAAGGCTACTCTCCTCATCTTCACCTGATGAATGCCCTAAGTTTGAGTCTAATTCTAAAACTCGCCATAGGTATAAAACCAAATTCAAAGCCTATGGGTTAGACTCCTCTAGTGGTTAGATAGTGATCCCTGACCCAATTAGCTAGCTGAAGCCTTTTGTAGGATTTTAATGAAAAAAGAAAAGACTAGAAAAAGAGAAATTTAAGAAAGGAAAACCTATCATAGAAGAGTGAACTCATGGAGACTTAGATGACTTATACTATGACCAATTTAAGGCTAGAGATCGATAGACACCAAGTGTTAGGAATACCCTCCAAGATAAACCTTTGTTTCATAAGCCTAGGAGGTTCAAAGATTGATGAGCTAAAAAAAGGATATCTATGATTAAAAATATGCATCAGAACTTCCAAAGAACTATAGAGAAGAAAGATAAGAAAAGATGTGTAATAGAAGACTTATTAGTGCTGAGATTTGAGACTGACTCAAATGATGATACTGAAGTTTCACAAATTCAACGGTTTTAAAAATCCTTGAGGTCATTACAACTTTTTCATTAAAAAAGCTTCAAAAAGAAAGAAGAATAGCTCTAAGTTGATAGATTGATTCTCCTATATAAACACCTAAAATTTTCTTAAGAAAATATGGTATTTAAAACTGGTTTTGAAATCCAATCTCGAGGCACATAGAGTGATATCTTGAGTGTCAATTTTTCATAAAATTAGCTCACATGAGGAACCAAGCTTAGATGATTTGTGAAGAGAAAAAAGTCCTACGGTTTAAGTCCCTATTACAGTTTACCTTGATACATCCACATATCCAACTCCAGGTTCAGGATCTTTTTAAAAGAAAGACAAATTAAGAGCAAGCACTTATGAAACATATCTAGATCCAGTTCAACAGTGCATTCAATTAATATGGTTACACATATTTCAAGGAGAAGGGACATGATCCGGCTTGAAAATTTGGTAGTAGGTATACGATATCAATGTGGATCCCACCCGCAATCGTCTAGAATATTGGCATATTGGGTCGACTAAGCTTTGGGTCTAGCCCCTTTAAGCTACATTTGAGATCGTAACCTGATTCATGAAACCATAGTTTATTTAGCCCAATTGCACCTACTTATTCCTAAGAATCTATCGAGTTGAGCCCTAAAAACAGTTTTATATCACATATTATATCTATTCACATGGCTTTTAATTAAATTATATATATTGGATACAAAGTATATATGAACATATATATAATCATTTTTGTAACATATATATGTATATAATGCATCAAATGTGGGTTTCGTATGCACAAATGAGATTTCAAAATGTATATATAGATATATAGGAGGGTTATTTTTCATATGTATTATGTATTGAAAGTTTCTTATTGATAAGGATACACATGGATTGTTTAAAATCATGGGAAAACTTATGAAAAGATATCTTGCTTTTGGTTCCTATTTTTGTGCCTAAAAAATCTCTACACTCCCATCTATTTAGGAAACCAATAATCATTAAATGAATTATTCATAATTGAAGTTCATTCAGCTTGACTCGATTTTGTTGACCCAATGGCCTAACCACTTGGCCTCACTCTAGTTTTCACTAAGCTAGATTCGACCAACTGAACCCTGACCAACACTCAAACTCAAGGGTTGATTTGATCCACCTTGTTTGGTTGAGATCTAATAGATGGTCCATTAAATCAATATGGTACATTAAGGTTGAACACGGTCAAAGACAAGAAGGCTTGGGAAGTCCCACCCTAGGCTCACACAAATGGACACTTGGTCCAACCAAGGAACCAAATGAAGACTCACTCGTTGCTTGAAATTTTAGGAATAAAACTGCTGAAGATCATTTGCATCAAGACTACTTTCCTTATATTTTTGTATCTTTTTCCATTTGTATCTATCTTTTTTGGCTACAAAAAAAGTTATAAATAGGGCTTATGCCCTCCTTGTAATCCATCTCTCTCTAGAATCAATCCTCAAGTGCAAGCAAGCCATCGGGTTCTCTCTCTTCCTCTTTCTTATTTTCTCCCCTTTTCGTTTGATGTGTTGTGAGAGTGCTCAACCAAAAGACGGTCGACCATCTTCTAACATTCTAGGAGGCATTTAATCAAACGAGAAATTGTCCTGCATATTTCTTGAAGAAGTGTGCAAGTTTTCGAATCCGATTCTCAATCCTTAGGCTCAAATCAACTAGGTACTTTATTAATTTCATATTAGGATTATTTATGCTACATGAGTTTTCTTATTTGCATGCATCATAGGTTGCTTTAATTTATCATATATCTTAGTTTACATTTGCATCGCTCACGTTTAGTTCCTTAATTAATTTTCATTAGGTGTTTCTATTATTTCAATTTATACATTATTTGGTTTTGATCACCCATCTAGCATCCCAAGTTAATGCATCACGTTAGGTTTTACATTAGATAGTCTTAATATTCTTCTTGTCACTAATTTGCATGAGCCTGTTAGTTAGCATGCATAATATTTATTTTCATCATACGCATACATATTAATTTGCATTAGCCCTTTCATATTAAGAACATGAACTTATTATTTCGTTTTCATCATAGGCCTATTAATTATTTTTATTAGGCATGTTTCGTATGTTATTTAATTTCAATCATTTGTTTGCACACATGATCCATATTTCCGTAGCATATCCATGCCCAAGTAATTATCTATATGCACCTGCTTTTTATCGTTTGCATCCTTGTTCATACACCTTAATATTAGTCATTGCACATTAGTAATTCAATCCTTGCATACAAATAAGTTTTGGTTCATTAGGTCGGTCTTATCTTGTTAATTTCTTGCATTTCCTATTTTACAACAATTATGGGTATTCTTAATTGGTGTATTAATATATACAAAAGATTAATACCTTTGAAGAACTCATAGAATAGATAATATAGTATGAAATGAATATTAAGAAAGGTATCTATAATGAATTCCTTAGAAACAAGAGCGTAAGAGAAAGGAGGAATCTAAGAGCAATGTCAATACTTTGGTGAAGAAAAATAGAACCCCTAGAGCACCAACAAGAGAGGAACCTACACTTTCTCCCAAAAGAAAATACTAAGAACCAACATCTTGAGACACCGAAATAAGAACTTGTGACGCTACTTAAACTCTGCATACAAAGGCTATTGTCGTTGGACAATCAATGAAAGAGGTCCTAAAAATCCTAGTAGAGGGAGAGTTTCTTTGACATTTCGATTCTCAAACTCTCTTTAAACTAAAGGCTAGTACTGGTAGGTACTGTAATTTCATAAGGCCGAAGGACACAACATCGAGGATTACTTCATACTCAAACATAGAATTCAAGATCTGATAGATAAAAAAAACTTGTATTCATATAGAAACCGGATGCCAATGAGGATAATCAAGATCAAGGAGTCTTTAGACATCCATTTCCTAAACACCACGTCTCTTATTGCGATTCTATCATATCTCGTAGTATGATTGAGTTATCTCAGTTCTTAGTTTATGAAGACCTAGTTGTGACACTTTATCCTCAACCTCAATTAGGTTCATACATTTTGCTCGACTCTCGGATACTTTCCCCACCTGAGAGTCTTCTTTTAGAGCCATTTGGATGTCCACACATCCCTTCTAAGTACTCACCAAGAGAAACTCAAACCATTGTGGTTCACTAAAGATGCCCATCTTTTGTGTCTACACCTCTATTCACCAAGTAGAGCACCTTGTATGCCCACTCATTCTAGTGCCTTACTCCCTATTATCATCAATGCCCATACCTTGATCCTTAGAAATCCCTCATCCTATGCTAAGACCTAGTCATCCCTTAACCACCCTATGCATTAGGTAAACACAACACATAAGAACAATTTAGTTAACATAATTAGACTGAACTCTTCTTTAAAACGTCTCCCATTCAATAATCGACACCCATTTACTTTAGTTGATCCCAAGGGATCCTAAATCCAATTCTTAGTTAACCCATTTATCTATTCCCTCACAAGGCAGCCTATATATATATATATATATATATATATATATATATATATATATATATATATATATATATATATATATATATATATATATACACCCCTTTCCAAGAAGCACGCATACTTGCACTCTTTTATTTCGAACCAATATAGAGACAACTACTAGCACACCAAAGTTGACCCTAACTTTTGGGGATACAACACAACTAATGATGCCCGAACCAAGTCTCACACTTTGCACCTAAATTTTAATCTCAAAGAATCGTATTGTAGGTCTTGGTTTTTAGTTGGGACCCAAAATTTTACATACAAAGTTACATGAAATAAATTAGGCCGGTGAAGTGAGCTTTAAGTCACTTGTTGGGTCTGTTTAAATTTTGGTAAGTGAATGGATTGAACTTAATATTTATATTAAGGGAGGAATAAAGAGTTTTGGTTGAAGTGTGTTTTTGAAAGTGTTATTCTGAGGTCTCATATATGCAACATTATCTAATGAGTCAATGGCTTTGTTAGATAACATGATTGTTTTGCTTATTAGTTTATTCGGATGATTAATTATATTATCATTCTTTAAGGTGTCAATTTTGAAGATGAACTTTAAGGGTGGATGTCTATAATTAAGTTAGGCAGTAATTTGTATTTTTGTGATATGTAGATATGAATATTGTTAATTGAGTTACTCGTATAACAGATGTGTTTAAGAAGCATTTAACGAGTTCTGAGTATTTGAATGGAAACATGTGATTTATCAATTGTAAGATGTTCGTTCAATCAAATTTGGTGAAATTGGTGATGTTTATTTTTGCAAGTACGTGTCAAATACATCAAAGAAAAGAATGAAGAAAAATTCATAATAAAACCCCTTAGTCCAACCATAGAGTATAGATACCATAACATCTCCTCTAAAATCGTGGAAGCCTTAACCACTCTAAAAGACAAAATACCCAAAAATAAGTTCTTTTTGTAGTTTTAAGAACCAAACTTTCAAGTACCAAAAAATAAGCATTCACAATTTCCTCGCTTTTGCCTCTAAAATTAAAAATCAAATGCTAATTTTTTTTGTCAAAAGGATTTTATTTGTAGTCAAAATAAAACGCGATCATAAGACAAAAGCCCAAAAATGGTATCCCCTGGAATTGAAAGGCGGCCTGACTTAGTGATGAGAGCTGGAGAAGGGAGCCCTAAACCCTCCTGGATTGGCACCAGACCATTCAGAGTAATCCTAGCCTGAATTTGGCATTCACAAACCTTTGTTAACTTGCGTGACATCACAGCTTTCTTCCTCCTTAATGGCATCCCCTTGTTCGTCTAAATCTTCCATTAATGCATTGGAGACGACGTCTCACATCCAATGGATGTTCGGTCTTCTTCATTCTTCCATCGTAGACTTGTTGCGGTACATAACCTCCACACTCACGCTCTGGAGCTTCTTCATGTGCAACTAAACAATTAGACATGCAACTGAATACCTCTACTTAGACATGACCGATTCAGAACCAAACCATTAGTTCCTACCAAAGCCTAACCCGGTCAGGAATCAGTGGGAACTGGAACCAGCTGAACTGAACCCAGAATCAGAATCGCAACCAAGAACCACCTGGTTCTGTGGAACAAGAACCTATGGTTCCAAACGCCAGATTGGCTATTCATTTATGGATTTTTGTTAGAAAATTTTGTTTTTTATATGTTTTTCAGTTTTAGATGATTTGGATGTCACAAACTGGAAGTGAAACCGACAACTGGAGCAGGAACTGTGCCTGTCCTGATTCAGTTCCAGTCCCTAGTTCTAGGAGAACAGGAAGCAGCGGTTCCCACCATGCCTACATCCATTTATCCGATAGATCAACCAAGCAACATAAGTAACTAGGTCATCTGAAAGCTTAGAAGAGATAAAAGAAACAGAAAGAAATGCAATCTTCAACTCATTCTCCTTTATTAATTGTACAACTTAAAGCAGTTAGAAGGACAAAACAAATGCGCAATTCCACAGGCATGTGAATAAGTAACGACTCCAAAGGGAGGTTTATGGGTGAATGTCTGAAGACCCATCTCCGAGTATATTTTCGTTTCAAAATTCATACAAATACATTCAAATTTAACATTCCGTTCACTCAAAAAGGAACATGAAGGATCCATACTCTGAAGAGAAAAACAAAACAAAAAGAAGATGGAGAAGCCATCATTGCACAAAAATTAGCTGCCTGGTTTGAATTCCACCTATACATCTGTCGCCCATTCATAAATACCAAGGCTCCACCACTCCTTTGAGATGCATGACCACAGTTTCCAAGGTTCAAATGTAAATAAACAAAATCCAACAGGAAAATGATGCCGTACTTTCCGGTTCTATCACCCATTCATTTTCCTTATGCAGACAAGTTTCAACTGGTTTCTTTCTAAGTTGGTTTCTGCAAGATCACCCACTCTCAACCTTCATTGAACCATCATGAGGGCTGGCCGAAGTGGACAATCCTCTCTGGTTGGAGAGGTTGTTCGGCTTCGTTGGTCATCCTCACTTCCACTGGTACGCATTTTGCCAGGCCTGGGGCGGATGTTGACACCCATCGGGAAAGGTTCCTGAAGAAATCGTTATATTAATTCTCCAAATGAGACAGAAATCATGGAACAGGAGCAAAACTATGTCCTTTCCATACAGAGCAATCAGCAGCCTAAATCCTAGAACTAGAATCCGTTCAGTTGGAGGGTGAGGATCTAGTGTAGGATGCCGATATCGTTCATCATTTGACGTTATATTCCCTTGATTCCAGTATAGATGTGCTTATTATGAGATGACATGGTAATAAAGCTAAACCTAAAAATGGTTTGACGGCTAAACTACTCAAATCACACTGACCCAATCCATTAGTGACTGTAGTGAGGAAAAACAGGCATCAAATTATGAAAGAATTGCATACCAGATCACCAGCATTTGGACCATCAGAATGGAAAAGAATAGGCCTACATCGCTTGTCCTCATTCATCAAACTTGAATTCTGGAAGTGAGCAGTCAGAGCTGCTTTTCCCTGAATCCGAGCATATGCAAGAGATGCCACCTTCTCACTATTAAACTTCTCCCACTTTTTCCCATTAAATGACTGCAGGTCAACAGATGGTGATTATCAGGCAACAGCAGATCGGAACCTGATGGGCCTTTGCTTAGAAGATGTTGAATAGTACCTCATAAAATGGAATAATATGCATAGCATCGATCATGTTGATGAAAGCATAACCAACATTGCATTTGTTCTGCATAAAATTGGATAAAGGTGAAGGGTACAAGAACAAAGAAGACTTGTCAAAATACAAATTAATGGTTCACTGGAGCTATTAAAGCATATAATTACTTTAAAATCGATTGGCAAATAGATGAAATCATAAGTTCCTCGATGACATTCATCAATTGCAGCCAGCAGCATCTTAGAAGTGTACCTACAAGAGAAGTTCATTAGTCGTAAGATCAATAAAACCCTGGAAACTAAAATACACATGACAACAACAACAACAACTAAGCCTTTTCCCATACTAGACGGGGTCGGCTACATGGATTCTTTGTTTCCACAGATCTCTATCGTGTGCCATGTTAGCAGTTAACTCCCAATAAGCTAGATCATTCTTTATTGTTTCTTTCCAACACTTTTGTGGTCGTCCTCTACCTCTTTTAATACTTTCCAAATTTAGGTTTTCTAACCTTCTTACAGGTTCTTCTTTTGATCTTCTTTCTATATGTCCAAACCATCTTAAACGATGTTCTCTCATTTTATCCTCTATTGGTGCCACTCCTAATTTGTTTCTAATAACCTCATTATGTATACGGTCTTTTCTTGTATAACCACTCATCCATCTCAACATCTTCATTTCTGTCACAGACATCTTTTGTACATGTTGATGATTAACTGCCCAACACTCAGAACCATAAAACATGGCAGGCCTAACTGCTGCTCTATAATATTTACCTTTTAATTTTAATGGTATCTTCTTATCACAAAGAATACCTGATGCTCCTCTCCATTTTAACCAACCAGCATTAATTCTATGTGTAACATCTCCATCAATTCTTCCATCACTTTGAAAAATTGACCCTAGGTATTTAAAACTTTCCTTTTGGGGAATGCAATGTGTGCCAATTTTAATTTCTATGTCCTCTGAAGTAGCCAAATGATCAAACTTACATTCCATATATTCTGTCTTTGTTCTACTAAGTCGGAGGCCTTTGTTTTCTAATGTTTCTCTCCATAGTTCCAATTTTCTATTAACTTTCTCCTTAGACTCCTCCACTAATACAATGTCATCTGCAAATAACATACACCAAGGTACTTCATCTTGAATATGTTTTGTTAACTCATCCATCACCATTATAAATAAGTATGGACTTAAAGTTGATCCTTGATGTAACCCAATATTAACTTCAAAGAAGTCTGTCGTTCCTTCATGAGTCCTCACACATGTTTTTGCACCATCATACATGTCTCTTATAAGGTTAATATATGTCAATGGGATACCTCTTTTTTCCAAAGTTCTCCAAAGAACCTCCCTCGGTACCCTATCATAAGCTTTTTCTAGATCAATAAATATCATGTGAAGGTCTTTCTTTTTTGCTCTAAAATGTTCCATAAGACGTCTCAAAAGGTGAATCGCTTCAATAGTAGATCTACCTGGCATAAATCCAAATTGGTTCTCTGTTGTACTTGATACTTGTCTTAACCTACGTTCAATAATTCTTTCCCATAATTTCATAGTATGACTCATTAACTTGATACCTCGATAATTCGCACAATTTTGAATGTCTCCCTTGTTCTTATATACGGGTATAAGTGTACTTGCTCTCCATTCCTCGGGCATCTTTTGGTTTTTCCACATTTCATTAAATAGTCTTGTGAGCCAAGTGATTCCTATTTCTCCTAGTATTTTCCAAACTTCTATAGGAATATTATCTGGTCCTACCGATTTACCACTCTTCATATGTTTAAGAGCCTCTTTGACTTCATTCTTTTGAATACGTCGGTAGAAATTGTGGTTTATATACTTTTCTGACTTGGCTAAATCTCCTAAACTAATACTAACATCTTTATTTTCATTAAAAAGATTATAAAAATAGTTTTTCCATCTATTTCTTATATCATCATTTGCCACTAGAATTTTTTCATCCTCGTCTTTTATGCATCTAACATAATTAAGATCTTTAGTTTTCTTATCTCTAGCCCTAGCTATCCTAAAAATGTCTCTTTCACCCTCTTTTGAGTTGAGTTTTTTATATAAGTCCTCCCAAATCTTAGCTTTTGCTTCACTAACGGCCTTTTTTGCTTCCTTCTTTGCTTTCTTATAAGCTTCTAAAGTTTCACTAGTTTTCTTAGCATAATGTAATTTGTAACATGCCCTCTTTGCCTTGATTTTGTTTTGTACTACTTCACTCCACCACCAAGCTTCTTTTTGTGCCGGTACACCTCCCTTAGATACCCCTAACACATCTTTCGCCACTTTCCTAATATGTATAGCCATATTGTTCCACATATCAGAGGGTATGCCAACATAATTCCAAACATCTCCTTGAAGGACTTTTTGTTTAAATATATCTTCTTTCTCACTTTTGAGGTTCCACCATTTAGTCCGAATAGCTCGATGCACTCTTTTCTTCTTTGTCCATTTTTTTATTTGTAAATCCATAACTAAAAGTCGATATTGGGTGGTTAAGCTTTCTCCTGGAATTACCTTACAATCTTTACAACACGCTCTATCTTTTTTTCTATAAATAAAGTAATCAATTTGTGTTTGTGATAAGCCACTCTTATAAGTAATTAAATGTTCATCTCGTTTTTTGAAGATTGTATTGACTATAAAGAGATCAAATGACATAGCAAAATTTAAAATCTCCCTACCTTCCTCGTTTATATCCCCATAACCAAAGTTTCCATGAATCCCTTGATATCCTAATGCCTCTTTACCGACATGTCCATTTAAATCTCCTCCTAAACAAATCATCTCCCTTTGTGGAATCTTTTGAAACACCTTATCTAACTCTTCCCAAAAAACTGTCTTTATACTATCTTCTAGTCCTACTTGGGGTGCGTAAGCACAAACTATATTCAAAACCTCTACACCTAACACTAATTTCAATGTCATAATTCGGTCACCATATCGTTGTATGTCTACTACACTCTCCTTTAAATCTTTATTTATGATAATACCAACTCCGTTTCGGGCCTTTTCTTTACCTGAGTACCATAATTTAAAACCTGTATCCTCTATCTCTTTTGCTTTTTCTCCAACCCATTTTGTCTCTTGTAAACATAGAATATGAATCTTTCTCCGAATCATAGTATCCACCACCTCCATTAGCTTACCCGATAATGTTCCAATATTCCAAGAACCAATACGAATCTTATTATCTAGGACTAGCTTCCTTACCCCCCGCATCCGTCCATAATCAAAATGCGGAGACCCTCTCTGAAAATTTTTCACTACATTCGGGCGGCAATGTAGCGGGACTAACTTCTTTACCCACACCCGTCCATGATGTGGGAACCCTCTCTGCAATTGATTCACTACATTCGGGCGAAAATGTAGTGGCCCTTGCTTACTTCTTACTGCATTCGGGCTCTGCAGCACGTCGCTAGGCGGGAACGCCCCAAAGCAATGCTCATAATTTTTGTAATCCATGTTGTAGAAATCCGACGAAGTTTTACGCTGGCTGTCGGAAGCCTAACACAACCCTCCTCCTTTATCCGGGCTTGGGACCGGCAATGCAAGGGTGATCCCTTACATGACAACACCCTTGCAAATTAAAATCAAGCAACATACTTGTTAGGAATGTTCTTGATCATAAGGGTTGTTCTTTTATCTTCACGATGTACTATACGGTCAATATCCAGCTCAAACTGTTTCTTGTTATCAATTTGAGCACCCAAGTCACTTCTCCTACCCGTCATCCTCTCTGTGGGGCTTCCAAATGGAGGTGGCACAGGGATCACAGGGTTTCTGCTTGGAAACATGATACCCCTTTTCTGTGGAGAGGGTAATCCCACATTAGCAAGCACTGAAGGATCAAAAACATTTCGACCAACATGGGAGAACATGTTTGGAGCTGTAAATTCCAAGGGATGCAGCCGAGGGCTTCCAGAATACCTCATACTCCCGACAGAGCCAGGGACAAGAGTTGCAGGTTCACCAGGATCCCCTAAAAATGATTGTCGAATGTCCCAGAGGGAAGGATTAACTGTAGAAGCTGAATTCACATTGTGATGAGGTGAAGGGAAAATTGGGTTGACCATATGGACTTGGGATCTTGGTGTACCATGAATTTGATGTGGATGGCAGCCAGCAGGCCAGAAGCAAATGGTGGTGAATTCGCCCACATCATGTGACTTGGCACATGCGGTTGATATGAGTTGGGCTTACTCCACATTATGTTGTGACCATGCACTGGGCAACTGCTATTTCCTACAAAGACCAGATAGAGAGGAAGAACCAATTAACCATGAAACCTGTAATTATTGGGCACGGAAGAACATGCATAGAAGAGGAAATGAGAAACTAGAATTGCTTTTCCAGCTGAACAGCGTACAAAGGGTACAGTGAATAAATGATCAAGAAAAACTTAAAAGCAAATTTAGATACTTTAGTTGCATCAAATTAAGGTTAGATGGACCCATTGACCACATACGATAGCATCAATATCACACTTCATGAAGCACACAAATTTATTCAGGTACCATATAGATCACAAGCATGTCCATATATGGAAAAAAAAGAGAAAGATGTCTCGTTCCTTTATCATGGTAAATGACAGGATAAAAAAGATACAGCCCAATGCATGTGCTTCAGAAAAGGTAGATAACGGAAACAACGTTCCTTCTTTCTAAAGAGTACCTTCACTTAGTTCAAATGAACGGCTTTGAAATTCATTAGGTGCAGCCCTGTGGACATGCCTCCCATCAATCCCGGTCATAGCTGACATGGTGCCAGAAGACTTGCATGTGAGGGAGTTGTTCATGATAGTGCATTCAGGAACTGAATGAGGATGAAAAGCTGGGATGCCTTCATATTCATAATTAATATGTCCCAGTGATTGGTTAGGCTCCCCCAAGTTAGACTGGCTGTCATTATTACCAATCGATGAAACTCTGACTGGTGGAGATATCCCCGGGGCAATACTGAAAGAAGATAACTCTTGCAGTGCAGAATCAATAAACTGATTAACGGTTGGACGGCTTCCACAATCATGATGGCTTGTAGGTATTGACCGGTTGGAATGTGATCCTGTTGAGAAGCTTTTTTTCTTAAGAAAATTCATAAATGCATCAAGCAAAATCATATGTTTTGTGGAAACTGGAACCATGAAGAAGTTAGGTTTCCAAATGTTTATCAAAGTTTTACCATAGCAACTTGGATGCGAGTTGTTTGAAGGGCTACCCTTCTGTTGAAGCAAATTAGTTTCCTCAATTTCCATGTCTTGTGATAATTGTTGAGTAAGACTGGAAAATTGTTAAGTTCACAAGTAACTGCATCAAGTAGAAAATATAAAACTAGACTCATGAAACAATATCAGAATAAGGGAGGATATTCTTGAACAAGTAAAAGACAATGCTTGCATGCATGTTTGTGAGTTTCAACACAAAAATGTTTCAATGGTGTTCAGGGAGAAAAGAAGCATGCCATGAGCGAAAAGCATAGTGACCTCCATGCAAGAAAAATACGAGTAACATTATAAAAGATTTTAAGAATGAGAAGATCAAGATTTTGATTTGGATGGATCATGTAGCTGCCAATTTTCAGATTATCTCCATTTTTGGAATGATTTGGTTCTGCTATGTGCCTAGGCAAGTGTGTCTGCTGTTAAAGAAGGTTCTGTAAAGATAGGGTTGGTGGGTTATGAACCTTCCTCCAAGGAACACTACCCAATGTAGGGTCGTTTCAAAAGGTTAAGAGAAGACCGATTAAGGAGTCACCATGTGTGTTTGGTATATGAGTGGAATAGTGATGGTATCAATAGGTCACTTGCATGATGTGCAGTATTTTATGCAACAAAAAATCCCTACGATCTTCTTCAAGAATTCTGCCATTCCGATTTTGAGAAGTTTATTCCCCCTTGAAATACAATAATTGGAGGTGCTATTCTGTCTTGAATTAGAATACACTCGAAAAACAAAAATTGGCATGCATATGAATCCACAGAAAATCTTCTGCAAACAGAGCAGAAAAAAGAAGTTTGCGTCCAGGATACCACCGTCTTGCACCCCCAGGGCGGCTAGGCTCCAGCTTTATCCACTTCCCTGCAACGTCACTCCCATTTAAAGCTCTAAGAGCAGCTTCAGCTGCTTTTACATCATAAAATTCAATGAACCTGTGATGACGCTTGTGAGGTGCTTCACGGATCTGAAACAGAAATGACACATAAATACCAATTTTTAAGAAGTTAAGAGAGTGTTCTACAAAGTAGAAAGGTGCAGACCTCCTTGATCTCTCCATAAGCACCAAAAATCTGGTGCAGCTCATCATTTGAGATGGAAGAATCAAGGTTAAACACAACAAGTGTACCTTGATTAATATCTTTCTCTGAAGGATTTTCCTGCAAACATGTAAAGTAAACTAAAAGAAGATGCCTGAAGATAGCAATATCGGAAATAAAAGGAGCAAACAAATTAAAGTCATTCGTGCAACCAATTTTAGAAACATCCTATGCAAAGCAGGAGGCAATAGCCCCCTCCCAACAGACACACAGATTGCAAGAAATGGTAGTTGCATTTAGTCTCATATTAAGGTGCAATCAGACACAGTGTTTATTCGTTAGGAGGAGGACCCTAATATCTAAACCGACAAGGGAAACCACCTTATTGAAGAAATGAAGCACATACAAACTTTCTAAAGATGACAGAATCAAATAAAGAAGATGGGACCCATAGAAACTAAAGCTTTCGAAAAACTGGATAGTCAAGAAAAGCAAAACACTGGAGCATAAAACTATTGAATTTCCTCCTCCAGGGATATGTTGAAACGGATAACATAATCAAAGGTGTGTACCTTTGGAATGGAGAAGTGTATGTCAAGCTTCCGACGACTTAAGGGTTTGTTCTGAAATGCGCTTAGGGCACTGCATGCTGATCTTATATCATAATAAGAAATCATGACAAAACCACGATGTTTGCATGCAGTGTAAAGTGCACAAATATCCCCATATTGCTGAGAACAAATGCAACTGCTGATCAGGAAAATAAGTCAAAGCACCATATAAACTAAGGTGGGAGATTACAAATACCTCAAATAAATCCCATAACTCGGTATCTTCTACATTACTGTCTATGTTCCATATGTATAATGTTCTAGAGGGGCGTTCACCAAACGGGTGCTCTCCACCAAAGCACCCACTAGATCCTACTAGCTGGCTGTTTGAAGTAATACCAACTAGATCAGGACTCCTATTGCTGCTACCATAACAGCTCAGACTATCGTCAGCCTCTAACTCCATCCCACCTACACTGCTGAACAAATCAAAATCTTCCATGTTATCACCATTCTTGTTTTGAGCAATTAAATCACTGTCATCAATTACTCCAGAAAATATATCATCATCATCTTCAGGGAGAAGATCCCCAATAGTTTGTGCCTCTATCTCTTCAAGGGACTTGAAAGGTTCATCATCCTCAAAGTGGGTGGTAGTAGTACCTATAGAATGACCAAATATGTTGCTGCGAGCTGATATTCTCACTGAATTGATCAAAAGAGATATGTATTTAGAAACATAGTCTTCAAACAAGTGGACATCATTACATGTGACATAGATAAAGCATCATATTTTGGGAGTAGAATGCACATAATTTTACATGAAATGGACAAAACAAAATTACACAATATTCATGAAATAGAAGGTATATCCTGGTTACAAACAAGTGTGAGTTGAACAAAGCATCTGAGTTCTAAGGAACCGAAGAAAGAGAAGCAATACGTTTATTGTCAAATATTTCTGACAAAGAGCTAGAAAACAGTCCATTCTCATACTGAGATTTGCTAATGTCATTCTTGCTGCCCTCCATAAATAAAGATCGATTTACAGAGAATTTCATTCTGATATCTACATCCTGATCTATGGTCCTCCATGAAGTAGTTCCTGAGAGAGACGTTCTTTCGGACCCAATAGCGACCTTACTTTTTGTTCTTCAGATGGATAAGGGTGCAGGCCTAATGTAATTTCCATTACGGATGACCAAATTTTTCTTATCCGCCGATCAATTCAATGCCGGAATCAGACCTGTGATTAATGTGGGTATTTCCGTTTCCAGAGTTGGATCCGCGGCTCAAATTAAAGCCATGAAACAAGTAGCTGGTAAATTAAAATTGGAATTGGCACAATTTGCAGAATTAGCTTTTGCACAATTTGCTTCTGATCTCGATAAAGCTACTCAAAATCAATTGGCAAGAGGTCAACGATTGCGCGAGTTGCTTAAACAATCCCAATCAGCCCCTCTCACCTGTGGAAGAACAGATAATAACTATTTATACCGGAACGAATGGTTATCTTGATTCATTAGAAATTGGACAGGTAAGGAAATTTCTCGTTGAGTTACTGTGCTTACTTAAAACGAATAAACCCTCAATTCAAGAAATCATATCTTCAATCATGCAAACTGTATATAACCTTCAATAAACCAGTGGTTACAAAATATGATGGTAAACTTTGAACAATTTTGAAAAATCATGGAAAAATGCCTACATATTGGGTTTTGAGGTGTCTAGGCGTTGGAAGGAAAAGGTATGGGCTTTTTCCTTTCTTGTGTGTTCCCTCCATGTTTGACAACACCTAATAATTAAATTGGGGGGGGGGGGGGGGGGAGAAACTTACTCACATTAAAGGCTATTTCTTAAATGAATATAGGAATAGCAGGGAGCATATTAAGTTTGTATTCGTCACAACATACTTGGAAAAAGTATTACCAATAGTTGGGGAATCTGCCATTGAGGTCTACCATTTCATTATCAGCTATTAAAACATGACATTGGAAATTGAGATATCAAGTATTGGAAGAAAAAGGGATCAAGCTTTTCTCTATTTTCACTCTTTCTTGCACTTTCTGACAACATATTGCATCTGGAAATTAGATGTGTGAAGAATCTGAAGATACTTACCCAAATAAAAGGTAAGTCCAAAATGACCACAGAAAGTATTAGGCTTCTACTGTTTACAACGAATTGAAAAATACTAGTAGAAGTTGGAGGTTCCATCATTGAGCTATTTTCTACGGGAAGCTGGATGACTACCATTTAGTTCTACCTTTTCATTATGAGCTACACTTTTTTATGGTATTTAGTTACTATACCATCTAAAAATTGCTCTTATTTAAGTATCCGATAAAGGCTACATATTTCAGGTTCCTCTATTTTTCTTCATTGTCATTCATAACTGACTCAAATTTTGATGATCATGTAACAAACTTAGTAGCTAGTAGGCAATCACATCTTTTGGCATGGATTCTCCATCAAAGTAACCCCTAAATATAATCATGATTACTAGTAAACACAAACATTTCTTTTTTTTCTCAATCGTAGGTTGTAGTTGGGCTTGGTTTCTCTAATAATTTTTCTCCCCTTTCTATTGATACAAATGATACTTTCAAAGAAACTTCTTCCCAACCTTATGCAAGATTAAGAGTCGTCACTCTCTCCTACAAATGTCCAATATCTAGATACTCGTATTTAGATAATAATCATATATCTCTACCATGAAATATACACATACTGCATATAATACAGCATGTACTTTATATCCTTGATTGAAGACTTGATGACCAAATCACATCGGACCCAGTGTTATCCGTATCACACCGTATATGTATCGTATCGTAGGAAGCTATTATACGATATAATAACCTTTATAGTATGATACAGTTTATCGTGTTGTATCGTACGATACGGTCTGTATCGGTGATACGCCCCCCAAAAAAAATTCAAATTTTTTTTTTCAAATTTGTTTTTGGAGGTTTTTGGCCTCTCTTCACTTCTCTCCAAGGCATCCTCTGGTATGCTTGTTTAGGATTGCAAGCCGTGTATGTAACATATAAATTCGGGTTAGTTTATAAGAAATTTATTGAATAAGAATAATTTATGAACAAATAAAAATGTGACAAAATCATTTCCCTTTCTGTTGCCCTGCTACCAATTCCTAGTTTCATGAAATCACAAACAATGAAGAACAATTTGGTTGTCTCAGTTCATTGAGAGGGCATTTCACAACTTCACTATTTTAGGGTTCACCTTACATGACTTCCATTGAGTTGAACATGATCACCGTGTGTAAGGCTTAACTCAGTCTGTGAACTGAGATCAGAAATAAACATATTACTTGATTTTAACCCACAACATCCATCTATCATCCTTCAGTTTCAAACCATTTCAAGCATTAGTTAAAAAGATATTCTCCAGTAAGAGAAAAAAGAGGATATCATCAAGTAACAATATCACATCACTGTGGTGTCATAGACTCAATAATCAAAGAAATGGAGCTCATCGTTTTGCTTACATATGAAAATTAGCAAATATGCCAACTACATGTACAAAGATAGCAGTTTGTTAATTTTGATATATTAGATGAGTGGATTATAGAAGATAACGAAGAAAATACACTCCTAAGTCCTAACCGAAGAAGACATTGCATGTATTAATTTGGAAGGAGCGCAACAATATCATGTAGGAGATGAAAATTTTGATTTTGAAGCAGAAGGTGGTGAGAAACTTTGAATCTTCATAAAGGAGAAGATGAAGATTATTTAGCTAATCATCCTCATACAAATTTACAATATGTAAATGTAAATGTATTTCATTTTTTGCTTCAATATATGTAAATTTTTTTCAGTTGTTCAATGGTGAATGATCAATATGTACTAAACTTTGCATTATATGAATTCTTTGTAATTACCAGATTTTTCCTATTTGTTTTGATTTTTTTTGGATTTTTATTAAATTTTCTTGATTTTTTTATATTTTTTATATTTTTTAATATTAAAGTATGATACGATATGCCCATATTGTGGAGTAAAACGATACATGATATGATACGTGTCGAACAACACTACTCAGACTAATTCACTCTTTAGAATAACCCCTAAATATAATCATGGATTCATGATTACTAGTAAACACAAACATTTCTTTTTTTTCTCCATCATAGGTTGTAGTTGGGCTTGGTTTCTCTAATAATTTTCCTCCCCTTTCTATTGATACAAATGATACTTTCAAAGAAACTGCTTCCCAACCTTATGCAAGATTAACAGTCGTCACTCTCTCCTACAAATGTCCAATATCTAGCTACTCATATTTAGATAATAATCATATATGTCTACTATGAAATATACACATACTGAATATAATACAGCATGTATTTTGTATCCTTCATTGAAGACTTGATGTCCAAATCACATCGGACCGATTCACTCTTTAGAATAGGCCTATGGTTGCTCAGCTACTAATCAAGCTATAGGAAAATTATGTTGTGTGGATATGTTATATTGACTGCAACTAGATCTGGCAGTTGTATCCTACTATAACAGCAAATAAGCCGCAGCAGGCATATCTTATGATAACTTTTCATTTATAATTGTAATTTTTTAACGCATAAAGTGTAGGTACCCTTTTGTTTTCCAATACTTCTTTGGGTTGATATGTTTACAATGTTGTCGTTACATTAGATTTAAAATAATGCATAAGTCAAGTAGAAATCAAGACTTGTCCCACAATAAGTGAAATGGTTGGCAAGAGAAATTCTTGTCCAACATCATGCTCTATCTTGTGGCATCCTACCTAACCCAAAAGGGTAAGGTCATGTTTTATTATTTCCATTGTCATCTTCGACACATGTCAATCTACAATTGTCCAACACTTTGATACCAAAACTATTACAGATCTTATTGTTGCTTTACAATATATAACTTTCAATTTCAATGGTATCTTCTTGTCACATAGAAGACCTAATGTACCTCTTAACTCAGCCTGCTCGCATTAATTGTGTCATCTCCTTCAATTCTCTCATCTTATTTTGAATACTTACTGATGGGAATGCAATTTGTATCTATTTTACCTTAAATTCGGTTATATATTTTACATATAAAAAAATTATGTATATTTAAATTTATCATGAATGCCTCTAGATTTTATTATTTATATTGATTCACATTCATAAACTGTGCTGGAATATAATTCCCATTGTCTTTTAGAATGTTATTTGCTATTTAATGGTGCACCTGTAAGTTCCTTATATCTATGATACATCCTTGCTAATGCTTTATTGAGGATGAGCACTCTGTGTTATCTGATAAATAAACCTTAATTCTTTTCAGAATTCTGTGGTGGTGTTTCAGAATGCCAAGGTCCACATGGTCCTTCACTAGAGGCCAGATGATAGTCCTCCCATTGCTGCAATATAAGAAAATAGTGACTCTTCTGTTCTAAACCAGACAATTATTGTTGCCTGACCTCAGGAGCTTCCGAATATGAGGGCACCAAACTTGCTGCCTCATCCAATTGATATTTCTCATGCAGCACTTTCAAGGAAAATATGTCTATTTATTTCATGATGTCTATAGCATGTTCTTTCTTGTTCAAATGCCAATCCGGAGTCAAAAGAACAATCTTCAAAGGAACTAATCGCTACCGCTGCAAGGATATCCCAACTGTTCCATTCTCTGTAAATCATTGAAAATGACAAATTTTATCACAAACATTAGAATTACACTGCAGAGACATTCACCATGTTGATCTGATGCGTCATGCTTCCAGAAACCAATTTGTCTCTGAAATGTCGAAAAGGTAATACAAAGTAAATTAGTCACAGACAAACAACACAGTGCACACACAGAGGAGACAGAGAGCACCTCTAGCGGAAAGTGGGTCTCCCCAGAAAAGGCTGATGACATGGATGAAACGTGTGGAGAAGATCCGGATACTTGGTCCATTCTTTCCTTAGAAGCAAAAAGATTCACGAAACTCCGGCCCGTTACCTCTGAAGGCATCGTGCATTCGTGAATTTTGAATAACTATAAAGCAGCGCTTGTAGCCGACCCTGTCTAGTATGGGAAAAGGCTTAGTTGTTGTTGTATAAAGCAGCGCTTTCTTTGATCCGCCGATCCAACCTCTTCATCAATCAATAGTTCGAAGATATTCATGATCAGCAACAAACTCATTGTCCATAAAACCAAGATCGGAAGAAAAGGTTCAATTACTTATGATGAAATGCGGAACTCATCCACAAATTGGTCTTGATCAAGAAGGAACAGTTATCAATAAATCAAGCACCAATCTGGTCAACCTTTTTTGTAGAAATTTCTGCACAATGATAACGAAAAACAATTCCATCTTTCACGATAGTTACAGAATTAATATCGAGAATACACAAACAACTCTGATGCCCCGCCCAAAAGTCCAGGACCTCTCATAAACAACGGATGCAGATCCAGGAATGGATGATCAGCCTGCATCGCAGTTGCTAACGAGAACGCGGCCAAGAAAAAGTACAGGAATTTAAGAAGCAGGCATACCTAACCGGATCGGCACTTTCCGAAGTACGTCCCGCCGGCAATTCCTCCCTCCGGACGCCGTAGAACTCCGTCTCGTCCCTGCCGCACACAGAAACTGGGCGGCTTCGTCGCATTTAGGCAAAAAGTTCGAGTTCCGGATAGATTACAGCATAAGGCAGGATGAAGTCTCCGCATCCGTGCCGTGGAGAACCGCCAAAGCACAGCGTTTTCCACTCATAACGAGGGGAATGGGAATATTTCTCCACTAAGAAAACATAGTGAAGAAAAGGCAAAGCAATGGCGACTCTCCTCTTTTCTCGTTTCTTTGCCGGAATGGAATGCGATCCAGGGTAGCCGGATGAGATCCCCTTGAAAATCATGCAATTCCGGCCGGAGAACGAACACAACCACCGATCCCCGTCAACTCATCCAAGCCACTCATCGCCTTGCGCAATCGTGCAAAGGGGAAACGGAATTTTACACATAATTGACCCGACGGAAATGCGTAGACGGAAAAACCAGAGCGCGTTAAAGTGGATAAGTGGGGCTAGAAGACACCCATTAACCGACGATCGCGCGTCAAATCTTTCCGTACGGAGGGGCAACAAAGTACGGACAGCTGGTCATCCTAATCCTAGTAGAAGCATTTTTACTCCGACGCTTCCGCGCGTCCATGTTTTACCTGCTGCTCTTTTTGCCGTTTCTTCTTTGTCCGATTTACCGCGCCTTCCTCCTTTGTCTTTGTCTGACGTGGCTCCGTAAAAAGGTACTAGTGAATCTTAGAATATTTCACCACAAAAAATAAAATAAATCACGTCCTTTTGCCCAAAGCGACGGGTCAGCGGGTGACTCAATCGATTCCGGTGACCTCCGACGACATCCCGGACTGTCTAGCGACTTTTCTTTTTTACCCAAGAGAGATTTATGCCTATAGATGAGATCCCATTATTATAGCCACCAAAGAGAGGCCACGCGACAACTAAGAAGTGTAGTCTGGCCACTCCATGTTAGTCTTTCGGCTCACTCTATGACAGGGATAGATAAGAGTGGTCGGTCGGTGAGCAAGATTGTCTCCAACAATAACCTTCTCCTTTTCAACGCTCACGTTTCAGATGGAGTCTCCCTTTTGTGGTACGGCCACACCGAATCCCTCACCTAGAGTTACCCGACTCCTTTTTATAAACTAAAACTTCTTCTACATTAAGACCCAAGACACCCAAAAACCATAACATGACTCAACTCATGCATAAGCAAACATACCCATTTAGACTCAACACCCTCAGATCAACCCAAGGTCCAACTGCCAGTATTGGGGTCAAACTTGTAAATCTTCTCAATCTCAACTTGCTTTGCCTCATTCAACCTCCTGGACCGACAATATTTACCGTTAAGAACGAAAATCAACCATCCTCCTACAGCAACCAGAACAATATCTCAACATCTCACCATTACCCAAACCGGTATCGACAGAAACTCCACCACAACACCCATCGGTAGGAACTCCTCCAACCGCCTATAGAGACAACCTCAAGCACGAAACTCTCGCCACCGAGCCTTGTCCAATCACACATGAACAACCATTTTACTGCAATACATGTCTCACCCTACTCAGTGAGCACTGGTTGTTCTCTACGCAATAGCTAGAGTTTGCCCCCATCGGCCAACAACAACATGACGTTGTTGTGTTCCTCAATAACGATATCAACAATCGACTCCCCTAGGCTAGCGCCAGTTCGATTCCACACGAAGTCTGTTGCACATGTTATATGCTCGATCTGCAACAATAATCTGGTAGTAACACCATTGCCCTCTTTTGGCACAGTGGTACCAGAATCTACCTGCACTCCTTAATGGCACAACACCACCACTACCTCCAACACAGACGGCTCTCCACTAAGCCATGCCAGGTCACACCCAAACAAGCCTGTCTCATGTAACATCATCAGCTCCATAGCAAATACAATAGTCTTATGGTAATGTGATCTGTAATGGTAGCAAGCTCCAACATCAGTAGCTTCTGCCTCTAATTGCTCTATAGTCCATCGGCCTAGGCCAAAGGTGGGTCAGATTTTGAAACAAAATCATGTCTCACGATGATGTCCATGACCAGCCTGACACGATCAACAACAACCACCCTGGCCCGTCCCTCAATGGCATGTACCGGTAGCGGTCAAACCTTCACAATGTCCATCACGTCAAAGCTGCCCTCAATTGTCCCACCGATATCGGCAGTGTACAACCTGTCAAGTTCCATAGCACCTCAACAGCAATGGCTCAACAACCAGAACAGTTTTGCTTCTCCACGGTCTATAGCAACATCCTTCTACACCTACACAACTTGTCCAAGTATCAAAGTGGCTCCGAGTAATGCACCACCAGCAAATGTGGCCAAATGTCTACCAAATATGGATATCATGAACTAGATCAAACCCACAAGGGTCTAGGATGGTCCTTCCCCACCCAAATGTCAGTCCAAAGGAGTGGTACAATTTGGCTAACTCTGGGTATGGCATGATAGGGTTCTACAAAATCATGATTTCCCAATAATAAGGAATCAGATTGCTCCCACATAGTTTTATGTGGATCCATGAAAGATTCCTATAGGTTTCTACAAAATTTCACCAAAAAAGTCATACTTACCAGCCTGTGGTGATCCTCGCAAAATCGATCCCAAATGTAGGAGAGACCTACTGCTTACTCTTCACCTCCACCAGATTCTACTAAGAACGGCAACCTTCCTTTGCAATACGCTGGTTTTCCTGAGTTCCCCAAGGACCTAGAGATGTCCAACTACAATCAGAAACAAATAGAACTCCATTCCAATGTTAGAATCATATAAAACAACTTTCAACGTCAAACCTTAAGTTTTGTCACCCGCTCCTCGGCTGCCTTTCAATCGTTTCCCACCAAGGCCACTACCAAAGCCACCTCTTTAATGGTTATAGGCTTTGATACTATTTTGTTTCCAGGTCGATTTCGATAACCAGCCATGATGCCCCACACTATCTAGTAGCTTTTTATTTTTCATTAAACACATACATACCTATACATACACCGTTATGCAAATCTCTTGAAACACCGAAGAAAGGTTTATTTATACAAATAGGATATGTTTGCTATAGCCACCAAGGAGAGACCACGTGACAACTAAGAGGTGTAGTCTGACCGCTGTGTGTCTTAGTCATCTAGCTCACTCTACGGTAGAGACAGACAAGTGGTAGACAAGCAAGGTTGTGTCCTGGACAACAATCTTCTCCCTTCCAACACTCACTTCCCAGGTGGGGTCTCCCTCTCTTCCCTTTATGCTACCACTAGATTGAATCCCTCACCTCCCTTTTATAGACTAAGGGACCAGTTACATGAATCCTAATGAAGAATGAGATAAAGTTATCACCATGACAAGAGGTCTACTGCTGATGGGTACACAGTTGCAGCCTCTCGTTATAAGAAAAAAACATGTCCTTTAGAGATAGAGGCTGCATAGTTTCTTAGGGTTGTCTACTTGTGGAATTTAACCTAGTACAAGCTTAGGCTAGACTTTCCTCTTCATCTCAAAGAAAAAGCCCAAGGCTACACCTAGACGTTGGCCGGTTGTAGTGCTTCCGATTGGATTGAACCAGGTTATGAATTGGCTGGAACCGAAACTGGTAAAATTCGAACCTATAATCAAATACTGCTTGGTTTGGTTCCAATTTAACCTTCTATAGAATCAGAATTGGCCAAAAGTGTCTCTTTGTTTTTTGAATTTCAAATTTTAATATTTTTTTGTTCTAAACTGGTTTAGGCCTCAAGACACAACTAGTGTTGAGTGAGTTTGACTCCAAGTTCTAGGGTAATAGTAACCGTTGGTTTTGGTTTACATGTCTCGCTATTCCCAAATACAATTTATTGCCTAGTCATGTCCAATGTTGAGCGTAGTCTTACTTGGAACAAGTTCGGTTTCCCATAATATATAAATTTGTATATTTGGATAGTTAATTAGATGATGCATGTCTTTGTAACAGCTTATTAAGTTGCGTTTTTCTCATGATCTTTTGGATATTATGCTTTTGAGAGGGAAGGACTCAATGTGCATGATTCCCTCAAAATGGTTTTGTATGTTATATCTGAAAAGAGTGATAAGCCTGCAGCATGAATAACAGACTTATATTTTAGAGTTCTTCATGCCTACAAGTGGTTCACCACTTCATAGTTGGTCTTAGGCCAACGAAAAGGCAAAGGTTGAATTAGATAATTTACATAGACGATATAATTTACAAGAAATTAGATGGTGAACCATTTTTCTTTTTCCCTCGTTGGCATGAAAAGAACATAATGACATGATTTATAGTTGGTCTTATGCTCGAACGTGTGTATTACGAATGATCAAGCCGAGAAGACACGTTAGGGGCACCTTTAAACTGAAAGGTCAAGAGGCAACGACAATTGAACCTATTTTATTAAGCTTGCAGGTTGTTAAGAACAACCAAAAAGGGAAGCTTTTTCACAGGATGATGTTTTTTTTATTTTTGGAGGTAACTGAAAAGCAATGTCCAAAAGAACATTAAATAGAGCTAAGTGATTGAGACTACTCCTAAAGCTACAATCAAGGAAAAGAGACGACTAACTTTATTGATTGGAGAGTGATACTTTTACAACTATAGTACTTCCTTTAATTCATAAAAGAAACAGAAAACTTTATACTAGTAGCTTCTACAACAACTAACCCATTTCCCATACTAGATGGGGTAGGCTATATAGATTCTTTGTTTTCATAGAGCAAGATCATGTGCAATAGTAACAGTAAACTCAGTATAAGTTAAATCATTTATTATTTTCTTCCAACACTTTCTCTTCCGCTTTCTCTTTTAAGATTTTCACAATCTAGTTTCTCGTACCTTCTTACCAGATCTTCATTTCATCGTCTTTCTACATTTTCAAACCATCTCAAACAATTTTCTAATGTTTTTTTCCATAGTTTCAATTTCCTATTCTTTTTTCTTAAACTCATCCACTAATACAATATCATCCGTGAATAATATACACCAAGGAACTTCATCTTAATATGTTTTGTTAGCTCGTCAATAACCAAGATAATTAAATATAGACTTAAAGATAATCTTTGATGTAATCCAATATTATCCTTAAAGAAACATATTATTTTTTATGGGTTCTAACATATGTTTGTGTACTATCATATACATCTCCTATAGATTAATGTACATTAATGGGATATCTCTTTTTTTCAAAGTTTTCCAAAGAATATCTCTTGATATCTTATCATAAGCTTTTTTTAGATCAATAAATATCATGTAAAATATTCTTGTTTTTTGCTCTAAAGTGTTCTATAAGATGTTTCAATAGATGAATAGCATCAATAGTAGATCTTTCTAGCATGAATCCAAATTGGTTCTTTGTTGTACTCGATATTTGTCTCAACTTATACTCAATAATTCTTTCCCATAATTTCATAGTATGGCTCATCAACTTGATGCCTCGATAATTTGTAAAATTTTGAATGTGTCTCTTGTTCTTGTATATGAGTATAATTGTACTCTTTCTCGATTCCTCAAGTGTCTTTTAGTTTTTTATATTTTATTAAATAATTTTATAAGCCAAGTAATATCCTCATATAGGAATGTAATTTTAGTTTTTCCACATGTTCAGAGTGATCCTATATACTTCTATAGGAATATTGTCTGGTGCTAAAGATTTACCAACCCTTATAAGTTTAAGAGCCTATTTGACTTCATTCTTTTAAATATATTGATAGAAATTGTGACTTACATACTCTTTTGATTTGGTTAGCTATCCTAAATTAATATTAACACCTATATTAATATTAACCTTGTAAGTAGCATTTGATTTGACTAAAATTCACTCTTAGATTCAGTTGTTTGGTTCAATCAAATCGATTTTTGTAATTTGCATCTTGATAGGCTTGTATTTATCAAGAGAAAAATTAATTTTCTTTGGATATGGTTCTTTGTAAATTTTGAGAATTGAATTTGACAGATTTAGTTGACAAACCTTTCATATATTTTTGTCTATTATAAAATTTTCAATATTACAATTGATAAATTTAAATGTGTAGGCTTGTTAGGGCTTTACTACAATGAAGCTTACTTGCTTCCTTGTCTTTTCTTTGATAACAAAGATCCGAATATAAGCTGCAAATTAACTTCCATAACATGACGAGGCATAGGCTGATTGGGGTTGAAATAAGTTGATCTTTGGTGAGTCACATCAGCTATCATTGGCTTTAGCTTGGTTTGCAAACCATAGATGTCAACTCAAGTTTTGCTTACAAGAGATACCATAACTCAGCTTGCAAAATCACAAATGAACATTTCTTCCTAAAAAAACTCACAAAGAAATGCTAGAGGTTGCAATTTTGGGCAACAAAGCCACAAATGTATATTAATTGCTTAAGTGCACGTAAAACTATATGATAACCAATAAGTAATAGCTATGAAAACAAAGCCACACTAGTGCAAGACAAGAAAATTAGATATGAAATGCAAACAACAACAACAACAACTAAGCCTTTTTCCTACTAGACGGGGTCAACTACATGAATTCTTGGTTTCCACATAGCCCTATCATGTGCCATGTTAGCAATTAACTCAACATAAGCTAGATCATTCTTTATTGTTTCTTTTCAACACTTTTGTAGTCATTGTATACCTCTTTTAATACTTCCTATAAACACCCAAAAATTTTAAAAAAAAATCATCTTTTAGAAGTTTTGCTTTTTTGACAACTTCAGGTCTTTTAAGGGTTTTTCAAATAAAAATACCTTAAACGAACTCATTTTCGCATCAAAATTTTTTAACAACCTCAAAATGATGATATATTGCATCCCTATCAAAAAAATCAAATTTGGACAAAAGTTTACAAAAATAACTATTTTACTCTTAAGACCAAATTAACAGGATTTTGCTTTTTCAAATGATTGCTTTCAAAGAAAGGATGATTTTAAATAATTACTTTTAAAGAAGCAAGTGAAAATGAGAATATTGGGAACCAAACCCAAAAATATTTGCTAATTTATAAATTTATAAAATTCAAAAACCCTTTGAAATTCATAAAAAAATTAAATTCAAACCGGACCTCAAAAATTCACCAGATTGAGAAGAGTCTCATTGTAGGACATGATACCCAAGGTTAAAGTGGTTTGGTACCCTACACCCATATAAAAGGGTTAAATTGGTCAATGTGGTAAAAGACTGACTCATAGAGCAAAAGTAGGTCACCCTTGTAAACAGAAGTTGGGAATGAAACGCAGTGCTTTCTAAAAATAATATTTGATTTCATTAAATTATATGTTTTTGAATATAGAAATAGTTTTAAAGAAAGTGTTTGAAACCATACCTGTCATATATGAAACTCGGATCGGAAGGAGGCAAATTCCCTGGAAAGAGGAAATGGTAGAAACCAAAAAGGCAACAATCAGGTACCTACCAATTTTGGCACTATTGTGCAAGGTAACCTATTGTTTTTAGTTTCAGGTATTAAAAAGGAAAGTTGACGTTCAAGAAGGAAAGTCAGCATTCCAAAAAGGAAAGTGGCGCTCGATTTGAAAAGTTATGATGTCTAATTTGGCAAGCTATGATACTCGATTTGGCAAGCTATGATGTTTAATTTGGTAATCCACCAAGAGAAAACTTATCAATTTTGGCATAAATGAATCATATGACCTGTCATAGGTGACCTTGATACATAATTTCGAAAGTCACTGAGGCATAAAAGCATGGCCGGTTTCATCAATACTTACCTGCCTAGTTTAGCATCAAAGGATCAAGGTAACCTTTGTACAATTTGGCAACTTTGATACGCAATTTGGAAGCCAAGCCAGCCTCACCCGCCTTTAGCAAGTGGGTGCAGCAGTCCCTTGACTTGATATGGTAGGTCCTTAGACATCGACTTACCTTCCCAGCAATGGAACCGAATTCAGCAAGGCCAGTGACTTACCAAAGCCAGCCAAGCTCAACCACAAAGGGAGTTCGTCAATACCTAATAACTCGTTTAATTTGGAATTACAACAGTTGTATCTACTGATTTTGTTCGACATATGATGAGAAGTTTTGCTAATGAAAAGGAGAATCCATTATTGTGGGTTTCTACATATCATGCAGGGGAGCATCTTGATCCTACATTTGTTGCGCAAGCAAAATCTAAAAAGAAAGATGGACAATCGATTTCCATTCTAGCAATTGGTCCTAAGATCATGGCCATTGAGGGATACAAAGCATAAAGTGAAATGGTAATTGATAGCCTTGACAAGTTGATCATTGCATGGGAAGGCCACAAAGAATCAGTTATAGTTGAAGGAGTGGATTTGAGTCTAAATTTTGTGATGGGTCTGATGAGGAAATATCCTTCCATTATACTATTTCTCATATACATTGCGGATGAAGAGAAGCATTTAGAACGTTTTGTTGTTCATGCTAAGTACATGACCCTCGATCCCAAAAAGAACATGTTAAGTACCTATCAAATATATGAACCATACAAGACTATTTATGTAAAAGGGCATACAAGCATTTGGTTCCCAAGGTGAATAACACAAATGTCGATAGAAGTGTGACTTCTATACATGCAACCATATTTAGCTGTTTGAGAAAGAGGCAGACAAGAGTAAGCTTATATGATATAGCCACAAACACTGTGAAGGTGGTGATTGATGCCACAAGGGATCAATCCGAGATCACCAAGCAAGCCACAAATCATCCAACCATCAACCAAATTCGTGACCAAGAGAGGGAGAGAAAGAGAAAAAGAGTGAAAGAGAGAAAGGGGGAGAGGGAGAGGAAGAGAGAAAGAAGAAGGGGAGGTTTGCCGCCACAAGCCGTCGGCCAATCCTTCCACCACAGAACTACTCTTCACTTATTTTTTTTAATTATTATCTCTTCTTTCACTAATATTAATGGGGTTGTAATTAAGGAGCTCATGTTTCCATTATGATGTATTAATTAAGGATCATATGCTGCCCCGTCTCTTTTTCGTTCATCAATTATCTGTTATGAGTTTAAATTTCGATCTTTTCTACTCTATAATATAATATAAGATTATATACCTCTTAATCTCCTCTATGTTCATGTGGTAATTATAATTTTATTTATTTTGAATATCTGTAGATTAATTTTAATTTGTATGAAAACACACACGAATCTTGTAAAAATCAAAAACCTGTTTTCTGAACTCTGTACATGTCCGATGAACGATTTTTTTCTCTTCACCCCCTACACCAAATGTTTGTAAACTTTACACTCCAATCTACACACACCAATACACTTTAAATAAAATTTTCAATAATTTTAGGCATGTGCAACATCGTAAATAAAATCGGAAAAGATCAAATGAAATTGAAACAGATTTTGTAAAACTAGAAGTTCCTATGACAGAGACTAGGTCAAAATCCCATATCCTTGCGTACAGTGACCCTTTTTATTGAAAACTGTCTCATTTGAAAGCTGAAATTCATAGCTTTCTGATAAGACTAATTTCATAGAAATAAGAGTCTGAGCATAAAGATACAATCATTTTTCTAAACATCTAACTTTCTGGCATAAGTCTGTCTCAAATGTCTGAGTGGGTATATTTTAGGATTTAATTATATAAATTCACAATACATAAAATAAAAATAGTTTCTAAATTTGTATATAAATCTCTGTAAAATTTTGAGAATTTTTGGAAATTTAGAAACTGTTCAAAAAAATAAAAAACAAGCCTCTGAAAAACAGAACTAGTTTTTATTTTCAAGACTTGGAATGTTTTTGAATTGAGAAGTCAAATCACAATTTTTATCAAATTTTGGAATTAATGTTTGGTTTTAGAAACTTACCAGATCTCGAACAATTTTCAAAGCATTTAGGCTGACCCTTGAGCATCGGTTCAAAAAGGCCTATGTCAAAAAAAATTCACTTACCTACAATCGCTACTGAAATTAGAAATCAACTTTGTTAGTTTGAGCAAACTAACTGGCATACTTGTGCACACGACATAGTTCAGGAATTTAATTTCAAGTCTCTACATAGACTTCGGAATAAAAATTCATATCTCCACTTTCAAAATCTAGTTTTTTCATACCTTTTTGCTGGTGTTTCTTTTGATCTTCTTTTTATATGTCCAAACCATCTTAAACGATATTCTCTCATTTTATCCTCTATTAATGTCACCCCTAATTTGTTTATAATAACCTCATTATGTATATGGTCTTTCCTTATATGACTACTCATTCATCTCAACATCTTCATTTCTGTCACAGGCATCTTTTGTATATGTTGATGATTAACTGCCCAACACTCAGAACCATAAAACATGGTAGGTCTAATTGTTGTATCTTCTTGTCACAAAGAACACCTAATGCTCCTCTCTATTTTAACCAACCTACATTAATTTTATGCCTAACATCTCCATCAATTCTTCCATCACTTTGAAAAATTGACCCTAGGAATTTAAAACTTTCTTTTAGAGGATGAAATGTGTGCCAATTTTAATTTCTATGTCCTTTGAAGTAACCAAATGATCAAATTTACATTCCATATATTTTGTTTTTGTTCTACTAAGTCGGAAGCCTTTTCTTTCTAATGTTTCTCTCCATAGTTCCAATTTTCTATTAACTTTTTTCTTAGACTCCTCCACTAACACAATGTCATCTGCAAATAACATACACAAAGTTACTTCATCTTAAATATATTTTGTTAACTCATCAATCACCATTATAAATAAGTATGGACTTAAAGTTGATCCTTAATGTAATCCAATATTAACTTCAAAGATGGTTGTCATTCCTTCACGAGTCTTCACACATGTTTTTACAACACGATCTATTTTTTTTCCTACAAACAAAATAAACAATGCTACAAAATAAATAATGTGGGGGCGATGATGATTGAACACAAGCTTGATGATCAAATGAAATAGCAAAATGATATATGTTGAGTGAGATAAATGTTGCAAATAAGATGTATCATATGTACGTCTAATGCAATGCACATTTGTGAAGCGATGAATTAAATGGCATTGAATAATCAAAACAAAATGCACCAACGGTGCTAGGGGAAAAACATGTAGTGGATAATGATATGCATAACATATCTCCGATGCCGATGATGCGATGTAATTGTAACAAGGATCTAATATGAATTTTGGATGATATCAATGCATGATATTTATCAATCTGAATGCATGATATGCAAAATTTAAAAGATGCAACACAAAGCCAAATCGAAGGCTACTAAATCGCAAGTTGAACATAATAGCAAAATGGGCATCAAATAAAAAAATGATGAACCAAATGAAACATCTTAATGTGGTATAACACAATCAATGATTATGAACAAATCTAGAGATTACAGACATTCTGATGATCATGAACGTGATGCACAAAAAGTAATAGACGATGAAAAATTAAAAGTTGTTGATGCAACCAACCTAATAAACATGATGTATGTGTGATCCAATATGCAAATGATATGCATCTAAAAGGAGCAAGAGAACAAACGGCCAAGAAGAAGTGAGAATCTCAACTTCTATGGATGAGCACTTCCACTTGAAGGCCCGATGCACAAGGAAGATTGCAAGCTCTTACATGCAAACCCTTGAGCAAAAGAGAGAAAGAAGAAGAAAAGAAGAGAAAGAAGAAGCAAGTATATTGGATTGATTCTTGGATGGATTGCAAAGGGAGCCTTAGGCCTTTATTTATAGTTGAAGGGCCTAGCTTCTGAAAAGCTACATCAGGAGATTTTAGGATAAATTACATCAACTGCAGGTTTATTTGAATCTTTAAAATTGTGGCCATCTTTATCTCTTTTACAACTTGGTAATGATTTGCAGGGGGCATCCTCTATGTAGCCTCAAAAACATCTAGATGCATTATGAAAACTATGTAGTATCTCTCTCAAATTAAGGATTGGATCTCTTGAAAATTTATGCATATTTCTTTGAATTTATTACAATTGAATCCATCATCAAAAGTGTCAGATGCATTATAATTCTTGAAGTCCTTGGGCTGCTTTTTTCTTTGCTAGAAGCTTCTCAAAGACATCATGGTAGCTTAATGGAGGGCATCCAGCCCTGACTGAAATTTGATTGAGACCACTTGAGCCTAGTTGGGGCGCTGTCCCAATTTGGATGTGTTTGGGCTGAACTTAGCTAGGTTTGCTAGCTTTTGGTCCTTGACAAACACATTAGGTTAGGTGGGCCCATACTTAACATATAGCATATATACATGTATATGTATATATACATACATATATATATGGTTGTGTATCTATATATGAATATGAACCCTAAAACCTACATGGGACAACTCAAAATTTAATGCAAGAAATCTTAAACCCTAAATGTACATGTTATGGATCCATTTCAACTTGGCTCAATTCAATTCTCTAATTGGACTCAATCCAATGAGACTCGACTCATGCATGAACCTAGCCCTAAATGCATGAAATGTATGTCCGGCATTGAATTTTTCTAAATTTACATCAGACTATAACTCAAAATAACTTGATCTTGATGCATGTGACAGAATCATATTCGATTAGACTCAAATGCATATGATTTAGCGAACCTAATTATATATTTTATGCTTATGTTCATGATGTATATATGCATATGTTATTTTGCAATATGAGTTACATATAAGAATACATATGTACAAACATGGATCGACTTAGACAGAAATATGCCTGGGACATGTCTAAGAGATGGCTTCTTGTGAGGGTTGACTGCATCCAATAGTTCCTGGTTTGATCCAGTATGGTCTATCTTAAGACATACTTCCTTCCATACTTGAAAGAGCTTCGATTTTTCTCCAATCAGCTGTCCTTTCTAGATATTCCACAATTTTCTATATGAATAAGACTGAAAAATAGTCTTTGTTCATGTCTAAAATCTCGAGGATTCCCTGCTTTCCTAGCTCTTGAATAATTATCTTCATGAAGTGGGAGACTTGGGCAGCAAGTCAAATGAATATGGGACGTCCCCTAGCTGATTCTTGGGCTTCATTTAATCAATTCGGTAACCATGGTTCAGCTAAATGTGAGATAGGTCAAGTCCAGCCCCTGCATGGATTATCCCACTATAGTGTATAATAACCACGTCCAATCTTAACAAATATTGGTATATATATGTAAGTAATATATCTAACCTAAATATATTTCACATATTTGAAGTACATTTAAGTATATTAATGGTGAAAGTAGACCTACCTAAGTATACATACATTTATGTTTATGATCATTATCTACATAGGAAACATTTGCACTGTACATACTTATCATTGTTTGAACTTTCATGTGATGTCATATGCTAGAGTAATTCGTGTGGAGCATTCGGTCATCACTTGCTTAAAACAAGAACACGCTCCCATGTTTCAGACACCCAGTAAAAGAAACTTCACGTGGACACCATTCACTTCTTAGGGAACATTGTAAATTCCACCTACTAACTTCACTTGGAACATAGGGTCTTGCGCGAAAGCTTGTCAGGGTCCTTGTGTGAATGAGTACCTTCAAATACTAGGTCCGTGAGAAAATTCAGATGTCTACATGTTGGCCTCTTAAGACCTCGGGCATAACCCGAGAAAGATTCAGACCTTAAACTGGCCATTTGTGATATCAAAATGGCAATGTTAAAACTTCAAATAAAAGAACTTTAATTCCAAAGCAAAATAACAAAGCTGGAACTTGATGGAGAGTATGAAGAGAATTAGCAAGCAAGAAAAAGAAATGGGATGCACGACTCTAGAAAGTCGGTGATACATACTATGGCTGAGAAAAATAGACCCAATAATAACCTTTAGGGAACTTGTTAAAAAAGAGTCAGAAGTAGAACCAAGCCTGCCTGTCACCATTCATGAGGGATAGCATCGCTCCCCACCGGCCTCGATCTAGAGTCATCTAGAGGAGCCAAGGAGTCCTCATTAGTAAGCGTGAGACTTTGCTTGCCTAAGTAGCCATTGATATGGACCAGGATTCATGCACGTTTCACATCACCCAACGAGTTTCAGTCGGTTAGTATTTATGGCGGTTTCGAACCATCGGAAATACTAATTAGTAACCGCTGCAATGTTTGTAATATTATCGGCGGTTTTTGACTGCTGGAATTGAGACTCAAGACCAAACAGAAGTACTTAATCGTTTTTGACAGTTTTCCCAACTGTTGGAAATAAGATTACCACCGTCGGCAATGTTTGTTGATATTTATTCCAACGGTTCTTATTATATTTTCGAGAGTCCCTCAGAATCGTTTTTCAATAGATTCTAGTGGTTTGAGCCGCTGGAATTATTTCGTTGTTGGTCATAAATAATTAATTTTATACTAGTGATGATTTCACGTCCCAACTAATTAGAGTTCACAAGTCATCTAGTATACCTTTAGAGTCTTCATCTTTGGACCATCGCACTTTATCCCTTGAGGTGAAACTCTTCATTTGTCTATATCACATCTTTGTCATCCCTTACACGTCTCTTCATCTCCGTATAAATTCTCTTTATCATCCATGGAGGATTATTCATAGTTGCATGATAGGGGAGAACTCGAGTGATCATGATGCATCACCTGAGTCTACAGAAGGCAGTGATGATATTGTTGTCATTCTTGAACTTGGTCAAGACTTAAAATATTAAGAAAAACCCTCTAACTTAGCATGAGGAGACTTCATAGAAATCAACCCTACAATTTAAGTTCAACCCCAAGGTGGTCAAGATGAGTGTTTGTATGATTGACTCCGAAAGGAGGCATTTACTAAGTTCCAACAAAAGAATAAAGATGTATTTTCTTGATTATGTTCAGATATGCCTAGTCTAGATCTAGAAATAATTAAATATGATCTCATATTAGACCCTATGGTGAAATTAGTCAAACAAAAACTTAGAAAGATTCATCTGAACCAAGCTTCTTTCTTAGTGGTTTCCAACATTGTCAAAGTCAAGAAATCCAATAGAAAGATTAGAGTTTGTATTGACTTTAGGAACCAAATAAAGCTACTCCTAAGGATGACTTTGCTATGGTTAATCCCATCAATGAAGAAAATATCATTGTTGATCCATTTGTGATATGTGAGTGAGATCAAAATTTGGATCAAATCCCTCTACTTCATTTAGTGAAAAAGGAAAAATTTTGCCTAAACCTTTATTATTTTATTCCCTTTTGTAAACACCCTAAAAAAAATTTAAAAAGCTTATCCAAGCATACTCTCGAAGTTTTGGAAAATAGGCTTATTTCAAATCCTTGATTTAAATGAAAACCATGAATTTCTCAAAAACTTTAAAAAGATTTCAAAATCAAGTGTTTTCCAAAATCAAAGTAAAAGAATCAAATTTGGATATTTGAAAATACAGAAAGGGATGAAAGCCAGATCAAATCAAGGATAAGAACAAATCAAGATGGGAGCGAGGATCAAGGTGACAGTCGAGTCAAGCCCGCATCAAGCCAGGACCAAGCTCATGTGAACCAAGTTATGAATCAAGGGAGATCAAAGACATGGAGCAAACTAAGCCAAGACTTCACCAAGCATGGCACAAAGTTGCCCCAAGTCGAACTTGATCGGGCCATATCAAAGTGCATCCAACTGACTACCATATCAAATCCAACCGACCACTCTTTATTTTACCAAGCCACCTTGACAAACCTTGACCAAAACCCCTTGGCCAACCTTGATTGAGCCACCTCGGTTTTGCTTGACCAAGCCTTGACCGAACTCCCTTGGCTAAACCCATCTTGATCAAGTCACCTTAGACCTTGGCCTAACCAAGTCAGAAAAAGAGAGAGAAAGAAAGAGAGAGTGAGAGAAGAGGGGAAGAAGGGAATCGACCCCTTCTTTGAGTTGTCATCCATTAGATGCCATTGTAAGTTTGATCTTTCTTCTTTGTTAATCTAAATCTCTCCTTCTTCTTATTCAATTCAAAAAGAGTTGTATTAATTGAGCATTAGTTTCCCCCCATGATGTAATAGAGTAGAATTGCTGCCTGTTTCATTCATTTTACATTTACGCATTCTTCTTATTTGATTTCAAGTTTCTCTACCTCTCTATATGTTATATCCTCTTATATCTCCTAATATCCTCTATGCTTAAGCTATAAATACATTTTCATTCATTTTTCTTCAGTCATTTACTTTGAATTAGCTATGATTAGCTTTTTATTTTGAATGTATGCTTTAGAAACCGAAATTTTGTTTTCAGTATCCCGCATATGTTAGTTGTTGCATTTTTTATTTCCGAACCTCTACTCCAAATATTCTAAAATATTGTACACCAAATCCTGATAAAAACCACATATAATAAAATTTTCAAGAATTTTAGGGTTGTTTAGCATCGTAAATAAAATAGAGGAAGATCGGAAAAATTCAGAGTCAAGTATGTATTTCCTATAACATAGGTTGGGTAATCTTAGTGAGCCAAATCTATTGAAACTAGTCTCATTGAAAAGCTGACATCCATAGCTTTCCAATAAAACTAAATTCAAAAAAATTAAATCTCTGTATACCGAAATATAGAAGTTTCTTTAGACCTCTATATTTCTGTAACAAAACATTCTCAATGCTTGATCAGAAGAATTTCTCAGAGTTAATTTTGTAAAATCACAGCAAATAAAATAAAAATGTTCTTAGGATCTTCATATTCTTCTCTACATACTGTAAAATTTTTATGAATTTTACAGATTTCTAAGCTATTTAAAAAAAATATAGAATCAAGTTTTGAAAACAGAACTAGTTTCTGTTTTTCAAAACTTCAAAAGTTTTCATTCCCTAGACCAAGTGCATGACTTGTTTGATTCAAATTGGCTCTAAAGTGAATTTTGAAAATACACACCTTGCTCAAATTAATCCTCAAAGCGTCTAGACTGACTCTTAAGCATCGGATCCCGCTTCTCCACAATCACTTCATGAAGTAAAAAAATACAACTTTGCTAGTTTAAGTGAAACTAGCTGACATGCTTACGCAAAACGAAGTTGGTTGAAAATTTATTTCATGTCTCTACATAAACTTTGGAGTAAAATGTTCACATTTGTGAATGATAGAAGGGAATAAATAAAAAGAGAAAGAAATAAAAGAAACAAGATTCCAAATGAAAAAAATCAAACTCGAAAAGGTCATTTTTTATTCTCAAAGAATGAGGACAAGAAGATTGATCAAAAAAGATCTCTTCTTCTTATTATAAGGTTATAAGATTGTGATTTAATCTACATATGTTTGGTAAAAAATAATAACTCCCTTGATAATAATAAAAAATGAAAATTGTTCACTTGAAACTAATTTTGTCTTATGTATTCTGATATATTGTGTATCGATAGTCTAACTAATTTACTATTCTTTATTCTAATCATAACCTAAGTTCGTAGAAGTTAGAGATAAGAGGGACCTATAGCCGAGCGATAGCAATGATTGTCTTTCCTTGTTTGGGCCAATTGTCTCACCACCATCATTCCTCTTTCGAGCATATTGTCTTCCCCCTTCACTCTCCTAATGTCGATCTAATTGACTTCATAACCCTTGTGAAGAAATCCAAAATAGGAATAAAAAGCAAACAAAGCAAGCTCGCCTTCCTTCTCATTGCAATAGAAGGAGAAAAGAGAAAGTGGACAAGACAAATACATATTTCCGAGTCTAGTAGAAATCCTCGGGCAGTTGGCCATGTCAACCTTTGATTGTCTAGTTTTACTCGCACAACTAACAGTCATAGGGATCAGTTGTTAGAAAGCTCATTGGACCAAATAGAATAGGGCAGGCTTTCTTTTGGCAATTGAAGTTAAAGCAAAATGGAGTACCTATTTGTCCACCAAGTTGTCTAGGCTCTAGTCCAAGCGCATTGCTCCTTCACACACATAGGAAGAAAAGTGTAGATAGCTTGTTCTCTCTTATATTGCCTCCTTCCAAGACTCAGGCTGAAAAACTCATGCAGGGTCTCCATTTCTCAAAATGTCTGCATCATCTTAGGCAGATATCTGCCGTTGTCAATGCTTTGTTCATTGTGAGGACAATATTAACTTGTTGCTAAATCTGGTATCTAAAAAGTCCTCCCGAGAAAAGTGAAAAGGAAGACTGTATAATCAAATCTTATTCGCTACCTTACTTCGAATGCATCTATAAATGAGCATTTAGTGGCCATGCAACTAAACGATTTATTGTAGATAAAGTAAGGTAGTTGCACTAGCAACTATTAAATACTTCCATTCATTCAAGCTGGTGGAATGAAAGTGTAGGCACGACAGTGTTGACTAATAAGTTGTCTACTACTTTTGAAATCATGTCTTAAGTTGTAGCACTTTAGCTTTAGAAAGTGATTCGCTCTATCTTTGCCTACTAAAGGTGCTCAATTCAATCCAAAAGATGCATAACAAGCACTTTACTTTCTTCATGCAGGGATGGCTTGGAAGGTGTAAAACAAGTATGTCCTAATTTACTCTTTTGGATCATGTTGCTTAGGTGCTTCTTTCTCTTCTAACCTCTCTCTCTTCCATAAGGTTTGCAAAGAGTGTGTTTCGAACCCTAATCCCCTTGAAGACATCAGCGATCTTGTTCATTGACACATTGACTTTCTGAGACCACCAACATTTTGAGTTTTAGGATTATAGAAATAAATTCAACTGGAATATAAAAAATCTGTTGATAAATGAATCCCAATTTATTGAACATTACTTATCAAGGACTTTTCAAGTGAAATAACATAGCTGGTGAACTGAATCAATCATGGCTTGATCAACATCGAGAGAACATGGAATAGTTCAGCATCGAATCAGATCACCACATAGAATCGACTCAAAGCATGGAGCCTTGAAATTCATGAGCATGGATTAATTCAAACAAGAAGGCATGTGTTGATCCTACACGTAAAGTCAGATCCTCACGAAGTAGCACATGTGTGTAGATCAACATTGAGTCAATCATAAGACATGAAAGAGATCAAACTAAAAGAATATGAAACCAAATACAAGCATGAAATCGATGTATACATGGAACCATTGAACGAACATGAAATTGATTTGACATTTGAGAACATGAGACTGACTATGAAGATAGAATAAAGTTCAAGCATGGGCTTCTTCAATAGGAAAACAGGGGCAATCCATCATAAAATGAATCTCAAAATTTGAGATTGATTACGAAACAGAATGAAAATCATCAACATAAAGACATCAACCAAAACCAAAGGATAATCCCAAGCATGGGATCAGCTAAAGCGTGAAACATGGAAGAACATGGATCGGGATAATGCATGCTAATAGGAATTGGAATGAATACCTGTTACCCAGTGTAGACACAAAGCTTTTTGCATAAGATTCTTCCCTTTAGAAACTTGAACTCTTTAGAATTCAGAGGAGATAAATACTTGGTCATCCTCTTCTCCTTTTAAAGGTTGCATCTATCCCTTTCATATGGGGACTCCTTATCATCGTGGGATAGGTCTCTAATCATGATTGGTACTTATCTTGTTTTCCAAATCAGCTAGGATACCCCTTTAATGCGTTGATTTACCATAATTTGGAGATGAGTTCCAACACATATGGTATCTTCCTTCACTAGGATTCTCATGATAGTTGAAAATTCTAGTTTTCAACTATAACTTATTAAGAATAATCATAAGAAAACTCAAATACATCCAGCTCGCATGGGGTATCCCCTAATCAAATTCAACTTCTCACATTTTAAAACCACCTTGCTTCTTTGAAAATGATTGTTGAATAATGTATTGTCTTATGAGATTTATTATGTATAATACTTATGAATTCTAAATATGTATGCTTCTAATATAACTCCACCATGGCTAGTCCCAAGCTCGGGTAGAAAACGAGGAGGGTTGTGTTAGGCTTATAATAACAAGAGTAAAACTTTGTCGGATTTACTAGCATAGATTCTATACATTACAAATATTTTATTGGGCATCCCTTCTTAGAAACGCATTGCAAAGCCTAGATACTATGAAAAGTAAGCAATGACCTTTATGTCTTTGCCTAGATGTAGTGAATCAATTACAAAGAGGGTTCTCATATCATAGATGGGTGTGGGTAAAGAAGTTAGTCCTATTATATTGTCACATGAATGTGGTAAATAAATTGTAGAGAGGATCTCTACATTTTACGCATAGATGAATTCGGGGATAAGAAAGCTAGTCCTAGATAACAATATTTGCATTGAATACTATGATTAGGATAAAGATTCAAATTCTATATTTACATGAAACAAAGTGTGCTGAAGAAAAAGCTAAGGACATTGGGAATACATATTTTAAATTATAGTACTGAATAAAAGAAAAGGTTTGAAATAGAGTTGGTATTATTGTAATAGTATTGTAGACATATAACAACATGATGACCAAATTAAGATGGTTGTACTTATGTGCTCCATGTAAGACTTGAAGATAGAAAAAACAAGACATTTTGAGAGGAGATAGATAAGGTAATCCAAATAATTCTACAAATAGAAATAATTTGTTTGGAAGGAGATGTAAATGGATCTGTAGGCAAAGACACATTAGGATATCAAGGTATTCTTGGAAAATATAGCTTTGGTGACTTAAATGAGGAAGGTAAGAAAATTTTAAATTTTGCTATGACATGCGATCTCTTTATACCTAATGCAATTTTCAAAAAATGATAAGAACATTGAATTACTTAGAAGAGTAGTTTGTTACAAACACAAATTGATTATTTTACATATAGGAGAAAAAATAGATCGTGCTATAAGGATTGCAAGGTATTCTATGAGAAAGCTTAACTGCCCAACATTGACTTTTAGTTATTAACTAACATATAAGAAATAGGCAAATAGGCAAAAAGTACATAAAGTTGATCGGACTAAATGGTGGAATCTCAAAAATGGGAATGAAAATATATTTAAAAATAAAGTTCTTCAAAGACATGCTTGGAATTATGTAGGTACAACTTAGGAGATGTGAAATAATATAGCTAATCGTATTTTGGAAGTAACAAAAAATGTGATAGGTAAATCTAAGAGAGACATACCAACTCAAAAATCTGACAAAGGAAAAAGCCAGATCTTGGAAGGATTAATATAAAAAGCTCAACTCAAAAGAAAGTCAAAGAGATATTTTTAGGATAGCTAAGGTTACATATTAGAAAACTAAAGATCTTACTTTTATTTAATATACCAAAGATAAGGATGAGGAGAATCTAGTGGCAAGTGATGATACAAAAATAAGAAAAAATATATTTTCATAAGCTTTTTTATATATAGTTACCACTATTAGCTTGGGAGAGCTTAACAACTAAAATGAGTATATAAATCATAATTTCTATTGATGTATTCAAAGCAATGAAATTAAAGAAACTTTTAAACTTATGAAGGTTGGTAAATCGGTAGGATCAGACAATATTCTTATAGAAGTATAAAAAATCCTAAGAGAGACGAGTATCACTTGGCTTAGAAGATTATTTAATAAAATATGAAGAAATCAAAAGATAATTGTGGAAAGGAGAAAGAATTATTGGGATATTAAGTTGATGAGTCGTACTAGAAAATCATGACAAAGAATTATTGAATGTAAGATGAGACAAGTATCGAATACAAAAGAGAATCAATTTGGATTCATGTCAACAAGATCTAGTGTTGAAGCCATCCACCTTTTGAGACTTCTTATGAAACATTTTAGAGCTAAAAAACTGTGATATGATATTTATTGAATTGGAAAAAAATTATGATACGGTGCCTAGAGATATTCTTTGGATAACCTTAGAAAATAATGTTATCTATTGAGATATATTAATCTTATAAGAAACATGTATGATGGTGCACATACATATATGAGGACTCTTAACGAACTTAGGATTTCTTTAAAATTAATATTAGATTACATCAAGGATCATCTTTAAGTCTATGTTTATTTACCATGGGTATTGACGAGCTAACAAAACATATTTAAGATGAATTACCTTATTGTATGATATTTGTGGATGATATTGTGTTAGTGGATAAGGAAAAAGTTAACATATAACATAAAATTAGAACTATAAAGTGAAGCAGTAGAAAGTAAATGCTTCAAACTTAACAGAACAAAGATAAAATATATAGAATGAAGGTTTCATCATTCAATTACTTTAGATGATAAAGAAATTAAGATTACACACATTTCATCCCTCGTAAGTAAAATTTTGAATTCTTAGGGTAAGTTTTTTAGAGCGATGAAAAAATAATAGAGATGTTACACATAAAATTGTTACAAGTTTGTTAAATAGATAGGTGTAATAAGTATTCTATGTAATAGAAAGATTACATTAAAGTTGAAAGGTAAAATTTATAGAGTAGTAATTAGACATGCTATTTTATATGGTTATGAGTGTTGGACAGTTAGTCTTAACATGTATAAATGGTGATTGTGTTAAAAATGAAGATATTGAGATGGATGTATGAACACACATGGAAGGATCGTACATATAAACAAGTTATTAAAAACAATGTGGGAGTGACATCAATAGATGATAAAATGATAAAAAAACATTTAAATGTTAAAGATCTACCTTATGGAAGGTAAAAATGTTAAAAAGAAACCTCTAATAAGGTGTGAGAAACTAGAAGGTAAAAATGTTAAAAAGAAGAAGAGGAAGACCATAAATGTATTCGAAGGAAATAATAAATAATGATCTACCTTATGTTGGGTTAACTTTTATCATAGCGCAAGATCAAACTCTATGAAAACCAAGAATAAACAAAGATTCTATGTAGCAACTCTGTCTGGTATGGAAAAGGGGTTAGTTGTTATTATTGTTATGCATGCTTCTAATATGTTCAATATAAATGTTTGGTAATACACATACTAGGCACATGCTTGGCTCATCCCATAATTTTACCATTTTACATGTTAAGTTGCACATTGAGATTTTTTGTTCCGGCTTTCCTAAGTTGTACTATAAGTGAGGCTTTAGAAGTTAAGAGAATAAACAGAAGTTGTTTAGAAAAACTTGTATTATTTTGTGAATAATATAAATTATAGACATGAGATATAATTCTATAATATGTTAACATATAGAGTTGTAAACTTCATTGGATTTATTGACATTGTAATTTTAGAGGAATTACTGTTTATATTTAAAACTTTTGGTGTCTCACACCTGCCACACCGATATGGGTTAGTACAGGGTTGGCCATCGTGGGGTCCATGGACCTAGGGTTCGAAAAGTTGGGATGCATTTTTGTTCAATTGTACACCTGAAGATGTAGATGAACTAATGTCATTCATTTTCCATCAAACAGGTTAAAGAGATAATATTGTATCTTTTTATGTCGACCAGACGGTATATAGATGATCTTAACGTGTTTCATTTATCAAAAGTTGGGATAACATTTTTTTCTCGATGATGCCCTCCTTTTTTTTTGATAGGCAAGATGGGGTTGGCAAGCCCCCACACCTGATGTGCACCCAGTTAATGAACTCTTGACCTTTTGTTAGAAAATGTAACCCCCTACCGAGTGCGCTACAATTGTTTCTCAGCCCTTCCCTCCTTTGCCATGAGACTGGATCCAAATCACGAAATTTATTTACTAAGGAGACATTTATCCTGAACCTGTTCAGCTAAAATGAAAATGGTTAGCTGTCAAATGTTAATTCTTTGATTAAACTTGATTCCTAGTAAGTGCACCGGAAATATATTAGCAGTATGTACATTCGTACTTTGTGTGTGTTGCCTGTGTGTTTGCATCTTTCTCCTTTTGTGGGTGTGGGTGTGTTTGCATCTGTGAAATAAAGATAAGGATTTCGTGCAATTGTCGCCTTTATTGAATTAGGAAGATAGGGGCATTAAGTATCTCCGGCTTCCTATATCTAGCGCTTATATGGTACAATGTCATGTCCTAGAGAAGAACCCAACTTTCAAGAATGGTACCTGCGCTGCTCTTTCTCCTTTTCTCTCTACGTGGTGCCTTTGCTTTGGTCCCTGCTGGTGACAAACCCTACGACATCCCCGCCAATTGCAAGGCCACTCTAGAGTGCGCTTCTTATGATGTGGTTGCACACGATAAGGGCAGGGACTTTGAGATAAGGCAGTACAAGGCCTCTGTATGGACCTCCACTCTTCCCGTAACCAGCCTTTCCTACACCGATGCAGCCTTCCAAGGCTTCCGCACGTAAGTTACTAACAAGTCCTTTCCCCCCTAGACATAAGATTCTATTGTCAATTCGATATATAATTTTAGCTGCTTGGTTTGTATAGTAAGCTTCCAGCAAATCCATTAATATTTTGTATTATGATGCTTCTCATGTGAGGGATATTGAGACACTGGGGGTAGTTGAATTTTTCGCTTTTTTTGCCACTTTAAACTCCTGTAGGGAGCTTCTTAATCTGGTGAACTCGCTAGGTAGCTTTGATCTTAAAAAATTGAGGCACTTTGACGTTTTCATCAACACTTTTGTACATATTCTCCATACCATGAAAACCCCAAAATTGAAATAAGATCCTCGAAGTATAGCCCATATATGCATGTGGATTTTAGTTTCTTCCCATAAATTTATTGGCAAAATATTACAATGGCATGACCCATCTGTGGATTAAACGTGGTATAGCGAAGATAAAAAATCAAAATAACAGCTAGAGGTTCATCTACTAGACCCGAACCTAGAGGAAGAACGATCTTGTTTTTTGTTGGAATGTATCATCATTTTTCTCTTGACGTTTCGGTCAAAGACCAAAACTATGGAAAGATTTTACTGCACGAAGAAAGTGATCACGATTTACACTCCACTGTGCAGTCTTTTTGCGTACATTGAAGGGAAGAACAGAGAGGAGGTGAAAGTATCCATGACAGCACCGGTGCTTGTTCAAGTCTCTCCTTCCATCGGCAAGTCTGCTTCATACGTAGTCAGCTTCTACGTCCCCAAGAAGTACCAAGCCAGCCCACCGAGTTCTCAGGAAGTCCAAATAATCCGGTGGCCAGCTGGGCGGCGTTACGCCGCGGTCCGGCGATTCGGTGGCTTCCTCAATGACACCAACGTCCCCATGGAGCTGTTAGCACTGAGGAAGAGCCTCAAAGGCACACCTTGGGATGCACAGAGCACCATTAAGAATTATGCTGTTGCAGGTTACAACTCCCCTTTCGAGCAGAGCAATAGGGTCAATGAAGTAATGCTTCTCTTCGACAGCTATGTATAAGAGTTGGTATTGGACGTGATTAGTTTCCTGAGTGGTAGCTCGCCTGCAACTGCAATAAAAGTTTCATATAAAAAGGTGTTGACGTCATACTGGCAAGAAATTTATTTCGCATATGCAACGGTTCGATTGAAACTTTGCACCTGTGGCTGTGGAGGTGTAAACAATCCAATGGGACGTTGAATAATGCCAGCAACTATCAAGCACTGAATGTATCTGTCAAGCACTGAATGCATCTGTCATGATGTCAATACGATAGCCACTTGCATCTAATTATTACTAGGCAGCATCCTGCAAGTTTATCCGCAGTATCTTTTTCCACATTTTCTCTTTGATTGGTGGAAAATAACTCCGAATGGTTCTCGTTGTTTTGTCTCTCCGTCTCTTCTATTCCTTGTCTTGATCAGTCAACTTCACAACATCTTGATCAAGTTGTAATTTAGTCAAGCAGGCGTCTTTTGAGAAAGTAGCCCAAGAAGACGTGGCCAAAAGGAAAGTGGTTTTAGTTGGTTTTGGGGTCAGTAGCCTTGAGGTGCGTGGCCAAAAAGGGATATTGGAAGGAAACCAAGTTACTCTTATTCCTAAAAAGATAAGGACAAGAATTAATTTGAATTTGATTTGACCGAGGCTTCTTCAGAGCATTCATTACATGCTCATCAACTTTCGTTAGAGGGGAATGACATGATCGATTAAAGATAAAAGAGCAGACCGCCTGACCAATCAAGGACTTCTTGATTTATCTTGAAGGTTTCTTAACTAATCTCTGACCAATAAATTAAATCTAAAATTGTGAAACTTCTTTCAATTCTTGGGAATGTGATTCTAGTGATTTTGATACACATGCAAGTAGAATATGAATGCATTGATTTATCAATTTTTAAAATCAAATCCAATTTACTCATTTCATACAATTTTCTAAAATTCACATACCCCAAATAAAAATACCACAAATTTAACAAGTCAATACTATAAGTATAAAAAACATCTTTGTTATTTAGATTTAACTTGAACATAGGCTCACATAGATAACCCTTCCCAACAAACATGTCTCTCTTAGACAAAATAAACTTGTCACCTTTAAATACACTTTTAAACCTATACTTATTAAGCAAGGGAATCGATAACAAATTTTTTCTTATATCAAGTACAAAAAATACATCCTTAAGAGTAAGAACTTTACTCGAAGTAAATTCAAGTTTAACTATTTTTTTGCCTTCCACTTGATCCATAGAAGCATTGCTCACGTATGAAACCGGTATGTCTTCTTCTACTAAAATTTTGAATAGACTTTGGTTTTTTCACACATGGTGAGTAGCACCGAAGTCGACCCACTAAGGTTCAATATCTTCTATCATATTTATTTCCGATATGATGGCAACAAGATTATCCTTAGAAGAATTAAGACTCTTGTCTTTATTCAACTTTCTCAAATATCGGCATTCGCTCTTACAATGATTGGATTTTCCACAATAGTAGCATCAATCTTTCTTTTCTTTAAGCTTGGTGTTCCTACCATTTTTTAATGAGATTTTTTGAAATATTGATTTTTTTTTTTTTGGAGGTTCTATAGGCTTAACTTCCTCCATAATAGAGACTTTCTCTTGAGTAAATTGGTCTTTAGAATAATCTTGCTTTCATTATTCGTCTACAAGCCTAAGATGATTAGCTAATTACTCAAAAGAAATGTTTTCTCATGTTCTAAAGTTTTTAAAAATCTTTTCAAGAAGGAGGAAGTTTGTCTATAATAGAGGAGAAAATGATAGTTTCATCCATGCTCATCTTATATTGTTTGAAATTATTCAAGATTTATTCAAGCTCATGCAATTACTCTATAACAAATCTACTATCTTATAATTATTGAAATAGGTAACAAGAAATTTTTTATTTGTAGCATCCTCTATCATGTACCTCACTTTAAGTTTGTTCCATAAGTTGTTTGCACACATCGATGTTTGTAGGTATCAAATATGGCATATGGCATACCATTGAAGATGTGACCTATGCAAACATAATCATTATTGTTCCACTTTTATTATTTGTGGGCTTCTTTAAGGGTCTCATTCTCTTTCTCCTTAGCTCTTGATGCAATGAGAATATACACAACATTCATTATAGTAAGAAAGGGGTGCATCTTCTTTTACTGCCATAAGAAATTTATGTTGTAAAATCTATCCAACTTGATAAAGTCAATGTTATCTCTTGAAGGAAAATATCCATCTCAGTAAATACACCTAAAGATTGATGGAGTTGAACTCTTATAGATGGTAGGGTTCTTGAATGGTCGGCACCTAAGGAACCTAATTTAGTACTTTCAAAAAAAGTTTAGGATAGTATTATTATTTGAGGCATGATAACACTAGCCTTTATGTTTATTTGGTGCCCTTGGTATCAAATAACCAAATAGAATGGACCCCGACAATACAACAAAAACCATCGGTTCATCTTTCACAAACACAATCAAGTTGTAGACAAACCAACAAAACAAAGATGATGATATCGCAAATTCAATTTGCGTTACAATAGTAATTGAAAGCCCTCTTGAAAAACTAAGTAGGAAAGGACTTACACAATGAGAGAAAAAGTTGGATAAATCTTGTTTCTAATACCACTATATATAGACATGGTGAAGATGTAACTCATGATATGCTACTAATGAGAATAATTATCACTCAAGTGGGTCTTATTGTCTAAATATGGCTAGAAAATACTAAAAGTTACCATCACTACATGTGCTACTAATGAGCACAATTATCACTTAAGTAAGTGGCTATTAATGCCACAATATGGCTGGAAAATGCTTGAGTTATAACCACTACATGTGCTACTAATGAGCATAATTATCACTCAAGTAAGTGAGTCTTAATGCACATGGCTAAAAGATGATCATGAGTTACAACCACTACATGTGATAGCATAATTATCACTTAAGTGACTCTTAGTGCCACAACATGGCTAGAAGAAGCTTATGAGTTAGTCACTATATGTCCTAATGAGCATAATTATCACTTAAATAAGCAGCTATTAATGTCACAATATGGTTGTACCATAACCTTCACGGAATATATATTTGTATTTTGAAAATCACCCAATATCTTATGGCTTTATCTCCATGACAAATGACACCGCACATGCAATTATCGTAAACCTCCAATATCCCATCATCACAACTAATTTCAATCAAAACAATAAATGTCGAAAGCTAAACTCCCATAATCGATTGAATGACAACACATAAAACAATAAATAAAATGCTTAGTGGAAGCAAGGACCAACACCAACATCATCAGGAATCCCCCCAGTAAAAGTTTGGTCAAGGTTCATAGACAGCATCTTCAGTCGCATCAGTAATAACTGTAGTTATCAATACAAAGAATAGAATTCCTGTTAAACCATTTTAAGCTAGTATCATTATCCAAGGAAACAACTCCGCCCATGTAAGGGATCACCCTTGCATTGCCAGTCCCAAACTCGGATAAAGGAGGAGGGTTGTATTAGGCTTCTGACAGCCAGCGTAAAACTTCGTCGGATTTTTACAATATGGATTACAAAAATTATGAGCATTACTTTGGGGCGTCCCCGCCTAGCGACGTGCTGCAGAGCTCGAATGTAGTAAGAAGTAAGCAAGGGCCACTACATTTTCGCCCGAATGTAGTGAATCAATTGCAGAGAGGGTTCCCACATCATGGACGGGTGTGGGTAAAGAAGTTAGTCCCGCTACATTGCCGCCTGAATATAGTGAAAATTTTTCAGAGAGGGTCTCCGCATTTTGATTATGGACGGATGCAGGGGGTAAGGAAGCTAGTCCTAGATAATAAGATTCGTATTGGTTCTTGGAATATCGGAACATTATCGGGTAAACTAATGGAGGTGGTAGATACTATGATTCGGAGAAAGATTCATATTCTATGTTTACAAGAGACAAAATGGGTTGGAGAAAAAGCAAAGGAGATAGAGGATACAGGTTTTAAATTATGGTACTCAGGTAAAGAAAAGGCCCGAAACGGAGTTGGTATTATCATAAATAAAGATTTAAAGGAGAGTGTAGTAGACATACAACGATATGGTGACCGAATCATGACGTTGAAATTAGTGTTAGGAGCAGAGGTTTTGAATATAGTTTGTGCTTATGCACCCCAAGTAGGACTAGAAGATAGTATAAAGATAGTTTTTTGAGAAGAGTTAGATAAGGTGTTTCAAAAGATTCTACAAAGGGAGATGATTTGTTTAGGAAGAGATTTAAATGGACATATCGGTAAAGAGGCATTAGGATATCAAGGGATTCATGAAAACTTTGGTTTTGGGGATATAAACGAGGAAGGTAGGGAGATTTTAAATTTTGCTATGTCATTTGATCTCTTTATAGTCAATACAATCTTCAAAAAATGAGATGAACATTTAATTACTTATAAGAGTGGCTTATCACAAACACAAATTGATTACTTTATTTGTAGAAAAAAAGATAGAGCGTATTGTAAAGATTGTAAGGTAATTTCAGGAGAAAGCTTAACCACCCAACATCGACTTTTAGTTATGGATTTACAAATAAAAAAATGGATAAAGAAGAAAAGAGTGCATCGAGCTATTCAGACTAAATGGTGGAACCTCAAAAGCGAGAAAGAAGATATATTTAAACAGAAAGTCCTTCAAGGAGATGTTTGGAATTATGTTGGCACACCCTCTGATATGTGGAACAATATGGCTATACATATTAGGAAAGTGGCGAAAGATGTGCTAGGGGTATCTAAGGGAGGTGTACCGGCACAAAAAGAAGCTTGGTGGTGGAGTGAGGTAGTACAAAATAAAATCAAGGCAAAGAGGGCATGGTACAAATTACATTATGCTAAGAAAACTAGTGAAACTTTAGAAGCTTATAAGAAAGCAAAAAAGGCCGTTAGTGAAGCAAAAGCTAAGATTTGGGAGGACTTATATAAAAAACTCAACTCAAAAGAGGGTGAAAGAGATATTTTTAGGATAGCTAGGGCTAGAGATAAGAAAACTAAAGATCTTAAGTATGTTAGATGCATAAAAGACGAGGATGAAAAAATTCTAGTGGCAAATGATGATATAAGAAATAGATGGAAAAACTATTTTTATAATCTTTTTAATGAAAATAAAGATGTTAGTATTAGTTTAGGAGATTTAGCCAAGTCAGAAAAGTATATAAACCACAATTTCTACCGACGTATTCAAAAGAATGAAGTCAAAGAGGCTCTTAAACATATGAAGGGTGGTAAATCGGTAGGACCGGATAATATTCCTATAGAAGTTTGGAAAATACTAGGAGAATTAGGAATCACTTGGCTCACAAGACTATTTAATGAAATATGGAAAAACCAAAAGATGCCCGAGGAATGGAGAGCAAGTATACTTATACCCATATATAAGAACAAGGGAGACATTCAAAATTGTGCGAATTATCGAGGTATCAAGTTAATGAGTCATACTATGAAATTATGGGAAAGAATTATTGAACGTAGGTTAAGACAAGTATCAAGTACAACAGAGAACCAATTTGGATTTATGCCAAGTAGATCTACTATTGAAGCGATTCACCTTTTGAGACGTCTTGTGGAACATTTTATAGCAAAAAAGAAAGACCTTCACATGATATTTATTGATCTAGAAAAAACTTATGATAGGGTACCGAGGGAGGTTCTTTGGAGAACTTTGGAAAAAAGAGGTATCCCATTGACATATATTAACCTTATAAGAGACATGTATGATGGTGCAAAAACATGTGTGAGGACTCATGAAGGAACGACAAACTTCTTTGAAGTTAATATTGGGTTACATCAAGGATCAACTTTAAGTCCATACTTATTTATAATGGTGATGGATGAGTTAACAAAACATATTTAAGATGAAGTACCTTGGTGTATGTTATTTGCAGATGACATTGTATTAGTGGAGGAGTCTAAGGAAAAAGTTAATAGAAAATTGGAATTATGGAGAGAAACATTAGAAAGAAAAGGCCTCCAACTTAGTAGAACAAAGACAGAATATATGAAATGTAAGTTTGATCATTTGGCTACTTCAGAGGACATAGAAATTAAAATTGGCACACATTGCATTCCCCAAAAGGAAAGTTTTAAATACCTAGGGTCAATTTTTCAAAGTGATGGAAGAATTGATGGAGATGTTACATATAAAATTAATGCTGGTTGGTTAAAATGGAGAGGAGCATCAGGTATTCTTTGTGATAAGAAGATACCATTAAAATTAAAAGGTAAATATTATAGAGCAGCAATTAGGCCTACCATGTTTTATGGTTCTGAGTATTGGGCAGTTAATCATCAACATGTACAAAAGATGTCTGTGACAGAAATGAAGATGTTGAGATGGATGAGTGGTCATACAAGAAAAGACCGTATACATAATGAGGTTATTAGAAACAAATTAGGAGTGACACCAATAGAGGATAAAATGAGAGAACATCGTTTAAGATGGTTTGAACATATAGAAAGAAGATCAAAAGAAGAACCTATAAGAAGGTTAGAAAAACTAAATTTAGAAAGTATTAAAAGAGGTAGAGGACGACCACAAAAGTGTTGGAAAGAAACAATAAAGAATGATCTAGCTTATTGGGAGTTAACTACTAACATGACACACGATAGGGATGTGCGGAAACAAAGAATCCATGTAGCCGACCCATCTAGTATGGGAAAAGGCTTAGTTGTTGTTGTTGTTGTATCATTATCCAAGGAATCTGCTTGCTCCAATTCAAATGAAACAAAATGCAGAAGAGATCTAGTCCAAGAAGAGCAATTGCCAAACAGAGCATGGTGAAAATTATACACATATCTTCTAATTATATGAATACCGAGGATGATAAACAATGGCACCAGTTACCTGTCATCAACAAAGAGTAAATTTCACGTTAAAAAGTATCGCATAAAAGTTTCACATGAAAAACATTGAAATCGGCGGAAAAACTTACGGAACTGCCCAAAATTGTAAAGAATTTTGGAATGGGCACTTCAAATCTGTCATCACCTCCTCCACAAAAAACTGTGAAAAGAAGGTACAACTGTTGCTAACATGGCCTACAGCAGCACAAGCAATCCAAGGATTATCCAGTCATGCATATGGAACCACAATGGTTCAACTCAATGAGATCTAGTCGAATTTGGGGTATGTCGATTTGCATATAAGAATTTAAAGGGAAATGACGACTAAAGAGCTGTATCTTCTAAGAATCTATATATTCCTTGTTTTACATATGCTGCTGAGATTCAGATGGCTCGGTAGATCTACTTATGATTTTTTGAGTTTCATTTGCGAGGGGATACGTCGTCCATGTGTTTGGAAAAGTTATCAACGATTCACAAGAAAATGATAACTGTGGTTGGCTAAATTCTCAAGAATTTATGCATCAACACGTTCAGGAGGCTAAGCATATGACAGTGAAACACAGATAGGTATCTAAACCGGCCCCAAAACCGTCAAAACTACAAAAAAAATAGAAGACCATAACTACCAACATCACTTAAAAAGAAAGAGAAGATTTTCAAAATAAGGTTACTTTGGGAAAGGGTGTTAACTTTTGAATTAGTGTCCCTTGGTACATAACCCAGAGGTTGCGGTTATCTTACCAGAGGTTGTGATTATCTTATGATGTATGATGCATCATAAATGAACAAGATTCTGTTATGGCTTAAAAAGCCGTACCTCTTCACATAAACCGGTTAGCTGCAATCTTTGGGAAAGATGGTTACTCTCAATGCTCATGACTTTTGACCTGAACCAGATTTTGATAATCTTAAGTCAATAGTGCCGAAGATCGGAAAAGACTAAAAAATCTTTAAAAAATTAGTAGTTGCTTGTAAACATCATTCCAATCTTCTTCAATTATGTTTTACTCATTCTACATTTTCACTCTGGTTTCCTTAACCAAGTTTTTAAGTAAATTGTTGCAATTTCTTAAGCACGCAAACAAAGTACCAGTCATTTCAGTGTGCCAATATTGCCAAAAGGTTTAACTACTCATGTGAAAGGAGAGACAAGGGTTCTTCATTATATCCTTAAACTCATCACCGTCATCTTTTGCATTCGGAGAGTTAGAATCCGAAGGCGAGAGAAAAAAAAGCTTCAAGAAAAGTGCTCTACAACACCTTGAAAAAGTTGCACATAAACTATTTTATTGCTAGAGTGTTTAGGCTTTCATGAGTAAAGATTTGTGTCATTCTAAAAGAAACACCATTTGTAATTGTCATTTCTTGATACAAAAGAAAGCACTGATTTAGAGTAGGATTGTAGAAACACCGATGAAACGACAAATTTAATTTGCCAATATACTGCAAAAAAAAAAGAACGACCCCATGTAGATTCTAGTTTACTGATCTCTTTCAACAAAAACTTCAATAATCTGTAGGCTTCAAGTTCTCAACTTCTATAAGTAGATTCGTTATCTTCTCCCTTCTATAGTAAGAAGCCATTCTCCAAGAACCCTCAAACATCAATAAGTCATATGTGAAACAGAGAATACCAATATTATTAATAAAAACAAAGAGCACCAATATTTCATGAAACTCCTTGATGTTCATGAACCTTCTTGATGCTATCATTCTCGACTGCCTTTAACCACAAACACAAAATCAATTAAGAAGAAAAATAACACATAAAGTGGACAAAAGTGATTTTGTGTACTGTAACCCCTATTTAGTAAGAGAGAACTCAAAAGCGAGAGGAAAGGAGAAGGTGCTCCACATGACTAAAGCAGAGCCCGATGGTCGTGGTTCTCATTCTCGCCCATTTCACGTAGGCGCTCATTTTCCCTCGTCTCAAAAATCCTCTCTTATGAAATTTTATCAGTTTTTCGCAAGTAATCAGCGTTGGACAGCAAGGGAATACTCCCTCGCTAAAACCCATTTTCCTTACCAACACTCAAGCAAGTATAGGCAAATAACGGAGATTATTACTTTTTTTAACAATAAAAATAAAAATCAAGAACAAAAGAAGAAGAAAAAAGGATCAAGAAATATATGAAAAAACAAAAAAATAAAAAAACGATGTCAAGTTCATGACTCGAAATATGGCATAGTTGCATCTCCTCAACTATGATAAAAAGGATGTGAGCATATCAATTCTGAAAATAATAGACTTCTCTTTGCAAAATTGTTAGTGTCTTTGGTAATTCAACCAAGTTACGAAGGCCAAAAGCACATGTACAGAAAATGAAAAAGTCTCCGTATGTAGTTATAGAGTTTTCCATTTTTTACACACCTAAATTGGCTGGGTGGCTTCCCTACGACCTCAATGATGTGTATGTATGTATACATATTATATATGGAGTTCTGCATGATGCCAAGAAACTTCAGGAGATACTAATTAGTGTCCATTCATCTCCCTAGCAACAATTAGCAGGCACCAAATCAATGTTCTTAATATTCGTGCAATTAAGAGGTTTAATAAAATTATCTACCGACCAATATCTGGATACGATAAATCACAAAATAATAATCCCTTCTGCCACTTTCACAGGCACATAGGGCGATGTGCTTCATTAATTAGATTCCATATGCATTACGTTATTATTATCAATATCACAATTAGAAATGTCCACGGCGAGGGAATGCCCCACTCCCTGTGGAGACCCGTCCTAAACAGAAAGGATTCGGAGAGTGAAAATGGGGGTGGAGAAAGGAACGAAGAGAGCAAGGAAATCTTCGATAGGGATCGAGGTAGAAACGGGATTGACAGGTTCCAGTCTCACGAACCCATGGGGGCAAGATAAAATTTGAGGCTCACGAAAGGAGACATCCTTACCAAGAGCACGGCCAAGATAAAATTTTGAACAACAAGGTTATAACCAGACGTAACTTGGCTCATCCAACAAACTGTCCATCTTATCTAACTCGGCTCGTGCTTGATTCATGCTTAACTCGGTCTACAGATGTTAATGAGAACAACTTGGCAAACGAGTCATGACCACCGGAACGGATCTACATTGAGCCGAAGTGGGACCTTCTCTTTTATCCCAAAATTTAAAAATTAACTTAAAGTCTCAAGAATTTTTAGATCCGCCACTGTATGACCAGTCCGCCCATGTGATCGTTTGTCAGCGAGAAGCAACCGCAAGACTCGGGTTCAGGTTGTCTTGTCGGGGATATCCATCGTCACCGATCCGACTCAATTTCCTGGAGGACCGCACCGAGATCTTAACCTCGGCGTAAATCAATTTCAAGTACGTTTCAAATTGTGGTGATGCGAGGTGCGCGGGCGGGTTTGTAAACCACATTTAAAGAAAACCCTTCTTCCAATCGCGCGGGCGTTTGGCGGGATATGAGATGGGAGACGACGGTGGCGTCTTGGAAATAGAAGATGCCCATCTTGCCGATTCCAACGATCCGGTCGTCGTAGGACTGCGCGATCGGGTTCGTCTTGCCGTGATCAAGATCGCGGAATCAGAAGGTGGGTATTCGTGCCTATCTTCTTTTTCTTCCTTGTTCTGTTTTTATGGTTTCATCATCTGGAGATGATCGGCAGCCAAAAAGTACGGAATGGAGGTCTCTTGCGCGGTCGTTTCTTGCATCTCCGATCTCGCCTTCAAATTCACAGGTACAAAACGTAAAAGTAAGCCGTTGTCGTATTTGAATTCGGTTTCTTGGTTGGTTGATGAGTTTCCCATTGCTGTTTCCTTTTTGAAATTGAAATATTGATTAGTTTAGACACATGCTGGTTCACGAGGGTTGCATAGTTTTTGTGTTTATTACTCCACTTTCTTTTCTTTTATAGAGAGGATCATATTTATCTTTCTTGGGTTTGATTCTTTAGTTCCCCTCAATGTTTTTAGCATGTATCGGCAATCCGGTTCCATCGACGTGATTCCTTTTCCTTTTTCACAAAGGGCGAGAAGTGATGTTAATAGAAAGAGAAACCAGAAAATACAGCCACAGGAATATAGAGGAAATACAAGCAGGAAAAAGAAAAATTAGTGAGATATCCACAAGGAAGAAGAAGGTCCACGCCAGATGAGTGGGACAGCACGGGAAGGTTGGTGTACGATGAGAGCCTAAGGATCTAACCATCTCAGTCTCACCTCATGACCAATGGAAACAAAATTTTTTGGTCGTGAATCAACTTAAAATTTCGTTTGCAAAAATTATGCACGAGCATGACATAAAGTTTACTTAAAGTTGCAAAGAGATTTTCTTACTATAAGCGATGAAAAGTAGATTCTTATCATCGTATGCCTTCTTCAACCGGCACAGTCAGCCTATACGCTTAGGAAGAGCGCTTTATGATCCGAGATTTTCTATCTACAAGCAAAATAATAATTGTGTTTTTCACAAGCCACTCTTATAAGAAATTAAGTGTTCTATCTTGTTTTATGAAAATTGTATTGGCTATAAAGAGATGATATGATATCCTCTTAATACCTTTTTACTCACATGCCTATTGAGATATCCTCCTAAATAAAGCATTCTTATTTATAGAATTATTTGAATCACCTTGTCTAAACTCTTCTTAAAATCCTTTATTTATACTTTATTTTAGTCTTACTTGGGGTGAATAGGCACAAACTATATTCAAAGCCTACACTTCTAAAACTAATTTCATCATTATAATTTTGTCAACGTGTCACTGTGTGTCTACTATACTACTCTTTAATTTCTTATTTACAATAATACTAACTCTATTTTGAGCATTTCTTTTCCTTGAGTACCATAATTTAAAACCTATATTTTTATCTCCTTAGCTTTTTCTCCAATGCACTTTGCTCTTCTGTTCTAAATATAGAATGTGAATCATTCTCTTAATCGCATTACCCATTGTCTCCATTAGTTTGCCAATTAATGTTCTAATATTTTTAAGTACCAATACGGATTTTGTTATAGACTAGCTCATTTTCTCCTTATATCTGTCCATGTTGAAAGTGTGAGGACCCTCTCTTGAATTTGTTTACTATTATATACGGCAATGTCATAAGACTAGCTTCTTCACCTAATATGAAAACCCTCGCTGCAACTAATTCACTATATTTAGGTGAAGATATAGAAACCCTTGCTTAAAAGTATATCACAGTTGGACTTTGGATTGCATTACTAAGAGGTCACACTTGAGCAAAATGGTCAATGACTCATTGTCTATAGTCCATAGTAGTAGATCCAATTGTTAGGAAAAGGGCCACTAGCCGTTGGGGGCTGGCCAACCCCCTCTTTATCTTCCATTCTCTTTGTTCTCTCTCCCTTACTTCTCCTTCTTCTTTATAAATACTTCTTAAGTCTCTTTGTAAAGATCAAGCCTTTTGTGGTTAATCAATAAAGGTTATTTATTCAATTTGCTTTGGTTTCATTATTCTTTTGGTGTGCCCTTGTTGCACTCAGCTATAGCCTTTTCTAAGGCTTTGTGATAGTTACATTGTGGTGATATTTACTCATCGATCTTCCGCAACTATATTGAAGCATCGTTTTTATTACATGGTATCAGAGCCATTTTCAATCGTGAAAAACATCGATTGTCGCCTCGGAAAGCATAACGATAGTGCTCTTGACTTTGTTGTAAGTTTACCTCTTTATAATTATTTTTCTTCTTGAAATATGGATGAAAATGAAGGATTTAATTTTCGTTTCACACCTTTAAACTATAAAACATAGGTCTAAACTATGAAAAATTATCTATATTTCAAAAAATTATGGGTCTATGTAAGTGGTTCAAAGGTAGAACCAGTGTTGTCTGACGCGTATCGTATCGTATCGCGTATCGCCGGGCTCCACGATACTGGCGTATCGTATCATATTGCCCGTATCATACTTTAATATTAAAAGAATATAAAAACTATTTAAAAAATCAATAAAAATTAGTAAAAATCTGAAAAAAATCAAGAAAATTCAAGAAAAATCTGGTAATTGCTTTAAATTCATATAATGCAAAGTTTAGCATAGATTGAATTGAACAATTGCATTCAAAATTACATATTTTGAAGCAAAAAATGAAATACATTTACATTTTACATATTGTAAATTTGTATCACGATCATTGACTAAATAATCTTATCTTCTCCTTGATGAAGATTCAAAGTTTTTTATCACCTTCTGCTTTAAAATGAAAATCTTCATCTCTTTCGTGATGTTGCACTTCAAATTAATTCATGTCTTCTTCGGTTAGGAGTGCATTTTCTTTGTTATCTTCCATAATCCACTCATTTAATATATCAAAATTAACAAACTGCTATCTTTGTACATGTAGTTGTCATATTTGCTAATTTTCATATGTGAGCAAAACAATGAGCTCCATTTCTTTGATTATTGAGTCTATGATACCTTAATGATGTGATATTATTACTTGGTGATATCCCCTTTTTCTTTTACTGAAGACTAGCTTTTTAACTAATACTTGAGCTCCATTTCTCACTTCACAGACTGAGTTAAGCCTCACACACGTTGATCATGTTCTAACTCAATGAAAGTCATGTAAGGTGAACTCTAAAATAGTGAAGTTGTGAAATCCTCAGTCAATTAACTGAGAGAACCAAATGTTTTTAATTGTTTGCGATCTCATGAAATTAGAAACTGGTAGCATAAATATACCTAAAAGTTGTAACAAAAAGGGAAATAATTTTGTCACAATTTTTATTTGTTCATAAATTATTCATATTCAATAAATGAAATTATAAACTCAAATTACAAGCATATCGGAGGATGCCTTGAAGGGAAGTGAAGAGAGGGCAGAAACATGCAAAAAAAAATAAAAATAAAAAAAATTCGCTCGTATCATACGATACGGCAAGATAACCTGTATTACGATAAAGGTTACCATACGTATCGCATTGTTGCTTCCCACGATACGGATAACACTAGGTAGAACCCTCCATCAATGCTACGCTTGAGCAAAAAGAAGAATATGAAGGAGGCCATCGAACGGTCTTATGGGTGTCATGAATAATGTAAATGAGCATAGTAGGGACACTTTGACCGACTTCACTAATGCAAAAGAAGCATGGGAATACTTAAAAAAATCTCATGTTTAAAGCGATGCTGCTCATAGAATGGCATTAAGACACAAATTGGTCTCTCTTAGACAAGGAGATAAAGGAGTAAACAATTTCTTTGGTAAATATTCCAATATTTGGAATCAACTACATGGTTACAGAAAGAAATGTACACGATGTCTTGATAAGAGATAATGTGAAGACAATGAAGATTTTGTATATCAATTTTTACGAAGTCTCCGAGAAGAATTTGAAGGAGTTAGGTCATCTCTTATTCATCGAAAGCCATTTCCTATCAAAGAAGAGGTTCTTACTGATCTTCAAATGACGGAAATGAGAATCAATGAAGCTAGGTTTCAAAAAGATACCGCTCTTGCCGCATCTAAACCCGGAGCAAATATGAAGGCTTATCGTCCTCCTCATTTCAAAAACGAAGGATCAAGCGAAGCAAGAAAGGAGGTCATTTGCCATCATTGTAAAGAAGCGAGGCACATAAGGTTAAATTGACCTAAATTGAAAAAGAAGGCGGTCTTAGTAGAGTAAGGTGTTTCATCTTCTATCCTTGCACTTCAAGAAAAAGTGAAGTAAGGCTCAAATGAAGGAGAAAGCAACAATTGGTGCGGTTTGCTCTTCTTCAACAAAAGAAATTCAAGGTATGACTTCTTGGATTCTTGATTCGAGTGCTTCATTTCATGACTTCTAATGAAAGAATTTTAAACTCATGTGTTAAATAATCTTCATCTTGTGTTTATACTGCGGATGAAACAAAATTAGATGTAGATAAAATTGGTGATTTATAAAATGAAAAGTTTGAAATCTCTAAAATTAATGTTCTTCCAAAACTAAATTTGAACTTACTCTTTATATCTCAGATTTCAGATAAAAATTGTGTTGTAACCTTTTTATCCACAGGATGTATTGTATAGGATCGTCTCTCGAAGAAGGTGATTGGTCGTGGCCATAGAGAGAGCGAACTTTACATTATGAACTTTTTGCATAGTATAGAATATGTTAATGTTTTGACAAATGATGCTCTTTTATGGCACAAGAGACTAGGACATCTTAATGCTAAAAAATTGTATCAATGTCCTCTTGGAATGAAATATAAGGAATCTTTTTCTTACAAAGATTGTGTTCTTGGTAAAATGCAACATCTTCAATTTCCAAACAAAACTCATGTTACAACAAGACCCTTCGAAATTATTCATTCGGATGTATGGGGTCCGACACCCATTTTGTTTGAAGGAGGTATTTTCTATTATGTTATTTTTATAGATGACTTTATTAGGTATACATGAGTATATCTTTTAAAAGCAAAATCCGATGTCTTTCAAAATTTTGTTATCTTTCATAATCTTATAGAAATCAATTTGATTCCGAAATCAAGATTTTTAGATCCGATTCAAGATGAGAGTTTGTGTCAAAGGATTTTAAAACTCATCTCAATACGTTTGGAATTATACATCAAATTTCTTGCGCTAAGACTCCTCAACAAAATGGTATTTCAGAACGTAAGCATAGACATATTTTGGAAACTACAAGAACTTTGTTTTTATCAAGTGGTGTTCCTAAAAATTTTTGAGGAAAAGCTATTATGACTGCAGTCTATTTAATTAATCGGATGCCCTCTTCGGTTGTACAAAATGTGTCTCCTATACAAAAACTTTTTAGAGTTTCTTTCAACTATTGAAGACTGCATGTTTTTGGATGTAAATGCTTTGTTTATACTAACAAAGATAATAAACTGTCATCTCGAGCCATAGAATGTGTCTTTTTAGGATTTGGAATAACAAAAAAGAGGTATATGTGTTATGATTGTAAAAATGATAAGCTTTATGTACCACAAGATGTTAAGTTTTTTGAAAATGAATATGTTTTCAAAAGCATGGATGATGATAGTTCTCTTGATGACTCCTCCTATTCCTTTTTGAATGATATTATAGGTGAAGAGATCATTCATGAAGAAAATGATCTTGATGAACGTATGATTATAAGACACCCTATTACACCTTTTGATCAACATTACAATAGGAGATATATGCCTATCCCTAGGAGGTTAAACCATGATTCTAGACCTCTTGATGAGCGTACTCTGGCCAGATATTGCTCATGCCGTTCATACTGTAAGTCAGTTTTAGCATGCACCCACCTCAGTGCATATGAGTGCTGTTACGAGGATTGTTCGTTATATTCGACAAACTTCAACTAAGGGAGTATTTCTGTCATCTTTCTCGTTATCTCAGTTGCTTACATATACTGATGCTGATTGGGATGATAATGTGAATGACAGACACTCTACTACCAGCTACTGCATATTTCTTGGTCACTCACTCATCTCATGGAGATGCAAGAAACAACAAAATGTGTCTTTTTCGTCCACCAAAGTCGAGTACCGTGTAATGGCCAACACAACTACAAAACTAATTTGGCTGCGACAACTACTTCAGGACTTGGGCATACAATTGAAAGCTCCTCCAATCATGTTCTGCGATAACAAAAGTGCTATGTATATAGCCAACAATCATACCTTTCATTAGCTTACAAAGCACATAGATATGGACTGTCACTACGTTCGTGAAGAACATCTTCAAGTCAATTTAATATTACAGTTTGTAAAGTCAGAATATCAACTTGTAGATGTGTTCACCAAGTCATTACTTGCTCATCGATTTCAATCTTTAATTGGCAAACTTAGGTTATGGAACCCTTCAGTTTGAAGGGAGTGTTAGAAAAAGGGCCACTAGCCCTTCAGCCAGCCCCCTCTTCATCTTCCCTTCCCTTTGTTCTCTCTCCCTTACTCCTCCTCCTTCTCTATAAATACTTCTTAAGTCTCTTTGTAAAATTAAGCCTTTTGTGGCTAATCAATAAAGGTTATTTATTTAATTTGTTTTGTATTCATTATTCTTTTGGTGTGCCCTCGTTGCACTCGGCTATAACCTTTTCTAAGGCTTTGTGATAGTTACATTGCGATGATCTTTATTCATCGATCTTATTGGAGCATCGTCTTTATTACACCAATAAAGTGTTCTATAGGTTATCAGAAACAATACTGTTCGATGCGTATCGTATCGTATCATAGTGTATCCGAATTTAATATTAAAAAATTAGTAAAAATTCAAAAACATTAGAAAAAATAAGAAAAATTAGAAAAAATTTGATAATTACAAAAAATTCATATAATGCAAAGTTTAGTACATATTGATCATTCACCATTCAACAATTGAAAAAAAATACATATTTTGAATAAGATCATCAACTAAATAATTTTCATCTTCTCCTTGTTGAAGATCCTCACCACCTTTTGCTTCAAAATTAAAATCTTCATCTCCTTGATGATGTTGTTACGCTCCTTCCAAATTAATCCATGTAATGTTTTCTTCGGTTAGGAGTGCATTTTCTTCGTTATCTTCCATAATCCACTCCTCTAATATATCAAAATTATCCAAACTTATTGGATCAAATTCACTTTCTTCTCTATTTACCTTTTTTAATTGCCTATAAGAAAGAAAGAAAAGTAATTAGTAAATAACATTAACAATTGAAGTCAAACAAAATATTGAATTGAATCTTTAAGTAGTAACTAATAAAAGATTACTTTTGGAGAAGTCGTATGTTATAACGAATGAAAATTAAGTCATTGAGCCGCTTATGTTCCAACCTGTTGCGCTTTTTTGTATCGATGTATTTAAAGATACTCTAATTCCTTTCATAACTCGTTACACTATAGGTTCGGCTTAAAACTCTTATGCAAAATCTCTAAGGTTTGGGTAATTACTTTCAAACCTATTCCACCAAACATCTGTAGAAAAAGACAAACATTAGGTACTTAATCCATAATAATATAAGATTTAAGAAACTTAAATACGAAGATAAATAATTTACCTAGGTGTATATTAGTGCGATTGCGAATTGCTATAGGCAAACCCATCAAGTGAAGAGTATTATCATAGATCTCCATCTCTCGATGTATAGCATCTTCTCTACTCTCATTAGGGACTAATTTGTCTATACAATCAATGATGCATTGATTAACCTCATCGTCCCTTTTGAAGCTTGCTGAGTAATTGAATGTTGGGTTTAGGTAATATGCTGCTGAATAAATAGGTTGATGCAATTGTTTGTTCAATTTATTATCTGTAATGTTCCACACGGGCATATATCCCTCTTTTTTCCAAACAACAACAATAACTAACCCTTTTCCCATACTAGACGAGGTCGGCTACATGGATTCTTTGCTTCCACTCATGTGCCATGTTAGCAGTTAACTCATAATAAGCTAGATCATTCTTTATTGTTTCTTTCCAACACTTTTGTGGTCGTTCTCTATCTCTTTTAATACTTTCAAAATCTAGTTTTTCATACCTTCTTACAACTTCTTCTTTTAATCTTCTTTCTATATGTCCAAACCACCTTAAACGATATTCTCTCATTTTATCCTCTATTGGTGCTACACATAATTTATTTCTAATAATGTCATTATGTATACGTTCTTTTCTTGTATGACTACTCATCCATCTCAACATCTTCATTTATGTCACAGACATCTTTTGTACATGTGGAATGATTAACTGCCCAACACTCAGAACCATAAAACATGGTAGGTCTAATCCCTCTTTTTTTCATTAAAATTATTTCTAATGGCTTCTTTTGTCCTATCTATGGCATTATAAAGGTAGCTCATAGATGGTTTCTCCTCGCTATCAACCAATCTCAAAACCTTCACTAAAGGACATGTAATCTTCAACAGTCTAGCACATACATTCTAAAATGTACTCCTGAAAATTGTCTCTGAAATCTCATTTAACTTTGTATTTCTTCTATTTTGATACAACTGTACAAATTGTTGTCACTCATCTGAGGAGAACGTTCTCTTTGAGGCTTGTTTTTGTCTCATAATGCTCAGTATAGATAAGAAATTAGTTGCAAACCGAGTTACAGTTATAGAAGAAATTTTACACCATCCTTATTATATACAACACAAAGGCATGCTTGTAGATAAATTTGGTGATATCTTGACAACACTCAGTTGCAGTCTTTATCTCATCCATCTCACCAATATCCTCAAGGATGAGATCTAAACCAGTGTTGTCTGACGTGTATCGCTGGGCTCCACGATACAGGCGTATCGTATCGTACTTTAATATTAAAAAAATAGAAAAATATTTTAAAAATAGTAAAAATCCAAAAAAAGTATGAAAAAATTAGGAAAAAGTAGGAAAAATATGATAATTGCTTTGAATTCATATAATGCAAAGTTTAGTACATATTGAGCATTCAACATTGAACAATTGCATCCAAATTTACATATTTTGAAGCAAAAAATGAAATACATTTACATTTTACATATTGTAAATTTGTATCAGAATCATTAACCAAATAATCTTCATCTTCTCCTTGATTAAGATTCAAAGTTTTTCATCACCTTCTGCTTCAAAATCTTTATCTCCTTCATGATGTTGTTGCACTTCATTCAAATTAATCCATGCAATGTCTTCTTCGGTTAGGAGTGTATTTTCTTCATTATCTTCAATAATACACTCATTTACAACAACAACAACTAAGCCTTTTCCCATACTAGACGGGGTCGGCTACATGGATTCTTTGTTTCCACAGATCTCTATCGTGTGCCATGTTAGCAGTTAACTCCCAATAAGCTAGATCATTCTTTATTGTTTCTTTCCAACACTTTTGTGGTCGTCCTCTACCTCTTTTAATACTTTCCAAATTTAGTTTTTCTAACCTTCTTACAGGTTCTTCTTTTGATCTTCTTTCTATATGTCCAAACCATCTTAAACGATGTTCTCTCATTTTATCCTCTATTGGTGCCACTCCTAATTTGTTTCTAATAACCTCATTATGTATACGGTCTTTTCTTGTATGACCACTCATCCATCTCAACATCTTCATTTCTATCACAGACATCTTTTGTACATGATGATTAACTGCCCAACACTCAGAACCATAAAACATGGCAGGCCTAACTGCTGCTCTATAATATTTACCTTTTAATTTTAATGGTATCTTCTTATCACAAAGAATACCTGATGCTCCTCTCCATTTTAACCAACCAGCATTAATTCTATGTGTAACATCTCCATCAATTCTTCCATCACTTTGAAAAATTGACCCTAGGTATTTAAAACTTTTCTTTTGGGGAATGCAATGTGTGCCAATTTTAATTTCTATGTCCTCTGAAGTAGCCAAATGATCAAACTTACATTCCATATATTCTGTCTTTGTTCTACTAAGTCGGAGGCCTTTGTTTTCTAATGTTTCTCTCCATAGTTCCAATTTTCTATTAACTTTTTCCTTAGACTCCTCCACTAATACAATGTCATCTGCAAATAACATACACCAAGGTACTTCATCTTGAATATGTTTTGTTAACTCATCCATCACCATTATAAATAAGTATGGACTTAAAGTTGATCCTTGATGTAACCCAATATTAACTTCAAAGAAGTCTGTCGTTCCTTCATGAGTCCTCACACATGTTTTTGCACCATCATACATGTCTCTTATAAGGTTAATATATGTCAATGGGATACCTCTTTTTTCCAAAGTTCTCCAAAGAACCTCCCTCGGTATTCTATCATAAGCTTTTTCTAGATCAATAAATATCATGTGAAGGTCTTTCTTTTTTGCTCTAAAATGTTCCATAAGACGTCTCAAAAGGTGAATCGCTTCAATAGTAGATCTACCTGGCATAAATCCAAATTGGTTCTCTGTTGTACTTGATACTTGTCTTAACCTACGTTCGATAATTCTTTCCCATAATTTCATAGTATGACTCATTAACTTGATACCTCGATAATTCGCACAATTTTGAATGTCTCTCTTGTTCTTATATACGGGTATAAGTGTACTTGCTCTCCATTCCTCGGGCATCTTTTGGTTTTTCCATATTTCATTAAATAGTCTTGTGAGCCAAGTGATTCCTATTTCTCCTAGTATTTTCCAAACTTCTATAGGAATATTATCTGGTCCTACTGATTTACCACTCTTCATATGTTTAAGAGCCTCTTTGACTTCATTCTTTTGAATACGTCGGTAGAAATTGTGGTTTATATACTTTTATGACTTGGCTAAATCTCCTAAACTAATACTAACATCTTTATTTTCATTAAAAAGATTATAAAAATAGTTTTTCCATCTATTTCTTATATCATCATTTGCCACTAGAATTTTTTCATCCTCGTCTTTTATGCATCTAACATAATTAAGATCTTTAGTTTTCTTATCTCTAGCCCTAGCTATCCTAAAAATATCTCTTTCACCCTCTTTTGAGTTGAGTTTTTTATATAAGTCCTCCCAAATCTTAGCTTTTGCTTCACTAACGGCCTCTTTTGCTTCCTTCTTTGCTTTCTTATAAGCTTCTAAAGTTTCACTAGTTTTCTTAGCATAATGTAATTTGTAACATGCCCTCTTTGCCTTGATTTTGTTTTGTACTACTTCACTCCACCACCAAGCTTCTTTTTGTGCCGGTACACCTCCCTTAGATACCCCTAACACATCTTTCGCCACTTTTCTAATATGTATAGCCATATTGTTCCACATATTAGAAGGTGTGCCAACATAATTCCAAACATCTCCTTGAAGGACTTTTTGTTTAAATATATCCTTTTTCTCGCTTTTGAGGTTCCACCATTTAGTCCGAATAGCTCGATGCACTCTTTCCTTCTTTGTCCATTTTTTTATTTGTAAATCCATAACTAAACGTCGATGTTGGGTGGTTAAGCTTTCTCCTGGAATTACCTTACAATCTTTACAACACGCTCTATCTTTTTTTCTACAAATAAAGTAATCAATTTGTGTTTGTGATAAGCCACTCTTATAAGTAATTAAATGTTGATCTCATTTTTTGAAGATTGTATTGACTATAAAGAGATCAAATGACATAGCAAAATTTAAAATCTCCCTACCTTCCTCGTTTATATCCCCATAACCAAAGTTTCCATGAATCCCGTGATATCCTAATGCCTCTTTACCGACATGTCCATTTAAATCTCCTCCTAAACAAATCATCTCCCTTTGTGGAATCTTTTGAAACACCTTATCTAACTCTTCCCAAAAAACTGTCTTTATACTATCTTCTAGTCCTACTTGGGGTGCGTAAGCACAAACTATATTCAAAACCTCTACTCCTAACACTAATTTCAATGTCATGATTCGGTCACCATATCGTTGTATGTCTACTACACTCTCCTTTAAATCTTTATTTATGATAATACCAACTCCATTTCGGGCCTTTTTTTTACCTGAGTACCATAATTTAAAACCTGTATCCTCTATCTCCTTTGCTTTTTCTCCAACCCATTTTGTCTCTTGTAAACATAGAATATGAATCTTTCTCCGAATCATAGTATCTACCACCTCCATTAGCTTGCCCGATAATGTTCCGATATTCCAAGAACCAATACGAATCTTATTATCTAGGACTAGCTTCCTTACCCCCCGCATCCGTCCATAATCAAAATGCGGAGACCCTCTCTGAAAATTTTTCACTACATTCGGGCGGCAATATAGCGGGACTAATTTCTTTACCCACACCCGTCCATGATATGGGAACCCTCTCTGCAATTGATTCACTACATTCGGGCAAAAATGTAGTGGCCCTTGCTTACTTCTTACTGTATTCGGGCTCTGCAGCACGTCGCTAGGCGGGGACGCCCCAAAGCAATGCTCATAATTTTTGTAATCCATGTTGTAGAAATCCGACAAAGTTTTACGCTGGCTGTCGGAAGCCTAACACAACCCTCCTCCTTTATCCGGGCTTGGGACCGACAATGCAAGGGTGATCCCTTACATGGGCGGAGTTAATACACTCATTTAATATATCAAAATTAACAAACTGCTATCCTTGTACATGTAGTTATCATATTTGCTAATTTTCAAATGTGAGCAAAACGATGAGCTCCATTTCTTTGATTATTGAGTCTATGACACCTTAGTGATGTGATATTGTTACTTGATGATATTTCCTTTTTTATCTTACTGGAGACTAGCTTTTTAATTAATGCTTGAACTCCATTTCTCACTTCAGAGACTGAGTTAAGCCTCACACTCGTTGATCATGTTCAACTCAATGGAAGTTACGGAAGGTGAACCCTAAAATAGTGAAGTTGTGAAATGCCCACCCAATGAACCGAGACAACCAAATTGTTCTTCATTGTTTGCGATTTCATGAAATTAAAAATTGGTAGCAGAAATATACCTAAAAGTTGGCAACAAAAAGGGAAATGATTTTATCAAAATTTTTATTTGTTCATAAATTATTCATATTCAACAAATGAAATTATAAACCCGAATTTACATGTTACATACAGAGCTTGCAATCAAAACAAGCATATCGGAGGCTGCCTTGGAGAGAAGTGAAGAGAGGCCAGAAACCTGCAAAACAAAAAAAATTGATTTTTTTTGGGCGTATGATACGAACGATACGACACGATATCGTATCATATCGTATACGTATCGCACCATATCGTACGATACGGTACAATACGGATAACACTGATCTAAACAATAGGCTACCATGGTGTCCAATAGAAAGTGTAATAAGTATCTGCTAACTCCTTTCCAACTGCTTTATAATTAATTATATTACCTATAATGAATTAGACTACATTCTCTAGCCAAACCTCGCATATCAACTTATCAAACTCTTGCCTTAGGATCTCTGTAGTATGCCTCTCCTCTGACATGTCTAAAGATCTAAAAAACATAAGTCCTTTAGGACAGTAGAAAATAAAGTTTAACAAAGTCCTTCATCGCCTATCTATCAATCTATCTGCCATAATAGTGCATCATGTCTCCTTCCGTGACTCTCAAAGTCGAACAATATTCTTGCACTTCAAGGACGGTATTATCTAATATCTTTCCTCTCAACTTCTCATAAGAGGGCATCTGATATCCTGTACCAATATTAGCAATTGCATCTACTATTGCTTGAAAATGAAAATTGTTTGTTGCATTAAATGAATGCATGCATAATAAAACCATTTGCCCACTCTAAGGTATGCCTGATTATGCAGTTGTTCCGAAGTCATAACAACACAAATTTCAGGTTGAGCATCATGTGTAGTGTTAGGAGGAAAAAATGAATATATGTTAGAAGAAGCTCTTTCTCTACTCCTTCTTGAGCTTTCTTTTCTATCACTTCCACTTGTAAAATCTTCAACAACCCTCTTTTCCTTGGTTTATAGTCAAGAACTACTACTACCAACCTCTTTTCTACTATTTGAAGGAATACTATGAGTCAATCCAATAGCATCATCATCAAATTCCTCAAACATTCCTAAATCATCTTTCTATTGTCTCCTCTCATGTATGCTCTCAATCATCTAAAGACATTGTCATTTAATGACTTCTGATAAACTTTTAACTCTGCCCGTGCAAGGAGCAACTTCTTTTCTAGTCCCTGCTAGGTAGTGTTTTAATCATGAAATTCCACCACTAACCACATTCTCACAAAACAAACATTTGATCTTCAATCTGGAACCCTCAACTGCTGTATCCCATTGCCATGTCGGATTATTAGACCGAGATTGGGAGTCTCTAACACCCCTTCCTGCCATCTCAATTGAGCACTTCAATTCAATTAAAAACTTGAAAATAAAAGCACTTCATAAATCCTCAATCTTCACATAACACTCAAATATAGTGTCTCCCACTTTACGAATGCAAAAAAATCAGTGTTATCGTATCATATCGTGGAACGCCACGATACAATAAAGGCCTCTATATCACCCAACCGAAGTTATCGTGCCGTATCGTGCAATACAATACCACATCGTGCGATATAACACCATATCGTGCGATACGGGCAAAAAAGAATTTACTTTTTTTTTTGTAGGTTTTGGGTCTCTTTTCGCCTCTCTTCACTTCTCCCCAAGGCATGCTTCAGTATGCTCGTCTGGGATTGCAAGCTGCATGCATGTAACATGTAAATTCGGGTTAGTTTATAAGAATTTTATTGAATAAGAATAATTTATGAACAAATAATAATTGTGACAAAATCATTTCCCTTTCTGTTGTTAACTTTTAGGTATATTTCTGCTATCAGTTTCTAATTTCATGAAATCGCAAACAATGAAGAACAATTTGGTGCCTCTATTGTTATCCTTATTTTTTTTGGGCGATACGCCAAAAAAAAATTGATTTTTTTTCCAAATTTTTTTTTGAAGGTTTTTGGCCTCTCTTCACTTCTCTCTAAGGCATCCTTCAATATGCTTGTTTGAGATTGCAAAATGTGTATGTAACATGTAAATTTCGTTAGAGAGAAGCTCAACTAACCAAATTGCCAATTACACGATCTGCCCGTATATGAAGAAATATTCATCATATAATGCATGTACCAACCAAATTTATGTATCAAATATGAATAATCGCCTATTTATTGACAGTATTCAAACTGTTGCCAAATAGGTTTGTTGGAAAAAGCTTAACTAACCAAATACAAATTCTTCAATCTTAGTCCACATTCATCGTGACCTGAATCGAGCTCGCTGTTGCATTAGAAGGCTGAACCCAAGCAACTCATATATATATATATATATAAAGATCATTTCTGATATTTTGTCTTATTTTTAATTATTGTTTCTTGAATAATATATGTGTAATTTTAAAATTTGTAAAATTTTTTGAAAGATAATATTATTATATTAATGTCTACACTATAAACTCTTAGGAATTCATGAAGATGTTTCACTAGATTTTTAAAGCAGTCGAAGGATGCCTTAGAGAGAAGTGAAGAGAGGCAAAGAGAGGCCAGAAACCTCCAAAAAAAATTTGAACTTTTTTTTGAATTTTTTTTTTCAAAAAAAAGGGCGTATTGCCCGTATCGTGGAGCCCAGCGATACTCGATACGATATGCGTCAGACAACACTGCTGTGAAGTGAGCATGTTATCATAGTTACACATCAAAAATTCTTATTTCGATCAAGAAACTCATAAGTAATTAGATGACCTGATTTTGACCCACAACATCCATCCATCATCCTTTTGTTTCAAACCACTTCAAGCATTAGTTAAAAAGCTACTCTCCAGTAAGAGAAAAAGAGGATATCATCAAGTAACAATATCGCATCAGTGGTATGTCATAGACTCAATAATCAAAGAAATGGAGCTCATTGTTTTCCTCACATATGAAAATGAGCAAATGTGTCAACTACATGTTCAAAGATAGCAATTTGTTAATTTTGATAAGTGAATTATGGAAGATAATGAAAGAAAATGTACTCCTAACTGAAGAAGACTATTACATGGATTAATTTGAAAGGAGCGCAACAACATCATCAAGGAGATTAAGATTTTGATTTTGAAGCAAAAGGTGGTGAGGTTCTTGAATAAGGAAAAGATAAGATTATTTAGTTGATGATCCTGATTACAATATGTAAATGCAAATGTATTTCATTTTTTTCTTCAAAATATGTAATTTTTTTTCAATTGTTGAATGGTGAATGGTCAATAATTCAATATGCACTAAACTTTGCATTATATGAATTCTTTGTAATTATATGCTTTTTTATGATTTTTTAAAAAGATTTTTACTAATTTTTTAATATTAAAGTATGATACACTACGACACGAAACAATCATATCATGGACCAAAACGATACCTGATACGATACGCGTCGAAAAATACTGATAAAAATCATATCCACGTACTTCATAACATCATATTTTGTCATTAAAAAAAGTTACAAATAACACCAAAAAATAACAAATACAAAGAAAAAATCTCCAAAAAATGCAAAAGGTATTCCATAATCCGAGTTGGGGGCTTCTACGAATGTCGTAGACCACTTTCTTTCGAGTCTTGAACACCAAGGAGGGGGAGAGTGCATTGGGGAACTCTGAACACATGCTTAGAAAAGTAAACGGAAGTCAAAAGCTTGCAAAACTGTGGGTTTCTGTTCGGCCAAAGGGTTCCTGGGCGTATCACCCGTATCGTACGATACGGTATGATACAGATAACACTGGTCGAAAGCTTAATGTAGCCCTCCTTTTACTTATCTAGGCCTGAAACCGGCCATCACGGAGTTAACCTTCAAAGTGTGAACCAAACCGTTATTTTTTAAACCAAATCAAATCAATTTGTCAGTTTGGATTGGTTTAGTTGATTGTTTGAACACCTCTAATTTCTTCAATAAGTTGATGTGGCCCCAAGCTATCCTCAAATCCGGCACATGCATGTGCCTTTGCATGTATGCTTGGTTATGATTCAAGTGATGTTATCAGTCGCTCATTTATTACCTTGCCGTGCACAAATGTGGGCATACGTGTATGAGTGCATTCGTGCCTGTGCACATCTGCTTTGTTGTAGGTCTGCATGTGGAGGTGGCTCATATGGTGGAATTAGTCATCATTAACTGACTTTCTGGTTTGTCTGATGGGACGAAGAACAATTGGCAGTGGACTTGGAGTTGTTTATGCAGCATGCTGGTAGGAAATCCATTAATGTTGAAGATGTTATTATTTCAGGTAAGTTTTAGACAAGAAACAAGAAAAGGGCATTATCTTAACATTATGATTTTTTTGTCATGATATATCTCTATACATGCCTATGTTTGAATGTTTCGATCGTCTCCAACTTTACTTTTGTGTCAACCATTTGTTTATTTGTCAAACTTTCTACTTCTCACGAGTATAATAGCAATGGCCTGTCTCTTACTCTTTAGCTCATAGAAATAAGCACCTGGTTGCGACCTTGAGGTCATTCTCCGGTGAGCTGAAAGAGAGGGAACCTCAAAGTGAAAAGAAACGGAAGAAAGCTGCTAGAGAGGATGACAAGATTGCCGTGGAATGAAGGCACTACCTCTAGGTAGTGAGTTTGCTTCCTCTCTTGCTTGGTTATTTCTTGCTTACCTTTTATCAGTATAACTATGGCTGGATGTGACAAACGGCATATCAAACCGTGACTTTTCAAGCTTTGAAATGGATGGTCGATTGCCCTAGGCATGAAGTGTTTCAAGTTCAACCAAACAAAGGTTTACATATTAAGCTACTATGGGTGTGGTTAATGAGCTAACTTGCATTGCTTGTGATATTAATCTGGCGTGCAGTAAAACTTCTTGGTCTGTCATCGTATCCAAGGATGTCTTTGAATTGGAATTCGTTTCAGGAAAGGACTGATTCAGTTGTGCTCAACTTATGATATTTTTATACCTTTGATATTTATAGTTTGAAATCTCAATCTTTCAAAAATTCCATTTCGGTTTACCTTTCATTTGGGAACCTTCAAAATTGCTTGTGCAGATAACAAGACATACTTCAATAATGAATGACAAGTACTTAACAAAATGCAGACATTTGAACGATGAATGTAGTGGTCTGCATAAAGTCAAGAAATTCTTTTTACAATAGAGTTGTCATTCTCAAGTGAGTTCTTGAATCTTGAGCATCTGCCGAAATGCACCCTAAGTTGAATGTGGTTTTAAGTGTCTCAAGATCTTGTCAATATAATGCTTCTACTTGAGGACTTGCCGACGGAAATATTGAGCATGCATTTGATCTTTAGTTGTATCCTGTGTCCAATATAATGTGTAAATCAATGTGCCTATTAAAAACTTACTTGGAAAATTGTTGAAGACTGCCCCAAACATAGTTTGAGATTTCCAGTGTAGGGACAATTTTCCTCTCCTTTGTTGCTGAAGCTGTACCCTTGCATTGCCGGTCCCAAGCCCGGATAAAGGAGGAGGGTTGTGTTAGGCTTCCGACAGCCAGCGTAAAACTTCGTCGGATTTCTACAACATGGATTACAAAAATTATGAGCATTGCTTTGGGGCGTTCCCGCCTAGCGACGTGCTGCAGAGCCCGAATGCAGTAAGAAGTAAGCAAGGGCCACTACATTTTCGCCCGAATGTAGTGAATCAATTGCAGAGAGGGTTCCCACATCATGGACGGGTGTGGGTAAAGAAGTTAGTCCCGCTACATTGCCGCCCGAATGTAGTGAAAAATTTTCAGAGAGGGTCTCCGCATTTTGATTATGGACGGATGCGGGGGGTAAGGAAGCTAGTCCTAGATAATAAGATTCGTATTGGTTCTTGGAATATCGAAACTTTATCGGGTAAGCTAATGGAGGTGGTAGATACTATGATTCGGAGAAAGATTCATATTCTATGTTTATAAGAGACAAAATGGGTTGGAGAAAAGCAAAGGAGATAGAGGATATAGGTTTTAAATTATGGTACTCAGGTAAAGAAAAGGCCCGAAACGGAGTTGGTATTATCATAAATAAAGATTTAAAGGAGAGTGTAGTAGACATACAACGATATGGTGACCGAATCATGACATTGAAATTAGTGTTAGGAGTAGAGGTTTTGAATATAGTTTGTGCTTACGCACCCCAAGTAGGACTAGAAGATAGTATAAAGACAGTTTTTTGGGAAGAGTTAGATAAGGTGTTTCAAAAGATTCCACAAAGGGAGATGATTTGTTTAGGAGGAGATTTAAATGGACATGTCGGTAAAGAGGCATTAGGATATCAAGGGATTCATGGAAACTTTGGTTATGGGGATATAAACGAGGAAGGTAGGGAGATTTTAAATTTTGCTATGTCATTTGATCTCTTTATAGTCAATACAATCTTCAAAAAACGAGATGAACATTTAATTACTTATAAGAGTGGCTTATCACAAACACAAATTGATTACTTTATTTGTAGAAAAAAAGATAGAGCGTGTTGTAAAGATTGTAAGGTAATTCCAGGAGAAAGCTTAACCACCCAACATCGACTTTTAGTTATGGATTTACAAATAAAAAAATAGACAAAGAAGAAAAGAGTGCATCGAGCTATTCGGACTAAATGGTGGAACCTCAAAAGTGAGAAAGAAGATATATTTAAACAAAAAGTCCTTCAAGGAGATGTTTGGAATTATGTTGGCACACCCTCTGATATGTGGAACAATATGGCTATACATATTAGGAAAGTGGCGAAGATGTGTTAGGGGTATCTAAGGGAGGTGTACCAGCACAAAAAGAAGCTTGGTGGTGGAGTGAAGTAGTACAAAACAAAATCAAGGCAAAGAGGGCATGTTACAAATTACATTATGCTAAGAAAACTAGTGAAACTTTAGAAGCTTATAAGAAAGCAAAGAAGGAAGCAAAAAAGGCCGTTAGTGAAGCAAAAGCTAAGATTTGGGAGGACTTATATAAAAAACTCAACTCAAAAGAGGGTGAAAGAGACATTTTTAGGATAGCTAGGGCTAGAGATAAGAAAACTAAAGATCTTAATTATGTTAGATGCATAAAAGACGAGGATGAAAAAATTCTAGTGGCAAATGATGATATAAGAAATAGATGGAAAAACTATTTTTATAATCTTTTTAATGAAAATAACGATGTTAGTATTAGTTTAGGAGATTTAGCCAAGTCAGAAAAGTATATAAACCACAATTTCTACCGACGTATTCAAAAGAATGAAGTCAAAGAGGCTCTTAAACATATGAAGAGTGGTAAATCGGTAGGACCAGATAATATTCCTATAGAAGTTTGGAAAATACTAGGAGAAATAGGAATCACTTGGCTCACAAGACTATTTAATGAAATATGGAAAAACCAAAAGATGCCCGAGGAATGGAGAGCAAGTACACTTATACCCATATATAAAAACAAGGGAGACATTCAAAATTATGCGAATTATCGAGGTATCAAGTTAATGAGTCATACTATGAAATTATGGGAAAGAATTATTGAACGTAGGTTAAGACAAGTATCAAGTACAACAGAGAACCAATTTGGATTTATGCCTGGTAGATCTACTATTGAAGCGATTCACCTTTTGAGACGTCTTATGGAACATTTTAGAGCAAAAAAGAAAGACCTTCACATGATATTTATTGATCTAGAAAAAGCTTATGATAGGGTACCGAGGGAGGTTCTTTGGAGAACTTTGGAAAAAAGAGGTATCCCATTGACATATATTAACCTTATAAGAGACATGTATGATGGTGCAAAAACATGTGTGAGGACTCATGAAGGAACGACAGACTTCTTTGAAGTTAATATTGGGTTACATCAAGGATCAACTTTAAGTCCATACTTATTTATAATGGTGATGGATGAGTTAACAAAACATATTCAAGATGAAGTACCTTGGTGTATGTTATTTGCAGATGACATTGTATTAGTGGAGGAGTCTAAGGAAAAAGTTAATAGAAAATTGGAACTATGGAGAGAAACATTAGAAAACAAAGGCCTCCGACTTAGTAGAACAAAGACAGAATATATGGAATGTAAGTTTGATCATTTGGCTACTTCAGAGGACATAGAAATTAAAATTGGCACACATTACATTCCCCAAAGGGAAAGTTTTAAATACCTAGGGTCAATTTTTCAAAGTGATGGAAGAATTGATGGAGATGTTACACATAGAATTAATGCTGGTTGGTTAAAATGGAGAGGAGCATCAGGTATTCTTTGTGACAAGAAGATTCCATTAAAATTAAAAGGTAAATATTATAGAGCAGCAGTTAGGCCTGCCATGTTTTATGGTTCTGAGTGTTGGGCAATTAATCATCAACATGTACAAAAGATGTCTGTGACAGAAATGAAGATGTTGAGATGGCTGAGTGGTCATACAAGAAAAGACCGTATACATAATGAGGTTATTAGAAACAAATTGGGAGTGACACCAATAGAGGATAAAATGAGAGAACATCGTTTAAGATGGTTTGGACATATAGAAAGAAGATCAAAAGAAGAACCTGTAAGAAGGTTAGAAAACCTAAATTTGGAAAGTATTAAAAGAGGTAGAGGACGACCACAAAAGTGTTGGAAAGAAACAATAAAGAATGATCTAGCTTATTGGGAGTTAACTGCTAACATGGCACACGATAGAGATCTGTGGAAACAAAGAATCCATGTAGCCGACCCCGTCTAGTATGGGAAAAGGCTTAGTTGTTGTTGTTGTTGTTTGTTGCTGAAGCTGTCTCTTAACAGCAGCGAAGGACGAATCTGGGGACCAAATTAATAGATTTATACTGGTCATGAAAAATGTGGATGCATTACTTTCAAAGTTATCTATTTGCACGTGGAAATCTTAGGTGGAACCAACTTGTTGGTAATTCATGTGCACTTGCATCGGAATGAATTTGATCAATGAGAATTCTAGTATTTTCTAACCAGACTCATTTATCAAAAGTGTTTTTGGGTCTTTAAGGTCTGAAATTTTAAATTGTTCACACACACATTTATGTGTGCATGCGTGTGACAGTGTTTGTGTGTACACACACACACACACACACACACACACACACACACACACACATATATATATATATGTGTGTGTGTGTGTGTGTGTGTGTGTGTGTGTGTGTGTGTGTGTGTGTGTGTGTATGTGTGTACATGGAAAATGGCATCCACACAGTATACAATTGTACTAATAAGTCATAACATCAGACATGTAGCAAGAAAACAAATTATAAGTAAACTAAATTACAATAACACACAAACTAATCATCTAGAATGTTGTAAATGATATTATCATCCCCTTTCAACTATACTTGTTTGGAATGGTAAATCCTTATTACCAATGCTTTTGATGTTGATATTATTCTCAAGTTGGAAAGATAGATATCATTGGAAATCTGTCAACCATATGTGGAAAATACAACACAAATGTAGATATTGATCAGGATGTCCTTACCCTTAAAATGTCTCCCTAAATCACAATAGCGCATATACTGCATGTGTTGTAGATGTGGAAGGAGATTGTGTAACACTAACAATAGAAATGTTGTTGACCCAATCCTAAAAAACTAATATTACTGCAACATTTCATCAAGTAGCAATGACCTATCCATGTTGTGTATCAGTATATATTGCATGGGTTTATATGGTCCCTCTTCCCATGTGCAATAGAATGGAGGACGAGACCAATACCACCACCTTCTATGATGTACATATCATGATGCTTTTAGACTTCCTAGATACATCTTCTATGAATTTGAGGTCACTTTCCCAAATGCTCTTAGATAATTGTATGTAAATTTTTAGTTATATGAGACCTTGATTCATAAATACAACTCTACTTCAAGGATGGAGCAAATCATCAAGTAGCAATGACCTATCCATATTGAGTATCAATATCTATCGCATGGGTTTATATGGTTCCTCCTCCCATGTGCAATAGAATGGAGGATGAGACCAATACCACCATCTTCTATGAAAACATGAGTATACATATCATGATGTTTTTAGGCCTCCTAGATACATCTTCTATGAATTTGAGGTCACTTTCCCAAATGCTCTTAGATGATTGTATGCAAATTTTTAGTTATATGAAACCTTGATTCAGAAATACAAATCTACTTCAAGGATGGAGCAAATCAGAAATTAAGTTCCTAGGAACTTAATTATAATTGCTCATCGTGCATTGTGAGCCTATCTTGGTTCTTTTCACCAGAAACCTTCTTGCTCCTGCAAGTAAGGGTCACTCCCATGTGCAATAGAATGGAGGATGAGACCAATACCACCACCTTCTATGAAAACATGAGTGTACATAGCATGATGTTTTTAGACCTCCTAGACACATCTTCTATGAATTTGAGGTCACTTTCCAAAATGCTCTTAGATGATTGTATGCAAATTTTTGGTTATATAAAACCTTGATTCAGAAATACAAATCTACTTCAAGGATGGAGCAAATCAGAAATTAAGTTCGAACTTAATTATAATTGATCATTGTACATTGTGAGTCTGTCTTGGTTCTTTTCATCGGAAACCTTCTTGATCCTACGAGTAAAGGCCAATATCATGCACTAGCAATTTGTTTAGCCAATTTAAACTTAAATTTGTTGCACACTTAGGAAAATGTGAGATTCAAGGGGAAAGGTATGCTTGTTGTCTTGTTTGGGTATGGGTTGGTTTAAAATTCCTATAGGGCAGCGAAGTTGAATTGTATTTCATTGTGTGATTATTGATGAAGTGGAGCGTTTGCAACGAAGTTTGATATGGGGTGAGGAGAACTCAAAAGGCAGAACCCACTTAGTCAATTGGCAAAGGTCCCCCCGTGCTGCAGGTGGCCTGGGGCTGAGGTCACTGAGAGTGATGAACGATGAAGCTCCTTACCTGGCAGTGTGGCGTGGGCTTACCTGGCAGTGAAGTAAGGCTTTTGATTGAGTTATAGTACCGTTTTGGTTTTGCTTTTGAATGGGATTGGTTGGTAAATGGTTTGACTACGGACTGGTTAAGGGAGACGACTAGGGTCTAGCCAGGGGTTGATTTGGTTCGGTGATGGACTGGACTTGGTTGGATTACTGGTTCAGTATAATGAACTTGGCAAAATGGACATGAATAGGTTGGGTTCAATTGGGGTAAGCTATAAGCCAAGGTTAGGTAATAGGTTACTAAGTTCAAGTCAGCTTCTAAGGGCTGATAATGGACAGCAAGAAGAACGTTAATGCAAGAAAACGGATTGTGTGTGAGATTGATATTGAATGGCAGCAATACAAAGGTGGTAACACAAGTAAAGCATGTAACTAGTGATATATAATGTGCAGTTTGCCACTAAGGATGCCAAATAATATTGTAAATTTTGGAACAGATTCAGGTAACTAGTGATAATAGATGGATTAAAGCAAGTGACTAATTCCTAGAATGGAAGGATTGATGATGCAGAAGTGGAGAATAGTATCCCATGTTAGATGACTAGAAAAGAAATAAGAATGTCAAGGCAGAACTAAGATAAATATACTGTTAATGTGAATAAAAGATTCTAAGATCGAATTACTAATATATCTCAAATTGATCTAAAATATGTAATAACAAGTATTAATGCGTGAATTAGGGATATGTGACGAATGCAAGTGGATGATGAGTATTGATATGAATGCAATGGATGATCAAAATTAATAAGGTAACTATGCTATCAACTACGGTGGATGGCTAACATATTGAACTTGCCGATATAAAAATAACTAATATGCCTATGATGAAAACTAAATTAAGAAACTAAGGCGATTAATATGAAAAGCTAGTGCAAACTAAGATGTACGTGTATGCTAAACAATTAATTAGAAATAACTACTATACATGTAAACTAATAGGCTAATGCAAACTAATGACATGAATATTAAGAAGAGAATTAAGACTACCTAATGTGAAATCTAACATGATTATGATGCTAACTGATAAGAGTTATCAAATAATCAAAAGGTTTAAATCTAATAGAGAGTGGCACAAATTAGAAGAGCAGGTTGAACGACTAATGTGAGAATTAGTATGGAACCTATAAAATTAAATGAACTAATCTAACTAAAGTATGATGAGCTAAAAAATAGAGAATTAAGAATCAAAACCTAATAAAATCTTGCACACAACTGAAGAAATTGAAGTTGTCGATCCCCTCAGCCGAGCAATCTCACAAACACACACCAAAAGAAGAGGGAAAAAACTTTCGAATTAGAATTGCTAGATTTTCAGGGATGCTTTACAGGGAAAGATTGAGCCCTATTTATATTTTTTTACAACCCAAATTGATCAACTCAAATGTAACAAAAGATTGAAAAAAAGTCCAATAGGTTTCCAGCTCATTTTGGATCTTCATCCTCTAATTTTTCTAGCAAAATGCCACTCCAAATACCAACTGAATTATCTTTTATTTTTTAACCAAGGTTGGATCAGGTTTTCCTTTAACTTTTAGCCTAGGTTGATCGGCTCCCATTTGGATGAACCTTGGTTTGAGTCGACTTCATATTTGGCCTGAACCATGGCTTGAGCTGACTTCACGTTGATGTAAACTTGGTCCAGTTCTCCCGAACACATTAACAAGTTATAGAGGTTGTCCGTCATTTGAATTAAGCCTTAGGTCAATTGGGTCTCGCCTAGGCCTTAAGGGAGTTTGGTTCAAGGCCTTAGGCTTTGATTGATAGACTTGAGTGGACTAGGCTATGGTAAGATGGGCTAAGGTCGAGTGGGCTAAGTGTGGCCACCAAGGTCGAGTGGGTTAGGCCATCAGATCAAGTCGAGCTAGGTTAGGTAAGCCTATTTCCAATGTGAAGAATTTATTTAATTACATAAGTACAAAATGTGAAGAGAATAATAATTTACTTATATAAATAAAGGGATATTTCCGTTGGTTTCCTAAAGCCCATGGAAGTGATAAACTTCTATGCACACAAGTAATCAACCAATATTAAAAAGAGTTTTCAGCTCAAAAGAATTTTATTTTTCATGTTTTAACCAACCCATATGTATTTTCAGCAACAATAAAACTCTCAATGCATAATACATGTAAAAATAATGCCCCCATATATGTCTATATTTTGAAATCTCATTTGTACATGCTAAACACACATTTAATTAAATACATAAACCTAATGCGAAAATGCATTTGTTTATTATAAAGTCTCCTTGTATAAACTCAAGCACATATGTACACATACATGTATTTTTACATGAAATAATCAAATGTACATATAAATATATATGTTGGGTTTGGCTTGTGTACTATGTATTCAATATGTATAATTTCCATTTTAAACCATATGAACACACATATTATGCAGAATAAATTCATGTAGGGCTCAACTCAACAAGTTCAGGATAAATTGGGTATAAATAGCCTATCGTGTGCCATGTTAGCAGATCCCTATCGTGTTTCTTTGTTTCCACAGATCCCTATCGTGTGCCATGTTAGCAGTTAACTTACAATAAGCTAGATCATTCTTTATTGTTTCTTTCCAACACTTTTGTGGTTGTCCTCTACCACTTTTAATACTTTCCAAATTTAGTTTTTCATATCTTCTTACATGTTCTTTTGATCTTTTTTCTATATGTCCAAACCATCTTAAACGATATTCTCTCATTTTATCCTCTATTGGTGTCACTCCTAATTTGTTTCTAATAACCTCATTATGTATACGGTCTTTTCTTGTATGACCACTCATCCATCTCAACATCTTCATTTCTGTCACAAACATGGCAGGCCTAATTGCTGCTCTATAATATTTACCTTTTAACTTTAATGGTATCTTCTTATCACAAAGAATACCTGATGCTCCTCTCCATTTTAACCAACCGGCATTAATTCTATGCGTAACATCTCCATCAATTCTTCTATCACTCTGGAAAATTGACCCTAGGTATTTAAAACTTTCCTTTTGGGGGATGCAATGTGTGCCAATTTTAATTTCTATTTCCTCCGAAGTAACCAAATGATCAAACTTACATTCCATATATTCTGTCTTTGTTCTACTAGGTCGGAGGCCTTTGCTTTCTAATGTTTCTTTCCATAGTTTCAATTTTCTATGAACTTTTTTCTTAGACTCCTCCACTAATACAATGTCATCTACAAATAACATACACCAAGATACTTCATCTTGAATATGTTTTGTTAACTCATCAATCACCATTATAAATAAGTATGGACTTAAAGTTGATCCTTGATGTAACCCAATATTAACTTCAAAGAAGTTTGTCATTCCTTCATGAGTCCTTATACATGTTTTTACACCATCATACATGTCTCTTATAAGGTTAATGCATGTTAATGGGATACCTCTTTTTTCTATAGTTCTCCAAAGAACCTCCTTCGGTACCCTATCATAAGCTTTTTCTAGATCAATAAATATCGTGTGAAGGTCTTTCTTTTTTGCTCTAAAATGTTCCATAAGACGTCTCAAAAGGTGGATCGCTTCAACAGTAGATCTGCCTGACATGAATCCAAATTGGTTCTTTGTTGTACTTGATACTTGTCTTAACTTACATTCGATAATTCTTTCCCACAATTTCATAATATGACTCATTAACTTGATACATCAATAATTCACACAATTCTAAATGTCTCCCTTGTTCTTATATATGGGTATAAGTGTACTTGCTCTCCATTCCTCGAGCATCTTTTGGTTTCTTCATATTTCAGTCTTATGAGCAAGTGATTCCTATTTCTCCTAGTATTTTTCAAACTTCTATAGGAATATTGTTTGGTCCTATCGATTTACCACCCTTCATATGTTTAAGAGCCTCTTTGACTTCATTCTTTTGAATACGGCGGTAGAAATTATGGTTTATATACTTTTCTGATTTGGCTAACTCTCCTAAGCTAATACTAACATCTTTATTTTCATTAAAAAACTTATAAAAATAGTTTTTCCATCTATTTCTTATATCATCATTTGCCACTAGAATTTTTTCTTCCTCGTCCTTGATGCATCTAACATAATTAAGATCTTTAGTTTTCTTATCTCTAGCCCTAGCTATCCTAAAAATATCTCTTTCACCCTCTTTTGAGTTGAGTTTTTTATATAAATCCTCTCAAATTTTAGCTTTTGATTGACAAACTGCCTTTTTCACTTCCTTCTTTGCATTCTTATAAGCCTCTAAAGTGTCACTAGTTTTCTTATTATAATATAATTTGTAACATACGCTCTTTGCCTTGATTTTATTTTGCACTACTTCACTCCACCACCAAGATTCTTTTTGTGCCGGTACACCTCCCTTAGATACACCTAACACATCTTTCGTCACTTTCCTAATATGTAAAGTCATATTGTTTCACATATCACAGGGTGTACCCACATAATTCCAAACATCTCCTTGAAGGACTTTCTGTTTAAATATATCTTCTTTCTCGCTTTTGAGGTTCCACCATTTAGTCTGAATAGCTCGATGCACTCTTTTCTTCTTTGTCTATTTTTTTATTTGTAAATCCATAACTAAAAGTCGATGTTGGGTGGTTAAGCTTTCTTCTGGAATTACCTTGCAATCTTTACAACATGCTCTATCTTTTTTTCTACAAATAAAGTCATCAATTTGTGTTTGTGATAAGTCACTCTTATAAGTAATTAAATGTTTATCTCGTTTTCTGAAGATTGTATTGACTATAAAGAGATCAAATGCCATAGCAAAATTTAAAATCTCTCTACCTTCCTCATTTATATCCCCAAAACCAAAGTTTCCATGAATACCTTGATATCCTAATGCCTCTTTACCGACATGTTCATTTAAGTCTTCTCCTAAACAAATCATCTTCCTTTGTGAAATCTTTTGAATCACCTTATCTAACTCTTCCCAAAAAACTGTCCTTATACTATCTTCTAGTCCTACTTAGGGTGCGTAAGCACAAATTATATTCAAAACCTCTGCTCCTAACACTAATTTCAATGTCATGATTCAGTCACCATATCGTTGTATGTCTACTACACTATCCTTTAAATCTTTATTTTTGATAATACCAACTCTATTTCGAGCATTTTCTTTACCCGAGTACCATAATTTAAAACTTGTATCCTCTATCTCCTTTGCTTTTTTTTTCAACCCATTTTGTCTCTTGTAAACATAGAATATGAATCTTTCTCCGAATCATAGTATCTACCACCTCCATTAGCTTACCGGATAATGTTCCGATATTCCAAGAACCAATACGAATCTTATTATCTAGGACCAACTTCCTTACCCCCGCATCCGTCCATATTCAAAATGCGGAGACCCTCTCTGAAAATTATTCACTACATTCGGGCGACAATGTAGAGGGACTAACTTCTTTACCCACACCCGTCCATGATGTGGGAACCCTCTCTGCAATTGATTCACTACATTCGGGCGAAAATGTAGTGGCCCTTGCTTACTTATCACTGCATTCGAGCCCTGTATCGCGTCACTAGGCGGGGACGCCCCAAAGCAACGCTCATAATTTTTGTAATCCATGTTATAAAAATCCGATGAAGTTTTACGCTGGCTGTCGGAAGCCTAACACAACCCTCCTTCGTTATCCGGGCTTGGGAGCGGCAATGCAAGGGTGATCCCTTACATGAGCGGAGTTAAATGAGTTAAATAAACTAAGGTTTAATTAATTAGGCTTCAATCTAAGGAGACAAAGATCTAGTTTCATGTGAGTCACGAGATTTAGGCTCAAGATTCAAATGTACCTCAAACGGGGTTGGACCCAAGCTTTAGACAACCTAGTATGAGCTAGTATTGAACTTTTTGTGAGGCCCATGATAACATCTTACAACTGCTATCAAATCTCTAAGTTGGATCTCTTAGCTCTTTTCCTTAGAATAATTGTATCGTGTTAATTGAATTTATTGACGAATTGGATTCGAATCTGCTCTATAAGTATTTGGTTCTTATCTGTATTCCTTTCAAAAGGATTTGGATCTTGATTTGGATTTATGACTTTATTGGACCGTACTATAATATGACCTTGAATTGTGGACTTTTTTCCTTTTGAAATTCATCTTATGGTTCCCATGAAAGCTAATTTTGTATAAATTAAGACTCAAGTTATCATTTCATGTCCCTTGAAATTAGCTTTTCAGAAGTCAGTTTCTGAAATCAAAGCTTTATTTTCCTAGGATTTTTTTGGTTTACGATGACTTTATACCTGCAATTTCTATCTTCTACATCATTCACTAATGTAGCAACTTATGGTACCAAGGTATTTGATTGTCATATGATTTCTCAAAGTCCAGTACTCTAAACATCATTCAGACACATACACACAGATACCCAACCTCAAGGAAAGAGCCAACACTACACTACGGCCACAACATATGCCGATATTGTCATATGCTTGTGCAGTAGTGACATGATTTGTATCAAATGTAAACTTTGGCCAAGCAATGCATCTTTCAACATGCTCTCATAAGAATAAGTACCTCTTTTTTAGATTTTTTAAGTAGTCGACCTCTTGGACGGCAAACCAATGTCTCCTTTATGGTCATTCAATATTCAAATGATCATATAACAACTGCATCAATTGCCTTTGTCAATCTCAAATAGGATGATTTCTTAACTTTTCAGAAGTTTCCTCCAACTAAACTACCTACCTCAGTTTGGGAGCATCATTATCAGGTGTATTAGACCAATCCACCTTCATAACATGTTTTTCAGAAAATGGATCAATGGATGATAGTTGGATCTATTCACCAGCTTTCAGAAGTATGTTGATGTTCGAAGTACATGGTAATCCATGTGAATGTCACAACATGCACCCGCTTATCGTTGAATTGAAACCCACTATTTTCCATAGTTTTCTTCCTTTCTAATCAAATCAAGTGCATGATGTACTAGTCTTTTTCTTAAATTACTAAAAGAGTTTACAAGGTAACATATGTTCATAGTTCAGGTATCGCAAATGACTTCCTCAATTATGTAATCTGCAACTCGATCAATGAATGTAATTAGATCTATATCGTATCAAACCTCCTAATCAAACTACCAATAGACTTAGAAATTAATTGCAACGACATTTGAAGCTCATATATGTATATAAGTATGTACTAATATGTATATCTATGTGCATACACATAAATGTATATATATGGATATATGGATATATGTGTATGTATAAGTATATATATGTGTAAATAAATGTATATATACATATTTAGTTATATAAATGTCATAATTAATGATTCGATCAATTCATGTTGACACTATCATTTCTTTGTACCGACCCATACATTATTCTTTAACATACGAAGCACAACTGGAAAATTGTTCTACTTCACTTTCATAACAATTTTCTTCCAATTTATGACAAATACAATGGCCAATTGTTTCTTGCTCGTAGCTTAAATAATATACTTTCTATGTTGACACTATCATTTCTTTGTACCAACCCATGCATCATTCTTTATGATACGAAGCACAACAGGAAAAATTGTTCTACTTCACTTTCATAACAAATTTCTTTCAATTTATGCCAAACACAGTGACCAATTGTTTCTTCCTTGTAACTTAAATAATATGCCTTTCTATGCTTTTTTAAAATTAGGTATGCATTAGAGATGTGTTGACTTGGAAAAGCATTCTCAATTGTATTTACCAATGTCAACTCGTGATCAGCATGTATTATATCAAAGAAATTTGTCTGGCTTAACCCTCTTATACACCTCCGCACTCAATATAATTATTCTCCTTTGCACTCATAAAGAGTGAACATTAAAGAAAATTCTTATTAGTTGATTTAATTGTACAACCTTGAAATATGCATCCCATTAAATACAATAAGAAAGGATGACCTTGTTAAAAGGGGGCGTTATGTGTACAATTTACTACATGAGCTAACAAAGAGGTCCCCATATTAGGCAAAAGCGTCTCCCACCACAATAAGAAAGGATGAAAGGGAAAGGTTAGAGGGCAGCCAAAGTGTGAGTTGGGTGAGGAGGGACCATGCCCTTGTATGTTGTTACCAACAGAAGGCCTAGGGCATTCCTACCAAGAGAAACAGGTGTTGCAATCTCATTTGGTACCCTCGACCAAATCATAAGGGGGTCGTGATGCCTACTTATGGGCAATTAGGTCACAAGAGATGTGCCTCTCAACCACTTCTTCTTTTTCTGGGGCATATGTAGCCAAGCACATCATATGCCTATGTTCAAAACTTCGACATACCTAATCACCATAATTACATGAAAAAACGAGAGCAATAAGTGCTCAGTGAAACGACAAGAGTGCTCTTATCAGTTTCCATGTATAACAACAAGACACAAATCCATCGAACCTAACACAAAAACTCGGGTCATATTCGGGTTGACTGAATTTCTAGTAATATAATGCCGTCATAAGCATGACCAAAAAGCTACATGTACATGTCCACCCAAAGTCATGAGGAAAAGATCAAGTCCCATCTGAGGAAGCACAAACTGTCGCGAACACGAAAATCCCACTCCTAATCTTGTTTATAAAGACCATATGACCGGTGGGGCTTATTGAATGAATATTGAGAACTTCTAGTTGACCAACTTTATGTATGTATTTTTACGAAACAGTATCAAATAATTTGCTTTCCATCAAATCAAGCTTAGCAACTTAACAACATCCCAACTACTTCAGTAATTGCGTTCTTCTATTCAATAAGCACATTCTTACAACTCATCAATAAAATAACAAACGGATGGTCTCCTGATGAAGATGAGAGATGCAGTTGACTGGTCTTATTATCTCAATTGGAGGTTAAACTGGAAATTGTTTTGTCCCATTACATCAAGGTTTTCAAATTCTTTATTAAAGAAAATTGTTTTCTTTCTTTTTCTTTTTGGTAGAATAGGAAGGTCAAATCCGGATGCATGGCAGGGCTATGAAATGTATTATGACCTTTTAACGTGTGAGTCGACCCCCTAGCCAGGTGAGCTGTTGCTCATTGTGCAAGAAAATTGAAATTTGATTTGCTCATATTAGGCTGAATCGATTGCGTGAAAGATTACTGAGCTTTCTCAAAATGACACCTTAAAAGCATGACACCATTCTTAATAGTCTGCTGAGTAGATTACGGAAAATTGGTTTGCAAAACCACTGGCAACTTCCCTCAAAGTTACAGCAAAAACACTCCGCTAATTCATCTTTTTGAGTAAATCTAGTAGAAAATTTCCTCCTTTTATTGATGCGGTTCTGCTCGAAAATTATTCTTCGAGTCAAAAACGAATTGGGTCATCATTTCATTTTGACAAACAAGAAGCATTAAGCTGATCTCATTCTCATACTATTTGATTTCAATGGCCCGATTCAGGTTCAATTCTGATAACCCCTAAATGAACCCCCAACAGGAGATATGTGCTCCACTTCAAACTGGTCATATTTACCAATTAGGCAAAGGGGCATACTTAGTCAAGTCATACCCGAAAAACGAACGGTGGCCCCCTCTAGGGCTTGGGGACCTTGTGGGGGTGCCCTACCACTAAGGCAAATTAATATTCGTTTGGTGCTTTATGAGGAAGACGATTTAGGTCCCAAAAAATCACCCTCCCTAAAATAAAGCTAAGAAACAGTCCGTTCATTTCGTTTTCATTGAAACGCGTGATTTGGTTCTTTATCTAATCGCATTACCAAATTTAATTAATTTAATCACCCACAAATCATAGTCCCCCACACACCATAAACAAAAACCCCAAACCGAAACCTATAGAACGCCTTTTCTCCCTTCCCCTCCTCCTAAAAGGGTCACACCCCGAACGCCAAACCCGCCAAAAAGACCTCTTTCCCCCAAACGGCGCCGTCAAAACGCCGTTACGAGGGAAGCGGGTACCCGAGATAAAAGCAAACTCCGTTAGGGAGTAATGCGGAACGGAGCGTCGGGAGGCGAGGGCTTGACTGTTGGTTCACCAGGGGACGGCGGTGATGAGGGAAAGCCACCGAGGCTTCCCCGGTGGACGCGGAGGGAGATTTTGGTGCTGATTCAGGGGAAGCGAGACACCGAGAGCCGAGGGAGGAGGGGCGCCGGCGTTGGAGGGGCGCCACCGGAGCCGAAATGGGCGACGATTTCATCGTACTGTCGTCGGCACGGAGTCGACAGGGGCCCCGTTCAGTGCCGGAAACGGTGGAGCAACCTCGCCGGGGATTTCAGGAAGATAAAAGAGTGGGAGTCCAGTGGGGCAGGAGAGAGTTTCTGGGTGATGCGGAACGACGTCCGGAGAGAAAGGAAATTGCCGGGATTCTTTGATAAGGAGGTTTACGATGTGCTGGATGCCGGTGCTGGGGCGGTGGTTCTGGTGCCGCTGTTGGCGGAGCCTATCTTTGACACCGGAAGGCCCGCCGGTGCCGACGATGGACTCTTCTCCGATGGCGAGCCGGAGGAGCCTGAAGACGGGAGCCCGATACGGACACCGACGCCGGAGGTGGCCGAAATCAAGGTCGAGAGGCCCTCATCGCCCACGCCAGCCGTGCCGATTACCGCCGGTAATTCTCCTTTTTGTTTTGGGAGTGGATCTTGTGCACGGGTTGGGGGTTCCAGGACCTAACTTTCTCGCTTTCAATTCATAATGATTTCGTTTTCTTTTTGCCTTTTTGTTCCAGGGAGTCATCTCCAACCATCTTTTATAAGGTGTTTCGATCCGGGTAAACTTCAATCTCAATTGGAATTGTGTTTTTTCTTTGGGGATTTCCGCATTTACGGTTATCTCGTACTCTAGTTTCGGGATATGGTGTTTCCATTTTTTTATACTTTCTGTGACCGTTTAAATCTCAATTCTGGTGCAATTTATGTTGATTAGCATGTTTCTTTCTGGCTGACGGATTGGATTTCTTTTCAGTTGGTAATTGTTGTACTGACCGATTGTATTGGTGTTTTGCTGCGTTGGCTTTTGAGGCTTATTTGCTAGATGGATTGGGAGCGTCGTGTAGTTTGTTGGGAAGAGAAGCCATATTTCACCAACTTTGTACTTTTTGAAACTTCACATATTCGGTAGCAGGATGGCAATAATAACTGAACTTTTGCCATTTTCCTAATTCATCCGGTTATTGGGTATTCCTTGATTTAGCTACGCAGTGTGTTAGAAACAATACACTTCTGTCACTGGTTCTTGAAATGGTTCTGTAATACTGATCGAGGGCTATCAAATGGCTGATTCATATGTTAGTGTGGTTGATTTGTTGAACGAAATTTGAAAAATTGTTACCTCAAGAAGGGCCTCTCACTTTCACAGTTTTGTTCTTTTTATCGCGAACACCTCCTCTTTCAGATTCATGAAGCATGGAACGATACTGAAAGATTGACACGTACCTGAAGGAATCACCAAGAATCACTCGTTCAGGAATTTTTGCATACAGAATATATGATGCTTTACTGTCTAGTATGGGAAAAGGCTTAGTTGTTGTTGTTGTTGTTGTTGTAGAATATATGATGCTTTACTGTCCAGTGAATCTGAGACAATTTGAGCTTTACCAAGTATTTTAACCATGTAAGTTTGGGAATGGTTAACTTTGATGCTGGACAGTATCCTTGGCTTATGTACGTAGGTGTGGAATACTCCATTCATTTGTCGACTTTCATACCTTGATTCTTTGGTTTATGGTACTTGATTTGTGAAATGTACACCATTTCTTGTTAAGAGTTGCACTCTAATTCAACCTCTGTAATTGTTTTTCCTTGTGTATCGGTTAAGATATAATTTGTGTTTTTGTTATGGTTCATGTTGGATCTTCATGATTGAGAACTTGTGGTACTTTTCTACAAAGAGTAATGAGAAAAGGTAAAAGGAGAATGTTTAATATATAAATGAACTATGAACTAGTGTTGTCTGACGCGTATCGTATCGTGTATCGCTGGACTCCACGATACAGGCGTATCGTATCGTATCGTACTTTAATATTAAAATAATGTAAAAATTAATTAAAAATCAATTAAAAAATAATAAAAAATCGAAAAAAATCATTAAAAAATCAGAAAAAATCTGATAATTGCTTTAAATTCATATAATGTAAGTTTAGTACAGATTGAGCATTCAACATTGAACAATTGCATCCAAATTTATATATTTTGAATCCAAAAAATAAAATACAAACACAGTTTACACTACAGTTACATATAATATTACATTTTACAAATTGTAATCAGGATCATCAACTAAATAATCTTCATCTTCTCCTTGTTGCAGATCCTCATCATCATCATCTCCATAATGTTGTTGCACTCCTTGCAAATTAATCCAGGCAACATTTTCTTCCGTTAGGAGGGCATTTTCTTCAGTGTCTTCCATAACCCAATCTTCTAATATATCAAAATTATCCAAACTTATTGGATCAAACTGACTTTCTTCTCTATTTACTTTTTTTAATTGCCTACGACACAAACAAAGATAAACAATTAGTAAGTAATATTAACAATTGAAAACTGAAGTTAAACAATATTGAATTGAAAATTTGAAAGTAATACAACATTACCTTTCACGAAGGCGCATGTTACAACGAATATAAACCAAATCATTAAGCCTTTTGTGTTCCAACCTGTTGCGCTTTTTTGTATGGATGTGTTAAAAAACACTCCAATTTCTTTCACAACCTGTTGCACTACAGGTTTGGCTTAAGACTCTGACTGCAAAATCTCTAAGGTTTGGACAATCACTTCCAAACCTGTTCCACCAAACATCTGTAAAAAAATTCAAACATTAGAGACATAATAATCCACAGTAACGTAAGATACAACTTAAATATGAAAATAAACAATTTACTTGGACGCATCGTAGTGCGGTTGCGAATTGCAACAGGCAAACCTATCAAGTGAAGAGCATTATCATATATCTCCATCTCTCGATGTATCGCATCTGCTATGCTCTCATCAGGGACTAATCTGTCGATACAATCAATGATTCCTTGATTAACCTCACCGTCCCTTTTGAAGGTTCCTGAGTACCTGAATGATGGGTTTAGATAGTAGGTTATTGCATGGATAGGCTGATGCAATTGTTTATTCCATCTACTATCAATTATTTTCCACACGGGCATATAATCTCTCTTTTTTCCATTAAAATTATTTCTAATGGCTTCTTTTGCCCTGTCCATGGCTTCATAAAGGTAGCCCATAGATGGTTTCTCCTCGCTATCAGCCAATCTCAAAACTTTCACTAAAGGACAAGTAATTTTCAATAATCTGACACATGCATTCCAAAATGAACTTCTAAAAACTGTTTCTGCAATCTCATTCAACTTTTTATTTCTTCTGTTTTGAGGCAACTCTGCAAATTGTTACCACTCATCTGAGGAGAACATTCTCTTCAAAGCTTGCTTCTATCTCACAATACTTTATACAGATAAGAAGTTTGTTGCGAACCGAGTTACAGCTGTGCGAAGAAGCTCTGCACCTTCTGTATATCTCCTCATCATATACAAAACAAAGGCATGGTTGTAAATGAATTTTGTAATATCTTGGCAGTACTCAGTTGCTGCCTTTATTTCATCCATCTCACCAATGTCCTCGAGGATGAGATCTAAACAATGGGTTGCACATGATGTTCAGTGGAAAGTCCCATAAATATCAGCTAACTCCTTCCCAACTGCTTTGTAGTTAGCTGCATTATCTGTAATCAATTGGACCACATTCTGTAGCCCAACCTCCTGTATAATCTTATCAAATTCTTCTCGTAGGATCTCCGCAGTGTGCCTCTCCTCTGACATGTCTAGAGATCTCAAAAACATGAGTCCTTTAGGACAATATATAAGAAAGTTTAGCAATGTCCTTCCTCGCCTATCGGTCCATCCATCTGCCATAATAGTGCATCCTGTTTCCTTCCACGACTGTCTCAAAGTCGAACAGTATTGCTGCACTTCAATTACGGTCTGATATAATATCTTTTCTCTCAACTTCTGATAAGAGGGCATCTTATATCCTGGACCAATGTTTGCAATTGCATCTGCCATTGCTTGAAAATGAAAACTGTTTGCTGCATTAAATGGAATGCATGCATCATAAAACCATATTCCCACTGCAAGGTCTGCCTGATCATGCAGTTGTTCTGAAGCCATAGCAGCACGAATTCCTGGTTGAGCACCAGGTGTAGTGGAAGGAGGAAAGAACGAATGTATGCTAGAAGAAGAAGTTCTTCCTCTACTTCTTCCTGAACTTCCTCTTATGCCACCTCCAAAGTCTTCAGCTGTAACCCTCTTTCCTCTAGTAGGTGCTCGTGAACTGCTACTACCAATCTCTGTTCTAGCATCTGAAGGCAAACTATCAATGAATCCAAATCCAGTGGCAATAGCATCATCAGCTTCTTCATTAATCTGAAAATCATCCTTTTGTTGTCTCCGCTCTTGTATGTTCTCAATCATCTGCAGGCATTGCCATTTAATACCTTCTGGCAAACTTCTAACTCTGCCTGTGCATGGAGCAACTTCTTTCCTGGTTCCTGCTAGGTGGTGTTTCAACCGTGAAATTCCACCACTAACCACCTTTTAACAAAATAAACATCTGATTTTTAACCCTCAACTGGTATACCTCACTGCCATGCCGGATCATCAGACTTTGAATGAGAGTCTCTACCACCCCTTCCTGCCATCTCAATGGAATACTTTAATTCAAACAAAAACATGAAAATAAAAGCACTTCGTAAATCCCCAATCTTCAAATAACACTCAAATCGAGTGTCTCCCACTTCATGAATGCAATAAAAATCGTATACACACACTTTATAACTTCATATTTTGTCATTAAAAAAAAAAGCTGAAATAACACAAAAAAAAAACAAATATAAAGGAAAAAAATAGAAAAAACATTAAAAATATACCAAAATCTGAGTTTGGAGGCTTGCACGGACACCGTAGGGCACGATTTTGGAGATTTGAACATTAAGGAGGCGAAAACCGGCTCTTAGGGAGCTTGAGGAACCCAAGAAGAGAGAGGAAACCTGCGAAAAATCGTGGGTTTCAGTCGGCTCGGAACCCTTTATAAGGGTCACAGGGCGTATCGCATGATACGGTGCGATACTCTGGGTTTTACGATACGAGCCCCCGTATCGTATCGTGGTGGTGGCCCACGATATGATACGTACGATATGGTACGATACGGATAACACTGCTATAAACAAGAGAAGTAATGGGAATGGGAATGACAATAAGAAAATTGAAACCGAGCTTTTCTGAATAGGGTGCCATGATAAAGCTGCCATTTTCATGGCCTTTCATATACTGAATAAAGCTTATGGCTATTCTGAAAACAAGGAAGGTTAAAATTGAGTAAGAACAATGAAATGCAGTAGCTGATTCAATTCATACGTTAAGATCTTAGCTGATCCAATTCATACGTTAAGATCTCTTCAAATAGCATCCGTCACAGTGTCACTCTTCAACATTTCCTGTACTGCAAAACCAAAATATGGGATGTACACTCTTGAAAATATCAGCAATGTTCCAAAAATATTGTACCATAGGCAGTATTCTAAGACAATTTCAGGGTTTTAACTGTTAAGAAATGCATTATCTTCTCAGATCTTGCTATTATTATGACTTATGAGACCTCACATTTGTGTTCTTTCCTGGTGTGTTTTGCATTGTGAAACAGCTTATGTCATATGATGCTGCAGGATGTGGCATTTGATGGCGATAAATTTCAGTAGGTTGCACGAGCTACATAAGTTGTGACTTTTCGTAGGTCCGGTTATTAGTCAAGTCTTTTGAACATGAAACTGCTTTCTTCTACCTCTTATTGTGCATAAAAGTTCTGTGTCGTCTTAGGAAAGGCTAGAGCATGTTAAATGGCAGTTGGGTACTGTTTGAAACTTTGTATACGTAGAATGAGAAGTATAGTAGAACACTTTATTTCATGTCCTGGTTTAGAGGATTTAAGTGGTGGTGTTTTAGAATCTTAGAAATCCTCTCTCTCTCTCTCTCTCTCTCTCTCTCTCTCTCTCTCTCTCTCAACGCTTGCTGCTATGCAGGTTCTGCACCCTACCAACCAAGTATGCACCCTGAGAAAGGATCTACATCTCAGGCTGGGCAAAAGCGGAAGAAACAGTCATCAAGTGAGGAAGCTGGCACAAATTTACAAGATAGGTTGCTTGAGATTCTGGAGAGAAACCGCAGCATCCTGAATGCACAACTGGAGGCGCAAAACATAAACTGCCAATTGGACAGAAATCAAAGGACCAACCAGGCCAACAGCTTGGTTGGAGTTCTCAATAAGCTAGCTGATGCACTTGGGAGAATCGCAGATAAGTTGTAATTGCAGATTAAAGCTGTTGTCCACGATTGGTTTGTCACGATACCATTGAACGTTGTTATAAACCACAAATCTGCAGATGAAGCTCCGAGTGATCATAAAATAAGGAAGGCCACCGCTGCCATGATTCATGCTGCTCACTGGGCAAGGAACAAATAATGCAATATGTAAATCCGCATAATTACTAGAGAGTTAGGTCCATGTAAGCGTGGATTCAAGATGGGGACATCAGATTGGTACGGGAGTTTAGACTTGTATGCTAGACGTATATACAATTTTTTTCTCTAATAAGGTTCTTGAATGAACTTCTAGGTAATGACTCAAAGAATTTTATGTAAGTCATACATGAAAGTTGTTTTACTTAAAGGCATACATTCCTGCGTGGTTATGAATCATGACACAACTCCTTCCACCCATTGCCCGATTCTCCCTAATTCTTGATCCTTGCTTCCTCATATTGCCCGATTCTTGTTTCTTTTGGCCTCATAATTAGTTTAAAGTGCTTGCATCTTATATCTTAACCTTTGATTTTTTTCATCTCAAATATTCGACCTGTAGTTACTTGGAACCGTATCATCTTCGTCTTCTTTTCGTATCATTAGGTTCATCCTTTAGTTCTTAACTGCCTTGCATTCTGATTCTTAACATCAATTTTGTACATACACACACATAATTAGCTACATTAGTATTTTGCTTTCCTAATCAGATATATCATATCATAGCATTACTTATATAGATAAACTCTACAACTTAGACTAGTTTCAGCATGCATATTATTGCATACTTAAGAAACATTTTTCCATAGCCCATAGGTAATTATAACACATGTATTAGATTAGTATTTTGCATTAGTTACAATCAGCATTAACATATTTCAGCATATAGAATTAATTTTCAACATTTTTGAAATAATTCTCTCTCCATTTAGTATATTTTGAAGTATCGAGCATAAGCATAGCATAATCATTTGCATCGTAGGCACATATTCTTGGCATGAATTTCAGTATATTATATAGATAAGTTTTAGCATAAGTATATAGTTTGTTTCAGCAAATCTAGATTTTATAACATAGTGCTTGCATTACCCCATATTAGTTAGCATTATCCAAGCCACATTAGATCCAATCATCCTCATTAGATCCATAAACCATTTAGGATCTATATCCAAGTTAGAGACCCATATCCATTTTAGAACCAAATCTCATTTAGATCCATACCCAATTAGGACCCAAAATTAATAGGAATAAAAACCCTTTTCTCCTCACATTTCAATTCAAGTGTGTAGGTATTTTACCTTTTATTAGTCAAGAATTTTGTAGCGGAAGAACCAACCCTTGCCCCACTGAAGCAAGAAGTTGATTTGTGAAAAGAATATCACTAGGGCCCACAATGCAAAAAGGAGAGCAAATTAGTGGCAAGTTTAACCTAATTTAGTTTCTATTTTGCTTTCGTAAAATTAAGAAGATTTGATATAAGTTGAGGGTTACGTAGACCTTAAAATTTGTACGTAGTGTGTATTGTAAAATGGGTCTACGAATTGTGATTATATAAAAGTATTGTTCCATGATAGAGAAAGTGTCCTCACCTCCTACAAGTTATCTAGCAAAATATAGTTTTTGACGCAAAAGAACTCTAGCTCGCTGATCTCTTCCTAAGAGATTGGGATGAGTTGATATCATTGATGGTGTGAAAACATTTCAAATGTCAAACTCCAAAAGCAACGCACATATGGTGTTCACCATGTTCATCCATAGAAAATAAAAGTCAGATCTTTTATTCGAAACGCAGTATAGGTATGTTTGTTTTGAAGGAGACATACAGACTGGCTGCATCTCTCCCTAGAGAGAGATGCAATAGAACAATGTCTCTCCCTAAAGGGGAGATGTGATTGAGTAGCGTCTCTTCTTAATTGTGAGAAGTAATTTTTGAGGGAGAAATGCACTTAGGTTGTGTCTATATCAAACGAGAGATGTGCATGTGTCATGTTTCTTATAAATATGTATATATGTTTAAAACCTTATGTTCATTTATCTATTGTAAAATGACAAACAACTTGAGCGAAAGTACTTACGATAGAATAGATTCTAATAAGATGACTAATCAAAATAGTTATTATACCGAGAATAAGGAGACAAGAAGTGATTATAGTGTACCGATGATGTATTCTTTGATTGATTGGCTGATGAAATAAAAGAAACATTTGTTGATTGTGAGGGTGATGGACTTGTCACTCATCTTTGCGATATAGGATGTGTTTAGGTGTGGAAAATATAGGTCGAATAAAAATATTGATGTCAAAAATAAGAGGTGGACGAGTACTTTGAAGGTAGAGTGTCCATTTTTATTAACAAAAGAGGGTACAATCAATGATTATTGAAAGTTGAATGTAGTGAACAGAACACATAACTATCCTCTATGATTGCATCTTGAAAGGCATGCTTTTGTAGAGAGATTAAGTGAATTTGAGTATAGTGTGAGAAAGAACTTTTAAAAAAAGCTATTGCAATATGCATTTGAAACGAGTTGATGAGGCAAATGTTAATATGACAAGGCATATTTATAATGCATGAATAAAAATTAGAAAGGAAGATAGGGGTTCTTGAAGTGTTCTAAAGCAACTGCTACATGATCTAGGTATCTAGGCAAATGTTAGTCGAGGCAAATGTTGTATGGTGACATGAAGTTTGTAGATAATGCTTGAAGAAAGTAACACATAAGTATGACATATATTCATGAGTTTTCATGGAGTATGGGGTGTTGACGTTGCTATTCATCATATTATATACATAAAGGATGGACCATGTCCTAGTGATTACTGGATATTCATATCAGACATAGGTTATCGCTACTCTATGAAACGTAGCATTAGTACTCCTCTTTATATTTTTGTCTCTAGTGTCAGATGATAAGCAACCAATTGTGAGGGATATATGATACATTTACTATCATCATAAGCAACCAACTGAACCTTACGTGATAGAGATTTGTTGGCCTATTTGCAATGAAGGGCCTTATCGGTGCAACTAGAATGCCTTGATTTATAGCATAATTATCGAACTATATGATCTTGCATATACGATTCCACAATATCTAAACACCAAATACATTAGTAGTATCTCGATAACTTATATATATTACAATTCAAGTACTTTGTATGATTGTCAATCAATCTACATTGCATAAAATAGAAGATAAGAATTTATAACATCACAAGTTGTATTTAATATAAAAATAAAAAATATAATTATAGTTTCATAAATTACCTACTCTACCGCCATCAAATCCAATTGTTTATTGACATACAGTGGTTGCTCATCCAATCATTATGATATCATGCTAACTCTAAAGGTTAAAAAATACTCATAAATCTATACCTAAAATTAAAACAATTAATTTAGTTATTAAATTATGAAAAATGACTATGTGCAAGAAATTGTAGCAAACAATAATAGTATAAATTCTTACTTGGAGTAAAGAAGTATGTCCACTAAGTTATTGTGCCACTATCCCAAATACCTTTCCTAGCTATATATATAAGTATACTAATGTTGTTACACCCTAAGCATAGCAAACCCTCAAAATATCATGTGTAATAGATGCATGATTATTGTTAGCACTCGATCTCTAAACTTATCATGATATAATGTACAGTCTAGTTTGTACAATAAATATAATAAAGTTTTATGTTCATTGTTGACTCATTCTTGAAAAATTACTTTAAAGCACCTCAAACGTAATAGCTCTAAACTTAATCTCTAGTACTACTTTATCGATGTTCATCCCTAATATATCACTTAAAATGTCTTTCTTGCTTCTAGAAATATCTTTTACATCAAGGCAACAAGTTGCTCCTCCATTCTAAGACGAAGTATTTCATAGACATCATGAAGTATGATAATCTCACTCCATGACATGTGAAAGTTATTTGTGTATTGTTGTTATTACTCGATAAAAATAGTCAACAATACATGGTTTATAACTTCATATAATAAACTTTCATGCCTAATCAACCCACTCCTATCTACAATCTCAACCCAATTACCAAGTGTTACATTCATTCTCTTTACTAACCATGCTACAACAATAGTATACCTTATATTGGTTATCTGCATATTTACATTTACATAGTCACTTGAAATAGTGGGTATTGATATTGAGTATTCATACTAGATCTCTGTACAATGTGACCCTCAAAGCTAGATAGTAATCCTAACATATCAGGGGTTCAATCATCATCACTCTCTATACTATCTATCTCAGTCTATAAGGTATCTATATACTTCCCATAATTTGAAGTCCCTACTTCAGCAACCTTTGTATCTACCAAAATGTCATCATCACTTCCTTGTTGTCATCTACGGGGTCATCCTTTATATGACACATTGTTATATCTCGTATATGAAGCGGTGGCGTTATGTCCTTCTACTCATTACCTACGAGCCATATTTGTTTATTAAAAAGAAAAATCAATTACTTAAATAGAAGATACCCCAAAACAAAAGAGACTCAACCTGGCCGTGTCGCCTATCAAGTGAAAGATATGCTTGGACTATATCTACCACTAATGGAGACCCGTGGTTGGGTTGTGTCTCCCACCAAGAGTGACGTGTGGTGGCACATCTCCTACATGAGAGTCACCTTGTACCACATCTCAGAGCATAAATTTGGTGAGTTTTTTTGGAGAGAATCTAGCCAAAAAATAATGAAAAAAAAGTTAACCAAATCAACAACATACCTCAAAAAATCACCAAATCCTTCTTCAAATCAATCTTCTATTTCTTCTTTTTTGATGGATTTCAATGAGTTTCTTTGTTGCAAATAGATATAGATCGAGCAACAGGAGCTAAAGATATGTCGGTGAACAAAGATCAAATGAAAAAGAAGCTAGAGGATGGTGGTTTACACAAGAGGAGGAGAAGGGGTGAGAATTAGTGAATATAAGAGTATTTTCAGAATTATGAGAAAATTAGAGTGTGAGAACATCAATTTGAGTGCGGATATCAATTCTGCTTCAGCTATATGTCAATGATCACTATATTACTTCAAACATTAATACAAGTTCAGCAAGTGTCAAACTGTATGTGCATACCTACTCCCAAAGAGAGATTATAGAGAACCTAGCTAGGGAGATGCTTGAACAATGATGGATCATAATTTTGAGTTCTAGTCTCTTCTCCTTGCGTTGTTGGTAAAGAAGGATAGTTCATGAAGCTATACCAATTATCAAGCTTTTAATGGCATAACAATTAAGGATATGTTTCACTGATGAGCGTTTTGATGAATCACATGAAACTTGCTTCTTCTCCAGGCTTTGAAACCTGATTTTTGTGCATGCTACGATCAAGTAAGAATGGTACAAGGCAACATCGAGAGGACGGTCTTTCACACACCAAAGAGTCATTATGAGTTTTTGGTGATGCTCTTTAAACTCATTAATGGACCTTCACCTTCTGGCGGATCATGAATGATGTATTAAGCCAATTCTTAGTAAGTTTGTTTTGATATTTTTTTAATGATACTCTTGTATATTGTAGATTTTGAGGGATCATTCAATTCATTTATATATTAGGCACACTTATAAATCCCTTACCTTTATTGAATGAGAGTCTTCAATGGAGTTTGTGTTCTCCTTGGGTTCCAAACAAGGGAAAAGATGATTCCTTAGTCTGCCAAGCTAGTTTGAGGTAGCAGTTTTAGTCTTTGCCTTTCTTAAAGAAGAGTTTTCCAACCAATAGCGCTAGCTCCTAAAGTTCCAATGAGATTAGTACCCCTTTTAGTATCTATTGTATTGAATTTTCCCTTTACCTACTCCAATCATAGAAAAGTAACTTCCTATAAAGGTCTTTTGCCTTGATAGATAGCTTGCATATCTTGAACCTCTCGAAGAGCCACTAGACACCTCTCTAGTGACAATATTTGGCCCCACCTATATAAGAGTTGATGGTTGTCAACCCAAGGTTAACTCAAATGGACTTTGACTAGTGGTATCATGCATGGCCAGAGTAAAGAACATAAGTGTTAACCTCTATTCAAGATAGTTGTAGTGATTCTTTATTTTCCTTTTTTTCTTGTCTTCTAGACCAATTGGCCTTAGTGTATTCACCCTTGTTTGAATGTTCTTCTCTTTGAAGCCCGAATATAATGTAATTGGTATGGTAATGTATTCAAATATCTCTTTAGGTTATATCACATAAATTACCCAAGTAGCATAATGTCTAGAGAATGAGTTGTTCTAGAACTAATTAAGGTGAATAAAGTGGGGTTGTGAGGATTTCTTGACCTAAGAAGTTACTAAAGGCACATCATGTAGGTATCATTGTCTTTCTAAGCCTCTTACTAATTTACTTAAAAAGGAAGCATTTACTTAGATGTCCAATGCATAGAAGGCATTTGTTCACCAAAAAGTAGTTTTGACCAAAAGTCCCTTTATGTACTTGATTTTGATTAGACTCATAGAGATCAATGCATATTATATGGGAGTATGTATGGTTCTTATGTAGGAAGGCGATCTTACGTTTGCGCTAAGGAGCATTTAGTAGTAGTGCTTGCAGTTGATAAGTGGAGACTGTACTTGCTTAGTAGAAAGTGTCATAAGAGTGGATTATAATAGTTTGAAATTAATGTTAAGAGTCATATTATTAGGCAATAAGAAGAAGATGGATACATGACTATTAGAATCAATTTTTCTATTTGAGTACAAAAAGAAAAGGGAGAATATAATTGCAAATGCACTTCCACACCACATTGAAGTGACACTTCTTGCCTTCTCTACTCTTTAGTCCAGGTTTGCTAGCCATATTCGTGCATCCAACACCTATAGAAGGCATAAAAAACTACCAACGAGATCATAGAGAGTCTAGACTGATATCTATAATTTGAGATTTGTGGTGGTAATATTTATTATATAATCTTCCCAAATATCATGAGTTGATTGGCATAATGCTAAAGGAGTACCATTGCTTAAGCCTAGGAGGCCATCAGGGTGTATCCAGAACATTACCATTGAACTAAAAAAGATTTCGTTTGAGATAAAATGAAAGCTTAAATTATAGATTATGTTAGAAAGTGATCTATTTGTCAAGCCCAAAAGCATTTGAGGACACCTACTACTTCTTCCTATTTTTGTCGTGTATGGGAGAGTGTCCCTATTTTCATAAAGGCTTTGCCTAAATTTAGTTGCTGTGAAACCATATTTGTGGTCATTGAGCGTCTCGCCAAATATGCCCATCTTAAGCCCTTGAGAGGTAAGCATCTGTTGGACATTTTGTATAGCCTATATCAAAAGAGTTACTAGCCACCACACAATGCCTATTAGTGATCATGATATAATATTAACTTCACATTTTTTGAAGGAATATATTTATCGATCATACACTAAGCTCTCACTTACTAGGGTCTGTGGTCATAGTGAAGTTATTAAATGGATTCTGGAGACAAATTTGTTGAAGAAAAGCCTTGTTTCCTTGGGCTGAATTATCCTATAAGCACCAACTTTTATAGCTCTACTAAAATGACACCCTTTGTAGGGCTTGCATGGATACCCTCTCACATCTTATGGTTATCAGCATGATAGCTTTTACAATGAGAAGGCTGGTTATATATTATGAGGCCATTGTTCGCAGCCACATTGAGATGAGGTGTTAAAGCTATTGCATGAAAATCTTTTGCAAGTTCAAGAGAGGATGAAGAGTCTACATGATAAGGGGTGTAAGGATTGCACATTTTAGGTTGAAGATTTAGTATTATTCAAATCCAATCCATGTTAAGCCTCCAGCATTTTAGAATTTTTTTAAGACCAAATTAGTACCCAAGTATTTTGGCCCATATTTCATAAAGAAATGTAGCCGACCCCGTCTAGTATGGGAAAAAGCTTAGTTGTTGTTTATTTCATAAAGAAATGATGTCGCATATGAGCTCAAGTTGCTAAAGAATACTATAGCAATGAATGCCTCCTTACGGCCGCCAGCTTATTACCTTTGCATAGTAGTAGGTATTTAATCTTACTTTGGATACTGATGAAGCACACCTACAATGTGCTATTTAGCACATTGCTTAAGGTAGTGGCACCATCGGAGCTTTGCTTAGCCTAGCTTGTTAGCACCCTACCTTGTAGTAGTAAAAAATCTATTTATAGATTGTTCGTTATCTACTTCCTTAGATTGTTACCTTTGTAGCTTCTTTAGCTTCTTATTGATTGATTTATGTACTTCCTTATCTTAGCTTCTTAGCTTTCTATCTGCGAACACATATATCCTTTGTTTTATATATCTAGGCTTAAGCCTTATTATTGGCCCAAACTAGGTGTTGTTGGCTATAGGTGCTTCAACACCAGGAAGCGTGATAAGATGATGAATTCAAGCTCAGGTGATCCTTTATGAGTTACTCCTTGATGATCCAGATCCACCTAATGGAGACAAAACTTAATACAAATTCTACATAGGGACACATTAGTCAATCTACTTTTATTTGTTTAAATTGTGAAATAATGTCATCTAACCAAGGAGTTACCATAGTAACACTTGAATTAAGCTTCAATTAGATTTATGACTCGCTGTAAGGAATTATCTCCATAGGAGTCTTGCATATTTTAGGAATTTTAATTGTTTACGTTTAACTTAATGAGTCCAAATCCCTATGAGATTTCTTGTAATCCAACTCAATAAATATTTATAATCAGTCTCTAAGGAAATAAGTGAGGTTTATTTCGTAATAATTCTACATGTTTGATAACATGGAGCTTCTTCTCTTATTTCATTATGATTTTTCTCCCTAAATCAAGTTCATCACTTCTTCCAATTCTTTGTTTTTCTTTCCCAATTCTTCTTTTCAATCCCAAACTGTTCTTTAAGAGGTCTCTTTTACTACCAATCCCTATTTGTGTTGGCCATGAGCAAAGATATTTTGAATTTTTGTCTCATACCAAATTAGGTTTCGTTGAAATCATAATTGACTTCGGAATTCCATTATCAGTTGATTTCACGTCCTCTGACCACCAAACTTTAGGGATTCTGATCTTTCATATCATACCTGGCAAAGTGAGAGGCACCTTCATCATCGAAAAATCCATGAAATTTTGGACCATCAATCTATTTTTATCACTTTTGATATATTTTCATCAAATTTGATCATTTATCAACCTTATTCAATTTTTCACAACCGTGATACGAATATTATTGAAACCTTCCATTGATATAGCAATCAATTGCTTGAAAACGGATCAAAAAGATCAATTTTTCGTCAAGTTCCCACTGAGGTGAGTATTGGCAATCAAGAAAGAGATGTGCTTTAGGTGTGTCAGTTGTTACCAAATAACATGCCAAAGGCATACCTTCTTTATAAGTCTTCATAGCCTAGGCGTGTTTGTCTTCTCTAAATGATGCACATGAGGTGCAACCCCTGATAATGTAAGTGTACTCTTTGTGTGGCTCTCTTCTAAGAGTTACGTGAACTGGGCGAATCACAATCAAGTGAAAGTGTTCATTGTCATAGTAGACTTTGGATATACCATATATGACAATATTGAGATTGATGAGAGTAGACCGAATGACTCATTTGTTGATTGATTGGGTGATGGTACATGTGATGATTTATTTGTTGATTGCAAAGGTGATGAACATGATTATGCAATTGTATTTACCATAGATACAGTATTTTGTAGTCAAGATGATATAGTTTTGTAGGTAAGAGATGTTGAGAGGAAGCACAATATTGTTATCATCATTTTATGATAAAAAACTAAAGGTATGAGAAGCAAAGTATGGTTAGGGTGTGAAAATAGCAACGAATGCAAAAGCAAAAAAAAAGTTTATGTTGAAAGTTATCATTAGACTAGTACAAAGAAGTGAAATGCCCATTCTTACTTACAAGAGATAGTGAAAATGATAGTTTGTAATGATTGAATATAGTTAATAGTAGGCAAAATCATCCTCTAGATTTGTATTTGGAAAGACATACATTTGGAGGTAGATTGAATGAAGTTGAGTTTAGTATTACAAAAGAAATGAGTAAAAGTTTTAAGCCAATATTTTGTCATAATTGAAGCATCTTGATGATATTAATGTTAGTATAGTAAGGTACATTTATAATGCGAGGATGAAATTTAGAAAAGAGGATATGGGTGGTTGAACAATTCTACAACAATTCTTGCATTCCTTAGATAGTATGGATATTATTAGCGATGTGTTTGCATATCCTCATCCAATTTAGTTGTTACTTACAATCTCAAAGGAGTTGGAGTTTGTGTATTGAGGTGCATCAAGAAGTTGTATATGACGAATAAACTTCTTTATGTAGTTTGTAGTGATCATGATCTTGCACTCATTAATGCAATTCAAATCATATTCCTAAAGGGAGTACATTTTTTATGCTGATATCATATTACCAAGAACATCGAAGTGTGACCCTTCAACTATCGCGAACCTAACTATGGTTGTAGAACTGGGCCCCCTTGTGGGATCTCCCAATAGCTTTCGTTAGAAGTTTTGGGGCCTCCTCTTGGAGACAAGCCTTTTTGACTTGTAACGTTTGTATAGACACCCCCAACTAAGTTGTAGCATGTAAGGGGGATATGCAACTCTCTTCCTATTCAATAAAGCTATCTTTGTGCACTTTACCTTTGCCTTCTTACGATCTTGCGAACTAAGTGTCTTTGCTTCCGTGTTGCGCCCGAACTAGAGTAGGCTGGCTTAACCGGTTTCGGTTGAGCGTCGGTCACGCGTCAAACCCTTTGGGCACGACAACTTTGGTATCAGAGCACGGTTCAACTGGAAGTCGGGACTTTGAATTGATGGATTGCTAACATTGGGGCGTTAATATGGCATCGGCTTTAGAAGTGCATGGCGATACTTTACCACCGACTTAAGGAGAGAACCAACGGGAGAAAGGAAAGAGTAAGAGGGGCACGTCTAACGCGGAGATAGACGTTGTCGCAAGTCTGGAGACCAGATTGTACAGGCTTGAGGAGGAGTGTGCCTCCTTAAGGTAATCATTGGTACGAGTTACGACTAGCAATGACATTTTGAACTCAGAGTTTTTTTACGGTGAGACATCCCCTTAAGATCGTGTAGATAGTCCCGAGATTGTCTAGGACTCTCTTTTAACCCGTTTGACGGAGGTCGAACGGAAGCAGAATTTTGGTGGTGGAGCAAGGACCCCCAAATTGGATGTCAAGGGCCCGAAGTCGTACAGTGGCATAAGGGATGGGAAGGTGATTGAGAACTTCCTCTGTCACTTGGATATGTACATTAAGGTTGGAAATCTTGAAGATGAGGAACAGAAGATAGCCACAACCTCAACTTTTCTAGAGGATGATGCCTTCCTATGGTGGCGTCGAAAGCTTGAAGAGATTGAGAACGGCGAGTACGAGTTGGAAATGTATGAAGCTTTCAAGAAGGAATTAAGGAATCACTTTCTGCCTCAGAATATTGAAGAGGTAGCTAAGCGGAAGGTCTCCAACTTGAAGCAAATGGGTTCAATTCGTGATTATATCAAAGACTACCAGTCCCTGATGCTAAGTATCATGACGATGACGATGGAAGACCGTATCTTTCACTTCCTCAACAACTTGCAACCTTGGGCGAAACAAGAGCTTCGCCATGGGATCTCGCAGACGTTATCTAAAGCTATCACGGTTGCATAACGACTGGTGGACAACCGTAGAATTGATGTGAAGAAACCCTTCAAAAAGAATTCTGATGGGAAGAAGGGTTATGAGAAAAAAGATGGAGACCACCGTGACAGTCGGGATGATGCACCTGCAAAGGGACTCGATGGCAAGCCAAAGCCAAAGGGTCCATACAAGTTGGCGTGCTAACTTTGTGGAAGCCTGCACAAGTCGGTGGAATGCTCGAACAAGAACGACACTGGGTGCGTGAATGCGATGGAACAGGAACCTTACGAGCCGCGGATGAGAGTTCTTCAACGGATGAATGCTATGAAGAATGCTAAGGCACCGACTCCGATGGCACCTCTTTGCAAAGGCTTAATGTACTTAGATGTTTTCGTCAAGGGTACAGTCACGAAAGCTATGGTAGACACTGGAGCAACACATAACTTCATCACGCCATCGGAGGTGGACCGCTTGGGTGTGAAGTGTATGAAACGGGAGGGTCTGATGAAGGCCATGAATTTGGTGCCCATGAAGACGGTGGATGAGGCAATGGGAGTGCCAATCTGAATTGGAAGTTGGGAGGGTGTGACCAACTTCTTCGTTTCCCCGATGGACGATTACCAAGTAGTTTTGGGGCTAGAGTTCTTGCGGGAGTGCAATGCGGAGATACGACCAAGGTGTGACTATGTAGCTTTGCTTGAAGGAGACTCACCCTATGTGGCTATGGTGCAAATGAAGAGACTTACCTCGTAGCGATTCGGGAGGAAGAAGAAGAGGATGGGGCACCCAACATGGGGGCACCCCCTGTGAGTAGTAAAGATGTATGAGACATCAAAAAGCATTACATAAATTTTGGGTGGTACTATTCATACACTCTTTTTTTATTGAAGATATACCTCTTTCATCATTTTTTGCCAAATTACTCATGCTCATGTTTCTCTCTTTCATTCTCTCACTCACACACCATTCTCTCAAAAAAACACCCACCATGTATCACACTTCAAATAATAATATGCCCAATACATGCCTATCATTTAAACATAACACACTTTAAGTGAGCACTGCTGTGCACTACTCCTCAAATAGTGGAGTGATTTAGTTGTGCCATTTTCAGGATAAAAACACACCTATTGTGCACTACTCCTCAAATAATGATGCATCGTGAGCACTTATGTCCTTTAAATAAAAAGTGCCTTAGGTGCATCTCATCATTGGTCACCAATTTTTTTCCATTACCTGAAATATTCATTGTGACTGACCCTCTATAATTCTATTTATCATATGATCAAGATAGAGATTAAGAATAATAGAGAAAGAACTTAGAAAGAGATCGATAAAGAAAAAACATTCATGAAAGTTTCGAAAAAGAAGAGTTCATAGGGTGAGATTTGAATTAAAATCAAACGATTAGATCTTGATGGAGTGCTAAGGGAGTTTGATGATGTGATGCCTGAAAAACTCCCAAGGCAACTCCCACCTAGGAGAGGGATCGACCATCAAATCGAGCTATTGCCTAGAGCTAGACCACCGGCCATGGCGTCCTACTGCATGGCACTAGTGGAATTGAAGGAGTTAAGGGGACAACTAGATGAGATGTTGGCGGTCGGAATCATAAGACCTTCAAAAGCACCCTTTGGTGTGCCTATACTCTTCCAAACTAAGTCTGATGGGTCAAAACGGCTTAAACAAGACCCTAAACAAGATTATGGTGAAGAACAAGTACCTTCTTCCTTTGATTGCGACTTGTTCGACCAGTTTGGACAGGCATGAGTCTTCTCAACACTAGATCTTTGTTCGGGGTACTGGCAGGTGCGGATCGCTGAGGAAGACGAGGAGAAGATGACGTGTGTAACTCGTTATGGTGCCTATGAGTTCCTTGTGATGTCATTCAGACTGACTAATGCTCCAACAACTTTTTCAACTTTGATGAACAAAATCTTCTATCCATTCTTTGATCAATTTGTCGTCGTCTACCTGGATGATATAGTGGTGTATAACACTTCCATGGATCAACACGTTCACCACTTGCGAACAGTCTTTAAGCTACTGTGGGAGAACCATCTCTATGTCAAAAGAGAGAAGTGCCTATTTGGACAGACTGAGATAGATTTTTTGGAACATGTGACTGGCAATAGAGATATACGGATGGACGGGAGGAAGATCGAAGCTATCAAAGACTGGCAACCTCCAACCAACCTGACGGGCTTACGCTCCTTTCTTGGTTTGGCTAACTATTACCATCGTTTCATCAAGGGATACGCCACTCTCGCAGCCCCCTTGACGGATAGGTTGAAGAAGGGTCAAACGTGGGATTGGATAGAGTCTTGCTAGGAAGCCTTCGACAAGTTGAAGGAGGCGGTGATGAGGGAACCTATGTTGGTTCTGTCGGATCACAACCAACCATTCGAAGTACAAACGGATGCTTCAGACTTCGCCTTAGGCGGGGTGCTCATGCAGAATGGACACCCCATTGCCTTTGAGAGTCGAAAGTTCAAAGACACAAAAAGACGATACTCAGTTCACGAGAAAGAGATGATGGCGGTGGTGCAATGTCTTCACTTATGGAGACACTACCTCCTAGGGAACCACTTCACGGTTTGGATGGAAAATGTCGCAGTGAGTTACTTCTAGATGCAAAAGAAACTCTCAGCAAAACAGGCTCGATTGCAGTAGTTTTTGGCTGAGTTTGATTTCATGTTGCTCTATAAAGCGAGCAAGACTAACTCAGTGGCAGACGCACTAAGTAGAGGGCAGGGTTGGATGCTCTTTAGGGAGTCGGTGAATTTTCTAGTGTGCATGTTCAAAGTGACTTGGTGGAGTGGATTTGCGCCGGCTTGGAAGTGGACGGGATGGCCAAGCAACTCAAAATGTTAGTTTAGGAGAGTAAGACTAGGCGGTTTTGGGTTGAAGATGGTTTGTTGTTGACAAGAGGGGATAGGCTCTATGTGTCAAGGACAGAGAACTTAAGAAGAGATGTCTTAAAGGAGTGCCATGACGCGCCTTGAGCATGACACCCGAGTATGGAACGAACGAAAGCTTTGCTGGAGAGATCCTATTACTGGCCAAACATGGGAGACGATGTGGCGGTGTACGTGCAGACTTGCCTCATTTGCCAACAAGATAAGGTTGACAACAAGAAATCGACAGGACTCTTGGAACCTTTGCCGATTCCGAGTCGACCATGGGAGAGTGTATCCATAGACTTTATCTTGAATCTGCCTAAGTCAAACGGTTGTCAATCAATTCTAGTAGTGGTGGATAGATTTTCCAAGTATGGGGTGTTTGTGGCAGCCCCAATGAAGTGCACGGCTAAGCGCACGACGAAACTCTTTGTCAAGCATGTGGTCAAGTATTGGGGAGTCCCTTCCAACATCATCATTGACCGTGATGCCTGATTTATAAGCAATTTCTAGCAGGAGGTCTTTCGGTTATTGGGTACAGAGTTACTATTGTCTACAAGTTGTCACCCGCAAACAGATGGCCAGACGAAAAGAATCAATGCCTTGGTGGAATGCTATCTTCGGCACTATATGTGTGCCAACCAGAAGGACTGGACTAAGTGGATAGACCTCGTGTAATTTTCATATAATCTACAGGTTAGTGAGTCTACCGGCAGGAGCCCCTTTGAACTGGCTACAGGATAATTACCACAAATTCCTCATTCACTGGCGGTGAAGTACAATGGGAGGGTACAGGCGACATACTCCTTTCCCGCGGATATTAAAGAAAGGCGTGATTTAGCGCACATGCTCCTTGAGAAGGCAGCGAAGCGGATGAAGAAATGGGCCAACATAAACGTCATGCTACCGCGTTTAGTGTAGGGGATCACGTTCTCATGAAACTTTATCCTAAACACTCTCAATATTTTCGTGGGCATCACGCGATGTTAATCCGCAAGTATGACGGATCCTACAAGATCATAAGGGAACTGGGCATACAAGGTAGATATGCTAGGCCATGTTCGGACGCACCCTGTCTTCCACGTGAGTAACCTGAAAGCGTACCATGCAGATGTAGAACACCAGCGACGCAGCGATCCAACATGAGCACCAGCATACTTGAGGACCACGGGGAGTAAAGAGGTGGAGTTGATCTTGGACCATGTACTTGGTACCCTTGCCAGACGACGGACACGTTACCTGGTGAAATTAAAGGACTTGATGCAGACCAGGCCACTTGGGAAAAAGAGCACAATATAAGGCAATTTCCAGAGGCACTTGCGAAGTACCACCGGTGCATTGCAATGTTGTTGCAGACACCAACGGCTTTGATGGGGGAGAATGTGACCCTTCAACTACCGTGAACCTAACTATAGTTGTAGAACCAGGCCCCCTTGTGGGATCCCCCGACAGCTTCCGTTAGAAGTTTTGGGGACTCCTCTTGGAGACAACCCTTTTTGACTTGTAACGTTTGTATAGACACCCACAACTGAGTTGTAGCGTGTAAGGGGGATACGCAACTCTCTTCCTGTTCAATAAAGCTATTTTTGCGCACTTTGCCTTTGCCTTCTTGTGATCTTGCAAACTAAGTGTCTTTGCTTCCGCGCTGTGCTCGAACTAGAGTAGGCTAGCTTAACCAATTTCGGTTGAAAGTTGGTCACGTGCCAAACTCTTTGGGCGTGACAAAAGGATATATTGTTCAATTGATGAGGAATAAAGAAATAGCCACCACATTTGGTGGTAGTTGAAGAACTCCGCCCATGTAAGGGATTACCCTTGCATTGCCGGTCCTAAGCTCGGATAAAGGAAGAGGGTTGTGTTAGGCTTTCGATAGCCAACGTAAAACTTCGTCGTAGTTTTATAACATGAATTACTAAAATTATGAGCATTGCTTTGGGGCGTCTCCGTTTAGCGACGCGTTATAGAGCCCGAATGTAGTGATAAGTAAGCAAGGGCCACTAGATTTTTGCCTAAATATAATGAATTAATTGCAAAGATGGTTCTCACATCATGGACGGGTGTAGGTAAATAAATTAGTCCTGCTACATTGCCGTCCGAATATAGTGAATAATTTTCAAAGAGGGTCTCTACATTTTGAATATAGACGGATGCAGGGGGTAAGGAAGATAGTCCTAGATAATAAGATTCGTATTGGTTCTTGGAATATCGAAACATTATCTAGTAAGCTAATGGAGGTGGTAGATATTATGATTCGGAGAAAGATTCATATTCTATTTTTATAAGAGACAAAATGGGTTGGAGAAAAAGCAAAGGAGATATAGGATACAGGTTTTAAATTATGGTACTCAGGTAAAGAAAAGGCTCAAAATAGAGTTGGTATTATCATAAATAAAGATTTAAAGGATAGTGTAGTAGACATACAACGATATGGTGACCGAATCATAACGTTGATTTTGGAGAGTATAGTTTGTGCTTACGCACCCCAAGTAGGACTAGAAGATAGTATAAAGACAACTTTTTGTGAAGAGTTAGATAAGGTGATTCAAAAGATTCTACAAATGGAGATGATTTGTTTAGGAGGAGGCTTAAATAGACATGTTGGTAAAGAGGCATTAGGATATTAAGGTATTCATGGAAACTTTGGTTTTAGAATATAAATGAGGAAGGTAGGGAGATCTTAAATTTTGCTATGGCATTTGATCTCTTTATAGTGAATAAAATCTTCAAAAAACAAGATGAACATTTAATTACTTATAAGAATGGTTTATCACAAACACAAATTGATTACTTTATTTGTAGAAAAAAGATAGAGTGTGTTGTAAAGATTGAAAGGTAATTTCAGGAGAAAGCTTTACCACCCAACATCGACTTTTAGTTATGGATCTACAAATAAAAAAATAGACAAAGAAGAAAAGAGTGCATTGAGCTATTCGAACTAAATGGTAGGACTCCAAAAGTGAGAAAGAAGATATATTTAAATAGAAAGTCCTTCAAGGAGATGTTTGGAATTATATTAGTACACCCTGTGATATGTGGAATAATATAGCTATACATATTAGGAAAGTGGCGAAAGATGTGTTAGGTGTATCTAAGAGAGGTGTACCAGCACAAAAGAAGCTTGGTGGCTGAGTGAGCAAAATAAAATCAAGGCAAAGAGGGAATGTTATAAATTACATTATGCTAAGAAAACTAGTGAAACTTTAGAGGTTTATAAGAAAGCAAAAAGGAAGCGAAAAAGACCATGAGTGAAGCAAAAGCTAAAATTTAGGAGGATTTATATAAAAAACTCAACTCAAAAGAGGGTGAAAGAGATATTTTTAGGATAGCTAAGGTTAGAGATAAGAAAACTAAAGATCTTAATTATGTTAAATGCATCAAGGACGATGATGAAAAAATTCTAATGGCAAATGATGATATAAGAAATAGATGGAAAAACTATTTTTATAAGCTTTTTAATGAAAATAAAGATGTTAATATTAGCTTAAGAGAGTTAGCCAAATTAGAAAAGTATATAAACCACAATTTCTACCGACGAATTCAAAAGATTGAAGTCAAAGAGGCTCTTAAACATATGAAGGGTGGTAAATTGGTAGGACCAGACAATATTCCGATAAAAGTATGGAAAATACTAGGAGAAATAGGAATAACTTGGCTCACAAGACTATTTAATGAAATATGGAGAAACCAAAAGATGCCTGAGGAATGGAGAGCAAGTACACTTATACCCATATATAAGAATAAGGGAGACATTTAGAATTGTATGAATTATCGAGGTATCAAGTTAATGAGCCATACTATAAAATTGTGAAAAATAATTATCGAACGTAGGTTAAGACAAGTATCAAGTACAATAGAGAACCAATTTGGATTCATGTCAGGCAGATCTATTGTTGAAGCGATTTACCTTTTGAGACGTCTTATGGAATATTTTAGAGCAAAAAAGAAAGACCTTCACATGATATTTATTGATATAGAAAAAGCTTATGGTAGAGTACCGAGGGAGGTTCTTTGGAGAACTTTGGAAAAAAGAGGTATCCCATTAACATACATTAACCTTATAAGAGACATGTACGATGGTGCAAAAACATGTGTGAGGACTCATGAAGGAACGACAGACTTCTTTGAAGTTAATATTGGGTTACATCAAGGATCAACTTTAAGTCCATACTTATTTATAATGGTGATTGATGAGTTAACAAAACATATTCAAGATGAAGTACCTTGGTGTATGTTATTTGCATATGACATTGTATTAGTGGAGGAGTCTAAGGAAAAAGTTAATAGAAAATTGGAACTATGGAGAGAAACATTAGAAAGCAAAGGCCTCTGACTTAGTCGAACAAAAACAGAATATATGGAATGTAAGTTTGATCATTTGGTTACTTCAAATGACATAAAAATTAAAATTGGCACACATCGCATCCCCCAAAAGGAAAGTTTTAAATACCTAGGGTCAATTTTTTAGAGTGATGAAAGAATTGATGGAGATGTTACGCATAGAATTAATGTTGGGTGGTTAAAATGAAGAGGAGCATAAGGTATTCTTTGTGATAAGAAGATACCATTAAAGTTAAAAGGTAAATATTATAGAGCAGCAATTAGGCCTGTCATGTTTTATGGTATTGAGTATTGGGCAGTTAATCATCAACATGTACAAAAGATATCTATGATAGAAATGAAGATGTTGAGATGGATGAGTGGTCATACAAGAAAAGACCGTATACATAATGAGGTTATTAGAAACAAATTAGGAGTGACACCAATAGAGGATAAAATAAGAGAATATCATTTAAGCTGGTTTGGACATATAGAAAGAAGATTAAAAGAAGAACCTATAAGAAGGTATGAAAAACTAAATTTGAAAAGTATTAAAAGAGGTAGAGGACGACCACAAAAGTGTTGGAAAGAAACAATAAAGAATGATCTAGCTTATTATGAGTTAACTGCTAATATGACACACGATAGGGATCTATGGAAACAAAGAATCCATGTAGCCGACCCCGTCTAGTATGGAAAAAGGCTTAGTTGTTGTTTGTTTGTATTTGGTGGTAGTTGAAGGAAAGTTGTTGATTCGGTGGATGAGAGCATGCATATAAGGGCATTGGCTATGATGGAGGTAAAGTAGAAAATTTTACCTTTTATGCTTTCTTATGTTAAGAAACTATGATTGGGTCCACATAAAGAGGATTTTCTTAGCATAGATGGACAAAGTGGTGCATTATGATATACAATTAACCGGTAAGTGAGTATGCTTATTTTCACATAATCACTATTTTTTTTTCAAATCCTCTATTGCCTATAGTGTGTTGGTCGATAGGGTTGAGGATACACATGCATGGTTAAAAGGATTCCTTGGCAGCTTTACTAGGCGGTTCGATACGATATAGACAACTCTATTCGTTGATTGAGTTGCACATCATGAAACTAAAGAAGTCTTTTAAGGAATCATGAACTACTAGTATACATTATTTTGATTTTACACAAGAGATAAAAAAAAATTGAAAAAAGAGTCTCACAACATGCACTTGATCTAATTGTCATCAACATATAAATTCTATAGTCTTTATAGAGGAGGAAGGTGTTAGTGTTGTTCTTTGATGTATTGCATATTGGGAGGATAGTGAATGTCTTTTTGAACATTGGATGTTGATGCTAGACATAGGTTAGATCATAGCTAGAGTGTGGAATGTTGGATTAGTACAACTCTCTAGGGTTGGGTTGACAATGTTCTTTCCATTATTGGCATATGATAGCCAATCACTTGTATGACATATGTAGTATATGTTCTATGATAAATCAAAAAGATATTTTCTGATGTTAAGAACATATAATGAAACTTCTTATATATTGGTTACCTTGTTTTTATTGACTTGGTGTAGTAAGTTTGATTATTTACTTTTTTATATTTTCTGCAGATACATATGGTAGATGAATCCTCGATACCGCCTATATTTCCATCTTAGCAATGCTATAGACATGATAGTATTGTTAATTATGATTTACTGTTTTGTGTGCGTATTATATATTATCTTGAACTAAGAGGGTCAACAATGATAATGTATATAATGTGGATGATGTTAGCAACTTGTGTCTTAAGTAGTATATTCTTTTAATATTTTCATTGTAACATCACTTTACCTACATAATTGGACATTGATCCTACAAATTTGCTTAATTGTACAATGGTTCAACTTAAATTTTTGACATGTGATAAAAGGCATACGATGGTCGTTTGATGTTTTTATATATATTGAGAGTGTGAGAGAAATAACAGAGGAGAAAAAGCGAATGTAATTATTCATGTACAATATATAATACACATACATTCACTTAGTTATACGTATAATACAAGATAGGCACATTCACCTAGTTACACATATATACATACATTCACTTAGTTACATGAATACACGTACATTTCACTCGTAACAATCATTAAGGAGGTTTATCACATTACGACCTAACAACAATGGTAGGTACTATCTGATTGTTTGTATCACATGTCTCATTGTACGCAAGACATCAGCAACATGTTGGAACAAAAGTAAAAGATGAATAAATACTTACAACATATAAAGTGTAAAATAAAGGATAAATAAAATATTAATATATTGCATGATCTACTATTCATGATGTTCAAGGGTGACTGCTCGATGTAGGATGGAGATATGCATATTGACTCACAGAATTTGTCATCATAAATGAATGTGTCTGTATAATATACCTGCTCATATATGAATCATCACATTCATGCGGGTATGGCATGGCACCTGCACACCATGGTGTCAAGGTCCAAGGTAATGTGAGCTATGTCAATGTCACCCTAAATCTTGTAGGTGGTACTCCACCTTATAGGTATGTGGTTTTGCTTGCCTATGTACTACAATGGGTTTTAATGGTTCAATCGAGATATACTAACAATGACCAAATTGACGAGCAACTCGGTATAGTATATATGGCTCCACGATATTCAAATATCGAATGCATTCATGTAACATAGACAAGTGACAAGGCTAGAAAATACTCATAAATTTATGCCAACAATATATAAAAAATATTATTCTATTACTAAAACAAACAAATAAGTCAACATCAATTATTACTAAACTCAGATAACATAATCCAAAAACGCGTACCTGTAGTAAAATACTATGGTCATTGAGTTGGTGTGCCTCTATTTGGGAAGTCTTTCCTAACTATCTGTACAAGTAGGCCAATGTCGTTACACCCTAGTATACTTATCGACCCTCGGTAATGTAGAAGGCAACAATTGAACAATAGAAATTAGGACTTATCCCTTGACTTATCCTGGTACATTATACACCTTATCTGATATAACAAAAATAATGCATTTTGCTCAAGGTTAATTCTCCTTCTCTTAACACATGCTTGGAGCATCTCAAACATCATGAAGAGTGATAGTCATGAAGGCCTAAAATCTCATAAACATCATGAAGAGTGATAGTCATCTCACTTCATGGGATATGAAAGTTGTTAGTGTCGAGTTTCTATTTTTCAATAAAAACAATGAGCAACGGTTGATCTAAAGTTTAGAATAAGAAACCTTCTTGATGAGATAACCAAGACCATTACACAATATCCTATCAACTACCTGGTTCTACTATTTTTCGCAGAAATGATCATTCAACTAAAGCATTGTATCTCATGTAGCATGTCACCAATTTCAACAATCCCTACATATTTTCACACAATATTTATTAATAACATATGTAAGATCTTTTACTTATAATTGACAAAGTAAAATATATGTTTCTACCAAATCGTATATGCAATGTGACTTGCAAATCTAGGGAGCAACTTCCATATCCGGGAGCAATATTATCGTCACCCTCTATAGAGTACTCAACGAGACAAAGCTTTGGAGACGCAACAACATAATCCATCTAAAACTATGGCTGCATTGTTAAGTGATTCATATGTGATGGCTCCATGTTGCCCTCTTTATGTTGTCACTACGACCGTGTACTATATACTAAGTAGAAGGTATTTTGCATTCTCGATGATGTTGTAACAATACGGCTTTATACTCACCTATCTCCATGGTAAGAGTTGTTTTTACTGTGTATAACATAAAACATAATAAGAGATGCAACTTCAACACATTCAGTAGAGCAATAGGTTATAGTGAAGGCACAACAGCTCATGCAAAGTAACATGCCCTAGTTATATTTGTGGAGGCAGAGAAACACACATGGCAGATGCAAGTCGAGTGTGTAGTTATTGGCGATAACATTTTCATGCACGGCGCAGTTGGGGCATTGCATTCCAAGCATATCTCTTTCCCGTCCGACGATTTCTCTCAACCATTGGTAGAATTAATAAAATGCCCAATTTTTTTAAAAAAATGGATCTATACTTATCAATCTTGATTTCAAACTGAAAAATTACAGATGATCAACAATGAATGCAAGCACAATTCTTCAATGCTGATCCGAGTACGATCCTTGAAGAAATAATGAAAACATGGTGAAGAAGAAAAGAAATATTCATTTTGAAGAACGATGAAATTGCAATAGAGAAGAATCAACGAAATCATAAAGAAGCTGGTTGAAGATTCAATAGTGAGGAAATGGGAGTGAAGAAGAGTGAGAATCAACTGTGAAAGGTATTTTTAGAAAAATCGCATGAAAGGGTGTATGTTTAATAAAAATAGGTATTTGAACACCCAAGACATCATGCCTTTACCACTTTTCAAATATATATATATATATATATATATATATATATATATATATATATATATAGATAGGGGACAGCAAGGACTGGTCAGGGGGCCATGTGGGCCTGCCATTTGCCATTTGGTATTTTTCCAAGACCTGTCATTTAGAGAGCTCCAAAGACCAGAAACCTAACATGTCACGAGACTCACATCTAACCCAAAGCTGCTTATTTTCTCTTTTTGGATCAGCAAGGGCAATTAGGTGGACCTCCTACCAAATTAGGAGATTCACAATAAGCTTAAAGACAAATGCTTTAGATGGTATATCCTTCTAGTAGAAATTACTTTCCAAACTGGTTTTGCACTTCTTTGTTTTTTTCATTGTTTTTTGCTGGATTCTCACTGGAAAAAACCATCAGGATTTTATTTCGAGACGTGCTTAGGGTGCGAGTCTCTTTTGGTGGGAGATGCTCTTGAATCGTGTTTCCTGTGTAGGGTAGACGCAACTGGGGCACGACTCCCACCAAGAGAGACCCGAGCCCTAGGCACACTTCTCTTTTTACTATGCATATATGGATCATACGGCATGAGTAGGACATAACGTCATTATATCATCTAGAAAATGTAACGTCATACCATATAGAGGACGGTCTCACATGCAACAATGAAAAAAAATAAGAAGATTTTGACAAATACACATGTTGATGAAACAAGGCCTTCACATTATGAGAAGGATATAGATACCTCAGAGGTGCAGAGATGGATAGTGCAAAGAGTGATGATGAAAGAGTCCTTGATATACTGAGATTACTCAATAGCTTTGAAGGTCACGTTGCTTATAAGATTTGACAAAAATTTATAATTCCTTACTTTAATAAAATTATGCATTCAATATCAATACTCACTATTCTAACGGACTATGCAAATGTAAATATGTAGACAATATGAAAAGTAGTAATATTTCACACAAGCTACGATATTAGCCAAGCATGATTAGTAAAGAGAATGAATTTGAGGCCCGATAATTGGGTTGAGATTGTAGATAAGAATGATAATTGAACAAATTGTATGATGTTATAGACCATGCATCGCTAGCTGCTTTTATCGAATGTTGACAAAGACACAAATACTTTTTAAAAAGTGGTTAGCCATTTCTATTAGTGAGCCATTATCTTCATATATTTAGTGATTCTGTGACGGCTCGGTACTCCTTGCATCAGTGACTTCTCAAATCCCATGCAATTTTTGCCGTTCCCAAAAGGTCAAGAACATTGATAGACCAATATTTCAAGGTACACCCATCATGTTTCCACCCCTACTTTCAATCCTTGATCTGAAAGTAAGATGCGGCAATGAATCACCACAGTAAAACAAGCAAACGACCCTTAAAAGAGCCTCTGTAAAAGGAAAAACGCATCTAATGCATGGTACATGCGGCCAAATAATGACACCTTCAAATAGTTTATAGCTTCCCATTCAGCCAAAACTAATGCGAAACCCAAGTGCAAGTCCATTCTGTGCCGCACAAAAAGCGGCAGGTATCTTGGCTAGGGGTTGGTTGCCTTCAAATTAATACTCGTGCGTACATATTCAGCAAGACTCGGCCTGATCCTGACTTGCCGATCAGACTCAAAGCGAAAGTAACTCACCAGTCATGCCGCATCTGAAAGCTAAGGCTTGAAGGACAGGAACTCTTCAGGCATATTGGCTTTCAGGAACAGAAAGTTTTCCCTTTCTTTTTCATTTCCGAGAGTTTTCCATATTGACGTATTCGACACGAGGGCAAGGCACCACACAAGCACACAGAAAATACTAAAACGATGACTTTGTGCGTCTTAAATAAATAACTAAAAGTTTGGCTTAGGATAGAAAACGATGCAGTGAGAAAGTCTGATCCATTTACTTTTACAGGCTAAAGAAAGCACCACTTGAAAAAGCAGGGCGGAATCGAGAAAGGAAGTAGTGAGTGCTTTGGTTGTTCTCCATGCATTAGTACAAAAGATTATGCAACGTACCTCTCCCATCATGTCATCCCCTCGCAAACTGCGATGAGACACTCCGTATCGTACAAACAGATTTAATTTCCTCATGCCTCAAACACAGACATTCTCCAGTCCATTTACCGCTAGTGGATATATATTCGGACAGAACAAACAACAATAACAGTGTTGACGTGCCAAGATAACCTCTTACACAGAGAGGGCTGGAGACAAGGTGTCCGGCGTCCCACTCGATCCATTAAGCACAGTCACATTGCCATCGGAATCAACATCAACAATGGCAGAATCACCTTCCTTGATCTCACCAGCAAGCATCCTTTCTGCCAAGCTATCTTCCAGGAGCCTCATGATTGCCCTCCTTAAAGGCCTTGCTCCATAACTTGGATTGTAACCCTCGTCAACAACCCGATCACGGAATCTCTCTGTCACCTGAAGTTCAATATCCTTTGCCTTGAGCCGCTCGAATACTTCCTTCAACATTATATCTGCAATTTCCTTCACCTCTATCTTGGTTAATTGCCGGAAGACAATCATTTCATCCAAACGATTCAAGAATTCTGGACGGAAGTATTGTTTGAGCTCCTCAGTTACCAAGCTCTTAATCCGGTTATAACTGCTGTCCTTCTCGTCATAGTCTAGGTCGAATCCAATCCGACGCCCACCTTTCTCAATCACGCTACTTCCAACATTAGATGTCATTATCAATAGCGTGTTCTTGAAATCCACTGTTCTTCCTTTACTGTCTGTTAATCGGCCGTCTTCTAATATCTGAAGCATCATATTAAAGACATCAGGATGAGCCTTTTCAATTTCATCAAAAAGAACAACCGTATAAGGACGCCTGCGCACTGCCTCTGTAAGTTGTCCACCTTCCGTATAACCAACATAACCAGGTGGTGAACCAATGAGCTTGGAGACCGTATGCCTCTCCATGAACTCGCTCATGTCCAGACGAATCATGGCTTCCTCTGATCCAAAGTAGTATGCAGCCAACGCTTTCGCAAGTTCAGACTTTCCAACACCAGTGGGACCAGAAAAAATGAAACTTGCAATGGGTCGGTTAGGATTCTTGAGGCCAACACGGGCACGACGAATAGCACGGCTGATAGCTTTGACAGCTTCATCCTGACCGATAACCCGCTTGTGCAGTGTCTCCTCCATCTTCAGAAGACGGTCAGACTCATCACTGGAGACCTTTTCCACAGGAATGCCAGTCCATGAAGACACTATGTGTTGTATGTCAGCTTCGGTCACAATGGGGCCAGCATCACCAGCCTCGCTCTCAGCCTTCGTTTTCTCTTTACCTTTCTCTGTGAGAGCTGCAATTTGGGCTTTCAGCTCCATTTCACGATCACGCAGCTCACCAGCCTACATGAACCAAAGATGATGATTACCACTTCACAAAACGCAAAATAACAATAGTCCATGCACAGATCACTTTCTCGATTATTTAACCACAACTCTGTCCGCATAGGACCCTAGTTGCACTGGGTGCTTGACATGGATAAACTTGCTAGTGGCTGTAAATGGGGGACTGCCAACTTTGATGCAGTTATGCAGAGCGGCACCACATGACCAAGAAATGGGACTATCCATGTGAGAGATGCAGTTTCTCTGATAAGCTTTCACCTTGAACACTTTACGAAATGGAACATCAGAATCAGCTTATGAAAGGTCGCACTTTTAAATGCATTGGGATTTAGAAGTTTATGAGAATAAAATACCTTTTCAAAATCTTGACTGCGGACAGCCTCATTTTTCTCCTTTGTGATCTGCCTGAGCTCTTTGTCCAACTCCCTGGCCTCCTCAGGAAGCTGTAGCAGAAGGCAACCAATTAGCTTCACATGCCTACGCCAAAAACAAAACCAACTAGCCTTTCTGAAAAACAGAAGCACCAAACCTGTGCATGGCGAAGCCGTACACGAGAACCAGCTTCATCGATCAGGTCAATGGCTTTATCAGGTAGGAAGCGGTCACTGCAGTTTGCTGACACGTTAGGAGCTCATCATGACGCGAAAAGAACTTCTGAAGTTTGTATACAAATTTCCATTGAGTAGATATAGTCAACCAAACTATAGCAGAAACTTTCATCCGACTTTTAATTTATTTCCTCCCAGAACTGTGTCATATTTAAAGCAAAAAGGCCCTTTGCTGGAAAACACCCTCATGGATTTACCAAAAAGTCAATTAAGTCCTCAACATATCAGGCATCAAACTTACCACATGCAGAAGGTTACATATTTGTGTCCCTAAATCTTACTAAACCAAGATTAATCGGGAAAGGTACAGCACGTCATTGTAGATAGAATGCTTGTTGCTTCACCGCCAAAGACAGTGATATATACCCTCTCTAGAAAACCATAGCTTCCCTCAACAAGCTCAGCATTCACAGTCAAGCAACTGCCCTGCATACTACATGTGCCAAAGCCATGAAAGTACATGCCAAGCTTCACACAAGGACCAATTCGTTTTGTACGTACTAATAAGAGAAGTTGATCACAAATCTCGCTTTAGCAATAATTTCAGCAAGAAAAAATCTCAAACATCTCCAATAAATTGTGTTCCTTGGGAAATTTTCAGGAAAAATTAGGTAAGTAAAAGGATGAAAATACAGCAATGTCAATAAATTTTTTTTGAAACGTGTGAGTTTTTAAGGATACCATGTACTTGAAGACAATGCAACTCTAACAAAGTAATTGCAAAGTTGATCTTGACAAATAACCATATGGATATATAATCTTCATTAGTAGAAAGCTGAACGACTATTCACAAGTCAATTTTGGATTTCATAAGGGGCTTATATGTTTTTTCTTTTTCTTTTTAGTTGAATGACCAGGGCTGAAGCCGCAGGCTATCAAACACATGACCTTCAACTTGCCAGTCGAACCCCTTAGCCAGGTGTGCGTTATTGCTCTTTGCACTGTAAGGAGCTAAATGTTAATGGTCTTAGTCTATGCATAGGAAAAAATTGCATAATATATTGATTCCATTATTGTTTGATTTTGACCTTTCAGAAATGACACCAGAGGAACATAATTATCCATATGCGTGCACACACACCTGAACATTTTATATACAACAACAACTAAGCCCTTTCTCATACTTGAACATTTTATATATTTAATATAATATATATAAGAGAGAAAAAGCATACTCCATGCACACTCATTCATGCTCAAATCTCCTTAAATATGTCAGTCATTCAATCTATAAGATCAATGATTGAGTTTTTTTTTTATGTCAATCATTCAATCTATAAGATCAATGATTGAGTTTTTTTACACCAAAAAGCAAGATAGTATCTAGTATATTTAATTTAATGCATCTCTAAAAAGTACCAAAGTACTTTTTTTCTTTTCAAATTTATATTTCAACTCAAACGGCTGAGATTGAGCACAGATGGGGTGTCCACATTTATATATAAATATAAATGAGGTGAGAGCAGTGTTATCCGTATCACACCATTGCAATATGTATCATGGGAAGCCACGATATGAAATGGTAACCTATATCGTATGATAAAGATTATCATGCCGTATCATAAAATAAAGGCGATACAACCAATTTTTTTTATTTCAAATTGTTTTTGCGAGTTTCTCTTCACTAACAATATCATATCACTGGAGTATCATAAACTCAATAATCAAAGAAATGGAGCTCATTGTTTTGCTTACATATGAAAATGAGCAAATATGCCAACTACACGTACAAAGATAGCAGTTTATTAATTTTGATATTTAGAGAAGTGAATTATGGAAGATAATGAAGAAAATACACTCCTAACCAAAGAAAACATTGCATGGATTAATTTGGAACAAGCGCAGAAGATTTTGATTTTAAAAAAGAAGGTGGTGAGAACCTTCAGCAAGGAGAAGATGATGATTATTTAGTTGATGATCATGATTACAATATGTAAATGTAAATGTATTTCATTTTTTGCTTCAAAATATATATTTTTTTTAATTGTTCAATGGTGAATGATCAATATGTATTAAACTTTGCATTATATGAATTCTTTGCAATTATCATGTTTTTGTTAATTTTTAATTTTTCTTTAGATTTTTACTAATTTTTTAATATTAACACATGATCATGATTGAACCTTATTGAAAAAAAGAATCTATGTAACCAACCGATCTAGTATGGGAAAAGGCTCAATTGTTGTTGTCGCCACACTTTTTTGGCGATAAAGTTATTTATAGGTCAAGAAGATACTCTACTAGAGTTAGACATCCATTCATGTTGCCACATTATGATATTGCATGGCATGATTAGAAGAACAATAAGTTGGGAACATGCAGTGTTAGCTGGTTCTATGCAATAGCATTTCCCTTAATATAGTCTACCAACTCTTATATGTTTCATGGTATGCACATTGAATCGAACAGCCGTTTATTTTGGACACTTTTCAATTTGATTATTTTGAATAAGCAATAAGCATGAAATAAAAGCCGAAGCGCTCTTAGTTAACAACCTGATGTACTGATATGAAAGCTGCGCAGCAGCAACAAGAGCCTCGTCAGTATATCGAAGTTTGTGATGGATCTCATAACGCTCACGCAGACCTTTTAGAATTAGAATTGTTTCATCGACAGTTGGTTCTGGCACTTTCACAGGCTGAAAACGTCTTTCCAATGCAGGATCTTTCTCAATGTGTTTCCTGTACTCATCCAGAGTTGTCGCACCAATGCACTGCAGAGAACAAATCAATTACAAAAAAAGCAGAAATGCTAAGCAAATTAGAGTATGCACTTCATCAATATAGATTCTGAGTAAGTTGGCGGAGAAGTTGTAGAGAAGAACACCTGAAGCTCGCCCCTTGCAAGAGCTGGTTTCAAAATATTTGCAGCATCTATCGCTCCCTCTGCAGCACCTGCCCCAATTAGAGTATGCACTTCATCGATAAACAGAATTATTTCATCACTCTGTTTGATTTCCTCCATCAGCTTTTTCAATCTCTCTTCAAATTCACCACGATATTTTGTGCCAGCAACAAGAAGACCCATATCAAGAGTAATCACCTGCATCTCACCAAAGATATCAGTAGGTTTCAAGATTATGCAGATCAAGATCAAAGCATATTAAGAAATTTTCACAAATAGACACAATGGTTATTGAGAATTTTTTTTTTTGAGAGAGGAAGGGTAGCATAATAGGAGAGGACCATTGTGCTACATAGGTGCATGGGTTTGACTCCCAGGCACCATTTCTTTCACAAGCTGACGTCTCGGACAGGCCCTAAGGACAAAATGTCAAAAACCCTAACCTTGGTGTTTCAAGCCACCAGAGGTGCAACTTATTCCCAAGTTAGTTACCCCAGTAAGAATATTTAACTACTGTCATTCTAATTTCTGCGTGATACTTAAACTAGCATCAAGTCAGCTTTTTTGATGATTTTGATGTGCAGACTAATGGACATGAATTACATCATTTGAACCCACCTTTTTCCCCTCAATAGTTTCAGGTACATCTCCACTTGCTATTCGTTGAGCAAGCCCTTCTGCGATTGCAGTCTTTCCGACTCCAGGTTCTCCAATAAGGCATGGATTGTTCTTTGTCCGCCTTCCTAAGATCTGGGTGACTCGCTCAATTTGAGATTGCCTTCCCACAACAGGATCTAACTTTCCCTGTTAAACAGGTGATTGCATGTGAATGTTTCTCAACAATTTCAAAAGTTGAACTACCAGTGAAAAAAAATCCATGAACAAGTACCTCTTCTGCCAACTTTGTCAAATTTGTTCCATACTCCTCCAGTGTTGGCATCTTATTACCACTAGAGCCTCCTCCAACACCAGCTCCTACAGCTTCAGTGCTTTCTCCAACCATGCGGATAACCTATTGTATTAGGGAACTTTGAGTATAAAAAACAATGAACAGAATAAGCAATGATGTAACAGCAGATGCAAGAGTTGAAATAGCGTGAACTACAACATATCACAATGAAACTCCATGCAAAAAAAAATATAAAGGCAAGGGAACAAGAACCACCAAGATTGGGAAATGATCAGATAGCAATCACGTCACACAAAAATACTACAGCAAGAGAATGGCCTTGCCTGTGTACGAATGTTGCTGGGATCAGCACCAAGATTCTCAAGAACACGTGCAGCAACACCTTCTCCTTCACGAAGCAATCCTAGAAGCAAGTGCTCAGATCCAATATAGTTATGGCCTGCAATTAGTAATCAGTAACAGTTTGAGGGTTACTCTATGGAAAAAGAGTGATGAATATGTCCCACAACTTATTGAGTGTAAAAAAAAATGGAAGTTTTGTAATATAGACAAGCATAAACAGGGCATCTACAACACATACCAAGTTGGCGTGCCTCTTCTAGAGATAGTTCCAAGACACGCTTAGCACGAGGAGTAAAGGGTATTTCAACAGCAACAAATCCACTACCTCTCCCAATAATTTTCTCAACCTCAACCCGAGCATCCTTAAGATTGATTCCCATTGACTTTAGCACCTTTGCTGCAATACCAGTTCCTTCACCAATAAGACCTAACAAAATCTGTTCTGTGCCAACAAAGTTGTGACCAAGGCGTCTTGCTTCTTCTTGTGCAAGCATAATGACCTTTATAGCTTTTTCAGTGAAACGCTCAAACATAGCTACAGCTACTCCTCGGCTTCCCTTGCCACGAGGAGCAGAAATAGTGGATGCAACAGCAGCATGAAAGTCCTTGCCACTTCTCAAAAGCATATCTATAGCGTTAGACCCACGCAAACCTTTGAACATTTGTAAACTTCTGCCACTTGCTTGTACAGTACCCATCATTGTTACAGGTCGTCTACCTTTCCCAGAGCTATGATGTTGCCTATTGCTTTTGCTTATAACACCAGAAGGAAGAATTGAGAACTGCACAAGTGCTCCAGCCATGATTGCAGCAAAAGAATCCAACTCCTTTGCCCCAACAGAGATACACGACAATCTGTAGCAATAGAAAGAAGATTAAAGAAATTAGAAAAGGAAAAAGTTCCACAAAACTGAAACTAGATATAGCAACTTTACTATGCTCTATCATCATATGCTGCATATACAAAAAGGTGCTTTAAAGTTCCTTCTGTGCAACTTAAAGACTTCATGGTTCTAAAACATGAACTTAAGGACCCTCATTTCCTCTATAAGACAAAGCCTGATGAAAGAGGCAGGACAAAGGGAAGTGATTTTTTTGTCTCAAAAATCAGAGGACCAAGGAAAAAGAAAAGTGGTTTCTTCGCCAGTTCTGAACTCATGATTCCATAAGCATTTCCACTGTTTTCTCTAAAGAGGGAAAGGTCACAACTTGTAAGAAGCTCATGGCTTACCACTCATCAATTTGACACACAATATATCCAAAAGGGAAAAAAGGCATAAAGAACTAAACAAGTAGATATGATGGAATGATAATGGAGACAAACTATATTCATGAAGTTTTATACAAGCCCCTGATGTACTTAAAGGAGGAAGAAAAAGGGAAGGTCCTCCCAACACTCTTTAAGGATAAATTTCAAGAACCAACAACAACAACAATGAAACCTTTTCCCCATACTAGATGGGGTCGGCTACATGGATTCTTTGTTTCCACATAGCGCTATCATGTGCCCTGTTGTGGTTGTCCTCTTCCTCCTTCAACATTTTCACAATCTAATTTTTTATATCTTCTTCTAGGAGCGTTCTTTGGTCGTCTTTCGACATGTCTAAACCATCTTAATTTGTCATTCATTCATGAGTCCTCAGCCAAGTTTTTGCACCATCGTACATGTCTCTTATAAGATTTATTAATGTCAATGGGATATCTCTTTTCCAAGGCTCTCCAAAGAACATGTCTTGGCACCCTATCGTAAGTTTTTTCTAGATCAATAAATATCATGTGAAGGTTTTTATTTGCTCTAAAATGTTCTATAAGACGTCTCAATAGGTGAATCGCGTTAATAGTAGATCTATCGGACATGAATCTGAATTGGTTCTATGTTATACTCAATACTTCTTTTCACCTACGTTCGATAATTCTTTCTCATGTAAGGGATCACCCTTGCAAGGCTTGTCCCAAGCCCGGATAAAAGAGAAGGGTTACATTAGGCTTCTGACAGCATGCGTAAAACTTTGTCGGACTTATCTACTTGGATAAATTTCAAGAACAAAGCAGCAAAAAGAGATAAAACAACCCAGCTTTTACAAAAAGAGATAAAACAACCCAGCTTTTAACGATAAAGCAATAAAACATCTTCTAAAAACAAAACACCAAAAGAAATGAAAGCAACCTAGTTGTTAACAATTAAACAATAAATCCTCTTCTCAAGTCCATAGAGTAACAGAGAACCCATCTCAAGCAGTCAGCACAAGGAAAAACAGACAGCAGCAAAAGAATTCCACAGCATCATCCCAAGGCCTGAATTTTCCGCAAGAAGAGAGAAGATCGCTGATCGGAATAACCAAAAGAATCTATAATTTCCTAAATAAATCAGGTTTTCATCCACAATACTACGATGCTACACTTCCCTTTGTATAACAAAGAATCATCTTGCATAGATAGAAACACGTATCGGCAAACGGATATGCCGTCATTCACTTGAACCAACGTAGACACCATTTCTTCTCAAATTTGACGATTTCTTCTCATCAAAACTCGTCACTCCAAAAGTCAAATACAAACAGGCTCCACCGCTTCTTTTTTCTAACACGTTATCATTTTCCGTATACACACAGATATCCCCGCACGCTCTTCATTGAAAATCCAAGCATTCCAAATGCATACGCCTCCATTCACTAGAATCAACCAACACTTGAGAACCTTCTCCATTTCGATTTCCATACCATTCCATATGAACCTAAGTACAGAAACAATTAACCATTCACGAGATCCCCAAAAAACATCCACTAATATCACAAGCATGCTATGAAAGCTAGGGCTATCGATTTATAAAACAAAGGAGTTCTCACATATAACGAATTCCATGCCCTAATTTCCTTAGAAACCAAAACTAACCACCTAGCAAATACTCCATACTCATCAAGCAGCACCAATTCCCAGCAAAAGATGAGCGAATTACCAAAAAAATAGAAAAAAAAAGATGAAGAAAAGAACAAAGGGGAATGAAAACTTACCTAGGAGAGAAGATTACCCTTCTGAAATCCTAATCAGAAACAAGAAAAAGAAAAAGAAAAAGAAGGAAGGAAGGAGAAGAGAGTTACGGCACTCCGCCCTTCGACCTCACTTTCTACCTCCACGCAGAGAGAGAGTGTGTGGGGGTAGTCGAGCGGGCGTCTATCTACCCTCGGATATTTGCCCTCCACGAGGGAGGGAACCCTATTACGGGCAACGTGTCGGACAATGACTGGTGGAAATTGGTCAGACGGCCACCTAGTGTGCGGTGTTGGTGTTGGTGTTGGTGTTCATGTATTCACTTTGTTCTCACACTATTGCTTTTCTTTTCCTGAATTTCTTTCAAAATAATATCGTCCACAATTTCGTAATATGTCGGACTAAGGCAACGTGATTGCAAAAGGAAAAGGATTTTCTCGCCTTATTTTACAGTGCTCTCTCCAGATATTTGTGCGACTCAGTTTAATACCGATAATTGTGAAGCAATTGGCGTCTTCAAGATCCCACACAAAATCCCAAAGAGATTATTCAAAAGCTGAATCTCAGACATTAAACAAGGAACCGGCTCGGTTACCCCGGTTCCATATAAGGTGGAACCTAAATCGAACACAATGGTCCACGGTTTCAAGCCAGAGTCTAGGTCCAATTTCACTTGTTCCGATTCCTAGTTTCAAATAAAACCGTCTAGCTGGTTCTAAACCCACCATGTCTGCTCAAACTCATTAAACATAATCGCTAGCATGTATGCTCAAAGTCATCAAACATAACCGATAGACATGGAATCAGACCTCCTTTGGACATGTGGGACACAAAATTAAACACCTTGAGGGAGAGGTACATCCTTAACAAAAAGATAGTCTGAGTGATGTGATTAATTACTTAAAATATGCTTAGTGCTGACTCTTTTAAATGAAGAGTGGATCATGTGGAAACATAGGTCAAGGATAAAATTGATTAGAAAAGTGGATTTAAATACAAAATATTTCCACTATCACGTATCTCATAGAATAAATAATAGCAATTCTCTCAAGTACACAACGAAACTAGGGAACGGGTGCTTGATCTAACTAAGATTAAAGAGGTGGTGGATGAAAATATGAACTCCTAACATGTTGTTTCAACGTCTGAAGGGCAGGAAGTTTTGAAGAAAACAGAATCCGATAAAGCACGAGGCCTTCATGGCATGCCAATCTTCCTTTATAAAATGTTTCGGAATCAGCTTGGAAAGGAAATATCTAAAGTGTGGTTAAATTGCCTCAACAATGTTAAGGACCGGAAGGGATCAATTGCACAAATATTGTTTTGACTCTAAAAGTTAAGAAGCCGAGTAATGTGGAGCAAGCACATATCATTCATTATATAATGTGTTGGAGATTACTCGTGTAGGAGGCTTGTATTGGAGAACGCTCAACCTTTTTAGAGATCATGGTAGTCAGTCTTTTCTTGAAGGTGTCGAAAATCAGCCTTTCATAATGTCGATAAATTAGAATTAGTTCAGCTTTAAGTCGATGCTTCATAAAGAGATTAGGGAAGTACTATTGTTCGAGATGTCATAAATATTAATCTTTAGGTTTATTCACTACTATCGGCATAGAATACCAAATATAATGCACTAACAGTTTGAAGACCTTTAAGATACAAGGAAGATCCTCAGCTTATCTTACACAAACACAACTAAGTCATAGTGGTATTAGTGTTAAGATAGGACTTATAGAAGGTTTTCAATACAACAAAAAAACTAGGTAGCAGATGACTTGATTTCAAGAAAGCAATTGATCTATTCATTCTTATAGGTATATCTATTTATAGGCCTCAACTTAATCCTCGATTTGTTGGGATTTAGCATACTTTGCAGAAACATAGAATCCCATCCAAGACATCCTTGTCAAGCATCACAGTTGGGCATTGAAGCTTCCTAGTATGGACTCTTCCAAGAGGGTTTAACATAGAAGAAAATAGAGAGATCTCTATAAAGTATTGTGAAAAAGGTCCACTTGCATTCTATGATCCTACATATTTATGGAGCTTTTCCACCCCTTCTTCATTTTCATTAGGATAGAAAAGACTCAATCTGGTTGCCTCTTTGGATTCTTTTAACAATAACTAAATACTTTAATTACAATAATTTCTTGAAATTTAATTATGCTTTTAACTATGTGGCCAATGTGCCCATTAACTCTAGGACTTATCATCTTCCACTTGAGCCGAATCATTGCACAATAGATTCCTCCCACTATTTAGTGTCTTTCTCAATTGCATCACTTTTCCCTTGTACCAAAGTACAACTCCCATAAATTATACCTATTATGTGATTTTCGTAATCAACATGTTTTTCCTACGTAATAACTAATGTATGTGTTTTCACATAGTTGGAAACCCTAAACATGTTTCAATCCCATGGTGGTAACAATGTGCCTTTTGTTAAGGAGTTTGCTATCACATCTCCTATAAGAAGGTAAGTGATAAATGTTTCATTCTTTTGCACTATATCATGTACATAATAATACTTTACCATTAAATGTTTGTTGCTTGAATTATGAACTCCACTCTTTATCAAAGTTATGGCTGTATTGTTGTCACAATAGATGACAAATAGCTTGTTAGCTATATCCAACTTAAAATCATGAATGAAATGACCTATCCAAACAACATTCATTACAGTCATGTTGTAAACAATATACTTAACTTCTTATGTATGCAATATTACACAACTATGTTTATTGCAAGACTAAGAAACAACAACTCCAAATAAGAAAACTTCAGCAGATGTGTTAACTTGTCATCTTTGCCTCCAGCAAAGTTAGCATATGAATATCCAATTATTTTTAATTCATTAGCTTGATATCAAAATTTCATATCTCTTATCCCTTTTAGATATCTCAAGATCCTTTTCACCGCAACTTAGTATTGTCAATCATAATTACTTTGATATCTACTTACGAGATCAAACAATAAAATTGATATCAAGTCTCGTATACAACATTGCATATATCAAGTTACTAACAACTTGCGCATAAGAAACATTTGGTTTTCTTGTTACTTGAACAATCAGCTTTAGAAAGTTTGACCCCTTTGTAAGAGGTGTCCTAGCCGACTTATAATCACCCATTCATAATTTCTTGAGGATATAGTCAATATACCTCTTTGACTTAGGTATAATAGTCTAAATACTCTATTATGGGTAATCTTTATACCCAAGATATAGAGTGTCTCTCTCATATCCTTCATTTTGAACTTATAATCAAAACTTGGTTTTGATCATTATATCTTTGTCGTTCCCAATCAAAATAATATCATCTATATATAAAGATAGAATGACAAAGTGATCCGAAACATATACACAGTAGTCAAGTTCATTAGCTATAAACTCAAGTTCTAGAATGATGACTTCATATTTCACTATATTGGAAATTTTAAGAGTTACATCACTTGGTTGTATGAGCTGGAAAAATGATACATTGAAATCTCATGAGTTTTCTAATTGTTTCATTATGAGTTACTCTATTACTTCATGTTCAACATGTTTGAAGCACAATAACTCACTCTTACCCATTATGCAGTTTTGTTGTGTCCCACATGTTTTTTTCCTGCATAATTAAGAATCTCAAGCATATCATAAATATATGTACTATGTATTAAGAATAAATTCTCAAATATGTTATTGGGTATGAACCCATTGATACTCCTAGTAAGAATTTGCTGAGATAACATAATGACAACCATAATATGCTTGTCTCTCATATTACCAGTTCTAGTTTCATAGGTCATATAGCAAGCAATCCTCTCAACCTATCCAACCTCTTCATGTTAAGCCATCATGATCGTTTTCTTCTTCAATAGACACTATACATGGTATTCGATTACCACCTAGAGTTGTAAACCAACTCTTGTTTTAATATTCAATCTCATGGCAACGTGGGTATGCTAAGAGCCATGGCAACTAAGTATAGTTTATTCTGTGTACATGGCTATAAAGGTCATTCAAGGTATCCTATGATGATCTTTTAACCATCTGCCCATGCTCAAACCCTATAATTGCATTCATTTTGAAAATTACCTCACATAATGTCCTAATACTAATTTATAAGCAAAATGTTAGCAAATACGTGAAGATGGTTCTTCCACATATTATATCCAAAAATCAAAGTACTTTTGTGGAGTATGGAAGTATAACAAACAATATACTATTCGGGTTTGAATTTTTTCATACTATAAACAAGCAACATCAATATAAAGAGAGGCATTTGGTGATGAAGATAGATATAAGAAAAGCATATGACAAGATAGAGTGGAGCTCTTTAGAGTCTTTTTCTTAGAACCGAATCGCATTGCAAGGTTTACCAAAGTCTGGCATTATGCTATATGATGAAAAAGTACATTCAATGGAAGACAAACCTACTAGGCTGAAGAGATGTATGTACTTTCTTTTAGAAGAGACTAATGAATGGAGCGAAGTAATACTTGAACAATGAATGATAGTTTTGTTGGCCTTGGTTGACTCCAACTAGGAGGAAATCCATCAAAAGATCAAATTGCCCGTTATCCTTTGGAGAGTTGGATTGAAAGCTTTTGTTGCCAAACACATGAAAGAAACCAATGACCAAGATTCATGGTTTTTTTGGATCTAAATATCAAGATGCTTGGAATGAAGGAGAACCAACTGCAGTGATAGAATGTGGTGGTTTACCTTCTTGAGGAAACCCTAACCTTGGGCAAACACCAACTTAGTTGATGGTGGGCGATGAAGTGGAGCTACAAGAACAAAAAGATCCTACTACGAATCTTGGGTCTTCAGATGAAGGGAGCAAACTAACCCTAATTCACTAGGCTAGTAAACTCAAGAAAGAAGTGTTGTTGTGTCCCAAAGTTGATCGCCCACAAGTGTTACTATGGGCCGCATTAGGAAGTGGTTATTTCTCAAATGACAATTATCTAACCAACAAAGACTTCGATGTTAATGTGTTTTATCCCTAGAAAGGCTTGATTACAATCCCTTCAGCAAGTTTTGCCCTCGTTGAGCTTGAAGATACAATGAGACATCTTCAGCTATTGATGATCATCCTATGAAAATGGTGTTAGTTGAGGAGGTATTGTATTGAATGTGATGCCCATGACACCTACAATAAATTGAGAAGACGATTTCCGAATTGATTTCACCATTCTCAAGATGTTTGATTTCTAGGGAGAACCATATGACACGATAGAGTTGATAACCATGAAACTCAAGGTAGACTCGAATACCTCAAACACCACATTCTTTATAGTAGATGTCAACCCAAGATATTGGTTACTCCTTACCAAGCATAGGATACACAAATTACTATATGCCTCAACTCAGATTTTGGATGGGTGATACTGTCGAAGTTGTTGATCTCGAGGAGGACTCTTTGTAGCTGATGTTAAAGCAACCAAGGTATTGTTTTATTTGACTTGGGTTAGTCCATTCATTATACTTAAGGCCCTCAAAGGTATGAAATCATCTCAATTAACTACTTAGGGTTTCACATTTCATCATATCAATTTGTGGCTTATTCTAAATATTACTTATGGATGATCATCCCCAACTTATCATTGATTGCCTCTAGCAACTTGCATTGAACAAAGGATCAAAGAGAGTAACTCAAGGAGGCATGGGGGCAAACTCAACTTTTACCTATCAGATCAATAGCACTACGAGTTGGAGGAGGGATGGAGTTTAACTGCCCTGCTCAAAAGGATGAACCAAGTTTCGTTCCTACTGACCCATTTGACTATGATTACTTAGGTTGTTATAATAATATAAATATTACTTCATTTGAGAATACCATGAAATGCCAAGTTTACCCAATCAACAAGCTATGGTTGTTTTGAGGATGGGTTATAGATTTAACTAAGAAGAATCATCCCAAGTCCTCCAAGGGCCATGTGTTTATTATAGTGGCTATTGATTTCTTTACTTAATGGGTTGAATCCCTAGCCATGAAGGTAGTGAAGTAGAAGGATGCGATAAAGTTCATCAATGATTATGTTATTTTCTGATTCAATATTCTTCATACCATAATTGTTCATGAAGGCAACCATGTTCACAAGCGAAAAGGTAGGGGCATTTATCGAAAGTTTTAGTATCAAACTAGTTTATTCAACACCATATTATGCTCAGGCAAATAGGTAGGTCGATGCCACCGACAAGATAATCATCAACTTTACTAAGAATTCCCCAAGAATAATCTATAGAAATGGCATGAGGTCTTAATTGAGGCCTTATGAGCACATCGAAATGCCAAGACTTCATCGATGAGTTTGACCCTATTTCGTATAACTTATGAGAAAGATGTGCTACCAATGAAAATCAACATCAATTATTGCATGTGAATAAACAAACTAACTTGTAACCTGATGATTACTTACAACCAATGATGATGAAACCCAATTGGGCGGATGAGGATCATCTGATGGCTTGGATAACTTGTTATCCAACAAATGCAAAGTAGCACAAGAATACAACAAACATGTTCGGTCAAAATATTTTCAAGAAGGAAACTTGGTGTAGAAAGCATTCTTATCGGTAATCATAAAGGATCCACAATTTTGTAAGTGGTCTCCCAATTGGGATGAGCCTTTATCATGTCTAAGGCCCTATTAGAAGGAGCATATAGACTAGTGGGCATTCAGGGAGAAGAATACTTGAAGAGAATTAATAGAAAATACTTAAGAAAATATTACCTTCAATGTGGGAAGGGTAGTTTATTCGATGAATTCAAAGAATCAAAGAATTACAACGAATAAGACGATCACATACCGACCGTCTAGTAAGAAGAAAAGCCTCTCTGGAAGGTATATAGAGATCCTGACCAAGCAAGTTTGTCATGGACAATAAACATCCAACATTCCTCATACTCTTCTCGAGCATCTTGCAACTTTGAGATGCTGCTTAAAAGGTCCTCGAATACCAAACCACTCGAGATGGACATTGAGCATGCCTCCTCGAGGACTTCAAGCTTTCTTATTTTTTCTTCATATATAGTTTGGACAACCACCAATTTTCTGTTGAAAGATATTTGTCCCTCATTGAAAGTGGTGAGCTTGGCCATCACTTTGGTAATATCCCATGATGCATCAAGGAAATTATAGCCAATAGTCTCCATTTGCTTACGAGCCCTATGACATCGATCAATATCCTTACATAGACTGGTGGCCAAGAGCTAGAGCTTAAGAGGATATGGCTCTACTTCGTTTTTAATGTTTTATAATGTGGTCCAATTTTAACTACACGTCTTTCAATCATTTATGATTTGTAGAGACTCTTGTAAACTGGTGAGCAATAATCTTCATCAAATCTTGACAAACCTATCAAGCCGAAAGGTGGTATACTAGGATCACATGCTAGACTCTCAAGAGAAGAGAAAATAATTGATCAAAAATTGGTCTATTCTTCAGGATCTTTACTAAGTAAGTTTTCAATAAACTCAATGCGAGTAGCAGTCCCTAGGGGGAGGGTTCAAGATGAGGCTTCTTCACCCACTATCATGACATCATCATTGGTTGGAGCAATAGTCACTAATTGAGTTTGTAATGTAGGGAGAAGAATACATTTAGGAGCCACCTCAAACTCTTGAACTATGGAGAAAAAGATGATACTACTGTCACCCTAATCTATCATCAACATAGGAGGGAGAGTGATTACCTCTATTAGAGGCAAGATCTATTCTATGGAGGGTCCCAATCTAGTGGAAGTAATATCCTCAACAAGTCAAGGCTAGGATGGTACATTGGAATCCCCTCAATGTCTCATCGATCTAAATGAACATTTGGCTTCAAGCTTTGTTGTAAAAGATACAAGAATTTCACCCAAAGAAACCTAGCCTTGAAGACTGTGTAGTATGATGTCCAATAGGAGTCCCTCGACATCACGAGTGCTCTCTCAAGTTGGAAGATTAAGGATCCCGAGAAGGATACGAGTGTTAAGTAGACCAACTTCCAATATCCTTGTAAAAGCTTCCATTGTCAAGCCTAAAGTCCCAAAAGGAGGTATTTCATTCTACCATATGGTTTTAGGACCATTCTCCTCAAAAGATACCACCTTCCCAAACTCGAGTTCAAGACAAGGTAAATGGATGAACAAAAATTGAGGTGGAAAAGTAAAGTAACAAAATTCACCTATCAAATCATCTCTGAGTGAGTGGAATGCAATCCTCATTGTCGGACTCCATAATGGGGTCTTGCTAGAAAATAGTAAAAGGTGAGGTACCTATCCAATCATGAAGAAAACAAGGAGAGTCATGTTGAGCGTGAATGCAGGATAACTCAACTCAAACATTTTGAGGAAGCTAGGCATGGTCGACCAGAATGGCAAGGGGTTGAGTCCGATCCTGGTCAAGCTAGTAAAAATATATACAAACTCTTTTGACTCCTTATAAAAAATACCAAAGATTGTTGTTGACACTCCACTCTTCATATTCATATTCCCCATTAACCAATCTTCAACATATATGACACTCATTTGTTAAGCCACTAAATGTATTCCTATGGAGGCTTTGGCCAAGTATGAAGCTCCTTTGGAAAGTGATCACATCGATATCAACTAGTATGGACAGGTAACGTATCCAAAATGATGACTTCTTCTATGGCCTTTAGACCTTTGTTGGAAGTATTGGTTAGGCTGAGAAGGAAATGATCACAATTAGCCATTAAATGAGATACATGGTAATCTATTGTCGAAATTTGCAATGGAGTCGGCTTCAAAGAAGCTATAGACTTTTCTTTGTTTTAAGCATTCAGAGTCATACAAGCAATGAGAAGAAAGGAGGATGAAGATTAGAGGAGAAAAATAGGGAGATATTAGGAAGAGATTGAACAAAGTAATAAAAAGAAAAGAGGACTTGAACTACCTTTTTATAGTCATCAAATACAACATCTTATCAATATCAACTAATTGTATTTTTTACTCAACTTTTGAAGCATAAGCTGGATTATCATGCTACATCATGAGTAAAAAGACAATTTATGCTTATCTTTCTCAAACCTCGGATGAACAAATAGTAGGGAGACAAAATAGTAAATATGGAGACAAATAACACATACAACAAATAAATACGAGCAAAGTTTCAAATAAGTTATTAATGCAAGTGTGAAGAAGTTATGTTTACAATTCTAACTTTTGTTTTACCTACTTTTGTCCCTTAGATATCCTAGAAGATACTTTTGAAACTCATTCAATGTCCCTTGAGGTAGTTGATCATGGTGGTACTAAGCTTGGCATCCTTTTTTAGTTCTTTTTGTGGATCCAATATAAAATACACCTCCCGCTTCTCATGAGCAAATTCTCAGCATGACCTAACCTCTACCTCACTAGCAGTTGATCCATGATATGTCAAAGAATTGAGATCGGACATTGTGGAGATGATTATAAAGAACATTGATCTGCTCCCTCAAAGATTTCGATCTCAGTTTGGACCAACGTCCCTTTCATTCTTCAAATCCCAAACATGCGAAGACACCTTTTCAAATTTCATAGAAACCTCGAGGCAAACTTCAATAGCGACAACTACTTGGTGAGATAGAGACCAAAAACACTCTCGATGGTCGATAGTAGAAGCAAGTTGGGGTTGCACACACAAGTTGCAAAAAAAATGGGCCTCATGCTAATCATAGATCTCGATATATATATATATATATATATATACTAAAAGCCTCTATCATTCTTCTTGTCAATTAAGAGGGAAAGGCATTGTCCCAAAAGTTGGACAACAGTTGAAAGTTATGAACTATTGCCTCTACAACATGATCCTCTATCATGCTTGACCGGTTGGCATCCCCACATGGAGGAGAGGATTCACTGTTAATAGTCCAGAACATGGTCAATGTTGACCTCAGTTAGACCCTTCATATAGATGGCAATGAACACGGGAGATGTGTTCTTCCTCTTTGCCTTCATTCTAGTCCTCGTGATTCTTGCTAAGGTAAACAAATCATGAATCCTTTTTCGTAAAAGGGAAGAAATCAAAGACTCAGGTTGAACCATTGGTGTAACCAAAGAATGTCGATATGATTGCTTGTAACGGATATTGTAGGACCAGGGATTATTTTAGTACCTGAGTCCATGCCATAGTCAATGAGCCTCTACTGATAATCCTCCAACAAGATCATGCCTCCACGATGTTTGGCCCACCAAACGCAAAGAATGTCGATATGATTGCTTGTAACGGATATTGTAGGGCCAGGGATTATTTTAGTACCCGAGTCCATGCCATAGTCAATGAGCCTCTACTGATAATCCTCCAACAAGATCATGCCTCCACGATGTTTGGCCCACCAAACGCCAAATTAGGGGCTTCTTTGGAGTAGGGATACGAGTAAGGAAACTAGAGGGTGAAGTTTTGTTCATTGGTCTCTAATGATTGGTCATTTGATGGTAGTAAGAAGACCTTATTGAAATCCTAGTTGTCAAGCGAGGGCAATGGGGGTAGTAAAATTTTGGCCATTATCATATTGGACCTTGAAGACCGAGATACTCTATAAAAAATAAGTCATGGAAAGAAGATTTTCAACACTCGTGTATGCACAAGGAGCACGACAAATGTTATAGTGGAACATAAGTCACATGATCTAAAATACAAAGGAAGAAAAATGTCCCATCAAGGTTAATGAACCTAAGTTGAGTCAGAATATCCTCAAGAGACAAATAAAGAAGAGGAAGTGAATTTGATACGATCAACTATGATGACAAAAAGTAAATCCACATTTTGAAAAATATAGATGAATCCATAACTACACAAACCATAGTGAGCATCCTATCAAATGTGTCAAGTCATTACTCTAAAGTGCCTTGAGAGCGGAATTAGCTGAATGATTGGGTGGAGAAAACTGGCCTGAGTTCATACTTGCCCCATTAGGTGCTAGGGTAGGTACCATGTAGTATTTTGAGATTATGGTTGGGTCAGGTCCCAAATCTTCCCATTGCTATCCCTACCTTCATGTACAAGAATAGAAAAGATAAATTTAAAAAAGAATCACATTGTTAAGTCATTTTTTCCTCACAAAGAATATTGAGAGCTGCTTTTTGAGTGGAGTGGACATCCCTATTCTCTTGCAATGTTTGTTTTTTGACCTAAAAATCATTAGAAGTTCAAATAATTATTGTATGTATTAAAGGTGCTCATGGATCATGCTTGGGTATAGTCTCAAAAATTATAAATGTTTCATTTTTTCCACTAGTAGTCACTGGGTAGGCTGATCCATATTTGTTTGTGTTGAAGTTTCAATATTGTCTAACTAAATGTTTCATTAAGTCAACTTTTATTTTTAAAAAAAGTATAGGAGGGAAATTATTAAACATGATATATCTTTTTTGGGAGTTGAATGCTAATAAGGCACTAGTAGAGCTTTGAGATCCATGAATCGACTTTGCCTACTCGAAAAGGCTATATTGTTCTTATCGTTTTTCTATAACAAAGTGTAACTTATTGTTGGGAGACTTTTAGGTCAAAATTGTTCCATAATTCAACTTGTTTTTTCTATGTACCACATCTACCACACTCAAAATTTGAAAAAAGATGATAATAAAGCTTTAGTGCACCATTGATTAATTCACCCCACACAACACTACACAATCTCTTGGCTATTGGTCCCTACTTAACGTAAATGAGTTTCTACATATGCCATGACTTTCTACCTGTTATGAAGATATAGTATCGAGTCTCTTGTCCCATTTCCTTGTGCATTTAGTATTAATTCTTGTGTTTTGCTTTTGTTAATTTGGCTTGAATTGAAATTTCAAAAAACCTTGTAAGGATCAAGGTACATAATGCATGTAGAGTTCAACCTAAGAACAATGGTGACATCAAACTTACTATCACTAAAACTGTGACATAGATGATATATATTTGCTAGTATTTGTAACGATCCACAAAACTCATCCAACATGGACATCGTGTTATCCATGCCATATGACCAAATTCTATGGACCCTTGACAATTCAATGATAGCATAACTCATGCAATTCAAAAAGTAGTCAACATATATTACTTATTTATAATCAAAGTTTAAGTGCACGTGATGGTATAAGAAAATAGTAAAACTATTTATGAACAACTAACTAAGTACCATTATGCATTGATGTACTAATTCTAAAGGTATCATCTTCACGTCCCTCTCAATGCCTCTACTGATTAGATCTTGTAACATAATAAACTATAACCACAATCAACTTTGCTTATAGATGGATGCAATCTCTTTATAGTCATGAACATACTAAAGATAATACATGTTATAAATCATACATCATCTAACATAAATATATATATATATATATATATATATATATATCATGGTTTAAATAAACATTATCAACGAAAACAGGCATGCATAATCAAGCACAATCAATAATGTCATTTAATTTTGATATTAGGAGCACTACTATGTCCAACCACAACTATGCCATAAGAGGTCATCGATCCCTCCTCCGAATCCGATGCATTGCCTTCGATAGCCATAACACATGCTAATCGAGTCCCAAACCTTGATGTACTATGAAACAATACATCAAGTCCTACCTCTCGGGTCAACATGGCAAACAATTTTTGGGACCCGCACAAATCAGATAATGTTTACATACAATTTCGTAAACAAACTCAAAATCATATTTTGCAACCTAGGACATCTCCCAATCTCAAGGGATCCATAACAATCCATATCACATTTTTATTTTTATGTATCAAATCATATATCCAAATCATGTATCTAAAACTATTTCTTTTTAAAATACTCTCTACTCTCGCTAGTTTACCATACAACTCATCATGTCCCCAACCCAAGTGTACCATATGGCACTACATGAGTTGCTCAGTGCAAGTTATATGTGAGTATATTGGACTAGTCAATGGGTTAGCACCACTTGACACATCCATGTGAAAACCCATAACCTTCATGTCCTGACAACACAACACGTCCCAACAGTTAGGATTATGAATTACAAATCCATGTTGACTAATGGTTCACCTCTACCTATTGAGACCCACGAGTTAATACTAACATATACAATTATCCACCATTCGGTAACGTCTCGTACCACTGCCACAAAGAGAGTGGATCCGTATCCAATAATGTTCACTCGCTCTGAGACACACTCATACCTTGTATCAATGCAGATAAAAAGAGTAGTTCTCAATCACATCCAATAAAACCAACATAAATTTAATCATTTCAAAATATTAACAAACTTTTCATAATCTCAGGTATCACATAAAACAAGTAAAACTATCTCTATTATGTATCTAGAAAGGAAACATATTCACCTACATGTCTCTTTTAGATAGATCAAAATCCCACAATGCTTATCCCTTTAGATTACCTCGATTTAGTCCCTAAATTATGATAAAAACATAATATTAATATTCTATATTCAAATACGGACTCAAGACCTAGAATGGTCCAAAACTCAATTTGAATATGTTTGGGTATGTCAGGATTGATTAAGGATATGTGCCCAATTTTTGTTATTATATCATGGGTTTATCTAGAACATAACCAAATCAAAACCGTGTCACCCCAAGACACTATAGTGTTTGATATGGCTTGACACACCCTGAGAAGGGAGGACACAACAAGTTCTACCCGAACTGCCACCACCTGCCCATTTTCAGCAAAAAAGTTGTCATTTCTAGCTCATAAAAGATGTAGATAGGGACTACATTGTTTGGTGGTCATTTTTCCTTAAAGAACCATCAACAGCAAGTGGCAATCGCCGAATTCAATGAATCTTTCTATTTCCTAGCTTCTTTCCGGTTATCTTAGCATACCCTCGACTTAAAGTTCTTATCTCATGATCCCTTCCTCTTCTTCTTCCTCCCAATTTTGTGGTCTCTTACTCTCTCTCCATTTCTCTTTTTCTCTCTCTTTCTCGTGGGTTCCCTCCCAGTCTTGCCCTTCTCTCTCCAGCTCTACTACTGCTGCAGCAGGCCACCGCATTGCTGCGGTGGTCTCTGGCCAAGCCACAGAGCTACTATCATGGCTCACTGGCAGGGACCCCAAGCCAGGTCCCATGCGGATTCAGGTTGGGCCCAGTACAGCTCAATCCAGCCCGACATCACAATATTTGAGCAATATTGCACGTAAGGAGTTTTCGGGAGAATATGTCAAATTTCAGTACTAGTTTGGTTCAAGCGAATTAGCCAAAAGTATGTGTTTTCTGTACCTAAGCCATATGCATATGCAATTAATTCTAAACTAGTCGAACCGTTAGTTATTCTTGTATGAGATGCATAAAGTGGTGAAATGCAATTATTTGTGGTGTCTTGGATATTTTTGAATACAAGAAAAGCAGTTGGCTATGTGGGTAAGTTTTTCTCCTTATTTAAAATGCAAGTGTTGTCACCAAGCAAAACGACCCAGGCCAAGCCCCTAGCTAATCCATTGCCACTTTAGTACTGGTGCATCATCGAATCAGAGGTTCAATGCTCCACTCAGACGAGACCCGGGTCGGGTGGCAAGGGGATTGGTCTCCCACACCCCAGGGTCGGCTTGCTTCACTTATCCCTAAAATTTTCTGCATCAACAGGCAATGCTCTCAACGCTTTCCTGGTGTGATCAAAGAAAAGAGCGACCCTGCAATAGAGTATCTAAGGTGACGGTCCTCATATTTGCCATTTATCATTAGAAGGGCACAAGCGCTTTCCATAGAATTCCTCAAGCTATTTCTACACATATCATTGTCCACCTCAAAAAATATATATCCACCTCAAAAAATATATAAACTTTGGTATTAAATCTTGAAATCATATATTTTAATATTTTATGTGTGTACGTGCATGAGTGAGGCCCCAGTGTGTACATTTTGTATCCCATCCTTCATGTATATAAAACCGGTTTGCTTATACGCGGCACCACACTGTGAAAACAAGATTTTAGGTACATGAATGAGGGACTGGCTACGTGGAGAGTATTTTTGCCAAATGCGAAACACCGATATATATAGAAAGTTTTGAAACATGGCAGTTGCTTTTAGAATATGATGTCTAGCTAATAGCTATTTGTGTCATTTTGTTAAATAAAAAAATCAATCCGCATGCACAGCGTTAGCTCATCTCGCTTGGCTGTCTCACTTCCAGGTCGCAGGTGGTGAGTTCGACTCCCATGGCGTGCATGCATTGGTGTGTGTTAGGGTTCAGCCTTCTATTAGAGAGAGAGAGAAGGGTGTGCATGCTTTGGTGTGTGTTAGGGTTCAGCCTTCTATGAGAGAGAGAGAGAGAACCACTCCTCCACTTAAGGCCACATGCACCGTAGAAAAGGGAGATACTCTCTGTGTCCTTGAGCGCTAATCTTTTGTTAAGTCGCCTTCAGTGATGGAGGCTAGCGGGGACCTCCCCGTGCACGCGAAGGCTTTTGAACATCCAAAATTCTCCAAGTGAATCATTTTCTGAATGATCAGGGGTTTCAACCGAATTGAAGATTAAGCCTAAATCAACAATAATCTATAAAGCAAACAAAAGTAAATCAGAAATTTCACAAGAAATCCTCTGATTCTTTAAAAAAGCTCGAAGAAGAGTGAATGCGACTTGATCCCTACGCGACGAGGAACCCTTTGTGCATTGAAGCCTTTACACTTCGCATGGATGCGAACAAATACAAAGGAAATGCAGCCTGAAAATGATGAAAGCGACCACGGTTGGCGACTTCTCGTTGAATGTCATTGTCCCACGCTATATATCCTCATTGGGGAAACATAATAATTAGAAAATATCTTGTATTTTATGTGTTTCTGGGAAATTCCGTCCTTGTGCAAACAAGTTAGATTTTTTTCCACTGGTTGTGGTTCAAGAGACGCGCTTTTCTTTTCGGTATAATGGGGAGGCCGAAGCTAGAGCACACCCCAGGTATCAAACTCATGACCAGCAAATTGCTCTTTATGCCAAGAGACAGTCTTTTGGTATCTTGAGTACCCGTATCAATTACTATTGAATCAGTTAAAGAATGGGTCGTATACTTGGACCCATGAAACGTGACCAACAGTCAATTTCAATCAGTACAGCGGGGGGGGCAAACCCAGATGTATGCCCCCGGCGGCGAACTCATTCATGACCTTCAACCTCTTAGCTAGACAGGTGACAGGTGTGAGCAACCGGTCAAAGGTGAAATTTTTTATTATAGGAATCGGGTTCTCACTGATCATGTTGGGCAGAATCTAACCCATTGAAATATAAATCCATGAAATTTATAGGAGTGTGAGATTGGTCGAGGTATACATTGATAAGTCTTCTCACTCCGGCGAGTAAGGTAAACTATTAAGCACTAGGGTTGTTCCAATTGATCCTACTGGTGCATGTGTGCTACGAGATGGATGGTGGCTACCCTAAGATAGGTGTGAATCTGGTAGGCTAAAGTAAATAAGTCGACTACTAGGCGAATGTTAGGTAGGCTAAGGCAAACAGGTCAAGTTTGGGGTTAGGTCAGCTGGGTTGTTGCTCAACTTTACTCTTAAATGGTTTAACTGCTTCAGCTGCTGGATGTTGCTTCCCTTCTTACCAGCAAGATCTTCACTTCCTACCATGAATTTGCTCAATGTTGGTAGGGTCAGCCATCCAATTTCCTTGGGCAAATGCTTCAATTGATACATTCCATCTAAATGAAGATGCCTCAGTTCTGTTAATTGTAAAATACCTTCAGAAAGCGTTTTAATTTTAGTATGACTAATGTTCAAGATTTGAAGGTTGCATAGTTTAGCAATTGATTTTGGCAACTGTAAACACTCAAAATTTTCTTAATAAAAAAATATACTTTTGATTCACAAAAGGTTGTTTCAAATATCTAATTTTAAAACATGTGAAATGATTTTATAAATCTTGGATCATATGGTGTAGGTTTATTTTACAATTTAATCAAATCAAATATGAGGTCGTTGATATAGAAAATATCAAAAAAAAAATTCTGGCAGCCAACACTTTCCATTATTATGAAATTGTTGAGGTTACCAAAATTTGATCATGTGAATAGAAAGACCGTGCCCAAAGGAGGAGCCAGTAGTTTTCATTATTGTAAAATTCTTAAAGTTATCATTTTACATGCCCTTATATGAGGAAGAAAATTTTTACTTGCCATTTGCAATAGGCCCAAGAAGGAAACACAACCCATGCAAATACCAAATATTTCAGTTTCTTGTTTTTTGTTATTTTGTTTTCCCAAAGAGAAGTATTGTATCAATTTTTTTCTTTTCAATATACCCTAAAAAACTATAAATAGGTGATAGCCAGAAACAAAAGAGCAATAAAAAGTTTTTCCTTCTTCTATCTTTCTCTTTTCTTTTATAGTGCATTGCTAGAGCGCTCAATCAAAAGGAGGGATCAATCAATTGCAACTTATTGCGAGAATGCTCAATCAAAAGAAGGGATCAATCAACTGCAACTCTCTAAATGGTGGCATAAAACTTTTAGGTTTTGATCCTTTTTTTGTATGCACCTCTTATTGAAATGGTACTTGTTGCATCATGTCTTTCTTTCCTATTTGCTGGTAATGTAAGATGGTTCACATATATATCATCTATGCATTTTGATTATTCAACATACTAGGCATAATATTCATCTCATACATATGCACATACATACCTATAAATATTACTTTTAGACTCATATATTAACAACCACTAGTACATGAAGGTTGACGATACCTCACCAAGAGTATACAACATTAGTGAAGATTGAACCAAGTCCCACATTTTTTATTTAAAATTTAAATATTGAAGAATCATATCGTAGGTCTTGGTTCTTCATTGGAAAAAATTTTTGAATGCAACAATACCTTTATACAAGTATGATAAACATTTAGGTATCTTAAGAGTACTGAACTCCCCAGAAGTTTTGGCAATTTGCAAACATTTTTGTTGCAGTTTAGGTCTAGTACTCTTAGGTACCTAAATTTTGAAATGATTCTATTGGAAAGTCTCTATCCGTGATTGGAGCAGACTTCATAATCAATATGGTGTTTCTTATGCGATCAACAAATCCTGAATACATAAATCATTTCCCATTAAACAGAAGACCAATCAACCAATATTCTTGCACTTAAAAGAAATATCATTGATATATTTTTTGCCTCTTATATCAAGGGCGAAATCATAAACTATGTCAAGTAATGTGTATATCATACCAAATCTCTGATCTGGTTCTTTTTGGATTAAAGAACAATCAACCAATGTTTCCAAATAATGCTGAGCCAAATCCTCCAATTCTTCTTTTTTTGATTTAACAAAACCCTCAGCCACCCACAACCCCAACAAACAATCCCTTCTTATTTGGTAATGGGGAATATGCAATAATATGCAAGGCATTGTTTCAAAGCAAATGGTAGGTCCATGTAGCCCAAAGAGATAGCATAAATAAATATGTAACAATAGTAAACATGTCGAAATCAAGAACAACCACAAATTCAAAGAAATCTATACATAAACCATAAAGAAGACAAGCAAAGTAAAATGAAAAAATAATAAATCATTTATTTGTTTGAGTCATCCGTATGAACTTGTCTTAGAGAAATGAGTATCCCATTATTAGGTATGTACAAGTGGCTATGCCTTTCTCTCAAGATAAAACAAACACACAGTAGGAGCACATACCTGACTCAAGTCGCCTTTTATTATACCTCAATCGCCTTAGCTAGAGAACGGAAAGGAAGTCATCACTGTAGAGAGAAGAGAGAACATGTGCCAATTCCCTAATCCTATTTTATAAATAAAATAGTGGATCTCAGATCCAAAATAAATGATGCACTTCTTCAGCCAAAACCGTTTTCTCATAAGATTCATTTGGCCATTAGATCAAAACTTTTTTGTGCAAAAAGATAGACTGAAGTCTAAAGACAATTTTCAAACCCAAACACGTGCATGTGTGTGCATGTGTGGTCATGCATGCCCCCTTTTCAACTAAGGTTAATGAACTACCATCAATATAAAAGGATATGTGAGTTTCTTCCACTCATCAATATGGGACTAAATTTTTATCTCATGATCTTACTCATGTGATTTTTACACTTTAGAAGTTTTGCATATATTAAATGAATATTTAAAGATACTTAACAAGAACTAAATATAATCAATGCACGTGAGTTTAATTAACATAACCATTAATTAACATTGATTCCAACAATGCCCCACAAAGTACTAAAGTATAAAGTGACCTATCAATCAATTCATGCTATCACATTGAACTGAAATTGTAGGAAGCGGCTTCTTTACCATAGATAAACTGAGCATAAGTTTCTCAAATCATTCTACTTCAAATTCAGTCTCATCCAAAGCACACAAGTCGGCCTCAAACGTACAACGAGCCAATATGGTTTGTTTCTTAAATTTTTAGGTGACAATGCTACCACCCATAAAAAATACATATCTAGTGATCTAATTACTCCCAAAGTTCTCCATAATTCAACTAGAATTACTATATCATTAAGAACAGAATAATGTTTATTGTAATATAATGCAAGAAAAATGATTCCCTTCAAATAGCGAAGTACGTTGTCCAGAGTTTTTCAATGGGTTCTATTTTGACAACTAGTATATCTACTCAATTTATATATGATAAAGCAACATCTAGTCATGTACAGTTGGTTATATATATCAAATTACTGATAATCTAATAGTATCATAAATGAGACATAAAAATACTACTCTCATTCATGTAGAAGGTTTTTGATGAATAATATGGGCTCTTAACAGGTCTACAGTTTTTCAAAATAATGCCATTGAGAGATTATTATGCCATCAATAGACCTTGTGAGACTTAAAATCACACTAGCTATACCCATATCTTTAATTTCAAACTTAATATAACAAAATGATTTAGTCTCATTTACGATTCTCATATTATAACCAAATAATAAGATATCGTCTGTGTATATGCACAAAATGATGAATACATCATTTATTGACTTGTAATAGACACTTATCAAATTCATTAGAAATGAAGCAAAAAAATGATGATATAATTAAACTTTTCATGTTATTGTTTAGTGACTTGTTTCAAATCATATAATGATTTAATAAGTTTACACATCTTAGACTTACTCCGAAAAGTCACAAATCCCTTTATTTGATCCATATAAATTTCCTAATGGAGGTCATCATATAGAAAACAACCTTCACATTCTTCTAATAGATCATGAGATCATATACGGAAACTAGTGCTATAAGCACTCAAATTGTGGTCATACGTGAAACAAGATAATATGTATCAATTTATTTTTTCTTTGTGTGTATCTTTTGGCAACTAACCTGGCATTATACTTATTGATTATCCTCTCTGCATTCAGTTTCTTCTTAAAAAATTATTTTAACTCACAGTAGAATAATTAGGAAAGCAAATCAACTAACTCCTAAGTTTACAACAACAACAACAATAACAACAAAGCCTTTTCCCATACTAGATGGGGTCGGCTACATGGATTCTTTGTTTCCACAGATCCCTATCGTGTGCCATGTTAGCAGTTAACTCACAATAAGATAGATCATTCTTTATTGTTTCTTTCCAACACTTTTGTAGTCATCCTCTACCTCTTTTAATACTTTCCAAATTTAGTTTTTCATACCTTCTAATAAGTTCTTCTTCTAATCTTCTTTCTATATGTTCAAACCTTCTTAAACGACATTCTCTCATTTTATCCTCTATTAGTGTCACTCCTAATTTGTTTCTAATAACCTCATTATGTATACGGTCTTTTCTTGTATGACCACTCATCCATCTCAACATCTTCATTTCTATCACAGACATCTCTTGTACATGTTGCTAATTAACTGCCCAACACTCAGAACTATAAAACATGGTAGGACTAATTGCTGCTCTATAATATTTACCTTTTAACTTTAATGATATCTTCTTATCACAAAGAATACCTGATGCTCCTCTCTATTTTAACCAACTAGCATTAATTCTATGCGTAACATCTCCATCAATTCTTCCATCACTCTGAAAAATTGACCCTAAGTATTTAAAACTTTCCTTTTAGGGGATGCAATGTGTGCCAATTTTAATTTCTATGTCCTCTAAAGTAACCAAATGGTCAAACATACATTTCATATATTTTGTCTTTGTTCTACTAAGTCAAAGGCCTTTGCTTTCTAATGTTTCTCTCCATAGTTCCAATTTTCTATTAACTCTGTCCTTAGACTCCTTCACTAATACAATGTCATCGGCAAATAACATACACAAGGTACTTCATCTTGAATATGTTTTGTTAACTCATAAATCACCATTATAAATAAGTATGGACTTACAATTGATCCTTGATGTAGCTCAATATTAACTTCAAAGAAGTCTGTCATTCCTTCATGAGTCTTCACACATGTTTTTGCAACTAACTCCTAAGTTTCATTTTAAAAAATTGATTGGATTTCATCGTTAATGGCTTCTCTCCAAAACTTAACCTTAGGTGAGATCATAGCCTAATTGAAGATGATAAAGTCATCCTCAACATTGAATATAACAAAGTCACTTTCAAAGTCTTTGGATATTATAGGCCGTTTATTTCTCTTGGGTTTAGTTATTTTTTCAAAATTTTCTAATCTCAAAATAACAGAATTAGGATCACCCCCACATTTGTTATCCTTTTCATGTGATCGAGAATGAAAGACATACTTTAGAGTACTCCAATTTTCATCGAACAAGGGCAAAGATGACTACTGCATTTTGAAGAAACAAATTTTCAAAGAATGTAGCATCACAAAGTTTCATAATTGTGTTCTTCTATGCTAGATATATCATATCTAATGACCAAGAATATGTATACATATCTAGACTCTATATAACCTATCCTAATTTATTTCTCTTCTGTTAAAGGATAAATACTTTTGTAAGGGACCTTTTACACTTTGAGATATTTGAAACTAGTATTTCAATCCTTTTAAACTTAAAAATGACTATTTTCCTTATGCTTTTAAGGGACTTTATTGAGAATATAACAAGTTGTATTCAAAGCTTCTCCCTACATGTAGATTAGTAACCTAAAATTTTAAAGTAAAATATTAACCATATCACACAGAATTCTATTTTTTCATTCAGTTATCCCATTAAACTAAGGTAAATAAGGAACAATAACCTTATATATAATATCATTGTTTTGACAATATTCTTCAAATAGGTTTAAGGTATACTCTCCTCTCATATTTGACCTTAATTGTTTAAGTATACTATCAATTTATGTTTGTGGCACATTTTTTAAGATTTAAAACTTTTGTAAAGCTTTATCTTTACTTTTAAACAAGTAAATATAATAATGTCCACTACAATTACCAATGACCATAATGAAATATCTTTTGTTATCTTAGTTATCATTCTATTGAATTTACAAATAAGTGTATGCCAAATTCAAAATTTCAAATTTTCTATCAACCATATGAAAATGTTTCGTAAGTAATTCACTTACACACAAATGCCACATTTGTGCTTTTATTTACAACAATCTTAAGAATAAGATTCAAATTCATCATTCTTTTCATGGAATCAAAATTAACATAACCCAATCTCGCACACCATACATCAAATGATTTAATATTATAAGTAATAGAAGAAAAAGAAAAAATTAGAGGTTTTATTAACATTAAAATTCATACAAGAATCAATAATAGGTTCTACATAAGTTTTAAACAAATCTTTTACATCACACAAATAGCCCTTTCCAAAGAAATATACATTATTAAGTCATATAGTTACAACTTTATTACTTTTTCAATCTATCATTGAACCCTCCCTAACTAAAATTAGACAACTAAGAATATTCTAGTGAATAATTGGAATATGCCTAACTGATCTTCCTTGAAGGAAACTTTTAATCTGCATACTTTTCACCATTGACTTTAGTAGTCGAATGATTCTGTAAATGATGGTTTTGCCATTAACGGTCTCGTAAGACACAAAAAGATACCGATTAGCACAAACATGTACATTTGCCCAATGTCTATAATCTAATAATGTGGCTAATAAACAGAAAGAATAATGGGTTTAAGAGATAGATACACATCACTAAATGTAGGTACAGTGATCACCATATTGACCATAGCTCCCTCAACGGTCACTAAATGTAGGTTTCTTAGCTTTTTTGTGAGATAGTTCCTAGCATAATGTTCAACCTAACCACAAATCCAACACAGTTTATTTGGAGGAGGAGTCGATCTATCCTTTGGTTTGTGTAAACACCCCAAAAATTTCATGTTTTTCAAAACTCCCGAACTTCAAAAGCCAGCTCGAGGCCAAATCAAAGAAAGAAGGAAAGTTCAAGCCCGTTCAGAAGAAAGCTAGGCAGAAAATCGAAACTGGCATCCAGCTCCAAATTAAAGTCAGCCCCAAAATATAAAAAGAAGCCAAGACCCTGATGAAGCCGACAGAAATCAAAGACCCGGCCTGTCAAAATAAAAAACAGAGTCCGTGAGAAAATCTGAGATCGACCTCATCAGAGACAAGCTCAAGACAGGATCAAACGGACCAAATCCAACATGAAAAAGTCCTAAAAAGCAAGACATTGGCTGGTTAAAGAAGCTGGGAAAAAGCCAAGCTAAAAACGGGTCACTGAGGAACCGAAGCCCGCTCGAAAACCATATGTTTTGTACACCAAAGAAGGACTCAAAAAATAAAATTTGGATTGGATCTGAACAAAAAATCCAAAATCAAGGCTTGAGCTTGTGGGCTTGACCTAGGCCTAGGTGGATGCACCAATATGAAGGTTTGACCAAAAGTGGGCTGCAACCAAAGGGGGTCAACGAAGTCAAGGGCTGCAACCAAGGTGGATCGACTCCCCTTTAACCGAACCAAGGCTGCAAGAGGTAAGCCTTGACTTGAACCAAGGCCAGACCAACTTGACCCACCAGACCGCACCTTGTTCTTGAGTTGCAACCTGCCCCAACAAACTAACCTACCTTGGGCTGCAACCTACAGAAACCGGACCTTGCTAAACATCTTGACCAAGACCTGCATCCCTTGACCAACCACGGCTGAACCAAGCCTTGACCCACAAGGCTTGGCCGAACCATCTTGTGGCGGGTTGGCTTTGACTGCACCTCAAACCGATTGGAACCTAGCTGCAGTTGACTGACCACCTTGAACCACTTCAAACACCCCAACCAAACCCACCTAGCCCGCAGGAACCTAACCCATTTGCTGCCATTTTGCTGAACCAAGGTGGACTTCACCCTTTGACTGCATCTTGACTCTGAACCTGGCTGCCAACCGAACCACTTGTGGACTGAACCTGGCTGCCTTCTTCCCCAAGGACCGCACCTTGCTCTTGATCGACCCACCTGCCCCTTGGACTTGAGTTGAACCACACCAACAAAACCAGCTGCTTTGACTTGACCTGGCTTCAACCGAACCTGCCCTTGACTGCCTCCTTTGACCCAAGCCGTGTGGCTGGCTGAACCATTGCTGGACTGTGCTGCACCCAACTGAACGGACTGCACCTGGCCCTTGAACCCACTTGATAAAGCCGACCTAACTTGGGCTGAACCGACCCACCTTGGGTCGACCCTTTGATCTTGACCAACCCACTTTGACTTGGGCACACCAACCGAACCCAGCTGCAGCTGAAGGCCGATTTGAACCTGACAAAACCTGCCATCACTTGACCTGCAACAAAGCTGAGCACTTGAACTGACCTGCACGTGATCACCCTGCTGAAACTCTTGCACCTCACGGCTGGCTGCAACCTACTTGAACCTTTGACCTTGACTTGAAGCCCGCCTTGACTTGCTGGACTGAATCGGCCTGCACCTACTTGAACCCAAGTGCTGAATCCTTGACTTGTCGAGCTGGACCAACAAAAGCCGCACCAAGAGCTGAACTTTGAACAAGGCCAAGACAGGAGCTGGCCGAACAGGACTGCACCCAGCTGGAACAAGACCCGGCTGACCTTCCTCAACCGAACCAAGCTTGGGGCGGCATCTCTTGGACCAGCTGCACAAGAACCGGGGACAGTTGGAGCAGGGAGCGTGTTAGGTGTATGGTGTACAGAGATGGACGGTGGAGGTTAAGGGTATTGTAAAATTGGTAAGCATTTTATATATTCATAAAATGTACAGTGACTGATGGCTGATGTAATAGTAATTGCTTGTTACAGTAGGTGCGCGAAGAGTAATATCATGTTTCTGTTAAAATTTTTGGGGAATATATCTCCTTTTGGAAGTTCTCTGGTGCAAATAGTTTATTTATAGATACATTGTCTACGCTTGAATGAGGTTTTCAGTCCTAATAATTTACGACGTGCTTTGTTTGCCTGTCCACTGACGGCTAAAATCCAAGTGCCGAAAAGCGTAAGATGCGCTTTCTCTCTCTCTCTCTCTCTCTCCCCGACAGACACATACACACACGATACAGGCAATCTAGTCGTTCGAAGTTAAGCATCGGTGTGCAAGAATGGTACTAGAATTCTAACCTCACACGGTCTGTGTTGCACCCCGTAATTGACGCTACTATTGTGTGACGGCGGGCTTTGGTTAGGCCCCTTTGCGTCATGAGCGTTGGTGGCCGGAGTAACTGAATACACCCCAATTACTTGGCTCATTTTCCTATGCCAACGATTAAGAGTTGGCCCAACAAGCGAAAAAGTTGAAACAAGAATCGCGAGCCGAGGTGAGAGTTAACGAATGCCTTTATATATATGCTCCTTCAAGCTAAACCCGAAATCCGAGCGGTAGCATTCACGACGATGGTGATGATGATGCTGATCATAATCGATCAATGCTTTCTCTCTGCAGGCTCATCCACCACCATCCATCTCTCTTCTTAACGCCAATGCTTCTTCATTCAACGCCATCATCATCGCTGTCGTCGCCACCGCCGGAACTCATCCCCAAATGGAGCACTAGAGCCGTTTCTCTCACACGTCATCCGTGCCTACTCCTTTTAGAAAAATGCAACGATATGAAAACCCTCAAAATAATTCACGCCCACATGATCAGAAATCATCTTTCTTCCCTTACATTCCCTATCAGCCGAATCGTCGCCTTCTGCGCGGTCTCGCCCCATGGAAACCTCGATTACGCCCGCCTCGTTTACTCCCAAATCGACTATCCGAACGTCTTCATCACCAACACTATCATTCGTGGTTACGCCGGAAGCGCCTCACCGGAGCTCGCCGTTGAATTTTTCCGGGAAACTCAGGAGTCCGGTGCTGGGTTCGACCACCACACTTTCACTTTTCTGATCAAAGCGTGCGCGAGATCCGGATCGATTGATAGGGGTAGGGAGATTCACAGCCGGGCGATCTCCGTCGGGATGGGAAACGATGGTTTTGTTCAGAATGCGTTGATTCATATGTACTCGTGTTGCGGGGATCAGGCAGCTGCTAGACAAGTGTTTGACGGTATGCCTCAGAGGGATTTAGTGTGTTGGAACACGATGATCAATTGCTGCATTCAATCCCGAGATTATGTTGAGGCGCTTGATATGTTTGAGAGAATGATCGGCGCTGGCGTGGAACCGGATGAGGTCACCATGGTTTCTGTGCTTACGGCATGTGCACAGATGGGGAATTTGGAGATGGGGCGGTGGCTACATTCATGGATTATTGAGAGGAAGATGAAGCTTGGTGTGGTTCTACAGACTGCTCTGGTGGACATGTATGCAAAATGTGGCTGTTTGGAAGATTCCAGGAAAGTGTTCGATGAAATGCCACAGAGAAATCTGGTGACTTGGAACGCGATGCTGGCTGGATATGCACAAAGCCGGATGAGCAAGGAAACTCTGAGCCTGTTTCAAGATATGCTGGATGCAAAGTTTAGACCCAACGAGGTCACCGTGCTCAGTGTGTTATCTGCTTGCGCGGACCTAGGTGCGTTACAGCAAGGAATGTGGGCTCATGTATATTTGGAAAAGAACAAAATCACAATTGATGAGTTTGTGGTGACTGCACTAATCGACATGTATTCGAAGTGTGGGAGCATCAAGAACGCCAAAAAAGTATTCGTGAAGGCAGCAAAGCAAGATGTATCTGTATGGACCGCTATGATCACTGGGTTGGCTATGCATGGGCATGGCAAAGAGGCTTTGAAGCACTTCCATGCAATGCAGGTTGCAGGGGTAAAGCCAAATAGTGTCACGTTTGTAGGGATTTTGTCTGCATGCAGCCATGCGGGCTTGGTTAGTGAAGGGAAACGACTTTTCAAGGAGATGAGCTGCGAATACTGCATTGTGCCTAACATGGAGCACTATGCCTGCATGGTTGATCTCCTCAGCCGTGCCGGGCTACTTCAAGAAGCTAAAGAGTTTATAGATCGAATGCCCATCAAGCCAGACAAGTTTGTGTGGGGAGCTCTCCTTGGGGGTTATCAGATTCATGGCAATGTGAAGATGGCACTGAATGTTGTGGAACGTCTTATTGAACTCGACCCAGCCAACAGCGGCGGGTACGTTCTCCAGTCAAATATGTACTGCATGGCCGGTCAGTGGGAGGATGCAGTCAAGGTAAGGAAGACGATGAAGAACGGAGGAGTGATAAAACCTCCTGGTTGTACGTTTATAGAAATGAATGGACTAGTTCATGAGTTCATAGTTGGAGATAAGACACACCCACAAACAAAAGAAATCTACCTTATGTTGGATGAAATTGGTAGGATACTGGAAGGTGTGGGTTACAGGCCAAACACGTCAAAGGTGCTTTTGGACTTGGATGATGAAGAGAAAGAGAATGCGCTCATGCGACACAGTGAGAAGTTGGCCATTGCCTTTGGGCTGATCAATTCGAGTGCGGGCGAAACTATTCGCTTGGTGAAGAACCTTAGAGTGTGTGGCGACTGCCATAATGTGTCAAAGTTGGTTTCCAAGGTCTTTGCAAGGGAAATTATTGTTCGAGATCGAACTCGGTTTCATCATTTCAAAGATGGATCATGTTCATGCAACGATTATTGGTGAACCTACCTCATATGAATCATGTTAAAGCAGTGATTCAAAATTGTTGGGAGGCTCTCTATAGGCCTAATTAGAATGATTCTGGGCCCAGCGAAGAATTAAAGCAAAGGGAGCTTAATCACAATCTACTGATATACAAAATTTCACTGCAAAGCAATATCATTGCAAGGAAGACCCAAGTGTGGAGAACATGGCCACCTTCCAGCCCCAGTCACTATCTTGGACTTTTTATTTCTGTTTAATATATGACTTTGAGAAACTGCCTCTCATGGGAGGTGGAGCCACCCAACTTAAAGCTTAAAATTGTAGAACCCGGCACCCAAGTATATGAGGCTTTGGCATAGCCAGAGTAATATGCCAACCCCGACCAAACCCTAACTGCCCTTAACGGCATTGCACCAACGGGATGAACTAGCTTCATTGCCTAGCATGAGCCTATACTATCACAACGTTTGCCAGATTGGGTTACTATTAGACAAAGGACTGAACCCTAGCAAGAAGCTCTTGGAGTTATTTTTTAGCAAATTCAATTGTAATGATTTGTAGTATTTGAGATTATGGGAATCATTTTTTGCAAATTAACCAAGTTCATGAACACGAACGATGGACGTATGTTGTACTCCTAAATTCAAGGTTGATTCTGATGGTCATACATTTGTTCAATTTACTTTCAACTGCATTACGAAGGCGGACAGCCATTTAGAGATAAGATACACAAAAAGTACGTCTCTTTATATTGGACATGTTGGTCCTAGGTGAGAAATATGTGTGTAACTAAAAAATCACTTGAGATATTATATAGATCACCATACAGAAAAAGATACGACGCCAAACCAAATATCACATGCAAGAAAAATGTTGTAGGCGTCCATAACAAAGACCCTGAATGCATCACTCGCTAACTTAGCTTCATTCCGAGCTAGAAATCTACGTCAACTTTCAGGCAAGGGACAACATTCATCAACCTTAGTAGCAGGATGCAAGCATTTGGTTAATGGCAGCTGGTTGAGGTATTCTGAAACATGGCAATGCAAATATGGGCATACCTGGAAAGTATTCTGAAATTTCCCACTATTAATAACTAATTGGAAGAGTTATAAACTCTCCGATTCTGCAGTTTAATTGCACGCAAACCAACCACGAATTTCCTGGAACAAGTAAAGAAATATTGGGTATCCAACTGGAAAAAGAAGTTGCATATGCAAAGAGCGATCAAACTGCACCAAGTTTAGCAGAGGACTCAAACACATCCAAAATGTTGCCAATACTTAGCTGAGGGCACTAAAGGTTGAAAAACAACTCACATACAAATCAAGTTTAAGACATAGTAGTCAATCCTCCTCAAGATTTACACCATGACGGTCACCCAGCTGTTTGATCGAAACCAACCATCTAACATCTCAAACTTCTTGTAGTTGGATTTCAGGGTTTCCTCTTGCTGCTTGGCAAGCTTCATCTCTTCCTCCAACTGATGCTGCTTGTGCATAGAGCAAGATCAAAATAGATCATGAAAGCCATGAACATTTGCATGTACGCGTGCCACAATTTATACATTATATCGAGCAGATTAAGGTCATAAAACAAGAAAGATGTCCAAAGGAACTGCAAGTTCTTTTATCATATATTGGGCAGTTAACCATTAACATCAGCATAAGATATTCACAGAAATGAAAAGATTAAGGTGGGTGCAACGTGGATGTGTGGCCACACCAGGACCAGATTCACGATGGGATGATTGCTAGAGAGAATGCACTAGAAAGAAATACAATATAATTTGGAAAGAGAGTCAAATAGAGCCTAGTCAAAATTAGAGGTGAGTACTATACAATGCAAGAGGCTGAAGAAGGCCTTAAAGGTGTTGAAAGGAAACCAATATAACATGATCGTGTTCTTTGGCTACATGCAGATACGACTCGCTGTCCATGGTGACTAAAAATCTATCTAGCTGCCTCCACATAGCATGAAAACCGATGGATTTTCATTTTGGTCAAATAGCTGTGTTTCTTACCTTGCGAAGTGAATAAACTTCATCTTGATGCTTCCATGCAAGTTGCTTCAGCTCCTGTGCAACTTGAAAATCTGGATCAGTAGGCTCCAACCAGCAGCAAGTTATTCTTCTGCCAGGCTTATGAGGCCGATCAGCAAACATTTCTGGCTCGGTCATCCGACATCTCACTGGTCTAGGCATCCCACCCATCATGAATAGAAAGTTGGTAGTCTCCAACACTACATTCTTCGCTTGCTTTTCGCTTTCCATCTCAACAAGTAAGCATTGACCAACATTCTTTGATTCCACATAGTTAGGAATGACCGACACATTGACAACAGTGCCAAATTGCCCAAAAGCATTTTTTACCACTGGAGTAGTTACTTGTGGTGAAACATTATCCACAAAAACTGTCCTCTTTACCTTCACAAGGAAGTCCGAATACGCCTTGTTAGCTTCACTTTCCATGGTAAATAACCTTGTGAAGGTTTTTCCTTGCTTGCTTCCGGCTGATTCCTAACTTCCGGTTGTCTGTCGTCGAGCTCTTTCAGGTAATGCCTGCAGGAGAAGGTGAATATGATCCTTTTTTGTGTTTGAGGTTTCCTCACAACGGATTTCTTCGAGAAAAAGTATGTATGAGTATATTTAAGAATCTCTATATTTCTCAAATCTTTTTAAATGTACGCACTGCTTTGTATTTATAGAGTAGTACAAGCTCCTCCTTTTTTCCCGATTTCTCCTGCTGAGTTTTCCTCTTCAGGAGACTTATATGGATCATTACCGTGATTTCTGGTAACAGTCCGTTTGTTAATAATTTTTTGTTTAATGTGATCTCTCCTAAAACCAAAATCATGGGTAACGGCTGGATGGCCAGTCCAACCGTTACCTGTGTTGGGTTACCGAGAATGGCCACATTATAACATCTCCCACTTGACCATTTGAGCCAAGTGTATTGACATACTGGTTTTCCTCCCACTTTTGCAGGGTTTACCTAGTAATATCATTTCATGATTGCTGCTGCAATCACTACCCGTTGTGTGGTTATTTTTCAATACAACAATCAAACATACCTCAAACCCATGTTCGTAACATGTTTTGAGAAAAGTTTCTCTGTTATGCTTTTAGTTAAGGGGTCTACCAACATATCATTCGTTGGCATGTATGAGATGAATATTTCCTTCTCATAACCATATCATGAACATAGTGGTATTTAACCATTATATACTTGTTTTTTGAGCAATAAACTCCACTCTTGATAAGAGTAATTGCTGCGTTGTTATCACAGTAAATGACAATTGACTCATCGGTTATTTTCAACTTCAAATCACGTATGAAGTCGCTTATCCAGACAACACTCATTGCAGCCATAGAGCAAGCCACATACTACGCTTCCTGTGTATTCAATGCTACACAACCCTGTTTCTTACATGCCCAACAAACAATACCACCTCCAAATAAAAAAAATTGACCTGAGATTTATTTGCTGTAATTTTTGCTTCTAGCAAAGTCAACATCTGAGTATCCTACCACTTTTAGTTCATCTGCTTGAAAACAAAGTTTTAAGTCTGTTGTTCCTCTCAGATATCTTAAAATCCTTTTTACATCTATCCAATGTTGTCATCCAGGATTACTTTGACATCTACTTACATGACCAACAGCAAAATTGATATCAGGTCTTGTACACAACATAGCATACATCAAGCTACCCACAGCTTGTGCATAAGGAATGTTAGGCTTACCATCTCCTTCACCGGGACAATCACCCTTACTTAGTTTAACCCCTTTTGCAATAAGTGTAACAGCAGACTTGCATTCACCCATTTTGAACTTCTTGAGGATATAGTCAATATATCTTTCTTAACTCAGGCATAAGAGTTTAGATTCTCTATCTCGAGAAATCTTAATACCCAGGATATAGGATGCTTCTCCCATATCCTTCATTTCGAACTTTGAGTTTAACCATGACTTGGTTTTGACAATCATCTCATTATCATTCACAGTTAATAATATGTCATCTACATATAATGATAAGATGACAAAGTGACTCCCATTGTTCTAGAGATATATACACAGTGATCAAGTTTATTAGCCACAAACCCAAGTTCTATAATAGCATTTTAAAATGTCAAATACCATTGGCGAGGTGATTATTTTAAGCCATATAGGGATTTTCTCAACCTATATACTTTATTTTCTTGACCTTCAACTATAAATCTTTCGAGTTGCTGCATGTATATGATTTCATCTAAATCTCCATTTAGAAATATTGTCTTTACATCTAACTGATGTAAGTCCAAATCATAATATGCAGTTATTGCCAGGATTATTCTTATGGATGCAAATTTTGCAACTGGAGAATATGTCTCCACATAATCTATCCCCTCTTTTTGTGAAAAAACTTTTGCAACTAACCTCGCTTTAAACTTGTTGATTGAGCCATCGACCTTGTATTTCTTTTTCAGAACCCATTTATAGCCTATAGCTTTCCTTCCTTTTGGCAAATCAACAAATTTCTAGACTCGGTTTTTCTTAATGGATTCAATTTTCTCATCCATGGCTTTTTCCCAGTCTGATGCTTCCGATGAGTTCATAACTTGCTGATAAGTCAAGTTATCTTTCAACTCATCTAAATCCACCGAATTACACACTTCTTCTGCTAAGTGTGATAATCCTTTAAATAGGATGGAGTGGCCCTAGGCCTTTTATGTCCACTTAAGGTTTCGATTGTTTCAGGAAGTTTTTCTATGGGTTCTAATGATAATTGATCTCGATCTACTAGATCATCAATATACTCATCATTATTTTCCAAGATGTCATTCTTAGTGTCTTCTAAGAATTCAACATCTCTGCTTTCAATTAATCCGTGGTCCTAATGATAAAACCGATATCCCTTTGAACCTTTAGGATATTCAATGAATATACATCTCAAGGACCTATTGTCTAGTTTGTCTCTAAACTGATAAAGGATCTTTACATATGCAATAGATCTCCACCTCATGAGATGACCTAGGTTGGGTTTTCTTCCAAACCACATCTCATATGGTGTAGTGAGAAAAATTTTACATGATACTCTGTTGAGTATGTACAGCGTTGTACTTAATAATTCTCTCCAAAATATCCTTGGTAGAGAGGTACAATCAACATTGACCTTGTCATATTTAGTAAGGTTCTATTGTATCTTTCAGCTACACCATTCTGTTAAGGTGTCTTGGGCATTGTATTTTACTTTGCAATACCAAAGTCTTTATAGAATTCAAGAAATTCTACGGAGGTATATTCACCACCTCTATTTGATCTTAAGACTTTGATTGAATGCCCTAGTTGGTTTTCCACTTCATGCTTATATTCTTTAAAAGTTTCTAGTGCCTCAAATTTATTTGTCAAAAGATATAAATATGTATATCTCAAGTAATCATCGGTAAAGGTTATAAAATAAACATTTTCATGATGTGACCTTACTCTAAATGGTCCACATAAATCTGTGTGAATGATTTTCAATAGGGTTGTTGCCCTTGTTGACTCTTTAGGAAAACTTTTCTTATCATTTTTCCTTGTATACAAGCTTCGCACATATTAAAAGTATTTTCCTCAAATCTATGTAGTAAGTCAAAGTTGGATAATTTCCTAGACTTATATGCCCAAGGCGTTTATGCCACATATTCACATCAATATTATAGGCACAGTCAATATAAGTAGAAGAACTTTCAATTTCATTATCATTTAATTTAAGCAATCCATGTTCTACATCAAACTCCCTAGAAAATAATATTCACCCATGTTTTCCTACAGTCACCTTACAAGGAATAAAGTTGACCTCAAAACCTTTCTTTACTAAGGTAGAGACCGAAATCAGATTGCACCTTATTATTGGCACAATTAATACATCAGTTAGTACAATTGGTTTGCCTTTTACAAAGATTATAAAGGACCCAGTACCCAAAACATATGAGAAAGTATTATTTTCCATGTACACCCGATGTTCTCCTGATTTGTATTCCTTTAGATCCATTACCCCTTTCTTGGTTTTTAAGATGTGTCTAGTAGCTCCGAAGTTGATCCATCAACTTGTTACTAGGCGGTTCATGTACAGACATTTTGATATCACGCAGATTATATCCTGCTTCTCTGACTGTCCGCGTTGTGGGTTGTTTCCTCCACTTTTTTGGTTGCGGCAATCCCTCTTGTAGTGTCCCATCTTTCCATAGTTGAAACACTTGATCCGATAAGTGGTTTCCTATAATTTCTTAAAATTTTGACCGCCCTTTTTATTATTTTTGCCAAACTTTTTATTTGGTTTATTTTTCTTTTGGTTGGTTTTGGAGCTACACCCAATCTCATCTTATACCACTAGCAATTTTTCTTTCTTTTTCTTATTCATGTGTTCTTTCTCTATTGCTAGTTTTAGAGGCAACTCAAAAAGGTTAATTTCTGGCCCTAACCTGAGGGCAGTGGTAACCATGTTTCATGATGGGGGTAGACTGTTCTGGATTGTTGATATTTGCATCGGTTATGGGATGACTAACTTTGCTAAAGCTAGGTCTCTTGCCATTACCAACATGTGATTTACATATTCTATTACATTATCTCCTTCTTTCATTTTAAAGGAGTTGTATTTTTGTAGTAGCAAATGTATATGTAATTTGGCAGTTGTGTCATATTTTGGTGTTATAGAGTTGAACAACTCTTTTGCGGTCTCGTATTCTTTGAAGACCTTAATCAAGTCATCCTCCATGTATGTCAACATGACTGTCCTTGCTATTGTGTCATCTTTCATAAATGTTTTATACATTTCTATATATTGCTCAATTGCGTCTGGTGGTAGAGGACGGACAGTTTTCTTCAATACATACTCAACACCTTTAAGTGTTAGAGCAAGAGGGATTATCCTCTTCCATTTTTGGAAGTTCAGACCGTTTAGTTTTTCGGTCTTTGCCAATTCCGACACATATATTCTTCAATTTATTTTTATGTGTTTGACAATTATAACAATTGGACGGTCTAAAAAGAAAACAATCAATAAGCAACAAACACACATAGCATGAATCTTGTTAGAATGACGCATAATATCGAAAAAATAAGCTAAAAATAACTCATAAGCAACCTTAGATAAATTTGTAATTTTTTTCAAAAATTTCTGCCTTAACATTTTTCAAAAAAAAATACCATGGGTAAAACTGTAATTTTGACTATCTGTCCACTTTTGTAATTTTCTAAAATGTCCAAGGACAGACCCGTAAAATTATATTTTTGTAAAATTCATGATAGATCGGGGTTAAATCTATAATTTTAGCCCTTAGTCCGAATCTGGAGTTTTCTCAAAAGTATAAGGATAAATCTGTCTTTTGACATAATGGCAGTACTGTAATAATTTAAATCAAGAAGGACAATAATGTAAGACAATAGCCCAATATTTCATAATTTTCACAAATTGTCAGAGGGTAAATTGGACTTTCTGCTTAATAAGGGCAAAGTAGTCTTTTTACCTAAAAATATCTGAATATTTTCGTCATTTTGTTCAAGGGCAATTTGATAATATTTGAAAATCGATCGGGCATAACAGGCTTTTTAGTCCACTGCCTGAGGCATTTTCTGCGAAACCGTTGGCGATTTTTTAGAGGGTATAAAACCTTGAGGAGAGAGAAAGAGAGTGTTTGAGAGGGAGAGAGAGTAACAATCGATTCTTGGCCTGCGTTTCTCTGTGGCAGCCGTTGGCCTTCTGTGGCAGTTTTCGGCCTTCTGGCCTATGGCTTTTCTTTGGTTGTTTTCAAGCATCTTGGCATGCGACCTTTCTGTGGTGGTTTTTCGGCCTCATAGCCTACGGCCTTTCGGTTGCAATTCTCGACCTACAGCCTTTTGCTTGCAGTTCTTGGCCTGCGGCATTTCAGCCTTCGTGGCTTTTTATCGTAGATGTTCTTCCTCTTTCCTCTCTTCTCTCTCTCTTTTTTTTTGAACAGTAACTTGCATACCTGTTTATACAGGGTCAACAATGAGGTCCTGATAGCAAATGAAGGTTTTTCTTTGCCTAATTTCGGCTGATTCCGAGCTTCCGATTGTTTGCTGTCGAGCCCTTTTAGGTACGCCTGCAATAGAAGGTGAATATGATTCTTTTTGGTGTTTGAGGTTTTCTCACAATGGATTTCTTCGGGAAAAAGTCTGTATGAGTATATTTCAGAATCTGTATATTTCTCATATCTTTTTAAATGTATACACTACTTTGTATTTATAGAGCAGTGCAAGCTCGTTCTTTTTTCCTGGTTTCTCCTGCTGGATTTTCCTCTTTACGAGCCTTATCTGAATTGTTACCGTGATTTCTCGTAACGGTCCGTGTGTTAATATTTTTTTGTTTAATGTGATCTCTCCTGAAACCGAAATCACGAGTAACAACTGGATGGCCAATCCAACCATTACCTGTGTTGGGTTACCGAGAATGGCCACATTCTAACACCTTGCACAAGCAAGATATTCATTAGAAAGATATCAAGCTCAATATATTAGAGGAAAGTACGTCTAATGCTTATGGATATGCTAAAAATCATTATTGAGTAAATAGAAAAGTAGGTCCTTGTGTCTTAGGGAAAAATTGTGACTGTCTTGGAATGTGTCAATAAGATCTGGAGCAATAAGAAGAAAACCAGAAAAAAGTCCACTGAATTACACATCTTCCAGCATTGTCTTCTCATGCAGTTGCTACCACTACTTAGCAAAAATGAAGAACTTCATCATGAGTTCTCTTCCACATCTTACTAATCAAAATACAGTCAGCTACCGAAGCACAAGTTTGTATAATTGAAGCACCACATATATGATTGAAATTCAGAAAATACTGAACTCACAGAGCACAATAAACAATTAGTCGGGTCCCATTGATGAAGGAAGCCTTGATTGGGGATTGGTGGCTTAAAAAGGATTCAAGTTGTAGGTGTTGTAGTCAAAGGATAGTTCAAAAAACTACAGCAAAAAACAATATGTCTAAGTAACCAAGCAACAAATAGACATTTTTGAAGTTACAACATTTGAAAGAGAAAACACTAGTCCAAAAGAAAATAATGAAACATCTTCTTAGGCTGGAGTGACTGGAATACTTGTTAGAGAAAAGATAACCATCTCATGTAGGTTCATATGATGTAGCATACCTTTTCTTTTTCTGGAATAGCAAGATGTGATTTGGCAGAACTGATCTTAGTAAGTAAATCAAATAAACTAGAAACTAGTTATGATCAGTGTTAGTTGTATCCGTCCATATTGTACAATGTGAACTCTATTGAATCGTCTCAAAAGGAAAAATGATATGAAAATAGGGCCCTTATTGAGACTGGCCCATGTACTAGGCAATACATGCCTATATTGCATGACACAACCTGTATCACCCGTATGATATAGAAAATATGAATAGCTCGCATGAACCAAATCCCATTTTACAAATTGTTGCCTTTCTAAAGCATTTTTTCTTCATTTCTCCCACCTACACTCATGTGGGGAAAATTTTGCGGAATCACTTGTAAAACTAAGCTTTCTCATCTATGTGGGTGCAATTAATTCATGTTTTGAGTGTCTTCCTTAATTTTTAATAGCTTATGTCAGTGTTATCTGTATTGCACGATACGGTACAATACATATTGTATCATGGGAAACCACGATACGGGCGATATGCCCAAGGAAAGGGTCCATGACCTAACAGAAACTCGTATTTTTATGGGCTTCTAAGGTTTTTTCACGGCTCCCTATCGCCGCTCAAGCCTTCTTTTGGTGGCTCTCCCACTCCTTGGTATTCAAGGCTCCCAAAAAAGTACTCTACGGTGTCCATACATGCCTCCTAACTTAGATTGTGGTATATTTTGAGTGTTTTTCAGAATTTTTTTCTTTGCATTTATTGTTATTTATGTTTTTCTTTTTTTAAATGACAAAATATGAAGTTATTAAGTTCTTGAATATGATTTTTATTGCATTCATGAAGTGAGAGACACTCTATTTGAGTGTTATGTGAAGATTGGGGATTTATGAAGTGGTTTTGTTTTAATGTGAAAAGGTGGTTAGTGGTAGAATTTCATGATTAAAACACCACCTAGAAGGGACTAAGAAAGAAGTTACTCCTTCAATAGGTAGAGTTAGAAGTTTGTTAGAAGGTATTAAATGACAATATATTCAAATGATTCAGATGATTGAGAGTATACATGAGAGGAGACAATAAAAATATGATTTAGGAATATTTGAGGAAGATGATGATGGTGTTATTAGATTGACTTATAGTATTTCTTCATATGCTAAAACAGAGATTGGTAATAATAGTTCTCATCCATCAAATAGGGGAAAGATGGTTGCTGAAGATTTTGCAAGTGGAAGTAGTAGAAGAGAAAGCTCAAGAAGAAGTAGAAAAAGAGTTTCTTCTGGCATACATTTATTTTTTCTTTATAGCACTACACATAGTGCTCAACCTAGAATTTGTACTGCTATGACTTCAGAATAACTGCATGATCAGGCAGACCTTGCAGTGGGCAGATGGTTTTATTATACATGCATTTCATTTATTGTAGTAAATAATTTTCATTTTCAAGCAATGGTAGATGCAATTATTAATATTTGGTGGGAAAACCTTTGCATAAAGTTGTTCGCTAACTCTTCAAAAGTTACGAACTGGCTTAGGTCATAGGAAGTGACCCATTTTGAAGCAGTTCCCTTAAGGGAGAGGAGAAACTAATATATCCATTTCACAGAGTCCTTTTTCTTTTTGTAGACTCTGCGAGAAAAGAGTTGCAGGTAGGATCTAGGGTCCCCCATGCCATCATATCGATGAAAGTTCGGTATATCGTCATCACTATCTGTTTGGTAATCTGTAGGAAGAAAATCAGATAGGGCGTATAATCTCTTTTCTTTGTTTTGGCCCCTCAACAGTTGTTGGAGGGCTTTTCGATCCTTGAGTGTGAAGGATTCGTGATATTGGTCCCCCTCCATGACTTAAGTTTCTTTGGGCTTTTTCGACTTGCTAGGCTTTTTCTTAGCCTTGGCGGGTTCGCCATGAGACGAGCAAGAGTCAGCCTTCTTGCTAAGGGCGGTGATCCTGGCTTTGAATTCCTTTCGCAAGTCTTCAAGCTCTTCTTTTTGCTTTTAAAAGTGGTTTTTGAAATTGTTTTGGAAAAGGAACTTGATGAGTATGAGGCTCGGCTAGACACTTTATTGGAGTCTGAACTTGACATGACTTAGATTTTTTTGGAAATCCTATAAGTACAAAAATGAAAAAGTTAAACACTTTTCTTGAAAATTATTCAAAGTTTTGATTTGTTGAATCGAAGTTTGCTTAAGACCCGAGTCCCACCGGGCGTACCAATCCTGTAAACATGAAAATTTCTACTCCCAAGTTTATAAAACTCGAAGTGAACATTTTCGTGCCTATGCTTGCACAAGTATGCCAGCTAGCTTACACAAACTAGCGAAGGTTTTTAAATATTTTTCTGACTTTGGCGATTGTAGGCAAGTAGACTCTTTTTGCTTAAACCTTTTTGAACCGACTCTCAAGGGTCAGTTTAAGCGCTTAGAAACTTCGATTTTCAAACAAGTTTTTACTTCAAACGACAAGTGTTTTGACGAATTCGGTGTTTGTATACTTTTTGCCAAATTTTATTACGGGGTTGGGCGTCCCTAAATTTCTTGCAAGTTTTATTTGTTTAGGCCTGATGTGTGTGCGGAATGTGTGGCATAGTTTCAACGTGGTTTTAGCGAGGGTTCGAGCGATTTGCCGCAATGAGCAGATGCAGAGATGCTATAAATTATGTTTTGGATTTTTGAGAACGATGATGCGAACTCACCCGAATTGAAATTGCAACTCACTCAACTTTCACGAAAGTAAACTCACGCGAATTTAAAGTGCAACTCACTCGACTTTCACGAAAGTAAACTCATGCGAATTTAAAGTGCAACTCACTCGACTTTCATGAAAGTAAACTCACACGAATTTAAAATGCAACTCACTCGACTTTCACGAAAGTAAACTCATGCGAATTTAAAGTACAACTCACTCGACTTTCACGAAAGTAAACTCACGCAAATTTAAAGTACAACTCACTCGACTTTCACGAAAGTAAACTCACGCGAATTTAAAGTGCAACTCACTCGACTTTCATGAAAGTAAACTCACGCGAATTGAAAGTGCAGCTCACTCGACTTTCATGAAAGTAAACTCATGCGAATTGAGATACGTATACTTGCTTAAGAACAGAGGGGGTTCGAAGTATAGAATGTTTATAATATATTATTGAGGCAGAGAGTGGAAAGGCTCAAGTGCATGTGAGTGTAAAGAGCGAAAAGGCTCAAGTGCTCGTGGGTGTGATCGTGTTCATCCACCAATTAAGAGTGAAAAGGCTCAAGTGCTCGTGGGTGCGATCGTGTTAATCCACCAATTTAAGAGCAAAAAGGCTCAAGTGCTCATGGGTGTAAAGAGAGAAAAGGCTCGAGTGCATGTGTGTATGATCGTGTTCATCCACCAATTTAAGAGCAAAAAGGCTCAAGTGCTTGTGGGTGCGATCGTGTTCATGCACAAATATTACAACCTGGGGAGAGATTTCGCTCCATTACTACAACCCCGTTCTGAATTGAATTTAATGGAAAAAGCAGTTTAAAACCTAAGTTAAAAGTACTTACAAGTTTTCCCGTTCAATTTTGTCTTTTGTGCGTAGCCCCTTTCACTTCATTGGGTCGAGCTCGTGGTTCGGTCAGGTGGTCCACCGGGTCCTCCTTGGTGTGGTTCGGCTAAGTCAAGTCAACCCAAGTTCGGTTCGGTTCAGTTGGGTTCAGCCCAAGGTTGGTGTGGTCCGGCCAGGTCTTGGTCAACCCTCCTATTGATGTGGTGCGGACAAGTCAAACCAGCCCTCCTAGGTGGTTCGACCAGCAGCTAGGTCAGCCCTCCTCTTGATGTCGGGTCCTTCAAGTGGTTGTGGTTTAGCCCCAAGTCAAAACCGTGTCCAAGGTTGCAGTCAAAAGGTGCAACCAAGTCAAGGTCAAATGGGTGTAGTTCGATCAAGTGCAGCCAAGGGTGAAGTCCGGTTCAACCAAGTCAAGCCAGCCGGGTCAAGTGGGTGTGGTTCGGCTAGCACAAGTTTAGCTCCAAAGTGGGTTCGGTTCAGCTGGTCAAAAGGGGCAGGTCAAGGTGGATTTGGTTCTGCTGGTCGAAGTTGGTTCAGCTAGGTTCGGCCAGCACAAGATCAACCCTCCAAGGTGGTTAACCGGGTGCAGTCAAAGGGGGAGGTCAAGGTATTGGGTTCAATTGCAGGTGGGTGTTGTTCAGCCAAGTCAAGCCGGGTGATCAAGGTGTGGTTCGGTTGGTCAAAAGGGTGCAACAAGGGGAGTTCAGTTCAGCTCCAAGCCAAAGGGGTAGGTTAAGTGCAGCCAGCTTTGCTAACTCGAGCCGGTTTGTTGCAGCCCACTCTTGGTCAAGACCACAAAGTTGCAGTCGGTCCACCTTAGGTTTAGCCACTTACCTCAAGCCAAGGCCATCCTTGTTGACTTGAACATCCACGTGAACCACTTTTGAGCTAGCCTCCTTCTCTTGACCAAGCCACCTTTTGTTGACTTGTTGATTTGATCATCCATATGAACCACTTTGGAGCTCCACTCCTTCTCTCTCCTCCTTTCCCAAAGCTCTCAAGAATGCTAAACTTGCTTTCACGTGAACCCCCTTGGCCCTATTTATAGGCCAAGGGTGGTTCTTTGGATTGGGTTTGGATCCTAGGATCCAACCCAATCCAATCTTCAAATGGACCTAGATCTAGATTTTTTGTCCAAATTAAATCCAAACTTTCCTTTTCGAGTCCTTCTTTGGTGCAACAGACGGTTTTTTAGCAGGCCTTGGTTCCTCAATGACCCGATTTTAGGCTGGGTTTTTCTCAGTCCTTTTCACTAGCCAACTTCTCACTTTCAGGACTTTCTCACGTTTGGTTTTGATCTGTTTGGTCCCGTCTCAAGCTTGTTTTGGATGAAGTCAATCTCAAATTTTTCAACGGACTCTAATTTTCATTTTGATAGGCCCGACCTTTGATTTCTGACGGATTTATCAAGGTCTTGGTTTCATTTTGTACTTTTGGAGCTGAATTTGATTTTTGAAATGGACACGGGTCCGATCCTCCATCTCGTTTTTATCCGGATAGGCTAGGCCTCTCATTCACTTTTTGACTTGAGCTCAAGCTGAATTTTGGATTATTCCTTTAAGGTGATCTCAAGGAAAACATTTATATGAACATGCCACCAGGATACTTTAATGGGAATGAACAAGGAAAAGTGTGCAAACTAAAGAAATCAATTTATGGATTGAAACAATCACCACGGGTATGGTTTGAGAAATTTAGTGATGGAATTCAGACTCTAGGGTTTAAACAATGCATGAGCGATCATACACTATTCATTAAGCAAGGTCAGAGAACAATTATGTTACTGGTGTACGTTGATGATATCATTATTATAGGAGATGATACTACAGGTATTGGTGAGCTAAAGAAACAACTCAATATTTTATTTGACTTGAAAGATTTGGGAAGATTAAATTACTTTCTTGGTATAGAGGTGATTCATAGCAACAATGCATTATTCTTGAGTCAAAGGAAATATATTATGGATTTGTTGAAGGAAATAAAAATGGAAGATTGTCATGTATGCTCAATTCCTATAGAGTCTCCCAAGGAGGATGATAATAATAATGTAGAACCATATGAGGATATCGGAAGGTACCAGAAATCAGTGGGGAAACTAATATATGTCACTATTACATGCCCTGATATCAGTTTTGTTGTTGGCTATGTGAGCAAATGGATGCATAATCCTTCCAAACATCATATGAGTACAGTCTTTCATATTATCAGATACTTGAAGTCTACACTAACCCATGGTTTATTGTACATGGTGAATTCATCCTTGGATCTAAAGATATATTCATATGCTGATTAAGTAGGTTCGAAGATAGACAAAAAATCAACCACTGGGTATGTGGTATGTTTGGGAGGAAACATTGTATCTCAAAAAAGCAAGAAATAATCAGTTTTGTCTAGATTGAGTGCAGAAGCAGAATATCGTGCAATTGCTTCGGGCATGTGTGAAGGGATATGGGTTTTATCCCTCTTAACAGAACTTGGCTTCAAAGTGGATACTCCGGTTACCTTTTACACTAATAGTAGAGCAGCTCTCCAAATTGCCTTAAATCCTATTTTTCATGAACGAATGAAGCATATTGAGATAGATTATCACTTCATCAGAGAAAAGATTACACAAGGCATCTTCAATATGATTCATGTATGCTTAGAAGACCAATTGGTGGATATTTTCACAAAATCTGCTTCAGTTAGAGGATTTCAGAAAGCTCTCCATCAGCTGAGAATTACAAACCTTCAAGATTCAACTTGAGGGGGCGTGTTAAGATCAAGTTAAATCTTGATTAATTAGTGTTACTATTTAGTTATAAATGTATACATAGAGTCATAGGTAAGTCTCAGTCATGTATATTATGGTATTTTGTAATACGGGTCCTAATAAATCAGATTTTGATGGATCAGTAGCCACTTACTAGGGGTATTATAGTCTTTCAAGTTAGATCAGCCATATAAGTAGTCATTAGGGTTGCCATTATGTTTTAATGAGAATTAGAGGGTGGCGGCAAGGATTGGCCGACCAACACCTCAGTGTCTTCTTCTTATATTTGGCTTTCATCAATAAAGAAGTTTATGTTGCTGATTAATTTCAACAGAAATCACATCAACTCAATGCACTGCAAAACCGGAGAGAGTACCGGGCAAACGGGGTGGATCTTGGTGAGGGTGGTTTCTAGGTCACTGAGGCCTCTCTCGGACAAATCTAGGTAGTAACCCTGGTACTTGAGTTAGGTCAGGTACCGACCCTCATACCTGCCCTCATGGGACGAGTAGATGGTGAGGGCCTTGTGCTTCTCCATGTCCTCTAGCCACTGCCCAAGATCAAACTTTAGCAGATCCCCACCCATCAAATCTTGAAGCCTGCATCTCACCCCATCTGTCGCCCTAGCTTCTAGCTTAAGGCCAGCTACATGCCTCTCGGTCGGCATGCCAACTGGTTTCTAGGAAGTGGGTCATCGAAAAATGATGTCAGCAACTATTGGAGTAGAAAGAGTGTGGTTGCCATTTCTTGGCTGCAAAACTTTTGGTAGGAGGAGGGTCGTTCATTTTGTTTAGAGTGAGCAAGGAAATGTGGTGGAGAGTGTGGAGGAAGAAGATAATGTAATGCTCATAAATGGCCATTTTCGGGATTCATATTCACGAAAAATGACTAGACCATTCAATCTAGCTATTTTTTGATTAACGATGATGGATAACTCTAAAACATAAACCTCAACCTGGGATTAAGTTAGGGGCTGCTCTATAAATTCAAAACAATGAACAAAATACACCTCCTCCTTAGGAATCCATTTGTGAGCAACTGGAAAAATACATACATGTTTGTTGTGTTTCTTCTTCTCCTTTTGGCTCATAGGAAGTACTGTTGTTGCTACTATGTTGTTGTGAGGACTGGAATATATCAACAATTCTAGAACTAAAAAAAGTAAAAAATGAGAAAGAGAAAGGAGACTCTCTCGGTTGTTGGAAGCTAGTAAGCTAGACATATCCATCGTCTGATCGGTTGAAAATGATTGGCCAACAAAGCCAGTTGTTTTCCCGATTGTCGAAAGCCATTTCACAATCAAACATAACACAAAACAAGAGTCTACCAAAGTTAATAGAGGCCAAAAAAGCAAGAAAAGAGAAGAAAAAAAAGAGTCGCACTCCACTGGAAGGAAAGAGCCATACAAGCACCCCGTCGGAAGGGAAAGAGCCAGGCAGACTCATCGGGAAGGAGGAACCAGGCACCCCCTCTCGTTGCTCTCTCCCTCTTTCTCTCGTTATTTCTCTCTATCTTTTTCTCGAACTTTTGAAAACTGCTTCAAGCAGTAGAGTGAAAAGTTTATTTTTCACTTCATAAGTTTTTTAATTTACAGTCTGCCACGGGATAAAATTACCAAAAAGTTTAGATATTTTTTAGTAAAAGACTATTTTACCCCATGATATTTTTGCCCTCTAACAATTTATAAAAATTATGAAATATCAACCCTTGAAATTAAACTATTGTCCTTGGATGAGCATAATTTTATAGATTTGTCATTGTATAAAAAGACATTATTACACCTATCTTTAAGGAAAATTATGGATTCAGATTGAGGGACAAAATTACTATCCTGCCCTAGATCAGTCATGAATTTTACTAGAAAAATCAAGTATCATTTTACTGTTTTGCCCCAGGCCTTTTTGAATTACTACAAATTGGACAAACGGGTAAAATTTCTAGTTTATCCTTGAAATTTTTGGGAAATTACAATGACAGAAAAATAGAGAAAAGTATAGATTTGTCCTCAGTCTTGTTTTGAAAATAACATAATCAAGTTATGAAAAACTCAAAGGTGATACTTAAAATATTTTTGAAATTGCTTTTAGGTACCATGAGTTATTTTCAATTAAGTAGATGGATATTATGTAGTTTACATTTTAATAGTTGGTTATTTGTTATATGTTGCTTGTTTTATGTTTTCCTTTTAGACCTTTTGATTGTTATTTTTGCCAAACACATAAAAATGAGCTCCAGAATATGTGTATTCGAATTGACAAAAATGAAAAAATTAAATGGTCTTAATTTTAGAACATAGAAAAGAAGAATCTCGTTGGCTCTTACACTCGAATGTATACATCATGTGCTAAGGGAAACTATACGACCACTACCCCCTGATGCAACTGATCAACAAAAGGAAGTGTATAAAATATTTGTAAAAGATGACAATATAACAAGAACTATCATGTTAACATATATGGAGGATGAGCTGATTAGTATCTTTGAAGAATATGATATCGCAAAAGAGTTGTTTGACTCAATAACAACTAAGTATGACACAATACCTAAGCTTCATATCCAACTGGTATTACAAAAATAGAACTCCTATAAAATAAAAGGAGATAATGTATTAGAACATGTTAATCATATGTTGATAATGGCAATGAACTTAGTTGTAGCCAAATCATTCATCCTAGAATCAATGTAGATATCCTTAATATTAAACAATCTTATCCCATCACTACTGCCCTTAGGATAAGGGTTGTGACAAGCCTTTCTGAGTTACCCCTCAAACTAACAATCAAACAAGAGCATATGAATAAAAATAAAAAGGAAAAATTGTTAGCAGTTCAAGACAAGATAGGGTACAACTCTAAAGCTAACCACAATAAAAATAAACCAAACAACAAGTTTGGCAAGAACATAAAGAGCGATCAATTTTTCAAGAAAAATGGGGAAACACCCAACAAAGCAGACAATTGGAAAAATATGACATAATATGCATGGTATATGAATGCTTGTATATGGATCACCCGATTATTGGCTAGTGAATTAGCTCTATAGCAATGAGACATATCCCGAAGAACAATGAAAGGGCTATAGATCTAAAGAATACAAAACAGAAGAACATAAGTTGTATATGGGAAAGAACACCTTTTCAGACGTCTTTGGAATAAGGTTTTTTAGGATTTATGTACAATGCATATGATTGTATTGATTGATGTGTTAATTATGCTGTCAATAAGGCACAATTTGGTTTCGATTCCTACCTTAGTTAAGAAAGGATTTAAAGTCAGGTTTGTTCCTAACAAAGTGACAGTGGGAAAGCATGGAGAGTATTCTTCTCCGGTTAATTTGATGATGAACATGGTTTGTTTAAACTAAATATAAATAAAACGAAGGTTCTTTTGCTTATATTGATTGTGTATTTAATGTTGATATGAATGTGTGGCATAAGCGCCTATGGCGTGTAAGTTTGAAAAAGTTAAGGAGGTTATCCGACTTTGACTTATTGCTAGGATTTAAAGAAAACACTTTTAGTAAGTGTGAAGCCTGTATAATAGGAAAAATAAAAATAAAAATATTTTCGAAAGAAATAAAAAGAGCAACAACCCTCTTGAAAATCATTCACACTCATTTATGTGGACCCTTTAGAGTAAAATCACATCGAGGAAAGATTTATTTTATAACCTTTATCAATAATTACTCAAGATACACATACATATATCTCTTAGCACATAAATCTAAGGCACTTGAAGTGTTCAAAGAATATAAGCATGAAGTTGAGAATCAATTGGAAAATAAAATCAAAATTTTAAGGTCAGATAGAGGTGGAGAGTACATCTCTATAATTTTCAGAATTCTTTTAACACTTTGATATTATAAAGCAAAATATAATAACCAATACACCTCAACAGAATGGTGTAGCAGAAAGATATAACATGACCATATTAAATATGATAAGGTCTATGTTAATATTTTTTTTTTCTAAGAGTATTTTGGGAGAAGCAATAAGTATAATTGTGTTTATATTCAACAAAGTACCATGTAAAGTTGTATTCTCTACACCATATGAGATGTGAATTGGAAGAAAATCAAATCTAAGTAATATCAGAAGGTGGGGATCTATCGCTCATGTGAAGTTCATTGACCAATATAGAGACAAACTAGATAATAGGTCCTTGAGATGTATATTTATTAGATATCCTAAAGGATTTAAAAGATATTGATTTTATTATAAGAACCATGGACTGATAGAAAGCAGGGATATTGAATTCTTAGAGAACACTAAGAATGACATCCTTCAAAATGATTATGAGTATATTGATGATCTAGATCCATCATCATCTAAACCTATATATGATCCAACTGAACAAACCAAAACTTTAAGTTGACATAAAAGACTTATGGTCACACTATCTTACTTAAAGGATTATCACACCCAAAAATTTAAAACATTTTCAAAACTCCCAATTTCGAAAGTCAATTTAAAGCCTTTATGAACCTCCAAATTTGAAAATCTCAACTTTTAAAGTTTTAAAAACATTCAAAATAAAGGTTTTAAATTCAAAGTTAAAAAGCCCATGGATTTCAAAGCAAATTAGATGAACAGGTGAGACCCAATCCAAATCCATATCAAGACCAATTCCAAAAGCGAAGGATGAACCGAGTCAGAAGCCTATCCGGATAAAGCAAGTAAGATACGAAGATTGAAGCTTATCAAAAATAGATAAAGACTACAGGTGGATAGGATGAATTGGATCGGAATTATGGACAGAATCACATTCACCGGATGGATCAAGTTACAAAGGCAATTCAAGTTCAAATACATGGCTAAGATGGATCGATTATCATGGAAGGAATTGGGTTTATAATGTTGAATTTGAAAGGTTACAACCAACTCATATGATCAAGCCAAAACGTGAATCAAGTCAATAGTTCACACCATTCTTAGCCGGCTAAGAGGGTGCACCCGGTTGAGCCTAGACAAGGCCAAACCAACTCAAGGAACTAGCCCACATGGGGCTGGTCCATATCATTACAAGGGGGACCACCAACCTTGGATCACGGATTTGACTTGGAGCCTACCAAACCCGCCCCAATGAAGGGCCTAAAACCAGTCCCTTGGCCTATAAATAGGGCCAAGGGGGGGCGCGGGTTTCATATCTTGCTTTCTTTGGAGTTTGGAGCTCTCTTGGTGAGAGAGTTAGGGGCTTGGTTTAGCAAGGAGTTGTTGCTCCCATTGTGGGTCATGGGCTTCAAGGAGTGAAGGTAAGGTAGAAAAGAGAGTGGGGTAGATCTAGGCCATTGAGTACAAGAAAGTTTGAGAGGAATTCAAAGGAAGAAGAAGGTTGGATTCCACTCTTGGAATTCTCGGCAATTGGGTGGAAAAGCTGTAAGTTCTCTCATACTTTGATTCTAATCCTTCTTCTCTATTGATTTAATTTGAAAGGGGTTGTATTAATGGAGTCTTGTCTCCCCTCATGTTGTAATAATGATTAGAATTGCTGAATTTTCATTCTCACACACACGCACTCTATGTGTTTGTTTATACGATTCTACCCCAATATATTCTATAGAACACTCTATACTCTCTACCCCCTCTATGCTTAAGCTTATAAACATATTTTCCTTCATTTAATTTCAATAATTTCAATTCGTGGTGTTGTTTTGTTGCAATTTCAATTCGTGTGAGTTTGCATCACGTATGTTTCTAAAAATCTGAAACTAGATTTTATCATTTCTACATACGTTAATTGCTTTATTTTTAGTTCTTGAACCTTTGCTCCAATTGATCTGAAATTTTGCACACATGTTCTACACACAGGCCCACTTCTACTAAACTTTTCAAGAATTTTAGGGTCATGTAACTATGTAATTAAAACTATACAATGCCGGAATAATTTCTGTCAACTGTCTGTCCAACCTGTTTTTCTACAATAGAGCCTAGGTATTCATCCAATAACTCTGCCTGTAGACTTCCAAAATTGATGAATTTTGATTCATTAGAAAGATGACATCCATAGATTTTTATCAAGATCAAATTCACTAAATTTGGGACTCGGAGAACTGAGATATAGGCTCATCTTTGAATCTCTATATTTCTGTGACAGAACAGTTCTGGGTGCCTAAGCAGAGGTATTTCCTAGATTTAATTTTGTATAAATACAACTCTGAATCATGATCTGTAAAGTGCTACAGATCCTCCACATCTCAGGCTCAGTCCTATTAAATTTTGATGATTTTAGGAGATCTATAAGGTACTGAAAATGATTTTGGAAACAAGGCCTAAAAACAGAACATTCTATTTTTCAGAACTTGTTCATTTTTTAGCTTAAACCAAGTGCATTTCATATCTTCTTTGAAAAACACCTCATCATCATATGAATTAGAGTTTCCCACTTTTTGAATTGAAGTTTCTAAGTACTTAGAATGACCCTTAAGCATCAATTCAAGAAGGCCTAAAGCTAAAAGAGCTCGCTTAGCCCAATCGCCAATTGAAGTTGGATTTCATTTATTACTTTGCTAGTTTTTGCAAACTAGCTGGCACGCTCGCGCATAAAGTAGATTAAAAATTATCATTTCAAGTCTCTACATAAGCTTAGAGTGAAAATTTCGTATCTATACTTACCTTACAAAGGAAGTGTATAATTTAGTAGATTTAGATGAGTTGATTGATAACTTGACATATCAACAAGATATTGACTCATCTGAATCAATAGATTGGGAAAAGGCTATGGATGAGGAAATTGAATCCATCAAGAAAACCAAGTCTAAGAATTGGTTGATTTGTCAAAAGGAAGGTAAGTCATAAGTTATAAATGAGTTCTAAAAAAACAACAAACAACAACAACAACTAAGCCTTTTCCCATACTAGCTGGGGTTGGCTACATGGATTCTTTGTTTCCACAGATCCCTATCGTGTGCCATGTTAGCAGTTAACTCACAATAAGCTAGATCATTCTTTATTGTTTCTTTCCAACACTTTTGTGGTCGTCCTCTATCTTTTAATAATTTCTAAATTTAGTTTTTCATACCTTCTTACAGGTTCTTCTTTTGATCTTCTTTCTATATGTCCAAACCATCTTAAATGATATTCTCTCATTTTATCCTCCATTGGTGCTACTCCTAATTTGTTTCTAATAACCTCATTATGTATACGGTCTTTTCTGGTATGACCACTCATCCATTTCAACATCTTCATTTCTGTCACAGACATCTTTTGTACATGTTGATGATTAACTGCCCAACACTCAGAACCATAAAACATGGTAGGCCTAATTGCTGCTCTATAATATTTACCTTTTAACTTTAATGGTATCTTCTTATCACAAAGAATACCTTATGCTCCTCTCCATTTTAACCAACCAGCATTAATTTTATGCGTAACATCTCCATCTATTCTTTCACCACTCTGAAAAATTGACCCTAGATATTTAAAACTTTCCTTTTGGGGGATGCAATGTGTGCCAATTTTAATTTATATGTCCTTTGAAGTAACCAAATGATCAAACTTACATTCCATATATTCTGTCTTTGTTCTACTAAGTCGGAGGCCTTTGCTTTCTAATGTTTCTCTCCATAGTTCCAATTTTCTATTAACTTTTTCCTTAGACTCCTCCACTAATACAATGTCATCTGCAAATAACATACACCAAGGTACTTCATCTTGAATATGTTTTGTTAACTCATCAATCACCATTATAAATAAGTACGGACTTAAAGTTGATCCTTGATGTAACCCAATATTAACTTCAAAGAAGTCTGTCATTCCTTCATGAGTCCTCACACATGTTTATGCACCATCATACATGTCTCTTATAAGGTTAATGTATATCAATGGGATACCTTTTTTTTGTAAAGTTCTCCAAAGAACCTCCATCGGTACTCTATCATAAGCTTTTTCTAGATCAATAAATATCTTGTGAAGGTCTTTCTTTTTTGCTCTAAAATGTTTCATAAGACGTATCAAAAGGTGAATCGCTTTAACAGTAGATCTGCCTAGCATAAATCCAAATTGGTTCTCTATTGTACTTGATACTTGTCTTAACCTACATTCAATAATTCTTTCCCACAATTTCATAGTATGACTCATTAATTTGATTCCTCGATAATTCACAAAATTCTGAATGCTTTCCTTGTTCTTATATATGGGTATAAGTGTACTCGCTCTCCATTCTTTAGGCATCTTTTGGTTTCTTCATATTTCATTAAATAGTATCATCATTTGTCACTAAAATTTTTTCATTCTTATCTTTGATGCATCTAACAAAATTAAAATCTTTAGTTTTCTTATCTCTAGCCCTACCTATCCTAAAAATATCTCTTTCACCCTCTTTTGAGTTGAGTTTTTTATATAAATCCTCTCAAATTTTAGCTTTTGCTTCACTCACGATCTTTTTTTGCTCCCTTCTTTGCTTTCTTATAAGCTTCTAAAGTTTCACTAGTTTTCTTAGCATAATGTAATTTGTAACATGCCCTTTTTGCCTTGATTTTATTTTGCACTACTTCACTCCACTACCAAGCTTCTTTTTGTACCGGTACACCTCCCTTAGATACACCTAACACATCTTTTGCCACTTTTCTAATATGTATAGCCATATTATTCCACATATCACAGGGTATACCAACATAATTCCAAACATCTCCTTGAAGGGCTTTCTATTTAAATATATCTTCTTTCTCGCTTTTGAGGTTCCACCATTTAGTCTGAATAGCTCGATGCACTCTTTTCTTCTTTGTCTATTTTTTTATTTATAAATCTATAACTAAAAGTTGATGTTGAGTGGTTAAGCTTTCTCTTTGAATTACCTTGCAATCTTTACAACACGCTCTATCTTTTTTTCTATAAATAAAGTAATCAATTTGTGTTTGTGATAAGCCACTCTTATAAGTAATTAAATGTTCATCTCATTTTTTGAAGATTGTATTGACTATAAAGAGATCAAATGCCACAGCAAAATTTAAAATCTTCCTACCTTCCTCATTTATATCCCCAAACCAAAGTTTTCGTGAATACCTTGATATCCTAATGCCTCTTTACCGACATGTTCATTTAAGTCTCCTCCTAAACAAATCATCTCCCTTTGTGGAATCTTTTGAATCACCTTATCTAACTCTTCCCAAACAGTTGTCTGTATACTATCTTCTAGTCCTATTTGGGGTGCGTAAGTACAAACTATATTCAAAACCTCTGCTCCTAATACTAATTTCAACGTCATGATTCGGTCATCATATCATTGTATGTCTACTACACTATCCTTTAAATCTTTATTTATGATAATACCAACTCCGTTTCGAGCCTTTTCTTTACCTGAGTACCATAATTTAAAACCTGTATCCTCTATCTCCTTTGCTTTTTCTCCAACCATTTTGTCTCTTATAAACATAGAATATGAATCTTTCTCTGAATCATAATATCTACCACCTTCATTAGCTTACCGGATAGTGTTCCGATATTCCAAGAACCAATACGAATCTTATTATCTAGGACTAGCTTCCTTACCCCCCACATTCGTCCATATTCAAAATACGGAGACCCTCTTTGAAAATTATTCACTACATTCGGGCGGCAATGTAGCGGGACTAACTTCTTTACCCATACTCATCCATGATGTGGGAACCCTCTCTACAATTGATTCACTACATTCGGGCGAAAATGTAGTGGCTCTTCCTTACTTATTATTGCATTCGGGCTCTACAACACGTCGCTAGGAGGGGACGCCTCAAAGCAATGCTCATAATTTTTGTAATCCATGTTATAAAATCCAACGAAGTTTTATGCTGGCTATTGGAATCCTAACACAACCCTCTTCCTTTATTCGGGCTTGGGACCGACAATGTAAGGGTGATCCCTTACATGGGCGGAGTTTAAATAAGTTCTAAAAAAAGAAATATAAAAATCGATGGAATAATTGACAAGTTTAAGATAAAGTTAGTTGCAAAAGGTTTTTCGCAAAAAGAATGGATAGATTATGTTGAGACATGTTCTCCTGTTACAAAATTTTCATCTGTAAGGATAATTCTGATAATTTCAGCATATTATATTTGAATTTACATCAATTAGATGTAAAGACTATTTTTCTAAATAAAGATTTAGATAAAATCATATATATGCAATATTCATATGAATATATTGTTAAAGGCTAAGAAGATAGTATATTGGTTGAAAAAATCTCTATATAGTATATTAGTTGAAAAAAATCTCTATATGGCATTAAACAATCACCACATCAATGGTATTTGACTTTCCAAAATATCATTCTGAAACTTGGGTTCATGGCTAATGAACTTGACAACTATGTATATGTCTAGAATAGTGGAAGCCACTTTGTCATCTTATCATTATACATAGATGACATATTGTTGATTAGAAATAGAAATAAGATGATTGTCAAAATAAAGTCATATTAAACTCATGATTTGAAATAAAGGATATAGGTAAAACATCCTATATCCTTGACATAAAGATTTCTCGAGACAAAGAATCTAAACTCTTATGCCTAAGTTAAGAGAGAGATATCGATTATATCCTCAAGGAGTTTAAAATGGGTGAATACAAGCCTATGTCTACAACCGTTACAAAAGGGGTCAAATTGAGTAAGGCTTATTGTACTAGTGAGGGAGACATTAAGTCTAATGTTCTTTATGCACAAGTTATGAATAGCTTGATGTATGTTATGCTATGTACAAGACCTGATATAAGTTTTACTGTTTGTCTTTTAAGTAGATATCAAGATAATCTTTGTTGGCAGCATTGAATAGCTGTGAAAATGATTTTAAGATATTTTAAAGGAACAAAAGACTTGAAACTTTGTTTTTAAGTAGATAAACTCAAAGTGGTAAGATAATGACTTTGTTAGAAGTAACGATGACAACAAATAAACCTTTGAGCAAATATTTTTATTTGGAGGTAAAGTTGTTTCTTGAATAGGTAGAAAACATGGTTGTTTAGCTTTACATGAGGTTGAGTATGTGGCTTGTTGTATGGTTGCAACAAGTGTCGTTTAGATAGGCCGCTTCATACATGATTTGAAGCTGGATATAGCCAATGAGTAGGTTGTCATTTATTGTAACAACAATACAGATTTTACTATGATCAAGAGCGGAACTGATAACTCCAAAGTAAACATATAATGGTTAAATGCCACTGTTCATGATATGGTTATAAGAAATGACATATTCATCTCATATATGTCAACTAATGATATGTTGTCAGACCCCTTGACTAAAGACATAACACATGATCTTTTCTAAAAACATATTACAAACATGGGTTTGAGATATGTTTGATTGTTGTGTATATAAGAAACCACACAATGGGTAATAATTGCAATAACAATCATAAATGACATGACTAAAGAAATCCCACAAAAGTGGGACAAAAAACCAATATGTCAAATAATTTGGCTCAAATAGCTAAGTAGGAGATATAACGATGAGAACGGTCATTCTCGGCATGTATATCCATGAAAAATGATTAGACTGACCATGTTACGACCATTTTTTCGTGGAGATGTTACTGAAACTACCATGGATAAAGGCTCCAAAACGAAAAGCCCATCCTGAGAATAAAAGGAGGTTGGAGTCATGCGTTGCTCTATAAATTTGCAGTAGCACACTGAATAAAATACACACTGAGATAAAAAAAAATGCAAAGACTCTTCCTTGGGAATCCATCTATGGGTAACCAAAAAAATACATATACATGTCTTCTCGTCCTGTTTCCTCTTCTTTTTTTGGCTCAGAGGAAGGACCACTATTGCGGCTTTGTTGCTGCGAGGACTGAAATATATCAACAAATAATGCCCACATGACATTCGGGTCCAAACTAATGGCAAAGTTCCGGTTTGGATCTTAAAAAGCCTATCCTAGATCTGATTTGTCAAAAGCCTTGTGGACTAGAGACGACTAGGGGGGTTCATAGTTTGTTTTAGTTTGTTTCTAGTTTTAATCTTGAACCAAATTGCTATTCTCATTTGGAGTTTTAGAGAACTGAACCAAACAGTTTCATAACTAGATATGAACCAAACTGAATCAATGATTCAGGTTCAATTTCGATTTTGAACCATGGTTCTTAGGTGCGACTAAATGTAAAGTATTATGTCACCAAATTGTTTAAATCTAACCCCAAATTGTATATGTGTGTACGAGATTATAAACTCTCTCTCAGTCACACACACACATATATATTTATCAGGATTCATATCTATATAAGTATATAAATTTTTACATATATAATAGTTCAGTTCCTAACTTTAGAAACCGTAATTCGAACCGTCCATCTTTTTTCTATTAGAAACAAATCAAACCAAACAGTAGGCTTTGTTTTGGCGGTTTGGATTGGTTTGGCTTTGTTGATTTCTCGAACACTCCGAGAGACTATCTATCCAAACTAGCCAAAGAGTTTGAATGGAATTGAAGTATGTAGAGAGAGAGAAGATTTAGGAAACCCATCAAAATAGAAAACCATAACACATCCATTACAATCATCTTATCTTTGACATGAATGATTGTGATGGTAAAAGCAAAAAGTATATTAAATGTAAAATACGAAAGTAAATGATACTTTTAATTCAAATCTCTAAAGTTAATCATGTCAACTAAACAATGAAGATTTGACATGAAAGATTGTGATGGTAAAAGCAAAAGGTATACTAAATGTAAAATACAAAAGTAAATGATACTTTTAATTCAAATGTCTAAAGTTAATTATGTCAACTAAACAATGAAGATGATAGGTTCCTTGTGGTCTATTTTGGTGGGTTCTTCAAATCTAGACTCCCTCTCTCTCTCTATATATATATATGTGTATGTATATATATATATATATATATATATGAAATGCTAAATGCACAAACCTCATGTGTATTTAAATTTATTTTAGTATTCAACTATTTGATTTTGAGACAAACAATTGAGGTGATAGAGTAAATAACATTTAGTGTGCATGATGTATTAAATATAAAATACAAAAATATAATGATATTTGTAATTCAAATCTTCATCATTTATCATATTAGTAAAACAATAGAGATTTTTTAGTAGTTTTGAGTGCAGATGGGATTTGAGTATTTAGTGTTGTATACATCAACAACTAAGTCTTTCCCTCATATTATATAGGGTCACATATGAATTGTTTGTTTCTATAGAGCACAATCATGTGTCATATCGGCAGTTAACTCAACACAAGCTAAGCTAGATCATTTTTTATTGTTTCCTTCAAGTACTCTTGGAGTCTTTCTCTTTTCTTTTTAACAAATTAACAATATATGTTCTCATAAATACCTACGAGAAATTCTTTTGGTCAACTTCCTTTGTGTCTTTGTGTGACCACTCATTCATCTTAACAATTCTATTTGTATCACAAATATCGTTTATACATGTTGATGATTAACACACCATAAAATATAGCTATAATATTAACTTTCAACTTTAATAATATATGCTTATCACATAAAATGCCTGATACACTTCTCCATTTTAATCAATCTATCTTAATTCTATTCATTTACTATTTTATATAATACATTTTTATGTACAATTTTGATATGAACTCATGACTCTCCAAACACATGAGTGTGACATGGTTCTTTTTAATCTTTAACTCTCATTGTAAATTTATAGATTGCACTCTTATATCCCCTCCTTCCAAAAGTAAAGAATACACTCTTACTATATGTGCATGCACACACATACATGTATATATACATATATTAAATTTATAGATTGTACTCACACCCCTAAAATTAAAAGAGATATGAATACACATAATCAAAGGTGTCCTCTGCCTGCGCACGTGTATACACATATACACACACATTATATATATATATATATATATATATATATATATATATATATATAGTTGTCCCGTCTCATCACAATCTTATAGTGTCATTAGGGTCTAACTTGATAATTGACATGGACCCAACCTGATGACCTGATTTTCCACCACTACCTTAAACGCCATGGTGGGAAAGTGCTCCGCACGTATAGCCAAGTTTTCCACTGAGAAATGGGACTGTATATGCAACTAGTGGGCCTAGACAGATTGCAGGTTCAAGCCCAAACTGAAACCTAACCAAACCCAGTCAAGTAACAATCATGCGAGGCTCAGGTTGAAACATCTCTAAGCCACTTAAGGGTATCACGAACTAGAAACAAGTATAGGCATATTTTTCATGTATTAGAACTCAAACTCAATCGAATTTTGTTTATAAGCACAAACTATATTGAAACAACTCAAATTGAATTCATTTACTTTTTGAGCTTGAGATAGCTCATGGATGAGCTCAAGGAAACCCGGTTTGGGATAGTAACTCCCGGCTTGAATTCTTTCAGCTCGGTTTCCCATAGTTGGGGTACATAATTACAAATTTTCTTGTGTTAGAAATATATAAATACATTTATATATAGATATCGAAAAAGGTTGGGGTTCGCTCGTGCATTGGGTCTCGACTCACTCAAATGTCAAGCTCAGCCTGCATTCGGATTGTGCTCAATAAGATTTAATTCTACGTGTATCTTGGGAGCCACATTGGGTGTCGTTTTTTGATCTCTAACTTAGTTCATTTTTCAAAAAGTATAATTATAAAGTATATAATATGTAGGCTTTTTAATAAGACAAAAAAAAGCTAGGATCCTTAGGTTATGGGTTCAACCAATGACAGATTCAAAAAATTGTTTGGGTGGGGGCGAACTTTAGGTTCGAATGAGGTGAGCCTTAAAAATTTTCATTAAAATTTTAAATAATTAATTTTAAATTCTTTGAATTTTGGGTGGGGCATAAAACTCGAATTAGAATCAACTTGTTCTAAAAGAGTTTTAAAATATTTATTTTAATATATTTGAAAACTTTGTTCATGTAAGGGTCAATCTTGTATTATCGGTCTCATGCTCGAATAAAAAAAAAGGATTGTGTTATGCTTTCGACAACCATTATAAAACTTTATCGAACTTATGTACGATGAATTCTATAAATTATGAGCATTGTGTTGAGACATTCTTTCTTATTGATGCACTTCAAAGCTCGAATGGAGTGAAAAGTAAGCAAGAGGCTTTAGATGTTGGCTCGGATGGAGTGAATTGTTTAAGAAGTTTTAAGATTCAAAATTTCTGAAATTGGAACCGGAAAGGGCCCGGTCCGGTTCGAAGTTCCGTTGGATTTTTTTATGGAAATTTCGGAAGGGTCCAAATTGACAAAACTGTTACCAAGTGGGTGAAAAACTTCCCTGGGATTTCTGGCTGGAAGACGGAAAATAGTCGCACCCCTGACTTTTTTTTTCGGTGCGCGCCAGGGCGATCGTCGACGTCTCTCTCTCTGGGTGTTCGGCAGCGCCCATCCAGACGCCATCGATCCTTCCTTCGTGCCCACCAAACAGGTAAACTCTCTCTCTCTCTGCTTTCCACCTTTTTATTCTTAGTCGTCTTTCTCTCTTTGTTTCTCCTGGAGTTGGTTATCTATGTTTTGTCCGCCTCGCCGCCGGATAATGTTGGAATATCCCCGTGATTTGTTTGCTAAGAGTTATGGCTATAAATAGCTCTTTGATTACTTGTTGCTGCTGGAAATGAGTTGATTCCCTCTTTCCTCTGTTGCTTAATAGGTAAGCTTCCGTGGGTTCCTTTGTATTGCGTATTGCATTGTTTTCTGCATTATTTTTTGGGAAATAGCTTGGTCTTAAGTAGATCTGAAAGTGATTTGGTGGTGCTTGTTTTTCTATGATATTCTGTGGGGGATTTCCTATATCTCAAATTTGGATAGTTAAAACTATAAAATGTTGGTGCTTTTATTCAGTGTTTAAAGATTGTGGGGGTGATTCTTTGTGTTGTTGTTTTGGCAGATCATTGGGGATTTTGTGATTCTGTTGTTTGGGAGGTCTAATTTGACTCGATTGCTTGTAGTTCCCAAGAATGAAATTGAGTTCTTTCTGGTTTTGCCTAAGTAGTACGGGTTGAATTCGCTTGATAAGATTGTCTTGGGTGATCCGTGGGTTTCATTCCTGTGTAGAAGGCTAGTCTTCTAGGTCCTAGGGAAACCTTTTGAGATCCTATTGGTTTAAACGCTAGAGGATCTGTACTTTTTGGTATGTTGTGAAGTTTCAAATCCACTGGAAGAGGTTCAATCCTTGAAATAGACATGGAATGCCATTTTGCAACGTGGAAGGATTATTTAGTATATATTCATTTGCCTTCAATCTGCTGATTAGGACAAAGGAATGCTTGATTCTGTGTGAAACTGTTGTAGTTTCTATAGTGATTGAGTTTGCAAATTGATCGTGTGCTTCCTGAAGTTGTTGGTGCAGTAGATGAGAATGTCTGTGGCATCTGCAGTTTGTGTCACTATATTGAGATAAATGCATTATATTGCATTCAGAAACTTTATCACTCTTCGTCATTCCTGTAATGGTGATTTTGTAACCAAATCACTGATAACCAAGAATGTGGCACCCTATCAAGTTGTAATCTTTGAGGCATTTGTTGTTTCATCTCAGCAGGGACCGTGAACCCACCAATTTCTCGACTGTCCTACAAGAGGCTCTAGCTGAAGTAGGCTCGACTGATCAAATGCTAAGTTGGTTGTTTCTGATTTGACAAGGGACCTGATGGACAGTCCATTAGCTAGTAGGCATGTTTAGTTGGGCTACAGAGCATAGTATATGCAAATATTCCTAACAATTTCATCCACGTGAAACTCTAGCAGCTAGCCACCTCTGATTCTATATGTCTCATTTCTGAAATGCCATAGAAACACTGTAACGCATGAATGTTTTGATGTTTATTGAATTCCATGCAACAATAGATTATTCATAAGCAGCATAATCGTTTGTACGCCAATCACCCTTTATGACCTCTTAAGAATGTTAAAACATATGAAAAGGCAACCTAACTCACACCATCAACATCTGTTTTTATACGACCCAATCACAGGTTCTTCCAAGTAGTAAAGTGACACGGTATGGAGCCTAAATCAAGATTTTCAAATATCCTCCTTATGAAACTTCATAGTAAATTGAAAATTCAATCAATACTCTTTCCTTTTCTTGTTTAAAATATCCTCTGCCTTATGAAACTTCATAGTAAATAGAAAATTTAATCAATGCTCTTACCTTTTCTTGTTATGGTTATTTGCTTTGTGATGCACAAATAACTATGCCCTAAGAACAGTTAAGCTGAACATTTAACAAATACTTTTGTGTGTTTATGAGAGAGGTTCTGTAAAGGTATAGAAATCTGGATATAACATGACAATTGAGAATCTGTCTATTCTTTCAGAGTTTATGGTTCACCCTTTATTGCAAGCTATGAGATTATTTTAGACAGAGGGTTGAGAAATTGGTTCTAGCTATACCAATTTCGTCAGTGTGCTACATGGTTCAGAATATCGATTTTTCATGTGTATTAGATTCATCATTATGGACTTCAATGAAGGAGCTGCAGTGATGTCAATTGCAGGTATGCACCAAGGAATCCTGGGCAAAAGTTTCTTTATCTTAACTATTACACTCAAAATTGTATAATGGTGCTTTTTGCAGTATCTGGATGGTATATACAAGGTTATTCTTTACTAGCTTGACATTGCATACATGATAAATATTTGTTGTCTGCTCTCCTATGTCTTTCTCTTAAACGCTCATCATTCCTTAGATTTTGAGATACATGAAGACTACCTTATGAAGGAAAATCTATACTCAAGTCATTGGCTTTATGAAGTGACCTATGCATTAATGTATCCAATGCAGACCCCCTGAGAGAAACACTGATGTTCAGGGCGGTTTTTATGCTAACCGAATGCTATAGATAGCATAGTGTAATGCCTGATATATCTCACTAGAGTCACCTTGAGCGCTATAATGGTCATCATTTTGTGGTGTGAGATGGCAGACATTTTTAATGGGCTTCCACAATCTTCAGTAGTTTCTTTTTCTCTTGTTCTTGTTCTACTTCCACATATTCTTCTCCATCCACCTTTTCTTTTTCTCCTGCTCCCACCTATTCTTCTTCTTCTTCCACCTCCTGCTTCTTCTTCTACTTGATGTGTTTATTCTTCTGCTTCTCCAGTTCTTGTCTCCTGCTTCCACCTATTCTTCTTCTTCTACATGTTATTTTTCTCCCTCTTCCTTTTTTCCTTTTTCTTCTACATCTTGCTTCTTTTTGTGCTTGATGTCTTTATTCTTATGCTTCTCCGTTTCTGGTTTTCTTCTTCTTGCACCTCTTTCTTTCTCAAGGGTTCATTCTTTTCCTTCTTTTTGATGTGCATATTAAAAATTTCTTGATTATAAATGAAACATATTATCTCTTCTTTTTATAATACTTCATTTACTCAATAGAGTGCATAGAGATATTAGAATTAGATGGTGGAACCTCAAATTTGAGAAAGAAGATATATTTAAACAGAAAGTTCTTCAAGGAGATGCTTGAAATTATGTAGGTACACCTTCTGATATGTGGAACAATATGACTTTACATATTAGGGAAGTAGCAAAAGAGGTGTTAGCCAAATCTAAGAGAGGCATACCGATACAAAAAGAAGCTTGGTGGTGGAGTGAAGTGGTGTAAGATAAATCAAGGTAAAAAAGACATGTCATAATTTGCATAATTTGTATTATGCTAAAAAGACTAGTGAAACTTAGGAGGCTTATAAGAAAACAAATAAAAAAGCAAAAAAAAAGCCATTAGTGAAGCAAAAACTAAAATTTGGGAGGATTTATATAAAAATCTTAACTCAAAAGAAGGCGAAAGAAATATTTTTAGGATACCTAAGGCTAGATAAGAAAACTAAGGATCTTACTTTTGTTAGATGCATCAAAGATGAGGATAAAAAGATTCTAGTGGCGAATGATGATATAAAAAATGGATGAAAAAATTATTTCTATAAGCTTGTCAAAGAGGCTCTTAAATATATGATGGTTGGTAAATCTTTAGGACCAAACAATATTCCTATAAAAGTATGAAAAATCCTAGGAGAGATGGGGCTCACTTAGCTCACAAGACTATTTACTAAAATATAGAGAACCCAAAAAATGTTTGAAGAATGGAGAGCGAGTACACTTATACCCATACATAAGAACAATAGAGATATTAATAATTGTTCAAATTATCGAGGTATCAAGTTAATTAGCCATACTATGAAATTATGGAAAAGAATTATCGAACATAGGTTAAGACAAGTATTGAGTACAACCTAAAACCAATTTGGATTTATTCCCGACAGATCTACTATTGAAGCGATTCACCTATTGAGACGCCTTATGGAACATTTTAGAGCAAAATAGAAAAATCTTTACATGATATTTATTGATCTAGAAAAACTTATGATAGGGTGTCAAGAGATGTCCTTTATAGAATCTTGAAAAACAGAGGTATCTCATTAACATACATAAATCTTATAAGATACATGTACGATGGTGCAAAAACTTGTATGAGAACTCATGAAGAAATGACAAACTCTTTTGAAGTTAATATTGGGCTATATCAGGGATCAACTTTAAGTCCATATTTATTTATATTAGTTATTGATGAGTTAATAAAACATATTCAAGATGAAGTAACTTGGTGTATATTATTTGCATATGATATTGTGTTAGTGAATGAGTCTAAGGAAAAAATTAATAGGAAATTGGAATATAAGTTTGATCATTTGTGTACTTCAGAGGACATAAAAATTAAGATTGGCACAAAGTACATCCCTTAAAAAAAAGTTTTAAATACCTAGAGTTAAATTTTCAAAGTGATGGAAAAATTGATGGAGATGTTACGCAGAGAATTAACGTTGGTTGGTTAAAATGTAGTGAGACAACTCCATCCATGTAAGGGATCACCTTTGTATGGCTGGTCCAAAGCCCGAATAAAGGAGGAGGGTTGTGTTAGGCTTCTGACAGCTAGCATAAAACTTTGTCGGACTTATTTATCATAGATTCTATAAATTATGATAGGACTCTATGGAAATAAATAATCCATGTAGCTGACCCCATCTAATATGGGAAAGGGCTTAGTTGTTGTTGTTGGTTAAAATGTAGAGGGACATCACGTATTCTGTGTGATAAGAAGATACCATTAAAGTTAAAAGGTAAATATTATAGAGCAACAATTAGACCTGTAATATTTTATGGTTATGAGTGTTTGGCAGTTAATCACCAACATGTGTAAAAGATGTCCGTAGTAGAAATAAAGTTATTGAGATGGATGAGTGGTCACACAAGGAAAGACCATATACATAATGAGGTTATTAGAAACCAATTAGGAGTAGCACCAATAGAGGATAAAATGAGGAAAAAACGTTTAAGATGGTGTGGACATGTAGAAAGATGACCAAAAGATGTTCTCGTAAGAAGATATGAAAAATTAGATTGTGAAAATGTTAAAAGAGGAAGAGGATGGCCACATAAGTGTTGAAAAAAGAATGATCTAGTTTATATATTGAGTTAAATGCTAGCATGACACATGATAGGGCTTCGTGGAAACAAAGAATCCATATAGCCGACCCCATCTAGTATGAAAAAAGGCTTAATTGTTGTTGTTGTTGTTTTATGATGCTTTATATTTTATAAATTTTTGTAGATAATGTTGTTTAAATGGGTTTATATTTATAGATGGTGTTGGATATACATATTTTTAAAGCATTTATGATCAATTATATAATCTTTATTTGTTGCTAATAATGGTATACCTCTCAATCTGCTATATTTCTAATATATTTTTGCTGATGGTTTGTCGGGACTAAGTTGTAACCCCCCCTAACCATTAATAATAGCATAGGTTGAAGGAGCTTGTGTCCTTGAATAGAAATAAATATCTACAAGGCGAGATGTAAGTGATGATCGCTTATGTAATTTGCAATCATTCTATTTTGCCATATGGGTGAAATACACTTATGCTAGCTAACACTCAAGTAATATTTCAAAAGACGCCTCAAAGCATTTGCAAAGTCTCCTTAAAATCCATAAGCTTTTTTCATGTTTATACTCAAGCATGTATGTTTTCTACTAGCAATATCCTATGAAGATTAACTTTTTGTTGTTCTTGTGATATGTGAAATATTACAATATTAAAGATGTATTAGGTGAATCTAAGGGAGGTGTACCAACACAAAAAGAAGCTTGGTGATGGAGTGAAGTGGTGTAAGATAAAATCAAGGTAAAGAGGACATTCTACAAATTACATTATACTAATAAGACTGGTGAAACTTTAGAGGCTTATAAGAAAGCAAAGAAAGAAGCAAAAAAGGCCGTCAGTGAAACAAAAGCTAAAATTTGAGAGGATTTATGTAAAAAGCTCAACTCAGAAGAGGGTGAAAGAGATATTTTTAGGATAGTTAGAGCTAGAGCTAGAGATAAGAAAACTAAGGATCTTAATTTTTTTAGATGCATCAAAGACGAGGATGAAAAAATTCTAGTGGCAAATGATGATATAAAAAATAGATGGAAAACTATTTTATAAGTTTTTTAATGAAAATAAAGATGTTCGTATTAGCTTAGGAGAATTAGCCAAATAAAAAAAAGTATATAAACCATAATTTCTACCGACATATTCAAAAGAATGAAGTCAAAGAGGCTCTTAAACATATGAAGGGTGACAAATCTGTAAGACCAAATAATATTTCTATAGAAGTTTGAAAAATCCTAGGAGAGACTGGAATCCCTTGGCTCACAAGATTATTTAATGAAATATGGAGAAACCAAAAGATACTCGATGAATGGAAAGCGAGTAACCTTATACCTATATACAAGAACAAGGGAGACATTAAGAATTATGAGGGTATAAAGTTAGTGAGTTATACTATGAAAAAGTAGCTGGTAAGATCACCATGTACCAATTTCATAAGATTGACCAGAAATAGCATGTTCTAGGCAACCAAAAGCTCAAACAGGAAAGAACCCTGGTTATAGTTTATAAAATATTATACTCTTTTCAGGTAAGCTTGTTGGACTTCTGCGATCCGACATTACTCCATGTTTACCATTTTAATTTCAGAGATTTAAAGATTTAAGATCCTTTTTCATGTAACTTCAAACCAATTTTCTATCAAATCTATTTTTTTATGAAATACAATTTGGATTCATGCCAGACAGATCTACCGTTGAAGCGATTCACCTTTTGAGACGCCTTATGGAACATTTTAGAGCAAAAAAGAAAGACCTTCACATGATATTTATTGATCTAGAAAAAGCTTATGATAGAGTACCGAGGGAGATTCTGTGGAGAACTTTAGAAAAAAGAGGTATCCCATTGACATACATTAACCTTATAAGAGACATGAATGATGGTGCAAAAACATGTGTGAGGACTCATGAAGGAATGACAGACTTATTTGAAGTTAATATTGGGTTACATCAAGGATCAACTTTAAGTCCATACTTATTTATAATGGCGATTGATGAGTTAACAAAACATATTCAAGATGAAGTACCTTGGCGTATGTTATTTAAATATGACATTGTATTAGTGGAGGAGTCTAAGGAAAAAGTTAATAGAAAATTGGAACTATGGAGAGAAACATTAGAAAGCAAAGGTCTCCGACTTAGTAGAACAAAGACAGAATATATGGAATGTAAGTTTGATCATTTGGTTACTTCAGAGGACATAGAAATTAAAATTGATACACATTGCATCCCCAAAAAGAAAAGTTTTAAATACCTAGGGTCAATTTTTCATAGTGATGGAAGAATTGATGGAGATGTTACACATAGAATTAATGCTGGTTGGTTAAAATGGAGAGGAGCATAAGGTATTCTTTGTGATAAGAAGATACCATTAAAGTTAACAGGTAAATATTATAGAGCAGCAATTAAGCTTGCCATGTTTTATGGTTTTGAGTGTTGGGCAGTTAATCATCATGTACAAAAGATGTTTGTGACAAAAATGAAGATGTTGAAATGGATGAGTGGTCTTACAAGAAAAGACCGTATACATAATGAGGTTATTAGAAATAAATTAGGAGTGGCACCAATAGAGGATAAAATGAGAGAATATCGTTTAAGATGGTTTGGACATATAGAAAGAAGATCAAAAGAAGAACCTTTAAGAAGGTATGAAAAACTAAATTTGGAAAGTATTAAAAGAGGTAGAGGACGACCACAAAAGTGTTGGAAAGAAACAATAAAGAATGATCTAGCTTATTGTGAGTTAACTGCTAACATGGCACACGATAGGGATCTGTGGAAACAAAGAATCCATGTAGCCGACCCCGTCTAGTATGGGAAAAGGCTTAGTTGTTGTTGTTGTTGTATTTTTTAATGAAAATGGCCTTTCTTTTGGATTGCCAAGATGGGGTTAGGCAGGACCCCTACCAGTACAAAATGAGTATATACACACACACAAGAAGGTAGTTGGAAGACCTTCCATTTGTAAGAGAGCATAGTGTTACAATCTACCCTGTTACAATCTCCTCCGTATCTTTCCTTCTTCCCTGTAGAATTCTCTATCTCTGTGGATGATTCTTATGCCTCATAAGAGAGCATAGTGTTACAGTTGATGATACTCTGCAGGTGCTGTCATTGGTTGCTCCCTCTGTAATTGAGAAAACATCATGGATCTTTCCACAGTCGACAGCTTCCATATTTACATCCTTGCTTAGGTACCCGGCTGCTTACTGTTATGTAGTAGTAGTTTTAGCTTCCCTTCCTACGATCACAATAAACTATATTCTGTGGAATCTTGCAGTCTATTGCTTGTTTCACCTATATGGAAGGCCACCAATCCGGTGGTTTATCCTTCCATGAAAATGAATTGCCTACCAATTCCATCCTTCCAAGCAGGTGATGTATTGAGTTTCTCTCTCTTGAAATCCAGTGAATTTGTTGTCCCACCATGTTATTGAGAAAGTTCCTGGCATAATTGTCTAGCTGGATATGAGAAGATTTACCCTGTGGCGTCCTCTATATCATCGTTACCACATCGATTCTCGAGGATTCTATGATAACCCTGGTTAGTTCCTCTTCTCCTAGAATTTGTATCCACCACCTCCATTCTGGCTTGTGATTGTTGGTAGTCTATGTTATCCATCCGGCCTTCAAGAAGGTTCCATGCTAGTCTCCGATAGTATATTTGACCTGACAGCCATTGCCTCCTATGGAGTATATGGATAATTTAGTCCAGTCCTTTGGGGGTGAAAGCCAACCATGGATAAATAGCCATCTGAATGTGGTTGGATGTGAAGAGGCTGTAAGTGTATAAGTGTTGGAGCAATAAGTTTTCTTACTCTGTGCAAGATCTCTTTTTGTATTCAATGTAAGGATCAATTATCAGTATTGTGTACCTGAATGTTCCTTTGTTCCCAAATTTGCCAAATAACTGCTTGGAATGCAATCAGCCAGTCTCTCTTGATATTTTTGTCATTCATACGTTGTTTGGCCCATTTGTAGGCAGCATGCTTCAATGTAGTGGGTTGCTGCCAGTATATAGCCAATAGGTACGCAACTTCCTCCCAGATGGATTTACCAAAAGTGCATGTGGAGAATAAGTGTGCTGATATTTCTCGGGCTTGATTACAAAAGCTGCAAGCACCACCGGTATTGTATCCTATACGCAATGACTTGTCTTTTGTTATTTATCGATCATCCAACGCTATTCGAACCATGTAGGCTGCTCTTGGAAAGAAGCCTTTGCACCACACCATCTTCTAAAATCGATAAGACTCCCCCCTTACTCTAGTTGCCTCCCATCTTTTTGAAGCCTTAAATTCAGTCATGTTTTGCTATCTAAGATGGTCCTCACCTCTTCTAGTCATGACTGATTTCCATCCCCATGACTTGGCACTAGGTTTCCATTCAAACCAAAAACTGTTTGTATGCAGAAACTTACTTGTTACTAATTGAGTCCATGGGTTGTTCGCTTTGGCTGCCACTTTCCAATTGCTTTTAGCTAGCATTGCTTTGTTCATCTCTTCCAATCTACCGATGTTGAAGTCGTCTTCTTGGGTAGGTTTGCACACTTGTTCGCAATTTAATAGATGTGTTGCTCTATGCATACTACATCCCGACCATAAAAAATTACTCATAATGCTTCAAGTTGGTGGAGGCACTTTTGGGGCAAATAGAATGCCAAGATCCAATATAGTAGCGAGCTTGAAAGTACAGAGTTAATCAATATGATGCGGCCTGCTAGTGATAAAATGGATGATGTTCAGGCTTGGAGGTGGCTTTGAATCTTCTTTGTGAGTGGTTGACACATTTGATCTCCATTTTTTCTGGTTCCATAAGCATATTATCCTGGCCACCGACTCCTGATCAAAATTACCCACAATTCTATAATCCTACCAACTGGAAAAGTTTTGTTGGGATGCTTTCTTCGAAAGCTTATTCTTAAAAGGAAACAGGATATCTAACTTGTATTTTTGGAGCATTGATTTGAATTCTGCATGAGCCCCTGCTTTCCCCAAGCCACATGTATTCAATGCTAGGATCTTCATTTATCAGGCCCCCTAGTCCTGATGCGAGGTCAGGCACCAATCTGGTATATCGCTTAATTCCGTATATGGTCTTGCAACTAGGTAAGGCCCCAGTTCATGTTCTTGTTGTGATGATCTAGATACCCGCACTTGTTGGCTACTATTTTCAGTTGATTTTTTCCCTTTATCTTCAGTAGCTTACCATCTTCCACCTTTTTTGTTCTTGGTTTTCGAGATTCTGTTGACTTAGCTCTATGTTGTCTCTCATTGTGCCTGGTATGATAATTATCCTTGTTGTTTTGGGCGTTCGATGCTCCCCCACTGTTAAGGTCTTGGTTTGGGTTCATATTTGTATCTTCTTGATGGTTTTCATTAGCGCATTCTCCTCTATTGTTTAGGTGCATACCTTGTCCCTCCGTTACCATCAGAGAGACAAGGCACCGTTAAGATCTTCATTTATCAAATATGTTAATTCTATTACGGAGTTTTTCATCCAAATTTTGGCTAATAATCCATGTGATTTTGTCATTGTATTTTTCCCACTTTTGAATTCTGTTTGCATTTTTCTTCCGCCTTAAGAAACTCATCCTCTTCTATCTATTTGGGTTCCTTAATCGACCATATATAGTCCCAATATCTTTAGAAATAAAATATTTCTTCATGGTAGATAATTTGGATAAGAATTGGAAACCAACAAATAACGAACTTTTTGCTTTTTTCTTCCATTTTCTCAACAACAAAAAATACGAAGAATGCCTTGATTTCTTCAAGACAACCAAACAATGCTGAATTTTGAAAATCTTTTCATAATCGGCACAAATCCCAATGAAACTCTAAACAAACCATACTGTCTCTGGTACCATGTAAAAATAGCACTATGATGTAGTCGATAATGTCCCCAAAGCCAAACACCAATGATCACATAAGAGCTTGTACAAGTCAAATCACCAAACACTTGGTGCACAAGCCCAACCGAATAGCCACAATACCAAAATAAGTCAAATGAGCACATGAAAGCTCTAATTTATTAAAATGCACATCTTTTATTTATAGAGGTTTTATTACACTTGATAAGAGAGAGAGTGGGAGCAACTACAATAAGAGAGAGTGGAAGCAACAATTCCCAACGACTACACTAGCCATTGGGATGTTCCAACAGCTAGTAGTGTAGTTGTTGGGTGCTGACCGACCCTCTTGGCCCATGTCAGTGAAATTATTGGCCCCTAAAGGCCCAACTATACTATTACAAGTTAACAAGCTACATGGATTCCTTGCTTCGATGGAGTTGATCTTGTGCAATGTTAATAGTTAACAAAAGCTAGATCATGCTTTATTGTTTTCTTTGAAAACTTATATGGTCTTCCTCTTCCTCTTTTGATGTTATACATCTTCATTTCTGTTATGGATATGTTTTTCACATGTTGATAATTAACTGCCCAACACTTAGCATTACAACATAGTTGTTCTTGTCAAATAAGATACCTTATACATTTCTCCATTTTAACCAACTTGGGTTAATTAATTATGTATAATATCTCCATTAATTTTTTCATCTCTCATAAAACTAACCCTTGGTATAATACCTAAGTTTCATCAGTCTTATGTTTTGTCTGTCTTATTAACATAATGCAATCTTTAACATATACCCTTTTTACTTTACTTTTATCTTACACAACCTCACTTCCAACTAAGCCTCTTTTTCTATTGATACGCCTTCTTTAAATTCACCCTAACACATCTTTTATCACTTTCTTAATATGCATTGTTATATTATTCCACGTGTCACAAATTATATCTGCATGATTTTAAACATCTCCTTAAGGACTTTCTCTTTAAATATACATTCTTTTTCATTTTTTAAATTCCATCATCTAGTTTGAGTAGCTCTATATACTCTTCTCTTTGTCGACTTCCTTACATGTTAATTTTTATAAGCAAAATAATCAATTTATGTTTTTGACAAGCCACTCTTATAAATAATTAAATATTCATATTGTTTTTTGAGAATTGTAGAGACATTTTTTACTCTTACAAAAGGCTTATGTTATGAGCTTTTTCATAAAAAATAACGATGATGTAATGACATTGTGGTAAGCCTGTAACCATTGTGAGACGTTCTTTATCCCATGAGCGGGTCTAACTGTTACGTATGTCAGCTGTTTGGTGCCCTCATTTTCACCCCACACTCCTAAATTTCTAGATCCACCGTCACATATAACCCTGTTGAGGGAAATTTGATAGATGTTGCTCATTGGGTTCATGATTCTTTTCAAAGGAGCTTGCTGGATCAGAAAGTAGGTGCCAGAAAATGGGAAAAGAGAAAGATAACTCAGAATCGTAATCAGTTAATAGAAAAAGTACTTTTTGTTTAATGCTTTTGTTGGCAACAAAAACATGAAATCAGAGCTACTTTATTGGAAGAAACACGTCTGAGATAAATGAATCATGATCTGGGTTTTTGGCCTTTACTTGATCTATGAGAAGACATGGTTCAGTAAAGCGTTCTTGATGCAAACTATTATGTATTATAAACATCCTGATTATGTATAATCTAGTAAAGAAACCACCATTGATGCAATGAAATTTCAAATAGGAAGGGTGATCCGGTGGTGACTTGATCTTACTCCAAAATCTTTAAAAAGTAACAAGAAGAGAAGTGATTCTAGTAGTTGGATGGTGCTCTGATGATGAATGCTCATCTGTTATCCTCTATAGGGTGGATATACTGAAATTGGACTTGTCTGAAACAGCAAAAGGTTCTCAGTTATATAGGTGATAGGTCATGTTAAACAATATAAGATACAACATCAACGACAAAAGCCTGGAGTCACCATTCATAAAGTGGGCTCTCTTTTAGAGTAAAAAAACTACCCAGTACTCGCATCTAAAGAAAAAATTCATGAATTATATAAATGACAAATTAATAGAAAACATCAGAGTATAGGGGAAATTCAAATGTTGTGAAAAAGATATTGAAAATATTCATGTTATTGGCATGTTTTCTTTGTCTATCATTAATCTAGATGTATAATGATTTCTTAGATGGCAACAACATCGTATGTGGTTGAAATTTGTAATATACTTTGGTTTTAAGCATACACCAATATTGGTGCTTGCTGGTAAGATTGTTACGACATTGCTGATAATGATTTGGGTGAATGACAGTGCGATTATTGAATGATGATGAAAACATATATTCTTTTCCAACCTTTTCTATGGAAATCTCTGGCATGTTGAGTTCCCATGTTCTTAAAACCATATGCATGACTAAGATGTTAAATTTATCTCTCTTTCTTTGCATTTAGATTTTATAGATGTTTGTGTGTGTATGTAATATCTGATTATTATTTCTCAAAAGGCACTTTTGTAAACCCTTGCATACTATGTTTATTGAGAAATTTTTTAGACTAGTTATGTTTTTTAAGTTTGCTTCTAAGCCATGTTCATCAATGGTAATGTTTTCAGGAGTCCAAGTTTCCGGAGTTATAGTCAGAGATGGCTCCCCGTGGTGGGCCTCCTCTCCCAAGGTTGGCATTGCAAGGTGTCTCGGTCATGCGCAATGCGCAGGTGGTGCTCCGTGACATTAATGCTTCTGTGCATGATGGAGGTGCACTGGTGCTTACTGGCACTAATGGTTCTGGCAAGTCCACCTTACTTCGCATGTTGGCGGGGTTTAATCGCCCATCTGCAGGGCGTGTCCTTTGGGATGGACACGACATCACATCTTCTGGCGTTGCAGCACAGTGGTGCTTGCAACTCAATTGGCTATGCCTGAAGGATGCCATCAAGAGCGACAATTCTGTTTTGGACAATGTTCAATGGTTTGAGGTGCTTGAGGGAAAACAAGGACGTTCTCTCCCTGCACTTGAATTCATGGGCCTTGGGCGCCTTGTCCATGAGAAGGCACGCCGTCTTTCCATGGGACAGCGCAAACGCTTACAACTTGCGAGGATGCTTGCCATTGACCGTCCAATTTGGCTCATGGATGAGCCATCCGTTGCCCTTGATGATGATGGTGTTCGACTTCTAGAGATCATGATTGCAGACCATCGAAAGAAGGGAGGGATCGTCATCGTGGCCACACACCTACCAATTGAGATGGAGGATGCTATGAACCTCAGGTTGCCACCCAGGTTTCCTAGGAGGCAGACGCTTATTGATCTTGTCCGTTGATCCTTTGACATGATCCTTCTGCCTTTATGTTAATATTGGTATGTATATTCTCTTGTCAACTATTGTCATGTCTATGCTCACATATGTTCTTATTAATCGTGTAAATGCATGGAGAAGTAGAAAAAATATAAACGGCAACTAATTCAAGCATAACATCAAATGTCAACTTTAGAATGAGAATGTCATATTTGTGTAATTGTGAAAGCAAGATAACATGTAACATAATCAAAACGAGTTCAGAGAAATTTAATGTGCAGAATGCAAATATTGGTATGAGAAGCAACTCGCTCAGGTGTTTCAGAGCCAAAATATATGTTCCATTGAAAATCTTGAGGAAGAAAGCTAGTCCAGTCCTTTGGGGGTGGAAGCCAACCATAGATAAATAGCGATCTGAATGTGGTTGGATGTGAAGAGGCTGCAAGTGTGCAAGTGTTGGAGCAATAAGTTCTCTTACTCTGTGCAAGATCTCTTTTTGTATTCAATGTAAGGATCGATTATCAGTATTGTGTACCTGAATGTTCCTTTGTTCCCAAATTTGCCAAATAACTGCTTGGAATGCAATCAGCCAGTCTCTCTTGATATTTTTGTCATTCATACGTTGTTTGGCCCATTTGTAGGCAGCATGCTTCAATGTAGTGGGTTGCTGCCAGTATAAAGCAAACAGGTACGCAACTTCCTCCCAGATGGATTTACCAAAAGTGCATGTGGAGAATAAGTATGCTGATATTTCTCGGGCTTTATTACAAAAGCTGCAAGCACCATCGGCGTTGTAGCCTATACGCAATAACTTGTCTTTTGTTATTAATCGATCACCCAACGCTATTCGAAGCATATAGGATGCTCTTGGAAAGAATCCTTTGCACCTATGTCACATGGGTGTGGGATACGGCAAATTTCAAAATTTTTGAGTACGGTAACACTGGTAGAGTATATAATATTATATATTATATAAGTTAGAACAAGTGACTTATCAATTAACATAAGTATACTTACAATAGTAAGTACACAACTTTATATTAAAGCAAAACACATAAACGGTAAATAATTACTAATTTTTGTCATAATACACATCAATATTCATGGATTTAGACTCATTTATCCAAAAAGACTTGAACTTAAAGTCGGTGTCAGATTTGAAAACGTGGAATATCCACACAAATGGAAGTGAAGAAGGTTCAGGTTGAGATATTTTTCTCTGCACAAGCAGGGCTTTTAAAGATGCCCTCGTAATGCCATATTTCTTTCAAAGTAATGGTATTTAAAAGAATATAGATTTTGAACAACTATTTTCTCGATTCCTTTTTTTCTTAAAGTAAAAAGGCTCTCTTTTATTGCATCAAATGATGAAATCACCTTCTGTCATGTGAACTTTGAAATTCTTCTTTCGTAATATAGTTGATGGAATGACGTAAATAGTCACAACGGATTTGAGTTCGGGCCACCAAAATCGATTACGATGCGTTTATCTGGATTTGGTTAGTGAAACAGGATCTGATTCTCTTAGCTCTCGATAAAGTGTCTCTTAGCTCTGGATAAAGTGTTTGCATATGAAATCAATCACATGAATTCCCTCTCTCCCATGCCCCCAGATTCGTCCCCTTCTCTTTATCTCAAGGAAAGTGAAGAAGAAAGCAAATACGTCCTCTAGTTTTGCAAAAGAAGAAGAGTGATGGATTTTGATCAAGGGAAGCCGTTCATAGGCAAAGTTTCATAGGAGATGACGGAAGACAAGTTGAAGGAGTATTTTGGAAACTACGGTGAGGTAACTCAGATGGTTATCATGGGAGATAAGGTCATGAGTCGATTAAGAGGTTTCAGTTTCGTCGTCTTCGCGGATCCCTCTCTCCTCGATCGGATTCTCCAAGATAAACACACTATAGATGATAGAACCGTGAGTTATCTTAATTTTTTTTTATTTGCGTATTCGTGCTGCACCGACACGATGTTGGTGTCACACCCGTGTTGGGGTCAACACTCCACCTCCAAGAGGTGTCTGTGTGACTTAGCTTTGCACCACACCATCTTCTAAAATCGAACTCTAGTTGCCTCCCATCTTTTTGAAGCCTTAAATTCAGTCATCTTTTGCTATCTAAGATGGTCCTCACCTCTTCTAGTCCTCAAGGTATGTTTCTCATGAACCTACATTATCTGTTAGAACTCTTGCTTCTATCATGACTTATTTCCATCCCCATGACTTGGCACTAGGTTTCCATTCAAACCAAAAACTGTGTGTATGTAGAAACTTACTTGTTACTAATTGAGTCCATGGGTTGTTCGCTTTGGCTGCCACTTTCCAATTGCTTTTAGCTAGCATTGCTTTGTTCATCTCTTCCAATCTACCGATGTTGAAGTCGTCTTCTTGGGTAGGTTTGCACACTTGTTCGCAATTTAATAGATGTGTTGCTCTATGCATACTACATCCCGACCATAAAAAATTACTCATAATGCTTCAAGTTGGTGGAGGCACTTTTGGGGCAAATAGAATGCCAAGATCCAATATAGTAGCGAGCTTGAAAGTACAGAGTTAATCAATATGATGCGGCCTGCTAGTGATAAAATGGATGATGTTCAGGCTTGGAGGTGGCTATGAATCTTCTTTGTGAGTGGTTGACACATTTGATCTCCATTTTTTTTTGGTTCCATAAGCATATTATATTATGTAATGAAGATGATACTTTAATATAGTAATGGGACGTTGATGAATATCAACTCAAAATATCACTCGCAAAAGCTTTAGAAAAATGTTATAGTAAAGTGTATGCAACAAAGGCATAATATATTAAAAAAGAATATTATTTAGCCACAAAAAAGGCTTGAATAAAAAGTATTTACAAGAGCAGTATTTATAGAATACATGAAGAAGAGAGAGGAAGAGAAGAGAAAAGGAAAGGAGAGTGAGAGTGGTTGAGAGGGGGCAGGCAACCCCCTGTCAGTTTCCAACGGCTACCTCAAGAAGCCATTGGGTTTTTTTTAACACCCTCCTTCAAACTAACGATGCCATGACCGAAAGTTTGCTAACTAAGAAGTGAAGCCGTGGAGCGGGTAGTGATTTGGTGAAAACATCTACAAGCTGATACTCAGATCTAATAAATTGTAGTGTCAAATTACCATATAGATGATCTTTACGAAAATAGTGACAATCTATCTCGATATGTTTGATGCACTCATGAAATGTGTGGTTGTTAGCTATATAAATAACATTCTTATTATTATGTAGTGAAGAGTAATTTGGGAGAAAGGCTGAGAAAAAGTTAAGTCTTCACATTTCAAGCGAGCGTAAATCAAAGTTTCTCGATTTGGTGTCAGCTTAGAAATCGCGTCATTACCTTCGGTCAAGATCAAGCGTGCGTTAAAGTCTATTTCTTACTTCACCATGAAATAAATGCATCACCAAGAAAGATACGATTGCTTTAGTGGTGGATCGTTGGTTAGCTGGATTCTAACTTGATCCAAGCATCAAAATAAGCATGTACGGAGAACCGAGGAGGGTGTTGACTTAAAATGAAGTTCATGAAATAGAGTTCCTTTTTTATACCTGGTATAATCACGAGTACTGAATCATAGTATAATATAGTGTTTTAGCGGGCCGACTTAAATGACTACTAGATGAACATCATATGAAAATGTCTGGATTGAGTAACGTATAGATATTAAATCAAGCTACCAAACAAATTGGATCGATGAGAAAATAGGGACGGTCAAGTATAGTGTCATCTAGAGGTGTAACCCGATAATAGGGTTCTAGAAGAAGTGGACTTCTAAGTGCTACTTATAGGAGGAAGTGACTCGAGAGATATGATCTGAGCGTATATTTAGCTTGAGACTAAGAAATACCATCGCCATGAAGAAAGGATTTCAAAGCTCCTAGAAAGTAAGTTGAGAGGTCTAAGATCTTCGTCTCCAAAATACTGCGACTCAAGAACTAATTTAAGATCAATGTAATACTTGTAGTATCATCACAAGTAATAATCATATCATCAACATAGAAGTAACATAATAGTAACTCTATCAATTTTTGCGAGTAAATAAGGTAGATCCATCATGGGCATTGAGGAAAAACCAAACTAAGCCGATAGTATGTGAAACTTGGCAAACCAAGCTCAACTCGTGCTTATTTGAGACCAAATAAAGCTTTTCGAAGACGAAAAACCTTATTTGGTGGACAAGTGTAATCTCAAGAGGTGGTACGCATATAAACTTCTTCTTTTAACAAACCATTTAAAAACGCATTCTTGACATTTAATTGATAGATATTTCAATCATTAATAGCACACACGACTATAAGGGTTATGACAGTTGTCATCCGAGCCACAAGGGCAAAGGTTTTCTCATAGTCAATCCCATATTCTTGTGAATATTCTTTGACAACCAATCTAGCTTTATAGTGATTTAAGGATTCATCTCCATTTGTTTTAACTTTATAGACCCACCTATAACCTATCATCTTTTTGTTTTATGGTCTAGTCACAATATAACTCCGCCCATGTAAGGGATCATCTTGCATTGTCGGTCCCAAGCCCGGATAAAAGAGGAGGGTTGTGTTAGGCTTTCGACAGCCAGCGTAAAACTTCGTTGGATTTTTACAACATGGATTACAAAAATTATGAGCATTGCTTTGGGGCGTCCCCGCCTAGCGACGTGCTGCAGAGCCCGAATGCAGTAAGAAGTAAGCAAGGGCCACTACATTTTCGCCCGAATGTAGTGAATCAATTGCAGAGAGGGTTCCCACATCATGGATGGGTGTGGGTAAAGAAGTTAGTCTCGCTACATTGCCGCCCGAATGTAGTGCAAAATTTTCAGAGAGGGTCTCCGCATTTTGATTATGGACGGATGCGGGGGGCAAGGAAGCTAGTCCTAGATAATAAGATTCGTATTGGTTCTTGGAATATCGGAACATTATCGGGTAAGCAAATAGAGGTAGTAGATACTATGATTCGGAGAAAGATTCATATTCTATGTTTACAAGAGACAAAATGGGTTGGAGAAAAAGCAAAGGAGATAGAGGATACAGGTTTTAAATTATGGTACTCAGGTAAAGAAAAGGCTCGAAACGGAGTTGGTATTATCATAAATAAAGATTTAAAGGAGAGTGTAGTACACATACAATGATATGGTGACCGAATCATGACGTTGAAATTAGTGTTAGGAGCAGAGGTTTTGAATATAGTTTGTGCTTACGCACCCCAAGTAGGACTAGAAGATAGTATAAAGACAATTTTTTGGGAAGAGTTAGATAAGGTGTTTCAAAAGATTCCACAAAGGGAGATGATTTGTTTAGGAGGAGATTTAAATGGACATGTCGGTAAAGAGGCATTAGGATATCAAGGGATTCATGGAAACTTTGGTTTTGGGGATATAAACGAGAAAGGTAGGGAGATTTTAAATTTTGCTATGTCATTTGATCTCTTTATAGTCAATACAATCTTCAAAAAACGAGATGAACATTTAATTACGTATAAGAGTGGCTTATCACAAACACAAATTGATTACTTTATTTGTAGAAAGAAAGATAGAGCGTGTTGTAAAGATTGTAAGGTAATTCCAGGAGAAAGCTTAACCACCCAACATCGACTTTTAGTTATGGATTTACAAATAAAAAAATGGACAAAGAAGAAAAGAGTGCATCGAGCGATTCAGACTAAATGGTGGAACCTCAAAAGCGAGAAAGAAGATATATTTAAACAGAAAGTCCTTCAAGGAGATGTTTGGAATTATGTTGGCACACCCTGTGATATGTGGAACAATATGGTTATACATATTAGGAAAGTGGCGAAAGATGTGTTAGGGGTATTTAAGGGAGGTGTACCGGCACAAAAAGAAGCTTGGTGGTGGAGTGAAGTAGTACAAAATAAAATCAAGGCAAGGAGGGCATGTTACAAATTACATTATGCTAAGAAAACTAGTGAAACTTTAGAAGCTTATAAGAAAGCAAAGAAGGAAGCGAAAAAGACCGTTAGTGAAGCAAAAGCTAAGATTTGGGATGACTTATATAAAAAACTCAACTCAAAAGAGGGTGAAAGAGATATTTTTAGGATAGTTAGGGCTAGAGATAAGAAAACTAAAGATCTTAATTATGTTAGATGCATAAAAGACGAGGATGAAAAAATTCTAGTGGCAAATGATGATATAAGAAATAGATGGAAAAACTATTTTTATAATCTTTTTAATGAAAATAAAGATGTTAGTATTAGTTTAGGAGATTTAGCCAAGTCAGAAAAGTATATAAACCACAATTTCTACCGACGCATTCAAAAGAATGAAGTCAAAGAGACTCTTAAACATATGAAGAGTGGTAAATCGGTAGGACCAGATAATATTCCTATAGAAGTTTGGAAAATACTAGGAGAAATAGGAATCACTTGGCTCACAAGACTATTTAATGAAATATGGAAAAACCAAAAGATGCCCGAGGAATGGAGAGCAAGTACACTTATACCCATATATAAGAACAAGAGAGACATTCAAAATTGTGCGAATTATCGAGGTATCAAGTTAATGAGTCATACTATGAAATTATAAGAAAGAATTATCGAACGTAGGTTAAGACAAGTATCAAGTACAACAGAGAACCAATTTGGATTCATGCCAGGCAGATCTACTGTTGAAGCGATTGACCTTTTGAGACGTCTTATGGAACATTTTAGAGCAAAAAAGAAAGACCTTCACATGATATTTATTGATCTAGAAAAAGCTTATGATAGGGTACCGAGGGAGGTTCTTTGGAGAACTTTGGAAAAAAGAGGTATCCTATTGACATATATTAACCTTATAAGAGACATGTATGATGGTGCAAAAACATGTGTGAGGACTTATGAAGGAACGACAGACTTCTTTGAAGTTAATATTGGGTTACATCAAGGATCAACTTTAAGTCCATACTTATTTATAATGGTGATGGATGAGTTAACAAAACATATTCAAGATGAAGTACCTTGGTGTATATTATTTGCAGATGACATTGTATTAGTGGAGGAGTCTAAGGAAAAAGTTAATAGAAAATTGGAACTATGGAGAGAAACATTAGAAAGCAAAGGCCTCCGACTTAGTAGAACAAAGACAAAATATATGGAATGTAAGTTTGATCATTTGGTTACTTCAGAGGACATGGAAATTAAAATTGGCACACATTGCATTCCTCAAAAGGAAAGTTTTAAATACCTAGGGTCAATTTTTCAGAGTGATGGAAGAATTGATGTAGATGTTACACATAGAATTAATGCTGGTTGGTTAAAATGAAGAGGAGCATCAGGTATTCTTTGTGATAAGAACATACCATTAAAGTTAAAAGGTAAATATTATAGAGCAGCAATTACGCCTGCCATGTTTTATGGTTCTGAGTGTTGGGCAGTTAATCATCAACATGTACAAAAGATATGTGTGATAGAAATGAAGATGTTGAGATGGATGAGTGGTCATACAAGAAAAGACCGTATACATAATGAGGTTATTAAAAACAAATTAGGAGTGACACCAATAGAGGATAAAATGAGAGAACATCGTTTAAGATGTTTGGACATATAGAAAGAAGATCAAAAGAAGAACTTGTAAGAAGGTTAGAAAACTGGAACTATGGAGAGAAACATTAGAAAGCAAAGGCCTCCGACTTAGTAGAACAAAGACAGAATATATGGAATGTAAGTTTGATCATTTGGTTACTTCAGAGGACATAGAAATTAAAATTGACACACATTGCATCCCAAAAAAAAAAAGTTTTAAATACCTAGGGTCAATTTTTCATAGTGATGGAAGAATTGATGGAGATGTTACGCATAGAATTAATGCTGGTTGGTTAAAATGGAGAGGAGCATAAGGTATTCTTTGTGATAAGAAGATACCATTAAAGTTAACAGGTAAATATTATAGAGCAGCAATTAAGCTTGCCATGTTTTATGGTTTTGAGTGTTGGGCAGTTAATCATCATGTACAAAAGATGTTTGTGACAAAAATGAAGATGTTGAAATGGATGAGTGGTCTTACAAGAAAAGACCGTATACATAATGAGGTTATTAGAAATAAATTAGGAGTGGCACCAATAGAGGATAAAATGAGAGAATATCATTTAAAATGGTTTGGACATATAGAAAGAAGATCAAAAGAAGAACCTTTAAGAAGGTATGAAAAACTAAATTTGGAAAGTATTAAAAGAGGTAGAGGACGACCACAAAAGTGTTGGAAAGAAACAATAAAGAATGATCTAGCTTATTGTGAGTTAACTGCTAACATGACACACGATAGGGATCTGTGGAAACAAAGAATCCATGTAGCCGACCCCGTCTAGTATGGGAAAAGGCTTAGTTGTTGTTGTTGTTGTTGTTGTTGTTGGTCTAGTCACAATATCCCAAGTTTGAGCTCTGTATAGGGCATCTAATTCTTCTTTCATAGCATAAATCCAATCTTGTGATGATTGTGCTTTCTTAAAATTTCTTGGTTTCTTTATGGTGGAAATATTGGTTACTAAGGCTCTATATTTTGGTAAAAAACGGTCATAGGAAACAAATCGTTTTAGAGGTCTAGAATCTCGACTAGTCCTTCGAGGTATAAATGAGAAATCATTTTGAGTACTTCTAGTGTAGTATTGATCAAAGGGTGTAATTGACTGTCTTGAAATCATAGGTTCATCAAGTTATTTTAAACATGTATTATGTCATTCCCTAGGATAGGAGTATGACGACTCATCAATAGGATGAACATCATTCATTCCTTTAAAGAAATACTCATTTTCAAATAATTTGACCTCTTGATACATAGAGTTTGTTATTTTTATAATGATAACATCTATATCCTTTCTCATTGATCCCATACCCTAAGAAAATACATTCTATGATATGAGATGAAAGTTTATCATCTTTGGTAGAATAAAATATTTATATCCAAACACACGAAGTTTAGAGTAATTAGGAGAAAGTTGAAAGAGCTTTTCTACATGACACATGTTTTGTAAAATTGAAGATGACATTCGGTTAATTAGATAAATAGAAGTTATAATAGATTCAACCCAAAAATTTTTAGGAACACCATTAGACAATAACAACGTTCTTATGGTTTCCAAAATATGTTGATGTTTACGTTTCAAAATGCCATTTTGTTGAGGAATTTTAGTGTAAGATATGTATAATCCCAAATTTGCTAAGATGATTTTTAAATTCTTTGAACATAAACTCTCCTTCTGAGTTGGATCTATAAATCTTAATTCCTGAATCAAATTGATTTTTTACAAGATTGTGAAATATAACAAAATTTTGAAAAATATCAGACTTATTTTTAAAAGATATACCCATGTATATTTAGTGAAATCATGTATAAAAATGATATAGTAGGAGATCCTTCCTTTAGATAAAATAGGTGTCGGTCCCCATACATCTGAGTGAACAATTTCAAACAGTTTTGTGAAAATATGCATTTTGTTTGAAAAGGATAAATGTTGCATTTTGCCAAGTACACAATCTTTGTAAGAAAAGTTTTCAATATTATTTATTTCAAGAAGACATTGATAAAACTTTTGAATATTAATATGTCATAATCTTTTATACCATAAAAGAGCATCACTAGTCAAAACATTAGCATATCTTATGCTATATAAGTAGTCCATAATATAAAGTCCGCCCTCCCTATAACTACGACCAATCACCTTCTTCGAGAGGTAATCCTATTCAATACATTCTATGGATGAAAAAGTTATAACATAATTTTTATTCAAAATTTGGAATACAGAAAGTAAATTCAAATTTAGTTTTAAAACAACACTAATTTTGGAAACTTCAAAATTTTTGTTTTGTGAATAATCAATTTTATCAACATTTAATTATGTTTCATCTACAGTATAAACACATTATAAAGGTTTTTCAACACATGATTTTAAAATATTTTCATTACAAGTCATATGAAATGAGGTACCAGAATCAAGAATCTAAGAAACCGTACCTTAAACTTGGTTGGTTGAAGAAGAGCAAATCTCACTTATTGTTGCTTTGTTTTTCATTTGAGTTTAAAGTCTTTATTTTTTCTTCGAGTGCAACGATAGAGGATGAGACTTGTTCGTCTACTAATGCCACATTTATTTTCAACTTTGAGCAATTCAGTCTTATATGTCCAGCCTCTCTATAATGATGGTAAATAATGTCTTTTCTTCCTTTTTTTACTTTTGAAATAAGATCGGTAAACCTTCATATTTGCTCCGGGTTTTGATGCCTTCAATGCGATGTCTCTTTGAAGTCTAATTTCGTTCATTCTTGTTTCCGATCTATTTGGAGATTGATAAGAATCTCTTCCTTTGTAGGGAAAGATTTTCTATTAATGAGAGATGATCTTATCCCTTCAAATTCTTTCTGGAGACTTTTTAGAAATTAGTATACGAAATCATCATTATCTTCACATTGTCTCTAACTAAGACATTGTGTACATTTCTTTTTGTAACCATATAAGTGGTTCCAAACATTAGAATATTCACCAAAAAATTCATTTACTCCTTTATCTCTTTGTTTAAGCGAGACCAATTTGTTTGTTAATGCCATCATAAAAGCCACATCGCTTTTAACATTGGATTTTTAAAGTATTCCCATGCTTCTTTAACAATAGTAAAATCGGATAAAGTGTGTCTAGTATGCTCATTTACATTATTCATGATTACCCATAAAATTTTTGTATGACCTCATTTATATTCTTTTTTTTGCTCGTGTGACATTGATAACGGGTTCTACCTTCGAACCACTTACATAGCTCAATAATTTTTTAAAATTAGGTAATTTTCTATAAATTGGGCTCATGTCTTTTAGTTCGAGGGTTTTAGATGAAAGTTAAATCCCTCTTTATCATCTATATTTGAAGGAGAAAAAGAAATTAAAGTGATAAACTTACAAAATACGATCAACATGCTTTTCGAGGCGATAAATAATATTCTCATAATCGCAAAATGGCTTTGATACCATGTAATAAAGATGATATTTTAGTGTATTAGTGGAAGGTTGATGAATATCACCTCAAAATATCATTTGTAAAAGCCTTAAAAAATGCTATAATAAAACGTATGCAACAAATGCATAATATATTAAAAAAAATTATTTAGCCACAAAAAGGCTTGAATAAAAAGTATTTACCAGAGGGGTATTTGTATAATACATGAGGAAGAGAGAGAAAGAGAAGAGAAGAGAGAAGGAGAGTGGCTGAGAGGGGGCAGGCAGCCACCTGCCACCTGCCAGTCCCCTCAAGCCGTTGGGGCTCTTTTAACATATTATCCTGACCACCGACTCGTAATCAAAATTACCCACAATTCTATAATCCTACCAACTGGAAAAGTTTTGTTGGGATGCTTCCTTCGAAAGCTTATTCTTAAAAAGAAACAGGATATCTAACTTCAATTTTTGGAGCACTGATTTGAATTCTGCATGAGCCCCCTACTTTCCCCAAGTCACATATACCCTCTAGTCCTGATGCGAGGTCAGGCACCAATCTGGTATATCGCTTAATTCCGTATATGGTCTTGAAACTAGGTAAGGCCCCAGTTCATGTTCTTGTTGTGATGATCTAGATACCCCCGCTTGTTGGCTACTGTTTTCAGTTGATTTTTTCCCTTTATCTTCAGTAGCTTACCATCTTCCACCTTTTTTGTTCTTGGTTTTCGAGGATTCTGTTGACTTAGCTCTATGTTGTCTCTCATGGTTCCTGGTATGATAGTTATCCTTGTTGAGTTGGGCGTTTGATGCTCCCCCACCGTTAAGGTTTGGTTTGGGTTGGGTTCATATTTGTTTCTTCTGGATGGTTTTCCTTGGCACATTCTCCTCTATTATTTAGGTGCATGCCTTGTCCCTCCGTTACCATCAGCCTTCGTACCTTTCCCTCCTTGGTGTGGGGTTTTCTTGGTACCTTTGCTTCCTTGGTGCGAGATGAGTGGCCGGTTGCTTTATTCATTGGGATGGCAGTTGCGTGTTCTGGGTTGGTCACTCTATTGGGAGGATGCAAGGTATTTGCCTCCTCTTCCAGGTCCTGGATTGCTTGGAAGTTATTGATTGTATCAATCACCATCTTTTATCGGGCCTTCTAGACCTTCTTTGTTATGGGTGTGGTTCAAGTGTGTTGAGGTTGGGGCTGTGTTGTTGTTGGGTCTCTCCTTTTAGAGTTACGCACCTGGCCGATTATAGGTGGATCCACATTTTATCACAAAAGGAAACTCGGGCTTCACTCTCTGTGAGTATTGGGATTGACTGTCCACCCTCCGGTCTCCACTTCTATCTGGATTTCAGTTGGTAAACTGTGATTTCTCGGATTTGTTGAACAAAATCGAAATAGAGCATGCAATCAAATCAAGAATCAGCCAAGATGAGAAACGGTGGAGGCGGCGTGCAGGCTGTGGCTGCAGCAACACTCTCTCTCCACTTTCTTATTTTCCTACTAATAGGGTTTAAGCTCTGTTAGTTTATTATCTACCATATATTCTACAAATCATGATAGGGCTATATGGAAACAAAGAATTCATGCTGCTTACCCCATCTAGTATAGAAAAATATTTAGTTGTTGTACTAAACATTACTAAACTACTAATAACTGACTTATATAAAGCTATCTTTAAATTCAACAACAAACAAGCAAACCAAATTATTCTAACAAAGATAAAATTCAGCATATTTCCTTCACATGATACTTATTGATTTAAAACATTTTTGCGATAGGGTACCAAGGGTTGTTCTTATGAGAACCTTGGAAAAAAGAGGTATCCTATTGACATACAAAAACCTTATAAAAGACATGTACGATGGTGCAAAAACATGTGTGAGGACTCATGAAGGAATGACAAACTTATTTGAAATTAATATTGGGTTACATCAAGGATCAATTTTAAGTTCATACTTATTTATAATGGTGATTGATGAGTTAACAAAACATTTTCAAGATGAAGTACTTTGGTGTATGTTATTTGGAGATAATATTGTGTTGGTGGAGTAAGGAAAAAGTTAATAAAAAATTATAACTATGGATAGAAACATTATAAATTAAAGGCTTCCGACTTAGTAGAACAAAGACAAAATATATGAAATGTAAGTTTGATCATTTGGTTATTTCAGAGGACATAAAAATTAAAATTGGCACACATTGCATCCCCAAAAGAAAAGTTTTAAATATCTAAGGTCAATTTTTCAGAGTGATGGAAGAATTGATGGAGATATTCTTATAGAATTAATGAACGTTGGTTAAAATGTAGAGCAACATCAGGTATTCTTTGTGACAAGAAGATACTATTAACGTTAAAAGGTAAATATTATAGAGCAACAATTAGACTTGTCATGTTTTATGGTTTTGAGTGTTGGACAGTTAATCATCCACATGTACAAAAGATGTCTGTGGCATAAATGAAGATGTTGAGATAGATGAGTGATCATACAAGGAAAGACCATATATATAATGAGGTTATTAGAAACAAATTAAGAGTGACACCAATAAAGGATAAAATAAGAGAATATGGTTTAAGATGGTTTGGACATACACCAAGGTACTTCATCTTGAATATGTTTTGTTAACTCATCAATGACCAATATAAATAAATATGGACTTAAAGTTGATCCTTGATGTAACTTAATATTAATTTCAAAGGAGTCTGTCATTCTTTCATGAGTCCTTACATATGTTTTTGTACCATCGTACATGTTTCTTATAAGATTTATGTATGTCAATGGGATACTTCTCTTGGTATCCTATCATAAGCTTTTCTAGATCAATAAATATTATGTGAATATATTTTTTGCTCTAAAATGTTTCATAAGACGTTTGAATAGGTGAATCGCTTTAATAGTAGATCTGTTGGTCATGAATCTAAATTGGTTCTTTGTTGTACTCGATACTTCTCTTGACCTACATTCGATAATTCTTTCCCATAATTTCATAGTGTGACTCATTAACTTGATACCTCAATAATTCAAACAATTCTTAATGTCTCATTTGTTCTTATATATGGTATAATTGTACTCGCTCTCCATTTCTTGAGCATCTTTTATTTTATTAAATAGCCTTGGGAGTCGAGTGATCCTTATCGCTCTTAGGATTTTCCATACTTTTATAGGAATATTGTTTGGTCTTACAGATTTACCAACCTTCATATATTTAATAGCCTCTTTGACTTCATTCTTTTGAATATGTTGATAAAAATTTCAGTTCATATACTTTTCTGATTTGTCGAACTATCCTAAGTTAATATTAACATCTTTATTTTTATTAAAAAGCTTTTCCATCTATTTATGTATCATCATTCGTCACTAGAGTCTTCTCATCCTCATCTTTGATGCATCTAACAAAAGTAAGATCTTTAGTTTTCTTATCTCTAGCCTATCATAAAAATATCAATTTCACCTTCTTTAGAGTTTAGTTTTTTATATAAATTCTCTCAAATTTTTATTTTTGCTTTATTAATGACTTTTTTCGGTTCTTTCTTTGCTTTCTTATAAGCTTCTCAAATTTTACTAGTCTTCTTGGCATGCTGCCTATGTTATCAATAGCGGTTAACGATTGTTAGCGGTCAACCCTGATACAGTGGTAGCAGGAATATTGCGGATTTAGCGGTATACTTTTATTTATGATTAAAAAATTATATATATATAATAAATTCTCTAATTTCTAAGAAATATAAAGAAACACAACCACTTCTTTCATAAATATGAATCAAACTAAATAAACAAATTCTACTTCTAACTTATAAGGAAAAAAACAATAAATTTCATGTGGTATGTGCATATTAAATTGTTTACCTTGGATTAGAAAACAAAAACATAAATGGCAGTGCATCTCGACAATTAAACAAGGTAGGTTTCTATATGACCTCAAGTAGAACATGCATCCCAACAAAATAGGCCTTCAAACTAGGTGTTATCCTATCAAAGAGAACATCAAAATCCACTGGTAGAAACATGAAAATAAAATGTACCTGGATTAATAAAGAGAGAGCAAAACTTAGTGTGCATTTGATTTGAGTGTGGCCAAATGGTGTTCATTTGATCCACCAATAGTTGGAGCTCACGTACCCAAGGTCATGGTGCAAATGGGCTGCTGTAAAATTGGTAAGGAACTTTACAGATGTTTGAAGTGCCTGCAAATACCTGGAATTTTTTATGGTATAAATCAAAACCGCAACACACTATATACATTTCAGAATTCTTGAAAGGGAAGCAAGATGCAACAACTGAGAGAAAGAACCATCACATGATGAAGAACGAATTATAGAAATTGTAGCCATATCCTTCAAAGAATTATAAGGACTTGCCTCACATGCCCAACTTTTCAATAGAGCTCATAATGTTATGAAGCAAAAGTGTAACAAATAAAGGGATAAGAAAGCATTGTAATAACATTGATGAAATAGTAAAATAACAACAACTAAGCCTTTTTTCATACTAGACAGGGTCGGCTACATGGATTCTTTGTTTCCACAAAGCTCTATCATGTGCTATGTTAGCAGTTAACTCACAATAAGGTAGATAATTCTCTATTGTTTCTTTCCAACACTTTTGTGGTCGTCCTCTACCTCTTTTAATACTTTCCAAATTTAGTTTTTCATACCTTCTAACAAGTTCTTTTTCTGATCTTCTTTCTATATGTTCAAACCGTCTTAAACGATATTCTCTCATTATATCCTCTATTGGTGTCACTCCTAATTTGTTTCTAATAATCTAATTATGTATACGGTCTTTTCTTGTATGACCACTCATCCATCTCAACATCTTCATTTCTGTCATAGACATCTTTTGTACATGTTGATGGTTAATTGCACAACACTCAGAACTATAAAACATGGTTGGTCTAATTACTTCTCTATAATATTTACCTTTTAATTTTAATGGTATCTCCTTATCATAAAGAATATTTGATGCTCCTCTTCATTTTAACCAACCAGCATTAATTCTATGTGTAATATCTCGATCAATTCTTCCATCACTCTTAAAAATTAACGCTAAGTATTTAAAACTTTCCTTTTAGAGAATGCAATGTGTGCCAATTTTAATTTCTTTGTCATCTGAAGTAACCAAATGATCAAACTTACATTTCATATATTTTGTCTTTGTTCTACTAAGTCGGAGGCCTTTGCTTTCTAATGCTTCTCTCCATAGTTTCAATTTTCTATTAACTTTTTCCTTAGACTCTTCCACTAATACAATGCCATCTGCAAATAGCATACACCAAGGCACTTCATCTTGAATATGTTTTGTTAACTCATCAATCACCATTATAAATAAGTATGAACTTAAAGTTGATCATTGATGTAACCCAATAGCAACTTCAAAGAAGTCTGAGTTCTCACACATGTTTTTGCACCATCGTACGTATCTCTTATAAGGTTAATGTATGTCAATGGGACACTTCTTTTTTCCAAGGTTCTCCAAAGAACCTCCCTCGGTACCCTATCGTAAGCTTTTTCTAAATCAATAAATATCTTGTGAAGGTCTTTCTTTTTTGCTCTAAAATGTTTCATAAGACGTATCAAAAGGTGAATCGCTTTAACAGTAGATCTGCCTAGCATAAATCCAAATTGGTTCTCTGTTGTACTTGATAGTCTTAACCTACGTTCAATAATTCTTTCCCACAATTTCATAGTATGACTCATTAATTTGATACCTCGATAATTCGCACAATTCTGAATGTCTTCCTTGTTCTTATATATGGGTATAAGTGTACTCGCTCTCCATTCTTCAGGCATCTTTTGGTTTCTCCATATTTTATTAAATAGTCTTGTGAGTTGAGTGATTTCTATTTCTCCTAGTATTTTCCAAACTTCTATAGGAATATTGTCTGATCCTACCGATTTACCACCCTTCATATGTTTAAGAGTATCTTTGACTTCACTCTTTTGAATATGTCGGTAGAATTTATGGTTTATATACATTTCTGATTTGGCTAACTCTCCTAAGTTAATACTAATATCTTTATTTTCATTAAAAAGCTTATAAAAATAGTTTTTCCATATATTTCTTATATCATCATTTGTCACTAGAATTTTTTCATTCTCGTCTTTGATGCATCTAACAAAATTAAAATCTTTAGTTTTCTTATTTCTAGCCCTAGCTATCCTAAAAATATCTCTTTCACCCTCTTTTGAGTTGAATTTTTTATAGAAATCCTCCCAAATTTTAGCTTTTGCTTCACTGACTGCCTTTTTCGCTTCCTTCTTTGCTTTCTTATAAGCCTCTAAAGTTTCACTAGTTTTCTTATTATAATGTAATTTGTAACATGCCCTCTTTGCCTTGATTTTTTTTTTTGCACTACTTCACTCCACCACCAAGCTTCTTTTTGTGCCGGTACACCTCCCTTAGATACACCTAACACATCTTTCGCTACTTTCCTAATATGTAAAGCCATATTGTTCCACATATCACAGGATGTACCTACATAATTCCAAACATCTCCTTGAAAGACTTTCTGTTTAAATATATCTTCTTTCTCGCTTTTGAGGTTCCACCATTTAGTCTAAATAGCTCGATGCACTTTTCTTCTTTGTCTACTTTTTTATTTGTAAATCCATAACTAAAAGTCAATGTTGGGTGGTTAAGCTTTCTCCAGGAATTACCTTGTAATCTTTACAACACGCTCTATCTTTTTTTTCTATAAATAAAGTAAACAATTTGTGTTTGTAATAAGCCACTCTTATAAGTAATTAAATGTTCATCTTATTTTTTTAAGATTGTATTGTCTATAAAGAGATCAAATGTCATAGCAAAATTGAAAATCTCCCTACCTTCCTCATTTATATTCCCAAAACCAAAGTTTCCATGAATATCTTGATATCCTAATGCCTCTTTACCGACATGTCTATTTAAGTCTCCTCCTAAACAAATCATCTCCCTTTGTGGAATCCTTTGAATCACTTTATCTAACTCTTTCCAAAAAACTATCTTTATATTATCTTCTAGGCCTACTTGGGATGCGTAAGTATAAACTATATTTAAAACTTCTGCTCCTAACACTAATTTTAACATCATGATTCGGTCACCATATCGTTGTATGTATACTACACTATCATTTAAATCTTTATTTATGATAATATCAATTCTGTTTCGAATCTTTTGCTTACCTGAGTAGCATAATTTAAAACCTTTATCCTCCATCTCTTTTGTTTTTTCTCTAACCCACTTTATCTATTGTAAACATAGAATTTGAATCTTTCTCTGAATCAGAGTATCTACCACCTCCATTAGCTTACCGGATAATGTTTCGATATTCCAAGAACCAATACGAATCTTATTATTTAGGACTAGCTTTCTTACCCCCACATCCATCCATATTGAAAATACGGAGACCCTTTCTGTAAATTATTCAATACATTCAGGCGAAAATAATGAAATAGTATGCAAGAATAAAATTATTAAGTTGAAGCCAAAAGAGTAAATAAAAAGCAATCAAAAGAAAATAGTGGGCAACTTGTGAAGCTGCAATGGTAAATAATAAAAACGCTAAATGCCGAAACTAAAACTACTCAGAAATACACAAGGAAATGAAACAAAATTAGGTATATCGAGGTCTATAGTTGTATGCTGTATTAGAAAACCAAATAGGATCTATGGTTATATGTTTGATTAGAAAACTGAATACCAATTGTACTACTAGTGCTAGTATCACAACTACCACTGTCACTGCCATTGCCACTTAGACAACAAGCGGTTGGACTTGCTGATGATTTCATACTCATTATAAAAAATGAGAATAAATATTTAGCTAACAAGAAAAATGTCAAAAGAAGCATACATTTTATAAAAATGGATGCATGCACCTTATCTACCTCACTTCACATTACTAACAGAGGTCATTTGATATATAACTTTGTTCTAACAAAATTCTCTAAACAAGGTATATTGAACTTTACCTTATATGCATGTAATCGTTCTATAAGAAAGAGACACAAATAAGGGTGGGGGCAGAGAGAGATAAAGAGAAAGGGAGTGGGGTAGAGAAAGAGGTATAGAGAAAGAAATACACAGAGCTAGAGAGAGATACAGAGCAGGAGAGGAGGGTAGAGAGAGGTAAAGAGAAAGGGAGGGGTAAAGAAAGAGGGGTAACGACAGAGAGATGCAGACCACGAGAGGGGAGCAAAGGAAGAGGTAAAAAGAGAAAGGGATGAGAGTAGAGAAGGAGGGGTAGAGACAGGGAGAGAGTTAAAGAGAAAGGGAGGGCTAGAGAAGGAGAGGGGCAAATACAGAGAGACGCAAAGCCAAAGAGATGCAAGGGAGGGGGGCAGAGAGAGAGGTAAAGACAAAGGGAGGAGAAAGGGAGGGGTAGACAAGGAGGGGCAAAGCAAGAGAGGGGGGGCAGAGCTTGCCTCTTTTTGCGTCTGGCTGAGCTTGCCACTCTGCCTCTTCTTGCTATCTGTTTTTTTTGTTAACTGATTACTTTATGTGCAGGTTTATGACAACCTGACCCTGATACCAATAAAGGGTTGAGACCGACCTTGCTACTTATGTGAATCTCGGAGTTTGCAACGGAAAGTGTCGAGAAGATTTGCAGAGAAAAAAGAAATAAGGGAAGAAAGAAGAGGGTGATCGTTTACGGTTTCCCTCAAACGGATTACACAGGAAGATCTTGTAATGTTTTCTTTTATCAAAATCTATATTTCTATTATATTCCTTGTAGAATATTTATAGATGACTTCTTCTTCTTGGTTTTTACGTTTGGGCTTTCCATTAAAAGTTGTTTATTTTATGTAACGTTCTTGGTTTAATTCCTTAAACGTTACCATTTTTATTTTCATGTAACATTTTATAACATGAGAATGATCATTTTTCGTTACAGAGTTGATATGTGTTTTGCAAGTGGGTCATGTGGGGAGTAAGGTGTTGATCACCACAAGGAAAATGGATGTTGTAAGGGGGTTGAAAGCAGACTGCTTTCAAGAGTTGAAGGGCTTATCAAGTGCATGAAGTTGGGATCTGTTCAAGGCACAAGCATTAGAAAGCGGCGAGAATGAGGATGCCCTTTATGATCTCAAGGACATGGCTGACGTTGTAGTTAGCAAATGCCACAATGTGTCGCTTGTGTTGAGTGTCGTGGGGAGGTTGTTGAGAAATCAATTGAGAAATCGGATTACTTGGGAAGGAATTGAGAATAACTCGTTCTAGTATGGGAAAGATGTTGGAATTAATGTTAATTAATGGTTGGGTTACATTTAGTTCTTGCTAAGTATTTTCAAATATTCATTTGATGCATCTTTGATATATTGAAAGTTTTAAAGTGTAAAAGTCACATGTGGGTGAGGGATTTGTGCATTTGAAGACCAAGAGACAAAAGTTTAGTCTCATATTAATGACTGAAAATAGCTATGTCATTTTATATTAATGGTAGCTCATGAACTTTAGTTCAAAGAGTTTGTGAACATACATAACCACATGCACATGTGCATGTTGGGTCAGGCTTGTGTTTGAGAATTGTTTTCGGTCTATTTTTTATACAAAAAAGTTTTGATTTAACGGTCAAATAGATCCTATACAAGAACGGTTATGGGCAAAGAGGTGCATCGTTTGGATCAGATCCGAGATCTACCATTTTATTTATAAAATGAGATTAGGACATCCTCCCTAATCGATAGTTACTCGTGACTCTCTCTCCTCCCATTAACCTTTGCTTCGCATTCAATCCCTCTCTTTATAGTGATTACTCTCCTTTTGTTCTCTGGTTAAGGCAAATGAGGTGTGGTCGAAGGCGGCTTGAGTAAGGTACGTGCTCTTAACATTTGTTCATTTTATCTTGGGAGAGATGCACAACCGCCCGTACATACCCAACAATGGGATGATGATTTTCTAAGGAAGTTCGTACGAATGACTCGAATAGATAAGTGATTTACTATTTCATTTTACTTTAATTGTCTCTTGTATCGTTTATGTATGAATTTCTTTGGATCTGTGATTGTTCTTGATTTGTGTATGTTTACGATTGTTGCATATTGTTTATTTATGCATGTAATCCTATAATTTTTACTAACAATCTTAGAGAAATCATTATCCGTAGTGAATATGTCATCTTTTGCTATTCTCTGACATAAGGTTGATTTCACCTTGATGTTGAAAAAGTTTGTCGATTTCTACTTTAAATGCTGACAACAAACTTTGAAAATCTGATTGACAATGCTAGGTTGCATACTTTCATTGAGTTGGATTGTTCCCTACCAAATGATACTTATCCTAGAAACTCATATAAAATAAAGTGGAGGGAGAAGGATATCATATGTCATTGTTGAATCTTATCCCTACCAAATGATACAGTGAAAGATCTGTGAGCTACCTTGGACCAAAAATATATTACTGAAGACTTCGATCTTAAAAGTATTCCATAACCAAGTTTCTTAAGTATTAAATGGTAGTGGAAAAATGTGTGACTGCACATGAGTTCAAGTTTATATGTCATAGTATGAAGAAAGAAGAGATGAAGCTTCTTGATAAATTTATTATTATATTTATTATTGAAAAGTTTCCTAAGTCTTGGGGGGACATTCGTCTAAATCTCAAGCAAAAAAAAGATAACATGACCCTAGATGATATTATGATAGATCTAATAATGAGGAAGAGTATAAAAACAATAAACTAGTTACACTTATTGATAAAACCCTTAGACTCAACTTGATGGTAAGAAAGAGACAACCTAGTGATCATAAAGGAAAAAAACAAAGTACAAACTATAAACATGAAAATTTTCACTCCTAGTTTATGGAACTCGAAGTGAACCTTTTTGTGCCTACGCTTTTGCGAGCGTGCCAGCTAGCTTACTCAAACTAGCGAAGGTTTTTGAAATGATTTTCTGACTTTGGCGATTGTAGGTAAGTAGACTCTTTTCGCTTTAAACCTTCTTGAACCGACATTCAAGAGTTAGTTTAAGCGCTTTAGAAACTTCGATTTTCAAACAAGTATTTACTTCGAATGATAAGTGTTTTTGACGAATTTGGTTCGTGCACTCTTTGCAACTTTTATTACGGGGTTGGACGTCCCTACTTTTCTTGCAAGTTTTATCTGTTTAGGCCTGATGTGTGTTTAATGTGTGGCATAATTTCAGCGTGGTTTGAGTGATTTGTTCGAGGGTTTTGAAAGCGAGCGAATGCAGGGATGTTGAAAATCTTTTTGGGTTTTCGAGAGCGATGATGCGAACTCACCCAAATTGAAATTACAACTCACACTGCTTTCACAAAAGTAAACCCACACGAATTGAAGTACAACTCTACTTTTACAAAAGTAAACTCACATGAATTTAAGTGCAACTCTACTTTCACAAAAGTAAACCCACACGAATTTAAGTGCAACTCTACTTTCACAAAAGTAAACTCACGCGAATTTATATATATATATATATATATATATATATATATATATATATATATGTTTATCCTAAGAGCGGAAAGGCTCGAGTATTCGTGGGTGTACTTGTGTACAATTTAAGAGCGGAAAGGCTCGAGTGCTCGTGGGTGTACTCGTGTACAATTTAAGAGCGGAAAGGCTCGAGTGCTTGTGGGTGCGATTACTCGACTTTTACAAAAGTAAACTCACGCAAATGTAAGTGCAACTCACTCTGCTTTCACGAAAGTAAATTTACCCGAATGTAAGTTCAACTCACATGACTTTTATGAAGTAAATTTACCCAAATGTAAGTGCAATTCACACGACTTTCACGAAGTAAATTTACCCGAATGTAAGTGCAATTCACACGACTTTCACGAAGTAAATTTACCCGAATGTAAGTGCAATTCACACGATTTTCACGAAGTAAATTTACCCGAATGTAAGTGCAACCCCCACGACTTTCACGAAGTAAATTTACCCGAATGTAAGTACGTACACTTGCTTAAGAAAAGATGGGGTTCGAAGTATAGAATGTTTTATAAGGTATATTGGGGCAGAGAGCGAAAAGGCTTAAGTGCATGTACATATAAAGAGCGGAAAGGCTCGAGTGCATGTGTGTGTGATCGTGTTCATCCACCAGATCAAAGTGGAAAGGCTCAAGTGCTCGTGGGTGTGATCGTGTTCATGCACGAATATTACAATCCGGGGAGAGACTTCACTCTATTAATACAACCCCATTATGAATTGAATTTAATGAAACAAGTGGTTTAAAACCGAAACTAACTGTACTTACAAGTTTTCGTTCGGTTTAGCCCTTGATTCCGCTTGTTGGATTCGCTCGAGTCCACTTCGTCGCAGCTGTGAGCTGGGTCCACCTTCTTTGTGTCGAGCCTTGGATTCGGCTAAGTCAAGTCCACCCCGCCCCAAGATGTGGCTTCAATCTCTCCCACACCGAGCTGACTCTTCAAATAGTAAATTAATTGCCTTCGTGATCGATGCCACATGTTAGCCTTCAGGATACATGGAACCAAATATCGTGTGCATTGCGATCACTGATAGATAATGGTGGGTCAGGTTGTTGCGGACTTCATGTTCACTGTCTGACCATCTCTTAGCTGCTGCAGAGAGCTTTGAAGCGCACGCAACAGAAACTCTGCAACTATTCTTAACCTTCCCTGATTTCCATCACCCCCTGCGTTTCCGCTCCCATAGACTTCCTTCCATTCCCAGAAGCGACATGTGTGTAGTCTCACCGAAAGTGTACCTCAGCCTAATGGATACACAGTATGGAAGCCAAGATGCACCGCCAGCAGCATTTATGTGTGGGACATGAGTTGGGTCTAAAACAAGAGTAAGGCCAAAATTAACAGAGTTACGTGACCGATCATAGTGAATGTCACTCTTGGATGTTCCCCGGCTCGAGTTGTCAGGATACTCATTGACCGAAAAACCAGAGGCTCTCAAGACATAGCTCAATCTGTGGCCTTTGCACTGAGGCAACATCCCCAAACTGTCCCTGTACTAGTCCTTTTTTCCAGGATATCAACTTCAAGAATTCCCGTAGTACAGGAACAGGAAGTGTAAGTACGGTGATAAATGACGCTACTCGAGAGGCATCATAGGTCTCCGATGCAACGCGGCGACTGAAATAGTCACAAATCTCTGCTATTTCAGATGTAGTAAGCTCTTCTTGTGAATTGGGTTGATTTTGTTGTTGCTGCTGATGGTGGAATCGTTTGACACTCAGAACTTGAAGGAGAAGCTGCATGCGGTGTACACTGACAGCGAAAACATAACCCCCTGAAAAGGAAATAGAGATCAACACGAAATAAAATACAAAATTGCATGCAATGTGCACTAATACTAAAAACATAATCCCGGAAAAAGTAATCAACACAACATGAATTACAGAAGAAACGGAGAGAACATAAAGGTTTGATTAATTAAGAGGAAGTACGTGGTGTAGATTCTGGACTTTCACACGCACGCACACACACAAGTTGCTTTTCCTCAAGGGCATATTCCTCTAACTAACTATTCTCATTTTTTGTTAGGTTTAGGCAAATCACCCTACGGAGGTGCAATATCTGAAGGGCACATGCCCTTGTCCAAAACTTCTTTTGGTTGGCCTTTCTGTAAATCATGCCCCAATTTGAGTATATAAGCAATACACAAACACAAACAAGTTTTTTTCTCAAGGGCACATGCCCCTAACTGAATATTCTTATGTTTTGTTAAATCTGTGGCAAACTATGCACTACGGATATGCGATAGCTGAAGGACAGATGACCTTATCCAAAAGTTATCGTTTTTGGTTAGACTTTCTGCAAATCATGCCCCAATATCAATGTTCAAATGCATGACACCCGTTCAATTGATGAAAAAATAACTTAAAGTAGCCACAATATATCGACCATACCCAGCATGTCAATGACGCCAGATTATTGAACAAGAGCTGCCTTGGTGTGTGCAAATGCGTGCATGTGTGTGTGTGTGTGAGAGAGAGCATCTTTATGCAAGCAGAACTTGACTTTAAGGCGTAGAGGATAGGTTCTCAACCAACAGAAACAACATGCAAACTCAAAGATGGAGTTAATCTAATACAGCAGAAGAAACTTTAGACAAAAGATGCCAAGATGAGATGCTGACAAATAAGACCAGTTCTATAAAAGACCGCAGATAGTTCCTCTTACCCCACAAAGAACCGCAAAGCGGGCTGCTCCGAGTCCAAGTTCAAGAGTGTTCCTTCATTGTCTTTTAAAATTGACCCCAGAATTTCCTTAATAAGATCCGGTAACTGTGCAAACAGCCAGAGAACACCAAGATACATCAGGGTGCTTCTCAAAACCTTCTTCAGAGCAGTAAGAGGAACCCATCCTCCACCATAGCCCCCATCATCTCCAAGCCCCATGAAAGCAGAACTCAGTTCTCCTCTAACTTGAACTGGGACCCCTGCCCCTGGTGAAAGACGAACAGGCAAGCCTGGATTTGCAGCAGCCAAGTTTGAGGCTCCGATTAGGTTGCTACCTATTCGGCTCAATCTAACACCTTGGTTTCCAGCTGCTGTTCCAGGTTTGGACAACCCAACAGAAGAAATCCGCTGAGTCGGCCACTGGTGGTGGCAGTCAGCTGTGAAACCATTGCACTTGAGGTTGGATTTAAATTACTTGAATTGACAGAACCAATTGCACTTGGTACTCCGCCATTAAAGTTGGCATCCAAATTGTTCAGTCCCTGAGAACGTGCTCCATTATGAAAGGCCGAAACTGCGGACAAGGGAGCGAGCCACCAGCCTGTGCACCACCCTTCGGAGGAGTAGCAGGTTGCAACCATACTTGATCACCAGCGAAGCACCGCATGTCAACTTGAAAGTTTTTACGATAAATTATACGTATCCAGTAAGGACCTCTTAGACAACAGATACATCGGTCGGCAGCAACGAGCTAGGAACAATGCCGGGTCCGCCTCTTCCAGCCGCAGACAGCATAGCAGCACGGTAAGGGTAAGGACCATGGCTGCTGATGGAGTCCATTGCAGGAGTACCTCCAGCTGCATTTCCAACTGCAGAACCTGAAGCCGATTGGTTTGTGTTTGAACAACAATCCTTGTGATGCTACAATAGCATTTTGCCTAGGGAGGGTAGAAGCGCTGACGGTTGTGGTAGCATGAACAGCAGGAGAACCAGGACCAACCATACGCGCAGGGCGTATAGCACCAGCAAGAGCAAGCAATGGACCAGCAGTAAGTCTAATACAATCCAGAAGAGAAGATATCTCTGCTCCATTAATAAAATCCTCCAAGAACTTCATGAGAAAGAGAAAGTTTCAGTTTAAAACTAAGTATCCTGAACAATATACTGAAAATTGTCGTAGGAGAATTTTTAAGTCGGCGACAACACTGGCACAGGAAAATAAGTAATTTTGCTATCAATTTCGTCAACTACAAATAGATAGATGTTCATCAGGAAGAGAAATCAGTTAAAAATGTTGGGTGTCTGAATAATTAACTACAAATAAGTAGACAGAATAAACAATAAATTGCATTCAGAATGAAAAAATTTCCACCTCCATCAATTGCAGCCCTTCAAAGGAAAACAACACCAAATAACTCAAGGTCAAAATCAAGAACTTATATCTAATTCTCCATCAACCAGGAAGGTGGTTACCAAAGAGTAGCAACAGAAGCGGAAAATTGCAGACATCCACACTATGCGGCACATGGGTATTTTTGTAGTTTTAGCAGGTGGGCACGTAAGTCCTGGTACTTATATCCCTACCGACGGTTTACTTCAAAGTGAGTTTACCGTCACAGGAAAAGGAAAGAATACCCGTACAAAGGAAACAGAGGAAAGTACATAAATATATGAGATATTCGTGATAGTAAGAGCTAACCTTAGTGTGAGGCCACAGTTGATCAGGATACATGCATTGTGCAGCCATCTTTACCTGCTTTCCATTCAATAACAAAACGTACAACTATTCCAGGCATTGAGCCATAATAAATAAACCAAAGACTCATCAAACCAACAGCTTCAATCCTGAATGATTTCTTCAATTGATCGGGCATTTTATCAGCAATGTTGTTTGCCCCAACCTGTCATTTATCCTCAGAGTTACCATGAGCATCATCGGTCTCGAGCCTGATTTAATTTTGTGTGTGCTTGGTCATGTGCCATCCATTTTGACTTAGTATGGGCTGGTTATGAGCCCATCTTTGATTTGATTTGGGACTTGATTTGAATTGATCCCTTGTAGGTTGTTGGAGTTACTTCTTTAGACTCCATTTCTTCAGAGCGAACCAATTCTCCTTTGGTTGATTTAGGTAAGAATTGGTTTCAAATGTTTTTGATGATTTAAAACCATTTCTTTTAAGATATGTTTGAAAACCTCGAATTTTGATCAAAATCTTCAAATATTCTCTTTAGAGTACAATTGAGTCCCATCTTAGTTTTTGTTTGCATAGGTGACCTTCTTTCACTCCCTCAGTTAGTCTTTAACTGTTTTGACCACTTTAACCCTTTAGTGGGTATAGGGTTTCAGTCCACTTTAACCCTTTTAATGAGTGTAGGGTCTCGAGCCTCTTTAACCCCTGGGTATAGGATCTGAGACCACTTTAACCCTTTGATAGCTATAGGGTCCTCGTATAGGACTTTCCTCGACCTAGCGAGTTTTTGAGGTCTTGATTTGGACTTTTTGTTTTGAATTTCGAAGATCTTGGAATTTTGAGAATTTATTATTTTGTAAACATTTTGTGGGTTTGATTCCCAATGTCTCATTTTTATTTATTTCTTTGAAAAATTGTTTGAAACCATTATTTTTTTGAAGGCAATATTTTAAAACAGCAAAATCCTATCAATTTGGCATTGAGGACAAAGCAGTCATTTTTTTCAAAATGATCAAGTCAAGAGTTGACTAATGAAGGGTCAATGCCAACACTAAAGCAAGGGTTGGATGGCTAGGTCAAGGGCTCATCCATACTTAAAGACGAGCTGCACTTGACTAAGGCATGGCCGATCATTCTTACCTAAGGCATACATAGCTCGACCAAAACAAGAACAAAGTGGCTCGATTGTACCATGCCATGAGGCACCAAGCCCACATGGACCAAGACGGAACCACTACAAGCCCCATGTGACCAGAAACCCCTCTTGGATCAAATCAAACTTGGGCCAAACACGTGCTCCATGCCCAATTTGTGGAAGATCTTAGAGACTCTCCTTGAAGCTATAAATAGACCCCTTAGAGGGCTGGTTTGAGATCATCAAAGAGGATAATCAAGAGAAAAACCCAAAAAGAAAATTAAGAGAGAAAATCCCAACAAAATGTGAGAGAAAGAGAGAGAGAGAAGAGGAGAGGAGAAGGAGGAGATCGCCCCAAGGAGGAGGTGTTTCCAAGCCACTAGCCATTCGAAGCCTTCCAAAATTCAATCAAAGTCGATTTTCTTCCCTTCTTTTCTTTCTTTCTTCAATTTCATTCAATTTAAGTTGTAATTAAGGAGTAATTGTCTCCAAAGGCATTGTAATATTGGAGCGAAGGTGCTGCAAAATTTCATTCAAGATCATCGGTAAGATCATCCATTACTTATTCAATTTATAGTTGCTTCATTCCCAATATACATTGTATACCTTATAGTCTTTCATCTCCTCTATGCTTAAGCTATACATTAATTTTCCTTGATTATTACACTTCTCCCTTGATGAAATTTCTTTGGATGAGAATCTAATATGTTAGAGATTGGTTGGATGCATTCATTAGATTCTTAAAACAGAAAACTTTATTTTTAGTATTCTACATAAGTCTGATCGTCGAATTTTTTAACCTCTGTCTATGAACCAAAAATTCTGAAAATTGGTACACACATTTAATATACTAGCCAACACACCATAAAATTTTCAAGAATTTTAGGTGCATGTAAGGTCATAAATAAAATCATATAAAACCAAATAAAATGAGAACCGAATCTAACTGCACAACACATTCTGTAACAAAACCTGAGTAAAAGTCCTTTAACTCTGTCTGTAGTGATCCAAAAACCTTAAAAATAGTTCCAATTCTCATAGCATTCCAACTTGAGTAATTTCATAAAATTTCATCACCTACGTGTAGAGATACAGGCATTTTTTTAAGCCTATGTGTTTCTGTCACAAGGTTTGTCCCGAGTTCCAAGGCTAAGAGCTTCAATGATTTAGTTTTGCTCATCCACAAAGCTAAAAACCAAAATAAAAATATTTCAATAAACTCCACACCTGAATCTCTTTTAATTAAATTTTTCAAGATTTTTAGAGATCCAAAAAATACCAAAATAATTAGGATCATGTGATATTGGAAACATAACTATTTATGGTTTTCAAGATTGAACTTGAATTTTTGTAAGGGAAAGATCACACAATTTTGGAAAGGCTTTTCAATTTAAAACTTTTTTCGAAAACATACTGGATCCAAAGCATCTAGGCTGACCACTAAGCATTGATTTAAGAAGGCCTACATCGAAAAGAACTCACTTGTCCTCATTCGCCAAAGAAGTCAGAACTCAATTTTGCAAGTTTTAGAAAACTTACTGACAAGCTCGTGCTTGTTTTTGTAAATCCGATTTTAAGTCGATTCATAGACTAAGGAATTTTATTTACATCTACAATCTTGAAGTTCATGATGGATATCTCTGACCCTGCCATCTCCTCCTTTTGCTCTTGGGCCTCTTCCTTTGGTCCCTTACCCTCCTTTACACGATCCCCCATGTATGTGGGAAGTCCTCACCAACCAATCTTTCCTTTGTCTTATATCCACAAAGTGGTGAGAGCCTCATTCTCCATCTCATGTCTTCTTCCTCCATTCATCGAGAACTGCTTTGACCTATTTGCCTAGGTTCTCGGGTAGAAAATATAGATGCCATTCAAACTCAACATCCTTAGTTTCTTCTTTTGGCTCACCTACCCATGTAGAATCCCCTATTGAAGGATCAAATGAATGGAAATCTCTCTTGTTCGTTTAAACTTTGTCTGGCTTTGAGGGTTGAGAACTCCATCTTCATCTTTGGTTTTAATCTTGCTTTGATTCCTCATTAGAGTTGACGATGACTAGAGGGTGGTTATTGAATGATATTTTTCATGACCCCTAGAGAGCCCATCACGTTCCAACTACTTTCTATATTGATCCCTCCTTCATTGAGCACATTCCTTCTCGGTATGAGTAATCAGTCAATAACTAGACGAGGTTAGGTGGATAGTCGAAAATTCTCTTGCCATTGCTCAACTCTTGAGGGTTCAGTTCGAGGCTTGATCATTCAACCTTATAAAGGAAGTTGATTTTCATCTCACAAAATATCAAATGGACTTAGACCATTATCTATTCAAACCTCAACGGTTTGAGGCAAGTATCGACGATGTTGGCAAAACACTGATCTTGAGATAGGTCTCTCTCTCGAGGATACTCCAGGGTCATGAACAATAGGTTGCCTTTCTCGTCACCTTGGATCAACTCTTTAATGATTAAATGGGCAATACGGCCTCATGTAGAACCCCATATTATGTTGTGATTTCACCTGGTGAGACCAAAGATTCCCATTGGCTTTTGAGATGTGATCAATATTTGAGATGTGAAAAGCCAAGTTTCTTTCTCATCAGTTTCTATCTCTTTCCTCTTTCAGGTTTGAAGAGAATTACAAACATAAGAAGGTCTCTGTGTTAACTCAGCATCCATGACCTCAGCCGAGTAAGACTCATCATCAATATCTTGCATCATATCTTCTAGGCAAGAAATTAGAGCTTGGCATTGATTATGCCTCGAGTCTTATTGCATATTGCTTAATGCATCTAGGGTGTTCAGGATGTATTTAACCTCTGTCACTTGGTTATCGAATTGGGCTAGAGTTGAGCAATATTTTTCTAAACCCTTCTTAATCTTTGTGTGCAGACGATTCTACGCTAATGCCATGTGTTGGGCCTCGGTAAACTATATATGGCAACCAGTGACCAACTCATGAAACTTCTTGAAAAAGACTTCTACAATTTCCCTCGCTTTTTGGTGAGAATCATTAAATTTGTAGGTGTTGACCAACTCATCACATGTTTAGATAGAGGCGGGTTTAAACGAAGTGTACCAAGCATAGGCTTGACAAGTGAGAGAAGAGACACAAAATTTAAGTTTGTGTATCTCACTATCACCTAACTCCCTACACTTGAGCGTGAATCCTTGAATATTTATTTTCTTGTCCCAAAAAAGTATGTAAACACCTAAACTTTTTGTAGGAAAATATGCTTTTAAAACTTATTTTTAAAATACCAATTTCAAGGTACATAGGGTGAAACCATGAATCTTAGATTTTATAAAAAATTAGAGCTCACATGAAGAAGAAATACAATTTTTGGAAGAGAGAAAGAAGAATTTGGAAGGCTTCTGGCTCCAAATGACAAAGAAGGCTTCACCAAAAGTTATTTCAGGAAGTAGGTTGACCATGACTAGTATTATACCCCTTCTTATGTGCTTTTAACCTTAAATGAATTTCATTTAAAATTCTAAGGTTAGACCCATTTTTATTCAGAAAAGCCCTATCAAGCTAAAATAAAAAACCTGTTTTATTTTATTTGTTCATTAGATTTTATTAAAAGAAATAATATTTATTATAGGATATTTAATAATGCCCCTTTTTTTATAGTTATCATGCATAAGAATTTCAGAACTCCGCCCAGGTAAGGGATCACCCTTGCATTGCCGGTCCCAAGCCCGGATAAAGGAGGGTTGTGTTAGGCTTCCGACAGCCAGCGTAAAACTTCGTCGGATTTCTACAACATGGATTACAAAAATTATGAGCATTGCTTTGGGGCGTCCCCGCCTAGCGACGTGCTGCAGAGCCCGAATGCAGTAAGAAGTAAGCAAGGGCCACTACATTTTCGCCCGAATGTAGTGAATCAATTGCAGAGAGGGTTCCCACATCATGGACGGGTGTGGGTAAAGAAGTTAGTCCCGCTACATTGCCGCCCGAATGTAGTGAAAAATTTTCAGAGAGGGTCTCCGCATTTTGATTATGGACGAATGTGGGGGGTAAGGAAGCTAGTCCTAGATAATAAGATTCGTATTGGTTCTTGGAATATCGGAACATTATCGGGTAAGCTAATGGAGGTGGTAGATACTATGATTCGGAGAAAGATTCATATTCTATGTTTACAAGAGACAAAATGGGTTGGAGAAAAAGCAAAGGAGATAGAGGATACAGGTTTTAAATTATGGTACTCAGGTAAAGAAAAGGCCCGAAACGGAGTTGGTATTATCATAAATAAAGATTTAAAGGAGAGTGTAGTAGACATACAACGATATGGTGACCGAATCATGACATTGAAATTAGTGTTAGGAGTAGAGGTTTTGAATATAGTTTGTGCTTACGCACCCCAAGTAGGACTAGAAGATAGTATAAAGACAGTTTTTTGGGAAGAGTTAGATAAGGTGTTTCAAAAGATTCCACAAAGGGAGATGATTTGTTTAGGAGGAGATTTAAATGGACATGTCGATAAAGAGGCATTAGGATATCAAGGGATTCATGGAAACTTTGGTTATGGGGATATAAACGAGGAAGGTAGGGAGATTTTAAATTTTGCTATGTCATTTGATCTCTTTATAGTTAATACAATCTTCAAAAAACGAGATGAACATTTAATTACTTATAAGAGTGGCTTATCACAAACACAAATTGATTACTTTATTTGTAGAAAAAAAGATAGAGCGTGTTGTAAAGATTGTAAGGTAATTCCAGGAGAAAACTTAACCACCCAACATCGACTTTTAGTTATGGATTTACAAATAAAAAAATGGACAAAGAAGAAAAGAGTGCATCGAGCTATTCAGACTAAATGGTGGAACCTCAAAAGCGAGAAAGAAGATATATTTAAACAGAAAGTCCTTCAAGGAGATGTTTGGAATTATGTTGGTACACCCTCTGATATGTGGAACAATATGGCTATACATATTAGGAAAGTGGCGAAAGATGTGTTAGGGGTATCTAAGGGAGGTGTACCGGCACAAAAAGAAGCTTGGTGGTGGAGTGAAGTAGTACAAAATAAAATCAAGGCAAAGAGGGCATGTTACAAATTACATTATGCTAAGAAAACTAGTGAAACTTTAGAAGCTTATAAGAAAGCAAAGAAGGAAGCAAAAAAGGCCGTTAGTGAAGCAAAAGCTAAGATTTGGGATGACTTATATAAAAAACTCAACTCAAAAGAGGGTGAAAGAGATATTTTTAGGATAGCTAGGGCTAGAGATAAGAAAACTAAAGATCTTAATTATGTTAGATGCATAAAAGATGAGGATGAAAAAATTCTAGTGGCAAATGATGATATAAGAAATAGATGGAAAAACTATTTTTATAATCTTTTTAATGAAAGTAAAGATGTTAGTATTAGTTTAGGAGATTTAGCCAAGTCAGAAAAGTATATAAACCACAATTTCTACCGACGTATTCAAAAGAATGAAGTCAAAGAGGCTCTTAAACATATGAAGAGTGGTAAATCGGTAGGACCAGATAATATTCCTATAGAAGTTTGGAAAATACTAGGAGAAATAGGAATCACTTGGCTCACAAGACTATTTAATGAAATATGGAAAAACCAAAAGATGCCCGAGGAATGGAGAGCAAGTACATTTATACCCGTATATAAGAACAAGGGAGACATTCAAAATTGTGCGAATTATCGAGGTATCAAGTTAATGAGTCACACTATGAAATTATGGGAAAGAATTATCGAACGTAGGTTAAGACAAGTATCAAGTACAACAGAGAACCAATTTGGATTTATGCCAGGTAGATCTACTATTGAAGCGATTCACCTTTTGAGACGTCTTATGGAACATTTTAGAGCAAAAAAGAAAGACCTTCACATGATATTTATTGATCTAGAAAAAGCTTATGATAGGGTACCGAGGGAGGTTCTTTGGAGAACTTTAGAAAAAAGAGGTATCCCATTGACATATATTAACCTTATAAGAGACATGTATGATGGTGCAAAAACATGTGTGAGGACTCATGAAGGAACGACAGACTTCTTTGAAGTTAATATTGGGTTACATCAAGGATCAACTTTAAGTCCATACTTATTTATAACGGTGATGGATGAGTTAACAAAACATATTCAAGATGAAGTACCTTGGTGTATGTTATTTGCAGATGACATTGTATTAGTGGAGGAGTCTAAGGAAAAAGTTAATAGAAAATTGGAACTATGGAGAGAAACATTAGAAAACAAAGGCCTCCAACTTAGTAGAACAAAGACAGAATATATGGAATGTAAGTTTGATCATTTGGCTACTTCAGAGGACATAGAAATTAAAATTGGCACACATTGCATTCCCCAAAAGGAAACTTTTAAATACCTAGGGTCAATTTTTCAAAGTGATGGAAGAATTGATGGAGATGTTACACATAGAATTAATGCTGGTTGGTTAAAATGGAGAGGAGCATCAGGTATTCTTTGTGATAAGAAGATACCATTAAAATTAAAAGGTAAATATTATAGAGCAGCAGTTAGGCCTGCCATGTTTTATGGTTCTGAGTGTTGGGCAGTTAATCATCAACATGTACAAAAGATGTCAGTGACAGAAATGAAGATGTTGAGATGGATGAGTGGTCATACAAGAAAAGACCGTATACATAATGAGGTTATTAGAAACAAATTAGGAGTGGCACCAATAGAGGATAAAATGAGAGAACATCGTTTAAGATGGTTTGGACATATAGAAAGAAGATCAAAAGAAGAACCTGTAAGAAGGTTAGAAAAACTAAATTTGGAAAGTATTAAAAGAGGTAGAGGACGACCACAAAAGTGTTGGAAAGAAACAATAAAGAATGATCTAGCTTATTGTGAGTTAACTGCTAACATGGCACACGATAGAGATCTGTGGAAACAAAGAATCCATGTAGCCGACCCCGTCTAGTATGGGAAAAGGCTTAGTTGTTGTTGTTGTATGCATAAGAATTTCAGAACTTACATGCACATAAAAATCTATGCACATTTATGGCACAAAATAAGGGTCTATTTGTAAAAATGATGTTTTCAATGCATATATATATATATATATGTATAAGGAGAACTTTTTTATTAAGGTTTTATATTTTGAGCATTATTGAATACATAATTGTATGAAAGAAACCAAAATTTGTGTAAGACACTTGTCATGCTCCCCTTTTGTTCTTATCACTACCATTTTGTCAAAAAGCTCTATATTTATATTTATTTTTAAAACAAGACAAAATATAGTCTTTATTTAAAAAACCTTACTATACATTTATGTACATGTCTCAAGACTTTAATCAATTAAGCTTAAGTCTCATTTGAACCTAGCATAGGTGATCCAAGCCTATCGATTCCACATTTGTTCTAGTCCACATATATCTATGGGTTGCTAGATGAGTTATTTAAGGTATTTTGAAAATTAAGATTTTTATTATCAAAATTGATATTGTCTTCTTCTTTGATTGAGAGTTAAGTAAGAATACTTTGTCCTTCTAGATTTTATTGTAAGTAGTTCATTACAAAAAGAAGTTGCTTTTTGAAACTATGTTTGTGATCTTTGAAACTGATGCATTAGCCATGATCACCTATAAAGAATTGGATTGCAGGATTGTTCTTGTCTTAGTGTCTATATTAGGAGAATTATTCTTTTCCCTTTCTTTACTTCTAGCTTGTAATAAATACATACTCTTCATCATGATATTCACAAGGTGCATTCCCTTGCCCCCTCATCATTTCAGGGTCATAGGCCCCTTAGCTTAGGGCATATCCATATTCAAATCATGGTTCATGGAGTATATTTATGACGTGCGTTTTCATATGAACTGGTGCATTCTTGAGTTGTTTTCAGCATTTCTTAGAGCATGCATACTTCTAGTGATGCAATATATATCCATGACATTCAAGCATTTTTTTTAGCTAGGGGAATTTATCTTTTTCAAGTCAAAATAGGATTTAGGAATTTGTTCAATTTGATAGGATTTTCTCCTTGCTATGATAGAGATGCTTTTGCTTGATATTTCTCTATATGATAGTCCCTCATTGCTATGAATAATTCATGAAGATCTTCTGAGTCCATGATGAGTTCTCTCTGAATGGGTTGAATTCTTATCTCCTACTCCTTTCTCTCTATTTCCATTGGTGTCTGTTATTTTGATTAGTTCTTAGATTTATTGTTTTTATTTTTCTAGGCTTAGGCTAATCATAGGTTTTATGCTTTCTATTTATTTACAAGCTTTAAAATAGTTTATTTTTATTCAAACTTTATTTTCTAGGATACCTTCACTTGATCTTGCTCTAAGCTTTTTGTGTCTTGTAGGGATTTTACTAGAGGCAGCACCTATAGGGATTGATCCCACGATGATTTGGTCTCATCACAAGATAACATTTAGGGGAGTGGGCACATCCATAGTGTGTCATCCCATTTGATAGTACATCCCCCTCCCTTTTGTTGCATATCAAGATAAATTTGTAATAGCCATCCTATTGGGCCTGGACCAATCTTTGACTTAAAATGTATTAATTTTCTTATTATGTAATATTTGGAGTGAGTCTCCTATTTGTACAACCTGTATGATATCTTGAGAACGCTTCAAAAGGGACTCAAGGATCTACTAGAGACTATAACTCATGGAATTTTGATTGGAAGAAGAGAAGGATTTCCTAAAAATTCCATTATGTGATCTCCTACACTTCAAAAATTCAAGATTCATGTATTATTTTCATGTTCTTTTAGAATTGGTCCTTTTAAAAATCAATTTTATGAAAAAAAAGTTTGTTTCAAAAAGAAAAATTTTTCGCCCCAAGAAAACTTTCAAAAATATTTTAAACTTGTCTTTCTACTCTTCATTTTCTAAAGAAGAGGTTTTCAAAGCAATCTTGCTGATTTGACTTTGAAAAAAATTCTCTTATGCCAACCAAAAATCTCTTTATGAAAATTAATTATCTTTCTCATGAAAATAAAAAATCTCATATTTGTCTTGTACTCCACGAGTATGCCTAGTTCATGGTACATCCCATGACAAGACACCCCTTTGCCCTAGTCATGCCCTAATTCGAGTCCATGTTATTTGTAAAATCCCTAGTCATGCCCTAATTCGAGTCCACGTTATTTGTAAAATCCCTAGTGAGGCCCTAATTCAACTATATGGTATTATCCAAAAAAATTGTGCTTTTACACCAAATTTCATAAAGAGTTTCCAAGTTGTCCAAGAAATTTTTTTCTACCAAAATCTTAAAAGCAAGTAAAATTTTAGTGTTTACTTCTTTGCCATCAACCAAATTATTCTTGATTGATGCCAAAGAGGGGCATGTGTAAACACCCAAAATTTTTCTAGGAAAATATACTTTTAAAAATTATTTTCAAAAAACCAATTTTAAGACATATAAGGTGAGACCCTGAGCTCACATGAAGAAATAATACAATATTTTAAAAGAGAAAAAGAAGAAAGAAAGACTAATTTTAAAGGTTTCTGGCTCTAAATGACAAAGCCGGCTTCACCAAAAGTTATCCCATGAAGTGGGTCTATCATGGCTAGTATTCAACCCTTCCTTAGATGCTTCTAATCTTAAATTAACTTTATTTAAAATTCATGGGTTAGTTATACCCGTTTTTACCTAGAAAACCCTTGTCAAGCTAAAATAAAAAACTTGCTTTTATTTTATTTATCTATGAGATTTTATTAAAAGAAAAATTACTTATTATTTAATATTTAATATAGAATGTTTTTATATTTATTAAATGTAAGAATTTTGGAACATACATGCACATATAAATTTATGCATATTTAGGGCATAAAATGAGGGTCTATTTGTGAAAATAATGTTTTCAATGCACACACACACACACACACACACACACATATATATATATATATATATATATATATATATATATATATATATATATATATATATATATATATATATATATATATATATATATATATATATATATATATATATGTATGTATAAGGGAGAATTTTTTTATTAAGGATTTATATTTTGAGCATTATTGAATACATAAATGTATCATAGAATCCAAAATTTGTGGAAGACATTTGTCATGCTATCCTTTTGTTCTTATTACTACCATTTTATCAAAAAGCTCTACATTTATATTTATTCAAGAAACAAGGCAAAACGAGTGTCTATATTTAAAAAGCTTATTATGAATTTATGTATAGGACTCAAGATTTGACTCAATTAATCTTAAGTCTCATTTGAACCTAGCCTAGGTGATCCAATCCTATCAAACCTACATTTGTCTTAGTTGACCTATGCTATGGTGCTGAAAATTTATTTGAGTCAATTACTTAGTGTAGCATTATATCAAAATTCAGTTTTGAGCCAAACCAAGACTACCTTATCCATGGCTCTCAACTCATCTCATTGGAATCAGCTCCACATTAAGCTACAATGGTTCATTCCATTTTGATGGTTTGAAGCCAACAATTATCAAGATTCATCAAGGTTTCTAGTCATGACAAGCACTAAAATTATATTCAAGTCACCCTGAGAAGCCATACAAGCCATGTCAAGCCTCAAAACAAGCCGAACCACTCAAGGAGCCCCCATGCCACATGGGAGTCAGCCAAGCCATCAAGCCAAAATAGAAGCCACTTATCCACATATAGGTTTAACATCAAAGGAAAATTATTTTAAAGCTCTAAATTTCTACCTTTTAAGAATTATTAGAGATTTTGTAGGGATCAAATCTCGTTGTTTCTTATCGCTAAAGGGGCTGGATCTCCTCTATAAATAGTCTCCTTGTCCTCCCATTGTAATCCATCTCTGATCTCTCCAATATATCAATCTTTCTCATCTATGAAGTATCAATAATCTCTCTCTCTAATTATCAAGCAACAATAATACTTCCAAGTTGTGGAGCAAGTAAGGTAGACCTATTTCTCCCTCTTTCCTCCTTTTGGTACGTGCAAGTGCTGCTGTGATAAATCCATCACCGAGGAGGGACTCGCCTAGGCCCAGGACATGTTCAAAGTACCATCATTACTTAATAAATCAGCCGATCATCAAAGGAAGGCTTGCCAAGAAGGACCGTTGCACCCTTATCAACAAGTGAGTTTGAAAATCATTATCCATTTTTAACTTTTTGCTTCCTGTTCCATTAGGTCCGATAGGACTATACCTTACTTATTTTAGATTTAAAACCCTCAGTTACCTGCCTTAGTCATTTTATATTAGGTATCAGCTGACCTCAATAATTGCTTAGGCATTTCACTTTTTTAGTTTTAGTAATATTAGATATCGAATAGTTTAAATGACTTCTACATCGTCCTAGCCTAGATTTGCATAGATTCTATTCATTCTAGTTTTTAAAACCCTTTTAGCCTCTTAATTGCCTTAACCATTCATCATAGCTAAGCATATCACGCTAAAATTCTAATTGTCCCTCTAGGTTGCATGCTTTTCTTTATATAGCATAGATAACCCATTAGTCTTATTAATTCTACTCATACCTATTTTCCAACCCCTAGTTCTTTGACCTAGCCTCATCTATCCCTTCATTAGTGTAGGTCGACTTTATTAGAAATCCTGAATTTGCGTTCACGTCATATTAATAATATCAAGTAACCTTATACCCTTTTCCTTAACTTACCCCAAGTCCTTAACCCCACCATACTCATCCTACATATTTTTGGTCTCAACTTCATAGGATCCCATCTAGTTGAATTTACCCCTCTTTAGAATTTTCTGGCACTAACTTAGTTTAGATAATTTATTAATAATTGCCTGCCATAGTATCCTCGCCCCCCAACTTGAGTTCCTTCAAGTTATATACTTTTTTACATTAACACCATTAGTTTCTTGCATTTAGACTTCTTGATCATTCATATCTATTTTACAATCCGATTTTCTGGTTTTGCATTCGCACTATTTACCTGAAATAATTTTGTTTTCTACCCTAGATTTTATCGATTCTTTCTAGGCTGGTCAATTCTCAAATTTGTTGTTAGCCATTTATCTTTTACATAGCCCTTAGTTCAGCCCTATTAACCTCTTTTTTTATGAAAATTAGCCCAATTAGTTTATATCTCTAGGTAATTGACCCATCTGATTTTCTGATCTATCGTATTAGTTAACAAATCCCATATTCACCTAGGCCCTTGCACCCTCTCGATTTAATTAGGCAAACCCATTATCTCAGTTAGTTTGTATCTCCAATCAGCTGTATCGGTCCCTATAATTATCTTCTACTTTCTGATTTTAATAGCATCATAACTCATAGAACTATATCATCCTTAATTCCTATCTTTAGGGATGCTTTATAGATAGAATCAAATGATTTCTTTTCCATCAGTAATTTAAGATATAAAGATTCTCAATAGATTAGGAACTTTTGTACTTAGATTTTTTTACACTGTTTTTGATTGCCATAGAATTATCAATTTCATTATTGTATCATAGCCTCTAGTCCTTTCACAATAGTTAAATCAAAGTTAACCAAAAATTGCATCCACATAGGTGTTTTCATCATCATAAATAAATTCTGCCCTCATATAGATATTTCTGCATAATTACAACACCTTAATAGAATTCTGCATCTTAGGTTGGTTTTAACATTAAATATATTACTGCATTCATATAATCAAATTCAGCAACATATAGATAATTCTAACAAACACATTAGGTTAGTATTTTGCATTAGTTATAATCAACAGTAATATATTTCAGCACATAGAGTTAATGTCAGCATTAGTTTTCCCCTCATTTCATAGTTTTCTGAAATTTCCAGCATAAGCTAGCATAATCATTTGCATCTTAGGCACATGTTCTTGGTGTAAATTTTAGTATATCATATAGATAAGTTTCAACATAATCATGTAGTTTGTTTAAGATTAACTAGATTTTATAATATAGTACTTGCATTACCCATATTAGTTAGAATCGTCCAGTCCATATTGGAAGTAATCAACTCTATTAGATTCATACTCACATTTTAGATCCATATCCCTTGAGTCACAAAACTAATAGGAATAAGAACCCCTTTTGTACTCACGTTTCAATTTAAGTGTGAAGGCAACTTTTTCTTTTATTAGCCTAGAAATTTGTAGCATAAGAATTGACCCTTGCCCACACACCAAGAAAGTAGTTTGTGAAAAGAATCTGACTAGGGCCCTCAACGCAAAAAAGAGAGTGAATTAGAGGTGAGTCCTCCCACACTTAGTTGTATTTTTCTTTCATAAAATTAAGAAAATTGGATATAAATTGAGGATTTCGCAGAACCTAAAATTTGTATACAAAGTAGTAAACTTAGCTTTGAAATCTCTTGGGATTGGCACAAACCTATCAACTGAACAAAGATATGTCTTATGATCCACTTTAGTATTGGGAGTTTGTAGCCCACAGACCAAGTATTATTGCTGAATGCAAACTGGTGGTTTACTGATGGAAACGGTACCTAATGAGGTTCGATTGACAATCCTTTAAGTTGATATGCGACATAAGGTAGGGGAACCAGAGGCCAAAAGTTTGTTCGCTATACCGATGGTAGAATATCAACCCTTGTTTGGGCCACCATGAAGCTGGAAGCAATGGGAGGAACCATAGGATGAGATCCTTGATATGTGTTACCATTAATTTGGTAAGCACCCCCTAACATATTAGATGGTGTCGAGGTAACATAAGGTTAGATAGTAGCAATTGTTTCAAAAGATGAAACTGGAACTAAAAACTCAGGTGATCGCTTGACGATATTGACTCGTTTGCATTGCAAGTCAAGCTCTCGAGCTATGGATGGCTCATGGATGTGTGGTTGCATGTATAGGTATCGAATATTGGCACTCACTGGAATGTTATTTGAGCAACAACTTCTATAGCTTGCCTTCATTAGCCAAGTGATGGTCATAATAGACATGATTTCTGCTATCTAGTGGAACAATGCCATTTGAAGATCCCCAAACTGTCCCTATAGGCATCCGAGAACAATATCTTCATTAAATTGTATATGAGGTATAGCCAATGCAGTTACTTTTTGTTAGGGTGGGGAATGTTCCACTGAATCATTTAAAGATTGGCAATCAAGTACTATGCACCAATGATGATGACGAATGATCAATGTCTATGCTAAAATGTGACATTAAATAAACTCAACTAGGTCGAGTTTGTATAAACTAGGCAATCCCACAAGCAAGCATGAATATCTCATTAAGCATGCCAAATATGTGCTATTGTCTAAAGTAAGAGCTCCACATGAATGGTAGAACATAGTAGAATACGAGAAAAAAGGGTGTGCACTCTCATTAAGAGAAAATAGGACCAAACAAGGTATAAAGCGATGAAATAGGTTCTCAAGATGCCCACCTGTGCATCTCAGTTGCCAATAGGGTTGCGTAGACAAAGGAAGCACTCGATGTACTTAGGAAGATAAAAGAGCTACATTACTTCTAATACTAGGAAAAGTAAAAGAAGAATGAATTGTGATTGTATCATTGATTTTTGGATCTCTATCTTTGATTACACTTCTATTTATAGACTTTCATAGGAATGACAAATATCGTGTCAAGCTTCGTGGGTGTGATCCTAATAACTCTCCATTTATCTGTTCATACCATGCTTCTTTGTTGTCATATTGATAGAGCTGCAATGACTGACCCCATAGTTCATAAAATCAACTCAATATAATAGGCATGTCTCACATGCTCGAAGTAGCAATCCTTCAAGAACCACGTATCCCTTCTTTTTTTGAAACTTTCTGCCTCCTACTACATATCCTCATGTATATTTTCTGGCATCAACATAAATATATATTGTTTTTTGTTCCGTGCTAATTTATAATCTTCAAAGCTAAAGTTTTCTACAATTTTCATTGGAAGCCTCATTACCGTGTGAATTAATCAAGGTGGATACAGAATATATTTGTTGAAAAAACTTAAACAAAGTTTTAGTTCTTGATAAAAAGTATGACTTTTTTCTGTGAAATCAAAGTTCCATTTTTGCAGCTTAAGGGAAACATCTGGTCCACATTAGAACATCCCAAAAGCTTTATTATGAGAATTTTGAGGGAAAAACAAGGAAAAACATCAGGTCCTCATGATATATTTATTTTTGAAAAAATATTTTTTTTAAAAACCTTTTTATACATTTATATACATGGCTCCAGTCTTGACTCAATTAAGCATAAGTCTTATTTGAATCTAGCCTAGGTGACCCAAGCCTATCGAGTCCATATTTGTTCTAGTCGACCAATGTTACGGTGCTGAAAATTCATTGAGTCAAGTTACTTAGTCAAGCATTATATTAAAAAATCAATTTTGAGCACAACCAAGACTACCTTAGCTATGGCTCAACTCACTACAATAAAATGAACTCCACATCAAGCCACAGTGGGTCATTCCAGTTTCATGATTCAAAGCTAAGAATTATTAAGCTTCATCAAGGTTTCAAGTTATGACAAGCACTCAAATTAGAATCAAGCCACCTTGAGAAGCTATACAAGTCATGTCAAGCCTCAAACCAAGTCGAGCCACTCAAGGAGGCCCCAAGCCATGCAGAAATTAGCTATGTCATCCAACCATCTAGCCGAAATTGAAGCCAGTTATCCACATACGGTTTTAAAATCAAAAGAGGGATTATTTCAAATCTTTAAAGTCCTATCTTTTTTGAATTGTTAGAGAATTTGTAGAGATCAAAATATCATTGTTTCTCATATCTGAGGGGTTGTATCCCCTTTATAAATAAGCCCCTTGGCCTCCCATTTTGTTCATCTCTTTCATGAAGCATAAATAAGATCTCTCCCATCAAGTAAGGTTGTATCCTTCTTTCTTTCTTTCTCTTTCTTCTCTTCTTCCTCTTGTTTTTGGTGTGTGTAATCTGTGTTAACTTTGAGAGATCCACCAAGGAGAAATTTGCCCAACTTTAAGCATGCTCAAATCATGAGAAATCAACTAAAGGAGAGATCAATTACTTCTAAGATATTCCTAGAACCTTATTTCAATGGTTCTATCCATTGCTTCACTCTTTTAATATACTTTACATCCAGTTTTGATTTTTAGTTTCCTAACTCATAGTCTTAGATCATAATAGTTATCATTATTAAGTCATAATAGTTATCATCATTGCATTTGGTAATCAGTATCTCATCATGATTCTTTAGCTTTATTTGTATGCCATGTACTCCATCATCTTTTTATTTAGCTTTGTTTTTCTGGTTTGTCTAAGACTCAATTGGGGTCATGAAAGACAAAATTTGTTATCTTGAAGGTGTTTGCCACAGTCCATTGAATTTAATTATTTGATATCGGTGGTACAAATAAATCTAAAGATTAGCATTTACCATGCCCCAAAGAATAACATTAACCTTGTCTTATTTTTCAAGGTTTAAATTCTCTCTCTGATCATTTAAGAAACCGTATCATCTACAAGAAGCTCTACACCAACAATCTTTAAGTTTATTTACCTCAAGATGATTATTTTCCTTCATGATGATATCTGACTTCATTAACTTGGATAGGTTTGATGGAGGAACTTTACGTATGGCAAAAGAAGATGAACTTCATTCTTCTGACATTGAAGGTGTGTATATGTTGACTACATCAGACGAGGAAGAAGAAGAAACACTTGTTTGGCGAGTCAGAGGCTTAAATGGGACAATGATAATTAGAAACCCTACCTTTATGCCACGTATTCTAAATGGGATGTCGATGTCTTTGTTCGATGCATACTAGAACATGGAGTGCAAAAAATTTGGGAGAAGTTGGAAACAAGATGCATGACAAAAGATGCAACCAAGCAAGAAACTCCTAGTTAGTCATTTTAAAATGATTGATGATAGATTTTGTCATGGAATAAATACATGAAATAGAAAAGAGTTTTGAATAATTTTAAGCAACATAACGTCACATATCGATGAAGCCATTATTGTCATTATAAACAAAACTTCCTCCATTCATGGAAAGACTTTAAGAAGTCTTAAACATAGAAATGACATCTCTCTTAAGCAATTGGGTAATCACCGCTATGCTTTAGCATGGAGATTATTGTAGATAGGATGAAGTACTAAAAAACTGATATGCTCATGAGAAAGTTCATGTGATTGGAGGAGGAAGAAAGAGTTCAAAGCAAATCCTTAAATGAAAACACATAGGATTCTAGAAAAATCCTGTAGCATGCAAGTAACAATGGTAACAAAAATGATAAGAACTCTTTCATGAATGACAACGAAAAGAAGAAAAGAGGAAAGGAGGTATTTATTACTTATTGTGGAAGCCTTTAGACATTTCAAGAATGAATGTCATTTCTGAAGAAGAACACAAAGAGAAGGGTTCTAGTTAACCTTGTTGCTATCATATACCTGAGATCAACATGATTTGAAAATGTTAATTCATGGTGTGGATTGACTGCAGAGTGCAACACACCATGTGTGCTAGAACAAGGATGCACTTAAAGGCCTGCTCGAAAGAAGAAGATGTGGTTATTACTGCGCATGAGCAATGCTTCAATTTGTCCAAGTTAAGGGCAAAGAGAAACTATGGAACTAGATTTTACTTGCGGAAAAGTGCTTACTCTATTGATGTATACTATGTACTAAGATCTTAAGAAGAGGTAATTTATATTTTATACACCCCCTAGCTTAATAAGTATGGGTTTAAGTTATACTGTTGAGAGACCAAGTTTATCCTCACTAGAGAGCATGTTTTTAGGGAAAGGGACATCTTTACGAGAAAATGTTCAAACTAAATGTTTATTAATACCTTCTACTTGATGTTTTTGCTTATATGTATGTTGAGTTTTTTTGTTTATTTATAGCATAATCATTTAGGGACATATTAATTTCAGAGAATTAGAAGATATGGCAAAATACGTGGTTGATTTCAAAAGCAAATAAGAGAAACTCAAAACATATGTACAAACTTGCGTGCTAACAAAGGATAACTGAGAACTTACATTTCTCTGAAGAGTAGAAGAAGTTCTTTAAGGAGTGTTAGACTTAACAGTCGATGTATGTGATTTATAGTTGGCCTACTATATGTGGTAAAAATATTTTGTAACATTCATAGATGATTGCACTAAGAGTATTATTATATATATTTAATTTATATTTAAAAGATGAAGTGTTAGATAAGTTTAATATCTTAAAGGCTGAAAGTAGAATTTCCTTTTGAGACTTTCATTAAATATGTAAGGTCACATTAGGGAGGAGAATACTATGATCCCAAGCTTCTTTGAGTCCAACGAAATAATACATCCAAATAATACTGCACCGTATTCCCCACAAAGAGATAAAAGTGTATGGTGAAAGGAAAAATAGGAGTGGAAGTAATGAGTAATGTCATGTTGTCTTTATTAGCGGTCTTGCAAAAAGACGCTATTGAAATGACAGCTATATTGACGCAAGCTTGTTATATCTTGGATAGAGTTCCAAATAAAAGGAACAAAAGATATCCCATATGAATTTTGGAAAAGAAGAAAGCTCAATCTCAACTATTTTAAAGTTTGGGGTTGTAGAGTAATTAGTAAAAGGAAGAAGTTCCTGAGAGAATTGAGCATCTTCTTAGGATATGCTAAATAGCAAAGCATACAAATTCTTAGTAATTGAACCCAGTGACTCATTTTGTGAATACAGTAATTGTGAGTCGAGGATGCAATTTTTAAGAAGATAGGTTTAACTTTGATTCAAGAAGTAAAAGACAAAGAAAGAGAAACTTCTTTTGGAAATGATTTTTACATATATCTTGTTGATGATGACCCTTTAACTATAATATTTTGAATCCTTTTCCTCATTGAAGTCCGAGATGTACTTTTTAGAAAGAAAGTCATTAAATTTGAAATTGAATCAATTACAAAATGCAATACTTGGGTTTTAGTATATTTACCTCCCACCTGGAGCAAAACCAATTGGCTACAAATGGATTTTGAAAAGGAAATATAATCCCCGACGGATCGATTGAAAAATATAAAGTTAGATTAGTAGCAAAAGGTTTTACTCAAAAACAAAATGTTGATTTTTTTGATACATTTGCTCCTGTAACTATAATTTCTTCTATTCGAGTTTTGATTGTTTTAGCTTCTTTGCATATAAATTGGTTATTCACCAAATGGATGTTAAAATAACTTTTAAATGGTGATTTATAAGAAGAAATTTATATGGTACAACTGAGGGGTGTGTAGTTCCTAGACAGAAAATAAAGTATGTAAACTTCTCAAATCTTTATATGGTCTAAAACAAGCACCTAAATAATGGCATAAAAAATTTGATCAAACTTTAATTAGTGATGATTTTTCTTCTGTTGAAGTTGATAAATGTGTATACAAAATTAGTAAATAGTGAATGTGTGATTATTTGTCTATATGTGGATAACATGCTTCATTTTTGGTACTAGCTATGACATAGTACATCAAACAAAATGTTTTTCTTACATCTAAATTTAACATGAAAGACATGAGAGATGGTACAACTGTAAGAGTTATGCAAAAATAATTGGATGCTTGATGTTTGCTATGATGTGTACCCCAATTAGATATCCGGATATTGTCCTAACATTGAAGAAGCTGAGTCGGTATACAAACAATCCAAGTAAGGACCACCAGGATGTTGTCGAAGACCAATTAATTAATTATAGTTTAACCTATAATTAAAATACTTAAAGGGAACAATTAATTATAGTTTAACCTATAATGGTAATCCTTTAGTTTTGGAAGGATACTTTGATATTGGTTGGGTAAGTTATATAGAAAGTATGTGACAAGTGATTGGGTCTTGTTGGTGAGGGTGTTGTTTCTTAAGGGATCAAAAGAAACAACACCATTGTCGATTCTATGTTCTTGAATTTGCTTGGCTTTTGCTTGTGTGAGGAAAAGGAAGTTGAATGGCTTGAAACTACTCTGAAGTTCGATATATGGCTGGAAACCAATGGCACCAATAACAATACATCATGATAATTGATCAACGCTTAAAGGCATATAGCCAGATATATATTAAAAATTTAGACATATTGGTCTAAGACACAGCTATATTAAAGATCTTATGAAGAGTGGAGTAAATTTTATTATTTATATAGATCAAAATTAAATTTTACGGATCCTTTGACCAAAGTATGATAAGAGATTTGATGCAAAAGGCATCAATTGAGATGGGTCTAAGCCCGGTTTATATGATCATCAATGGTAGAACCATGACTCACACTTTGAGTAATATCAAGTCTTGAGTTCAATGAGTTAAAATACAATCATTAAAGTGATTGCAAGTACCAATTATACAAATGTCCAACAAAAAGGTACTTGGTCCTATAAAGCAAAAGAACAAATTGAGCCTTACTCTTAATAGACTTCTAGTGCATAAACATATATACTAAAGTGCTTATACGTGGTATTTTTAGAGTCTACTCATGTGAGTGTGAAGTCGAATCACTTCTTTAAGTCTTAGGCTTAACATAAAAATTATAAAAGTGTGTCAAATTATACATTACATATACTAGTATTAGAATCTTATATGTAAAATATGCACACTTGTTCAATTGGATTGAATAGTTCAAAGCTCATTTACTATTAAATATGGATAAACGAAACCCATGTTTTGCTAGGTAAATGTTCAAATCGTGAGATACCTTTATCAAAACTATAAGATTTTTAAAGTAAAAATTTTTGAAATGTATTTAAAAAATTATGTGAGCTTATTGGATGATTTTCAAAATACCAAAATTTATTTGGTGAAGGTTATAGTTATGACATTAATTGTTCAAAAAACCCATAGGGTTACATGCATAAACAAGTAATATGTAACAAATAAAAACATACAGACATCAACAAAAGTTGTATATAGAACAAGCAAAGCAAAATGGAAATCAATAATCAACGTATCTGATTGAGTCATCCTCACATACTTGCCTTATAAAAATCAATGCCCCACTATCATGTATGCAAGGTACCAATGCCTTTCTCCTAGGATAAAATGATCACATGAGCGAGAGCACCTACCTTGACTCTAACCGCCTTCGACCATACCTCAATCACTTAAACTAGAACAAAGAGCAGAAGCAGTCACTACAAAGAAAACACAAAGGCAAGGAATGCAAGAGAGAGTGTATATTAAGTTTCGTTAAATGATTAGGAGGCACTAATATGATTTTATAGTAAAGCCAATGGATCTCAAATCCGCTCCAACAATCGCACCTAGTGTTGTTTGACGAGTATCGTATCGTGTATCGCTGGGCTCCACGATACGGGCATATTGTGTATCGCTGGGCTCCATGATACGGGCGTATCGTATCGTATCGTATCGTACTATAATATTAAAATAATGAAAAATTAATTAAAAATCAATAAAAATTAGTAAAAATAAAAAAAAATCGAAAAAAATGAGGAAAATTCAAGAAAAATCTAGTAATTGCTTTAAATTTATATACTGTAAGTTTAGTACAAATTGAGCATTCAACATTGAACAATTGTATCTCAATTTACATATTTTGAATTCAAAAAATGAAATACACATTACAAATACAGTTACATTTTACAAATTGTAATCAAGATCATCAACTAAATAATCTTCATCTTCTCCTTGTTGCAGATCCTTCTCATCATCATCAGCGACACCTTCTTATTGAAAATCAAATTCTTCATCTCCTTGATATTGTTGTTGCGCTCCTTCCAAATTAATCCAAGCAACGTTTTCTTTAGTTAGGAGGGCATTTTCTTCAGTGTCTTCCATAACCCAATCTTCTAATATATCAAAATTATCCAAACTTATTGGATCGAACTGACTCTCTTCTCTATTTACTTTTTTTAATTGCCTACGACAAACAAAGATAAACAATTAGTAAATAATGTTAACAATTGAAGACTCAAGTTAAACTATATTGAATTGAAAATTTGAAAGTAATACAACATTACCTTTCACGAAGGCGCATGTTACAACAAATATAAACTAAATCATTTAGTCTTTTGTGTTCCAACCTGTTGCGCTTCTTTGTATGGATGTGTTCAAAAACACTTCAATTTCTTTCACAACCTATTGCACTACAGGTTTGGCTTAAGACTCTCACTGCAAAATCTTTAAGGTTTGGACAATCAGTTCCAAACCTATTCCACCAAACATCTGTAGAAAAAGACAAATATTATAGACATAATCCACAGTAATGTAAGATGAAACTTAAATATGAAAATAAATAATTTACCTAGACGCATTGTACTGCGGTTGCGAATTGCAACAGGCAAACCCATCAAGTGAAGAGCATTATCATATATCTCCATCTCTCGATGTATCGCATCTACTATGCTCTTATCAGGGACTAATCTGTCGATGCATTCAATGATTCCTCGATTAACCTCACCGTCCCTTTTGAAGGTTGCTGAGTACCTCAATGATGGGTTTAGATAGTAGGCTGTTGCATGAATAGGCTAATGCAATTGTTTATTCCATCTACTATCAATTATTTTCCACACGGGCACATAATCTCTTTTTTTTCCATTAAAGTTATTTCTGATTACTTCTTTTGCCCTGTTCATGGCTTCATAAAGGTAGCCCATAGATGGTTTCTCCTCGCTGTCAGCCAATCTCAAAACTTTCACTAAAGGACAAGTAATTTTCAATAATCTGATACATGCATTCCAAAATGAACTTCTAAAAACCGTTTCTGCAATCTCATTTAACTTTTTGTTCCTTCTGTTTTGAGGCAACTCTGCAAATTGTTGCTACTCATCTGAGGAAAACATTCTCTTTAAAGCTTGCTTTTGTCTCACAATACTCTGTACAGATAAGAAGTTTGTTGCGAACCGAGTTGCAGCTGTGCGAAGAAGCTCTGCACCTTCTATGTATCTCCTCATCATACACAAAACAAATGCATGGTTGTAAATGAATTTTGTAATATCTTGGTAACACTCAGTTACTGCTTTTATTTCATCCATCTCACCAATATCCTCAAGGATGAGATCTAAACAATGGGCTGCACATGGTGTCTAGTAGAAAGTCCCATAAATATCAACTAACTCCTTTCCAGCTGCTTTGTAATTAGCTGCATTATCTGTAATCAATTGGACTATATTTTCTAGCCCAACCTCCTGTATAACCTTATCAAATTCCTCTCGTAGGATCTCTGCAGTGTGCCTCTCCTCTGACATATCTAGAGATCTCAAAAACATGAGTCCTTTAGGATAATATATAAGAAAGTTTAGCAATGTCCTTCCTCGCCTATCGGTCCATCCATCTGCCATGATAGTGCATCCTGTTTCCTTCCACAATTGTCTCAAAGTCGAACAATATTGCTACACTTCAATGGCGGTCTGATCTAATATCTTCCCTCTCAACTTCTGATAAGAGGACATCCTGTATCCTAGACCAATGTTAGCAATTGCATCTGCCATTGCTTGAAAATGAAAACTTTTTGCTGCATTAAATGGAATGCATGCATCATAAAACCATCTGCCCACTATAAGGTTTGCTTGATCATGCAGTTGTTCTGAAGCCATAGTAGCACGAATTCCTAGCTGAGCATCAGGTGTAGTGGAAGGAGGAAAGAACGAATGTATACTAGAAGAAGAAGCTCTTCCTCTACTCCTTCCTGAACTTCCTCTTCTGCCACCTCCAAAGTCTTCAGCTGTAACCCTTTTTCCCCTGCTAGGTACTCGCGAACTGCTACTACCAATCTCTGTTCTAGCATCTGAAGGCAAACTATCAGTGAATCCAACTCTAGTGGCAGTAGCATCATCAGCTTCTTCACACATCTAAAAATCATCCTTTTGTTGTCTTCTTTCTTATATGCTCTCAATCATCTGCAAGCATTACCATTTAATACCTTTTGGCACACTTCTAACTCTGCTTGTACATAGAGCAACTTCTTTCCTGGTTCCTGCTAGGTGGTATTTCAACCTTGAAATTCCACTACTAACCACTTTTTTACAAAATAAACATCTGATTTTTAACCTTGAACCCTCAACTGGTATACCCCACTGCCATGCCGGATCATCAGACTTTGAATGAGAGTCTCTACCACCCCTTCCTGCTATCTCAATGGAGTACTTTAATTCAAACAAAAACCTGAAAATAAAAGCACTTCGTAAATCCCCCAATCTTCAAATAACACTCAAATCGAGTGTCTCCCACTTCATGAATGCAATAAAAATCGTATACACACACTTAATAACTTCATATTTTGTCATTCAAAAAAAACAAAACTGAAATAACACAAAAAATAATAAATATAAATAAAACAAATAGAAAAAACATTAAAAATATACCAAAATCCGAGTTTGGAGGCTTGCACGAACACCGTAGGGTACAATTTTGGAGCTTTGAATACTAAGGAGGCGAAAATCGGCTCTTAGGGAGCTTGAGAAACCCAAGAGGAGAGAGAAAACCCACGAAAAATCGTGGGTTTCAGTCGACGGGTCCTAGGGCGTATCACCCGTATCGTACTATACGGGTGATACGCACCGTATCGTATCGTACGGTACGATATGTATCGTACGGTACGATACGGTGCGATACGGACAACACTGATCGCACCTCCTTGACTCCACTCCATATCCATTTCACGTCTCTTCATGTAGGGATCCATTTGACTATTAGGTCAAAATTTCTGTGCAAAAGAAATACCAAAGACAATTTTCAAACCCAAACCTATGTTCGACCTAACACGTGCATGTGTGCACATGTATGGTTTTCTATGTCCTCCCCAAGCTCTTTGAACTAATGTTCATGAGCTACCATTTATATAAAAAGACATGTCAGATTTTTCCAACAATCAATATGGTACTAAAGAATACCCAATGGTATTCACATACACAAGTCCCTCACTCACATGTGACTTTCACATTAATCAAAGATATATCAAATAAGTTTTGAGGATATCTTATCATAAACTAAATGCAATTAATGTTACATAGGCTTAACTAACCCAACCATCATTAATTAGTTATTAAGTTTAACATTAAAGTTACTCACTTTATTAATAATTATGCTCATTAATAGCACATATATTGGTTGTAACTCATAAGCATTTTACAACCATGTTTTGGTATTCAGAGTCATTTACTTGAGTGATAATTGTATAAATTTGTAGCACATGTAGTGGCTCTAACTCATGATCATTTTACAATCATGTTTTGGCATTAAGAGTCACTTGAGTGGTAATTATGCTCATTAGTAGCACATGCATTAGTTTTAACTTATATACATTTAACAATCATGTTATAGTATTAAGAGTCACCTTTTTGAGTGACAATTATCCTCATTAGTAGTATATCATGTGAGTTACATCTTCACTATGTCTATATATAGTGGTATTGTAAACAAGATTCATCATAACTTTTCTCTCATAATATGGGTGCTTTTCTACTTAGTTTTTCAAGAGAGCTTGCAAGTCATATTATGGTGCTAATTAGATTTGCAACATCATCATTTTTGTTTTTCTGGTTTGTCTATGGCTCGATTACGTTCATGCAAAATGAAACAAAGGTTTTCATTATATCCAATCATCATCTTTGTTTTTCTAATTTGTGTAAGACTCGATTGCATTCGTGTAAGATAAAATGAGAGATTTCGTTATATCCTAAAGTTGTTTACCTGGTACGTCTCGAAGAATAATTTTATTATAACCTTCTTTGTGAGGATTTAAATTAATCTTTTGAGTACCTACCACTCATGCCATCTAAAGAGAGCTCAACACCAATAATACACTCTCTGACCCTCGTACTCAATGCAATCCCAAGCATACGCAAGAGGTGCTGATAGATTTTGTTTGTGCCATTCAAACCAGCTGAACATTGAGAACTTGAATTCACCGCCTCCATGTTTGTCGACAATTCCCTAATTTCCAAATGATTAAAAATAAATTTGTCACTCAAACCAGCTGAAGATTGAGAACTTGAATTCACCGCCTCCATGTTTGTCGACAATTCCCTAATTTCCGAATGATTAAAAATAAATTTGTAGTTCCCAAGTCACCGAGTCAATAGCGATGGAATGGCCTGGGTCTCACAATCACTTATAAAATTATAATTTAAAAAAAAACAGCTTTTTAAATATCGTACAATCATGGGGAATCACATGATATTTGACGCATGAATGCATAGAGTCAAGATAATACCCAACGAAATCTCAAGCATATATACATGCTCGATTATACCAAAATTATTCCATGTCAGTGAAAGCAATGTGTTTTCATTGTTAGAGAAAGCTACGACCCCATGTGCTTGATTGAATTAGTTCGGGTTTGCGAGAAACGTACATACACGCATACATGACCTTGTTACTGATGCAAGAAATTATAAAACAGATTAAAATAAGTCACAATCTAATATATAATCAAATCAAATCAATGCAACATATAAAAAGAAGCTAATTAACATACCACCAATATGAAACTTCAAAGACGACGAACTAATACGGACCCAACCAAACTATTTATGTGATTCAGCTGGGAGATAATCTTTGCTTGCATAAGAATAAATCATCTAAAATATCACAAATTTCGAAATTACGTTTTGCTAGAGAATTTTGAATGCTGCCGAAATAAAATAAAGACAACATAAATATGTAATACAGGATTGAACCAAATTTTCGCAGACTAGGATTACCCATGAAAAACAAAAGGTCAGGACTTTAGGCCAAAGACTATCATCTAATACCGAAGAGAATTAGAGACCCAAACGAACACACACACACACACGCATATATATATATATATATATATATATATATATATATATATATATATATATATATATATATATATAGAGAGAGAGAGAGAGAGAGAGAGAGAGAGAGAGAGAGAGAGAGAGCAATGTACTAATGTTTTCAGAGAGGACAAAACATACGTAGAAGAGGAAAGAATTTGAAGTTTGAAAAGGAGCAGAGGAGGGAAAAAAAGTACCTAAATTGTGAGTGTGGAAACGACCTTTGAGAAAGAAAACCATTGCTAGATGTCTCTTTACGTTTCAGACTTTTTGCAGATGCCTCAAAGAATGAAAACCCTAGTTGAATAACAAAAGAGTTACTTTTCCTCTAAATAGTACCTAGACAAAACGCTAATTAAATATTAAAAAGTTGTTGTGCGTATAAATAATAACTAACCATCTCTATAGGAAAACAAAAGGGCTGGGCGGCAATTATGCTTTTCAAGAATTCTAGAAATAACTAATTACCAAATGTATATATATATATATATATTATCGGGTTGAGTACTTGATATCGTGTAACTACCCTGAACCCAGTCAAAGGAGTTTGGGTAATCTCCGAACCTAAATCTGAACTTCGTCAAACTGGGTATTGCCCACATCATTCAGTTTGGGACTGGTCGGAGCCCGACGGGTCGGGTCAATCTATACCGCCCTTTCGTTATGGTTTATGGACTTCAACAGCTTCATCTCTCCTTGATTGACCCGTCAACGTTCAGATTATGTGGGCAATACCCATGGGTATCTCTTCAGATTATTTCGTCACCTTTTAGACATTTTCTATTATTGCTTTACCTTTTCTATTATGCAAGTGTTGACTCACCTGGCAACGTTCTCGACTCGAGAGGATGCAATTGGGAGTTTGATTCTTGGGGTTGTGCATACCCATGGGTTTTCGACGTGACGAAATATCTAAGGGTTTTCAATTTATGAAGAGATTGGGTGCTTAAAAGGTGGCTCGCACTCTTAGTGTTTGCTCACGAGATGCAGGACATGAGTTCGACTACTCGGGCATGCATTCGTGGCTTCAGCCTCGCAGTTAAAAAAAAATGGCTGAAATCATTAATGTTTCAGTATAGCTAATTAAGGCGTGAACAAATAAAGGATACTGAATATATTGCAAATGCAAGATATTGAATTTTGGAATTTGACTGATACATATCATGCTCATACTATGATATGGTGGTGTCTAGACACACTCTAGTGATGCTCCCTCTCTTAATGGAATATACATATCATGCACATACTATATGATATGGTGGTGTCTAGACACACTCTAGTGATGCTCCCTCTCTTAATGGAATATCTAAAATGCCTCTCAAAATAGTGACATATTTGAAAAATGCATGATTACATTTTTAAGGCAAAAAGGTCAATGTTCATTAATTTAAATTTGAAATGAATACATTACGGTTTCCCCTATTTCTCCAAAACACAAGGCTCCTTTGACATGAAAATCTCATATACTTTAAAAGGTGCATCTACATTTCAAATGTACTTGAACAATTGCGTAAATAGAATCCAGTTATGTGAACTATAAAATGCTTAACACCAGATTCAAATAAGTATGTATGCATACATATATATACAAAACGATGTTTTTGTTTGGAAACACTCTTGAATCGGATGGAACCAATTCGGTAAGCTTTACTGCTGAGTCTGAGCTCTTACCTATAAGCAAAACCTTATATAACCTGAATAAATTCACGTCTAATTTAATGAGTCTGAGCTCATATCAATAGAGTTTTCCGCTTTATTTTGTTCCCAAGTCTACTACGTTCTTGTTCTTATCTAAACCTGTATCCTTGATTGTACGCCCAATTGATCCAGACTGCTCTCGAGTTTTGCCCTATCTTTAAAGAGAGAAAAAAAAATGAACGGAGAAGGACGTGGCTTGTGAGGGTGACGGCTTAAATAACGCCATGAAGCTTTTGTCACTGAAACTGATGAGCTTGCGTCACGAATCCGTCTTGGATCTTCCTTCTAGGTATTATTATTTCTTTTTTTTTTGGCATAACTTTCATTGAAAACACTTGCCTTTGTACTAATAGCACAGGTACGTGGCACAACGATAGTGGGGCTTAATTTTGCCGTTCGCACTAAGAGGGGACAATCCCACGGGATGAAATTTTCACCAGCAGGGTGGTAAAAGTTAAAAAAGCCCAAACGTGAGTTACTGCCCAACGATAATTACGCTGCCTCCTTCGAACCGGTTAAGAAAAAAGGGATCAAAGAGGAGCGGTGATTGTTGATAAATAAATACACTTCCATAGTTTATGACTGGAACGAGCAGAGAGCATTTCCGTAATCTATGACGGGTGAATGAACTTCATAAAAAAACGTCCGTTATCATTGTTTCTTCGTCGAGTTCGCCGTCGAGTTACTCTCTCTGTCTCTCTCTCTCAAAATCAATCAGCAAGGAAGCAAAGAAATCAACCGAAGGACAAAGCTCTCTCTCTCTGGCTTCGTGTGACAGCAACCAGAAAGGAAGCAAAGACAACAAAGGAGGAAAGACGAATAACAACAGTATAGGGAGAAATGCTGTCGAGAGTGAACGGTGTGTTTTGGATGGACGAAGAACGAGAAGAAGACGACGCAGTCTCCTGGTCGAGGGGCGCGGACGACGGGAAGGATGAGAGCATTGGACTCCCTTCCTTCAAATCCCTCCTCGACGAAGACTGGTACGTCCACACCACGTCCACCACAACCCCCGTCAGTCACCAAGACGACGAGATAAAAAAGCTCGCTGGGTTCGTGCCCACCTCGAACCTACCTGACCACCCAACTACCGCCCTTCTTGATTCCTCTTCCTCCTGCTCCCCTTCTTCCATCTTCACCCACGATCCCTCTTCCTTCCTTCCGCAGATGCCATGCCTCTCCTCCCTTCTTAGTTCCGTTTGCGCCAACCCTTTTGATTCCGGCCTCGATCTCGGTTCGGATGCGGCCGGGTTTTTGACCTCCTTGCCGCCCAATCCGAATTTTGAAGCCGTCGATCACCTCACAGGTGCCGGATTCGGCGCTTTGAGCTCGCAGAACCAAACGGGTGCCTCCAATTTTAGCTTGCCCGGTAAGTTGACCCGGGTTCTGCCTCTCTGTGAGAACATGAGATTTGGTGGCTTGAATTTCGATGTGAATGGGAGTTTGGACGTTGGTGGTTTCTTAAATCGTCCTAAAGTTTTGAGGCCGCTTGAGATTTTTCCGCCAGCCGGAGCTCAGCCCACTCTGTTTCAGAAGCGGGCGGCACTCTGGAAGAATTTGGCCGCTGGATTGGCTGTCACGGCACGGCCGATTTTGCAGGACGAGCGGGGGAAGAGCAATGAGGACGAGGTTGATGATGCCAGCGTGGACGGCTCGGGGTTGCTGTATGACTCCGACGATGCGGCGGATGACAAGCCCGAGGAGGAGGCCACTGCCGATGCCGGAGGGTTGAGGGGAGGAAGCAATTTGAGCTCCGGTGTGGCCTTCGGCAGCACAGCAGACCAGAAGGGAAAGAAGAAGGGATTGCCGGCAAAGAACCTGATGGCGGAGAGGAGGAGGAGGAAAAAGCTAAATGATAGGCTCTACATGCTCAGATCTGTAGTCCCAAAGATTAGCAAGGTCTCTCTCTCTCTCTCTCTGTATGATAGAATTGGTGATTAGTAATGTACCCTTGGTTTACATGGTGATTATGATACTCTTAGTTCTATGAATCTATATGTTCAGAGAATTCCTTGTTTGGTTTCATTCTTGTAATATTTCCCTCCTAGGTTTGCGAAATGGATGGTATGTTTCATGAACTCAAATGTCAATACTTCGACTACTGCCGTTATCTGTTGGCAATCAATCTGAGGAATGGATTATTTTCGGGGATTTCCGCTGTTATTTTATACTCTACTGATGCTGAATCTTCAAATAGTCCACCGTCCAACTTTTGAATTCGCCCCGTGGGAAGTTCTTGTTTTCTGTTGCAGTCAAACCGCTAAACCGCATTACCATCATTCTATACTTCTGAGGATTGTGTTTATCCTTCGCATTTGCAAGAACTATCTTTACTATGAAGATTGTGTACTTATTTGTTTCTGATCGTCTTGTTAGATGGATCGAGCTTCCATCCTCGGTGATGCAATAGAATACTTGAAGGAGCTACTCCAAAGGATCAATGATCTCCACAACGAACTTGAGTCGACTCCTAATTCTTCTGTGGCTACTACCCCAAGCTTTCACCCTCTCACACCTACACCACCAACCTTGCCATATCGTGTGAAGGAGGAACTTTGTCCAAGTTCACTGCCCAGCTCGAACAGTCAGGCTGCAAGGGTATGTTAATCGGTACTCTGTTTCTTGTCTATAATTATATTTTATTAGTTTTTTATGTGAATTGAAAACTTTCAACCGAAGCCCAGTAACATACGCTTGGGAGGGAATCTTGAATTTGGTTTTCTTTTTCAACTCCGAAGCTGTGATTCCTTTAATCAAAGAATGAGGAAGAATATCAAGGTATATTGTCTACTGCTTACACTTATGGATTCGTGTGAAATCGCGATATCCTCTATTCAAGGAGGACAAATGGGATGTAATGCTGATTCATAAGGATCTGTTCTTCCAGAATTGATGAAAAGGGAAGTCTTTCTTATTGGACTGTTTCGTTTGTCTACCAAATGGGATGGAATTTCGACTCACTGGGATAACTTATAGATCTTTAATCTTTCCGTTATTGATTACAGGTTTTGGATCGACCGTAATTTTCTGTGAATAACTCTCTTTTGATGAAGTTGATGAATTTACCATCGTCTTCAGACAGTACACGACATAATCTTACTCATTTCTTGTTTGCATTTGAATCTGGTTTCTGTAAGTTCGCATGAAGATGTTCCAAATTGTACATGGCTAACTGGTAAGTTTGGATGATGGAGAAACAGTATCTTTTGGTGGTATCTCTTGAATTTAATTTGCATCCGAGGGGAGGATAGCAATTTCTGGACCAACGGATCTGGTGGATGACCTTGCATAATCATGAAGTGGAACATAATGTACTGAGTAAAATAGTCTGTCTTTTGTCATTGAGAATTGTTCTGATTCTATGAACACAGACATGTGAAACCATGAGGATCAGTGCCATTGGCTTGACTCGCCTTAATGGTCCGTGATCTTCACAGTCCAGTTTCATTCTTGTGCACAGGTCGAGGTTAGGCTGAGAGAAGGAAGGGCTGTCAACATCCACATGTTCTGCGCAAGAAGACCGGGCTTATTGTTATCCACCATGAGGGCGTTGGATGGGCTTGGCCTTGATGTTCAACAGGCAGTCATTAGCTGTTTCAATGGCTTTGCATTGGATGTTTTCCGTGCAGAAGTGAGTTCCTTTTCTGAGCATTAACGAACTCTTGAATGCTGGTGACGGATTTAATTCCTCCTGAATAGTACCGCTGAACTCTCCTCATATGCTTGCTTGTTATATCATGATCACCACGGATAGATTTTGTTAACAGCTTCTTGTTGGCATTCTTGCAGCAATGCAAGGATGGACCAGACATTCTTCCTGAAGAGATCAAGGCAGTGCTTCTGCACTCCGCGGGTTTTCATGCTGTGTAGGAATCATCTCTTAGATGACCAAGCCGATCTGCTCAATCATGGCCATACTGTTTTTGGGTGGGATCAACTGTCAATTTTGCCTTATGGGCTTGGGAGTTTTAGCCATAAACGCTTTGTTAATCAGCTGTTCTGGGTTCAAATAAAATTCTCGTCTTGAGCATCCCCCGCATTTTTGACACGAGTCCCACACAACTTCTCTTTGTTGTTGCTCCCAACAACTGACAGTTTGCATGTACTATATTAAGTCTTCTTTTGCGGCAGGTTAGCTCTCTGGTCGTGCTATCTTTCACGAGCGACCTTCACCTACTCTCTCTCTCTCACACACACACACAAACACAAAGCACATGCACATGCACATGCACATGCACATGTATGTGTGTCTGGAGGCAAACATTTAGTCTGTCTTTAACCTTCTCTGTTATTATTCAATGCCTCTTTGGTGGGGTGGGATGGGGGAAGGGAGCCAACATGTGGGTCAAATTGACCACAAGAGTGAAAACAGAGAGCTGTATCGAAGTTGCAGGTCAGGGTGGTGCAGCAAGTACCAGCACGACGGCGGAATCTGTCCATTTTTTTGTTTCTAAAGTTCTTCTCTTGCATTCCGCACTTCGAGAATCCCGTGCCTACAAAGAAACCCTTTCCACACGGCATCTCTTTCTCTCTCCAAAAAAATTATGCTTTTCACGTTCTTCTCTTCCCCTGTGGTGCTTTTTCCTTGCACTCGTCGTTAACATCCATCAAATAGCGTCACCATCCATATACGCCCCTCCCTCTTCACGTTCTCCTCTTCTCTGGGCGAAACTTTTCTTGGGGGGTGGGGGTGGAGGGTAACTATTAACTGTCAGAGGATTCAGTCAAAGATTTTTGTAGGCGCTGCTGAGTTTGATTAGCAGGTTTTGCCCTTGTTGCAGACTCTTTCATCTGGCCATTTTCGACGGACTGCTTTCCTTAGCCAGGTTTGGCTCCGTCGCCAAACTTTCGGGTTCTCTAACTGCTTCTCTTTGCTACTTTCAACTCCCTTGATCTGCTTAATTGGTGACCAGCCAATTTGCACGGTCGGCATGGATGCTCATCTCTAGTGACGGTGTTGAATCTCTTATTAGCATGCATTTGGATCCCTTGGTTTTCAACTCTCATTGATGTAAGTTAAAACCTGAATCTTCGATTAGCTAACCGGAGGGTCAAAGAGGTTATTTCGTCGTTCTGTATAGCTTTTAGTTATGATCACGATGCTGCTTTATTGATATTTTACAACCATTAAAACATTTGGTATTTGGTTATAGTTGAGTTTATCTCAACTAAATGACGGCACAGATCCTATTCTTTTTGACGGATTTAGGCATTCAATTTGGCAATAACATTGTTGAACGCTGCGATTCTTGACATTCGACTATATCCTTCGGAAACTTTCAATTTCACAGGTTAAGGTTATTCAATAGGTTTACAGTAATAACCACAAGACCGGTGGAGCAATGCTTACAAAAACAACCAGCAACAAGTGCCCAAAATTGGAGAAGTGGGTAACAGTCAAAGTCTTTAGGTGACACATTAAAGCTAAAAGTCAGGTGTCATGAACTTGAGAGAGAGAGAGAGAAAGCTGACAATTGCAAAGTGTAATATGCATGAGCATATAGTGCTTACTCTTCTAAATATTAAAGATTGTTTTGTCACTTGTATCAATTTTATATTTTGTTCCCGTAATGTCCTTTAGTCTAATTGTTGTTTTGACAAAAGCTCACACTAGTACCCTTTGGTTCTTGCTCTGAGAAGATGCTAATGCGTCGTCGCAAACTCAGCATCATATTTCGCCCCAAACGATGTTCGGATCGACCACATTGTACGAGGCTCAACATGTTAAGAGATTTAGACTAAAATGGTAACTCGGGAAACTTGTTGGTTTACAGTAATAACCACAAGACCGGTGGAGCAATGCTTACAAAAACAACCAGCAACAAGTGCCCAAAATTGGAGAAGTGGGTAACAGTCAAAGTCTTTAGGTGACACATTAAAGCTAAAAGTCAGGTGTCATGAACTTGAGAGAGAGAGAGAGAAAGCTGACAATTGCAAAGTGTAATATGCATGAGCATATAGTGCTTACTCTTCTAAATATTAAAGATTGTTTTGTCACTTGTATCAATTTTATATTTTGTTCCCGTAATGTCCTTTAGTCTAATTGTTGTTTTGACAAAAGCTCACACTAGTACCCTTTGGTTCTTGCTCTGAGAAGATGCTAATGCGTCGTCGCAAACTCAGCATCATATTTCGCCCCAAACGATGTTCGGATCGACCACATTGTACGAGGCTCAACATGTTAAGAGATTTAGACTAAAATGGTAACTCGGGAAACCCATGGACTAATCTAGCGAGCAGAAAACACAAGGTAACAAAGTCAATATTGGTCAACCACAAGATCTAATGAGAAGTTTTTATAATAATATTTTACTTTTTTTTATCTTCATATTTGCATGTCGACGACCACAACAAAATGAACAAGCATGTTTACGCAGTTTCTGTTTTTCATAAAGTGAAGCCAAATGAAAGAACAACGTTAGCAAGGATGTTCTCGCATTTCCGCAACTAACTCTTTGATTCACCTTACTGTAATGCACAATTAGAAAATCTTTCGCAATCATTTTATACTTGACGATTATTGCATTGCACTTAAGCTCATTTGTTTGATTTTGAAGTTCATTGAAGTAAAATTTAAGTTGGCATTGAAGTACATTGAGCCTTCCAAAGTTCTTCGAAAACCATGGGAGATGAACATAGATGTCTATATCCAATAATCTAAACCTATGCACTACGCAAATTTCCAATATAATTATGTAGCAATGCCAACCAACGATTAAAGGCGCTGACAGTTCAAATTTTTGCCATAATAGATATCCAAAGTTAACCAAATAGGCCTAAAACTAAGGGCATACATGGAGATAGTATAGGAACTCTTTGAAAGAGAGTTGAAATGCTAGTTGTAGTAATTCATTTAATAGCATGTAATACATTACAATGATGAACCAAATCCTTGTCAAATTTCCTATTGAAAATAGCTTCGTTTCATGGAACTCAATTACAAGGTATTCTGCATTTTGGGTCCCTCAGAGTGAGTGTTCGGTTTTGGTGCAGTCAGTTACATTAGTTTGTATGTTATGTGACATCTTGAGCTCATAAGCCTTGTCCAGACTCCCTTACAAGAACTTATAATGTCCGAACCTAAATTGCAAGGATTCTTTTATGTCATTCAAAGTGACATTGTTCTATGTTGTGGTTGAATGCATCAAATTGCCATGTCATGCACTCTAGTAATAAACCAAATCTTCTTATATTTGCAAGAAATCATTACATTCCTCTTGAAGCCAAAAATCGCATAGGACATGAGAAGCCACTTCTAGGAGTAAATGTCCTCTTCGTAACATAGGCAAATGCAAAGAACCCTAGGAGGTACTATGAAAACCAATGAGTAATGATCCATTATAATCAACTAAGGTAAAAATAATCACTCATTAATAGATATCACTAACCGTCTTCATGGACAAAAGTTATGAGCCACTATTCTAAAAGTCAGAGAAACCAAGAAGTCGTCTAATTTTTATTGGTTTTGAATTATTCATATCTGATTGATTACTAGGTGTATTAGAAATTGGTTTGTTATCTGCATTGATGCATTGCATGAGTGTGAGTGAAACATTATCGGATATGGATCTACCATGGAAGATATGTTGAGAACATGCATACTTGATTGGTAAGGTAATTCAAATGGTTACCTAGAGTTAATCGAGTTAGCCTATAATAATATCTATCAAGTCAACATTGAGATGACACATTTTGAAATATTGTATGGTGCTAAGCGCACAACATCGTTATGTTGGGATGATATGTTGATGCCCCTATAGATGAGATTGGACATTATCCAATGTTCTACATAAATGATCAAGAGGATACAAAAGCATATAGTGACAACTCAAGATTGTCAAAAGAGGTATGCAGAAAAGGGTTATGGCCCATTGGAATTTGAGATTGGTGCCTACATGTTCCTAAAGGTATACTAGACAAAAGGAGTCATACAGTTTGGGTGGAAAGATAAATTGAGCCCTCAATATGCAGGCCCATATTCTATGATTGAAAGAGTTGGGCGATAGCTTATAGAATGGAATTACCGACATGATTGACTAACACGTATGATGTGTTCCATGTGTCAATGCTCCAAACTTATAAGAATATCCGATCGCCATAATTGACTAGAAGGAGCAAGTTTTATGCTTACATATGTTGATGCTAGTGAAGGTTCAATGGAGCAACCACTCGTTGAACAAAGCAACATGGGAATTAGAGGAAGAGATGGGAGAGAAATATCTTTATCTCTTCAGTATCACTTTAAATTCTTAGGACAAAAATTGTGTAAGGGGATAGGATGTGATACCCAGGTTGGATTGTGCAATATTGAGTCTGACCCGATCCCTGGACCCACAGAAGGGGTCCTTGTTGGTCTTCTACCTAGTAGCCATGATACCTCTACCTTAGTTGTGAGTGAGCACAAGAGGAAGGCATCGAAAGTCTTTCTTCTAGAGAGCCCAGGAGATCGAGAAAGCAAGAGTTAGGAGAGGAAAGTCAATGCCATCGTGCGTAGTTGCAAGAGTCGAAAACATGCTAGAAAGGAGCAAAATTTGTTGGATTTCAACAAAGGAGCAGAGGCAGGTGGCAACATTTGTGGGTCATCCGTTTTCTTCTTAAAATCCAGTGAATTGTGGTTCTTTGAGACAAAAGCACGGGAATGGAGTCAGGCTAGTTGGAAACACTACTAAAAATGGCAAATTTGGGCATTTTTAGTGACAATTTTGAATCTGTTAGGGTAGTTTTATGTCTTGTGTCATGGTGTCATGTTGGGGATAGGTCAAACACTATTGTGTCTTGGAGTTTACAAAGTCTTCCATGCCTGAGAAACCTCTCACCAATTCCTGGAGCGTCTCGTGGTCCCAAACATAATATTAGAACTGAGATCTAGATCCTTTAACTAGATCCAAGAAAAACCAAAATGGATTCTTGGGCAATTTCAAGCTCGTCCACAATTTGATTTTAATGTAGTTTGAATAATAAAATATTAATATTTTACTTTGATCATGATTTTGTGACTAAATCAAAGTGATTTGAAGAGATAAACATCATGAGAGTTGGATTGGTATAAAAGCTACAGGTAGGTTGATGTGTTCTCCCTCTTTGAATGCATGTGAATATGAATTGTACTTTTAGTGCTTTGAAATGATTATATATATTTGATTGATTACTTGGTGTATTGGAAACTGCTTTATTATTTGCATTGATGCATTGGATAAGTGTGCTTGAGTGCCAATAAAACATTATCATATACAGATCTACCCTCTTTGCAGTGGTATGGGATGACAATATGAGGTGAAACATCAGTTTGCATAGAGAAATGGTCTGTTATCCCGGCTATTAGGATGTGCTGTATCGATAGGCATGAGGGATGCGGATTTACGGAGTGTGTCTATTGATACTTAAGTTACTGACGATTTTGTTGGTCATAAGAGCTCACTTGTAGATTGCATTCAACAACTTGTGTCATGTTCTATGACACGCTTGGGTTGAGAAATATTGAGTTGTATGGTATACAAATAGGGATAGTGAGTATTTTTAAAAAGAAATGCTTTTCGGTTTGGATATATGATTCTTGATATTGGAACATGAGTATGTGACATAGACTCATGTGTGTGGATGGAGATTAGGAAATGATCCCATACAAATAAATATCAGAGATTTGGATTTGTAAACATAAGTGTGTAGAAGGATGATCCTACTTGTGTAGTTTTTTGAAACGGTTGTTGTGTATACTTCAGGGGTTTGACTTGACATGTTGTATAGTCCATTAAGGTCCTAGATTTGACGAGCTAGTGTGATAGTTATCGGAAGCCATGTGTTTGGACACAAGAAGGGATTGGGAGACTCCTACGGCTTGTCTATGGTTAGATATGGTAGCAAACTTGTATCAAATTTAAGCTTGTATTATTGGTTTGTGCTTGATTATGTGTGCATGTTTGCGTTGATGATATTGATTTGAATTGTAATATAGATTTCAATCTTATATTATGTACAATTTAAAATAAGCATCCTTGTTGGTACTCATATTTAATAATATTACAAGATCTAGCCAACAAAAGTGATAAGGTGATCAAGGAGGTTATACCATCAAGAACAACTCACGAGCAACATGGTATTTAGTTAGATTATAAATAGTTGTGTTGCTTTAAGTTGTATCGTATGTGTACTTGAGCTTGGAATGTAAATAAATAAATGAACGTTGACTAAATCTTGATCTTACTGGGTTATGCCCTTTGAATTGTCAACTGTGAATGTGCCCACTGGCATGGATGGGCGGGCACTATGTTCATGTTGGAGGGGTTCTGTGGGACATGACAATTTCAACATCTCCAAAGGACTAAGAGAGCATCATGATGTTGAAACCGTTGCATTTAAGATTGCACGCATTCAGAATGGGAATGATCGACCGATAGTCCTTGTGAAAAAAACCATTAGTTTGGGGGCTACTGATTTTTTCCCTAAAATACATGAATTGTTAACAGGAATGCTAGGCCAAGCCTCTCAAGCTGGTCTCTCGTGTAAGGAGGGCATAGATCCACTACATTGGCCTTGTGATAATAGCTGGGGAAAATATTCTTTTTAAACAAAAGATTGTACACGGAGTATCTGATGATGCTTAAAAGATATTTCGCACATTCTCCCCCAATTTTAACATATTGAAGTTTTATATTCAAACTTATCTTCTTAAAAAATTGATGATTTAAATAGTAGCTTTTATGCCATGTTACCGAGTTTTTAAGATGATTAAATTTCTTGCAAGTTTTCCCTGAGATTTTTAACAGTCATCGCATTTATTGTGAACGATCAAATCGAAGAATGCAACCTCTCTTAGGAGACCTTGGAAGGCAAGTAGAATAAGGTGAGAGAGCCAGCAAGGATCCCATCGCTGGCGTCTCACACCTAAGGCGTGACTCCAGCTCATGCCATTTTCTTTCTGTTTTGAATCTAACAATTCAATGAACTGGCACGCCATGACTTTGGTTGACACGGCCGTCAGACTCAAGGATAAGATTTGTGTCCCAAACTAAAAATCAGGCTCATCCAAGCCTGACTTCCTTCAAATCTACCTGCAGATGAATCCCAAGGAACCTTATCATCTTGCTCAGAGCCAATCTCCATGCCATTGCTAGCATGTTACTATGACTTACGATTGAGCTCAGATGTCGATAGCTTGAGATCTGACCAAACCGAATTTGGTTAATGGAAACATGAATGAGATTTCATCTTGCAGGAATACAAAAACCGACTCAACCATCTGTAAATCTCCACAGCTTAGCCTTTGAGAGGTTGGTGAATCCTGTTCTTCTCATGGCTAATTTATTGTCACCTCTCTCTCTCTCTCTCTCTCTCTCTCTCTCTCTCTCTCTCTCTCTCTCCTATATGTCTGTGCATTTATGGAGATAGAGAATTTAAGGCAAACTGGTGGAGTCCACTTGCGGATTACCACGCGCGACCCAGTCTGAAGAAAGGCTAAAGGTAGAAGCAGAGGAAGGAGAATGATGACGAGGTAGAGTAGCACTTGATGTTTTTACCTCAAAAGGCAGACATTCAGATCCACTGGCATAGTGAATTCTGGTTGTAGTGAATGAAACAGTAGTTCAGCTCTAAAAGGGCTATGCATAAGACAAAAGACAACTTCTCGGGAAATGCAACTCACAAGAAGGAAAAAGTTAAGAATGAGATGTTGGTCAAAAATAAATTCGTGCACTTTGATTTCAAGTTTGAAAATCAATAAGTTATGAAAAACAGAAACTGGTTCTGTTTTCAGAGTTTGTTCTCAGAATTTTTTGGGTAACCTAAGAATCTCCAAAATTCCTGAAAATTTTGTAAGACACAGCTTAGAATGTGAAGATCCTAAACTATTTTTTGTTTTTGAAATTTGGGATGGTAAGTCTATAGATTTAAATTTGGGATTGGACCTAACTCAACAGTTTCAAGACAGAAACTCAGAGGCTCCAAGAATCCCCTGTATCTCGATGTACCAAATTTCAAATTTTATGATTTTAGTCTTTTCGAAAAGCTATGGATGTCAGCTTTCATATGAGACTAAGTTTATCAAATTTGGTTTACTACAGATAGAGATATGAGACTTTTACCCAACTCCTATCACAAAAAAACCGACCGTGTAAAAATCAAAACTGAGCCTATTCGATCTTTGTCAATTTTATTCCCCCAGCTATACAACCCTAAAATTCTTTCCAATTTTATTTCTAGCGTATTTTTGTGTGTATATGTTGTGCCTAAAATTTAAGAGCATTCGGACTACCAGTTTGAAAATGAAAATTACAGAAATCAAGGTATACGGATGCTGGAAAACCAAAAATTCGTTTTTAGAACATACATGATGCAAAACTCACCTGAATTTAAATTGCAATAACACGACGTCCCAAAGTAAATTGTTGAAAGGAAATGAATAGAAATATATATCTTATCTTAAGCATAGATGGGATTAGAAGATATAAAATGTTTATAACATATAGAGAGGTAGAATAAAAAAAAACAAGTAGAGTGTATACACACACGAATTGAAATGGCAGCATTTCTGCTTGCTATTACAACATGAGGGGAGACAAAGCTCCATTAATACAACCCCTTTTAACTGAAATAACAAGAAGAGAAGGAAGAGGAACGATGGGGGAGGATGACTCATGTGAACACCTCCAAAATCGGCTCCCAATAGGCACCAGGTGTCCCTCACCTTCCCCTCTTTTCTTCTCACTCTCACACTCCAACTTACAACACTTAGCCTCTTTTCTACACTCTCTTCCTCTCTCTCCACTCTCCCTAGTTGAAGCTCACGAAAATCCTTAAGGTGCAGCCACTCTTCACACCCCAAGCTTTCCTTTCATGCAAGATGCCATCCGCCCCCCCCTTGGCCTCTATTTATAGGCCAAGGGAGGCTCATTTGGGCCCTTGTTTGGGGTAGGTTTTCCTTGGTCCAGCTCTAGCCCCTTGTTTTGGGTCTTCACGTGGACATGTGGTCCCCTTTAGTCAAAGATGGACCAGCTCCATGTGGGCTGGTTATTGGTCAAAACCATGTGCATCTAATCCTAGCCGATCGGACCTAGATGCACTCAGCTAGGGCTTAATGCCATGCCTTGATCAACCTCCTTTGTGGCTCGTCTTATGTTGCTTAATTTAATCTTGATTTGGCTCATCAACGTGGGTGTCCTAGCCTTCTCTTGGTGCAGCCCACGGACCTAGTGCAGCCCATGACCTCCAAAGCTTGGCGAGGTATGGTCTTCAAATCCATTGAGTCAGGCTTGGCCCAGGTATCCTGTATGCTCGAGCCAATCTTCATGAAGCCTATTTCTTGACTTGGTGAGGATGTGCCTTAACTCGGTTCACTCCATTTCCTAGCTCCATGGCTTGGCTTTAGCGAATTTGATTTGGGCTTGGAACAGGCTTTGGTCAACCGTTGCCTTGATCTTCGCCTGATTCGTTTATGTCCTCTGGGCCTTATCCCTTCAGCTTTAATTTGAACATCTTTATCTTTAAAATATTTATTCAAAAGATTTAAAATTTTCATTTTAATACAAAGGTTTTAGAACAAGGCGGCTTTTGAGATTGATAGTGTTTTTAACAAAAATTATTTAGGGTGTTTACAGTATTATCATAAATAAAGATTTAAAGGATAGTGTAGTAGACATACAATGATATGGTGACCAAATCATGAAGTTGAAATTAGTGTTAGGAGTAAAGGTTTTAAATATAGTTTGTGCTTACGCACCCTAAGTAGGACTAGAAGATAGTATAAAAACAATCTTTTGGGAAAAGTTAGATGAGGTGATTCAAAAGATTCCACAAAGGGAGATTATTTGTTTAGGAGGAGACTTAAATGGACATGTCGGTAAAGAGGCATTAAGATATCAAGGTATTCATCGTAACTTTGGTTTTGGGGATATAAATGAAGAAGGTAGGGATATTTTAAATTTTGCTATGGCATTTGATCTCTTTATAGTCAATACAATCTTCAAAAAAGGAGATGAACATTTAATTACTTATAAGAGTGACTTATCACAAACACAAATTGACTACTTTATTTATAAAAAAAAAGATAGAGCGTATTGTAAAGATTGCAAGGTAATTCCAAGGGAAAGCTTAACCACCCAACATCAACTTTTAGTTATGGATTTACAAATAAAAAAATGGACAAAGAAGAAAAGAGTGCATCGAGCTATTCAAACTAAATGGTAGAACCTCAAAAAAAGATATATTTAATCAGAAAGTCCTTCAAGGAGATGTTTGGAATTATGTTGGTACACCCTATGATATGTGAAACAATATAGTTATACATATTTGGAAAGTAGCAAAAGATGTGTTAGGTGTATCTAAGGGAGGTGTACAGGCACAAAAAGAAGCTTGGTGGTGGAGTGAAGTAGTGTAAAATAAAATCAAGGCAAAGAGGACATGTTACAAATTACATTATGCTAAGAAAACTAGTGAAACTTTAGAGGCTTATAAGAAAGCAAAGAATGAAGCGAAAAAAGCCATGAGTGAAGCAAAAGCTAAAATTTGGGAGGATTTATATAAAAAACTCAACTCAAAAGAGGGTAAAAGAGATATTTTCACGATAGCTAGGCCTAGAGATAAGAAAACTAAAGATTTTAATTATGTTAGATGCATCAAGGATGATGATGAAAAAAATCTAGTGGTAAATGATGATATAAGAAATAGATGAAAAATTTATTTTTATAAGTTTTTTAATAAAAATAAAGATGATAGTATTAGCTTAAGAGAGTTAGCTAAATTAGAAAAGTATATAAACCACAATTTCTACCAATGCATACAAAAGAATGAAGTTAAAGAGGCTCTTAAACATATGAAGGGTGGTAAATTGGTAGGACTAGACAATATTCTTATAGAAGTTTGGAAAATACTAGGAGAAATAGGAATCACTTGGCTCACAAGACTATTTAATGAAATATGGAGAAACCAAAAGATGCCCGAGGAATGGAGAGTGAGTACACTTATACCCATATATAGGAACAAGAGAGACATTCAGAATTGTGCGAATTATCGAGGTATCAAGTTAATGAGCTATACTATGAAATTGTGGGAAAGAATTATCAAATGTAGGTTAAGACAAGTATCAAGTACAACAGAGAACCAATTTGGATTCATGCCAAGCAGATCTATTGTTGAAGCGATTGACTTTTTGAGACGTCTTATGGAATATTTTAGAGCAAAAAAGAAAGACCTTCACATGATATTTATTGATCTAGAAGAAGTTTATGATAGAGTACCGATGGAGGTTCTTTGGAGAACTTTGGAAAAAAGAGGTATCCCATTGACATACATTAACCTTATAAGAGACATGTACGATGATGCAAAAACATGTGTGAGGACTCATGAAGGAATGACAAACTTCTTTGAAGTTAATATTGGGTTACATCAAGGATCAACTTTAAGTTCATACTTATTTATAATGGTGATTGATGAGTTAACAAAACATATTCAAGATGAAGTACCTTGGTGTATGTTTTTTGCAAATGACACTGTGTTAGTGGAGGAGTCTAAGGAAAAAGTTAATAGAAAATTAGAACTATGGAGAGAAACATTAGAAAGCAAAGGCCTCCGACTTAGTAGAACAAAGACAGAATATATGGAATGTAAGTTTGATCATTTGGTTACTTCAGAGAACATAGAAATTAAAATCGGCACACATTGCATCCCCCAAAATGAAAGTTTTAAATACCTAGGGTCAATTTTTCAAAGTGACAGAAGAATTGATGGAGATGTTACGCATAGAATTAATGCTGGTTGGTTAAAATGGAGAGGAGCATCAGGTATTCTTTGTGATTAGAAGATACCATTAAAGTTAAAAGGTAAATATTATAGAGCACCAATTAGGCCTGCCATGTTTTATGGTTCTGAGTATTGTGCAGTTAATCATCAACATGTACAAAAGATGTCTGTGACAGAAATGAAGATGTTGAGATGGATGAGTGGTCATACAAGAAAAGACCGTATATATAATGATGTTATTAGAAACAAATTAGGAGTGGCACCAATAGAGGATAAAATGAGAGAATATCGTTTAAGATGGTTTGGACATATAGAAAGAAGATCAAAAGAAGAACATGTAAGAAGGTATGAAAAACTAAATTTGGAAAGTGTTAAAAGAGCTAGAGGACGACCACAAAAGTATTGGAAAGAAACAATAAAGAATGGTCTATCTTATTGTGAGTTAACTGCTAACATGGCACACGATAGGGATCTATGGAAACAAAGAATCCATGTAGTCGACCCCGTCTAGTATGGGAAAAGGCTTAGTTGTTGTTGTTGTTGTATCTAGTTCTATAGGTGTCCATTGATTTGCTTGGTTCCTAGAATTATTTTATTTATACCTTTTAGATTAGGTCAATTATAGGTTTCATGCTTTATCTCATATTTCAAGCTTTAAAATTATTAGTTTGTTTTTATTTAAGCTTTATTTTTTAGGACGTCTTCACTTGGTCTTGCTAGAGGTTCTCTGTCTTGCAGGACCTATATAAGGGGCAACACTACCATGGCTCAGTCCCACCAATCAGCACACATAGGGGAGCCACCATATCCAGGATCATTCCAATAGGCTACACTTTCCCTTCTTCTAGTTTACTTCAAGATATATTTGCAGCAATTCTTTCATCAAGCCTACACTAGTGTCTTGCCTCAAATTAGTCAAGTCTATGTTTGAAAATACTATGTTAGAGCAAGTCTCCCGTCTGGATAACATGTATGGTGTATTGAGGATGCTTCAAAAAGATACTCAATTTATTTGTAGGCGTGCCACGAGGATGCTTTAAAAGGAATTCAAGGACTTTATTACATACTTCAACACATTATGCTTACATCAGAGAGAAGAGGTTCAGCACTAGTGATTTCATCCTTGTACCTACACTTTAAAGAAAAGGACTTAGGTACTACTTTCATACTCTTTTGAAATTTATTCTTTTTAAAACTCAATTTTATGAAAAACAAACTTTGTTCTGAAAAGAAAATTTTATAAATACCCCAAGAAAACTTTCAAAAATATTTTCAGTTTGGTTTTCTAATCTTCATTTTCAAAGAAAAATGTTTTCAAAGTAATCTTGCTAATTTGACTTTAAAAGAAAATTTCTCTTATGTTAACCCAAAAAATTCTTTATGAAAATTGGTTTTCAAAGCATGGCTTGTGGTACATCTCACAACAAGACACCACTTTGCCCTGGTTAGGCTCTAATTTGACACATGATATTTCTAAAAAAAATTATTATGCTTTTATGCCAAGTTTCATAAAAAGGTTCCAAGTTGCTCAAGTAAAGTTTTCTATCAAAATCTTTGAAGCAAACAAAATTTTAGCATTTACTTCTTTGTCATCAACTAAGTTTTCTTTGATTGATACCACAGAACATATATGAACATCCAAAATTTTCTTAGAAAAATAGTTTTAAAAATTATTTTTAAAATACCAATTTCAAAACACATGGAGTGAAACCCTAGGTATTGATTCTTACAAACAAGTTAAAGCTCATAAGAGAAAATAAGAATGTTTTTGACAGAAAGAACAAGGTCAAGTTTTGAAGGCTGCAACAAAACGGGCTTCACGAGAAAATCTTTTCATGAAGGTGTCAAATGAGGGTTTATTTACAAAAGTAAGTAAGCCAAAAACTATGCCAAATGTCCAATCCTTAGCGACCAAGCCTACCCTAATGATGGTTTAACTCACTTCATTGTGACAAGCTTCACCTCAAGTCATAAGTGGATGCCATACATTGGTGCATCAAAGTCAAGGGTCATCAAGGTATTTCAGTCAAGGTAAACCTTAAAAGTAAAGTCGAGCCACCATGGGAGCTGTTCAAGCCATGCTCAGCCCTCAAGCCAAGTCGAGCCACCGATAGAGCCTCCAAGACACGTGGGAACCAACTAGCATTCAAGACATCAAGCCATCAAGCTACTTCAAACCTAATGCAAACCTCCAAGCCAAAATACAAGCCATTTACCCACATTTGAGCAAATGAGGCTTTATATTCAAAAGTAATTTGTTTTAAAGCTTTAAATTCCGACCTTGTAGTGTCATATGGCATTTGTTTTCATACCTAAATGCTGTAAAAACCTCTATGAATAGGGCTCTCTAGCTCCCTTGTAAAACCCATCTCTCTACTCTACAACAAGTGCAATGTATCAATAAAAGCAACGGGGTGTCCCCCTCCTTTTCCTCCTTTTTTTCTCACCTTGGGTGTGTATATGCTGCTGAGAGAGACCCATCAAGAGAGGCCAGCTGCGACAAGGCAGGCCTAGCACCCTATCCTTTGAGTTCCACGCTTCTAAGTCATCATATTTATTTCTGATTTTAATTAGATATTCCCTTAGTTCGCTTAGAATAGCTCACGATGCCCTTAGGATCCATCCCTCTTGCATGACCTAGGTTCTTAATTATCCATCACCGTCTTTAGATATTAATTCTTAGGTTTTTCAACAGCTGGCCCATCCCCTCATAGCTACTTGGATTCCTTATACTTTTCTGGTTTCGACCCCATTAGGTAACCCATTAGCTTAAGGAGAAACAAATACATTAATTATATCTATTTTAACTCATCTTTTTGCATCTTTCATTAGTCATAATCCCATCGACCTAAAACTTGATCTTCTTGCATTACTAGGTCATCATAAGAGTCTCTTGTTGCTGTTAATCACCATAGAATCCATCAACACCCCCTATCATAAGTTGCATGTCCCTTGCATCATCACCACACCCCAGCACTGCCGATTCCCATAGCTGCAGCATAGACCTTGATTCCCTTGCACCCATATCTTAGTTATACCTATAATCTCATCACAAGTTTCTTTGATTTTTAAATCTTGTTCTTGGTTTCTTGCACCATAACTCTTGACTTCTTTGCATCATATGTATATCCTCAATTAGGTTTTTGCATCTTAGCTCTAGCAAACATCCATTAGTTCATGTTAATTCGCATCATCTTAGGGTATTGCATCTATTTTTTGATCTTGACCTAGCTATTTTAATTCTTACAAGATTTTAGTGAATTAATTTATTGAAATCACCATATACTTTCTTTATCATCTTAGTTACGTCCTTTCCTTGCATCTTGAATCTTAGGTCACCATAGTCAAACTAATTTCTTGCATAAGCATCTCAGTAGTTGCATCGACCATAGCATATCCTAACCTTTCAAATACATTAGTTACACCGATTTTGCTCCACTTCTTGATATACATATTCTCAGCATATAGGTTAGATTTGCATCACATAAAATTCTGCATTAGCTACAATTTTCTGCACCTAGCATTATTTCAGCACACTATAGATTATTTCTACCCCATTTCAGCATTCACATAGAATTACATCATATACATATTGCAGCAAACATCATATTTCTGCATCCTTAGAATTACAGCATACTTAGATATAATTTACAGCATCATTAAAATTCATTTCTCCATCTTAGACTTATATTCCCATACAACAACAACAACTAAACCTTTTCCCATACTAGACGGGGTCAGCTACATGAATTCTTTATTTCCACAGATCCCTATCGTGTGCCATGTTAGCAGTTAACTCACAACAAGCTAGATCATTCTTTATTGTTTCTTTCCAACACATTTGTGGCTGTCCTCTAAATACTTTCCAAATTTAGTTTTTTATACCTTCTTATAGGTTCTTCTTTTGATCTTCTTTCTATATGTCCAAACCATCTTAAATGATATTCTCTCATTTTATCCTCTATTGGTGCCACTCCTAATTTGTTTCTAATAACCTCATTAAATATATGGTCTTTTCTTGTATGACCACTCATCCATCTCAACATCTTCATTTCTGTCACAGATATCTTTTGTCCATGTTGATGATTAATTGCCCAACACTCAGAACCATAAAACATGGCAGTCCTAATTGCTGCCAATTTTAATTTCTATGTCCTCTGAAGTAACCAAATGATCAAACTTACATTCCATATATTCTGTCTTTGTTCTACTAAGTCGGAGGCCTTTGCTTTCTAATGTTTCTCTCCATAGTTCTAATTTTCTATTAACTTTTTCCTTAGACTCCTCCACTAACACAATGTCATTTGCAAATAACATACACCAAGGTACTTTATCTAGAATATGTTTTGTTAACTCATCAATCACCATTATAAATAAGTATGGACTTAAAGTTGATCCTTGATGTAACCCAATATTAACTTCAAAGAAGTTTGTCATTCCTTCATGAGTCCTCACACATGTTTTTGCACCATCGTACATGTCTCTTATAAGGTTAATGTATGTCAATGGGATACCTCTTTTTTCCAAAGTTCTCCAAAGAACCTCCATCGGTACTCTATCATAAACTTCTTCTAGATCAATAAATATCATGTGAAGGTCTTTCTTTTTTGCTCTAAAATGTTCCATAAGACGTCTCAAAAAGTCAATCGCTTCAACAATAGATCTGCTTGGCATGAATCCAAATTGGTTCTCTATTGTACTTGATACTTGTCTTAACCTACATTTGAAAATTCTTTCCCACAATTTCATAGTATAGCTCATTAACTTGATACCTCGATAATTCGCACAATTCTGAATGTCTCTCTTGTTCCTATATATGGGTATAAGTGTACTCACTCTCCATTCCTCGGGCATCTTTTGGTTTCTCCATATTTCATTAAATAGTCTTGTGAGCCAAGTGATTCCTATTTCTCCTAGTATTTTCCAAACTTCTATAAGAATATTGTCTAGTCCTACCAATTTACCACCCTTCATATGTTTAAGAGCCTCTTTAACTTCATTCTTTTGTATGCATTGGTAGAAATTGTGGTTTATATACTTTTCTAATTTGGCTAACTCTCTTAAGGTAATACTAACATCTTTATTTTTATTAAAAAACTTATAAAAATAAATTTTCTATCTATTTCTTATATCATCATTTGCCACTAGATTTTTTTCATCCTCATCCTTGATGCATCTATCATAATTAAGATCTTTAGTTTTCCTATCTCTAGCCCTAGCTATCCTGAAAATATCTCTTTTACCCTCTTTCGAGTTGAGTTTTTTATATAAATCCTCCCAAATTTTAGCTTTTGCTTCACTCACGGCTTTTTTCACTTCCTTCTTTGCTTTCTTATAAGCCTCTAAAGTTTCACTAGTTTTCTTAGCATAATGTAATTTGTAACATGCCCTCTTTACCTTGATTTAATTTTGCACTACTTCACTCCACCACCAAGCTTCTTTTTGTGCCAGTACACCTCCCTTAGATACACCTAACACATCTTTCACCACTTTCCAAATATGTATAGCAATATTGTTTCACATATCACAAGGTGTACCAACATAATTCCAAACATCTCCTTGAAAGACTTTTTAAATATATCTTTTTTTGAGGTTCTACCATTTAGTTCGAATAGCTCGATGCACCCTTTTCTTCTTTGTCCATTTTTTTATTTATAAATCCATAACTAAAAGTCGAGGTTGGGTGGTTAAGCTTTCTCCTCGAATTACCTTACAATCTTTACAATACGCTCTATCTTTTTTTCTATAAATAAAGTAATTAATTTATGTTTGTGATAAGTCACTCTTATAAGTAATTAAATGTTCATCTTATTTTTTGAAGATTGTATTGACTATAAAGAGATCAAATGTCATAGCAAAATTTAAAATCTCCCTACCTTCCTCATTTATATCCCCAAAACCAAAGTTTTCGTGAATCTCTTGATATCCTAATGCCTCTTTACTAACATGTCCATTTAAGTCTCCTCCTAAACAAATCATCTCCCTTTGTGGAATCTTTTGAATCACTTTATCTAACTCTTACCAAAAAGTTGTCTTTATACTATCTTCTAGTCCTACTTGGGGTGCGTAAGCACAAACTATATTCAAAGCATCTGCTCCTAACACTAATTTCAACGTCATGATTCGGTCACCGTATCGTTGTATGTCTACTACACTGTTCTTTAAATCTTTATTTATGAGAATACCAACTCCGTTTTGATCCTTTTCTTTACCTGATTACTATAATTTAAAACCTGTATCCTCTATCTCTTTTGCTTTTTCTCCAACCCATTTTGTCTCTTATAAACATAGAATATGAATCTTTCTCCGAATCATATTATCTACCACCTCCATTAGCTTACCGGATAATGTTCCGATATTTCAAGAACCAATACGAATCTTATTATCTAGTACTAGCTTCCTTACCCCCCCCCCCCCGCATCCATCCATATTAAAAAATGTGGAGACCCTCTCTGAAAATTATTCACTATATTCGGGTGGCAATGTTGCGGGACTAACTTCTTTACCCACACTCGTTCATGATGTGGGAACCCTCTCTGCAATTGATTCACTACATGCGGGTGAAAATGTAGTGGCCCTTGCTTACTTATTACTGCATTCGGGCTCTGCACCACGTCGTTAGGTGGGAACGCTCCAAAGCAATGCTCATAATTTTTGTAATCAATGTTATAAAATCCGACGAAGTTTTATACTGACTGTCGGAAGCCTAACACAACCCTCCTCCTTTATCCAGGCTTGGGATGGGCAATGCAAGGGTGATCCCTTACATGGGCGGAGTTCTTAGACTTATATTCTCATACTTAGAATAATTTATGCAATTTAAGCATAACATAGATATAATTTACAACATCACTAGAATTAATTTCAGCAACTTAAAATTTGTTATTTCTACACTTAGCTTTTTCTGAAAATTTTCAGCATATCACAACATAGTCATATCCCTAATAGCATCATCCAAATAAAGTCGTCTAACCCTAGGATCCACATCAACCCACCTTAGGTCCAATACCCAATCAAAATACTTATCCCATTAATCCATATCCATTCAAAAACCATATCCATTATCGGTCCTTGTCATGGTTAATATCTGATATCCATTCTAGAACCTATATCCACTATAGAACCATAAACCTAGAATCCATTTAATACCCATATCCAATTTAGACTACCTGCCATTAAGATCTAAATCCAAATTAATATCCAAAGTCCATCTAAAACCAAATACCAATTAGGATCCATATCCACATTAGGTCCCATATCCCACTTAGGATCCATACCCATTTAGAGGAACATATCCTAGTAGAACCTATATTCAATTTAGATCCATATCTAATAGGACCCAAACCCATAAGAATAGGAACCCTTTTATGCCCGTATTTCAATTCAAGTGTGCATGATATTCTATCTTTAATTAGCTAAGCAATTTGAAGTGCAAGAATCAACTCTTATCCATCGGAGCTAGAAGCTAATTGTGAAAAGAATCTGAATAGGATCCACAAATGTAAAGTGAATAAGAGGTGAGTCTCTTTCTATTTAGTTTTTATTTGCTTCATAAATATTAAGTGGTTTTGATGAAAGTTGAGGATTTTATAGAACCTAAAGTTTGTATACAACACGATCATATTGGGCCCCCTGAATGGTGGAGTATGTGACTCATTCCAATATAATGGTAACTTACACTTGACACCATACAACAATTTGAATGGTGTCGTCTCAATATTGGCTTGGTAACTATTGTTATATGTAAACTCAATTAACCCTAGATGATCATTATAGTTACCTTACTAGTCAAGCATGAGCACTCTCAACATATTTTCAAGGGTTTGAATTTTACACTCGACCTATCTATCAGTTTTACAATGAAAAGTCATACTATACTATAATCTTTTACTCAATGATTCTTGTATGATATGCTAAATCATGTGGTAAATTATGTGTCCCTATCTAATATAATGGTTTCAAGTACCTCTTAATGTTGCATCATATGCTTGATATAAATATCTGCCAACTAATGAACTCTCATTTTCTTTCGGATCAATATGAAGATGCTACAATTGTAAGGTGATCTATGATCATCCAGATTGCATCATTCCTTTGTCATATTTTTCCAAGTCCCACCATAAAATCCATGTTGATATGTTGTCATTTTCCCTTGAGTATAGGAAGAGGTTGCAATATACTGGTTGGTCTTTAATGATTCACTTTCACTTATATAAAGATTTGATCCAACTTGGAAGAGTTGGACATATATTATGCAATGTCCTTCATCCCCTTCCAAGTTGGATCAAATCTTTATACATCTTCATGCTTCCCAGGTATTTGTTATATTAGCTATAGTGAACTTATTCCAACAATTCCTACTATAGAGTTATAATTTGGAATACATAACCGATGTTGGTAGTGTACAAACATGTCTTCATAATATTATACTCTAGTTTATCCCCCTTAAGAATCTCCTTCTTGATAGCTCTCAGTTGCATGTCATATTATTGTTCCATAATAATATGCAAATATAAATTAGGAGTTGCTCCAATTGTAGAGGATAGAGCAAGGGCACTAACACAATCAGATGAAAGACTTAGGGAGAGGACAACCAACCCGAGATCGACCACCTTCTTGTGTCTTGAATGTTGTATCTCAATCACTTTGCTTCAATCGAGCGGGCACATAGAGAAGACAATAGAGAGAAAGATAATTCTTGATTTTCAATCTTGCTAAATGGATCACTTGGATTGTTTTCGATATAATTATAATGATGTTGGATCCTTGTTTATATAGAGGATCACCAATACATTCTGAATAAAATAAGAACGATAAATCTGCATGAATCTTTTTATTAAAGGAAACCAGGATTTTATTAAAGGAAACCATAAATTTGCATCAAACCTTACATTCACATAACATACACAACCTTGCAGGTAAAATTCCCCTTCTATTATCATGATATCCAACCTTGCATGTGATTTATCCATTTTCATTCCTATGATGTTCAATCTTATGTATGCCATATATATAATATATGAAAACACTTCTGATATTCTTGACTTGCTGAAATTTTCTCCAACAATAAACTCTTATATTTCTAAATAAGGCAAGTGGTTGCAGCTTTCTCTTTCTTTTATTTTCTTCTTGATATTTTCTTAGATCAACAACTTCATGTTTGATTTGATTTGATTAATTATAACATAGTTTTGGATCCACTAGATAAATATCTCATAATCTGCAGTTTACATAATCATTTCACATGTTTTAAAATTGGATATTTGAAACTAGCTTTTGTGAATCAAAAATAAATTATTTATTAAGAAAATTTTTAGGAGTTTAAAATTGCATAATATGTCATAAGTTATAATGATTTAAGTAGCCCTTATATGTGTCATGTCGAAAGGAGGAGTCTCTTATTATATAATTTTTATTGATGACTTTACTAGATATATATGGGTATACTTATTAAAAGTAAAATTAGATGTTTTAAGAACTTTGTTATTTTCTATAATCTTGTTAATAATTAATTTCATTTAGAAATTAAGATTTTGAGGTATGTTTCTGATGGTGAATTTGTATCAAATCAGTTTGAAAAATATCTTGAAAATAATCGTATTATTCACCAACTGTCATGTACAAAAACTCCATAACAAAATGGTGATGCTGAACATAAACATCAACACATAGTGGAAACTACTAAAGCCTTACTAATATCTAGTAGAGTTCCTAAAAATCTTTGGCTTGAAGCTATCATGACATTTGTTTATTTGATAAATTGAATGACATCTTCCGTATTACAAAATGTGTCTGTTGAAACATTATTTAAAATCACTCCTAGCTACTCTCGATTAAAAGTGTTTGCATGTAAATACTTTGTTTTCACAAACAAAGGAGATAAACTCTATCCTCGAGTCATTAAATATGTTTTTGTAAGATATAAAATAAATAAAAAGGGGTATAGGTGTTACAATACCAAGAATTATAAACTTTATGTGTCAAAAGATGTTTAGTTTTTTTAAAAGAATATATTATCCAAAATAATGTCTCTAACTCTATTGATGATATTAGATACTCATTGATTGATGTTCTTAGCAATATTAAAGATCAAGAGAAGAATATAGAGAATCAACATGATTATGAGTCTTTACACCCAAACTCTATCCTCCGAATAGATTTGTCTCATATGAAACCTTTTCATAATAAAATAGAGCATTGTTGATTACTATTTTGGCTTCATATTATAAATAAATAGTTAGATGCCTTCAACAAAGCATAAACATCAGAGATAATTGCACCTCCTGAGACCAAAAAGCCCAATAAGTTGTAGGTGGGTATATAAAATTAAGATCAATGGTAATAGTACCCTAAATGATATAAAGTCCGCTTAGTTATCAAAGGATATTTATAAGAATATGGAATAGATTATAAAGAAACATTTACTCCAATAACTAGAATGACCACAATAAGAACCCTTATTACTATTAATACGATAAAAAATTGGAATGTCTTTCAAATGAATGTTAAGAATGTTTTTTTAATGGATGGTTAACAGAAGATGTATACTTGGAACCTCGTCTTGATTTTAATATTTCAAAAAATCATGTCATTCGTCTTAAAAAGGTTTTGTATGAACTTAAATATGTTCCTAAGGCTTGGTTTGACAAAATGAATGATGTCAGTTTACTACATGTTATATTGACATTGCGTTGTTTATAAGAAAATCGGTTGTAAGTATTGTAATTCTTTTATTATATATAAACGATATGATTATCATAAGGAGTTATAACATAGGTATCCAGAATATCAAGCTGAAATTTGAAATGAAGGATGTTAGTCATCTATGATACTTCTTAGGTATTGAAGTAAAACGTAATGATAGAGGTTTTTCTTATCTCAAACTAAGTTTGATAATGATGTTGTTAGATAAGGACTAGTCAATGACTATATAGTTGAGACACCAGAGGTGGTTAATCAAAAGATGTGACTCACAAATGGTGAACCACTTAGCAATCCCATCCCATATAGATAGATGATTGGATCTCTGACATATTTTACTATCACTCGTCCTCACATCACTCATATTATTAATACAGTCAGTCAATTCCAACATGCACCTACCACAATACATGAGTGTAGATGAGGATAGTAGGATATGTCCGACATATTAGTGAAAAGAGAGTATTGTTAGCCACTTTATCTTTACTCAATTTCATTGCCTATACTAATACAGATTGGGGTAGTGATTTCAATCAAAGTCATTCTACGACAGGTTATTATATCTTTCTTGGAGATTATTATGTTATGAAAATACAAAAAGCAATAGCAGGTGTCTCTCTCCTCTACTGAAGCTGAATATAGAACCATGATCAATATAACTATAGAATTAACCTTACTAAGAAGACTTCTTCAAGATCTTGGTGTAATACTTGAGGTCACCCCGATTATATATTATAACAACAAAAGTGTTATGTATATAGCTAATAATTGTTGAAGATGCATGGAATTTCGTATTATTAAAGGAGAAAAAATCATATTACAGCATGGAGATTCAATCGGTAGCGTGCAACCCTTCTTGGGTTCTACAGTTGTTGCCTTTTATCCTTTCTCTCTTAACTAAACCTAATGACACACTCTATTACATACTACTTATTCTAACTTGAATGACTAATTTACTCTCACTTAAGTAAATACTCAATGTTACATGGTAGGGGCAGATTTATCCATATCATGAAATACATAATATTAGTGACACATAACACAATACTCGTGTAAATTCTGGTATCCTTTCATTACTCCCCCTCAAGTTAGGAGGAAGATGTTTGAAACTCCCAACTTACTACATAATCTGTCTAATGTGGCCTTTGGAACTGCTTTGGTTAGTATGTCCACCATTTAACTTTCTGATCTCATGTATTACACTTGTAGTATTTTGTTTGCAATTTTTCTCTTATAATATAATTTGCCTGAGTCTTTAAATTCAAATAGTTGATGCATTTTTGCTTTCAAAAATATGATTTCTTTAACATTATCACATGTAACAATAATGTCGTCTACATAGAATATCAAAACAAACATTCATTTTTCTCTTTTAATAAACAAAGTATAGTCATTGATGCTTTTGGAGAATCCAAAGTTAACAATACAATCATTGAACTTCTTGAATCAAGCTCTTGGAGACTGTTTTAGGTAATATATCGCTTTGCTTAGTTTGCCTAATTGATTCTTCTTTTCCTTCTAGCTGCCACATATCCCATCTCATATTTGTAGTAAAACTTATGATAAGTGTAATAGTGGTTAGTTTTGTATCTGGGGTAGTAGTTTTGGTGTAGTCTATATCATATGATTGTTTGTACCCTTTTGCTACCAACCTTACTTTATATCACTCTAAGCTCCCATCAGTCATCTATTTGATAATATACACCCATTTGCAGTCGACTGACTTTTGTCCTTCTGGTAAGTTCACAATGTCCCATGAGTAGTTCTTTTGTAGACCTGTAACTCATATGGCATGGCCTCTCTCCACAAGGAAGAAGTAGAAACATCTGCAAAGTCACAAATTGTTAATATTCTTGAGAGGTATTGTGATAAGAAACAAACTTAGAAATAAGATATAGAGTGCACTATCTCTTACCTTTTCTAAATGCAATGGGGATATCAAGATCATTCTCTCCTGATTGGATTCGATCTACAACCATAGAAGACCCATTGTCAATGATAGCCTAAGGATTGTGCATTCTCCATGTATATAGACCTGTATTTCTTTGGTGGTTGTGTTATTTCTAGTATCTTTCCTAAAAGCATGTTCAACAACATTAAACCTGACGAGTAAAACTACTGAAGGAACACTTGGGACCTTATCTTTAGATGAAGAGAAGGAGTAGATTCAAAGAATGTAACATTTAAAGACACATAAGTTTTTTTATTGATGGTATTATAACCCTTATATCCCTTTTTGAATAAAGAATACCTAATAAACACACATTTTGTAGTTTTAGAATCAAGTTTATCTTTGAGGTGAGAATACAACTTCACGTAGCATACACAGCCAAAGACTCAAAGAGAAACATGGAACAACTTGTCCAAAGGTTTTATGACTTTATATGGCAACTCTTCATTGAGAACTGTGCTTGATATCCTATTGATAAGATAGGCAGTTGTAAGTACAACATCTCCAATAATTCTTTGGAGCATTACATCTAATAAGTAAGGTTATGACAACTTTTAAATATGTATATTTTTTCTTTCTATAGGATATTGTGGTTTTTTAGATAGTCTAGTAAATTGTGAGACATATATTTCCCCTATTGTTTGATCGAAGAATTTTTAAGGAACAATCGAATTAAGTTTCAATGAATTTGTAAAAAGTAGAAAATATAATAGAAACTTTATTTTTCAATTTTATTAAATAGATTATAATAAAGTGAGTACAATCATCAATGAAGGAGAAAAAATATTTGTAACCATGTATGGAAGACCACAGAGGAAGGACACCAACCATCTGAATAGACTAACTCAAAAGGTTTTGACACCTTTGACTCATAAGGGAAAAATTGACTCGCTAATGTTTAGATTTTTGACACACATCATACTCAAGAACAACTTTATTTGACTCAAGAAAAAACTTGAGAATTAGTAATTGAAGTTTTGACACTGACAAATGACCCAAATGATTGTGCTATATCTTCATCTTATCTTTTGTGGAAACTGCTATTGTGGAATGTGGAGTTGATGGTGATGGGTTGATTCTTCAAGAATGGAGAGCCCTCTCTCAAGCTACTACAACCAAGAGTCATCCTTGTTATTAGATCTTGAAATATTAATGAGTAGTTATGTGATTTTGTTAGAAAGTTGATTGATAATAAGTTCACTTGAAAATTAGGAACACGAAATACGGATGATAAGGAAAAAATTGAGTCTTCATGCTACACTTCTTAGTAATATGGGTGCTAGATCCATCTGCTAATCGAACTTGTTGTTGGTTAGGAAAACAACAGTAGTTAGAGAGTCAACTTTTACTTTCAACCATATGATCAGTGGCACCTAAGTCAATAATCCAAGATATAGAAGGAATAGAGTTACCACAAGTCATAAAAGTAATTGTTGTTGCCCATGATTTAGAGATAGAGGTCATCTACAATTTGAGATTCTAATCCCTTAATACACTTCAACAACTCCGAGATAGTGTTCGTTTTAGCATTCTCTAAGCATATGCATAGTAGGACTTGTTTTAACATGTTGAGGGTCTACCAATTAAGTCTTAACATTGTTCCTTGGTGTGATTGGTTTTGCTACAATGAGAGCATTTGATTTTCTCCTTTTCAACATTAGAATTAAGACCTCTTCCCATAGAAGGCACTTTTCTTTACATGAGACATGTGCTTTTTCTAATCTTCTTTTGTCTTCTTCTTCGGGAAGCAATGAATAGATTGTGCCCAATGATGATAACTCTTCTTTGCACAGTATATTCACTTTAATTGCCTCAAAGTTAGAAAAAAATCCACATACGAAATCAAAGATTTTTTTCTTTTTCATTTCTTCGTTCTATTATTTAGAACACGTTGTACACTTGATTCAAGTAAAAAATTGGAACTCATCCCATAGTCCCCTCAGTTCTCCATAGTAGTCACTGATAGATTGTTCTCCCAGTTTGTATTTTTTAATTTTTTAAAGCATCTAATATTCTTTGGTGACATTTTTTTTTTAGAGTATGCCTCTAAAAATTCTCTCTAGTTTTTTTGTAGCAGACCTTATATACATAAATGTTTTGCCAATGAATCAATCCATGGATTGAAGTAACCAGGAAGTGACCAAGGCATCTTTCATCCTCCACTTTGAAAAACTTGAATCATCTTCATTAGGTGGTTGCCCTTCACCAGTCAATAAATTTCATCTTCCTCTAGCAAGTATAGCTAATTCTATCGATCTTAACCAATAAAAAAATTTGCCATCAATCAATACAATTATCAATCAATACTTCGCACACTTAATGAAGTTGTCACCCAAAAAAACTCACCTATAAGGATCTATAGGCTCCAATACCATGTAGAGAAAATAATCTTTATTAAGGTGAATCAATCAATACAATTATCAAAATTACTCTCAAACAAGCCGTTCTAAACTATTTTTGATGTGACAATCATGAGTGACTTCAAGACTTCTTTATTTCATGGTATCAGAGTATTAATTGACTTTAAAATTGCTTTAGGTTACACGCAAAGTGGTAAATACTATTTTCTAAGAAACAAAATCATTCTCCTCTTCATCGTTATATCTTCAAGTGTCTAAAGTTTTTTAATTAAGTTTGGGTTGGTATTTGGTGTCTTAGGATTTTTTATCTCTTTCTTCATAGAGGACAAAAGTTTTTAGATTTCATTTGACAAACACAACTTAAAGACATGAGACCAAACTAAAAAAAATTATCTTTATTTTAAAAATTATTAGGATATGTAAGTGGTACTAAGTTGAAATCTTCTTCAAATGTTATATAAGAACAAAAAGATGAATGTGAAGGTAGTCATAGAATTATGTTATGTGCTTCGCAAATTAAAAAATGATGAGTCATTTACAGATTCATAAGTATGCTCTCAGTAACAAAAAGAAGAATGTGAAGGTAGTCATAGAATTGTGTTACATGCTTCGCAAATTAAAAAAGGACAAGTCATTTACAGATTCATAAGTATGCTCTCAGTGTACACATAGCACCATGTGAAAAAAATCTAATGCAAACACATTGAATATTAGAGTTACATGGGATTTAAAAGAACACCACCTTAATTGAAATACAATTGTCATTGAAGTTTTTGTCCCCTGATTATTTCAATTGTTTTTTCGTAGTCAATTTAAGGATGCAATCTCTTGGACCTACCAATCAATTTGGTGAGATCCATGCAGGCCAAGTTCAGGCGTGGATTACTGCCAGATAAGATGCTCAATATCTCTTCTACTATTCTGTAGGCAAGGTGAGGTGAGGTGGACACCTACTAGACACATCAGGTCAAAACAACTGGTAGAACCCGATTCCCTAAGCTAGGTAGCTTCTCTAACCATGTTGGGGTCTTCATAATCCATTTTAAACTTGAACCGAATTAGACCTGTGTAAGCACGAAAATTCTCACTTCTGGTTTTGAAGCCAGAAATGAACCTTTTCGCGTCTACATCGTTTCTATGGGCGTGCCAGCTAGCTTGCTCAAGCTAGCGAAGTTTTTGAAATATCTGACGTTTTAAGGCAATTGTGAGCAAGCAGGATCTTTTCGCTTTAAACCTTCTTGAACCGGTGCTCAAGGGTCAGTTTAAGCGCTTATAGATGTTGATAAAACAATTTTGACTCTTTGAAAGAAGACAAGTGTTTTTTAAAAACTCGAGTTTGGCCTAAGTTTGCAAATTTTATCTACGGGGCTGGACGATTCCAAGTCTTTGAGTTTTTAGCTATTTAGGCCGGATATGTGTGTGCATAAGTGGCCTAATTTTAGTATTTGTGCATCCTTGTATTCGTGCATTTTGGAATCAACTTAATGTAAATACCCGAATGGAAGTGCAACGCACGCAGCTTAAGGGAAATACCCGAACTTGAAAGCAACTCACACGACTTGAATGTAAATTGCAAAATTTGAAATATACTTATATATTTAAGAGCGAAAAGGCTCAATGCACGCGTGTGTGTAGTGTGGAATTTAAATGACAAACTCACACGACTTGAATTGAACTTGACGAAATTGAAATATAAGTATATAGTAAGAGCAGAAAGGCTCAATGCATGCTTGTGTGTAATGTGAAATTTAAATGACAAACTCACACGACTTGAATTGAACTTTGCCGAAATTGAAATATAGGTATATAATAAGAGCGGAAAGGCTCAATTATGAGTGAGTGCTTTTGGTGTGTAAATAGAAAGACAACTCACACAACTGGAATTGAACCACCCGGAAATGTAAGTGCGTACACGACTTAATGTAAAACTCACACAGCTGGAAAGTATACAAGTATGTTATATCTTATGAGCAACAAAGGCTCAAAATGTGTGTGAGAGTGTAGAGCAAGTGCTCGACTACTTTTGTGTGCGAGTGTGAAATGTAAATGACAAACTCACACGACGTGAATGTAACAACCTGAATTGAATTGCAACTCACACAGCTTTCACTAAAGTAAATACCCAAAGGGAAATATATATTTTAGCTTAAGAGCAAGAAGGCTCAATGTGTGTGCAATCGTGTGCAATTAAGAGCGAAAAGGCTTAAGTGCATGTGGGTGTCTTATGTACGTCTAAGAGCAATATAACTCAAGTGTACATGTGTGTTTTGTATATCAAGCACGAATATTACATTTCGGGGGGAGACTAAGCTCCATTATTACAACCCCGTATCGAATTGAATTAAATTTTAAAGGAGTAAGGTAAAAACCGAATTTAAACACTTACAAGTGGTTGGCTTTTCCTCTCAATGTGCTTGGGTCCATCCACCTTGGTAGCCAAGAGATGGGTCTCCCTAGGTGGGTTTTGAGGTGAGTTTAGGGTATGCTTGAGGGCAGCAGGGTATTTGAGCTTAGGAGGGGCTTAGGTTCGGCCAAGGTGGGGGGTTGGCTAAGGTAAGTCACGGCCTAAGTGGGGCTGGACCTAATCGGCACTAGGGAGAAGGGATGCGGCTGGCCAGGTCTCGGCTAAGGTAGGGTCTTAGGTAATGGGATGGGAGCTAGTTTGAGGGGTGCAGGCAGCAGGTAAGGTTGGCCAGGTGTTAGGGGATGGGGTGCGGCTGGCAGGTGCGGTTGGTCAGGTGTTGTGAGGCTGTGGTAGGGTGCTAGGAACGGGGTGCAGTGCTGGGGTGCTGCTGGGCATTAGGGAATGGGGTGCTGGTGCTAGGGGTATCTAGGGAAGGTGAAGGGGTGACGCTGGCTGGGGTTGGGGAGAGTGGCAGGTGGTGAGGGGTGTAGTGTGGCGCTAGGTGTGCCGGGAGATGAGGAAGCCGGGTGGCGGATGGGGTAGGAAATAGGTTCAAACCGAGTGCAGCTACACTCGATTGGGTTTTGATTTAGGTTGGTTAGGGGGAGTTAGGGTCGGTTTAGGTGAAAGGGGCTAGGTCTAGGTTAGTTTTGGGTTAGGTTTAGTGGGGTCGGTTAAGTGGTTTAGGCTAGGTTAGGGTGAGGTTGAGAGACCTACCTCTTGGAGTCGGTCCACCACGCATGGCCCATGCTTCCACGCCCTTGTGCAACCCTTCTTCAAGTTGGTGCAGCCCTTTGGTTTGAGCCCAGGCTCATACAAAGCTTGAACCCACACTCTTGATCAAGCCCACAAGGCTAGCCCACATTGACCAAAGTCAAGCCTACCAACCCTCTCTCTCTTACTTTATGGCCTTTCTCTCTCTTTCCAAGCCTTCCAAGAGCAAGTTCACGTGAATTTTATAGCACCCCCTCACCTCTATTTATAGGCAAATGAGGTGGGTCTTGGGTATGGATCTTGGATTTGGATTTTGAGATCCAAATCTGATCCAAACACTATTTGGGTCTAGATCTGGATATTTGGGTCCAGATCCAATCCAAATTTTCATTTCTTCAGTCCTTCTTGGAGTTTCGAGATGGACAGTTTTCGCGGGCCCTGGCTTCATCAGTGCGTCATCTTGAGCTGGGTCTTCCCCAACCTTTTCGTCCGAACTCCTTCTCACCTTTTTGGACTTCGTTTTGGTTGATTTTTTATGTTTCAGGCTTGGATTTCTAATGATTTTGTGGATGCTTTTGGCTTAGTATTTGATGCTTCAGGCTTGAAGTTTGATTCTGGCCTGGGCTCTCTTTTCGCCTTTTGATCCTACTTTTGTCAGGCCAGGCTCGATTCTGGGCTTTTGAACCTGTTTTTGAGACTGCTTTTAATGAGGTTCCACCTGTTGGATTTGGCTTTTACAAAATTGGGACTTGGCCCGAGTTTGAGAAATTCATATTTCGAACGGGGTTTTAAACAGAAGTTTAAAGCTTTTGCAACTCCTGGATTTTCGAAAACTCAAAATCTGGTTTTGAAATGGATTTTCAAACCAGGTGTTTGTTTTTAGAAAATTGTTTGATTTTTGGGTGTTTACAACCTGCAACTTAAAAGATGGTCCCATTGTACCTTATTTGTGCTTTCGCTTCATATTGCAGTTCTCTGTTTTTGTTTGGATCTAATTGTTTGTGATAAAAACCGTTTGAACTGAACTATCCACCTTTTCCATACACAAAGAAAACCCACTTACTCTACCAACCCATGAAATTCTAAAAAGTAGAATTTACTTATATAAAAGATCGCAAATTCCTTTTAAAGATCTCTAACTAAACAAACTAAAATGAATATACAACATATGTCAAACAGAAAAATACATGATATAAACAAAATCCCCTAGTCCCCATCTAATAAGTGAAAAGGCTTAGTTGTTGTTGTTGTTGTATATACAAAATCTCCCAGTAATAAGCTAAGACAAAGGTAAAACATGACATGAAAAGATCATATGCAGAAAAAAGAGAAAAAATGACCTTCAGAATATGTGAAGGGGATTCTTGTCACGCCAATCTTTTCTTATTAAGATGGGATAGTCTGCCATGTGAAGAATAGATCAGTTTCAAATTCCCTTGCCCAATTTCAAGAATATATCTCTTCTTTTCTGAAAATTGTTGATAAAGTTGCCGTACTGTCTGCAAGTGTAAAATATAGAATGCACCGCAGCAACATTAATTAAGGAACCTTTTCATTGGTGTTTTATATTAGTCAATAAAATTTTAGAACTGCACGTACACATATCTAAGTTCAAAGTTTAGTGCTTCACTTCACTGCCCATAACTATGAGACGAGAGTTTCTATTACTACTGCATAAGGAAAGAGCGAGAATTGAACCAGTAATACAATTTTGCCAATGAAAATTAAAAGAAAAGAACTAGAAAATATTTTAAAATCAAGAAAGCAGTCAACACATAGAATAATAGATTTGTAAATACCAAGGTATCATCATTTTCTGTTTCCCTGATATTCTTGAAAATACTGTAGGATCTTATCGATACAACTAGCAAATGTAAAAGAACTTGAAATTCTCAACTGGATTGTTAAAGAATATAAGTGATATTAGTGGTATGGTTTGAAAATCACCACCCCTTTCAAGAATTTCTTTTGGGGTTTTCTGAAAAAAATACAATTTATCACCGCTTCTTTCAGACCATGAAGTCTCTCCAAAAGATACAGTTTTCCCTTTTGCAGGGTTAACATCAAGTTCAGCTTAAGTGTCTTCAGCAGCTTAACAAAGACTATAAATCTACCATAAACTTAAAGGAACTTTAGAGGAACCAAGTTTGGGCATTTGATAAGCAAAAAGTTCACAACCTTTGGGTAAGAAAACGTCTCAACATAGCACTCAGCTTCTTCCTCAAGCCTACAATGACATTTTGGACAGAAAAAGTGCCCAATGAAATGGCCTTACCTGCATTTCTCAATGGGTTCCCATTCACATTTTCAATAGAATAACTGTTGAATCCAAAAGGTAGGATAAACACTTTGAATGCAAGCCAAAATCGTGGGGTTGTTAATAAACATGCAAGCTTCTCGAATAATGAGATAATCCATATACATATTGGTCACAAAAGACTTATTTATAATATTACACATGATGTGTTTATATACACAGGAATTTTCTGTTAGCCGGCATCCAACGGCTAGAAAACTAGTTGTTGGATGCTTGTTGGTCGTGAAGAGCTGACCCAACACCTAATGGTTGGGCCCTGTTGGCTCGTCCCTGCTAACCCTGGTCTCGATGATCTGCGTCTGTTGAGACCTGATTACAAACAAAAACTTATGAGCCCTATTGGCCCAATCCTATTATATTTTAACACCTTCCTCAAACTTACGGTGTATATATTTAAAGTTTGTTTCAACCTTATATGTGTTTCAAAAGGAGAATGTTTAACTGCATAAATCTTTTCTGAAGGTTCAGCTTGCTTTTCTTTGATCCTTTTCTATATATTTGCATGCATTAAAACTCATCCTTATGATCTACCTTACAACATACCTATAACAAAAATTATAGAATTAACCCTCAATGAAAGTATTAAAATCACAACTACAAATTTCAAAATATGCGTTTTTCAAAGTTCTTTAATGGAAAGCATTCGTATCTAAGTAAGATTTTCAAATATAACAAATAAGTTTATGAATACCACAAACTCATGATATTACAAAAAGGCCTCGTATACCAAACAAGATTTAAGGCTAAACTCAAACTCGAGTTTTAAGGAAAAACTCGAACATAAGATAATCAAATACTAAGGGCCTTAAATAACTCAAATCTCAAACATGATTCTATGATTTCAATGATAAGATAAGCCACCAAGATGATCAAAATAAGTTTTAAATATATATAAAAAAAATTATAATCAAATTAATATTTTTTTAATAATCTTTTCAGCATAAAAGGTTTGCCTCAAAAAATAAGAATTCTTTGAATGCAATTTTATCACTCGCACAAAATATTCAAAATATACCAAATGAACTCAATCAATCAATATGTTAAATATCATAAACAAATATCTATAACTAGAAGGAATACATCTAGATTGACTTCAATCTCAATGTCAAACAAGATCAAATCGGATCGAGACATAGGCTCGAGTATGAATCCTCTACGACCAACAAGTATCTCATACCTAACACACATCGGGTCTTATGCCTAACATAGAACGGGTCTGGATCCAAGACCGGATCTATAACCCGACTGCATTTATCCCCGTCTCTCTCTACTAAACGAAGAGGACCAAAGCCCTCTCTCTCCGTCTCACAAAGAACAAAAGTCGTCTCTCTACGTGTCTCTCTCCCTCAACCATTCTGTGCTTCACGCAGAGGGGGTTGTTCTCTCTCTCTCTGAAACACCACAACCTCGCCCTCGAAGTCCACCACCACAATCGTTGTCTAGCCAGCGGGCACCGCTCCACTATTAGCACTACTTGGAATCACTAACCATGTCCACTCTCTCTCCACGCATACCGCCGAAGCCATTTCGTTGATTCTGACCGCCACTCCAACATCACTTGTCACCATCGCCACCACCGTCGACCTCCTTTTTCTCTCCTCTCTCTCAGTTTATCGAGCGACAGGCTTGTTGATGAAGTTACCGTGCCCTAACGGGAGGCCGTCTACCGTCCATTTATCGTCGGCCACCTCCTCCTCCCTTCTTCCTCTTGTCCCTACCTCAAACCACCAAACCATCCTCGCCGTAATCGCCGAACAACTGTCGCCGTTGCCCGCCACTGGTAGCCGTTTAAGCAACCACAAAAGTCTATCGGCCATGCCAATTGACTAGCGGTGCCTCATATCCACCGCCATCTCTACTTCCTAAGCCCTTCTCTCTCATCGTAATTCTCTAGAAGCAAGCAAGCATCGGCTTTCTTGGGGAAAAGGACGGCCTTTCCTACGAAAGGTCGTAGTTTCGGTGACACTTGTTGGACGGAATGGTGGTCGTTAGTTCTCTCTCTTCTCAGCGACGCAATAATCTTTTCTCCAAAAACTTTGAAGTTGATTTGAGAGCGAGCTCTTCTTCTTGTGGTTGTTGGCAAAGATAGTCGCCCATTGGGAGAAGAAACATTGTCGGTGTTTTACTTCGCTCTTTCTCTCTTAACCTTCATCTCTCCTTTATCAAAGTTAGCCTTTAGTCCACAAGCCACTGGAGTTTTGGGAGCATCGGCGCCGCTTCCGGTGAACATGAGCACGACATAAACGGCATCCAGTGTATCTTTAGCGAATTTGCTCACGTAAAGAATCTCGTTGATGGTTTCTCTAACCAACATTGCCTGCAAGGACATCCGACGCCATCCGCCACCCTTTATGAATGAGGATCACCTCTGCTTCCATCCGCCGAACATCTCCACGGCTCAAGCGGACACCACCAGCGGTTTGCGACTCTAACAGGCTTTGATACCATGTTAATAAACAGGTAAGCTTCCTGAATAATGAGATAATCCATATACAATCACCAACAAAAGGCTTATTTACAATGTTACACGTGACGTGTTTATATACACAAGAATTTACTGTTAGCCAACATCCAACAACTAGTTTTCTAGCAGTTGGATGCTTGCTAGTTGTGTAGGGTTGGCCCAACGGCTAATGGTTGGGCTCTGTTGGCCCGATCCTGCTAGCCCTGATCCCGATGGTTTGGCCCGGGTGGCCTGAGTCCACTGGGACCTGATTACAAAGAGAAACTTATGGGCCATATTGACCCAACCCTATTACATTTTAACAGGGGCACCACTTACTTAAAGTTATGTATGTATAAGCTCTAGAATAAAAGTTTCTTAGGCCAATAGAGGAATTCAACAAAGGCCAAATTTGGGCTTCAATTGCTACCCCATCAGAGTCACAAACAACAATTGTTTTATTGCTTACCTGAAAATTAATGAACCCGTGGCCGTAAGTAACTCTAAATGCAGTATTAGCAAAAGTCCATTTTACAAACTTTGCCGATCCTTTTACCAGAAATATTCAAGCACATCAATGAGAAGATGCATCAAATCCAGACACAAAAATATGTGTAATTTCCTCTATGTTGAAATGAAGAGATAATCATGGATAAAGATTCATAAACATGAAAGAGATCCTAGTGATGCAAATCTAGGGTACTAAAGATGTCAATTTATATGAGTCTATTGGATACCCAACTCCAACCTTAACCCATTTATATTTCATAACCAAAACATGATCTTACTAAATCAGACTCAGATTTCGTGTGCACTTTTTGGATCTTGCATCTAAACCTAAATCTTAATCCATCAGTGAATCCAAAACCAATTGCACTATTTACATACAACACCAGTTCAGTAGCTGTTAAAATCCAGATTTGGGAATAAAATTTGAACCTACTATAATATGCTTATAGAGATGATCAAGTACTAGAGCAAACCACTATGACATCCATGCCAAAAGTATGCACTTTTAATTTTGTATAGATGTATCTAGATCAAGCTAAACTCCACCCATGTAAGGGATCACTCTTGCATGGCCAATCTCAAGCCCGGATAAAGTAGGAGGGTTGCATTAGGCTTCCGACTGCCAACATAAAACTTTGTTGGACTTATTTACCATGGATTCTACAAATTATGATAGGGCTTTGTGGAAATAAAGAATCCATGTAGCCGACCCCATCTAATATGGGAAAAGGCTTAGAAGAGAAAAAATATCTAGATCAAGCTACCTGGATCGAGATATAGATCTGACTTCCGTATTATCCTCCAATAAGGAACTAAAGCTAGTTATGCCATTTAAGAGTCCCGTTTATAAGTTAGTCAACAGGAACCTACCTATTTACAGCGCCACAAATGAATAAGAAACTAATGCATAGATTGTACACGCCAACAATGTTTGCAACACTAAGATACAATTTGGGACGGTAATACAGTAGAATAAGACAAGGACTACTTAACTGGTATCTTAACTATATCCACTCGCTCCCATCCAAGAGGATTGTACACAACAACCATCTGTACCAAAGAAGCAGATAAAAAGTAATTAATAGATTCTTTTACTTTGACAGTCCCAAAGCGAAATAGGATCTCAACAATCTCTTATGGAGACTCGGAGATTCTGATGGAGGACAGTAACTAATGTTCAGTAGCAGACGCTGCAAAGAGAAAAAGTAAGCAAAGCATATTTATCATCAGATATTCCATGAAGATCATGGTCCTAAAATGGAAAAGAATTCATACTAAATGACCCAAAGATACTGACCTAAAAGAAAGTCAATGTCATGTATGTTATCGATAGCACGATATATTGACCGATATATCCTTTCTATCCACTATATTGGCCCTTCACTGTTATAGCAATGAGTACTTTGCAGTGTCCACTATATTGGCCCTTCACTGCTATAGCAATGAGTATTTTGTTTTGGTAAGCACTGCTCCATTTTCTTCTCTTTTCCTTTTTCCCACCTTCTTTTGCTTCCTCTTGTCCCCCTCCACTTTTCCATTTCCCTTATTTTCATTCTCTTCTTCATTTACCTCCTTTTCTTCTTATGTTTATGCTTCTTCTCCTTGACTCCTTTTTTTCCTTGTTCTTTTGTTCTATCCACTTTTTCAAAATTATACAATGTATATATTTTATTTCACAATTGTGTACATAATGCATTTATTTATTAACAAATTGTTAATGAATTCATTAGTTTGTTTCAAAAAATAATGGCGATTGAAATTTAATAAATATATTTTCAAATCAAGTGTCTCTGAGATTTATGCTTATTCATATCCATATTTATAAATGAGCTGGGTATGCAGTTTACTTCATTTTTAAAATTAATATGTAACTGTATTTTTACTTATCGCTTAACAGGGTTTGGACACATGGAAAGGCGACCAAAGAAAGCTCCGGTAAGAAGGTATAAGAAACTAGATGGTGAAAATGTTAAAAGAGGAACGCCACAAAAGTGTTGGAAGGAACCAATAAAGAATGATCTAACTTATGTTAGGTTAACTGTTAAGTATGATACATGATCAAGCTCTATGGAAACAAAGAATTGTAGCAAACCCCATCTAGTATGAGAAAAAGCTTAGTTGTTGTTATAATGATGGTGTACCACTAAATCTGCTATATTTCTGATATATCTCCACTAATGCTATATCACGGTCAACTGCTAACTCATTGCTAACCGCTATTGATAGGTAGCACATCATTGTATGGCTTATCGATCAAGCAAGTTTTTTAAGACAAAGTGTTATATACACCATATCACATGAAAATGAGGAAGCTCAAGATAATATTCCATTAAAATTTTGAAGTTATTCACCAGTGTTATATACAACATATCCACCCAAAACATTACAATTTTCATTTGTATTCTATGATACAGTTAAAATCAATGGTCTCTCTAGCATTGTCGTCACATCATGAATTTGATTCCTGTGTACTTGTGTATTCATATCTTGTTCATGTGCTTGGTGTAAGGCCTTCCCTAATTGCTTGTAGTTTCAAGAAATTTAACCATGGAAGATTATCAGCATCATTAAATATTAATGGCAATCTCCAAAATCACTGCCCATGTTGCTGGTATTTTCTCCAAAATGGCATATGTGAAGCTACGAAGATATAATACGAACTTGCACATCCAAGTGAATAAACAGAGCCCCAGATAGTAAATCAGGAACTAAATCAACCTGTTCAAACTTTGTCACGATATTTCTGGAACTGATATTTGACTTCCGCTCTATCAACCAAGCAACTGCATCATTGACTAAAATTTCAGCCTGCAGAAACTCATAAATGAATAAAAAGAATCTTGTAATCGTAAAAGGAGAATGCACTTAGAATATCCTTTGCACCTCTGAGTAACCAATTGATAAGCGCTTAGTATAATCATCAGCCACATGTTGCTTTTCAGTACCAGTAACTGCATCATGATGCTGGGCAATTGCAAGAGCATCAGCTAAAGCATATGTGTTTGGACCTGAGTCACTTCTTCCTTTGAAAAATTCTAGTTGCCTTGCTGCCTAATCAGTAAAAAGTTCCATTTAATTCCAGGACCACACTAATGTATGTCTGTGTGCAAAAGTCACATACAACTGAAATTGACTAAAGAGAAAAGGCTTACCAAGTGGTAGCCACTCATGGCTCTCACATAGCGCTTGAATGCCGCTCTGCTTGTGTAAAACCCCATCCAATATGAATTAGCATGGTCAACATATCTGGAAGTGTACAGCTGTTACTGACCTTCCATCAATACGAGATGGATGGAAAGATAGCGAGAAATAGAGACAGAGACAGAAGGACCAAGAGAGAGTGGGGGGGAGAGAGTACTCACGGAAAGAAGTCGTTGGTCTTGAGGGGCCATGTTTCATTTGCAGCATGCTTTGCATCTTTATAAATGGATGGGGTTGAATACAAGCCATTTACACGTCCATCCTAAGGGGAAAACCGTCGACTTTCATTGACAGGTATCTATCTAGTGCAGCTTGAAACAGTCACAAGATTGTTAGAGTGCATGACTCACAGGAAGCTTCTCCACAAGCATAGTGCATACAGCTCAAAAGAGCTTCATATAAGCATGAAATAGAACCTTTATATTCAACTAAATATGCCAAAAATGAGCACCAATCAGAAGTTTACTTTGTTGAACCCTTGATTTTATTTTATTGATGAAAGAAAAGCAGCACGCAGCTTTTATTGGGTTTTGCAGTTGCTCCTCTCTCTTTCTTGGCGATGCTACTCCTATTTAAGTAACATATAAAGCACTAATCTAACGTGTAAATTGTAGTATCCTTCAACCTCAAGTTGGGAGGAAGATATAGACTCCAAACTTACTGCATAATTTGTTTAATATAGCTTTTGAAACTGCTTTGATTATTATGTCTGCCATTTGATTTGCTGACTTCACACGTTGAACTTTAGTATCTTGTTTTTAATCTTTTCTCTTATAAAATGGTAATCTATTTCTATGTGTTTCGTTCTTTCATACTCGACCAAATTAGTAGCCATCTGAATTGTTGCGTTGTTGGCTTTATAGCTTTTTTCTAAGGCTTTGTGATTGAATTTTCTTTATGATATTCACCGATCTTCCGTTGTTACATTGAAGCATCGACTTCATTGCATGGTATGAGAGTCATTTTTGCGATCGTGAAAATATTATTCATTACTTCAAGAAGTGTGTTGATCATATCTTACAAGTTAAGCCTCTTTAGTTTCTTTTTCTCCTTGAAATATAGATGATAATGGGGGGATTTAACTTTCATATAATACCCTTAAACTAAAAGACATGGTGCAATCTATGAAAAATTATCTATATTAAAAAAGTTATGGGGCTATATAAGTGGTTCGAAGGCAAAACCCTCTATTAATGACACACTCGAGCAAAAAAAAGAATATGAAGGAAGTCATATAACAATCCTTTGGGTACTCATGAATAATGTAAATGAGCACACTAGGGATAATTTAGTCGATTTCATCAACGCTAAAGAAGCATGAAAATACTTAAAAAAATCTCATGTTCAAAGCGATGTGGCTCATAGAATGGCATTAAGAGACAAATTGTTCTCAATTAGACAAGATAAAGGGTTAAATGAATTTTTTTTGTAAATATTCAATATTCTAATATTTGAAATCAATTATATGTCTACAAAAAGAAATGTACACAATGTCTTAGTGAGAGACAATGTAATGATAATAAAGATTTTGTATATCAATTTCTAAGAAGTCTCTGAAAAGAATTTGAAGGAGTAAGATCATCTATTATCCATCGAAAACCTTTTCCTATAAAATAAGAGATTCTTACCGATCTTCAAATGACGAAAGTGAGAACGAATAAAGCTAGACTTCAAAGAGACATTGCCTTGTCCTAATTTGAAAAGGAAGGTAGCATTAGTAGAAAATAACCTTCATCTTCTATTGTTACACTCGAAGAAAAAATAAAGAGACTTAAAGCTCAAATAAAAGACAAAGCAACAATCGATGCGGTTTGCTCTTATTCAACTAATAAGTTCAATGTACGGTTTCTTGGATTCTTGATTCTGGTGCCTCATTTCATGACTTTTAATGAAAATATTTTAAAATCATGTATTAGGAAACCTTTATCATGTATTTATACTATGAATGGAACACAATTGAGTGTTAATAAAATTGGTAACTTGCAAAACAAAAATTTTGAAGTTTTCAAAATTAGTACAACAACAACAACTAAGCCTTTTCCCATACTAGACGGGGTTGGCTACATGGATTCTTTGTTTCCACATATCCTTATCGTGTGCCATGTTAACAGTTAACTCACAATAAGCTAGATCATTCTTTATTGTTTCTTTCCAACATTTTTGTGGTCGTCCTCTACCTCTTTTAATACTTTCCAAATTTAGATTTTCTAACCTTCTTATAGGTTCTTCTTTTGATCTTCTTTCTATATGTCCAAACCATCTTAAACGATATTCTCTCATTTTATCCTCTATTGGTGCCACTCCTGATTTGTTTCTAATAACCTCATTATGTAGACGGTCTTTTCTTATATGACCACTCATCCATCGCAACATCTTCATTTCTGTCACAGACATCTTTTGTACATGTTGATGATTAACTGCCCAACACTCAAAACCATAAAACATGCAGACCTAATTGCTGCTCTATAATATTTACCTTTTAACTTTAATGGTATCTTCTTATCACAAAGAATACCTGATGCCCCTCTCCATTTTTACCAACCAGCATTTATTCTATGCGTAACATCTACATCAATTCTTCCATCACTCTAAAAAAGTGACCCTAGGTATTTAAAACTTTTCTTTTGGGGGATGCAATGTGTGCCAATTTTAATTTCTATGTCCTCTAAGGTAACCAAATGATCAAACTTACATTCCATATATTCTGTCTTTGTTCTACTAAGTCGGATGCCTTTGCTTTCTAATGTTCCTATCCATAGTTCCAATTTTCTATTAACTTTTTCCTTAGACTCCTACACTAATACAATGTCATCTTCAAATAACACACACCAAGGTACTTCATCTTGAATATGTTTTGTTAACTCATCCATCACCATTATAAATAAGTATGGACTTAAAGTTGATCCTTGATGTAACCCAATATTAACTTTAAAGAAGTCTGTCGTTCCTTCATGAGTCCTTACACATGTTTTTGCACCATCATACATGTCTCTTATAAGGTTAATATATATCAATGGGATACCTCTTTTTTCCAAAGTTCTCCGAAGAACCTCTCTCGGTATCCTATCATAAGCTTTTTCTAGATCAATAAATATCATGTGAAGGTCTTTCTTTTTTGCTCTAAAATGTTCCATAAGACGTCTCAAAAGGTGAATCGCTTTAATAGTAGACATGCTTGGCATGAATCCAAATTGATTCTCTGTTGTACTTGATACTTGTCTTAACCTACGTTCGATAATTCTTTCCCATAATTTCATAGTATGGCTCATTAAATACCTCAATAATTCGTACAATTTTGAATGTCTCCCTTGTTCTTATATATGGGTATAAGTGTACTTGCTCTCCATTCCTCGGGCATCTTTTGGTTTTTCCATGTTTCATTAAATAGTCTTGTGAGCAAAGTGATTCCTATTTCTCCTAGTATTTTCCAAACTTCTATAGGAATATTATCTAGTCCTACCGATTTACCACCCTACATATGTTTAAGAGCCTCTTTGACTTCATTCTTTTGAATACGTCGATAGAAATTATGGTTTATATACTTTTCTAATTTGACTCTCCTAAGCTAATACTAACATCTTTATTTTCATTAAAAAGATTATAAAAATAGTTTTTTCCATCTATTTTTTATATCATCATTTGCCACTAGAATTTTTTCATCCTCGTCTTTGATGCATATAAGATAATTAAGATCTTTAGTTTTCTTATCTCTAGCCCTAGCTATCCTAAAAATATCTCTTTCACCCTCTTTTGAGTTGAGTTTTTTTATATAAGTCCTCCGAAATTTTAGCTTTTGCTTCACTCACGGCCTTTTTCGCTTCCTTCTTTGCTCTCTTATAAGTCTCTAAAGTTTCACTAGTTTTCTTAATATAATGTAATTTGTAACATGCTCTCTTTGCCTTGATTTTATTTTGTACTCTTCACTCCACCGCCAAGCTTCTTTTTGTGCGGGTACGCCTCCCTTAGATACCCCCAACACATCTTTCGCCACTTTCCTAATATGTATAGCCATATTGTTCCACATATCACAGGGTGTACTAACATAATTCCAAACATCTCCTTGAAGGACTTTCTGTTTAAATATATCTTCTTTCTCGCTTTTGAGGTTCCACCATTTAGTCTGAATAGCTCAATGCACTCTTTTCTTCTTTATCCATTTTTTTATTTGTAGATCCATAACTAAAAGTCGATGTTGGGTGGTTAAGCTTTCTTCTGGAATTACCTTGCAATCTTTACGACAGGCTCTATCTTTTTTTTACAAATAAAGTAATCAATTTGTGTTTGTGATAAGCCACTCTTATAAGTAATTAAATGTTCATCTCGTTTTTTTAAGATTGTATTGACTATAAAGAGATCAAATGCCATAACAAAATTTAAAATCTTTCTACCTTCCTCATTTATATCTCCAAAACCAAAGTTTTCATGAATCCCTTGATATCCTAATGCCTCTTTACCAACATGTTCATTTAAGTCTCCTCCTAAACAAATCATCTCCCTTTGTGGAATCTTTTGAATCACCTTATCTAACTCTTTCCAAAAAGCTGTTTTTATACTATCTTCTAGTCCTACTTGGGGTGCGTAAGCACAAACTATATTCAAAACCTCTACTCCTAACACTAATTTCAACGTCATGATTCGGTCACCATATTGTTGTATGTCTACTACACTATCCTTTAAATCTTTATTTATGATAATACCAACTCCGCTTTGAGCTTTTTCTTTACCTGAGTACTATAATTTAAAACCGCTTTTTCTCCAACCCATTTTGTCTCTTGTAAACATAGAATATGAATCTTTCTCCGAATCATAGTATCTACCACCTCCATTAACTTATCGGATAATGTTTCGATATTCCAAGAACCAATACGAATCTTATTATCTAAGACTAGCTTCTTTATCCCCTGCATCCATCCATAATCAAAATGCGAAGACCCTCCCTGAAAATTTTTCATTACATTCGGGCAGCAATGTAGCGGGACTAACTTCTTTACCCACCAGTCCATGATGTGGGAACCCTCTCTATAATTGATTCACTACATTCAGGCGAAAATGTAGTGGCCCTTGCTTACTTATTACTGCATTCGGGCTCTAGAGTACGTCGCTAGGCGGGGACGCCCCAAAGCAATGCTCATAATTTTTGTAATCCATGTTATAAAAATCCGACGAAGTTTTACGTTGGCTGACGAAAGCCTAACACAATCCTCCTCCTTTATCTAGGCTTGGGACCGGCAATGCAAGGGTGATCCCTTACTTGGACGAAGTTTTCAAAATTAGTGTTGTTCCAAAATTAAATTTAAACTTTTTTTCTGAATCTCAAATCTCAGATAAAAATTATGCTATAACTTTTTCATCTATGGAATGTATTATAAAGGATTACATCTCGAAGAGGGTGATTGATCGTGGCCATAGGGAGGGAGGACTTTATATTATGGACTACCTACATAAGATAGGATATGCTAATGTCTTGACTAGTGATGATCTCCTATGGCATAAAAGATTAGGACATCTTAATATTCAAAAGTTATACCAATATCCTCTTCGAATAAATAATATTTAAGAATTTTTCTTGTAAAGATTGTGTACTTGGCAAAATGCAATATATACCTTTTTCGAAAAAAATGTACATATCTATAAAACCCTTTAAAATTGTACACTCATATGTATGGGGATTGGCACCAGTTTTATCTAAAGGAGGATTTCCTATTATGTTATTTTCATAGATGATTTCACCATATATGCATGAGTATATCTTTTAAAAGTCTTTTCGAAATTTTGTTATATTTTATAATCTTGTGAAAAATCAATTTAATTCCGAAATTAAGATTTTTAGATCCGACTCGGGAGGAGAGTTTATGTTTAAAGAGTTTAAAAATCATCTTGACAAATTCGGAATTGTGCATAAAACTTCTTGTACTAAAACTCCTCAACAAAACGGTATCAACGTAAACATCATCATAGATTGGAAACCACAAGAACCTTATTAGTTCCTAAAATTTTTTAGGTTGAAGCCATTATGACTTCTCTTTACTTAAGTAACCGAATGTCATCTTCAGCTTTACAAAACATGCCTGTCATAGAAAAGCTCCTTCAACTTTCTCTAAACTACTCTGACTACATGTTTTTGGATGGAAATGTTTTGTTTATACTAACAAAAGTGATAAACTATATTCTCGTGCCATAGAATGTATTTTTCTAGGGTATGGGATAAATAAGAAGGGGTATAGATGTAATGATTATAAAAATAACAAACTTTATATTTCAAGAGATGTCAAATTCTTTGAAAATGAATATTTTTTTAAAGGCATGAATGACGCTTATCCTATTAATGAGTTATCATATTTCTTTTTGAATGATATCATAGGACAAGACATAATACATGTCGAAAATGAGCTTGATGATCATATAATCTCAAGACAGCCAATTACCCCCTTTAATCAATACTACACTAGAAGAGCTCTGAATGATATCCCATCTATACCTCGAAGGACTAGTCGAAATTTTAGACCTTCTGAATGATTTGTTTCCTATGACAATTTTTTATCAAGACAGAGCTTTAGTAACAAATATTTCTGCTATAAAGGAACCAAGAACTTTTAAAGAAGTACAATCATCACAAGAACGGATTTATGCTATGAATGAAGAATTAGATGCCCTATATAGAGCTCAAACTTGGGATGTTATGTCTAGACCATAAAACAAAAAGATAATAGGTTGTAGGTGGGTTCATAAAATTAAAACTAATGGTGATTGATCATTTAATCGTTATAAAGTTAGATTAGTTGCCAAAGGCTATTCACAGGAATATGGGATTGACTATGAGGAAACATTTGCCCCTCTGGCCTAAATAACAACTTTCAAAACTCTTATAGTTGTTTGTGGTATCAAAGGTTAGAATATCTATCAATTAGATGTCAAGAATGTATTCTTAAATGGTTTTTTAAAAGAATAAGTTTATATGACACATCATCCTAGTCTTAACATACCTAATAACCAAGTTTTATGACTAAGAAGATCTTTATATGTTCTCAAACAAACTCTTAAGGCTTAGTTTGATAAGATGATTGAATTCATGACATTGCATGGATTTGTTACTTGCTATACTGACACGACTTTATTTATAAGAAAATCTTTTGTAGGCTTTGTTATCCTTCTGCTATATGTCGATGATATGATTAGACAAAGTAGTGATGATTCTGGGATTCTTCAAATCAAGCAATAACTTGGTAAGATGTTTAAGATGAAAGATCTTCGGCAACTTACTTATTTTTTGGGTATTGAGATAACTCGAAATGCTAAAGGTTTTTTTGTATCTCAAACTAAATTTGTTAATGACATTGTTCTTAGATGATATCTTACTAATGATAAAGTTGTTGAAACACCTAAAGTAATCAACCAAAAGATACGACTTGTTAATAGAGAGCCATTAAGTGACCCTACTACTTACAAACTGATGGTTGGGGCACTTATTTATCTCACCATCACATGTCGAGATATTACATATGTTGTATATACTGTAAGTCAATTTTAACATTCCTTGACTTCTATGCATATGAGTGTCGTTATGAGGATTGTTCGATATATTTGACAAACTGTGACTAAGGGAGTATTTTTATCATCTTTATCTTTATTTCAATTACATATACTGATGCTGATTGGGGTGACGATATTAATGACAGGCACTCCACGACTAGTTATTGTATTTTTCTTGGCAATTTCCTTATCTTTTTGAAATACAAAAAACAACAAAAGGTATTTCTTTCTTTTACTAAAGTTGAGTACCGCGCAATGGCCAACACGACCACTAAATTGACTTGGCTCATACGGTTACTGCAGGACTTGGGCGTGATATTGAAGACCACTCCAATTATGTACTGCGATAATAAGAGTGCTATGTACATAGCTAACAACCACACATTTCATGAGCGAACCAAACATATCGAGATGGACTACTACTATGTTCGTGAAGATCATCTACATGACAATTTGGCACTACAGTTTGTTAGATCTAAGTATCAACTTGCCGATGTCTTCACCAAGTTGCTACCCACTCCATGTCTTCAGTTTTTAGTTAGTAAACTTTTGGTCATGACACCATTAGTTTAAGGGGGTGTTAAAATATATATTTTATATTTTTATTTTTATTTAATTAGAATCAGGGCCATTCTGGCTTTAGTACAAGGGTCAGGGCTGAATTGGACCAACCCCATAGGGGGCTGGTCACAATGGCTACTTCAATTAGCCATTGGGGGCTGACCCTTTCCTTACTCCCCTTTCTCCACTTTCTTCTCTCACTCCTCTCCTTATGTCCTCTATAACTACAACTCCCATGTACCATTCAAGTATGCCTTGTGTGGCTAAATTTTATTTATTTATTTGCACTTCATTGTGCCTTTGTTGTATATATGTGATTGACTTTTCTGGGTGATATTCACCGATCTTTTACAGCTACATTGAAGCGTCGACTTATTAGAGAGAAATAAGTCATAAACCTTCGTTGGTTCCTTGTATTGCAACCCGATACTCATCTTCTACACTTAGCTACTACAGATTATTTTTTGCTTTTTCACGAGATTAAGTTCCTTCTAAATAGGGCAATATAATCGGTTCTAGACTTTATCATCTATAGATCTTGCCCAATCAGCATCTGAGTACAACTCTAGATATGTATGTTCATGTTTGAAATGCCAAATGTCATTACCAGTAGTATTTTTCAAGTATCTGAGTACCTTAAAGACTACATCCATATGCAGTTGCTTAGGTGCATGCATAAAGCTACTGAGAATTCCAATTTCATAGGTTATGTTGGATCTTGTGGTAGTTAAATATATCAATTTCCCTACGAGTTGCTGACATTGAGCTCTATGCCAGTATCCAATCCCAACTTATGAATAACGTCTATGGGAATATCACTTAGTTTTGATCATAATATACTTGTTTTCTTTAGTAAATCCATCACATACTTGCGTTGTGTTAGGAACATACTTTTTTGTGACTTTAGGAAATCAATTCTCAGAAAATAATGAAGATGTCCAAGGTCTTTTAAATCAAATAATTGATGCAGTCTTTTCTTTAGATGGTTGATTTCTTCTATGTCATCACTTGTTACCACAATATCATAACATATACGTTTACAACAACAACTAAGCCTTTTTCCATACTAGACGGGGTCGGCTACATGGATTCTTTGTTTCTATATAACTCTATCATGTGCCATATTAGCAGTTAACTCAACATAAGCTAGATCATTCTTTATTATTTTTTATTGTTTCTTTCCATCAACATATAAACATATATGATTAATATAGAAATTCCATTTCCAGATTTAAAAATAGAGCATCATCATTTTTACTCCTTGTATATCTAAGACTAATATTTCCTTTACTAAATTTCTCAAACCAAGCAGGTGGTGACTGTTTCAGTCCATATAGGGCCTTTTTTAAGAAATAGGTTTTGTCGGAACCATATATGTGTCTCAATCCTTGAGGTATTTCCATATAAGCTTCTTCACTAAGATCTCCTTGTAAGAATGCATTCTTAGAATCTAATTACCGCATTTTTCATCCCATATTTGCTGCTAGACTTATCAATACTCATACAAATATCATTTTTGTCATAGGAGCAAAAGTTTTATTATAGTCTATCCCATAAGATTGGCTATATCCTTTTGCCATTAGCCTGACTTTATATCTATTAATTTCTCCTATGGGTTTGTATCCAACGACTTCTCTCCCCTTAGTTAGAGACACGATCTCCCAAGTATGGTTATTTTTGAAGGCATCTATCTCTTCATCCATAGCATGCTGCCATTCCCTAGACATATTGGCTTCTTCCCATGTTTTTGGAATTTTCATGTCTCTTGAATTTGCTGCAAGGGATTGATAATTTGCTGAGACTCTTCCATAGTTAATGTAATTACTAATTGGATATACACATCTACCTTTTTCTTTTCGCAAAGCAATGGGTAGGTCTTTTGTTAACTGCACTTAAAGTCATCTCCATATAAGGAAAATTTATTTATTCTTCCTCTCATATATACTCAGTTAAAGAAACATTCTTATTGTTCTTCATTGTCTTATATCTGACAACTTCCATGATTTTCAACTTCCTCATAAAGTATTGGCAATAGTGGTTCTTCTTGTTTTGTTGCATTTTCAGACTCCCCCTCACAAATAGAAGGTAACATCTCTAGATACAAAAAAAAGTTCGCAATCCAATCATAACACCTATAGTCTTTTTGAAAAGGTGAGTAACCAACAAAATGCATTTAATAGCCCGACACGGATCAAGTTTTTCCCTTTCACGAGGAGAATGTAGTCACGTGGGCAAAGGACACACACCCAAAGATTCGAGGAACACTAAGGTTGTCATGTTTTGACAAGTTCGGGGTAGTAATCTGGAAAGAACAATTGAACTGGACTCATTGAACCATATTGACTTCGAGTAGGGTAAACCGATTAACCAAGATACTGAGCCGAGAACAGCTCTTCTGTCAAGTTTTTCGGGGAACATGTCTTGTGGAAACAAGAGAAGCTTGATCGGGTTTGGTCTAAAAGATGCCCGATTTATTGCTTCAAGCCACCCCATTTTGCCGCTGTTGTTAACAAGGACGACTCATGGATAGATTCCCTGAATAATCGTTCATTGGTAACGAAGTAAGGACATGTTACTGTTAAAATAATTCTTTGCCACATTATCGTAACGAACAGTATTTTGATGTATGTCACCAAACTTAATTTCTTAACTATGTTGGAATTTTTTTTTTTGAAGAAACAAGCTAACTTCACTTTCGACTTATTTTTCAAGATAAGAAACTGACAATTCATGAAAGTACAATCATCTATAAAAGTCACAAACCATCTAGCACCAGACACAGAAGCAACTGACAAGGTCCCTATACATCTTAATGTATCAAATCAAATATATCATGAGATCTTGACATGCTTTTAGGGAAACTGAACCTAATATGCTTTCCTAACTGACACACCTCACAATGTGAGTTTCATTCTTAAATTTTGTCAACTGAGGTATTTTAGAGTGAAATTTTTGAATTGGAGGGTGTCCACGCTGACGATGCCAAAGAACCATTTTTTCCTCACAATGTGTGGATGTCATATTTGTTGCTATGCCTTTTCTTCTTTCATAAGTAAAAAGTCCTCCACTCCTCCTACCATATCCAATGGTCTTTCTCGTCCTTAGTTTCTCTAATACACAGTAAGATGCAAAAAAGTGCACTCTATAATTCAATCTAAATGATAAAGCACTAATCGAGAGAAGATTCATAGAGATTTGCGGTACGTATAAAATAGGATCACGCATTCCAAATATTGTCCATAACTTTCCTCCTTCGATTATTGATATGAATGAATTGTCTGCAATTTTGACTTTATCATTTAATTCTACATAATCAAGTAAGCCCTCCTTGAAACACCTGAGTCAATAACCCAATATATATGTGATGATGAATGAATATTAATAGTATTACCATTAGGTCCTGCTTGTTCTCCCTTAGTTGCAGTCATGGTTGCATGAACCCTTTCTGAAGGGGTAGATATAGGAGAAGAGGTCTCTGTAAGTCTGCCCTCAAGTCCCTCCAGATGCTTCAGAATCATACTAATTGCTTCACTTGTATTTTCGCTGCCACTTTCTGTATTTTGTGCAATCATAGCTTTATCTTTAGATAGTTTGGTTTATCGATAAATTACCAGCACCTTTCTTTAGTGCGTCTGGTTTTCCCGCAATGATTATATCTCATCATGTTAGTATTAGTTTAGGAGATTTAGCCAAGTCAGAAAAGTATATAAACTACAATTTCTACCGACGTATTCAAAAGAATGAAGTCAAAGAGGCTCTTAAACATATGAAAGGTGGTAAATCGATAGGACCAGATAATATTCTTATAGAAGTTTGGAAAATACTAGGAAAAATAGGAATCACTTGGCTCACAAGACTATTTAATGAAATATGGAAAAACCAAAAGATGCCTGAGGAATGGAGAGCAAGTACACTTATACTCATATATAAGAACAAGGGAGACATTCAAAATTGTGTGAATTATTGAGGTATCAAGTTAATGAGTCATACTATGAAATTATGAGAAAGAATTATCGAACGTAGGTTAGGACAAGTATCTGTAAATATTTGTCGATAATTAAAGGTTGATACTTCACGAATCAATTCCACCAAATCGCCAAGAGTCAAATGGCATTCAAGTATGAATGCCGATCTTCAAATACCACAAACAAGAGAGCGGAAGCATATACAAACAAGTCAAAACTAGTGCCAAGACTGCATACTTTTATTGATGATAGATCCATGTATTTATAGGCTTTACAAGAAGTGTATGTAACATAAAATGAGAGAGAGAGCAGCCCTTGAAGAAGGGTTGCTGGCTGTTGTGTTGTGCATAACATAGTAACGGCTACTAACTAGCCGTTGGAGGCCAGCTGCCTCCAACGGCTAGTTGACTGGCCCAGGGCCAATCCTGTTACAAACAAGGGCCGATTGGCCTAAGGCCCTAGTGGCCTGGGCCAATCCTATTACAATTAACACCTCCCCTCAAACTTACGAGATATAGACTGAAAGTTTGTCCAACAAGAATTGAAACCGAGTAGTTGAACGGGATTTGGTGAAGAATTCTGCTAGCTGCATCTCATATGTGACATAACACAGCGAAATCTTCTTATTTAGGCATTCTTCACGAACAAAGTGACAATCCATCTCGATATGCTTCGTCCTCTCATGAAAAGTATTGTTGGAGGCAATGTACATGACGTTTTTGTTGTCACAATACATGATGACAGGGCGTTGCAAAGTAACCCCCATATCTACTAGAATGGTTGTGATCCAAGAGATCTCCATCGCAACTGTAGTCATAGCTTAATACTCAGTTTCAGTGAATGAGAGAGACTTTCTGTTGCTTTTTGCACTTCCAAGAAATGAGAGATTCACCTAAAACCATACAAAAACCAGTCGTATAGTGTCTATCGTTGGCATCTTCACCCCAATCAACATCGGTATATACAGATAAATCAAAAGATGAAGAAGTTAAGAAAACCCCTTTGTTAGCAGTATTTCTAATATATCGAATAATGCGCAAAACAACACTCATGTGAACAGAAGTGGGTGCCTACTGAAATTGACTTGTTGTGTGTACTACATGTGAAATATCTGGTCTGGTAATAGTAAGATAGGTAAGGGCTCCTATGAGCTGTCGGTAAGGGGTGGGATCAACTAATTTATCACCATCAGTGGATCTTAACTTTGTGCCTAGAACTTCTGGTGTGACAACTATCTTGGTATCTGTAAGACCAGATCTTTCAATGATATCATTTACAAACTTTGTTTGAGACATAAAGTATCCACAATTGTTTTTAGTTATTTCAATGCCTAAAAAGTAATTCAGCAGGCCCAAGTCTTTCATGTCAAATTCATGATAAAGATTAAGTTTAACTTCTACAATTCCTGCTTCATCACTTCTTGTAATGATCATATCATCCACATACAAAAGCAAAATAACAACACATTTTGTTCTCCGTATAAACAATGCAGTATCAGTGTAGCAAGTTGTAAAATTATGTAAATACATGAATTTTTCAAATCGATCAAACCAAGCTTTAGGAGCCTGTTTCAAACCATACAAGGCTTTTCGAAATTTAAGAGCATGTCCAAGAGGAAGATTGAGACCAGAAGGAGGATTCATATAGACTTCTTCATTAAAATAACCATTCAGAAAAGCATTTTTAACATCAAGTTGATAAATATTCCATTGCTTAATTGCACTAATGGTTATGAGAATTCTAATTGTGGTCATTCTAGCTACTGGAGAAAAAGTTTCATCATAGTCAATTCTATATTCTTGTGCGTACCCTTTAGCAACTAATCTAGCCTTGTATCTCTCAATGTGATCATTGCTATGAGTTTTGATTTTATATACCCATCGACATCAAATGATTTTCTTATCCTTTGGTATGGGTGCAACTATCCATGTTTGAGCCTTGTCTAGGGCGTTGAGTTCATCTTTCATAGCATCTTTCCATTCTGCAATACCTTTAGCTTGATGATAGAACCTAGGTTCCTTAACTTGATGAAGGGTGACAATCAAATTTTTCCGTTGTGGTTCAAAATATTCATAGAACACAAATCGCTGGGGAGGTCTTGAAACCCTGGGTTCTAATCTTGTAATATCAGGTTCTATGTGGGCATTATTGGTTTCTCTAGGACGTCTTATATAATGTGAGGGGAAGGGTTCAGCAATTGATTGGGTATCACCAGTTGTGTGTGAAGTGTCATCGTCTTCAACATGATTTTCTTGAAGATCTTAATGATCTACTGAGTCACAATCATTATCTTCTTCTAGTTCAAGAAAGTCTTAGGAATGAAAGGTTCAGAATTTTCCAAGAGTTTGGATTCATAATAAGTATCATTCTAACAAAATGGATTCATAATAAGTATCATTCCCAAAAAAATTTAATTCCTTAGACACATACAATTTGTCTTCTATGGGATTAAAACACCTATAACCCTTTTTGTCAATACCATAACCAAGGAATACACATTCAATAGCTCTGGGTGATAGTTTATCATTATTGTCAATATACACAAAGCATCTACATCCAAAAACTCTAAGTCGTTCATAGTATGGAGGGATGTTGTACAACTTTTCAAAAGGTGAAGTATTTTCAAGGTTAGATAAAGGCATTCTATGTATAAGATATACTGCGGTAAGAGTAGCTTCGGCCCATAAATATTTAGGAACCCTACTAGCAATTAGCATAGTTCTATAAGTTTCAATAATATGTCTATGTTTTCTTTCCGCTAAGCCATTTTGTTGGGGTGTTTTAGTGCATGATTTTTTATGAAAGATACTATTTGTTTCAATAAATTTTTGAAATTCATTAGACATGTACTCTCCTCCCGAATTGGATCTAAAAATTTTAATGGTGGCTCCAAATTGGTTTTTTATCATATTACAAAAGACTACAAATTTTTCAAATACTTCGGATTTGTGTTTCAAGAGATATATCCATGTAAAACGAGTAAAGTCATCCACAAAAATCACATAGTATTACACTCCTTTAGAAGTAACGGGCGCGGGGCCCCAAACATCCGAATGTATTAGATCAAAGACTTTCTTTGGTACATAGTTTCTTTCTCCAAAAGGAAGATGATGCATTTTTCCAAGAATACAATCTTTACATTCAAACTTTTTCTCTCTAATTGTTTTCATCAAGAAAATATTACATAATTTTTGAAAGTCCAAGTGTCCAAGTCTTTTATGCCAAAGCGTAGCATCTTGTGCTACATTACAAAACTCAGAATTTGGCATAACAAGATAGTCCATTTTGTATAGTTCACTTTCTCAATGGCCTTGACCAATCATCTTCCTCAATAGGTGATTCTGCACCACACAATGTTCGGATGAAAAAGTGACTATACAATTGTTATCACATATTTGAGCAACCGAAAGTAGGTTTAAATTAAGTTTAGGTATAAGACTTACATTTTGAATTTTACAATTTTGTTTTTCAAGGTTTCCTACTTTTTTTATTTGGAGTTTTGTTCCATCAGCCGTAAACACATGTTTTTCAATGGTCTCACAAGAATTAATCAAAGAATCTTCACCATGTGTCATATGAAAAAATGCATCGGAATCTAAAAACCAAGACATACCTTGAGAAGTGGATAGAGCATTCCCGGAGATGCTTACTTTTTCCTTGAAGATTTCTTCTATGTACGCTTTGATATTGTTAGGCAAGACACTTCCTTCTTCTACGGCTCCCACATTTCCACTCCTTTTCCGAAGTAGAGGACAAGTGGTTTTGATGTGTCCACTTTCCTTGTAATAGTGGCAAATAGTGTCTTTGTTGGACCACGATCCCATGGGCTTCTTTAACATACCTTCATTGTTCTTTGCATGCGGAGGCTTGTAGGTCTTCAAGTTTGCTCCCAGCTTTAATGCGGCAAGCACGGCTTCTTTGGCCACATTCATATTCTTCAATCTTGTTTCCTCCATAACAAGGTCGGCCAAAAAGGAATCCCCTCTAGGTCTAGGTTTTCTATATATAAGGTTTGATCTAATATTTTCAAACTCGTCTCTTAACCCACGCATACACAAGAAGAAGTATTGGTCATCTAAAAATTCTTGAAATTCATCTAATTTGTAAAGATTTCTAAATTTGTCAAAACTTCTTAATTGAGTCCATAACTTAGAAAATTCATTATGGTAGTCTCTAATGCTTAGGTTTCCTTATTTAAGCATAATCATTCTTTCCATTAGATCAATTTGGAAAACAAAGTCGTCTTGAGAATGAAGTTTTTTCAAGTATTCCCAAGTTTCAAAAGCGTTTTCAAAAGCACTAATCCTATTTCTAAGCTTTTCATCCACATTTTGGCAAATAATTCATGTAATTTTTACATTCATCTTTTCCCATAATTTCAAATCTAACTTGTATTTTTCATGAGCTTTGACGATTTTATCATCATCCAAACCATCAATGTTCAAAGTTGGTTCCTTTATGGTTCCATCGATGTAATCTCAAAAATCTTTTGATAAAAAATACTTTTTCATGGTCATAGCCCAACTTTGGTAACATTTTGGGTCCATGATACATTTAAATGACTCGTTTTTACCTTCCATTTTGTGCAAAATAAAAAATTATAAACTAACCTCAAGTTTGGTGAAATTCTTCAAATTTTGCACTTGTGATACGCTTTTCAATGCACTCGATTTCTTCAATCTGAGGCTCTGATACCATGTAATATTTGTCGATAATTGAAGGTTGATACTTCACGAATCAATTCCACCAAATCGCCAATAGTCAAATGGCATAAGTATGAATGCCGATCTTCAAATACCACAAACAAGAGAGCGGAAGCATACACAAACAAGTCAAAAGTAGTGCCAAGACTACATACTTTTATTGATGATAGATCCATGTATTTATAGGCTTTACAAGAAGTGTATGTAATATAAAATGAGAGAGATAGCAGCCCTTGAAGAAGGGTTGGTGGCTGATGGTTGTTGTGTTGTGCACAACATAGTAACGGCTACTAACTAGCCGTTGGAGGCCAGCTGCCTCCAACGGCTAGTTGACTGGCCCAAACCCTAGTGGCCTGGACCAATCCTGTTACAAACAGGGGCCGATTGGCCCAAGGCCCTAGTGGCCTGGGCCAGTCCTATTACAATTAACAGTATCAAGTACAACACAGAACCAATTTGGATTCATGTCATGCATATCTACTATTGAAGCGATTCACCTTTTGAGACATCTTATGGAACATTTTAGAGCAAAAAAGAAAGACCTTCACATGATATTTATTGATCTATAAAAAACTTATGATAGGGTACCGAGGGAGGTTAAAAAGAGGTATCCCATTGACATATATTAACCTTATAAGAGACATGTATGATGGTGCAAAAACATGTGTGAGGACTCATGAAGGAACGACAGACTTCTTTGAAGTTAATATTGGGTTACATCAAGGATCAACTTTAAGTCCATACTTATTTATAATGGTGATGGATGAGTTAACAAAACATATTCAAGATGAAGTACCTTGGTGTATGTTATTTGCTGATGACATTATATTAGTGGAGGAGTCTAAGGAAAAAGTTAATAGAAAATTGGAACTATGGAGAGAAACATTAGAAGGCAAAGGCCTCCAACTTAGTAGAACAAAGACAGAATATATGGAATGTAGGTTTGATCATTTGGTTAATTCAGAGGACACCGAAATTAAAATTGGCACACATTGCATTCCCCAAAAGGAAAGTTTTAAATACCTAGGGTCAATTTTTCATAGTGATGGAAGAATTGATGGAGATGTTACACATAGAATTAATGCTGGTTGGTTAAAATGGAGAGGAGCATCAGGTATTCTTTGTGATAAGAAGATACCATTAAAATTAAAAGGTAAATATTATAGAGCAGCAATTAGGCCTACCATGTTTTATGGTTCTGAGTGTTGGGCAGTTAATCATCAACATGTACAAAAGATGTCTGTGACAGAAATGAAGATGTTGAGATGGATGAGTGGTTATATAAGAAAAGACCGTATACATAATGAGGTTATTAGAAACAAATTAGGAGTGACACCAATAGAGGATAGAATGAGAGAACATCGTTTAAGATGGTTTGGACATATAGAAAGAAGATCAAAAGAAGAACCTTTAAGAAGGTAAGAAAATCTAAATTTGGAAAGTATTAAAAAAGGTAGAGGACGACCACAAAAGTGTTGGAAAGAAACAATAAAGAATGATCTAGCTTATTGGGAGTTAACTGCTAACATGGCACACGATAGGGATCTGTGGAAATAAAGAATCCATGTAGCCGACCCCATCTAGTATAGGAAAAGGCTTAGTTGTTGTTGTTGATTGTATCTCATCATGTCTCATCCACCCGAGGAGTCCCGACCCCTATCTCTGGAACTCCCTCTTTCTCTCATGGATGGGTTGTATCCTCTTCCCATAAATATAGTTTTTTCGATGTTGGTGACCTCTTATCTCTCCAAGTTTTTTATATATTCTTCTCTAATTAGTAACGAATACACAATACCAAGTGTAGGTATCTCCTCACTTGCTAGAATGTTGCTTTTCATGTTTTAATATTGAGCTGAAACACCTCGTAATAAATAAAAAACTTTCCTCTTTTCAAACTCATTTGCCCTTTCTCTTACGCATTCTTTACAATGAATCATGGTGAAATAAGATAATTCATCCCACAAACTTCTCATTTCTAAATAGAACTCACTGATCGTTCTTTATCCCTACTTACACTTTTGTGTTTTTTAAAGAAGTTCATATTCTTTTGCAATATTTTTCTTCCTTTAATACGCATCTCTCCCTATTTCTCATATTTCATGGGATGTCTCAAGATAGATGAATGATCGCCCAACATTGGGCATCATAGAATTGATGAGCCATGCGGCCACAAGGGCGTTGTCCCTCTCCCATCGTGGGTAATCGGGACTCCCTACATCTTGTTTTTCACGTGCACTAATAAGAAATTTTGTTTTTCCCTTGGTCCTAATTTCAAGAAAAACTGACCTAGACCATTTTAGGTAATTCTTTCCATCCAATTTCACATTAGTTATAATCAAAGATTCATTTTTATCTGTTTGTCCTAGACAATCAGTCATCTTACCTTTCAAAAACTTCTCTAGATCTAACCTGAATATTATCTTGTATGCATGTCACACAAAAAACATGCATAAAACCTTATCAGTTGTCCCTGTTACCTCTTCCATGCAATTGTCGTGCGCCATCAACTCAAACTTGCCTTCAATTCAAGCATACTGCTTTGATACCATGTTGAAGAACCCTTGATTTTATTTTATTGATGAAAGACAACAGCAGAATACATCACAAAAAGTTTCTGGACAGCATGCAACCCTTATTGGGTTATGCGACTTCTCCTTTCTTTTTCTTGACACAAACCCTAAATGACTCTATTATGCTTTTATACTTGTTCTAACTTGAATAATGATACTATCCCTACTTAAGTAACATATAAAGCACTAAATTCTGGTATCCTTCAACACTTCACACTGTTTTCCTGTCATGGCATTAATTCATTTTTATAATGCAGTTCATGAACATTGAGCTGTTAATGCATTAAACTTGTAAAATATTCAATAGCTATTTCAGAGGTGTCGGGTAAGAAATCAATATGGATATGTTTCTCCTTTACAATGTGAATAGAACAAGCAATAATTTGGCCAAGAATTGCCTACAGATTGAATTTCCCCTCTGACCACATACCTGTTGACTAAATGCAGGAGCTTGCATCAATTAGCTAAGAAAATAGTGAAGGATGTACGTGAAGAGACTTTCATAACTGGAATTGCAGTCCATAAGTGATAGCATCGCATTCCTTAACTCACAACCATGGGAAGACATCACCTCCTAATAAGAAGTGTACAAAAGCAGAGGAGAAAAAGTACGAAAAATACAAAAAGTACAAATGAGTTAGACTTTCCTATTGCCTATAGAAAGGGTAAAAGGTTTGTGCTTCACAGCCCTCAGGTTGTATCCAATTCCAATACCTTTAAAGCCTACTGAGTGTTTTGCTAATATCGATATTCATTCAATCATTAATAATGCAAATGCGCAATGCAGGTTCCAGAATGGAAGAAAGCCACTTATAATGAAGTGGAAGGACTTAAAAATATTAAGACATGGAACTTATTGACTGACCCTAAGAAGGAAGATGGAGGAATGCAAGTAGACGCACATAGTTCAAGGCTGATAGCACTGTGGAATGATATGAGGTAATACTAATTGGAAAAGGGTCTAGTTAGCGATATGGTACATACTTTCATGAAACTATTAGTGATGTGGCTAAAGGGACATCTAGAGTTATAATCAATCTGCAGCTTAAGATGAGCCTGTATCAGTTCATTCCTACAAGACAACCTGAATTGAGACACCTATATGCATAACCTCCAGAACTTGAGGAAGCTAAGACCGCAAGGGTGGTTATGCAAGTTGAAAAAGGCAATGTATTGCCTTAAGCAGTCTCCCCAAGCTTGATTTTACAAGTTCAGTTAAGCAATAATCAAATTCGGGTATAAAAGGAGAAAATCATTATCCTGATCGGATATGTTGGTGACATTGTGACTTCATGAGATAGCTGAGGAGGGGATTACGATTTACAAGTTTAAAAGGATACCTTCTTCAAGAGTTTAATATAAAGGCCCTTTGAATGTTGCAGTATTTCTTAGGGATGGAGGTTCTAAATTCAAAAAGAAAAGTATTCTACCATCCCAAAGGAAGTATGTAATGGATTGATTGAAGGATACAGAATACATTTGGGTCTTCTTGAATTTGGTAGGCACTTTAAAGTACAGAGATTAGTGGATGAAATAATCTATTCGACTATTAACCATTTATAGCAGTAGGAATTGTGAACAAATTCATGCATGAGCCCACTGTTTCACACATATCAAGGTATCTAAAGCAAACACATGTTCCCCTGGTTGAGGTATTCTTCACTCTAATCATGGACATTTTAAATGATATTTTATACAGATACAAGTAGGGCAGGATCTTTAAAAGATAGAATCAGGGTGTCCTACCTTGTTTGGGGGAAAATCTACTTTAGAGTAAGAAGCAATCAAATGTTTCAAGGTCAAGTGTCAAGGCTGAATATAAAGTCATTGTGCATAGTATGTCAATTTTTGCTATGGGAACTAGGGCCATAGCAATTGAATTAACAGATCAGCTTGTGCTTTATGCCTTTCTAAATTCTATATCTCCAGTGCTTCAAAGGAACTTCATTTATGAGTGAGACTGATACCTTGTTTACATAATGAACAAGCTTATCAAGCTGCCTGAACCAAGTTTCAGCATATTGATATTTGAAGTTTGTTCCCATAGTCCACATGATATGATTTGTCCGAGTTACATTAGCCTGAAGCAAGAAATTGAATGTAAAGGTTAACTTCATACATCCAAAGATTCAATTACAAGTTCCAATAAATGTAATCGCATCAAGTGAACTATGGCTATCTATTTGATATTGGCTTTGCAGAACAATAGAAATGAAGCATTAGTTATAGGCCATACAACATCTGTAAATGAACAGTTGGTGCCAGTGCCACAACCCTGTAAGCATTTGTTCAACATTGTTCTTATATCATCAACAGTAATTGTCAAAATAAGAACATTCTTTTTCTTTAAATTCATTTTTCAGAACAATGTTAACAGAGTTCATTACATTATGAAGTTTGCAGTGCTGCCTTCTGTCCTCGACAATTTGAGGGGGACTAGTGATTTACTTTGAAATCATTCTCCTGAATGTATTTTTAGTACGTCAGTTTAGTAGTCTCAGTATGCAGAATAATTTTAGATTATGACTCCACAACTTCAACTCCAAATGGTGACGTTCCTACACACATATGCCAGCACTAGGCACTTATTCATAGAAATTTCTCAAAGTTGAACAGCATATGCTTTTAATCAAGATGGTTTCTGGCAAAACGAACTGTGAGAATAACAGCCAACTGTTGTTTAATTGGTCAGCAACTGAAACTGTGAGAATTAAGAGAACAAAGTAGAAACCCTTGAAAGCCATTTCATTGAATTGCATTATGCCTAGAGACGAACTGTTTGTGTCACACATTGCTTGGGACGGCTCCAGATAGCCGCATCAGGAGAGGACTCAAGACAAACTTTGTTAGAACCTTGGAAGTGCACGTAAGGGAGAAGGTTTTGAAGAGGCATCGAGTAGAGGAAGCAGTGAAGAATTGCACTCTTTACTTGCTTTGTTGCTTCGTGCACCAAAGAATCCCAAGCAACTCCTAGGGAACTGGTTGCCAAGAGTATTCGTTTCACAAAGTGTTTCAAGCACTCTCAAAAGTAATTGGTCAGTATCCACAAAAGAGCATTGACCTGCTTTGAACTTCCAAATAGAAGACCAAGGGGGTCTGTTTACTGAAGTTTATCTGGTATATCCATCTTATGATAAGACACAAGTAATTCTGAAAATAACGATGTCCTGATCCTAATCATCATGAACTGCAATATCATAAATGCAAGATAAGATCCACAAATATAGACATGTACTTGTGAAATTGCTGCGCTCACAAAATCGTCCACTCGCTCTTGGACATTATATTCAAACAACAAAATGTCATCCTGAAAAAACAAAACATATATATATATATGAAAACGAGTCATTGATCTCACACCAAATGAATTGCAGTCTCATGTTACCAACCTGCACAAGCAGAGAGTCATCATTGACTTCAAAATAGAAACCGCTGGGTGGTTCATAATTTCCGTTAGGAAAATCGCCAGTAAAAACCTTGAAATACAAATTTATCAATACGACATTCAGCGTAATTTGTGTTCAACAACTAAAATTCCTCGAACCTTGCCATACAAGCTCCAGATTCTTGTCGACCTTCCTTTTTTGTCTGTCTTGGTAATCAATCCGTGCAAAGAAGAGAGAATCAAACCCAACCTGAAAATGATCATGAACAAATAAGAAAGGACAACGAAGTTTGTGTTCAACAACTAGAATGATGTAATTTTCTGCATATCTATTTTCTTCAATTCAAGTTTCATGATATACCAAAAACTCACCGTTCAGAATAAATGTTCCAAATTGCATCAAATCATTGCTACAAGAAAAAACCTTTTCATCTCCATCGCTAACAATTAAGAGGGGAAAAGATTTGCCTTAGTGCACGCACAGCTCTCTCTCTCTCTCTCTGGCATTTTGACAAATAATATTGAAGGCCAAACCTTACATGTGCGCTAAGTAAGCTTGCACAGCGGAATGCCCCAAAGGATCAATCTGCCAACCGATTCTCGGTACTTGACCGAACTCTTCCTTGATATTTATATGTTTTTTGTTTTTCACATTTTGTCTAGTTTGGATTCCAAACTAGGCCCAAACCCAAACGTAGTGTATGTAGTTCAACTATTTTATCTCACTCATGTGGGGAGGTGAAGGTAATTATCTTATGGTCATCAGCATTACAAGTAATTCTCTCTCAAAACCTTAAACATTTGGATCCTTTATATTGAAGCAACTCACAAGTATTTTCCGTACTATGTAATGTTGACTCGAATTCCATGTTGAAACCCTACCCAATGATTCTTTCCCTTCTTGGACTCGTGTTAGAACAGCTGAAACTGTACCTCTTTTATATGTTGACCGTTTCCTCTATGTAGCTTCCTTTAATTTTAATTTAACTCCCCAAATCCCTTGGATCATTTCTGAGCAGAAGACGTTGTCATGTGGGGAGTTTGGCTAGGGCGGCACATCTGTTAAAAGATGACGCAGGTGTCCTAAGATGAGCTCAATGAGAATAGAAGTCTCGTGTGAAACAAAAGGGTAAAAGCTCGTTTGATTCTTATTTCCAGTATAATACGAACCGTGAAAGCGTGGGCTTATCGACTGATCCTTTAGTCCCCGGAATGGCTGAAGCTAGCAGGTGTCGTAAAAGTTACCACAGGGATAACCTGCCTGTGGCAGCCCCCAAGCGCTCATAGCGACGTTGCTTTTGATCCTTCTCGATGCCCGGCTCTTCCTATCATTGTGAAGCCGAAACTCACCAAGTGTTGGATTGTTCACCCACCAACAGTGGAACGTGAGTCAAGTTTAGACCCGGCCGTGGAGACAAAGTTAGCTTTACCCTACCGATGGATAAAGTGTCGCGTACTGGGGTGAATCTAACCTAGTACGAGAGGAACTGCTGATTCGCACACCAATATCGCGCTTGGCTGGAAGCCGCGCGCGGGCTACCGTGGCGTTGACGGTGACCGAACGCCGAAGTCGACCGGCCAAAAGCGATGCGTGCGCCCGTCGCCGTTTCTTACCACCAGTAGGGGTCTCGCCCCAGAGGCACGTGCCGTTGGTGAACCTCGCAGGTGGATGAGCCGCGCAGGTAGCCTTGAAATGTAACTCCTATCGATCAGCGGGTTGAATCATTTGCAGATGGCTTAAATATGCGACGAGGTATTGTAAGTGGCAGAGTGGCCTTGCTGTCACGATCCACTAAGATTCAGTCTCTTGTCGTTTGATTCGTCCCTCCCTTTTCCAACTTTCCCCCATAAAAAAATTCAAGTTAGTTAACACGCAGTAGGGGTTTTCATTCCATGCCTTAGCTAAATTTTTCAAGATAAGTCACACGGGGATGGGGTTTCCATTCCATGCCTTGGGCGAACTGGATTACACCACATGGGGTTTTTGGTTCATGCCTTAGCCAAACTTTGGAGTGTGACTTGGCTAACTCGCACCCAAAGGGGAGTTCTTGTTCCATGCCTTAGGTGAATTGGCTAAGTCACATGGGGGGTCCTCGGTTCATGCCTTAGCCGAACGTGACTTGGCTCCATTTGGGCGAACCATTTCATTTGTGCACGCCACTTAGATTAACGTTATGGTGTACCGAGGCGGTTTGGGTGCACCATTCCACTTAGTTTGGCCAGCAAGTGGTTTCTCGTATGGTGTAGCCAGGCAGTTTGGTCTTCCCATCTAGTTCGGGTGCATCATTCAGTTTGGGCAAGCCAATCAATGTGGTTTTACCATCCTGTTTCGGCACACCAATAAGTTTGGGTGAACCATTCATTTTGGTATTGCCATCTTGTTCGGGCGCACCGTTCGGTTTGGTTTGGTGTAACCATGTACATCTTTTGGTTCGCCATTGGTTTCATGGTAGCTTCCAGTGTTGATAAACTTAGCTACCAGAATTGCTAGGGGTTCGATATTTAACTACGGACTGGGGCATGAAATAATTAGCTGAATCTATTAAACCTTGTATAAAAGCAAGCAAGTAACCAATTCTTGCTTTTTAGAATTTGTGTCCAAGTCTGCTTACACGGAGTTTAGTTTGTAAGTTTTTGCTTTCTCCTGTGCAACTAACTCTAAGTTGTAACGTTGATGGATCGAGAAACCCCATACATTCTTCCGGGGATGTTCCTTTTGTTAGAGCGTGTGTCGTGTAGCCATTGATGTCATCTATGTTCTTTTTCCTTCACCTTAAAAATTTCAAAAGTATACATGTAAACTTAAGGATTCTATCCAATTTATTCATGTATGACTTGTTGCAGGGTATAGCTGGAATTTGTTCTCCTAATGCTCTTTAGTAACGATTGACTCTCCGTTAGGCTACTTTATCTCTAAGCATCACATCTCTTGATTTTCAATCTATACTTGAAATTTTGGGTCCTGTGTCTTGGCAGCTCGAGCTTTAACTTTATCAATATGCTACTTTCTTGTTGGCCTCGCTATGCATCCATCCACTTAATACTTTATAATTGGGACCAAGCTTCCCGAATTGGCTATTATTTGCTCTTGTTGGAAATCTGGTTTTGCCCTTTCAAGTTTCCAAGCAACAAGAGATTTGCTTCCAAGTAATCGCTCTACGAACTTGGACCTTGGCAGAAGCAGACAACTAGTTTGAGGATGCTTGTTGAACATCAAATGAACTGGTCATGATGGTCAGACTGACCAGACTGGTTTCGTTGCTAAGCAGGGGGAACTGAAACTGTATTTTCGAGATAAGGAAAATTGACAGAATTTGAAGCTGTTTCGGGACAATCGAGTCGAACTAGGTGGACTTCTGTTCCTTTCCCAGACTAACACAAAAGGAGGTTTCGCACAATGACCAATGGCTTGCCTGGCCCCAGTGATGCTCACAATTTCAAGGGCATTAGCTTGATATGCTCTGGGTCTCCATCTGGCTTGCCCCGCCCCCAGGAAAAGAAGGTTTGTGCGACGATCAGTAACAGCAATTGGTCCGACTTTTCACTGTTGCAACGGTCGGGAAAAAGAGCTCGGTGATTGCATCCCGATAGAGGTCCTTGTATCCACTTGACAAATCAAAAGATAGGAACGTCTCAGAAAAAAGTAAATTTTATAATCAGTATCTAAACCAGTATTAAACCTCTAATTTGGTTATTTATGCCAAAATTGTTCCACCAAATTAGGGATGTGGTGTGGTTCCGAAGGACGAACCACATATTAACAATATAGTCTCATTGTTGAGTCAGGAAAAATGAGGTCATTGTTGAGTCAGGAAAAATGAGGTCATAAGGACCTTAAAAAGGAACTATTGGAACTTGGGCAGTTCCATTGATCTTGTTCCTTGATATTGGGCCCTATTGCGCCAATACCAATATCAATATCATTTCTTCCACTGTGAACGGAATCTGGTTGCACCAGACCGTGCACCATCGCGTCTTCCATTTGATATGTCTCCATCACCAGTGACCTTAATCGATTAACAGATCCAGGCAGTAGCCATCTTCCTCTGTCAACCACATCAATTTCTTTGCTAGAAAATGGCTGGAATCCGTCATGGTTCGCCTAAGTAACACTGGAGCATTTTGAACATCTCTCCCCAGTTTTCTTTCCCGTGTTGGTCGGAGTACAAAGCTTCCAAATAGATCTTCTCCATCCAACAACTATGCCGTCTGCTCATCTAGCGGTGGAGCTAGGACTTTTATCCTAGGCGGCCGGGGAGTATGGGACACTTCTGATTTTGTGATGCTTGCAAAGCAAATTTTTCTATAGCAAATTGCAGTAAGAGAAATTTATTTATCGATCATGAACTGATCAAAAGATATATACTTGCAATAGGAAAGAGAAGTGATAGAGCGAGCTTCTACTGTGAGTATGATGGTTGGAAGAGAAGCACACATAAAGCAGTGTTATTTCTGAAGGCGGCGTCCTTTCCTTGTTTTCGGGAAGGAGGAACCTTCCTATTTTATGAAACTTTATTGTAGCTCTTGAATTACAACAAAACTAACCCTCGAATTCTACCGGATTTGTCCTTACACAAAAGGCTGTATAAGGCCTGTTTCCATCGTCGAGAAGTTAGAAACTGGTTTGGATAGGTTTGCCTGTTGGACTAATATCCTAATTTTCAACATAAAAATGACTTATCTAACTTAAGTAACCTTTTCAATTTTCAAGATAATCTTTCGGTTTCTCAAGAAACCCTCCCAATTCTTGAGAAACTCTTTCAGTTATCAAAGAACTCTCTCAATTCTTGAGATAGGTACTTCAGAAATATCATACCACACTTATGAAATGTGTAGTATCAAATGGTATCCCTACATAAGGTTTCAACACACAATCATACAACAATGCTTTTAAGTCTCATCATACGAGTAACTTCCTCTACATGAGAATAGGTAATTGTTGTGGATTAAAAAGAAAGTACACGCTTTGGCATCAAGGATCAACAATATGACGTATCGAGCTATCCCATATGGTTTAACAAGTACCATCAAAGCAATTCTTTGTCATTGATTTCAATTAATTTTCTTGATTGAATTTTTCTATAGGATTTCTTGTTAATAAGGTAAATTTGTATACATATGAGATATTTTTATTTTTTTATCATGATTGTAAACAAAACAATGAAAATCACTGAAAAAAAGAGAATTTTTAGATTTCACAAACATTTACATTAAAATAAGCCCTATTATTTATTTTAATTTGGTCATTAATATTATGCTTCAATGATAATTTGATTTTTTGAAGTATATTTTAAGGTAATTAAGTTTGTTTATTTGCAAAAGTAATATTATTATTTTATCTATGTGTTTTCTTGGTATTTTGGCTTAATGGATAAAATATTATACAAAACTATATTTAAAGACAAATTGGAGATACATGTGGCAGTGTAATATTTTTGTTTTTCATGCTATAATAGACTTGTGTTGTTGATTGTTATATGTTATAAAGTGATTTTAGCATGCTTTAAATGTTTTTTGTTACCAATGTGATGCCAAGTAAGAAGAACTAATTATTTAATTATGATCAAATTTTGTTAGAATTTAACATCTATCGACTATAGTGTTTCCAATTAACATTCAGATAAATTAGATTAACAGCTATCCACCAAAGTAAATTGTCACGCTTATATCTAAATGGATGGAATAGTTATACATAATATGTGACCTTTTAGTATCCAACCATATAATATGACAAAGACATGCGTGCAAATATAATTAAGTTCATAATTTTTTTTTAACTACTAGCATGTTGTTTTATCTACCAATGTAGGGCTATAATGATGATATTGTTAAGTTTAGACTTGTATATTTTATATGGTTATACATTTGCATATGATTTTCTTATGCGAGTATTTTTTTTAGCTTTTGAAAAGGAACTGATTTGGGTACTTTTAGAGAATGGTACAAACTTCCTTGCTTAGAAGGAGCTATGATGTTTTAATTGGGCCTAATAGACTTAGACCTTTAAGCACCGACTAATAAAAGTTGTACAGATGCAAAGGCTGAGTTTGCTAAATGGGAAAGGTCCAGTGGACTATCTCTTTCATGTATGCTACAACATGTGTCTAGGGACATTAGAGTCCTATGACTTCTAACACCGAGGTGATTGTTTACATGAATATGATTAAGAAACAATTTGTTGGATATGATAAAGCCAAAGCAAGTGTCGTAATTCAAAAATTCACTTCCATGTGATACTTAGAAAAATAAAATATAAGAGAATACATCACGGCGACCCGGACATTGTAGAAAAATTGAATGATCTCAAGATCACTATTTCAAATACTTTTTTGGTCTATTTCATCCTATACACATTACCGACTGAGTATAACCTCTTTAAGGTTTCCTACAACACACATAAAGATGAATGGTCAATTAATGAACTTACGACCAAGTGTGTTCAAGAAGAGGAAAGACAAGTCAATAACAAGATAGCATCGTGAGTCACTTTGCCATACTTTTATCAGGTGACATAACAGATAATTTGTAAAATAGAGAGGGGTATATCCGTAAAACCACCTAAATCCCAAGTTATATAATTTCGTAAAATGATCAAGGACAAATCAGTAAAACTACTCTGATTTTTCGTAGTTTCACAAAATGTTAGATGGTAGAAAAGACTTTTTACTCGTATAAGAACACATCAATCTTTTCGCATCAAAATATCTAGACATTTCGATAATTTTGCCTTGCGGTATTTCGTAGTTTAAGTTTTCATAGAGAAGCAAAATGGTAACTTCACTTTCAAAATCGTTGCCGCCAACTGTTTTGCAGAAACCTGTGATTTAACTACATAGGAGAGAGAGAGAGAGTCTATAGAGAGAGGGGATGTATATGATGGCGAGCGGTTGCCAACGGGCCTTCGCCACTAGCATGGCTTGGCTTTCGCCTCTAGCCTAACTTGGCTTTTGCCTCTAGCCTGGCTTGACTTTTGTCTCTAGCCTGACCCGACTTTTGACTCTGGCCTAGCTTTCGCCTCTAGCCATGCTGGCTTTCTCTCTTTATTCCTCTTTGGTTTTAGTAGAGAGAGAAACAAAAAGAGAAAACAAAGAGGAGGTTGTCGACGGTTCATTTCTGTTGGGTTGACCTTCTCTATTTCCTCTTTCTCTTTAGTTGGTCTCTACGGCATTCAGGTTGTCTATTTGCTTTTCATGCCTGCGACCTACCTAAGGCCACCTTCTAAGGATATCTTCCAGCTATCTCTGCAATTCTTCTCCCTTTCCTTTTTTTTGTTATTTGTAAAAAGAACTTACGCTGGAAAATTTTTACGGTTTCATTAAAATTGCTCTCTCACTATTTTTCTTTCTTTACATAACCAGCATATCTATTGGAGTTGCCGAAGAGCTTCAACGAGGCTCTAATATTAGATGTTGGGTTCGTGATTCTTTTTTGGAGCCAACTGACGTAGATCAGTGCCGATTCTTTTTCTTGCTTCCTTTGTCTATTTCTTCTATTTTATGTACTTAGTCTTGTATTCTCTTGTATTCTTGTAAAATGAAATGAGCAAGAAAATAAGAGAGGAGAGAGAGAAATAGGTTTAAGGTTATCCGAAGAAGGTTTTCTCAAAAGACAGTATTGTATCACACCACACGTTTTATGTATGTTTCTTTTGTATATATACGTGACTTTTTTCACCTTTCAAGTTTTCCTCTCTAGGATTTCTTTTTTAACATCCATTTTGTTTCATGTGAGAATGTAACCTTTTCAAAATGAAATGGTTTTAGTAATGTTCGTATTTTCGAAATGCAACTCATAAAATGCAGCACAAAGGCCCTTCTTCCGGCATTTCATGGTTGTTGTTAGTAATGGGGCCGATAGTGGCCTCCCACTACGTAGATTTAAGTCATGGAGGATCTCAGTCGAAATGAGATGATATAATGAAGAAGATTTATCCAGCAGGTTGAACTTGACCTATTAGCGATCAAGTTGATTGACGAGTTGAGGATCGTTGATATTCTAGTTTCTCTTCTCTATTCAAGACCATATTCTCCTTTTGTAGTAGTACTTTTGATGCTGCTCTTTAGAGCACCTTGTATTTCATCACGATTAATAAAAAAATTTATCTTTGGTGGAGAGAGAGAGAAACAGTTGTTCAGTTTGAATCTTGACAAGACAAGGTAGGTGTACAAACTGCATTTTCAAGAAATCTATGACAGGCCTTCTTCACCATGTTTTTTGTTTCATTGTCAACCAGACTGCTTTTGTACAACACCACACTAAGTAATTAACGGTGGCATGGTGAGGCATAGAGTTCTCAGTGGACAGAGCTTTCTTATTTGTATACATATTATATAAGTAATTAGAACTAAGTTATTATGATTTGATTCGTTGTTTCGTACCTAAGGATATTTCTTTCAGATGTAACATTCACATGGCAGCAAGAAATCGAACCGTTTATGTAATAAGACCTCGTTGGTTCCAGGTAAAACGGAACTAGAACCGGGACCAAACTAGCGACTAGGACAAGGGCTGGTTCTGTGCCGACTAGAGGTTTTGGTGGAAGCGAACCGGCCACGCTCAAGTACCATAACACAACATGTTTGTGCTTGAGCTGCACCCTGCAATTCAATCTGAGGAATAAAAAGGGGTGAGATGGAACCGTTGCGATGGGAGCCAGGGAGGGAGAAAAGGGGAGGGCGTTCAGCCGGTGGGTGACTGATGGCCGCCATGTGTTCTCTTAGGGTCTGGATGAGTTCCACCATCCGATGTCGGTCGTCCTTTTCTCTCCGAAGCCTATCCTCGTTCCAGAATCCCGATTCCAGGCCCCGTCTGGGTCTGAGGTTCTCGTTGCCAGAATCGCAGGAAGGCGAGGCGCCTACAAAGAAGAGCAGGAACGAGAAGAAGAGGGAGGCGAAGCGTGCCGTCAGGTGGGGAATGGATCTCTCTCAATTCCCTCCTCCGCAAATCAAGCAGATACTCAAGTACTCTCTTTGTGTCTTCTCTCCTTCCCTCCCTCCGTCTTTCCTCTCTCTCTCTAGATAGATATACATTATATACATATTACGTTGAACGTTTTGCCATACATGAGATTTTGGGGCCTCTGACATGCTGGTTTCTGGGTTTTTGATGAGTGGATTTGTGATTCAGCGTCGCCCGAATTGAAGAGGATGCTTTTGAAGCTTTGATGCTAGTGAAGGTGAGCACACACACCCACTCGTCTGTCTAGAATATGCCTTACTACGTTCTTCTGGGACCAGTTTCTTGAATTTATTGTTCTTGTTCATGCATTTCAGAGATTAGGACCCGATGTCAAAGAAGGGAAAAGGCGACAATATAATTACATAGGTTAGTACAGGCTGTTTTAGTTTTGTTGGCAGACTTTTGATGTCTTACAGCCTAAAGTACACTTTCCCTTTGTAGTTGGTAAGGCGGTGGTTGATAGGTGCATGAGAAATTTATTTCGTGCCCATCTCGTTTCTTTCAGGTTTTGTGTCCAATACACTGTGCAGTTGTTTTTCAGTTCCTTTCTAGTTTTTACATGAAATATCAAAAAATAATTGGGAAACATTGTTTTGAGCAAGCTGAATGATAAGCCAGTGAATATAATCTTGCAATTTGGATGATCAACTGCATGAATCAATGGCTACACAAAACATGATATAAATGGTGGAGGTACTATTTTTTCTGTAATTGATGCTACAATAGTTATGATATTGCAAGTTTCTGCTGAATTAAGAATGCTAATTCTAAGAGTTAGGCGAAAAACTTCTTTCTATTGAACTCAATAGTTATGATATTGCAAGTTTCTGCTGAATTAAGAATGCTAATTCTAAGAGTTAGGCGAAAAACTTCTTTCTATTGAACTCCAAAAGGACGCCGATGGACTTATCTTTGAGATCTTGTGAAGAACATAATATTCTGTACTCATTAGTGATAATCTATACTGCCCCATATTTCTATGACTTTATTTAGTAAACGGAATGAATGTAACTGGTTTACAATGCTTGAAGTTTTACGAATCTTTGGCTATTAGAGAAGGTTCAATTTCGTTGTCATAAACTTAGAAGCTGCTTAAAACACAAGAAGGAACAACTTTTAGGGTTTTCTGTAAATTGGTTCATGTTGATAGAAGTGAAATCACAAGACTCATTTGGAGCTTTACAAAGCCTAATATGACCTGCAGTGGAAAGATGCTAGGAATACTTCCCTTGTGACTTTCCTAATGGTTCGAAGGCATGCAACTGTTTCGTGCCTGGAGCAACATGATTATGCATCCAAAATTATGTGTTTCTTATTTCAAAATTATCCATATGCTCTTACATTTGTTTACTATTTGTATCTCCATTTTGTTCATTAGTGTGATTGGTGCCTTATTTTCCTTTACATTTAAAATGCCACATGTAAAATATTACGCGATCTATAGAGCTTCCTCAGTTGGGAGTGTTGCAAACCCTACCTCATCTTTCACTTCTGTTGTGCACCATATTTTGATTAGTTTTTTTTCCTCATGATATTTAAAACCAATGTTCTTCGTACCACGATACAATATGGGTGATACGCCCAGGGACCCTGACCAAACAGAAACCCGCATTTTTGCAGGTTTTTAAGGTCTGTTCATGGCTCCCCATCGCCGCTCAAGCCTTCCTCCGGTGACTTTCCCCCTCCTTGGTATTCAAGGTTCCCAAAAAAGTGCTCTACGGTGTTTGTGCAAGCCTCCTAACTTGGATTGTGGTATATTTTGAGTGTTTTTTAGAATTTTTTCTTTGTATTTGTATTTGTTGTTTTTTGGTGTTATTTGCGTTTTTCTTTTTTTGAATGACAAAATATGAAGTTATTAAGTGTGTGGATATGATTTTTATCCCATTCATGAAGTGGGAGACACTCTATTTGAGTGTTATGCGAAGATTAGGGATTTATGAAGTGCTTTTATTTTCAGGTTTTTTATTAAATTGAAGTGCTTAATTGAGATGTCAGGAAGGGGTGTTAGGGACTCCCAATCTCGGTCTGATGATCCGGCATGCAGTGGGGTACAACAGTTGAGGGTTCCAAATTAAAGATCAGATGTTTGTTTTGTGAGAAGGTGGTTAGTGGCAGAATTTTACGATTGAAACACCATCTAGTAGGGATTAGGAAAGAAGTTGCTCCTTGCACGAGCAGAGTAAATAATGACTTAGGGATGTTTGAGGAAAATGATGATGATGCTATTGGATTGACTGATAATATTCTTTTATATGCTAGAACAGAGATTGGTAGTAGTAGTTCTCGTTCATCAAAGAGGGGAATGAGGGTTGCTAAAGATTTTGTAAGTGGAAGTGGTAGAAGAGGAAGCTGAGGAAGGAGTAGAGGAAGAGCTTCTTGTAGCATATATTTATTTTTTCCTCCTACCACTACACATGATGCTCAACCTGAAATTCGTGCGATCAGGCAAACCTTATAGTGGGCAGATGGTTTTATGATGCACACATTATATTTAATAAAACAAACAATTTTTATTTTCAAGCAATGACATATACAATTGCTAATATTGGTCTAGGATACAAGACTTTCTCTTATCAGAAGTTGAGAGGAAAGTTATTAGATAATATCGTCATTGAAGTGCAAGAATATTATTAGACTTTGAGAGAGTTATGGAAGGAGATCGGATGCACTATCATGGTAGATGGACAGAGAGGTGAGGAAGGACCTTGTTAAACTTTCTTCTCTACTATCCAAAATGACTTATGTTTTTGAGATCTCTAGACATGTCAGAGGAGAGGCACACTGCAGAGATCCTAAGACAAGAGTTTGATAAGGTGGTATGCGAGGTTGGACTAGAGAATGTAGTATAATTCATTATAGATAATGCAACTAACTATAAAGCAGTTGTGAAGGAGTTAGAAGATACATATGGGGCTTTATTGGTCACCATGCGCAACCCATTGTTTAGATCTCATCCTTAGAGGATATTGGTGAGATGGATAAGATAAAGGCAACAACTGAGTGTTGTCAAGATATCACCAAATTTATCTATAACCATGCCTTTGTATTGTGTACGATGAGGAGATATACAGATGGTGCAGAGCTTCTTCGTATAGCTACAACTCGGTTGTAACTAATTTTTTATATGTACAGAGTATTATGAGACAGAAGCAAGCCTTGAAGACAATGTTGTATTAAAGATAAATTCATTTATTTAAATAAGAAGAAACTTACTGATATTGGCAGATTGGAGGCATTCCTCCCCTCCAATCTGCCTCAAATCTCCAAAAACGGCCCTCTGGTAGCCGTCCAGCTTCTCTCCATAATACATTGACTTAACCCTAATCTACCTATTTATAATCCTTCTAACTTGAATTCCTAAATTACCCATAATCATTCCTAATTACTACAAAATAGACGTAACATACAATAAGACTCAAAACGACATTACAATAAGAAGACTCAAACAATCTTTAACACTCCTCCTTAAGTTGGGTGAAAGATATTTAGAACACCCAACATCGATCAAGCGTCCTTGAGTTGTCTGCTAGTTGTTGCTTTAGTCAAAAAATCATCTCTCTGTTTTGCTGATTGGACATAGTCCAATTTGAATTCTTGATTAGATATCTTTTCTCTGATGAAGTGACAACCAATTTCTATATGCTTGGTTCTTTCATTATACACAGGATTGGAAGCCATATGAATTGCTGCACCACTATCACAATATAGTGGTATAAAATAAGTAGAAGTAAATCCAAGTTCACTAAATAATGAAGATATCCATTTTTCTTTATACATGGCTTGAGCCATCGCTCGGTATTCAGCTTCTTCTATAGATCTAGCAACAACTGTCTATTTTTTGCTCTTCCAAGATATAATATTTTCACCAAGTAATGTAACATAACCAGTAGTTGATTTGTGATAATCATGAGATCCGGCCCTATCAGCATCAGAATAAAGTTCAATGTGCAAATTAGGTGATTGCGAATAAAGTAGACCCATGCCAGATGTTGATTTGAGGTATCGAAGAATTCTATACACTGCACCCATATGATTCACAATACCAACTGCATAAGTAATATCTGGACGAGTAATTGTCAAGTAAATAAGCTTGTCGACCAAAGCATGATATTTGTAAATGTCTCTAAACTCTTCATTATCACCGATGAATAATTTCTGATTCACTTCCATAGGAATATCACTTGGTTTACAGTCAAGCATATTTGTTTCTTGGAGGAGATCCATGATATACTTTCTCTGAGTTAAGAAGGTACCTTGAGAGGAATAAATACCTCTATACCCAAGAAATAATGGAGTCGCCCAAAATCTTTGAGGTCAAATAGTCTATGAAGATTTTTTTTTAACCTAGATATTTCTTCAAGATCATCTCCTGTAACAATGATATCATCAACATAGACAGCAAGGATAGATAATTTTGTACCCTTTTTGAAGAAGATCGTATAATCATTGAGGCTTCTTTGGTATCCCAGATTACATAATGCTTTACTAAATTTCTAAAACCATTCTCTTGGTGACTGTTTCAGCCCATAAATAGCTTTGTTTAGCTTGCACACTTTTTTATCAGATGTTTTGATACTCATTCCTGAAAGTAGTTCCATATACACTTCTTCATGCAAGTCTTCTTGTAAGAAGGCATTCTTGACATCTAATTGCCATAAGTCTCATCCTAAGTTAGCGGCCATACTGTGTAGTATTCGTATGGAAGTAAGTTTAGCCACAAGTGCAAATGTTTCAGTGTAGTCAATACCATACGACTGACTATAACCTTTAGCGACTAATCTGGCTTTATATCTTTTAATATTTTCATCTGCTTTGTATTTGATAGTGAATACCCACTTGCATCCAATAACGTTCCTGTCAGGAGGTAATTACATGATGGTCCAAGTTTTGTTTTTTTAAGAGCGTTCAGTTCCTCCTCTATAACAGCTTTTCATAAGGGACACTTATTTGCTTCTTCAAAATTCTTAGGCACCTTGTGTTTCTCAGTATTCATAACAAAATATTGATACTCCTTAGAAGTATTTGCATATGAGGTACAATAAAAAATAGGATACCGTGCATAAGTACGTTTACCTTTACGAATGACAATAGGAATCTTTAAGTCTTCTCCCACTTGCAATTAAGGATCTGAATCAAGGGAAATATCTTTGGTATTTGGATCAGGAGCTGGTTCTTCTTGAGAATAAATAATATTCTTTGATCCTCTTTGGTATGTTAAACGGATTTTCTAGCCTAATAGGCTTTGATACCATATTAAAGATAAATTCATTTATTCAAATAAGAAGAAACTTACTCATATTGGCAGATTTCTCCAATCTGCCTCAAATCTCCAAAAACGACCCTCTCTGACAGCCGTCCAGTTTCTCTCCTTATTACATTGACTTAACTCTAATCTACCTATTTATAATCCTTCTAACTTGAATTTCTAAATTACTCCTAATCATTCCTAATTACTACAGAATAGACATAACATACAATAAGACTCAAAATGACATTACAATAAGAAGACTCAAACAATCTTTAACATGTTCTCCTCAGATGAGTGACAATAATTTGTAGAGTTGCCTCAAAATAGAAGAAATAGAAAGTTGAATAGATTTCAGAGACAGTCTTTAGGAATACATTTTGGAATGCATGTGTTAGACTCTTGAGGATTACATGTCCTTTGTGAAGGCTTTGAGATTGACTGATAGCGAGGATAAACTAACTATGGGCTACCTTTATGAAGCCATGGATAGGGCAAAAGAAGCCATTAGAAATACTTTTAATGAAAAAAAGAGAGATTATGTGCCCGTGTGGAAAACTATAGATAATAAATGCAACAAACAATTGTATCGGCCTATTCATGCAACAACATATTACCTAAACCTAACATTTAGGTACTCAGCAAGCTTCAAAAGGGATAGTGAGGTTAATTGAGGCATCATTGATTGTATAAACAGATTAGTCCCTAATGAGAGTAGAGCAGATACTATACATCGAGATATGCAGATTTATGATAATGCTCTTCACTTAATGAGTTTGCCTATAGCAATTCGCAACTGCACTAATATGCACCAAGGTAAATTGTTTATTTTCGTATTTAAGTTTCTTAAATCTTATATTATTATGGATTAAGTCCTTAATATTTGTTTTTTTTATAGATGTTTGGTGGAATAGGTTTGAAAGTGATTGTCCAAACCTTAGAGATTTTGCATTAAGAGTTCTGAGTCAAACCTCTAGTGCAACGGGTTGTGAAAGGAATTGGAGTGTCTTTGAACACATCCATACAAAAAAGCACAAAAGATTGAAACATAAGTGACTTAATGACTTAGTTTTCATCCGTTGTAACATGCGGCTTCGCCAAAGGTAATATTGTATTCATTGCTACTTAAAGATTCAATTCAAGATTTTGTTTGATTTTAATTCTTAATGTTATTTACTAATTACTTATCTTTCTTTCTTGTAGGCAATTAAAAAAGGTAAATAGAGAAGAAAGCCAATTTGATCCAATAAGTTTGGATAATTTTGATATATTAGAGGATTGGATTATGGAAGATAACAAAAAAAATATACACCTAACTGAAGAAGACATTGCATGGATTAATTTGGAAGGAGCGCAACAACATTATCAAGGAGATGAAGATTTTGATTTTGAAGCAGAAGGTAGTTGGGATCTTCAGCAAGGAGAAGATGAAGATTATTTAGTTTATGATCCTTATTACAATATGTAAATGTAAATGTAAATGTATTTCATTTTTTGCTTCAAAATATATAATTTTTTTCAATTGTTCTGATCAATATGTACTAAACTTTGCATTATATGAATTCTTTACAATTATCAGATTTTTCCTAATTTTCCTGATTTTTTTTGGATTTTTTCTAATTTTAAAAAGATTTTTACTATTTATTAATATTAAAATACGATACACTATGCCCGTATCGTAGACCAAAACGATACACGATACGATATGCGTCGAATAACACAGTTTAAAACCTTAAGTCTTCATAACTGTTTGACCAATTTATTTTCTTCTTGCTCTCAAATTGTGTTTCAGAATTACTAATCATCCCCTCTCTTGTTATCTTTGACTATTTCTTCTATGTTGCTTCTCTTAGTAAAGATGCCCTTTCTTTTTTTGTGCTCGTCTTGTGTTACATCTTTGACTGCAATTCCAATCCACAGACCAAGCTAATTGAAGAATCAAGGGAAGATGGGTCCACTTTAATGTCAAAATCCATCATAAATATCCAAATCCATAAAGAGAATTATATGTGAGGCATCAAGGTTAGTCAACAATTCTCTACATGTGCATAAGAAAGGGACTTGTTGAAGACATGGACGACATTGGAAGAGGATTTTGCAGATCTGCTTGGAAATGTTATTGAAGTATAGGAATGCTAGTAATTAAATAATGACCTTTAGGGCTGGAATTTTGTTTAAAATACGGTACATATTATGCTAAAGATTGGGGGATACCTATGAACCCTATCAACAAAATTGCCACATTCCAGACTTCCACTTAAGTCATGATTTGCTATTATCATACTTAAATTAAATTCTCAACCAACTAATCCTTAATTAGATGAAGAAGAATGTATAAGCTTCACTAACAACCCTGTAGATGCAAGATGAAGGACTAGCAATCCTTGCAAACCTCTAAATAAAGCGATTGAGCTTGCATGAAGCTGCATTGAGAATTTCCTCACTTGCTCGAATTAGATCTATGCTCTTTATTTTCCTCTTTGATCTCTCATGTTCTTACATGCTGCTCATTCGTGTTGAAACTTGCATGTTGCAAAATTATGTACAACAAGAGTAGAGTGATTGATCTTTATAGACATGCTGCTCCTCCACTTATGAGTAACTGACCCCTAATGCGGAGAAACTCTAGCCTTTAGTCTGCTGGGTTAGTCCACAAGCTATCATAGACTGACAATCTTTACCAACTATTAGAGCTCCTTGCCTACCACCTTTGCCACGTGGAGTTAGTGTAGTTGGTTGATAACTTGTCTGCAAAACATGATGAGCGAGGGATCATAATATGATCATAGGATCTCATTTAATAACATTGGGTTCTTCAAAGTATATTGAACCCGTACCTAGGCTACTATCTTGGTTTATTTACCTTTGAATTCTTTGTAAAATCTATGTGATCAAGGCCTATACTTGCTGCCAGTTACATCCATGAATCTTGTAACCATCACCTGATCCCTCTTAATCCTAATATTTTAGCCATTTCCACCCCAGAATCAGATCTTAACTAAAAGCACTGATTTGGTGACTCATTGTTTCCTTATCGTTGAGGATGCTTCAAAAAGACTCAAGTTTGTTAGAAGGAAATATGCAGAATTTTAGTTTGGTTTGTTTGTTGTACATGAATTTAAAGGTAGCTTTATATTCAAATCACTTATTAGGGGTAATTTAGTCATGTTTAGTCATGTATATAATAAACTAATAGGGCTTAAACCTTATAGTGCGGCAACAATAGAGTGCACACCTCCACAGTTTTTTTCGTGGCTGATTATTGATTCAATTTTGCATGCTCTATGTCGATTTTATTTAACATGGTATCAGAGCCTAGTTGCGATATACAAATGTGCACGTGAAGCAAAAAAAAGGAGTTTTTTTTAGGGTTTTGAGTATTAGAACCTTAGGATTCAAGAAAAAGTGCATAAACATTAGAGGCAAGTGAGATAGTTCAGCAAAAATCGTAGGCATCATAAGAGTTGAACCTACACACATCTCGAGGTGATTTACGCGCATCTTGAGGTGATCTGCATGCATCTTGAGGCTGTCTTCACGCAATCTAAGACATGGAGAAGGCCATAGGAGACAACTTTTAGGAGAAACAAGAGAACACAGAGCATGCTCAACTTACAACCATCCGATTCGACAGAAAATTATGAAGATTGGGCCAACCAAATCTATAGAGTTAGCCCTTGAAGGGCATGACAAATTAGAATATGTCATAGGCAGGCACAAACTTCTAGTTCTTTCTCAAAGTGGCGAAGAGAGAATGGCTTGGTGTCGTCTTCAATTCTTCAATCTATGTTTCATTTTGTGAGGCACACTTTTATGCGTCTTTATTCTGCTTAAAAAATTTGGAAAGCCATTGAAATACTTATTATCGAAAGAAGAATATAGCCAAGAAATACGAATTTGTCGATAAAATTAGAAGATGTAGATAGAAAGAATGCTTAGTGAGCGAATACTCTAATAAACTACAAGGTTTATGAGAAGAGTTAGAATATTATTCTCCAACTCCGTGTGAAGGTTGAACAAAAGGAAAAATTATAGAGATAGAGGAGAAACAAATTTTTGATTTGTTATGGGGAGTATCTTCAGACTTTGAGTGAGTTAAAGAAAATATACCTAGCAGAGAATAACTTCCATCCTTGGGAACTATTTACTCACTTTTGATAAAAGAAGACGATTGCAAAATTTTAGAAAGGGTAGTGTAATCACTGTTGGTCCATCTCAATCAACACTTAGGAAAGGAGAACATTCCCCACCTCACTTTTTCTCGAGGTCGTGGTAGATCGTCTAGAGGAAGAGATCATGATATCCAGTCCTCTATAGAGAAGGATAAACTGTAGTGTTCCCATTATGGAAAAACAAGACAAACTCGAGAGCAATGTTGGGATTTAGTTGGAAAGCGCCCTACCTTAAGAACAAAGCATATCAGGTAAGTGAAGTTGATTTAAACAATGAGATTACAGGTAACGACAATATGAATAAACTATTAAAAGGATTGTATGAAGTGGAGGCTAAACTCAATGAACAAGCATCTATATCAGCACCATAGTAAAGGTATTTCTTTCCTATGTGATTATTGGATGATTGACTTTGGAGCCACTCATCACATGATTTGGCTCTTACATAATCATAGTCAGGTTTGTCTATCTAATGGCTCTTACACTTCTATGATAGGAAAATGAAGTATTATAATCAATATGGGAGTACTATCTTATGGATATTATGTACACAGTTTTCCTATATAGTTGTTATCTATGAATTCCCTTATCAAAGATATGAATTGTACAATAACTTTTTCTTGCTCCGGATGTATCTTTCAAGATATGAAGATGGGGAGGATCTTTGGACATGATAACTTGCCTGAGGACTCCACATTCTTAAGGAGTCAGATACAAATATACATACACATGTGGCAACGTCTATCCAATATGCAAAGAGGATGCAATTGAGTTGTGACACTTGCGACTTGGACATCTTCCTATTTTGAAACTTAGGAACATATTTTCCAAGACTTTTAGTACTCTTCTTTCATCTATTTCAGTTAATTGCGATGTATGCCAGAAGACGAAACATAATGGTGTTTTATTTCCTTTGAGTTGGTTCACTCAAATATATGGGGTCCAAGTCCTTGTTCTGCTTTGTCTTGACATCATTATTTTACGTCTTTTATTAATGATTATACAAGGTTTACTTATGTATACCTTTTAAAATCTAAGAGTGAGGTCTTACATTGCACGCATATTTCTTGACTGGACGAGAGTACATTTCTGAGACTTTGGGTAGCTACCTTTAAGGTCATGAAATTATACGTCAAACCACCTATCCGTATACTCTACAACATAATGGAGTTGCTGAAAAAAAAAAAGACATATCCTTGAGGTACCTACTCTTTGGAGTTAATACTCCCAAATCGTTTAGGAGGATCCTCGTGCCATTAAATGCATCTTTGTTGGTTACTCTCTAGTGCAAAAGAATTTCCCATTGCTATTAGGAAAAGTGTTAGGTCTTGTACAAAACATCCACTTGTCAAATTTTTATCCTACAATAATCTTTCGGACTTCATATTGTGCATTTATCTCACAAGTATCTAGTGTAGCTATTCTAATAATATCCGGGGGAGGCTCTAAATGTTTTCGAGTGGAGAAGAGTCTGTTCTTGAGGAGGTGAGAGCTCTAGAGAAGAATGCTACTTGGGAGAAAGCGGATCTACCATGTGGGAAGACACTTGTTGGTTGTAAGTGGGTTTTCTTTGTAAAATACAACTCGAGATGGATCCTTGGAAAGGTACAAGGCTCGCCTAGTAGCTAAAGGCTTTACTCGGACATATGGAGTGGATTACTGCGAGACATTTTCCCCTTATTGCTAAGCTAAATATAGTTCGGGTACTTTTATCAATGCGACTAATCTTGATTGGCCTCACGAATCAGTTAGATGTGAAGAATGCTTTCTTGAATGGAGATTTGGAAGAAGAAGTATATATGGAGCCTCACACTGGTTTCTACGAAAAATTTGGAACTAAGGTATGCAAGCTAAACAAATCTCTATACGGGCTCAAACAGTCTCCCGAGCATGGTTTGAAAGATTTGACATAATATTCACAGGAGATGATCATGAAGAGACGTCTAGACTTAAGACTCAATTACATCAGATGTTGGACTTGAAGGATCTTGGAAAACTCCATTATTTCTTGGGAATTAAGGTAGTGGAATCCAAGGTAGGTATATTTCTAACTTAGAGGAAATTATACCCTTAACTTATTAAAAGATACTAATATGATTGATTATAAGCCCAATGATATTCCAATAGAAGTGAATCATAAGTTGGATGCTATGCTAAGGAAACTGAAGTGGTTAAGATCTTTAGTTTTCTTATCTCTAGCCTTAGCTATCCTAAAAATATCTCTTTCACCCTCTTTTGATTTGAGTTTTTTTTTATATAAATCCTTTCAAATTTTAGATTTTGCTTCAATGACGGCCTTTTTCGCTTCCTTCTTTGCTTTCTTATAAGCCTCTATAGTTTCACTAGTTTTCTTAGCATAATGTAATTTGTAACATGTCCTCTTTGCCTTGATTTTATTTTGCACTACATCACTCACCCACCAAGCTTTTTTTGTGCCGGTACACTTCTCTTAGATTCACCTAAGACATCTTTCGCCACTTTCCTAAAATGTATAGCCATATTGTTCTACTTATCACACGGTGTACCAACATAATTCCAAGCATCTCCTTGAAAGACTTTCTGTTTAAATATACCTTCTTTCTCACTTTTGATGTTCCACCATTTAGTTTGAATAACTCGATGCACTCTTTTCTTCTTTATCCACTTTTTATCTGTAAATCCATAACTAAAAGTCGATGTTGGGTGGTTAAGCTTTCTCGTGGAATTACCTTGCAATCTTTACAACACGCTCTATCTTTTTTCTTACAAATAAAATAATCAATTTATGTTTGTGATAAGCCACTCTTATAAGTAATTAAATGTTCATCTCATTTTTTAAAAATTGTATTGACTATAAAGAACTCCACCCATGTAAGGGATCATCCTTTCATTGTCGGTCCGAAGCCCAGATAAAGGAGGAGGGTTGTGCTAGGCTTCCGATATCTAGCGTAAAATTTCATTGGATTTTTATAACATGGATTACAAAAATTATGAGCATTGCTTTGGGGCGTCCCCGCCTAGCGATGTGCTGCAGAGCCCGAATGCAGTAAGAAGTAAGAAAGGGCCACTACATTTTTGCCTGAATGTAGTGAATCAATTGCAGAGAGGGTTCCCACATCATGGACGGGTGTGGGTAAAGAAGTTAGTCCCGCTACATTGCCGTTCGAATGTAGTGAAAAATTTTCAAAGAGGGTCTCCGCATTTTGATTATGGACGGATGCGGGGGGTAAGGAAGCTAGTCCTAGATAATAAGATTCGTATTGGTTCTTGGAATATCGGAACATTATCGGGTAAGCTAATGGAAGTGGTAGATACTATGATTCAGAGAAAGATTCATATTTTATGTTTATAAGAGACAAAATGGGTTGGAGAAAAAGCAAAGGAGATAGAGGATACATGTTTTAAATTATGGTATTCAGGTAAAGAAAAGGCTCGAAACGGAGTTGGTATTATCATAAATAAAGATTTAAAGGAGAGTGTAGTAGACATACAACGATATGGTGACCGAATCATGACGTTGAAATTAGTGTTAGGAGCAGAGGTTTTGAATATAGTTTGTGCTTACGCACCCCAAGTAGGACTAGAAGATAGTATAAAGACTGTCTTTTGGGAAGAGTTAGATAAGGTGTTTCAAAATATTTCACAAAGGGAGATGATTTGTTTAGGAGGATATTTAAATGGACATGTAGGTAAAGAGGCACTAGGATATCAAGGGATTCATGGAAACTTTGGTTTTGGGGGATATAAATGAGGAAGGTAGGGAGATTTTAAATTTTGCTATGGCATTTGATCTCTTTATAGTCAATACAATCTTCAAAAAACGAGATGAACATTTAATTACTTATAAGAGTGGCTTATCACAAACACAAATTGATTACTTTATTTGTAGAAAAAAAGATAGAGCGTGTTGTAAAGATTATAGGGTAATTCCAGGAGAAAGCTTAACCACCCAACATCGAGTTTTAGTCATGGATCGACAAATAAAAAAATGGACAAAGAAGAAAAGAGTGCATCGAGCTATTCAGACTAAATGGTGGAACCTCAAAAGCGAGAAAGAAGATATATTTAAACAGAAAGTCCTACAAGGAGATGTGTGGAATTATGTTGGCACACCCTGTGATATGTGGAACAATATGGCTATACATATTAGGAAAGTGGCGAAAGATGTATTAGGGGTATCTAAGGGAGGTGTACCGGCACAAAAAGAAGCTTGGTGGTGGAGTGAAGTAGTACAAAATAAAATCAAGGCAAAGAGGGCATGTTACAAATTACATTATGCTAAGAAAACTAGTGAAACTTTAGAAGCTTATAAGAAAGCAAAGAAAGAAGCGAAAAAGGCCGTTAGTGAAGCAAAAGCTAAGATTTGGGAGGACTTATATAAAAAACTCAACTCAAAAGAGGGTGAAAGAGATATTTTTAGGATAGGTAGGGCTAGAGATAAGAAAACTAAAGATCTTAATTATGTTAGATGCATAAAAGACGAGGATGAAAAAATTCTAGTGGCAAATGATGATATAAGAAATAGATGGAAAAACTATATTTATAATCTTTTTAATGAAAATAAAGATGTTAGTATTAGTTTAGGAGATTTAGCCAAGTCATAAAAGTATATAAACCACAATTTCTACCGACGTATTCAAAAGAATGAAGTCAAAGAGGCTCTTAAATATATGAAGGGTGGTAAATCGGTAGGACCAGATAATATTCCTATAGAAGTTTGGAAAATACTAGGAGAAATAGGAATCACTCTCACAAGACTATTTAATGAAATATGGAAAAACCAAAAGATGCTCGAGGAATGGAGAGCAAGTACACTTATACCCATATATAAGAACAAGAGAGACATTCAAAATTGTGCGAATTATCGAGGTATCAAGTTAACGAGTCATACTATGAAATTATGGGAAAGAATTATCGAACGTAGGTTAAGACAAGTATCAAGTACAACAGAGAACCAATTTGGATTCATGCCAGACATATCTACTATTGAAGCGATTCACCTTTTGAGATGTCTTATGGAACATTTTAGAGCAAAAAAGAAAGACCTTCACATGATATTTATTGATCTAGAAAAAGCTTATGATAGGGTACCGAGGGAGGTTCTTTGGAGAACTTTGGAAAAAAGAGGTATCACATTAACATATATTAACCTTATAAGAGATATGTATGATGGTGCAAAAACATGTGTGAGGACTCATGAAGGAACGACAGACTTCTTTGAAGTTAATATTGGGTTACATTAAGGATCAACTTTAAGTCCATACTTATTTATAATGGTGATGGATGAGTTAACAAAACATATTCAAGATGAAGTACCTTGGTGTATGTTATTTGCAGATGACATTGTATTAGTGGTGGAGTCTAAGGAAAAAGTTAATGGAAAATTGGAACTATGGAGAGAAACATTAGAAAGCAAGGGCCTCCGACTTAGTAGAATAAAGACAGAATATATTGAATGTAAGTTTGATCATTTGGTTACTTCAAATGACATAGAAATTAAAATTGGCACACATTGCATTCTCTAAAAGGAAAGTTTTAAATACCTAGGGTCAATTTTTCAGAGTGATGGAAGAATTGATGGAGATGTTACACATAGAATTAATGCTGGTTGGTTAAAATGGAGAGGAGCATCAGGTATTCTTTGTGATAAGAAGATACCATTAAAATTAAAAGGTAAATATTATAGAATAGTAATTAGGCCTGCCATGTTTTATGGTTTCGAGTGTTGGGCGGTTAATCATCAACATGTACAAAAGATGTTTGTGACAGAAATGAAGATGTTGAGATGGATGAGTGGTCATACAAGAAAAGACCGTATACATAATGAGGTTATAGAAACAAATTAGGAGTGGCACCAATAGAGGATAAAATGAGAGAACATCGTTTAAGATGGTTTGGACATATAGAAAGAAGATCAAAAGAAGAACCTGTAAGAAGGTTAGAAAAACTAAATTTGGAAAGTATTAAAAGAGGTAGAGGACGACCATAAGAGTGTTGGAAAGAAACAATAAAGAATGATCTAACTTATTGGGAGTTAACTGCTAACATGGCACACGATAGGGATCTGTGGAAACAAAGAATCCATGTAGCCGACCCCGTCTAGTATGGGAAAAGGCTTAGTTGTTGTTGTTGTTGTATTGACTATAATGAGATCAAATGCCATAACAAAATTTAAAATCTCTCTACCTTCCTCATTTATATCCCAAAATCAAAGTTTCCATGAATACCTTGATATCCTAATCCCTCTTTACCGACATGTCTATTTAAGTCTACTCGTAAACAAATCATCTCCCTTTGTGGAATTCTTTGAATCACCTTATTTAACTCCTCCTAAAAAGCCGTCTTTATACTAGCTTCTAGTCCTACTTAGTGCATAAGCACAAACTATATTCAAAACCTCTGCTCCATACACTAATTTCAACGTCATGATTCGATCACCATATTGTTATATGTCTACTACACTATCCTTTAAATCTTTATTTATGATAATACCAACTCTGTTTGAAGCCTTTTCTTTACCTGAGTACCATAATTTAAAACCTGTATCCTCTATCTCCTTTACTTTTTCTCCAACCCACTTTGTCTCTTTTAAACATAGGATATGAATCTTTCTCCAAATCATAGTATCTACCACCTACATTAGCTTACCGGACAATGTTTAGATATTTCAAGAACCAATACGAATTCCAAGAACCAATACGAATTTTATTATCTAGGACTAACTTCCTTACCCCTCGCATCCATCCATATTAAAAATATGGAGACCTTCTCGGTAATTTATTCACTACATTCGTGCAGCAATGTAGTGGGACTAACTTTTTTACCCACATCCTTCCATGTTATGGGAACCCTCTCAGCAATTGATTCACTACATCCGAGTGAAAATATAGTGGCTTTTGCTTACTTTTCACTGCATTCGGGCTCTGCAGCACGTCGTTAAGAGGGGACGCCACAACGCAATACTCATAATTTGTGTAATCTATGGTATAAAAATCTAATAAAGTTTTACGCTGGCTGTCAAAAGCCTAACGCAACCCTTCTCCTTTATCCAAGCTTGGGATCGGCCATGCAAAGGTGATCCCTTACATGGGCGGAGTTAAGTTGCTTAAAAAAAATAAAAGCATAAAATCTCTTAAGGAGCACAATTTTTTTTTTACTAAGGCGCAATGTGAAGAAAGAATAAAAGAGAACATTTAATGAGAGGTTGGAATTGATGAAGGCGCAATCTGAAGAAAGAATAAAAGAGAACATTTAATGAGAGGTTGGAATTGATGATGATAGCAACAATGATTATAATGATACCAGATAGGATCATGCCCTCGTGAATCCAATGTGATGAAGATTTGATCCCTTTTCATGATGAGGTCGTGATTTCTTAAGATGCCTTCAATTCACACTCGATGTCTTTTATTGGTTTCGTCAATGGATTTAATTTTGACATCGTGATTGATACGAAATCTCATGCATTTGCCTAGGTGCACATCCCTCGATTATACATTCTTTTGGCATATAGAAGCTTAAAATTCAGTTACTAAGCATCCAAATCCTTTCTAAGTATCCAAAAGTTACCTGATAATAAAAGCCTAAGCTGCCGCATTCATGCACTAATCTTTTCTTGCATGCAATTATTTTTTCTTGTATCTTTAAATTAATGGAATATTACAAGAAGAAAAGGTTATAATCCAGTTCTCTCATGTGTTGTTGGCATGATTATTATTTCACTTCATAGTTCTCTCATGTATTGTTGGGATGATTATTATTTCACTTCATTGTTAATTGCGATGATCATTATTTCTCTCAGATCAATTAGGATAATCATTACATTAAGACTATGCCTGTGGTGGGTTCTCATCCTATCTTCATCATTATTATTGGATTTCCAAGTGATCCTTGATGTGACATTAGAAACTGAAATGTAGATCATTGGCATCTATATTGCAAATTTTTCTAAACTTCTTGGGGCTCATATCTATGGGATAATAGCAAACATGGAACTTGGGTATCCTTAAAGCGAGTAAACCCTAATATTATATGAACATGAAGTTATAAAATTGACATTCTAAGGGGGTGTTTAATTCATGGTACCACATAGGTCGGACCCTCAATTTTAGGATCTACAATACTAAGTCCACGTCGTGAATCAAGCGAGGAATGCAAGAGGACCATGGAACTGGACTTGATTTCACTTAAAAAAAATTGGCCCAAGCCTAGGGGTGGGACACAAAAATTGGTACACAATCAATATCGCGGTTCACGATCGATGCTAACCCCTCTCCTTCTCTCGATACTCTCATCTTCTCTGCTTGATGCCACTCCCTTCTTTCAACATTTGCTTGCAGGTGATGTTTTTCTTCGTTCTTCTTCTTTCTTCCCTTCTTCTTTCTTATCTCTTTTCCTGTTGTTTCTAGTGTTATTCGTATCGTACGATACACCCATATGTATCGCAAATGAGCATTTATCGCTCCGTATCGTACGATACGGGCGATACGCCCAAAATTAATTTTTTTTCAATTTTTTTTTCAAACTTTTTTTAGCATGTTTCTGGCCTCTTTTCGCCTCTCTTCACTTCTCTCCAAGGCATCCTCCGATATGCTTGTTTGAGATTGCAAGCTGTGTATGTAACATGTAAATTCGGGTTACTTTATAAGAATTTTATTGAATAAGAATAATTTATGAACAAATAAAAATTGTGACAAAATCATTTCCCTTTCTGTTACCAACTTTTAGGTATATTTGTGCTACCAATTTTTAATTTCATGAAATCACAAACAATGAAGAACAATTTCGTTGTCTCGGTTCATTGAGTGGGCATTTCACAACTTCACTATTTGAGGGTTCACCTTACATTACTTCCATTGAGTTGATCAGCATGTGTGAGGCTTAACTCAGTCTGTGAAGAGAGAAATGGAGCTCAAGCATTAGTTAAAAAGCTAGTCTCCAGTAAGAGAAAAAGAGGATATCATCAAGTAACAATATCACATCAATGAGGTGTCATATAGACTCTATAATCAAAGAAATGGAGCTCATTGTTTTGCTCACATATGAAAATTAACAAATATGACAACTACTTGTACAAAGATAGCAGTTTGTTAATTTTGATATATTAGATGAGTGGATTATGGAAGACAACGAAAAAAATGCACTCCTTACCGAATAAGACATTGCATGGATTAATTTGAAAGGATTACAACATCATGAAGGAGATGAAGATTTTGAATTTCAAGCAGAAGGTGGTGATGATGAAGATGAGGATCTTCAATAAGGAGAAGATTAAGATTATTTAGTTGATGATCCTGATTATAATATGTAAAATGTAAATGTATTTCATTTTTTGCTTCAAAATATGTAAATTTGGATGCAATTATTCAATGTTGAATGCTCAATATGTACTAAACTTTGCATTATATGAATTCAAAGCAATTACCATATTTTTCCTATTTTTTCCTGATTTTTACTAATTTTCTTGATTTTTTAAATATTTTTCTATTTTTTTAATATTAAAGTATGATACGATACACTACGATACGATATGTCCGTATCGTGGAGCCCAACGATACACGATACGATATGCATCAGATAACACTAGTTGTTTCTTCTTTTTCATCAACCTAGAAGCTCAGGGCCATTGAGATAAATAGCTTGTGAACTCTCCCATAGAGAGAGAGTCCCATCATATGGTTTCTCCAATCTCTAAGTGAGAGGGAGTGGAATGGAGGCAACCCATCTTAACGTGGATTCTCTAATCTCTTAGCATGCATATGCTTCTGATCTCACCCCAGTTGTAGCAAAATGGGTGAAAGAACACAATAGCCCTCGTATGAAGGACACCATGAATGACTTCGTAGGATCATCCACGGAGTTATCAATCCCAATAAGGAGACCTCTACAACTCAATATTCCCCTTCAATCTCTCCATTAACCCTTTCCGTCGATATACCCATTTGCCATGGACACCCAGAGAGCCTCTTTAACCCCTAGTGATTCAACTCCTTCTTTGAAAACTATTTACACCGATAGATTCATACCCAGTAGAGTAAGCTCCAATTTTGCCCCCTTCAACATTTCTTCTCTTCCCAATGCTGCCAAGGAAGATAGCTCCACTACGTACAACTCATTGTTGAGATAGGTGATGTTCGAGGGTGGCAAATTGAGTGGGTTCTCGCCTGTAATGCCTGAGAAGGTGACCTGCGGGAGCCCCAATGAGAACATATTTAGGTTTATGCAGAAAGAATATCAATTAGACATAAAGAGTTGACATTTTCGTATAATTGTTGATACTTTTTAAAAGGATTTTATTTTAGACTTCTAGTTGGAGGTGTAATTGATTTTGTTGTGTTTAAATATCTTTTTGTTTCTCCCTTGAGTTAGAATTGCTTTCGGGAAAGGGAGATTATTGCAAAGTTTCTCTAGAAAACAAAAGCAGGACCTATTGTATTTGGGACAATTATGAATGTCATTTTAGAGTGTATTACTGTTTATTCTTTTTTAAGCTTGGTTTATCTTTTGTAGATTTGATTATATTTTTGAATGGCTAAGAGAAGTTATAGTTGTTGATATGCCCAACATCCGGAATTGCCTTCGGGCAAGGAGAGACACTATCAAAATTTCAAAGAAATACAAAAATATAAATAGTTGGTTGGTTGAACGTATGGATATGATGTTTGTATTTTTGATTTTTGTTTGTAGTTTTGATTAAATTAGTTGATCGGTTAATTTGTATATGAATATTTATATTTATCAAATGGGAAATTAGTCGTAGGAAATTGGAACTTGAGTATTAGGTCCAACAGCAAATCAAACGCGAAACCATGGTTTCGAGTGCTAGCTCAAAGTGCAAATCAAACAGGGAACCACTGATGTTTCTTCCCATAGTTTCCAGTCTCATTTGGACTTGGAACTGTAGTTCTAGTACCAAAGGCCTAGTATCGTGAATCAAATACCCCCTAAAGAGTCAATATTGTCTAAGTGGGTGTATACCTGATATATCCTTGGTGTAATTTCTTGGAAACCTGAGCTTGTATTTTCTTTGAAGAAATTGCCAAAATGTAGTGAGAACACCCGCTTATCTTTCCATACACAAGCCTTTTCCTGCACTAGGTGGGGTCAGCTAAAGAGTGCAATCTGCAATGTTAGAGCTTCCTCATAGGTCACCCATCATAGTATTATTCTCGTTCAAGCATGCTTACTTTGGAGTTCCATGGGATCCGATGCATTATTGCTGGAAATCTAGCACCCCTTTAGACTTGAAGCATTAGTTGTTGGTTATATAATGAGACCCTCCTCCTTTATATGGGCTTGGGCCGGCCAAGGGTGATCCCTTACATGAGCTTAAGAAATCTGTAAAAACTCATAAAGAAAAACTCTAGTCATGAGGATCCTCTATCATTTGTATATTCTCTATCATTTGTATAATTTCAATTCCCAAAAAATAACTAAGCAAACCGAGATCTCTTATTTCAAATTCTTTGTGAAGATCTCTTTCAACTTGCAATATGTCATCTTTATCACTGTCAGTGATGATTAATATCATTAATATACAAAAGCAGGATTACTATAACTACACCTGATTTCCTCATAAATAGTGTTGTATAAGAATAACATGACAAAAAGTTATGCATATGCATGAAGTTTTCAAATCTCTCAAACCAAGCTTTAGGGGCTTGCTTCAAACCATACAAAGCCTTATTTAGTTTAAGAACATTATCTTTCGGGACATCAAGTCCTCGAGGAGAAATTATATATATATATATATATATCTTCATTTAGTTTACCGTTCAAGAAAGCATTTTTAACATCTAATTGAATGATTTTCCACTTCTTAATAGCACTAAGCAGTGTTATCCGTACGATACGGTGCGATATGTATCGTGTCGTGGGCCACCACAATACGATACACCACGGTGTATCGTAAATAGGTAAGTATCGCACCGTATTGCCCGTATCGTACGATACGGGTCTCTGGTCGAACCGAAACCCTCGATTTTCGTGAGTTTCCTCTCTTCGAGTTCTCCTAGCCTCCTATTTGACGTTCTTTGCCTCCTTGTTGTTAAGGCTCCAAAATCGTGCTCTACGGTGTTTGTGCAAGCCTCCTATCTCAGATTGAGGTATATTTTTAGTGTTTTTCTTTATTTTTTTCTTTTTATTTGTTGTTTTTGTTTGTTTATTTATATATATATTTTTTGAATGACAAAATATAAGTTATTAAGTGTGTGGATATGATTTTTATTGTATTTATGAAGTGGGAGTCACTCTATTTGAGTGTTATTTGACGATTGGGGATTTACGAAGTGCTTTTATTTTCAGGTTTTTATTGAATTAAAATACTCAATTGAGATGGCAGGAAGAGCTGTTAGAGACTCCCATTCTAAGTCTAATGATCCGGCATGACAGTGGGGTACACCAGTTGAGGGTTCAAGATTAAAGATCAAATGTTTATTTTGTGAGAGGGTGGTTAGTGATGGAATTTCATGGTTAAAACACCACCTAGCAGGGATTAGGAAAGAAGTTGCTCCATGCACAGGCAGAGTTAGAAGTTTGCCAGAAGGTATTAAATGGCAATGTCTGCAGATGATTAAGAGTATACAGGAAAGGATACAACAAAATGATGATTTGGAGATGTTTGAAGAAGATGATGATGCTACTCGATTTGGATTCACTGATAGTTTGCCTTCAGATGCTAGAACAGAGATTGGTAGTAGCAGTTTACGTGCACCTAGCAGGAGAAAGAAGGTTGTTGAAGACTTTAGAGGTGGTAGAAGAGGAAGTTCAGGAAGGAGTAGAGGAAGAGCTTCTTTTAGTATATATTCATTTTTTCTTCCTCCTACTACACTTGGTGCTCAATATGGAATTCGTGCTGCTATGGCTTCAGAACAGTTGCATGATCAGGCAGACCTTGCAATGGGTAGATGGTTTTATGATGCATGCATTCCATTCAATGCAGCAAACAATTTTCATTTTCAAGCAATGGCAGATGCAATTGCTAACATCGGTCCTGGATACAAGATGCCCTCCTATCAGAAGTTGAGAGGAAAGATCTTAGATAAGACCGTCATTGAAGTGCAAGAATATTGTTCGACATTGAGAGAGTCATGGAAGGAGACATGGCAGATGGATGGACAGATAGGCGAGGAAGGACCTTACTAAACTTTCTTATATAATGTCCTAAATGACTTATGCTTTTGAGATCTTTAGATATGTCAGAGGAGAGGCACACGCGGATATTCTACGAGAAAAATTTGATAAGGTTCTACAAGAGGTTGGGCTAGGGAATGTAGTCCAATTGATTACAGATAATGCAGCTAACTACAAAGCAGTTGGGAAGGAGTTAGCTGATATTTATGGGACTTTCTACTGGACACCATGTGCAACTCATTGTTTAGATCTCATCCTTGAGGACATTAGTGAGATGGATGAAATAAAGGCACCAACTGAGTGTTGCCAAGATATTACAAAATTTATTTACAACCATGCATTTATTTTGTGTATGATGAGGAGATATACAGAAGGTGCAGAGCTTCTTCGAACAACTGCAACTCGGTTTGCAACAAACTTATCTGTATAGAGTATTGTGAGACAGAAGCAAGTATTGAAGAGAATGTTCTCCTTAGATGAGTAGCAACAATTTGCAGAGTTGCCTCATAACAGAAGAAATAAAAAGTTAAATGAGATTGGAGAGAGTTTTCAGAAGTACATTTTGGAATGCATGTGTTAGATTATTGAGAATTACCTGTCATTTAGTGAAAGTTTTTAGATTAGCTGACTGCGAGGAGAAATCATCTATGGGCTACCTTTATAAAGCCATGGATAGGGCAAAAGAAGCCATCAGAAATAATTTTAATGGAAAAAGGAGAGATTATGTGCTCGTGTGAAAAATAATTGATAATAGATGGAATAAACAATTGCATCAGCCTATTCATGCATCAACCTTTTATCTAAACCCATCATTCAGGTACTTAGCAACCTTCAAAAGGAACGGTGAGGTTAATCGAGGAATCATTGATTGTATTAATAGATTAGTCTCTGATGAGAGCATAGCAGATGTTATACATCGAGAGATGGAGATTTATGATAATGCTCTTCACTTGATGGGTTTGCTTGTAGCAATTCGCAACCGCACTACGATGCATTCAGGTAAATTGTTTATTTTCATATTTAAGTTGCATCTTATATTAGTGTGAATTATGTCTCTAATGTTTGTCTTTTTCTACGGATGTTTGGTAGAACAGGTTTGGAACTGATTGTCCAAACCTTACAGATTTTGCAGTAAGAGCCTCGAGCCAAACCTGTAGTGCAACAGGTTGTGAAAGAAATTGGAGTGTTTTTGAATACATCCATATAAAGAAGCGCAACAGGTTGGAACATAAAAGACTAAATGATTTAGTTTTTATTCGTTGTAACATGTGCCTTTGTGAAAGGTAATGTTATATTACTATTACTTAAATGTTCAATTCAATAAATTGTTTAACTTCAATTGTTAATATTATTTACTAATTGTTTATCTTTGTTTGTTGTAGGCAATTAAAAAAAGTAAATAGATAAGAAAGCCAATTTGATTCAATAAGTTTGGATAATTTTAATATATTAGAAGATTGAGTTATAGAAGACAGTGAAGAAAATGCCCTCCTAACTGAAGAAGACATTGCATGGATTAATTTGGAAGGAGCACAACAACAATATCAAGGAGATAAATAATTTGATTTCCAAGCAGAAGGTGTTGCTGCTGATTATGATGAGGATCTCTACCAAGGAGAATATGAAGATTATTTAGTTGATGATCCAGATTACAATTTGTAAAATGTAAATGTATTTCATTTTTTGATTCAAAATATATAAATTTGGATGTAATTGGTCAATGTTGAATGCTCAATTTGTACTAAACTTTGCATTATATGAATTTAAAGCAATTACCAGATTTTTCTTGATTTTTTTCGGTTTTGTTTTATACGATACGGGCGATATGATACGATACACCCTTATCGTGGAGCCCAACGATACGCGATACGATACGCGCCAGACAACACTGGCACTAAGAGTTATAAGAATTCTTGTGGTACATGAGCAAATGTTTCCTTATAGTCTATTCCACATTCTTGTGTATACCCTTTAGCTACTAGTCTAGCCTTATATCTTTCTATCGTTCCATCACTATGTGTTTTTACCTTGTATACCCATCTACATCCAATAAGTTTATGATTTTTAGGTTTAGGTTCTATCTTCCAAGTACAAGCCTTATCCAAAGCTTTTAATTCTTCTTACATGGTACTTTTCCATTCCCATATACCTTTGTCTTGATTATAGAAATTAGGTTCTTTTAACTTGTATGATAATGGCAATAAGGTTTTTCTTTGAGGTTTAATTGTTTCATAGAACACAAACCTTAGTGGGGTCTTGAGATTCTAGAGGGCATTCTTACATTTTCTTGTCTTCTAGTTCTTCTAGTATAGAAAAGTGGAAAAGGTTTTATGGTCTCTCTAGGTTCATTGCTTTCTTTTATTTCTAGTTCCACATTTTCTTCTTGTTGTTTGGGATCTATGGTTCTCTCGTTTTCACTATCTTCATTGTCACTATCTTCTTCTATGCTTACAATGTAATGTAGAAAGGTATATTTTTTGTTATCTTCATTGTTAGCGTTATAGTAGTAATAGGGTTCTACAAATTTTATCTCTTGATACATATAGTTTGTCTTCTTTGGGCTCAAAGCACCTTTAACCCTTGTTGTTAATTTCATAACCTAAAAAAACACTCTAAAAACCAAGATATACCTTGAGAATTTATTGATAACATGTTGTCGGAGATGCTAGCCTTTTATTTAAATATTTCTTCTATGTATGTCTTGATGTTAGAAGGTAGAGTTCCTCCCTCTTTATCCTCCACAATGGCCACATTCTCAAATTTCTTCATCTAGATAGGACAAATGGTTTTGATGTGTCCACTTTCCTCGTAATAGTGGCAAATGGTGCTTTTACATGGAACGGTAGGCCTTTTGAATTGTCCTTAAATATTCTTTTGTCCTTCAATGTTCTTGATATAAGTAGTATGTCTTTAGGTTCATCCCTGGTCTTCTTACAACAAGAATGACCTCTTTGAAAGCATTTAAAATTTTTAATCTAGTTTCTTTCATAACTAGACCGGTAAGAAACCCATCCCCGTTGGTCTTGATTTTCTATGGATTAAGGTGAATCTTATATTTTCAAAATCTTCACTAAGACCTCGCATGAATAAGAAAAAATATTTGATTGTCCAAATATTCTTCAAACTCACCTAATTTTTGAAAATTTTCAAACTTGTCAAAACTTCAAAGTTGATTCCATACTTCGGAAATTCATTGTGATAATCTCTAATTCTCAAGTTGCATTGTTGGAGCATTATCATCATTTCCATTAAATTGATTTGGAAAACAAAATCATCTTGAGAATGAATTTTCTTTAAATATTAACAAGTTTCAAAAGCATTTTTAAAACTATTTCTAAGCTTATCTACATTTTGGTAAATGATCCAAATGATCTTTGCATTCATTTTTCCCATATTTTAAAATCTTGTTTATATTTTTCTTGGTCTTTGATTATTTCATCTTCATCAAGCGCACCAATAGACAAAATAGGTTCTTCAATACTACCATTAACATAATTCCAATAATCCTTAGACAAAAAATAATTTTCGTTCTTTCCCAACTTTGATAGCAATTTGGATCAAGCAAACAACTAAAACACTTCATTTTTGCCTTTCATTTCTCAAAAAAATAAGTTTTCCGGGATTACCTCAACCTTAGAATACCAAAGGAAAGAAGACAAATTTGCTTGTCGGACACACTTTCCAATGCAGCCATCCGATAATATTCTTGCGAGTAGGATATGATACCATGAAAAGAAATGATTCTTTAATCGACTTACGAATCCTAATCAATCATCAATTATACAAACCGAGAGTCGTAAAAAAACCAATGAATACAAGTCAAATACCGAAATAATCAAGGAGTCAAAACTAGTGTCAAGGTGTTGCAAAACAACATACTTTATTAGTGTTTGAATTGCTCAATTTATAGAGTATAATACATAATGTACAATAAAAAGAGAGAGAAAGAAGAGGTAGCCGTTGAGGCTTTCCCCAACGGATAGTTGGGGTCAGCCAACACTTCTAACTGGCCATGGCCCTAGTGGCCGGACCTGTTTACCCAAGACCAACATGCCCGAGTGGCCCGTCTCCTATTACATTTATTCTTTAACAATACCTACACAGACACATTGGCTTGAGTGGTGGCTTGAGTGGCAGCACTTGAGCTGATCATCAATTTATTGGCAGTCTATCAAGCAGTTTCAGTTACGTTTCCAGATCTAAATAATAGCAGTTAGAGAAAAGCCAAATACACTACTGTGCATTTCCTTTTGTTTGTTCTAGGAGCACTGGTTGGAGAGTTCCTCTTTATGGGCCTCCCTCTCTTGTGTAGAATGAAACTTTGCATGTAACTTTTTTGATATCATAGATGGTTGTTACATGTTAGGAAGACTACTGCGGGATGCACAGCCTGAGTTAATGGATGCTCTCATTCAGGCTACTAAAGATGGTGATACTGCCACCTTTCATTCTTTATCTGGTAAACAATCATGCTCTCCAGAATCAGAAGAACCAGCAATACAAATTTGTGAAACGGAAGAAGAAGAGGTGTGATATAATTTTCTTGAATGTTTTGCATTTTAGAAGTCCCCAATAACGGATGTCTCATTGTTTATATTCTTTCAACAGAAACTACCCTTCTGGTAATCAACTTTTCGTGACATTATTCCTAAATTTTAGGAGTTTGATTGCAGGAATGTGGTGATTATTTGGAGATAGCAAATCGATGGTTTGAAGGTTTTGTTAATAGAAATTCGTCGATCACAAATGAAGTTTATGCGCTTCACAATGTAGATTTTGATAGACAGGTATTCCTGTACCATCTTGTGCTTCACATAGTTCTGAACATTCTCTTGCTATTATGTGGAAACATAAACAAATAACTAAGGAGATCAAAATTGCAGAAATATTTCTGCAAAACAGGAAGTTATCTCCAAGGCATTACATTGGACTGTTACCGGATGCAGTATTACATGCTAAAACTGTACTTCCATGAAAAATTGGCTATTTCAATAAAACTTTTTCCTCATATTTCAGTTCAACATTTATGTTGGTGTGTACTTTTTATCCGACACACAAATCTAGTAGCTAGTTCTTTGTTCAAAACTTGACAACCATGTGACTTATCTTACAGGCCATGGAAAAATATTTCATGGATGGCCTTCAATGAGTATGTTGTTTAATGGTGTAAAACCAAGAAGCTTGGCCTTGCAGGTAGCGATTCAAAACATGACAACCATCCTGGAGTCACCTATTTTACAGGCCATGGAAAAATATTTCATGGATGACCTTCAACGAGTATGTTTCATGGTATAAAAATAGAACCTTTGCCTTGCAGGTGTTGATTCAAAACATGACAACCATCCTCGAGTGACCTACCTTAAAAGCCATGGAAATTATGTTGTTTCATGGTGTGAAAATAGAATCTTTGCATTGCAGGTGGTAATTCAAAACAGGACAACCATCCTTGAGTGACCTACCTTAAAAGCCATGGAAAAATATGTCATGGATTGCCTTCAATGGGTATATGGTTTGATGGTGCAAAAGTGGAAGCTTGGCACTGCAGGTAGTAGCTTTTTCTTGCAATGGACCATCAAAATATGAAAACATCATGGCAGTCTCATTATTCAGTATGATGTATATATCAGTGGTGTAATTAGCGTATCGATGCCTGTATCGTATAGAGCACCTATACACGATAATCACATCGGTACATTAAAATATTGAATAATAAAAAAATCATTAAAAAAACAAAAATCGTAAAAGCTCGTAAAATCGTAAAGAAATCATGCTGTATCGTAATACAGTGTATCATACAATACATGGTGTATTGTATGATATAGTACACATTGCAATGTATCGTATGATACGTTGTGATGTGGGTGCGATTAATGTCTATTGTGATACATGTATTTGAATCGTATCACGTATCGTATCGTATGATATGATACGATATTTATAACATTAATATATATCGAAACTGAGTCAATAGCAATACAGTATAACTGACTTTTTTTCAGGATTTCCCTATTTTTGTGCCTTATCTTTAAAAAGCTCTGTTGCCATGACTTTTCTCTTTTTTCATTTTAGATTTTAAAGATTTTTAGATCATGTGAGGCTTGTTATGAAAGTCATGTTGGTCGTGGCATTGGCTCCAACCTATAATTTCTGTAGAAATTGAGAAACTCCTGCCAAATGAGTTATATGGTTATTGCTGACAATGGTGTATCATTCTTGGTCTTCCCTCTTCCACTGTTCTTCAGGAAAAGCATTCCTAGCTGAGAACTTTCAAATATTTTTTAAATGTGAAAACATCTCATATTATTTAGGATAAGACATTGCAAAACTATGTGATTGACATTTAAATATACAAATGAAACATTCTTTCTTTTTTCTTTTATTTCCAGGTATCCTTAACTGACTCAGGTTGGTCATGGCTTTGAGGACCTTAAGCACAGCGCCACAGCCCTTGAATTGCTTCAGTTAGGATGACCATTCCTTGTTTGTGAAGGTTGACACTTGACAGACTTCGGGTGTTGCAGGTTTTGTGCTTCCAAATGGCAAGCACCTCAATTGAGAGACCAGTACATGAGAATGTGGAGTAGAAGAGAGACGATAGGTTGAGAAAGGACGAGGAAAAAGAAGGATGGGTAGAAATATAAGAGATAAAGACCAGAAAGTAGAAAGAGTGCAGAGTGCTGGAAATGCAAGAAGCTGGTCTTAGAGAGGAGACAAACTTGAATTCAATTGTTAAAATGCTTAAATATGAGCTATACTCATCTATTTAGGGTGTGCTTAAGTGAGTTGCAATGAATATTGACAATTGGACAAGCTTATATGACAAGCTGTTTAACCACCCTTGATCTTTACCTCCATTGTGGACCCTTGATCTTGTTGCCTCCTCTTCTTTTCAGCCCTTGATCATCTTGTATTGGTTCTGCCATGAGCGACTCTCCCCCACATTTCCTATAATTATTCCCATTCTCTAAGCCCTAACCAGTGGCAGATCATTGCCAACTAACTCCAACAAGCACCCCACGAGGCTCATTATTGAGCTTGTCTTCTCTTATGCTTCTTGTGTTATGCCTGGTTTCTAAACTGCCACCATAGATGGTCCCATATTGCTGCATGAGATATCATCTTGTTCCACGGATCTCCTAACTGCGAAGTCATTGATCCATTGAAGTGCCATAACTCGTGCTTGTTTTGTTTGCTTGGACAATATGAAGCTTAGCTGGGTCTGTTAGGAGATTGTCTAGAAGAATGCGAGTCTGTACTCCAATGCTAGGTAAATAGAAACTTCCACTAGTGCACTGTGCCCGTTTTTAGACACTCCAAAACGCCTGTACTTCTATTTTAAATACTTTTTAATGCTGTCACTAAAACATCTGAACCGAAAGCCACGCTGGTCGTGGCATTGCCTCCAACCTATACCTCAAGTAGAAATGGGAAGTTTCCTGCTCCTCTAGATATAAATGTGTTATATGGTTACTGATGATCTCTAATCAGTGCCAGCTCATTGCCAACTACTCCAACAAACACTCCATATTGAGCTTGTCATGTACTTCGTGTGTTCTATCCATTCACTAAACTACTATGATGGATGTTCTATGTTTCTTCATGAGATGTCTTGTTATCTTGATCGATGGATCTCTTGATTTCCAAATCATTGTTTTGCTTGAGTTTTGCTTGCCTGGAAAATATGAAGTTTAACTAGATCGGTTAGGAAAGCTTCTAGAAGAATGTGAGTTGTTCAACCTGATGTGCATCTATCTGCACATCTATCAGCTATTCGTTAGTGAAGAGATCATGAGCATCCAAGATGTATGTAGTTAATATTTTTCCTAGTTAATATTTTTCCAGTTGGTTCGATCATATTTTGAGATTGGTACTTGAAACCATTGCCAAGTTATTTTCCAAATTGTTTCTTCGGGTCCCCAGCTATCTAGCTCAACCATGCATTGACAACTACCTATCTTGCTAGATTTAGAACTGGTAAGATCTAAGCTAGATCCTTAGCATCAACTGGAAGGTCTTGATCCTGTTTCTGCGGCCCTATGGCTTCATTGAATGAATTCCTTTTAGGTTTAGTTGGGCCAATTTCTTTGGTCTTGTCAGCCAAACTCTTGAAATATCTCGTGTAGCTTTAGGTTAGTATCAATTATATGCGGTTGACATGTATATGCAACTTTGTCACTCCACTTTTGTAGATCTTCACCCTATTAAAGTAGATATCTCTTTACTTGAAAAATCAAGGTCACAATGACTTGTTGCTATAGACCTGTCAAGGATGATCTAGGTTTTTGGATCAATGAGCACAAACAATATCATACTTAGGTTTTAATTTCTCTTTGGATGAACCTGCACTGTTGTCAAGATCCTAGATCCTACCTAGTATCACATAAGGGTACGAGGATTTAGGATTGTGAAAATTGAAACCTTAAAAAGATGAAATTACACTTCCTATTACGTGGTAGCAGTTAACTCAATATAAACTAGATTATTCTTTATAGTTTCTTTCCAACACTTTTGTAGTAGTCCTCTTCCTCTTTTAACATTTTCATGATGTAGTTTTCATATATTCTTATGAGAGCATCCTTTGGTGGTTTTTCTACATGTCCAAACCATCTTAAACGATTTTTCCTCATTTTATCCTCTATTGGTGCTACTCCTAATTGTTTTCTAATAGCCTCATTATATATATGATCTTTCCGTGTGTGACCATTCATCCATCTCAACATCTCAATTTCTACAACGGACTTCTTTTGCACATATTGATGATTAACTGCCTAGGTCTAACTGTTGTTCTATAATATTTACCTTTCAACTTTAATGGTATCTTCTTATCACACAGAATACCTGATGCCCCCTCCATTTTAATCAACCGACATTAATTTTATGTGTAACATCTCCATCCATTTTTCCATCACTTTGAAAAATTGGCTCTAGGTATTTAAAACTTTCCTTGCGAGGGGTGCAATGTGTGTCACTCTTAATTTCTATGTCCTCTAAAGTATCCAAATGATCAAATTTACATTTCATATATTATGTCTTTGTTCTACTAAGTAGAAGCCTTTACTTTCTAATGTTTTTCTCCATAGGTCAAATTTTAACTTTCTCCTTAGACTCATCCACTAACACTAACACTAACACAATGTCATATACAAATAACATACACCAAGGTACTTCATCTTGAATATGTTTTGTTAACTCATCAATGACCACAACAACAACAACTAAGCCTTTTCCCATACTAGACGGGGTCGATATTTTTTGTAATCCATGTTATAAAAATCCTATGAAGTTTTATGCTGGCTGTCGGAAGCCTAACACAACCCTCCTCCTTTATCCGGGCTTGGGACCGGCAATGCAAGGGTGATCCCTTATATGGGCGGAGTTGTTAACTCATCAATGACCAATATAAATAAATATAGACTTAAAGTTGATCCCTGATGTAACCCAATATTAACTTAAAACGAGTCTATCATTCCTTCATGAGCCCTCACACAAGTTTTTGCACCATCGTACATGTGTCTTATAAGATTTATGTATGTCAATGGGATACTTTTATTTTTTAAGGTTCTCAAAAGAACATCTCTTGGCATCCTATCATAAACTTCTTCTAGATCAATAAATATCATGTGAAGGTTTTTATTTTTTGCTCTAAAATGTTCCATAAGACGTCTTAATGTGTCAATCGCTTCAATAGTAGATTTATTGGGCATGAATCCGAATTGGTTTTTGTTGTACTCGATACTTGTCTTAACCTACGTTCGATAATTCTTTCCCATAATTTCATAGTGTGGCTCATTAACTTGGTACCTTGATAATTCGAACAATTTTGAATGTCTCCCTTGTTCTTATATATGGGTATAAGTAGTATAATGAACAGACTTTTTGGTAAGAAAAAGAAATGAAGTATGAGAGTAATATGTGGGATATTACCCCTTTCTTTCGAGTGTTATTTGGGTGGGATTGTTATAACCTTGAGATTCTAAGGATCTTAAGATCCATATAAGATCCCATTACGATCTTACAAACTGGGTTCCTACCTTGCTGGAATCAGGACTTTCTAGCCTTCTAAGGATCATAAAATCATAGTATTTAAGATTTAAATCGGTATCTTGACAACTTTGCTCACTTATGTGCATTACTGTGTGGAATTTCTCATTATTTACCTAATTTGGTAAATATTTCACCTTGAAATACTACTATTCTTGACATAATCCTCAATTTGGTAAACCTTTATCTTTCGTTGCTATTGCGTTGGCTTGAGCTTTCTTATGTTCTTCATCTTAAATTCATGACTAAGAAAAGGAAAGAAATTCCACATGCTGGACTAAGACACCTTGGTCATCACTCGACTCACTAGACTTGAGTTAATGTTCTTTACACTTGACCATTTATTTAGAGAATATTTAATGATCATTTCTTTTCATTAATTGTTGACTTCTTTAATTCTTCAAGCGACTTGATGTGCTTTCATTTATCAGGCGTCTTTGTAGTGTTGTCCACTTGAACTACATGGAGCTCCGAAGTTGGAGTGTAGCATGTTGTTTCTGATTTTTTGTACCAAGAGAGCCTTTGCAGTGTTGTCCACTTGAACTGCATGGAGGTCGGGATTAGGGTTGTAAAATATTGCTTCTGAACTTTTGTACCAAGGGAGCCTTTGTAGTGTTGTCCATTTGAACTACCTTGGAGCTCGGAAGTGGGGGTGTGATATGTTGCTTCTAATATGTGTGCCTGTTATTTGGAAAACTCAGTTCCAATTTTCATTTTTTATCCTTTCTTTCCTTTTCTTTTTCCTTTTGGGAATTCTTAAAACATCTCAGACTTATTCTGAACGCCATGCTGATTTCTGGTGTGGCCTCCATGTATGCTTTCACTAGAAATTGGAACTGTCCTCCCTTTGCTAGATGCAAATGTGATGTGTTTACTGCTGAGAGTGAAATGCCATTTCTCGTGTTTTTCTTTTCCTGTTTAACTTCTGCACAAAGTTCTGCAAGAGTAGTAGTTTCTAACAGCTACCGTTGATGTATACTCAGGAGTTGAGAAAACTTGTCCGGAGACTGCAATCGGTCCAGGGAATGGAGCTCGTAGAGCAAAATGTGGAAGGCCTTGATGATTTGTCGCATGCTAAGATGTCGCTTATTCGATTCCTCCGTGGACTTGCGAGAAAGACATTGACTAGTTCATGTTTAATGCATTGATTATTTATCATTGTTCTAACAAGTTCAACAAGCCCAACTACATTGTTTATTTAGCTTCAGGGTCGCTCTATAGAAAGACATCCTCGTTATATAATTCTGGGACGTGTTCGTTTTGACTGGATTACTATTATCAACTTACGTTATCACTGTTTTATCAAGACCAAGTAAACCGGATTATGGCCAAAAACGGTTGTTGCTATAAGCACTAGTATGGGTTATGGATCCGTTTCCAGAAATTTCAAGCTGAATATAAGGGGATTTTTACGGTTTACACCACTTTTTTCAGTGAATATTTATCCATTAAATTTATCTTGTAGTTCTAGAAGAATATCTCAAAAGAAATCCTTCTGTACAAAGATAAACATGTTTTAATGTATATTTATTATTTAAAGTCTCTGTTCGGTATCCTTGTGGAGGAGGTGCATTGATGTCAATCATTCGAGGACAGCTTGAATCACAGCCTCTGAAAAATCAGATCAGGTTTCATCTTTTCTTTTTTTACATTACAGGTTACAATGGGCCTATCCAAACACAACTCACGCATATGCACCCCCTGAGAATTGAACTCCTCACCAGGCCAAGGTCGGCCATGTCGACGCAGAGGGTATGCTCATCGAAGTTTGTCTCCTAATTTTCCAATACATTTATTAAAAAACTCTCTGGCATCCAATGGTGATTGTAAAATTCATGCCGTTCCATGCTTTTATGAAATCTTACAAAAGGTTTGGGTTTTCATGGAGACTTGAATGGCCATCCGTAATGATAATAGAAAGAAGATGAGGTGAAACGACTGGGAACTGCCAAGATGCTCATTTCTCACGCCTACTTGTTGACCTACTTATTCCTTTTACTCAGCGCCACAGTTCACCCTTTTGTGACCACATGGTTCACTCACTTCACTTATGGTTCTTAAACTTGTTGGGTTCATTCCTGAACGAAAATACGAAACTCACTTCCAAGTATATTGTCAATATATAGAAGTGTATTTGGGTTCCCTGCTTCTATTTTAAAGTTCTTAACCCAACCCCGATAGCAAAGTAACTATGAATAATCTACTTAGTTTGGTCGATCTAAAAGTGCTAGGGATATCCAACCTGTTTGTATCCGCAGCTACCTCCATAGACTCGAATTAATTGATCAAATTGACTAAAATTTCTCTGTGCATTTACCCTGAAAATCTAACAAGGGAGATTCCAATTGAGTCCGCGTGGGCTGGGCCCTTTAAATCCGTCACATTGAAGTTCATCTCATTTATTAGCTGTTCAAAGTTTCATATGTAAGGACTTGGCCTGTTAAATTACAAAAGCTCTCAAGATTTTTCTTTTCGATAGGCAAGCTTGTGGTAGGCAGACCCTTAAATACACAATATGGGTTATCGAAGGACCCTCAAGTTGAAGGTTCTTTTGAGTCTGCCTCCTTGTTTTCGGCTCATTGATATATACCTGGTAAGTCGCAAGCATTTCCCTCGGCTCTTTGAAAAGCTTGTTTGAAAACTTGACACTTGATCTTTTGCACCCGCTCAAGTCATCATGATTAATGGATACTTGGGGTAAATAGCTTGCACTCCTACGTTTAGCTGCTTAGTCTGGAACGTAGGTAATGAGAATAGACTTCCAACAGTAAAGTTGTAAGCAACTTCGTTCACTCGTTTATGAATCGTGTACCGCAGTGTTGTTTGTGCTATATAGTATCATGTATTGTTTTTTCTATGATATGGATGTATCATATCGTTAATTTTTTAATTTTTTAAAATATTTTAGAAATTATAAAAAAACAACAAAAATCAAGAACAATTCTAAGTTAGACTAGTTTCCTAATTCGTGGTACCAACATATGTGATTATAATTGATAATTTATTGAAGGAAATTGCCTGCTTCATTATTAAAAATTTTAGAAATTGCTTATTTTTGGGGTAACTTACCAAAATTAGATGTAATCATGACAAACTCTGTAAGCGATTATGTTTTCACAGAACTAAACCTACTTTATCTAGGTGTCTTGACTGGCCTTTGGACACCGGTTAAAGAAGACCTACTTTAATAAAAACCTACTTTCCCACATTCGACTAAGAAGTCTACTCATACCCAAACCTTTGCAAGTTTAAGTAATCATGTTGGTATGCTCACACACATTTTTTGCAAAGAAACTTTTAAGTTTATATGAGACTAAAAATTTTGTTTACAAACATCCATGGCAGTTTGACCGACGGGTTGTGCATGATGGCTATCTCATATCATTCTCGTCCCTCTTCTACCACAATGCTTCACCACCCCACAACCCTGAAAACTTATTCATTTTCAAAAAGAATGTCGAAACCACTCTCCTCAATCACCACCCAGTCTTCATGATATTAACTAGCCTAAAACAACTAGTTGTATCCAACTCCCACTCCCCCTAAAATTGATAGCTTGTTACAATAATTCTAGTATATGTTTCCTACTATTCCTCCTTTATGTGGTATTGAAAATCAGATTAACTTAATACCAGGAGCTACTCTACCCAATCAACCACCCTATTGAAATATTCCTCTAGATACTAAAGAATTACAATGTCAAGTTGAGGAACTCATTTAAAAGGGTTTTATGAGGGAATCCTTAATCCCCTAATTTGTTCCTACATTGTTAGTACCAAAGAAAGATGGAATAATGCATATGTGTGTTCACAGTCAGGCAATAAATAAGATTACAATCAAATACTATCATCTAGTACACCGATTGGATGATCTATTGGACAAACTCTATGGAGCCTAACTCTTCTCCAAAATAGATATGAAGAGCGGCTACCACCAAATAAGGATTCAAGAAGGAGACGAGTGAAAAACGACATTCAAGACTAAGATTGGTCTTTATGAACTGGTAATGCCCTTCGAGTTATCCAATGCCCCCAGCACATTTGTGTGGCTAATGAACCATGTCTTCAAAACTTTTATTGGGTGATTCCTGGTTATATATTTTGATGACATCCTTATGTACAACTCTCTGGAAGAACATGTCAATGATCTCAAACAAGTGTTGTTGATTCTACAGCAAGAGAAGCTATACAACAATCTAAAGAAGTGTGCTTTCTGCTAAACTCAGATACCATTTTTAGGATTCATCATCTCTTAACAAGGGGTTCATGCTGATCCTCATAAAGTAGAAGCCATACGATCTTGGCAGACCTCCACCAATCTTATTCGGAAATTTGGACAATACATGTGACTGAAATTCAGGGCCTTACTTAAATGTCAATAAATTGGTGTGTAAATCTTCTATTTTCATGAAATTTATCACCGTGAAAACTTGCAGATGTTGGCTCTTGGATGACTCTAGGTTTCGGTATCCAAAGACCTAGTTATATAAGGTTTACCAAACTAGAGGATTGCAAAACTTCTATCACAAGTTGATTCGGTTTGGACGGAGATTGATCTTTGATGAATTTTTTATGAATTTTACTAGACATTTTTCTAGAAGAAAACACCACCATAAGAGTAATTACATACTCATATCATAGAATGTAATCAGGTAGTTATGTCTCTCTTATGAATTTTTGAATTGAGTTAGGGACAACCAATCCACCAAAGAAATAGAAGGGATGATATATCATATAAGCATAGAATAAGAAAAAGGAAGTATAAGATATAGGTATATTGGGGAAGAATCAACAAAAATTTACAAAGTTAATTGATTATTCTCACGTATAGCCTACATCTTTGTGGCTCTAGACTCGGGCGATCCTCCTTTTGTAATGATGTGCATAATTACGGATGAAGTGTAATAGGCAACTGATCTTACATTATAGAAAGCCATAGCACTAACCAAAACATATGTAGATCATTCAAAATATTGCTCTGTTGACATGAAAAAATATGGATATAGGCAGTTAGATCCTCAAATAAATAATTAAAGAATTACTCCATACCAGTTGTCCATGAGCGCGATAAGTAAGAATTCATATTTGTAGCGGATAACTTAGAAAGCAATCTAACAAGTACCCTGCCAAAATAACAAGAAAGAACAACAGACATCCATGAGAACTGTATATCAGTATTAGGACAATCATGGCCAAAACAATGACAGAGCGGTGCAAGCAGTGAATCAGGAAAACATAAAAAGCAATACTCAGAAACTAAAAATCAAGCTTTATGCAAATCCTTCTACCTAAAAAGAAATACTTCATGCAAATGCTAAAATGAGATTTCCTTTGGAAAAAAATGCTCTTTGCTGTAAAATTTTAATATTATGTAATGTAATCCAAGAGGAATCCCTTTGATCCATAGGAAAGAGGGAACATCAATGTCTAGGAGAAATAATATTGCTCAAGAACACCTGTTCATAGACAATGCAAGAGTCATTTAACAAAGGGCATCAGTCACGGGTCTACATTCTGGTAGGGCCTCTTGGCAAAAAGTACCTCCATGTGAACGCTTAAATTCGGCCACACTCTAGTGAACCCAGCCAAGTGAGGAAAAGGGTTAGGTAACACTTAATGCTAAAGGTTCTGTCAGCTCTGAACTGAATGCACAACATTGCACACACTTAATAGCTAAAACTACTTGTAGCACGCTAAGCAGGATATCCCAAGCAACTGATTTTGGCATATCACCAAGTACCACGAAATTCATTAAAGCACTAAAAGCCATGAAGAATAATAACAAAATACAGGTCCTCTCTTGTATTTTACAAGCTAACTAACACATGATAGCACTTGAACAGTTACAACAGAAAGCCCAAAGTACAGAGGGAGAGTGACTGAAAGCCTGGCCACCCAATTGTAATGAAAATGGTACTTCAACATGTTGAATGGAACAACCGAAATCCAATACATGTATCCAACAATCTTGTGTCACCAAAAGATGACTATGAGAGGCATTAGAAAATGTTAAAACAATAGCAAAATACACTAAACACAAGAGCAAATATATTTAAATAATGTGTATTAATCAGTCAAAAGGCTTGTTAATATTATGTACAAGGGAGAGGTATATATAGAGAAGAAGAAGACAACTAGCTGAATGCTAGTGGACATCCAGCATTCAGCTGGTATCCGTTGGGAGCCCCAACTGCTAGAAATCTAGCTGTTGAGGCCCTGATGGCCTGGCTCTGGAGGCCCTGATGGCCTGGGTCTGTTGGGAGGTTGATTACAACAGAATTACAAAAGTAAATACAAAAAGAAATCAGAAATACAATACAGTACTACTTTTTTAACACCAATCAGTAAAAATTAGTACACAATTATAGTCATGACATCTAGAACAAAATTCAATAACAAAACTAAACTGCTAAGATTCATAATTAACAAAAATAATCATAAGCCGAAACAAAAAACATAAACCAAAACTAGCATTCAGTTGAAAAACATATATAAACTAAAAACACGTCAAACAAAATTCAGAAATATCTACATGAGGAACGTTTGAAGTTCCTTTTAATAGTTTCACTAGAATCGATATGAATGAAAATCAAATACTTATTAATTTGGGCAACATTAGAAAAAATGAAAACTTTGAACTACGGGATTGACTAAAAGGAACACTCATCATGCAAATGATACACCTAACTAAATATTTATCATTATTCAACATTGTCAGCATGACTTACTAAGTAACAACTAAGCCTAAATTAATTGTCTTTCTTGTTGGTGAGAATTTTGGAAACCTACCAAAACTTAACGTGATAATAATTGGTAAGTTGCTTAAGTTAATTGCTTTTCACATTGGTGAGAATTTTGAATTTTTTTATTATCATGAGTTTTGTTGTATTCTTAGGAAATTGCCCTTAAAGGCAAGGAGTTTTTCTTGTTAAAGGGGACGAGATAAGATTAATCTTTGCCCAAGAGCAACACTCCAGCAAAAAGTGCAAAAAGATCATATTATAAACCTACACATTTTTATAAGCTAGGAACATATCTCCTGTATCATATACGAGTGATACACACTTGTATTATGTGATATGGTTGTATCATACGATACAAGCTGATATACTGTATAATACGATACAATGTAGTATAGCGTATCGTGATTTTTCATAGTACGATATGATACGGGGTGATATACATATTACTAGTGCATAGTGTTTCTCATTTATGAGTCTTTGTGTGTATGCACACTAGAGAGAGAGAGACTTAGTACTGTTAAAGAAAACTAACGTCACCTTTTCTTGGAAATACTTTCAAAATATTTCAAATTGGACATACTGAGTTGCTTATATTGGGTATCTAAGGTAACACGATGCCAAATATGTGTCTTCCAACTATCAGTTGACATGAAAAGAATGGCAGTAAATTTATGCAGGAAATAGCATAAATGTACACTTTGTACGTCCAATGGCATAAATCGAGGTTAACCTTTTTTACTAGGGTCATCTTCTTTACTTTAATTCCTATTCAACGCGCACAACATAGAGATACAAGCATGGACGTACATGCATGCACACATATTATATATATATATATATATATATATATATATATATATATATATATAGCCTATTAAAAAAAATTTAACCATAAAATTTTGAAAAGAAAAAATACATTTATATTTTTTATGTAGATTTGTGATATAATGCTACCATGTAATCATGTTAGCATATAATAAGCTTTTTTTCTCTCTCTCTCTCTCTCTCTCTCTCTCTCTCTCTATATATATATATATATATATATATATGTGTGTGTGTGTGTGTGTGTGTGCACGCGCTATAGCTCCATTTTCATGCAGCCTTTTTTATTTCTTGAAAAACGGTAACTGTACTTACCTGCTCACATACTTTTCCCCTGGAAACCATGAAATCCTAATACTTCTGTCTGCTGTATTGATCAGGTTCAGCAAATTGGAAAAGTTGCGATCTTTAATTTTGAACGCTTGAGGCTAACATGTTATACAAATGGCGTATTTCCAAGTCTTTCACGTTGGGGATCAGTGCCACTCTACTGAAAAGGCCGACCGGGTGTAAGAAGGCAGCACTTATAGCAAACATCCTACTATTGCCGAAGAACTCTACCAAGTTTTGTCGAAACGTGCCACTTACTCTATGTTCGTGAGAGAGTGCATTTCTCTCTTTCTCACTCGCACACACACACATACAAAAAAAGAAGACATTGCTCTCCTGGTTATGAGATTGACCCAGAAACCCTATTGAACTTCTCGAGTTGATCAATAGCCGCGGGTTTACGTCTGGTAGGCTGTTCGTCTAAGTCCACCAAACTAAAATAAAGGGAAAATCTTAAGATATAAAAGTTTTAATATGTATTTTTTTGCGTTAAAAAGTTATGGATAATTCCATGTAAAAGGTCAGCCATGTGCTTATGTAATCCACATGCGTCGGGTTTTGAAAATCAAAGAAGCTGCATGTGACTTAGCACGTTGATTCACGTGCCATTGCAGGCTGGGCATGTGCATCATTCACACCTTTCTGCAGTTGGACCAACAGTATGAGGGCCGTAAAGCAGCAGACGCAAGTGCGACATATTTTAGTTGACTTCTCAAATACCCTATCACTTCACTTTATGCTATATGATATATGTTCGTCTGGGCTTCAGCATTCTTTCAATTTTGTAATCTTCGTAAAACACTTGTTTATTAATTAGAATCTGAAATTCTGGTATTTAAGCTTATTAGTTTCCATGGCTTGACTGGCTGAAGGCCAAAGTTAAAAGAGAAGGTCATGAGTTCGAAAACATGGGTCTGCACCTGACAAGGCCCCGTTGCCAATGGAAACAGAAACTTTGAGAAGTTAAGTGTAAAACTCCGACCACTTTTATGGCCAAATCCTGCCGGACACCCCTTCGGTCCCAGTATAAATGCAACATGCCAAGTTGTTTTCGTGGCTATGAAGAAAAGATGCGACTACTTAACCGTTAAGCATTTTCATGAAAGATAATGAAAGCTGTGGCAATTAAAAAAATAAAGAAATATACAGTCATGAGACGCAAAACTTCACTATAAAAAGAGTAAAAACCAAAACACAATCGCGCAAGTTTTGTATACTATCCGGAAGTGAGAAGCGAGCAGCAAATTAAAGGAGAAGGGAGAGGAGACCAAAGAATGGCCGCTGGTAGCCAAGTGTTAGCTACATTTCTCTTCGTCATCTCCTCCTTCAGTCTTCATGGTAAATCTCTGTCTCTCGTGCGTGCTTTTTGTGTGTAGAGTGGAGCATTCCTGCATGTCCTGGCAAACTTGAATGAGGAGGAAGGTGTAATCTGAATTACAGGGGAACGGCCCTGTTTATCCCACCTTTTTTTCGTTGTCTCTGCAGTGGAATATCGTGACATATCAATTTTTGTTACTGTATATTTGGAGATTCATCGGCGCAATGTCCTCAGGAGTGCTAACTGCGTTTAACCAAAACTAAAACCTAGCGTTATGCTAAACTAAGTGAAGTCGCCTACGTAGTCATTAAGCTCTATTTTATGTCGTATGTCATTGCCATGTTATGTAAATTATATTTTACCAAAATGGAAACAGCCAAGGGATTATGGAAGTATATGATAGTTTCAATATCAAATTTCGCCTCATATTTGCGTATATATTTAGTGCTGTTTCTTCCTCTTGAATCATAGACATACGAGCCAAATGATGAGGTGTTCCTAGATAGGAACATGGCTACCAGGTACTCGAACAGTACGTGATAACTTATTTAAAAGCCTCTTCTCTGCCGTTTGTACAACGGGTATATCTTGAATTATATAATAGTTTCTGTTTGATGACGCCTATTACCCAACATGCGCATTTACATTACTACAAGCAGAATCCCAATTGAATAAAGTATATCGTATTAAATCAGCTAATGTTTCATGATTTACGACCTTGGGCTCCGACGAAGCTCACGGCTATGGCCGTCTCTGTTATTTAATCTTCAAAGAAAAAGCAATGGTCATAAACAATGAGCTACCACACAACACCCAACCAGGAAAGCGTGATCTGTTCTGATCTTCATCTGATTAAGGGGCATAGTTTCGTTACCTGCTTGGTGTAGCTCCAGAATGATGATTGTTTTTGGTTTTTGAGTTTGTTTTCTTTTTTCCTGAATAAAATTATATATATTATTTGCTTTGCAGCTTATGCAAAGTGTGGTAGATCAAGCATCATAATGATCCAAGGGAGAACAGGAGTTGTTGTGGAAGGGCAGCCTGAATGGGAGGTGGAGGTCAAAAACACATGCAATTGCACCCTCTTACATGTGATGCTCACATGCAGCGGATTCAGCACTGTCAGGGACATCGATCCCAAGATCTTTAGAAGCATCATCAACGATCAGGATCACTGCCTGTTGAACGATGGAAAGCCCCTACCCCCGGGATCCACAGTCCATTTCTACTATGCTTGGCTCACCCCTTATGACCTCCCTTTCTTCTCAGGAAGAGCTAACTGCACAATCTAGCTTTACTTTTATATAAATACACATTCGATCATATTATACGTAGGGACCATGAAAATGTATGTTGCGCTATTTTTGAGATAATGTACTCAAGATCATGATACATCAAGTATATTATACAAGTGGCATGCTACTGTTAACAGACTTGAATGCTTATGTATTTTCAGTTTTCTGGGGTTGTTCGTGAGGCAAAGTCAGGCATTTCCTCAGAACTTTTTTTCTTTTCTTTTTCACAGGAGAGTTTTTCATAAGGTAGGTTTTCCTAGAAAAACAGATAACGTGGATTGCTTTAAAGTAAAAATACGTGTATTATTTACAATGTATACATGCATATACATTTGTGTACATAAATACGGAGAGAGTGGGAGAGCCTCAATAAGGTTTTTCTTACGAAAATATTGAAAAACAAATTAAAGTGTTTAAAGTGGAAAATGTTACTATTCCTATAATACTTCGACACGAAAAGAAAAAGTTCGTTTTCTTTTGAAATTTTAACATGTAAGCTTGCGATTGGTCCCAATTTCAAGAACATGGGCAGATTAGCTCACGAGAACACTTGATTTTTCATGAAAGGTGGAATCCCTCCTCTTGCACCAAGCATGAAAAATGATCCCCACTCGTTGGTAACAGCCAGAGCTTTCCCTTTTCTTATTACGGTTCCTTGAATTGAATTGGATTAGTGCTAGAGTTAAAGGTTCTTTCTGCAGGGTGTGGAAATGATTGAATTGGATTGTTTCAAGCGGTAGACGTTATGTGGAAAAGATGTGGTCATATTGCACACGGGTTGCATCATCATCTACGATCCCTCCTTTCACAACCGTCCATCCCACTTTAGGTAATCAGTCACCCTTAAAAAATCTTTGCATCTGTTAAGTCTCATCACCACGTGTAACTAGAGTTGAAGTTTAGTGGAGATCCTGGGGAAGCGTTAATTGGAACAAAGTCACTTGTATTGCTTATGTCTTAAACGTTGGGATTCTACAGAATTTCTTGTTGTAAGACAGAAGACTTTAGATTTTTACTAGAAAACTAGATATGCATGTTTTGGTTTATTAGCAGAAAATTAGTGTGGACTTGGATCAGACACATGGAATGTGATATTGGGAAACCGTAGAGGTCGCCTTTACTTGATTAGCAATGGAAAAAGTTGGTCTTCAAAGTTGGACGCGCTTTTAAACAAAGGCATCTAGCTAATATTTTGGTTTGCCAACGTTTTCTCTGCCTCAGATTCAAGGTTTCGTTCTATATATTTCGTGAAGCTCTTTTCCTCCTTGTTCACAATGTTATATATCCAGTGAATTGTTCTTCCAATCAAATATTTGTCAATGTGGTATACAACGTCAAACAAAGAAATGCTCAGAATCTGGTTATTCTACACATTGCTAGGTTCAAAGAGAACTTGGTTGTAAAAATGCGCTTGCCTTTGACATCACAGCTGCATGCAGTGGGTTTGTGTTGGGTCTTATCACAGCCACTCGGTATATCAAGGGTAATTTAGTATTTTTCTGTTCTTTTGTTTATTTCTTTTGTTCAATTTTTATGCCTTTGTGGGATTGACCTTGCAAAGTTTCAATTGACAGGGGGTGGTTTCCAGAATGTTTTAGTGATTGGAGCAGACGCTCTTTCTCGGTACGTAGATTGGAGTGATCGTGGTACCTGTATTCTTTTTGGTGATGCGGCTGGAGCTATGTTAGTGCAAGTATGACTCCCATCTCCTATTTTTAATTATTATAGTTGGAAGGTAGATTCCTCGCTATTATTTCCCAGAGGAAAAGGGTACACTGTCTGAATAGATCAATTTGCCTTGTCTGTTACATAGTTTAAAGTTTGGAAAAGCATAATGCTAGTCAGACACTACTTGGTGTCAAAGCACTTACCTTATGCTTTAATGAATGTCTTTCTTTATATTAAATGTTGTACCACTCCACAAGCTGGGGAAATCATTAGGGATCGTCCATTCATAAAAGAAAACTGCCGTCTTAGAGATGTTGAGTTTGCATTGCATATTGTCTAATTCAATGTGTCCGCTTATCATGAAATCATATAGTGGAGCCCAGACCAAGTAACTACACCTTTCTAAAAGGTCACTTAAAGTTTTTTCTGTGTGGCTGCACAAGAAAAACCCAGATCTATAACAAGGTTGGAGCAAAAGATGGAATGAAACCAATAGAAGCTAAAATGAAAGAAAAGCTGTCGTTTGGATATTGTACAAGGCAGTCAGGTGGAGTTCTGTCAAGAAGAGAGGAGGCCTCCAAAGTGCTGGAAGGAACAACAAATGGTTTGGTTTCGGTGGTTTTTAAAAGCTGGAAATAAATTTAGTTAGAAACTTAGAACACGATTTTGGTCTCTTGATCACGTAAAGACATCCAGTGGTGGGTGGTTATATTCTTTGTTTGTCTTGTTTTGCTTATATTCTGTATCATTACTTACTTTGCCCGAAAGTATCAAAACAATGAAAACAACAACAACTAAGCCTTTTCCCATACTAGACGGGGTCAGCTAGGATGCATTCTTTGTTTCCACAGTGCCCCAGTTAACTCACAATAAGCTAGATCATTCTTTATTGTTTCTTTCTAACACTTTTGTGGTCGTCCTCTACCTCTTTTAATACTTTCCAAATTTAGTTTTTGATACCTTCTTACATGTTCTTTTAATCTTCTTTCTATATGTCCAAACCATCTTAAACGATATTCTCTCATTTTATCCTCTATTGGTATCACTCCTAATTTGTTTCTAATAACCTCATTGTGTATACGGTCTTTTCTTGGATGACCACTCATCCATCTCAACATCTTCATTTATGTCACAGACATCTTTTGTACATGTTGATGATTAACTGCCCAACACTCAGAACCATAAAACATGGCAGGTGTAATTGTTGCTCTATAATATTTACCTTTTAACTTAAATGGTATCCTCTTATCACAAAGAATACGTGATGCTCCTCTCCATTTTAACCGGCAGCATGTGTAACATCTCCATCAATTCTTTCATCACTATGAAAAATTGACCCTAAGTATTTAAAACTTTTCTTTTGGGGGATGCATGGTGTGCCAATTTTAATTTCTATATCATATGAAGTAACCAAATGATCAAACTTACATTCCATATATTCTGTCTTTATTCTACTAAGTCGGAGGCCTTTGCTTTCTAATGTTTTTCTCCATAGTTCCAATTTTCTATGAACTTTTTCCTTAGACTCCTTCACTAACACAATGTCATCTGCAAATAACATACACCAAGGTACTTCATCTTGAATATGTTTTGTTAACTCATCAATCACCAATATAAATAAGTATAGACTTAAAGTTGATCCTTGATGTAACCCAATATTAACTTCAAAGAAGTCTGTCATTCCTTCATGAGTCCTCGCATATGTATTTGCACCATCGTACATGTCTCTTATAAGGTTAATGTATGTCAATGGGATACCTCTTTTTTTTAAGGTTCTCCAAAGAACCTCCCTCGGTACCAACGTACATGTCTCTTACAGGCTTCTGACAGCCAGTGTAAAACTTTATTGGATTTTATGCCCAAAAGTATCATGTGAGAATTTTGTAATGACAAAAAAAGAGAGCAATATTCATTGTCATTATCTTGTTCTAGACCTCATCCTTATGATACAAGTACAACGACAACAACTAAGCCTTTTCCCATACTAGATAGGGTCGACTTCATGGATTCTTTGTTTCCACAGAGCCCTATCATGTATCTTATTAGCAGTTAACTCACAATAAGCTAGATCATTCTTTATTGTTTCTTTCCAACACTTTTGTGGTCGTCCTCTACCTCTTTTAATACTTTCAAATTTAGTTTTTCGTACCTTCTTAAAGGTTCTTTTTTCTATATGTCCAAACCATCTTAAATGATATTCTCTCATTTTATCCTCTATTGGTGTCACTCCTAATTTGTTTCTAAGAACCTCATTATGTATACGGTCTTTTCTTCTATGACCACTCATCCATCTCAACATCTTCATTTCTGTTACAGACAATTTTTATAAATGTTGATAATTAACTGCTCAACACTCATAACCATTAAACATGACAGGTCTAATTGTTTCTCTATAATATTTACCTTTTATCTTTAATGGTATCTTTTTATCACAAAGAATACTTGATGCTCCTCTCTATTTTAACCAACCAGCATTAATTATATGCGTAACATCTCCATTAATTTTTCCATCACTCTGAAAAATTGACCCTAGGTATTTAAAACTTTCCTTTTGGGGATGCAATGTGTGCCAATTTTAACTTCTATGTCCTCTGAATTAACCAAATGATCAAACTTACATTCCATATATTCTGTCTTTGTTCTACTAAGTCAGAGGCCTTTGCTTTCTCCAATTTTCTATTAACTTTTTCCTTAAACTCCTCCATTAACACAATGTCATCTACAAATAACATACACTAAGGAACTTCATCTTGAATATGTTTTGTTAACTCATCAATCACCATTATAAATAAGTATGGACTTAAAGTTGATCCTTGATGTAACCCAATATTAACTTCAAAGAAGTCTGTCATTCCTTCATGAGTCCTCACACATGTTTTTGCACCATCGTACATGTCTCTTATAAGGTTAATGTATGTCAATGGGATACCTCTTTTTTCCAAGATTCTCCAAAGAACCTCCCTCAGTACCCTATCATAAGCTTTTTCTAGATCAATAAATATCATGTGAAGTTCTTTCTTTTTTGCTCTAAAATGTTCCATAAGACGTCTCAAATGGTGAATCACTTAAACAATAGATTTGCCTAACATGAATCCAAATTGGTTCTTTGTTGTACTGGATACTTGTCTTAACCTAGTTTGATAATTCATTCTCACAATTTCATAGTATGGCTCATTAACTTGATACCTCAATTATTCGCACAATTCTGAATGTTTCCCTTGTTCTTATATATGGGTATAAGTGTACTTACTCTCTATTCCTCGAGCATCTTTTGGTTTCTCAATATTTCATTAAATAGTTTTGTGAGTCAAGTGATTCATATTTCTCTTAAGATTTTTCAAACTTCTATAAGAATATTGTCTGGTCCTACCGATTTACCACCCTTCATATGTTTAAGAGCCTCTTTGACTTCAATCTTTTGAATACGTTGGTAGAAATTGTGGTTTATATTCTTTTCTGATTTGGCTAACTATCCTAAGCTGATACTAACATCTTTATTTTCATTAAAAAGCTTATAAAAATGGTTTTTCTATCTATTTCTTATATCATCATTTGCCACTCAATATGGTCCATACATAACTAGGTTCCATGGCTCAATATGGTCAACACATAAATGTAGTAATTTGGTAGCTACAAAAGAAAGGTGGGGCCATCATATGGTAGCAAATTTTTTATACAACTATGTCTTTCTCAAGTAAAGAGACGATACAAGTTAACCTATCAAAACGAAAATCAAGCCTTATATCATGCTCTGTGAAGTCAACCATGCATTCTTAGTCATCGTTATCCTGTATGTTGTAGGATATTAGCATTTAACTCCAAAAGAGTGTATGCAATTGCAGAATTTTCGGGGACTTTCTCTTTAAATATTAGCCTATATGCGTTATATTTGATCCTCGCCGTTGACATCCTGGGAACGGTGTACACCTGTATCAGTTAGGAAGATGTATTATGGTCATAAATTTATCTCGGAATATGAGAGAATTAAATAAATTCATTTCAAAATTTGTGGAAATTAAATAGACCCACCTCAATTTTTGTAAGGTATTAAATGAACTCATCTTAACTTATGAGAAATTAAGTGAAACCTTTATTAGGTTTCATGCATGATAAAAAATAGATGCTCTCTAAATAGAGACATGGGACTAGTGTAAAAGGGGCAATTATCCATCAGGATATTCTCTTTTCTAACTATTTGAGAAAACTCACTGTAATTCTTAGTTGTGCAACTAAGATTTGTACAAACCCATCATACTACCATACCAGTCTACCTAAGACTTGATTATGCTAGGACAAAGCGAGTCAAAGGGTCTTCACTGTATCCTAGAGAAATTTTCCAAGCTCTTTGGACTCAGTCTTTTGATACCAAAGGTTGCGAATATGCCTACAGGTTAGTAAAACTCATGCCTTGATGACATCTACTTATCACCATCTTTGCTGTGAAAACTCATGCCAAGTACAACATCAGTGAGGTTGAAACCGAAAGCTCTCCATTTCCACTTAAAATGTATTGACTAGATTATGGACATTTGTTTTATGATCTTATACGTAAGTTTGTACACTTATTCATATGGATTGTATGATTCAAAGCTTGCCTACAATTTCAATTTAAATAACTCACTAGTTGCTGGATAAACATTTAATTCTTGAGATACCTTTATAAAAAATATAAGAAAATATATAATGGTAATTTCAAATTTATTTTGTAAATGACGGGAGATTATAAGATGTTTTCAAAACAAAAGTCCATGTCACTATGGTTATGTGTGGACTATATTGAGCCATGTATCCTGCTTATGTATAGACTATATTGAACCCACATCACTTTGATTATGCATGGTCCATATTGAGCTATGTAGCCTTCTTATGTATGAATAATATTAAAAGTTTGAATTGTGTGAATGAAATTCCCACTGAGGCGAGGTGCAGTGACCACCCCACCCAAAATTTGAAAAAGTTTGTACCGTCTGCTTGAAATTCAGGCAAATTGTTAGGGATACCCACCTGAAAAATTAATATGAATGCCCATAAATAAAATAGTTTTAACAACCTAATTAGAATCTTTATTAGTTATTTTGGATCAAATATTCAGTAATCAGATTTGAAACTGGATTCTAATTCAATCAACCAAAATTAGGGTTTTGAGTAGCAACGGTCATTTCTGTATGGTCATTATGCTCCTACTATCATTCTCTTCTCCCAAATCACTGGGCCCTCTGCTCTTTGCCTTCCGCCTCATCAGATTCGAATCTGAAAATTAGTACCATAAAGCTTCTTATAGAATCAAGTATGTTAATCAACTTTTTTCTTTTCAGTTTTAGGTAATAGTATGGATCGTATAGAATTAGGGTTTTGGTAGTTTTTTGCATAAATTCATGTCGATAAGGGTTTGATTCTATCTTGGTTTCACATTTAAATTAGATTCCATTAATTGTATGCCTATTAAATTTTAAAATTAATTTATATCTCTTGCTCATGATATATAATTAGGTTTGGAATTTTATGTCTCACGTACATTGATCATAATCTTGTTCAACATGGTTGTATATTTCATCTTTTAAAATCGTTGCACATAGTGCCTTGTTTGCCGTGGATTGCTGACCCAAACAGCTTAACACGGTTCCACCTAGCTCCTTTTACCTGGCTAACCAGATGTGGTTCTAGTTTATAATCACACACACCTACTTGCCTATTTCGCAATGTTAGCCTTTTTCTTAATCTTCAACCCGACAACACAACCAATTGCCCAGAGTTCTTAGAATATTAATGCATATATATATATATATATATGTTAGACAATTATATACTATGTCATATTTGTGTTGGGCTAAGTAAGGATTCAATGATTGTAATATTTAACTAATAATTCTTTAATTCTTTAATTGTGTATTTTGGTTTAGCCTTATTCTTAATCATGAATTTGTTATTGAGTAGTACAAAGATTTACATGCAATTTTTTTAGCTTAAATGTTATTTTTAATACCTTATTTTTTGGCCCACCTGAAATAAATTCTTGGATCTGCCATTGATATTAAGCCGTGTAGCTTGCTTACACATAGTCCATGCCCCATGTAAAAAAGAGATGTATCTCAGCATAAGTTCACCTTGAAATAGGAGAAAATTAAATAAATTCACCTAGAATTATATGGGAATTAAATAATCTACCTCGGTTTTTGTGAGATGTTAAATGAACTCATCTTGTGTTGAAAAATTAAATGAAACTATTATCGGGTTTTGTATATTGTGAGAAAGAGATGCTCTATAAATAGAGGTATGGGGCTTTTGTAAAAGGAGCTTGACCTTCTATCCTTTAGTTCCCCACTAACTTATTTCTTTTTCCATATATTTTAGAAAACTCACTATAATTCTTAGCTGCACAACTAAAAATCACAGAAATCCATCATACTAGTATACTGGTTTGTTTAGCACTTAACTATACTAGTGCAAGTTGAGTCAAGGGTCTTCATTGTATCCTGTAGTGATTTATTAGTACCCTTTAATACTGGAGGCAGTGAGTAAGTCTAACGGAACCGTACACCCTGAAGACATATATATATCACCATCTTCTTACATAAGATCATATAAAGTGAAGTATTAGCAAGGTTGTAACCGAGAGTGCCCCAGTTCCAATATCCAAAAAGCCTATGACTCCAACAAAGTCAAGGATCCTAAGAATGTAGGCGAAGATGGATGCAACATTGTCTAATCTTGATCAAGTTTCAAACTTAACTAAATCGAACATGCGTCCCCACCCTTTGGTTGGAAAAATGATCCTTTAATTCGTCTTGAATCCAACCTATCTTTGTTTTGTCCCTCTTCACCATTCCCCTTCCCTTCCCAAAATGTGCACTCTCTCTTTATATATATATATGGGCATGTGGGTCTCTCCGTGTGTGGAAAGTTCACGTATGGCATCATTAGCATATGTTTTAGGTTACTAGGAGGCAAATGTCGAAGCTAGCGTCAACAAGCCAAAGGTTATCTCTACTTCAAACTTCTACGATAACCATGATAGGATTTAGGTATCGGTCGGATGGTCTTAGTTAGAGGAGTTAGTGTTTGATAATTTCCAAAATAATAAAATATCCATCCATGTTTTGAAGAGTTGTATTCTTCATAAATTATGTACTTATCAGTGTGCATGGACAATGAAATTTATGAGCACGATATCAAAAAAGCATAGCCACACCAAACAAGAAGCATGATGACTCTTTCAAAAAGGTCTCTTCAACATCTATAAATAGACGGGTCCAGTCAATAGTTTGGTGATGAGATAAGGTGTGCAATGAGATTATTCTAAAGATGAAGTACGTGGTATAAGTGTCACCATATCCTCATAAGTCAAAGCCTATTTTATTTGTTTTTTATGTGCAGGAAGTATCTTAGAAAATTTACTGTTCTATCCACATGATCAATGTCTATAGCTTAGTGATGTTTGTATAAGGCAAACCAAGTAGTCTTAAATGTATCTCACATGAAATTCATCAGCAACCACTTGCATTCAAAAATTGAATCTGCATATGGCGAATGAAGCCTAAAGGAAAGTTTCATTTGTCGCACAATTCCTTCAAGACAGTGTATTAAACTTTCCTTGTTTTCTTTTTCTTTTGTTTTATGCAAGTGGTGGTGATATAGCAAGAGTAGGATCAATTGATTGCAAGGGCATCAAAATTCTCTCTCCCAAATTCAGCTACCACAATTTTTAGGCTTAATTTTTGCCATATATTATTGCATTGTAGAGAGAGTGAGAATTTCATGATTAAAGCATCTCTTGAACATGTGAGCATTCTACTACATCAAAGACACTAACTATGACATGAGAAATAGGAAGCCATCCTGAGGGAAAGGTTTTGACTTTTCATAGTGAACATTGTCTCTTCCTTCATGGTCTTAGATTATGACTGTTCATCTATGAACACAACCATCCTATTTTTTGTGCTTGATGACCAAGGGCTTGATGAACCGTATGGGATACCTTGATACATTATACCATTGATCCTTGATGCAAAAGAGTGCCTTTGTTTTTGAATCCCCACAACAATCACCTCTATTCTAATGGAGAGAGTTTCTTGTATGATGAAAACTTGAAGAGTTGTGTGATTGTGTATTGAAACCTTAGGTAGGGATACCCTTTTATACTACACATTCTATAAATGTGGTATAGTGTTTATGAAGTACCACTATTTTAAGAATTGAGAGAGTTCATCAATAATTTAAAGAGTTCCTCAAGAAATGAGAGAGTTTCTCGAGAAACAAAAAGGTTATTTTGATAATTGGAAAGTTTAAATTATGTAAGTCATCTTTATGTTGGAAATTATAATATTTAACCAACAATCTCCCACTTGATGTATTTAACTTATCTTATGCTACAAATACTTTATAAGGAGAGACCACTATTCAATTATCAATGAAACTCACTAACCTTATTTTTAAAATAACCACCCTCATGAATGCTAGTCATGGCAATAATACAAACGTTTTGTATGTTCCTTCCATATACCAAGATATCCAAGATTAAAGATATAATCAAATACTTTATGTGGTGATAAAACTTTATAAATAAGCAAACCAAGTGTCATAAGAAAATAATAAAGTTTATTCACCTGGATTTATCCAATGATAAATAGTTCACAAAATGAACTACATAATAGAGATCATTAATACAATGGTGATATTACATAGTAAACCAATGTCTAAATCATCATAACAAAACATCAAAAGAATTGACTAAGCCCATCTTAAGCACATTCTCATTATAGGTACCTAGTGGAAATACTTTAGTAAGAAGATCAATTAACATGAAATCAGTCCTCCTCAATAGATACCAAATGATCTCTAATTCCCTCCTTCACAATTAAGAACTTGATCTCCATGTGTTTGCAAGCACTATAACTCTTGTCGTTGTTAGAGAATTTGACTGCAACTTCATTATCATAATATATCTTTACGGGTTTTTGTATAGAGCTCATGACTCTCAAATATGCAATGAAGTTGCCAAATAGTAAGCTATATATTCAACTTTCATGTTGAATACAACAACTGTCTTTTGTTTGGTACTAGATTATGATACATCACCCCCAGCTAGTAGGAAAACATACCCAAAAGTAGATTTCCTAGTATCAATAGACCCAACAAGTATCAATCAAAGAATCCCATAATCTCTAGTTTATCTTAATGTGTGTATGTCAGCATGAGATCATTAGTTCCTTATAGATATCTCAAAGCCTTCTTTGCAGCTTGCCAATGAGAGTCCTAAGCCACTTTGATATCTACCAATATCTAGTGACAAAAGCTAGATCTAGTCGAGTATATGTCCCAGCATAGTTGAGACAACCAACTATTGAAACATATGGTGTATCCTTCACTGCAAGCCTTTTCGAATTTGTTTTAGGACCTTGCAATTTTCTTAGATTGTCACCTTTAACAATAGGTGTATTTGTAAGAGTACAAATTTTCATTGAAAACCTCTTTAACACGCTCAATATGTAAGACTTTTAGGACAATTGAGTATTCTTAGAGATCTGTTATGGTGAATCTCTATGTCAATGACATAATTGGATTCACCGATGTATTTCATATCAAAGTTGTTAGATAAAAAATCTATAGTCTCTCTTAACAAACTAAGGTTTGTACTAAAATATCATCTACATATAAAGCAAGCAATATTCATCCACTCCCACTTTCTTTAGGTATATACACTAATCAACAATGTTTTATTTAAAACCCAAAGATATGACAACTTCATTAAATTTGAAGTATCACTATCTAGAATTTTGCTAGAGTCGATAAATATACCTTTTTAACTTGCAAACCATATGCTCTTTACCTTTAACCTCAAAACCTTGTGGTTGTTGCATGTATACTTCTTTAAGTTCACTATTTAAGAAAGTCATTTTCACATCCATTTGGTGTAGCTCTAAGTCAAAATGACCTACTAAGACTAAGACTATTCTTAATGAATCATTTGAGGAAACGGTAAAATATGTCTCATAATATGCATTACCTTCTCTCTATGTAAAACTCTTAATCACTAATTTGACATTATATCATTCAACAATTCATTTGGTACTTCTTTTGGTCTTGAAAACCCATTTATAACCAATTGGCCCTTTTCCCAAAGAGAAGTCAACAAGATCCTAAACTTGATTGTTATCCATAGAGATAAGCTCTTCATTCATAGATAACAACCAATTATTGGAGTTCACACAGTTAATGGTATGTGAAACCATAGTTGGGTCATCAACCCCTTGTCCCATGTCCTCACTAGATAGATATACCACATAATCTAATGAGATATCTAATTTCTTTTGTCAATTCAATCTTCTTAAATGATCATTTTGTTCTTGATGAACTGGTTATTCAACAATAAGCCCTTAAATTGGTTGTATATGTGGTTGTTCTTGAGTTGGTATAGTTACCTTTGCATCATTATTCACTGGAACAATGTATGATACGTACACCTGAGCCACTACCATAGAGGTGACATTTGTGTTGTCAAAAACCTTATGAGGAATAATCTCATCCTAAAACTCCTCAAAAACAAAATCCCTAAGGATACTTCCACTAACACAACTATCTTGTAAGAAAATTGTTCGATCAATTTCAACTATTCTCGTAGTATGTATTAGATAGTAAAACCTATAACCTCTCGACCTCTATAGATATCTAATAACAAATCCACTAACTATTCTTGAATCCAATGACTTTTCTTATGGGCTATAAACTTTAGTCTGAGCTGGACATCCCCAAATATACATATAACCTCAAGAGGGTTTCTTGTTCATCCATAATTTATAGAGTATTTTCTCTATGGATTTTGACAGAACCCTATTTAGAATATACACTGCTATCTTTAGTGCTTTACCCCATACAACGGTTGGAAGAGTCGAGTAATTCATCATAACACGAACCATTTCTTTAAACGTTCTATTTTGTTTTTCATCAACTCCATTCATATTGGGTTTGCCCATCATTGTGTATTGTGGTACTATATCATTTTTTTAAGAAATTGCACAAATGATCTTGCCATCTATCCCATCTTGGTGTATCTACCATAGTACTCTTTGCTCCTATCTGATCTTACTAACTTGATAGGTTTTCTTAATTGTTTCTCTACCTCTAACTTGAAATCTTTAAAAATATTAGGGACTTTAGATTTTTCTTTAAAGAGATAAAGATACGTAAACCTAAAATAGTCATCGATAAAAGTAACAAAATATCTATGACCTCTAAAAATGGACTAAAAGGTCTACATACATCGATATGATTCAAATATAATGTTGATTGATATCTTGCGGCATGTTTCCTAAATGTGTTGCTTGTTTTAGACTTTATACAATCATCACAAGTTTCAAGACCAGTGAAATCTAATGGTCCCAAAAGACCATCCTTTACCAATCTCTTCACCCGCTTTTGGGATATATGTCCCAACCTTCTATACCTAAGATACCTGAATTGTCATTCAACCTATTTCTCTTATTAGTACATACAAAAGAAACTACATATTTATAAAATGAAATGGACTAGGAAAGTATCTGAAATGGTGTATATTAAGGTCATTCAATTTTCCTACAATGTTACACATAGCCATGATGTATTTCCTTATATTTCCTTTTTTTGAGTATCGCATGAAAGTAAAATTTTGAATTAAAGTACCAGATTTAGCTTTATCAGATCCACAAATTATTTCTCAATCGTATCCATATAAATAATTGCCTCGGTTTTAAAAGTCACACAAACCCTAATGTCCTTAGGTACATGTTGTAGCATATACAGAAGAGATAGTCTATTGGATATTTCCCATTTAGTATACCCAACCTTTGCATCTACACTACTTTCATTAGTGGGTACTTCAAGAGCATCTACCCGAAAGCAAAGCTTTAAGTCCGTCAAGCCCAATTGAAACATCACACCTTCCTTCCACTCAAAGAAGTTTGTACCATTCAACAAAGGTACCCAAATAGCATCCTTTTCAAAGTTGTAAAAATGCTCACGTGAGAGGACCGTATATAAATATGTAACCATAGAAAATATACGTCTAAACTTTAACATCATTATATCCCTACATTGATAGATGAAATAACATGCTAATACTTAAAAGAAAAACATGAACCTAATTCCATTTGCACACGTCTCACATAGTATCATTGGATACTAAAATATCACATATTATATATATAAATAAAACTATTTCGCCTATTTAGATATAAGCATAACAATTCACGTTGTAGATAGATGTTAATCTAATTTATCTAAATGCCAATTGCAAACATCATACTCACTAGATTTCAAATTCCAACAAAATTTTATTTAGACTTTATGTAATTAAACAATTAATTCTTCTTGGTGTCATGTTGGTGAGAAAACCAATTCATCTAAATTAAAGGTTCATCATATGATGTTCTGTAATCCAATAGCAAATTGGATAAAATATATAAAAACATTTAAAGCATGCTAAAATCACTTTATAACATGTAAAATCAACAATGTCTATTATAGTAAAAATATTGTTGCTACATGTATGTCAAATTTGTCCTTAAATAATTTTGTATAATATTTTATTCATTAAGCAAAATGCTAAGAAAACACATGGATAAAATAATAATATTGCCTAAAAAATAGTCTTATATGCTTCATAAAATCAAATTAACATTCAAGCATAATATTAAGGACTCAATTAAAATAAACAATAAGGTTTATTTTAATGTAAAATATAGAAATTCCCTATTTTTCTAGCCATTTTGTTTACAATCATGATAAAAAAAATTATCTCATATGTAAACAAATTTACCTTATCAATGAAAAACCTTATAGAAAAATTTAAGAGAAAAATAGTGACATAAACCTGTTGATGGCACTTATGAACCATATGGGATACCTTGATATGTCATATCGTTGATCCTTGATGCATAAGCATGCCTTTGTTTTTCAATCCTCACAAGGATTATGATAAATGTTTCTCGAGAATTGAGTGTTTCTCGATAATTAAAAGAGTTTCTCGAGAAATGGGAGAATTTCTCGAGAAACGAAAAGGTTATCTTGATAATTGAATAATTTAAGTTATATAAGTCATCTTTATGTTAAAATTAAAATATTTATCCAGCATGGCCATGACGCTTCGTGATAATGAGAAGCTGGTTGTCGATGAGTGGTGGTGCCTCTTCACACTTGAAAAGAAGCTAATTCTAGTCATACATTGAAAAGGCAACTCAACTACATGCTCGTTCACTAGGAAATGCAACAACTAAATGTACCTTAGGTGACTATGTAAAAGGGATGATTAAACCGATCTTTGGATGGTTCATGTCCACAAAGGGCGTTCCACAATTAACAAAATGGTGGTGGTCATGTCTATTCACAAGTCGCAGTGATATCAAGGTTACCATGATAGGTCCATAAGGGCCAATAACTATTTCATGAGAAGAGTATTGTTTAATAGTGAGTGTGTATGTTCATATATTTAAGAGGAGCTTTCTAAAAGGCTCTGCCAGTGGGCTAAAAGGTTGCACTTGTTCATGAATTTGAGAGTCATTAATGAGTAGTATATAAAGGACATTTGTACCTCATGCAGGATCCTTGTCGGAGTCCTCATTTCCTCGGTGAAGAGTGGAATGGCCGAAGGAAGACATAAAACAAGAACAAAAGAAGGAAGGGGAGAGAAACGGGTTACACGGTTACCCTCAAAAGGATTTCTAGGGAAGCACTTATTTCATTTTTTGTTTCTTTGTATTTTTGTGCTTTTCATTGTATTCACTATATTATTTATAATGATTTTTTTTATTAAAATTGGCATCGTCTTTCTTATCTTTTTCGTTTTGGGCTTTCCGTTACAAGCCCTTATTCTTATCTACAACATATGAGTTTTATTCTTATCCACAGATAACGTATCCATGGAATCCGGGAAGATGGCCTATCTTCCCGTATTCCATGGATTCGTTGTCGAGAATGGACAAATCCGGTATTACATCTCCCACTTAGCCATTTGAGCCAAGCTTTATGACACACTGTTTTACCTCATTTTTTTGTGGGTTTCATAAGTTGTGTCGGCTATGATTGCAAGTATAATTGCAATCTATACATGTATGATTTTTCATAACAACACATTCTTCCTATATAGCAATTAGCATCATTTAATTTAATATACTTTAAACAAATCTCAAAATCATGTTTGCAACATGCTTTGAGAAAAGATCATCTGTTATGCCTTTGGTCAAAGGGTCAGACAATATATCATTAGTTGACATATATGCTAGTTTCAGGAACACAGTGGTACTTAACCATTATATGCTTGTTTCGGGAGCTATCAACTCCACTCTTAAACAAAGTAATTGTTGCGTTGTTGTCAAATTGGATCGTTGGGTATATCCAACTTTAAATCATGTCTGAAGTGACTTATCCAAATTATACTCGTTGAAGCCATACATCAAGCAACATACTCAGCTTCTTGTGTATACAATGCTACAAACCCTACTTCTTGCAAGCCTAAGAAATAGCTCTACATCCAAATAGAAATATTTGTCCAGAGTTTGATTTACTGACATATTTGCTCATAATAAAGTTAATATCTAAGTATCCTACTACTTTTAGTTCATCTGCTTAAAAACACAATTTTAAGTCTTTTGTTCCTTGAATATATTTTAGAATCTTTTTCACAACTATTCAATGTTGTCAACCAGGATTACTTTGATATCTACTTATAAGACCAACAATGAAGTTGATATCAGGTCCTATACACAATATAGTACACATCAAGCTGTCAACAACTTGTGGATAAAGAACATTAGGCCTGCTATCTCCCTCACTAGAATAATCAATGTTTCTTAATTTAACCCCTTTCGCAATGGATGTAGATGCAGACTTTCATTCACCTATTTTAAATTTCTTGAGGATATAGTCTATATCTCTCTCTTTACTTAGGCATAAGAGTTTAGATTATCTATATCGAGAAATCTTTGTTCCTACAATATATGATGCCTCTCCCATATCTTTTATTTCAAACCTTGAGTTTAACCATGACTTGGTTTTAACAATCATCTCATTATCATTCCCAATCAATAATATTTCATTTACATATAATGATAGAATGATAAAGTGACTCCCACTATTCCAAACATATACACAGTGATCAAGTTCATTAACCAATTTCAATAATGACATTTTAAAAAATCAAATACCATTGATGAGATGATTGTTTAAGACCATATAAGGAATTTTCAACCTATATATTTTATCTACTTTAATTTTAACAATGTATCTTTCTAGATGTTGTATATATATGATTTCATCTAAATCTTCATTTAGAAAAGCAGTTTTTACATCTAACTCATGTAAATCCAAATCATAATATATTGAAATTGTTAGAATTATCCTTATGAATGCAAATTTCGCAATAGGGGAATATGTTTTAACATAATTTATCCCCTCATTTTGCGAAAATCTCTTTGTAACCAATCTTGTTTTAAACTTACCGATAGATCTATTGATTTTATATATTTTTTTCATAACCTATTTCCAGCATATAACTTTCCTTTCTTTTGGGAAGTCAATTAATTCCTAGACTTTGTTTTTTTCTTTTTCATCCATAACTTTTTTCTAGTCTGACGATTTAGATGAGTCAACAACGTGCTAATATATTAAGTTATTAGTAAGCTTGTCTAAATCCATTGAATTGCACACTTTTTCTATAATGTACATGTGATAATCCTTTAAATAGGATGGTGTGACCCTAGGTTTTTTATGTCCACTTAAAGTTTCAGTTTTTTTAAGAAGATCGTCATTATATATGGGTTCAATTGATGATGGATCTAAATCTACTAGATCATCAACATATTCATCATCATTCTCAAGAATGTCATTCTTAGTCTTATCTAATAATTCAACATCTTTGCTTTCTATTAATCTATGATATTTGTAATAAAGTCAATATCCTTTATAACCTTTAGGATATCTAATGAAAATACATTTCAATGGCTATTGTGTCATCTTTAAGGATTTTTTATACATTTCTTTTTTCTCTTCTATTGCATTGGGAGTGGGGACATAATTGTTAACATGCAACATTTAATAAATAAGATGACTAAAGGCCAATCATCAAAATATAATTTGCAAAATGTCCAACTATTGAACTGAAAATAACCCTAGGTACCAAAAAAAAATTTTCAAACAATGCTTAGGTACCATTTTTTAATAAAACATAATTTGATTTTATTATTTCATAACCAATCTGGAGCCAAATTTGTAATTTTTTCCTTATTACCTGCTATTGTAATTACCCTAAATTTGAAAGGATAAACTAGTAATTTTGTCTGACTATCTGGTTTGATAATTATCCAAAAAATCTAAAGATAGAACAGTAAAATTATGCCTGATTTTTAGAGATTTTAAAAACTGATCGAGGGTAGAATAGTAAATTTGTCCCTCAATCTGAATCTATAATTCTGCTTGAACACAATGGACAAAATCATCTTTTTCTTAGTGGCAGACATATGAATATCTCGCACGCTCAAGGATAACTGCATAATTCAAAAGGTTGGTTCTTGGTAATTTTTACAAACTGTTAGAGGACATAATTGTCCTTTCATCTGTTTAAGGGTAAAATATTCTTTTAACTTTAAATTTCTTTTTTTTTTGTAATTTTATCCCATAAGAATTCATTATTTTATAGAATGACTGCAGGCATAATGGACTTTTCAGTCCTCTGCCCGAGGCGGTTTCCATGAAACTGCAGTCGAGGCAATTTTTACAAAACTACAATGAAGGTGGTTTCTACTAGTGTCTTTTGGTTTACTAAAGAAAACAAGAGAGAAAGATAGAATAGGGAGAGAGCAGAGCGAGGAAGGAGAGAGAGAGGGAGGATCAGAGAGATGATGGTGTCTGTGCTCCGATTGTCCTCTCCGGGTGTTTTGACGGTTTCTTTGCTGAATCTCCCTTTCTTTTTCCAACATTCTTAAGGCCACCCATAGTGGTGGCTTCCAACTATCTTTGAGTTCCTTTTTCGATAGTCTTAGGCTACCGAATGTAAACGAGTGGCAAAATTTTCTCGTCGTTCATTCTCTCCTATTTATTTCTGAAACACTAACTACGTACCTGTTTTGCATATTTCGGTCAACCTCGTCGTGATGCCATTGAAGGAGATTTGTACCTCATGCATGATCATCACTAGAGTCCTTAGTTGTGCAATGGTGAGTGGAAGAGCCGAAAGAAAACACGCACAGCAAGAACAAAAGAAGGAAAGGGAGAGAGATGTGTTACATGATTACACCCACAAGGATTTCTAAGGAAGCACTTATTTTGTTTTCTATTTCTTTGTATTTATATGTTTTTCACTCTATTTACTACAATATTTATAATGAAAAACTTTCATTAAAACCGGCTTCATCTTCTCCCGTTCTAGGCTTATTCTTAACGTATGTGTTTTATTCTTATTCACACAACATATTCATTAAATCTGGAAAGATAACATGTCTTCTCGTATTTCATGAATTTGTTGCCGAGAATGGCTATGATGGATTTGTTGTGGAGAATGACCAAATCCAGCGTTACGTATATACAGCTGAAATGACATGACATGGATATCGGTCATGTGCATGATAGTTCTTTGTGGCAACCGTAGAATGGATAGAGAGACAAACCAATGGTTCTATACATGACCGAATGGTTATGATGGCTCACTAATGAAATAAGAAATGAAGAGCAAGTGCATGTCCAAGCCACCACAATTGTGAAGCAATCGTCAACCACCCACGATTCATAGGAATTTCTTCAGCAGCATGGACACCCACCATTGATGTTTAGGGAGACGCACTTCATGGCCAGGCTACTATCTGCTCAGGCCAGAAATTACCATCAAGAAAAAACCGTGTAGCCGCAGACTTCACTTATAATAGAATCGTGAAGCCCTGTATGTAGTAGTTTTTCAGGCGACCGGCAGAGGTTGAAAACTATTTAGCCGATGCTCACCACTGCAACTCCGACTATTTGAATCAATCAATTGCATATATAGCGTGACAAGTGGACTGGTACGAAACTCCTCAAGTCTTTGGTCAGGTAGTAGTGCTCAGACGATTCGGGATTGTAGAGAAGAGGCGAATTTCGGCCATATATATATTGATAAGTTATTTCTTTCTCTATTTTTTTTCGCTTGTTTCGGCTTCTGATGTGCGGAAAACAGAGAGAATGAAGATCGTCCATGAAATTCGTTGTCGCTGATATTCTGCCAAGATGTCAGTCAAGTGGAAGTGTTTGGCAGCATGCGTGGTGTACTCTCTTGGAATCAGAGTCCAGAAGTTGAATCCATCCTCCTACCGCCCATGCGAAGCAGTCATCAACCACGGTGTTCTTGTAGAAGGTTGTCTTCAAGTTTGCAAGAAGGATCAATCACTGGCCGAGAGGATGTTGCTGACAAGTAAAGTGACAGCAAATTCTATATAAAACATGCACATTAAAAACACATCTCAAAACAACTACCATTATCCTAAGCATATTCTCTACCTCAACCAAAACTGTATTTAAATCGCCATGATCCACATATGATATCACTATTCTATCTCATTTAGTACCTATTTAAGAATAAATATATATTTTTTTAAATAACAAGACCATCAATTCAAACAACAAGCTAATTAGAGTCTGAACGACTCTGATATCCTTACCCCTAGATCCAATTCTTTTTCACTAAATCTATATTAATCTAACCAATAGCTAAACATAAAAATATTATAGAATTATAGCTTACTCAATTATGAGGCTAATGGTTCGAACCACGTATTGAATAACCTTGAAATGCCTGAAAAACTACAATAGGATCATGTTACAAAGCTTAGGATCCAAAACCAGATTCATCCATATCCAAACACTGCCGTCACCAGATATGGATCCTACTCAATTTGCTCACACTCAACCTAGATGAAGACCTATCTTAGCTGACCTAGTTTGTCTTAGTGACCTGAACCAACTTCGACGACCCAACGACATGACAGTTTCTGCAAACTATCTTCATATGAGTCGTTCTCACACTTGGCAATTCCGCTACCAATCGTAGGCTCTCTCAAGCTCTTCTATGCTTTGTGGTTCATGAGGAATGAAAACTCTCTGGGTTGTGGCTTTTAAATAAATATTATTGCTTCCAAATGCTTGTAGGAAACCACATGGAATGTCCTTATATGAAAAATCGGTTTGCCGATAAGTGTCCGGGCCAAACTCAGAGCCTCGTGTAATTGGTATGACACTATGCAATCATTCTCTCTCTCTCTCTCTCTCTCTCTCTATATATATATATATATATATATATATATATATATATATATATATATATATATATTCTTTGTATTCACAAACACATACTCCCTTTCACACCTCATTCTCCCTCACTCGTCGTTTCCACACATCTTTCATGAACTCACTGAACGACCCAACTTAACGTGGCACCCTCTTCCAGATGAATGCAGCGTAGCACAATGAACTATAGCCAGGAGCTCGATAACATCTATTGTAGCAAGCTCAACATCAGCTTGCAGCAGGCTGAATCGACTGAAATCGCCGAAATCTCTCTTTCTGCAGCACCATTTTCGATTTGCTATTCTCTGAGCTGTTTCTCATAGACTCAAGAAGAAACTCCACGCTATACTGTTGCCGTCAATGTCTGAGTGAACCGTTGATCAAGATAGCACAAGTAAGTAGGTCTCGATTCCTCGTGTCTTCAACACATCAGGAGAGAGATAATTCTATCTCAATACATTTAGAGAAACAAAAAGTAAACAGAAGTTAATACCCCTTCAGGGTGACTTCTCTAGGAAAAGGATAACCATCTCAACTAAACACTCTCTAAAAAGTACTATAAGTGAGCTCTAAAAAGTAGAACCACCATAAGTAATCTCTAAAAGTAGAACTAAGGTGAGCTCTAAATTTACAAATTTACAAATGTGTATTATGGAAGAGATTTTGTAAATTTATCCACCATTTTTATCATTTACCAAATAATATTGGAGAATAATTACGCCATCTTCAATTGCACCACCGTGTGTAAATTTTCTGTGTTGAAGAACCTTGACTCATCACACAATCTTCCTAAAAGAAATGATGTAGAATTAGAAAATAAAACCCGAAAAGAGAATTACCTATGAAACCTTCTTGTGTGAGGTGGGACCCGTAGATTTCTTTCGCTGATATTCCATTTTGCTTGTTTTGAATGAATCTCAACTCCTTGGGTAAGAGGAACTTGCCACAAAATTGTCGCTTGGGTTATTAGGAAAGGGGTATTGGTAAGAGGAACGGCTTTGGATTGGGAATGAGTGAAATTAATTGTGTGAAGATTGAAGAATGGATCTGGTCCAACCAAAGCTGGGATTGGGTTTTGGTTAAGTTAGGTGGGTGGAGTTTTTCCGTCTAGTCTAAACTCAATTGGATCCACTTTAAAATGAGCTCTTTTGAATTGTGGAATTGAACGGATCCAATTTGAAACTGACTTGGGTTATGGTTAAGTTAGGTGGGTTTACGAATGAGTTCAGTTTAGAGCCGGCAAAATTGGGTTGGATTTAACTAGGTGCATGGGATTGGGGCTCAAAACCAGTTGGATCCAACCAAAATGATTCCTAAGCTATTTAGCCCAAACCTGGATTAAGTGATTTGAATAGGTTAAGACTCGATTTGAGTGTTCAAATGAATGAAACAAGGTAATTTGGATAATGGATCATATCTAACATCTGAAGATTAGATTCAGAACAACATAATGGATTGGGTTTTTTTATCCACTCAAGGCTTTAAGGCGATGGATTAGGACCGGGTTCAATGAACCAGATCCAATCCAAATAGAGGTTATGAAAGGAAAAAGCAAAGGGGATCATTCGATTGATCGATGGTCGAGGGGATTCTAACGCAGGCAAGCAGAGGAGAACGGAGGAAGGTGTACGCGGCGAGGCAACACTGGGCGGCGATTACTGTCGAGGATGGGCCATGAGGGGCTGGTTTCAGCGGAGAGACGGAGGCTTTGATTACAGAGGGTGGAAGCAAGATGGCAGGGCGCAGTGGATGGTCGCGGCAGTTCGGCGGATGGAAGCAAAGGTGGTGAGCGTGGTGGCTACGCCGGAGATGACGAACGTGGGATTCTCGTGGCTGAACACACAGGGACATAAGGAGAGAGATTTCTGTACAAATCCTCTGCTTCTTTTGCCCACGGATTTCCCTCGTATGATTTCTCAGCAGATGCAAATACAAAAGGGGATTGCGGAATGTGGCTTTCATCTCTTGGCTTGAAATATTGGCATTGAAATGATCAATTATGGATTGATAAACTTCTCACGGGATTTTGTAGAAGGGATGGCTAAAGGGAGGGATGAGGAGGATCAAAGAGCTGATCGATGCTTCTTAACAGATATCTGTTTTCTCGTATGAACTGATGTTTCCTGTTTTGTTTCAAGATGTACAAGGGTGAGAGATGCATAAATGTTGGATGAAGACTCTTGTCAGATATTACAGAGCGCTCAAGGAGAAGAGAGATCTCTAAGGAATGTGTAGGCTTTTACGTTGAGGAGAGATGCCTTTCAAGCTTCGCTGCTACTCTCTTTATACTCATTTTCAGCAGATTTGCTTTCAATGCATTCAGATTCTTCGCTGTGTTGAAAATGTTGCTGCTCATGGTGGGCTGAGAGATGGCTCTTTGTTCCCTTAAGACCGCTATGTGTGGGCTGGGGAAGTGGAGCGGTCTCTGCAGTTACTTGGCTTGTGAGAGTGACGTCCACTGAGATGCCGATGAGAACACAAGAGATCCTATGTAATCAACCAATATGTTTAGAGAAGGGAACCTGAGAGCATATTGGCTCGCTGGATTGGCTTTGCACCTTAATTCCATCATTTACTCACTTCTCTGTATGCTTCTGGTATTAGGTTGCTTGTTCTAAGCGATATCTTTGTGTCATTAATTTTACCTCATCTGTGTAACTCTAATTTTTTGTCTGTTTCGATCTTCGGCGCTGTAAATTGCAAGCAAATGTCACTCGAAGAACCAAGAGAATGGTCCATCACTTTCGATACAAGTCCTGTGTAGGTCTGCATCGCAGCTGGAGGCTCTGAATAGAGGTTCTAAGTTGAGGGAACTCCAAATCCAATTCTCAAACGGCGTAGTGTGAATAGCTTTAGCTAAGAGTGGTAGTCCCCCTCCCCCACACCCCCAACCAGCTTACCTTCAAGAGGGTTACGCAATTGTACGAACTACTCTGCTTCGATTTTTCCAAGTGCATTACACATCCCTCTTTACAGTGCGATCCAAAGTGAGATGGGTTGCAATCAAATGTCACTGGAATGACACAGACAATGATTAATGTTTTCAGATAACAAGTCATAACGGGTGCCGAGGGGTTTGAACAAAGATGCGAAGTTGAAGGCACTCCAAGTTTGATTGTTCGACAGTGGGAGTGTCAATAACTTTATGTAGTGTGGTAGTTCAGCCGCACCGCCTGCTGATAAACTTAAGAGGGTCTTCCAGAATCAAAATCTCGTTCGAATTTCACAAAGACTTGATCATCCAAAAACCTTTGTTTTGTTTAAAATGCAAGCTGGGGTTTGATGGAGATGCCTACCGGATGTAAATAAGCATCCGCGCCACCTTTCATACTCACTAGGTGCCATCACTTGTTATATCTAATCCCTTAGTGTTCAACCTTTTATTCTTTTTACTGTTCACTCTATTTCTAGACGTTTTGTAGCAAGATTACTTCTTGCTGCTTCTGTATTTTCACCCTTCATCAACAAAAGTGGCTCAGTGGCTTTGTGTTGTATCAGATTTCCCATGAATTGTATGCCATTGTTGTGTATGGATCTCACTTATCCATATATTTCTTGATTGTAACTGATTGTTATGAAGATTTGAAGTGAATAACATTGTACCTTTGTTTTGCCTCATTTAATTTTTAATGTGCAAGGATTGAAAGGTTTAAGATAGATCTCTTCAATTTTCAAATTTGATTACTTGATTTATCACATAAATAAATTTTGGGTGTTTACAATCACAAATAAAATGATGATAAATCTCAATACTCTTTAATCTCGACACACTCTTTGTTCTTCCATAAAATGTTGGATTTTTTTATATTAAAATAGTAGTCGTATTGTCAAAAAAAATATGTCTTTCTTTAGTTTGTTTCAATCTTGATTACTTATTTATCACATAAATAAATTTTAGGTGTTTACCATCACAAGTAATATGATGGAGAATCTTGATATGCTTTGTTTTTCAATGAAATGCTAGATTTTTTATATTAAAATAGTAGTCGTATTGTCAAAAAGTATTTCTCTTACTTTAGTTTCTTCTCATCCACGTTGCTTGTTGATATGACAATACATTCAGCTTCTAATGAAAATATAGAGTTCAAGCTTGTTGTTTTGGATTCCTTGAATGACTCTAGATATGAGTACAAATACGAAATGACTTGTGCGTTTGTGATCTATATTTGAACTTGCCCAATCGTTATCACTAAAACCAGTTATATTAAATTTATTTGTAAGTTTATATCATATTTCGCAATTCGACATAGACGTAATATAACACAAGATTCACTTTTGTGCCGATGAATGATGTATTCATGGACTTTGTATATATCTTGAAATTGGAAACAATATATCTAAATGGTATGAGTCAAATATATTAATCATGGAACAATGCTTTTCAAGGATTTCTCTTTAGTCTTTGGAGTTTTGTCATCAATAATCAACTATGCTTTTAGAGGAGTAGAGTAACTCTTATAATCCATCATATTATATTTTTTGAATAGGTCTAATGCATACTTTTCTCGTGAAGCAAAAATATCATCACAAGTTTGCTTTCTAAGAAAAAATACAATAGATGCAAACTAATCACTTCAAATTCATCCATCGTACCTTTTTTAAGTTCCTTAATAAATTTGACCGATGTACTCATAAAATAATATCATCTATATATATTCTCAAAAAAATGATGTCACTATCATTCACCTTTTTATATAAAGTAAGTTCATTGTCATTTCTTTTAAAATTATTTAATGAGTATTATCAAGCCATTTCCATATTAGATGGGGTCGGCTATATGGATTCTTTGTTTCCACATAGCCCTATAATACATCATGCTAGCAGTCAACTCAATATAAACTAGATTATTCTTTATAGTTTCTTTCCAACACTTTTATACTCGTCATCTTCCTCTTTTAACATTTTCACAATCTAGTTTTTCATATCTTTCTTATGGGAGTATATACGGATATCTTTTGCATATGTAGATGATTAAATTTCCAACACTCGTAACCATAAAGCATAGTAGGTCTAATTGTTGTTCTATAATGTTTACCTTTCAACTTTAATAATATCTTCTTATTACACAAAATACCTTATACCCCTTTCTATTTTAACAAACCGACATTAATTCTATGCATAAGATCTCCATCAATTTTTCCATCACTTTGAAAAATATACCCTAGTTATTTAAAACTTTCCTTGTGAGGGATACATTGTCAATCTTAATTTCTATATTCTTTGAAGTACCCAAATAATTAAACTTACATTCCATATATTTTATCTTTGTTCTATTAAAGTCGAAAGCCTTTACTTTTTAATGTTTCTCTCCATAGTTCCAATTTCCTATTAACTTTTTTCTTAGACTCATCCACTAACATAATGTCATATGCAAATACACCAAGGTACTTCATCTTTAATATGTTTTGTTTACTCAACTATGACCAATATAAATAAATATGGACTTAAAGTTGATCACTTATATAATCAAATATTAACTTCAAAGAAGTTCATCATTCTGTCATGAGTCCACACACAAGTTTTTAAACCATCGTACATGTCTCTTATAAGGTTTATGTATGTCAATGAGATACATCTCTTTTTCAAGGTTCTCCAAAGAACATCTCTTTGCACCCTATCATAAGCTTTTCTTAAATCAATAAATATCATGTAAAGGTTCTTTTTTGCTCTAAAATGTTATAATACATCTTAAAAGGTGAATTGCTTTAATAGTAGATCTTTCGAGAATGAATCCGAATTGGATCTTTGTTGTACTCGATATTTGTCTTAGCCTACGTTTGATAATTCTTTTTCATAATTTCATAGTATAGTTCATGAACTTAATACCTCGATAATTCAAACAATTCTAAATGTCTCCCTTATTCTTATATATAAGTATACTTGCTCTCCATTCCTCATACATCTTTTGGGTTCTTCATATTTCATTAAATAGTCTTCTCAGCCAAGTGTGCCCCATCTCTCTTAGGATTTTCAAGTTACTCTTACTCTTCGTCACTCTCATTTTCTCCACCACCAAATCTGCATCCATCTTCAACTCTTTTTCATTGAAGATTCTCCATTGCGATTTCATCATGTCCATTGTGATTTCATCATACTTGAAAAACAATTGCACCATTCTTCAAAATCAACATTTGATTTCTTCTCCTTTGTGCTTCTATTTTTCTTTAAGGATCATGCTTGGATCGATGTTGAAGGATTGTGCTCGCGTTCATCATTAATCATCCATGATTTTTTGGTTTAAAATTGAGATTGGTAAATTTTGTACATTTTAAAAAAATTGAGTATTTTTCCATTTCACTGATGAGGTGGGGTGTCGGTGGTTAGGAAAAAGTTGTGCTTGGGATGTGACACCATGTAGCCAGCACTGCGGCTGAAATGCATCTAGCGGTCTTGATCTCACACTCATGTAAAAGTGAATTAGAAAATGAATTCAATTCTAAGCTAAGTTTTTGTGAAGATCTAATCTTCTTGAAACATAGATAAAAACGAAAAAATATTATTAGTTCTATTTTCTATTCTCCACCCCCAAAATAGAAAGACCCGATCTTTGATTTGATTGATCTTTTATTAGTATTTGTATCCTAAGACCCATTGTATTACATAGGCCAGCAAAACCATATGGCTATAAAGTAGAGTATCATCTGCAAGATGCACAATGACATTCACGAACCATAACACCTTAGTATATAGGCATCATACTCACATGAATGTGATGATTCATATATGAGTTTATATATTACACAAATACATCCATGCTTATTGGAAGATTTTGCGTGTCAATATGGACACATCTATCATACATGAACGAGTCAATCACACTTCAACATCATGAATGACAAATCAAGTGATGTACTAATCTTTTATTTATTATTTATTCTACACTTTGTCTATTGCAAGTATTCACTAACTGTTTACTTTTGTTCTAGTATGTTGCTTATGTCTTGTGAACAATGAGACATGTGATCCGAACAATCAATAATACTCCCACCAATGTTGTGAAGTGGCTCCTTAAAATTATTACAAGAGAGTATACAAGATAATAACTTACTACATGCCCGACCATGATGAATAATATATGTGCCTATTTCATGTTGTGCATGTAACTCAATAGATAATTACAATTGTCTTTCCTCCTCTCTCTTGATTTTTGATCTCTCTATGTCAATATATATACAATCAAAATATAGATAAAATAAGAACATGTAACTTAATACACAAGTTATATAATTAAGCAAATTAGTATAATCATTGTCTAATTAAGCAAATAGGTAATCAATATATATAATTGAAAGAACATGAAACTTAGTACACAAGTTAGTAATCATCAAACACATTGTATAAATTATCATTTTTTGACCCTCTTAATTTAAGATAATATGCAATATATGCATGAAATGATAAATCTCAATCAACAACACTCATATTTATAGTATTGTGAAGATGGAAATAGGTGGCATCAAGGATCTACCTATCATATGTGTCTAAAAAGTACAAACAACATAAATAATCAAACTTAATAAATATACCTCAATGTAAACATGAAAATACAACCAAAATATCGCTAGAAAATGTCATACTCATTATCATAGCATATATTCCACATATATCATATAGGTGATTGGCTATCATTTGTCAATGATAGAAGAAACATTGTCAACCTAATCCTAGAGAGTTATTTTCACATTGTTGCTATGACTCAACCCATGTTAAGCATCAACATCCCGTGCACATAAAGACACTCACTATCCTCCCAATATATAAAGCATCGAAAACAATGCTACACCTCTGTCCTCTGTAATATTGTAGAATATATATCTCAATGGCATGTAACCTCTCTAAAACACACTCTACAAGCTTTAGGCTACCATGTTTCATCCTCTCCTAAAAACTCTCTAATAATGTTATATTTGCTATTATCATCTTGAAAAAAATTCATCCATCTAAGGTATTTGCATCCTATTATATTTTTCAAAATCTAACCTTATGATAGTATTTTTGTCACGAGATGTATCAATACATGGAGTTATGAAATCCTGTGCAACATCGGATATAGGGCCAAAACTACTTTAAGAAGAAATACTACATCAAGGAGATATTCCATTGATCTACCACATTCATATCCTCAGCTCCCACTGATATTTCCTCGAGTAGCACTCCTCTATGCATATTTCCATGAAGATAACTCCTTATTTGATTTGTTAGAAGGTCTGACGCCAAAGAGGTGACTCCTCCAATGTAGTGTGATGATGATTCAAATGCATGTCTAATAAGTCAACTAGTTTCTCTATTTTTCTATATTATGATGAGTTAATAGTTGGAGAACAATGTTATACATCTTAGTTATCTTTCCTTTTTTCTCATCTTTGCACTCAAATGTGAAAGGTCCTTCTACTTCTATGTCAAGCTTCTTTTAGAATGCACCAATTGAAAATAGTTGTAGAGCCTCACTATTCTTAAAAAATATTAATTTCATGAGCACATGGTAATCCATGTGGCCGTCGTAGTATACATTGACATGAATGGGAATCAGTACCTCCATACGACTCATCTCTTTGACAATTAGATCAAGTACATGCCGTTAAACTCTTTTCTTCATCATTTTTATCATCTCTTGTGTACAATCAACATAATACATGCTAATAGTTTATGATTCCTGAAAAGACTTCTTTAGTTTCATGACCTTCAACTATATCAACGAATGAAGTTGGGTCTATATCATATAGTACTACTTAGTAGAGTTGTCGAGGAACCCTTTTAACCATTCATGTGCTCCCTTAACCATGTCAACCAACACACCATAAGTAATATAAGACTTAAAAAATAGTGGCGTACATATGTGGAAACAAGCATACTCACTTATCGGTTAGTTGTGTGAGTACCGTAATCCACCATGACCTTGTAAATCCATGCTGAGATAATTCTCTCTTTATATAAGCCCAACCAGTGTTCCTTAACATAAAAAGTACGTCAAGTAAATTTTTTCACTTCGCCTCCATCATATCCAATATATATACATATTGGATATGATGGAACCCTTTTAACCATTCATGTGCACCCTTAACCATGTCAACCAACACACTATAAGTAATATAAGACTTAAAAAATAGTGGCGTACATATGTGGAAACAAGCATACTCACTTATCGGTTAGTTGTATGAGTACCATAATGAGATAATTCTCTCTTTATATAAGCTCAACCAGTGTTCCTTAACATAAAAAGTATGTCAAGTAAATTTTTTCACTTCGCCTCCATCATATCCAATACATATATATATATATATATATATATATATATATATATATATATATATATATATATATATATATATATATATATATATATATATGCTCTCATCCATTGAGTCAACAACCTTTCTCCAACTGCCACTAAATACAGTGACTATTTCTTTATTCCTCATTAACCGAACAATATATCGCTCAATGTTCTTGGTAATATGATGTAAAAAATATGCTACTTCTAGGAATATGATCTCAATTATAATAATAAGTGGAAGATCATGATTATTGCTAACTACATAATGAAATATGTTCATTGTAATTAACTTCCTGATGCACCTCAACACCCACATATAATTATTGTCTTTCTCTATACTAATGAATGTAAATGCTAAAAAAACCTTATTTATTGACGTAAATCCTACAACTTTCAAGAAAAACATCTTATATCTATGAAAGGAACAAAAAAATTCTTCTTACTATATATGCAAATATGAATGAATATAACAAAAAATAACTCATACATGTTTGCCTTGTATATGCAATCAAACTTGAACACCTTTGATAATATAAGTAATAACTAAATTGATTGAGGATGTGCAAACACAACATCGCAAACAATATTTGTATCTGGTATCTTTTTATGCCAAGTGCAATACTAGTGACTATCTAGTAAATGCAATAGTTGCTACATAAAGGTTCAACCACCCATATCCTCTTTCCTAATTTTCATTCTTGTAAATGTGCCTTACCGTACTAACATTTGTATCATCAAGATAGTTCAATTGTGACAAAATATGTTTTGACTTATAATAACTTTTTTTATCTCTTTTATCATACTATACTCACCACTATTCAATCTTCTTGCAAATGTATATCCTTCCAAATACAAGGTTAGAGGGTGATTATGCATACCATTAACTATATTCAATCTCCACAAACTATTAGTTTTTACTCTCTTCTATAAGCAAGAATGAGCATTTCACCTTCTTTGTACCAATCCAATGACAACTTGCAACATCAAATTTTTTCTTGCTTTTGTATCCGTTGCTTCTTGTACCAATCCAATGACAACTTACAAAGTTAGAGGCTTGCAAATGTATTTTTTCTTGCTTTTGATCGAAGAAAGATAATAACATTGTTGTGCTTCCCCCCAATATCTCTTAACCATTATATTATATCATTCCGACTGCAAAATACTATATATGTGTTAAACGCAGATGCATAATCAGATTTATCTCCGTCGCAGTCAAAAAATACATCATCACATATATCATCACCCAACCAACCAACAAATGGGTCATTCAATCCACTTTGATTAATCATTGATCAATCTCAATATTGTCATGTGTAGTATATCCATAGTCTACTATATGACAATGAACATCATCACTTGATTTCTTTGACATTCTACACATTAAGAATAATGCAGTTAACATAACAAAAATACATAGTAACATACCTTGTGTATATAGAAATCTTAGAAGAGAGTTGTTTGTCGAGTGTGTTCTCATTATCACAGAGTCGCGCATCAGGAGCGCCCTTCAGAGAAGCCTAATGTGCTTGGGGTGTGATGATTGTAAAGAGGTGGCACGCCCCAAGCATGTCACTTTCTAAAGACTCACATGCCTAGGGCGGCCCTCTTTCTCTACCACCAACACTCACCTCACCGGGAACTTGACGAAAACCTTATGTTTCTAATCCATTTTCATATGATTGATTGCTAGATTGATAGAAGGCTTTCAACAATATCTACATTATGGTTGTGGGGAACTCGATAAAGTTGAAAATAGATTGTAATTGATGGAAATAGATTTTATATCATGATAGGAAGTGATACGAGAGAAACACACCAAGGTAGAAGGAAAGCATTGTCAAAAATGGCGTAGAACTGATGCTGGGGCTCTGGCAACTTCGACAGTGGTGTAGAATCGGGGTGGAACTGGTAGAGTAAAGGATTATGTGAAATGAGTGTGGGATGAGAGAGAAACTGAATGGGGAGCATTTTTGAGTTTTTTAAAAAGGGGTGTATGTTCAGTAAAAAAGTGTATAAATAGTAATTATATTAAAGAAAGTACATTTATATAAATTTCATCAAGTGATCTTACCTTTTCTACAAGTATCATCATCCAATGTTGGCTAAATATCCTTGTAAGGTGAGGCCTTTGAAGAAAATGGTATCCCTTGAGACAACTCTTTTTCTTTTTGAGGCTAATTTTAACTCAACTTCATCTTCTTAAAAGGTTATATGTCAATTTTCATTTTTTCCTCATTTCTAAAAGTTGTTTTCATCGAAAACATCTGTTGAATAATTAATTTTGGAAATGGGATTATATAAGTGATAACCTCCTGTAATATCCGAGTATCCAACAAATATGTAATTTTTGCTCTTTTTGTCCATTTTAAAGTGCTAATTTGAGTCCATTAAAACATAAGAAATGCACCCAAAAATACATAAGTTATTCGCATTAGGCTTGTGTTTCCACAAAGTTTCATAGAGAGTTTTGTTACATACTTGTTTTGTTCATGAGATATTATCATGTTGTCATTGCTTCTTCCCAAAAAAACATTTAGAGCATGATCAACATATTTTGAGCCATCTCATTGTCATGTTTTCCTTTCAGCAATATGATCTTGTTTTGGTGCCTTTCTTACTGGTAACTGCCTACATATGCTATTTTGCTTTTAAAAGGCTAAACTCATGAGACAAAAATTTACCATCTTTGTCAGTATAAAGAGCTCTTAGTGTGCATCCACATTCTTTTTTTGTAAATACTTTATATCCTTTAAGCAATTTCATGTCTTATATGCAAGAAAACCAGCCCAACTCATACACGTGAAAGTCATCAATAAAGAGCAAAACCTATTTATTTTTATTCAAAGACGTTTTGATAGGACTACAAATATCTACATAAAGTAATTCAAGAAGTCGTTTTGCTCTCTACACTTTTCCAATATGAAATAATAATTATATTGCTTTTCATAATTGCATACTTCACAAACATCACTTTGGAAATTAACAGGTGGTAAAGCAGGGGATCATATTTTCTGACTCAATAATTTTAACACATTAAAATATAAATCACCATAACGCTTATGCCAAATTTTTAACTTCTCTATAATATTTGTGATTGAGGCATAATCATTCGAACATGACGGTTGAAGAGGAAACACTCTATTATACACCATATTTGACTTAGCAACAAGTTACCAATTTTTTCTTTCTATAATTTCACATACGTTTTTACCAAAAATAATTGAGCATTCTTTCATAACTATTTGACCCATCTAAGCAAATTATGAGTTAAGCTACAAACATAATAAATGTGGTGCAGAATAGAATACTCACTAAACACTTTATCATTTTCTCTGTTGTTTACAATTTTTCTAACCTTGGTTAGGAATTCATCATTCTTTTCATTGGGTCAAATAATTTGATCCATAAACACTTCATCGTTCTTTTCAGTGCTTACGATTTCAACCTTGGAATTGAATTCTTACTCAACAATCTCTTTTGTCCACCTGTTCAATCTTTCTTCATGTGCTAAAAATAAACTTGTTAGCTTATTAATAGTATAAGTAGAAAGATCTTTGTATTCTCCAATAGCTATCATAACATGATCAAATTTAGGAGGCAACGTTTTAATACTTTTACAACTTTTTATCATCAATATTCTCACAAGAAGTCATGTAATTAATAATAACATAAAGATGGGAGAAAATATCATGAACTTACTCTTCACCTTTCATAAGAAAAGTCTTAGACTTCGTATTTATGGTATACAGTTTTGTAATGGTTACCTTATTATTGTTCTGATATTCTTATTTCAAAATAGTTCATGCATCTTTTGAAGTCTTGGCATTTGCAATACATGAGAATATCGGTTCAACGACGGCTTATTGTATCAAGAGCAATGCTTTCACATAATTTTCTCCGGACATTTTAGGTTTAGTTTTTCATTCTTTTTCTTTGTAACTATTCTTCATCCAATCCAACAAATCCCTTGAAATAAAAAAAAATGTGTGCATCTTGATGCTCCAAAATCATAATTTTCTCATTAAAAATAGGAACAAGGGACTACAATAGATTAAGCATGTTTTCATTATTTGTCGTATTAAATTGTCCCCAACTTCATTCTTGCTTAGCAACACCTACTATCACGTAATCAAATCAAACCCAATACTCGAATACTATATTTACTGTAATATGTATTGGAAAAGGTAGAGTAAAAGAAAACAAAGATTAAAAAAAACATCACTTTTCTATTTTAATAAGTGACATATAAAAGCAAAAAAAAACTAACACTACTTCCTATAGTTTCTCCACACTCCTTATAACTTGTTTTCATACATTTAAAAAAATAGCTATCACAACTAAACACTCTTAAAAAATGAAATCAATGTAAATACCTCTCTGCTGTTATATTAGAAGAGAATCGTCACTCATTCTTCTGTAACAAGAGAACCATCATTTCATAATAGTATTCGCATCGACTCTCATCTCATTATTTAGTAATTCAGCTCCATTACCAACTTATGAATTATTTTTGTGCTTACACCCGAACAGTCATCGATCAAGCAGAGACTAGTAAAATACAATTCGAACAACAGTCCTGCTTGATCGATGAGAAGTCGAGGTAATTCCCTGCTTTCTCAGGAACCAGACCTATCATCAAGGCGGACAATACGAAGAGACGGGTTCCAATTTGAACTGGTAAATGAGATGAACAAACAGGAACTGTTTGTTGCTCCGCTTGTTTTCTATACGATGAATCTGTCTAATGTAAGCTCACGTTTCTAAACCGCTTATCATCGTTTTACGAGCCAAATTGAAACAAATTGAGAGGTTTCCTCTAAATACACTAACAAAGTGGACTTTCATTTACCTAAATTCTTTCCATGTAGAAAAGTTAAGAAAAATATCCGTCGATTTACTGTATATACAAAAGTTAATATTTCATTGGTGGTAATCTTTCACGTAGAACTTTTTAGAATGTCGTTCAGCAAGATTTCACGACTCGAACAGAGTGATGAACGTAACATGCTCACTCTCGCACAGATAGAAGCAAATGAACGAACTAGGGACAAGCCGACGTACAAGTAACTATTCAAGCTGCAGCATGCAGTCAAGGGCGAAGATGGTTGCTTCTCACGATGCATTTGTACTTGCTTACTCTCTCTCTCACACACACACAGGTGCGAATATATAGCACGCAAAGCAGAAGCATCCAGTAATCCACCTCTAACATGCCGGTATTGCTATTTCTCTTTGTTGGTTGCAAGCATGGGCGTGCGACATGGCCAGCATATCCATCTCTCAGCAGGGAACAGGACGCGCGGTCAGTGCAAATGTTACTTTCAGCTATATGCTTGGAATGACCCCTTCCTCATCCTTGTCTACTCTTCCAATCTCAGTTGCCCTTAAAACACAGCTCACACCATCAGTCGGAGATTGAGCAATCACAAGGAAGCTGAACATGTAGCTCTCTATAATATTATTTGCATTGATGGACTTCCATTTGAAGCATCGCCCTTGTGTAATTTTCAGCATATTGAGAATTTTTCCTTATCAGCTACATATGCATGTCGTAATTGCATCATAAGGCATCAGAATCGGCACATAAAGTCATTTACTGTATGATCCTTTCTTTGACGAAGAATCTCAAGTGTGGACTTCTCTACCCTCAACACTCAGAGATGGCAATAAAGACAGCATTCTTCATGCAAACCAAGGCTACGATTCAGTAGCTGATTTTATTATTTCATCATAACAACAAAACAAAGACGAAAGCAGTATCAAGATAATTGTACAAGCAAGATGCATCTCTTAAATGGTGGAAAGAACAATTGCCTACAACTCTTATGGCTAACAATCAGTTAGGTTTACAGAGAAGAGAACTTGCTTGGCTTTGAGTTTATACCCATGTCTTAACCGGTTGAATGTATATAGGCTTACAGCCGTAAGCCCCCCAAAAAGAACATGCACTTTAGTGGATAAACAGATAAAAATGCACTCCTGAATGACAAACATGGGGGATCCCCACAGATCTTCTTGATTAAGTGTTATCCATCATTCTAGATCCAAGCATTGTCTAAAAGCTGCACTTCCATCTAGATTGATGATTTCTCAACCGTGTACACTGTGAAACCAAAAGATCCTGTTAAAGTATCACATAGGAATGTCAAGTGTCAACAACCAAATATCTGGACTCACTCTGCCCTCGCATTCCTTTACTTTCTGCATATTCAAACAAACAAAACGAGGCAAATGGATAAATACATCTTGAAGAAAACAGAATACAACATGGTCTAGCTCATGCCCAAGGGAGAAGAAATGACTTACAAGTTAAAGCAATCACCTCATGTTCAAATCAAGCTCACCGGCTTCACGCCATTCTTCCTGGACACCATTTTCACTATTCTGCTCATGCTCATCATTTAAAAAATCTTCAGGAGGTTCTTCGTCTTCCCGCTGCACGTTCCCCCATCCATGAAGAATTTCATCCATGTGCACTGCCTGTTCTTGTGCTGGCATTTCACCAGAGATGTTCTCTTCAACGTTACCTTGAGAACTGGCACCACCCCTCACAGGTTCACTGCCTGTTGCCCCACCACGTGCCATCATTTCGGCACGTGTTTGAGCCTCCACACGTGCCTGCTCAGCTTGTACCATCGCCATACGTACTGCAGCTTCTCTGCCGGCCTTCTCCCTTGACTCAATCTCAGCCCTGACTGCCATGTAAGCCTGCTTCTCATCTTGAAGAAGTGCCTGCTCCATCATTAGCCTCTCCTCTAACCGTATTTCACCTTGTGCTCGTTTCCGAGTCAAGATGTTGAAGGCAAGAACCTGTTTCTCAAACGTTGCAGTGAACTCAGCAATCTTGACAGCAATATTATGGTCCCATTGCTGCGAGCGAGTCAGCATCTGACCTGTAGGATCTGCTTCTAGTAGCTTGTCATCCTCCTCAGCCTCATAATCTGCCAGAACATGGTAAGGCAATAGCCTGCCAAGACAAAATGAACACGTTCATGCAATGAATAGTATGACAAATGGTTAAAAGTGCTGATCTAACATTCAAACAGTTGTAAAGGAACACGATCCAGAGAGATGAATGGCTCATCACTTAATGATAAAAAAATGCTTCACCTTTTTCTTCATTTTCTTCCTGCGCATGTTGTATCTATTCTCATTTTCACCACAAAACAGGAACATGAAAGTCACAAGTATTGACAATCCTGACAAGAAAGATGGGGACATAACATGAATAGACCACCTATTTAGAACTTGAAAAGGTTTTAGACTATCTGAAGGGATGGACTCTCACGCAAGCAAAGAAGTATCAATTTAAGCAAATGGAAAAAACTGAGAAATAGAGGCTTCGAAAGTTTCATAAACCAGATTAGACTTAAGAAGAACAGGAACTTGTAAACTCTGATTCAATACCTTTTCCGATATTGTGTTACGGTCTCTTTTAATGACCCAAATATAATGAAGGAGCAGATTGTTCTCACATGCAACACATGTTATATTTGCAACTAGTTTTGACATGCTCTTCAGTCTTGAGTAACACAGATACATCTTAACAAGTAGGAACACAGATATATCTTAACAAGTAGGATAATCTAAAGCAAACCAAAATCAAGACTTTTCTCACACTACTCAAGGTCAGCTACATGGAGTCTTTGTCGCCATAGTGCTTGATCCTAGGCCATATTTGCATTTGAGTCCAAATATTTGATCACGTTTTATTTTATTCTTTCCAACACTTCCCCCTCTATTGAAGTGTTCACCATCTGATTTCTCATATATTTCCATTGGAGCTCATCAAGCAGCCTCTTCAAATCTTCAAACCACCTTAGATTCAGTCTTTCCTTTCGTGGCTCCATATCAACCTCAACATCTTCTTTTGCAGCAGACAACTATACATGTCCATGGATGATTGCAAGACAATTAGCAGCATAGAGAATTGGTCTTAATATTACAACTTTTAATATTTACAACTGTATATGAATGAGGAGATATGGGATGGGAGTGTTGTAAAGCAGCCTCCTCCCTTTTCTTCAAACACAATTCTCCCATTAATGTTGATTTTTCAGGGTAAATCTATGAGGGGAGAGCTTTTGCTAATCTGAGATTATTTCTAGTGATTGCAAGTAGCTGGTGCTGTTTCCATCAAAGCTGCACTCTTCCCGTCCTTGGTATTCAAGGCTCGAAAGAAAGTGCTCTACGGCGTTCGTGGAAGCCCCCAATTCAGATTGTGGTATACCTTTTGCATTTTTTGAAGATTTTTTTGTATTTATTATTTTTTTGAGTTATTTATATTTTTTTAAATGACAAAATATGATGTTATGAAGTGCGTGGATATGATTTTTATTGCATTCATGAAGTGGAAAATACTCTATTTGAGTATTATGTGAAGATTGGGGATTTATAAAGTGCTTTTATTTTCAGGTTTTTTATTGAATTAAAGTGCTCAATTGAGATGGTTGGAAAAGGTGTTAGGGACTCTCAATCTTGGTCTGATGATTCGACATGGCAATAGAATACAGTAGTTGAGGGTTCCAAATTAAAGATCAAATGTTTGTTTTGTGAGAAGGTGGTTAGTGATCGAATTTCACGATTGAAACACCACCTAGCAAGAACTAGGGACTAAGAAAGAAGTTGCTCCTTGCACGAGCAGAGTTAGAAGTTTGTCAGAACTCATTAAATGGCAATGTCTTTAGATGATTGAGAGCCTACATGAGAAGACACAATAGAAGGATAATTTATGGATGTTTGAGGAAGAGGATGATATGCTATTGGATTAACTGATAGTATTCATTCAGATGGTAGAACAGAGGTTAGTAATAGTAGTAGTTCTCGATCATCAACCCTTAAGGAGTAAAGGAAGACCTTCTTCTAGCATACATTCATTTTTTCCCTCCAAGCATTACAAATGTGCTCAACCTAGAATTTGTGCTCCTATGCCTTAAGAAAGCAAAGAAGGAAGCGAAAAAGTCCGTGAGTGAAGCAAAAGCTAAAATTTAAGAGGATTTATATAAAAAACTCAACTCAAAAGAGGGTGAATGAGATATTTTTAGGATAGCTAGGGCTAGAGATAAGAAAACTAAAGATCTTAACTATGTTAGATGCATAAGGACGAGGATGAAAAAATTCTAGTGGCAAATGATGATATAAGAAATAGATGGAAAAAACTAGTTTTATAAGCTTTTTAATGAAAATAAATATGTTAGTATTAGCTTAGGAGAGTTAGCTAAATCAGAAAAGTATATAAACCACAATTTCTACCGACGTATTCAAAAGAATGAAGTTAAAGAGGCTCTTAAACATATGAAGGGTGGTAAATCGGTAGGACTAGATAATATTCCTATAGAAGTTTGGAAAATACTAGGAGAAATAGGAATCACTTGGCTCACAAGACTACAACAACAACAACTAAGCCTTTTCCCATACTAGATGGGGTCAGCTACATGGATTCTTTGTTTCCACGGTGCCCTATCATAATTTACAGAATCCGTGGTAGATAAGTCTCGGAAGCCTAACGCAACCCTCCTCCTTTAATGAAATATAGAAAAACCAAAAGATGCCCGAAGAATGGAGAGCAAGTACACTTATACCCATATATAAGAACAAGGGAGACATTCAAAATTGTACGAATTATCGAGGTATCAAGTTAAGGAGTCATACTATGAAATTGTGGGAAAGAATTATCGACCGTAGGTTAAGACAAGTATCAAGTACAACAGAGAACCAATTTGGATTCATGCCAGGCAGATCTACTATTGAAGCCACCTTTTGAGACGTCTTATGAAACATTTAAGAGTAAAAAAGAAATAGCTTCACATGATATTTATTGATCTAGAAAAAACTTATGATAGAATACCAAGGGAGGTTCTTTGGAGAACTTTGGAAAAAAGAGGTATCCCATTGACATACATTAACCTTATAAGAGACATGTATGATCGTGCAAAAACATGTGTGAGGACTCATGAACGAATGAGAGACTTCTTTGAAGTTAATATTGGGTTACATCAAGGATCAACTTTAAGTCCATACTCATTTATAATGGTGATTGATGAGTTAACAAAACATATTCAAGATGAAGTACCTTGGTGTATGTTATTTGCAGATGACATTGTATTAGTGGAGGAGTCTAAGGAAAAAGTTAATAGAAAATTAGAACTATGGAGAGAAACATTAGAAAGCAAAGGCCTCTGACTTAGTAGAACAAAGACAGAATATATGGAATGTAAGTTTGATCATTTGGTTACCTCAGAGGACATAGAAATTAAAATTGGCACACATTGCATCCCCCAAAAGGAAAGTTTTAAATACCTAGGGTCAATTTTTTAAAGTGATGAAAGAATTGATGGAGATGTTACGCATAGAATTAATGCTGGTTGATTAAAATGAAGAGGAACATCAGGTATTCTTTGTGATAAGAAGATACCATTAAAGTTAAAAAGGTAAATATTATAGAGCAGCAATTAGGCCTGCCATGTTTTATGGTTCTGAGTGTTGGGTAGTTAATCATCAACATGTACAAAAGATGTCTGTGACAGAAATGAAGATGTTGAGATGGATAAGTGGTCATACAAGAAAAGACCGTATATATAATGAGGTTGTTAGAAACAAATTAGGAGTGGCACCAATAGAGGATAAAATGAGAGAATATCGTTTAAGAAGGTTTGGACATATAGAAAGAAGATCAAAAGAAGAACTTGTAAGAAGGTATGAAAAACTAAATTTGGAAAGTATTAAAAGATCTAAAGGATGACCACAAAAGTGTTGGAAAGAAACAATAAAGAATGACCTTGCTTGAGTTAAATGCTAACATGGAACACGATAGGGATCTGTGGAAACAAAGAATCCATGTAGTCGACCCCGTCTAGTATGGGAAAAGGCTTAGTTGTTGTTATTGTTGTATGGCTTTAGAACAACTGCATGATTAGGTAGACATTGTAGTGGGCAGATGGTTTTATGATGCATGCATTACATTTAATGCAATAAACAGTTTTCATTTTCAAGCAACGACAGATGCAATTGCTAATATTGGTCCGGGATACAAGATACCCTCTTATTAGAAGTTGAGAGGAAAATTATTAGGTAAGACCGTCATTGAAGTGCAAGAATATTATTCGACTTTAAGAGTCATGAAAGGATATAGGATGCACTATTATGGCAAACGGATGGACAGATAGGAGAGAAAGGACTTTCTTAAACTTTCTTATCTATCGTCCCAAATGACTTATGTTTCTAAGATCTCCAAACATGTCACAGGAGAGGTATATTGCAAAGATCCTAGCACAAGAGTTTAATAAGGAGATATGTGAGGTTGGGGTAGAGAATTGTAGTCCAATTCATTACACATAATGCAACTAACTATAAAGCCGTTGGGAAGGAGTTAGCAGATACTTATGGACTTTCTATTGGACACCAAGCGCAACCCATTATTTAGATCTTATCCTTAAGGATATTGGTGAAGATGGATGAGATAAAGGCAGCAACCGAGTGTTGCCAAGATATCACCAAATTTATCTACAACCACGCCTTTATATTGTGTATGATGAGGAGATATAAAGATGGTGCAGTGCGTATTCATACATCTGCAACTCGGTTTGCAACTAATTTCTTATCTGCACAGAGCATTGTGAGACAAAAGCAAGTCTTGAAGAGAATGTTTTCTTCAGATGAGTGACAATAATTTGCAGAGTTGCCTCAAAATAGAAGAAATAGAAAGTTGAATGAGATTTCAGAGAGTCTTCAAGAGTACATTTTGGAATGCATATGTTAGACTATTGACGATTACATGTCTTTTAGTGAAGTTTTTGAGATTGACTGATAGCGAGGAGAAACCATCTATGGGCTACCATTATGAAGCCATGGATAGGTTAAAAGAAGTCATTAGAAATAATTTTAATGAAAGAAAGCGGGATTATGTGCCCGTGTGAAACATTATAGATAATAAATTGAACAAACAATTGTATTAGCCTATTCATACATCAGCCCAACATTCAGGTACTCCGTAAGTTTTAAAAGGAACGGTGAAGCTAATCGAGTCATCATTGATTGTATAGACAAATTAGTCCCTGATGATGAGAGTAGAACAGATGTTATACATCGAGAGATGGAGATCTATTATAATGCCCTTCACTTGATAGGTTTGCCTATAGCAATTTGCAACCGCACTAATATGCGCCCAGGTAAATTGTTTATCTTCATATTTAAGTTTCTTAAATCTTATATTATTATGGATTAAGTCCCTAATATTTGTTTTTTTCTACAGATGTTTGGTGGAATAGGTTTAGAAGTGATTGTCCAAACCTTAGAGATTTTGCACTAAGAGTTCTGAGCCAAACCTGTAGTGCAATGTGTTCGAACATAAGCAGCTCAATGACTTAGTTTTCATCTGTTGTAACATGCGATTTCGCCAAAGGTAATCTTGTATTAGTTACTACTTAAAGATTCAATTCAATATTTTGTTTGATTTCAATTATTAACGTTATTTACTAATTACTTATCTTTCTTTCTTTTAGGCAATTAAACAAGGTAAATAGAAAATAAAGCCAATTTGATCCAATAAGTTTGGATAATTTTGATATATTAGAGGAGTGGATTATGAAAGATAATGAAAAAAATGTACTCTTAATCGAAGATAACATTGCATGGATTAATTTGGAATGAGCGCAACAACATTACCAAGGAGATGAAGATTTTGATTTTAAAGCAGAAGGTGGTGAGGATTTTCAACAAGGAGAAGATGAAGATTATTTAGTTGATGATCCTTATTACAATATATAAATGTAAATGTATTTCATTTTTTGCTTCAAAATATGTAAATTTTTTCAATTGTTATGGTGAATGATCAATATATACTAAACTTTGCATTATATAAATTCTTTGCAATTATCAGATTTTTTCTGATTTTTTTAATAACTTTTTAGATTTTTACTAATTTTTTAATATTAAAGTACAATACACTACGATATCATGGACCAAAACGATACACGATACGATACACGTCGAACAACATTGCTTCAAAGTTTCAAACCAATATTATTATATATTATTGTGTATACTTACACCATAAGGAAAAACCCAACCGCAATATACCCCCTCATATCATTGGAGAGGTAGTATAAGCCTGTACATATTGCCTGTATCAAGCAATAAGCCCCTGTGGACCCTAAATTGAAAAAAAGAATACAATATTCTTTTTAGGTTGGCCTTTAAGGCATACTCTTTCCACCCTCGCATTTTGCTCTTGTGTTGGGGAAGGCTTTGTAGTTTTTTTAACGATTTCATTTTCAACATTTTGACTTCATTTTCATCGTATCTGGCTTGAGTTACAGCATTCCAGAGGTATACTTTCTTGTTTGAAGTATTTGGGGTAGTCTATTTTCAAGATGGTTATTAATAATCATCTCGTTATTCGAGAATTTGAGGATGCAAAGGTGTAGGATGACAAGAGAAAGTTAAATGAACTTTTGTAAAGAAACATTAATTATCCTATAAAGGTTCCTGACCGAACAGAATCCTACATTTCTGTGGGGTTCTGACTTCCGTTTGTATCTTTAAGCTCCTTCAAGGTGACTTCCAAGCTAGGATGAGACATCTCCAATGGTTTTGAAGGGTCTTCAACGCTACCATCACTCCAGGCTCTAGCAATAGCAACACCAACATTCTGGTGGTTGTGGTATAGGTTTTGTTTTATTTTCTCTTTATATTTGGTGTTTTCTTATGTTATTTCTTTTTTCTTTTTTTAAACGACAATATATGAACTTATGAAGTACGTAAATATCCTTTCATTGTATTTATGAAGTGGGAGATACTATATTTGAGTGTTTTGGTAGTTTATTAAGTGAAGATTGGGGATTTATGAAGTATTTTTATTTTCAGGTTTATTAACTTTCAGTGTTAAATTGAGATGGAAGGAAGGGGTGTTAGGGACTCTCAATTTGAACCGATGATTTGGTATGGCAATGGGGTACAACAGTTGAGGGAAACAGATTAAAAATCATGTATTTTTTTGCAAGAAGGTGATTTGATTAGTGGTGAAATTTCTCGTTTGAAACATCACATAAAAGAGACTAAGAAAGAGGTTACTCCTTGCACGGGCAAAGTTAGGAAAGTGGCAGAAGACATTAAATGACAATGTCTACAGATGACTGAGAATATAGTTGAGAAAAGACAACAAAAGGATGATATAGAGATGTTTGAGGAAGAGGACGATGTTGTTGGACTTGGTGATATGCAGGGACAAACATCGATAGTAGTAGTTCTCAACCTATAACTACACAAAAGAAGGTTATTAAAGAGGTTGTAAGTAGTACAAGAGGAAGGGCTAGAGAAAAAACTTATTATGCCATATAGTCATTTTTTTACTCCTAATATTATACTTGGTGCTCAACCTGAAATTCGAGTTGCTATAGCTTCAGAACAATTACATGAGCAGGCAGACCTTGTAGTAAAGAGATGGTTTTATGATGCACGCATTCCATTTAATGAAATGCAATTTTTTTTATTTTTAAGAAATGACAAGATGTCATATTATCAAAAATTTAGAGAGAAACTATTAGATAAGACTGTCCTTAAGTCCAAAGGTATTGCTCGACTTTGAGAGAGTCATGAAAAGCAGTGTTGTCTGACGCGTATCGCTGGGCTCCATGACACGAGCATATCGTATTGTATCATATCGCCCGTATCGTACTTTAATATTTAAAAAATACAAAAATTATTTAAAAAACAAGAAAAATTAGTAAAAATCTAAAAAAAAACTGAAAAAATCTAGTAATTGCTTTAAATTCATATAATACAAAGTTTAATATAGATTGAGCAATCAACATTGAACAATTGCATCCAAATTTACATATTTTGAAGCAAAAAATGAAATACATTTACATTTTACATATTATAAATTTGTATCAGCTTATCAGGATCATTAACTAAATAATCTTCATCTTCTCCTTGATGAAGATTCAAAGTTTCTCATCACCTTCTGCTCCAAAATCAAAATCTACATCTCCTTCATGATGTCGTTGCACTCCTTTCAAATTAATCCATGCAATATTTTCTTCGGTTGGGAGTGCATTTTTTTTGTTATCTTCCATAATCCACTCATCTAATATATCAAAATTAACAAAATGATATCTTTGTACATGTAGTTATCATATTTGCTAATTTTCATATGTAAGCAAAACGATGAGCTCAATTTCTTTGATTATTGAATTGAGTCTATAACACCTTAGTGATGTGATATTGTTACTTGATGATATCCCCTTTTTCTCTTACTGTAGACTAGCTTTTTAACTAATGCTTAAACTCCATTTCTCACTTCACAGACTGAGTTAAGCCTCACACACATTGATCATGTTCAACTCAATTGAAGTCATTAAGGTAAACCCTAAAATAGTGAAGTTGTGAAATGCACACTCAATAAACCGAGACAACCAAATTGTTTTTCATTGTTTGCGATTTCATGAAATTATAAACTGGTAGCAAAAATATACCTAAAAGTTGGCAACAAAAAGGAAAATGATTTTGTCACAATTTTTATTTGTTCATAAATTATTCTTATTCAATAAATGAAATTATAAACCCAAATTTACATGTTACATACACAACTTGCAATCCCAAACAAGCATATCGGAGGATACCTTGGAGGGAAGTGAAGAGAGGCGAAGAGGAGCCAGAAACCTTCAAAAAAATTGAAAAAAAAAATTGAATATTTTTTTTAGGCGTATAGCCCGTATCATATCGTAGCTTCCCACAATACGATACGTATCGCACTGTATCGTACGATACGGTGCGATATGAATAACACTGATGAAAAGAGATCGGATGAACTATCATGGTAGACGAATTGACAGATAGGCAAAGAAAGACTTTGTTAAACTTTCTTGTCTAGTGTCTTAAAGGACGTGTTTTTGAAATCCCTAGTTTTGTAGAGGTTCTAAGGCGGAATTTGATAATGTGATACTTATGAGACTTTTTATTAGACACCATGTGCAACCCATTGTCTAGATCTCATCCTTAACGATATTGGAGAGATATGAGGTAAACGCAGGAACTGAGTGTTGTCACGAAATTTATCTATAATCATACTTTTGTATTATGTATGATGATGAGACATAGAGATGGTGCAGAGTTCTTTCGTACAGTTGTTCCGAGGTTTGCGATTAATTTCTTATCAGTATATATTATTGTTAAACAAAAACAAGCATTGAAGAGAATGTTTTCCTCAAATGAGTGATAGCAATTTATAGAATTGTCTCAAAATAAAAGGAATAGAAAATTGAATGAGATTTCAGAGACAGTTTAGAAAAATATATTTTGGAACTCCTGCGTTAGACTATTTAGGATAACATGTCCTTTAGTCAAAGTTTTGAGATTGATTGACACTGAGGAGAACCCATCTATGGGTTATCGGGTTATCTTTATAAAGCCATAGATAGGACTAAAAAATCTATTAGAAGCAATTTTAATGAAAAAAATAGAGATTATGTGCCTCATGAAACAAAGAGTTGTATCAACCTATTCATGATGCAGCTTATTACCTAAATTCACTATTTAGGTATTCTGCAAGCATTAAAAGGGACAGTGAGGTTAATTGAGGTATCATTTATTGCATAGACAAATTGGTCCCTGACGAGAGTAGAGCGCGAGAGATGAAGATTTACGATAATGCTCCTCACTTGATGAGCTTGCCTGTAGCAATTCGCAACCATACTAATATGCGCCCAGGTAAACTGTTTATCTTAATATTTAAATTTCTTAAATCTTATATATTGTGAAATACTTTATGTTTATCTTTTTCTATTAGATGTTTGGTGGAATAGGATTGGAATTGATTTTTCAAACTTAAAATATTTTGCAATAACAATTCAGAGCCAAACATGTAGTGCAACTGGTTGTGAAAGGAATTAGTGTGCCTTTGAACATATCCACACTAAAAAGCGCAACATGTTGGAACACAAGTGACTAAATCACCTAGTTTTCATCTGTTGCAACATGCAGCTCTGATAAAGATAATAAAGGATTAGTTACTAATTAAGTATTCAATTCAATGTTTTATTTTATTTAATTGTTAATGTTATTTACTTAACTTTCTTGCAGATAATTAAAAATGTTAAATAGGGAGGAGAACCAATTTAATCATAAGTTTGGACAATTTTGATATCTTAGAGGAGTGGATTATGGAAGATTGAAGCAAATTCACTCTTAACTGAAAGTGTCGGACCCCAAAAGTGTTGAAAAGTTAAGTAAATTTTGATTTTGAAGCTAAAGGTAGTGATAATCTTGAACAAGGAGGAGAAGATGAAGATTATTTAGTTGATCCTGATTACAATATATAATTCTTTTTTCAATTATGAAAGTTGAAATTTTGCTAAAGATGTATTGGCTAAATGCTTTATACAAACAACAACAACAACTAAGCCTTTTCCCATACTAGACGAGGTCGGGTACATGGATTCTTTGTTTCCACATATCCCTATCGTGTGCCATGTTAGCAATTTACTCACAATAAGCTAGATCATTCTTTATTGTTTCTTTCCAACACTTTTGTGGTCATCCTCTAGCTCTTTTAATACTTTCCAAATTTAGTTTTTCATACCTTTCTAAATGCTTTATACATTAAAAATTGAATGGAGATTGATGAATATTTACTCAAATTATGCATTATATGAATTGTTTTCAATTATCATGATTTTTCCTGCATTTTTGTGATTTTTTTATTTTTTAAATTTTTTAATATTAAAAAATGAAATGGGACGATACAACACATATCGTGGACCAAACGATACGTGTTAAACAACATTGAGAGAAACTCCTTGCCTTTAATGGCGATCTCTTAAGAACAACAACAAAACTTATGAGAATAAAAAAAATCCAAAATTCTCACCAACAAGAAAAACAATTAACTTAAGCAACTTAACAATTATCATCACGTCCAACTTTGGTAGGTTTCCAAAATTCTCACCATCGAGAAAGGCAATTAACTTAAGCAACTTACCAATTATGATCACGTCCAGTTTTGGTAGGTTACCCAAAAATATAAACACTTTCCAAAGTTTTGAAGAATGAAACAAGATATTTCATTCAATAACTTACCAATTATTACCACATCTAGCATTGGTACCACGAATTAGAAAACTAGTCTAACTTAGAATAGTTCTTGCTTTTTAATCATTTTTTATTATTTATATTTTAAATATTTAAACAAAATTATGATACGATGCGATGCACCCGTATCAACAACAACAACAACAACTAAGCCTTTTCCCATACTAGACGGGGTTGGCTACATGGATTCTTTGTTTCCACATTTTTATCGTGTGTCATGTTAGTAGTTAACTCACAATAAGCTAGATCATTCTTTATTGTTTCTTTCCAACACTTTTGTGGTCGTCCTCTACCTCTTTTAATACTTTCCAAATTTAGTTTTTCATACCTTCTTACAAGTTCTTCTTTTGATCTTCTTTCTATATGTCCAAACTATCTTAAACGATATTCTCTCATTTTATCCTCTATTAGTGTCACTCTTAATTTGTTTCTAATAACCGCATTATATATACGGTCTTTTCTTTATGACCACTTATCCATCTCAACATCATTTCTATATACATTCTATTGGTTACCTTGTGCAGCATATCGCCTTAACTTGATACCAAAGGACATTAGTGAGTTGGATGATTTAATGGCAGCAAATTTTTATCTGTTCGGAGCATTGTGAACCAAAGACAAGATCTAAAGCATATCTTTGGTTTGGATGAATGGGATGAATTTGCTAAGTTAACACAGAATAGAAGGTATAAGTTTGTGGGAAGTTCTTAAGATGGTCTTTACGAGTCAGTTTTGCCATTCGTGTCTTAGATATTTGAGAGTCACATCTCCGTCGGTAAAGGTCTTCCATATAGTTGATAGTGAAGAAAAACCACTATCAGTTGTCTCTACGAACACATAGACAAAGCAAAAAGGCTATAAGAGGAAACTTGAAGGGCAAAACAAGAGTATATATGCCCTTGTGGAAAAAGATTGATTGGAGATGAATGACCAGATGCATCAACCTATTCATGCAGCAGCAAATTACCTAAGTCCGACTTCCAAGTACTATGTAGGGTTTAAGTACAATGAGGTGAATAAGGGCATTATTGATTGCATAGAGAGGTTGCAGCCTGATAAAGATATATCATATTATATATATCAAGAGCTAAAGCTAAATGATTGTACTGATTTATTTTAGGCTCACCTCCAGCTATGCGGCAGGGGAACGAAGTATCCTGGTATAATGATTTATGTTTGCATTTTTATTACCTCTTCATGAATTAAAGTGTTGTAAACTATCTTAGAATTTAAAACTTCTTAACATTGTTGTCATTGTCTTGTTAGATTTATTGTGGAATATGTTTGGCACAAATCGCAAACACTTGCAATGGTTTGCAATTAGGATTTTTAGCCAACCATGCAGCTCAAGTGGCTGGGAAAGAAATTGGAGTGCATTTGAGCAAATTCATATAAAGACACACAATTGACTAGAACACTTGGTAGAGGGATCTAATGTCTTCAAGAGAGGTATTCATTAGTAGTTTTATATTGAAAGTAACTGCAGTTTGTAGTTTTGAATTTTGACTTTTCCAACTTTGATTTTAAATTTTCATCAATGTTTATAGGCAAGCACAAAGGTCATCTTCCTCAGGAAAGCATCTTAGACCAATTTGATCCAATAAATCTCAAAAAGAGGAAGCTTTAGAAGAATAGATAGAATAGGATAATGAGGATGTCCTCATTAGGAACGATGTTGGACCAACAAGGAAGGAGGTCAAAAGCATAACAGCAAGGAGTACGAGGATGATGGTGATGATCTTCGTGATGATATGATAGGGGAAACTGAGAAGAAGATTGCATTGCTTATTTAGTTGATCCAAATTACTAAGTACCTATATTACTACTTGACACTTTTTTATTTGTGTTCGATAAACTTCACAAAACTTACTTCAATGCTTTTACCTGAACTTGTTTTGCAAAATTATTTGTTTGTTATTTCCTAAGTAGTTAATATCGCGCTATAGCATATTAGCGGCCAGAGCGCCGCTATATCACTGGAAGATTAGCGGGCGACTTTCTTGGCCGCTAATAGCGGCGCTATGACCGCTATAGCGGTCCGCTATATCAAGAATAGCGTACAAGATGGTTTATCAATTATTATTTTGTTATATTTTGACTTGATTTACTTTCACAGGTTGATAAATGCTTATTTTGTTGTATGCTTATTTGTATAATGGTTTATCATAATAGCTAAAAGATGTATTTTTAAAATAATAATATATACCTCATCAAGCATTGTAGTTGTCGAAGTTATGTTAGTGTCCTATAAAGGGATATATATGGTGACTCTTGGAAATGTGAAAAGTCATTTGAGTAAACATGTTAAATGAACAAAATGGTCGTGAGAAAACCTCTACATGGAGAGATATTATGCCAAATTGAAGTATGAGATCATAACCTCAATTTAGAAAGCCTTGTTTATAAACCCTTACATGCAAAAAGAGCGTGTAAGAGTTTATCATAGTGTTTGTTTTGATTATCTCGAAGAGTTGACCATTTTTTTTTAAAGACGAGTAAGAGTTTTTTTCCAAGCAATTGTCAGTGTCCTTTGTATCTATACTTGAGCCAATAAGTATAATATATATTAGTTTCTTTTACTTATTCTGCCTAATGTATAGAATAATTTGGTTATATTAATGTTTTTGTTTTTAAATATAAGTTAAACAATTCAATATGCATATGCCACGTGAAATTTATTATTTGTCTTCTTAGAATTTGTTTATTTTGTTTGATAAAGTAGTAGTTGTGTTTCTTGATATTTCTTAGAGAATCTATTATATATATATATATATATAATTTTTTAATTATAAATGAAAGTGTACCGCTAAATCCTCTGTATCACTACTACCACTATATTAGGGTCAACCACTATTGATAACATAGGTTATTTCTAATTATTTGTCAATTATTTGGTTATAAGAGTTATTTTTTTATTTCAGTGATGGTTATCTTTTGAATTATTTGTTTGTTAATTGTTTGCTCATGAGAATTTTTGTCTTGCTTAGTTGTTTGTTATCTTAATCATTACGTCTACATGATGTTGTTCTCAGATTGTCGTCTTTCATAGAGGAAATAGGATTTGTCATCATATTTAAATAATTAGAAATTATTCTAATTATTTGTTTGTAAATTGCATGCTAATGAAAATCTAAGATTGTCACGTTCATAAAAGAAATAAGACTTCGTGTCATATATTTATTGTATTAGATTTTCTGAGATTTTCCTATTTTTTCTATTTTTGGGATTTTTACAATTTTAAAAGTAAAGAAAACTAAAATTTACAGTGCAGATACAATACAGGCCATATTATACCCAAAAGGAAAGCAACATGCAATATGTATCGCTACCTTCAACACAGCTTCAAACAAGAAGCAAATCAATTTATAATTTATTAAGGCTATACATGGTGCTTTCTAAGTGTAACCAAAAGGCAAAAGTTCCCATATGAAATCCTCAATGAGAATAAGTTCAATCCATAAATGGAACTTTAACAACCCAAAACCCAAAAAGTTAAAAAGTTAGTGATTTATGAGGTAATGGAACTCTACTTGAAAAGTTGATCTTTCATGTACATGTCAACCTCTCAGCTCCAAAAAGAAATGGATAAATATGGGAAAACCAATAACTTTCTATACGTTGAAAAATGCATGCACCATCCTATCAAATCCCCTATATATAACAACAACAACAACAACTAAGCCTTTTCCCATACTAGACGGGGTTGGCTACATGGATTCTTTGTTTCCACAGATCCCTATCGTGTGCCATGTTAGCAGTTAACTCACAATAAGCTAGATCATTCTTTATTGTTTCTTTCCAACACTTTTGTGGTCATCCTCTACCTCTTTTAATACTTTCCAAATTTAGTTTTTCTAACCTTCTTACAGGTTCTTCTTTTGATCCTCTTTCTACATGTCCAAACCATGTTAAACGATGTTCTCTCATTTTATCCTCTATTGGTGCCACTCCTAATTTGTTTCTAATAACCTCATTATGTATACGGTCTTTTCTTGTATGACCACTCATCCATCTCAACATCTTCATTTCTGTCACAGACATCTTTTGTACATGTTGATGATTAACTGCCCAACACTCAGAACCATAAAACATGGCAGGCCTAATTATTGCTCTATAATATTTATCTTTTAATTTTAATGGTATCTTCTTACCACAAAGAATACCTCATGCTCCTCTCCATTTTAACCAAGGTACTTCATCTTGAATATGTTTTGTTAACTCATCCATCACCATTATAAATAAGTATGGACTTAAAGTTGATCCTTGATGTAACCCAATATTAACTTCAAAGAAGTCTGTTTTTCCTTCATGAGTCCTCACACATGTTTTTGCACCATCATACATGTCTCTTATAAGGTTAATATATGTCAATGGGATACCTCTTTTTTCCAAATTTCTCCAAAGAACCTCCCTCGGTACCCTATCATAAGTTTTTTCTAGATCAATAAATATCATGTGAAGGTCTTTCCTTTTTGCTCTAAAATGTTCCATAAGACGTCTTAAAAGGTGAATCGCTTCAATAGTAGATCTGCCTGACATGAATCCAAATTGGTTCTCTGTTGTACTTGATACATATCTTAACCTACGTTTGATAATTCTTTCTCAAAATTTCATAGTATGACTCATTAACATGATACCTCGATAATTCACACAATTTTGAATGTCTTCCTTGTTCTTATATATGGGTATAAGTGTACTTGCTCTCCATTCCTTGAGCATCTTTTGGTTTTTCCATATTTCATTAAATAGTCTTGTGAGCCAAGTGATTCCTATTTCTCCTAGTATTTTCCAAACTTTTATAGGAATATTATTTGGTCCTACCGATTTACCTTTCATATGTTTAAGAGCCTCTTTGACTTCATTCTTTTGAATACGTCGATAGAAATTATGGTTTAAATACTTTTCTGATTTGACTATGCTAAGCTAATACTAACATCTTTATTTTCATTAAAAGGATTATAAAAATAGTTTTTCCATCTATTTCTTATATCATCATTTGCCACTAGAATTTTTTCATTCTCGTCTTTTATGCATCTAACATAATTAAGATCTAGTTTTCTTATCTCTAGCCCTACCTATCCTAAAAATATCTCTTTCACCATCTTTTGAATTGAGTTTTTTATATAAGTCCTCCTAAATCTTAGCTTTTGCTTCACTAACGGCCTTTTTCGCTTTCTTCTTTCCTTTCTTATAAGCTTCTAAAGTTTCACTTGTTTTCTTAGCATAATTTAATTTGTAACATGCCCTCTTTGCCTTGATTTTATTTTGTACTACTTCACTCCATCACCAAGCCTCCTTTTGTGCCGGTATACCTCCCTTAGATATCCCTAATACATCTTTCGCCACTTTCCTAATATGTATAGCTATATTGTTCCACATATCACAAAGTGTGCCAACATAATTCCAAACATCTCCTTGAAGGACTTTATGTTTAAATATATCTTTTTTCTCGCTTTTGAGGTTCCACCATTTAGTTTGAATAGCTCGATACACTCTTTTCTTCTTTGTCCATTTTTTTATTTGTAAATCCATAACTAAAAGTCGATGTTGGGTGGTTAAGCTTTCTCGCACACATGAATGATGTCCAAGATCCCTGACGAAATAAAAACAATTCAAGCATTGCACCACCAAGATCATTATTTATTAGATATAAGGTTTGTAAGAAGGAAATGTCAAAATCAAAGATATTTATTGAATCATAAAATGAAATTTACTTACAACCTCGCAGATCTGCCTGAACTTCTCTTGGTTTCTACACCCCTAACCTTGGTGGCTGCAGTCCTCTTTTACAAATGAATCACTAATGACTATTTATAAGCTAATCTATCTTAAAAGACAAAAATATTCACACTAAGTACAACTTAACACCATATTAGCATAAAGTGAAATTGGAGTTGTACGAGTCCCACAATTAGGACCCGAATATGATCTCTCGACACTCCCCATTAAGTTGAGTGAAAAAATGATGATAACACTAAACTTGGTCAATGTGTCCACAAAATTGTTATAACTAACAACTTTGGTAAGAAAGTATGCTCTTTGGTCCTTTGACTTTACATGAATCAACTTGAACTCTTGAGATGATAATTTTTCTTTTATAAAATGATAATCAATCTCAATGTATTTTGTTCTCTCATGCTGCACTGGATTAGTTGCCTACTATCACAGTATAACGGAATAGGAGATACTATACAAAATTCCAATTCTAGAATTAGCGATGCTAGCCATTTACCCTCACACATGGCCTCAGAAACTGCCCTATATTTTGTCTTAGCAGTAGATTTGGAAACCACGGATTGTTTTTTACTCTTCCAAGATATCAGATTACTGGGATCTAAAGGGTTCTAATACGAAGTCTTCTACGTTTCTCCTTCCATTTCACTCCATGCAGCCGGGATTAAACCATATAGGCTCTGATACCATGGGTGCACGTAGGAATCAATTAGCAAGTTCCCTCATAATGATCTCAAACTTACAATGATTTTACGAGCTGCAAAATATCCAAGTTATGGATTCAAAGAGTTTCGAGATCTTTTATAGGATATAACATATAGTATTTGTGCTAGGATCCACTAGTGATGTCATACTCTTCTGTTCTATTGATCTGGCAATGTTCCTAGTCTTTAAATGTGTTTGGTCACAGAGATTATTCTGTGCAAAGGCACACAGTGTGGAGTCAAGAATCCAATCAGATTGAGTAATAAGAAACCAATTGTTCGCACCCAAAATCATTCAAGCTAATATTGTATTCTGCTACAATAGCAAGTACACAACTTTATATTAAAGCAAAACATATAAATTGTAAACAACTACTAATTTCATCCTAATACACAAATCAATCTTCATTATTCGGACCCATTTATCCGTGAATTACAAAAAAAAATTGCAAAAATTTATTTTTTTGGCCATGCCGCACCGACACGATGTCGGTGTCGCACCAATGTCGAGGTCGACATTCTACCCCTTAGAAGTGTAACTGTGACTTAGGTTTCCACATAGCCCTATCATGTGCCATGTTAGCAATTAACTCCCAATAAGCTAGATCATTCTTTATTGTTTCTTTCCAACACTTTTGTGGTCGTCCTCTACCTCTTTTAATACTTTCCAAATTTAGTTTCTCATTACTTCTTACAAGTTTTTCTTTTGATCTTCTTTCTATATGTCCAAACCATCTTAAACGATATACTCTCATTTTATCCTCTATTGGTGTCACTCCTAATTTGTTTCTAATAATTATAACCTCATTATGTATACGGTCTTTTCTTGTATGACCACTCATCCATCTCAATATCTTCATTTCTGTCACATACATCTTTTTCTATATATTGATGATTAACTGCCCAACACTCTGAACCATAAAACATGGCAGGTCTAATTACTGCTCTATAATATTTACCTTTTAACTTTAGTGGTATCTTCTTATCACAAAGAATACCTTATGCTCCTCTCCATTTTAACCAACCAGCATTAATTCTATGCGTAACATCTCCATCAGTTCTTCAATCACTTTGAAAAATTGACCCAGGTATTTAAAACTTCCCTTTTGGGGGATGCAATGTGTGGCAATTTTAATTTCTATATCCTCTGAAGTAACCAAATGATCAAACTTACATTCCATATATTATGTCTTCGTTCTACTAAGTCGGAGGCCTTTGCTTTCTAATGTTTCTCTCCATAGTTCCAATTTTCTATTAACTTTTTCCTTACACTCCTCCACTAACACAATGTCATCTGCAAATAACATACACCAAGGTACTTCATCTTGAATATGTTTTGGTAACTCATCAATCACCATTATAAATAAGTATGGACTTAAAGTTGATCCTTGATGTAACCCAACATTAACTTCAAAGAAGTCTATCATTCCTTCATGAGTCCTCACACATATTTGTGCACCATCGTACATGTCTCTTATAAGGTTAATGTATGTCAATGGGATACCTCTTTTCTCCAAGGTTCTCCAAAGAACCTCCTTCGGTACCCTATTATAAGCTTTCTCTAGATCAATAAATATCATGTGAAGGTATTTCTTTTTTGCTCTAAAATATTTCATAAGACGTTTCAAAAGGTGAATCGCTTTCCCACAATTTCATAGTATGGCTCATTAACTTGATACCTCGATAATTCGCACAAGTCTTAATGTCTCCCTTGTTCTTATATATGGGTATAAGTGTACTTGCTCTCCATATTTCATTAAATAGTCTTGTGAGCCAAGTGATTCATAGTATAACACCAACAAACTTCTATGATAGTGTTATTTATATTCTCCCGTATCATACAATATGGCGCGTATCATATCATAGGGAATCCTGATATGAAAAGAGACTTGTATCGCACATGACCAACATATCGTATGATATGGGTGATACACTTTTGATATGAAGTGATTTATAAAGGCTTGTATCGTACCCAAATGTATGACATTTTTATTGCGTTTTTGTTCTTATATATGAGTATAAGTGTACTCGCTCTCCATTCTTCGGGCATCTTTTGGTTTCTCCATATGTCATTGAATAGTCTTGTGAGCCAAGTGATTCCTATTTCTCCTAGTATCTATAGGAATATTGTCTGGTCCTACCAATTTATCACCCTTCATATGTTTAAGAGCCTCTTTGACTTCATTCTTTTGAATACGTCGGTAGAAATTGTGGTTGATATACTTTTCTAATTTGGCTAACTCTCCTATGCTAATACTACCATCTTTATTTTCATTAAAAAGCTTATAAAAATAGTTTTTCCATCTATTTCTTATATCATCATTTGCCACTAAAAAAAAATTCTCCTCGTCTTTGATGCATCTCACAGAATTAAGATCTTTAGTTTTCTTATCTCTAGCCCTAGCTATCCTAAAAATATCTCTTTCACCCTCTTTTCAATTGAGTTTTTTTATATAAATCCTCCCAAATTTTAGCTTTTGCTTCACTGATAGCCTTTTTCGCTTCCATCTTTGCTTTCTTATAAGCCTCTAAAGTTTCACTAGTTTTCTTAGCATACTCCCAAATTTTAGCTTTTGCTTCACTGACAACCTTTTTCGCTTCCTTCTTTGCTTTCTTATAAGCAGTGTTGTCCGTATCGTACGATACGGTGCGATACGTACCACGATACGATACGGGGGCCCGTATCGCAAGTGCGGGTGTATCGCACCGTATCGTGCGATACGCCCTGGGACCCTTATAAAGGGTCTCGGGCCGACTGAAACCCGTGATTTTTCGTGGGTTTCCTCTCTCCTCTGGGGTTCCTCAAGCTCCCTAAGAGCCGATTTTCGCCTCCTTAGTGTTCAAAGCTCCAAAATCTGCCCTACGGTGTTCGTGCAAGCCTCCAAACTCGGATTTTGGTATATTTTTAATGTTTTTTCCATTTTTTTCCTTTATATTTATTGTTTTTTGTGTTATTTCGGGTTTTTTTTTGAATGACAAAATATGAAGTTATTAAGTGTGTGTATACGATTTTTATTGCATTCATGAAGTGGAAGACACTCGATTTGAGTGTTATTTGAAGATTGGGGGATTTACGAAGTGCTTTTATTTTCAGGTTTTTGTTTGAATTAAAGTACTCCATTGAGATGGCAGTAAGGGGTGGTAGAGACTCTCATTCAAAGTCTGATGATCCGGCATGGCAGTGGGGTATATCAGTTGAGGGTTCAAGGTTAAAAATCAGATGTTTATTTTGTGAAAAGGTGGTTAGTGGTAGAATTTCAAGGTTGAAACACCACCTAGCAGGAACCAGGAAAGAAGTTGCTCCATGCACAAGCAGAGTTAGAAGTGTGTCAGAAGGTATTAAATGGTAATGCTTGCAGATGATTGAGAGCATACAAGAAAGGAGACAACAAAAGGATGATTTCCAGATGTGTGAAGAAGCTGATGATGCTACTGCCACTGGAGTTGGATTCACTGATAGTTTGCCTTCAGATGCTAGAACAGAAATTGGTAGTAGCAGTTCGCGAGCACCTAGTAGGGGAAAGAGGGTTGCAGCTGAAGACTTTGGAGGTGGCAGAAGAGGAAGTTTAGGAAGGAGTAGAGGAAGAGCTTCTTCTTCTAGCATACATTCTTTCTTTCCTCCTTCCACTACACTTGGTGCTCAGCCAGGAATTCGTGCTGCTATGGCTTCAGAACAACTGCATGATCAAGCAGACCTTGCAGTGGGCAGATGGTTTTATGATGCATGCATTCCATTTAATGCAGCAAACAGTTTTCATTTTCAAGCAATGGCAGATGCAATTGCTAACAGTATGCACTATCATGGCTAATGGATGGACCGATATGCGAGGAAGGACATTGCTAAACTTTCTTATATATTGTCCTAAAGGACTCATGTTTTTGAGATCTCTAGATATATCAGAGGAGAGGCACACTGCAGAGATCCTACGAGAGGAATTTGATAAGGTTACACAGGAGGTTGGGCTAGAAAATGTAGTCCAATTGATTACAGATAATGCAACTAACTACAAAGCAGCTGGAAAGGAGTTAGCTGATATTTATGGGACTTTCTACTGAACACCATGTGCAACCCATTGTTTAGATCTCATCATCGAGGACATTGGTGAGATGGATGAAATAAAGGCAGCAACTGAGTGTTGCCAAGATATTACAAAATTCATTTATAACCATGCATTTGTTTTGTGTATGATGAGGAGATACACAGAAGGTGCAGAGCTTCTTCGCACAGCTGCAACTCGGTTCGCAACAAACTTCTTATCTGTACAGAGTATTGTGAGACAGAAGCAAGCTTTAAAGAGAATGTTCTCCTCAGATGAGTGGCAAAATTTTGCAGAGTTGCCTCAAAACAGAAGGAACAGAAAGTTGAATGAGATTGCAGAAACGGTTTTTAGAAGTTCATTTTGGAATGCATGTATCAGATTATTGAAAATTACTTGTCCTTTAGTGAAAGTTTTGAGATTGGCTGACAGCGAGGAGAAACCATCTATGGGCTACCTTTATGAAGCCATGGACAGGGCAAAAGAAGCGATCAGAAATAACTTTAATGGAAAAAAAAAGAGATTATGTGCCCGTGTGGAAAATAATTGATAGTAGATGGAATAAACAATTGCATCAGCCTATTCATGCAGCAGCCTACTATCTAAACCCATCATTGAGGTACTCAGCAAACTTCAAAAGGGACGGTGAGGTTAATCGAGGAATCATTGAATGCATCGACAGATTAGTCCCTGATGAGAGCATAGTAGATGCGATACATCGAGAGATGGAGATATATGATAATGCTCTTCACTTGATGGGTTTGCCTGTTGCAATTCGCAACCGCTCTACGATGCGTCCAAGTACATTGTTTATCTTCATATTTAAGTTGCATCTTACATTACTATGGATTATTATGTCTCTAATGTTTATATATTTTTAAAAATGTTTGGTGGAACAGGTTTGGAAGTGATTGTCCAAACCTTAGAGATTTTGCAGTTAGAGTCTTAAGCCAAACCTGTAGTGCAACGGGTTGTGAAAGAAATTGGAGTGTTTTTGAACACATCCATACAAAAAAGCGCAACAGGTTGGAACACAAAAGGCTTAATGATTTGGTTTATATTCGTTGTAACATGCGCCTTCGTGAAAGGTAATGTTGTATTACTTTCAAATTTTCAATTCAATATTATTTAACTTCAGTTTTCAATTGTTAATATTACTTACTAATTGTTTATCTTTGTTTGTGTCGTAGGCAATTAAAAAAAGTAAATAGAGAAGAAAGTCAGTTCGATCCAATAAGTTTGGATAATTTTGATATATTAGAAGATTGGGTTATGGAAGACACTGAAGAAAATGCCCTCCTAATAGAAGAAGACGTTGCCTGGATTAATTTGGAAGGAGCGCAACAACATTATGGAGATGAAGAATTTGATTTTGAAGAAGAAGGTGTGGGCGTGGCTGATGATGATGAGGATCTCCAATAAGGAGAAGATGAAGATTATTTAGTTGATGATCCTGATTACAATTTGTAAATTGTAACATTATATGTAACTGTAGTGTCCTGTAAACTATGTCTGTATTTTATTTTTTGGATTCAAAATATGTAAATTTGGATGCAATTGTTCAATGTTGAATGCTCAATCTGTACTAAACTTACATTATATGAATTTAAAGCAATTATCATATTTTTCCTGATTTTTTCCTGATTTTTTCGATTTTTTACTAATTTTTATTAATTTTTAATTAATTTTTGCATTATTTTAATATTAAAGTACGATACGATACGATACGCCCGTATCGTGGAGCCCAGCGATACACGATACGATACACATCAGACAACACTGCTTATAAGCCTCTAAAGTTTCACTAGTTTTCTTAGCATAATTTAATTTGTAACATGCCCTCTTTGTCTTGATTTTATTTTGCACTACTTCACTCTACCACCAAGCTTCTTTTTGTGCCAGTACACCTCCCTTATATTCACCTAATACAGCTTTCACCACTTTCCTAATATGTATAGTTATATTGTTCCACATATCACAAGGTGTACCAAAATAATTCCAAGCATCTCCTTGAAGGACTTTATATTTAAATGTATCTTCTTTCTTGCTTTTGAGGTTCCACCATTTAGTCTGAATAGCTCGATGCACTCTTTTCTTCTTTGTCCATTTTTTTTATTTGTAAATCCATAACTAAAAGTCAATGTTGGGTGGTTAAACTTACTCCTGGAATTACCTTGCAATAACATGCTCTATCTTTTCTTCTACAAATACATGTAAATATCAAACTTAGACCAAAAAAGCAGTTAGAATATGATTCGAGGCTTAACAATGTAGAATGTATTATTGGGCATTTCACCAATTAAAAAATCCAGAGCCTCCAAGAAATGAGAATCAAGCACATGACTACTCCGTATCAATGAATAGGAACTAAGGGGTAAGTGCCAAAGAATAAGATTAAAACGTAGATCAAGAAGCTGCACTTAGCAGCTTGAATAGAAACTCAAGTCTCCCATTATTCTTACTACAAAGTAATGAAAGAGCCAACAAGAAGGGTATGGGTTACCAATGCTCATTGGGACGAACAGGAGGTGACACGAATCAATAGTAAACATTGTCAGACCTCCATGATAAACAAGCAATGCAGAAAAACGTGGCAGCATTTGCCACCACGGCATCCACAGTTTCAGTGTCAGAAGTAAGGTACACCAGGTCTCGTAGAATCCAACGACATCTTTGATTCCTCTTATGGTCACCCATATGGAGAATCAATTAGAAAAGGAACATCTACTGTCCAAGGGGTTAGCATTTTAGTTAAGCTGGTAAAGCTTATTTTTTAAACAGCTAGGGCTGTCGCTATGAATTCGACTAAAAGGGTTGGCTTTCTGTTAAAGATCTTGTGTAACTACATTTTACGCAGAATATTTTTACTCAACCACAGACTTGTACCATGGTCTATTACAAGCGTCAAGAGTCCAAACCACAGCAAAAAATGCGAATTTAAAAAAGGGGGTTGGACATATAAGTTCCTGCAGATCACGTAGGAACCCGGAAGAGAACTTCTGAAAATAGGGAAATCAAGCAAAAACCTTTTGCAAGATATGCACAACAGAACGAAGCTCCCACGCTACAAAATGCCAAATCACAGCCAAAACCCCAAAAAGAGAAAAAAAGGAAACATGAAATGCAGGAGCTACAAACTGAAAACACTCGCGATTGGGAAGATCATAAAGAAAACGAAACCTAAAATTCTGACATAGAAAAGGCCCAAAAGGAGAGCGAATAGGATGAAGAAGAAGAAGAACAACACCTCTCGCACGCGTCCTCGAGGGTGGAGAAAGGTCGCTTGACATTCGGGTGACAGACTCTCCAGGCGTCCTGCTGCGCCATCTCAATCTCCGCCTGCGAGCCTGGTCTCGATAACTGAGCCTTCTGCTGCTGTTGATGTTGCTGTTGTTGGGATTGTTGTTGATGTTGCTGTTGTTGGGATTGTTGTTGATGTTGCTGTTGTGGGGATTGTTGTTGTTGGTGCGGGTGGAGGTTGTGGATGGGTTGTCGGAGGAGGCCGGGAGTGCGCAGGTGCGCATCGATGTTGGAGGGAAAGCGGGAGATGGCCGCTGCTTGCTGCTGTTGTTGGTACTGCTGATGGAGGAGCATGAGTTGTTGCTGCTGCTGCTGCTGCAACATCATCTGGTGTTGAGCCATGGCGTTCGCCTCCTCCATTCTCCCTCTCTCTCTCTCTCTCAACGAAAGAAACCCCAAAATCTGTGAGGTCTGAAGCTAGGTTTATGGTACTGGCCTCCTGCTATTCGTTCTCCCCATCCCTGGGAGCTAAAATGGGTCGGATCGGTTTATGATACTGGGATCTGGTTTGACGTCTCAAAGCTAGCTTTGAGTTCTTTGGTAATAAGTGATCAAAAGCTTCTATTGAAACTATTCGACCTCCTTCAAACTTTTCGAGTGGTGGACCAAAATTCCAGGGTATGTGGAACTAATCCAGAAAAGTTGGGGCACAAAAATTGATGGTTAAACGATGTTTAGGGGTGTAAAAAAAACTTCAAACCCAACTCAAAGCATGGAATTCCTCACTAGTCGGCAACATAAACACAAAGGCCATTGAGCTCCAACAAAAACTTTTGTAAACTCAACTCTACAATAATATCTTTAGTTACGTGACAGATCCACATTGTACTTAGTTCCTCACTGCTAGTTCATGCGCGAGGTGCCGGGCGAACTCTACAATGTGGATCTGTCACGTAACACACTAAAGAAAGATGTCCTAATGTGGAATAAAGTACAAGAATTTACTTCTCGGGAGCTATGGGAAACCATCAACACTAAGGGGCCATATTTCAAGCATTCTCAACAAGTACGGTGTAAACACTTTTATCCACGAGCAGCTCTAACCTTGCGCTTCGCACTGGAGAACAAACTGCTAACGATGGAAAAGTTGCAGAGAATATGCCTTAGAGGGACGGAGGCCTGAAAATTGTGTGGGATCTCTGCAGAAGCAAGTACCCATATTTTTCAACAGTGGAGACTATCCAAACGTATATGGACTGATGTATGCTATTAGTTCGGGTATAGATGGCATTGTGCATCTTCCTTGGATCATTCTCTTGATAGATGGAAGATGTATCAATTACTAGGTAATCACCTCAAACAAGCTTTGATTCGTCACGTTCTAAATTGTAGTAAAAAAAATCTGGGAACTTCGAAATATAACTCTTTTCTCCCATAACATGAAATCAGAAGCAGTATTGGTTTCCGAAGTTTTAAATGTCGTGAGAGAACGCATCATTCCTATAATTAGACACTCTACCATCTAGTCTCTTAGCGATGGCTATATACCAATAGATGGATGCTCCCTCCTTCAGGCCGTATAAAAATTTCAGTATATAGCACGCTTCAACAGCACTGGAAGATTGAATTCACCATTCACAACGATATGGGATGGTTCTATACGGTTGGCTGGTTCTCTCTTGAGCGCGATCAACTACATCATGAGTGGGAAGTATGGAGCTTAATTCTTTCCAAGACACTAACGGGAAGTGGTGTTGGATCGCGACGTGATGTGGTGTGTGCTATCATTAAAGTAATGGCTGGGCATCCTAACCGATTAGGGGTAAGCAAGAAAGTGCTTAAAGGTTTTCAACAACTAAGCGCATTCCGATGTATATGGGTACCTCGTCACAGTAATCCGATCCCCACCTGCTTAGTGCGCTTAGGAATTGTAGGCAATAAGCACTCTTGGAAAAACAAACCACCAGACGGGTGGCCCTCATTATGAACATGAAACTCAACTATGAATATGTTCTAGTGCTAGATGGAGACAACTAAGATTGCCAATAATAGACATTTAAGGAACATGTTTTCCTCTCTCAACAGCAAAATTGATCAATAACTCTGTTGGCATGAGGCCAACACTGATTTGGATACAACAATGAATTGGAGCCAACACATTACGGCCTTGTCCTGCAAGTGAAATTTCTGCTACAAAGGATATTAGCATATAGTCATATATAGATGTCTTACAATTTAGTGTACAGAGTTTAGCTTAGCTCTTGCTGTAGTACTATACTGTAGAGATATAGGTCACTGCTTAACTTTTTGCTCCACATGACCAGGGATCAAACAATGTGTGTACTTTTCCTTTCTGGAAGGAAGCTACCCTGTGCTGTCTTTTTTGTCTATCTGTAAAATCTATTGTGTTCTGGTTGGGGTCTGCCTAACCCCATCTTGCTAATCCAAAAAAAAGTAAATCTCAGTAACTACCATCAATGAATCAGGCTAACCATATCTTCTATTGATAGCAATTCTAGTCAGATTGCAAAGTCTTAAACCCAATTGGGTCAGTTAAAGTCATCAGCTTGTATTTTGAAAATAAACAGCCTAATCAGGTTTATCTTTGGATCCAGACAGAAAATTGATTGAATTCAGACCCCATTGTTCATAAGTAGAGATGTCAAAATGGGCCTGGCCTTGGGGTCTGTTTGGTCCAGTCCTAAAAAATGCAAAACAGGGCAAGAGAATTCTGGCCCATATTCAGCAAACTTACCATATTCATGCCCGTCTTATTGAAGTGTGTTCAAATCACTATAGAGCAAGCTACTAGAAAATTAAACTAACGATAAAACTTAGCACTCATAGAATTAGCTCACCTGGCAAGGAACTCGACTCAAAAGATCAAGGTCGAGCGGGCCATGAATGCTTGGCTTCAACCTCCCTTTGTAACCAAAAAAACAATAAACAAACTGTTAACCCATGTAAAATATGCAAACACATCTAACAAGTTCAATCTGCCGTTAGCAGCTCATCTCAACAGCCTTTGGAAGCCCACAACTTGTTCCTTTACATTCGCAAAACACAATCAGGATAAGCTCAAACGAGCCAAAACTTTGCCTTGTTCACTTTCTCACACGTATTTACTTCGTGCATTCACACAACACTTTAGTTCTTCTGGGCCATAGGAAAATCCTATATTTTGTAAATGTTCGTCAGATGTGGATTCATCTTGCCTTATGTGTTCTCGATTGATTGTAGGGATCAATGAGCTGATGCATCAACTACTCAAATGAATCTTAAAGAGCTTCATTATCTATGCTAACCAATTAGCTTGCCAGTTCTTCAATCTCCCTCAATAAACATAGAAGGTAACATGCATTTCCTTATACAAGAGTTTCTTTCTCAAGCAATTACTTTTGTTGATTATTCTATGAAACCTAAGTTATTGGCCTCAAAACCCTTCTAGCACAGGTATCGAGACTTGTCCTCTTGCAATTTATTGGGATCCCGTGCGTGCGCTTGGTCTCCCTTGAGATACGTGTGCCCTTTCTTAGACCTTGAGATCTGATGTGAGTGTTGGAGGAGGTTCTCAAGATCCACTCTTGAACTTCTTATCAGTTGTCCATGATCACAAGATCATAGGCTTATGCCATAGATGTGCGTCTGCCTTATTAAATAACGTTATTGTAGAGTGAACTGGTTTTTACTGAGCTCATCTTTTAATATTGTTCACTTCAATTTTTGCATTTTGAGTACGAGTGCAACAACATTTTTTTTTAATACTAATTATATTAAAAAAATGATTGAATATGAGTTGACAATATGAGTGGTGGATAAGAACCCATGATTGTATGAGATTATTTTATACGAGTGAGTGGATCTTGCCTATCATTAAATTTGCTTATACTCGATTATAACTTTTCAAGCATCTTTTAATATTGTTCACTTCAATTTTCGGTTTTTGGGTACGAGTGTGACGATATTATTATTTTTACTTAAGTATACTAATTATACGAGTGAGTGGATCTTTACATGTTCAAAACAACCTCAAGTGCTGGCATTAATCCACCCTCTTTGTAGTCGTTACCAACTTTCATTCTTTGGTCTTAGGCTCTGGAAAGTCATAGTTTTGTTTATCGTGTTCACTAACGTGATGTTGCTTTTAGATGCATGATTTTTAGTTGTTATCATGAACTCTGAAGTCGTCGACTTTTGAACGATTTGTACATTTCTTTCTCTCCAGCCATGCCAACAACATACTCCAAACATAATTGCCACTAGTTGGCATTTCGGGTGGTTCCAAAAACTGTATTTTTGGTAGTTGGGACCGTCGCAAATAGGTGTAAAACATCAAAAAAGTTCACCAAAAATTTTACAACAAACCTCGAAAATAAGTGCAAAACCATCAAAAATACTCCACAATCTCTTAACCATCATAAAAAACATTTCCAACAAATCTTCAAATCTCCAAAAATAAATTTTTGGTACAGGAAAAGTTTTCTCGAAAATAAGAAAACCACCAGAATTAATGTTTACAAACCATCGGAAAAAGTGTTTTCGTGGGGATTGAACCACCATAATAAGTCTCAAATAATCGCCGCAACATGTATAGTGAATAACCACCGGAAATATGCTTATGTGAGTACTCCAATGACTTTAATCTATCGAAAACTTTTCCTATTGGAATATGATTCAATCACATTCACTTGATATACAATATCAAATAATCATAAACTACTTATCTTGCTAAGTAATATATATCTAAATAAAAGCATCATGAAAGTAACTAAAGTAACAAAAAAAATTCATAGTTAACCATGTATACCAAAGCAACAAGAATACACAAATGTCGTTATGGCCGAATATGAAATATATCAAGTCCAACATAGCTAAATAGCTATCCCAATATGAAAATAAGTACATAAATGCCATATTGGTTGAATATAAGCAAGACCCGTGTCCAATATTTATCTTCAAGAAAATTCTAATGTCTAAGAGGTTGTGGTCGATCATCTCTAACATTTCTTGTATTATGTGATTATCATAAGTATTGAACATTTATTGTATTATCAGAATAATCACTAGTACAAATTTAAAGCAATATAACAAAGAACTCTTCTCATATGAAACATTGTCTCAAACGCTACATACATGATTACATAGAGTTTTAAACATTTAGAATACTTAAGGATCACTACAAGCATAGATGATACCAGAATTGAGGGATCCTACTAAGTCACGAACCACTTTACTCATCTCCATGAACTAAAAGATGAATTTGTCATGATTTAGTATGTTATATTTCAAGTTATAAGAAAAAACAATATATTCTTTGTTCTAGAGTGACATGATTCATAAACACCTGAAAGCTGCCCTCTAATGATGTCATTCACTTTCATATAGATAAAGTTGGGGTAAGTTGATCCCCAACATGCTTTGAACTCTCTCCTTTTTGTGATAGGTGCTTCATATCTCATTTTCGTCTCATATCCCCATGATGCTTCCCATATACGTAGTTCATAGCCTTTCTAAAACTTATTGTAGAATTAACCACCTTCCTTCCAACAACTGATGTCATATTGATGTGTACCTCTGACTAATATGAAATAACATGTAATGGTGCATGTATGTAGTAAATAATACAATAAAAGATCATTTGATGTATACTTACATATATTCTACCAATGACTTCATCGAAAAATTGTCTAGTTTTCTTATCCTTATAATAGTCCAACTATGTATGAAATAGTGTGATTGACATATCATCTTCTACATGAGCTTCTTCTATGACACTCGTAAGATAGAGTATAGAAATTGATATGAACTACTCAAATAATAAATAAAGTGACACATACTATATTAAACCAATGCCTAATAAAAGACTTTGATCCTCTATCATGCTTTGGGAGCATTTTTGTATGATTCTTTTTTACCTCTACCAAGTGGAGATTGGGACATTTATTTAATATAATTTATCTCACACAACATAGCAAAACTATTGTTCAATATAATTTATTAGCACGTACACTATGGACTAGAAAGCTTGATGACATTATTGGGATTGATGTGACACATACACAACCATACTTCTTGAGGACATTGAGTTAGTCACCATGCAACTAACATTGACTTGGTCATAGGCTACGTTAGCTTTGCTGCCATCTAATCCACTCTTTTCAGCGCATGCTACATGGCAGAAAAGCTATCTTAAATCATGTATTTCTTCAATGCAAAAAAGATCATGACCTCCTTCCACTTATGACAAGAACCGGATTGTAATCACGAAACAAGAATTCAAACATAATTATACACTATATACAATAACATGGCCTAATCCCTTCTCGCCACAGGCTTTTTAGTGTGAGATGTTTTGGCTCGAACTTGACCTCTTTTCTAGTAATATCCGGAGAGTAAGTAAAACAATAACGAGAAATTGAGCCAGCCAAATATAGCAATATCATGTCAATTAACCTTGGAAACGACTCAAGTCTAGGATAACATGTTCCTCTAGAAGACATGGTTTCATTTTTGTTTTCTATTGAATGAATACTATAGACTAGATCTAGGGTTTTGACCTCTTAAGTCGGTCCATATATGTTTAAAATGGATTCAGATAAAACTTTTGGTTGTTTCGGGACAACTCATACTTTGTTTTCGATGTGGTTTGAAGCATAGGTTTTGTAATTAGTGAAGATTACTAGTATTATGATTTTATCATGATTCAGGCAACAATTCAAGTAATTTTAGACTAAATTTTGAGTCTACTACACTTTCAGTAACTTGAGAGTTGTTTAGGCATCGATTTGCATGTAGATTTTATGGTTTCATTATTGCGTAGCTCATATTTGAATAATGGTTTTTTGTTTATTTAGGTGTAAAATGAGATGAGTTGGAGATCTTATATGTGGATTTTAAGGGTGTGAATACGAATTTGAGATCCCTTCTCAAGTAGGTAGATCCATTCTCTCTTCTAGTGCATCCTAGGGACCTTCTTTCCTTAATAATGAATATGACTACGAATTATTTAAATGAATTCTTTGAAATTTATATATGGTTGATGAAGGGTTTGTATTTCAACTATTTTAATATCGGTATTGAGCATGACATAAGTGTCCTTGGGTGCAGGTGAAACATTATCTTATATGGATCAACTTGCTTCGGGGTGGTATGGATTGTTGTTGGATGGTGGATAGTCATATAGGAGAGTTTTAGTTCATAGGCCTCTGCATGTAGGGTGAAATATCAATTAGTCTCGAGTAGTCCATATCTTGGTTGTCCAAATGAGTCACTTCACTTGGCAGGATATAAATTTACATAAGGAAGGGCATGTTGACTGATACAAATCTATTGACCAATTCATTGGTCACACTGGTTTCATATTGAACTTGTCCTAAGTAGCTTGTGCCACAGCGTACGACACACCTAGTGGGCAACATGTGGGTGGGTGTGATAAACTAGTAGGAGCAGCGTGTGTTTTGAAATGTAACAGTTTTTGCACCTACTGAATATGTGATATATAAATAAATATATATATATATATAAATAAATAAATAAATAAATAAATAAATATATATATATATATATATATATATATATAGAGAGAGAGAGAGAGAGAGAGAGAGAGAGAGAGAGCATAGTCCATGTACACACACATCCATGCTTAAATCCACGGTATGGTAGTGGTAGTAGAGACCATATGGTTCTTAATATGATATTAAACATGTATCATTAATGAGTGTATGGCTATATATTGCATGCTTCAGATACTAAGATTGGTTGGACCCGTATATATCATGTCTTTTAAAATGTGCATGTTTTTGGTACACTTTTGACTGTGAAAAGGTTACATCAAACTGCGGAGTACGTGTAGTTGGTGCTAACCCCCCATAGGATATATTTAGGATAGTTCCACCTTGAGTGATACAAGGAGATAAAGCAATGATTGAGTGACTCGAACATGTTTAAAGAAGGTAGTCATAAGTTATTGTATTTTATATTGTTTTATTAGAATTCGGATTTGAGACTTATGATTTAAAGAATCATAGAGTGGTTATTTGTAAGACCCTATTATGTATTGATAAATACAAAATATTTGGATTTTAATTATAAAAGTTTGTGGTTTAATAGTTTGAGATGATATTAACAGACTTTTTTCTATCTCAATCTTTAGGACGACAGTCACGTGAGAGCCACGTCAAATGGGTCAATGGGGTTTTCATCATCCGGTAGGGCCTATAGCTTGGGGTGTGATAGTGGTGAGTTAGGTAAAGGTTATTCATGTAATATGGTGCTCTAGACAATCACAATTGCTGGTGCTATATAATTGATCAAAATAACCAGATATATTTGCGATGATATGTTTCTTAAGGAACATCATCATAGGAGAAGAAAACTAGAAAAGGGAAATAATGCTTCATATATATTGACATTAATGGGAAAAATAAGATGGATGATGATGCCATCTCTCGAGACCAGGTTATGTATTGTATAAATTATTATATATAATATTTGGATTTAAAATTTTATTTTCTTCCAAACTGTTTTAAACTGGTCATTTCACTTTGAATTGTCAGCTAACTAAGGAGGCACCTGTCATTTATTTGAAACTTAATTTTTTTTAAATATGACATAGAAAAGATTGTGGGGACCGTTGAAACCTCAGTTTTAGGGTGATTTCAGACTGCAGGTTTTAACCAAACCGAAACAACCAAGTTTTTAATATAATATATCCAGGCCGGTTCCAGTTCAGTTCCGAAGTAACTAGGACCAGCCATGTCTAAACTCGAGTATAACAAGGGGGCCTACGTCAACGTCATAGTCAAAAGCAAGAACACATATCTTTGACTTGATACAAACTTTTCACAAACTTATTCAAATAAAATATGCACCTTAACCAAACTCCTTTCCATGTGTCCTTCGCGTCCTCCACTCTTCTCTCTCTCTCAAAGTGAAAAAATTGCAAATTCAAGTAGTGAGGTCTCAACCTGGGTTTATGATACTGAAGTCTTACTCTTTGTTTTCCCTATTCATGGATGCTAAAATAGGCTGGATTGGTTTATGATACTACCATCTGATTTGAAGACTCAAGCTAGCTTTAGAGATTTCTAGGGATGTGAACTGATTAAATCTCCGTAATTAACGTTAAGAAATCAGAGTAATCAAATCTTCTATTGATGGAATTTGTTTGGTTTGGATACAAAATCAATTGAATTTAGATCTCATTGTTCATGAGATTTTGTTATCGTTACTGAAGGCATCTAATTTAGCATGTTAGATTCGGAGTTTGAATCAAACCTCCCAATGGGATCCATTTCATTTGATTACAGAAGATATCATCGGTTCCGATCCCAATACCGTCGGTCTAGTCTAATCAACTGAAATATGAAATCTTTCGGAGAATAACCTAAAATGATTGCTCAAATAGCATGTTTTGGACACCAAACTTTAGTTGCACATGCAACCCACTAGACTAAAGTAAAAAATGTGGTTCCAGATCAGCTTGACTAAACTTGTAGTGAAAGAAATCAATCAAGAGAGGACCTCATATCAGATCAATGTTGGGTATTGGGTCCGTGTAACAAGCTTTTCAAAATTGTGAAAACTTTCTTCCCCAAATGAATGAATGCTCGCTTCATTCTGATTTTTTTTTTTATTTAAGTTGCTTTTAGTTCTCAGATCCTTTCATTTGCGCATATGGCCAAGTAAGAAGACACCATTGTGTCATGATTCAACCCATATGACCAATTGGGAGATGATATCTCCTCTTCTTATTAATTGATCATAAGTTATAACAGATCATGCAATAAAGAATGAGGGTCCCTTCTAATATTGCCTGAACTATTTCTTATTATAAGCAAAACAATTTTATAAAAACATCACTGGTTTTCATTTAAAAAAAAAAAAACAAAGGAGGCAACAGAAAGAATTCATTTCTCCTGTCTGTAACGGAATCTAAGGATAGTAAATAATATATGTAGATTTAACGATAAAAACAAAAGAGACATTATTGAAATCTCTTACAATTTTCCGTCCGAGTTCTCTCATTTTTATAACATCCCTGAATAACCTTCATGATGAAGCCACATCAAGTAATTCAAAGTCCAATGATACTTACTCCCACTGCACACAAATATGACATTGGTATCAAAGCGAGTTTTTTCTTCCTAGCAGTGCCACAAAAGAGTTATGACACTATTCGATCGGCCATCAATAGATTGATGTGTGGTATGCTTTCTTTTATATTTAGACTAGAGATTAAAATTATTCTCTAATCAGAGACCCAGGAAAAGCAAATTGTGAATCACCTATTTTTTTGTTATTTGCTTTAAAAAAGGGAAAACAAAGTAAACATATATATTGTTCAGTTTTCAAAAGGATTATAAAAATAAAACTAGTTTTTTGAAAATTAGTTATAATAACAAAGATGTGAAACAAATCACCTCGGCCAAATTCTTTTGATCCTTTTTTATAACAAAAAATAGAAAAGATTTAAGAGAAAAGGATATAACAAAGGACGAGTATGTAACATAAATTATATTATATATAATATATTCATACTAATTATAGAACTTAAATTGACTCAAAATTGTTGATTCTAGAACCAAAACCATCCGTGAAATCGAAACTAAACCGCTTCAAGGAATGATTCAATTACAGTTCTTGGTTTCAGATAAATTGAAGCAACCAATTTGAAACTGTAGGTTATGATTTACCCAGAACTAGACATGTCTACTTTTAGTACTCATTTCAATAACCATGTAACTATGTGTACCCTATAGTTAATCCCTATTAAGCCTATGTATATAGAATACAACCTACCTCTTGCTTCTAGTAGAATAATTGTTGATATGCTCATGCCAAAATCTAGCCATCCATCTAATTCTGCAAATATCACACAATCCACTATTCACTCCCATATCCATCCAATCCAAGTCATCTTGTAAGTCTAACCAAGGATGCCCTACACTACCTTCTTTTGAACCAGATTTGAGGTCTTTGCTTAGCATATCTCTTCAATTGGAAGAACCACTATCCTATAGAGTTAGTCTTATAAGGATTTTGGAAGAGCCTGAATTCTCAAGTAAAGTTGTTAAGCTCTTACACCCTGGTCTAATCCTTACCTAGAAAGTCAAGCTCCATGATATTCTTGTCATCTGAGATTGCTAAGATGAGTAGAGAAACCCAAAGCCAAAGAGCCAGCTTCAGATTATGATCTAGAGAAGCAGTTTGGATAGGCCCCGGTGAGCATGTTTATCCTTGAGTTGATTCATGTGTCTCTCAAGCATAGAGATACCCTATATAAGATCTTTAAAAAGTTAAGATCCCTAGTTCTACACCACTAGATGGTCTATTATCCCTCGTGTATGCTATTCTTTTGAGTTCAAAGTTACGGTATGGGTTATATTGCTATCACTAACTTATCACATAGTTCTATAGTTTTTAGTTAGAGGTAGAGTAGTTGATTCATCCTATAAAGCTTGACCATCTTATCCTAATTTTAAAAGGTTTCAAAATCCTTGAAAGATGTTCTTACTAATTTGTTATCAACCATTTGGCAACATGAAAAGGGTACTTCAAGGGAAAGCTAGGCTCATTCATCACTCCCTATCATAGTATATCATGCCTTGGATTTGATCCACACCTTCATTTTCTATCTGGCCTGACCTAGTGGGTTAAAGGGATGTCCCTCCATTCATGAGCTTTCAGAGCGTGCTTTGTTATGCTTCCTGACCTATTTGGCTTAGCTCACATATTTGATGCTATCTATACTATTTTTGTCCTTCTGACTCTATCATTCTTTCTCTTGGATTAGATGATTCTTTAGTAGATCATTATATGTTCCTACCCTTTGAGTAATGGATCAGTCTCCCATTAAGGGACTTATCTTCATGCATTCTCAAATAGATGCTAAAATGTATATTATTATCCAAAATTTTGAAAAACCCCAAAAAATAAAAATAATAAAACCTAAAAATAGATTTGCCTCTTTTCTTGCTTTATTAGATTCTGATTTTTTCTTGCCATTGAATATATTCTTGCTCTTCTATATCTACTCATGCATCACATACAATGCATTCATTACATGCTCATGTAACTGCATATGGATGTGGGACTTTAGGCAAGCTACTTTCAACGTAGATGTGGTTGAATATTATCTCATTCTAGATAATGTTTTATACAACTAAAACAAAAACTTAGAAAAATCAATCCCAAAGATCAAATTTCTAGTAAAAGAATGTCTAGAGGACATGCTTAAGGTTGGGTTCATAAAATTGATACACTTCCACTTGGTTTTCCAATATCATCATACCCAAGAAACCCAATGTAAAGCTTAGAGCCTATATTGACTTCAACAATTTGAACAAGGCTACCTTAAAAGGTGAGTTTCGTTTCTCAAACATAAACATGACAATTGATATCACTATAGTCATGACATTTATGAATGGATATTCAAGATATAACTAGATTAAGCTTATTATTAAAGACCAATAAAAGACAACATTCACGACTCTATAGGGCACTTATTATTGTGCAATGATGTCCTTTGGTGTAAAGAATATTAGAGTTACATACCAAAGAGACATATGACAATCTTTCATGATTATATTTATATAAGTTTATAAAAGTCTATGTTGATGACATTTTGGTTAATATTGTGCTAATCATTTGGAGCCCTTGTCTCTAATTTTTGAAAGTCTTAGAAATATAATTTGAAAATTGAACTCCCTTAAGTATATTTTTTGAGTTGAGTCAGGTAAGTTATTCGGATTCATGGTCAGACATTGTGCTATGGAGATCAATCTAGCTGACATTTGAGCATAAATATGTTGCTTCCCTTTAACGTGTCATAACTTAGGGGTTTTAAGGTCATATACAAGACATTAGGAGATCTATTGCTAAGTTACCATGTATTGTGAACCATTCAACATACTTATGCAAAGTTGTACATTTTATTTGAGACTTCAAGTGCCAAAAGTCCTTTCGTAGAAAGAGTTTTCTAAATCCACTAGTTCTTATGCCACTTGTACATGTCCATCCATCATTATTGTATTTGTTAGTCAACCAGGTTGCCCAATACAAGCAAAAAATTTAACCTTCTAGAGGAAGTATATCTAGCATTAACATAAGAACCCAAAAGTTATCATTACATATTCTCTTGTAATGCATGGGTTGTGCATTGCTTAGACCCTATCAATCATCTTTTGAAAAGATCATTTTATCTAATAGGCTAAATAAGTGACAAATCTTAATGGTGGAATATGATTTGAAGTATGTTCGGCAAAAATTGATCAAAGGTATCTAGCCAACAATCCTCTAGATGATCCACACTCAATATTTGATGGCTTCCTAGATGACTATATCCTAGATATTGGTGAAATCACCTTTAGGGATCATATTCTTACTAGTGATGAGGTCTTTGAGGTGTGAAAGATGTATTTTGATAGTTCTAAGAGTCCATGTAGCAAGATGCCCTTGTCATTTAGGTTAGAGTTTGAGGGTTTCAACAATGTGGTAGAGTATGAATCCCATATACAAGGTCTAAGAGTTCTTTCATGTTTGGGAGTTAAAAAGTTGATGCATATGGAGATTCACTACTTGCTATCAACCAAGTGTCCAAAGAGTGATTAACCATACATGAAAAGCTCTCCCTAACCAGTTTGTTAGTAGTTTGTAGAGTTTACCTTCATCTCTTACTATCAGAATGATTTTTGCACTAAATCAATGTAGGATCATTGGTTTGATTTACCCACCTATAACTTACGAGCTAAAAAAAAGTGATTTATGTCAAATTGCCTAGTGATGATGTTAAACCATGGTTCTACAAGATTAAGTTTCTTAAAACAAGATACTATCCTAAGTCAAGAAATTAATCAAAATAACTAAAAAATAGAAATTCAAGTCAAGAAATTAATCAAAATAACTAAAAAATAGAAAAACCAAAACCAAATCAACAACATAAATCGATAAATCAATAAATCCCCTCTTCAAATCAACTTTTTTTATCCTTTTTTTCTTTGTTTACATTTCTTTTTTCTCAATTCATCATTTTTCATTTTTTAATGAATTTCAATATGTTTGTAGATCAAGTAACAAGTGACTGAAATGAGCTGGAGAGAGAAAAATGGAAGGAAGAATGGTAAAAATAAGAGCCAAAAGCAAGTTCACGCAGGAGGAGAGAGAAGGTCTCGTAGTTTGTAAGATATTTTTATCAGTACTAAAAATGACAAGCTATATTAGAAAAGTGACAAAAAAGGGATACCGCACATCAATCCTGTTATTTATTTAAAATTAATATTTGATAACCCTAGAGGCTAGATTCCCATTTTGATGATAAAGTTTTTTAATAAGGATTTGTTCTTTTTCATACGTTGATAGGATAGATGTGCTCTTGCTTTGTGCAAATTTGTGAACCAAGGAGTTGGAGATGACCTCACAATCGATCCCTCATATAAATATATATATATATATATATATAGAAAGAGAGAGAGAGAGAGAGCGCACCGAGTTCCATATATATCCCCCCCTCGAGCTCCTTTTCATCGCATTTCCCACTTAAATCGCCCTTCACCACCTTTGCGAACAGTTATCGATAGGGTACGACATATCCAACGTCTTCACCATTGGAATAAACTAAAGAATCGGCACGTGAAGAATTCTAATTTCTATGGTGAATCGCCAAACCAAGTGGACAGAAATGTAGAGAAATTATAAACCTTGACACAGCACATCCATCTGGTTGCACTAAAAATCGCTCGCTCGCTCGCGTGTGTGTGTAACATCATGAAGGGGTCCGCCTTACATATCTTATCCAGCCAAAAATATCTTTGCCCACATGGCGTGAATCTGATTGCATCCTTATCCAAGCCATCAATGAGATCCAGAATTCATATATCAATCTACTTCATGCCCCCAAGGCGGGCAGCAGTAGTGCAAAGAGTTGCAGGTTGGGATCCTGTGAACATTTCATCTTGATAATAACCAAGATGCAGGCAGCTCTAGCTCTCTCAACAAAAGCCATATCAGTTCCAAGAAACAAAAACCTTGTCCCATGGACCAACAATACCAAGCCAAGGAAGAACATAATCCTCCCAAGACCCCGAGTCACCACAGCTGCTGAGTCTTCTACGGTAGACTATAGCTCCACAATTTCGTAAGCTCTGTGTTTCCCTCTCGTTTCTTCTCTTGCAGTAAGCATGACCTGCAATTAAAAACATACAATCCCAAAATGCACCATTTCATTTCTCCAAATAACGTTCGTTGAGCACAAAACGTTTGAGAATATACCTTAAGTTCATGTTTCGCTGCAGTGTTTTTCCAGCAGAAGCATGTGAAGTTGTAGGAGGAGATGCATGCGCCGCATTCATGTATCCAGAAGTGAAGCCCACAGTAGAGACTAGCAGCAGGGAAAGCCAAATTATAGCAGAGGAAATTGGTAGAGAATACCTCGACTACAACGAGCCTAAGACGTAAGCACTTCTAGTTTATAGTTCTTTGAATCTTTACGGTTCTATTATTAGATATCGGTGATGAACTTTTCTGCTCACACTTGCCGCATAATTCAGGGTGTTCGCGGACGAGGCGTGTGATGATCTTGGGGGAGAATTCTGTGAAGCAGAGTAGTACCAAATGGAAGTTCCAAAGATGAATGTAGAAACAGTAGCTATCTTTATGGTTTTCCTTTCAACTACTACAGGAAGGCCATGTTTGTAGTTTGCTTCCATGTAATAAATATTGTATCCTATAGTATGATACAATAGGATAATATCATATATCAATAGTTGAATCGATACGATCCAAATATTTATATCATTGGATTCATTTATCATTCCGTATTATATGTATTGCTTGTATATCATATTATATCATTGCGATATGCTATATATATCATATCCGTGTCATAAATGTTTATGCTGTTTTTAGAATAATATATAAACATTTACTATACAAGTCATTGTGCCTACAAGTTACGCCGTAAGCGGGCAGTAGTGTACAAGCTCATTAGGCCTATTGTACATGAGCAGTACTACTCATTAGGCTTAGTGTACAGTAGCAGTATTCCAACTATGTACTAGCTGTATATATATTAGGCTAACGGTAGAATGGTCAGTTACTACAACTAGCCTCATTAGGCCTATTGTACTGCTTATATTATACAAGCAAGGTCTATGTATCATGGTAAGAATTTTGAAAATATAGCTTAATATATTAATATTATTTAATAAAAATAATGATTTTAAAATATTTTCTCCAACTAACTAAATATTGTGTACCAGTCCCTCTTCCGGGACCCGATACAATTTTTATAAAACATGAGGCAATTATGAAACATGAGAGCAATTATGAAAAGAAAAGAGTATTAAACTCGATAGAGAGGCAATTATGAAACATGAGAGCAATTCATAAAGAATAACAAAGTAACTTACGGCCATGGCTATGAAGCATGAGCAACCACATATCTGGAAGACTTGAAATTAGAAGCAAACAGAGAATCCATTTCATGGTGGAATTTTCTGTAGTCAGAGCAAAGTCATCTGAAAATATCTTCACTGAATGACTAAGAAAGGATGCTTGATTCACAGGTCTAACAAAATAACTCAGGCAAAAAGACCACATTTCGTACTTCAAAGACAGTATTAGTTAAGCGGGACATCCTTGCAGCTATCGGTGATACAGTGGAATCCCTCTACGGTTTGAATTAACATCCCGGAAGAACAAATTCACTAATACCTGTAGTTCATAGTTCCTTAGAGTTGATCATGTTCCCAACCAAGACCAGGCAGGCTGTTAGAAAGCAATAAGAAGTACAAATGGTAGTAGGAGCTCTGAAGTTTGCATTTGCCGAAACCAAAAATATGTATTTAAAGCACAGCATGCGCGTTGGAACGCAACAGTTCGTTTAAGAATGGAAAAGCATATCCTGTAAAGCATCCTCAACCAGAAGGGTTGCATGACTGCCATTATTATGCTCGAAAGTTGAAACCACAAAAATTTTAAAGATTATGCTTGTTAATTCTAAAGATCCAAATTCCAACAGATGGTGCGGTAATGTCAACTTGGTTTCCAGATGTCACGGTTACATGATGAATAACCATTGTTCCACTCGAAGCACAAAGGGAGCAAACAATTAAAAGAATGCATCTTCTGCAAGCACTTCTTTGGGGAGGGGGGGGGGGGGGGTCCTTGCCACCAATATTTGATAAAAAGTTTTCCTTCTCTTAAAAGATTGTTATCCGCTGCAAGGAGAACTTCTAAATGCTTTATCATGCCGCTTCTCCTCACACCAACTTCTATAAGTGAACTGCCAAGCTACTTAGTTGTTGACAGTCCAGTAACATCCTTCACTCGCATTCTGAAATGAAACATATACATGAGCTGCAGAGCGTAAGAGCAAGTCATCCTGTCATGGTTATTCTTCATGGTATGTAACCAAACTGTTACTGCACCATTATTATCGTTTGCACAAGGATGAATTGAAACTAATAGAAATAAAGAAAATCTTCTCACCGCTGACAATCTTTATTCATACAAATAACATTGGTCTGCCTCTAGTTTCTCTTTACATGACCATCCATTTGTCTGATGGTTGACAACATATTATCTAGCATCTGCCTATGATTAGGTACAAAGAATTGGATCATAACCCCCGAAGTAAATGGGGAACAGCAAGAATTAAAAGATCAGGAAAATGTTGAAACAACACTAGATTATGAATGCAGTACCCTTCGATTGAATATTGACCAAATAAATTACCAGTTTTGCTCCTGAACATCATAACGTAGATGCTTCCCTATGAGACCCAAAGATTGATCCTTCAATCACAAGCAATTTATTGATCCTTCCACTGTATCGCAGAAGCTTTTCTACAGTAATGCGGAGAGCATCAAACTATATGACAAACAAATAAGCGAACTTAATGTCCTCATCTGCAAAAGATGGCAAACCACCAGAATGCAAAATCAGGTTTGTCTAGGGGAAAAAACTGGTTAATTGATAAAGCAAACTACATCTAAAAGACAAGAAACAACTAGCAAAACGATAAAGCAAACTACATCTAAAGAGACTAAGCAATTCAAATTGATTTCTGTGGTAAAGTCAATAATAGCTACCCGATTTATATAAATAAATACATCATCAAGTTAAGGAAAAACATAAGGCCCCAGAATCAAGGAGGATCTGAGAAAATCTAGCCTGGATGTTGAAGAAATACTGAGAAAGAAGCTCTATGTCAGATCCAACATGCAGTTTCAATTGCAATTGTGCTCGCCATCCTCCACAAAGCTCTCCCAAATTGCAATCAGCAGGTATGAATGTTCTAGCCCAAGTTTCATCCACAAGGTAATGACCTGGGCTACGAGTTACTCAGACAAGAGGACTCCCCTGATATTTGTGTTGCTTCCTCTGGAACTTGTTGAGAGAGAATCTCTGCCTCTTTGAGATTACCAACTTTTTTGTTTTCATCAACTAATGAAATCAAGGTAGCTGCATTGGGTGTAAACCCAATTTCCATCATCTGCTGTAACAGCCGATTGGCTTCATCAATATCACCCGCTTTGCAGAAAGCATCAATCAAGGTTCTATATGTAGAAGAATGAGGCTCGATGTCACGTTTCACCATTTCATTGAATAACCCCAAAGCTTTGGAAACTTCTCCTATGCTACAAAGGACACCAATAAATTCGTCATACATGATGTTGTTCAAGGTGAACCCATTCGCTAGGATCTCATCGTAAATCTTCAATGCCTTAGCTGAGTTCAACTCTACGCAGAGAGCACGAATAAGAACCGTACAAACAGCTTCATCAACTTTACAACCCATAAGCAACATTTCATCGAACAAATCAAAAGCTCGTGCTATGTTTCCAACCATGACATATCCATCTATGAGAGACGTATAAACAATAGCATGAGGTACCAATTTTTGCTCCTGCATTTCTACAAATAGCCGAGAGGCTTCTTGCATATTTTTGTCCTTCGAGTAGCCATTGATCAATGTTCCATAAGTGACCTCATCAGGCGAAACCTGCTTTACCACCATCTCTTCCAGCAACTGTCCAGCCTCCTGAAGCTTCCCGAGCCTGCAGTAACCACTTATCAACATGTTATAAGTATGTTTTCTCATTGGGAAACCTTTGTGCGACATTGTCTGGATCAGTTCAAGAGCCCTCTCCATGTTCCCTTCCATGCAGCAGCCTTGAACAAGAACGCTGTATGCAAACTGATCCAATTCAATTCCTTCCGAAACAATCTCATCATAAAGAGCCAATGCATCCACCAGATTTCCGGACCTATGATAACCTTCAAATATAATAGCATACGTCCAACTATCTGGTTTCACACCCTTTTCTGCGATGCTTTTCAGCATCTCCTTAGCCTTCAAAACATCACCCGACTTGAGGAGGCCATCGATAAGAACATTATACGTGACAATATTAGGCTCTACCCCCTTCACTAGCATCTCATCATGCAGTTGGAAAGCTCTCTCCATATTACCTTGCCTACAAAAGCCGGAAATCAATCCGGTATAGGTGAACACGTCGGCCTCCAGCTTCCTCTCTCCCATCTCAGCAAAGACGTCCATGGCCTCTTCCATCTTCCCAGCCTTAGCAAGACCATGAATCATAACACTGTGGATTTGCACTCCAGGAGTGATGCCCCCCTCAAACATTGAACGGAATAGGGACCACGCTTTCGCCATATTATCCGATTTGAAATGGCCATTTATGAGGGCCGTGTAGATCACTTCATTTGGAGCTACACCTCGACCAATCATGTCCTCAAATACTCCATCTGCTTCCTCCATTTTCCCAGCTTTACAGTAGCCATGAACAAGAGGGCCATACGTATAAACAGTGGGCGCCAACCGTTTCTTCTCCATTTCCTTCAAGTAGCTACGTGCAGCTTCCATCTTTCCTGCTTTGCACAAGCCATTTATAAGAGCATTGTAGCAGAAGACATCAGGAAGTACACCCTTTTCCGGCATTCCATCGAAAATTCTCCGCGCCTCTTCGATTTGACTTTCCTTGCAGAATCCGGCGATCAGCGTCGTGTAGGTAACCGCATTTGGCCGCAACCTTGATCCCTCCATCGTCTCTAAAACACCACAAGCTAGTTTTAATTCTCTATTTCGGCAGAGTCCATTGATTAGCACACTGTAAGTAACCACATTCGGAGGTACACTCAATCTCTTCATTTCGTCAAACAATTCAAGTGCCTTTGGAGAATTCTTCGCACAGCAATGCCCCTCAATGAGAGAATTATACGTTGAAGTGTCCGGCGTGTACCCTTTCTCGATCATCTCGCTCAAGAATTTGTGGGCTTCCTTCATCCTCCCAATCTTACAAACACTGTTAATGATGATATTAAACGTGACGGCACTCGTTTTCCCTCCAGATTCCCCCATCTCTCGCCAAATCTTCATTCCCTCTTCGACGTTGCCTTCTTTCATCAATCCATCGATCAACGACGTGTAAACGATCGGATCCGGCTTTACGCCCAAATTCTGCATCTCATTTAGGTACGATTTCGCCTCTTTCGATCTCCTTCCTTTGCACAACCAATTCACAAGTATGCCATACGTGTATGCGTCGGGAACCAAGCCCTTCTCTGTCATCTTCTTCATCATCTCAACGGCTTCGTCAATGGCGCCCGCTCGACACAAACCACCGATCAACGAATTGTACGAAACCTCGTTGGGCTCGCACCCTTTCAACGCCATCTGTTCGAAAACACCCTTGGCTTCACCTATCTTTCCCATCTTACAGAATGCGTTGATCAAAATTGTGAACGTGTAGACATCAGGCTGCACTCCAGCACCCAAGATATCGTCGTACACTTTCCAGAAAACGTCCATCCGGTTAGCCCTCAGAACCGATCCCAGAAGCGAGTTACAGAAACGCAATCCGGGGGCAAACCCTCCTCTTCGGCACATAAGCAAAACCCTAGCCGCATCGTCCACCCTACCGGAAGAGACATAGAGATCCATCAGCATCTCGAAAGCCACCGCATTAGAGCCGAATTCGCTGCACGCACTCGCGACGGCTGCCAGAATTGCGTCAGCGCCCTCCCGATCGTGCACGCGGAGCATCCGTTCCGCGAGGGAGCGCGCGGGCCCAAACATGGAGGAATTGCACAGCGAGACAAGAAGAAAGGAGAAGGAAGCGAGGGTCTGCGGGGATCGCATCGTCTTCTCGGACCAATTGAAGAAGTTGAAAAGGCGCAGGGGATCGCAGGAGGCATCGCGGTGACGGAGAAGGAGGTCCTGGATGAGTTCAGGACTGAGGCATGAGTGGAGATCGGAGGAGGAGTTCAGGAGGAATTGCCAATTCCCGTGCCTTAGGATCCCAATGATCTTCTCCGCCAACTGTTCGTCATTCCTATCACAGAACGCCGGTTCTTCACCGGAGGAGGGTTGGGTGCAGAACCTACGGGCATTGACGTCAACATGGAGAAGATTACGATTCGTGAAGATCAAGGAGCCCGCGGCTCTCGGATTCCTCATCTGCACTACATTCATACACCACCACTCTCTTTGGAGAGAGAGAGAGAGAGAGAGAGAGAGAGAGATGTTTCGTGACTGACGATCGGGAGACCCTCCTCCCTTCTCCAGCATGCGACGCTGTTTATGTGCGTGCGTTGTTCTTCTTTCTCTTTTGTTTAATGTGCAGCGCGCTTACCGGCTTTGTCGTGATGGGTTAATATCCGTATGGTGGTATAAACAACCTGTCGATATAAAAAAAAAATCTTTGGCACCTATTGACATACTTACGTTACGTAAACGTGAACCAAGTTTCTCTCTCTCTCTCTCTCTCTCTCTCTCTCTTGGGTAGTTACTAGAAGTGCAGTATGTGTGCAATCGACTGACTATAGAGATTTCTAGTTTATTAATGGACACGATGATCCGGCGACTAATGACAAAGACCAAGGGTTGGACAAGGTTTTTCTGTACATTTTTCGGTCTCAGGCCACCTTTACAATCATCCCAGACATGGGTTTCCACCAATGATGTTTCAATGTGTAATAAGATGGTTTGGGTAAGAATACAAAATCCATCACTTGCATTTGTCTCTCATGCTTTAATCAAATTGTTCTAAAACACCTGCTTTTTGATGTCTTTATATGGAAGATCCCCATATCTTCATGTCTGTGCTAAGTTTTATACTCTATTTCATTTTCCTTATTGAAATCTCTAATTTTTGGCAAAAAAAGGCATTTTTTCCTCATAAAAATTAATTTTATGGCCATTTAAAAAAAAATCCTAGATACATGCCCCCAAATAGCGGCAGACCTACTACTCATGGTGAGGTAAAGTGTCTCCGTTGCCTGAGAAATAAAAATCTACAAAGGTTTCTACAATTGGTTCTTGAAAATGTACATGGATCTCTTCACCAGAATTTCTGTGACAGCTTGGGTTGGATCGAGCTTCAAACCCAGCTTAAATCCGGAATCAGATGCACAAAAAAGTAAAAGAGAGAGAACTTATCGATAACGATGGGTTTGAGTTGAGGAAACAAGGCCTGATTTTCCTTCCAATTTAACAATAATCTTGTATGCTTTTGAGGGCGATTTGCCCACCATTGATCGAGGATGAAGAGGAGACTGGAGCGATTCCATTGGAGGCTGGAAACGACGAAAACCGATAGCTTTGGCCAGCATAAATATTCATTTTGAATTTTTTTTGGTTGAAACTTCAACCTTTGGTCTTGATATGAGTATGAACCAAAAGCTCATTGAACGACGAAGAGATTCGTACCAATCTTGGCTCAAACCCTGTTTTCAAGATAAAAAGTCACTTATACGTAGTGAACTATGTAGCCAGTTCCATCTTCTTTTATAAAAGAGATGTATTTGGTAATGAATTCACCTTAAAATATAACATAATTAAATAAATTCACTTCGGATTATACGAGAAGTAAACAGCTCACCTCGGGTTTTTTGGAGGTGGTAAATGAACTCATCTCAAGTTGCAAAAAAATTAAATTAAACCTTTATAGAGTTTCATATATAGCTAAAAGGAGATGCTTTATAAATAAAAGCATGAGATTATTGTAAGAGAGCCTTGACCTTGTATCGTTTGTTCCCCATTGGCGTATCTCTTTTTCCATATATTTGAGAAAACTCACTGTAATTCTTAGTTATGTAACTAAGATTGCATAAACCTATCACTTTAGTACGTTAGTCTGTCTAAAACTTGATTGCACTTGTGCAAGGCGAGTCATGAAATCTTCATTATATCTTAGAAGAATTTGTTGATATTCTTTCAACTCGGTCTTTTGATTCTGGGGGCAACAAATAAGACTAAAGATTAGTGAAACCCGTGCCTTAAAAGACACATGAACGTCATCATAGAAGCTCATACATAATGCAACATCAACAAGGTAGAAACCGAAAGCTTGTTGGTTTCAATCTTCAAAAAGCCTCCAACACCAACAAACCCCACCTAATTTGGCCGAGATCAATAAAATCTTTGGCAAGACTAATATTTTTTTATAAATCAACTTCAATTCAACGATCTAGAGGGTTACTAGCATTGATTGTGATGGGGAAGGAAAGAAGAGAGCTTGCCTAATAGTTTGGTACGAATGTTGGCTGAAGTCGCCACTAGAATTAGCATAAATGGGGAGGAAATTGTTGGTTGGTGGTGGTTCTAGGGTTGCACCCTAAAACGGTGGCATGTCTCATGGATCCAGTTTGTTGGATCCAGTTTGTTGTGGACAATAGCTCATGGATTGGATCCAGTCACCCGAAATCTTTATATTGTATCATATTTGGATCCAAGTCTCGTTCTTGGATACAGAAGAGTGACTTTGGTATTTGTTAAGTTTTATGGATAAGTATTGAATGAGATGGCTTGGTGGTATCACTTCATATCGATTCGGATAACGATTAGTGCATAGGTCGAGGTAGGGATATGTTTTTTCAAATGTCCATGATTTACGTGATTTTCTATTGCTTCCATATGATGAATTACGGTGCTTGTGGTAACTGTTTTATAATGTTCATGCTTGATAAGAGTTATGATTGCATGTGTTGTTAGTTGTGTGAGTGCCTTGATAATAAAGATGGACTTGTTTTGCTATACGAATGTTGTTGATGAGACACTTTGTGTATCACGTTGAGAATTGTGTAAATATGATTGAGGAACAAGAATATTAAAGAGATTGATATAGTAATTGTCCAAAAATATTGGTCCTCCCGTGGAGGTCTCTAGAGATTCGATTATAATGTGATGGAATCTTTGGATGATTGATTAAGGAAAGAGCGAGTTCCCAGGTATTCTGGTTGCAACTGTGGATGGCATTATGGATTAGTCGTGTGTTTGGATGAAAATGTGTACCCATTGCTATTAGCAAGGCTCCATTGACTTGTGCAGTCTTGGTTTATAATAGAGCATAATTATCCGAATTAAATAAAGAGATGCACGGTGAAACGCGATTATGGAGATGCGTGTGTATGGCTTTGATACTAGATAATAAACTATGGTTGTGTTTACTGGATTGGCAAATGTTACGTATTGTTATTTTAAATATGCATGCTTCTTGTATGTAACTCTATATGAGTTTAATGTCTTTCTAACTAGACATGTGTTGGTATGCTTATCTCTTCATAATTACCATTTTACAGGTCAAGTTACAAGTTGATGAATGCTAGGTTGACTTAACAAGAAAGTCATAAGTTTAGAGAGATTGTGGAAGTCTCCAGGTATGCATGTCGCCCTTATTCTAAAGTCTCACACTATGTTGCAAATTTTCTGTGATCTCATTCAGTCTTTTGCCCATCTGCTGTAGAAAGCCTGCTGCAAGGTGAATCCGTGTCATGAGGCCGCGCTTTTGAAGGTAGAACCCTTTCTTGCATTTTGTGGCAAAACCAACTGCCTTGCTGCTAACTTCAGTTCCCACAGACGTTTCTACCGTCGGGATTTCTTGTACCTTTGTTATATGATTCTCATTCCCTTCCTGCTGCATTACATACCTTGCTTTTATCCACATACAGCTTTCTTTTGTGTCACAACGCTAGAAACGGGAACAGACACAAATCTTGGTATCTGGTACTAAAGGGGGTCCAATTGCACTCCCTAAGATCTGGAATCTACCCAATGTTGCCTCGTTTTCAGAAACGCCTTCTTCACAGAAGTGACTTTCCTTTTCCCATGCCATTAATTCATCTCCCCACTTAAAACTGGTATTTTTTTGCCTCTACTACCCACATTTGTGCATAGCAGCAGAAGAAGCTTAAAGCATGTGTAGCCCTGTAGCACTCAACCACGGGCCACTAGCCAAATAGGACGTGAAGTCACCCATCATAGGCAATTGAAATATGTTCTAATCACATTGGCACTAAGAGAACAACCAAAAGGGATTGCATTGCCACTCAATGTCGTGATTGAGTCCGTGTCCGGTGTTTCTTTTACACACACTGCTGCATGAGCATAGAAGCAGAAGTGGCCTACTAGATACACTTCATATATCATCAAGCAGCAACGCCACCAGTAGTATATCCACTACCACTCTTGGTCTGCAGGTTGGTAAGGGAGTGACATTTGATTCTTAATGGGATTCAAAAGTATTATGGAGCAGGGCTTAACGAAACCTCAGCTTTTTCTTTACCACCAAAGATGGATACGAACCTCATCTTGGTACTACCATACACAGTATAACTTTGAGGCCTTTGTTAGGAGACTGCAAGAACAGTGAAATAGGAAAAGTCCATCGAATGAAAGTTGCATCTATCGTCAAGAATTACAGTTCATGTACCGAAGCTTGTGCCTCTAAGTATCTATTATATGATAAAAACTGCAACTGCTGTAATGTGAATGTTGAACCCTTCAAGATATGTTGATAATTGCTGATAAAAGGGAAGGGGAATGTCAACGCTCAAAGAAATCTCCACAAAGCTGCCGGAGGCAAAAACCACTATGCTAACAGGGTTGATGGTGTTGCCTGTACCAATGGGGCTTGCAAAACTTGGGGGGCAACAGCTTAGTCTCTTGGCCTTCTGCAAGGTCTCCCATGCCTCGACTAAAAGATAAAAACCTGATACTCCAAGACTGTAGGAGTTCTCTGTCAAGTTCCATCTACACATGGTATCTCAAGGAAGCAGCTGGCATAGCCTGGCAGTAGCTAGCCATTGTATATTAAGGCCAGCAGTGTCACTTTGAGCCACATCTATAAGACTGCTAAAATTAAGCAACGTGACCCGGATTCTCAGTTTATACTCCTGCGGACTATTGTAATTTGTTAACTATTATCGGACTGGGCTGCGATCAAAATTGGAAATTGAAGTCCTGAAGTGAGCGATAGATTTGGCGATATTTGAACAAAGCATCGAGTTAATGGATTATACTGGGAAAAATCACGTTCAATAATTTCAACAGTCAAAATTCATTCAATGTCTTGCTAGCTCCGTTCTCTTTAACTTTTGCGTCTCTCTTTCTGCTGGTAATATCGCAATGGTGGTTTTATTGGATGGTGTTGTTATCACAGTTTTGAACGTCTGGATTTCTAAGACTTCAAGGTGAAAACCCTATGATGGCTGGCTCTGCTTCTTCTTCAGCCTACGATTGTTTTTTCTCTGAAGGCAAGGTGCGGTTAGGCAGGATTGTGACGGTGTCTATGATAATAAGTGTGTTCATATGTAATACCGGCAGCTTCATAATCATAGAGCCACATAGATGTTTTGATAAAGTCACACAAATTCACTTGAGAGCTGAAATTCCTGACGCAATAATTCTTAGGAATCCACTCCCATCTCGTGCATCCCAGTTACCATATTTTTGAAAGTGCAGGGAAATTGAAACTAAGTGGTAGAACTGAATGGAGAATTTTGAAGGATTAAGACTTGAGTAAACTTCGCCGTCAAAGTGAAAGAAGGCAAAGTAACCTCCGATAAGCAAATGAGAATCCTCAGCTTATCATACTAGATTTGCATCTTGTAAGTAATTCAGCAGCTGCAATAAATAATAAACAAGTGAAAGCAACCTTCAAGCATAACCTTTCCCAAAACAGTTGAGGCATCGCTGCACCCTGGGCACCACAAAAAAGACGCCATTACCAAACCAAGCGAAGCACATCTACATGATGAAACTAGGAAGTACTTTGCACGCCCAAGATTCCCAGTTCTCTGAGAATCAGATTCCAAATACTTTGATATCGTTGGGCTGCTGAAGCAAATATTATGAAAGAGATTCACTCCCACATGGCGGCTTGCAAGAGCTCAAATCATGTGGGCCGAAGGACAACGCAACCAGCAGTAGGAAAAGAAATGCACGAATTTCCCTTACTTGTTGCCGTCACATGTTGGACAAAGGCATGGATTTATGGCCACAGGATCAAAAAGAGGAGACCAATCAATGGTGGATTTTCCTTTGCACAGTTTGCATGGGTAGAAACCCGTTCCTCTACAGGCATCACATTTAGATGCATGTTTTTTCTGCACCATTGAAAAGAAGAACAAAGGTCACGGTCTATATGAGAGATTGCCGAATGAATTTTAATTTTATGAGAAATATTTTGAACAAGTTTTGACCTTGTTGGCGTCCGCAGCAGATTGGAGTGCACCAACCACAACAGAAGAAGCGAAAGAGAGGGTGAAAACACCACCAAAGAAAACTGAAGCGGTCACCGCCAACATCCGCAATGCGCGAGGAACGCCAGCCATTTCTCCCACTCACCTGTTTACAAGGAAGAACTTCAAAGTAATTACTGTGTGTGTGTGTGCGTGTGCGCCCGTGAGACTGAAATTGAAAGCGAAAACCCATTCAAATACAAGTTTGTGGAAAAGCTAACTCGACTTTCTTTCAAGCATCTCAACAAAAAATTGTGGGCAGAAGCAAGTCTAAAAGAGAGAGAGAGAGAGGAAGGTTCAAATACAAGTTTGTGGAAAAGCTGACTCAAACTTTCTTTCAAGCATCTCAACAAACAAATTGTGGGCAGAAGTAAGTCTTAAAGAGAGAGAGGGAGATTCAAATACAAGTTTGTGGAAAAGCTGACTCGACTTTCTTTCAAGCATCTCAACAAACAAATTGTGGGCAGAAGTAAGTCTAAAAGAGAGAGAGAGGGAGATTCAAATACAAGTTTGTGGAAAAGCTGACTCGACTTTCTTTCAAGCATCTCAACAAACAAATTGTGGGCAGAAGTAAGTCTAAAAGAGAGAGAGAGAGAGAGAGAGAGAGAGAGAGAGAGAGAGAGAGAGAGAGATTTTCCTTTTCTTTTTTCCGTTACAACGGTGGGCCGAAGCATAAACACGGGCGGGAGTGAGGGGGGTGTCCGAGAACCAGATGAGCTAACGGTCTCCCTGCAGGATCGAGAGATAAGCAGGAAAACGTCTGTTTGAATCGTGGAACAACATTGGACATGCTACTCCGTTCTGTAGATGACCAAGACGACCCTAAGTATCTTTACTGTTTGACTAACCAACATCTTATAAATCCGAATTTTCAAGTAAGCTACAACGCAACATCTTTACGGTTCGGTTTTGTGGAAGCGGAACTGGAATGGTTGGCTGTGTTTGAGATTAGAAATCCAAATTACTCCACTAAAATCATCTACAATCGTGAGAAAATAAAAAACACTAGTTGGGGATTGGACTTCTAAGTATCCTCCCTTACATCAAAATAGATTAGTACAAAAACTATGAGTAGATTTACTTTCATTTACAGGAAAATATAATCGACTTTGTTTAGCAAGAGGGCAGCAAATCTCATACTTTTAAAAATAAAATGAAAATTCAAGCACTGACGTTGAACTCATCTTAGGACACTGCGTTATCTTTTAACGGATGGCACTTGACCAAACTCCCCACGGCCAATGCCGCCCGGATGTGCAGCGCGGGCATTGCCCAGATTAAAAGTGGCGCCGCCTCGATCCAGGAATAAGTAAAATAACATTAAAAGTAATTGGTATTTCACTTATCACTGTTTCCAAACTACCACTCACTTATCCTACACCTCTCAAGTCATTTCAAAAGTCAAACTAGAGTCAAGCTCATACAGGTCTTCTCTTCCCCGTTGATTCGCCCAGCGCGTTCCCTTGATTTGTGGTTTCAGCTTTGGATAGTGAGACTAGGATAGTGGGAATCTCGTTAATCCATCACATGCGCGTAACTAATTAGATGACGAGACATTTGGCTACCTTAAGAGAGTCATAGTTACTCCCGCCGTTTACCCCGGCAGATTTGAATTTCTTCACTTTGACATTCAAAACACTGAGGCAAAAATCACATTGCAGTTAATATCCGCAAGGACCATTACAATGCTTTGTTTTAATTAAACGGTTGGATTCCCTTGTCCATGTACTAGTTCTGAGTCCATGTACCGATGCCTAGGGAAGAGGCCCAGAAGAGTAGTTTCCCAATCGTCCCCGGCCAGAGCACCGTGGTGACCCGCTCTCGCCGGGAGCGGTTCGAGCAATCCCAAGACGGTGATGGGTTCGGGACTGGGACCCCCAGTGCCCTGGCCCAGGAGTCAATCAGCCTTTTCTCGAGGGGTTACGGATCCATTTTGCCGACTTCCGCTTGCCCTACGTTGTTCCATCGACCGGAGGTTATTCACCTTGGAGACACGATGCGGTTATGAGTGCGATCGGTCGTGGGAGGCACTCGATCCTTGACATTTTTCAAGGCCGCCGAGGGGTGCACCCGGATACTATGCGCGATGTGCGGTGCTCTTCTAAGCCGCTAGACCACCTCCGGTGAGCCGTTTCCATGGGGTAGGCAAAAGCCGTGAAGCACGTAAAAGTTAACTCTTTCCGGGGCCCTGCCGACGTCTCGGACTCCCTAACGTTGCCCGTCGGCTACCACGTCCGGTTCGGGAATTTTAACGATTCTCTTTTGAAGTGCGTGCTCGTGGCACTATCGGACAGGCTTATCCTTTGAGTCCAGGATCAACTAACCTATGTGCAAGTGTCGTTCACATGGAACCTTTCCCCTCTTGACCTTCAAAGTTCTCCTTTGAATATTAGCTACTACTACCAAGATGCGCAGCTGATATTGCACACCGCTCCGCCCAAGCTGGCGCCCTAGGTTTTGCAGCCGGTGACCGCTATGCCCTCTATTCATTAGGGCACATGGCCTTTGCCCCAACGGTCGGGTATAGAGTCGTGACGCTTTAGCGCTATCCATTTTCGAGGCAGCAGTTGATTCGGATGGGTGAGTTGTTACACACTCCTTAGCGGGGATTTTAACTTTTATGACCACCGTCCTACTATCTTAATCGACCAACACCCTTTATGGGGTCTAAGTTAGCGCGCAGTTAGGCACCATAACCAGACTTCCGGTTCATCCCGCATCGCCAGTTCTGCTTACCAAAAATGGCCCACTTGGAGCTCTTGATTCCGCGTCGCGGCTCAACGAAGCAGCCGCGACGTCCTACCCATTTAAAGTTTGAGAATAGGTCGAGGGCGGTGCGCCCCCGATGCCTCTAATCATTGGCTTTACCTGATAGAACTCTCATGAGCTCCAGCTATCCTGAGGGAAACTTCGGAGGGAACCAGCTACTAGATGGTTCGATTAGTCTTTCGCCCCTATACCCAAGTCAGACGAACGATTTGCACGTCAGTATCGCTGCGGGCCTCTACCAGAGTTACATCTGGCTTCACCTCACCCAGGCATAGTTCACCATCTTTCGGGTCCCAATAGGCATGCTCCCACTCAAACCCTTCTCAAGAAGATCAAGGTTGGCTGGCAGTGCACCCCGGTGAGGAGATTCTGCCACTCAACTTCCTTTCGCCTTTCGGGTTTCCACTCCCATAAGCTCGCACACTTGCCAAACTCAGTCACAACCATGATTTCTGTGGCGCACGCACCCACACGCACCCTTCCTCTTACAACTTCATAGCACGAGCACCAGACAACACATGGGCAAAGATGCACACACCGGACGTTCCTTGTTGTGACTTGAAGTTCCTTTGTACGCGCATTGTATATGCGAGTCATGTACATAGTGTAACTGGATGGAACTAGGTCATCTAAGTCATTAGTTGGGTTGGGACTAGACTAGGCTGGGTTAGTAGGTTAGCCAAGTGTGGTTAAGCCTAACTAAGTCGGGTTAGTAAGAAAGGAATATTCCTTAGAATATTCTTCCAGCCAAGGAAAGTGAAACACATTCAACCGAGCCTATAAATACTCATGGGCAGGTTACCTCATCCATAAGATCCTAGTGAGTGAGTGTCACTCCAGTCTGCGTGTGTGTGCGTAGAGATATGTGAGAGTGTAGAGGACTTCCGCAAGGTAACAAACAGAGTGCAGTTGAGGTAAACCCCTGTTGGATGCAAATCTATTAGGAACTTGATGTAAAAAAGCACATGAAATGAAAAGAAAGAGATTATGTATGGATTTGACAAAAACCATAGAAATGGGGAAAAGGATCGAGTGAAAAAACTTTATAATCTTGAGATTTCTCCACAAAATCAACAAAAGCAATGATGGGAAAGGCTTGTATCGTACGATACCGCATGATATGTATCGTACGATACATCACGATAAATCGCACAATGCGATACACATGCCTATATCGTGTCATATTCTTATACAATACACGATAAAATTGTATATAATCATAAAGAGTACCAAAAAAACAACATGAACATGAAGGCAATCCAGGAACCGGAAAAGCTTTACACTAAGTATTGTTTTGTTCTATAATCTCTATCTACAACCATTTCTTGTGAAGAAGAAAAATAGAACAAAACCAGCTTCCCCAGTGCTGATGTCTTACCCAGGGGATTCTAGATGAAGTTGGGCTATATATTGCTGTAAGAGAGGAAAGAGAAGCTATGCTTAACATCATACTAAAAACTCAATCTCGTAACTACTAGATTGAATAAAATTCTAGGTGTCGTATAATTAGTTAATTCGTTAAAGTTCTTCCATCGCCTATGAACTACAAGATGAATAGGCAACAACATTACCTGGAAATTGACCGGAGAATCACAAGTCTTGACGTTACTAGCACATCTACCAATTTGGTGCATGAAGGTTGAGCATATGCAGGATTACAGAAAAAAAAAAATCTGTATAGTATCTGCTAGATTTACCTTGATGTTGCGAAGATGGCTTCTTTTAGTATGGATCCTTAATATGCACAGTGGCAGAATCAGTTGAACGTTTGGCATAAGATTGATTGCATTAACACAGAAACAAGCCAGATATATGAAGGTGAGAGCCTAGAACACAAATCTTCTATTGAAAAAAATATAAGCAATTTGAAACAAAGTCCTGCATTCAAAAGTCACACAGGCTGTGAAATAAAATGGAATTCTGCCATACAGTCTGTTGATGCAGTTCCTGTGCATGTGGATCAAGAGATTTCATGGAGCAGGGATTAAGCCAATGTTACACAGGTTTGGCACACCTAGCCTGCAACACTCATGGCTGAATGTATTCTAAAGGTATTGCATGAAGTAGGCCCAGAACCGCTGTTTTCAATCCTAATCCTTCTTGGACAATCTTGCTATGATCCCTTGGTTACTATGGCAGGTTGGGCGCTTTCTGTAATTCACTGTGACAAGTTGCTAAATAGCCTAGCTGGATACAGGACAATAAAATAAGACAACACCAAAGCGCTCAATAGCAAAAGAGAAGACATGAATTGGACCAGTGAATCATTTGTTTTTAGGTCAACATACAGCAAAACAAGTAGGACACAAATTTAAAGATAGAACTTTGGACGACAAAAGGATTACCGCTATATATTTCTTTCAGGCAAACAGACAGAAAGTCTCACGGATCAAGTAAACATCCAACCTGCATAACTTAGAAACAAAAGGTGGATTGTTCTATAATTACGGGTATTGAATCTCAGTTCCGTGACAATGAAAAGAACCTACAAGTAATCTGCAACTGTCACCAACGTCTTGCATAGATGAGAGCGGTCAATAAGAGCAATCCTGATCAAGCATCTACGACGAAAGCTGAGTTATGAACAACTCCTTGATTAGTAAAAGAATCTCTGTTTTTACACAATCGCATGTCTGAAGCCTTCTGGCATAGCTATAGACAGATTATCCCCACAATCAGAGTTTGGATCTAAGTACCATTTGATACTGTCATTATAATACCCATCCACATGCATATCCACAAGATTGTCATCATCCCCACCAACAGCCAAGGCGGATTCTTTGCAAATCTTTAGATCACCCTCAAGAACAATAGGTTTATCATCAGTGAACTGTTCGCAAGGCTCTTTCACAGACAAGTTCCAATCCTCCGACTTCAGATTATCAACACAATCTGCACTGCTTACCCCTTCACCAATGGTTCTCAAGGGGCTACTCCTCCTATGAGAAATGCCATCAACAACACTCAAAAAGTCATGACCATGAGAATCATTCAATAGCTGACCAGCATCAACGCCCTCTTTAAGCTCGTGGCAACCTCCCCAATCATCAAGATTGTTTGAATCATTCAGAAACAACGCTTCTTGACAATGACTGCTGGCTCTCACATTATCACAATGTGATGCCTCCTCCCATATACTTCTTACCTGCTGGTTAATACACATGAGATCTCGCGATAATGACGCTAATGCCTCTTTGGACAAATTCGGTATCTTCGATGCCACCCTGCCTAACTCATCTCTCATTTCCTCAATCTGCTTCAAAACCATCAATGAGTTAATCGCGTCCTCCTTACCAGCCGCAGGTGAACACTCCCCATCTGCCCCTTCACCATCCATACAGACAATTTCTCCGCGCTCGATTGCCAAACTGGCTGGCCCAACAAAGCGATGAATGATCCGGGCACTACCCTCATGGGGACCAGGTTCATGGCCAGAATGGACTGCATAGAGATTGAAAACTGCCTTCCCATCATCCTCATATGTAAAAGTTTTATCTTTCTGATTGTAATCTTTGATGGGGACGATAGCCCTGATCCTGAATCCGCATCCACAACGCTTTGAGATATATCTCTTCCTCTGTAGCACGCCCGACTTCTTCATGTTGGGCTCTCCGGCCCGGTGGCAACAGTAATCCTTCACTTCGGCCATGAATGGCTTGTACCTGATGTACTTCTGCCGAATGCAGAGAACTACCTTGTGCTTGGCCGCCAATTGCTGCAGCCTCTGCGGCACTTCCTTAGCAGGAACCTCAAAGGTATCAGTGTACTTAAACCGTCTGCGTTTTGACCTCCCCTGTGCTCCACTGATCTCCTCAGACCGGCAAACGGAACAATTCAGCACGCAGGCTCGGACAAACGCCTCCTGGATACCGTAAAATTTAGCACCCACAGTCCAAACCTGCTTGATCCTATCGATAGTCTCCTTCAAGCCCAAATGCTTCGATCCAGACCCATTTGAATGGCAATTTAAAGCGATTTCTTGCCATTGATTCACGTGGGGGACAAGTTGATTCGGGTTGTTCTTGAAAAACAGGGCATCTTCGCTGTCTTCGGTTGGGGAGGCTCCCAGTTTGTCCTGGATCCGTTTCCAGCCAGTGGCGTAGGCGGTGTCTTCATTTCGATCCTTCCAGACGCCACGCCACGAGGCGAGCACCGACGCCGGCGTCACCGCCCTGACCTCTTCAGGAGACGGATAGCGCGACTGCAAGATGCAGCGGGCCATCAACCGATGGGATTCGCGATTGAAGGTGTAGAATTGGTGGGAGAGGTAAGGCTCGGGGTTGACGACGGCCAACACTGGCCCTTCGGAGTCTTCCGAGTCGTCGTCCGAGCACCCAGCCGGCGAGCTCATTAGGGCTCCGATTAGACCCGAACCCTCGGTGGACATCTCATAATTGGAAGCCTCTTCTTCCGCTCTTCTTCCCATGTCGTCTAATTGCCAATCCGTACGCATCTCACGCCGTTCGCTTCTGCCTATCTAAAACCTAACCCTAATTCAAAGACAAATTAGAGAGAGGAAAAGAAAAAGAGCGAAAACCCTAACCTCTTGCCAAGGAATTGCACCTCCCCTCTTTGCTTCCTCCTTCCCGTTCGTTGGCTGGCGTTTCCTTTACTCTTGATAGAGAGAGGGGATTTTGTGTGGACTTCATAGAGAGAGAGGAGATTTTGTGTGGATTACAGAGAAAACATGGATTCCGTGTCACTTATCACTGGAGCAGAGAGGAAAGCGACCCACTTGAGAGAGAGAGGGAGAGAGTAGGTGTGCGCTACACGACAATATGATCATTGTTGGTTGAGAAGACGTTGCCTTCCTCTCACTCTTCGAAGTTGCGACCTCCTCTTCATTTATACGTTGCGAGTGAAACATTTCGGTTAATTCAATAGCGACACTCGACTCTCACGCACCTAAAAAGGTGCAAAGATTGCCCTTAATGTTTGAAGGTAACACCAATATCCCAAAGTTAACGTGGTCTCATAAAGTTAGAAAGATATTTTGAGTGATATGTGATGAGTACTAGTGAAGTTTTGTTAGAGATTAAGTTTGACGCAATACTGTCAACACCCAAATTTTTTTTTTCAAAACATTTGATTTTTAGAAATTTTGTCTTTTTTAAAAAAATTACTGTTTTTGGTCTTTTAAGGGATTTCAAATAAAGATACATTAAACAAACTCATTTCCGCACCAAAATTTCGTGGCAGCCTCAAAATATGGGTAAATGACACTCCTTTTAAAAAAATACAATTTTTACAAAGAGCCAAAAAATGGCTGCTTTGCCCTCAAACCCAAATTGGCAGGATTCTGCATTTTCAAATGATTTCTTTCAAAGGAAAGAAAGGATGGTTTCAAACAATTTTCTTCAAAGAAACAAATAGAAATGAAACATTGGGAATCAAACTAAAAAATGTTTGCTAAATGTCAAATTTATCAAATTTATATTTGAAAATCAAATCAAATTCAAATGAGGCCTTAGAAACTCTCCCGATTGAGGATAGTCTTACTCTCAAACTCTACACTCATCAAAGGGTTAAAGTGGTTTGACACCCTACACCCAAGGGTTAAAGAGGTTCAAGGCCCTACACCTATTGAAAGGGTTAAAGTGGTCTGACACCCTACACCCAACAAAGGGTTAAAGTGGTTGAAACGGTAAAGACTAATTCATGGAGTGAAATCATGTCACCTATACAAACAAACACTGAGAATTGAACTCAATGGTTTTTTAAAATGAATATTTGAAGATTTTGATAAAACTCAATATTTTCAAATGAAATGGTTTTAAATAATCAAAAAAAATATTTAAAACCATAAATATGAAATCAAACGCAGGATTAAAGTTCGATTCAAGAACAAAGCTACGAATCAAATCCAAAAGTGAAAGAAGCATTCCAATCCAATTTCGAAACAAAAGTAGGAATGCAGGGCCAATTCGAATCAGTCAACAAGTTTGGGTTGACTTCAACATGAAGAAAAGCAAAAGATATCCAAAAGAGAATGAAAAAGGTCAAAATTGAGCTAGTAGGAGGTTAGGCTATGTGGGCATAGAACTAAACGAGCCTTCTAAACATTCACCATTTATTTAGGAACTCGATCCATAAAGCACCATCCCTTCCAAGACCAAGAGTGGAAACAAAGCAACGATTCTTTATCCTTACCATATTATTCATGATTGTATATGCAAACTCTTCTTTAGGCTTGAACGTACGTACCTTGATCGAACCTCCCTTTTTACTTGATTGAACCTACTATTTGACTCAACACATGCTAGCCGATTGTGACCGAACCCATTTGACTGGACACACATATCTTGACCAACTTAATCCACCCACCTTGACCCAAGAGGGACTACAAGCCTACGTGAAGCCATGGGCAACCATGGATTGGGAGTTGGATCAAGCCTTGGGCTCCAATCACCCACCCGACCCACATCGTGGAAGGCTCTAGGCCTTCTCCCATGAGGCCTATAAAAGGGGCTCTTGGGGGTGTAGATGTGAAAATTTTATCCCAAAGCTTATGTAGAGACTTGGAATAAATTTCTCAATCTACTTTGTTCTTTCACGAGCATGCTAGCTAGTTTTACTTAAACTAGCAAAAATTATACTTCTGACTTCACGGAGTCATTGTGGACAAGTGAGATCTTTTTATCTTAGGTCTTCTTGAACCGATACTTAAGGGTCAGCCTAGACGCTTTGAGTATTAATTTGAGCTGAGTGTATGTTTCCAAAATTCACTTTGAAAGACAATTTTAATCAAACAATTTATACACTTAGTCTACAGAGTGAAAAATTTTCAAGTTCTAAAAAACAGAAACTGATTCTATTTTGAGAGCTTATTTCTGATTTTTTTTGGATATCTTAAAGATCTCCAAAATTCATGGAAGATTTATATCATATAGAGCAAAATGTGGATATTCTAAGACTATTTTTATTTTGTATTTTTGTGCTATAAATTTGAAAAATTAAATCTAGAAAAGACCACTGCTTAGGTGTTTCAGAACGTTCTGTTATAGAAATATAGAGGTCTAAATAAACCTCTGTATTTTGGTGTATAAAGCTTCGATTTCTATGAATTTCTTTTTGGAAAGCTATAGATATCAACTTTTCAATGAGACTAGTTTCATCAAATGTGACTCATTACAAACAAAGTTATGGAAAGATTAACTAACCTCTGTTATAGGAAAAATAAACTGTGCAGAACTGACTCTGAATTTGATCGATATTTTTCTGTTTTATTTATGATGCTACATGGCCCTAAAATTCTTGAAAATTTTAGTACAACAACGGTTTAAAAATGAAAAATACAACAACATTCGTATACAAGATGCTAGAAAATAGAGTTTCAGTTTTTAAAACATACGTGCATGCATTCATCCAAAATTAAAAGCAATCCACAACTAAATTAAAGTAAATGACTGAAAGAAAATGAATGTAAATACATATTTAGCTTAAGCATAGAGGGGATTAGGAGATATAAAAGTGTATAGAATATAGAGAGGTAGAGGAACACAAAATCAAACAAGTAGAATGCATAAACGTAACTAGAATAAAACGGATAACATTTCTACTTTATTACAACATGAGAGGAGACTAAAGCTCTATTAATACAATCCCTTTTAAATTGAATAAGAGGAAGAAAACATTAAAATCAGCAAAAGAAGAAGAGAACGCACTTACACTTCCTCCAATGACTCACGGCTCCAAGGAAGGGGACATTCCCTTATTGCCTTCTTCTCTCACTCTCTCTTTCTCTCTTTTTCTCTCTCTTTACAATACCTACTCTCTCTCTTGGACCCCTTCTACACTCCCTTCCATGCTCTTGAATCCATCCAATGCTAAAAATCATCCTCTCAAGGCCTCTATTTATACGCCAAGGGGGGAGGCTCCTAGAGCCTTCCTTGATGTGGATCGATGAGCTCTTTCTTGGCCCAAACTTGGCTCCAATCCAAAGAGGCCTGGCTGCACATGGCCTCACATGATCTTGTGGTCTCCTAGGTTAAGGTAGGTTCGGTAAAACCCATCGATTGGGTTTGATATGGTTCGACTTGGCAGGTTTGTTGAGGCAAGTGAGTCCAAACAACCAAGGTGCAATCCCTAGCCTTGATGTGGCACGATCCGGCTAGGTGTGCTTGATGGGCCAAGTAAACCACAATCGGCCAAGGTGTCGTCCTTCACATGCTTGGGCTGGGTGCCGTACTTCATGTGCGTGGGCTGGGTGCCGTCCCAACTAGGCATGGCTTGGATTGATCTGGCCTTTGGTGTAGTTCGGCTATGCCTTGTGAACCTTGATGTATCCTTTGATGCAAGTTACCTGGCTGGCCATGCTTGATCTTGGGCATTTCTTGGCCTAGCCAACTTGGGCTAGATGGGTGCTTGCTTTCGCTTCGAGGTTTGACTTGGCCTTTATTCGTTTCTTGCTTCAATCTTCTGTTGGGTTGGGCCCTGAATCTTCAGCAATTCTTTCACTCCATGATTTGTATTTCCTCAACCTTTCAAAACTTGGTTTCGAAATTTAGAATCCTTTGAATTTCCAAACATTTTAAAATCCCTTTTTGCTTTTATGAAATTTTCAAGCTGTATTAAAAATCGGGACTTTTGAAACAAGTTTGTTGTTTTGGAAATTCTGAAATAGGCTGGGCTATATTTCGAAAACATTTTGGGTGTTTACAGATGACCCTTTTTGCATTAATCCAAATTTATTTGGATAATGGCAAAGAAAAAACACCCTTTTGAATTTACTTCCCAAAATTTGACTTGAGAGTATGTATTTTTTCTTCATTTCATAGTATCCTTTTTCTCGATTTTTTGTGAAGGAGAGGATCTTAGCCAAAGGGGACTTAGATGCTAGTCCTAACATGATCATGTATAGCTGACTTTTTGATGAATGCATGCATGGTATGGAGTGTAGTGTGTGTGGAGATACTCGCTCATGAGGTGTATGGGCTTGAGGAGAAGCCTGTGAAGGCCGGCTGGCCCAAGTGAGACAATCCCATGTTGTTTCTTTTGATGTTTCGGGTTTTCAAAATTTCGTTTCTAGTTTCCATAAAAAAGGATTTCCAATTTCTCACATTTCCTTTCATTCGGGTTTCAATACCCACTACATAGTAGAGGTTTTGTAGGAAATTTTGGAAGCCATTTCAAAATTTAATTTCCCACACAACAAAGTCTAATTCTCAAACAAAATGAAATCCAAATAAGTAGGTCCTATTCTTACTCTGGGATTTTAATTGACAAACCTTTCTTCATTGGGATAAGTTGTAGGGGATTTAGGAAAGAGTTACCACGGTCCCTTATGAAGCATCACGTGGTTTAAGGCAAAGAGATAGAAAATTGCTCTTTTTGAGCTTTGGCTTTTCTTTTTCTTTAAAAAAAAAGACCTCTTTTTTTTGTAGAGGTTTTTGTATTCCCTTTTCCTTTTGGAAGACCTCTATATTGAAAGTTTTTCTTTTCTTCCTTTTCTTTTGATTTTGGAAGACCCCTATATTGAAGGTTTTTGTTTTCTTCCTTTTTCTTTTGATTTTGTCAAATTTTCCTTTTTGGGAATAAGAAAAGTGGGGAAAAACTCACCCCTTTGAATACTCAATTCAGCCAAGAACATCTCATTTCCTAATAGCATCTACCATTTGAAAATATTTTGCTATTTTGAACTAGGCCTCATTTTGTAAGCCAAAGATTTTTGAAATGTTACCAACTGATTTTGAAAACTCCACTTTTCATAAAGCATAAATTCTCTTATTTAGGGTCATATAATCCATTTTGATCCTTCTTTCAAAGGAGACCCTTTTTAAAATATTTTCGAAAGAATTTATCATAGACCCTATACATAATGTTTTTTCAAGTATTGGATATTTATAGGGTCTACTAAATTTCTTTCCTCAATATCAATCAACCAATATGCATTATTTGTGGTCGTCCCTCTCACAACATAGGGACCATCCCACTTGGGCTGCCACTTATCGAGCAGATGTCGGCCACAATGATGGGTGATTTTCAAGACAAGGTCTCTCACTTTGAAGTGGCGAGCTTTTGTATGCTTTTCATAATGTTGGGCTATCCTTTGCTAGTATGCATGTGGCAAGGAGCCTCTTCTCATTAAGTAGGTCAAGCTCAACCATCCTAGCTTATTGTAGGGTCTCTATGGAAAAATTGAGTACAAGTGATGTATGGAATAAATGTAATTTGGTATGAATGGGGAGTATGACATTTGTACCATAGACCAACTCGAATGGTGTGGCGTTTGTAGGTGTACGGATGGAAGTTCTATAAGCCCATAAGGCTTCATCTAACTTCTCATGCCATGTCCTAACCTTTTCTAAGGTTTTCTCAATGATGCTTATGAGAGTTTTGTTTGTGGCTTTGGCTTGACTGTTGCCTTGAGGGTAGTAGGGCGATGAGAAATGTTGAGTCATGCCATAGGTATTACATAACTTTTCCATCTTCTCATTCTTTAAAGGGGTGCCATTGTCCGACACTAGGTCTCTTTGAATTCCAAATCGAGCCAAGATATTTTTCTTAATGAATGCCACTACATGTTGTCCTTGGACATTAGCCAAGGAGGTAGCTTCAACCCATTTAGAAAAATATTCGGTGGCTCCTAAGATGAACCTATGTTCATTTGATGCAGTTGGTGAGATTGGTCCTATGATGTCAAATGCCCACATGGTGAAGGGCCATGGACTCACAATGGAATGCAAGATGGACGATGGAATATGAATGACATTTCCATGTGCTTGACATTGATGACATTTCCTAACATGATCATGACAATCTTGCTTTAGGGTAGACCAAAAATAACCAGCTCTAAGTATTTTCATGACCATCATATTTGCATTAACATGTTCTCCACATTCCCCATCATGAAATTAATGCATTATGATCCTAGCCTCATTAAGATCTACACATCTCAACAACATGCCGGTAAAACTTTTTTTGTAAAGAATCCCTCCCAAAATCATATATCGGGTTGAAATTTTTGGAATAAAAGCTTTATCGTGAAATCCTAAATTTTCTATAAGGTTTTTAATGTCTTGAAACCAAGGTTTTTCTATTGAATTTTGGTCATTTTGGCAAATCTCTAAATCATGGGTGGATGGAGTGGGTACGTGTAAGATCTCTAAGGATCGAGTGCCTATAGTGGGATTGATTCTTAAAGATGATCCTAAGGAGGAGAGGGCATTAGCTATGGTGTTGTCCTCTCTACTTATGTGAGTGAGAGTGCATGATTTGAAAGAGTCGATCAAATGGGTGTTCAATTCGTGGTATGGAATGAGTTTTTCATTTTCGACTTCAAATTTTCAAAACTTGGTTTATAACAAGCATAAAATCTCCAAAGACTTCAATACATGATGCCCTTAGATTTTTCAAAATTTTTAGGCCTTGTATGAGTGCTTCATATTCAACCATATTATTTAAACATGAAAAATCTAGCTGAAATGCAATTGGGATTTCTCCTTTCTCAGGGGATATGAGGATGATTCCCACGCCTGCCCCTTATTGATTCTTTGCCCCATCAAAATATATTTTCCATACATGATATTCATTAGAACAATTTGATAAAACATGGTTTTGAAATTCATTTGCAAAGATACCTTCATTGGGCATTTCATCAAGTATGGGTGTAGACGCAGAAAATTCCCGCTCCTGGTTCTTAGGCCTGAAGCGAACCTTTTCGTGTGCCTAAGTCCTAATTAAGCAAAAGGGCATGCCAACTAGCTTACTTAAGCTAGCGAAGAGATATTTTAAACCTGACTCCTAATGTGGCGACTGTGAGCAAGCAAGCTCTTGTCGTCGTAGACCTTCTTGCATCGATGCGCAAGGGTCAGTCTGTACGCTTTTAAAATCGAGTTTTTGAGTATAAGAACCTACGAAAACGTGTTTTGAGGTGTTTGATTCGGGTTGTTTTTGTATGATTTTCATATTTTATTTCACGTGGATTTGCACGTGCCTAAGTCTTTCTTTTTATCCCTTTTTGGGCCAACTAGGTGTGTGTTATGAACACTCAGCCTAAGTGGGGCGACTTTGAGCGGGAGTATGGGGTTTGCTTTGATGCAATATGCGTCCTAACTCGTGGTATGGCGTATATGCAATGCAAACTCACGCAACTCCAAAGGGAAAACCCGAATTTTAAAAGACAATGCCGAAGGGAAATGACTTGTAATGTAAATTGCCGAAGGGAAATTGCGGAAGGGAAATTTCAAAAGGGAAATATGGCTATATCTTAAGAGCGGAAAGGCTCAATAGTGCAAGTGTGTGTCGTATATATATGTAAAGACTACGCACACTGTTGAAATTTAAAACCCAAATCTTAAAGACATAGCCGAAAGGGAAATACGTATATAATATATATGGGCCCTTACTTGGGTCTTGGAAGTAAGAGCGAAGGCTCAATGTGCGTGCGTGTGAAAATGTAAAGACAACACACACGACTTTAAATGAAACCCAAATATAAATTGCAATATGGCCTTAACTAAGGTCTTGGGAGTAAGAGCGAAAGCTCAATGTGTGTGAGTGCTAGAATTGAAGTACTACGCACACAACATGAAATTAAACCCAAATATAAATTGCAATATGGCCTTAACTAAGGTCTTGGGAGTAAGAGTGAAAGCTTAATGTGTGTGAGTGTATAATTGAAATACTACACACACGACATGAAATTAAACCCAAGGAAAGTATAACACGGCCCTTACTTGGGTCTTGCAAATAAGAGCGAAAGCTCAATGTATGTGAGTGCGAGAATTTAAAGACAACACACACAACTTAAGCAAAACCCCACGCAACTTAAAATATATAAATAAATTTATATCTTAAGGGCTGATTAGGCCTGTGTGTGTTCAAAATCGTGCACAACTAAGAGTGAGGTAGGCTCAAGTGCACGTGTGTGTGGGTGTGCCAAGCCACGTTATTACAAGCGGGGGAGACAATGCTCCGTTATTACAACCCCGTATCAAATTTAATTTAACTTAAGCAAGTCTACAAATAAGGACCGAGTTAGGCACTTACTTATAGTTGGTCCGAAGATGACTTGCTTGAGCGTGGGCTTGGGCGTCGCTTTGGGCTGCAAGAGGGAGCTCCTTGGAATGGCAAGGCAAAGGGGTGTGTGGCCGGGTGACAAAGGAGAACGGGTGTGGCGCCTTGGGGACTTGCCGGCTGAATGGGATGGTGCTGTTGTGGTGCCTCGGGCTGAGGTGTTTAGAGAGGGTCACTAAGGCGTAGGGAAGGCTCTATGGAAGGTGGAGCTAAGGGGTGACTAGGGGAATGTCTAAGGAGACGGGTATAAAGTCGCGGGTGAATGGGTGCAGTCGGCTGTGACTGGCCAAGGTGGTTTAAATGGTGGCCGGTTGGGGGATGTCACGGATGGGAAGGTAGGGTGCTATGGAAGGTGGAGTTAAGGGTTAGTTAAGAGTGGAGGGGGCAGGTCCTAGGGAGCAAGGTAAGGTGGCTGGGGTGTCGCTAAGGGCTGGTAGGGAAGCGGGTGTGACTGGCCGGGTGGTTTGGGTGTGTTTGAAGGGTGGCGGGTAGTTAGGTGGTGGTCGGCTGAGTGGAGTGAAAACTAGGCTAAGGTAGGGTGCTATGGGGTGGCTGAGAGTGGAGGGGGAGTGAAGATAGGGTGAAGTTGGGTTGAGGTACTAACCGTATAGGAGAGGGAGGTCGGTGTGTGGAAGGAGGGCAGCCGGGTGGAAGGTGGATGGAACTGGCCGAGCAGTTGGTGGCGACATGGAGTTGTAAACACCCCAAAATCCCACGAATTCCTCGAAACAACCTAGTTTTGTAAAAGCAGCTCCAAAGGGTTATTTTGAGTCTGGAAACCCAAGAGCCTTCCAGACAACCCTGTACATATGTTTTAAACTCTATATTTCGAAAACATACAATATGGCTTTTTAAAAGCTCTTTAAAACATGTTTTGGAACCCCGAAGCAGCTTGGCCTAATCCAGACAGGACCAGGAGAGCTAAGGAGAGTCCGGAACTGGAGTACATGTCGAGCCCGGCACAACAACTCGTGTATTAAATTCACACCCCCAGGATCTCGAACATCCAAGACCCTGTTATCATCGAAACATTGTTTGAAGTCATCTCCGAAAGGCGAAAACAGAGGCGGACGATCATGTTGGCGAAGACCCAACGCAGACGGAGTACTGATGCTGTCAGGCCTCGCATAAACCGTTTGTTTCGAACACAGCTTGAATGAGTCAGAGTTCAGTTTGGATCGGATTTGGACCATATATATCCAGATCCCAATCCAAACCCATGTATGGACTTGGATTTGGATTTGGATTCAAAAATCCAATCCAATATCCATATCCATGGCCCACATCACCTTCTTATAAATGGAGGTGGGGCCCACTTGAATTTCACGTGGAATTATGGGCATGAGAGAGAGTGGGGGGTGGATAAGATCAAGTGTGTGTTGTAATTAAGCTTGACTTGTGTGTCAAGTTTGGGGTTAATCATGTGGGTTAGCCTAATTAAGTGGGTTTAAGCTTGTAATTAGCCAAAACCTAACCTAGGGCTGCACCAACATGATGTGGTTAAGGTCTATGGGCCATGCAAAGGGAGCTCCTTCACCTAAACCTAACCAAAAGCAACTAATCCTAGCCTTCCACCCTAATCCGCACCTAATCTGAGCCTAATCACCTAACCCACTTCCCTAATCCCAGCCTAATCCCAACCTAATCACCTAACCCACTTCCCTAATCCTAGGTTAATTTCCCTAAACCTAGCCTAAACCTAGCCTAATCACCTAACCTAGCTCACTAAACCTCACCCTAGAACCAACCCACCTAGCTAAACCCTAAACCTCTAAACCACCCCTAGCCCACAACCTACCTAAACCACTTGTATTCAAAATATCCGGCCCTACCCTTTCCAGCCCACCTTATCATCATACCACCCTACCTAAACCACCTAACCACTACCCCAAACCCAACCCTAACCGACCTAGCCCAGCCCTATATAACCCCCCCCCCCCTTGGGGGCGGGTTTCATGATCTAGCAGCCCAACCATCTTCAGCCGGGTCCTCCACTTCCCATCCCAGCCGAATCTCCACCTGCTCCACATCCCGCCACCACCTACTCCACATCCCGAACACCACCTGCACCACTACCTTCCAGCCGAGCACCACCACCGCCTCCATCACCCGACTGAACTTCATCCTGAGCTTCCCAATCACCCGGCTGAGTCCCTTCCATCCGCCACCACTTCTTTACTCGGTAAGTACCCTACATCTCACCTTACTCCTTCTTCACTCTCTCTCCACTCTTAGCCACCTAATCCACTCCCATAACACCCTAACACCAGCCCTTCCACTTGCTGCCACCAGCCCCACTCAACCGAACCCATAGCACCCTAACTACCCGCCACCACCTAGACCTTTTAGCTCCATTCGGCCACCCTATCCGACTCCCTAAAACCTGCCCATATCATCCCAATACACCTACTACAACCACTACCACCTGGCCCCATCTCCTAGCTAGTTCCCCTACCTTACATCACTCCTAGCCACTCAAACCACCCGCCACTACTAAGCCCTCCTAGTCGGCCACTCCAACTGGCTGTCATTTCATTCGGCCACCATAGCAACCCGCCAACCTTAGGTGATCCATTAGACCTTCCCTTAGGTTCACCCTTTGCACAACCTACCTTAAAACTAAACCCTATCCTTAGTGACCCTACTTAGGTCCTTTAACCCAACACATCAAAAAGAGCCCCTCCTTAGCAGCCGGCCATCTTCAAGGCGCCCTTCTCGCGCGCCCAAGGCATCCGGCCAGCACCCCCCCTTGCCGTTCAACCTCGCGGAGCTCCCTTTTGCAGCCCAAGGCGAAGGCCAAGCCCACGCTCAAGCAGGGCATCTTCGGACCAGCTATTAGTAAGTGCCTAACTCAGTCTTTAGTTGTATACTTGCTTGAGATTCAATTCGATACGGGGTTGTAATAATGGAGCATAGTCTCCCCCCGCTTGTAATAACGTGGCTTGGCACACCCACACACGTGCACTCTCTTAGTTGTGCACGATTTTGAACACACATGGGCCTAATCAGCCCCTAATACATAAGTATATACATATATTTCAATTTTGTAGGGTTTTGCTTAAGTTGGGTGTGTTGTCTTTCAATTCAAGCACTCACACACATTGAGCCTTCGCTCTTATTTGAAAGACCCAAGTAAGGGCCGACCTATACTATTTGGGTTTCATTTCATGTCGTGTGTGTAAGTCTTTCAATTCAAGCACTCACACACATTGAGCCTTCGCTCTTATTTGAAAGACCTAAGTAAGGGCCGACCTATACTATTTGGGTTTCATTTCATGTCGTGTGTGTAAGTCTTTCAATTCAAGCACTCACACACATTGAGCCTTCGCTCTTATTTGAAAGACCCAAGTAAGGGCCGTGTTATACTATTTGGGGTTTAATTTCATGTTGTGTGTGTAGTACTTCAATTCAAGCACTCACACACATTGAGCTTTCGCTCTTATTCCCAAGACCTTAATCAAGGCCATACTGCAAGTTATATTTGGGTTTAATTTCATGTCGTGTGTGTAAGTCTTTCAATTCAAGCACGCACCCACATTGAGCCTTCGCTCTTATTTGCAAGACCCGAGTAAGGGCCCATATACATACTCTATATACATATCTCCCTTCGGCATTTACATTACAAGTCATTTCCCTTCGATCATTTCCCTTCGGCATTGTCTTTACATTCAGGTTTTCCCTTTGAAGTAGCGTGAGTTTGCATTGCATCTATGCCATACCACGAGGTAGAACGCATATTGCATCAAAACAAGCCCCGCTCGAATTCGCCCATGTAGTGGAGTGTTCATAACACACAAACTAGGTGGCCCATAAAGGGATAAAAGGAAAGCCTTAGGCACGTGCAAATCCACGTGATCTAAAATCTGCAATCACATCTAAAAGACCCGAATTAGACACATCGAACCGCTTCGTAGGCTTTCTATCCCAAAAACTCGATTTTTGCAAAGCGTACAGACTGACCTTGCGCATCGGTGGAAGAAGGTCTGCGACGACAAGAGCTCACTTGCTCACGATCGCCACGATTAGAAGTCAGTTTAAAATACATCTTCGCTAGCTTAGGTAAGCTAGCTGGCACGCCCTATTTACATAAATAGGTCTTAGACGCACGAGAGGATCCACTCAAAGCCTAGAAAAGGTGGGGGAGGCGTGGGGATTTTTCGCGCGTCTACAGGAGTGAAGTAGGCCGGGAGGTAGTGGTGGCGTGGAAGGGAGCTGGCCAAGAAGTGGCGGTGGTGCAGGTGGGAGAAGAGAGCAAGGTGAGAGAGGGCTCGGCTGGCCCAAGAGCTGGCTGGGAAAAAGTTGAAAAACCTGCCCACTAGGGGGTGGTTTTTATAGTTTTTCAAAGGGTCGGTTGGGAGTGGTTTTGAGAGGGTGGTTAGGTGGTGGTGGTGTGGTGATAAGGTGGGCTGGTTTTGAGGGGGGGCTAGATATTTTGTTTTAAGTGGTTTTAGGGATATGGTGTGCTAGGTTTTAGGTGGTGTGGTTTAGTGGTTTAGGGCTTAGCTGGGTGGGTTGGTTTTGGGGTGAGGTTTAGTGAGGTGGGTTAGGTGTTTAGGCTAGGATTAGGTTCGGATTAAGGGAATTAGGCTAGGTTTAGGGAAGGATTAGGGAGGTGGGTTAGGTGATTAGGTTGGGATTAGGGAGGTGGGTTAGGTGATTAGGCTAGGATTAGGCCGGGATTAGGGTAAAGGGCTAGGATTAGGGGTTTTGGCTTAGGATTGGGTTAGGAAGCTCCCTTTGCATAACCCATAGACTTCATTGCATCATGTTGGTGCAGCCCTAGGTTAGGTTTTGGCTAAAAGAAGCTTAAACCCACACTAATTAAGCTAACCCACATGATTAACCCCAAACTTAACACACAAGTCAAGCTTAATACAATTCCCCTCATGCTTATCCTTCCCATTCTCTCTCATGCCCATAATCCCATGTGAACTTCAAGTGGGCCCCACCTCCATTTATGAGAAGGTGATGTGGGCCATGGATGTGGATATTGGATTGGATCTCTGGATCTAAATCCAAATCCAAATCCACACATACGTTTGGATTGGGATCTGGATATATATGATCCAGATCCAATCCAAACTGAATTCTGACTCCTTCAGGGTATGTTCGAAACGAACGGTTTGCGCGGGGTCTGACAACATCAGTACTCCGTCTGTGTTGGGTCTTCGCCAACATGGTCGTCCGCTTCTGTTTTCACCTTTCGGAGATGATTTCATACGATTTTTGCTAATAACAGGGACTTGGACGTTCGAGATCCTGGGGGTGGATTCAACATGAGAGTTGCTGTGCCGAGCTCGACATGTGCTCCGGTTCAGGGCTCTCTTTAGCTCTTTTGGTCCTGCTTTCATCAGGCCAAGCTGCTTCGTGGGGTTTTAAAATGTGTTTTAAAAGGTTTTAAAAACATATTATACATATTTTAAAGCATATATAGTTTAAACATATGTACAGGGTTTGTCTGAAAGGCTCCTGGGTTTCCAGACTGAAAATAGCCCTTTGGGGCTACTTTTACAAAACCAGGTTTATTTGAGAAGTTCGTGGGATTTCGGGGTGTTTATAGATGCCCCTCTTTGGCATTGTCCAAATCGATTTGGATAATGACAAAGATGACAAACACCCCTTTTAGTGTCTCCCAAGATCTAACCATGAAAATATGGGATCGTCCCAATCTTTAGCAAAATGTCAGTTTTAAAACCCTGGTAGGAGGAGATATCACGCCTGTTTCTGGTCCTAAAATGGGATCATGTTATGCAAGTGCGATGCGTAGAATGTAGATGCATGACATGGGTGTGGTGCCAAAAGTGGCGACCTCCCAGAGACCAGATATGGTCGAACTCTCAAGACTTACTAGGCCTGTTGCTCCAAGTGAGCAGATCCTATGTTGTTCGATGTTCGATTTTTCAAAATCTATTTACAAAAGCTATTTACAAAAGGGACAACTGTCTTGAGTCTCAATCCTAAGGATCTCAAGCTCTTCGTGTTTGCCTTTGTTTGAGTTTTGACACTCGCTTATCTAGCGGAGGTTTTATAAGGAAACAAGTCATATTTCAAATTCCTACGTCTTACTTGAAACGTCGAATTCTCAAACAAAATGAAATTGAAGTAAGTAAATCCTATTTTTACTTTAGGATTCCTCGAAATGAACCATGTTTTAGCTTGGGATAAGCCAGGGATGGGAAAGAGATACCACGGTCCCTTCTGAAGCGTCCCGTGGTTTAAGGCATAGAAGGCAGAAAACTGCTCTTTTTGAGCTTTTTGGCCTCATTTTCCTTTTTTTCATAGAGGGTCTCCCTTTGGGAGTATTTTTTCTTTAATCCCTCTCTTTTTTTCACAAGAGAATCGATTTTTCTTTTGGATTCTGGTTTCTTTCTTTTGGAAAGAGACTTTAAAATGGGAAATTCCCTTTATTTTGGGCCATGTTTTCCTTTTGGAAGGAGAAGAGAAGGGGGAGGACTTATCCCAAGGTCATACTCGATCCATTCCAGATCAACCTATTTAGAAATAGCACGTACTACTTGCAAGTATCTTGCTATATTGAACTAGGCCTTTCTTTGTAAGAAAAAGGATTTTGAAATGTAACCACGATTTTGAAGACTCCACTCTTTCACAAGTGTGAATTCTCTCACTCAGGGTTACATGATTTTGCCTTTGCACCTTATTTTAAGGTCTCAGGGCAGCTCTCCCTAAAGGTTTTTCGAAAACTGGAATTTAACTCAAATCTTACACATAATACTTCTTTAAGTATTGAATATTGATAGGATCCGCTAAATTCCTACCTTCTACATCGATCAACCAATACGAGTTGTTCGTGGTGGTTGCACGTACAACATAGGGTCCATCCCACTTGGGGCGCCACTTTCCAAGGGGATGTGGGCCACGATAGTGGATGATTTTCAAACCAAATCTCCCACTTCAAAGTGGCGAGGTCTCATATGTTTGCCATAGTGTCGGGCTATCCTTTGCCGGTATGCACAAGCATGGTCCATAGCAAGGAGTCACCTCTCATCTAGCAAATCTAGTTCGGCCATCCTAACATGCTGAAGCGTCTCTAGGGGGAGGTCGAGTGCTATGGATGTATGGAATGAATGCAGTTGAGTATGAATGGGAAGAATGGTGTTTGTGCCATAGACCAATTCGAATGGTGTGGCATTCGTGGGAGTCTGGATGGAAGTCCTATAAGCCCATAAGGCTTCATCCAGCTTCTCGTGTCACATCCTATCCTTCTCTAAAGTCTTCTGAATTATGCTAATGAGAGTCTTGTTTGTGGCTTCGGCTTGGCCGTTGCCTTGAGGGTAGTAGGGCGAAGAGAAGTGGTGAGTTATGCCATATGTGTTGCACAACTTAACCATCTGCTCGTTCTTGAATGGGGTGCCATTATCAAACACAAGGTCTCGTGGAACCCCAAATCGAGCCAAGATATTCCTCCTATTGAAAGCCACCACATGTTGCCCCATCACGTTGGTTAGGGAAATGGCTTCCACCCACTTGGAGAAATACTCAGTGGCTGCTAAAATGAATCGATGCCCATTCGAGGCTTTTGGAAATATAGGGCCTATGATGTCAAACGCCCACATGGTGAATGGCCAGGGGCTGACCACGGAATGCAATGCAGATGAGGGGATATGAATGGCGTGCCCATGCACTTGACATGGATGACACTTCCTAACATGATCGTGACAATCCTTTTTCAGGGTGGACCAAAAATAGCCCGCTCTAAGTATTTTCATTGCCATCACGTTGGCATTAACATGACCTCCACATTCACCATCGTGGAACTCATGCATCACTATCCTAGCCTCCTCTAGATCGATACACCTAAGTAGGATGCTGGTAAAACTTTTCTTATATAGAACGCCGCCCAGAATGGTGTATCGGGTCGAAATCTTACGGATGAATGCCTTATCTTTGGATGTGGCATCCTCGGTGAATCCCCCCATTTTCTAGAAAATGTTTGATGTCGTAAAACCAGGGTTTTTTAATAGAATCTGGGTTATTTTGGTAAATATCCAAATCGTGTGTGGATGGGTTGGGCGCATGCCATATTTCTAAAGATTGGGTCCTTGAAATAGGATCGACCTTTGGGGCTGAACCCAAGGAGGAGAGGGCATCGGCAATGCCATTGTCCTCTCTTCCCACGTGTGTGAGTTTACACGATTGGAATGACTCAACCAATCGAGTGGCCAACTCGTGATATGGAAGGAGTTTTTCGTTGCGTACTTACCAAATTTTCAAAACCTGGTTTATAACAAGGAGCGAATCTCCAAAGACCTCGATGCATGATGCCCCTAGAGTTTTTGAAACCCTTAAGCCTTGTATGAGTGCTTCATACTCAGCTATATTGTTGGAACAATCGAAATCTAGGCGGATTGCTATGGGAATCTCGCCCTTTTTACGGGAGATGAAGATGACCCCAGCACCAGCCCCTCGTTGGTTTCGTGCCCCATCGAAGTGCATCTTCCACACTTGGTTTTTGAAAGCGTTTGCCAAAATGTGGTTTTGGAAATGGTTTTGCAATATGCCTTCATCAGGCATTTCATCGAATGTGGGATATGCATCCTCCAGGGGGAACTCAGCCATGTAGTCTGCTAGGGCTTGGCCCTTAATGGAGATTTGGTGATGGTATTTCAGGTCATACTCCATTAGAAGGAGTTGCCATTTGCCCAATGTACCCGTGAGAATGGGTTTTTCGAACAAGTGCTTGATTGGATCAAGCTTGGACACTATCCAGATCTCATGATCTAGAAAATAGTGTCTGAATTTCTAGGAGGCCTAGACTAGGGCCAAGCACGTCTTCTCCATGGCTTGATAATTTCGTTCATAAGCCAAGAGTTTTCGAAATATAGTAGATGGCATACTCCTTATGGGTGTCATCCTCGTATTGAGCCAATAGGGCTCCCAAAGCATTTGCATGCACAGAAATGTAAAGTAAAAGCGGTTTTCCTTGTTTTGGAGGATTCAAAACGGGGGGATTAACCAAGTATGCCTTTAGTCTCTCGAAGGACCTTTGGCAGTCATCATCCCATAAGAATTTCGTGCCCTTCCTCAACAGCTTGTTGAAGGGTTCGCATCTAGTCGCCAGATTTGATATAAATCGGTGAACGGACTGTAATCGACCCTGGAGGCTACGAATTTGGGTGAGATTGGAGAGTGGAGCCATGTCTATGATGGCTCGACACTTAGAGGGGTCGACTTCTATACCCCTTTGGCTTACCATAAAGCCTAGAAGCTTTCCAGACTCTACCCCGAATACACATTTTTGAGGGTTTAGCTTTACTTTATAAAGCCTAAACCTTTCGAAAATCTTTTGCAAACATTTGATATGAGTGTATCGGGTTTTGGATTTTGTCAAGAGATCATCTACATACACTTCTACGAGCTCATGAATCTGATCATGGAAGATCATGGTCATGGCTCTCTGGTATGTCGCGCCAGCATTTTTCAAACCAAAGGGCATGACTGTATAGCAGTACGTGCCCCATGGGGTTGTGAAGGCGGTCTTACCCTGATCTCGTGGACTTAGTTTGATTTGATTATAGCCTGAATAGCCATCCATAAACGAAAACATTTCATGATTTGCAGTACTATCGACTATCAAATCTATGTTTGGTAAAGGATAATTATCCTTTGGAGTGGCTTTATTTAGGTTTCTGAAATCGATGCATATTCGAATTTTCCCATTGGTTTTTTGAACTACAACGATGTTTAACAACCAATCAGAATACAGAATGGGTTTTATAAATCTGGCTTTTAACAGATCTTCTAAACCCTCTTTGACTTGCATGTGTACATTTGGGTGTATTTTCCTAAGCTTTTAACAGATATTATGCAGACGACGTTCCTTTCGAAATCCTTTCCTTTTTCCAAAGTCTTACCAGGAGTGGCTATGTACAAAATCTTTTTGGTATTTTGTAGATTTTCAATTTTTTTGGGTTTTTGCAAAACAAGAACTTTAGGAACTATACAAACCACTCTATTTTCGAGTTTTTGATTTTCCATTGTTTTTGGTTTTTCCCCTTTTTCGATTTTTTTGATTTTAAGTTTTTCCAAATGTTTTTGTATTTTTATGAAAGGGATCTTCCATCATACTTACAAAGGGAAAACACTACGGGTTAGACTCGGAATAAGAGGTCTAAATCGTAGGTTTCTTCTAGGGTAGGCTCCAGGGCACCCTTGACCCAGGTGGTCACAGGGGGTGGCTCTGGCGGTATTTTGGGAGTATAGCCGATCCCATATCGGCTTGGGTTGGCCCTAGGAAGGATGGGCTCTAGGAGACCCTGGTTTTGTGTCCCTAGACTTTTATAGGGCGTGTAGCCCATATTCAACAGCATGCTCCACGATTTTTTATTTTTTGAAAAATTATAGTACAAATCGTGGTCCTGAAACTTGCTGTCGTCCATATCATGCTCGTATGGCTTTTTTGTCCAGGGGTTTTGGAAATAAAGGATGCTTGGGTCTTCCTAGCAGGGTTAGGATTGGGAAGGGGCCTGCTTTGGGTGACCCCTTCACATACACAACCTTTCTAGGGTTGTTTAACATGAGCCTTGGTGGCTCGACCATGGTCTATCCCAAGTTAGCCTCATGGGCCTGGGAACTCGACAAACAAGGGGAGTTTATGATCCCCTAAAGCTGAGGGTGACTCTCACCTAGGATCACCACGACCTGGTCCCTGAAAGGGATCTTGACACACCTGTGGAAGGTGGATGGCACAGTGCACAAGCTGTGTATCCAGGGTCTTTCCAGCAACAGGTTATAATGGGGGTGGATGTCTAAGACGTGGAACACCCCCGTGTGTGTGATCCCTCCCGTTTTCATCGGGAGTTCGACCGATCCTAAAGGTCTAGACGCATTCCCATTGTATCCAGTGATAACAATGGGGCTTGGGTTCACAGAAGTCAAGGTAACTTCGATTTGATGCGCCACATGAAGTGGAAGGATGTTGAGCCCTCCTCCCCCATCAACAAGGCACTTGTCTAGAGAGTGGTTATTTAGAACCACCTCGATATGCAGGGCCTGGTTGTGGGACTTGTAGGGTCTATCTACATCATCTTCCGAAAAAGTGATGGGCGATTTTGCTCCTATTAATGTCACTTGGTCAGACAGGGATTTCGGACTTATGTTCGAACTAACCTTAGCTCTTTCTAGAATTTTCTCTAGCACGAGTCTATGCCTAGGCGAAGTTTGTATAAGCTCTAGGATGGACATGTGGATAAGAATCTTTGAAAGATGGTTTTCGAAATCATAAGTGTTTTGGACGACTTTCCCATTGTCTGCTTTTGGCAGAACTCTAGGAATAAATGATTTTGAGGGGTTAGGCACACTGACCACCTTTTTAGCACTTTGTAGGTGCGGGGGTTGATAGATCCTCCCAGATCTAGTCACTTCCCCCACGACCAACCTAGGGTTCGCACTAAAATTGGCTCTAATTACGAGTTGAGGAGCACCTTGAAGTTTTAAAATTGGTTTGGCCAGGGATTCCACTTTTGGTGGTCCCCGGATGACGACTTGGGCGGGCTTCTTGTAAAGTACAAGAGTAGACGCACAAGTGGGTCGACCAGACTCAGATGAATGCGCTAGTTCTTTTGAAAAGGTGAGGGTACATACCTCCTTTCCTTTCCCACTGCTACTGGCGTGCTTGGGGAAGGTTTTTTTGAAGATAGCTTAAGTTGGCTCAGGTTCCGTAGTGACCTGGAGTCGACCCTCCACTATCAAGTTCTCGATTTTGTTTAAAAGGGAGAAACAACGTTTTGTATCATGGCCTTTGAGCCGATGATACTTACAAAAATGATTTAAATATTCCCCTTTAGAAGTGACTCCCTCGGGGATTTCGGGAAGTTCAATCATGCCTTGGGCAAGTAGGAGGTGTAGGACCTCCGACACAAGTTGCCCCAGCGGTGTGTACTCCCTTTTTTCAATCGGTTTTTGAAAATTTCTCTCCCTTTTATTTTCTAGTTTTTCAAAATTTTTGGAAGTGCCCGCCGAACCTGGATCCACCCGGACATTGGCGATTTTATGGGGCTTTGCCCCTTTGTTCATCGTGGGTAGCCCGTAAGTGATGGGCTTCTCCAAGCGGGTTTTGGAAATGGCACTTCCTTTCCATAAGTGATCGTATATCCCCTTTTTCAAGTTTGTTTCAAAAAGGGATGCTTTTTTGATCAACTTATGGAAAGTTGAGATCTCATGAAGCGAGAGAAGGGTTTTAGCTCGCTTTTAAAATTATCCAGGATGAGCATGACTGCGCATCCTTCAGATATTGGCTCTCGTACTTGGCCCAAAAGGGACCTCCATCGAATAATGAAGGCATGTACGTCTTCATTCATGCCTTGCTTTGTATCCCTTAAAGTGTTTAAAGTCGGCGTGACTTCTACGTTATGTGCAAATCTTTGCATTAAGCAGTTCGGTAACTCTTCAAAAGTAACAAACTGGCTTAAATCGTAGGAAGCCAGCCATTTGGCAGCTGTGCCTTTAAGGGATAAAGGGAACCAATACACCTATTTCATCGAGTCCTTTTTCTTCTTATGGGCTCGACGCGAGAAAAGTTGCAAGTGAGACCTAGGATCTCCCATGCCATCATACCGATGGAAGTTCGATATTTCATCGTCACTGTCTGTTTCGTAATCCATAGGAAGGAAATCAGACAGGGCGTAACTCCTTATCTCTTTATTTTGCCCTTTCAGCAGCTGCTGTAGGGCTTTACGGTCGTTTTGTGTGAAGGACTCGTGGTATTGGTTGCCTTCCATTACGGAGGCCTCTTTGTGCTTGCGAGGTTTTTCAGTTTTTTTCTTGGCCCTTTGTTCACCATTCGATGAACCTGAATCGCCTACTTCAGCCTCTTGGCTGAGAGCATCGATTTTGGCCTCGAATTCCCTTCTCAAGTCCTCTATCTCGTCTAGTTTGATCTTATTTTTCAAAATCCTCCTAGAGTGAGAACTTGATGCTCATGAGCTTGGGCTCGACACTTCACTTGGGTTGGATTTTGACATGCTTTCAAGCTTTTCAAAATTCCTAAGTACAAGTAAAGGAAAGAGTTAAAACAACACCTTTTGAAAATATTTTCGCAAGGTTCCTAGAGTGACTCGATTTTAAAAGACTCGCGTTCCACCGGGCGTGCCAAATAACTGTAGACGCAGAAAATTCCCGCTCTTGGTTCTTAGGCCTGAAGCGAACCTTTTCGTGTGCCTAAGTCCTAATTAAGCAAAAGGGCGTGCCAGCTAGCTTACTTAAGCTAGCGAAGAGATATTTTAAACCTGACTCCTAACGTGGCGACTGTGAGCAAGCAAGCTCTTTTCGTCGCAGACCTTCTTGCACCGATGCGCAAGGGTAAGTCTGTACGCTTTTAAAATCGTTTTGAGTATAAGAACCTACGAAAATGTGTTTTGAGGTGTTTGATTCGGGTTGTTTTTGTATGATTTTCAGATTTTATTTCACGTGGTTTGCACGTGCCTAAGTCTTTCTTTTTATCCCTTTTTGGGCCAACTAGGTGTGTGTTATGAACACTCAGCCTAAGTGGGGCAGCTTTGAGCGGGAGTATGGATTTTGCTTTGATGCAATATGCGTCCTAACTCGTGGTATGGCGTATATGCAATGCAAACTCACGCAACTCCAAAGGGAAAACCCGAATTTTAAAAGACAATGCCGAAGGGAAATGACTTGTAATGTAAATTGCTGAAGGGAAATTGTGGAAGGGAAATTGCAAAAGGGAAATATGGCTATATCTTAAGAGCGGAAAGGCTGAATAGTGCAAGTGTGTGTCGTATATATATGTAAAGACTACGCACACTGCTGAACCTTAAAACCCAAATCTTAAAGACATAGCCGAAAGGGAAATACGTATATAATATATATGGGCCCTTACTTGGGTCTTGGAAGTAAGAGCGAAGGCTCAATGTGTGTGCGTGTGAAAATGTAAAGACAACACACACGACTTTAAATGAAACCCAAATATAAATTGCAATATGGCCTTAACTAAGGTCTTGGGAGTAAGAGCGAAAGCTCAATGTGTGTGAGTGCGAGAATTTAAAGACAACACACACAACTTAAGCAAAACCCCACGCAACTTAAAATATATAAATAAATTTATATCTTAAGGGCTGATTAGGCCTGTGTGTGTTCAAAATCGTGCACAACTAAGAGCGAGGTAGGCTCAAGTGCACGTGTGTGTGGGTGTGCCAAGCCACGTTATTACAAGCGGGGGGAGACAATGCTCCGTTATTACAACCCCGTATCAAATTTAATTTAACTTAAGCAAGTCTACAAATAAGGACCGAGTTAGGCACTTACTTATAGTTAGTCCGAAGATGACTTGCTTGAGTGTGGGCTTGGGCGTCGCCTTGTGCTGCAAGAGGGAGCTCCTCGGAATGGCAAGGCAAAGGGGTGTGTGGCCGGGTGACAAAGGAGCACGGGTGTGGCGCCTTGGGGACTTGCCGGCTGAATGGGATGGTGCTGCTGTGGTGCCTCGGGCTGAGGTGTTTAGAGAGGGTCACTAAGGCATAGGGAAGGGTCTATGGAAGGTGGAGCTAAGGGGTGACTAGGGGAATGTCTAAGGAGAAGGGTATAAAGCCGCGGGTGAATGGGTGCAGTCGGTTGTGACTGGCCGACTAGGGGTGGTTTAAATGGTGGCCGGCTGGGGGATGTCACGGATGGGAAGGTAGGGTGCTATGGAAGGTGGAGTTAAGGGTTAGTTAAGAGTGGAGGGGGCAGGTCCTAGGGAGCAAGGTAAGGTGGCTGGGGTGTCGCTAAGGGCTGGTAGGGAAGCGGGTGTGACTGGCCGGGTGGTTTGGGTGTGTTTGAAGGGTGGCGGGTAGTTAGGTGGTGGTCGGCAGAGTGGAGTGAAAACTAGGCTAAGGTAGGGTGCTATGGGGTGGCTGAGAGTGGAGGGGGAGTGAAGATAGGGTGAAGTTGGGTTGAGGTACTAATTGTATAGGAGAGGGAGGTCAGTGTGTGGAAGGAGGGCAGCCGGGTGGAAGGTGGATGGAACTGGCCGGGCAGTTGGTGGCGACGTGGAGTGAAGCAGGCCGGGAGGTAGTGGTGGCGTGGAAGGGAGCTGGCCTAGAAGTGGTGGTGGTGCAGGTGGGAGAAGAGAGCAAGGTGAGAGAGGGCTCGGCTGGCCCAAGAGCTGGCTGGTAAAAAGTTGAAAAACCCGCCCACTAGGGTTTTTTTTTTATAGTTTTTCAAAGGGTCGGTTGGGAGTGGTTTTGAGAGGGTGGTTAGGTGGTTAGGTGGTGGTGGTGTGGTGATAAGGTGGGCTGGTTTTGAGGGGGGGCCAGATATTTTGTTTTAAGTGGTTTTAGGGATATGGTGTGTGTAGACGTGATTTTATTTCAAATCGTGGGATTCGAAATCAAACCCTCGAACTACGTCGGGTTGCGTGAGCGTGCCAGTTAGTTACCAAAACTAACAAATTCTGATTTTCTAACTTCTAAGAATGATTGTGGACAAGTGAGATCTTTTCGACTTAGGCCTTCTTGAACCGGCGCTCAAGGGTTAGCCTAGACGCTTGAAATTTTTTTGAATCCATTAATTCGAGAAAGGAAAAACCAGATTTTCCAAAGTTTCAGATTTGTATTTAAGTTCTTGATTTCTGAAAAATTTTCATATTCTGAAAGTTGCAGAATCTGTTCAGTTCCAAAGACCTGTTCTCCAAATTTTTAAAAATACTTTTGATTCTCCAAAAATTCTAAACCTTTTACAAAATAGACACACATGTGTGTAGAATCAGAATATATTTTTATTTTATAATTTAGTTCTTTATTTTCTGAGAATTAAATACAGAATCAGAAACTGTTAAAAAATTCGGAACAACCCTGTTTCTGTGAATCAGAAGCTCCGAAAAACAACAATATCTCAGCACTCAGTCATCCAATTTCGATACAATTTGTTGTGTTAGAAAGATACGGATGTTAGGTTTCGACAGAATCAAATTTCATCCAATTTCATTCAGTAGTTGAAGAGATATGAGCAAAAGAACAGAGGTCTATTACTAAATGTTCTGTTTCTGTAAAACGCAATCTGGATTTTGTATAAACTTCATGGATCCAATTGACTAGGCAACAGTTCATAAAAATTCCTGAATATTTTATATAGGAACGTCTGATATGTCTAGATTATTCATGCAAGATTTCGAAGCAATTGGCTTATCCGTTTGTCTATAAAAATTCCAAGATCAGACGCATGTGCACAGACAGTTTCAGAATCCAGTTTTACAGAAAATTTCAAAAGGTTCCTAACGTGATTCTAAAATGAAATTCAACCTGTATCAGTCCTAATGATGCATGGAAATCATCTAAACATGGATTTTACTTTTGTTCATGAAGGAATCATGCATGTTTGTATCGATATAAATGAAGAACATGGAATCCAGGGCTTGATTCATGTACAAATTTCCAGAAGCTGTGCTTTTTCAGATTCTCATGAATTAAAACTAATTTGTGCAAGAATTCCAACCTGTGTGAGTGAGAGGGGACGTAGGAGCACTTCACCGGACGATCGTTGGACGTCGGAACCAGGCCGAACTTCCTTCTTCTCCTTCTTCTCTTCCTTTCTCTCTCTCTCTCTCTATTTCTCTGAATTTTTGGATTGAATGTTCCTGTTTTCTGGTCCCCCCTTTGCAGCCTCCTTCAGGCTCCTTTTATAGGCCAAAAGATGCCTCTTAGGTGTAACATTGGACAAGGCAAGTTTCCTTGCTAAATTTAACGAAAAAGGCATGTTATTGCTGTAAAAAATCAGAACTTGGAAAGTTTTGCTGGGGCTGCCTTGAGGACCATGTTGATTTGGAAAGTTAAGGAACTGCTAAACTCTGCAGTTCACGTTGAATTTGGAAAGGAGCTGCTCATTAGCTGTGGGATATGCTGCCTTACATTTTCCTCCTCTTTCTTGTTGTTGAATTAGGTCAGAATTTGAAAGGCAAGTCTTCTTACTTAATCTTGCTGAATGCAGCAAGCCTTGGTATGGTAAGCTGCCAAATGCGACTGAAATCGGCTGCACTTGGTTCCCTTTGTTGCTGAATTAGGCCAGGACTCAAAGGATTGTGCTGCCATGGAGTCACAGGACGCTTGCCTTGCAGAATTCAAATCATACAAACTAAGAAGAGCTTGTTCTGCGCAAATTCGAATCAAATAGCTCGAGTATTTCTCCCTGCCATCCACAACCACCTCCAAAGCTGCCTTGTGAGTTCCTGAAACCACTGTTGGTACTGCGATTCAGTCATATCCAACTCCGCCTTCAGCTCTTCTCTATTTGTGGGTTGGTATAGTCTTCAATGTCAATGGCGTCTGGCAACACTGGTGGCTCTTGGAATTGGTAAACAGATACATTCGCTCACAATCAAGATTGGGTGCCACTCTAATTCCTTTGTTGGAAATGGTCTGATCACAATGTATGCAAAGTGCAGGAACATTGAAGATGTCTCTCGGCTGTTCAACGAGATGGTTGTGAGAGACACGGTATCCTGGAACTCGATGATAGCCGAATTCTCTATGAACCACATGATTCAGGGAACTATATCTTGTTATCCAACATTTATGCCTCCTTAGGCATATAGGATGAGGTACGAGAAATAAGAAAGCTGATGAAAGTCAGAGGAGTAACAAAAGAACCAGAGTACAGCTGGATGCAGATCAAGGATAAGGTGCATGCTTTTAAATTTTGTTCTCCATGATGTGGAAGAAGAGCAGAAGGAGAACACACTTTTATACCACAGTGAGAAATTAGCACTCGCATATGGTCTGTTAAGCATACCTGATGGCACACCAATCCAAATAATGAAGAACCTTCATGTTTGTGGTGATTGTCATACATTCATCAAGTTAGCAACAAAAATCACAAACAGGGAAATCATTGTGAGGGATGGAAATCAGTTTCAACATTTTGAAGACGGTTTGTGTTCTTGTAAGGATTATTGGTGATGCTTATTGCAAACTCTGGTGCCACTGGACGTTCTTCCTGTGTAAGGCATTTTGCTGGAAATGAGCTAAGTGGTTTTTCTAGCTTTTAAGACATTGTAGAGCCGGAGTGAGTGTTGAAGAAGACGGTTCATACTGTGAAGGGTATTCTCAGTATATTTAAGTTTCAGGAACAATAGTTGGTGAATTCCCATCAGTACCATCAACTGGTATACTGGAGCCATTATCAACATCTCGAACAGCAAACAAGCATTCCATCAGTTCACATGATGGTTGACACTGTTTCACCCTTTCTACTTCAGCTATACAGTTTGATCCTGATGACAGCTTAGCATTTTAAACAACAAAAATTTGATTCATCTGCAGCACAACAAAACTTCACAATTCATTCTGATGAGAACAATTTCGTTATGTCACAAGACTAACTCTGGAGTTTAACCTCAGGGAACTGAACACATAACATAAACAAAATGCTATAAATAACCACTTCTAAGGAACTGATGGTTCCACATGATGATCCCAACTGAATCTCCTAATGCCAAACGTATAAGAGTATTCAAACAGTCCACTGTTATTTGCACATTTGCAGTGAAAGTGGTTATGTTACACGTTACGTGCCTACCTATTATGAAAGTGTTAAGTAACCCATGTTACGTTTTTTGAAAACCAACCATCATGCTCGCTAGATTTCCCTCATGAGTGCTAAAAACATTAACATTGTTCTTAACATAAAAGTAACATAACCGTAACATATGACAATGCAAAACTGATGCATATCAATACACTAATTACCTCAACACCCAAGCATAACATGGACATGTTACGAAAGGTGTTCGATACCAAACCTTGTTTTCGGAAGCTATCGTTCTTGCTTCCATCTTTCCTTTCCTTTGATAACATCAACTTTTCCCTCGGGCAACTGATTTCTTTCCGAATATGAACTTTTCTTTTTGGGAAGCTCACTTTCCCTTTTTGATGCCCACTCTCCTTTTTGGGCACCCACCTGCCTTTTCAGGTGTCAAATTGTCTTATAAATGCCGGTTTCTTTTCAAACGGCAAATTTAAAACAAATTTATCAATAGAAAACTTTTAGAGAAACGAAATCCTGCTTTTTCCATGCCGGGGACAAAATTGTCATTTTCATCCAATCTTGTCAAAATTCAAAATTTTCAGAAAGGAAAGTATTCTTTCATCATTTTAAAGCTTCCATAAAATTTTGGTACCGAAACAACTCGTTTAGTGCCTTTTTCCTTCGAAAACCCAAAATTACCAAAAATAGCTACTTTTCCAAAAAAAGTAAAAATTTTAAAAGAAAATTTTGGGTGTTTACAGTATGCTAGGTTTTAGGTGGGGTGGTTTAGTGGTTTAGGGCTTAGCTAGGTGGGTTTGTTTTGGGGTGAGGTTTAGTGAGGTGGGTTAGGTGTTTAGGCTAGGATTAGGTTAGGATTAAGGGAATTAGGCTAGGTTTAGGGAAGGATTAGGGAGGTGGGTTAGGTGATTAGGTTGGGATTAGGCCAGGATTAGGGAAGTGGGTTAGGTGATTAGGCTAGGATTAGGCCGAGATTAGGGTAAAGGGCTAGGATTAGGGGTTTTGGCTTAGGATTGGGTTAGGAAGCTCCCTTTGCATAACCCATAGACTTCATTGCATCATGTTGGTGCAACCCTAGGTTAGGTTTTGGCTAATACAAGCTTAAACCCATACTAATTAAGCTAACCCACATGATTAACCCCAAACTTGACACACAAGTCAAGCTTAATACAATTCCCCTCATGCTTATCCTCCCCATTCTCTCTCATGCCCATAATCTCACGTGAACTTCAAGTGGTCCCCACCTCCATTTATAAGAAGGTGATGTAGGCCATGGATGTGGATATTGGATTGGATCTCTGTATCCAAATCCAAATCCAAATCCACACATACGTTTGGATTGGGATCTAGATATATATGGTCCAGATCCAATCCAAACTGAATTCTGACTCCTTCAGGGTATGTTCGAAACGAACGGTTTGTGCGGGGTCTGACAGCATCAGTACTCTGTCTGTGTTGGGTCTTCACCAACATGGTCATCCGCTTCTGTTTTCACCTTCCGAAGATGATTTCATACGATTTTTGTTGATAACAGGGACTTGGACGTTCGAGATCCTGGGGGTGGATTCAACACGAGAGTTGCTGTGCCGGGCTCGACATGTGCTCCGGTTCCGGGCTCTCTTTAGCTCTTTTGGTCCTACTTTCATCAGGCCAAGCTGCTTCGTGGGGTTTCAAAATGTGTTTTAAAAGGTTTTAAAAACATATTATACATATTTTAAAGCATATATAGTTTAAACATATGTACAGGGTTTGTCTGAAAGGCTCCTGGGTTTCCAGACTCAAAATAGCCCTTTAGGGCTGCTTTTACAAAATCAGGTTTATTTGAGAAGTTCGTGAGATTTTGGGGTGTTTACAATGGGATATGTATCTTCAAGAGGTAATTCAGCCACATGATCGGCTAGGACTTGTCCCTTAGTGGAGCTTTGGTGACGGAATGTCAAATCATATTCCACTAAGAGGAGCTGCCACTTACCTAGCCTACCCGTTAGGATATGTTTTTCAAATAAGTGCATGATTGGGTCAAGTTTAGACACTATCCAAATTTCATGATCTAGGAAGTAATGTCTAAACTTTTGGCAAGCCCATACCAAGGCGAAGCACGTTTTCTCCATGGCTTGATAATTTCTTTCATATGGCAATAGAGTTTTTGAAATGTAGTAAATATCATACTCCTTAAGACTATCATCCTCATATTGAGCAAGTAAAGCACCCAATGCATTCGCATGAATGGAAATATAAAGCAATAAAGGTTTTCCTTGCTTTGGAGGTTTTAAAATCAGAGGATTTACCAAATATGTTTTCAATCTTTCAAAAGCTTTTTGGCAATCGGAATCCCACTCAAATTTAACATCTTTTCTCAAAAGCCTATTGAAAGGTTCACATCTCGTTGCTAGGTTGGAGATAAATCTCCTAATTGCTTGGAGTCGACCTTTGAGGCTTCAAATTTGGGTCAAGTTGGAGGGTGGAGGCATGTCTATGATGGTTCGACACTTAGAGGGGTCAACCTCTATGCCCCTTTGGCTAACCATGAACCCTAAGAGTTTTTTCGATTCTACTCTAAAAAACACATTTTTGAGGGTTTAGTTTCACATTATACAGCCTAAGTCTTTCGAAAACTTTTTGCAAAGATTCTATGTGTGTGTATCAGGTTTTTGATTTTACCAAAAGATCATCCACATATACTTACAAGAGTTTATGGATTTAATCATGGAAAATAGTAGTCATGGCCCTTTGGTATTGTAGACACGTAGAAATTTCCACTCCGGGTTCTTAGGCCTGAAGTGAACCTTTTCGTATGTCTAAGTTGCTTAAAGGGCGTGCCAACTAGCTTACTCAAGCTAGCGAAGTAAGTTTTGAAAATATCTGACTTAGGGGGCGATTGTGGATAAGTGGGCTCTTTTCGTCGCAGACCTTCTTGAACCGATGCTCAAGGGTCAGTCTGTACGCTTAGAAAACTCGATTTTTAGCAAACATGACCTTTTGGAAATATGCAAAGTGTTTGATTCGGTTTAGTTTATCTTGTTGCAGATTTTATAAATGTGGGATTTGCACGTTTCCTATGTCTTGGGTTTTGGCCAATTTAGGCGTGTAGTTGTGTGCATCCAATGCTCAATTTGGTGAGTTTTGCAGGAGTAGTTTGAGGTTACTTTGATGCAATATGCGCCCTATCTCGTGGTATGGTGAATATGCAATGCAAACTCACACAACTGAATGGGAAAACCCCGAATTGAAAGACATAGCCGAAGGAAAATTGCAAAAGGGAAATATAGCTATATCTTAAGAGCGGAAAGGCTCAATTGTGTAAGTGTATGCCGTGTATAAATTGAAATGCAACTCACACAACTGAACCTTAAAACCCAAAATTTAAAGACATAGCAGAAGGGAAATACAACTATATATATATGGGCCCTATAAACACCCCGAAATCCCACGAATTCCTTAAACAAACCTGGTTTTGTACAAGCAGCCCCAAAGGGCCATTTTTGAGTCTAGAAACCCAGGAGCCTTCCAGACAACCCTGTATATATGTTTTAAACTTTATCTTTCAAAAACATATAATATGGCTTTTGAAAACCCTTTTAAAACATGTTTTGAAACCCCGAAGCGGTTGGCCCGATCAAAACAGGACCAGGAGAGCTAAAAAGAGCCCGGAACCGGAGCACACGTCGAGCCCGGCACAGCAACTCTTGTATCTGATTCACACCCCAGGATCTCGAACGTCCAAGACCCTGTTCTTATCAAAATAGCATTTGAAGTCATCTCCGGAAGGCAGAAACGGAGGCGGACGACTATGTTGGCGAAGACCCAATGCAGACGGAGTACTGATGCTGTCAGGCCCCGCACGAATCGTCCGTTTTGAACCCAGCTTGAAGGAGTCAGAGTTCAGTTTGGATTGGATCTGGACCATATATATCCAGATTCCAATCCAAACCCATATGTGGACTTGGATTTAGATTTGGATCCAGAGATCCAATCCAATATCCATATCCATGGCCCACATCACCTTCTCATAAATGGAGGTGGGGCCCACTTGAAATTCACGTGGGATATTGGGCATGAGAGAGAGTGGGGATGGAAAATATTAAGAGTGTTGTATTAAGCTTGACTTGTGTGTCAAGTTTGGGTTTAATCATGTGGGTTAGCCTAATTGAGTGGGTTTAAGCTTGTAATTAGCTAAAACCTAACCTAGGGTTACACCAACATGAGGTGGTCAAGGTCTATGGGCCATGCTAAGGGAGCTCCTTCACCTAAACCTAACCCAAAATGCCTAATCCTAGCCTAAACCCCTAATCCACCCCTAATCTGAACCTAATCACCTAACCCACTTCCCTAATCCCGTCCTAATCCCAACCTAATCACCTAACCCACTTCCCTAATCCTTCCCTAAACCCAGATTAATTTCCCTATTCCTAGCCTAAACCTAGCCTAATCACCTAACCTAGCTCACTAAACCTCACCCTAAAACCCAACCACCTAACCTAGCCCTAAACCCCTAAACCACCCCTAGCCCACAATCTACCCAAACCCCTAGTTTCAAAATATCTGGCCCAACCCTTTCCAGCCCACCTTATCTACATACCACCCTACCTAAACCACCTAACCACTACCCCAAGCCCAGCCCTAACCGACCTACCCATCCCCTATTTAAACCCCTCCCCTTTGGGGGCGGGTTTTGCAAGTTAGAGCCCTCACCTCAGCCCAGCCGGTTCCACTCTCCACCTGCCCGCCTGCTCCACTCTCCACCAGCACTACCTGCACCGCCACCTTCCCTCTTCCACTCTCCATCACCTCACCCAGCCGGACGCCACCACCTTCATCCAACCGAACCAGCCGAGCTCCCATCCACTCCCGGCTTCTCACTCCATCCGCCACTTCTCCCCATCCGGTAAGCACTCTCTAACTCTACCAAAACCCTTCTCTACTACCTCTCCACTCCTAGCCACCCACCCTATCATCATCTCAGCCCTTTTCCACCACCCTTTTCACTTAGCCGAACCTAGCATAACCCAAACTACCGGCCACTACCTAACCCTCCTATCCCATTCGGCCTTCCCCTAGGTGTCCCATTCGGCCTTCCCACAAACTCACCTTTAGGTCCAGTTTTCCTAAACACTCAACTCCCCTAGTGACCCTAAAAACTCACTTGTTCAGCCCCTTTAACCCCCCACCTCGAGGCGACATCCACTTGCAACCGGCCACCTTTGAGGCGCCTATCCCGCGCCCCACTTGCAGCCGGCCAGCACCTTTGGTCACCTATCCTCGCGGAGCTCCCGTTTGCAGCCCAAGGCGAAGGCCAAGCCCACGCTCAAGCAAGGCCCCTACGGACCAGCTACTCGTAAGTGCCTAAACTCGGTCTTTAGTTGTATACTTGCTTGAGATTCAATTTGATACGGGGTTGTAATAACGGAGCATAGTCTCCCCCCGCTTGTAATAACGTGGCTTGGCACAACCACACACGTGCACTCTCTTAGTCGTGCACGATTTTGAACATACACGGGCCTAATCAGCCCCTCATATATAAGTGTGTATATATACTTTCATTTTCGAAGGATTTTTGTTTAAGTTGGGTGCGTTGTCTTTCAATTCAAGCACTCTCACACACATTGAGCTTTCACTCTTAGTTGAAAGACCCAAGTAAGGGCCAACCTATACTATTTGGGTTTCATTTCATGTCGTGTGAGTAAGTCTTTCAATTCAAGCACTTTCACACACATTGAGCCTTCGCTCTTATTCCCAAGACCTTAGTAAAGGACTTATTGCAGTTATATTTGGGTTTCATTTATGTCGTGTGTGTAGTACTTCAATTCAAGCACTTTCACACACATTGAGCCTTCGCTCTTACTCCCCAAGACCTTAGTCAAGGCCATACTGCAATTTATATTTGGGTTTAATTTCATGTCGTGTGTGTAAGTCTTTCAATTCAAGCACGCACCCACATTGAGCCTTCGCTCTTATTTGCAAGACCCGAGTAAGGGCTCATATACATAATCTATATACATATCTCCCTTCGGTTATTTCCCTTCGGTTATTTCCCTTCAGTCATTTCCCTTCAGTGACGATGAAATACCGAACTTCCATCGGTATGATGGCATGGGAGACCCTAGGTCTCACTTGCAGCTTTTCTCACGTCGAGCCCATAAGAAGAAAAAGGACTCGATGAAATGGGTGTATTGGTTCCCTCTATCCCTTAAAGGCACAGCTGCCAAATGGCTGGCTTCCTACGACTTAAGCCAGTTCGCTACTTTTGAAGAGTTAGCGAACTGCTTCATGCAAAGATTTGCGCACAACGTAGAAGTCACGCCAACCCTGAATACCTTAAGGGACACAAAGCAAGGCATGAACGAAGACGTACATGCCTTCATTATAAGATGGAGGTCACTTTTGGGCCAAGTGCGAGAGCCCATATCCGAAGGATGCGCAGTAATGCTCATCCTGGATAATTTTAAAAGCGAGTTAAAAACCCTTCTCTCGCTCCATGAGATTTCAACTTTCCATAAGTTGATCAAAAAGGCCTCCCTTTTCGAAACTAACTTGCGAAAAGGGACATACGATCACTTCTGGAAAGGAAGTGCCATTCCAAAAACCCGTTTGGAAAAGCCCATCGCATATGGGCTGCCTACAACGGACAAAGGGGCAAAGCCCCATAAAATCGCCAATGTCCGGGTGGATCCAGGCATGGCGGGCACTTCTAAAAATTTTGAAAAATTAGAAAATAAGAGGGAACGCAATTTTCAAAAACCGGTTGAAAAACGGGAGTATACTCCGCTGGGGCAACTTGTGCGGAGGTCCTAGACCTCTTACTTGCCCAGGGCATGATCGAACTCCCTGAAATCCCTGAAGGAGTCACGTCCAAGGGAGGGTATTTAAACCGATTTTGTAAGTATCATCGGCTCAAAGGCCATGATACCAAACGCCGCTTCTCTCTTTTAAATAAAATTGAGAACTTGATAGCAGAAGGCCGGCTCCAGGTCACTGCGGAACCTGAGCCACCTCAAGCTATCTTCAAGGAACCCTTTCCCAAACACGCCAGTGGCAGTGGGAAAGGAAAGGAGGTATGTACCCTCACCATTTCCAAGGAACTAGCGCAAAAACCAGAACCTGGTCGACCTACTTGTGTGCCCATCCTTGTACTATACAAGAGGCCCGCCCAAGTCGTCATTCGGGGACCACCAAAAGTGGAAACCCCGGTAAAACCAGTTTTGAAAATCCAAGGTTCTCCTCAGCTCATCCTTAGAGCCAAGTTTAGCGCGAACCCTAGGCTGGTCGTGGGGGAAGTCACTAGATCCGGGAGGATCTACCAACCCCCGCACCTTCAAGGTGCTCAAAAGGTGGTCAGTGTGCCTGGCCCCTCAAAAGCATGTATCCCTAGTGGTCTGCCAAAAGCAGATAAGGACAAAGTCATCCTAAATCCTTATGATTTCGAAAACCACCTTTCAAAGATTCCTATTCACATGTCTATCCTAGAGCTTATAAAAACCTCGCCTAGGCATAGACTTGTATTAGAGAAAATTCTAGAAAGGGCCAAAGTTGATTCGAACATAAGTCCGGAATCCTTGTCTGCCCAAGTGGCTTTATTAGGAGCAAAATCGCCCATCACCTTTTCGGAAGATGATGTAGATAGACCCTACGAAACCCATAACCAGGCCCTGCATATCGAGGTGGTTCTAAACAACCACTCTCTGGACAGGTGCCTAGTCGATGGTGGAGGAGGGCTCAACATCCTTCCACTTCATGTGGCGTACAAAATCGGAGTCACCTTGACTTCAGCGAACCCAAGCCCCATCGTTATCACTGGATACGATGGGAATGCGTCTAGACCTTTAGGATCCATCGAACTCCCAATGGAAACAGGAGGGATCGAACACACGGGGGTGTTCCATGTCTTGGACATCCACCCCCATTATAACCTGTTGCTGGGAAGACCCTAGATACACAGTTTGTGCGCTGTGCCGTCCACCTTCCACAGGTGTGTCAAGATCCCTTTTAGGGACCAGGTCGTAGTGATCCTAGGTGAGAGTCACCCACAGCTTCAGGGGATCATAAATTCCCCTTGTTTATCAAGCTCCCAGGCCCATGAGGCTAACCTAGAGCAAATTATGGTTGAGCCACCTCGGCTCGTGTTGAACAACCCTAGGAAGGTTGTATGTGTGAAGGGGCCGCCCAAAGCAGGCCCCCTCCCGACTCTAATCCTCCTAGGAAAACCCAAGCGTTCCCTATTTCCAAAGCCCCTGGACAAAAGGCCATACGAGCCTAATATGGACGATAGCATGTTCCAGGACCACGACTTGTATCCCATCTTTTCAAAAAACAAAAGGTCGTGGAACATGTTATTAAACATGGGCTACACGCCCTACAAGAGTCTGGGGGCACAAAACCAGGGTCTCCTAGAGCCCATCCTTCCTAGGGCCAACTCAAGCCGATATGGGATCGGCTATACTCCCCAAATACCGCCGGAGCCACCCCCTGTGACCACCTGGGTCAAGGGTGCCCCGGAGCCTGTCTTAGAAGAGACCTACGATTTAGACCTCCTATTCCGAGTCTAACCCGTAGTGTTTTCCCTTTGTAGGTATGATGGAAGATCCCTTTTTCTAAAAATACCAAAAACATTTGAAAAACTTAAAATAAAAAAAAAAAAAAATCGAAAAACAAGAAAAACCAAAGACAATGGAAAAACAAAAAAAAGTGCTTTGTATAGTTCCTAAAGTTCTTGTTTTACAAAAGCCAAAAAAAATCGAAAATTTGGAAAATACCAAAAGGATTTTGTACATAGCTGCTCCGGTAGGACTTTGGTAAAAGAAAAGGATTTCGAAAGAAACGTCGTCTGCATAGCCAGACCAAAAATTTCGAAATTACTTGAAAATCCAAGTACAAAACCAAGTCATTTTGAAAACCACGCATCAACTTCCCTCGGGTCTATAGCCCACGAGAATGATCAAAGCCCAGAAGTGGATCCCCTTGAGGAAGATCCCACTTCTGAGCTCCCAGAATTTCATAGAATTCTCGATTTTGAAAGACCTTCCCAAGCAGTAGGAGGAGATTTCATAGAGGTGAACCTAGGGGATGATTCCAATCCCAAAACCATCAAAATAGGCGCATGCTTGCATGAAACTGAAAAGTTAGCATTCATTGCATTTCTACAAACCTATTTAGATGTGTTTGCATGGACGTATGAAGACATGCCGGGCATAGATCCTAGCATAGTCGAGCATCGTCTTCCCTTAGATGTACATGTAAAACCCATAAAGCAGAAGCTTAGGAAAATACACCCGAATGTACACACGCAAGTCAAAGAGGGTTTAGAAGATCTGCTAAAAGCCGGATTTATAAAACCCATTGCGTATTCTGATTGGTTGTCAAATATCGTTGTAGTTCGAAAAACTAATGGAAAAATTCGAATATGCATCGATTTTAGAAACCTGAATAAAGCCCCTATTATCAAACAAACTCTTTGAAATCATCTCCGAAAGGTGAAAATAGAAGCGGACGACAATGTTGGCGAAGACCCAACGCAAGACGGAGTACTGATGCTGTCAGACCCCGCACAAACCGTTCGTTTCGAACATACCCTGAAGGAGTCAGAATTCAGCTTTGGATCGGATCTCGACCATATATATCCAGATGCCAATCCAAACATATATGTGGATTTGGATTTGGATCCAAAGATCCAATCCAATATCCACATCCAGGGCCCACATCACCTTCTCATAAATGGAGGTGGGGCCCACTTGAAATTCATGTGGGATCTTGGGCATGAGAGAGAATGGGGAGTATAAGATTTGAGTGCAATGTGTTAATCTTGACTTGTGTGTCAAGTTTTGGGTTAATCATGTGGGTTAGCCTAATTAGTGTGGGTTTAAGCTTTTATGAACGTACACCTAACCTAGGGCTGTACCAACATGATGCAATTAAGTCCATGGGCTATGCAAAGGGATGCTCCTAACCTAATCCTAAGCTAAACCTCCTAATCCTAGGCATTTGCCCTAATCCCGGCCTAATCCTAACCTAATCACCTAACCTACTTCCCTAATCCTTCCCTAATCCCAACCTAATCACCTAACCCACTTCCCTAATCCCAACCTAATCACCTAACCCACTTCCCTAATCCTCCCCTAAACCTAGCCTAATTCCCCTAACCTCACCCTAAACCTAGCCTAAACACCTAACCCACCTCACTAAACCTCACCCTAAAACCAACCCACCTAGCTAAGCCCTAAACCACTAAACCACCCCACCTAGAACCCTAGCACACCATATCCCTAAAACCACCTAACCTAAATATCTGCCCCCCCCTAAATATCTGCCCCACCTTATCCCCAAACCACCACCACCTAACCACTAAACCAACCCCCCCCAAAACCAGCCCCAACCGACCCCAACAAAAAACTATAAAACCCCTCCTAGTGGGCGGGTTTTTCAAGCTCTTTTGGGCCAGCCGAGCCCCCTCTCCTCTCTCATCCCTTTCCTTGTTCTCTCACCTGCTCCACCTCGAAACTCCGGCCAGCTCCACTCCATGCCAACATCACCTCCCGGCCAGCTTCACTCCACGCCACCCGACTGCACCAACCTGCCACCTTCCACCCGGCTGCACCTTGACACCCACAACACCTTCACCTCCCGGCCAGCTTCCCTCTCCGATTAGTACCCCATCATAACATCACCCTCTCTTCACTCTCCCTCCACTCTCATCCACCACACGCCACCCTTCCTTAGTCCAGCCTCCACTTCATCCAGTCGACCACCACCTGCCGCACCTCCCCTTAAACCTGCCACACCTCCCCTTAAACCTGCCGCATCTTCCTTTGACACTCGACCTTACCTCTCCCTTAGACAGCCCCCTAGCTAAACTTCCTCAGCCCTACCTTCCCTTAAGACCTGCCCTACTCCTTAGTAACAGCCCTAACTAGTTCTCCTTCACCTTCCCTAAGTCACCCTACCCCAACCTCAACCAAAGCAGCACCCCCTTCGTTCAGCTAGCGCCAAGGCGCCATCACCTGCACCCTTGCCATTCGACCAACACCTACTTGTCGTGCCCTTCCGAGGAGCTCCCTCTTGCAGCCCAAGGTGACACTCAAGCCCAAGCTCAAGCAAGTCACCTCCGGACCAACTATACGTAAGTGCCTAACTTGGTCCTTGTTTATAGACTTTCTTAAGCTTAATTAAATTTGATACGGGGTTGTAATAATGGAGCATTGTCTCCCCCCGCTTGTAATAACGTGGTTTGGCACACCCACACCCACGTGCACTTGAGCCTATCTCGCTCTTAGCTGCACACGATTTTGATACACACATGGGCCTAAACAGCCCTTAAGATATAGACTTACTTATATAATTTAAGTTGCGTGGGGTTTTGCTTAAGTTGTGTGTGTTGTCTTTCAATTTTCACACTCACACACATTGAGCTTTCGCTCTTATTTTGAAGACCCAAGTAAGGGCCGTGTTATAATTTCCCTTTGGTGTTTTACTTCATGTCGTGTGCGTAGTATTTCCATTATACACTCACACACATTGAGCTTTCACTCTTACTCCCAAGACCTTAGTCAAGGCCTATTGCAATTTATATTTGGGTTTAATTTCATGTCGTGTACGTAGTATTTCAATTATACACTCACACACATTGAGCTTTCGCTCTTACTCCCAAGACCTTAGTTAAGGCCATATTGCAATTTATATTTGGGTTTCATTTAAGTCGTGTGAGTTGTCTTTCAATATACACACAACACCCACGCAACACGTTGGCGACCTTCGGGCCCATATATATTATAAGTATTTCCCTTTCGGCTATGTCTTTAAGATTTGGGTTTTAAGGTTCAGTTGTGTGCGTAGTCTTTACATATATACACGACACACACTTGCACAATTGAGCCTTTCTGCTCTTAAGATATAGCCATATTTCCCTTTTGCAATTTACATTCAAGTCATTTCCCTTCCGCATTGTCTTTCAATTCGGGTTTTCCCTTTGGAGTTGCATGAGTTTGCATTGCATATACGCCATACCATGAGTTAGGATGCATATTGCATCAAAGCAAACCCCACACTCCCGCTCAAACTCGCCCCACTTAGGTCACGTGTTCATAACACACACCTAGTTGGCCCGAAAAGGGATGAAAAGAAAGACATAGGCACGTGCAAATCCACGTGAAATAAAACTTGAAAACCAAACAAAAACAGCCCGAATCGAACACCTCAAACATTTTTCGTAGGTTCTCATATTTAAAACTTGATTTTCTCAGCGTACAGACTGACCCTTGCGCATCGGTGCAAGAAGGTCTGCGACGAAAAGAGCTTACTTGCTCACAGTCGCCACGTTAGGAGTCAGATTTCAAAGTATTTCTTCGCTAGCTTAAGCAAGCTATCTGGCACACCCTTTTGCTTAAATAGGACTTAGACACATGAAAAGATTCACTTCAGGCCTAAAAACCAGAAGCGGGAACTTTCTGCGTCGACACTAAGTCTGAGAGGGAGCGGGGTGACAGGGCGCGCGGGAGTGGCAGACTACGCGGGGTGAGTGCAGGGCACGGGGGGCGCCTGTAGGGTGTGCGGCGCGGGAGCGGGTAGGGTTAGAGTGGCCGGGGGGTCTTGATGTGGAGTCGGTTGGGGGTGTAGGTGGGTTCAAGTAGGATTAGGGGTGCTATGGGGTTTAGGTTGGGGTTGGATTAGGGTTAGGTGAGGTCGGTTGAGGTGGGTTTAGAGGGGTTAAGAAGAAGGGTTTAGGGTGCTTAGTAGGGCTTACCTCTTAATGACGGTTTAGGGTGTGCTCAAGCTCCAATCAGCCACCTTAAACCTCTTTGTCCAAGCAACATCAGCCCTTCAATTAGGGTGGGGTAGCCCTTAACTAACCCTATATTAACCCACAATTAAAAACCCTAAAACAAAGAAAGCACTAAAGCACTCACCTAAGCACCTTCTCTCTCCTCCAAGTCCTCCCTTTAAATTCACGTGAACCCCTTGTTTGGGACCCCCTCACCTCTATTTATAGGCATTTGAGGTGGGTCTTGGATTTGGGTTTGGGTTTGAGATCTGGATCCAAATCTAAATCCAAATCCAAACACTATTTGGATCTGGATCTTTGATCTTGGATATTTTGAGATCCGTATCCGATCCAAATCCAAGATTTTTATGGATATGGATCTGGATATTTTGGTCTAGATCCGATCCAATCCAAACACTATTTGGATCCAATCCAAATCCAAACACTATTTGGATCGACCCAAACACTACTTGGATCGGCCCAAATCCAAATGCTATTCACTATTTGGTTTTGGATCTGGATATTTATGGTCCAGATCCAATCCAAATTTTCTCTGCATGGTGCTTCTTGGCTTCTCGAGGCGGATGATCTGTGCGGGCCCTAGCATCATCAGCGCTCTGTTTGGTGTTGGGTTTCCCCAATCTGTGTCGTCCATACTCCTTTTCGGACTCCGTTTTTGTTCATTGATGGCTTTTCTAGTTCATAATCTTGAGGCTTGGATGAGAATGGTCGATCTAGCTTTCTGGTGCTCCTGGCTTGCAAAACTGTTTCGTGCCTAGGCCTTACATTCGCCTTTCGAACTTGGCTTTTATCAGGACAGGATGCTCTTATGGGCTTCAAAACAGGTTTCTGAAGCTGCTTCTGGAATTGGCCTTTAGGAGCCACTTGCTGGGCTGTTTTTGGATAAGGTGTCGTCTTCGCATGCTCCACCTGTTCGTTTTTGGGTTTTGAGAAAATGGGCTTAGCCCAGGTTTAAAAAGCTTGTATTTGATACGGGGCTTTCAAAACACTACTTGCAAGATTAGAGCAATATTTACAAGGTTTTTAAACAATATGTACAGGGTTCTGAAGGCTCCTGGGTTTTAAGAACTCAAAACTGCCCTTTGGGCTGATTTACAAACCAGGTATTGGTTTTAGAAAGTCGTGGGATTTTGGGGTGTTTACAGATGCCCCTCTTTGGTATTATCCAAATTTATTTAGATAATGACAAAGACGACAACACCCCTATTCAACGTCTCCCTGGATCTAATCCTTGAAAATATGGGATCGTCCCAATTTTGATAAAACATTTTCTTTTCGTACCTGGTAGGAGGAGATTTTCGCCAAAGGGGACTTCCCTAGGATTCGACCAATCGAGTGGCTAACTCGTGATATGGAAGAAGTTTTTGTTTCTAACTTGCCAAATTTTTAAAACTTGGTTTATAACGAGTAATGAATCTCCAAAGACCTCAATGCATGATGCCCCTAGAGTTTTCAAAATTTTTAAGCCTTGTATGAGTGCTTCATACTCAACTATGTTGTTGGAACATTCGAAATCTAGGCGTATGGCTATGGGTATCTCTCCCTTTTCAGGGGATATGAGGATGATCCCGGCACCAACCCCTCTTTGGTTTCGTGCCCCATCAAAGTGCATCTTCCACACTTGGTTTTCAAAAGAGTTTGCCAAAATATAGTTTTGACATTGGTTTAACAATATGACTTCATCAGGCATTTCATCAAGTGTGGGATATACATCCTCTAAGGGGAAGTCAGCCACATGGTCTCGGCCACATGGTCTGCTAGGGCTTGCCCCTTAACGAAGATCTGGTGATGGTATTTCAAGTCATACTTCATTAGGAGGAGTTGCCATTTGCCCAACCTACCTGTGAGGATGGGTTTTTTTAACAAGTGCTTGATTGGGTCAAGCTAGAACACTATCCAGATCTCGTGATCTAGGAAGTAGTGTCGGAATTTTTGGTAAGCCCAGACAAGCACGTCTTCTCCATGGCTTGATAATTCCTTTCATAAGCCAAGAGAGTTTTCAAAATGTAATAGATGGCATACTCCTTGTGGGTATCATCCTCATATTGAGCTAACAAGGCACCCAAAGCATTTGCATGCACAGAAATATAAAGCAGAAGAGGTTTTCCTTGCTTTGGAGGGTTTAAAACAGGGGGATTAACTAAGTATGCTTTTAATCTTTCAAAAGATTTTTAGCAATCGTTATCCCATAAAAATTTCGTCCCTTTTCTCAAAAGCTTGTTAAAGGGTTCGCATCTAGTTGCCAGGTTTGAGATAAACCTGCGAATGGATTGTAGACGACCTTGGAGGCTACGAATTTGCATGAGATTGGAGGGTGGAGTCATGTCGATGATGGCTCTATACTAAGAGGGGTCGACTTCTATGCCCCTTTGGCTCACCATAAATCCTAAAAGCTTTCCGGATTCTACTCTAAATACGCACTTTTGAGGGTTTAGCTTTACTTTATAAAGCCTAAACCTTTCGAAAATCTTTTGCAAACATTCGAGATGAGTGCATTGAGTTTTTGACTTAGCCAAGAGATTATCCACATATACCTCTACGAGCTCATGAACCTGATCGTGAAAGATCGTAGTCATAGCTCTTTGGTAGGTGGCGCCGGCATTTTTCAAACCAAAGGGCATGACTATATAGTAGTACGTGCCCCATGGGGTTGTGAAAGCAGTTTTAGCTTGATCTCGTGGGGCTAATTTGATTTTGGTTATACCCTGAATAGCTATCCATGAACGAAAACATTTCATGATTTGCAGTACTATCCACTATCAAATCAATGTTGGGTAAAGGAAAGTTATCTTTTGGAGTGGCTTTGTTCAAGTTTCTGAAATCGATGCATATTCGAATTTTGCCATTGGTTTTTTGAACCACAACGATATTTGACAACCAATCAGAGTACGCAATGGGTTTTATAAATCCGGCTTTTAACATATCTTCTAAACCCTCTTTGACTTGTGAGTGTACGTTCGGATGTATCTTCCTAAGCTTTTGCTTTATGGGTTTTGCATCCGAATCTAGGGGAAGACGATGCTCTACAACTTGTGGGTCTATACTCGGCATGTCTTCGTATGTCCATGCAAACACATCTAAGTAGGTTTTCAAAAATGCAATGAATGATGATGCTTCATGCTCATGCAAACATGCGCCTATCATAATGTGTTTGGGCTTTGAATCACTCCCTAGGTTTATCTCTATGAAATCTCCTCCTACTAAATTCGAAGGTTTTTCAAAATCGAGAATTTTATGAAATTCTGGGAGCTCGGAAGTGGGATCCTCCTCAAGGGGATCAACCTCTGGGCTTTGATCATTCTCGAGAATATTGAGTCTGAGGGAATTTGAGCTTAATGCATGGGTTTTGAAAATACCTGGTTTTTGACTTAGGATTTCTATGGGTTTCGAAATTTTTGGCCTTGTTATGAAGACAACTTTTCTTCCAAAATCCTTGGCTTTGCCCAAGTTTTTACTAGGAGCAGCTATATACATGGTTTTGTTTTTGATATTTTCTAAATTTTCGATTTTTTTGGGTTTTTGTAAAACCAGAACTTTAGGAACTATACAAACAACTCCTTTTTCGAGTTTTTCATCTTTTCCAAATGTTTTTGGTTTTTGGAGTTTTCCTATTTTTTGAATTTCGGATTTTTCAATTTTTTTTGTGTTTTTGGTTGAGGGATCTTTCATCATACCTACAAAGGAAAACGCAATGGGTTAGACTCTAAACAAGAGGTCTAAATCGTAGGTTTCTGCTTGGGTAGGCTCCAAGGCACCCTTGACCCAGGTGGTCACAGGGGGTGGCTCTAGTGGTATTTTAGGAATATAGCCGATCCCATATCGACTTGGATTGGCCCTAGGCATTATGGGCTCTATGAGACCCTGGTTTTGTGCCCCCTGACTTTTGTATGGCATATAGCCCATGTTCAACAGCATGTTCCACGATTTTTTGTTTTTGGAAAAATTTTCATACAAGTCGTGGTCCTGGAAGTTACTGTCGTCTATATTATGCACATAAGGCTTTTTGTCGAGGGGTCTTTGAAATAGGCGACTCTTGGCCTTTCTTGAGATGGTTAGTGTTTTGAGTTGGATAGCTTTGGGCTGCCCCTTGATGTACACGACCCTCCTAGGTATTTTGAGTGTGAGCTTTGGTGGCTCGACGAAGGTCTGCCCCAGTTTGGCCTCGTAGGCCTGGGAACTCGACAAACATGGGAAATTTTAGATTCCCTGAAGCTGTGGGTAACTCTCACCTAGAATTACCATAACTTGATCCTCGAAAGGGATTTTAACACACCTATGGAAGGTGGATGGTACAACATGCAAGCTGTGTATCTAGGGCCTTCCCAACAATAGGTTATAGTGGGAGTGGATGTTCAAGACATGGAACACCCCCATGTGAGCTATCTCTCCCGTTTTCATGGGCAGTTCTATGGATCCTAGGGGTCTAGACGCATTCCTATCGTATCCAGTGATTACAATGGGGCTTGGGTTCACGGATGTCAAGGTGACTCCGATTTTGTACGCCACGTGGAGCGGAAGGATGTTGAGCCCTCCTCCCCCATCAACTAGGCACCTATGGAGAGAGTGGTGATTCAATACCACTTCGATATATAGGGCTTGGTTGTGGGCTTCATAGGGTCTTTCTACATCATCTTCCGAGAATATGATGGGCATTTTTGTACCTATTGATGCCACTTGGGTCGATAGGGACTCCGGGGTTATGTTTGAGCTAACCTTGGCTCTTTCTAGAATTTTCTCTAAAACAGGTCTATGCCTAGGCGAGGTTTGTATCAACTCTAGGATGGACATGTTAATAGGAATCTTTGAAAGATGATTTTCAAAATCATACAAGGTTAAAACTACTTTGCCTTTGTCCTCTTTTGGCGAGACTCTAGGAATACATGCTTTTGAAGGGCCAAGTATACTGACCACTTTTTTAGCACTTTGTAAATGTGGGGGTTGATAGATTCTTCCAGACCTAGTCACCTCCCCCACGATCAACCTAGGGCTCGCACCTATCGTGGCTCTATTTGTGTGCTTGGGAGCACTTTGAATTTTCAAAACAGGTTTAACCGGGGGTGAGCCTCTTGGTACTCCCCGGATCAGTACTTGGGCGGGTTTCCTATGAAGGACGAGAGTAGATCCACAAGTAGCAAAACCAGATGGATATGCATGCGCCAGACTCTTTGAAATCGTGAGAGCACATACATGCATGGACGAGAGTAGATCCACTGGTACTTGCGTGCTTGGGGAAGGGTTCTTTAAAGATAGCTTGGACATGCTCTGGTTCCTCAGTGACCTGGAGCCGGCCCTCTCCTATCAAGTTCTCTATTTTGTTAAGGAGGGAAAAACACTACTTTGTATCATGGCCTTTGAGCCTAAGATACTTGCAAAAGCGATTTAGAAATCTTCCTTTAGAAGTAATTCCCTCGAGAATTTCAAGGAGTTCGATCATGCCTTGGGCAAGTAGGAGGTCTAGGACCTCCGACACAGGTTGCCCCAGCGGAGTATACTCCCGTTTTTCAAAGGGTTTTTGGAAAATTTTCTCCCTTTTATTTTCAAATTTTTCAAAATTTTTAGAAGTGCTTGCTAGGCTTGGATCCACCCAGACATTGGCGACTTTGTGGGGTTTTGCCCCTTTGTCCATGGTGGGTAGCCCATAAGTGCTGGGCTTCTCCAAGCGAGTTTTCAAAACTACATTTCCTTTCCAAAAGTGGTCGTAAGTCCCTTTTTTCAAATTTATTTCAAAAAGAGATGCTTTTTTAATCAGCTTATGGAAAGTAGAGATTTCGTGAAGGGAGAGAAGGGTTTTCAACTCATTTTAAAAGTTATCCAGGATGAGCATGACTACGTATCCTTCGGATATTGGTTCTCGGACTTGCCCAAGGAGGGACCTCAATCGAACAATAAAGGCATGCACGTCTTCATTCATGCCTTGCTTGGTATCCCTCAATGTGTTTAAAGTGGACGTGACTTCTACGTTATGCGAGAATCTTTACATAAAGCAGCTTGCTAACTCTTCAAAAGTAGCGAACTGACTAAGATCATACGAAGCCAACCATTTGGAAGTTGTGCCTTTGAGGGATAAAGGGAACCAATACACCCATTTCATCGAGTCCTTCTTTTTCTTATGGGCTCGATGAGAGAAAAGTTGCAAGTGAGACCTAGGGTCTCTCGTGCTATCATACCGATGGAAATTCGGTATTTCATCGTCACTGTCTGTTTCATAGTCTAAAGGAAGAAAATCAGACAGGGCGTAGTTCCTTTTCTCTTTATTTTGTCCTTTCAGCAGCTGCTGTAGGGCTTTACGATCCTTGTGAGTGAAGGATTCGTGGTATTGGTTGCCTTCCATTACAGAGGTCTCCTTGTGTTTCCAAGTTTTTTCAATATTCTTTTTGGCCTTTGGTTCGCCATGTGACGAAAATGAATCAGCTGCTTTAGCCTCTTGGCTAAGAGCAGCGATTTTGGCCTCAAAGTCCCTTATCAACTCCTCAATCTCTTCTCTTTGATTTTCAAAAGTTTTCTAGAATGAGAACTTGATGCGCATGAGGCATGGCTAGACACTTCTTGGTTGCCTGGACTTGACATGGCTCTGATGCTTTTAAAATCCAACTATGAAAATGCAACAAACAAAAGAGTTAAAACACTTTTCCTTGAAAATTTTTGATGAAGTTTTTTTGTACAAATCGCTTTTTCATAAGACCCACGTCCCACCGGGCATGCCAAATTCTGTAGACACGCGGAAATTTCCACTTCGGGTTCTTAGAACTGAAGTGAACTTTTTTGTATGTCTAAGTCGCTTAAAGGGCATGCCAGCTAGCTTAGTCAAGCTAGCGAAGCAAGTTTTGAAAATATGTGACTTAGGGGGCGACTGTGGATAAGTGGGCTCTTTTCGTCGCAGACCATCTTGAACCGATGCTCAAGGGTCAGTCTGTACGCTTTAGAAAACTCGATTTTGAGCGAACATGACTTTTCGAAAATATGCAAAGTGTTTGATTCGGTTTAATTTGTCTTGTTGCAGATTTTATTAACGTGGGATTTGCACGTTTCCTAGATCTTGGCTTTTAGCCAATTTAGGCGTGTAGTTGTGTGCATCCAATGCTTAATTTGGCGAGTTTTGCATGGGTAGTTCGAAGTTACTTTGATGCAATATGTGCCTGTAGACGCACGAAAATCCCCGCCTCTTCGCCTTTTTCAGGGCTCGGAGTGGATCCTCTCGTGTGTCTAAGGCCTATGTATGCAAATAGGGCGTGCCAGCTAGCTTACTTAAGCTAGCGAAGATATTTTTAACACTGACTTCTAAACGTGGTGACTGTGAGCAAGTAAGCTGTTGTCGTCGCAGACCTTCTTGCACCGATGCGCAAGGGTCAGTCTGTACGCTTTGCAAAAATCGAGTTTTTGGAGGAAAGTCTACGAAGCGGTTCGAGGTGTCTATTTCGGGTCTTTAAGATGCGGTTGCATGTTTTAGATCACGTGGATTTGCACGTGCCTAAGTCTTTTCTTTTATCCCTTTTCGGGCTACCTAGTTTGTGTGTTATGAACACTCCACTACATGGGCGAATTCGAGCGGGGCTTGCTTCGATGCAATATGCGTCCTACCTCGTGGTATGGCGTAGATGCAATGCAAACTCACGCTACTCCAAAGGGAAAACCCGAAATGTAAAGACAATACTGAAGGGAAATGACTGAAGGGAAATAACCGAAGGGAAATAATCGAAGGGAAATAACCGAAGGGAGATATGTATATAGATTATGTATATGAGCCCTTACTCGGGTCTTGCAAATAAGAGCGAAGGCTCAATGTGGGTGCGTGCTTGAATTGAAAGACTTACACACACGACATGAAATTAAACCCAAATATAAATTGCAGTATGGCCTTGACTAAGGTGTTGGGGAGTAAGAGCGAAGGCTCAATGTGTGTGAAAGTGCTTGAATTGAAGTACTACACACACGACATAAATGAAACCCAAATATAACTGCAATAAGGCCTTTACTAAGGTCTTGGGAATAAGAGCGAAGGCTCAATGTGTGTGAAAGTGCTTGAATTGAAAGACTTACTCACACGACATGAAATGAAACCCAAATAGTATAGGTCGGCCCTTACTTGGGTCTTTCAAATAAGAGCGAAAGCTCAATGTGTGTGAGAGTGCTTAAATTGAAAGACTTACTCACACGACATGAAATAAAACCCAAATAGTATAGATCGGCCCTTACTTGGGTCTTTTAACTAAGAGCGAAAGCTCAATGTGTGTGAGTGCTTGAATTGAAAGACAACGCACCCAACTTAAACAAAAACCCTTCGAAAATGAAAGTATATATACACACTTTTATATGAGGGGCTGATTAGGCCCGTGTGTGTTCAAAATCGTGCACGACTAAGAAAGTGCACGTGTGTGGTTGTGCCAAGCCACGTTATTACAAGCGGGGGGAGACTATGCTCCGTTATTACAACCCCATATCAAATTGAATCTCAAGCAAGTATACAACTAAAGACCGAGTTTAGGCACTTACGAGTAGCTGGTCCGTAGGGGCCTTGCTTGAGCGTGGGCTTGGCCTTCGCCTTGGGCTGCAAACGGGAGCTCCGCGAGGATAGGTGACCAAAGGTGCTGGCCGGCTGCAAGTGGGGCGCGGGATAGGCGCCTCAAAGGTGGCCGGTTGCAAGTGGATGTCGCCTCGAGGTGGGGGGTTAAAGGGGCTGAACAAGTGAGTTTTTTAGGGTCACTAGGGGAGTTGAGTGTTTAGGGCAACTGGACCTAAAGGAGAGTTTGTGGGAAGGCCGAATGGGACACCTAGGGGAAGGCCGAATGGGATAGGAGGGTTAGGTAGTGGCCGGTAGTTTGGGTTATGCTAGGTTCGGCTAAGTGAAAAGGGTGGTGGAAAAGGGCTGAGATGATGATAGGGTGGTTGGCTAGGAGTGGAGAGGTAGTAGAGAAGGGTTTTGGTAGAGTTAGAGAGTGCTTACCGGATGGGGAGAAGTAGCGGATGTTGTGAGAAGCTGGGAGTGGATGGGAGCTCGGCTGGTTCGGTTGGATGAAGGTGGTGGCGTCCGGCTGGGTGAGGTGATGGAGAGTGGAAGAGGGAAGGTGGCGGTGCAGGTAGTGCTGGTGGAGAGTGGAGCAGGCGGGCAGGTGGAGAGTGGAACCGGCTGGGCTGAGGTGAGGGCTCTAACTTGCAAAACCCGCCCCCAAAGGGGAGGGGTTTAAATAGGGGATGGGTAGGTCGGTTAGGGCTGGGCTTGGGGTAGTGGTTAGGTGGTTTAGGTAGGGTGGTATGTAGATAAGGTGGGCTGGAAAGGGTTGGGCCAGATATTTTGAAACTAGGGTTTGGGTAGATTGTGGGCTAGGGGTGGTTTAGGGGTTTAGGGCTAGGTTAGGTGGTTGGGTTTTAGGGTGAGGTTTCGTGAGCTAGGTTAGGTGATTAGGCTAGGTTTAGGCTAGGATTAGGGAAATTAATCTGGGTTTAGGGAAGGATTAGGGAAGTGGGTTAGGTGATTAGGTTGGGATTAGGACGGGATTAGGGAAGTGGGTTAGGTGATTAGGTTCAGATTAGGGGTGGATTAGGGGTTTAGGCTAGGATTAGGCATTTTGGGTTAGGTTTAGGTGAAGGAGCTCCCTTAGCATGGCCCATAGACCTTGACCACCTCATGTTGGTGCAGCCCTAGGTTAGGTTTTAGCTAATTACAAGCTTAAACCCACTCAATTAGGCTAACCCACATGATTAAACCCAAACTTGATACACAAGTCAAGCTTAATACAACACTCTTGATATTTTCCATCCCCACTCTCTCTCATGCCCAATATCCCACGTGAATTTCAAGTGGGCCCCACCTCAATTTATGAGAAGGTGATGTGGGCCATGGATATGGATATTGGATTGGATCTCTGGATCCAAATCCAAATCCAAGTCCACATATGGGTTTGGATTGGAATCTGGATATATATGGTCCAGATCCAATCCAAACTGAACTCTGACTCCTTCGAGCTGGGGTCGAAACGGACGATTCGTGCGGGGCCTGACAGCATCAGTACTCCGTCTGCGTTGGGTCTTCGCCAACATAGTCGTCCGCCTCCGTTTCTGCCTTCCGGAGATGACTTCAAATGCTATTTTGATAAGAACAGGGTCTTGGACGTTCGAGATCCTGGGGTGTGAATCAGATACAAGAGTTGCTTTTCCGGGCTCGACGTGTGCTCCAGTTCCGGGCTCTTCTTAGCTTTCCTAGTCCTGTCTTGATCGGGCCAAGCCACTTCGGGGTTTCAAAACATGTTTTAAAAGGTTTTTTAAAAGCCATATCATATGTTTTTGAAAGACAAAGTTTAAAACATATATACAGGGTTGTCTGGAAGGCTCCTGGGTTTCCAAACTCAAAATGGCCCTTTGGGGCAGCTTTTACAAAACCAGGTTTGTTTTAAGGAATTCGTGGGATTTTTGGGTGTTTACAGATGCCCCTCTTTGGCCTTGTCCAAATCGATTTGGATAAGGGCAAAGATGACAAACACCCCTTTTAATGTCTCCCTAGATCTAGCCACGAAGAATATGGGATCGTCCCATTTTTAGCAAAATCTCAATTTACAAACTCTGGTAGGAGGAGATATCATGCCAAAGGGTGCTACGGAATCTGGTCCTAAAATGGGATCATGTTCATGCAAGTACCATGCGTGGAATGCAGATGACATGGGTGTGGTGCCAAGAGTGGCGACCTCTAAGCCAGGGATGGGAAAGAGATACCACGGTCCCTTCTGAAGCGTCCCGTGGTTTGAGGCACAGAAGGCGGAAAACTGCTCTTTTTGAGCTTTTTGGCCTCTTTTTTTCTTTTTTCATAGAGGGTCTCCCTTTGGGAGTATTTTTTCTTTAATCCCTCTTTTTCATAAGAGAATCGATTTTTCTTTTTGATGTCTGGTTTCTTTCTTTTGGAAAGAGACTTTAAATGGGAAATTCCCTTTTGATTTGGGCCTTTGTTTTCCTTTTGGAAATAGAAGAGAAGAGGGGAGGACTTATCCCAAGCCTACACTCGATCCATTCCAGATCAGCCTATTTAGAAATAGCACGTACTACTTACAAGTATCTTGCTATGTTGAACTAGGCCTTTCTTTGTTAGAAGAAGGATTTTGAAATGTAACCACGATTTTGAAAACTCCACTCTTTAACAAGTGCGAATTCTCTCACTTAGGGTCACACGAGTTTGCCTTTGCACCTTATTCACATGTCTCAGGGCAGCTATCCCATTTCAAATTTTCGAAAACTGGAATTTAATCCAGATCCTACACATGACACTTCTTTAAGTATTGAATATTGATAGGATCTGCTAAATTCCTACCTTCTACATCGGTCAACCAATACGAATTGTTCGTAGTGGTTGCTCGTACAACATAGGGTCCATCCCAGTTGGGGCGCCACTTGCCTAGGGGGTGTGGGCCACGATGGTGGATGGTTTTTAAGACCAGATCTCCCACTTCAAAGTGGCGAGGTCTCATGTGTTTGCTATAATGTCGGGCTATCCTTTGCCGGTATGCACGAGCATGATCCATGGCGAGGAGTCGCCTTTCATCTAGCAAATCTAGTTCGGCCATCCTAGCATGCGGAAGCGTCTCTAGGGGGAGGTCGAGTGCTATGGATGTATGAAATGAATGCAGTTGAGTATGAATGGGAAGAATGGCGTTTGTGCCATAGACCAACTCGAATGGGGTGGCATTCGTGGGAGTCCGGATGGAAGTCCTATAAGCCCACAAGGCTTCATCCAGCTTCTCATGCCACGTCCTACCCTTCTCTAAGGTTTTCTCAATAATACTAGTGAGAGTCTTGTTTGTGGCTTCGGCTTGGCCGTTGCCTTGAGGGTAGTAGGGCGAGGAGAAGTGGTGAGTTATGCCATACGTGTTGCACAACTTAACCATCCGCTCATTCTTGAATGGGGTACCATTATCAGACACAAGGTCTCGTGGAACCCCAAATCGAGCCAAGATATTCCTCCGGATGAAAGCCACCACATGTTGCCCCATTACATTCGTTAGGGAAATGGCTTCCACCCACTTGGAGAAATATTCCGTGGCTGCTAAAATAAATCGATGCCCATTCGAGGCCTTTGGAAATATTGGGCCTATGATGTCAAACGCCCACATGGTAAATGGCTATGGCTGACCATGGAATGCAATGCAGATGAAGGGATATGAATGGCGTGCCCATGCACTTGACACGGATGACACTTCCTAACATGATTGTGACAATCCTTTTTCAGGGTAGACCAAAAATAGCCCCCTCTAAGTATTTTCATCGCCATCATGTTGGCATTAACATGACCTCCACATTCTCCATCGTGGAACTCATGCATTACTATCCTAGCCTCCTCTATGTCGATACACCTAAGAAGAATGCCGGTAAAACTCTTTTTGTATAAGACCCCACCCAGAATGGTGTATCGGGTCGAAATCTTACGAATGAATGCCTTATCTTTGGATGTGGCATCCTCGGCAAATCCCCCATTTTCTAAAAATTGTTTTATGTCATAGAATCAGGGTTTTTCAATAGACTCTGGGTTGTTTTGGCAAATATCCAAATCGTGTGTGGATGGATGGGGCGCATGCCATATTTCCAAAGATCTGGTCCCTGAAATGTGATCGACCTTCAGGGCTGAACCCAAGGAGGAGAGGGCATCGGCGATGCCATTGTCCTCTCTTCCTACGTGTGTGAGCTTACACGACTGGAAGGATTGGACCAATCGAGTGGCCAACTCGTGATATGGAAGTAGTTTCTCATTACGTACTTGCCAAATTTTTAAAACCTGGTTTATGACAAGGAGTGAATCTCCAAAGACCTCGATGCATGATGCCCCTAGAGTTTTCGAAATCCTTAAGCCTTGTATGAGTGCTTCATACTCAGCTACGTTGTTGGAACATTCGAAATCTAAGCGGACTGCTATGGGAATCTCACCCTTTTCAGGGGAGATTAGGATGATCCCAGCACCAGCCCCTCGTTGGTTTCGTGCTCCGTCGAAGTGCATCTTCCACACTTGGTTTTCGAAAGAATTTGCCAAAATGTGGTTTTGAAAATGGTTTTGTAATATGCCTTCATCAGGCATTTCGACAAGAGTGGGATATGCGTCCTCTAAGGGGAATTCAGCCACGTAATCTGCTAGGGCTTGCCCCTTAATGGAGATCTGGTGATGGTATTTCAGATCATACTCCATTAGAAGGAGTTGCCATTTGCCCAATCTACCCGTGAGAATGGGTTTTTCGAACAAGTGCTTGATTGGATCAAGCTTGGACACTATCCAGATCTCATGATCTAGGAAATAGTGTCTGAACTTCTGGCAGGCCTAGACTAGGGCCAAGCACGTCTTCTCCATGGCTTGATAATTTCGTTCATAAACCAAGAGAGTTTTCGAAATATAGTAGATGGCATACTCCTTATGGGTGTCATCCTCGTACTGAGCCAACAGGGCTCCTAAAGCATTTACATGCACGGAGATGTATAATAAAAGCGGTTTTCCTTGTTTTGGAGGATTCAAAACGGGGGGATTAACCAAGTATGCCTTCAGTCTTTCGAAGGACTTTTGGCATTCGTCATCCCATAAGAATTTCGTACCCTTTCTCAACAGTTTGTTGAAGGGTTCGCATCTAGTTGCCAGATTCGATATGAATCGGCACACGGATTGTAATCGACCCTAGAGGCTACGGATTTGGGTGAGATTGGAGGGTGGAGCCATGTCTATGATGGCTCGACACTTAGAGGGGTCGACTTCTATTCCCCTTTGGCTCACCATAAAGCCTAGAAGCTTCCCCGATTCTACCCCGAACACACATTTTTGAGGGTTGAGCTTTACTTTGTAAAGCCTAAGCCTTTCGAAAATCTTTTGTAAACATTCGATATGGGTGCATCGGGTTTTGGATTTCACCAAGAGATCATCTACATACACTTCTACAAGCTCATGAATTTGATCATGGAAGATCGTGTTCATGGCTCGTTGGTATGTTGCGCCGGCATTTTTCAAACCAAAGGGCATGACTGTATAGCAGTACGTGCCCCATGGGGTTGTGAAGGTGGTCTTACCCTGATCTCGTGGACTTAGTTTGATTTGATTATACCCTGAATAGTCATCCATGAATGAAAACATTTCATGATTTGCAGTACTATCGACTATCAAATCTATGTTTGGTAAAGGATAATTATCCTTTGGAGTGGCTTTATTCAGGTTTCTGAAATCGATGCATATTCGAATTTTCCCATTGGTCTTTCGAACTACAACGATATTTGATAACCAATCAGAATACGCAATGGGTTTTATAAATCCGGCTTTTAGCAGATCTTCCAAACCCTCTTTGACTTGCGTGTGTACATTCGGGTGTATTTTCCTAAGCTTCTGCTTTATGGGTTTTACACCTGCATCTAAGGGAAGACGATGCTCGACTATGCTGGGATCTATGCCCGTAATGTCTTCATACGTCCATGCAAACACATCTAAATAGGTTTGTAGAAATGCAATGAATGCTAACTTTTCAGTTTCATGCAAGCATGCGCCTATTTTGATGGTTTTGGGATTGGAATCATCCCCTAGGTTCACCTCTATGAAATCTCCTCCTACTGATTGGGAAGGTTTTTCAAAATCGAGAATTCTATGAAATTCTGGGAGCTCAGAAGTGGGATCTTTCTCAAGGGGATCCACTTCTGGGCTTTGATCATTCTCGTGGGCTATAGACCCGAGGGAACTTTATGCGTGGCTTTCAAAATAACCTGGTTTTGTACTTGAATTTTCAAGTGATTTCGAAATTTTTGGTCTGGCTACGCAGACGACGTTTCTTTCGAAATCCTTTTCTTTTGCCAAAGTCCTACCAGGAGCAGCTATGTACAAAATCTTTTTGGTATTTTCCAAATTTTCGATTTTTTTTGGCTTTTGTAAAACAAGAACTTTGGGAACTATACAAAGCACTCTTTTTTCGAGTTTTTGTTTTTCCATTGTTTTTGGTTTTTCTTGTTTTTCGATTTTTTTTTATTTTAAATTTTTCAAATGTTTTTGGTATTTTTAGAAAAGGGATCTTCCGTCATACCTACAAAGGGAAAACACTACAGGTTAGACTCGGAATAGGAGGTCTAAACTATAGGTTTCTTCTAAGACAGGCTCCGGGCACCCTTGACCCAGGTGGTCACAGGGGGTGGCTCCGGCGGTATTCGGGGAGTATAGCCGATCCCATATTGGCTTGGGTTGGCCCTAGGCAGGATGGGCTCTAGGAGACCCTAGTTTTGTGCCCCTAGACTCTTGTAGGGCGTGTAGCACATGTTCAATAACATGTTCCACGACCTTTTGTTTTTTGAAAAGATGGGATCCAAGTCGTGGTCCTGGAACATGCTATCGTCCATATTAGGCTCGTATGGCCTTTTGTCCAGGGGCTTTGGAAATAGGGAACGCTTGGGTTTTCCTAGGAGGATTAGAGTCGGGAGGGGGCCTGCTTTGGGCGACCCCTTCACATATACAACCTTCCTAGGGTTGTTCAACACGAGCCGAGGTGGCTCAACCATAATTTGCCCCAGGTTAGCCTCATGGGCCTGGGAGCTTGATAAACAAGGGGAGTTTATGATCCCCTGAAGCTGTGGGTGACTCTCACCTAGGATCACTACGACTTGGTCCCTAAAAGGGATCTTGACACACCTGTGGAAGGTGGATGACACAGCGCACAAACTGTGTATCCAGGGCCTTCCCAGCAACAGGTTATAATGGGGGTGGATGTCCAAGACATGGAACACCCCCGTGTGTTCGATCCCTCTCGTTTCCATTGGGAGTTCGATGGATCCTAAAGGTCTAGACGCATTCCCATCGTATCCAGTGATAACGATGGGGCTTGGGTTTACTGAAGTCAAGGTGACTCCGATTTTGTACGCCACATGAAGTGGAAGGATGTTGAGCCCTCCCCCACCATCGACTAGGCACCTGTCCAGAGAGTGGTTGTTTAGAACCACCTCGATATGCAGGGCCTGGTTATGGGTTTCGTAGGGTCTATCTACATCATCTTCCGAAAAGGTGATGGGCGATTTTGCTCCTAATAAAGCCACTTGGGCAGACAAGGATTCCGGACTTATGTTCGAATCAACCTTGGCCCTTTCTAGAATTTTCTCTAATACAAGTCTATGCCTAGGCGAGGTTTTTATAAGCTCTAGGATAGACATGTGAATAGGAATTCGAAATCATAAGGATTTAGGATGACTTTGTCCTTATCTGCTTTTGGCAGACCACTAGGGATACATGCTTTTGAGGGGCCAGGCACACTGACCACCTTTTGAGCACCTTGAAGATGCGGGGGTTGATAGATCCTCCCGGATCTAGTGACTTCCCGTACGACCAGCCTAGGGTTCGAGCTAGACTTGGCTCTAAGGATGAGCTGAGGAGAACCTTGGATTTTCAAAACTGGTTTTACCGGGGCTTTTACTTTTGGTGGTCCCCGAATGACGACTTGGGCGGGCCTCTTGTATAATACAAGGATGGGCGCACAAGTAGGTCGACCAGGTTCTGGCTTTTGCGCTAGTTCCTTGGAAATGGTGAGGGTACATACCTCCTTTCCTTTCCCACTGCTACTGGCGTGTTTGGGAAAGGGTTCCTTGAAGATAGCTTGAGGTAGCTCAGGTTCCGCAGTGACCTGGAGCCGGCCTTCTGCTATCAAGTTCTCAATTTTATTTAAAAGAGAGAAGCAGCGTTTGGTATCATGGCCTTTGAGCCGATGATACTTACAAAATCGGTTTAAATACCCCCCCTTGGACGTGACTCCTTCGGGGATTTCAGGGAGTTCGATCATGCCCTGGGCATGTAAGAGGTCTAGGACCTCCGACACAGGTTGCCCCAGCGGAGTATACTCCCGTTTTTCAACCGGTTTTTGAAAATTGCGTTCTCTCTTATTTTCTAATTTTTCAAAATTTTTGGAAGTGCCCGCCATGCCTGGATCCACCCGGACATTAGCGATTTTATGGGGCTTTGCCCCTTTGTCCGTCGTGGGCAGCCCATATGCGATGGGCTTTTCCAAACGGGTTTTTGGAATGGCACTCCTTTCCATAAGTGGTCGTATGTCCCTTTTCGCAAGTTGGTTTCGAAAAGGGAGGCCTTTTTGATCAACTTATGGAAAGTTGAAATCTCATGGAGCGAGAGAAGGGTTTTTAACTTGCTTTTGAAATTATCCAGGATGAGCATTACTGCGCATCCTTCGGATATGGGCTCTCGCACTTGGCCAAAAAGTGACCTCCATCTTATAATGAAGGCATGTACGTCTTCGTTCATGCCTTGCTTTGTATCCCTTAAGGTATTCAGGGTTGGCGTGACTTCTACGTTGTGTGCAAATCTTTGCATGAAGCAGTTCGCTAACTCTTCAAAAGTAGCGAACTGGCTTAAGTCGTAGGAAGCCAGCCATTTGGCAGCTATGCCTTTAAGGGATAGAGGGAACCAATAAACCCATTTCATCGAGTCCTTTTTCTTCTTATGGGCTCGACGTGAGAAAAGCTGCAAGTGAGACCTAGGGTCTCCCATGCCATCATACCGATGGAAGTTCGGTATTTCATTGTCACTGTCTGTTTCGTAATCCATAGGAAGGAAATCAGACAGGGCGTAGCTTCTTTTCTCTTTATTCTGCCCTTTCAGCAACTGCTGTAGGGCTTTACGGTCCTTTTGTGTGAAGGACTCGTGGTATTGGTTGCCTTCCATTATGGAGGCCTCTTTTTGCTTGCGAGGTTTTTCAGATTTCTTTTTAGGCCTTTGTTCATCGTTCGATGAACATGAATCGCCTACTTCAGCCTCTTGGCTGAGAGCATCGATTTTGGCCTCAAACTCCCTTCTCAAGTCCTCGATTTCATCTAGTTTTATTTTGTTTTTGAAAATCCTCCTAGAGTGAGAACTTGATGCGCATGAGCCTTGGCTCGACACTTCACTTGGATTGGATTTTGACATGCTTTTCAAGCTTTTTCAAAATGTCCTAAGTACAAGCAAAGAAAACAAGTTAAATCGACACCTTTTTACAAAATTTTCGCAAGACTAAAACTTAAAACTCGATTTTTGAAAGGCCCACGTCCCACCGGGCATGCCAATCTCTGTAGACGCGCGAAAATCCCCGCCTCTTCGCCTTTTTTAGGGCTCGGAGTGGATCCTCTCGTGTGTCTAAGGCCTATGTATGCAAACAGGGTGTGCCAGCTAGCTTACTTAAGCTAGCGAAGATATTTTTGACACTGACTTCTAAACGTGGCGACTGTGAGCAAGTAAGCTCTTGTCGTCGTAGACCTTCTTGCACCGATGCGCAAGGGTCAGTCTGTACGCTTTGCAAAAATCGAGTTTTTGGAGGAAAGTCTATGAAGCGGTTCGAGGTGTCTATTTCAGGTCTTTAAGATGCGGTTGCAAGTTTTAGATCACGTGGATTTGCACATGCCTAAGTCTTTTCTTTTATCCCTTTTCGGGCCACCTAGTTTGTGTGTTATAAACACTCCACTACATGGGCGAATTCGAGCGGGGCTTGCTTCGATGCAATATGCGTCCTACCTCGTGGTATGGCGTAGATGCAATGCAAACTCACGCTACTCCAAAGGGAAAACCCGAAATGTAAAGACAATACTGAAGGGAAATGACTGAAGGGAAATAACTGAAGGGAAATAACCGAAGGAAAATAACCGAAGGGAGATATGTATATAGATTATGTATATGAGCCCTTACTCGGGTCTTGCAAATAAGAGCGAAGGCTCAATGTGGGTGCGTGCTTGAATTGAAAGACTTACACACACGACATGAAATTAAACCCAAATATAAATTGCAGTATGGCCTTGACTAAGGTGTTGGGGAGTAAGAGCGAAGGCTCAATGTGTGTGAAAGTGCTTGAATTGAAGTACTACACACACGACATAAATGAAACCCAAATATAACTGCAATAAGGCCTTTACTAAGGTCTTGGGAATAAGAGCGAAGGCTCAATGTGTGTGAAAGTGCTTGAATTGAAAGACTTACTCACACGACATGAAATGAAACCCAAATAGTATAGGTCGGCCCTTACTTGGGTCTTTCAAATAAGAGCGAAAGCTCAATGTGTGTGAGAGTGCTTGAATTGAAAGACTTACTCACACGACATGAAATAAAACCCAAATAGTATAGGTCGGCCCTTACTTGGGTCTTTCAACTAAGAGCGAAAGCTCAATGTGTGTGAGTGCTTGAATTGAAAGACAACGCACCCAACTTAAACAAAAACCCTTCGAAAATGAAAGTATATATACACACTTATATATGAGGGGCTGATTAGGCCCGTGTGTGTTCAAAATCGTGCACGACTAAGAGAGTGCACGTGTGTGGTTGTGCCAAGCCACGTTATTACAAGCGGGGGGAGACTATGCTCCGTTATTACAACCCCGTATCAAATTGAATCTCAAGCAAGTATACAACTAAAGACCGAGTTTAGGCACTTACGAGTAGCTGGTCCGTAGGGGCTTGCTTGAGCATGGGCTTGGCCTTCGCCTTGGGCTGCAAACGGGAGCTCCGCGAGGATAGGTGACCAAAGGTGCTGGCCGGCTGCAAGTGGGGCGCAGGATAGGCGCCTCAAAGGTGGCCGGTTGCAAGTGGATGTCGCCTCGAGGTGGGGGGTTAAAGGGGCTGAACAAGTGAGTTTTTTAGGGTCACTAGGGGAGTTGAGTGTTTAGGGCAACTGGACCTAAAGGAGAGTTTGTGGGAAGGCCGAATGGGACACCTAGGGGAAGGCCGAATGGGATAGGAGGGTTAGGTAGTGGTCGGTAGTTTGGGTTATGCTAGGTTCGGCTAAGTGAAAAGGGTGGTGGAAAAGGGCTGAGATGATGATAGGGTGGCTGGCTAGGAGTGGAGAGGTAGTAGAGAAGGGTTTTGGTAGAGTTAGAGAGTGCTTACCGGATGGGGAGAAGTAGCGGATGGAGTGAGAAGCTGGGAGTGGATGGGAGCTCGGCTGGTTCGGTTGGATGAAGGTGGTGGCGTCCGGCTGGGTGAGGTGATGGAGAGTGGAAGAGGGAAGGTGGCGGTGCAGGTAGTGCTGGTGGAGAGTGGAGCAGGCGGGCAGGTGGAGAGTGGAACCGGCTGGGCTGAGGTGAGGGCTCTAACTTGCAAAACCCGCCCCCAAAGGGGAGGGGTTTAAATAGGGGATGGGTAGGTCGGTTAGGGCTGGGCTTGGGGTAGTGGTTAGGTGGTTTAGGTAGGGTGGTATATAGATAAGGTGGGCTGGAAAGGGTTGGTTCAGATATTTTGAAACTAGGGGTTTGGGTAGATTGTGGGCTAGGGGTGGTTTAGGGGTTTAGGGCTAGGTTAGGTGGTTGGGTTTTAGGGTGAGGTTTAGTGAGCTAGGTTAGGTGATTAGGCTAGGTTTAGGCTAGGATTAGGGAAATTAATCTGGGTTTAGGGAAGGATTAGGGAAGTGGGTTAGGTGATTAGGTTGGGATTAGGACGGGATTAGGGAAGTGGGTTAGGTGATTAGGTTCAGATTAGGGGTGGATTAGGGGTTTAGGCTAGGATTAGGCATTTTGGGTTAGGTTTAGGTGAAGGAGCTCCCTTAGCATGGCCCATAGACCTTGACCACCTCATGTTGGTGCAGCCCTAGGTTAGGTTTTAGCTAATTACAAGCTTAAACCCACTCAATTAGGCTAACCCACATGATTAAACCCAAACTTGACACACAAGTCAAGCTTAATACAACACTCTTGATATTTTCCATCCCCACTCTCTCTCATGCCCAATATCCCACATGAATTTCAAGTGGGCCCCACCTCCATTTATGAGAAGGTGATGTGGGCCATGGATATGGATATTGGATTGGATCTCTGGATCCAAATCCAAATCCAAGTCCACATATGGGTTTGGATTAGAATCTGGATATATATGGTCCAGATCCAATCCAAACTGAACTCTTTCCTGTATCCCTACGGCTTATCCCCAAGGAAAAAGGTTCAAATTTGAGAAAATCCTAAAGTATGAATAAAATCGGCTTATTTGGATTTCATTTTTTTGAGAACTCGACTTTGTTTTGTAGGAAATGGAACTTTGAAATGTTTTCCAAGTTTTCCTACCCAAAAACCTCTATTGAGTAGCAGGTATCGAAACCCAAATGAAGGGAAGTATGAAAAATGGAAGTCCTTTTCGATACAAGCTAAAAGGAGTTCATTTTCAAAAAGAAAATTTTCAAAAAAAAAAAACCCACGAATGTCAAAAAGACAAGGGTAGAACCTGCTTGTTGCAGACAGCCTCAAAAGGCTCTCTCCAAAGCTCGAAAACCAGAAAACGTCTAGAAGACATGGGTAAAACCTTCTTGGAGCAGCCTGCCTCAAAAGGCACTCTTCAGGCTCAAAACCCCAAAAACAAAAACGTTTTTCTCATGGATGCATCCAAAAATCATCCATGCATGATCATACATAGGGAAACCTAGGAAAAATACCCTTTTGCTAAAAATCCCCACCTATGGTAAAAGAAAACAGGGTTTTGCGAAATAAAAATGGTGTATTCTCGAGAAAATTTCAGAGAAAAACCAAAATGGGGTGTTATCTTCATCGCCATTATCCAAATCAATTTGGATAATGCCAAAGAGGGGCATCTGTAAACACCCCGAATTTTCCAAAAAATCAAAAACTCTCAAAAACAAAAAAAGCTCATTTGAGCCAAAATGACAACTTGTTTTAAAATGTGAAAACAAGTACAAAAGGCAAAAGGAGAGCCCCGACAAGAAGAGCAAATCGAGCCCAGAGTCTCCAAAGCCACCCCTTGTTCAAAACGGAAGAAAAGAGAGCCCGTTCAGAGAAAAGCCCGATAAAAGGGTAAAAATATAATTTGGGTCAAAGAAAAAGCACAAAGCAGCTCCAAAATGCTAAAAGAAGCTCAATACCTGAGGAAGTCGACAGAAGTCCGATACACGTCCCGTCAGAATGAAGAATGGAATCCGTGCGGCAATCTGAGTTCGATATCAAAAGGAACCGGCCAAAAACCAAAACGGCGGACCGAAACAAATGCCGAAAAAGTCCTGAAAAGGAGAACACCGGTTAGAAGGAAGACTTGGGGAAGACCCAGGCCAGAGTTGGGCCTCCGATGAATTGAAGCCCGCTCGAAACCGACGGTGAAAAGCACCAGAAAGGACCAGAAAACTAAGGAGCAGAAGAAAAGTTCGGAATGGATCTGGACCCAAAATATCCAGATCCAGATCCAAATTGTGTTTGGATTGGATTTGGATCTAAAAAATCCAAGATCCGAGATCTGAGATCCAAACCCAAATAAATATTTGGACTGGATTTGGATCTCCAAATATCTAAGATCCGCGATCCAGATCCAAATAGGGTTTGGATTGGATCCGGATAGCCAGACCCAAATCGAAGACCCAAGATCCAAGACCCATTTAAAACCTCTATAAATAGAGGTGCTGGGCATGAAAAAAAAAGAGGAACGTGAGGCTCCAAGGAAGCTCCTCACGTGAAAATAAAGGGGGGAAGAGAGAGAAAGGCCATTGGCCAAAACGTTTTTTGTTTTGAGAGTTGGGATTGGCCCATGGAGGCAAGGGCTGCACCAACGACTCAGCGTCTCCTTCAAGCTAGCTGGAAGCGTTGCATGGTGGAGCTTGGCGGCTTGGAGTGGTGCTGCACCAAGGTAGGTCCCCTGAGCCTTAACCTAACCCCTTTCTTCTCCTAATCCTCTAGACCACCCATCCTAGCCAAACCTGCCCCTAAAACCTCACTAAAACAGTCAAGTACTGGCTGATTTTCACCAAGGTTCCTACCCTAGAACACCACCTAACTAAGCTACCCTAAGACACAAGCCAAGTTCGGCCACCACCTGGCCGAACTCTACCTTGAACCCAACCAAGTTCGGCCAGCTTTGGCCGAACTTCCCATTCAAAACGACCCTAACTCGAGCCAAGGTGACTCGAGCTCTTTCCCTAAAAACCCACTGCCTGCACAAGCAGGTCATGTCCCATTTTCTACCTAAGGTTTGGCCTGCCTTGCGGCAGGCCATCTACCCTAAAAACCACCAAGCCACCGGTTGGGTTTTTCCTCCCCCACCCACCTAAAATAGCCCGACCAAAGGTGGCCGGGCTTCCTTGCTTTTTAGCCAAAACCTGGCCTGTTTTGAGGCAGGCCATCTACCTTTTAAACTAGCCCCTAACCCAGGCCGTGTTTCACTTAAAGCCATCCAAGGCCTACCCTAAAGGCAGGCCATTCAAGCCTAAGACCACGACCTGCAAGAGCAGGCCGTGTCCTCCTCAAAAGCCCCAAGGCCTGCCATAGTGGCATGCCATTCACCTACCAAAAACATGGTCCCTTACCTAAGCTCACCTTGGCCCATCTTAGTTAGCCAGCCCTTAACCTAGTCGTGGTTTGCCTAGGATCAGCCCCAACCACACCCTAAAGTCACTCCTACTCGAGCCACCTTGGCTCGAGTTTCATAAGACATAAACCAAATCCTATCACTCGAGCCACCTTGGTTCGAGTCATGCCTAATGCCAACTCTAAACTGTACCTAAACCAAGGCCAAATGTTGGCCTAATACCAAGCCTAAACCATACCTAAACCAAGGCCAAATGCTGGCCTAATCCCAAGCCTAAACCTCACTAAAACCCAAGGCCAAAGGTTGGCCGAATCCCACACAAAACCCTATCACTCGAGCCAAGGTGGCTCGAGTCTTTACCTTGCCCAAACTGGCCCCAAGTAGCCCCAAACCCATTGTAGCTTGCAGCTCCCGGAACTCCAAGTCTCTCCAAGCTCTCAAGCTCTCCTGCTTCGCTCCCGCGTGCCCCAGACTCCATAAGAAGAAGGTGGATTCGCCCCTTGTACAATCCTAACTCAAAAGGCTAGAAAGTGTAAGTTGATTTCGATATATATATCAAATCCCTTTCCATTCAATTCAATTCGTGATACGAGGTTGTAATGACGGAGCATCGTCTCCCCCCGAAGTGTAATAACGGTGCTGGACACACGAGACACACACGTACACTCGAGCCTTTTCGCTCTTATCTCGTACACAAGCACCGCGTACACAATTGAGCCTTTTCACTCTTATCATATACATACATATTTCAATTCAGCTGGGTTGTTACATTAAGTCGTGTGAGTTTGTCTTTCAATTACACACTCGCACCTAAGAAACACCCGAGCGATTGCTCAAACACCTCACGCACATTTTGGCCTCAAAAGCCACTAAGATATAGCCATATCTATATATTTTCTGCTGCGTGAGTTTTCCCGGTTCAGTTGTGTACGCATTTCAATTCCGGGTTTTAAATTAAGTCGTGTGTGTGTTGTCTTTTAATTCATACATACACACACGCCACAATTGAGCCTTTTCGCTCTTATATATATCTATATCTCCCTTCTGCTGCGTTTTACGGTTCAGTTGCATGTGTTGCATTTCAATTTACACACAACACCCACACACATATTGAGCCTTTCCGCTCTTAAGATATAGATATATTTAAATTTCTGCAATTTACATTCAAGTCGTGTGAGTTGCATTCAATTTGGGTTTTCCCTTCTACTAAGTCTGTAAATTTCAGGTTTTACATTCAAGTTGTGTGAGTTGCATTGCATACTCGCCATACTCGAGCTAGAGTGCATACCTGCATCGAACAAACCTGAACAAAACGTGCAAACATGCCTAAGTGGATAAAATTGAAAGACTTAGGGTCGCCCAAGTCAAAAACTCGCCAAGTGCAGGATTTTCAAACACTTCTTTATTCGAAAATTGATTTTGAGTTTAACTTGTTTCAAACGAAGTCTCTAAGCGTACAGACTGACCCTTGCGCGTCGGTGCAAGAAGGTCTGCGATGAAAAAGATCCCGCTTGCCTACAATTGCCTTTTAAAAGTCAGATATTTCAAAACTACTTCGCTAGTTTGAGTAAGCTAGCTGACACGCCCTAAAAGCGAATGTAGATTGCGAAAAGATTCACTCCAGGCCTAAGAAACCTGGAGTCAAAGATTTTCCGTGTCTACACATACCTCTTTGCCCTTCCCACTGGTACTTGCATGCTTGGGGAAGGGTTCTTTAAAGATAGCTTGGACATGCTCTGGTTCCTCAGTGACCTGGAGCCGGCCCTCTGCTATCAAGTTCTCTATTTTGTTAAGGAGGGAAAAACACTGCTTTGTATCATGGCCTTTGAGCCTAAGATACTTGCAAAAGCGATTTAGAAATCTTCCTTTAGAAGTAATTCCCTCGAGAATTTCAAGGAGTTCGATCATGCCTTGGGCAAGTAGGAGGTCAAAGACCTCCGACATAGGTTGCCCCAACGGAGTATACTCCCGTTTTTCAAAGAGTTTTTAGAAATTTTTCTCCTTTTTTTTAATTTTCTTGAAATTCCTAGAAGTACTCGTTGGGCTTGGATCCACCCGGACATTGGCGACTTTGTGGGGTTTTGCCCCTTTATCCATGGTGGGTAGCCCATAAGTGCTGGGCTTCTCCAAGCGGATTTTCGAAACCACATTTCCTTTCCATAAGTGGTCGTAAGTCCCTTTTTTCAAATTCGTTTCAAAAAGAGATGTTTTTTAATAAGCTTATGGAAAGTAGAGATTTCGTGAAGGGAGAGAAGGGTTTTCAACTCATTTTTAAAGTTATCTAGGATGAGCATGACTGCGCATCCTTCGGATATTGGTTCTCGAACTTGCCCAAGGAGGGACCTCCATCGAACTATAAAGGTATGGACATCTTCGTTTATACCTTGCTTCGTATCCCTTAATGTGTTTAAAGTGGGCGTGACTTCTACGTTATGCGAGAATCTCTACATAAAGTAGTTCGCTAACTCTTCAAAAGTAGCGAACTGACTAAGATCGTAGGAAGTCAGCCATTTGGAAGTTGTGCCTTTGAGGGATAAAGGGAACCAATATACCCATTTCATCGAGTCCTTTTTCTTATGGGCTCGACGAGAGAAAAGTTGCAAGTGAGACCTAGGGTCTCCTGTGCCATCATACTGATGAAAATTCGGTATTTCATCATCACTGTCTATTTCATAGTCTAAAGGAAGAAAATCGGATAGGGCGTAGTTTCTTTTCTCTTTGTTTTGCCCTTTCAGTAGCTGTTGTTGGGCTTTACGATCCTTGTGGATAAAGGATTCGTGGTATTGGTTGCCTTCTATTGCGGAGGTCTCCTTGTGTTTTTGAGTTTTTTCAAATTTCTTTTTGGTCTTTGATTCGCCATGTGACGAACATGAATCAGCTGCTTCAGCCTCTTGGCTAAGAGTAGCGATTTTGGCCTCAAAGTCCCTTCTTAACTCTTCGATCTCTTCTCTTTGATCTCGAGTTTTCAAAAGCTTTCTAGAATGAGAACTTGATGCACACGAGGCATGGCTAGACACTTCTTGGGAGCCTGGACTTGACATGGCTCCGATGCTTTTAAAATCCAACTATGAAATGCAACAAACAAAAGAGTTAAAACACTTTTCCTTGAAAATTTTTCTTGAGGCTTGTTTATATGAATCGATTTTTCATAAGACCCATGCCCCACCGGGCGTGCCAAATTCTGTAGACACGTGGAAATTTCCGCTCCGGGTTCTTAGGCCTGAAATGAACCTTTTCTTATGTCTAAGTCGCTTAAAGGGCGTGCCAGCTAGCTTACTTAAGCTAGCGAAGTAAGTTTTGAAAATATCTGACTTAGGGGGCGATTGTGGACAAGTGGGCTCTTTTCGTCGCAGACCTTCTTGAATCGATGCTCAAGGGTCAATCTGTACGCATAGAAAACTTGATTTTGAGCAAACATGACCTTTTGAAAATATGCAAAGTGTTTGATTCAGTTTAGTTTGTCTTGTTGCAGATTTTATCAACGTGGGATTTGCACGTTTCCTATGTCTTGGGTTTTAGTCAATTTAGGCGTGTAGTTGTATGCATCCAATGCTCAATTTGGCGAGTTTTGCACGGGTAGTTCGAGGTTACTTTGATGCAATATGCGCTCTATCTCATGGTATGGCGAATATGCAATGCAAACTCACACAACTGAATGGGAAAACCCGGAATTGAAAGACATAGCCGAAGGGAAATTGCAAAAGGGAAATTGTAAAAGGGAAATATAGCTATATCTTAAGAGCAGAAAGGCTCAATTGTGTAAGTGTATGCCGTGTATAAATTGAAATGCAACTCACACAGCTGAACCTTAAACCCCAAAATTTAAAGACATAGCGGAAGGGAAGTACAACTATATATATATGGGCCCGAAGGTCGCCAACATGCACGTGTTGTGTTGGCGTATAAACGGAAAGACAAACACACGCAGCTGAACCGGGAAAACGCAGCGGAAAGTATAGAAATATGACTATATCTTAGCGGTTGCCAAGGCCAAAATGGTGCGTGAGGTGCATGAGCAAGCGCTCGAGTGTTCTTTGTGTGCGAGTGTGTAAATGAAAGACAAACTCACATGACTTAATGTAACAACCCAACTGAATTGAAATACTTATATAGAATAAGAGCGAAGGCTCAATGGTGCTCGTGGGTGTTTGTGTACGAGTAAGAGCTAAAGCACAAGTGTTCGTGTGTTCTTCGTGTAGCAAACCAAGTTATTACAGTCGGGGGGAGACAATGCTCCATTAATACAACCCCGTATCCAAATTGAATCAAAGCATAGAAAGGGGATATGAAATACCGAATTAAAGCACTTAAGTGATTCAGATTTTTGTCCACTCCAATCTACACGGACTTGCTTGGCTTCACACCCACAGATGAGTCTTCCTTGAAGCTTGAAGCGAAAGATGGCTGAACGGAGCCTTTGAGCTTGAGGTTTTTAGGTTCACTACACTAAGGTTGCGGGTTTATGCTTGAGAGGTGAGGTTCACGGGTCTTGTGTGAGACTTGGGATGGTATGGGATACTAGGGGCCTTAGTGTGTTATGTAGGGTGATGGAAGGGTATAGGGTAAGGTCACGACTGGTATATGGGATACTAGACTAGGATGGGTTCAGTTGGGGGTTCTAAGCAAGTGGTCACGACACTAGGTAGGTGGAAGGGTATGAGGTGTATGGGAGCTATGGGTCACGGATGGGGCATGGGATGTCTAAGGCAGTGGATGAGAGTCGGGTAGGTGTTAGGTGGTTGGGGTGTGTAAGGGAGCTAGGGGTCACGGCACTAGGTAGGTGGGGTGATGAAATGATGGCTGTGGGTAGGGGAGTGTCTAGCTAGGATGGGTTCGGTTAGGACAGGGGGTAGGTCGGTTAGGATAGGTAGTGGTGGTGGTAGGTAGTGGCTGGGGTCAGTGGAGTGGTGGGGATGTGGTGGTAGTGTAAACACCCCGAAATCCCACGAACTTCTCAAACAACCTGGTTTTGTAAAAGCAGCCCCAAAGGGCTATTTTGAGTCTGGAAACCCAGGAGCCTTCCAGGCAACCCTGTATATATGTTTTAAAACTTTATATGTTTTAAATATGTATAATATAGTTTTGAAAGCTTTAAAATATGTTTTGAAACCCCACAAAGCGGCTTGTCTTGATCAAAGCAGGACCAGAAGAGCTAAAGAGAGCCCGGAACCGAAGCACATGTCGAGCCCGGCACAATAACTCTCGTATTTAATCCACCCCCAGGATCTCGAACGTCCAAGACCCTGTTATCAGCAAACATCATTTGAAATCATCTCCAGAAGGTGAAAACAGAAGCGGACGACCATGTTGGCGAAGACCCAACGCAGACAGAGTACCGATACTATTAGACCCCGCATAAACCATTCGTTTCGAACACAGCCTGAAGGAGTCAGAATTCAGTTTGGATTGGATCTGGACCATATATATCCAGATCCCAATCCAAACCCATGTGTGGATTTGGATTTGGATCTAGAGATCCAATCCAATATCCACATCCATGGCACACATCACCTTCTCATAAATGGAGGTGGGGCCCACTTGAAATTCACGTGGGATTATGGGCATGAGAGAGAATGGGGAGGATAAGATTTGAGGGTAATTGTAATTAAGCTTGACTTGTGTGTCAAGTTTGGGGTTAATCATGTGGGTTAGCCTAATTAGTATGGGTTTAAGCTTGTATTAGCCGAAACCTAACCTAGGGCTGCACCAACATGATGCAATAAGGTCTATGGGTTATGCAAAGGGAGCTCCCTAACCCAATCCTAAGCCAAAACCCCTAATCCTAGCCTTTTACCCTAATCCCAGCCTAAACCTAGCCTAATCACCTAACCCACTTCCCTAATCCTGGCCTAATCCCAACCTAATCACCTAACCCACCTCCCTAATCCTTCCCTAAACCTAGCCTAATTTCCTTAAACCTAACCTAATCCTAGCCTAATCACCTAACCCACCTCACTAAACCTCACCCCAAAACCAACCCACCTAGCTAAGCCCTAAACCCCTAAACCACCCCACCTAAACCTAGCACACCATATCCCTAAAACCCCTTAAAGTAAAATATCTAGCCCCTCCTCAAAACCAGCCCACCTTATCACCACACCACCACCACCTAAACCACCTTACCACCCTCCAAATACCAGCCCCAACCGCCCTTCAAAAAGCTATATAAACCCCCCCTAGTTGGCGGGTTTTTCAGCTTTTTCCATCTTGGCCAATCCGATCCCTTCCAGCTCTTGGGCCAGCCGAGCCTTCCACCTCGCTCCCTTCTTCCACCTGCACCACCACTACACCCGGCCAGCTCCACCTCGTGCCACCACTTCCATCTGGCCTGCTCCACTCCACGCTGCCACCTTCATCACCCGGCCGAGCTCCATCCACCTTCACCACCCGACTGCCCTTCTTCCACACACCAATTCCTTCACCATTCGGTTAGTATCTCAACCCAAGCTTCACCTCCTCTTCACTCCCCCTCCACTCTCAACCACCCATACCACTGCCACATAACTCCATCACAGCCTGCCTGTCATCCCTACCCATTCGGCCAGACATAACCCCTTTGCCACCCGACTCTCTACCTTTGCCTAGTGATACACGGCCACCCTACCTTGCTCCCTAGGACCTGCCCCTTTCACTCTCAAACAACTCTCAACTCCACCTTCCACAACACCCTAGCTAGCTCCCTTCCCATCCTTGACATTCCCTAGCTACCCCAGCCGGCCACCATCTAAACCACCCCTAGTCGGCCACCCCCAGCCGACTGCACCCAAGTCACCCGGCAGCCATACCTTTTCCCTTAGGCATTCCCTTTAGGCTCCCCCTTAGCGCCACCTTCCCTAGCACCAACCTATCCCTTTGTGACCCCCCCTAATCACCTTAGCCCAAAGCACCACGGCAGCCTCCCCCTAGCAGCCGACAAGCTCCAAGGCGCCACACCCGTGCCTCTTTGTCACCCGGCCACACATCCTTGCCGTGTCATTTCGAGGAGCTCCCTCTTGCAGTCCAAGGCAAAGCCAAGCCCAGGCTCAAGCAAGTCACCTCCGGACCAGCTATAAGTAAGTGCCTAACTCGGTCCTTAGTTGTAGACTTCCTTAAATTAAATTAAATTTGATACGGGGTTGTAATAACGGAGCATAGTCTCCCCCCGCTTGTAATAACGTGGCTTGGCACACCCACACACACGTGCACTTGAGCCTACCTCGCTCTTAGTTGTGCACAATTTTGAACACACACGGGCCTAATCAGCCCTTTAGATATAAGTTATGTACATACCTTAAGTTGCGTAGGGTTTTGCTTGAGTTGGGTGTGTTGTCTTTAAATTCTCGCACTCACACACATTGAGCTTCTGCTCTTATTTGCAAGACCCAAGTAAGGGCCGTGTTATACTATCCTTGGGTTTAATTTCATGTCATGTGTGTAGTATTTCAATTATACACTCACACACATTGAGCTTTCACTCTTATTCCCAAGACCTTAGTTAAGGCCATATTGCAATTTATATTTGGGTTTAATTTCATGTTGTGTGCGTGGTACTTCAATTCCAGCACTCACACACATTGAGCTTTCGCTCTTATTCCCAAGACCTTAGTCAAGGCCATATTACAATTTATATTTGGGTTTCATTTGAAGTCGTGTGTGTTGTCTTTACATTTTCACACGCACCCACATTCAGCCTTCGCTCTTATTTGCAAGACCCAAGTAAGGGCTCATATATAGTATATATGTATTTCCCTTTTGGCTATGTCTTTTCAATTTGGGTTTTAAGGTTCAGCTGTGTGCGTAGTCTTTCAATATATACACGGCACACACTTGCACTATTGAGCCTTTCCGCTCTTAAGATATAGCCATATTTCCCTTTTGCAATTTCCCTTCGGCATTTTACATTACAAGTCATTTCCCTTCGGCATTGTCTTTTAAATTCGGGTTTTCCCTTTGGAGTTGTGTGAGTTTGCATTGCATATACGCCATACCACGAGTTAGGACGCATATTGCATCAAAGCAAACCCCATACTCCCGCTCAAAGTCGCCACATTTTAGTGGAGTGTTCATAACACACACCTAGGTGGCCCCAAAGAGGGATAAAAAGAAAGACTTAGGTACGTGCAAATCCACGTGATCTAAAATCTGAAAATCATACCAAAAGACCCGAATCAAACACCTCAAACCGCTTTCGTAGGTTCTTACACTCAAAAACTTGATTTTAAAAGCGTACAGACTAACCCTTGTGCATCGGTGTAAGAAGGTCTGCGACGACAAGAGCTTGCTTGCTCACAGTCGCCACGTTAGAAGTAAGGTTTTAAAATATATCTTCACTAGTTTAAGTAAGCTAGCTGGCACGCCCTGTTTGTTTAAATAGGACTTAGGCACACGAAAAGGTTCGCTTCAGGCCTAAGAACCAGGAGCGAGAATTTTCTACGTCTACAGGTAGTGGCCGGGAATAGGTCGGTGGTAGTGGCAAGGAGTAGGTCGGCTAAGGGTGGACGCCAGGTGCTAGGCGCCAGGCGGGTGGCAAGGCGACGGGGCACGTGTAGGACGCGCGCAGGGTGCAGGGTGAGTGCAGAGCACGCGCAGGGCGCACGGTGCGGGAATGGGTGAGATTAGGGTGGCCGGGAGGTTTAGGGTGGAGTCGGTTAGGGTCTTAGGTGGAGTCGGTTGGGGTTTAGGTGGGTTTGATTAGGATTAGGTGAGGTCGGTTGAGGGGTTTTTAGGATGGTTTAGAGGGGTTAAGAAGAAGGGTTTAGGGTGTATTAGGGGGCTTACCTCTTAATGCCGGTTTAGGGTATGCTTAAGCTCCAATCAGCCACCTTAAACCCCCTTGTCCAAGCAACATCAACTCTTCAATTAGGGTGGGGCAGCCCTTAACTAACCCTACACTAACCCACAATTAAAAACCCTAAAACAAAAGAAAGCACTAAAGCACTCACCTAAGCACCTTCTCTCTCCTCCAAGTCCCCTTGTTTGGGACCCCCTCACCTCTATTTATAGTCATTTGAGGTTGGTCTTGGATTTGGGTTTGGGTTTGAGATCTGGATCCAAATCCAAATACTATTTGGATCTGGATCTTGGATATTTTGAGATCCGTATCCGATCCAAATCCAACATTTTTATGGATATGAATCTGGATATTTTGGTCTAGATCTGATCCAATCCAAATCCAAACACTATTTGGATTGACCCAAACACTACTTGTATCTGCCCAAATCCAAACACTATTCACTATTTGGATTTGGATATTTATGGTCCAGATCTAATCCAAATTTTCTCTAGATGGCGCTTCTTGGCTTCTCGAGGCGGATGATCTGTGTGGGCCCTAGCTTCATCAGCCCTCCGTCTGGTATTGGGTTTCCCCAATCTTTGTCGTCCGGACTCTTTTTCGCCTTTTCAGACTCTGTTTTTGTTCATTGATGGCTTTTCTGGTTCATAATCTTGAGGCTTGGATGAGAATGGTAGATCTGGCTTTTTAGTGCTCTTGGCTTGCAAAACTGCTTCGTGCCTGTGCCTTCCATTCGCCTTTCGAACCTGGCTTTTATCAGGCCATGATGCTCTTCTGGGCTTCAAAACAAGTTTTTGAAGCTGCTTCTGGAATTGGCCTTTAGGAGCCACTTGCTGGGCTGTTTCTGGATTAGGTGTCGTCTTCGCATGCTCCACCTATTCGTTTTTGGATTTTGGGAAAATGGGCTTAGCCCGTGTTTAAAAAGCTTGTATTTGATATGGGGCTTTGAAAACACTATTTACAAGCTTAAAGCAATATTTGCAGGTTTTAAAACAATATGTACAAAATTCTGAAGGCTCTTGGGTTTTCAGAACTCAAAACTGCCCTTTGGGGCTGATTTGCAAACCAAGTATTGGTTTTAGAAAGTCGTGGGATTTTGGGGTGTTTACAAGTATGTGGCACCGACAGTTTTCAAATCAAAAGGCATAACTATGTAACAGTATTTGCCCCAAGGTGTAGTAAAAATAGTTTTTGCCTGATCTTTTGGTGCTAGTTTGATTTGGTTATAACCCGAATAGCCATCCATGAGAGAAAACATTTCATGATTTGCAGTACTATCCACTATCAAATCAATGTTTGGAAGAGGAAAATTATCTTTTGGAGTAGTTTTGTTCAAATTTCTAAAATCAATGCAAATATGAATTTTCCCATTGGATTTTCGAACTACAACAATATTTGAAAGCCATTCAGAATAGGTAATGGGTTTTATAAATCTGACTTTTAAAAGATCTTCTAAACGCTCTTTCACTTGGGAGTGAAAATCGGGATGAATTTTTCTAAGCTTTTGTTTCTTGGGTTTTGCATTGGGTTCTAAGGAAATATGATGTTTCATGACTCTCGAGTCTAAACTCGGCATGTCTTCGTAGGTCCATGCAAATACATCTATATAGGATTTGAAAATGCAATGAATGATGCTCTTTAAAGCTTATGCAAATAAGTACATATTTTGACACACTTTGGGTTAGACTAACTTCTTAGATTGATTTCTAGAAAATCCCCTCCTATAGAATTTGAAGGTTTTTTCAAGTCAAATATTCTATGAAATTCAGGAAGCTCAGAGGCTTGATCTTCCTCACGGATGAGGCAGTCTTGCTTCTTGACTTGATCACTCTCAAGTGCCTTAATTTCTAGGAAAGTGTTATGTAAGAGAGGGGGTTATACATAATCAATTTAGACGATTTTGGTTTAGGAATATATACAAGTTTTGTAAAACTCGAAATTGGGGTTTGTACATTGTTTTGCAAATCAGGATTTTTGGGGTTTTCATATTTTTCATTTTTCTTGTCTTTTTCTAAACACAAGCTAGAAGGATGAATGTAAAAGACTTTCCTTTTGAGATTTTGAGTTTTTAATTTTTTTTTGGCTTTTTCCAAACAAATACTAGAGGAATGAATACAAAAGACTTTCTTTTTGGAATTTTTAGATTTTTCAAATGTTTTTGGGTTTTGAAGGTTTTCTAGGTTTTTTTGGTTTTTCCAAATATATATATTTTTTGGATTTTTTTTCTAGAGAGGAGTCTTTCATCAAAGCTACAAAGAAAACACCACGAATTAGACTCTAAACAAGAGGTCTAAGCCATAGGTTTTGGTGTTAGTGGGTTCTAGGGCACCCTTGACCTAATTGGTCTTAGGTGGTGGCTGAGGGGGTTGTAAACATGAAAATTTTCACTCCCAATTTATGGAACTCGGAGTGAACCTTTTCGTGTCTACGTTTGTGCGAGCGTGCCAATTAGCTTACTCAAACTAGCGAAAGTTTTTGAAATGATTTTCTGACTTTGACGATTGTAGGCAAGCAAACTCTTTTCGCTTTAAACCTTCTTGAACCGACGCTTAAGGGTCGGTTTAAGTACTTAGAAACTTTGACTTTTAAACAATTTTTTACTTCAAACTAACTTGAACGACAAGTGTTTCAAAAGAATTCGATTCGTGCACTTTGGGCCAGTTTTTATCACGAGAGTTGGATGACCCTAAGATTTTTGCAAGTTTTATTTATCTTGGCCTGTGTGTGGAGTGTGCGAGCCTAGTTCTAGTGTGGTTTTAACGAGGTTCGAGCGATTTGCTGCAATGAGCATATGAAGGGATGCTATAAAATTTTATTTGGGTTTTTGAGAACGATGATGCGAACTCACCCAAATTGAAATTGCATCTCACTCTACTTGAAAGTAAACTCACACAAATGTAAAGTGCAACTCACTCGACTTTCACGAAAGTAAATTCACGCGAATTTAAATGCAACTCTACTTTTACAAAAGTAAACTCACGCGAATTTAAGTGCAACTCTACTTTCACAAAAGTAAACTCACACGAATTTAAGTGCAACTCTACTTTCACAAAGTAAACCCACACGAATTTAAGTGCGACTCACACAACTTTCACAAAGTAAACCCACGTGAATTTAAGTTCGACTCACACGACTTTCACAAAGTAAACCCACACGAATTTAAATTGCGACTCACTCGACTTTCACAAAAGTAAACTCTTGCGAATTGAATTATATATATTTAGCTTAAGAGCGGAAAGGCTCTAGTGCACGTGTGTGTGATCGTGTTCATCCACCAGATAAGAGCGAAAAGGCTCAAGTGCTCGTGAGTGCGATCGTGTTCATGCACTAATATTACAACCCGAGGAGAGACTTCACTCCATTAATACAACCCCGTTTCGAATTGAATTAAATGAAGCAAATGGCTTAAAACCGAAGTTAAAAAAACTTACAAGTCTTTCCATTTGGTTCTAGCCTCTTGATTGAGCTTGTTGGATTCGCTCGAGTCCACTTCGTCGCAGTCGTGAGCTAGGTCAAGATGCAGCCGCTTGGTGTCGAGACTTGTGCATCCGCTTGACAAAAGACTCACTCAATTACAGTGGTTTGACACTGAACCGAATAAAAAAAAAACACACCCGCAGACTGCACGAACTGAACTTGAAAAAAACAGAAAGTTTGTACAGATGGTTTTTCCCGATGTTTACAACTGAATTTAAAACTGATACAGACACTGAATTTTCCAAATACCAATGGACTGAACAAGTCTGTTATGCAGGTAACCTGTATGCCAAGTTTCAGCTCAAACCGACGCTTCTAGGCCATTCGGAACTGATATGCAAAATCGTAGACAATCATCTGCGGATTTTCTATAATCTCTGCTGTAACGATTTCTGGCGGGTATTGTTTGGCCGATTTCAGCAACAATCCGGCAACTTCCGAATAATACCTGCTAAACTGAGTTTGTTCACTTCTGTTCCACTTCAAAACAGAATTCGTTAGTTAAGTTTTGCAGAAAATTAATTCAGAACAGCAAATCAAAATCCGTTTGCTGCTGTCCGTCACTTCATTCCACCAGACGCACTTCTGCTCACGTTCTGCTGCAACAGATCGCCTCGATCCACTACTTTCTGCTGTGAACTGATTCACTTCACACTAATCCGCACTCTAGATTAGTTCAATCAAGTCAGCAATTAACAGAAGCTGGTTCAATTCGAACCGAACAGAACAGTCAGATGCATTCTATTTTTCCGATGCACTTCCGGTGAGAGTATCAACAGATCACACCCGATCTGTTCAGATCTGTTTCAATTTTCTCTTGATCTAATTCACATACATTAGATCACAACCAGATCTGACTTAAGTGAGTCTTCTGTCACTAAATTGAATGTTTAAACCTCGATTTTCAGATCACGGAAACAGTTTCACGCCTGAAACATTTTTTCGGCCTGTTCTTCCTCAAGAACATCTCGATCTGCCTTCCTTTGTCTAGATCGACCTCCGATCTAACTCCTCCAGCTAGATCTAGGTTCGATTGACCCTCTTCCATACAGAATCCAATAGAATTGGCCGATTAGAATCAGATCTGCACCGATTTGCAGCAACTGAGCAGAAATTTTCTGGCGGAAAACTCTGCTACTGTCTGATTCATTTTCCGACGATGTTTCTTGCTTAAAACCGATTCAATTATGCTTCGATTCAAGCTTCAAAAGCTCTGATACCAAATTGTCACAGAAAATATTTCAAAATTGAAATTCGTCACCTGTGACGGCAGAGATACACCTCGTGTTTCCCTCGGCCCACTTCTTTGCGCAGAACTTCAGCTGATCGGCTATTCTCCACAGTAGCACAGAGTCCGTTCTTGAAGGTCTCTTGTGGAAGTGCTCTTCAGCTAACAACGAATCATATCCACGCAAGGATACACTCGACACTCAGCTAATGTCAGTCGAAGAACAAAGATCACACTCAAGCTTACGACATCAAAGCACAACGCATCTTTATTTCTCAATCACTCATGTAATCGGTTTACAGCAAACGCGCACCACAGCTGAACACTCTAGGCAGTCTAGGTCACACACTCACGTGCACAGGACTCTCTCACTGGGCTGGGACTCTCACCCTCTCATCCTCTCACTAGTGAAGCCCTTTTCAAAATCATCCCAGGGGTTTCACGTGAACCCCCTTAGGGGGGGTGTGATTTGGATTTGGACCTGGATCCTAAGATCCAAATCTGATCCAATCTCCCATTGGATCTAGATCTGGATCTTTTGGTCCAGATTCAATCAACCTTTTTTTCTTCCTTTCTTGAGTCTTTTTTGTTGCATGCAATGGACGGTTTTTGAGCGGGCTCCGGTTCTTCGGTGAGCCGATTTCAGCCTGGGTTTTTCCTAGGTTCTTTTATCGGCCGATGTTTTGCTTTTCAAGACGTTTTGAAGTTTGATTTGATCCGTCTGTTCCCTGTTTTTGGCTCGTTTTTGATGAGGTCGGTTTTAGATTTTCCCATGAACTCTATTTTTTATTTTGACAGGTCGGGTATTTGATTTCTGACAGCTTCATCAGGGTCTTGGCTTCTTTTTGCATTTTGGAGCTGAATTTGATTTTGAGCTGGATGCCAGTTTCGATCTTTTGTCTAGCTTTCCTTCGAATAGGCTTGGGCCTTCCTTTTTCTCTTGATTTGACCTCGAGCTGACTTTTTTGAAATTTTAGGAGTTTTGAAAACATGGAAATTTTTGGGTGTTTACAAGGGTATGGATGGGATGTATCCCAATCCATGTCGATTTAGGTTTTACATAGGTAGGATGGGCTCTAACCCTCCTTGGCTCTTGGCTCCTAAACCCTTGTAGGGTGCGTATCACATGTTCAACATCATATTCCAAGGCTTCTTGAGTTTCAAATTTTTTTTGTAAAGAGGATGGCCTTGGAATAATGTGTCATCAATATCATGGTCATACACATGAGTTGGCTTGGCTAAGAGTTGGGAGGTATGGGTTAGAGACGACTTGGGCTTCCCTAGGAGAGATACGATCCTAAGGGAGGGTGGCTCTACATGTTTTGGGGTTCCTAGGAGATGGATGGTTCTATGGGATTGGGGGTCTCCTAGGGTGTATACGTTTTGGGGTGAGTGAGCCATCTCCATGGCCTTCTCACTTGATGGATGACTCAATAGACAAGGAAAGTTTTGAATTCCCTTAAGGTGTGGATGGTCTTCTCTAAGGACTACCACCACTTGGTTATCCCATGGAGTTTTCAAGCATTTGTGAAAGGTTGAAGGGTGTAGACACCGAAAATTTTCACTTCGGGTTTTTAGGCCTAAAGTGAACCTTTTTGCAATCTACTTCGCTTTATGGGCGTGCCAGCTAGTTTACTTTAACTAGCAAAGTATGTTTTGAAATAATCTGACTTTTTAAAGGCAATTGTAGGTAAGCGAGATCTTTTCGTCGCAGACCTTCTTGCACCGATGTGCAAGGGTCAGTCTGTACGCTTAGAGACTTCGTTTTGAAACAAGTTTAACTCAAAATATATTTTGGATGAAGAAGTGTTTTAAAACCTTTTGAAAATCATGCACTTGGGCGATTTTGATTTTACAAAGGTTGGACGACCCTAAGTCTTTCAATTTTATGTGCTTAGGCGTGAGATGTATGCATCACGTGCCTAAGTCTTGACGAGTTTGTACGGGTGGTTCGAGGTTGCTTTGATGCAAGTATGCGCCCTATCTCGTGGTATGGCGAATATGCAATGCAAACTCACACAACTCCAAGCGAAAACCCGAATTGAAAGACAATGCTTAAGGAAAATTGCGTAATGTAAATTGCAAAAGGGAAATATGGCTATATCTTAAGAGCGGAAAGGCTCAATTGTGTAAGTGTGTGTCGTGTATATATGGAAAGACTACTCACACAACTGAACCTTAAAACCCAAATCTTAAAGACATAGCGGAAGAGAAATACTTATAATATACATGGGCCCAAAGGTCGCCAACGTGTGCATGGGTGTTGTGTGTATATATGTAAAGACAACTCACATGACTTGCAATTTAAAACCCAAATAGAATTGCAATATGGCCCTTACTAGGGTCTTGGGAGTAAGAGCGAAAGCTTTATGTGTGTGAGTGTAGAATTGAAAGACCACACACACGACTTGAATGAAACACCCAAATAAAATTACAATATGGCCCTTACTAGGGTCTTGAGAGTAAGAGCGAAAGCTCAATGTGTGTGAGTGTAGAATGGAAAGACAATGCACACGACTTGAATATAAACCCACGCAGCTGAATATATATAAAAAGAACTATATCTTAGGGGCTGCCAAGGCCCGTGTGTGTGCAAAAAGGTGTGCAGCTCAGAGCGAAAAGGCTCAAGTGCACGTGGGTGTTTGTGTGGCAAACCAAGTTATTACAATCGGGGGGAGATAAAGCTCCTTTACTACAATCCCGTATCAAAATTTAATAAAACACCAAATGTAAGGACTTACAACTCACCTAGCCCGCTATGTGGGGTGTGTCTAGGATGCGTACGCCTTGCGTGTGGAGTTCGGATCACATGGAAGTGGAGTCGGATAGCTTGGAGGCTTGAGAACCTTTGAGGACTTGGGAGAGGTGTTTGAGTGGGCTCGTGTGGGCTTTATATGCGCCTGGTAAGGGCCGGGTTTTAGGATGACTCGAGCCAAGGTGGCTCGAGTTGGGTTCTAGGGGAGCTTGGGGCAACTCGGGCTATCTTGATGCAACCCGGGCTTTATTCTTGCAGGGGCTGCCTTAGGATGACTCGAGCCAAGTTGGCTCGAGTTGGGTTTTAGGGGAAACCCTAACTAGGTTAGGTTCAGTCGGTCAAGGCCAAGGCAGGCCGGCCAGGGCTGAGCTAGGGCTCGGCCTGGCTGGGTGATGGTCAGATTTTGGTTGAGATAGGTCTAGGGGGAAGCTAGGTTAAGTCGGCCAAGGCCAAAGCAGGCCGGCCAGGGCTTGGGGGTGAAGATGATACACGGCCTGCTCTAGCAGGCCGTGGCGGGGGGGGGTTTGGAAATAGGTGGCCTGCCGAGTGGCAGGCCGTGGGGCTTAGGCTGAATGACCTGCCGAATGGCAATTCCTGTTAGGATAAATGGCCTGCCTTTAGGGCAGGCCTGGTAAGGGTTTAAAAGGGGTAGCACACGGCCTGATTTGGCCGTGTGTTTAGGTTTAGGTGGCCTGCCTCAAAGCAGGCCAAGTTTTTGGCAAAGAACCAAGGAAGCTCGGCCACCTTTGGCCGGGCTGTTTTGGGTAGGTAGGTAGGGACAAACCCAGCTAATGGCTGGGCAGTTTAGGGTAGGTGGCCTGCCTTTAGGGCAGGCCAGACCTTGGGTAAAAAGGGATGGGACATGGCCTGCTGGTGCAGGCCGTGGGTCTTAGGAAAGGCTTGAGCCGAGGTGGCTCGAGTTGGGTGTGTTTTAAATGGGAAGTTCGGCCAAAGCTGGCCGAACTTGATTGGGTTCAAGGGAGAGTTCGGCCAGGTGGTGGCCGAACTGGGTTAGGCTTTGGGGGTAGTTTGGTTAGGTGGTGTAGTGGGTGAGGTGCAGGTGGTGGTAGGCTAGGCGGTGCAGGTCAAGGAGGGAGGCCGGTTAAGTTGGGTTCGGCTAGCTTGGGTAGGTCGGTTGGGGGGGGGGGGGTTTGTGGAGTTCGGCCAGCACTTGGCTGGACTTACTTGTGGCGGTTTAGGATGGTGGTAGGGTTAGTTAGGTGTAGGTGGGTTCATATGGGTTAGGTTTAGAAGGGTAGAGAGAAGGGCTAGGTTTAGTTGAGGCTTACCTTAGGTGCAGCTCACTAGGTCCAACCACCTCCAATCGGTCCAGCCCACATCCACGCCCGTGATCCACCTCTTGGTGCAGCTAGACTCAAGTTGGTGCCGCCCCTTGATCTAGCCTTGGCCAACATGGCTCAAGCCCACTTCACTCATGAGCCCACATTGCTAGGTTTATCACTCCCTCTCTCTCCTCCCAAGCATTTGCATGAACCCTTTACATGGACCCCCTCACCTCTATTTATAAACATTTGAGGTGAGTCTTGGATTTGGGTTTGGGTTTGAGATTTGGATCCAGACCCAAATCCAAACACTATTTGGATCTGGATATTGGATCTCAGATATTTTGAGATCCGTATCCGATCCAAACCCAATATTTTTATGGATACGGATCTGGATATTTTGGTCTAGATCCGATCCAATCCAAACACTATTTGGATCCAATCCAAATCCAAACACTATTTGAATTGGCCCAAATCCAAACACTATTCATTACATGAATTTGGATCTGGATATTTATGGTCCAGATCCAAATCAAAATTTCTTCGGACAGTCCTTCTTGGCTTCTCGAGGCGAACGATCTGTCCGGGCACTGGCTTCATCAACGCTCTGTCTGGTGCTGGGTTTTCCCCAACTTCGTCGTCCGGACTCCGTCTCGCCGTTTTGGACTCTATTTTTCTTGATTTTGAGCTTTTCTTTGAATGGGCTCTGCTTTCTCTTGTTTTTTATCAGGGAGTGGCTTTTTGAGACTCCGGGCTTGAATCCTTCTTTTTGCCAAGGCTCTCCTTTTGCCTTTTGTACCTGTTTTTGCATTTAAAACAGGTTGTCGTTTTGGCTCAAACAGACTTTTTGGTGTTTTTGAGAGTTTTAGAAATACAGAAGATTTGGGGTGTTTACAAAGGGATAGCTCGGAGGCTATGTATCGAAGGCCTTCCTAACAACAAGTTGTATTGGGGGTTTATGTCTAAGATATGAAACAACCCCATATGTGGAATGTTTTCTACTTCCATGGGTAACTCGATGGCCCCTAATGGGTGGGATGAGTTGCCATCGTATCTAGTGATAACAATGGGACTTGGTTCTAGCCTAAAAAAGAGAACTCCTATTTGGAAGGTCACTTGCAAAGGAAGAATGTTTAGACCTCCTGCCCTATTGACGAAGCACTTGTTTAGAGTGTGGTGATTCAATATCACCTCTATATGTAAAGCTTGGTTGTGGGTTGTATTTGGTCTCTCTAATTCATCCTTGATGAACATGATTGGGGAGACCAAGAAGGATAGGGATTCAAGAGTTTTGAAAGTGTTAACCTTGGCTTTCTCTAGGATTTCTTCTAAGACTTGTCTATGTTTAGGTGAGATTTGTATCAATTTTAAAATAGACATGTTTGTAGGAAGCTTTGAAAGATGAAATTCTAAATCATATGGGGTTAACACAACACTTTTACCCTTATCCATGCCATGAGATGCATTAGGGATGCATGCTTTCGAAGGACCTGGCAAAACAACCACTTCCTTGCTAGCTTGTTTGGCTAAGTGTGGGAGTTAGTAGATCCTTCCGGACCTAGTCACCTCCTCTACACTCTCCCTAAGGCTCGTTCCTAACTTGGCTCTACTTAAATACCTTAGAGCACCATGAATTTCTATAAAGGCTCTAGCCGGGGGCGGGACTCTAAGCGCTTCCTGAATCACTACTTGCTTGTCTTTTTTTATTATGATAAAGAGTGGTGTGTGATAAGTAGTGTGAACTGTATGCAATGCATGCTCAATCCCATGAGTTTGAGGAAGAAGGCGTACCTCTTTTCCTTTCCCTCTTGTGCTTGCTTGATTGGGAAAGGTCTCTTTGAGTATTGCTTGGGAGGGCTCCGATTCCTCCAAGACATGGAGCCTTCCTTATTCTATCAAGTCTTTGATTTTATTTTGAAAAGTAAAATATTGTTTATATCATGGCCTTTGATCCTATGACACTTTCAAAAATCATTGAGATATTTTTCCTTACGGGGTGCCACTTCGGGAATGGCCGTGAGGTTGATGAGACCCTGGGTTAATAAAATGTCTAAGACTTCCGTGAGTGGTTGTCCTAGGTGAGTGAATTCCCTTTTTTCAAACTTTTTTTGATTTTTTCTAAAAGGTTTTTGTTCGGAGGGCTTTTAGGTCCGGCCGAGCTTGGCTCTATCCGAACATTTGCCACTTTTTGGATCTTCACCCCACCTTCCGATGTATGTAACCCATATGACCTTGGCTTTTCAAATCGAGGTTTTTGAAAACTCGTCTCCTTTCTTCAAATTTGTTTTAAAGAGTGAATATTTTTTTATCAACTTTTGAAAAATTGAGGTCTCATGGAGGGAGAGGAGGGCTTTTAAATCCGTTTTGAATTTTTCTAGGATAAGCATTACTACACATCCCTCGGATATGGGCTCTCTCACTTGGCACAAAAGTGACCTACATCTAACGATGAATGCATGTGCATCCTTATTAGGTGCTTGTTTTGTGTCTCTCAAAGTGTTCAAAGTTGGTGTGACTTCGACGTTGTGTGAAAACCTTTGCATGAAACAATTCGCCAAGTCTTCAAAGTTGGCGAATTGGCTCAAGTCATACGAAGCCAACCACTTTGATGCGTTTCCTTTGAGAGAGAGGAGGAACCATTATATCCATTTTGAAGATTCTTTTTTCTTCTTATAGGCTCTTCGGGAAAAGAGTTGAAAGTGAGATCTAGGATCTCCACTTCCATCATATCGATGAAAATTCGGTATGTCATCATCATTATCGGTTTCGTAATCCGAAGGTAAGAAGTCCGATAGTGCATAGGCTCTTTTATCTTTTGTTTGTCCTTTTAATTGCTATTGTAGGACTTTCCTATCCTTGATGGTGAAGGACTCTGGCTCTGGTTCCTCCTCCAACCTAGAGGCCATTTTGGTTTTCTTTACATGAGAGGGTTTGTTGTGAGCTCTCACTTGTTTTTAATGAGAGGAACATGACTCGATCGCCTCGGCCTCTTGGCTTAGAGCGACAATCTTTTCCTCCATATGTTTGAGTTCCCTTCTAAGGAAAACAAGCGAATCATCCTAGTTTTTGAAATGTGTTTTTGAATTTTTTTTAGAAATTCTACTTGAAGAGCACGAGGCTCGTTTAGACACCTCATATGAACCTTCCAAACTTGACATTATTTGCAGAAAAGAATAGATATGTGAACAAAAAATGGATTAAACACCAAAATTTTTTGAATGAGTGAATCTTGGTAAAATCAACACAAGCTTGATAAATCCTCAAGGACCCGAGTCCCATCGAGCGTGCAAATTCTGTGAATGTGAAAATTTTATCCCAAAGCCTATGTAGAGACTTGAAATAAATTTCTCAATCTACTTCGTTCTTTCGCGAGCATGCCAGCTAGTTTCAGTTAAACTAGCAAAAACTATACTTCTGACTTCACAGATGTAAACACCCCAAAATCCCACGATTTTAGAAAACAAATCCCTGGTTTGCAAATCAACCCAAAAGGCCATTTTGCATTTGCGAAAACTCATGAGCTTCCCAAAAAGCTTGTAAATACTGTTTTGAAACTGTATCCAATAAAAATTTCTTAAACTCGGGCCAAGTCCCATTTTGCAAAAGACAAATAGGTGAAGCAGGGAAGACGACACCTAATCGAGAAGCAGCTCAGAAACCAGCCCACGAAGGCCAAATCCAAAGTAGCCTCGGAAATAGGGGTAGAAGCCCAAAAGCAGCACCCTTGCCTGATAAAAAAAAGCCAGGGTCAAAAGGCGAAAGGAAGGCCCAGGCCTGATGCAGAATGCAAGCTCAGCACACCCAGAAGCCCAATCGAATACAACCTCCCAAGCAGCATTAATCTGAGCTAGAAATGGCGAAACTAAGCAAAAACGGAGTCCAAAATAGTGAGATGGAGTCCGAACGATAAAGTTGGGGAAAACCCAACACCAGACGGAACGCTGATGAAGCTAGTGTCCGCACAAAATGTCCGCTTCAAAAAGCCAAGAAGGACCATCCAGAGAAAATTTGGATTGGATCTAGACCATAAATATCCAGATCCATATCCAAATAGTGTTTGAATTGGATAAGATTTGGACCAAAATATCCAGATCCATATCCATATCCATAAAAATATTGGATTTGGATCGGATATGGATCCCAAAATATCTGAGATCCAAGATCCAGATCCAAATAGTATTTGGATCGGACATGGATTCTACGATCCAAACCCAAGACCCATATCCAAGACCCACCTCATTTGCCTATAAATAGGAGTGAGGGGGTCTCCAAAAAGTTGACATGAAATCCAAAGGAAGGAGCTTGGAGGAGAGAGAGGGTATTAAGGTGAGTGCTTAATGCTTTCTTAATTTTGTTTAGTGGGTTAATTGTGGGCTAAAGGGAGATTAGTGTGGGCTGCACCACCTTGATTAAGGGCTGGATTTGCTTGGACAAAAAGGCTTTGGAGTGGCTGGCTTTAAGCTTGAGCACACCCCAACCGACCCTAAAGGTAAGTCCTAATCCACCCTAAACCCATCTCTGCTTAACCCTCTAAACCACCTTAAACCTACACTAACCAACACCACCTAACTACCCCACAACACCCCTAATCCTAATTAGATCAGCCTAACACCCTAACCGACTCAAACCCCACCACCCAAACCACCCCCCATCGCCACCTGAACACCCCCTACGCGCCTCGCGCGCCTCGCTCCCGCTCTGCGCATGCGCCGCGCACCTCCTGCGCGCCCACCTGGCGCCAAGCGCCTGTCGCCCCGACTAACTCCCGGCCACCCTGCTACACCTCCCCCTTAGCCGACCTTCACCCCACCAACTCCACCGACCCCAGCCATTACCTGCCACCCTACCATGCCACAACCTAGCCTACACCACCTCCTAGCCTTCCATCCCACCACCTTACACTCCACACCCCACATCTACCGCCTTCCGCTCCCACACCACCTAATATCACACCCGTGACCTACCACCTAGCACCCCGACTCCATACCACACCCGTGACCTCCATCTCACACCCCACATAGCACACCCGTGACCTCCCTGGCCTATCCCACTAAAGCCACTAACACCCACACCCTACACACCTGTGACCTCCTTGGCCGTAACCCCACAAAACCCCACACAAGCCCACAACACCTTACCATGAGCCTGTATTCTCTCAAGCCTTAAACTCCACCAAGCTCAACCTCTGGCCAACCACTTCATGCCTCAAGCTTCAAGGGAGCACATCCTTGGTTGCCTGAAATTAAACACAAGCCCAATCACGAGCAAGTGATGATGGACCAGCTATTTGTAAGTGTCTAAACTTGGTCCCTTACGCTAACTTGCTTTATACTTAATTCAATTCGGATACGGGGTTGTATTAACAGAGCATTGTCTCCCCCCAAGATGTAATATTGTTGCTTGACACACGAGACACATACGTGCACTTGAGCCTTAGTCTTATCTCGTACACGAGACACACAAGTGCACTTGAGCCTTAGCTCTTATCTCGTACACCAAGCACCCACGTACACCATTGAGCCTTCGCTCTTACTCCAAAGACTCTAGTAAGAGCCATATACGCTGCAATTCCATTCGGGTTTTTAGGTTCAAGTCATGTGAGTTTGTCATTTCAATTACACTCTCGCACCCAAAGAACCCGAAGTAAAAATTTTTGCATGTCTACAGAAATTGGCATGCCCGGTGGGACGTGGGTCTTAAGAAAAATCGATACAAACAAGCAGACTCCAATGAAGTATTTTAACTCTTTGTCTTGTGCATTTCATAGTTGGATTTTAAAAAGCATCGGAGTCATGTCGAGTTCAGACTCCAATGAAGTGTCCAGCTATGTCTCGCATACATCAAGTTCTCACTCTAGGAGATTTTTGAAAAATCGAAACAAAAGAGAGGAAATCGAGGATTTGAGAAGGGATTTTGAGGCCAAGATCGCTTCCCTTAGCCAAGAGGCTGAAGCAGCTGATTCGTGTTCGTCACATGGTGAACCCATAAAGGCCAAAAAGAAATTTAAAAGGTCTCGAAAGCACAAGGAGAACCAATACCACGAGTCCTTCACTCACAAGGACCGTAAAGCCTTACAACAACTGCTAAAAGGGCAAAACAAAGAGAAAAGAACCTACGCCCTATATGATTTTCTTCCTTTAGATTATGAAACAGATAGTGATGATGAAATACCGAATTTCCATCGGTATGATGGCACGGGAGACCCTAGGTCTCACTTGCAACTTTTCTCTCATTGAGCCCACAAGAAAAAGAAGGACTCGATGAAATGGGTATATTGGTTTCTGTAGACGCGGCGAAAATCCCCGCCTCTCGCCTTTTCAGGGCTTGGGGCGGATCCTCTCGTGCGTCTAAGGCCTATTTATATAAACAGGGCGTGCCAGCTAGCTTACCTAAGCTAGCGAAGATATATTTTAAACTGACTTCTAATCGTGGTGACTGTGAGCAAGTGAGCTCTTGTCGTCGCAGACCTTCTTGCACTGATGCGCAAGGGTCAGTCTGTACGCTTTGAAAAATCGAGTTTTGGGATAGAAAGCCTACGAAGTGGTTCGAGGTGTTTAATTCGGGTCTCTTAGATGCGATTGCAGTTTTTAGATCACGTGGATTTGCACGTGCCTAAGTCTTTCTTTTTATCCCTTTATGGGCCACCTAGTTTGTGTGTTATGAACACTCCACTACATGGGCGAATTTGAGCGGGAATATGGGGCTTGCTTTGATGCAATATGCGTCCTACCTCGTGGTATGGCGTAGATGCAATGCAAACTCACGCTACTCCAAAGGGAAAACCCGAAATGTAAAGACGATGCTGAAGGGAAATGACTTGTAATGTAAATGCCGAAGGGAGATATGTATATAGAGTACGTATATGGGCCCTTACTCGGGTCTTGCAAATAAGAGCGAAGGCTCAATGTGGGTGCGTGCTTGAATTAAAAGACTTACACACACGACATGAAATTAAACCCAAATATAACTTGCAGTATGGCCTTGATTAAGGTCTCGGGAATAAGAGCGAAAGCTCAATGTGTGTGAGTGCTTGAATTGAAGTACTACGCACACAACATGAAATTAAACCCAAATAGTATAACACGACCCTTACTTGGGTCTTTCAAATAAGAGCGAAGGCTCAATGTGTGTGAGTGCTTAAATTGAAAGACTTACACACACGACTTGAAATGAAAACCCAAATAGTATAAGTCGGCCCTTACTTGGGTCTTTCAAATAAGAGCGAAAGCTCAATGTGTGTGAGTGCTTGAATTGAAAGACTTACACACACGACATGAAATGAAAACCCAAATAGTATAGGTCGGCCCTTACTTGAGTCTTTCAAATAAGAGCGAAGGCTCAATGTGTGTGAGTGCTTGAATTGAAAGACTTACACACACGATATGAAATGAAAACCCAAATAGTATAGGTCGGCCCTTACTTGGGTCTTTCAAATAAGAGCGAAGGCTCAATGTGTGTGAGTGCTTGAATTGAAAGACAACACACCCAACTTAAGCAAAACCCTACGAAAATTAAAAAATATATATATTTATGTATTAGGGGCTGATTAGGCCCGTGTGTGTTAAAAATCATGCACAACTAAGAGAGTGCACGTGTGTGGCTGTGCCAAGCCACGTTATTACAACCGGGGGGGAGACTATGCTCCGTTATTACAACCCCGTATCAAATTGAATCTTAAGCAAGTATACAACTAAGGACCGAGTTAGGCACTTATTAATAACTGGTCCGAAGATGCCTTGCTTGAGCGTGGGCATGGCCTTCGCCTTGGGCTGCAAGCGGGAGCTCCTCGAAGTTGAACGACAAGGGGAGGTGCTGGCCGGGTGTCTTTCGTGCGCGGAAGAGGCGCCTTGAAGATGGCCGGCTGCTAGCAAGGGTTGTTTTTGGTGTGTTGGGCTAAAGGGCCTAAGTAGGGTCACTAAGGGAGTATGGCACTAAGGGAAGGAAACGAGCTAGGGGAAGGTTATGGCTGGCGGATGGCTGGCCGAATAAAAAGGTGACAGTCGGGTGGAGTGGCCGACTAAGGGTGCTTGGTGGTGGCGGGTTGCTAGGGTGGCTAGGAGTGGTGTAAGGGAAGGGAACTAGCTAGGAGGTGGGGTCAGGTGGTAGTGGTTGTAGTGGTTGTAGTGGGGTGATATGGGCAGGCTTTAGGGAGTCAGATAGGGTGGCCGAAGCTAAGGTGTCTAGGTGGTGGCGGGTTGCTAGGGTGTCTATGGGCCTGGCCGAGTGGGAATGGTGGCAGCAAGTGGAATGGCTGGTGTTAGGGTGATATGGTAGTGGGTTAGGTGGCTGAGAGTGGAGAGGGAGTGAAGAAGGGGTAAGGTGGAGTGTAGGATACTAACCGTGATTGAAGAGAGTGGAGAGGGAGTGAAGAAGGGGTAAGGTGGAGTGTAGGATACTAACCGTGATTGAAGAGAGATGGTGGCGGATGGAAGGGGAGCAGCCGGGTGGTTGGGATGTGCAGGATGGAGTTCGGCCAAGAGGAAGGGTGGCGAAGTGGGCCTCAGCTGGAGTGGTGGTGGTTGTGGTGGCTGGCTGTGGAGCAGGTGGAGCAGGATGGGAGTCGGCTGGGCTGGAGAGTAGAGGACCCGGCTGGTGGAGGATGGAGCTTGAAGATGGGAAAAACCCGCCCCAAAGGCGGGGGGTTTATATAGGGCTGGGCTAGGTCGGTTAGGGCTAGTTTTGGGGTAGTGGTTAGGGGTGGTTTAGAGGTTTAGGGTTTAGCTAGGTGGGTTGGTTCTAGGGTGAGGTTTAGTGAGGTAGGTTAGGTGATTAGGCTAGGATTAGGCTAGGTTTAGGGAAATTAACCTAGGTTTAGGGGAGGATTAGGGAAGTGGGTTAGGTGATTAGGTTGGGATTAGGCCGGGATTAGGGAAGTGGGTTAGGTGATTAGGCTCAGATTAGGACGGGATTAGGGTAGAAGGCTAGGATTAGGTGTTTTTGGTTAGGTTTAGGTGAAGGAGCTCCCTGTGCATGGCCCATGGACCTTAACCACATCATGTTGGTGCAGCCCTGGTTAGGTTTTGGCTAATTACAAGCTTAAACCCACTTAATTAGGCTAACCCACATGATTAACCCCAAACTTGACACACAAGTCAAGCTTAATTACAACACACACTTGATCTTATCCTCCCCCACTCTCTCTCATGCCCATAATCCCACGTGAATTTCAAGTGGGCCCCACTTCCATTTATGAGAAGGTGATGTGGGCCATGGATATGGATATTGGATTGGATTTTTGAATCCAAATCCAAATCTAAGTCCATACATGGGTTTGGATTGGGATCTGGATATATATGGTCCATATCCGATCCAAACTGAACTCTGACTCCTTCGAGCTGTGTTCGAAACGAACGGTTTGTGCGGGCCTGACAGCATCAGTACTTCGTCTTCGTTGGGTCTTCGCCAACATGATCGTCCGCCTTTGTTTTCGCCTTCCGGAGATGACTTCAAATGATGTTTTGATGATAACAGGGTCTTGGACGTTCAAGATCCTGGGGGTGTGGATTTGATACGAGAGTTGCTGTGTCGGGCTTGACATGTGCTCTGGTTCCAGGCTCTCCTTAGCTCTCCTGGTCCTGTCTGGATTAGGCCAAGCTGCTTCAGGGTTTCAAAATAGGTTTAAAAGGTTTTCAAAAAGCCATATCATGTATTTTTGAAATATAAAGTTGAAAGCATATATACAGGGTTGTTTGGAAGGCTCCTGGGTTTCCAGACTCAAAATGGCCCTTTGGGGCTGCTTTTACAAAACCAGATGGATTTGAGAAATTCGTGGGATTTTGGGGTGTTTACAGTTTCCCCTTTCCCTCAAAGGCGCAACTTCAAAATGGTTGGCTTCCTACGATCTAAGTTAGTTCGTGACTTTTGAAGAGTTAGCAAATTGCTTTATGCAAAGGTTTTCGCATAACGTAAAAGTCACGCCCACTTTAAATACTTTGAGGGATACAAAGCAAGGTACGAACGAAGATGTGCTTGCATTTATCGTTCGATGGAGGTCCCTCCTTGGGCAAGTATGAGAACCCATATCAGAAGGGTGTGCAATAATGCTTGTAAACACCCCGAAATCCCACGAATTTCTCAAATCCATCTGGTTTTGTAAAAGCAGCCCCAAAGGGCCATTTTGAGTCTGGAAACCCAGGAGCCTTCCAGGCACCCATGTATATATGTTTTGAACTTTACATATTTCAAAATGTATAATATGGCTTTTAAAAACCTTTAAAATATGTTTTGAAACCCCGAAGCAGTTTGGCCTAATCAAGATAGGACTAGAAAAGCAAAGGAGAGCCCGAAACTGGAGCACATGTCGAGCCCGGTACAACAACTCTCGTATCAAATCCACACCCCCAGAATCTCGAACGTCCAAGACCCTGTTATTATCAAAACATCATTTGAAGTCATCTCCGGAAGGCAAAAATAGAGGCGAACGATCATGTTGGCGAAGACCCTACGCAGACGGAGCACTGATGCTGTCAGGCCCCGCACAAACCGTTCGTTTCGAACATAGCTCGAAGGAGTCAGAATTTAGTTTGGATCGGATCTGGACCATATATATCCAGATCCCAATCCAAACCCATGTATGGACTTAGATTTGGATTTGGATTCGAAAATCCAATCCAATATCCATATCCATGGCCCACATCACCTTCTCATAAATGGAGGTGGGGCCCACTTGAATTTCACGTGGGATTAAGGGCATGAGAGAGAGTGGGGGAGGATAAGATCAAGTGTGTGTTGTAATTAAGCTTGACTTGTGTGTCAAGTTTGGGGTTAATCATGTGGGTTAGCCTAATTAAGTGGGTTTAAGCTTGTAATTAGCCAAAACCTAACCTAGGGCTGCACCAACATGATGTGGTTAAGGTCCATGGGCCATGCAAAGGGAGCTCCTTCACCTAAACCTAACCAAAAATACCTAATCCTAGCCTTCTACCCTAATCCCGTCCTAATCTGAGCCTAATCGCCTAACCCACTTCCCTAATCTCGGCCTAATCCCAACCTAATCACCTAACCCACTTCCCTAATCCTCCCCTAAACCTAGGTTAATTTCCCTAAACCTAGCCTAATCCTAGCCTAATCACCTAACCTACCTCACTAAACCTCACCCTAGAACCAACCCACCTAGCTAAACCCTAAACCTCTAAACCACCCCTAGCATACAACCTACCCAAACCCCTTGTACTTAAAATATCTAGCCCTACCCTTTCCAGCCCACCTTATCACTACACCACCCTACCTAAACCACCTAACCACTACCCCAAAACCAGCCCTAACCGACCTAGCCCAGCCCTATATAAACCCCCCCCCTTTGGGGCGGGTTTTCCCATCTTCAAGCTCCATCCTCCACCAGCCGGGTCCTCCACTCTCCAGCCCAACCGACTCCCATCCTGCTCCAACTGCCCCCACAACCAGCCACCACCTGTGCCACTACCTCCCAGCTGAGCACCACCACCACCACCGCTCCAACCGAGGTCCACTTCGCCACCCTTCCTCCCGGCCGAACCTCATCCTATGCATCCCAATCACCCAGCTGCTTCCCCTTCCATCCGCCACCACCTCCCATCAACCGGTTAGTATCCTCCACCTTACTCCTTCTCCACTCCCTCTCCACTATCAGCCACCTAACCCACTACCATATCACCCTAATACGAGTCACTTGCCGCCACCATTCCCACTCGGCCAGGCCATAGCCACCCTAACTACCCGCCACTACCTAGACACCTTAGTTTCATTCGGCCAGCCATCCGCCAGCCATATCTTTCCCCTAGCTAGCTCCCTTAGTCCCCCTTAGTGTCATACTCTCTAAACTCAACCTTCCTTAGTGACCCTACATAGTCACCTTAGCCCTACATACGAAACCAGCCCAACCCAAGTAGCCGGCCACCTTCAAGGCTCCCTTCCCGCGCTCCCAAGGCACCCGGCCAGCAGCCCCTTTGCCGTTCAACTCCACGGAGCTCCCTCTTGTAGCCCAAGGCGAAGGCCAAGCCCACGCTCAAGCAAGGCATCTTCGGACCAGCTATTAGTAAGTGCCTAACTCGGTCCTTAGTTGTATACTTGCTTAAGATTCAATTCGATACGTGGTTGTAATAACGGAGCATAGTCTCCCCCCACTTGTAATAACGTGGCTTGGCACACCCACACACATGCACTCTCTTAGTTGTGCACGATTTTGAACACACACGGGCCTAATCAGCCCCTAATACATAAGTGTAGATATATACTTTAATTTTTGTAGGGTTTTGCTTAAGTTGGGTGTGTTGTCTTTCAATTCAAGCACTCACACACATTGAGCCTTCGCTCTTATTTGAAAGACCCAAGTAAGGGCCGTGTTATACTATTTGGGCTTTCATTTCATGTCGTGTGTGTAAGTCTTTCAATTCAAGCACTCACACACATTGAGCCTTCGCTCTTATTTGAAAGACCCAAGTAAGGGCCGTGTTATACTATTTGGGCTTTCATTTCATGTCGTGTGTGTAAGTCTTTCAATTCAAGCACTCACACACATTGAGCCTTCGCTCTTATTTGAAAGACCCAAGTAAGGGCCGAGCTATACTATTTGGGTTTAATTTCATGTTGTGTGCGTAGTACTTCAATTCAAGCACTCACACACATTGAGCTTTCGCTCTTACTCCCAAGACCTTAGTTAAGGCCATACTGCAAGTTATATTTGGGTTTCATTTCATGTTGTGTGTGTAAGTCTTTCAATTCAAGCACGCACCCACATTGAGCCTTCACTCTTATTTGCAAGACCCAAGTAAGGGCCCATATACATACCATATATACATATCTCACTTCGGCATTTACATTACAAGTCATTTCCCTTCGGTCATTTCCCTTCGGTTATTTCCCTTCGGCATTGTCTTTACATTCGGGTTTTCCCTTTGGAGTAGCGTGAGTTTGCATCGCATCTACGCCATACCACGAGGTAGGACGCATATTGCATCGAAGCAAGCCCCGTATTCCCGCTCAAATTTGCCCATGTAGTGGAGTGTTCATAACACACAAACTAGGTGGCCCATAAAGGGATAAAAAGGAAAGACTTAGGCACGTGCAAATCCACATGATCTAAAATCTGCAATCGTATCTAAAAGACCCAAATTAGACACCTCGAACCGCTTCATAGGCTTTCTACACCCCAAAACTCGATTTTTCAAAGCGTACAGACTGACCCTTGCGCATCGGTGCAAGAAGGTCTGCGATGACAAGAGCTCACTTGCTCATAGTCGCCACGATTAGAAGTCAGTTTAAAATATATCTTCGCTAGCTTAGGTAAGCTAGCTGGCACGCCCTGTTTATATAAATAGGCCTTAGACACACGAGAGGATCCGCTCTAAGCCCTGAAAAGGCGAAGAGGCGGGGATTTTCGCTGCGTCTAGAGAGATTGGCACGCCCGGTGGGACATGAGCCTTTCAAAAGTTGAGTTTTAAGTTAGGAGCTTGCAAAAATTTTTTGTTAAAAGGTGTCATTTTTAACTTGTTTTCTTTGCTTGTACTTAGGAAATTTTGAAAAAGCTTGAAAAGCATGTCAAAATCCAATCCAAGTGAAGTGTCGAGCCAAGGCTCATGCGCATCAAGTTCTCACTCTAGGAGGATTTTCAAAAACAAAATAAAACTAGATGAAATCGAGGACTTGAGAAGGGAGTTTGAGGCCAAAATCGATGCTCTCAGCCAAGAGGCTGAAGTAGGCGATTCATGTTCATCAAACGGTGAACAAAGGTGTAAACACCCCAAATCTTCTATTTTTCAAAAAACTCTCGAAACACCAAAAAGCTCATTTGAGCCAAAACGACGACCTGTTTTGAAATGTGAAAACAGGTACAGAAGGCAAAAGAAGACCCTAGGCCCGAAGAGGATTCAAGCCCAGAGCTTCAGAAGCCACTCCCTGATAAAAAAACAAAAGAAAGCAGAGCCCATTTGATGAAAAGCTCAACGGAGTCTAGAACGGTAAAACGGAGTCCGAACGACAAAGTTGGGGAAAACCCAGCACCAGACGGAGCGCTGATGAAGCCAGTGCCCGCACAGATCGTTCGCCTCGAGAAGCCAAGAAGGACTGTCCGAAGAAATTTTGATTTGGATCTGGACCATATATATCCAGATCCAAATCCATGTAATGAATAGTGTTTGGATTTGGGCCAATCCAAATAGTGTTTGGATTTGGATTGGATCCAAATAGTGTTTGGATTGGATCGGATCTGGATCAAAATATCCAGATCCGTATCCATAAAAATATTGGGTTTGGTTCGGATACAGATCTCAAAATATCCGAGATCCAATATCCAGATCCAAATAGTGTTTGGATTTGGGTATGGATCCAAACCCCAAACCCAAACCCAAATCCAAGACCCACCTCAAATCTCTATAAATAGAGGTGAGGGGGTCCATGTAAAGGGTTCATGCAAATATTTGGGAGGAGAGAGAGGGAGTGATAGACCTAGCCATGTGGGCTCATTGGGTGAGGTGGGTTCAAGCCATGTGGGCTAAGTGGGTCTAGACCAAGTGGCTGCAACCAAGGTGGGCTGGACCAAGTGGCTGCAACCGTGGAGACGTGGGCTCAAGCCAAGAAGGACCGGCTCCAAGAGGTAAACCTAACCCCAACCTAGCCTAGGTTCGAACCTACCTAACCCTAACTGAACCTAACCCTAACTGAACCAACCTAACCCTAACTGAACCCTAACTAGACCTAACCTAACCCCAACCTAGCCTAGGTTCGAACCTACCTAACCCTAACTGAACCTAACCCTAACTGAACCAACCTAACCCTAACTGAACCCTAACTAGACCTAACCTAACCCCAACCGCCTCAAACCATCCCTAACAAACCCCAAAAACTTCACCCCGGCCGGCCGTGAGCAACCAGCGCCTGCCGCGCGCCCCTTTTGCTGCCGCGCGCCCCTGTTGCCTGCCGCGCCACGCGCCACAGCGCTCCCCGCAGCACACCGTGCCCTGCTTCCTGCCGCGCGCCCCTCGGCTGCCTGCACGCCCCGCGCCGCAGCGCGTCCTGCGCCACAGCGCGCCCCGCGCCAGCCACCCGACCACCTCCCTGCTGATTTGACCACCCCCCTGCCGACCTAACCTACACCCTGGCCGTGACCTGCACCCTAGCACAGACCCTAGGACAGACCTTACACAGCCCCCGTCTTGGCCGAACCTTAGTTCCCCTAAGACCCTAATCGTGTCCCATAGAACCTCCCTCAAAGCCCCCTAGGATAACCCCCTCTTGGCTGCCCAAGGTGAACCGTGAGCCCACGTGCAAGCAAGTTGAACATGGACCAGCTATTTGTAAGTGTCTAAACTTGGTCTATTACATTAACTTGCTTTATATTCAATTAAATTTTGATACGGGGTTGTAGTAAAGGAGCTTCGTCTCCCCCCGATTGTAATAACGTGGTTTGACACACCCACACACACGCGCACTTGAGCCTTTCCGCTCTTAGTCGTACACTTTTTGCACACACACGGGCCTAACCAGCCCTTAATATATAGTTATATTTATATATTTTAAGTCAAGGGGTTTTTAATTAAGTCGTGTGTGTTGTCTTTCCATTTTCCACACGCACACACATTGAGCCTTCGCTCTTACTCCCAAGACCTTAGTAAAGGCCTTATTGCAGTTATATTTGGGTTTCATTTATGTCGTGTGCGTAGTACTTCAATTCTACACTCACACACATTGAGCTTTCGCTCTTACTCCCAAGACCTTAGTCAAGGCATACTGCAATTTATATTTGGGTTTCATTTCATGTCGTGTGTGTAAGTCTTTCAATTCAAGCACGCACACACATTGAGCCTTCGCTCTTATTCACAAGACCCAAGTAAGGGCCCCTACATATACTCTATATAAAGTATTTCTTTCGGCTACGTCTTTAAGATTCGGGTTTTAAGGTTCAAGTCGTGTGCGTTGTCTTTCAATATATACACGACACACACTTACACAATTGAGCCTTTTCGCTCTTAAGATATAGCCATATTTCCCCTTCCGCTATTTACTTTACAAGTCATTTCCCTTCGGCTATTTACTTTACAAGTCATTTCCCTTCGGCAATTTCCCTTCGGCATTGTCTTTTAAATTTCGGGTTTTCCCTTTGGAGTAGCGTGAGTTTGCATTGCATCTATGCCATACCACGAGGTAGGACGCATATTGCATCGAAGCAAGCCCCGTACTCCCGCTCAAATTCGCCCCATGTAGTGGAGTGTTCATAACACACACCTAGGTGGCCCATAAAGGGATAAAAAGAAAGACTTAGGCACGTGCAAATCCACGTGATCTAAAATCTGAAAATCGTACAAACCCGAATCAAATCGTGCAAGACTTAGGCTATTTCGATGCACGCCCATCGTGCCTAAGTAGATTAAAATTTGAAAGACCTAGGGTCGTCCAACCCTTACAAAGTCAAAATCGCCCAAATGCATGGTTTTCAAAAGGTTTTAAAACACTTCTTCATTCAAAATATTTTGAGTTAAACTTGTTTCAAAACGAAGTCTCTAAGCGTACAGACTGACCCTTGCGCATCGGTGCAAGAAGGTCTGCGACGTAAAAATCCCGCTTGCCTACAATCGCCTTTCAAAAGTCAGATTATTTTCAAAACATACTTTGCTAGTTAAAGTAAACTAGCTGGCACGCCTATAAAGCGAAGTAGATTGCGAAAAGGTTCACTTCAGGCCTAAGAACCCGCAAGTGAAAATTTTTGGTGTCTACAGATTTGGCACGCCCGGTGGGAGCCGGGACTTAAGCAGACTTCAAACAAACGAGTTATACTCAAATTTTCGAAGAAAAGAGTGTTTTTCAAAAATCGTGCATACTTAGGAAAATTGCATGAAAATGGATAGAAAGCTACAAAAATCTTCGTTGAGTAAACTAAAAGAGGTTTTCAAATCAGATAAAGCCCAAAGAGAGCTCGATGAGATTGAAAAAATATTTCAAAAGATGGATGATTTAAGCAAGGAGCTTAAAGCCCATCGAACACATAGCAGTTCTTCGAGGGCACATACAGATCGTGAATTGAAAACCGATCTCAAACTCAACGAAGGATTGGAGATTAGAGACAAATCCCGACAAAGGGATAAGTCGTCCACTCCTACAACTTCAAGCTTTTCAAAATCCATAGAAAAACCAAAAAAAGATTTTTCTATTTCAAAAAACCAAAAAAATCTTGAAAATTTGGAAAAAGACCAAAAAATGGAAAAACAAAATTTTGGAATTTCGAAAACTTCAAGTAAAAGTCCTAATTCTAGGCACACACATACAGTGGGACATGAAGTCCACACCCTACAAAGGAACGAGAGTGAAAAACAGGAAGGTTTCGAAAGGAAACGCCTCGTTAAACCCCGGGGGCTCAAAACAGAGTTACCCGAGAAATCGGCTTGCTCTCACCCTGAAAAGGTAGACAAGCCACAAAGAGGTATGCCTGAAACCCATCCTTCTCAAGACTCTCTTCTTCATGTAGGGTCATCAGATGCATTGGATAACCCCTTTGCACACACAAACCCACAAACTGTGCCAAAACTTGAGGATTTTCAAGGTGCGCCAACTATCGCGCACCATTCAAAGGAATTTCAAAAACAAAAAGAAGTTTCGAAAATGGTAGACATGGAGACCCCTAATGCATGCATCGACATCTTAGGAGCTCATAACCCTACCATAGAAAAACCCACTTCTTCGAGCCTAGTCTTGTGCCCTGGAGCCAAGGCTATGGCTTTAAAACAAAAAAATCAATCCCTAGGGGCACCACGAGTTGAACCTAGGGACCAAGTCAAAGACTTCAAGGGACCTTGCATGGCTCCCCTTGAAGTAAATCTTTCCCAAAATAGGGTATGGAACCATAAGTTTTCCATAACCCTGCTATGTCCAAAACTCCTCAAGGAACCAAGCTTGGCTTTCCTTGAGGGCAAAGTCTCCCAAACCAGGTTTGTATGGAAGCCCAAGTCTTCCATCACCCTGGAATCCAAACTCCCGATATCCAAAAGGGTATATGTCCCCAACATGGACGATTCCATGTTCCAAGACCATGATTTATACCAAAACTTTTCGAAAAGCAAAAAGTCTTGGAACATGATTCTGAATATGGGATATAAACCCTACGCGGGCCTGGGAACCCGAAACCAAGGTAGGCTTGAGCCTGTCCTACCTAAAACCAATAGGGAACGATATGGACTGGGCTACAGCCCACCCATACCACCAGAGCCGCCACCTAAGACCATCTGGGTCAAGGGTGCCTTGTAGAACCTCTAAAACCGAAACCCATGTCTTAGACCTATCTGATTAGAGTCTGATTCATGAATGTTTTCTTTGAAGGTTCAATGGAAGATCCCTACTTTTGAAAAAGACAAAAAAAGTTGAAAACTCTCAAAATCTCAAAAACATTTGGAAAAACGAAAATTACAAAAAGAAAGTCATTTCCAAAAGCCTTTGGCCATATACAAAGCCCATTTTCGAAAAATTGTAAAAATGCTTTCGAAAATTGTATATACTCCCTGAAACCAAGTGTGCAAAAAGCTGGTCCTATCTACCCTTTTGCCTAGAGCTTTTTCAAAAATGAAAAGCTGGAGAATCACCAAAGCAAGGAGGAATAAACACCTCCAAGCTTCCTGAACTTCGCAAAAATCCTTAACTTATGGAAAATTGGGGATTTTTAGAAATAAGTTAACCCATAGTGTGTGCATAAGCATCATGCATTACACTTTGAAATCATTCATATGCATCGAGTCTAGACATCATTCTAGAAATCGAATTCAGGGTTTTGCAAAATCAAAGGGGCAATAAGAGTCGACCCCCTAAGTATCGAGCCTTCATAGGCATGTCTCCATACAAATCAAAACCAACACCTTCGAGGCAAATTTTAAAAAAGGAAATGAGAATCTTGAAAAAGGGTTACACATTTCACAAAAACCTTTCATGGCTTTGAAAAGAAAGATTTTCTTCAACTTCTGGTTTATATAAAAACCTTGATTGTGTTAGGATAAAGAACATGAATCTCACGATGAAATATGGAGACCATGTCAAAACTAAAACCTGATGGCCATGACGATCACTTAGGGCTGGTTATGTTTCCCATCCTTGAGCAAAAAGTATCATGATCATGTTAGAAAAACCATGGAAGTGCATGGACATGAACATACCATTGTCCATCCAAAATCCCTTTGAAAAACCATGGCCCTTCACCATATGGCCATGCGAAATTCCCATCAAGCTAGGGGCATTGTTAAACACAGCCCCTAGACACTTTCCATGGATAAGTGAACGCATCTCCTTCATGATTTGTGAGATACATTTCATGTGTTCATCATTGCATAAAAACATGTATTTCCATTTTAAATCACATGGAGTGCATAGCATGCATCATATCACCCCGAAGAAAGCCCAAAAGGGTGGCAAACTCGAGTAGAAATGTCCCCATGTCTTTGAAAGGGCAACAAAAATTAGAAATTTGTTGATATTGTGGGTAGAAATTAGCAAAACCCCGAAAATGCCCGAATATTCAAAAGGGTTTATGCTGAATTCTTTTTCAAAAAGATTTTGAAAAATCGAACTCCTTTGAAACTTCTTGAAAGAAGGATCGAAGTAGATTGTATAACCCCGAATGGAGGAATCTATACTTTTCGAAAAGTAGAGTCTTCCAAAAATGAATTGGCTATATTTCAAAGAACCCTGGCTTACAAGATTAAGCCTTGTTCAAAATATCAAAATATTTTCGAATAGCAGATGCTATTAAGAAATAGGACGATCTCGTTTGAATCGAGTAACCAAAGGGATAAGCCCTCCCCCATCCTACTTTCTCTCCAAAAAGGAAAATTGGCTATTTTCAAAAGAAAGAAAAAAAAAATCGAGAATACAAAAACTCCTCCGAAAGTGGTCTTCCCTTCATAAACAGGGAATACAAAAACTCCTCCGAAAGAGGTCTTCTCGTTTCAAAAGAAAAAGGAGATATAAAAACACTCCTCCCAAAGAGGTCTTCCCTTCATAAACAGGGAATACAAAAACTCCTCCAAAGAGCTGCTCTCCTTTAAAGAAAAGAGGGATTAATGAAAAAATACTCCCAAAGGGAGACCCTCTATGAAAAAGAAACAAAAAGCCAGAGCTCCAAAGAGCGATTTTCCGATTCTTTGCCTAAAACCACGGGACGCTTCAGAAGGGACCGTGGTATCTCTTTCCCATATCCCTACGGCTTATCCCCGAGGAAAAAGATTCAAATTTGCGAAAATCCTAAAGTACGAATAAAATCGGCTGATTTGGATTTCATTTTGTTTGAGAACTCGACTCTGTTTTGTAGGAAATGGAACTTTGAAATGTTTTCCAAGTTTTCCTACCCAAAAACCTCTACTGAGTAGCAGGTATTGAAACCCGAATGAAGGGAAGTATGAAAAATGGAAGTCCTTTTCGATACAAGTTAAAAGGAGTTCCTTTTCAAAAAGAAATTTTCGAAAAACCCACGAATGTCAAAAAGACATGGGTAAAAACCTGCTCAGAGCAACCAGCCTCAAAAGGCTCTCTTCGGGCTCAAAAACCAAAAATAAATTTTTTCTCATGCATGCATTCAAAGAGTCATTCGTGCATGATCATACATATAGGGAAATAGCTAGGAAAAGCCCCTTTTGCTGAAAATCCCCACTTGTGGAAAAAGAAAACAGGGTTTTTGCGAAATAAATGGTGTATTCTCGAGAAAATTTGAGAGAACGGGGTGTTTCTTCTTTGCCATTATCCAAATACATTTGGATAATGCCAAAGAGGGGCATCTGTAAACACCCCAAATCTTCTATTTTTCAAAAAACTCTCGAAACACCAAAAAGCTCATTTGAGCCAAAACGACGACCTGTTTTGAAATGTGAAAACAGGTACAAAAGGCAAAAGAAGACCCTAGGCCCGAAGAGGATTCAAGCCCAGAGCTTCAGAAGCCACTCCCTGATAAAAAAACAAAAGAAAGCAGAGCCCATTTGATGAAAAGCTCAACGGAGTCCAGAACGGCAAAACGGAGTCCGAACGACAAAGTTGGGGAAAACCCAGCACCAGACGGAGCGCTGATGAAGCCAGTGCCCGCACAGATCGTTCGCCTCGAGAAGCCAAGAAGGACTGTCCGAAGAAATTTTGATTTGGATCTGGACCATATATATCCAGATCCAAATCCATGTAATGAATAGTGTTTGGATTTGGGCCAATCCAAATAGTGTTTGGGTCGATCCAAATAGTGTTTGGATTTGGATTGGATCCAAATAGTGTTTGGATTGGATCGGATCTGGATCAAAATATCCAGATCCGTATCCATAAAAATATTGGGTTTGGTTCGGATACAGATCTCAAAATATCCGAGATCCAATATCCAGATCCAAATAGTGTTTGGATTTGGGTATGGATCCAAACCCCAAACCCAAACCCAAATCCAAGACCCACCTCAAATCTCTATAAATAGAGGTGAGGGGGTCCATGTAAAGGGTTCATGCAAATATTTGGGAGGAGAGAGAGGGAGTGATAGACCTAGCCATGTGGGCTCATTGGGTGAGGTGGGTTCAAGCCATGTGGGCTAAGTGGGTCTAGACCAAGTGGCTGCAACCAAGGTGGGCTGGACCAAGTGGCTGCAACCGTGGAGACGTGGGCTCAAGCCAAGAAGGACCGGCTCCAAGAGGTAAACCTAACCCCAACCTAGCCTAGGTTCGAACCTACCTAACCCTAACTGAACCTAACCCTAACTGAACCAACCTAACCCTAACTGAACCCTAACTAGACCTAACCTAACCCCAACCTAGCCTAGGTTCGAACCTACCTAACCCTAACTGAACCTAACCCTAACTGAACCAACCTAACCCTAACTGAACCCTAACTAGACCTAACCTAACCCCAACCGCCTCAAACCATCCCTAACAAACCCCAAAAAGTTCACCCCGGCCGGCCGTGAGCAACCAGCGCCTGCCGCGCGCCCCTTTTGCTGCCGCGCGCCCCTGTTGCCTGCCGCGCCACGCGCCACAGCGCTCCCCGCAGCACACCGTGCCCTGCTTCCTGCCGCGCGCCCCTCGGCTGCCTGCACGCCCCGCGCCGCAACGCGCCCCACGCCAGCCACCCGACCACCTCCCTGCTGATTTGACCACCCCCCTGCCGACCTAACCTGCACCCTGGCCGTGACCTGCACCCTAGCACAGACCCTAGGACAGACCTTACACAGCCCCCGTCTTGGCCGAACCTTAGTTCCCCTAAGACCCTAATCGTGCCCCATAGAACCTCCCTCAAAGCCCCCTAGGATAACCCCCTCTTGGCTGCCCAAGGTGAACCGTGAGCCCACGTGCAAGCAAGTTGAACATGGACCAGCTATTTGTAAGTGTCTAAACTTGGTCTATTACATTAACTTGCTTTATATTCAATTAAATTTTGATACGGGGTTGTAGTAAAGGAGCTTCGTCTCCCCCCGATTGTAATAACGTGGTTTGACACACTCACACACACGCGCACTTGAGCCTTTCCGCTCTTAGTCGTACACTTTTTGCACACACACGGGCCTAACCAGCCCTTAATATATAGTTATATTTATATATTTTAAGTCAAGGGGGTTTTTAATTAAGTCGTGTGTGTTGTCTTTCCATTTTCCACACGCACACACATTGAGCCTTCGCTCTTACTCCCAAGACCTTAGTAAAGGCCTTATTGCAGTTATATTTGGGTTTCATTTATGTCGTGTGCGTAGTACTTCAATTCTACACTCACACACATTGAGCTTTCGCTCTTACTCCCAAGACCTTAGTCAAGGCATACTGCAATTTATATTTGGGTTTCATTTCATGTCGTGTGTGTAAGTCTTTCAATTCAAGCACGCACACACATTGAGCCTTCGCTCTTATTCACAAGACCCAAGTAAGGGCCCCTACATATACTCTATATAAAGTATTTCTTTCGGCTACGTCTTTAAGATTCGGGTTTTAAGGTTCAAGTCGTGTGCGTTGTCTTTCAATATATACACGACACACACTTACACAATTGAGCCTTTTCGCTCTTAAGATATAGCCATATTTCCCCTTCCGCTATTTACTTTACAAGTCATTTCCCTTCGGCTATTTACTTTACAAGTCATTTCCCTTCGGCAATTTCCCTTCGGCATTGTCTTTTAAATTTCGGGTTTTCCCTTTGGAGTAGCGTGAGTTTGCATTGCATCTACGCCATACCACGAGGTAGGACGCATATTGCATCGAAGCAAGCCCCGTACTCCCGCTCAAATTCGCCCCATGTAGTGGAGTGTTCATAACACACACCTAGGTGGCCCATAAAGGGATAAAAAGAAAGACTTAGGCACGTGCAAATCCACGTGATCTAAAATCTGAAAATCGTACAAACCCGAATCAAATCGTGCAAGACTTAGGCTATTTCGATGCACGCCCATCGTGCCTAAGTAGATTAAAATTTGAAAGACTTAGGGTCGTCCAACCCTTACAAAGTCAAAATCGCCCAAATGCATGGTTTTCAAAAGGTTTTAAAACACTTCTTCATTCAAAATATTTTGAGTTAAACTTGTTTCAAAACGAAGTCTCTAAGCGTACAGACTGACCCTTGCGCATCGGTGCAAGAAGGTCTGCGACATAAAAATCCCGCTTGCCTACAATCGCCTTTCAAAAGTCAGATTATTTTCAAAACATACTTTGCTAGTTAAAGTAAACTAGCTGGCACGCCTATAAAGCGAAGTAGATTGCGAAAAGGTTCACTTCAGGCCTAAGAACCCGCAAGTGAAAATTTTTGGTGTCTACAAAAGGCCTAAGAAAAAATCTGAAAAACCTCGCAAGCACAAAGAGGCCTCCGTAATGGAAGGCAACCAATACCACAAGTCCTTCACACAAATGGACCGTAAAGCCCTACAGTAGTTGCTGAAAGGGCAAAACAAAGAGAAAAGAAGCTACGCCCTGTCTGATTTCCTTCCTATGGATTACGAAACAGACAGTGACAATGAAATACCGAACTTCCATCGGTATGATGGCATGGGAGACCCTAGGTCTCACTTACAGCTTTTCTCGCGTCGAGCCCATAAAAAGAAAAAGGACTCGATGAAATGGGTGTATTGGTTCCCTTTATCCCTTAAAGGCACAGCTGCCAAATGGCTGGCTTCCTATGACTTAAGCCAGTTCGCTACTTTTGAAGAGTTAGCGAACTGCTTCATGCAAAGATTTGTACACAACGTAGAACTCACGCCGACTCTGAATACCTTAAGGGATACAAAGCAAGGCATGAACAAAGACGTACATGCCTTCATTATAAGATGGAGGTCACTTTTGGGCCAAGTGCGAGAGCCCATATCCGAAGGATGCACAGTCATGCTCATCCTGGATAACTTTAAAAGCGAGTTAAAAACCCTTCTCTCGCTCCACGAGATCTCAACTTTCCATAAGTTGATCAAAAAGGCCTCCCTTTTTGAAACCAACTTGCGAAAAAGGACATACGATCACTTGTGGAAAGGAAGTGCCGTTTCCAAAACCCGCTTGGAAAAGCCCATCACATACGGGCTACCCACGATGGACAAAGGGGCAAAGCCCCATAAAATCGCCAATGTCCGGGTGGATCTAGGCGTGGGAGACACTTCCAAAAATTTTGAAAAATTAGAAAATAAAAGGGAGCGAAACTTTCAAAAACCGGTTGAAAAACGGGAGTACACTCCACTGGGGCAACCTGTGTTGGAGGTCCTAGACCTCCTACTTGCCCAGGGCATGATAGAACTCCCCGAAATTCCCGAAGGAGTCACTTCCAAAGGGGGGTATTTAAATCAATTTTATAAGTATCATCGGCTCAAAGGCCATGATACCAAACATTGTTTCTCCCTCTTAAATAAAATTGAGAACTTGATAGCAGAAGGCTGGCTCCAAGTCACTGCGGAACCTGAGCCACCTCAAGCTATCTTCAAAGAACCCTTTCCCAAACACGCCAGTGGCAGTGGGAAAGGAAAGGAGGTATATACCCTCACCATTTCTAAGGAACTAGTGCAAAAACCAGAACCTAGTCGACCCACTTGTGCGCCCACTCTTGTATTGTACAAGAAGCCCGCTCAAGTCATCATTCGGGGACCACCAAAAGTGGAATCTCAGACAAAACCAGTTTTGAAAATCCAAGGTTGTCCTCAGCTCATCCTTAGAGCCAAATTTAGCACGAACCCTAGGCTGGTCGTGGGGGAAGTTACTAGATCCGGGAGGATCTATCAACCCCCATACCTTCAAGGTGCTAAAAAGGTGGTCAGTGTGCTTGGCCCCTCAAAAGCATGTATCCCTAGTGTTCTGCCAAAAGCGGATAAGGACAAAGTTATCCTAAATCCTTATGACTTCGAAAACCACCTTTCAAAGATTCCTATTCACATGTCTATCTTAGAGCTTATACAAACCTCGCCTAGGCATAGACTTGTATTAGAGAAAATTCTAGAAAGGGCCAAGGTTGATTCGAACATAAGTCCGGAATCCTTGTCTGCCCAAGTGGCTTTATTAGGAGCAAGATCGCCCATCACTTTCTCGGAAGATGATGTAGATAGGCCCTACGAATCCCACAACCAGGCCCTGCATATCGAGGTGGTTCTAAACAACCACTCTCTGGACAGGTGCCTAGTCGATGGTGGAGGAGGGCTCAACATCCTTTCACTTCATGTGGCGTATAAAATCGAAGTCACCTTGACATCAGTGAACCCAAGCCCCATTGTTATCACTGGATACGATGGGAATGCGTCTAGACCTTTAGGATCCATCGAGATCCCAATGGAAACGGGAGGGATCGAACACACGGGGGTGTTCCATGTCTTGGACATCCACCCCCATTATAACACACGGGAGGCATACTTGGTTCCCCCGTTTTGAACCCTCCAAAGCAAGGAAAACCGCTTTTATTATACATCTCTGTGCATGCAAATGCTTTAGGAGCCCTGTTGGCTCAATACGAGGATGACACCCATAAGGAGTATGCCATCTACTACATTTCGAAAACTCTCTTGGCATATGAACGAAATTATCAAGCCACAGAGAAGACGTGCTTGGCCCTAGTCTGGGTTGTCAGAAATTCAGACACTACTTCCTAGATCATGAGATCTGGATAGTGTCCAAACTTGATCCAATCAAGCACTTGTTCGAAAAACCCATTCTCACGGATAGATTGGGAAAATGGCTACTCCTTCTAATGGAGTATGATCTGAAATACCATCACCAAATCTCCATTAAGGGGCAAGTCCTAGCAGATTACGTGGCTGAGTTCCCATTAGAGGACGCATATCCCACTCTTGTCGAAATGCCTGATGAAGGCATATTACAAAACCATTTTCAAAACCACATTTAGGCAAATTCTTTCGAAAACCAAGCGTGGAAGATGCATTTCGATGGGGCACGAAACCAAGGAGGGGCTGGTGCTGGGGTCATCCTAATCTCCCCTGAAAAGGGCGAGATTCCCATAGCAGTCTGCTTAGATTTCAAATGTTCCAACAACGTAGCTGAGTATGAAGCACTCATACAAGGCTTAAGAATTTCGAAAACTCTAGGGGCATCATGCATCGAGGTCTTTGGAGATTCACTCCTTGTCATAAACAAGGTTTTAAAAATTTGGCAAGTACGTAATGAGAAACTACTTCCATATCACGAGTTGGCCACTCGATTGGTCTAGTCCTTCCAATCGTGTAAACTCACACATGTAGGAAGAGAGGACAATGGCATCGTCGATGCCCTCTCCTCCTTGGGTTTAGCCCTAAAGGTCGATCCCATTTCAGGGACCAGATCTTTGGAAATATGGCATGCGCCCCACCCCTCCACACATGACTTGGACATTTGCCAAAATAACCCACAGTCTATTGAAAAACCCTGGTTTTATGACATAAAACAATTCCTAGAAAATTGGGGATTCGCCGAGGATGCCACATCCAAAGATAAGGCATTCATTCGTAAGATTTCGACCCGATACACCATTCTAGGTGGGGTTTTATACAAAAAAAGTTTTACCGGCATTCTGCTTAGGTGTATCGACCTAGAGGAGGCTAGGATAGTGATGCACGAATTCCACGATGGAGAATGTGGAGGTCATGTTAATGCCAACATGATGGCAATGAAAATACTTAGAGGGGGCTATTTTTGGTCCACCCTGAAAAAGGATTGTCACGATCATGTTAGGAAGTGTCCATGTCAAGTGCATGGGCACGCCATTCATATCCCTTCATCTGCATTGCATTCCGTGATCAGCCCCTGGCCATTTACCATGTGGGCGTTTGACATTGTAGGCCCAATATTTCCAAAGGCCTCGAATGGGTATCGATTTATTTTAGTAGCCACAGAGTATTTCTCCTAGTGGGTGGAAGCCATTTCCCTAACCAACGTAAGGGGGCAACATGTGGTGGCTTTCATCCGGAGGAATATCTTGACTCGATTTGGGGTTCCACGAGACCTTGTGTCTGACAATGGTACCCCATTCAAAAACGAGCGGATGGTTAAGTTGTACAACACGTATGGCATAACTCACCACTTCTCCTCGCCCTACTACCCTCAAGGCAACGGCCAAGCCAAAGCCACAAACAAGACTCTCATTAGTATAATTGAGAAAACCTTAGAGAAGGGTACGATGTGGCACGAGAAGCTGGATGAAGCCTTATGGGCTTATAGGACTTCCATCCGGACTCCCACGAATGCCACACCATTCGAGTTGGTCTATGGCACAAACGCCATTCTTCCCATTCATACCCAACTGCATTCATTCCATACATCCATAGCACTCGACCTCCCCCTAGAGATGCTTCAGCATGCTAGGATGGCCGTACTAGATTTGTAGATGAGAGGCGACTCCTTACCATGGATCACGCTCGTGCATACCGGCAGAGGATAGCCCGACATTATAGCAAACACATGAGACCTCGCCACTTTGAAGTGGGAGATCTGGTCTTAAAAACCATCCACCATCGTGGCCCACATCCCCATGGAAAGTGGCACCCCAAGTGGGATGGACCCTATGTTGTATGTGTAACCACCACGAACAACTCGTATTGGTTGATCGATGTAGAAGGTAGGAATTTAGCAGATCCTATCAATATTCAATACTTAAAGAAGTATCACGTGTAGGATCTGGATTAAATTCCAGTTTTCGAAAATTTTAAAAGGGATAGCTGCCCTGAGACATGTGAATAAGGTGCAAAAGCAAAGTCGTGTGACCCTGAGTGAGAGAATTCGCACTTGTGAAAGAGTGGAGTTTTCAAAATCGTGGTTACATTTCAAAATCCTTCTTCTTACAAAGAAAGGCCTAGTTCAACATAGCAAGATACTTGCAAGTAGTACGTGCTATTTCTAAATAGGCTGATCTGGAATGGATCGAGTGTAGGCTTGGGATAAGTCCTCCCCTCTTCTCTCCTATTTCCAAAAGGAAAACAAAGGCCCAAAACAAAAGGGAATTTCCCATTCAAAGTCTCTTTCCAAAAGAAAGAAACCAGACTTCAAAAAGAAAAATCGATTCTCTTATGAAAAAGAGGGATTAAAGAAAAAATACTCCCAAAGGAGTCCCTCTATGAAAAAAAGGAAAAAGAGGCCAAAAAGCTCAAAAAGAGCAGTTTTCCGCCTTCTGTGCCTCAAACCACGGGATGCTTCAGAAGGGACCGTGGTATCTCTTTCCCATCCCTGGCTTATCCCAAGCTAAAGCATGGTTCATTTCGAGGAATCCTAAAGTAAAAATAGGATTTACTTACTTGAATTTCATCTTGTTTGAGAATTCGACGTTTCGAGTAAGGCGTAGGAATTTGAAATATGCCTTGTTTTCTTATAAAACCTCCGCTAGATAAGCGAGTGTTAAGACTCAAACAAGGGCAAGCACGAAGAGCTCGAGATCCTTAGGATCGAGGCTCAAGACAGTTGTCCCTTTTGTAAATAGCTTTTGTAAATAAGTTTTGAAAACCGAACATCGAACAGCATAGGATTTGCTCACTTGGAGCAGTAGGCCTTGTAAGTCTCTAGAGTTCGACCACATCTAGTCTCTGGGAGGTCGCCACTCTTGGCACCACACCCATGTCATTTGCATTTCACGCATGGTACTTGCATAAGCATGATCCCATTTAGGACCAGATTCCATAGAAAAGCCCTTTGGCGTGATATCTCCTCCTACCAGAGTTTGTAAATTGAGATTTTGCTAAAAATGGGACGATCCCATATTCTTCGTGGCTAGATCTAGGGAGACATTAAAAGGGGTGTTTGTCATCTTTGCCCTTATCCAAATCTATTTGGACAAGGCCAAAGAGGGGCATCTGTAAACACCCCGAAATCCCACGAATTTCTTAAACAAACCTGGTTTTGTACAAGCAGCCCCAAAGGGCCATTTTGAGTCTGGAAACCCAAGAGCCTTCCAGACAACCATGTATATACGTTTTAAACTATGTATTTCAAAAATATATAATATAGCTTTTGAAAACCTTTTAAAACACGTTTTGAAACCCTGAAGCGGCTTGGCCCGATCAAGACAGGACCAGGAGAGCTAAGAAGAGCCCGGAACCGGAGCACATGTCGAGCCCGACACAACAACTCTTGTATCACATCCATACCCCCAGGATCTCGAACGTCCAAGACCCTGTTCTTATCAAAATGTCATTTGAAGTCATCTCCGGAAGGCAGAAACGGAGGTGGACGACCATGTTGGCGAAGACCCAACACAGACGGAGTACTGATGCTGTCAGGCCCCGCACAAATCGTCCGTTTCGAACCCAGCTCGAAGGAGTCAGAGTTCAGTTTGGATTGGATCTGGACCATATATATCCAGATCCCAATCCAAACCCATACGTGGACTTGGATTTGGATTTGGATCCAGAGATCCAATCCAACATCCATATCCATGGCCCACATCATGGGCATGAGAGAGAGTGGGGATGGAAAATATCAAGAGTGTTGTAATTAAGCTTGACTTGTGTGTCAAGTTTGGGGTTAATCATGTGGGTTAGCCTAATTGAGTGGGTTTAAGCTTGTAATTAGCCAAAACCTAACCTAGGGCTGAACCAAGATGAGGTGGTTAAGGTCTATGGGCCATGCAAAGGGAGCTCCTTCACCTAAACCTAACCCAAAACACCTAATCCTAGCCTACCACCCTAATCCACCCCTAATCTGAGCCTAATCACCTAACCCACTTCCCTAATCCCGGCCTAATCCCAACCTAATCACCTAACCCACTTCCCTAATCCTTCCCTAAACCTAGATTAATTTCCCTAAACCTAGCCTAAACCTAGCCAAATCACCTAACCTAGCTCACTAAACCTCACCCTAGAACCCAACCACCTAACCTAGCCCTAAACCCCTAAACCACCCCTAGCCCACAATCTACCCAAACCACTAGTTTTTAAAATACCTGGCCCTACCCTTTCCAGCTCACCTTATCTTCATACCACCCTATCTAAACCACCTAACCACTACCCCAAACCCAGCCCTAACCGACCTACCCATCCCTATATAAACCCCCCCCCCTTTGGGGGCGGGTTCTCCTATCTAGAACCCCTCACCAATCCCAGCCGGGCCCTCTCTTTCCTCCACTTCCCCAGCTGATCCACCTGCTCCACCTGCTCCGCCTGCACCACCACCATCCCTCCATTCCACCACCGCTTGCACCGCCATCTCCACCACCTCCCGACCGAGCCTCACAACCTGCCCATCTTCCTTCCAGCCGAGCACCACCTTCTCCCCATTCAGTAAGTACCCCACACTCTACCTAGCTCCTTCTCTACTCCCTCTCCACTCCTAGCCACCCCCCCGTACCACCATTCTCACTCAGCCGAACCTATCACAACCTAAACCACCGGCCACTACCTAACTACCCTAACTACACCCGGCCAGCCATCTCTTTTCCCCTAAGACTCCCATTCGGCCTTCCCTTAAACTCCCCTTAGGTCCATATTCCCTAACACTCTATACTCTCCATTCGTGACCCTACATATTCACTTGGCCCAGCCCCTTTAATTCCCCACATCAAGGCAACACCCACTTGTAGCCGGTCACCTTCGAGGCGCCCATCCCGTGCCCCACTTGCACCCGGCCAGCACCCTTTGTCATTCACCCTCGCGGAGCTCCCGTTTGCAGCCCAAGGCGAAGGCCAAGGCCTCTACGGACCAGCTACTCCTAAGTGCCTAAACTTGGTCCTTAGTTGTATACTTGCTTGAGATTCAATTTGATACGGGGTTGTAATAACGGAGCATAGTCTCCCCCCGCTTGTAATAACGTGGCTTGGCACACCCACACACATGCACTCTCTTAGTTGTGCATGATTTTGAACACACACGGGCCTAATCAGCCCCTAATACATAAGTATATATATATACTTTCATTTTCGAAGGTTTTTTTGCTTAAGTTGGGTGCATTGTCTTTCAATTCAAGCACTCACTCATATTGAGCTTTCGCTCTTATTTGAAAGACCCAAGTAAGGGCCGACCTATACTATTTGGGTTTCATTTCATGTCGTGTGAGTAAGTCTTTCAATTCAAGCACTTTCACACACATTGAGCTTTCGCTCTTATTTGAAAGACCCAAGTAAGGGCCGACCTATATTATTTGGGTTTCATTTCATATCGTGTGTGTAGTACTTCAATTCAAGCACTCTCACACACATTGAGCCTTCGCTCTTATTCCCAAGACCTTAGTAAAGGCCTTATTGCAGTTATATTTGGGTTTCATTTATGTCGTGTGTGTAGTACTTCAATTCAAGCACTCTCACACACATTGAGCCTTCGCTCTTACTCCCAAGACCTTAGTCAAGGCCATACTGCAATTTGTATTTGGGTTTAATTTCATGTCGTGTGAGTAAGTCTTTCAATTCAAGCACTTTCACACACATTGAGCTTTCGCTCTTATTTGAAAGACCCAAGTAAGGGCCGACCTATATTATTTGGGTTTCATTTCATGTCGTGTGTATAGTACTTCAATTCAAGCACTCTCACACACATTGAGCCTTCGCACTTATTCCCAAGACCTTAGTAAAGGCCTTATTGCAGTTATATTTGGGTTTCATTTATGTCGTGTGTGTAGTACTTCAATTCAAGCACTCTCACACACATTGAGCCTTCGCTCTTACTCCCAAGACCTTAGTCAAGGCCATACTGCAATTTGTATTTGGGTTTAATTTCATGTCGTGTGTGTAAGTCTTTCAATTCAAGCACGCACCCACATTGAGCCTTCGCTCTTATTTGCAAGACCCGAGTAAGGGCTCATATACATACTCTATATACATATCTCCCTTCGGCATTTATATTTCAAGTCATTTCCCTTCGGTTATTTCCCTTCAGTATTGTCTTTACATTTCAGTTTTCCCTTTGGAGTAGCGTGAGTTTGCATTGCATCTACGCTATACCACGAGGTAGGACGCATATTGCATCGAAGCAAGCCCCGCTCGAATTCGCGCATGTAGTGGAGTGTTCATAACACACAAACTAGGTGGCCCGAAAAGGGATAAAAGAAAAGACTTAGGCACGTGCAAATCTACGTGATCTAAAACATGTAATCGCATTTTAAAGACCCGAAATAGACACCTCGAATCGCTTCGTAGACTTTCTCTCCAAAACTCGATTTTTGCAAAGCGTACAGACTGACCCTTGCGCATCGGTGCAAGAAGGTCTGCGACGACAAGAGCTTACTTGCTCACAGTCGCCACGTTTAGAAGTCAGTATTAAAAATATCTTCGCTAGCTTAAGTAAGCTAGCTGGCACGCCCTGTTTTGCATACATAGGCCTTAGACACGAGAGGATCCGCTCCGAGCCCTGAAAAAGGCGAGAGGTGGGGATTTTCGCGCGTCTACAGCGTCCTAACTTGTGGTATGGCGTATATGCAATGTAAACTCACGCAACTCTAAAGGGAAAACCCGAATTTAAAAGACAATGCCGAAAGGAAAATGACTTGTAATGGAAATTGCCGAAGGGAAATGACTTGTAATGTAAAATGCCGAAGGGAAATTGCAAAAGGGAAATATGGCTATATCTTAAGAGCGAAAAGGCTCAATTGTGCAAGTGTGTGCCGTGTATATATTGAAAGACTACGCACACTGCTGAACCTTAAAACCCAAATTGAAAAGACATAGCCAAAAGGGAAATACGTATATACTATATATGAGCCCTTACTTGGGTCTTACAAATAAGAGCGAAGGCTCAATGAGGGTGCGTGTGAAAATGTAAAGACAACACACACGACTTCAAATGAAACCCAAATATAAATTGCAATATGGCCTTAACTAAGGTCTTGGGAATAAGAGCGAAAGCTCAATGTGTGTGAGTGCTAGAATTGAAGTACTACGCACACAACATGAAATTAAACCCAAATAGAAATTGCAATATGGCCTTAACTAAGGTCTTGGGAGTAAGAGCGAAAGCTCAATGTGTGTGAGTGCTAGAATTGAAGTACTACACACACGACATGAAATTAAACCCAAGGATAGTATCACACGGCCCTTACTTGGGTCTTGCAAATAAGAGCGGAAGCTCAATGTGTGTGAGTGCGAGAATTTAAAGACAACACACCCAACTCAAGCAAAACCCTACGCAACTTAAAATATATACATAACTTATATCTAAAGGGCTGATTAGGCCCGTGTGTGTTCAAAATCGTGCACAACTAAGAGCGAGGTAGGCTCAAGTGCACGTGTGTGTGGGTGTGCCAAGCCACGTTATTACAAGCGGGGGGAGACAATGCTCCGTTATTAGAACCCCGTATCAAATTTAATTTAATTTAAGCAAGTCTACAACTAAGGACCGAGTTAGGCACTTACTTATAGCTGGTCCGGAGGTAACTTGCTTGAGTGTGGGCTTGGCTTCGCCTTGGGCTGCAAGAGGGAGCTCCTCGGAGTGGCACAACAAAGGTGTGTGGCCGGGTGACAAAGAGGAGGGTTGTGGCGCCTTAGTGCTTGCCGGCTGCTAGGGGGAGGCTGCCGTGGTGCTTTGGGCTAAGGTGATTAAGGAGGGTCACTAAGGGATAGGCTAGAGCTAGGGAGGGTGGCGCTAAAGGGAATGCCTAAGGGAAAAACTATGGTTGGTTGGGAGGACTTGGGTGCAGTTGGCTGGGGGTGGCCGACTAGGGATGGTTTAATGATGGCCGGCTGGGGTAGCTAGGGAATGTCAAGGATGGGAAGGGAGCTAGCTAGGGTGCAGTGGAAGGTGGGGTTAATGGGTGACTAAGAGTGGAAGGGGCAGGTCTTAGGGAGCAAGATAGGGTGGCCGGGTGTCACTAGGCAAAGGTAGAGAGTCGGGTGGTAAAGGGGTTAGGTCTAGCCGAATGGGTAAGGGTGGCGTGTGGCAAAGGAGGATGCTAAGTGGTGGTGGTATGGGTGGTTGAGAGTGGAGGGGGAGTGGAGAGGAGGTGGAGCTAGGTGTAAGGTACTAACCGAATGGATGAAGAAGGTCGGTGGGTGGAAGAAAGGCAGCCGGGTGATGAAGGTGGTAGCGTGGAATGGAGCAGGCCGGATGGAAGTGGTGGCACGAGGTGGAGCTGGCCGGGGGTTGTGGTGGTGCAGGCAGAAAAAGGGAGCAAGGTGGAAGGCTCGGCTGGCCCAAGAGCTGGAAGGGATCGGATTGGCCAAGATGGAAAAAGCTGAAAAACCCGCCCACTAGGGGGGGTTTTATATAGCTTTTTGAAGGGCGGTTGGGGCTGGTATTTGGAGGGTGGTAAGGTGGTTTAGGTGGTGGTGGTGTGGTGATAAGGTGGGCTGGTTTTGAGGAGGGGCCAGATATTTTACTTTATGGGGTTTTAGGGATATGGTGTGCTAGGTTTAGGTGGGGTGGTTTAGGGGTTTAGGGCTTAGCTAGGTGGGTTGGTTTTGGGGTGAGGTTTAGTGAGGTGGGTTAGGTGATTAGGCTAGGATTAGGTTAGGTTTAAGAAAATTAGGCTAGGTTTAGGGGAGGATTAGGGAGGTGGGTTAGGTGATTAGGTTGGGATTAGGCCAGGATTAGGGAAGTGGGTTAGGTGATTAGGCTAGGTTTAGGCCGGGATTAGGGTAAAAGGCTAGGATTAGGGGTTTTGGCTTAGGATTAGGTTAGGAAGCTCCCTTTGCATAACCCATAGACCTTATTGCATCATGTTGGTGCAACCCTAGGTTAGGTTTTGGCTAATACAAGCTTAAACTCATACTAATTAGGCTAACCTACATGATTAACCCCAAACTTGACACACAAGTCAAGCTTAATTACAATTACCCTCAAATCTTATCCTCCCCATTCTCTCTCATGCCCATAATCCCACGTGAATTTCAAGTGGGCCCCACCTCCATTTATGAGAAGGTGATGTGGGCCATGGATGTGGATATTGGATTGGATCTTTGGATCCAAATCCAAATCCAAATTCACACATAGGTTTGGATTGGGATCTGGATATATATGGTCCAGATCCAATCCAAACTGAATTCTGACTCCTTCAGGCTGTGTTCGAAACGAACGGTTTGTGCGGGGTCTGACAGCATCAGTACTCCGTCTGTATTAGGTCTTCGCCAACATGGTCGTCCGCTTCTGTTTTCACCTTCCGGAGATGATCTCAAATGATGTTTGCTGCTAATAGGGTCTTGGACGTTCGAGATCCTGGGGGTGGACTCAACACGAGAGTTGATGTGCCGGGCTCGACATGTGCTCTGGTTCCGGGCTCTCTTTGGCTCTTCTGGTTCTGCTTTCATCAGGCCAAGCCGCTTCGTGGGGTGTCAAAACATATTTTAACAGTTTTTAAAACATATTATACATATTTAAAACATATAAAAGTTTAAAACATCTGTACAAGGTTGCCTGGAAGGCACCTGGGTTTCCAGACTCAAAATAGCCCTTTGGGGCTGCTTTTACAAAACCAGGTTGTTTTGAGAAATTTGTGGGATTTCGGGGTGTTTATAGATGCCCCTCTTTGGCATTGTCCAAATCAATTTGGATAATGGCAAAGATGACAAACACCCCTTTTAATGTCTCCCTAGATCTAACCACGAAAATATGGGATCGTCCCAATCTTTAGCAAAATCTCACTTTTAAAACCTTGGTAGGAGGAGATATCATGCCAAAGGGATATGTTATGGAATCTGGTCCTAAATGGGATCATGTTTATGCAAGTGTCATGCGTGGAATGTAGATGCATGACATGGGTGTGGTGCCAAGAGTGGCGACCTCCCAGAGACCAGATGTGGTCGAACTCTTGAGACTTACAAGGCCTGCTGCTCCAAGTGAGCAGATCCTATGCTGTTCGATGTTCGATTTTTCAAAATCTATTTACAAAAAGCTATTTACAAAAGGGACAACTGTCTTGAGTCTCAATCCTAAGGATCTCTAGCTCTTCATGTTTGCCCTCGTTTGAGTCTTGACACTCGCTTATCTAGCGGAGGTTTTATAAGAAAACAAGCTATATTTCAAATTCCTACGTCTTACTCAAAACGTCGAATTCTCAAACAAGATGAAATTCAAGTAAGTATATCCTATTTTTACTTTAGGATTCCTCGAAATGAACCATGCTTTAGCTTGTGATAAGCCAGGGATGGGAAAGAGATACCACGGTCCCTTTTGAAGCATCCTGTGGTTTAAGGCATAGAAGGTGAAAAACTGCTCTTTTTGAGATTTTGGCCTCTTTTCCCTTTTTTTCGTAGAGGGTCTCCCTTTGGGAATATTTTTTCTTTAATCCCTCTTTTTCACAAGAGAATCAATTTTTCTTTTGAATTCTGGTTTCTTTCTTTTTGGGAAGAGACTTTAAATGGGAAATTCCCTTTATTTGGGCCTTTGTTTTCCTTTTGGGAAGGAGAAGAGAAGAGGGGAGGACTTATCCCAAGCTCACACTCAATCAATTCCAGAACAGCCTATTTAGAAATAGCACATACTACTTGCAAGTATCTTGCTATATTGAACTAGGCCTTTCTTTGTAAGAAGAAGGATTTTGAAATGTAACCACGATTTTGAAGACTCCACTCTTTCACAAGTGCGAATTCTCTCACTCAAGGTCACACGATTTTGCCTTTGCACCTTGTTTTTAGGTCTCAGGGCAGCTATCCCTAAAATTTTCGAAAATGAGGAATTTAATCCAAATCCTACACATAATACTTCTTTAAGTATTGAATATTGATAGGATCTGCTAAATTCTTACCTTCTACATCGATCAACCAATATGAGTTGTTCGTGGTGGTTGCACGTATAACATAGGGTCCATCCCACTTGGGGTGCCACTTTCCAAGGGGATGTGGGCCACGATAGTGGATAATTTTCAAGACCAGATCCCCCACTTCAAAATGGCGAGGTCTCATGTGTTTGCCATAGTGTTGGGCTATCCTTTGTTGGTATGCACGAGCATGATCCATGGCAAGGAGTCGCCTCTCATCTAGCAAATCTAGTTCGGCCATCCTAGCATGCTGAAGTGTCTCTAAGGGAAGGTCGAGTGCTATGGATGTATGGAATGAATGCAGTTGAGTATGAATGGAAAGAATGGTGTTTGTGCCATAGACCAGTTCGAATGGTGTGGCATTCGTGGGAGTCCGGATGGAAGTCCTATAAGCCCATAAGGCTTCATCCAGCTTCTCGTGCCACGTCCTACCCTTCTCTAAAGTCTTCTCAATTATGCTAATGAGAGTCTTGTTTGTGGCTTCGGCTTGGCCGTAACCTTGAGGGTAATAGGGCGAAGAGAAGTGGTGAGCTATGCCATACATGTTGCACAACTTAACCATCCGCTTGTTTTTGAATGGGGTGCCATTATCAGACACAAGGTCTCGTGGAACCCCAAATCGAGCCAAGATATTCCTCCAAATGAAAGCCACCACATGTTGCCCCATTACGTTGGTTAGGGAAATGGCTTCCACCCACTTGGAGAAATACTCTGTGGCTGCTAAAATAAATCGATGCCCATTCGAGGCCTTTGGAAATATTGGGCCTACGATGTCAAACGCCCACATGGTGAATGGCCAGGGGCTGACCACGGAATGCAATGCAGATGAAGGGATATGAATGGTGTGCCCATGCACTTGACATGGATGACACTTCCTAACATGATCGTGACAATCCTTCTTCAAGGTGGACCAAAAATAGCCCCCTCTAAGTATTTTCATTGCCATCATATTGGCATTAATATGACCTCCACATTCTCCATCGTGGAACTCATGCATCACTATCCTAGCCTCCTCTAGATCAATACACCTAAGTAGGATGCCGGTAAAACTTTTCTTATATAGAACCCCACCCAGAATGGTGTATCGGGTCGAAATCTTACGGATGAATGCCTTATCTTTGGATGTGGCATCCTCGGTGAATCCCCCATTTTCTAGATATTGCTTGATGTTGTAAAACTAGGGTTTTTCAATAGAGTCTGGGTTATTTTGGCAAATATCCAAATCGTGTGTGGATGGGTTGGGCGCATGCCATATTTCTAAAGATCGGGTCCCTAAGACGAGATCGACCTTTAGGGCTGAACCCAAGGAGGAGAGGGCATCGGCAATGCCATTGTCCTCTCTTCCTACGTGTGTGAGTCTGCACGATTGGAATGACTTAACCAATCGAGTGGCCAACTCATGATATGGAAGTAGTTTTTCGTTACGTACTTGCCAAATTTTCAAAACCTGGTTTATAACAAGGAGCGAATCTCCAAAGACCTCGATGCATGATGCCCCTAGAGTTTTCGAAATTCTTAAGCCTTGTATGAGTGCTTCATACTCAGCTACGTTGTTGGAACATTCGAAATCTAGGCGGATTGCTATGGGAATCTCGCCTTTTTCAGGAGAGATGAGGATGACCCCAGCACCAGCCCCTCGTTGGTTTTATGCCCCATCGAAGTGCATCTTCCACACTTGGTTTTCGAAAGAGTTTGCCAAAATGTGGTTTTGGAAATGGTTTTGTAATATGCCTTCATCAGGAATTTCATCCAGTGTGGGATATGCATCCTCCAGGGGGAACTCAGCCATGTAATCTGCTAGGGCTTTCCCCTTAATGGAGATCTGGTGATGGTATTTTAGGTCATACTCCATTAGAAGGAGTTGCCATTTGCCCAATCTACCTGTGAGAATGGGTTTTTCAAACAAGTGCTTGATTGGATCAAGCTTGGACACTATCCAGATCTCATGATCTAGGAAATAGTGTCTGAATTTTTGGCAGGCCTAGACTAGGGCCAGGCATGTCTTCTCCATGGTTTGATAATTTCATTCATAAGCCAAGTGAGTTTTCGAAATATAGTAGATGGCATACTCCTTGTGGGTGTCGTCCTCGTATTGAGCCAATAGGGCTCCCAAAGCATTCGCATGCACAGAAATGTAAAGTAAAAGCGATTTTCCTTGCTTTGGAGGATTCAAAACAGGGGGATTAACCAGGTATGCCTTTAGTCTCTCGAAGGACTTCTGGCAGTCGTCATCCCATAAGAATTTTGTGCCCTTCCTCAACAGCTTGTTGAAGGGTTCGCATCTAGTCGCCAGATTTGATATGAATCGGCGAACGGACTGAAATCGACCCTGGAGGCTACGAATTTAGGTGAGATTGGAGGGTGGAGCCATGTCTATGATGGGTCGACACTTAGAGGGGTCGACTTCTATACCCCTTTGGCTCACCATAAAGCCTAGAAGCTTTCCTGATTCTACCCCGAATACACATTTTTGAGGGTTTAGCTTTACTTTGTAAAGACTAAGCCTTTCGAAAATCTTTTGCAAACATTCGATATGAGTGCATCGGGTTTTGGATTTTGCCAAGAGATCATCTACATACACTTCTACAAGCTCATGAATTTGATCATGGAAGATCGTGGTCATGGCTCGTTGGTATGTTGCGCCGGCATTTTTCAAACCAAAGGGCATGACTGTATAGCAGTACATGCCCCATGGGGTTGTGAAGGCGATCTTACCCTGATCCCGTGGACTTAGTTTGATTTGATTATAGCCTGAATAGCCGTCCATAAATGAAAACATTTCATGATTTGCAGTACTATCGACTATCAAATCTATGTTTGGTAAAGGATAATTATCCTTTGGAGTGGCTTTATTCAGGTTTCTGAAATCGATGCATATTCGAATTTTCCCATTGGTTTTTCGAACTACAACGATGCTTGAAAACCAATTAGAATACGCAATAGGTGTTATAAATCCGGCTTTTAGCAGATCTTCTAAACCCTCTTTGACTTGCGTGTGTACATTCGGGTGTATTTTCCTAAGCTTCTGCTTTATGGGTTTTGCATCCACATCTAAGGGAAGACGATGTTCGACAATGTTGGGGTCGATGCCTGGCATGTCTTCATACGTCCGTGCAAACACATCTAAATAGGTTTGTAGAAATGCAATGAATGCTGATCTTTCATGTTCATGCAAGCATGCGCCTATTTTGATGGTTTTGGGATTGGAATCACTCCGTAGGTTCACCTCTATGAAATCTCCTCCTACTGAATTGGAAGGTCTTTTAAAATCGAGAATTTTATGAAATTCTGGGAGCTCAGAAGTGGGATCTTCCTCAAGGGGATCCACTTCTGGGCCTCGATCATTCTCGTGGGTTATAGACCCGAGAGAATTTGATGCGTGATTTTCCAAAAGACCTGGTTTGTACTTGGATTTTCAATCGATTTCGAATTTTTTGGTCTGGCTATGCAGACGACATTCCTTTCGAAATCTTTTTCCAAAGCCCTACTAGGAGCAACTATATACAAAATCTTTTTGGTATTTTCCAGATTTTCGATTTTTTTGGGTTTTTGTAAAACAAGAACTTTAGGAACTATACAAACCACTCTATTTTTGAGTTTTTGCTTTTCCATTGTTTTTGGTTTTTCCTCTTTTTCGATTTTTTTTATTTTAAGTTTTCCAAATGTTTTTGTATTTTTATGAAAGGGATCTTCCATCATACCTACAAAGGGAAAACACTACGGGTTAGACTCAGAATAGGAGGTCTAAATCGTAGGTCTCTTCTAGGATAGGTTCCAGGGCACCCTTGACCCAGGTGGTCACAGGGGGTGGCTCTGGCGGTATTTTGGGAGTGTAGCCGATCCCGTATCGGCTTGGGTTGGCCCTAGGAAGGATGGGCTCTAGGAGACCCTGGTTTTGTGCCCCTAGACTTTTGTAGGGCGTGTAGGCCATATTTAACATGTTCCATGATTTTTTGTTTTTTGAAAATTTTTGATATAGATCGTGGTCCTGGAACTTGCTGTCGTCCATATTGTGCTCGTATGGCTTCTTGTCCACGGGTTTTGGAAATAGGGGATGCTTGGGTCTTCCTAGAAGGGTTAAGATCGGGAGGGGGCCTGCTTTGGGCGGCCCCTTCACATATACAACCTTCCTAGGGTTGTTTAACATGAGCCTTGGCGGCTCAGTCACAGTCCGCCCCAAGTTAGCCTCATGGGCCTGGGAACTCGACAAACAAGGGGAGTTTATGATCCCTTGAAGCTGTGGGTGACTCTCACCTAGGATCACTACGACTTTGTCCCTGAAAGGGATTTTGACACACCTGTGGAAGTGGATGGCACAACGCAAAAACTGTGTATCTAGGGCCTTCCCAGCAACAGGTTATAATGGGGGTGGATGTCTAAGACATGGAACACCCCCGTGTGTGTGATCCCTCCCGTTTCCATCGGGAGTTCAATCGATCCTAAAGGCCTAGACGCATTCCCATCGTATCCAGTGATAACGATGGGGCTTGGGCTTACAGAAGTCAAGGTGACTCCGATTTGATACGCCACATGAAGTGGAAGGATGTTGAGCCCTCCTCCCCCATCGACTAGGCACCTGTCGAGAGAGTGGTTATTCAGAACCACCTCGATATGCAGGGCCTAGTTATGGGACTCGTAGGGTCTATCTACATCATCTTTTGAGAAAGTGATGGGCGATTTTGCTCCTATTAATGCCACTTGGTCACACAGGGATTCCGGACTTATGTTCTAACTAACCTTGGCTCTTTCTAAAATTTTCTCTAGCACGAGTCTATGCCTAGGCGAAGTTTGTATAAGCTCTAGGATAGACATGTGGATAGGAATCTTTGAAAGATGGTTTTCGAAATCATTAGGGTTTAGGACGACTTTCTCCTTGTCTGCTTTTGGCAGAACTCTAGGAATACATGCTTTTGAGGGGCCAGGCACACTGACCACCTTTTTAGCACTTTGTAGGTGCGGGGGTTGATAGATCCTTGTAAACACCCCGAAATCCCATGAATTTCTCAAATCGATCTGGTTTTGTAAAAGCAGCCCCAAAGGGCTATTTTGAGTCTGGAAACCCAGGAGCCTTCCAGGCAACCCTGTATATATGTTTTGAACTCTGTATTTCAAAAATATACAATATGGCTTTTAAAACCTTTTTAAAACATGTTTTGAAACCTCGAAGCAGCTTCGGCCTAATCCAGACAGGACCAGGAGAGCTAAGGAGAGCCCGGAACTGGAGCACATGTTAAGCCCGGCACAACAACTCTCGTTCAAATCCACACCCCCAGGATCTCCAAGACCCTGTTATCATCGAAACATCGTTTGAAGTCATCTCCGGAAGGCAAAAACAAAGGCGGACGATCATGTTGGCGAAGACCCAACGAAGACGAAGTACTGATGCTGTCAGGCCCCGCACAAACCGTTCATTTCAAACACAGCTCGAAGGAGTCAGAGTTCAGTTTGGATCGAATATGGACCATATATATCCAGATCCCAATCCAAACCCATGTATGGACTTAGATTTGGATTTGGATTCAAAAATCCAATCCAATATCCATATCCATGGCCCACATCACCTTCTCATAAATGGAAGTGGGGCCCACTTGAAATTCACGTGGGATTATGGGCATGAGAGAGAGTGGGGATGGATAAGATCAAAGAGTGTTGTAATTAAGCTTGACTTGTGTGTCAAGTTTGGGGTTAATCATGTGGGTTAGCCTAATTAAGTGGGTTTAAGCTTGTAATTAGCCAAAACCTAACCTAGGGCTGCACCAACATGATATGGTTAAGGTCTATGGGCCATGCAAAGGGAGCTCCTTCACCTAAACCTAACCCAAAGCACCTAATCCTAGCCTTCCACCCTAATCCACCCCTAATCTGAGCCTAAGCACCTAACCCACTTCCCTAATCCCGGCCTAATCCCAACCTAATCACCTAACCCACTTCCCTAATCCTTCCCTAAACCTTGGTTAATTTCCCTAAACCTAGCCTAATCCTAGCCTAATCACCTAACCTAGCTCACTAAACCTCACCCTAGAACCAACCCACCTAACTAAACCCTAAACCTCTAAACCACCCCTAGCCCACAACCTACCCAAACCACTTATATTTAAAATATCTGGCCCTACCCTAGCAGCCCACCTTATCATCATACCACCCTACCTAAACCACCTAACCACTACCCCAAACCCAGCCCTAACCGACCTAACCCAGCCCTATATAAACCCCCCCCCCTTGGGGGCGGGTTTCATCACTTAGCAGCCCACCCATTCCCAGCCGGGTCCTCTACTTCCCCAAGTCCAACCGAATCCCACCTGCTCCACCTGCTCCACATCCCACCACCGCCGGCTCCACATCAAGCCACCACCTACACCACTGCCTTTCAGCCGAACGCCACCACCATCGCCACCATCATCCGGCTGATTCCCTTTCACCCGCCACCACTTCTTCACTCGGTAAGTACCCTACATCTTGCCTTACTCCTTCTTTACTCCCTCTCCACTCTCAGCCACCTAATCCACTCCCCTATCACCCTAACATCAGCCCTTCCACTCGCTGCCACCCTTCTCACTCAGCCGAACCCATAGCTCCCTAACTACCCGTCACCACCTAGCCCTTTTAGTCCCATTCGGCCACCCTATCCGACTCCCTACAACCTGCCCACATCACCCTAAGACACCTACCATACCCACTACCACCTGGTCCCATCTCCTAGCTAGCTCCCTTCCCTTACACAACTCCTAGCCGCCCTAGCAGCCCACCATCACCAAACTCCCCTAGTCGGCCACTCCAATCGACTGTTGCTCCTTCGCTCGGCCAGCAACCCGCTGTAGACACCGAAAATTTTCACTTGCGGGTTCTTAGGCCTGAAGTGAACCTTTTCGCAATCTACTTCGCTTTATGGGCGTGCCAGCTAGTTTACTTTAACTAGCAAAGTATGTTTTGAAAACAATCTGACTTTTGAAAGGCGATTGTAGGCAAGCGGGATTTTTACGTCGCAAACCTTCTTGCACCGATGCGCAAGGGTCAGTCTGTACGCTTAGAGACTTCGTTTTGAAACAAGTTTAACTCAAAATATATTTTGAATGAAGAAGTGTTTTAAAACCTTTTGAAAACCATGCATTTGGGCGATTTTGACTTTGTAAGGGTTGGACGACCCTAAGTCTTGCGCGATTTGATTCGGGTTTGTACGATCTCAGATTTTAGATCACGTGGATTTGCACGTGCCTAAGTCTTTCTTTTTATCCCTTTATGGGCCACCTAGGTGTGTGTTATGAACACTCCACTACATGGGGCGAATTTGAGCGGGAGTACGGGGCTTGCTTCGATGCAATATGCGTCCTACCTCGTGGTATGGCGTAGATGCAATGCAAACTCACGCTACTCCAAAGGGAAAACCCGAAATTAAAAGACAATGCCGAAGGGAAATTGCCGAAGGGAAATGACTTGTAAAGTAAATAGCCGAAGGGAAATGACTTGTAAAGTAAATAGCGGAAGGGGAAATATGGCTATATCTTAAGAGCGGAAAGGCTCAATTGTGTAAGTGTGTGTCGTGTATATATTGAAAGACAACGCACACGACTTGAACCTTAAAACCCGAATCTTAAAGACGTAGCCGAAAGAAATACTTTATATAGAGTATATGTAGGGGCCCTTACTTGGGTCTTATAAATAAGAGCGAAGGCTCAATGTGTGTGCGTGCTTGAATTGAAAGACTTACACACACGACATGAAATGAAACCCAAATATAAATTGCAGTATGCCTTGACTAAGGTCTTGGGAGTAAGAGCGAAAGCTCAATGTGTGTGAGTGTAGAATTGAAGTACTACGCACACGACATAAATGAAACCCAAATATAACTGCAATAAGGCCTTTACTAAGGTCTTGGGAGTAAGAGCGAAGGCTCAATGTGTGTGCGTGTGGAAAATGGAAAGACAACACACACGACTTAATTAAAAGCCCCTTGACTTAAAATATATAAATATAACTATATATTAAGGGCTGGTTAGGCCCGTGTGTGTGCAAAAAGTGTACGACTAAGAGCGGAAAGGCTCAAGTGCACATGTGTGTGGGTGTGTCAAACCACGTTATTACAATCGGGGGGAGACGAAGCTCCTTTACTACAACCCCGTATCAAAATTTAATTGAATATAAAGCAAGTTAATGTAATAGACCAAGTTTAGACACTTACAAATAGCTGGTCCATGTTCAACTTGCTTGCACGTGGGCTCACGGTTCACCTTGGGCAGCCAAGAGGGGGTTATCCTAGGGGGCTTTGAGAGAGGTTCTATGGGGCACGGTTAGGGTCTTAGGGGAACTAAGGTTCGGCCAAGACGGGGGCTGTGTAAGGTCTGTCCTAGGGTACAGGTCACGGCCAGGGTGCAGGTGGGGTCGGCAGGAAGGTGGACAGGGCGGCAGGGAGGCAGTCGGGTGGCTGGCGCGGCCGTTGGGCGCCTGGCGCCGCAGATGGGCGCCTGACGCGGCTGCAGTGGCGCGGGGCGCGCTGTGGCGCAGGACGCGCTGCGGCGCGGGGCGTGCAGGCAGGCGAGGGGGCGCGCGGCAGGCAGCAGGGAGCGCTGTGGCGCGTGGCGCGGCAGGCAACAGGGGCGCGCGGCAGGACTCAGGGCGCGCGGCAGGCGCTGGTTGCTCACGGCCGGCCGGGGTGAAGTTGTTGGGGTTTTGTTAGGGATGGCTTGAGGCGGTTGGGGTTAGGTTAGGTCTAGTTAGGGTTCAGTTAGGGTTAGGTTGGTTCAGTTAGGGTTAGGTTCAGTTAGGGTTAGGTAGGTTCGAACCTAGGCTAGGTTGGGGTTAGGTTTACCTCTTGGAGCCGGTCCTTCTTGGCTTGAGCCCACGTCTCCACGGTTGCAGCCACTTGGTCCAGCCCACCTTGGTTGCAACCACTTGGTCTAGACCCACTTAGCCCACATGGCTTGAACCCACCTCACCCAATGAGCCCACATGGCTAGGTCTATCACTCCCTCTCTCTCCTCCCAAATATTTGCATGAACCCCTTTACATGGACCCCCTCACCTCTATTTATAGAGATTTGAGGTGGGTCTTGGATTTGGGTTTGGGTTTGGGGTTTGGATCCATACCCAAATCCAAACACTATTTGGATCTGGATATTGGATCTCGGATATTTTGAGATCTGTATCCGATCCAAACCCAATATTTTTATGGATACGGATCTGGATATTTTGATCCAGATCCAATCCAATCCAAACACTATTTGGATCCAATCCAAATCCAAACACTATTTGGATCGACCCAAACACTATTTGGATTGGCCCAAATCCAAACACTATTCATTACATGGATTTGGATCTGGATATATATGGTCCAGATCCAAATCAAAATTTCTTCGGACAGTCCTTCTTGGCTTCTCGAGGCGAACGATCTGTGCGGGCACTGGCTTCATCAGCGCTCCGTCTGGTGCTGGGTTTTCCCCAACTTTGTCGTCCGGACTCCGTTTTGCCGTTCTGGACTCCGTTGAGCTTTTCATCAAATGGGCTCTGCTTTCTTTTGTTTTTTTATCAGGGAGTGGCTTCTGAAGCTCTGGGCTTGAATCCTCTTCGGGCCTAGGGTCTTCTTTTGCCTTCTGTACCTGTTTTCACATTTCAAAAAGGTCGTCGTTTTGGCTCAAATGAGCTTTTTGGTGTTTTGAGAGTTTTTGAAAAATAGAAGATTTGGGGTGTTTACACCCGCCAACCTTAGTTGCCCCATTAGGTCTTCCTTTGAGCTTCCCTTAGTGCCATACTCCCTTAGTGACCCTACTTAGGTCCTTTAACCCAACACACCAAAAAAAACTGCCCATGTCTAGTAGCCGGCCACCTAAGGCACCTCTTCCACGCACCAAGGACCTCCGGCCAGCACCTCCTCTTGCCGTTCAACCTCGCGGAGCTCCCTTTTGCAGCCCAAGACGAAGGCCAAGCCCACGCTCAAGCAAGGCATCTTCGGACCAGCTATTAGTAAGTGCCTAACTCGGTCTTTAGTTGTATACTTGCTTGAGATTCAATTCGATATGGGGTTGTAATAACGGAGCATAGTCTCCCCCCGCTTGTAATAAAGTGGCTTGGTACACCCACACACGTGCACTCTCTTAGTTGTGCACGATTTTGAACACACACGGGCCTAATCAGCCCCTAATACATAAGTATATACATATACTTTCATTTTGTAGGGTTTTGCTTAAGTTGGGTGTGTTGTCTTTCAATTCAAGCACTCACACACATTGAGCTTTCGCTCTTATTTGAAAGACCCAAGTAAGGGTCGTGTTATACTATTTGGGTTTAATTTCATGTTGTGTGCGTAGTACTTGAATTCAAGCACTCACACACATTGAGCTTTCGCTCTTATTCCCAAGACCTTAATCAAGGCCATACTGCAAGTTATATTTGGGTTTCATTTCATGTCGTGTGTGTAAGTCTTTCAATTCAAGCACTCACACACATTGAGCCTTCGCTCTTATTTGAAAGACCCAAGTAAGGGCCGACCTATACTATTTGGGTTTCATTTCATGTCGTGTGTGTAAGTCTTTCAATTCAAGCACTCACACACATTGAGCTTTCGCTCTTATTTGAAAGACCCAAGTAAGGGCCGTGTTATACTTTTTGGGTTTAATTTCATGTTGTGTGCATAGTACTTCAATTCAAGCACTCACACACATTGAGCTTTCACTCTTATTCCCAAGACCTTAATCAAGGCCATACTACAAGTTATATTTGGGTTTCATTTCATGTCGTGTGTGTAAGTCTTTCAATTCAAGCACGCACACACATTGAGCCTTCGCTCTTATTTGCAAGACCCGAGTAAGGGCCCATATACATACTCTATATACATATCTCCCTTCGGCATTTACATTTCAAGTCATTTCCCTTCGGTCATTTCCCTTCGGTTATTTCCCTTCGGTTATTTTCCTTCGGCATTGTCTTTACATTTCGGGTTTTCCCTTTGGAGTAGCGTGAGTTTGCATTGCATCTATGCCATACCATGAGGTAGGACGCATATTGCATCAAAGCAAACCCCGCTCAAATTCGCCCATGTAGTGGAGTGTTCATAACACACAAACTAGGTAGCCCGAAAAGGGATAAAAGGAAAGACTTTGGCACGTGCAAATCCATGTGATCTAAAATATGCAATCGCATCTAAAAGACCCGAATTAAACCCCTCGAACCGCTTCGTAGGCTTTCTATCCCAAAACTCGATTTTTGCAAAGCGTACAGACTGACCCTTGCGCATCGGTGCAAGAAGGTCTGCGACGACAAGAGCTCACTTGCTCACAGTCGCCATGATTAGAAGTCAGTTTAAAATACATCTTCGCTAGCTTAGGTAAGCTAGCTGGCATGCCCTGTTTACATAAATAGGCCTTAGACGCACGAGAGGATCCACTCCAAGCCCAGGAAAGGCGGGGAGGCGTGGGGATTTTTCGCGCGTCTACAGAGATTGGCACACTCGGTGGGACGTGAGCCTTTCAAAAATCGAGTTTTAAGGTAGAAGTTTTGCGAAAATTTTGTAAAAAGGTGTCATTTTAACTTATTTTCTTTGCTTGTACTTAGGACATTTTGAAAAAGCTTGAAAAGAATGTCAAAATCCAATCCAAGTGAAGTGTCGAGCCAAGGCTCATGCGCATCAAGTTCTCACTCTAGGAGGATTTTCAAAAACAAAATAAAACTAGATGAAATCGAGGACCTGAGAAGGGAGTTTAAGGCCAAAATCGGTGCTCTCAGCCAAGAGGCTGAAGTAGGCGATTCGTGTTCATCAAACGGTGAACAAAGGCCTAAGAAAAAATCTGAAAAACCTCGCAAGCACAAAGAGGCCTCCGTAATGGAAGGCAACCAATACCACGAGTCCTTCACACAAAAGGACCGTAAAGCCCTACAGCAGTTGCTAAAAGGGCAGAATAAAGAGAAAAGAAACTACGCCCTATCTGATTTCCTTCCTATGGATTACGAAACAGACAGTGACAATGAAATACCGAACTTCCATCGGTATGATGGCATGGGAGACCCTAGGTCTCACTTGCAGCTTTTCTCACGTCGAGCCCATAAGAAGAAAAAGGACTCGATGAAATGGGTGTATTGGTTCCCTTTATCCCTTAAAGGCACAGCTGCCAAATAGCTGGCTTCCTACGACTTAAGCCAGTTCGCTACTTTTGAAGAGTTAGCGAACTGCTTCATGCAAAGATTTGCACATAACGTAGAAGTCACGCCGACTCTGAATACCTTAAGGGATACAAAGCAAGGCATGAACGAAGACGTACATGCCTTCATTATAAGATGGAGGTCGCTTTTTGGCCAAGTGCGAGAGCCCATATCCGAAGGATGCACAGTCATGCTCATCCTGGATAACTTTAAAAGCGACTTAAAAACCCTTCTCTCGCTCCATGAGATCTCAACTTTCCATAAGTTGATCAAAAAGGCCTCCCTTTTCGAAACCAACTTGCGAAAAGGGACATACGATCACTTGTGGAAAGGAAGTGCCGTTTCCAAAACCCGCTTGGAAAAGCCCATCACATACGGGCTACCCACGATGGACAAAGGGGCAAAGCCCCATAAAATCGCCAATGTCCGGGTGGATCCAGGTGTGGCGGGCACTTCCAAAAATTTTGAAAAGTTAGAAAATAAGAGGGAGCGAAATTTTCAAAAACCGGTTGAAAAACGGGAGTATACTCCGCTGGGGCAACCTGTGTCGGATGTCCTAGACCTCCTACTTGCCTAGGGCATGATATAACTCCCTAAAATCCCCGAAGGAGTCACTTCCAAAGGGGGGTATTTAAACCGATTTTGTAAGTATCATCGGCTCAAAGGCCATGATACCAAACACTGTTTCTCCCTCTTAAATAAAATTGAGAACTTAATAGCAGAAGGCCGTCTCCAGGTCACTGCGGAACTTGAGCCACCTCAAGCTATCATCAAGGAACCCTTTCCCAAACACGCCAGTGGCAGTGGGAAAGGAAAGGAGGTATGTACCCTCACCATTTTTGAGGAACTAGTGCAAAAACCAGAACCTGGTCGACCCACTTGTGCGCCCATTCTTGTACTGTACAAGAAGCCCGCCCAAGTCGTCATTCGGGGACCACCAAAAGTGGAATCCCCGGCAAAACCAGTTTTGAAAATCCAAGGTTCTCCTCAGCTCATCCTTAGAGCCCAAGTTAGCGCGAACCCTAGGCTGGTCGTGGGGGAAGTGACTAGATCCGGGAGGATCTATCAACCCCCGCACCTTCAAGGTGCTCAAAAGGTGGTCAGTGTGCCTGGCCCCTCAAAAGCATGTATCCCTAGTGTTCTGCCGAAAGTAGGTACGGACAAAGTCATCCTAAATCCTTATGACTTCGAAAACCACCTTTCAAAGATTCCTATTCACATGTCTATCTTAGAGATTATAAAAACCTCGCCTAAGCATAGACTTGTATTAGAGAAAATTCTAGAAAGGGCCAAAGTTGATTCGAACATAAGTCCGGAATCCTTGCCTGCCCAAGTGGCTTTATTAGGAGCAAAATCGCCCATCACTTTCTCGGAAGATGATGTAGATAGACCCTACGAAACCCATAACCAGGCCCTGCATATCGAGGTGGTTCTGAATAACCACTCTCTGGACAGGTGCCTAGTCGATGGTGGAGGAGGGCTCAACATCCTTCCACTTCATGTGGCGTATAAAATCGGAGTCACCTTGACTTCAGTGACCCCAAGCCCCATCGTTATCACTGGATACGATGGGAATGCGTCTAGACTTTTAGGATCCATCGAACTCCCAATGGAAACGGGAGGGATCGAACACACGGGGGTGTTCCATGTCTTGGACATCCACCCCCATTATAACCTGTTGCTGGGAAGGCCCTGGATACACAGTTTGTGCGCTGTGACATCCACCTTCCACAGGTGTGTCAAGATCCCTTTTAGGGACCAGGTCATAGTGATCCTAGGTGAGAGTCACCCACAGCTTCAGGGAATCATAAACTCCCCTTGTTTATCAAGCTCCCAGGCCCATGAGGCTAACCTGGGGCAAATTATGGTTGAGCCACCTCGGCTCGTGTTAAACAACCCTAGGAAGGTTGTATGTGTGAAGGGGCTACCCAAAGCTGGCCCCCTCCCGATCTTAACCCTTCCAGGATGATCCAAGCGTTCCCTATTCCCAAAGCCCCTGGACAAGAGGCCATATGAGCATAATATGGACGATAGCATGTTCCAGGACCACGACTTGTATCAAGCTTTTTCAAAAAACTAAAAGTCATGGAACATGTTGTTGAACATGGGCTACACGCCCTACAAGAGTCTAGGGGTGCAGAACCAGGGTCTCCTAGAGCCCATCCTTCCTAGGGCCAATCCAGGGATCGGCTATACTCCACGAATACCGCCGGATCCACCTCCTGTGACCACCTAGGTCAAGGGTGCCCCGGAACCTGCCTTAGAAGAAACCTACGATTTAGATCTCCTATTCCGAGTCTAACCCGTAGTGTTTTCCCTTTGTAGGTATGACGGAAGATCCCTTTTCTAAAAACACAAAAACATTTGAAAAGCTTAAAATCAAAAAAATCGAAAAACAAGAAAAACAAAAAACAATGGGAAAACAAAAACTCGAAAATAGAGTACTTTGTATAGTTCCCAAAGTTCTTGTTTTACAAAAACCCAAAAAAATCAAAAATTTAGAAAATACCAAAAAGATTTTGTATATAGCTACTCCTGGTAGGACTTTGACAAAAGAAAAGGATTTCGAAGGAAACGTCGTCTGCATAGCCAGACCAAAAGTTTCGAAATCACTTGAAAATCCAACTACAAAACCAGGTCATTTTAAAAACCACGCATCAAACTCCCTCGGTTCTATGGCCCACGAGAATGATCAAAGCCCGGAAGTGGATCCCCTTGAGGAAGATCCCACTTCTGAGCTCCCAGAATTTCATAAAATTCTCGATTTTGAAAAACCTTCCCAATCAGTAGGAGGAGATTTCATAGAGGTGAACCTAGGGGATGATTCCAATCCCAAAACCATCAAAATAGGCGCATGCTTGCATGAAACTGAAAGGTTAGCATTCATTGCATTTCTACGAACCTATTTAGGTGTATTTGCATGGACGTATGAAGACATGCCGGGCATAGATCCCAGCATTGTCGAGCATCGTCTTCCCTTAGATGCAGGTGTAAAACCCATAAAGCAGAAGCTTAGGAAAATACACCCGAACGTGCACACGCAAGTCAAAGAGGGTTTAGAAGATCTACTAAAAGCCGAATTTATAAAACCCATTGCGTATTCTGATTGGTTATCAAATATCGTTGTGGTTCGAAAAACCAATGGGAAAATTCGAATATGCATCGATTTCAGAAACCTGAATAAAGCCACTCCAAAGGATAATTATCCTTTACCAAACATAGATTTGATAGACGATAGTACTGCAAATCATGAAGTGTTTTCATTTATGGATGGCTATTCAGGCTATAATCAAATCAAACTAAGTCCACGGGATCAGGGTAAGACCGCCTTCACAACCCCATGGGGCACGTACTGCTATACAGTCATGCCCTTTGGTTTGAAAAATGCCGGCGCAACATACCAATGAGCCATGACCACGATCTTCCATGATCAAATTCATGAGCTTGTAGAAGTGTATGTAGATGATCTCTTGGCAAAATCCAAAACCCGATGCACCCATATCGAATGTTTACAAAAGATTTTCGAAAGGCTTAGGCTTTACAAAGTAAAGCTAAACCCTCAAAAATGTGTGTTCGGGGTAGAATCAGGGAAGCTTTTGGGCTTTATGGTGAGCCAAAGGGGAATAGAAGTCGACCCCTCTAAGTGTCGAGCCATCATAGATATGGCTCCACCCTCCAATCTCACCCAAATCCGTAGCCTCTAGGGTCGTTTACAATCCGTTCGTCGATTCATATCGAATTTGGCCACTAGATGCGAACCCTTCAACAAACTGTTGAGGAAGGGCACGAAATTCTTATGGGATGACGAATGCCAGAAGTCCTTCGAAAGACTAAAGGCATACTTGGTTAATCCCCCCGTTTTGAACCCTCCAAAGCAAGGAAAACCACTTTTATTATACATCTCCGTGCATGCAAATGCTTTAGGAGCCCTGTTGGCTCAATACGAGGATGACACCCATAAGGAGTATGCCATCTACTACATTTCGAAAACTCTCTTGGCTTATGAACGAAATTATCAAGCCATGGAGAAGACGTGCTTGGCCCTCGTCTAGGCCTGCAAGAAATTCAGACACTATTTCCTAGATCATGAGATCTGGATAGTGTCCAAACTTGATCCAATCAAGCACTTGTTCGAAAAACCCATTCTCACGGATAGATTGGGCAAATGGCAACTCCTTCTAATGGAGTATGATCTGAAATACCATCACCAGATCTCCATTAAGGGGCAAGCCCTAGCAGATTACGTGGCTGAGTTTCCCTTAGAGGACGCATATCCCACTCTTGTTGAAATGCCTGATGAAGGCATATTGCAAAACCATTTTCAAAACCACATTTTGGCAAATTCTTTCGAAAACCAAGTGTGGAAGATGCACTTCGGTGGGGCACGAAACCAACGAGGGGCTGGTGCTGGGGTCATCCTAATCTCCCCTGAAAACGGCGAGATTCCCATAGCAGTTCGTTTAGATTTCGAATGTTCCAACTACGTAGCTGAGTATGAAGCACTCATACAAGGCTTAAGAATTTCGAAAAGTCTAGGGGCATCATGCATCGAGGTCTTTGGAGATTCACTACTTGTCATAAACCAGGTTTTAAAAATTTGGCAAGTACATAATGAGAAACTACTTCCATATCACGAGTTGGCCACTCGATTGGTCCAGTCCTTCCAATCGTGTAAACTCACACATGTAGGAAGAGAGGACAATGGCATCGCCGATGCCCTCTCCTCCTTGGGGTCAGCCCTGAGGGTCGATCCCATTTCAGGGACCAGATCTTTGGAAATATGGCATGCGCCCCACCCATCCACACACGACTTGGATATTTGCCAAAATAACCCAGAGTCTATTGAAAAACCCTGGTTTTATGACATCAAACAGTTTTTAGAAAATGGGGGATTCGCCGAGGATGCCACATCCAAAGATAAGGCATTCATTCGTAAGATTTCGACCCGATACACCATTCTGGGTGGGGTCTTATACAAAAAAAGTTTTACCGGCATTCTGCTTAGGTGTATCGACCTAGAGGAGGCTAGGATAGTGATGCACAAGTTCCACGATGGAGAATGTGGAGGTCATGTTAATGCCAACATGATGGCAATGAAAATACTCAGAGGGGGCTATTTTTGGTCCACCCTGAAAAAGGATTGCCACGATCATGTTAGGAAGTGTCATCCATGTCAAGTGCATGGGCACGCCATTCATATCCCTTCATCTGCATTGCATTCTGTGGTCAGCCCCTGGCCATTTACCATGTGGGCGTTTGACATCGTAGGCCCAATATTTCCAAAGGCCTCGAATGGGCATCGATTTATTTTAGCAGCCATGGAGTATTTCCCCAAGTGGGTGGAAGCCATTTCCCTAACCAACGTAATGGGGCAACATGTGGTGGCTTTCATCCGGAGGAATATCTTGGCTCGATTTGGGGTTCCACGAGTCCTTGTGTCTGATAATGGTACCCCATTCAAGAACGAGCGGATGGTTAAGTTGTGCAACACGTATGGCATAACTCACCACTTCTCCTCGCCCTACTACCCTCAAGGCAACGGCCAAGCCGAAGCCACAAACAAGACTCTCATTAGCATCATTGAGAAAACCTTAGAGAAGGGTAGGACGTGGCACGAGAAGCTGGATGAAGCCTTATGGGCTTATAGGACTTCCATCCGGACTCCCACGAATGCCACACCATTCGAATTGGTCTATGGCACAAACGCCATTCTTCCCATTCATACTCAACTGCATTCATTCCATACATCCATAGCACTCGACCTCCCCATAGAGACACTTCAGCATGCTAGGATGGCCGAACTAGACTTGCTAGATGAGAGGCGACTCCTTGCCATGGATCATGCTCGTGCATACCGGCAAAGAATAGCCCGACATTATAGCAAACACATGAGACCTTGCCACTTTGAAGTGGGGGATCTGGTCTTAAAAACCATCCATCATCGTGGCCCACACCCCCTAGGAAAGTAGCGCCCCAACTGGGATGGACCCTATGTTGTACGAGCAACCACTACGAACAACTCGTATTGGTTGATCGATGTAGAAGGTAGGAATTTAGCAGATCCTATCAATATTCAATACTTAAAGAAGTATCATGTGTAGGATTTGGATTAAATTCCAATTTTCGAAAATTTTAGGGATAGCTGCCCTGAGACATGAAAATAAGGTGCAAAGGCAAAGTCATGTGACCCTGAGTGAGAGAATTCGCACTTGTGAAAGAGTGGAGTTTTCCAAATCGTGGTTACATTTCAAAATCCTTCTTCTTACAAAGAAAGGCCTAGTTCAATATAGCAAGATACTTGCAAGTAGTACGTGCTATTTCTAAATAGGCTGATCTGGAATGGATCAAGTGTAGGCTTGGGATAAGTCCTCCCCTCTTCTCTTCTCCTTCCAAAAGGAAAACAAAAGCCCAAACAAAGGGAATTTCCCATTCAAAGTCTCTTTCCAAAAAGAAAGAAACCAGAATTCCAAAGAAAAATCGATTCTCTTGTGAAAAAGGGGGATTAAAGAAAAAATACTCCCAAAGGGAGACCCTCGATGAAAAAAAGGAAAAAGAGGCCAAAAAGCTCAAAAAGAGCAGTTTTCCGCCTTCTATGCCTTAAACCACGGGACACTTCAGAAGGGACCGTGGTATCTCTTTCCCATCCCTGGCTTATCCCAAAGCTAAAACATGGTTCATTTCGAGGAATCCTAAAGTAAAAATAGGATCTACTTACTTGAATTTCATCTTGTTTGAGAATTCGATGTTTCGAGTAAGGCGTAGGAATTTGAAATACAACTAGTTTTCTTATAAAACCTCCGCTAGATAAGCGAGTGTTAAGACTCAAACAAGGGCAAGCACGGAGAGCTCGAGATCCTTAGGATCGAGACTCAAGACAGTTGTCCCTTTTGTAAATAGCTGTTGTAAATAAGTTCTAAAAACCGAACATCGAACAGCATAGGATCTGCTCACTTGGAGCAACAAACCTTGTAAGTCTCTAGAGTTCGACCACATCTGGTCTCTGGGAGGTCGCCACTCTTGGCACCACACCCATGTCATCTGCATTCCACGCATGGTACTTGCATAAACAGGATCCCGTTTAGGACCATATTCCATAGTAAAAACCCTTTGGCGTGATATCTCCTCCTACCAGAGTTTGTAAATTGAGATTTTGCTAAAGATTGGGGCGATCCCATATTCTTCATGGATAGATCTAGGGAGACATTGAAAGGGGTGTTTGTCATCTTTGCCCTTATCCAAATCGATTTGGACAAGGCCAAAGAGGGGCATCTGTAAACACCCCGAAATCCCACGAATTTCTCAAATCCATCTAGTTTTGTAAAAGCAGCCCCAAAGGGCTATTTTGAGCCTGGAAACCCAGGAGCCTTCCAGGCAACCCTGTACATATGTTTTGAACTCTGTATTTCAAAAATATACAATATGGCTTTTAAAACCTTTTTAAAACATGTTTTGAAACCCCGAAGCAGCTTCGGCCTAATCTAGACAGGACCAGGAGAGCTAAGGAGAGCCCGAAACCGGAGCACATGTCAAGCTCGGCACAGCAACTCTCGTTCAAATCCACACCCCCAAGATCTCGAACGTCCAAGACCCTGTTATCATCGAAACATCGTTTGAAGTTATCTCTGGAAGGCGAAAATAGAGGCGAACAATCATGTTGGCGAAGTCAAGCCTGGCACATGTTTTTCGATTTTTTTTATTTTAAGTTTTCCAAATGTTTTTGTATTTTTATGAAAGGGATCTTCCATCATACCTACAAAGGGAAAACACTACGGGTTAGACTCGGAATAGGAGGTCTAAATCGTAGGTCTCTTCTAGGATAGGTTCCAGGGCACCCTTGACCCAAGTGGTCACAAGGGGTGGCTCTGGCGGTATTTTGGGAGTGTAGCCGATCCCGTATCGGCTTGGGTTGGCCCTAAGAAGGATGGGTTCTAGGAGACCCTGGTTTTGTGCCCCAAGACTTTTGTAGGGCTGTAGACGCGCGAAAATCCCTGCCTCTTTGCCTTTTTCAGGGCTTGGAGCGGATCCTCTCGTGTGTCTAAGGCCTATGTATGCAAACAGGGCGTGCCAGCTAGCTTACCTAAGCTAGCGAAGATATTTTTAACACTGACTTCTAAACGTGGCGACTGTGAGCAAGTAAGCTCTTGTCGTCGTAGACCTTCTTGCACCGATGCACAAGGGTCAGTCTGTACGCTTTGCAAAAAATCGAGTTTTTGGAGAGAAAGTCTACGAAGCGGTTCGAGGTGTCTATTTCGGGTTTTTAAAATGCGATTGCATGTTTTAGATCACGTGGATTTGCACGTGCCTAAGTCTTTTCTTTTATCCCTTTTCGGGCCACCTAGTTTGTGTGTTATGAACACTCCACTACGTGGGCGAATTCGAGCGGGGCTTGCTTTGATGCAATATGCATCCTACCTCGTGGTATGGCGTAGATGCAATGCAAACTCACGCTACTCCAAAGGGAAAACCCGAAATGTAAAGACAATACTGAAGGGAAATAACTGAAGGGAAATAACCGAAGGGAAATAACCAAAGGGAAATAACCGAAGGGAAATAACCGAAGGGAGATATGTATATAGATTATGTATATGAGCCCTTACTCGGGTCTTGCAAATAAGAGCGAAGGCTCAATGTGGGTGCGTGCTGGAATTGAAAGACTTACACACACGACATGAAATTAAACCCAAATATAAATTGCAGTATGGCCTTGACTATGTGTAGACACCGAAAATTTTCACTTACGGGTTCTTAGGCCTGAAGTGAACCTTTTCGCAATCTACTTCGCTTTATGGGCGTGCCAGCTAGTTTACTTTAACTAGCAAAGTATGTTTTGAAAACAATCTGACTTTTGAAAGGCGATTGTAGGCAAGCGGGATTTTTACGTCGCAGACCTTCTTGCACCGATGCGCAAGGGTCAGTCTGTACGCTTAGAGACTTCGTTTTGAAACAAGTTTAACTCAAAATATATTTTGAATGAAGAAGTGTTTTAAAACCTTTTGAAAACCATGCATTTGGGCGATTTTGACTTTGTAAGGGTTGGACGACCCTAAGTCTTGCACGATTTGATTCGGGTTTGTACGATTCTCAGATTTTAGATCACGTGGATTTGCACGTGCCTAAGTCTTTCTTTTTATCCCTTTATGGGCCACCTAGGTGTGTGTTATGAACACTCCACTACATGGGCGAATTTGAGCGGGAGTACGGGGCTTGCTTCGATGCAATATGCGTCCTACCTCGTGGTATGGCGTAGATGCAATGCAAACTCACGCTACTCCAAAGGGAAAACCCGAATTTAAAAGACAATGCCGAAGGGAAATTGCCGAAGGGAAATGACTTGTAAAGTAAATAGCCGAAGGGAAATGACTTGTAAAGTAAATAGCGGAAGGGGAAATATGGCTATATCTTAAGAGCGGAAAGGCTCAATTGTGTAAGTGTGTGTCGTGTATATATTGAAAGACAACGCACACGACTTGAACCTTAAAACCCGAATCTTAAAGACGTAGCCGAAAGAAATACTTTATATAGAGTATATGTAGGGGCCCTTACTTGGGTCTTGTAAATAAGAGCGAAGGCTCAATGTGTGTGCGTGCTTGAATTGAAAGACTTACACACACGACATGAAATGAAACCCAAATATAAATTGCAGTATGCCTTGACTAAGGTCTTGGGAGTAAGAGCGAAAGCTCAATGTGTGTGAGTGTAGAATTGAAGTACTACGCACACGACATAAATGAAACCCAAATATAACTGCAATAAGGCCTTTACTAAGGTCTTGGGAGTAAGAGCGAAGGCTCAATGTGTGTGCGTGTGGAAAATGGAAAGACAACACACACGACTTAAATAAAAACCCCCTTGACTTAAAATATATAAATATAACTATATATTAAGGGCTGGTTAGGCCCGTGTGTGTGCAAAAAGTGTACGACTAAGAGCGGAAAGGCTCAAGTGCGCGTGTGTGTGGGTGTGTCAAACCACGTTATTACAATCGGGGGAGACGAAGCTCCTTTACTACAACCCCGTATCAAAATTTAATTGAATATAAAGCAAGTTAATGTAATAGACCAAGTTTAGACACTTACAAATAGCTGGTCCATGTTCAACTTGCTTGCACGTGGGCTCACGGTTCACCTTGGGCAGCCAAGAGGGGGTTATCCTAGGGGGCTTTGAGGGAGGTTCTATGGGGCACGATTAGGGTCTTAGGGGAACTAAGGTTCGGCCAAGACGGGGGCTGTGTAAGGTATGTCCTAGGGTCTGTCCTAGGGTGCAGGTCACGGCCAGGGTGCAGGTTAGGTCGGCACGGGGGTGGTCAAATCAGCAGGGAGGTGGTCGGGTGGCTGGCGCGGCCGTTGGGCGCCTGGCGCAGCAGACGGGCGCCTGACGCGGCTGCAGTGGCGCGGGGCGTGCTGTGGCGCAGGACGCGCTGCGGCGCGGGGCGTGCAGGCAGGCGAGGGGGCGCGCGGCAGGCAGCAGGGAGCGCTGTGGCGCGTGGAGCGCTGTGGCGCGTGGCGCGGCAGGCAACAGGGGCGCGCGGCAGGACTCAGGGCGCGCGGCAGGCGCTGGTTGCTCACGGCCGGCCGGGGTGAAGTTGTTGGGGTTTGTTAGGGATGGTTTGAGGCGGTTGGGGTTAGGTTAGGTCTAGTTAGGGTTCAGTTAGGGTTAGGTTGGTTCAGTTAGGGTTAGGTTCAGTTAGGGTTAGGTAGGTTCGAACCTAGGCTAGGTTGGGGTTAGGTTTACCTCTTGGAGCCGGTCCTTCTTGGCTTGAGCCCACGTCTCCACGGTTGCAGCCACTTGGTCCAGCCCACCTTGGTTGCAGCCACTTGGTCTAGACCCACTTAGCCCACATGGCTTGAACCCACCTCACCCAATGAGCCCACATGGCTAGGTCTATCACTCCCTCTCTCTCCTCCCAAATATTTGCATGAACCCTTTACATGGACCCCCTCACCTCTATTTATAGAGATTTGAGGTGGGTCTTGGATTTGGGTTTGGGTTTGGGGTTTGGATCCATACCCAAATCCAAACACTATTTGGATCCAATCCAAATCCAAACACTATTTGGATCGACCCAAACACTATTTGGATTGGCCCAAATCCAAACACTATTCATTACATGGATTTGGATCTGGATATATATGGTCCAGATCCAAATCAAAATTTCTTCGGACAGTCCTTCTTGGCTTCTCGAGGCGAACGATCTGTGCGGGCACTGGCTTCATCAGCGCTCCGTCTGGTGCTGGGTTTTCCCCAACTTTGTCGTCCGGACTCCGTCTCGCCGTTCTGGACTCCGTTGAGCTTTTCATCAAATGGGCTCTGCTTTCTTTTGTTTTTTTATCAGGGAGTGGCTTCTGAAGCTCTGGGCTTGAATCCTCTTCGGGCCTAGGGTCTTCTTTTGCCTTCTGTACCTGTTTTCACATTTCAAAACAGGTCGTCGTTTTGGCTCAAATGAGCTTTTTGGTGTTTCGAGAGTTTTTGAAATATAGAAGATTTGGGGTGTTTACAGATGCCCCTCTTTGGCATTATCCAAATGTATTTGGATAATGGCAAAGAAGAAACACCCCATTTTGGTTTTTCCCTCAAATTTTCTCGAGAATACACCATTTATTTCGCAAAAACCCTGTTTTCTTTTTCCACAGGTGGGGATTTTTAGCAAAAAGGGGGTTTTTCCTAGCTATTTCCCTATATGTATGATCATGCACGAACGACTCTTTGAATGCATGCATGAGAAAAATTTATTTTTGGTTTTTGAGCCCGAAGAGAGCCTTTTGAGGCTGGTTGCTCCGAGCAGGTTTTTACCCATGTCTTTTTGACATTCGTGGGTTTTTCGAAAATTTCTTTTTGAAAAGGAACTCCTTTTAACTTGTATCGAAAAGGACTTCCATTTTTCATACTTCCCTTCATTCGGGTTTCAATACCTGCTACTCAGTAGAGGTTTTTTGGGTAGGAAAACTTGGAAAACATTTCAAAGTTCCATTTCCTACAAAACAGAGTCGAGTTCTCAAACAAAATGAAATCCAAATAAGCCGATTTTATTCGTACTTTAGGATTTTCGCAAATTTGAATCTTTTTCCTCGGGGATAAGCTGTAGGGATATGGGAAAGAGATACCACGGTCCCTTCTGAAGCGTCCCGTGGTTTTAGGCAAAGAATCGGAAAATCGCTCTTTGGAGCTTTGGCTTTTTGTTTCTTTTTCATAGAGGGTCTCCCTTTGGGAGTATTTTTTCATTAATCCCTCTTTTCTTTAAAGGAGAGCAGCTCTTTGGAGGAGTTTTTGTATTCCCTGTTTATGAAGGGAAGACCTCTTTGGGAGGAGTGTTTTTATATCTCCTTTTTCTTTTGAACGAGAAGACCTCTTTCGGAGGAGTTTTTGTATTCCCTGTTTATGAAGGGAAGACCACTTTTGGAGGAGTTTTTGTATTCTCGATTTTTTTTTTTTTTCTCTCTTTTGAAAATAGCCAATTTTCCTTTTTGGAGAGAAAGTAGGATGGGGGAGGGCTTATCCCTTTGGTTACTCGATTCAAACGAGATCGTCCTATTTCTTAATAGCATCTGCTATTCGAAAATATTTTGATATTTTGAACAAGGCTTAATCTTGTAAGCCAGGGTTCTTTGAAATATCGCCAATTCATTTTTGGAAGACTCTACTTTTCGAAAAGTATAGATTCCTCCATTCGGGGTTATACAATCTACTTCGATCCTTCTTTCAAGAAGTTTCAAAGGAGTTCGATTTTTCAAAATCCTTTTGAAAAAGAATTCAACATAAACCCTTTTGAATATTCGGGCATTTTCGGGGTTTTGCTAATTTCTACCCACAATATCAACAAATTTCTACTTTTTGTTGCCCTTTTGAAGACATGGGGATATTTCTACTCGAGTTTGCCACCCTTTTGGGCTATCTTCGGGGTGATATGATGCATGCTATGCACTCCATGTGTTTTAAAATGGAAATACATGTCTTTATGCAACGATGAACACATGAAATGTATCTCACAAATCACGAAGGAGATGCATTCGCTTATCCATGGAAAGTGTCTAGGGGCTGTGTTTAAAAATGCCCCTAGCTTGATGGGAATTTCGCATGGCCATATGTTGAAGGGCCATGGTTTTTCAAAGGGATTTTGGATGGACAATGGTATGTTCATGTCCATGCACTTCCATGGTTTTTCTAACATGATCATGATACTTTTTGCTCAAGGATGGGAAACATAACCAGCCCTAAGTGATCGTCATGGCCATCAGGTTTTAGTTTTGACATGGTCTCCATATTTCATCGTGAGATTCATGTTCTTTATCCTAACACAATCAAGGTTTTTATATAAACCAGAAGTTGAAGAAAATCTTTCTTTTCAAAGCCATGAAAGGTTTTTGTGAAATGTGTAACCCTTTTTCAAGATTCTCATTTCCTTTTTTTAAAATTTGCCTCGAAGGTGTTGGTTTTGATTTGTATGGAGACATGCCTATGAAGGCTCGATACTTAGGGGGTCGACTCTTATTGCCCCTTTGATTTTGCAAAACCCTGAATTCGATTTCTAGAATGATGTCTAGACTCGATGCATATGAATGATTTCAAAGTGTAATGCATGATGCTTATGCACACACTATGGGTTAAAAAAATCCCCAATTTTCCATAAGTTAAGGATTTTGCGAAGTTCAAGAAGCTTGGAGGTGTTTATTCCTCCTTGCTTTGGTGATTCTCGAGCTTTTCATTTTTGAAAAAGCTCTAGGCAAAAGGGTGGATAGGACCAGCTTTTTGGATACTTAGTTTCAGGGAGTATATACATTTTTTTGAAAGCATTTTTACAATTTTTCGAAAATGGGCTTTGTACATGGCCAAAGGCTTTTGAAACAAAATTTCTTTTTGGAATTTTCGTTTTTCCAAATGTTTTTGAGATTTTGAGAGTTTTCAACTTTTTTTGTCTTTTTCAAAAGTAGGGATCTTCCATTGAACCTTCAAAGAAAACATTCATGAATTAGACTCTAATCAGATAGGTCTAAGACATGGGTTTCGGTTTTTAGAGGTTCTACAGGGCACCCTTGACCCAGATGGTCTTAGGTGGCGGCTCTGGTGGTATGGGTGGGCTGTAGCCCAGTCCATATCGTTCCCTATTGGTTCTAGGTAGGACAGGCTCAAGCCTACCTTGGTTTCGGGTTCCCAGGCCCGCGTAGGGTTTATATCCCATATTCAGAATCATGTTCCAAGACTTTTTGCTTTTCGAAAAGTTTTGGTATAAATCATGGTCTTGGAACATGGAATCGTCCATGTTGGGGATATATACCCTTTTGGATATCGAGAGTTTGGATTCCGGGGTGATGGAAGACTTGGGCTTCCATACAAACCTGGTTTGGGAGACTTTGCCCTCAAGGAAAGCCAAGCTTGGTTCCTTGAGGATTTTTAGACATAGCAGGGTTATGGAAAACTTATGGTTCCATACCCTATTTTGGGAAAAATTTACTTCAAGGGGAGCCATGCAAGGTCCCTTGAAGTTTTTGACTTGGTCCCTAGGTTCAACTCGTGGTGCCCCTAGGGATTGATTTTGTTCCAAAGCCATAGCCTTGGTTCCAGGGCACAAGACTAGGCTCGAAGAAGTGGGTTTTTCTATGGTAGGGTTATGAGCTCCTAAGATGTCGATGCATGCATTAGGGGTGTCCATGTCTACCATTTTCGGAACTTCTTTTTGTTTTTGAAATTCCTTTGAATGGTGCGCGACAGTTGGCGCACCTTGAAAATCCTCAAGTTTTGGCACAGTTTGTGGGTTTGTGTGTGCAAAGGGGTTATCCAATGCATCTGATGACCCTACATGAAGAAGAGAGTCTTGAGAAGGATGGGTTTCAGGCATACCTCTTTGTGGCTTGTCTACCTTTTCAGGGTGAGAGCAAGCCGATTTCCCGGGTAACTCTGTTTTGAGCCCCCGGGGTTTAACGAGGCGTTTCCTTTCGAAACCTTCCTGTTTTTCACTCTCGTTCCTTTGTAGGGTGTGGACTTCATGTCCCACTGTATGTGTGTGCCTAGAATTAGGACTTTTACTTGAAGTTTTCGAAATTCCAAAATTTTGTTTTTCAATTTTTTGGTCTTTTTCCAAATTTTCAAGATTTTTTTGGTTTTTTGAAATAGAAAAATCTTTTTTTGGTTTTTCTATGGATTTTGAAAAGCTTGAAGTTGTAGGAGTGGACGACTTATCCCTTTGCCGGGATTTGTCTCTAATCTCCAATCCTTCGTTGAGTTTGAGATCGGTTTTCAATTCACGATCTGTATGTGCCCTCGAAGAGCTGCTATGTGTTCGATGGGCTTTAAGCTCCTTGCTTAAAGCATCCATCTTTTGAAATATTTTTTCAATCTCATCGAGCTCTCTTTGGGCTTTATCTGATTTGAAAACCTCTTTTAGTTTACTCAACGAAGATTTTTGTAGCTTTCTATCCATTTTCATGCAATTTTCCTAAGTATGCACGATTTTTTTTAAAAACACTCTTTTTTTCAAAAAATTTGAGTATAACTCGTTTGTTTGAAGTCTGCTTAAGTCCCGGGTCCCACCGGGCGTGCCAAATTGTAGACACCGAAAATTTTCACTTACGGGTTCTTAGGCCTGAAGTGAACCTTTTCGCAATCTACTTCGCTTTATGGGCGTGCCAGCTAGTTTACTTTAACTAGCAAAGTATGTTTTGAAAACAATCTGACTTTTGAAAGGCGATTGTAGGCAAGCGGGATTTTTACGTCGCAGACCTTCTTGCACCGATGCGCAAGGGTCAGTCTGTACGCTTAGAGACTTCGTTTTGAAACAAGTTTAACTCAAAATATATTTTGAATGAAGAAGTGTTTTAAAACCTTTTGAAAACCATGCATTTGGGCGATTTTGACTTTGTAAGGGTTGGACGACCCTAAGTCTTGCACGATTTGATTCGGGTTTGTACGATTCTCAGATTTTAGATCACGTGGATTTGCACGTGCCTAAGTCTTTCTTTTTATCCCTTTATGGGCCACCTAGGTGTGTGTTATGAACACTCCACTACATGGGGCGAATTTGAGCGGGAGTACGGGGCTTGCTTCGATGCAATATGCGTCCTACCTCGTGGTATGGCGTAGATGCAATGCAAACTCACGCTACTCCAAAGGGAAAACCCGAATTTAAAAGACAATGCCGAAGGGAAATTGCCGAAGGGAAATGACTTGTAAAGTAAATAGCCGAAGGGAAATGACTTGTAAAGTAAATAGCGGAAGGGGAAATATGGCTATATCTTAAGAGCGGAAAGGCTCAATTGTGTAAGTGTGTGTCGTGTATATATTGAAAGACAACGCACACGACTTGAACCTTAAAACCCGAATCTTAAAGACGTAGCCGAAAGAAATACTTTATATAGAGTATATGTAGGGGCCCTTACTTGGGTCTTGTAAATAAGAGCGAAGGCTCAATGTGTGTGCGTGCTTGAATTGAAAGACTTACACACACGACATGAAATGAAACCCAAATATAAATTGCAGTATGCCTTGACTAAGGTCTTGGGAGTAAGAGCGAAAGCTCAATGTGTGTGAGTGTAGAATTGAAGTACTACGCACACGACATAAATGAAACCCAAATATAACTGCAATAAGGCCTTTACTAAGGTCTTGGGAGTAAGAGCGAAGGCTCAATGTGTGTGCGTGTGGAAAATGGAAAGACAACACACACGACTTAAATAAAAACCCCCTTGACTTAAAATATATAAATATAACTATATATTAAGGGCTGGTTAGGCCCGTGTGTGTGCAAAAAGTGTACGACTAAGAGCGGAAAGGCTCAAGTGCGCGTGTGTGTGGGTGTGTCAAACCACGTTATTACAATCGGGGGGAGACGAAGCTCCTTTACTACAACCCCGTATCAAAATTTAATTGAATATAAAGCAAGTTAATGTAATAGACCAAGTTTAGACACTTACAAATAGCTGGTCCATGTTCAACTTGCTTGCACGTGGGCTCACGGTTCACCTTGGGCAGCCAAGAGGGGGTTATCCTAGGGGGCTTTGAGGGAGGTTCTATGGGGCACGATTAGGGTCTTAGGGGAACTAAGGTTCGGCCAAGACGGGGCTGTGTAAGGTATGTCCTAGGGTCTGTCCTAGGGTGCAGGTCACGGCCAGGGTGCAGGTTAGGTCGGCAGGGGGGTGGTCAAATCAGCAGGGAGGTGGTCGGGTGGCTGGCGCGGCCGTTGGGCGCCTGGCGCAGCAGACGGGCGCCTGACGCGGCTGCAGTGGCGCGGGGCGCGCTGTGGCGCAGGACGCGCTGCGGCGCGGGGCGTGCAGGCAGGCGAGGGGGCGCGCGGCAGGCAGCAGGGAGCGCTGTGGCGCGTGGCGCGGCAGGCAACAGGGGCGCGCGGCAGGACTCAGGGCGCGCGGCAGGCGCTGGTTGCTCACGGCCGGCCGGGGTGAAGTTTTTGGGGTTTGTTAGGGATGGTTTGAGGCGGTTGGGGTTAGGTTAGGTCTAGTTAGGGTTCAGTTAGGGTTAGGTTGGTTCAGTTAGGGTTAGGTTCAGTTAGGGTTAGGTAGGTTCGAACCTAGGCTAGGTTGGGGTTAGGTTTACCTCTTGGAGCCGGTCCTTCTTGGCTTGAGCCCACGTCTCCACGGTTGCAGCCACTTGGTCCAGCCCACCTTGGTTGCAGCCACTTGGTCTAGACCCACTTAGCCCACATGGCTTGAACCCACCTCACCCAATGAGCCCACATGGCTAGGTCTATCACTCCCTCTCTCTCCTCCCAAATATTTGCATGAACCCTTTACATGGACCCCCTCACCTCTATTTATAGAGATTTGAGGTGGGTCTTGGATTTGGGTTTGGGTTTGGGGTTTGGATCCATACCCAAATCCAAACACTATTTGGATCTGGATATTGGATCTCGGATATTTTGAGATCTGTATCCGATCCAAACCCAATATTTTTATGGATACGGATCTGGATATTTTGATCCAGATCCGATCCAATCCAAACACTATTTGGATCCAATCCAAATCCAAACACTATTTGGATCGACCCAAACACTATTTGGATTGGCCCAAATCCAAACACTATTCATTACATGGATTTGGATCTGGATATATATGGTCCAGATCCAAATCAAAATTTCTTCGGACAGTCCTTCTTGGCTTCTCGAGGCGAAAGATCTGTGCGGGCACTGGCTTCATCAGCGCTCCGTCTGGTGCTGGGTTTTCCCCAACTTTGTCGTCCGGACTCCGTCTCGCCGTTCTGGACTCCGTTGAGCTTTTCATCAAATGGGCTCTGCTTTCTTTTGTTTTTTTATCAGGGAGTGGCTTCTGAAGCTCTGGGCTTGAATCCTCTTCGGGCCTAGGGTCTTCTTTTGCCTTCTGTACCTGTTTTCACATTTCAAAACAGGTCGTCGTTTTGGCTCAAATGAGCTTTTTGGTGTTTCGAGAGTTTTTGAAATATAGAAGATTTGGGGTGTTTACACTATGGTCTTGGGAGTAAGAGCGAAAGCTCAATGTGTGTGAAAGTGCTTGAATTAAAGACTTACTCACACGACATGAAATGAAACCCAAATATAACTGCAATAAGGCCTTTACTAAGGTCTTGGGAGTAAGAGTGAAGGCTCAATGTGTGTGAAAGTGCTTGAATTAAAGACTTACTCACACGACATGAAATGAAACCCAAATAGTATAGGTCGGCCCTTACTTGGGTCTTTCAAATAAGAGTGAAAGCTCAATGTGTGTGAGAGTGCTTGAATTGAAAGACTTACTCACACGACATGAAATGAAACCCAAATAGTATAGGTCGGCCCTTACTCGGGTCTTTTAAATAAGAGCGAAAGCTCAATGTGTGTAAGTGCTTGAATTGAAAGACAACGCACCCAACTTAAGCAAAACCCTTCAAAAATGAAAATATATATACTTATGTATTAGGGGCTGATTAGGCCCGTGTGTGTTCAAAATCGTGCACGACTAAGAGAGTGCACGTGTGTGGGTGTGCCAAGCCACGTTATTACCAGCGGGGGGAGACTATGCTCCGTTATTACAACCCCGTATCAAATTGAATCTCAAGGAAGTATACAACTAAAGACCGAGTTTAGGCACTTACGAGTAGCTGGTCCGTAGAGGCCTTGCTTGAACGTGGGCTTGGCCTTCGCCTTGGGCTGCAAACGGGAGCTCCGCGAGGATGGGTGACCAAGGGTGCTGGCCGGCTGCAAGTCGGGTGCGGGATAAGCGCCTCGAAGGTGGCCGATTGCAAGTGGGTGTCGCCTTGATGTGGGCGATTAAAGGGGTGGGCCAAGTAAGTGTGTAGGGTCACGAATGGGGAGTATAGAGGGTTAGGGAATATGGGCCTAAGGGGAGTTTAGGGGAAGGCCGAATGGGAGTCCTATAGGGTGGCCGAATGTAGCTAGGTGGCTAGGATGACTAGGTTCGGCTGAGTGAGAAGGGTGGCAGCATAGGGGAAATGGCTAGTGGTAGGGTGTTGTGGTAGGGTTTAGGTGGCTGAGAGTGGAGAGGGAGTGAAGAAGGTAAGACGAAGAAAGGAGTACTAACCGTATGGAGAGAAGCGGTGGCTGGAAGAGGAGCAGCCGGATGTGGGGGCTCGGCTGGTTCGGTTGGGTGAAGAGGATGATGATGGAGGGGGCTTCGGCTGGAATGGTGGTGGCGGTGGTGGTGCGGGTGGTGTTGGGAGGTGGAGCAGATGGAGCTTGGGGAAGTGGAGAGTGGTCCCGGCTGGGCTGGAAAGGGTCCTTCTAGATAGGAAACCCGCCCCCAAGGGGGGGGGGGGTTTAAATAGGGATGGGTAGGTCGGTTAGGGCTGGGCTTGGGGTAGTGGTTAGGTGGTTTAGATAGGGTGGTATGTAGATAAGGTGGGAGAAAAGGGTTGTGCCAGATATTTTGAAAACTAGGGGTTTGGGTAGATTGTGGGCTAAGGATGGTTTAGGGGTTTAGGGCTAGGTTAGGTGGTTGGGTTTTAGGGTGAGGTTTAGTGAGCTAGGTTAGGTGATTAGGCTAGGTTTAGGCTAGGATTAGGGAAATTAACCTAGGTTTAGGGAAGGATTAGGGAAGTGGGTTAGGTGATTAGGTTGGGATTAGGCCGGGATTAGGGAAGTGGGTTAGGTGATTAGGCTCAGATTAGGGGTGGATTAGGGGGGTAGGCTTGGATTAGGTGTTTTGGGTTAGGTTTAGGTGAAGGAGCTCCCTTTGCATGGCCCATAGACCTTAACCACCTCATGTTGGTGCAACCCTAGGTTGGGTTTTGGCTAATTACAAGCTTAAACCCACTCAATTAGGCTAACCCACATGATTAACCCCAAACTTGACACACAAGTCAAGCTTAATTACAACACTCTTGATATTATCCATCCCCACTCTCTCTCATGCCCATAATCCCACGTGAAACTCAAGTGGGCCCCACCTCCATTTATGAGAAGGTGATGTGGGCCATGGATATGGATATTGGATTGGATTTTTGAATCCGAATCCAAATCCAAGTCCACACATGGGTTTGGATTGAGATCTGGATATATATGGTCCAGATCCAATCCAAACATAACTCTGACTCCTTCGAGCTGGATTCGAAACGGACGATTTATGCGGGGTCTGACAGCATCAGTACTCCATCTGCGTTGGGTCTTCGCCAACATGGTCGTCTGCCTCCGTTTCTGCCTTCCGGAGATGACTTCAAATGACATTTTGATAAGAACAGGGTCTTGGACGTTCGAGATCCTGGGGGTATGGATGTGATACGAGAGTTGCTGTGCCGGGCTTGACATGTGCTCCGGTTCCGGGCTCTCTTCGACTTCGCTGGTCCTATCTTGATTAGGCCAAGCTGCTTTGGGGTTTCAAAAACGTGTTTTAAAAGGTTTTCAAAAGCTATACTATATATTTTTGAAATACAGAGTTTAAAACATTCTGGAAGGCTCTTGGGTTTCCAGACTCAAAATGGCCCTTTGGGGCTGCTTGTACAAAACCAGGTTTGTTTTAAGAAATTCGTGAGATTTCGGGGTGTTTACAAATGCCCCTCTTTGGCCTTGTCCAAATAGATTTGGATAAGGGCAAAAATGACAAACACCCCTTTTAATGTCTCCCTAGATCTAGCCACGAAGAATATGGGATCGTCCCATTTTTAGCAAAATCTCAATTTACAAACTCTGGTAGGAGGAGATATCACGCCAAAGGGTTCTACATGGAATCTGGTCCTAAATGGGATCATGTTCATGCAAGTACCATGCGTGGAATGCAAATGACATGGGTGTGGTGCCAAAAGGGGCGACCTCCCAGGGACCAGATGTGGTCGAACTCTAGAGACTTACAAGTCCTACTGCTCCAAGTGAGCAAATCCTATGCTGTTCGATGTTCGATTTTCAAAACTTATTTACAAAAGCTATTTACAAAAGGGACAACTGTCTTGAGCCTTGATCCTAAGGATCTCGAGCTCTTCGTGCTTGCCCTTGTTTGAGTCTTAACAGTCGCTTATCTAGCGGAGGTTTTATAAGAAAACAAGGCATATTTCAAATTCCTACGCCTTACTCGAAACGTCGAATTCTCAAACAAGATGAAATTTAAGTAGGTAAATCCTATTTTTACTTTAGGATTCCTCGAAATGAACCATGTTTTAGCTTGGGATAAGCCAGGGATGGGAAAGAGATACCACGGTCCCTTCTGAAGCGTCCCGTGGTTTAAGGCATAGAAGGCAGAAAACTGCTCTTTTTGGGCTTTTTGGCCTCTTTTTCCTTTTTTTTTCATCGAGGGTCTCCCTTTGAGAGTATTTTTTCTTTAATCCCTCTTTTTCATAAGAGAATCGATTTTTCTTTTGAATTCTGGTTTCTTTCTTTTGGAAAGATGCTTTGAATGGGAAATTCCCTTTTGTTTTGGGCCTTTGTTTTCCTTTTGGAAATAGAAGAGAAGAGGGGCGGTCTTATCCCAAGCCTACACTCGATCCATTCCAGATCAGCCTATTTAGAAATAGCACGTACCACTTGCAAGTATCTTGCTATGTTGAACTAGGCCTTTCTTTGTAAGAAGAAGGATTTTGAAATGTAACCACGATTTTGAAAACTCCGCTCTTTCACAAGTGCAAATTCTCTTCACTTAGGTTCACACGAGTTTGCCCTTGCACCTTATTCACATGTCTCAGGGCAGCTATCCCTATAAAATTTTCGAAAACTGGAATTTAATCTAGATCCTACACATGATACTTCTTTAAGTATTGAATATTGATAGGATCTGCTAAATTCCTACCTTCTACATCGATCAACCAATACGAATTGTTCGTAGTGGTTGCTCGTACAACATAGGGTCCATCCCAGTTGGGGCGCCACTTGCCTAGGGGGTGTGGGCCACGATGGTGGATGGTTTTTAAGACCAGATCTCCCACCTCAAAGTGGCGAGGTCTCATGTGTTTGCTATAATGTCGGGCTATCCTTTGCCGGTATGCACGAGCATGATCCATGGCAAGGAGTCGCCTCTCATCTAGCAAATCTAGTTCGGCCATCCTAGTATGCTGAAGCGTCTCTAGGGGGAGGTCGAGTGCTATGGATGTATGAAATGAATGCAGTTGAGTATGAATGGGAAGAATGGCGTTTGTGCCATAGACCAACTCGAATGGTGTGGCATTCGTGGGAGTCTGGATGGAAGTCCTATAAGCCCATAAGGCTTCATCCAGCTTCTCGTGCCATGTCCTACCCTTCTCTAAGGTTTTCTCAATAATACTAATGAGAGTCTTGTTTGTGGCTTCGGCTTGGCCATTGCCTTGAGGGTAGTAGGGCGAGGAGAAGTGGTGAGTTATGCCATACGTGTTGCAGAACTTAACCATCCGCTCGTTCTTGAATGGGGTACCATTATCAGACACAAGGTCTCGTGGAACCCCAAATCGAGCCAAGATATTCCTCCGGATGAAAGCCACCACATGTTGCCCCATTACATTCGTTAGGGAAATGGCTTCCACCCACTTGGAGAAATACTCTATTGCTGCTAAAATAAATTGATGCCCATTCGAGGCCTTTGGAAATATCGAGCCTACAATGTCAAACGCCCACATGGTAAATGGCCAGGGGCTAACCACAGAATGCAATGCAGATGAAGGGATATGAATGGCGTGCCCATGCACTTGACACGGATGACACTTCCCAGGGTGGACCAAAAATAGCCCCCTCTAAGTATTTTCATCGCCATCATGTTGGCATTAACATGACCTCCACATTCTCCATCGTGGAACTCATGCATTACTATCCTAGCCTCCTCTAAGTCGATACACCTAAGCAGAATGCCGGTAAAACTCTTTTTGTATAAGACCCCGCCCAAAATGGTGTATCGGGTCGAAATCTTACGAATGAATGCCTTATCTTTGGATGTGGCATCCTCGGTAAATCCTCCATTTTCTAAAAATTGTTTTATGTCATAGAACCAGGGTTTTTCAATAGACTCTGGGTTGTTTTGGCAAATATCCAAGTCGTGTGTGGATGGATGGGGCGCATGCCATATTTCCAAAGATCTGGTCCTTAAAATGGGATCGATCTTCAGGGCTGAACCCAAGGAGGAGAGGGCATCGGCGATGCCATTGTCCTCTCTTCCTACATGTGTGAGTTTACACGACTGGAAGGATTGGACCAATCAAGTGGCCAACTCGTGATATGGAAGTAGTTTCTCATTACGTACTTGCCAAATTTTTAAAACTTGGTTTATGACAAGGAGCGAATCTCCAAAGACCTCAATGCACGATGCCCCTAGAGTTTTCGAAATCCTTAAGCCTTGTATGAGTGCTTCATACTCAGCTACGTTGTTGGAACATTCGAAATCTAAGCGGACTGCTATGAGAATCTCACCCTTTTCAGGGGAGATTAGAATGACCCCAGCACCAGCCCCTCGTTGGTTTCGTGCCCCGTCGAAGTGCATCTTCCACACTTGGTTTTCGAAAGAATTTGCCAAAATGTGGTTTTGAATATGGTTTTGCAATATGCCTTCATCAGGCATTTCGACAAGAGTGGGATATGCATCCTCTAAGGGGAATTCAGCCACGTAATCTTCTAGGGCTTGCCCTTTAATGGAGATCTGGTGATGGTATTTCAGATCATACTCCATTAGAAGGAGTTGCCATTTGCCCAATCTACCCGTGAGAATGGGTTTTTCGAACAAGTGCTTGATTGGATCAAGCTTGGACACTATCCAGATCTCATGATCTAGGAAATAGTATCTGAACTTCTGGCAGGCCCAGACTAGGGCCAAGCACGTCTTCTCCATGGCTTGATAATTTCGTTCATAAGCCAAGAGAGTTTTCGAAATATAGTAGATGGCATACTCCTTATGGGTGTCATCCTCGTATTGAGCCAACAGGGCTCCTAAAGCATTTACATGCACGGAGATGTATAATAAAAGCGGTTTTCCTTGTTTTGCAGGATTCAAAACGGGGGGATTAACCAAGTATGCCTTCAGTCTCTCGAAGGACTTTTGGCATTCGTCATCCTATAAGAATTTCGTACCCTTCCTCAACAGTTTGTTGAAGGGTTCGCATCTAGTTGCCAGATTCGATATGAATCGGCGCACGGATTGTAATCGACCCTGGAGGCTACGGATTTGGGTGAGATTGGAGGGTGGAGCCATGTCTATGATGGCTCGACACTTAGAGGGGTCGACTTCTATTCCCCTTTGGCTTACCATAAAGCCTAGAAGCTTCCCTGATTCTACCCCGAACACACATTTTTGAGGGTTTAGCTTTACTTTGTAAAGCCTAAGTCTTTCGAAAATCTTTTGTAAACATTTGATATGGGTGCATCGGGTTTTGGATTTCGCCAAGAGATCATCTACATACACTTCTACAAGCTCTTGAATTTGATCATGGAAGATCGTGGTCATGGCTCGTTGGTATGTTGCGCCGACATTTTTCAAACCAAAGGGCATGACTGTATAGCAGTACGTGCCCCATGGGGTTGTGAAGGCGGTCTTACCCTGATCTCGTGGACTTAGTTTGATTTGATTATAGCCTGAATAGCCATCCATGAATGAAAACATTTCATGATTTGCAGTACTATCGACTATCAAATCTATGTTGGGTAAAGGATAATTATCCCAACTACAACGATATTTGATAACCAATCAGAATACGCAATGGATTTTATAAATCCGGCTTTTAGCAGATCTTCTAAACCCTCTTTGACTTGCGTGTGTACATTCGGGTGTATTTTCCTAAGCTTCTGCTTTATGGGTTTTACACCTGCATCTAAGGGAAGACGATGCTCGACTATGCTGGGATCTATGCCCGGCATGTCTTCATACGTCCATGCAAGCACATCTAAATAGGTTCATAGAAATGCAATGAATGCTAACTTTTCAGTTTCATGCAAGCATGCGCCGATTTTGATGGTTTTGGGATTGGAATCATCCCCTAGGTTCACCTCTATGAAATCTCCTCCTACTGATTGGGAAGGTCTTTCAAAATCGAGAATTCTATGAAATTCTGGGAGCTCAGAAGTAGGATCTTCCTCAAGGGGATCCACTTCTGGGCTTTGATCATTCTCGTGGGCTATAGACCCGAGGGAACTTGATGCGTGTTTTTCAAAATGACCTGGTTTTGTACTTGGATTTTCAAGTGATTTCGAAATTTTTGGTCTGGCTATGCAGACGACGTTTCTTTCGAAATTCTTTTCTTTTGCCAAAGTCCTACCAGGAGCAGCTATGTACAAAATCTTTTTGGTATTTTCCACATTTTCGATTTTTTTGGGTTTTTGTAAAACAAGAACTTTGGGAACTATACAAAGCACTCTTTTTTCGAGTTTTTGTTTTTCCATTGTTTTTGGTTTTTCTTGTTTTTCGATTTTTTTTTTATTTTAAGTTTTTGAAATGTTTTTGGTATTTTTAGAAAAGGGATCTTCCGTCATACCTACAAAGGGAAAACACTACGGGTTAGACTCGGAATAGGAGGTCTAAATCGTAGGTCTCTTCTAAGACAGGCTCCGGGGCACCCTTGACCCAGGTGGTCACAGGGGGTGGCTCCAGCGGTATTCGGGGAGTATAGCCGATCCCATATTGGCTTGGGTTGGCCCTAGGAAGGATGGGCTCTAGGAGACCCTGGTTCTGCACCCCTAGACTTTTGTAGGGCGCGTAGCCCATGTTCAATAACATGTTCCACGACTTTTTGTTTTTTGAAAAGGTTTGGTACAAGTCGTGGTCCTGGAACATGCTATCATCTATATTAGGCTCGTATGGCCTCTTGTCCAGGGGCTTTGGAAATAGGGAATGCTTGGGTTTTCCTAGGAGAATTAAAGTCGGGAGGGGGCCTGCTTTGGGCGGCCCCTTCACACATACAACCTTCCTAGGGTTGTTTAACACGAGCCGAGGTGGCTCAACCATAATTTGCCCCAGGTTAGCCTCATGGGCTTGGGAGCTTGATAAACAAGTGGTGATCCCCTGAAGCTGTGGGTGACTCTCACCTAGGATCACTACGACCTGGTCCCTAAAAGAGATCTTGACACACCTATGGAAGGTGGATGGCACAGTGCACAAACTGTGTATCCAAGGCCTTCCCAACAACAGGTTATAATGGGGGTGGATGTCCAAGACATGGAACACCCTCGTGTGTTCGATCCCTCCCGTTTCCATTGGGAGTTCGATGGATCCTAAAGGTTTAGACGCATTACCATCGTATCCAGTGATAACGATGGGGCTTGGGTTCACTGAAGTCAAGGTGACTCCGATTTTATACGCCACATGAAGTGGAAGGATGTTGAGCCCTCCTCCACCATCGACTAGGCACCTGTCCAGAGAGTGGTTGTTTAGAACCACCTCGATATGCAAGGCCTGGTTATGGGTTTCGTAGGGTCTATCTACACCATCTTCCAAAAAAGTGATGGGCGATTTTGCTCCTAATAAAGCCACTTGGGCAGACAACGATTCCGGACTTATGTTCGAATCAACCTTGGCCCTTTCTAGAATTTTCTCTAATACAAGTCTATGCCTAGGCGAGGTCTTTATAAGCTCTAGGATAGACATGTGTATAGGAATCTTTGAAAGGTGGTTTTCGAAGTCATAAGGATTTAGGATGACTTTGTCCTTATCTGCTTTTGGCGGACCACTAGGAATACATGCTTTTGAGGGGCCAGGCACACTGACCACCTTTTGAGCACCTTGAAGGTGCAGGGGTTGGTAGATCCTCCCAGATCTAGTGACTTCCCCCATGACCAGCCTAGGGTTCGCGCTAAACTTGGCTCTAAGGATGAGCTGAGGAGAACCTTGGATTTTTAAAACTGGTTTTACTGGGGTTTCCACTTTTGGTGGTCCCCGAATGACGACTTGGGTGGGCCTCTTGTATAGTACAAGGATGGGCGCACAAGTAGGTCGACCAGGTTCTGGCTTTCGCGCTAGTTCCTTGGAAATGATGAGGGTACATACCTCCTTTCCTTTCCCACTGCCACTGGCGTGTTTGGGAAAGGGTTCCTTGAAGATAGCTTGAGGTGGCTCAGGTTCCGCAGTGACCTGGAGCCGGCCTTCTGCTATCAAGTTCTCAATTTTATTTAAGAGAGAGAAGCAGCGTTTGGTATCATGGCCTTTGAGCCGATGATACTTACAAAATCGGTTTAAATACCCCCCTTTGGAAGTGACTCCTTCGGGGATTTCAGGGAGTTCTATCATGCCCTGGGCAAGTAGGAGGTCTAGGACCTTCGACACAGGTTGCCCCAGCGGAGTATACTCCCGTTTTTCAACCACTTTTTGAAAATTGCGTTCCCTCTTATTTTCTAATTTTTTAAAATTTTTGGAAGTGCCCGCCACGCCTGGATCCACCCAGACATTGGCGATTTTATGGGGCTTTGCCCCTTTATCCGTCGTGGGTAGCCCATATGCGATGGGCTTTTCCAAGCGGGTTTTTGAAATGGCACTTCCTTTCCACAAGTGATCGTATGTCCCTTTTCGCAAGTTGGTTTCGAAAAGGGGGGCCTTTTTGATCAACTTATGGAAAGTTGAAATCTCATGGAGCAAGAGAAGGGTTTTTAATTCACTTTTGAAATTATCTAGGATGAGCATTACTGCGCATCCTTCAGATAGGGGCTCTCGCACTTGGCCCAAAAGTGACCTCCATCTTATAATGAAGGCATGCACGTCTTCGTTCATGCATTGCTTTGTATCCCTTAAGGTATTCAGGGTTGGCGTGACTTCTACGTTGTGTGCAAATCTTTGCATGAAGCAGTTCGCTAACTCTTCAAAAGTAGCGAACTGGCTTAAGTCGTAGGAAGCCAGCCATTTGGCAGCTGTGCCTTTAAGGGATAGAGGGAACCAATACACCCATTTCATCGAGTCCTTTTTCTTCTTATAGGCTCGACGCGAGAAAAGCTGCAAGTGAGACCTAGGGTCTCCCATGCCATCATACCGATGGAAGTTCGGTATTTCATCATCACTATCTGTTTCGTAATCCATAGGAAGGAAATCAGACAGGGCGTAGTTTCTTTTCTCTTTATTCTGCCCTTTCAGCAACTGCTGTAGGGCTTTACGGTCCTTTTGTGTGAAGGACTCGTGGTATTGGTTGCCTTCCATTGCGGAGGCCTCTTTTTGCTTGCGAGGTTTTTCAGATTTCTTTTTAGGCCTTTGTTCACCGTTTGATGAACATGAATCGCCTACTTCAGCCTCTTGGCTGAGAGCATCGATTTTGGCCTCAAACTCCCTTCTCAAGTCCTCGATTTCATCTAGTTTTATTTTGTTTTTGAAAATCCTCCTAGAGTGAGAACTTGATGCGCATGAGCCTTGGCTCAACACTTCACTTGGATTGGATTTTCACATGCTTTTCAAGCTTTTTCAAAAATGTCCTAAGTACAAGCAAAGAAAACAAGTTAAAAATGACACCTTTTTACAAAATTTTCGCAAGACTTCTACTTAAAAACTTGATTTTTGAAAGGTTTACGTCCCACCGGGCGTGCCAATCCCTGTAGACGCGCGAAAATCCCCGCCTCTTGCCTTTTTCAGGGCTCGGAGCGGATCCTCTCGTGTGTCTAAGGCCTATGTATGCAAACAGGGCGTGCCAGCTAGCTTACCTAAGCTAGCGAAGATATTTTTAACACTGACTTCTAAACATGGCGACTGTGAGCAAGTAAGCTCTTGTCGTCGCAGACCTTCTTGCACCGATGCGCAAGGGTCAGTCTGTACGCTTTGCAAAAATTGAGTTTTGGAGAGAAAGTCTACGAAGCGGTTCGAAGTGTCTATTTCGGGTCTTTAAAATGCGATTGCATGTTTTAGATCACGTGGATTTGCACGTGCCTAAGTCTTTTCTTTTATCCCTTTTCGGGCCACCTAGTTTGTGTGTTATGAACACTCCACTACATGGGCAAATTCGAGCGGAGCTTGCTTCGATGCAATATGCGTCCTACCTCATGGTATGGCGTAGATGCAATGCAAACTCACGCTACTCCAAAGGGAAAACCCGAAATGTAAAGACAATACTGAAGGAAAATTACCGAAGGGAAATAACCGAAGGGAGATATGTATATAGATTATGTATATGAGCCCTTACTCGGGTCTTGCAAATAAGAGCGAAGGCTCAATGTGGGTGCGTGCTTGAATGGAAAGACTTACACACACGACATGAAATTAAACCCAAATATAAATTGCAGTATGGCCTTGACTAAGGTCTTGGGAGTAAGAGCGAAGGCTCAATGTGTGTGAGAGTGCTTGAATTGAAGTACTACACACACGACATAAATGAAACCCAAATATAACTGCAATAAGGCCTTTACTAAAGTCTTGGGAATAAGAGCGAAGGCTCAATGTGTGTGAGAGTGCTTGAATTGAAAGACTTACTCACACGACATGAAATGAAACCCAAATAGTATAGGTCGGCCCTTACTTGGGTCTTTCAAATAAGAGCGAAAGCTCAATGTGTGTGAAAGTGCTTGAATTGAAAGACTTACTCACACGACATGAAATGAAACCCAAATAGTATAGGTCGGCCCTTACTTGGGTCTTTCAAATAAGAGCGAAAGCTCAATGTGTGTGAGTGCTTGAATTGAAAGACAACGCACCCAACTTAAGCAAAACCCTTCGAAAATGAAAGTATATGTATATACTTATGTATTATGGGCTGATTAGGCCCGTGTGTGTTCAAAATCGTGCACAACTAGAAGAGTGCACGTGTGTGGGTGTGCCAAGCCACGTTATTACAAGCGGGGGGAGACTATGCTCCATTATTACAACCCCGTATCAAATTGAATCTCAAGCAAGTATACAACTAAAGACCGAGTTTAGACACTTACGAGTAGCTGGTCCGTAGAGGCCTAGCTTGAGCGTGGGCTTGGCCTTTGCCTTGGGCTGCAAACGGGAGCTCCGGGAGGGTGGATGACAAAGGGTGCTGGCCGGCTGCAAGTGGGGCGTGGGATAGGCGCCTCGAAGGTGGCCGGCTGCAAATGGGTGTCGCCTTGATGTGGGGGATTAAAGGGGCTGGGCCAAGTGAGTGTGTAGGGTCACTAGGAGAGTATAGAGTGTTGGGGAGTATGGACCTAAAGGGAGTTTAAGGGAAGGCCGAATGGGAGTCTTAGGGGAAAAGAGATGGCTGGCCGGGTGTAGTTAGGGTAGTTAGGAAGTGGCTGGTGGTTTAGGTTGTGATAGGTTCGGCTAAGTGAGAATGGTGGCAGCAAAGGGTTGATGTGTAGGTAAGGTGGTGGTATGGTGGGTGGCTAGGAGTGGAGAGGGAGTAGAGAAGTTGTTAGGTAGAGTTGGGGGGTACTTACCGAATGGGGAGAAGGTGGTACCCGGCTGGGAGCAAGATGGGCAGGCTGTGAGGCTTGGCCGGGAGGTGGTGGAGATGGTGGTGCAAGCTGTGGTGGGATGGAAGGATGGTGGTGGTGCAGGCGGCGCAGGTGGAGCAGTTGGGGCGGGTTCGGCTGGGCTGGGAAGTGGGGGAAAGAGAGGGCTCGGCTGGGATTGGTGATGGGTTCCATCTTGGAAAACCCACCCCCAAGGAGGGGGGTTTATATAGGGATGGGTAGGTCGGTTAGGGCTGAGTTTGGGGTAGTGGTTAGGTGGTTTAGGTAGGGTGGTATGAAGATAAGGTGGGCTGGAAAGGGTAGGGCCAGATATTTTGAAAACTAGTGGTTTGGATAGATTGTGGGCTAGGGGCGGTTTAGGGGTTTAGGGCTAGGTTAGGTGGTTGGGTTTTAGGGTGAGGTTTAGTGAGCTAGGTTAGGTGATTAGGCTAGGTTTAGGGAAATTAACCTAGGTTTAGGGAAGGATTAGGGAAGTGGGTTAGGTGATTAGGTTGGGATTAGGCCGAGATTAGGGAAGTGGGTTAGGTGATTAGGCTTAGATTAGGGGTGGATTAGGGTGGTAGGCTAGGATTAGGTGTTTTGGGTTAGGTTTAGGTGAGGGAGCTCCCTTTGCATGACCCATAGACCTTAACCATATCATGTTGGTGCAGCCCTAGGTTAGGTTTTGGCTAAGTACAAGCTTAAACCCACTCAATTAGGCTAACCCACATGATTAACCCCAAACTTGACACACAAGTCAAGCTTAATTACAAAACTCTTGATATTATCCATCCCCACTCTCTCTCATGCCCATAATCCCACGTGAATTTCAAGTGGGCCCCACCTCCATTTATGAGAAGGTGATGTGGGCCATGGATAGGGATATTGGATTGGATCTCTGGATCTAAATCCAAATCCAAGTCCACACATGGGTTTGGATTGGGATCTGGATATATATGGTCTAGATCCAATCCAAACTGAACTCTGACTCCTTCGAGCTGGATTCGAAACGGACGATTTGTGCGGGGCCTGACAGCATCAGTACTCCGTCTGCGTTGGGTCTTCGCCAACATGGTCGTCCGCCTCCGTTTCTGCCTTCCGGAGATGACTTCAAATGTGTAAACACCCCGAAATCCCACGAATTCCTCAAAATCCATCTGGTTTTATACAAGCAGCCCCAAAGGGCCATTTTTTTGAGTTTGGAAACCCAGGAGCCTTCCAAATAACCCTGTATATATGTTTTAAACTTTATCTTTCAAAAACATATGATATGACTTTTGAAAACCCTTTTAAAACATGTTTTGAAACCCCGAAGTGGCTTGGCCCGATCAAGACAGGACCAGGAGAGCCAAGAAGAGCCCGGAACCGGAGCACCTGTCGAGCCCGGCGCAGCAACTCTTGTATCTGATTCACATCCCAGGATCTCGAACGTCCAAGACCCTGTTCTTATCAAAATAGCATTTGAAGTCATCTCCGGAAGGCAGAAACGGAGGCGGACGACTATGTTGGCGAAGACCCAACGCAGACGGAGTACTGATGCTGTCAGGCCCCGCACGAATCGTCCGTTTCGAACCCAGCTCGAAGGAGTCAGAGTTCAGTTTGGATTGGATCTGGACCATATATATCCAGATTCCAATCCAAACCCATATGTGGACTTGGATTTGGATTTGGATCCAGAGATCCAATCCAATATCCATATCCATGGCCCACATCACCTTCTCATAAAAGGAGGTGGGGCCCACTTGAAATTCACGTGGGATATTGGGCATGAGAGAGAGTGGGGGTGAAAAATATCAAGAGTGTTGTATTAAGCTTGACTTGTGTGTCAAGTTTGGGTTAATCATGTGGGTTAGCCTAATTGAGTGGGTTTTAAGCTTGTAATTAGCTAAAACCTAACCTAGGGCTGCACCAACATGGGGTGATCAAGGTCTATGGGCCATGCTAAGGGAGCTCCCTCACCTAAACCTAACCCAAAATGACTAATCCTAGCCTAAACCCCTAATCCATCCCTAATCTGAACCTAATCACCTAACCCACTTCCCTAATCCCGGCCTAATCCCAACCTAATCACCTAACCCACTCCCCTAATCCTTCCCTAAACCTAGATTAATTTCCCTAATCCTAGCCTAATCCTAGCCTAATCACCTAACCTAGCTCACTAAACCTCACCCTAAAACCCAACCACCTAACCTAGCCCTAAACCCCTAAACCACACTTAGCCCACGATTTATCCAAACACCTAGTTTTAAAATATCTGGCCCAACCCCATCCAGCCCACCTTATCTACATACCACCCTACCTAAACCACCTAACCACTACCCACAGCCCAGCCCTAACCGACCTACCCATCCCCTATTTAAACCCCCCTCATTGTGGGCGGGTTTTCTAAGTGGGAACCACCCTTCCACCCAGCCGGGCCCTCTCCTTCTCCCATCTCTCACCCAGCCGGGACCACTCCCCAACAGCTCCACCTGCTCCACCAGCCACCACCTGCACCGCCACCTTCCCTCTTCCCTCCATCACCACCATCCCTCAGCCGGACGCCACCACCTCCACCCAACCGAACCAGCCGACAGCCACCTGCCCGCCACCTTCCCACTTCATCCGCCACCTCTCCCCATTCGGTAAGTACCCCAAACTCCCTCAAAGCCCCTCTCTACCACCTCTCCACTCTTAGCCACCCATCCTACCTTCATCTCAGCCCTTTTGCCGCCACCACCTAAACCTAGCCGAACCTAGTATAACCCAAGCTGCCGGCCACTACCTAGCTATCATGTCCCATTCGGCCAACCCCCCTAGGTGTCCTATTTGGCCTTCCCACTAGCTCACCTTTTAGGTCCAGTTTCCCTAAGTACCCAACTTCCCTAGTAACCCTAATACCCACTTATTCAGCCACTCTAAACTCCCTACTTAGAGGCGCCACCTACTTGCCACCAGCCCCCTTCGAGGCGTCTACCCCGCGCCCCACTTGCAGCCGGCCAGCACCCTTGATCACCTACCTTCGCAGAGCTCCCGTTTGCAGCCCAAAGCCAAGGCCACGCTCAAGCAAGACCTCTACGGACCAGCTACTCGTAAGTGTCTAAACTCGGTCTTTAGTCGTACACTTGCTTGAAATTCAATTTGATACAGGGTTGTAATAACGGAGCATAGTCTCCCCCCGCTTGTAATAACGTGGCTTGGCACAACCACACACGTGCACTCTCTTAGTCGTGCACCATTTTGAACACACACGGGCCTAATCAGCCCCTAATATATAAGTGTATATATATACTTTCATTTTCGAAGGGTTTTGTTTAAGTTGGGTGCGTTGTCTTTCAATTCAAGCACTCTCACACACATTGAGCTTTCGCTCTTATTTGAAAGACCCAAGTAAGGGCCGACCTATACTATTTGGGTTTCATTTCTTGTCGTGTGAGTAAGTCTTTCAATTCAAGCACTCTCACACACATTGAGCTTTCGCTCTTATTTGAAAGACCCAAGTAAGGGCCGACCTATACTATTTGGGTTTCATTTCTTGTCGTGTGAGTAAGTCTTTCAATTCAAGCACTCTCACACACATTGAGCTTTCGCTCTTATTTGAAAGACCCAAGTAAGGGCCGACCTATACTATTTGGGTTTCATTTCATGTCGTGTGAGTAAGTCTTTCAATTCAAGCACTTTCACACACATTGAGCCTTCGCTCTTACTCCCAAGACCTTAGTAAAGGCCTTATTGCAGTTATATTTGGGTTTCATTTATGTCGTGTGTGTAGTACTTCAATTCAAGCACTCTCACACACATTGAGCCTTCGCTCTTACTCCCAAGACCTTAGTCAAGGCCATACTGCAATTTATATTTGGGTTTAATTTCATGTCGTGTGTGTAAGTCTTTCAATTCAAGCACGCACCCACATTGAGCCTTCGCTCTTATTTGCAAGACCCGAGTAAGGGCTCATATACATAAGATATATACATATCTCCCTTCGGTTATTTCCCTTCAGTTATTTCCCTTCTGTTATTTCCCTTTAGTATTGTCTTTACATTTCGGGTTTTTCCTTTGGAGTAGCGTGAGTTTGCATTGCATCTACGCCATACCACGAGGTAGGACGCATATTGCATTGAAGCAACCCCCGCTCGAATTCGCCCATGTAGTGGAGTGTTCATAACACACAAAATAGGCGACCCAAAAAGGGATAAAAGAAAAGACTTAGGCACGTGCAAATCCACGTGATCTAAAACATGCAATCGCATCTTAAAGACCCGAAATAGACACCTCGAACCGTTTTGTAGACTTTCTCCCCAAAACTCGATTTTTGCAAAAGCGTACAGACTGACCCTTGCGCATCGGTGCTAGAAGGTCTACGACGACAAGAGCTCACTTGCTCACAGTCGCCACGTTTAGAAGTCAGTGTTAAATATATCTTCGCTAGCTTAAGTAAGCTAGCTGGCATGCCCTATTTGTATACATAGGCCTTAGACGCACGATAAGATCCACTCCAAGCCCCGAAAGAGGCGAAGAGGCGGGGATTTTCGCGCGTCTACAAAATGACATTTTGATAAGAACAGGGTCTTGGACGTTCGAGATCTTGGGGGTATGGATGTGATACGAGAGTTGTTGTGCCGGTTTTGACATGTGCTCCGGTTCCGGGCTCTTCTTAGCTCTTCGCTGGTCCTGTCTTGATTAGGCCAAGCTGCTTTGGGGTTTCAAAAACGTGTTTTAACAGGTTTTCAAAAGCTATATTATATATTTTTGAAATATGAAGTTTAAAACGTATATACAGGGTTGTCTGGAAGGCTCCTGGCTTTCCAGACTCAAAATGGCCCTTTGGGGCTGCTTTTACAAAACCAGATGAATTTGAGAAATTCGTGGGATTTCGGGGTGTTTACAATTTCATGTCGTGTGTGTAAGTCTTTCAATTCAAGCACTCACCCACATTGAGCCTTCGCTTTTATTTGAAAGACCCAAGTAAGGGCCGAGCTATACTATTTGGGTTTTCATTTCATGTCATGTGTGTAAGTCTTTCAATTCAAGCACTCACACACATTGAGCCTTCGCTCTTATTTGAAAGACCCAAGTAAGGGCCGTGTTATACTATTTGGGTTTAATTTCATGTTGTGTGCGTAGTACTTCAATTCATGCACTCACACACATTGAGCTTTCGCTCTTATTCCCAAGACCTTAATCAAGGCCATACTGCAAGTTATATTTGGGTTTAATTTCATGTCGTGTGTGTAAGTCTTTCAATTCAAGCACGCACCCACATTGAGCCTTCACTCTTATTCGCAAGACCCGAGTAAGGGCCCATATACATACTCTATATACATATTTCCCTTCGGCATTTACATTACAAGTCATTTCCCTTTGGTTATTTCCCTTCGGCATTGTCTTTACATTCGGGTTTTCCCTTTGTAGTAGTGTGAGTTTGCATTGCATCTACGCCATACCACGAGGTAGGACGCATATTGCATCGAAGCAAGCCCCGTATTCCCGCTCAAATTCGCCCCATGTAGTGGAGTGTTCATAACACACAAACTAGGTGGCCCGAAAAGGGACAAAAAGAAAAGACTTAGGCACGTGCAAATCCACGTGATCTAAAATCTGCAACCGTATCTAAAAGACCCGAATTAGACACCTCGAACCGCTTCGTAGGCTTTCTATACCTTAAAACTCGATTTTTCAAAGCGTACAGACTGACCCTTGCGCATCGGTGCAAGAAGGTCTGCGACGATAAGAGCTCACTTGCTCACAGTCGCCATGATTAGAAGTCAGTTTAAAATATATCTTCGCTAGCTTAGGTAAGCTAGCTGGCATGCCCTGTTTATATAAATAGGCCATAGACACACGAGAAGATCCGCTCCAAACCCTGAAAAGGCGAAGAGGTGGGGATTTTCGGGCGTCTACACTTGTATGAGTGCTTCATACTCAGCTACGTTATTGGAACATTCGAAATCTAAGCGGACTGCTATAGGAATCTCACCCTTTTCAGGGGAGATTAGGATGACCCCAGCGCCAGCCCCTCGTTGGTTTCATGCCCCATCGAAGTGCATCTTCCACACTTGGTTTTCGAAATTGTTTGCCAAAATGTGGTTTTGAAAGTGGTTTTGTAATATGCCTTCATCAGGCATTTCAATAAGCGTGGGATATGCGTCCTCTAAGGGGAACTCAGCCACGTAATCTGCTAGGGCTTGCCCCTTAATGGAGATCTGGTGATGGTATTTCAGATCATACTCCATTAGAAGGAGTTGCCATTTGCCCAATCTACCCGTGAGAATGGGTTTTTCGAACAAGTGCTTGATTGGATCAAGCTTGAACACTATCCAGATCTCATGATCTAGGAAATAGTGTCTGAATTTCTGGCAGGCCCAGACTAGGGCCAAGCACGTCTCCTTATGGGTGTCATCCTCGTATTGAGCCAATAGGGCTCCTAAAGCATTCGCATGCACGGAGATGTAAAGCAAAAACGGTTTTCCTTGTTTTGGAGAGTTCAAAACGGAGGGATTAACCAAGTATGCCTTCAATCTCTCGAAGGACTTTTGGCATTCGTCATCTCAAAAGAATTTCGTCCCCTTCCTCAACAGTTTGTTGAAGGGTTCGCATCTAGTCGCCAGATTCAATATGAATCGGCGAACGGATTGTAAACGACCCTAAAGGCTACGGATTTGAGTGAGATTGGAGGGTGGAGCCATGTCTATGATGGCTCAACACTTAGAGGGGTCGACTTCTATACCCCTTTGGCTCACTATAAAGCCCAGAAGCTTCCCTGATTCTACCCCGAATACACATTTTTGAGGGTTTAGCTTTACTTTGTAAAGCCTAAGCCTTTCAAAAATCTTTTGCAAACATTCGATATGAGTGCATCGGGTTTTGGATTTTGCCCAGAGATCATCTACATACACTTCTACGAGCTCATGAATTTGATCATGGAAGATCGTGGTCATGGCTCGTTGGTATGTTGCGCCGGCATTTTTCAAACCAAAGGGCATGACTGTATAGCAGTACGTGCCCCATGGGGTTGTGAAGGCGGTCTTACCCTGATCTCGTGGACTTAGTTTAATTTGATTATAGCCTGAATAGCCATCCATAAATGAAAACATTTCATGATTTGTAGTACTATCGACTATCAAATCTATGTTTGGTAAAGGATAATTATCCTTTGAAGAGGCTTTATTCAGGTTTCTGAAATCGATGCATATTCGAATTTTCCCATTGGTTTTTCGAACTACAATGATATTTGACAACCAATCAGAATACGCAATGGGTTTTGTAAATCCGGCTTTTAACAAATCTTTTAAACCCTCTTTGACTTGCGTGTGTACATTCGGGTGTATTTTCCTAAGCTTCTGCTTTATGGGTTTTACACCTACATCTAAGGGAAGACGATGCTCGACAATGCTGGGGTCTATGCCCGGCATGTCATCATACGTCCATGCAAACACATCTAAATAGGTTCGTAGAAATGCAATGAATGCTAACCTTTCAGTTTCATGCAAGCATGCGCCTATTTTGATGGATTTGGGATTGGAATCATCCCCTAGGTTCACCTCTATGAAATCTCCTCCTACTGATTGGGAAGGTCTTTCAAAATCGAGAATTTTATGAAATTCTGGGAGCTCAGAGGTAGGATCTTCCTCAAGGGGATCCACTTCTGGGCTTTGATCATTCTCGTGGGCTATAGACCCAAGGGAATTTGATGCGTGATTTTCAAAAAGACCTGGTTTTGTACTTGGATTTTCAAGTGATTTCGAAATTCTTGGTCTGGCTATGCAGACGACGTTTCCTTCGAAATCCTTTTCTTTTGCCAAAGTCCTACCAGGAGCAGCTATATACAAAATCTTTTTGGTATTTTCCAAATTTTCGATTTTTTTGGGTTATTGTAAAACAAGAACCTTGGGAACTATACAAAGCACTCTTTTTTTGAGTTTTTGTTTTTCCATTGTTTTTGGTTTTTCTTGTTTTTCGATTTTTTTGATTTTAAGCTTTTCAAATGTTTTTGTATTTTTATAAAAGGGATCTTCCATCATACCTACAAAGGGAAAACACTACGGGTTAGACTCAGAATAGGAGATCTAAATCGTAGGTCTCTTCTAAGACAGGTTCCGGGGCACCCTTGACCCAGGTGGTCACAGGGGGTGGCTCCGGCGGTATTCGGGGAGTATAGCCGATCCCATATCGGCTTGGATTGGTCCTAAGAAGGATGGGCTCTAGGAGACCCTGGTTCTGTGCCCCTAGACTCTTGTAGGGCGTGTAGCCCATGTTCAACAACATGTTCCACGACTTTCTATTTTTTGAAAAGACAAGGTACAAGTCGTGGTCCTGGAACATGCTGTCGTCCATATTGTGCTCATATGGCCTCTTGTCCAGGGGCTTTGGAAATGGGGAACGCTTGGGTTTTCCTCGAAGGGTTAGAATCGGGAGGGGGCCTACTTTGGGCGGCCCCTTCACACATACAACCTTCCTAGGGTTGTTTAACACGAGCTAAGGTGGCTCGATCACAATTTGCCCCAGGTTAGCCTCATGGGCCCGGGAGCTCGATAAACAAGGGGAGTTTATGATCCCCTGAAGCTGTGGGTGACTCTCACCTAGGATCACTACGACCTGGTCCCTAAAAGGGATCTTAACACACCTGTGGAAGGTGGATGGCACAACGCACAAGCTGTGTATCTAGGGTCTTTCCAGCAACAGGTTATAATGGGGGTGGATGTCTAAGACATGGAACACCCCCATGTGTTCGATCCCTCCCGTTTCCATTGGGAGTTCGATGGATCCTAACGGCCTAGACGCATTCCCATCGTATCCAGTGATAACGATGGGGCTTGGGTTCACTGAAGTCAAGGTGACTCTGATTTTATACGCCACATGAAGTGGAAGGATGTTGAGCCCTCCTCCACCATCGACTAGGCACCTGTCCAAAGAGTGGTTGTTCAGAACCACCTCGATATGGAGGGACTGGTTGTGGGATTCATAGGGCCTATCTACATCATCTTCCGAGAAAGTAATGGGCAATTCTGCTCCTAATAAAGCCACTTGGGCGGACAAGGATTTCGGACTTATGTTCGAATCAACCTTGGCCCTTTCTAGAATTTTCTCTAATACAAGTCTATGCCTAGGCGAGGTTTGTATAAGCTCTAAGATAGACATGTGAATAGGAATCTTTGAAAGGTGGTTTTCAAAGTCATAAGGATTTAGGATGACTTTGTCCTTATCTGCTTTTGGCAGAACACTAGGGATACATGCTTTTGAGGGGCCAGGCACACTGACCACCTTTTGAGCACCTTGAAGGTGCGGGGGTTGATAGATCCTCCCGGATCTAGTCACTTCCCCCACGACCAGCCTAGGGTTCGCGCTAAATTTGGCTCCAAGGATGAGTTGAGGAGAACCTTGGATTTTCAAAACTGGTTTTGCCGGGGTTTCCACTTTCGATGGTCCCCGAATGACGATTTGGGCGGGCTTCTTGTACAGTACAAGAGTGGGTGCACAAGTGGGTCGACCAGGCTCTGGTTTTTGCGCTAGTTGCTTAGAAATGGTGAGGGTACATACCTCCTTTCCTTTCCCACTGCCACTGGCGTGTTTGGGAAAGGGTTCTTTGAAGATATCTTGTGGTGGCTCAGGTTCCGCAGTGACCTGGAGCCGGCCTTATGCTATCAAGTTCTCAATTTTATTTAAAAGGGAGAAACAGCGTTTGGTATCATGGCCTTTGAGCCGATGATACTTACAAAGTCGATTTAAATACCCCACTTTGGAAGTGACTCCTTCGGGGATTTCGGGGAGTTCTATCATGCCTTGGGCAAGTAGGAGGTCTAGGACCTCCGACACAGGTTGCCTCAGCGGTGTATACTCCCGTTTTTCAACCGGTTTTTGAAAGGTTCACTCCCTCTTGTTTTCTAATTTTTCAAAATTTTTGGAAGTACCTACCACGCCTGGATCCACCCGGACATTGGCGATTTTATGGGGCTTTGCCCCTTTGTCCATCGTGGGTAGCCCGTATGTGATGGGCTTTTCCAAGCGGGTTTTAGAAACGGTACTTCCTTTCCACAAGTGATCGTATGTCCCTTTTCTCAAGTTGGTTTCGAAAAGGGAGGCCTTTTTTATCAACTTATGGAAAGTTGAGATCTCATGGAGCAAGAGAAGGGTTTTTAACTCGGTTTTAAAGTTATCCAGGATCAGCATGACTGCTCATCCTTCGGATATGGGCTCTCGCACTTGGCCCAAAAGTGACTTCCATCTTATAATGAAGGCATGTACGTCTTCGTTCATGCCTTGCTTTGTATCCCTTAAGGTAATCAGAGTCGGCGTGACTTCTACGTTGTGTGCAAATCTTTGCATGAAGCAGTTCGCTAACTCTTCAAAAGTAGCGAACTAGCTTAAGTCGTAGGAAGCCAGCCATTTGGTAGCTGTGCCTTTAAGGGATAAAGGGAACCAATACACCCATTTCATCGAGTCCTTTTTCTTCTTATGGGCTCGATGCGAGAAAAGATGCAAGTGAGACCTAGGGTCTCCCATGCCATCATACCGATGGAAGTTCGGTATTTCATCGTCACTGTCTGTTTCGTAATCCACAGGAAGGAAATCAGATAGGGCGTAGCTTCTTTTCTCTTTATTCTGCCCTTTTAGCAACTACTGTAGGGCTTTACGGTCCTTTTGTGTGAAGGACTCGTGGTATTGGTTGCCTTCCATTACGGAGGCCTCTTTGTGCTTGCGAGGTTTTTCAGATTTTTTCTTAGGCCTTTGTTCACCGTTTGATGAACACGAATCGCCTACTTCAGCCTCTTGGCTGAGAGCATCGATTTTGGCCTCAAACTCCCTTCTCAGGTCCTCGATCTCATCTAGTTTTATTTTGTTTTTGAAAATCCACCTAGAGTGAGAACTTGATGCGCATGAGCCTTGGCTCGACACTTCACTTGGATTGGATTTTGACATGCTTTTCAAGCTTTTTCAAAATTTCCTAAGTACAAGCAAAGAAAACAAGTTAAAAACGACACCTTTTTAACAAAATTTTTCGCAAGCTCCTAACTTAAAAACTCGATTTTTGAAAGGCTCACGTCCCACCGGGCGTGCCAATCTCTGTAGACGCACGAAAATCCCCGCCTCTCGCCTTTTTAGGGCTTTAAGCAGATCCTCTCGTGTGTCTAAGGCCTATTTATATAAACAGGGCGTGCCAGCTAGCTTACCTAAGCTAGCGAAGATATATTTTAAGCTGACTTCTAATCGTGGCGACTGTGAGCAAGTGAGCTCTTGTTGTCGCAGACCTTCTTGCACCGATGCACAAGGGTCAGTCTATACACTTTGAAAAATCGAGTTTTGGGAGTATAGAAAGCCTACGAAGCAGTTCGAGGTGTTTAATTCGGGTCTTTTAGATATGATTGCAGATTTTAGATCACGTGGATTTGCACGTGCCTAAGTCTTCCTTTTTATCCCTTTACGGGCCACCTAGGTGTGTGTTATGAACACTCCACTACATGGGGCGAATTTGAGCGGGAATACGGGGCTTGCTTCGATGCAATATGCGTCCTACCTCGTGGTATGGCGTAGATGCAATGCAAACTCACGCTACTCCAAAGGGAAAACCTGAATGTAAAGACAATGCCGAAGGGAAATAACCGAAGGGAAATGACTTGTAATGTAAATGCCGAAGGGAGATATGTATATAGGGTATATACGTGCCCTTACTTGGGTCTTGCAAATAAGAGCGAAGGCTCAATGTAGGTGCGTGCTTGAATTGAAAGACTTACACACACGACATGAAATAAAACCCAAATATAACTTGCAGTATGGCCTTGATTAAGGTCTTGGGAATAAGAGCGAAAGCTCAATGTGTGTGAGTGCTTGAATTGAAGTACTACGCACACAACATGAAATTAAACCCAAATAGTATAGCTCGGCCCTTACTTGGGTCTTTCAAATAAGAGCGAAGGCTCAATGTGTGTGAGTGCTTGAATTGAAAGACTTACACACACGACATGAAATGAAAACCCAAATAGTATAGCTCGGCCCTTACTTGGGTCTTTCAAATAAGAGAGAAGGCTCAATGTGTGTGAGTGCTTGAATTGAAAGACTTACACACACGACATGAAATGAAAACCCAAATAGTATAGGTCGGCCCTTACTTGGGTCTTTCAAATAAGAGCGAAGGCTCAATGTGTGTGAATGCTTGAATTGAAAGACTTACACACACGACATGAAATGAAAACCCAAATAGTATAGGTCGGCCCTTACTTTGGTCTTTCAATTAAGAGCGAAGGCTCAATGTGTGTGAGTGCTTGAATTGAAAGACAATGCACCCAACTTAAGCAAAACCCTACAAAAATTAAAGTATATATATATTTACGTATTAGGGGCTGATTAGGCCCGTGTGTGTTCAAAATCGTGCACAACTAAGATAGTGCACGTGTGTGGGTGTGCCAAACCACGTTATTACAAGCGGGGGGAGACTATGCTCCGTTATTACAACCCCGTATCGAATTGAATCTTAAGCAAGTATACAACTAAGGACCGAGTTAGGCACTTACTAATAGCTGGTCTGAAGATGCCTTGCTTGAGCGTAGGCTTGGCCTTCGCCTTGGGCTGCAAAAGGGAGCTTCGCGAGGTTGAACGGCAAGGGGAGATGCAGGCCGGATGTCTTTGGTGCACGGAAGAGGCGCCTTGAAGATGGCCGGCTACTAAGGATGGGCTGGTTTTGGTGTGTTGGGCTAAAGGAGCCTAAGTAAGGTCACTAGGGAGAGTGTAGTGTTGGGGAGTATGGCACTAAAGGGGAGCCTAAGAGAAGGTCTAATGGAGCATCTAAGGTTGGCGGGTGGCTGGCCGAAAGAAGAGGTGATAGTCGGTTGGAGTGGCCGACTAGGGGAACTTGATGGTGGCGGGCTGCTAGGGTGGCTAGGAGTGGTGGAAGGGAAGGGAACTAGCTAGGAGATGGGATATACAGTTTGTGCGCTGTGCCATCCACCTTCCACAGGTGTGTCAAGATCCCTTTTAGGGACCAGGTCGTAGTGATCCTAGGTGAGAGTCACCCACAGCTTCAGGGGATCATAAACTCCCCTTGTTTATCAAGCTCCAAGGCCCATGAGGCTAACCTGGGGCAAATTAGGGTTGAGCCACCTCGGCTCGTGTTGAACAACCCTAGGAAGGTTGTATGTGTGAAGGGACCGCCCAAAGTAGGCCCCCTCCCGACTTTAATCCTCTTAGGAAAACCCAAGCGTTCCCTATTTCCAAAGCCCCTGGACAAGAGGCCATACAAGCCTAATATGGACGATAGCATGTTCCAGGACCACGATTTGTATCCAACTTTTTCAAAAAACAAAAAGTCGTGGAACATGTTGTTGAACATGGGCTACACGCCCTACAAGAGTCTAGGGGCACAAAACCAGGATCTCCTAGAGCCCATCCTGCCTAGGGCCAATCCAAGCCGATATGGGATCGGCTATACCCCCCGAATACCGCCGGAGCCACCCCCTGTGACCACCTGGGTCAAGGGTGCCCCGGAGCCTGTCTTAGAAGAGACCTACGATTTAGACCTCCTATTCTGAGTCTAACCCGTAGTGTTTTCCCTTTGTAGGTATGACGGAAGATCCCTTTTCTAAAAATACCAAAAACATTTGAAAAACTTAAAATAAAAAAAATCAAAAAACAAGAAAAACCAAAAACAATGGAAAAACAAAAACACGAAAAAAGAGTGTTGTGTATAGTTCCCAAAATTCTTGTTTTACAAAAACCCAAAAAAATTGAAAATTTGGAAAATACCAAAAAGATTTTGTACATAGCTGCTCCTGGTAGGACTTTGGCAAAAGAAAAGGATTTCAAAAGAAACGTCGTCTCCATAGCCAGACCAAAAATTTCAAAATCACTTGAAAATCCAAGTACAAAACCAGGTCATTTTGAAAACCACGCATCAAGTTCCCTCGAGTCTATAGCCCACGAGAATGATCAAAGCCCAGAAGTGGACCCCCTTGAGGAAGATCCCACTTCTGAGCTCCCAGAATTTCATATGATTCTAGATTTTGAAAGACCTTCCCAATCAGTAGGAGGAGATTTCATAGAGGTGAACCTAGGGGATGATTCCAATCCCAAAACCATCAAAATAGGTGCATGCTTGCATGAAACTGAAAAGTTAGCATTCATTGCATTTCTACGAACCTATTTAGATGTGTTTGCATGGACGTATGAAGACATGCCGGGCATAGATCCCAGCATAGTCGAGCATCGTCTTCCCTTAGATGCAGGTGTAAAACCCATAAAGCAGAAGCTTAGGAAAATACACCCGAATGTACACACGCAACTCAAAGAGGGTTTAGAAGATCTGCTAAAAGCCGGATTTATAAAACCCATTGCGTATTCTGATTGGTTATCAAATATCGTTGTAGTTGGGATAATTATCCTTTACCCAACATAGATTTGATAGTCGATAGTACTGCAAATCATGAAATGTTTTCATTCATGGATGGCTATTCAGGCTATAATCAAATCAAACTAAGTCCACGAGATCAGGGTAAGACCGCCTTCACAACCCCATGGGGCACGTACTGCTATACAGTCATGCCCTTTGGTTTGAAAAATCCCGGCGCAACATACCAACGAGCCATGAACACGATCTTCCATGATCAAATTCATGAGCTTGTAGAAGTGTATGTAGATGATCTCTTGGCAAAATCCAAAACCCGATGCACCCATATCGAATGTTTACAAAAAATTTTCGAAAGGCTTAGGCTTTACAAAGTAAAGCTAAACCCTCAAAAATGTGTGTTCGGGGTAGAATCAGGGAAGCTTCTAGGCTTTATGGTAAGCCAAAGGGGAATAGAAGTCGACCCCTCTAAGTGTCGAGCCATCATAGACATGGCTCCACCCTCCAATCTCACCTAAATCCGTAGCCTCCAGGGTCGATTACAATCCGTGCGCCGATTCATATCGAATCTGGCAACTAGATGCGAACCCTTCAACAAACTGTTGAGGAAGGGTACGAAATTCTTATGGGATGACAAATGCCAAAAGTCCTTCGAGAGACTGAAGGCATACTTGGTTAATCCCCCCGTTTTGAATCCTCCAAAACAAGGAAAACCGCTTTTATTATACATCTCCGTGCATGTAAATGCTTTAAGAGCCCTGTTGGCTCAATACGAGGATGACACCCATAAGGAGTATGCCATCTACTATATTTCGAAAACTCTCTTGGCTTATGAACGAAATTATCAAGCCATGGAGAAGACATGCCTGGCCCTAGTCTGGGCCTGCCAGAAGTTCAGACACTATTTCCTAGATCATGAGATCTGGATAGTGTCCAAGCTTGATCCAATCAAGCACTTGTTCGAAAAACCCATTCTCATGGGTAGATTGGGCAAATGGCAGCTCCTTCTAATGGAGTATGATCTGAAATACCATCACTAGATCTCCATTAAGGGGTAAGCCCTAGCAGATTACGTGGCTGAATTTCCCTTAGAGGATGCATATCCCACTCTTGTCGAAATGCCCGACGAAGGCATATTGCAAAACCATTTTCAAAACCACATTTTGGCAAACTCTTTCGAAAACCAAGTGTGGAAAATGCACTTCGACGGGGCACGAAACCAACGAGGGGCTGGTGCTGGGGTCATCCTAATCTCCCCTGAAAAGGGTGAGATTCCCATAGCAGTCCGCTTAGATTTCGAATGTTCCAACAACGTAGCTGAGTATGAAGCACTCATACAAGGCTTAAGGATTTCGAAAACTCTAGGGGCATCGTGCATTGAGGTCTTTGGAGATTCGCTCCTTGTCATAAACCAAGTTTTGAAAATTTGGCAAGTACGTAATGAGAAACTACTTCCATATCACGAGTTGGCCACTCGATTGGTCCAATCCTTCCAGTCGTGTAAGCTCACACACGTAGGAAGAGAGGACAATGGCATCGCCGATGCCCTCTCCTCCTTGGGTTCAGCCCTGAAGGTCGATCCCATTTCGGGGACCAGATCTTTGGAAATATGGCATGGGCCCCATCCATCCACACACGACTTGGATATTTGCCAAAACAACCCATAGTCTATTGAAAAACCCTGGTTCTATGACATAAAACAATTTTTAGAAAATGGGGGATTCACCGAGGATGCCACATCCAAAGATAAGGCATTCATTTGTAAGATTTCGACCCGATACACCATTCTGGGTGGGGTCTTATACAAAAAGAGTTTTACCGGCATTCTGCTTAGGTGTATCGACCTAGAGGAGGCTAGGATAGTAATGCATGAGTTCCACGATGGAGAATGTGGAGGTCATGTTAATGCCAACATGATGGCAATGAAAATACTTAGAGGGGGCTATTTCTGGTCCACCTTGAAAAAGGATTGTCACGATCATGTTAGGAGGTGTCATCCGTGTCAAGTGCATGGGCATGCCATTCATATCCCTTCATCTGCATTGCATTCCGTGGTCAGCCCCTGGCCATTTACCATGTGGGCGTTTGACATTGTAGGCCCAATATTTCCAAAGGCCTCGAATGGGCATCGATTTATTTTAGCAGCCACGGAGTATTTCTCCAAGTGGGTGGAAGCCATTTCCCTAACCAATGTAATGGGGCAACATGTGGTGGCTTTCATCCGGAGGAATATCTTGGCTCGATTTGGGGTTCCACGAGACCTTGTGTCTGATAATGGTACCCCATTCAAGAACGAGCGGATGGTTAAGTTGTGCAACACGTATGGCATAACTCACCACTTCTCCTCGCCCTACTACCCTCAAGGCAACGGCCAAGCCGAAGCCACAAACAAGACTCTCATTAGTATTATTGAGAAAACCTTAGAGAAGGGTAGGACGTGGCACGAGAAGCTGGATGAAGCCTTATGGGCTTATAGGACTTCCATCCGGACTCCCACGAATGCCACACCATTCGAGTTGGTCTATGGCACAAACGCCATTCTTCCCATCCATACCCAACTGCATTCATTCCATACATCCCTAGCACTCGACCTCCCCCTAGAGACGCTTCAGCATGCTAGAATGGCCGAACTAGATTTGCTAGATGAGAGGCGACTCCTTGCCGTGGATCATGCTCGTGCATACCGGCAAAGGATAGCCCGACATTATAGCAAACACATGAGACCTCGCCACTTTGAAGTGGGAGATCTGGTCTTAAAAACCATCCACCATCGTGGCCCACACCCCCTAGGCAAGTGGCGCCCCAACTGGGATGGACCCTATGTTGTACGAGCAACCACTACGAACAATTCGTATTGGTTGATCGATGTAGAAGGTAGGAATTTAGCAGATCCTATCAATATTCAATACTTAAAGAAGTATCATGTGTAGGATCTGGATTAAATTCCATTTTTCAAAAATTTTAGGGATAGCTGCCTTGAGACATGTGAATAAGGTGCAAAGGCAAGTCGTGTGAACCTAAGTGAAGAGAATTCGCACTTGTGAAAGAGTGGAGTTTTCAAAATCGTGGTTACATTTCAAAATCCTTCTTCTTACAAAGAAAGGCCTAGTTCAACATAGCAAGATACTTGCAAGTGGTACATGCTATTTCTAAATAGGCTGATCTGGAATGGATCGAGTGTAGGCTTGGGATAAGTCCTCCCCTCTTCTCTTCTATTTCCAAAAGGAAAACAAAGGCCCAAAACAAAAGGGAATTTCCCATTCAAAGTCTCTTTCCAAAAGAAAGAAACCAGAATTTAAAAGAAAAATCGAATCTCTTGTGAAAAAGAGGGAAAAAAAAAATACTCCCAAAGGGAGACCCTCTATGAAAAAAAGGAAAAAGAGGCCAAAAAGCTCAAAAAGAGCAGTTTTCCGCCTTCTATGCCTCAAACCACGGGACCCTTCAGAAGGGACCGTGGTATCTCTTTCCCATCCCTGGCTTATCCCAAGCTAAAGCATGGTTCATTTCGAGGAATCCTAAAGTAAAAATAGGATTTCCTTACTTGAATTTCATCTTGTTTGAGAATTCGACATTTCAAGTAAGGCATAGGAATTTGAAATACAGCTTATTTTCTTATAAAACCTCCGCTAGATAAGCGAGTGTTAAGACTCAAACAAGGGCAAGCACGAAGAGCTCGAGATCCTTAGGATCGAGGCTCAAGACAGTTGTCCCTTTTGTAAATAAGTTTTGAAAACCGAACATCGAACAGCATAGGATTTGCTCACTTGGAGCAGTAGACCTTGTAAAGTCTCTAGAGTTCGACCACATCTGGTCCCTGGGAGGTCGCCACTTTTGGCACCACACCCATGTCATTTGCATTCCATGCATGGTACTTGCATGAACATGATCCCATTTAGGACCAGATTCCATGTAGAACCCTTTGGCGTGATATCTCCTCCTACTAGAGTTTGTAATTTGAGATTTTTGCTAAAAATGGGGACGATCCCATGTTCTTCGTGGATAGATCTAGGGAGACATTAAAAGGGGTGTTTGTCATCTTTGCCCTTATCCAAATCGATTTGGACAAGGCCAAAGAGGGGCATCTGTAAACACCCCGAAATCCCATGAATTTCTTCAAAATAAACCTGGTTTTGTAAAAGCAGCCCCAAAGGGCCATTTTGAGTTTGGAAACCCAGGAGCCTTCCAGACAACCCTGTATGTACATTTTAAACTTCATACTTCAAAAATATGTAATATAGCTTTTGAAAACCTGTTAAAACACGTTTTTGAAACCCCGAAGCGACTTGGCCCGATCAAGACAGGACCAGGAGAGCTAAGAAGAGCCCGGAACCGGAGCACACGTCGAGCCCGGCGCAGCAACTCTTGTATCACATCCAGGATCTCGAACGTCCAAGACCCTGTTCTTATCAAAATATCATTTGAAGTCATCTCCGGAAGGCAGAAACGGAGGCGGACGACCATGTTGGCGAAGACCCAACGCAGACGGAGTACTGATGTTGTCAGGCCCCGCACGAATCGTCCGTTTCGAACCCAGCTCGAAGGAGTCAGAGTTCAGTTTGGATTGGATCTGGACCATATATATCCAGATCCCAATCCAAACCCATATGTGGACTTGGATTTGGATTTGGATCCAGAGATCCAATCCAATATCCATATCCATGGCCCACATCACCTTCTCATAAATGGAGTTGGGGCCCACTTGAAATTCACGTGGGATATTGGGCATGAGAGAGAGTGGGGATGGAAAATATCAAGAGTGTTGTAATTGAGCTTGACTTGTGTGTCAAGTTTGGGGTTAATCATGTGGGTTAGCCTAATTGAGTGGGTTTAAGCTTGTAATTAGCTAAAACCTAACCTAGGGCTGCACCAACATGAGGTGGTTAAGGTCTATGGGCCATGCAAAGGGAGCTCCTTCACCTAAACCTAACCCAAAACACCTAATCCAAGCCTACCCCCCTAATCCACCCCTAATCTGAGCCTAATCACCTAACCCACTTCCCTAATCCCGGCCTAATCCCAACCTAATCACCTAACCCACTTCCCTAATCCTTCCCTAAACCTAGGTTAATTTTCCTAATCCTAGCCTAAACCTAGCCTAATCACCTAACCTAGCTCACTAAACCTCACCCTAAAACCCAACCACCTAACCTAGCCCTAAACCCCTAAACCATCCTTAGCCCACAATCTACCCAAACCCCTAGTTTTCAAAATATCTGGCACAACCCTTTTCTCCCACCTTATCTACATACCACCCTATCTAAACCACCTAACCACTACCCCAAGCCCAGCCCTAACCGACCTACCCATCCCTATTTAAACCCCCCCCCCCCTTGGGGGCGGGTTTCCTATCTAGAAGGACCCTTTCCAGCCCAGCCGGGACCACTCTCCACTTCCCCCAGCTCCATCTGCTCCACCTCCCAACACCACCCGCACCACCACCGCCACCACCATTCCAGCCGAAGCCCCCTCCATCATCATCCTCTTCACCCAACCGAACCAGCCGAGCCCCCACATCCGGCTGCTCCTCTTCCAGCCACCGCTTCTCTCCATACGGTTAGTACTCCTTTCTTCGTCTTACCTTCTTTTCACTCCCTCTCCACTCTCAGCCACCTAAACCCTACCACAACACCCTACCACTAGCCATTTCCCCTATGCTGCCACCCTTCTCACTCAGCCGAACCTAGTCATCCTAGCCACCTAGCTACATTCGGCCACCCTATAGGACTCCCATTCGGCCTTCCCCTAAACTCCCCTTAGGCCCATATTCCCTAACCCTCTATACTCCCCATTCGTGACCCTACACACTTACTTGGCCCACCCCTTTAATCGCCCACATCAAGGCGACACCCACTTGCAATCGGCCACCTTCGAGGCGCTTATCCCGCACCCGACTTGCAGCCGACCAGCACCCTTGGTCACCCATCCTCGCGAAGCTCCCGTTTGCAGCCCAAGGCGAAGGCCAAGCCCACGTTCAAGCAAGGCCTCTACGGACCAGCTACTCGCAAGTGCCTAAACTCGGTCTTTAGTTGTATACTTGCTTGAGATTCAATTTGATACGGGGTTGTAATAACGGAGCATAGTCTCCCCCCGCTTGTAATAACGTGGCTTGGCACACCCACACACGTGCACTCTCTTAGTCGTGCACGATTTTGAACACACACGGGCCTAATCTGCCCCTAATACATAAGTATATATATTTTCATTTTTGAAGGGTTTTGCTTAGGTTGGGTGCATTGTCTTTCAATTCAAGAACTCACACACATTGAGCTTTCGCTCTTATTTAAAAGACTCGAGTAAGGGCCGACCTATACTATTTGGGTTTCATTTCATGTCGTGTGAGTAAGTCTTTCAATTCAAGCACTCTCACACACATTGAGCTTTCGCTCTTATTTGAAAAACCCAAGTAAGGGCCGACCTATACTATTTGGGTTTCATTTCATGTCGTGTGAGTAAGTCTTTAATTCAAGCACTTTCACACACAATGAGCCTTCGCTCTTACTCCCAAGACCTTAGTAAAGGCCTTATTGCAGTTATATTTGGGTTTCATTTCATGTCATGTGAGTAAGTCTTTAATTCAAGCACTTTCACACACATTGAGCCTTCGCTCTTACTCCCAAGACCTTAGTCAAGGCCATACTGCAATTTATATTTGGGTTTAATTTCATGTCGTGTGTGTAAGTCTTTCAATTCCAGCACGCACCCACATTGAGCCTTCGCTCTTATTTGCAAGACCCGAATAAGGGCTCATATACATAATCTATATACATATCTCCCTTCGGTTATTTCCCTTCGGTTATTTCTCTTCGGTTATTTCCCTTCGGTTATTTCCCTTCAGTTATTTCCCTTCAGTATTGTCTTTACATTTCGGGTTTTCCCTTTGGAGTAGCGTGAGTTTGCATTGCATCTACGCCATACCACGAGGTAGGACGCATATTGCATCAAAGCAAGCCCCGCTCGAATTCGCCCACGTAGTGGAGTGTTCATAACACACAAACTAGGTGGCCCGAAAAGGGATAAAAGAAAAGACTTAGGCACGTGCAAATCCACGTGATCTAAAACATGCAATCGCATTTTAAAAACCCGAAATAGACACCTCGAACCGCTTCGTAGATTTTCTCTCCAAAAACTCGATTTTTTGCAAAGCGTACAGACTGACCCTTGCGCATTGGTGCAAGAAGGTCTGCGACGATAACAACTTACTTGCTCACAGTCGCCACGTTTAGAAGTCGGTGTTAAAAATATCTTCGCTAGCTTAGGTAAGCTAGCTGGCACGCCCTGTTTGCATACATAGGCCTTAGACACACGAGAGGATCCACTCCAAGCCCTGAAAAAGGCAAAGAGGCGAGGATTTTCACGCGTCTACAGAGATTGGCACACCCGGTGGGATATGAGCCTTTCAAAAATCGAGTTTGTAAGTAGAAGTCTTGCAAAAATTTTAAAAAAAGGTGTCATTTTAACTTATTTTCTTTTGTTTGTACTTAGGATATTTTGAAAAAGCTTGAAAAGCATGTCAAAATCCAATCCAAGTGAAGTGTCGAGCCAAGGCTCATGTGCATCAAGTTCTCACTCTAGGAGGATTTTCAAAAACAAAATAAAACTAGATGAAATCGAGGATTTGAGAAGGGAGTTTGAGGCCAAAATCGATGCTCTCAGCCAAGAGGCTGAAGTAGGCGATTCATGTTCATCGAACGGTGAACAAAGGCCTAAAAAGAAATCTGAAAAACCTCGCAAGCAAAAAGAGGCCTCCATAATGGAAGGCAACCAATACCACGAGTCCTTCACACAAAAGGACCGTAAAGCCCTACAGCAGTTGCTAAAAGGGCAGAATAAAGAGAAAAGAAGCTACGCCCTGTCTGATTTCCTTCCTATGGACTACGAAACAGACAGTGACGATGAAATACCGAACTTCCATCGGTATGATGGCATGGGAGACCTTAGGTCTCACTTGCAGCTTTTTTCACGTCGAGCCCATAAGAAGAAAAAGGACTCGATGAAATGGGTGTATTGGTTCCCTCTATCCCTTAAAGGCACAGCTGCCAAATGGCTGGCTTCCTACGACTTAAGCCAGTTCGCTACTTTTGAAGAGCTAGCGAATTGCTTCATGCAAAGATTTGCACACAACGTAGAAGTCACGCCAACCCTGAATACCTTAAGGGATACAAAGCAAGGTATGAACGAAGACGTGCATGCCTTCATTATAAGATGGAGGTCACTTTTGGGCCAAGTGCAAGAGCCCATATCCGAAGGATGCGCAGTAATGCTCATCCTGGATAATTTCAAAAGCGAGTTAAAAACCCTTCTCTCGCTCCACGAGATTTCAACTTTCCATAAGTTGATCAAAAAGGCCTCCCTTTTCGAAACCAACTTGCGAAAAGGGACATCCGACCACTTATGGAAAGGAAGTGCCATTCCAAAAACCCGTTTGGAAAAGCCCATCGCATATGGGCTGCCCACGACGGACAAAGGGGCAAAGCCCCATAAAATCGCCAATGTCCGGGTGGATCCAGGCATGGCTGGCACTTCCAAAAATTTTGAAAAATTAGAAAATAAGAGGGAACACAATTTTCAAAAACCGGTTGAAAAACGGGAGTATACTCCGCTGGGGCAACCTGTGTTGGAGGTCCTAGACCTCTTACTTGCCCAGGGCATGATAGAACTCCCTGAAATCCCCGAAGGAGTCACTTCCAAAGGGGGGTATTTAAACCGATTTTGTAAGTATCATCGGCTCAAAGGCCATGATACCAAACGCTGCTTCTCTCTTTTAAATAAAATTGAGAACTTGATAGCAGAAGGCCGGCTCTAGGTCACTGCGGAACCTGAGCCACCTCAAGCTATCTTCAAGGAACCCTTTCCCAAACACGCCAGTGGCAGTGGGAAAGGAAAGGAGGTATGTACCCTCACCATTTCCAAGGAACTAGCGCAAAAGTCGGAACCTGGTCAACCTACTTGTCCGCCCATCCTTGTACTATACAAGAGGCCCGCCCAAGTCGTCATTCGGGGGCCACCAAAAGTGGAAACCCCGGTAAAACCAGTTTTTAAAATATAAGGTTCTCCTAAACTCATCCTTAGAGCCAAGTTTAGCGCGAACCCTAGGCTGGTCGTGGGGGAAGTCACTAGATCCGGGAGGATCTATCAACCCCCGCACCTTCAAGGTGCTCAAAAGGTAGTCAGTGTGCCTGGCCCCTCAAAAGCATGTATCCCTAGTGGTCTGCCAAAAGCAGATAAGGACAAAGTCATCCTAAATCCTTATGATTTCGAAAACCACCTTTCAAAGATTCCTATTCACATGTCTATCCTAGAGCTTATAAAAACCTCGCCTAGGCATAGACTTGTATTAGAGAAAATTCTAGAAAGGGCCAAGGTTGATTCGAACATAAGTCCGGAATCCTTGTCTGCTCAAGTGGCTTTATTAGGAGCAAAATCGCCCATCACTTTTTCGGAAGATGATGTAGATAGACCCTACGAAACCCATAACTAGGCCCTGCATATCGAGGTGGTTCTAAACAACCACTCTTTGGACAGGTGCCTAGTCGATGGTGGAGGAGGGCTCAACATCCTTCCACTTCATGTGGCGTACAAAATCGGAGTCACCTTGACTTCAGTGAACCCAAGCCCCATCGTTATCACTGGATACGATGGGAATGCATCTAGACCTTTAGGATCCATCGAACTCCCAATGGAAACGGGAGGGGTCGAACACACGGGGGTGTTCCATGTCTTGGATGTCCACCCCCATTATAACCTGTTGCTGGGAAGGCCCTGGATACACAGTTTGTGCGCTGTGCCATCCACCTTCCACAGGTGTGTTAAGATCTCTTTTAGGGACCAGGTCGTAGTGATCCTAGGTGAGCGTCACCCACAGCTTCAGGGGATCATAAACTCCCCTTGTTTATCAAGCTCCCAGGCCCATGAGGCTAACCTGGGGCAAATTATGGTTGAACCACCTCGGCTCGTGTTGAATAACCCTAGGAAGGTTGTATGTGTGAAGGGGCCGCCCAAAGCAGGCCCCCTCCCGACTTTAATCCTCTTAGGAAAACCCAAGCGTTCCCTATTTCCAAAGCCCCTGGACAAGAGGCCATACGAGCCTAATATGGACGATAGCATGTTCCAGGACCACGACTTGTATCCAACTTTTTCAAAAAACAAAAACTCGTGGAACATGTTGTTGAACATGGGCTACACGCCCTACAAGAGTCTAGGGGCGCAAAACTAGGGTCTCCTAGAGCCCATCCTGCCTAGGGCCAACCCAAGCCGATATGGGATCGGCTATACTCCCCGAATACCGCCGGAGCCACCTCCTGTGACCACTTGGGTCAAGGGTGCCCCGGAGCCTGTCTTAGAAGAGACCTACGATTTAGACCTCCTATTCCGAGTCTAACCTGTAGTGTTTTTCCTTTGTAGGTATGACGGAAGATCCCTTTTCTAAAAATACCAAAAACATTTGAAAAACTTAAAATCAAAAAAATCGAAAAACCAAAAACAATGGAAAAACAAAAACTCGAAAAAAGAGTGCTTTGTATAGTTCCCAAGGTTCTTGTTTTACAAAAACCCAAAAAAATCGAAAATTTGGAAAATACCAAAAAGATTTTGTACATAGCTGCTCCTGGTAGGACTTTGGCAAAAGAAAAGGATTTCGAAAGAAATGTCGTCTGCATAGCCGGACCAAAAATTTTGAAATCACTTGAAAATTCAAGTACAAAACCAGGTCATTTTCAAAACCACGCATCAAGTTCCCTCGGGTCTATAGCCAACGAGAATGATCAAAGCCCAGAAGTGGATCCCCTTGAGGAAGATCCCACTTCTGAGCTCCCAGCCAACGAGAATGATCAAGTTCCCTCGGGTCTATAGCCAACGAGAATAGTCAAGTGCATGGGCACGCCATTCATATCCCTTCATCTGCATTGCATTCCGTGGTCAGCCCCTGGCCATTTACCATGTGGGCGTTTGACATTATAGGCCCAATATTTCCAAAGGCCTCGAATGGGCATCGATTTATTTTAGCAGCCACGGAGTATTTCTCCAAGTGGGTGGAAGCCATTTCCCTAACCAATGTAATGGGGCAACATGTGGTGGCTTTCATCCGGAGGAATATCTTGGCTCGATTTGGGGTTCCACGAGACCTTGTGTCTGATAATGGTACCCCATTCAAGAACGAGCGGATGGTTAAGTTGTGCAACACGTATGGCATAACTCACCAATTCTCCTCGCCCTACTACCCTCAAGGCAACGGCCAAGCCGAAGCCACAAACAAGACTCTCATTAGTATTATTGAGAAAACCTTAGAGAAGGGTAGGATGTGGCACGAGAAGCTGGATGAAGCCTTATGGGCTTATAGGACTTCCATCCGGACTCCCACGAATGCCACACCATTCGAGTTGGTCTATGGCACAAACGCCATTCTTCCCATTCATACCCAACTGCATTCATTTCATACATCCATAGCACTTGACCTCCCCCTAGAGACGCTTCAGCATGCTAGGATGGCCGAACTAGATTTGCTAGATGAGAGGCGACTCCTTGCCACGGATCATGCTCGTGCATATCGGCAAAGGATAGCCCGACATTATAGCAAACACATGAGACCTCGCCACTTTGAAGTGGGAGATCTGGTCTTAAAAACCATCCACCATTATGGCCCACACCCCCTAGGCAAGTGGCGCCCCTACTGGGATGGACCCTATGTTGTACGAGCAACCACTACGAATAATTCGTATTGGTTGATCGATGTAGAAGGTAGGAATTTAGCAGATCCTATCAATATTCAATACTTAAAGAAGTATCATGTGTAGGATCTGGATTAAATTCCAGTTTTTGAAAATTTTTAGGGGATAGCTGCCCTGAGACATGTGAATAAGGTGCAAAGGCGAACTCGTGTGACCCTGAGTGAGAGAATTCGCACTTGTGAAAGAGTGGAGCTTTCAAAATCGTGGTTGCATTTCAAAATCCTTCTCTTACAAAGAAAGGCCTAGTTCAACATAGCAAGATACTTGCAAGTAGTATGTGCTATTTCTAAATAGGCTGATCTGGAATGGATCGAGTGTAGGCTTGGGATAAGTCCTCCCCTCTTCTCTTCTCCTTCCAAAAGGAAAACAAAGGCCCAAAACAAAAGGGAATTTCCCATTCAAAGTCTCTTTCCAAAAGAAAGAAACCAGACTTCAAAAGAAAAATCGATTCTCTTATAAAAAAAGAGGGATTAAAGAAAAAATACTCCCAAAGGGAGACCCTCTATGAAAAAAAGGAAAAACAGGCCAAAAAGCTCAAAAAGAGCAGTTTTCCGCCTTCTATGCCTCAAACCACGGGACGCTTCAGAAGGGACCGTGGTATCTCTTTCCCATCCCTGGCTTATCCCAAGCTAAAGCATGGTTCATTTCGAGGAGTCCTAAAGTAAAAATAGGATTTACTTACTTGAATTTCATCTTGTTTGAGAATTCGACGTTTCGAGTAAGGCATAGGAATTTGAAATAAAGCTTGTCTTCTTATAAAACCTCCGCTAGATAAGCGAGTGTTAAGACTCAAACAAGGGCAAGCACGAAGAGCCCGAGATCCTTAGGATCGAGGCTCAAGACAGTTGTCCCTTTTGTAAATAGCTTTTGTAAATAAGTCTTGAAAACCGAACATCGAACAGCATAGGATTTACTCACTTGGAGCAGTAGGCCTTGTAAGTCTCTAGAGTTCGACCACATCTGGTCTCTGGGAGGTCGCCACTCTTGGCACCACACCCATGTCATTTGCATTCCACGCATGGTACTTGCATGAACATGAGCCCATTTAGGACCAGATTCCATAGAAGAACCCTTTGTCGTGATATCTCCTCCTACCAGAGTTTGTAAATTGAGATTTTCTGCTAAAAATTGGGACGATCCCATATTCTTCGTGGCTAGATCTAGGGAGACATTGAAAGGGGTGTTTGTCATCTTTGCCCTTATCCAAATCTATTTGGACAAGGCCAAAGAGGGGCATCTGTAAACACCCCGAAATCCCACGAATTTCTCAAATTCATCTGGTTTTGTAAAAGCAGCCCCAAAGGGCCATTTTGAGTTTGGAAACCCAGGAGCCTTCCAGACAACCCTGTACATATATTTTAAACTCTGTATTTCAAAAATATATAATATAGCTTTTGAAAACCTTTTAAAACACGTTTTGAAAACCCCAAAGCAGCTTGGCCTAATCAAGACAGGACCAGCAAAGTCAAAGAGAGCCCGGAACCAGAGCACATGTCAAGCCCGGCACAGCAACTCTCGTATCACATCCATACCCCCAGGATCTCGAACGTCCAAGACCCTGTTCTTATCAAAATGTCATTTGAAGTCATCTCCGGAAGGCAGAAACGGAGGCAGACGACCATGTTGGCGAAGACCCAACGCAGACGGAGTACTGATGCTGTCAGGCCCCGCACAAATCGTCCGTTTCGAACCCAGCTCGAAGGAGTCAGAGTTCAGTTTGGATTGGATCTAGACCATATATATCCAGATCCCAATCCAAACCCATGTGTGGACTTGGATTTGGATTTAGATCCAGAGATCCAATCCAATATCCCTATCCATGGCCCACATCACCTTCTCATAAATGGAGGTGGGGCCCACTTGAAATTCACATGGGATTATGGGCATGAGAGAGAGTGGGGATGGATAATGTCAAGAGTTTTGTAATTAAGCTTGACTTGTGTGTCAAGTTTGGGGTTAATCATGTGGGTTAGCCTAATTGAGTGGGTTTAAGCTTGTACTTAGCCAAAACCTAACCTAGGGCTGCACCAACATGATATGGTTAAGGTCTATGGGTCATGCAAAGGGAGCTCCCTCACCTAAACCTAACCCAAAACACCTAATCCTAGCCTACCACCCTAATCCACCCCTAATCTGAGCCTAATCACCTAACCCACTTCCCTAATCCTTCCCTAAACCTAGGTTAATTTCCCTAAACCTAGCCTAATCACCTAACCTAGCTCACTAAACCTCACCCTAAAACCCAACCACCTAACCAAGCCCTAAACCCCTAAACCACCCCTAGCCCACAATCTACCCAAACCACTAGTTTTCAAAATATCTGGCCCTACCCTTTCCAGCCCACCTTATCTTCATACCACCCTACCTAAACCACCTAACCACTACCCCAAACCCAGCCCTAACCGACCTACCCATCCCTATATAAACCCCCCCCCTTGGGGGCGGGTTTTCCAAGATGGAACCCATCACCAATCCCAGCCGGGCCCTCTCTTTCCCCCACTTCCCAGCCCAGCCGAACCCGCCCCAGCTGCTCCACCGGCGTCGCCTGCACCACCACCATCCTTCCATCCCACCACAGCTTGCACCGCCATCTCCACCACCTCCCGGCCAAGCCTCACAGCCTGCCCATCTTCCTCCCAGCCGGGTACCAACTTCTCCCCATTCGGTAAGTATCCCCCAACTCTACCTAACTCCTTCTCTACTCCCTCTCCACTCCTAGCCACCCACCATACCACCACCTTACCTACACATCAACCCTTTGCTACCACCATTCTCACTTAGCCGAACCTATCACAACCTAAACCACCGGCCACTACCTAACTACCCTAACTACACCCGGCCAGCCATCTCTTTTCCCCTAAGACTCCCATTCGGCCTTCCCTTAAACTCCCTTTAGGTCCATACTCCCCAACACTCTATACTCTCCTAGTGACCCTACACACTCACTTGGCCCAGCCCCTTTAATCCCCCACATCAAGGCGACACCCATTTGCAGCCGGCCACCTTCGAGGCACCTATCCCACGCCCCACTTGCAGCCAGCCATCACCCTTTGTCATCCACCCTCGCGGAGCTCCCGTTTGCAGCCCAAGGCAAAGGCCAAGCCCATGCTCAAGCAAGGCCTCTACAGACCAGCTACTCGTAAGTGCCTAAACTCGGTCTTTAGTTGTATACTTGCTTGAGATTCAATTTGATACGGGGTTGTAATAACGGAGCATAGCCCATAATACATAAGTATATACATATACTTTCATTTTCGAAGGGTTTTGCTTAAGTTGGGTGCGTTGTCTTTTAATTCAAGCACTCACACGCATTGAGCTTTCGCTCTTATTTGAAAGACCCAAGTAAGGGCTGACCTATACTATTTGGGTTTCATTTCATGTCGTGTGAGTAAGTCTTTCAATTCAAGCACTTTCACACACATTGAGCTTTCGCTCTTATTTGAAAGACCCAAGTAAGGGCCGACCTATACTATTTGGGTTTCATTTCATGTCGTGTGAGTAAGTCTTTCAATTCAAGCACTCTCACACACATTGAGCCTTCGCTCTTATTCCCAAGACCTTAATAAAGGCCTTATTGCAGTTATATTTGGGTTTCATTTATGTCGTGTGTGTAGTACTTCAATTCAAGCACTCTCACACACATTGAGCCTTCGCTCTTACTCCCAAGACCTTAGTCAAGGCCATACTGCAATTTATATTTGGGTTTAATTTCATGTCGTGTGTGTAAATCTTTCCATTCAAGCACGCACCCACATTGAGCCTTCGCTCTTATTTGCAAGACCCGAGTAAGGGCTCATATACATAATCTATATACATATCTCCCTTCGGTTATTTCCCTTCGGTTATTTCCCTTCGGTTATTTCCCTTCAGTATTGTCTTTACATTTCAGGTTTTCCCTTTGGAGTAGCATGAGTTTGCATTGCATCTACGCCATACCACGAGGTAGGACGCATATTGCATCGAAGCAAGCTCCGCTCGAATTCGCCCATGTAGTGGAGTGTTCATAACACACAAACTAGGTGGCCCGAAAAGGGATAAAAGAAAAGACTTAGGCACGTGCAAATCCACGTGATCTAAAACATGCAATCGCATTTTAAAGACCCGAAATAGACACCTCGAACCGCTTCGTAGACTTTCTCTCCAAAACTCGATTTTTGCAAAGCGTACAGACTGACCCTTGCGCATCGGTGCAAGAAGGTCTGCGACGACAAGAGCTTACTTGCTCACAGTCGCCACGCTCAGAAGTCAGTGTTAAAAATATCTTCGCTAGCTTAGGTAAGCTAGCTGGCACGCCCTGTTTGCATACATAGGCCTTAGACACACGAGAGGATCCGCTCCGAGCCCTGAAAAAAGGCAAGAGGCGGGGATTTTCGGGCGTCTACAGAAATGAAAACCCAAATAGTATAGCTCGGCCCTTACTTGGGTCTTTCAAATAAGAGCGAAGGCTCAATGTGTGTGAGTGCTTGAATTGAAAGACAACACACCCAACTTAAGTAAAACCCTACGAAAATTAAAGTACATATATATGTTTATGTATTAGGGGCTGATTAGGCCCGTGTGTGTTCAAAATCGTGCACAACCAAGAGAGTGCACGTGTGTGGGTGTGCCAAGCCACTTTATTACAAGCGGGGGGAGACTATGCTCCGTTATTATAACCCCGTATCGAATTGAATTTTAAGCAAGTATACAACTAAGGACCAAGTTAGGCACTTACTAATAGCTTGTCCGAAGAAGCCTTGCTTGAGCGTGGGCTTGACCTTCGCCTTGGGCTGCAAGAGGGAGCTCCGCGGAGTTGAACGACAAGGAGCTGCTGGCCAGGTGCCTTAGGTGAGCGGAAGAGATCCCTTGAATGTGGCCGGCTACTTGGAAAGATGCTGCCTTGGCGTGTGGGGCCAAGGTGAGTACGTAGGGTCACTAAGGGAGGTGTAGACGCGCGAAAAATCCCCACGCCTCCCCGCCTTTCCTGGGCTTGGAGTGGATCCTCTCGTGCGTCTAAGGCATATTTATGTAAACAGGGCATGCCAGCTAGCTTACCTAAGCTAGCGAAGATGTATTTTAAACTGACTTTTAATCGTGGCGACTGTGAGCAAGTGAGCTCTTGTCATCGCAGACCTTCTTGCACCGATGCGCAAGGGTCAGTCTATACGCTTTGCAAAAATCGAGTTTTGGGATAAAAAGCCTACGAAGCGGTTCGAGGTGTCTAATTCGGATCTTTTAGATGCGATTGCATATTTTAGATCACGTGGATTTGCACGTACCTAAGTCTTTCCTTTTATCCCTTTTCGGGCCACCTAGTTTGTGTGTTATGAACACTACACTACATGGGCGAATTTGAGCGGGGTTTGCTTTGATGCAATATGCGTCCTACCTCGTGGTATGGCGTAGATGCAATGCAAACTCACGCTACTCCAAAGGGAAAATCCGAAATATAAAGACAATGCCGAAGGGAAATAACCGAAGGGAAATGACTTGAAATGTAAATGCCGAAGGGAGATATGTATATAGAGTATGTATATGGGCCCTTACTCGGGTCTTGCAAATAAGAGCGAAGGCTCAATGTGTGTGCGTGCTTGAATTGAAAGACTTACACACACGACATGAAATGAAACCCAAATATAACTTGCAGTATGGCCTTGATTAAGGTCTTGGGAATAAGAGGGAAAGCTCAATGTGTGTGAGTGCTTGAATTGAAGTACTACGCACACAACATGAAATTAAACCCAAATAGTATAACACGACCCTTACTTGGGTCTTTCAAATAAGAGCGAAAGCTCAATGTGTGTGAGTGCTTGAATTGAAAGACAACACACCCAACTTAAGCAAAACCCTACAAAATGAAAGTATATGTATATACTTTTGTATTAGGGGTTGATTAGGCCTGTGTGTGTTCAAAATCGTGCACAACTAAGAGAGTGCACGTGTGTGGGTGTGCCAAGCCACGTTATTACAAGCGGGGGGAGACTATGCTCTGTTATTACAACCCCGTATCGAATTGAATCTCAAGCAAGTATACAACTAAAGACCGAGTTAGGCACTTACTAATAGCTGGTCCGAAGATGCCTTGCTTGAGCGTGGGCTTGGCCTTCACCTTGGGCTGCAAGAGGGAGCTCCACGAGGTTGAACGGCAAGAGGAGGTGTTGGCCGGAGGTCCTTGGTGCGCGGAAGAGGCGCCTTGAAGGTGGCCGGCTACTAGAGATGGGCTGTTTTTTTTGGTGTGTTGGGTTAAAGGACCTAAGTAGGGTCACTAAGGGAGTATGGCACTAAGGGAAGTTCAAAGGAAGACCTAATGGGGCAACTAAGGTTGGCGGGTTGCTCACCGAGCGAAGGAGCAATAGTCGGTTGGAGTGGCCGACTAGGGGAGTTTGGTGGTGGTGGGCTGCTAGGGCGGCTAGGAGTGGTGTAAGGGAAGGGAGCTAGCTAGGAGATGGGACCAGGTGGTAGTGGGTATGGTAGGTGTCTTAGGGTGATGTGGGCAGGTTTTAGGGAGTCGGATAGGGTGGCCGAATGGGACTAAAAGGGCTAGGTGGTGACGGGTAGTTAGGGAGCTATGGGTTCGACTGAGTGAGAAGGGTGGCAGCGAGTGGAAGGGCTGATGTTAGGGTGATAGGGGAGTGGATTAGGTGGCTGAGAGTGGAGAGGGAGTGAAGAAGGAGTAAGGCAAGATGTAGGGTACCTACCGAGTGAAGAAGTGGTGGCGGGTGAAAGGAAATCAGCCGGATGATGGTGGTGATGGTGGTGGCGTTCGGCTGAAAGGCAGTGGTGTAGGTGGTGGCGGGATGTGGAGCAGGCGGTGGTGGGATGTGGAGCGGGTGGAGCAGGTGGGATTCGGCTGGACTTGGGGAAGTAGAGGACCCGGTTGGGAATGGGTGGGCTGCTAAGTGATGAAACCCGCCCCCAAGGGGGGGGGGTTTATATAGGGATGGGTTAGGTCGGTTAGGGCTGGGTTTGGGGTAGTGGTTAGGTGGTTTAGGTAGGGTGGTATGATGATAAGGTGGGCTGCTAGGGTAGGGCCAGATATTTTAAATACAAGTGGTTTGGGTAGGTTGTGGGCTAGGGGTGGTTTAGAGGTTTAGGGTTTAGTTAGGTGGGTTGGTTCTAGGGTGAGGTTTAGTGAGCTAGGTTAGGTGATTAGGCTAGGATTAGGCTAGGTTTAGGTAAATTAACCTAGGTTTAGGGAAGGATTAGGGAAGTGGGTTAGGTGATTAGGTTGGGATTAGGCCGGGATTAGGGAAGTGGGTTAGGTGCTTAGGCTCAGATTAGGGGTGGATTAGGGTGGAAGGCTAGGATTAGGTGCTTTGGGTTAGGTTTAGGTGAAGGAGCTCCCTTTGCATGGCCCATAGACCTTAACCATATCATGTTGGTGCAGCCCTAGGTTAGGTTTTGGCTAATTACAAGCTTAAACCTACTTAATTAGGCTAACCCACATGATTAACCCCAAACTTGACACACAAGTCAAGCTTAATTACAACACTCTTTGATCTTATCCATCCCCACTCTCTCTCATGCCCATAATCCCACGTGAAATTCAAGTGGGCCCCACCTCCATTTATGAGAAGGTGATGTGGGCCATGGATATGGATATTGGATTGGATTTTTGAATCCAAATCCAAATCCAAGTCCATATATGGGTTTGGATTGGGATCTAGATATATATGGTCCAGATCCAATCCAAACTAAACTCTGACTCCTTCGAGCTGTGTTCGAAACGAATGGTTTGTGCGAAGCCTGACAGCATCAGTGCTCCGTCTACGTTGGGTCTTCGCCAACATGATCGTCCGCCTCTGTTTTCGCCTTCCGGAGATGACTTCAAACGATGTTTCGATGATAACAGGGTCTTGGACGTTCGAGATCCTGGGGGTGTGGATTTGAACGAGAGTTGTTGTGCCGGGCTTGACATGTGCTCCGGTTTCGGGCTCTCCTTAGCTCTCCTGGTCCTGTCTAGATTAGGCCGAAGCTGCTTCAAGGTTTCAAAACATGTTTTAAAAAGGTTTTAAAAGCCATATTATATATTTTTTAAATACAGAGTTCAAAACATATGTACAGGGTTGCCTGGAAGGCTCCTAGGTTTCCAGACTCAAAATAGCCCTTTGGGGCTACTTTTACAAAACCAGATGGATTTGAGAAATTCGTGGGATTTTGGGGTGTTTACAGGAGGTTTGTGAAGTTAGGGAGTATGGCACAAAGGGGAGCCTAAGGGAAGATCTAATGGAGCACCTAAGGTTGGCGGGTGGCTGGCCGAATGAAGAGGTGGCAGTCGGTTGGAGTGGCCGACTAGGGGAGCTTGGTGGTGGCGGGCTGCTAGGGTGGCTGGGAGTGGTGGAAGGGAAGGGAACTAGCTAGGAGATGGGGTAAGGTAGTGGTGGATGTAGGGAGGTAGTGTAGGCAGGTCTTAGGGAGTTGGATAGGGTGGCCGGGTGTAGCTAGGGTGTCTAGGTAGTGGCGGGTAGTTAGGGTTGTTATGGCCTGGCCGAGTGGGAATGGTGGTGGCAAGTGGCTGGTATTAGGGTGATATGGTAGTGGGTTAGGTGGCTGAGAGTGGAGAGGGAGTGGAGAAGGAGTAAGGTGGAGGATACTAACCGAATGATGGGAGGTGGTGGCGGATGGAAGGGGAGCAGCCGGGTGAAGAGGATGCGCACGATGAGGTTCGGCCGGGAGAAAGGGTGGCGATGTGGACCTAGGCTGGAGTGGTGGTGGTGGTGGTGCTCGGCTGGGAGGTCGTGGCACAGGTGGTGGCTGGCTGTGGGGCAAGTGGAAGTGAAGAAGAGGTGGACGGTTGATGGTGATCGGCTGGGAATTGGAGGGACCAAGATAGGAAAAGATAGGGAAAAACCTGCCCCAAAGGGGGGGGGTTTATATAGGGCTGGGCTAGGTCGGTTGGGGCTGGTTTTGAGGTAGTGGTTAGGTGGTTTAGGTAGGGTGGTGTGGTGATAAGGTAGGCTCGAAAGGGTAGGGCCAGATATTTTAAATACAAGGGGTTTGGGTAGGTTGTGTGCTAGGGGTGGTTTAGAGGTTTAGGGTTTAGCTAGGTGGGTTGGTTTTAGGGTGAGGTTTAGTGAGGTAGGTTAGGTGATTAGGCTAGGATTAGGCTAGGATTAGGGAAATTAACCTAGATTTAGGGAAGGATTAGGGAAGTGGGTTAGGTGATTAGGTTGGGATTAGGCCGGGATTAGGGAAGTGGGTTAGGTGATTAGGCTCAGATTAGGACAGGATTAGGGTAGAAGGCTAGGATTAGGTGTTTTTGGTTAGGTTTAGGTGAAGGAGCTCTCCTTAGCCTTCCTAGTCCTGTCTGGATTAGGTCAAGCTGCTTCGGGGTTTCAAAACATGTTTTAAAAGGTTTTCAAAAACCATATCACATATTTTTGAAATATAAAGTTCAAGACATATATACAGGGTTGTCTGGAAGGCTCCTAGGTTTCCAGACTCAAAATGGCCCTTTGGGGTTGCTTTACAAAACCAGGTTGTTTTGAGGAATTCGTGGGATTTCGAGGTGTTTACAGATGCCCCTCTTTGGCCTTGTCCAAATCGATTTGGATAAGGGCAAAGATGACAAAACACCCCTTTCAATGTCTCCCTAGATCTAGCCACGAAGAATATGGGATCGTCCCAATTTTTAGCAAAATCTCAATTTACAAACTCTGGTAGGAGGAGATATCACGCCAAAGGGATTCGTTATGGAATCTGGTCCTAAATGGGATCATGTTTATGCAAGTGCCATGCGTGGAATGCAGATGCATGACATGGGTGTGGTGCCAAGAGTGGCGACCTCCCAGAGACCAGATGTGGTCGAACTCTAGAGATTTACAAGGCCTACTGCTCCAAGTGAGCAAATCCTATGCTGTTCGATGTTCGATTTTCAAAACTTATTTACAAAATTTATTTACAAAGGGGACAACTGTCTTGAGCCTCGATCCTAAGGATCTCGAGCTCTTCGTGTTTGAGTCTTAACACTCGCTTATCTAGCGGAGGTTTTATAAGAAAACAAGTTATATTTCAAATTCCTACGCCTTACTCGAAACGTCGAATTCTCAAACACGATGAAATTCAAGTAAGTAAATCCTATTTTTACTTTAGGATTCCTCGAAATGAACCATGTTTTAGCTTGGGATAAGCCAGGAATGGGAAAGAGATACCACGGTCCCTTCTGAAGCGTCCCGTGGTTTAAGGCATAGAACGCGGAAAACTGCTCTTTTTGAGCTTTTTGGCCTCTTTTCCTTTTTTTTTTTTCATCGAGGGTCTCCCTTTGGGAGTATTTTTTCTTTAATCCCTCTTTTTCATAAGAAAATCGATTTTTCTTTTGAATTCTGGTTTCTTTCTTTTGGAAAGATACTTTGAATGAGAAATTCCCTTTGTTTGGGCCTTCGTTTTCCTTTTGGAAGGAGAAGAGAAGAGGGGAGGACTTATCCCAAGCCTACACTCGATTCATTCCAGATCAGCCTATTTAGAAATAGCACGTACTACTTGCAAGTATCTTGCTATGTTGAACTAGGCCTTTCTTTGTAAGAAGAAGGATTTTGAAATGTAACCACGATTTTGAAGACTCCACTCTTTCACAAGTGCGAATTCTCTCACTCAGGGTTACACGATTTTGCCTTTGCACCTTATTTTCATGTCTGAGGGCAACTATCCCTAAAATTTTCGAAAACTGGAATTTAATCCAAATCCTACACATGATACTTCTTTAAGTATTGAATATTGATAGGATCTGCTAAATTCGTACCTTCTACATCGATCAACCAATACGAATTGTTCGTGGTGGTTGCTCGTACAACATAGGGTCCATCCCAGTTGGGGTGCCACTTTCCCAGGGGGTGTGGGCCACAATGATGGATGGTTTTTAAGACCAGATCTCCCACTTTAAAGTGGCGAGGTCTCATGTGTTTGCTATAGTGTCGGGCTATCCTTTGCCTGTATGCACGAGCATGATCTATGGCAAGGAGTCGCCTCTCATCTAGCAAATCTAGTTCGGCCATCCTAGCATGCTGAAGCGTCTCTAGGGGGAGGTCGAGTGCAATGGATGTATGGAATGAATGCAGTTGGGTATGAATGGGAAGAATGGCGTTTGTGCCATAGACCAATTCGAATGGTGTGGCATTCGTGGGAGATCGGATGGAAGTCCTATAAGCCCATAAGGCTTCATCTAGCTTCTCATGCCACGTCCTATCCTTCTCTAAAGTCTTCTCAATTATACTAATGAGAGTCTTGTTTGTGGCTTCGGCTTGGCCGTTGCCTTGAGAGTAGTAGGGCGAAGAGAAGTGGTGAGTTATGCCATACGTGTTGCACAACTTGACCATCCGCTCGTTCTTGAATGGGGTGCCATTATCAGACACAAGGTCTCATGGAACTCCAAATCGAGCCAAGATATTCCTTCGGATGAAAGCCACTACATGTTGCCCCATCACGTTGGTTAGGGAAATGGCTTCCACCCACTTGGAGAAATACTTCGTGGCTGCTAAAATAAATCGATGCCCATTCGAGGCCTTTGGAAATATTGGGCCTATGATGTCAAACGCCCACATGGTAAATGACTAGGGGTTGACCACGGAATGCCACGCAGATGAAGGGATATGAATGGCGTGCCCATGCACTTGACATGGATGACACTTCCTAACATGATCGTGGCAATCCTTTTTCAGGGTGGACCAAAAATAGCCCCCTCTAAGTATTTTCATTGCCATCATGTTGGCATTAACATGACCTCCACATTCTCTATCGTGGAATTCATGCATCACTATCCTAGCCTCCTCTAGGTCGATACACCTAAGCAGAATGCCGGTAAAACTTTTTTTGTATAAAACCCCACCCAGAATGGTGTATCGGGTCAAAATCTTACGAATGAATGCCTTATCTTTGGTTGTGGCATTCTCGATGAATCCCCCATTTTCTAGGAATTGCTTTATGTCATAAAACCAGGGTTTTTTAATAGACTCTGGGTTATTTTGGCAAATGTCCAAGTCGTGTGTGGATGGGTGGGGTGCATGCCATATTTCCAAAGATCTGGTCCCTGAAATGGGATCGACCTTCAGGGCTGAACCCAAGGAGGAGAGGGCGTCGGCGATGCCATTGTCCTCTCTTCCTACGTGTGTGAGTTTACACGACTGGAAGGATTGGACCAATCGAGTGGCCAACTCATGATATGGAAGTAGTTTCTCATTACGTACTTGCCAAATTTTTAAAACCTGGTTTATAACAAGGAGCGAATCTCCAAAGACCTCGATGCATGATGCCCCTAGAGTTTTTGAAATCCTTAAGCCTTGTATGAGTGCTTCATACTCAGCTACGTTGTTGGAACATTCGAAATCTAAGCGGACTGCTATGGGAATCTCGCCCTTTTCAGGAGAGATTAGGATGACCCCAGCTCCTGCCCCTCATAGGTTTCGTGCCCCATCGAAGTGCATCTTCCATACTTGGTTTTCGAAATTGTTTGCCAAAATGTGGTTTTGAAAGTGGTTTTGTAATATGCCTTCATCAGGCATTTCAACAAGCGTGGGATATGCGTCCTTTAAGGGGAACTCAGCCACGTAGTCTGCTAGGGCTTGCCCCTTAATGGAGATCTGGTGATGGTATTTCAGATCATACTCCATTAGAAGGAGTTGCCATTTTCCCAATCTACCCGTGAGAATGGGTTTTTCGAACAAGTGCTTGATTGGATCAAGCTTGGACACTATCCAGATCTCATGATCTAGGAAATAGTGTTTGAATTTCTGGCAGGCCCAGACTAGGGCCAAGCACGTCTTCTCCATAGCTTGGTAATTTCGTTCATAAGCCACTCGATTGGTCACTCGATTGGTCCAATTTTTCCAGTCGTGTAAACTCACACACGTAGGAAGAGAGGACAATGGCATCGCCGACGCCCTCTCCTCCTTGGGTTCAGCCCTGAAGGTCGATCCCATTTCAAGGACCAGATCTTTGGAAATATGGCATGCGCTCCACCCATCCACACACGACTTGGACATTTTCCAAAATAACCCCGAGTCTATTGAAAAACCCTAGTTTTATGACATAAAACAATTTTTAGAAAATGGGGGATTCGCCGAGGATGCCACATCCAAAGATAAGGCATTAATCCATAAAATTTCGACCCGATACACCATTCTGGGTGGGGTTTTATACAAAAAGAGTTTTACCGGCATTTTGCTTAGGTGTATCGACCTAGAGGAGGCTAAGGTAGTGATGCATGAATTCCACGATGGAGAATGTGGAGGTCATGTTAATGCCAACATGATGGCAATGAAAATACTTAGAGGGGGCTATTTTTGGTCCACCCTTAAAAAGGATTGTCACGATCATGTTAGGAAGTGTCATCCATGCCAAGTGCATGGGCACGCCATTCATATCCCTTCATCTGCATTGCATTCCGTGGTCAACCCCTAGCCATTTACCATGTGGGCGTTTGACATTGTAGGCCCAATATTTCCAAAAGCCTCGAATGGGCATCGGTTTACTTTAGCAGCCACAGAGTATTTCTCCAAGTGGGTGGAAGCCATTTCCCTAACCAATGTGATGGGGCAACATGTGGTGGCTTTCATTCGGAGGAATATCTTGGCTCGATTTGGAGTTCCATGAGACCTTGTGTCTGATAATGGCACCCCATTCAAGAACGAGCGGATGGTTAAGTTGTGCAACATGTATGGCATAACTCACCACTTCTCTTCACCCTACTACCCTCAAGGCAATGGCCAAGCCGAAGCCACAAACAAGACTCTCATTAGTATAATTGAGAAAACCTTGGAGAAGGGTAGGACGTGGCACGAGAAGCTGGATGAAGCCTTATGGGCTTATAGGACTTCCATCCGATCTCCCACGAATGCCACACCATTCGAATTGGTCTATGGCACAAATGCCATTCTTCCCATTCATACCCAACTACATTCATTTCATACATCTATTGCACTCGACCTCCCCCTAGAGACACTTCAGCATGCTAGAATGGCCGAACTAGATTTGCTAGATGAGAAGTGACTCCTTGCCATGGATCATGCTCGTGTATACTGGCAAAGGATAGCCCGACATTATGGCAAACACATGAGACCTCGCCACTTTGAAGTGGGAGATCTAGTTTTGAAAATCATCCACTATCGTGGCCCACATCCACTCAGAAAGTGGCGCCCCAAGTGGGATGGACCCTATGTTGTACGAGCAACCACCACAAATAATTCATATTGGTTGATCAATGTAGAAGGTAGGAATTTAGCTGATCCTGTCAATATCCAATACTTAAAGAAGTATAATGTAAGATTTGGGTTAAATTCCAGTTTTCGAAAATTATAGGGATAGCTGCCCTGAGACACGAAAATAAGGTGCAAAGACAAAGTCGGGTGACCCTGAGTGAGAGAATTCGCACTTGTGAAGGAGTGGAGTCTTCAAAATCGTGGTTACATTTCAAAATCCTTCTTCTTACAAAGAAAGGCCTAGTTCAATATAGCAAGATACTTGCAAGTAGTACGTGCTATTTCTAAATAGGCCGATTTGGAATGAATCGAGTGTAGGCTTGGGATAAGTCCTCCCCTCTTCTCTTCTCCTTCCAAAAGGAAAACGAAGGCCCAAACAAAGGGAATTTCCCATTCAAAAGTCTCTTTCCAAAAGAAAGAAACCAGAATTCAAAAGAAAAATCGATTCTCTTGTGAAAAAGAGGGATTAAAGAAAAAATACTCCCAAAGGGAGACCCTCTATGAAAAAAAAATAATAAAAAAATGAAAAGGAGGCCAAAAGGCTCAAAAAGAGCAGTTTTCCGCCTTCTATGCCTTAAACCACGGGACGCTTCAGAAGGGGCCGTGGTATCTCTTTCCCATCCCTGGCTTATCCCAAGCTAAAGCATGGTTCATTTCGAGGAATCCTAGAGTAAAAATAGGATTTACTTACTTGAATTTCATCTTGTTTGAGAATTCGACGTTTCGAGTAAGGCATAGGAATTGGAAATATAGCTTATTTTCTTATAAAACCTCCGCTAGATAAGCGAGTGTTAAGACTCAAACAAGGGCAAACACGAAGAGCTCGAGATCCTTAGGATCGAGACTCAAGACAGTTGTCCCCTTTTGTAAATAAATTTTGTAAATAAGTTTTGAAAAATCGAACATCGAACAACATAGGATTTGCTCACTTAGAGCAGTAGGCCTTATAAGTCTCTAGAGTTCGACTACATCTGGTCTCTGGGAGGTCGCCACTCTTGGCACCACACCCATGTCATTTGCATTCCACGCATGGTACTTGCATGAACATGAGCCCATTTAGGACCAGATTCCATAGAAGAACCCTTTGTCGTGATATCTCCTCCTACCAGAGTTTGTAAATTGAGATTTTTTGCTAAAAATTGGGACGATCCCATATTCTTCGTGGCTAGATCTAGGGAGACATTGAAAGGGGTGTTTGTCATCTTTGCCCTTATCCAAATCTATTTGGACAAGGCCAAAGAGGGGCATCTGTAAACACCCCGAAATCCCACGAATTTCTCAAATTCATCTGGTTTTGTAAAAGCAGCCCCAAAGGGCCATTTTGAGTTTGGAAACCCAGGAGCCTTCCAGATAACCCTGTACATATGTTTTGAACTCTGTATTTCAGAAATATATAATATGGCTTTAAAAACCTTTTTAAAACATGTTTTGAAACCCCGAAGCAGCTTGGCCTGTTCAAGACAGGACCAGAAAAGCCAAAGAGAGCCCAGAACCGGAACACATGTCAAGCCCGGCACAGCAACTCTCATATCAAATTCACCCCCAGGATCTCGAATGTCCAAGACCCTGTTATCATCAAAACATCATTTGAAGTCATCTCTAGAAGGCGAAAATAGAGGCGGACGATCATGTTGGCGAAGACCCAACGCAGACGGAGTACTAATGCTGTCAGGCCCCGCACAAACCGTTCGTTTTGAACACAGCTCGAAGGAGTCAGAATTCAGTTTGGATTGGATCTGGACCATATATATCTAGATCCCAATCCAAACCCATGTGTGGACTTGGATTTGGATTTGGATCTAGAGATCCAATCCAATATCCATATCCATGGCCCACATCACCTTCTCATAAATGGAGGTGGGGCCCACTTGAATTTCACGTGGGATTATGGGCATGAGAGAGAGTGGGGGAGGATAAGATCAAGTGTATGTTGTAATTAAGCTTGACTTGTCTGTCAAGTTTGGGGTTAATCATGTGGGTTAGCCTAATTAAGTGGGTTTAAGCTTGTAATTAGCCAAAACCTAACCTAGGGCTGCACCAACATGATATGATTAGGGTCTATGGGCCTTGCAAAGGGAGCTCCTTCACCTAAACCTAACCAAAAACACCTAATCCTAGCCTTCTACCCTAATCCGGTCCTAATCCTAACCTAATCACCTAACCCACTTCCCTAATCTTGGCCTAATCCCAACCTAATCACCTAACCCACTTCCCTAATCCTTCCCTAAACCTAGGTTAATTTCCCTAAACCTAACCTAATCCTAGCCTAATCACCTAACCTACCTCACTAAACCTCACCCTAAAACCAACCCACCTAGCTAAACCCTAAACCTCTAAACCACCCCTAGCACACAACCTACCCAAACCCCTTGTATTTAAAATATCTGGCCCTACCCTAATACCAGCCCACCTTACCACCATACCACCACCCCTAGACCACCTAACCACTACCCTAATACCAGCCCCAACCGCCACTTGCAGCCCTATATACCCCCCCCCCCCCCTTTGGGGTGGGTTTTTCCCATCTCCAAGCACCAAGGGTCCTATCTCGGGTCCCCCATTCCCAGTCGATCACCTCTTCTCCACTTCCACTTGCTCCACAGCCAGCCTCCGCCTGCGCCACCGCCAGCCACCATCGTGCACCACCTGCTCCACCACTCCCCATCCATCCGTCGCCATCCCCTTCATCCGGCTGAACCAACCGATCCCCCACATCCGGCTGCCCCCTCAACCACCCACCGCCTCTTCACTCGATTAGTACCCTACACTCCACCTTACTCCTTCTCCACTCCCTCTCCACTCTTAGCCACCTAACCCACTATCATATCACCCTAATACCAGCCACTTGCCGCCACCATTCCCACTCGGCCAGGCCATAACCACCCTAACTACCCGCCACTACCTAGACACCCTAGTTACACCCAGCTACCACATCCGACTCCCTAAAAGCTGCTCATATCACCCCACTACACCCACTGCTACCTTACCCCACCTCCTAGCTAGTTCCCTTCCCTTCCACCACTCCTAGCCACCCTAGCAGCCCGCCACCATCAAGTTCCCCTAGTCGGCCACTCCAACCAACTGTCACCTCTTCTTTCGGCCAGCCACTCGCCAACCTTACGTGCTCCACTAGACCTTCTCTTAGGCTCCCTTTAGTGCCATACTCCCCAACACTACACTCTCCCTAGTGACCTTACTTAGGCTCCTTTAGCCCAACACACCAAAACCAGCCCATCCTTAGTAGCCGACCATCTTCAAGGCGCCTCTTCCGCGCACCAAAGACATCCGGCTAGCACCTCCCCTTGCCGTCCAACCTCGCGGAGCTCCCTTTTGCAGTCCAAGGCGAAGGCCAAGCCCACGCTCAAGCAAGGCATCTTCGGACCAGCTATTAGTAAGTGCCTAACTCGGTCCTTAGTTGTATACTTGCTTAAGATTCAATTCGATACGAGGTTGTAATAACGGAGCATAGTCTCCCCCCGCTTGTAATAACGTGGTTTGGCACACCCACAAACGTGCACTCTCTTAGTTGTGCACGATTTTGAACACACACGGGCCTAATCAGCCCCTAATACGTAAATATATATATACTTTAATTTTCGTAGGGTTTTGCTTAAGTTGGGTGCGTTGTCTTTCAATTCAAGCACTCACACACATTGAGCCTTCGCTCTTATTTGAAAGACCCAAGTAAGCGCTGAGCTATACTATTTGGGTTTTCATTTCATGTCGTGTGTGTAAGTCTTTCAATTCAAGCACTCACACACATTGAGCCTTCGCTCTTATTTGAAAGACCCAAGTAAGGGCCGAGCTATACTATTTGGGTTTTCATTTCATGTCATGTGTGTAAGTCTTTCAATTCAAGCACTCACACACATTGAGCCTTCGCTCTTATTTGAAAGACCCAAGTAAGGGCCGAGCTATACTATTTGGGTTTAATTTCATGTTGTGTGCGTAGTACTTCAATTCAAGCACTCACACACATTGAGCTTTCGCTCTTATTCCCAAGACCTTAATCAAGGCCATACTGCAAGTTATATTTGGGTTTTATTTCATGTCGTGTGTGTAAGTCTTTCAATTCAAGCACGCACCCACATTGAGCCTTCGCTCTTATTTGCAAGACCCAAGTAAGGGCACGTATATACCCTATATACATATCTCCCTTCGGCATTTACATTACAAGTCATTTCCCTTCGGCATTGTCTTTACATTCGGGTTTTCCCTTTGGAGTAGCGTGAGTTTGCATTGCATCTATGCCATACCACGAGGTAGGGCGCATATTGCATCGAAGCAAGCCCCGTATTCCTGCTCAAATTCGCCCATGTAGTGGAGTGTTCATAACACACACCTAGGTGGCCCGTAAAGGGATAAAAAGAAAGACTTAGGCATGTGCAAATCCACGTGATCTAAAATCTGCAATCGTATCTAAAAGACCCGAATTAAACACCTCGAACCGCTTCGTAGGCTTTCTATACCCCCAAAACTCAATTTTTCAAAGCGTACAGACTGACCCTTGCGCATCGGTGCAAGAAGGTCTGCGACGACAAGAGCTCACTTGCTCACAGTCGCCACGATTAGAAGTCAGCTTAAAATATATCTTCGTTAGTTTAGGTAAGCTAGCTGGCATGCCTTGTTTATATAAATAGGCCTTAGACACATGGGAGGATCCGCTTAAAGCCCTAAAAAGGTGAGAGGCAGGGATTTTCTGTGTCTACACTTACATTTGGTACTTAATTAAATTTTGATACAGGGTTGTAATTATGGAGCGTTGTCTCCCCCCTGGGTTGTAATAACGTGCATGATACACAAGCACATACGTGCACTTGAGCCTTTCCGCTCTTAGTTGAACACTTTTGCACACACACGAGCCTTGACAGCACCTAAGATATAGCTCTATTTATATATATTCAGCTGCGTGGGTTTGTATTCAAGTCGTGTGCGTTGTCTTTCCATTCCACACTCACACACATTGAGCCTTCACTCTTACTCCCAAGACTCTAATAAGAGCCGCATTGCAATTCAGTTTGGGGTGTTATTTTCAAGTTGTGTGCGTTGTCTTTCCATTCCACGCTCACACACATTGAGCTTTCGCTCTTACTCCCAAGACTCTAATAAGAGCCATATTGCAATTCGATTTGGGTTGTTAAATTCAGTCGTGTGTGTTGTCTTTCAATTTATACACATACACATACGCCACATTGAGCCTTTCCGCTCTTATATATCTATATCTCCCTTCTGCTGCGTTTTACAGTTTAGTTGCTTGAGTTACATTTCAATTTATACACAACACCCATGCACACAATTGAGCCTTTCTGCTCTTAAGATATAGATATATTTAAACTTCTGCAATTTACATTCAAGTCATGTGAGTTGCATTCAATTTGGGTTTTCCCTTCAGCTAAGTCTTTAAATTTTGGGTTTTACATTCAAGTTGTGTGAGTTGCATTGCATACTCGCCATACTCGAGCTAGAGTGCATACCTGCATCAAATAAACCCCGAACCAATCGTGCAAACACTTCATGACTTAGGCCATTTGATGCACACACATCGTGCCTAAGTAGATAAAATCAAAAGACCTAGGGTCGCCCAACCCTCGTAAAATCAAAACTCGCCAAAGTGCATGATTTCCAAAGTTTTCAAAACACTTCTTTATTCAAAATGGTAACTTGTTTCAAACGAAGTCTCTAAGCGTACAGACTGACCCTTGCACATCGGTGCAAGAAGGTCTACGACGAAAAGATCCCGCTTGCCTACAATTGCCTTTTAAAAGTCAGATATTTCAAAACATACTTCGCTAGTTTGAGTAAGCTAGCTGACACATCCTAAAAGCAAACATAGATTGTGAAAAGGTTCACTTCAAGCCCTAAGAACCCGGAGTAAAAAAATTTCGGTGTCTATAGGCACGAAAAAGTTCACTTCAAGTTCCATAAACTGGGAGTGAAAAATTTCATGTTTACACTATTATGAAATAGGATGATCTTGGTTAAATCGAGTAGCCAAAGAGATAAGTTTTCTCCCATTTTACTTCTCTCTCCAAAAAAGAAAATTGGCAAAAATCAAAAGAAAAAGAGAATACAAAAACTCCTCCAAAAAGAGGTCTTCCTTCAAATAGAAAGAGGGAATACAAAAATTTCTCCAAAAGAGGTCTTCTCTTTGAATGGAAAAGAAAAAAAGAAAGAGGGAATACAAAAAAAAAAAATCCTCGAAAAAGAAAAAAAAGGAGGCCCTCCATATTGATAGAAAAGCCAAAGCTCAAAAAGAACAATTTTCCATCTTTTTGCCTTAAACCACAGGACGGTTAAGAAGGGACCGTGGTAATTCTTTCCCAAATCCCTACAACTTATCCCAATGGAAAAAGGTTTATCCATGAAAAATCCTAAAGTAGGAATAGAATCTACTTATTTAGATTTTATTTTGTTTGAGAATTAGACTTTGTTATGTGGGAAATGGAATTTTGAAATATTTTTCAAAATTTCCTACAAAACCTTTGCTAAGTAGTAGGTATTGAAACCCAAATGAGGGAAAATATGAAAAATCAGAAGTCTTTTTGATAGAAACTAAAAGGAGTTCCCTTCGAAAATGAATTTTAAAAACCCGAAATGTCAAAATGACATGGGATTATCCTACTTGGGGCAGCTAACCTTCATAGGCTTCTCCTTAAGATCATTCATTTCTTAAGTGGGTCTCTAAAACCTCACACTCCATGTGCATCACACACCATGCATCCAAAGTCGCCCATGCATGATCACGTTTAGGACAAACACCCAATGTAGGTTTGTAGACATGAATTTTTATTTCAAAACCTATTAAGATTTGAAAAAAAATTCTCGAGGCTACGTCGTGTGGGCGAGTGTGCCAGTTAGTTTACCAAAACTAACAAAAATTGATTTTCCTGACTTTATTAGATGATCGTGGACAAGTGAGTTCTTATCGACGCAGGCCTTCTTGAATCGGTGCTCAAGGGTTAGCCTAGACGCTTGAAAAATATTTAAAATCCGTTAAATTTCAAAAAAGCAAAACCATATTTTCAAAGTTTGAAAAAATTGTGATTAAGTTCCTGATTTTAGAAATTTTCAGGTGTTCTGTTTTCAAAGACCTGTTCTTTGATTTTTTTAAAAATGCTTTTGTATTTTGGAAAATTTTAAAATTTTTACAGAAACTAAAGTATGTGCAAAATTAGAAAATATTTTTATTTTTGATTTTTGTGCTATAGATTATCAGAATTAAATAAAAAACTATACACCAGTCAGGAATTCAGAACAGTTCTGTATCAGAAACATAGAGACTCAGAAAAACTGTGATATCTCCGTTCTCAAACATTCATTTTTTGTGAAATTTATTTTGCTGGAAGGTATGGATGTTGTCTTTCCAAATCAACAATTTTTAGTCAATTTGATGCAATATGTAGAAAATATTTTTATTTTTGATTTTTGTGCTACAAATTATCAGAATTAAATAAAAAACTATACACTAGTCAGGAATTCAGAACAGTTTTGTATCAGAAACATAGAGACTCAGAAAAATCGTGATATCTCCATTCTCAGACATTCGTTTTTCATGAAATTTATTTTGCTGGAAAGGTATGGATGTTGTCTTTCCAAATCAACAATTGTTAGTCAATTTGATGCAATATGTACAGAGATAAGAGAGAAATAGCATATATATGTTTTAGAGTTTTTTGATTTTCCATAACCTGTTCTGGTTTTTGCAAAACTTCTTAGATTTAATTGAACACGTTAAAGAATGTATAAAATCTTAAAATTTTTACCAAACACTCATGGATATGTCTAGTTTAGACATGCCAAGTCTAGACTTGATTGGATTGGCTGTTAGTTACAAAACAATTCTGTGATCAGGTGTATGTAAAGTGTAGTTTCAGAACTTTCATATTTGCAAAAAACTGTGCCAATTCTGTTTGTGATATATAGCATAAAATCAATTACTTCCAATCCTAAAAATCATATGAATCCTGAAGAAATAAAGAGGTTTATGATTTTAAGGGTGTTCATGGAGTCGAAGGATCGAAATATAAGTTTGTATCAACAATAACATGAAAGAAAAGATGAGAATCGTCCTTGGGTTTGCATCAACATATTTTCTTGGAGACTTAGGCTCCTTAATTACAGATTTTCCAGAGATTATGCAACTAATACAAGAATCAAAACCTGTAAATAGAGATGGTGGACAACGTGGAGGTGAAGGGTGGCAAGCAGCTGGACGTGGACGGCGAGTGGCAGCCTTCTTCTTCCTTCTCTCCCTTTCTCCCTCTCTTTCTCTCCTTCTCTCCCTCTCTCTCTTTCTCGAATTTGACTCCCACAACTTGGATTCGATCTTTCACAACTTGGATTGACTTTTCTCAACTCAGACCGGCTCTTTTTCAACTCGGATGGGCTTTTTCTCAACTCCGATTGATCAATATCGGATTGATTAAACTCGGATTGATTCTTTCTCGAATTCCTCCTTTGGAGCCTGTTTGGAGCTCCTTTTATAGGCCAAAGGATGCCTAGTTGCTGCAAATATTCCCAAGGCAAGTTGCCTTAATGGTTGGGGCTTCATTTTGGTAGGTGAGTGCTGGCCAATCCTTCCAAATTCTCCCTATTCCGCATTAGGCAACTGTTGTGCTGTGCGCAACCTTCTGTTCCACGAATTTCTCGAATGAACCTGGTTTTGTAAAAGCAGCCTCAAAGGGCCATTTTGAGTCTGGAAACCCAAGAGCCTTCCAGACAACCCTGTATATATATTTTAAACTTTATATATTACAAAAATGTATAATATGGCTTTAAAAACCTTTTAAAACACGTTTTGGAACCCCAAAGTAGCTTGGCCTAATCAAGATAGGACCAAAGAAGCAAAAGAGAGCCCGGAACCGGAGCACAAGTCAAGCCCGGCACAGCAACTCTCATGTTGAATCCACCCCCAGGATCTCGAACATCCAAGACCCTGTTATCATCAAAACATTACTTGAAATCTGCTTCGGAAGGCGAAAACAGAAGCGGATGATCATGTTGGCGAAGACCCAACGTAGACGGAGTACTGATGCTGTCAGACCCCGCACAAACCGTTCATTTCGAACACAGCCTGAAGGAGTCAGACTTCAGTTTGGATTGGATCTGGACCATATATATCCAGATCCCAATCCAAACCCATGTGTGGATTTGGATTTGGATTTGGATCCAGAGATCCAATCCAATATCCACATCCATGGCCCACATCACCTTCTCATAAATGGAGGTGGGGCCCACTTGAAATTCACGTGGGATTATGGGCATGAGAGAGAGTGGGGGAGGATAAGATTAGAGTGTGGTGTAATTAAGCTTGACTTGTGTGTCAAGTTTGGGGTTAATCATGTGGGTTAGCCTAATTGGCATGGGTTTAAGCTTGTATTAGCCAAAACCTAACCTAGGGCTGCACCAACAAGATGTAATTAAGGTCTATGGGTCATGCAAAGGGAGCTCCTTAACCCCACCCTAACCAAAAACCCCTAATCCTAGCCTTTTACCTTAATCCTGTCCTAATCCTAGCCTAATCACCTAACCCACTTCCCTAATCCCGGCCTAATCCCAACCTAATCACCTAACCCACTCCCCTAATCCTTCCCTAAACCTAAGTTAATTTTCCTAAACCTAACCTAATCCTAGCCTAATCACCTAACCCACCTCACTAAACCTCACCCCAAAACCAACCCACCCAGCTAAACCCTAAACCACCCCCACCTAAACCTAGCACACCATCTACCCAAAACCCCTTGTATCAAAATACCTGGCCCCTCCCCAAAACCAGCCCACCTTATCACCACACCACCCCTACCTAAACCACCTAACCACCCTTCTAATACCAGCCCCAACCGCCCTTCAAAAAACTATAAAACCCCCCCTAGTGGGCGGGTTTTCAAGTTTTTCCACCTTGGCCTTCCAGCCCATCCTGGCCCAGCCGACTCCAACCACTTCCAGCCGAACCTCCAACCTTGCTCCACCTGTGCCACTACCTCCCAGCCAAGCACCACCACCACCACCACTCCAGCCAAGCTCCACATCGCAACCATTCTGTCCTGCCGAACCCCATCCTGTGCATCTAAGACACCCGGTTGCTCCTCTCCCATCCGTCGCCTCCGATCACCACCCGGTTAGTGTCTCAACCTAATTCTATCTCTTCTTCACTCCCCCTCCACTCTCAACCACCTACACCACCACCACATCACCCCAACACCACCTGCCTGCCATCCTACCCATTCGGCCAGACCTTAGCCACTTCAAATACCCGCCTTGAACCATCTCCCCTAGCAACACCCGGCCACTCCACTTAGCTCCCTAAGACCTGCCCCCATCACTTCCCACCAGCCCCTAACTCCATCTTACCACGTACCTTAGCTAGCTTCCTTCCCATCCACCACAACCCTAGCCACCCTAGCAGTCGGCCACCACCAAGTCTCCCTTAGTCGGCCACTCCAACCGACTGCATACATCCACTCGGCCAGCCACCCGCCAACCTTAGGCACTCCCTTACACACTCCCTTAGGCTCCCACTTAGTGCCATCTTTCCTAGTACTACACCCTCCCTTAGTGACCCTACTTAGTCACCTTAGCCCAAGACACAAAGTCACCCCCTTCATAACAGCCGGCCACCTTCAAGGCGCCCTTCCCGCGCACCCAAAGCACCCGGCCAGCAGCCCCCCTTGCCGTTCAACTCCGCGGAGCTCCCTCTTGCAGCCCAAGGCGAAGGCCAAGCCCACGCTCAAGCAAGGCATCTTCGGACCAGCTATAAGTAAGTGCCTAACTCGGTCCTTAGTTGTAGACTTGCTTGAATTAAATTCGATACAGGATTGTAATAACGGAGCATAGCCTCCCCCCGCTTGTAATAACGTGGCTTGGCATACCCACACACACGTGCACTCTCTTAGTCGTGCACGATTTTGAACACACACGGGCCTAATCAGCCCCCTAGGATACAAATATATGTGTAGACTTTAAATTACATAGAGTTTTGATTAGGTTGAGTATGTTGTCTTTCAATTCAAGCACTCACACACATTGAGCCTTCGCTCTTATTTGTAAGACCCAAGTAAGGGCCATGCTATACTATTTGGGTTTAATTTCATGTTGTGTGCGTAGTAGTTCAATTCAAGCACTCACACACATTGAGCTTTGTGGGTGAAAATTGTGGGTGGGCTGGGGTCTTGTAGAGCACGGTTTGTATGTTGCTGAAAACGAAATCAAATCTGGCGGCATTGGATGGCCCTTGCTTGGTGAGGATTGGCTGCGTGGGAACCAAGGATCAAACGGCTGAAATGTTGTCAAGGTAAGTCCCCTAGTTCCTGCCCAAAACCATCTCTTTTCTCACCTCTCTAAACCACCTAGACCACTAACGACAAGCCACAGCAAAGTCCAGCCAAGGAGCTGGCCGAACTTCACTAAAAGGGCTGACCTAGTTCTACCTAAGACCATCCTAACCTAGGACCATACCCAGCTCGGCCATTGGCTGGCTGAGCTCACCTTAGATTTGTCCTAAAGAAAATCCTAAACTAAAAACCACTACCCAACTCATTTCCTAACCCAAAAACCACTCCCAAAAACCTGGCAAAACCGAGTGTCTAAAACACTCGGTTCCCTCCTCTTGTCGAACCCATCCTCACCCATTTAGCTTGGTCCATAGTGGCCGAGCTCATCTTAGGTCTATCCCTAACATTCAACCATTACCCAAGTTAGACCCTAACTAAAAGAAAAAGGAAAAAACCACTCTAAACCTACCCAGCTCGGCCACCCTTTTGGCCGAGCCATTCCCTTAGGATCTCACCCGAGATCAACCGTCTAATATCAGCCAAAGCTCGGCCACCATTTTGCCGAGCTCTTTCCTTAGGACTCATCTTAGATCCTACCTAATCCTTCTCCAAAAAAAAAAAAAAACTGCCTAGCTCGGCCACCTTTTGGCCGAGCATTACCCTAGAACTCACCTTAGGATCTCCCCTAAGATCATTCACTAATCCCCACCCAAGCTCGGCCATTAGTTGGCCGAGCATTCCATAGTGTCTCACCTAAAATAATCCCGTAGACACCACCTAACTCAACCATTAGTTGGTCGGGTTTTTCCCTTAGGACCCTGGTCTAGCTTTTAACCAAAACAACCTGCCTAGACCTGACCCAGATCCATTAGTTCTCACCCTAGATCTGTCGTGTCTAACTCCAAAAACCATAGCAACTTAGTGTGTCAACCTAGCCCAGGTCACGATCTAGGATCAACCTCCCACGCAGCTGGTTATTTCGCAGAGAAAGGTCCATCCAACGGCTATATCCAAGGTCAGATTTCGCTGATAAAGGGAGTCTAAGCAGACGAAGTGTAAGTGCTCGAACCTGATCTTTTACATTGATTCAAGTTTCAATTAAATTCGATACGGGGTTGTAATAATGGAGCGTAGTCTCCCCCCGAGATGTAATATTATGGTTTGAAACACGAATCACACACGTACACTCAAGCCTTTCCGCTCTTATCTGCACACCTTTTGCACACAAAACGGGCCTCAACAGCCCATAGGATATAGCTCTATTTATATACATTCAGCTGGGTTTTAAGGTTCAAGTCGTGTGAGTTGTCTTTCATTTTATACACTCAAAGCACTCACTCACAATTGAGCCTTTCCGCTCTTAACATATATATACGTATTTCCCCTTTCAGCTGGGTTTTTAAGGTTCAAGTCGTGTGAGTTGCCCTTTCGGTCTTTATACACTCAAAGCACTCACTCACATTGAGCCTTCTCGCTCTTAAGATATAGCTATATATATTTTCCCTTCCGCATCTAAGATATAGCCATATTTCCCTTTCTGCTATTTCCCTTCTGTTATGTCTTTAAATTCCGGGTTTTCCCTTCAAGTTGTGTGAGTTTGCATTGCATATCCGCCACACTCGAGATAGGGAGCATACTTGCATCAAACCAGATTGGTCAAATCGTGTAGTACTTGCCTTAAATCGAGCACTGGATGCACACGACTACACGCCAAAATTGGTTAAAACCCGAGAGACATAGGAGCGCATAGATCCCATGTATAAAAGTTGCAAATTTGACAAAACCAATCGATAAAACACTTTCAAGTTTTCAAAAAGAGTCGTGTTTGTGTAAAAACGAGTTTTCCTAAAGCGTACAGACTGACCCTTGTGCACCGGTGCAAGAAAGTCTGCGACGAAAAGAACCCACTTGTCCACAGTCGCCCCAAAAGTCAGATATTTTCAAAAATCACTTCGCTAGTTTAAGAAAGCTAGCTGGCACGCCTTTTTTAAAGCGACGTAAGCACGAAAAGATTCGCTTCAGGCCTAAGAACCCGGAGACGAGGATTTTCCGTGTCTACAGATTTGGCACGCCCGGTGGGACGTGGGTCTTTAGGAAAAATCGATACAAAACAAACCAACCTCTAAAAAAATCGTTTGTTTTCAAAGTGTTTTAACTCTTTGTCTTCTTGCATTTCATAGTTGGATTTAAAAGCATCGGAGTCATGTCGAGTTCAAACTCCAATGAAGTGTCTAGCCGGTTCTCATGCTCTTCAAGTTCTCATTCTAGAAGATCTTTGAAAAATCGAAAACAAAAGGAGGAAGAGTTAAAAAGAGAATACGAAGCCACGGTCGCTGCACTCAGCCAAGAGGCTGAAGCAGCTGATTCGTGTTCGTCACATGGCGAACCAATAAAGGCCAAAAAGAAGTTTGGAAAAACTCGTAAAAACAAGGAGACCTCCGAGATAGAAGGCCACCAATACTTCGATTCCTTCACTCACAAGGATCGAAAAGCCCTACAGCAGTTGCTGAAAGGGCAAAATAGAGAGAAAACAACGTACGTCCTGTCTGATTTTCTCCCTTTAGATTACGAAACAGACAGTGACGACGAAATACCGAATTTCCATCGGTATGATGGCACGGGAGACCCTAGGTCTCACCTACAGCTTTTCTCTCGTCGAGCCCACAAGAAAAAGAAGGACTCGATGAAATGGGTATATTGGTTCCCCTTATCCCTCAAAGGCATAGCTTCTAAATGGCTGGCTTCCTACGATTTGAGCCAGTTCGCAACTTTTGAAGAGTTAGCAAACTGCTTCATGCAAAGATTTTCACACAACGTAGAAGTCACGCCTACATTGAACACTTTGAGGGATACGAAGCAAGGTATGAACGAAGATGTGCATACATTTATCGTTCGATGGAGGTCTCTCCTTGGACAAGTACGAGAACCCATATCCGAAGGATGCGCAGTAATGCTCATCCTGGACAATTTCAAAACTGAATTGAAAACTCTTCTTTCTTTACATGAAATCTCTACTTTCCACAAACTGATTAAAAAAGCATCTCTTTTTGAGACGAATTTGAAAAAAGGGGTTTACGACCACCTGTGGAAAGGGAGCGTAAATCCAAAGACTCGCTTGGAAAAGCCTGGCAATTACTGGCTACCCACCATAGACAAAGGGGAAAAGCCCCACAAGATCGCCAATGTCCGGGTAGATCCAAGGCTGGCGAGCACTTCAAAGAATTTCGAAAATTTTGAAAACAGAAAAGACAAAAAAATACAAAAACCATTTGAAAAAAGGGAGTATACTCCGCTGGGGCAACCTGTGTCGGAGGTCCTAGACCTCCTACTCGCCCAAGGCATGATCGAACTCCCTGAAATCCCCGAGGGAATCACTTCCAAAGGGAGGTTTTTGAATCGATTTTGTAAGTATCATCGGCTCAAAGGCCATGATACAAAGCAGTGTTTTTCCCTCCTAAACCAAATCGAGAACTTGATAGCAGAGGGCCGGCTCCAGGTCACTGAGGAACCGGAGCCTGCCCAAGCTATTTTCAAAGAACCCTTCCCTAATCATGCAAGTACCAGTGGGAAGGGTAAAGAGGTATGTGCTCTCACGATTTCGAAGAGTTTAGCGCATACACATAAGTCTGGCTTTTCTTGTGCATCTACCCTCATCCTTCATAGAAAATCTGCCCAAGTAGTGATTCGGGGACCACCAAGAGTTCCATCTCCGATTAAACCAGTTTTGAAAATTCGAAGTGCTCCAAAATAGTCGATTAGAGCCATCTTAAGCACGAACCCTAGGTTGATCGTGGGGGAAGTGACAAGATCCGGGAGGATCTATCAACCCCCACATCTACAAAATGCTAAAAAAGTGGTCAGTGTGCCTGGCCCTTCAAAAGCGTGTATTCTTGGAGTTCTGCCCAAAACGGACAAAGGAAAAGTCGTTTTAAACTTGTATGATTTCGAAAACCATCTTTCAAAGATTCCCATTAACATGTCCATCCTAGAGCTGATACAAACCTCGCCTAGGCATAGACTCGTGTTAGAGAAAATTCTAGAAAGAGCAAAGGTTAGTTCGGACATAACCCCAGAATCCTTGTCCAATCAAGTGGCGTCCATAGGTGCAAAAACACCTATCATGTTTTCGGAAGAGGATCTCGAAAGACCCTATGAAACCCATAATCAGGCCCTACACATCGAGGTGGTATTAAATCACCACTCTCTAGATAGGTGCCTAGTTGACGGGGGAGGAGGGCTCAACATCCTTCCACTTCACATAGCACATCAGATTGGAGTCACCTTAACTTCCATAAACCCAAGCACCATCGTAATCACTGGATACGATGGAAATGCGTCCAGACCTTTAGGATCCGTTGAACTTCCCATGGAAACGGGAGGGATAGCTCACGTGGGGGTATTCCATGTTTTGGACATCCACCCCCACTACAACCTATTGCTGGGAAGGCCTTGGATACACAGCCTGCATGCTGTGCCGTCCACCTTCCATAAGTGTGTTAAAATCCCTTTTGAAAACCAAGTCATTGTGATCCTAAGTGAGAGTCATCCACAGCTTCAGGGGATTCAAAATTCCCCATGCTTTTCAAGTTCCCAGTCCTACGAGGACAACTTAGGGCAAACCGTGGTCGAACCACCAAAGCTCACCCTTCAGGTACCTAGGAAGGTCGTACACATCCAGGGGCCGCCCAAGGCTGGCCCACTCAAAACACTAACCATCCTAGGAAAATCCAAGCATCCACTATTTCCAAAACCCCTGGACAGAAAACCTTATGTGCGTAACATGAACGATAGCAAGTTCCAAGATCACGAATTATATGAAAACTTTTCCAAAAACAAAAAATCATGGAACATGTTATTAAACATGGGGTATATGCCATACAAAAGTCTAGGGGCACAAAATCAGGGTCTCGTAGAACCCATCTTGCCAAAAGCCAACCAAAGCCGACACGGGATCGGCTATACTCCCAGAATACCGCCAGAACCACCCCCTATGACCACCTGGGTCAAGGGTGCCCTGGAGCCTACCCAAGCAGAAACCTACAATTTAGATCTCTTGTTCGGAGTCTAACTAGTGGCATTTTTTCTTTGTAGGTATGATGGAAGATCCCTCAATCAAAAATCCAAAAACATTTGAAAAACTCGAAATTCAAAAAATTGAAAAATCCCAAAAACCAAAAACATTTGAAAAAGATCAAAAACTCGAAAAAAGAGTTGTTTGTATAGTTCCTAAAGTTCTTTCCTTACAAAAATCCAAAAAAATCGACAATTGACAAAATACCAAAAACAAAATCCTGTATTTAGCAGCTCCTGATAAAGGTTTTGAAGAAGAAAAGAATTTCGAAAAGAAAGTCCTCTTCATAAGAGGACCAAAATCTTCAAAACCTGCAGAAAATCCAAAACAAAAACCAAGCGTTTGCGAAAACTGTGCGTCAAGTCCAAATTCCCTAAGATTTAGAAGTCTTGAGAATGATCAAGGCCCAGAATTGGATTCCCTCGAGGAAGACCCTGCTTCTGAGCTCCCTGAATTTCATAAAATTCTTGATTTTGAAAAACCTTCGAAATCAGTAGGAGGAGATTTTATAGAGATAAACTTAGGGAATGATTTAAAGCCGAAAATCATTAAGGTAGGCACATGTCTGCATAAGCACGAAAAAGCATCATTCATTGCATTTTTGAAAACCTACGTTGATGTGTTTGCATGGACATATGAAGACATGCCGGGTATAGACCCGAATGTTGTAGAGCATCGTCTTCCCTTAGATTCAGATGCAAAACCCGTAAAACAAAAGCTTAGGAAGATACATCCGAATGTGCATTCACAAGTCAAAGAGGGTTTAGAAGATCTGTTAAAAGCCAGATTTATAAAACCCATTGCGTATTCTGATTGGTTATCCAATATAGTTGTTGTTCGAAAAACCAGTGGGAAAATTCGAATATGCATCGATTTCAGAAACCTGAATAAAGCCACCCCAAAAGATAATTTCCCTTTACCAAACATTGATTTGATAGTCGATAGTACTGCAAATCATGAAATGTTTTCATTCATGGATGGCTATTCAGGATATAACCAAATCAAACTAAGCCCACGAGATCAGGCTAAAACGCCTTTACAACCCCATGGGGCACGTACTGTTATACAGTCATGCCCTTTGGTTTGAAAAATGCTGGCGCCACGTACCAAAGAGCTATGACCTCGATCTTTCACGATCAAATTCATGAGCTCGTAGAGGTATATGTAGATGATCTCCTGGCTAAATCAAAAACTCGATGCACTCATCTCGAATGCTTACAAAAGATTTTCGAAAGGCTTAGACTTTACAACATAGCTAAACCCTCAAAAGTGCGTATTCGGTGTAGAATCCGGTAAGCTTTTAGGATTTATGGTAAGCCAAAGGGGCATAGAAGTCGACCCCTCTAAGTGTAGAGCCATCATAGACATGACTCCACCCTCCAATCTCACGCAGATTTATAGCCTCCAGGGTCGCCTACAGTCCATTCGCAGGTTTATCTCAAACCTGGCAACTAGATGCGAACCCTTCAACAAGTTGCTGAGGAAGGGTACGAAATTTTTATGGGATGACGAGTGCCAAAAATCATTTGAAAGGTTAAAAGCGTACTTAGTTAATCCCCCTGTTTTAAACCCTCCAAAACCAGGAAAACCTCTTCTACTTTACATTTCTGTGCATGCGAATGCCTTGGGAGCTCTGTTAGCTCAATACGAGGATGACACTCACAAGGAATGTGCCATATACTATCTTTCGAAAACTCTCCTAGCTTACGAAAGGAATTATCAGGCCATGGAGAAGACGTGCTTGGCCCTAGTTTGGGCCTGCCAGAAATTTCGACACTATTTCCTAGATCATGAGATCTGTATAGTGTCCAAGCTTGACCCAATCAAGCACTTATTCAAAAAACTCATTCTCACGGGTAGATTGGGCAAATGGCAACTCCTTCTGATGGAGTATGATTTGAAATACCATCACCAGGTCTCCATTAAGGGGCAAGCCAGACTACGTGGCTGAGTTCCCCCTAGAAGATGCGTATCCCACACTCAATGAAATGCCGGATGAAGGCATATTGCAAAACCATTTTCAAAACCACATTTTGGCTAACTCTTTCGAAAACCAAGTGTGGAAGATGCACTTCGACGGGGCACGAAACCAACGAGGGGCAGGAGCCGGGATGATCCTCGTATCCCCCGAAAAGGGAGAAATCCCCATAGCAATCCGCCTAGATTTCGAATGTTCCAACAATATAGCCGAGTATGAAGCACTCATACAAGGTTTAAAAGTTTCGAAAACTCTAGGGGCAGCATGCATCGAGGTTTTTGGAGATTCCCTCCTTGTTATAAACCAAGTTTTAAAAATTTGGCAAGTTCGAAATGAAAAATTGCTTCCATACCACGAATTGGCCACTCGACTGGTTGAGTCGTTCCAATCGTGCACTCTCACACATGTAGGAAGAGAGGATAATGGCGTCGCTGATGCCCTCTCATCCTTGGGTTCAGCCCTAAGGGTCGATCCCACTTTGGGAACCAGACCCCTTGAAATATGGCACTCACCCACTCCTTCCATACACGATTTGCAAATTTGCCAAAATAACCCTAATTCTGATGAAAAACCTTGGTTTTATGACATAAAGAATTTTCTAGAAAATGGGGGATTCACTGAGGATGCCACATCTAAAGATAAGGCATTCATCCAAAAAATTTCCACCCGATACACGATTTTGGGAGGGGTTCTTTACAAAAAGAGTTTTACTGGCATCTTACTAAGATGCGTCGACCTAGAGGAGGCTAGGATTGTTATGCACGAATTCCACGATGGAGAATGTGGAGGTCATGTCAATGCCAACATGATGGCAATGAAAATACTTAGAGCAGGTTATTTTTGGTCTACCCTGAGAAAGGATTGCCACGATCATGTTAGGAAGTGTCACCCGTGTCAAGTGCATGGTCACGCCATTCATATCCCCTCATCATCACTGCATTCCGTGGTCAGCCCCTGGCCATTCACCATGTGGGCGTTTGATATCATAGGACCAATTTTTCCAAAGGCCTCAAATGGACACAGGTTCATTTTGGCAGCCACTGAGTATTTTTCCAAGTGGGTCGAAGCCGCCTCCCTAACAAATGTCCAGGGACAACATGTGGTGGCCTTCATTAGGAAAAACATCTTGGCTCGATTTGGAGTTCCAAGAGATCTTGTGTCCGATAATGGCACCCCATTTAAAAATGAGCGGATGGTCAAGCTGTGCAACAAGTATGGCATAAATCATCACTTCTCATCCCCTTACTACCCTGAAGGCAACGGCCAAGCCGAAGCCACCAACAAGACTCTCATCATCATTGTTGAGAAAACCTTAGAGAAGGGTAGAACATGGCACGAGAAGTTGGATGAAGCCTTATGGGCTTATAGGACTTCCATCCGCACTCCCACAAATGCCACGCCTTTTGAGTTGGTTTATGGCACAAACACCATTCTCCCCATCCATACACGTCTGCATTCATTTCATACATCCGTTGCACTCGACCTCCCCCTAGAGACGCTTCAGCATGCTAGGATGGCCGAATTAGATCTATTAGATGAGAGGCGACTCCTTGCTATGGACCATGCTCACGCATACCGGCAAAGGATCGCCCGACATTATGAGAAACATATGAAACCTCGCCACTTTGAAGTGGGAGAGCACGTTTTGAAAATCATCCACCATCGTGGCCCACATCCACTTGGAAAGTGGCGGCCCAAGTGGGATGGCCCTTACGTCGTGCGTGGAACCACCACAAACAATTCTTATTGGTTAACCGATGTCGAGGGTAGGAATTTAGCTGATCCCATAAATATTCAGTATTTGAAAAAGTATCACGTATAGGGTCTGAGTTAAATTCCCATTCTGCAAAAAAATATTTTTGGGAAAATCTATTTTGAAACTTCGAAATCAAGGACTCAAGGTGAGTTGTGTAAACCTGGATGAGAGAATCGACATTTTGTGAAAAAGGTAGAGCTTTTCAAATATGTGGTTACATTTCAAAATCCTTCTTTTTACAAAGAAAGGCCTAGTTCAATATAGCAAGATATTTACAAGTAGTACGTGCTATTTCTAAATAGGCTGATCTGGAATGGATCGAGTATGACCTTGGGATAAGTCTTCCCCTCTTCTCTTCTCCTTCCAAAAGGAAAACTTGGCCAAAATAAAGGGAAATTCTCGCCAAAATCTCTTTCTAAAGAAAGAAACCTGAATCAAAAGAAAAAAATTGATTCTTCCATGGAAAAGAGGGATTAAAGAAAAAATACTCCCAAAGGGAGACCCTCTATGAAAAAAGAAAGAAAAAGGCCAAAAAGCTCAAAAGAGCAGTTTTCCGCCTTCTTTGCCTCAAACCACAAGACACTTTAGAAGGGACCGTGGTACTTCTTTCCCATCCCTACGACTTATCCCAAGCGAAACAGGGTTCATTTCAGGGAATCCTAAAGTAAAAATAGGTTTACTTAACTTGAATTTCATCTTGTTTGAGAATTTGACGTTTTAAGTAAGGAGTAGGAATTTTAAAAATGTAGCTTGTTTTCTCATAAAACCTCTGCTAGTTTAGCAAGTGTCGAGGCTCAAGTAAAGGCAAACACAAGGAGCTGAAGGTCCTTATGATCGATGGTTCAGAAAAGTTTTCCCTCTTAAAACGAATTTCAGAAAAACTCGAACATCAAGCATACGTAAGGCCCGCTCACCTAGAGCAGCAGGTTTTTTTATAAAAGTCTCAAAAGTTTGACCATATAAACTGGTCTCTAGAAGGTCGCCCCTTTCTGGCACTTCAGCCATGTCACACACTCTGCATATCCATGCATAAAGCACCTCATGCATGATCTTCATTTAGGACTAGACCCATAGAAATCCCCTTTTGGCAAAAAATCTCCTCCTATCAGGCCTAAAAGAAAATGTTTTTTTTTCTCAAATACTAGGACGATCCCATATTCTCAAGATCAAATCCGGGAGAAAACAAATAGGGGTGTTATCTTCTTCGCCATTATCCAAATTAATTTGGATAATGCCAAAGAGGGGCATCTGTAAACACCCCAAAATCCAAATATTTTCCAAAACCAAATGCCTGGTTCGAAAATCAGCTCAAAAAGCCAAGTTTGGAGATTTCAAAAAAAACTCAGGAACTCAAACCCTTCAAAACTCTATTTTCCAACCCCTGTTCGAGACATAAAAAAATCTCAAAAGTGGACGAAAGTCCTATTTTTTTACAAGAGACCAGACGAACAGATGAAGCCGGGCTTAAAACAGTCGCAAAAGATTCAAAAAGTTCAAAGGTCAAGCCCAGCCCGATGAAAAGTGAATTTCGAGGACGAAAAAGAAGCCCAGGCCACAAACGCATTTCAAGCCTGAAGCATCAAAGGCCAAGCCAAAAGCATCTCTGAAATCACGGAAAATCCAAGTCAAAAGCAAGAAGAAACAGTCGAAACAGAGTCCAAAAAGACGAAAAGAAGCTCGGGCGATGAAAATGGGAAAAACCCAGCGTAAGACGGAATCTTGACGAACTCAGGACCCGCACGAAGCATCCGGCTTGAAACTCCAGAAAGGACTGAAGAAGAAAAAAATTTGGATCAAATCTGGATCCAAAAATCCAGATCCAGATCCAAGATCCATATCCAAACGAAACTTGGATTGGATTGGATCCGGATTTTAGAAACCAACAAAGGATCCATATCCACACAAGGGGCCTATAAAAGGACGTGAGTAGGCTGGCTTTGAAGGGGACGAATTTCCAGCATTTCACGCCTCTCCACTTGGGGAAAAGAGAGAAAGAGAGAGAGAGAGAGGAAGGTCAACAAAAGGGGCTGGCCTTCCCCTCTTGTTTCGTGAGATTGTGGGTGAAAATTGTGGGTGGGCTGGGGTCTTGTAGAGCACGGTTTGTATGTTGTTGAAAACGAAATCAAATCTGGCGGCATTGGATGGCCCTTGCTTGGTGAGGATTGGCTGCGTGGGAACCAAGGATCAAACGGCTGAAATATTGTCAAGGTAAGTCCCCTAGTTCCTGCCCAAAACCATCTCTTTTCTCACCTCTCTAAACCACCTAGACCACTAACGACAAGCCACAGCAAAGTCCAGCCAAGGAGCTGGCCGAACTTCACTAAAAGGGCTGACCTAGTTCTACCTAAGACCATCCTAACCTAGGACCATACCCAGCTCGGCCATTGGCTGGCTGAGCTCACCTTAGATTTGTCCTAAAGAAAATCCTAAACTAAAAACCACTACCCAGCTCATTTCCTAACCCAAAAACCACTCCCAAAAACCTGGCAAAATCGAGTGTCTAAAACACTCGGTTCCCTCCTCTTGTCGAACCCATCCTCACCCATTTAGCTTGGTCCATAGTGGCCGAGCTCATCTTAGGTCTATCCCTAACATTCAACCATTACCCAAGTTAGACCCTAACTAAAAGAAAAAGGAAAAAACCACTCTAAACCTACCCAGCTCGGCCACCCTTTTGGCCGAGCCATTCCCTTAGGATCTCACCCGAGATCAACCGTCTAATATCAGCCAAAGCTCGGCCACCATTTTGCCGAGCTCTTTCCTTAGGACTCATCGTAGATCCTACCTAATCCTTCTCCAAAAAAAAAAAAAAACTGCCCAACTCGGCCACCTTTTGGCCGAGCATTACCCTAGAACTCACCTTAGGATCTCCCCTAAGATCATTCACTAATCCCCACCCAAGCTCGGCCATTAGTTGGCTGAGCATTCCATAGTGTCTCACCCAAAATAATCCCGTAGACACCACCTAACTCGACCATTAGTTGGTGGGGTTTTTCCCTTAGGACCCTGGTCTAGCTTTTAACCAAAACAACCCGCCTAGACCTGACCCAGATCCATTAGTTCTCACCCTAGATCTGTCGTGTCTAACTCCAAAAACCATAGCAACTTAGTGTGTCAACCTAGCCCAGGTCACGATCTAGGATCAACCTCCCACGCAGCTGGTCATTTCGCAGAGAAAGGTCCATCCAACGGCTATATCCAAGGTCAGATTTCGCTGATAAAGGGAGTCTAAGCAGACGACGTGTAAGTGCTCGAACCTGATCTTTTACATTGATTCAAGTTTCAATTAAATTCGATACGGGGTTGTAATAATGGAGCGTAGTCTCCCCCCGAGATGTAATATTATGGTTTGAAACACGAATCACACACATACACTCGAGCCTTTCCGCTCTTATCTGCACACCTTTTGCACACAAAACGGGCCTCAACAGCCCATAGGATATAGCTCTATTTATATACATTCAGCTGGGTTTTAAGGTTCAAGTCGTGTGAGTTGTCTTTCATTTTATACACTCAAAGCACTCACTCACAATTGAGCCTTTCCGCTCTTAACATATATATACGTATTTCCCCTTTCAGCTGGGTTTTTAAGGTTCAAGTCGTGTGAGTTGCCCTTTCAATTTATACACTCAAAGCACTCACTCACATTGAGCCTTCTCGCTCTTAAGATATAGCTATATATATTTTCCCTTCTGCATCTAAGATATAGCCATATTTCCCTTTCTGCTATTTCCCTTTCTGCTATTTCCATTCTGTTATGTCTTTAAATTCCGGGTTTTCCCTTTAAGTTGTGTGAGTTTGCATTGCATATCCGCCACACTCGAGATAGGGAGCATACTTGCATCAAACCAGATTGGTCAAATCGTGTAGTACTTGCCTTAAATCGAGCACTGGATGCACACGACTACACGCCAAAATCGACTAAAACTCGAGAGACATAGGAGCGCATAGATCCCATGTATAAAAGTTGCAAATTTGACAAAACCAATCGATAAAACACTTTCAAGTTTTCAAAAAGATTCGTGTTTGTGTAAAAACGAGTTTTCCTAAAGCGTACAGACTGACCCTTGTGCGCCGGTGCAAGAAAGTCTGCGACGAAAAGAACCCACTTGTCCACAGTCGCCCCAAAAGTCAGATATTTTCAAAAATCACTTCGCTAGTTTAAGAAAGCTAGCTGGCACGCCTTTTTTAAAGCGACGTAAGCACGAAAAGATTCGCTTCAGGCCTAAGAACCCGGAGACGAGGATTTTCCGTGTCTACAAGCTTTCGCTCTTATTCCCAAGACCTTAGTTAAGGCCATACTGCAATTTATATTTGGGTTTAATTTCATGTTGTGTGCGTAGTACTTCAATTCAAGCACTCACACAAATTGAGCTTTCGCTCTTATTCCCAAGACCTTAGTTAAGGCCATATTGCAAGTTATATTTGGGTTTTATTTCATGTCGTGTGTGTAAGTCTTTCAATTCAAGCACGCACCCACATTGAGCCTTCGCTCTTATTTGCAAGACCCGAGTAAGGGCCCATATATACCTTATATATGTATTTCCCTTCGGTTATTTCCCTTCGTTTATTTCCCTTCGGCATTTACATTACAAGTCATTTCCCTTAAGTCATTTTCCTTCGGTATTGTCTTTACATTCGGATTTTTCCTTTGGAGTAGCGTGAGTTTGCATTGCATCCACGCCATACCACGAGTTAGGACGCATATTGCATCGAAGCAAACCCCGTACTCCCGCTCAAAATTCACCACATTTAGTGGAGTGTTCATAACACACACCTAGGTGGCCCATAAAGGGATAAAAAGAAAGACTTAGGCACGTGCAAATCCACATGATCTAAAATCTGCAATTGCACTAAAAAGACCCGAATCAAAACACCTCAAACCGCTTTCGTAGGCTTTTTCTACCCTAAACTCGATTTTTAAAGCGTACAGACTGACCCTTGCGCATCGGTGCAAGAAGGTCTGCGACGACAAGAGCTCACTTGCTCACAGTCGCTACGTTAGAAGTCAGGTTAAAATATATCTTCGCTAGCTTAGGCAAGCTAGCTGACACTCCCTGTTTATTCAAATAGGACTTAGACACACGAAAGGATCCGCCCCAGGCCTGAGAAACCAGGGAGGCAGGGATTTTCCGTGTCTACAGAGTTTGGCATGCCTGATGGGATGTGAGTCTTTCAAAAATCGAGTTAAGTCTAGAAACTTGCGAAAGATTTTCAAAGAGGTCGTTTTTAACTTTGTTTTCTTTGCTTGTACTTAGGAAATTTTGAAAAAGCTTGAAAAGCATGTCAAAATCCAACCCAAGTGAAGCGTCGAGCCAAGGCCCATGCGCATCAAGTTTGTAAACACCCCGAAATCCCACGAATTTCTTAAAACAAACCTAGTTTTGTAAAAGCAGCCCCAGAGGGCCATTTTGAGTCTGGAAACCCAGGAGCCTTCCAGACAACCCTGTACATATGTTTTAAACTCTGTATTTCAAAAATATATAATATAGCTTTTGAAAACCTTTAAAAACATGTTTTTGAAACCCCGAAGCAGCTTGGCCCGATCAAGACAGGACCAGGAGAGCTAAGAAGAGCCTGGAACCGGAGCCCATGTCGAGCCCGGCACAGCAACTCTTGTATCTGATTCATACCCCCAGGATCTCGAACGTCCAAGACCTTGTTCTTATCAAAATGTCATTTGAAGTCATCTCCGGAAGGCAGAAACAGAGGCGGACGACCATGTTGGCGAAGACCCAACGCAGACGGAGTACTGACGCTGTCAGGCCCCACACAAATCGTCCGTTTCGAACCCAGCTCGAAGGAGTCAGAGTTCAGTTTGGATTGGATCTGGACCATATATATCCAGATCCCAATCCAAACCCATATGTGGACTTGGATTTGGATTTGGATCCAGAGATCCAATCCAATATCCATATCCATGGCCCACATCACCTTCTCATAAATGGAGGTGGGGCCCACTTGAAGTTCACGTGGGATTATGGGCATGAGAGAGAGTGGGGATGGAAAATATCAAGAGTGTTGTAATTAAGCTTGACTTGTGTGTCAAGTTTGGGGTTAATCATGTGGTTTAGCCTAATTGAGTGGGTTTAAGCTTGTAATTAACCAAAACCCAACCTAGGGCTGCACCAACATGAGGTGGTTAAGGTCTATGGGCCATGCAAAGGGAGCTCCTTCACCTAAACCTAACCCAAAACACCTAATCCTAGCCTACCCCCCTAATCCACCCCTAATCTGAGCCTAATCACCTAACCCACTTCCCTAATCCCGGCCTAATCCCAACCAAATCACCTAACCCACTTCCCTAATCATTCCCTAAACCTAGGTTAATTTCCCTAAACCTAGCCTAATCACCTAACCTAGCTCACTAAACCTCACCCTAGCACCCAACCACCTAACCTAGCCCTAAACCCCTAAACCACCCCTAGCCCACAATCTACCCAAACCACTAGTTTTTAAAATATCTGGCCCAACCCTTTCCAGCCCACCTTATCTTCATACCACCCTACCTAAACCACCTAACCACTACCCCAAACCCAGCCCTAACCGACCACCTACCCATCCCTATATAAACCCCCCCCCCCCCCCCTTGGGGGCGGGTTTTCCTATCTAGTGGCTTCACCCATCCCAGTCGGGTCCCCTCCTTCCCCAAGTCCCACCATCTCCCACCTGCTCCACCTGCACCGCCACCTGATCTCCACCTACACCACCATCTCCCAGCCGGACGCCACCACTTGCATTACTTCCCAACCACCCGGCTTCTCTCTTCCAGCCGAGCACCACCTTCTCCCCAATCGGTAAGTACCCCCCAACTCTACCTAACTCCTTCTCTACTCCCTCTCCACTCCTAGCCACCCACCATACCACCATCTTACCTACACATCATCCCTTTGCTGCCACCATTCTCACTCAGCCGAACCTATCACAACCTACACTACCGGCCACTACCTAACCATCCTATCTACATCCGGCCATCCTATAAGACTCCCATTCGGCCTTCCCTTAAACTCCCTTTAGGTCCATACTCCCCAATACTTTAGACTCTCCTAGTGACCCTACACACTCACTTGGCCCAGCCCCTTTAATCCCCCACATCAAGGCGACACCCACTTGCAGCCGGCCACCTTCGAGGCGCCTATCCCGCGCCCCACTTGTAGCTGGCCAGCACCCTTTGTCATCCACCCTCGAGGAGCTCCCGTTTGCAGCCCAAGGCGAAGGCCAAGCCCACGCTCAAGCAAGGCCTCTACGGACCAGCTACTCGTAAGTGCCTAAACTCGGTCTTTAGTTGTATACTTGCTTGAGATTCAATTTGATACGGGGTTGTAATAACGGAGCATAGTCTCCTCCCGCTTGTAATAACGTGGCTTGGCACACCCACACACGTGCACTCTCTTAGTTGTGCACGATTTTGAACACACACGGGCCTAATCAGCCCCTAATACATAAGTATATACATATACTTTCATTTTCGAAGGGTTTTTGCTTTAAGTTGGGTGCGTTGTCTTTCCATTCAAGCACTCTCACACACATTGAGCTTTCGCTCTTATTTGAAAGACCCAAGTAAGGGCCGACCTATACTATTTGGGTTTCATTTCATGTCGTGTGAGTAAGTCTTTCAATTCAAGCACTCTCACACACATTGAGCTTTCGCTCTTATTTGAAAGACCCAAGTAAGGGCCGACCTATACTATTTGGGTTTAATTTCATGTCGTGTGTGTAAGTCTTTCAATTCAAGCACTCTCACACACATTGAGCCTTCGCTCTTATTCCCAAAACCTTAGTAAAGGCCTTATTGCAGTTATATTTGGGTTTCATTTATGTCATGTGTGTAGTACTTCAATTCAAGCACTCTCACACACATTGAGCCTTCGCTCTTACTCCCAAGACCTTAGTCAAGGCCATACTGCAATTTATATTTGGGTTTAATTTCATGTCGTGTGTGTAAGTCTTTCAATTCAAGCACGCACCCACATTGAGCCTTCGCTCTTATTTGCAAGACCCGAGTAAGGGCTCATATACATACTCTATATACATATCTCCCTTCGGCATTTATATTTCAAGTCATTTCCCTTCGGTTATTTCCCTTCAGTATTGTCTTTACATTTCGGGTTTTCCCTTTGGAGTAGCGTGAGTTTGCATTGCATCTATGCCATACCACGAGGTAGGACGCATATTGCATCAAAGCAAGCCCCGCTCGAATTCGCCCATGTAGTGGAGTGTTCATAACACACAAACTAGGTGGCCCGAAGAGGGATAAAAAAAAAGACTTAGGCATGTGCAAATCCACGTGATCTAAAACATGCAATCGCATTTTAAAGACCCGAAATAGACACCTCGAACCGCTTCGTAGACTTTCTCTCCAAAACTCGATTTTTGCAAAGCGTACAGACTGACCCTTGCGCGTCGGTGCAAGAAGGTCTGCGATGACAAGAGCTTACTTGCTCACAGTCGCCACGTTTAGAAGTCAGTGTTAAAAATATCTTCGCTAGCTTAAGTAAGCTTGCTGGCACACCCTGTTTGCATACATAGGCCTTAGACACACGAGAGGATCCGCTCCGAGCCCTGAAAAGGTGAGAGGCGGGGATTTTCGCGCGTCTACAAAGTTCTAACTCTAGGAGGATTTTCAAAAATAAGATCAAACTAGACGAGATCGAGGACCTGAGAAGGGAGTTTGAGGCCAAAATCGATGCTCTTAGCCAAGAGGCTGAAGTAGGCGATTCGTGTTCATCAAACGGTGAACAAAGGCCCAAGAAAAAATCTGAAAAACCTCGCAAGCACAAAGAGGCCTCCGTAATGGAAGGCAACCAATACCACGAGTCCTTTACACAAAGGACCGTAAAGCCCTACAGCAGCTGCTGAAAGGGCAAAACAAAGAGAAAAGAAGTTACGCCCTGTTTGATTTCCTTCCTATGGATTACGAAACAGACAGTGACGACGAAATACCGAACTTTCATCGGTATGATGGCATGGGAGACCCTAGGTCTCACTTGCAACTTTTCTCGCGTCGAGTCCATAAGAAGAAAAAGGACTCGATGAAATGGGTGTATTGGTTCCCTTTATCCCTTAAAGGCACAGCTGCCAAATGGCTGGCTTCCTATGACTTAAGCTAGTTCGCTACTTTTGAAGAATTAGCGAACTGCTTCATGCAAAGATTTGCACACAACGCAGAAGTCACGCCAACTTTGAATACCTTAAGGGATACAAAGCAAGGCATGAACGAAGACGTACATGCCTTCATTATACGATGGAGGTCACTTTTGGGCCAAGTACGATAGCCCATATCCGAAGGATGCGCAGTCATGCTCATCTTGGATAACTTTAAAAGCGAGTTAAAAACCCTTCTCTCGCTCCATGAGATCTCAACTTTCCATAAGTTGATCAAAAAGGCATCCCTTTTCAAAACGAATTTGAGAAAAGGGACATATGATCACTTATGGAAAGGAAGTGTCGTTTCTAAAACCCGCTTGGAAAAGCCCATCACTTATGGGCTACCCACGATGGACAAAGGGGGAAAGCCCCATAAAATCGCCAATGTTTGGGTGGATTCAGGCGTGGCAGGCACTTCGAAAATTTTTGAAAAACTAGAAAATAAAAGGGAGCGAACCTTTCAAAAACCGGTTGAAAAACGGGAGTACACTCCGTTGGGGCAACCTGTGTCGGAGGTCCTAGACCTCCTACTTGCCCAAAGCATGATAGAACTCCCCGAAATCCCTGAAGGAGTCACTTTCAAAGGGGGGTATTTAAATCGATTTTGTAAGTATCATCGGCTTAAAGGCCATGATACCAAACGCTGTTTCTCCCTTTTAAATAAAATTGAGAACTTGATAGCGGAGGGCCGGCTCCAGGTTACTGCGGAACCTGAGCCACCTCAAGCTATCTTCAAAGAACCCTTTCCTAAACACGCTAGTAGCAGTGGGAAAGGAAAGGAGGTATGTACCCTCACCTTTTCTAAGGAACTAGCGCAAAAACCTGAGTTTGGTCGACCCACTTGTGCGTCCACTCTTGTACTATACAAGAAGCCTGCCCAAGTCGTCATCCGGGGACCACCAAAAGCGGAATCCCCGGCTAAACCAGTGTTAAAACTTCAAGATGCTCCTCAACTCATACTTAGAGCCAAATTTAGTGCGAACCCTAGGCTGGTCATGGGGGAAGTGACTAGATCCGGGAGGATCTATCAACCCCCACACCTACAAGGTGCTAAAAAGGTGGTCAGTGTGCCTAGCCCCTCAAAAGCATGTATTCCTCGAGTTCTGCCAAAAGCAGACAAGGATAAAGTCATCTTAAATCCTTATGACTTCGAAAACCACCTTTCAAAGATTCTTATCCACATGTCTATCCTAGAGCTTATACAAACCTCGTCTAGGCATAGACTCATGCTAGAGAAAATTCTAGAAAGAGCCAAGGTTGATTCGAGCATAAGTCTGGAATCCCTGTCTGCTCAAGTGGCTTTATTAGGAGCAAAATCGCCCATCATGATGTAGATAGACCCTACGAGTCCCATAACTAGGCCCTGCATATCAAGGTGGTTCTGAATAACCACTCTCTGGACAGGTGCCTAGTCGATGGGGGAGGAGGGCTCAACATCCTTCCACTTCATGTGGCGTATCAGATCAGAGTCACCTTGACTTTAGTGAACCCAAGCCCCATCGTTATCACTAGATACGATGGGAATGCGTCTAGGCCTTTAGGATCAATCAAACTCCCAATGGAAACGGGAGGGATCACACACACGGGGGTGTTCTATGTCTTGGACATCCACCCCATTATAACCTGTTGCTGGGAAGACCCTGGATACACAGCTTGTGCGCTGTGCCATCCACCTTCCACAGGTGTGTCAAGATCCCTTTTAGGGACCAAGTCGTAGTGATCCTAGGTGAGAGTCACCCACAGCTTTAGGGGATCATAAATTCCCCTTGTTTATTGAGCTCCCAGGCCCATGAGGCTAACTTGGGGCAGATTGTGATTGAGCCATCAAGGCTCGTGTTAAACAACCCTAGGAAGGTTGTATGTGTGAAGGGACCGCCCAAAGCAGGCCCCCACCCGATTCTAACTCTTCTAGGAAAACCCAAGCGTTCCCTATTTCCAAAGCCCCTGGACAAGAGGCCATATGAGCACAATATGGATAACAACAAGTTCCAGGACCACGATCTTTATCAAAAATTTTCCAAAAACAAAAAATCGCGGAACATGTTGTTGAACATGGGCTACACGCCCTACAAAAGTCTAGGGGCACAAAACCAGGGTCTCCTAGAGCCCATCCTTCCTAGGGCCAATCCAAGCCGATATGGGATCAGCTATACTCCCCGAATACCGCTAGAGCCACCCCCTGTGACCACCTGGGTCAAGGGTGCCCTGGAACTTGCCTTAGAAGAGACCTACGATTTAGATCTCCTATTCCGAGTCTAACCTGTAGTGTTTTCCCTTTATAGGTATGACGGAAGATCCCTTTTATAAAAATACAAAAATATTTGGAAAACTTAAAATCAAAAAAATCGAAAAGGGAGAAAAACCAAAAACAATGGAAAAACAAAAACTCGAAAATAGAGTGCTTTGTATAGTCCCTAAAGTTGTTGTTTAACAAAAACACAAAAAAATCGAAAATTTGGAAAATACCAAAAAGATTTTGTATATAGCTGCTCCTGGTAGGACTTTGGCAAAAGAAAAGGATTTCGAAAGAAACGTCGTCTGCATAGCCAGACCAAAAATTTTGAAATCACTTGAAAATCAGAGTACAAAACCAGGTCTTTTTGAAAACCATGCATCAAATTCCCTCTGGTCTATAGCCCACGAGAATGATCGAAGCCCAGAAGTGGATCCCCTTGAGGAAGATCCCACTTCTGAGCTCCTAGAATTTCATAAAATTCTCGATTTTGAAAGACCTTCCCAATCAGTAGGAGGAGATTTCATAGAGGTGAACCTAGGGGATGATTCCAAGCCCAAAACCATCAAAATAGGTGCATGCTTGCATGAAACTGAAAGACTAGCATTCATTGCATTTCTACGAACCTATTTAGATGTGTTTGCATGGACGTATGAAGACATGCCGGGCATAGACCCCAGCATTGTCGAGCATCGTCTTCCCTTAGATGTGGATGTAAAACCCATAAAGCAGAAGCTTAGGAAAATACACCCGAATGTACACACGCAAGTCAAAGAGGGTTTAGAAGATCTACTAAAAGCCGGATTTATAAAACCCATTGCGTATTCTGATTGGTTGTCAAACATCGTTGTAGTTCGAAAAACCAATGGGAAAATTCGAATATGCATCGATTTCAGAAACCTGAATAAAGCCACTACAAAGGATAATTATTCTTTACCAAACATAGATTTGATAGTCGATAGTACTGCAAATCATGAAATGTTTTCATTTATAGATGGTTATTCAGGCTATAATCAAATCAAACTAAGTCCACAAGATCAGGGTAAGACCGCCTTCACAACCCCATGGGGCACATACTGCTATACAGTCATGCCCTTTGGTTTGAAAAATGCTGGCGCCACATACCAATGAGCCATGACCACGATCTTCCATGATCAAATTCATGAGCTCGTAGAAGTGTATGTAGATGAACTCTTGGCGAAATCCAAAACCCGATGCACTCATATCGAATGTTTACAAAAGATTTTCGAAAGGCTTAGGCTTTACAAAGTAAAGCTAAACCCTCAAAAGTGTGTATTCGGGGTAGAATCGGGGAAGCTTCTGGGTTTTATGGTAAGCCAAAGGGGTATAGAAGTCGACCCCTCTAAGTGTGGAGCCATCATAGACATGGCTCCACCCTCCAATCTCACCCAAATCCGTAGCCTCCAGGGTCGTTTACAATCCGTTCGCCGATTCATATCGAATCTGGCAACTAGATGCGAACCCTTCAACAAACTGTTGAGGAAGGGCACGAAATTCTTATGGGATGACGAATGCCAAAGGTCCTTCGAGAGACTAAAGGCATACCTGGTTAATCCCCCTGTTTTAAACCCTCCAAAGCAAGGAAAACCACTCTTACTCTACATCTCCGTACATGCGAATGCTTTAGGAGCCCTATTGGCTCAATACGAGGATGACACCCATAAGGAGTATGCCATCTACTATATTTTGAAAACTCTCTTGGCTTATGAACGAAATTATCAAGCCATGGAGAAGACGTGCTTGGTCGTAGTCTGGGCCTGCCAGAAATTCAGACACTATTTCCTAGATCATGAGATCTGGATAGTGTCCAAGTTTGATCCAATCAAGCACTTGTTCGAAAAACCCATTCTCACAGGTAGATTGGGTAAATGGCAACTCCTTCTAATAGAGTATGACCTGAAATACCATCACCAGATCTCCATTAAGGGGCAAGCCCTAGCAGACTACGTGGCTGAGTTCCCCTTAGAGGACGCATATCCCACACTTGCTGAAATGCCTGATGAAGGCATATTGCAAAACCATTTCCAAAACCACATTTTGGCAAACAATTTCGAAAACCAAGTGTGGAAGATGCACTTCGATGGGGCACGAAACCAACGAGGGGCTAGTGCTGGGGTCATCCTCATCTCCCCTGAAAAGGGCGAGATTCCCATAGCAGTCCGCCTAGATTTCGAATGTTCCAACAATGTAGCTGAGTATGAAGTACTCATACAAGGCTTAAGAATTTCAAAAACTCTAGGGGCATCATGCATCAAGGTTTTTGGAGATTCACTCCTTGTCATAAACCAGGTTTTGAAAATTTGGCAAGTACGGAATGAAAACTACTTCCATATTACGAGTTGGCCACTCGATTGGTCCAGTCCTTCCAATCATGTAAACTCACACATGTAGGAAGAGAGGACAATGGCATTTCAGGGACCCGATCTTTAGAAATATGGCATGCGCCCAACCCATCCACACACGACTTGGATATTTGCCAAAATAACTCAGATTCTATAGAAAAACCTTGGTTTTATGACATAAAACAATTTCTAGAAAATGGGGGATTCGCCAAGGATGCCACATCCAAACATAAGGCATTCATCCGTAAGATTTCGACCCGATACACCATTCTGGGTGGGGTTTTATACAAAAAAAGTTTTACCGGCATCCTACTTAGGTGTATCAATCTAGAGGAGGCTAGGATAGTGATGCATGAGTTCCACGATGGAGAATGTGGAGGTCATGTTAATGCCAACATGATGGCAATGAAAATACTTAGAGGGGGCTATTTTTGGTCAACCTTGAAAAAGGATTTGTCACGATCATGTTAGGAAGTGTCATCCATGTCAAGTTCATGGGCACGCCATTTATATCCCATCATTTGCATTACATTCCGTGGTCAACCCATGGCCATTTACCATGTGGGCGTTTGACATTGTAGGCCCAATATTTCCAAAAGCCTCGAATGGGCATCGATTCATTTTAGCAGCCATGGAGTATTTCTCCAAGTGGGTGGAAGCCATTTCCCTAACCAACGTGTCGGGGCAACATGTGGTGGCTTTCATCCAGAGGAATATCTTGGCTCGATTTGGGGTTCCACGAGACCTTGTGTCTGATAATGGTACCCCATTGAAGAATGAGCGGATGGTTAAGTTGTGCAACACGTATGGCATAACTCACCACTTCTCTTCGCCCTACTACCCTCAAGGCAACGGCCAAGCCGAAGCCACAAACAAGACTCTCATTAGCATAATTGAGAAAACTTTAGAGAAGGGTAGGACGTGGCACGAGAAGCTGGATGAAGCCTTATGGGCTTATAGGACTTCCATCCAGACTCTCACAAATGCCACACCATTCGAATTGATCTATGGCACAAACGCCATTCTTCCCATTCATACCCAACTGCATTCATTCCATACCTCCATAGCACTCGACCTCCCCCTAGAGATGCTTCAGCATGCTAGGATGGCCGAACTAGATTTGCTAGATGAGAGGCGACTCCTTGCCATGGATCATGCTCGTGCATACCGGCAAAGGATAGCCCGACATTATGGCAAACACATGAGACCTCGCCACTTTGAAGTGGGGGATCTGGTTTTGAAAATCATCCACTATCGTGGCCCCCATCCACTCGGAAAGTGGCGCCCCAAGTGGGATGGACCCTTGATTGTACGAGCAACCACCACGAACAATTCGTATTGGTTGATCGATGTAGAAGGTAGGAATTTAGCAGATCCTATCAATATTCAATACTTAAAGAAGTATTATATGTAGGATTTGGATCAAATTCCAATTTTCGAAAATTTCAGGGATAGCTGCCCTGAGACATGAAAATAAGGTGCAAAGGCAAAGTCATGTGACCCTGAGTGAGAGAATTCGCACTTGTGAAAGAGTGGAGTCTTCAAAATCGTGGTTACATTTCAAAATCCTTCTTCTTACAAAGAAAGGCCTAGTTTAACATAGCAAGATACTTGCAAGTAGTACGTGCTATTTCTAAATAGGCTGATTTGGAATGGATCGAGTGTGAGCTTGGGATAAGTCCTCCCCTCTTCTCTTCTTCTTCCCAAAAGGAAAAACACGGCCCAAACAAAGGGAATTTCCCATTCAAAAGTCTCTTTCCAAAAGAAAGAAACCATAATTCAAAAGAAAAATCGATTCTCTTGTCAAAAAGAGGGATTAAAGAAAAAATACTCCCAAAGAGAGACCCTCGATGAAAAAAAGGAAAAAGAGGCCAAAAAACTCAAAAAGAGCAGTTTTCCACCTTCTGTGCCTCAAACCACGAGACGCTTCAGAAGGGACCGTGGTATCTCTTTCCCATCCCTGGCTTATCCCAAGCTAAAACATGATTCATTTCAAGAAATCTTAAAGTAAAAATAGGATTTGCTTACTTGAATTTCATCTTTTTTGAGAATTCGACATTTCGAGTAAGACGTAGGAATTTGAAATATAGCTTATTTCCTTACAAAACCTCCGCTAGATAAGTGAGTGTTAAGACTCAAACAAGGGCAAAGCACGAAGAGCTCGAGATCCTTAGGATCGAGACTCAAGACAGTTGTCCCTTTTGTAAATAAGTTTTGAAAATTGAACATCGAACAACATAGGATCTACTCACTTGGAGCAGTGGCCTTGTAAGTCTCTAGAGTTCGACCACATCTAGTCTTTGGGAGGTCGCCACTCTTGGCACCACACCCATGTCATGCATCTGCATTCCACGCATGGTACTTGCATAAACATGATCCCATTTAGGACCAGATTCCATAGTATATCCCTTTGGCGTGATATCTCCTCCTACCAGGGTTTTAAAAATGAGATTTTGCTAAAGATTAGGGATGATCCCTTATTCTTCATGGTTAGATCTAGGGAGACATTGAAAGGGGTGTTTGTCATCTTTGCCCTAATCCAAATCAATTTGGACAATGCTAAAGAGGGGCATCTGTAAACACCCCAAAATCCCACGAATTTCTCGAATCAACCTGGTTTTGTAAAAGCAGCCCCAAAGGGCCATTTTGAGTCTGGAAACCCAAGAGCCTTCCAGACAACCCTGTATATATGTTTTAAACTTTATATAATTCAAAAATGTATAATATGGCTTTAAAAACCTTTTAAAACACGTTTTGAAACCCCGAAGCAGCTTGGCCTAATCAAGACAGGACCAGAGAAGCTAAAGAGAGCCCGGAACCGGAGTACAAGTCAAGCCCGGCACAACAACTCTCGTGTTGAATCCACCCCCAGGATCTCGAATGTCTAAGACCCTGTTATCATCAAAACACTATTTGAAATCAGCTTTAGAAGGCGAAAACAGAAGCGGACGATCATGTTGGCAAAGACCCAACGCAGACGGAGTACTGATGCTGTCAGACCCCGCACAAACCGTTCGTTTAGAACACAGCCTGAAGGAGTCAGACTTCAGTTTGGATTGGATCTGGACCATATATATCCAGATCCCAATCCAAACCCATGTGTGGATTTGGATTTGGATTTGGATCTAGAGATCCAATCCAATATCCACATCCATGGCCCACATCACCTTCTCATAAATGGAGGTGGGGCCCACTTGAAATTCACGTGGGATTATGGGCATGAGAGAGAGTGGGGGAGGATAAGATTAGAGTGTGGTTGTAATTAAGCTTGACTTGTGCGTCAAGTTTGGGGTTAATCATGTGGGTTAGCCTAATTGGCATGGGTTTAAGCTTGTATTAGCCAAAACCTAACCTAGGGCTGCACCAACATGATGTAATTAAGGTCTATGGGTCATGCAAAGGGAGCTCCATAACCCCACCCTAACCAAAAACCCCTAATCCTAGCCTTTTACCCTAATCCTAGCCTAATCACCTAACCCACTTCCCTAATCCTGGCCTAATCCCAACCTAATCACCTAACCCACTCTCCTAATTCTTCCCTAAACCTAAGTTAATTTCCCTAAACCTAACCTAATCCTAGCTTAATCACCTAACTCATCTCACTAAACCTCACCCCAAAACCAACCCACCTAGCTAAACCCTAAACTACCCCACCTAAACCTAGCACACCATCTACCCAAAACCCCTTGTATCAAAATATCTGGCCCCTCCCCAAAACCAGCCCACCTTATCACCACACCACCCCTACCTAAACCACCTAACCACCCTTCTAAAAACTATAAACCCCCCCCCCGTAGTGGGCGGGTTTTCAAGTTTTTCCACCTTGGCCTTCCAACCCATCCTGGCCCAGCCGACTCCAGCCACTTCCAGTCGAATCTCCAACCTTGCTCCACCTGCGCCACTACCTCCCAGCCAAGCACCACCACCACCACTGCTCCAGCCAAGCTCCACATCGCCACCATTCCGTTCGGCCGAACCCCATCCTGCGCATCCAAGACACCCGACTGCTCCTCTTCCATCCGCCGCCTCCCATCACCACCTGGTTAGTGTCTCAACCTAATTCTATCTCTTCTTCACTCCCCCTCCACTCTCAACCACCTACACCACCACCACATCACCCCAACACCACCTGCCCGCCATCCTACCCATTCGGCCAGACCTTAGCCACTTCAAATACCTGCCTTGAACCATCTCCCCTAGCAACACCCGGCCACTCCACTTAGCTCCCTAAGACCTGCCCCCATCAATTCCCACCAGCCCCTAACTCCATCTTACCACGTACCCTAGCTAGCTTCCTTCCCATCCACCACATCCCTAGCCACCCTAGCAGTCGGCCACCACCAAGTCTCCCTTAGTCGGCCACTCCAACTGACTGCATACATTCACTCGGCCAGCCACCCGCCAACCTTAGGCACTCCCTTACACACTCCCTTAGGCTCCCACTTAGTGCCATCTTTCCTAGTACTACACCCTCCCTTAGTGACCCTACTTAGTCACCTTAGCCCAACACACAAAGTCACCCCCTTCATAACAGTCGGCCACCTTCAAGGCGCCCTTCCCGCGCACTCAAAGCACCCGGCCAGCAGCCCCCCTTGCCGTTTAACTCCGTGGAGCTCCCTCTTGCAGCCCAAGGCGAAGGCCAAGCCCACGCTCAAGCAAGGCATCTTCGGACCAGCTATAAGTAAGTGCCTAACTCGGTCCTTAGTTGTAGACTTGCTTGAATTAAATTCGATACGGGGTTGTAATAACGGAGCATAGCCTCCCCCCGCTTGTAATAACGTGGCTTGGCACACCCACACACACGTGCACTCTATTAGTCGTGCACGATTTTGAACACACACGGGCCTAATCAGCCCCCTAGGATACAAATATATGTATAGACTTTAAATTACGTAGAGTTTTGCTTAAGTTGAGTGTGTTGTCTTTCAATTCAAGCACTCACACACATTGAGCCTTCGCTCTTATTTGTAAGACCCAAGTAAGGGCCGTGCTATACTATTTGGGTTTAATTTCATGTTGTGTGCATAGTACTTCAATTCACTAACACACATTGAGCTTTCGCTCTTATTCCCAAGACCTTAGTTAAGGCCATACTGCAATTTATATTTGGGTTTAATTTCATGTTGTGTGCGTAGTACTTCAATTCAAGCACTCACACACATTGAGCTTTCGCTCTTATTCCCAAGACCTTAGTTAAGGCCATATTGCAAGTTATATTTGGGTTTTATTTCATGTCGTGTGTGTAAGTCTTTCAATTCAAGAACGCACCCACATTGAGCCTTCGCTCTTATTTGCAAGACCCGAGTAAGGGCCCATATATACCTTATATATGTATTTCCCTTTAGTTATTTCCCTTCGGTTATTTCCCTTCGTTTATTTCCCTTCGGCATTTACATTACAAGTCATTTCCCTTCGGTATTGTCTTTACATTCGGGTTTTCCCTTTGGAGTAGCATGAGTTTGCATTGCATCCGCGCCATACCACGAGTTAGGACGCATATTGCATCGAAGCAAACCCCGTACTCCCGCTCAAAATTCACCACATTTAGTGGAGTGTTCATAACACAGACCTAGGTGGCCCATAAAGGGATAAAAAGAAAGACTTAGGCATGTGCAAATCCACGTGATCTAAAACCTGCAATCGCACTAAAAAGACCCAAATCAAAACACCTCAAACCGCTTTCATAGGCTTTTTCTACCCTAAACTCGATTTTTAAAGCGTACAGACTGTTGCGCATCGGTGCAAGAAGGTCTGCGACGACAAGAGCTCACTTGCTCACAGTCACCACGTTAGAAGTCAGGTTAAAATATATCTTCGCTAGCTTAGGCAAGCTAGCTGGCACGCCCTGTTTATTCAAATAGGACTTAGACACACGAAAGGATCTGCCCCAGGCCTGAGAAACGAGGGAGGCGGGGATTTTTCGTGTCTACACCTTCCAAACCTGCCGCTCATCATATTAGGCAGATGTTGTGCTGTGCACAACCTTCCAAACCCTTCATTCATCATATTAGGCAGGTGCTGTGTGTGCACAGCCTTCCAAACTCGCCATTCATCATATTAAGCAGGTGTTGTGCTGTGCACAGCCTTCCTAACCTACCATTCATCATATTAGGCAGGTGTTGTGCTATGCACAGCCTTTCAAACCCACCACTTGATCCCTCCTTTGTAAGGAGATTCAGTCAAGAGCAGACCTACTTAAGTGGGTTCGGCCAGGTTGGTTCTTAGCTAGTTGGGTTCGTCCATTTACAACGCCTAGCCATATGACTTATTTATGGCAACGTCGGCAAATTTCTTCTCAGTGACCTACTGAATTTAGTGTCATAGCTTGCCCAATTACACATCGCTTTCCTTTCTTTTGGCGGATGATGTCCTTCCCTTTTTGGACGTCGGTCTTCCTTCTGAGTGTCAACTTTTCCTTCCTTGGGTGCTAGCTTTCTTTTTGGTTGTCTACTTTCCTTCTTCGAGCGTCGACTTTCCTTTTGCGTGGATGACGTCGACTTTCCTGTTTTGAATGTCGACTTTCCTTTCTAATACCTGAAACTAAAAATGACAGGTTACTTTGCCGAACAATGCCAAAATTGGCAGGTGCTCGGTTGTTGCCTTTTTATGCCGTCTCCTCTTTTCGAGGAATTTGCCTCCATATGGTTCGAGTTTTATATATGGCAGGTTTCAAACACTTTATAAAAAAAACATTTTATATTTGAAAACATCAAATTTAATGAAATCTTCAAATATTTCTTTGAAAAAACACTGGGTTTCATTCCCAGTTTTTGTTTGCAAGGGTGACCTACCTTTACTCCGTGAGTCAGTCTATAACCACCTTGACCATTTAACCCTTCTCATGAGTGTAGGGTATTGAACTAGTTTAACCACTTCAATGAGTATAAGGTGTCGAACCACTTTAACCCTGGGTATCAGGTCTTGGAATGAGACCCTTCTCAATCGGGCGAATTTTTGAGGTCTCATTTGATTTAATTTATTTTTGAATATCAGGGGTTTTGGAATTTTATAAATTTATAATTTGCAAACATTTTTGGGTTTAATTCCCAATGTTACCTTTTTCATTTGTTTATATAAAAGGAATTGTTTGAAATCATCATTTCTTTGAAGGCAATTACTTAAAAAGGCAAAATCCTGCCAATTTCGTCTTGAGGGCAAAATCATCATTTTCATTCAATTTTGTCTAAAGTCGGATTTTTTTGAAAGGGATGCAATAAATCATCATTTTGAGGCTGCTATAAAATTTTGATACCAAAACGAGCTCTTTTGATGCATTTTTTTAAAAAACCCAAAGCAGCCAAAAATAGGCATTTTTCTAAAAGGTAAATTTTTTTATTTAAATGTTTTTTGGGTGTTTACAAGGTCAAGTCCCCTTTGGCTAAAATCCCCTTCTTTACAATCCAAGGAAAAGATTTTATAAAATGAAGGATGATTTGTATTCTCAAGAATAATCTGGATTAATGCCAAAGAGGCGTATCTGTAAACACCCTAAATCAAATTATTTTCAAACACCCCAATTTCGAAAGCCTAAATGATGTAAAACCTTTTGCTTTAAAATGAAGAGTTTAAATCTTTTAAAAGGTTTCAAATTAAAGGTTTTAAATTGAAGTTGAAAGGATAAAGCCCGGATGATTCGAGCAAATCAGGCGAACAGGTGGGGCCCACTTGAAGCCAAGATCAAGCTCACGAAGGATAAAGCCCGAAAGGAAGGGAGTGGACCACGTTCAAACCATATCTTCATCAAAATCAAATCAAATGGGTTAGTTCTCACAAGGCAGCTCGAGTGCTTATCTTATCAAATCAAATTCAATCCACAATTTGCTTGAATCAAGTGCCACAGGTAGACCAAGGCTGGCCGATTTTTGCAAGTTGAAGTAGATTGAATTTGGGGGCTGATTCCAAAGATTTATCCAGCCTATGTATCAAATTAAAATCGAGCAAGGTCAAGACGAACTACACAAGAGGTTGATCAAGACATAAAACCAAGCCTAGCCGTGTGCCTTCAAGTCCAATCGGCTAGGACTAAGGCATATGACTCAAGCTTAAACCAGCCCACATGGGGTTGGTCCAACTTTGACCATGAGGGACCACCAAATCACATGAAGATTGAAGGCCTTGGGGCTGGGTTGGATCTTGGATCACCCGCCCCAAGGAAGGGCCTAGAAGACCCACCCTTGGCCTATAAATTGAGGCCAAGGGTGGGGTGTGAGAGAGATCTTGAGAGTTGTTCTTGGAGAGGCCATCAAATTGCTGTAGCTTTGGGGTTTTGTGAGTGTTTGAGAGCTGCTAAGTGAGAGCCTAGAGAGGGAAGGGAGTGTAGGATCTAGGCCAAGGCTTAGAGAGAGTGTTGAGTGATCAATCAAGGGGGGAAAGGGGCCAAGTGAGGGCCGGCCACTACCTTGGAGGCCGATTGTGGTGTAAGTCTGGGTAAGTGCTGCTATATCTTGATTCTTCTACTTCTCTTCTTCACATTTAATTCAAAAGGGGTTGTATTAAAGGTGCTTTGTCTCCCCCCATGATATAATAGAAGTAGATGTTGCTGAAAATTTCCTTTCTTTTGATTATGCACTCTATGTGTTTTAGTTCTTGATTCTACCTTTCTATATTCTATAAACACTCTATATCTTCTAATCCCCTATATGCATAAGCTATTAAGTATATTTCAATTCATTTCCCTTCAGCAATTTAAATCGTGATTGTAAACACCCCAGAATCAAACGATTTTCAAAAACAAACACCTGTTTAAAAATCCATTTCAAACAGGTATTTTAAAACTCTGTTCAAAATAGGAATTCCTCAAACTTGGGTCAAGTCCCATTTTGTAAAAAGCCAAATCCAATAGGTGGAACCTGTGTAGACGCATAAATTCTCCGCCTCCTGGTTCTTAGGCCTGGAGCGAACCTTTTCGTGTGTCTAAGTCCTATTTAAATAAACAGGGCGTGCCAGCTAGCTTACTTAAGCTAGCGAAGATGTATTCTAAAACCTGAATTCTAACGTGGTGACTGTGAGCAAGCAAGCTCTTGTCGTCGCAGACCTTTTTGCACCGATGCGCAAGGGTCAGTCTGTACGCTTTTAAAATCGAGTGTTTGAGTGGAAAAAAACCTATGAAAGCGGTTTGAGGTGTTTGATTCGGGTCTTTTTGGTATGATTTCAGATTTTAGATCACGTGGATTTGCACGTGCCTAAGTCTTTCTTTTTTATCCCTCTTTGGGGCCACCTAGGTGTGTGTTAAGAACACTCCACTAAGATGAGGTGATTTTGAGTGGGAGTATGGGGTTTGCTTTGATGCAATATGCATCCTAACTCGTGGTATGGTGTATATGCAATGCAAACTCACGCTACTCCAAAGGGAAAACCCGAATTTAAAAGACAATGCCGAAGGGAAATGACTTGTAATGGAAATTGCTGAAGGGAAATGACTTGTAATGTAAATGCGGAAGGGAAATTGCAAAAGGGAAATACGGCTATATCTTAAGAGTGGAAAGGCTCAATTGTGCAAGTGTGTGCCGTGTATATATTGAAAGACTACGCACACAGCTGAACCTTAAAACCCAAATTGAAAAGACATAGCCAAAAGGGAAATACGTATATAGTATATATGAGCCCTTACTTGGGTCTTACAAATAAGAGCGAAGGCTCAATGTGGGTGCGTGTGAAAATGTAAAGACAACACACACGACTTCAAATGAAACCCAAATATAAACTGCAATATGGCCTTAACTAAGGTCTTGGGAATAAGAGCGAAAGCTCAATGTGTGTGAGTGCTTGAATTGAAGTACTACGCACCAACATGAAATTAAACCCAAATATAAATTGCAATATGGCCTTAACTAAGGTCTTGGGAGTAAGAGCGAAAGCTCAATGTGTGTGAGTGCTTGAATTGAAGTACTACGCACACAACATGAAATTAAACCCAAGGATAGTATCACACGACCCTTACTTGGGTCTTGCAAATAAGAGCGAAGGCTCAATGTGTGTGAGTGCGAGAATGTAAAGACAACACACGCAACTCAAGCAAAACCCTACGCTACTTAAAGTATATACATAAACTCGTATATAAAGGGCTGATTAGGCCTGTGTTTGTTCAAAATCGTGCACAACTAAGAGCGAGGTAGGCTCAAGTGCATGTGTGTGTGGGTGTGCCAAGCCATGTTATTACAAGCGGGGGGAGACAATGCTCCGTTATTACAACCCCGTATCAAATTTAATTTAATTTAAGCAAGTCTACAACTAAGGACCGAGTTAGGCACTTACTTATAGCTGGTCCGAAGGTGACTTCCTTGAGCGTAGGCTTTGCTTCGCCTTGGGCTGCAAGAGGGAGCTCCTTGGAGTGGAACGGCATGGTTGTGTAGCCAGGTGGCAAAGAAGCAAGGGTGAAGCGCCTTGGTGCTTGCCGGCTGCTAGGGAGAAGCTGCCGTGGTGCTTTGGGCTGAGGTGTCTAAGGAGGGTCACTTAGGGATAGTGTAGTGTTAAGAAAGGTGGCGCTAAGGGGAGCCTAAGGGAATGCCTAAGGGAAATGGTGTGGCTGGCCGGGAGGACTTGGGTGCAATCGGCTAGGGATGGCCGACTAAGGGGTGGTTTAGTGGTGGCCGGCTGCTAGGGTAGTTAGGATGTTATGGATGGGAAAGGAGCTAATTAGGGTGTTGTGGAAGGTGGGGTTAAAGGCTGGTGGAAAGTGGTATGGGCAGGTCTTAGGGAGCCAAGTGGGGTGGTCGGGTATCACTAGGGGAAGTGATTCAAGGCAGGTGATGTAAAGGTGGAGGTCTGGCCAAATGGGTAGGGATGACGGGTAGGTGGTGTTGGCGAGAGGTTGTGGTGGTGTGGGTGGTTGAGAGTGGAGGGGGAGTGAAGAAGAGGTGGAGCTAAGTGTAGGGTACTAACCGGCTGGTGAAGAGGGGCGATGGATGGAAGAAGAGCAGCCGGGTGGTGAAGGTTGCAGCGTGGAGTGGAGTTCGGCCAGGGGATGAAGATGGCGCAAGGTGGAAGGCTCGGCTGAGCTAGTGGTGGTGCGAGGTGGAGCTGGCCGGGGTGTGGTGGTGCAGGTGGAGCAAGGTGGAAGGCTCGGTTGGGAGGTGATTGGCCAAGGTCGGCTGGCCCAAGGTGGTGAAGCTTCATGGAAAACCCACCCACTAGGGGGGGTTTATATAGGTTTGGAGATGGCGGTTCGGGCTGGTTTTTGGAGGGTGGTAAGGTGGTTTAGGTGGGGTGGTTTAGGGGTTTAGGGCTTAGCTAGGTGGGTTGGTTTTGGGGTGAGGTTTAGTGAGGTGGGTTAGGTGATTAGGCTAGGATTAGGTTAGGTTTAGGGGAGGATTAGGGAAGTGGGTTAGGTGATTAGTGTAAACACCCCAAAAACCCAAATACTTTTCAAAACCAAATGCCTGGTTCGAAAACCAGTTCAAAAGATAAGAATTTTCAAAAAACTCAGGAAATCAAAACATTTCAAAATTCTGTTTTCCAACCCTGTTTGAAACATGAAAAATCTTGAAAATGGACGAAAGTCCTATTTTTATGAAAGACCAGACGAACAGATGAAGCCTGGCTCAAAACAGTCGCAAAAGACTCAAAAAGTTCAAAGGTCAAGCCCAACCCGATGAAAAGTGAATTTCGAGGACGAAAAAGAAGCCCAGGCCACAAACGCATTTCAAGCCTGAAGCATCAAAGGCCAAGCCAAAAGCATCTCTGAAATCACGGAAAATCCAAGTCAAATGCAAGAAGAAACAGTCGAAATAGAGTCCAGAAAGACGAAAAGAAGCTCGGACGATGAAAATGGGAAAAACCCAGCGTAAGACGGAATCTTGATGAACTCAGGACCTGCACGAAGCATCCAGCTTGAAACGCCAGAAAGGACTGAAGAAGAGAAAAATTTGGATCAAATCTGGATCCAAAAATCCAGATCTAGATCCAAGATCCATATCCAAACAAAACTTGGATTGGATTGGATCCGGATTTTAGAGACCAACAAAGGATCCATATCCACACAAGGGGCCTATAAAAGGACGTGAGTGGGCTGGCTTTGAGGGGGACGATTTTTCCAGCACTTCACGTGGATAGTTGGGGGGGAAAAGAGACAGAGAGAGAGAGAGAGGAAGGTCAACAAAAGGGGCTGGCCTTCCCCTCTTGTTTTGTAAAAACGTGGGTTGGTCTTGTGGGCTGCACTCAAGTGCAAGAGAGAGCATCTCACGCCTTGTATTTTGCTGGAAATGGAGAGAAACCTGGCGGCATTGGATGGGCTGTCTTCAATGGAGATTGGCTGCGTTGGAAACGAGATCAAATGGGCTGATAGGTTGTCAAGGTAAGCCCCTAAAATCCTGCCCAAAGTTCCTTCTTTTCGTACCTCTCAAAACCACCTAAACCCTAAAACAAAAAGACGTCCAAAGTCCAGCCAAGATGCTGGCCGAACCTCACAAAAGGAACGATCCTAGTTCTACCTAAGACTACCCTAATCTAGAACCATACCCAGCTCGGCCATTGGCTGGCCAAGCTCACCTTAGATCCCTCCCAGCCAAACCATCTAGCACTAAACCACCTAAACTATTTCCTAAACCAAAACTACTCCTAGAGACCTAGCCAAAACCGAGTGTCTAAAACACTCGGTTCCTTCCTTTGGACGAACCTGCTTTCACCCATCTAGCTAGCTGAGTTCATTTTAGGTTTTGCCCTAAACTAAATCCATTACCTAAGTTAGATCCTAACCAAAAGAACTAACCTACACCTACCCAGCTCGGCCACCCTCTGGCCGAGCCACTCCCTTAGGATCTCACGTGAGATCAAACACCCAACATCAGCCCAAGCTCGGTCACCCTTTGGCCGAGCATTGCCCTAGAGCTTACCTTAGGATTCCCCCTAAGATCACTCACTATCCCTAAACCAATCTCGACCCATGGTGAGACGAGTATCCCTTCGCATCTCGCCCGAACCACTTCTTTAGACATCCCCTAACTCGACCACTAGCTGGTCAGATTTTCCCCTTAGAGCCTTGAGCTAACCTTCGACCAAAACGAACCACCTAGACCTAACTCAGACCCGTTAGTTTTTCACCCTAGATCTATCATATCTAAGCCCGAAACCCATAGTGCATTAACTTGTCAATCTAGCCCAAGTCACGATCTAGGATCAACCTTCTACGCAGCTGGTCATCTCGTAGAGGAAAGTCCATCCAACGGCTATATCCAAGGTCAGGTTTCGCTGAAAAAAGAAGCCCAAGCAAAAGTCGAGTAAGTGCTCCAACCTGATTCTTTACGTTGTTTCAAATTCAATTCAATTTGATACGGGGTTGTAATAATGGAGCGTAGTCTCCCCCCGGGATGTAATATTATGGTTTAAAACACGAATCACACACGTACACTCGAGCCTTTCCGCTCTTATCTGCACACCTTTTGCACACAAAACGGGCCTCAACAGCCCATAAGATATAATTCTATTTATATACATTCAGCTGGGTTTTAAGGTTCAAGTTGCGTGAGTTGTCTTTCATTTTATACACTCAAAAGCACTCACTCACAATTGAGCCTTTCCGCTCTTACATATATATACGTATTTCCCCTTTCAGCTGGGTTTTTAAGGTTCAAGTCGTGTGAGTTGCCCTTTCAATTTATACACTCAAAGCACTCACTCACATTGAGCCTTCTCGCTCTTAAGATATAGCTATATATATTTTCCCTTCCGCATCTAAGATATAGCCATATTTCCCTTTCTGCTATTTCCCTTTCTGCTATTTCCCTTCTGTTATGTCTTTAAATTCCGGGTTTTCCCTTCAAGTTGTGTGAGTTTGCATCGCATATCTACCACACTCGAGATAGGGAGCATACTTGCATCGAACCAGATTGGTCAAAACATGTAGTACTTGCCTTAAATCGAGCACTAGATGCACACGACTACATGCCAAAATCTTCTAAAACCCGTGAGATATAGGAGCGCATAGATCCCATGTGTAAAAGTTGCAAATTTGACAAAACCAGTAGATAAAACACTTTCAAGTTTTCAAAAAGAGTTGTGTTTGTGTAAAATCGAGTTTTTCTAAAGCGTACAGACTGACCCTTGCGCGCCGGTGCAAGAAAGTCTGCGACGAAAAGAACCCACTTGTCCACAGTCGCCCCAAAAGTCAGATATTTTCAAAAAAATCACTTCGCTAGTTTGAGAAAGCTAGCTGGCACGCCCTTTTTAAAAGCAACGTAAGCACGAAAAGATTCGCTTCAGGCCTAAGAACCCGGAGTCGAGGATTTTCCGTGTCTACAATTAGGTTGGGATTAGGCCGGGATTAGGGAAGTGGGTTAGGTGATTAGGCTAGGTTTAGACCGGGATTAGGGTAAAAGGCTAGGATTAGGGGTTTTTACTTAGGATTGGGTTAGGAATCTCCCTTTGCATAACCCATAGACCTTGTTGCATCATGTTGGTGCAGCCCTAGGTTAGGTTTTGGCTAATACAAGCTTAAACCCATGCTAATTAGGCTAACCCACATGATTAACCCCAAACTTGACACACAAATCAAGCTTAATTACAATCAACCCTCAAATCTTATCCTCCCCCACTCTCTCTCATGCCCATAATCCCACGTGAATTTCAAGTGGGCCCCACCTCCATTTATGAGAAGGTGATGTGGGCCATGGATGTGGATATTGGATTGGATCTCTAGATCCAAATCTAAATCCAAATCCACACATAGGTTTGGATTGGGATCTGGATATATATGGTCCAGATCCAATCCAAACTGAATTCTGACTCCTTCGGGCTGTGTTCGAAATGAATGGTTTGTGCGGGGTCTAACAGCATCAGTACTCCGTCTGCGTTGGGTCTTCGCCAACATGATCGTCGGCTTCTGTTTTCACCTTCCGGAGATGATTTTGAGTGATGTTTGCTGATAACAGGGTCTTGGATGTTCGAGATCCTGGGGGTGGATTCAATACGAGAGTTGCTATGCCGGGCTCGACATGTGCTCCGGTTTCGGGCTCTCTTTAGCTCCTCTGATTCTGCTTTGATCAGGCCAAGCTTGCTTTGTGGGGTTTCAAAACATATTTTAAAGTTTTCAAAGCTATATTACACATATTTAAAACATATAAAGTTCAAAACATGTGTACAGGGCTGCCTGGAAGGCTCCTGGGTTTCCAGACTCAAAATGGCCCTTTGGGGCTGCTTTTACAAAACCAGGTTTTATTTGAGAAATTCATGGGATTTCGGGGTGTTTACAACCTGATCAAAAGCAGTCTCAAAAATAGGTCTAAAAGCCTAGAATCAAGCATGGCTTGATAAAAGTAGGAGTAAAAGGCAAAAGGAGAGTCCATGCTAGAAGCAGACTTCAAGCCTAGGGCATCAAATGCCAAGCCAAGAGCATCCACCGAATCATCAGAAATCCAAGCCTGAAACATCGAAAATCAATCAAAATGGAGTCTAGAAAGATGAGAAGGAGTTCGGACGAAAAGGTTGGGGAAGACCCAACCCAAGACGAAGCACTGATTAAGTCAGAGCCTGCAGAAACTGTCCATCTCGAAACGCCAAGAAGGACTGAAGAAATGAAAATTTGGATTGGATCTGGACCAAAATATCCAGATCCAAACCCAAATAGTGTTTGTACTGGATTTGGATCTCAAAATCCAAATCCAAGATCCATATCCAATACCCACCTCATTTGCCAATAAATAGAGGTGAGGGGGGGCCATAAACTCATGTGAATTTGAAATTGGAAGGCTTGGGAAGAGAGAGAATGAGTGGAGGGCATAAAGTAGAGGTGGTGGGCCATAGCCATGTGGGCTTGATCATGAGTGTGGGTTCAAGCCTTGTATGAACCTAGGCTCAACCAAAGGGTTGCACCAACTTGAAGAAGGGCTGCAAAAAGGCATGGAAGCATGGCCTATGCGTGGTGGACCGGCTCCAAGAGGTAGGTCTCTCAACCTCACCCTAACCTAGCCTAAACCACCTAATCGACCCCACTAAACCTAACCCAAAACTAGCCTAGACCTAGCCCCTTTCACCTAAACCGACCCAAACTCCCCCTAACCGACCTAAATCTAAACCCAAACAAGTGCAGCTGCACTTGGTTTGAACCTATTTCAAACCCCATTCGCTAACCTACATCCCTCACCTCCCAGCACACCTAGCGCCACACTACACCAACACCCGACTAGCGCCACCTTCCTGCCGTGACCCCCCACCTGCCACCTTCCAACACCCGACTCCCTCACCACCTACCACCTTCCAACACCAGACTCCCTCACCACCTGCCACCTTCCAACACCCGACTCCCTCACCACCTGCCACCTTCCAACACCCAACTCCCTCACCACCTGCTACCTTCCAACACCCTGCTCCCTCACCACCTGCCACCTTCTAACACCCGGCCACCCTAGCACCACCCCAGCACCAACACCCCACTCCCTAACGCCTAGCTGCTACCTCCCACCTGCCAACCGAACCAGCACCCCACTGTCCCATTCTCCCCAGCTCCCAGCCGCACCTCATCACACCGCACCTACCCTAGTGCTACCCCAGCGCCGCATACCAGCACCTGCTGCACCACAACCCGACATAGCAAACCCTTTACTAGCGCCCTGCCATAACCTACCTCCCTAGCATCACCCTTTCCTAGCGCCCTGCCACAGCCTGCCGAACCGCACCCCATTCCCTAACACCTGGCCAACCTTACCTCACAACACCCTCTCCCAGCCGAACCCCCTGTAACCTTACCTTAGCCGTGACCTATTTAGAGTCGCGACTTACCTTAGCCAACCCTACACCTTGGCCGAACCTAAGCCCCTCCTAAGCTCAAACACCCAGCTGCCCCCAAGCATACCCTAAGCCTAATAATTCATGTCTAAACCCACCTAGGGAGACCCATCTCTTGGCTGCCAAGGTGGATGAACCCGAGCAAGTTGAGAGGAAAAGCTGACCACTTGTAAGTGTTTAAATTTGGTTTTTACCTTAATCCTTTAAAATTCAATTCAATTCGACACAGGGTTGTAATAATGGAGCGTAGTCTCCCCCCGAAATGTAATATTTGTGCTTGATACATAAGACACACATGTACACTTGAGCCATATTGCTCTTAGATGTACACAAGAAACACCCACGTGCACTTGAGCCTTTCCGCTCTTAATTGCACATGATTGCACATACATTGAGCCTTTCCGCTCTTAAGCTAAAGTATATATTTCCCTTTGGGTATTTACTTTAGTGAAAGCTGTGTGAGTTGCAATTCAATTCGGGTTGTTACATTCACGTTGTGTGAGTTTGTCATTTAAATTTCACACTCGCATACAAAAGTACTCGAGCATTTGCTCCACACTCTCACGCACATTTTGAGCCTTTGTTGCTCATAAGATATAGCATACTTATATACTTTCCAGCTACGTGAGTTTTACATTAAGTCGTGTACGTGTAGACGCGCGAAAATCCCCGTCTCTTGCCTTTTTAGGGCCTGGAGCGGATCCTCTCTCGTGTCTAAGGCCTATTTATATAAACAGGGCGTGCCAACTAGCTTACCTAAGCTAGCGAAGATATATTTGAACCTGACTTCTAACGTGGCGACTGTGAGCAAGTGAGCTCTTGTCGTCGCAAACCTTCTTGCACCGATGCACAAGGGTCAATCTGTACGCTTTTAAAATTCGAGTTTTGGGATAGAAAAAGCTTACGAAAGCGGTTCGAGGTGTTTAATTCGGGTCTTTAGAATGCGATTGCAGATTTTAGATCACGTGGATTTGCACATCCCTAAATCTTTCTTTTTATCCCTTTACGGGCCACCTAGGTGTGTGTTATGAACACTCCACTACATGGGGCGAATTTGAGCGGGAATACGGGGCTTGCTTCGATGCAATATGCGTCCTACCTCATGGTATGGCGTAGATGCAATGCAAACTCACGCTACTCCAAAGGGAAAACCCGAATGTAAAGACAATGCCGAAGGGAAATAACCAAAGGGAAATGACTTGTAATGTAAATGCCAAAGGGAGATATGTATATAGGGTATATACGTGCCCTTACTTGGGTCTTGCAAATAAGAGCGAAGGCTCAATGTGGGTGCATGCTTGAATTGAAAGACTTACATACACTTGATCTTATCTTCCCCCACTCTCTCTCATGCCCATAATCCCACGTGAATTTCAAGTGGGCCCCACCTCCATTTATGAGAAGGTGATGTGGGCCATGGATATGGATATTAGAATGGATCTCTGGATCCAAATCCAAATCCATACATGGGTTTGGATTGGGATCTGGATATATATGGTCCAGATCCAATCCAAACTGAATTCTGACTCCTTCGAGCTGTGTTCGAAACGAACAGTTTGTGCGGGGCCTGACAGCATCAGTACTCCGTCTGCGTTGGGTCTTCGCCAACATGATCGTCCGCCTTTGTTTTCGCCTTCCGGAGATGACTTCAAATGATGTTTTGATGATAACAGGGTCTTGGACGTTCGAGATCCTGGGGGTGGATTTGATATGAGAGTTGCTGTGCCGGGCTCGACATGTGCTCCGGTTCCGGGCTCTCTTTGGCTTTTCTGGTCCTGTCTTGATCAGGCCAAGCTGCTTCGGGGTTTCAAAACATGTTTAAAAAGTTTTTTAAAGTTATATTATACATTTTTGAAATATAAAGTTCAAAACATATGTACAGGGTTGCCTGGAAGGCTCCTGGGTTTTCAGACTCAAAATAGCCCTTTGGGGCTGCTTTTACAAAACTAGATTTGTTTTGAGGAATTCATGGGATTTCGGGGTGTCCCCTCTTTGGCCTTGTCCAAATTGATTTGGATAAGGGCAAAGATGACAAAACACCCTGTAAACACCCCGAAATCCCACGAATTTCTTAAACAAATCTGGTTTTATACAAGCAGCCTCAAAGGGCCATTTTGAGTCTGGAAACCCAGGAGCCTTCCAGACAACCCTGTATATATGTTTTAAACTCTGTATTTCAAAAATATATAATATAGCTTTTGAAAACCTTTTAAAACACGTTTTTGAAACCCCGAAGCGGCTTGGCCCGATCAAGACAGGACCAGGAGAGCTAAGAAGAGCCCGGAACCGGAGCACACGTCGAGCCCGGCACAACAACTCTTGTATGTGATTCACACCCCCAAGATCTCTGTAGACGCGCGAAAATCCCCGCCTCTTCGTCCCTTCCGGGGGCTTGGAGTGGATCTTCTCGTGTGTCTAAGGCCTATGTATACAAATAGGGCGTGCCAGCTAGCTTACTTAAGCTAGCGAAGATATTTTTATCACTGACTTCTAAACGTGGCGACTGTGAGCAAGTAAGCTCTTGTCGTCGCAGACCTTCTTGCACCGATGCGCAAGGGTCAGTCTGTACGCTTTGCAAAAATCGAGTTTTTGGAGAGAAAGTCTACGAAGCGGTTCGAGGTGTCTATTTCGGGTCTTTAAGATGCGATTGCATATTTTAGATCACGTGGATTTGCACGTGCCTAAGTCTTTTCTTTTATCCCTTTTCGGGCCACCTAGTTTGTGTGTTATGAACACTCCACTACATGGGCGAATTCGAGCGGGGCTTGCTTTGATGCAATATGCGTCCTACCTCGTGGTATGGCGTAGATGCAATGCAAACTCACGCTACTCCAAAGGGAAAACCCGAAATTAAAAGACAATGCCGAAGGGAAATAACAGAAGGGAAATAACCGAAGGGAAATAACCGAAGGGAAATATGTATATATCTTATGTATATGAGCCCTTACTCGGGTCTTGCAAATAAGAGCGAAGGCTCAATGTGGGTGCGTGCTTGAATTGAAAGACTTACACACACGACATGAATTTAAACCCAAATATAAATTGCAGTATGGCCTTGACTAAGGTCTTGGGAATAAGAGCTAAGGCTCAATGTGTGTGAGAGTGCTTGAATTAAAAGACTACCACACGACATAAATGAAACCCAAATATAACTGCAATAAGGCCTTTACTAAGGTCTTGGGAGTAAGAGCGAAGGCTCAATGTGTGTGAAAGTGCTTGAATTGAAAGACTTACTCACACGACATGAAATGAAACCCAAATAGTATAGGTCGGCCCTTACTTGGGTCTTTCAAATAAGAGCGAAAGCTCAATGTGTGTGAGAGTGCTTGAATTGAAAGACTTACTCACACGACAAGAAATAAAACCCAAATAGTATAGGTCGGCCCTTACTTGGGTCTTTCAAATAAGAGCGAAAGCTCAATGTGTGTGAGAGTGCTTGAATTGAAAGACAACACACCCAACTTAAACAAAAGCCCTTCGAAAATGAAAGTATATGTACACTTATGTATTAGGGGCTGATTAGGCCCGTGTGTGTTCAAGATTGTGCACGACTAAGAGAGTGCACGTGTGTGGTTGTGCCAAGCCACGTTATTACAAGCGGGGGGAGACTACGCTCCGTTATTACAACCCCGTATCAAATTGAATCTCAAGCAAGTGTACGACTAAAGACCGAGTTTAGACACTTACGAGTAGCTGGTCCGTAGAGGTCTTGCTTGAGCGTGGGCTTGGCCTTGGGCTGCAAGTGGGAGCTCCGCGAAGGTAGGTGATCAAGGATGCTGGCCGGCTGCAAGTGGGGCGCGGGATAGACGCCTCGAAGGGGGCCGGTGGCAGGTAGATGGCGCCTCCAAGTAGGGGGTTTAAAGTGGCTGAAGAAGTGGGTATTAGGATCACTAGGGGAGTTGGGTACTTAGGGAAACTGGACCCAACAGGTGAGCTAGTGGGAAGGCCGAATAGGACACCTAGGGGAGTTGGCCGAATGGGAGATGATGGCTAGGTAGTGGCCAGCAACTTGGGTTATACTAGGTTCGGCTAGGTTTAGGTGGTGGCGGCAAAAGGGCTGAGATGAAGGTAGGATGGGTGGCTAAGAGTGGAGAGGTGGTAGAGAGGGGCTTTGAGGGAGTTTGGGGTACTTACCGAATGGGGAGAGGTGGCGGATGAAGTGGGAAGGTGGCGGGCAGGTGGCTGTCGGCTGGTTCTGTTGGGTGGAGGTGGTGGCGTCCGGTTGAGGGATGGTGGTGATGGAGGGAAGAGGGAAGGTGGCGGTGCAGGTGGTGGCTGGTGGAGCAGGTGGAGTTGTTGGGGAGTGGTCCCGGCTAGGTGAGAGATGGGAGAAGGAGAGGGCCCGACTGGGTGGAAGGGTGGTTCCCACTTGGAAAACCCGCCCACAAGGAGGGGGGTTTAAATAGGGGATGGGTAGGTCGGTTAGGGCTGGGCTGTGGGTAGTGGTTAGGTGGTTTAGGTAGGGTGGTATGTAGATAAGGTGGGCTGGAAAAGGTTGGGCCAGATATTTTAAAACTAGGGGTTTGGGTAAATCGTGGGCTAAGGGTGGTTTAGGGGTTTAGGGCTAGGTTAGGTGGTTGGGTTTTAGGGTGAGGTTTAGTGAGCTAGGTTAGGTGATTAGGCTAGGTTTAGGCTAGGATTAGGGAAATTAATCTAGGTTTAGGAAAGGATTAGGGAAGTGGGTTAGGTGATTAGGTTGGGATTAGGGAAGTGGGTTAGGTGATTAGGTTCAGATTAGGGGTGGATTAGGGGTTTAGGCTAGGATTAGGCATTTTGGGCTAGGTTTAGATGAAGGAGCTCCCTTAGCATGGCCCATAGACCTTGATCACCCCATGTTGGTGCAACCCTAGGTTAGGTTTTAGCTAATTACAAGCTTAAACCCACTCAATTAGGCTAACCCACAAGATTAAACCCAAACTTGACACACAAGTCAAGCTTAATACAACACTCTTGATATTTTTCACCCCCACTCTCTCTCATGCCCAATATCCCACGTGAAACTCAAGTGGGCCCCACCTCCATTTATGAGAAGGTGATGTGGGCCATGGATATGGATATTGGATTGGATCTCTAGATCCAAATCCAAATCCAAGTCCACATATGGGTTTGGATTGGGATCTGGATATATATGGTCCAGATCCAATCCAAACTGAACTCTGACTCCTTCGAGCTGGGTTCGAAACGGACGATTCATGCGGGGCCTGACAGCATCAGTACTCCGTCTGCGTTGGGTCTTCGCCAACATAGTCGTCCGCCTCCGTTTCTGCCTTCCGGAGATGACTTCAAATGCTATTTTGATACGAACAGGGTCTTGGACGTTCGAGATCCTGGGGTGTGAATCAGATACAAGAGTTGCTGCGCCGGGCTCGACAGGTGCTCCAGTTCCGGGCTCTTCTTGGCTCTCCTGGTCCTGTCTTGATCGGGCCAAGCCACTTCGGGGTTTCAAAACGTGTTTTAAAAGGGTTTTCAAAAGCCATATTATATGTTTTTGAAAGATAGAGTTTAAAACATATGTACAGGGTTGTTTGGAAGGCTCCTGGGTTTCCAAACTCAAAATGGCCCTTTGGGGCTGCTTGTATAAAACTAGATGGATTTTGAGAAATTCGTGGGATTTCGGGGTGTTTACAGATGCCCCTCTTTGGCCTTGTCCAAATAGATTTGGATAAGGGCAAAGATGACAAACACCCCTTTTAATGTCTCCTTAGATCTAGCCACGAAGAATATGGGATCGTCCCATTTTAGCAAAATCTCAATTTTACAACTCTGGTAGGAGGAGATATCACGCCAAAGGGTTTTTTATGGAATCTGGTCCTAAAATGGATCATGTTCATGCAAGTACCATGCATGGAATGCAAATGACATGGGTGTGGTGCCAAAAGTGGCGACCTCCCAGAGACCAGATGTGGTCGAACTCTAGAGACTTACAAGGTCTATTGCTCTAAGTGAGCAAATCCTATGCTGTTCGATGTTTTGTTTTCAAAACTTATTTACCAAAGCTATTTACAAAAGGGACAACTGTCTTGAGCCTCGATCCTAAGGATCTCGAGCTCTTCGTGCTTGCCCTTGTTTGAGTCTTAACACTCGCTCATCTAGCGGAGGTTTTATAAGAAAACAAGCTTCATTTCAAATTCCTACGTCTTACTCGAAACGTCGAATTCTCAAACAAGATGAAATTCAAGTAAGTAAATCCTATTTTTACTTTAGGATTCCTCGAAATGAACAATGCTTTAGCTTGGGATAAGCCAGGGATGGGAAAGAGATACCACGGTCCCTTCTGAAGTGTCCCGTGGTTTAAGGCATAGAAGGCGGAAAACTACTCTTTTTGAGCTTTTTGGCCTCTTTTTCCTTTTTTCCATAGAGGGTCTCCCTTTGGGAGTATTTTTTCTTTAATCCCTCTTTTTTTATAAGAGAATCGATTTTTCTTTTTGAAGTCTGGTTTCTTTCTTTTGGAAAGAGACTTTGAATGGGAAATTCCCTTTTGTTTTGGGCCTTTGTTTTCCTTTTGGAAATAGAAGAGAAGAGGGGAGGACTTATCCCAAGCCTACGCTCGATCCATTCCAGATCAGCCTATTTAGAAATAGCACGTACTACTTGCAAGTATCTTGCTATGTTGAACTAGGCCTTTCTTTGTAAGAAGAAGGATTTTGAAATGCAACCACGATTTTGAAAACTCCACTCTTTCACAAGTGCGAATTCTCTCACTTAGGGTCACACGAGTTCGCCTTTGCACCTTATTCACACGTCTCAGGGCAGCTATCCCTATAAAATTTTTCGAAAACTGGAATTTAATCCAGATCCTACACATGATACTTCTTTAAGTATTAAATATTGATAGGATCTGCTAAATTCCTACCTTCTACATCGATCAACCAATACGAATTGTTCGTAGTGGTTGCTCGTACAACATAGGGTCCATCCCAGTTGGGGCGCCACTTGCCTAGGGGGTGTGGGCCACGATGGTGGATGGTTTTTAAAACCAGATCTCCCACTTCAAAGTGGCGAGGTCTCATGTGTTTGCTATAATGTCGGGCTATCCTTTGCCGGAATGCACGAGCATGATCCATGGCCAGGAGTCGCCTCTCATCTAGCAAATCTAGTTCGGCCATCCTAGCATGCTGAAGCGTCTCTAGGGGGAGGTCGAGTGCAATGGATGTATGGAATGAATGGAGTTGGGTATGAATGGGAAGAATGGCGTTTGTGCCATAGACCAATTCGAATGGTGTGGCATTCGTGGCAGTCCGGATGGAAGTCCTATAAGCCCATAAGGCTTCATCCAACTTCTCGTGCCACGTCCTACCCTTCTCTAAGGTTTTCTCAATGATACCAATGAGAGTCTTGTTTGTGGCTTCGGCTTGGCCGTTGCCTTGAGGGTAGTAGGGCGAGGAGAAGTGGTGAGTTATGCCATACGTGTTGCACAACTTAACCATCCGCTCATTCTTGAATGGGGTACCATTATCAGACACAAGGTCTCGTGGAACCCCAAATCGAGCCAAGATATTCCTCCGGATGAAAGCCACCACATGTTGCCCCATTACATTCGTTAGGGAAATGGCTTCCACCCACTTGGAGAAATACTCCGTGGCTGCTAAAATAAAACGATGCCCATTCGAGGCCTTTGGAAATATTGGGCCTACTATGTCAAACGCCCACATGGTAAATGGCCAGGGGCTGACCACGGAATGCAATGCCGATGAAGGGATATGAATGGCGTGCCCATGCACTTGACATGGATGACACTTCCTAACATGATCGTGACAATCCTTTTTCAGGGTGGACCAAAAATAACCCCCTCTAAGTATTTTCATCGCCATCATGTTGGCATTAACATGACCTCCACATTTTTCAGGGTGGAACTCGTGCATCACTATCCTAGCCTCCTCTAGGTCGATACACCTAAGCAGAATGCCGGTAAAACTCTTTTTGTATAAGACCCCACCCAGAATGGTGTATCGGGTCGAAATCTTACGAATGAATGCCTTATCTTTGGATGTGGCATCCTCGGTGAATCCCCCATTTTCTAAAAATTGTTTTATGTCATAGAACCAAGGTTTTTCAACAGACTCTGGGTTGTTTTGGCAAATATCCAAGTCGTGTGTGGATGGATGGGGCGCATGCCATATTTCCAAAGATCTGGTCCCTGAAATGGGATCGACCTTCAGGGCTGAACCCAAGGAGGAGAGGGCATCGGCAATGCCATTGTCCTCTCTTCCTACGTGTGTGAGCTTACACGATTGGAAGGATTGGACCAATCGAGTGGTCAACTCGTGATATGGAAGTAGTTTCTCATTACGTACTTGCCAGATTTTTAAAACCTGGTTTATGACAAGGAGTGAATCTCCGAAGACCTCGATGCATGATGCCCCTAGAGTTTTCGAAATCCTTAAGCCTTGTATGAGTGCTTCATACTCAGCTACGTTGTTGGAACATTCGAAGTCTAAGCGGACTGCTATGGGAATCTCGCCCTTTTCAGGGGAGATTAGGATGATCCCGGCACCAGCCCCTCGTTGGTTTCGTGCCTCGTCGAAGTGCATCTTCCACACTTGGTTTTCGAAAGAATTTGCCAAAATGTGGTTTTGAAAATGGTTTTGCAATATGCCTTCATCAGGCATTTCGACAAGAGTGGGATATGCGTCCTCTAAGGGGAATTCAGCCACGTAATCTGCTAGGGCTTGCCCCTTAATGGAGATCTGGTGATGGTATTTCAAATCATACTCCATTAGAAGGAGTTGCCATTTGCCCAATCTACCCGTGAGAATGGGTTTTTCGAACAAGTGCTTGATTGGATCAAGCTTGGACACTATCCAGATCTCATGATCTAGGAAATAGTGTCTGAATTTCTGGCAGGCCCAAACTAGGGCCAAGCACGTCTTCTCCATGGCTTGATAATTTCGTTCATAAGCCAAGAGAGTTTTCGAAATATAGTAGATGGCATACTCCTTATGGGTGTCATCCTCGTATTGAGCCAACAGGGCTCCTAAAGCGTTTACATGCACGGAGATGTATAATAAAAGCGGTTTTCCTTGTTTTGGAGGATTCAAAACGGGGGGGTTAACCAAGTACGCCTTCAGTCTCTCGAAGGACTTTTGGCATTCGTCATCCCATAAGAATTTCGTACCCTTCCTCAACAGTTTGTTGAAGGGTTCGCATCTAGTTGCCAGATTCGATATGAATCGACGCACAGATTGTAATCGACCTTGAAGGCTACGGACTTGGGTGAGATTGGAGGGTGGAGCCATGTCTGTAATGGCTCGACACTTAGAGGGGTCGACTTCTATTCCCCTTTGGCTCACCATAAAGCCTAGAAGCTTCCCTGATTCTACCCCGAACACACATTTTTGAGGGTTTAGCTTTACTTTGTAAAGCCTAAGCCTTTCGAAAATCTTTTGTAAACATTCGATATGGGTGCATCGGGTTTTGGATTTCGCCAAGAGATCATCTACATACACTTCTACAAGCTCATGAATTTGATCATGGAAGATCGTGTTCATGGCTCGTTGGTATGTTGCGCCGGCATTTTTCAAACCAAAGGGCATGACTGTATAGCAGTACGTGCCCCATGGGGTTGTGAAGGCGGTCTTACCCTGATCTCGTGGGCTTAGTTTGATTTGATTATAGCCTGAATAGCCATCCATGAATGAAAACATTTCATGATTTGCAGTACTATCGACTATCAAATCTATGTTTGGTAAAGGATAATTATCCTTTGGAGTGGCTTTATTTAGGTTTCTAAAATCGATGCATATTCGAATTTTCCCATTGGTTTTTCGAACCACAACGATATTTGACAACCAATCAGAATACGCAATGGGTTTTATAAATCCGGCTTTTAGCAGATCTTCTAAACCCTCTTTGACTTGCGTGTGTACATTCGGGTGTATTTTCCTAAGCTTCTGCTTTATTGGTTTTACACCTACATCTAAGGGAAGACGATGCTCGACTATGCTGGGATCTATGCCCGACATGTCTTCATACGTCCATGCAAACACATCTAAATAGGTTCGTAGAAATGCAATGAATGCTAACTTTTCAGTTTCATGCAAGCATGCGCCTATTTTGATGGTTTTGGGATTGGAATCATCCCCTAGGTTCACCTCTACGAAATCTCCTCCTACTGATTGGGAAGGTCTTTCAAAATCGAGAATCCTATGAAATTCTGGGAGCTCAGAAGTGGGATCTTCCTCAAGGGGATCCACTTCTGGGCTTTGATCATTCTCGTGGGATATAGACCCGAGGGAACTTGATGCGTGGTTTTCAAAATAACCTGGTTTTGTACTTGGATTTTCAAGTGATTTCGAAATTTTTGGTCTGGCTATGCAGACGACGTTTCTTTCGAAATCCTTTTCTTTTGTCAAAGTCCTACCAGGAGCAGCTATGTACAAAATCTTTTTGGTATTTTCTAAATTTTCGATTTTTTTGGGTTTTTGTAAAACAAGAACTTTGGGAACTATACAAAGCACACTTTTTTCGAGTTTTTGTTTTTCCATTGTTTTGTTTTTCTTGTTTTTCGATTTTTTTTTCTTTTAAGTTTTCAAATGTTTTTGGTATTTTTAGAAAAAGGGATCTTCCGTCATACCTACAAAGGGAAAACACTACGGGTTAGACTCGGAATAGGAGGTCTAAATCGTAGGTCTCTTCTAAGGCAGGCTCCGGGGCACCCTTGACCTAGGTGGTCACAGGGGGTGGCTCCGGCGGTATTTGGGGAGTATAGCCGATCCCATATCGGCTTGGGTTGGCCCTAGGAAGGATGGGCTCTAGGAGACCCTGGTTTTGTGCCCCTAGACTTTTGTAGGGCGTGTAACCCATGTTCAATAACATGTTCCATGACCTTTTGTTTTTTGAAAAGATGGGATATAAGTCGTGGTCCTGGAACATGCTATCGTCCATATTAGGCTCGTATGGCCTTTTGTCCAGGGGTTTTGGAAATAGGGAACGTTTGGGTTTTCCTAGGAGGATTAGAGTCGGGAGGGGGCCTGCTTTGGGCGGCCCCTTCACACATACAACCTTCCTAGGGTTGTTCAACACGAGCCGAGATGGCTCAACCATAATTTGCCCCAGGTTAGCCTCGTGGGCCTGGGAGCTCGATAAACAAGGGGAGTTTATGATCCCCTGAAGCTGTGGGTGACTCTCACCTAGGATCACTACGACCTGGTCCCTAAAAGGGATCTTGACACACCTGTGGAAGGTGGATGGCACAGCGCACAAACTGTGTATCCAGGGTCTTCCCAGCAACAGGTTATAATGGGGGTGGATGTCCAAGACATGGAACACCCCCGTGTGTTCGATCCCTCCCGTTTCTATTGGGAGTTCGATGGATCCTAAAGGCCTAGACGCATTCCCATCGTATCCAGTGATAACGATGGGGCTTGGGTTCACTGAAGTCAAGGTGACTCCGATTTTGTACGCCACGTGAAGTGGAAGGATGTTGAGCCCTCCTCCACCATCGACTAGGCACCTGTCCAGAGAGTGGTTGTTTAGAACCACCTCGATGTGCAGGGCCTGGTTATGGGTTTCGTAGGGTCTATCTACATCATCTTCTGAAAAGGTGATGGGCGATTTTGCTCCTAATAAAGCCACTTGGGCAGAAAAGGATTCCGGACTTTTGTTCGAATCAACCTTGGCCCTTTCTAGAATTTTCTCTAAGACAAGTCTATGCCTAGGCGAGGTTTTGATAAGCTCTAGGATAGACATGTGAATAGGAATCTTTGAAAGGTGGTTTTCGAAGTCATAAGGATTTAGGATGATTTTGTCCTTATCTGCTTTTGGCAGACCACTAGGGATACATGCTTTTGAGGGGCCAGGTACACTGACCACCTTTTGAGCACCTTGAAGGTGCAGGGGTTGGTAGATCCTCCCGGATCTAGTGACTTCCCCCACGACCAACCTAGGGTTTGCGCTAGACTTGGCTCTAAGGATGAGCTGAGGAGAACCTTGGATTTTCAAAACTGGTTTTACCGGGGTTTCCACTTTTGATGGTCCCCGAATGACGACTTGGGCGGGCCTCTTGTATAATACAAGGATGGGCATACAAGCAGGTCGACTAGGTTCTGGTTTTTGCGCTAGTTCCTTGGAAATGGTGAGGGTACATACCTCCTTTCCTTTCCCACTGCCACTGGCGTGTTTGGGAAAGGGTTCCTTGAAGATAGCTTGAGGTGGCTCAGGTTCCGCAGTGACCTGGAGCCGGCTGTAAACACCCCAAATCTTCTATATTTCAAAAACTCTCGAAACACCAAAAAACTCGTTTGAGCCAAAACGACGACCTGTTTTGAAATGTGAAAACAGGTACAGAAGGCAAAAGAAGACCCTAGGCCCGAAGAGGATTCAAGCCCAGAGCTTCAGAAGCCACTCCCTGATAAAAAAACAAAAGAAAGCAGAGCCCATTTGATGAAAAGCTCAACGGAGTCCAGAACGGCGAGACGGAGTCCGGACGACAAAGTTGGGGAAAACCCAGCACCAGACGGAGCGCTGATGAAGCCAGTGCCCGCACAGATCGTTCGCCTCGAGAAGCCAAGAAGGACTGTCCGAAGAAATTTTGATTTGGATCTGGACCATATATATCCAGATCCAAATCCATGTAATGAATAGTGTTTGGATTTGGGCCAATCCAAATAGTGTTTGGGTCGATCCAAATAGTGTTTGGATTTGGATTGGATCCAAATAGTGTTTGGATTGGATCGGATCTAGATCAAAATATCCAGATCCGTATTCATAAAAATATTGGGTTTGGATCGGATACAGATCTCAAAATATCCGAGATCCAATATCCAGATCCAAATAGTGTTTGGATTTGGGTATGGATCCAAACCCCAAACCCAAACCCAAATCCAGGACCCACCTCAAATCTCTATAAATAGAGGTGAGGGGGTCCATGTAAAGGGTTCATGCAAATATTTGGGAGGAGAGAGAGGGAGTGATAGACCTAGCCATGTGGGCTCATTGGGTGAGGTGGGTTCAAGCCATGTGGGCTAAGTGGGTCTAGACCAAGTGGCTGCAACCAAGGTGGGCTGGACCAAGTGGCTGCAACCGTGGAGACGTGGGCTCAAGCCAAGAAGGACCGGCTCCAAGAGGTAAACCTAACCCCAACCTAGCCTAGGTTCGAACCTACCTAACCCTAACTGAACCTAACCCTAACTGAACCAACCTAACCCTAACTGAACCCTAACTAGACCTAACCTAACCCCAACCGCCTCAAACCATCCCTAACAAACCCCAACAACTTCACCCCGGCCGGCCGTGAGCAACCAGCGCCTGCCGCGCGCCCTGAGTCCTGCCGCGCGCCCCTGTTGCCTGCCGCGCCACGCGCCACAGTGCTCCACGCGCCACAGCGCTCCCTGCTGCCTGCCGCGCGCCCCCTCGCCTGCCTGCACGCCCCGCGCCGCAGCGCGTCCTGCGCCACAGCGCGCCCCGCGCCACTGCAGCCGCGTCAGGCGCCCGTCTGCTGCGCCAGGCGCCCAACAGCCGCGCCAGCCACCCGACCACCTCCCTACTGATTTGATCACCCCCCTGCTGACCTAACCTGCACCCTGGCCGTGACCTGTACCCTAGGACAGACCCTAGGACAGACCTTACACAGCCCCCGTCTTGGCCGAACCTTAGTTCCCCTAAGACCCTAACCGTGCCTCATAGAACCTCTCTCAAAGCCCCCTAGGATAACCCCCTCTTGGCTGCCCAAGGTGAACCGTGAGCCCACGTGCAAGCAAGTTGAACATGGACCAGCTATTTGTAAGTGTCTAAACTTGGTCTATTACATTAACTTGCTTTATATTCAATTAAATTTTGATACGGGGTTGTAGTAAAGGAGCTTGTCTCCCCCCGATTGTAATAACGTGGTTTGACACACCCACACACACGCGCACTTGAGCCTTTCCGCTCTTAGTCGTACACTTTTTGCACACACACGGGCCTAACCAGCCCTTAATATATAGTTATATTTATATATTTTAAGTCAAGGGGATTTTTAATTAAGTCGTGTGTGTTGTCTTTCCATTTTCCACACGCACACACATTGAGCCTTCGCTCTTACTCCCAAGACCTTAGTAAAGGCCTTATTGCAGTTATATTTGGGTTTCATTTATGTCGTGTGCGTAGTACTTCAATTCTACACTCACACACATTGAGCTTTCGCTCTTACTCCCAAGACCTTAGTCAAGGCATACTGCAATTTATATTTGGGTTTCATTTCATGTCGTGTGTGTAAGTCTTTCAATTCAAGCACGCACACACATTGAGCCTTCGCTCTTATTTACAAGACCCAAGTAAGGGCCCCTACATATACTCTATATAAAGTATTTCTTTCGGCTACGTCTTTAAGATTCGGGTTTTAAGGTTCAAGTTGTGTGCGTTGTCTTTCAATATATACACGACACACACTTACACAATTGAGCCTTTCCGCTCTTAAGATATAGCCATATTTCCCCTTCCGCTATTTACTTTACAAGTCATTTCCCTTCGGCAATTTCCCTTCGGCATTGTCTTTTAATTTCGGGTTTTCCCTTTGGAGTAGCGTGAGTTTGCATTGCATCTACGCCATACCACGAGGTAGGACGCATATTGCATCGAAGCAAGCCCCGTACTCCCGCTCAAATTCGCCCCATGTAGTGGAGTGTTCATAACACACACCTAGGTGGCCCATAAAGGGATAAAAAGAAAGACTTAGGCACGTGCAAATCCACGTGATCTAAAATCTGAGAATCGTACAAACCCGAATCAAATCGTGCAAGACTTAGGGTCGTCCAACCCTTACAAAGTCAAAATCGCCCAAATGCATGGTTTTCAAAAGGTTTTAAAACACTTCTTCATTCAAAATATATTTTGAGTTAAACTTGTTTCAAAACGAAGTCTCTAAGCGTACAGACTGACCCTTGCGCATCGGTGCAAGAAGGTCTGCGACGTAAAAATCCCGCTTGCCTACAATCGCCTTTCAAAAGTCAGATTGTTTTCAAAACATACTTTGCTAGTTAAAGTAAACTAGCTGGCACGCCCATAAAGCGAAGTAGATTGCGAAAAGGTTCACTTCAGGCCTAAGAACCCGTAAGTGAAAATTTTCGGTGTCTACACCGGCCTTCTGCTATCAAGTTCTCAATTTTATTTAGAAGAGAGAAGCAACGTTTGGTATCATGGCCATTGAGCCGATGATACTTGCAAAATCGGTTTAAATACCCCCCTTTGGACGTGACTCCTTCGGGGATTTCAGGGAGTTCGATCATGCCCTGGGCAAGTAAGAGGTCTAGGACCTCCGACACGGGTTGCCCCAGTGGAGTGTACTCCCGTTTTTCAATCGGTTTTGAAAAATTGCATTCTCTCTTATTTTCTATTTTTTCAAAATTTTTAGAAGTGCCCGCAATGCCTGGATCCACCCGGACATTTGCGATTTTATGGGGCTTTGCCCCTTTGTCCGTCGTGGGCAGCCCATATGCGATGGGCTTTTCCAAACATGATTTTGGAACGGCACTTCCTTTCCATAAGTGGTCGTATGTCCCTTTTCGCAAGTTGGTTTCGAAAAGGGAGGCCTTTTTGATCAACTTATGGAAAGTTGAAATCTCATGGAGCGAGAGAAGGGTTTTTAACTCGTTTTTGAAATTATCCAGGATGAGCATTACTGCGCATCCTTCGGATATGGGCTCTCGCACTTGGCCTAAAAGCGACCTCCATCTTATAATGAAGGCATGTACGTCTTCGTTCATGCCTTGCTTTGTATCCCTTAAGGTATTCAGGGTTGGCGTGACTTCCACGTTGTGTGCAAATCTTTGCATGAAGCAGTTCGCTAACTCTTCAAAAGTAGCGAACTGGCTTAAGTCATAGGAAGCCAGCCATTTGGCAGCTGTGCCTTTAAGGGATAGAGGGAACCAATACACCCATTTCATCAAGTCCTTTTTCTTCTTATGGGCTCGACGTGAGAAAAGCTGCAAGTGAGACCTAGGGTCTCCCATGCCATCATACCGATGGAAGTTCGGTATTTCATCGTCACTGTCTGTTTCGTAATCCATAGGAAGGAAATCAGACAGGGCGTAGCTTCTTTTCTCTTTATTTTGCCCTTTCAGCAGCTGCTGTAGGGCTTTACGGTCCTTTTGTGTGAAGGACTCGTGGTATTGGTTGCCTTCCATTACGGAGGCCTCTTTTTGCTTGCGAGGTTTTTCAAATTTCTTTTTAGGCCTTTATTCACCGTTCGATGAACATGAATCGCCTACTTCAGCCTCTTGGCTGAGAGCATCGATTTTGGCCTCAAACTCCCTTCTTAAGTCCTCGATTTCATCTAGTTTTATTTTGTTTTTGAAAATCCTCCTAGAGTGAGAACTTGATGCGCATGAGCCTTGGCTCGACACTTCACTTGGATTGGATTTTGACATGCTTTTCAAGCTTTTTCAAAATTTCCTAAGTACAAGCAAAGAAACAAGTTAAAACGACACCTTTTTACAAAATTTTCGCAAGATTTCTACAAGTAAACTCGATTTCTGAAAAGGCTCACGTCCCACCGGGTGTGCCAATCTCTGTAGACGCGCGAAAATCCCCGCCTCTTCGTCCCTTCCGGGGGCTTGGAGTGGATCTTCTCGTGTGTCTAAGGCCTATGTATACAAATAGGGCGTGCCAGCTAGCTTACTTAAGCTAGCGAAGATATTTTTATCACTGACTTCTAAACGTGGCGACTGTGAGCAAGTAAGCTCTTGTCGTCGCAGACCTTCTTGCACCGATGCGCAAGGGTCAGTCTATACGCTTTGCAAAAATCGAGTTTTTGGAGAGAAAGTCTACGAAGCGGTTCGAGGTGTCTATTTCAGGTCTTTAAGATGCGATTGCATATTTTAGATCACGTGGATTTGCACGTGCCTAAGTCTTTTCTTTTATCCCTTTTCGGGCCACCTAGTTTGTGTGTTATGAACACTCCACTACATGGGCGAATTCGAGCGGGGCTTGCTTTGATGCAATATGCGTCCTACCTCGTGGTATGGCGTAGATGCAATGCAAACTCTACTCCAAAGGGAAAACCCGAAATTAAAAGACAATGCCGAAGGGAAATAACAGAAGGGAAATAACCGAAGGGAAATAACCGAAGGGAAATAACCGAAGGGAAATATGTATATATCTTATGTATATGAGCCCTTACTCGGGTCTTGCAAATAAGAGCGAAGGCTCAATGTGGGTGCGTGCTTGAATTGAAAGACTTACACACACGACATGAATTTAAACCCAAATATAAATTGCAGTATGGCCTTGACTAAGGTCTTGGGAATAAGAGCGAAGGCTCAATGTGTGTGAGAGTGCTTGAATTAAAAGACTACCCACACGACATAAATGAAACCCAAATATAACTGCAATAAGGCCTTTACTAAGGTCTTGGGAGTAAGAGCGAAGGCTCAATGTGTGTGAAAGTGCTTGAATTGAAAGACTTACTCACACGACATGAAATGAAACCCAAATAGTATAGGTCGGCCCTTACTTGGGTCTTTCAAATAAGAGCGAAAGCTCAATGTGTGTGAGAGTGCTTGAATTGAAAGACTTACTCACACGACAAGAAATAAAACCCAAATAGTATAGGTCGGCCCTTACTTGGGTCTTTCAAATAAGAGCGAAAGCTCAATGTGTGTGAGAGTGCTTGAATTGAAAGACAACGCACCCAACTTAAACAAAAGCCCTTCGAAAATGAAAGTATATGTACACTTATGTATTAGGGGCTGATTAGGCCCGTGTGTGTTCAAGATTGTGCACGACTAAGAGAGTGCACGTGTGTGGTTGTGCCAAGCCACGTTATTACAAGCGGGGGGAGACTACGCTCCGTTATTACAACCCCGTATCAAATTGAATCTCAAGCAAGTGTACGACTAAAGACCGAGTTTAGACACTTACGAGTAGCTAGTCCGTAGAGGTCTTGCTTGAGCGTGGGCTTGGCCTTGGGCTGCAAGTGGGAGCTCCGCGAAGGTAGGTGATCAAGGGTGCTGGCCGGCTGCAAGTGGGTATTAGGATCACTAGGGGAGTTGGGTACTTCGGGAAACTGGACCCAACAAGTGAGCTAGTGGGAAGGCCGAATAGGACACCTAGGGGAGTAGGCCGAATGGGAGATGATGGCTAGGTAGTGGCCAACAACTTGGGTTATACTAGGTTCGGCTAGGTTTAGGTGGTGGCGGCAAAAGGGCTGAGATGAAGGTAGGATGGGTGGCTAAGAGTGGAGAGGTGGTAGAGAGGGGCTTTGAGGGAGTTTGGGGTACTTACCGAATGGGGAGAGGTGGCGGATGAAGTGGGAAGGTGGCGGGCAGGTGGCTGTCGGCTGGTTCGGTTGGGTGGAGGTGGTGGCGTCCGGCTGAGGGATGGTGGTGATGGAGGGAAGAGGGAAGGTGGCGGTGCAGGTGGTGGCTGGTGGAGCAGGTGGAGCTGTTGGGGAGTGGTCCCGGCTGGGTGGAAGGGTGGTTCCCACTTGGAATACCCGCCCACAAGGAGGGGGGTTTAAATAGGGGATGGGTAGGTCGGTTAGGGCTGAGCTGTGGGTAGTGGTTAGGTGGTTTAGGTAGGGTGGTATGTAGATAAGGTGGGCTGGAAAAGGTTGGGCCAGATATTTTAAAACTAGGGGTTTGGGTAAATCGTGGGCTAAGGGTGGTTTAGGGGTTTAGGGCTAGGTTAGGTGGTTGGGTTTTAGGGTGAGGTTTAGTGAGCTAGGTTAGGTGATTAGGCTAGGTTTAGGCTAGGATTAGGGAAATTAATCTAGGTTTAGGGAAGGATTAGGGAAGTGGGTTAGGTGATTAGGTTGGGATTAGGCCGGGATTAGGGAAGTGGGTTAGGTGATTAGGTTCAGATTAGGGGTGGATTAGGGGTTTAGGCTAGGATTAGGCATTTTGGGCTAGGTTTAGATGAAGGAGCTCCCTTAGCATGGCCCATAGACCTTGATCACCCCATGTTGGTGCAGCCCTAGGTTAGGTTTTAGCTAATTACAAGCTTAAACCCACTCAATTAGGCTAACCCACAAGATTAAACCCAAACTTGACACACAAGTCAAGCTTAATACAACACTCTTGATATTTTTCACCCCCACTCTCTCTCATGCCCAATATCCCACGTGAAACTCAAGTGGGCCCCACCTCCATTTATGAGAAGGTGATGTGGGCCATGGATATGGATATTGGATTGGATCTCTGGATCCAAATCCAAATCCAAGTCCACATATGGGTTTGGATTGGGATCTGGATATATATGGTCCAGATCCAATCCAAACTGAACTCTGACTCCTTCGTGCTAGGTTCAAAACGGACGATTCGTGCGGAGCCTGACAGCATCAGTACTCCGTCTGCTTTGGGTCTTCGCCAACATAGTCGTCCGCCTCCGTTTCTGCCTTCCGGAGATGACTTCAAATGCTATTTTGATACGAACAGGGTCTTGGACGTTCGAGATCCTGGGGTGTGAATCAGATACAAGAGTTGCTGCGCCGGGCTCGACAGGTGCTCCGGTTCCGGGCTCTTCTTGGCTCTCCTAGTCCTGTCTTGATCGGGCCAAGCCACTTCGGGGTTTCAAAACGTGTTTTAAAAGGGTTTTCAAAAGCCATATTATATGTTTTTGAAAGATAGAGTTTAAAACATATGTACAGGGTTGTTTGGAAGGCTCCTGGGTTTCCAAACTCAAAATGACCCTTTGGGGCTGCTTGTATAAAACCAGATGGATTTTTAGAAATTCGTGGGATTTCGGGGTGTTTACAATCTCGAACGTCCAAGACCCTGTTCTTATCAAAATATCATTTGAAGTCATCTCCGGAAGGCAGAAACAGAGACGGACGACCATGTTGGCGAAGACCCAACGAAGACGGAGTACTGATGCTGTCAGACCCCACACGAATCGTCCGTTTTGAACCCAGCTCGAAGGAGTCAGAGTTCAGTTTGGATTGGATCTGGACCATATATATCCAGATCCCAATCCAAACCCATATGTGGATTTGGATTTGGATTTGGATCCAGAGATCCAATCCAATATCCATACCCATGGCCCACATCACCTTCTCATAAATGGAGGTGGGGCCCACTTGAAATTCATGTGGGATATTGGGCATGAGAGAGAGTGGGGATGGAAAATATCAAGAGTGTTGTAATTAAGCTTGACTTGTGTGTCAAGTTTGGGGTTAATCATGTGGGTTAGCCTAATTGAGTGGGTTTAAGCTTGTAATTAGCCAAAACCCAACCTAGGGCTGCACCAACATGAGGTGGTTAAGGTCTATGGGCCATGCAAAGGGAGCTCCTTCACCTAAACCTAACCCAAAACACCTAATCCAAGCCTACCCCCCTAATCCACCCCTAATCTTAGCCTAATCACCTAACCCACTTCCCTAATCCCGGCCTAATCCCAACCTAATCACCTAACCCACTTCCCTAATCCTTCCCTAAACCTAGGTTAATTTCCCTAATCCTAGCCTAAACCTAGCCTAATCACCTAACCTAGCTCACTAAACCTCACCCTAAAACCCAACCACCTAACCTAGCCCTAAACCCCTAAACCACCCCTAGCCCACAATCTACCCAAACCCCTAGTTTTCAAAATATCTGGCCCAACCCTTTCCAGCCCACCTTATCTACATACCACCCTACCTAAACCACCTAACCACTGCCCCAAGCCCAGCCCTAACCGACCTACCCATCCCTATTAGCACGTACTACTTGCAAGTATCTTGCTATGTTGAACTAGGCCTTTCTTTGTAAGAAGAAGGATTTTGAAATGTAACCACGATTTTGAAGACTCCGCTCTTTCACAAGTGCGAATTCTCTCACTCAGGGTCACACATCTTTGCCTTTGCACCTTATTCACATGTCTCAGGGCAGCTATCCCTAAAATTTTTGAAAACTGGAATTTAGTCCAGATCCTACACATGATACTTCTTTAAGTATTGAATATTGATAGGATCTGCTAAATTCCTTCCTTCTACATCGATCAACCAATACGAATTGTTCGTAGTGGTTGCTCGTACAACATAGGGTCCATCCCAGTTGGGGCGCCACTTGCCTAGGGGGTGTGGGCCATGATGGTGGATGGTTTTTAAGACCAGATCTCCTACTTCAAAGTGGCGAGGTCTCATGTGTTTGCTATAATGTCGGGCTATCCTTTGCCGGTATGCACGAGCATGATCCATGGCAAGGAGTCGCCTCTCATCTAGCAAATCTAGTTCGGCCATCCTAGCATGCTGAAGCTTCTCTAGGGGGAGGTCGAGTGCTATGGATGTATGGAATGAATGCAGTTGGGTATGAATGGGAAGAATGGCGTTTGTACCATAGACCAACTCGAATGGTGTGGCATTCGTGGGAGTCCGGATGGAAGTCCTATAAGTCCATAAGGCTTCATCCAGCTTCTCGTGCCACGTCCTACCCTTCTCTAAGGTTTTCTCAATAATACTAATGAGAGTCTTGTTTGTAGCTTCGGCTTAGCCGTTGCCTTGAGGGTAGTAGGGCGAGGAGAAGTGGTGAGTTATGCCATACATGTTGCACAACTTAACCATCCGCTCGTTCTTGAATGGGGTACCATTATCAGACACAAGGTCTCGTGGAACCCCAAATCGAGCCAAGATATTCCTCCGGATGAAAGCCACTACATGTTGCCCCATTACATTGGTTAGGGAAATGGCTTCCACCCACTTGGAGAAATACTCCGTGGCTACTAAAATAAATCGATGCCCATTCGAGGCCTTTGGAAATATTGGGCCAACGATGTCAAACGCCCACATGGTAAATGGCCAGGGGCTGACCACGGAATGCAATGCAGATGAAGGGATATGAATGGCGTGCCCATGCACTTGACATGGATGACACTTTCTAACATGATCGTGACAATCCTTTTTCTGGGTGGACCAAAAATAACCCCCTCTAAGTATTTTCATCGCCATCATGTTGGCATTAACATGACCTCCATATTCTCCATCGTGGAACTCATGCATCACTATCCTAGCCTCCTCTAGGTCGATACACCTAAGCAGAATGCTGGTAAAACTTTTTTTGTATAAGACCCCCCCCAGAATGGTGTATCGGGTCGAAATCTTACGAATGAATGCCTTATCTTTGGATGTGGCATCCTTGGTAAATCCCCCATTTTCTAAAATTATTTTATGTCATAAAACCAAGGTTTTTCAACAGACTCTGGGTTGTTTTGGCAAATATCCAAGTCGTGTGTGGATGGGTGGGGCGCATGCCATATTTCCAAAGATCTGGTCCCTGAAATGGGATCGACCTTCAGGGTTGAACCCAAGGAGGAGAGGGCGTCGGCGATGCCATTGTCCTCTCTTCCTACGTGTGTGAGTTTACACGACTGGAAGGATTGGACCAATCGAGTGGCCAACTCATGATATGGAAGTAGTTTCTCATTACGTACTTGCCAAATTTTTAAAACCTGGTTTATGACAAGGAGCGAATCTCCAAAGACCTCAATGCACGATGCCCCTAGAGTTTTCAAAATCCTTAAGCCTTGTATGAGTGCTTCATACTCAGCTATGTTGTTGGAACATTCAAAATCTAATCGGACTGCTATGGGAATCTCGCCCTTTTCAGGGGAGATTAGGATGACCCCAGCACTAGCCCCTCGTTGGTTTCGTGCCCCATCGAAGTGCATCTTCCACACTTGGTTTTCGAAAGAGTTTGCCAAAATGTGGTTTTGAAAATGGTTTTGTAATATGCCTTCATCAGGCATTTCGACAAGAGTGGGATATGCGTCCTCTAACGGGAATTCAACCACGTAATCTGCTAGGGCTTGCCCCTTAATGGAGATCTGGTGATGGTATTTCAGATCATACTCCATTAGAAGGAGTTGCCGTTTACCCAATCTACCCGTGAGAATGGGTTTTTCGAACAAGTGCTTGATTGGATCAAGCTTGGACACTATCCAGATCTCATGATCTAGGAAATAGTGTCTGAACTTCTGGCAGGCCCAGACTAGGGCCAAGCACGTCTTCTCCATGGCTTGATAATTTCATTCATAAGCCAAGAGAGTTTTCGAAATATAGTAGATGGCATACTCCTTATGGGTGTCATCCTCGTATTGAGCCAACAGGGCTCCTAAAGCATTTGCATGCACAGAGACGTATAATAAAAGCGGTTTTCCTTGCTTTAGAGGATTCAAAACGGGGGGATTAACCAAGTATGCCTTCAGTCTCTCGAAGGACATTTGGCATTCGTCATCCCATAAGAATTTCGTGCCCTTCCTCAACAGTTTGTTGAAGGGTTCGCATCTAGTTGCCAGATTCGAAATGAATCGGCGAACGGATTGTAATCGACCCTGGAGGCTACGGATTTGGGTGAGATTGGAGGGCGGAGCCATGTCTATGATGGCTCGACACTTAGAGGGGTGGACTTCTATTCCCCTTTGGCTCACCATAAAGCCTAGAAGCTTCCCTGATTCTAGCCCGAACACACATTTTTGAGGGTTTAGCTTTACTTTGTAAAGCCTAAGCCTTTCGAAAATCTTTTGTAAACATTCGATATGGTTGCATTGGGTTTTGGATTTCGCCAAGAGATCATCTATATACACTTCTACAAGCTCATGAATTTGATCATGGAAGATCGTGGTCATGGCTCGTTGCTATGTTGCGCCGGCATTTTTCAAACCAAAGGGCATGACTGTATAGCAGTACGTGCCCCATGGGGTTGTGAAGGCGGTCCTACCCTGATCTCGTGGACTTAGTTTGATTTGATTATAGCCTGAATAGCCATCCATGAATGAAAACATTTCATGATTTGCAGTACTATCGACTATTAAATCTATGTCTGGTAAAGGATAATTATCCTTTGGAGTGGCTTTATTCAGGTTTCTGAAATCGATGCATATTCGAATTTTCTCATTGGTTTTTCGAACCACAACGATATTTGACAACCAATCAGAATACGCAATGGGTTTTATAAATCCGGCTTTTAGCAGATCTTCTAAACCCTCTTTGACTTGCGTGTGTACATTCGGGTGTATTTTCCTAAGCTTCTGCTTTATGGGTTTTACACCAGCATCTAAGGGAAGACGATGCTCGACTATGCTGGGATCTATGCCCGGCATGTCTTCATACGTCCATGCGAACACATCTAAATAGGTTCGTAGAAATGCAATGAATGCTAACTTTTCAGTTTCATGCAAGCATGTGCCTATTTTGATGGTTTTGGGATTGGAATCATCCCCTAGGTTCACCTCTATGAAATCTCCTCCTACTGATTGGGAAGGTCTTTCAAAATCGAGAATTCTATGAAATTCTGGGAGCTCAGAAGTGGGATCTTCCTCAAGGGGATCCACTTCTGGGCTTTGATCATTCTCGTGGGCTATAGACCCGAGGGAATTTGATGCGTGGTTTTCAAAATAACCTGGTTTTGTACTTGGATTTTCAAGTGATTTCGAAATCTTTGGTCTGGCTATGCAGACGACGTTTCTTTCGAAATCCTTTTCTTTTGCCAAAGTCCTACCAGGAGCAGCTATGTACAAAATCTTTTTGGTATTTTCCAAATTTTCGACTTTTTTGGGTTTTTGTAAAACAAGAACTTTGGGAACTATACAAAGCACTCTTTTTTCGAGTTTTTGTTTTTCCATTGTTTTTGGTTTTTCTTGTTTTTCGTGTTTTTAAGCTTTTCAAATGTTTTTGTTTTTTTAGGAAAGGGATCTTCCGTCATACCTACAAAGGGAAAACACTACGAGTTAGACTCGGAATAGGAGATCTAAATCGTAGGTCTCTTCTAAGGCAGGCTCCGGGGCACCCTTGACCCAGGTGGTCACAAGGGGTGGCTCCGGCGGTATTCGGGGAGTATAGCCGATCCCATATCGGCTTGGATTGGCCCTAGGAAGGATGGGCTCTAGGAGACCCTGGTTCTGTGCCCCTAGACTCTTGTAGGGCGTGTAGCCCATGTTCAACAACATGTTCCACGACTTTTTGTTTTTTGAAAAGGTTGGATACAAGTCGTGGTCCTGGAACATGCTATCGTCCATATTAGGCTCGTATGGCCTCTTGTCCAGGGGCTTTGGAAATAGGGAACGCTTGGGTTTTCCTAGGAGGATTAAAGTCGAGAGGGGGCCTGCTTTGGGCGGCCCCTTCACGCATACAACCTTCCTAGGGTTGTTCAACACGAGCCGAGGTGGCTCAACCATAATTTGCCCCAGGTTAGCCTCATGGGCCTGGGAGCTTGATAAACAAGGGGAGTTTATGATCCCTTGAAGCTGTGGGTAACTCTCACCTAGGATCACTACGACCTGGTCCCTAAAAGGGATCTTGACACACCTGTGGAAGGTGGATGGCACAGCGCACAAACTGTGTATCCAAGGCCTTCCCAGCAATAGGTTATAATGGGGGTGGATGTCCAAGACATGGAACACCCCCGTGTGTTCGATCCCTCCCGTTTCCATTGGGAGTTCGATGGATCCTAAAGGTCTAGACGCATTCCCATCGTATCTAGTGATAACGATGGGGCTTGGGTTCACTGAAGTCAAGGTGACTCCGATTTTGTACGCCACATGAAGTAGAAGGATGTTGAGCCCTCCTCCTCCTAATAAAGCCACTTGGGCAGACAAGGATTCCAGACTTATGTTCGAATCAACCTTGGCCCTTTCTAGAATTTTCTCTAATGCAAGTCTATGCCTAGGCGAGGTTTTTATAAGCTCTAGGATAGACATGTGAATAGGAATCTTTGAAAGGTGGTTTTCGAAGTCATAAGGATTTAGGATGACTTTGTCCTTATCTGCTTTTGGCAGAACACTAGGGATACATGCTTTTGAGGGGCCAGGCACACTGACCACCTTTTGAGCACCTTGAAGGTGCGGGGGTTGATAGATCCTCCCGGATCTAGTGACTTCCCCCACGACCAGCCTAGGGTTCGCGCTAACTTTGGCTCTAAGGATGAGCTGAGGAGAACCTTGGATTTTTAAAACTGGTTTTACCGAGGTTTCCACTTTTGGTGGTCCCCGAATGATGACTTGGGCGGGCTTCTTGTATAGCACAAGAATGGGCGCACAAGTAGGTCGACCAGGTTCGGGTTTTTGCGCTAGTTCCTTGGAAATGGTGAGGGTACATACCTCCTTTCCTTTCTCACTGCCACTGGCGTGTTTGGGAAAGGGTTCTTTGAAGATAGCTTGAGGTGGCTCAGGTTCCGCAGTGACTTGGAGCCGGCCTTTTGCTATCAAGTTCTCAATTTTATTTAAGAGAGAGAAGCAGCGTTTGGTATCATGGCCTTTGAGCCGATGATACTTACAAAATCGGTTTAAATACCCCCCTTTGGAAGTGACTCCTTCAGGGATTTCAGGGAGTTCTATCATGCCCTGGGCAAGTAAGAGGTCTAGGACCTCCGACACAGGTTGCCCTAGCGGAGTATACTCCCGTTTTTCAACCGGTTTTTGAAAATTTTGTTCCCTCTTGTTTTGTAATTTTTCAAAATTTTTGGAAGTGCCTGCCATGCCTGGATCCACCCGGACATTGGCGATTTTATGGGGCTTTGCCCCTTTGTCCGTCGTGGGTAGCCCATATGCGATGGGCTTTTCCAAACGGGTTTTTGAAACGGCACTTCCTTTCCATAAGTGATCGTATGTCCCTTTTCGCAAGTTGGTTTCGAAAAGGGAGGCCTTTTTGATCAACTTATGGAAAGTTGAAATCTCATGGAGCGAGAGAAGGGTTTTTAATTCGCTTTTAAAATTATCCAGGATGAGCATTACTGCGCATCCTTCGGATATGGGCTCTCGCACTTGGCCCAAAAGCGACCTCCATCTTATTATGAAGGCATGTACGTCTTCGTTCATGCCTTGCTTTGTATCCCTTAAGGTATTCAGAGTCAGCGTGACTTCTATGTTGTGTGCAAATCTTTGCATGAAGCAGTTCGCTAACTCTTCAAAAGTAGCGAACTGGCTTAAGTCGTAGGAAGCCAGCCATTTGGCAGCTGTGCCTTTAAGGGATAAAGGGAACCAATACACCCATTTCATCGAGTCCTTTTTCTTTTTATGGCCTCGACGTGAGAAAAGCTGCAAGTGAGACCTAGGGACTCCCATGCCATCATACCGATGGAAGTTCGGTATTTCATCGTCACTGTCTGTTTCATAATCCATAGGAAGGAAATCAGACAGGGCGTAGTTTCTTTTCTCTTTATTCTGCCCTTTCAGCAACTGCTGTAGGGCTTTACGGTCCTTTTGTGTGAAGGACTCGTGGTATTGGTTGCCTTCCATTACGGAGGCTTCTTTGTGCTTGCGAGGTTTTTTAGATTTCTTTTTAGGCCTTTGTTCACCGTTTGATGAACATGAATCGCCTACTTCAGCCTCTTGGCTGAGAGCATCGATTTTGGCCTCAAACTCCCTTCTCAAGTCCTCTATTTCATCTAGTTTTATTTTGTTTTTGAAAATCCTCCTAGAGTGAGAACTTGATGCGCATGAGCCTTGGCTCGACACTTCACTTGGATTGGATTTTAACATGCTTTTCAAGCTTTTTCAAAATGTCCTAAGTACAAGTAAAGAAAACAAGTTTAAAAATGACACCTTTTACAAAATTTTCGCAAGACTTCTACTTAAAAACTCGATTTTTGAAAGGCTCACGTCCCACCGGGCATGCCAATCTCTATAGACGCGCGAAAAAATCCCCGCCTCTCACCTTTTCAGGGCTTGGAGTGGATCCTCTCGTGAGTCTAAGGCCTATGTATGTAAATAGGGCGTGCCAGCTAGCTTACCCAAGCTAGCGAAGATATATTTAACACTGACTTCAAAACGTGGTGACTGTGAGCAAGTAAGCTCTTGTCGTCGCAGACCTTCTTGCACCGATGCGCAAGGGTCAGTCTGTACGCTTTGCAAAAATCGAGTTTTGGAGAGAAAGTCTACGAATCGATTCGAGGTGTCTAATTCGGGTCTTTTAGATGCGATTGCATGTTTTAGATCACGTGGATTTGCACGTGCCTAAGTATTTTCTTTTATCCCTTTTCGGGCCACCTAGTTTGTGTGTTATGAACACTCCACTACATGGGCGAATTCGAGCGGGGCTTGCTTTGATGCAATATGCGTCCTACCTCGTGGTATGGCGTAGATGCAATGCAAACTCACGCTACTCCAAAGGTAAAACCCGAATGTAAAGGCAATACTGAAGGGAAATAACCGAAGGGAAATAACCGAAGGGAAATGACTTGAAATATAAATGCCGAAGGGAGATATGTATATAGAATATGTATATGAGCCCTTACTTGGGTCTTGCAAATAAGAGCGAAGGCTCAATGTGGGTGCGTGCTTGAATTGAAAGACTTACACACACGACATGAAATTAAACCCAAATATAAATTGCAGTATGGCCTTGACTAAGGTCTTGGGAGTAAGAGGGAAGGCTCAAAGTGTGTGAGTGCTTGAATTGAAGTACTACACACACGACATAAATGAAACCCAAATATAACTGCAATAAGGCCTTTACTAAGGTCTTGGGAATAAGAGCGAAGGCTCAATGTGTGTGAGAGTGCTTGAATTGAAAGACTTACCCACACGACATGAAATGAAACCCAAATAGTATAGGTCGGCCCTTACTTGGGTATTTCAAATAAGAGCGAAGGCTTAATGTGTGTGAGAGTGCTTGAATTGAAAGACTTACCCACACGACATGAAATGAAACCCAAATAGTATAGGTCGGCCCTTATTTGGGTCTTGCAAATAAGAGCGAAAGCTCAATGTGTGTGAGTGCTTGAATTGAAAGATAACGGACCCAACTTAAGCAAAACCCTTCGAAAATGAAAGTATATGTATATACTTATGTATTAGGGGCTGATTAGGCCCGTGTGTGTTCAAAATCGTGCACAACTAAGAGAGTGCACGTGTGTGGGTGTGCCAAGCCACGTTATTACAAGCGGGGGGAGACTATGCTCCGTTATTACAACCCCGTATCAAATTGAATCTCAAGCAAGTATATAACTAAAGACCGAGTTTAGGCACTTACGAGTAGCTGGTTCGTAGAGGCCTTGCTTGAGCGTGGGCTTGGCCTTCGCCTTGGGCTGCAAACGGGAGCTCCGCGAGGGTGAACGACAAAGGGTGCTGGCCGGCTGCAAATGGGGCGCGGGATAGGCGCCTTGATGGTGGCCGGCTGCAAGCAAGGGTGTCGCCTTGGTGTGGGGGATTAAAGGGGCTGGTCCAAGTGAGTATGTAGGGTCACTAAGAGAGTATAGAGTGTTAGGGAGTATGGACCTAAGGGGAGCTTAAGGGAAGGTCAAATGGGACACCTAGGGGAAAAGGGATGGCTGGCCGGGTGTAGCTGGGGTAGTTAGGTAGTGGCAGGTAGTTTAGGGTGTGATAGGTTCGGCTGAGTGGGAATGGTGACAGCAAAGGGGAATGGCTGGTGGTAGGGTGTTATGGTAGGGTTTAGGTGGCTGAGAGTGGAGAGGGAGTGAAGAAGGTGAGACGAAGGAGGGGGTACTAACCGTGCTTGAAGAGAGGCGGTGGATGGAAGAAAGCAGCCGGGTGTGGTGGAGCAAATGGTTTGACCGAGGGCAGGGGTGGTGACAGGTGGTGGTGTAGGTGGCGGTGCAGGTGGTGGTGCAGATGGAGCAGGTGGAGCAGGTGGCTGGGTTCGGTTGGGCTGGGAAGTGGGGTCCCGGTTGGGCTTGGGGAAGGCGACTAGATAGGAAACCCGCCCCCAAGGGGGGGGGGTTTATATAGGGATGGGTAGGTCGGTTAGGGCTGGGTTTGGGGTAGTGGTTAGGTGGTTTAGGTAGGGTGGTATGAAGATAAGGTGGGCTGGAAAGGGTAGGGCCAAATATTTTAAATGCTAGTGGTTTGGGTAGATTGTGGGCTAAGGATGGTTTAGGGGTTTAGGGTTGGGTTAGGTGGTTGGGTTCTAGGGTGAGGTTTAGTGAGCTAGGTTAGGTGATTAGGCTAGGTTTAGGCTAGGTTTAGGGAAATTAACCTAGGTTTAGGGAAGGATTAGGGAAGTGGGTTAGGTGATTAGGTTGGGATTAGGCCGGGATTAGGGAAGTGGGTTAGGTGATTAGGCTCAGATTAGGGGTGGATTAGGGTGGAAGGCTAGGATTAGGTGTTTTGGGTTAGGTTTAGGTGAAGGAGCTCCCTTTGCATGGCCCATAGACCTTAACCACTTCATGTTGGTGCAGCCCTAGGTTAGGTTTTGGCTAATTACAAGCTTAAACCCACTCAATTAGGCTAACCCACATGATTAACCCCAAACTTGACACACAAGTCAAGCTTAATTACAACACTCTTGATATTATCCATCCCCACTCTCTCTCATGCCCATAATCCCACGTGAATTTCAAGTGGGCCCCACCTCCATTTATGAGAAGGTGATGTGGGCCATGGATATGGATATTGGATTGGATTTCTGGATCCAAATCCAAATCCAAGTCCACACATGGGTTTGGATTGGGATCTGGATATATATGGTCCAGATCCAATCCAAACTGAGCTCTGACTCCTTCGAGCTGGGTTCGAAACGGATGATTTGTGCGGGGTATGACAGCATCAGTACTCCGTCTGCATTGGGTCTTCGCCAACATGGTCGTTCGCCTCCGTTTCTGCCTTCCAAAGATGACTTCAAATGACATTTTGATAATAACAGGGTCTTGGACGTTCGAGATCCTGGGGGTGTGGATGTGATACAAGAGTTGCTGTGCCGGGCTTGACATGTGCTCCGGTTCCGGGCTCTTCTTAGCTCTTCGCTGGTCCTGTCTTGATTAGGCCAAGCTGCTTTGGGGTTTCAAAAACGTGTTTTAAAAGGTTTTCAAAAGCTATATTATATATTTTTGAAATATGAAGTTTAAAACGTATATACAGGGTTGTCTGGAAGGCTCCTGGGTTTCCAGACTCAAAATGGCCCTTTGGGGCTGCTTGTACAAAACCAGGTTTGTTTAAGAAATTCGTGAAATTTTGGGGTGTTTACTGTGGCGAATCAAATCGAAGTCACCTTGACATCCATTCATCCAAGTCCCATCGTTATCACTGGATACGATGGGAATGCATTTAGACCAATAGGATCTATCGAACTCCCCATGGAAACAGGAGGGATAGCACACACGGGGGTGTTCCATGTCTTGGACATCCACCCCTATTATAACCTGTTGTTGGGAAGGCCCTGGATACACAGCTTGTGCGTTGTGCCGTCCACCTTCCACAGGTGTGTCAAGATCCCTTTCAAGGACAAAGTCGTTGTGATTCTAGGTGAAAGTTACCCTCAACTTCAGGGGGTCATAAATTCCCCCTGCTTGTCAAGCTCCAGGACCCATGAGGTAAAACTTGGGCAAACCATGCATGAGCCAACAAGGCTCGTGTTAAACAACCCTAGGAAGGTCGTGTATGTGAAGGGGCCGCCCAAGGCTGGCCCCCTCAAGGTTCTGACCCTTCTAGGAAGACCCAAGAATCTCTTATTTCCAAAACCCTTGGACAAGAAGCCATATGTGCACGACATAGACGACAACAAGTTCCAGGGCCACGATTTGTAATCAAATTTTTCTAAAAACAAGAAATCGTGGAACATGCTGTTAAACATGGGTTATGTGCCTTATAAAAGTCTAGGGGCACAAAATCAGGGTCTCCTAGAACCCATACTTCCTAGGACCAACCCAAGCCGATATGAGATCGGCTATACTCCCAAAATACCACCAGAGCCACCCCCTGTGACCACCTGGGTTAAGAGTGCCCTAAAGCCTACCCTAGAAGAAACCTACGATTTAGACCTCTTATTCCGAATCTAACCCATAGTGTTTTCCCTTTGTAGGTATGATGGAAGATCCCTTTTACAAAAATACAAAAACATTTGAAAAGCTCAAAATCAAAAAAATGAAAAAATTGCAAAAACCAAAAACATTGGAAAATCAAAAACTCAAAAAAAGAGTAGTTTGTATAGTTCCCAAAGTTCTTGTTTTGCAAAAACACAAAAAAATTGAAAATTTACAAAATTCCAAAAAGATTTTGTACATAGGTGCTCCTGGTAAGGATTTGGAAAAAGGAAAGGATTTCGAAAGAAACGTTGTCTGCATAACCATACCAAAAATTTCGAAATCAATAAAAATTCCAAGTATAAAGCCAGGTCTTTTGAAAATCCACGCATCAAATTCCCTCGGGTCTATAACCCACGAGAATGATCGAAACCCAGAAGTGGATCCCCTTGAGGAAGATCCCACTTTTGAGCTCCCAAAATTTCATAAAATTCTCGATTTTGAAAGACCTTATAATTCAGTAGGAGGAGATTTCATAGAGGTGAACCTAGGGAGTGATTCCAATCCCAAACTCATTAAGGTAGGCGCATGTTTGCATGAGCATGAAAGATCAGCATTCGTTGCATTTCTACGAACCTACTTAGATGTGTTTGCATGGACGTATGAAGACATGCTGGGCATAGACCCTAGTATTGTCGAATATCGTCTTCCCTTAGATGCGGATGTGAAACCCATAAAGCAAAAGCTTAGGAAAATACATCCGAATGTACACGCACAAGTCAAAGAGGGTTTAAAAGATCTGCTAAAAGCCGAATTTATAAAACCCATTGCGTATTCTGATTGGTTATCCAATATCGTTGTGGTTCGAAAAACCAATGGGAAGATTCGAATATGCATCGATTTCAGAAACCTGAATAAAGCCACTCCAAAGGATAATTATCCTTTACCAAACATAGATTTGATAGTCGATAGTACTGCAAATCACGAAATGTTTTCGTTTATGGATGGCTATTCAGGATATAATCAAATCAAATTAAGCCCACGAGATCAGCGTAAGATCGCATTCACAACCCCATGGGGCACGTACTGCTATACAGTCATGCCCTTTGGTTTGAAAAATGCCGGCGCATCATACCAGAGAGCCATGACCACGATCTTCCATGATCAGATTCATGAGCTCGTAGAAGTGTATATAGATGATTTCTTGGCAAAATCCAAGATTTTTGAAAGGCTTAGACTTTACAAAGTAAAGCTAAACCCTCAAAAATGTGTATTCGGAGTAGAGTCTAGAAAGCTTCTAGGCTTTATGATGAGCCAAAGGTGTATAGAAGTCGACCCCTCTAAGTGTCGAGCCATCATAGACATGGCTCCTGTAGATGCGGCGAAAATCCCCGCCTCTCGCCTTTTCAGGGCTTGGGGCAGATCCTCTCGTGCGTCTAAGGCCTATTTATATAAACAGGGTGTGCCAGCTAGCTTACCTAAGCTAGCGAAGATATATTTTAAACTGACTTCTAATCGTGGCGACTATGAGCAAGTGAACTCTTGTCGTCGCAGACCTTCTTGCACTGATGCGCAAGGGTCAATCTATACGCTTTGAAAAATCGAGTTTTGGGATAGAAAGCCTACGAAGCGGTTCGAGGTGTTTAATTCAGGTCTTTTAGATGCGATTGCAGATTTTAGATCACGTGGATTTGCACGTGCCTAAGTCTTTCTTTTTATCCCTTTATGGGCCACCTAGTTTGTGTGTTATGAACACTCCACTACATGGGCAAATTTTGAGCGGGAATACGGGGCTTGCTTCGATGCAATATGCGTCCTACCTCATGGTATGGCGTAAATGCAATGCAAACTCACGCTACTCCAAAGGGAAAACCTAAAATGTAAAGACAATGCCGAAGGGAAATAACCGAAGGGAAATGACTTGTAATGTAAGTGCCGAAGGGAGATATGTATATAGAGTATGTATATGGGCCCTTACTCGGGTCTTGCAAATAAGAGCGAAGGCTCAATGTGTGTGAGTGCTTGAATTGAAAGACTTACACACACGACATGAAATGAAAACCCAAATAGTATAGGTCGGCCCTTACTTGGGTCTTTCAAATAAGAGCGAAGGCTCAATGTGTGTGAGTGCTTGAATTGAAAGACTTACACACACGACATGAAATGAAAACCCAAATAGTATAGGTCGGCCCTTACTTGGGTCTTTCAAATAAGAGCGAAGGCTCAATGTGTGTGAGTGCTTGAATTGAAAGACAACACGCCCAACTTAAGCAAAACCCTACGAAAATTAAAGTATATATCTACACTTATGTATTAGGGGCTGATTAGGCCCGTGTGTGTTCAAAATCGTGCACAACTAAGAGAGTGCACGTGTGTGGGTGTGCCAAGCCACGTTATTAAAAGCAGGGGGAGACTATGCTCCGTTATTACAACCCCGTATCGAATTGAATCTTAAGCAAGTATACAACTAAGGACCGAGTTAGGCACTTACTAATAGCTGGTCCGAAGATGCCTTGCTTGAGCGTGGGCTTGGCCTTCGCCTTGGGCTGCAAAAGGGAGCTCCGCGAAGTTGAACGGCAAGGGGAGGTGCTGGCCGGATGTTCTTGGTGTGCGGAAGAGGCGCCTTGAAGATGGCCGGCTGCTAAGGAGGCGCTATTTTTGGTGTGTTGGGCTAAACGGCCTAAGTAGGGTCACTAAGGGAGTATGACACTAAGGGAAGGGAACTAGCTAGGGGAAGGTTATGGCTAGCGGATGGCTGGCCGAATGAAAAGGTGACAGTCGGGTGGAGTGGCCGACTAAGGGTGCTTGGTGGTGGCGGGCTGCTAGGGTGGCTAGGAATGGTGTAAGGGAAGGGAACTAGCTAGGAGATGGGGTCAGGTGGTAGTGGGTGTAGTGGGTGTAGTGGGGTGATATGGGCAGGTCTTAGGGAGTCGGATAGGGTGGCCGAATGGAGCTAAGGTGTCTAGGTGGTGGCGGGTAGTTAGGGTGGTTATGGGCCTGGCCGAGTGGGAATGGTGGTAGCAAGTGGAATGGCTAGTGTTAGGGTGATATGGTAGGGGGTTAGGTGGCTGAGAGTGGAGAGGGAGTGAAGAAGGTGAGATGAAGGATGGGGTACTAACCGTGATTGAAGAGAGGCGGTGGATGGAAGAGAGGAGCCAGGTGGTTGGGATGCGGAGGATGGAGTTCAGCCAGAAAGAAGGGTGGCGATGTGGGCCTCGGCTGGAATGGTGGTGGTGGTGGTGGTGCTCGGCTGGAAGGTAGGGGCGCAGGTGGTGGCTGACTGTGAGGCAGGTGGAGTTGGCTGGGCTGGAGAGTGGAGGACCCGGCTGGTGGAAGAGGGGCTTCTAAGATGGAAAACCCGCACCAAAAGGGGGGGGGGTTTATATAGGGCTGGGCTAGGTCGGTTAGGGCTGGTTTTGGGGTAGTGGTTAGGTGGTTTAGGTAGGGTGGTGTGGTGATAAGGTGGGCTGGAAAGGGTAGGGCCAGATATTTTAAATACAAGTGGTTTGGGTAGGTTGTGGGCTAGGGGTGGTTTAGAGGTTTAGGGTTTAGCTAGGTGGGTTGGTTTTAGGGTGAGGTTTAGTGAGGTAGGTTAGGTGATTAGGCTAGGATTAGGCTAGGTTTAGGGAAATTAACCTAGGTTTAGGGAAGGATTAGGGAAGTGGGTTAGGTGATTAGGTTGGGATTAGGCCGAGATTAGGGAAGTGGGTTAGGTGATTAGGCTCAGATTAGGACGGGATTAGGGTAGAAGGCTAGGATTAGGTGTTTTTGGTTAGGTTTAGGTGAAGGAGCTCCCTTTGCATGGCCCATGGACCTTAACCACATCATGTTGGTGCAGCCCTGGTTAGGTTTTGGCTAATTACAAGCTTAAACCCACTTAATTAGGCTAACCCACATGATTAACCCCAAACTTGACACATAAGTCAAGCTTAATTACAACACACACTTGATCTTATCCACCCCCACTCTCTCTCATGCCCATAATCCCACGTGAATTTCAAGTGGGCCCCACCTCCATTTATGAGAAGGTGATATGGGCCATGGATATGAATATTGGATTGGATTTTTGAATCCAAATCCAAATCTAAGTCCATACATGGGTTTGGATTGGGATCTGGATATATATGGTCCAGATCCGATCCAAACTGAACTCTGACTCCTTCAAGCTTTGTTCGAAATGCCTGACAGTATCAGTACTCCGTCTTCGTTGGGTCTTCGCCAACATGATTGTCCGCCTCTGTTTTTGCCTTCCGGAGATGACTTCAAATGATGTTTTGATGATAACAGGGTCTTGGACGTTCGAGATCCTGGGGGTGTGGATTTGATACGAGAGTTGTTGTGCCGGGCTCGACATGTGCTCCAGTTCCGGGCTCTCTTTAGCTCTCCTGGTCCTGTCTGGATTAGGCCAAGCTGCTTCGGGGTTTCAAAACGTGTTTTAAAAGGTTTTAAAGCCATATTAGACATTTTTGAAATATATAAAGTTTAAAACATATGTACAGGGTTGTCTGGAAGGCTCCTGGGTTTCCAGACTCAAAATAGCCCTTTGGGGCTGCTTTTACAAAACCAGATAGATTCGAGAAATTCGTGAGATTTCGGGGTGTTTACAAATGCCCCTCTTTGGCCTTGTCCAAATCGATTTGGATAAGGGCAAAGATGACAAACACCCCTTTCAATGTCTCCCTAGATCTAGCCACGAAGAATATGGGATTGTCTCAATTTTTAGTAAAATCTCAATTTACAAACTCTGGTAGGAGGAGATATCACGCCAAAGGGATATGTATGGAATCTGGTCCTAAAAATGGGATCAAGTTTATGTAAGTGTCATGCATGGGATGCAGATGCATAACATGGGTGTGGTGCTAAGAGTAGCAACCTCCCAGAGACCAGATGTGGTTGAACTCTAGAGACTTACAAGGCCTGTTGCTCCAAGTGAGTAGATCCTATGCTGTTCGATGTTTGACTTTTCAAAATCTATTTACAAAATTTATTTACAAAAGGGACAACTGTCTTGAGTCTCGATCCTAAGGATCTCGAGCTCTTCGTGCTTGCCCTTGTTTGAGTCTTAACACTCGCTTATCTAGCGGAGGTTTTATAAGAAAACAAGTTGTATTTCAAATTCCTACGTCTTACTCGAAACGTCGAATTCTCAAACAAGATGAAATTCAAGTAAGTAAATCCTATTTTTACTTTAGGATTCCTCGAAATGAACCATGCTTTAGCTTGGGATAAGCCAGGGATGGGAAAGAGATACCACGGTCCCTTCTGAAGCGTCCTGTGGTTTAAGGCATAGAAAGCAGAAAACTGCTCTTTTTGACCTTTTTGGCCTCTTTTTCCTTTTTTTCATAGAAGGTCTCCCTTTGGGAGTATTTTTTCTTTCATCCCTCTTTTTCACAAGAGAATCAATTTTTCTTTTGAATTCTGGTTTCTTTCTTTTGGAAAGATGTTTTGAATGGGAAATTCCCTTTTGTTTGGGCCGTGTTTTTCCTTTTGGAAGGAGAACAGAAGAGGGGAGGACTTATCCCAAGCCTACGCTCGATCCATTCTAGATCAGCCTATTTAGAAATAGCACGTACTACTTGGAAGTATCTTGCTATATTGAACTAGGCCTTTCTTTGTAAGAAGAAGGTTTTTGAAATGTAACCACGATTTTGAAGACTCCACTCTTTCACAAGTGCGAATTCTCTCACTTAGGGTCACACGATTTTGCCTATGCACCTTATTCTCATGTCTCAGGGCAGCTATCCCTAGAATTTTCGAAAACTGGAATTTAATCCAAATCCTACACATGATACTTCTTTAAGTATTGAATATTGATAGGATCTGCTAAATTCCTACCTTCTACATCGATCAACCAATACGAATTGTTCGTAGTGGTTGCTCGTACAACATAGGGTCCATCCCAGTTGGGGCGCCACTTTCCCAGGGGGTGTGGGCCACGATGATGGATAGTTTTTAAGACCAGATCCCCCACTTCAAAGTGGCGAGGTCTCATGTGTTTGCTATAATGTCGGGCTATCCTTTGCCGGTATGCACGAGCATGATCCATGCAAGGAGTCGCCTCTCATCTAGCAAATCTAGTTCGGCCATCCTAGCATGCTGAAGCGTCTCTAGGGGGAGGTCGAGCGCTATGGATGTATGGAATGAATGCAGTTGAGTATGGATGGGAAGAATGGCGTTTGTGCCATAGACCAATTCGAATGGTGTGGCATTCGTGGGAGTCCAGATGGAAGTCCTATAAGCCCATAAGGCTTCATCCAGCTTCTGATGCCACATCTTACCCTTCTCTAAGGTTTTCTCAATAATACTAATGAGAGTCTTGTTTGTGGCTTCGGCTTGGCCGTTGCCTTGAGGGTAGTAGCACGAGGAGAAGTGGTGAGTTATGCCATACGTGTTGCACAACTTAACCATCCGCTCATTCTTGAATGGGGTACCATTATCAGACACAAGGTCTCGTGGAACCCCAAATCGAGCCAAGATATTCCTTCGGATGAAAGCCACCACATTTTGCCCCATTACATTGGTTAGGGAAATAGCTTCCACCCACTTGGAGAAATACTCCGTGGCTACTAAAATAAATCGATGCCCATTCGAGGCCTTTGGAAATATGGGGCCTACGATGTCAAACGCCCACATGGTAAATGGCCAGGGGCTGACCACGGAATGCAATGCAGATGAAGGGATATGAATGGCATGCCCATGCACTTGACATGGATGACACTTCCTAACATGATCGTGGCAATCCTTCTTCAGGGTGGACCAAAAATAGCCCCCTCTAAGTATTTTCATTGCCATCATGTTGGCATTAACATGACCTCCACATTCTCCATCGTGGAATTCATGCATCACTGTCCTAGCCTCCTCTAGGTCGATACACCTAAGCAGAATGTCGGTAAAACTTTTTTTGTACAAAATCCCACCCAGAATGGTGTATCGGGTTGAAATCTTACGAATGAATGCCTTATCTTTGGATGTGGCATCCTCGGCGAATCCCCCATTTTCTAAAAACTGTTTGATGTCATAAAACCAGGGTTTTTCAATAGACTCTGGGTTATTTTGGCAAATATCCAAGTCCTGTGTGGATGGGTGGGGCGCATGCCATATTTCCAAAGATCTGGTCCCTGAAATGGGATCGACCTTCAGGGCTGAACCCAAGGAGGAGAGGGCATCGGCGATGCCATTGTCCTCTCTTCCTACGTGTGTGAGTTTACACGATTGGAAGGACTGGACCAATCGAGTGGCCAACTCGTGATATGGAAGTAGTTTCTCATTACGTACTTGCCAAATTTTCAAAACCTGGTTTATGACAAGGAGCGAATCTCCAAAGACCTCGATGCATGATGCCCCTAGAGTTTTCGAAATTCTTAAGCCTTGTATGAGTGCTTCATACTCAGCTACGTTGTTGGAACATTCGAAATCTAAGCGGACTGCTATGGGAATCTCGCCCTTTTAAGGAGAGATTAGGATGACCCCAGCACCAGCCCCTCGTTGGTTTCGTGCCCCATCGAAGTGCATCTTCCACACTTGGTTTTCGAAAGAATTTGCCAAAATGTGGTTTTGAAAATTGTTTTTCAATATGCCTTCATCAGGCATTTCAATAAGTGTGGGATATGCGTCCTCTAAGGGGAACTCAGCCACGTAGTCTGCTAGGGCTTGCCCCTTAATGGAGATCTGGTGATGGTATTTCAGATCATACTCCATTAGAAGGAGTTGCCATTTTCCCAATCTACCCGTGAGAATGGGTTTTTCGAACAAGTGCTTGATTGGATCAAGCTTGGACACTATCCAGATCTCATGATCTAGGAAATAGTGTCTGAATTTCTGGCAGGCCCAGACTAGGGCCAAGCACGTCTTCTCCATGGCTTGGTAATTTCGTTCATAAGCCAAGAGAGTTTTCGAAATGTAGTAGATGGCATACTCCTTATGGGTGTCATCCTCATATTGAGCCAACAGGGCTCCTAAAGCATTCGCATGCACGGAGATGTATAGTAAAAGCGGTTTTCCTTGCTTTGGAGGGTTCAAAACGGGGGGATTAACCAAGTATGCCTTCTGTCTCTCGAAGGACTTCTGGCATTCGTCATCCCATAAGAATTTCGTGCCCTTCCTCAACAGCTTGTTGAAGGGTTCGCATCTAGTTACCAGATTCGATATGAATCGGCCAACGGATTGTAAACGACCTTGGAGGCTACGGATTTGAGTGAGATTGGAGGGTGGAGCCATGTCTATGATGGCTCGACACTTAGAGGGGTCGACTTCTATACCCCTTTGGCTCACCATAAAACCTAGAAGCTTCCCTGACTCTACCCCGAATACACATTTTTGAGGGTTTAGCTTTACTTTGTAAAGCCTAAGCCTTTCGAAAATCTTTTGTAAACATTCGATGTGAGTGCATTGGGATTTCGCCAAGAGATCATCTACATACACTTCTACAAGCTCATGAATTTGATCATGGAAGATCATGGTCATGGCTCGTTGGTATGTTGCGCCGGCATTTTTCAAACCAAAGGGCATGACTGTATAGCAGTATGTGCCCCATGGGGTTGTGAAGGCGGTCTTACCCTGATCTCGTGGACTTAGTTTGATTTGATTATAGCCTGAATAGCCATCCATAAACGAAAACATTTCATGATTTGCAGTACTATCGACTATCAAATCTATGTTTGGTAAAGGATAATTATCCTTTCGAGTGGCTTTATTCAGGTTTCTGAAATCGATGCATATTCAAATTTTCCCATTGGTTTTTCGAACTACAACGATATTTGACAACCAATTAGAATATGCAATGGGTTTTATAAATCCGGCTTTTAGCAGATCTTCTAAACCCTCTTTGACTTGCATGTGTACATTCGGGTGTATTTTCCTAAGCTTCTGCTTTATGGGTTTTACACCTGCATCTAAGGGAAGACGATGCTCAACAATGCTAGGGTCTATGCCTGGCATGTCTTCATACGTCCATGCAAACACATCTAAATAGGTTCATAGAAATGCAATGAATGCTAACCTTTCAGTTTCATGCAAACATGCACCTATTTTGATGGATTTTGGATTGGAATCATCCCCTAGGTTCACCTCTATGAAATCTCCTCCTACCGATTGGGAAGTGTAAACACCCCGAAATCCCATGAATTTCTCAAATTCATCTGATTTTGTACAAGCAGCCCCAAAGGGCTATTTTGAGTCTGGAAACCCAGGAGCCTTCCAGACAACCCTGTACATATGTTTTGAACTCTATATTTCAAAAACATACAATATGGCTTTTAAAACCTTTTTAAAACATGTTTTGAAACCCCGAAGCGGCTTGGCCCGATCAAGACAGGACCAGGAGAGCTAAGAAGAGCCCGGAACCGGAGCACATGTCAAGCCCGGCACAGCAACTCTTGTATCTGATTCACACCCCCAGGATCTCGAACGTCCAAGACCCTGCTCTTATCAAAATATCATTTGAAGTCATCTCCGGAAGGCAGAAACGGAGGCGGACGACCATGTTGGCGAAGACCCAACGCAGACGGAGTATTGATGCTCTCAGGCCCCGCACAAATCGTCCGTTTCGAACCCAGCTCGAAGGAGTCAGAGTTCAGTTTGGATTGGATCTGGACCATATATATCCAGATCCCAATCCAAACCCATATGTGGACTTGGATTTGGATTTGGATCCAGAGATCCAATCCAATATCCATATCCATGGCCCACATCACCTTCTCATAAATGGAGGTGGGGCCCACTTGAAATTCACGTGGGATATTGGGCATGAGAGAGAGTGGGGATGGAAAATATCAAGAGTGTTGTAATTAAGCTTGACTTGTGTGTCAAGTTTGGGTTTAAGCATGTGGGTTAGCCTAATTGAGTGGGTTTATGCTTGTAATTAGCCAAAACCTAACCTAGGGATGCACCAACATGAGGTGGTTAAGGTCTATGGGCCATGCAAAGGGAGCTCCTTCACCTAAACCTAACCCAAAACGCCTAATCCTAGCCTAAACCCCTAATCCACCCCTAATCTGACCTAATCACCTAACCCACTTCCCTAATCCCGTCCTAATCCCAACCTAATCACCTAACCCACTTCCCTAATCCTTCCCTAAACCTAGATTAATTTCCCTAATCCTAGCCTAAACCTAGCCTAATCACCTAACCTAGCTCACTAAACCTCACCCTAAAACCCAACCACCTAACCTAGCCCTAAACCCCTAAACCACCCCTAGCCCACAATCTACCCAAACCCCTAGTTTTCAAAATATCTGGCCCAACCCTTTCCAGCCCACCTTATCTACATACCACCCTACCTAAACCACCTAACCACTACCCCAAGCCCAGCCCTAACCGACCTACCCATCCCTATTTAAACCCCCCCCTTGGGGGCGGGTTTTCCAAGCTGGAACCCTCACCTCACCCAGCCGGGCCCTCTCTTTCTTCCATTTCCTCACCCAGCCGGGACCACTCTCCACTTCCCCAAGCTCCACCTGCAGCACCACCAGCACCACCAGTACCACCACCGCCACCACCGTTCCAGCCGAAGCCCCCTCCATCATCATTCTCTTCACCCAACCGAACCAGCCGAGCTCCCACATCTGGCTGCTTCTCTCTTCATCCACCGCCTCTCCCCATTCGGTAAGCATTCCCCAACTCTCCCTAAATCCTTCTCTACTCCCTCTCCACTCCTAGCCACCTACCCTATCATCATCTCAACCCCTTTGTCACCACCCTTTTAACTTAGTCGAACCTAACACAACCTAAACTATCGGCCACTACCTAACCATCCCATTTGCGCCCGGCCAGCCATTTCTTCCACCCTATAGGACTCCCATTCGGCCTTCCCATAAACTCCCCTTTTAGGTCCACCTTCCCTAAACCCTCGACTATCCTAGTGACCCTAAACACTCACTTGGTCCAGCCCCTTTAACCCCCCACATCGAGGCGACACCCATTTGCAGCCGGCCACCTTCGAGGCGCCTATCCCGCACCCCACTTGCAGCCGGCCAACACCCTTGGTCACCCGTCCTCGCGGAGCTCCCGTTTGCAGCCCAAGGCGAAGGCCAAGCCCACGCTCAAGCAAGGCCTCTACGGACCAGCTACTCGTAAGTGCCTAAACTCGGTCTTTAGTTGTATACTTGCTTGAGATTTAATTTGATACGGGGTTGTAATAACGGAGCATAGTCTCCCCCCGCTTGTAATAATGTGGCTTGGCACAACCACACACGTGCACTCTCTTAGTCGTGCACGATTTTGAACACACACGGGCCTAATCAGCCCCTAATACATAAATATATATATATTTTCATTTTCGAAGGGTTTTGCTTAAGTTGGGTGCGTTGTCTTTCAATTCAAGCACTCACACACATTGAGCTTTCGCTCTTATTTGAAAGACCCAAGTAAGGGCCGACCTATACTATTTGGGTTTCATTTCATGTCGTGTGAGTAAGTCTTTCAATTCAAGCACTTTCACACACATTGAGCTTTCGCTCTTATTTGAAAGACCCAAGTAAGGGCCGACCTATACTATTTGGGTTTTATTTCATGTCGTGTGAGTAAGTCTTTCAATTCAAGCACTTTCACACACATTGAGCCTTCGCTCTTACTCCCAAGACCTTAGTAAAGGCCTTATTGCAGTTATATTTGGGTTTCATTTATGTCGTGTGTGTAGTACTTCAATTCAAGCACTCCCACACACATTGAGCCTTCGCTTTTACTCCCAAGACCTTAGTCAAGGCCATACTGCAATTTATATTTGGGTTTAATTTCATGTCGTGTGTGTAAGTCTTTCAATTCAAGCACGCACCCACATTGAGCCTTCGCTCTTATTTTCAAGATCCGAGTAAGGGCTCATATACATAATCTATATACATATCTCCCTTCGGTTATTCCCCTTCGGTTATTTCCCTTCAGTTATTTCCCTTCAGTATTGTCTTTACATTTCGGGTTTTCCCTTTGGAGTAGCGTGAGTTTGCATTGCATCTACGCCATACCACGAGGTAGGACGCATATTGCATCAAAGCAAGCCCCGCTCGAATTCGCCCACGTAGTGGAGTGTTCATAACACACAAACTATGTGGCCCGAAAAGTATAAAAGAAAAGACTTAGGCACGTGCAAATCCACGTGATCTAAAACATGCAATCGCATTTTAAAGACCCGAAATAGACACCTCGAACCGCTTCGTAGACTTTCTCTCCAAAAACTCGATTTTTGCAAAGCGTACAGACTGACCCTTGCGCATCGGTGCAAGAAGGTCTGCGACGACAAGAGCTTACTTGCTCACAGTCGCCACGTTTAGAAGTCAGTGTTAAAAATATCTTCGCTAGCTTAGGTAAGCTAGCTGGCACGCCCTGTTTGCATACATAGGCCTTAGACACACGAGAGGATCCTCTCCAAGCCCTGAAAAAGGCAAAGAGGCGGGGATTTTCGCGCGTCTACAGGAAGGTCTTTCAAAATCGAGAATTTTATGAAATTCTGGGAGCTCAGAAGTGTGATCTTCCTCAAGGGGATCCACTTTTGGGCTTTGAACATTCTCGTGAGCTATAGATCCGAGGGAATTTGATGCGTGATTTTCAAAAAGACTTGGTTTTGTACTTGGATTTTCAAGTGATTTCGAAATTTTTGGTCTGGCTATGCAGACGACGTTTCTTTCGAAATCCTTTTCTTTTGCCAAAGTCCTACCAGGAGCAGCTATGTACAAAATCTTTTTGGTATTTTCCAAATTTTTGATTTTTTTGGGTTTTTGTAAAACAAGAACCTTGGGAACTATACAAAGCACTCTATTTTCGAGTTTTTGTTTTTCCATTGTTTTTGGTTTTTCTTGTTTTTTGATTTTTTTGATTTTAAGCTTTTCAAATGTTTTTGTATTTTTATAAAAGGGATCTTCCGTCATACCTACAAAGGGAAAACACTACGGGTTAGACTCGGAATAGGAGATCTAAATCGTAGGTCTCTTCTAAGACAGGTTCCGGGGCACCCTTGACCTAGGTGGTCACAGGGGGTAGCTCCGGCAGTATTCGGGGAGCATAGCCGATCCCATATCGGCTTGGATTGGCCCTAGGAAGGATGGGTTCTAGGAGACCCTGGTTCCATGCCCCTAGACTCTTGTAGGGCGTGTAGCCCATGTTCAACAACATGTTCCATGACTTTTTGTTTTTTGAAAAAGTTTGATACAAGTCGTGGTCCTGGAACATGCTGTCGTCCATATTGTGCTCATATGGCCTTTTGTCCAGGGGCTTTGGAAATAGGGAACGTTTGGGTTTTCCTAGAAGGGTTAGCATCGGGAGGGGGCCTGCTTTGGGTGGCCCCTTCACACATACAACCTTCCTAGGATTGTTTAACACGAGCCGAGGTGGCTCAATCACAATTTGCCCCAGGTTAGCCTCATGGGCCTGGGAGCTTGATAAACAAGGGGAGTTTATGATCCCCTGAAGCTGTGGGTTACTCTCACCTAGGATCACTATGACCTGGTCCCTAAAAGGGATCTTGACACACCTGTGGAAGGTGGATGACACAGCGCACAAAATGTGTATCCAGGGTCTTCCCAACAACAGGTTATAATGGGGGTGGATGTCCAAGACATGGAATACCCTCGTGTGTTCGATCCCTCCCGTTTCCATTGGGAGTTCGATGGATCCTAAAGGTCTAGACGCATTCCCATCGTATCCAGTGATAACGATGGGACTTGGGTTCACTGAAGTCAAGGTGACTCCGATTTTATACGCCACATGAAGTGGAAGGATGTTGAGCCCTCCTCCACCATCGACTAGGCACCTGTCCAGAGAGTGGTTGTTCAGAACTACCTCGATATGCAGGGCCTGGTTGTGGGATTCATAGGGCCTATCCACATCATCTTCCGAGAAAGTGATGGGCGATTTTGCTCCTAATAAAGCCACTTGGGCAGACAAGGATTCCGGACTTATGTTCGAATCAACCTTGGCCCTTTCTAGAATTTTCTCTAATACAAGTCTATGCTTAGGCGAGGTTTGTATAAGCTCTAAGATAGACATGTGAATAGGAATCTTTGAAAGGTGGTTTTCGAAGTCATAAGGATTTAGGATGACTTTGTCCTTATCTGCTTTTGGCAGAACACTAGGGATACATGCTTTTGAGGGGCAGGCACACTAACCACCTTTTGAGCACCTTGAAGGTGCGGGGGTTGATAGATCCTCCCAGATCTAGTGACTTCCCCCACAACCAGCCTAGGGTTCGCGCTAAACTTGGCTCTAAGGATGAGCTGAGGAGAACCTTGGATTTTCAAAACTGGCTTTGCCGGGGATTCCACTTTTGGTGGTCCCCGAATGACGACTTGGGTGGGCTTCTTGTATAATACAAGAGTGGGCGTACAAGTGGGTCGACCAGGCTCTGGTTTTTGCACTAGTTCCTTAGAAATGGTGAGGGCACATACCTCCTTTCCTTTCCCACTGCCACTGGCGTGTTTGGGAAAGGGTTCTTTGAAGATAGCTTGAGGTGGCTCAGGTTCCGCAGTGACCTGGAGCCGGCCTTCTGCTATCAAGTTCTCAATTTTATTTAAAAGGAAGAAACAACGTTTGTTATCATGGCCTTTGAGCCGATGATACTTACAAAATCGGTTTAAATATCCCCCTTTGGAAGTGACTCCTTCGGGGATTTCAGGGAGTTCTATCATGGGCAAGTAGGAGGTCTAGGACATCCGACACAGGTTGCCCCAGCGGAGTGTACTCCCATTTTTCAACCGGTTTTTGAAAGGTTCGCTCCCTTTTATTTTCTAATTTTTCAAAATGTTTGGAAGTGCCTGCCACGCCTGGATCCACCCGGACATTGGCGATTTTATGGGGCTTTGCCCCTTTGTCCATCGTGGGTAGCCCATATGTGATGGGCTTTTCCAAGCGGGTTTTGGAAACGGCACTTCCTTTCCACAAGTGATCGTATGTCCCTTTTTGCAAGTTGGTTTCGAAAAGGGATGCCTTTTTGATCAACAAAAGGTATTCAGAGTCGGCGTGACTTCTACGTTGTGTGCAAATCTTTGCATGAAGCAGTTCGCTAACTCTTCAAAAGTAGCGAACTGGCTTAAGTCGTAGGAAGCCAGCCATTTGGCAGTTGTGCCTTTAAGGGATAAAGGGAACCAATACACCCATTTCATCGAGTCCTTTTTCTTCTTATGGGCTCGACGTGAGAAAAGCTGCAAGTGAGACCTAGGGTCACCCATGCCATCATACCGATGGAAGTTCGGTATTTCATCGTCACTGTCTGTTTCGTAATCCATAGGAAGGAAATCAGACAGGGCGTAGCTTCTTTTCTCTTTATTCTGCCCTTTCAGCAACTGCTGTAGGGCTTTACAGTCCTTTTGTGTGAAGGACTCGTAGTATTGGTTGCCTTCCATTACGGAGGCCTCTTTGTGCTTGCGAGGTTTTTCAGATTTTTTCTTAGGCCTTTGTTCACCGTTTGATGAACACAAATCGCCTACCTCAGCCTCTTGGCTGAGAGCATCGATTTTGGCCTCAAACTCCCTTCTAAGTCCTCGATTTCATCTAGTTTTATTTTGTTTTTGAAAATCCTCCTAGAGTGAGAACTTGATGCGCATGAGCCTTGGCTCGATACTTCACTTGGATTGGATTTTGACATGCTTTTCAAGCTTTTTCAAAATTTCCTAAGTACAAGCAAAGAAAACAAGTTAAAATGACACCTTCTTAACAAAATTTTCGCAAAACTTTTACCTTAAAACTCGATTTTTGAAAGGCTCACGTCCCACCAGGCATGCCAATCTCTGTAGACGCGGCAAAAATCCCTGCCTCTCGCCTTTTCAAGGCTTGGGGCGGATCCTCTCGTGCGTCTAAGGCCTATTTATATAAACAGGGCGTGCCAGCTAGCTTACCTAGGCTAGTGAAGATATATTTTAAATTGACTTCTAATCATGGTGACTGTGAGTAAGTGAGCTCTTGTCATCGCAGACCTTCTTGCACCGATGCGCAAGGGTCAGTTTGTACGCTTTGAAAAATTGAGTTTTGAGATAGAATGCCTACGAAGCGGTTTGAGGTGTTTAATTCAGGTCTTTTAGATGCGATTGCAGATTTTAGATCATGTGGATTTTCACGTGCCTAAGTCTTTCTTTTTATCCCTTTATGGGCCACCTAGTTTGTGTGTTATGAACACTCCACTACATGGGCGAATTTTGAGCGGGAATACGGGGCTTGCTTCGATGCAATATGTGTCCTACCTTGTGGTATGGCGTAAATGCAATGCAAACTCACGCTACTCCAAAGGGAAAACCCGAAATGTAAAGACAATGCCGAAGGGAAATAACCGAAGGGAAATGACTTGTAATGTAAGTGCCGAAGGGAGATATGTATATAGAGTATGTATATAGGCCCTTACTCGGGTCTTGGAAATAAGAGCGAAGGCTCAATGTGTGTGAGTGCTTGAATTGAAAGACTTACACACACGACATGAAATGAAAACCCAAATAGTATAGTGTGGACGCGCGAAAATCCCCGCCTCTCGCCTTTTTCAGGGCTCGGAGCGGATCCTCTCGTGTGTCTAAGGCCTATGTATGCAAACAGGGCGTGCCAGCTAGCTTACTTAAGCTAGCGAAGATATATTTAACACTGACTTCTAAATGTGGCGACTGTGAGCAAGTAATCTCTTGTCGTCGCAGACCTTCTTGCACCGATGTGCAAGGGTCAGTCTGTATGCTTTGCAAAAATCGAGTTTTGGAGAGAAAGTCTACGAAGCGGTTCGAGGTGTCTATTTCGGGTCTTTAAAATGCGATTGCATGTTTTAGATCACGTGGATTTGCACGTGCCTAAGTCTTTTTCTTTTATCCCTTTTCGGGCCACCTAGTTTGTGTGTTATGAACACTCCACTGCATGGGCAAATTCGAGCAGGGCTTGCTTTGATGCAATATGCGTCCTACCTCGTGGTATGGCGTAGATGCAATGCAAACTCACGCTACTCCAAAGGGAAAACCCGAAATGTAAAGACAATACTGAAGGGAAATAACCGAAGGGAAATAACCGAAAGGGAAATAACTAAAGGGAAATAACCGAAGGGAAATAACCGAAGGGAGATATGTATATAGAGTACGTATATGAGCCCTTACTCGGGTCTTGCAAATAAGAGCGAAGGCTCAATGTGGGTGCGTGCTTGAATTGAAAGACTTACACACACGACATGAATTTAAACCCAAATATAAATTGCAGTATGGCCTTGACTAAGGTCTTGGGAGTAAGAGCGAAGGCTCAATGTGTGTGAGAGTGCTTGAATTGAAGTACTACACACACGACATAAATGAAACCCAAATATAACTGCAATAAGGCCTTTACTAAGGTCTTGGGAATAAGAGCGAAGGCTCAATGTGTGTGAGAGTGCTTGAATTGAAAGACTTACACACACGACATGAACTTAAACCCAAATAGTATAGGTCAGCCCTTACTTGGGTCTTTCAAATAAGAGCGAAAGCTCAATGTGTGTGAGTGCTTGAATTGAAAGACAACGCACCCAACTTAAGCAAAACCCTTCGAAAATGAAAGTATATATTTATACTTATGTATTAGGGGCTGATTAGGCCCGTGTGTGTTCAAAATCTGCACAACTAAGAGAGTGCACGTGTGTGGGTGTGCCAAGCCATGCTATTACAAGCGGGGGGAGACTATGCTCCGTTATTACAACCCCGTATCAAATTGAATCTCAAGCAAGTATACAACTAAAGACCGAGTTTAGGTACTTACGAGTAGCTGGTCCGTAGAGGCCTTGCTTGGGCGTGGGCTTGGCCTTCGCCTTGGGCTGCAAACAGGAGCTCTGCGAGGGGGAATGACAAAGGGTGCTGGCCGGCTGCAAGTGGGGCACGGGATAGGCGCCTCGAAGGTGGAACAGCTGGGGAAGTGGAGGATTAAAGGGGCTGGGCCAAGTGAGTGTGTTGGGTCACTAGGAGAGTCTAGAGTGTTAGGGAGTATGGAACTAAAGGGAGTTTAAGGGAAGGCCAAATGGGAGTCTAATAGGGTGGTCGGGTGTAGATAGGATAGTTAGGTAGTGGCCGGTGGTTTAGGTTGGGCTAGGTTCGGCTAAGTGAGAATGGTGGCAGCAAAGGGCTGATGTGTAGGTAAGGTGGTGGTATGGTGGGTGGCTAGGAGTGGAGAGGGAGTAGAGAAGGAGTTAGGTACAGTGGGGGGGGTACTTACCGAATGGGGAGAAGGTGGTGCTCGGCTGAGCTTGGGGAAGGCAGTGAGGCTTGGCCGGGAGGTGGTGGAGATGGCGATGCAAGCGGTGGTGGTGGTGTAGGCGGCGCAGGTGGAACAGCTGGGGAAGTGGAGGAGGTGGAGCAGGTTCGGCTGGACTGGGAAGTGGGGGAAAGAGAGGGCCCGGCCGGGATCTAGGTGGGCTTCTCGATTGGAAAACCTGCCCCCAAGGGGGGGGGTTTAAATAGGGATGGGTAGATAGGTTAGGGCTGGGTTTGGGGTAGTGGTTAGGTGGTTTAGGTAGGGTGGTATTAAGATAAGGTGGGCTGGAAAGGGTAGGGCCAGATATTTTGAAAACTAGTGGTTTGGGTAGATTGTGGGCTAGGGGTGGTTTAGGGGTTTAGGGCTAGGTTAGGTGGTTAGGTTTTAGGGTGAGGTTTAGTGAGCTAGGTTAGGTGATTAGGCTAGGTTTAGGCTAGGTTTAGGGAAATTAACCTAGGTTTATGGAAGGATTAGGGAAGTGGGTTAGGTGATTAGGTTGGGATTAGGCCGGGATTAGGGAAGTGGGTTAGGTGATTAGGCTCAGATTAGGGGTGGATTAGGGTGGAAGGCTAGGATTAGGTGTTTAGGGTTAGGTTTAGGTGAAGGAGCTCCCTTTGCATGGCCCATAGACCTTAACCACCTCATGTTGGTGCAACCCTAGGTTAGGTTTTGGCTAATTACAAGCTTAAACCCACTCAATTAGGCTAACCCACATGATTAACCCCAAACTTGATACACAAGTCAAGCTTAATTACAACACTCTTGATATTATCCATCCCCACTCTCTCTCATGCCCATAATCCCACTTGAATTTCAAGTGGGCCCCACCTCCATTTATGAGAAGGTGATGTGGGCCATGGATATGGATATTGGATTGGATCTCTGGATCCAAATCCAAATCCAAGTCCACATATGGGTTTGGATTGGGATCTGGATATATATGGTCCAGATCCAATCCAAACTGAACTCTGACTCCTTCGAGCTGGGTTCAAAACGGACGATTTGTGCAGGGTCTGACAGCATCAGTACTCCGTCTGCGTTGGGTCTTCGCCAACATGGTCGTCCGCCTCCGTTTCTGCCTTCCGGAGATGACTTCAAATGATATTTTGATAATAACAGGGTCTTGGTCGTTCGAGATCCTGGGGGTATGGATTTGATACGAGAGTTGTTGTGCCGGGCTTGACATGTGCTCCGGTTCCGGGCTCTCTTTGACTTTGCTGGTCCTGTCTTGATTAGGCCAAGCTGCTTTGGGGTTTCAAAAACGTGTTTTAAAAGGTTTTCAAAAGCCATATTGTATGTTTTCGAAATATAGAGTTGAAAACATATGTACAGGGTTGTCTGGAAGGCTCCTGGGTTTCCAGACTCAAAAATGGCCCTTTGGGGCTGCTTTTACAAAACCAGATTTGTTTAAGAAATTCGTGGGATTTTGGGGTGTTTACAGATGCCCCTCTTTGGCCTTGTCCAAATAGATTTGGATAAGGGAAAAGATGACAAACACCCCTTTCAATGTCTCCCTAGATCTATCCACGAAGAACATGGGATCGTCCCAATTTTTAGCAAAAATCTCAATTTACAAACTCTGGTAGGAGGAGATATCACGCCAAAGGGTTCTATGGAATCTGGTCCTAAAATGGGATCATGTTCATGCAAGTACCATGCGTGGAATGCAGATGACATGGGTGTGGTGCCAAAAGTGGCGACCTCCCAGAGACCAGATGTGGTCGAACTCTAGAGACTTACAAGGCCTACTGCTCCAAGCGAGCAAATCCTATGCTGTTCGATGTTTGGTTTTCAAAACTTATTTACAAAAGCTATTTACAAAAGGGACAACTGTCTTGAGCCTCGATCATAAGGATCTCGAGCTCTTCGTGCTGGCCGAATGTTCTTGGTGCGTGGAAGAGGCGCCTTGAAGATGGTCGGCTGCTAAGGAGGTGCTGTTTTTGGTGTGTTGGGCTAAAGGGCCTAAGTAGGGTCACTAAGGGAGTATGGCACTAAGGGAAGGGAACTAGCTAGGGGAAGGTTATGGCTGGCGGATGGCTGGCCGAATGAAAAGGTGACAGTCGGGTGGAGTGGTCGACTAAGGGTGCTTGGTGGTGGCGGGCTGCTAGGGTGGCTAGGAGTGGTGTAAGGGAAGGGAACTAGCTAGGAGATGGGGTCAGGTGGTAGTGGGTGTAGTGGGTGTAGTGGGGTGATATGGGCAGGTCTTAGGGAGTCGGATAAGGTGGCCGAATGGAGCTAAGGTGTCTAGGTGGTGGCGGGTAGTTAGGGTGGTTATGAGCCTGGCCGAGTGGGAATGGTGACAGCAAGTGGAATGGCTGGTGTTAGGGTGATATGGTAGGGGGTTAGGTGGCTGAGAGTGGAGAGGGAGTGAAGAAGGTGAGATGAAGGATGGGGTACTAACCATGATTGAAGAGAGGCGGTGGATGGAAGAGACGAGCCAGGTGGTTGAGATGCGCAAGATGGAGTTCAGCTAGAAAGAAGGGTGGCGATGTGGGCCTCGGCTGGAATGGTGGTGGTGGTGGTGGTGCTCGGCTGGAAGGTAGGGGCGCAGGTGGTGGCTGGCTGTGGGGCAGGTGGAGTTGGCTGGGCTGGAGAGTGGAGGACCCGGCTGGTGGAAGAAGGGCTTCTAAGATGGAAAACCCGCCCCAAAAGGGGGGGGGGTTTATATAGGGCTGGGCTAGGTCGGTTAGGGCTGGTTGTGGGGTAGTGGTTAGGTGGTTTAGGTAGGGTGGTGTGGTGAAAAGGTGGGCTAGAAAGGGTAGGGCCAGATATTTTAAATACAAGTGGTTTGGGTAGGTTGTGGGCTAGGGGTGGTTTAGAGGTTTAGGGTTTAGCTAGGTGGGTTGGTTTTAGGGTGAGGTTTAGTGAGGTAGGTTAGGTGATTAGGCTAGGATTAGGCTAGGTTTAGGGAAATTAACCTAGGTTTAGGGAAGGATTAGGGAAGTGGGTTAGGTGATTAGGTTGGGATTAGGCCGGGATTAGGGAAGTGGGTTAGATGATTAGGCTCAGATTAGGCCGGGATTAGGGTAGAAGGCTAGGATTAGGTGTTTTTGGTTAGGTTTAGGTGAAGGAGATCCCTTTGCGTGGCCCATAAACCTTAACCACATCATGTTGGTGCAGCCCTAGGTTAGGTTTTGGCTAATTACAAGCTTAAACCCACTTAATTAGGCTAACCCACATGATTAACCCCAAACTTGACACACAAGTCAAGCTTAATTACAACACACACTTGATCTTATCCACCCCCACTCTCTCTCATGCCCATAATCCCACGTGAAATTCAAGTGGGCCCCACCTCCATTTATGAGAAGGTGATGTGGGCCATGGATATGGATATTGGATTGGATTTTTGAATCCAAATCCAAATCCAAGTCCATACAATGGGTTTGGATTGGGATCTGGATATATATGGTCTAGATCCGATCCAAACTGAACTCTGACTCCTTCGAGTTGTATTCAAAACGAACGGTTTGTGCGGGGCCTGACAGCATCACTGCTCCGTCTACGTTGGGTCTTCGCCAACATGATCGTTCGCCTCTGTTTTCGCCTTCCAAAGATGACTTCAAACAATGTTTCGATGATAACAGGGTCTTGGACGTTCGAGATCCTGGGGGTGTGGATTTGATATGAGAGTTGTTGTGCCGGGCTCGACATGTGCTCCGGTTCCGGGCTCTCTTTAGCTCTCCTGGTCCTGTCTGGATTAGGCCAAGCTGCTTCGGGGTTTCAAAACGTGTTTTAAAAGGTTTTAAAGCCATATTAGACATTTTTGAAATATATAAAGTTTAAAACATATGTACAGGGTTGTCTGGAAGGCTCTTGGGTTTCCAGACTCAAAATAGCCCTTTGGGGCTGCTTTTACAAAACCAGATAGATTCGAGAAATTCGTGAGATTTCGGGGTGTTTACAGCTCCACCCTCCAATCTCACACAGATTCGTAGCCTCCAGGGTCGATTACAATCCATTCGCAGGTTTATATCAAACCTAGCGACTAGATGCGAACCCTTCAACAAATTGTTGAGGAAGGGCACGAAATTTTAATGGGATGATGACTACCAAAAGTCCTTCGAAAGACTAAAGGCATACCTAGTTAATCCCCCTGTTTTGAATCCTCCAAAGCAAGGAAAACCTCTTTTGCTTTACATTTCCGTGCATGCGAATGCCTTGGGAGCATTACTAGCTCAATACGAGGATGACACCCATAAGGAGTATGCCATCTATTATATTTCGAAAACTCTATTGGCTTACGAAAGGAATTATCAAGTCGTGGAGAAGACGTGCTTGGCCCTAGTTTGGGCCTGCCAGAAATTTCGACATTATTTCCTAGATCATGAGATCTAGATAGTGTCAAAGCTTGATCCAATCAAGCATTTATTCGAAAAACCCATTCTCACTGGTAGATTGGGCAAATGGCAACTCCTTCTAATGGAGTATGACCAGAAATATCATCACCAGATCTCCATTAAGGGGCAGGCCCTAGCAGACTACGTGGCTGAGTTCCCCCTGGAGGACGCATATCCCACATTTAGTGAAATGCCTGATGAAGGCATATTACAAAACCATTTTCAAAACCACATTTTGGCAAATTCTTTCGAAAACCAAGTGTGGAAGATGCACTTCGATGGGGCACGAAACCAACGAGGGGCTGGTGCTGGGGTCATCCTCATATCCCCTGAAAAGGGCGAGATTCCCATAGCAATCCGCCTAGATTTCGAATGTTCCAACAACATAGCTGAGTATGAAGCACTCATACAAGGCTTAAAGGTTTCGAAAACTATAGGGGCATCACGCATCGAGGTCTTTGGAGATTCGCTCCTTGTTATAAACCAAGTTTTAAAAATTTGGCAAGTACGTAATGAAAAACTTCTTCCATATCACGAGTTGGCCACTCGATTGGTTGAGTCATTCCAATCGTGTATACTCACACACGTAGGAAGAGAGGATAATGGCATTGCCGACGCCCTCTCCTCCTTGGGTTCAGCCCTAAAGGTCGATCCCATTTCAGGGACGCGATCCTTAGAAATATGGCATGCGCCCAACCCATCCACACACGATTTGGATATTTGCCAAAATAACCCAGATTCTGTTGAAAAACCTTGGTTTTATGACATCAAATGTTTTCTAGAAAATGGAAGATTTGCCAAGGATGCCACATCCAAAGATAAGGCATTCATCCAAAAAATTTCTACCCGATACACCATTCTGGGTGGGGTTTTATACAAAAAAAGTTTTACCGGCATCCTACTAAGATGTGTCGATCTAGAGGAGGCTAGGACTGTTATGCATGAGTTCCACGATGGAGAATGTGGAGGTCATGTTACCGGCAACATGATGGTAATGAAAATACTTAGAGCGGGCTATTTTTGGTCCACCCTGAAAAAGGATTGTCACGATCATGTTAGGAAGTGTCATGTCAAGTGCATGGGCACACCATTCATATCCCATCATCTACATTGCATTCCGTGGTCAGCCCCTAGCCATTCACCATGTGGGCGTTTGATATCGTAGGCCCGATCTTTCCAAAGGCATCGAATGGGCATAGATTCATTTTAGCAGCCATTGAGTATTTCTCCAAGTGGGTGGAAGCCATCTCCCTGACCAACGTACAGGGGCAACATGTGGTGGCTTTCATTAGGAGGAATATCATGGATCGATTTGGGGTTCCAAGGGACCTTGTGTCCGATATTGGCACCCCATTCAAAAACGAGCGGATGGTTAAGTTGTGCAACACATATGGCATAACTCACCACTTCTCCTCGCCCTACCACCCTCAAGGCAACGGCCAAGCCGAAGCCACGAATAAGACTCTCATTAGTATAATTGAGAAGAATTTAGAGAAGGGTAGGACGTGGCACGAGAAGCTGGATGAAGCCTTATGGGCTTATAGGACTTCCATCTGGACTCCCACAAATATCACACCATTCGAATTGGTCTACGGCACAATCGCCATTCTTCCCATTCATACACAATTGCATTCATTCCATACATCCATTGCACTCGACCTCCCCCTAGAGATGCTTCAGCATGCTAGGATGGCCGAACTAGATTTGTTAGATGAGGGGCGACTCCTTGCTATGGATCATGCTCATGCACACCGGCAAAGGATAGCCCGACACTATGGCAAACACATGAGACCTCACCACTTTAAAGTGGGAGATCTGGTTTTGAAAATCATCCACTATCGTGGCCCACATCCACTTGGAAAGTGGCGCCCCAAGTGGGATGGACCCTATGTTGTACGTGCAACCACAGCGAACAACTCGTATTGGTTGATCGATGTAGAAGGTAGGAATTTAGCAGATCCTATCAATATCCAATACTTAAAGAAGTATTATGTGTAGGATTTGGGTTAAATTCCAATTTTTGAAAACCTTAGGGATAGCTGCTTTGAGACTTAGAAAATAAGGTTCAAAGGCAAATCGTGTGACCCTGAGTAAGAGAATTCGAACTTGTGAAAGAGTGGAGTTTTCCAAACACATAGTTACATTTCAAAGTCCCTCTTCTTACAAAGAAAGGCCTACTTCAATATAGCAAGATACTTGCAAGTAGTACGTGCTATTTCTAAATAGGCTGATCTGGAATGGATCGAGTGTGACCTTGGGATAAGTCCTCCCCTCTTCTCTTCTCCTTCCAAAAGGAAAACGTTGCCAAAATAAAGGGAATTCCCCATAAAAAATCTCTTTCCCAAAGAAAGAAAACCAGAATCAAAAAGAAAAATTTGATTCTCTTATGAAAAAGTGGGATTAAAGAAAAAATAATCCCAAAGGGAGACCCTCTATGAAAAAAGGAAAGTAGGCCAAAAAGCTCAAAAAGAGCAATTTTCTGCCTTCTATGCCTTAAACCACGAGATGCTTCAGAAGGGACCGTGGTATCTCTTTCCCATCCCTAGCTTATCCCAAGTAAAACATGGTTCATTTCAAGGAATCCTAAAGTAAAAATAGGATTTACTTACTTGAATTTCATTTTGTTTGAGAATTCGACGTTTCGAGTAAGACGTAGGAATCTTGAAATATAGCTTGTTTTCTTATAAAACCTCCGCTAGATTAGCGAGTGTCAAGACTCAAGCAAAGGCAAACACGAAGAGCTCGAGATCCTTAGGATAGAAGCTCAAAGCAGTTTTCTCTTTTGTAAATAGATTTTGAAAAATCGAACATCGAATAACATAGGGTCTGCTCACTTGGAGCAGCAGGCCTTTGTAAGTCTCAAGAGTTCGACCATGCTAGCTGGTCTCTGGGAGGTCGCCATTCTTGGTGTCCCATCCATGTCATGCATCTACATATCCACGCATGGACACTTGCATAACATGATCCCATATAGGACCAGATTCCATAGAAAATCCCTTTGGCGTGATATCTCCTCCTACCAGGATTTTAAAAGTGAGATTTTGAGAAAGATTGGGACGATCCCATATTTTCGTGGATAGATTTAGGGAGACATCGAAAGGGGTGTTGTCGTCTTTGCCATTATCCAAATGAATTTTGATAATGCCAAAGAGGGGCATCTGTAAACACCCCAAAATCCCATGATTTGCTCAAATTACCTGGTTTTGCAAAAGTAGCCCCAAAGGGATATTTTGAGTCTGGAAACCCAGGAGCCTTCCAGGCAACCCTGTACATATGCTTTAAACTATATATGTTTTAAAATATGTGTTATACAATTTTAAAACCTTTAAAAAGGTGTTTTTGAAACTCCGCAAAGCAACTTGGCCTCATGAAAGCAGGACCAGAGAAGCGAAAGAGAGCTCGAAACTGGAGCATATGTCGAGCCCAACACATCAACTCTCGTATCAGATTCATCCCCAAAAATCTCGGACATCCAAGCCCCTGTTATCAACAAATTGTTTGAAATGATCTCCGGAAGGTGAAAAGAGGAGCAAACGATAATGTTGGCGAAGACCCAACGCAAGACGGAGTACTGATACTGTCAGGCCCCGCATAAACCGTCCGTTTTGAAAATACCACGAAGGAGTCAGAAAATCATATTTGGATCAGATTTGGACCATATATATCCAGATCCAAATCCAAACATATATACGGATTTGGATTTGGATCCAATATCTACCTCCATGGCCCACATCACCTTCTCATAAATGGAGGTGGGGCCCATAAGAAATTCACGTGAAAAGCTTGGGTATGAGAGAGAATGGGATAAAATATGAGTGAGAAATATGGTGGGCTTGACTTTTGTGTCAAGTTTTGGGTTAATCATGTGGGTTTAGCCTAAGAGTGTGGGATTAAACTTGTATGCACCTACACCTAACCTAGGGCTGCATCAACATGCTGCAATTAGGTCCATGGGTCAAGGCCAAGGGGATGCTGCTAAACCTAACCCTAAGCTAACCCACCTTACCTAGCCATTTCCCCCTAATCTTCCCTAATCTCACCCTAATCCTAGCCTAATCACCTAACCCACTTCCTTAATCGTCCCCTAATCCTAGCCTAATCACCTAACCCACTTCCTTAATCCTCCCCTAATCCTAGCCTAATCACCTAACCCACTTCCTTAATCCTTCCCTAATCCTAGCCTAATCCCTCTAACCTTACCCTAATCCTAGCCTAAACACCTAACCCACTTCACTAAACCTCACCCTAAGCCCAACCCACCTAACTAAGCCCTAAACCACTAAACCAGCCCACCTAAATACCTAGCACACCATATCCCCAAACCACCCAAAACAAATATCTGGCCCACCTAAATATCTAGCAAACCATACCCCCAAACCACCACCACCAAACCAGCCCACCAATCAACCTCCCCTATCCCAGCCACCGACCCCATCTAGCCTATAAAAACCCCTCCCATTCATGCGAGTTTCAACCTCTTGGCTCCCGAAAAACCTGGCCCCATTGGTCCCCTCTCTTCCCCACTTGGACCTCGCCAGCACCTCACTCTTGGGACCCGGCCAACACCACTCCACTCCAATCCACTTCAGCAGCATCACTCTCCATCTTCCCCACTTCAGTCGGCGCCACCAGCCCTTCCATTCGGCCAGGACCTCTTCCACCCGCCACCTCTACCCTTCTGCCAGGACCTTCCATCCCGGTTAGTACCCCATCTCAAACTCCCTTCTTCACCACCTCCATTCACCACCTTCCATCCACCATACCCCACTTCAAACGCCACCTGCCACCTCCATCATTCGGCCAGCTTTCTCAACGCCTGCACCTCCACCATTCGGCCCCCACCTGCACCACCTACCCCTCTTCCCTTAGCTAGCAGCCTTACCACTCCCTAAGACCTACCCCAAGCCTTAGTGACAGCCCCTAGCTAACACCCTAACCTCCCCCAACTCACTCCATATCCCCCTTTGCCGTGCCTTACACCCGACCTTCACCCATTCAGCCAGCTTCCTTCCATGGTTTCCCTTAGGTAAGCCTCACCTCTCACTCTCCCCTCCTTCTCCTCCATCTCATCCCCTAGGCCGACTCCACCAGCACCTCCAGCTTCTCTCGCCACCCCACAACATCTGCCACTCCACCCGGTTGCACCACCATCACCATCCCTCTCCTATCTTCCCTAGCCACAAACTTCATCACTCGCCACTGCTGCATCTTAGCCGCACCTCCCTTGTACCTGGCCAGTCCCCCTCTCTCAACCAGTCATGCCTTACACCTACCTTACCCCCCCTACCTACCTGCCATGCCTGCCCCTCGGCCAGCACCAAGGCGCCACCCTGCCAGCACACCCATCCACCGCAGCCACCCATCCAAGGAGCTCCCCTTCGGTTGTCCAAGGCGACTCACTAGGCCAAAGCCAAGCAAGTCACACCCAGACCAACTATACGTAAGTGCCTAACTCGGTCCTTGTTATAAACTTGCTTATGCTTAATTAAATTTGATACGGGGTTGTTGTAATAATGGAGCTCTCCCCCCGCTTGTAATAATGTGGTTTAGCACACCCACACACACGTGCACTTGAGCCTATTCCGCTCTTAGCTGCATACGATTTTGATACATACACGGGCCTAATCAGCCCTTAAGATATAGCTATACTTATGTATATTTAAGTTGCGTGGGTTTTATTAAGTTGTGTGTGTTGTCTTTCAATTTTCACACTCACACACATTGAGCTTTCGCTCTTATTCCCAAGACCCTAGTAAGGGCCGTATTGCAATTTCTCTTGGGCATTTTAATTCAAGTTGTGTGCGTTGTCTTTCAATTTCCACACTCACACACATTGAGCTTTCGCTTTTACTCCCAAGACCTTAGTAAAGGCCTATTGCAATTATATTTGGGTTTCATTTAAGTTGTGTGCGTAGCATTTCAATTCTACACACACACATTGAGCTTTCGCTCTTACTCCCAAGACCTTAGTCAAGGCCTATTGCAATTATATTTGGGTTTCATTACAAGTCGTGTTAGTTGTCTTTCAATATACACACAATGCCCACGCACACATTGGTGACCTTCGGGCCCATATATATTATAAGTATTTCCCTTCAGCTATGTCTTTAAGATTTGGGTTTTAAGGTTCAGCAGTGTGCGTAGTCTTTACATATATACACGACACACACTTGCACAATTGAGCCTTTCCGCTCTTAAGATATAGCCATATTTCCCTTTTACAATTTACATTAAGTCATTTTCCTTCCGCATTGTCTTTCAATTCGGGTTTTCCCTTTGGAGTTGCGTGAGTTTGCATTGCATATACGCCATACCACGAGTTAGGATGCATATTGCATAAAAGCAAACCCCACACTCCCGCTCAAAAATCGCCCAACTTAGGTCACTTGCACACACACCTAGTTGGCCATAAAAAGATAAAAAGAAAGACATAGGCACGTGCAAATCCCACGTGTAATAAAATCTGAAATCGCACATACAAAGCCCCAAACACTTAGGGTATTTTCAAAGAGGTTTAATTAAAAGACTTTGCCAAGCGTACAGATTGACCCTTGCGCATCGGTACAAGAAGGTCTGCGACGAAAAGAGCTCACTTGCTCACAGTCGCTGCGATAGAAGTCAGATTTCAAAAACTTTCTTCGCTAGCTTGAAGCTAGCTAGCACGCCCTTTTGCTAAAATACGACTTAGACACACGAAAAGATTCGCTTCAGGCCTAAGAACCAGAAGTGAGGATTTTTCGTGTCTACATGCAGCCACTAAGATATAGTCATATCTATATACTTTCAGCTGCGTGAGTTTTCCTGGTTCAGCTGTGTACGTCTTTACATTCTGGGTTGTTAAATTTCAGTCATGTGAGTTGTCTTTCAATTTATACACAACATACATGCACACATTGAGCCTCACCGCTAATATATATATATATATATATATATCTCCCTTTTTCGGCTAGGTTGTTAAATTTCAGTCATGTGAGTTGTCTTACAATTTATACACAACACACACACACACATTGAGCCTTTCCACTCTTCAGATATAGATATATCTCCCTTCCGCAATTTCTCTTCCACAATTTACATTCAAGTCGTGTGAGTTGCATTCAATTTGGGTATTTCCCTTCAGCTATGTCTTTACATTTCGGGTTTTACATTTAAAGTTGTGTGAGTTGCACATCATATCCGCTAAACTCGAGATAGTGCACATACTTGCATTCAAAGAAGTCCCGAGTACCCCGTGCAAATACGCCAAACTTAGGTCACTTGTGCACACACATAGCTGGCCTAAATAGCGTAAAATCAAAGACTTAGATACGTGCAACCCACGTAAATAAAATCTACAAATAGGCATACAAATCGATCAAATACTTTCGTATTCTTTTCAAAAGTCCATGCTTGTTCAAAATCGATATTTTCTAAGTGTTTAAACCGACCCTTGAGCACCGGTTCAAGAAGGTTTACAACGAAAAGATCCAACTTGTCCACAGTCACCCCATAAGTGAGATATTTCAAAAATACTTTGCTAGTTTGAGTAAGCTAGTTGGCACGCCCTAAAGTGACGTAGATACGAAAAGGTTCACTTCAGGCCTAAGAACCTAGAGTGAAAATTTTCATGTGTCTACAACCTTGAGGGACACAAATCAAGCTTCGAACGAGGATGTACACTCATTCATCGTTTGATGGAGGTCCCTTCTTGGGCAAATAAAAGAGCCGATCTCTGAAGGATGCGCAGTCATGCTCATCCTCGAAAATTTTAAAACAGAGATCAAAACTCTTCTTTCATTGCACGAAATTTCTACCTTTTACAAGTTAATAAAGAAGGCTTCCTTGTTTGAAACCAACTTGAAAAAGGGAGTCTATGACGACTTGTGGAAGGGAAAAATACTTTCCAAAATGAGATTTGAAAAACCCAGAACTTACGGGCCACCCATGACGAACAAAGGGGCAAAACCCCAGAAGATTGCAAATGTCCGAGTGGCGTCAAGCCCGGTGGGCACTTCAAAAAAGCTTGAACAACAAAAAAATGAAAAATTTCAAAAAACCTTTGAAAAACGGGAGTATACCCCACTGGGGCAACCTGTCTCGGAGGTCCTAGACCTCCTACTCGGCCAAGGTTTGGTGATACTCCTGGAAATTCCCGAGAGAACCCCGCCAAAAGGGAGGTTTTTGAACAGATATTGCAAGTATCATCGACTCAAAGGCCATGATATAAACAAATGCTTTTCCCTTTTAAACAAAATTGAAAACTTGATAGATCAGGGCTGTCTCCAGGTCACTGAAGAACCTGAGCTTGCCCAAGCTGTGCTTAAAGAACCCTTCCCCAATCACGCAAGAACAAGTGGGAAGGGAAAAGAGGTATGTGCTTTCGCAACCTCGAAAGGTTTTGTGCATACATCATATTCTGGCTTCACTATTTGTCACACACTACCTTCTCTCATCATATACAAGAAAGTCACCCAAGTAGTGATCCGGGGAGCGCTTAGAGTCCCACCCCCGGCTAGAGTCGTCTTAAGAATTTTGGGTGCTCCAAAGTACACAAATAGAGCCAACATAGGAGCGAGCCTTAAGCAAAGTGTGGGGGGGTGACCAGGTCCGGAAGGATCTATCAACCCCCACACCTAGAAAAAATTGCTAAAAAAGTAGTCAGTGTTCCTGGCCCTTCAAAAGCATGTATTCTCAAGGCTTTGCAAATCACGGACAAAGGTAAAAATGTATTAACCCCATATGATTTTGAAAATCATCTTTCTAAGATCCCGATAAACATGTCCATCCTAGAGTTGATACAAACCTCACCTAGGCATAGACTAGTTTTAGAAAAAATCTTAGAAAGAGCCAAGGTTAACTCGAGTATAACTCCTGAGTCCTTGTTATTCCTAGTTGCACCCATCTGTGCAAAAATGTCAATTGTGTTTTCGGAAGATGAAATCGAAAGACCATATGAAACCTACAATCAAGCCCTACATATCGAGGTGGTATTGAATCACCATCCTCTAGATAGGTGCTTGGTTGATGGGGGAGGAGGTATCAACATCCTTCCACTACATGTGTGTAGATGCTAGAAAATCCCCACCTCTGGTTCTTTAGGCCTGAAGCGAATCTTTTCGTGTGTCTAAGTCCTATTTAAACAAAAGAGTGTGCCAGCTAGCTTAAGCAAGCTAGCGAAGAGATATTTTGAAATCTGACTCCTATCATGGCGATTGTGAGCAAGCAAGCTCTTTTCGTTGCAGACCTTCTTGCACCGATGCGCAAGGGTCAGTCTGTACGCTTAGAAAATCGAGTTTTAAACATGATAACCTAGGAAAATGTTTAAGGTGTTCGATTCAGGCTTGTTTTTGTATGGTTTTCAAATTTTATTTCACGTGGATTTGCACGTGCCTATGTCTTTCTTTTTATCCCTTTTTGGGCCAACTAGGTGTGTGTTATGAACACGTGACCTAAGTGGGGCAATTTTGAGCAGGAGTATGGGGTTTGCTTTGATGCAATATGCGTCCTAACTCGTGGTATGGCGTATATGCAATGTAAACTCACGCAACTCCAAAGGGAAAACCCGAATTGAAAGACAATGCGGAAGGGAAATGACTTGAATGTAAATTGCAAAAAGGGAAATATGGCTATATCTTAAGAGCGGAAAGGCTCATTTGTGCAAGTGTGTGCCGTGTATATATGTAAAGACTACACACACTGCTGAACCTTAAAACCCAAATCTTAAAGACATAGCCGAAAGGGAAATACTTATAATATATATAGGCTCGAAGGTCGCCAACGTGTGCGTGGGTGTTGTGTGTATATTGAAAGACAACTCACACGACTTAAATGAAACCCAAATATAAATTGCAATATGGCCTTAACTAAGGTCTTGGGAGTAAGAGCGAAAGCTCAATGTGTGTGAGTGTAGAATGGAAGTACTACGCACACGACATGAAATTAAACCCAAATATAAATTGCAATAGGCCTTGACTAAGGTCTTGGGAGTAAGAGCGAAAGCTCAATGTGTGTGAGTGTAGAATGGAAGTACTACGCACATGACATGAAATTAAACCCAAATATAAATTGCAATAGGCCTTGACTAAGGTCTTGGGAGTAAGAGCGAAAGCTCAATGTGTGTGAGTGTAGAATGGAAGTACTACGCACACGACATGAAATTAAACCCAAATATAAATTGCAATAGGCCTTGACTAAGGTCTTGGGAGTAAGAGCGAAGGCTCAATTTGTGTGAGTGTAAAATTGAAATACTACACACACGACTTGAAGTAAAACACCCCAAAACGAAATTGTAATAGGCCCTTACTTGGGTCTTGAAAAGAAGAGCGAAAGCTCAATGTGTGTGAGTGAAAATTGAAAGACAACACACACAACTTAAACCGAAAACCCCACGCAACTTAAATTATATAAGTAAGTCTATATCTTAAGGGCTGATTAGGCCAATGTGTGTGTCAAAATCGTGTGCAGCTAAGAGCGGAATAGGCTCAAGTGCACGTGTGTGTGGGTGTGCCAAACCACGTTATTACAAGCGGGGGGAGACAACGCTCCGTTATTACAACCCCGTATCAAATTTAATTAAGCTTAAGCAAGTCTATAAACAGGGACCGAGTTAGGCACTTATGTATAGCTGGTCCGGGCGTGACTTGCTTGCGCTTGGGCTGGTGTGTCGCCTTGGGCTGGAAGAGGGAGCTCCTCGGAAAGGCGCGGCAAAGGAGGGTGCTGGCCGAATGGCAGCAAGGTGCTGCGGGTGTGGCGCCTTGGCGCTAGCCGAGTGGTGGGGGCTGCCTTGGTTGAGGTTGGGGCGCTTAGGGAAAGTAAGGGGAGCTAGTTGGGGGCTGTCTAAGGGAAGAGGGACAGGTCTTAGGGAGAGGTAAGGCTGAGGGAGTTTAGCTAGGGGCTGTCTAATGGAGAGGTAAGGTGGCGGGTTTAAGGGAAGATGCGGCAGGTGGTGGCCGGTTGGATGAAGTGGAGGTTGGGCTAAGGAAGGGTGGTGGGTGGTGGCTAAGAGTGGAGAGGGAGTGAAGAGAGGGTGGTGTTATGATGGGGTACTAACCGGAGGATGGCTGGCCGAAGGATGAGGTGCTGCGGGTGTCAAGGGAGCGGCCAGATGGAAGGTGGCAGGTGCAGCCGATGGCGTGGAGTGGAATTGGCTGGAGGATGGTGGTGGCATGGAGTGAAGCTGGCTGGGTTCCAAGGGGGAGCAGGTGAGAGAAGAGAGAAAGGGATGAGAGAGGAAGAGCAAGGGCTCGGCTGTCCAAGATTGCATGGAAAACCCGCCCACAAGGGGGGGGGGGGGGGTTATAGCTTTTTGTGGGTCGGTTTGGGCTGGTATTGGGGGTTGGTTTGAGGGTATGGTGGTGGTGGTTAGGGGATAAGGTGGGCTGGGTTTTTAGGTGGGCCAGATATTTGTCTTAGGTGGTTTTAGGGATATGGTGTGCTAGGGTTTTAGGTGGGCTGGTTTAGTGGTTTAGGGCTTAGCTAGGTGGGTTGGGCTTAGGGTGAGGTTTAGTGGAGTGGGTTAGGTGTTTAGGCTAGGATTAGGTCGGAATTAGGGGAATTAGGCTAGGTTTAGGGAAGGATTAGGGAAGTGGGTTAGGTGATTAGGTTGGGATTAGGGAAGTGGGTTAGGTGATTAGGTGGGGATTAGGGAAGGATTAGGGGAAAATGGCTAGGTAAAGGGGGATTAGGCTAGGGTTAGGGTTAGGACCATCCCTTTGTATGGCCCATAGACCTAGTTGCATCATGTTGGTGTAGCCCTAGGTTAGGTGTAGGTTCATACAAGCATAAACCCACACTCATTAGGCTAACCCACATAATTAACCCAAAACTTGACACACAAGCCAAGCTTAACACATTTCACTCACATTTAATCCTCCCCATTCTCTCTCATACCCAAGATTCCACTGAATTTCTTGTGGGCCCCACCTCCATTTATGAGAAGGTGATGTGGGCCCTAGATGTGGATATTGGATTGGATCTTTGGTTCCAAATCCAAATCCAAATCCACATATACGTTTGGATTGGGATCTGGATATATATGGTCCAGATCTAATCCAAAGCTGAATTCTGACTCCTTCAGGGTATGTTCGAAATGAACGGTTTGTGCGGGGCCTGACAGCATCAGTGCTCCGTCTTGCGTTGGGTCTTCGCCAACATGGTCGTCCGCTTCTGTTTTCACCTTCCGGAGATGATTTCAAACAGTTTTGTTGATAACAGGGGCTTGGATGTTCGAGATCCTGGGGATGAATCTAACACGAGAGTTCATGTGCCGGGCTCGACATGTGCTCCTGTTCCGGGCTCTCTTTCGCTCTTCTGGTCCTACTTTCATCAGGCCAAGTCACTTTATGGGGTTTCAAAACATCTTTTAAAATGTTTTAAAACTATATTATACATATTTTAAAACATATATAGTTTAAAGCATATGTACAGGGTTTTGCCTGGAAGGCTCCTAGGTTTCCAGACTCAAAATAGCCCTTTGGAGCAGCTTTTACAAAACTAGGTTATTTGAGAAATTTGTGGGATTTTGGGGTGTTTACAGATGCCCCTCTTTGTCATTATCCAAATTGATTTGGATAATGGCAAAGACGACATACACCCCTTTCAATGTCTCCCTAGATCTATCCACGAAAATATGGGATCGTCCCCATCTTTAGCAAAATCTCACTTTTAAAACCTTGGTAGGAGGAGATATCACGCCAAAGGGATTTGTATGGAACCTGGTCCTAAAATGGGATCATGTTTATGCAAGTGTCCATGCGTGGAAATACAGATGCATGACACGGGTGGGGTGCCAAGAATGGCGACCTCCTAGAGACCAGATATGGTCGAACTCTTGAGACTTACAAGACCTGCTGCTCCAAGTGAGCAGATCCTATGTTGTTTGATGTTCGATTTTTCAAAATCTATTTACAAAAAGGAAAAGTTGCTTTGAGCCTCAATCCTAAGGATCTTGAGCTCTTTGTGTTTGCCTTTGCTTGAGTCTTGACACTCACTAATCTAGCGGTGGTTTTATAAGAAAACAAGCTATATTTCAAATTCCTACGTCTTACTCAAAACGTCGAATTCTCAACCAAAATGAAATTCAAGTAAGTAAATCCTATTTTTACTTCAGGATTCCTCGAAATGGACCATGTTTTACTTGGGATAAGCCAGGGATGGGAAAGAGATACCACGGTCCCTTCTGAAGCGTCTCGTGGTTTAAGGCATAGAAGGCGGAAAACTGCTCTTTTTGAGCTTTTTGCCCTCTTTTTCCTTTTTTTCATAGAGGGTCTCTCTTTGGGAGTAGTTTTTCTTTAATCCCTCTTTTTCACAAGAGAATCGATTTTTTCTTTTTGATTTTGGTTTCTTTCTTTTGGAAAGAGACTTTGGATGGGAAAATTCCCTTTATTTGGGCCATGTTTTCCTTTTGGAAGGAGAAGAGAAAAGGGGAGGACTTATCCCAAGGTCACACTCGATCCATTCCAAATCAGCCTATTTAGAAATAGCACGTACTACTTGCAAGTATCTTGCTATATTGAACTAGGCCTTTCTTTGTAAGAAGAAGGATTTTGAAATATAACAACAATTTGGAAGACTCCACTCTTTCACAAGTGCGAATTCTCTCACTCAGGGTCACATGATTTGCCTTTGAACCTTATTTTCTAAGTCTCAAAGCAGCTATCCCTAAGGTTTTCAAAAATTGGAATTTAACCCAAATCCTACACATAATACTTCTTTAAGTATTGGATATTGATAGGATCTGCTAAATTCCTACCTTCTACATCGATCAACCAATACGAGTTGTTCGTGGTGGTTGCACGTACAACATAGGGTCCATCCCACTTGGGGCGCCACTTTCCAAGTGGATGTGGGCCACGATAGTGGATGATTTTCAAAACCAGATCTCCCACTTTAAAGTAGTGAGGTCTCATATGTTTGCCATAGTGTCGGGCTATCCTTTGTCGGTATGCATGAGCATGATCCATAGCAAGGAGTCGCCCCTCATCTAGCAAATCTAGTTCGGCCATCCTAGCATGCTGAAGCTGTAGAGGCACGAAAATCCCCGCCTCTTTGCCTTTTTCAGGGCTCGAAGCGGATCCTCTCGTGTGTCTAAGGCCTATGTATGCAAATAGGGCGTGCCAGCTAGCTTACCTAAGCTAGCGAAGATATTTTTAACACTGACTTCTAAACGTGGCGACTGTGAGCAAGTAAGCTCTTGTCGTCGCAGACCTTCTTGCACCGATGCGCAAGGGTCAGTCTGTACGCTTTGCAAAATTCAATTTTTGGAGAGAAAGTCTACGAAGCGGTTCGAGGTGTCTATTTCGGGTCTTTAAAATGCGATTGCATGTTTTAGATCACGTGGATTTACATGTGCCTAAGTCTTTTCTTTTATCCCTTTTTCGGGCCACCTAGTTTGTGTGTTATGAACACTCCACTACATGGGCGAATTCGAGCGGGGCTTCCTTTGATGCAAATATGCGTCCTACCTCGTGGTATGGTGTAGATGCAATGCAAACTCACGCTACTCCAAAGGGAAAACCCGAAATGTAAAGACAATACTGAAGGGAAATAACCGAAGGGAAATAACCGAAGGGAGATATGTATATAGATTATGTATATGAGCCCTTACTCGGGTCTTGCAAATAAGAGCGAAGGCTCAATGTGGGTGTGTGCTGGAATCGAAAGACTTACACACACGACATGAAATTAAACCCAAATATAAATTGCAATATGGCCTTGACTAAGGTCTTGGGAGTAAGAGCGAAGGCTCAATGTGTGTGAGAGTGCTTGAATTGAAGTACTACATGTGGACACGGAAAATCCTCGTCTTCGGGTTCTTAGGCCTGAAGCGAATCTTTTCGTGCTTACGTCGCTTTTTTAAAAAGGGCGTGCCAGCTAGCTTTCTCAAACTAGCGAAGTGATTTTTGAAAATATCTGACTTTTGGGGCGACTGTGGACAAGTGGGTTCTTTTTGTCGCAGACTTTCTTGCACCGGTGCACAAGGGTCAGTCTGTACGCTTTAGGAAAACTCGTTTTTACACAAACACGACTCTTTTTTGAAAACTTGAAAGTGTTTTATCGATTGGTTTTGTCAAATTTGCAACTTTTATACATGGGATCTATGCGCTCCTATGTCTCTCGGGTTTTAGCCGATTTTGGCGTGTAGTCGTGTGCATCTAGTGCTCGATTTAAGGCAAGTACTACACAATTTGACCAATCTGGTTCGATGCAAGTATGCTCCCTATCTCGAGTGTGGCGGATATGCAATGCAAACTCACACAACTTGAAGGGAAAACTCGGAATTTAAAGACATAACAGAAGGGAAATAGCAGAAAGGGAAATATGGCTATATCTTAGATGCGGAAGGGAAAATATATATAGCTATATCTTAAGAGCGAGAAGGCTCAATGTGAGTGAGTGCTTTGAGTGTATAAATTGAAAGGGCAACTCACACGACTTGAACCTTAAAAACCCAGCTGAAAGGGGAAATACGTATATATATGTAAGAGCGGAAAGGCTCAATGTGAGTGAGTGCTTTGAGTGTATAAAATGAAAGACAACTCACACGACTTGAACCTTAAAACCCAGCTGAATATATATAAATAGAGCTATATCTTATGGGCTGTCGAGGCCCGTTTTGTGTGCAAAAGGTGTGCAGATAAGAGCGGAAAGGCTCGAGTGTATGTGTGTGATTCGTGTTTCAAACCATAATATTACATCCCGGGGGGAGACTACGCTCCATTATTACAACCCCGTATCAAATTGAATTGAATTTGAAACAACGTAAAGAACCAGATTCGAGCACTTACTCGTCGTTTGCTTGGGCTTCCTTTTTCAGCGAAACCTGACCTTGGATATAGCCGTTGGATGGACTTTCCTCTGCGAGATGACCAGCTGCGTAGAAGGTTGATCCTAGATCGTGACCTGGGCTAGATTGGCAAGTTAATGCACTATGGGTTTTGGGCTTAGATATGATAGGTCTAGGGTGGAAAACTAACGGATCTGAGTCAGGTCTAGGTGGTTTGTTTTGGTCGAAGGTTAGCTCAAGGCTCCAAGGGGAAAATCTGACCAGTTAGTGGTCGAGTTAGGGGATGTCTAAGGAAGTGGTTCGGGCGAGATGCGAAGGGATACTCGTCTCACAATGGGTCGAGATTGGTTTAGGGGTAGTGAGTGATCTTAGGGAAAATCCTAAGGTAAGCTCTAGGCAATGCTCGGCCAAAGGGTGGCCGAGCTTGGGCTGGTGTTGGGTGTTTGATCTCACGTGAGATCCTAAGGGAGTGGCTCGGCCAAAGGGTGGCCGAGCTGGGTAAGTGTAGGTTAGTTCTTTTGGTTAGGATCTAACTTAGGTAATGGATTTAGTTTAGGGAAAAGCCTAAAATGAACTCAGCTAGCATGGGCCGAACTAGATAGGTGAAAAAGGTTTCGTCCAAAGGAAGGAACCGAGTGTTTTAGACACTCGGTTTCGGCTAGGTCTCTAGGAGTAGTTTTGGTTTAGGAAATAGTTTAGGTGGTTTAGTGCTAGATGGTTTGGCTGGGAGGGATCTAAGGCGAGCTTGGCCAGCCAATGGCCGAGCTGGGTATGGTTCTAGACTAGAGTAGTCTTAGGTAGAACTAGGATCGTTCCTTTAGTGAAGTTCGGCCAGCATCTTGGCTGGACTTTTGACGTTGTATGTTTTAGGGTTTAGGTGGTTTTGAGAGGTACAAAAAGAAGGGACTTTGGGCAGGATTTTAGGGGCTTACCTTGACAACCTATAAGCCCATTTGATCTCGTTTCCAACGCAGCCAATCTCCATTGAAGATAGCCCATCCAATGCTGCCAGGTTTTTCTCCATTTCCAGCAAAATGCAAGGCGTGAAATGCTCCCACTTGCACTTGAGTGCAGCCCACAAGACCAACCCACGATTTTACAAAACAAGAGGGGAAGGCCAACCCCTTTTGTTGACCTTCCTCTCTCTCTCTCTCTCTCTCTCTCTTTTCCCCCCCAACTATCCACGTGAAGTGCTGGAAAAATCATCCCCTTAAAAGCCAGCCCACTCACGTCCTTTTATAGGCCCCTTGTGTGGATATGGATCCTTTGTTGGTTTCTAAAATCCGGATCCAATCCAATCCAAGTTTCGTTTGGATATGGATCTTGGATTTGGATCTGGATTTTTGGATCCAGATTTGATCCAAAATTTTCTCTTCTTCAGTCCTTTCTGGCGTTTCAAGTTGGATGCTTCGTGCGGGTCCTGAGTTCATCAAGATTCCATCTTACGCTGGGTTTTTCCCATTTTCATCGTCTGAGCTTCTTTTCGTCTTTTTGGACTCTGTTTCGACTGTTTCTTCTTGCATTTGACTTGGATTTTCTGTGATTTCAGAGATGCTTTTGGCTTGGCCTTTGATGCTTCAGGCTTGAAATGCGTTGGTGGCCTGGGCTTCTTTTTCGTCCTCGAAATTCACTTTTCATCGGGTTGGGCTTGACCTTTGAACTTTTTGAATCTTTTGCGACTGTTTTGAGCCAGGCTTCATCTGTTCGTCTGGTCTTTCATAAAAAATAGGACTTTTGCCCATTTTCAAGATTTTTCATGTTTCAAACAGGGTTGGAAAACAGAATTTTGAAATGTTTTGATTTCCTAAGTTTTTCGAAAATTCTTATCTTTTGAACTGGTTTTCGAACCAGACATTTGGTTTTGAAAAGTATTTGGGTTTTTGGGGTGTTTACAGATGCCCCTCTTTGGCATTATCCAAATTGATTTGGATAATGGTGAAGAAGATAACACCCCTGTTTGTTTTCTCCCGGATTTGATCTTGAGAATATGGGATCATCCCAAATTTTGAGAAAAAGAACCTTTCTTTTAAAAACCCGATAGGAGGGGATTTTTTTGCCAAAAGGGGACTTTCTATGGATCTAACCTTAAGTGGAGATCACATATGAAATGTTCATGCGTGGATATGCAAAGATGCATGCTATGGATGAGGTGTTAGAAAGGGCGATCTCCTAGAGACCAAATCATATGGTCGAACTTTTGAGACTTTTATGAAGACCTGCTGCTCCAAGTGAGCGGGCCTTACGTATGCTTGATGTTCGAGTTTTTTTGAAATTCGTTTTAAGAGAGAAAACTTTTCTGAACCATCGATCATAAGGACCTTCAGCTCCTTGTGTTTGCCTTTACTCGAGTCTCGACCCTTGCTAATCTAGCAGAGGTTTTATGAGAAAATAAGCCACGTTTCAAAATTTTTACGCCTTACTCAAAACGTCGTATTCTCAAATAAGACGAAATTCAAGTAAGTAAATCCTATTTTTACTTTAGGATTCCCTGAAATGAACCATGTTTCGCTTGGGATAAGTCACAGGGATGGGAAAGAAGTACCACGGTCCCTTCTGAAGTGTCCCATGGTTTGAGGCAAAGAAGGCGGAAAACTGCTCTCTTTTGAGCTTTTTGGCCTTCTTTTTTTTTTTCTTTCTTTTTTCCATAGAGGGTCTCCCTTTGGGAGTATTTTTTCTTTAATCCCTCTTTTCCATAGAAGACTCAAATTTTCTTTTTGATTTGTTTTTCTTTCTTTGGGAAAGGGCTTTTTGGTGGGGATTTCCCCTTGTTTTGGCCAGGTTTTCCTTTTGGAAGGAGAAGAGAAGAGGGGAGGACTTATCCCAAGGTCATACTTGACCCATTCTAGGTTAGCCTATTTAGAAATAGCACGTACAACTTGCAAGTATCTTGTTATATTGAATTCGGCCTTTCTTTGTAAGAAGAAGGATTTTGAAATGTAGCCACGTATTTTGAAAGCTCTGCTTTTTCACAAAATATCGATTCTTTCATTCAGGGTCACCCAACTTACCTTTGATCCTTGGTTTCAAAGTAGATTTTCCCAAAAATATTTTTTTGCAGAATGGGAATTTAACTCAGACCCTATACATGATACTTTTTCAAATACTGAATATTTATGGGATCTGCTAAATTCCTTCCCTCGACATCGGTTAACCAATAAGAATTGTTTGTGGTGGTTCCACGCACGACGTAAGGGCCATCCCACTTGGGCCGCCACTTTCCAAGTGGATGTGGGCCACGATGGTGGATGATTTTCAAAACGAGCTCTCCTACTTCAAAGTGGCGAGGTTTCATATGTTTCTCATAATGTCGGGCGATCCTTTGCCGGTATGCGTGAGCATGGTCCATAGCAAGGAGTCGCCTCTCATCTAATAGATCTAGTTCGGCCATCCTAGCATGCTAAAGCGTCTCTAGGGGGAGGTCGAGTGCGACGGATGTATGAAATGAATGCAGACGTGTATGGATGGGGAGAATGGCGTTTGTGCTGTAAACCAACTCAAAAGGCGTGGCATTTGTGGGAGTGCGGATGGAAGTCCTATAAGCCCATAAGGCTTCATCCAACTTCTCGTGCCATGTTCTACCCTTCTCTAAGGTTTTCTCAACAATGCTGATGAGAGTCTTGTTGGTGGCTTCGGCTTGGCCGTTGCCTTGAGGGTAGTAAGGCGATGAGAAGTGATGATTTATGCCATACTTGTTGCACAGCTTGACCATCCGCTCATTTTTAAATGGGGTGCCATTATCGGACACAAGATCTCTTGGAACTCCAAATCGAGCCAAGATGTTTTTCCTAATGAAGGCCACCACATGTTGTCCCTGGACATTTGTCAGGGAGGCGGCTTCGACCCACTTGGAAAAATACTCAGTGGCTGCTAAAATGAACCTGTGTCCGTTTGAGGCCTTTGGAAAAATTGGTCCTATGATATCAAACGCCCACATAGTGAATGGCCAGGGGCTGACCACGGAATGCAGTGATGATGAGGAGATATGAATGGCGTGACCATGCACTTGACACGGGTGACACTTCCTAACATGATCGTGGCAATCCTTTCTCAGGGTTGACCAAAAATAACCTGCTCTAAGTATTTTCATTGCCATTATGTTGGCATTGACATGACCTCCACATTCTCCATCGTGGAATTCGTGCATAACAATCCTAGCCTCCTCTAGGTCGACGCATCTTAGTAAGATGCCCGTAAAACTCTTTTTGTACAGAACCCCTCCCAAAATCGTGTATCAGGTGGAAATTTTTCGGATGAATGCCTTATCATTAGACGTGGCATCCTCAGTGAATCCCCCATTTTCTAGAAAATTCTTTATGTCATAAAACCAAGGTTTTTCATCAGAATTAGGGTTATTTTGGCAAATTTGCAAATCGTGTATGGAAGGAGTGGGTGAGTGCCATATTTCAAGGGGTCTGGTTCCCAAAGTAGGATCGACCCTTAGGGCTGAACCCAAGGATGAGAGGGCATCAGCGACGCCATTATCCTCTCTTCCTACATGTGTGAGAGTGCACAATTGGAACGACTCAACCAGTCGAGTGGCCAATTCGTGGTATGGAAGCAGTTTTTCATTTCGAACTTGCCAGATTTTTAAAACTTGGTTTATAACAAGGAGGGAATCTCCAAAAACCTCGATGCATGCTGCCCCTAGAGTTTTCGAAACTTTTAAACCTTGTATGAGTGCTTCATACTCGGCTATATTGTTGGAACATTCGAAATCTAGGCGGATTGCTATGGGGATCTCTCCCTTTTCAGGGGATACGAGGATGATCCCGGCACCGGCCCCTCGTTGGTTTCGTGCCCCGTCGAAGTGCATCTTCCACACTTGTTTTTCGAAAGAGTTTGCCAGAATGTGGTTTTGAAAATGGTTTTGCAATATGCCTTCATCAGGCATTTCATTGAGTGTGGGATACACCTCCTCTAGGGGGAAGTCAGCCACGTATTCTGCTAGGGCTTGCCCCTTAATGGAGACCTGGTGGTGGTATTTTAAATCATACTCCATTAGAAGGAGTTGCCATTTGCCCAATCTACCCGTGAGAATGGGTTTTTCGAATAAGTGCTTGATTGGGTCAAGCTTGGACACTATCCAGATCTCATGATCTAGGAAGTAGTGTCGAAATTTCTGGCAGGCCCAAACTAGGGCCAAGCACGTCTTCTCCATGGCCTGATAATTCCTTTCGTAAGCCAGGAGAGTTTTCAAAAGATAGTATATGGCACATTCCTTGTGAGTGTCATCCTCGTATTGAGCTAACAGAGCTCCCAAGGCATTCGCATGCATAGAAATGTAAAGTAGAAGAGGTTTTCCTGGTTTTGGAGGGTTTAAAACAGGGGGATTAACTAAGTACGCTTTTAATCTTTCAAATGATTTTTGGCACTCGTCATCCCATAAAAATTTCGTACCCTTCCTCAACAACTTGTTGAAGGGTTCGCATCTAGTTGCCAGGTTTGAGATAAACCTGCGAATGGACTGCAGGCGACCCTGGAGGCTACGAATCTGCGTGAGGTTGGAGGGTGCAGTCATGTCTATGATGGCTCTACACTTAGAGGGGTCGACTTCTATGCCCCTTTGGCTTACCATAAATCCTAAAAGCTTACCGGATTCTACACCGAATACGCACTTTTGAGGGTTTAGCTTTATGTTGTAAAGTCTAAGCCTTTCGAAAATCTTTTGTAAGCATTCGAGATGAGTGCATCGAGTTTTTGACTTAGCCAGAAGATCATCTACATATACCTCTACGAGCTCATGAATTTGATCGTGAAAGATCGAGGTCATAGCTCTTTGGTACGTGGCGCCAGCATTTTTCAAACCAAAGGGCATGACTGTATAACAGTACGTGCCCCATGGGGTTGTAAAGGCGGTTTTAGCCTGATCTCGTGGGCTTAGTTTGATTTGGTTATACCCTGAATAGCCATCCATGAATGAAAACATTTCATGATTTGCAGTACTATCGACTATCAAATCAATGTTTGGTAAAGGGAAATTATCTTTTGGGGTGGCTTTATTCAGGTGTCTGAAATCGATGCATATTCGAATTTTCCCACTATTTTTTCGAACAACAACTATATTGGATAACCAATCAGAATACGCAATGGGTTTTATAAATCCGGCTTTTAACAAATCTTCTAATCCCTCTTTGACTTGTGAATGCACATTCGGATGTTTCTTCCTAAGCTTTTGTTTTATGGGTTTTGCATCTGAATCTAAGGGTAGACGATGCTCTACAACATTCGGGTCTATACCCGGCATGTCTTCATATGTCCATGCAAACACATCAACGTAGGTTTTCGAAAATGCAATGAATGATGCTTTTTCGTGCTCATGCAGACATGTGCCTACCTTAATGATTTTCGGCTTTAAATCATTCCCTAAGTTTATCTCTATAAAATCCCCTCCTACCAATTTCGAAGGTTTTTCAAAATCGAGAATTTTATGAAATTCAGGGAGCTCAGAAGTAGGATCTTCCTCGAGGGAGTCCAATTCTGGGCCTTGATCATTCTCAAGACTTCTAAATCCTAGGGAATTTGGACTTGATGCACAGTTTTCGCAAACGCTTGGTTTTTGTTTTGGATTTTCTGCGGGTTTTGAAGATTTTGGTCCTTTTATGAAGAGGACTTTCTTTTCAAAATTCTTTTCTCTTTCAAAACCTTTATCAGGAGCTGCTAAATACAGGATTTTGTTTTTGGTATTTTGTAAATTTTCGATTTTTTTGGATTTTTGTAAGGAAAGAACTTTAGGAACTATACAAACAACTCCTTTTTCGAGTTTTTGATCTTTTTCAAATGTTTTTGGTCTTTGGGATTTTTCAATTTTTTGAATTTCGAGTTTTTCAAATGTTTTTGGATTTTTGATTGAGGGATCTTCCATCATACCTACAAAGAAAAAATGCCACTAGTTCGACTCTGAACAAGAGATCTAAATTGTAGGTTTCTGCTTGGGTAGGCTTCAGGGCACCCTTGACGCAGGTGGTCACAGGGGGTGGTTCTGGCGTTATTCTGGGAGTATAGCCGATCCCGTGTCGGCCCTGGTTGGCTTTTGGCAAGATGGGTTCTACGAGACCCTGATTTTGTGCCCCTAGACTTTTGTATGGCATATACCCCATGTTTAATAACATGTTCCATGATTTTTTGTTTTTGGAAAAGTTTTCATATAATTCGTGATCCTGGAACTTGCTATCGTCCATGTTACGCACATAAGGTTTTCTGTCCAGGGGTTTTGGAAATAGTGGATGCTTGGGTTTTCCTGGGATGGTTAGTGTTTTGAGTGGGCCAGCCTTGGGCGGCCCCTGGATGTGTACGACCTTCCTAGGTACCTAAAGGGTGAGCTTCGGTGGTTCGACCATGGTTTGCCCTAAGTTGGCCTCGTAGGCCTGGGAACTTGAAAAGCATGGGGAATTTTGAATCCCCTGAAGCTGCAGATGACTCTCACTTAGGATCACAATGACTTGGTTTTCAAAAGGGATTTTAACACACTTATGGAAGGTGGACGGCACAGCATGCAGGCTGTGTATCCAAGGCCTTCCCAGCAATAGGTTGTAGTGGGGGTGGATGTCCAAAACATGGAATACCCCCACATGAGCTATCCCTCCCGTTTCCATGGGAAGTTCAACGGATCCTAAAGGTCTGGACGCATTTCCATCGTATCCAGTGATTACGATGGTGCTTGGGTTTATGGAAGTTAAGGTGACTCCAATCTGATGTGCTATGTGAAGTGGAAGGATGTTAAGCCCTCCTCCCCCGTCAACTAGGCACCTATCTAGAGAGTGGTGATTTAATACCACCTCGATGTGTAGGGCCTGATTATGGGTTTCATAGGGTCTTTCGAGATCCTCTTCCGAAAACATGATAGGTGTTTTTGCACCTATAGACGCCACTTGATTGGACAAGGATTCTGGGGTTATGTCTGAACTAACCTTTGCTCTTTCTAGAATTTTCTCTAACACGAGTCTATGCCTAGGCGAGGTTTGTATCAGCTCTAGGATGGACATGTTAATGGGAATCTTTGAAAGATGGTTTTCGAAATCATACAAGTTTAAAACGACTTTTCCTTTGTCCGTTTTGGGCAGAACTCCAGGAATACATGCTTTTAAAGGGACAGGCACACTGACCACTTTTTTAGTATTTTGTAGATGTGGGGGTTGATAGATCCTCCCGGATCTTGTCACTTCCCCCACGATCAACCTAGGGTTCGTGCTTAAGATGGCTCTAATCGACTGTTTTGGAGTACCTTGAATTTTCAAAATTGGTTTAATCGGAGACGGAACTCTTGGTGGTCCCCGAATCACTACTTGGGCGGGTTTCCTACGAAGGATGAGTGTAGATGCATAAGCGGAAAAACCAGACTTATATGTACGCGCTAGACTCTTTGAAATCGTGAGAGCACATACCTCTTTGCCCTTCCCACTGGTACTTGCATGATTAGGGAAGGGTTCTTTGAAAATAGCTTGGGCAGACTCCGGTTCCTCAGTGACCTGGAGCCGGCCCTCTGCTATCAAGTTCTCGATTTGGTTTAGGAGGGAAAAACACTGCTTTGTATCATGGCCTTTGAGCCGATGATACTTACAAAATCGATTTAAAAACCTCCCTTTGGAAGTGATTCCTTCGGGGATTTCAGGGAGTTCGATCATGCCTTGGGCGAGTAGGAGGTCTAGGACCTCCGACACAGGTTGCCCCAGCGGAGTATACTCCCTTTTTTCAAATGGTTTTTGTATTTTTTTGTCTTTTCTGTTTTCAAAATTTTCGAAATTCTTTGAAGTGCTTGCCAGCCTTGGATCTACCCGGACATTGGCGATCTTGTGGGGCTTTTCCGCTTTGTCTATGGTGGGTAGCCCGTAATTGCCAGGCTTTTCCAAGCGAGTCTTTGGGTTTACGCTCCCTTTCCACAGGTGGTTGTAAACCCCTTTTTTCAAATTCGTCTCAAAAAGAGATGCTTTTTTAATCAGTTTGTGGAAAGTAGAGATTTCATGTAAAGAAAGAAGAGTTTTCAATTCAGTTTTGAAATTGTCCAGGATGAGCATTACTGTGCATCCTTCGGATATGGGTTCTCGTACTTGTCCAAGGAGAGACCTCCATCGAACGATAAATATATGCACATCTTCGTTCATACCTTGCTTCGTATCCCTCAAAGTGTTCAATGTAGGCGTGACTTCTATGTTGTGTGAAAATCTTTGCATGAAGCAGTTCGCTAACTCTTTAAAAGTTGCGAACTGGCTCAAATCATAGGAAGCCAGCCATTTAGAAGCTATGCCTTTGAGGGATAAGGGGAACCAATATACCCATTTCATCGAGTCCTTCTTTTTCTTGTGGGCTCGACGAGAGAAAAGCTGTAGGTGAGACCTAGGGTCTCCCGTCCCATCATACCGATGGAAATTCGGTATTTCGTCGTCACTGTCTGTTTCGTAATCTAAAGGGAGAAAATCAGACAGGACGTACGTTGTTTTCTCTCTATTTTGCCCTTTCAGCAACTGTTGTAGGGCTTTTCGATCCTTGTGAGTGAAGGAATCGAAGTATTGGTGGCCTTCTATCTCGGAGGTCTCCTTGTTTTTACGAGTTTTTCCAAACTTCTTTTTGGCCTTTATTGGTTCGCCATGTGACGAACACGAATCAGCTGCTTCAGCCTCTTGGCTGAGTGCAGCGACCTTGGCCTCGTATTCTCTTTTTAACTCTTCCTCCTTTTGTTTTCGATTTTTCAAAGATCTTCTAGAATGAGAACTTGAAGAGCATGAGAACCGGCTAGACACTTCATTGGAGTCTGAACTCGACATGACTCCGACGCTTTTAAATCCAACTATGAAATGCAAGAAGACAAAGAGTTAAAACACTTTGAAAACAAACGATTTTTTAGAGATTGGTTTGTTTTGTATCGATTTTTCCTAAAGACCCACGTCCCACCGGGCGTGCCAAATCTCTGGACACGGAAAATCCTCGTCTTCGGGTTCTTAGGCCTGAAGCGAATCTTTTCGTGCTTACGTCGCTTTTTTAAAAAGGGCGTGCCAGCTAGCTTTCTCAAACTAGCGAAGTGATTTTTGAAAATATCTGACTTTTGGGGCGACTGTGGACAAGTGGGTTCTTTTTGTCGCAGACTTTCTTGCACCGGCGCACAAGGGTCAGTCTGTACGCTTTAGGAAAACTCGTTTTTACACAAACACGACTCTTTTTTGAAAACTTGAAAGTGTTTTATCGATTGGTTTTGTCAAATTTGCAACTTTTATACATGGGATCTATGCGCTCCTATGTCTCTCGGGTTTTAGCCGATTTTGGCGTGTAGTCGTGTGCATCTAGTGCTCGATTTAAGGCAAGTACTACACGATTTGACCAATCTGGTTCGATGCAAGTATGCTCCCTATCTCGAGTGTGGCGGATATGCAATGCAAACTCACACAACTTGAAGGGAAAACCCGCAATTTAAAGACATAACAGAAGGGAAATAGCAGAAAGGGAAATATGGCTATATCTTAGATGCGGAAGGGAAAATATATATAGCTATATCTTAAGAGCGAGAAGGCTCAATGTGAGTGAGTGCTTTGAGTGTATAAATTGAAAGGGCAACTCACACGACTTGAACCTTAAAAACCCAGCTGAAAGGGGAAATACGTATATATATGTAAGAGCGGAAAGGCTCAATGTGAGTGAGTGCTTTGAGTGTATAAAATAAAAGACAACTCACACGACTTGAACCTTAAAACCCAGCTGAATATATATAATAGAGCTATATCTTATGGGCTGTCGAGGCCCGTTCTGTGTGCAAAAGGTGTGCAGATAAGAGCGGAAAGGCTCGAGTGTATGTGTGTGATTCGTGTTTCAAACCATAATATTACATCCCGGGGGGAGACTACGCTCCATTATTACAACCCCGTATCAAATTGAATTGAATTTGAAACAACGTAAAGAACCAGATTCGAGCACTTACTCATCGTTTGCTTGGGCTTCCTTTTTCAGCGAAACCTGACCTTGGATATAGCCGTTGGATGGACTTTCCTCTGCGAGATGACCAGCTGCGTAGAAGGTTGATCCTAGATCGTGACCTGGGCTAGATTGGCAAGTTAATGCACTATGGGTTTTGGGCTTAGATATGATAGGTCTAGGGTGGAAAACTAACGGATCTGAGTCAGGTCTAGGTGGTTTGTTTTGGTCGAAGGTTAGCTCAAGGCTCTAAGGGGAAAATCTGACCAGTTAGTGGTCGAGTTAGGGGATGTCTAAGGAAGTGGTTCGTGCGAGATGCGAAGGGATACTCGTCTCACAATGGGTCGAGATTGGTTTAGGGGTAGTGAGTGATCTTAGGGGAAATCCTAAGGTAAGCTCTAGGCAATGCTCGGCCAAAGGGTGGCCGAGCTTGGGCTGGTGTTGGGTGTTTGATCTCACGTGAGATCCTAAGGGAGTGGCTCGGCCAAAGGGTGGCCGAGCTGGGTAAGTGTAGGTTAGTTCTTTTGGTTAGGATCTAACTTAGGTAATGGATTTAGTTTAGGGAAAAGCCTAAAATGAACTCAGCTAGCATGGGGGGGAGTTTAAGGGAAGGCCGAATGGGAGTCCTATAGGGTGGTCGGATGTAGATAGGATGGTTAGGTAGTGGCCGGTAGTTTAGGTTGTGCTAGGTTCGGCTAAGTGAAAATGGTGGCAGCAAGGGGCTGATGTGTAGGTAAGATGGTGGTGGCGTGGGTGGCTAGGAGTGGAGAGGGAGTAGAGAAGGAGCTAGGTAGAGTGGGGGGGGTACTTACCGAATGGGGAGAGGTGGCGGATAGAAGAGAGAAGCCGGGTGTAGATGGGATGGAGAGCAAGTGTGGCGTCCGGCTTGGAGATGGTGGTGGCGTCTGGCTGGGAGATGGTGGTGGATGGAAGAGAGAGGGTGGCGGTGTAGGTGGAGTAGGTGGAGCAGGAGGGAGATGATGGGACTCGGCTGGACTTGTTTAAGGAATTCGTGGGATTTCGGGGTGTTTACAGATGCCCCTCTTTGGCCTTGTCCAAATTGATTTGGATAAGGGCAAAGATGACAAACGCCCCTTTCAATGTCTCCCTAGATCTATCCACGAAGAATATGGGATCGCCCCAATTTTTAGCAAAATCTCAATTTACAAACTCTGGTAGGAGGAGATATCACGCCAAAGGGTCTTTTTATGGAATCTGGTCCTAAATGGGATCATGTTCATGCAAGTACCATGCTTGGAATGCAAATGACATGGGTGCGGTGCCAAGAGTGGCGACCTTCCAGAGACCCAATGTGGTCGAACTCTAGAGACTTACAAGGTCTATTGCTCCAAGTGAGCAAATCCTATGTTGTTCGATGTTCGATTTTCAAAACTGATTTACAAAAGCTATTTACAAAAGGGACAACTGTCCTGAGCCTCGATCCTAAGGATCTCGAGCTCTTTGTGCTTGCCCTTGTTTGAGTCTTAACACTCGCTTATCTAGCGGAGGTTTTATAAGAAAACCAGCTTCATTTCAAATTCCTACGCCTTACTCGAAACGTCGAATTCTCAAATAAGATGAAATTCAAGTAAGTAAATCCTATTTTTACTTTAGGATTCCTCGAAATGAACCATGCTTTAGCTTGGGATAAGCCAGGGATGGGAAAGAGATACCACGGTCCCTTCTGAAGCGTCCCGTGGTTTGAGGCATAGAAGGCGGAAAACTGCACTTTTTGAGCTTTTTGGCCTCTTTTTCCTTTTTTTCATAGAGGGTCTCCCTTTGGGAGTATTTTTTCTTTAATCCCTCTTTTTCATAAGAGAATCGATTTTTCTTTTTGAAGTCTGGTTTCTTTCTTTTGGAAAAAGACTTTGAATGGGGAATTCCCTTTTGTTTTGGGCCTTTGTTTTCCTTTTGGAAATAGGAGAGAAGAGGGGCGGACTTATCCCAAGACTACACTCGATCCATTCCAGATCAGCCTATTTAGAAATAGCACGTACTACTTGCAAGTATCTTGCTATGTTGAACTAGGCCTTTCTTTATAAGAAGAAGGATTTTGAAATGTAACCACGATTTTGAAAACTCCACTCTTTCACAAGTGCGAATTCTCTTACTCAGGGTCACACGAGTTTGCCTTTGCACCTTATTCACATGTCTCAGGGCAGCTATCCCTTTTAAAATTTTCGAAAACTGGAATTTAATCCAGATCCTACACATGATACTTCTTTAAGTATTGAATATTGATAGGATCTGCTAAATTCCTACCTTCTACATCGATCAACCAATACGAATTATTCGTAGTGGTTGCTCGTACAACATAGGGTCCATCCCAGTTGGGGCGCCACTTGCCTAGGGGGTGTGGGCCACGATGGTGGATGGTTTTTAAGACCAGATCTCCCACTTCAAAGTGGCGAGGTCTCATGTGTTTGCTATAATGTCGGGCTATCCTTTGCCGGTATGCACGAGCATGATCCATGGCAAGGAGTCACCTCTCATCTAGCAAATCTAGTTAAGCCATCCTAGCATGCTGAAGCGTCTCTAGGGGGAGGTCGAGTGCTATGGATGTATGGAATGAATGCAGTTGGGTATGAATGGGAAGAATGGCGTTTGTGCCATAGACCAACTCGAATGGTGTGGCATTCGTGGGAGTCCGGATGGAAGTCCAATAAGCCCATAAGGCTTCATCCAGCTTCTCGTGCCATATCCTACCCTTCTCTAAGGTTTTCTCAATAATACTAATGAGAGTCTTGTTTGTGGCTTCGGCTTGGCCATTGCCTTGAGGGTAGTAGGGTGAGGAGAAGTGGTGAGTTATGCCATACGTGTTGCACAACTTAACCATCCGCTCGTTCTTGAATGGGGTACCATTATCAGACACAAGGTCTCGTGGAACCCCAAATCGAGCCAAGATATTCCTCTGGAAGAAAGCCACCACATGTTGCCCCATTACATTGGTTAGGGAAATGGCTTCCACCCACTTGGAGAAATACTCCGTGGCTGCTAAAATAAATCGATGCCCATTCGAGGCCTTTGGAAATATTGGGCCTATGATGTCAAATGCCCACATGGTAAATGGCCAGGGGCTGACCACGGAATGCAATGCAGATGATGGGATATGAATGGCGTGCCCATGCACTTGACACGGATGACACTTCCTAACATGATCGTGACAATCCTTTTTCAGGGTGGACCAAAAATAGCCCCCTCTAAGTATTTTCATTGCCATCATGTTGGCATTAACATGACCTCCACATTCTCCATCGTGGAACTCATGCATCACTATCCTAGCCTCCTCTAGGTCGATACACCTAAGCAGAATGCTGGTAAAACTCTTTTTGTATAAGACCCCACCTAGAATAGTGTATCGGGTCGAAATCTTATGAATGAATGCCTTATCTTTGGATGTGGCATCCTCGGTAAATCCCCCCTTTTCTAAAAATTGTTTTATGTCATAGAACCAGGGTTTTTCAATAGACTCTGGGTTGTTTTGGCAAATATCCAAGTCGTGTGTGGATGGGTGGGGCGCATGCCATATTTCCAAAGATCTGGTCCCTGAAATGGGATCGACCTTCAGGGCTGAACCCAAGGAGGAGAGGGCATCGGCGATGCCATTGTCCTCTCTTCCTACGTGTGTGAGCTTACACGACTGGAAGGATTGGACCAATTGAGTGGCCAACTCGTGATATGGAAGTAGTTTCTCATTACGTACTTGCCAAATTTTTAAAACCTGGTTTATGACAAGGAGCGAATCTCCAAAGACCTCGATGCATGATGCCCCTAGAGTTTTTGAAATCTTTAAGCCTTGTATGAGTGCTTCATACTCAGCTACGTTGTTGGAACATTCGAAATCTAAGCAGACTGCTATGGGAATCTCGCCCTTTTCAGGGGAGATTAGGATGACCCCTGCACTAGCCCCTCGTTGGTTTCGTGTCCCGTCGAAGTGCATCTTCCACACTTGGTTTTCGAAAGAATTTGCCAAAATGTGGTTTTGAAAGTGGTTTTGCAATATGCCTTCATCAGGCATTTCGACAAGAGTGGGATATGCATCCTCTAAGGGGAATTCAGCCACCTAATCTGCTAGGGCTTGCCCCTTAATGGAGATCTGGTGATGGTATTTCAGATCATACTCCATTAGAAGGAGCTGCCATTTGCCCAATCTACCCGTGAGAATGGGTTTTTCGAACAAGTGCTTGATTGGATCAAGCTTGGACACTATCCAGATCTCATGATCTAGGAAATAGTGTCTGAACTTCTGGTAGGCCCAGACTAGGGCCAAGCACGTCTTCTCCATGGCTTGATAATTTCGTTCATATGCCAACAGAGTTTTCGAAATATAGTAGATGGCATACTCCTTATGGGTGTCATCCTCGTATTGAGCCAACAGGGCTCCTAAAGCATTTACATGCACGGAGATGTATAATAAAAGCGGTTTTCCTTGCTTTGGAGGATTCAAAACGGGAGGATTAACCAAATATGCCTTCAGTCCCTCGAAGGACTTTTGGCATTCGTCATCCCATAAGAATTTCATACCCTTCCTCAACAGTTTGTTGAAGGGTTCGCATCTAGTTGCCAGATTCGATATGAATCGATGAACAGATTGTAATCGACCCTGGAGGCTACGGATTTGGGTGAGATTGGAGGGTGGAGCCATGTCTATGATGGCTCGACACTTAGAGGGGTCGACTTCTATTCCCCTTTGGCTCACCATAAAGCCTAGAAGCTTCCTTGATTCTACCCCGAACACACATTTTTTAGGGTTTAGCTTTACTTCGTAAAGCCTAAGCCTTTCGAAAATCTTTTGTAAACATTCGATATGGGTGCATCGGGTTTTTGATTTTGCCAAGAGATCATCTACATACACTTCTACAAGCTCATGAATTTGATCATGGTATGTTGTGCCGGCATTTTTCAAACCAAAGGGCATGACTGTATAGCAGTACGTGCCCCATGGGGTTGTGAAGGCGGTCTTACCCTGATCTCGTGGACTTAGTTTGATTTGATTATAGCCTGAATAGCCATCCATAAACGAAAACATCTCATGATTTGCAGTACTATCGACTGTCAAATCTATGTTTGGTAAAGGATAATAATCCTTTGGAGTGGCTTTATTCAGGTTTCTGAAATCGATGCATATTCGAATTTTCCCAATGGTTTTCCGAACTACAATGATATTTGACAACCAATCAGAATACGCAATGGGTTTTATAAATCCGGCTTTTAGCAGATCTTCTAAACCCTCTTTGACTTGCGTGTGTACATTCGGATGTATTTTCCTAAGCTTCTGCTTTATGGGTTTTCCACTTGCATCTAAGGGAAGATGATGTTCGACAATGCTGGGATCTATGCCTGGCATGTCTTCATACGTCCATGCAAACACATCTAAATAGGTTCGTAGAAATGCAATGAATGCTAACTTTTCAGTTTCATGCAAGCATGCGCCTATTTTGATGGATTTGGGATTGGAATCATCCCCTAGGTTCACTTCTATGAAATCTCCTCCTACTTACTGATTGGGAAGGTCTTTCAAAATCGAGAATCTTATGAAATTCTGGGAGCTCAGAAGTGGGATCTTCCTCAAGGGGATCCACTTCTGGGCTTTGATCATTCTCGTGGGCTATAGACCCGAGGGAATTTGATGCGTGGTTTTTAAAATGACCTGGTTTTGTACTTGGATTTTCAAGTGATTTCGAAACTTTTGGTCTGGCTATGCATACGACGTTTCTTTCGAAATCCTTTTCTTTCGTCAAAGTCCTACCAGGAGCAGCTATATACAAAATCTTTTTGGTATTTTCCAAATTTTCGATTTTTTTTGGGTTTTTGTAAAACAAGAACTTTGGGAACTATACAAAGCACTCTATTTTTGAGTTTTTGTTTTTTTATTGTTTTTGGTTTTTCTTGTTTTTCGATTTTTTTGATTTTAAGCTTTTCAAATGTTTTTGTATTTTTAGAAAAGGGATCTTTCGTCATACCTACAAAGGAAAAACACTACGGGTTAGACTCGGAATAGGAGATCTAAATCGTAGGTTTCTTCTAAGGCAGGTTCCGGGGCACCCTTGACCCAGGTGGTCACAGGGGGTGGCTCCGACGGTATTTGGGGGGTATAGCCGATCCCATATCGGCTTGGATTGGCCCTAGGAAGGATGGGCTCTAGGAGACCCTGGTTCTGTGCCCCTAGACTCTTGTAGGGTGTGTAGCCCATGTTCAACAACATGTTCCATGACTTTTTGTTTTTTGAAAAAGTTGGATACAAGTCGTGGTCCTGGAACATGCTATCGTCCATATTAGGCTCATATGGCCTCTTGTCTAGGGGCTTTGGAAATAGGGAACGCTTGGGTTTTCCTAAGAGGATTAAAGTCGGGAGGGGGCCTGCTTTGGGCGGCCCCTTCACACATACAACCTTCCTAGGTTTGTTCAACACGAGCCGAGGTGGCTCAACCATAATTTGCCCCAGGTTAGCCTCATGGGCCTGGGAGCTTGATAAACAAGGGGAGTTTATGATCCCCTGAAGCTGTGGGTGACTCTCACCTAGGATCACTACGACCTGGTCCCTAAAAGGGATCTTGACACACCTGTGGAAGGTGGATGGCACACCGCACAAACTGTGTATCCAGGGCCTTCCCAGCAATAGGTTATAATGGGGGTGGATGTCCAAGACATTGAACACCGCCGTGTGTTCGATCCCTCCTGTTTCCATTGGGAGTTCGATGGATCCTACAGGTCTAGACGCATTCCCATCGTATCCAGTGATAACGATGGGGCTTGGGTTCACTGAAGTCAAGGTGACTCCGATTTTGTACGCCACATGAAGTGGAAGGATGTTGAGCCCTCCTCCACCATCGACTAGGCACCTGTCCAGAGAGTGGTTGTTGAGAACCACCTCGATATGCAGGGCCTGGTTATGGGGTTGTGAAGGCGGTCTTACCCTGATCTCGTGGACTTAGTTTGATTTGATTATAGCCTGAATAGCCATCCATAAATGAAAACATCTCATGATTTGCAGTACTATCGACTATCAAATCTATGTTTGGTAAAGGATAATAATCCTTTGGAGTGGCTTTATTCAGGTTTCTGAAATCGATGCATATTCGAATTTTCCCAATGGTTTTCTGAACTACAATGATATTTGACAACCAATCAGAATACGCAATGGGTTTTATAAATCCGGCTTTTAGCAGATCTTCTAAACCCTCTTTGACTTGCGTGTGTACATTCGGGTGTATTTTCCTAAGCTTCTGCTTTATGGGTTTTACACCTGCATCTAAGGGAAGACGATGCTCGACAATGCTGGGATCTATGCCCGGCATGTCTTCATACGTCCATGCAAACACATCTAAATAGGTTCGTAGAAATGCAATGAATGCTAACTTTTCAGTCTCATGCAAGCATGCGCCTATTTTGATGGTTTTGGGATTGGAATCATCCCCTAGGTTCACCTCTATGAAATCTCCTCCTACTTACTGATTGGGAAGGTCTTTCAAAATCGAGAATCTTATGAAATTCTGGGAGCTCAGAAGTGGGATCTTCCTCAAGGGGATCCACTTCTGGGCTTTGATCATTCTCGTGGGCTATAGACCTGAGGGAATTTGATGCGTGGTTTTTAAAATGACCTGGTTTTGTACTTGGATTTTCAAGTGATTTCGAAACTTTTGGTCTGGCTATGCATACGACGTTTCTTTCGAAATCCTTTTCTTTCGTCAAAGTCCTACCAGGAGCAGCTATATACAAAATCTTTTTGGTATTTTCCAAATTTTCGATTTTTTTTGGGTTTTTGTAAAACAAGAACTTTGGGAACTATACAAAGCACTCTATTTTTGAGTTTTTGTTTTTTCATTGTTTTTGGTTTTTCTTGTTTTTCGATTTTTTTGATTTTAAGCTTTTCAAATGTTTTTGTATTTTTAGAAAAGGGATCTTTCGTCATACCTACAAAGGAAAAACACTACGGGTTAGACTCGGAATAGGAGATCTAAATCGTAGGTTTCTTCTAAGGCAGGTTCCGGGGCACCCTTGACCCAGGTGGTCACAGGGGGTGGCTCCGACGGTATTTGGGGGGTATAGCCGATCCCATATCGGCTTGGATTGGCCCTAGGAAGGATGGGCTCTAGGAGACCCTGGTTCTGTGCCCCTAGACTCTTGTAGGGTGTGTAGCCCATGTTCAACAACATGTTCCATGACTTTTTGTTTTTTGAAAAAGTTGGATACAAGTCGTGGTCCTGGAACATGCTATCGTCCATATTAGGCTCATATGGCCTCTTGTCCAGGGGCTTTGGAAATAGGGAACGCTTGGGTTTTCCTAAGAGGATTAAAGTCGGGAGGGGGCCTGCTTTGGGCGGCCCCTTCACACATACAACCTTCCTAGGTTTGTTCAACACGAGCCGAGGTGGCTCAACCATAATTTGCCCCAGGTTAGCCTCATGGGCCTGGGAGCTTGATAAACAAGGGGAGTTTATGATCCCCTGAAGCTGTGGGTGACTCTCACCTAGGATCACTACGACCTGGTCCCTAAAAGGGATCTTGACACACCTGTGGAAGGTGGATGGCACACCGCACAAACTGTGTATCCAGGGCCTTCCCAGCAATAGGTTATAATGGGAGTGGATGTCCAAGACATTGAACACCGCCGTGTGTTCGATCCCTCCTGTTTCCATTGGGAGTTCGATGGATCCTACAGGTCTAGACGCATTCCCATCGTATCCAGTGATAACGATGGGGCTTGGGTTCACTGAAGTCAAGGTGACTCCGATTTTGTACGCCACATGAAGTGGAAGGATGTTGAGCCCTCCTCCACCATCGACTAGGCACCTGTCCAGAGAGTGGTTGTTGAGAACCACCTCGATATGCAGGGCCTGGTTATGGGGTTGTGAAGGCGGTCTTACCCTGATCTCGTGGACTTAGTTTGATTTGATTATAGCCTGAATAGCCATCCATAAATGAAAACATCTCATGATTTGCAGTACTATCGACTATCAAATCTATGTTTGGTAAAGGATAATAATCCTTTGGAGTGGCTTTATTCAGGTTTCTGAAATCGATGCATATTCGAATTTTCCCAATGGTTTTCTGAACTACAATGATATTTGACAACCAATCAGAATACGCAATGGGTTTTATAAATCCGGCTTTTAGCAGATCTTCTAAACCCTCTTTGACTTGCGTGTGTACATTCGGGTGTATTTTCCTAAGCTTCTGCTTTATGGGTTTTACACCTGCATCTAAGGGAAGACGATGCTCGACAATGCTGGGATCTATGCCCGGCATGTCTTCATACGTCCATGCAAACACATCTAAATAGGTTCGTAGAAATGCAATGAATGCTAACTTTTCAGTCTCATGCAAGCATGCGCCTATTTTGATGGTTTTGGGATTGGAATCATCCCCTAGGTTCACCTCTATGAAATCTCCTCCTACTTACTGATTGGGAAGGTCTTTCAAAATCGAGAATCTTATGAAATTCTGGGAGCTCAGAAGTGGGATCTTCCTCAAGGGGATCCACTTCTGGGCTTTGATCATTCTCGTGGGCTATAGACCCGAGGGAATTTGATGCGTGGTTTTTAAAATGACCTGGTTTTGTACTTGGATTTTCAAGTGATTTCGAAACTTTTGGTCTGGCTATGCATACGACGTTTCTTTCGAAATCCTTTTCTTTCGTCAAAGTCCTACCAGGAGCAGCTATATACAAAATCTTTTTGGTATTTTCCAAATTTTCGATTTTTTTTGGGTTTTTGTAAAACAAGAACTTTGGGAACTATACAAAGCACTCTATTTTTGAGTTTTTGTTTTTTCATTGTTTTTGGTTTTTCTTGTTTTTCGATTTTTTTGATTTTAAGCTTTTCAAATGTTTTTGTATTTTTAGAAAAGGGATCTTTCGTCATACCTACAAAGGAAAAACACTACGGGTTAGACTCGGAATAGGAGATCTAAATCGTAGGTTTCTTCTAAGGCAGGTTCCGGGGCACCCTTGACCCAGGTGGTCACAGGGGGTGGCTCCGACGGTATTTGGGGGGTATAGCCGATCCCATATTGGCTTGGATTGGCCCTAGGAAGGATGGGCTCTAGGAGACCCTGGTTCTGTGCCCCTAGACTCTTGTAGGGTGTGTAGCCCATGTTCAACAACATGTTCCATGACTTTTTGTTTTTTGAAAAAGTTGGATACAAGTCGTGGTCTTGGAACATGCTATCGTCCATATTAGGCTCATATGGCCTCTTGTCCAGGGGCTTTGGAAATAGGGAACGCTTGGGTTTTCCTAAGAGGATTAAAGTCGGGAGGGGGCCTGCTTTGGGCGGCCCCTTCACACATACAACCTTCCTAGGTTTGTTCAACACGAGCCGAGGTGGCTCAACCATAATTTGCCCCAGGTTAGCCTCATGGGCCTGGGAGCTTGATAAACAAGGGGAGTTTATGATCTCCTGAAGCTATGGGTGACTCTCACCTAGGATCACTACGACCTGGTCCCTAAAAGGGATCTTGACACACCTGTGGAAGGTGGATGGCACAGCGCACAAACTGTGTATCCAGGGCCTTCCCAGCAATAGGTTATAATGGGGGTGGATGTCCAAGACATGGAACACCCCCGTGTGTTCGATCCCTCCTGTTTCCATTGGGAGTTCGATGGATCCTAAAGGTCTAGACGCATTCCCATCGTATCCAGTGATAACGATGGGGCTTGGGTTCACTGAAGTCAAGGTGACTCCGATTTTGTACGCCACATGAAGTGGAAGGATCTTGAGCCCTCCTCCACCATCGACTAGGCACCTGTCCAGAGAGTGGTTGTTTAGAACCACCTCGATATGCAGGGCCTGGTTATGGGTTTCGTAGGGTCTGTCTACATCATCTTCCGAGAAAGTGATGGGCGATTTTGCTCCTAATAAAGCCACTTGGGCAGACAAGGATTCCGAACTTATGTTCAAATCAACCTTGGCCCTTTCTAGAATTTTCTCTAATACAAGTCTATGCCTAGGCGAGGTTTTTATAAGCTCTAGGATAGACATGTGAATAGGAATCTTTGAAAGGTGGTTTTCGAAGTCATAAGGATTTAGGATGACTTTGTCCTTATCTGCTTTTGGCAAACCACTAGGGATACATGCTTTTGAGGGGCCAGGCACACTGACCACCTTTTGAGCACCTTGAAGGTGCGGGGGTTGATAGATCCTCCCGGATCTAGTGACTTCCCCCACGACCAGCCTAGGGTTCGCGCTAAACTTGGCTCTAAGGATGAGCTGAGGAGAACCTTGGATTTTTAAAACTGGTTTTACTGGGGTTTCCACTTTTGGTGGTCCCCGAATGATGACTTGGGCGGGCCTCTTGTATAGTACAAGGATGGGCGCACAAGTAGGTCGACTAGGTTCTGGTTTTTGCACTAGTTCCTTGGAAATGGTGAGGGTACATACCTCCTTTCCTTTCCTACTGCCACTGGCGTGTTTGGGAAAGGTTCCTTGAAGATAGCTTGAGGTGGCTCAGGTTCCGCAGTGACCTGGAGCCGGCCTTCTGCTATCAAGTTCTCAATTTTATTTAAGAGAGAGAAGCAGCGTTTGGTATCATGGCCTTTGAGCCGATGATACTTACAAAATCGGTTTAAATACCCCCCTTTGGACGTGACTCCTTCGGGGATTTTAGGGAGTTCTATCATGCCCTGGGCAAGTAGGAGGTCTAGGACCTCCGACACAGGTTGCCCCAGCGGAGTATACTCCCGTTTTTCAACCGGTTGTTGAAAATTGCGTTCCCTCTTATTTTCTAATTTTTCAAAATTTTTGGAAGTGCCTGCCATGCCTGGATCCACCCCGACATTGGCAATTTTATGGGGCTTTGCCCCTTTGTTCGTCGTGGGCAGCCCATATGCGATGGGCTTTTCCAAACGGGTTTTTGGAACGACACTTCCTTTCCATAAGTGGTCGTATGTCCCTTTTCGCAAGTTGGTTTCGAAAAGGGAGGCCTTTTTGATCAACTTATGGAAAGTTGAAATCTCATGGAGCGAGAGAAGGGTTTTTAACTCGCTTTTGAAATTATCCAGGATGAGCATTACTGCGCATCCTTCGGATATGGGCTCTTGCACTTGGCCCAAAAGTGACCTCCATCTTATAATGAAGGCATGTACGTCTTCATTCATGCCTTGCTTTGTATCCCTTAAGGTATTCAGAGTCGGCGTGACTTCTACGTTGTGTGCAAATCTTTGCATGAAGCAGTTCGCTAACTCTTCAAAAGTAGCGAACTGGCTTAAGTCGTGGGAAGCCAGCCATTTGGCAGCTGTGCCTTTAAGGGATAAAGGGAACCAATACACCCATTTCATCGAGTCCTTTTTCTTCTTATGGGCTCGACGTGAGAAAAGCTGCAAGTGAGACCTAGGGTCTCCCATGCCATCATACCGATGGAAGTTCGGTATTTCATCATCACTGTCTGTTTCGTAGTCCATAGGAAGGAAATCAGACAGGGCGTAGCTTCTTTTCTCTTTATTCTGCCATTTTAGCAACTACTGTAGGGCTTTACGCTCCTTTTGTGTGAAGGACTCGTGGTATTGGTTGCCTTCCATTATGGAGGACTCTTTTTGCTTGCGAGGTTTTTCAGATTTCTTTTTAGGTCATTGTTCACCGTTCGATGAACATGAATCACCTACTTCAGCCTCTTGGCTGAGAGCATCGATTTTGGCCTCAAACTCCCTTCTCAAATCCTCGATTTCATCTAGTTTTATTTTGTTTTTGAAAATCCTCCTAGAGTGAGAACTTGATGCGCATGAGCCTTGGCTCGACACTTCACTTGGATTGGATTTTGACATGCTTTTCAAGCTTTTTCAAAATATCCTAAGTACAAGCAAAGAAAACAAGTTAAAACGACACCTTTTTACAAAATTTTCGCAAGACTTCTACTTACAAACTCGATTTTTGAAAGGCTCACGTCCCACCGGGCATGCCAATCTCTGTAGACGCGCGAAAATCCCCGCCTCTTTGCCTTTTTCAGGGCTCGGAGCGGATCCTCTCGTGTGTCTAAGGCCTATGTATGCAAACAGGGCATGCCAGCTAGCTTAGCTAGCGAAGATATTTTTAACACTGCCTTCTAAACGTGGCGACTGTGAGCAAGTAAGCTCTTGTCGTCGCAGACCTTCTTGCACCGATGCGCAAGGGTCAGTCTGTACGCTTTGCAAAAATTGAGTTTTTGGGATAGAAAGCCTACGAAGCGGTTCGAGGTGTTTAATTCGGGTCTTTTAGATGCGATTGCAGATTTTAGATCACATGGATTTGCACGTGCCTAAGTCTTTCCTTTTATCCCTTTATGGGCCACCTAGTTTGTGTGTTATAAACACTCCACTACATGGGCGAATTTGAGCGGGGCTTGCTTTGATGCAATATGCGTCCTACCTCGTGGTATGGCGTAGATGCAATGCAAACTCACGCTACTCAATGCAATATGCAAGGGTCAGTCTGTACGCTTTGCAAAAATCGAGTTTTGGAGAGAAAGTCTACGAAGCGGTTCGAGGTGTCTATTTTGGGTCTTTAAAATGCGATTGTATGTTTTAGATCACGTGGATTTGCACGTGCCTAAGTCTTTTCTTTTATCCCTTTTTCGGGCCACCTAGTTTGTGTGTTATGAACACTCCACTACATGGGCGAATTCGAGCGGGGCTTGCTTTGATGCAAATATGCGTCCTACCTCGTGGTATGGCGTAGATGCAATGCAAACTCATGCTACTCCAAAGGGAAAACCCGAAATGTAAAGACAATACTGAAGGGAAATAACCGAAGGGAAATAACCGAAGGGAGATATGTATATAGATTATGTATATGAGCCCTTACTCGGGTCTTGCAAATAAGAGCGAAGGCTCAATGTGGGTGCGTGCTAGAATCGAAAGACTTACACACACGACATGAAATTAAACCCAAATATAAATTGCAGTATGGCCTTGACTAAGGTCTTGGGAGTAAGAGCGAAGGCTCAATGTGTGTGAGAGTGCTTGAATTGAAGTACTACACACACGACATAAATGAAACCCAAATATACCTGCAATAAGGCCTTTACTAAGGTCTTGGGAATAAGAGCGAAGGCTCAATGTGTGTGAGAGTGCTTGAATTGAAAGACTTACACACACGACTTGAAATGAAACCCAAATAGTATAGGTCGGCCCTTACTTGGGTCTTTCAAATAAGAGCGAAAGCTCAATGTGTGTGAGTGCTTGAATTGAAAGACAACGCACCCAACTTAAGCAAAACCCTTCGAAAATGAAAATATATATATTTATGTATTAGGGGCTGATTAGGCCCGTGTGTGTTCAAAATCGTGCATGACTAAGAGAGTGCACGTGTGTGGGTGTGCCAAGCCACGTTATTACAAGCGGGGGGAGACTATACTCCGTTATTACAACCCCGTATCAATTTGAATCTCAAGCAAGTATACAACTAAAGACCGAGTTTAGGCACTTACGAGTAGCTGGTCCGTAGAGGCCTTGCTTGAGCGTGGGCTTGGCCTTCGCCTTGGGCTGCAAACGGGAGCTCCGCGAGGGTGGATGACAAAGGGTGCTGGCCGACTGCAAATGGGGCGCGGGATAGGCGCCTCGAAGGTGGCCGGCTGCAAATGGGTGTCGCCTCGATGTGGGGGATTAAAGGGGTTGGACCAAGTGAGTGTTTAGGGTCACTAGGAGAGTCGAGTGTTTAGGGAATGTGGACCTAAGGGGAGTTTAAGGGAAGGCCGAATGGGAGTCCTATAGGGTGGTCGGATGTAGATAGGATGGTTAGGTAGTGGCCGGTAGTTTAGGTTGTGCTAGGTTCGGCTAAGTGAAAATGGTGGCAGCAAGGGGCTGATGTGTAGGTAAGATGGTGGTGGCGTGGGTGGCTAGGAGTGGAGAGGGAGTAGAGAAGGAGCTAGGTAGAGTGGGGGGGGTACTTACCGAATGGGGAGAGGTGGCGGATGGAAGAGAGAAGCCGGGTGTAGATGGGATGGAGAGCAAGTGTGGCGTCCGGCTGGGAGATGGTGGTGGCGTCCGGCTGGGAGATGATGGTGGATGGAAGAGAGAGGGTGGCGGTGCAGGTGGAGTAGGTGGAGCAGGAGGGAGATGATGGGACTCGGCTAGACTTGGGGAAGAAGGGGACCCGGCTGGGATTGGTGAGGGCTGCTAGCTAGGAAAACCCGCCCCCAAGGGGGGGGTTTAAATAGGGATGGGTAGGTCAGTTAGGGCTGGGTTTGGGGTAGTGGTTAGGTGGTTTAGGTAGGGTGGTATGTAGATAAGGGGGGCTGGAAAGGGTTGGGCCAGATATTTTGAAAACTAGGGGTTTGGGTAGATTGTGGGCTAGGGGTGGTTTAGGGGTTTAGGGCTAGGTTAGGTGGTTGGGTTTTAGGGTGAGGTTTAGTGAGCTAGGTTAGGTGATTAGGCTAGGTTTAGGCTAGGATTAGGGAAATTAACCTAGGTTTAGGGAAGGATTAGGGAAGTGGGTTAGGTGATTAGGTTGAGATTAGGCCGGGATTAGGGAAGTGGGTTAGGTGATTAGGCTCAGATTAGGGGTGGATTAGGGTGGCAGGCTAGGATTAGGCATTTTGGGTTAGGTTTAGGTGAAGGAGCTCCCTTTGCATGGCCCATAAACTTTAACCATCTCATGTTGGTGCAGCCCTAGGTTGGGTTTTGGCTAATTACAAGCTTAAACCCACTCAATTAGGCTAACCCACATGATTAACCCCAAACTTGACACACAAGTCAAGCTTAATTACAACCCTCTTGATATTTTCCATCCCCACTCCCTCTCATGCCCATGATCCCACGTGAATTTCAAGTGGGCCCCACCTCCATTTATGAGAAGGTGATGTGGGCCATGGATATGGATATTGGATTGGATCTCTGGATCCAAATCCAAATCCAAATCCACATATGGGTTTGGATTGGGATCTGGATATATATGGTCCAGATCCAATCCAAACTGAACTCTGACTCCTTCGAGCTGGGTTCGAAACGGACGATTCGTGCGGGGCCTGACAACATCAATACTCCGTCTGCGTTGGGTCTTCGCCAACATGGTCGTCCGTCTCCGTTTCTGCCTTCCGGAGATGACTTCAAATGATATTTTGATAAGAACAGGGTCTTGGACGTTCGAGATCTTGGGGGTGTGAATCAGATACAAGAGTTGTTGTACCGGGCTTGACATGTGCTCCGGTTCCGGGCTCTTCTTAGCTCTCCTGGTCCTGTCTTGATCGGGCCAAGCCGCTTTGGGGTTTCAAAACGTGTTTAAAAGGTTTTCAAAAGCTATATTATATATTTTTGAAATACAGAGTTTAAAACATATATACAGGGTTGTCTGGAAGGCTCCTGGGTTTCCAGACTCAAAAATGGCCCTTTGGGGCTGCTTTTACAAAACTAGGTTTGTTTAAGGAATTCGTGGGATTTCGGGGTGTTTACAGAAGCGTCTCTAGGGGGAGGTCGAGTGCAATGGATGTATGGAATGAATGCAATTGTGTATGAATGGGAAGAATGGCGTTTGTGCCATAGACTAATTCAAATGGTGTGGCATTCGTGGGAGTCCGGATGTTAGTCCTATAAGCCCATAAGTCTTCATCCAGCTTCTCGTGCCACATCCTACCCTTCTCTAAAGTCTTCTCAATTATACTAATGAGAGTCTTGTTTGTGGCTGTAGACGCAGAAAATTCCCGCTCCTGGTTCTTAGGCCTGAAGCGAATCTTTTCGTGTGCCTAAGTCATAATTAAGCAAAAGGGCGTGCCAGCTAGCTTACTTAAGCTAGCAAAGATATATTTTAAACCTGACTGTAACATGGCGACTGTGAGGAAGCAAGCTCTTGTCGTCGCAGACCTTCTTGCACCGATGCGCAAGGGTCAGTCTGTACGCTTTTAAAATCGAGTTTTTGAGTGTAAGAACCTACGAAAGCGGTTTGAGGTGTTTTATTCGGGTTTTTTTGTATGACTTTCAGATTTTATTTCACGTGGATTTGCATGTGCCTAAGTCTTTCTTTTTATCCCTTTTTGGGCCAACTAGGTGTGTGTTATGAACACTCAACTAAAATGTGGCAACTTTGAGCGGGAGTTTGGGGTTTGCTTTGATGCAATATGTGTCCTAACTCGTGTTATGGCGTATATGCAATGCAAACTCACGCAACTCCAAAGGGAAAACCCGAATTTAAAAGACAATGCCGAAGGGAAATGACTTGTAATGGAAATTGTCGAAGGGAAATGACTTGTAAATGTAAATTGCCGAAGGGAAATGACTTGTAAATGTAAATTGCCGAAGGGAAATATGGCTATATCTTAAGAGCGGAAAGGCTCAATAGTGCAAGTGTGTGCCGTGTATATATGTAAAGACTACGCACACTATTGAACCTTAAAACCCAAATCTTAAAGACATAGCCGAAAGGGAAATACGTATATAATATATATGGGCCCTTACTTGGGTCTTGCAAATAAGAGCGAAGGTTCAATGTGGGTGCGTGTGAAAATGTAAAGACAATACACACGACTTTAAATGAAACCCAAATATAAATTGCAATATGGCCTTAACTAGGGTCTTGGGAATAAGAGTGAAAGCTCAATGTGTGTGAGTGCGAGAATGGAAGTACTACCCACACGACATGAAATTAAACCCAAATATAAATTGCAATATGGCCTTAACTAAGGTCTTGGGAGTAAGAGCGAAAGCTCAATGTGTGTGAGTGCGAGAATGGAAGTACTACCCACACGACATGAAATTAAACCCAAATATAAATTGCAATATGGCCTTAACTAAGGTCTTGGGAGTAAGAGCAAAAGCTCAATGTGTGTGAGTGTATAATTGAAATACTACACACACGTAAACACCCCGAAATCCCACGAATTTCTCAAACCAACCTGGTTTTTATAAAAGCAACCCCAAAGGGCCATTTTGAGTATGGAAACCCAGGAGCCTTCTAGGCAACCCTGTACATATGTTTTGAACTTTATATTTCAAAAATGTATAATATGGCTTTAAAAACCTTTTAAAACACGTTTTTGAAACCCCAAAGCAGCTTGGCCTAATCAAGACAAGACCAGAGAAGTCAAAGAGAGCTCGAAACCGGAGCACAAGTCGAGCCCGGCACAGCAACTCTCATATTGAATCCACCCCCAGGATCTTGAACGTCCAAGACCTTGTTACCATCAAAACATTACTTGAAATCAGCTTCGGAAGGCGAAAACAGAAGCGGACGATCATGTTGGCGAAGACCCAATGGAAACGGAGTACTGATGCTGTCAGACCCCGCACAAATCGTTCATTTTGAACACAGCCTGAAGGAGTTAGAATTCAATTTGGATTGGATCTGGACCATATATATCCAGATCCTAATCCAAACCCATGTGTGGACTTGGATTTGGATTAGGATCGAGAGATCCAATCCAATATCCATATCCATGGCCCACATCACCTTCTCATAAATGGAGGTGGGGCCCACTTGAATTTCACGTGGGATTATGGGCATGAGAGAGAGTGGGGGAGGATAAGATTAGAGTGTGTTTGTAATTAAGCTTGACTTGTGTGTTAAGTTTGGGGTTAATCATGTGGGTTAGCCTAATTAAAGTGGGTTTAAGCTTGTAATTAGCCAAAACCTAACCTAGGACTGCACCAACATGATGCAACAAGGCCTATGGGTCATGCAAAGGGAGCTCCTTAAACCAAACCTAATAAAAAATCCCTAATCCTAGCCTTTTACCCTAATCCCGTCCTAAACCTAGCCTAATCACCTAACCCACTTCCCTAATCCCGGCCTAATCCCAACCTAATCACCTAACCCACTTCCCTAATCCTTCCCTAAACCTAGTTTAATTTCCCTAAACCTAACCTAATCCTAGCCTAATCACCTAACCCACCCCACTAAACCTCACCCCAAAACCAACCCACCTAGCTAAACCCTAAACCTCTAAACCACCCCACCTAAACCTAGCACACCATCTACCCAAAACCCCTTGTATGAAATTATCTGGCCCCTCCCCAAAACCAGCCCACCTTATCACCACACCACCACCCCTAGACCACCTTACCACTATCCTAATACCAGCCCCAACCGCCCTCTTCAGCCCTATATAAACCCCCCCCAAGGGGCGGGTTTTCCATCTTTTTCCAGCCCAGCCGACCTCAGCCATCTCTCCCAGCCGAGTCTTCTACCTGCACCACAGCCAACCACCACCTTGCTCCACCTGCGCCACTGCCTCCCAATCAAGCACCACCACACCCCAGCCGGCCAGCCACCCGTCGCCACCATTTCCATCCAACCGAACCATCCACTTCAACCACCCGGCTGCTCCTCTTCCATCCACCGCCTTCTCCCCCTTTCAGTTAGTACCCTATCCTTCACTCTACCTCTTCTTCACTCCCCCTCCACTCTCAGCCACCTACACCACCACCACCTCACCCTAACACCACCTACTCGTCACCCTACCCATTCGGCCAAACCTCCACCTTACAACCACCCGCCTCCAACTACTTCCCCTAGCAACACCCGGTCACTCCACTTAACTCCCTAAGACCTACCCATATCACTTCCCCTCAGCCCCTAACTCCACGTTACCCCATACCCTAGCTAGTTCCCTTCCCATCCACAATACCCATAGCCACCCTAGCAGCCGGCCACCACCAAGTCTCCCTTAGTCGGCCACTCCAACCGACTGTACACATCCACTCGGCCAGCCACCCGCCAACCTTAGGCACTCCCTTAGACACTCCCTTAGGCTCCCACTTAGTGCCATCTTTCCTAATAATACACCCTTTAGTGACCCTACTTAGTCACCTTAGCCCAACACACCAAGGTGGCACCTTCCTAGCAGCCGGCCATCTTCAAGGCGCCCTTCCCGCACACCCAAGGCATCCGGCCAGCAGCCCCCCTTGCCGTTCAACTCCGCGGAGCTCCCTCTTGCAGCCCAAGGCGAAGGCTAAGCCCACGCTCAAGCAAGGCATCTTCGGACCAGCTATAAGTAAGTGCCTAACTCGGTCCTTAGTTGTAAACATGCTTAAATTCAATTTGATATGGGGTTGTAATAACGGAGCATAGTCTCCCCCCGCTTGTAATAACGTGGCTTGGCACACCCACACACACGTGCACTCTCTTAGTCGTGCACGATTTTGAACACACACGGGCCTAATCAGCCCCTAAGATATAAATATATATATATACTTTAACTTACGTAGGGTTTTGCTTGAGTTGAGTGTGTTGTCTTTCAATTCAAGCACTCACACACATTGAGCCTTCGCTCTTATTTGTAAGACCCAAGTAAGGGCCGTGCTATACTATTTGGGTTTAATTTCATGTTGTGTGCGTAGTACTTCAATTCAAGCACTCACACACATTGAGCCTTCGCTCTTATTTGTAAGACCCAAGTAAGGGCCGTGCTATACTATTTGGGTTTAATTTCATGTTGTGTGCGTAGTACTTCAATTCAAGCACTCACACACATTGAGCCTTCGCTCTTATTTGTAAGACCCAAGTAAGGGTCGTGTTATACTATTTGGGTTTAATTTCATGTTGTGTGCATAGTACTTCAATTCAAGCACTCACACACATTGAGCTTTCGCTCTTATTCCCAAGACCTTAGTTAAGGCCATATTGCAAGTTATATTTGGGTTTCATTTTATGTCGTGTGTGTAGTCTTTCAATTCAAGCACGCACCCACATTGAGCCTTCACTCTTATTGGTAAGACCCAAGTAAGGGCCCATATATACCCTATATACGTATTTTCCCTTCGGTTATTTCCCTTCGGCATTGTCTTTACATTCGGGTTTTCCCTTTGGAGTAGCATGAGTTTGCATTGCATCTACGCCATACCACGAGTTAGGATGCATATTGCATCAAAGCAAACCCTGTACTCCCGCTCAAATTCGCCCCATGTAGTGGAGTGTTCATAACACACACCTAGGTGGCCCATAAAGGGATAAAAAGAAAGACTTAGGCACGTGCAAATCCACGTGATCTAAAATCTGCAATTGCACTAAAAAGATCCGAATCAAACACCTCGAACCACTCTCATAGGCTTTTTCTACCCTAAACTCGATTTTTAAAGCATACAAACTGACCCTTGCGCATCGGTGCAAGAAGGTCTGCGACGACAAGAGCTTGCTTGCTCACAGTCACCACGTTAGAAGTTAGGTTAAAATATATCTTCGCTAGCTTAGGTAAGCAAGCTGGCACGCCCTGTTTATACAAATAGGACTTAGACACACGAAAGGATCCGCTCTAGGCCTAAGAAACCAGGGAAGCGGAGGTTTTCCGTGTCTACAAATTTTGGCATGCCTGGTGGGACGTGAGTCTTTCAAAAATAGAGTCAAGTCTAGAAGCTTGCGAAAAATTTTCAAAGAGGTGTTTTTTTAACTTATTTTCTTTACTTGTACTTAGGAAATTTTGAAAAAGCTTGGAAAGAATGTCAAAATCCAATCCAAGTGAAGTGTCGAGCCAAGGCTCATGCGCATCAAGTTCTCACTCTAGGAGGATTTTCAAAAACAAGATCAAACTAGACGAGATAGAGGACCTAAGAAGGGAATTTGAGGCCAAAATCGATGCTCTCAGCCAAGAGGCTGAAGTAGGCGATTCGTGTTCATCAAACGGTGAACAAAAGGCCAAAAGAAAATCTGAAAAACCTCGCAAGCACAAAGAGGCCTCCGTAATGGAAGGCAACCAATACCACGAGTCCTTCACACAAAAGTACCGTAAAGCCCTACAGCAGCTGCTGAAAGGGCAAAACAAAGAGAAAAGAAGCTACGCCCTGTCTGATTTCCTTCCTATGGATTACGAAACAGATAGTGACGATGAAATACCGAACTTCTATCGGTATGATGGCATGGGAGACCCTAGGTCTCACTTGCAACTTTTCTCGCGTCGAGCCCATAAGAAGAAAAAGGACTCGATGAAATGGGTGTATTGGTTTACTTTATCCCTTAAAGGCACAACTGCCAAATGGCTGGCTTCCTACGACTTAAGCCAGTTCGCTACTTTTGAAGAGTTAGCGAACTGCTTCATGCAAAGATTTGCACACAACGTAGAAGTCACGCCGACTCTGAATACCTTAAGGGATACAAAGCAAGGCATGAACGAAAACGTACATGCCTTCATTATAAGATGGAGGTCACTTTTGGGCCAAGTGCGAGAGCCCATATCCGAAGGATGCGCAGTCATGCTCATCCTGGATAACTTTAAAAGCGAGTTAAAAACCCTTCTCTCACTCCATGAGATCTCAACTTTCCATAAGTTGATCAAAAAGGCATTCCTTTTCGAAACGAATTTGAGAAAAGGGACATACGATCACTTATGGAAAGGAAGTGTCGTTTCTAAAACCCGCTTGGAGAAGCCCATCACTGACGGGCTACCCACGATGGACAAAGGGGCAAAGCCCCATAAAATCGCCAATGTCCGGGTGGATCCAGGCATGGCAGGCACTTCCAAAAATTTTGAAAAACTAGAAAACAAAAGGGAGCGAACCTTTCAAACACTGGTTGAAAAATGGGAGTACACTCCGCTGGGGCAACCTGTGTCGGAGGTCCTAGACCTCCTACTTGCCCAAGGCATGATAGAACTCCCCGAAATCCCTAAAGGAGTCACTTCCAAAGGGGGGTATTTAAATCGATTTTGTAAGTATCATCGGCTCAAAGGCCATGATACCAAACGCTGTTTCTCCCTTTTAAATAAAATTGAGAACTTGATAGAGGAGGGCCGACTCCAAGTCACTGTGGAACCTGAGCCACCTCAAGCTATCTTCAAAGAACCCTTTCCCAAGCACGCCAGTGGCAGTGGGAAATGAAAGGAGGTATGTACCCTCACTTTTTCTAAGGAACTAGCGCAAAAACCTGAGTCTGGTCGACCCACTTGTGCGCCCACTCTTGTACTATACAAGAAGCCCGCCCAAGTCGTCATCCGAGGACCACCAAGAGCTGAATCCTCGGTTAAACCAATTTTAAAACTTCAAGGTACTCCTCAACTCATCCTTAGAGCCAAATTTAGTGTGAACCCTAGGCTGGTCATGGGGGAAGTGACTAGATCCAGGAGGATCTATCAACCCCTGCACCTACAAAGTGCTAAAAAGGTGGTTAGTGTGCCTGGCCCCTCAAAAGCATGTATTCCTGGAGTTCTGCCAAAAGCAGACAAGGATAAAGTCATCCTAAATCCTTATGACTTCGAAAACCACCTTTCAAAGATTCCTATCCACATGTCTATCCTAGAGCTTATACAAACCTCGCCTAGGCATAGACTCGTGCTAGAGAAAATTCTAGAAAGAGCCAAGGTTGATTCGAACATAAGTCCGGAATCCCTGTCTGCCCAAGTGGCTTTATTAGGAGCAAAATCGTCCATCACTTTTTCGAAAGATGATGTAGATAGACCCTATGAGTCCCATAACCAGGCCCTGCATATCGAGGTGGTTCTGAATAACCACTCTCTGGACAGGCACCTAGTCGATGGGGGAGGAGGGCTCAACATCCTTCCACTTCATGTGGCGTATCAAATCGGAGTCACCTTGACTTTAGTGAACCCAAGCCCCATCGTTATCACTGGATACGATGGGAATGCGTCTAGACCATTAGGATCAATCGAACTCCCAATGGAAACGGGAGGGATCACACACACAGGTGTGTTCCATGTCTTGGACATCCACCCCCTTTATAACCTGTTGTTGGGAAGGCCCTGGATACACAGTTTGTGCGCTATGCCATCCACCTTCCACAGGTGTGTCAAGATCCCTTTCAGGGACCAGGTCGTAGTGATCCTAGGTTAGAGTCACCCACAGCTTCAGGGGATCATAAATTACCCTTGTTTATCGAGCTCCTAGGCCCATGAGGCTAACCTGGGGCAGATTGTGATTGAGCCGTCAAGGCTCGTGTTAAACAACCCTAGGAAGGTTGTATGTGTGAAGGGGCCGCCCAAAGCAGGCCCCCTCCCGATTCTAACTCTTCTAGGAAAACCCAAGCATTCCCTATTTCCAAAGCCCTGGACAAGAGGCCATATGAGCACAATATGGACGATAGCAAGTTCCAGGACCACAATCTTTATCAAAAATTTTCCAAAAACAAAAAATTGTGGAACATGTTGTTGAACATGGGCTACACGCCCTACAAAAGTCTAGGGGCACAGAACCAGGGTCTCCTAGAGCCCATCCTTCCTAGGGCCAACCCAAGCCGATATGGGATCGGCTATACTCCCAGAATACCGCCAGAGCCACCCCCTGTGACCACCTGGGTCAAGGGTGCCCTAGAACCTGCCTTAGAAGAGACCTACGATTTAGATCTCCTATTATGAGTCTAACCCGTAGTGTTTTCCCTTTGTAGGTATGACGGAAGATCCCTTTTATAAAAATACAAAAACATTTGGAAAACTTAAAATAAAAAAAATCGAAAAAGGAGAAAAGCCAAAAACAAGGGAAAAACAAAAACTCAAAAATAGAGTGCTTTGTATAGTTCCTAAAGTTCTTGTTTTACAAAAACCCAAAAAAATCGAAAATTTGGAAAATACCAAAAAGATTTTGTGTATAGCTGCTCCTGGTAGGACTTTGGCAAAAGAAATGGATTTCGAAAGAAACGTCTCTGCATAGCCAAACCAAAAATTTCAAAATCAATTGAAAATCCGAGTACAAAACCAGGTCATTTTGAAAATCACGCATCAAATTCCCTCGGGTCTATAGCCCACGAGAATGATCGAAGCCCTGAAGTAGATCCCCTTGAGAAAGATCCCACTTTTGAGCTCCCAGAATTTCATAAAATTCTCGATTTTGAAAGACCTTCCAATTCAATAGGAGGAGATTTCATAGAGGTGAACCTAGGGGATGATTCTAATCCCAAAACCATCAAAATAGGCGCATGCTTGCATGAACATGAAAGATCAGCATTCATTGCATTTCTACGAACCTATTTAGATGTGTTTGCATGGACGTATGAAGACATGCCGGGCATATACCCCAGGAGTGTCGAGCATCGTCTTCCCTTAGATGCTGATATAAAACCCATAAAGCAGTAGCTCAGGAAAATACACCCGAACGTACACACGCAAGTCCAAGAGGGTTTAGAAGATATGCTAAAAGCCGGATTTATAAAACCCATTGCGTATTCTAATTGGTTGTCAAAGATCGTTGTAGTTCGAAAAACCAATGGAAAAATTCGAATATGCATCGATTTCAGAAACCTGAATAAAGCCACTCCAAAGGATAATTATCCTTTACGAAACATAGATTTGATAGTCGATAGTACTGCAAATCATGAAATGTTTTCATTTATGGATGGCTATTTAGGCTATAATCAAATCAAACTAAGTCCACGAGATCAGGGCAAGAACGCCTTCACAACCCCATGGGGCACGTACTGCTATACAGTCATGCCCTTTGGTTTGAAAAATGCCGGCGCGACATACCAACGAGCCATGACCATGATCTTCCATGATCAAATTCATGAGCTCGTAGAAGTGTATGTAGATGATCTCTTGGCGAAATCCAAAACCCGATGCACCCATATCGAATGTTTACAAAAGATTTTCGAAAGGCCTAGGCTTTACAAAGTAAAGCTAAACCCTCAAAAATGTGTATTCAGGTTAGAATTTGGGAAGCTTCTAGGCTTTATGGTGAGCCAAAGGGGTATAGAAGTCGACCCCTCTAAGTGTCGAGCCATCATAGACATGGCTCCACCCCTCTAAATGACGAATGCCAGAAGTCCTTCGAGAGACTAAAGGCATACTTGGTTAATCCCCCCGTTTTAAATCCTCCAAAGCAAGGGAAGCCGCTTTTACTTTACATCTCCGTGCATGCGAATGCTTTAGGAGCCCTATTGGCACAATACGAGGATGACACCCATAAGGAGTATGCCATCTATTATATTTCAAAAACTCTCTTGGCTTATGAACGAAATTATCAAGCCATGGAGAAGACGTGCTTGGCCCTAGTCTGGGCCTGCCAGAAATTCAAACACTATTTCCTAGATCATGAGATCTGGATAGTGTCCAAGCTTGATCCAATCAAGCACTTGTTCGAAAAACCCATTCTCACAGGTAGATTGGGAAAATGTCCACTCCTTCTAATGGAGTATTTCGCATGTTCTAGGATGACGACTTATATCAAACTTTTTCGAAAAACAAAAAGTCATGGAACATGTTGTTAAACATGGGCTACACGACCTACAAGAGTCTAGGGGCACAGAACCAGGGTCTCCTAGAGCCCATCCTTCCTAGGGCCAATCCAAGCCGATATGGGATCGGCTATACCCCCCAAATACCGTCGGAGCCACCCCTTGTGACCACCTGGGTCAAGGGTGCCCCGGAAACTGCCTTAGAAGAAACCTACGATTTAGATCTCCTATTCCGAGTCTAACCCGTAGTGTTTTTCCTTTGTAGGTATGACGAAAGATCCCTTTTCTAAAAATACAAAAACATTTGAAAAGCTTAAAATCAAAAAAATCGAAAAACAAGAAAAACCAAAAACAATGAAAAAACAAAAACTCAAAAATAGAGTGCTTTGTATAGTTCCCAAAGTTCTTGTTTTACAAAAACCCAAAAAAAATCGAAAATTTGGAAAATACCAAAAAGATTTTGTATATAGCTGCTCCTGGTAGGACTTTGACAAAAGAAAAGGATTTCGAAAGAAACGTCGTCTGCATAGCCAGACCAAAAGTTTCGAAATCACTTGAAAATCCAAGTACAAAACCAGGTCATTTTAAAAACCACGCATCAAATTCCCTCAGGTCTATAGCCCACGAGAATGATCAAAGCCCAGAAGTTGATCCCCTTGAGGAAGATCCCACTTCTGAGCTCCCAGAATTTCATAAGATTCTCGATTTTGAAAGACCTTCCCAATCAGTAAGTAGGAGGAGATTTCATAGAAGTGAACCTAGGGGATGATTCCAATCCCAAATCCATCAAAATAGGCGCATGCTTGCATGAAACTGAAAAGTTAGCATTCATTGCATTTCTACGAACCTATTTAGATGTGTTTGCATGGACGTATGAAGACATGCCGGGCATAGATCCCAGCATTGTCGAATATCATCTTCCCTTAGATGCAAGTGTAAAACCCATAATGCAGAAGCTTAGGAAAATACATCCGAATGTACACACGCAAGTCAAAGAGGGTTTAGAAGATCTGCTAAAAGCCGGATTTATAAAACCCATTGCGTATTCTGATTGGTTGTCAAATATCATTGTAGTTCGGAAAACCATTGGGAAAATTCGAATATGCATCGATTTCAGAAACCTGAATAAAGCCACTCCAAAGGATTATTATCCTTTACCAAACATAGATTTGATAGTCGATAGTACTGCAAATCATGAGATGTTTTCGTTTATGGATGGCTATTCAGGCTATAATCAAATCAAACTAAGTCCACGAGATCAGGGTAAGACCGCCTTCACAACCCCATGGGGCACGTACTGCTATACAGTCATGCCCTTTGGTTTGAAAATTGCCGGCGCAACATACCAACGAGCCATGACCACGATCTTCCATGATCAAATTCATGAGCTTGTAGAAGTGTATGTAGATGATCTCTTGGCGAAATCCAAAACCCGATGCACTCATATCGAATGTTTACAAAAGATTTTCGAAAGGCCTAGGCTTTACAAAGTAAAGCTAAACCCTCAAAAATGTGTATTCGGGTTAGAATTTGGGAAGCTTTTAGGCTTTATGGTGAGCCAAAGGGGAATAGAGGTCGACCCTCTAAGTGTCGAGCCATCATAGATATGGCTCCACCCTCCAATCTCACCCAAATCCGTAGCCTCCAGGGTCGTTTACAATCCGTTTGCCGATTCATATCGAATCTGGCAACTAGATGCGAACCCTTCAACAAACTGTTGAGGAAGAGCACGAAATTCTTATGGGATGACGAATGCTAGAAGTCCTTCGAGAGACTGAAGGCATACTTGGTTAATCCCCCCGTTTTGAACCCTCCAAAGCAAGGAAAACCGCTTTTATTATACATCTCCGTGCATGCGAATGCTTTAGGAGCCCTGTTGGCTCAATACGAGGATGACACCCATAAGGAGTATGCCATCTACTATATTTCGAAAACTCTCTTGGCTTATGAACGAAATTATCAAGCCATGGAAAAGACGTGCTTGGCCCTAGTCTGGGCCTGCCAGAAATTCAGACATTATTTCCTAGATCATGAGATCTGGATAGTGTCCAAGCTTGATCCAATCAAGCACTTGTTCGAAAAACCCATTCTCACGGGTAGATTGGGCAAATGGCAACTCCTTCTAATGGAGTATGATCTGAAATACCATCACCAGTTCTCCGTTAAGGGGCAAGCCCTAGCAGATTACGTGGCTGAGTTCCCCTTAGAGGACTCATATCCCACTCTTGTCGAAATGCCTGATGAAGGCATATTGCAAAACCATTTTCAAAACCACATTTTGGCAAATTCTTTCGAAAACCAAGTGTGGAAGATGCACTTCGATGGGGCACGAAACCAACGAGGGGCTGGTGTTGGGGTCATCCTAATCTCCCCTGAAAAGGGCGAGATTCCCATAGCAGTCCGCTTAGATTTCGAATGTTCCAACAACGTAGCTGAGTATGAAGCACTCATACAAGGCTTGAGGATTTCGAAAACTCTAGGGGCATCACACATCGAGGTCTTTGGAGATTCGCTCCTTGTCATAAACCAGGTTTTAAAAATTTGGCAAGTACGTAATGAGAAACTACTTCCATATCACGAGTTGGCCACTCGATTGGTCCAGTCCTTCCAATCGTGTAAACTCACACACGTAGGAAGAGAGGACAATGGCATCGCCGATGCCCTCTCCTCCTTGGGTTCAGCCCTGAAGGTCGATCCCATTTCAGGGACCAGATCTTTAGAAATATGGCATGCGCCCCACCCATCCACACACGACTTATACATTTACCAAAATAACCCAGAGTCTATTGAAAAACCCTGGTTTTATGACATAAAACAATTTTTAGAAAATGGGGGATTCGCCGAGGATGCCACATCCAAAGATAAGGTCTTCATTCGTAAGATTTCAACCCGATACATCATTCTTGGTGGGGTTTTATACAAAAAAAGTTTTACCGGCATTCTGCTTAGGTGTATCGACCTAGAGGAGGCTAGGATAGTGATGCGCGAATTCCACGATGGAGAATGTGGAGGTCATGTTAATGCCAACATGATGGCAATGAAAATACTTAGAGGGGGCTATTTTTGGTCCACCCTGAAGAAGGATTGCCACGATCATATTAGGAAGTGTCATCCATGTCAAGTGCATGGGCACGCCATTCATATCCCTTCATCTGCATTGCATTCCGTGGTCAGCCCCTGGGCTTATAGGACTTCATCCAGACTCCCACGAATGCCACACCATTCGAATTGGTCTATGGCACAAACGCCATTCTTCCCATTCATACTCAACTGCATTCATTCCATACATCCATAGCACTCGACCTGCCCCTAGAAATGCTTCAGCATGCTAGGATGGCCGAACTAGATTTGCTAGATGAGAAGCGACTCCTTGCCATGGATCATGCCCATGCATACCGGCAAAGGATAGCCTGACTTTATAGCAAACACATAAGACCTCGCCACTTTGAAGTGGGGGATCTGGTTTTAAAAACCATCCATCATCGTGGCCCACACCCCCTGGGCAAGTGGCGCCCCAACTGGGATGGACCCTATGTTGTACGAGCAACCACTACAAACAATTCGTATTGGTTGATCGATGTAGAAGGTAAGAATTTCGCAGATCCTATCAATATTCAATACTTAAAGAAGTATCATGTGTAGGATCTGAATTAAATTCCATTTTTCAAAAAATTTTAGGGATAGCTGCCCTGAGACATGTGAATAAGGTGCAAAGGCAAAGTCGTGTGACCCTGAGTGAGAGAATTCGCACTTGTGAAAGAGTGGAGTCTTCAAAATCGTGGTTACATTTCAAAATCCTTCTTCTTACAAAGAAAGGCCTAGCTCAATATGGCAAGATACTTGCAAGTAGTACGTGCTATTTCTAAATAGGCTGATCTGGAATGGATCGAGTGTAGGCTTAGGATAAGTCATCCCCTCTTCTTTTCTCCTTCCAAAAGGAAAACAAAGGCCCAAACAAAAGGGAATTTCCCAATCAGAGTATCTTTCCAAAAGAAAGAAACCAGAATTCAAAAGAAAAATCGATTCTCTTATGAAAAAGAGGAATTAAAGAAAAAATACTCCCAAAGGGAGACCCTCGATGAAAAAAAGGAAAAAGAGGCCAAAAAACTCAAAAAGAGCAGTTTTCCGCCTTCTATGCCTTAAACCACGGGACGCTTCAGAAGGGACCGTGGTATCTCTTTCCCATCCCTGGCTTATCCCAAGCTAAAGCATGGTTCATTTCGAGGAATCCTAAAGTAAAAATAGGATTTACTTACTTGAATTTCATCTTGTTTTAGAATTCAACGTTTCGAGTAAGGCGTAGGAATTTGAAATACAGCTTGTTTTCTTATAAAAACCTCCGCTAGATAAGCGAGTGTTAAGACTCAAACAAGGGCAAACACGAAGAGCTTGAGATCCTTAGGATCGAGACTCAAGACAATTGTCCCTTTTGTAAATAGCTTTTGTAAATAAGTTTTGAAAACTGAACATCGAACAGCATAGGATTTGCTCACTTGGAGCAACATACCTTATAAGTCTCTAGAGTTCAACCACATCTGGTCTCGGGGAGGTCGCCACTCTTAGCACCACACCCATGTCATCTGCATTCCACGCATGGCACTTGCATGATCCCATTTTAGGACCAGATTCCATAAGTAAGACCTTTTGGCGTGATATCTCCTCCTACCAGAGTTTGTAAATTGAGATTTTGCTAAAGATTGGGGCGATCCCATATTCTTCGTGGCTAGATCTAGGGAGACATTGAAAGGGGTGTTTGTCATCTTTGCCCTTATCCAAATCGATTTGGACAAGGCCAAAGAGGGGCATCTGTAAACACCCCGAAATCCCACGAATTTTTCAAATTCATCTGGTTTCGTAAAAGCAGCCCCAAAGGGCCATTTTGAGTCTGGAAGCCCAGGAGCCTTCCAGACAACCCTGTACATATGTTTTGAACTCTGTATTTCAAAAATATATAATAGGACTTTAAAATCTTTTTAAAACATGTTTTGAAACCCCGAAGCAGCTTCGGCCTAATCCAGACAGGACCAGGAGAGCCCGGAACCGGAGCACATGTCGAGCCCGGCACAGCAACTCTCGTTCAAATCCACACCCCCAGGATCTCGAACGTCCAAGACCCTGTTATCATCAAAACATCATTTAAAGCCATCTCCAAAAGGCGAAAACAGAGGCGGACGATCATGTTGGCGAAGACCCAACGCAGACGGAGCACTGATGCTGTCAGGCCCCGCACAAACCGTTCGTTTCGAACATAGCTCGAAGGAGTCAGAGTTCAGTTTGGATTGGATCTGGACCATATATATCCAGATCCCAATCCAAACCCATGTATGGACTTGGACTTGGATTTGGATTCAAAAATCCAATCCAATATCCATATCCATGGCCCACATCACCTTCTCATAAATGGAGGTGGGGCCCACTTGAATTTCACGTGGGATTATGGGCATGAGAGAGAGTGGGGGTGGATAAGATCAAAGAGTGTTGTAATTAAGCTTGACTTGTGTGTCAAGTTTGGGGTTAATCATGTGGATTAGCCTAATTAAGTGGGTTTAAGCTTGTAATTAGCCAAAACCTAACCTAGGGCTGCACCAACATGATGTGGTTAAGGTCTATGGGCCATGGAAAGGGAGTTCCTTCACCTAAACCTAACCAAAAATACCTAATCCACCCCTAATCTGAGCCTAATCACCTAACCTACTTCCCTAATCCTGGCCTAATCCCAACCTAATCACCTAACCCACTTCCCTAATCCTTCCCTAAACCTAGGTTAATTACCCTAAACCTAGCCTAATCCTAGCCTAATCACCTAACCTAGCTCACTAAACCTCACCCTAGAACCAACCCACCTAACTAAACCCTAAACCTCTAAACCACCCCTAGCCCACAACCTACCCAAACCACTTGTATCTAAAATATCTGGCCCTACCCTTTCCAGCCCACCTTATCATCATACCACCCTACCTAAACCACCTAACCACTACCCCAAACCCAGCCCTATATAAACCCCCCCCCTTGGGGGCGGGTTTCATAACCTAGGAGCCCACCCATTCCCAGCCGGGTCCTCCACATCCCCAAGCTCAGCCGAATTCCACCTGCTCCACCTGCTCCACATCCCACCACCACCTGCACCACCACCTACACCACCACCTTCCAGCCGAACGCCACCACCTACACCACTTCCTTCCAGCCGAGCGCCACCCTCTCTTCACTCGGTAAGTCCCCTACATCCTACCTTACCACCTCTTCACTCCCTCTCCACTCTCAACCACCTAATCCACTACCCTATCATCCTAACACTAGCCCGTCCACCTGCTGCCACCAGCCCCACTCAGCCGAACCCATAGCACCCTAACCACCCGCCACCACCTAGACCTTTTAGCTCTATTCGGCCACCCTATCCGACTCCCTAAAACCTGCCCATATCATCCCAATACACCTACTACAACCACTACCACCTGGTCCCATCTCCTAGCTAGTTCCCCTACCTTACATCACTTTTAGCCACCCCAACAATCCGCCACCACCAAACTCCCCCATTCGGCCACTCCAACCGACTGTCATCCCCTTTCTTCGGCCAACCATCCGCCAGCCATCACCATATCCTAGCTAGTTCCTTCCCTTAGTGCCATACTCCCTTAGTGACCCTACTTACGTCCTTTAACCCAACACACCAAAACCAGCCCTTCCTTAACAACTGGCCATCTTCAAGGCGCTCCTCCACGCATCAAGGACATCCGGCCAGCACCTCCCCTTGCCATTCAACCTCGCGGAGCTCCCTTTTGCAGCCCAAGGCGAAGGCCAAGCCCATGCTCATGCAAGGCATCTTCGGACCAGCTATTAGTAAGTGCCTAACTCGGTCTTTAGTTGTATACTTGCTTGAGATTCAATTCGATACGGGGTTGTAATAACGGAGCATAGTCTCCCCCCGCTTGTAATAACGTGGCTTGGCACACCCACACACGTGCACTCTCTTAGTTGTGCACGATTTTGAACACACACGGGCCTAATCAGCCCCTAATACATAAATATATACATATACTTTAATTTTGTAGGGTTTTGCTTAAGTTGGGTGTGTAGTCTTTCAATTCAAGCACTCACACACATTGAGCCTTCGCTCTTATTTGAAAGACCCAAGTAAGGGCCGACCTATACTATTTGGGTTTTCATTTCATGTCGTGTGTGTAAGTCTTTCAATTCAAGCACTCACACACATTGAGCCTTCGCTCTTATTTGAAGGACCCAAGTAAGGGCCGACCTATACTATTTGGGTTTAATTTCATGTTGTGTGCGTAGTACTTCAATTCAAGCACTCACACACATTGAGCTTTCGCTCTAATTCCCAAGACCTTAGTCAAGGCCATACTGCAAGTTATATTTGGGTCTAATTTCATGTCGTGTGTGTAAGTCTTTCAATTCAAGCACGCACCCACATTGAGCCTTCGCTCTTATTTGCAAGACCCGAGTAAGGGGCCATATACCTATTCTATATACATATCTCCCTTCGGCATTTACTTTACAAGTCATTTCCCTTCGGTTATTTCCCTTCGGCATTGTCTTTACATTTCGGGTTTTCCCTTTGGAGTAGCGTGAGTTTGCATTGCATCTACGCCATACCACGAGGTAGGACGCATATTGCATCAAAGCAAGCCCCGCTCGAATTCGCCCATGTAGTGGAGTGTTCATAACACACAAACTAGGCGACCCACAAAGGGATAAAAGAAAAGACTTAGGTACGTGCAAATCCACGTAATCTAAAATCTGCAATCGTATCTAAAAGACCCGAATTAGACACCTCGAACCGCTTCGTAGGCTTTCTATCCCAAAAACTCAATTTTTGCAAAGCGTACAGACTGACCCTTGCGCATCGGTGCCAGAAGGTCTGCGACGACAAGAGCTCACTTGCTCACAGTCGCCACGATTAGAAGTCAGTTTAAAATATATCTTCGCTAGCTTAGGTAAGCTAGCTGCCACGCCCTGTTTACATAAATAGGCCTTAGACGCACGAGAGGATCCACTCCAAGCCCAGAAAAGGCAGAACAAGTGCGGGGATTTTCGCGCGTCTACAATATCCCATCATCTACATTGCATTCCGTGGTCAGCCCCTGGCCATTTACCATGTGGGCGTTTGACATTGTAGGCCCAATATTTCCAAAAGCCTCGAATGGGCATCGATTTATTTTAGCAGCCACGGAGTATTTCTCCAAGTGGGTGGAAGCCATTTCCCTAACCAACGTGCTGTGTAGACGCGCGAAAATCCCCGCCTCTCGCCTTTTCAAGGCTCGGAGCGGATCCTCTCGTGTGTCTAAGGCCTATGTATGCAAACAGGGTGTGCCAGCTAGCTTACCTAAGCTAGCGAAGATATTTTTAACACTGACTTCTAAACGTGGCGACTGTGAGCAAGTGAGCACTTGTCGTCGCAGACTTTCTTGCACCGATGTGCAAGGGTCAGTCTGTACGCTTTGCAAAAATCGAGTTTTTGGAGAGAAAGTCTATGAAGCGGTTCGAGGTGTCTATTTCGGGTCTTTAAAATGCGATTGCATGTTTTAGATCACGTGAATTTGCACGTGCCTAAGTCTTTTCTTTTATCCCTTTTCGGGCCACCTAGTTTGTGTGTTATGAACACTCCACTACATGGGCGAATTCGAGCGGGGCTTGCTTTGATGCAAATATGCATCCTACCTCGTGGTATGGCGTAGATGCAATGCAAACTCACGCTACTCCAAAGGGAAAACCTGAAATGTAAAGACAATACTGAAGGGAAATAACCGAAGGGAAATAACCGAAGGGAGATATGTATATAGATTATGTATATGAGCCCTTACTCGGGTCTTGCAAATAAGAGCGAAGGCTCAATGTGGGTGCGTGCTTGAATTGAAAGACTTACACACACGACATGAAATTAAACCCAAATATAAATTACAGTATGGCCTTGACTAAGGTCTTGGGAGTAAGAGCGAAGGCTCAATGTGTGTGAGTGCTTGAATTGAAGTACTACACACACGACATAAATGAAACCCAAATATAACTGCAATAAGGCCTTTACTAAGGTCTTGGGAATAAGAGCGAAGGCTCAATGTGTGTGAGAGTGCTTGAATTGAAAGACTTACTCACACGACATGAAATGAAACCCAAATAGTATAAGTCGGCCCTTACTTGGGTCTTTCAAATAAGAGCGAAAGCTCAATGTGTGTAAAAGTGCTTGAATTGAAAGACTTACTCACACGACTTGAAATGAAACCCAAATAATATAGGTCGGCCCTTACTTGGGTCTTTCAAATAAGAGCGAAAGCTCAATGTGTGTGAGAGTGCTTGAATTGAAAGACTTACACACACGGCATGAAATGAAACCCAAATAGTATAGGTCGGCCCTTACTTGGGTCTTTCAAATAAGAGCGAAAGCTCAATGTGTGTGAGTGCTTGAATTGAAAGACGACGCACCCAACTTAAGCAAAAACCCTTTGAAAATGAAAGTATATATATCTACTTATGTATTAGGGGCTGATCAGGCCCGTGTGTGTTCAAAATCGTGCACAACTAAGAGAGTGCACGTGTGTGGGTGTGCCAAGTCACGTTATTACAAGCGGGGGGAGACTATGCTCCGTTATTACAACCCCGTATCAAATTGAATCTCAAGCAAGTATACAACTAAAGACCGAGTTAGGCACTTACTAGTAGCTGGTCCGTAGAGGCCTTGCTTGAGCGTGGGCTTGGCCTTCGCCTTGGGCTGCAAACGGGAGCTCCGCGAGGGTGAATGACAAAGGGTGTTGGCCGGCTGCAAGTGGGGCGCGGGATAGGCGCCTTGAAGATGGCCGGCTGCAAGTGGGTGTCGCCTTGATGTGGGGAATTAAAGGGGCTGGGCCAAGTGAATATGTAGGGTCACGAATGGAGAGTATAGAGTGTTAGGGAATATGGACCTAAGGGGAGTTTAAGGGAAGGCCGAATGGGAGTCTTAGGGGAATGTGGTGGTAGCGGGCTGCTAGGATGACTAGGTTCGGCTGAGTGAGAAGGGTGGCAGCAAAGGGGAATGGCTGGTGGTAGGGTGTTGAGGTAGGGTTTAGGTGGCTGAGAGTGGAGAGGGAGTAGAGAAGGTGAGACGATGTAAAGGGGTACTAACTGAATGGACTGAAGATAGCGCTCGGCTGGAAAGAAGCTGGGCAGGTTGTGAGGCTCGGCCGGGAGGTGGTTGTAAACACCCCGAAATCCCACGAATTTCTTAAACAAATCTGGTTTTATACAAGCAGCCCCAAAGGGCCATTTTTGAGTTTGGAAACCCAGGAGCCTTCCAAACAAAACCCTGTATATATGTTTTAAACTTTATCTTTCAAAAACATATAATATAGCTTTTGAAAACCCTTTTAAAACATGTTTTGAAACCCCAAAGTGGCTTGGCCCGATCGAGACAGGACCAGGAGAGCCAAGAAGAGCCCGGAACCGGAGCACCTGTCAAGCCCGGCACAGCAACTCTTGCATCTGATTCACATCCCAGGATCTCGAACGTCCAAGACCCTGTTCTTATCAAAATAGCATTTGAAGTCATCTCCGGAAGGCAGAAACGGAGGCGGACGACTATGTTGGCGAAGACCCAACGCAGACGGAGTACTGATGCTGTCAGGCCCCGCACAAATCATCCGTCTCGAACCCAGCTCGAAGGAGTCAGAGTTCAGTTTGGATTGGATCTGGACCATATATATCCAGATTCCAATCCAAACCCATATGTGGACTTAGATTTGGATTTGGATCCAGAGATCCAATCCAATATCCATATCCATGGCCCACATCACCTTCTCATAAATGGAGGTGGGGCCCACTTGGAATTCACGTGGGATATTGGGCATGAGAGAGAGTGGGGGTGAAAAATATCAAGAGTGTTGTATTAAGCTTGACTTGTGTGTCAAGTTTGGGTTTAATCTTGTGGGTTAGCCTAATTGAGTGGGTTTAAGCTTGTAATTAGCTAAAACCTAACCTAGGGCTGCACCAACATGGGGTGATCAAGGTCTATGGGCCATGCTAAGGGAGCTCCTTCACCTAAACCTAGCCAAAAATGCCTAAACCTAGCCTAAACCCCTAATCCACCCCTAATCTGAACCTAATCACCTAACCCACTTCCCTAATCCCGGCCTAATCCCAACCTAATCACCTAACCCACTTCCCTAATCCTTCCCTAAACCTAGATTAATTTCCCTAATCCTAGCCTAAACCTAGCCTAAACCACCTAACCTAGCTCACTAAACCTCACCCTAAAACCCAACCACCTAACCTAGCCCTAAACCCCTAAACCACCCTTAGCCCACGATTTTCCCAAACCCCTAGTTTTAAAATATCTGGCCCAACCCCATCCAGCCCACCTTATCTACATACTACCCTACCTAAACCACCTAACCACTACCCACAACCCAGCCCTAACCGACCTACCCATCCCCTATTTAAACCCCCCTCATTGTGGGCGGGTTTTCCAAGTGGGAACCACTCCACCACCCAGCCGGGCCCTCTCCTTCTCCCATCTCTCACCCGTCTTCCCAGCAGCTCCAGCTCCTCCACCAGCCGCCACCTGCTCCGCCACCTTCCCTCTTCCGTCCACCACCACTGCCTCCCAGCCGGACGCCACCATCTTCCCCCAACTCCACCAGCCGACAGCTACCTGCCCGCCACTCTCCCACTCCATCCGCCACTCTTCCCCACTCGGTAAGTCCCCTTTACTCCCTCAAAGCCACTCTCTACCACCTCTCCACTCTTGGCCACCCATCTTCCCCTTAGCTCAACCTCTTTGCTGCCACCATCTAAGCCTAGCCGAACCTAGGATAACCCAAGTGGCTGGCCACTGCTTAGCCACCATCTCCCATTCGGCCGATCCCCCCTAGGTGTCCTATTTGGCCGTCCCACTAGCTCACCTTTTAGGGTCAGTTTCCCTAAGTACCTAACTTCCCTAGTGACCCTAAGACCCACTTAGTCAGCCACTCTAAACTCCCTACTTGGAGGCGCCACCTACTTGCCACCGGCCCCCTTCGAGGCGTCCATCCCGCGCCCCATTTGCAGCCGGCCAGCACCCTTGGTCACACACCTTCGCGGAGCTCCCGTTTGCAGCCCAAAGCCAAGCCTACGCTCAAGCAAGACCTCTACGGACCAGCTACTCGTAAGTGTCTAAACTCGGTCTTTAGTCATACGCTTGCTTGAAATTCAATTTGATACGGGGTTGTAATAACGGAGCCTAGTCTCCCCCCGCTTGTAATAACGTGGCTTGGCACAACCACACACGTGCACTCTCTTAGTCGTGCACAACTTTGAACACACACGGGCCTAATCAGCCCCTAATATATAAGTGTACGTATATATTTCATTTCCGAAGGGTTTTGTTTAAGTTGGGTGCGTTGTCTTTCGATTAAAACACTCTCACACACATTGAGCTTTCGCTCTTATTTGAAAGACCCAAGTAAGGGCCGACCTATACTATTTGGGTTTCATTTCATGTCGTGTGAGTAAGTCTTTCAATTTAAACACTCTCACACACATTGAGCTTTCGCTCTTATTTTAAAAGACCCAAGTAAGGGCCGACCTATACTATTTGGGTTTCATTTCATGTCGTGTGAGTAAGTCTTTCAATTTAAACACTCTCACACACATTGAGCTTTCGCTCTTATTTGAAAGACCCAAGTAAGGGCCGACCTATACTATTTGGGTTTCATTTCTTGTCGTGTGAGTAGTCTTTCAATTCAAGCACTTTCACACACATTGAGCCTTCGCTCTTACTCCCAAGACCTTAGTAAAGGCCTTATTGCAGTTATATTTGGGTTTCATTTATGTTGTGTGTGTAGTACTTCAATTCAAGCACTCTCACACACATTGAGCCTTCGCTCTTACTCCCAAGACCTTAGTCAAGGCCATACTGCAATTTATATTTGGGTTTAATTTCATGTCGTGTGTGTAAGTCTTTCAATTCAAGCACGCACCCACATTGAGCCTTCGCTCTTATTTGCAAGACCCGAGTAAGGGCTCATATACATAAGATATATACATATCTCCCTTCGGTTATTTCCCTTCGGTTATTTCCCTTCGGTTATTTCCCTTCGGTTATTTCCCTTCCGCTATTTCCCTTCAGTATTGTCTTTACATTTCGGGTTTTCCCTTTGGAGTAGCGTGAGTTTGCATTGCATCTACGCCATACCACGAGGTAGGACGCATATTGCATCGAAGCAACCCCCGCTCGAATTCGCCCATGTAGTGGAGTGTTCATAACACACAAACTAGGCGACCCAAAAAGGGATAAAAGAAAAGACTTAGGCACGTGCAAATCCACGTGATCTAAAACATGCAATCGCATCTTAAAGACCCGAAATAGACACCTCGAACCGTTTCGTAGGCTTTCTCCCTAAAACTCGATTTTTGCAAAAGCGTACAGACTGACCCTTGCGCATCGGTGCAAGAAGGTCTGCGACGACAAGAGCTCACTTGCTCACAGTCGCCACGTTTAGAAGTCAGTATTAATATATCTTCGCTAGCTTAAGTAAGCTAGCTGGCACGCCCTGTTTATATATATAGGCCTTAGACGCACGATAAGATCCACTCCAAGCCACGAAAGAGGCGAAGAGGCTGGGATTTTTCGCGCGTCTACAGAGATTGGCACGCCCGGTGGGACGTGAGCCTTTTCAAAAAGTCGAGTTTACTTGTAGAAGTCTTGCGAAAATTTTATAAAGGTGTCGTTTTAACTTATTTTCTTTGCTTTTACTTTGGAAATTTTGAAAAAGCTTGAAAAGCATGTCAAAATCCAATCCAAGTGAAGTGTCGAGCCAAGGCTCATGCGCATCAAGTTCTCACTCTAGGAGGATTTTCAAAAACAAAATAAAACTAGATGAAATCGAGGACTTGAGAAGGGAATTTGAGGCCAAAATCGATGCTCTCAGCCAAGAGGCTGAAGTAGGCGATTCGTGTTCATCAAACGGTGAACAAAGGCCTAAAAAGAAAATTGAAAAACCTCGCAAGCAAAAAGAGGCCTCCGTAATGGAAGGCAACCAATACCACGAGTCCTTCACACAAAAGGACCGTAAAGCCCTACAGCAGCTGCTGAAAGGGCAAAATAAAGAGAAAAGAAGCTACGCCCTGTCTGATTTCCTTCCTATGGATTACGAAACAGACAGTGACGATGAAATACCGAACTTCCATCGGTATGATGGCATGGGAGACCCTAGGTCTCACTTGCAGCTTTTCTCACGTCGAGCCCATAAGAAGAAAAAGGACTCGATGAAATGGGTGTATTGGTTCCCCCTATCCCTTAAAGGCACAGCTGCCAAATGGCTGGCTTCCTACGACTTAAGCCAGTTCGCTACTTTTGAAGAGTTAGCGAACTGCTTCATGCAAAGATTTGCACACAACGTGGAAGTCACGCCAACCTTGAATACCTTAAGGGATACAAAGCAAGGCATGAACGAAGACGTGCATGCCTTCATTATAAGATGGAGGTCTCTTTTAGGCCAAGTGCGAGAGCCTATATCCGAAGGATGCGCAGTGATGCTCATCCTGGATAATTTCAAAAGCGAGTTAAAAACCCTTCTCTCGCTCCATGAGATTTCAACTTTCCATAAGTTGATCAAAAAGGCCTCCCTTTTCGAAACCAACTTGCGAAAAGGGACATACGACCACTTATGGAAAGGAAGTGCCGTTCCCAAAACACGTGTGGAAAAGCCCATCGCATATGGGCTGCCCACGACGGACAAAGGGGCAAAACCCCATAAAATCGCCAATGTCCGGGTGGATCCAGGCATGGCGGGCACTTCTAAAAATTTTGAAAAAATAGAAAATAAGAGAGAACGCAATTTTTCAAAACCAATTGAAAAACGGGAGTACACTCCGCTGGGACAACCTGTGTCGGAGGTCCTAGACCTCTTACTTGCCCAGGGCATGATCGAACTCCCTGAAATCCCCGAAGGAGTCACGTCCAAAGGGGGGTATTTAAACCGATTTTGCAAGTATCATCGGCTCAAAGGCCATGATACCAAACGGTGCTCTCTCTTCTAAATAAAATTGAGAACTTGATAGCGGAGGGCCGGCTCCAGGTCACTGCGGAATCTGAGCCACCTCAAGCTATCTTCAAGGAACCCTTTCCCAAACACGCCAGTGGCAGTGGGAAAGGAAAGGAGGTATGTACCCTCACCATTTCCAAGGAACTAGCGCGAAAGCCCGAACCTGGTCGACCTGCTTGTGCGCCCATCCTTGTACTATACAAGAGGCCCGCCCAAGTCGTCATCCGGGGACCACCAAAAGTGGAAACCCCGACAAAACCAGTTTTGAAAATCCAAGGTTCTCCTCAGCTCATCCTTAGAGCCAAGTTTAGCGCGAACCCTAGGCTGGTCGTGGGGGAAGTCACTAGATCCGGGAGGATCTACCAACCCCCACACCTTCAAGGTGCTCAAAAGGTGGTCAGTGTGCCTGGCCCCTCAAAAGCATGTATCCCTAGTGGTCTGCCAAAAGCAGATAAGGACAAAATCATCCTGAATCCTTATGATTTCGAAAACCACCTTTCAAAGATTCCTATTCACATGTCTATCCTAGAGCTTATCAAAACCTCGCCTAGGCATAGACTTGTCTTAGAGAAAATTCTAGAAAGGGCCAAGGTTGATTCGAACATAAGTCCGGAATCCTTGTCTGCCCAAGTGGCTTTATTAGGAGCAAAATCGCCCATCACCTTTTCGGAAGATGATGTAGATAGACCCTACGAAACCCATAACCAGGCCCTGCATATCGAGGTGGTTCTAAACAACCACTCTCTGGACAGGTGCCTAGTCGATGGTGGAGGAGGGCTCAACATCCTTCCACTTCACGTGGCGTACAAAATCGGAGTCACCTTGACTTCAGTGAACCCAAGCCCCATCGTTATCACTGGATACGATGGGAATGCGTCTAGGCCTTTAGGATCCATCGAACTCCCAATGGAAACGGGAGGGATCGAACACACGGGGGTGTTCCATGTCTTGGACATCCACCCCCATTATAACCTGTTGCTGGGAAGACCCTGGATACACAGTTTGTGCGCTGTGCCATCCACCTTCCACAAGTGTGTCAAGATCCCTTTTAGGGACCAGGTCGTAGTGATCCTAGGTGAGAGTCACCCACAGCTTCAGGGGATCATAAACTCCCCTTCTTTATCGAGCTCCCAAGCCCATGAGGCTAACCTGGGGCAAATTATGGTTGAGCCACCTCGGCTCGTGTTGAACAACCCTAGGAAGGATGTATGTGTGAAGGGGCCGCCCAAAGCAGGCCCCCTCCCGACTCTAATCCTCCTAGGAAAACCCAAGCGTTCCCTATTTCCAAAACCCCTGGACAAAAGGCCCTACGAGCCTAATATGGACGATAGCATGTTCCAGGACCACGACTTGTATCCCATCTTTTCAAAAAACCAAAGGTCGTGGAACATGTTATTGAACATGGGCTACACGCCCTACAAAAGTCTGGGGGCACAAAACCAGGGTCTCCTAGAGCCCATCCTGCCTAGGGCCAACCCAAGCCGATATGGGATCGGCTATACTCCCCAAATACCGCCGGAACCACCCCCTGTGACCACCTGGGTCAAGGGTGCCCCGGAGCCTGTCTTAGAAGAAACCTATGGTTTAGATCTCCTATTCCGAGTCTAACCCATAGTGTTTTCCCTTTGTAGGTATGACGGAAGATCCCTTTTTCTAAAAATACCAAAAACATTTGAAAACTTAAAATCAAAAAAATCGAAAAAACAAGAAAAACCAAAAACAATGGAAAAACAAAAACTCGAAAAAAATGTGCTTTGTATAGTTCCCAAAGTTCTTGTTTTACAAAAACCCAAAAAAATCGAAAATTTGGAAAATACCAAAAAGATTTTGTACATAGCTGCTCCTGGTATGACTTTGGCGAAAGAAAAGGATTTCGAAAGAAACGTTGTCTGCATAGCCAGACCAAAAATTTCGAAATCACTTGAAAATCCAAGTACAAAACCAGGTTATTTTGAAAACCACGCATCAAGTTCCCTCGGGTCTAAAGCCCACGAGAATGATCAAAGCCCAGAAGTGGATCTCCTTGAGGAAGATCCCACTTCTGAGCTCCCAGAATTTCATAGAATTCTCGATTTTGAAAGACCTTCCCAATCAGTAGGAGGAGATTTCGTAGAGGTGAACCTAGGGGATGATTCCAATCCCAAAACCATCAAAATAGGCGCATGCTTGCATGAAACTGAAAAGTTAGCATTCATTGCATTTCTACGAACCTATTTAGATGTGTTTGCATGGACGTATGAAGACATGCCGGGCATAGATCCCAGCATAGTCGAGCATCGTCTTCCCTTAGATATAGGTGTAAAACCAATAAAGCAGAAGCTTAGGAAAATACACCCGAATGTACACACGCAAGTCAAAGAGGGTTTAGAAGATCTGCTAAAAGCCGGATTTATAAAACCCATTGCGTATTCTGATTGGTTGTCAAATATCGTTGTAGTTCGAAAAACCAATGGGAAAATTCGAATATGCATCGATTTCAGAAACCTGAATAAAGCCACTCCAAAGGATAATTATCCTTTACCAAACATAGATTTGATAGTCGATAGTACTGCAAATCATGAAATGTTTTCATTTATGGATGGCTATTCAGGCTATAATCAAATCAAACTAAGCCCACGAGATCAGGGTAAGACCGCCTTCACAACCCCATGGGGCACGTACTGCTATACAGTCATGCCCTTTGGTTTGAAAAATGCCGGCGCAACATACCAACGAGCCATGAACACGATCTTCCATGATCAAATTCACGAGCTTGTAGAAGTGTATGTAGATGATCTCTTGGCGAAATCCAAAACCCGATGCACCCATATCGAATGTTTACAAAAAATTTTCGAAAGACTTAGGCTTTACAAAGTAAAGCTAAACCCTCAGAAATGTGTGTTCGGGGTAGAATCAGGAAAGCTTCTAGGCTTTATGGTGAGCCAAAGGGGAATGGAAGTTGACCCCTCTAAGTGTCGAGCCATCATAGACATGGCTCCACCCTCCAATCTCACCCAAGTCCGTAGCCTCCAGGGTCGATTGCAATCTGTGCGCCGATTCATATCGAATCTGGCAACTAGATGCGAACCCTTCAACAAACTGTTGAGGAAGGGCACGAAATTCTTATGGGATGACGAATGCCAAAAGTCCTTCGAGAGACTAAAAGCATACTTGGTTAATCCCCCCGTTTTGAATCCTCCAAAACAAGGAAAACCGCTTTTATTATACATCTCCGTGCATGTAAACGCTTTAGGAGCCCTGTTGGCTCAATACGAGGATGACACCCATAAGGAGTATGCCATCTACTATATTTCGAAAACTCTCTTGGCTTATGAACGAAATTATCAAGCCATGGAGAAGACGTGCTTGGCCCTAGTCTGGGCCTGCCAGAAATTCAGACACTACTTCCTAGATCATGAGATCTGGATAGTGTCCAAGCTTGATCCAATCAAGCACTTGTTCGAAAAACCCATTCTCACGGGTAGATTGGGCAAATGGCAACTCCTTCTAATGGAGTATGATCTGAAATACCATCACCAGATCTCCGTTAAGGGGCAAGCCCTAGCAGATTACGTGGCTGACTTCCCCTTGGAGGACGCATATCCCACTCTTGTCGAAATGCCTGATGAAGGCATATTGCAAAACCATTTTCAAAACCACATTTTGGCAAATTCTTTCGAAAACCAAGTGTGGAAGATGCACTTCGACGGGGCACGAAACCAACGAGGGGCTGGTGCCGGGATCATCCTAATCTCCCCTGAAAAGGGCGAGATTCCCATAGCAGTCCGCTTAGATTTCGAATGTTCCAACAACGTAGCTGAGTATGAAGCACTCATACAAGGCTTAAGGATTTCGAAAACTCTAGGGGCATCATGCATCGAGGTCTTTGGAGATTCGCTCCTTGTCATAAACCAGGTGTTAAAAATTTGGCAAGTACGTAATGAGAAACTACTTCCATATCACGAGTTGGCCACTCGATTGGTCCACTCCTTCCAGTCGTGTAAGCTCACACACGTGGGAAGAGAGGACAATGGCATCGTCGATGCCCTCTCTTCCTTGGGTTCAGCCCTGAAGGTCGATCCCATTTCAGGGACCAGATCTTTGGAAATATGGCATGCGCCCCATCCATCCACACACGACTTGGATATTTGCCAAAACAACCCAGAGTCTATTGAAAAACCCTGGTTCTATGACATAAAACAATTTTTAGAAAATGGGGGATTCACCGAGGATGCCACATCCAAAGATAGGGCATTCATTCGTAAGATTTCGACCCGATACACCATTCTGGGCGGGGTCTTATACAAAAAGAGTTTTACCGGCATTCTGCTTAGGTGTATCGACCTAGAGGAGGCTAGGATAGTGATGCACGAGTTCCACGATGGAGAATGTGGAGGTCATGTTAATGCCAACATGATGGCGATGAAAATACTTAGAGGGGGCTATTTTTGGTCCACCCTGAAAAAGGATTGTCACGATCATGTTAGAAAGTGTCATCCATGTCAAGTGCATGGGCACGCCATTCATATCCCTTCATCTGCATTGCATTCCGTGGTCAGCCCCTGGCCATTTACCATGTGGGCGTTTGACATTGTAGGCCCCATATTTCCGAAGGCCTCGAATGGGCATCGTTTTATTTTAGCAGCCACGGAGTATTTCTCCAAGTGGGTGGAAGCCATTTCCCTAACGAATGTAATGGGGCAACATGTGGTGGCTTTCATCCGGAGGAATATCTTGGCTCGATTTGGGGTTCCACGAGACCTTGTGTCTGATAATGGTACCCCATTCAAGAACGAGCGGATGGTTAAGTTGTGCAACACGTATGGCATAACTCACCACTTCTCCTCGCCCTACTACCCTCAAGGCAACGGCCAAGCCGAAGCCACAAACAAGACTCTCATTGGTATCATTGAGAAGACCTTAGAGAAGGGTAGGAGGTGGCATGAGAAGCTGGATGAAGCCTTATGGGCTTATAGGACTTCCATCCGAGCTCCCACGAATGCCACGCCATTCGAATTGGTCTATGGCACAAACGCCATTCTTCCCATTCATACCCAACTGCATTCATTCCATACATCCATTGCACTCGACCTCCCCCTAGAGATGCTTCAGCATGCTAGGATGGCCGAACTAGATTTGCTAGATGAGAGGCGACTCCTTGCCATGGATCATGCTCGTGCATACCGGCAAAGGATAGCCCGACATTATAGCAAACACATGAGACCTCGCCACTTTGAAGTGGGAGATCTGGTCTTGAGAACCATCCACCATCGTGGCCCACACCCCCTAGGCAAGTGGCGCCCCAACTGGGATGGACCCTATGTTGTACAAGCAACCACTACGAACAATTCGTATTGGTTGATCGATGTAGAAGGTAGGAATTTAGCAGATCCTATCAATATTCAATACTTAAAGAAGTATCATATGTAGGATCTGGATTAAATTCCAGTTTTTCGAAAATTTGAGAGGGATAGCTGCCCTGAGACGTGTGAATAAGGTGCAAAAGCAACTCGTGTGACCCCAAGTAAGAGAATTCGCACTTGTGAAAGAGTGGAGTTTTCAAAATCGTGGTCGCATTTCGAAATCCTTCATCTTACAAAGAAAGGCCTAGTTCAACATAGCAAGATACTTGCAAGTAGTACGTGCTATTTCTAAATAGGCTGATCTGGAATGGATCGAGTGTAGGCTTGGGATAAGTCCTCCCCTCTTCTCTTCTCCTTCCAAAAGGAAAACAAAGGCCCAAATCAAAAGGGAATTTCCCATTTAAAGTCTCTTTCCAAAAGAAAGAAACCAGACTTGAAAAAGAAAAAATCGATTCTCTTATAAAAAGAGGGATTAAAGAAAAAATACTCCCAAAGGGAGACCCTCTATGGAAAAAGGGAAAAAGAGGCCAAAAAGCTCAAAAAGAGCAGTTTTCCGCCTTCTGTGCCTTAAACCACGGGACGCTTCAGAAGGGACCGTGGTATCTCTTTCCCATCCCTGGCTTATCCCAAGCTAAAGCATGATTCATTTCGAGGAATCCTAAAGTAAAAATAGGATTTACTTACTTGAATTTCATCTTGTTTAAGAATTCGACGTTTCGAGTAAGACGTAGGAATTTGAAATGAAGCTTGTTTTCTTATAAAACCTCCGCTAGATAAGCGAGTGTTAAGACTCAAACAAGGGCAAGCACGAAGAGCTCGAGATCCTTAGGATCGAGACTCAAGACAGTTGTCCCTTTTGTAAATAGCTTTTGTAAATAAGTTTTAAAAAAACCGAACATCGAACAGCATAGGATTTGCTCACTTGGAGCAATAGACCTTGTAAGTCTCTAGAGTTCGACCACATCTGGTCTCTGGGAGGTCGCCACTCTTGGCACCACACCCATATCATCTGCATTCCACGCATGGTACTTGCATAAACATGATCCCCTTTAGGACCAGATTCCATAAGTAAAACCCTTTGGCGTGATATCTCCTCCTACCAGAGTTTGTAAAATTGAGATTTTGTTAAAATGGGACGATCCCATATTCTTCGTGGCTAGATCTAGGGAGACATTAAAAGGGGTGTTTGTCATCTTTGCCCTTATCCAAATCTATTTGGACAAGGCCAAAGAGGGGCATCTCTAAACACCCCGAAATCCCACGAATTTCTTAAACAAATCTGGTTTTATACAAGCAGCCCCAAAGGGCCATTTTTGAGTTTGGAAACCCAGGAGCCTTCCAAACAAAACCCTGTATATATGTTTTAAACTTTATCTTTCAAAAACATATAATATAGCTTTTGAAAACCCTTTTAAAACATGTTTTGAAACCCCAAAGTGGCTTGGCCCGATCAAGACAGGACCAGGAGAGCCAAGAAGAGCCCGGAACCGGAGCACCTGTCAAGCCCGGCACAGCAACTCTTGCATCTGATTCACATCCCAGGATCTCGAACGTCCAAGACCCTGTTCTTATCAAAATAGCATTTCAAGTTGTAGACGCGCGAAAAAAAATCCCCGCCTCTTCGCCTCTTTCGTGGCTTAGAGTGGATCTTATCGTGCGTCTAAGGCCTAGATATACAAACAGGGCGTGCCAGCTAGCTTACTTAAGCTAGCGAAGATATATTAACACTGACTTCTAAACGTGGCGACTGTGAGCAAGTGAGCTCTTGTCGTCGCAGACCTTCTTGCACCGATGCGCAAGGGTCAGTCTGTACGCTTTTGCAAAAATCGAGTTTTTAGGGAGAAAGTCTACGAAACGGTTCGAGGTGTCTATTTCGGGTCTTTAAGATGCGTTTGCATGTTTTTAGATCACGTGGATTTGCACGTGCCTAAGTCTTTTCTTTTATCCCTTTTTGGGTCGCCTAGTTTGTGTGTTATGAACACTCCACTACATGGGCGAATTCGAGCGGGGGTTGCTTCGATGCAATATGCGTCCTACCTCGTGGTATGGCGTAGATGCAATGCAAACTCACGCTACTCCAAAGGGAAAACCCGAAAATGTAAAGACAATGCTGAAGGGAAATAACAGAAGGGAAATAACCGAAGGGAAATAACAGAAGGGAAATATGTATATATCTTATGTATATGAGCCCTTACTCGGGTCTTGCAAATAAGAGCGAAGGCTCAATGTGGGTGCGTGTTTGAATTGAAAGACTTACACGCACGACATGAAATTAAACCCAAATATAAATTGCAGTATGGCCTTGACTAAGGTCTTGGGAGTAAGAGCGAAGGCTCAATGTGTGTGAGAGTGTTTGAATTGAAGTACTACACACACGACATAAATGAAACCCAAATATAACTGCAATAAGGCCTTTACTAAGGTCTTGGGAGTAAGAGCGAAGGCTCAATGTGTGTGAAAGTGCTTGAATTGAAAGACTACTCACACGACAAGAAATGAAACCCAAATAGTATAGGTCGGCCCTTACTTGGGTCTTTCAAATAAGAGCGAAAGCTCAATGTGTGTGAGAGTGTTTAAATTGAAAGACTTACTCACACGACATGAAATGAAACCCAAATAGTATAGGTCGGCCCTTACTTGGGTCTTTCAAATAAGAGCGAAAGCTCAATGTGTGTGAGAGTGTTTAAATTGAAAGACAACACACCCAACTTAAACAAAACCCTTCGGAAATGAAATATATACGTACACTTATATATTAGGGGCTGATTAGGCCCGTGTGTGTTTGAAATTGTGCACGACTAAGAGAGTGCACGTGTGTGGTTGTGCCAAGCCACGTTATTACAAGCGGGGGGAGACTATGCTCCGTTATTACAACCCCGTATCAAATTGAATTTCAAGCAAGTGTATGATCAAAGACCGAGTTTAGAAACTTACAAGTAGCTGGTCCGTAGAGGTCTTGCTTGAGCGTGGCCTTGGCTTTGGGCTGCAAACGGGAGCTCCGCGAAGGTACGTGACCAAGAGTGCTGGCCGGCTGCAAATGGGCGCGGGATGGACGCCTCGAAGGGGGTCGGTGGCAAGTGGGCGGCGCCTCCAAGTAGGGAGTTTAGAGTGGCTGACTAAGTGGGTCTTAGGGTCACTAGGTAAGTTAGGGACTTAGGGAAACTGGACCTAAAAGGTGAGCTAGTGGGAAGGCCAAAGAGGACGCCTAGGGGGAGGTCGGCCGAATGGGAGGTGGTGGCTGAGTAGTGGCCAGCCACTTGGGTTATCCTAGGTTCGGCTAGGCTTAGGTGGTGGCGGCAAAGAGGCTGAGCTAAGGGGAAGATGGGTGGCTAAGAGTGGAGAGGTGGTAGAGAGTGGTTTTGAGGGAGTTAGGGGGACTTACCGAATGGGAAGAAGTGGCGGCAAAGGTGGCTGTCGGCTGGTGGAAGATGGGAGAAGGAGAGGGCCCGGCTGAGTGAGGTGGTGGCGTCCGGCTGGTGGGGCAGTGATGGTGGATGGAAGAGGGAGAGTGGCGGAGCAGGTGGCGGCTGGTGGGGCTGGAGATGCTGGGAAGACGGGTGAGAGATGGGAGAGGAAGAGGGCCCGGTTGGGAGTGGAAAGTGGTTCCCACTTGGAAAACCCGCCCACAATGGGGGGGGTTTAAATAGGGGATGGGTAGGTCGGTTAGGGCTGGGTTGTGGGTAGTGGTTAGGTGGTTTAGGTAGGGTAGTATATAGATAAGGTGGGCTGGATGGGATTGGGAGAGATATTTTAAAACTAGGTGTTTGGGAAAATCGTGGGCTAAGGGTGGTTTAGGGCTAGGTTAGGTGGTTGGGTTTTAGGGTGAGGTTTAGTGAGCTAGGTTAGGTGGTTTAGGCTAGGTTTAGGCTAGGATTAGGGAAATTAATCTAGGTTTAGGGAAGGATTAGGGGAGTGGGTTAGGTGATTAGGTTGGGATTAGGCCGGGATTAGGGAAGTGGGTTAGGTGATTAGGTTCAGATTAGGGGTGGATTAGGGGTTTAGGCTAGGTTTAGGCATTTTTGGCTAGGTTTAGGTGATGGAGCTCCCTTAGCATGGCCCATAAACCTTGATCACCCCATGTTGGTGCAGCCCTAGGTTAGGTTTTAGCTAATTACAAGCTTAAACCCACTCAATTAGGCTAAACCACAAGATTAAACCCAAACTTGACACACAAGTCAAGCTTAATACAACACTCTTGATATTTATCACCCCCACTCTCTCTCATGCCCAATATCCCACGTGAATTTCAAGTGGGCCCCACCTCCATTTATGAGGAGGTGATGTGGGCCATGGATATGGATATTGGATTGGATTTCTGGGTCCAAATCCAAATCCAAATCCACATATGGGTTTGGATTGGAATCTGGATATATATGGTCCAGATCCAATCCAAACTGAACTCTGACTCCTTCGGGCCGGGTTCGAGACGGACGATTCGTGCGGGGCCTGACATCATCAGTGCTCCGTCTGCGTTGGGTCTTCGCCAACATGGTCGCCCGCCTCCGTTTCTGCCTTCCGGAGATGACTTCAAATGATATTTTGGTAAGAACAGGGTCTTGGACGTTCGAGATCCTGGGATGTGAATGAGATGCAAGAGATGCTGTGCCGGGCTCGACAGGTGCTCCGGTTCCGGGCTCTTCTTGGCTCTCTTGGTCCTGTCTTGATCGAGCCAAGCCACTTCGGGGTTTCAAAACATGTTTTAAAAGGGTTTTCAAAAGCTATATCATATGTTTTTTTGAAAGATAAAGTTTAAAACATATATACAGGGTTGGTTTGGAAGGCTCCTGGGTTTCCAAACTCAAAATGGCCCTTTGGGGCTGTTTGTATAAAACCAGATTCGTTTAAGGAATTCGTGGGATTTCGGGGTGTTTACAGATGCCCCTCTTTGGCCTTGTCCAAATAGATTTGGATAAGGGCAAAGATGACAAACACCCCTTTTAATGTCTCCCTAGATCTAGCCACGAAGAATATGGGATCGTCCCATTTTAACAAAATCTCAATTTTACAAACTCTGGTAGGAGGAGATATCATGCCAAAGGGTTCACTTATGGAATCTGGTCCTAAATGGGATCATGTTCATGCAAGTACCATGCGTGGAATGCAGATGACATGGGTGTGGTGCCAAAAGTGGCGACCTCCCAGAGACCAGGTATGGTCGAACTCTAGAGACTTACAAGGCCTACCGCTCCAAGTGAGCAAAAACCCTATGCTGTTCGATGTTCGGTTTTTAAAACTTATTTACAAAAGCTATTTACAAAAGGGACAACTGTCTTGAGTCTCGATCCTAAGGATCTCGAGCTCTTCGCGCTTGCCCTTGTTTGAGTCTTAACACTCGCTTATCTAGCGGAGGTTTTATAAGAAAACAAGCCTCATTTCAAATTCCTACGCCTTACTCGAAAGGTCGAATTCTCAAACAAGATGAAATTCAAGCAAGTAAATCCTATTTTTACTTTAGGATTCCTCGAAATGAACCATGTTTAGCTTGGGATAAGCCAGGGATGGGAAAGAGATACCACGGTCCCTTCTGAAGCATCCCGTGGTTTAAGGCATAGAAGGCGGAAAACTGCTCTTTTTGAGCTTTTTGGCCTCTTTTTCCTTTTTTTCATAGAGGGTCTCCCTTTGGGAGTATTTTTTCTTTAATCCCTCTTTTCATAAGAGAATCGATTTTTCTTTTTCAAGTCTGGTTTCTTTCTTTTGGAAAGAGACTTTAAATGGGAAATTCCCTTTTGATTTGGGCCTTTGTTTTCCTTTTGGAAGGAGAAGAGAAGAGGGGAGGACTTATCCCAAGCCTACACTCGATCCATTCCAGATCAGCCTATTTAGAAATAGCACGTACTACTTGCAAGTATCTTGCTATGTTGAACTAGGCCTTTCTTTGTAAGATGAAGGATTTTGAAATGCAACCACGATTTTGAAAACTCCCCTCTTTCACAAGTGCGAATTCTCTCACTCAGGGTCACACGAGTTGCTTTTGCACCTCATTCACATGTCTCAGGGCAGCTATCCCTCTAAAATTTTCGAAAACCGGAATTTAATCCAGATCCTACACATGATACTTCTTTAAGTATTGAATATTGATAGGATCTGCTAAATTCCTACCTTCTACATCGATCAACCAATACGAATTGTTCGTAGTGGTTGCTCGTACAACATAGGGTCCATCCCAGTTGGGGCGCCACTTGCCTAGGGGGTGTGGGCCACGATGGTGGATGGTTTTCAAGACCAGATCTCCCACTTCAAAGTGGCGAGGTCTCATGTGTTTGCTATAATGTCGGGCTATCCTTTGCCGGTATGCACGAGCATGATCCATGGCAAGGAGTCGCCTTTCATCTAGCAAATCTAGTTCGGCCATCCTAGCATGCTGAAGCGTCTCTAGGGGGAGGTCGAGTGCAATGGATGTATGGAATGAATGCAGTTGGGTATGAATGGGAAGAATGGCGTTTGTGCCATAGACCAATTCGAATGGTGTGGCATTCGTGGGAGTCCGGATGGAAGTCCGATAAGCCCATAAGGCTTCATCCAGCTTCTCATGCCACCTCCTACCCTTCTCTAAGGTTTTCTCAATGATACCAATGAGAGTCTTGTTTGTGGCTTCGGCTTGGCCGTTGCCTTGAGGGTAGTAGGGCGAGGAGAAGTGGTGAGTTATGCCATACGTGTTGCACAACTTAACCATCCGCTCGTTCTTGAATGGGGTACCATTATCAGACACGAGGTCTCGTGGAACCCCAAATCGAGCCAAGATATTCCTCCGGATGAAAGCCACCACATGTTGCCCCATTACATTCGTTAGGGAAATGGCTTCCACCCACTTGGAGAAATACTCCGTGGCTGCTAAGATAAAACGATGCCCATTCGAGGCCTTTGGGAATATGGGGCCTATAATGTCAAACGCCCACATGGTAAATGGCCAGGGGCTGACCACGGAATGCAATGCAGATGAAGGGATATGAATGGCGTGCCCATGCACTTGACATGGATGACACTTTCTAACATGATCGTGACAATCCTTTTTCAGGGTGGACCAAAAATAACCCCCTCTAAGTATTTTCATCGCCATCATGTTGGCATTAACATGACCTCCACATTCTCCATCGTGGAACTCGTGCATCACTATCCTAGCCTCCTCTAGGTCGATACATCTAAGCAGAATGCCGGTAAAACTCTTTTTGTATAAGACCCCACCCAGAATGGTGTATCGGGTCGAAATCTTACGAATGAATGCCTTATCTTTGGATGTGGCATCCTCGGTGAATCCCCCATTTTCTAAAAATTGTTTTATGTCATAGAACCAGGGTTTTTCAATAGACCCTGGGTTGTTTTGGCAAATATCCAAGTCGTGTGTGGATGGATGGGGCGCATGCCATATTTCCAAAGATCTGGTCCCTGAAATGGGATCGACCTTCAGGGCTGAACCCAAGGAAGAGAGGGCATCGGCGATGCCATTGTCCTCTCTTCCCACGTGTGTGAGCTTACACGACTGGAAGGATTGGACCAATCGAGTGGCCAATTCGTGGTATGGAAGTAGTTTCTCATTACGTACTTGCCAAATTTTTAAAACCTGATTTATGACAAGGAGCGAATCTCCAAAGACCTCGATGCATGATGCCCCTAGAGTTTTCGAAATCCTTAAGCCTTGTATGAGTGCTTCATACTCAGCTACGTTGTTGGAACATTCGAAATCTAAGCGGACCGCTATGGGAATCTCGCCCTTTTCAGGGGAGATTAGGATGATCCCGGCACCAGCCCCTCGTTGGTTTCGTGCCCCGTCGAAGTGCATCGTCCACACTTGGTTTTCAAAAGAATTTGCCAAAATGTGGTTCTGAAAATGGTTTTGCAATATGCCTTCATCAGGCATTTCGACAAGAGTGGGATATGCGTCCTCCAAGGGGAAGTCAGCCACGTAATCTGCTAGGGCTTGCCCCTTAATGGAGATCTGGTGGTGGTATTTTAGATCATACTCCATTAGAAGGAGTTGCCATTTGCCCAATCTACCTGTGAGAATGGGTTTTTCGAACAAGTGCTTGATTGGATCAAGCTTGGACACTATCCAGATCTCATGATCTAGGAAGTAGTGTCTGAATTTCTGGCAGGCCCAGACTAGGGCCAAGCACGTCTTCTCCATGGCTTGATAATTTCGTTCATAAGCCAAGAGAGTTTTCGAAATATAGTAGATGGCATACTCCTTATGGGTGTCATCCTCGTATTGAGCCAACAGGGCTCCTAAAGCGTTTACATGCACGGAGATGTATAATAAAAGCGGTTTTCCTTGCTTTGGAGGATTCAAAACGGGGGGATTAACCAAGTATGCCTTTAGTCTCTCGAAGGACTTTTGGCATTCGTCATCCCATAAGAATTTCGTACCCTTCCTCAACAGTTTGTTGAAGGGTTCGCATCTAGTTGCCAGATTCGATATGAATCGGCGCACAGATTGTAATCGACCCTGGAGGCTACGGACTTGGGTGAGATTGGAGGGTGGAGCCATGTCTATGATGGCTCGACACTTAGAGGGGTCGACTTCTATTCCCCTTTGGCTCACCATAAAGCCTAGAAGCTTCCCTGATTCTACCCCGAACACACATTTTTGAGGGTTTAGCTTTACTTTGTAAAGCCTAAGCCTTTCGAAAATCTTTTGTAAACATTCGATATGGGTGCATCGGGTTTTGGATTTCGCCAAGAGATCATCTACATACACTTCTACAAGCTCGTGAATTTGATCATGGAAGATCGTGTTCATGGCTCGTTGGTATGTTGCGCCGGCATTTTTCAAACCAAAGGGCATGACTGTATAGCAGTACGTGCCCCATGGGGTTGTGAAGGCGGTCTTACCCTGATCTCGTGGACTTAGTTTGATTTGATTATAGCCTGAATAGCCATCCATGAATGAAAACATTTCATGATTTGCAGTACTATCGACTATCAAATCTATGTTTGGTAAAGGATAATTATCCTTTGGAGTGGCTTTATTCAGGTTTCTGAAATCGATGCATATTCGAATTTTCCCATTGGTTTTTCGAACTACAACGATATTTGACAACCAATCAGAATACGCAATGGGTTTTATAAATCCGGCTTTTAGCAGATCTTCTAAACCCTCTTTGACTTGCGTGTGTACATTCGGGTGTATTTTCCTAAGCTTCTGCTTTATTGGTTTTACCCCTACATCTAAGGGAAGACGATGCTCGACTATGCTGGGATCTATGCCCGGCATGTCTTCATACGTCCATGCAAACACATCTAAATAGGTTCGTAGAAATGCAATGAATGCTAACTTTTCAGTTTCATGCAAGCATGCGCCTATTTTGATGGTTTTGGGATTGGAATCATCCCCTAGGTTCACCTCTACGAAATCTCCTCCTACTGATTGGGAAGGTCTTTCAAAATCGAGAATTCTATGAAATTCTGGGAGCTCAGAAGTGGGATCTTCCTCAAGGGGATCCACTTCTGGGCTTCGATCATTCTCGTGGACTTTAGACCTGAGGGAACTTGATGCGTGGTTTTCAAAATAACCTGGTTTTGTACTTGGATTTTCAAGTGATTTCGAAATTTTTGGTCTGGCTATGCAGACAACGTCTCTTTCGAAATCCTTTTCTTTTGCCAAAGTCATACCAGGAGCAGCTATGTACAAAATCTTTTTGGTATTTTCCAAATTTTCGATTTTTTTGGGTTTTTGTAAAACAAGAATTTTGGGAATTATACAAAGCACACTTTTTTTGAGTTTTTGTTTCTCCATTGTTTTTGGTTTTTCTTGTTTTTCGATTTTTTTGGATTTTAAGTTTTCAAATGTTTTTGGTATTTTTAGAAAAAGGGATCTTCCGTCATACCTACAAAGGGAAAACACTAGGGGTTAGACTCGGAATAGGAGGTCTAAACCATAGGTCTCTTCTAAGACAGGCTCCGGGGCACCCTTGACCCAGGTGGTCACAGGGGGTGGCTCCGGCGGTATTCGGGGAGTATAGCCGATCCCATATCGGCTTGGATTGGCCCTAGGAAGGATGGGCTCTAGGAGACCCTGGTTTTGTGCCCCTAGACTTTTGTAGGGCGTGTAGCCCATGTTCAATAACATGTTCCACGACCTTTTGTTTTTTGAAAAGATGGGATATAAGTCGTGGTCCTGGAACATGCTATCGTCCATATTAGGCTCGTAGGGCCTTTTGTCCAGGGGTTTTGGAAATAGGGAACGCTTGGGTTTTCCTAGGAGGATTAGAGTCGGGAGGGGGCCTGCTTAGGCGGCCCCTTCACACATACAACCTTCCTAGGGTTGTTCAACACGAGCCGAGGTGGCTCAACCATAATTTGCCCCAGGTTAGCCTCTTGGGCCTGGGAGCTTGATAAACAAGGGGAGTTTATGATCCCCTGAAGTTGTGGGTGACTCTCACCTAGGATCACTACGACTTGGTCCCTAAAAGGGATTTTGACACACTTGTGGAAGGTGGATGGCATAGCGCACAAACTGTGTATCCAGGGTCTTCTCAGCAACAGGTTATAATGGGGGTGGATGTCCAAGACATGGAACACCCCCGTGTGTTCGATCCCTCCCGTTTCCATTGGGAGTTCGATGGATCCTAAAGGCCTAGACGCATTCCCATCGTATCCAGTGATAACGATGGGGCTTGGGTTCACTGAAGTCAAGGTGACTCCGATTTTGTACGCCACGTGAAGTGGAAGGATGTTGAGCCCTCCTCCACCATCGACTAGGCACCTGTCCAGAGAGTGGTTGTTTAGAACCACCTCGATATGCAGGGCCTGGTTATGGGTTTCGTAGGGTCTATCTACATCATCTTCCGAAAAGGTGATGGGCGATTTTGCTCCTAACAAAGCCACTTGGGCAGACAAGGATTCCGGACTTATGTTCGAATCAACCTTGGCCCTTTCTAGAATTTTCTCTAAGACAAGTCTATGCCTAGGCGAGGTTTTGATAAGCTCTAGGATAGACATGTGAATAGGAATCTTTGAAAGGTGGTTTTCGAAATCATAAGGATTTAGGATGATTTTGTCCTTATCTGCTTTTGGCAGACCACTAGGGATACATGCTTTTGAGGGGCCAGGCACACTGACCACCTTTGAGCACCTTGAAGGTGCGGGGGTTGGTAGATCCTCCCGGATCTAGTGACTTCCCCCACGACCAGCCTAGGGTTTGCGCTAGACTTGGCTCTAAGGATGAGCTGAGGAGAACCTTGGATTTTCAAAACTGGTTTTGGGGTTTCCACTTTTGATGGTCCCCGAATGACGACTTGTGCGGGCCTCTTGTATAATACAAGGATGGGCGCACAAGCAGGTCGACCAGGTTCGGGCTTTTGCGCTAGTTCCTTGGAAATGGTGAGGGTACATACCTCCTTTCCTTTCCCACTGCCACTGGCGTGTTTGGGAAAGGGTTCCTTGAAGATAGCTTGAGGTGGCTCAGATTCCGCAGTGACCTGGAGCCGGCCCTCCGCTATCAAGTTCTCAATTTTATTTAGAAGAGAGAAGCACCGTTTGGTATCATGGCCTTTGAGCCGATGATACTTGCAAAATCGGTTTAAATACCCCCCTTTGGACGTGACTCCTTCGGGGATTTCAGGGAGTTCGATCATGCCCTGGGCAAGTAAGAGGTCTAGGACCTCCGACACAGGTTGTCCCAGCGGAGTGTACTCCCGTTTTTCAATTGGTTTTGAAAAATTGCGTTCTCTCTTATTTTCTATTTTTTCAAAATTTTTAGAAGTGCCCGCCATGCCTGGATCCACCCGGACATTGGCGATTTTATGGGGTTTTGCCCCTTTGTCCGTCGTGGGCAGCCCATATGCGATGGGCTTTTCCACACGTGTTTTGGGAACGGCACTTCCTTTCCATAAGTGGTCGTATGTCCCTTTTCGCAAGTTGGTTTCGAAAAGGGAGGCCTTTTTGATCAACTTATGGAAAGTTGAAATCTCATGGAGCGAGAGAAGGGTTTTTAACTCGTTTTTGAAATTATCCAGGATGAGCATTACTGCGCATCCTTCGGATATAGGCTCTCGCACTTGGCCTAAAAGAGACCTCCATCTTATAATGAAGGCATGCACGTCTTCGTTCATGCCTTGCTTTGTATCCCTTAGGGTATTCAGGGTTGGCGTGACTTCCACGTTGTGTGCAAATCTTTGCATGAAGCAGTTCGCTAACTCTTCAAAAGTAGCGAACTGGCTTAAGTCGTAGGAAGCCAGCCATTTGGCAGCTGTGCCCTTAAGGGATAGAGGGAACCAATACACCCATTTCATCGAGTCCTTTTTCTTCTTATGGGCTCGACGTGAGAAAAGCTGCAAGTGAGACCTAGGGTCTCCCATGCCATCATACCGATGGAAGTTCGGTATTTCATCGTCACTGTCTGTTTCGTAATCCATAGGAAGGAAATCAGACAGGGCGTAGCTTCTTTTCTCTTTATTTTGCCCTTTCAGCAGTTGCTGTAGGGCTTTACGGTCCTTTTGTGTGAAGGACTCGTGGTATTGGTTGCCTTCCATTACGGAGGCCTCTTTTTGCTTGCGAGGTTTTTCAATTTTCTTTTTAGGCCTTTGTTCACCGTTTGATGAACACGAATCGCCTACTTCAGCCTCTTGGCTGAGAGCATCGATTTTGGCCTCAAATTCCCTTCTCAAGTCCTCGATTTCATCTAGTTTTATTTTGTTTTTGAAAATCCTCCTAGAGTGAGAACTTGATGCGCATGAGCCTTGGCTCGACACTTCACTTGGATTGGATTTTGACATGCTTTTCAAGCTTTTTTCAAAATTTCCTAAGTAACAGCAAAGAAAACAAGTTAAAACGACACCTTTATAAGATTTTCGCAAGACTCCTACAAGTAAACTCGATTTTTGAAAAGGCTCACGTCCCACCGGGCGTGCCAATCTCTGTAGACGCGCGAAAAAAAATCCCCGCCTCTTCGCCTCTTTCGTGGCTTAGAGTGGATCTTATCGTGCGTCTAAGGCCTAGATATACAAACAGGGCGTGCCAGCTAGCTTACTTAAGCTAGCGAAGATATATTAACACTGACTTCTAAACGTGGCGACTGTGAGCAAGTGAGCTCTTGTCGTCGCAGACCTTCTTGCACCGATGCGCAAGGGTCAGTCTGTACGCTTTTGCAAAAATCGAGTTTTTAGGGAGAAAGTCTACGAAACGGTTCGAGGTGTCTATTTCGGGTCTTTAAGATGCGTTTGCATGTTTTTAGATCACGTGGATTTGCACGTGCCTAAGTCTTTTCTTTTATCCCTTTTTGGGTCGCCTAGTTTGTGTGTTATGAACACTCCACTACATGGGCGAATTCGAGCGGGGGTTGCTTCGATGCAATATGCGTCCTACCTCATGGTATGGCGTAGATGCAATGCAAACTCACGCTACTCCAAAGGGAAAACCCGAAAATGTAAAGACAATGCTGAAGGGAAATAACAGAAGGGAAATAACCGAAGGGAAATAACAGAAGGGAAATATGTATATATCTTATGTATATGAGCCCTTACTCGGGTCTTGCAAATAAGAGCGAAGGCTCAATGTGGGTGCGTGTTTGAATTGAAAGACTTACACACACGACATGAAATTAAACCCAAATATAAATTGCAGTATGGCCTTGACTAAGGTCTTGGGAGTAAGAGCGAAGGCTCAATGTGTGTGAGAGTGTTTGAATTGAAGTACTACACACACGACATAAATGAAACCCAAATATAACTGCAATAAGGCCTTTACTAAGGTCTTGGGAGTAAGAGCGAAGGCTCAATGTGTGTGAAAGTGCTTGAATTGAAAGACTACTCACACGACAAGAAATGAAACCCAAATAGTATAGGTCGGCCCTTACTTGGGTCTTTCAAATAAGAGCGAAAGCTCAATGTGTGTGAGAGTGTTTAAATTGAAAGACTTACTCACACGACATGAAATGAAACCCAAATAGTATAGGTCGGCCCTTACTTGGGTCTTTCAAATAAGAGCGAAAGCTCAATGTGTGTGAGAGTGTTTAAATTGAAAGACAACACACCCAACTTAAACAAAACCCTTCGGAAATGAAATATATACGTACACTTATATATTAGGGGCTGATTAGGCCCGTGTGTGTTTGAAATTGTGCACGACTAAGAGAGTGCACGTGTGTGGTTGTGCCAAGCCACGTTATTACAAGCGGGGGGAGACTATGCTCCGTTATTACAACCCCGTATCAAATTGAATTTCAAGCAAGTGTATGATCAAAGACCGAGTTTAGAAACTTACAAGTAGCTGGTCCGTAGAGGTCTTGCTTGAGCGTGGCCTTGGCTTTGGGCTGCAAACGGGAGCTCCGCGAAGGTACGTGACCAAGAGTGCTGGCCGGCTGCAAATGGGCGCGGGATGGACGCCTCGAAGGGGGTCGGTGGCAAGTGGGCGGCGCCTCCAAGTAGGGAGTTTAGAGTGGCTGACTAAGTGGGTCTTAGGGTCACTAGGTAAGTTAGGGACTTAGGGAAACTGGACCTAAAAGGTGAGCTAGTGGGAAGGCCAAAGAGGACGCCTAGGGGGAGGTCGGCCGAATGGGAGGTGGTGGCTGAGTAGTGGCCAGCCACTTGGGTTATCCTAGGTTCGGCTAGGCTTAGGTGGTGGCGGCAAAGAGGCTGAGCTAAGGGGAAGATGGGTGGCTAAGAGTGGAGAGGTGGTAGAGAGTGGTTTTGAGGGAGTTAGGGGGACTTACCGAATGGGAAGAAGTGGCGGCAAAGGTGGCTGTCGGCTGGTGGAAGATGGGAGAAGGAGAGGGCCCGGCTGAGTGAGGTGGTGGCGTCCGGCTGGTGGGGCAGTGATGGTGGATGGAAGAGGGAGAGTGGCGGAGCAGGTGGCGGCTGGTGGGGCTGGAGCTGCTGGGAAGACGGGTGAGAGATGGGAGAGGAAGAGGGCCCGGCTGGGAGTGGAAAGTGGTTCCCACTTGGAAAACCCGCCCACAATGGGGGGGGTTTAAATAGGGGATGGGTAGGTCGGTTAGGGCTGGGTTGTGGGTAGTGGTTAGGTGGTTTAGGTAGGGTAGTATATAGATAAGGTGGGCTGGATGGGATTGGGCCAGATATTTTAAAACTAGGTGTTTGGGAAAATCGTGGGCTAAGGGTGGTTTAGGGCTAGGTTAGGTGGTTGGGTTTTAGGGTGAGGTTTAGTGAGCTAGGTTAGGTGGTTTAGGCTAGGTTTAGGCTAGGATTAGGGAAATTAATCTAGGTTTAGGGAAGGATTAGGGGAGTGGGTTAGGTGATTAGGTTGGGATTAGGCCGGGATTAGGGAAGTGGGTTAGGTGATTAGGTTCAGATTAGGGGTGGATTAGGGGTTTAGGCTAGGTTTAGGCATTTTTGGCTAGGTTTAGGTGATGGAGCTCCCTTAGCATGGCCCATAAACCTTGATCACCCCATGTTGGTGCAGCCCTAGGTTAGGTTTTAGCTAATTACAAGCTTAAACCCACTCAATTAGGCTAAACCACAAGATTAAACCCAAACTTGACACACAAGTCAAGCTTAATACAACACTCTTGATATTTATCACCCCCACTCTCTCTCATGCCCAATATCCCACGTGAATTTCAAGTGGGCCCCACCTCCATTTATGAGGAGGTGATGTGGGCCATGGATATGGATATTGGATTGGATTTCTGGGTCCAAATCCAAATCCAAATCCACATATGGGTTTGGATTGGAATCTGGATATATATGGTCCAGATCCAATCCAAACTGAACTCTGACTCCTTCGGGCCGGGTTCGAGACGGACGATTCGTGCGGGGCCTGACATCATCAGTGCTCCGTCTGCGTTGGGTCTTCGCCAACATGGTCGCCCGCCTCCGTTTCTGCCTTCCGGAGATGACTTCAAATGATATTTTGGTAAGAACAGGGTCTTGGACGTTCGAGATCCTGGGATGTGAATGAGATGCAAGAGATGCTGTGCCGGGCTCGACAGGTGCTCCGGTTCCGGGCTCTTCTTGGCTCTCCTGGTCCTGTCTTGATCGAGCCAAGCCACTTCGGGGTTTCAAAACATGTTTTAAAAGGGTTTTCAAAAGCTATATCATATGTTTTTTTGAAAGATAAAGTTTAAAACATATATACAGGGTTGGTTTGGAAGGCTCCTGGGTTTCCAAACTCAAAATGGCCCTTTGGGGCTGTTTGTATAAAACCAGATTCGTTTAAGGAATTCGTGGGATTTCGGGGTGTTTACAGAAGTCATCTCCGGAAGGCAGAAACGGAGGCGGACGACTATGTTGGCGAAGACCCAACGCAGACGGAGTACTGATGCTGTCAGGCCCCGCACAAATCATCCGTCTCGAACCCAGCTCGAAGGAGTCAGAGTTCAGTTTGGATTGGATCTGGACCATATATATCCAGATTCCAATCCAAACCCATATGTGGACTTAGATTTGGATTTGGATCCAGAGATCCAATCCAATATCCATATCCATGGCCCACATCACCTTCTCATAAATGGAGGTGGGGCCCACTTGGAATTCACGTGGGATATTGGGCATGAGAGAGAGTGGGGGTGAAAAATATCAAGAGTGTTGTATTAAGCTTGACTTGTGTGTCAAGTTTGGGTTTAATCTTGTGGGTTAGCCTAATTGAGTGGGTTTAAGCTTGTAATTAGCTAAAACCTAACCTAGGGCTGCACCAACATGGGGTGATCAAGGTCTATGGGCCATGCTAAGGGAGCTCCTTCACCTAAACCTAGCCAAAAATGCCTAAACCTAGCCTAAACCCCTAATCCACCCCTAATCTGAACCTAATCACCTAACCCACTTCCCTAATCCCGGCCTAATCCCAACCTAATCACCTAACCCACTTCCCTAATCCTTCCCTAAACCTAGATTAATTTCCCTAATCCTAGCCTAAACCTAGCCTAAACCACCTAACCTAGCTCACTAAACCTCACCCTAAAACCCAACCACCTAACCTAGCCCTAAACCCCTAAACCACCCTTAGCCCACGATTTTCCCAAACCCCTAGTTTTAAAATATCTGGCCCAACCCCATCCAGCCCACCTTATCTACATACTACCCTACCTAAACCACCTAACCACTACCCACAACCCAGCCCTAACCGACCTACCCATCCCCTATTTAAACCCCCCTCATTGTGGGCGGGTTTTCCAAGTGGGAACCACTCCACCACCCAGCCGGGCCCTCTCCTTCTCCCATCTCTCACCCGTCTTCCCAGCAGCTCCAGCTCCTCCACCAGCCGCCACCTGCTCCGCCACCTTCCCTCTTCCGTCCACCACCACTGCCTCCCAGCCGGACGCCACCATCTTCCCCCAACTCCACCAGCCGACAGCTACCTGCCCGCCACTCTCCCACTCCATCCGCCACTCTTCCCCACTCGGTAAGTCCCCTTTACTCCCTCAAAGCCACTCTCTACCACCTCTCCACTCTTGGCCACCCATCTTCCCCTTAGCTCAACCTCTTTGCTGCCACCATCTAAGCCTAGCCGAACCTAGGATAACCCAAGTGGCTGGCCACTGCTTAGCCACCATCTCCCATTCGGCCGATCCCCCCTAGGTGTCCTATTTGGCCGTCCCACTAGCTCACCTTTTAGGGCCAGTTTCCCTAAGTACCTAACTTCCCTAGTGACCCTAAGACCCACTTAGTCAGCCACTCTAAACTCCCTACTTGGAGGCGCCACCTACTTGCCACCGGCCCCCTTCGAGGCGTCCATCCCGCGCCCCATTTGCAGCCGGCCAGCACCCTTGGTCACACACCTTCGCGGAGCTCCCGTTTGCAGCCCAAAGCCAAGCCTACGCTCAAGCAAGACCTCTACGGACCAGCTACTCGTAAGTGTCTAAACTCGGTCTTTAGTCATACGCTTGCTTGAAATTCAATTTGATACGGGGTTGTAATAACGGAGCCTAGTCTCCCCCCGCTTGTAATAACGTGGCTTGGCACAACCACACACGTGCACTCTCTTAGTCGTGCACAACTTTGAACACACACGGGCCTAATCAGCCCCTAATATATAAGTGTACGTATATATTTCATTTCCGAAGGGTTTTGTTTAAGTTGAGTGCGTTGTCTTTCGATTAAAACACTCTCACACACATTGAGCTTTCGCTCTTATTTGAAAGACCCAAGTAAGGGCCGACCTATACTATTTGGGTTTCATTTCATGTCGTGTGAGTAAGTCTTTCAATTTAAACACTCTCACACACATTGAGCTTTCGCTCTTATTTGAAAGACCCAAGTAAGGGCCGACCTATACTATTTGGGTTTCATTTCATGTCGTGTGAGTAAGTCTTTCAATTTAAACACTCTCACACACATTGAGCTTTTGCTCTTATTTGAAAGACCCAAGTAAGGGCCGACCTATACTATTTGGGTTTCATTTCTTGTCGTGTGAGTAGTCTTTCAATTCAAGCACTTTCACACACATTGAGCCTTCGCTCTTACTCCCAAGACCTTAGTAAAGGCCTTATTGCAGTTATATTTGGGTTTCATTTATGTTGTGTGTGTAGTACTTCAATTCAAGCACTCTCACACACATTGAGCCTTCGCTCTTACTCCCAAGACCTTAGTCAAGGCCATACTGCAATTTATATTTGGGTTTAATTTCATGTCGTGTGTGTAAGTCTTTCAATTCAAGCACGCACCCACATTGAGCCTTCGCTCTTATTTGCAAGACCCGAGTAAGGGCTCATATACATAAGATATATACATATCTCCCTTCGGTTATTTCCCTTCGGTTATTTCCCTTCGGTTATTTCCCTTCGGTTATTTCCCTTCCGCTATTTCCCTTCAGTATTGTCTTTACATTTCGGGTTTTCCCTTTGGAGTAGCGTGAGTTTGCATTGCATCTACGCCATACCACGAGGTAGGACGCATATTGCATCGAAGCAACCCCCGCTCGAATTCGCCCATGTAGTGGAGTGTTCATAACACACAAACTAGGCGACCCAAAAAGGGATAAAAGAAAAGACTTAGGCACGTGCAAATCCACGTGATCTAAAACATGCAATCGCATCTTAAAGACCCGAAATAGACACCTCGAACCGTTTCGTAGGCTTTCTCCCTAAAACTCGATTTTTGCAAAAGCGTACAGACTGACCCTTGCGCATCGGTGCAAGAAGGTCTGCGACGACAAGAGCTCACTTGCTCACAGTCGCCACGTTTAGAAGTCAGTATTAATATATCTTCGCTAGCTTAAGTAAGCTAGCTGGCACGCCCTGTTTATATATATAGGCCTTAGACGCACGATAAGATCCACTCCAAGCCACGAAAGAGGCGAAGAGGCTGGGATTTTTCGCGCGTCTACAGTGGTGGATATGGCGGTGCAAGTGGTGGTGGGATGGAGGGATGGTGGTGGTGCAGGCAGAGCAGGTGGAGCAGGTTCGGCTGGGCTGGGAAGTGGGGGCTCGGCTGGGCTTGGGGAAGGCGGCCAGATTGGAGAACCCGCCCCCAAGGGGGGGGGTTTATATAGGGATGGGTAGGTCGGTTAGGGCTGGGTTTGGGGTAGTGGTTAGGTGGTTTAGGTAGGGTGGTATGAAGATAAGGTGGGCTGGAAAGGGTAGGGCCAGATATTTTAAAAACTAGTGGTTTGGGTAGATTGTGGGCTAGGGGTGGTTTAGGGGTTTAGGGCTAGGTTAGGTGGTTGGGTTTTAGGGTGAGGTTTAGTGAGCTAGGTTAGGTGATTAGGCTAGGTTTAGGCTAGGTTTAGGGAAATTAACCTAGGTTTAGGGAAGGATTAGGGAAGTGGGTTAGGTGATTAGGTTGGGATTAGGCCGGGATTAGGGAAGTGGGTTAGGTGATTAGGCTCAGATTAGGGGTGGATTAGGGTGGTAGGCTAGGATTAGGTGTTTTGGGTTAGGTTTAGGTGAAGGAGCTCCCTTTGCATGGCCCATAGACCTTAACCACCTCATGCTGGTGCAGCCCTAGGTTAGGTTTTGGCTAATTACAAGCTTAAACCCACTCAATTAGGCTAACCCACATGATTAACCCCAAACTTGACACACAAGTCAAGCTTAATTACAACACTCTTGATATTATCCATCCCCACTCTCTCTCATGCCCATAATCCCACGTGAATTTCAAGTGGGCCCCACCTCCATTTATGAGAAGGTGATGTGGGCCATGGATATGGATATTGGATTGGATCTCTGGATCCAAATCCAAATCCAAGTCCACACATGGGTTTGGATTGGGATCTAGATATATATGATCCAGATCCAATCCAAACTGAACTCTGACTCCTTTGAGCTGGGTTTGAAACGGACGATTTGTGCGGGGCCTGACAGCATCAGTACTCCGTCTGCGTTGGGTCTTCGCCAACATGGTCGTCCACCTCCGTTTCCGCCTTCCGGAGATTACTTCAAATGACATTTTGATAATAACAGGGTCTTGGACATTCGAGATCCTGGGGGTATGGATGTGATACAAGAGTTGCTCTACCGAGCTCGACATGTGCTACGGTTCCGGGCTCTTCTTAGCTCTCCTGGTCCCATCTTGATCGGGCCAAGCCGCTTCGGGGTTTCAAAGCGTGTTTTAAAAGGTTTTCAAAAGCCATATTATATATTTTTGAAATACAGAGTTTAAAACATATGTACAGGGTTGTCTGGAAGGCTCCTGGATTTCCAGACTCAAAATAGCCCTTTGGGGCTGCTTGTACAAAACCAGATGAATTTGAGAAATTCGTGAGATTTCGGGGTGTTTACACTGGGGCAACATGTGGTGGCTTTCATTCGGAGGAATATCTTGGCTCGATTTGGGGTTCCACGAGACCTTGTGTCTAATAATGGTACCCCATTCAAGAACGAGCGGATGGTTAAGTTGTGCAACACGTATGGCATAACTCACTTCTCTTCGCCCTACTACCCTCAAGGCAACGGCCAAGCCGAAGTCACCAACAAGACTCTCATTAGTATAATTGAGAAAACTTTAGAGAAGGGTAGGACGTGGCACGAGAAGCTGGATGAAGCCTTATGGGCTTATAGGACTTCCATCCGGACTCCTACAAAGGCCACACCATTCGAATTGGTCTATGGCACAAACGCCATTCTTCCCATTCATACTCAACTGTATTCATTTCATACATCCATAGCACTCGACCTCCCCCTAGAGACGCTTCAGCATGCTAGGATGGCCGAACTAGATTTGCAAGATGAAAGGCGACTCCTTGCCATGGATCATGCTCGTGCATACCGGCAAAGGATAGCCTGACATTATAGCAAACACATGAGACCTCGCCACTTTGAAGTGGGGGATCTAGTCTTGAAAATCATCCACTATCATGGCCCACATCCACTCGGAAAGTGGCGCCCCAAGTGGGATGGACCCTATGCTGTACGAGCAACTACCACGAACAATTCGTATTAGTTGATCGACGTAGAAGGTAGGAATTTAGCAGATCCTATCAATATTCAATACTTAAAGAAGTATCATGTGTAGGATTTGGATTAAATTCCAGTTTACAAAAATGTTAGGGATAGCTGCGTTGAGACATGAAAATAAGGTACAAAGGCAAAATCGTGTGACCCTGAGTGAGAGAATTCGCACTTGTGAAAGAGTGGAGTCTTCAAAATCATGGTAACATTTTGTAAACACCCCGAAATCCCACGAATTTCTCAAATCCATCTGGTTTTGTAAAAGCAGCCCCAAAGGGCCATTTTGAGTCTGAAAACCCAGGAGCCATCCAGACAACCCTGTATATATGTTTTAAACTTTTATATTTCAAAAATACATGATATGGCTTTTAAAACCCTTTTTAAACATGTTTTTGAAACCCCGAAGCAACTTCGGCCTAATCGAGACAGGACCAAGAGAGCTAAGGAGAGCTCGGAACCGGAGCACATGTCGAGCCCGACACAGCAACTCTCGTATCAAATCCACACCCCCAGGATCTCGAACGTCCAAGACCCTGTTATCATCGAAACATTGTTTGAAGTCATCTCCGGAAGGCGAAAACAGAGGCGAACGATCATGTTGGCGAAGACCTAACGCAGACGGAGCAGTGATGCAGTCAGGCCCCGCACAAACAGTTCGTTTTTAACACAGCTCGAAGGAGTCAGAGTTCAGTTTGGATCGGATCTGGACCATATATATCCAGATCCCAATCCAAACCCATTGTATGGAATTGGATTTGGATTTGGATTCAAAAATCCAATCCAATATCCATATCCATTGCCCACATCACCTTCTCATAAATGGAGGTGGGGCCCACTTGAATTTCACGTGGGATTATGGGCATGAGAGAGAGTGGGGGTGGATAAGATCAAGTGTGTGTTGTAATTACGCTTGACTTGTGTGTCAAGTTTGGGGTTAATCATGTGGGTTAGCCTAATTAAGTGGGTTTAAGCTTGTAATTAGCCAAAACCTAACCTAGGGCTGCACCAACATGATGTGGTTAAGGTCTATGGGCCAAGCAAAGGGATCTCCTTCACCTAAACCTAACCAAAAACACCTAATCCTAGCCTTCCACCCTAATCTGAGCCTAATCACCTAACCCACTTCCCTAATCCCGGCCTAATCCCAACCAAATCACCTAACCCACTTCCCTAATCCTTCCCTAAACCTAGGTTAATTTCCCTAAACCTAGCCTAATTCTAGCCTAATCACCTAACCTACCTCAATAAACCTCACCCTAGAACCAACCCACCTAGCTAAACCCTAAACCTCTAAACCACCCCTAGCCCACAACCTACCCAAACCACTTGTATTTAAAATATCTGGCCCTACCCTTTCCAGCCCACCTTATCACCACACCACCCTACCTAAACCACCTAACCACTACCCCAAAACCAGCCCTAACCGACCTAGCCCAGCCCTATATAAACCCCCCCCTTGGGGGCGGGTTTTCCCATCTAGAAGCTCCAACCTCCAATCCCGGGTCCTCCACTTTCCAGCTCAGCCGAATCCCCTCCTGCTCCACCTGCTCCACGTCCAGCCACCACATCTGCCACTACCTCCCAGCCGAGCACTACCACCACCATCACCCGGCCGAACTCTATCCTGCGCATCCCAACCATTCGGCTGCTCCCCTTCCATCCGCCACCACCCCTTCACTTGGTTAGTACCCTCCACTCCACCTTACTCCTTCTTCACTCCCTCTCCACTCTCAGCCACCTAACCCCCTACCATATCACCCTAACACCAGCCATTCCACTTGCTACCACCACTCCCCCTCGGCCAGGCCCATAATCACCCTAACTACCCGCCACCACCTAGACACCTTAGCTCCATTCGGCCACCCTATCCGACTCCCTAAGACCTGCCCATATCACCCCAATACACCTACTACACCCACTACCACCTGGCCCCATCTCCTAGCTAGTTCCCTTCCCTTACACCACTCCTAGCCACTCTAGCAACCCGCCACCATCAAGTCCTCCTAGTCGGTCACTCCAACCGACTATCATTTCATTCGGCCACCCTAGCAACCCGCCAACCTTAGGTGCCCCATTAGACCTTCCCTTAAGCTTTCCCTTAGTGCCATACTCCCTTAGTGAACCTACTTAGGCCCTTTAGCCCCACACACCAAAACCAGCCCATCCTTAGTAGCCGACCATCTTCAAGGCGCCTTTTCCGCGCACCAAGGACACCCGGCCAGCAACCCCTTGCTGTTCTACTCCGTGGAGCTCCCTTTTGCAGTCCAAGGCGAAGGCCAAGCCCACGCTCAAGCAAGGCATCTTCGGACCAGCTATTAGTAAGTGCCTAACTCGGTCTTTAGTTGTATACTTGCTTGAGATTCAATTTGATACGGGGTTGTAATAACGGAGCATAGTCTCCCCCCGCTTGTAATAACGTGGCTTGGCACACCCACACACGTGCACTCTCTTAGTTGTGCACGATTTTGAACACACACGGGCCTAATCAGCCCCTAATACATAAATATACATATATACTTTAATTTTCGTAGGGTTTTGCTTAAGTTGGGTGTGTTGTCTTTCAATTCAAGCACTCACACACATTGAGCCTTCGCTCTTATTTGAAAGACCCAAGTAAGGGCCGTGTTATACTATTTGGGCTTTCATTTCATGTCGTGTGTGTTGTCTTTCAATTCAAGCACTCACACACATTGAGCCTTCGCTCTTATTTGAAAGACCCAAGTAAGGGCCGTGTTATACTATTTGGGCTTTCATTTCATGTCATGTGTGTAAGTCTTTCAATTCAAGCACTCACACACATTGAGCCTTCGCTCTTATTTGAAAGACCCAAGTAAGGGCCGTGTTATACTATTTGGGGTTTCATTTCATGTTGTGTGTGTAAGTCTTTCAATTCAAGCACTCACACACATTGAGCCTTCGCTCTTATTTGAAAGACCCAAGTAAGGGCCGTGTTATACTATTTGGGTTTAATTTCATGTTGTGTGCGTAGTACTTCAATTCAAGCACTCACACACATTGAGCTTTCGCTCTTATTCCCAAGACCTTAGTCAAGGCCATACTGCAAGTTATATTTGGGTTTAATTTCATGTCGTGTGTGTAAGTCTTTCAATTCAAGCACGCACCCACATTGAGCCTTCGCTCTTATTTGCAAGACCCGAGTAAGGGCCCATATACATACTCTATATACATATCTCCCTTCGGCATTTACATTACAAGTCATTTCCCTTCGGTTATTTCCCTTCGGCATTGTCTTTACATTCGGGTTTTCCCTTTGGAGTAGCGTCAGTTTGCATTGCATCTACGCCATACCACGAGGTAGGACGCATATTGCATCAAAGCAAGCCCCACTCAAATTCGCCCATGTAGTGGAGTGTTTATAACACACAAACTAGGCGACCCACAAAGGGATAAAAGAAAAGACTTAGGTACGTGCAAATCCACGTAATCTAAAATCTGCAATCGTATCTAAAAGACCCGAATTAGACACCTCGAACCGCTTCGTAGGCTTTCTATCCCAAAAACTCAATTTTTGCAAAGCGTACAGACTGACCCTTGCGCATCGGTGCCAGAAGGTCTGCGACGACAAGACCTCACTTGCTCACAGTCGCCACGATTAGAAGTCAGTTTAAAATATATCTTCGCTAGCTTAGGTAAGCTAGCTGCCACGCCCTGTTTACATAAATAGGCCTTAGACGCACGAGAGGATCCACTCCAAGCCCAGAAAAGGCGAAGAGGCGTGGGGATTTTCGTGCGTCTACAGAGATTGGCACGCCCGGTGGGACATGAGCCTTTCAAAAATCGAGTTTTAAGGTAGAAGTTTTGCGAAAATTTTGTTAAAAAGGTGTCATTTTAACTTGTTTTCTTTGCTTGTACTTAGGAAATTTTGAAAAAGCTTGAAAAGCATGTCAAAATCCAATCCAAGTGAAGTGTCGAGCCAAGGCTCATGCGCATCAAGTTCTCACTCTAGGAGGATTTTCAAAAACAAAATAAAACTAGATGAAATCGAGGACTTGAGAAGGGAGTTTGAGGCCAAAATCGATGTTCTCATCCAAGAGGCTGAAGTAGGCGATTCGTGTTCATCAAACGGTGAACAAAGGCCTAAGAAAAAATCTAAAAAACCTCACAAGAACAAAGAGGCCTCCGTAATAGAAGGCAACTAATACCACGAGTCCTTCACACAAAAGGACCGTAAAGCCCTACAGCAGTTACTGAAAGGGCAGAATAAAGAGAAAAGAAGCTACGCCCTGTCTGATTTCCTTCCTATGGATTACGAAACAAACAGTGATGATAAAATATCGAACTTCCATCGGTATGATGGCATGGGAGACCCTAGGTCTCACTTGCAGCTTTTCTCGCGTCGAGCCCATAAGAAGAAAAAGGACTTGATGAAATGGGTGTATTGGTTCCCTTTATCCCTTAAAGGCACAGCTGCCAAATGGCTGGCTTCCTACGACTTAAGCCAGTTCGCTACTTTTGAAGAGTTAGCGAACTGCTTCATGCAAAGATTTGCACACAATGTAGAAGTCACGCCAACCCTAAATACCTTAAGGGATACAAAGCAAGGCATGAACGAAGATGTACATGCCTTCATTATAAGATGGAGGTCGCTTTTGGGCCAAGTGCGAGAGCCCATATCCGAAGGATGCATAGTCATGCTCATCCTGGATAACTTTAAAAGCGAGTTAAAAACCCTTCTCTCGCTCCATGAGATCTCAACTTTCCATAAGTTGATCAAAAAGGCCTCCCTTTTCGAAACCAACTTGCGAAAAGGGACATACGATCACTTGTGGAAAGGAAGTGCCGTTTCCAAAACCTGCTTGGAAAAGCCCATCACATACGGGCTACCCACGATGGACAAAGGGGCAAAGACCCATAAAATCGCCAATGACCGGGTGGATCTAGGCGTGGCGGGCACTTCCAAAACTTTTGAAAAGTTAGAAAATAAGAGGGAGCGAAACTTTCAAAAACCAGTTGAAAAATGGGAGTACACTCCGCTGGGGCAACCTGTGTCGGAGGTCCTAGACCTCCTACTTGCCCAGGGCATGATAGAACTCCCTGAAATCCCCGAAGGAGTCACTTCCAAAGGGGGGTATTTAAACCGATTTTGTAAGTATCTGTAAACACCCCAAAATCCCACGAATTTCTTCAAAACAAACCTGGTTTTGTACAAGCAGCCCCAAAGGGCCATTTTGAGTATGGAAACCCAGGAGCCTTCCAGACAACCCTGTATATACATTTTAAACTTCATATTTCAAAAATATATAATATAGCTTTTGAAAACCTTTTAAAACACGTTTTTGAAACCCCAAAGCAGCTTGGCCTAATCAAGACAGGACCAGCGAAGAGCTAAGAAGAGCCCGGAACCGGAGCACATGTCAAGCCCGGCACAACAACTCTTGTATCACATCCATACCCCCAGGATCTCGAACGTCCAAGACCCTGTTATTATCAAAATGTCATTTGAAGTCATCTCCGGAAGGCAGAAATGGAGGCGTACGACCATGTTGGCGAAGACCCAACGTAGACGGAGTACTGATGCTGTCAGGCCCCGCACAAATCGTTTGTTTCGAACCCAGCTCGAAGGAGTCAGAGTTCAGTTTGGATTGGATCTGAACCATATATATCCAGATCCCAATCCAAACCCATGTGTGGACTTGGATTTGGATTTGGATCCAGAGATCCAATCCAATATCCATATCCATGGCCCACATCACCTTCTCATAAATGGAGGTGGGGCCCACTTGAAATTCACGTGGGATTATGGGCATGAGAGAGAGTGGGGATGGATAATATCAAGAGTGTTGTAATTAAGCTTGACTTGTGTGTCAAGTTTGGGGTTAATCATGTGGGTTAGCCTAATTGAGTGGGTTTAAGCTTGTAATTAGCCAAAACCTAACCTAGGGCTGCACCAACATGAGGTGGTTAAGGTCTATGGGCCATGCAAAGGGAGCTCCTTCACCTAAACCTAACCCAAAACACCTAATCCTAGCCTACCACCCTAATCCACCCCTAATCTGAGCCTAATCACCTAACCCACTTCCCTAATCCCGGCCTAATCCCAACCTAATCACCTAACCCACTTCCCTAATCCTTCCCTAAACCTAGGTTAATTTCCCTAAACCTAGCCTAATCACCTAACCTAGCTCACTAAACCTCACCCTAAAACCCAACCACCTAACCTAGCCCTAAACCCCTAAACCTCCCCTAGCCCACAATCTACCCAAACCACTAGTTTTTAAAATATCTGGCCCTACCCTTTCCAGCCCACCTTATCTTCATACCACCCTACCTAAACCACCTAACCACTACCCCAAACCCAGCCCTAACCGACCTACCCAACTCCCTATATAAACCCCCCCTCTTGGGGCGGGTTTTCCTAGCTAGAATCACCTTCCCCAAGCCCAGCCGGGACCACTCTTCCCAGCCCAGCCGAACCTGCTCCACCTGCTCCGCCTGCACCACCACCATCCCTCCATCCCACCACCACTTGCACCGCCATCTCCACCACCTCCCGGCCAAGCATCACTACCTGCCCTCCTCCTTTCCAGCCGAGCGCCATCTTCATTCCATTCGGTTAGTACCCCTTTACTTCGTCTCACCTTTTCTACTCCCTCTCCACTCCTAGCCACCCACCATACCACCACCTTACCTACACATCAGCCCTTTGCTGCCACCATTCTCACTTAGCCGAACCTATCACAACCTAAACCACCGGCCACTACCTAACCAACCTAGCTACATCCGGCCACCCTATTAGACTCCCATTCGGCCTTCCCTTAAACTTCCCTTAGGTCCATACTCCCTAACACTCTACACTCTCTTAGTGACCCTACATATTCACTTAGCCCAACCCCTTTAATTCCCCACATCAAGGCGACACCCACTTGCAGCCGGCCACCTTCGAGGCGCCTATCCCGCGCCCCACTTGCAGCCGGCCAGCACCCTTTGTCATTCACCCTCGCGGAGCTCCCGTTTGCAGCCCAAGGCGAAGGCCAAGCCCACGCTCAAGCAAGGCCTCTACGGACCAGCTACTAGTAAGTGCCTAACTCGGTCTTTAGTTGTATACTTGCTTGAGATTCAATTTGATACGGGGTTGTAATAACGGAGCATAGTCTCCCCCCGCTTGTAATAACGTGGCTTGGCACACCCATTGAGCCTTCGCTCTTATTCCCAAGACCTTAGTAAAGGCCTTATTGCAGTTATATTTGGGTTTCATTTATGTCGTGTGTGTAGTACTTCAATTCAAGCACTCACACACATTGAGCCTTCGCTCTTACTCCCAAGACCTTAGTCAAGGCCATACTGCAATTTATATTTGGGTTTAATTTCATGTCGTGTGTGTAAGTCTTTCAATTCAAGCACGCACCCACATTGAGCCTTCGCTCTTATTTGCAAGACCCGAGTAAGGGCTCATATACATATTTAATATACATATCTCCCTTCAGCATTTATATTTCAAGTCATTTCCCTTCGGTTATTTCCCTTCAGTATTGTCTTTACATTTCGGGTTTTCCCTTTGGAGTAGCGTGAGTTTGCATTGCATCTACGCCATACCACGAGGTAGGACACATATTTGCATCAAAGCAAGCCCCGCTCGAATTCGCCCATGTAGTGGAGTGTTCATAACACACAAACTAGGTGGCCCGAAAAGGGATAAAAGAAAAGACTTAGGCACGTGCAAATCCACGTGATCTAAAACATGCAATCGCATTTTAAAGACCCGAAATAGACACCTCGAACCGCTTCGTAGACTTTCTCTCCAAAACTCAATTTTTGCAAAGCGTACAGACTGACCCTTGCGCATCGGTGCAAGAAGGTCTGCGACGACAAGAGCTTAGTTGCTCACAGTCGCCACGTTTAGAAGTCAGTGTTAAAAATATCTTCGCTAGCTTAGGTAAGCTAGCTGGCACGCCCTGTTTGCATACATAGGCTTTAGACACACGAGAGGATCCGCTCTGAGCCCTGAAAAGGCGAGAGGCGGGGATTTTCGCGTATCTACAGAGATTGGCACGCCCGGTGGGACGTGAGCCTTTCAAAAATCGAGTTTGTTTTAAGTAGAAGTCTTGCAAAAATTTTGTAAAAAGGTGTCATTTTAAACTTGTTTTCTTTGCTTGTTTGAGAATTCGACGTTTCGAGTAAGGCATAGGAATTGGAAATACAGCTTGTTTTCTTATAAAACCTCCGCTAGATAAGCGAGTGTTAAGACTCAAACAAGGGCAAGCACGAAGAGCTCGAGATCCTTAGGATCGAGACTCAAGACAGTTGTCCCTTTTGTAAATAACTTTTGTAAATAAGTTTTGAAAACCGAACATCAAACAGCATAGGATTTTGCTCACTTAGAGCAGTAGGCCTTATAAGTCTCTAGAGTTCGACCACATCTGGTCTCTGGGAGGTCGCCACTCTTGGCACCACACCCGTGTCATCTACATTCCACGCATGGCACTTGCATAAACATGATCCCATTTTAGGACCAGATTCAATAGCATACCCTTTGGCGTGATATCTCCTCCTACCAAAGTTTTAAATTGAGATTTTGTTAAAAAATTGGGACGATCCCATATTCTTCGTGGCTAGATCTAGGGAGACATTGAAAGGGGTGTTTGTCATCTTTGCCCTTATCCAAATCGATTTGGACAAGGCCAAAGAGGGGCATCTGTAAACACCCCGAAATCCCACGAATTTCTCAAATCCATCTGGTTTTGTAAAAGCAGCCCCAAAGGGCCATTTTGAGTCTGGAAACCCAAGAGCCCTCCAGACAACCCTGTATATATGTTTTAAACTTTTATATTTCAAAAATACATGATATGGCTTTTAAAAACCTTTTTCAACATGTTTTTGAAACCCCGAAGCAGCTTCGGCCTAATCGAGACAGGACCAGGAGAGCTAAGGAGAGCTAGAACTGGAGCACATGTCGAGCCCGGCACAACAACTCTCGTATCAAATCCACACCCCCAGGATCTCCAATGTCCAAGACCCTGTTATCATCTAAACATTATTTAAAGTCATCTCTAGAAGGCGAAAACAGAGGTGGACGATCATGTTGGCGAAGAACCAACGCAAACGGAGCACTGATGCTGTCAGGCCCCGCAAAAACCGTTCGTTTTGAACACAGCTCGAAGGAGTCAGATTTCAGTTTGGATCGGATCGAGACCATATATATCCAGATCCCAATCCAAACCCATGTATGGACTTGGATTTGGATTTGGAATCAAAAATCCAATCCAATATCCATATCCATGGCCCACATCACCTTCTCATAAATGGAGGTGGGGCCCACTTGAATTTCACGTGGGATTATGGGCATGAGATAGAGTGGGGGTGGATAAGATCAAGTGTGTGTTGTAATTAAGCTTGACTTGTGTGTCAAGTTTGGGGTTAATCATGTGGGTTAGCCTAATTAAGTGGGTTTAACCTTGTAATTAGCCAAAACCTAACCTAGGGCTGCACCAACATGATGTGGTTAAGGTCTATGGGCCATGCAAAGGGAGCTCCTTCACCTAAACCTAACCAAAAAAACCTAATCCTAGCCTTCCACCCTAATCCGACCCTAATCTGAGCCTAATCACCTAACCCACTTCCCTAATCCCGGCCTAATCCCAACCTAATCACCTAACCCACTTCCCTATCCTTCCCTAAACCTAGCCTAATCCTAGCCTAATCACCTAACCAACCTCACTAAACCTCACCCTAGAACCAACCCACCTAGCTAAACCCTAAACCTCTAAACCAGCCCTAGCCCACAACCAACCCAAACCACTTGTATTTAAAATATCTGGCGCTACCCTTTCCAGCCCACCTTATCACCACACCACCCTACCTAAACCACCTAACCACTACCCCAAAACCAGCCCTAACAGACCTAGCCCAGCCCTATATAAACCCCCCCCCTTGGGGCCGGGTTTTCCCATCTAGAAGCTCCAACCTCCAATCTCGGGTCCTCCTCTTTCCAGCTCAGCCGAATCCCCTCCTGCTCCACCTGCTCCACGTCCAGCCACCACATCCGCCACTACCTCACAGCCGAGCACTACTACCACCATCACCCGGCCGAACTCTATCCTGCGCATCCCAACCATTCGACTGCTCCCCTTCCATCCGCCACCACCCCTTCACTTGGTTAGTACCCTCCACTCCACCTTACTCCTTCTTCACTCCCTCTCCACTCTCAGCCACCTAACCCCCTACCATATCACCCTAACACCAGCCATTCCACTTGCTGCCACCACTCCCCCTCGGCCAGGCCCATAATCACCCTAACTACCCGCCACCACCTAGACACCTTAGCTCCATTCAGCCACCCTATCCGACTCCCTAAGACCTGCCCATATCACCCCAATACACCTACTACACCCACTACCACCTGGCCCCATCTCCTAGCTAGTTCCCTTCCCTTACACCACTCCTAGCCACTCTAGCAACCCGCCACCATCAAGTCCTCCTAGTCGGTCACTCCAACCGATTGTCATTTCATTCGGCCACCCTAGCAACCCGCCAACCTTAGGTGCCCCATTAGACCTTCCCTTAAGCTTTCCCTTAGTGCCACACTCCCTTAGTGACCCTACTTAGGCCCTTTAGCCCCACACACCAAAACCAGCCCATCCTTAGCAGCCAACCATCTTCAAGGCGCCTTTTCCGCGCACCAAGGACACCTGGCTAGCAACCCCTTGCCGTTCTACTCCGTGGAACTCCCTTTTGAAGTCCAAGGCGAAGGCCAAGCCCACGCTCAAGCAAGGCATCTTCGAACCAGCTATTAGTAAGTGCCTAACCTTGTCTTTAGTTGTATACTTGCTTGAGATTCAATTCGATACAGGGTTGTAATAACGGAGCATAGTCTCCCCCCACTTGTAATAACGTGGCTTGGTGTAAACACCCCGAAATCCCACGAATTTCTTAAACAAACCTGGTTTTGTACAAGCTGCCCCAAAGGGCCATTTTTGAGTCTGGAAACCCAGGAGCCTTCCAGACAACCCTCTATATATGTTTTAAACTCTATATTTCAAAAATATATAATATAGCTTTTGAAAACCTTTTAAAACACATTTTTGAAACTCCGAAGCGGTTTGGCCCGATCAAGATAGGACCAGGAGAGCTAAGAAGAGCCCGAAACCAGAGCACATGTCGAGCCCGGCACAGCAACTCTTGTATCACATCCATACCCCCAGGATCTCGAACGTCCAAGACCCTGTTATTATCAAAATGTCATTTGAAATCATCTCCGGAAGGCAGAAACGGAGGCGGACGACCATGTTGGCGAAGACCCAACGCAGACGGAGTTTGTATCACATCCATACCCCCAGGATCTTGTATCACAAATCGTCCGTTTCGAACCCAGCTCGAAGGAGTCAGAGTTCAGTTTGGATTGGATCTGGACCATATATATCCAGATCCCAATCCAAACCCATGTGTGGACTTAGATTTGGATTTGGATCCAGAGATCCAATCCAATATCCATATCCATGGCCCACATCACCTTCTCATAAATGGAGGTGGGGCCCACTTGAATTTCACGTGGGATTATGGGCATGAGAGAGAGTGGGGATGGATAATATCAAGAGTGTTGTAATTAAGCTTGACTTGTGTGTCAAGTTTGGGGTTAATCATGTGGGTTAGCCTAATTGAGTGGGTTTAAGCTTGTAATTAGCCAAAACCTAACCCTAAACACCCCGAAATCCCACGAATTTCTTAAACAAACCTGGTTTTGTACAAGCAGCCCCAAAGGGCCATTTTTGAGTCTGGAAACCTAGGAGCCTTCGAGACAACCCTGTATATATGTTTTAAACTCTATATTTCAAAAATATATAATATAGCTTTTGAAAACCATTTAAAACACGTTTTTGAAACCCCGAAACGGCTTGGCCCAATCAAGACAGGACCAGGAGAGCTAAGAAGAGCCTGAAACCGGAGCACATGTCGAGCCCGGCACAGCAACTCTTGTATCACATCCATACCCCCAGGATCTCGAACGTCCAAGATCTTGTTATTATAAAAATGTCATTTGAAATCATCTCCGGAAGGCAGAAACGGAGGCGGACGACCATGTTAGCGAAGACCCAACGTAGACGGAGTACTGATGCTGTCTGACCCCGCACAAATCGTCCGTTTCAAACCCAGCTCGAAGGAGTCAGAGTTCAGTTTGGATTGGATCTGGACCATATATATCCAGATCCCAATCCAAACCCATGTGTGGACTTAGATTTGGATTTGGATCCAGAGATCCAATCCAATATCCATATCCATGGCCCACATCACCTTCTCATAAATGGAGGTGGGGCCCACTTGAATTTCACGTGGGATTATGGGCATGAGAGAGAGTGGGGATGGATAATATCAAGAGTGTTGTAATTAAGCTTGACTTGTATGTCAAGTTTGGGGTTAATCATGTGAGTTAGCCTAATTGAGTGGGTTTCAGCTTGTAATTAGCCAAAACCTAACCTAGGGCTGCACCAACATGAGGTGGTTAAGGTCTATGGGCCATGCAAAGGGAGCTCCTTCACCTAAACCTAACCCTAAACACCTAATCCTAGCCTCCCACCCTAATCCACCCCTAATCTGAGCCTAATCACCTAACCCACTTCCCTAATCCCGGCCTAATCCCAACCTAATCACCTAACCCACTTCCCTAATCCTTCCCTAAACCTAGGTTAATTTCCCTAAACCTAGCCTAATCACCTAACCTAGCTCACTAAACCTCACCCTAAAACCCAACCACCTAACCTAGCCCTAAACCCCTAAACCACCCCTAGCCCACAATCTACCCAAACCACTAGTATTTAAAATATTTGGCCCAACCCTTTCCAGCCCACCTTATCTTCCTACCACCCTACCTAAACCACTTCCCCAAACCCAGCCCTAACCGACCTACCCATCCCTATATAAACACCCCCCTTAGGGGCGGGTTTTCCTATCTAATTGCCTATCCCGCGCCCCATTTGCAGCCGGCCAGCACCCTTTGTCATTCACCCTCGCGGAGCTCCCGTTTGCAGCCCAAGGCGAAGGCCAAGCCCACGCTCAAGCAAGGCCTCTATGGACCAACTACTCGTAAGTGCCTAAACTCGGTCTTTAGTTGTATACTTGCTTGAGATTCAATTTCATAGGGGGTTGTAATAACGGAGCATAGTCTCCCCCCGCTTGTAATAACGTGGCTTGGCACACCCACACACGTGCACTCTCTTAGTTGTGCACGATTTTGAACTCACGCGGGCCTAATCAGCCCATAATACATAAGTATATACATATACTTTCATTTTCGAAGGGTTTTGCTTAAGTTGGGTGCGTTGTCTTTCAATTCAAGCACTCACACACATTGAGCTTTCGCTCTTATTTGAAAGACCCAAGTAAGGGCCGACCTATACTATTTGGGTTTCATTTCATGTCGTGTGAGTAATTCTTTCAATTCAAGCACTCTCACACACATTGAGCTTTCGCTCTTATTTGAAAGACCCAAGTAAGGGCCGACCTATACTATTTGGGTTTCATTTCATGTCATGTGTGTAAGTCTTACAATTCAAGCACTCCCACAAACATTGAGCCTTCGCTCTTATTCCCAAAGACCTTAGTAAAGGCCTTATTGCAGTTATATTTGGGTTTCATTTATGTCGTGTGTGTAGTACTTCAATTCAAGCACTCACACACATTGAGCCTTCGCTCTTACTCCCAAGACCTTAGTCAAGGCCATACTGCAATTTATATTTGGGTTTAATTTCATGTCGTGTGTGTAAGTCTTTCAATTCAAGCACGCACCCACATTGAGCCTTCGCTCTTATTTGCAAGACCCGAGTAAGGGCTCATATACATATTTAATATACATATCTCCCTTCCGCATTTATATTTCAAGTCATTTCCCTTCGGTTATTTCCCTTCAGTATTGTCTTTACATTTCGAGTTTTCCCTTTGGAGTAGCGTTAGTTTGCATTGCATCTACGCCATACCACGAGGTAGGATGCATATTTGCATCAAAGCAAGCCCCGCTCGAATTCGCCCATGTAGTGGAGTGTTCATAACACACAAACTAGGTGGCCCGAAAAGGGATAAAAGAAAAGACTTAGGCACGTGCAAATCCACGTGATCTAAAACATGCAATCGCATTTTAAAGACCCGAAATAGACACCTCGAACCGCGTCGTAGACTTTCTCTCCAAAACTCGATTTTTGCAAAGCGTACAGACTGACCCTTGCGCATCGGTGCAAGAAGGCTTGCGACGACAAGAGCTTACTTGCTCACAGTCGCCACGTTTAGAAGTCAGTGTTAAAAATATCTTCGCTAGCTTAGGTAAGCTAGTTGGCATGCCCTGTTTGCATACATAGGCCTTAGACACACGAGAGGATCCGCTCTGAGCCCTGAAAAGGCAAGAGGCAGGGATTTTCGCGCGTCTACAGAGATTGGCACGCCCGGTGGGACGTGAGCCTTTTAAAAATCGAGTTTGTTTTAAGTAGAAGTCTTGCGAAAATTTTGTAAAAAGGTGTCATTTTAAACTTGTTTTCTTTGCTTGTACTTAGGACATTTTGAAAAAGCTTGAAAAGCATGTCAAAATCCAATCCAAGTGAAGTGTCGAGCCAAGGCTCATGCGCATCAAGTTCTCACTCTAGGAGGATTTTCAAAAACAAAATAAAACTAGATGAAATCGAGGACTTGAGAAGGGAGTTTGAGGCCAAAATCGATGCTCTCAGCCAAGAGGCTGAAGTAGGCGATTCATGTTCATCGAACGGTGAACAAAGGCCTAAAAAGAAATCTGAAAAACCTCGCAAGCAAAAAGAGGCCTCCGTAATGGAAGGCAACCAATACCACGAGTCCTTCACACAAAAGGACCGTAAAGCCCTACAATAGTTGCTGAAAGGGCAGAATAAAGAGAAAAGAAGCTACGCCCTGTCTGATTTTCTTCCTATGGATTACGAAACAGACAGTGACGATGAAATACCGAACTTCCATCGGTATGATGGCATGGGAGACCCTAGGTCTCACTTGCAGCTTTTCTCACGTCGAGCCCATAAGAAGAAAAAGGACTCGATGAAATGGGTGTATTGGTTCCCTTTATCCCTTAAAGGCACAACTGCCATGTGGCTGGCTTCCTACGACTTAAGCCAGTTCACTACTTTTGAAGAGTTAGCGAACTGCTTCATGCAAAGATTTGCACATAACGTAGAAGTTACGCCGACTCTGAATACCTTAAGGGATACAAAGCAAGGCATGAACGAAGACGTACATGCCTTCATTATAAGATGGAGGTCGCTTTTGGGCCAAGTGCGAGAGCCCATATCCGAAGGATGCGCAGTAATGCTCATCCTGGATAATTTTAAAAGCGAGTTAAAAACCCTTCTCTCGCTCCATGAGATTTCAACTTTCCATAAGTTGATCAAAAAGGCCTCCCTTTTCGAAACCAACTTGCGAAAAGGGACATACGATCACTTATGGAAAGGAAGTGTCGTTCCAAAAACCCGTTTGGAAAAGCCCATCGCATATGGGCTGCCCACGACGGACAAAGGAGCAAAGCCCCATAAAATCGCCAATGTCGGGTGGATCCAGGCATGGCAGGCACTTCCAAAAATTTCGAAAAATTAGAAAATAAGAGGGAACGCAATTTTCAAAAACAGGTTGAAAGACGGGAGTATACTCCACTAGGGCAACCTGTGTCGGAGGTCCTAGACCTCCTACTTGCCCAGGGCATAATAGAACTCCCTGAAATCCCCGAAGGAGACACTTCCAAAGGGGGGTATTTAAACCAATTTTGTAAGTATCATCGGCTCAAAGGCCATGATACCAAACGCTGCTTCTCTCTCTTAAATAAAATTGAGAACTTGATAGCAGAAGGCCAGCTCCAGGTCACTGCGGAACCTGAGCCACCTCAAGCTATCTTCAAGGAACCCTTTCCCAAACACGCCAGTGGCAGTGGGAAAGGAAAGGAGGTATGTACCCTCACCATTTCCAAGGAACTAGCGCAAAAGCCAGAACCTGGTCGACCTACTTGTGCGCCCATCCTTGTACTATACAAGAGGCCCGCCCAAGTCGTTATTCGGGGACCACCAAAAGTGGAAACCCCGGTAAAACCAGTTTTAAAAATCCAAGGTTCTTCTCAGCTCATCCTTAGAGCCAAGTTTAGCACGAACTCTAGGCTGGTCGTGGGGGAAGTCACTAGATCCGGGAGGATCTATCAACCCTCGCACCTTCAAGGTGCTCAAAAGGTGGTCAGTGTGCCTGGCCCCTCAAAAGCATGTATCCCTAGTGTTCTGCGAAAAGCAGATAAGGACAAAGTCATCCTAAATCCTTATGACTTCGAAAACCACCTTTCAAAGATTCCTATTCACATGTCTATCCTAGAGCTTATAAAAACCTCGCCTAGGCATAGACTTGTATTAGAGAAAATTCTAGAAAGGGCCAAGGTTTATTCGAACATAAGTCCGGAATCCTTGTCTGCCCAAGTGGCTTTATTAGGAGCAAAATCGCCCATCACTTTCTCGGAAGATGATGTAGATAGACCCTACGAAACCCATAACCAGGCCCTGCATATCGAGGTGGTTCTAAACAACCACTCTCTGGACAGGTGCCTAGTCGATGGTGGAGGAGGGCTCAACATCCTTCCACTTCATGTGGCGTACAAAATCGGAGTCACCTTGACTTCAGTGAACCCAAGCCCCATCATTATCACTGGATACGATGGGAATGCGTCTAGACCTTTAGGATCCATCGAACTCCCAATGGAAACGGGAGGGATCGAACACACGGGGGTGTTCCATGTCTTGGACATCCACCCCCATTATAACCTGTTGCCGGGAAGGCCTTGGATACACAGTTTGTGCGCTGTACCATCCACCTTCCACAGGTGTGTCAAGATCCCTTTTAGGGACCAGGTCGTAGTGATCCTAGGTGAGAGTCACCCACAGCTTCAGGAGATCATAAACTCCCCTTGTTTATCAAGCTCCCAGGCCCATGAGGCTAACCTGGGGCAAATTATGGTTGAGCCACCTCGGCTCGTGTTGAACAACCCTAGGAAGGTTGTATGTGTGAAGGGGCCGCCTAAAGCAGGCCCCCTCCCGACTTTAATCCTCCTAGGAAAACCCAAGCGTTCCCTATTTCCAAAGCCCCTGGACAAGAGGCCATATGAGCCTAATATGGACGATAGCATGTTCCAGGACCACGACTTGTATCCAACATTTTCAAAAAACAAAAAGTCGTGGAACATGTTGTTGAACATGGGCTACACGCCCTACAAGAGTCTAGGGGCGCAAAACCAGGGTCTCCTAGAGCCCATCCTTCCTAGGGCCAACCCAAGCCGATATGGGATCGGCTATACTCCCCGAATACCGTCGGAGCCACCCCTTGTGACCACCTGGGTCAAGGGTGCCCCGGAGCCTACCTTAGAAGAGACCTACGATTTAGACCTCCTATTCCGAGTCTAATCCGTAGTGTTTTCCCTTTGTAGGTATGACGGAAGATCCCTTTTCTAAAAATATAAAAACATTTGAAAAACTTAAAATCAAAAAAATCGAAAAACAAGAAAAACCAAAAACAATGGAAAAACAAAAACTCAAAAAAAGAGTGCTTTCTATAGTTCCCAAAGTTCTTGTATTACAAAAACCCAAAAAAATCGAAAATTTGGAAAATACCAAAAAGATTTTGTACATAGCTGCTCCTGGTAGGACTTTGGCAAAAGAAAAGGATTTCGAAAGAAACGTCGTTTGCATAGCCAGACCAAAAATTTCGAAATCACTTGAAAATCCAAGTACAAAACCAGGTCATTTTAAAAACCACGCATCAAGTTCCCTCGGGTCTATAGCCCACGAGAATGATCAAAGCCTAGAAGTGGATCCCCTTGAGGAAGATCCCACTTCTGAGCTCCCAGAATTTCATAGAATTCTCGATTTTGAAAAACCTTCCCAATCAGTAGGAGGAGATTTCATAGAGGTGAACCTAGGGGATGATTCCAATCCCAAAACCATCAAAATAGGCGCATGCTTGCATGAAACTGAAAAGTTAGCATTCATTGCATTTCTACGAACCTATTTAGATGTGTTTGCATGGACGTATGAAGACATGCCGGGCATAGATCCCAGCATAGTCGAGCATCGTCTTCCCTTAGATGTAGGTGTAAAACCCATAAAGCAGAAGCTTAGGAAAATACACCCGAATGTACACACGCAAGTCAAAGAGGGTTTAGAAGATCTGCTAAAAGCCGGATTTATAAAACCCATTGCGTATTCTGATTGGTTGTCAAATATCGTTGTGGTTCGAAAAACCAATGGGAAAATTCGAATATGCATCGATTTCAGAAACCTGAATAAAGCCACTCCAAAGGATAATTATCCTTTACCAAACATAGATTAGATAGTCGATAGTACTGCAAATCATGAAATGTTTTCATTTATGGATGGCTATTCAGGCTATAATCAAATCAAACTAAGTCCACGAGATCAGGGTAAGACCGCCTTCACAACCCCATGGGGCACGTACTGCTATACAGTCATGCCCTTTGGTTTGAAAAATGCCGGCGCAACATACCAACGAGCCATGACCACGATCTTCCACGATCAAATTCATGAGCTTGTAGAAGTGTATATAGATGATCTCTTGGCGAAATCCAAAACCCGATGCACCCATATCAAATGTTTACAAAAGATTTTCGAAAGGCTTAGGCTTTACAAAGTAAAGCTAAACACTCAAAAATGTGTGTTCGGGGTAGAATCAGGGAAGCTTCTAGGCTTTATGGTGAGCCAAAGGGGAATAGAAGTCGACCCCTCTAAGTGTCGAGCCATCATAGACATGGCTCTGCCCTCCAATCTCACCCAAATCCGTAGCCTCCAAGGTCGCTTACAATCCGTTCACCGATTCATATCGAATCTGGCAACTAGATGCGAACCCTTCAACAAACTGTTGAGGAAGGGCACGAAATTCTTATGGGATGATGAATGCCAAAAGTCCTTCGAGAGACTGAAGGCATACTTGGTTAATCCCCCCGTTTTGAATCCTCCAAAACAAGGAAAACCGCTTTTATTATACATCTCCGTGCATTCAAATGCTTTAGGAGCCCTGTTGGCTCAATACGAGGATGACACCCATAAGGAGTATGCCATCTACTATATTTCGAAAACTCTCTTGGCTTATGAACGAAATTATCAAGCCATGGAGAAGACGTGCTTGGCCCTAGTCTGGGCCTGCCAGAAATTCAGACACTATTTCCTAGATCATGAGATCTAGATGGTGTCCAAGCTTGATCCAATCAAGCACTTGTTCGAAAAACCCATTCTCATGGGTAGATTGGGCAAATGGCAACTCCTTCTAATGGAGTATGATTTGAAATACCATCACCAGATCTCCATTAAGGGGCAAGCCCTAGCAGATTACGTGGCTGAATTCCCCTTAGAGGACGCATATCCCACTCTTGTCGAAATGCCTGATGAAGGCATATTGCAAAACCATTTTCAAAACCACATTTTGGCAAATTCTTTCGAAAACCAAGTGTGGAAGATGCACTTCGATGGGGCACGAAACCAACGAGGGGCTGGTGCTGGGGTCATCCTAATCTCCCCTGAAAAGGGCGAGATTCCCATAGCAGTCCGCTTAGATTTCGAATGTTCCAACAACGTAGCTGAGTATGAAGCACTCATACAAGGCTTAAGGATTTCGAAAACTCTAGGGGCATCATGCATCGAGGTCTTTGGAGATTCGCTCCTTGTCATAGACCAGGTTTTAAAAATTTGGCAAGTACGTAATGAGAAACTACTTCCATATCACGAGTTGGCCACTCGATTGGTCCAATCCTTCCAGTCGTGTAAACTCACACACGTAGGAAGAGAGGACAATGGCATCGCCGATGCCCTCTCCTCCTTGGGTTCAGCCCTGAAGGTCGATCCCATTTCAGGGACCAAATCTTTGGAAATATGGCATGCGCCCCACCCATCCAAAGGCCTTGAATGGGCATCGATTTATTTTAGCAGCCATGGAGTATTTCTCCAAGTGGGTGGAAGCCATTTCCCTAACCAATGTAATGGGGAACCATGTGGTGGCTTTCATCCGGAGGAATATCTTGGCTCGATTTGGGGTTCCACGAGACCTTGTGTCTGATAATGGTACCCCATTCAAGAACGAGCGGATGGTTAAGTTGTGCAACACGTATGGCATAACTCACCACTTCTCCTCGCCCTACTACCCTCAAGGCAACGGCCAAGCCGAAGCCACAAACAAGACTCTCATTAGTATTATTGAGAAAACCTTAGAGAAGGGTAGGACGTGGCACGAGAAGTTGGATGAAGCCTTATGGGCTTATAGGACTTCCATCCGGACTCCCACGAATGCCACACCATTCGAGTTGGTCTATGGCACAAACGCCATTCTTCCCATTCATACTCAACTGCATTCATTCCATACATCCATAGCACTTAACCTCCCCCTAGAGACGCTTCAGCATGCTAGGATGGCCGAACTAGATTTGCTAGATGAGAGGCGACTCCTTGCCATGGATCATGCTCGTGCATACCGGCAAAGGATAGCCCGACATTATAGCAAACACATGAGACCTCGCCACTTTGAAGTGGGAGATCTGGTCTTAAAAACCATCCACCATCGTGGCCCACACCCCCTAGGCAAGTGGCGCCCCAACTGGGATGGACCCTATGTTGTACGAGCAACCACTACGAACAATTCGTATTGGTTGATCGATGTAGAAGGTAGGAATTTAGCAGATCCTATCATTATTCAATACTTAAAGAAGTATCATGTGTAGGATCTGGACTAAATTCCCGTTTTCGAAAATTTTGGGGATAGTTGCCCTGAGACATGTGAATAAGGTGCAAAAGCAAACTCGTGTGAACCTAAGTGAGAGAATCCGCCCTTGTGAAAGAGTGGAGTTTTCAAAATCGTAGTTACATTTCAAAATCCTTCTTCTTACAAAGAAAGGCCTAGTTCAACATAGCAAGATACTTGCAAGTAGTATGTGCTATTTCTAAATAGGCTGATCTGGAATGGATCGAGTGTAGGCTTGGGATAAGTCCTCCCCTCTTCTCTTCTACTTCTAAAAGGAAAACAAAGGTCCAAATAAAGGGAATTTCCCATTTCGAAGTATCTTTCCAAAAGAAAGAAACCAGATTTCCAAAGAAAAATCGAATCTCTTGTGAAAAAGAGGGATTAAAGAAAAAATACTCCCAAAGGGAGACCCTCTATGAAAAAAAGGAAAAAGAGGCCAAAAAGCTCAAAAAGAGCAGTTTTCCGCCTTCTATGCCTTAAACCACGGGACGCTTCAGAAGGGACCGTGGTATCTCTTTCCCATCCCTGGCTTATCCCAAGCTAAAGCATGGTTCATTTCGAGGAATCCTAAAGTAAAAATAGGATTTACTTACTTGAATTTCATCTTGTTTGAGAATTCGACGTTTCGAGTAAGATGTAGGAATTTGAAATGAAGCTTGTTTTCTTATAAAACCTCCGCTAGATAAGCGAGTGTTAAGACTCAAACAAGGGCAAGCACGAGGAGCTCGAGATCCTTAGGATCGAGGCTCAAGACAGTTGTCCCTTTTGTAAATAGCTTTTGTAAATAAGTTTTGAAAAAAATCGAACATCGAACAGCATAGGATTTGCTCACTTGGAGCAATAGGCCTTGTAAGTCTCTAGAGTTCGACCACATCTGGTCTCGGGGAGGTCGCCACTCTTGGCACCACACCCATGTCATTTACATTCCACGCATGGTACTTGCATGAACATGATCCCATTTAGGACCAGATTCCATAGTAAAACCCTTTGGCGTGATATCTCCTCCTACCAGAGTTTGTAAATTGAGATTTTGCTAAAAATGGGACGATCCCATATTCTTCGTGGCTAGATCTAGGGAGACATTGAAAGGGGTGTTTGTCATCTTTGCCCTTATCCAAATCTATTTGGACAAGGCCAAAGAGGGGCATCTCTAAACACCCCGAAATCCCACGAATTTCTTAAACAAACCTGGTTTTGTACAAGCAGCCCCAAAGGGCCATTTTTGAGTCTGGAAACCTAGGAGCCTTCGAGACAACCCTGTATATATGTTTTAAACTCTATATTTCAAAAATATATAATATAGCTTTTGAAAACCATTTAAAACACGTTTTTGAAACCCCGAAACGGCTTGGCCCAATCAAGACAGGACCAGGAGAGCTAAGAAGAGCCCGAAACCGGAGCACATGTCGAGCCCGGCACAGCAACTCTTGTATCACATCCATACCCCCAGGATCTCGAACGTCCAAGATCTTGTTATTATAAAAATGTCATTTGAAATCATCTCCGGAAGGCAGAAACGGAGGCGGACGACCATGTTAGCGAAGACCCAACGTAGACGGAGTACTGATGCTGTCTGACCCCGCACAAATCGTCCGTTTCAAACCCAGCTCGAAGGAGTCAGAGTTCAGTTTGGATTGGATCTGGACCATATATATCCAGATCCCAATCCAAACCCATGTGTGGACTTAGATTTGGATTTGGATCCAGAGATCCAATCCAATATCCATATCCATGGCCCACATCACCTTCTCATAAATGGAGGTGGGGCCCACTTGAATTTCACGTGGGATTATGGGCATGAGAGAGAGTGGGGATGGATAATATCAAGAGTGTTGTAATTAAGCTTGACTTGTATGTCAAGTTTGGGGTTAATCATGTGGGTTAGCCTAATTGAGTGGGTTTAAGCTTGTAATTAGCCAAAACCTAACCTAGGGCTGCACCAACATGAGGTGGTTAAGGTCTATGGGCCATGCAAAGGGAGCTCCTTCACCTAAACCTAACCCTAAACACCTAATCCTAGCCTCCCACCCTAATCCACCCCTAATCTGAGCCTAATCACCTAACCCACTTCCCTAATCCCAACCTAATCACCTAACCCACTTCCCTAATCCTTCCCTAAACCTAGGTTAATTTCCCTAAACCTAGCCTAATCACCTAACCTAGCTCACTAAACCTCACCCTAAAACCCAACCACCTAACCTAGCCCTAAACCCCTAAACCACCCCTAGCCCACAATCTACCCAAACCACTAGTATTTAAAATATCTGGCCCAACCCTTTCCAGCCCACCTTATCTTCATACCACCCTACCTAAACCACTACCCCAAACCCAGCCCTAACCGACCTACCCATCCCTATATAAACACCCCCCTTAGGGGCGGGTTTTCCTATATAATTGCCTATCCCGCGCCCCATTTGCAGCCGGCCAGCACCCTTTGTCATTCACCCTCGCGGAGCTCCCGTTTGCAGCCCAAGGCGAAGGCCAAGCCCACGCTCAAGCAAGGCCTCTACGGACCAACTACTCGTAAGTGCCTAAACTCGGTCTTTAGTTGTATACTTGCTTGAGATTCAATTTCATACGGGGTTGTAATAACGGAGCATAGTCTCCCCCCGCTTGTAATAACGTGGCTTGGCACACCCACACACGTGCACTCTCTTAGTTGTGCACGATTTTGAACACACACGGGCCTAATCAGCCCATAATACATAAGTATATACATATACTTTCATTTTCGAAGGGTTTTGCTTAAGTTGGGTGCGTTGTCTTTCAATTCAAGCACTCACACACATTGAGCTTTCGCTCTTATTTGAAAGACCCAAGTAAGGGCCAATCTATACTATTTGGGTTTCATTTCATGTCGTGTGAGTAATTCTTTCAATTCAAGCACTCTCACACACATTGAGCTTTCGCTCTTATTTGAAAGACCCAAGTAAGGGCCGACCTATACTATTTGGGTTTCATTTCATGTCATGTGTGTAAGTCTTACAATTCAAGCACTCCCACAAACATTGAGCCTTCGCTCTTATTCCCAAAGACCTTAGTAAAGGCCTTATTGCAGTTATATTTGGGTTTCATTTATGTCGTGTGTGTAGTACTTCAATTCAAGCACTCACACACATTGAGCCTTCGCTCTTACTCCCAAGACCTTAGTCAAGGCCATACTGCAATTTATATTTGGGTTTAATTTCATGTCGTGTGTGTAAGTCTTTCAATTCAAGCACGCACCCACATTGAGCCTTCGCTCTTATTTGCAAGACCCGAGTAAGGGCTCATATACATATTTAATATACATATCTCCCTTCCGCATTTATATTTCAAGTCATTTCTCTTCGGTTATTTCCCTTCAGTATTGTCTTTACATTTCGGGTTTTCCCTCTGGAGTAGCGTGAGTTTGCATTGCATCTACGCCATACCACGAGGTAGGATGCATATTTGCATCAAAGCAAGCCCCGCTCGAATTCGCCCATGTAGTGGAGTGTTCATAACACACAAACTACGTGGCCCGAAAAGGGATAAAAGAAAAGACTTAGGCACGTGCAAATCCACGTGATCTAAAATATGCAATCGCATTTTAAAGACCCGAAATAAACACCTCAAACCGCTTCGTAGACTTTCTCTCCAAAACTCGATTTTTGCAAAGCGTACAGACTGACCCTTGCGCATTGGTGCAAGAAGGTCTGCGACGACAAGAGCTTACTTGCTCACAGTCGCCACGTTTAGAAGTCAGTGTTAAAAATATCTTCGCTAGCTTAGGTAAGCTAGCTGGCACGTCCTGTTTGCATACATAGGCCTTAGACACATGAGAGGATCCGCTCCGAGCCCTGAAAAGGCGAGAGGGGGGGATTTTCGCGCGTCTACACGTGGCACACCCACACACGTGCACTCTCTTAGTTGTGCACGATTTTGAACACACACGGGCCTAATCAGCCCCTAATACATAAATATACATATATACTTTAATTTTCGTAGGGTTTTGCTTAAGTTGGGTGTGTTGTCTTTCAATTCAAGCATTCACACACATTGAGCCTTCGCTCTTATTTGAAAGACCCAAGTAAGGGCCGTGTTATACTATTTGGGCTTTCATTTCATGTCGTGTGTGTTGTCTTTCAATTCAAGCACTCACACACATTGAGCCTTCGCTCTTATTTGAAAGACCCAAGTAAGGGCCGTGTTATACTATTTGGGGTTTCATTTCATGTCGTGTGTGTAAGTCTTTCAATTCAAGCACTCACACACATTGAGCCTTCGCTCTTATTTGAAAGACCCAAGTAAGGGCCGTGTTATACTATTTGGGGTTTCATTTCATGTCGTGTGTGTAAGTCTTTCAATTCAAGCACTCACACACATTGAGCCTTCGCTCTTATTTGAAAGACCCAAGTAAGGGCCGTGTTATACTATTTGGGTTTAATTTCATGTTGTGTGTGTAGTACTTCAATTCAAGCACTCACACACATTGAGCTTTCGCTCTTATTCCCAAGACCTTAGTCAAGGCCATACTGCAAGTTATATTTGGGTTTAATTTCATGTCGTGTGTGTAAGTCTTTCAATTCAAGCACGCACCCACATTGAGCCTTCGCTCTTATTTGCAAGACCCGAGTAAGGGCCCATATACATACTCTATATACATATCTCCCTTCGGCATTTACATTGCAAGTCATTTCCCTTCGGTTATTTCCCTTCGGCATTGTCTTTACATTCGGGTTTTCCCTTTGGAGTAGCGTGAGTTTGCATTGCATCTACGCCATACCACGAGGTAGGACGCATATTGCATCAAAGCAAGCCCCGCTCAAATTCGCCCATATAGTGGAGTGTTTATAACACACAAACTAGGTGGCCCATAAAGGGATAAAAGGAAAGACTTAGGCACGTGCAAATCCACGTGATCTAAAATCTACAATCGCATCTAAAAGACCCGAATTAAACACCTCGAACCGCTTTGTAGGCTTTCTATCCCAAAAACTCAATTTTTGCAAAGCGTACAGACTGACCCTTGTGCATTGGTGCAAGAAGGTCTGCGACGACAAGAGCTCACTTTCTCACAGTCCCCACGATTAGAAGTCAGTTTAATATCTTCGCTAGCTTAGGTAAGCTAGCTGACACACCTTGTTTATATAAATAGGCCTTAGACACACGAGAGGATCCACTCCAAGGCCAGAAAAGGCAAAGAGGCGTGGGGATTTTCGCGCATCTACACATTTCAAAATCCTTCTTCTTACAAAGAAAGGCCTAGTTCAACATAGCAAGAGACTTGCAAGTAGTACGTGCTATTTCTAAATAGGCTGATCTGAAATGGATCGAGTGTGAGCTTGGGATAAGTCCTCCCCTCTTCTCTTCTCCTTCCAAAAAGGAAAACAAAGGCCCAAACAAAGGGAATTTCCCATTCAAAAGTCTCTTTCCAAAAGAAAGAAACCAGAATTCGAAAAGGAAAAATCGATTCTCTTGTGAAAAAGAGGGATTAAAGAAAAAATACTCCCAAAGGGAGACCCTCTATGAAAAAAAGGAAAAAGAGGCCAAAAAGCTCAAAAAGAGCAGTTTTCCGCCTTCTATGCCTTAAACCATGGGACGATTCAGAAGGGACCGTGGTATCTCTTTCCCATCCCTGGCTTATCCCAAGCTAAAGCATGGTTCCAAAAGGGACAACCTCCGCTATACAGGCGAGTGTTAAGACTCAAGCAAGGGCAAGCATGAAGAGCTCGAGATCCTTAGGATCGAGACTCAAGACAGTTGTCCCTTTTGTAAATAGTTTTGTAAATAGATTTTGGAAAATCGAACATCGAATAGCATAGGATCTGCTCACTTGGAGCAACAGACCTTGTAAGTCTCTAGAGTTCGACCACATCTGGTCTCTGGGAGGTCGCCACTCTTGGCACCACACCCATGTCATATGCATTCCATGCATGGTACTTGCATAAACGTGATCCCATTTAGGACCAGATTCCATAGTATATCCCTTTGGCGTGATATCTCCTCCTACCAAGGTTTTAAAAGTGAGATTTGTTCTAAAGATTGGGACGATCCCATATTCTTCGTGGTTAGATCTAGGGAGACATTGAAAGGGGTGTTTGTCATCTTTTCCCTTATCCAAATCAATTTGAACAAGGCCAAAGAGGGGCATCTGTAAACACCCCGAAATCCCACGAACTTCTCAAACACACCTGGTTTTGTAAAAGCAGCCCCAAAGGGCTATTTCTCAAACCAACCGGGTTTTTATAAAAGCAGCCCCAAAGGGCCCTGTACATATGTTTTGAACTTTATATTTCAAAAATGTATAATATGGCTTTAAAACACGTTTTTGAAACCCCGAAGCAGCTTGGCCTAATCAAGACAGGACCAGAGAAGTCAAATAGAGCTCGAAACCGGAGCACAAGTCGAGCCCAGCACAACAACTCTCATATTAAATCCACCAACAGGATCTCGAACGTCCAAGACCTAGTTATCATCAAAACATTACTTGAAATCAGCTTCGAAAGGCAAAAACAGAAGCGGACGATCATGTTGGCGAAAACGCAACGCAGACGGAGTACTGATGCTGTCAGACCCCGCATAAACCGTTCATTTTGAACACAGCATGAAGGAGTTAGAATTCAGTTTGGATTGGATCTAGACCATATATATCCATATCCCAATCCAAACCCATGTGTGGACTTGGATTTGGATTAGGATCCAGAGATCCAATCCAATATCCATATCCATGGCCCACATCACCTTCTCATAAATGGAGGTGGGGCCCACTTGAATTTCACGTGGGATTATGGGCATGAGAGAGAGTGGGGGAGGATAAGATTAGAGTGTGTTTGTAATTAAGCTTGACTTGTGTGTCAAGTTTGGGGTTAATCATGTGGGTTAGCCTAATTAAAGTGGGTTTAAGCTTGTAATTAGCCAAAACCTAACCTAGGGCTGCACCAACATGATGCAACAAGGCCTATGGGTCATGCAAAGGGAGCTCCTTAAACCAAACCTAATCAAAAAGCCCTAATCCTAGCCTTTTACCCTAATCTTGTCCTAAACCTAGCCTAATCACCTAACCCACTTCCCTAATCCCAACCTAATCACCTAACCCACTTCCCTAATCCTTCCCTAAACCTAGTTTAATTTCCCTAAACCTAACCTAATCCTAGCCTAATCACCTAACCCACCCCACTAAACCTCACCCCAAAACCAACCCACCTAGCTAAACCCTAAACCTCTAAACCACCCCACCTAAACCTAGCACACCATCTACCCAAAACCCCTTGTATGAAATTATCTGGCCCCTCCCCAAAACCAGCCCACCTTATAACCACACCACCACCCCTAGACCACCTTACCACTATCCTAATACCAGCCCCAACCGCCATCTTCCGCCCTATATAAAGCCCCCCCCAAGGGGCGGGTTTTCCATCTTTTTCCAGCCCAACCAGCCCAGCCGACCTCAGCCATCTCTCCCAGCTGAGTCTTCTACCTGCACCACAGCCAGCCACCACCTTGCTCCACCTGCGCCACTGCCTCCCAATCAAGCACCACCACACCCCAGCCAGCTAGCCACCCGTCGCCACCATTTCCATCCAACCGAACCATCCACTTCAACCACTCGGCTGCTCCTCTTCCATCCACCGCCTTCTCCCCCTTTCGGTTAGTACCCTATCCTTCACTCTACCTCTTCTTCACTCCCCCTCCACTCTCAGCCACCTACACCACCACCACCTCACCCTAACACCACCTACTCGTCACCCTACCCATTCGGCCAAACCTCCACCTTACAACCACCCGCCTCCAACTACTTCCCCTAGCAACACCCGGCCACTCCACTTAACTCCCTATGACCTACCCATATCACTTCCCCTCAGCCCCTAACTCCACCTTACCCCATACCCTAGCTAGTTCCCTTCCCATCCACAATACCCATAGCCACCCTAGCAGCCGGCCACCACCAAGTCTCCCTTAGTCGGCCACTCCAACCGACTGTACACATCCACTCGGCCAGCCACCCGCCAACCTTAGGCACTCCCTTAGACACTCCCTTAGGCTCCCACTTAGTGCCATCTTTCCTAATACTACACCCTTTAGTGACCCTACTTAGTCACCTTAGCCCAACACACTAAGGTGGCACCTTCCTAGCAGCCGGCCATCTTCAAGGCGCCCTTCCCGCGCACCCAAGGCATCCGGCCAGCACCCCCCTTGCCATTCAACTCTGTGGAGCTCCCTCTTGCAGCCCAAGGCGAAGGCCAAGCCCACGCTCAAGCAAGGCATGTTCGGACCAGCTATAAGTAAATGCCTAACTCAGTCCTTAGTTGTAAACTTGCTTAAATTCAATTTGATACGGGGTTGTAATAACGGAGCATAGTCTTCCCCCGCTTGTAATAATGTGGCGTGGCACACCCACACACACGTTCACTCTCTTAGTCGTGCACGATTTTGAACACACACGGGCCTAATCAGTCCCTAAGATATAAATATATATATATATATATATATATATATATATATACTTTAACTTACATAGGGTTTTGCTTGAGTTGAGTGTGTTGTCTTTCAATTCAAGCACTCACACACATTGAGCCTTCGCTCTTATTTGTAAGACCCAAGTAAGGGTCGTGCTATACTATTTGGGTGTAATTTCATGTTGTGTGCATAGTACTTCAATTCAAGCACTCACACACATTGAGCCTTCGCTCTTATTTGTAAGACCCAAGTAAGGGCCGTGCTATACTATTTGGGTTTAATTTCATGTTGTGTGCGTAGTACTTCAATTCAAGCACTCACACACATTGAGCCTTCGCTCTTATTTGTAAGACCCAAGTAAGGGCCGTGTTATACTATTTGGGTTTAATTTCATGTTGTGTGCGTAGTACTTCAATTAAAGCACTCACACACATTGAGCTTTCGCTCTTATTCCCAAGACCTTAGTTAAGGCCATATTGCAAGTTATATTTGGGTTTCATTTTATGTCGTGTGTGTAGTCTTTCAATTCAAGCACGCACCCACATTGAGCCTTTGCTCTTATTGGTAAGACCCGAGTAAGGGCCCATATATACCCTATATACGTATTTTCCCTTCGGTTATTTCCCTTCGGCATTGTCTTTACATTCGGGTTTTCCCTTTGGAATAGCGTGAGTTTGCATGGCATCTACGCCATACCACGAGTTAGGACGCATATTGCATCAAAGCAAACCCCGTACTCCCGCTCAAATTCGCCCCATGTAGTGGAGTGTTCATAACACACACCTAGGTGGCCCATAAAGGGATAAAAGGAAAGACTTAGGCACGTGCAAATCCATGTGATCTAAAATCTGCAATCGCACTAAAAAGACCCGAATCAAACACCTTGAACCGCTCTCGTAGGTTTTTTCTACCCTAAACTCGATTTTTAAAGCGTACAGACTAACCCTTGCGCATCGGTGCAAGAAGGTCTGCGACGACAAGAGCTTGCTTGCTCATAGTCGCCACGTTAGAAGTCAGGTTAAAATATATCTTCGCTAGCTTAGGTAAGCTAGCTGGCACGCCCTGTTTATACAAATAGGACTTAGACACACGAAAGGATCCGCTCCAGGCCTAAGAAACCAGGGAGGCGGAGGTTGTCCGTGTCTACAACACACAACATGAAATTAAACCCAAGGAAAGTATAACACGACCCTTACTTGGGTCTTGCAAATAAGAGCGAAAGCTCAATGTGTGTGAGTGCAAGAATTTAAAGACAACACACACAACTCAAGCAAAACCCTACGCAACTTAAAGTATATGAATAAACTTATATCTTAAGGGCTGATTAGGCCCGTGTGTGTTCAAAATCGTGCACAACTAAGAGCGAGGTAGGCTCAAGTGCACGTGTGTGTGGGTGTGCCAAGCCATGTTACTACAAGCGGGGGGAGACAATGCTCCGTTATTACTACCCCGTATCAAATTTAATTTAACTTAAGCAAGTCTACAAATGAGGACCGAGTTAGGCACTTACTTATAGCTAGTCCGGAGGTGACTTGCTTGAGCGTGGGCTTGGGCTTCGCCTTGGGCTGCAAGAGGGAGCTCCTCGGAATGACACGGCAAGGGGGTGTGCTGGCCGGGTGACAAGGGAGCACGGGTGTGGCGCCTTGGAGCTTGCCAGCTGCTAAGGTATAGGGCTGGTGCTAGGGAAGGTGGCGCTAAGGGGTGCCTAAAGGGAAGATGTCTAAGGAAGAGGGCGTAGCTGGCCGACTGACTTGGGTGCAGTTGGCTATGACTGGCCGACTAGGGGGTGTTTTAAGTGGTGGCCGGCTGGGGTAGCTTGGGAATGTCACGGATGGGAAGGGAGCTAGCTAGGGTGCTGTGGAAGGTGGAGTTAATGGGTGACTAAGAGTGGAGGGGGCAGGTCCTAGGGAGCAAGGTAAGGTGGTCGGGGTGACTAAAGGGAAGAAGTAGAGAATCGGGTGATAAGGGGGTTAGGTCTGGCCGAATGGGTAAGGGTGGCGGGATGGTAGTGTTGGCGAGGTGTTGTGGTGGTATGGGTGGTTGAGAGTGGAGGGGGAGTGAAGAGGAGGTGGAGTTGGGTTGAGGTACTAACCGGATGGGTGAAGGAGGTCGGTGTGTGGAAGAAGGCCAATCGGATGATGAAGGTGGATGGAGCTCGGCCGGGAGGTGGTGGCGACATGGAGTGGGGCAGGCCGGGAGGTAGTGGTGGCGCGAGGTGGAGCTGGCCGGTAGTAGTGGTGGTGCAGGTGGAAGAAGGGAGCAAGGTGAGAGGGCTCGGCTGGCCCAAGGGCTGGCTGGGAGAAGATGAAAAACCCGCCCACTAGGGGGGGTTTATATAGATTTTCAAAGGGTCGGTTGGGGGTGGTTTTGAGAGGGTGGTAAGGTGGTTAGGTGGTGGGGGTGTGGTGATAAGGTGGGCTGGTTTTGAGGAGGGGCCAGATATTTTGTTTTAAGGGGTTTTAGGGATATGGTGTGCTAGGTTTAGGTGGGGTGGTTTAGGGGTTTAGGGCTTAGCTAGGTGAGTTGGTTTTGGGGTGAGGTTTAGTGAGGTGGGTTAGGTGTTTAGGCTAGGATTAGGTTAGGATTAAGGGAATTAGGCTAGGTTTAGGGAAGGATTAGGGAGGTGGGTTAGGTGATTAGGTTGGGATTAGGCCGGGATTAGGGAAGTGGGTTAGGTGATTAGGCTAGGATTAGGTAGGGATTAGGGTAAAAGGCTAGGATTAGGGGTTTTGGCTTAGGTTTGGGTAAGGGAGCTCCCTTTGCATAACCCATAGACTTCATTGCATCATGTTGGTGCAGCCCTAGGTTGGGTTTTGGCTAATACAAGCTTAAACTCGCATTAATTAGGCTAACCCACATGATTAACCCCAAACTTGACACACAAGTCAAGCTTAATACAATTCCCCTCATGCTTATCCTCCCCATTCTCTCTCATGCCCATAATCCCATGTGAATTTCAAATGGGCCCCACCTCCATTTATGAGAAGGTGATGTGGGCCATGGATGTAGATATTGGATTGGATCTCTAGATCCAAATCCAAATCCAAATCCACACATACGTTTGGATTGGGATCTGGATATATATGGTCCAAATCCAATCCAAATTGAATTCCGACTCCTTCAGGGTATGTTCAAAACGAACGGTTTGTGCAGGGTCTGACAGCATCAGTACTCCGTCAGCGTTGGGTCTTCGCCAACATGGTTATCCGCTTCTGTTTTCACCTTCCGGAGATGATTTAAAAGGATTTTTTATGATAATAGGGTCTTGGACGTTCGAGATCCGGGAGGGAGGGGTGGATTCAACACGAGAGTCGCTGTGCCGGGCTCGACATGTGCTCCAGTTCCGGGCTCTCTTTAGCTCTTCTAGTCCTACTTTCATCAAGTCAGGCCGCTTTGCGGGGTTTCAAAACATATTTTAAAAGTTTTCAAAACTATATTATACATATTTAAAACATATAAAGTTTAAAACGTATGCACAGGGTTGCCTGGAAGGCTCCTGGGTTTCCAGACTCAAAATAGCCCTTTGGGGCTGCTTTTACAAAACCAGGTTTTATTTGAGAAGTTCGTGGGATTTCGGGGTGTTTACAGTGGCTTCGGCTTGGCCATTGCCTTGAGGGTAGTAGGGCGAGGAGAAGTGGTGAGTTATGCCATACGTGTTGCACAACTTAACCATCCGCTCATTTTTGAATGGGGTGCCATTATCGGACACATGGTCTCGTGGAACCCCAAATCGGGCCAAGATATTCCTCCTAATGAAAGCCACCACATGTTGCCCCTGTACGTTGGTCAGGGAAATGGCTTCCACCCACTTGGAGAAATATTCAGGGGCTGCTAAAATGAATCAATGCCCATTCGAGGCTTTTGAAAAGATTGGGCCTACGATATCAAACGCCCACATGGTAAATGGCCAGGGGCTGACCATGGAATGCAATACAGATGAGGGGATATGAATGCCGTGCCCATGCACTTGACATGGATGACACTTCCTAACATGATCATGACAATCCTTTTTAAGGGTGGACCAAAAATAGCCCGCTCTAAGTATTTTCATCGCCATCATGTTGGCATTAACATGACCTCCACATTCTCCATCGTGGAACTCATGCATAACAATCCTAGCCTCCTCTAGATCGACACATCTAAGTAGGATGCCGGTAAAGCTTTTCTTGTATAGAACCTGTAGACGCGCGAAAATCCCCGCCTCTTCGCCCCTTTCGTGGCTTTGAGTGGATCTTTTCGTGCGTCTAAGGCCTATGTATACAAACAGGGCGTGCCAGCTAGCTTACTTAAGCTAGCGAAGATATATTTAACACTGACTTCTAAACGTGGCGACTGTGAGCAAGTGAGCTCTTGTCGTCGCAGACCTTCTTGCACCGATGCGCAAGGGTCAGTCTGTACGCTTTTGCAAAAAATCGAGTTTTTGGGGAGAAAGTCTACGAAACGGTTCGAGGTGTCTATTTCGGGTCTTTAAAATGCGATTGCATGTTTTAGATCACGTGGATTTGCACGTGCCTAAGTCTTTTCTTTTATCCCTTTTTGGGTCGCCTAGTTTGTGTGTTATGAACACTCCACTACATGGGCGAATTCGAGCGGGGGTTGCTTCGATGCAATATGCGTCCTACCTCGTGGTATGGCGTAGATGCAATGCAAACTCACGCTACTCCAAAGGGAAAACCCGAAATGTTAAAGACAATGCTGAAGGGAAATAACAGAAGGGAAATAACCGAAGGGAAATAACCGAAGGGAGATACGTATATATCTTATGTATATGAGCCCTTACTCGGGTCTTGCAAATAAGAGCGAAGGCTCAATGTGGGTGCGTGTTTTGAATTGAAAGACTTACACACACGACATGAAATGAAACCCAAATATAAATTGCAGTATGCCTTGACTAAGGTCTTGGGAGTAAGAGCGAAAGCTCAATGTGTGTGAGTGTAGAATTGAAGTACTACGCACACGACATAAATGAAACCCAAATATAACTGCAATAAGGCCTTTACTAAGGTCTTGGGAGTAAGAGCGAAGGCTCAATGTGTGTGAGAGTGTTTAAATTGAAAGACTTACTCACACGACATGAAATGAAACCCAAATAGTATAGGTCGGCCCTTACTTGGGTCTTTCAAATAAGAGCGAAAGCTCAATGTGTGTGAGAGTGTTCAAATTGAAAGACTTACTCACACGACATGAAATGAAACCCAAATAGTATAGGTCGGCCCTTACTTGGGTCTTTCAAATAAGAGCGAAAGCTCAATGTGTGTGAGAGTGTTCAAATTGAAAGACTTACTCATACGACATGAAATGAAACCCAAATAGTATAGGTCGGCCCTTACTTGGGTCTTTCAAATAAGAGCGAAAGCTCAATGTGTGTGAGAGTGTTCAAATTGAAAGACAACGCACCCAACTTAAACAAAAACCCTTCGGAAATGAAATATATACGTACACTTATATATTAGGGGCTGATTAGGCCCGTGTGTGTTCAAAATTGTGCACGACTAAGAGAGTGCACGTGTGTGGTTGTGCCAAGCCACGTTATTACAAGCGGGGGGAGACTATGCTCCGTTATTACAACCCCGTATCAAATTGAATTTCAAACAAGTGTATGACTAAAGACCGAGTTTAGACACTTACGAGTAGTTGGTCCGTAGTGGTCTTGCTTGAGCGTGGACTTGGCTTTGGGCTGCAAACGGGAGCTCCGCGAAGGTATGTGCTCAAGGGTGCTGGCCGGCTGCAAATGGGGCGCGGGATAGACGACTCGAAAGGGGGCCGGTAGCAAGTAGGTGGCGCCTCCAAGTAGGGAGTTTAGAGTGGCTGAATAAGTGGGTCTTAGGGTCACTAGGCAAGTTAGGTACTTAGGGAAATTGGACCTAAAAGGTGAGCTAGTGGGAAGGCCAAAGAGGACGCCTAGGGGGGTTGGCCGGATGGGAAATGGTGGCTAAGTAGTGGCCAGCCACTTGGGTTATCCTAGGTTCGGCTAGGCTTAGGTGGTGGCGGCAAAGAGGCTGAGCTGAGGGGAAGATGGGTGGCTAAGAGTGGAGAGGTGGTAGAGAGTGGCTTTGAGGGAGTTAGGGGGACTTACCGAATGGGGAGGAGTGGCGGATGGAGTGGGAGAATGGCGGGTAGGTGGCTGTCGGCTGGTGGAGTTGGGAAGATATGGTGGCGTCCGGCTGGGGGGGCAGTGGTGGTGGACGGAAGAGGGAAGGTGGCGGAGCAGGTGGCGGCTGGTGGAGGAGCTGGAGCTGTTGGGGAGTGGTCACGGCTGAAATGGGAGAAGGAGAGGGCCCGGCTGGGAGTGGAGAGTGGTTCCCACTTGGAAAACCCGCCCACAATGAGGGGGGTTTAAATAGGGGATGGGTAGGTCGGTTAGGGCTGGGTTGTGGGTAGTGGTTAGGTGGTTTAGGTAGGGTAGTATGTAGATAAGGTGGGCTGGATGGGGTTGGGCCAGATATTTTAAAACTAGGGGTTTGGGAAAATCGTGGGCTAAGGGTGGTTTAGGGGTTTAGGGCTAGGTTAGGTGGTTGGGTTTTAGGGTGAGGTTTAGTGAGCTAGGTTAGGTGGTTTAGGCTAGGTTTAGGCTAGGATTAGGGAAATTAATCTAGGTTTAGGGAAGGATTAGGGGAGTGGGTTAGGTGATTAGGTTGGGATTAGGCCGGGATTAGGGAAGTGGGTTAGGTGATTAGGTTCAGATTAGGGGTGGATTAGGGGTTTAGGCTAGGTTTAGGCATTTTTGGCTAGGTTTAGGTGAAGGAGCTCCCTTAGCATGGCCCCTAGACCTTGATCACCCCATGTTGGTGCAGCCCTAGGTTAGGTTTTAGCTAATTACAAGCTTAAACCCACTCAATTAGGCTAACCCACATGATTAACCCAAACTTGACACACAAGTCAAGCTTAATACAACACTCTTGATATTTTTCAACCCCACTCTCTCTCATGCCCAATATCCCACGTGAATTTCAAGTGGGCCCCACCTCCATTTATGAGAAGGTGATGTGGGCCATGGATATGGATATTGGATTGGATCTCTGGATCCAAATCCAAATCCAAGTCTACATATGGGTTTGGATTGGAATCTGGATATATATGGTCCAGATCCAATCCAAACTGAACTCTGACTCCTTCGAGCTGGGTTCGAAACGGACGATTCGTGCGGGGCCTGACAGCATCAGTACTCCGTCTGCGTTGGGTCTTCGCCAACATGGTCGTCCGCCTCCGTTTCTGCCTTCCGGAGATGACTTCAAATGATATTTTGGTAAGAACAGGGTCTTGGACGTTCGAGATCCTGGGGTGTGAATCAGATACAAGAGTTGCTGCGCCGGGCTCGACAGGTGCTCCGGTTCCGGGCTCTTCTTGGCTCTCCTGGTCCTGTCTTGATCGGGCTAAGCCACTTTGGGGTTTCAAAACATGTTTTAAAAGGGTTTTCAAAAGCTATATCATATGTTTTTGAAAGATAAAGTTTAAAACATATACACAGGGTTTGTTTGGAAGGCTCCTGGGTTTCCAAACTCAAAAATGGCCCTTTGGGGCTGCTTGTATAAAACCAGATTTGTTTAAGAAATTCGTGGGATTTCGGGGTGTTTACAGAACCCCACCTAGAATGTTGTATCGGGTTGAAATTTTACGGATGAATGCCTTATCTTTGGATGTGGCATCCTCGGTGAATCCCCCATTTTCTAGAAAACATTTGATGTCATAAAACCAAGGTTTTTCAATAGAATCGGGGCTATTTTGGCAAATATCCAAATCGTGTGTGGATGGGTTGGGTGCATGCCATATTTCTAAAGATCGGGTCCCTGAAATGGGATCGACCTTTAGGGCGGAACCCAAGGAGGAGAGGGCATCGGCAATGCCATTATCCTCTCTTCCTACGTGTGTGAGTTTACACGATTGGAATGACTCAACCAATCGAGTGGCCAACTCATGATATGGAAGAAGTTTTTTGTTTCGTACTTGCCAAATTTTCAAAACTTGGTTTATAACAAGGAGCGAATCTCCAAAGACCTCGATGCATGATGCCCCTAGAGTTTTCAAAAATTTTAGGCCTTGTATGAGTGCTTCATACTCAGCTATGTTGTTGGAACATTCGAAGTCTAGGCGGATTGTTATGGGAATCTTGCCCTTTTCAGGGGAGATAAGGATGACCCCAGCACAAGCCCCTAGTTGGTTTCGTGCCCCATCGAAGTGCATTTTCCACACTTGGTTTTTGAAAGAATTTGCCAAAATGTGGTTTTGAAAGTGGTTTTGCAATATGCCTTCATCAGGCATTTCACTAAGTGTGGGATATGCATCCTCCAGGGGGAACTCGGCCATGTAGTCTGCTAAGGCTTGCCCCTTAATGGAGATCTGATGATGGTATTTCAGGTCATACTCCATTAGAAGGAGTTGCCATTTGCCCAATCCACTAGTGAGAATGGGTTTTGTGTATAAGTGCTTGATTGGATCAAGCTTGGACATTATCCAGATCTCATGATCTAGGAAATAGTGTCTAAATTTCTGGCAGGCCCAGACTAGGGCCAAGCACGTCTTCTCCATAGCTTGATAATTCCTTTCGTAAGCCAAGAGAGTTTTCGAAATATAGTAGATGGCATACTCCTTATAGGTGTCATCCTCGTATTGAGCTAATAGAGCTCCCAAAGCATTCGCATGCACGGAAATGTGAAGCAAAGAGGTTTCCCTTGTTTCAGAGGATTCAAAACAGGGGTATTAACCAGGTATGCCTTTAGTCTCTCGAAGGACTTTTGGCAATTGTCATCCCATGAAAATTTCATGCCCTTCCTCAACAGTTTGTTGAAGGGTTCGCATCTAGTCGCCTGATTTTATATAAATCGGCGAATGGACTGTAATCGACCCTGGAGGCTATAAATTTGTGTGAGATTGGAGGGTGGAGCCATGTCTATAATGGCTCAGCACTTAGAGGGGTCGACTTCTATACCCCTTTGGCTCACCATAAAGCCTAGAAGCTTTCTAGACTCTACCCCGAATACACATTTTTTAGGGTTTAACTTTACTTTGTAAAGTCTAAGCCTTTCGAAAATCTTTTGCATACATTCGATATGAGTGCATCGGGTTTTGGATTTTGCCAAGAGATCATCTACATACACTTCTACGAGCTCATGAATCTGATCATGGAAGATCGTGGTCATAGCTCTTTGGTATGTTGCACCGGCATTTTTCAAACTAAAGGGCATGACTGTATAGTAGTACGTGCCCCACGGGGTTGTGAATGCGGTCTTACCCTGATCTCATGGACTTAATTTAATTTGGTTATACCCTGAATAGCCATCCATAAATGAAAACATCTCATGATTTGCAGTACTATCGACTATCAAACCTATGTTTGGTAAAGGATAATTATCCTTTGGAGTGGCTTTATTTAGGTTTCTGAAATCGATGCATATTTGAATTTTCCCATTGGTTTTTCGAACCACAACAATGTTTGATAACCAATCAGAATACGCAATGGGTTTTATAAATCCGGCTTTTAGCAGATCTTCTAAACCCTCTTTGACTTGTGCATGTACATTCGGATGTATTTTCCTAAGCCTCTGCTTTATAGGTTTTACATCCGCATCTAAGGGAAGACGATGTTCGACAATGCTGGGATCTATGCCCGGCATGTCTTCATACATCCATGCAAACACATCTAAGTAGGTTCGTAGAAATGCAATGAATGCTGATCTTTCATGCTCATGCAAGCATGCGCCTATCTTGATGAGTTTGGGATTGGAATCACTCCCTAGGTTCACCTCTATGAAATCTCCTCCTACTGAATTGGAAGGTCTTTCAAAATCGAGAATTTTATTAAATTCTGGGAGCTCAGAAGTGGGATCTTTCTCAAGGGGATCCACTTCTGGGCTTTGATCATTCTTGTGGGTTATAGACCCGAGGGAATTTGATGCGTGGGTTTTCAAAAGACCTGGTTTTATACTTGGATTTTCAATTGATTTCAAAATTTTTGGTCTGGCTATGCAGACGACATTTCTTTCGAAATCCTTTTCTTTTTCCAAAGCCTTACCAGGAGCAGCTATGCACAAAATCTTTTTGGTATTTTGTAGATTTTTGATTTTTTTGGGTTTTTGCAAAACAAGAACTTTAGGAACTATACAAACTACTCTATTTTCAAGTTTTTTATTTTCCAATGTTTTTGGTTTTTGCAATTTTTCCATTTTTTCGATTTTTGATTTCTCAAATGTTTTTGTATTTTTATAAAAGGGATCTTCCATCATACCTATAAAGGGAAAACAATACGGGTTAGACTCGGAATAAGAGGTCTAAATCGTAGGTTTCTTCTAGAGTAGGCTCCAGGGCACCCTTGACCCAGGTGGTCACAGGTGGTATTTTGGGAGTATAGCCGATCCCATATCGGCTTGGGTTGGCCCTAGGAAGGATTGGCTTTAGGAGACCCTGGTTTTGTGTCCTTAGACTTTTATAGGGTGTATAGCCCATGTTTAACAGCATGTTCCACAATTTTTTGTTTTTTGAAAAGTTCGAATATAAATCGTGGTCCTAGAACTTGCTGTCGTCCATGTCATGCACGTATGGCTTTTTGTCTAGGGGTTTTGGAAATAAGGGATGTTTGGGCCTTCCTAGAAGGGTCAGGATTGGGAGGGGGCCAGCTTTGGGCGGTCCCTTGACGTATACGACCTTCCTAGGGTTTTCTAACACGAGCCTTGGCGGCTCAACCATGGTCTACCCCAGGTTAGCCTCATGGGCCCAGGAACTCGACAAACAAGGGGAGTTTATGATCCCCTAAAGCTGAGGGTGACTCTTACCTAGGATCACTATGACTAGGTCCCTGAAAGGGATCTTGACACACCTGTGGAAGGTGGATAGCATAACGCACAAGCTGTGTATCCAAGGCCTTCCCAACAACAGGTTATAATGGGGGTGGATGTCCAAGACATGGAACACCCCCGTGTGTGTGATCCCTCCCATTTCCATAGGGAGTTCGATCGATCCTAAGGGTCTAGATGCATTCCCATCGTATCCAGTGATAACGATGGGACTTGGGTTCACAAAAGTCAAGATGACTCCGATTTGGTACGCCACATGAAGTGGAAGGATGTTGAGCCCTCCTCCCCCATCGACAAGGCACCTGTCTAGAGAGTGGTTATTCAGAACCACCTTGATATGCAGGGCCTGGTTGTGGGACTCGTAGGGTCTATCTACATCATCTTCTAAGAAAGTGATGGGCGATTTTGCTCCTATTGACGCCACTTGGTCAGATAGGGATTCAGGACTTATGTTCGAATTAACCTTAGCTCTTTCTAGAATTTTCTCTAGCACGAGTCTATGCCTAGGTGAAGTTTGTATAAGCTCTAGGATGGACATGTGGATAAGAATCTTTGAAAGATGGTTTTCGAAATCATAAGGGTTTAAGACAATTTTCCCATTGTCTACTTTCAGCAGAACTCTAGGAATACATGCTTTTGAGGGGTCAGGCACATTGACCACCTTTTTAGCACTTTGTAGGTGCGGGGGTTGATAGATCATTTCGAATCTTGTCACTTCCCCCACGACCAACCTAGGGTTCGCACCTAATATGGCTCTAACCGTGAGTTTTAGAGCACCTTGAATCTTTAAAACTGGTTTAGCCGGGGAATCAGCTCTTGGTGCTCCCCGGATGATTACTTGGGCGGGTTTCTTATAAAGTACAACAGTAGATGCATAAGTGGATCGACCAGACTCAGATGAATGCGCTAGATCTTTTGAAAATGTGAGGGTACATACCTCTTTCCTTTCCCACTGCTACTGGCATGCTTGGGAAAGGGTTCTTTAAAGATAGCTTGAGCTGGCTCGGGTTCCACAGTGACCTGGAGCCGGCCCTCCGCTATCAAGTTCTCGATTTTGTTTAAAAGAGAGAAACAACGCTTTGTATCATGGCCTTTGAGCCGATGATACTTGCAAAAGCGGTTTAAATATCCCCCTTTGGAAGTGACTCCCTCGGGGGTTTCGGGGAGTTCAATCATGCCCTGGGCAAGTAGGAGGTCTAGGACCTCCGACACAAGTTGCCCTAGTGGAGTGTACTCCCGTTTTTCAACAGGTTTTTGGAAGTTTCTTTCCCTTTTGTTTTCTAATTTTTCAAAATTTTTCGAAGTGCTTGCCGGACTTGGATCCACCCGGACATTGGCGACTTTATGGGGCTTTGCCCCTTTGTCCATTGTGGGTAGCCCATAAGTGATGGGCTTCTCCAAGCGGGTTTTTGAAATAGCACTTCTTTTCCATAAGTGCTCGTATATCCCTTTCTTCAAATTGGTTTCGAAAATGGATGCTTTTTTGATCAACTTATGGAAAGTTGAGATTTTGTGAAGAGAGAGAAGGGTTTTTAATTCATTTTTAAAATTATCCAGGATGAGCATGACTGCGCATCCTTCGGATATTGGCTCTCACACTTCCCTTAAAAGGGACCTCCATCATATAATGAAGGCATGCACGTCTTCGTTCATGCCTTGCTTTGTATCCCTTAAAGTGTTTAAAGTCGGCATGACTTCTACGTTATGTGCAAATCTTTGCATAAAGCAGTTCGATAACTCTTCAAAAGTTGTGAACTGGCTTAGATCGTAGGAAGCCAACCATTTGGCAGCTGTGCCTTTAAGGGATAGAGGGAACCAATACACCCATTTCATCGAGTCCTTTTTCTTCTTATGGGCTCGACGTGAGAAAAGTTGCAAGTGAGACCTAGGGTCTCCCATGCCATCATACCGATGGAAGTTTGGTATTTCATCGTCACTGTTTGTTTCATAATCCATAGGTAGGAAATCAGACAGGGCGTAACTCCTTTTCTCTTTATTTTGCCCTTTTAGCAGCTGCTGTAGGGCTTTACGGTCCTTTTGTGTGAAGGACTCGTGGTATTGGTTGCCTTCCATTACGGAGGCCTCTTTATGTTCGCGAGGTTTTCAGTTTTTTTCTTGGCCTTTTGTTCACCATTCAATGAACATGAATCGCCTGCTTCAGCCTCTTGGCTAAGAGCATCGATTTTGGCCTCGAATTCCCTTCTCAAATCTTCTATCTCTTCTAGTTTGATTTTATTTTTCAAAACCCTCCTAGAGTGAAAACTTGATGCGCATGAGCCTTGGCTTGACACTTCACTTGGGTTTGATTTCGACATGCTTTCAAGCTTTCAAAATCCTACACCTGAAAAAAGAGTTTAAAAATGACACCTTTGAAAAATATTTTCGCAAGGTTTCTAAGATGACTCGATTTTCAAAAGACTCACGTCCCACCGTGCGTGACAAATCCTGTAGATGCTAGAAAATCCCCGCCTCTGGTTCTTTAGGCCTGAAGCAAATCTTTTCGTGTGTCTAAGTCCTATTTAAACAAAAGGGTGTGCTAGCTAGCTTGCTTAAGCTAGTGAAGAGATATTTTGAAATCTGACTCCTATCGTGGCGATTGTGAGTAAGCAAGCTCTTTTCATCGTAGACCTTCTTGCACCGATGTGCAAGGGTCAGCCTGTACGCTTAGAAAATCGAGTTTTAAACATGATAACCTAGGAAAATGTTTAAGGTGTTCGATTCGGGCTTGTTTTTGTATGGTTTTCAAATTTTATTTCACATGGATTTGCACGTGCCTATGTCTTTCTTTTTATCCCTTTTTGGGCCAACTAGGTGTGTGTTATGAACACGTGACCTAAGTGGGAGATTTTGAAGAGGAGTATGGGGTTTGCTTTGATGCAATATGCATCCTATCTCGTGGTATGGTGTATATGCAATGCAAACTCACGCGACATGTAGACGCGCGAAAATCCCCGCCTCTTCGCCTCTTTCGTGGCTTGGAGTGGATCTTATCGTGCGTCTAAGGCCTATGTATACAAATAGGGCGTGCCAGCTAGCTTACTTAAGCTAGCGAAGATATATTTAACACTGACTTCTAAACGTGGCGACTGTGAGCAAGTGAGCTCTTGTCGTCGCAGACCTTCTTGCACCGATGCGCAAGGGTCAGTCTGTACGCTTTTGAAAAAATCGAGTTTTGGGGAGAAAGTCTACGAAACGGTTCGAGGTGTCTATTTCGGGTCTTTAAGATGCGATTGCATGTTTTAGATCACGTGGATTTGCACGTGCCTAAGTCTTTTCTTTTATCCCTTTTTGGGTCGCCTAGTTTGTGTGTTATGAACACTCCACTACATGGGCGAATTTGAGCGGGGGTTGCTTCGATGCAATATGCGTCCTACCTCGTGGTATGGCGTAGATGCAATGCAAACTCACGCTACTCCAAAGGGAAAACCCGAAATTAAAAGACAATGCCGAAGGGAAATGACTTGTAAAGTAAATAGCCGAAGGGAAATGACTTGTAAAGTAAATAGCGGAAGGGGAAATATGGCTATATCTTAAGAGCGGAAAGGCTCAATTGTGTAAGTGTGTGTCGTGTATATATTGAAAGACAACGCACACGACTTGAACCTTAAAACCCGAATCTTAAAGACGTAGCCGAAAGAAATACTTTATATAGAGTATATGTAGGGGCCCTTACTTGGGTCTTGTAAATAAGAGCGAAGGCTCAATGTGTGTGCGTGCTTGAATTGAAAGACTTACACACACGACATGAAATGAAACCCAAATATAAATTGCAGTATGCCTTGACTAAGGTCTTGGGAGTAAGAGCGAAAGCTCAATGTGTGTGAGTGTAGAATTGAAGTACTACACACACGACATAAATGAAACCCAAATATAACTGCAATAAGGCCTTTACTAAGGTCTTGGGAGTAAGAGCGAAGGCTCAATGTGTGTGCGTGTGGAAAATGGAAAGACAACACACACGACTTAATTAAAAACCCTTCGAAAATGAAAGTATATATATATACACTTATATATTAGGGGCTGATTAGGCCCGTGTGTGTTCAAAATTGTGCACGACTAAGAGAGTGCACGTGTGTGGTTGTGCCAAGCCACGTTATTACAAGCGGGGGGAGACTATGCTCCGTTATTACAACCCCGTATCAAATTGAATTTCAAGCAAGTGTACGACTAAAGACCGAGTTTAGACACTTACGAGTAGCTGGTCCGTAGAGGTCTTGCTTGAGCGTAGGCTTGGCCTTGGGCTGCAAGTGGGAGCTCCGCGAAGGTAGGTGATCAAGGGTGCTGGCCGGCTGCAAGTGGGGCGCGGGATAGACGCCTCGAAGGGGGCCGGTGGCAAGTAGGTGGCGCCTCCAAGTAGGGAGTTTAGAGTGGCTGAATAAGTGGGTCTTAGGGTCACTAGGGAAGTTAGGTACTTAGGGAAACTGGACCTAAAAGGTGAGCTAGTGGGAAGGCCAAAGAGGACACCTAGCGGGGGGGGTTGGCCGAATGGGAGATGGTGGCTAAGTAGTGGCCAGCCACTTGGGTTATCCTAGGTTCGGCTAGGCTTAGGTGGTGGCGGCAAAGGGGCTGAGCTGAAGGGAAGATGGGTGGCTAAGAGTGGAGAGGTGGTAGAGAGGGGTTTTGAGGGAGTTTAGGGTACTTACCGAATGGGGAGAAGTGGCGGATGGAGTGGGAGAGTGGCGGGCAGGTGGCTGTCGGCTGGTGGAGTTGGGGGAAGATGGTGGCGTCCGGCTGGGGGGCAGTGGTGGTGGACGGAAGAGGGAAGGTGGCGGAGCAGGTGGCGGCTGGTGGAGCAGGTGGAGCTGCTGGGGAGTGGTCACGGCTGGATGGAAGATGGGAGAAGGAGAGGGCCCGGCTGGATGGAAAGGTGGTTCCCACTTGGAAAACCCGCCCACAATGAGGGGGGTTTAAATAGGGGATGGGTAGGTCGGTTAGGGCTGGGCAGTGGGTAGTGGTTAGGTGGTTTAGGTAGGGTAGTATGTAGATAAGGTGGGCTGGATGGGGTTGGGCCAGATATTTTAAAACTAGGTGTTTGGATAAATCGTGGGCTAAGGGTGGTTTAGGGGTTTAGGGCAAGGTTAGGTGGTTGGGTTTTAGGGTGAGGTTTAGTGAGCTAGATTAGGTGATTAGGCTAGGTTTAGGCTAGGATTAGGGAAACTAATCTAGGTTTAGGGAAGGATTAGGGGAGTGGGTTAGGTGATTAGGTTGGGATTAGGCCGGGATTAGGGAAGTGGGTTAGGTGATTAGGTTCAGATTAGGGGTGGATTAGGGGTTTAGGCTAGGTTTAGGCATTTTGGGTTAGGTTTAGGTGAAGGAGCTCCCTTAGCATGGCCCATAGACCTTGATCACCCCATGTTGGTGCAGCCCTAGGTTAGGTTTTAGCTAATTACAAGCTTAAACCCACTCAATTAGGCTAACCCACATGATTAACCCAAACTTGACACACAAGTCAAGCTTAATACAACACTCTTGATATTTTTCAACCCCACTCTCTCTCATGCCCAATATCCCACGTGAATTTCAAGTGGGCCCCACCTCCCTTTATGAGAAGGTGATGTGGGCCATGGATATGGATATTGGATTGGATCTCTGGATCCAAATCCAAATCCAAGTCCACATATGGGTTTGGATTGGAATCTGGATATATATGGTCCAGATCCAATCCAAACTGAACTCTGACTCCTTCGAGCTGGGTTCGAAACGGACGATTCGTGCGGGGCCTGACAGCATCAGTACTCCGTCTGCGTTGGGTCTTCGCCAACATGATCGTCCGCCTCCGTTTCTGCCTTCCGGAGATGACTTCAAATGACATTTTGATAATAATAGGGTCTGGGACGTTCGAGATCCTGGGGTGTGAATCAGATACAAGAGTTGCTGCGCCGGGCTCGACAGGTGCTCCGGTTCCGGGCTCTTCTTGGCTCTCCTGGTCCTGTCTTGATCGGGCCAAGCCACTTTGGGGTTTCAAAACATGTTTTAAAAGGGTTTTCAAAAGCTATATCATATGTTTTTGAAAGATAAAGTTTAAAACATATATACAGGGTTGTTTGGAAGGCTCCTGGGTTTCCAAACTCAAAATGGCCCTTTGGGGCTGCTTGTATAAAACCAGATTCGTTTAAGAAATTCGTGGGATTTCGGGGTGTTTACAGATGCCCCTCTTTGGCCTTGTCCAAATAGATTTGGATAAGGGCAAAGATGACAAACACCCCTTTTAATGTCTCCCTAGATCTAGCCACGAAGAACATGGGATCGTCCCATTTTAGCAAAAATCTCAATTTTACAAACTCTGGTAGGAGGAGATATCACGCCAAAGGGTTATTCTATGGAATCTGGTCCTAAATGGGATCATGTTCATGCAAGTACCATGCGTGGAATGCAGATGACATGGGTGTGGTGCCAAGAGTGGCGACCTCCCAGAGACCAGGTGTGGTCGAACTCTAGAGACTTACAAGGCCTACTGCTCCAAGTGAGCAAAAACCCTATGTTGTTCGATGTTCGGTTTTTAAAACTTATTTACAAAAGCTATTTACAAAAGGGACAACTGTCTTGAGCCTCGATCCTAAGGATCTCGAGCTCTTCGTGCTTGCCCTTGTTTGAGTCTTAACACTCGCTTATTTAGCGGAGGTTTTATAAGAAAACAAGCTTCATTTCAAATTCCTACGCCTTACTTGAAACGTCGAATTCTCAAACAAGATGAAATTCAAGTAAGTAAATCCTATTTTTACTTTAGGATTCCTCAAAATGAACCATGCTTTAGCTTGGGATAAGCCAGGGATGGGAAAGAAATACCACGGTCCCTTCTGAAGCGTCCCGTGGTTTAAGGCATAGAAGGCGGAAAACTGCTCTTTTTGAGCTTTTTGGGCCTCTTTTCCTTTTTTTCATAGAGGGTCTCCCTTTGGGAGTATTTTTTCTTTCATCCCTCTTTTTCACAAGAGAATCGATTTTTCTTTTGAATTCTGGTTTCTTTCTTTTGGAAAGAGATTTTAAATGGGAAATTCCCTTTTGATTTGGGCCTTTGTTTTCCTTTTGGAAGGAGAAGAGAAGAGGGGAGGACTTATCCCAAGCCTACACTCGATCCATTCCAGATCAGCCTATTTAGAAATAGCACGTACTACTTGCAAGTATCTTGCTATGTTGAACTAGGCCCTTCTTTGTAAGATGAAAGATTTTGAAATGCAACCACGATTTTGAAAACTCCACTCTTTCACAAGTGCGAATTCTCTTACTTAGGGTCACACGAGTTTGCCTTTGCACCTTATTCACACGTCTCAAGGCAGCTATCCCTATAAAATTTTCAAAAACTGGAATTTAATCCAGATCCTATACATGATACTTCTTTAAGTATTGAATATTGATAGGATCTGCTAAATTCCTACCTTCTACATCGATCAACCAATACGAATTGTTCGTAGTGGTTGCTCGTACAACATAGGGTCCATCCCAGTTGGGGCGCCACTTGCCTAGGGGGTGTGGGCCACGATGATGGATGGTTTTCAAGACCAGATCTCCCACTTCAAAGTGGCGAGGTCTCATGTGTTTGCTATAATGTCGGGCTATCCTTTGCCGGTATGCACGAGCATGATCCATGGCAAGGAGTCGCCTCTCATCTAGCAAATCTAGTTCGGCCATCCTAGCATGCTGAAGCGTCTCTAGGGGGAGGTCGAGTGCAATGGATGTATGGAATGAATGCAGTTGGGTATGAATGGGAAGAATGGCGTTTGTGCCATAGACCAATTCGAATGGTGTGGCATTTGTGGGAGTCCGGATGGAAGTCCTATAAGCCCATAAGGCTTCATCCAGCTTCTCATGCCACCTCCTACCCTTCTCTAAGGTCTTCTCAATGATACCAATGAGAGTCTTGTTTGTGGCTTCGGCTTGGCCGTTGCCTTGAGGGTAGTAGGGCGAGGAGAAGTGGTGAGTTATGCCATACGTGTTGCACAACTTAACCATCCGCTCGTTCTTGAATGGGGTACCATTATCAGACACAAGGTCTCGTGGAACCCCAAATCGAGCCAAGATATTCCTCCGGATGAAAGCCACCACATGTTGCCCCATTACATTCGTTAGGGAAATGGCTTCCACCCACTTGGAGAAATACTCCGTGGCTGCTAAAATAAAACGATGCCCATTCGAGGCCTTTGGAAATATGGGGCCTACAATGTCAAATGCCCACATGGTAAATGGCCAGGGGCTGACCACAGAATACAATGCAGAGGAAGGGATATGAATGGCGTGCCCATGCACTTGACATGGATGACACTTTCTAACATGATCGTGACAATCCTTTTTCAGGGTGGACCAAAAATAACCCCCTCTAAGTATTTTCATTGCCATCATGTTGGCATTAACATGACCTCCACATTCTCCATCGTGGAACTCGTGCATCACTATCCTAGCCTCCTCTAGGTCGATACACCTAAGCAGAATGTCGGTAAAACTCTTTTTGTATAAGACCCCACCCAGAATGGTGTATCGGGTCGAAATCTTACGAATGAATGCCTTATCTTTGGATGTGGCATCCTCGGTGAATCCCCCATTTTCTAAAAATTGTTTTATGTCATAGAACCAGGGTTTTTCAATAGACTCTGGGTTGTTTTGGCAAATATCCAAGTCGTGTGTGGATGGATGGGGCGCATGCCATATTTCCAAAGATCTGGTCCCTGAAATGGGATCGACCTTCAGAGCTGAACCCAAGGAAGAGAGGGCATCGGCAATGCCATTGTCCTCTCTTCCTACGTGTGTGAGCTTACACGATTGGAAGGATTGGACCAATCGAGTGGCCAACTCGTGATATGGAAGTAGTTTCTCATTACGTACTTGCCAAATTTTTAAAACCTGGTTTATGACAAGGAGCGAATCTCCAAAGACCTCGATGCATGATGCCCCTAGAGTTTTCGAAATCCTCAAGCCTTGTATGAGTGCTTCATACTCAGCTACGTTGTTGGAACATTCGAAATCTAAGCGGACTGCTATAGGAATCTCGCCCTTTTCAGGGGAGATTAGGATGATCCCGGCACCAGCCCCTCGTTGGTTTCGTGCCCCGTCGAAGTGCATCTTCCACACTTGGTTTTCGAAAGAATTTGCCAAAATGTGGTTTTGAAAATGGTTTTGCAATATGCCTTCATCAGGCATTTCGACAAGAGTGGGATATGCGTCCTCCAAGGGGAAGTCAGCCACGTAATCTGCTAGGGCTTGCCCCTTAACGGAGATCTGGTGATGGTATTTCAGATCATACTCCATTAGAAGGAGTTGCCATTTGCCCAATCTACCCGTGAGAATGGGTTTTTCGAACAAGTGCTTGATTGGATCAAGCTTGGACACTATCCAGATCTCATGATCTAGGAAGTAGTGTCTGAATTTCTGGCAGGCCCAGACTAGGGCCAAGCACGTCTTCTCCATGGCTTGATAATTTCGTTCATAAGCCAAGAGAGTTTTCGAAATATAGTAGATGGCATATTCCTTATGGGTGTCATCCTCGTATTGAGCCAACAGGGCTCCTAAAGCGTTTACATGCACGGAGATGTATAATAAAAGCGGTTTTCCTTGTTTTGGAGGATTCAAAACGGGGGGATTAACCAAGTATGCCTTTAGTCTCTCGAAGGACTTTTGGCATTCGTCATCCCATAAGAATTTCGTACCCTTCCTCAACAGTTTGTTGAAGGGTTCGCATCTAGTTGCCAGATTCGATATGAATCGGCGCATAGATTGTAATCGACCTTGAAGGCTACGGACTTGGGTGAGATTGGAGGGTGGAGCCATGTCTATGATGGCTCGACACTTAGAGGGGTCGACTTCTATTCCCCTTTGGCTCACCATAAAGCCTAGAAGCTTTCCTGATTCTACCCCGAACACACATTTCTGAGGGTTTAGCTTTACTTTGTAAAGCCTAAGCCTTTCGAAAATTTTTTGTAAACATTCGATATGGGTGCATCGGGTTTTGGATTTTGCCAAGAGATCATCTACATACACTTCTACAAGCTCGTGAATTTGATCATGGAAGATCGTGTTCATGGCTCGTTGGTATGTTGCGCCGGCATTTTTCAAACCAAAGGGCATGACTGTATAGCAGTACGTGCCCCATGGGGTTGTGAAGGCGGTCTTACCCTGATCTCGTGGTCTTAGTTTGATTTGATTATAGCCTGAATAACCATCCATGAATGAAAACATTTCATGATTTGCAGTACTATCGACTATCAAATCTATGTTTGGTAAAGGATAATTATCCTTTGGAGTGGCTTTATTCAGGTTTCTGAAATCGATGCATATTCGAATTTTCCCATTGGTTTTTCGAACTACAACGATATTTGACAACCAATCAGAATACGCAATGGGTTTATAAATCCGGCTTTTAGCAGATCTTCTAAACCCTCTTTGACTTGCGTGTGTACATTCGGGTGTATTTTCCTAAGCTTCTGCTTTATTGGTTTTACACCTACATCTAAGGGAAGACGATGCTCAACTATGCTGGGATCTATGCCCGGCATGTCTTCATACGTCCATGCAAACACATCTAAATAGGTCCGTAGAAATGCAATGAATGCTAACTTTTCAGTTTCATGCAAGCATGCGCCTATTTTGATGGTTTTGGGATTGGAATCATCCCCTAGGTTCACCTCTACGAAATCTCCTCCTACTGATTGGGAAGGTCTTTCAAAATCGAGAATTCTATGAAATTCTGGGAGCTCAGAAGTGGGATCTTCCTCAAGGGGATCCACTTCTGGGCTTTGATCATTCTCGCGGGCTATAGACCCGAGGGAACTTGATGCGTGATTTTCAAAATAACTTGGTTTTGTACTTGGATTTTCAAGTGATTTCGAAATTTTTGGTCTGGCTATGCAGACGACGTTTCTTTCGAAATCCTTTTCTTTCGCCAAAGTCCTACCAGGAGCGGCTATGTACAAAATCTTTTTGGTATTTTCCAAATTTTCGATTTTTTTGGGTTTTTGTAAAACAAGAACTTTGGGAACTATACAAAGCACACTTTTTTCGAGTTTTTGTTTTTCCATTGTTTTTTGGTTTTTCTTGTTTTTTCGATTTTTTTGATTTTGAGTTTTCAAATGTTTTTGGTATTTTTAGAAAAAGGGATCTTCCGTCATACCTACAAAGGGAAAAACACTATGGGTTAGACTCGGAATAGGAGGTCTAAACCATAGGTTTCTTCTAAGACAGGCTCCGGGGCACCCTTGACCCAGGTGGTCACAGGGGGTGGCTCCGGCGGTATTCGGGGAGTATAACCGATCCCATATCGGCTTGGGTTGGCCCTAGGAAGGATGGGCTCTAGGAGACCCTGGTTTTGTGCACCTAGACTCTTGTAGGGCGTGTAGCCCATGTTCAATAACATGTTCCACGACCTTTTGTTTTTTGAAAAGATGGGATACAAGTCGTGGTCCTGGAACATGCTATCGTCCATATTAGGCTCGTATGGCCTTTTGTCCAGGGGTTTTGGAAATAGGGAACGTTTGGGTTTTCCTAGGAGGATTAGAGTCGGGAGGGGGCCTGCTTTTGGCGGCCCCTTCACACATACAACCTTCCTAGGGTTGTTCAACACGAGCCGAGGTGGCTCAACCATAATTTGCCCCAGGTTAGCCTCATGGGCCTGGGAGCTCGATAAACAAGGGGAGTTTATGATCCCCTGAAGCTGTGGGTGACTCTCACCTAGGATCACTACGACTTGGTCCCTAAAAGGGATCTTGACACACTTGTGGAAGGTGGATGGCACAGCGCACAAACTGTGTATCCAGGGTCTTCCCAGCAACAGGTTATAATGGGGGTGGATGTCCAAGACATGGAACACCCCCGTGTGTTCGATCCCTCCCGTTTCCATTGGGAGTTCGATGGATCCTAAAGGCCTAGACGCATTCCCATCGTATCCAGTGATAACGATGGGGCTTGGGTTTACTGAAGTCAAGGTGACTCCGATTTTGTACGCCACGTGAAGTGGAAGGATGTTGAGCCCTCCTCCACCATCGACTAGGCACCTGTCCAGAGAGTGGTTGTTTAGAACCACCTCGATATGCAGGGCCTGGTTATGGGTTTCGTAGGGTCTATCTACATCATCTTCCGAAAGGGTGATGGGCGATTTTGCTCCTAATAAAGCCACTTGGGCAGACAAGGATTCCGGACTTATGTTCGAATCAACTTTGGCCCTTTCTAGAATTTTCTCTAAGACAAGTCTATGCCTAGGCGAGGTTTTGATAAGCTCTAGGATAGACATGTGAATAGGAATCTTTGAAAGGTGGTTTTCGAAATCATAAGGATTTAGGATGATTTTGTCCTTATCTGCTTTTGGCAGACCACTAGGGATACATGCTTTTGAGGGGCCAGGCACACTGACCACCTTTTGAGCACCTTGAAGGTGCGGGGGTTGGTAGATCCTCCCGGATCTAGTGACTTCCCCCACGACCAGCCTAGGGTTCGCGCTAAACTTGGCTCTAAGGATGAGCTGAGGAGAACCTTGGATTTTCAAAACTGGTCTTGTCGGGGTTTCCACTTTTGGTGGTCCCCGGATGACGACTTGGGCGGGCCTCTTGTATAACACAAGGATGGGCGCATGTAGACGCGCGAAAATCCCCGCCTCTTTGCCCCTTTCGTGGCTTGGAGTGGATCTTATCGTGCGTCTAAGGCCTAGATATACAAACAGGGCGTGCCAGCTAGCTTACTTAAGCTAGCGAAGATATATTTAACACTGACTTCTAAACGTGGCGACTGTGAGCAAGTGAGCTCTTGTCGTCGCAGACCTTCTTGCACCGATGCGCAAGGGTCAGTCTGTACGCTTTTGCAAAAATCGAGTTTTAGGGAGAAAGTCTACGAAACGATTCGAGGTGTCTATTTCGGGTTTTTAAGATGCGATTGCATGTTTTAGATCATGTGGATTTGCACGTGCCTAAGTCTTTTCTTTTATCCCTTTTTGGGTCGCCTAGTTTGTGTGTTATGAACACTCCACTACATGGGCGAATTCGAGCGGGGTTGCTTCGATGCAATATGCGTCCTACCTCGTGGTATGGCGTAGATGCAATGCAAACTCACGCTACTCCAAAGGGAAAACCCGAAATGTAAAGACAATGCTGAAGGGAAATAACAGAAGGGAAATAACCGAAGGGAAATAACAGAAGGGAAATAACCGAAGGGAAATATGTATATATCTTATGTATATGAGCCCTTACTCGGGTCTTGCAAATAAGAGCGAAGGCTCAATGTGGGTGCGTGCTTGAATTGAAAGACTTACACACACGACATGAAATTAAACCCAAATATAAATTGCAGTATGGCCTTGACTAAGGTCTTGGGAGTAAGAGCGAAGGCTCAATGTGTGTGAGAGTGCTTGAATTGAAGTACGACACACACGACATAAATGAAACCCAAATATAACTGCAATAAGGCCTTTACTAAGGTCTTGGGGAGTAAGAGCGAAGGCTCAATGTGTGTGAAAGTGCTTGAATTGAAAGACGTACTCACACGACAAGAAATGAAACCCAAATAGTATAGGTCGGCCCTTACTTGGGTCTTTCAAATAAGAGCGAAAGCTCAATGTGTGTGAGAGTGTTTAAATTGAAAGACTTACTCACACGACAAGAAATGAAACCCAAATAGTATAGGTCGGCCCTTACTTGGGTCTTTCAAATAAGAGCGAAAGCTCAATATGTGTGAGAGTGTTTAAATTGAAAGACTTACTCACACGACAAGAAATGAAACCCAAATAGTATAGGTCGGCCCTTACTTGGGTCTTTCAAATAAGAGCGAAAGCTCAATGTGTGTGAGAGTGTTTTAATTGAAAGACAACGCACCCAACTTAAACAAAACCCTTCGGAAATGAAATATATACGTGCACTTATATATTAGGGGCTGATTAGGCCCGTGTGTGTTCAAAATTGTGCACGACTAAGAGAGTGCACGTGTGTGGTTGTGCCAAGCCACGTTATTACAAGCGGGGGGAGACTATGCTCCGTTATTACAACCCCGTATCAAATTGAATTTCAAGCAAGTATACGACTAAAGACCGAGTTTAGACACTTACGAGTAGCTGGTCCGTAGAGGTCTTGCTTGAGCGTAGGCTTGGCCTTGGGCTGCAAGTGGGAGCTCCGCGAAGGTATGTGCTCAAGGGTGCTGGCCGGCTGCAAATGGGGCGCGGGATGGACGCCTCAAAGGGGACCGGTGGCAAGTGGGCGGCGCCTCCAAGTAGGGAGTTTAGAGTGGCTGACTAAGTGGGTCTTAGGGTCACTAGGGAAGTTAGGGACTTAGGGAAACTGAACCTAAAAGGTGAGCTAGTGGGACGGCCAAATAGGACACCTAGGGGGGATCGGCCGAATGGGAGATGGTGGCTAAGCAGTGGCCAGCCACTTGGGTTATCCTAGGTTCGGCTAGGCTTAGATGGTGGCGGCAAAGAGGTGGAGCTAAGGGGAAGATGGGTGGCTAAGAGTGGAGAGGTGGTAGAGAGTGGTTTTGAGGGAGTTAGGAGGGCTTACCGAATGGGGAGGAGTGGCGGATGAAGTGGGAGAGTGGCAGGCAGGTGGCTGTCGGCTGGTGGAGTTGGGGGAAAGGTGGTGATGTCCAGCTGGGGGGGCAGTGATGGTGACGTGGGAGAGGGAAGGTGGCGGAGCAGGTGGCGGCTGGTGGAGGAGCTGGAGCTGCTGGGAAGACGGATGAGAGATGGGAGAAGGAGAGGGCCCGGCTGGGTGGTGGAGTGGTTCCCACTTGGAAAACCCGCCCACAATGAGGGGGGTTTAAATAGGGGATGGGTAGGTCGGTTAGGGCTGGGTTGTGGGTAGTGGTTAGGTGGTTTAGGTAGGGTAGTATGTAGATAAGGTGGGCTGGATGGGGATGGGCCAGATATTTTAAAACTAGGGGTTTGGGAAAATCGTGGGCTAAGGGTGGTTTAGGGGTTTAGGGCTAGGTTAGGTGGTTGGGTTTTAGGGTGAGGTTTAGTGAGCTAGGTTAGGTGGTTTAGGCTAGGTTTAGGCTAGGATTAGGGAAATTAATCTAGGTTTAGGGAAGGATTAGGGAAGTGGGTTAGGTGATTAGGTTGGGATTAGGCCGGGATTAGGGAAGTGGGTTAGGTGATTAGGTTGGGATTAGGGGTGGATTAGGGGTTTAGGCTAGGTTTAGGTATTTTTGGCTAGGTTTAGGTGAAGGAGCTCCCTTAGCATGGCCCATAGACCTTGATCACCCCATGTTGGTGCAGCCCTAGGTTAGGTTTTAGCTAATTACAAGCTTAAACCCACTCAATTAGGCTAAACCACAAGATTAAACCCAAACTTGACACACAAGTCAAGCTTAATACAACACTCTTGATATTTATCACCCCCACTCTCTCTCATGCCCAATATCCCACGTGAATTTCAAGTGGGCCCCACCTCCCTTTATGAGAAGGTGATGTGGGCCATGGATATGGATATTGGATTGGATCTCTGGATCCAAATCCAAATCCAAGTCCACATATGGGTTTGGATTGGAATCTGGATATATATGGTCCAGATCCAACCCAAACTGAACTCTGACTCCTTCGAGCTGGGTTCGAGACGGACGATTTGTGCGGGGCCTGACAGCATCAGTACTCCGTCTGCGTTGGGTCTTCGCCAACATAGTCGTCCGCCTCCGTTTCTGCCTTCCGGAGATGACTTCAAATGCTTTTTTTGATAAGAACAGGGTCTTGGACGTTCGAGATCCTGGGATGTGAATCAGATGCAAGAGTTGCTGTGCCGGGCTTGACAGGTGTTCCGGTTCCGGGCTCTTCTTGGCTCTCCTGGTCCTGTCTTGATCAGGCCAAGCCACTTCGGGGTTTCAAAACATGTTTTAAAAGGGTTTTCAAAAGCTATATTATATGTTTTTGAAAGATAAAGTTTAAAACATATATACAGAGTTTGTTTGGAAGGCTCCTGGGTTTCCAAACTCAAAAATGGCCCTTTGGGGCTGCTTGTATAAAACCAGATTTGTTTAAGAAATTCGTGGGATTTCGGGGTGTTTACAGATGCCCCTCTTTGGCCTTATCCAAATAGATTTGGATAAGGGCAAAGATGACAAACACCCCTTTTAATGTCTCCCTAGATCTAGCCACGAAGAATATGGGATCGTCCCATTTTTAGCAAAATCTCAATTTTACAAACTCTGGTAGGAGGAGATATCACGCCAAAGGGTTCACTTATGAAATCTGGTCCTAAATGGGATCATGTTTATGCAAGTACCATGCGTGGAATGCAGATGACATGGGTGTGGTGCCAAAAGTGGCGACCTCCCAGAGACCAGGTGTGGTCGAACTCTAGAGACTTACAAGGCCTACTGCTCCAAGTGAGCAAAAACCCTATGCTGTTCGATGTTCGGTTTTTAAAACTTATTTACAAAAGCTATTTACAAAAGGGACAACTGTCTTGAGTCTCGATCCTAAGGATCTCGAGCTCTCCGTGCTTGCCCTTGTTTGAGTCTTAACACTCGCTTATCTAGCGGAGGTTTTATAAGAAAACAAGCTTCATTTCAAATTCCTACATCTTACTCGAAACGTCGAATTCTCAAACAAGATGAAATTCAAGTAAGTAAAATCCTATTTTTACTTTAGGATTCCTCGAAATGAACCATGCTTTAGCTTGGGATAAGCCAGGGATGGGAAAGAGATACCACGGTCCCTTCTGAAGTGTCCCGTGGTTTAAGGCATAGAAGGCGGAAAACTGCTCTTTTTGAGCTTTTTGGCCTCTTTTTCCTTTTTTCCATAGAGGGTCTCCCTTTGGGAGTATTTTTTCTTTAATCCCTCTTTTCATAAGAGAATCGATTTTTCTTTTTCAAGTCTGGTTTCTTTCTTTTGGAAAGAGACTTTAAATGGGAAATTCCCTTTTGATTTGGGCCTTTGTTTTCCTTTTGGAAGGAGAAGAGAAGAGGGGAGGACTTATCCCAAGCCTACACTCGATCCATTCCAGATCAGCCTATTTAGAAATAGCACGTACTACTTGCAAGTATCTTGCTATGTTGAACTAGGCCTTTCTTTGTAAGAAAAAGGATTTTGAAATGTAACCACGATTTTGAAAACTCCACTCTTTCACAAGTGCGAATTCTCTCACTCAGGGTCACACGAATTGCTTTTGCACCTTATTCACACGTCTCAGGGCAGCTATCCCTATAAAGTTTTCGAAAACTGGAATTTAATCCAGATCCTACATATGATACTTCTTTAAGTATTGAATATTGATAGGATCTGCTAAATTCCTACCTTCTACATCGATCAACCAATACGAATTGTTCGTAGTGGTTGCTCGCACAACATAGGGTCCATCCCAGTTGGGGCGCCACTTGCCTAGGGGCTGTGGGCCACGATGGTGGATGGTTTTCAAGACCAGATCTCCCACTTCAAAGTGGCGAGGTCTCATGTGTTTGCTATAATGTCGGGCTATCCTTTGCCGGTATGCACGAGCATGATCCATAGCAAGGAGTCGCCTCTCATCTAGCAAATCTAGTTCGGCCATCCTAGCATGCTGAAGCGTCTCTAGGGGGAGGTCGAGTGCAATGGATGTATGGAATGAATGCAGTTGGGTATGAATGGGAAGAATGGCGTTTGTGCCATAGACCAATTCGAATGGTGTGGCATTCGTGGGAGCCCGGATGGAAGTCCTATAAGCCCATAAGGCTACATCCAGCTTCTCATGCCACCTCCTACCCTTCTCTAAGGTTTTCTCAATGATACCAATGAGAGTCTTGTTTGTGGCTTCGGCTTGGCCGTTGCCTTGAGGGTAGTAGGGCGAGGAGAAGTGGTGGTTTATGCCATACGTGTTGCACAACTTAACCATCCGCTCGTTCTTGAATGGGGTACCATTATCAGACACAAGGTCTCGTGGAACCCCAAATCGAGCCAAGATATTCCTCCGGATGAAAGCCACCACATGTTGCCCCATTACATTCGTTAGGGAAATGGCTTCCACCCACTTGGAGAAATACTCCGTGGCTGCTAAAATAAAACGATGCCCATTCGAGGCCTTTGGAAATATGGGGCCTATAATGTCAAACACCCACATGGTAAATGGCCAGGGGCTGACCACGGAATGCAATGCTGATGAAGGGATATGAATGGCGTGCCCATGCACTTGACATGGATGACACTTCCTAACATGATCGTGACAATCCTTTTTCAGGGTGGACCAAAAATAACCCCCTCTAAGTATTTTCATCGCCATCATGTTGGCATTAACATGACCTCCACATTCTCCATCGTGGAACTCGTGCATCACTATCCTAGCCTCCTCTAGGTCGATACATCTAAGCAGAATGCCGGTAAAACTCTTTTTGTATAAGACCCCACCCAGAATGGTGTATCAGGTCGAAATCTTACGAATGAATGCCCTATCTTTGGATGTGGCATCCTCAGTGAATCCCCCATTTTCTAAAAATTGTTTTATGTCATAGAACCAGGGTTTTTCAATAGACCCTGGGTTGTTTTGGCAAATATCCAAGTCGTGTGTGGATGGATGGGGCGCATGCCATATTTCCAAAGATCTGGTCCCTGAAATGGGATCGACCTTCAGGGTTGAACCCAAGGAAGAGAGGGCATCGGCGATGCCATTGTCCTCTCTTCCCACGTGTGTGAGCTTACACGACTGGAAGGATTGGACCAATCGAGTGGCCAACTCGTGATATGGAAGTAGTTTTTCATTACGTACTTGCCAAATTTTTAAAACCTGGTTTATGACAAGGAGCGAATCTCCAAAGACCTCGATGCATGATGCCCCTAGAGTTTTCGAAATCCTTAAGCCTTGTATGAGTGCTTCATACTCAGCTACGTTGTTGGAACATTCGAAATCTAAGCGGACTGCTATGGGAATCTCGCCCTTTTCAGGGGAGATTAGGATGATCCCGGCACCAGCCCCTCGTTGGTTTCGTGCCCCGTCGAAGTGCATCGTCCACACTTGGTTTTCGAAAGAATTTGCCAAAATGTGGTTTTGAAAATGGTTTTGCAATATGCCTTCATCAGGCATTTCGACAAGAGTGGGATATGCATCCTCCAAGGGGAAGTCAGCCACGTAATCTGCTAGGGCTTGCCCCTTAACGGAGATCTGGTGATGGTATTTTAGATCATACTCCATTAGAAGGAGTTGCCATTTGCCCAATCTACCCGTGAGAATGGGTTTTTCGAACAAGTGCTTGATTGGATCAAGCTTGGACACTATCCAGATCTCATGATCTAGGAAGTAGTGTCTGAATTTCTGGCAGGCCCAGACTAGGGCCAAGCACGTCTTCTCCATGGCTTGATAATTTCGCTCATAAGCCAAGAGAGTTTTCGAAATATAGTAGATGGCATACTCCTTATGGGTGTCATCCTCGTATTGAGCCAACAGGGCTCCTAAAGCGTTTACATGCACGGAGATGTATAATAAAAGCGGTTTTCCTTGCTTTGGAGGATTCAAAACGGGGGGATTAACCAAGTATGCCTTTAGTCTCTCGAAGGACTTTTGGCATTCGTCATCCCATAAGAATTTCGTACCCTTTCTCAATAGTTTGTTGAAGGGTTCGCATCTAGTTGCCAGATTCGATATGAATCGGCGCACAGATTGTAATCGACCCTGGAGGCTACGGACTTGGGTGAGATTGGAGGGTGGAGCCATGTCTATGATGGCTTGACACTTAGAGGGGTCAACTTCTATTCCCCTTTGGCTCACCATAAAGCCTAGAAGCTTTCCTGATTCTACCCCGAACACACATTTTTGAGGGTTTAGCTTTACTTTGTAAAGCCTAAGCCTTTCGAAAATCTTTTGTAAACATTCGATATGGGTGCATCGGGTTTTGGATTTTGCCAAGAGATCATCTACATACACTTCTACAAGCTCGTGAATTTGATCATGGAAGATCGTGTTCATGGCTCGTTGGTATGTTGCGCCGGCATTTTTCAAACCAAAGGGCATGACTGTATAGCAGTACGTGCCCCATGGGGTTGTGAAGGCGGTCTTACCCTGATCTCGTGGACTTAGTTTGATTTGATTATAGCCTGAATAGCCATCCATAAACGAAAACATTTCATGATTTGCAGTACTATCGACTATCAAATCTATGTTTGGTAAAGGATAATTATCCTTTGGAGTGGCTTTATTCAGGTTTCTGAAATCGATGCATATTCGAATTTTCCCATTGGTTTTTCGAACTACAACGATATTTGACAACCAATCAGAATACGCAATGGGTTTTATAAATCCGGCTTTTAGCAGATCTTCTAAACCCTCTTTGACTTGCGTGTGTACATTCGGGTGTATTTTCCTAAGCTTCTGCTTTATTGGTTTTACACCTACATCTAAGGGAAGACGATGCTCGACTATGCTGGGATCTATGCCCGGCATGTCTTCATACGTCCATGCAAACACATCTAAATAGGTTTGTAGAAATGCAATGAATGCTAACTTTTCAGTTTCATGCAAGCATGCGCCTATTTTGATGGTTTTGGGATTGGAATCATCCCCTAGGTTCACCTCTACGAAATCTCCTCCTACTGATTGGGAAGGTCTTTCAAAATCGAGAATTCTATGAAATTCTGGGAGCTCAGAAGTGGGATCTTCCTCAGGGGGATCCACTTCTGGGCTTCGATCATTCTCGTGGACTTTAGACCCGAGGGAACTTGATGCGTGGTTTTCAAAATAACCTGGTTTTGTACTTGGATTTTCAAGTGATTTCGAAATTTTTGGTCTGGCTATGCAGACGATGTTTCTTTCGAAATCCCTTTCTTTTGCTAAAGTTAAACCAGGAGCAGCTATGTACAACATCTTTTTGGTATTTTCCAAATTTTCGATTTTTTTGGGTTTTTGTAAAACAAGAACTTTGGGAACTATACAAAGCACACTTTTTTCGAGTTTTTGCTTTTCCATTGTTTTTGGTTTTTCTTGTTTTTCGATTTTTTTGGATTTTAAGTTTTCAAATGTTTTTGGTATTTTTAGAAAAAGGGATCTTCCGTCATACCTACAAAGGGAAAACACTATGGGTTAGACTCGGAATAGGAGGTCTAAACCATAGGTCTCTTCTAAGACAGGCTCCGGGGCACCCTTGACCCAGGTGGTCACAGGGGGTGGCTCCGGCGGTATTCGGGGAGTATAGCCGATCCCATATCGGCTTGGATTGGCCCTAGGAAGGATGGGCTCTAGGAGACCCTGGTTTTGTGCCCCTAGACTTTTGTAGGGCGTGTAGCCCATGTTCAATAACATGTTCCACGACCTTTTGTTTTTTGAAAAGATGGGATATAAGTCGTGGTCCTGGAACATGCTATCGTCCATATTAGGCTCGTATGGCCTTTTGTCCAGGGGTTTTGGAAATAGGGAACGCTTGGGTTTTCCTAGGAGGATTAGAGTCGGGAGGGGGCCTGCTTTGGGCGGCCCCTTCATACATACAACCTTCCTAGGGTTGTTCAACACGAGCCGAGGTGGCTCAACCATAATTTGCCCCAGGTTAGCCTCATGGGCCTGGGAGCTCGATAAACAAGGGGAGTTTATGATCCCCTGAAGCTGTGGGTGACTCTCACCTAGGATCACTACGACTTGGTCCCTAAAAGGGATCTTGACACACTTGTGGAAGGTGGATGGCACAGCGCACAAACTGTGTATCCAGGGTCTTCCCAGCAACAGGTTATAATGGGGGTGGATGTCCAAGACATGGAACACCCCCGTGTGTTCGATCCCTCCCGTTTCCATTGGGAGTTCGATGGATCCTAAAGGCCTAGACGCATTCCCATCGTATCCAGTGATAACGATGGGGCTTGGGTTTACTGAAGTCAAGGTGACTCCGATTTTGTACGCCACGTGAAGTGGAAGGATGTTGAGCCCTCCTCCACCATCGACTAGGCACCTGTCCAGAGAGTGGTTGTTTAGAACCACCTCGATATGCAGGGCCTGGTTATGGGTTTCGTAGGGTCTATCTACATCATCTTCCGAGAAGGTGATGGGCGATTTTGCTCCTAATAAAGCCACTTGGGCAGACAAGGATTCCGGACTTATGTTCGAATCAACCTTGGCCCTTTCTAGAATTTTCTCTAAGACAAGTCTATGCCTAGGTAAGGTTTTGATAAGCTCTAGGATAGACATGTGAATAGGAATCTTTGAAAGGTGGTTTTCGAAATCATAAGGATTTAGGATGATTTTGTCCTTATCTGCTTTTGGCAGACCACTAGGGATACATGCTTTTGAGGGGCCAGGCACACTGACCACCTTTTGAGCACCTTGAAGGTGCGGGGGTTGGTAGATCCTTCCGGATCTAGTGACTTCCCCCACGACCAGCCTAGGGTTCGCGCTAAACTTGGCTTTAAGGATGAGCTGAGGAGAACCTTGGATTTTCAAAACTGGTTTTGGGGTTTCCACTTTTGATGGTCCCCGAATGACGACTTGGGCGGGCCTCTTGTATAATACAAGGATGGGCGCACAAGCAGGTCGACCAGGTTCGGGCTTTTGCGCTAGTTCCTTGGAAATGGTGAGGGTACATACCTCCTTTCCTTTCCCACTGCCACTAGCGTGTTTGGGAAAGGGTTCCTTGAAGATAGCTTGAGGTGGCTCAGATTCCGCAGTGACCTGGAGCCGGCCCTCCGCTATCAAGTTCTCAATTTTATTTAGAAGAGAGAAGCACCGTTTGGTATCATGGCCTTTGAGCCGATGATACTTGCAAAATCGGTTCAAATACCCCCCTTTGGACGTGACTCCTTCGGGGATTTCAGGGAGTTCGATCATGCCCTGGGCAAGTAGGAGGTCTAGGACCTCCGACACAGGTTGCCCCAGCGGAGTGTACTCCCGTTTTTCAATTGGTTTTGAAAAATTGCGTTCTCTCTTATTTTCTATTTTTTCAAAATTTTTAGAAGTGCCCGCCATGCCTGGATCCACCCGGACATTGGCGATTTTATGGGGCTTTGCCCCTTTGTCCGTTGTGGGCAGCCCATATGCGATGGGCTTTTCCACACGTGTTTTGGGAACGGCACTTCCTTTCCATAAGTGGTCGTATGTCCCTTTTCGCAAGTTGGTTTCGAAAAGGGAGGCCTTTTTGATCAACTTATGGAAAGTTGAAATCTCATGGAGCGAGAGAAGGGTTTTTAACTCGCTTTTGAAATTATCCAGGATGAGCATTACTGCGCATCCTTCGGATATAGGCTCTCGCACTTGGCCTAAAAGAGACCTCCATCTTATAATGAAGGCATGCACGTCTTCGTTCATGCCTTGCTTTGTATCCCTTAAGGTATTCAGGGTTGGCGTGACTTCCACGTTGTGTGCAAATCTTTGCATGAAGCAGTTCGCTAACTCTTCAAAAGTAGCGAACTGGCTTAAGTCGTAGGAAGCCAGCCATTTGGCAGCTGTGCCCTTAAGGGATAGAGGGAACCAATACACCCATTTCATCGAGTCCTTTTTCTTCTTATGGGCTCGACGTGAGAAAAGCTGCAAGTGAGACCTAGGGTCTCCCATGCCATCATACCGATGGAAGTTCGGTATTTCATCGTCACTGTCTGTTTCGTAATCCATAGGAAGGAAATCAGACAGGGCGTAGCTTCTTTTCTCTTTATTTTGCCCTTTCAGCAGCTGCTGTAGGGCTTTACGGTCCTTTTGTGTGAAGGACTCGTGGTATTGGTTGCCTTCCATTACGGAGGCCTCTTTTTGCTTGCAAGGTTTTTCAATTTTCTTTTTAGGCCTTTGTTCACCGTTTGATGAACACGAATCGCCTACTTCAGCCTCTTGGCTGAGAGCATCGATTTTGGCCTCAAATTCCCTTCTCAAGTCCTCGATTTCATCTAGTTTTATTTTGTTTTTGAAAATCCTCCTAGAGTGAGAACTTGATGCGCATGAGCCTTGGCTCGACACTTCACTTGGATTGGATTTTGACATGCTTTTCAAGCTTTTTCAAAATTTCCTAAGTAAAAGCAAAGAAAACAAGTTAAAACGACACCTTTATAAAATTTTCGCAAAACTCCTACAAGTAAACTCGATTTTTGAAAAGGCTCACGTCCCACCGGGCGTGCCAATCTCTGTAGACGCGCGAAAATCCCCGCCTCTTTGCCCCTTTCGTGGCTTGGAGTGGATCTTATCGTGCGTCTAAGGCCTAGATATACAAACAGGGCGTGCCAGCTAGCTTACTTAAGCTAGCGAAGATATATTTAACACTGACTTCTAAACGTGGCGACTGTGAGCAAGTGAGCTCTTGTCATCGCAGACCTTCTTGCACCGATGCGCAAGGGTCAGTCTGTACGCTTTTGCAAAAATCGAGTTTTAGGGAGAAAGTCTACGAAACGATTCGAGGTGTCTATTTCGAGTTTTTAAGATGCGATTGCATGTTTTAGATCACGTGGATTTGCACGTGCCTAAGTCTTTTCTTTTATCCCTTTTTGGGTCGCCTAGTTTGTGTGTTATGAACACTCCACTACATGGGCGAATTCGAGCGGGGGTTGCTTCGATGCAATATGCGTCCTACCTCGTGGTATGGCGTAGATGCAATGCAAACTCACGCTACTCCAAAGGGAAAACCCGAAATGTAAAGACAATGCTGAAGGGAAATAACAGAAGGGAAATAACCGAAGGGAAATAACAGAAGGGAAATAACCGAAGGGAAATATGTATATATCTTATGTATATGAGCCCTTACTCGGGTCTTGCAAATAAGAGCGAAGGCTCAATGTGGGTGCGTGCTTGAATTGAAAGACTTACACACACGACATGAAATTAAACCCAAATATAAATTGCAGTATGGCCTTGACTAAGGTCTTGGGAGTAAGAGCGAAGGCTCAATGTGTGTGAGAGTGCTTGAATTGAAGTACTACACACACGACATAAATGAAACCCAAATATAACTGCAATAAGGCCTTTACTAAGGTCTTGGGGAGTAAGAGCGAAGGCTCAATGTGTGTGAAAGTGCTTGAATTGAAAGACGTACTCACACGACAAGAAATGAAACCCAAATAGTATAGGTCGGCCCTTACTTGGGTCTTTCAAATAAGAGCGAAAGCTCAATGTGTGTGAGAGTGTTTAAATTGAAAGACTTACTCACACGACAAGAAATGAAACCCAAATAGTATAGGTCGGCCCTTACTTGGGTCTTTCAAATAAGAGCGAAAGCTCAATATGTGTGAGAGTGTTTAAATTGAAAGACTTACTCACACGACAAGAAATGAAACCCAAATAGTATAGGTCGGCCCTTACTTGGGTCTTTCAAATAAGAGCGAAAGCTCAATGTGTGTGAGAGTGTTTTAATTGAAAGACAACGCACCCAACTTAAACAAAACCCTTCGGAAATGAAATATATACGTGCACTTATATATTAGGGGCTGATTAGGCCCGTGTGTGTTCAAAATTGTGCACGACTAAGAGAGTGCACGTGTGTGGTTGTGCCAAGCCACGTTATTACAAGCGGGGGGAGACTATGCTCCGTTATTACAACCCCGTATCAAATTGAATTTCAAGCAAGTATACGACTAAAGACCGAGTTTAGACACTTACGAGTAGCTGGTCCGTAGAGGTCTTGCTTGAGCGTAGGCTTGGCCTTGGGCTGCAAGTGGGAGCTCCGCGAAGGTATGTGCTCAAGGGTGCTGGCCGGCTGCAAATGGGGCGCGGGATGGACGCCTCAAAGGGGACCGGTGGCAAGTGGGCGGCGCCTCCAAGTAGGGAGTTTAGAGTGGCTGACTAAGTGGGTCTTAGGGTCACTAGGGAAGTTAGGGACTTAGGGAAACTGAACCTAAAAGGTGAGCTAGTGGGACGGCCAAATAGGACACCTAGGGGGGATCGGCCGAATGGGAGATGGTGGCTAAGCAGTGGCCAGCCACTTGGGTTATCCTAGGTTCGGCTAGGCTTAGATGGTGGCGGCAAAGAGGTGGAGCTAAGGGGAAGATGGGTGGCTAAGAGTGGAGAGGTGGTAGAGAGTGGTTTTGAGGGAGTTAGGAGGGCTTACCGAATGGGGAGGAGTGGCGGATGAAGTGGGAGAGTGGCGGGCAGGTGGCTGTCGGCTGGTGGAGTTGGGGGAAAGGTGGTGATGTCCAGCTGGGGGGGCAGTGATGGTGACGTGGGAGAGGGAAGGTGGCGGAGCAGGTGGCGGCTGGTGGAGGAGCTGGAGCTGCTGGGAAGACGGATGAGAGATGGGAGAAGGAGAGGGCCCGGCTGGGTGGTGGAGTGGTTCCCACTTGGAAAACCCGCCCACAATGAGGGGGGTTTAAATAGGGGATGGGTAGGTCGGTTAGGGCTGGGTTGTGGGTAGTGGTTAGGTGGTTTAGGTAGGGTAGTATGTAGATAAGGTGGGCTGGATGGGGCTGGGCCAGATATTTTAAAACTAAGGGTTTGGGAAAATCGTGGGCTAAGGGTGGTTTAGGGGTTTAGGGCTAGGTTAGGTGGTTGGGTTTTAGGGTGAGGTTTAGTGAGCTAGGTTAGGTGGTTTAGGCTAGGTTTAGGCTAGGATTAGGGAAATTAATCTAGGTTTAGGGAAGGATTAGGGAAGTGGGTTAGGTGATTAGGTTGGGATTAGGCCGGGATTAGGGAAGTGGGTTAGGTGATTAGGTTGGGATTAGGGGTGGATTAGGGGTTTAGGCTAGGTTTAGGTATTTTTGGCTAGGTTTAGGTGAAGGAGCTCCCTTAGCATGGCCCATAGACCTTGATCACCCCATGTTGGTGCAGCCCTAGGTTAGGTTTTAGCTAATTACAAGCTTAAACCCACTCAATTAGGCTAAACCACAAGATTAAACCCAAACTTGACACACAAGTCAAGCTTAATACAACACTCTTGATATTTATCACCCCCACTCTCTCTCATGCCCAATATCCCACGTGAATTTCAAGTGGGCCCCACCTCCCTTTATGAGAAGGTGATGTGGGCCATGGATATGGATATTGGATTGGATCTCTGGATCCAAATCCAAATCCAAGTCCACATATGGGTTTGGATTGGAATCTGGATATATATGGTCCAGATCCAACCCAAACTGAACTCTGACTCCTTCGAGCTGGGTTCGAGACGGACGATTTGTGCGGGGCCTGACAGCATCAGTACTCCGTCTGCGTTGGGTCTTCGCCAACATAGTCGTCCGCCTCCGTTTCTGCCTTCCAGAGATGACTTCAAATGCTTTTTTTGATAAGAACAGGGTCTTGGACGTTCGAGATCCTGGGATGTGAATCAGATGCAAGAGTTGCTGTGCCGGGCTTGACAGGTGTTCCGGTTCCGGGCTCTTCTTGGCTCTCCTGGTCCTGTCTTGATCAGGCCAAGCCACTTCGGGGTTTCAAAACATGTTTTAAAAGGGTTTTCAAAAGCTATATTATATGTTTTTGAAAGATAAAGTTTAAAACATATATACAGGGTTTGTTTGGAAGGCTCCTGGGTTTCCAAACTCAAAAATGGCCCTTTGGGGCTGCTTGTATAAAACCAGATTTGTTTAAGAAATTCGTGGGATTTCGGGGTGTTTACAGCGCACAAGCAGGTCGACCAGGTTCGGGCTTTCGCGCTAGTTCCTTGGAAATGGTGAGGGTACATACCTCCTTTCCTTTCCCACTGCCACTGGCGTGTTTGGGAAAGGGTTCCTTGAAGATAGCTTGAGGTGGCTCAGGTTCCGCAGTGACCTGGAGCCGGCCCTCCGCTATCAAGTTCTCAATTTTATTTAGAAGAGAGAAGCACCGTTTGGTATCATGGCCTTTGAGCCGATGATACTTGCAAAATCGGTTTAAATACCCCCCTTTGGACGTGACTCCTTCGGGGATTTCAGGGAGTTCGATCATGCCCTGGGCAAGTAAGAGGTCTAGGACCTCCGACACAGGTTGCCCCAGCGGAGTGTACTCCCGTTTTTCAATTGGTTTTGAAAAATTGCGTTCTCTCTTATTTTCTATTTTTTCAAAATTTTTAGAAGTGCCCGCCATATCTGGATCCACCTGGACATTGGCGATTTTATGGGGCTTTGCCCCTTTGTCCGTTGTGGGTAGCCCATATGCGATGGGCTTTTCCACACGTGTTTTGGGAACGGCACTTCCTTTCCATAAGTGGTCGTATGTCCCTTTTCGCAAGTTGGTTTCGAAAAGGGAGGCCTTTTTGATCAACTTATGGAAAGTTGAAATCTCATGGAGCGAGAGAAGGGTTTTTAACTCGCTTTTGAAATTATCCAGGATGAGCATTACTGCGCATCCTTCGGATATAGGCTCTCGCACTTGGCCTAAAAGAGACCTCCACCTTATAATGAAGGCATGTACGTCTTCGTTCATGCCTTGCCTTGTATCCCTTAAGGTATTCAGGGTTGGCGTGACTTCCATGTTGTGTGCAAATCTTTGCATGAAGCAGTTCGCTAATTCTTCAAAAGTAGCGAACTGGCTTAAGTCGTAGGAAGCCAGCCATTTAGCAGCTGTGCCTTTAAGGGATAGGGGGAACCAATACACCCATTTCATCGAGTCCTTTTTCTTCTTATGGGCTCGACGTGAGAAAAGCTGCAAGTGAGACCTAGGGTCTCCCATGCCATCATACCGATGGAAGTTCGGTATTTCATCGTCACTGTCTGTCTCGTAATCCATAGGAAGGAAATCAGACAGGGCGTAGCTTCTTTTCTCTTTATTTTGCCCTTTCAGCAGCTGCTGTAGGGCTTTACGGTCCTTTTGTGTGAAGGACTCGTGGTATTGGTTGCCTTCCATTACGGAGGCCTCTTTTTGCTTGCGAGGTTTTTCAATTTTCTTTTTAGGCCTTTGTTCACCGTTTGATGAACACGAATCGCCTACTTCAGCCTCTTGGCTGAGAGCATCGATTTTGGCCTCAAATTCCCTTCTCAAGTCCTCGATTTCATCTAGTTTTATTTTGTTTTTGAAAATCCTCCTAGAGTGAGAACTTGATGCGCATGAGCCTTGGCTCGACACTTCACTTGGATTGGATTTTGACATTCTTTTCAAGCTTTTTCAAAATTTCCTAAGTAAAAAGCAAAGAAACAAGTTAAAACGACACCTTTATAAAATTTTCGCAAGACTTCTACAAGTAAACTCGATTTTTGAAAAGGCTCACGTCCCACCGGGCGTGCCAATCTCTGTAGACGCGCGAAAATCCCCGCCTCTTCGCCTCTTTCGTGGCTTGGAGTGGATCTTATCGTGCGTCTAAGGCCTATGTATACAAATAGGGCGTGCCAGCTAGCTTACTTAAGCTAGCGAAGATATATTTAACACTGACTTCTAAACGTGGCGACTGTGAGCAAGTGAGCTCTTGTCGTCGCAGACCTTCTTGCACCGATGCGCAAGGGTCAGTCTGTACGCTTTTGAAAAAATCGAGTTTTGGGGAGAAAGTCTACGAAACGGTTCGAGGTGTCTATTTCGGGTCTTTAAGATGCGATTGCATGTTTTAGATCACGTGGATTTGCACGTGCCTAAGTCTTTTCTTTTATCCCTTTTTGGGTCGCCTAGTTTGTGTGTTATGAACACTCCACTACATGGGCGAATTTGAGCGGGGGTTGCTTCGATGCAATATGCGTCCTACCTCGTGGTATGGCGTAGATGCAATGCAAACTCACGCTACTCCAAAGGGAAAACCCGAAATTAAAAGACAATGCTGAAGGGAAATTGCCGAAGGGAAATGACTTGTAAAGTAAATAGCCGAAGGGAAATGACTTGTAAAGTAAATAGCGGAAGGGGAAATATGGCTATATCTTAAGAGCGGAAAGGCTCAATTGTGTAAGTGTGTGTCGTGTATATATTGAAAGACAACGCACACGACTTGAACCTTAAAACCCGAATCTTAAAGACGTAGCCGAAAGAAATACTTTATATAGAGTATATGTAGGGGCCCTTACTTGGGTCTTGTAAATAAGAGCGAAGGCTCAATGTGTGTGCGTGCTTGAATTGAAAGACTTACACACACGACATGAAATGAAACCCAAATATAAATTGCAGTATGCCTTGACTAAGGTCTTGGGAGTAAGAGCGAAAGCTCAATGTGTGTGAGTGTAGAATTGAAGTACTACGCACACGACATAAATGAAACCCAAATATAACTGCAATAAGGCCTTTACTAAGGTCTTGGGAGTAAGAGCGAAGGCTCAATGTGTGTGCGTGTGGAAAATGGAAAGACAACACACACGACTTAATTAAAAACCCTTCGAAAATGAAAGTATATATATATACACTTATATATTAGGGGCTGATTAGGCCCGTGTGTGTTCAAAATTGTGCACGACTAAGAGAGTGCACGTGTGTGGTTGTGCCAAGCCACGTTATTACAAGCGGGGGGAGACTATGCTCCGTTATTACAACCCCGTATCAAATTGAATTTCAAGCAAGTGTACGACTAAAGACCGAGTTTAGACACTTACGAGTAGCTGGTCCGTAGAGGTCTTGCTTGAGCGTAGGCTTGGCCTTGGGCTGCAAGTGGGAGCTCCGCGAAGGTAGGTGATCAAGGGTGCTGGCCGGCTGCAAGTGGGGCGCGGGATAGACGCCTCGAAGGGGGCCGGTGGCAAGTAGGTGGCGCCTCCAAGTAGGGAGTTTAGAGTGGCTGAATAAGTGGGTCTTAGGGTCACTAGGGAAGTTAGGTACTTAGGGAAACTGGACCTAAAAGGTGAGCTAGTGGGAAGGCCAAAGAGGACACCTAGCGGGGGGGGGTTGGCCGAATGGGAGATGGTGGCTAAGTAGTGGCCAGCCACTTGGGTTATCCTAGGTTCGGCTAGGCTTAGGTGGTGGCGGCAAAGGGGCTGAGCTGAAGGGAAGATGGGTGGCTAAGAGTGGAGAGGTGGTAGAGAGGGGTTTTGAGGGAGTTTAGGGTACTTACCGAATGGGGAGAAGTGGCGGATGGAGTGGGAGAGTGGCGGGCAGGTGGCTGTCGGCTGGTGGAGTTGGGGGAAGATGGTGGCGTCCGGCTGGGGGGCAGTGGTGGTGGACGGAAGAGGGAAGGTGGCGGAGCAGGTGGCGGCTGGTGGAGCAGGTGGAGCTGCTGGGGAGTGGTCACGGCTGGATGGAAGATGGGAGAAGGAGAGGGCCCGGCTGGATGGAAAGGTGGTTCCCACTTGGAAAACCCGCCCACAATGAGGGGGGTTTAAATAGGGGATGGGTAGGTCGGTTAGGGCTGGGCAGTGGGTAGTGGTTAGGTGGTTTAGGTAGGGTAGTATGTAGATAAGGTGGGCTGGATGGGGTTGGGCCAGATATTTTAAAACTAGGTGTTTGGATAAATCGTGGGCTAAGGGTGGTTTAGGGGTTTAGGGCTAGGTTAGGTGGTTGGGTTTTAGGGTGAGGTTTAGTGAGCTAGATTAGGTGATTAGGCTAGGTTTAGGCTAGGATTAGGGAAACTAATCTAGGTTTAGGGAAGGATTAGGGGAGTGGGTTAGGTGATTAGGTTGGGATTAGGCCGGGATTAGGGAAGTGGGTTAGGTGATTAGGTTCAGATTAGGGGTGGATTAGGGGTTTAGGCTAGGTTTAGGCATTTTGGGTTAGGTTTAGGTGAAGGAGCTCCCTTAGCATAGCCCATAGACCTTGATCACCCCATGTTGGTGTAGCCCTAGGTTAGGTTTTAGCTAATTACAAGCTTAAACCCACTCAATTAGGCTAACCCACATGATTAACCCAAACTTGACACACAAGTCAAGCTTAATACAACACTCTTGATATTTTTCAACCCCACTCTCTCTCATGCCCAATATCCCACGTGAATTTCAAGTGGGCCCCACCTCCCTTTATGAGAAGGTGATGTGGGCCATGGATATGGATATTGGATTGGATCTCTGGATCCAAATCCAAATCCAAGTCCACATATGGGTTTGGATTAGAATCTGGATATATATGGTCCAGATCCAATCCAAACTGAACTCTGACTCCTTCGAGCTGGGTTCGAAACGGACGATTCGTGCGGGGCCTGACAGCATCAGTACTCCGTCTGCGTTGGGTCTTCGCCAACATGATCGTCCGCCTCCGTTTCTGCCTTCCGGAGATGACTTCAAATGACATTTTGATAATAACAGGGTCTGGGACGTTCGAGATCCTGGGGTGTGAATCAGATACAAGAGTTGCTGCGCCGGGCTCGACAGGTGCTCCGGTTCCGGGCTCTTCTTGGCTCTCCTGGTCCTGTCTTGATCGGGCCAAGCCACTTTGGGGTTTCAAAACATGTTTTAAAAGGGTTTTCAAAAGCTATATCATATGTTTTTGAAAGATAAAGTTTAAAACATATATACAGGGTTGTTTGGAAGGCTCCTGGGTTTCCAAACTCAAAATGGCCCTTTGGGGCTGCTTGTATAAAACCAGATTCGTTTAAGAAATTCGTGGGATTTCGGGGTGTTTACACGACACCAAAGGGAAAACCCGAATTGAAAGACAATGCGGAAGGGAAATGACTTGAATGTAAATTGCAAAAGGGAAATTGCAAAAAGGGAAATATGGCTATATCTTAAGAGCGGAAAGGCTTAATTGTGCAAGTGTGTGCCGTGTATATATGTAAAGACTACGCACACTGCTGAACCTTAAAACCCAAACCTTAAAACCCAAATCTTAAATACCTATAATATATATGGGCCCGAAGGTCGCCAACGTGTGCGTGGGTGTTGTGTGTATATTGAAAGACAACTCACATGACTTAAATGAAACCCAAATATAAATTGCAATATGGCCTTAACTAAGGTTTTGGGAGTAAGAGCGAAAGCTCAATGTGTGTGAGTGTAGAATGGAAGTACTACGCACACGACATGAAATTAAACCCAAATATAAATTGCAATAGGCCTTGACTAAGGTCTTGGGAGTAAGAGCGAAAGCTCAATGTGTGTGAGTGTAGAATGGAAGTACTACGCACATGACATGAAATTAAACCCAAATATAAATTGCAATAGGCCTTAACTAAGGTCTTGGGAGTAAGAGCGAAAGCTCAATGTGTGTGAGTGTAGAATGGAAGTACTACCCACACGACATGAAATTAAACCCAAATATAAATTGCAATAGGCCTTGACTAAGGTCTTGGGAGTAAGAGCGAAGGCTCAATGTGTGTGAGTGTAAAATTGAAATACTACACACACGACTTGAAGTAAAACACCCCAAAACGAAATTGTAATAGGCCCTTACTTGGGTCTTGAAAATAAGAGCTAAAGCTCAATGTGTGTGAGTGTGAAAATTGAAAGACAACACACACAACTTAAACCAAAAACCCCACGCAACTTAAATTATATAAGTAAGTCTATATCTTAAGGGCTGATTAGGCCCATGTGTGTGTCAAAATCGTGTGCAGCTAAGAGTGGAATAGGCTCAAGTGCACGTGTGTGTGGGTGTGCCAAACCACGTTATTACAAGCGGGGGGAGACAACGCTCCGTTATTATAACCTCGTATCAAATTTAATTAAGTTTAAGCAAGTCGATAAACAAGGACCGAGTTAGGCACTTACGTATAGCTGGTTCGGGCGTGACTTGCTTGTGCTTGGGCTGGTGTGTCGCCTTGGGCTGCAAGAGGGAGCTCCTTGGAAAGATGCGGCAAAGGAGGGTGCTGGCCGAATGGCAGCAAGGTGCTGCGGGTGTGGCGCCTTGGTGCTAGCCGAGTGGCGGGGGCTGTGTTGGTTGAGGTTGGGGCGCTTAGGGAAAGTAAGGGGAGCTAGTTGGGGGTTGTCTAAGGGAAGAGGGACAGGTCTTAGGGAGAGGTAAGGCTGAGGGAGTTTAGCTAGGGGCTGTCTAAGGGAGAGGTAAGGTGGCGGGTTTAAGGGAAGATGCGGAAGGTGGTGGCCGGCTGGATGAAGTGGAGGCTGGGAAGGAAGGGTGGTGGCTAAGAGTGGAGAGGGAGTGAAGAGAGGGTGGTGTTATGATGGGGTACTAACCGGAGGATGGCTGGCCGAAGGATGAGGTGCTGCAGGTGTCAAGGGAGCGGCCGAATGGAAGGTGGCAAGTGCAGCCGATGGCGTGGAGTGGAATTGGCCGGAGGATGGTGGTGGCATGGAGTGAAGCTGGCTGGGTTCCAAGGGGGAGCAGGTGAGAGAAGAGAGAAAGGGATGAGAGAGGAAGAGCAAGGGCTCGGCTGCCCAAGATTGCATGGAAAACCCGCCCACAAGGGGGGGGGGGGTTTATAGCTTTTTGTGGGTCGGTTTGGGCTGGTATTGGGGGGTTGGTTTGAGGGTATGGTGGTGGTGGTTAGGGGATAAGGTGGGCTAGGTTTTTAGGTGGGCTAGATATTTGTCTTAGGTGGTTTTAGGGATATGGTGTGCTAGAGTTTTAGGTGGGCTGGTTTAGTGGTTTAGGGCTTAGCTAGGTGGGTTGGGCTTAGGGTGAGGTTTAGTGGAGTGGGTTAGGTGTTTAGGCTACGATTAGGTCGGGATTAGGGGAATTAGGCTAGGTTTAGGGAAGGATTAGGGATGTGGGTTAGGTGATTAGGTTGGGATTAGGGAAGGATTAGGGAAGTGGGTTAGGTGATTAGGTGGGGATTAGGGAAGGATTAGGGGGAAATGGCTAGGTAAAGGGGGATTAGGCTAGGGTTAGGGTTAGGAGCATCCCTTTGCATGGCCCATAGACCTAGTTGCATCATGTTGGTGCAGCCCTAGGTTAGGTGTAGGTTCATACAAGCTTAAACCCACACTCATTAGGCTAACCCACATAATTAACCCAAAACTTGACACACAAGTCAAGCTTAACACATTTCACTCACATTTAATCCTCCCCATTCTCTCTCATACCCAAGATTCCACGTGAATTTCTTGTGGGCCCCACCTCCATTTATGAGAAGGTGATGTGGGCCCTAGATGTGGATATTGGATTGGATCTTTGGATCCAAATCCAAATCCACATATACGTTTGGATAGGGATCTGGATATATATGGTCCAAATCCAATCCAAAGCTGAATTCTGACTCCTTCAGGGTATGTTCGAAACGAACGATTTGTGCAGGGCCTGACAGCATCAGTGCTCCGTCTTGTGTTGGGTCTTCGCCAACATGGTCGTCCGCTTTTGTTTTCACCTTCCGAAAATGATTTCAAACAGTTTTGTTGATAACAGGGGCTTGGATGTTCGAGATCCTGGGGATGAATCTAACATGAGTGTTGATGTGCCGGGCTCGACATGTGCTCCTGTTCTGGGCTCTCTTTCGCTCTTCTGGTCCTGCTTTCATCAGGCCAAGTCGCTTTGTGGGGTTTCAAAACATCTTTTAAAAGGTTTTAAAACTATATTATACATATTTTAAAACATATATAGTTTAAAGCATAGGTACCGGGTTTTGCCTAGAAGGCTCCTAGGTTTCTAGACTCAAAATAGCCCTTTGGAGCAGCTTTTACAAAACCAGGTTATTTGAGAAATTCATGGGATTTTGGGGTGTTTACAATGTGGCATGTCAAATTGGAGTCACCTTGACTTTTGTGAACCCAAGCCCCATCGTCATCACTGGATACGATGGGAATGCATCGAAACCTTTGGGAGCCATAGAGTTACCCATGGAAATTGGGGGAATAACCCACGCAGGGGTGTTCCATATCTTAGACATACACCCCCACTACAACCTACTTCTGGGAAGACCCTGGATACACAACCTTTGTGCTGTACCATCTACTTTCCATAAGTGTATAAAAATCCCCCACGAGAATCAAATCATGGTAATTTTGGGCGAAAGCCATCCACAACTAAGGGGAGTTCAAAACTTCCCTTACTTGTCAAGTGAAAAGGCCTACGGGGCCAACCCTGTGAAATCCATGGACGAATCATACGAATTCGTCCCCCAAAACCCTAGGACAGTTGTGTACGTCAAGGGGCAGCCCAAAGCTGGCCCACCAAAAGTCTTGACTATCCTAGGCAAATCCAAACTCCCTATATATCCAAAAACCCTAAACAGAAAACCCTTTGAGCATGCCATGGATGACGGCAAGTTCCAAGGTCATCCTTTGTACAAAGAGTTTTCTAAAATAAGAAAACCTTGGAACATGCTGCTCAACATGGGCTACATGTCCTACCACAATTTAGGGAACAAAAACAATGGGTGTCTAGAGCCTGTCTTCGCAAACCCAAATCCAAATAGGTATGGGATAGGCTATATCCCCACCATACTCCCAGAATCACCACCTACGACCACTTGGGTCAAGGGTGCCCTGGAGCTTGCTAAAACTGAGACCTACGGCTTAGATCTCTTGTTTAGAGACTGATTTGTGGTGTTTTCTTTGTAGGTATGATGGAAGACCCCTCTTTAAACAAAAAGCCAAAAAAAATGCAAATTTGCAAAAACCCAAAAACATTGAAAAATTGTGAAAATACCAAAAAAATTGTGTACATACCAGCGCCTTGTAGAAATTTGGGAAAAGCTAAGGAATTTGAAGAAAAAGTCATCTTCATAAAAGGACCAAAATCTTCAAAACCTACAGAAATTCCAAAACCAAAACCAGGTGTTTGTAAAACGCATGCATCAAATCCAAATTCCCTAGGATTCAAAATTCTCGAGAATGATCAAAGCACGGAGGAGGATCCCCTTCTCCCTGAGGAGGATTAAACCTCCGAGGTTCCCGAGTTTCACAAAATCCTCGATTTAGAAAAACCTTCGAATTCTGTAGGAGGGGATTTCATAAAAATCGACCTAGGGAGTGAAGCAAAACCAAAACGTGTTAAGATAGGCACATGTCTACATGAGCATGAAAAAGCATCATTCATTGCATTCCTGAAAGCCTACATTGACGTGTTTGCATGGACATACGAAGACATGCTGGGTCTAGACCCAAAAATCATAGAGCATTGTCTTCCCCTAGATTCAGATTCGAAACCCATAAACAAAAGCTTAGAAAGATCCATCCTAACGTACACTCTCAAGTGAAAGAGGGTTTAGAAGATCTGCTTAAAGCTGGTTTTGTAAAACCCATTGCGTATTCTGATTGGCTTTCAAACATTGTTGTAGTTCGAAAATCCAATGGGAAAATTCAAATTTGCATCGATTTTAGAAATCTGAACAAAGCCACTCCAAAGGATAACTTCCCTTTGCCAAACATTGATTTGATAGTCGATAGCACTGCAAATCATGAAATGTTTTCCTTTATGGATGGCTACTCGGGTTATAATCAAATCAAGTTAGCCCCAAGAGATCAGGCTAAAACTGCTTTTACCACACCTTGGGGCACGTACTGCTACACAGTCATGCCCTTTGGTTTGAAAAACACCAGTGCCACATACCAAAGAGCCATGACTACAATCTTTCACGATCAAATTCACGAGCTCTTAGAAGTGTATGTGGATGACCTCTTGGTGAAATCAAAAACCCGATGCGCACACATCGAATCTTTGCAAAAAGTTTTCGAAAGACTGAGGCTTTACAAAGTGAAACGAAACCCTCAAAAGTGCATCTTCGGAGTGGAATCCGGCAATCTTTTAGGTTTTATGGTAAGCCAAAGGGGCATTGAAGTCGACCCCTCTAAGTGTCGAGCCATCATAGACATGTCTCCACCCTCCAATTTAACTCAAATCTGAAGCCTCCAAGGTCGCCTCCAATCGATTAGAAGGTTTATTTCAAACCTCGCAACGAGAAGCGAACCTTTCAACAAGCTTTTGAGAAAAGGGGTGAAATTTGTATGGGACGACGATTGCCAAAAAGCTTTCGAAAGATTAAAAGTGTATTTGATTAATCCTCCGATTTTAAACCCTCCAAAGCAAGGAAAACCACTTTTACTTTACATTTATGTGCATATGAAGGCATTGGGTGCTTTGTTAGCTCAATATGAGGATGATACCCATAAAGAATATGCTATTTACTATATTTCGAAAACTCTATTGGCTTATGAGAGAAATTATCAAGCCATGGAGAAAACGTGTTTGGCCTTGGTATGGGCCTGCCAGAAATTTTGACATTACTTCCTAGATCATGAGATCTGGATAGTGTCTAGGCTTGATCCAATCAAGCATTTGTTTTAAAAACCTATCCTCATGGGTAGGCTGGGTAAATGGCAGCTCCTCTTAATGGAGTATGACCTAAAATTCCATCATCAAACCTCCATTAAGGGGCAAGCCCTCACTGATTATGTGGCTGATTTCCCCTTAGAAGATTCATATCCCATACTTGATGAAATGCCCGAAGAGGGCATCTTTCTAAACCAATTTCAAAAACATATTTTAGCAAACTGTTTAAATGAAAACCAAGTATGAAAAATGCACTTCGATGGGGCAAGAAACCAAAGAGGGGCTAGTGTGGGAATCGTCCTCATATCCCACGAAAAGGGAGAAATCCCCATTACTATTCGCCTAGATTTCGAATGTTCTAACAATACAGCCGAATATGAAGCACTCATACAAGGCTTGAAAATTTCGAAAACTCTAGGGGCATCATACATTGAAGTCTTTGGAGACTCTTTACTCATCATTAACCAAGTGTTGAAAATTTGGCAAGTCAAAAATGAAAAACTCCTTCCATACCACGAATTGGCCACCAAACTGGTCGATTCGTTAAAATCATGTATACTCACACACATAGGAAGAGAAGATAATGGCATAGTTGATGCCCTCTCATCCTTAGGCTCAGCCCTAAGGGTCGATCCCACCTTGGGAACTCGATCCTTAGAAATATGGCACTCACCCACTCCATCCATTCACGATTTGGAGATTTGACAAAACAACCAAAACTCTATTGATTTCTTAGAAAACTGAGGATTTTTAGAATTCGCTTCGTCTAAAGACAAAGCTTTTATTCGAAAGATTTCAACTCGATACATAATTTTGGGAGGGATTCTTTATAAAAAGAGTTTTACTGGCATCTTATTGAGGTGTGTCCACCTTGAGAAGGCTAGGATGATAATGCATGAATTCCACGATGGAGAATGTGGAGTGCATGTAAATGCAAACATGATGGCAATGAAAATACTTAGAGCGAGTTACTTTTGGTCCACTCTAAAGCAAGATTGTCATGATCATGTTAGAAAATGTCACCCATGTCAAGTGTAGGGACTTGCCATTCATATCCCATCATCAACCTTACATTCCGTGGTCAGCCCATGGCCATTCACCATGTGGGCGTTTGACATCATAGGACCAATTTTTTCCAAATGCATCAAATGGACATAGGTTTATCCTAGCAGCCATTATTTTTCTAAATGGGTTGAAGCTACCTCCCCGACTAATGTTCAGGGGCAACATGAAGTGGCGTTCATTAAGAAAAATATCTTGGCTCGATTTGGAGTTCCAAGAGACCTAGTGTATGATAATGGCACCCCCTTCAAGAACGGGAGGATGGTAAAGTTATGTAACACTTATGGCATAACTCATCACTTGTCATCGCCCTACTACCCTCAAGGCAACGGCCAAGCCTAAGCCACCAACAAGACTCTCATAAGCATTATTGAGAAAACCTTAGAGAAGGGTAGGACATGGCATGAGAAGTTGGATGAAGCCTTATGGGCTTATAGGACTTCCATCCGGACTCCCACAAATGCCATGCCATTTGAGTGTTTAAAGTCGGTGTGACTTCTACATTATGTGCAAACCTTTGCATAAAGCAGTTCGCTAACTCTTCAAAAATAGCGAACTGGCTTAGATCGTAGGAAGCCAACCATTTGGCAGTTATGCCTTTAAGGGATAGAGGGAACCAATACACCCATTTCATCGAGTCCTTTTTCTTCTTATGGGCTCGACGCGAGAAAAGTTGCAAGTGAGACCTAGGGTCTCCCATGCCATCATACCAATGGAAGTTCGGTATTTCATCGTCACTGTCTGTTTCATAATCCATGGGTAGGAAATCATACAGGGCGTAACTCCTTTTCTCTTTATTTTGCCCTTTTAGCAGCTGCTGTAGGGCTTTATGGTCTTTTTGTGTGAAGGACTCGTGGTATTGGTTGCCTTCCATTACGGAGGCCTCTTTATGCTTGAGAGGTTTTTTCAGTATTTTTCTTGGCCCTTTGTTCACCATTTGATGAACACGAATCGCCTGCTTCAGCCTCTTGGCTAAGAGCATCGATTTTGGCCTCGAATTCCCTTCTCCAGTCTTCTATCTCGTATAGCTTGATTTTATTTTTCAAAATCCTTCTAGAGTGAGAACTTGATGCGCATGAGCCTTGGCTCGACACTTCACTTGGGTTGGATTTTGACATGCTTTCAAGCTTTTCAAAATTCCTACGTATGAAGTACAATAAAGAAAGAGTTAAAAATAACACCTTTTAGAAAATATTTTTGCAAGGTTCCTAAGATAACTCGATTTTAAAAAGACTCACGTCCCACCGGGCGTGCCAAATCCTATAGACGCAACAAGTTCCCGCTTCTGGTTTTTAGGCCTGAAGCGAATCTTTTCGTGTGTCTAAGTTCTATTTTAAGCAAAAGGGCATGCCAGCTAGCTTACTTAAGCTAGCGAAGAAATACTTTGAAATCTGACTCCTAGCGTGGCGACTGTGAGCAAGCAAGCTCTTTTCGTCGCAGACCTTCTTGCACCGATGTGCAATGGTCAGTCTGTACGCTTTAAAAATCGAGTTTTAAAATATGAGAACCTACGAAAACGTTTGAGGTGCCCGATTCGGGTTGTTTTTGTATGATTTTCAAGTTTTTATTTCACGTGGATTTGCACGTGCCTATGTCTTTCTTTTTATCCCTTTTCGGGCCAACTAGGTGTGTGTTATGAACACGTGACCTAAGTGGGGCGACTTTGAGCGGGAGTATGGGGTTTGCTTTGATGCAATATGCGTCCTAACTCGTGGTATGGCGTATATGCAATGCAAACTCACGCAACTCCAAAGGGAAAACCTGAAATTGAACGACAATGCAGAAGGGAAATGACTTGAAATGTAAATTGCAAAAGGGAAATTGCGAAAGCGAAATATGGCTATTATCTTAAGAGCGGAAAGGATCAATAGTGCAAGTGTGTGCCGTGTATATATGTAAAGACTACGCACACTGCTGAACCTTAAAACCCAAATCTTAAAGACATAGCCGAAAGGGAAATACTTATAATATATATGGGCCCGAAGGTCGCCAACGTGTTGCGTGGGTGTTGTGTGTATATTAAAAGACAACTCACACGACTTAAATGAAACACAAATATAAATTGCAATATGGCCTTAACTAAGGTCTTGGGAGTAAGAGCGAAAGCTCAATGTGTGTGAGTGTAGAATTGAAGTACTACGCACACGACATGAAATTAAACACAAATATAAATTGCAATAGGCCTTGACTAAGGTCTTGGGGAGTTAGAGCGAAAGCTCAATGTGTGTGAGTGCGAGAATTGAAGTACTACACACACGACATGAAATTAAACCCATGGGAAAATATAACACGGCCCTTACTTGGGTCTTGCAAATAAGAGCGAAAGCTCAATGTGTGTGAGTGCGAGAATTGAAAGACAACACACACAACTTAAGCAAAACCCCACGCAACTTAAATTATATAAATAAGTTTATATCTTAAGGGCTGATTAGGCCCGTGTGTTCAAAATCATGCACAACTAAGAGCGAGATAGGCTCAAGTGCACGTGTGTGTGGGTGTGCCAAGCCACGTTATTACAAGCGGGGGTAGACAATGCTCCGTTATTACAACCCCGTATCAAATTTATTTGAGATTAAGCAAGTCTATAAACAAGGACCGAGTTAGGCACTTACATATAGTTGGTCCAGAGGTGACTTGCTTGAGCTTGGGCTTGAGCGCCTTAGGCTGCAAGAGGGAGCTCCTCGGAAGGGCATGGCAAAGGAGGGTGTTGGCCGGGTGACAAGGGAGCGGATGTGGGGACTTGGTGCTAGTCGGATGATGGGAGGGGGGTGCTGCTGTGGCGCCTTGGCTGGGGTAGTTAGGGGTGCTTAGGAATGGCAAAGGGGAGCTAGCTAGGGTGTTGGCTAAGGGCTGGTTTAAGGGAAGAGGTAAGGTTAAAGGTGACTAACTAGGGGCTGTCTAGGGGAGAGGTAAGGTGGCGGGTGTGATGCAGTTGGGCAGAGGTTGGCCGAATGGTGAAGGGTGGCAGATGGCGGCCGGGAGGTGATGGTGGTGTGGTGGTTGAGAGTGGAGAGGAAGTGAAGAGAGGGTGGTATTAGGATAGGGTACTAACCGAAGAGGAAGAGGAAGGTGGCGGGTGTCCAAGGAAGGCAGCCGGGTGGAAGGAGTGGAGTTGTCTGGGAGGTTGTGGTGGTGTGGAGTGGAGCTGGAGTGGTGCAGGCCGGGAGGTGGTGGTGGAGCAGGTGAGAGAAGAGAGCAAGGGGTGAGAGAGGAGAGGAAGGGCTCGGCTAGCCCAAGGTGGAGCTGGAAATCTGAAAAACCCGCCCACTAGGGGGGGGGGGGTTTATAGGATTTTAAGAGGTCGGTTGGGCTGGTTTTGAGGGGGTGGTTTGGTGGTTAGGTGGTGGTGGTTTAGGAATAAGATGGGCTAGATATTTAGGGGGGGCCAAATATTTAGTTTAGGTGGTTTTTAGGGATATGGTGTGCTAGGATTTAGGTGGGGTGGTTTAGTGGTTTAGAGCTTAGCTAGGTGGGTTGGTTTTAGGGTGAGGTTTAGTGAGGTGGGTTAGGTGTTTAGGCTAGGATTAGGTCGGGATTAGGGGAATTAGGCTAGGTTTAGGGAGGTGGGTTAGGTGATTAGGTTGTGATTAGGGAAGGATTAGGGAAGTGGGTTAGGTGATTAGGCTAGGATTAGGCCGAGATTAGGGTAAATGGCTAGGATTAAGGGTTTTGGCTTAAGATTGGGTTAGGAGCATCCCTTTGCATAGCCCATTGACTTCATTGCATCATGTTGGTGCAGCCCTAGGTTAGGTGTAGGTTCATACAAGCTTAAACCCACACTAATTAGGCTAACCCACATGATTAACCCGAAACATCACACACAAGTCAAGCTTAACACATTTCCCTCATATGTAATCCTCCCCATTCTCTCTCATGCCCAAAATCCCACGTGCATTTCAAGTGGGCCCCACCTCCATTTATGAGAAGGTGATGTGGGCCATGGATGTGGATATTGGATTGGACCTTTGGATCCAAATCCAAATCCAAATCCACATATACGTTTGGATTGGGATCTGGATATATATGGTCCAGATCCAATCCAAAGCTGAATCCTAACTCCTTCATGGTATGTTCGAAACAAACGGTTTGTGCGGGGTCTGACAGCATCAGTACTCCATCTTGCGTTGGGTCTTCACCAATATGGTCGTTCGCTTCTGTTTTCACCTTCCGGAGATGATTTCACATGATTTTTGTTGATAAAAGGGACTTGGACATTCGAGATCCTGGGGATGGATCTAACACGAGAGTTGCTGTCCCGGGCTTGACATGTGCTCTAGTTCTGGACTCTCTTTAGCTCTTTTGGTCCTGCTTTTATCAGACCAAGCCGCTTCGTGGGGTTTCAAAATGTATTTTTAAAAGGTTTTAAAAGAACTTTATACATATTTTAAAGCATATACAGTTTAAACATATGTACAGGGTTTGTTTTGAAGGCTCCTGGGTTTCCAGACTCAAAATAGCCCTTTGGGGCTGCTTTTATAAAACCAGGTTTATTTGAGAAGTTCGTGGGATTTCAGGGTGTTTACAGATGCCCCTCTTTGGCATTGTCCAAATTGATTTGGATAATGGCAAAGACGACAAACACCCCTTTCAATGTCTCCCTAGATCTAACCACAAAAATATGGGATCGTCCCAATCTTTAGCAAAATCTCACTTTTAAAACCCCGGTAGGAGGAGATATCACGCCAAAGGAATATACAAAACGGTTTCTGGTCCTAAAACGGGATCATGTTATGCAAATGTCCATGCGTGGATATGCAAATGTATGACGTGGGTGGGGTGCCAAGAGTGGCGACCTCCCAGAGACCAGATATGGTCGAACTCTTGAGACTTACAAGGCCTGCTGCTCCAAGTGAGCAGATCCTATGCTGTTCGATGTTCGATTTTTCAAAATCTATTTACAAAAGGGACAACTTTCTTGAGTCTCAATCCTAAGGATCTCGAGCTCTTCGTGTTTGCCTTTGCTTGAGTCTTGACACTCATTTATCTAGCGAAGGTTTTATAAGAAAACAAGGCATATTTCAAATTCCTACGTCTTACTCGAAACGTCAAATTCTCAAACAAAATGAAATTCAAGTAAGTAAATCCTATTTTTACTTTAGGATTCCTCGAAATGAACCATGTTTTAGCTTGGGATAAGCCAGGGATGGGAAAGAGATACCACGGTCCCTTCTGAAGCATCCCGTGGTTTAAGGCATAGAAGGCGAAAAACTGCTCTTTTTGAGCTTTTCTGTTCTCTTTTTCCTTTTTTCTCATAGAGGGTCTCCCTTTGGGAGTATTTTTTTCTTTAATCCCTCTTTTTCATAAGAGAATCGATTTTTTTTTCTTTTGAATTCAGGTTTCTTTCTTTTTGGACAGAGACTTTGGATGGGAAAATGCCTTTATTTGGGCCATGTTTTCCTTTTGCAAGGAGAAGAGAAGAGGGGAGGACTTATCCCAAGGTCACACTCGATCCATTCCAGATTAGCTTATTTAGAAATAGCATGTACTACTTGCAAGAATCTTGCTATATTGAACTAGGCCTTTCTTTGTAAGAAGAAGGATTTTGAAATGTAACCACGATTTGGAAGACTCCACTCTTACACAAGTGCGAATTCTCTTACTCAGGGTCACACGACTTGCCTTTGCACCTTATTTTCAAGTCTCAGGGCAGCTATACCTAAAGTTTTCGAAAATTGGAATTTAACCCAAATCCTACACATAATACTTCTTTAAGTATTGGATATTAATAGGATCTGCTAAATTCCTACCTTCTACATCGATCAACCAATACGAGTTGTTCGTGGTGGTTGCACGTACAACATAGGGTCCATCCCACTTGGGGCGCCACTTTCCAAGGGGATGTGGGCCACGATAGTGGATGATTTTCAAAACCAGATCTCCCACTTCAAAGTGTTGAGGTCTCATGTGTTTGTCGTAGTGTCGGGCTATCCTTTGCCGATATGCACGAGCATGATCCATAGCAAGGAGTCGCCTCTCATCTAGCAAATCTAGTTCGGCCATCCTAGCATGCTGAAGCGTCTCTAGGGGGAGGTCGAGTGCAATGGATGTATGGAATGAATGCAATTGAGTATGAATGGGAAGAATAGCGTTTGTGCCATAGACCAATTCGAATGGTGTGGCATTCGTGGGAGTCTGGATGGAAGTCCTATAAGCCCATAAGGCTTCATCCAGCTTCTTGTGCCACGTCCTACCCTTCTCTAAAGTCTTCTCAATTATACTAATGAGAGTCTTGTTTGTGGCTTCGGCTTGGCCGTTGCCTTGAGGGTAGTAGGGCGAAGAGAAGTGGTGAGTTATGCCATACGTGTTGCACAACTTAACCATCCGCTCATTTTTGAATGGGGTGCCATTATCAGACACAAGGTCTCGTGGAACCCCAAATCGAGCGAAGATATTCCTCCTAATGAAAGCCACCACATGTTGCCCCAATACGTTGGTCAGGGAAATGGCTTCCACCCACTTGGAGAAATACTCAGTGGCTGCTAAAATGAATCGATGCCCATTTGAGGCTTTTGGAAATATAGGGCCTACGATGTCAAACGCCCACATAGTAAATGGCCAGGGGCTGACCACGGAATGTAATGCAGATGAAGGGATATGAATGGCGTGCCCATGCACTTGACATGGATGACACTTCCTAACATGATCGTGACAATCCTTTTTCAGGGTGGACCAAAAATAGCCCGCTCTAAGTATTTTCATTGCCATCATGTTGGCATTAACATGACCTCCACATTCTCCATCGTGGAACTCATGCATCACTATCGTAGCCTCCTCTAGATCAACACATCTAAGTAGGATGCCGGTAAAGCTTTTCTTATATAGAACCCCACCCAGAATGGTGTATCGGGTCAAAATTTTACGGATGAATGCCTTATCTTTAGATGTGGCATCCTCGGTGAATCCCCCATTTTCTAGAAAATGTTTGATATCGTAAAACCAAGGTTTTTCAACAGAATCTAGGTTATTGTGGCAAATATCCAAATCGTGTGTGGATGGGTTGGGCGCATGCCATATTTCTAAAGATCGGGTCCCAGAGATGGGATCAACCTTTAGGGCTGAACCCAAGGAGGAGAGGGCATCGACAATGCCATTATCCTCTCTTCCTACGTGTGTGAGTTTACACGATTAGAATGACTCCACCAATCGAGTGGACAACTCATGATATGGAAGTAGTTTTTCATTACGTACTTGCCAAAATTTCGAAACCTGGTTTATAACAAGGAGCGAATCTCCAAAGACCTCGATGCATGATGCCCCTAGAGTTTTTGAAATCCGTAAGCCTTGTATGAGTACTTCATACTCAGCTATGTTGTTGGAACATTCGAAATCTAGGCGAATTGCTATGGGAATCTCACCCTTTTCTGGGGAGATGAGGATGACCCCGGCACGAGCCCCTCATTGGTTTCGTGCCCCATCAAAGTGCATCTTCCATACTTGGTTTTCGAAAGAGTTTGCCAAAATGTGGTTTTGAAAATGGTTTTGTAATATGCCTTCATCAGGCATTTCATCAAGTGTGGGATATGCGTCCTCCAGGGGGAATTCAGCCACGTAATCAGTTAGGGCTTGCCCCTTAATGGAGATTTGGTGGTGGTATTTCAGGTCATACTCCATTAGAAGGAGTTGCCATTTGCCCAATCTACCAGTGAGAATGGGTTTTTCGAATAAGTGCTTGATTGGGTCAAGTTTGGACACTATCCAGATCTCATGATCTTGGAAATAGTGTCGAAATTTCTGGCAGGCCCAGACTAGGGCCAAGCACGTCTTCTCCATCGCTTGATAATTTCGTTCGTAAGCCAAGAGAGTTTTCGAAATATAGTAGATGGCATACTCCTTAGAAATGGTGAGGGTACATACCTCTTTTCCTTTCCCACTGCTACTGGCATCCTTGGGAAAGGGTTCTTTAAAGATAGCTTGAGCTGGCTCGGGTTCCGCAGTGACCTGGAGCCGGCCCTCCACTATCAAGTTCTCGATTTTGTTTAAAAGGGAGAAACAACGCTTTGTATCATGGCCTTTGAGCCGATGATACTTGCAAAAGTGGTTTAAATATCCCCCTTTGGAAGTGACTCCCTCGGGGGTTTCGGGGAGTTCAATCATGCCCTGGGTAAGTAGGAGGTCTAGGTTCTCCGACACAGGTTGCCCTAGCGGAGTGTACTCCCGTTTTTCAACATGTTTTTGGAAGTTTCTCTCCCTTTTGTTTTCTGGTTTTTCAAATTTTTTTGAAGTGCTCATCGGACTTGGATCCACCCGAACATTGGCAATTTTATGGGGCTTTCCCCCTTTGTCCATCGTGGGTAGCCCATAAGTGATGGGCTTCTCCAAGCGGGTTTTAGAATTGGCACTTCCTTTCCATAAGTGATAGTATATCTCCTTTTTCAAATTGGTTTCGAAAATGGATGCTTTTTTGATCAACTTATGGAAAGTTGAGATTTCGTGAAGCGAGAGAAGGGTCTTTAGCTCACTTTTAAAATTATCCAGAATGAGCATGATTGCGCATCCTTTGGATATTGGCTCTCGCACTTTCCCTGAAAGGGACCTCCATCGAATAATGAAGGCATGCACGTCTTCGTTCATAACTTGCTTTGTATCCCTTAAAGTGTTTAAAGTCGGCGTGACGTCTACGTTATATGCAAACCTTTGCATAAAGCAGTTCGCTAACTCTTCAAAAGTAGCGAACTGGCATACATCGTAGGAAGCCAGCCATTTGGCAATTGTGCCTTTAAGGGATAGAGGGAACCAATACACCCATTTCATCGAGTCCTTTTTCTTCTTATGGGCTCGACGTGAGAAAAGTTGCAAGTGAGACCTAGGGTCTCTCATGCCATCATACCAATGGAAGTTCGGTATTTCATCGTCACTGTCTGTTTCATAATCCATGGGTAGGAAATCAGACAGGGCGTAACTCCTTTTCTCTTTATTATGCCCTTTCAACAGCTGATGTAGGGCTTTATGGTCCTTTTGTGTGAAGGACTCGTGGTATTGGTTGCCTTCCATTACGGAGGCTTCTTTATGCTTGAGAGGTTTTTTCAGTATTTTTCTTGGCCCTTTGTTCACCATTTGATGAACACGAATCTCCTGCTTCAACCTCTTGGCTAAGAGCATCGATTTTGGCCTCGAATTCCCTTCTCCAGTCTTCTATCTCTTATAGCTTGATTTTATTTTTCAAAATCCTTCTAGAGTGAGAACTTGATGCGCATGAGCCTTGGCTCGACACTTCACTTGGGTTGGATTTTGACATGCTTTCAAGCTTTTCAAAATTCCTACGTATGAAGTACAATAAAGAAAGAGTTAAAAATAACAACTTTTGGAAAATATTTTTTGCAAGGTTCCTAAGATAACTCGATTTTTAAAAGACTCACGTCCCACCGGGCGTGCCAAATCCTGTAGACGCAAAAAGTTCCCGCTTCTGGTTTTTAGGCCTGAAGCGAATCTTTTCGTATGTCTAAGTTCTATTTTAAGCAAAAGGGCATGCCAGCTAGCTTACTTAAGCTAGCGAAGAAATACTTTGAAATCTGACTCCTAGCGTGGCGACTGTGAGCAAGCAAGCTCTTTTCGTCGCAGACCTTCTTGCACCGATGCACAATGGTCAGTTTGTACGCTTTAAAAATCGAGTTTTAAAATATGAGAACCTACGAAAACGTTTGAGGTGCCCGATTCGGGTTGTTTTTGTATGATTTTCAAGTTTTTATTTCACGTGGATTTTCACGTGCCTATGTCTTTCTTTTTATCCCTTTTCGGGCCAACTAGGTGTGTGTTATGAACACGTGACCTAAGTGGGGCGACTTTGAGCGGGAGTATGGGGTTTGCTTTGATGCAATATGCATCCTAACTCGTGGTATGGCGTATATGCAATGCAAACTCACGCAACTCCAAAGGGAAAACCCGAAATTGAAAGACAATGCAGAAGGGAAATGACTTGAAATGTAAATTGCAAAAGAGAAATTGCGAAAGGGAAATATGGCTATTATCTTAAGAGCGAAAAGGCTCAATAGTGCAAGTGTGTGCCGTGTATATATGTAAAGACTACGCACACTGCTGAACCTTAAAACCCAAATCTTAAAGACATAGTCGAAAGGGAAATACTTATAATATATATGGGCCCGAAGGTCGGCAACGTGTTGCGTGGGTGTTGTGTGTATATTAAAAGACAACTCACACGACTTAAATGAAACACAAATATAAATTGCAATATGGCCTTAACTAAGGTCTTGGGAGTAAGAGCGAAAGCTCAATGTGTGTGAGTGTAGAATTGAAGTACTACGCACACGATACGAAATTAAACCCAAATATAAATTGCAATAGGCCTTGAGTAAGGTCTTGGGGAGTAAGAGCGACAGCTGAATGTGTGTGAGTGCGAGAATTGAAGTACTACGCACACGACATGAAATTAAACCCAAGGGAAAATATAACACGGCCCTTACTTGGGTCTTGCAAATAAGAGCGAAAGCTCAATGTGTGTGAGTGCGAGAATTGAAAGACAACACACACAACTTAAGCAAAACCCCACGCAACTTAAATTATATAAATAAGAAATATGTATTATATAGTTTTAAAACCTTTAAAAAGGTGTTTTGAAACCCCGCAAAGCAACTTGGCCTGATGAAAGCAGGACCGAAGGAGCGAAAGAGAGCCCGGAACCGGAGCATATGTCGAGCCCGGCACCTCAACTCTTGTATCATATTCATCCCCAGAATCTCGGACATCCAAGCCCCTATTATTTGCAAATTATTTGAAATGATCTCCGGAAGGTAAAAAGAGGAGCGGACAATAATGTTGGTGAAGACCCAACGCAAGACGGAGTACTGATGCTGTCAGGCCCCGCACAAACCGTCCATTTCGAACATACCATGAAGGAGTCAGAAATTCAGATTTGGATCGGATCTGGACCATATATATCCAGATCCAAATCCAAACATGCATATGGATTTGGATTTGGATCCAAAGATCCAATCCAATATCCACATCCATGGCCCACATCACCTTCTCATAAATAGAGGTGGGGCCCACAAGAAATTCACGTGAAAAGCTTGGGTATGAGAGAGAATGGGATAAAATATGAGTGAAAATGTGGTAGACTTGACTTTTGTGTCAAGTGTTGGGTTAATCATGTGGGTTAGCCTAATGAGTGTGGGTTTAAGCTTGTATGCACCTACACCTAACCTAGGGCTGCACCAACTTGCTCCAACTAGGTCCATGGGTCGAAGGCAAAGGGATGCTTCTAACCTAACCCTAAGCTAACCCACCTTGCCTAGCCATTTCCCCCTAAACCCGACCTAATCTTAGCCTAATCACCTAACCCACTTCCTTAATCCCTTCCTAATCCTAGCCTAATCACCTAACCCACTTCCTTAATCCTTCCCTAAACCTAGCCTAATCCCCCTAACCTCACCCTAATCCTAGCCTAAACACCTAACCCACTCCACTAAACCTCACCCTAAGCCCAACCCACCTAGCTAAGCCCTAAACCACTAAACCAGCCCACCTAAACACCTAGCACACCATATCCCCAAACCACCCAAAACAAATATCTGGCCCACCTAAATATCTAGCATACCATACCTTCAAACCACCACCACCAAACCATCCCAACCGACTCCCCAATACCAGCCCAACCGACCCCACTAAGCCTATAAAAAAAACCTTTTTAGGGCAGGTTTTTCATGGAATTTTGGGCAGCTCAGCCCTTTCTCTCCTCTCTCACCTGCCCTCTCTCTCTCACTCACTTCACTCCCATCAACCTCCAACAGCACCACTCCACGCCACCTCCACCCTTCGGCCAGCACCACTCCATCACCCGCCACCTCCACCCTTCAGCCAGCCCTTCCATCCTGGTTAGTATCCCATCTCAACATTATCTCTTCTCTACTCCCCTCCATTCCTAGCCACACACCCGCCACTTTCCCCTAGCCTAGCTAACATCTCACCCAACTGGCCATCTTCCACCATTCGGCCAGCATCACCCGGCTGCACCACCTGCCCCTCCTCTCTCAGCCAGCCGCGCCTTAGCTAGCAACCTTACCTCTCCCTAAGACCTACCCCAAGCCTTAGTGGCAGCCCCTAACTAACACCCTAACCTTCCCCAACTCACTCTCCCTTTTGCTGTGCCTTATACCCGTGCCTGCCCCTCGGCCAGCGCCAAGGTGCCACCCACCTTACCCCCTACTTACCTGTTGTGCCTGCCCCTCAGCCAGCACCAAGGCGCCATCCGGCCAGCACCTTCCCTTGCTGCAGCCATCCAAGGAGCTCCCTCTTGCAGCCCAAGGTGACTCACTAGGCCCAAGTGCAAGCAAGTCACACCGGACCAGCTATATGTAAGTGCCTAACTCGGTCTTTTGTTATAGACTAGCTTATGCTTAATTAAATTTGATACGGGGTTGTAATAATGGAGCGTTGTCTCCCCCCACTTGTAATAATGTGGTTTGGCACACCCACACATATGTGCAATTGAGCCTATTCCGCTCTTAGCTGCACACGATTTTGACACACACATGGGCCTAATCAGCCCTTAAGATATAGCTATACTTATATACATTTAAGTTGTGTGGGTTTTATTAAGTTGTGTGTGTTGTCTTTCAATTTCCGCACTCACACACATTGAGCTTTCGCTCTTATTTCCAAGACCCTAGTAAGGGTCGTATTACAATTTCGTTTTGGGTGTTTTACTTCAAGTTGTGTGCGTAGTATTTCAATTCTACACTCACACACATTGAGATTTCGCTCGTACTCCCAAGACCTTAGTCAAGGCCTATTGCAATTATATTTGGGTTTCATTTAAGTTGTGTGCATAGTATTTCAATTCTACACTCACACACATTGAGCTTTCACTCTGATTCCCAAGACCTTAGTCAAGGCCATATTGCAATTATATTTGGGTTTCATTTACAAGTCGTGTGAGTTGTCTTTCAATATACACACAACACCCACGCACACGTTGGCGACCTTCGGGCCCATATATATTATAAGTATTTCCCTTTGGCTATGTCTTTAAGATTTGGATTTTAAGGTTCAGCAGTGTGCATAGTCTTTACATATATACATGACACACACTTGCAAAATTGAGCTTTTCCGCTCTTAGGATATAGCCATATTTCCCTTTTGCAAATTTACATTAAGTCATTTCCCTTCCACATTGTCTTGCAATTTCGGGTTTTCCCTTGGAGTTGTGTGAGTTGCATTGCATACTCGCCATACTCGAGCTAGAGTGCATACCTGCATCAAAGCAAATCCCGAATCAATCGTGCAAATGCACCAAGACTTGGGCTATTTCGATGCACGCACATCGTGCCTAAGTAGATTAAAATTGAAAGACTTAGGGTCGTCAAACCCTTGTAAAATCAAAATCGCCCAAAGTGCATGGTTTTCAAAAGGTTTTAAAACACTTCTTCATTCAAAATATATTTTGAGTTAAACTTGTTTCAAAATGAAGTCTCTAAGCGTACAGACTGACCCTTGCGCATCGGTGCAAGAAGGTCTGCGACGTAAAAATCCTGCTTGCCTACAATCGCCTTTTAAAAGTCAGATTATTTCAAAACATACTTTGCTAGTTAAAGTAAACTAGCTGGCACGCCCATAAAGCGAAGTAGATTGCGAAAAGGTTCACTTCAGGCCTAAGAACCCGTAAGTGAAAATTTTCGGTGTCTACACCTAGGTACAACTCGTGGTACCCTAGGGATGAATTTTTTTGTTTCAAAGCCATAGTCTTGGGTTTAGAGTACAAGACTAGGCTTGAAGAAGTGGTTTCTTTGATGGAAGGGTGATGAGCTCCTAGGATGTCGATGCATGCTTTAGGGGTCTCCATGTCTACCATTTTTTGAACTTTTTTGTTTTGAAATTCTTTTCGGTGGTGTGGGACATTTGGCGCACCTTGAAAATCCTCTACTTCTGGCACATGTTGTGGGTTTGTGTGTGCATGGATGTGATCCAATACATATGATGCCCTATGAGAAGAGAGTTTTGAGGAGGATAGGTTTCAGGCATACCTCTTTTTGGCTTGTCTACCTTTTCAGGGTGAGAGCAAGCCATTTTCCCAAGTGACTCTGTTTCGAGCTCCCGTGGCTTCCTGAGGCATTCCTTTTCGAACCCTACCTGTTTGTGACTCTCGTCTCTTTGTAGGGTGTGGGTTTTGTTTCCCACTGTGCGTGTTCCTAGATTTAGGGATTTCATTTTCAGTTTTTGAAATTTCAAAGTTTGGTTTTTCAATTTTTTTGTCTTTTTAAAGATTTTAAAGATTTTTTTGGTTTTTTGAAATAGAAAAGTCTTTTTTCAATTTTTCTTTGGATTTTTGAGAGTTTGGAGACTCGGGAGTGGCTGACTTGTCCCTTTCTTGCGATTTGTCTTTAACTTTCAATCCTTCGTCGAGTTTGAGATCGGTTTTCTTTTCACGATCTTTATATGCCCGAGATGAGCTGCTATGCGATCGATGGGCTTTAAGCTCTTTCTTAAAGCATCCATCCATTGAAATATTTTTTGAATATCAGCCAACTCTTCTTGGGCTCTTTCTATTTTGAAAACCTGCTTTAGCCTACTCAACGAGGATTTTCTTGGCTTTTGCTCCATTTTTCTGCAATTTTTGAAATGCACGAATTTTGGAAACACTTTTTGAAATTTTTTCAAGAGTTTTGCTTGTTTTATCAAAGTTTTAAGACCCGAGTCCCACCGGGCGTGCCAAATCTGTAAGCACGAAAATTCCTTGCTCTTGGTTTACAAGACCAAAAACGAGTCTTTTCGAGTTTACGCCACTTTTAGGGGCGTGCCACCTAGCTTACTTAAACTAGCGAAAATTTTGAAATATATCTGACTTTTAAAAGGCAATTGTGGACAAGCAGGATCTTTTCGCTTGAAACCTTCTTGAACCGGTGCTCAAGGGTCGGTTTAAGCGCTTATGAACTTCGATAAAAGCAATTTTAACTTTTGAAAATATAAGTGTTTGAAATATGGACTTGATTCGTGCCTACGTTGCAAGTTTTAGCTAATTAGGCCAGATATGTGTGTACACAAGTGGCCTAATTTTAGAGAGTTTGAGCGTGGATTCGGGGTTTCCTCTTTGAAAATGCGCGAATGCAAGGATGCACAAATACTTTGTCGGGTTTGATATGATGAGGTGAGCTAGGCTCGAATTGAAAGCAACTCACACACACAGCTTAAGTAAATAACTGAATTAAAGTGCAACTCACGCAGCTTAAGAGAAATACCCGAACTTTAAAGTAACTCACACGACTTGAATGTAAATTGCAGAATTTGAAATATACTTATATCCTAGGAGCGGAAAGGCTCAATGTGGGTGTGTGGTTGTCGTGTATAAATGGAAAGACAACTCTCACACACGACTTAAATTGAAGTTACCGAAAGGAAGATATAAGTATCAGAGCGGAAAGGCTCAATGTGTTCGTGTGTATTGTGTATAAATGGAAAGACAACTCACACGACTTGAATTTAACCACTCGAAATATAAATGCTTACATGACTTGGAATGTAAAACTCACGTAGCTGGAAAGTATATAAATACACTATCTTATGAGCAACAAAGGCTCAAAAGGTGCATGAGAGTATGGAGCAAGTGCTCACGATGCGAGTGTAAAATTGAAATAACAAACTCACACGACAAGAATGTAACAACCCGGAATTGAAATTGCACGGCTTTTACTAAAGTCTTTTGAATAAGAGCGAAGGCTCAATGTGTGTGCAATAGTGTGCAACTAAGAGCGGAAAGGCTCAAGTGCACGTGGGTGTCTTGTGAACATCTAAGATCTAAGGCTCAAGTGTGCGTGTGTGCTTGTGTATCAAGCACCAATATTACATTTCGGGGGAGAGGCAACGCTCCATTACTACAACCCCGTATCAAAATTGAATTGAACTTTGAGTGTAAAGGACTTACAATTTACCTAGCCCACTATGTGGGGTTTCCCTAGGAGGCGTATGCCTTGCGTGTTGAACTCGGGTCACGGCATCTTCATGTGGCAGCAACGGGGCACACTCCTTCAAGTGGCAAGCCTTGGTGACGTGCAGCCAAGAGGTAATCCATGTAGGAGTGGGGGGGACATGTGAGAGTGTAGTTTGAGAGCTTGGGGGCAGCCGAGTTTTAGTGGGCCTTGGAGGGGCTTATTTGGTTTGGTGTGACTCGAGCCAAGGGTGGCTTGAGTGGGCTTAGTTTGAGGGATATGTGGACTAGCCCTAACTAGGTAGGTCTAGGTTAGAGTGACTTGAGCCAAGGTGGCTTTTGGGGAGTTTGGCCAAGGGAGGTGGCCGGGTTGTCTAAAGGAAACAACTTGCAAGAGGGCAAGCCGTTTGGTTTGGTTTGATGCAGCCTGCAAGCGCCAGGCGCTAGGTGTTGCTCGGTCGGTGAGCTGGGCACGCGGAAGACAGGGCGCGCTAGGGCACCAAGGGTACAACGGGGCGCAGGCGCTGCAGTGGTGCGGGGCACGCAGCAGGGCACAGGGCCCTGGGGTGCCGCAGTAGTGGCGCACGAGTTTTGATTGTGCAGGGAAAAACCGAGTGCTCTTCGCACTCGGTTAGGTTGGTTTAGAGGGTAAGTAGCGGGTATTTTGAGTCGGTTTAGGTTAGAGGGCTAGGTCTAGTTGGGGTTGGGTTAGGTTGGGTCGAACCTAGCCTAGGTCGGGGTTAGGTTTAAGGTGGCTTACCTCTTGGAGCCAGTCCACCACATGCACCCACGTCGAGCCTTCTTGGTTGCAGCCCATGTCAAGACCCACTTAGCCAATAAGGCTTGAACCCACTCACCCTTGAGCCAACATGGCTAGGTTTACCTCTCACTCTCTCTCCTCCCAAGCAATTCACTTGAACCCCCTTCTTTGGACCCTCTCACCTCTATTTATAGGCAAATGAGGTGGGTCTTGAGTATGGATCTAGGTTCGAGATCTGGATCCAAATCCAAATACTATTTGGATATGGATCTAGATATTTATGACCAGATCCGATTAGGATCCAAACATTTATGTGGATATGGATTTGGATATTTTTGTCCATATCCAATCCAAATCTAAATACTATTTGGATCAAATCCAAATCCAAACACTATTTAGATCCAACCCAAATCCAAACACTATTTGGATCCAATCCAGGTCTTCATAAGACTCAAAAGTTTGACCATGCCACTTGGTCTCTAGGAGGTCGCCCTTCTTGGCGTCTCATCCATGTCATGCATTCTGCATATTCACGCATGAATACTTCATACATGATTCCAGTTAGGACTAGAACCCTTAGGAAAGTCCCCTTTGGCGAAAATCTCCTCCTATTAGGTTCAAAAAGAAAATATTTTATTAAACTTGGGACGATCCCATATTTTCGAGAATAGATCCAGGGAGACAATAAATAGGGGTGTTGTCGTCTTTGCCATTATCCAAATCAATTTGGATAATGCCAAAGAGGGGCATCTATAAACACCCCAAAATCCCACGACTTTCTAAAACCAATACCTGGTTTGCAAATCAGTCCCAAAGGGCCATTTTGAGTTTTGAAAACCCAGGAACCTTTAAAACCCTATAGATATTGTTTCAAAACCTGTAAATATTGCTTTAAGCTTGTAAATAGTGTTTTAAAAGCCCTGTATCAAATACAAGCTTTTTAAACCCGGGCTAAGCCCATTTTCCAAAAGCTAAAGACAAACAGGTGGAGCATGTGAAGATGACACCTGATCTAGAAGCAACTCAACAAGCCACTCGCGAAGGCCAATTTCGGAAGCAGCTTCTGAAGTGTATTCTGAAGCTTAGAAGAGTACCCTGGCCTTATAAAAGTCAGGTTCAAAAGGCGAAAGGAAGGCCCAGGAACGAAGCAGATGGCAAGCCAGGAGCACGAGAAAGTTAGGTCAACCATCCTCATTCAAGCATCCCAAAATCTGAACCAAGAAAACCAGAAAGGAGCAGAAACGGAGTTTAAAAGGCAAAAAGGAGTCCGGACGACAAAGATTGGGAAAATCCAACACCAGACGGAGCATTGATGAAGCTAGGGCCCGCACAGGTCATCCGACTCGAAAAGCCAAGAAGGACCATCCAAAGAAATTTTGGATTGGATCTAGACCATAAATATCCAGATCCAAATCCAAATAGTGAATAGTGTTTGGATTTGGGCCGATCCAAATAGTGTTTGGATTGGATCGGATCTGGACCAAAATATCCAGATCCATATCCATAAAAATGTTGGATTTGGATCGGATACGGATCTCAAAATATCCGAGATCCAAGATCCAGATCCAAATAGTGTTTGGATTTGGATTTGGATCTAGATCTCAAACCCAAACCCAAATCCAAGACTCACCTCAAATGCCTATAAATAGAGGTGAGGGGGTCCCAAACAAGGGGTTCACATGAATTTGAAGGGAGGACTTGGAGGAGAGAGAAGGTGCTTAGGTGAGTGCTTAGTGCTTTCTTTTGTTTTAAGGTTTTTAATTGTGGGTTAGTGTAGGGTTAGTTAAGGGTTGCCCCACCCTAATTGAAGGGATGATGTTGCTTGGACAAGGAGGCTTAAGGTGGCTGATTAGAGCTTGAGCACACCCTAAACCGCCATTAAGAGGTAAGCCCTACTAAGCACCCTAAACCCTTCTTCCTAACCCCTCCAAACCACCCTAAACCACCTAAACCGACCTCACCTAACCCTAATCAAACCCCACCTAACTACTCCATAGCACCCTTAAGCCTAAGCTAAACCCATCTAAACCCTAATCGACCCCAACCTCACGACCCCCGGTTGTCCCGCACGCCCTGCATGCGCACCGCGTAGCCTGCCATTGAGCCTTAGCTCTTACTCGTACATAAACACCCACGAGTACCATTGAGCCTTCGCTCTTACTCCTAAGACTCTAGTAAGAGTTGCGCGAGTTGTCTTTAATTTTATACACTCACACACGCGTGCATTGAGCTTTCGCTCTTATTCTATATAAGTATTTCAATTCAGCTGGGTTGTTTCATTAAGTCGTGTGAGTTTGTCTTTCATTTACACACTCGCACACAAAGAACACCCGAGCGCTTGCTCATGCACCTCACGCACCATTTTGGCTTTGGCAGCCGTTAAGATATAGTCATATTTCTATACTTTCTGCTGCGTTTTCCCGGTTCAGCTGCGTGTATTTGTCTTTCCATTTACACACAACACCCACGCACACGTTGGCGACCTTCGGGCCCATATATATATAGTTGTATTTCCCTTCCGCTATGTCTTTAAATTTCGGGTTTTAAGGTTCAGCTGTGTGAGTTGCATTTCAATTTATACACGGCATACACTTAAACAATTGAGCCTTTCTGCTCTTAAGATATAGCTATATTTTCCTTTTGCAATTTCCCTTCGACTATGTCTTTCAATTCTGGGTTTTCCCGTTCAGTTGTGTGAGTTTGCATTGCATATTCGCCATACCACGAGATAGGGCACATATTGCATCAAAGTAACCTCGAACTACCCATGCAAAACTTGCCAAATCGAGCATTGGATGCACACAGCTACATGCCTAAAATTGGCTAAAACCGAAGACATAGGAAACGTGCAAATCCCACGTTGATAAAATCTGCAACAAGACAAACTAAACCAAATCAAACACTTTGCATATTTTCAAAAAGGTCATGTTTGCTTAAAATTGAGTTTTCGAAGCATATAGATTGACTCTTGAGCATCGGTTCAAGAAGGTCTACGACGAAAAGAGCCCACTTGTCCACAGTCGCCCCATAAGTCAGATATTTTCAAAACTTACTTCGCTAGCTTGAGTAAGCTAGCTGGCACGCCCTTTAAGCAACTTAGACATACGAAAAGGTTCACTTCAAGCCTAAGAACCCAGAGTGGAAATTTCCGCATGTCTACAGAATTTGGCATACCCTGTGGGACGTGGGTCTTATAAGAAATTGATTCATACAAACAAACCTCATGAAAAATTTTAAAAGAAAAGTGTTTTAACTCTTTTGTTTGTTACATTTCATAGTTAGATTTTAAAAGCATCGGAGCCATGTCAAGTCCAGGCTCCCAAGAAGTGTCTAGCCATGCCTCATGCGCATCAAGTTCTCATTGTAGAAAGCTTTTGAAAACTCGAGATCAAAGAGAAGAGATCGAGGAGTTAAGAAGGGACTTTGAGGCCAAAATCGCTGCTCTTAGCCAAGAGGCTGAAGCAGCTAATTCATGTTCGTCACATGGTGAACCAAAGGCCAAAAAGAAATTTGAAAAAACTTGGAAACACAAGGAGACCTCTGCAATGGAAGGCAACCAATACCACGAATCCTTCACTCACAAGGATCGTAAAGCCCTACAGCAGCTACTGAAAGGGCAAAACAAAGAGAAAAGAAACTATGCCCTGTTCAATTTTCTTCCTTTAGACTATGAAACGGATAGTGACGATGAAATACCAAATTTCCATCGGTATGATGGCACGGGAGACCCTAGGTCTCACTTGCAACTTTTCACTCGTCAAGCCCATAAGAAAAAGGACTCGATGAAATGGGTGTATTGGTTCCCTTTATCCCTCAAAGGCACAACTTCCAAATGGCTGGCTTCCTACGATCTTAGCCAGTTCGCTACTTTTGAAGAGTTAGCGAACTGCCTTATGCAGAGATTCTCCCATAACGTAGAGGTCACGCCCACTTTAAACACATTGAGGGATACGAAGCAAGGTATGAAAAAAGATGTTCATGCCTTTATTGTTTGATGGAGGTCCCTCCTTGGGCAAGTTCGAGAACCAATATCCGAAGGATGCACAGTCATGCTCATCCTGGATAACTTTAAAAATGAGTTGAAAACCCTTCTCTCCCTTCATGAAATCTCAACTTTCCACAAGTTGATAAAAAAAGCATCTCTTTTTGAAACGAATTTGAAAAAAGGGATTTACGACCACTTGTGGAAAGGGAATGTGGTTTCGAAAACTCGTTTGGAGAAGCCCGACACTTAAGGGCTACTCACCATGGACAAAGGGGCAAAACCCCACAAAGTCGCCAATGTCCGGGTGGATCCAAGCCCAACAAGCACTTCTAAAAACTTTGAAAAATTTGAAAATAAAAGGGAGAAAAATTTGCAAAAACCCTTTGAAAAACGGGAGTATACTCCGCTAGGGCAACCTGTGTCGGAGGTCCTAGACCTCCTACTTGCCCAAAGAATGATCGAACTCCCCGAAATTCCTGAGAGAATCACTTCCAAAGGAGGATTTTTAAACCGATTCTGCAAGTATCATCGGCTCAAAGGCCATGATACAAAGCGGTGTTTCTCCCTACTTAATAAAATTGAGAACTTGATAGCAGAAGGCCGGCTCCAGGTCACTGAGGAACTAGAGTCTGCCCAAGCTATCTTTAAAGAACCCTTCCCCAAACACGCAAGTACCAGTGGGAAGGGCAAAGAGGTATGTGCTCTCATGATTTCAAAGAGTCCGGTGCATGCATATCAGTCTGGTTTTGCTACTTGTGCATCTACTTTTATCCTTCATAGGAAACCCGCCCAAGTAGTGATCCGGGGACCACCTAGAGTCCCGTCCCCGGTTAAACCAATTTTAAAACTTCTAGGTGCTTCAAAGCACACAAATAGAGCCACGATAGGTGCGAGCCCTAGGTTGATCGTGGGAGAGGTGACTAGGTCTGGAAGGATCTATCAACCCCCACATCTACAAAGTGCTAAAAAGGTGGTCAGTATACCTGGCCCCTCCAAAGCATGTATTCCTAGAGTCTCGCCAAAAGCGGACAAAGGCAAAGTAGTTTTAACCTTATATGATTTTGAAAATCATCTTTCAAAGATTCCTATTAACATGTCCATCCTAGAGATGATACAAACCTCGCCTAGGCATAGACTAGTTTTAGACAAAATTCTAGAAAGAGCCAAGGTTAGCTCAAACATAACCCTGGAGTCCCTATCGACCCAAGTGGCGTCTATAGGTGCAAAAACACCCATCATGTTCTCGGAAGATGATGTAGAAAGACCCTACGAAGCCCACAACTAAATCCTACATATCGAGGTGATATTAAATCACCACTCTCTAGATAGGTGCCTAGTTGATGGGGGAGGAGGGCTCAACATCCTTCTACTCCATGTGGCGTAGAAAATCGGAGTCACCTTGACATCCGTAAACCCAAGCCCCATCGTAATCACTGGATACGATGAGAATGCGTCAAGACCCTTAGGATCCATAGAATTACCCTTGGAGACCAGAGAGATAGCTCACATGGGGGTGTTCCATGTCTTGGACATCCACCCCCACTATAACCTATTGTTGGGAAGGCCTTGGATACACAGCCTGCGTGTTGTACCATCCACCTTCCATAGGTGTGTTAAAATCCCTTTCGAGGATCAAGTTGTGGTAATTCTAGGAGAGAGTCACCCACAGCTTTAGGGAATCCGAAATTTCCCATGCTTATCAGGTTCCCAGGCCCACGAGGCCAATCTGGGGCAGACCTTGTTTGAGCCACCAAAGCTCACACTCCAAATACCTAGGAAGGTCGTGTACATCAAGGGGCAGCCCAAGGCTAGCCCACTCAAAACACTAACCATCCCAGGTAAGGTCAAGAGTTGCCTATTTTAAAAACCCTTGGACAAAAAGCCTTATGTGCATAACATAGACGATAGCAAGTTCCAGGACCACGACTTGTACAAAAAAATTTCCAAAAACAAAAAATCATGGAACATGATGTTGAATATGGGTTATATGCCATACAAGAGTCTCGGGGCGCAAAACCAGGGTCTCGTAGAGCCCATGGTGCCTAGGGCCAATCCAAGCCGATATGGGATCGGCTATATTCCTAAAATACCATAGAGCCACCCCCTGTGACCACCTGGGTCAAGGGTGCCCTGGAGCCTACCCAAGTAGAAACCTACGATTTAGACCTCTTGTTTAGAGTCTAACCCGGTACGCTTTCCTTTGTAGTTATGATGGAAGATCCCTCAACCAAAAACACAAAAAAATTAGAAAAACTTGAAATTCAAAAAATTGAGAAACCCCAAAAACCAAAAACATTTGGAAAAGATGAAAAACTCGAAAAAAGAGTTGCTTGTATAGTTAATAAAGTTCTGGTTTTACAAAAACCCAAAAAAATCGAAAATTTAGAAAATATCAAAAACATTGTATATAGCTGCTCCTGGTAAAAACTTGGGAAAAGCCAAGGATTTCGAAAGAAAAGTTGTCTTCATAACAAGGCCAAAAATTTCGAAACCATAGAAATCCCAAGTCAAAAACCAGGTATTTTCAAAACCCATGCATCAAGCTCAAATTCCCTAGGATTTGTAAACCTTGAGGATGGTCAAAGCCCGGAGGTGGATCCCTTGGAGGGAGATCCCACTTCCGAGCTCCCAGAATTTCATAAAATTCTCGATTTTGAAAAACCTTCGAATTACATAGGAGGAGATTTCGTAGAGATAAACTTAGGGAGTGATTCAAAGTCCAAACACATTAAGATAGGTGCATGTTTGCATGAGCATGAAGCATCATCATTCATTGCATTTTTGAAAACCTACATCGATGTGTTTGCATGGACATATGAAGACATGCCGGGTATAGACCCAAGAGTTGTAGAGCATTATCTTCCCTTAGATTCGGATGCAAAACCCATAAAGCAAAAGCTTAGGAAGATACATCCGAACGTACATACCCAAGTCAAAGAGGGTTTAGAAGATCTACTAAAAGCCGGATTTATAAAACCCATTGCATACTCTGATTGGTTGTCAAATATCGTTGTTGTTCGAAAAACCAATGGGAAAATTCGAATATGCATCGACTTTAGAAACCTGAATAAGGCCACTCTAAAGGATAACTTTCCTTTGCCCAACATTGATTTGATAGTCGATAGTACTGCAAATCATGAAATGATTTCGTTCATGGATGGTTATTCAGGGTATAACCAAATTAAATTAGCCCCACGAGCTCAGGCGAAAACTGCTTTAACAACCCCATGGGGCACATATTGCTATACAGTCATGCCCTTTGGTTTGAAGAATATTGGCGCCACCTACCAAAGAGCTATGACTACGATCTTTCACGATCAGATTCATGAGCTCGTAGAGGTATATGTGGCTGATCTCTTGGCTAAATCAAAAACTCGATGCACTCATATCGAATTCTTACAAATTTTTTTTGAAAGGCTTAGGCTTTACAAAGTAAAGCTAAACCCTCAAAAGTGCGTGTTCGGAGTAGAATCCGGAAAGCTTTTAGGATTTATGGTGAGCCAAAGGGGCATTGAAGTCGACCCCTCTAAGTGTAGAGCCATCATCGACATGACTCCACCCTCCAATCTCATGCAGATCCATAGCCTCCAAGGTCATCTACAATCCATTCGCAGGTTTATTTCAAACCTGACAACTAGATGCGAACCCTTCAACAAGCTTTTGAGAAAAGGGACGAAATTTTTATGGGATGACGATTGCCAAAAATCTTTTGAAAGATTAAAAGCTTACTTAGTTAATCTCCCTATTTTAAACCCTCCAAAGCAAGGAAAACCTCTTCTGCTTTATATTTCTGTGCATACGAATGCTTTGGGTGCCTTGTTAGCTCAATACGAGGATGATACCCACAAGGAGTATGCCATCTATTACATTTCGAAAACTCTCTTGGCTTATGAAAGGAACTATCAAGCCATGGAGAAGACGTGCTTGGCCTTGGTATGGGCCTGCCAAAAATTTCAACCCCCCTCACCTAGCTAGACCACTTAGACCCTAACCAACTAAGCCTAAACCTACCTTAGTACGCCTAATTAAACCCCTAGCCACTAAGTCCCAGCCCACCTAACTGACCTACCCTAAACCACTAACCAGCCCCCCCTAACCGACCTACCCCAAACCACTCCCCATGCCCACCTTATTACAAATATCTGGCCCACCTTTTACCCAACGGACCCAGCCCATTCCAGCCTATAAAACCCACCTTTCTTGCGGCTTTCATGCTCTCTCTTCCACACTCCCCCCCCCCCCCCCCCCCTCACTCCCTCAAATCTGCACCACTTCCACCACCTGCCCTTCCACCGCCACTGCATCACCCGGCTTCCACCTCTCCACTTCAACCGACTCCATCATCTTCCACCCTTCGACTGCCACCTTTCCTTCCACCACCATCCGGCCACCACCTTCATTCCCCAACACCACCTCGTCCCGGTTAGTACCTCATCTCATCCATCCGGCTCCCATTCATCCACCATCTCCCCTCCATCTCTCGCCACCACTAGCACCTTCCCTCCATCACCAGCCGGCCAGGATAACACCACCTGCTCACCCATCCACCTGCCACTCATCCACTCGACTGCACCAGCATCAGCTTCCATCTCCCATCTCTCCTAGTTGGACACAAGCTGCCACCACCTGCCACCCCTAGTCACCCACTTCCCAGCCCAGCATCACCCAAACCTACTGCACCTAGCCACTCCATCCACTCGTCCAGCATCAACATACCACACGGCCAACACCCCTACCGGCCGCCAACATACACCCAAGGAGCTCCCCTTCGGTTGCCCAAGGCGACTCACTGGGCCCAAGCCAAGCAAGTTGAACACGGACCAGCTACACGTAAGTGCCTAACTCGGTCCTTTATATGAACTTGCTTACATTTAATTAAATTTGATACAGGGTTGTAATAATGGAGCATTGTCTCCCCCCGATTGTAATAATGTGGTTTTGGCACACCAACATACACGTGCACTTGAGCCATTCTGCTCTTAGTTGCACACAATTTTGGCACACACACGGGCCTTAACAGCCCCTAAGATATAGTTATACTTATATATATTTAGCTGCGTGGGTTTTAACTTAAGTTGTGGGTGATGTCTTTCAATTCCACACTCACACACATTGAGCTTTCGCTCTTACTCCCAAGACCCTAGTAAGGGCCATATTGCAATTTCATTTGGGTGTTTTAATTCAAGTTGTGTGTGTGGTCTTTCAATTCCACACTCACACACATTGAGCTTTCGCTCTTACTCCCAAGACCCTAGTAAGGGCCATATTGTAATTTCATTTGGCTGTTTTAATTCAAGTTGTGTGCGTGGTCTTTCAATTCCACACTCACACACATTGAGCTTTCGCTCTTACTCCCAAGACCCTAGTAAGGGCCATATTGCAATTTCATTTGGGTGTTTTAATTCAAGTTGTGTGCGTGGTCTTTCAATTCCACACTCACACACATTGAGCTTTCGCTCTTACTCCCAAGACCCTAGTAAAGGCCATATTGCAATTATATTTGGGTTTTACATTACAAGTCGTGTGAGTTGTCTTTACATATATACACCACACCCACGCACACGTTGGCGACCTTCGGGCTCATATATATTATAAGTATTTCCCCTCCGCTATGTCTTTAAGATTTGGGTTTTAAGGTTTAGCTGTGTGAGTAGTCTTTCCATATATACACGACACACACTTACACAATTGAGCCTTTCCGCTCTTAAGATATAGCCATATTTCCCTTTTGTAATTTCCCTTTTGCAATTTACATTACGTCATTTCCCTTAAGCATTGTCTTTAAATTCGGGTTTTGCCTTTGGAGTTGTGTGAGTTTGCATTGCATATTCGCCATACCACGAGGTAGGACGCATATTGCATCAAAGCAAAACCCCACACTCTCGTGCAAAAATCATCCAACTTAGGTCACTTGCGCACACACCTAGTTGGCCCTAAAAAGCATAAAAGAGAAAGACATAGACACATGCAAATCCCACGTGAAATAAAACTTGCAATCATACAAATAAAGCCCAAACACTTCAGGTCTTTTTCAAAGAGGTTAGTTGATTCAAAAACGACTTTGCCAAGCGTACAGACTGACCCTTGCGCATCGGTGCAAGAAGGTCTGCGAGGAAAAGAGCTCACTTGCTCATAGTCGCCCCGATAGAGTCAGATTTCAAAACTTACTTCTCTAGCTTAAGTATGCTAGCTGGCACACCCTTGTTATAAAAATGACTTAGACACACGAAAAGGTTCACTTCGGGCCTAAGAACCAGAAGTTGGAATTTTCCGTGTCTATAGATTTGGCATGCCCGGTGGGACCTGGGCCTTGTGCAGAGTCAGTTCATGTAGAAAAACCCCATAAAAAATTTTCAAAGAAAGTGTTTTTAACTTTGTTTGTTGCATTTTCATATCTAGGATTTGTTTTGAAAAGCATTGAAGCATGTCGAGTCCAAGCTCCCAAGAGGTATTTAGCCACGGCTTATGTGCATCAAGTTCTCACTCTAGGAGGTTTTCGAAAAAGCAAAACAAACTAGAAGAGATTGAGGATTTGAGAAGGGATTTCGAGGCCAAGATCGCTGCTCTTAGCCAAGAGGCTGAAGCAGGCAACTCATGTTCGTCAAACGGCGAACCAAAGGCCAAGAAAAAATTTGAAAAACCTTGCAAACACAAAGAGACTTCCGCAATGGAAGGTAACCAATACCATGAGTCCTTCACACACAAGGACCGTAAAGCCCAACAGCAGCTGCTGAGAGGACAAAATAAAGAGAAAAGGAGTTATGCCCTATCTCATTTCTTGCCTGTGGACTATGAAACAGATAGTGACGATGAAATACCGAATTTCCATCGGTATGATGGCATGGGAGATCCTAGGTCTCATTTGCAGCTTTTCTCTCGTCGAGCCCATAAGAAAAAGAAGGACTCGATGAAATGGGTGTATTGGTTCCCTTTGTCCCTCAAGGAAACAGCTGCCAAATGGCTGGCTTCCTACGACCTTAGCCAGTTCACAACTTTTGAAGAGTTAGCGAATTGCTTTATGCAGAGATTCTCGCATAATGTAGAAGTCACGCCGACTTTAAACACCTTGAGGGATACAAAACAAGGTGTGAACGAAGACGTACATACGTTCATCGTTCGTTGGAGGTCTCTCCTAGGTCAAGTGCGAGAGTCAATATCTGAAGGATGCGCAGTCATGCTCATCCTAGATAATTTTAAAAACGAGTTGAAAACCCTTCTCTCGCTTCACGAAATCTCAACTTTCCATAAGTTGATAAAGAAAGCATCCCTTTTCGAAACAAATTTGAAAAAAGGGGTGTACAATCACTTATGGAAAGGAAATGCTATTTCGAAAACTCGCTTGGATAAGCCCAACACTTATGGGCTACCCATAGTGGACAAAGGGGCAAAACCCCACAAAATCGCCAATGTCCGGGTGGATCCAAGCCTGGCAAGTGCTTCAAGAAATTTTAAAAAATTAGAAAATAAAAGGGAGAAAGGTTTTCAAAAACCCTTCGAAAGACGAGAGTAAACTCCGCTGGGGCAACTGTATCGGAGGTCCTAGACCTCCTACTCGCCCAGGGCATGATTGAACTCCCCGAGATTCCCAAGGGAGTCACTTCAAAGGGAGGATTCTTGAACAAATTCTGCAAGTATCATCGGCTCAAAGGCACAAAGCGGTGTTTCTCCCTCTTGAATAAAATTGAGAACTTGATAGTAGAAGGCCGGCTCCAGGTTGCTGAAGAACCTGAGCCTGCCCAAGCTATCTTCAAAGAACCCTTCTCCAAGCATGCAAGTACCAGTGGGAAGGGAAAAGAGGTATGTACTCTCACGATTTCGAAGAGTCTAGCGCATGCATGTGAGTCTGATTTGTCTACTTGTGCATCTATTCTCATACTTTATAAAAAAACCGTCCAAGTAGTCATCCGGGGACCACCAAGAGTTTTGTCCCCGGTTAAACCAGTTTTAACAATCTAAGGTGCTCCAAATCTCTCGATTAGAGCCATGATAAGTGTGAAGCCTAGGTTGATCGTGGGGGAGGTGACAAGATCCGGGAGGATCTACCAACCCCCACATCTGCAAAGTGCTAAAAAGGTGGTCAGTGTGCCTGGCCCCTCAAAAGCATGTATTCCTAGACTTCCACCGAAAACAGACCAAGTGTAAACACCTCGAAATCCCACGAATTTCTCGAATCAACCTGGTTTTGTAAAAGTAGCCCCAAAGGGCTATTTTGAGTCTGGAAACCCAGGAGCCTTCCAGGCAACCCTGTACATATGTTTTGAACTCTGTATTTCAAAAATATATAATATGGCTTTAAAAACCTTTTTAAACACGTTTTTGAAACCCCGAAGCAGCTTGGCCTGATCAAGACAGGACCAGAAAAGCCAAAGTGAGCCCGGAACCGGAACACATGTTGAGCCCGGCACAGCAACTCAAGTATTGAATCCACCCCCAGGATCTTGAACGTTGAAGACCCTGTTATCATCAAAACATCATTTGAAGTCATCTCCGGAAGGCGAAAACAGAGGCGGACGATCATGTTGGCGAAGACCCAATGCAGACAGAGTACTGATGCTGTCAGGCCCCGCACAAACCGTTCATTTCGAACACAGCTCGAAGGAGTCAGAATTTAGTTTGGATTGGATTTGGACCATATATATCCAGATCCCAATCCAAACCCATGTATGGAATTAGATTTGGATTTGGATTCAAAAATCCAATCCAATATCCATATCCATGGCCCACATCACCTTCTCATAAATGGAGGTGGGGCCCACTTGAATTTCACGTGGGATTATGGGCATGAGAGAGAGTGGGGGAGGATAAGATCAAGTGTGTGTTGTAATTAAGCTTGACTTGAGTGTCAAGTTTGGGGTTTAATCATGTGGGTTAGCCTAATTAAATGGGTTTAAGCTTGTAATTAGCCAAAACCTAACCTAGGGCTGCACCAACATGATGTGATTAGGGTTTATGGGTCATGCAAAGGGAGCTCCTTCATCTAATCCTAACAAAAAATACCTAATCCTAGCCTTCTACCCTAATCCGATCCTAATCTGAGCCTAATCACCTAACCCACTTCCCTAATCTCGGCCTAATCCCAACCTAATCACCTAACCCACTTCCCTAATCCTTCCCTAAACCTAGGTTAATTTTCCTAAACCTAACCTAATCCTAGCCTAATCACCTAACCCACCTCACCCTAAAACCAACCCCTAAACCCTAAACCTCTAAACCACCCCTAGCACACAACCTACCCAAACCCCTTGTATTTAAAATATCTGGCCCTACCCTTTCCAGCCCACCTTACCACCATACCACCACCCCTAGACCACCTAACCACTACCCTAATACCAGCCCCAACCACCTCTTGTAGTCCTATAAACCCCCCCCCCCCTAAGGGTCGGGTTTTCCCAGCTCCAATCATCCTATCTCGGGTCCCCCATTCCTAGCCGATCACCATCAACCTTCCACCTCTTCTCCACTTCCACCTGCCCCACAGCCAGCCACCACCTGCGCCACTACCTCCCAGCCAAGCACCATCACCACCACCACTCCAGCCAAGGTCCACATCGCCACCATTCCGTCCGGCCGAACCCCATCCTGCGCATCCCAACCACCCGGCTGCTCCCCTTCCATCCGCCACTGCCTCTTCACTCGGTTAGTACTCCATAGTCCACCTTACTCCTTCTCCACTCCCTCTCCACTCTCAGCCACCCACCATACCACCACCTTACCCTAATGCCAGCCACTTGCCGCCACCACTCCCACTCGGCCAGGCCATAACCACCCTAACTACCCGCCACTACCTAGACACCCTAGCTACACCCGGCCACCCAATCCAACTCCCTAAGACCTGCCCATATTACCTCCCCACATCCACCACTACCTTACCCCATCTCCTAGCTAGTTCCCTTCCCTTCCACCACTCCTAGCCACCTTAGCAGCCCGCCACCACCAGGTCCCCCTAGTCGGCCACTCCAACCGACTGTCACCTCCATTCGGCCAGCCACCCGCCAACCTTAGGTGCTCCATTAGACACTCCCTTAGGCTCCCCTTTAGCACTACCTACCTTAATACTAATCCCTACACTAGTGACCTTCCTTAGTCACATTAGCCCAACACATCAAGGCGGCCCCTTTGCTAGCAGCCGGCCACCTTCAAGGCGCCCTTCCCGCGCCCCCAAGACACCCGGCCAGCACCTCCCCTTGCCGTTCAACTCCGCGGAGCTCCCTCTTGCAGCCCAAGGCGAAGGCCAAGCCCGCGCTCAAGTAAGGCATCTTCGGACCAGCTATTAGTAAGTGCCTAACTCGGTCCTTAGTTGTATACTTGCTTAAAATTCAATTCGATACGGGGTTGTAATAACGGAGCATAGTCTCCCCCCGCTTGTAATAACATGGCTTGGCACAACCACACACGTGCACTCTCTTAGTTGTGCACGATTTCGAACACACACAGGCCTAATCAACCCCTAATACATAAGTATAGATATATATTTTAATTTTCGTAGGGTTTTGCTTAAGTTGGGTGTGTTGTCTTTCAATTCAAGCACTCACACACATTGAGCTTTCGCTCTTATTTGAAAGACCCAAGTAAGGGTCGAGCTATACTATTTGGGTTTTCATTTCATGTCGTCTGTGTAAGTCTTTCAATTCAAGCACTCACACACATTGAGCCTTCGCTCTTATTTGAAAGACCCAAGTAAGGGCCGTGTTATACTATTTGGGTTTAATTTCATGTTGTGTGCGTAGTACTTCAATTCAAACACTCACACACATTGAGCTTTCGCTCTTATTCCCAAGACCTTAATCAAGGCCATACTGCAAGTTATATTTGGGTTTTATTTCATGTCGTGTGTGTAAATCTTTCAATTCAAGCACTCACACACATTGAGCCTTCGCTCTTATTTGCAAGACCCAAGTAAGGGCACGTATATACCCTATATACATATCTCCCTTCGGCATTTACATTACAAGTCATTTCCCTTCGGTTATTTCCCTTCGGCATTGTCTTTACATTCGGGTTTTTCCTTTGGAGTAGCGTGAGTTTGCATTGCATCTACGCCACACCACGAGGTAGGATGCATATTGCATCAAAGCAAGCTCCGTACTCCCGCTCAAATTCGCCCCATGTAGTGGAGTGTTCATAACACATAAACTAGGTGGCCCATTAAGGGATAAAAAGAAAGAATTAGGCACGTGCAAATCCACGTGATCTAAAATCTGCAATCGTATCTAAAAGACCCGAATTAGACACTTCGAACAACTTCATAGGCTTTCTATACCCTAAAACTCGATTTTTCAAAGCATACAGACTGACCCTTGCACATCAGTGCAAGAAGGTCTGCGACGACAAGAGCTCACTTGCTCACAGTCGCCACGATTAGAAGTCAGTTTAAAAATATATCTTCGCTAGCTTAGGTAAGCTAATTGGCACGCCCTGTTTATATAAATAGGCCTTAGACACACGAGAGGATTCGCTCTAGGCCCTGAAAAGGCAAGAGGCAGGGATTTTTCGCGCGTCTACAGGGATTGGCATGCCCGGTGGGACGTGAGCCTTTCAAAAATCGAGTTTTTAGTTAAGAGCTTGCAAAAAATTTTGTTAAAAAGGTATCGTTTTTAACTTATTTTCTTTGCTTGTACTTAGGAAATTTTGAAAAAGCTTGAAAAGCATGTCAAAATCCAATCCAAGTGAAGTATCGAGCCAAGGCTCATGCGCATCAAGTTCTCACTCTAGGAGGATTTTCAAAAACAAAATAAAACTAGATGAAATCGAGGACTTGAGAAGGGAGTTTGAGGCCAAAATCGATGCTCTCAGCCAAGAGGCTGAGGTAGGCGATTCGTGTTCATCAAACGGTGAACAAAGGCCTAAGAAAAAATCTGAAAAACCTCGCAAGCACAAAGAGGCCTCTGTAATGGAAGGCAACCAATACCACGAGTCCTTCACACAAAAGGACCGTAAAGCCCTACAGCAGTTGCTAAAAGGGCAAAATAAAGAGAAAAGAAGCTACACCCTATTTGATTTCCTTCCTATGGATTACGAAATAGACAATGACGATGAAATACCGAACTTCCATCGGTATGATGGCATGGGAGACCCTAGGTCTCACTTGCAGCTTTTCTCGCGTCGAGCCCATAAGAAGAAAAAGGACTCGATAAAATGGGTGTATTGGTTCCCTTTATCCCTTAAAGGCACAGTTGCCAAATGGCTGGCTTCCTACGACTTAAGCCAGTTCGCTACTTTTGAAGAGTTAGCGAACTGCTTCATGCAAAGATTTGGACACAACGTAGAAGTCACGCCGACTCTGAATACCTTAAGGGATACAAAGCAAGGCATGAACGAAGACGTACATGCCTTCACTATAAGATGGAGGTCACTTTTGGGCCAAGTGTGAGAGCCCATATCCGAAGGATGCGCAGTCATGCTCATCCTGGATAACTTTAAAAGCGAGTTAAAAACCCTTCTCTCGCTCCATGAGATCTCAACTTTCCATAAGTTGATCAAAAAGGCCTCCCTTTTCGAAACCAACTTGCGAAAAGGGACATACGATCACTTGTGGAAAGGAAGTGCCGTTTCTAAAACCCGCTTAGAAAAGCCCATCACATACGGGCTACCCACGATGGACAAAGGGGCAAAACCCCATAAAATCGCCAATGTCTGGGTGGATCCAGGCGTGGCAGGCACTTCCAAAAATTTTGAAAAACTAGAAAATAAAAGGGAGCGAACCTTTCAAAAACCGATTGAAAAACGGGAGTATACACCGCTGGGGCAACCTGTGTCGGAGGTCCTAGACCTCTTACTGGCCCAAGGCATGATCGAACTCTCCAAAATCCCCAAAGGAGTCACTTCCAAGGGGGATATTTAAACCGAATTTGGAAGTATCATCGGCTCAAAGGCCATGATACCAAATGCTGTTTCTCCCTTTTAAATAAAATTGAGAACTTGATAGCAGAAGGCCGGCTCCAGGTCACTACGGAACCTGAGCCACCTCAAGCTATCTTCAAAGAACCCTTTCCCAAACAAGCCAATGGCAGTGAAAAAGGAAAGGAGGTATGTACCCTCACCTTTTCTAAGGAACTTGCGCAAAAACCAGAGTCTGGTTGACCCACTTGTGCGCCCACTCTTGTATTATACAAGAAGCCCGCCCAAGTCGTCATTCGGGGACCACCAAAAGTGGAATCCCCAACAAAACTAGTTTTGAAAATCCAAGGTGCTCCTCAACTCATCCTTAGAGCCAAAAATAGCGTGAACCCTAGGCTGGTCATGGGGGAAGTGACTAGATCCGGGAGGATCTAACAACCCCCGCACCTACAAAGTGCTAAAAAGGTGGTCAGTGTGCCTGGCCCCTCAAAAGCATGTATTCCTGGAGTTCTGCCAAAAGCAGACAAGGATAAAGTCATCCTAAATCTTATGACTTCGAAAACCACCTTTCAAAGATTCCTATTCACATGTCTATCCTAGAGCTTATACAAACCTCTCCTAGGCATAGACTTGTATTAGAGAAAATTCTAGAAAGGGCCAAGGTTGATTCGAACATAAGTCTGGAATCCTTGTCTGCCCAAGTGGCTTTATTAGGAGCAAAATCGCCCATCACTTTCTCAAAAGATGATGTAGGTAGGCCCTACGAATCCCACAACCAGGCCCTGCATATCGAGGTGGTTCTGAACAACCACTCTCTGGACAGGTGCCTAGTCGATGGTGGAGGAGGAATCAACATCCTTCCACTTCATGTGGCATATAAAATCGGAGTCACCTTGACTTCAGTGAACCCAAGCCCCATCGTTATCACTGGATACGATGGGAATGCATCTAGGCCGTTAGGATCCATCGAACTCCCAATGGAAACGGGAGGGATTGCACACACGGGGGTCTTCCATGTCTTGGACATCTACCCCCATTATAACCTGTTGTTGGGAAGACCCTGGATACACAGTTTGTGCGCTGTGCCATCCACCTTCCACAGGTGTGTCAAGATCCCTTTTAGGGACCAGGTCGTAGTGATCCTAGGTGAGAGTCACCCACAGCTTCAGGGGATCATAAACTCCCCTTGTTTATCAAGCTCCCAGGCCCATGAGGCTAACTTGGGGCAAATTGTGATCGAGCCACCCCGGCTCATGTTAAATAACCCTAGGAAGGTTGTATGTGTGAAGGGGCTGCCCAAAGCAGGCCGCCTCCCGATTCTAACCCTTCTAGGAAAACCCAAGCGTTCCCTATTTCCAAAGCCCCTGGACAAGAGGCCATATGAGCACAATATGGACGACAGCATGTTCCAGGACCACGACTTGTACCACGCCTTTTCAAAAAATAGAAAGTCGTGGAACATGTTGTTGAACATGGGCTACACGCCCTACAAAAGTCTAGGGGCACAGAACAAGGGTCTCCTAGAGCCCATCCTTCCTAGGGCCAATCCAAGCCGATATGGGATCGGCTATACTCCCCGAATACTGCCGGAGCCACCCCCTGTGACCACCTGGGTCAAGGGTGCCCCGGAACCTGTCTTAGAAGAGACCTACGATTTACATCTCCTATTCCGAGTCTAACCCGTAGTGTTTTCCCTTTGTAGGTATGACGGAAGATCCCTTTTATAAAAATACAAAAACATTTGAAAAGCTTAAAATCAAAAAAATCAAAAAACAAGAAAAACCAAAAACAATGGAAAAACAAAAAGTCAAAAATAGAGTGCTTTGTATAGTTCCCAAGGTTCTTGTTTTACAAAAACTCAAAAAAATCGAAAATTTGGAAAATACCAAAAAGATTTTGTATATAACTACTCCTGGTAGGACTTTGGCAAAAGGAAAGAATTTCGAAAGGAACTTCGTCTGCATAGCCAGACCAAGAATTTCAAAATCACTTGAAAATCCGAGTACAAAACCAGGTCTTTTTGAAAACCACGCATCAAATTCCCTCGGGTCTATAGCCCATGAGAATGATCGAAGCCCAGAAGTGGATCTCCTTGAGGAAGATCCTACTTCTGAGCTCCCAGAATTTCATAAAATTCTCGATTTTGAAAAACCTTCCCAATCAGTAGGAGGAGATTTCATAGAGGTGAACCTAGGGGATGATTCCAATCCCAAATCCATCAAAATAGGCGCATGCTTGCATGAACCTGAAAGATCAGCATTCATTGCATTTCTACGAACCTATTTAGATGTGTTTGCATGGACGTATGAAGACATGCCGGGCATAGACCCCAGCATTATCGAGCATCGTCTTCCCTTAGATATAGGTGTAAAACCCATAAAGCAGAAGCTTAGGAAAATACACCCGAATGTACACACGCAAGTCAAAGAGGGTTTAGAGGATCTGTTAAAAGTCGGATTTACAAAACCCATTGCGTATTCTGATTGGTTGTCAAATATCGTTGTAGTTCGAAAAAACAATGGGAAAATTTGAATATGCATCGATTTCAGAAACCTGAATAAAGCCACTCCAAAGGATAATTATCCTTTACCAAACATAGATTTGATAGTCGATAGTACTGCAAATCATGAAATGTTTTCATTTATGGATGGTTATTCCGGCTATAATCAAATCAAACTAAGTCCACGAGATCAGGGTAAGACCACCTTCACAACCCCATGGGGCACGTACTGCTATACAGTCATGCCCTTTGGTTTGAAAAATGCCGGCGCAACATACCAACGAGCCATGACCACGATCTTCCATGATCAGATTCATGAGCTCGTAGAAGTGTATGCAGATGATCTCTTGGCGAAATCCAAAACCCGATGCACCCATATCGAATGTTTACAAAAGATTTTCGAAAGGCTTAGGCTTTACAAAGTAAAGCTAAATCCTCAAAAATGTGTATTCGGGGTAGAATCAAGGAAGCTTCTGGGCTTTATGGTGAGCCAAAGGGGTATAGAAGTCGACCCCTCTAAGTGTCGAGCCATCATAGACATGGCTCCACCCTCCAATCTCACTCAAATCCATAGCCTCCAAGGTCGTTTACAATCCGTTCGCCGATTCATATCGAATCTGGCCACTAGATGCGAACCCTTCAACAAATTGCTGAGGAAGGGCACAAAATTCTTATGGGATGACGAATGCCAGAAGTCCTTCGAGAGACTGAAGGCATACTTGGTTAATCCCCCCGTTTTGAACCCTCCAAAGCAAGGAAAACCACTTTTACTTTACATTTCTGTGCATGCGAAAGCTGTAGGAGCCCTGTTGGCTCAATACGAGGATGACACCCATAAGGAGTATGCCATCTACTACATTTCGAAAACTCTCTTGGCTTATGAACGAAATTATCAAAACATGGAGAAGACGTGCTTGGCCCAAGTTTGGGCCTGCCAGAAATTCAGACACTATTTCCTAGATCATGAGATCTGGATAGTGTCCAAGCTTGACCCAATCAAGCACTTGTTCGAAAAACCCATTCTCACGGGTAGATTGGACAAATGGCAACTCCTTCTAATGGAGTATGATCTGAAATACCATCACCAGATCTCCATTAAGGGGCAAGCCCTGGCAGATTACGTGGCTGAGTTCCCCTTAGAGGACGCATATCCCACACTTGTTGAAATGCCTGATGAAGGCATATTACAAAACCATTTTCAAAACCACATTTTGGCAAATTCTTTCGAAAACCAAGTGTGGAAGATGCACTTCGATGGGGCACGAAACCAACGAGGGGCTGGTGCCGGGGTCATCCTCATCTCCCCTGAAAAGGATGAGATTCCCATAGCAGTCCGCTTAGATTTCGAATGTTCCAACAACATAGCTGAGTATGAAGCACTCATACAAGGTTTAAGGATTTCGAAAACTCTGGGGGCATCATGCATTGAGGTCTTTGGAGATTCGCTCCTTGTCAAAAACCAGGTTTTGAAAATTTGGCAAGTACATAATGAAAAACTACATCCATATCACAAGTTGGCCACTCGATTGGTCCAATCCTTCCAGTCATGTAAACTCACACACGTAGGAAGAGAGGACAATGGCATCGCCGATGCCCTCTCCTCCTTGGGTTCATTCTTGAAGGTCGATCCTATTTCAAGGACCAGATCTTTGGAAATATGGCATGCGCCCCACCCATCCACACACGACTTGGACATTTGCCAAAATAGCCCAGAGTCTATTGAAAAACCCTAGTTTTATGACATAAAACAATTTTTAGAAAATGCGGGATTCGCCGAGGATGCCACATCCAAAGATAAGGCATTCATCCGTAAAATTTCGACCCAATACACCATTCTGGGTGGGGTTTTATACAAAAAGAGTTTTACCGGCATTTTGCTTAGGTGTATCGACCTAGAGGAGGCTAGGATAGTGATGCATGAATTCGACGATGGAGAATGTGGAGGTCATGTTAATGCCAACATGATGGCAATGAAAATACTTAGAGGAGGCTATTTTTGGTCCACCCTGAAAAAGGATTGCCACGATCATGTTAGGAAGTGTCATTCATGTCAAGTGCATGGGCACGCCATCCATATCCCTTCATCTGCATTGCATTCCGTGGTCAGCCCCTGGCCATTCACCATGTGGGCGTTTGACATCGTAGGCCCAATATTTGCAAAAGCCTCGAATGGGCATCGGTTTATTTTAGCAGCCACAGAGTATTTCTCCAAGTGGGTGGAGGCCATTTCCCTAACCAACGTGATGGGGCAACATGTGGTGGCTTTCATTCGGAGGAATATCTTGGCTCGATTTGGGGTTCCACGAGACCTCGTGTCGGATGGTTAAGTTGTGCAACACGTATGGCATAACTCACCACTTCTCTTCACCCTACTACCCTCAAGGCAACGGCCAAGCCGAAGCCACAAACAAGACTCTCATTAGCATAATTGAGAAGACTTTAGAGCAGGGTAGGACGTGGCACGAGAAGCTGGATGAAGCCTTATGGGCTTATAGGACTTCCATCCGGACTCCCACGAATGCCACACCATTCGAATTAGTCTATGGCACAAACGCCATTCTCCCCATTCATACCCAACTGCATTCATTCCATACATCCATTGCACTCGACCTCCCCCTAGAGACGCTTTAGCATGCTAGGATGGCCGAACTAGATTTGCTAGATGAGAGGCGACTCCTTGCCATGGATCATGCTCACGCATACCGGCAAAGGATAGCCCGACATTATGGCAAACACATGAGACCTCGCCACTTTGAAGTAGGGGATCTAGTCTTAAAGATCATCCATTATCGTGGCCCACATCCACTCGGAAAGTGGCGCCCCAAGTGGGATGGACCCTATGTTGTACGAGCAACCACCACGAACAATTCGTATTGGTTGATCGATGTAGAAGGTAGGAATTTAGCAGATCCTATCAACATTCAATACTTAAAGAAGTATCATGTGTAGGATTTGGATTAAATTCAAGTTTTCGAAAAATTTTAGGGATAGCTGCCCTGAGACATGTGAATAAGGTGCAAAGGCAAAATCGTGTGACCCTGAGTGAGAGAATTCGCACTTGTGAAAGAGTGGAGTCTTCAAAAATCGTGGTTACATTTCAAAATCCTTTTTCTTACAAAGAAAGGCCTAGTTCAACATAGCAAGATACTTGCAAGTAGTACGTGCTATTTCTAAATAGGTTGATATGGGATGGATCGAGTGTAGGCTTGGGATAAGTCTTCCCCTCTTCCCTTCTACTTCCAAAAGGAAAAACACTGCCCAAACAAAGGGAATTTCCTGTTCAAAAGGGTCTTTTCCAAAAGAAAGAAACCAGAATTCAAAAGAAAAATTGATTCTCTAGTGAAAAAGAGGGATTAAAGAAAAAATAATCCCAAAGGGAGACCCTCGATGGAAAAAAGGAAAAAAAGAGGCCAAAGAGCTCAAAAAGAGCAGTTTTTTGCCTTCTATGCCTTAAACCACGGGATGCTCCAGAAGGGACCGTGGTATCTCTTTCCCATCCCTGTCTTATCCCAAGCTAAAGCATGGTTCATTTCGAGGAATCCTAAAGTAAAAATAGGATTTACTTACTTGAATTTCATCTTGTTTGAGAATTCGACGTTTCGAGTAAGGCATAGGAATTTGAAATATAACTTATTTTCTTATAAAACCTCCGCTAGATAAGCGAGTGTTAAGACTCAAACAAGGGCAAGCACGAAGAGCTCGAGATCCTTAGGATCGAGACTCAAGACAGTTGTCGCTTTTGTAAATAAATTTTGTAAATAAATTTTGGAAATCGAACATCAAACAGCATAGGATCTGCTCACTTGGAGCAACAGACCTTGTAAGTCTCTAGAGTTCGACCACATCTGGTCTCTGGGAGGTCACCACTCTTGGCACCACACCCATGTCATGCATCTGCATCCCACACATGGTACTTGCATAAACATGATCCCATTCAGGACCAAATTCCATAACGAATCCCTTTGGCGTGATATCTCCTCCTACCAGAGTTTGTAAATTGAGATTTTGCTAAAAATTGGGACGATCCCATATTCCTCGTGGCTAGATCTAGGGAGACATTGAAAGGGGTGTTTGTCATCTTTGCCCTTATCCAAATCGATTTGGACAAGGCCAAAGAGGGGCATCTGTAAACACCCCGAAATCCCACGAATTTCTCGAATCAACCTGGTTTTGTAAAAGCAGCCCTAAAGGGCTATTTTGAGTCTGGAAACCCAAGAGCCTTCCAGGCAACCCTGTACATATGTTTTAAACTTTGTATTTCAAAAATATATAATATGGCTTTAAAAACCTTTTTAAACACGTTTTTGAAACCCTAAAGCAGCTTGGCCTGATCAAGACAGCACTAGAAAAGCCAAAAAGAGCCCGGAACCGAAACACATGTTGAGCCCGGCACAGCAACTCTCGTATTGAATCCACCCCCAGGATCTTGAACGTCCAAGACCCTGTTATCATCAAAACATCATTTGAAGTCATCTCCGGAAGGCGAAAATAGAGGTGGACGATCATGTTGGCGAAGACCCAACGCAGACGGAGTACTGATGCTGTCAGGCCCCGCACAAACCGTTCATTTCGAACACAGCTCGAAGGAGTCAGAATTCAGTTTGGATTGGATCTGGACCATATATATCCAGATCCCAATCCAAAATGTATGGAATTAGATTTGGATTTGGATTCAAAAATCCAATCCAATATCCATATCCATGGCCCACATCACCTTCTCATAAATGGAGGTGGGGCCCACTTGAATTTCACGTGGAATTATGGGCATGAGAGAGAGTGGGGGAGGATAAGCTCAAGTGTGTGTTGTAATTAAGCTTGACTTGAGTGTCAAGTTTGGGGTTTAATCATGTGGTTAGCCTAATTAAGTGGGTTTAAGCTTGTAATTAGCCAAAACCTAACCTAGGGCTGCACCAACATGATGTGATTAGGGTCTATGGGTCATGCAAAGGGAGCTCCTTCATCTAATCCTAACCAAAAATACCTAATCCTAGCCTTCTACCCTAATCCAATCCTAATCTGAGCCTAATCACCTAACCCACTTCCCTAATCCTTCCCAAAACCTAGGTTAATTTCCCTAAACCTAACCTAATCCTAGCCTAATCACCTAATCCACCTCACCCTAAAACCAACCCACCTAGCTAAACCCTAAACCTCTAAACCACCCCTAGCACACAACCTACCCAAACCCCTTGTATTTAAAATATCTGGCCCTACCCTTTCCAGCCCACCTTACCACCATACCACCACCCCTAGACCACCTAACCACTACCCTAATACCAGCCCCAACCGCCTCTTGCAGCCCTATAAACCCCCCCTCCCCCTAAGGGGCGGGTTTTCCCAGCTCCAATCATCCTATCTCGAGTCCCCCATTCCCAGCCGATCACCATCAACCTTCCACCTCTTCTCCACTTCCACCTGCACCACAGCCAGCCACCACCTGTGCCACTACCTCCCAGCCGAGCACCACCACCACCACCACTCCAGCCAAGGTCCACATCGCCACCATTCTGTCCGACCGAACCCCATCCTGCGCATCCCAACCACCCGACTGCTCCCCTTCCATCCGCCACCGCCTCTTCACTCTGTTGTGTAGACGCGCGAAAATCCCCGCCTCTTCGCCTCTTTCGTGGCTTGGAGTGGATCTTAGCGTGCGTCTAAGGCCTATATATACAAATAGGGCATGCCAGCTAGCTTACTTAAGCTAGCGAAGATATATCAACACTGACTTCTAAACGTGGCGACTGTGAGCAAGTGAGCTCTTGTCGTCGCAGACCTTCTTGCACCGATGCGCAAGGGTCAGTCTGTACGCTTTTGCAAAAATCGAGTTTTAGGGAGAAAGTCTACGAAACGGTTCGAGGTGTCTATTTCGGGTCTTTAAGATGCGATTGCATGTTTTAGATCACGTGGATTTGCACGTGCCTAAGTCTTTTCTTTTATCCCTTTTTGGGTCGCCTAGTTTGTGTGTTATGAACACTCTGTAGACACCGAAAATTTTCACTTGCGGGTTCTTAGGCCTGAAGTGAACCTTTTCGCAATCTACTTCGCTTTATGGGCGTGCCAGCTAGTTTACTTTAACTAGCAAAGTATGTTTTGAAAACAATCTGACTTTTGAAAGGCGATTGTAGGCAAGCGGGATTTTTACGTCGCAGACCTTCTTGCACCGATGCGCAAGGGTCAGTCTGTACGCTTAGAGACTTCGTTTTGAAACAAGTTTAACTCAAAATATATTTTGAATGAAGAAGTGTTTTAAAACCTTTTGAAAACCATGCATTTGGGCGATTTTGACTTTGTAAGGGTTGGACGACCCTAAGTCTTGCACGATTTGATTCGGGTTTGTACGATTCTCAGATTTTAGATCACGTGGATTTGCACGTGCCTAAGTCTTTCTCTTTATCCCTTTATGGGCCACCTAGGTGTGTGTTATGAACACTCCACTACATGGGGCGAATTTTGAGCGGGAGTACGGGGCTTGCTTCGATGCAATATGCGTCCTACCTCGTGGTATGGCGTAGATGCAATGCAAACTCACGCTACTCCAAAGGGAAAACCCGAAATTAAAAGACAATGCCGAAGGGAAATTGCCGAAGGGAAATGACTTGTAAAGTAAATAGCCGAAGGGAAATGACTTGTAAAGTAAATAGCGGAAGGGGAAATATGGCTATATCTTAAGAGCGGAAAGGCTCAATTGTGTAAGTGTGTGTCGTGTATATATTGAAAGACAACGCACACGACTTGAACCTTAAAACCCGAATCTTAAAGATGTAGCCGAAAGAAATACTTTATATAGAGTATATGTAGGGGCCCTTACTTGGGTCTTGTAAATAAGAGCGAAGGCTCAATGTGTGTGCGTGCTTGAATTGAAAGACTTACACACACGACATGAAATGAAACCCAAATATAAATTGCAGTATGCCTTGACTAAGGTCTTGGGAGTAAGAGCGAAAGCTCAATGTGTGTGAGTGTAGAATTGAAGTACTACGCACACGACATAAATGAAACCCAAATATAACTGCAATAAGGCCTTTACTAAGGTCTTGGGAGTAAGAGCGAAGGCTCAATGTGTGTGCGTGTGGAAAATGGAAAGACAACACACACGACTTAATTAAAAACCCCCTTGACTTAAAATATGTAAATATAACTATATATTAAGGGCTTGTTAGGCCCGTGTGTGTGCAAGAAGTGTACGACTAAGAGCGGAAAGGCTCAAGTGCACGTGTGTGTGGGTGTGTCAAACCACGTTATTACAATCGGGGGGAGACGAAGCTCCTTTACTACAACCCCGTATCAAAATTTAATTGAATATAAAGCAAGTTAATGTAATAGACCAAGTTTAGACACTTACAAATAGCTGGTCCATGTTCAACTTGCTTGCACGTGGGCTCACGGTTCACCTTGGGCAGCCAAGAGGGGGTTATCCTAGGGGGCTTTGAGGGAGGTTCTATGGGGCACGATTAGGGTCTTAGGGGAACTAAGGTTCGGCAAAGATGGGGCTGTGTAGGGTCTGTCCTAGGGTGCAGGTCACGACCAGGGTGCAGGTTAGGTCGGCAGGGGGGTGGTCAAATCAGCAGGGAGGTGGTCGGGTGGCTGGCGCGGCCGTTGGGCGCCTGGCGCAGCAGACGGGCGCCTGACGCGGCTGCAGTGGCGCGGGGCGCGCTGTGGCGCAGGACGCGCTGCGGCGCGGGGCGTGCAGGCAAGCGAGGGGGCGCGCGGCAGGCAGCAGGGAGCGCTGTGGCGCGTGGAGCGCTGTGGCGCGTGGCGCGGCAGGCAACAGGGGCGCGCGGCAGGACTCAGGGCGCGCGGCAGGCGCTGGTTGCTCACGGCCGGCCGGGGTGAAGTTGTTGGGGTTTGTTAGGGATGGTTTGAGGCGGTTGGGGTTAGGTTAGGTCTAGTTAGGGTTCAGTTAGGGTTAGGTTGGTTCAGTTAGGGTTAGGTTCAGTTAGGGTTAGGTAGGTTCGAACCTAGGCTAGGTTGGGGTTAGGTTTACCTCTTGGAGCCGGTCCTTCTTGGCTTGAGCCCACGTCTCCACGGTTGCAGCCACTTGGTCCAGCCCACCTTGGTTGCAGCCACTTGGTCTAGACCCACTTAGCCCACATGGCTTGAACCCACCTCACCTAATGAGCCCACATGGCTAGGTCTATCACTCCCTCTCTCTCCTCCCAAATATTTGCATGAACCCTTTACATGGACCCCCTCACCTCTATTTATAGAGATTTGAGGTGGGTCTTGGATTTGGGTTTGGGTTTGGGGTTTGGATCCATACCCAAATCCAAACACTATTTGGATCTGGATATTGGATCTCGGATATTTTGAGATCTGTATCCGATCCAAACCCAATATTTTTATGGATACGGATATGGATATTTTGATCCAGATCCGATCCAATCCAAACACTATTTGGATCCAATCCAAATCCAAACACTATTTGGATCGACCCAAACACTATTTGGATTGGCCCAAATCCAAACACTATTCATTACATGGATTTGGATATGGATATATATGGTCCAGATCCAAATCAAAATTTCTTCGGACAGTCCTTCTCGGCTTCTCGAGGCGAACGATCTGTGCGGGCACTGGCTTCATCAGCGCTCCGTCTGGTGCTGGGTTTTCCCCAACTTTGTCGTCCGGACTCCGTCTCGCCGTTCTGGACTCCGTTGAGCTTTTCATCAAATGGGCTCTGCTTTCTTTTGTTTTTTTATCAGGGAGTGGCTTCTGAAGCTCTGGGCTTGAATCCTCTTCGGGCCTAGGGTCTTCTTTTGCCTTCTGTACCTGTTTTCACATTTCAAAACAGGTCGTCGTTTTGGCTCAAACGAGCTTTTTGGTGTTTTGAGAGTTTTTGAAAAATAGAAGATTTGGGGTGTTTACACACTCCACTACATGGGCGAATTCGAGCGGGGGTTGCTTCGATGCAATATGCGTCCTACCTCGTGGTATGGCGTAGATGCAATGCAAACTCACGCTACTCCAAAGGGAAAACCCGAAATGTAAAGACAATGCTGAAGGGAAATAACAGAAGGGAAATAACCGAAGGGAAATAACCGAAGGGAAATAACCGAAGGGAGATACGTATATATCTTATGTATATGAGCCCTTACTCGGGTCTTGCAAATAAGAGCGAAGGCTCAATGTGGGTGCGTGTTTGAATTGAAAGACTTACACACACGACATGAAATTAAACCCAAATATAAATTGCAGTATGGCCTTGACTAAGGTCTTGGGAGTAAGAGCGAAGGCTCAATGTGTGTGAGAGTGCTTGAATTGAAGTACTACACACACGACATAAATGAAACCCAAATATAACTGCAATAAGGCCTTTACTAAGGTCTTGGGAGTAAGAGCGAAGGCTCAATGTGTGTGAAAGTGCTTGAATTAAAAGACTACTCACACGACAAGAAATGAAACCCAAATAGTATAGGTCGGCCCTTACTTGGGTCTTTCAAATAAGAGCGAAAGCTCAATGTGTGTGAGAGTGTTTAAATTGAAAGACTTACTCACACGACATGAAATGAAACCCAAATAGTATAGGTCGGCCCTTACTTGGGTCTTTCAAATAAGAGCGAAAGCTCAATGTGTGTGAGAGTGTTTTAATCGAAAGACAACGCACCCAACTTAAACAAAACCCTTCGGAAATGAAATATATACGTACACTTATATATTAGGGGCTGATTAGGCCCGGGTGTGTTCAAAGTTGTGCACGACTAAGAGAGTGCACGTGTGTGGTTGTGCCAAGCCACGTTATTACAAGCGGGGGGAGACTAGGCTCCGTTATTACAACCCCGTATCAAATTGAATTTCAAGCAAGCGTATGACTAAAGACCGAGTTTAGACACTTACGAGTAGCTGGTCCGTAGAGGTCTTGCTTGAGCGTGGCCTTGGCTTTGGGCTGCAAACGGGAGCTCCGCGAAGGTATGTGCTCAAGGGTGCTGGCCGGCTGCAAATGGGGCGCGGGATGGACGCCTCGAAGGGGACCGGTGGCAAGTGGGCGGCGCCTCCAAGTAGGGAGTTTAGAGTGGCTGACTAAGTGGGTCTTAGGGTCACTAGGGAAGTTAGGGACTTAGGGAAACTGGACCTAAAAGGTGAGCTAGTGGGAAGGCCAAAGAGGACACCTAGGGGGGTTGGCCGAATGGGAGATGGTGGCTAAGTAGTGGCCAGCCACTTGGGTTATCCTAGGTTCGGCTAGGTGTAAACACCCCGAAATCCCACGAATTTCTCAAAATCCATCTGGTTTTATACAAGCAGCCCCAAAGGGCCATTTTGAGTTTGGAAACCCAGGAGCCTTCCAAACAAACCCTGTATATATGTTTTAAACTTTATCTTTCAAAAACATATAATATAGCTTTTGAAAACCCTTTTAAAACATGTTTTGAAACCCCGAAGTGGCTTGGCTCGATCAAGACAGGACTAGGAGAGCCAAGAAGAGCCCGGAACCGGAGCACCTGTCGAGCCCGGCACAGCATCTCTTGCATCTAATTCACATCCCAGGATCTCGAACGTCCAAGACCCTGTTCTTACCAAAATATCATTTGAAGTCATCTCCGGAAGGCAGAAACGGAGGCGGGCGACCATGTTGGCGAAGACCCAACGCAGACGGAGCACTGATGCTGTCAGGCCCCGCACGAATCGTCCGTCTCGAACCCAGCCCGAAGGAGTCAGAGTTCAGTTTGGATTGGATCTGGACCATATATATCCAGATTCCAATCCAAACCCATATGTGGATTTGGATTTGGATTTGGATCCAGAGATCCAATCCAATATCCATATCCATGGCCCACATCACCTTCTCATAAATGGAGGTGGGGCCCACTTGAAATTCACGTGGGATATTGGGCATGAGAGAGAGTGGGGATGAAAAATATCAAGAGTGTTGTATTAAGCTTGACTTGTGTGTCAAGTTTGGGTTTAATCTTGTGGGTTAGCCTAATTGAGTGGGTTTAAGCTTGTAATTAGCTAAAACCTAACCTAGGGCTGCACCAACATGGGGTGATCAAGGTCTATGGGCCATGCTAAGGGAGCTCCCTCACCTAAACCTAACCCAAAATGCCTAAACCTAGCCTAAACCCCTAATCCCGGCCTAATCTGAACCTAATCACCTAACCCACTTCCCTAATCCCGGCCTAATCCCAACCTAATCACCTAACCCACTCCCCTAATCCTTCCCTAAACCTAGATTAATTTCCCTAATCCTAGCCTAATCCTAGCCTAAACCACCTAACCTAGCTCACTAAACCTCACCCTAAAACCCAACCACCTAACCTAGCCCTAAACCCCTAAACCACCCTTAGCCCACGATTTTCCCAAACCCCTAGTTTTAAAATATCTGGCCCAATCCCATCCAGCCCACTTTATCTACATACTACCCTACCTAAACCACCTAACCACTACCCACAACCCAGCCCTAACCGACCTACCCATCCCCTATTTAAACCCCCCTCATTGTGGGCGGGTTTTCCAAGTGGGAACCACTCCACCACCCAGCCGGGCCCTCTCCTTCTCCCATCTCTCATCCGTCTTCCCAGCAGCTCCAGCTCCTCCACCAGCCGCCACCTGCTCCGCCACCTTCCCTCTCCCACGTCACCATCACTGCCCCCCCAGCTGGACGTCGCCACCTTTTCCCCAACTCCACCAGCCGACAGCCACCTGCCCGCCACTCTCCCACTCCATCCGCCACTCCTCCCCATTCGGTAAGTCCCCCTAACTCCCTCAAAGCCACTCTCTACCACCCCTCCACTCTTAGCCACCCATCTTCCCCTTAGCTCCACCTCTTTGCCGCCACCATCTAAGCCTAGCCGAACCTAGGATAACCCAAGTGGCTGGCCACTGCTTAGCCACCATCTCCCATTCGGCCAACCCCCCTAGGTGTCCTCTTTGGCCTTCCCACTAGCTCACCTTTTAGGTCCAGTTTCCCTAAGTCCCTAACTTCCCTAGTGACCCTAAGACCCACTTAGTCAGCCACTCTAAACTCCCTACTTGGAGGCGCCGCCCACTTGCCACCGGTCCCCTTCGAGGCGTCCATCCCGCGCCCATTTGCAGCCGGCCAGCACTCTTGGTCACATACCTTCGCGGAGCTCCCGTTTGCAGCCCAAAGCCAAGGCCACGCTCAAGCAAGACCTCTACGGACCAGCTACTTGTAAGTTTCTAAACTCGGTCTTTAATCATACACTTGCTTGAAATTCAATTTGATACGGGGTTGTAATAACGGAGCATAGTCTCCCCCCGCTTGTAATAACGTGGCTTGGCACAACCACACACGTGCACTCTCTTAGTCGTGCACAATTTCGAACACACACGGGCCTAATCAGCCCCTAATATATAAGTGTACGTATATATTTCATTTCCGAAGGGTTTTGTTTAAGTTGGGTGCGTTGTCTTTCGATTAAACACTCTCACACACATTGAGCTTCCGCTCTTATTTGAAAGACCCAAGTAAGGGCCGACCTATACTATTTGGGTTTCATTTCAGGTCGTGTGAGTAAGTCTTTCAATTTAAACACTCTCACACACATTGAGCTTTCGCTCTTATTTGAAAGACCCAAGTAAGGGCCGACCTATACTATTTGGGTTTCATTTCTTGTCGTGTGAGTAAGTCTTTCAATTCAAGCACTTTCACACACATTGAGCCTTCGCTCTTACTCCCAAGACCTTAGTAAAGGCCTTATTGCAGTTATATTTGGGTTTCATTTATGTCGTGTGTGTAGTACTTCAATTCAAGCACTCTCACACACATTGAGCCTTCGCTCTTACTCCCAAGACCTTAGTCAAGGCCATACTGCAATTTATATTTGGGTTTAATTTCATGTCGTGTGTGTAAGTCTTTCAATTCAAGCACGCACCCACATTGAGCCTTCGCTCTTATTTGCAAGACCCGAGTAAGGGCTCATATACATAAGATATATACATATTTCCCTTCGGTTATTTCCCTTCGGTTATTTCCCTTCGGTTATTTCCCTTCCGCTATTTCCCTTCAGTATTGTCTTTACATTTCGGGTTTTCCCTTTGGAGTAGCGTGAGTTTGCATTGCATCTACGCCATACCACGAGGTAGGACGCATATTGCATCGAAGCAACCCCCGCTCGAATTCGCCCATGTAGTGGAGTGTTCATAACACACAAACTAGGCGACCCAAAAAGGGATAAAAGAAAAGACTTAGGCACGTGTAAATCCACGTGATCTAAAACATGCAATCGCATCTTAAAGACCCGAAATAGACACCTCGAACCGTTTCGTAGACTTTCTCCCCAAAACTCGATTTTTTGCAAAAGCGTACAGACTGACCCTTGCGCATCGGTGCAAGAAGGTCTGCGACGACAAGAGCTCACTTGCTCACAGTCGCCACGTTTAGAAGTCAGTGTTAAAGTATATCTTCGCTAGCTTAAGTAAGCTAGCTGGCACGCCCTATTTGTATACATAGGCCTTAGACGCACGATAAGATCCACTCCAAGCCACGAAAGAGGCGAAGAGGCGGGGATTTTCGCGCGTCTACACTAGGCTTAGGTGGTGGCGGCAAAGGTGCTGAGCTGAAGGGGAGATGGGTGGCTAGGAGCGGAGAGGTGGTAGAGAGTGGCTTTGAGAGAGTTAGGGGGACTTACCGAATGGGGAAGAGTGGCGGATGGAGTGGGAGAGTGGCGGGCAGGTGGCTGTCGGCTGGTGGAGTTGGGAAGATATGGTGGCGTCCGGCTGGGGGGGGGGGCAGTGGTGGTGGACGGAAGAGGGAAGGTGGCGGAGCAGGTGGCGGCTGGTGGAGCAGGTGGAGTTGTTGGGGAGTGGTCACGGCTGCATGGAAGATGGAGGAAGGAGAGGGCCCGGCTGGGAGTGGAGAGTGGTTCCCACTTGGAAAACCCGCCCACAATGAGGGGGGTTTAAATAGGGGATGGGTAGGTCGGTTAGGGCTGGGTTGTGGGTAGTGGTTAGGTGGTTTAGGTAGGGTAGTATGTAGATAAGGTGGGCTGGATGGGGTTGGGCCAGATATTTTAAAACTAGGTGTTTGGGAAAATCGTGGGCTAAGGGTGGTTTAGGGCTAGGTTAGGTGGTTGGGTTTTAGGGTGAGGTTTAGTGAGCTAGGTTAGGTGGTTTAGGCTAGGTTTAGGCTAGGATTAGGGAAATTAATCTAGGTTTAGGGAAGGATTAGGGGAGTGGGTTAGGTGATTAGGTTGGGATTAGGCCGGGATTAGGGAAGTGGGTTAGGTGATTAGGTTCAGATTAGGGGTGGATTAGGGGTTTAGGCTAGGTTTAGGCATTTTTGGCTAGGTTTAGGTGAAGGAGCTCCCTTAGCATGGCCCATAGACCTTGATCACCCCATGTTGGTGCAGCCCTAGGTTAGGTTTTAGCTAATTACAAGCTTAAACCCACTCAATTAGGCTAACCCACAAGATTAAACCCAAACTTGACACACAAGTCAAGCTTAATACAACACTCTTGATATTTTTCACCCCCACTCTCTCTCATGCCCAATATCCCACGTGAATTTCAAGTGGGCCCCACCTCCATTTATGAGAAGGTGATGTGGGCCATGGATATGGATATTGGATTGGATCTCTGGATCCAAATCCAAATCCAAGTCCACATATGGGTTTGGGTTGGAATCTGGATATATATGGTCCAGATCCAATCCAAACTGAACTCTGACTCCTTCGAGCTGGGTTCGAAACGGACGATTCGTGCGGGGCCTGACAGCATCAGTACTCCGTCTGCGTTGGGTCTTCGCCAACATAGTCGTCCGCCTCCGTTTCTGCCTTCCGGAGATGACTTCAAATGCTATTTTGATAAGAACAGGGTCTTGGACGTTCGAGATCCTGGGGTGTGAATCAGGTGCAAGAGTTGCTGCGCCGGGCTCGACAGGTGCTCCGGTTCCGGGCTCTTCTTGGCTCTCCTGGTCCTGTCTTGATCGAGCCAAGCCACTTCGGGGTTTCAAAACATGTTTTAAAAGGGTTTTTAAAAGCTATATCATATGTTTTTGAAAGATAAAGTTTAAAACATATATACAGGGTTTTGTTTGGAAGGCTCCTGGGTTTCCAAACTCAAAATGGCTCTTTGGGGCTGCTTGTATAAAACCAGATGGATTTTGAGAAATTCGTGGGATTTCGGGGTGTTTACAGATGCCCCTCTTTGGCCTTGTCCAAATAGATTTGGATAAGGGCAAAGATGACAAACACCCCTTTTAATGTCTCCCTAGATCTAGCCACGAAGAATATGGGATCGTCCCATTTTAGCAAAATCTCAATTTTACAAACTCTGGTAGGAGGAGATATCACGCCAAAGGGTTCACTTATGGAATCTGGTCCTAAATGGGATCATGTTTATGTAAGTACCATGCGTGGAATGCAGATGACATGGGTGTGGTGCCAAGAGTGGCGACCTCCCAGAGACCAGGTGTGGTCAAACTCTAGAGACTTACAAGGCCTACTGCTCCAAGTGAGCAAAAACCCTATGCTGTTCGATGTTCGGTTTTTAAAAACTTATTTACAAAAGCTATTTACAAAAGGGACAACTGTCTTGAGTCTCGATCCTAAGGATCTCGAGCTCTTCGTGCTTGCCCTTGTTTGAGTCTTAACACTCGCTTATCTAGCGGAGGTTTTATAAGAAAACCAAGCTTCATTTCAAATTCCTATGCCTTACTCGAAACGTCGAATTCTCAAACAAGATGAAATTCAAGTAAGTAAATCCTATTTTTACTTTAGGATTCCTCGAAATGAACCATGCTTTAGCTTGGGATAAGCCAGGGATGGGAAAGAGATACCACGGTCCCTTCTGAAGCGTCCCGTGGTTTGAGGCACAGAAGGCGGAAAACTGCTCTTTTTGAGCTTTTTGACCTCTTTTTCCTTTTTTTTCATAGAGGGTCTCCCTTTGGGAGTATTTTTTCTTTAATCCCTCTTTTTTATAAGAGAATCGATTTTTCTCTTTGAAGTCTGGTTTCTTTCTTTTGGAAAGAGATTTTAAATGGGAAATTCCCTTTTGATTTGGGCCTTTGTTTTCCTTTTGGAAGGAGAAGAGAAGAGGGGAGGACTTATCCCAAGCCTATACTCGATCCATTCCAGATCAGCCTATTTAGAAATAGCACGTACTACTTGCAAGTATCTTGCTATGTTGAACTAGGCCTTTCTTTGTAAGAAGAAGGATTTTGAAATGTAACCACGATTTTGAAAACTCCACTCTTTCACAAGTGCGAATTCTCTCACTCAGGGTCACACGAATTGCTTTTGCACCTTATTCACACGTCTCAGGGCAGCTATCCCTCTCAAATTTTCGAAAAACTGGAATTTAATCCAGATCCTACACATGATAGTTCTTTAAGTATTGAATATTGATAGGATCTGCTAAATTCCTGCCTTCTACATCGATCAACCAATACGAATTGTTCGTAGTGGTTGCCCGTACAACATAGGGTCCATCCCAGTTGGGGCGCCACTTGCCTAGGGGGTGTGGGCCACGATGGTGGATGGTTCTCAAGACCAGATCTCCCACTTCAAAGTGGCGAGGTCTCATGTGTTTGCTATAATGTTGGGCTATCCTTTGCCGGTATGCACGAGCATGATCCATGGCAAAGAGTCGCCTCTCATCTAGCAAATCTAGCTCGGCCATCCTAGCATGCTGGAGCGTCTCTAGGGGGAGGTCGAGTGCAATGGATGTATGGAATGAATGCAGTTGGGTATGAATGGGAAGAATGGCGTTTGTGCCATAGACCAATTCGAATGGTGTGGCATTCGTGGGAGCCCGGATGGAAGTCCTATAAGCCCATAAGGCTTCATCCAGCTTCTCATGCCACCTCCTACCCTTCTCTAAGGTTTTCTCAATGATACCAATGAGAGTCTTGTTTGTGGCTTCGGCTTGGCCGTTGCCTTGAGGGTAGTAGGGCGAGGAGAAGTGGTGAGTTATGCCATACGTGTTGCACAACTTAACCATCCGCTCGTTCTTGAATGGGGTACCATTATCAGACACAAGGTCTCGTGGAACCCCAAATCGAGCCAAGATATTCCTCCGGATGAAAGCCACCACATGTTGCCCCATTACATTCGTTAGGGAAATGGCTTCCACCCACTTGGAGAAATACTCCGTGGCTGCTAAAATAAAACGATGCCCATTCGAGGCCTTTGGAAATATGGGGCCTACAATGTCAAACGCCCACATGGTAAATGGCCAGGGGCTGACCACAGAATGCAATGCAGATGAAGGGATATGAATGGCGTGCCCATGCACTTGACATGGATGACACTTTCTAACATGATCGTGACAATCCTTTTTCAGGGTGGACCAAAAATAGCCCCCTCTAAGTATTTTCATCGCCATCATGTTGGCATTAACATGACCTCCACATTCTCCATCATGGAACTCGTGCATCACTATCCTAGCCTCCTCTAGGTCGATACACCTAAGCAGAATGCCGGTAAAACTCTTTTTGTATAAGACCCCACCCAGAATGGTGTATCGGGTCGAAATCTTACGAATGAATGCCCTATCTTTGGATGTGGCATCCTCGGTGAATCCCCCATTTTCTAAAAATTGTTTTATGTCATAGAACCAGGGTTTTTCAATAGACTCTGGGTTGTTTTGGCAAATATCCAAGTCGTGTGTGGATGGATGGGGCGCATGCCATATTTCCAAAGATCTGGTCCCTGAAATGGGATCGACCTTCAGGGCTGAACCCAAGGAAGAGAGGGCATCGGCGATGCCATTGTCCTCTCTTCCCACGTGTGTGAGCTTACACGACTGGAAGGAGTGGACCAATCGAGTGGCCAACTCGTGATATGGAAGTAGTTTCTCATTACGTACTTGCCACAGTTTTAAAACCTGATTTATGACAAGGAGCGAATCTCCAAAGACCTCGATGCATGATGCCCCTAGAGTTTTCGAAATCCTTAAGCCTTGTATGAATGCTTCATACTCAGCTATGTTGTTGGAACATTCGAAATCTAAGCGGACTGCTATGGGAATCTCTCCCTTTTCAGGGGAGATTAGGATGATCCCGGCACCAGCCCCTCGTTGGTTTCGTGCCCCGTCGAAGTGCATCTTCCACACTTGGTTTTCGAAAGAATTTGCCAAAATGTGGTTTTGAAAATGGTTTTGCAATATGCCTTCATCAGGCATTTCGACAAGAGTGGGATATGCGTCCTCCAAGGGGAAGTCAGCCACGTAATCTGCTAGGGCTTGCCCCTTAACGGCGATCTGGTGATGGTATTTCAGATCATACTCCATTAGAAGGAGTTGCCATTTGCCCAATCTACCCGTGAGAATGGGTTTTTCGAACAAGTGCTTGATTGGATCAAGCTTGGACACTATCCAGATCTCATGATCTAGGAAGTAGTGTCTGAATTTCTGGCAGGCCCAGACTAGGGCCAAGCACGTCTTCTCCATGGCTTGATAATTTCGTTCATAAGCCAAGAGAGTTTTCGAAATATAGTAGATGGCATACTCCTTATGGGTGTCATCCTCGTATTGAGCCAACAGGGCTCCTAAAGCGTTTACATGCACGGAAATGTACAATAAAAGCGGTTTTCCTTGTTTTGGAGGATTCAAAACGGGGGGATTAACCAAGTATGCCTTCAGTCTCTCGAAGGACTTTTGGCATTCGTCATCCCATAAGAATTTCGTACCCTTCCTCAACAGTTTGTTGAAGGGTTCGCATCTAGTTGCCAGATTCGATATGAATCGGCGCACAGATTGTAATCGACCCTGGAGGCTACGGACTTGGGTGAGATTGGAGGGTGGAGCCATGTCTATGATGGCTCGACACTTAGAGGGGTCGACTTCTATTCCCCTTTGGCTCACCATAAAGCCTAGAAGCTTTCCTGATTCTACCCCGAACACACATTTTTGAGGGTTTAGTTTTACTTTGTAAAGCCTAAGCCTTTCGAAAATCTTTTGTAAACATTCGATATGGGTGCATCGGGTTTTGGATTTTGCCAAGAGATCATCTACATACACTTCTACGAGCTCGTGAATTTGATCATGGAAGATCGTGTTCATGGCTCGTTGGTATGTTGCGCCGGCATTTTTCAAACCAAAGGGCATGACTGTATAGCAGTACGTGCCCCATGGGGTTGTGAAGGCGGTCTTACCCTGATCTCGTGGACTTAGTTTGATTTGATTATAGCCTGAATAGCCATCCATAAATGAAAACATTTCATGATTTGCAGTACTATCGACTATCAAATCTATGTTTGGTAAAGGATAATTATCCTTTGGAGTGGCTTTATTCAGGTTTCTGAAATCGATGCATATTCGAATTTTCCCATTGGTTTTTCGAACTACAACGATATTTGACAACCAATCAGAATACGCAATGGGTTTTATAAATCCGGCTTTTAGCAGATCTTCTAAACCCTCTTTGACTTGCGTGTGTACATTCGGGTGTATTTTCCTAAGCTTCTGCTTTATTGGTTTTACACCTACATCTAAGGGAAGACGATGCTCGACTATGTTGGGATCTATGCCCGGCATGTCTTCATACGTCCATGCAAACACATCTAAATAGGTCCGTAGAAATGCAATGAATGCTAACTTTTCAGTTTCATGCAAGCATGCGCCTATTTTGATGGTTTTGGGATTGGAATCATCCCCTAGGTTCACCTCTATGAAATCTCCTCCTACTGATTGGGAAGGTCTTTCAAAATCGAGAATTCTATGAAATTCTGGGAGCTCAGAAGTGGGATCTTCCTCAAGGGGATCCACTTCTGGGCTTCGATCATTCTCGTGGGCTATAGACTCGAGGGAACTTGATGCGTGTTTTTCAAAATAACCTGGTTTTGTACTTGGATTTTCAAGTGATTTCGAAATTTTTGGTCTGGCTATGCAGACAACGTTTCTTTCGAAATCCTTTTCTTTCGCCAAAGTCATACCAGGAGCAGCTATGTACAAAATCTTTTTGGTATTTTCCAAATTTTTGATTTTTTTGGGTTTTTGTAAAACAAGAACTTTAGGAACTATACAAAGCACACTTTTTTCGAGTTTTTGCTTTTCCATTGTTTTTGGTTTTTCTTGTTTTTCGATTTTTTTGGATTTTAAGTTTTCAAATGTTTTTGGTATTTTTAGAAAAAGGGATCTTCCGTCATACCTACAAAGGGAAAACACTATGGGTTAGACTCGGAATAGGAGGTCTAAACCATAGGTCTCTTCTAAGACAGGCTCCGGGGCACCCTTGACCCAGGTGGTCACAGGGGGTGGCTCCGGCGGTATTCGGGGAGTATAGCCGATCCCATATCGGCTTGGGTTGGCCCTAGGAAGGATGGGCTCTAGGAGACCCTGGTTTTGTGCCCCTAGACTCTTGTAGGGCGTGTAGCCCATGTTCAATAACATGTTCCACGACCTTTTGTTTTTTGAAAAGATGGGATACAAGTCGTGGTCCTGGAACATGCTATCGTCCATATTAGGCTCGTAGGGCCTTTTGTCCAGGGGTTTTGGAAATAGGGAACGTTTGGGTTTTCCTAGGAGGATTAGAGTCGGGAGGGGGCCTGCTTTGGGCGGCCCCTTCACACATACAACCTTCCTAGGGTTGTTCAACACGAGCCGAGGTGGCTCAACCATAATTTGCCCCAGGTTAGCCTCGTGGGCCTGGGAGCTCGATAAACAAGGGGAGTTTATGATCCCCTGAAGCTGTGGGTGACTCTCACCTAGGATCACTACGACTTGGTCCCTAAAAGGGATCTTGACACATTTGTGGAAGGTGGATGGCACAGCGCACAAACTGTGTATCCAGGGTCTTCCCAGCAACAGGTTATAATGGGGGTGGATGTCCAAGACATGGAACACCCCCGTGTGTTCGATCCCTCCCGTTTCCATTGGGAGTTCGATGGATCCTAAAGGCCTAGACGCATTCCCATCGTATCCAGTGATAACGATGGGGCTTGGGTTCACTGAAGTCAAGGTGACTCCGATTTTGTACGCCACGTGAAGTGGAAGGATGTTGAGCCCTCCTCCACCATCGACTAGGCACCTGTCCAGAGAGTGGTTGTTTAGAACCACCTCGATATGCAGGGCCTGGTTATGGGTTTCGTAGGGTCTATCTACATCATCTTCCGAAAAGGTGATGGGCGATTTTGCTCCTAACAAAGCCACTTGGGCAGACAAGGACTCCGGACTTATGTTCGAATCAACCTTGGCCCTTTCTAGAATTTTCTCTAAGACAAGTCTATGCCTAGGCGATGTTTTGATAAGCTCTAAGATAGACATGTGAATAGGAATCTTTGAAAGGTGGTTTTCGAAATCATAAGGATTTAGGATGATTTTGTCCTTATCTGCTTTTGGCAGACCACTAGGGATACATGCTTTTGAGGGGCCAGGCACACTGACCACCTTTTGAGCACCTTGAAGGTGCGGGGGTTGGTAGATCCTCCCGGATCTAGTGACTTCCCCCACGACCAGCCTAGGGTTCGCGCTAAACTTGGCTCTAAGGATGAGCTGAGGAGAACCTTGGATTTTCAAAAATGGTTTTGTCGGGGTTTCCACTTTTGGTGGTCCCCGGATGACGACTTGGGCGGGCCTCTTGTATAGTACAAGGATGGGCGCACAAGCAGGTCGACCAGGTTCGGGCTTTCGCGCTAGTTCCTTGGAAATGGTGAGGGTACATACCTCCTTTCCTTTCCCACTGCCACTGGCGTGTTTGGGAAAGGGTTCCTTGAAGATAGCTTGAGGTGGCTCAGATTCCGCAGTGACCTGGAGCCGGCCCTCCGCTATCAAGTTCTCAATTTTATTTAGAAGAGAGAAGCACCGTTTGGTATCATGGCCTTTGAGCCGATGATACTTGCAAAATCGGTTTAAATACCCCCCTTTGGACGTGACTCCTTCGGGGATTTCAGGGAGTTCGATCATGCCCTAGGCAAGTAAGAGGTCTAAGACCTCCGACACAGGTTGCCCCAGCGGAGTGTACTCCCGTTTTTCAATTGATTTTGAAAAATTGCGTTCTCTCTTATTTTCTATTTTTTCAAAATTTTTAGAAGTGCCCGCCATGCCTGGATCCACCCGGACATTGGCGATTTTATGGGGCTTTGCCCCTTTGTCCGTTGTGGGCAGCCCATATGCGATGGGCTTTTCCACACGTGTTTTGGGAACGGCACTTCCTTTCCATAAGTGGTCGTATGTCCCTTTTCGCAAGTTGGTTTCGAAAAGGGAGGCCTTTTTGATCAACTTATGGAAAGTTGAAATCTCATGGAGCGAGAGAAGGGTTTTTAACTCGCTTTTGAAATTATCCAGGATGAGCATCACTGCGCATCCTTCGGATATAGGCTCTCGCACTTGGCCTAAAAGAGACCTCCATCTTATAATGAAGGCATGCACGTCTTCGTTCATGCCTTGCTTTGTATCCCTTAAGGTATTCAGGGTTGGCGTGACTTCCACGTTGTGTGCAAATCTTTGCATGAAGCAGTTCGCTAACTCTTCAAAAGTAGCGAACTGGCTTAAGTCGTAGGAAGCCAGCCATTTGGCAGCTGTGCCTTTAAGGGATAGGGGGAACCAATACACCCATTTCATCGAGTCCTTTTTCTTCTTATGGGCTCGACGTGAGAAAAGCTGCAAGTGAGACCTAGGGTCTCCCATGCCATCATACCGATGGAAGTTCGGTATTTCATCGTCACTGTCTGTTTCGTAATCCATAGGAAGGAAATCAGACAGGGTGTAGCTTCTTTTCTCTTTATTTTGCCCTTTCAGCAGCTGCTGTAGGGCTTTACGGTCCTTTTGTGTGAAGGACTCGTGGTATTGGTTGCCTTCCATTACGGAGGCCTCTTTTGCTTGCGAGGTTTTTCAATTTTCTTTTTAGGCCTTTGTTCACCGTTTGATGAACACGAATCGCCTACTTCAGCCTCTTGGCTGAGAGCATCGATTTTGGCCTCAAATTCCCTTCTCAAGTCCTCGATTTCATCTAGTTTTATTTTGTTTTTGAAAATCCTCCTAGAGTGAGAACTTGATGCGCATGAGCCTTGGCTCGACACTTCACTTGGATTGGATTTTGACATGCTTTTCAAGCTTTTTCAAAATTTCCTAAGTAAAAGCAAAGAAAACAAGTTAAAACGACACCTTTATAAAATTTTCGCAAGACTTCTACAAGTAAACTCGACTTTTTGAAAAGGCTCACGTCCCACCGGGCGTGCCAATCTCTGTAGACGCGCGAAAATCCCCGCCTCTTCGCCTCTTTCGTGGCTTGGAGTGGATCTTAGCGTGCGTCTAAGGCCTATATATACAAATAGGGCGTGCCAGCTAGCTTACTTAAGCTAGCGAAGATATATCAACACTGACTTCTAAACGTGGCGACTGTGAGCAAGTGAGCTCTTGTCGTCGCAGACCTTCTTGCACCGATGCGCAAGGGTCAGTCTGTACGCTTTTGCAAAAATCGAGTTTTAGGGAGAAAGTCTACGAAACGGTTCGAGGTGTCTATTTCGGGTCTTTAAGATGCGATTGCATGTTTTAGATCACGTGGATTTGCACGTGCCTAAGTCTTTTCTTTTATCCCTTTTTGGGTCGCCTAGTTTGTGTGTTATGAACACTCCACTACATGGGCGAATTCGAGCGGGGGTTGCTTCGATGCAATATGCGTCCTACCTCGTGGTATGGCGTAGATGCAATGCAAACTCACGCTACTCCAAAGGGAAAACCCAAAATGTAAAGACAATGCTGAAGGGAAATAACAGAAGGGAAATAACCGAAGGGAAATAACCGAAGGGAAATAACCGAAGGGAAATAACCGAAGGGAGATACGTATATATCTTATGTATATGAGCCCTTACTCGGGTCTTGCAAATAAGAGCGAAGGCTCAATGTGGGTGCGTGTTTGAATTGAAAGACTTACACACACGACATGAAATTAAACCCAAATATAAATTGCAGTATGGCCTTGACTAAGGTCTTGGGAGTAAGAGCGAAGGCTCAATGTGTGTGAGAGTGCTTGAATTGAAGTACTACACACACGACATAAATGAAACCCAAATATAACTGCAATAAGGCCTTTACTAAGGTCTTGGGAGTAAGAGCGAAGGCTCAATGTGTGTGAAAGTGCTTGAATTAAAAGACTACTCACACGACAAGAAATGAAACCCAAATAGTATAGGTCGGCCCTTACTTGGGTCTTTCAAATAAGAGCGAAAGCTCAATGTGTGTGAGAGTGTTTAAATTGAAAGACTTACTCACACGACATGAAATGAAACCCAAATAGTATAGGTCGGCCCTTACTTGGGTCTTTCAAATAAGAGCGAAAGCTCAATGTGTGTGAGAGTGTTTTAATCGAAAGACAACGCACCCAACTTAAACAAAACCCTTCGGAAATGAAATATATACGTACACTTATATATTAGGGGCTGATTAGGCCCGTGTGTGTTCAAAGTTGTGCACGACTAAGAGAGTGCACGTGTGTGGTTGTGCCAAGCCACGTTATTACAAGCGGGGGGAGACTAGGCTCCGTTATTACAACCCCGTATCAAATTGAATTTCAAGCAAGCGTATGACTAAAGACCGAGTTTAGACACTTACGAGTAGCTGGTCCGTAGAGGTCTTGCTTGAGCGTGGCCTTGGCTTTGGGCTGCAAACGGGAGCTCCGCGAAGGTATGTGCTCAAGGGTGCTGGCCGGCTGCAAATGGGGCGCGGGATGGACGCCTCGAAGGGGACCGGTGGCAAGTGGGCGGCGCCTCCAAGTAGGGAGTTTAGAGTGGCTGACTAAGTGGGTCTTAGGGTCACTAGGGAAGTTAGGGACTTAGGGAAACTGGACCTAAAAGGTGAGCTAGTGGGAAGGCCAAAGAGGACACCTAGGGGGGTTGGCCGAATGGGAGATGGTGGCTAAGTAGTGGCCAGCCACTTGGGTTATCCTAGGTTCGGCTTGGCTTAGGTGGTGGCGGCAAAGGTGCTGAGCTGAAGGGGAGATGGGTGGCTAGGAGCGGAGAGGTGGTAGAGAGTGGCTTTGAGAGAGTTAGGGGGACTTACCGAATGGGGAAGAGTGGCGGATGGAGTGGGAGAGTGGCGGGCAGGTGGCTGTCGGCTGGTGGAGTTGGGAAGATATGGTGGCGTCCGGCTGGGGGGGGGGCAGTGGTGGTGGACGGAAGAGGGAAGGTGGCGGAGCAGGTGGCGGCTGGTGGAGCAGGTGGAGTTGCTGGGGAGTGGTCACGGCTGCATGGAAGATGGAGGAAGGAGAGGGCCCGGCTGGGAGTGGAGAGTGGTTCCCACTTGGAAAACCCGCCCACAATGAGGGGGGTTTAAATAGGGGATGGGTAGGTCGGTTAGGGCTGGGTTGTGGGTAGTGGTTAGGTGGTTTAGGTAGGGTAGTATGTAGATAAGGTGGGCTGGATGGGGTTGGGCCAGATATTTTAAAACTAGGTGTTTGGGAAAATCGTGGGCTAAGGGTGGTTTAGGGCTAGGTTAGGTGGTTGGGTTTTAGGGTGAGGTTTAGTGAGCTAGGTTAGGTGGTTTAGGCTAGGTTTAGGCTAGGATTAGGGAAATTAATCTAGGTTTAGGGAAGGATTAGGGGAGTGGGTTAGGTGATTAGGTTGGGATTAGGCCGGGATTAGGGAAGTGGGTTAGGTGATTAGGTTCAGATTAGGGGTGGATTAGGGGTTTAGGCTAGGTTTAGGCATTTTTGGCTAGGTTTAGGTGAAGGAGCTCCCTTAGCATGGCCCATAGACCTTGATCACCCCATGTTGGTGCAGCCCTAGGTTAGGTTTTAGCTAATTACAAGCTTAAACCCACTCAATTAGGCTAACCCACAAGATTAAACCCAAACTTGACACACAAGTCAAGCTTAATACAACACTCTTGATATTTTTCACCCCCACTCTCTCTCATGCCCAATATCCCACGTGAATTTCAAGTGGGCCCCACCTCCATTTATGAGAAGGTGATGTGGGCCATGGATATGGATATTGGATTGGATCTCTGGATCCAAATCCAAATCCAAGTCCACATATGGGTTTGGGTTGGAATCTGGATATATATGGTCCAGATCCAATCCAAACTGAACTCTGACTCCTTCGAGCTGGGTTCGAAACGGACGATTCGTGCGGGGCCTGACAGCATCAGTACTCCGTCTGCGTTGGGTCTTCGCCAACATAGTCGTCCGCCTCCGTTTCTGCCTTCCGGAGATGACTTCAAATGCTATTTTGATAAGAACAGGGTCTTGGACGTTCGAGATCCTGGGGTGTGAATCAGGTGCAAGAGTTGCTGCGCCGGGCTCGACAGGTGCTCCGGTTCCGGGCTCTTCTTGGCTCTCCTGGTCCTGTCTTGATCGGGCCAAGCCACTTCGGGGTTTCAAAACATGTTTTAAAAGGGTTTTCAAAAGCTATATCATATGTTTTTGAAAGATAAAGTTTAAAACATATATACAGGGTTTTGTTTGGAAGGCTCCTGGGTTTCCAAACTCAAAATGGCTCTTTGGGGCTGCTTGTATAAAACCAGATGGATTTTGAGAAATTCGTGGGATTTCGGGGTGTTTACATGTTGGTACTCCACACTCCACCTTACTCCTTCTCCACTCCCTCTCCACTCTCAGCCACCCACCATACCACCACCTTACCCTAATGCCAACCACTTGCCGCCACCACTCCCACTCGGCCAGGCCATAACCACCCTAACTACCCGCCACTACCTAGACACCCTAGCTACACCCGACCACCCAATCCAACTCCCTAAGACCTGCCCATATTACCTCCCCACATCCACCACTACCTTACCCCATCTCCTAGCTAGTTCCCTTCCCTTCCACCACTCCTAGCCACCCTAGCAGCCCGCCACCACCAGGTCCCCCTAGTTGGCCACTCCAACTGACTGTCACCTCCATTCGGCCAGCCACTCGCCAACCTTAGGTGCTCCATTAGACACTCCCTTTGGCTCCCCTTTAGCACTACCTACCTTAATACTAACCCCTACCCTAGTGTCCTTCCTTAGTCACATTAGCCCAACACATCAAGGCGGCCCCTTTGCTAGCAGCCGGCCACCTTCAAGGCGCCCTTCCCGCGCCCCCAAGACACCCGGCCAGCACCTCCCCTTGCTGTTCAACTCCGCGGAGCTCCCTCTTGCAGCCCAAGGCGAAGGCCAAGCCCGCGCTCAAGCAAGGCATCTTCGGACTAGTTATTAGTAAGTGCCTAACTCGGTCCTTAGTTGTATACTTGCTTAAAATTCAATTCGATACGGGGTTGTAATAACGAAGCATAGTCTCCCGCCGCTTGTAATAACATGGCTTGGCACAACCACACACGTGCACTCTCTTAGTTGTGCACGATTTTGAACACACACGGGCCTAATCAGCCCCTAATACATAAGTATAGATATATATTTTAATTTTTGTAGGGTTTTGCTTAAGTTGGGTGTGTTGTCTTTCAATTCAAGCACTCACACACATTGAGCTTTCGCTCTTATTTGAAAGACCCAAGTAAGGGCCGAGCTATACTATTTGGGTTTTCATTTCATGTCGTGTGTGTAAGTCTTTCAATTCAAGCACTCACACACATTAAGCCTTCGCTCTTATTTGAAAGACCCAAGTAAGGGCCGTGTTATACTATTTGGGTTTAATTTCATGTTGTGTGCGTAGTACTTCAATTCAAACACTCACACACATTGAGCTTTCGCTCTTATTCCCAAGACCTTAATCAAGGCCATACTGCAAGTTATATTTGGGTTTTATTTCATGTCGTGTGTGTAAGTCTTTCAATTCAAGCACTCACACACATTGAGCCTTCGCTCTTATTTGCAAGACCCAAGTAAGGGCACGTATATACCCTATATACATATCTCCCTTCGGCATTGTCTTTACATTCGGGTTTTCCCTTTGGAGTAGCGTGAGTTTGCATTGCATCTACACCATACCACGAGGTAGGACGCATATTGCATCGAAGCAAGCCCCGTACTCCCGCTCAAATTCGCCCCATGTAGTGGAGTGTTCATAACACACAAACTAGGTGGCCCATTAAGGGATAAAAAGAAAGACTTAGGCACGTGCAAATCCACGTGATCTAAAATCTGCAATCATATCTAAAAGACCCGAATTAGACACCTCGAACAACTTCGTAGGCTTTCTATACCCTAAAACTCGATTTTTCAAAGCATACAGACTGACCCTTGCGCATCGGTGCAAGAAGGTCTGCGACGACAAGAGCTCACTTGCTCACAGTCGCCACGATTAGAAGTCAGTTTAAAAATATATCTTCGCTAGCTTAGGTAAGCTAGCTGGCATGCCCTGTTTATATAAATAGGCCTTAGACACACGAGAGGATTCGCTCCAGGCCTTGAAAAGGCAAGAGGCGGGGATTTTTCGTGCGTCTACACAAAGGAAATGTCGTTTTAAAGGTATATGATTTCGAAATCCATCTTTCAAAGATTCCTATCAACATGTCCATCCTAGACAAACTTCGCCTAGGCATAGACTAGTGTTAGAGAAATTCTAGAAAGAGCAAAGGTTAGTTCGAACATTATCCCAGAATCTTTGTCCAAACAAGTGGCCTCCATAGGAGCAAAAATGCCCATCGTATTCTCGGAAGACGATGTAGAAAGACTCTACGAGTCCCATAACCAGGCCCTACATATCGAGGTGGTTCTAAATAACCACTCTCTGGATAAGTGCCTTGTTGATGGGGGAGGAGGGCTCAACATCCTTTCACTTCATGTGGCGAACCAAATCAGAGTCACCTTGACATCCGTAAATCCAAGTCCCATCATCATCACTGGATATGATGGGAATGCATCTAGACCACTAGGATCTATTGAACTCTCCATGGAAACAAGAGAGATAGCACACACGGGGGTGTTCCATGTCTTAGACATCCACCCCCATTATAACCTGTTGTTGGGAAGTCCCTCGATACACAGCTTGTGCGCTGTGCCATCCACCTTCCACAGGTGTATCAAAATCCCTTTCTGGGACAAAGTCATAGTAATCCTAGGTGAGAGTCATCCTCAACTTCAAGGAGTCATAAATTCCCCTTGTTTGTGAAGCTCCCAGACCCACGAGGTAAAACTGGCGCAGATCATACTCGAGCCACCAAGGCTGACGTTGTACAACCCTAGGAAGGTCGTATATGTGAAGGGGTCACCCAAGGCTGACCCCCTCAAAGTTCTTACCATTCTAGGAAAACCCAAGAACCCCTTATTTCCAAAACCCCTCGACAAAAAGCCCTATGTACACAACATAGACGACAACGAATTTTAGGACCACGATTTATATCAAACATTCTCTAAAAACAAAAAATCATAGAACATGCTGTTAAACATGGGCTATTTACCATATAAAAGTCTGGGGGCACAAAATCAGGGTCTCCTAGAACCCATATTGCCTAGGGCCAATCCAAGCCAATATGGGATCGGCTATACTCCTAGAATACCACTAGAGCCACCCCCTGTGACCACTTGGGTCAAGGGTGCCCTGGAGCCTATCTTAGAAGAGACCTACGATTTAGACCTCTTATTCAGAGTCTAACTTGTAGTGTTTTCCCTTTGTAGGTATGATGGAAGATTATAAACACCCTAAAATCCCACGATTTTTCCAAAACACCTGGTTTTGCGAAAGCTGCCCCAAAGGGCTATGTTGAGTTTGGAAACCCAGGAGCCTTCTAGGCAAACCTGTACATATGTTTAAACTATATATGTTTTAAAATATGTATTATATAGTTTTAAAACCTTTTAAAATACATTTTGAAACCCCACAAAGTGGCTGGGCCTGATGAAAGCAGGACTAGAAGAGCAAAAGAGAGCTCAGAACCGGAGCACATGTCGAGCCCGGCACAACAACTCTCGTGTTAGATTCATCCCCAGGATCTCGAACGTCCAAGTCCCTGTTATCAACAAATCATTTGAAATCATCTCCGAAAGGTGAAAACAGAAGCGGACGACCATGTTGGTGAAGACCCAACGCAAGACGGAGTACTGATGCTGTCAGGCCCCGCACAAACCGTTCGTTTCGAATATACCCTGAAGGAGTCAGAATTCAGTTTTGGATTAGATCTGGACCATATATGTCCAGATCCCAATCCAAACGTATATGTGGATTTGGATTTGGATCCAAAGATCCAATCCAATATCCACATCCATGGCCCACATCACCTTCTCATAAATGGAGGTGGGGCCCACTTGAAATTCACGTGGGATCTTGGGCATGAGAGAGAATGGGGAGGATAAGATTTGAGGGAAATGTATTAAGCTTGACTTGTGTGTCAAGTTTTGGATTAATCATGTGGGTTAGCCTAATTAGTGTGGGTTTAAGCTTGTATGAACCTACACCTAACCTAGGGTTGCACCAACATGATGCAATGAAGTCCATGGGCCATGCAAAGGGATGCTCCTAACCCAATCCTAAGCTAAAACCCCTAATCCTAGCCATTTCCCCTAATCCTTCCCTAATCCTAGCCTAATCATCTAACCCACCTCCCTAATCTCGGCCTAATCCCAACCTAATCACCTAACCCACCTCCCTAATCCTTCCCTAAACCTAGCCTAATTCCCTTAATCCTAACCTAATCCTAGCCTAATCACCTAACCCACCTCACTAAACCTCACCCCAAAACCAACCCACCTAGCTAAGCCCTAAACCCCTAAACCACCCCACCTAAACCTAGCACACCATATCCCTAAAACCCCTTTAAGCAAAATATCTGGCCCCTCCTCAAAACCAGCCCACCTTATCACCACACCACCACCACCTTACCACCCTCTAAAAACCAGCCCCAACCGCCCTTTGAAAATCTATATAAACCCCCCCTAGTGGGCGGGTTTTTCATCCTCTCCGATCCAACTCTTGGGCCAGTCGAGCCCCCTTCCACCTGCACCACCACTACCCCCGGCCAGCTCCACCTCGCGCCACCACTACCTCCCGGCCTGCTCCACTCCACGATGCCATCTCCATCACCCGGCTCCATCCACCTTCCTTCCACCCGGCTGCCCTTCTTCCACGCACCAACTCCCCTCACCCATCCGGTTAGTACCTCAACCCAACTCTACCCCCTCTTCACTCCCCCTCCACTCTCAACCACCCATACCACCACAACACCTCGCCAACACCACCTTCCCGCCACCCTTACCCATTCGGCCAGACATAACGCCTTTATATCACCCGATCCTATACTTTCCCCTAGTGACATCCCGGCCACCTTACTTTGCTCCCTAGGACCTGCCCCCTCCACTCTTAGTCACCCATTAACCCTACCTTCCACAGCACCCTAGCTAGTTCCCTCGCCATTCCCCAAACATCCCCTGGCTACCCTAGCCGGCCACCATTTAAACCACCCCTAGTCGGCCATTGATAGCCGACTGCACCCAACCCATTTGGCCAGCCACACCCTTTTCCTTAGACATTCCCTTTAGGCTCCCCTTAGCGCCACCTTCCATAGAGCCAACCCTATACCTTAGTGACCCTCCTTAGTCACTCTAGCCCAAAGCATCACGGCAGCACCCCCCTAGTAGCCGGCAACCTCCAAGGCACCACACCCGCGCTCCCTTGTCACCCGGCCAGCACATCCCTTTGTCGTGCCATTCCGAGGAGCACCCTCTTGCAGCCCAAGGCGAAGCCTAAGTCCACACTCAAGCAAGTCACCTCCAGACCGGCTATAAGTAAGTGCCTAACTCGGTCCTCATTTGTAGACTTGCTTAAGTTAAATTAAATTTGATACGGGGTTGTAATAACGGAGCATTGTCTCCCCCCGCTTGTAATAACGTGGCTTGGCACACCCACACACACGTGCACTTGAGCCTACCTCACTCTTAGTTGTGCACGATTTTGAACACACACGGGCCTAATCAGCCCTTAAGATATAAGTTTATTTATATACTTTAAGTTGCGTAGGGTTTTGCCTGAGTTGTGTGTTGTCTTTCAATTCTCGCACTCACACACATTGAGCTTTCGCTCTTCTTTGCAAGACCCAAGTAAGGGCCGTGTTATACTTTCCTTGGGTGTAATTTCATGTCGTGTGTGTAGTACTTCAATTCTAGCACTCACACACATTGAGCTTTCGCTCTTACTCCCAAGACCTTAGTTAAGGCCATATTGCAATTTATATTTGGGTTTCATTCGAAGTCATGTGTGTTGTCTTTACATTTTCACACGCACCCACATTGAGCCTTCGCTCTTATTTGCAAGACCCAAGTAAGGGCCCATATATAGTATATACGTATTCCCCTTTTGGCTATGTCTTTTCAATTTGGGTTTTTAAGGTTCAACAGAGTGCGTAGTCTTTACATATTGTAGACACAGAAAACCTCCACCTCCCTGGTTTTTTTTTAGGCCTGGGGCGAACCTTTTCGTGTGTGTAAGTCCTATTTGAATAAACACGGCGTGCCAGCTAGCTTACCTAAGCTAGCGAAGGTATATTTTAACCTGACTTCTAACGTGGCGACTGTGAGCAAGTGAGCTCTTGTCGTCGCAGACCTTCTTGCACCGATGCTCAAGGGTGAGTCTGTACACTTTAAAAATCGAGGTTTAGGGTAGAAAAAGCCTACGAAAGCGGTTCAAGGTGTTTGATTCGGGTCTTTTTAGTGCGATTGCAGATTTTTAGATCACGTGGATTTACACGTGCCTAAGTCTTTCTTTTTATCCCTTTATGGGCCACCTAGGTGTGTGTTATGAACACTCCACTACATGGGGCGAATTTGAGCAGGAGTACGGGGTTTGCTTTGATGCAATATGCGTCCTACCTCGTGGTATGGCGTAGATGCAATGCAAACTCACGCTACTCCAAAGGGAAAACCCGAATGTAAAGACAATGCCGAAGGGAAATAACCGAAGGGAAATGACTTGAAATGTAAATGCCGAAGGGAAATTGTCGAAGGGAAATTGCCGAAGGGAAATACGTATATAAGGTATATATGGGCCCTTACTCGGGTCTTGCAAATAAGAGCGAAGGCTCAATGTGGGTGCGTGCTCTAATTGAAAGACTTACACACACGACATGAAATAAAACCCAAATATAACTTGCAATATGGCCTTAACTAAGGTCTTGGGAATAAGAGCGGAAGCTCAATGTGTGTGAGTGCTTGAATTGAAGTACTACGCACACAACATGAAATTAAACCCAAATATAAATTGCAGTATGGCCTTAACTAAGGTCTTGGGAATAAGAGCGAAAGCTCAATGTGTGTGAGTGCTTGAATTGAAGTACTACGCACACAACATGAAGTTAAACCCAAATAGTATAACACGGCCCTTACTTGGGTCTTACAAATAAGAGCGAAGGCTCAATGTGTGTGCGTGCTTGAATTGAAAGACAACACACACGACATGAAATAAAACCCAAATAGTATAGCACAACCCTTACTTCGGTCTTACAAATAAGAGCGAAGGCTCAATGTGTGTGCATGCTTGAATTGAAAGACAACACACCCAACTTAAGCAAAACTCTATGTAAGTTAAAATATATACATAGATTTATGTATTAGGGGCTGATTAGGCCCGTGTGTGCTCAAAATCGTGCACGACTAAGAGAGTGCACGTGTGTGTGGGTGTGCCAAGCCACGTTATTACAAGCGGGGGGAGGCTATGCTCCGTTATTACAACCCCGTATCAAATTTAATTCAAGCAAGTCTACAACTAAGGACCGAGTTAGGCACTTACTTATAGCTGGTCCGAAGATGCCTTGTTTGAGCGTGGGCTTGGCCTTCGCCTTGGGCTGCAAGAGGGAGCTCCTCGAAGTTGAATGGTAAGGGGGGCTGCTGGCCGGATGGAAATGGTGCGCGGGAGGGGCGCCTTGAAGGTGGCCGACTGTTATGAAGGGGGCTGCCTTGGCGTGTTGGGCTAAGGTGACTAAGTAGGGTCACTAAGGGAGGGTGTAGTATTAGGAAAGATGGCAAAAAGTGGGAGCCGAAGGGAGTGTGTAAGGGAGTGCCTAAGGTTGGCGGGTGCTGGCCGAGTGGATGTATGCAGTCGGTTGGAGTGGCCGACTAAGGGAGACTTGGTGGTGGCCGGCTGCTAGGGTGTCTAGGGATGTGGTGGATGGGAAGGGTGCTAGCTAGGGTATGGAATAAGGTGGAGTTAGGGGCTAGTGGGAAGCGTAAGGGACAGGTCCTAGGGAGCTAGGTGGAGTGGCCGGGTGTTGCTAGGGGAGATGGTTCAAGGTGGGTATTTGAAGTGGCTAAGGTCTGGCCGAATGGGTAGGATGGCAGGCAGGTGGTGTTGAGGTGAGGTGGTGGTGATGTAGGTGGCTGAGAGTGGAGGGGGAGTGAAGAAGAGGTAGAGTGAAGGATGGGGTACTAACCGAACGAAGAGGCGGTGGATGGAAGAGGAGCAGCCGGGTGGTTGAAGTGAATTGTTCGACCGGATGGAAATGGTGGCGACGGGTGGCTGGCCGGCTGGGGTGTAGTGGTGCAGGTGGAGCAAGGCGGTGGGTGGCTGTGGTGCAGGTGGAAGACACGGCTGGTGTAAACACCCCGAAATCCCACAAACTTCTCAAACAAACCTGGTTTTGTAAAAGCAGCCCCAAAGGGCCATTTTGAGTCTGGAAACCCAGGAGCCTTTCAGACAACCCTGTACATATATTTTAAACTTTATATATTTCAAAAATATATAATATGGTTTTAAAAACCTTTTAAAAACACATTTTTGAAACCCCGAAGCAGCTTGGCCTAAGCAAGACAGGACCAGAAAAGCTAAAGAGAGCCCGGAACCGGAGCACAAGTTGAGCCCGGCACAGCAACTCTCACATTGAATCCACCCCCAGGATCTCGAACGTCCAAGACCCTATTATCCACAAAACATTACTTGAAATCAGCTTCGGAAGGCGAAAACAGAGGCGGACGATCATGTTGGCGAAGACCCAACGCAGACGGAGTACTGATGCTGTCAGACCCCGCACAAATCGTTCGTTTCGAACACAGCCCGAAGGAGTCAGAATTCAGTTTGGATCGGATCTGGACCATATATATCCATATCTCAATCCAAACCCATGTGTGGACTTGGATTTGGATTTGGATCTAGAGATCCAATCCAATATCCACATCCATGGCCCACATCACCTTCTCATAAATGGAGGTGGGGCCCACTTGAATTTCACGTGGGATTATGGGCATGAGAGAGAGTGGGGGAGGATAAGATTAAAGTGTGTGTTGTAATTAAGCTTGACTTGTGTGTCAAGTTTGGGTTAATCATGTGGGTTAGCCTAGTTAACATGGGGTTTAAGCTTGTAATTAGCCAAAACCTAACCTAGGGATGCACCAACATGATGTGATTAAGGTCTATGGGTCATGCAAAGGGAGCTCCTTAATCTAATCCTAACCAAAAACACCTAATCCTAGCCTTTTACCCTAATCCTGTCCTAATCCTAGCCTAATCACCTAACCCACTTCCCTAATCCCACCCTAATCCCAACCTAATCACCTAACCCACTTCCCTAATCCTTCCCTATACCTAGGTTAATTTCCCTAAACCTAACCTAATCCTAGCCTAATCACCTAACCCACCTCACTAAACCTCACCCCAAAACCAACCCACCTAGCTAAACCCTAAACCTCTAAACCACCCCACCTAAACCTAGCACACAATCTACCCAAAACCCCTTGTATTTAAAATATCTGGCCCTACCCTAATACCAGCCCACCTTATCACCACACCACCACCCCCTAGACCACCTGGAATCACCCAAGGCGCGGAACGCGTGACCGGTCGAAGCCTTTCGCAGCACGCGCAACTGCAGCATCCAAACAACCTACCAACTTTTCGAGTTTGGTAAGTCTAGCATCCACGTCAGGTAGGATACCTGACGCAGACTCGGCAGGGTCGGCCACTGGTACAGCCTTTACCTTCCCCTTTCTACGAATGGGGTCGACGGCCATCTCAGTGTCAGTGGCCATGAGTCAACGTGGGGCTTTCGTTGACCAAAGGGTTACCTATTTGCTATCAATACGGAGGGGGTGTGTCCCGCACCCACTCGCAATCCTCCAAACAAGAACCGCTCGGATACCAAAGTTGTCATGCCCCGGCGTTGGAATCACCCAAGGCACGGAACGCGTGACCGGCGCTAGGCTGTGCACAACCTAGCAAGCCTTTCACCAAGGTTGCAGAGGTTCAGCGGAAGCTTAAAGCCTGATGATTGGGGAGGGTCGTTTGGAGGCAGCAAGGATACTTGAGAATAAATAAGAAAGCAGATTGTATTGATAGCAAATAACGGTGCGTGGCCCGCGACACGCTTACAACTCAGATGTGGGACTCTTCCCCCAAATGGGAGTTTATTAATAGAGTTGCTAGGGTGGTTCCCACGTAGGGGCCCTAGTTACACAACCATGGTTCAGTTCGCGGTCGAAGGGTCACATTCTCCCCCACCTAAGCTCTTGACGACCTCGGCAAGTTTCTTGGTGATGCGTTTGCAACTCTGAAGCTCTTGGCGCGCTTGTCCGCCTCTCGACCCATTGTACCTTCATCTTCTGCTGCTCCTGTTGTCCTCCAGGGCGCAGGTGCCCGTAGTAGCTACGGCCTGCACGTTCCATGTCCGCATGATAAGCCTTAGGTTTGCTCGCATGGAAGGCAGTTAGCAATCTGTCATGGACGGGCTCCAGTCGGAACGCCCGATCCCCTACCCTCAAGATGACTGGTTGAGGACCGTCATCCTTCTGGACCGTCGCAACGCGTTGTCTCGCGATGAGACCATCGCACCACTTCGAATTCGTCCACTTCTTCATGCGCATCGCTGCCTTCTCATGGAGCGGTTGGGCAAAATCACGCCGCTCCTGTTGATCAGCGCAGAAGTTGTGTACGTTTGGCAGTGTCTTGGAGTCTTGTGCAGCCATCCTCTGTCGTGCCTCCAACTGCCCTCTAGGTCCTTCGCTCCTATGCAACTTACCTTGCATCCCCCGTCTTGTCTTGCCAGCAACAGACTTGCACCGTCGTCTCTTAGGGCCGGAACCTTTCCTTGCTTGCTTATTGCCTTGCCCGCCAGTCTTCCCGTGCTGACGGCCTACCCCTTCCCCGTGAGGTAGGTTCCTTGGACATGCAGTGAGCCGAACGTCTCCGCACTCCTTCAGTCTTACGGCACCAGTCTTCGAAGACACCCTGCCGCCAGGCATCTTCTATTCAGCACCCTGCAGCGCCACTCCATGTGTGGCATTCCCCTGCTTCTGACCTTCTTCAAGCCGAAGCGCTGACACCTTCCGAACTTGACCATCATCTGAAGCCGATGCACGAACAACACAGGGTTGATCGCACTCCATGAAGACTACTACATTCGAGGCTGGTCGTATCTCTGCATGGCTAGCCCTAAAGAACTCCATGCCAAGTATCACCCGATACTCATCCAACGGTGCCACTGTGAAGTTGGTTACCCCGCGCCAACTCCCTACTCGAGTAGCAATAGCAACTGCCTCCCCTAGAATGGGTTTGGACTGTGAATTCACAGCTTTCATGTTGCTACTGCTTCCCACTACCCTTAGGCCCAAACGTTTAGCTTCTTCCGGGCACATAAAGTTGTGAGTTGCGCCAGTGTCCACCATTCCCACTGTATCTTTACCATTGACGGTAACCGGTATGTACATGAGAGCCTTGTCCGTGGGCTTGCGTGACGTTGATCCCCCATCTATGGCGTTCAACAGTCTCATTGCACCTACCCTCATAGTATCTTCCTTTGGGTCACCATCCGAACCATCTGTCCTTTGCACGGCGTTAGCGGCACGCGCAAAGTCATTCTTTTTGTGTTCGCACTCATATGAGAAATGTTGGCCACCACAATACCAACATTCTTTCTTGAAAGATCCTTTGGCCTTACCCTTCTTCGTATGGTCTTTGTTCCCTTGTTCTTTTGGTGTAGAAGACTCGGCTGGGGTATCTTTTGAAGTGTCCTATCGATTCCCGTTCTTCCAACCATTTTGCCTTTCAGTGTCATGCCTGTCTTTCTTCGGACTAGTTGGCCGACGATTGTCAAGTAGACGCTCCGCCGCCGTTATAGCTTCAGAAAGGGTCTGCGGGTTGATCCTGTTCAGCTCTTGCTCAGCCCACGGCGGTAACCCATTTAGGAACTTGAATAAACGATCTTCCGGGCTCATCGTCTGGATGCTCAACATAAGGGTTTGATATTCCTTGATGTAATCTTGCAACGATCCGTTGTGCCTTAAGCCATCAAGCTTCCTTTTTGCGGCTACTTCAGTATTGCGCGGGAGAAAGTGTTCTCGTAGAGCCTGCTTGAACAGATCCCAAGTGTGGATGTGAGTGAGTCCTGCCTCAGCATCCTCCTGCATGCGACGCCACCACAGCATGGCATCGTCTTCCAGAAACATAGCCACTAGCGCTAGTTTCTCTTCTTCGTCCTCAAGCTGACCAGCCTTGAGGTACAGGTCCATTTGGTAAAGGAAATTCTCCAATACCTGTGCATCACGGCCCCCAGCAAAGGCCTTCGGTTCTCTAACCTTGATGCGATGTGGTCGGTCTACTCCACCACCATGTCCATGCCCATTTGCCAACCAGCGCTCGACACCATCTAATCGAGCCAGCATCTCCAGCTGAGATCGTTCCGAAGCCTGTCTCTCCGGAAGTTGTGTAGATGCACTCTCCTCGAGTCTCTGCAGTCGGGTCTTAACGTCTGCCTCCATCTCTTGGATGCGCTGCTCCAAGCGCTCCACGCGGTCACTCGTCACATCGCAGGTATACTCGCAAGCATCCGTGCGCTGTTCCACGTCTCTCACTACGGTGCTCATCTCGCCCGTCAACCGGTCGAAGCCTTTCGCAGCACGCGCAACTGCAGCATCCAAACAACCTACCAACTTTTCGAGTTTGGTAAGTCTAGCATCCACGTCAGGTAGGATACCTGACGCAGACTCGATAGGGTCGGCCACTGGTACAGCCTTTACCTTCCCCTTTCTACGAATGGGGTCGACGGCCATCTCAATGTCAGTGGCCATGAGTCAACGTGGGGCTTTCGTTGACCAAAGGGTTACCTATTTGCTATCAATACGGAGGGGGTGTGTCCCGCACCCACTCGCAATCCTCCAAACAAGAACCGCTCGGATACCAAAGTTGTCATGCCCCGGCGTTGGAATCACCCAAGGCACGGAACGCGTGACCGGCGCTAGGCTGTGCACAACCTAGCAAGCCTTTCACCAAGGTTGCAGAGGTTCAGCGGAAGCTTAAAGCCTGATGATTGGGGAGGGTCGTTTGGAGGCAGCAAGGATACTTGAGAATAAATAAGAAAGCAGATTGTATTGATAGCAAATAACGGTGCGTGGCCCGCGACACGCTTACAACTCAGATGTGGGACTCTTCCCCCAAATGGGAGTTTATTAATAGAGTTGCCAGGGTGGTTCCCATGTAGGGGCCCTGGTTACACAACCATGGTTCAGTTCGCGGTCGAAGGGTCACACTAGGTTAATTTCCCTAAACCTAACCTAATCCTAGCCTAATCACCTAACCCACCTCACTAAACCTCACCCCAAAACCAACCCACCTAGCTAAACCCTAAACCTCTAAACCACCCCACCTAAACCTAGTACACAATCTACCCAAAACCCCTTGTATTTAAAATATCTGGCCCTACCCTAATACCAGCCCACCATATCACCACACCACCCCCCCCTAGACCACCTTACCACCTCCTCAAAACCAGCCCCACCGCCCTTCAAAAAAGCTATAACCCCCCCCTAGTGGGTGGGTTTTTCAGCTTTCGGGTCCACCACTTCCAACCGATCTCTCCCATCCCCTTCCAGCCCAGCCGACTTCAACCACTTCCTATCGACTCCCAGCCAAGGCTTCCACCTGAGCCACCACCTTGCTCCACCTGCTCCACCACACCCCAGCCGGCTAGGCACTTGTCGCCACCAATGCCTTCGACCGAACCCTCCACTTCAACCACCCGACTGCTCCTCTCTTCCATCCACCGCCTCTCTTTAACCACGGTTAGTACCCCATCCTTCATCTCACCTTTTCTTCACTCCCCCTCCACTCTCAGCCACCTACGCCACCACCACATCACCCTAACACCAATCACCTTCCATCTTACCCATTCGGCCAAGCCTCAACCACTCTAACTACCCGCCATTGCCTAGACACCCTAGCTACACCCGGCCACTCCACTCAACTCCCTAAGACCTACCCATATCATCCCACCACAGCCGGCCACTACCTTACCGCATACCTTAGCTAGCTCCCTTCCCATCCACCATTGCCTAGCCACCCTAGCAGCCCGCCACCACCAAGTCTCCCTAGCAGTCGGCCACTCCAACCGACTATACTACATCCATAGACACTCCCTTAGGCTCTACCTTAGTGCCATACTTCCTAACACTACACCCTCCCTTAGTGACCCGACTTCGTCACCTTAGCCCAACACGCCAAGGCAGCCCCCTCCCTAGCAGCCGGCCACCTTCAAGGCGCCCCTTCCATGCACCTAAGGCACCCAGCCAGCAGCCCCTTTGCCGTCCAACTCCACGGAGCTCCCTCTTGCATCCCAAGGTGAAGGCCAAGCCCACGCTCAAGCAAGGCATCTTCGGACCAGCTATTAGTAAGTGCCTAACTCGGTCCATAGTTGTATACTTGCTTAAAATTAAATTCGATATGGGGTTGTAATAATGGAGCATAGTCTCCCCCCGCTTGTAATAACTTGGCTTGGCACACCCACACACACGTGCACTCTCTTAGCCGTGCATGATTTTGAACACACGGGGGCCTAATCAGCCCCTAAGATATAAATATATATATATATATACTTTAACTTATGTAGGGTTTTGCTTGAGTTGAGTGTGTTGTCTTTCCATTCAAGCACTCACACACATTGAGCCTTCGCTCTTATTTGTAAGACCCAAGTAAGGGCCGTGCTATACTATTTGGGTTTCATTTCATGTTGTGTGTGTAAGTCTTTCAATTCAAGCACTCACACACATTGAGCCTTCGCTCTTATTTGAAAGACCCAAGTAAGGGCCGTGCTATACTATTTGGGTTTCATTTCATGTCGTGTGTGTAAGTCTTTCAATTCAAGCACTCACACACATTGAGCCTTCGCTCTTATTTGTAAGACCCAAGTAAGGGCCGTGTTATACTATTTGGGTTTAATTTCATGTTGTGTGCGTAGTACTTCAATTCAAGCACTCACACACATTGAGCTTTCGCTCTTATTTGAAAGACCCAAGTAAGGGCCGTGTTATACTATTTGGGTTTAATTTCATGTTGTGTGCGTAGTACTTCAATTCAAACACTCACACAGATTGAGCTTTCGCTCTTATTCCCAAGACCTTAATCAAGGCCATATTGCAAGTTATATTTGGGTTTTATTTCATGTCGAGTGTGTAAGTCTTTCAATTCAAGCACACACCCACATTGAGCCTTCGCTCTTATTTGCAAGACCCAAGTAAGGGCCCGTATATACCCTGTATACATATCTCCCTTCGGCATTTACATTACAAGTCATTTCCCTTCGGCATTGTCTTTACAGTCGGGTTTTCCCTTTGGAGTAGCGTGAGTTTGCATTGCATCTATGCCATACCACTAGGTAGGACGCATATTGCATCAAAGCAAACCCCGTACTCCCGCTCAAAATTCGCCCAATGTAGTGGAGTGTTCATAACACACACCTAGGTGGCCCATAAAGGGATAAAAAGAAAGACTTAGGCACGTGCAAATCCACGTGATCTAAAATCTGCAATCACATTTAAAAGACCCGAATCAAACACTGCGAACTGCTTTCGTAGGCTTTTTCTACCCTAAACTCGATTTTTAAAGCATACAGACTGACCCTTGCACATCGGTGCAAGAAGGTCTGCGACGACAAGAGCTCACTTGCTCACAGTCGCCACGTTAGAAGTCAGGATAAAATATATCTTCGCTAGCTTAGGTAAGCTAGCTGGCACGCCCTGTTTATACAAATAGGCCTTAGACACACGAGAGGATCCGCTCCAGGCCCTGAGAAGCTGAAAGGGGAGGCAGGGATTTTCCTGTGTCTACAGCTGGAAAGGATGGCTGAGGTCGGTTGGGCTCGGCTGGGGTCGAAAAGGATGGAAGGCCAAGGTGGAAAAACCTTCAGAACCCGCCCACTAAGGGGGGGGTTTATAGTGTTTTTGAAGGGCGGTTGGGGCTGGTATTAGGACGGTGGTTAGGTGGTTTAGGTAGGGGTGGTGTGGTGATAAGGTGGGCTGGTTTTGGGGAGGGGCCAGATATTTTGATACAAGGGGTTTTGGGTAGATGGTGGGCTAGGTTTAGGTGGAGTGGTTTAGGGGTTTAGGGTTTAGCTAGGTGGGTTGGTTTTGGGGTGAGGTTTAGTGAGGTGGGTTAGGTGATTAGGCTAGGATTAGGTTAGGTTTAGGGAAATTAACCTAGGTTTAGGGAAGGATTAGGGAAGTGGGTTAGGTGATTAGGTTGGGATTAGGCCAGGATTAGGGAAGTGGGTTAGGTGATTAGGTTGGGATTAGGCCGGGATTAGGGAAGTGGGTTAGGTGATTAGGCTAGGTTTAGGACAGGATTAGGGTAAAAGGCTAGGATTAGGGCTTTTTTATTAGGTTTGGTTTAAGGAGCTCCCTTTGCATGACCCATAGGCCTTGTTGCATCATGTTGGTGCAACCCTAGGTTAGGTTTTGGCTAATTACAAGCTTAAACCCACTTTAATTAGGCTAACCCACATGATTAACCCCAAACTTGACACACAAGTCAAGCTTAATACAACCACACTCTAATCTTATCCTCCCCCACTCTCTCTCATGCCAATAATCCCACGTGAATTTCAAGTGGGCCCCACCTCCATTTATGAGAAGGTGATGTGGGCCATGGATGTGGATATTGGATTGGATCTTTGGATCCAAATCCAAATCCAAGTCCATACTTGGGTTTGGATTGGGATCTGGATATATATGGTCCAGATCCAATCCAAACTGAATTCTGACTCCCTCAGGCTGTGTTCGAAACGAACGGTTTGTTCGGGGTCTAACAGCATCAGTACTCCGTCTGCGTTGGGTCTTCGCCAACATGATCGTTCGCTTCTGTTTTCACCTTCCGAAACCGATTTCAAGTAATGTTTTGATGATAACAGGGTCTTGGACGTTCGAGATCCTGGGGGTGGATTCAACACGAGAGTTATTGTGCCGGACTTGACTTGTGCTCCGGTTCTGGGCTCTCTTTAGCTTTTCTGGTCCTGTCTTGATTAGGCCAAGCTGCTTCAGGGTTTCAAAACATGTTTTAAAAAAGTTTTTAAAACCATATTATGCATATTTAAAACATATAAAGTTTAAAACATATGTACAGGGTTGTCTGGAAGGCTCCTGGGTTTCCAGATTCAAAATGGCCCTTTGGGGCTGCTTTTATCAAAACCAGGTTTGTTTCGAGAAATTCGTGGGATTTCGGGGTGTTTACAGATGCCCCTCTTTGGCCTTGTCCAAATTGATTTGGATAAGAGCAAAGATGACAAACACCCCTTTTAATGTCTCCCTAGATCTAACCACGAGGAATATGGGATCGTCCCAATCTTTTAGCAAAATCTCACTTTTAAAACCCTGGTAGGAGGAGATATCACGCCAAAGGGATGTGTATGGAATCTGGTCCTAAGATGGGATCATGTTTATGCAAGTACCATGCGTGGAATGCATATGCCATGGGTGTGGTGCCAAGAGTGGCGACCTCCTAGAGACCAGATGTGGTCGAACTCTAAAGACTTACAAGGCCTACTACTCCCAGTTAAGCCTTTCGAAAATCTTTTGCAAACATTCGAGATGAGTGCATCGGGTTTTGGATTTTGCCAAGAGATCATCTACATACACTTCTACGAGCTCATGAATCTGATCATGAAAGATCGTGGTCATGGCCCGTTGGTATGTGTAAACACCCCGAAATCCCACGAATTTTTCAAACCCATCTGGTTTTGTAAAAGCAGCCCCAAAGGGCCATTTTGAGTCTGGAAACCCAGGAGCCTTCCAGACAACCTGTACATATGTTTTAAACTCTGTATTTCGAAAACATACAATATGGCTTTTAAAACCTTTTTAAAACATGTTTTGAAACCCCGAAGCAGCTTGGCCTAAGACAGGACTAGGAAAGCTAAGAAGAGCCCAGAACCGGAGCATATGTCGAGCCTGGCACAGCAACTCTTGTATCAAATTCACACCCCCAGGATCTCGAACGTCCAAGACCCTGTTATCATCAAAACATCATTTGAAGTCATCTTCGAAAGGCGAAAACAGAGGCGAACGATCATGTTGGTGAAGACCCAACACAGACGGAGCACTGATGCTGTCAGGCCCCGCACAAACCGTTCGTTTCGAACACAGCTTGAAGGAGTCAGAGTTCAGTTTGGATCGGATCTGGACCATATATATCCAGATCCCAATCCAAACCCATGTATGGACTTGGATTTGGATTTGGATCCACAGATCCAATCCAATATCCATATCCATGGCCCACATCACCTTCTCATAAATGGAGGTGGGGCCCACTTGAATTTCACGTGGGATTATGGGCATGAGAGAGAGTGGGGGTGGATAAGATCAAGTATGTGTTGTAATTAAGCTTGACTTGTGTGTCAAGTTTGGGGTTAATCATGTGGGTTAGCCTAATTAAGTGGGTTTAAGCTTGTAATTAGCCAAAACCTAACCTAGGGTTGCACCAACATGATATGGTTAAGGTTTATGGGCCATGCAAAGGGAGCTCCTTCACCTAAACCTAACCCAAAGCACCTAATCCTAGCCTTCCACCCTAATCCACCACTAATCTGAGCCTAAGCACCTAACCCACTTCCCTAATCCCGGCCTAATCCCAACCTAATCACCTAACCCACTTCCCTAATCCTTCCCTAAACCTAGGTTAATTTCCCTAAACCTAGCCTAATCCTAGCCTAATCACCTAACCTAGCTCACTAAACCTCACCCTAGAACCAACCCACCTAACTAAACCCTAAACCTCTAAACCACCCCTAGCCCACAACCTACCCAAACCACTTATTTTAAATATCAGGCCCTACCCTTTCCAGCCCACCTTATCATCATACCACCCTACCTAAACCACCTAACCACTACCCCAAACCCAGCCCTAACCGACCTAACCCAGCCCTATATAAACCCCCCCCTTGGGGGCGGGTTTCATAACCTAGCAGCCCCACCTTCCCAGTCGGGTCCTCCACTTCCCCAGCTTAGCCGAGCCACCACCTGCTCCACATCCCGCCACCACCTGCTCCACATCCCGCCACCACCTGCACCATTACCTTCCAGCCGAGCGCCACCACTACCACCATCATCCGACTGACTCCTTACTACCCGCCATCATCTCTTCACTTGGTAAGTACCCTACATCTTACCTTACTACTTCTTCACTCCCTCTCCACTCTCAGCCACCTAATCCACTCCCATACCACCCTAACACCAGCCATTCCACTTGCTGCCACCAGTCCCCCTTAGCCACTCCTAGCCACCCTAAATACCCGCCACTACCTAACCACCCTAGCTCTATTCGGCCACCCTATCTGGCTCCCTAAGACCTGCCCATATCACCCTACCACACCCACTATACCCACTACCACTTGACCCCATGTCCTAGCTAGTTCCCTTCCCTTACACCACTCCTAGCCACCCCAACAATCCGCCACCATCGAACTCCCCCAATCGGCCACTCCAACCGACTGTCGCCCCTTCACTTGGCTAGCAACCCGCCAACCTTAGGTGCCCCATTAGACCTTCCCTTAAGCTTTCCCTTAGTGCCATACTCCCTTAGTGACCCTACTTAGGTCCTTTAACCCAACACACCAAAAACAAACCCTCCTTAGCAGTCGGCCATCTTCAAGGCGCCCTTCCCGCGCACCCAAGTCATCCAGCCAGCACCCCCCCTTGCCGTTCAACCTCGCGGAGCTCCCTTTTGTAGCCCAAGGCGAAGGCCAAGCCCACGCTCAAGCAAAGCATCTCCGAACCAGCTATTAGTAAGTGCCTAACTCGGTTTTAGTTGTATACTTGCTTGAGATTCAATTCGATACGGGGTTGTAATAACGGAGCATAGTCTCCCCCCGCTTGTAATAACGTGGCTTGGCACACCCACACACGTGCACTCTCTTAGTTATGCATGATTTTGAACACACACAGGCCTAATCAGCCCCTTATACAAGTATATACATATACTTTCATTTTTGTAGGGTTTTGCTTAAGTTGGGTGTGTTGTCTTTCAATTCAAGCACGCACACACATTGAGCCTTCGCTCTTATTTGAAAGACCCAAGTAAGGGCCGACCTATACTATTTGGGTTTTCATTTCATGTCGTGTGTGTAAGTCTTTCAATTCAAGCACTCACACACATTGAGCTTTCGCTCTTATTTGAAAGACCCAAGTAAGGGCCGACCTATACTATTTGGGTTTTCATTTCATGTCGTGTGTAAGTCTTTCAATTCAAGCACTCACACACATTGGGCTTTCGCTCTTATTTGAAAGACCCAAGTAAGGGCCGACCTATACTATTTGGGTTTTCATTTCATGTCGTGTGTGTAAGTCTTTCAATTCAAGCACTCACACACATTGGGCTTTCGCTCTTATTTGAAAGACCCAAGTAAGGGCCGACCTATACTATTTGGGTTTTCATTTCATGTCGTGTGTGTAAGTCTTTCAATTCAAGCACTCACACACATTGAGCTTTCGCTCTTATTTGAAAGACCCAAGTAAGGGCCGTGTTATACTATTTGGGTTTAATTTCATGTCGTGTGTGTAAGTCTTTCAATTCAAGCACGCACCCACATTGAGCCTTCGCTCTTATTTGAAAGACCCAAGTAAGGGCCGTGTTATACTATTTGGGTTTAATTTCATGTCGTGTGTGTAAGTCTTTCAATTCAAGCACGCACCCACATTGAGCCATCGCTCTTATTTGCAAGACCCGAGTAAGGGCCCATATACGTACCCTATATACATATCTCCCTTCGGCATTTACATTTCAAGTCATTTCCCTTCAGTTATTTCCCTTTGGTTATTTCCCTTCGGCATTGTCTTTACATTTCGGGTTTTCCCTTTGGAGTAGCATGAGTTTGCATTGCATCTATGCCATACCACAAGGTAGGACGCATATTGCATCAAAGCAAGCCCCGCTCGAATTCGCCCATGTAGTGGAGTGTTCATAACACACAAACTAGGTGGCCCATAAAGGGATAAAAGGAAAGACTTAGGCACGTGCAAATCCACGTGATCTAAAATCTACAATCGCATATAAAAGCCCGAATTAGACACCTCGAACCGCTTCGTAGGCTTTCTATCCCAAAAACTCGATTTTTGTAAAGCATACAGACTGACCCTTGCGCATCGGTGCAAGAAGGTCTGCGACGACAAGAGCTCACTTGCTCACAGTCGCCACGATTAGAAGTCAGTTTAAAATATATCTTCGCTAGTTTAGGTAAGCTAGCTGGCACGCCCTGTTTACATAAATAGGCCTTAGACGCACGAGAGGATCCACTCCAAGCCCAGAAAAGGCGGGGAGGCATGGGGATTTTCGCGCGTCTACAGTGATTGGCACACCCGGTGGGACGTGAGCCTTTCAAAAATCGAGTTTTAAGGTAGAAGTTTTGCGAAAATTTTGTAAAAATGTGTCATTTTAACTTATTTTCTTTGCTTGTACTTAGGACATTTTGAAAAAGCTTGAAAAGCATGTCAAAATCCAATCCAAGTGAAGTGTCGAGTCAAGGCTCATGCGCATCAAGTTCTCACTCTAGGAGGATTTTCAAAAACAAAATAAAACTAGATGAAATCGAGGACTTGAGAAGGGAGTTTGAGGCCAAAATCGATGCTCTCAGCTAAGAGGCTGAAGTAGGTGATTCATGTTCATCAAATGGTGAACAAAGGCCTAAGAAAAAATCTGAAAAACCTCACAAGCACAAAGAGGCCTCCGTAATAGAAGGCAACCAATACCACGAGTCCTTCACACAAAAGGACCGTAAAGCCCTACAACAGTTGCTGAAAGGGCAGAATAAAAAGAAAAGAAGCTACGCCCTGTCTGATTTCCTTCCTATGGATTACGAAACAGACAGTGACGATGAAATACCGAACTTCCATCAGTATGATGGCATGGGAGACCCTAGGTCTCACTTGCAGCTTTTCTCACGTCGAGCCCATAAGAAAAAAAAGGACTCGATGAAATGGGTGTATTGGTTCCCTTTATCCCTTAAAGGCACAGTTGCCAAATGGCTGGCTGGCTTCCTACGACTTAAGCCAGTTCGCTACTTTTGAAGAGTTAGCGAACTGCTTCATGCAAAGATTTGCACACAACGTAGAAGTCACGCCGACTCTGAATACCTTAAGGGATACAAAGCAAGGCATGAACGAAGACGTACATGCCTTCATTATAAGATAGAGGTCGCTTTTGGGCCAAGTGCGAGAGCCCATATCCGAAGGATACGCAGTCATGCTCATCCTGGATAACTTTAAAAGCGAGTTAAAAACCCTTCTCTCACTCCATGAGATCTCAACTTTCCATAAGTTGATCAAAAAGGCCTCCCTTTTCGAAACCAACTTGCGAAAAGGGACATACGATCACTTGTGGAAAGGAAGTGCCGTTTCCAAAACCCGCTTGGAAAAGCCCATCACATACGGGCTACCCACGATGGACAAGGGGGCAAAGCCCTATAAAATCGCCAATGTCTTGGTGGATCCAAGCATGGCGGGCACTTCCAAAAATTTTGAAAAGTTAGAAAATAATAGGGAGCGAAATTTTCAAAAACCGGTTGAAAAACAGGAGTATACTCCGCTGGGGCAACCTGTGTTAGAGGTCCTAGACCTCTTACTTGCCCAGGGCATGATAGAACTCCTTGAAATCCTCAAAGGAGTAACTTCCAAAGGGGGGTATTTAAACCGATTTTGTAAGTATCATCGACTCAAAGTCCATGATACCAAACGCTGCTTCTCCCTCTTAAATAAAATTGAGAACTTGATAGCAGAAGGCCGGCTCTAGGTCACTGCGAAACCTGAGCCACCTCAAGCTATCTTCAAGGAACCCTTTTCCAAACACGCCAGTGGCAGTGGGAAAGGAAAGGAGGTATGTACCCTCACCATTTCTAAGGAACTAGCGCAAAAACCAGAACCTGGTCGACCCACTTGTGCTCCCATTCTTGTACTGTACATGAAGCCCGCCCAAGTCGTCATTCGGGGACCACCAAAAGTGGAATCCCCGGCAAAACCAGTTTTAAAAATCCAAGGTTCTCCTCAGCTCATCCTTAGAGCCAAAGTTAGCGCGAACCCTAGGCTGGTCATGGGGGAAGTCACTAGATCCGGGAGGATCTATCAACCCCCACACCTTCAAGGTGCTCAAAAGGTGGTCAGTGTGCCTGGCCCCTGAAAAGCATGTATCCCTAGTGTTCTGCCAAAAGCAGATAAGGACAAAGTCATCCTAAATCCTTATGACTTCGAAAACCACCTTTCAAAGATTCCTATTCACATGTCTATCTTAGAGCTTATACAAACCTCGCCTAGGCATAGACTTGTATTAGAGAAAATTCTAGAAAGGGCCAAGGTTGATTCGAACATAAGTCCGGAATGCTTGTCTGCCCAAGTGGCTTTATTAGGAGCAAAATCGCCCATCACTTTCTCGGAAGATGATGTAGATAGACCCTACGAAACCCATAACCAGGCCCTGCATATCGAGGTGGTTCTGAATAACCACTCTCTGGACAGGTGCCTAGTCGATGGTGGAGGAGGGCTCAACATCCTTCCACTTCATGTGGCGTATAAAATCGGAGTCACCTTGACTTCAGTGAACCCAAGCCCCATCGTTATCACTGGATACGATGGGAATGCGTCTAGACCTTTAGGATCCATCGAACTCCCAATGGAAATGGGAGGGATCGAACACACGGGGGTGTTCCATGTCTTGGACATCCACCCCCATTATAACCTGTTGCTGGGAAGGCCCTAGATACATATTTCGTGCGCTGTGCCATCCACCTTCCACAAGTGTGTCAAGATCCCTTTTAGGGACCAGGTCGTAGTGATCCTAGGTGAGAGTCACCCACAGCTTCAAGGGATCATAAACTCCCCTTGTTTATCGAGCTCCCAGGCCCATGAGGCTAACCTGGGGCAAATTATGATTGAGCCACCTCGGCTCGTGTTAAACAACCCTAGGAAGGTTGTATGTGTGAAGGGGCCGCCCAAAGCAGGCCCCCTCCCGATTCTAACCCTTCTAGGACGATCTAAGCGTTCCCTATTTCCAAAGCTCCTGGACAAGAGGCCATATGAGCACAATATGGACGACAGCATGTTCCAGGACCACGACTTGTATTAAACTTTTTCGAAAAACAAAAAGTCGTGGAACATGTTATTAAACATGGGCTACATGCCCTACAATAGTCTAGGGGCACAGAACTAGGGTCTCCTAGAGCCCATCCTTCCTAGGGCCAATCCAAGCCGATATGGGATCGACTATACTCCCCGAATATCGCCGGAGCCACTCCCTGTGACCACCTGGGTCAAGGGTGCCCCGGAACCTGCTTTAGAAGAAACCTACAATTTAGGTCTCCTATTCTGAGTCTAACCCATAGTGTTTTCCCTTTGTAGGTATGACGGAAGATCCCTTTTCTAAAAATACAAAAACATTTGAAAAGCTTAAAATTAAAAAATTCGAAAAACAAGAAAAACCAAAAACAATGGAAAAACAAAAACACGAAAATAGAGTGCTTTGTATAGTTCCCAAAGTTCTTGTTTTACAAAAACCCAAAAAAATCGAAAATTTGGAAAATACCAAAAAGATTTTGTACATAGCTGCTCCTAGTAGGACTTTGACAAAAGAAAAGGATTTCGAAAGAAATGTCGTCTGCATAGCCAGACCAAAAGTTTCGAAATCACTTGAAAATCCAAGTACAAAACCAGGTCATTTTGAAAACCACGCATCAAATTCCCTCGAGTCTATAGCCCACGAGAATGATCAAAGCCCGGAAGTGGATCCCCTTGAGGAAGATCCCACTTCTGAGCTCTCAGAATTTCATAAGATTCTCGATTTTGAAAAACCTTCCCAATCAGTAGGAGGAGATTTCATAGACGTGAACCTAGGGGATGATTCCAATCCCAAAACCATCAAAATAGGCGCATGCTTGCATGAAACTGAAAGGTTAGCATTCATTGCATTTCTACGAACCTATTTAGATGTATTTGCATGGACGTATGAAGACATGCTGTGCATAGATCCCAGCATTGTCGAGCATCGTCTTCCCTTAGATGTAGGTGTAAAACCCGTAAAGCAGAAGCTTAGGAAAATACACCCGAATGTACACACGCAAGTCAAAGAGGGTTTAGAAGATCTGCTAAAAGCCATATTTATAAAACCCATTGCGTACTCTGATTGGTTATCAAATATTGTTGTAGTTCAAAAAACCAATGGGAAAATTCGAATATGCATCGATTTCAGAAACCTGAATAAAGCCACTCCAAAGGATAATTATCCTTTACCAAACATAGATTTGATAGACGATAGTACTCCAAATCATGAAATGTTTTCATTTATGGATGGCTATTCAGGCTATAATCAAATCAAACTAAGTCCACGAGATCAGGGTAAGACCGCCTTCACAACCCCATGGGGCACGTACTGCTATACAGTCATGCCCTTTGGTTTGAAAAATGCCGGTGCAACATACCAACGAGCCATGACCACGATCTTCCATGATCAAATCCATGAGCTTGTAGAAGTGTATGTAGATGATCTCTTAGCAAAATCCAAAACCCGATGCACCCATATCGAATGTTTACAAAAGATTTTCGAAAGGCTTAGGCTTTTGTGGACGGGCGAAAATCCCCGCCTCTCACCTTTTTCAGGGCCCGGAGTGGATCCTCTCGTGTGTCTAAGGCCTATGTATGCAAACAGGGCGTGCCAGCTAGCTTACTTAAGCTAGCGAAGATATTTTTAATACTGACTTCTAAACGTGGCGACTGTGAGCAAGTAAGCTCTTGTCGTCGCAGACCTTCTTGCACCGATGCGCAAGGGTCAGTCTGTACGCTTTACAAAAATCGAGTTTTTGGGATAGAAAGCCTAAGTCTTTCCTTTTATCCCCTCTTGGGTTCGAGGTGTCTAATTCGGGCTTTTATATGCGATTGTAGATTTAAGATCACGTGGATTTGCACGTGCCTAAGTCTTTCCTTTTATCCCTTTATGGGCCACCTAGTTTGTGTGTTATGAACACTCCACTACATGGGCGAATTCGAGCGGGGCTTGCTTTGATGCAATATGCGTCCTACCTTGTGGTATGGCGTAGATGCAATGCAAACTCACGCTACTCCAAAGGGAAAACCCGAAATGTAAAGACAATACTGAAGGGAAATAACCGAAGGGAAATAACCGAAGGGAGATATGTATATAGAGTATGTATATGAGCCCTTACTCGGGTCTTGCAAATAAGAGCGAAGGCTCGATGTGGGTGCGTGCTTGAATTGAAAGACTTACACACACAACATGAATTTAAACCCAAATATAAATTGCAGTATGGCCTTGACTAAGGTCTTGGGAGTAAGAGCGAAGGCTCAATGTGTGTGAGAGTGCTTGAATTGAAGTACTACACACACTACATAAATGAAACCCAAATATAACTGCAATAAGTCCTTTACTATGGTCTTGTGAATAAGAGTGAAGGCTCAATGTGTGTGAGAGTGCTTGAATTGAAAGACTTACACACACGACATGAAATGAAACCCAAATAGTATAGGTCGGCCCTTACTTGGGTCTTTCAAATAAGAGCGAAAGCTCAATGTGTGTGAAAGTGCTTGAATTGAAAGACTTACTCACACGACATGAAATGAAACCCAAATAGTATAGGTCGGCCCTTACTTGGGTCTTTCAAATAAGAGCGAAAACTCAATGTGTGTGAGTGCTTGAATTGAAAGACAATGCACCCAACTTAAGCAAAAACCCTTCGAAAAGGAAAGTATATATATATATATATACTTATGTATTAGGGGCTGATTAGGCCCATGTGTGTTCAAAATCGTGCACAACTAAGAGAGTGCACGTGTGTGGGTATGCCAAGCCATGTTATTACAAGCGGGGGGAGACTATGCTCCGTTATTACAATCCCGTATCAAATTGAATCTCAAGCAAGTATACAACTAAAGACCGAGTTCAGGCACTTACGAGTAGCTGGTCCGTAGAGGCCTTGCTTGAGTGTGGGCTTGGCCTTCGCCTTGGGCTGCAAACGGGAGCTTCGTGACGGTGAATGACAAAGGGTGCTGGCCGGGTGCAAGTGGGGCACGGGATGGGCACCTCGAAGGTGGCCGGCTGCAAGTGGGTGTCGCCTTGATGTGGGGAATTAAAGGGGATGGGCCAAGTGAATATGTAGGGTCACGAATCGAGAGTATAAAGTGTTAGGGAATATGGACCTAAGGGGAGTTTAAGGGAAGGCCGAATGGGAGTCCTAGGGGAGAAGAGATGGCTGGCCAGGTGTAGTTAGGTAGTGGCTGGTGGTTTAGGTTGTGATAGGTTCGGCTGGGCGAGAATGGTGGCAGCAAAGGGCTGATGTGTAGGTAAGGTGGTGGTATGGTGGGTGGCTAGGAGTGGAGAGGGAGTAGAGAAGGAGCTAGGTAGAGTGGGGGGGTACTTACCGAATGGGGAGAAGGTGGTGCTCGGTTGGGCTTGGGGAAGGCAGTGAGGCTTGGCCGGGAGGTGGTGGAGATGGCGGTGCAAGCTGTGGTGGGATGGAGAGATGGTGGTGGTGCAGGCGGCGCAGGTGGAGCAGCTGAGGCAGGTTCGGCTGGGCTGGGAAGTGGGGGAAAGAGAGGGCCCGGCTGGGATTGGTGAGGGGTTCTAGCTTGGAAAACCCGCCCCCAAGGGGGGGGGGGTTTATATAGGGATGGGTAGGTCGGTTAGGGTTGGGTTTGGGGTAGTGGTTAGGTGGTTTAGGTAGGGTGGTATGAAGATAAGGTGGGCTGGAAAGGGTAGGGCCAGATATTTTGAAAACTAGTGGTTTGGGTAGATTGTGGGCTAGGGGTGGTTTAGGGGTTTAGGGCTAGGTTAGGTGGTTGGGTTTTAGGGTGAGGTTTAGTGAGCTAGGTTAGGTGATTAGGCTAGGTTTAGGCTAGGTTTAGGGAAATTAACCTAGGTTTAGGGAAGGATTAGGGAAGTGGGTTAGGTGATTAGGTTGGGATTAGGCCGGGATTAGGGAAGTGGGTTAGGTGATTAGGCTCAGATTAGGAGTGGATTAAGGGGGTAGGCTAGGATTAGGTGTTTTGGGTTAGGTTTAGGTGAAGGAGCTCCCTTTGCATGGCCCATAGACCTTAACCACCTCATGTTGGTGCAGCCCTAGGTTAGGTTTTGGCTAATTACAAGCTTAAACCCACTCAATTAAGCTAACCTACATGATTTACCCCAAACTTGACACACAAGTCAAGCTTAATTACAACACTCTTGATATTATTCATCCCCACTCTCTCTCATGCCCATAATCCCACATGAATTTCAAGTGGGCCCCACCTCCATTTATGAGAAGGTGATGTGGGCCAAGGATATGGATGTTGGATTGGATCTTTGGATCCAAATCCAAATCCAAGTCCACGTATGGGTTTGGATTGGGATCTGGATATATATGGTCCAGATCCAATCCAAACTGAACTCTGACTCCTTCGAGCTGGGTTCGAAATGAACGATTTGTGCGGGGCCTGACAGCTTCAGTACTCCGTCTGCGTTGGGTCTTCGCCAACATGGTCGTCTACCTCCGTTTTTGCCTTCCGGAGATGACTTCAAATGACATTTTGATAAGAACAGGGTCTTGGACGTTCGAGATCCTGGGGGTATGGATGTGATACAAGAGCTACTGCGCCGGGCTCGACATGTGCTCCGGTTCCGGGCTCTTCTTAGCTCTCCTGGTCCTGTCTTGATCGGACTAACCTGCTTCGGGGTTTGAAAAACGTGTTTTCACAGGTTTTCAAAAGCTATATTACATATTTTTGAAATATGAAGTATAAAACGTATATATAGAGTTGTCTGGAAGGCTCCTGGGTTTCCAGACTCAAAATGGCCCTTTGGGGCTGCTTGTATAAAACCAGATGGATTTTGAGAAATTCGTGGGATTTCGGGGTGTTTACAGATGCCCCTCTTTGGCCTTGTCCAAATAGATTTGGATAAGGGCAAAGATGACAAACACCCCTTTCAATGTCTCCCTAGATCTATCCACGAAGAATATGGGATCGTCCCATTTTTAGCAAAATCTCAATTTACAAACTCTGGTAGGAGGAGATATCACGCCAAAGGGTTTACTATGGAATCTGGTCCTAAAATGGGATCATGTTCATGGAAGTACCATGCGTGGAATGCATATGACATGGGTGTGGTGCCAAAAGTGGCGACCTCCCAAGGACCAGATGTGGTCGAACTCTAGAGACTTACAAGGCCTACTGCTCCAAGTGAGCAAATCCTATGCTGTTCGATGTTCAGTTTTCAAAACTTATTTACAAAAGCTATTTACAATAGGGACAACTGTCTTGAGCCTCGATCCTAAGGATCTCGAGCTCTTCGTGCTTGCCCTTGTTTGAGTCTTAACACTCGCTTATCTAGCGGAGGTTTTATAAGAAAACAAGGCATATTTCAAATTCCTACGCCTTACTCAAAACGTCGAATTCTCAAACAAGATGAAATTCAAGTAAGTAAATCCTATTTTTACTTTAGGATTCCTCGAAATGAACCATGCTTTAGCTTGGGATAAGCCAGGGATGGGAAAGAGATACCATGGTCCCTTCTGAAGCGTCCCGTGGTTTGAGGCACAGAAGGCGGAAAACTGCTCTTTTTGAGCTTTTTGGCCTCTTTTTCCTTTTTTTCATCGAGGGTCTCCCTTTGGGAGTATTTTTTCTTTAATCCCTCTTTTTTTTAAGAGAATCGATTTTTCTTTTAAATTCTGGTTTCTTTCTTTTGGAAAGAGACTTTGAATGGGAAATTCCCTTTTGTTTTGGGCCTTTGTTTTCCTTTTTGAAGGAGAAGAGAAGAGGGGAGGACTTATCCCAAGCCTACACTCGATCCATTGCAGATCAGCCTATTTAGAAATAGCATGTACCACTTGCAAGTATGTTGCTATGTTCAACTAGGCCTTTCTTTGTAAGAAGAAGGATTTTGAAATGTAACCACGATTTTGAAGACTCCGCTCTTTCACAAGTGCGAATTCTCTCACTCAGGGTCACACGAGTTCGCCTTTGCACCTTATTCACATGTCTCAGGGCAGTTATCCCTTAAAAATTTTTGAAAACTAGAATTTAATCCAGATCCTACACATGATACTTCTTTAAGTATTGAATATTGATAGGATCTGCTAAATTCCTACCTTCTACATCGATCAACCAATACGAATTGTTCGTAGTGGTTGCTCGTACAACATAGGGTCCATCCCAGTTGGGGTGCCACTTGCCTAGGGGGTGTGGGCCACGATGGTGGATGGTTTTTAAGACCAGATCTCCCACTTCAAAGTGGCGAGGTCTCATGTGTTTGCTATGATGTCGGGCTATCCTTTGCCGGTATGCACGAGCATGATCCATGGCAAGGAGTCGCCTCTCATCTAGCAAATCTAGTTCGGCCATCCTAGCATGCTGAAGCGTCTCTAGGGGGAGGTCGAGTGCTATGGATGTATGGAATGAATGCAGTTGAGTATGAATGGGAAGAATGGTGTTTGTGCCATAGACCAATTCGAATGGTGTGGCATTCGTGGGAGTCCGGATGGAAGTCCTATACGCCCATAAGGCTTCATCCAGCTTCTCGTGCCACGTCCTACCCTTCTCTAAGGTTTTCTCAATAATACTAATGAGAGTCTTGTTTGTGGCTTCGGCTTGGCCGTTGCCTTGAGGGTAGTAGGGCGAGGAGAAGTGGTGAGTTATGCCATACGTGTTGCACAACTTAACCATCCGCTCATTCTTGAATGGGGTATCATTATCAGACACAAGGTCTCGTGGAACCCCAAATCGAGCCAAGATATTCCTCCGGATGAAAGCCACCACATGTTGCCCCATTACATTGGTTAGGGAAATGGCTTCCACCCACTTGGAGAAATACTCCGTGGCTGCTAAAATAAATCGATGCCCATTCAAGGCCTTTGGAAATATTGGGCCTACGATGTCAAGCCCACATGGTAAATGGCCAGGGGTTGACTACAGAATGTAGTGCAGATGAAGGGATATGAATGGAGTGCCCATGCACTTGACATGGATGACACTTCCTAACATGATCGTGACAATCCTTTTTCAGGGTGGACCAAAAATAGCCCCCTCTAAGTATTTTCATCGCCATCATGTTGGTGTTAACATGACCTCCACATTCTCCATCGTGGAACTCATGCATCACTATCCTAGCCTCCTCTAGGTCGGTACACGTAAGCAGAATGCCGGTAAAACTTTTTTTGTATAAAACCCTACCCAAAATTGTGTATCGGGTCGAAATCTTACGAATGAATGCCTTATCTTTGGATGTGGCATCCTCGGTGAATCCCCCATTTTCTAAAAATTGTTTTATGTCATAAAACCAGGGTTTTTCAATAGACTCTGGGTTGTTTTGGCAAATATCTAAGTCGTGTGTGGATGGGTGGGGCGCATGCCATATTTCCAAAGATCTGGTCCCTGAAATGGGATCGACCTGCAGGCCTGAACCCAAGGAGGAGATGGCATCGGCGATGCCATTGTCCTCTCTTCCTATGTGTGTGAGTTTACACGACTGGAAGGATTGGACCAATCGAGTGGCCAACTCGTGATATGGAAGTAGTTTCTCATTACGTACTTGCCAAATTTTCAAAACTTGGTTTATGACAAGGAGTGAATCTCCAAAGACCTCGATGCATGATGCCCCTAGAGTTTTCGAAATCCTCAAGCCTTGTATGAGTGCTTCATACTCAGCTACGTTGTTAGAACATTCGAAATCTAAGCGGACTGCTATGGGAATCTCGCCCTTTTCAGGAGAGATTAGGATGACCCCAGCACCAGCCCCTCGTTGGTTTCGTGCCCCATCGAAGTGCATCTTCCACACTTGGTTTTCGAAAGAATTTGCCAAAATGTGGTTTTGAAAATGATTTTGCAAGATGCCTTCCTCAGAAATTTCGACAAGAGTGGGATATGCATCCTCTAAGGGGAATTCAGCCACCTAATCTGCTAGGGCTTGCCCCTTAATGGAGAGCTGGTGATGGTATTTCAGATCATACTCCATTAGAAGGAGTTGCCATTTGCCCAATCTACCCGTGAGAATGGGTTTTTCGAACAAGTGCTTGATTGGATCAAGCTTGGACACTATCCAGATCTCATGATCTAGGAAATAGTGTCTGAACTTCTGCAGGCCCAGACTAGGGCCAAGCACGTCTTCTCCATGGCTTGAAAATTTCGTTCATAAGCCACGAGAGTTTTCGAAATATAGTAGATGGCATACTCCTTGTGGGTGTCATCCTCGTATTGAGCCAACAGGGCTCCTAAAGCATTTACATGCATGGAGATGTATAATAAAAGTGGTTTTCCTTGCTTTGGAGGGTTCAAAACGGGGGGATTGACCAAGTATGCCTTCAGTCTCTCGAAGGACTTTTGGCATTCGTCATCCCATAAGAATTTCGTACCCTTCCTCAACAGTTTGTTGAAGGGTTCGCATCTAGTTGCCAGATTCGATATGAATCGGCGAACGGATTGTAATCGACCTTGGAGGCTACGGATTTGGGTGAGATTGGAGGGTGGAGCCATGTCTATGATGGCTCGACACTTAGAGGGGTCGACTTCTATTCCCCTTTGGCTCACCATAAAGCCTAGAAGCTTCCCTGATTCTACCCCGAACACACATTTTTGAGGGTTTAGCTTTACTTTGTAAAGCCTAAGCCTTTCGAAAATCTTTTGTAAACATTCGATATGGGTGCATCGGGTTTTGGATTTTGCCAAGAGATCATCTACATACACTTCTACAAGCTCATGAATTTGATCATGGAAGATCGTGTTCATGGCTCGTTGGTATGTTGCGCCGGCATTTTTCAAACCAAAGGGCATGACTGTATAGCAGTACGTGCCCCATGGGGTTATGAATGCGGTCTTACCCTGATCTCGTGGACTTAGTTTGATTTGATTATAGCCTGAATAGCCGTCCATAAATGAAAACATTTCATGATTTGCAGTACTATCGACTATCAAATTTATGTTTGGTAAAGGATAATTATCCTTTGGAGTGGTTTTATTCAGGTTTCTGAAATCGATGCATATTCGAATTTTCCCATTGGTTTTTCGAACCACAACGATATTTGACAACCAATCAGAATACACAATGGGTTTTATAAATCCGGCTTTTAGCAGATCTTCTAAACCCTCTTTAACTTGCGTGTGTACATTCGGGTGTATTTTCCTAAGCTTCTGCTTTATGGGTTTTACACCTGCATCTAAGGGAAGACGATGTTCGACAATGCTGGGATCTATGCCTGGCATGTCTTCATACGTCCATGCAAACACATCTAAATAGGTTCGTAGAAATGCAATGAATCCTAACCTTTCGGTTTCATGCAAGCATGCACCTATTTTGATGGTTTTGGGATTGAAATTATCCCCTAGGTTCACCTCTATGAAATCTCCTCCTACTAATTGGGAAGGTCTTTCAAAATCGAGAATTCTATGAAATTCTGGGAGCTCAGAAGTAGGATCCTCCTCAAGGGGATCCACTTCTGGGCTTTGATCATTCTCGTGGGCTATAGACCTGAGGGAACTTGATGCATGGTTTTCAAAATGACCTGGTTTCTTTCGAAATTTTTTTTCTGGCTATGCAGACGACGTTTCTTTCGAAATCCTTTTCTTTTGCCAAAGTCCTACCAGGAGCAGCTATGTACAAAATCTTTTTGGTATTTTCCAAATTTTTGATTTTTTTGGGTTTTTGTAAAACAAGAACCTTGGGAACTATACAAAGCACTCTTTTTCCGAGTTTTTGTTTTTCCATTGTTTTTGGTTTTTCTTGTTTTTCGATTTTTTTTATTTTAAGTTTTTCAAATGTTTTTGGTATTTTTAGAAAAGGGATCTTCCGTCATACCTACAAAGGGAAAACACTACGGGTTAGACTCGGAATAGGAGATCTAAACCGTAGGTCTCTTCTAAGACAGGCTCCGGGGCACCCTTGACCCAGGTGGTCATAGGGGGTGGCTCCGGCGGTATTCGGGGAGTATAGCCGATCCCATATCGGCTTGGGTTGGCCCTAGGAAGGATGGGCTCTAGGAGACCCTGGTTCTGTGCCCCTAGACTCTTGTAGGGCGTGCAACCCATGTTCAACAACATGTTCCATGACTTTTTGTTTTTCGAAAAAGTTGGATATAAGTCGTGGTCCTGGAACATGCTGTAGACGCGCGAAAATCCCCGCCTCTTTGCCTTTTTCAGGGCTCGGAGCGGATCCTCTCGTGTGTCTAAGGCCTATGTATGCAAACAGGGCATGCCAGCTAGCTTACTTAAGCTAGCGAAGATATATTTAACACTGACTTCTAAACGTGGCGACTGTGATTAAGTAAGCTCTTGTCGTCGCAGACCTTCTTGCACCGATGCGCAAGGGTCAGTCTGTACGCTTTGCAAAAATCGAGTTTTTGGAGAGAAAGTCTACGAAGCGGTTCGAGGTGTCTATTTCGGGTCTTTAAAATGCGATTGCATGTTTTAGATCACGTGGATTTGCACGTGCCTAAGTCTTTTCTTTTATCCCTTTTCGGGCCACCTAGTTTGTGTGTTATGAACACTCCACTACATGGGCGAATTCGAGCGGGGCTTCCTTTGATGCAATATGTGTCCTACCTCGTGGTATGGCGTAGATGCAATGCAAACTCACGCTACTCCAAAGGGAAAACCCGAAATGTAAAGACAATACTGAAGGGAAATGACCAAAGGGAAATAACCGAAGGGAAATAACCAAAGGGAGATATGTATATAGAGTATGTATATGAGCCTTTACTCGGGTCTTGCAAATAAGAGCGAAGGCTCAATGTGGGTGCGTGCTTGAATTGAAAGACTTACACACACGACATGAAATTAAACCCAAATATAAATTGCAGTATGGCCTTGACTAAGGTCTTGGGAGTAAGAGCGAAGGCTCAATGTGTGTGAGAGTGCCTGAATTGAAGTACTACACACACGACATAAATGAAACCCAAATATAACTGCAATAAGGCCTTTACTAAGGTCTTGGGAAAAAGAGCGAAGGCTCAATGTGTGTGAGAGTGCTTGAATTGAAAGACTTACACACACAACATGAAATGAAACCCAAATAGTATAGGTCGGCCCTTACTTGGGTCTTTCAAATAAGGGCGAAAGCTCAATGTGTGTGAGTGCTTGAATTGAAAGACAACGCACCCAACTTAAGCAAAAACCCTTCGAAAATGAAAGTATATATATACACTTATGTATTAGGGGCTGATTAGGCCCGTGTGTGTTCAAAATCGTGCACAACTAAGAGAGTGCACGTGTGTGGGTGTGCCAAGCCACGTTATTACAAGCGGGGGGAGACTATGCTCCGTTATTACAACCCCGTATCAAATTGAATCTCAAGCAAGTATACAACTAAAGACCGAGTTTAGGCACTTACGAGTAGCTGGTCCATAGAGGCCTTGCTTGAGCGTGGGCTTGGCCTTCGCCTTGGGCTGCAAACGAGAGCTCCACGAGGGTGGATGACGAAGGGTGCTGGCCAGCTGCAAGTGGGGCGCGGGATACGCGCCTCGAAGGTGGCCGGCTGCAAATGGGTGTCGCCTTGATGTGGGGGATTTAAGGGGCTGGGCCAAGTGAGTGTGTAGGGTCACTAGGAGAGCCTAGAGTATTGGGGAGTATGGACCTAAAGGGGGTTTAAGGGAAGGCCGAATGGGAGTCTTATAGGGTAGCCGGATGTAGATGGGATGGTTAGGTAGTGGCCGGTAGTTTAGGTTGTGCTAGGTTCGGCTAAGGGAGAATGGTGGCAGCAAAGGGCTGATGTGTAGGTGAGATGATGGTATGGTGGGTGGCTAGGAATGGAGAGGGAGTAGAGAAGGATTTAGGTAGAGGTGGGGGGTGCTTACCGAATGGGGAGAAGGTGATACCCGGCTGGGAGAAAGGTGGGCAGGCTGTGAAGCTCGGCTGGAAGGTGGTGGAGATGGTGGTGCGAGCTGTCGTGGGATGGTGGTGGTGCAGGCGGCGCAGGTGGAGCAGCTGGGCAGGTTCGGCTGAGCTAGGAAGTGGGGGAAAGAGAGGGCCCGGCTGGGATTGGTGAAGGGTTCTAGCTTGAAAAACCCGCCCCCAAGGGGGGGGTTTAAATAGGGATGGGTAGGTCGGTTAGGGCTGGGTTTGGGGTAGTGGTTAGGTGGTTTAGGTTGGGTGGTATGTAGATAAGGTGGGCTGGAAAGGGTTGGGCCAGATATTTTGAAAACTAGTGGTTTAGGTAGATTGTGGGCTAGGGGTGGTTTAGGGGTTTAGGGCTAGGTGAGGTGGTTGGGTTTTAGGGTGAGGTTTAGTGAGCTAGGTTAGGTGATTAGGCTAGGTTTAGGCTAGGTTTAGGGAAATTAACCTAGGTTTAGGGAAGGATTAGGAAAGTGGGTTAGGTGATTAGGTTGGGATTAGGCCGGGATTAGGGAGGTGGGTTAGGTGATTAGGCTCAAATTAGGGGTGGATTAGGGTGGTAGGCTAGGATTAGGTGTTTTGGGTTAGGTTTAGGTGAAGGAGCTCCCTTAGCATGGCCCATAGACCTTAGCCACTTCATGTTGGTGCAGCCCTAGGTTAGGTTTTGGCTAATTACAAGCTTAAACCCACTCAATTAGGCTAAACCACATGATTAAACCCAAACTTGACACACAAGTCAAGCTTAATTACAACACTCTTGATATTTTCCATCCCCACTCTCTCTCATGCCCATAATCGCACGTGAATTTCAAGTGGGTCCCACCTCCATTTATGAGAAGGTGATGTGGGCCATGGATATGGATATTGGATTGGATCTCTGGATCCAAATCCAAATCCAAGTCCACATATGGGTTTGGATTGGGATCTGGATATATATGGTCCAGATCCAATCCAAACTGAACTCTGACTCCTTCGAGCTGGGTTCGAAACGGACGATTTGTGCGGGGCCTGACAGCATCAGTACTCCGTCTGCGTTGGGTCTTCGCCAACATGGTCGTCCGCCTCCGTTTCTGCCTTCCGGAGATGACTTCAAATGACATTTTGATAATAACAGGGTCTTGGACGTTCGAGATCCTGGGGGTGTGAATCAGATACAAGAGTTGCTGTGCCGGGCTCGACGTGTGCTCCGGTTCCGGGCTCTTCTTAGACTTTGCTGGTCCTGTCTTGATCGGGCCAAGCCGCTTCGGGGTTTCAAAAACGTGTTTTAACAGGTTTTCAAAAGCTATATTACATATTTTTGAAGTATGAAGTTTAAAACGTATATACAGAGTTGTCTGGAAGGCTCCTGGATTTCTAGACTCAAAAATGGCCCTTTGGGGCTGCCTTTACAAAACCAGATTTGTTTAAGAAATTCATGGGATTTCTGGGTGTTTACAGATGCCCCTCTTTGGCCTTGTCCAAATAGATTTGGATAAGGGCAAAGATGACAAACACCCCTTTTAGTGTCTCCCTAGATCTAGCCACGAAGAATATGGGATCGTCCCATTTTTAGCAAAATCTCAATTTACAAACTCTGGTAGGAGGAGATATCACGCCAAAGGGTCTTACTATGGAATCTGGTCCTAAATGGGATCATGTTCATGCAAGTACCATGCGTGGAATGCAAATGACATGGGTGTGGTGCCAAGAGTGGCAACCTCCCAAAGACCAGATGTGGTCGAACTCTAGAGACTTACAAGGCCTACTGCTCCAAGTGAGCAAATCCTATGCTGTTCGATGTTCGGTTTTCAAAACTTATTTACAAAAGCTATTTACAAAAAAAAGGACAACTGTCTTGAGCCTCGATCCTAAGGATCTCGAGCTCTTCGTGCTTGCCCTTGTTTGAGTCTTAACACTCGCTTATCTAGCGGAGGTTTTATAAGAAAACAAGCTTCATTTCAAATTCCTACGCCTTACTCGAAACGTCGAATTCTCAAACAAGATGAAATTCAAGTAAGTAAATCCTATTTTTACTTTAGGATTCCTCGAAATGAACCATGCTTTAGCTTGGGATAAGCCAGGGATGGGAAAGAGATACCACGGTCCCTTCTGAAGCGTCCGGTGGTTTGAGGCATAGAAGGCGGAAAACTACTCTTTTTGAGCTTTTTGGCCTCTTTTTTCTTTTTTCATAGAGGGTCTCCCTTTGGGAGTATTTTTTCTTTAATCCCTCTTTTTTTATAAGAGAATCGATTTTTCTTTTAAATTCTGGTTTCTTTCTTTTGGAAAGAGACTTTGAATGGGAAATTCCCTTTTGTTTTGGGCCTTTGTTTTCCTTTTGGAAGAAGAAGAGAAGAGGGGAGGACTTATCCCAAGCCTACACTCGATCCATTCCAGATCAGCCTATTTAGAAATAGCACGTACCACTTGCAAGTATCTTGCTATGTTGAACTAGGCCTTTCTTTGTAAGAAGAAGGATTTTGAAATGTAACCACGATTTGGAAAACTCCACTCTTTCACAAGTGCGAATTCTCTCACTCAGGGTCACACGAGTTCGCCTTTGCACCTTGTTCATATGTCTCAGGGCAGCTATCCCTTAAAATTTTCGAAAAATGGAACTTAATCCAGATCCTACACATGATACTTCTTTAAGTATTGAATATTGATAGGATCTGCTAAATTCCTACCTTCTACATCGATCAACCAATACGAATTGTTCGTAGTGGTTGCTCGTACAACATAGGGTCCATCCCAGTTGGGGCGCCACTTGCCTAGGGGCTGTGGGCCACGATGATGGATGGTTTTTAAGACCAGATCTCCCACTTCAAAGTGGCGAGGTCTCATGTGTTTGCTATAATGTCGGGCTATCCTTTGCCGGTATGCACGAGCATGATCCATGGCAAGGAGTCGCCTCTCATCTAGCAAATCTAGTTCGGCCATCCTAGCATGCTGAAGCATCTCTAGGGGAAGGTCGAGTGCTATGGATGTATGAAATGAATGCAGTTGAGTATGAATGGGAAGAATGGCGTTTGTGCCATAGACCAACTCGAATGGTGTGGCATTCATGGGAGTCCGGATGGAAGTCCTATAAGCCCATAAGGCTTCATCCAGCTTCTCGTGCCACATCCTACCCTTCTCTAAGGTTTTCTCAATAATACTAATGAGAGTCTTGTTTGTGGCTTCGGCTTGGCTGTTGCCTTGAGGGTAGTAGGGCGAGGAGAAGTGGTGAGTTATGCCATACGTGTTGCACAACTTAACCATCCGCTCGTTCTTGAATGGGGTACCATTATCGAACACAAGGTTTCGTGGAACCCCAAATCGAGCCAAGATATTTCTCCGGATGAAAGCCACCACATGTTGCCCCATTACATTGGTTAGGGAAATGGCTTCCACCCACTTGGAGAAATACTCCGTGGCTACTAAAATAAATCGATGCCCATTCGAGGCCTTTGGAAATATTGGGCCTACAATATCAAACGCCCACATGGTAAATGGCCAGGGGCTGACCACGGAATGCAATGCAGATGATGGGATATGAATGGCGTGCCCATGCACTTGACATGGATGACACTTCCTAACATGATCGTGACAATCCTTTTTCAGGTGGACCAAAAATAGCCCCCTCTAAGTATTTTTATTGCCATCATGTTGGCATTAACATGACCTCCACATTCTCCATCGTGGAACTCATGCATCACTATCCTAGCCTCCTCTAGGTCGATACACCTAAGCAGAATGCCGGTAAAACTCTTTTTGTATAAGACCCCACCCAGAATGGTGTATCGGGTCGAAATCTTACGAATGAATGCCTTATCTTTGGATGTGGCATCCTCGGTAAATCCCCCATTTTCTAAAAATTGTTTTATGTCATAGAACCAAGGTTTTTCAATAGACTCTGGGTTGTTTTGGCAAATATCCAAGTCGTGTGTGGATGGGTGGGGTGCATGCCATATTTCCAAAGATCTGGTCCCTAAAATGGGATCGACCTTCAGGACTGAACCCAAGGAGGAGAGGGCATCGGCGATGCCATTGTCCTCTCTTCCTACGTGTGTGAGTTTACACGATTGGAAGGATTGGACCAATCGAGTGGCCAACTCGTGATATGGAAGTAGTTTCTCATTACGTACTTGCCAAATTTTCAAAACCTGGTTTATGACAAGGAGTGAATCTCCAAAGACCTCGATGCATGATGCCCCTAGAGTTTTCGAAATCCTTAAGCCTTGTATGAGTGCTTCATACTCAGCTACGTTGTTGGAACATTAGAAATCTAAGCGGACTACTATGGGAATCTCGCCCTTTTCAGGGGAGATTAGGATGACCCCGGCACCAGCCCCTCGTTGGTTTCGTGCCCCATCGAAGTGCAGCTTCCACACTTGGTTTTCGAAAGAGTTTGCCAAAATGTGGTTTTGAAAATGGTTTTGCAATATGCCCTCATCAGGCATTTCGACAAGAGTGGGATATGCGTCCTCTAAGGGGAATTCAGCCACGTAATCTGCTAGGGCTTGCCCCTTAATGGAGATCTGGTGATGGTATTTCAGATCATACTCCATTAGAAGGAGTTGCCATTTGCCCAATCTACCAGTGAGAATGGGTTTTTCGAACAAGTGCTTGATTGGATCAAGCTTGGACACTATCCAGATCTCATGATCTAGGAAGTAGTGTCTGAACTTCTGGCAGGCCCAGACTAGGGCCAAGCACGTCTTCTCCATGGCTTGATAATTTCGTTCATAAGCCAAGAGAGTTTTCGAAATGTAGTAGATGGCATACTCCTTATGGGTGTCATCCTCGTATTAAGCCAATAGGGCTCCTAAAGCATTTACATGCACGGAGATGTATAATAAAAGCGGTTTTCCTTGCTTTGGAGGATTCAAAACAGGGGGATTAACCAAGTATGCCTTCAGTCTCTCGAAGGACTTTTGGCATTCGTCATCCCATAAGAATTTCGTACCCTTCCTCAACAGTTTGTTGAAGAGTTGCCAGATTCGATATGAATCGGCGAACGGATTGTAATCGACCCTGGAGGCTACGGATTTGGGTGATATTGGAGGGTGGAGCCATGTCTATGATGGCTCGACACTTAGAGGGGTCGACTTCTATTCCCCTTTGCTTACCATAAAGCCTAGAAGCTTCCCTGATTCTACCCCGAACACACATTTTTGAGGGTTTAGCTTTACTTTGTAAAGCCTAAGCCTTTCGAAAATCTTTTGTAAACATTCGATATGGGTGCATCGGGTTTTGGATTTTGCCAAGAGATCATCTACATACACTTCTACAAGCTCATGAATTTGATCATGGAAGATCATGTTCATGGCTCGTTGGTATGTTGCGCCGGCATTTTTCAAACCAAAGGGCATGACTGTATAGCAGTACGTGCCCCATTGGTTTGTGAAGGCAGTCTTACCCTGATCTCGTGGACTTAGTTTGATTTGATTATAGCCTGAATAGCCATCCATAAATGAAAACATTTCATGATTTGCAGTACTATCGACTATCAAATCCATGTTTGGTAAAGGATAATTATCCTTTGGAGTGGCTTTATTCAGGTTTCTGAAATCGATGCATATTGGAATTTTCCCATTGGTTTTTCAAACCACAACGATATTTGACAACCAATCAGAATACGCAATGGGTTTTATAAATCCGGCTTTTAGCCGATCTTCTAAACCCTCTTTGACTTGCGTGTGTACATTCGGGTGTATTTTCCTAAGCTTCTGCTTTATGGGTTTTACACCTGCATCTAAGGGAAGACGATGCTCGACGATGCTGGGATCTATGTCTGGCATGTCTTCATACGTCCATGCAAACACATCTAAATAGGTTCGTAGAAATGCAATGAATGCTAACTTTTCAGTTTCATGCAAGCATGCGCCTATTTTGATGGCTTTGGGATTGAAATCATCCCCTAGGTTCACCTCTATGAAATCTCCTCCTACTGATTGGGAAGGTCTTTCAAAATCGAGAATTCTATGAAATTCTCGGAGCTCAGAAGTGGGATCTTCCTCAAGGGGATCCACTTCTGGGCTTTGATCATTCTCGTGGGCCATAGACCCGAGGGAACTTGATGCATGGTTTCCAAAATGACCTGGTTTTGTACTTGGATTTTCAAGTGATTTCGAAATTTTTGGTCTGGCTATGCAGACGACGTTTCTTTCGAAATCCTTTTCTTTTGCCAAAGTCCTACCAGGAGCAGCTATGTACAAAATCTTTTTGGTATTTTCCAAATTTTCGATTTTTTTGGGTTTTTTGTAAAACAAGAACCTTGGGAACTATACAAAGCACTCTTTTTTCGAGTTTTTGTTTTTCCATTGTTTTTGGTTTTTCTTGTTTTTTGATTTTTTTGATTTTAAGTTTTTAAAATGTTTTTTAAGTATTTTTAGAAAAGGGATCTTCCGTCATACCTACAAAGGAAAAACACTACGGGTTAGACTCGGAATAGGAGATCTAAACCGTAGGTCTCTTCTAAGACAGGCTCCGGGGCACCCTTGACCTAGGTGGTCACAAGGGGTGGCTCCGGCGGTATTCGGGGAGTATAGCCGATCCCATATCGGCTTGGGTTGGCCCTAGGAAGGATGGGCTCGAGGAGACCCTGATTCTGTGCCCCTAGACTCTTGTAGGGCGTGTAGCCCATGTTCAACAACATGTTCCACGACTTTTTGTTTTTTGAAAAAGTAGGATACAAGTCGTGGTCCTGGAACATGCTATCGTCCATATTAGGCTCGTATGGCCTCTTGTCCAGGGGCTTTGGAAATAGGGAACGCTTGGGTTTTCCTAGGAGGATTAAAGTCGGAAGGGGGCTTGCTTTGGGCGGCCCCTTCACACATACAACCTTCCTAGGGTTGTTCAACACGAGCCGAGGTGGCTCAACCATAATTTGCCCCAGGTTAGCCTCATGGGCCTGGGAGCTTGATAAACAAGGGGAGTTTATGATCCCCTGAAGCTGTGGGTGACTCTCACCTAGGATCACTACGACCTGGTCCCTAAAAGGGATCTTGACACACCTGTGAAAGGTGGATGGCACAGCTCACAAACTGTGTATCCAGGGCCTTCCCAGCAACAGGTTATAATGGGGGTGGATGTCCAAGACATGGAACACCCCCGTGTGTTCGATCCCTCCCATTTCCATTGGGAGTTCGATGGATCCTAAAGGTCTAGACGCATTCCCATCGTATCCAGTAATAACGATGGGGCTTGGGTTCACTGAAGTCAAGGTGACTCCGATTTTGTACGCCACATGAAGTGGAAGGATGTTGAGCCCTCCTCCACCATCGACTAGGCACCTGTCCAGAGAGTGGTTGTTTAGAACCACCTCGATATGCAGGGCCTGGTTATTTGTTTCGTAGGGTCTATCTACATCATCTTCCGAGAAAGTGATGGACGATTTTGCTCCTAATAAAGCCACTTGGGCAGACAAGGACTCCGGACTTATGTTCGAATCAACCTTGGCCCTTTCTAGAATTTTCTCTAATACAAGTCTATGCCTAGGCGAGGTCTTTATAAGCTCTAGGATAGACATGTGAATAGGAATCTTTGAAAGGTGGTTTTCGAAGTCATAAGGATTTAGGATGACTTTGTCCTTATCTGCTTTTGGCAGACCACTAGGGATACATGCTTTTGACGGGCCAGGCACACTGACCACCTTTTGAGCACCTTGAAAGTGCGGGGGTTGATAGATCCTCCCGGATCTAGTGACTTCCCCCACGATCAGCCTAGGGTTCGCGCTAAACTTGGCTCTAAGGATGAGCTGAGGAGAACCTTGGGTTTTTAAAACTGGTTCTACCGGGGTTTCCACTTTTGGTGGTCCCCGAATGACGACTTGGGCGGGCCTCTTGTATAGTACAAGGATGGGCGCACAAGTAGGTCGACCAGGTTCTGGCTTTCGCGCTAGTTCCTTGGAAATGGTGAGGGTACATACCTCCTTTCCTTTTCCACTGCCACTGGCGTGTTTGGGAAAGGGTTCCTTGAAGATAGCTTGAGGTGGCTCAGGTTCCGCAGTGACCTGGAGCCGGCCTTCTGCTATCAAGTTCTCAATTTTATTTAAGAGAGAGAAGCAGCGTTTGGTATCATGGCCTTTGAGCCGATGATACTTACAAAATCGGTTTAAATACCCCCCTTTGGAAGTGACTCCTTCGGGGATTTCAGGGAGTTCTATCATGCCCTGGGCAAGTAGGAGGTCTAGGACCTCCGACACAGGTTGCCCCAGCGGAGTATACTCCCGTTTTTCAACCGGTTTTTGAAAATTGCGTTCCCTCTTATTTTCTAATTTTTCAAAATTTTTGGAAGTGCCTGCCATGCCTGGATCCACCCGGACATTGGCAATTTTATGGGGCTTTGCCCCTTTGTCCGTCGTGGGCAGCCCAAATGCTATGGGCATTTCCAAACGGGTTTTTGGAACGGCACTTCCTTTCCACAAGTGATCGTATGTCCCTTTTCGCAAGTTGGTTTCGAAAAGGGAGGCCTTTTTGATCAACTTCTGGAAAGTTGAAATCTCATGGAGCGAGAGAAGGGTTTTTAACTCGCTTTTAAAATTATCCAGGATGAGCATTACTGCGCATCCTTCGGATATGGGCTCTCGCACTTGGCCCAAAAGCGACCTCCATCTTATAATGAAGGCATGCACGTCTTCGTTCATGCCTTGCTTTGTATCCCTTAAGGTATTCAGAGTCGGTGTGACTTCTACGTTGTGTGCAAATCTTTGCATGAAGCAGTTCGCTAACTCTTCAAAAGTAGCGAACTGGCTTAAGTCGTAGGAAGCCAGCCATTTGGCAGTTGTGCCTTTAAGGGATAGAGGGAACCAATACACCCATTTCATCGAGTCCTTTTTCTTCTTATGGGCTCGACGTGAGAAAAGCTGCAAGTGAGACCTAGGGTCTCCCATGCCATCATACCGATGGAAGTTCGGTATTTCGTCGTCATTGTCTGTTTCGTAGTCCAGAGGAAGGAAATCAGACAGGGCGTAGCTTCTTTTCTCTTTATTCTGCCCTTTTAGCAACTGCTGTAGGGCTTTACGGTCCTTTTGTGTGAAGGACTCGTGGTATTGGTTGCCTTCCATTACGGAGGCCTCTTTTTGCTTGCGAGGTTTTTCAGATTTCTTTTTAGGCCTTTATTCACCGTTCGATGAACATGAATCACCTACTTCAGCCTCTTGGCTGAGAGCATCGATTTTGGCCTCAAACTCCCTTCTCAAGTCCTCGATTTCATCTAGTTTTATTTTGTTTTTGAAAATCCTCCTAGAGTGAGAACTTGATGCGCATGAGCCTTGGCTCGACACTTCACTTGGATTGGATTTTGACATGCTTTTCAAGCTTTTTCAAAATATCCTAAGTACAAGTAAAGAAAACAAGTTAAAGTGACACCTTTTTACAAAAAATTTCGCAAGACTCCTACTTAAAAACTCGATTTTTGAAAGGCTCACCTCCCACCGGGCGTGCCAATCCCTGTAGACGCGTGAAAATCCCAGCCTCTTTGCCTTTTTCAGGGCTCGGAGCGGATCCGCTCGTGTGTCTAAGGCCTATGTATGCAAACAGGGCGTGCCAGCTAGCTTACTAAAGCTAGCGAAGATATATTTAACACTGACTTCTAAACGTGGCGACTGTGAGCAAGTAAGCTCTTGTCGTCTCAGACCTTCTTGCACTGATGCACAAGGGTCAGTCTGTACGCTTTGCAAAAATCGAGTTTTTGGAGAGAAAGTCTACGAAGCGGTTCGAGGTGTCTATTTCGGGTCTTTAAAATGCGATTGCATGTTTTAGATCACGTGGATTTGCACGTGCCTATGTCTTTTCTTTTATCCCTTTTCGGGCCACCTAGTTTGTGTGTTATGAACACTCCACTACATGGGCGAATTCGAGCGGGGCTTGCTTTGATGCAATATGCGTCCTACCTCGTGGTATGGCGTAGATGCAATGCAAACTCACGCTACTCCAAAGGGAAAACCCGAAATGTAAAGACAATACTGAAGGGAAATGACCGAAGGGAAATAACCGAAGGGAAATAACCGAAGGGAGATATGTATATAGAGTATGTATATGAGCCCTTACTCGGGTCATGCAAATAAGATCGAAGGCTCAATGTGGGTGCGTGCTTGAATTGAAAGACTTACACACACGACATGAAATTAAACCCAAATATAAATTGCAATATGGCCTTGACTAAGGTCTTGGGAGTAAGAGCGAAGGCTCAATGTGTGTGAGAGTGCCTGAATTGAAGTACTACACACACGACATAAATGAAACCCAAATATAACTGCAATACGGCCTTTACTAAGGTCTTGGGAATAAGAGCGAAGGCTCAATGTGTGTGAGAGTGCTTGAATTGAAAGACTTACACACACGACATGAAATGAAACCCAAATAGTATAGGTCGGCCCTTACTTGGGTCTTTCAAATAAGAGCGAAAGCTCAATGTGTGTGAGTGCTTGAATTGAAAGACAACGCACCCAACTTAAGCAAAAACCCTTCGAAAATGAAAGTATATATATACACTTATGTATTAGGGGCTGATTAGGCCCGTGTGTGTTCAAAATCGTGCACAACTAAGAGAGTGCACGTGTGTGGGTGTGCCAAGCCACGTTATTACAAGCGGGGGGAGACTATGCTCCGTTATTACAACCCCGTATCAAATTGAATCTCAAGCAAGTATACAACTAAAGACCGAGTTTAGGCACTTACGAGTAGCTGGTCCGTAGAGGCCTTGCTTGAGCGTGGGCTTGACCTTCGCCTTGGGCTGCAAACGGGAGCTCCACGAGGGTGGATGACTAAGGGTGCTGGCCGGCTGCAAGTGGGGCGCGGGATAGGCGCCTCGAAGGTGGCCGGCTGCAAATGGGTGTCGCCTTGATGTGGGGGATTAAAGGGGCTGGGCCAAGTGAGTGTGTAGGGTCACTAGGAGAGCCTAGAGTATTGGGGAGTATGGACCTAAAGGGGGTTTAAGGGAAGGCCGAATGGGAGTCTTATAGGGTAGCCGGATGTAGATGGGATGGTTAGGTAGTGGCCGGTAGTTTAGGTTGTGCTAGTTTCGGCTAAGGGAGAATGGTGGCAGCAAAGGGCTGATGTGTAGGTGAGATGATGGTATGGTGGGTGGCTAGGAATGGAGAGGGAGTAGAGAAGGATTTAGGTAGAGGTGGGGGGTGCTTACCGAATGGGGAGAAGGTGATACCCGGCTGGGAGAAAGGTGGGCAGGCTGTGAAGCTCGGCTGGAAGGTGGTGGAGATGGTGGTGCGAGCTGTGGTGGGATGGTGGTGGTGCAGGCGGTGCAGGTGGAGCAGTTGGGCAGGTTCGGCTGAGCTAGGAAGTGGGGGAAAGAGAGGGCCCGGCTGGGATTGGTGAAGGGTTCCAGCTTGAAAAACCCGCCCCCAAGGGGGGGGTTTAAATAGGGATGGGTAGGTCGGTTAGGGCTGGGTTTGGGGTAGTGGTTAGGTGGTTTAGGTAGGGTGGTATGTAGATAAGGTGGGCTGGAAAGGGTTGGGCCAGATATTTTGAAAACTAGTGGTTTAGGTAGATTGTGGGCTAGGGGTGGTTTAGGGGTTTAGGGCTAGGTGAGGTGGTTGGGTTTTAGGGTGAGGTTTAGTGAGCTAGGTTAGGTGATTAGGCTAGGTTTAGGCTAGGTTTAGGGAAATTAACCTAGGTTTAGGGAAGGATTAGGGAAGTGGGTTAGGTGATTAGGTTGGGATTAGGCCGGGATTAGGGAGGTGGGTTAGGTGATTAGGCTCAAATTAGGGGTGGATTAGGGTGGTAGGCTAGGATTAGGTGTTTTGGGTTAGGTTTAGGTGAAGGAGCTCCCTTAGCATGGCCCATAGACCTTAGCCACTTCATGTTGGTGCAGCCCTAGGTTAGGTTTTGGCTAATTACAAGCTTAAACCCACTCAATTAGGCTAAACCACATGATTAAACCCAAACTTGACACAAAAGTCAAGCTTAATTACAACACTCTTGATATTTTCTATCCCCACTCTCTCTCATGCCCATAATCGCACGTGAATTTCAAGTGGGCCCCACCTCCATTTATGAGAAGGTGATGTGGGCCATTGATATGGATATTGGATTGGATCTCTGGATCCAAATCCAAATCCAAGTCCACATATGGGTTTGGATTGGGATCTGGATATATATGGTCCAGATCCAATCCAAACTGAACTCTGACTCCTTCGAGCTGGGTTCGAAACGGACGATTTGTGCAGGGCCTGATAGCATCAGTACTCCGTCTGCGTTGGGTCTTCGCCAACATGGTCGTCCGCCTCCGTTTCTGCCTTCCGGAGATGACTTCAAATGACATTTTGATAAGAACAGGGTCTTGGACGTTCGAGATCCTGGGGGTGTGAATCAGATACAAGAGTTGCTGGTCCTAAATGGGATCATGTTCATGCAAGTACCATGCGTGGAATGCAAATGATATGGGTGTGGTGCCAAGAGTGGCAACCTCCCAAAGACCAGATGTGGTCGAACTCTAGAGACTTACAAGGCCTGCTGCTCCAAGTGAGCAAATCCTATGCTGTTCGATGTTCGGTTTTCAAAACTTATTTACAAAAGCTATTTACAAAAAAAAGGACAACTGTCTTGAGCCTCGATCCTAAGGATCTCGAGCTCTTCGTGCTTGCCCTTGTTTGAGTCTTAACACTCGCTTATCTAGCGGAGGTTTTATAAGAAAACAAGCTTCATTTCAAATTCCTACGCCTTACTCGAAACGTCGAATTCTCAAACAAGATGAAATTGAAGTAAGTAAATCCTATTTTTACTTTAGGATTCCTCGAAATGAACCATGCTTTAGCTTGGGATAAGCCAGGGATGGGAAAGAGATACCACGGTCCCTTCTGAAGCGTCCCATGGTTTGAGGCATAGAAGGCGAAAAACTACTCTTTTTGAGCTTTTTGGCCTCTTTTTCCTTTTTTCATAGAGGGTCTCCCTTTGGGAGTATTTTTTCTTTAATCCCTCTTTTTTTATAAGAGAATCGATTTTTCTTTTAAATTCTGGTTTCTTTCTTTTGGAAAGAGACTTTGAATGGGAAATTCCCTTTTGTTTTGGGCCTTTGTTTTCCTTTTGGAAGAAGAAGAGAAGAGGGGAGGACTTATCCCAAGCCTACACTCGATCCATTCCAGATCAGCCTATTTAGAAATAGCACGTACCACTTGCAAGTATCTTGTTATGTTGAACTAGGCCTTTCTTTGTAAGAAGAAGGATTTTGAAATGTAACCACGATTTGGAAAACTCCACTCTTTCACAAGTGCGAATTCTCTCACTCAGGGTCGAGTTCGCCTTTGCACCTTGTTCATATGTCTCAGGGCAGCTATCCCTTAAAATTTTCGAAAAATGGAACTTAATCCAGATCCTACACATGATACTTCTTTAAGTATTGACTATTGATAGGATCTGCTAAATTCCTACCTTCTACATCGATCAACCAATACGAATTGTTCATAGTGGTTGCTCGTACAACATAGGGTCCATCCCAGTTGGGGCGCCACTTGCCTAGGGGGTGTGGGCCAAGATGATGGATGGTTTTTAAGACCAGATCTCCCACTTCAAAGTGGCGAGGTCTCATGTGTTTGCTATAATGTCGGGCTATCCTTTGCCGGTATGCACGAGCATGATCCATGGCAAGGAGTCGCCTCTCATCTAGCAAATCTAGTTCGGCCATCCTAGCATGCTGTCCATTGGGGGTGGATGTCCAAGACATGGAACACCCCCGTGTGTTCGATCCCTCCCGTTTCCATTGGGAGTTCGATGGATCCTAAAGGTCTAGACGCATTCCCATCGTATCCAGTGATAACGATGGGGCTTGGGTTTACTGAAGTCAAGGTGACTCCGATTTTGTATGCCACATGAAGTGAAAGGATGTTGAGCCCTCCTCCACCATCGACTAGGCACCTGTCCAGAGAGTGGTTGCTTAGAACCACCTCGATATGCAGGGCCTGGTTATGGGTTTCGTAGGGTCTATCTAAATCATCTTCCGAAAAAGTGATGGGCGATTTTGCTCCTAATAAAGCCACTTGGGCAGACAAGGATTCCGGACTTATGTTCGAATCAACCTTGGCCCTTTCTAGAATTTTCTCTAATACAAGTCTATGCCTAGGCGAGGTTTTTATAAGCTCTAGGATAGACATGTGAATAGGAATCTTTGAAACGTGGTTTTCGAAATCATAAGGATTTAGGATGACTTTGTCCTTATCTACTTTTGGCAGACCACTAGGGATACATGCTTTTGAGGGGCCAGGCACACTGACCACCTTTTGAGCACCTTGAAGGTGCGGGGGTTGGTAGATCCTCCCAGATCTAGTGACTTCCCCCACGACCAGCTTAGGGTTCGCGCTAAACTTGGCTCTAAGGATGAGCTGAGGAGAACCTTGGATTTTTAAAACTGGTTTTACCGGGGTTTCCACTTTTGGTGGTCCCCGAATGATGACTTGGGCGGGCCTCTTGTATAGTACAAGGATGGGCGCACAAGTAGGTTGACCAAGTTTTGGCTTTCGCGCTAGTTCCTTGAAAATGGTGAGGGTACATACCTCCTTTCCTTTCCCACTGCCACTGGCGTGTTTGGGAAAGGGTTCCTTGAAGATAGCTTGAGGTGGCTCAGGTTCCGCAATGACCTGGAGACGGCCTTCTGCTATCAAGTTCTCAATTTTATTTAAGAGAGAGAAGCAGCGTTTGGTATCATGGCCTTTGAGCCGATGATACTTACAAAATCGGTTTAAATACCCCCCTTTGGAAGTGACTCCTTCGGGGATTTCAGGGAGTTCTATCATGCCCTGGGCAAGTAAGAGGTCTAGGACCTCCGACACAGGTTGCCCCAGCGGAGTATACTCCCGTTTTTCAACTGATTTTTGAAAATTGCATTCCCTCTTATTTTCTAATTTTTCAAAATTTTTGGAAGTGCCCGCCACGCTTGGATCCACCCGGACATTGGCGATTTTATGGGGCTTTACCCCTTTGTCCGTCGTGGGCAGCCCATATGCGATGGGCTTTTCCAAACGGGTTTTTGAAACGGCACTTCCTTTCCATAAGTGATCGTATGTCCCTTTTCGCAAGTTGGTTTCGAAAAGGGAGGCCTTTTTGATCAACTTATGGAAAGTTGAAATCTCATGGAGCGAGAGAAGGGTTTTTAACTCGCTTTTAAAATTATCCAGGATGAGCATTACTGCGCATCCTTCGGATATGGGCTCTCGCAGTTGGCCCAAAAGTGACCTCCATCTTATAATGAAGGCATGCACGTCTTCGTTCATGCCTTGCTTTGTATCCCTTAAGGTATTCAGGGTTGGCGTGACTTCTATGTTGTGTGCAAATCTTTGCATGAAGCAGTTCGCTAACTCTTCAAAAGTAGCGAACTGGCTTAAGTAGTAGGAAGCCAGCCATTTGGCAGATGTGCCTTTAAGGGATAAAGGGAACCAATACACCCATTTCATCGAGTCCTTTTTCTTCTTATGGGCTCGACGTGAGAAAAGCTGCAAGTGAGACCTAGGGTCTCCCTTGCCATCATACCGATGGAAGTTCGGTATTTCATTGTCACTGTCTGTTTCGTAATCCATAGGAAGGAAATCAGACAGGGCGTAGCTCTTTTTCTCTTTATTCTGTCCTTTCAGCAACTGCTGTAGGGCTTTATGGTCCTTTTGTGTGAAGGACTCGTGGTATTGGTTGCCTTCCATTACGGAGGCCTCTTTTTGCTTGCGAGGTTTTTCAGATTTCTTTTTAGGCCTTTGTTCACCGTTTGATGAACATGAATCGCCTACTTCAGCCTCTTGGCTGAGAGCATCGATTTTGGCCTCAAACTCCCTTCTCAAGTCCTCGATTTCATCTAATTTTATTTTGTTTTTGAAAATCCTCCTAGAGTGAGAACTTGATGCGCATGAGCCTTGGCTCGACACTTCACTTGGATTGGATTTTGACATGCTTTTTCAAGCTTTTTCAAAATGTCCTAAGAACAAGCAAAGAAAACAAGTTAAAAATGACACCTTTTTACAAAATTTTTGCAAGACTTCTACTTAAAAACTTGATTTTTGAAAGGCTCACGTCCCACCGGGCGTGGCAATCCCTGTGGACGCGCGAAAATCCCCGCCTCTCGCCTTTTTCAGGGCTCAGAGCGGATCCTCTCGTGTGTCTAAGGCCTATGTATGCAAACAGGGCATGCCAGCTAGCTTACTTAAGCTAGCGAAGATATTTTTAATACTGACTTCTAAACGTGGCGACTGTGAGCAAGTAAGCTCTTGTCGTCGCAGACCTTCTTGCACCGATGCGCAAGGGTCAGTCTGTACGCTTTGCAAAAATCGAGTTTTGGAGAGAAAAGTCTACGAAGCGGTTCGAGGTGTCTATTTCAGGTCTTTAAAATGCGATTGCATGTTTTAGATCACGTGGATTTGCACGTGCCAAAGTCTTTTCTTTTATCCCTTTTCGGGCCACCTAGTTTGTGTGTTATGAACACTCCACTACATGGGTGAATTCGAGCGGGGCTTGCTTTGTTGCAATATGCGTCCTACCTCATGGTATGGCGTAGATGCAATGCAAACTCACGCTACTCCAAAGGGAAAACCTGAAATGTAAAGACAATACTAAAGGGAAATAACCGAAGGGAAATAACCGAAGGGAGATATGTATATAGAGTATGTATATGAGCCCTTACTCGGGTCTTGCAAATAAGAGCGAAGGCTCAATGTGGGTGGGTGCTTGAATTGAAAGACTTACTGTAAACACCCCAAATCTTCTATTTTTCAAAAACTCTCAAAACACCAAAAAGCTCGTTTGAGCCAAAACGACGACCTGTTTTGAAATGTGAAAACCGGTACAGAAGGCAAAAGAAGACCCTAGGCCCGAAGAGGATTCAAGCCCAGAGCTTCAGAAGCCACTCCCTGATAAAAAAAAAACAAAAGAAAGCTGAGCCCGTTTGATGAAAGCTCAACGGAGTCCAGAACGGCGAGACGGAGTCTGGACGACAAAGTTGGGGAAAACCCAGCACCAGACGGAGCACTGATGAAGCCAGTGCCCGCACAGATCGTTCGCCTCGAGAAGCCAAGAAGGACTGTCCGAAGAAATTTTGATTTGGATCTGGACCATATATATCCATATCCAAATCCATGTAATGAATAGTGTTTGGATTTGGGCCAATCCAAATAGTGTTTGGGTCGATCCAAATAGTGTTTGGATTTGGATTGGATCCAAATAGTGTTTGGATTGGATCGGATTTGGATCAAAATATTCAGATCCGTATCCATAAAAATATTGGGTTTGGATCGGATACAGATCTCAAAATATCCGAGATCCAATATCCAGATCCAAATAGTGTTTGGATTTGGGTATGGATCCAAACCCCAAACCCAAACCCAAATCCAAGACCCACCTCAAATCTCTATAAATAGAGGTGAGGGGGTCCATGTAAAGGGTTCATGCAAATATTTGGGAGGAGAGAGAGGGAGTGATAGACCTAGCCATGTGGGCTCATTGGGTGAGGTGGGTTCAAGCCATGTGGGCTAAGTGGGTCTAGACCAGGGGGCTGCAACCAAGGTGGGCTGGACCAAGTGGCTGCAACCGTGGAGACGTGGGCTCAAGCCAAGAAGGACCGGCTCCAAGAGGTAAACCTAACCCCAACCTAGCCTAGGTTCGAACCTACCTAACCCTAACTGAACCTAACCCTAACTGAACCAACCTAACCCTAACTGAACCCTAACTAGACCTAACCTAACCCCAACCGCCTCAAACCATCCCTAACAAACCCCAAAAACTTTACCCCGGCCGGCCGTGAGTAAACAGCGCCTGCCGCGCGCGCCTGCCGCGCGCGCCTTCTGCTGCCGCGCGCCCCTGTTGCCTGCCGCGCCACGCGCACCCCTTCTGCTGCCGCGCGCCCCTGTTGCCTGCCGCGCCACGCGCCACAGCGCTCCCTGCTGCCTGCCTGCACGCCCCGCGCCGCAGCGCGTCCTGCGCCACAGCGCGCCCCGCGCGACTGCAGCCGCGTCAGGCACCCGTCTGCTGCGCCAGGCGCCCAACAGCCGCGCCAGCCACCCGACCACCTCCCTACTGATTTGATCACCCCCCTGCTAACCTAACCTGCACCCTGGCCGTGACCTGTACCCTAGGACAGACCCTAGGACAGACCCTACACAACCCCCGTCTTGGCCGAACCTTAGTTCCCCTAAGACCCTAATCGTGCCCCATAGGACCTCCCTCAAAGCCCCCTAGGATAACCCCCTCTTGGCTGCCCAAGGTGAACCGTGAGCCCACGTGCAAGCAAGTTGAACATGGACCGGCTATTTGTAAGTGTCTAAACTTGGTCTATTACATTAACTTGCTTTATATTCAATTAAATTTTGATACGGGGTTGTAGTAAAGGAGCTTCGTCTCCCCCCGATTGTAATAACGTGGTTTGACACACCTACACACACACGCACTTGAGCCTTTCCGCTCTTAGTCGTACACTTTTTGCACACACACGGGCCTAACCAGCCCTTAATATATAGTTATATTTATATATTTTAAGTCAAGGGGTTTTTAATTAAGTCGTGTGTGTTGTCTTTCCATTTTCCACACGCACACACATTGAGCCTTCGCTCTTACTCCCAAGACCTTAGTAAAGGCCTTATTGCAGTTATATTTGGGTTTCATTTATGTCGTGTGCGTAGTACTTCAATTCTACACTCACACACATTGAGCTTTCGCTCTTACTCCCAAGACCTTAGTCAAGGCATACTGCAATTTATATTTGGGTTTCATTTCATGTCGTGTGTGTAAGTCTTTCAATTCAAGCACGCACACACATTGAGCCTTCGCTCTTATTTACAAGACCCAAGTAAGGGCCCCTACATATACTCTATATAAAGTATTTCTTTCGGCTACGTCTTTAAGATTCGGGTTTTAAGGTTCAAGTCGTGTGCGTTGTCTTTCAATATATACACGACACACACTTACACAATTGAGCCTTTCCGCTCTTAAGATATAGCCATATTTCCCCTTCCGCTATTTACTTTACAAGTCATTTCCCTTCAGCTATTTACTTTACAAGTCATTTCCCTTCGGCAATTTCCCTTCGGCATTGTCTTTTAATTTCGGGTTTTCCCTTTGGAGTAGCGTGAGTTTGCATTGCATCTACGCCATACCACGAGGTAGGACGCATATTGCATCGAAGCAAGCCCCGTACTCCCGCTCAAATTCGCCCCATGTAGTGGAGTGTTCATAACACACACCTAGGTGGCCCATAAAGGGATAAAAAGAAAGACTTAGGCACGTGCAAATCCACGTGATCTAAAATCTGAGAATCGTATAAACCCGAAACAAATCGTGCAAGACTTAGGGTCATCCAACCCTTACAAAGTCAAAATCGCCCAAATGCATGGTTTTCAAAAGGTTTTAAAACACTTCTTCATTCAAAATATATTTTGAGTTAAACTTGTTTCAAAACGAAGTCTCTAAGCGTACAGACTGACCCTTGCGCATCGGTGCAAGAAGGTCTGCGACGTAAAAATCCCGCTTGCCTACAATCGCCTTTCAAAAGTCAGATTATTTTCAAAACATACTTTGCTAGTTAAAGTAAACTAGCTGGCACGCCCATAAAGCGAAGTAGATTGCGAAAAGGTTCACTTCAGGCCTAAGAACCCATAAGTGAAAATTTTCGTTGTCTACAATTTGGCACGCCCGGTGGGACCCGGGACTTAAGCAGACTTCAAACAAACGAGTTATACTCAAATTTTCGAAAAAAAGAGTGTTTTTCAAAAATCGTGCATACTTAGGAAAATTGCATGAAAATGGATAGAAAGCTACAAAAATCTTCGTTGAGTAAACTAAAAGAGGTTTTCAAATCAGATAAAGCCCAAAGAGAGCTCGATGAGATTGAAAAAATATTTCAAAAGATGGATGCTTTAAGCAAGGAGCTTAAAGCCCATCGAACACATAGCAGCTCTTCGAGGGCACATACAGATCGTGAATTGAAAACCGATCTCAAACTCAACGAAGGATTGGAGATTAGAGACAAATCCCGGCAAAGGGATAAGTCGTCCACTCCTACAACTTCAAGCTTTTCAAAATCCATAGAAAAACCAAAAAAAGATTTTTCTATTTCAAAAAACCAAAAAAATCTTGAAAATTTGGAAAAAGACCAAAAAATTGAAAAACAAAATTTTGGAATTTCGAAAACTTCAAGTAAAAGTCCTAATTCTAGGCACACACATACAGTGGGACATGAAGTCCACACCCTACAAAGGAACGAGAGTGAAAAACAGGAGGGTTTCGAAAGGAAACGCCTCGTTAAAACCCGGGGGCTCAAAACAGAGTTACCCGGGAAATCGGCCTGCTCTCACCCTGAAAAGGTAGACAAGCCACAAAGAGGTATGCCTGAAACCCATCCTTCTCAAGACTCTCTTCTTCATGTAGGGTCATCAGATGCATTGGATAACCCCTTTGCACACACAAACCCACAAACTGTGCCAAAACTTGAGGATTTTCAAGGTGCGCCAACTATCGCGCACCATTCAAAGGAATTTCAAAAACAAAAAGAAGTTTCGAAAATGGTAGACATGGAGACCCCTAATGCATGCATCGACATCTTAGGAGCTCATAACCCTACCATAGAAAAACCCACTTCTTCGAGCCTAGTCTTGTGCCCTGGAGCCAAGGCTATGGCTTTAAAACAAAAAAATCAATCCCTAGGGGCACCACGAGTTGAACCTAGGGACCAAGTCAAAAACTTCAAGGGACCTTGCATGGCTCCCCTTGAAGTAAATTTTTCCCAAAATAGGGTATGGAACCATAAGTTTTCCATAACCCTGCTATGTCCAAAACTCCTCAAGGAACCAAGCTTGGCTTTCCTTGAGGGCAAAGTCTCCCAAACCAGGTTTGTATGGAAGCCCAAGTCTTCCATCACCCCGGAATCCAAACTCCCGATATCCAAAAGGGTATATGTCCCCAACATGGACGATTTCATGTTCCAAGACCATGATTTATACCAAAACTTTTCGAAAAGCAAAAAGTCTTGGAACATGATTCTGAATATGGGATATAAACCTTACGCGGGCCTGGGAACCCGAAACCAAGGTAGGCTTGAGCCTGTCCTACCTAGAACCAATAGGGAACGATATGGACTGGGCTACAGCCCACCCATACCACCAGAGCCGCCACCTAAGACCATCTGGGTCAAGGGTGCCTTGTAGAACCTCTAAAACCGAAACCCATGTCTTAGACCTATCTGATTAGAGTCTGATTCATGAATGTTTTCTTTGAAGGTTCAATGGAAGATCCCTACTTTTGAAAAAGACAAAAAAAAAGTTGAAAACTCTCAAAATCTCAAAAACATTTGGAAAAACGAAAATTACAAAAAGAAATTTTTTTCCAAAAGCCTTTGGCCATGTACAAAGCCCATTTTCGAAAAATTGTAAAAATGCTTTCGAAAATTGTATATACTCCCTGAAACCAAGTGTGCAAAAAGCTGGTCCTATCTACCCTTTTGCCTAGAGCTTTTTCAAAAATGAAAAGCTCGAGAATCACCAAAGCAAGGAGGAATAAACACCTCCAAGCTTCCTGAACTTCGCAAAAATCCTTAACTTATGGAAAATTGGGGATTTTTAGAAATAAGTTAACCCATAGTGTGTGCATAAGCATCATGCATTACACTTTGAAATCATTCATATGCATCGAGTCTAGACATCATTCTAGAAATCGAATTCAGGGTTTTGCAAAATCAAAGGGGCAATAAGAGTCGACCCCCTAAGTATCGAGCCTTCATAGGCATGTCTCCATACAAATCAAAACCAACACCTTTGAGGCAAATTTTAAAAAAAGGAAATGAGAATCTTGAAAAAGGGTTACACATTTCACAAAAACCTTTCATGGCTTTGAAAAGAAAGATTTTCTTCAACTTCTGGTTTATATAAAAACCTTGATTGTGTTAGGATAAAGAACATGAATCTCACGATGAAATATGGAGACCATGTCAAAACTAAAACCTGATGGCCATGACGATCACTTAGGGCTGGTTATGTTTCCCATCCTTGAGCAAAAAGTATCATGATCATGTTAGAAAAACCATGGAAGTGCATGGACATGAACATACCATTGTCCATCCAAAATCCCTTTGAAAAGCCATGGCCCTTCACCATATGGCCATGCGAAATTCCCATCAAGCTAGGGGCATTTTTAAACACAGCCCCTAGACACTTTCCATGGATAAGTGAACGCATCTCCTTCATGATTTGTGAGATACATTTCATGTGTTCATCATTGCATAAAAACATGTATTTCCATTTTAAATCACATGGAGTGCATAGCATGCATCATATCACCCCGAAGAAAGCCCAAAAGGGTGGCAAACTCGAGTAGAAATGTCCCCATGTCTTCAAAAGGGCAACAAAAATTAGAAATTTGTTGATATTGTGGGTAGAAATTAGCAAAACCCTGAAAATGCCCGAATATTCAAAAGGGTTTATGCTGAATTCTTTTTCAAAAAGATTTTGAAAAATCGAACTCCTTTGAAACTTCTTGAAAGAAGGATCGAAGTAGATTGTATAACCCCGAATGGAGGAATCTATACTTTTCGAAAAGTAGAGTCTTCCAAAAATGAATTGGCTATATTTCAAAGAACCCTGGCTTACAAGATTAAGCCTTGTTCAAAATATCAAAATATTTTCGAATAGCAGATGCTATTAAGAAATAGGACGATCTCGTTTGAATCGAGTAACCAAAGGGATAAGCCCTCCCCCATCCTACTTTCTCTCCAAAAAGGAAAATTGGCTATTTTCAAAAGAGAAAGAAAAAAAAAAAAAAAAAAAATCGAGAATACAAAAACTCCTCCGAAAGTGGTCTTCCCTTCATAAACAGGGAATACAAAAACTCCTCCGAAAGAGGTCTTCTCGTTCAAAAGAAAAAGGAGATATAAAAACACTCCTCCCAAAGAGGTCTTCCCTTCATAAACAGGGAATACAAAAACTCCTCCAAAGAGCTGCTCTCCTTTAAAGAAAAGAGGGATTAATGAAAAAATACTCCCAAAGGGAGACCCTCTATGAAAAAGAAACAAAAAGCCAAAGCTCCAAAGAGCGATTTTCCGATTCTTTGCCTAAAACCACGGGACGCTTCAGAAGGGACCGTGGTATCTCTTTCCCATATCCCTACGGCTTATCCCCGAGGAAAAAGATTCAAATTTGCGAAAATCCTAAAGTACGAATAAAATCGGCTTATTTGGATTTCATTTTGTTTGAGAACTCGACTCTGTTTTGTAGGAAATGGAACTTTGAAATGTTTTCCAAGTTTTCCTACCCAAAAACCTCTACTGAGTAGCAGGTATTGAAACCCGAATGAAGGGAAGTATGAAAAATGGAAGTCCTTTTCGATACAAGTTAAAAGGAGTTCCTTTTCAAAAAGAAATTTTCGAAAAACCCACGAATGTCAAAAAGACATGGGTAAAAACCTGCTCGGAGCAACCAGCCTCAAAAGGCTCTCTTCGGGCTCAAAAACCAAAAATAAAATTTTTCTCATGCATGCATTCAAAGAGTCATTCGTGCATGATCATACATATAGGGAAATAGCTAGGAAAAGCCCCCTTTTGCTGAAAATCCCCACTTGTGGAAAAAGAAAACAGGGTTTTTGCAAAATAAATGGTGTATTCTCGAGAAAATTTGAGAGAACGGGGTGTTTCTTCTTTGCCATTATCCAAATACATTTGGATAATGCCAAAGAGGGGCATCTGTAAACACCCCAAATCTTCTATTTTTCAAAAACTCTCAAAACACCAAAAAGCTCGTTTGAGCCAAAACGACGACCTGTTTTGAAATGTGAAAACAGGTACAGAAGGCAAAAGAAGACCCTAGGCCCGAAGAGGATTCAAGCCCAGAGCTTCAAAAGCCACTCCCTGATAAAAAAAAAACAAAAGAAAGCTGAGCCCGTTTGATGAAAAGCTCAACGGAGTCCAGAACGGCGAGACGGAGTCCGGACGACAAAGTTGGGGAAAACCCAGCACCAGACGGAGCACTGATGAAGCCAGTGCCCGCACAGATCGTTCGCCTCGAGAAGCCAAGAAGGACTGTCCGAAGAAATTTTGATTTGGATCTGGACCATATATATCCAGATCCAAATCCATGTAATGAATAGTGTTTGGATTTGGGCCAATCCAAATAGTGTTTGGGTCGATCCAAATAGTGTTTGGATTTGGATTGGATCCAAATAGTGTTTGGATTGGATCGGATTTGGATCAAAATATTCAGATCCGTATCCATAAAAATATTGGGTTTGGATCGGATACAGATCTCAAAATATCCGAGATCCAATATCCAGATCCAAATAGTGTTTGGATTTGGGTATGGATCCAAACCCCAAACCCAAACCCAAATCCAAGACCCACCTCAAATCTCTATAAATAGAGGTGAGGGGGTCCATGTAAAGGGTTCATGCAAATATTTGGGAGGAGAGAGAGGGAGTGATAGACCTAGCCATGTGGGCTCATTGGGTGAGGTGGGTTCAAGCCATGTGGGCTAAGTGGGTCTAGACCAGGGGGCTGCAACCAAGGTGGGCTGGACCAAGTGGCTGCAACCGTGGAGACGTGGGCTCAAGCCAAGAAGGACCGGCTCCAAGAGGTAAACCTAACCCCAACCTAGCCTAGGTTCGAACCTACCTAACCCTAACTGAACCTAACCCTAACTGAACCAACCTAACCCTAACTGAACCCTAACTAGACCTAACCTAACCCCAACCGCCTCAAACCATCCCTAACAAACCCCAAAAACTTCACCCCAGCCGGCCGTGAGTAAACAGCGCCTGCCGCGCGCGCCTTCTGCTGCCGCGCGCCCTTGTTGCCTGCCGCGCCACGCGCACCCCTTCTGCTGCCGCGCGCCCCTGTTGCCTGCCGCGCCACGCGCCACAGCGCTCCCTGCTGCCTGCCTGCACGCCCCGCGCCGCAGCGCGTCCTGCGCCACAGCGCGCCCCGCGCGACTGCAGCCGCGTCAGGCGCCCGTCTGCTGCGCCAGGCGCCCAACAGCCGCGCCAGCCACCCGACCACCTCCCTACTGATTTGATCACCCCCCTGCTAACCTAACCTGCACCCTGGCCGTGACCTGTACCCTAGGACAGACCCTACACAGCCCCCGTCTTGGCCGAACCTTAGTTCCCCTAAGACCCTAATCGTGCCCCATAGGACCTCCCTCAAAGCCCCCTAGGATAACCCCCTCTTGGCTGCCCAAGGTGAACCGTGAGCCCACGTGCAAGCAAGTTGAACATGGACCGGCTATTTGTAAGTGTCTAAACTTGGTCTATTACATTAACTTGCTTTATATTCAATTAAATTTTGATACGGGGTTGTAGTAAAGGAGCTTCGTCTCCCCCCGATTGTAATAACGTGGTTTGACACACCTACACACACACGCACTTGAGCCTTTCCGCTCTTAGTCGTACACTTTTTGCACACACACGGGCCTAACCAGCCCTTAATATATAGTTATATTTATATATTTTAAGTCAAGGGGGTTTTTAATTAAGTCGTGTGTGTTGTCTTTCCATTTTCCACACGCACACACATTGAGCCTTCGCTCTTACTCCCAAGACCTTAGTAAAGGCCTTATTGCAGTTATATTTGGGTTTCATTTATGTCGTGTGCGTAGTACTTCAATTCTACACTCACACACATTGAGCTTTCGCTCTTACTCCCAAGACCTTAGTCAAGGCATACTGCAATTTATATTTGGGTTTCATTTCATGTCGTGTGTGTAAGTCTTTCAATTCAAGCACGCACACACATTGAGCCTTCGCTCTTATTTACAAGACCCAAGTAAGGGCCCCTACATATACTCTATATAAAGTATTTCTTTCGGCTACGTCTTTAAGATTCGGGTTTTAAGGTTCAAGTCGTGTGCGTTGTCTTTCAATATATACACGACACACACTTACACAATTGAGCCTTTCCGCTCTTAAGATATAGCCATATTTCCCCTTCCGCTATTTACTTTACAAGTCATTTCCCTTCAGCTATTTACTTTACAAGTCATTTCCCTTCGGCAATTTCCCTTCGGCATTGTCTTTTAATTTCGGGTTTTCCCTTTGGAGTAGCGTGAGTTTGCATTGCATCTACGCCATACCACGAGGTAGGACGCATATTGCATCGAAGCAAGCCCCGTACTCCCGCTCAAATTCGCCCCATGTAGTGGAGTGTTCATAACACACACCTAGGTGGCCCATAAAGGGATAAAAAGAAAGACTTAGGCACGTGCAAATCCACGTGATCTAAAATCTGAGAATCGTATAAACCCGAATCAAATCGTGCAAGACTTAGGGTCGTCCAACCCTTACAAAGTCAAAATCGCCCAAATGCATGGTTTTCAAAAGGTTTTAAAACACTTCTTCATTCAAAATATATTTTGAGTTAAACTTGTTTCAAAACGAAGTCTCTAAGCGTACAGACTGACCCTTGCGCATCGGTGCAAGAAGGTCTGCGACGTAAAAATCCCGCTTGCCTACAATCGCCTTTCAAAAGTCAGATTATTTTCAAAACATACTTTGCTAGTTAAAGTAAACTAGCTGGCACGCCCATAAAGCGAAGTAGATTGCGAAAAGGTTCACTTCAGGCCTAAGAACCCATAAGTGAAAATTTTCGTTGTCTACAATTACACACACGACATGAATTTAAACCCAAATATAAATTGTAGTATGGCCTTGACTAAGGTCTTGGGAGTAAGTGCGAAGGCTCAATGTGTGTGACAGTGCTTGAATTGAAGTACTACACACACGACATAAATGAAACCCAAATATAACTGTAATAAGGCCTTTACTAAGGTCTTGGGAATAAGAGCGAAGGCTCAATGTGTGTGAGAGTGCTTGAATTGAAAGACTTACACACTCGACATGAAATGAAACCCAAATAGTATAGGTCGGCCCTTACTTGGGTCTTTCAAATAAGAGCGAAAGCTCAATGTGTGTGAAAGTGCTTGAATTGAAAGACTTACTCACACGACATGAAATGAAACCCAAATAGTATAGGTCGGCCCTTACTTGGGTTTTTCAAATAAGAGCGAAAGCTCAATGTGTGTGAGTGCTTGAATTGAAAGACAACGCACCCAACTTAAGCAAAAACCCTTAGAAAAGGTAAGTATATATATATATACTTATGTATTAGGGGCTGATTAGGCCCGTGTGTGTTCAAAATCGTGCACAACTAAGAGAGTGCACGTGTGTGGGTGTGCCAAGCCACGTTATTACAAGCAGGGGGAGATATGCTCCGTTATTACAACCCCGTATCAAATTGAATCTCAAGCAAGTATACAACTAAAGACCGAGTTTAGGCACTTACGAGTAGCTGGTCCGTAGAGGCCTTGCTTGAGCGTGGGCTTGGCCTTCTCCTTGGGCTGCAAACGGGAGCTCCGCGAGGCTGAATGACAAAGGGTGCTGGCCGGGTGCAAGTGGGGCGCGGGATGGGCGCCTCGAAGGTGGCCGGCTGCAAATGGGTGTCGCCTTGATGTGGGGAATTAAAGGGGCTGGGCGAAGTGAATATGTAGGGTCACGAATGGAGAGTATAGAGTGTTAGGGAATATGGACCTAAGGGGAGTTTAAGGGAAGGCCGAATGGGAGTCCTAGGGGAGAAGAGATGGCTGGCCGGGTGTAGTTAGGTAGTGGCCGGTGGTTTAGGTTGTGATAGGTTCGGCTGGTTCAGAATGGTGGCAGCAAAGGGCTGATGTGTAGGTAAGGTGATGGTATGGTGGGTGGCTAGGAGTGGAGAGGGAGTAGAGAAGGAGCTAGGTAGAGTGGGGGGGTACTTACCGAATGGGGAGAAGGTGGTGCTCGGCTGGGCTTGGGGAAGGCAGTGAGGCTTGGCCGGGAGGTGGTGGAGATGGCGGTGCAAGCTGTGGTGGGATGGAGAGATGGTGGTGGTGCAGGCGGCGCAAGTGGAGTAGCTGAGGCAGGTTCGACTGGGCTGGGAAGTGGGGGAAAGAGAGGGCCCGACTGGGATTGGTGAGGGGTTCTAGCTTGGAAAACCCGCCCCCAAGGGGGGGGGTTTATATAGGGATGGGTAGGTCGGTTAGGGCTGGGTTTGGGGTAGTGGTTAGGTGGTTTAGGTAGGGTGGTATGAAGATAAGGTGGGCTGGAAAGGGTAGGGCCAGATATTTTGAAAACTAGTGGTTTGGGTAGATTGTGGGCTAGGGGTGGTTTAGAGGTTTAGGGCTAGGTTAGGTGGTTGGGTTTTAGGGTGAGGTTTAGTGAGCTAGGTTAGGTGATTAGGCTAGGTTTAGGGAAATTAACCTAGGTTTAGGGAAGGATTAGGGAAGTGGGTTAGGTGATTAGGTTGGGATTAGGCTGGGATTAGGGAAGTGGGTTAGGTGATTAGGCTGGGATTAGGGAAGTGGGTTAGGTGATTAGGCTCAGATTAGGGTGGTAGGCTAGGATTAGGTGTTTTGGGTTAGGTTTAGGTGAAGGAGCTCCCTTTGCATGGCCCATAGACCTTAACCACCTCATGTTGGTGCAGCCCTAGGTTAGGTTTTGGCTAATTACAAGCTTAAACCCACTCAATTAGGCTAACTTACATGATTTACCCCAAACTTGACACACAAGTCAAGCTTAATTACACCACTCTTGATATTATTCATCCCCACTCTCTCTCATGCCCATAATCCCACATGAATTTCGAGTGGGCCCCACCTCCATTTATGAGAAGGTGATGTGGGCCATGGATATGGATGTTGGATTGGATCTTTGGATCCAAATCCAAATCCAAGTCCACGTATGGGTTTGGATTGGGATCTGGATATATATGGTCCAGATCCAATCCAAACTGAACTCTGACTCCTTCGAGCTGGGTTCGAAACGGACGATTTGTGTGGGGCCTGACAGCATCAGTACTCTGTCTGCGTTGGGTCTTCGCCAACATTGTCGTCCGCCTCCGTTTCTGCCTTCCGGAGATGACTTCAAATGACATTTTGATAAGAACAGGGTCTTGGACGTTCGAGATCCTGGGCGTATGGATGTGATACAAGAGCTGCTGCGCCGGGCTCGACATGTGCTCCGGTTCCGGGCTCTTCTTAGCTCTCCTGGTCCTGTCTTGATCGGGCCAAGCTGCTTCGGGGTTTCAAAAACGTGTTTTAATAGGTTTTGAAAAGCTATATTACATATTTTTGAAATATGAAGTTTAAAATGTATATACAGGGTTGTCTGGAAGGCTCCTGGGTTTCCAGACTCAAAATGGCCCTTTGGGGCTGCTTGTATAAAACCAGATGGATTTTGAGAAATTCGTGGGATTTCGGGGTGTATACAACTTTACAAAGTAAAGCTAAACCCTCAGAAATGTGTATTCGGAGTAGAATCAGGGAAGCTTCTAGGCTTTATGGTGAGCCAAAGGGGAATAGAAGTCGACCCCTCTAAGTGTCGAGCCATCATAGACATGGCTCTACCCTCTAATCTCACCCAAATCCGTAGCCTCCAGGGTCGTTTACAATCCGTTCGCCGATTCATATCGAATCTGGCCACTAGATGCGAACCCTTCAACAAACTGTTGAGGAAGGGCACGAAATTCTTATGGGATGACAAATGCCAGAAGTCCTTCGAGAGACTGAAGGCATACTTGGTTAATCTCCCCGTTTTGAACCCTCCAAAGCAAGGAAAACCACTTTTATTATACATCTCCGTGCATGCAAATGCTTTAGGAGCCCTGTTGGCTCAATACGAGGATGACACCCATAAGGAGTATGCCATCTACTACATTTCGAAAACTCTCTCGGCTTATGAACGAAATTATCAAGCCATGGAGAAGACGTGCTTGGCCCTAGTCTGGGCCTGCCAGAAATTCAGACACTATTTCCTAGATCATGAGATCTGGATAGTGTCCAAGCTCGATCCAATCAAGCACTTGTTCGAAAAACCCATTCTCACGGGTAGATTGGGCAAATGGCAACTCCTTCTAATGGAGTATGATCTGAAATACCATCACCAGATCTCCATTAAGGGGCAAGCCCTAGCAGATTACGTGGCTGAGTTCCCCTTAGAGGACGCATATCCCACTCTTGTAGAAATACCTGATGAAGGCATATTGCAAAATCATTTTCAAAACGATATTTTGGCAAATTCTTTCGAAAACCAAGTGTGGAAGATGCACTTCGATGGGGCACGAAACCAACGAGGGGCCGGTGTTGGGGTCATCCTAATCTCCCCTGAAAAGGGCGAGATTCCCATAGCAGTCCGCTTAGATTTTGAATGTTCCAACAACGTGGCTGAGTATGAAGCACTCATACAAGGCTTAAGAATTTCGAAAACTCTAGGGGCATCATGCATCGAGGTCTTTGGAGATTCGCTCCTTGTCATAAACCAGGTTTTAAAAATTTGGCAAGTACGTAATGAGAAACTACTTCCATATCACGAGTTGTCCACTCGATTGGTCCAGTCCTTCCAATCGTGTAAACTCACACACGTAGGAAGAGAGGACAATGGCATCACCGATGCCCTCTCCTCCTTGGGTTCAACCCTGAAGGTCGATCCCATCTCAGGGACTAGATCTTTGGAAATATGGCATGCGCCCCACCCATCCACACACGACTTGGATATTTGCCAAAATAACCCAGAGTCTGTTGAAAAACCCTGGTTTTATGACATCAAATAGTTTTTAGAAAATGGGGGATTCACCGAGGATGCCACATGCAACGATAAGGCATTCATCCATAAGATTTCGACCCGATACACCATTCTGGGTGGGGTATTATACAAAAAAAGTTTTACCGGCATTCTGCTTAGGTGTATCGACCTAGAGGAGGCTAGGAAAGTAATGCACGAGTTCCACGATGGAGAATGTGGAGGTCATGTTAATGCCAACATGATGGCAATGAAAATACTTAGAGGGGGCTATTTTTTGTCCACCCTGAAAAAGGATTGCCACGATCATGTTAGGAAGTGTTATCCATGTCAAGTGCATGGGCACGCCATTCATATCCCTTCATCTGCATTGCATTCCGTGGTCAGCCCTTGGCCATTTACCATGTGGGCGTTTGACATCGTAGGCCCAATATTTCCAAAGGCCTCGAATGGGCATCGATTTATTTTAGTAGCCACGGAGTATTTCTCCAAGTGGGTGGAAGTCATTTCCCTAACCAACGTGATGGGGCAACATGTGGTGACTTTCATTCGGAGGAATATCATGGCTCGATTTGGGGTTCCACGAGACCTTGTGTCTGACAATGGCACCCCATTCAAAAATGAGCGGATGGTTAAGTTGTGCAACACGTATGGCATAACTCAAAAATGAGCAAGCCGAAGCCACAAACAAGACTCTCATTAGCATAATTGAGAAAACCTTAGAGAAGGGTAGGACGTGGCACGAGAAGCTGGATGAAGCCTTATGGGCTTATAGGACTTCCATCCGGACTCCCACGAATGCCACACCATTCGAATTGGTCTATGGCACAAACGCCATTCTCCTCATTCATACCCAACTGCATTCATTCCATACATCCATTGCACTCGACCTCCCCCTAGAGACGCTACAGCATGCTAGGATGGCCGAACTAGACTTGCTCGATGAGAGGCGACTCCTTGCCAGGTGTAGACACCGAAAATTTTCACTTACGGGTTCTTAGGCCTGAAGTGAACCTTTTCGCAATCTACTTCGCTTTATGGGCGTGCCAGCTAGTTTACTTTAACTAGCAAAGTATGTTTTGAAAATAATCTGACTTTTGAAAGGCGATTATAGGCAAGCGGGATTTTTACGTCGCAGACCTTCTTGCACCGATGCGCAAGGGTCAGTCTGTACGCTTAGAGACTTCGTTTTTAAAACAAGTTTAACTCAAAATATATTTTAAATGAAGAAGTGTTTTAAATCCTTTTAGAAACCATGCATTTGGGCGATTTTGATTTTGTAAGGGTTGGACGACCCTAAGTCCTTCAAATTTTAATCTGCTTAGGCACGATGGGCGTGCATCGAAATAGCCTAAGTCTTGGCGTGTTTGCACGATTGATTCGGGTTGTTTTTGTATGATTTTCAGATTTTTAGATCACGTGGATTTGCACGTGCCTAAGTCTTTCTTTTTATCCCTTTATGGGCCACCTAGGTGTGTGTTATGAACACTCCACTACATGGGGCGAATTTGAGCGGGAGTACGGGGCTTGCTTCGATGCAATATGCGTCCTACCTCGTGGTATGGCGTAGATGCAATGCACACTCACGCTACTCCAAAGGGAAAACCCGAATGTAAAGACAAATGCCGAAGGGAAATAACCAAAGGGAAATGACTTGTAAAGTAAATAGCCGAAGGGAAATGACTTGTAAAGTAAATAGCCGAAGGGAAATGACTTGTAAAGTAAATAGCGGAAAGGGAAATATGGCTATATCTTAAGAGCGGAAAGGCTCAATTGTGTAAGTGTGTGTCGTGTATATATTTGAAAGACAACGCACACGACTTGAACCTTAAAAACCCGAATCTTAAAGACATAGCCGAAAGAAATACTTTATATAGAGTATATGTAGGGGCCCTTACTTGGGTCTTGCAAATAAGAGCGAAGGCTCAATGTGTGTGCGTGCTTGAATTGAAAGACTTACACACACGACATGAAATGAAACCCAAATATAAATTGCAGTATGCCTTGACTAAGGTCTTGGGAGTAAGAGCGAAGGCTCAATGTGTGTGCGTGTGGGAATGTAAAGACAACTCACACGACATAAATGAAACCCAAATATAACTGCAATAAGGCCTTTATTAAGGTCTTGGGAGTAAGAGCGAAGGCTCAATGTGTGTGCGTGTGGAAAATGGAAAGACAACACACACGACTTAATTAAAAACCCCCTTGACTTAAAATATATAAATATAACTATATATTAAGGGCTTGTTAGGCCCGTGTGTGTGCAAGAAGTGTATGACTAAGAGTGGAAAGGCTCAAGTGCGTGTGTGTGTGGGTGTGTCAAACCACGTTATTACAATCGGGGGGAGACGAAGCTCCTTTACTACAACCCCGTATCAAAATTTAATTGAATATAAAGCAAGTTAATGTAATAGACCAAGTTTAGACACTTACAAATAGCTGGTCCATGTTCAACTTGCTTGCACATGGGCTCACGGTTCACCTTGGGCAGCCAAGAGAGGGTTATCCTAGGTGGCTTTGAGGGAGGTTCTATGGGGCACGGTTAGGGCCTTAGGGAAGCTTAGGTTCAGCCAAGATGGGGCTGTTTAGGGTCTGTCCTAGGGTGCAGGTTAGGTCGGCAGGGGGGTGGTCAGGTCGGCAGGGAGGCATCTGGTGCTAGGAGGGGGTTCTGGCGCTAAAGGGGCGGCAGGGCACTGAGGGGCGCCGCAGTGGCGCGGGATGGCGTCTGGGAGCGCGGACAGGGCGCGGCAGCGTCAGGGCTGCGCGGCAGGAAGCAGGGCGCGCGGTAGGCGCCCGGGGGTTTCGGTTCGTTGTTTGGGGGATCTTTTGAGGCAGTTGGGGTTAGGTTAGGTCTAGTTAGGGTTAGGTTGGTTCAGTTAGGGTTAGGTTCAGTTGGGGGTTAGGTAGGTTCGAACCTAGGCTAGGTCGGGGGTTAGGTTTACCTCTTGGAGCCGGTCCTTCTTGGCTTGAGCCCACGTCTCCACGGTTGCAGCCACTTGGTCCAGCCCACCTTGGTTGCAGCCCCTTGGTCTAGACCCACTTAGCCCACATGGCTTGAACCCACCTCACCTAATGAGCCCACATGGCTAGGTCTATCACTCCCTCTCTCTCCTCCAAAATATTTGCATGGACCCCCTCACCTCTATTTATAGAGATTTGAGGTGGGTCTTGGATTTGGGTTTGGGTTTGGGTTTGGATCCATACCCAAATCCAAACACTATTTGGATCTGGATATTGGATCTCAGATATTTTGAGATCCGTATCCGATCCAAACCCAACATTTTTATGGATATGGATCTAGATATTTTGATCCCAATCCGATCCAATCCAAACACTATTTGGATCGACCCAAATCCTATTTGGATTGGCCCAAATCCAAACACTATTCATTACAAGGATTTGGATCTGGACATAAATGGTCCAGATCCAAATCAAAATTTCTTCGGACAGTCCTTCTTGGCTTCTCGAGGCGAACGATCTGTACGGGTACTGGCTCCATCAGCGCTCCGTCTGTTGCTGGGTTTTCCCCAATTTTATCGTCCGGACTCCGTCTCGCCGTTCTGGACTCCGTTGAGCTTTTCATCAAACGGGCTTTGCTTTCTTTTGTTTTTTTATCAGGGAGTGGCTTCTAAAGCTCTGGGCTTGAATCCTCTTCGGTCCTAGGGTCTTCTTTTGCCTTCTGTACCTGTTTTCACATTTCAAAACAGGTTGTCGTTTTTGGCTCAAACGAGCTTTTTCGAGAGTTTTTGAGAGTTTTTGAAATATAGAAGATTTGGGGTGTTTACACCAGGGATCATGCTCGTGCATATCGGCAAAGGATAACCCGACATTATAGCAAACACATAAGACCTCGCCACTTTGAAGTGGGGGATCTGGTTTTAAAAACCATCCATTATCGTGGCCCACACCCCCTGGGCAAGTGGCGCCCCAACTGGGATGGACCCTATGTTGTACGAGCAACCACTACGAACAATTCGTATTGGTTGATCGATGTAGAAGGTAGGAATTTAGCAGATCCTATCAATATTCAATACTTAAAGAAGTATCATGTGTAGGATTTGGATTAAATTCCAATTTTCAAAAGTTTAAGGGATAGCTGCCCTGAGACATGTGAATAAGGTGCAAAGGCAAAATCGTGTGACCTTGAGTAAGAGAATTCGCACTTGTGAAAGAGTGGAGTCTTCAAAATCGTGGTTACATTTCAAAATCCTTCTTCTTACAAAGAAAGGCCTAGTTCAACATAGCAAGATACTTGCAAGTAGTACGTGCTATTTCCAAATAGGCTGATCTGGGATGGATCGAGTGTAGGCTTGGGATAAGTCCTCCCCTCTTCTCTTCTCTTTCCAAAAGGAAAAATGGCCCAAACAAAGGGAAATGCCCATTCAAAGTATCTTTCCAAAAGAAAGAAACCAGAATTCAAAAGAAAAATCGATTTTCTTGTGAAAAAGAGGGATGAAAGAAAAAATACTCCCAAAGGGAGACCCTCTATGAAAAAAGGAAAAAGAGGCCAAAAGCTCAAAAAGAGCAATTTTCCGCCTTCTATGCCTTAAACCACGGGATGCTTCAGAAGGGACCATGGTATCTCTTTCCCATCCCTGGCTTATCCCAAGCTAAAGCATGGTTCATTTCGAGGAATCCTAAAGTAAAAATAGGATTTACTTACTTGAATTTCATCTTGTTTGAGAATTCGACGTTTCGAGTAAGGCGTAGGAATTTGAAATATAGCTGGTTTCCTTATAAAACCTCCGCTAGATAAGCAAGTGTTAAGACTCAAACAAGGGCAAGCACGGGGAGCTCGAGATCCTTAGGATCGAGACTCAAGACAGTTGTCCCTTTTGTAAATAGTTTTGTAAATAGATTTTGGAAAATCGAACATCGAACAGCATAGGATTTGCTCACTTGGAGCAGTAGGCCTTGTAAGTCTCTAGAGTTTGACCACATCTGGTCCCTGGGAGGTCGCCACTCTTGGCACCACACCCATGTCATGCATCTGCATTCCACGCATGGTACTTGCATAAACATGATCCCATTTAGGACCTGAGTCCATAGTATAACCCTTTGGCGTGATATCTCCTCCTACCAGAGTTTTAAATTGAGATTTTGCTAAAGATTGGGGCGATCCCATATTCTTCGTGGATAGATCTAGGGAGACATTGAAAGGGGTGTTTGTCATCTTTGCCCTTATCCAAATCGATTTGGACAAGGCCAAAGAGAGGCATTTGTAAACACCCCGAAATCCCACGAATTTTTTAAACCCATCTGGTTTTGTAAAAGCAGCCCCAAAGGGCCATTTTGAGTCTGGAAACCTAGGAGCCTTCCAGACAACCTGTACATATGTTTTAAACTCTGTATTTCGAAAACATACAATATGGCTTTTAAAACCTTTTTAAAACATGTTTTGAAACCCCGAAGCAGCTTGGCCTAAGACAGGACCAGGAAAGCTAAGAAGAGCCCGGAACCGGAGCACATGTCGAGCCCGACATAGCAACTCTTGTATCAAATTCACACCACCAGGATCTCGAACGTCCAAGACCCTGTTATCATCAAAATATCATTTGAAGTGATCTCCGAAAGGCGAAAATAGAGGCGGGCGATCATGTTGGCGAAGACCCAATGCAGACGGAGCACTGATGCTGTCAGGCCCCGCACAAACCGTTCATTTCGAACACAGCTCGAAGGAGTCAGAGTTCAGTTTGGATCAGATCTGGACCATATATATCCAGATCCCAATCAAAACCCATGTATGGACTTGGATTTGGATTTGGATCCAGAGATCCAATCCAATATCCATATCCATGGCCCACATCACCTTCTCATAAATGGAGGTGGGGCCCACTTGAATTTCACATGGGATTATGGGCATGAGAGAGAGTGGGGGTGGATAAGAACAAGTATGTGTTGTAATTAAGCTTGACTTGTGTGTCAAGTTTGGGATTAATCATGTGGGTTAGCCTAATTAAGTGGGTTTAAGCTTGTAATTAGCCAAAACCTAACCTAGGGCTGCACCAACATGATATGGTTAAGGTCTATGGGCCATGCAAAGGGAGCTCCTTCACCTAAACCTAACCCAAAGCACCTAATCCTAGCCTTCCACCCTAATCCACCCCTAATCTGAGCCTAAGCACCTAACCCACTTCGCTAATCCCGGCCTAATACCAACCTAATCACCTAACCCACTTCCCTAATCCTTCCCTAAACCTAGGTTAATTTCCCTAAACCTAGCCTAATCACCTAACCTAGCTCACTAAACCTCACCCTAGAACCAACCCACCTAACTAAACCCTAAACCTCTAAACCACCCCTAGCCCACAACCTACCCAAACCACTTGTATTTTAAATATCTGGCCCTACCCTTTCCAGCCCACCTTATCATCATACCACCCTACCTAAACCACCTAACCACTACCCCAAACCCAGCCCTAACCGACCTAACCCAACCCTATATAAACCCCCCCCTTGGGGGCGGGTTTCATAACCTAGCAGCCCCACCTTCCCAGCCGGGTCCTCCACTTCCCCAGCTCAGCCGAGCCACCACCTGCTCCACATCCCGCCACCACCTGCACCATTACCTTCCAGCCGAGCGCCACCACTACCACCATCATCCGGCTGACTCCTTACTACCCGCCATCATCTCTTCACTCGGTAAGTACCCTACATCTTACCTTACTACTTCTTCACTCCCTCTCCACCCTAACACCAACCATTCCACTTGCTACCACTAGTCCCCTTAGCCACTCCTAGCCACCCTAAATACCCGCCACTACCTAACCACCCTAGCTCTATTCGGCCACCCTATTCGGCTCCCTAAGACCTGCCCATATCACCCTACCACACCCACTATACCCACTACCACTTGACCCCATCTCCTAGCTAGTTCCCTTCCCTTACACCACTCCTAGCCACCCCAACAATCCGCCACCATCGAACTCCCCCAGTCGGCCACTCCAACCGACTGTCGCCCCTTCACTTGGCTAGCAACCCACCAACCTTAGGTGCCCCATTAGACCTTCCCTTAAGCTTTCCCTTAGTGCCATACTCCCTTAGTAACCCTACTAAGGTCCTTTAACCCAACACACCAAAACAACCCCTCCTTAGCAGCCGGCCATCTTCAAGGCGCCCAAGGCACTAAGGGAGCTCCCTTTTGCAGCCCACGCTCAAGCAAAGCATCTCCGGACCAGCTATTAGTAAGTGCCTAACTCGGTCTTTAGTTGTATACTTACTTGAGATTCAATTCGATATGGGGTTGTAATAACGGAGCATAGTCTCCCCCCGCTTGTAATAACGTGGCTTGGCACACCCACACACGTGCACTCTCTTAGTTATGCACGATTTTGAACACACACGGGCCTAATCAGCCCCTTATACATAAGTATATACATATACTTTCATTTTTGTAGGGTTTTGCTTAAGTTGGGTGTGTTGTCTTTCAATTCAAGCACTCTCACACATTGAGCCTTCGCTCTTATTTGAAAGACCCAAGTAAGGGCCGACCTATACTATTTGGGTTTTCATTTCATGTCGTGTGTGTAAGTCTTTCAATTCAAGCACTCACACACATTGAGCTTTCGCTCTTATTTGAAAGACCCAAGTAAGGGCCGACCTATACTATTTGGGTTTTCATTTCATGTCGTGTGTGTAAGTCTTTCAATTCAAGCACTCACACACATTGAGCCTTCGCTCTTATTTGAAAGACCCAAGTAAGGGCCGGCCTATACTATTTGGGTTTTCATTTCATGTCGTGTGTGTAAGTCTTTCAATTCAAGCACTCACACACATTGAGCTTTCGCTCTTATTTAAAAGACCCAAGTAAGGGCCGACCTATACTATTTGGGTTTTCATTTCATGTCGTGTGTGTAAGTCTTTTAATTCAAGCACTCACACACATTGAGCTTTCGCACTTATTTGAAAGACCCAAGTAAGGGCCGACCTATACTATTTGGGTTTTCATTTCATGTCGTGTGTGTAAGTCTTTCAATTCAAGCACTCACACACATTGAGCTTTCACTCTTATTTGAAAGACCCAAGTAAGGGCCGTGTTATACTATTTGGGTTTAATTTCATGTCGTGTGTGTAAGTCTTTCAATTCAAGCACGCACCCACATTGAGCCTTCGCTCTTATTTGAAAGACCCAAGTAAGGGCCGTGTTATACTATTTGGGTTTAATTTCATGTCGTGTGTGTAAGTCTTTCATTTCAAGCACGCACCCACATTGAGCCTTCGCTCTTATTTGCAAGACCCGAGTAAGGGCCCATATACATACCCTATATACATATCTCCCTTCGACATTTACATTTCAAGTCATTTCCCTTCAGTTATTTCCCTTCGGTTATTTCCCTTCGGTTATTTCCCTTCGGCATTGTCTTTACATTTCGGGTTTTCCCTTTGGAGTAGCGTGAGTTTGCATTGCATCTACGCCATACCACGAGGTAGGACGCATATTGCATCAAAGCAAGCCCCGCTCGAATTCGCCCATGTAGTGGAGTGTTCATAACACACAAACTAGGTGGCTCATAAAGGGATAAAAGGAAAGACTTAGGCATGTGCAAATCCACGTGATCTAAAATCTGTATTTGCATCTAAAAGACCCGAATTAGACACCTCGAACAGCTTCGTAGGCTTTCTATCCCAAAAACTTGATTTTTGTAAAGTGTACATACTGACCCTTGCGCATCGGTACAGACTGACCCTTGCGCGTCTACAGTATGTTGCGCTAGCACTTTTCAAACCAAAGGGCATGACTGTATAGCAGTACGTGCCCCATGGGGTTGTGAAAGCGGTCTTACCCTGATTTCGTGGACTTAGTTTGATTTGATTATAGCCTGAATAGCCATCCATAAACGAAAACATTTTATGATTTGCAGTACTATCGACTATCAAATCTATGTTTGGTATAGGATAATTATCCTTTGGAGTGGCTTTATTCAGGTTTCTGAAATCGATGCATATTCGAATTTTCCCATTGGTTTTTCGAGCTACAACGATATTTGACAACCAATCAGAATACGCAATGGCTTTTATAAATCTGGCTTTTAACAAATCTTCTAAACCCTCTTTGACTTGCGTGTGTACATTCAGGTGTATTTTCCTAAGCTTCTGCTTTATGGGTTTTACATCCGCATCTAAGGGAAGATGATGCTCGACAATGCTGGGGTCTATGCCTGGCATGTCTTCATACGTCCATGCAAACACATCTAAATAGGTTCGTAGAAATGCAATGAATGCTGATCTTTCATGTTCATGCAAGCATGCGCCTATTTTGATGGATTGAGGATTGGAATCATCCTATAGGTTCACCTCTATGAAATCTCCTCCTACTGAATTGGAAGGTCTTTCAAAATCGAGAATTTTATGAAATTCTGGGAGCTCAGAAGTGGGATCTTCCTCAAGGGGATCCATTTCTGGGCTTCGATCATTCTCGTGGGTTATAGACCCGAGGGAATTTGATGCGTGATTTTCAAAAAGACTTGGTTTTGTACTCGGATTTTCAAGTGATTTCGAAATTTTTGGTCTGGCTATGCAGACGACGTTTCTTTTGAAATCCTTTTCTTTTGCGAAAGTGCTACCAGGAGCAGCTATATACAAAATCCTTTTGGTATTTTCCAAATTTTCGATTTTTTTGGGTTTTTGTAAAACAAGAACCTTGGGAACTATACAAAGAACTCTATTTTCGAGTTTTTGTTTTTCCATTGTTTTTGGCTTTTCTTCTTTTTCGATTTTAAGTTTTCCAAATGTTTTATTATTTTTATAAAAGGGATCTTCCGTCATACCTACAAAGGGAAAACACTACGAATTAGACTCGAAATAGGAGATCTAAATCGTAGGTCTCTTCTAGGGCAGGTACTAGGGCACCCTTGACCCAGGTGGTCACAGGGGTGGCTCTGGCGCTATTCTGGGAGTATAGCCGATCCCATATCGGCTTGGATTGGCCCTAGGAAGGATGGGCTCTAGGAGACCCTGGTTCTGTGTCCCTAGACTTTTGTAGGGCGTGTAGCCCATGTATAACAACATGTTCCACGATTTTTTGTTTGTGGAAAATTTTTGGTAAAGACCGTGGTCCTGGAACATGCTGTCGTCCATATTGTGCTCATATGGCTTCTTGTCCAGGGGCTTTGGAAATAGGGAACGCTTGGGTTTTTCTAGAAGGGTTAAGATCGGGAGGGGGCCTACTTTGGGCGGCCCCTTCACATATACAACCTTCCTAGGTTTGTTTAACATGAGCCTTGGCGGCTCAATCACAATCTGCCCCAGGTTAGCCTCATGGGCCTGAGAGCTTGATAAACAAGGGGAGTTTATGATCCCCTGAAGCTGTGGGTGACTCTCACCTAGGATCACTACGACCTGGTCCCTGAAAGGGATCTTGACACACCTGTGGAAGGTGGATGGCACAGCGCACAAACTGTGTATCCAGGGCCTTCCCAACAACAGGTTATAATGGGGGTGGATGCCCAAGACATGGAACACCCTCGTGTGTGTGATCCCTCCCATTTCCATTGAGAGTTCGATTGATCCTAAAGGCCTAGACGCATTCCCATCGTATCCAGTGATAACGATGGGGCTTGGGTTCACTGAAGTCAAGGTGACTCCGATCTGATACGCCACATGAAGTAGAAGGATGTTGAGCCCTCCTCCCCCATCGAAAGGGGATATACGATCACTTATGGAAAGGAAGTGCCGTTTCCAAAACCTGCTTGGAAAAGCCCATTACTTATGGGCTACCCACGATGAACAAAGGGGCAAAGCCCCATAAAATCGCCAATGTCCGGGTGGATCCAAGTGTGGCGGGCACTTCCAAAAATTTTGAAAAGCTAGAAAACAAAAGGGAGAGAAATTTTCAAAAACCGATTGAAAAACGGGAGTACACACCACTGGGGCAACCTGTGTCGGAGGTCCTAGACCTCCTACTTGCCCAAGGCATGATTGAACTTCCCGAAATCCCCGAGGGAGTCACTTCCAAAGGGGGATATTTAAATCGGTTTTGCAAGTATCATCGGCTCAAAGGCCATGATACAAAGCGTTGTTTCTCCCTTTTAAACAAAATCAAGAACTTAATAGCGGAGGGCCGGCTCCAGGTCACTGCGGAACCTGAGCCAACTCAAGCTATCTTTAAAGAACCCTTTCCCAAGCACGCCAGTAGCAGTGGGAAAGGAAAGGAGGTATGTACCCTCACCTTTTCAAAAGAACTAGCGCAAACATCTGAGTCTAGTCAACCCACTTGTGCGCCCACTCTTGTACTTTACAAGAAGCCCGCCCAAGTCGTCATCCGGGGACCACCAAGAGTTGAATCCCCGGTTAAACCAGTTTTGAAACTTCAAGGTGCTCCTCAACTCGTAATTAGAGCCAATTTTAGTGCGAACCCTAGGTTGGCCGTGGGAGAAGAGACTAGATCCGGGAGAATCTACAAAGTGCTAAAAAGGTGGTCAGTGTGCCTGGCCCCTCAAAAGCATGTATTCCTAGAGTTCTGCCAAAAGCAGACAATGGGAAAGTCATCCTAAACCCTTATGATTTCGAAAACCATCTTTCAAAGATTCCTATCCACATGGCCATCCTAGAGCTTATACAAACTTCGCCTAGGCATAAACTCGTGCTAGAGAAAATTCTAGAAAGAGCCAAGGTTAGTTCGAACATAAGTCTGGAATCCCTGTCTGACCAAGTGGCATTAATAGGAGCAAAATCGCCCAACACTTTCTCGGAAGATGATGTAGATAGACCCTACGAGTCCCACAACCAGGCCTTGCATATCGAGGCGGTTCTGAATAACCACTCTATGGACAGGTGCCTAGTCGATGGGGGAGGAGGGCTCAACATCCTTCCACTTCATGTGGCGTATCAAATCGGAGTCACCTTGACTTCTGTAAACCCAAGCCCCATCGTTATCACTAGATACGATGGGAATGCGTCTAGGCCTTTAGGATCGATCGAACTCCCGATGGAAACGGGAGGGATCACGCACACGGGGGTGTTCCATGTCTTGGACATCCACCCCCATTATAACTTGTTGCTGGGAAGGCCCTAGATACACAGCTTGTGCGCTATGCCATCTACCTTCCACAGGTGTGTCAAGATCCCTTTCAGGGACCAGGTCGTGGTGATCCTAGGTGAGAGTCATCCTCAGCTTCAGGGGATCATAAACTCCCCTTGTTTGTCGAGTTCCTAGGCCCATGAGGCTAACCTGGGCCAGACCATGGTCGAGCCACCAAGGCTCGTGTTAAACAAACCTAGGAAGGTTGTGTATGTGAAGGGGCCGCCCAAAGCAGGCCCCCTCCCAATCCTAACCCTTCTAGGAAGACCCAAGCATCCCTTATTTCCAAAACCCCTGGACAAGAAGCCATACGAGCACAATATGGACGACAACAAGTTCCAGGACCACGATTTATACTCTAAATTTTCAAAAAACAAAAAATCGTGGAACATGCTGTTGAATATGGGCTACACGCCCTATAAAAGTCTAGGGGCACAAAACCAGGGTCTCCTAGAGCCCATCCTTCCTAGGGCCAACCCAAGCCGATATGGGATCGGCTATACTCCCAAAATACTGCCAGAGCCACCCCCTGTGACCACCTGGGTCAAGGGTGCCCTGGAACCTATCCTAGAAGAGACCTACGATTTAGACCTCTTATTCCGAGTCTAACCCGTAGTGTTTTCCCTTTGTAGGTATGATGGAAGATCCCTTTCATAAAAATACAAAAACATTTGGAAAACTTAAAATCAAAAAAATCAAAAAAGAGGAAAAACCAAAAACAATGGAAAATAAAAAACCCGAAAATAGGGTAGTTTGTATAGTTCCTAAAGTTCTTGTGTTACAAAAACCCAAAAAAATTGAAAATCTACAAAATACCAAAAAGAATTTGTACATAGCTGCTCCTGGTAGGACTTTGGGAAAAGATTTCGAAAGGAACGTCGTCTGCATAGCCAGACCAAAAATTTTGAAATCAATTGAAAATCCAAGTACAAAACCAGGTCTTTTGAAAACTCACGCATCAAATTCCCTCCGGTCTATAACCCACGAGAATGATCGAAGCCCAGAAGTGGATCCCCTTGAGGAAGATCCCGCTTTTGAGGTCCTAGAATTTCATAAAATTCTCGATTTTGAAAGACCTTCCAATTCAGTAGGAGGAGATTTCATAGAGGTGAACCTAGGGAATGATTCCAATCCCAAAACCATCAAGATAGGCGCATGTTTGCATGAACATGAAAGATCAGCATTCATTGCATTTCTACAAACCTATTTAGATGTGTTTTCATGGACGTATGAAGACATGCCGGGCATAGACCCCAACATTGTCGAACATCGTCTTCCCTTAGATGCGTATGTAAAACCCATAAAGCAGAAGCTTAGGAAAATACACCCGAATCTACACACGCAAGTCAAAGAGGGTTTAGAAGATCTGTTAAAAGCCGGATTTATAAAACCCATTGCGTATTCTGATTGGTTGTCAAACATCATTGTAGTTCGAAAAACCAATGGGAAAATTCGAATATGCATCGATTTCAGAAACCTAAATAAAGTCACTGCAAAGGATAACTATCCTTTACCAAACATAGATTTGATAGTCGATAGTACTGCAAATCATGAAATGTTTTCGTTTATGGATGGCTATTCAGGCTATAATCAAATCAAACTAAGTCCACGAGATTAGGGTAAGACCGCCTTCACAACCCCATGGGGCACGTACTGCTATACAGTTGTAGACGCGCGAAAATCCCCGCACCTCTTCTGCCTTTTCTAGGCTTGGAGTGGATCCTCTCGTGCGTCTAAGGCCTATTTATGTAAACAGGGCGTGCAAGCTAGCTTACCTAAGCTAGCGAAGATATATTTTAAACTGACTTCTAATCGTGGCGACTGTGAGCAAGTGAGCTCTTGTCGTCGCAGACCTTCTTGCACCGATGCGCAAGGGTCAGTCTGTACGCTTTGCAAAAATCGAGTTTTTGGGATAGAAAGCCTACGAAGCGGTTCGAGGTGTCTAATTCGGGTCTTTTAGATACGATTGCAGAATTTAGATTACGTGGATTTGCACGTACCTAAGTCTTTTCTTTTATCCCTTTGTGGGTCGCCTAGTTTGTGTGTTATGAACACTCCACTACATGGGTGAATTCGAGCGGGGCTTGCTTTGATGCAATATGCGTCCTACCTCGTGGTATGGCGTAGATGCAATACACACTCACGCTACTCTAAAGGGAAAACCCGAAATGTAAAGACAATGCCGAAGGGAAATAACTGAAGGGAAATAACCGAAGGGAAATGACTTGTAAAGTAAATGCCGAAGGGAGATATGTATATAGAATAGGTATATGGGCCCTTACTCGGGTCTTGCAAATAAGAGAGAAGGCTCAATGTGGGTGCATGCTTGAATTGAATGACTTACACACACGACATGAAATTAAACCTAAATATAACTTGCAGTATGGCCTTGACTAAGGTCTTGGGAATAAGAGCGAAAGCTCAATGTGTGTGAGTGCTTGAATTGAAGTACTACGCACACAACATGAAATTAAACCCAAATAGTATAGGTCAGCCCTTACTTGGGACCTTCAAATAAGAGCGAAGGCTCAATGTGTGTGAGTGCTTGAATTGAAAGACTTACACACACGACATGAAATGAAAACCCAAATAGTATAGGTCGGCCCTTACTTGGGTCTTTCAAATAAGAGCGAAGGCTCAATGTGTGTGAGTGCTTGAATTGAAAGACTACACACCCAACTTAAGCAAAACCCTACAAAATTAAAGTATATGTATATATTTATGTATTAGGGGCTGATTAGGCCCGTGTGTGTTCAAAATCGTGCACAACTAAGACAGTGCACGTGTGTGGGTGTGCCAAGCCACATTATTACAAGCGGGGGGAGACTATGCTCCATTATTACAACCTCGTATCGAATTGAATCTCAAGCAAGTATACAACTAAAGACCGAGTTAGGCACTTACTAATAGCTGGTCCGAAGATGCCTTGCTTGAGCATGGGCTTGGCCTTTGCCTTGGGCTGCAAAAGGGAGCTTCGCGAGGTTGAACGGCAAGGGGAGGTGCTGGCCGGATGTCCTTGATGCGCGGAGGAGCGCCTTGAAGATGGCCGGTTGTTAAGGAAGTGCTGGTTTTGGTGTGTTGGGTTAAAGGACCTAAGTAGGGTCACTAAGGGAGTATGGCACTAAGGGAAGGAACTAGCTAGGATATGGTGATGGCTGGCGGATGGCTGGCCGAAGAAAGGGGATGACAGTCGGTTGGAGTGGCCGAATGGGGGAGTTTGGTGGTGGCGGATTGTTGGGGTGGCTAAAAGTGATGTAAGGTAGGGGAACTAGCTAGGATATGGGACCAGGTGGTAGTGGTTGCAGTAGGTGTATTGGGATGATACGGGCAGGTTTTAGGGAGTCGGATAGGGTGGCCGAATAGAGCTAAAAGGTCTAGGTGGTGGCGGGTGGTTAGGGTGCTATGGGTTCGGTTGAGTGGGGCTGGTGGCAGCAGGTGGACGAGCTAGTGTTAGGATGATAGGGGAGTGGATTAGATGGCTGAGAGTGGAGAGGGAGTGAAGAGGTGGTAAGGTAGGATTTAGGGGACTTACCGGGTGAAGAGGTAGGGCGCTCAGCTGGAAGGAAGTGGTGCATGTGGTGGCGTTCGGCTGGAAGGTGGTGGTGTAGGTGGTGGTACAGGTGGTGGTGGGATGTGGAGCAGGTGGAATTCGGTTGAGCTTGGGGATGTGGAGGACCCGGCTGGGAATGGGTGGGCTCCTAGGTTATGAAACCCGCCCCCAAGGGGGGGGGGGTTATATAGGGCTGGGTTAGGTCGGTTAGGGCTGGGTTTGGGGTAGTGGTTAGGTGGTTTAGGTAGGGTGGTATGATGATAAGGTGGGCTGGAAAGGGTAGGGCCATATATTTTAGATACAAGTGGTTTGGGTAGGTTGTGGGCTAGGGGTGGTTTAGAGGTTTAGGGTTTAGTTAGGTGGGTTGGTTCTAGGGTGAGGTTTAGTGAGCTAGGTTAGGTGATTAGGCTAGGTTTAGGGTAATTAACCTAGGTTTAGGGAAGGATTAGGGAAGTGGGTTAGGTGATTAGGTTGGGATTAGGCCGGGATTAGGGAAGTAGGTTAGGTGATTAGGCTCAGATTAGGGACGGATTAGGGTGGAAGGCTAGGATTAGGTATTTTTGGTTAGGTTTAGGTGAAGGAGCTCCCTTTGCATGGCCCATAGACCTTAACCACATCATGTTGGTGCAACCCTAGGTTAGGTTTTGGCTAATTACAAGCTTAAACCCACTTAATTAGGCTAACCCACATGATTAACCCCAAACTTGACACACAAGTCAAGCTTAATTACAACACTCTTTGATCTTATCCACCCCCACTCTCTCTCATGCCCATAATCCCACGTGAAATTCAAGTGGGCCCCACCTCCATTTATGAGAAGGTGATGTGGGCCATGGATATGGATATTGGATTGGATTTTTGAATCCAAATCCAAATCCAAGTCCATACATGGGTTTGGATTGGGATCTGGATATATATGGTCCAGATCCAATCCAAACTGAACTCTGACTCCTTCGAGCTGTGTTCGAAACGAACGGTTTGTGCGGGGCCTGACAGCATCAGTGCTCCGTCTGCGTTGGGTCTTCGCCAACATGATCGTCCGCCTCTGTTTTTGCCTTCCGGAGATGGCTTCAAACGATGTTTCGATGATAACAGGGTCTTGGATGTTCGAGATCCTGGGGGTGTGGATTTGAACGAGAGTTGCTGTGCCGGGCTCGACATGGGCTCCGGTTCCGGGCTCTCCTTAGCTCTCCTGGTCCTGTCTGGATTAGGCCGAAGCTGCTTCGGGGTTTCAAAACATGTTTTAAAAAGATTTTAAAAGCCCTATTGTATATTTTTGAAATACAGAGTTCAAACCATATGTACAGGGTTGTCTGGAAGGCTCCTGGGTTTCCAGACTCAAAATGGCCCTTTGGGGCTGCTTTTACGAAACCAGATGAATTTAAGAAATTCGTGGAATTTCGGGGTGTTTACAGATGCCCCTCTTTGGCCTTGTCCAAATCGATTTGGATAAGGGCAAAGATGACAAACACCCCTTTCAATGTCTCCCTAGATCTAGCCACGAACAATATGGGATCGTCGCCCCAATCTTTAGCAAAATCTCAATTTACAAACTCTGGTAGGAGGAGATATCATGCCAAAAGGTCTTACTTATGGAATCTGGTCCTAAAATGGGATCATGCAAGTGCCATGCGTGGAATGCAGATGACATGGGTGTGGTGCCAAGAGTGGCGACCTCCCCGAGACCAGATGTGGTTGAACTCTAGAGACTTATAAGGTCTGTTGCTCCAAGTGAGCAGATCCTATGCTGTTCGATGTTCGGTTTTCAAAACTTATTTACAAAAGCTATTTACAAAAGGGACAACTGTCTTGAGTCTCGATCCTAAGGATCTCAAGCTCTTCGTGTTTGCCCTTGTTTGAGTCTTAACACTCGCTTATCTAGCGGAGGTTTTTATAAGAAAACAAGCTGTATTTCAAATTCCTATGCCTTACTCGAAACGTCGAATTCTCAAACAAGATGAAATTCAAGTAAGTAAATCCTATTTTTACTTTAGGATTCCTCGAAATGAACCATGCTTTAGCTTGGGATAAGCCAGGGATGGGAAAGAGATACCACGGTCCCTTCTGAAGCGTCCCATGGTTTAATGCATAGAAGGCGGAAAACTGCTCTTTTTGAGTTTTTTGGCCTCTTTTTCCTTTTTTTCATCGAGGGTCTCCCTTTGGGAGTATTTTTTCTTTAATGCCTCTTTTTCATAAGAGAATCGATTTTTCTTTTGAATTCTGGTTTCTTTGTTTTGGAAAGATACTCTGAATGGGAAATTCCCTTTTGTTTCGGCCTTTGTTTTCCTTTTGGAAGGAGAAAAGAAGAGGGGATGACTTATCCCAAGCCTACACTCGATCCATTCCAGATCAGCCTATTTAGAAATAGCACGTACTACTTGCAAGTATCTTGCCATATTAAACTAGGCCTTTCTTTGTAAGAAGAAGGATTTTGAAATGTAACCACGATTTTGAAGACTCCACTCTTTCACAAGTGCGAATTCTCTCACTCAGGGTCACACGACTTTGCCTTTGCACCTTATTCACATGTCTCAGGGCAGCTATCCCTAAAATTTTTCGAAAAATGGAATTTAATTCAGATCCTACACATGATACTTCTTTAAGTATTGAATATTGATAGGATCTGCTAAATTCCTACCTTCTACATCGATCAACCAATACGAATTGTTCGTAGTGGTTGCTCGTACAACATAGGGTCCATCCCAGTTGGGGCGCCACTTGCCCAGGGGGTGTGGGCCACGATGATGGATGATTTTTAAAACCAGATCCCCCACTTCAAAGTGGCGAGGTCTTATGTGTTTGCTATGATGTCGGGCTATCCTTTGCCGGTATGCACGGGCATGATCCATGGCAAGGAGTCGCCTCTCATCTAGCAAATCTAGTTCGGCCATCCTAGCATGCTGAAGCGTTTCTAGGGGGAGGTCGAGTTCTATGGATGTTGGGCCTACGATGTCAAACGCCCACATGGTAAATGGCCAGGGGCTGACCACGGAATGCAATGCAGATGAAGGGATATGAATGGCGTGCCCATGCACTTGACATGGATGACACTTCCTAACATGATCGTGGCAATCCTTCTTCAGGGTGGACCAAAAATAGCCCCCTCTAAGTATTTTCATTGCCATCATGTTGGCATTAACATGACCTCCACATTCTCCATCGTGGAATTCGCGCATCACTATCCTAGCCTCCTCTAGGTCGATACACCTAAGCAGAATGCCGGTAAAACTTTTTTTGTATAAAACCCCACCAAGAATGGTGTATCGGGTTGAAATCTTACGAATGAAGACCTTATCTTTGGATGTGGCATCCTCGGCGAATCCCCCATTTTCTAAAAATTGTTTTATGTCATAAAACCAGGGTTTTTCAATAGACTCTCGGTTATTTTGGCAAATGTCCAAGTCGTGTGTGGATGGGTGGGGCGCATGCCATATTTCTAAAGATCTGGTCCCTGAAATGGGATCGACCTTCAGGGCTGAGCCCAAGGAGGAGAGGGCATCGGCGATGCCATTGTCCTCTCTTCCTACGTGTGTGAGTTTACACGATTGGAAGGACTAGACCAATCGAGTGGCCAACTCGTGATATGGAAGTAGTTTCTCATTACGTACTTGCTAAATTTTTAAAACCTGGTTTATGACAAGGAGCGAATCTCCAAAGACCTCGATGCATGATGCCCCTAGAGTTTTCGAAATCCTCAAACCTTGTATGAGTGCTTCATACTCAGCTACGTTGTTGGAACATTCGAAATCTAAGCGGACTGCTATGGGAATCTCGCCCTTTTCAGGGGAGATTAGGATGACCCCAGCACCAGCCCCTCGTTGGTTTCGTGCCCCATCGAAGTGCATCTTCCACACTTGGTTTTCGAAAGAATTTGCCAAAATGAGGTTTTGAAAATGGTTTTGCAATATGCCTTCATCAGGCATTTCGACAAGAGTGGGATATGCGTCCTCTATGGGGAACTCAACCACGTAATCTGCTAGGGCTTGCCCCTTAATGGAGATCTGGTGATGGTATTTCAGATCATACTCCATTAGAAGGAGTTTCCATTTGCCCAATCTACCCGTGAGAATGGGTTTTTCGAACAAGTGCTTGATTGGATCAAGCTTGGACACTATCCAGATCTCATGATCTAGGAAATAATGTTTGAATTTCTGGCAGGCCCAGACTAGGGCCAAGCACGTCTTCTCCATGGCTTGATAATTTCGTTCATAAGCCAAGAGAGTTTTCGAAATATAGTAGATGGCATACTCCTTATGGGTGTCATCCTCGTATTGAGCCAACAGGGCTCCTAAAGCATTCGCATGCACGGAGATGTATAATAAAAGCGGTTTTCCTTGCTTTGGAGGGTCCAAAACGGGGGGATTAACCAAGTATGCCTTCAGTCTCTCGAAGGACTTTTGGCATTCGTCATCCCATAAGAATTTCGTGCCCTTCCTCAATAGTTTGTTGAAGGGTTCGCATCTAGTTGCCAGATTCGATATGAATCGGCGAACGGATTGTAATCGACCCTGGAGGCTACGGATTTGAGTGAGATTGGAGGGTGGAGCCATGTCTATGATGGCTCGACACTTAGAGGGGTCCACTTCTATTCCCCTTTGGCTCACCATAAAGCCTAGAAGCTTCCCTGATTCTACCCCGAACACACATTTTTGAGGGTTTAGCTTTACTTTGTAAAGCCTAACCCTTTCAAAAATCTTTTGTAAACATTCGATATGGGTGCATCGGGTTTTGGATTTCGCCAAGAGATCATCTACATACACTTCTACAAGCTCATAAATTTGATCATGGAAGATCGTGGTCATGGCTTGTTGGTATGTTGCGCCGGCATTTTTCAAACCAAAGGGCATGACTGTATAGCAGTACGTGCCCCATGGGGTTGTGAAGGCGGTCTTACCCTGATCTCGTGGACTTAGTTTGATTTGATTATAGCCTGAATAGCCATCCATAAACGAAAACATCTCATGATTTGCAGTACTATCGACTATCAAATCTATGTTTGGTAAAGGATAATTATCCTTTGGAGTGGCTTTATTCAGGTTTCTGAAATCGATGCATATTCGAATTTTCCCATTGGTTTTCCAAACTACAACGATATTCTACAACCAATCAGAATACGCAATGGGTTTTATAAATCCGGCTTTTAGCAGATCTTCTAAACCCTCTTTGACTTGCGTGTGTACATTCGGGTGTATTTTCCTAAGCTTTTGCTTTATGGGTTTTACACTTGCATCTAAGGGGAGACGATGTTCGACAATGCTGGGATCTATGCCCGACATGTCTTCATACGTCCATGCAAACACATCTAAATAGGTTCGTAGAAATGCAATGAATGCTAACTTTTCAGTTTCATGCAAGCATGCGCCTATTTTGATGGTTTTGGGATTGGAATCATCCCCTAGGTTCACCTCTATGAAATCTCCTCCTACTGATTGGGAAGGTCTTTCAAAATCGAGAATTCTATGAAATTCTGGGAGCTTAGAAGTGGGATCTTCCTCAAGGGGATCCACTTCTGGGCTTTGATCATTCTCGTGGGCTATAGACCCGAGGGAATTTGATGCGTGGTTTTCAAAATGACCTGGTTTTGTACTTGGATTTTCAAGTGATTTCGAAACTTTTGGTCTGGCTATGCAGACGACGTTTCTTTCGAAATCCTTTTCTTTTGTCAAAGTCCTACCAGGAGCAGCTATATACAAAATCTTTTTGGTATTTTCCAAATTTTCGATTTTTTTAGGTTTTTGTAAAACAAGAACTTTGGGAACTATAGAAAGCACTCTATTTTCGAGTTTTTATTTTTCCATTGTTTTTGGTTTTTCTTGTTTTTCGATTTTTTTTATTTTAAGCTTTTCAAATGTTTTTGTATTTTTAGAAAAGGGATCTTCCGTCATACCTACAAAGAGAAAACACTACGGGTTAGATTCGGAATAGGAGATCTAAATCGTAGGTTTCTTCTAAGGCAGGTTCTGGGGCACCCTTGACCCAGGTGGTCACAGGGGGTGGCTCCGACGGTATTTGGGGAGTATAGCCGATCCCATATCAGCTTGGATTGGCCCTAAGAAGGATGGGCTCTAGGAGACCCTAGTTCTGTGCTCCTAGACTCTTGTAGGGCGTGTAACCCATGTTTTACAACATGTTCCACGACTTTTTGTTTTTCGAAAAAGTTTGATATAAGTCGTGGTCCTGGAACATGCTATCATCCATATTGTGCTCATATGGCCTCTTGTCCAGGGGATTTGGAACTAGGGAACGCTTGGGTCGTCGTAGAAGGGTTAGAATCGGGAGGGGGGCTGCTTTGGGCGGCCCCTTCACATATATAACCTTCCTAGGGTTGTTTGACATGAGCCAAGGTGGCTCGACCATAATTTGCCCCAGGTTAGCCTCATGGGCTTGGGAGCTTGATAAACAAGGGGAGTTTATGATCCCTAGAAGCTGTGGGTGACTCTCACCTAGGATCACTACGACCTGGTCCCTAAAAGGGATCTTGACACACTTGTGGAAGGTGGATGGCACAACGCACAAACTGTGTATCCAGGGCCTTCCCAGCAACAGGTTATAATGGGGTTGGATGTCCAAGACATGGAACACCCCCGTGTGTTCGATCCCTCCCGTTTCCATTGGGAGTTCGATGGATCCTAAAGGTCTAGACGCATTCCCATCATATCTAGTGATAACGATGGGGCTTGGGTTTACTGAATTCAAGGTGACTCCGATTTTATACGCCACATGAAGTGGAAGGATGTTGAGCCCTCCTCCACCATCGACTAGGCACCTGTCTAGAGAGTGGTTGTTCAGAACCACCTCGATATGCAGGGCCTGGTTATGGGTTTCGTAGGGTCTATCTACATCATCTTCTAAGAAAGTGATGGGCGATTTTGCTCCTAATAAAGCCACTTGGGCAGACAAGGATTCTGGACTTATTTTCGAATCAACCTTGGCCCTTTCTAGAATTTTCTCTAATACAAGTCTATGCCTAGGCGAGGTTTTTATAAGCTCTAAGATAGACATATGAATAGGAATCTTCGAAAGGTGGTTTTCGAAGTCATAAGGACTTAGGATGACTTTGTCCTTATCCGCTTTTGGCAGAACACTAGGGATATATGCTTTTGAGGGGCCAAGCACACTGACCACCTTTTGAGCACCTTGAAAACTAGTTTTGCCGAGGATTCCACTTTTGGTGGTCCCCGAAGGACGACTTGGGCGGGCTTCATGTATAGTACAAGAATGGGTGCACAAGTGGGCCGACCAGACTCTGGTTTTTGCGCTAGTTCCTTAGAAATGGTGAGGGTACATACCTCCTTTCCTTTTCCATTGCCACTGGCGTGTTTGGGAAAGGGTTCTTTGAAGATAGCTTGAGGTGGCTCAGGTTCCGCAATGACCTGGAGCTGGCCTTCTACTATCAAGTTCTCAATTTTATTTAAGAGGGAGAAGCAGCGTTTGGTATCATGGCCTTTGAGCTGATGATACTTACAAAATCGGTTTAAATACCCCCCTTTGGAAGTGACTCCTTTGGGGATTTCAGGGAGTTCTATCATGCCCTGGGCAAGTAGGAGGTCTAGGACCTCCGACACAGGTTGCCCCAACGGAGTGTACTCCCGTTTTTCAACCGGTTTTTGAAAGTTTCACTCCCTCTTATTTTCTAACTTTTCAAAGTTTTTGGAAGTGCCTGCCATGCCTGGATCCACCCGGACATTGGCGATTTTATGGGGCTTTGCCCCTTTGTCCATTGTGGGTAGCCCGTATGTGATGGGCTTTTCCAAGCGGGTTTTCGGAACGGCACTTCCTTTCCACAAGTGATCGTATGTCCCTTTTCGCAAGTTGGTTTCGAAAAGGGAGGCCTTTTTTATCAACTTATGGAAAGTTGAGATCTCATGGAGCGAGAGAAGGGTTTTTAACTCTGACTCCTTCGAGCTGTGTTCGAAACTGAACTCTGACTCCTTCGAGCTGTGTTCGAAACGAACGGTTTGTGCGGGGCTTGACAGCATCAGTGCTCCGTCTGCGTTGGGTCTTCGCCAACATGATCGTCCGCCTCTATTTTCGCCTTCTGAAGATGGCTTCAAACGATGTTTCGATGATAACAGGGTCTTGGACGTTCGAGATCTTGGGGGTGTGGATTTGAACGAGAGTTGCTGTGCCGGGCTTGACATGTGCTCCGGTTCCGGGCTCTCCTTAGCTCTCCTGTTCCTGTCTAGATTAGGCCGAAGCTGCTTCGGGGTTTCAAAACATGTTTTAAAAAGATTTTAAAAGCCCTATTGTATATTTTTGAAATACAGAGTTCAAAACATATGTACAGGGTTGTCTGGAAGGCTCCTGGGTTTCCAAACTCAAAATGGCCCTTTGGGGCTGCTTTTACGAAACCAGATGAATTTGAGAAATTCGTGGGATTTTGGGGTGTTTACAGCAGTCATGCCCTTTGGTTTGAAAAATGCCGGCGCGACATACCAGAGAGCCATGATCACGATCTTCCATGATCAAATTCATGAGCTCGTAGAAGTGTATGTAGATGATCTCTTGGCAAAATCCAAAACCCGATGCACTCACATCGAATGTTTGCAAAAGATTTTCCAAAGGCTTAGGCTTTACAAAGTAAAGCTAAACCCTCAAAAATGTGTATTCGGGGTAGAATCTGGGAAGCTTCTAGGCTTTATGGTGAGCCAAAGGGGTATAGAAGTCGACCCCTCTAAGTGTCGAGCCATCATAGACATGGCTCCACCCTCCAATCTCACCCAAATTCATAGCCTCCAGGGTTGATTACAGTCCATTCGCCGATTTATATCAAATCTGGCGACTAGATGCGAACTCTTCAACAAGTTGTTGAGGAAGGGCACAAAATTCTTATGGGATGACGACTGCCAAAGGTCCTTCGAGAGACTAAAGGCATACCAGGTTAATCCCCCCGTTTAGAATCCTCCAAAGCAAGGAAAAACGCTTTTACTTTATATTTTTGTGCATGCGAATGCTTTGGGAGCCCTATTGGCTCAATACGAGGATGACACCCACAAGGAGTATGCCATCTACTATATTTCAAAAACTCTCTTGGCTTATGAACGAAATTATCAAGCCATGGAGAAGACGTGCTTGGCCCTAGTCTGGGCCTGCCAGAAATTCAGACACTATTTCCTAGATCATGAGATCTTGATAGTGTCCAAGCTTGATACAATCAAGCACTTGTTTGAAAAACTCATTCTCACAGGTAGATTGGGCAAATGGCAACTCCTTATAATGGAGCATGATCTGAAATACCATCACCAAATCTCCATTAAGGGGCAAGCCCTAACAGATTACGTGGCTGAGTTCCCCCTAGAGGACGCATATCCCACATTTGATGAAATGCCCGATGAAGGCATATTGCAAAACCATTTCCAAAACCACATTTTGGCAAACAATTTTGAAAACCAAGTGTGGAAGATGCACTTCGATGGGGCATGAAACCAACGAGGGGCTGGTGCTGGGGTCATCCTCATCTCCCCTGAAAAGGGCGAGATTCCCATAGCAATCCGCCTAGATTTCAAATGTTCCAACAACATAGCTGAGTATGAAGTACTCATACAAGGTTTAAGGATTTCGAAAACTCTAGGGGCATCATGCATCGAGGTCTTTGGAGATTCGCTCCTTGTTATAAACCAGGTTTTGAAAATTTGGCAAGTACGTAACGAAAAACTGCTTCCATATCACGAGTTGGCCACTCGATTGGTTGAGTCCTTCCAATCGTGTAAACTCACACACATGGGAAGAGAGGACAATGGCATCGCCGATGCCCTCTCCTCCTTGGGTTCAGCCCTAAAGGTCAATCTCATTTCAGGGACCCGATCTTTATAAATATGGCATGCGCCCAACCCATCCACACACGATTTGGATATTTGCCAAAATAACCCAGACTCTATTGAAAAACCTTGGTTTTACAACATCAAAAATTTTCTAGAAAATGGGGGATTCACCGAGGATGCCACATCCAAAGATAAGGCATTCATCCGTAAAATTTCGACCTGATACACCATTCTGGGTGGGGTTCTGTACAAGAAAAGTTTTACCAGCATCCTACTTAGGTGTATCGATCTAGAGGAGGCTAGGATAGTGATGCATGAATTCCACGATGGAGAATGTGGAGGTCATGTTAACGCCAACATGATGGCAACGAAAATACTTAGAGGGGGCTATTTTTGGTCCACCCTGAAAAAGGATTGTCATGATCATTTTAGGAAGTGTCATCCATGTCAAGTGCATGGGCACACCATTCATATCCCCTCATCTGCATTAGATTCCGTGGTCAGCCCCTGGCCATTCACCATGTGGGCATTTGACATCATAGGCCCTATATTTCCAAAAGCCTCGAATGGGCATTGATTCATTTTAGCAGCCACTAAGTATTTCTCCAAGTGGGTGGAAGCCATTTCCCTAACCAACGTGCTGGGGCAACATGTGGTGGCATTCATTAGGAGGAATATCTTGGCTCGATTTGGGGTTCCATGAGACCTTGTGTTTGATAATGGCACCCCATTCAAGAACGAGCGGATGGTTAGGTTGTGCAACACGTATGGCATAACTCACCACTTCTCTTCGCCCTACTACCCTCAAGGCAATGGCCAAGCTGAAGCCACAAACAAAACTCTCATTAGTATAATCGAGAAAACTTTAGAGAAGGGTAGGACGTGGCACGAGAAGTTGGATGAAGCCTTATGGGCTTATAGGACTTCCATCCGGACTCCCACGAATGCCACACCATTCGAATTGGTCTACGGCAAAAACGCCATTCTTCCCATTCATACTCAACTGCATTCATTCCATACATCCATAGCACTCGACCTCCCCCTAGAGACGCTTCAGCATGCTAGGATGGCCGAACTAGATTTGCTAGATGAGAGGCGACTCCTTGCTATGGATCATGCTCGTGCATACCGGCAAAAGATAGCCCGACACTATGGCAAACACATGAGACCTCGCCACTTTGAAGTGGGGGATCTGGTCTTGAAAATTATCCACTATCGTAGCCCACATCCACTTGGAAAGTGGCGCCCCAAGTGGGATGGACCCTATGTTGTACGTGCAACCACCACGAATAACTCATATTGGTTGATCGATGTAGAAGGTAGGAATTTAGCAGATCCTATCAATATTCAATACTTAAAGAAGTATTATGTGTAGGATTTGGATTAAATTCCCCATTTTCAAAAATTTTAGGGATAGCTACCCTGAGACCTAAAAATAAGGTGCAAAGGCAAAATCGTGTGACCCTGAATAAGAGAATTCACACTTGTGAAAGAATGGAGTCTTCAAAATTGTGGTTACATTTCAAAATCCTTTTTCTTACAAAGAAAGGCCTAGTTCAATATAGCAAGATACTTGCAAGTAGTACGTGCTATTTCTAAATAGGCTGATCTGGAATGGATCGAGTGTGAGCTTGGGATAACTCCTCCCCTCTTCTCTTCTCCTTCCAAAAGGAAAACAAAAGCCCAAATAAAGGGAATTTCCCATCCAAAGTCTCTTTCCAAAAGAAAGAAACCAGAATTCAAAAGAAAAATCGATTCTCTTGTGAAAAAGAGGGATTAAAGAAAAAATACTTCCAAAGGGAGACCCTCTACGAAAAAAGGAAAAAGAGGCCAAAAAGCTCAAAAAGAGCAGTTTTCTGCCTTCTATGCCTTAAACCACGGGACGCTTCAGAAGGGACCGTGGTATCTCTTTTCCATCCCTGGCTTATCCCAAGCTAAAACATGGTTCATTTCCAGGAATCCTAAAGTAAAAATAGGATTTACTTACTTGAATTTCATCTTGTTTGAGAATTCGACGTTTTGAGTAAGACAAGAATTTGAAATATAGCTTGTTTTCTTATAAAACCTCCACTAGATAAGCGAGTGTCAAGACTCAAGCAAAGGCAAACACGAAGAGCTCAAGATCCTTAGGATTGAGACTCAAGACAGTTGTCCCTTTTGTAAATAGCTTTTGTAAATAGATTTTGAAAAATCGAACATCGAACAGCATAGGATTTGCTCACTTGGAGCAGCAGGCCTTGTAAGTCTCAAGAGTTCGACCATATCTGGTCTCTAGGAGGTCGCCACTCTTGGCACCACACCCATGTCATGCGTCCGCATTCCACGCATGACACTTGCATAAACCTGATCCCATTTTAGGACCAGAAACCTTTTGTATATCCCTTTGGCATGATATCTCCTCCTACCAGGGTTTTAAAAGTGAGATTTTGCTAAAGATTGGGATGATCCCATATTTTCGTGGATAGATCTAGGGAGACATTGAAAGGGGTGTTTGTCGTCTTTGCCATTATGCAAATCAATTTGGATAATGACAAAGAGGGGCATTTGTAAACAACCCAAAATCCCACGATTTTTCCAAAACACCTGGTTTTGCGAAAGCTGCCCCAAAGGGCTATGTTGAGTCTGGAAACCCAGGAGCCTTCCAGGCAAACCTATACATATGTTTAAACTATATATGTTTTAAAATATGTATTATATAGTTTTAAAACCTTTTACAATATGTTTTGAAACCCCATAAAGCGGCTGGGCCTGATGAAAGTAGGACTAGAAGAGCAAAAGAGAGCCCGGAACCGGAGCACATGTCGAGCCCGGCACAGCAACTCTTGTGTTAGATTCATCCCCAGGATCTCAAACGTCCAAGTCCCTGTTATCAACAAATCATTTGAAATCATCTCCGGAAGGTGAAAACAGAAGCGGATGACCATGTTGGCGAAGACCCAACGCAAGACGAAGTACTGATGTTGTCAGGCCCCGCACAAACTGTTCGTTTCGAACATACCCTGAAGGAGTCGGAATTCAGTTTTGGATTGAATCTGGACCATATATATCTAGATCCCAATCCAAACGTATATGTGGATTTGGATTTGAATCCAAAGATCCAATCCAATATCCACATCCATGGCCCACATCACCTTCTCATAAATGGAGGTGGGGCCCACTTGAAATTCACGTGGGATCTTGGGCATGAGAGAGAATGGGGAGGATAAGATTTGAGGGAAATGTATTAAGCTTGACTTGTGTATCAAGTTTTGGGTTAATCATGTGGGTTAGCCTAATTAGTGTGGGTTTAAGCTTGTACGAACCTACACCTAACCTAGGGCTGCACCAACATGATGCAATGAAGTCCATGGGCAATGCAAAGGGATGCTCCTAACCCAATCCTAAGTTAAAACCCCTAATCCTAGCCATTTCTCCTAATCCTTCCCTAATCCTAGCCTAATCACCTAACCCACCTCCCTAATCCCGGCCTAATCCCAACCTAATCACCTAACCCACCTCCCTAATCCTTCCCTAAACCTAGCCTAATTCTCTTAATCCTAACCTAATCCTAGCCTAATCACCTAACCCACCTCACTAAACCTCACCCCAAAACCAACCCACCTAGCTAAGCCCTAAATCCCTAAACCACCCCACCTAAACCTAGCACACCATATCCCTAAAACCCCTTTAAGCAAAATATCTGGCCCCTCCTCAAAACCAGCCCACCTTATCACCACACCACCACCACCTTACCACCCTCTAAAAACCAGCCCCAACCGCCCTTTGAAAATCTATATAAGCCCCCCCCTAGTGGGCGGGTTTTTCATCCTCTCTGATCCAGCTCTTGGGCCAGCCGAGCCCCCTTCCACCTTGTTCTCTTCTTCCACCTGCACCACCACTACCCCCGGCTAGCTCCACCTCGCGCCACCATTACCTCCCAGCCTGCTCCACTCCACGCTGCCATCTCCATCCACCTTCCTTCCACCCGGCTGCCCTCTTCCACGCACCAACTCCCCTCACCCATCCGGTTAGTACCTCAACCAAACTCTACCTCCTCTTCACTCCCCCTCCACTCTCAACCACCCATACCACCACAACACCTCGCCAACACCACCTTCCCGCCACCCTTACCCATTCGGCCAGACATAACCCCTTTACATCACCCGATCCTATACTTTCCCCTAGTGACATCCCGGACACCTTACTTTGCTCCCTAGGACCTGCCCCCTCCACTCTTAGTCACCCATTAACCCCAACTTCCACAGCACCCTAGCTAGTTCCCTCGCCGTTCCCCAAACATCCCCTAGCTACCCCAGCCGGCCACCATTTAAACCACCCCTAGTCGGCCAGTCATAGCCGACTGCACCCAACCCATTCGGCCAGCCACACCCTTTTCCTTAGTGTAGACGCGCGAAAATCCCCTCCTCTTCGCCCCTTTCGTGGCTTGGAGTGGATCTTATCGTGCGTCTAAGGCCTAGATATACAAACAGGGCGTGCCAGCTAGCTTACTTAAGCTAGCGAAGATATATTAACACTGACTTCTAAACGTGGCGACTGTGAGCAAGTGAGCTCTTGTCGTCGCAGACCTTCTTGCACCGATGCGCAAGGGTCAGTCTGTACGCTTTTGCAAAAATCGAGTTTTTTTGGGGAGAAAGTCTACGAAACGGTTCGAGGTGTCTATTTCGGGTTTTTAAGATGCGATTGCATTTTTTAGATCACGTGGATTTGCACGTGCCTAAGTCTTTTCTTTTATCCCTTTTTGGGTCGCCTAGTTTGTGTGTTATGAACACTCCACTACATGGGCGAATTCGAGCGGGGGTTGCTTCGATGCAATATGCGTCCTACCTCGTGGTATGGCGTAGATGCAATGCAAACTCACGCTACTCCAAAGGGAAAACCCGAAATATAAAGACAATACTAAAGGGAAATAACAGAAGGGAAATAACAGAAGGGAAATAACAGAAGGGAAATAACCGAAGGGAAATAACCGAAGGGAAATATGTATATATCTTATGTATATGAGCCCTTACTCGGGTCTTGTAAATAAGAGCGAAGGCTCAATGTGGGTGCGTGCTTGAATTGAAAGACTTACACACACGACATGAAATTAAACCCAAATATAAATTGCAGTATGGCCTTGACTAAGGTCTTGGGAGTAAGAGCGAAGGCTCAATGTGTGTGAGAGTGCTTGAATTGAAGTACTACACACACGACATGAATGAAACCCAAATATAACTGCAATAAGGCCTTTACTAAGGTCTTGGGAGTAAGAGCGAAGGCTCAATGTGTGTGAAAGTGCTTGAATTGAAAGACTACTCACACGACAAGAAATGAAACCCAAATAGTATAGGTCGGCCCTTACTTGGGTCTTTCAAATAAGAGCGAAAGCTCAATGTGTGTGAGAGTGTTTAAATTGAAAGACTTACTCACACGACATGAAATGAAACCCAAATAGCATAGGTCGGCCCTTACTTGGGTCTTTCAAATAAGAGCGAAAGCTCAATGTGTGTGAGAGTGTTTTAATCGAAAGACAACGCACCCAACTTAAACAAAACCCTTCGGAAATGAAATATATACGTACACTTATATATTAGGGGCTGATTAGGCCCGTGTGTGTTCAAAGTTGTGCACGACTAAGAGAGTGCACGTGTGTGGTTGTGCCAAGCCACGTTATTACAAGCGGGGGGAGACTAGGCTCCGTTATTACAACCCCGTATCAAATTGAATTTCAAGCAAGCGTATGACTAAAGACCGAGTTTAGACACTTACGAGTAGCTGGTCCGTAGAGGTCTTGCTTGAGCGTAGGCTTGGCTTTGGGCTGCAAACGGGAGCTCCGCGAAGGTATGTGCTCAAGGGTGCTGGCCGGCTGCAAATGGGGCGCGGGATGGACGCCTCGAAGGGGGCCGGTGGCAAGTAGGTGGCGCCTCCACGTAGGGAGTTTAGAGTGGCTGACTAAGTGGGTCTTAGGGTCACTAGGGAAGTTAGGTACTTAGGGAAACTGGCCCTAAAAGGTGAGCTAGTGGGAAGGCCAAATAGGACACCTAGGGGGGGAGTCGGCCGAATGGGAGATGGTGGCTAAGCAGTGGCCAGCCACTTGGGTTATCCTAGGTTCGGCTAGGCTTAGATGGTGGCGGCAAAGAGGTGGAGCTAAGGGGAAGATGGGTGGCTAAGAGTGGAGAGGTGGTAGAGAGTGGTTTTGAGGGAGTTAGGGGGACTTACCGAATGGGAAGGAGTGGCGGATGGAGTGGGAGAGTGGCGGGCAGGTAGCTGTCGGCTGGTGGAGTTGGGGGGAAGGTGGTGACGTCCAGCTGGGGGGGCAGTGGTGGTGGACGGAAGAGGGAAGGTGGCGGAGCAGGTGGCGGCTGGTGGAGGAGCTGGAGCTGCTGGGAAGACGGGTGAGAGATGGGAGAAGGAGAGGGCCCGGCTGGGTGGTGGAGTGGTTCCCACTTGGAAAACCCGCCCACAATGAGGGGGGTTTAAATAGGGGATGGGTAGGTCGGTTAGGGCTGGGTTGTGGGTAGTGGTTAGGTGGTTTAGGTAGGGTAGTATGTAGATAAGGTGGGTTGGATGGGGTTGTGCCAGATATTTTAAAACTAGGTGTTTGGGAAAATCGTGGGCTAAGGGTGGTTTAGGGCTAGGTTAGGTGGTTGGGTTTTAGGGTGAGGTTTAGTGAGCTAGGTTAGGTGGTTTAGGCTAGGATTAGGGAAATTAATCTAGGTTTAGGGAAGGATTAGGGGAGTGGGTTAGGTGATTAGGTTGGGATTAGGCCGGGATTAGGGAAGTGGGTTAGGTGATTAGGTTCAGATTAGGGGTGGATTAGGGGTTTAGGCTAGGTTTAGGTATTTTTGGCTAGGTTTAGGTGAAGGAGCTCCCTTAGCATGGCCCATAGACCTTGATCACCCCATGTTGGTGCAGCCCTAGGTTAGGTTTTAGCTAATTACAAGCTTAAACCCACTCAATTAGGCTAACCCACAAGATTAAACCCAAACTTGACACACAAGTCAAGCTTAATACATCACTCTTGATATTTTTCACCCCCACTCTCTCTCATGCCCAATATCCCACGTGAATTTCAAGTGGGCCCCACCTCCATTTATGAGAAGGTGATGTGGGCCATGGATATGGGTATTGGATTGGATCTCTGGATCCAAATCCAAATCCAAGTCCACATATGGGTTTGGATTGGAATCTGGATATATATGGTCCAGATCCAATCCAAACTGAACTCTGACTCCTTCGAGCTGGGTTCGAGACGGACGATTCGTGCGGGGCCTGACAGCATCAGTACTCCGTCTGCGTTGGGTCTTCGCCAACATAGTCGTCCGCCTCCGTTTCTGCCTTCCGGAGATGACTTCAAATGCTTTTTTGATAAGAACAGGGTCTTGGACGTTCGAGATCCTGGGATGTGAATCAGATGCAAGAGTTGCTGTGCCTGGCTTGACAGGTGCTCCGGTTCCGGGCTCTTCTTGGCTCTCCTGGTCCTGTCTTGATCGGGCCAAGCCACTTTGGGGTTTCAAAACATGTTTTAAAAGGGTTTTCAAAAGCTATATTATATGTTTTTGAAAGATAAAGTTTAAAACATATATACAGGGTTTGTTTGGAAGGCTCCTGGGTTTCCAAACTCAAAAATGGCCCTTTGGGGCTACTTGTATAAAACCAGATTCGTTTAAGGAATTCGTGGGATTTCGGGGTGTTTACAGATGCCCCTCTTTGGCCTTGTCCAAATAGATTTGGATAAGGGCAAAGATGACAAACACCCCTTTTAATGTCTCCCTAGATCTAGCCACGAAGAATATGGGATCGTCCCATTTTAGCAAAATCTCAATTTTACAAACTCTGGTAGGAGGAGATATCACGCCAAAGGGTTCACTTATGGAATCTGGTCCTAAATGGGATCATGTTCATGCAAGTACCATGCGTGGAATGCAGATGACATGGGTGTGGTGCCAAGAGTGGCGACCTCCCAGAGACCAGGTGTGGTCGAACTCTAGAGACTTACAAGGTCTCTTGCTCCAAGTGAGCAAATCCTATGCTGTTCGATGTTCGGTTTTCAAAACTTATTTACAAAACTATTTACAAAAGGGACAACTGTCTTGAGTCTCGATCCTAAGGATCTCGAGCTCTTCATGCTTGCCCTTGTTTGAGTCTTAACACTCGCTTATCTAGCGGAGGTTTTGTAAGAAAACAAGCTTCATTTCAAATTCCTACGCCTTACTTGAAACGTCGAATTCTCAAACAAGATGAAATTCAAGTAAGTAAATCCTATTTTTACTTTAGGATTCCTCAAAATGAACCATGCTTTAGCTTGGGATAAGCCAGGGATGGGAAAGAGATACCACGGTCCCTTCTGAAGCGTCCCGTGGTTTAAGGCATAGAAGGCGGAAAACTGCTCTTTTTGAGCTTTTTGGCCTCTTTTCCTTTTTTTCATAGAGGGTCTCCCTTTGGGAGTATTTTTTTCTTTAATCCCTCTTTTTCATAAGAGAATCGATTTTTCTTTTTGAAGTCTGGTTTCTTTCTTTTGGAAAGAGACTTTAAATGGGAAATTCCCTTTTGGTTTGGGCCTTTGTTTTCCTTTTGGAAGGAGAAGAGAAGAGGGGAGGACTTATCCCAAGCCTACACTCGATCCATTCCAGATCAGCCTATTTAGAAATAGCACGTACTACTTGCAAGTATCTTGCTATGTTGAACTAGGCCTTTCTTTGTAAGAGGAAGGATTTTGAAATGTAACCACGATTTTGAAAACTCCACTCTTTCACAAGTGCGAATTCTCTTACTTAGGGTCACACGAGTTGCTTTTGCACCTTATTCACATGTCTCAGGGCAGCTATCCCTCTAAAATTTTCGAAAACTGGAATTTAATCCAGATCCTACACATGATACTTCTTTAAGTATTGAATATTGATAGGATCTGCTAAATTCCTTCCTTCTACATCGATCAACCAATACGAATTGTTCGTAGTGGTTGCTCGCACAACATAGGGTCCATCCCAGTTGGGGCGCCACTTGCCTAGGGGGTGTGGGCCACGATGGTGGATGGTTTTCAAGACCAGATCTCCCACTTCAAAGTGGCGAGGTCTCATGTGTTTGCTATAATGTCGGGCTATCCTTTGCCGGTATGCACGAGCATGATCCATAGCAAGGAGTCGCCTCTCATCTAGCAAATCTAGTTCGGCCATCCTAGCATGCTGAAGTGTCTCTAGGGGGAGGTCGAGTGCAATGGATGTATGGAATGAATGCAGTTGGGTATGAATGGGAAGAATGGCGTTTGTGCCATAGACCAATTCGAATGGCGTGGCATTCGTGGGAGTCCGGATGGAAGTCCTATAAGCCCATAAGGCTTCATCCAGCTTCTCATGCCACCTCCTGCCCTTCTCTAAGGTCTTCTCAATGATACCAATGAGAGTTTTGTTTGTGGCTTCGGCTTGGCCGTTGCCTTGAGGGTAGTAGGGCGAGGAGAAGTGGTGAGTTATGCCATACGTGTTGCACAACTTAACCATCCGCTCGTTCTTGAATGGGGTACCATTATCAGACACAAGGTCTCGTGGAACCCCAAATCGAGCCAAGATATTCCTCCGGATGAAAGCCACCACATGTTGCCCCATTACATTCGTTAGGGAAATGGCTTCCACCCACTTGGAGAAATACTCCGTGGCTGCTAAAATAAAACGATGCCCATTCGAGGCCTTTGGAAATATGGGGCCTACAATGTCAAACGCCCACATGGTAAATGGCCAGGGGCTGACCACGGAATGCAATGCAGATGAAGGGATATGAATGGCGTGCCCATGCACTTGACATGGATGACACTTTCTAACATGATCGTGACAATCCCTTTTCAGGGTGGACCAAAAATAACCCCCTCTAAGTATTTTCATCGCCATCATGTTGGCATTAACATGACCTCCACATTCTCCATCGTGGAACTCGTGCATCACTATCCTAGCCTCCTCTAGGTCGATACACCTAAGCAGAATGCCGGTAAAACTCTTTTTGTATAAGACCCCACCCAGAATGGTGTATCGGGTCGAAATCTTACGAATGAATGCCCTATCTTTGGATGTGGCATCCTCGGTGAATCCCCCATTTTCTAAAAATTGTTTTATGTCATAGAACCAGGGTTTTTCAATAGACTCTAGGTTGTTTTGGCAAATATCCAAGTCGTGTGTGGATGGATGGGGCGTATGCCATATTTCCAAAGATCTGGTTCCTGAAATGGGATCGACCTTCAGGGCTGAACCCAAGGAAGAGAGGGCATCGGCGATGCCATTGTCCTCTCTTCCCACGTGTGTGAGCTTACACGACTGGAAGGATTGGACCAATCGAGTGGCCAACTCGTGATATGGAAGTAGTTTCTCATTACGTACTTGCCAAATTTTTAAAACCTGGTTTATGACAAGGAGCGAATCTCCAAAGACCTCGATGCATGATGCCCCTAGAGTTTTCGAAATCCTTAAGCCTTGTATGAGTGCTTCATACTCAGCTACGTTGTTGGAACATTCGAAATCTAGGCGGACTGCTATGGGAATCTCGCCCTTTTCAGGGGAGATTAGGATGATCCCGGCACCAGCCCCTCGTTGGTTTCGTGCCCCGTCGAAGTGCATCTTCCACACTTGGTTTTCAAAAGAATTTGCCAAAATGTGGTTTTGAAAATGGTTTTGCAATATGCCTTCATCAGGCATTTCGACAAGAGTGGGATATGCGTCCTCCAAGGGGAAGTCAGCCACGTAATCTGCTAGGGCTTGCCCCTTAACGGAGATCTGGTGATGGTATTTCAGATCATACTCCATTAGAAGGAGTTGCCATTTGCCCAATCTACCCGTGAGAATGGGTTTTTCGAACAAGTGCTTGATTGGATCAAGCTTGGACACTATCCAGATCTCATGATCTAGGAAGTAGTGTCTGAATTTCTGGCAGGCCCAGACTAGGGCCAAGCACGTCTTCTCCATGGCTTGATAATTTCGTTCATAAGCCAAGAGAGTTTTCGAAATATAGTAGATGGCATACTCCTTATGGGTGTCATCCTCGTATTGAGCCAACAGGGCTCCTAAAGCGTTTACATGCACGGAGATGTATAATAAAAGCGGTTTTCCTTGCTTTGGAGGATTCAAAACGGGGGGATTAACCAAGTATGCCTTTAGTCTCTCGAAGGACTTTTGGCATTCGTCATCCCATAAGAATTTCGTACCCTTCCTCAACAGTTTGTTGAAGGGTTCGCATCTAGTTGCCAGATTCGATATGAATCGGCGCACAGATTGTAATCGACCCTGGAGACTACGGACTTGGGTGAGATTGGAGGGTGGAGCCATGTCTATGATGGCTCGACACTTAGAGGGGTCGACTTCTATTCCCCTTTGGCTCACCATAAAGCCTAGAAGCTTCCCTGATTCTACCCCGAACACACATTTTTGAGGGTTTAGCTTTACTTTGTAAAGCCTAAGCCTTTCGAAAATCTTTTGTAAACATTCGATATGGGTGCATCGGGTTTTGGATTTTGCCAAGAGATCATCTACATACACTTCTACAAGCTCGTGAATTTGATCATGGAAGATCGTGTTCATGGCTCGTTGGTATGTTGCGCCGGCATTTTTCAAACCAAAGGGCATGACTGTATAGCAGTACGTGCCCCATGGGGTTGTGAAGGCGGTCTTACCCTGATCTCGTGGGCTTAGTTTGATTTGATTATAGCCTGAATAGCCATCCATAAATGAAAACATTTCATGATTTGCAGTACTATCGACTATCAAATCTATGTTTGGTAAAGGATAATTATCCTTTGGAGTGGCTTTATTCAGGTTTCTGAAATCGATGCATATTCGAATTTTCCCATTGGTTTTTCGAACTACAACGATATTTGACAACCAATCAGAATACGCAATGGGTTTTATAAATCCGGCTTTTAGCAGATCTTCTAAACCCTCTTTGACTTGCGTGTGTACATTCGGGTGTATTTTCCTAAGCTTCTGCTTTATTGGTTTTACACCTACATTTAAGGGAAGACGATGCTCGACTATGCTGGGATCTATGCCCGGCATGTCTTCATACGTCCATGCAAACACATCTAAATAGGTTCGTAGAAATGCAATGAATGCTAACTTTTCAGTTTCATGCAAGCATGCGCCTATTTTGATGGTTTTGGGATTGGAATCATCCCCTAGGTTCACCTCTACGAAATCTCCTCCTACTGATTGGGAAGGTCTTTCAAAATCGAGAATTCCATGAAATTCTGGGAGCTCAGAAGTGGGATCTTCCTCAAGGGGATCCACTTCTGGGCTTTGATCATTCTCGTGGGCTATAGACCCGAGGGAACTTGATGCGTGATTTTCAAAATAACCTGGTTTTGTACTTAGATTTTTAAGTGATTTCGAAATTTTTGGTTTGGCTATGCAGACGACGTTTCTTTCGAAATCCTTTTCTTTCGCCAAAGTCCTACCAGGAGCAGCTATGTACAAAATCTTTTTGGTATTTTCCAAATTTTCGATTTTTTTGGGTTTTTGTAAAACAAGAACTTTGGGAACTATACAAAGCACACTTTTTTCGAGTTTTTGTTTTTCCATTGTTTTTGGTTTTTCTTGTTTTTCGATTTTTTTGATTAAGTTTTCAAATGTTTTTAGTATTTTTAGAAAAAGGGATCTTCCGTCATACCTACAAAGGGAAAACACTATGGGTTAGACTCGGAATAGGAGATCTAAACCATAGGTTTCTTCTAAGACAGGCTCCGGGGCACCCTTGACCCAGGTGGTCACAGGGGGTGGCTCCGGCGGTATTCGGGGAGTATAGCCGATCCCATATCGGCTTGGGTTGGCCCTAGGAAGGATGGGCTCTAGGAGACCCTGGTTTTGTGCCCCTAGACTTTTGTAGGGCGTGTAGCCCATGTTCAATAACATGTTCCACGACCTTTTGTTTTTTGAAAAGATGGGATATAAGTCGTGGTCCTGGAACATGCTATCGTCCATATTAGGCTCGTATGGCCTTTTGTCCAGGGGTTTTGGAAATAGGGAACGTTTGGGTTTTCCTAGGAGGATTAGAGTCGGGAGGGGGCCTGCTTTGGGCGGCCCCTTCACACATACAACCTTCCTAGGGTTGTTCAACACGAGCCGAGGTGGCTCAACCATAATTTGCCCCAGGTTAGCCTCATGGGCCTGGGAGCTTGATAAACAAGGGGAGTTTATGATCCCCTGAAGCTGTGGGTGACTCTCACCTAGGATCACTACGACTTGGTCCCTAAAAGGGATCTTGACACACTTGTGGAAGGTGGATGGCACAGCGCACAAACTGTGTATCCAGGGTCTTCCTAGCAACAGGTTATAATGGGGGTGGATGTCCAAGACATGGAACACCCCCGTGTGTTCGATCCCTCCCGTTTCCATTGGGAGTTCGATGGATCCTAAAGGCCTAGACGCATTCCCATCGTATCCAGTGATAACGATGGGGCTTGGGTTCACTGAAGTCAAGGTGACTCCGATTTTGTACGCCACGTGAAGTGGAAGGATGTTGAGCCCTCCTCCACCATCGACTAGGCACCTGTCCAGAGAGTGGTTGTTTAGAACCACCTCGATATGCAGGGCCTGGTTATGGGTTTCGTAGGGTCTATCTACATCATCTTCCGAAAAGGTGATGGGCGATTTTGCTCCTAACAAAGCCACTTGGGCAGACAAGGATTCCGGACTTATGTTCGAATCAACCTTGGCCCTTTCTAGAATTTTCTCTAAGACAAGTCTATGCCTAGGCGAGGTTTTGATAAGCTCTAGGATAGACATGTGAATAGGAATCTTTGAAAGGTGGTTTTCGAAATCATAAGGATTTAGGATGATTTTGTCCTTATCTGCTTTTGGCAGACCACTAGGGATACATGCTTTTGAGGGGCCAGGCACACTGACCACCTTTTGAGCACCTTGAAGGTAGATCCTCCCGGATCTAGTGACTTCCCCCACGACCAGCCTAGGGTTTGCGCTAGACTTGGCTCTAAGGATGAGCTGAGGAGAACCTTGGATTTTCAAAACTGGTTTTGCCAGGGTTTCCACTTTTGATGGTCCCCGAATGACGACTTGGGCGGGCCTCTTGTATAATACAAGGATGGGCGCACAAGCAGGTCGACCAGGTTCGGGCTTTTGCGCTAGTTCCTTGGAAATGGTGAGGGTACATACCTCCTTTCCTTTCCCACTGCCACTGGCGTGTTTGGGAAAGGGTTCCTTGAAGATAGCTTGAGGTGGCTCAGGTTCCACAGTGACCTGGAGCCGGCCCTCCGCTATCAAGTTCTCAATTTTATTTAGAAGAGAGAAGCACCGTTTGGTATCATGGCCTTTGAGCCGATGATACTTGCAAAATCGGTTCAAATACCCCCCTTTGGACGTGACTCCTTCGGGGATTTCAGGGAGTTCGATCATGCCCTGGGCAAGTAGGAGGTCCAGGACCTCCGACACAGGTTGCCCCAGCGGAGTGTACTCCCGTTTTTCAATTGGTTTTGAAAAATTGCGTTCTCTCTTATTTTCTATTTTTTCAAAATTTTTAGAAGTGCCCGCCATGCCTGGATCCACCCGGACATTGGCGATTTTATGGGGTTTTGCCCCTTTGTCCGTCGTGGGCAGCCCATATGCGATGGGCTTTTCCACACGTGTTTTGGGAACGGCACTTCCTTTCCATAAGTGGTCGTATGTCCCTTTTCGCAAGTTGGTTTCGAAAAGGGAGGCCTTTTTGATCAACTTATGGAAAGTTGAAATCTCATGGAGCGAGAGAAGGGTTTTTAACTCGCTTTTGAAATTATCCAGGATGAGCATTACTGCGCATCCTTCGGATATAGGCTCTCGCACTTGGCCTAAAAGAGACCTCCACCTTATAATGAAGGCATGTACGTCTTCGTTCATGCCTTGCTTTGTATCCCTTAAGGTATTCAGGGTTGGCGTGACTTCCACGTTGTGTGCAAACCTTTGCATGAAGCAGTTCGCTAACTCTTCAAAAGTAGCGAACTGGCTTAAGTCGTAGGAAGCCAGCCATTTGGCAGCTGTGCCTTTAAGGGATAGAGGGAACCAATACACCCATTTCATCGAGTCCTTTTTCTTCTTATGGGCTCGACGTGAGAAAAGCTGCAAGTGAGACCTAGGGTCTCCCATGCCATCATACCGATGGAAGTTTGGTATTTCATCGTCACTGTCTGTTTCGTAATCCATAGGAAGGAAATCAGACAGGGCGTAGCTTCTTTTCTCTTTATTTTGCCCTTTTAGCAGTTGCTGTAGGGCTTTACGGTCCTTTTGTGTGAAGGACTCGTGGTATTGGTTGCCTTCCATTACGGAGGCCTCTTTTTGCTTGCGAGGTTTTTCAATTTTCTTTTTAGGCCTTTGTTCACCGTTTGATGAACACGAATCGCCTACTTCAGCCTCTTGGCTGAGAGCATCGATTTTGGCCTCAAATTCCCTTCTCAAGTCCTCGATTTCATCTAGTTTTATTTTGTTTTTGAAAATCCTCCTAGAGTGAGAACTTGATGCGCATGAGCCTTGGCTCGATACTTCACTTGGATTGGATTTTGACATTCTTTTCAAGCTTTTTCAAAATTTCCTAAGTAAAAGCAAAGAAAACAAGTTAAAAACGACACCTTTATAAAATTTTCGCAAGACTTCTATAAGTAAACTCGATTTTTGAAAAGGCTCACGTCCCACCGGGCGTGCCAATCTCTGTAGACGCGCGAAAATCCCCTCCTCTTCGCCCCTTTCGTGGCTTGGAGTGGATCTTATCGTGCGTCTAAGGCCTAGATATACAAACAGGGCGTGCCAGCTAGCTTACTTAAGCTAGCGAAGATATATTAACACTGACTTCTAAACGTGGCGACTGTGAGCAAGTGAGCTCTTGTCGTCGCAGACCTTCTTGCACCGATGCGCAAGGGTCAGTCTGTACGCTTTTGCAAAAATCGAGTTTTTTTGGGGAGAAAGTCTACGAAACGGTTCGAGGTGTCTATTTCGGGTTTTTAAGATGCGATTGCATTTTTTAGATCACGTGGATTTGCACGTGCCTAAGTCTTTTCTTTTATCCCTTTTTGGGTCGCCTAGTTTGTGTGTTATGAACACTCCACTACATGGGCGAATTCGAGCGGGGGTTGCTTCGATGCAATATGCGTCCTACCTCGTGGTATGGCGTAGATGCAATGCAAACTCACGCTACTCCAAAGGGAAAACCCGAAATATAAAGACAATACTAAAGGGAAATAACAGAAGGGAAATAACAGAAGGGAAATAACAGAAGGGAAATAACAGAAGGGAAATAACCGAAGGGAAATAACCGAAGGGAAATATGTATATATCTTATGTATATGAGCCCTTACTCGGGTCTTGTAAATAAGAGCGAAGGCTCAATGTGGGTGCGTGCTTGAATTGAAAGACTTACACACACGACATGAAATTAAACCCAAATATAAATTGCAGTATGGCCTTGACTAAGGTCTTGGGAGTAAGAGCGAAGGCTCAATGTGTGTGAGAGTGCTTGAATTGAAGTACTACACACACGACATGAATGAAACCCAAATATAACTGCAATAAGGCCTTTACTAAGGTCTTGGGAGTAAGAGCGAAGGCTCAATGTGTGTGAAAGTGCTTGAATTGAAAGACTACTCACACGACAAGAAATGAAACCCAAATAGTATAGGTCGGCCCTTACTTGGGTCTTTCAAATAAGAGCGAAAGCTCAATGTGTGTGAGAGTGTTTAAATTGAAAGACTTACTCACACGACATGAAATGAAACCCAAATAGCATAGGTCGGCCCTTACTTGGGTCTTTCAAATAAGAGCGAAAGCTCAATGTGTGTGAGAGTGTTTTAATCGAAAGACAACGCACCCAACTTAAACAAAACCCTTCGGAAATGAAATATATACGTACACTTATATATTAGGGGCTGATTAGGCCCGTGTGTGTTCAAAGTTGTGCACGACTAAGAGAGTGCACGTGTGTGGTTGTGCCAAGCCACGTTATTACAAGCGGGGGGAGACTAGGCTCCGTTATTACAACCCCGTATCAAATTGAATTTCAAGCAAGCGTATGACTAAAGACCGAGTTTAGACACTTACGAGTAGCTGGTCCGTAGAGGTCTTGCTTGAGCGTAGGCTTGGCTTTGGGCTGCAAACGGGAGCTCCGCGAAGGTATGTGCTCAAGGGTGCTGGCCGGCTGCAAATGGGGCGCGGGATGGACGCCTCGAAGGGGGCCGGTGGCAAGTAGGTGGCGCCTCCACGTAGGGAGTTTAGAGTGGCTGACTAAGTGGGTCTTAGGGTCACTAGGGAAGTTAGGTACTTAGGGAAACTGGCCCTAAAAGGTGAGCTAGTGGGAAGGCCAAATAGGACACCTAGGGGGGGAGTCGGCCGAATGGGAGATGGTGGCTAAGCAGTGGCCAGCCACTTGGGTTATCCTAGGTTCGGCTAGGCTTAGATGGTGGCGGCAAAGAGGTGGAGCTAAGGGGAAGATGGGTGGCTAAGAGTGGAGAGGTGGTAGAGAGTGGTTTTGAGGGAGTTAGGGGGACTTACCGAATGGGAAGGAGTGGCGGATGGAGTGGGAGAGTGGCGGGCAGGTAGCTGTCGGCTGGTGGAGTTGGGGGGAAGGTGGTGACGTCCAGCTGGGGGGGCAGTGGTGGTGGACGGAAGAGGGAAGGTGGCGGAGCAGGTGGCGGCTGGTGGAGGAGCTGGAGCTGCTGGGAAGACGGGTGAGAGATGGGAGAAGGAGAGGGCCCGGCTGGGTGGTGGAGTGGTTCCCACTTGGAAAACCCGCCCACAATGAGGGGGGTTTAAATAGGGGATGGGTAGGTCGGTTAGGGCTGGGTTGTGGGTAGTGGTTAGGTGGTTTAGGTAGGGTAGTATGTAGATAAGGTGGGCTGGATGGGGTTGTGCCAGATATTTTAAAACTAGGTGTTTGGGAAAATCGTGGGCTAAGGGTGGTTTAGGGCTAGGTTAGGTGGTTGGGTTTTAGGGTGAGGTTTAGTGAGCTAGGTTAGGTGGTTTAGGCTAGGATTAGGGAAATTAATCTAGGTTTAGGGAAGGATTAGGGGAGTGGGTTAGGTGATTAGGTTGGGATTAGGCCGGGATTAGGGAAGTGGGTTAGGTGATTAGGTTCAGATTAGGGGTGGATTAGGGGTTTAGGCTAGGTTTAGGTATTTTTGGCTAGGTTTAGGTGAAGGAGCTCCCTTAGCATGGCCCATAGACCTTGATCACCCCATGTTGGTGCAGCCCTAGGTTAGGTTTTAGCTAATTACAAGCTTAAACCCACTCAATTAGGCTAACCCACAAGATTAAACCCAAACTTGACACACAAGTCAAGCTTAATACATCACTCTTGATATTTTTCACCCCCACTCTCTCTCATGCCCAATATCCCACGTGAATTTAAAGTGGGCCCCACCTCCATTTATGAGAAGGTGATGTGGGCCATGGATATGGGTATTGGATTGGATCTCTGGATCCAAATCCAAATCCAAGTCCACATATGGGTTTGGATTGGAATCTGGATATATATGGTCCAGATCCAATCCAAACTAAACTCTGACTCCTTCGAGCTGGGTTCGAGACGGACGATTCGTGCGGGGCCTGACAGCATCAGTACTCCGTCTGCGTTGGGTCTTCGCCAACATAGTCGTCCGCCTCCGTTTCTGCCTTCCGGAGATGACTTCAAATGCTTTTTTGATAAGAACAGGGTCTTGGACGTTCGAGATCCTGGGATGTGAATCAGATGCAAGAGTTGCTGTGCCTGGCTTGACAGGTGCTCCGGTTCCGGGCTCTTCTTGGCTCTCCTGGTCCTGTCTTGATCGGGCCAAGCCACTTTGGGGTTTCAAAACATGTTTTAAAAGGGTTTTCAAAAGCTATATTATATGTTTTTGAAAGATAAAGTTTAAAACATATATACAGGGTTTGTTTGGAAGGCTCCTGGGTTTCCAAACTCAAAAATGGCCCTTTGGGGCTACTTGTATAAAACCAGATTCGTTTAAGGAATTCGTGGGATTTCGGGGTGTTTACACTTAGACATTCCCTTTAGGCTCCCCTTAGCGCCACCTTCCATAGAGCCAACCCTATACCTTAGTTACCCTCCTTAGTCACTCTAGCCCAAAGCATCATGGCAGCACCCCCCTAGCAGCCGACAACCTCCAAGGCGCCACACCCTCGCTCCCTTGTCACCCGGTCAGCACATCCCTTTGCCATGCCATTCCGAGGAGCTCCCTCTTGCAGCCCAAGGTGAAGCCCAAGCCCACGCTCAAGCAAGTCACCTCCGGACCGGCTATAAGTAAGTGCCTAACTCGGTCCTCATTTGTAGACTTGCTTAAGTTAAATTAAATTTGATACGGGGTTGTAATAACGGAGCATTGTCTCCCCCCGCTTGTAATAACGTGGCTTGGCACACCCACACACACATGCACTTGAGCCTACCTCGCTCTTAGTTGTGCATGATTTTGAACACACACGGGCCTAATCAGCCCTTAAGATATAAGTTTATTTATATACTTTAAGTTGCGTAGGGTTTTGCTTGAGTTGTGTGTGTTGTCTTTCAATTCTCGCACTCACACACATTGAGCTTTCGCTCTTATTTGCAAGACATTAGTTAAGGCCATATTGCAATTTATATTTGGGTTTCATTTGAAGTCGTGTGTGTTGTCTTTACATTTTCACATGCACCCACATTGAGCCTTCGCTCTTATTTGCAAGACCCAAGTAAGGGCCCATATATAGTATATACGTATTCCCCTTTTGGCTATGTCTTTTCAATTTGGGTTTTTAAGCTACAGCAGTGTACGTAGTCTTTACATATATACACAACACACACTTGCGCTATTGAGCCTTTCCGCTCTTAAGATATAGCCATATTTCCCTTTTGCAATTTCCCTTCGGCAATTTACATTTACAAGTCATTTTCCTTCGGCAATTTCCATTACAAGTCATTTCCCTTCGGCATTGTCTTTTAAATTCGGGTTTTCCCTTTGGAGTACCCTCTTAAGATATACCTTATATACGTATTTCCCTTCGGCAATTTCCCTTCGGTTATTTCCCTTCGGCATTTACATTTCAAGTCATTTCCCTTTGGTTATTTCCCTTCGGCATTGTCTTTACATTCGGGTTTTCCCTTTGGAGTAGCGTGAGTTTGCATTGCATATATGCCATACCACGAGTTAGGATGCATATTGCATAAAAGTAAACCCCATACTCCCGCTCAAAGTCGCCACATTTTAGTTGAGTGTTTGTAGACACCGAAAATTTTCACTTACGGGTTCTTAGGCCTGAAGTGAACCTTTTCGCAATCTACTTCGCTTTATGGGCGTGCCAGCTAGTTTACTTTAACTAGCAAAGTATGTTTTGAAAATAATCTAACTTTTGAAAGGCGATTGTAGGCAAGCGGGATTTTTACGTCGCAGACCTTCTTGCACCGATGCGCAAGGGTCAGTCTGTACGCTTAGAGACTTCGTTTTGAAACAAGTTTAACTCAAAATATATTTTGAATGAAGAAGTGTTTTAAAACCTTTTGAAAACCATGCATTTGGGCGATTTTGACTTTGTAAGGGTTGGACGACCCTAAGTCTTGCACGATTTGATTCGGGTTTGTACGATTCTCAGATTTTAGATCACGTGGATTTGCACGTGCCTAAGTCTTTCTTTTTATCCCTTTATGGGCCACCTAGGTGTGTGTTATGAACACTCCACTACATGGGGTGAATTTGAGCGGGAGTACGGGGCTTGCTTCGATGCAATATGCGTCCTACCTCGTGGTATGGCGTAGATGCAATGCAAACTCACGCTACTCCAAAGGGAAAACCCGAAATTAAAAGACAATGCCGAAGGGAAATTGCCGAAGGGAAATAACTTGTAAAGTAAATAGCCGAAGGGAAATGACTTGTAAAGTAAATAGCGGAAGGGGAAATATGGCTATATCTTAAGAGCGGAAAGGCTCAATTGTGTAAGTGTGTGTCGTGTATATATTGAAAGACAACGCACACGACTTGAACCTTAAAACCCGAATCTTAAAGACGTAGCCGAAAGAAATACTTTATATAGAGTATATGTAGGGGCCCTTACTTGGGTCTTGTAAATAAGAGCGAAGGCTCAATGTGTGTGCGTGCTTGAATTGAAAGACTTACACACACGACATGAAATGAAACCCAAATATAAATTGCAGTATGCCTTGACTAAGGTCTTGGGAGTAAGAGCGAAAGCTCAATGTGTGTGAGTGTAGAATTGAAGTACTACGCACACGACATAAATGAAACCCAAATATAACTGCAATAAGGCCTTTACTAAGGTCTTGGGAGTAAGAGCGAAGGCTCAATGTGTGTGCGTGTGGAAAATGGAAAGACAACACACACGACTTAATTAAAAACCCCCTTGACTTAAAATATATAAATATAACTATATATTAAGGGCTGGTTAGGCCCATGTGTGTGCAAAAAGTGTACGACTAAGAGCGGAAAGGCTCAAGTGCGCGTGTGTGTGGGTGGCAAACCAAGTTATTACAATCGGGGGGAGACGAAGCTCCTTTACTACAACCCCATATCAAAATTTAATAAAACACCAAATGTAAGGACTTACAACTCACCTAGCCCGCTATGTGGGGTGTGTCTAGGACGTGTACGCCTTGCGTGTGGAGCCCGGATCACATGGAAGTGGAACCGGCTAGCTTGGAGGTGTTTGAGAACCTTTGAGGACTTGGGAGAGGTGTTTTAGTAGGCTTTGTATGGGCCTGGTTTGGGATAACTCGAGTTGGGTTCTAGGGGAGCTTGGGGCAACTCGGGCTATCTTGGTGCAGCCCGGGGTTTTGCCTTGCAAAGGGGTGCCTTAGGATGACTCGAGCCAAGGTGGTTCGAGTTAGGTTTTTAGGGGAAACACTAACTAGGTTAGGTTCAGTCAGTCAAGGCCAAGGCAGGCCGGCCAGGGCTGAGCTAGGGCTCGGCCTGGCTGGGTGGAGTCATGGCTAGAGGTAGGTGGGTTCAAGGAAACGGCCTGCCTTGTGCCAGGCCGGGGCTTTAGTGATGTGGATGATACACGGCCTGCACCAGCAGGCCGTGGGCTTGGGGGTGAAGGAAGGGACACGGCCTGCACTAGCAGGCCGTGGGGTTTCTAGGGAGATGTGGTAAAGGAGGGGAAGCCCGGCCTGCACTAGCAGGCCGTGGGCTTGTAGGGAGAGGGCCTGCCGAGTGGCAGGCCTTTGCGGGTTTTTGGTAAGAAGTGACCTGCCGAGTGGCAGGCCCTGGCTGGGTTTAGATGAGGCACGGCCTGCACCAGCAGGCCGTGGGTTTACTAAAGGGAATGGCCTGCCAAGGAGCAGGCCATTGGGTTTGGTTTGGGGCAAGGGATGGTGGGGAAGTGGGTTTCGGTTAAAGGCAGGTTAGGGGCGGCGGTTTGTAGGTGGTGGTAGGCTAGTCGGGGTAGGTGAGGTGCAGGTGGAGTTGGGTGGTTAAGGGCAGGTGGTGGTAGGCTTAGGTAGTGCAGGTCAGGGTGGGTTTTGGTTGAGGCGGTGATAGGTAGGTTCGGCCAGGTAGGGCAGGTCGGTTGTGGGGGCGGCGACTAAGGGATGTTGGTTGGTGGCGAGGTGGGGTTCGGCCAGCTAGGGCAGGTCGGTTGGGAAAGGGGTTTTATGAAGTTCGGCCAGCACTTGGCTGGACTTACTTGGGGCGGTTTAGGGTCAGTTAGGTGTAGGTGGGTTCATATGGGTTAGGTTTAGAAGGGTAAAGAGAAGGGCTAGGTTTAGTTTGAGGCTTACCTTAGGTGCAGCCCACTAGGTCCAGCCACCTCCAATCGGTCCAGCCCACTTCCACGCCCGCGGTCCACCTCTTGGTGCAGCTAGGCTCGAGTTGGTGCAGCCCCCTTGATCTAGCCTTGGCCAACATGGCTCAAGCCCACTTCACTCATGAGCCCACATGGCTAGGTTTATCACTCCCTCTCTCTCCTCCCAAATATTTGCATGAACCCTTTACATGGACCCCCTCACCTCTATTTATAGAGATTTGAGGTGGGTCTTGGATTTGGGTTTGGGTTTGGGGTTTGGATCCATACCCAAATCCAAACACTATTTGGATCTGGATATTGGATCTCGGATATTTTGAGATCTGTATCCGATCCAAACCCAATATTTTTATGGATACGGATCTGGATATTTTGATCCAAATCCGATCCAATCCAAACACTATTTGGATCCAATCCAAATCCAAACACTATTTGGATCGACCCAAACACTATTTGGATTGGCCCAAATCCAAACACTATTCATTACATGGATTTGGATCTGGATATATATGGTCCAGATCCAAATCAAAATTTCTTCGGACAGTCCTTCTTGGCTTCTCGAGGCGAACGATCTGTGCGGGCACTGGCTTCATCAGCGCTCCGTCTGGTGCTGGGTTTTCCCCAACTTTGTCGTCCGGACTCCGTCTTGCCGTTTTGGACTCCGTTGAGCTTTTCATCAAATGGGCTCTGCTTTCTTTTGTTTTTTTATCAGGGAGTGGCTTCTGAAGCTCTGGGCTTGAATCCTCTTCGGGCCTAGGGTCTTCTTTTGCCTTCTGTACCTGTTTTCACATTTCAAAACAGGTCGTTGTTTTGGCTCAAACGAGCTTTTTGGTGTTTTGAGAGTTTTTGAAAAGTAGAAGATTTGGGGTGTTTACAGTGTTCATAACACACACCTAGGTGGCCCGAAAATGGATAAAAAGAAAGACTTAGGCATGTGCAAATCCACGTGAAATAAAATCTGAAAGTCATACAAAACAACCCAAATCAAACACCTCAAACCGTTTTCGTAGGTTCTTACACTCAAAAACTCGATTTTAAAAGCGTACAGACTGACCCTTGCGCATCGGTGCAAGAAGGTCTACGACGACAAGAGCTTGCTTGCTCACAGTTGCCACGTTAGGAGTCAGGTTTTAAAATATATCTTCGCTAGTGTAAACACCCCGAAATCCCACGAATTTCTTAAACAAACCTGGTTTTGTAAAAGCAGCCCCAAAGGGCCATTTTGAGTCTGGAAACCCAGGAGCCTTCCAGACAACCCTGTACATATGTTTTAAACTCTGTATTTCAAAAATATATAATATAGCTTTTGAAAACCTTTTAAAAACACATTTTTGAAACCCCAAAGCAGCTTGGCCTAATCAAGACAGGACCAGCGAAGAGCTAAGAAGAGCCCGGAATCGGAGCACATGTCAAGCCCGGCACAACAACTCTTGTATAACATCCATACACCTAGGATCTTGAACGTCCAAGACCCTGTTCTTATCAAAAAATGTCATTTGAAGTCATCTCCGGAAGGCAGAAACAGAGGCAGACGACCATGTTGGCGAAGACCCAACGCAGACGGAGTACTGATGCTGTCAGGCCCCGCGCAAATCGTCCGTTTCGAACCCAGCTCGAAGGAGTCAGAGTTCAGTTTGGATTGGATCTGGACCATATATATCCAGATCCCAATCCAAACCCATATGTGGACTTGGATTTGGATTTGGATCTAGAGATCCAATCCAATATCCATATCCATGGCCCACATCACCTTCTCATAAATGGAGGTGGGGCCCACTTGAAATTCACGTGAGATTATGGGCATGAGAGAGAGTGAGGATGGATAATATCAAGAGTGTTGTAATTAAGCTTGACTTGTGTGTCAAGTTTGGGGTTAATCATGTGGGTTAGCCTAATTGAGTGGGTTTAAGCTTGTAATTAGCCAAAACCTAACCTAGGGCTGCACCAACATGAGGTGGTTAAGGTCTATGGGCCATGCAAAGGGAGCTCCTTCACCTAAACCTAACCCAAAACACCTAATCCTAGCCTTCTACCCTAATCCACCCCTAATATGAGCCTAATCACCTAACCCACTTCCCTAATCCCGGCCTAATCCCAACCTAATCACCTAACCCACTTCCCTAATCCTTCCCTAAACCTAGGTTAATTTCCCTAAACCTAGCCTAATCACCTAACCTAGCTCACTAAACATCACCCTAAAACCCAACCACCTAACCTAGCCCTAAACCCCTAAACCACAATCTACCCCAAACCACTAGTTTTTAAAATATCTGGCCCTACCCTTTCCAGCCCACCTTATCTTCATACCACCCTACCTAAACCACCTAACCACTACCCCAAACCCAGCCCTAACCGACCTACCCATCCCTATATAAACCCCCCCCCTTGGGGGCGGGCTTTCCTATCTAGCCGCCTTCCCCAGCCCAGCCGGGACCCCACTTCCCAGCCCAGCCGAACCTGCTCCACCTGCACCACCACCATCCCTCCATCTCACCACCACTTGCACCGCCATCTCCACCACCTCCCGGCCGAGCCTCACTACCTGCCCAGCTTCTTTCAAGCCGAGCGCCATCTTCATTCCATTCGGTTAGTACCCCTTACTTCGTCTCACCTTCTCTACTCCCTCTCCACTCTCAGCCACCTAAACCCTACCACAACACCCTACCACCAGCCATTCCCCTTCGCTGCCACCCTTCTCACTCAGCCGAACCTAGCACACCTGAAACTACCTGCCACTAACCAACCTAGCTACATCCGGCCACCCTATTAGACTCCCATTTGGCCTTCCCTTAAACTCCCCTTAGGTCCATATTCCCTAACACTCTATACTCTCCTAGTGACCCTACACACTCACTTGGCCCAACCCCTTTAATCCCCCACATCAAGGCGACACCCACTTGCAGCCGGCCACCTTCAAGGCGCCTATCCCGCGCCCCACTTGCAGCCGGCCAGCACCCTTTGTCATTCACCCTCACGGAGCTCCCGTTTGCAGCCCAAGGCAAAGGCCAAACCCACGCTCAAGCAAGGCCTCTACGGACCAGCTACTCGTAAGTGCCTAACTCGGTCTCTAGTTGTATACTTGCTTGAGATTCAATTTGATACGGGGTTGTAATAACAGAGCATAGTCTCCCCCCGCTTGTAATAACGTGGCTTGGCACACCCACACACGTGCACTCTCTTAGTTGTGCACGATTTTGAACACACACGGGCCTAATCAGCCCCTAATACATAAGTATATATATATACTTTCATTTTCGAAGGGTTTTGCTTAAGTTGGGTGCGTTGTCGTTCAATTCAAGCACTCACACACATTGAGCTTTCGCTCTTATTTGAAAGACCTAAGTAAGGGCTGACCTATACTATTTGGGTTTCATTTCATGTCGTGTGAGTAAGTCTTTCAATTCAAGCGCTCTCACACACATTGAGCCTTCGCTCTTATTCCCCAGACCTTAGTAAAGGCCTTATTGCAGTTATATTTGGGTTTCATTTATGTCGTGTGTGTAGTACTTCAATTCAAGCACTCACACACATTGAGCCTTCGCTCTTACTCCCAAGACCTTAGTCAAGGCCATACTGCAATTTATATTTGGGTTTAATTTCATGTCGTGTGTATAAGTCTTTCAATTCAAGCACGCACCCACATTGAGCCTTCGCTCTTATTTGTAAGACCCGAGTAAGGGCTCATATACATAATCTATATACATATCTCCCTTCGATTATTTCCCTTCGGTTATTTCCCTTCAGTATTGTCTTTACATTTCGAGTTTTCCCTTTGGAGTAGCGTGAGTTTGCATTGCATCTACGCCATACCACGAGGTAGGACGCATATTGCATTGAAGCAAGCCCCGCTCGAATTCGCCCATGTAGTGGAGTATTCATAACACACAAACTAGGTGGCCCGAAAAGGGATAAAAGAAAAGACTTAGGCACATACAAATCCACGTGATCTAAAACATGCAATCGCATCTTAAAGACCCGAAATAGACACCTCGAACCGCTTCGTAGACTTTCTCTGCAAAACTCGATTTTTGCAAAGCGTACAGACTGACCCTTGCACATCGGTGCAAGAAGGTCTACGACGACAAGAGCTTACTTGCTCACAATCGCCACGTTTAGAAGTCAGTGTTAAAAATATCTTCGCTAGCTTAGGTAAGCTAGCTGGCACACCCTGTTTGCATACATAGGCCTTAGACACACTAGAGGATCCGCTCCGAGCCCTGGAAAAGGCGAGAGGCGGGGATTTTCGCGCGTCTACATAGATTGGCACGCCCGGTGGGACATGAGCCTTTCAAAAATCGAGTTTTTAAGTAGAAGTCTTGCGAAAATTTTGTAAAAAGGTGTCATTTTAACTTGTTTTCTTTGCTTGTACTTAGGGCATTTTGAAAAAGCTTGAAAAGCATGTCAAAATTCAATCCAAGTGAAGTGTCGAGCCAAGGCTCATGCGCATCAAGTTCTCACTCTAGGAGGATTTTCAAAAACAAAATAAAACTAGATGAAATCGAGGACTTGAGAAGGGAGTTTGAGGCCAAAATCGATGCTCTCAGCCAAGAGGCTGAAGTAGGCGATTCATGTTCATCGAACGATGAACAAAGGCCTAAAAAGAAATCTGAAAAACCTCGCAAGCACAAAGAGGCCTCCGTAATGCTAGGCAACCAATACCACGAGTCCTTCACACAAAAGAACCATAAAGCCCTACAGTAGTTGCTGAAAGGGCAGAATAAAAAGAAAAGAAGCTACGCCCTGTCTGATTTCCTTCCTATGGATTACGAAACAGACAGTGATGATGAAATACCGAACTTCCATCGGTATGATGGCATGGGAGACCCTAGGTCTCACTTGCAGCTTTTCTCACGTCGAGCCCATAAGAAGAAAAAGGACTCGATGAAATGGGTGTATTGGTTCCCTTTATCCCTTAAAGGCACAGTTGCCAAATGGCTGGCTTCCTACGACTTAAGCTAGTTCGCTACTTTTGAAGAGTTAGCGAACTGCTTCATGCAAAGATTTGCACACAACGTAGAAGTCACGCCGACTCTGAATACCTTAAGGGATACAAAGCAAGGCATGAACGAAGACGTGCATGCCTTCATTATAAGATGGAGGTCGCTTTTAAGCCAAGTGCGAGAGCCCATATCCGAAGGATGCGCAGTAATGCTCATCCTGGATAATTTTAAAAGCGAGTTAAAAACCCTTCTCTCGCTCCATGAGATTTCAACTTTCCATAAGTTGATTAAAAAGGCCTCCCTTTTCGAAACCAACTTGCGAAAAGGGACATACGATCACTTATGGAAAGGAAGTGCCGTTCCAAAAACCCGTTTGGAAAAGCCCATCGCATATGGGCTGCCCACGGCGGACAAAGGGGCAAAGCCCCATAAAATCGCCAATGTCCGGGTGGATCCAAGCATGGCGGGCACTTCCAAAAATTTTGAAAAATTAGAAAATAAGAGGGAACGCAATTTTCAAAAACCGGTTGAAAAACGGGAGTATACTTCGCTGGGGCAACCTGTGTCGGAGGTCCTAGACCTCCTCCTTGCCCAGGGCATGATAGAACTCCCTGAAATCCCCGAAGGAGTCACTTCCAAAGGGGGGTATTTAAACCGATTTTGTAAGTATCATCGGCTCAAAGGCCATGATACCAAACGCTGCTTCTCTCTCTTAAATAAAATTGAGAACTTGATAGCAGAAGGCCGGCTCCAGGTCACTGCGGAACCTAAGCCACCTCAAGCTATCTTCAAGGAACCCTTTCCCAAACACGCCAATGGCAGTGGGAAAGGAAAGGAGGTATGTACCCTCACCATTTCCAAGGAACTAGCGCGAAAGCCAGAACCTGGTCGACCTACTTGTGCGCCCATCCTTGTACTATACAAGAGGCCCGCCCAAGTCGTCATTCGGGGACCACCAAAAGTGGAAACCCTGATAAAACCAGTTTTAAAAATCCAAGGTTCTCCTCAGCTCATCCTTAGAGCCAAGTTTAGCGCGAACCCTAGGCTGGTCGTGGGGGAAGTCACTAGATCCGGGAGGATCTATCAACCCCCGCACCTTCAAGGTGCTCAAAAGGTGGTCAGTGTGCCAGGCCCCTCAAAAGCATGTATCCCTAGTGGTCTGCCAAAAGCAGATAAGGACAAAGTTATCCTAAATCCTTATGACTTCGAAAACCACCTTTCAAAGATTCCTATTCACATGTCTATCCTAGAGCTTATAAAAACCTCGCCTAGGCATAGACTTGTATTAGAGAAAATTCTAGAAAGGGCCAAGTTTGATTCGAACATAAGTCCGGAATCCTTGTCTGCCCAAGTGGCTTTATTAGGAGCAAAATCGCCCATCACTTTTTCGGAAGATGATGTAGATAGACCCTACGAAACCCATAACCAGGCCCTGCATATCGAGGTGGTTCTAAACAACCACTCTCTGGACAGGTGCCTAGTCGATGGTGGAGGAGGGCTCAACATCCTTCCACTTCATGTGGCGTACAAAATCGGAGTCACCTTGACTTCAGTGAACCCAAGCCCCATCGTTATCACTGGATACGATGGGAATGCGTCGAGACCTTTAGGATCCATCGAACTCCCAATGGAAACGGGAGGGATCGAACACACGGGGGTGTTCCATGTCTTGGACATCCACCCCCATTATAACCTGTTGTTGGGAAGGCCCTGGATACACAGTTTGTGCGCTGTGCCATCCACCTTCCACAGGTGTGTCAAGATCCCTTTTAGGGACCAGGTCGTAGTGATCCTAGGTGAGAGTCACCCACAGCTTTAGGGGATCATAAACTCCCCTTGTTTATCAAGCTCCCAGGCCCATGAGGCTAACCTGGGGCAAATTATGGTTGAGCCACCTCGGCTCGTGTTGAACAACCCTAGGAAGGTTGTATGTGTGAAGGGGCCACCCAAAGCAGGCCCCCTCCCGACTTTAATCCTCCTAGGAAAACCCAAGCGTTCCCTATTTCCAAAGCCCCTGTACAAGAGGCCATACGAGCCTAATATGGACGATAGCATGTTCGAGGACCACGACTTGTATCAAACCTTTTCAAAAAACAAAAAGTCATGGAACATGTTGTTGAACATGGGCTACACGCCCTACAAGAGTCTAGGGGCACAAAACCAGGGTCTCCTAGAGCCCATCCTTCCTAGGGCCAATCCAAGCCGATATGGGATCGGCTACACTCCCCGAATACCGCCGGAGCCACCCCCTATGACCACCTGGGTCAAGGGTGCCCCGGAGCCTGTCTTAGAAGAGACCTACGATTTAGATCTCCTATTCCGAGTCTAACCCGTAGTGTTTTCCCTTTGTAGGTATAACGGAAGATCCCTTTTCTAAAAATACAAAAACATTCGAAAAGCTTAAAATCAAAAAAATCGAAAAACAAGAAAAACCAAAAACAATGGAAAAACAAAAACTCGAAAAAAGAGTGCTTTGTATAGTTCCCAAAGTTCTTGTTTTACAAAAACCCAAAAAAATCGAAAATTTGGAAAATACTAAAAAGATTTTGTACATAGCTGCTCCTGGTAGGACTTTGTCAAAAGAAAAGGATTTCGAAAGAAACATCGTCTGCATACCCAGTCCAAAAATTTTCGAAATCACTTGAAAATCCAAGTACAAAACCAGGTCATTTTGAAAACCACGCATCAAGTTCCCTCGGGTCTATAGCCCACGAGAATGATCAAAGCCCAGAAGTGGATCCCCTTGAGGAAGATCCCACTTTTGAGCTCCCAGAATTTCATAGAATTCTCGATTTTGAAAGACCTTCCCAATCAGTAGGAGGAGATTTCATAGAGGTGAACCTAGGGGATGATTCCAATCCCAAAACCATCAAAATAGGCGCATGCTTGCATGAAACTGAAAAGTTAGCATTCATTGCATTTTTACGAACCTATTTAGATGTGTTTGCATGGACGTATGAAGACATGCCGGGCATAGATCCGAGCATTGTCGAACATCGTCTTCCCTTAGATGCAGGTGTAAAACCCATAAAGCAGAAGCTTAGGAAAATACACCCGAATTTACACACGCAAGTCAAAGAGGGTTTAGAAGATCTGCTAAAAGCCGGATTTATAAAACCCATTGCGTATTCTGATTGGTTGTCAAATATCGTTGTGGTTCGAAAAACCAATGGGAAAATTCGAATATGCATCGATTTCAGAAACCTGAATAAAGCCACTCCAAAGGATAATTATCCTTTACCAAACATAGATTTGATAGTCGATAGTACTGCGAATCATGAAATGTTTTCATTTATGGATGGCTATTCAGGCTATAATCAAATCAAACTAAGCCCACGAGATCAGGGTAAGACCGCCTTCACAACCCCATGGGGCACGTACTGCTATACAGTCATGCCCTTTGGTTTGAAAAATGCCGGCACAACATACCAACGAGCCATGACCACGATCTTCCATGATCAAATTCATGAGCTTGTAGAAGTGTATGTAGATGATCTCTTGGCGAAATCCAAAACCCGATGCACCCATATCGAATGTTTACAAAAGATTTTCGAAAGGCTTAGGCTTTATAAAGTAAAGCTAAACCCTCAAAAATGTGTGTTCGGGGTAGAATCAGGGAAGCTTCTCGGCTTTATGGTGAGCCAAAGGGGAATAGAAGTTGACCCCTCTAAGTGTCGAGCCATCATAGACATGGCTCCACCCTCCAATCTCACCCAAATCCGTAGCCTCCAAGGTCGATTACAATCCGTTCGCCGATTCATATCGAATCTGGCAACTAGATGCGAACCCTTCAACAAACTGTTGAGGAAGGGTACGAAATTCTTATGGGATGACGAATGCCAAAAGTCCTTCGAGAGACTGAAGGCATACTTGGTTAATCCCCCCGTTTTGAATCCTCCAAAGCAAGGAAAACCGCTTTTATTATACATCTCCGTGCATGCAAATGCTTTAGGAGCCCTGTTGGCTCAATACGAGGATGACACCCATAAGGAGTATGCCATCTACTATATTTCGAAAACTCTCTTGGCTTATGAACGAAATTATCAAGCCATGGAGAAGACGTGCTTGGCCCTAGTCTGGGCCTGCCAGAAGTTCAGACACTATTTCCTAGATCATTAGATCTGGATAGTGTCCAAGCTTGATCCAATCAAGCACTTGTTCGAAAAACCCATTCTCACGGGTAGATTGGGCAAATGGCAACTCCTTCTAATGGAGTATGATCAGAAATACCATCACCAGATCTCCATTAAGGGGCAAGCCCTAGCAGATTACGTGGCTGAATTCCCCTTAGAGGACGCATATCCCACTCTTGTCGAAATGCCGGATGAAAGCATATTGCAAAACCATTTTCAAAACCACATTTTGGCAAATTCTTTCGAAAACCAAGTGTGGAAGATGCACTTCGATGGGGCACGAAACCAACGAGGGGCTGGTGCTGGGGTCATCCTAATCTCCCCTGAAAAGGGCGAGATTCCCATAGCAGTCCGCTTAGATTTCGAATGTTCCAACAACGTAGCTGAGTATGAAGCACTCATACAAGGCTTAAGGATTTCGAAAACTCTAGGGGCATCATGCATCGAGGTCTTTGGAGATTCGCACCTTGTCATAAACCAGGTTTTAAAAATTTGGCAAGTACGTAATGAGAAACTACTTCCATATCACGAGTTGGCCACTCGATTGGTCCAATCCTTCCAGTCGTATAAACTCACACACGTAGGAAGAGAGGACAATGGCATCACCGATGCCCTCTCCTCCTTGGGTTTAGCCCTGAAGGTCGATCCCATTTCAGGGACCAGATCTTTAGAAATATGGCATGCGCCCCACCCATCCACACACGACTTAGATATTTGCCAAAACAACCCAGAGTCTATTGAAAAACCCTGGTTTTATGACATAAAGCAATTTTTAGAAAATGGGGGATTCACCAAGGATGCCACATCCAAAGATAAGGCGTTCATTCGTAAGATTTCGACCCGATATACCATTTTGGGTGGGGTTTTATACAAAAAGAGTTTTACCAGCATTCTGCTTAGGTGTATCGACCTAGAGGAGGCTAGGATAGTGATGCATGAGTTCCACGATGGAGAATGTGGAGGTCATGTTAATGCCAACATGATGGCGATGAAAATACTTAGAGGGGGCTATTTTTGGTCCACCCTGAGAAAGGATTGCCACGATCATGTTAGGAAGTGTCATCCATGTCAAGTGCATGGGCACGCCATTCATATCCCTTCATCTGCATTGCATTCCGTGGTCAGCCCCTGGCCATTTACCATGTGGGCGTTTGACATTGTAGGCCCAATATTTCCAAAGGCCTCGAATGGGCATCGATTTATTTTAGCAGCCACGGAGTATAGAAGTGGGTGGAAGCCATTTCCCTAACCAATGTAATGGGGAACATGTGGTGGCTTTCATCCGGAGGAATATCTTGGCTCGATTTGGGGTTCCACGAGACCTTGTGTCTGATAATGGTACCCCATTCAAGAACGAGCAGATGGTTAAGTTGTGCAACACATATGGCATAACTCACCACTTCTCCTCGCCCTACTACCCTCAAGACAACGGCCAAGCCGAAGCCACAAACAAGACTCTCGTTAGTATTATTGAGAAAACCTTAGAGAAGGGTAGGATGTGGCACGAGAAGCTGGATGAAGCCTTATGGGCTTATAGGACTTCCATCCGGACTCCCACGAATGCCACACCATTCGAGTTGGTCTATGGTACAAACGCCATTCTTCCCACTCATACTCAACTGCATTCATTTCATACATCCATAGCACTCGACCTCCCCCTAGAGACGCTTCAGCATGCTAGGATGGCCAAACTAGATTTGCTAGATGAGAGGCGACTCCTTGCCATGGATCATGCTCGTGCATACCGGCAAAGGATAGCCCGACATTATAGCAAACACATGAGACCTCGCCACTTTGAAGTGGGAGATCTGGTCTTAAAAACCATCCACCATCGTGGCCCACACCCCCTAGGCAAGTGGCGCCCCAACTGGGATGGACCCTATGTTGTACGAGCAACCACTACGAACAATTCGTATTGGTTGATCGATGTAGAAGGTAGAAATTTAGCAGATCCTATCAATATTCAATACTTAAAGAAGTATCATGTGTAGGATCTGGACTAAATTCCAGTTTTCGAAAATTTTAAAAAGGGATAGCTGCCCTGAGACATGTGAATAAGGTGCAAAGGCAACTCGTGTGACCCTGAGTGAGAGAATTCGCACTTGTGAAAGAGTGGAGTTTTCAAAATCGTGGTTACATTTCAAAATCCTTCTTCTTACAAAGAAAGGCCTAGTTCAACATAGCAAGATACTTGCAAGTAGTACGTGCTATTTCTAAATAGGCTGATCTGGAATGGATCGAGTGTAGGCTTGGGATAAGTCCTCCCCTCTTCTCTTCTTCTTCTAAAAGGAAAACAAAGGCCCAAATAAAGGGAATTTCCCATTTCGAAGTATCTTTCCAAAAGAAAGAAACCAGATTTCCAAAGAAAAATCGAATCACTTGTGAAAAAGAGGGATTAAAGAAAAAATATTCCCAAAGGGAGACCCTCTATGGAAAAAAGGAAAAAGAGGCCAAAAAGCTCAAAAAGAGCAGTTTTCGCCTTCTGTGCCTCAAACCACGGGACGCTTCAGAAGGGACCGTGGTATCTCTTTCCCATCCCTGGCTTATCCCAAGCTAAAGCATGGTTCATTTCGAGGAATCCTAAAGTAAAAATAGGATTTACTCACTTGAATTTCATCTTGTTTGAGAATTCGACGTTTCGAGTAAGGCGTAGGAATTTGAAATGAAGCTTGTTTTCTTATAAAACCTCCGCTAGATAAGCAAGTGTTAAGACTCAAACAAGGGCAAGGACGAAGAGCTCGAGATCCTTAGGATCAAGGCTCAAGACAGTTGTCCCTTTTGTAAATAGCTTTTGTAAATAAGTTGTGAAAACCGAACGCGAACAGCATAGGATTTTGCTCACTTGGAGCAATAGGCCTTGTAAGTCTCGAGAGTTCGACCACACCTGGTCTCTGGGAGGTCGCCACTTTTGGCACCACACCCATGTCATTTGCATTCCACGCATGGTACTTGCATGAACATGATCCCATTTAGGACCAAATTCCATGTAGAACCCTTTGGCGTGATATCTCCTCCTACCAGAGTTTGTAAATTGAGATTTTGCTAAAATTGGGACGATCCCATATTCTTCGTGGATAGATCTAGGGAGACATTATTGTCTTTACATTTCGGGTTTTCCCTTTGGAGTAGCGTGAGTTTGCATTGCATCTACGCCATACCACGAGGTAGGACGCATATTGCATCGAAGCAAGCCCCGCTCGAATTCGCCCATGTAGTGGAGTGTTCATAACACACAAACTAGGTGGCCTGAAAAGGGATAAAAGAAAAGACTTAGGCACGTGCAAATCCACATGATCTAAAACATGCAATCGCATTTTAAAGACCCGAAATAGACACCTCGAACCGCTTCGTAGACTTTCTCTCCAAAACTCGATTTTTGCAAAGCGTACAGACTGACCCTTGCGCATCGGTGCAAGAAGGTCTGCGACAACAAGAGCTTACTTACTCACAGTCGCCACGTTTAGAAGTCAGTGTTAAAAATATCTTCGCTAGCTTAGGTAAGCTAGCTGGCACACCCTGTTTGCATACATAGGCCTTAGACACACGAGAGGATCCGCTCCGAGCCCTAGAAAAGGCGAGAGGCGGGGATTTTCGCGCGTCTACAGCTAGCTTAAGTAAGCTAGCTGGCATGCCCTGTTTGTTTAAATAGGACTTAGGCACACGAAAAGGTTCGCTTCAGGCCTAAGAACCAGGAGCGGGAATTTTCTGCGTCTACAAAGATTCCTTTATCAAAAATACAAAAACATTTAAAAACTCAAAATTCAAAAAATGGAAAAATTACAAAAGCCAAAAACATTCGAAAATGAAAAACTCGAAAAAAGAGTAGTTTGTATAGTTCCCAAAGTACTCGTTTTACAAAAGAACAAAAAAATCAAAAATTTACAAAATTCCAAAAAAAATTTGTACATAGTTGTTCCTGGTAAGGATTTGGAAAGAGCAAAAGATTTTGAAAGAAATGTTGTCTGCATAACTTGACCAAAAATTTCGAAATCAATAGAAATTCTGAGTGTCAAACCAGGTCTTTTAAAAATCCATGTATCAAATTACCTAGGATCTATAAACCACGAAAATGATCAAAGCCTAGAAGTGGATCCCCTTGAGGAAAATCCCACTTCTGAGCTCCCAGAAATTCATAAAATTCTCGATTTTGAAAAACCTTCAAATTCAGTAGGAGGAGATTTCATAGAGATAAACCTAGGGAGTGATTCAAAGCCCAAACTCATTAAGGTAGGCGCATGTTTGCATGAGCATGAAAGATCATCATTCATTGCATTTCTAAAAACCTACTTAGATGTGTTAGCATGAACATATGAAGACATGCCGGGCATAGAACCCAGTATTGTCGAACATCGTCTTCCCTTAGATGCGGATGTAAAACCCATAAAGCAAAAGCTTAGGAAAATACATCCGAATGTACACGCACAAGTCAAAGAGGGTTTAGAAGATCTGTTAAAAGCCGGATTTATAAAACCCATTGCGTATTTTGATTGGTTATCCAATATAGTTGTTGTTCGAAAAACCAATGGGAAGATTCGAATATGCATCGATTTTAGAAACCTGAACAAGGCCACTCCAAAGGATAATTATCCTTTTGTAAACACCCTGAAATCCCACGAGTCCCTCAAAACAACCTGGTTTTGTAAAAGCAGCTCCAAAGGGCTATTTTGAGTCTGGAAACCTAGGAGCCTTCCAGGCAACCCTGTACATATGTTTTGAACTTTATATTTCAAAAATATATAATATGGATTTAAAAACTTTTTAAAACACGTTTTTGAAACCCCGAAGCAGCTTGGCCTAATCAAGACAGGACCAGAAAAGCTAAAGAGAGTCCGGAACCGGAGCACAAGTCGAGCCTGGCACAACAACTCTCGTATTGAATCCACCCCCAGGATCTCGAACGTCCAAGACCCTGTTATCCACAAAACATTACTTGAAATCAGCTTCGGAAGGCGAAAAGAGAGGCGGACGATCATGTTGGCGAAGACCCAATGCAGACGGAGTACTGATGCTGTCAGACCCCGCACAAACCGTTCATTTCGAACACAGCCCGAAGCAGTCAGAATTTAGTTTGGATCGGATCTAGACCATATATATCCAGACCCCAATCCAAACCTATGTGTGGACTTGGATTTGGATTTGGATCCAGAGATCCAATCCAATATCCACATCCATGGCCCACATCACCTTCTCATAAATGGAGGTGGGGCCCACTTGAATTTCACGTGGGATTATGGGCATGAGAGAGAGTGGGGGAGGATAAGATTAGAGTGTGTTGTAATTAAGCTTGACTTGTGTGTCAAGTTTGGGGTTAATCATGTGGGTTAGCCTAATTAAAGTGGGTTTAAGCTTGTAATTAGCCAAAACCTAACCTAGGGCTGCACCAACATGATGTAATTAGGGTCTATGGGTCATGCAAAGGGAGCTCCTTAATCCAATCCTAACTAAAAACACCTAATCCTAGCCTTTTACCCTAATCCTGTCCTAATCCTAGCCTAATCACCTAACCCACTTCCCTAATCCCGGCCTAATCCCAACCTAATCACCTAACCCACTTCCCTAATCCTTCCCTAAACCTAGTTTAATTTCCCTAAACCTAACCTAATCCTAGCCTAATCACCTAACCCACCTCACTAAACCTCACCCCAAAACCAACCCACCTAGCTAAACCCTAAACCACCCCACCTAAACCTAGCACACCATCTACCCAAAACCCCTTGTATGAAAAACTCTGCCCCCTCCCCAAAACCAGCCCACCTTATCACCACACCACCCCTACCTAAACCACCTAACCACCCTCCTAATACCAGCCCCAACTGACTTCTTCAGCCCTATATAAACCCCCCCCAAGGGGCGGGTTTTCCAAGCTCTCCCATCCTCTTTCCAGCCCAACCGAGCCCAGCCAGCCCAGCCACTCCTAGCCAAGTCTTCCACCTGCACCACAGCCGGCCACCACCTTGCTCCACCACACCCCAGCCGACCAACCACACGTCGCCACCATTCCCATCCGGCCGAACCATCCACCTCAACTGCCCGGCTGCTCCTCTTCCATCCGCTGCCTCCCATCACCACCGGTTAGTATCTTCACTTCACTCCACCTCTTCTTCGCTCCCCCTCCACTCCCAGCCACCTACACCACCACCACATCACCCTAACACCAGCCACCCTCCATCCTACCCATTCGGCCAAACCTCAGCCACTTCAAACACCCGCCATTACCTAGCCACCCTAGCTACACCCGGCCACTCCACTTAACTCCGTAAGACCTACCCATATCATTTCCCCTCAGCCCCTAACTCCACCTTACCCCATACCCTAGTTAGTTTCCTTCCCATCCACGCCACCCATAGCCACCCTAGCAATCACCACCACCAAGTCTCCCTTAGTTGGCCACTCCAACCGACTGTTCCATGTCCATTCGGCGAGCCACCCGCCAGCCTTAAGCACTCCCTTAGAAACTCCCTTAGACACTCCCTTAGGCTCCCATTTAGTGTCACATTTCCTAACACTACACCCTCCCTTAGTGACCCTACTTAGTCACTTTAGCCCAACACACAAAGCCAACCCATTCCTAGCAGCCGACCATCTTCAAGGCGCCCCTCCCACGCACCATTTCCATCCGGCTAGCAACCCCTTTGCCGTTCAACTCCGAGGAGCTATCTCTTGCAGCCCAAGGCGAAGCCCAAGCCCATGCTCAAGCAAGGCATCTTCGGACCAGCTATAAGTAAGTGCCTAACTCGGTCCTTAGCTGTAGACTTGCTTGAATTAAATTCGATATGGGGTTGTAATAACGGAGCATAGTCTCCCCCCGCTTGTAATAACGTGGCTTGGCACACCCACACACACGTGCACTCTCTTAGTCGTGCACGATTTTGAACACACACGGGCCTAATCAGCCCCTAATACATAAAATATATATATATACTTTAACTTACGTAGGGTTTTCCTTGAGTTGAGTGTGTTGTCTTTCCATTCAAGCACGCACACACATTGAGCCTTCACTCTTATTTGTAAGACCCAAGTAAGGGCCGTGTTATACTATTTGGGTTTCATTTCATGTTGTGTGCATAGTATTTCAATTCAAGCACTCACACACATTGAGCCTTCGCTCTTATTTGTAAGACCCAAGTAAGGGCCGTGCTATACTATTTGGGTTTCATTTCATGTTGTGTGCGTAGTACTTCAATTCAAGCACTCACACACATTGAGCCTTCGCTCTTATTTGCAAGACCCAAGTAAGGGCCGTGTTATACTATTTGGGTTTAATTTCATGTTGTGTGCGTAGTACTTAAATTCAAGCACTCACACACATTGAGCTTTCGCTCTTATTCCCAAGACCTTAGTTAAGGCCATATTGCAAGTTATATTTGGGTTTTATTTCATGTCGTGTGTGTAAGTCTTTCAATTCAAGCTCGCACCCACATTCAGCCTTCGCTCTTATTTGCAAGACCCGAGTAAGGGCCCATATATATACCTTATATACATATCTCCCTTCGGCATTTACATTACAAGTCATTTCCCTTCGGTTATTTCCCTTCGGCATTGTCTTTACATTCGGGTTTTCCCTTTGGAGTAGCGTGAGTTTGCATTGCATCTACGCCATACCATGAGGTAGGTCGCATATTGCATCAAAGCAAGCCCCGTACTCCCGCTCAAATTCGCCCCATGTAGTGGAGTGTTCATAACACACACCTAGGTGGCCCATAAAGGGATAAAAAGAAAGACTTAGGCACGTGTAAATCCACGTGATCTAAAATCTGCAATCGCATTAAAAAAACCCGAATCAAAACACCTCGAACCACTTTCGTAGGCTTTTCCCACCCCAAACTCGATTTTTAAAGCGTACAGACTGACCCTTGCACATCGGTACAAGAAGGTCTGCGACGACAAGAGCTCACTTGCTCACAGTCGCCACGTTAGAAGTCAGGTTAAAATATATATCTTCGCTAGCTTAGGTAAGCTAGTTGGCACGCCCTGTTTATACAAATAGGACTTAGACACACGAAAAGGTTCGCCCCAGGCCTAAGAAACCAGGGAGGCAGGGATTTTCTGCGTCTACAGAGATTGGCACGCCCGGTGGGATGTGAGTCTTTCAAAAATCGAGTTAAGTTAGAAGCTTGCAAAAAAATTTCAAAGAGGTGTCGTTTTAAAATTTGTTTTCTTTACTTGTACTTAGGAAATTTTGAAAAAGCTTGAAAAGCATGTCAAAATCCAAACCAAGTGAAGTGTCAAGCCAAGGCTCATGCGCATCAAGTTCTCACTCTAGGAGGATTTTCAAAAACAAGATCAAACTAGATGAAATCAAGGACCTGAGAAGGGAATTTGAGGCTAAAATCGATGCTCTCAGCCAATATGCTGAAGTAGGCGATTCGTGTTCATCAAACGGTGAACAAAGGCCTAAGAAAAAATCTGAAAAACCTCGCAAGCACAAAGAGGCGTCCGTAATGGAAGGCAACCAATACCACGAGTCCTTCACACAAAAGGACCGTAAAGCCCTACAGCAATTGCTAAAAGGGCAGAATAAAGAGAAAAGAAACTACGCCCTGTCTGATTTACTTCCTATGGATTACGAAACAGACAGTGATGATGAAATACCGAACTTCCATCGGTATGATGGCATGGGAGACCCTAGGTCTCACTTGCAGCTTTTCTCACGTCGAGCCCATAAGAAGAAAAAGGACTCGATGAAATGGGTGTATTGGTTCCCTTTATCCCTTAAAGGCACAGCTACCAAATGGCTGGCTTCCTACGACTTAAGCCAGTTCGCTACTTTTGAAGAGTTAGCGAACTGCTTCATGCAAAGATTTGCACACAACGTAGAAGTCATGCCGACTCTGAATACCTTAAGGGATACAAAGCAAGGCATGAACGAAGACGTACATGCCTTCATTATACGATGGAGGTCACTTTTGGGCTAAGTGCGAGAGCCCATATCCGAAGGATGCGCAGTCATGCTCATCCTGGATAACTTTAAAAGCAAGTTAGAAACCCTTCTCTCGCTCCATGAGATCTGAACTTTCCATAAGTTGATAAAAAAGGCGTCCCTTTTCGAAACCAACTTGAGAAAAGGGACATACGATCACTTATGAAAAGGAAGTGCCGTTTCTAAAACCCGCTTGGAAAAACCCATCACTTATGGGCTACCCACGATGGACAAAGGGGCAAAACCCCATAAAATCGCCAATGTCCAGGTGGATCCAGGCGTGGCAGGCACTTCCAAAAATTTTGAAAAACTAGAAATTAAAAGGGAGTGAACCTTTCAAAAACCGGTTGAAAAACGGGAGTACACTCTGCTGGGGCAACCTGTGTCGGAGGTCCTAGACCTCCTACTTGCCCAAGGCATGATAGAACTCCCCGAAATCCCCGAAGGAGTCACTTCCAAAGGGGGGTATTTGAATCGATTTTGTAAGTATCATCGGCTCAAAGGCCATGATACCAAACGTTGTTTCTCCCTTTTAAATAAAATTGAGAACTTGATAGCGGAGGGCCGGCTCCAGGTCACTGTGGAACCTGAGCCACCTCAAGCTATCTTCAAAGAACCCTTTCCCAAACACGCCAGTGGCAGTGGGAAAGGAAAGGAGGTATGTACCCTCACCTTTTCTAAGGAACTAGCGCGAAATTCTGAGTCTGGTCGACCCACTTGTGTGCCCATGCTTGTGCTTTACAAGAAGCCTACCCAAGTCGTCATCCGGGGACCACCAAGAGCTGAATCCCCGGCTAAACCAGTTTTGAAACTTCAAGGTTCTCCTCAACTCATACTTAGAGCCAAATTTAGCGCGAACCCTAGGCTGGTCGTGGGGGAAGTGACTAGATCTGGTGGTCAGTGTGCCTGGCCCCTCAAAAGCATGTATCCCTGGTGTTCTGCCAAAAGCAAATAAGGATAAAGTCATCCTAAATCCTTATGACTTCGAAAACCACCTTTCAAAGATTCCTATCCACCTGTCTATCCTAGAGCTTATACAAACCTCGCCTAGGCATAGACTCGTGCTAGAGAAAATTCTAGAAAGGGCCAAGGTTGATTCGAACATAAGTCTGTTATCCTTGTCTGCCCAAGTGGCTTTATTAGGAGCAAAATCGCCCATCACTTTCTCGGAAGATGATGTAGATAGACCCTACGAGTCCCACAACCAGGCCCTGCATATCGAGGTGGTTCTAAATAACCACTCTTTGGACAGGTGCCTAGTCGATGGGGGAGGAGGGCTCAACATCCTTCCACTTCATGTGGCATATAAAATTGGAGTCACCTTGACTTCAGTAAACACAAGCCCCATCGTTATCACTGGATACGATTGGAATGCATCTAGGCCGTTAGGATCGATCGAACTCCCAATGGAAACGGGAGGGATCGCACACACGGGGGTGTTCCATGTCTTGGACATCCACCCCCATTATAACCTGTTGCTGGGAAGACCCTAGATACACTGCTTGTACACTGTGCCATCCACCTTCCACAGGTGTGTCAAGATCCCTTTCAAGGACCAAGTCGTAGTGATCCTAGGTGAGAGTCACCCATAGCTTCAGGGGATCATAAACTTCCCTTGTTTATCGAGCTCCCAGGCCCATGAGGCTAACCTGGGGCAAATTGTGATTGAGCCGCCATGGACGACAGCAAGTTCTAGGACCACGATCTTTATCAAAATTTTTCCAAAAACAAAAAATCGTGGGACATGTTGTTGAACATGGGCTACACGCCCTACAAAAGTCTAGGGGCGCAGAACCAGGGTCTCCTAGAGCCCATCCTTCCTAGGGCCAACCCAAGCCGATATGGGATCGACTATACTCCCCGAATACCGCCAGAGCCACCTCCTGTGACCACCTGGGTCAAGGGTGCCCTGGAACCTGCCTTAGAAGAGACCTACGATTCAGACCTCCTATTCCGAGTCTAACCCTAGTGTTTTCCCTTTGTAGGTATGACGGAAGATCCCTTTTATAAAAATACAAAAACATTTGGAAAACTTAAAATCAAAAAAATCGAAAAAGACGAAAAATCAAAAACAATGGAAAAACAAATACTCGAAAATAGAGTGCTTTGTATAGTTCCCAAGTTTCTTGTTTTACAAAAATCCAAAAAATCAAAAATTTAGAAAATACCAAAAAGATTTTGTATATAGCTGCTCCTAGTAGGACTTTGGCAAAAGAAAAGGAATTCGAAAGAAACGTCGTCTACATAGCCAGACCAAAAATTTCGAAATCACTTAAAAATTCGAGTACAAAACCAGGTCATTTTGAAAACCACGCATCAAATTCCCTCGGGTCTATAGCCCACGAGAATGATCAAAGCCCAGAAGTGGATCCCCTTGAGGAAGATCCCACTTCTAAGATCCCAAAATTTCATAAAATTCTCGATTTTGAAAGACCTTCCCAATCAGTAGGAGGAGATTTCATAGAAGTAAACCTAGGGGATGATTCCAATCCCAAAACCATCAAAATAGGCGCATGCTTGCATGAACATGAAAGATCAGCATTCATTGCATTTCTACGAACCTATTTAGATGTGTTTGCATGGACGTATGAAGACATGCCGGGCATAGATCCCAACATTGTCGAGCATCGTCTTCCCTTAGATGCGGATGTAAAACCCATAAAGCAGAAGCTTAGGAAAATACACCCGAATGTACACACGCAAGTCAAAGAGGGTTTAGAAGATCTGTTAAAAGTCGGATTTATAACACCCATTGCGTATTCTGATTGGTTGTCAAACATCGTTGTAGTTCGAAAAACCAATGGGAAAATTCGAATATGCATCAATTTCAGAAACCTGAATAAAGCCACTCCAAAGGATAATTATCCTTTACCAAACATAGATTTGATAGTCGATAGTACTGCAAATCATGAAATGTTTTTGTTTATGGATGGCTATTCAGGCTATAATCAAATTAAACTAAGTCCACGAGATCAGGGTAAGACCGCCTTCACAACCCCATGGGGCACGTACTGCTATGCAGTCATGCCCTTTGGTTTGAAAAATGTCGGCACAACATACCAACGAGCCATGACCACGATCTTCCATGATCAAATTCATGAGCTCATAGAAGTGTGTGTAGATGATCTCTTGGCGAAATCCAAAACCCGATGCACTCATATCGAATGCTTGCAAAAGATTTTCGAAAGGCTTAGGCTTTACAAAGTAAAACTAAACCCTAAAAAATGTGTATTCAGGGTAGAGTCAGGGAAGCTTCTGGGCTTTATGGTGAGCCAAAGGGGTATAGAAGTCAACCCCTCTAAGTGTTGAGCCATCATAGACATGGCTCCACCCTCCAATCTCACCCAAATCCGTAGCCTCCAGGGTCGTTTACAATCCGTTCGCCGATTCATATCGAATCTGGCAACTAGATGCGAACCCTTCAACAAACTGTTGAGGAAGGGCACGAAATTCTTATGGGATGACGAATGCCAGAAGTCCTTCGAGAGACTAAAGGCATACCTGGTTAATCCCCCCGTTTTAAATCCTCTGAAGCAAGGAAAACCGCTTTTACTTTACATTTCTGTGCATGCGAATGCTTTGGGAGCCCTATTGGCTCAATACGAGGATGACACCCACAAGGAGTATGCCATCTACTATATTTCGAAAACTCTCTTGGCTTATGAATGAAATTATCAAGCCATGGAGAAGACGTGCTTGGCCCTAGTTTGGGCCTGCCAGAAATTCAGACACTATTTCCTAGATCATGAGATCTGGATAGTGTCCAAGCTTGATCCAATCAAGCACTTGTTCGAAAAACCCATTCTCACAGGTAGATTGGGCAAATGGCAACTCCTAATGGAGTATGACCTGAAATACCATCACCAGATCTCCATTAAGGGGCAAGCCCTAGCAGATTACGTGGCTGAGTTCCCCTTGGAGGACGCATATCCCACGCTTGATGAAATGCCTGATGAAGGCATATTGCAAAACCATTTTCAAAACCATATTTTCGCAAACTCTTTCGAAAACCAAGTATGGAAAATGCACTTCGATGGGGCACGAAACCAACGAGGGGTTGGTGCTGGGGTCATCCTCATCTCCCCTTAAAAGGGTGAGATTCCTATAGCAGTCCGCCTAGATTTCGAATGTTCCAACAACGTAGCTGAGTATGAAGCACTCATACAAGGCGTAAGGATTTCGAAAACTCTAGGGGCATCATGCATCGAGGTCTTTGGAGATTCGCTCCTTGTCATAAACCAGGTTTTAAAATTTTGGCAAGTACGGAATGAAAAACTACTTCCCTATCACGAGTTGGCCACTCGATTGGTCCAGTCCTTCCAATCGTGTAAACTCACACACGTAGGAAGAGAGGAGAATGGCATCGCCGATGCCCTCTCCTCCTTGGGTTCAGCCCTAAAGGTCGATCCCATTTCAGGGACCCGATCGTTAGAAATATGGCATGCGCCCAACCCATCCACACACGACTTGGATATTTACCAAAATAACCCAGAGTCTATTGAAAAACCCTAGTTTTATGACATCAAATAATTTCTAGAAAATGGGGGATTCGCCGAGGATGCCACATCCAAAGATAAGGCATTCATCCGTAAGATTTCGACTCGATACACCATTTTGGGTGGGGTTCTATACAAAAAGAGCTTTACCAGCATTTTGCTTAGGTGTATCGACCTAGAGGAGGCTAGGATAGTGATGCATGAATTCCACCTTGAAAAAGGATTGTCACGATCATGTTAGGAAGTGTCATCCATGTCAAGTGCATGGGTATGCCATTCATATCCCTTCATCTGCATTGCATTCCGTGGTCAGCCCCTAGCCATTTACCATGTGGGCGTTTGACATCGTAGGCCAAATATTTCCAAAAGCCTCGAATGAGCATCGATTTATTTTGGCAGCCACGGAGTATTTCTCCAAGTGGGTGGAAGCCATTTCCCTAACCAACGTGCTGGGGCAACATGTGGTGGCCTTCATCAAGAGGAATATCTTGGCTCGATTTGGGGTTCCACGAGACCTTGTGTCTGATAATGTGTAAACACCCCGAAATCCCACGAATTCCTTAAACGAATCTGGTTTTATACAAACAGCCCCAAAGGGCCATTTTGAGTTTGGAAACCCAGGAGCCTTCCAAACCAACCCTGTATATATGTTTTAAACTTTATCTTTCAAAAAAAACATATGATATAGCTTTTGAAAACCCTTTTAAAACATGTTTTGAAACCCCGAAGTGGCTTGGCTCGATCAAGACAGGACCAGGAGAGCCAAGAAGAGCCCGGAACCGGAGCACCTGTCGAGCCCGGTACAGCATCTCTTGCATCTCATTCACATCCCAGGATCTCGAACGTCCAAGACCCTGTTCTTACCAAAATATCATTTGAAGTCATCTCCGGAAGGCAGAAACGGAGGCGGGCGACCATGTTGGCGAAGACCCAACGCAGACGGAGCACTGATGATGTCAGGCCCCGCACGAATCGTCCGTCTCGAACCCGGCCCGAAGGAGTCAGAGTTCAGTTTGGATTGGATCTGGACCATATATATCCAGATTCCAATCCAAACCCATATGTGGATTTGGATTTGGATTTGGACCCAGAAATCCAATCCAATATCCATATCCATGGCCCACATCACCTCCTCATAAATGGAGGTGGGGCCCACTTGAAATTCACGTGGGATATTGGGCATGAGAGAGAGTGGGGGTGATAAATATCAAGAGTGTTGTATTAAGCTTGACTTGTGTGTCAAGTTTGGGTTTAATCTTGTGGTTTAGCCTAATTGAGTGGGTTTAAGCTTGTAATTAGCTAAAACCTAACCTAGGGCTGCACCAACATGGGGTGATCAAGGTTTATGGGCCATGCTAAGGGAGCTCCATCACCTAAACCTAGCCAAAAATGCCTAAACCTAGCCTAAACCCCTAATCCACCCCTAATCTGAACCTAATCACCTAACCCACTTCCCTAATCCCAGCCTAATCCCAACCTAATCACCTAACCCACTCCCCTAATCCTTCCCTAAACCTAGATTAATTTCCCTAATCCTAGCCTAAACCTAGCCTAAACCACCTAACCTAGCTCACTAAACCTCACCCTAAAACCCAACCACCTAACCTAGCCCTAAACCACCCTTAGCCCACGATTTTCCCAAACACCTAGTTTTAAAATATCTGGCCCAATCCCATCCAGCCCACCTTATCTATATACTACCCTACCTAAACCACCTAACCACTACCCACAACCCAGCCCTAACCGACCTACCCATCCCCTATTTAAACCCCCCCCATTGTGGGCGGGTTTTCCAAGTGGGAACCACTTTCCACTCCCAGCCGGGCCCTCTTCCTCTCCCATCTCTCACCCGTCTTCCCAGCAGCTCCAGCCCCACCAGCCGCCACCTGCTCCGCCACTCTCCCTCTTCCATCCACCATCACTGCCCCACCAGCCGGACGCCACCACCTCACTCAGCCGGGCCCTCTCCTTCTCCCATCTTCCACCAGCCGACAGCCACCTTTGCCGCCACTTCTTCCCATTCGGTAAGTCCCCCTAACTCCCTCAAAACCACTCTCTACCACCTCTCCACTCTTAGCCACCCATCTTCCCCTTAGCTCAGCCTCTTTGCCGCCACCACCTAAGCCTAGCCGAACCTAGGATAACCCAAGTGGCTGGCCACTACTCAGCCACCACCTCCCATTCGGCCGACCTCCCCCTAGGCGTCCTCTTTGGCCTTCCCACTAGCTCACCTTTTAGGTCCAGTTTCCCTAAGTCCCTAACTTACCTAGTGACCCTAAGACCCACTTAGTCAGCCACTCTAAACTCCCTACTTGGAGGCGCCGCCCACTTGCCACCGACCCCCTTCGAGGCGTCCATCCCGCGCCCATTTGCAGCCGGCCAGCACTCTTGGTCACGTACCTTCGCGGAGCTCCCGTTTGCAGCCCAAAGCCAAGGCCACGCTCAAGCAAGACCTCTACGGACCAGCTACTTGTAAGTTTCTAAACTCGGTCTTTGATCATACACTTGCTTGAAATTCAATTTGATACGGGGTTGTAATAACGGAGCATAGTCTCCCCCCGCTTGTAATAACGTGGCTTGGCACAACCACACACGTGCACTCTCTTAGTCGTGCACAATTTCAAACACACACGGGCCTAATCAGCCCCTAATATATAAGTGTACGTATATATTTCATTTCCGAAGGGTTTTGTTTAAGTTGGGTGTGTTGTCTTTCAATTTAAACACTCTCACACACATTGAGCTTTGCTCTTATTTGAAAGACCCAAGTAAGGGCCGACCTATACTATTTGGGTTTCATTTCATGTCGTGTGAGTAAGTCTTTCAATTTAAACACTCTCACACACATTGAGCTTTCGCTCTTATTTGAAAGACCCAAGTAAGGGCCGACCTATACTATTTGGGTTTCATTTCTTGTCGTGTGAGTAGTCTTTCAATTCAAGCACTTTCACACACATTGAGCCTTCGCTCTTACTCCCAAGACCTTAGTAAAGGCCTTATTGCAGTTATATTTGGGTTTCATTTATGTCGTGTGTGTAGTACTTCAATTCAAACACTCTCACACACATTGAGCCTTCGCTCTTACTCCCAAGACCTTAGTCAAGGCCATACTGCAATTTATATTTGGGTTTAATTTCATGTCGTGTGTGTAAGTCTTTCAATTCAAACACGCACCCACATTGAGCCTTCGCTCTTATTTGCAAGACCCGAGTAAGGGCTCATATACATAAGATATATACATATTTCCCTTCTGTTATTTCCCTTCTGTTATTTCCCTTCAGCATTGTCTTTACATTTTCGGGTTTTCCCTTTGGAGTAGCGTGAGTTTGCATTGCATCTACGCCATACCACGAGGTAGGACGCATATTGCATCGAAGCAACCCCCGCTCGAATTCGCCCATGTAGTGGAGTGTTCATAACACACAAACTAGGCGACCCAAAAAGGGATAAAAGAAAAGACTTAGGCACGTGCAAATCCACGTGATCTAAAAACATGCAAACGCATCTTAAAGACCCGAAATAGACACCTCGAACCGTTTCGTAGACTTTCTCCCTAAAAACTCGATTTTTGCAAAAGCGTACAGACTGACCCTTGCGCATCGGTGCAAGAAGGTCTGCGACGACAAGAGCTCACTTGCTCACAGTCGCCACGTTTAGAAGTCAGTGTTAATATATCTTCGCTAGCTTAAGTAAGCTAGCTGGCACGCCCTGTTTGTATATCTAGGCCTTAGACGCACGATAAGATCCACTCTAAGCCACGAAAGAGGCGAAGAGGCGGGGATTTTTTCGCGCGTCTACAGAGATTGGCACGCCCGGTGGGACGTGAGCCTTTTCAAAAATCGAGTTTACTTGTAGGAGTCTTGCGAAAATCTTATAAAGGTGTCGTTTTAACTTGTTTTCTTTGCTGTTACTTAGGAAATTTTGAAAAAAGCTTGAAAAGCATGTCAAAATCCAATCCAAGTGAAGTGTCGAGCCAAGGCTCATGCGCATCAAGTTCTCACTCTAGGAGGATTTTGAAAAACAAAATAAAACTAGATGAAATCGAGGACTTGAGAAGGGAATTTGAGGCCAAAATCGATGCTCTCAGCCAAGAGGCTGAAGTAGGCGATTCGTGTTCATCAAACGGTGAACAAAGGCCTAAAAAGAAAATTGAAAAACCTCGCAAGCAAAAAGAGGCCTCCGTAATGGAAGGCAACCAATACCACGAGTCCTTCACACAAAAGGACCGTAAAGCCCTACAGCAACTGCTGAAAGGGCAAAATAAAGAGAAAAGAAGCTACGCCCTGTCTGATTTCCTTCCTATGGATTACGAAACAGACAGTGACGATGAAATACCGAACTTCCATCGGTATGATGGCATGGGAGACCCTAGGTCTCACTTGCAGCTTTTCTCACGTCGAGCCCATAAGAAGAAAAAGGACTCGATGAAATGGGTGTATTGGTTCCCTCTATCCCTTAAGGGCACAGCTGCCAAATGGCTGGCTTCCTACGACTTAAGCCAGTTCGCTACTTTTGAAGAGTTAGCGAACTGCTTCATGCAAAGATTTGCACACAACGTGGAAGTCACGCCAACCCTGAATACCCTAAGGGATACAAAGCAAGGCATGAACGAAGACGTGCATGCCTTCATTATAAGATGGAGGTCTCTTTTAGGCCAAGTGCGAGAGCCTATATCCGAAGGATGCGCAGTAATGCTCATCCTGGATAATTTCAAAAACGAGTTAAAAACCCTTCTCTCGCTCCATGAGATTTCTACTTTCCATAAGTTGATCAAAAAGGCCTCCCTTTTCGAAACCAACTTGCGAAAAGGGACATACGACCACTTATGGAAAGGAAGTGCCGTTCCCAAAACACGTGTGGAAAAGCCCATCGCATATGGACTGCCCACAACGGACAAAGGGGCAAAGCCTCATAAAATCGCCAATGTCCGGGTGGATCCAGGCATGGCGGGCACTTCTAAAAATTTTGAAAAAATAGAAAATAAGAGAGAACGCAATTTTTCAAAACCAATTGAAAAACGGGAGTACACTCCGCTGGGGCAACCTGTGTCGGAAGTCCTAGACCTCCTACTTGCCCAGGGCATGATCGAACTCCCTGAAATCCCCGAAGGAGTCACGTCCAAAGGGGGGTATTTAAACCGATTTTGCAAGTATCATCGGCTTAAAGGCCATGATACCAAACGGTGCTTCTCTCTTCTAAATAAAATTGAGAACTTGATAGCGGAGGGCCGGCTCCAGGTCACTGCGGAATCTGAGCCACCTCAAGCTATCTTCAAGGAACCCTTTCCCAAACACGCCAGTGGCAGTGGGAAAGGAAAGGAGGTATGTACCCTCACCATTTCCAAGGAACTAGCGCAAAAGCCCGAACCTGGTCGACCTGCTTGTGCGCCCATCCTTGTATTATACAAGAGGCCCGCACAAGTCATCATTCGGGGACCATCAAAAGTGGAAACCCCAAAACCAGTTTTGAAAATCCAAGGTTCTCCTCAGCTCATCCTTAGAGCCAAGTCTAGCGCAAACCCTAGGCTGGTCGTGGGGGAAGTCACTAGATCCGGGAGGATCTACCAACCCCCGCACCTTCAAGGTGCTCAAAAGGTGGTCAGTGTGCCTGGCCCCTCAAAAGCATGTATCCCTAGTGGTCTGCCAAAAGCAGATAAGGACAAAATCATCCTAAATCCTTATGATTTCGAAAACCACCTTTCAAAGATTCCTATTCACATGTCTATCCTAGAGCTTATCAAAACCTCGCCTAGGCATAGACTTGTCTTAGAGAAAATTCTAGAAAGGGCCAAGGTTGATTCGAACATAAGTCCGGAATCCTTGTCTGCCCAAGTGGCTTTGTTAGGAGCAAAATCGCCCATCACCTTTTCGGAAGATGATGTAGATAGACCCTACGAAACCCATAACCAGGCCCTGCATATCGAGGTGGTTCTAAACAACCACTCTCTGGACAGGTGCCTAGTCGATGGTGGAGGAGGGCTCAACATCCTTCCACTTCACGTGGCGTACAAAATCGGAGTCACCTTGACTTCAGTGAACCCAAGCCCCATTGTTATCACTGGATACGATGGGAATGCGTCTAGGCCTTTAGGATCCATCGAACTCCCAATGGAAACGGGAGGGATCGAACACACGGGGGTGTTCCATGTCTTGGACATCCACCCCCATTATAACCTGTTGCTGGGAAGACCCTGGATACACAGTTTGTGCGCTGTGCCATCCACCTTCCACAAGTGTGTCAAAATCCCTTTTAGGGACCAAGTCGTAGTGATCCTAGGTGAGAGTCACCCACAACTTCAGGGGATCATAAACTCCCCTTGTTTATCAAGCTCCCAGGCCCAAGAGGCTAACCTGGGGCAAATTATGGTTGAGCCACCTCGGCTCGTGTTGAACAACCCTAGGAAGGTTGTATGTGTGAAGGGGTCGCCTAAAGCAGGCCCCCTCCCGACTCTAATCCTCCTAGGAAAACCCAAGCGTTCCCTATTTCCAAAACCCCTGGACAAAAGGCCCTACGAGCCTAATATGGACGATAGCATGTTCCAGGACCACGACTTATATCCCATCTTTTCAAAAAACAAAAGGTCGTGGAACATGTTATTGAACATGGGCTACACGCCCTACAAAAGTCTAGGGGCACAAAACCAGGGTCTCCTAGAGCCCATCCTTCCTAGGGCCAATCCAAGCCGATATGGGATCGGCTATACTCCCCGAATACCGCCGGAGCCACCCCCTGTGACCACCTGGGTCAAGGGTGCCCCGGAGCCTGTCTTAGAAGAGACCTATGGTTTAGACCTCCTATTCCGAGTCTAACCCCTAGTGTTTTCCCTTTGTAGGTATGACGGAAGATCCCTTTTTCTAAAAATACCAAAAACATTTGAAAACTTAAAATCCAAAAAAATCGAAAAACAAGAAAAACCAAAAACAATGGAGAAACAAAAACTCAAAAAAAGTGTGCTTTGTATAATTCCCAAAATTCTTGTTTTACAAAAACCCAAAAAAATCGAAAATTTGGAAAATACCAAAAAGATTTTGTACATAGCTGCTCCTGGTATGACTTTGGCAAAAGAAAAGGATTTCGAAAGAGACGTTGTCTGCATAGCCAGACCAAAAATTTCGAAATCACTTGAAAATCCAAGTACAAAACCAGGTTATTTTGAAAACCACGCATCAAGTTCCCTCAGGTCTAAAGTCCACGAGAATGATCGAAGCCCAGAAGTGGATCCCCTTGAGGAAGATCCCACTTCTGAGCTCCCAGAATTTCATAGAATTCTCGATTTTGAAAGACCTTCCCAATCAGTAGGAGGAGATTTCGTAGAGGTGAACCTAGGGGATGATTCCAATCCCAAAACCATCAAAATAGGCGCATGCTTGCATGAAACTGAAAAGTTAGCATTCATTGCATTTCTACGAACCTATTTAGATGTGTTTGCATGGACGTATGAAGACATGCCGGGCATAGATCCCAGCATAGTCGAGCATCGTCTTCCCTTAGATGTAGGGGTAAAACCAATAAAGCAGAAGCTTAGGAAAATACACCCGAATGTACACACGCAAGTCAAAGAGGGTTTAGAAGATCTGCTAAAAGCCGGATTTATAAAACCCATTGCGTATTCTGATTGGTTGTCAAATATCGTTGTAGTTCGAAAAACCAATGGGAAAATTCGAATATGCATCGATTTCAGAAACCTGAATAAAGCCACTCCAAAGGATAATTATCCTTTACCAAACATAGATTTGATAGTCGATAGTACTGCAAATCATGAAATGTTTTCATTCATGGATGGCTATTCAGGCTATAATCAAATCAAACTAAGTCCACGAGATCAGGGTAAGACCGCCTTCACAACCCCATGGGGCACGTACTGCTATACAGTCATGCCCTTTGGTTTGAAAAATGCCGGCGCAACATACCAACGAGCCATGAACACGATCTTCCATGATCAAATTCACGAGCTTGTAGAAGTGTATGTAGATGATCTCTTGGCGAAATCCAAAACCCGATGCACCCATATCGAATGTTTACAAAAGATTTTCGAAAGGCTTAGGCTTTACAAAGTAAAGCTAAACCCTCAAAAATGTGTGTTCGGGGTAGAATCAGGGAAGCTTCTAGGCTTTATGGTGAGCCAAAGGGGAATAGAAGTCGACCCCTCTAAGTGTCGAGCCATCATAGACATGGCTCCACCCTCCAATCTCACCCAAGTCCGTAGCCTCCAGGGTCGATTACAATCTGTGCGCCGATTCATATCGAATCTGGCAACTAGATGCGAACCCTTCAATAAACTGTTGAGGAAGGGTACGAAATTCTTATGGGATGACGAATGCCAAAAGTCCTTCGAGAGACTAAAGGCATACTTGGTTAATCCCCCCGTTTTGAATCCTCCAAAGCAAGGAAAACCGCTTTTATTATACATCTCCGTGCATGTAAACGCTTTAGGAGCCCTGTTGGCTCAATACGAGGATGACACCCATAAGGAGTATGCCATCTACTATATTTCGAAAACTCTCTTGGCTTATGAACGAAATTATCAAGCCATGGAGAAGACGTGCTTGGCCCTAGTCTGGGCCTGCCAGAAATTCAGACACTACTTCCTAGATCATGAGATCTGGATAGTGTCCAAGCTTGATCCAATCAAGCACTTGTTCGAAAAACCCATTCTCACAGGTAGATTGGGCAAATGGCAACTCCTTCTAATGGAGTATGATCTAAAATACCACCACCAGATCTCCATTAAGGGGCAAGCCCTAGCAGATTACGTGGCTGACTTCCCCTTGGAGGACGCATATCCCACTCTTGTCGAAATGCCTGATGAAGGCATATTGCAAAACCATTTTCAGAACCACATTTTGGCAAATTCTTTTGAAAACCAAGTGTGGACGATGCACTTCGACGGGGCACGAAACCAACGAGGGGCTGGTGCCGGGATCATCCTAATCTCCCCTGAAAAGGGCGAGATTCCCATAGCGGTCCGCTTAGATTTCGAATGTTCCAACAACGTAGCTGAGTATGAAGCACTCATACAAGGCTTAAGGATTTCGAAAACTCTAGGGGCATCATGCATCGAGGTCTTTGGAGATTCGCTCCTTGTCATAAATCAGGTTTTAAAAATTTGGCAAGTACGTAATGAGAAACTACTTCCATACCACGAATTGGCCACTCGATTGGTCCAATCCTTCCAGTCGTGTAAGCTCACACACGTGGGAAGAGAGGACAATGGCATCGCCGATGCCCTCTCTTCCTTGGGTTCAGCCCTGAAGGTCGATCCCATTTCAGGGACCAGATCTTTGGAAATATGGCATGCGCCCCATCCATCCACACACGACTTGGATATTTGCCAAAACAACCCAGGGTCTATTGAAAAACCCTGGTTCTATGACATAAAACAATTTTTAGAAAATGGGGGATTCACCGAGGATGCCACATCCAAAGATAAGGCATTCATTCGTAAGATTTCGACCCGATACACCATTCTGGGTGGGGTCTTATACAAAAAGAGTTTTACCGGCATTCTGCTTAGATGTATCGACCTAGAGGAGGCTAGGATAGTGATGCACGAGTTCCACGATGGAGAATGTGGAGGTCATGTTAATGCCAACATGATGGCGATGAAAATACTTAGAGGGGGTTATTTTTGGTCCACCCTGAAAAAGGATTGTCACGATCATGTTAGAAAGTGTCATCCATGTCAAGTGCATGGGCACGCCATTCATATCCCTTCATCTGCATTGCATTCCGTGGTCAGCCCCTGGCCATTTACCATGTGGGCGTTTGACATTATAGGCCCCATATTCCCAAAGGCCTCGAATGGGCATCGTTTTATCTTAGCAGCCACGGAGTATTTCTCCAAGTGGGTGGAAGCCATTTCCCTAACGAATGTAATGGGGCAACATGTGGTGGCTTTCATCCGGAGGAATATCTTGGCTCGATTTGGGGTTCCACGAGACCTCGTGTCTCTGATAATGGTACCCCATTCAAGAACGAGCGGATGGTTAAGTTGTGCAACACGTATGGCATAACTCACCACTTCTCCTCGCCCTACTACCCTCAAGGCAACGGCCAAGCCGAAGCCACAAACAAGACTCTCATTGGTATCATTGAGAAAACCTTAGAGAAGGGTAGGAGGTGGCATGAGAAGCTGGATGAAGCCTTATGGGCTTATCGGACTTCCATCCGGACTCCCACGAATGCCACACCATTCGAATTGGTCTATGGCACAAACGCCATTCTTCCCATTCATACCCAACTGCATTCATTCCATACATCCATTGCACTCGACCTCCCCCTAGAGACGCTTCAGCATGCTAGGATGGCCGAACTAGATTTGCTAGATGAAAGGCGACTCCTTGCCATGGATCATGCTCGTGCATACCGGCAAAGGATAGCCCGACATTATAGCAAACACATGAGACCTCGCCACTTTGAAGTGGGAGATCTGGTCTTGAAAACCATCCACCATCGTGGCCCACACCCCCTAGGCAAGTGGCGCCCCAACTGGGATGGACCCTATGTTGTACGAGCAACCACTACGAACAATTCGTATTGGTTGATCGATGTAGAAGGTAGGAATTTAGCAGATCCTATCAATATTCAATACTTAAAGAAGTATCATGTGTAGGATCTGGATTAAATTCCGGTTTTCGAAAATTTTAGAGGGATAGCTGCCCTGAGACATGTGAATGAGGTGCAAAAGCAACTCGTGTGACCCTGAGTGAGAGAATTCGCACTTGTGAAAGAGGGGAGTTTTCAAAATCGTGGTTGCATTTCAAAATCCTTCATCTTACAAAGAAAGGCCTAGTTCAACATAGCAAGATACTTGCAAGTAGTACGTGCTATTTCTAAATAGGCTGATCTGGAATGGATCGAGTGTAGGCTTGGGATAAGTCCTCCCCTCTTCTCTTCTCCTTCCAAAAGGAAAACAAAGGCCCAAATCAAAAGGGAATTTCCCATTTAAAGTCTCTTTCCAAAAGAAAGAAACCAGACTTGAAAAAGAAAAATCGATTCTCTTATAAAAAGAGGGATTAAAGAAAAAATACTCCCAAAGGGAGACCCTCTATGAAAAAAAGGAAAAAGAGGCCAAAAAGCTCAAAAAGAGCAGTTTTCCGCCTTCTATGCCTTAAACCACGGGATGCTTCAGAAGGGACCGTGGTATCTCTTTCCCATCCCTGGCTTATCCCAAGCTAAACATGGTTCATTTCGAGGAAAGTAAAAATAGGATTTACTTGCTTGAATTTCATCTTGTTTGAGAATTCGACCTTTCGAGTAAGGCGTAGGAATTTGAAATGAGGCTTGTTTTCTTATAAAACCTCCGCTAGATAAGCGAGTGTTAAGACTCAAACAAGGGCAAGCGCGAAGAGCTCGAGATCCTTAGGATCGAGACTCAAGACAGTTGTCCCTTTTGTAAATAGCTTTTGTAAATAAGTTTTAAAAACCGAACATCGAACAGCATAGGGTTTTTGCTCACTTGGAGCGGTAGGCCTTGTAAGTCTCTAGAGTTCGACCATACCTGGTCTCTGGGAGGTCGCCACTTTTGGCACCACACCCATGTCATCTGCATTCCACGCATGGTACTTGCATGAACATGATCCCATTTAGGACCAGATTCCATAAGTGAACCCTTTGGCATGATATCTCCTCCTACCAGAGTTTGTAAAATTGAGATTTTGTTAAAATGGGACGATCCCATATTCTTCGTGGCTAGATCTAGGGAGACATTAAAAGGGGTGTTTGTCATCTTTGCCCTTATCCAAATCTATTTGGACAAGGCCAAAGAGGGGCATCTGTAAACACCCCGAAATCCCACGAATTCCTTAAACGAATCTGGTTTTATACAAACAGCCCCAAAGGGCCATTTTGAGTTTGGAAACCCAGGAGCCTTCCAAACCAACCCTGTATATATGTTTTAAACTTTATCTTTCAAAAAAAACATATGATATAGCTTTTGAAAACCCTTTTAAAACATGTTTTGAAACCCCGAAGTGGCTTGGCTCGATCAAGACAGGACCAGGAGAGCCAAGAAGAGCCCGGAACCGGAGCACCTGTCGAGCCCGGCACAGCATCTCTTGCATCTCATTCACATCCCAGGATCTCGAACGTCCAAGACCCTGTTCTTACCAAAATATCATTTGAAGTCATCTCCGGAAGGCAGAAACGGAGGCGGGCGACCATGTTGGCGAAGACCCAACGCAGACGGAGCATTGATGATGTCAGGCCCCGCACGAATCGTCCGTCTCGAACCCGGCCCGAAGGAGTCAGAGTTCAGTTTGGATTGGATCTGGACCATATATATCCAGATTCCAATCCAAACCCATATGTGGATTTGGATTTGGATTTGGACCCAGAAATCCAATCCAATATCCATATCCATGGCCCACATCACCTCCTCATAAATGGAGGTGGGGCCCACTTGAAATTCACGTGGGATATTGGGCATGAGAGAGAGTGGGGGTGATAAATATCAAGAGTGTTGTATTAAGCTTGACTTGTGTGTCAAGTTTGGGTTTAATCTTGTGGTTTAGCCTAATTGAGTGGGTTTAAGCTTGTAATTAGCTAAAACCTAACCTAGGGCTGCACCAACATGGGGTGATCAAGGTTTATGGGCCATGCTAAGGGAGCTCCATCACCTAAACCTAGCCAAAAATGCCTAAACCTAGCCTAAACCCCTAATCCACCCCTAATCTGAACCTAATCACCTAACCCACTTCCCTAATCCCAGCCTAATCCCAACCTAATCACCTAACCCACTCCCCTAATCCTTCCCTAAACCTAGATTAATTTCCCTAATCCTAGCCTAAACCTAGCCTAAACCACCTAACCTAGCTCACTAAACCTCACCCTAAAACCCAACCACCTAACCTAGCCCTAAACCACCCTTAGCCCACGATTTTCCCAAACACCTAGTTTTAAAATATCTGGCCCAATCCCATCCAGCCCACCTTATCTATATACTACCCTACCTAAACCACCTAACCACTACCCACAACCCAGCCCTAACCGACCTACCCATCCCCTATTTAAACCCCCCCCATTGTGGGCGGGTTTTCCAAGTGGGAACCACTTTCCACTCCCAGCCGGGCCCTCTTCCTCTCCCATCTCTCACCCGTCTTCCCAGCAGCTCCAGCCCCACCAGCCGCCACCTGCTCCGCCACTCTCCCTCTTCCATCCACCATCACTGCCCCACCAGCCGGACGCCACCACCTCACTCAGCCGGGCCCTCTCCTTCTCCCATCTTCCACCAGCCGACAGCCACCTTTGCCGACACTTCTTCCCATTCGGTAAGTCCCCCTAACTCCCTCAAAACCACTCTCTACCACCTCTCCACTCTTAGCCACCAATCTTCCCCTTAGCTCAGCCTCTTTGCCGCCACCACCTAAGCCTAGCCGAACCTAGGATAACCCAAGTGGCTGGCCACTACTCAGCCACCACCTCCCATTCGGCCGACCTCCCCCTAGGCGTCCTCTTTGGCCTTCCCACTAGCTCACCTTTTAGGTCCAGTTTCCCTAAGTCCCTAACTTACCTAGTGACCCTAAGACCCACTTAGTCAGCCACTCTAAACTCCCTACTTGGAGGCGCCGCCCACTTGCCACCGACCCCCTTCGAGGCGTCCATCCCGCGCCCATTTGCAGCCGGCCAGCACTCTTGGTCACGTACCTTCGCGGAGCTCCCGTTTGCAGCCCAAAGCCAAGGCCACGCTCAAGCAAGACCTCTACGGACCAGCTACTTGTAAGTTTCTAAACTCGGTCTTTGATCATACACTTGCTTGAAATTCAATTTGATACGGGGTTGTAATAACGGAGCATAGTCTCCCCCCGCTTGTAATAACGTGGCTTGGCACAACCACACACGTGCACTCTCTTAGTCGTGCACAATTTCAAACACACACGGGCCTAATCAGCCCCTAATATATAAGTGTACGTATATATTTCATTTCCGAAGGGTTTTGTTTAAGTTGGGTGTGTTGTCTTTCAATTTAAACACTCTCACACACATTGAGCTTTGCTCTTATTTGAAAGACCCAAGTAAGGGCCGACCTATACTATTTGGGTTTCATTTCATGTCGTGTGAGTAAGTCTTTCAATTTAAACACTCTCACACACATTGAGCTTTCGCTCTTATTTGAAAGACCCAAGTAAGGGCCGACCTATACTATTTGGGTTTCATTTCTTGTCGTGTGAGTAGTCTTTCAATTCAAGCACTTTCACACACATTGAGCCTTCGCTCTTACTCCCAAGACCTTAGTAAAGGCCTTATTGCAGTTATATTTGGGTTTCATTTATGTCGTGTGTGTAGTACTTCAATTCAAACACTCTCACACACATTGAGCCTTCGCTCTTACTCCCAAGACCTTAGTCAAGGCCATACTGCAATTTATATTTGGGTTTAATTTCATGTCGTGTGTGTAAGTCTTTCAATTCAAACACGCACCCACATTGAGCCTTCGCTCTTATTTGCAAGACCCGAGTAAGGGCTCATATACATAAGATATATACATATTTCCCTTCTGTTATTTCCCTTCTGTTATTTCCCTTCGGTTATTTCCCTTCTGTTATTTCCCTTCAGCATTGTCTTTACATTTTCGGGTTTTCCCTTTGGAGTAGCGTGAGTTTGCATTGCATCTACGCCATACCACGAGGTAGGACGCATATTGCATCGAAGCAACCCCCGCTCGAATTCGCCCATGTAGTGGAGTGTTCATAACACACAAACTAGGCGACCCAAAAAGGGATAAAAGAAAAGACTTAGGCACGTGCAAATCCACGTGATCTAAAAACATGCAAACGCATCTTAAAGACCCGAAATAGACACCTCGAACCGTTTCGTAGACTTTCTCCCTAAAAACTCGATTTTTGCAAAAGCGTACAGACTGACCCTTGCGCATCGGTGCAAGAAGGTCTGCGACGACAAGAGCTCACTTGCTCACAGTCGCCACGTTTAGAAGTCAGTGTTAATATATCTTCGCTAGCTTAAGTAAGCTAGCTGGCACGCCCTGTTTGTATATCTAGGCCTTAGACGCACGATAAGATCCACTCTAAGCCACGAAAGAGGCGAAGAGGCGGGGATTTTTTCGCGCGTCTACATAATGGCACCCCATTCAAGAATGAGCGGATGGTTAAGTTGTGCAACACGTATGGCATAACTCACCACTTCTCTTCGCCCTACTACCCTCAAGGCAACGGCCAAGCCGAAGCCACCAATAAGACTCTCATTAGCATAATTGAGAAAACCTTAGAGAAGGGTAGGATGTGGCACGAGAAGCTGGATGAAGCCTTATGGGCTTATAGGACTTCCATCCGGACTCCCACGAATGCCACACCATTCGAATTGGTCTATGGCACAAACGCCATTCTTCCCATTCATACTCAACTGCATTCATTCCATACATCCATTGCACTCGACCTCCCCCTTGAGACACTTCAACATGCTAGGATGGCCGAACTAGATTTGCTAGATGAGAGGCGACTCCTTGCCATGGATCATGCTCGTGCATACCGGCAAAGGATAGCCCGACATTATGGCAAACACATGAGACCTCGCCACTTTGAAGTGGGAGATCTAGTCTTGAAAATCATCCACCATCGTGGCCCACATCCACTCGGAAAGTGGCGCCCCAAGTGGGATGGACCCTATGTTGTACGAGCAACCACCACGAACAATTCGTATTGGTTGATCGATGTAGAAGGTAGGAATTTAGCAGATCCTATCAATATTCAATACTTAAAGAAGTATCATGTGTAGGATTTGGATTAAATTCCAGTTTTCAAAAAATTTTAGGGATAGCTGCCTTGAGACATGAGAATAAGGTGCAAAGGCAAAGTCATGTGACCCTGAGTGAGAGAATTCGCACTTGTGAAAGAGTGGAGTCTTCAAAATCGTGGTTACATTTCAAAATCCTTCTTCTTACAAAGAAAGGCCTAGTTCAATATAGCAAGATACTTGTAAGTAGTACGTGCTATTTCTAAATAGGCTGATCTGGAATGGATCGAGTGTAGGCTTGGGATAAGTCCTCCCCTCTTCTCTTCTCCTTCCAAAAGGAAAACAAAAGCCCAAACAAAGGGAATTTCCCATTCAAAGTCTCTTTCCAAAAGAAAGAAACCAGAATTCAAAAGAAAAATCGATTCTCTTATGGAAAAGGAGGGATTAAAGAAAAAATACTCCCAAAGGGAGACCCTCTACGAAAAAAAAGAAAAAAGAGGCAAAAACAAAAGGTTAGAAAGAGCAGTTTTCCACCTTCTATGCCTTAAACCACGGGACGCTTCAGAAGGGACCGTGGTATCTCTTTCCCATCCCTGGCTTATCCCAAGCTAAAGCATGGTTCATTTCAAGGAATCCTAAAGTAAAAATAGGATTTACTTACTTGAATTTCATCTTGTTTGAGAATTTGGCGTTTCGAGTAAGGCGTAGGAATTTGAAATATGCCTTGTTTTCTTATAAAACCTCCGCTAGATAAGCGAGTGTTAAGACTCAAACAAGGGCAAGCACGAAGAGCTCGAGATCCTTAGGATCGAGACTCAAGACAGTTGTCGCTTTTGTAAATAGTTTTGTAAATAGATTTTGAAAATTCGAACATCGAACAGCATAGGATCTGCTCACTTGGAGCAACAGGCCTTGTAAGTCTCTAAGAGTTCGACCACATCTGGTCTCTGGGAGGTCGCCACTCTTGGCACCACACCCATGTCATGCACCTGCATTCCACGCATGAAAATTTGCATAAACATGATCCCATTTAGGACCAGATTCCATAAGTATATCCCTTTGGCGTGATATCTCCTCCTACCAGGGTTCTAAATTGAGATTTTCCTAAAGATTGGGACGATCCCATATTCTTCGTGGCTAGATCTAGGGAGACATTGAAAGGGGTGTTTGTCATCTTTGCCCTTATCCAAATCGATTTGGACAAGGCCAAAGAGGGGCATCTGTAAACACCCCGAAATCCCACGAGTTCCTCAAAACAACCTGGTTTTGTAAAAGTAGCCCCAAAGGGCTATTTTGAGTCTGGAAACCCAGGAGCCTTCCAGGCAACCCTGTACATATGTTTTGAACTTTATATTTCAAAAATATATAATATGGCTTTAAAAACCTTTTAAAACACATTTTTGAAACCCTGAAGCAACTTGGCCTAATCAAGACAGGACCAGAGAAGCTAAAGAGAGCCCGGAACCGGAGCACAAGTCGAGCCCGGCACAACAACTCTCGCATTGAATCCACCCCCAGGATCTCGAACATCCACGACCCTGTTATCATCAAAACATCACTTGAAGTCATCTCCGGAAGGCGAAAACAGAAGCGGACGATCAAGTTGGCGAAGACCCAACGCAGACGGAGTATTGATGCTGTCAGACCCCTCACAAACCGTTCGTTTCGAACACAGCCTGAAGGAGTCAGAATTCAGTTTGGATCGGATCTGGACCATATATATCCAAATCCCAATCCAAACCCATGTGTGGACTTGGATTTGGATCCAGAGATCCAATCCAATATCCACATCCATGGCCCACATCACCTTCTCATAAATGGAGGTGGGGCCCACTTGAATTTCACGTGGGATTATGGGCATGAGAGAGAGTGGGGGAGGATAAGATTAGAGTGTGTTGTAATTAAGCTTGACTTGTGTGTCAAGTTTGGGGTTAATCATGTGGGTTAGCCTAATTAAAGTGGGTTTAAGCTTGTAATTAGCCAAAACCTAACCTAGGGCTGCACCAACATGATGTAATTAGGGTCTATGGGTCATGCAAAGGGAGCTCCTTAATCCAATCCTAACTAAAAACACCTAATCCTAGCCTTTTACCCTAATCCTGTCCTAATCCTAGCCTAATCACCTAACCCACTTCCCTAATCCCAGCTTAATCCCAACCTAATCACCTAACCGACTTTCTTAATCCTTCCCTAAACCTAGTTTAATTTCCCTAAACCTAACCTAATCCTAGCCTAATCACCTAACCCACCTCACTAAACCTCACCCCAAAACCAACCCACCTAGCTAAACCCTAAACCACCCCACCTAAACCTAGCACACCATCTACCCAAAACCCCTTGTATGAAAATATCTGGCCCCTCCCCAAAACCAGCCCACCTTATCACCACACCACCCCTACCTAAACTACCTAACCACCATCCTAATACCAGCCCCAATCGACTTCTTCAGCCCTATATAAACCCCCCCCAAGGGGCGGGTTTTCCAAGCTCTCCCATCCTCTTTCTAGCCCAACCGAGCCCAGCCAGCCCAGCCACTCCCAGCCAAGTCTTCCACCTGCACCACAGCCGGCCACCACCTTGCTCCACCTGCTCCACCACACCCCAGTCGGCCAACCACCCCTCGCCACCATTGCCATTCGGCCGAACCATCCACCTCAACTGCCCGGCTGCTCCTCTTCCATCCGCCTCCCATCACCACCGGTTAGTATCTTCACTTCACTCCACCTCTTCTTCGCTCCCCCTCCACTCCCAGCCACCTACACCACCACCACATCACCCTGACACCAGCCACCCTCCATCCTACCCATTCGGCCAAACCTCAGCCACTTCAAACACCCGCCATTACCTAGCCACCCTAGCTACACCCGGCCACTCCACTTAACTCCCTAAGACCTACCCATATCATTTCCCCTCAGCCCCTAACTCCACCTTACCCCATACCCTAGTTAGTTTCCTTCCCATCCACGCCACCCAAAGCCACCCTAGCAATCACCACCACCAAGTCTCCCTTAGTCGGCCACTCCGACCGACTGTTCCATGTCCATTCGGCCAGCCACCCGCCAGCCTTAAGCACTCCCTTAGACACTCCCTTAGGCTCCCATTTAGTGTCACATTTCCTAACACTACACCCTCCCTTAGTGACCCTACTTAGTCACTTTAGCCCAACACACAAAGCCAGCCCATTCCTAGCAGGCGGCCATCTTCAAGGCGCCCCTCCCGCGCACCATTTCCATCCGGCCAGCAGCCCCTTTGCCGTTCAACTCCGAGGAGCTCCCTCTTGCAGCCCAAGGAGAAGGCCAAGCCCACACTCAAGCAAGGCATCTTCGGACCAGCTATAAGTAAGTGCCTAACTCGGTCCTTAGTTGTAGACTTGCTTGAATTAAATTCGATACGGGGTTGTAATAACATAGCATAGTCTCCCCCCGCTTGTAATAACGTGGCTTGGCACACCCACACACACGTGCACTCTCTTAGTCGTGCACAATTTTGAACACACACAGGCCTAATCAGCCCCTAATACATAAATATATATATATACTTTAACTTACATAGGGTTTTGCTTGAGTTGAGTGTGTTGTCTTTCCATTCAAGCACGCACACACATTGAGCCTTCACTCTTATTTGTAAGACCCAAGTAAGGGCCGTGTTATACTATTTGGGTTTCATTTCATGTTGTGTGCGTAGTATTTCAATTCAAGCACTCACACATATTGAGCCTTCGCTCTTATTTGTAAGACCCAAGTAAGGGCCGTGCTATACTATTTGGGTTTCATTTCATGTTGTGTGCGTAGTACTTCAATTCAAGCACTCACACACATTGAGCCTTCGCTCTTATTTGTAAGACCCAAGTAAGGGTTGTGTTATACTATTTGGGTTTAATTTCATGTTGTGTGCGTAGTACTTCAATTCAAGCACTCACACACATTGAGCTTTCGCTCATATTCCCAAGACCTTAGTTAAGGCCATATTGCAAGTTATATTTGGGTTTTATTTCATGTCGTGTGTGTAAGTCTTTCAATTCAAGCACGCACCCACATTAAGCCTTCGCTCTTATTTGCAAGACCCGAGTAAGCGCCCATATATATACTTTATATACATATCTCCCTTCGGCATTTACATTACAAGTCATTTCCCTTCGGTTATTTCCCTTTAGTTATTTCCCTTCGGCATTGTCTTTACATTCGGGTTTTCCCTTTGGAGTAGCGTGAGTTTGCATTGCATCTATGCCATACCATGAGGTAGGACGGATATTGCATCAAAGCAAGCCCCGTACTCCCGCTCAAATTCGCCCCATGTAGTGGAGTGTTCATAACACACACCTAGGTGGCCCATAAAGGGATAAAAAGAAAGACTTAGGCACTTGCAAATCCATGTGATCTAAAATCTACAATCACATTAAAAAAACCCGAATCAAAACACATCGAACCGCTTTCGTAGGCTTTTCCCACCCCAAACTCGATTTTTAAAGCGTACAGACTGACCCTTGCGCATCGGTGCAAGAAGGTCTGCGACGACAAGAGCTCACTTGCTCACAGTCGCCACGTTAGAAGTCAGGTTAAAATATATATCTTCGCTAGCTTAGGTAAGCTAGCTGGCACACCCTGTTTATACAAATAGGACTTAGACACACGAAAAGGTTCGCCCCAGGCCTAAGAAACCAAGGAGGCGGGGATTTTCTGCATCTACACCTTTACCAAACATAGATTTGATAGTTGATAGTACTGCAAATCATGAAATGTTTTCGTTTATGGATGGCTATTTAGGGTATAATCAAATCAAATTAAGCCCACAAGATCAGGGTAAGACCGCTTTCACAACCCCATGGGGCACGTACTGCTATACAGTCATGCCCTTTGGTTTGAAAAATACCGGCACCACATACCAGAGAGCCATGACCACGATCTTCCATAATCAGATTCAAGAGCTCGTAGAGGTATATGTGGATGATCTCTTGGCAAAATCCAAAACTCGATGCACTCATATCGAATGCTTGCAAAAGATTTTCGAAAGGCTTAGACTTTACAAAGTAAAGCTAAACCCTCAGAAGTGTGTGTTCGGAGTAGATTCTGGAAAGCTCTTAGGCTTTATGGTGAGCCAAAGGGGCATAGAAGTCGATCCATCTAAGTGTCGAGCCATCATAGACATGGCTCCACCCTCCAATCTCACGTAGATTCGTAGCCTCCAAGGTCGATTGCAATCCATTCGTAGGTTTATCTCAAACCTCGCAACTAGATGCGAACCCTTCAACAAGTTGTTAAGAAAGGGCACGAAATTTTCATGGGATGACGACTGCCAAAAGTCATTTGAAAGACTAAAGGTATACTTAGTCAATCCTCCTGTTTTAAATCCTCCAAAGCAAGGAAAATCTCTTCTGCTTTACATTTCCGTGCATGCGAATGCCTTGGGAGCTTTGTTAGCTCAATACGAGGATGACACCCACAAGGAGTATGCCATCTACTATATTTCGAAAACTCTCTTGGCCTATGAAAGAAATTATCAAGCCATGGAGAAGACGTGCTTGGCCCTAGTTTGGGCCTGCCAGAAATTTTGACACTATTTCTTAGATCACGAGATTTGGATAGTGTCCAAGCTTGATCCAATCAAGCACTTGTTCGAAAAACCCATTCTCACTGGTAGATTGGGCAGATGGCAACTCCTTCTAATGGAGTATGACCTGAAATACCATCATCAAATCTCATTAAGGGGCAAGCCCTAGCTGACTACGTGGCTAAGTTCCCCCTAGAGAACGCATATCCCACACTTAGTGAAATGCCTGTTGAAGGCATATTGCAAAACCAATTTCAAAACCACATTTTGGCAAATTCTTTCGAAAACCAAGTGTGGAAGATGCACTTCAATGGAACACAAAACAAAGAGGGGCTGGTGTAGGGGTCATCCTCATATCCCCTAAAAAGGGAGAAATCCCCATAGCCATTCGCCTAGATTTCAAGTGTTCCAACAACATGGCTGAGTATGAAGCACTCATACAAGGCTTAAAAATTTCAAAAACTCTAGGGGCATCATGCATTGAGGTCTTTGGAGATTCATTACTCGTTATAAACCAAGTTTTAAAAATTTGGCTAGTTAGAAACAAAAAGCTTCTTCCATATCACGAGTTGGCCACTCGATTGGTTGAATCCTTCCAATTGTGCACACTCACACATGTAGGAAGAGAGGATAATGGCATTGCCGATGCCCTCTCATCCTTGGGTTCAGCCCTAAGGGTCGATCCCACTTTGGGAACCCGATCCTGAGAAATATGGCATGCACCCACTCCATCCACGCACAATTTGGAAATTTGTCAAAACAACCCAAATTCTGATGAAAAACCTTGATTTTATGATATAAAGTGCTTTCTAGAAAATGGGGGATTTGCTGAAAATGCCACATCTAAGGATAAGGCATTCATCCAGAAAATTTCTACCCGATATACGATTTTGGGTAGGGTTCTATACAAAAAACGTTTTACTGGCAACTTACTAAGGTGTGATGACCTAGAGGAGGCTAGGATTATAATGCATGAATTTCATGATGGAGAATGTGGAGGTCATGTTAATGCCAATATGATGGCAATAAAAATACTTAGAGCGGGTTATTTTTGGTCCACTCTGAGAAAGGATTGCCACGATCATGTTAGGAAGTGTCATCCATGTCAAGTTCATGGGCACGCCATTCATATCCCATCATCTTCATTGCATTCCGTGGTCAGCCCCTGGCCATTTACCATGTGGGCGTTTGATATTGTAGGCCCAATATTTCCAAAGGCATCGAATGGGCATAGGTTCATTTTAGTAGCCACTGAGTACTTCTCCCTGACAACCGTACAGGGGCAACATGTGGTGGATTTCATTAGGAGGAATATCTTGGCTTGATTTGGGGTTCCAAGAGACCTTGTGTCCGAAAATGGCACCCCATTCAAAAACGAGTGGATGCTCAAGTTGTGCAACACCTATGGCATAACTCACCACTTCTCCTCGCCCTACTACCCTCAAGGCAACCGCCAAGCCGAAGCCACGAATAAGACTCTCATTAGCATAATTGAGAAGACTTTACAGAAGGGTAGGACGTGGCATGAGAAGCTGGATGAAGCCTTATGGGCTTATAGGACTTCCATCCGGACTCCCACGAATGCCACGCCATTCGAATTGGTCTATGGCACAAACGCCATTCTTCCCATTCATACACAACTGCATTCATTCCATACATCCATTGCACTCGACCTCCCCCTAGAGACGCTTCAGTATGCTAGGATGGCCGAACTAGATTTGTTAGATGAGAGGTGACTCCTTGCTATGGATCATGCTCATGCATACCGGCAAAGGATAGCCCGACACTATGACAAACATATGAGACCTCGCCACTTTGAAGTAGGAGATCTGGTTTTGAAAATCATCTACTATCGTGGCCCACATCCACTTGGAAAGTGGCGCCCCAAGTGGGATGGACCCTATGTTGTATCTGCAACCACCACAAACAACTCATATTGGTTGATCGATGTAGAAGGTAGGAATTTAGCAGATCCTATCAATATTAAATACTTAAAGAAGTATTATGTGTAGGATTTGGGTTAAATTCCCAATTTTCGAAAATCCTTAGGGATTGCTACTTTGAAACCTCGAAAGTAAGGTTCAAAAGCAAATTGTGTGACCCAAAGCGAGAGAATTCGCACTTGTGAAAGAGTGGAGTTTTCCAAATACGTGGTTACATTTCAAAATCCTTCTTCTTACAAAGAAAGGCCTAGTTCAATATAGCAAGATACTTGTAAGTAGTACATGCTATTTCTAAATAGGCTGATCTGTAATGGATCGAGCATGACCTTGGGATAAGTCCTCCCCTCTTCTCTTCTCCTTCCAAAAGGAAAATATGGCCAAAAACAAAGGGAAATCCCTACCAAAATCTCTTTCCCAAAGAAAGAAACCAGAATCAAAAGAAAAATTTGATTCTCTTATGGAAAAGAGGGATTAAAGAAACAATACTTCCAAAGGGAGACCCTCTATGAAAAAAAGGAAGAAAAGGCCAAAAAGCTCAAAAAGAGCAATTTTCCGCCTTCTATGCCTCAAACCACAGGACGCTTTAGAAGGGACCGTGGTATCTCTTTCCTATTCCTGTGACTTATTCCAAGTAAAACATGGTTCATTTCAAGGAATCCTAAAGTAAAAATAGGATTTACTTACTTGAATTTCATTTTGTTTGAGAATTTGACGTTTCAAGTAAGGCGTAGGAATTTTGAAATATAGCTTGTTTTCTTATAAAACCTCCGCTAGATTAGCGAGTGTCAAGACTCAAGCAAAGGCGAACACGAAGAGCTCGAGATCCCTATGATTGAGGCTAAAAGCAGTTTTCCCTTTTGTGAATAGATTTTGAAAAATCGAACATCAAGCAACATAGGGCCCGCTCACTTGGAGCAGCAGGTCTTCGTAAGTCTCAAGAGTTCGACTATACCATTTGGTCTCTAGAAGGTCGCCATTCTTGGCGTCTCATCCATGCCACGCATATGCACATCCATGCAGGAACACTTGCATAACATGATCCCGTTTAGGACCAAAAGTCATAGGAAAAGTCTCTTTGGCGTGATATCTCCTCCTACCAGGTTTTAAAAGAGAGATTTTGCTTAAAAATTGGGACGATCCCATGTTTTCGTGGATAGATCTAGGGAGACATCAAAAGGGGTGTTGTCGTCTTTGCCATTTTCCAAATAAATTTGGATAATGCCAAAGAGGGGCATCTGTAAACACCCCAAAATCCCACGATTTTCTCAAATATGCCTGGTTGTGCAAAAGGAGCCCCAAAGGGCAATTTTGAGTCTGGAAACCCAGGAGCCTTCCAGACAACCCCTGTGCATACTTTGAACCTGTATATATGTTTTAAACATGTATACATATAGTTTTAAAACCTTAAAAAGGTATTTTGAAACCCCAAAAGCAGCTTGGCATGATGAAAGCAGGACCGAAGAGGCAAAAGAGACCCCGAACCCGGAGCATACTTCAAGCCCGGCACATCAACTCTCGTATCAAAATCATCCCCAGATTCTCGGACATCCAAGCCCCAGATATCAGAAATTTGCTCGAAATGAACTTCAGAAGGTGAGAAGAAGAGCGGACGACAATGTTGGCGAAGACCCAATGCAAGATGGAGTATTGATGCAGTCAGGCCCCGCACAAACCGTCCGTTTCGAAACGCCATGAAGGAATCAGAAAATCATATTTGGGCCGGATCTGGACCATATATATCCAGATCCAAACCCAACATGCATTTGGATTTGGATTTGGATTTGGATCCCAAGATCCAAATCCAATATCTACATCCATGGCCTACATCACCTTCTCATAAATGGAGATGGGGCCCATAAATATTTCACGTGAAAAGCTTGGGTAGAGAGAGAAAAAGGGGTGATAAAGTATGAGTATGAAAGTTGGTAGGCTTGACTTTTGGTCAAGGGTGGGTTAACCTTGTGGGTTTAGCCTAGAGTGTGGGTTTCAGTTTGTATGCACCTACACCTAACCTGGGCTTCACCAACTTGTACATGGCTGCAACTAGGTAAATGGACCGGCGCCAAGGGGAGGTTCCTAAAACCTAGCCCTAAGCTAACCCACCTCACCTAGCCATTTTTCCCTAAACCTAACCTAAACCTAGCCGTCCTCACCCAAAACTGCCCCAACCTCGCCTAGCCAACCTCACCTAGCCCCCCTCACCTAGCTAGACCACTTAGACCCTAACCAACTAAGCCTAAACCTACCTTAGTGCACCTAATTAAACCCCTAGCCACTAAGTCCCATCCCACCTAACCGACCTACCCACCTTTTACAAATATCTAGCCCACCTTTTACCCAACGGACCCAGCCCATTCCAGCCTATAAAACCCACCTTCTTGCGGGTTTCATGCTCTCTCTTCCACACTCACCCCCCCCCCCCCCTCACTCCCTCCAAGCTGCACCACTTCCACCACCTGCCCTTCCACCGCCACTGCATCACCCGGCTACCACCTCTCCACTTCAACCGACTCCATCATCTTCCACCCTTCGGCTGCCACCTTTTCTTCCACCATCATCCGGCCACCACCTTCATTCCCCAGTACCACCTCCTCCCGGTTAGTACCTCATCTCATCCATCCGGCTCCCATTCATCCACCATCTCCCCTCCATCTCTCGCCACCACCAGCACCTTCCCTCCATCTCTCTCACCCATCCACCTGCCACTCATCCACCCGGCTGCACCAGCATCATCTTCCATCTCCCATCTCTCCCAGCCAGACACAAGCTGCCACCCCTAGTCACCCACTTCCCAGCCTAGCATCACCCAAACCTGCCACACCTAGCCGCTCCATCCACTCGTCCAGCATCAACATACCACATGGCTAGCACCCCTACCGGCCACCAACATACACCCAAGGAGCTCCCCTTCGGCTGCCCAAGGCGACTCACTGGGCCCAAGCCAAGCAAGTTGAACACGGACCAGCTACACGTAAGTGCCTAACTCGGTCCTTTATATGAACTTGCTTACATTTAATTAAATTTGATACGGGGTTGTAATAATGGAGCATTGTCTCTCCCCGATTGTAATAATGTGGTTTGACACATCAACACACATGTGCACTTGAGCCATTCCACTCTTAGTTGCACACCATTTTGGTACACACACGGGCCTTAACAGCCCCTAAGATATAGTTATACTTATATATATTCAACTGCGTGGGTTTTAACTTAAGTCGTGGGTGTTGTCTTTCAATTCCACACTCACACACATTGAGCTTTCGCTCTTACTCCCAAGACCCTAGTAAGGGCCATATTGCAATTTCATTTGGGTGTTTTAATTCAAGTTGTGTGCATGGTCTTTCAATTCCACACTCACACACATTGAGCTTTCGCTCTTACTCCCAAGACCCTAATAAGGGCCATATTCCAATTTCATTTGGGTGTTTTAATTCAAGTTGTGTGTGTGGTCTTTCAATTCCACACTCACACACATTGAGCTTTCGCTCTTACTCCAAAGACCCTAGTAAGGGCCATATTGCAATTTCATTTGGGTGTTTTAATTCAAGTTGTGTGCGTGGTCTTTCAATTCCATACTCACACACATTGAGCTTTCGCTCTTACTCCCAAGACCCTAGTAAAGGCCATATTGCAATTATATTTGGGTTTTACATTACAAGTCATGTGAGTTGTCTTTACATATATACACCACACCCACGCACACGTTGGCGACCTTCGGGCCCATATATATTATACGTATTTCCCTTCCGCTATGTCTTTAAGAATTGGGTTTCAAGGTTCAGCTGTGTGAGTAGTCTTTTCATATATACACGACACACACTTACACAATTGAGCCTTTCCGCTCTTAAGATATAGCCATATTTCCCTTTTGTAATTTCCCTTTTGCAATTTACATTACGTCATTTCCCTTAAGCATTGTCTTTAAATTCAGGTTTTCCTTTTGGAGTTGTGTGAGTTTGCATTGCATATTCGCCATACCATGAGGTAGGATGCAAATTGCATCAAAGCAAAACCCCACACTCCCGTGCAAAAATCGTCCAACTTAGGTCACTTGCGCACACACCTAGTTGGCCCTAAAAAGCATAAAAGAGAAAGACATAGACACGTGCAAATCCCACGTGAAATAAAACTTGCAATCATACAAATAAAGCCCAAACACTTTGGGTCTTTTTTAAAGAGGTTAGTTGATTCAAAAATGACTTTGCCAAGCGTACAGACTGACCCTTGCGCATCGGTGCAAGAAGGTCTGCGACGAATAGAGCTCACTTGCTCACAGTCGTCCCGATAGAGTCAGATTTCAAAACTTACTTCGCTAGCTTAAGTAAGCTAGCTGGCACGCCCTTGTTATAAAAACGACTTAGACACACGAAAAGGTTCACTTCGGGCCTAAGAACCAGAAGTGGGAATTTTCCGTGTCTACAGATTTGGCATGCCCGGTGGGACCTGGGCCTTATGCAGAGTCAGTTCATGTAGAAAAAACCAATGAAAAATTTTCAAAGAAAGTGTTTTTAACTTTGTTTGTTGCATTTTCATATCTAGGATTTGTTTTGAAAAGCATTGAAGCATGTCGAGTCCAGGCTCCCAAGAGGTATCTAGCCACGGCTCATGCGCATCAAGTTCTCACTCTAGGAGGTTTTCGAAAAAGCAAAACAAACTAGAAGAGATTGAGGATTTGAGAAGGGATTTCGAGGCCAAGATCGCTGCTCTTAGCCAAGAGGCAGAAGCAGGCGACTCATGTTCATCAAACGGCGAACCAAAGGCCAGGAAAAAATTTGAAAAACCTCGCAAACACAAAGAGACTTCCGCAATGGAAGGTAACCAATACCATGAGTCCTTCACATACAAGGACCATAAAGCCCTACAACAGCTGTTGAGAGGGCAAAATAAAGAGAAAAGGAGTTACGCCCTGTCTGATTTCTTGCCTGTGGACTATGAAACAGATAGTGATGATGAAATACCGAATTTTCATCGGTATGATGGCATGGGTGACCCTAGGTCTCACTTGCAGCTTTTCTCTCATCGAGCCCACAAGAAAAAGAAGGACTCAATGAAATGGGTGTATTGGTTCCCTTTGTGCCTCAAGGGCACAGCTGCCAAATGGCTGGCTTCCTACGACCTTAGCCAGTTCGCAACTTTTGAAGAGTTAGCGAATTGCTTTATGCAGAGATTCTCGCATAATGTAGAAGTCATGCCGACTTTAAACACCTTGAGGGATACAAAACAAGGTGTGAACGAAGACATCATATGTTCATCGTTCGTTGGAGGTCTCTCCTAGGTCAAGTGCGAGAGCCAATATCTGAAGAATGCGCAATCATGCTCATCCTAGATAAATTTAAAAACGAGTTGAAAACCCTTCTCTCGCTTCACGAAATCTCAACTTTCCATAAGTTGATAAAGAAAGCATCCCTTTTCGAAACAAATTTGAAAAAAGGGGTGTACGATCACTTATGGAAAGGAAATTCAATTTCGAAAACTCGCTTGGATAAGCCCAACACTTATGGGCTACCCACCGCGGACAAAGGGGCAAAACCCCACAAAATCGCTAATGTCTGGGTGGATCCAAGCCCGGCAAATGCTTCAAGAAATTTTGAAAAATTAGAAAATAAAAGAGAGAAAAGTTTTCAAAAACCCTTCGAAAGACGGGAGTACACTCCACTAGGGCAACCAGTATCGGAGGTCCTAGACCTCCTACTTGCCCAGGGCATGATTGAACTCCCCGAGATTCCCGAGGGAGTCACTTCAAAGGGAGGATTCTTGAACAAATTCTGCAAGTATCATCGGCTCACAGTCGCCCCGATAGAGTCAAATTTCAAAACTTACTTCGCTAGCTTAAGTAAGCTAGCTGGCATGCCCTTGTTATAAAAATGACTTAGACACACGAAAAGGTTCACTTCGGGCCTAAGAACCAGAAGTGGGAATTTTTCATGTCTAGACATCTATAAACACCCCAAAATCCTACGACTTTCTGAAACCAATACCTAGTTTGCAAATCAGCCCCAAAGGGCCATTTTGAGTTCTGAAAACCCAAGAACTTTCAAAACCCTATAGATATTGTTTTAAAACCTTTAAATATTGCTTTAAGCTTGTAAATAGTGTTTTGAAAGCCCCGTATCAAATACAAGCTTTTTAAACCCGGGCTAAGCCTATTTTCCAAAAGCCAAAGACGAAAAGGTGGAGCATGTGAAGATGACACCTAATCCAGAAGCAGCCCAACAAGCCGCTCGCGAAGGCCAATTCCAGAAGCAGCTTCAGAAGTGTATTTTGAAGCCTAGAAGAGTACCCTGGCCTGATAAAAGTCAGGTTCAAAAGGCGAAAGGAAGGCCCAGGCATGAAGCAGATGGCAAGCCAAGAGCACCAGAGAGCCAGGTCAACCATCCTCATTCAAGCATCCCAAAATCTGAACTGAGGAAACCAGAAAGGAGCAGAAATAGAGTGTAAAAGGCAAAAAGGAGTCCGGACGACAAAGATTGGGGAAACCCAACACCAGACGGAGTGATGATGAAGCTAGGGCCCACACAGATTGTCCGTCTCGAGAAGCCAAGAAGGACCATCCAGAGAAATTTTGGATTGGATCTAGACCATAAATATCCAGATCCAAATCCAAATAGTGAATAGTGTTTGGATTTGGGTCGATCCAAATAGTGTTTGGATTTGGATTGGATCCAAATAGTGTTTGGATTGGATCGAATTTGGACCAAAATATACAAATCCATATCCATAAAAATGTTAGATTTGGATCGGATACGGATCTCAAAATATCCGAGATCTAAGATCCAAATCCAAATAGCGTTTGGATTTGGATTTGGATCCAGATCTCAAACCAAAACCCAAATCCAAGACCCACCTCAAATGCCTATAAATAGAGGTGAGGGGGTCCCAAACAAGGGGTTCACGTGAATTTGAAGGGAGGACTTGGAGGAGAGAGAAGGTGCTTAGGTGAGTGCTTAGTGCTTTCTTTTGTTTTAGAGTTTTTAATTGTGGGTTAGTGTAGGGTTAGTTAAGGGCTGCCCCACCCTAATTGAATGGCTGATGTTGCTTGGACAAGGAGGCTTAAGGTGGCTGATTGGAGCTTGAGCACACCCTAAACCGCCATTAAGAGGTAAGCCCTACTAAGCACCCTAAATCCTTCTTCCTAACCCCTCTAAACCACCTAAACTGACCTCACCTAACCCTAATCAAACCCCACCTAACTACCCCACAGCACCCTTAAGCCTAAGCTAAACCCATCTAAACCCTAACTGACCCCAACCACAAGACCCCTGGTTGTCCCACGCGCCCTGCACGTGCCCCGCATAGCCTGCCACTCCCGCGCGCCCTGCACGCGCCCCACCTTAGCACCTACGACAAGCGCCCAGCTCCTGTCACCCTATACCGACCCTAAACTGCCCTTCCACTGACCTGCTATCCTACCCCGTCCCAGCCACGACCTTCCTACCAACCGACCTAGCCCCACCGCCCCACATCCGGCCTAACAACCCAGCCGACCCCAACCGACTTCATCCTAGCCTAAACCGCCATCTATCATCGCCATACCCAAACATACCACCACCACTACCTATCCTAACCGACCTACCCCCTATCCCAACCAAACCCATCCTAGCTAGACACTCCCTTACCCGCAGCCATCATTCCATCACCCCACCTACCTAGTGCTGTGACCCTTAGCTCCCATTCCTCATCCCACACCATACCATCACCCCACCTAAGCCTAACACCCGTAGCTCCCATACCACCGCCTCACATCCCTACCACACCCGTGACCTTACATCTCACACCACCCCACTACATACCCCATCCGTGACCACCTTTCCTAGAACCCCCAACTCCCGTCCACCTCCGTAGCATCCCATACCTTCCTATCCCATACCCACACCAAACCCGCACCCCCTTTAGTGTAGTGAACCTAAAAACCCTCAAGCTCAAAGGCTCCATTCAGCCATCTTTCGCTTCAAGCTTCAAGGAAGACTCATTCGTGGGTGCGAAGCCAAGCAAGCCCGTGTAGATTGGAGTGGATAAACATCTGAATCACGTAAGTGCTTTAATTCGATATTTCATATCTCTTTTCTACGCTTTGATTCAATTTGGATGCAAGGTTGTATTAACGGAGCATTGTCTCCCCCTGATTGTAATAACTTGGTTTGCTACACGAAGCACACACGAGCACTTGAGCTTTAGCTCTTACTCGTACATAAACACCCACGAGCACCATTGAGCCTTCGCTCTTACTCCTAAGACTCTAGTAAGAGTTGCGTGAGTTGTCTTTAATTTTATACACTCACACACGTGTGCATTGAGCTTTCACTCTTATTTTATATAAGTATTTCAATTCAGCTAGGTTGTTACATTAAGTCGTGTGAGTTTGTCTTTCATTTACACACTCGCACACAAAGAACACCCGAGCGCTTGCTCATGCACCTCACGCACCATTTTGGCCTTGGCAGCCATTAAGATATAGTCATATTTCTATACTTTCCGCTGCGTTTTCCCGGTTCAGCTACGTGTGTTTGTCTTTCCATTTACACACAACACCCACGTACACATTGGCGACCTTCGGGCCCATATATATATATAGTTGTATTTTCCTTCTGCGATGTCTTTAAATTTCGGGTTTTAAGGTTCAGTTGTGTGGGTTGCATTTCAATTTATACACGGCATACACTTACACAATTGAGCCTTTCTGCTCTTAAGATATAGCTATATTTCCCTTTTGCAATTTCTCTTTTGCAATTTTCCTTCGGCTATGTCTTTCAATTCTGGGTTTTCCCGTTTAGTTGTGTGAGTTTGCATTGCATATTCGCCATACCACAAGATAGGGCACATATTGCATCAAAGTAACCTCGAACTACCCATGCAAAACTCGCCAAATTTAGCATTGGATGCACACAGCTACACGCCTAAAATTGGCTAAAACCCAAGACATAGGAAACGTGCAAATCCCATGTTGATAAAATCTGCAACAAGACAAACTAAACCAAATCAAACACTTTGCATATTTTCAAAAAGTCACGTTTGCTTAAAATCGAGTTTTCTAAGCGTACAAACTCACCCTTGAGCATCGGTTCAAGAAGGTCTCCGACGAAAAGAGCCCACTTGTCCACAGTCGCCCCACAAGTCAGATATTTTCAAAACTTACTTCACTAGCTTCAGTAAGCTAGCTGGCATGCCCTTTAAGCAACTTAGACATACGAAAAGGTTCACTTCATGCCTAAGAACCCAGAGTGGAAATTTCTGCGTGTCTACAGAGTGAAAAATTTCATGTCTACAGGAGTCATCCTCATATCTCCTGAAAAGGGAGAGATCCCCATTGTCATTCGACTAGATTTTGCATGCTCAAATAATGTGGCCGATTATGAAGCACTCATACAAGGACTAAAAATTTTGAAAAATCTAGGGGCATCATGTATTTGTAAACACCCCGAAATCCCACGAATTTCTCGAAACAAACCTGGTTTTGATAAAAGCAGCCCCAAAGGGCCATTTTGAGTTTGGAAACCCAGGAGCCTTCCAGGCAACCCTGTACATATGTTTTAAACTTTATATGTTTTAAATATGTATAATACGGTTTTAAAAACCTTTTAAAACACATTTTGAAACCCCGAAGCAGCTTGGCCTAATCAAGACAGGACCAGAAGAGCTAAAGAGAGCTCGAAATCGGAGCACAAGTCGAGCCCGACACAGCAACTCTCGTATTGAATCCACCCCCCAGGATCTCGAATGTCCAAGACCCTGTTATCATCAAAACATTACTTGAAATCAGCTTCAGAAGGCGAAAACAGAAGCGGACGAACATGTTGGCGAAGACCCAACGCAGACGGAGTACTGATGCTGTCAGACCCCGCACAAACCGTTCGTTTTGAACACAGCCTGAAGGAGTCAAAATTCAGTTTGGATTGGATCTGGACCATATATATCCATATCCCAATCCAAACCCATGTGTGGATTTGGATTTGGATTTGGATCCAGAGATCCAATCCAATATCCACATCCATGGCCCACATCACCTTCTCATAAATGGAGGTGGGGCCCACTTGAAATTCACGTGGGATTATGGGCATGAGAGAGAGTGGGGGAGGATAAGATTAGAGTGTGGTTGTAATTAAGCTTGACTTGTGTGTCAAGTTTGGGGTTAATCATATGGGTTAGCCTAATTAGCATGGGTTTAAGATTGTATTAGCCAAAAACCTAACCTAGGGCTACACCAACATGATACAACAAGGTCTATGGGTCATGCAAAGGGAGCTCCTTAACCCAACCCTAATCAAAAAGCCCTAATCCTAGCCTTTTACCCTAATCATGTCCTAAACCTAGCCTAATCACCTAACCCACTTCCCTAATCCCAACCTAATCCCAACCTAATCACCTAACCCACTTCCCTAATCCTTCCCTAAACCTAGTTTAATTTCCCTAAACCTAACCTAATCCTAGCCTAATCACCTAACCCACCTCACTAAACCTCACCCCAAAACCAACCCACCTAGCTAAACCCTGTAGACGCGCGAAAATCCCCGCCTCTCGCCTTTTCAAGACTCGGAGCGGATCCTCTCGTTTGTCTAAGGCCTATGTATGCAAATAGGGCGTGCCAGCTAGCTTACCTAAGCTAGCGAAGATATTTTTAACACTGACTTCTAAACGTGGCGACTGTGAGCAAGTAAGCTCTTGTCGTCGCAGACCTTCTTGCACCGATGCGCAAGGGTCAGTCTGTACGCTTTTGCAAAAATCGAGTTTTGGGGAGAAAGTCTACGAAACGGTTCGAGGTATCTTATTTCGGGTCTTTAAGATACGATTGCATGTTTTAGATCACGTGGATTTGCACGTGCCTAAGTCTTTTCTTTTATCCCTTTTTGGGTCGCCTAGTTTGTGTGTTATGAACACTCCACTACATGGGCAAATTCGAGCGGGGCTTGCTTCGATGCAATATGCGTCCTACCTCGTGGTATGGCGTAGATGCAATGCAAACTCACGCTACTCCAAAGGGAAAACCCGAAATGTAAAGACAATACTGAAGGGAAATAACAGAAGGGAAATAACCGAAGGGAAATAACCGAAGGGAAATAACCGAAGGGAAATAACCAAAGGGAGATATGTATATATCTTATGTATATGAGCCCTTACTCGGGTCTTGCAAATAAGAGCGAAGGCTCAATGTGGGTGCGTGCTTGAATTGAAAGACTTACACACACGACATGAAATTAAACCCAAATATAAATTGCAGTATGGCCTTGACTAAGGTCTTGGGAGTAAGAGCGAAGGCTCAATGTGTGTGAGAGTGCTTGAATTGAAGTACTACACACACGACATAAATGAAACCCAAATATAACTGCAATAAGGCCTTTACTAAGGTCTTGGGAGTAAGAGCGAAGGCTCAATGTGTGTGAAAGTGCTTGAATTGAAAGACTTACTCACACGACATGAAATGAAACCCAAATAGTATAGGTCGGCCCTTACTTGGGTCTTTCAAATAAGAGCGAAAGCTCAATGTGTGTGAGAGTGCTTGAATTGAAAGACAACTCACACGACAAGAAATGAAACCCAAATAGTATAGGTCGGCCCTTACTTGGGTCTTTCAAATAAGAGCGAAAGCTCAATGTGTGTGAGAGTGCTTGAATTGAAAGACAACGCACCCAACTTAAACAAAACCCTTCGAAAATGAAAGTATATATACACTTATATATTAGGGGCTGATTAGGCCCGTGTGTGTTCAAAATTGTGCACGACTAAGAGAGTGCACGGTGTGGTTGTGCCAAGCCACGTTATTACAAGCGGGGGGAGACTATGCTCCGTTATTACAACCCCGTATCAAATTGAATTTCAAGCAAGTGTACGACTAAAGACCGAGTTTAGACACTTACGAGTAGCTGGTCCGTAGAGGTCTTGCTTGAGCGTGGCCTTGGCCTTGGGCTGCAAACGGGAGCTCCGCGAAGGTAGGTGATCAAGGGTGCTGGCCGGCTGCAAGTGGGGCGCGGGATAGACGCCTCGAAGGGGGCCGGTGGCAAGTAGGTGGCGCCTCTAAGTAGGGAGTTTAGAGTGGCTGAATAAGTGGGTATTAGGGTCACTAGGGAAGTTGGGTACTTAGGGAAACTGGACCTAAAAGGTGAGCTAGTGGGAAGGCCAAATAGGACACCTAGGGGGGTTGGCCGAATGGGAGATGGTGGCTAAGTAGTGGCCAGCAACTTGGGTTATACTAGGTTCGGCTAGGTTTAGGTGGTGGCGGCAAAGGGGCTGAGCTGAAGGGAGGATGGGTGGCTAAGAGTGGAGAGGTGGTAGAGAAGGGGGCTAGGTAAGGTGGAGGGTACTTACCGAATGGGGAGAAGTGGCGGATGGAGTGGGAAAGTGGCGGGCAGGTGGCTGTCGGCTGGTTCGGTTGGGGGAAGATGATGGCGTCCGGCTGAGGGGTGGTGGTGGTGGATGGAAGAGGGAAGGTGGCGGAGCAGGTGGCGGCTGGTGGAGCAGCTGGAGCAGGCCAAGGTGGGGAGTTGTCCCGGCTGGGTGAGAGAAGGGAGATGGAGAGGGCCCGGCTGGGTGAGGTAGAGTGGTTCCCACTTGGAAAACCCGCCCACAAGGAGGGGGGTTTAAATAGGGGATGGGTAGGTCGGTTAGGGCTGGGCTGTGGGTAGTGGTTAGGTGGTTTAGGTAGGGTGGTATGTAGATAAGGTGGGCTGGATGGGGTTGGGCCAGATATTTTAAAACTAGGGGTTTGGGTAAATCGTGGGCTAAGGGTGGTTTAGGGGTTTAGGGCTAGGTTAGGTGGTTGGGTTTTAGGGTGAGGTTTAGTGAGCTAGGTTAGGTGGTTTAGGCTAGGTTTAGGCTAGGATTAGGGAAATTAATCTAGGTTTAGGGAAGGATTAGGGGAGTGGGTTAGGTGATTAGGTTGGGATTAGGCCGGGATTAGGGAAGTGGGTTAGGTGATTAGGTTCAGATTAGGGGTGGATTAGGGGTTTAGGCTAGGTTTAGGCATTTTGGGTTAGGTTTAGGTGAAGGAGCTCCCTTAGCATGGCCCATAGACCTTGATCACCCCATGTTGGTGCAGCCCTAGGTTAGGTTTTAGCTAATTACAAGCTTAAACCCACTCAATTAGGCTAACCCACATGATTAACCCAAACTTGACACACAAGTCAAGCTTAATACAACACTCTTGATATTTTTCAACCCCACTCTCTCTCATGCCCATGATCCCACGTGAAACTCAAGCGGGCCCCACCTCCCTTTATGAGAAGGTGATGTGGGCCATGGATATGGATATTGGATTGGATCTCTGGATCCAAATCCAAATCCAAGTCCACATATGGGTTTGGATTGGAATCTGGATATATATGGTCCAGATCCAATCCAAACTGAATTCTGACTCCTTCGAGCTGGGTTCGAAACGGACGATTCGTGCGGGGCCTGACAGCATCAGTACTCCGTCTGCGTTGGGTCTTCGCCAACATAGTCGTCCGCCTCCGTTTCTGCCTTCCGGAGATGACTTCAAATGCTATTTTGATAAGAACAGGGTCTTGGACGTTCGAGATCCTGGGGTGTGAATCAGATACAAGAGTTGCTGCGCCGGGCTCGACAGGTGCTCCGGTTCCGGGCTCTTCTTGGCTCTCCTGGTCCTGTCTTGATCGGGCCAAGCCACTTCGGGGTTTCAAAACATGTTTTAAAAGGGTTTTCAAAAGCCATATTATATGTTTTAGAAAGATAAAGTTTAAAACATATGTACAGAGTTGTTTGGAAGGCTCCTGGGTTTCCAAACTCAAAATGGCCCTTTGGGGCTGCTTGTATAAAACCAGATTCGTTTAAGAAATTCGTGGGATTTCGGGGTGTTTACAGATGCCCCTCTTTGGCCTTGTCCAAATAGATTTGGATAAGGGCAAAGATGACAAACACCCCTTTTAATGTCTCCCTAGATCTAGCCACGAAGAATATGGGATCGTCCCATTTTAGCAAAAATCTCAATTTTACAAACTCTGGTAGGAGGAGAAATCACGCCAAAGGCTTTACTTATGGAATCTGGTCCTAAATGGGATCATGTTCACGCAAGTACCATGCGTGGAATGCAAATGACATGGGTGTGGTGCCAAGAGTGGCGACCTCCCAGAGACCAGATGTGGTCGAACTCTAGAGACTTACAAGGTCTATTGCTCTAAGTGAGCAAAATCCTATGCTGTTCGATGTTCGGTTTTCAAAACTTATTTACAAAAGCTATTTACAAAAGGGACAACTGTCTTGAGCCTCGATCCTAAGGATCTCGAGCTCTTCGTGCTTGCCCTTGTTTGAGTCTTAACACTCGCTTTATCTAGCGGAGGTTTTATAAGAAAACAAGCTTCATTTCAAATTCCTACGCCTTACTCGAAACGTCGAATTCTCAAACAAGATGAAATTCAAGTAAGTAAATCCTATTTTTACTTTAGGATTCCTCGAAATGAACCATGCTTTAGCTTGGGGATAAGCCAGGGATGGGAAAGAGATACCACGGTCCCTTCTGAAGCGTCCCGTGGTTTAAGGCATAGAAGGCGGAAAACTGCTCTTTTTGAGCCTTTTTGGCCTCTTTTTCCTTTTTTCCATAGAGGGTCTCCCTTTGGGAGTATTTTTTCTTTAATCCCTCTTTTTTATAAGAGAATCAATTTTTCTTTTTGAAGTCTGGTTTCTTTCTTTTGGAAAGAGACTTTAAATGGGAAATTCCCTTTTGATTTGGGCCTTTGTTTTCCTTTTGGAAGGAGAAGAGAAGAGGGGAGGACTTATCCCAAGCCTACACTCGATCCATTCCAGATCAGCCTATTTAGAAATAGCACGTACTACTTGCAAGTATCTTGCTATGTTGAACTAGGCCCTTCTTTGTAAGATGAAGGATTTTGAAATGCAACCACGATTTTGAAAACTCCACTCTTTCACAAGTGCGAATTCTCTTACTTAGGGTCACACGAGTTGCCTTTGCACCTTATTCACACGTCTCAGGGCAGCTATCCCTCTCAAATTTTCGAAAACTGGAATTTAATCCAGATCCTACACATGATACTTCTTTAAGTATTGAATATTGATAGGATCTGCTAAATTCCTACCTTCTACATCGATCAACCAATACGAATTGTTCGTAGTGGTTGCTCGTACAACATAGGGTCCATCCCAGTTGGGGCGCCACTTGCCTAGGGGGTGTGGGCCACGATGGTGGATGGTTTTCAAGACCAGATCTCCCACTTCAAAGTGGCGAGGTCTTATGTGTTTGCTATAATGTCGGGCTATCCTTTGCCGGTATGCACGAGCATGATCCATGGCCAGGAGTCGCCTCTCATCTAGCAAATCTAGTTCGGCCATCCTAGCATGCTGAAGCGTCTCTAGGGGGAGGTCGAGTGCAATGGATGTATGGAATGAATGCAGTTGGGTATGAATGGGAAGAATGGCGTTTGTGCCATAGACCAATTCGAATGGTGTGGCATTTGTGGGAGTCCGGATGGAAGTCCTATAAGCCCATAAGGCTTCATCCAGCTTCTCATGCCACCTCCTACCCTTCTCTAAGGTCTTCTCAATGATACCAATGAGAGTCTTGTTTGTGGCTTCGGCTTGGCCGTTGCCTTGAGGGTAGTAGGGCGAGGAGAAGTGGTGAGTTATGCCATACGTGTTGCACAACTTAACCATCCGCTCGTTCTTGAATGGGGTACCATTATCAGACACAAGGTCTCGTGGAACCCCAAATCGAGCCAAGATATTCCTCCGGATGAAAGCCACCACATGTTGCCCCATTACATTTGTTAGGGAAATGGCTTCCACCCACTTGGAGAAATACTCCGTGGCTGCTAAAATAAAACGATGCCCATTCGAGGCCTTTGGAAATATGGGGCCTATAATGTCAAACGCCCACATGGTAAATGGCCAGGGGCTGACCACGGAATGCAATGCAGATGAAGGGATATGAATGGCGTGCCCATGCACTTGACATGGATGACACTTTCTAACATGATCGTGACAATCCTTTTTCAGGGTGGACCAAAAATAACCCCCTCTAAGTATTTTCATCGCCATCATGTTGGCATTAACATGACCTCCACATTCTCCGTCGTGGAACTCGTGCATCACTATCCTAGCCTCTTCTAGGTCGATACACCTAAGCAGAATGCCGGTAAAACTCTTTTTGTATAAGACCCCACCCAGAATGGTGTATCGGGTCGAAATCTTACGAATGAATGCCCTATCTTTGGATGTGGCATCCTCGGTGAATCCCCCATTTTCTAAAAATTGTTTTATGTCATAGAACCAGGGTTTTTCAATAGACTCTGGGTTGTTTTGGCAAATATCCAAGTCGTGTGTGGATGGCTGGGGCGCATGCCATATTTCCAAAGATCTGGTCCCTGAAATGGGATCGACCTTTAGGGCTGAACCCAAGGAAGAGAGGGCATCGGCGATGCCATTGTCCTCTCTTCCCACGTGTGTGAGCTTACACGACTGGAAGGATTGGACCAATCGAGTGGCCAACTCGTGATATGGAAGTAGTTTCTCATTACGTACTTGCCAAATTTTTAAAACCTGGTTTATGACAAGGAGCGAATCTCCAAAGACCTCGATGCATGATGCCCCTAGAGTTTTCGAAATCCTTAAGCCTTGTATGAGTGCTTCATACTCAGCTACGTTGTTGGAACATTCGAAATCTAAGCGGACTGCTATGGGAATCTCGCCCTTTTCAGGGGAGATTAGGATGATCCCGGCACCAGCCCCTCGTTGGCTTCGTGCCCCGTCGAAGTGCATCTTCCACACTTGGTTTTCGAAAGAATTTGCCAAAATGTGGTTTTGAAAATGGTTTTGCAATATGCCTTCATCGGGCATTTCGACAAGAGTGGGATATGCGTCCTCCAAGGGGAAGTCAGCCACGTAATCTGCTAGGGCTTGCCCCTTAACGGAGATCTGGTGATGGTATTTCAGATCATACTCCATTAGAAGGAGTTGCCATTTGCCCAATCTACCCGTGAGAATGGGTTTTTCGAACAAGTGCTTGATTGGATTAAGCTTGGACACTATCCAGATCTCATGATCTAGGAAATAGTGTCTGAATTTCTGGCAGGCCCAAACTAGGGCCAAGCACGTCTTCTCCATGGCTTGATAATTTCGTTCATAAGCCAAGAGAGTTTTTGAAATATAGTAGATGGCATACTCCTTATGGGTGTCATCCTCGTATTGAGCCAACAGGGCTCCTAAAGCGTTTACATGCACGGAGATGTATAATAAAAGTGGTTTTCCTTGTTTTGGAGGATTCAAAACAGGGGGATTAACCAAGTATGCCTTTAGTCTCTCGAAGGACTTTTGGCATTCGTCATCCCATAAGAATTTCGTACCCTTCCTCAACAGTTTGTTGAAGGGTTCGCATCTAGTTGCCAGATTCGATATGAATCGGCGCACAGATTGTAATCGACCCTGGAGGCTACGGACTTGGGTGAGATTGGAGGGTGGAGCCATGTCTATGATGGCTCGACACTTAGAGGGGTCGACTTCTATTCCCCTTTGGCTCACCATAAAGCCTAGAAGCTTCTCTGATTCTACCCCGAACACACATTTTTGAGGGTTTAGCTTTACTTTGTAAAGCCTAAGCCTTTCGAAAATCTTTTGTAAACATTCGATATGGGTGCATCGGGTTTTGGATTTTGCCAAGAGATCATCTACATACACTTCTACAAGCTCGTGAATTTGATCATGGAAGATCGTGTTCATGGCTCGTTGGTATGTTGCGCCGGCATTTTTCAAACCAAAGGGCATGACTGTATAGCAGTACGTGCCCCATGGGGTTGTGAAGGCGGTCTTACCCTGATCTCGTGGGCTTAGTTTGATTTGATTATAGCTTGAATAACCATCCATGAATGAAAACATTTCATGATTTGCAGTACTATCGACTATCAAATCTATGTTTGGTAAAGGATAATTATCCTTTGGAGTGGCTTTATTCAGGTTTCTGAAATCGATGCATATTCGAATTTTCCCATTGGTTTTTCGAACTACAACGATATTTAACAACCAATCAGAATACGCAATGGGTTTTATAAATCCGGCTTTTAGCAGATCTTCTAAACCCTCTTTGACTTGCGTGTGTACATTCGGGTGTATTTTCCTAAGCTTCTGCTTTATTGGTTTTACACCTTCATCTAAGGGAAGACGATGCTCGACTATGCTGGGATCTGTGCCCGGCATGTCTTCATACGTCCATGAAACACATCTAAATAGGTTCGTAGAAAAGTAATGAATGCTAACTTTTCAGTTTCATGCAAGCATGCGCCTATTTTGATGGTTTTGGGATTGGAATCATCCCCTAGGTTCACCTCTACGAAATCTCCTCCTACTGATTGGGAAGGTCTTTCAAAATCGAGAATTCTATGAAATTCTGGGAGCTCAGAAGTGGGATCTTCCTCAAGGGGATCCACTTCTGGGCTTTGATCATTCTCGTGGGCTATAGACCCGAGGGAACTTGATGCGTGATTTTCAAAATAACATGGTTTTGTACTTGGATTTTCAAGTGATTTCGAAATTTTTGGTCTGGCTATGCAGACGACGTTTCTTTCGAAATCCTTTTCTTTCGCCAAAGTCATACCAGGAGCAGCTATGTACAAAATCTTTTTGGTATTTTCTAAATTTTCGATTTTTTTGGGTTTTTGTAAAACAAGAACTTTGGGAACTATACAAAACATATTTTTTTCGAGTTTTTGTTTTTCCATTGTTTTTGGTTTTTCTTGTTTTTTGATTTTTTTTTATTTTAAGTTTTCAAATGTTTTTGGTATTTTTAGAAAAAGGGATCTTCCGTCATACCTACAAAGGGAAAACACTATGGGTTAGACTCGGAATAGGAGGTCTAAACCATAGGTTTCTTCTAAGACAGGCTCCGGGGCACCCTTGACCCAGGTGGTCACAGGGGGTGGCTCCGGCGGTATTCGGGGAGTATAGCCGATCCCATATCGGCTTGGGTTGGCCCTAGACAGGATGGGCTCTAGGAGACCCTGGTTTTGTGCCCCTAGACTCTTGTAGGGCGTGTAGCCCATGTTTAATAACATGTTCCACGACCTTTTGTTTTTTGAAAAGATGGGATACAAGTCGTGGTCCTGGAACATGCTATCGTCCATATTAGGCTCGTAGGGCCTTTTGTCCAGGGGTTTTGGAAATAGGGAACGCTTGGGTGTTCCTAGGAGGATTAGAGTCGGGAGGGGGCCTGCTTTGGGCGGCCCCTTCACACATACAACCTTCCTAGGGTTGCTCAACATGAGCCGAGGTGGCTCAACCATAATTTGCCCCAGGTTAGCCTCATGGGCCTGGGAGCTCGATAAACAAGGGGAGTTTATGATCCCCTGAAGCTGTGGGTGACTCTCACCTAGGATCACTACGACCTGGTCCCTAAAAGGGATCTTGACACACCTGTGGAAGGTGGATGGCACAGCGCACAAACTGTGTATCCAGGGTCTTCCCAGCAAAAGGTTATAATGGGGGTGGATGTCCAAGACATGGAACACCCCCGTGTGTTCGATCCCTCCCGTTTCCATTGGGAGTTCGATGGATCCTAAAGGCCTAGATGCATTCCCATGGTATCCAGTGATAACGATGGGGCTTGGGTTTACTGAAGTCAAGGTGACTCCGATTTTGTACGCCACGTGAAGTGGAAGGATGTTGAGCCCTCCTCCACCATCGACTAGGCACCTGTCCAGAGAGTGGTTGTTTAGAACCACCTCGATATGCAGGACCTGGTTATGGGTTTCGTAGGGTCTATCTACATCATCTTTCGAAAAGGTGATGGGCGATTTTGCTCCTAATAAAGCCACTTGGGCAGACAAGGATTCCGGACTTATGTTCGAATCAACCTTGGCCCTTTCTAGAATTTTCTCTAAGACAAGTCTATGCCTAGGCGAGGTTTTGATAAGCTCTAGAATAGACATGTGAATAGGAATCTTTGAAAGGTGGTTTTCGAAATCATAAGGATTTAGGATGATTTTGTCCTTATCTGCTTTTGGCAGACCACTAGGGATACATGCTTTTGAGGGGCCAGGCACACTGACCACCTTTTGAGCACCTTGAAGGTGCGGGGGTTGGTAGATCCTCCCGGATCTAGTGACTTCCCCCACGACCAGCCTAGGGTTCGCGCTAAACTTGGCTCTAAGGATGAGTTGAGGAGAACCTTGGATTTTAAAAACTGGCTTTGCCGGGGTTTCCACTTTTGATGGTCCCCGAATGACGACTTGGGCGGGCCTCTTGTATAGTACAAGGATGGGCGCACAAGCAGGTCGACCTGGTTCAGGCTTTTGCGCTAGTTCCTTGGAAATGGTGAGGGTACATACCTCCTTTCCTTTCCCACTGTCACTGGCGTGTTTGGGAAAGGGTTCCTTGAAGATAGCTTGAGGTGGCTCAGGTTCCGCAGTGACCTGGAGCCGGCCCTCCGTTATCAAGTTCTCAATTTTATTTAGAAGAGAGAAGCACCATTTGGTATCATGGCCTTTGAGCCGATGATACTTGCAAAATCGGTTTAAATACCCCCCTTTGGACGTGACTCCTTCGGGGATTTCAGGGAGTTCGATCATGCCCTGGGCAAGTAAGAGGTCTAGGACCTCCGACACAGGTTGCCCCAGCGGAGTGTACTCCCGTTTTTCAATTGGTTTTGAAAAATTGCGTTCTCTCTTATTTTCTATTTTTTCAAAATTTTTTAGAAGTGCCCGCCATGCCTGGATCCACCCGGACATTGGCGATTTTATGGGGCTTTGCCCCTTTGTCCGTTGTGGGCAGCCCATATGCGATGGGCTTTTCCACACGTGTTTTGGGAACGACACTTCCTTTCCATAAGTGGTCGTATGTCCCTTTTCGCAAGTTGGTTTCGAAAAGGGAGGCCTTTTTGATCAACTTATGGAAAGTTGAAATCTCATGGAGCGAGAGAAGGGTTTTTAACTCGTTTTTGAAATTATCCAGGATGAGCATTACTGCGCATCCTTCGGATATAGGCTCTCGCACTTGGCCCAAAAGAGACCTCCATCTTATAATGAAGGCATGCACGTCTTCGTTCATGCCTTGCTTTGTATCCCTTAAGGTATTCAAGGTTGGCGTGACTTCCACGTTGTGTGCAAATCTTTGCATGAAGCAGTTCGCTAACTCTTCAAAAGTAGCGAACTGGCTTAAGTCGTAGGAAGCCAGCCATTTGGCAGCTGTGCCTTTAAGGGATAGAGGGAACCAATACACCCATTTCATCGAGTCCTTTTTCTTCTTATGGGCTCGACGTGAGAAAAGCTGCAAGTGAGACCTAGGGTCTCCCATGCCATCATACCGATGGAAGTTCGGTATTTCATCGTCACTGTCTGTTTCGTAATCCATAGGAAGGAAATCAGACAGGGCGTAGCTTCTTTTCTCTTTATTTTGCCCTTTCAGCAGTTGCTGTAGGGCTTTACGGTCCTTTTGTGTGAAGGACTCGTGGTATTGGTTGCCTTCCATTACGGAGGCCTCTTTTTGCTTGCGAGGTTTTTCAATTTTCTTTTTAGGCCTTTGTTCACCGTTTGATGAACATGAATCGCCTACTTCAGCCTCTTGGCTGAGAGCATCGATTTTGGCCTCAAATTCCCTTCTCAAGTCCTCGATTTCATCTAGTTTTATTTTGTTTTTGAAAATCCTCCTAGAGTGAGAACTTGATGCGCATGAGCCTTGGCTCGACACTTCACTTGGATTGGATTTTGACATGCTTTTCAAGCTTTTTCAAAATTTCCTAAGTAAAAGCAAAGAAAACAAGTTAAAACGACACCTTTATAAAATTTTCGCAAGACTTCTACAAGTAAACTCGATTTTTGAAAAGGCTCACGTCCCACCGGGCGTGCCAATCTCTGTAGACGCGCGAAAAATCCCCGCCTCTTCGCCTCTTTCGTGGCTTGGAGTGGATCTTATCATGCGTCTAAGGCCTATGTATACAAATAGGGCGTGCCAGCTAGCTTACTTAAGCTAGCGAAGATATATTTAACACTGACTTCTAAACGTGGCGACTGTGAGCAAGTAAGCTCTTGTCGTCGCAGACCTTCTTGCACCGATGCGCAAGGGTCAGTCTGTACGCTTTTGCAAAAATCGAGTTTTGGGGAGAAAGTATACGAAACGGTTCGAGGTATCTTATTTCGGGTCTTTAAGATGCGATTGCATGTTTTAGATCACGTGGATTTGCACGTGCCTAAGTCTTTTCTTTTATCCCTTTTTGGGTCGCCTAGTTTGTGTGTTATGAACACTCCACTACATGGGCAAATTCGAGCGGGGCTTGCTTCGATGCAATATGCGTCCTACCTCGTGGTATGGCGTAGATGCAATGCAAACTCACGCTACTCCAAAGGGAAAACCCGAAATGTAAAGACAATACTGAAGGGAAATAACAGAAGGGAAATAACCGAAGGGAAATAACCGAAGGGAAATATCCGAAGGGAAATAACCGAAGGGAAATAACCGAAGGGAGATATGTATATATCTTATGTATATGAGCCCTTACTCGGGTCTTGCAAATAAGAGCGAAGGCTCAATGTGGGTGCGTGCTTGAATTGAAAGACTTACACACACGACATGAAATTAAACCCAAATATAAATTGCAGTATGGCCTTGACTAAGGTCTTGGGAGTAAGAGCGAAGGCTCAATGTGTGTGAGAGTGCTTGAATTGAAGTACTACACACACGACATAAATGAAACCCAAATATAACTGCAATAAGGCCTTTACTAAGGTCTTGGGAGTAAGAGCGAAGGCTCAATGTGTGTGAAAGTGCTTGAATTGAAAGACTTACTCACACGACATGAAATGAAACCCAAATAGTATAGGTCGGCCCTTACTTGGGTCTTTCAAATAAGAGCGAAAGCTCAATGTGTGTGAGAGTGCTTGAATTGAAAGACAACTCACACGACAAGAAATGAAACCCAAATAGTATAGGTCGGCCCTTACTTGGGTCTTTCAAATAAGAGCGAAAGCTCAATGTGTGTGAGAGTGCTTGAATTGAAAGACAACGCACCCAACTTAAACAAAACCCTTCGAAAATGAAAGTATATATACACTTATATATTAGGGGCTGATTAGGCCCGTGTGTGTTCAAAATTGTGCACGACTAAGAGAGTGCACGTGTGTGGTTGTGCCAAGCCACGTTATTACAAGCGGGGGGAGACTATGCTCCGTTATTACAACCCCGTATCAAATTGAATTTCAAGCAAGTGTACGACTAAAGACCGAGTTTAGACACTTACGAGTAGCTGGTCCGTAGAGGTCTTGCTTGAGCGTGGCCTTGGCCTTGGGCTGCAAACGGGAGCTCCGCGAAGGTAGGTGATCAAGGGTGCTGGCCGGCTGCAAGTGGGGCGCGGGATAGACGCCTCGAAGGGGGCCGGTGGCAAGTAGGTGGCGCCTCTAAGTAGGGAGTTTAGAGTGGCTGAATAAGTGGGTATTAGGGTCACTAGGGAAGTTGGGTACTTAGGGAAACTGGACCTAAAAGGTGAGCTAGTGGGAAGGCCAAATAGGACACCTAGGGGGGTTGGCCGAATGGGAGATGGTGGCTAAGTAGTGGCCAGCAACTTGGGTTATACTAGGTTCGGCTAGGTTTAGGTGGTGGCGGCAAAGGGGCTGAGCTGAAGGGAGGATGGGTGGCTAAGAGTGGAGAGGTGGTAGAGAAGGGGGCTAGGTAAGGTGGAGGGTACTTACCGAATGGGGAGAAGTGGCGGATGGAGTGGGAAAGTGGCGGGCAGGTGGCTGTCGGCTGGTTCGGTTGAGGGAAGATGATGGCATCCGGCTGAGGGGTGGTGGTGGTGGATGGAAGAGGGAAGGTGGCGGAGTAGGTGGCGGCTGGTGGAGCAGCTGGAGCAGGCCAAGGTGGGGAGTTGTCCCGGCTGGGTGAGAGAAGGGAGATGGAGAGGGCCCGGCTGGGTGAGGTAGAGTGGTTCCCACTTGGAAAACCCGCCCACAAGGAGGGGGGTTTAAATAGGGGATGGGTAGGTCGGTTAGGGCTGGGCTGTGGGTAGTGGTTAGGTGGTTTAGGTAGGGTGGTATGTAGATAAGGTGGGCTGGATGGGGTTGGGCCAGATATTTTAAAACTAGGGGTTTGGGTAAATCGTGGGCTAAGGGTGGTTTAGGGGTTTAGGGCTAGGTTAGGTGGTTGGGTTTTAGGGTGAGGTTTAGTGAGCTAGGTTAGGTGGTTTAAGCTAGGTTTAGGATAGGATTAGGGAAATTAATCTAGGTTTAGGGAAGGATTAGGGGAGTGGGTTAGGTGATTAGGTTGGGATTAGGCCGGGATTAGGGAAGTGGGTTAGGTGATTAGGTTCAGATTAGGGGTGGATTAGGGGTTTAGGCTAGGTTTAGGCATTTTGGGTTAGGTTTAGGTGAAGGAGCTCCCTTAGCATGGCCCATAGACCTTGATCACCCCATGTTGGTGCAGCCCTAGGTTAGGTTTTAGCTAATTACAAGCTTAAACCCACTCAATTAGGCTAACCCACATGATTAACCCAAACTTGACACACAAGTCAAGCTTAATACAACACTCTTGATATTTTTCAACCCCACTCTCTCTCATGCCCATGATCCCATGTGAAACTCAAGTGGGCCCCACCTCCCTTTATGAGAAGGTGATGTGGGCCATGGATATGGATATTGGATTGGATCTCTGGATCCAAATCCAAATCCAAGTCCACATATGGGTTTGGATTGGAATCTGGATATATATGGTCCAGATCCAATCCAAACTGAATTCTGACTCCTTCGAGCTGGGTTCGAAACGGACGATTCGTGCGGGGCCTGACAGCATCAGTACTCCGTCTGCGTTGGGTCTTCGCCAACATAGTCGTCCGCCTCCGTTTCTGCCTTCCGGAGATGACTTCAAATGCTATTTTGATAAGAACAGGGTCTTGGACGTTCAAGATCCTGGGGTGTGAATCAGATACAAGAGTTGCTGCGCCGGGCTCGACAGGTGCTCCGGTTCCGGGCTCTTCTTGGCTCTCCTGGTCCTGTCTTGATCGGGCCAAGCCACTTCGGGGTTTCAAAACATGTTTTAAAAGGGTTTTCAAAAGCCATATTATATGTTTTAGAAAGATAAAGTTTAAAACATATGTACAGAGTTGTTTGGAAGGCTCCTGGGTTTCCAAACTCAAAATGGCCCTTTGGGGCTGCTTGTATAAAACCAGATTCGTTTAAGAAATTCGTGGGATTTCGGGGTGTTTACAATTATGTATATGAGCCCTTACTCGGGTCTTGCAAATAAGAGCGAAGGCTCAATGTGGGTGCGTGCTTGAATTGAAAGACTTACACACACGACATGAAATTAAACCCAAATATAAATTGCAGTATGGCCTTGACTAAGGTCTTGGGAGTAAGAGCGAAGGCTCAATGTGTGTGAGTGCTTGAATTGAAGTACTACACACACGACATAAATGAAACTCAAATATAACTACAATAAGGCCTTTACTAAGGTCTTGGGAGTAAGAGCGAAGGCTCAATGTGTGTGAGAGTGCTTGAATTGAAAGACTTACACACACGACATGAAATGAAACCCAAATAGTATAGGTCGGCCCTTACTTGGGTCTTTCAAATAAGAGCGAAAGCTCAATGTGTGTGAGTGCTTGAATTGAAAGACTTACTCACACGACAAGAAATAAAACCCAAATAGTATAGGTCGGCCCTTACTTGGGTCTTTCAAATAAGAGCGAAGGCTCAATGTGTGTGAGTGCTTGAATTGAAAGACAACTTACCCAACTTAAGCAAAAACCCTTCGAAAATGAAAGTATATATATATACTTATGTATTAGGGGCTGATTAGGCCCGTGTGTGTTCAAAATCGTGCACAACTAAGAGAGTGCACGTGTGTGGGTGTGCCAAGCCACGTTATTACAAGCGGGGGGAGACTACGCTCCGTTATTACAACCCCGTATCAAATTGAATCTCAAGCAAGTATACAACTAAAGACTGAGTTAGGCACTTACTGGTAGCTGGTCCGTAGAGGCCTTGCTTGAGCGTGGGCTTGGCCTTCGCCTTGGGCTGCAAACGGGAGCTCCGCGAGGGTGAATGACAAAGGGTGCTGGTCGGCTGCAAGTGGGGCGCGGGATAGGCGCCTTGAAGGTGGCCGGCTGCAAGTGGGTGTCGCCTTGGTGTGGGGGATTAGAGGGGCTGGGCCAAGTGAATATGTAGGGTCATGAATGGAGAGTATAGAGTGTTAGGGAATATGGACCTAAGAGGAGCTTAAGGGAAGGCCGAATGGGACACCTAGGGGAAAAGAGATGGCTGGCCAGGTGTAGTTAGGGTAGTTAGGTAGTGGCCGGTGGTTTAGGTTGTGATAGGTTCGGCTGAGTGAGAATGGTGGCAGCAAAGGGCTGATGTGTAGGTAAGGTGGTGGTATGGTGGGTGGCTAGGAGGGGAGAGGGAGTAGAGAAGGAGCTAGGTAGAGTGTGGGGTACTTACCGAATGGGGAGAAGATGGCGTTCGACTGGAAAGAAGATGGGCAGGTTGTGAGGCTCGGCCGGGAGGTGGTGGAGATGGTGGTGCAAGTGGTGGTGGGGTGGAGGGATGGTGGTGGTGCAGGCGGAGCAGGTGGAGCAGGTGGAGCTGGGCTGGGAAGAGTGGTCCTGGCTGGGCTTGGGGAAGGCGGCTAGATAGGAAAACCCGCCCCCAAGGGGGGGGTTTATATAGGGATGGGTAGGTCGGTTAGGGCTGGGTTTGGGGTAGTGGTTAGGTGGTTTAGGTAGGGTGGTATGAAGATAAGGTGGGCTGGAAAGGGTAGGGCCAGATATTTTAAAAACTAGTGGTTTGGGTAGATTGTGGGCTAGGGGTGGTTTAGGGGTTTAGGGCTAGGTTAGGTGGTTGGGTTTTAGGGTGAGGTTTAGTGAGCTAGGTTAGGTGATTAGGCTAGGTTTAGGCTAGGTTTAGGGAAATTAACCTAGGTTTAGGGAAGGATTAGGGAAGTGGGTTAGGTGATTAGGTTGGGATTAGGCCGGGATTAGGGAAGTGGGTTAGGTGATTAGGTTGGGATTAGGCCGGGATTAGGGAAGTGGGTTAGGTGATTAGTCTCAGATTAGGGGTGGATTAGGGTGGTAGGCTAGGATTAGGTGTTTTGGGTTAGGTTTAGGTGAAGGAGCTCCCTTTGCATGGCCCATAGACCTTAACCACCTCATATTGGTGCAGCCCTAGGTTAGGTTTTGGCTAATTACAAGCTTAAACCCACTCGATTAGGCTAACCCACATGATTAACCCCAAACTTGACACACAAGTCAAGCTTAATTACAACACTCTTGATATTATCCATCCCCACTCTCTCTCATGCCCATAATCCCACGTGAAACTCAAGTGGGCCCCACCTCCATTTATGAGAAGGTGATGTGGGCCATGGATATGGATATTGGATTGGATCTCTAGATCCAAATCCAAATCCAAGTCCACACATGGGTTTGGATTGGGATCTGGATATATATGGTCCAGATCCAATCCAAACTGAACTCTGACTCCTTCGAGCTGGGTTCGAAACGGACGATTTGTGCGGGGCCTGACAGCATCAGTACTCCATCTGCGTTGGGTCTTCGCCAACATGGTCGTCCGCCTCCGTTTCTACCTTTCGGAGATGACTTCAAATGACATTTTGATAAGAATAGGGTCTTGGACTTTCGAGATCCTGGGGGTATGGATGTGATACAAGAGTTGTTGTGCCGGCTCAACATGTGCTCTGGTTCCGGGCTCTTCTTAGCTCTCCTGGTCCTGTCTTGATCGGGCCAAGCCGCTTCGGGGTTTCAAAAACGTGTTTTAAAAGGTTTTGAAAAGCCATATTGCATATTTTTGAAATATGAAGTTTAAAACATATATACAGGGTTGTCTGGAAGGCTCCTGGGTTTCCAGACTTAAAATGGCCCTATGGGTGTGGTGCCAAGAGTGGCGACCTCCCAGAGACCAGATGTGGTCGAACTCTAGAGACTTACAAGGCCTACTGCTCCAAGTGAGCAAATCCTATGCTGTTCGATGTTCGGTTTTCAAAACTTATTTACAAAAGCTATTTACAAAAGGGACAACTGTCTTGAGCCTCGATCCTAAGGATCTCGAGCTCTTCGTGCTTGCCCTTGTTTGAGTCTTAACACTCGCTTATCTAGCGGAGGTTTTATAAGAAAACAAGCTTCATTTCAAATTCCTACGTCTTACTCGAAACGTCGAATTCTCAAACAAGATGAAATTCAAGTAAGTAAATCCTATTTTTACTTTAGGATTCCTAGAAATGAACCATGCTTTAGCTTGGGATAAGCCAGGGATGGGAAAGAGATACCACGGTCCCTTCTGAAGCGTCCCGTGGTTTGAGGCACAGAAGGCGGAAAACTGCTCTTTTTGAGCTTTTTGGCCTCTTTTTCCTTTTTTTCATCGAGTGTCTCCCTTTGGGAGTATTTTTTCTTTAATCCCTTTTTTTTACAAGAGATTCGATTTTTCTTTGGAAATCTGGTTTCTTTCTTTTGGAAAGATACTTCGAAATGGGAAATTCTCTTTATTTGGGCCCTTGTTTTCCTTTTAGAAGTAGAAGAGAAGAGGGGAGGACTTATCCCAAGCCTACACTCGATCCATTCCAGATCAGCCTATTTAGAAATAGCACGTACTACTTGCAAGTATCTTGCTATATTGAACTAGGCCTTTCTTTGTAAGAAGAAGGATTTTGAAATGTAACCACGATTTTGAAAACTCCACTCTTTCACAAGTGCGAATTCTCTCACTCAGGGTCACACGACTTTGGCTTTGCACCTTATTCACATGTCTCAGGGCAGCTATCCCTTAAAAATTTTCGAAAACTGGAATTTAATCCAGATCCTACACATGATACTTCTTTAAGTATTGAATATTGATAGGATCTGCTAAATTCTTACCTTCTACGTCGATCAACCAATACGAATTGTTCGTAGTGGTTGCTCGTACAACATAGGGTCCATCCCAGTTGGGGCGCCACTTGCCTAGGGGGTGTGGGCCACGATGGTGGATGGTTTTTAAGACCAGATCTCCCACTTCAAAGTGGCGAGGTCTCATGTGTTTGCTATAATGTCGGGCTATCCTTTGCCGGTATGCACGAGCATGATCCATGGCAAGGAGTCGCCTCTCATCTAGCAAATCTAGTTCGGCCATCCTAGCATGTTGAAGCATCTCTAGGGGGAGGTCGAGTGCTATGGATGTAAGGAATGAATGCAGTTGAGTATGAATGGGAAGAATGGCGTTTGTGCCATAGACCAATTCGAATGGTGTGGCATTCGTGGGAGTCCGGATGGAAGTCCTATAAGCCCATAAGGCTTCATCCAGCTTCTCATGCCACGTCCTACCCTTCTCTAAGGTTTTCTCAATAATACTAATGAGAGTCTTGTTTGTGGCTTCAGCTTGGCCGTTGCCTTGAGGGTAGTAGGGCGAGGAGAAGTGGTGAGTTATGCCATACATGTTGCACAACTTAACCATCCGCTCGTTCTTGAATGGGGTGCCATTATCAGACACAAGGTCTCGTGGAACCCCAAATCGAGCCAAGATATTCCTCCGGATGAAAGCCACCACATGTTGCCCCATTACATTGGTTAGGGAAATGGCTTCCACCCACTTGGAGAAATATCCGTGGCTGCTAAAATAAATCGATGCCCATTCGAGGCCTTTGGAAATATTGGGCCTACGATGTCAAACGCCCATATGGTAAATGGCCAGGGGCTGACCATGGAATGCAATGCAGATGAAGGGATATGAATGGCGTGCCGATGCACTTGACACGGATGACACTTCCTAACATGATCGTGACAATCTTTTCTCAGGGTGGACCAAAAATAGCCCCCTCTAAGTATTTTCATTGCCATCATGTTGGCATTTACATGACCTCCACATTCTCCATCGTGGAACTCATGCATCACTATCCTAGCCTCCTCTAGGTCGATACACCTAAGCAGAATGCCGGTAAAACTCTTTTTGTATAAAACCCCACCCAAAATGGTGTATCGGGTCAAAATCTTACAAATGAATGCCTTATCTTTGGATGTGGCATCCTCGGTGAATCCCCCATTTTCTAAAAATTGTTTTATGTCATAAAACCAGGGTTTTTCAATAGACTCTGGGTTGTTTTGGCAAATATCCAAGTCGTGTGTGGATGGGTGGGGCGCATGCCATATTTCTAAAGATCTGGTCCCTGAAATGGGATCGACCTTCAGGGCTAAACCCAAGGAGGAGAGGGCATCGGCGATGCCATTGTCCTCTCTTCCTACGTGTGTGAGCTTACATGACTGGAAGGATTGGACCAATCGAGTGGCCAACTCGTGATATGGAAGTAGTTTCTCATTACGCACTTGCCAAATTTTTAAAACCTGGTTTATGACAAGGAGCGAATCTCCAAAGACCTCGATGCATGATGCCCCTAGAGTTTTCGAAATCCTTAAGGCTTGTATGAGTGCTTCATACTCAGCTATGTTGTTGGAACATTCGAAATCTAAGCGGACTGCTATGGGAATCTTGCCCTTTTCAAGGGAGATTAGGATGACCCCGGCACCAGCCCCTCGTTGGTTTTGTGCCCCATCGAAGTGCATCTTCCACACTTGGTTTTTGAAAGAATTTGCCAAAATGTGGTTATGAAAATGGTTTTGTAATACACCCTCATCAGGCATTTCGACAAGAGTGGGATATGCGTCCTCTAAGGGGAATTCAACCACGTAATTTGCTAGGGCTTGCCCCTTAATGGAGATTTGGTGATGGTATTTCAGATCATACTCTATTAAAAGGAGTTGCCATTTGCCCAGTCTACCCGTGAGAATGGGTTTTTCGAACAAGTACTTGATTGGATCAAGCTTGGACACTATCCAGATCTCATGATCTAGGAAATAGTGTCTGAACTTCTGGCAGGCCCAAACTAGGGCCAAGCACGTCTTCTCCATGGCTTGATAATTTCGTTCATAAGCCAAGAGAGTTTTCGAAATATAGTAGATACTCCTTATGGGTGTCATCCTCGTATTGAGCCAACAGGGCTCCTAAAGCATTTACATGCACGGAGATGTATAATAAAAGTGGTTTTCCTTGCTTTGGAGGATTCAAAACAGGGGGATTAACCAAGTATGCCTTCAGTCTCTCGAAGGACTTTTGGCATTCGTCATCCCATAAGAATTTCGTACCCTTCCTCAACAGTTTGTTGAAGGGTTCGCATCTAGTTGCCAGATTCGATATGAATCGGTGAACGGATTGTAATCGACCCTGGAGGCTACGGATTTGGGTGAGATTGGAGGGTGGAGCCATGTCTATGATGGCTCGACACTTAGAGGGGTCGACTTCTATTCCCCTTTGGCTCACCATAAAGCCTAGAAGCTTCCCTGATTCTACCCCGAACACACATTTTTGAGGGTTTAGCTTTACTTTGTAAAGCCTAAGCCTTTCGAAAATCTTTTGTAAACATTCGATATGGGTGCATCGGGTTTTGGATTTCACCAAGAGATCATCTACATACACTTCTACAAGCTCATGAATTTGATCATGGAAGATCGTGTTCATGGCTCGTTGGTATGTTGCGCCGGCATTTTTCAAACCAAAGGGCATGACTGTATAGCAGTACGTGCCCTATGGGGTTGTGAAGGCAGTCTTACCCTGATCTCGTGGGCTTAGTTTGATTTGATTATAGCCTGAACAGCCATCCATAAACGAAAACATTTCATGATTTCCAGTACCATCGACTATCAAATCTATGTTTGGTAAAGGATAATTATCCTTTGGAGTGGCTTTATTCAGGTTTCTGAAATCGATGCATATTCGAATTTTCCCATTGGTTTTTCGAACCACAACGATATTTGATAACCAATCAGAATACGCAATGGGTTTTATAAATCCGGCTTTTAGCAGATCTTCTAAACCCTCTTTGACTTGCGTGTGTACATTCGGGTGTATTTTCCTAAGCTTCTGCTTTATTTTTACACCTGCATCTAAGGGAAGACGATTCTCGACAATGCTGGGATCTATGCCCAGCATGTCTTCATACGTCCATGCAAACACATCTAAATAGGTTTGTAGAAATGCAATGAATGCTAACTTTTCAGTTTTATGCAAGCATGCGCCTATTTTGATGGTTTTGGGATTGGAATCATCCCCTAGGTTCACCTCTATGAAATCTCCTCCTACTGATTGGGAAGGTCTTTCAAAATCGAGAATTCTATGAAATTCTGGGAGCTCAGAAGTAGGATCCTCCTCAAGGGGATCCACTTCTGGGCTTTGATCATTCTCGTGGGCTATAGACCCGAGGGAACTTGATGCGTGGTTTTCAAAATGACCTGGTTTTGTACTTGGATTTTCAAGTGATTTCGAAATTTTTGGTCTGGCTATGCAGACGACGTTTCTTTCGAAATCCTTTTCTTTTGCCAAAGTCCTACCAGGAGCAGCTATGTACAAAATATTTTTGGTATTTTCCAAATTTTCAATTTTTTTGGGTTTTTGTAAAACAAGAACCTTGGGAACTATACAAAGCACTCTTTTTTCGAGTTTTTGTTTTTCCATTGTTTTTGGTTTTTCTTGTTTTTCGATTTTTTTTATTTTAAGTTTTTCAAATGTTTTTGGTATTTTTAGAAAAGGGATCTTCCGTCATACCTACAAAGGGAAAACACTACGAGTTAGACTCGGAATAGGAGGTCTAAATCGTAGGTCTCTTCTAAGGCAGGCTCCGGGGCACCCTTGACCCAGGTGGTCACAGGGGGTGGCTCTGGCGGTATTTGGGGAGTGTAGTCGATCCCATATCGGCTTGGGTTGGCCCTAGGAAGGATGGGCTCTAGGAGACCCTGGTTCTGTGCCCCTAGACTCTTGTAGGGCGTGTAGCCCATGTTCAACAACATGTTCCACGACTTTTTGTTTTTTGAAAAAGTTGGATACAAGTCGTGGTCCTGGAACATGCTATCGTCCATATTAGACTCGTATGGCCTCTTGTCCAGGGGCTTTGGAAATAGGGAACGCTTGGGTTTTCCTAGGAGGATTAAAGTCGGGAGGGGGCCTGCTTTGGGCGGCCCCTTCACACATACAACCTTCCTAGGGTTGTTCAACACGAGCCGAGGTGGCTCAACCATAATTTGCCCCAGGTTAGCCTCATGGGCCTGGGAGCTTAATAAACAAGGGGAGTTTATGATCCCCTGAAGCTGTGGGTGACTCTCACCTAGGATCACTACGACCTCCCTAAAAGGGATCTTAACACACCTGTGGAAGGTGGATGGCACAGCGCACAAACTATGTATCCAGGGCCTTCCCAGCAACAGGTTATAATGGGGGTGGATATCCAAGACATGGAACACCCCCGTGTGTTCGATCCCTCCCGTTTCCATTGGGAGTTCGATGGATCCTAAAGGTCTAGACGCATTCCCATCGTATCCAGTGATAACGATGGGGCTTGGGTTCACTGAAGTCAAGGTGACTCCAATTTTGTACGCCACATGAAGTGGAAGGATGTTGAGCCCTCCTCCACCATCGACTAGGCACCTGTCCAAAGAGTGGTTGTTTAGAACCACCTCGATATGCAGGGCCTGGTTATGGGTTTCGTAGGGTCTATCTACATCATCTTCTGAAAAAGTGATGGGCGATTTTGCTCCTAATAAAGCCACTTGGGCAGACAAGGATTCCGGACTTATGTTCGAATCAACCTTGGCCCTTTCTAGAATTTTCTCTAATACAAGTCTGCCTAGGCGAGGTTTTTATAAGCTCTAGGATAGACATGTGAATAGGAATCTTTGAAAGGTGGTTTTCGAAATCATAAGGATTTAGGATGACTTTATCCTTATCTGCTTTTGGCAGACCACTAGGGATACATGCTTTTGAGGGGCCAGGCACACTGACCACCTTTTGAGCACCTTGAAGGTGCGGGGGTTGGTAGATCCTCCCGAATCTAGTGACTTCCCCCACGACCAGCCTAGGGTTCGTGCTAAACTTGGCTCTAAGGATGAGCTGAGGAGAACCTTGGATTTTTAAAACTGGTTTTACCAGGGTTTCCACTTTTGGTGGTCCCCGAATGATGACTTGGGCGGGCCTCTTGTATAGTACAAGGATGGGCGCACAAGTAGGTCGACCAGGTTCTGGCTTTTGAGCTAGTTCCTTGGAAATGGTGAGGGTACATACCTCCTTTCCTTTCCCACTGCCACTGGCGTGTTTGGGAAAGGGTTCCTTGAAGATAGCTTGAGGTGGCTCAAGTTCCGCAGTGACTTGGAGCCGGCCTTCTGCTATCAAGTTCTCAATTTTATTTAAGAGAGAGAAGCAGTGTTTGGTATCATGGCCTTTGAGCCGATGATACTTACAAAATCGGTTTAAATACCCCCCTTTAGAAGTGACTCCTTCGGGGATTTCAGGGAGTTCTATCATGCCCTGGGCAAGTAGGAGGTCTAGGACCTCCGACACAGGTTGCCCCAGCGGAGTATACTCCCGTTTTTCAACCGGTTTTTGAAAATTGTGCTCCCTCTTATTTTCTAATTTTTCAAAATTTTTGGAAGTGCCTGCCACGCCTGGATCCACCCGGACATTGGCGATTTTATGGGGCTTTGCCCCTTTGTCCGTCATGGGCAGCCCATATGCGATGGGCATTTCCAAACGGGTTTTTGGAATGGCACTTCCTTTCCACAAGTGATCGTATGTCCCTTTTCGCAAGTTGGTTTCGAAAAGGGAGGCCTTTTTGATCAGCTTATGGAAAGTTGAAATCTCATGGAGCGAGAGAAGGGTTTTTAACTCGCTTTTAAAATTATCCAGGATGAGCATTACTGCGCATCCTTCGGATATGGGCTCTCGTACTTTGCCCAAAAGCGACCTCCATCTTATAATGAAGGCATGCACGTCTTCGTTCATGCCTTGCTTTGTATCCCTTAAGGTATTCAGAGTCGGCGTGACTTCTACGTTGTGTGCAAATCTTTGCATGAAGCAGTTCGCTAACTCTTCAAAAGTAGCGAACTGGCTTAAGTCGTAGGAAGCCAGCCATTTGGCAGCTGTGCCTTTAAGGGATAGAGGGAACCAATACACCCATTTCATCGAGTCCTTTTTCTTCTTATGGGCTCGACGTGAGAAAAGCTGCAAGTGAGACCTAGGGTCTCCCATGCCATCATACCGATGGAAGTTCGGTATTTCATCGTCACTGTCTATTTCGTAATCCATAGGAAGGAAATCAGACAGGGCATAGCTTCTTTTCTCTTTATTCTGCCCTTTCAGCAGCTGTTGTAGGGCTTTACGGTCCTTTTGTGTGAAGGACTCGTGGTATTGGTTGCCTTCCATTACGGAGGCCTCTTTTTGCTTGCGAGGTTTTTCAGATTTCTTTTTAGGCCTTTGTTCACCATTCGATGAACATGAATCGCCTACTTCAGCCTCTTGGCTGAGAGCATCGATTTTGGCCTCAAACTCCCTTCTCAAGTCCTCGATTTCATCTAGTTTTATTTTGTTTTTGAAAATCCTCCTAGAGTGAGAACTTGATGCGCATGAGCCTTGGCTCGACACTTCACTTGGATTGGATTTTGACATGCTTTTCAAGCTTTTTCAAAATGTCCTAAGTATAAGCAAAGAAAACAAGTTAAAAATGACACCTTTTTACAAAATTTTCGCAAGACTTCTACTTAAAAACTCGATTTTTGAAAGGCTCACGTCCCTCCGGGCGTGCCAATCTCTGTAGACGCGCGAAAATCCCCGCCTCTCACCTTTTTCAAGGCTTGGAGCAGATCCTCTCGTGTGTCTAAGGCCTATGTATGCAAACAGGGCGTGCCAGCTAGCTTACTTAAGCTAGCAAAGATATATTTAACACTGACTTCTAAACGTGGCGACTGTGAGCAAGTAAGCTCTTGTCGTCGCAGACCTTCTTGCACCAATGCGCAAGGGTCAGTCTGTACGCTTTGCAAAAATCGAGTTTTGGAGAGAAAGTCTATGAAGCAGTTCGAGGTGTCTATTTCGGGTCTTTAAAATGCGATTGCATGTTTTAGATCACGTGGATTTGCACGTGCCTAAGTCTTTTTCTTTTATCCCTTTTCGGGCCACCTAGTTTGGGTGTTATGAACACTCCACTACATGGGCGAATTCGAGCGGGGCTTGCTTTGATGCAATATGCGTCCTACCTCGTGGTATGGCGTAGATGCAATGCAAACTCACGCTACTCCAAAGGGAAAACCCGAAATGTAAAGACAATACTGAAGGGAAATAACCGAAAGGAAAATAACCAAAGGGAAATAACCGAAGGGAGATATGTATATAGAGTATGTATATGAGCCCTTACTCGGGTCTTGCAAATAAGAGCGGAGGCTCAATGTGGGTGCGTGCTTGAATTGAAAGACTTACACACACGACATGAATTTAAACCCAAATATAAATTGTAGTATGGCCTTGACTAAGGTCTTGGGAGTAAGAGCGAAGGCTCAATGTGTGTGAGAGTGCTTGAATTGAAGTACTACACACACGACATAAATGAAACCCAAATATAACTGCAATAAGGCCTTTACTAAGGTCTTGGGAATAAGAGCGAAGGCTCAATGTGTGTGAGAGTGCTTGAATTGAAAGACTTACACACACGACATGAACTTAAACCCAAATAGTATAGGTCGGCCCTTACTTGGGTCTTTCAAATAAGAGCGAAAGCTCAATGTGTGTGAGTGCTTGAATTGAAAGACAATGCACCCAACTTAAGCAAAACCCTTCGAAAATGAAAGTATATATATATACTTATGTATTAGGGGCTAATTAGGCCCGTGTGTGTTCAAAATCGTGCACAACTAAGAGAGTGCATGTGTGTGGGTGTGCCAAGCCACGTTATTACAAGCGGGGGGAGACTATGCTCCGTTATTACAACCCCGTATCAAATTGAATCTCAAGCAAGTATACAACTAAAGACCGAGTTTAGGTACTTACGAGTAGCTGGTCCGTAGAGGCCTTGCTTGGGCGTGGGCTTGGCCTTCGCCTTGGGCTGCAAACGGGAGCTCCGCGAGGGGGAATGACAAAGGGTGCTGGCCGGCTGCAAGTGGGGCACGGGATAGGCGCCTCGAAGGTGGCCGGCTGCAAGTGGGTGTCGCCTTGATGTGGGGGATTAAAGGGGCTGAGCCAAGTGAGTGTGTAGGGTCACTAGGAGAGTCTAGAGTGTTAGGGAGTATGGAACTAAAGGGAGTTTAAAGGAAGGCCAAATGGGAGTCTAATAGGGTGGCCAGGTGTAGATAGGATAGTTAGGTAGTGGCCGGTGGTTTAGGTTGTGCTAGGTCCGGCTAAGTGAGAATGGTGGCTGCAAAGGGCTGATGTGTAGGTAAGGTGGTGGTATGGTGGGTGGCTAGGAGTGGAGAGGGAGTAGAGAAGGAGTTAGGTAGAGTGGGGGGGGTACTTACCGAATGGGGAGAAGGTGGTGCTCGGCTGGGCTTGGGGAAGGCAGTGAGGCTTGGCCGGGAGGTGGTGGAGATGGCGATGCAAGCGGAGGTGGGATGGAGGGATGGTGGTGGTGCAGGCGGCGCAGGTGGAACAGCTGGGGAAGTGGAGGAGGTGGAGCAGGTTCGGCTGGACTGGGAAGTGGGGAAGAGAGGGCCCGGCCGGGATCTAGGTGGGCTTCTCGATTGGAAAACCCGCCCCCAAGGGGGGGGGGTTAAATAGGGATGGGTAGGTCGGTTAGGGCTGGGTTTGGGGTAGTGGTTAGGTGGCTTAGGTAGGGTGGTATTAAGATAAGGTGGGCTGGAAAGGGTAGGGCCAGATATTTTGAAAACTAGTGGTTTGGGTAGATTGTGGGCTAGGGGTGGTTTAGGGGTTTAGGGCTAGGTTAGGTGGTTGGGTTTTAGGGTGAGGTTTAGTGAGCTAGGTTAGGTGATTAGGCTAGGTTTAGGGAAATTAACCTAGGTTTAGGGAAGGATTAGGGAAGTGGGTTAGGTGATTAGGTTGGGATTAGGCCGGGATTAGGTTAGTAGGTTAGGTGATTAGGCTCAGATTAGGGGTGGATTAGGGTGGTAGGCTAGGATTAGGTGTTTTGGGTTAGGTTTAGGTGAAGGAGCTCCCTTTGCATGGCCCATAGACCTTAACCACCTCATGTTGGTGCAGCCCTAGGTTAGGTTTTGGCTAATTACAAGCTTAAACCCACTCAATTAGGCTAACCCACATGATTAACCCCAAACTTGACACACAAGTCAAGCTTAATTACAACACACACTTGATCTTATCCTCCCCCACTCTCTCTCATGCCCATAATCCCACGTGAAATTCAAGTGGGCCCTACCTCCATTTATGAGAAGGTGATGTGGGCCATGGATATGGATATTGGATTGGATCTCTGGATCCAAATCCAAGTCCACACTTGGGTTTGGATTTGGATCTGGATATATATGGTCCAGATCCAATCCAAACTGAATTCTGACTCCTTCGAGCTGTGTTCGAAACGGACGGTTTGTGCGGGGTCTGACAGCATCAGTACTCCGTCTGCGTTGGGTCTTGGCCAACATGGTCGTCCGCCTCTGTTTCTGCCTTCCGGAGATGACTTCAAATGATATTTTGATAATAACAGAGTCTTGGACGTTCGAGATCCTGGGGGTATGGATTTGATACGAGAGTTGCTGTGCCGGGCTTGACATGTGCTCCGGTTCCGGGCTCTCTTTGACTTTGCTGGTCCTGTCTTGATTAGGCTAAGCTGCTTTGGGGTTTCAAAACATGTTTTAAAAAGGTTTTTAAAAGCCATATTATGTATTTTTGAAATATGAAGTTTAAAACATATATACAGGGTTGTCTGGAAGGCTCCTAGGTTTCCAGACTCAAAAATGGCCCTTTGGGGCTGCTTGTACAAAACCAGATGAATTTTGAGAAATTCGTGGGATTTCGGGGTGTTTACACTTACTTGCTCACAGTCGCCACATTAGAAGTCAGGTTAAAATATATCTTCACTAGCTTAGGTAAGCTAGCTGGCACGCCCTGTTTATTCAAATAGGACTTAAACACACGAAAAGGTTCCCCCCTGGCCTAAGAAACCAGGGAGGTGGAGGTTTTTCTGTGTCTACAGATTTGGCATGCCCGGTGGGACGTGAGTCTTTCAAAAATCGAGTTAGTCTAGAAGCTTACGAAAAATTTTCAAAGAGGTGTTGTTGTTTTTAACTTTGTTTTCTTTACTTGTACTTAGGAAATTTTGAAAAAGCTTGAAAAGCATGTCAAAATCCAATCCAAGTGAAGTGTTGAGCGAAGCCTCATGCGCATCAAGTTCTCACTCTAGGAGGATTTTCAAAAACAAAATCAAACTAGACGAGATCGAGGACCTGAGAAGGGAATTTGAGGCCAAAATCGATGCTCTCAGCCAAGAGGCTCAAGTAGGCGATTCGTGTTCATCAAACGGTGAACAAAAGGCCAAAAGAAAATCTGAAAAACCTCGCAAGCACAAAGAGGCCTCCGCAATGGAAGGCAACCAATACCACGAGTCCTTCACACAAAAGGACCGTAAAGCCTTACAGCAGCTGCTGAAAGGGCAAAACAAAGAGAAAAGGAGTTATGCCCTATCTGATTTCCTTCCTATGGATTACAAAACAGACAATGACGATGAAATACCAAACTTCCATCGGTATGACGGCATGGGAGATCCTAGGTCTCACTTGTAGCTTTTCTCGTGTCGAGCCCATAAGAAGAAAAAGGACTCGATGAAATGGTGTATTGGTTCCCTTTATCCCTTAAAGGCACAGCTGCCAAATGGCTGGCTTCCTACGACTTAAGCCAGTTCGCTACTTTTGAAGAGTTAGCGAACTGCTTTATGCAAAGATTTGCACACAACGTAGAAGTCACGCTGACTCTGAATACCTTAAGGGATACAAAGCAAGGCATGAACGAAGACGTACATGCCTTCATTATATGATGGAGGTCACTTTTGGGCCAAGTGCAAGAGCCCATATCCGAAGGATGCGCAGTCATGCTCATCCTGGATAACTTTAAAAGCGAGTTAAAAACCCTTCTCTCGCTTCATGAGATCTCAACTTTCCATAAGTTGATCAAAAAGGCATCCCTTTTTGAAACAAATTTGAGAAAAGGGACATACGATCACTTATGGAAAGGAAGTGCCGTTTCTAAAACCCGCTTGGAAAAGCCCATCACTTATAGGCTACTCACGATGGACAAAGGGGCAAAGCCCCATAAAATCACCAATGTCCGGGTGGATTCAGGCGTGGCGGGCACTTCCAAAAATTTTGAAAAACTAGAAAACAAAAGGGAGCGAACCTTTCAAAAACCGGTTGAAAAACGGGAGTACACTTCGCTAGGGCAACCTGTGTCAGAGGTCCTAGACCTCCTACTTGTCCAAGGCATGATAGAACTCCCCGAAATCCTCGAAGGAGTCACTTCCAAAGGGGGGTATTTAAATCGATTTTGTAAGTATCATCAGCTCAAAGGCCATTATACCAAACGCTGCTTCTCCCTTTTAAATAAAATTGAGAACTTGATAGCGGAGGGCCGGCTCCAGGTCACTGCAGAACCTGAGCCACCTCAAGCTATCTTCAAAGAACCCTTTCCCAAGCACGCTAGTGGCAGTGGGAAAGGAAAGGAGGTATGTACCCTCACCTTTTATAAGGAACTAGCGCAAAAATTAGAATCTGGTCGACCCACTTGTACACCCATGCTTGTGCTTTATAAGAAGCCCACCCAAGTCGTCATCCGGGGACCACCAAGAGCTGAATCCCCGGTTAAACCAGTTTTAAAACTTCAAGGTGCTCCTCAACTCATACTTAGAGCCAAAATTAGCACGAACCCTAGGTTGGTCGTGGGGGAAGTGACTAGATCCGGGAGGATCTATCAACCCCCGCACCTACAAGGTGCTAAAAAGGTGGTTAGTGTGCCTGGCCCCTCAAAAGCATGTATCCCTGGAGTTCTGCCAAAAGCAGACAAGGATAAAGTCATCCTAAATCCTTATGACTTCGAAAACCACCTTTCAAAGATTCCTATCCATATGTCTATCCTAGAGCTTATACAAACCTCGCCTAGGCATAGACTCGTGCTAGAGAAAATTCTAGAAAGAGCCAAGGTTGATTCGAACATAAGTCCGGAATCCCTGTCTGCCCAAGTGGCTTTAATAGGAGCAAAATCGCCCATCACTTTTTCGGAAGATGATGTAGATAAACCCTATGAGTCCCACAACCAGGCCCTGCATATCGAGGTGGTTCTGAATAATCACTCTCTGGACAGGTGCCTAGTCGATAGGGGAGGAGGGCTCAACATCCTTCCACTTCATGTGGTGTATCAAATCGGAGTCACCTTGACTTCAGTAAACCCAAGCTCCATCGTTATCACTGGATACGATGGGAATGCGTCTAGGCCGTTAGGATCAATCGAACTCCCAATGGAAACGGGAGGGATCACGCACACGGGGGTGTTCCATGTCTTGGACATCTACCCCCATTATAACCTGTTGTTGGGAAGGCCCTGGATACACAGCTTGTGCGCTGTGCCATCCACCTTCCACAGGTGTGTCAAGATCCCTTTTAGGGACCAAGTCGTAGTGATCCTAGGTGAGAGTCACCCACAGCTTTAGGGGATCATAAACTCCCCTTGTTTATCAAGCTCCCAAGCCCATGAGGCTAACCTGGGGCAGATTGTGATTGAGCCACCAAGGCTCGTGTTAAACAACCCTAGGAAGGTTGTATGTGTGAAGGGGCCACCCAAAGCAGGCCCCCTCCCGATTCTAACCCTTCTAGGAAAACCCAAGCGTTCCCTATTTCCAAAGCCCCTGGACAAGAAGCCATATGAGCACAATATGGACGACAGCAAGTTCCAGGACCACGATCTTTATCAAAAATTTTCCAAAAACAAAAAATCGTGGAACATGTTGTTAAACATGGGCTACACGCCCTATAAAAGTCTAGGGCACAGAACCAGGGTATCCTAGAGCCCATCCTTCCTAGGGCCAACCCAAGCCGATATGGGATCGGCTATACTCCCAGAATACCGCCAGAGCCACCCCCTGTGACCACCTGGGTCAAGGGTGCCCTCGAACCTACCTTAGAAGAAACCTACGATTTAGATCTCCTATTCCGAGTCTAATCCGTAGTGTTTTCCCTTTGTAGGTATGACGGAAGATCCCTTTTATAAAAATACAAAAACATTTGGAAAACTTAAAATCAAAAAAATCGAAAAAGAAGAAAAACCAAAAACAATGGAAAAACAAAAACTCGAAAATAGAGTGCTTTGTATAGTTCATAAAGTTCTTGTTTTACAAAAACCCAAAAAAATCGAAAATTTGGAAAATACCAAAAGGATTTTGTATATAGCCGCTCCTGGTAGGACTTTGGCAAAAGAAAAGGATTTCGAAAGAAACGTCGTCTGCATAGCCAGACCAAAAATTTCAAAATCAATTGAAAATCTGAGTACAAAACTAGGTCTTTTTGAAAATCACGCATCAAATTCCCTCGGGTCTATAGCCCACGAGAATAATCGAAGACCAGAAGTGAATCCCCTTGAGGAAGATCCCACTTCTGAGCTCCTAGAATTTCATAAAATTCTCAATTTTGAAAGACCTTCCAATTCAGTAGGAGGAGATTTCATAGAGGTAAACCTAGGGAGTGATTCAAATCCCAAATCCATCAAAATAGGCGCATGCTTGCATGAACATAAAAGATCAGCATTCATTGCATTTCTACGAACCTATTTAGATGTGTTTGCATGGACGTATGAAGACATGTCGGGCATAGAGCCCAGCATTGTCGAGCATTGTCTTCCCTTAGATGTGGATGTAAAACCCATAAAGCAGAAGCTTAGGAAAATACACCCAAATGTACACACGCAAGTCAAAGAGGGTTTAGAAGATCTGTTAAAAGCCAGACCCATTGCGTATTCTGATTGGTTGTCAAATATCATTGTAGTTCGAAAAACCAATGGGAAAATTCGAATATGCATCGATTTCAGAAACCTAAATAAAGCCACTCCAAAGGATAATTATCCTTTACCAAACATAGATTTGATAGTCGATAGTACTGCAAATCACGAAATGTTTTCATTTATGGATGGCTATTTGTAGACGCGCGAAAATCCTCGCCTCTCGCCTTTTTAGGGCTTTAAGTGGATCCTCTCGTGTGTCTAAGGCCTATTTATATAAACAGGGCATGCCAGCTAGCTTAGCTAAGCTAGCGAAGATATATTTTAAGCTGACTTCTAATCATGGCGACTGTGAGCAAGTGAGCTCTTGTCGTCACAGACATTCTTGCACCGATGCACAAGGGTCAGTCTGTACGCTTTGAAAAATCGAGTTTTGGGGGTATAGAAAGCCTACGAAGCGGTTCGAGGTGTTTAATTCGGGTCTTTTAGATAACCGAAGGGAAATAACCGAAGGGAAATGACTTGTAATGTAAATGTCGAAGGGAGATATGTATATAGGGTATATACATGCCCTTACTTGGGTCTTGCAAATAAGAGTGAAGGCTCAATGTGGGTGCATGCTTGAATTGAAAGACTTACACACACGACATGAAATGAAACCCAAATATAACTTGCAGTATGGCCTTGATTAAGGTCTTGGGAATAAGAGCGAAAGCTCAATGTGTGTGAGTGCTTGAATTGAAGTACTACGCACACAACATGAAATTAAACCCAAATAGTATAACACGGCCCTTACTTGGGTCTTTCAAATAAGAGCGAAGGCTCAATGTGTGTGAGTGCTTGAATTGAAAGACTTACACACATGACATGAAATGAAAACCCAAATAGTATAGCTCGGCCCTTACTTGGGTCTTTCAAATAAGAGCGAAGGCTCAATGTGTGTGAGTGCTTGAATTGAAAGACTTACACACACGACATGAAATGAAAACCCAAATGGTATAGCTCGGCCCTTACTTGGGTCTTTCAAATAAGAGCGAAGGCTCAATGTGTGTGAGTGCTTGAATTGAAAGACTTACACACACGACATGAAATGAAAACCCAAATAGTATAGCTCGGCCCTTACTTGGGTCTTTCAAATAAGAGCGAAGGCTCAATGTGTGTGAGTGCTTGAATTGAAAGATAACACACCCAACTTAAGCAAAACCCTATCAAAATTAAAGTATATATATATTTATGTATTAGGGGCTGATTAGGCCCGTGTGTGCTCAAAATCGTGCACAATTAAGAGAGTGCACGTGTGTGTGGGTGTGCCAAGCCACGTTATTACAAGCGGGGGGAGACTATGCCCCGTTATTACAACCCCGTATCGAATTAAATCTTAAGCAAGTATACAACTAAGGACCGAGTTAGGCACTTACTAATAGCTGGTCCGAAGATGCCTTGCTTGAGCGTGGGCTTAGCCTTCGCCTTGGGCTGCAAAAGGGAGCTCCGCGAGGTTGAACGGCAAGGAGAGGTGCTGGCCGGATGTCTTTGGTGCGCAGAAGAGGCGCCTTGAAGATGGCCGGCTACTAAGGATGGGCTGGTTTTGGTGTGTTGGACTAAAGGAGCCTAAGTAAGGTCACTAGGGAGAGTGTAGTGTTGGGGAGTATGGCACTAAAGGGGAGCCTAACGGAAGGTCTAATGGAGCACCTAAGGTTGGCGGGTGGCTGGCCAAAAGAAGAGGTGACAGTCGGTTGGAGTAGCCGACTAGGGGAACTTGATGGTGGCGGGCTGCTAGGGTGGCTAGGAGAGATGGAAGGAAAGGGAACTAGCTAGGAGATGGGGTAAGGTGGCAGTGGGTGTAGTGGGGTGATATGGGCAGGTTTTAGGGAGTCGGATGGGGTAGCCGGGTGTAACTAGGGTGTCTAGGTAGTGGCGGGTAGTTAGGGTGGTTATGGCCTAGCCGAGTGGGAATGGTGGCGGCAAGTGGCTGGTATTAGGGTGATATGATAGTGGGTTAGGTGGCTGAGAGTGGAGAGGGAGTGGAGAAGGAGTAAGGTGGAGTGTATGGTACTAACCGAGTGAAGAGGCGGTGGGTGGTTGAGGGGGCAACCGGATGTGGGGGATCGGCTGGTTCGGCCGGATGAAGGGGATGGCGACGGATGGATGGGGAGTGGTGGAGCAAGTGGTGCACGGTGGTGGCTGGCGGTGGTGCAGGCGGAGGCTGGCTGTGGAGCAAGTGGAAGTGGAGAAGAGGTGATCGGCTGGGAATGGGGGACCCGAGATAGGACCCTTGGAGCTTGGAGATGGGAAAAACCCGCCCCAAAGCGGGGGTTTATATAGGGCTACAAGAGGCGGTTGGGGTTGGTATTAGGGTAGTGGTTGGGTGGTCTAGGGGTGGTGGTATGGTGGTAAGGTGTGCTAGTATTAGGGTAGGGCCAGATATTTTAAATAAAAGGGGTTTGGGTAGGTTGTGTGCTAGGGGTGGTTTAGAGGTTTAGGGTTTAGCTAGGTGGGTTGGTTTTAGGGTGAGGTTTAGTGAGGTAGGTTAGGTGATTAGGCTAGGATTAGGTTAGGTTTAGGGAAATTAACCTAGGTTTAGGGAAGGATTAGGGAAGTGGGTTAGGTGATTAGGTTGGGATTAGGCCGGGATTAGGGAAGTGGGTTAGGTGATTAGGTTAGGATTAGGGTCGGATTAGGGTAGAAGGCTAGGATTAGGTGTTTTTGGTTAGGTTTAGGTGAAGGAGCTCCCTTTGCATGGCCCATAGACCCTAATCATATCATGTTGGTGCAGCCCTAGGTTAGGTTTTGGCTAATTACAAGCTTAAACCCACTTAATTAGGCTAACCCACATGATTAACCCCAAACTTGACACACAAGTCAAGCTTAATTACAACACACACTTGATCTTATCCTCCCCCACTCTCTCTCATGCCCATAATCCCACGTGAAATTCAAGTGGGCCCTACCTCCATTTATGAGAAGGTGATGTGGGCCATGGATATGGATATTGGATTGGATCTCTGGATCCAAATCCAAGTCCACACTTGGGTTTGGATTTGGATCTGGATATATATGGTCCAAATCCAATCCAAACTGAATTCTGACTCCTTCGAGCTGTGTTCGAAATGAACGGTTTGTGCAAGGCCTGACAGCATCAGTACTCCGTCTACGTTGGGTCTTCGCCAACATGATCGTCTGCCTCTGTTTTCGCCTTTCGGAGATGACTTCAAATGATGTTTTGATGATAACAGAGTCTTGGACGTTCGAGATCCTGGGGGTGAATTTGATATGAGAGTTGCTGTGTCGGGCTTGACATGTGTTCCGGTTCCGGGCTCTCTTTGGTTTTTCTGGTCCTGTCTTGATCAGGCCAAGCTGCTTCAGGGTTTCAAAACATGTTTTAAAAAGGTTTTTAAAGCCATATTATATATTTTTGAAATACAGAGTTCAAAACATATGTACAGGGTTATCTGGAAGGCTCCTGGGTTTCCAGACTCAAAATGGCCCTTTGGGGCTACTTTTACAAAACCAGATTTGTTTTGAGGAATTCGTGGGATTTTGGGGTGTTTACAGATGCCCTTCTTTGGCCTTGTCCAAATCGATTTGGATAAGGGCAAAGATGACAAACACCCCTTTCAATGTCTCCCTAGATCTAGCCACGAAGAATATGGGATCGTCCCCATTTTTAGCAAAATCTCGATTTACAAACTCTGGTAGGAGGAGATATCACGCCAAAGGGATCTGCTATGGAATCTGGTCTTAAATGGGATCATGTTTATGCAAGTATCATGCATGGAATGCAGATGACATGGGTGTGGTGCCAACAGTGGCGACCTCCCAGAGACCAGATGTGGTCGAACTCTAGAGACTTATAAGGCCTACTGCTCTAAGTGAGAAAATCCTATGTTGTTCGATGTTCGATTTTTCAAAACTTATTTACAAAATTTATTTATAAAAGGGGACAACTGTCTTGAGTCTCGACCCTAAGGATCTCGAGCTCTTCGTGTTTGCCCTTGTTTGAGTCTTAACACTCGATTATCTAGCGGAGGTTTTATAAGAAAACAAGTTATATTTCCAATTCCTACGCCTTACTCGAAACGTCGAATTCTCAAACAAGATGAAATTACAACAACAACAACAACAACTAAGCCTTTTCCCATACTAGACGGGGTCGGCTACATGGATTCTTTGTTTCCACAGATCCCTATCGTGTGCCATGTTAGTAGTTAACTCCCAATAAGCTAGATCATTCTTTATTGTTTCTTTCCAACACTTTTGTGGTCGTCCTCTACCTCTTTTAATACTTTCCAAATTTAGTTTTTCTACCCTTCTTACAGGTTCTTCTTCTGATCTTCGTTCTATATGTCCAAACCATCTTAAACGATGTTCTCTCATTTTATCCTCTATTGGTGCCACTCCTAATTTGTTTCTAATAACCTCATTATGTATACGGTCTTTTCTTGTATGACCACTCATCCATCTCAACATCTTCATTTCTGTCAGAGACATCTTTTGTACATGTTGATGATTAACTGCCCAACACTCAGAACCATAAAACATGGTAGGCCTAATTGCTGCTCTATAATATTTACCTTTTAATTTTAATGGTATCTTCTTATCACAAAGAATACCTGATGCTCCTCTCCATTTTAACCAACCAGCATTAATTCTATGTGTAACATCTCCATCAATTCTTCCATCACTTTGAAAAATTGGCCCTAGGTATTTAAAACTTTCCTTTTGGAGAATGCAATGTGTGCCAATTTTAATTTCTATGTCCTCTGAAGTAGCCAAATGATCAAACTTACATTCCATATATTCTGTCTTTGTTCTACTAAGTCGGAGGCCTTTGCTTTCTAATGTTTCTCTCCATAGTTCTAATTTTCTATTAACTTTTTCCTTAGACTCCTCCACTAATACAATGTCATATGCAAATAACATACACCAAGGTACTTCATCTTGAATATGTTTTGTTAACTCATCCATCACCATTATAAATAAGTATGGACTTAAAGTTGATCCTTGATGTAACCCAATATTAACTTCAAAGAAGTCTGTCGTTCCTTCATGAGTCCTCACACATGTTTTTGCACCATCATACATGTCTCTTATAAGGTTAATATATGTCAATGGGATACCTCTTTTTTCCAAAGTTCTCCAAAGAACCTCTCTCAGTACCCTATCATAAGCTTTTTCTAGATCAATAAATATCATGTGAAGGTCTTTCTTTTTTGCTCTAAAATGTTCCATAAGACGTCTCAAAAGGTGAATCGCTTCAATAGTAGATCTGCCTGGCATAAATCCAAATTGGTTCTGTGTTGTACTTGATACTTGTCTTAACCTACGTTCGATAATTCTTTCCCATAATTTCATAGTATGACTCATTAACTTGATACCTCGATAATTCGCACAATTTTGAATGTCTCCCTTGTTCTTATATATGGGTATAAGTGTACTTGTTCTCCATTCCTCGGGCATCTTTTGGTTTTTCCATATTTCATTAAATAGCCTTGTGAGCCAAGTGATTCCTATTTCTCCTAGTATTTTCCAAACTTCTATAGGAATATTATCTGGTCCTACCGATTTACCACTCTTCATATGTTTAAGAGCCTCTTTGACTTCATTCTTTTGAATACGTCGGTAGAAATTGTGGTTTATATACTTTTCTGACTTGGCTAAATCTCCTAAACTAATACTAACATCTTTATTTTCATTAAAAAGACTATAAAAATAGTTTTTCCATCTATTTCTTATATCATCATTTGCCACTAGAATTTTTTCCTCCTCGTCTTTTATGCATCTAACATAATTAAGATCTTTAGTTTTCTTATCTCTAGCCCTAGCTATCCTAAAAATATCTCTTTCACCCTCTTTTGAGTTGAGTTTTTTATATAAGTCATCCCAAATCTTAGCTTTTGCTTCACTAACGGCCTTTTTCGCTTCCTTCTTTGCTTTCTTATAAGCTTCTAAAGTTTCACTAGTTTTCTTAGCATAATGTAATTTGTAACATGCCCTCTTTGCCTTGATTTTATTTTGTACTACTTCACTCCACCACCAAGCTTCTTTTTGTGTCGGTACACCTCCCTTAGATACCCCTAACACATCTTTTGCCACTTTCCTAATATGTATAGCCATATTGTTCCACATATTACAGGGTGTGCCAACATAATTCCAAACATCTCCTTGAAGGACTTTCTGTTTAAATATATCTTCTTTCTCGCTTTTGAGGTTCCACCATTTAGTCCGAATAGCTCGATGCACTCTTTTCTTCTTTGTCCACTTTTTTATTTGTAAATCCATAACTAAAAGTCGATGTTGGGTGGTTAAGCTTTCTCCTGGAATTACCTTACAATCTTTACAACACGCTCTATCTTTTTTTCGACAAAGAAAGTAATCAATTTGTGTTTGTGATAAGCCACTCTTATAAGTAATTAAATGTTCATCTCGTTTTTTGAAGATTGTATTGACTACAAAGAGATCAAATGACATAGCAAAATTTAAAATCGCCCTACCTTCCTCGTTTATATCCCCAAAACCAAAGTTTCCATGAATCCCTTGATATCCTAATGCCTCTTTACTGACATGTTCATTTAAATCTCCTCCTAAACAAATCATCTCCCTTTGTGGAATCTTTTGAAACACCTTATCTAACTCTTCCCAAAAAACTGTCTTTATACTATCTTCTAGTCCTACTTGGGGTGCGTAAGCACAAACTATATTCAAAACCTCTGCTCCTAACACTAATTTCAACGTCATGATTTGGTCCCCAAACAAGATGAAATTCAAGTAAGTAAATCCTATTTTTACTTTAGGATTCCTCGAAATGAACCATGCTTTAGCTTGGGATAAGCCAGGGATGGGAAAGAGATACCACGGTCCCTTCTGAAGCGTCCCGTGGTTTTAAGGCATAGAAGGCGGAAAACTGCTCTTTTTGAGCTTTTTGGCCTCTTTTTCCTTTTTTTTTTCATAGAGGGTCACCCTTTGGGAGTATTTTTTCTTTAATCCCTCTTTTTCACAAGAGAATCGATTTTTCTTTTGAATTCTGGTTTCTTTCTTTTGGAAAGAGACTTTTGAATGGGAAATTCCCTTTGTTTGGGCCTTCGTTTTCCTTTTGGAAGGAGAAGAGAAGAGGGGAGGACTTATCCCAAGCCTACACTCGATTCATTCCAGATCGGCCTATTTAGAAATAGCACGTACTACTTGCAAGTATCTTGCTATATTGAACTAGGCCTTTCTTTGTAAGAAGAAGGATTTTGAAATGTAACCACGATTTTGAAGACTCCACTCCTTCACAAGTGCGAATTCTCTCACTCAGGGTCACCCGACTTTGCCTTTGCACCTTATTTTTGTGTCTCAAGGAAGCTATCCCTATAATTTTCGAAAACTGGAATTTAACCCAAATCCTACACATGATACTTTTTTAAGTATTGGATATTGATAGGATCTGCTAAATTCCTACCTTCTACATCGATCAACCAATCGAATTGTTCGTGGTGGTTGCTCGTACAACATAGGGTCCATCCCACTTGGGCACCACTTTCTGAGTGGATGTGGGCCACGATAGTGAATGATTTTCAAAACTAGATCCCCCACTTCAAAGTGGCGAGGTCTCATGTGTTTGCCATAATGTCGGGCTATCCTTTGCCGGTATGCACGAGCATGATCCATGGCAAGGAGTTGCCTCTCATCTAGCAAATCTAGTTCGGCCATCCTAGCATGCTGAAGCGTCTCTAGGGGGAGGTCGAGTGTAATAGATGTATCAAATGAATGTAGTTGAGTATGAATGGGAAGAATGGCGTTTGTGCCATAGACCAATTCGAATGGTGTGGCATTCGTGGGAGATCGGATGGAAGTCCTATAAGCCCATAAGGCTTCATCCAGCTTCTCATGCCACGTCCTACCCTTCTCCAAGGTTTTCTCAATTATACTAATGAGAGTCTTGTTTGTGGCTTCGACTTGGCCGTTGCCTTGAGGGTAGTAGGGTGAAGAGAAGTGGTGAGTTATGCCATACGTGTTGCACAACTTAACCATCTGCTCGTTCTTGAATGGGGTGCCATTATCAGACACAAGGTCTCGTGGAACCCCAAATCGAGCCAAGATATTCCTCCGAATGAAAGCCACCACATGTTGCCCCATCACATTGGTTAGGGAAATGGCTTCCACCCACTTGGAGAAATACTCCGTGGCTGCTAAAATAAACCGATGCCCATTCGAGGCTTTTGGAAATATTGGGCCTATAATGTCAAACGCCCACATGGTAAATGGCCAGGGGCTGACCACGGAATGCAATGCAGATGAAGGGATATGAATGGCGTGCCCATGCACTTGGCATGGATGACACTTCCTAACATGATCGTGACAATCCTTTTTAAGGGTGGACCAAAAATAGCCCCCTCTAAGTATTTTCATTGCCATCATGTTGGCATTAACATGACCTCCACATTCTACATCATGGAATTCATGCATCACTACCTTAGCCTCCTCTAGGTCGATACACCTAAGTAGAATGCCGGTAAAACTCTTTTTGTATAAAACCCCACCCAGAATGGTGTATTGGGTCGAAATTTTACGGATGAATGCCTTATCTTTGGATGTGGCATCCTCGGCGAATCCCCCATTTTCTAAAAATTATTTTATGTCATAAAACCAGGGTTTTTCAATAGACTCGGGGTTATTTTAGCAAATGTCCAAGTCGTGTGTGGATGGGTGGGGCGCATGCCATATTTCCAAAGATCTGGTCCCTGAAATGGGATCGACCTTCAGGGCTGAACCCAAGGAGGAGAGGGCATTGGCGATGCCATTGTCCTCTCTTCCTACGTGTGTGAGTTTACACGATTGGAAAGATTGGACCAATCGAGTGGCCAACTCGTGATGTGGAAGTAATTTTTCATTTCGTACTTGCCAAATTTTCAAAACCTGGTTTATGACAAGGAGCGAATCTCCAAAGACCTCGATGCATGATGCCCCTAGAGTTTTCGAAATCCTAAAGCCTTGTATGAGTGCTTCATACTCAGCTACGTCGTTGGAACATTCGAAATCTAAGCAGACTGCTATAGGAATCTCGCCCTTTTCAGGGGAGATTAGGATGACCCCAGCGCCAGCCCCTCGTTGGTTTCGTGCCCCATCGAAGTGCATCTTCCACACTTGGTTTTCGAAATTGTTTGCCAAAATGTGGTTTTGAAAGTGGTTTTGTAATATTCCTTCATCAGGCATTTCAATAAGCGTGGGATATGCGTCCTCTAAGGGGAACTCAGCCACGTAATCTGCTAGGGCTTGCCCCTTAATGGAGATCTGGTGATGGTATTTCAGATCATACTCCATTAGAAGGAGTTGCCATTTTCCCAATCTACCCGTGAGAATGGGTTTTTCGAACAAGTGCTTGATTGGATCAAGCTTGGACACTATCCAGATATCATGATCTAGGAAATAGTGTCTGAATTTCTGGCAGGCCCAGACTAGGGCCAAGCACGTCTTCTCCATGGCTTGATAATTTCATTCATAAGCTAAGAGAGTTTTCGAAATATAGTAGATGGCATACTCCTTATGGGTGTCATTCTCGTATTGAGCAAATAGGGCTCCTAAAGCATTCGCATGCACGGAGATGTAAAGCAAAAGCGGTTTTCCTTGTTTTGGAGGGTTCAAAACGGGGGGATTAACCAAGTATGCCTTCAGTCTCTCGAAGGACTTTTGGCATTCGTCATCCCATAAGAATTTTGTGCCCTTCCTCAACAGTTTGTTGAAGAGTTCGCATCTAGTCGCCAGATTCGATATGAATCGGTGAACGGATTGTAAACGACCCTGAAGGCTACGGATTTGAGTGAGATTGGAGGGTGGAGCCATGTCTATGATGGCTCGACACTTAGAGGGGTTGACTTCTATACCCCTTTGGCTCACCATAAAGCCCAAAAGCTTCCCTGATTCTACCCCGAATACACATTTTTGAGGGTTTAACTTTACTTTGTAAAGCCTAAGCCTTTCGAAAATCTTTTGCAAACATTCGATATGAGTGCATCGGGTTTTGGATTTTGCCAAGAGATCATCTACATACACTTCTACGAGCTCATGAATTTGATCATGGAAGATCATGGTCATGGCTCGTTGGTATGTTGCGCCGGCATTTTTCAAACCAAAGGGCATGACTGTATAGCAGTACGTGCCCCATGGGGTTGTGAAGGCGGTCTTACCCTGATCTCGTGGACTTAGTTTAATTTGATTATAGCCTGAATAGCCATCCATAAATGAAAACATTTCATGATTTGCAGTACTATCGACTATCAAATCTATGTTTGGTAAAGGATAATTACCCTTTGGAGTGGCTTTATTCAGGTTTCTAAAATCGATGCATATTCGAATTTTTCCATTGGTTTTTCGAACTACAACGATATTTGACAACCAATCAGAATACGCAATGGGTTTTATAAATCCGGCTTTTAACAGATCTTCTAAACTCTCTTTGACTTGCGTGTGTACATTCGGGTGTATTTTCCTAAGCTTCTGCTTTATGGGTTTTACACATACATCTAAGGGAAGACGATGCTCGACAATGCTGGGGTCTATGCCCCGCATGTCTTCATACGTCCATGCAAACACATCTAAATAGGTTCGTAGAAATGCAATGAATGCTAACCTTTCAGTTTCATGCAAGCATGCGCCTATTTTGATGGATTTGGGATTGGAATCATCCCCTAGGTTCACCTCTATGAAATCTCCTCCTAATGATTGGGAAGGTCTTTCAAAATCGAGAATTTTATGAAATTCTGGGAGCTCAGAGGTAGGATCTTCCTCAAGGGGATCCACTTCTGGGCTTTGATCATTCTCGTGGGCTATAGACCCGAGGGAATTTGATGCGTGATTTTCAAAAAGACCTGGTTTTGTACTTGGATTTTCAAGTGATTTTGAAATTCTTGGTCTGGCTATGCAGACGACATTTCCTTCGAAATCCTTTTCTTTTGCCAAAGTCCTACTAGGAGCAGCTATATACAAAATCTTTTTGGTATTTTCCAAATTTTCGATTTTTTTGGGTTTTTGTAAAACAAGAACCTTGGAAACTATACAAAGCACTCTTTTTTCGAGTTTTTGTTTTTCCATTGTTTTTGGTTTTTCTTGTTTTTCGATTTTTTTGATTTTAAACTTTTCAAATGTTTTTGTATTTTTATAAAAGGGATCTTCCGTCATACCTACAAAGGGAAAACACTACGGGTTAGACTCGAAATAGGAGATCTAAATCGTAGGTCTCTTCTAAGACAGGTTCCGGGGCACCCTTGACCCAGGTGGTCACAGGGGGTGGCTCCGGCGGTATTCGGGGAGTATAGCCGATCCCATATCGGCTTGGATTGGCCCTAGGAAGGATGGGCTCTAGGAGACCCTGGTTCTGTGCCCCTAGACTCTTGTAGGGCGTGTAGCCCATGTTCAACAACATGTTCCACGACTTTCTATTTTTTGAAAAGATGTGGTACAAGTCGTGGTCCTGGAACATGCTGTCATCCATATTGTGCTCATATGGCCTCTTGTCCAGGGGCTTTGGAATTGGGGAACGCTTCGGTTTTCCTAGAAGGGTTAGAATCAGGAGGGGGCCTGCTTTGGGCGGCCCCTTCACACATACAACCTTCCTAGGGTTGTTTAACACGAGCTGAGGTGGCTCGATCACAATTTGCCCCAAGTTAGCCTCATGGGCCTGGGAGCTCGATAAACGAGGGGAGTTTATGATCCCCTGAAGCTGTGGGTGACTCTCACCTAGGATCACTACGACCTGGTCCCAAAAAGGGATCTTAACACACCTGTGGAAGGTGGATGGCACAGCGCACAAGTTGTGTATCCAGGGTCTTCCCAGCAACAGGTTATAATGGGGGTGGATGTCCAAGACATGGAACACCCCCATGTGTGTGATCCCTCCCGTTTCTATTGGGAGTTCGATGGATCCTAACGGCCTAGATGCATTCCCATCGTATCTAGTGATAACGATGGGGCTTGGGTTCACTGAAGTCAAGGTGACTCCGATTTTATACGCCACATGAAGTGGAAGGATGTTGAGCCCTCCTCCACCATCGACTAGGCACCTGTCCAGAGAGTGGTTGTTCATAACCACCTCGATATGCAGGGCCTGGTTGTGGGATTCGTAGGGCCTATCTACATCATCTTTCGAGAAAGTGATGGGCGATTTTGCTCCTAATAAAGCCACTTGGGCAAACAAGGATTCCGAACTGATGTTCGAATCAACCTTGGCCCTTTCTAGAATTTTCTCTAATACAAGTGTATGCCTAGGCGAGGTTTGTATAAGCTCTAGGATAGACATGTGAATAGGAATCTTTGAAAGGTGGTTTTCGAAGTCATAAGGATTTAGGATGACTTTGTCCTTATCTGCTTTTGGTAGAACACTAGGGATACATGCTTTTGAGGGGCCAAGCACACTGACCACCTTTTGAGCACCTTAAAGGTGCAGGGGTTGATAGATCCTCCTGGATCTAGTCACTTCCCCCACGACCAACCTAGGGTTCGCGCTAAATTTGGCTCCAAGGATGAGCTGAGGAGAACCTTGGATTTTCAAAACTGGTTTTGCCAGGGTTTCCACTTTCGGTGGTCCCTGAATGACAACTTGGGCTGGCTTCTTGTACAGTACAAGAGTGGGCGCACAAGTGGGTCGACCAGGCTCTGGTTTTTGTGCTAGTTCCTTAGAAATGGTGAGGGTACATACCTCCTTTCCTTTTCCACTGCCACTGGCGTGTTTGGGAAAGGGTTCTTTGAAGATGGCTTGAGGTGGCTCAGGTTTCGCAGTGACCTGGAGCCAGTCTTCTGCTATCAAGTTCTCAATTTTATTTAAAAGGGAGAAACAGCGTTTGGTATCATGGCCTTTGAGCCGATGATACTTACAAAATCGGTTTAAATACCCCCCTTTGGAAGTGACTCCTTCGGGGATTTCGGGGAGTTCTATCATGCCTTAGGCAAGTAGGAGGTCTAGGACCTCCGACATAGGTTGCCCCAGCGGTGTATATTCCTGTTTTTCAATCGATTTTTGAAAGGTTCACTCCCTCTTGTTTTCTAATTTTTCAAAATTTTTGGAAGTACCTGCCACGCCTGGATCCACCCGAACATTGGCGATTTTATGGGGCTTTGCCCCTTTGTCCATCGTGGGTAGCCCGTATGTGATGGGCTTTTCCAAGCGGGTTTTAGAAACGGTACTTCCTTTCTACAAGTGATCGTATGTCCCTTTTCTCAAGTTGGTTTCGAAAAGGGAGGCCTTTTTGATCAACTTATGGAAAGTTGAGATCTCATCGAGCGAGAGAAGGGTTTTTAACTCGCTTTTAAAGTTATCCAGGATGAGCATGACTGCGCATCCTTCGGATATGGGCTCTCGCACTTGGCCCAAAAGTGACCTCCATCTTATAATGAAGGCATGTACGTCTTCGTTTATGCCTTGCTTTGTATCCCTTAAGGTATTCAGAGTCGGCGTGACTTCTACGTTATGTGCAAACCTTTGCATGAAGCAGTTCGCTAACTCTTCAAAAGTAGCGAACTGGCTTAAGTCGTAGGAAGCCAGCCATTTGGCAGCTGTGCCTTTAAGGGATAAAGGGAACCAATACACCCATTTCATCGAGTCCTTTTTCTTCTTATGGGCTCGACGCGAGAAAAGCTGCAAGTGAGACCTAGGGTCTCCCATGCCATCATACCGATGGAAGTTCGGTATTTCATCGTCACTATCTGTTTCATAATCCATAGGAAGGAAATCATACAGGGCGTAGCTTCTTTTTTCTTTATTCTGCCCTTTTAGCAACTGTTGTAGGGCTTTACGGTCCTTTTGTGTGAAGGACTCGTGGTATTGGTTGCCTTCCATTATGGAGGCCTCTTTATGCTTATGAGGTTTTTCAGATTTTTTCTTAGGCCTTTGTTCACCGTTTGATGAACACGAATCGCCTACTTCAGCCTCTTGGCTGAGAGCATCGATTTTGGCCTCAAACTCCCTTCTCAGGTCCTCGATCTCATCTAGTTTTATTTTGTTTTTGAAAATCCTCCTAGAGTGAGAACTTCATGCGCATGAGCCTTGGCTCGACACTTCACTTGGATTGGATTTTCACATGCTTTTCAAGCTTTTTCAAAATTTCCTAAGTACAAGCAAAGAAAATAAGTTAAAAACGACACCTTTTTAACAAAATTTTTCGCAAGCTCCTAACTTAAAAACTCGATTTTTGAAAGGCTCATGTCCCATCGGGTGTGCCAATCTCTGTAGACGCGCGAAAATCCCCGCCTCTCGCCTTTTTAGGGCTTTAAGCGGATCCTCTCGTGTGTCTAAGGCCTATTTATATAAACAGAGTGTGCCAGCTAGCTTACCTAAGCTAGCGAAGATATATTTTAAGCTGACTTCAAATTGTGGCGACTGTGAGCAAGTGAGCTCTTGTCGTCGCAGACCTTCTTGCACCGATGCGCAAGGGTCAGTCTGTACGCTTTGAAAAATTGAGTTTTGGGGGTATAGAAAGCCTACGAAGCGGTTCGAGGTATTTAATTCGGGTCTTTTAGATATGATTGCAAATTTTAGATCACGTGGATTTGCACGTGCCTAAGTCTTTCTTTTTATCCCTTTATGGGCCACCTAGTTTGTGTGTTATGAACACTCCACTACATGGGCGAATTTGAGCGGGAGTACGGGGCTTGCTTCGATGCAATATGCATCCTACCTCGTGGTATGGCGTAGATGCGATGCAAACTCACGCTACTCCAAAGGGAAAACCCGAATGTAAAGACAATGCCGAAGGGAAATAACCGAAGGGAAATGACTTGTAATGTAAATGCCGAAGGGAGATATGTATATAGGGTATATACGTGCCCTTACTTGGGTCTTGCAAATAAGAGCGAAGGCTCAATGTGGGTGCGTGCTTGAATTGAAAGACTTACACACACGACATGAAATGAAACCCAAATATAACTAGCAGTATGGCCTTGATTAAGGTCTTGGGAATAAGAGTGAAAGCTCAATGTGTGTGAGTGCTTTAATTGAAGTACTACGCACACAACATGAAATTAAACCCAAATAGTATAACACGGCCCTTACTTGGGTCTTTCAAATAAGAGCGAAGGCTCAATGTGTGTGAGTGCTTGAATTGAAAGACTTACACACACGACATGAAATGAAAACCCAAATAGTATAGGTCGGCCCTTACTTGGGTCTTTCAAATAAGAGGGAAGGCTCAATGTGTGTGAGTGCTTGAATTGAAAGACTTACACACACGACATGAAATGAAAACCCAAATAGTATAGCTCAGCCCTTACTTGGGTCTTTCAAATAAGAGCAAAGGCTCAATGTGTGTGAGTGCTTGAATTGAAAGACTTACACACACGACATGAAATGAAAACCCAAATAGTATAGCTCGGCCCTTACTTGGGTCTTTCAAATAAGAGCGAAGGCTCAATGTGTGTGAGTGCTTGAATTGAAAGACAACACACCCAACTTAAGCAAAACCCTACGAAAATTAAAGTATATATATATATTTATGTATTAGGGGCTGATTAGGCCCGTGTGTGTTCAAAATCGTGCACAATTAAGAGAGTGCACGTGTGTGTGGGTGTGCCAAGCCACGTTATTACAAGCGGAGGGAGACTATGCCCCGTTATTACAACCCCGTATCGAATTGAATCTTAAGCAAGTATACAACTAAGGACCGAGTTAGGCACTTACTAATAGCTGGTCCAAAGATGCCTTGCTTGAGCGTGGGTTTGACCTTCGCCTTGGGCTGCAAAAGGGAGCTCCGTGAGGTTGAACGGCAAGGGGAGGTGCTGGTCGGATGTCTTTGGTGCACGGAAGAGGCGCCTTGAAGATGGCCGGCTACTAAGGATGGGCTGGTTTTGGTGTGTTGGGCTAAAGGAGCCTAAGTAAGGTCACTAGGGAGAGTGTAGTGTTGGGGAGTATGGCACTAAAGGGGAGCCTAAGGGAATGTCTAATGGAGTACCTAAGGTTGGCGGGTGGCTGGCCGAAAGAAGAGGTGACAGTCGGTTGGAGTGGCCGACTAGGGGAACTTGATGGTGGCGGGCTGCTAGGGTGGCTAGGAGTGGTGGAAGGGAAGGGAACTAGCTAGGAGATGGGGTAAGGTGGCAGTGGGTGTATATGGGCAGGTTTTAGGGAGTCGGATGGAGTAGCCGGGTGTAACTAGGGTGTCTAGGTAGTGGCGGGTAGTTAGGGTGGTTATGGCCTGGCCGAGTGGGAATGGTGGCGGCAAGTGGCTGGTATTAGGGTGATATGATAGTGGGTTAGGTGGCCGAGAGTGGAGAGGGAGTGGAGAAGGAGTAAGGTGGAGTGTAGGGTACTAACCGAGTGAAGAGGCGGTGGGTGGTTGAGGGGGCAGCCGGATGTGGGGGATCGGCTGGTTCGGCCGGATGAAGGGGATGGCGACGGATGGATGGGGAGTGGTGGAGCAGGTGGTGCATGGTGGTGGCTGGCGGTGGCGCAGGCGGAGGCTGGCTGTGGAGCAAGTGGAAGTGGAGAAGAGGTGATCGGCTGGGAATGGGGGACCCGAGATAGGACCCTTGGAGCTTGGAGATGGGAAAAACCCGCCCCAAAGGGGGGGGTTTATATAGGGCTGCAAGGGGCGGTTGGGGCTGGTATTAGGGTAGTGGTTAGGCGGTCTAGGGGTGGTGGTATGGTGGTAAGGTGGGCTGGTATTAGGGTAGGGCCAGATATTTTAAATACAAGGGGTTTGGGTAGGTTGTGTGCTAGGGGTGGTTTAGAGGTTTAGGGTTTAGCGAGGTGGGTTGGTTTTAGGGTGAGGTTTAGTGAGGTAGGTTAGGTGATTAGGCTAGGATTAGGTTAGGTTTAGGGAAATTAACCTAGGTTTAGAGAAGGATTAGGGAAGTGGGTTAGGTGATTAGGTTGGGATTAGGCCGGGATTAGGGAAGTGGGCTAGGTGATTAGGTTAGGATTAGGACCGGATTAGGGTAGAAGGCTAGGATTAGGTGTTTTTGGTTAGGTTTAGGTGAAGGAGCTCCCTTTGCATGGCCCATAGACCCTAATCATATCATGTTGGTGCAGCCCTAGGTTAGGTTTTGGCTAATTACAAGCTTAAACCCACTTAATTAGGCTAACCCACATGATTAACCCCAAACTTGACACACAAGTCAAGCTTAATTACAACACACACTTGATCTTATCCTCCCCCACTCTCTCTCATGCCCATAATCCCACGTGAAATTCAAGTGGGCCCCACCTCCATTTATGAGAAGGTGATGTGGGCCATGGATATGGATATTGGATTGGATCTCTGGATCCAAATCCAAGTCCACACATGGGTTTGGATTGCGATCTGGATATATATGGTCTAGATCCAATCCAAACTAAATTCTGACTCCTTCGAGCTGTGTTCGAAATGAACGGTTTATGTGGGGCCTGACAGCATCAGTACTCCGTCTGCATTGGGTCTTCGCCAACATGATCGTCTGCCTCTGTTTTCGCCTTTCGGAGATGACTTCAAATGATGTTTTGATGATAAAAGGGTCTTGGACCTTCGAGATCCTGGGGGTGAATTTGATATGAGAGTTGTTGTGCCGGGCTTGACATGTGTTCCGGTTCCGCGCTCTCTTTGGCTTTTCTGGTCTTGTCTTGATCAGGCCAAGCTGCTTCGAGGTTTCAAAACATGTTTTAAAAAGGGTTTTAAAACCATATTATATATTTTTGAAACACAGAGTTCAAAACATATGTACAGGGTTATCTGGAAGGCTCCTAGGTTTCCAGACTCAAAATGGCCCTTTGGGGCTGCTTTTACAAAACCAGATTTGTTTTGAGGAATTCGTGGGATTTCGGGGTGTTTACACTATTCAGGCTATAATCAAATCAAACTAAGTCCACGAGATCAGGGTAAGACCGCCTTCACAACCCCATGGGGCACGTACTGCTATACTGTCATGCCCTTTGGTTTGAAAAATGCCGGCGCAACATACCAACGAGCCATGACCACGATCTTCCATGATCAGATTCATGAGCTCATAGAAGTGTATGTAGATGATCTCTTGGCAAAATCCAAAACCTGATGCACTCATATCGAATGTTTGCAAAAGATTTTTGAAAGGCTTAGGCTTTACAAAGTAAAGCTAAACCCTCAAAAATGTGTATTCGGGTGGGGTAGAATCAGGGAAGCTTCTGGGCTTTATGGTGAGCCAAAGGGGTATAGAAGTCGACCCCTCTAAGTGTCGAGCTATCATAGAGATGGCTCCACCCTCCAATCTTACTCAAATTCGTAGCCTCCAAGGTCGATTACAATCCGTTCGTTGATTCATATAGAATCTGGTGACTAGATGCGAACCCTTCAACAAATAGTTGAGGAAGGGCACGAAATTCTTATGGGATGACGAATGCTAGAAGTCCTTCAAGAGACTAAAGGCATAACTGGTTAATCCCCCTGTTTTAAATCCTCTAAAGCAAGGAAAACCGCTTTTACTCTACATCTCCGTGCATGCAAATGCTTTAGGAGCCCTATTGGCTCAGTACGAGGATGACACCCATAAGGAGTATGCCATCTACTATATTTCGAAAACTCTCTTGGCTTATGAACGAAATTATCGGGCCATGGAGAAGACGTGCTTGGCCCTAGTCTGGGCCTGCCAGAAATTCAGACACTATTTCCTAGATCATGAGATCTGGATAGTATCCAAGCTTGATCCAATCAAGCACCTGTTCGAAAAACCCATTCTCACCGGTAGATTGGGCAAATGGCAACTCCTTCTAATGGAGAATGATCTGAAATACTATCACCAGATCTCCATTAAGGGGCAAGCCCTGGCAGATTACGTGGTTGAGTTCCCCTTAGAGGACGCATATCCCACACTTCCTGAAATGCCTGATGAAGGCATATTACAAAACCATTTTCAAAACCACATTTTGGCAAATAATTTTGAAAACCAAGTGTGGAAGATGCACTTCGATGGGGCATGAAACCAACGAGGGGCTGGTGTTGGGGTCATCCTCATCTCCCTTGAAAAGGGCGAGATTCCTATAGCAGTCCGCTTAGATTTTGAATGTTCCAACAATGTAGCTGAGTATGAAGCACTCATACAAGGCTTAAGAATTTCGAAAACCCTAGGGGCATCATGCATCGAGGTCATTGGAGATTCGCTCCTTGTCATAAACCAGGTTTTGAAAATTTGGCAAGTACATAATGAAAACTACTTCCATATCACGAGTTAGCCACTCGATTGGTCCAGTCCTTCCAATCGTGTAAACTCACACACGTAGGAAGAGAGGACAATGGCATTGTCGATGCCCTCTCCTCCTTGGGTTCAGCCCTAAAGGTCGATCCCATTTCAGGGACCTGGTCTTTAGAAATATGGCATGCGCCCAACCCATCCACACACGACTTGGACATTTGCCAAAATAACCCAAACTCTATTGAAAAACCTTGGTTTTACGACATCAAATATTTTCTAGAAAATGGGGGATTCGCCAAGGATGCCACATCCAAAGATAAGGCATTCATCCGTAAGATTTCGACCCGATACACCATTCTGGGTAGGGTTTTATACAAAAAAGTTTTACCGGCATCCTACTTAGGTGTATCGATCTAGAGGAGGCTAGGATAGTGATGCATGAATTCCACGATGGAGAATGTGGAGGTCATGTTAATGCCAACATGATGGCAATGAAAATACTTAGAGGGGGCTATTTTTGGTCCACCCTGAAAAAGGATTGTCACGATCATGTTAGGAAGTGTCATCCATGTCAAGTGCATGGGCATGCCATTCATATCCCATCATCTGCATTGCATTCCGTGGTCAGCCCCTGGCCATTCACCATGTGGGCGTTTGACATCGTAGGCCCTATATTTCCAAAAGCCTCGAATGGGCATCGATTCATTTTAGCAGCCACGAAGTATTTCTCCAAGTGAGTGGAAGCCATTTTCCTAACCAACGTGCTGGGGCAACATGTGGTGGCTTTCATTCGGAGGAATATCTTGGCTCGATTTGGGGTTCCACGAGACCTTGTGTCTGATAATGGTACCCCATTCAAGAACGAGCGGATGGTTAAGTTGTGCAACACGTATGGCATAACTCACCACTTCTCCTCGCCCTACTACCCTCAAGGCAATGGTCAAGCCGAAGCCACAAACAAGACTCTCATTAGTATAATTGAGAAAACTTTAGAGAAGGGTAGGACGTGGCACGAGAAGCTGGATGAAGCCTTATGGGCTTATAGGACTTCCATCCAGACTCCTACGAATGCCACACCATTCGAATTGGTTTATGGCACAAACGCCGTTCTTCCCATTCATACTCAACTGCATTCATTCCATACATCCATTGCACTCGACCTCCCCCTAGAGACGCTTCAGCACGCTAGGATGGCCGAACTAGATTTGCTAGATGAGAGGCGACTCCTTGCCATGGATCATGCTCGTGCATACCGGCAAAGGATAGCCCGACACTATAGCAAACACATGAGACCTCGCCACTTTGAAGTGGGGGATCTGGTTTTGAAAATCATCCACTATCGTGGCCCACATCCACTTGGAAAGTGGCGCCCCAAGTGGGATGGACCCTATGTTGTACGAGCAACCACCACGAACAATTCGTATTGGTTGATCGATGTAGAAGGTAGGAATTTAGTAGATCCTATCAATATTCAATACTTAAAGAAGTATCATGTATAGGATTTGTATTAAATTCTAATTTTCGAAAATTTTAGGGATAACTGCCTTGAGACATGAAAATAAGGTGCAAAGGCAAAATCATGTGACCCTGAGTAAGAGAATTCGCACTTGTGAAAGAGTGGAGTCTTCAAAATCGTGGTTACATTTTAAAATCCTTCTTACAAAGAAAGGCCTAGTTCAACATAGCAAGATACTTGCTAGTAGTACGTGCTATTTCTAAATAGGTTGATCTGGAATGGATCGAGTGTCAGCTTGGGATAAGTCCTCCCCTCTTCTCTTCTCCTTCCAAAAGGAAAAACACGGCCCAAACAAAGAGAACTTCCCATTCAAAGTATCTTTCTAAAAGAAAGAAACCAGAATTCAAAAGAAAAATTGATTCTCTTGTGAAAAAAGAGGGATTAAAGAAAAAATACTCCCAAAGGGAGACCCTCTATGAAAAAAAGGAAAAAGAGGCCAAAAAGCTCAAAAAGATTAGTTTTTCGCCTTCTATGCTTTAAACCATGGGACGCTTCAGAAGGGACCGTGGTATCTCTTTCCCATCTCTGGCTTTTCCCAAGCTAAAGCATGGTTCATTTCGAGGAATCCTAAAGTAAAAATAGGATTTACTTACTTGAATTTCATCTTGTTTGAGAATTCGACGTTTCGAGTAAGGCGTAGGAATTTGAAATATAGCTTGTTTTCTTATAAAACTTTCGCTAGATAAGCGAGTGTTAAGACTCAAACAAGGGCAAACACGAAGAGCTCGAGATCCTTAGGATCAAGACTCAAGACAGTTGTCCCTTTTGTAAATTGTTTTGTAAATAAAATTTTGAAAACTCGAACATCGATCAGCATAGGATCTGCTCACTTGGAGCAACAGGCCTTGTAAGTCTCTAGAGTTCGACCACATCTGGTCTTTGGGAGGTCGCCACTCTTGGCACCACACCCATGTCATGCATCTACATCCCACGCATGACACTTGCATAAACCTGATCCCATTTTTAGGACCAGATTCCATACATATCCCTTTGGCGTGATATCTCCTCCTTCTAGGGTTTTAAAAGTGAGATTTTTGGTAAAGATTGGGACGATCCAAGATTCTTCATGATTAGATCTAGGGAGACATTAAAAGGGGTGTTTGTCATCTTTGCCCTTATCCAAATCAATTTGGACAAGCCCAAAGAGGGGCATCTGTAAACACCCCGAAATCCCACGAATTTCTCGAAACAAACCTGGTTTTGATAAAAGCAGCCCCAAAGGGCCATTTTGAGTTTGGAAACCCAGGAGCCTTCCAGGCAACCCTGTACATATGTTTCAAACTTTATATGTTTTAAATATGTATAATATGGCTTTAAAAACCTTTTAAAACACATTTTGAAACCCCGAAGCAGCTTGGCCTAATCAAGACAGGACCAGAAGAGCTAAAGAGAGCCCGGAACCAGAGCACAAGTCGAGCCCGACACAACAACTCTCGTATTGAATTAATCCCCGCAGGATCTCGAACGTCCAAGACCCTGTTATCATCAAAACATTACTTGAAATCAGCTTCGGAAGGCGAAAACAGAAGCGGACGATCATGTTGGCGAAGACCCAACGCAGACGGAGTACTGATGCTATCAGACCCCGCACAAACCGTTCATTTTGAACATAGCCTGAAGGAGTCAGAATTCAGTTTGGATTGGATCTGGACCATATATATCCAGATCCCAATCCAAACCCATGTGTGGATTTGGATTTGGATCCAAAGATCCAATCCAATATCCACATCCATGGCCCACATCACCTTCTCATAAATGGAGGTGGGCCCACTTGAAATTCACGTGGGATTATGGGCATGAGAGAGAGTGGGGGAGGATAAGATTAGAGTGTGGTTGTAGTTAAGCTTGACCTGTGTGTCAAGTTTGGGGTTAATCATATGGGTTAGCCTAATTAGCATGGGTTTAAGCTTGTATTAGCCAAAAACCTAACCTAGGGCTGCACCAACATGATACAACAAGGTCTATGGGTCATGCAAAGGGAGCTCCTTAACCCAACCCTAATAAAAAAGCCCTAATCCTAGCCTTTTACCCTAATCCTGTCCTAAACCTAGCCTAATCACCTAACCCACTTCCCTAATCCCAGCCTAATCCCAACCTAATCATCTAACCCACTTCCCTAATCCTTCCCTAAACCTAGTTTAATTTCTCTAAACCTAACCTAATCCTAGCCTAATCACCTAACCCACCTCACTAAACCTCACCCCAAAACCAACCCACCTAGCTAAACCCTAAACCCCTAAACCACCCCACCTAAACCTAGCACACCATCTACCCAAAACCCCTTGTATCAAAATATTTGGCCCCTCCCCAAAACCAGCCCACCTTTTCACCACACCACCACCCCTAGACCACCTTACCACCCTCCTAATACCAGCCCCAACCGCCCTTCAAAAAAGCTATAAAACCCCCCCCCTAGTGGGCGGGTTTTTCAACTTTTGGGTCCACCATTTCCAGCCGACCTTGGCCAGCCACCATTTCCAGCCGAACCTCCAGCCTTGCTCCACCTGTGCCACTGCCTCCCAATCAAGCACCACCACCGCTCCCGCCAAGCTCCACATCGCCACCTTCCCATCCGGCTGAACCCCATCCTGCGCATCCAAGACACCCGGCTGCCCCTCTTCCATCCACCGCCTCTCCTCATCACCCAATTAGTACCTTAGCTTCACTCCACTTCTTCTTCACTCCCCCTCCACTCTCAGCCACCTACACTACCACCACCTCACCCTAGGACCTGTCCCTTACACTTCCCACCAGCCCCTAACTCCATCTCACACGACACCCTATCTAGCTCCCCTCCCATCCTCGCCATTACCTAGCCACCCTAGCAGCCGGCCACCACCAAGTCTCCCTTAGTCGGCCACTCCAACCAACTGTAACACATCCACTCGACCAGCCTTAGGCACTCCCTTAGACACTCCCTTAGGCTCCCACTTAGTGCCATCTTTCCTAATACTATACCCTTCCTTAGTGACCCTACTTAGTCACTTTAGCCCAACACGCCAAGGCAGCCCTGTAAACACCCCGAAATCCCACGAATTTCTCAAAATCCATCTGGTTTTATACAAGCAGCCCCAAAGGGCCATTTTGAGTTTGGAAACCCAGGAGCCTTCCAAACAACCCTGTATATATGTTTTAAACTTTATCTTTCAAAAACATATGATATAGCTTTTGAAAACCCTTTTAAAACATGTTTTGAAACACCGAAGTGGCTTGGCCCGATCAAGACAGGACCAAGAGAGCCAAGAAGAGCCCGGAACCAGAGCACCTGTCGAGCCCGGCGCAGCAACTTTTGTATCTGATTCACACCCCAGGATCTCGAACGTCCAAGACCCTGTTCTTATCAAAATAGCATTTGAAGTCATCTCCGGAAGGCAGAAACAGAGGCGGACGACTATGTTGGCGAAGACCCAACGCAGACGGAGTACTGATGCTGTCAGGCCCCGCACGAATCGTCCGTTTCGAACCCAGCTCGAGGGAGTCAGAGTTCAGTTTGGATTGGATCTGGACCATATATATCCAGATTCCAATCCCAACCCATATGTGGACTTGGATTTGGATTTGGATCCAGAGATCCAATCCAATATCCATATCCATGGCCCACATCACCTTCTCATAAATGGAGGTGGGGCCCACTTGAAATTCACGTGGGATATTGGGCATGAGAGAGAGTGGGGTTGAAAAATATCAAGAGTGTTGTATTAAGCTTGACTTGTGTGTCAAGTTTGGGTTTAATCTTGTGGGTTAGCCTAATTGAGTGGGTTTAAGCTTGTAATTAGCTAAAACCTAACCTAGGGTTGCACCAACATGGGGTGATCAAGGTCTATGGGCCATGCTAAGGGAGCTCCTTCACCTAAACCTAACCCAAAAAGCCTAAACCTAGCCTAAACCCCTAATCCACCCCTAATCTGAACCTAATCACCTAACCCACTTCCCTAATCCCGGCCTAATCCCAACCTAATCACCTAACCCACTCCCCTAATCCTTCCCTAAACCTAGATTAATTCCCCTAATCCTAGCCTAAACCTAGCCTAATCACCTAACCTAGCTCACTAAACCTCACCCTAAAACCCAACCACCTAACCTAGCCCTAAACCCCTAAACCACCCTTAGCCCACGATTTATCAAAACACCTAGTTTTAAAATATTTGGCCCAACCCCATCCAGCCCACCTTATCTACATACTACCCTACCTAAACCACCTAACCACTACCCACAACCCAGCCCTAACCGACCTACCCATCCCCTATTTAAACCCCCCTCATTGTGGGCGGGTTTTCCAAGTGGGAACCACTCTCCACTCCCAGCCGGGCCCTCTCCTTCTCCCATCTTCCATCCAGCCGTGACCACTCCCCAGCAACTCCACCTGCTCCACCAGCCGCCACCTGCTCCGCCACCTTCCGTCTTCCGTCCACCATCACTGCCCCCCCCCCCAGCCGGACACCACCACCTCACTCAGCCGAACTCCCATCAACACTCGGCTTCCCTCTTCATCCACTCGCCACTTCTCCCCATCCGGTAAGCCTTCTTTAACCCTACTTAAACCCTTCTCTACCACCTCTCCACTCCCAGCCACCCACCACACCATCACCTTACTCACCCAACAGCCCCTCACCGCCACCACTCCCACTCGGCCAAACCTTAGCCGCCTCAACCGTTTGCTTCCTACCTAACTCACATTAACTATACCCGGCCACCCTATCAGATTTCCTAAGACTTGCCCGTGGCACTACCTTAAACCCACTATTACCTAGTCCCATCCCCTAACTGGCCACCTTCCCATACTCCAGCCTTAGTCACCCTAGCAGCCCGCCACCACCATTTTAACTTAGCCGAACCTAGCACAATCCAAACCGCCGGCCACTACTCCCCCCCCTAGGTGTCCTCTTTGGCCTTCCCACTAGCTCACCTTTTAGGTCCAGTTTCCCTAAGTACCTAACTTCCCTAGTGACCCTAAGACCCACTTAATCAGCCACTCTAAACTCCCTACTCGGAGGCGCCGCCTACTTGCCACCGGCCCCCTTCGAGGCGTCTATCCCGCGCCCCACTTGCAGCCGGCCAGCACCCTTGATCACCTACCTTCGCGGAGCTCCCACTTGCAACCCAAAGCCAAGGCCACGCTCAAGCAAGACCTCTACGGACCAGCTACTCGTAAGTGTCTAAACTCGGTCTTTAGTCGTACACTTGCTTGAAATTCAATTTGATACGGGGTTGTAATAACGGAGCATAGTCTCCCCCCGCTTGTAATAACGTGGCTTGGCACAATCACACACGTGCACTCTCTTAGTCGTGCACAATTTTGAACACACACGGGCCTAATCAACCCCTAATATATAAGTGTACATATATATTTCATTTTCGAAGGGTTTTGTTTAAGTTGGGTGCGTTGTCTTTCAATTCAAGCACTCTCACACACATTGAGCTTTCGCTCTTATTTGAAAGACCCAAGTAAGGGCCGACCTATACTATTTGGGTTTCATTTCATGTCGTGTGAGTAAGTCTTTCAATTCAAGCACTCTCACACACATTGAGCTTTCGCTCTTATTTGAAAGACCCAAGTAAGGGCCGACCTATACTATTTGGGTTTCATTTCTTGTCGTGTGAGTAAGTCTTTCAATTCAAGCACTTTCACACACATTGAGCCTTCGCTCTTACTCCCAAGACCTTAGTAAAGGCCTTATTGCAGTTATATTTGGGTTTCATTTATGTCGTGTGTGTAGTACTTCAATTCAAGCACTCTCACACACATTGAGCCTTCGCTCTTACTCCCAAGACCTTAGTCAAGGCCATACTGCAATTTATATTTGGGTTTAATTTCATGTCGTGTGTGTAAGTCTTTCAATTCAAGCACGCACCCACATTGAGCCTTCGCTCTTATTTGCAAGACCCGAGTAAGGGCTCATATACATAAGATATATACATATCTCCCTTCGGTTATTTCCCTTCGGTTATTTCCCTTCGGTTATTTCCCTTCTGTCATTTCCCTTCAGTATTGTCTTTACATTTCGGGTTTTCCCTTTGGAGTAGCGTGAGTTTGCATTGCATCTACGCCATACCACGAGGTAGGACGCATATTGCATCAAAGCAAACCCCGCTCGAATTCGCCCATGTAGTGGAGTGTTCATAACACACAAACTAGGCGACCCAAAAAGGGATAAAAGAAAAGACTTAGGCACGTGCAAATCCACGTGATCTAAAACATGCAATCGCATCTTAAAGACCCGAAATAGACACCTCGAACCATTTCGTAGACTTTCTCCCCAAAACTCGATTTTTGCAAAAGCGTACAGACTGACCCTTGCGCATCGGTGCAAGAAGGTCTGCGACGACAAGAGCTCACTTGCTCACAGTCGCCACGTTTAGAAGTCAGTGTTAAGTATATCTTCGCTAGCTTAAGTAAGCTAGCTGGCACGCCCTGTTTATATACATAGGCCTTAGACGCACGATAAGATCCACTCCAAGCCACGAAAGAGGCGAAGAGGCGGGGATTTTCGCGCGTCTACAAGCCCCCCTCATAATAGCCGGCCACCTTCAAGGCGCCCTTCCCGCGCACCCAAAGCATCCGGCCAGCAGCCCCCCTTGCCGTTCAACTTCGCGGAGCTCCCTCTTGCAGCCCAAGGCGAGGCCAAGCCCACGCTCAAGCAAGTCATCTTCGGACCAGCTCTAAGTAAGTGCCTAACTCGGTCCTTAGTTGTAGACTTGCTTAAATTCAATTTGATACGGGGTTGTAATAACGGAGCATAGCCTCCCCCTGCTTGTAATAACGTGGCTTGGCACACCCAAACACACGTGCACTCTCTTAGTCGTGCATGATTTTGAACACACACGGGCCTAATCAGCCCCTAGGATATAAATATATGTATATACTTTAACTTATGTAGGGTTTTTGCTTAAGTTGGGTGTGTTGTCTTTCAATTCAAGCACGCACACACATTGAGCCTTCGCTCTTATTTGTAAGACCCAAGTAAGGGCCGTGTTATACTATTTGGGTTTAATTTCATGTTGTGTGCGTAGTACTTCAATTCAAGCACTCACACACATTGAGCTTTCGCTCTTATTCCCAAGACCTTAGTTAAGGCCATACTGCAATTTATATTTGGGTTTAATTTCATGTTGTGTGCGTAGTACTTCAATTCAAGCACTCACACACATTGAGCTTTCGCTCTTATTCCCAAGACCTTAGTTAAGGCCATATTGCAAGTTATATTTGGGTTTCATTTCATGTCATGTGTGTAGTCTTTCAATTCAAGCACGCACCCACATTGAGCCTTCGCTCTTATTTGCAAGACCCGAGTAAGGGCCCATATATATACCTTATATACGTATTTCCCTTCGGTTATTTCCCTTTGGCATTTACATTTCAAGTCATTTTCCTTAAGTCATTTCCCTTCGGCATTGTCTTTACATTCCGGTTTTCCCTTTGGAGTAGCGTGAGTTTGCATTGTGTCTACGCCATACCACGAGTTAGGGCACATATTGCATCAAAGCAAACCCCATACTCCCGCTCAAATTCACCACATTTAGTGGAGTGTTCATAACACACACCTAGGTGGCCCATAAAGGGATAAAAAGAAAGACTTAGGCACGTGCAAATCCACGTGATCTAAAATCTGGAATCGTACAAATAAAGACCCAAATCAAACACCTCAAACCGCTTTCGTAGGCTTTTTCCACTCAAAACTCGATTTTTAAAGCGTACAGACTGACCCTTGCGCATCGGTGCAAGAAGGTCTGCGACGACAAGAGCTTATTTGCTCACAGTCACCACGTTAGAAGTTAGGTTAAAATATATCTTCGCTAGCTTAGGTAAGCTAGCTGGCATGCCCTGTTTATTCAAATAGGACTTAGACACACGAAAAGGTTCGCCCCGGGCCTAAGAAACCAGGGAGGCGGAGGTTTTTCCGTGTCTACAGTATTGAAGTCTTTGAAGATTCCTTGTTATAAACCAAGTTTTGAAAATTTGGCAAGTCAAAAATGAAAAACTTCTACCCTACCACGAGTTGGCCACTAGATTGGTCGATTCTTTCAAATCATGCACACTCACTCACATAGGAAGAGAGGACAACACCATAACGGATGCCCTCTCATCCCTAGGTTCATCTCTAAGGGTCGATCCCACCATGGGAACCCGATCCTTTGAAATTTGGCACACACCCATACCATCCACTTACGATTTGGAGATTTGCCAAAATGACCAAAATTCAATTGAAAAACCTTGGTTTCAAGACATTAAAAACTTTTTAGAAAATGGAGGATTTTCCGAATTTGCTTCTTCCAAAGATAAAGCTTTTATTCGAAAAATTTTAACCCAATATGTGATTTTGGGAGGGGTTCTTTACAAAAAGAATTTTACCGGCATCATCTTGTTGAGATGTGTAGACCTTGATGAAGCTAGGATTATAATGCATGAATTCCATGATGGAGAATGTGGAGGTCATGTCAATGCAAATATGATGGCTATGAAGATACTTAGGCTGGTTATTTTTGGTCCACTCTTAAGCAAGATTGCCATGATCATGTCGGGAAATGTCATCAATGTCAAGTGCATGGACATGCCATTCATATCCCATCGTCTACCTTGCATTTCATTGTAAGCCCATGGCCCTTCACCATGTGGGCATTTGATATCATAGGACGATATTCCCAATTGCATCGAATGGACATAAGTTCATCTTAGCAGCCACTGAATATTTTTCTAAATGGGTTGAAGCTACCTCCTTGGCTAATGTTCAAGGACAACATGTAGTGGCATTCATTAAGAAAATATCTTGACTCAATTTGGAGTTCCAAGAGACCTAGTGTCCGATAATGGAACCCTTTTAAGAATGAGAAGATGAAAAAGTTATGTAATATGTATGGTGTAACTCAACACTTCTCATCACCTTACTACCCTCAAGGCAACGGCCAAGCCGAAGCCACGAACAAAACTCTCATTAGCATCATTGAGAAAACCTTATAGAAGGGTAGGACGTGGCATGAGAAGCTTGATGAAGCCTTATGGGCTTATAGAACTTTCATTTGAACACCCACAAATTCCACACCATTCGAGTTGGTCTATGGTACAAATCCATACTCCCCATTCATACCAAATTGCATTCATTCCATACATCACTTGCACTCAACCTACCACTAGAGACTTTACAACATGCTAGAATGTCTAAGCTTGATTTGTTAGACGAGAAAAGGCTCCTTGCTATGAATCATGCACATGCATACCGACAAAGGATAACCCGACATTATGAAAAGCATATGAAGGCTTGCCACTTCAAAGTTGGAGACCTTGTATTGAAAATCATCCACCATCGTGACCCTCATTCACTTGGAAAGTGGCCGCCCAAGTGGGATGGTCCCTATGTTGTGAGAGAAACGACCACCAATAATGCATATTGGTTGATTGATGTTGAGGGTAGAAATTTAGTAGACCCTATAAATGCTCAATACTTGAAAAAATATTATGTATAGGGTATATGTTAAATTTCTTTCGAAAAGATTTTAAAATGAATCTCCTTTGAACTTCTTGAAAGAATGATCAAGGTTGATCGTATGACCCTGAATAAGAGAATTAGTGCTTTATGAAAAGTAGAGTTTTCAAAATCATGTGGTAACATTTCAAAAATCTTTGTCTTACAAAATAGAGCAAAATATTTTCAAATGGTAGATGCTATTACGAAATAGGATGATCTTTGTTAGATCAAGTAACCAAAGAGATAAGTTTTCCCCCATTTTACTTCTCTCCTCAAAAGGAAAATTGGCAAAATCAAAAGAAAAGAGAATACGAAAATTCCTCCAAAAAGAGGTCTTCTCTTTGAATAAAAAAGAAAAAAAAGAGAGGGAATATGAAAAAAATCCTCCAAAAAGAAAAAGAAAATGAGGCCCTCCATGTTGATAGAAAAGAAAAATGCCAAAGCTTTAAAGAGTAATTTTTCATCTCTTTGCCTTAAACCACAGGACGCTTAAGAAGGGACCATGGTAACTCTTTCCCAAATCCCTACAACTTATCCTAATGAAAATAGATTTATCTATGAAAATCCTAAAGTACGAATATAATCTACTTATTTGATTTCATTTTATTTGAGAATTAGACTTTGTTGTGTGAGAAATAGAATTTTGAAATGTTTTTCAAAATTTCCTACAAAGCCTCTGCTAAGTAGTCGGTATTGAAACCCAAATGAGGGGAAATATAAAAAATCGGAATTCCTTTTGATAGAAACTAAAAGGAGTTCCCTTTGAAAATGAATTTTGAAAACCTGAAATATCAAATAACATGGGATTATCCTACTTGGGGGCAGCCAGCCTTCATAGGCTCTCCCTAAGCACAGTCATCTCTTAAGTAAGTCTCTAAAACCTCACACTCCATTTGCATCACCATGCATGCGTACATCCAAAGTCGGCCATGCATGATCATGTTTAGGACAAATACCCAATGTAGGTCAAGTCCCCTTTGGCTGAAATCCCCTCCTCTATAATCCAAGAAAAAGGATCTTAAGAAATAAAGGATGATTTATATTCTCAAGAATAATTTGGAAAGTAAATAAAAAAAAGAGTGTTTTCTTCTTTGCCATTATCCAAATAAATTTGGATTAATGCCAAAGAGGGGCATCTATAAACACCCTAAATAAAAAAATTTCCTAACATTCCTTATTTCGAAAATTCAAATGATTAACCTTTTTAAATGAAAAGTTCAAATCTTTTAAAAATGTTTCAAATTAAAGGTTTTAAATTAAAATTAAAAAAAGCCCAAATGATTCAATCAAATCAGGCGAATAGGTAGGACCCAATTCAATCGAAGATCGAGCTCAAGCCTGGAAGTAGAGAATATCAAATCAGGTGAAGATCATGGTGGCGGTTAAAGCAATGCCCATTCCGGGCTGGGATCAAATTCGTTAAAGTCTAGCCACAAACCAAGGAATGGATCAAACCAACTTAAGAAGAAAATTTATCAAGTAAAAAAAAAACAAGTCATGAAGAAGCGGCTCGAATATACATGGGTGATTTGGCCAGACTCAGTTCAAGGGGCTAAAAAGACTATACCTTGAAGATCAAGGGTCGTGCTAAGTTCATGGGTTGCACCAAGACAAGGCTAAGACGCCCCACATTGATGAGCCAAATCAAGGATAAGTCAAACAATTAAATCAAGCTACACCGGAGATTAATGAAGACATTTCTTTAAGCCTAGCCAGGTGCATTTGAGTTCGATCGACTAGGGTTAGACATGCGTGATTGGAGCCAAGAACCAGCTCACATGGGGTTGGTCCATATTGACTAAAGGGAACCACATGAAGACCAGACCTTGGGGATGGATTTGGGCCATGGAAGGCCTGCCCCAAGGAAGGGCCTAGATAGAGGCCACCCTGGCCTATAAATAGAGGCCAAGGGGGGGGGGGGGGGGGGGGGGGGGGGGGGGGGGGGGGGGGGCGTGAGAGGCATCCAAGGAGGGGTTGCATCAAGAGAGCTTGGGTTGGGGAGAGCTTAGAGAGTGGCTGCGTGGAGTGTCTTGAGTGCTTAGCAAGGCAAGGAGCTACAGCTTGGGAATCCATGGGCTGCTAGGGAAGAGTGGAGAGAGGGAAAAAGAGGGTAGAAGTTAGGCAAATTGCTACAAACATTGGGGGAGTCGTGAGTGAGAAACAAGGAGAGAATCAAGGGGAAAGTGAGGGCCGAGATTCATCCCTTGAAGCAGATTCTTGGGAAAATCCTTGTAAGTATTTCTCATCCCTTGTCCTTTCATATCTCTTCTTCATATTCAATTTGAAAGGGGTTGTATTAATAGAGCTTTGTCTCCCCCCATGATGTAATAAGAAGTAGATGTACTGCGAATTTTTTATTCTTACTTACGCACTCTATGTGTTTGATTTCTTAATTATACCCCAATATATTCTATAAACATTCTACATTCTCTAATCCCATCTATGCTTAAGCTAATATATATATTTTCATTCATTTCCCTTCAACAATTCGGTTTATGTTGTTGGGTTGTTGCAATTTAAATTCGGGTGAGTTTGCATTCATGTATGTTATAAAAACGAAATTTTGATTTTCCAGTATCTGCATACCTTGATTGCTATAATTTTCATTTTCTAATCTGTGATCTGAATGCTCTGAAATTCTAACATCTACGCACACAAACACATTAGAAATAAAATTGGTAAGAATTTTAGGATCGTCTAACTATATGAATAAAATTGAGTAAGATCGGACAAACTTAGTTATGTTTTCTACACAGTCAGTTTTCCTACAATAGGGGTTGGGTAAAAGTCCCATATCTCTGTTTGTAGGAAACCAAATTTGATGAAATTAGTCTCATAAAAAATTTGACATCCATAGCTTTCTGAAAAAATTAAGATCATAATATTTGGAATTCTGTACACCGAGATACAAAGGATTCTTTGAGCCTCTGTGATTCTGTCATAGAACGTCCTGAAGTTGTTGAGTTGAGTCTAGTCTCTGATTTAATTCTATAGATTTCTTATCCCAAAATTCAAAATAAAAAGTGATTAAGATTTTAACATTTCAGGCTATAGCTTGTAAAATTTTTGTGAATTTTAGAAATACCTAGGCAATCAGGAATATTTCGGGAACAAGATTTGAAAATAGAACCAGTTTCTGTTTTTCAGAACTTGCTGATTTTACAAACTTGAAACCAAGTGCACCCATTTGTTCTTGACAAACACCTTATATTCACATGAATTGGGAAATATTACCTATGTATTTGAAATCTCTAAGCGCTTAGGCTAACTCTTGAGCATCAGTTCAAGAAGGCCTAAAGGGAAAAGAGCCCACTTAGCCACAAATCGCCAATTGAGTCTGATTTTCATTCAATTTTCCTAGTTTTTAGAAAACTAGTTGGCACGCTCACGCATCTAGAGTTGAAAATTTTATTTCAAGTCTCTACATAGGCTTGGAGTAAAAATTTCAATGTCTACAATTTCGTTTGAATTTTAAGGACAATCCACAACAATTAAAATGTAAATAACTGAAGAAAATGAAGGAAAGTATGATTATAACTTAAGCATAGAGAGAATTATGAGATATAAGAACTTACAATGTATATTGCAATAGGAGAAACCGAAAATCAAACACATAACATGCATCTAATAAACATAAAAGAAATTAGGCAGCATAACTCATAACTATTACATTAAGAATGGAGTCAGTTGCTCCTTAATTACAACCCTTTTTGAATTGAATGAAAGTAGAGAAGAGATAAATTTGAAAGAGAGGAGAGGAATTGACCTTGATCGTGGAACTTCTCAGCGATTGGATGAAGATAGCTTGGGAAGAGGGTGGCACCTATAAACACCCAAAATTTAAAATGTTTTCAAAACTCCTAAATTTTGAAAGTCAATTTAAAGCCTTTATGAACCTTTAAATTCAAAAACCCAACTTTTTAAAGTTCAAGTCCTTTTGGGAATGTTTCAAAATAAAGGTTTTAAATTCAAGTTAAAAAAGCCCATGGATTTCAAAGCAAATCAAACAAACAGGTGAGACCCAATCCAAATCTAGCTCGAGACCAAGTCAAAAAGCGAAGGGTGGGCCAAACCTATTCGGATAAAAGCGAGATTGAAGCCTATCAGAAACAAATCATGGGTGAATTGGTCTAGAATCATGGATTTAATCATGCTTCACCAGGTGGTTCATTTCAAGGCAACTCAAATTCAAATGCACGGGTCGAGCTTATGATGAACTAGTCCAAATCAAAAGATGCAATTCAACTACATATGCACGGCCAAGATGAACCATATTATATCCACTAATATGGATTCAAAAAGTTTAAAGCATCACCAAGAGTTCATCATATCGAGCCAAGACAAGTCATGAGCCGACCAACCATGCATCTAAATTAGGCCAAGATCATAATGTATCCAAATCAGAGATATGGTTGGGAAAAATCATCAAGTGACATAGTTTTGAAATGGTGCAATTGAAGCATTACTATGATCGAGCCAAGTTCACAACATGGTGCAACCGGCCAAGCCAAAGTAAAGCAATCGATTGAACCAAGCCCAAGGCCAATCCAACTACAACCAGTCCACATGGGGCTGGTCCATTCCATCATGGAGGGGACCACTCAAATGGGTTTCAAGCAAGATATGGAGCTGATCCAACACGCCCCAAACTTGGCCTATAAATAGGGCCAAGGGGGGGGGGCGGGTTCCATATCTTGCTCATTGTGGAGAATTGGGGGCTAGCTAGGAGAGAGAAGGGTTGATTTGGGCCTGAGAGAGGAAGTGTTACACAACCAAGGTCATGGGCTGCAAGAGGCTTAGTTAGGAGGGAAAGAGAGTGGAGTAGTGTTAGCCATTGAGTGCAAGTGAGTTGAGAGCTTTGCAAGGAAGAAGGAGGTCTAATTCCACTCTTGGAATTCCAACCGATTGGATGCAAATTCTCTAAGTATTTCATCCTTTGTTCTTAATCCTTCTTTTACATTGATTCAATTGAAATGGGATTGTATTAATGGAGCATTGTCTCGCCCCATGTTGTAATAGTGATTAGATTTAATGAATTTTTATTATCTTGCTGAATTTTCACTCACACACACATGCACTCTATGTATTTGTTTATGCGATTCTACCCCAATATACTCTATAAACATTCTATACTCTCTACCCCCTCTATGCTTAAGCTTATACAGATAATTTCCATTCATTTTATTTCACCATTTTAATTCGTGAGTTGTGTTGTTGCAAATTTCAATTCGGGTGAGTTTGCATCACATATATTCTTAAAAACCTGAAACTAAACTTTCACATCTCTGCATACATTGTTTGCTATATTTTTAATTCCCGAATCCCTACTTCAATTACTCCAAAATTTTGTCCACACATTCTTTACACACAAGCCCACTCTTAATAAAATGTTTAAGAATTTTAGGATCGTACAACTATGTAATTAAAATTGGGCAAAATCGAGTTAATACCTATCCATTGTCTGAACATTTTGTTTTCCTACAATAGAACTTAGGTTTTCATCCCATAACTCTGTTTGTAGGCATCGAAATCATATGAATTTTAATTCATTGGAAAGATGACATCCATAGCTTTCCAGCAATATCAAATTCACTAAATTTGGAACTCAAATCACCAAGATACAGACTTATCTTTGAGTCTTTATATTTCTGTGACAAGATAGTTCTAGGTACCTGAGCATTTCATTGATTTAATTTTGCTTCAATATAACTCTGAATTAATATCTATAAAGTGCTACAGATCGTCTTGTAAAAATTTGGTGATTTTTGGAGGTGTGTAAGATATTAAGATTGATTCGGGAAATAAGTCCTAAAAACAGAACATTCTGTTTTTTAAGACTTGTTCATTTCAAAGCCTTAATTCAAAGTACACTCATTCCTTCTTTGAAAACACCACATCTTCACGAGAATTGGAATCTTTCACCTATAGTTTTGAAATTTCTAAGCGCTTAGGCTGACCCTTGAGCATCGTTTCAAGAAGGCCTAAAGCGAAAAGAGTCCGCTTAGCCACAATCGCAAAAGAGTTGGATTTTATAAAAACTTTGCTAGTTTTTTGCAAACTAGCTGACACGCTCGCGCATCGTGTAGATAAGAAATTATCATTTCAAGACCTAGGCTTGGAGTGAAAATTTCATGTCTGCAGCACCTCCACTCTCTTCCTTCTCTCCCTCTCTTTCTCTCTCTTTTTATTTTCCTCCCTCTCTCTCTCTCTCTTTCTCTCCCTTGCTTGCTATAGGATTTTCTCTCTTTCCTCACTTCTCTTCAATGCCTAAAACCCAGCCCCAAGGCCCCCTTTTATAGATTTCAAGGGGGGCCTCTAGGGCCTTCCACGATTTTGGTTTTTGGGTCATTCTACCCCATTTTGATCCAAGGGCTGGCTCATTGCTGCACATGGGTGCATGTGGGCTGGGAGGGCAGTCCCCTCTTAGTTCATGTGTGCTTGGTGCAACCTACATGGTTTAGCCTTCCACTTAACCATGGCTAGGAATGATCGAGCCATCCTAGCCCGCCTTCTTGCCTTGGTCGAGCCACTCTAGCCCACCTTTGTATTTGGCTCGATTTTGGTGACTTGTGATAGTTGTTTTGAGTCTTTGACTTCACCCTTTTGGCCCGTCTTAGCCCATCACACTTCATGTCTTGTGTATGGTCCTTGGTCTTACATTGATCGAGCTCAAGTCTTGATCGAGTGCAAACAATGCCTTGGCCGGTCTTCATTTGATGAGTGTGTATGGTTTTGATCTTAGCCGCTTCCATGGCGTGAGACTTGTCTTGGCTAGCTGTAATTGACTTGAACCAAACCATGTACTTTACCATGGCTTTGCCTTGATATCCTCCTTGGTCCTTTGGCTTGAATTTGAGACTTAAATTAACCTTGGCTTGAGTTAGCTCCCTCTGGAACATTTTAGGATCACCAGCTCTCATGGGTCGTCTTGAGTGTTGAATTGGATTGAACTTGGGATGACCTTGCTTAGCTTTGAGGCTTGATTGGGCTTTGCATTCGATCTTGCCTTGACTCGTTCCTTGTTTGGCTAGACTTGGTGCGACTCTGAGTCATGTGCTTGCTTTTGTGAATTCATCTTTATCTCCTATTGATTCAAGCTCTATCTTTGGGCAAATCAACACCTTTTAATTTGAATTTCAAAACTTGATTTTATAACTTTGGGTTTAAAAACATTTTCATTTCCAAAACAAAATTTTATGAAATTAGTAGGCTATGTTCAAACTGTGGATTTAAAACATGCCTAGATTTGTTTTAAAAAAATATTTTTAGGGTGTTTACAACTACCAAATTGTATGGCTAGGTAGAACAACATGATGAGATTATGAATACCCTATTATATCTAGAGGTGGTGTTTCTAGTCTCTAACCCTATCTACCGAGTCAATATACAATTGATCAGTTGTGGATCAAGGATGAATAAAGTTTGGACAATCGAACATCACAAATCCATCCCAATTGGACAATAGTTAGAGGTAGGACAACATTTAATGGTGAAGCCATGAAAATAGGAAGATAAGCAATTCTGGCAAAGGTTGCTGGAAATGGTTTATAGAAGCACAAAAGTGTGGAAGGAAGTTGCATTTGTAGATCCTAATAGCGAATAAAAAAAATCTCAGGAATCAAGTTAAAGATCGAGAGTTAATGACAAAAAAATATGTAAGGGTACATGACAAACAATTGAGAGTCTTGAAGAGGAAGGGATACCTAGCTTATGAAAGATCGAGACCTTTGTGAAATAGACCTATCACCAAAAGCTGGTCTTATGGGTCATGTGTCTGGTAGCATACCCTAATCAATGTGGTGGTGAAAAGAGTGGCATGAATATAGAAGTGAGGAGTTATCAAGGATCATACTTAAAAGTTTGGCATGATATGTGTTGTTTATGTGAAAGTCTATACATAAGTATGTGTAATCGATGATAGAGATCATAAATCAATAATACAATTGCAGTTCTTTCTTTCTTCCTTTCTTAGGAGTAGAAATATGTAGTCCTTTCATTATCCTGAGCACACCGAGTGCTCTCCCTTTTCATGTAATCCCATTGGCAACTAAGATATGCATGGTGAGATTCTTGGAAACCCATTCCATCATCTCATAATCCAGCCTTTTCTCACTTGAGAATGAGGATCAAATTTCTCTAGTATGCCTCCTTTTCTTTTGACATTTCAGATTTGTGTTACAAGCTCTGACATTCATGTGGAACTTGAATTCAGATAATAAAGACTGAATTCATTATATTTCTAATAAGCATGAAAAAACTTATATTAAGGAATTGAATATTAGCAAGTACTTAATCAAAATTCAAATCCAATCAAAAGAATTTTGTATTTAAAATCATATCCAGACATTATGTCAGAGTTCATTTTAGTTATTCGGGTTCGTCTAACAAGAATATGAAAGATCTAATGCATATATAGATATATATTTTTGTACTTTGATTTCAATGTTTCGTATTCATACTAAAATCTAAATGTGTATTGACATGAGATTACTTCGGGTTTGGTAAAACACTATCCATATCTTCATAATGTTTATATCATTGCTCACTTCATTCAACCCACATTTAAGTAGAGGTCCTATTTTAGCCATTGTCATGAAAAGTTTGGCTTACAACAACACTAGGCAGGGTCCTGGACTCTTTGATGCCATGCAACTCGATCTTGTGCTATATTAATAGTTAATCTCAAGAAGCTAGATTAGGCCAATAGAAACCCCAAAAGAACTCCTTACAATCACCTAAGCATATTGTTCTTAACAATGGTATTGGATTATGAAACAACACTAACCCTCTTTGTGACCCCCCACCTTTTTTCATTTTTACATGGGCAAGGTATGGCTCGATGTCACTTCTTGTTGAGGTAAGGACTTGTAGCGAAATTAACTCCAAAAGAGCATGCATGATAATTGTGTGTGGCAAGATATGAACCATATCTGGTCACCTTACCATAAGCCCAATATGAACGACCACTCAAAAGTACATGTTGAACCAAAAGATTCTTGGTTGCGAGATGTTTCATAGTTGAGACTCAATTCGATGGAACTATTTTTATTTTACTTAAGTGTATTGCTTTTTGGCAATTGTTATGTAGCCATTTACGAATTTAATTATCTAAAAAAGTCAATAATATAGTTTGATCATTAGTTTTGATTAGATTTTTTGGGCCAAAATTGCAAAGGAATTCAAGGAGTAACTGTCTATTAATACCTAAACCACCTCCTAGAAGTTAGGCACACTCCACTATCTAACAATCACGGGCAACTACCCATGATCAAATTGAAGTTACAGAAACTCATTGAGAGGAGTAGAGATGGATTTGGAACTTACCCAACATCAACTATAGGTGAATACAATCAGACTCTATCACAAACACCTGAGGCTTCTACTGATCGAGTATACCTTCTCGAGCAATATCTATAATGCAGTCATTTCCAACCCAACTTAGCCGATTTGTGATCCTTTGAAAAGGTTTGTGTGTCCTCTTTCTGTGAAATCAAGAATCACAATTGGGGTTGGGGTTCGAACAAAGGAGTTAGAGCGAAACATGTTAAGAGACGTGTAACTAGGTAGCCAACAGAATCTCGATAAGGTTAAAAAAATCACCTAATATCCAACTCTTATCATGATCATCCGGTTTTTGATACGTTAAATTACCAGAAATTGCATCTATCAGAGCTTCATCGAGGGAGATACAGATAAAATGCTACAACCCTATGCAGTCAGTGACTCACCTGACCTGATTTCCACCCAAAGATGGCCCAAACGTGGCTTATATCTGAGGTTTCGAGCTAAATATCTCCACCAGCTCAGGAAACCTAGGGGAGTGCTACAAAAAGCCTTCATTCCCCTGATTACGACCAATCTTTGTTGTGATATGATTAGTCAGATTCTCAAGGACTTTAGCATGACTGGCCTTCTTGAAGACGGAGGTTAGCGCCCTCTAGTATGGAATCCCCATGCCATTTGAAGGTGTCATTCCCATTTTGGCAACAATAGGTTCTCAAAATATCGAAAAGAGAAATAAGAGATTGCAATTAGATTGGTGTCACATTTGATTTGGAACAAGTTTTGGTTGTGCATTATCTCGGTAGAAAGTGTGAACTTGGAAGAAATGTTTGAGGAAAGTATGGAAGGCGGGGAAGAAATAACTAAAGGAAAAGGTGGATTTTGGTGAAATTGGTGAGACTTCGACTCTCACTACAACAAAAATATATTTATTTTAATTTATTAAATGATTAACTTACATAATTTACTAATAATTACAATCATCAATATTTAATCAACAATTAATTAATATGCCAAATTAAAAATAGCTACTTCATAACTAAAAATAATAAAATAAGTTATTTAGTTAGTTATTATATTGATTTTTAATTATGTCCAAAAATAAAATATTACATTGCTTATATTAAATTACTACTATATTAATTCAATAATTATTAAATATTAAATAATATGATAACATTATATTAATTACAGAATTACATTGTCAATATTATAAAGGTAACTATATATTCATATAATTAATGTAAATATTATATTAAGTAATATTATACTATGTAATAATGATAATATAATTAAGGTAAGATAACATTACATTGTAAATATTATATCATTAAATATAAAATATACCTTAAATGCTATATTAGTTATAAATATATTAAATAATAAAATGACAATTAAATATTCAATACATATTTTAGTTAATTATATTAAATAAATATTAAATATTGGGCTTGAGTGATTTGCATCTAACAATGAGTAATCATGTGTTGGAACTTCTCGAAGAAGGCCTTAACAATTTCTACGGACTTTTCTTGGAGATTCATTACATCTATAGAGGTGCGTTGAGGCTGAATATTATTATATTGTTTGAGGAAGTCTTTTTGCATCTCTTCCCACATTTGAATCGAGTCAACTGTCAAAGATATGTACTAAGCATATGTTTAGCCTGTCAACGAGGAAATGAAGAGCTTGAGCTTATGGAACTCGTTGTCACCTAAGTCTATGCATTTCAAGGTGAATTGTGCTAAATGTTCATGATGCTACTTGTCTTCCTATCTCGAGAAAGTGGTGAACTTCACTTTGAAACCCCTCGTGATGGGAGCGAGCCTGTCTAACTACTCAGGATAAGGCTTTTGATCAACCTTGGCATTGAATTAAGCGTGTAGCCCAGTCAATGAAGAATGGCTTTAGTCGTTCGAACGCCGCTTCATCGTCGACTCAGAGATGTGAATTCGACATAATGTTCTCATGCTGTGATTGCACCACATGAGACGGGTCGTCTGGCACTAGCATTCATGAACTCTAAACTTGTAAACCATGCTTGAAGTCAGCCCATTGGGTACACCCAATCAGGTTGAGTCCGCATACACCACGAAACGTTTTTGCTAACTTTAGCTTTTGACAATCAATTAGTCTACTTCCTACGTATTTTATACATTATCGATTTATATTAAACATTAAAAAAAAAGTCAAATTGAAAAACCAACGAACTATCAAAGGCTTGAAATTATTATAAGTCTCTCATCGAATATTATTCTTATTCATTTTCTTTTTCATTCGATCACTATAGTCGAGGATAGAGATTTGAATGTGCAGCGGTGTCTGTACCCCAATTCCTGACTCCTAGTGACTTCTCGACGGTATCAAATAAAAAAAATATATCTTAATACAAAATGCCTCATTTAATGAAATGCTAAAATCTTTTTTTCTTCTTTTTTTTCTACGCGAAAGGATGATGAAATTCTGAGGGAGTCCAGTTATGGATCGTCTAACTATAAAATAGAATAAGATGCCTGCGTCAATCAGAGCAAATGAGATAGGGAATAGTGCAAAATAAGTGGAAGTATTTTTAAAATTCATGAAAAATGTGTGTATAATAATTTGGAATTTGAAAATAGTAATCTCTAAGTAATATAGTTTTAAGGAACAGTACATTACGTACTGAACTTTTGGTAATAGTTTCCGGTAATATCGTATATTGTATATTATATATATAAATATGTATAGATGAATTTATGTGTATCAATGTTTTTCGCTCTCTTTCTCTCTCTCTCTCTCTCTCTCTCTCTCTCTCTATATATATATATATATATATATATATATAAAGATTAGCATACACGTAATGATGCTCGACTGCCACAAGAATGCTAAACGAGCCCAGCCCAGCCAAGCTGGTCTTGCTTGTGGCTTGGCCTGTTTGTGGGATTTGTGGCTTGGCTCATATACTCGATCAGAAGGAGTCGTGGGCTGAGAGTATTAGCATAACAGCAGGGCGCTCTAGTGCTGTAGTTACTTGTGGGGAGTTCGACTCCCAGTCCATGTGTGGGCGTGGAGTTAGACATGACACATAAAAAAAGACAACACAAGGGGAAGGAACAGGAGTTGATAATATATTTGATTCATTTCCTCGATCAATTTAGCCACTATTTTGTCTGCCTCTATCAAGGCAGTAATAGTTGAATCCATCCTTTTTATGTGTGCATGATTTTCAATAACTTCTCACTCGCGTTGATTCTACTAAAGTCTTTAACGGTGTAATGTTAGATATGTGTCTAATAATTTATCGGATATCACTACGGTTACCTCATGCAACGAGACTTCTTTACATCATGGGCTTAAACTATCGCCCCCTCTCGACCTCTCGAATGGCTTACCACAACCCCTCGATTTTCAGTGTCAACAGTATGGATTGTTCAATCCATTCAGCATCGACAAATGCATGCTTGTGCAGAAGCTGTTCAGTCTCATCTTGATCTTCATCTCACATGACCCAATTATTCACCTCTATGGTCCTTACGGGTGGAGCTAGGGCCAGTAGCAACTGGTGGACAGATGGCGAGCGGCTCAACAAGATGCATAAAGTAGGAGCCATGGATAAGGTTCTGTAGGCAAAAGGAGGGAGAACATAGGGCGTTTGAGAGAGAGAAAGAGAGAGAGAGAGGTACAAGTGACTCAGGTGATTCTTTATCAAAATACCAAGGGCGGCTCTTTTTTACCAGAATCACTGAACAATAGCTCCAACAGAACTCAGTCTTACAGAGCTTGACCTGTAGACAAGCCAGGCTTGAATTGCCGATACTTGGCTCGTGTTGCTCGCGAGCCAGCTAAGATGATGAGTACTTACAACTTCGTTAATTTATACTCTCATATGTCAAATATTTTCTTGGAGCATGCTACCGAATTCTGGTCCTATAGCGACCGTGCGGCCTCTTTTAACAGTCGATTATCCTCTGTTATGACAAAGCATTTAATCAAAATCTCTGATATGTTTCCTCGTTTTTAAGCAGGAAGTTGAAAAGCGGATACGGTTTTGAAGGTTGCAGCTAGTCTGTTGGGAAAATAATGAAATAATTTGGAACATATTCAGTTGGACGCTTATTTCAGTCGAAGGATTGTGAGGTTCTTTTGGAATTGAGGAATCCAAGTTACACGGATAACAAGTTTCTAACTTCTCAATACAATACCAATTGCTTAGGTGTGTTTCAAAGCTTCTTGACGGGTTCCTCTACCTCTTCCTCAAAAACGAAAGATTGAGAATCAAGCCTAGGGAGCGAAAGCAGGGAACTCCCATATGATGACCTTTAAGGTTACCAGAGGGGGGGGGTTGCTAGAAGCCCAAGAAGCAACGGCCTTGCACTGGAAACAATCACTCATTCCACCAGAAAGTTCTTTGAAAATTCATCATCTCATAGAGAAGCTCAATATGACCAGTATGTATCATTTGCTACGTACATCTTTGTCAAAGGAACAACAACCACTGACCTTATTCAGACTAACTAGAATGGGCACATGAAAAAGTAGCTCAAGAGATGCAAAAATCAAACTTTCGAGATACATTAGTTGAAGTACAAAATTTTTCTTGTGTATGCCCACCTAATAACACTATATACGTTCGAATTTTATATACTTGACCCATGTATATACAAATATAAAGGTATATATATATATATATATATATGTATATATGTATAAATTACATGTGTACTTTGTCCTTCCTAATGCTGCTGAACAGAGCAAGAATCTTGTTTGCCACGTTGCCAACGCCAGATGGCCGTTGCTGTACCAAAGACTCTCATGAATATGATTTTATCAATCTGAAATTAAGAAACGATCGAGCCTTGAAGAGATTCCCAAAGAGGAAGCCAGTGATTGTCTCTGCGGTTGGAGTCGTCGGGGGGAGAATGGAGTTGTCTTTCACCCTCAAAACCGATTGACCAAGTTGGTGACGTATTGACTCTATGGTCTCATTAACAACTGGATTACCGGATACATCTTGGACGTAGAAGGTGTCAACTACTTTGCCATCCTTGGTTGTGATCTCGGCTCTTGTGATACATAAGCTGTTCTCTCGGAATATCCTTGTGATGTAAGAAAGAAGACCTACCCTATCATCTGTACTCACTTCCAATCTCACTCCCTGCAGATCAGCAAATAAAAATTGGTGAGAAACAGTGAAGAAGTTGATCAAAAGTGAACCTTTGGGATGATATGGTATACCTCTGACGCTCGCCTCTCAATGGCTGCTTCCAAACACTGAATAACTCGTTGCCTTTCAGCTTCACAGCAAATAGGAGAGCCATCCACATGCCTAATGTAGTATTCCTGTGTATCAAACGCAAAACAACCATCAGCAGAATTGCAAAACATGGGATAGAAAATTAGAAACAGAGATCACAAATATTAAGGCTTACCTGGTAGGCTTCCGTCCTTTTCGTATCAACAGTACCATGGAACACCACATACTGCATATCAGTTAGAGTACAGAGATTGTCGAAAATAAGCTTTGGACGATCTCGGGACCTCATAGTCACGACAGAATATTCCTTATCAGAACAGTGAAGCAGCAGAACTTTTGGCCTGAGCATGGAATCCTGCGTCGACTTGTATCCCGCCTTGTAAGGTCGTTGGAAGTCTCTATCCTCGTACATCATCTGATGCAACCTTCTTTGCCTGTGCGTGACCCCAAGCGAGACTGTGGTTTTGGCTGTTGCCAAGTCACTGTTCCCTTTCATAACATTGCAGAGAAGGACCTTGATCAAAGAGAGTTTGTTTGGATCTTCAATGGCTATGCCTGAGAATTCATCTGTAACACGGACTGCTGCTGCTACCCTACCATTGTGTGTCCAAACTTCAGCTTCAACTACATTACAATTCAGGCTCGCCAGCACCGCACACACTTCGGAAAGCAGACCAGGTCGGTCTGAGCCTACTAATTCAATACAAGTATGTTCTTTTGAAGCCATGACCTCAATCGATCTTTTCAAGGATACCACTAAGCCCGCATCTGTTTCAATGGACTGCAAGATCGAAGAAAGCTTTATGAAATCAGAGAGATATTCTGAGGACAGACAATACAGAAAAACCGGTTTGCTCCCAATAACTCGTATCTAACAGTTCACCACCTTCCAGTATTATCCTTTATAGTTATGTGGATCACTTCCTATTCGTATTTTAAAGAAACATGTTTCCTGTATAATAGATGCATCTTTCAATATCAGATTAAGCATATGAAGCACAAAGTATGCCATTCTACTCATATGGTAATACTTTAATCAGAACAACCGATACGTTACCAAGGAAATAGCAATATTAGAGCATAATTGTGACCTTTTGCCATTTTCTTAGAGTTTGGAGTATTGCACTCTAGGGAGGGGGGGCATTTTCAGTAGCTCTCATCGGCAATGACATTCTTTATTCAGATCTGTTGTTGGGTAACATAACGTGTGAATTACTTAAGTTCAATAAGCGAAGAATAATCTTTTCTGGTCAAACCTCGACATGGAAAGAGTATGAAAAGATAGAACCGTAGTCTGCAGGCAAGTACAAGAATCATGACAACCGTCAGTCGTTCCGAATGTTGACAAGAAAGAGAAATGTAAGTACAATTTGAAATATAGAAACTTAAAAAGTGTATATTGGTTAACAAGGAAAAGCTGAATTAAAGGAATTCAAGCTCACGCGAACTTCTCTGTTTTTACCTAATTTATTAGATCTCACTAACAGATCAAAGAATCGTAAGTTTTTCCTGCGTGTTGCCTTCCTCAAAAGAAAGCAGTGATAAGTTGAGGAAGAGAGCATAGCAGACAACCCGCTCACCTTCTGAATGTAATTAATGATCTTTTCATCCTTTAGCTTTTCACCATCTTGGTCGGTCACATTAAATACTAGAACCACCATCGAAGTTCCGGAAGAAGAAAAAAAAGAAAGGCAAATATCAGCAGAGATTACCAACATACTTCTCTTCATTAAATCTACAAAACAGCACAAGGTTTGCCTGGATCCGTACCATCCATGAACCATCCTCCATCTGAAGAAATATAAGCTTTCGTAATGATGAGGTTAAGATCCGCAAGAATCTGAACCACTTCCAGACGGATTCCGTGCTTCTTAACACTGTCAACAACCTATCGCACGAGATATTTGTCAAACACATTAGATCAAGTAGATATATGTCAAACACAAAATGAATATCAAACCGTACCTGTATTACGGTTGCACTCTCGCAAGAGTCATTGTCAATGACAACCCTGTCAAAAAAATCAAAACAAAACAATCAGGTCGAAATCTTGATGATCGGAAACGAAATCCTCAAAAGTAAATGAAACTGCAAACCAACATCAAATACATAATCAAACGACGTAAAGAGAAGAAATATGACCAACCATGGGAAACTAACATCAATTTAAGAACGGAGGAATACAGAAGAATTAGCGAAATCTGTATGAAAAACCCTCCAGAAAAACCTTGCTTAAGATCACAGGAATGCAGTAGAGTTCGCCAAATTTGTATGGAAAACCCTCCATAAAATATGACCAACCAATTGAGAAACCAACATTAAGTTAAGAACAGAGGAATATAGAAGAAGTCACCTAATCTGTATGGAAAACCCTCCGCAAAGACCATACAAAGGAAGATCGAAAAACGAACGCCCAACAAAGAGCATGAAAAGATCAAATAAGCAGACTACCTTGGTGGATTCAACTTCCTAATGAGTCTCATAAACATCATCCATCACGAGTTGCCAAAACAAGAGATATGAAAGAAGAACATGCGCAGAAACTAACGCTCTACGTTGGTCCTAAACCCTCAAATACCCAACAAACCCAAGTTTGAAATAATAAACTGGTCGACGACACGCTTAACGTTCCCTCCCAAAATTCTTGGGAGAGAGAGAGAGAGAGGAGATTAACCAAACAGAGTTTTTTTTGGCAAGTTCATTCATTTGGATCTCGCGTACCCTCCGGATCTCGGTCAGCATGGCTGTTGGTGACGTGGCCGCATACAATTGGTTGTTAGTCTGCCACGGGCAGCTCATCTTCTCTTCCGCTGTCCATCCGGCCCAACTATCTTGCTTTTTCAAATTTATTGACAACTCTCCCTATTCTCTCCAAATGGTGGGGATAGCCTATGGGGGTCCCTAAGGAGCTTCTAACAAATCGATCAATTATAAACTTAATTTTTGTAATGGATTTATTTTTTTCATCCATTGTTTGTTTCATTCTCTTTATTAAGATGGTTAATAGTTTGCTCATACGTCATGTTACCAGTTAACTTATTTAAATCAACTTAATTATACACTTCTTATGATAATCTATGAGTTGTAATGATGATAGATCAAGATCTACTAGATCATTATTATTTTCAAGGTTCTCATTTTTAATGTTTTCTAAGAATTCAACATCATTACTTTCAATTAAACCATGATCCTTGTAACAGAATCTATTATATCTCTTCAAACTTTTAGGGTATCCAATAAAAACACAAATGACCTACTATCTAGCTTATTACAAGACTCATGAAGGATATTTACATGAGCAATAGATCCACACCGCTTAAGATGACTAAGATTTAGTTTTAAAACTATATCTTATATGATATATATAATACAACTTTACAAGATACTCTATTTAATATATACACGGTTATAGTGATTGTTTTTATCCAAAATATCCTATGAAAAAAAACATCTATTAATATAGACTTAGTTATTATATTCAACAAGGTCATATTATATCTTTCAGCTATATCATTTTGTTAAAGTGTTTTGAGTATGGTATTTTGTTTTGAAATACCAAAGTTTTTATAATTTTCAATAAATTTTGTAGAGGTGTATTCTCGACCTATGTTAGATCTTATGACTTTGATTGTCTTCCCTAATTAGTTTTCAACTTCTTACTTATATTCTTTAAATATTTTAAGTAACTTAAATTTATATACTATATGAGATATAAATATATGTGTCTTAAATAAATATCGATAAAGGTTATAAAATAAATATTATCATGATGAGATCTTAGCCTAAAGGGTTTCTATATATTTGTGTTAATGATTTCTATTAGGGTTGTTGTCCTAATTATTTCTTTAGAAAAGATTTTTCTTGTCATTTTCTCTAATGTACCAACTTCATATTTATTAAAAGTATTTTCTTGAAACCCTCGCAATAAGTCAAAGTTGATTAATTTGCTCAACTTATTCAAACTTATATGCCTAAGCATTTATGCATATATTTACATCAACAACAAATAATTTTATTATCATCAATATTAACCTTAAACAAGCCATGCTCTAAATCAAAGAAACTAGAAAAAAATATCTTACCATGTTTCCCATAATGACTTTCCCAATCACAAATTGAACATCAAACTCTTTCTTTACAAAGGCAGGCACCGACAAAAAGATTATACCTAATAGAAGTCACAATTAATATATCATTAAGTATAACTGGTGTGTCTTTTATAAAATCATAAAGTATCCAAACCATAGAACATTAATAAGTAAATTATTTCTCATATATACTTGATGTTCTCTAGGTTTGTATTCATTGAGATTCATTGCTCCCTCTTTCCTCTTTAAGGGGTCACTCCAGAATCGATCCATCAACCAATAACAAGGTGGTTCAACTACAAACACTTAGAAATGACGTAGATTATGTCTTGCTTCTTCATTGGGCCATGACGTTGGGTGTTTTCACTGTTATTCCTTTTTTTGCATCAGTCTCATTTGTAGTGTCTTATCTTGCTATAATTGAAACAATTAATCCAAGAAACGGGTATTTGTAATTTCTTTAAAAATTGGCTGTTCCTCATTATATTTGCTAAACATTTTATTTGGTTTTCTCTTATTCTAGTTGTTGTTAGAGCATGTTCCTAAGTCATGTTGAGGAAATAACAATTTTTTTCTTTTACTTTTGTTCACATGTTTTTCTTCAATTGCTAGTTTCACAGAAAGTTAAGAAAGGGTAAAGTCAAATCCTAGTCTTAGAGTTATAGTTACCATATTTCATGAACAAAAAAGACTGTTCAGGATAATAGATATCTCCATGGGTTCAAGGATGGTTGTTTTCACTACAGTTAAGTCCCTTACCATAAACAACATTTGATTTACGTGTTCAACTATATTGTCCCATTCTTTTATTTTATGGGAATTATATTTTTGAATGAGTAGTTGAACTTAGAGTTTAATTATAGTCTCTTATTTAGTTTTTATAAAGCCAAACAACTTTTTAGTTGTTTCTAATTCCTCAAAAACCCTAATCATGTCATCCAACATATATGTAAGCATAATAATCCTGGCTATCATGTTATTCTTTATTAACATTCTATATTTTTCTTTTCCTCATCTATTGCATTTGGTTTAGGGGTAAAACTTTTTTCTTAGGCATATAATCATCAATGCCCTCTATGATTAAGGCCAATAGGATTCTTCTTTTCTATGTTTAAAAATTTAGGTAATTTAGTTTCTATGTCTTTGCCAACTCAGAAGAATATATTCTAGTAGTCATTTTAAAATATTTGACAAAGACATCAAACACTAAATTATAATAATGTAAATATCATAGTACTAAACTTTAAATATTTCTAGACACCTATTTGCAATATCAAACAAAATGCAAGTATCATTTTACAAAGAACCAAAATTGTGTAATTTCATAATAAGTCCAAGGATATTATTGTAAAATTTTATATCTATCTACTTTAGTAATTCTCTTTACGACTAATGAGAAGACAGGTACTTTTAACTTTTTGTCTATTTGGGTAATTTAGCCAAAGTCTCAAGGATAGAACAATAACATCATGTTTTTTATTATTGATAAATTGAGTAAACAGTTCAAGGCAAAATTGTAAATCTGCTCTATGTCATTTATGTAATTCTAAAACATTTTAGTGACAGATATGTAATTTTATCAAATAGCATTTTTGTGAATTTAACTAAGAAATAAGGACTGTAGACATAAAAATTTTCTTTCCAGAGTTTATGAGAAAAACTCGAAACGAAAGTTTTCACACCTACGCTTGCGCGAGCGTGCCAACTAGTTTGTAAAACTAGCAAAGTTTTTGAAAATATATGACTTCTTAGGCGATTGCGCGCAAGCGAACTCTTTTCGCTTTAGACTTTCTTGAACCGATGCTTAAGGGTCAGTCTAAGTGCTTGAGAATTTCAATTTTGAAACCAAGATGAACTCCAAATCACATGAAGAGTTGGTGTTTGTAAAATACGTAGTATATGCACTTGATTCAAGACTTTGAAATGAATAAGTCTTGAAAAACAGAAAGTTTTGTTTTCAAGGCTTACTTCCTGAATTAATTTGAATACCTTACAGACCTCGAAAAATTACTAAAATCTTATCAGGCAAAGCTTATATTGTGGAGGATCCGTAGAACTTTACAGATCTTGATTTGGAAAGATATTGAATCTGGATTAAATATTTGAAGTAGACTGACTCACTGACTCAAAACAGTTCTGTCACAGAAATACAAAGACTCAAAGATGAGTCTATATTTCTACAACCAGAATTCCTATTTTAATGATTTTGTTGGAAACCTATGGATATTAGCTTTCCAATAAATAAAAAATCAAGTGAATTGGATTCCTGTGGACAGAGATATGAGATTTTTACCTGACCTATGTTTCAGGGAATTCGACTATGCAAAACGTGATTCAGAAAATGCTTCAGTTCTTTTCTAGTTTTATTATGGGATTGGGCAATCCTAAAATCTTATCAATTTTACTTAAAGTGCCCTAAGGTGTATGGAGTACGTGTGCTGAATTTCAATTGAATCGGAGTAAGCATCATAGAATGAAAATTGCAGTAAATAATAGATACATAGATGCTGAAATACTATTTTTTGTGTTATGAACATAATGATGCAAACTCACACCAAAGCAAATTACAACAACACTAACTCCAAATTGAAATTGCAGAAATGTAAAGGAGGGGAAATTATTTTATAGCTTATGCATAGAAGGGGTTAGAAGTATAGAGGGTTTATTGTATATAGGAAGGAAGAAACATAACATCAAACACATAGCGTGCGTATGTGTGCATAATCTTTCATCCATCAAATGAAGTTTGCAGCAAATCCTAACATATTACAATGTGGGGGGAGATGAAACTCCATTATTACAACCCCATTTAATTTAATAGAAAGGAGAGAGACGAGATTTGAATGAAGAAATGCTTTACTTACCCCTGTTTTTTATTACAAGGAGACCGGGATTCAAGAGTAAATTCGGTCTCTCCAAACTTGATCTTCTTCAATCTCCTTCCCCTAGCTAACACTCCCCTTTCTTCCCCAAGCTCTGGATGTCCCCTTTTTGCTGGAAATATCCTACACCTAACTCTCACACCCTCCCCTTATAGGCAGCCTTTCCCTCACTCTTTTCTTTGCTCTCCAAGTTATCTCCACCTTGGGTTTAATTCAATATGGGCAGGTCTTGATCCTTGATCAGGTTTCATTTATCATTGTCTTGTCTTTGCCTTGACATGTTCTTGAACCTTTCCACTTGGCGCATTGCCCAAACGGTTCAGCCTTGCTTTGCAGTCGCGGAATTGAATTTGATCTTTGATTTGTATCATCCATGTCATATCATTTTGATAAAATTAATCTTCATCCGGCCATGCATGGACTTGAGCTTCATCCGATCCTCCACTGAATTGGAGTGAGTTGGTATTTTACTCTGACAAGGTTTTGGACTTGAGTCAACATTGTGACCTTATTCCAAGTCGAGCGGGCCTCGATTTGAGTTCCAATTTGGATTCAATTGGTTTGCTTATGGATTTGAATTAACACTTTTGAAAACCTTTGAAAACCTTTAAAAACTGTTTTTTTTTTAACTTTGTAAAATCATAAAGGTTTTAAAATTTGTCTTTTGGGGAATTTCGAAAATATTTTTATTTTGGGTGTTTACAGATACCCCTCTTTGGCATTAATCCAAATTGATTTGGATAATGGCAAAGAAGAAACACCCTTTTATGGATTTACTTCTCGAATTTTCTTGAGAATATAAATCAATCCTTCATTTCGTAAACTCCTTTTCTTGGATCTTAGGAGAGGCATTTCCAGCCAAAAGAGACTTTTTCCTATATGGGACATGATCATGCATGAATGACTTTTGAATGCATGGTATGAGTGAGGTGAGCTTTTTGGGAGAGTCAATTTTGGGGTTTTTGGGCTTGGAGAGAGCCTTTAAAGGCCAGCTGCCCCAAGTAGAATTATCCCTATGTCTCTTGACATTTTGGGTTTTCAAAAACTTTTCAAAATGAACTCTTTTTATCTTCCATCAAAAAGACTTCCAATTTTTCATACTTCCCTTCATTCGGGTTTCAATACCTACTACTTGGTAGAGGTTTTTTTGGTGGAAAATTTTGGAAAATATTTCAAAGTTCCATTTCCCACATAACAAAGTCTAATTCTGAAACAAAATGAAATCCAAATGAGTAGATTCTATTTCTACTCTAGTATTTTCATGGTTGAACCTTTTTCCATCGGGATAAGCCACAGGGATATGGAAAAGAGTTATCACGGTCCCTTCTGAAGCATCTCGTGGTTTAAGACAAAGAGACAGAAAATTGCTCTTTTTGAGCTTTGGCTTTTCCTTTTTTTCTTTTTCTCATTTTTCAAGAGAAGACCTCTTTTGAAGAAGTTTTTGTATTCCCTCTATCTATTCGGGGAAGACTTCTTCTCGGAGGAATTTTTGCATTCTCTTTTTTTTTTCAAAGAGAAGACTCCTTTTGAAGAAGTTTTTGTATTCTCTTTTTCTTTTTGGGAAAGACTTCTTTTTCGAGGAGTTGTTGTAATTCTCTTTGTCTTTTCTTTTTTTCTTTTGAATATTGCCAATTTTCTTTTTTAGAGAGAGAAGTAAAATGGTGAGAAAACTTATCCCTTTGGTTACTTAATTCAACCAAGATCATCCCATTTCTTAATAGCATCTACCATTTGAAAATATTTTGCTATTTTGAACAAGGCTTCATTTTGTAAGCCAAGGATTTTTGAAATCTCACCAATTTGATTTTGAAAACTCTACTTTTTGTAAAGCATCAATTCCCTCATTTGGAGTCATACAATCAATCTTGATCCTTCTTTCAAGAAGTTTCAAAGGAGCTCGATTTTTAAAAGTCTTTTCGAAAGAATTTAACATAGACCCTTTCAAGTATCGGGCATTTTTGGGGTCTACTAAATTTCTACCCATAACATCAATCAATCAACATGTATTATCGAGTTTTGTTGCCCATTTCTATGACATGGGGACAATCCTACTTGGGCTGCCACCTTTTTGGGCTTCTTTGGGGTGAATGTGATGCATGACATGTAAAAATGTACTCCATGTGATATAATGGAAATACATGCTTTATGCAATGATGACAATATGAAATGTATTCCATATGATATGATGGAGATACACGTTTTTATGAGCTTGAATCTCTATGAAAGTGTCTAGGGGATGCATTTTCAATGCCCCTAGTTTGGTGGAGATGAGTGATATCACACGGCCTCAAGGTGAATGGGCTATGGAATTTCTTTATGGCATATAAGATGGACGATGGGATATGGATGGCCCATGCATTTGACATTTATGATATTTCTAACATGATCATAACGAATTTTTGCTTAAGGATGGACCAACATAACCAGCCCTAAGTGATCTTTATGGCCCTCATATTTGACTTGACATGATCTCCACATTCTCGCGGAATTCATGTATTGTGTCTTAACCACATCAAGGTTTTCATATCAACAAGATGCTGAAAATTTTTCTTTTCAAAGTCATATGTAGGGTTTAAAATTTTGCCAATCAAAACTTTGATCTTTCAAAGAAGCAAATTTGGGAAATCCTCCCTTTCTAAAAAAAATTTCAATGTCTTGAAACCAAGGCTTTTTAATACAATTTTGGTAATTTTGGCAAGCATTCTAAATCGTGAGTGCCCATTGGGCATGTTTTGAAAGAACCGGCCACTCTAATAGCCAATTCTTGATAAATTTTCATTCTTGACTTGCTAATTTTTGAAAGCTTGGTTTATGACAAGCATCTCCAAAGACTTCAATGTATGAGTTCCTAGATTTTTCGAAATTTTTAGGCCTTGTATGAGTGTTTCATACTTGGCAATATCATTTGATTATGCAAAATCTAGTTGAATGACACTTGGGGTTTTTCTTTTCTCAGGAGATATGAAAATGATTCTTATACCTGCCCCTTGATGATTCTTTGCCCTATCAAATTACATTTTCATACTTGATTCTCTTTAAAACACTTTGCTAAAGCATGGTTTTGAAATTCATTTGTAAAATATGCCTTCATCGGGCATTTGATCAAGTATGGAATATGTTTCTCGAAGAGGCAATTTAACCACATGATCTAGGGCTTGTTCCTTAATGGAGTTTTTGATGATGAATTCATACTCCATTAAGAGGAGATGTCATTTACCTAGCCCATCCAATAGGTAGATTTTTCAAACAAGTGCTTGAATTAATTGACATTATCCCTCTTTCATGATGTGGGGAATAATGTCTCAATTTTGGAAGTCTATACCAAACACGATTTTCTCTATGGCTCGGTGATTTCTTTCACATGCCAATAGAGTTTTCGAAATGGCATAATTCCTATGGATATCATCTTCACATTGATCAAGTAAAACACCCAATGCATTCACATGAATTGGAATGTAAAGCTTTACTTGGAATGTAAAGCTTTACTTTGGAGGTTTTGAAAATTGGAGGATTTTCCATAATTTTTTTGAAATCTTTTTGAAAACCATCATTCGAATTTAACCCCTTTTCAAAAGCTCATTGAGAGATTAGCATCTTGTTTCTATCTTGGAAGCAACCTTGGAGGTTTTGGATTTAATTCATATGGAGACATGCCTATGATGGCTCGATACTTAGGGGTCAACTCTCATGCCCCTTTGGCTTAACACAAACCTTAAACTCGAGTTCTAAGATGATGTCTAGACCCGATATTGTTCATGCAAATATATGACTTCAAAATACAATGCATGATGCTCATGTAAACATGCACACACTATGGGTTAGACTCACTCTAAAATCCCCTTCTATAAAATTTCCAAGTCAAGGATTCTATGAATTTCGGGAAGCTTGGAGGCATGGTCTTTCCTCCTTGCTTTGATGATTCTCAAGCATTAAACTCTAGGGAAGTGTTAGGTAAGAGAGAGCTATAACCAGCTTGGACGCTTTTTACTTGGGATTATATACATTCTTCGAAAGGATTTTGAAATTGGTTTTGTATATAGCCATTGTTTTTGGAGTTTTTGAAATTTTTTGATTTTTTTTTTTTTTTCAAAACACAATTTCAAGGATCCCTATAAAAGACTTTCTTTTTGAAACTTTTTCTCAAATGAAAAATGGGGGAATGAATGAAAACAAATTTCTTTTCAAAATTTTCAGATTTTTCAAATATTTTTGGGATTTTGAAGTTTTTTTCAATTTTTTTGGTTTTGAGAATATCTAATTTTTTTTGGATTTTTGAAAAGGAGGGATCTTCCATTGAACCTACAAAGAAAACTCCATGCATTTGACTCAAAATGAAATGTCTAAGCCATGAGTCTCGGTTTTAGTGGGTTCTAGGGGCACCCTTGACCCAAGTGGTCTTAGGTGGTGGCGCAGAGGGTATGGATGGGATATAGCCCAATCCATATCGATTTGGGTTTGGTGTAGGTATAATTGGTTCTAGACAACCTTGACTATGGGCTCCTAGACCTTGGTATGGTGTATATCCCATGTTTAAGATCATATTCCAAGGCTTTTTTATTTTTGAAAATGTTTTATAAAGTGCATGATCTTGGAATATGGAATCGTCCATATCATGGATGTATACACGTTTTATTTTGGGTAGGAGATGGGATAGATGGGTGGTGGAAGACTTGGGCTTCCACTCGACCCTTGGTTGGGATTCTAAGTGGGTGGTTTTGACATGCTCTCTAGGTGTAATATAAGGTGCCCCTAGGGATGGATTATTTGGGTTTAGGGCCGTAGGCTTGGGTTCATGGCACAAGACTAGGCTCGAGGAAGTTTGCATGGTAGAGTTGGGTGTTCCTAGGATGTCAATGCATGCCTTAGTAACCATGTCTACCACGTTTTTATTTTTATTTGGTTTTTTATTTTGAAATCCCTTTTGGTGCGGGACATTCGGCGCACCTTGAAAATCTTCACTTTTGGGCATGTTTTGTGGGTTTCTGGGTGCATGAGTGTGATTCAATGCATCCGATGACCCTACACCGAGAAAAGGAGGAGTGAGAGGGGAGTTGGACATACCTCTTTCTAGCTCATCTACCTTTTCATGGTGAGAGCAAGCCTTGTTCTTGAGCGACTCATGCGCGGCCTTGAGCTCCCGTTTCCTGTCCGTTTCACTTCCTAGGTGTATACGACTCTCATCCTCTCGGGACACTCGTGGGGTGTGTTTAGTGTGGATCTCATGCCCTACTTTGTGTATGTGCCCAGAAATGTGGATTTCCTTTCTAACTTCGAGAATTTCAAATTTTTGTTTTTTCAAGTTTTTTTGGTTTTTTAAAATTTTCCAGATTTTTTTGGCTTTTTGGACAATAAAAATCTTTTTTTGGTTTTTGCTTGGAACTTGGGGTGCTTGGAAAGGTTGGATGACTTGATCCGCACTCTCGTTTCATCTCCAGCCTCATATCCTTCATCGAATTTTGGATTTGATTTGGTTTTCCTTTCATGATTTTTCTCTCTATGTGCCTGAGATGAGCTTTCATGTGATCGATGTGCCTTAGCTTCATGGCTTAGAGCATCGATCTTCCTAAAGATTTCCTTTATAGCAGCTATCTCTTCTTGAGCTTTAGAGGATTTGGAAAACCACTTTGAAGCGTTTGATGAGGATTTCCTCGGCTTGTTTTCATCCATTGTTTTCAAAATTTGTGCATAAGTTTGAAAAACACCAAGTTTTTGCAAAGTTTTTGGAGTTCACTTTTTGAAAGAAAGTTCCTCAAGACCCGAGTCCCACCGGGCGTGCCAATTCTATAGACATGAAAATTTTCTTTCCAGAGTTTATGAGAAAAACTCAAAACAAAAGTTTTCACACCTACGCTTGCACGAGCATGCCAACTAGTTTGCAAAACTAGCAAAGTTTTTGAAAATATATGACTTCTTAGGCGATTGCAGGCAAGCGAACTCTTTTCACTTTAGACCTTCTTGAATCGATGCTCAAGGGTCAGTCTAAGCACTTGAGAATTTCAATTTTGAAACCAAGATGAACTCCAAATCACGTGAAGAGTTGGTGTTTGTAAAAGAAGTAGTATATGCACTTGATTCAAGACTTTGAAATGAACAAGTCTTGAAAAACACAAAGTTCTGTTTTCAAGACTTGTTTTTCGAATTGATCTGAAAATCTTACATACCACTAAAAATCACCAAAATTTTACCAAGCAAAGCTTATTGTGTAGAGGATCTGTAGAACTTTACAGATCTCAATTTGGAAAGGTATTGAATCCGGATTAAATGTTTGAAGCAGACTGACTCACTAGCTTAGAACAGTTTTATCACAAAATACAGAGACTCAAAGATGAGCTTATATTTCCACAACTAGAATTTCGATTTTGATGATTTTAAGGTTGTTAGAAATCTATGGATGTTAGGTTTCTAGTGAATCAGAAACCAAGTGAATTGGATTCCTATGGAGAGAGATATGAGATTTTTACTCGACCTTGTTTCAGGAAATCCAACTCTACAAAACATGATTCAGAAAATGCTTCGATTCTTTTCTAGTTTTATTATGGGATTGGCAATCCTAAAATCTTGCCAATTTTACTTAAAGTGCCTAAGGTGTGTGGAGTACGTGTGCTGAATTTCAATCGAATCGGAGCAAGCATCATAGAATGAAAATTGTAGGAAGGAACAGATACATAGATGTTGAAATACTGTTTTCTATGTGTAAACACCCCAAAATCCCACGACATTCATAAAACATACCTAATTTACAAAATCAACTCAAAAAAAGTACTTTGAGTTCTGAAAACCCAGGAGCCTTCCCAAAGCCTTGTAAATAGTGTTTTGAAATCTGTAAATAGTGTTTTGAAACCCCATGTCCAAATAGGAGCTTTTAAACCCGGGCTAAGCCCCATTTTCCAAGAAGCCAAAGACAAACAGGTGAAGTACGCAAAGACGACACCTGATCGAGAAGCAGCCCAACAAGTGGCTCACGAAGGCCAATTTCAGAAGCAGGCTCAAAAACAGTTTCTAGAGCCTAGAAGAGCATCCTAGCCTGATAAAAGCCAGGTTCAAAAGGCAAAAAGAAGGCCCAAGCATGAGGCAGATTGCAAGCTAGGAAGCACCAGGAAGCTAGATCAAACATCCTCACCCAAGCATCAAGAATCTAAACCAAAAAAGTCAGAAATAAGCAAAAAAAGAGTTCGAAAAGGCGAAAAGGAGTCTGGATGACAAAGTTTGGGGAAACCCAATACCAGACGGAACCTTGATGAAGCTAGGGCCCACACAGATCGTCCGCCTCAAAAATCCAAGAAGAACCATCTAGAGAAATTTTGGATTGGATCTGGACCATAAATATCCAAATCCATATCCAAATAGTGTTTGGATTTGGGTTGATCCAAATAGTGTTTGGATTTGGATTGGATCCAAATAGTGTTTGGATTGGATCGGATCTAGACCAAAATATCCAGATCTATATCCATAAAAATGTTGGATTTGGATCAAATATGGATCTTAAAATATCCGAGAACCAAGATCCAAATCCAAATAGTATTTGGATCGGACATGGATTCCACGATACAAACCCAAGACCCATATCCAAGGCCCACTTCATTTGCCTATAAATAGGAGTGAGGGGGTCTCCAAGAAGTTCACGTGAAATCCAGCTTGGAGGAGAGAGAGGGTAATAAGGTGAGTGCTTAGTGCTTTCTTAATTTTGTTTAGTGAGTTAATTGTGGGCTAAATAGGGAATTAGTGTGGGTTGCACCACCTTGATTAAGGGCTGGATTTGCTTGAGCAAAGAAGGTTTTGGAGTGGCTGGCTTGGAGCTTGAGCACACCCCAACCGACCCTAAAAGGTAAGCCCCACTTACCCCCTAAACCCTTCTTCTTAACCCCTCTAAACCACCTTAAACCTACTCTAACCAACACCACCTAACTACCCCATAGCACCCCTAATCCCAATTAGCCTAGCCTAACACCCTAACCGATTCAAATCCTACCACCCAAACCATCCCTAGCCTTACCCGCTCCCGCTTCGTACACCCTACGCGCACCCTGCACGCACCCTGCAAGCGCCCTGCTCCCGTGCCGCGCGTCTCCCTGACGCTGTGCACCCCCTTTGCGCCTGTCGCCCCTGCTACACCCGCACCTTAGCCGACCTACACCCCACCAACTCCATCAACCTCAGCCACTACCCGCCACCCTTCCACGCCACAGCCTAGCCTACACCACCTCCTAGCCTTCCATCCCACCGCCTTACACTCCACACCCCACATCCCATCGCCTTACACTCCTTAGCCGACCTTCACCTCACCACACACCCCGACTCCATACCGCACCCCACCTAACACCCCGTCGTGACCTACCATCTAGCACCTCCTTGCCATAACCCCCACCAACACCCGTGACCTCTAGCCCCCACTAAGACCCGCACCCACTCTTGCCGTGAGCCCTACTTCTCGTGCCTAAAGCCCCACCAAGCTCTAACTCCAGCCAGCCACTTCACGCCTCAAGCTTCAAAGGAGACCCATCCGTGGTTGTAAAGCTAGCACAAGCCCGTGTAGATTGCAGTGGACAAACATCCGAATCACTTGTAAGTGTTTCAAATTCGGTATTTACATATCTCCTTCACCATTCTATTCAATTTGGATACGGGGTTGTATTAATAGAGCGTTGTCTCCTCCCGAGATGTAATAACAATGCTTGATACACGAAGCACACACGAGCACTTGAGCTTTAGCTCTTAATCTCGTACATCAAGAACACACATGCACGATTGAGCCTTCGCTCTTACTCCAAAGACTCTAGTAAGAGCTGCGTGAGTTGTCTTCAATTTACACACTTCACCCACGCGTGCATTGAGCCTTCGCTCTTATTATATATATGTATTTACATCCAGCTGGGTTGTTACATTAAGTTGTGTGAGTTTGTCATTTCAATTACACACTCGTACCCAAAGACACCCGAGTACTTGCTCAAGCACCTCACGCACCATTTTGGCCTCGGCAACCACTAAGATATAGCCCTATCTCTATATTTTCAGTTGTGTGAGTTTTCCCGGTTCAGTTGTGTATGTCTTTCAATTCCAGGTATTTAAGGTTTAGTTGCGTGTGTTGTCTTTACATTTACACACAACACACATGCACACATTGACGCCTAACGGCTCATATATATATAGTTGTATTTTCCTTTCAGTTGGGTTTTACATTTGAAGTCATGTGAGTTGCATTTCAATATATACACAACACACACGCACACATTGGCGACCTCCGGGCCCATATATATATATATATATATAAGTATTTCCCTTCCGCATTTTACATTCAAGTCGAGCGGGGTTTTACATTCAAGTCGTGTGAGTTGTCTTTCAATTTATATACAACACACATGCCCACAATTGAGCCTTTGCGCTCTTATATCTATATCTCTCTTCCGCTGCATTTTAAGGTTTGTAGACACCCAAAATTTTCTTTTAATTCTTACCTTTTTAGGAAAGTGTCCATTTTTGGTAATTTTGGGTTTTCGAAGGAAAAAGGTACTAAACGAGTTTGTTTTGGTACCAAAATTTTATGAAAGCTTTAAAATGATGAAATAATACTTTCCTTTCTGAAAAATTTGAATTTTTGACAAAATTGGAAAAAATGACGATTTTGCCCCCGGCGTGGAAAAGCTGGATTTCGTTTTCTTAAAAGATCTATGACAAAAAAATATGTTGAAAGCTTGCCTTTTGAAAAGATACAGGCATTTATAAGACAATTTGACACCTGTAAAGGCAAGTGGGTGCCCAAAATGGAGAGCGGGCATCAAAAAGGGAAAGTGAGCTTCCCAAAAAGAAAAGTTCATATTTGGAAAGAAATCAGTTGCCCGAGGGAAAAGTTGATGTTATCAAAGGAAATGAAAGATGAAAGCAAGAACGATATCTTCCGAAAAGCAAGGTTTGGTATCGAACACCTTTCGTAACATGTCCATGTTATGCTTGGGTGTCGAGGTAATTAGTGTATTGATATGCATCAGTTTTGCATTGTCATATGTTACTGTTATGTTACTTTTATGTTAAGAACAATGTTAAAGTTTTTAATACTCATGAGGGAAATCTAGTGAGCATGATGGTTGGTTTTCAAAAATGTAACATGGGCTTACTTGAAGGCTTTTGTAGTAAAGCATGTAATATGGATTTGCATAACTACTTTCACAGCAAATGTGCAGTTATGTTCTCAAAGTGCAAGCAGACTGAACGAGTGACTCTTGGATGGAGCCACCTCTGAAATGCTGCAAGGCCAGATAGCTCCTTCTTCAGGATCTTTTACCAATTACCAATGTTATGGATGATGCAATGGATGATATTGTTCGACAGACAAAGGAGTTGGACCCGATCTAGTAACTTATAACATCATGTCGTCTGCTCTAAAGAATGGTCCTCAGTACCCAAAGGCAATTTCATACTTTGAACTCATGAAGGGTACACATATTCAGCTGAATACAGTTACATATAATATAAACACCCATTTAAAATTGGGAAGCGTGCTAAAACAGTGGATATATTCAATTCAATGAGATCGAGAAAGGAAGGTTGCAGTCCCGATATTGTGACATTCACCAGCAGTAAGATGATGGGGCAACCAGCTCTACTTGCCATTCCAATTTCAGCAAGAGATGTCAACAGCAAGATCCTTGACTTTCCAAATTCACAGAACCAGCAGCAACTTTCCAAGTTTCGATTTTTACAGAAATAACATGCCTTTCACGTTAAATTCAGCAATGAAACTTGCCTTGCCCAATGTTACACCTAAGAGGCATCTTTTGGCCTATAAAAGGAGCCTGAAGGAGGCTGCAAAGGGATCCTCCAATCACCACAAAGCCTCAATCCGGGAAAACCAAGAAAACAGGAACATTCAGTCCGAAAATTCAAAGAAATAGAGAGAGAGAGAGAAAGGAAGAGAAGAAGGAGAAGAAGGAAGTCCGGCCTGGTTCCGACGTCCGACGATCATCCGGCGAAGTGCTCCTACTCCCCCTCTCACTGACACAGGTTAGAATTCTTGTACAAATTGGTTTTAATTCATGAGAATCTGAAAAAGCACAGATTCTGGAAATTTGTACATGAATCAAGGCTTTGAGCCCATGTTCTTCATTTATATCGATACAAACATGCATGATTCCTTCATAAACGAAATTAAAATCCATGTTTAGATGATTTCCATGATTTATTAGGACTGATACAGGTTGAACTTCGTTCTAGAATCACGTTAGGAACCTTCTGAAATTTTCTGTAAAACTGGTTTCTGAAACTGTCTGTGCACACGTGTCTGATCACGGAATTTTTATAGACAAACGGATAAGCCAATTGCTTCAAAATTTTGCATGAATAATCTAGACATATCAGACGTTCTTATATAAAATTTTGAGAAATTGTTATGAAATGTTGCCTAGCCAATTATATCTGTGAAGTTTATATAAAATCTAGATTGCGTTTTACAGAAACAGAATGTTCAGTAACAGACCTCTGTTCTTTTGCCCATATCTCTGCAACCACTGAGTGAAATTGGATGAAAATTGATTCTTTGAAAACCTAACATCTGTATCTTTTTAACACAACAAATTTTATCGAAATTTGATGACTGAGCACTGAGATATTGCTGTTTTTCTGAGCTTCTGATCCACAGAAACAGGGTTGTTCTGAATTTTATAACAGTTTCTGATTCTGTATTTAATTCTCAGAAAATAAAGAACTAAATTATAAAATAAAAATATATTTTGATTCTATAGTGTCTCTATTCTGTAAAAGTTTTAGAATTTTTGGAGAATCAGAAATATTTTTAAAAATTCAGAGAACAGGCCTCTGAAACTGAGCAGGTTCTGCAAATCTAAGAATCTGAAATTTTTCAGAAATCAAGAACTTAAACACAAATCTGAAACTTTGGAAAATCTGGTTTTTCCTTTCTTGAATTAACGGATTCAAACAAATTTCAAGCGTCTAGGCTGACCCTTGAGTGCCGATTCAAGAAGGCCTAAGTCGAAAAGATCTCACATGTCCACAATCGTTCTAAAAAGTCAGAAAAACATAATTCGTTAGTTTTGGTAAACTAACTGGCACGCTCGCGCAACCCGACGTAGTTCGAGGGTTTGATTTCGAATCCCAAACGATTTGAAATAAAATCACGTCTACAAGGTTCAGCTGCGTGAGTTGTCTTTCAATATATATATGACACACACTCACACATTGAGCCTTTCCGCTCTTAAGATATAGCTATATTTCCCTTTTGCAATTTCCCTTCAACTATGTCTTTCAATTTCGGGTTTTAAGGTTCAGTTGTGTGAGTTTGCATTGCATATCCGTCATACCATGAGATAGGGCGCATACTTACATCAAAGCAACCTCGAACAACCTGTGCAAAATCACCAAGACTTGGGTACCTGATGCACACATCTCACGCCTAAGTGGCTAAAACCAAAAGACATAGGAACGTGCAAATCCCACGTGAATAAAATCTGCAACTAGACAAACCAAATCGATCAAACACTTTCATACTTTTCAAAAAAAGGTCATACTTGTTCAAAATCGAGTTTTCTAAAGCGTACAAACTGACCCTTAAGCATTAGTTCAAGAAGGTTTGCGACGAAAAGAGCCCACTTGTCCACAGTCATCCCATAAGTCAGATATTTTAAAACTTACTTCACTAGTTTGAGTAAGCTAGTTTAAAGCGACTTAGACATACAAAAAGGTTCACTCTAGGCCTAAGAACCCGGAGTGAAAATTTCCGCATGTTTATAGATTTTGGCACACCCGGTGGGACGTGGGTCTTAAGAAAAATCGATACAAACAAGCAGACCTGTTGAAAACTTTTCAAGAAAAGTATTTTAACTCTTTGTCTTGTGCATTTCATAGTTGGGTTTTAAAAAGCATCGGAGTCATGTCAAGTTCAGACTCCAACGAAGTGACCAGCCAGGTCTCACGTACATCAAGTTCTCACTCTAGGAGATTTTTGAAAAATGAAAACAAAAAAGAGGAAATCAAGGATTTGAGAAGGGATTTTGAGGCCAAGATCGCTGGCCTTAGCCAAGAGGCTGAAGCAGCTGATTCGTGTTCGTCACATGGTGAACCCATAAAGGCCAAAAAGAAATTTGAAAAGTCTCAAAAGCACAAGGAGACCTCCGCTATGGAGGGCAACCAATACCACAAGTCCTTCACTCACAAGGACCGTAAAGCCCTACAACAGTTGCTAAAGGGCAAAACAAGGAGAAAAGAACCTACGCCCTATCTGATTTTCTTCCTTTAGATTATGAAACAGACAGTGACGATGAAATACCAAATTTCCATCGGTATGATGGCATGGGAGACCCTAGGTCTCACTTGCAACTTTTCTCTCGTCGAACCCACAAGAAAAAGAAGGACTCGATGAAATGGGTGAATTGGTTTCCCCTTTTCCTCAAAGGCACAACTTCAAAATGGCTGACTTCCTACGATCTAAGTCAGTTCACAACTTTTAAAGAGTTGGCGAACTGCTTTATGAAAAGATCCTCGCATAACGTAGAAGTTACGCCCACTTTAAACACTTTGAGGGATACTAAACAAGGATCGAATGAGGATGTACATGCATTCATCGTTCGATGGAGGTACCTTCTTGGGCAAGTACGAGAACCCATATCAGAAGGGTGTACAGTAATGCTCATCCTAGACAATTTTAAAAACGAGTTGAAAACCCTTTTCCAAAGGGAGGTTCTTAAATCGATTTTGTAAGTATCATCAGCTCAAAGTCCATGATACAAAACAATGTTTTTCCCTACTCAACAAGATTGAGAACTTGATCGAGCAGGGTCGGCTCCAGGTCACTAAGGAACGAGAGCATGCCCAAGCTATTTTCAAAGAACCCTTCCCCAACCACGCAAGTACTAGTGGGAAGGGCAAAGAGGTATGTGCTTTAACTATTTCAAAGAGTCTAGCGCATGCATGTCATTCTGGGTTTTCTACTTGTGCACCATCTCTCATCCTTCATAGGAAAATCGCCCAAGTAGTAATCAGGGGAGCGCCCAGAGTCTCCCCCCCCGGTTAAGCCTGTTTACAAATCCAAGGTGCTTCAAAGCACATGAATAGAGACATCATAGGCGCGAGCCCTAGGTTGATCATGGGGGAAGTGACCAGGTCCGGAAGGATCTATCAACCCCCACATCTACAAAATGCTAAAAAAGTGGTCAGTGTTCCTGGCCCTTCAAAAGCATGTATTCCTAGGATTTCGCCAAAAATGGACAAAGGCAAAATTGTTTTAACCATGTATGATTTTGAAAATCATCTTTCAAAGATTCCAATTAACATGCTCATCCTAGAGTTGATACAAACCTCGCCTAGGCATAGACTTGTTTTAGAGAAAATTCTAGAAAGAGCCATGGTTAGATCAAACATAGCCCCTAAGTCCCTGTCAACCCAAGTGACGTCTATAGGTGCAAAAATACCCATCGTGTTCTTGGAAGAGGATATCGAAAGACCCTATGAATCCCACAACCAGTCCCTGCATATCGAGGTGGTATTGAATCGCCATGCTCTGGACAGGTACCTAGTTGATGGGGGAGGAGGTCTCAACATCCTTTCGCTTCATGTGGCGTATCAAATCGGAGTCGCCTTGACCTTCGTGAACCCAAGCCCCATCGTAATCACTGGATATGATGGGAATGCGTCTAGACCCTTAGGATCCATAGAATTACCCATGGAAACGGGAGGAATAGCTCACATGGGGGTGTTTCATATCTTGGACATCCACCCCCACTACAACCTATTGTTGGGAAGGCCTTGGATACATAGCCTGCATGCTGTGCCGTCCACCTTCCATAGGTGTGTCAAAATCCCTTTTGAAAACCAAGTCGTGGTAATCCTAGGTGAGAGTTACCCTCAACTTCAGGGAATACAGAATTTCTCCTGCTTGTCAAGTTCTCAAGCCCACGAGGCCAACTTGGGGCAAGTATTGGTCGAGCCACCCAAGCTCGTCCTTCAAAACCTTAGGAAAGTGTATTAAGGGGCAACCCAAGGCTAGCCCACTCAAAACCATCACGATCCTAGGAAAGGCCAAGAGTTGCCTATTCCCAAAAACCTAGACAAAAAGCCATATGAGCATAATATGGACAATAGTAAGTTCCAGGATCATGATTTATATCAAAATTTCTCAAAAAACAAAAAATCATGAAACATGCTATTGAATATGAGATATATGCCATACAAAAGTCTAGGGGCACAAAACCAGGGTCTCCTAGAGCCCATACTGCCTAGAGCCAACCCAAGCCTATATGGGATCGGCTATACTCCCAAAATACCACCAAAGCCACCACCTGTGACCACCTGGGTCAAGGGTACCCTGAAACCTATCCAAGCAAAAACCTATAATTTAGACCTCTTATTTAGAGTCTAATTTGTGGTGTTTCCCTTTGTAGGTATGATGGAAGATCCCTCCTCAACCAAAAATACAAAAAAAAATTCAAAATATTGAAATTCAAAAAAATGAAAAATCCTAAAAACCAAAAACATTTGAAAAATGTGAAAAACTCGAAAAAAGGGTTGTTTGTATAGTTCCCAAAGCTCTTTCTTTACAAAAAAAAAATCAAAAATTTAGAAATACCCAAAAACAAAATCCTGTATATACCAGCTCCTCGTAAAAGTTTGGAAAAAGCCAAGGATTTCGAAAAAAAAGTTGTCTTCACAACAAGACCAAAAGCTTCGAAACCCATTGAAATTCCAGTAAAAAACCAGGTGTTTTCAAAACCCATACATCAAGTTCAAATTCCCTAGGATTCAATACTCTCGAGAATGATCAAAGCCCGGAGGAAGATCCAACCTCCAAGCTCCCAAAGTTTCATAAAATCCTCGATTTTGAAAAACCTTCAAATTCAGTAGGGGGGGATTTCATAGAGATCAACCTAGGGAGTGAAACCAAGCCCAAACACATTAAGATAGGCGCATGTTTGCATGAGCATGAAGCATCATCATTCATTGCATTTTTGAAAACCTACATCGATGTGTTTGCATGGACGTATGAAGACATGCTGTGTATAGACCCAAGAGTCGTAGAGCATTGTCTTCACCTAGATTCGGATTCGAAACCCATAAAGCAAAAGCTTAGAAAGATTCATCCGAATGTGCATACGCAGGTTAAAGAGGGTTTAGAAGATCTGCTAAAAGCCGATTTTATAAAACCCATTGCTTATTTTGATTGGTTGTCAAACATTGTTGTAGTTCAAAAATCCAATGGGAAAATTCGAATATGCATCGATTTTAGAAACCTGAACAAAGCCACTCCAAAGGATAACTTTCCTTTACCTAACATTGATTTAATAGTCGATAGTACTGCAAATCATGAAATCTTTTCATTCATGGATGACTATTCAGGGTATAATAAAATCAAATTAGCCCCAAAAGATCAGGCTAAAACTGCTTTCACAACACCCTGGGGCACGTACTGCTATACAGTTTGTAAACACCCAAAATTTTCAAAGTTTTTCAAAAGTCCCAAGTTTCCAAAAACCAGTTTAAAATCTTTAAATTCAAAAACACCCCAGATTTTAAAGTTTAAACATTCAGGGAGATACTTTAAGGGTTTAAATTCTAGTTAAAAAGCCTCTGAAGTTCGAAGCGGGTAAGATCCAATCTAAGCCCAGAAGTATGGATCAAACACAGCTCTTCCAGATGGGTCGTGTCAAGGCCTACCTTGTTAAGTGAATCATGTTCGAAATATGTTGAGTAAAGCGGTACCAAAAGCTCATCACATCAAGACAAGCCCAAAGGATGCGACCGGCCAAGCAAGAGGCACGAATGGGTGGAGCTTGATGAAAATCATTTAAGGATCAGCCTGTATGGAGTTGATCCACTCTAGCATGAAAAGAAGCAAGCTTACAAAGTGTCAAGTGAGGAGCATCAAAGAGGCCAAAAGCATTGGCCGACCAAGAACACGAAGCACCAACTCGATGTGGTTCAAGGCATGATCATCAAGCTCAAGCCCAAATAGACGGGCCCAAATCAAATGGGATCATGTAAAGAACTAAAGTCAAAGATCAAGTCGTGTCCGTGTGGAGTTTAAATCAAGGTGGGAGCCGAATCAAAGAAAGAAGCGAATTCAAGTGGGTCGAAGTTTAAAGAAATCAGCCCGACAAAATGCATCACACGTTGTAAGGTTGGCTAGGACTAGCCACATGTTCTAGGGCTATACCAAGCCCAAAACCGTGGCACCTAGACCAGCCCACATGGGCTGGTCCCAATCAACACAAGAGGGGCCCACAAGAAAGCCCTAGAACTAGCCCCCCTTGGCCTATAAAAAGGCCCAAGAGGGGGGCGGGTTCCATAACTTGGAATATTGGAAAGAGAGGAGAGAGAAGCTCTAGACCTTGGGTGGTGTGTGCTGTACTAGTTGCAGGAATTTTCAGCAAGGAGGGACGTCCTCTAGTGTGGGAAGAAGGGGAAGCTAGTTGAGAACTTGTGGGAGTTGAGAAGGAAGGCCATCAAGAGGAAGGCCGGCTTCATCATTGAAACCCGGTCCTTCACACTCCAAAACTCATATAAGACCTTTCTTACTTAATCTAAGTTTCATTTCTCTTCCATTCAATTCATTAAATGGGGTTGTATTAATGGAGTTTCATCTCCTCCCGAGTTGTAATAATCTAGCTTTGTTGCAATTTCAATTTCGTGGATGAAACACTATACACCCACATGCACGCCAAGTGTTTGATTTAATGCTTCTTCCTTCCTATATGCTATATACCCTCTATACTTCTAACCCCCTCTATGTCTAAGCTATAAAGTACCTTTCATTCATTTACATTCCAGCAAATTTGCTTTGAGGGTTGTTGCACTTTAATTTTGTGTGGGTTACGCATCACTATATTCATAAAACAGAAAACCAGATTTCTACATCTCTACATATGTCTGTTTCTATAATTTTAATTATGTGATGCTTGCTCTGATAGTCTCGAAATTTGGCATACTGGTTCCACACACCTTTGGACACTTTGTACAAAATTGGCAAGATTTTAGGGCCGCTCAGCCATATAATAAAATAGGATTAAGAACGACTCAAATTTCTACACTACTGTCTGCACAATCGGATTTTCTAAAATAGAGGTTGGGTAAAAGTCTCATATCTCTGTTCATAGGAGTCCAATTTGATTTATTTTTGATGCATTGGAAAGCTAATATCCATAGCTTTCCAACAATATCAAAATCATCAGAATCGAAGTTCTGAGCAGAGAGATACAGACTCATCTTTGAGTTTTTGTATTTTTGAAACAGAACTATTCCGAGTCAGTGAGTTGGTCTGAGTCAATTATTTGTTTCTGATTCAATACTACTCCGAATGCAGATTTAAAAAATGCTACAGACTCTCCATACTACCAGCTTCGTCTGATAAACTTTTGATAATTTTTGGAGGTATGTGATGCCTTCAAATCCCCCTTAGAAAACAGCTCTGAAAACAGAAATGGCAACTTGTGTTTTTCCAAGTATTGAATCCGAGTGCACAAGTTCAACAATTCTTTCAAAAATATTAGTTCACGTGAAAGGGAGTTGTATTTGCAGTATAAACGAAATTCTTAAGCGTTCAACATCGACCCTTAAGCATTGGCTTAAGAAGGTTTGAGTGAAAAGATCCCGCTTGCACACAATCAAATAAAAGTATCAAATTTTCAAATATTTTCTAGTTTCAAACTAGCTTGCACGCTCGCGCAAGCATAGATAGAAAAGTTTCGTTTAAAGTCTTCACAGACTTTTGAATGAGAATTTTCATGTCTACAGAAATGGCATGCCCGGTGGGACTCGGGTCTTGAGGAATTTCTAAGCAAGTAAAACTCTCAAAAATCTTTTTCAAAGTGTTTTAACATTGGTAAATTGTGCACGTGTAGGATTTTCAAGGCCCATAAAATCATGTCAAGTTCAGATGGTTCTTATGAGGTGTCGAGCCGGGCTTCATGCTCGTCAAGTCAGTTTTCCAAAAGATTTTGGAAAACAAATTTCATAAACAAGAAAGAGTCATTAGAAGACTTGAGGAAAGAATTTGAAGCAAGAATCGCCGCTCTTAACCAAGAGGCCGAAGCAGTCGAATCCTGCTCATCCCATGGAAAGCAAACTAGGGCTCGAAAGAAAACGAGCAAGCCTAGAAAACCGAAAGAGACCTCCACTATAGAGGGGGACAGAGAGCTCGAGTCATTTACATTGAAAGATCGCAAGGCCCTTCAGCAACTACTAAGGGGCCAGGCCAAGGAAAAGAGGTCATACGCCCTATCCGATTTTTTACCTTCTGACTACCAAACGGATAGCGACGTTGACATACCGAATTTCCACCGGTATGATGGGACAGGGAATCCTAGATCCCACCTCAAACTTTTTTCTCCTCGAGCATACAAAAAGAAGAAAGACTCGGCTAAGTGGATCTACTGGTTCTCCCTCTCCCTTAAGGGAACCGCTTCCAAGTGGCTCACTTCCTACGACTTGAGCCAATTTTTCACTTTTAAAGAGTTGGTAAATGGTTTCATGCAAAGGTTTTCACACAACGTGGAAGTGACCCCCACTTTGAACACCCTAAGGGACATGAAACAAGCCATGAATGAGGATGCTCACGCATTCATCGTTCGATGGAGGTCTTTATTGGGGCAAGTAAGAGAGCCCATCTCGGAAGGATGTGCCGTGATGCTCATCCTTGAAAATTTCAAACTCGAGCTGAAAATGCTTCTTTCTCTCCATGAAATTTCTACTTTCCACAAATTAATCAAGAAGGCTTTCCTATTCGAAGCAAATATGAAAAAGGGGGTCTATGATGACTTGTGAAAAGGCAAGATTTTTTCAAAAATCCGTTTTGAAAAGCCCAGGACTTACGGGCCAACTACTACGGACAATGGGGCAAAACCCCAAAAAATTGTAAATGTCCGAGTAGAACCAAGCCCGACTGACACTTCAAAATTTGAACCAAAGAACAAAAAGCTTCAAAAGTCTTTCGAAAAAAGGAGTACACCCCGTTGGGGTAGCTCATCACAGAGGTCCTCGACCTCCTGCTCGCCTAGGGAATGGTGACACTTTCGGAAGTTCTCGAGCGGACACACCCTAAAGGGAAATTTTTGAACAAGTTTTGCAAGTATCATAGGCTCAAAGGACATGATACAAATCACTACTACACCCTTTTAAACAAAATAGAAGACTTGATCGAGCAAGGCCGGCTCTAGGTCACCGAGGAACCAGAGCCCGCCCAAGCCGTACTTAAGGAACCCTTCCCCAACCATGCAAGCACTAGCGGGAAGGACAAGTAGGTATATGCTCTCTCCTCTCATTTGAATGGTTTGGAACATGCATGGCATATGGATCGCACTACTTGTCACACACCACTGCTCGTAATAAAAAAAGCCAAACAAGTAGTGATCCTGGGAATGCTTAGAGTCCCGCCCCCGGCTAGAGCCTTATTAGAGATTTGAGGTGCTCCCAAGCATCAAACTAGAGCCCACCTAGGAACGAGCCATAGGGAAGGTGTGGACAAGGTCACTAGGTTCGGAAGGATCTACCAACCTCCACACTTAGCAAAAGATACTAGCAAGGAAGTGGTCATTATCCCTGACCCTTCAAAATCATGCATTCCCAAAGCATCGCATCTCACGGGTAAAAACAATGTGTTAACCCCATATGATTTCGAAAATCACCTTGCTAAGATTTCCATAAATATGTCTATCCTGGAACTTATCCAAACATCCCCTAGGCATAGACAAGTTTTAGAAAAGATCTTAGAGAAGGCCAAGGTTAACCCAACCATAACTCCTGAGTCCCTCTCCTTCCTAGTCTCGCCCATTTGTGCTAAAACTCCCATTGTGTTTCCGGAAGACGAGCTACAGCAACCCTACCAAAACCATAACCAAGCCTTGCATATAGAGGTGGTATTGAATCACCATCCTCTAGACAAGTGTTTGGTTGATGGCGGAGGAGGTCTAAATATACTTCCACTACACATAGCCTACAAAATAGGAGTCTCCTTGACCTCTCTAAACCCTACTTCCATCGTGATCACAGGATACGATGGAAACGCATCCAAACCTTTAGGAGTCATAGAGTTACCCATAGACTAGAATGATCGAACTTGACTTGTTAGATGAAAAGAGGCTCCTTGCTATGGATCATGCTCATGCATATAGGCAAAGGGTAGCCCGACACTATGAGAAGCACATGAAGGCTCGCCACTTCAAAGTGGGAGACCTAGTGTTAAAAACCATTCACCACCGAGGCCCACACTCCCTTGGAAAGTGGCGCCCCAAGTGGGATGGTCCTTATGTTGTGCATGGAACCACCACTAACAATGCTTATTGGTTGGTTGATGTTGATGGTAGGAACTTGGTAGACCCTATAAATGCTTAACATTTGAAAAGATATGATATCATGTATAGGGTCTACTCTTTTTGAAAATATTTCAAATGGGATATCCTTTGAACTTCTTGAAGAAGGATCAAGGTGGATCATGTGACCCTAAACAAGGGAAATAGGGCCTTATGAAAGGTAGAGTTTTCAAAATTTATGGGCTATATTTCAAAAATCCCCATCTTACAAAATCGAGCCTTGTTCAAAATAGCAAAATATTTCCAAATGGTATATGCTATTTCAAAATAGGGTGATCTTAGATGAATCGAGTAAACCATTGGGATAAGTCTCTCCCCATTTCGCTTCTCCTTCTCAAAAAGGAAAATTTGGCAAAATAGAAAAAGAGGATATCCCTCCAAAAATTTATCTTCAAAAGAAAAGGAAAAGCAAAGCAGAAAATAGTGCTTTGATTGAAAAAGAAAGAGGAAAAAGTAAAAGAAAAATTCTCCAAAAAGAAAGAGGAGGCCCTCAATGAAAGAAGAAAAAAAAACTGTCAAAAGCTCAAAAAGAGCAAATTTTCTGCTTCTTGTTCTTAAACCACGGGACGCTTCAGAAGGGACCGTGGTGATTCTTTCCTTATCCCTATGACTTATCCCAGTGGAGAAAGGTTTTATCTAGGAAAATCTTAAAGTAGGAATAGGATTTGTTCATTTGCATCTCATTTTGTTTGAGAATTGACTTTGTTGTGTAAGTAGGAGAGTTTTGCAATGTTTCCTAGTTTTTCTATGAAAGTCTCTACCAAGTAGTAGGTATTATGACTCGAGTAAAGGGAAATACAAGAAACTGAAAATCCTTGTGATTAAAGCTAAAAAGGATTTCCCCTTTCTTTTGGAAAGTTGTGAAAACCCGGAAACATCAAGCCACATAAGGGCCATGATCACTTGGGGCAGTCGACCTTCACAACCCTCCCAAGTTCGATCCTTGTATGTTAAGAGTCTCTAAAAGAATCATCGTGTGCATATCACTCATACCCCTCACACATGCCCATGCATGCATGTCAAACCATTGAGTACATGATCGCTATTAGGACCAAGGTCATAGCAGATTGAGTCCCCTTTGGCTCTAAATCCCCTCTTACTTATTTTTAAAAGTTAGGCACTCGGATGATCCATGCTCTTGAGAAAGGTTCGGAAAGAAAAGTAAAATGATGTTTTTCTTCTTTGACATTATCCAAACATAGTTGGATTAATGCCAAAGAGGGGCATCTGTAAACACCCGAAATTTTCAAAGTTTTTCAAAAGTACCGAGTTTCCAAAAACCAGTTTAAAACCTTTAAATTCAAAAACACTCCAGATTTTAAAGTTTAAACATTCAGGGAGATACTTTAAGGTTTTAAATTCAAGTTAAAAAGCCTCTGAAGTTTGAAGCGGGTAAGATCCAATCCAAGCCCAGAAGTATGGATCAAACACAGCTCTTCCAGATGGGTCGTGTCAAGGCCTACCTTGTCAAGTGAATCATGTTCGAAATATGTTGAGTAAAGCGGTACCAAAAGCTCATCACATCAAGACAAGCCCAAAGGATGCGACCGGCCAAGCAAGAGGCACGAATGGGTGGAGCTTGATGAAAATCATTTAAGGATCAGCCTGTATGGAGTTGATCCACTCTAGCATGAAAAGAAGCAAGCTTACAAAGTGTCAAATGAGGAGCATCAAAGAGGCCAAAAGCATTGGCTGACCAAGAACACGAAGCACCAACTCGATGTGGTTCAAGGCATGATCATCAAGCTCAAGCCCAAATAGACGGGCCCAAATCAAATGGGATCGTGTAAAGAACTAAAGCCAAAGATCAAGCCGTGTCCGTGTGGAGTTTAAATCAAGGTGGGAGCCGAATCAAAGAAAGAAGCGAATTCAAGTGGGTCGAAGTTTAAAGAAATCAGCCCGACAAAATGCATCACACGTTGTAAGGTTGGCTAGGACTAGCCACATGTTCTAGGGCTATACCAAGCCCAAAACCGTGGCACCTAGACCAGCTCACATGGGCTGGTCCCAATCAACACAAGAGGGGCCCACAAGAAAGCCCTAGAACTAGCCCCCCTTGGCCTATAAAAAGGCCCAAGAGGGGGGCGGGTTCCATAACTTGGAATATTGGAAAGAGAGGAGAGAGAAGCTCTAGACCTTGGGTGGTGTGTGCTGTACTAGTTGCAGGAATTTTCAGCAAGGAGGGACGTCCTCTAGTGTGGGAAGAAGGGGAAGCTAGTTGAGAACTTGTGGGAGTTGAGAAGGAAGGCCATCAAGAGGAAGGCCGGCTTCATCGTTAAAACCCGGTCCTTCACACTCCAAAACTCATATAAGACCTTTCTTACTTAATCTAAGTTTCATTTCTCTTCCATTCAATTCATTAAATGGGGTTGTATTAATGGAGTTTCATCTCCCCCCAAGTTGTAATAATCTAGCTTTGTTGCAATTTCAATTTCGTGGATGAAACACTATACACCCACATGCACGCCAAGTGTTTGATTTAATGCTTCTTCCTTCCTATATGCTATATACCCTCTATACTTCTAACCCCCTCTATGTCTAAGCTATAAAGTACCTTTCATTCATTTACATTCCAACAAATTTGCTTTGAGGGTTGTTGCACTTTAATTTTGTGTGGGTTACGCATCACTATATTCATAAAACAGAAAACCAGATTTCTACATCTCTACATATGTCTGTTTCTGTAATTTTAATTCTGTGATGCTTGCTCTGATAGTCTCGAAATTTGGCACACTAGTTCCACACACCTATGGACACTTTGTATAAAATTGGCAAGATTTTAGGGCCGCTCAGCCATATAATAAAATAGGATTAAGAACGACTCAAATTTCTACACTACTGTCTGCACAATCGGATTTTCTAAAATAGAGGTTGGGTAAAAGTCTCATATCTCTGTTCATAGGAGTCCAATTTGATTTATTTTTGATGCATTGGAAAGCTAATATCCATAGCTTTCCAGCAATATCAAAATCATCAGAATCGAAGTTCTGAGCAGAGGGATACAAACTCATCTTTGAGTTTCTGTATTTCTAAAACAGAACTGTTTTGAGTCAATTATTTGTTTCTGATTCAATACTACTCCGAATGTAGATTTAAAAAAGGCTACAGACTCTCCATACTACCAACTTTGTCTGATAAACTTTTGATAATTTTTGGAGGTATGTGATGCCTTCAAATCCCCCTTAGAAGACAACTCTGAAAACAGAAATTACAGCTTGTGTTTTTCCAAGTATTGAATCCGAGTACACAAGTTCAACAATTCTTTCAAAAACACTAGTTCACGTGAAAGGGAGTTGTATTTGAGCAGAGAGATACAGACTCATCTTTGAGTTTTTGTATTTTTGAAACAGAACTGTTTCGAGTCAGTGAATTGGTCTGAGTCAATTATTTGTTCCTGATTCAATACTACTCCGAATGTAGATTTGAAAAAGGCTACAGTCTTTTCATACTACCAACTTCGTCTGGTAAAATTTTGATAATTTTTGGAGGTCTGTGACACCTTCAAATCCCCCTTAGAAAACAGCTCTGAAAATAGAATTCTCTATTTTCAGCAGCTTGTGTTTTTCCAAGTGTTGAATCCGAGTGCACAAGTTCAACAATTCTTTCAAAAACACTAGTTCACGTGAAAGGGAGTTGTATTTGTGGTATAAACGAAATTCCTAAGCACTCAACACCGACCCTTGAGCATCGGCTCAAGAAGGTTTGAGTGAAAAGATCTCGCTTGCACACAATCGCCTAGAAGTCTCAAATTTTCAAATATTTGCTAGTTTCAAACTAGCTAACACGCTAGCGCAAGTGTAGATAGAAAAGTTTCGTTTCAAGTCTTCACAAACTTCGGAATGAGAATTTTCATATCTACAACAGTCATGCCCTTTGGTTTGAAAAATGTCGGTGCCACCTACCAAAGAGCTCTGACTACGATCTTTCACGATCAGATTCATGAGCTCGTAGAGATATATATGGATGATCTCTTGGCTAAATCAAAAACTCGATGCACTCATATCGAATGCTTGCAAAAAAATTTCGAAAGGCTTAGGCTTTACAAAGTAAAGCTAAACCCCCAAAAGTGCATGTTCGTAGTCGAATCTGGTAAGCTCTTAGGCTTTATGATAAGCCAAAGGGGCATTGAAGTCGACCCCTCTAAGTGTAGAGCCATCATAGACATGGCTCCACCCTCCAATCTCATGCAAATTCGTAGCCTCCAAGGTCACCTCCAGTCAATTCGCAGGTTTATTTCAAACCTCGCTACAAGATGCAAACCTTTCAACAAACTTTTAAGAAAAGGGGTGAAATTCGTATGGGACGATGATTGCCAAAAAGCTTTCGAAAGACTAAAAGCATATTTGGTGAACCCTCCTGTTTTAAACCCTCCAAAGCAAGGAAAACCTCTTTTATTTTATATTTCTGTTCATGCGAATGCTTTGGGTGCATTACTAGCTCAATATGAGGACGATACCCATAAAGAGTATGCCATCTACTATATTTCGAAAACTCTATTGGCTTATGAACGAAATTATCAAGCCATGGAGAAGACTTGCTTGGCCTTGGTGTGGGCCTGCCAGAAATTTTGACACTACTTCCTAGATCATGAGATCTGGATAGTGTCTAGGCTTGATCCCATCAAGCATCTGTTTGAAAAACCTATCCTCACGGGTAGGTTGGGTAAATGGCAGCTCCTCTTGATGGAGTATGACCTGAAATTCCACCATCAAACATCCATCAAGGGCCAAGCCCTAGCCGACTATGTGGCTGACTTCCCTCTCGAAGATGCGTATCCCACACTTGACAAAATGCCTGATGAAGGCATATTTCAAAACCAATTTCAAAATCATATTTTATCAAACTGTTTAAATGAAAACCAAGTGTAGAAGATGCACTTCGATGGGGCATGAAACTGTAAACACCCCAAAATTCCACGATTTTCTCAAATTACCTGGTTTTGCAAAAGCAGACCCAAAAGGGCAATTTTAAGTCTGGAAACCCAAGAGCCTTCCAAACAACCCTGTACATATGTTTAAACCATATATGTTTTAAAAATATATACATACAGTTTTGAAACCTTAAAAAGGTGTTTTGAAACCCCGAAAAGCAACTTGGCCTGATGAAAGTAGGAACAAAGAAGCAAAAGAGAGCCTGGACCCGGAGCATATTTCAAGCCTGGCACATCAACTCTCGTATCAGAATCATCCCCAGATTCTCGGACATCCAAGCCCCTGATATCAACAAAATTGTTCAAAATGATCTCCGAAAGGTGAGAAGAAGAGCGGACAACAATGTTACCGAAGACCCAACGCAAGACGGAGTACTGATGCAGTCAGGCCCCACATAAACCGTCCATTTTGAAACGCCATGAAGGAATCAAAAAATCAGATTTGGGCCGGATCTTGACCATATATATCCAAATCCAGACCCAAACATGTATTTGGATTTGGATCCAAAGATCCAATCCAATATCGACATCCATGGCCCACATCACCTTCTCATAAATGGAGGTGGGGCCCACAGAGAATTCACGTGAAAAGCTTGGGTATAGAGAGAGAATGGGATGGTAAAGTATGAGTGAGAAAGTTGGTGGGCTTGACTTTAGTCAAGGGTTGGGTTAACCATGTGGGTTTAGCCTAATGAGTGTGGGTTTAAGCTTGTATGCACCTACACCTAACCTAGGCCTGCAACTAGGTCCATGGATCGATGCCAAGGGGATGCTTCTAAAACCTAGCCCTAAGCTAACCCACCTCACCTAGCCACTCCCCCCTAAACCTTACCCCAACCCTAGCCACCCTCACCCAAAACCACCCCAACCATACCTAGCCGACCTCACCTAGTTCACCCCACCTAACTAGACCACCTAGACCCTAGCTAGACTAAACCTAATCCCACCTTAACCCACCTAATTAGACCGTAACCCTTAATTCCCAGCCACCCTAACCGACCTACCCTAAACCACCATACCACCCTTCCTAGCCGACCCACCCAAACCACCCCACCACAGCCCACCTTATCCTAAATATCTACCCCATACCACTCCCAACCGACCCCAGCCCATGCCTATAAAAAACCCCCTTTGGGGGCGGGTTTGGGGATCTCTCTCTCTCCTCTCTCACCTGCCCTCTCTTCCACCCCATCTCACTCCATCACCCCCCAGCTGTGCCACCTCCACCGCCACTCCACCCGGCTGTACATTCCACTTGGCTACCACCTGCACACCTCCCCTGGCAGCACACTTCCCCCGGCTGCCACCTTCTTCCAACTCCACCCGGCTACCACCTCATTCCACCACCTCCGGCCACCACCTCACCCACCAGCCCACGGTTAGTACCCACATCTCAGCCCCATCTAACCTATCTTCCTCTCCCCTTCTTACCCAGCCACACACTCCATCACCCGCCACAACAGCCTTCTCCCTTACACCCGGCCACTTCACACCCTACCTCCCCACCTTCCCTTAGCCATCCACTTCCCAGCCCCTAGCTAAGCCTTCACCCTTAACCTGCCACCACCTAGCTAGCACCCTAACCTATCACAACCCCACCCAACATCGCTACTTGTTGCGCCTATCATCCGGCCTTCATCAAGACATCCACTCGGCTCTCACCCTACTTGCCGCCCACATGCATCCAAGGAGCTCCCCTTCGGCTGTCCAAGGCGACTCACTAGGCCAAAGCCAAGCAAGTTACACCCGAACCAGCTACACCTAAGTGCCTAACTCAGTCCTTATTATGAACTTGCTTACATTTAATTAAATTTGATACGGGGTTGTAATAATGGAGCGTTGTCTCCCCCCACTTGTAATAATGTGGTTTGGCACACCCACACACACGTGCACTTGAGCCATTCCGCTCTTAGCTGCACATAATTTTGACACACACACGGGCCTAACCAGCCCTTAAGATATAGTTATACCTATATGTTTTAAGTTGTGTGGGTTTTAACTTAAGTTGTGTGCGTGGTCTTTCAATTTCCACACTCACACACATTGAGCTTTCGCTCTTATTCCCAAGACCCTAGTAAGGGCCGTATTGCAATTTCCCCTGGGTGTTTAAATTCAAGTTGTGTGCGTAGCATTTCAATTCTACACTCACACACATTGAGCTTTCGCTCTTACTCCCAAGACCTTAGTAAAGGCCGTATTGCAATTTCCCTTGGGTGTTTAAATTCAAGTTGTGTGCGTAGCATTTCAATTCTACACTCACACACATTGAGCTTTTGCTCTTACTCCCAAAGACCTTAGTCAAGGCCATATTGCAATTATATTTGGGTTTACATTACAAGTCGTGTGAGTTGTCTTTTACATATACACACAACACCCACGCACACGTTGGCGACCTTCGGGCCCATATATATTATAAGTATTTCCCTTCTGCTATGTCTTTAAGATATGGGTTTAAAGGTTCAGCTTTGTGCGTAGTATTTCCATATATACACGACACACACTTGCACAATTGAGCCTTTCCGCTCTTAAGATATAGCCATATTTCCCTTTTGCAATTTCCCTTTTGCAAATTTACATTAAGTCATTTCCCTTCCGCATTGTCTTTCAATTCGGGTTTTCCCTTTGGAGTTGTGTGAGTTTGCATTGCATATACGCCATACCATGAGTTAGGACGTATATTGCATCAAAGCAAACCCCACACTCCCGTGCAAAAATCGCCCAACTTAGGTCACTTGTGCACATACCTAGTTGGCCCTAAAAAGCATAAAAAAGAAAGACATAGGCACGTGCAAATCCCACGTGTAATAAAACTTGCAATCGTACACACAAAGCCCAAACACTTCGGGTATTTTTCAAAGAGGTTTAAATTTTAAAGACTTTGCCAAGTGTACAGACTGACCCTTGCGCATTGGTGCAAGAAGGTCTGCAACGAAAAGAGCTCACTTGCTCACAGTCGTCCCGATAGAATCAGATTTCGAAAACTTTCTTCGCTAGCTTAAGAAAGCTAGCTGGCACACCCCTTTTTGTTAAAAACGACTTAGACACACGAAAAGGTTCACTTCGGGCCTAAGAACCAGAAATAGGAATTTTCAGTGTCTACAGATTTGGCACGCCCGGTGGGAGCTGGGCCTTGTGCAGAGTCAGTTCATGTAGAAAACCTCATGAAATTTTTTTTCTAAAGTGTTTTAACTTTGTTTGTTGCATTTTCATACTTAGGATTTGTTTTGAAAAGCATATTGAAACATGTCGAGTCTAGGCTCCCAAGAGGTATCTAGCCATGGCTCATGCGCATCAAATTCTCAATCTAGAAGGTTTTCGAAAAAACAAGAGATTGAAGACTTGAGAAGGGACTTCGAGGCCAAAATCGTCGCTCTTAGCCAAGAGGCTGAAGCAGACGATTCATATTCGTCAAATGGCGAACCAAAGGCCAAGAAAAAATTTGAAAAACCTTGCAAACACAAAGAGACTTCTGCGATGGAAGGTAACCAATACCACGAGTCATTCACACACAAGGACCGTAAAGCCCTACAGCAGCTGCTGAGAGGGCAAAATAAAGAGAAAAGAAGTTACGCCCTGTCTGATTTCTTGCCTATGGACTATGAAACAGACAGTGACGATGAAATACCGAACTTCCATCGGTATGATGGCATGGGAGACCCTAGGTCTCACTTGCAGCTTTTCTCTCGTCGAGCCCATAAGAAAAAGGACTCGATGAAATGGGTGTATTGGTTCCCTCTGTCCCTCAAGGGCACAGCTGCCAAATGGCTAGCTTCCTACGATCTTAGCCAGTTCGCAACTTTCGAAGAGTTAGCGAAATACTTTATGCAGAGATTCTCACATAACGTAGAAGTCAAGCCGACTTTAAACACCTTGAGGGATACAAAACAAGGTGTGAACGAGGACGTACATACATTCATCGTTCGTTGGAGGTCTCTCCTAGGTCAAGTAAGAGAGCCAATATCCGAAGGATGTGCAGTCATGCTCATCCTGGATAATTTTAGAAACGAGTTGAAAACCCTTCTCTCGCTTCACGAAATCTTGATTTTCCATAAGTTAATAAAGAAAGCATCCCTTTTTGAAACAAATTTGAAAAAGGGGGTGTATGACCACTTATGGAAAGAAAATCCAATTTCGAAAACTCGCTTGGAAAAGCCCATCACTTATGGGCCGTCCACCACGGATAAAGGGGCAAAACCCCATAAAATTGCCAATGTCCGGGTGGATCCAAGCCCGGCAAGTGCTTTAAAAAGCTTTGAAAAACCAGAAAATAAAAAGGAGAGGAGTTTTCAAAAACCCTTTGAGAGACGAGAGTACACTCCGCTGGGGCAACCTGTGTCGGAGGTCCTAGACCTCCTACTTGCCCAAGGCATGATCGAACTCCCCGAGATTCCTGAGGGAGTCACTTCGAAGGGAGGGTTTTTAAACAAATTCAGCAAGTATCATCGGCTCAAAGGCCATGATACAAGGAAGTGTTTCTCCCTCCTTAATAAAATTGAGAACTTGATAGCAAAAGGCCGGCTCCAGGTTGCTGAAGAACCTGAGCCTGCCCAAGCTATCTTCAAAGAACCCTTCCCCAAACACGCAAGTACCAGTGGGAAGGGAAAAGAGGTATGTGCTCTTACGATTTCAAAGAATCTAGCGCATGCATGTGAGTCTGGTTCATCTACTTGTGTGTCTACTCTCATACTTTATAAGAAACTCGCCCAAGTAGTCATCCAAGGACCACCAAGAGTTTTGTCCCCAGTTAAACTAGTTTTAACCATTCAAGGTCCTCCAAATCTCTCGATTAGAGCCATGATTAGTGCAAAACCTAGGTTGATCGTGGGGGAGGTGACAAGGTCCGGAAGGATCTACCAACCTCTACATCTACAAAGTGCTAAAAAGGTGGTCAGTGTGCCTGGCCCCTCAAAAGCATGTATTCCTAGAGTTCTGCCAAAAACGGACAAAGGAAATGTCGTTTTAAAGGTGTATGATTTCGAAAACCATCTTTCAAAGATTCCTATCAATATGTCCATCCTAGAGCTAATACAAACTTCGCCTGGGCATAGACTAGTGTTAGAGAAAATTCTATAAAGAGTAAGGGTTAGTTCAAACATTACCCCTAAATCTTTGTCCAAACAAGTGGCCTCCATAGGAGCAAAAATGCCCATCATATTCTCGAAAGACGATGTAGATAGACCCTACGAGTCCCATAACCAGGCCCTACATATCGAGGTGGTTCTGAATAACCACTCTCTGGATAGGTGCCTTGTCGATGGGGGAGGAGGGCTCAACATCCTTCCACTTCATGTGGCGAATCAAATCGGAGTCACCTTGACATTCGTTCATCCAAGTCCCATCATTATCACTGGATATGATGGGAATGCGTCTAGATCACTAGGATCTATCAAACTCCCCATGGAAAAGGGACGGATAGCACACACGGGGGTGTTCCATGTCCTAGACATCCACCCCCATTATAACCTGTTGTTGGGAAGGCCCTGGATACACAGCTTGTGCGCTGTGCCATCCACCTTCCACTAGTGTGTCAAGATCCCTTTTAGGAACAAAGTCGTAGTGATCCTAGGAGAGAGTCATCCTCAACTTCAAGGGGTCATAAATTCCCCTTGCTTGTCAAGCTCCCAGACCCACGAGGTAAAACTGGGGCAAACCATGCTCGAGCCACCAAGGCTCACTTTGTATAACCCTGGGAAGGTCGTGTATATGAAGGGGCCGCCCAAGGCTAGCCCCCTCAAGGTTTTGACTATTCTAGGAAAACCCAAAAATTCCTTATTTTCAAAACCCCTGGACAAGAAGCCCTATGTACACAACATAGACGATAGCAAGTTCCAGGACCACGATTTGTATCCAAAATTCTCCAAAAACAAAAAATCATGGAACATGTAGTTAAACATGGCTATTTGCCTTATAAGAGTCTAGGGGCACAAAATCGGGGTCTCCTAGAACCCATATTTCCTAGGGCCAATCCAAGCCGATATGGGATCGGCTATACTCCCAAAATACCACCAGAGCCAACCCCTGTGACCACTTGGGTCAAGGGTGCCCTGGAGCCTACCTTAGAAGAAACCTACGATTTAGACCTCTTATTCAGAGTCTAACTTGTAGTGTTTTCCCTTTGTAGGTATGATGGAAGATCCCTTTATCAAAAATACAAAAACATTTGAAAAACTCAAAATCGAAAAAATAGAAAAATTACAAAAACCAAAAACATTGGAAAATCAAAAACTCGAAAAAAGAGTAGTTTGTATAGTTCCCAAAGTTCTAGTTTTGCAAAAGCACAAAAAAATAAAAAATTTACAAAATTCCAAAAAGATTTTGTACATAGCTGCTCCTAGTAAGGCTTTGGAAAAAGGAAAGGATTTCGAAAGAAACGTTGTCTGTATAACCAGGCCAAAAATTTCGAAATCAATAGAAATTCCAAGTGTAAAACCAGGTCTTTTGAAAATCCATGCATCAAATTCCCTAGGATCTATAAATCATGAGAATGATCGAAGCCCTGAAGTGGATCCCCTTGAGGAAGATCCCACTTCTAAGCTCCCTGAATTTCATAAAATTCTCGATTTTGAAAGACCTTCCAATTCAGTAGGAGGAGATTTCATAGAGCTAAACCTAGGGAGTGATTCCAATCCCAAACTCATTAAGGTAGGCGCATGTTTGCATGAGCATGAAAGATCAGCATTCATGGCATTTCTACAAACCTACTTAGATGTGTTTGCATGGACGTATGAAGACATGCCGGGCATAGACCCCAGTATTGTCGAACATCGTCTTCCCTTAAATGCAGATGTGAAACCCATAAAGCAAAAGCTTAGGAAAATACATCTGAATGTACACGCACAAGTCAAAGAGGGTTTGGAAGATCTGTTAAAAGCCGGATTTATAAAACCCATTGCGTATTCTGATTGGTTATCCAATATCGTTGTTGTTCGAAAAACCAATGGGAATGTTCGAATATGCATCGATTTCAGAAACCTTAATAAAGCCACTCCAAAGGATAATTATCCTTTACCATACATAGATTTGATAGTCGATAGTACTGTAAATCACGAAATGTTTTCGTTTATGGATGGCTATTAAGGATATAATCAAATCAAATTAAGTCCACGAGATCAGGGTAAGACCGCATTCACAACCCCATGGGACACGTACTGCTATATAGTCATGCCCTTTGGTTTGAAAAATGCCGGCGCAACATACTAGAGAGCCATTACCACGATCTTCCATGATCAGATTCATGAGCTCGTAGAGGTATATGTGGATGATTTCTTGGCAAAATCCAAAACTCGATGCACTCACATCGAATGTTTACAAAAGATTTTCGAAAGGCTTAGACTTTACAAAGTAAAGCTAAACTCTCAAAAGTGTGTATTCGGAGTAGATTCCGGAAAGCTCTTAGGCTTTATGGTAAGCCAAAGGGGTATAGAAGTTGACCCATCTAAGTGTCGAGCCATCATAGACATGGTTCCACCCTCCAATCTCACACAGATTCGTAGCCTCTAGGGTCGATTACAATCCATTCGCAGGTTTATATCAAACCTGGCGACTAGATGAGAACCCTTCAACAAATTATTGAGGAAGGGCACGAAATTTTCATGGGATGACGACTGCCAAAAGTCATTTGAAAGACTACAGGCATACCTAGTTAATCCCCCTGTTTTAAATCCTCCAAAGCAAGGAAAACCTCTTTTGCTTTACATTTCCGTGCATGTGAATGCCTTGGGAGCTTTGTTAGCTCAATACGAGGATGACACCCACAAGGAGTATGCCATCTATTATATTTCGAAAACCCTCTTGGCTTATGAAAGGAATTATCAAGCCATGGAGAAGACATGCTTGGCCCTAGTTTGGGTCTGCCAGAAATTTCGACACTATTTCCTTGATCATGTGATCTGGATAGTGTCCAAGCTTGATCCAATCAAGCACTTGTTTGAAAAACCCATTCTCACTGGTAGATTGGGCAAATGGCAACTCCTTCTAATGGAGTATGACCTGAAATACCATCATCAGATCTCCATTAAGGGGCAAGCCCTAGCTGACTACGTGGCTAAGTTCCCCCTGGAGGACACATACCCCACACTTAGTGAAATGCCTGATAAAGGCATATTGGAAAACCAATTTCAAAACCACATTTTGGCAAACTCTTTCGAAAAGTGTGGAAGATGCACTTCAATGGGGCACGAAACCAACGAGGGGCTGATGCTGGGGTCATCCTCATATCCCCTGAAAAGGGTGAGATCCCCATAGCAATTCGCCTAGATTTCGAATGTTCCAACAACATAGTTGAGTATGAAGCACTCATACAAGGCTTAAGGATTTCGAAAACTCTAGGGGCATCATGCATCGAGGTCTTTGGAGATTCGCTCCTTGTTATAAACCAAGTTTTGAAAATTTGGCAAGTGCGAAATGAAAAACTGCTTCCATATCACAAGTTCGCCACTCGATTGCTTGAGTCATTCCAATCGTGTAGACTCACACACGTAGGAAGAGAGGATAATGGCATTTCCGACGCCCTCTCCTCCTTGGGTTCAGCCCTAAAGGTCGATCCCACTTTAGAAACTCGATCCTCAGAGATATGGCATGCGCCCACCCCATCCACACACGATTTGGATATTTGCCAAAATAATCCAAATTCTGTTGAAAAACCTTGGTTTTATGACATCAAATGTTTTCTAGAAAATGGGGGATTCACTGAGGATGCCACATCCAAAGATAAGGCATTCATCCGAAAAATTTCTACCTGATACACCATTCTGGGTGGGGTTTTATACAAAAAAAGTTTTACCGACATCCTACTAAGATGTGTCGACTTAGAGGAGGCTAGGATTGTTATGCATGAATTCCACGATGGAGAATGTGGAGGTCATGTTAATGCCAACATGATGGCAATGAAAATACTTAGAGCGGGCTATTTTTGGTCCACCCTGAAAAAGGATTGCCACGATCATGTTAGAAAGTGTCATCCATGTCAAGTGCATGGGCACGCCATTCATATCCCATCATCTTCATTGCATTCCGTGGTCAGCCCCTGGCCATTCACCATATGGGCGTTTGATATTGTAGGCCCAATATTTCCAAAGGCATAGAATGGGCATAGGTTCATTTTAGCAGCCACTGAGTATATCTCCAAGTGGGTCGAAGCCATCTCCCTGACCAACGTACAGAGGCAACATGTGGTGGCTTTCATTAGGAGGAATATCTTGGCTCGATTTGGAGTTCCAAGAGACCTTGTGTCTGATAATGGCACCCCATTAAAAAACAAGCGGATGGTTAAGTTGTGCAACACTTATGGCATAACTCACCACTTCTCCTCGTCCTACTACCCTCAAGGCAACGGCCAAGCCGAAGCACGAATAAGACTCTCATTAGCATAATTGAGAAGACTTTAGAGAAGGGTAGGATGTGGCATGAGAAGCTTGATGAAGCCTTATGGGCTTATAGGACTTCCATCCGGACTCCCACGAATGCCACGCCATTCGAATTGGTCTATGGCACAAACGCCATTCTTTCCATTTGTAAACACCCCGAAATCCCACGAACTTCTCAAAACAACCTAGTTTTGTAAAAGCAGCCCCAAAGGGCCATTTTTAGTCTGGAAACCCAAGAGCCTTCCAGGCAACCCTGTACATATGTTTTAAACTTTACATGTTTTAAATATGTATAATATGGTTTTAAAAACCTTTTAAAACACATTTTGAAACCCTAAAGCAGCTTGACCTAATCAAGACAGGACCAGAAAAGCTAAAGAGAGCCCGGTACCGGAGCACAAGTCAAGCCCGGCACAGCAACACTCGTATTGAATCCACCCCCTGGATCTCGAACGTCCAAGACCCTGTTATCAGCAAAACATCACTTGAAATCATCTCTGGAAGGTGAAAATAGAAGCGAACGATCATGTTGGCGAAGACCCAACGAGACGGAGTATTGATGCTGTCAGACCCCGCACAAACCGTTCATTTCGAACACAGCCTGAAGGAGTCAGAATTCAGTTTGGATTGGATCTGAACCATATATATCCAGATCCCAATCCAAACCTATGTGTGGATTTGGATTTGGATCCAGAGATCCAATCCAATATCCACATCCATGGCCCACATCACCTTCTCATAAATGGAGGTGGGGCCCACTTAAAATTCACTTGGGATTATGGGCATGAGAGAGAGTGGGGGAGGATAAGATTAGAGTGTGGTTGTAATTAAACTTGACTTGTGTGTCAAGTTTGGGGATAATCATGTGGGTTAGCCTAATTAACATAGGTTTAAGCTTGTATTAGCCAAAACCTAACCTAGGGCTGCACCAACATGATGCAACAAGGTCTATGGGTTATGCAAAGGGAGCTCCCTAACCCAATCCTAATAAAAAATCCCTAATCCTAGCCTTTTACCCTAATCCCGTCCTAAACCTAGCCTAATCACCTAACCCACTTCCCTAATCCCGGCCTAATCCCAACCTAATCACCTAACCCACTTCCCTAATCCTTCCCTAAACCTAGCTTAATTTCCCTAAACCTAGCCTAATCCTAGCCTAATCACCTAACCCATCTCACTAAACCTCACCCCAAAACCAACCCACCTAGCTAAGCCCTAAACCCCTAAACCACCCCACCTAAACCTAGCACACCATCTACCTAAAACCCCTTGTATTAAAATATTTGGCCCCTCCCCAAAACCAGCCCACCTTATCACCACACCACCACTACCTAAACCACCTTACCACCCTCCCAATACCAGCCCCAACCGCCATCTCCAACCCTATATAAACCCCCCCTAGTGGGCGGGTTTTCGATCTCTTCGAGCCCACCTTGGCCCAACTGACCCCAGCCACCTTCCAGCCAAGCCTTCCGCCTTGCTCCACCTGCACCACCACACCCCGGCCAGCTCCGCCTCGCACCACCACTGCCTCCCGATCTGCTTCACTCCACATCGCCACCATTTCCATCCGACCGAACCCCATCCACTTCAACCGCCCAGCTGCTTTTCTTCCTTGGACACCAACTCCCTACCAGTCGGTTAGTATCTCAACCTAACTCTACCTCTTCTTCACTCCCCCTCCACTCTCAACCACCTGTACCACCACCGCATCACCCCATCACAGCCACCCGCCATCCTCACCCATTCGGCCAAACCTCCACCTTACATCACCCGCCTTGAACCACTTCACCTAGTGACACCCGGCCACCCCACTTGGCTCCCTAGGACCTGCCCATATCCCTTTTCACTAGCCCTTAGCTCTACCTTACACCACACCCTAGCTAGCTCCCTTCCCATCCACAACATCCCTAGCCACCCTAGCAACCGACCACCACCAAGCTCCGCTTAGTCGGCCACTCCAACCGACTGTACCAAACCCACTCGGCCAGCCATATACTCCCTTAGGCTCCCACTTAGTGCCACCTTTCGTAACACTACACCCAACCTTAGTGACCTTCCTTAGTCACCTTAACCCAAAGCACCAAGGCGGCACCTTCCTAGCAGCCGGCCACCTTCAAGGCGCCCTTCCCGCGCACCTAAGGCACCCGGCCAGCATCTCTCCTTGCTATTCAACTCCGAGGAGCTCCCTCTTGCAGCCCAAGGTGAAGCCAAGCCTACGCTCAAGCAAGTCACCTCCGGATAAGCTATAAGTAAGTGCCTAACTCGGTCCTTAGTTGTAGACTTGCTTAAATTAAATTTGATACGGGGTTGCAATAACGGAGCATTGTCTCCCCCCGCTTGTAATAACGTGGCTTGGAAAACCCACACACACGTGCACTCTCTTAGGCGTGCACGATTTTGAACACACACAGGCCTAATCAGCCCCTAAGATATAAATTTATGTATATACTTTAAATTACGTAGGGTTTTGCTTAAGTTGGGTGTGTTGTCTTTCAATTCAAGCACGCACACACATTGAGCCTTCGCTCTTATTTGTAAGACCCAAGTAAGGACCGTGTTATACTATCCTTGGGTTTATTTCATGTTGTGTGCATAGTACTTCAATTCAAGCACTCACACACATTGAGCTTTCGCTCTTATTCCCAAGACCTTAGTTAAGGCCATACTGAAATTTATATTTGGGTTTAATTTCATGTTGTGTGCGTAGTACTTCAATTCAAGCACTCACACACATTGAGCTTTCGCTCTTATTCCCAAGACCTTAGTTAAGGCCATACTGCAATTTATATTTGGGTTTAATTTCATGTTGTGTGCATAGTACTTCAATTCAAGCACTCACACACATTGAGCTTTCGCTCTTATTCCCAAGACCTTAGTCAAGGCCATATTGCAAGTTATATTTGGGTTTCATTTCATGTCGTGTGTGTAGTACTTCAATTCAAGCACGCACCCACATTGAGCCTTCGCTCTTATTTGCAAGACCCGAGTAAGGGCCCATATATACATTATATACGTATTTCCCTTTGGCAATTTCCCTTCGGCATTTACATTACAGGTCATTTCCCTTAAGTCATTTCCCTTCGGCATTGTCTTTAAATTCGGGTTTTCCCTTTGGAGTAGCGTGAGTTTGCATTGCATATACGCCATACCACGAGTTAGGACGCATATTGCATCAAAGCAAAACCCCATACTCCCGCTCAAACTCGCCACATTTAGTGGAGTGTTCATAACACACACTTAGGTGGCCCATAAAGGGATAAAAAGAAAGACTTAGGCACGTGCAAATCCACGTGATCTAAAAATCTGAAAATCGTACAAACAAGACCCGAATCAAACACCTTGAACCACTTTCGTAGGCCTTTTCCACTCCAAACTCAATTTTTAAAAGCGTACAGACTGACCCTTGCTCATCGGTGTAAGAAGGTCTGCGACAACAAGAGTTTGCTTGCTCACAGTCGCCACGTTAGAAGTCAGGTTCTAGAATATATCTTTGCTAGCTTAGGTAAGCTAGCTGGCACGCCCTGTTTATTTAAATAGGACTTAGACACACGAAAAGGTTCGCCCCAGGCCTAAGAACCAGGGAGGCGGAGATTTTCTGCGTCTACACCATTCATACACAATTGCATTCATTCCATACATCCATTGCATTCGACCTCCCCCTAGAGACGCTTCAGCATGCTAGGACGGCCGAACTAGATTTGTTAGATGAGAGGCGACTCCTTGCTATGGATCATGCTCATGCATACCGGCAAAGGATAGCCCGACATTATGACAAACACATGAGACCTCGCCACTTTGAAGTGGGAGATCTGGTTTTGAAAATCATCCACTATTGTGGCCCACATCCACTTGGAAAGTGGTGCCCCAAGTGGGATGGACCCTATGTTGTGCGCGCAACCACCACGAACAACTTATATTGGTTGATCGATGTAGAAGGTAGGAATTTAGCATATCCTATCAATATTCAATACTTAAAGAAGTATTATGTGTAGAATTTGGGTTAAATTCCCATTTTCGAAAACCCTTAGGGATAGTTGCTTTGAAACTTCGAAAGTAAGGTTCAAAGGTGAATTGCGTGACCCTGAGTGAGAGAATTCGCACTTGTGAAAGAGTGGAGTTTTCCAAATACGTAGTTACATTTCAAAATCCTTCTTCTTACAAAGAAAGGCCTAGTTCAATATAGCAAGATACTTGCAAGTAGTACGTGCTATTTCTGAATAGGCTGATCTGGAATGGATCGAGTATGACCTTGGGATAAGTCCTCCCCTCTTCTCTTCTCCTTCTAAAAGGAAAATGTGGCCAAAACAAAGGGAAATCCCCGCCAAAAGTCTCTTTCCCAAAGAAAGAAACCAGAATCAAAAGAAAAATTCGATTCTCTTATGAAAAAAAGGGAATAAAGAAAAAATACTCCCAAAAGGAGACCCTCTATGAAAAAAAGGAAAAAAGGCCAAAAATCTCAAAAAAGAGCAGTTTTCCGCCTTCTATGCCTCAAACCACAGGACGCTTCAGAAGGGACCGTGGTACCTCTTTCCCATCCCTGGCTTATCCTAAGTAAAACATTGTTCATTTCGAGGAATCCTAAAGTAAAAATAAGATTTACTTACTTGAAGTTCATTTTGTTTGAGAATTCGACGTTTCGAGTAAGACGTAGGAATTTTGAAATATAGCTTGTTTTCTTATAAAACCTTCGCTAGATTAGCGAGTGTCAAGACTCAAGCAAGAAGGCAAACACGAAGAGCTCGAGATCCTTAGGATTGAGGCTCAAAGCAGTTTTTCCTTTTGTAAATAGATTTTGAAAAATCGAACATCGAGCAGCATAGGGTCTGCTCACTTGGAGCAGCAGGCCTCTGTAAGTCTCAAGAGTTCGATCATGCCCTCTGGTCTCTGGGAGGTCGCCATTCTTGGCGTCTCATCCATGACATGCATGTGCATATCCACGCATAAACACTTGCATAACATGATCCCATTTAGGACCAGAAACCATTTGCATATATCCTTTGGCGTGATATCTCCTCCTACCAGGTTTAAAAGAGAGATTTTGCTTAAAAATTGGGACAATCCCATATTTTCATGGATAGATCTAGGGAGACATCAAAAGGGGTGTTGTCGTCTTTGCCATTATCCAAATCAAATTTGGATAATGCCAAAGAGGGGCATCTGTAAACACCCCAAAATCCCACGATTTTCTCAAATTACCTGGTTTTACAAAAGCAGCCCCAAAAGGGCTATTTTAAGTCTAGAAACCCAGGAGCCTTCTAGACAACCCTATACATATGTTTAAACCATATATGTTTTAAAAATATATACATACAGTTTTGAAACCTTAAAAAGGTGTTTTGAAACCCCAAAAAGCAACTTGGCCTGATGAAAGTAGGATCGAAGAAGCAAAAGAGAGCCCGGACCCGGAGCATATTTCAAGCCCGGCACATCAACTCTCGTATCAAAATCATCCCCAGATTCTCGGACATCCACGCCCCTGATATCAACAAAATTGTTCAAAATGATCTCCGAAAGGTGAGAAGAAGAGCAGACGATAATGTTGGCGATGACCCAACGCAAGACGGAGTACTGATGCAGTCAGGCCCCGCACAAACCATCCGTTTCGAAACGCCATGAAGGAATCAGAAAATCATATTTGGGCCGGAACTGGACCATATATATCCAGATCCAGACACAAACATGTATTTGGATTTGGATTTGGATCCAAGGATCCAATCCAATGTCCACATCCATGACCCACATCACCTTCTCGTAAATGGAGGTGGGGCCCACAGAGAATTCACGTGAAAAGCTTGGGTATAGAGAGAGAATGGGATGATAAAGTATGAGTGAGAAAGTTGGTGGGCTTGACTTTAGTCAAGGGTTGGGTTAACCATGTGGGTTTAGCCTAATGAGTGTAGGTTTAAGCTTGTATGCACCTACACCTAACCTAGGGCTGCACCAACAAGAACCTAGTTGCAACTAGGTCCATGGATCGATGCCAAGGGGATGCTTCTAAAACCTAGCCCTAAGCTAACCCACCTCACCTAGCCACTCCCCCCTAAACCTTACCCAATCCTAGCCACCCTCACCCAAAACCACCCCAACCATACCTAGCCGACCTCACCTAGTTCACCCCACCTAACTAGACCACCTAGACCCTAGCTAGACTAAACCTAATCCCACCTTAACCCACCTAATTAGACCCTAACCCTTAATTCCCAGCCACCCTAATCGACCTACCCTAAACCACCATACCACCCTTCCTAGCCGACCTACCCAAACAACCCCACCATAGCCCACCTTATCCTAAATATCTACCCCATACCACTCCCAACCGACCCCAGCCCATGCCTATAAAAACCCCCCTTTTGGGGCGGGTTTGGGGATCTCTCTCTCTCGTCTCTCACCTGCCCTCTCTTCTACCCCATCTCACTCCATCACCCCCCAGTTGCGCCACCTCCACCACCACTCCACCCGGTTGTACATTCTACTTGGCTACCACCTGCACACCTCACCCGGCTGCACACTTCCCCCGGCTGCCACCTTCTTCCAACTCCACCCGGCTGCCACCTCATTCCACCACCTCTGGCCACCACTTCACCCATCAGCCCACGGTTAGTACCCCCATCTCAGCCCCATCTAACCTATCTTCCTCTCCCCTTCTTACCCAGCCACACACTCCATCACCCGCCACCATAGCCTTCTCCCTTACACCCGGCCACTTCACACCCTACCTCCCCACCTTCCCTTAGCCATCCACTTCCCAGCCCCTAGCTAAGCCTTCACCCTTAACCTACCACCACCTAGCTAGCACCCTAACCTACCACAACCCCACCCAACATCCCTACTTGCTGCGCCTATCATCCGACCTTCATCAAGACATCCACTCGGCTCTCACCCTACTTGCCGCCCACACGCATCCAAGGAGCTCCCCTTCGGCTGTCCAAGGCAACTCACTAGGCCAAAGCCAAGCAAGTTACACCCAGACCAGCTACTCGTAAGTGCCTAACTCAGTCCTTATTATGAACTTGCTTACATTTAATTAAATTTGATACGGGGTTGTAATAATAGAGCATTGTCTCCCCCCGCTTGTAATAATGTACACCCACACACACGTGCACTTGAGCCATTCCGCTCTTAGCTGCACACAATTTTGACACACACACGAGCCTAACCAGACCTTAAGATATAGTTATACCTATATGTTTTAAGTTGCGTGGGTTTTAACTTAAGTTGTGTGCGTGGTCTTTCAATTTCCACACTCACACACATTGAGCTTTCACTCTTATTCCCAAGACCCTAGTAAGGGCCGTATTGCAATTTCCCTTGGGTGTTTAAATTCAAGTTGTGTGCGTAGCATTTCAATTCTACACTCACACACATTGAGCTTTCGCTCTTACTCCCAAGACCTTAGTAAAGGTCGTATTGCAATTTCCCTTGGGTGTTTAAATTCAAGTTGTGTGCGTAGAATTTTAATTCTACACTCACACACATTGAGCTTTCGCTCTTACTCCCAAGACCTTAATCAAGGCCATATTGTAATTATATTTGGGTTTACATTACAAGTCGTGTGAGTTGTCTTTTACATATACACACAACACCCACGCACACGTTGGCGACCTTCGGGCCCATATATATTATAAGTATTTTCCTTCGGCTATGTCTTTAAGATTTGGGTTTTAAGGTTCAGCTTTGTGCGTAGTCTTTCCATATATACATGAAACACACTTGCACAATTGAGCCTTTCCGCTCTTAAGATATAGCCATATTTCCCTTTTGCAATTTTCCTTTTGCAAATTTACATTAAGTCATTTCCCTTCCGCATTGTCTTTCAATTCGGGTTTTCCCTTTGGAGTTGTGTGAGTTTGCATTGCATATACGCCATACCACGAGTTAGGACGCATATTGCATCAAAGCACAAAAATTGTCCAACTTAGGTCACTTGTGCACATACCTAATTGGCCCTAAAAAGCATAAAAAAGAAAGACATAGGCACGTGCAAATCCCACGTGTAATAAAACTTGCAATCGTACACACAAAGCCCAAACACTTCGGGTATTTTTCAAAGAGATTTAAATTTTAAAGACTTTGCCAAGCGTACAGACTGACCCTTGTGCATTGGTGCAAAAAGGTCTGCGACGAAAAGAGCTCACTTGCTCACAGTCGCCCCGATAGAGTCAGATTTTGAAAACTTTCTTCGCTAGCTTAAGGAAGCTAGCTGGCACGCCCCTTTTTGTTAAAAACAACTTAGACACACGAAAAGGTTTGTAGACGCGCGAAAATCCCCGCCTCTTTGCCCCTTTCGTGGCTTGGAGTGGATCTTATCGTGCGTCTAAGGCCTAGATATACAAACAGGGCGTGCCAGCTAGCTTACTTAAGCTAGCGAAGATATATTTAACACTGACTTCTAAACGTGGCGACTGTGAGCAAGTGAGCTCTTGTCGTCGCAGACCTTCTTGCACCGATGCGCAAGGGTCAGTCTGTACGCTTTTGCAAAAATCGAGTTTTAGGGAGAAAGTCTACGAAACGATTCGAGGTGTCTATTTCGGGTCTTTAAGATGCGATTGCATGTTTTAGATCACGTGGATTTGCACGTGCCTAAGTCTTTTCTTTTATCCCTTTTTGGGTCGCCTAGTTTGTGTGTTATGAACACTCCACTACATGGGCGAATTCGAGCGGGGGTTGCTTCGATGCAATATGCGTCCTACCTCGTGGTATGGCGTAGATGCAATGCAAACTCACGCTACTCCAAAGGGAAAACCCGAAATGTAAAGACAATGCTGAAGGGAAATAACAGAAGGGAAATAACCGAAGGGAAATAACAGAAGGGAAATAACCGAAGGGAAATATGTATATATCTTATGTATATGAGCCCTTACTCGGGTCTTGCAAATAAGAGCGAAGGCTCAATGTGGGTGCGTGCTTGAATTGAAAGACTTACACACACGACATGAAATTAAACCCAAATATAAATTGCAGTATGGCCTTGACTAAGGTCTTGGGAGTAAGAGCGAAGGCTCAATGTGTGTGAGAGTGCTTGAATTGAAGTACTACACACACGACATAAATGAAACCCAAATATAACTGCAATAAGGCCTTTACTAAGGTCTTGGGGAGTAAGAGCGAAGGCTCAATGTGTGTGAAAGTGCTTGAATTGAAAGACTTACTCACACGACAAGAAATGAAACCCAAATAGTATAGGTCGGCCCTTACTTGGGTCTTTCAAATAAGAGCGAAAGCTCAATGTGTGTGAGAGTGTTTAGATTGAAAGACTTACTCACACGACAAGAAATGAAACCCAAATAGTATAGGTCGGCCCTTACTTGGGTCTTTCAAATAAGAGCGAAAGCTCAATGTGTGTGAGAGTGTTTTAATTGAAAGACAACGCACCCAACTTAAACAAAACCCTTCGGAAATGAAATATATACGTGCACTTATATATTAGGGGCTGATTAGGCCCGTGTGTGTTCAAAATTGTGCACGACTAAGAGAGTGCACGTGTGTGGTTGTGCCAAGCCACGTTATTACAAGCGGGGGGAGACTATGCTCCGTTATTACAACCCCGTATCAAATTGAATTTCAAGTAAGTATACGACTAAAGACCGAGTTTAGACACTTACGAGTAGCTGGTCCGTAGAGGTCTTGCTTGAGCGTAGGCTTGGCCTTGGGCTGCAAGTGGGAGCTCCGCGAAGGTATGTGCTCAAGGGTGCTGGCCGGCTGCAAATGGGGCGCGGGATGGACGCCTCAAAGGGGACCGGTGGCAAGTGGGCGGCGCCTCCAAGTAGGGAGTTTAGAGTGGCTGACTAAGTGGGTCTTAGGGTCACTAGGGAAGTTAGGGACTTAGGGAAACTGAACCTAAAAGGTGAGCTAGTGGGACGGCCAAATAGGACACCTAGGGGGGATCGGCCGAATGGGAGATGGTGGCTAAGCAGTGGCCAGCCACTTGGGTTATCCTAGGCTCGGCTAGGCTTAGATGGTGGCGGCAAAGAGGTGGAGCTAAGGGGAAGATGGGTGGCTAAGAGTGGAGAGGTGGTAGAGAGTGGTTTTGAGGGAGTTAGGAGGGCTTACCGAATGGGGAGGAGTGGCGGATGGAGTGGGAGAGTGGCGGGCAGGTGGCTGTCGGCTGGTGGAGTTGGGGGAAAGGTGGTGATGTCCAGCTGGGGGGGCAGTGATGGTGACGTGGGAGAGGGAAGGTGGCGGAGCAGGTGGCGGCTGGTGGAGGAGCTGGAGCTGCTGGGAAGACGGATGAGAGATGGGAGAAGGAGAGGGCCCGGCTGGGTGGTGGAGTGGTTCCCACTTGGAAAACCCGCCCACAATGAGGGGGGTTTAAATAGGGGATGGGTAGGTCGGTTAGGGCTGGGTTGTGGGTAGTGGTTAGGTGGTTTAGGTAGGGTAGTATGTAGATAAGGTGGGCTGGATGGGGCTGGGCCAGATATTTTAAAACTAGGGGTTTGGGAAAATCGTGGGCTAAGGGTGGTTTAGGGGTTTAGGGCTAGGTTAGGTGGTTGGGTTTTAGGGTGAGGTTTAGTGAGCTAGGTTAGGTGGTTGGGTTTTAGGGTGAGGTTTAGTGAGCTAGGTTAGGTGGTTTAGGCTAGGTTTAGGCTAGGATTAGGGAAATTAATCTAGGTTTAGGGAAGGATTAGGGAAGTGGGTTAGGTGATTAGGTTGGGATTAGGCCGGGATTAGGGAAGTGGGTTAGGTGATTAGGTTCAGATTAGGGGTGGATTAGGGGTTTAGGCTAGGTTTAGGTATTTTTGGCTAGGTTTAGGTGAAGGAGCTCCCTTAGCATGGCCCATAGACCTTGATCACCCCATGTTGGTGCAGCCCTAGGTTAGGTTTTAGCTAATTACAAGCTTAAACCCACTCAATTAGGCTAAACCACAAGATTAAACCCAAACTTGACACACAAGTCAAGCTTAATACAACACTCTTGATATTTATCACCCCCACTCTCTCTCATGCCCAATATCCCACGTGAATTTCAAGTGGGCCCCACCTCCCTTTATGAGAAGGTGATGTGGGCCATGGATATGGATATTGGATTGGATCTCTGGATCCAAATCCAAATCCAAGTCCACATATGGGTTTGGATTGGAATCTGGATATATATGGTCCAGATCCAACCCAAACTGAACTCTGACTCCTTCGAGCTGGGTTCGAGACGGACGATTTGTGCGGGGCCTGACAGCATCAGTACTCCGTCTGCGTTGGGTCTTCGCCAACATAGTCGTCCGCCTCCGTTTCTGCCTTCCGGAGATGACTTCAAATGCTTTTTTTGATAAGAACAGGGTCTTGGACGTTTGAGATCCTGGGATGTGAATCAGATGCAAGAGTTGCTGTGCCGGGCTTGACAGGTGTTCCGGTTCCGGGCTCTTCTTGGCTCTCCTGGTCCTGTCTTGATCAGGCCAAGCCACTTCGGGGTTTCAAAACATGTTTTAAAAGGGTTTTCAAAAGCTATATTATATGTTTTTGAAAGATAAAGTTTAAAACATATATACAGGGTTTGTTTGGAAGGCTCCTGGGTTTCCAAACTCAAAAATGGCCCTTTGGGGCTGCTTGTATAAAACCAGATTTGTTTAAGAAATTCGTGGGATTTCGGGGTGTTTACAAGGTTCACTTCGGGCCTAAGAACCAGAAGTGGGAATTTTCAGTGTCTACAGAAACGAAAGAGGGGTTGGGGCAGGGATCATCCTCATATCCCCTGAAAAGGGAGAAATATCCATAGCCATTCGCCTAGATTTCGAGTGTTCCAACAACACAGCTGAGTATGAAGCACTCATACAATGCTTAAAAATTTCGAAAACTCTAGGGGCATCATGCATCGAAGTCTTTGGAGATTCTTTACTTGTCATAAACCAAGTGTTAAAGATTTGGCAAGTTAAAAACGAAAAACTTCTTCCATACCACGAGTTGGCCACCAAGCTGGTCGAGTCGTTCAAATCTTGTACTCTCACACACGTAGGAAGAGAGGATAATGGCGTAGCCGATGCCCTCTCATCCTTGGGCTCAGCCCTAAGGGTCAATCCCACTTTGGGAACCAGACCCTTAGAAATATGGCATTCGCCCACTCCATCCACACACGATCTTGAAATTTGTCAAAACAACCCAGATTCTGTTGGAAAACCTTAGTTTCAAGACATAAAAAGTTTCTTAGAAAATGTGGAATTTGCCGAACATGCCACACCCAAAGATAAGGCTTTCATTCGAAAAATTTTCACACGATATACGATTTTGGGAGGGGTTCTTTATAAAAAGAGTTTTACTGGCATCTTACTAAGGTGTGTCGACCTGGAGGAGGCTAGGATAATAATACATGAATTCCACGATAGAGAATGTGGAGGCCATGTAAATGCCAATATGATGGCAATGAAAATACTTAGAGCGGGTTATTTTTGGTCCACCTTAAAGCATGATTGCCATGACCATGTTAGGAAGTGTCACCCATGTCAAGTGCATGGACATGCCATCCATATCCCTTCATCTTCATTGCATTACGTGGTCAGCCCCTGGCCATTCACCATGTGGGCGTTTTGACATTATAAGACCCATATTTTCTCATGCATCAAATGGACATAGGTTCATATTAGCAGCCACTGAATACTTTTCCAAGTGGGTTGAAGCTACCTCCTTGACCAATGTTCAGGGGCAACATGTAGTGGCATTCATTAGGAAAAATATTTTGGCTCGCTTTGGGGTTCCAAAGGACTTAGTGTCTGACAATGGTACCCCCTTCAAAAATGAGAGGATGGTTAAGTTATGTAACATGTATGGCATAACTCACTACTTCTCATCGCCCTACTACCCTCAAGGCAACGGCCAAGCCAAAGCCACAAATAAGACTCTCATAAGCATTATTGAGAAGACTTTAGAGAAGGGTAAGATGTGGGATGAGAAGCTGGATGAAGCCTTATGGGCTTATAGGACTTCCATTCGAACTCCCACAAATGCCACGCCATTTGAGTTGGTCTATGGCACAAACGTCATTCTCCCCATTCATATCAAAATTCATTCATTTCATACATCCATTGCACTCGACCTCCCCCTAGAGATGCTTCAGCATGCTAGGATGGCCGAACTAGACTTATTAGATGAGCGAAGGCTCCTTTCCATGGATCATGCACATGCATACCGGCAAAGGATAGCCCGACACTATGAGAAACATATGTGACCTTGCCACTTCAAAGTGGGAGACCTTGTGCTCAAAATTATCCAATATCGTGGCCCACATCTACTTGGAAAGTGGCGGCCCAAGTGGGATGGCCCTTATGTTGTGCGTGGAACAACCACGAACAATACATACTGGCTAATTGATGTCGAGGGTAGGAACTTAGCCAACCCTATGAATGCCCAATTTTTGAAAAAATACCATGTGTAGGGTCTAAGCTAGGCCCTATATTTTGAAAATATGTTGAAAACCTCCTTTTGAAACTTCGAAAGTAAGGATCAAAGCAAATCGTGCAACCCTGAATGAGAGACTCGATTGCTTGTAAAAAAGTGGAGTTTTCAAAACCAATGGGTCACATTTCAAAATCCTTCTTCTTACAAATGAAGGCCTGATTCAAAATAGCAAGATACTTGCAAGTAGTATGCGCTATTTCTAAATAGGCTGATCTGGGATGAATCGAGTAGATCCTTGGGATAAGTCCTCCCCCGTTTCTCTTCTCTTTCCCAAAAGGAAAACTTGGCCAAAAAGAAAAAGGGAAACCCCTGCAAAGTCTCTTTCCCAAAAGAAAGTTGAATCAAAAGAAAATCGTGTATTCTATGGAAAAGAGGGAATAAAGAAAAAATACTACCGGAGACCCTCTACGAAAAAAAATAGAAAAAAAGGCCAAAAAGCTCAAAAAGAGCAGTTTTCCGCCTCTATGCCTCAAACCACAGGACACTCCAGAAGGTACCGTGGTAAACTCTTTCCCATCCCTGTGACTTATCCCAAGGTGAAGAAAGGTTTATTCTAAGGAGTCCTAAAGTAAAAATAGGATTTACTTACTTCAATCTCATCTTGTTTTAGAGTTAGACATCTAAGTAAGGCATAGGAATTTTGAAACATGGCTTGATTTCGAATAAAACCTCCGCTAGATTAGCGAGTGTCAAGACTCAAATAAAGGGAAAACACGAAAAGCTGAGATCCTTAGGATTGAAGCTAAAAGGAGCTCTCTGCTTTCAAAAACAAGTTTTAAAAAACCTCGAACATCGAGCAACACAAGACCAGCCAACCTGGTGCAGCAGGTCTTCACAAGACTCCAAAGTTCGACCATTACATTAAATCTCTAGGAGACCATACTTCCTAGCATATCATCCCATGTCTCTCATTCATATTCACGCATGGAAGCTTGCATCTATCCCAATTAGGACTAGAACCATGTAGGTAAGTCCCCTTTGGTGAAAATCTCCTCCTACAAGGCTTAAAAGAAAATGTTTTCTAAAAACTAGGACGATCTCATATTCTCAAGGGTAGATTAAGGGAGAAAGCAAATAGGGGTGTTGTCATCTTTGCCATTATCTAAATCAATTTGGATAATGCCAAAGAGGGACATTTGTAAACACCCCAAAATCCCACGACTTTCATAAAACATACTTGGTTTACAAAATCAACTCCAAAAAGGCACTTTGAGTTCTGAAAACCTAGGAGCCTTCCCAAAGCCCTATAAATAGTATTTTGAAACCTGTAAATGGTGTTTTGAAACCCCATGTCCAAATAGGAGCTTTTAAACCCGGGCAAAGCCCCATTTTCCAAGAAGCCAAAGACGAACAGGTAAAGCACGCAAAGATGAGACCTGATCGAGAAGCAGCCCAACAAGTGGCCCATGAAGGCCAATTCCAGAAGCAAGCACAAAAGCAGTTTCCAGAGCCTAGAAGAGCATCCTGGCCTAATAAAAGCCAGGTTCAAAAGGCAAAAGGAAGGCCCAGGCATGAGGTAGATTGCAAGCCAGGAAGCACCAGGAAGGTAGATCGAACATCCTCACCCAAGCATCAAGAATCTCAATTGGAAAAGTCAGAAATGAGCAAAAACAGAGTTCGAAAAGGCGAAAAGGAGTCCAAACAACAAAGATTGGGGAAACCCAACACTAGACGGAGTGCTGATGAAGCCAGGGCCCGCATAGATTGTTTGCCTTGAAAAGCGAAGAAGGACCATCTAGAGAAAATTTAGATTGGATCTGGACCATAAATATCCAAATCCATATCCAAATAGTGTTTGGATTTGGGTCGATCCAAATAGTGTTTGGATTTGGATTGGATCCAAATAGTGTTTGGATTGGATCAGATCTGGACCAAAATATCCAGATCTATATCCATAAAAATGTTGGATTTGGATCAGATATGGATCTCAAAATATCGAAGATCCGAGATCCATATCCAAATAATGTTTGGATCGGACATGGATTCCACGATCCAAACCCAAGACCCACTTCATTTGCCTATAAATAGGAGTGAGGGGGTCTCCAAGAAGTTCACGTGAAATCCAGCTTGGAGGAGAGAGAGGGTATTAAGGTGAGTGCTTAGTGCTTTCTTAATTTTGTTTAGTGGGTTAATTGTGGGCTAAATAAGGGATTAGTGTGGGCTGCACCACCTTGATTAAGGGTTGGATTTGCTTGAGCAAAGAAGGTTTTGGAGTGGCTGGCTTGGAGCTTGAGCACACCCCAACCGACCCTAAAAGGTAAGCCCCACTTACCCCCTAAACCCTTCTTCTTAACCCCTCTAAACCACCTTAAACCTACTCTAACCAACACCACCTAACTACCCCACAGCACTCCTAATCCCAATTAGCCTAGCCTAACACCCTAACCGACTCAAATCCTACCACCCAAACCATCCCTAGCCTTACCCGCTCCCGCTCCGCACACCCTACGCGCACCCTGCACGCACCCTGCAAGCGCCCCGCTCCCGCGCCGCGCGTCTCCCTAACGTCGCGCGCCCCCTTTGCGCCTGTCGCCCTACCACCCGCCTGGTACCTAGCGCGTGGCGTCCACCCTGCTACACCCCACCAATTCCACCGACCTCAGCCACTACCCGCCACCCTTCCATGCCACAGCCTAGCCTACACCACCTCCTAGCCTTCCATCCCACCGCCTTACACTCCACACCCCACATCCCCCCACCTTACACTCCTTAGCTGACCTTCACCTCACCACACACCCCGACTCCATACCGCACCCCACCTAACACCCCACCATGACCTACCATCTAGCACCTCCTTGCCATAACCCCCACCAACAACCGTGACCTCTAGCCCCCACTAAGACCCGCACCCACTCTTGCCGTGAGCCCTACTTCTCGCGCCTAAAGCCCCACCAAGCTCTAACTCCGACCAGCCACTTCACGCCTCAAGCTTCAAAGGAGACCCGTCCGTGGTTGTAAAGCTAGCACAAGCCCATGTAGATTAGAGTGGACAAACATCCGAATCACTTGTACGTATTTCAAATTCGGTATTTACATATCTCCTTCTCCATTCTATTCAATTTGGATACGGGGTTGTATTTATGGAGCGTTGTCTCCCCCTGGGATGTAATAACAATGCTTGATACACGAAGTACACATGAGCACTTGAGCTTTAGCTCTTAATCTCGTACATCAAGCACACACATGCATGATTGAGCCTTCGCTCTTACTCCAAAGACTCTAGTAAGAGCTGCGTGAGTTGTCTTCAATTTACACACTTCACCCACGAGTGCATTGAGCCTTCGCTCTTATTATATATATGTATTTACATTCAGTTGGGTTGTTACATTAAGTCATGTGAGTTTGTCATTTCAATTACACACTCGCACCCAAAGACACCCGAATACTTGCTCAAGCACCTCACACACCATTTTGGCCTCGGCAGCCACTAAGATATAGCCCTATCTCTATATTTTCAACTGCGTGAGTTTTCCCAGTTCAATTGTGTATGTCTTTCAATTCTGGGTATTTAAGGTTCAGTTGCGTGTGTTGCCTTTACATTTACACACAACACACACGCACACGTTGATGCCTAACAGCTCATATATATATAGTTGTATTTCCCTTTCAGCTGGGTTTTACATTTGAAGTCGTGTGAGTTGCATTTCAATATATACACAACACACACACACATGTTGGCGACCTCTGGGCCCATATATATATAAGTATTTCCCTTCCACATTTTACATTCAAGTCGAGCGGGGTTTTACATTCAAGTCGTGTGAGTTGTCTTTCAATTTATACACAACACACACGCCCACAATTGAGCCTTTCTGCTCTTATATCTATATCTCCCTTCCGCTGCGTTTTAAGGTTCAGCTGCGTGAGTTGTCTTTCAATATATACACAACACACACTCACACATTGAGCCTTTCCGCACTTAAGATATAGCTATATTTTCCTTTTGCAATTTTCCTTCAGTTATGTCTTTCAATTTCGGGTTTTAAGGTTCAGTTGTGTGAGTTTGCATTGCATATCCGTCATACCACGAGATAGGGCGCATACTTGCATCAAAGCAACCTCGAACAACCCATGCAAAATCTCCAAGACTTAGGTACTTGATGCACACATCTCACGCCTAAGTGGCTAAAACCAAAAGACATAGGAACGTGCAAATCCCACGTGAATAAAATCTACAACTAGACAAACCAAATCGATCAAACACTTTCATACTTTTCAAAACAAGGTCATACTTGTTCAAAATCGAGTTTTCTAAAGCGTACAAACTGACCCTTGAGCATCGGTTTAAGAAGGTTTGCGACAAAAAGAGCTCACTTGTCCACAATCGCCCCATAAGTCAGATATTTTAAAACTTACTTCGCTAGTTTGAGTAAGCTAGCTGACATGCCCTTTTAAAGCGACTTAGACATACGAAAAGGTTCACTCTAGGCCTAAGAACCCGGAGTGGAAATTTCCGCGTGTCTACACTATGTTATGAACATAATTATGCAAACTCACACCAAAGCAAATTGCAACAACACTAACTCCGAATTGAAATTGCAGAAATATAAAGGAAGGGAAATTATTTTATAGCTTATGCATAGAAGGGGTTAGAAGTATAGAGGGTTTATAGTATATAGGAAGGAAGAAACATAACATCAAACACATAGCGTGCGTGTGTGTGCATAATGTTTCATCCATCAAATGAAGTTTGCAGCAAATCCTAACTTATTACAACGTAGGGGGAGATGAAACTCCATTATTACAACCCCATTTAATTTAATAGAAAGGAGAGAGACGAGATTTGAATGAAGAAATGCTTTACTTACCCCTGTTTTTTATTACAAGGAGATGGGATTCAAGAGTGAATTCGGTCTCTCCAAACTTGATCTTATTCAATCTCCTTCCCCTAGCTAACACTCCCCTTTCTTTCCCAAGCTCTGGACGTCCCCTTTTTGCTGGAAATATCCTGCACCTAACTCTCACACCTCCCCTTTTAGGCAACCTTTCCCTCTCTCTTTTCTTTGCTCTCTAAGTTATCTCCACCTTGGGTTTAATTCAATACGGGCAGGTCTTGAAAATTGATCGGGTTCTATTCATCATTGTCTCGTCTTTTCCTTGACATATTCTTGAACCTTTTCACTTGGCGCTTTGCTCAAACGGTTCAACCTTGTTTTGTAGTCACGGAATTGAATTTGATCTTTGATTTGTATCATTCATGTCATATCATTTTGATAAAGTTAATCTTCATCCGGCCATGCATGGGCTTGAGCTTCATCCGATCCTCCACTGAATTGGAGTGAGTTGGTATTTTACTCCAGCAAGGTTTTGGACTTGAGTCAACATTGTGACCTTGTTCCAAGTCGAGCGGGCCCCGATTTGAGTTCCAATTTGGATTGAATTGGTTTGCTTATGGATTTGAATTAACACTTTTGAAAACCTTTGAAAACCTTTAAAAACTAGGTTTTTTTAACTTTGTAAAATCATACAGGTTTTAAAATTTGTCTTTTGGAGAATTTTGAAAATATTTTTATTTTGGGTGTTTACAAGGACATAATTGTAAAACACACAATAAACTAGATTATATAATTTCCTAAAATATACATGTATAAAAGGGTAAATTGACATAACACGTAAGCCCATAATTTAAAATAAGTGCCAAAGGGTAGAACTGTATAAACACATGCTCAAGGATATTACAAACAATTGACATGAAAATATCTAGACTAACCTATAATTTTGTTCAATGACACTATTATTTCAACATATATGAGGTACAAAATAGTCCTTTTATTTGTTGCTCAAGGCTTTTCACACGAACAGAGGTAGTTTTGGAGATAATTATGTTTCCATTAGGAAATCACATTTGGTTTCCTTCAAAACTATACAAGGTCTGGTTTCTCTCATTTGCCAGGTCAGATTGAGACATATAGAGGGAGAGAGAGAGGGAGGGAACCGAGAGTGAGGTTGAGAGGAGGTTCATGGCATCTTTCTCCTCGGTGGTGGCGACAGAGAGAGCCTCCAATTGTCTCTCTTAACGTCCTCTAGCCATCTCGATTAACATTTTTCGACTGTCTTGACATCACGGAGAGCAGAGATGACAGGGAGTTCTCTACTCTCCGCCTTTTCAATACATACGAACTTGAACTGTAGCTATTTCATCCCTTATGCAGAAACCAGATGAGTTTTTGTTTCAGCTATACTTCATCCTTCCCCCTATTTTTTTTTATAAAGGAATTATTTTTATGTTGGAGAAACTACTCGAGTTTTCCTACTTCTCTCTTTGTTATTGTGTTATTGACATACATAGAACAAGTCACTCACAAGAAGAACAAAAAGAACTCTTTGATTTAGATAAGTCTTTTGTTCTTTTCATTTTTTTACAAACAAACATAAACCAAAAACCTTTTTGTTTCTATTTTTGTTCACTATTTTGAGAAATAACAATTATCTATCTTTTCTTTCCCTTGACTCATCTCTTGGAATAGAATAACATACCTTTTATAAGGTACTTATCAGGGAATCATTAGGCTTTAATACCAATAAAGGAGTTTCGACTTTCCTCTGGTTATCGGATGTGCACTAGAGACAACACAAAATAGAGAAGAAGAAGAGGAAGAGGAAGAGAGGATGAAGACGGTTACTCTTAAAGGGTTTTCAGCAGGAAAGATTTTTGCTTTTTGTATTTTTGTTTATATATAATCTTTTCATTCCCCATGGTTTTTCTCTAGGGCTTTTGTTAAAGTGTTTGAACGTTTTATTGTGAGACATTCACATTTTTTAATAAAGTAAAAACAGTTTTATTTTAATATATTTATGTTTTGAAAAAAGCATCTCGAAAAATTTGAAAAGTAATCCTTTTCTTTTTCTAGTACACATTATTTGGGCCGAAAAGAGCCATATGATAACTTACATGTTCTACATTATAGATATCTAGTTGGAAAGGACTCGAACATATTTCAACTCATTAAGGAGTTCCTTTGTGACATAATTTTGTTGGTTGATTTTTATGAGGTATATGATAGATAGGTGAGAGAGAGAGAGAGAGAGAGAGGAATTTTCCTTGGAGTTTAAATCGAGGTCATGGTGAAGGTGAGGGGATCATAGTGTGAACAAACATCATTTGCCTTTTATAACAATAATGTGAAAATAGTTTCATCATTAAGATGTGAGGTAGGTACTTCTTGAATAACTTGTCTATTCAAATGATGGCTTCTAAGATCATCATCTCATTAACAATTCTAAGGCCTTCTATAGTATATATATATATAATAGGATGAAGATGGAAATATTTAGAGTCAACAATTTAAGAGATATGATAATTCAAGGTCAAGATCATTGATGGAGTCAGATTCCTAGAAGCCATGAGAATGTGGGTTAAGGAAGAGGATAAAAATGTTTTTCACGAGGAGTTTGGTTGTAGACAAAAGGTTAACTAGTTTTCACATAAATCAGTGAAAAAAATAGGGCCCTTGATCATATTTTATAGTGAAAGAAAAGGAGGCCCATCAATGTCAGGTTGTACCATATCACATGGTCATTTGGCTTGAAATTAGAAACAACAATGGGTTTAGAAAGGTGATGGTACATGGTAACATACAACATTAAATGATGTTTTAGCCAACATCAATAAATTTCTTGGTAAAATGGAAAGTGAGGGACAAAAGGGTAAATAACAAAATGATAGATTTATGCTTGCAAAAATATAGAACATTTTATATCAACCATTAATGACCAAAATTGATGACAAGATTGCCATTATGACATCCTCTACCTACTTATATAATCTAGCTTAACATCCTCTACAAAGTTACCCTTAGACACTCCCAATATTCCTTAAAGTTGTTGTGATCAAGGATGTTGGATTGAGCATCTCTCTCAAGAGTTTCATGGTTGGAAACCAAAGTATGCAATTCATGTGATTTTTGAATAAGCTTTCAAGAAGCTAAAACTTCTACATTTCAAGTAGCGGATGCTTGAGATTATAGGGAGTTGAGATCAGATTGTACTTGAGAAGCTTCGGCTAGTAATTCGTGGCAATGTTGATAAAGAACCTCAAGTTGCTCTTCGAGGGATAAAATCTCATCCTAGAGAATTGATTTCTTATTCTCAAAGTTGGCTACATGTGAAGATATTTTTTGTTAACTAGGTAGTTCAACTACGGTGAAGTTCTCCAACATTAGTGACCTGTCTAGAGAAAGAGTATATACACACTTAACACTTGTTGATAGAAACAAGTTGAGTCTAGGCTATAACTCAATAGTTATGATATATATCAAGATGTTTGTGGATTTGAATGCAAATATCAGAGGCCTCTTTAATTATTCTCATCAGTTTACAAAGAAGTTTTGTATTTTCTCAAAAAAACTGTATCACGTACAAACCATGACTTCTTGCTTTAATATAGAAGAAGTACATGGTTCCAATATAGAAGAAGACCTATCTAATATAGAAAGAGGAGAAGGAGATTTTGTGTCAAGTTGTAGAATCAAAGGTTATAATATTCTACAAAAAAGATGGAAGAAGACCTATCCAATATAGAAGAAGTACCAGAATCCGCTACTTCTTGTTTGGGTTGCTCTAGAGGTGGGTTGTTACATGATTCCAAAGAGAATGTAGGTCTCTCTCTAACAACTTTAAGTATGGAGTTCTAAATATCATTGGTTAAATCCTCTATTACGATGAGTTGAGATCACAGATCCAACATTTTTTGTCATGTTTTACTCCTAGTGATTTTGGTAGAGGAAGTGCATTCTGAAACCCTTTTTCATGATAGGAGAGAAGGAGTTGACAAACCAGAGAAACCTATTGAAGAGGTCAAGGAATGTAGAGAGGTATGCTTGTATTGAGATTTATGATTATTGTCAGTAAATGCACCCATGCCATAAATAGGGGTTCTCGATTTGTAATTGTCAACCAAGACTTTAGTCATCTCCATATAGATGGTTGTCCACCAGGAAAAAAATTTTGGGGTCTCACCGAGACATAGATATGAATTAGAGAGTATACAGATGGGTTCTTCTTGATGATTTTCAAACAAAAGTTCTTTGACAGTTAGCAAGCCTTGATGGAAACCTAATTGACAAAAATAGTATGGTTGAATAATAATTGGATAGAATTGGAATGATCAAGAAGCACCACAAAATAAGAATTGAAGAGAAAATATCTTCCGTTCTATACATGTCCTCTTTAAAATTGGTGGTGGAATTAAAATTGGGAGAGGGGAATATGAAGGAAGGAAATATATCTCATTGGAATTGATGGACTATAATTGAGTAATGATTTCTATCACTGAAGCCAAGGTTGGAGGAATGAGCCTTTAAGATAGGTGCTAGTGTGTCAACAATGATTTGTTAAAAGGGGAGATGCGAAAACCTGAGCTTGGGGAAGTATAGATGAATCTAAAATTGAAGAAACCATAGTGAACCTCCTATAATATGGGTAGGACTACCATTTCAAAGAGCTCAATAGCAAATTTAGATAAATGATAAATCATAATCCAAAAGAAAGGGGCAAGTTATAGTTTAGTACCAAATATGATAGCAGAAATGTACCATGTGTGCTCAACATTAACCTTTGGTTTCACAAATGCAAGTGATGTAATGGCAGAAGAAAAGCAGGAATACATGGTGTTTGTCATCCGTCATTGGTTTGATACCTTAATAGCGTAATTAAAGTCGTCAAAAGAAAGTTGTGGTGAGAGTTTTGAGGTATAAAATCTTGATAAACTAAGGAGATAGGATCAATGCCATTGTTTGAAAAACCTATAATTGGTTGAATGTCAAGACTGTGGAAGATATCATTCCAAAAGAGAATTAGAAGCAATTATGCCTTAAAATCTGAAAAGATAAGAAAGAGTAGAGGAGATTACTACCAAATTGTATGACCAAATAGGACAATATGTTGAGATTATGTATACCCCATTGTATCTAGAGGTGGTGTTTTTGGTCTCTAACCCTGTTTACCGAGTCAATATACAGTTGATTGGTTGTGGATCAAGGATGAATAAAGTTTGGACAATGGTACATCACAAATCTATCCCAATTGGACAATAGTTAGAGGTAGAAAACGTTTGATGGTGAAGCCATAACAATAGGAAGGTAAGGAATTCTGGCAAAGGTTGCTAAAAATGGTTTATAGAAGCACAAAAGTGTGAAAGGAAGTTGCATTTGTAGATCCTAATAGCGAATAAACAAAATCTCAGGAATCAAGTTAAAGATTGAGAGTTAATGCTAAAAAATATGTAAGGGTACATGACAGATAATTGAGAGTCTTGATAATAATAACCTTCTTTGTGACCCTCAAGCTTTTTCATTTTTACATGGGCATGGTAGGGTTTGAGCTTGTAATTGTCGCTTCCTGTTGAGGTAAGGACTTGAAGCAAAATTAACTCCGAAAGACCATGCTTGATAATTGTGTGTGGCAAGATGTGAAACATATATGGTCGCCTTACCACAAGCCCAATATGAACGACCACTCATAAGTACATGTTGAACCACAAGATTCTTGGTTGTGAGATGTTTCATAGTTGAGACTCAATTCGATGGAACTATTTTTATTTTACTTAAGTGTCTTGCCTTTTGGAAATTGTTATGTAGCCTTTTAAGAATTTAGTTATCTAAAAAATCCAATAATATAGTTTGATCATTAGTTTTGATTAGATCTTTTTGAGCCAAAAATTAATACCTAAACCACCTCCTAGAAGTTAGGCACACTCCACTATCTAACAATCATGAGCAACTACCCAGTATCAAATTGAAGTTACTGAAACTTGTTGAGAGGAGTAGAGATGGATCCGGAAGTGACCCAACATCAACTATAGGTTAATACAATCAGACTCTACGAGAAACACCCGAGGCTTCTACTGATCGAGTATACCTTCTCGAGCAACATCTATAATGCAGTCGTTTCCAACCCAACTTAGCCGATTTGTGATCCTTTGAAAAGGTTTGTGTGTCCGCTTTCCATGAAATCAAGAATCACAATTGGGGTTGGGGTTCGAACAAAGGAGTTAGAGTGAAACATGTTAAGAGATGTAACTAGGTAGCCAAGAGAATCGCGATAAGGTTAAAAAAATCACCTAATATCCAACTCTTATCATGATCATTCGGTTTTTGATACGTTAAATTACTAGAAACTGCATCTATCATAGCTTCATCAGGGGGATACAGATAAAATGCTACAACCCTATGCAGTCAGCGACTCACCTAACCTGATTTCCACCCAAAGATGGCCCAAATGTGGCTTATATCTGAGGTTTCGACCTAAATCTCTCCACCAGCTCAGGAAACCTAGGGGAGTGCTACAAAAAGCTTTCATTCCCTTTATTATGATCAATCTTTGTTGTGATATGATTAGTCAGTTTCTCAAGGACTTTAGCATGCCTTATCTTCTTGAGGACGGAGGTTGGCGCCCTCTAGTATGGAATCTCCATGCCATTTGAAGGTGTCATATTCCCATTTTGGCGACAATAGGTTCTCAAAATATTGAAAAGAGAAATAAGAGATTGCAATTAGTTTGGTCTTGCATTTGATTTGGAACAAGTTTAGGCTATGCATTATCTGGGTATAAAGTGTGAACATGGAAGAAATGGTTGAGGAAAGTATGGAAGGTGGGGAAGAAATAACTAAAGGAAAAGGTGGATTTTGGTGAAATTGGTGTGACTTCGACTCTCACTACAACAAAAATATATTTATTTTAATTTATTAAATGATTAACTTACATAATTTACTAATAATTACAATCATAAATATTTAATCATCAATTAATTAATATGACAAATTAAAAATAGCTACTTCATAACTAAAAATAATAAAATAAGTTATTTAGTTAATTATTATATTTATTGTTAATTATGTCAAAAAATAAAATAAAATAAAATATTACATTGCTTATATTAAATTACTACTATATTAATTCAATCATTATTAAATATTAAATAGTATGATAACATTATATTAATTATGGAATTACATTGTCAATATTATAAAGGTAACTATATATTCATATAACTAATGTAAATATTATATTAAGTAATATTGTACTATGTAATAATGATAATATAATTAAGGTGACACAACATTACATTGTAAATATTTTAGCATTAAATATAAAATATACCTTAAATGCTATATTAGTTATAAATATGTTAAATAATTAAATGACAATTAATGTACAATACATATTTTAGTTAATTACATTAAATAAATATTAAATATTGGGCTTGAGTGATTTGCATCTAACAATGAGTAATCATGTGATGAAACTTCTCAAAGAAGGCCTTAACAATTTTTGCAGACTTTTCTTGGAGATTCATTATATCTGTAAGGGTGTGTTGAGGCCAAATATTATTATATTGTTTGAGGAAGTCTTTTTGCATCTCTTCCCACATTTGAATTGAGTCAACTTTCAAAGATATGTACTAAGCATATGTTTAGCCTGTCAACGAGGAAATGAGAGCTTGAGCTTATGGAACTCATTGTCACCTAAGTCTATGCAATCCAAGGTGAATTGTGCTAAATGTTCATCAGGCTACTTGTCTTCCTATTTCGAGAAAGTGGTGAACTTCACTTTGAAACTCCTCGTGGTGGGAGCGAGTCTGTCAAACTACTCAGGATAAGGCTTTCGATCAACCTTGGCATCAAACACCTAGAGTTCGATACCAAATGCATTCCGAACTAAGTCGATGGTACTATCTCGGTTCAAAGGTGCACCTTTATAATCCAGTGGTGGATGAGACATTGGCTAACCAACCAGCAGATAATGCCAATTAGACAACTGAAATTACCCCAAACGTGTAAGGGGTGTATACTTTGGCTAAATATACAAGTTGTTGTGGCAAAACTATGGGCAATAATCCATGGATTGCAACCTATATGAGCCTAGGTCGTCATGAAGTTAGGTGCAGGTGTTGGCATCATCAACTGAGGCACTTAATGCATTTTCCAACATATTGATTGGGCCTTGGATTCATGTTGGAGACGCAAAAGATGAAAATGATGGTATTGGAAGCATATAACCTGCTTGGGCCATAAAGTATGGTGGTCTTCAAGCAATATTGATGTGCCTATATTGAAGATTTGGTCATCCGGTTGTTGAAAATTCAACAATATGTAACTTGTAGTGTATGTACCAAAGTATGTCATAACTTGGTTGGGGACTAAGCGGGCACGTAAACAGCCTACTTCCGCTTCTTAGCTAGCATCTCTTAGTCTCTGGCAGAACAGAAACCCTTGAAGGTCCTCAAATTAAGCGTGTAGCCCAGTCAATGAAGAATGGCTTTAGTCGTTCGAACGTCGCTTCATCGTCGACTCGGAGATGTGAATTTGACATAATGTTCTCATGCTGTGATTGCACCACATGAGACGGGTCGTCTGGCACTAGCATTCTTGAATTCTAAACTTGTAAGCCATGCTTGAAGTCAGCTCGAGTCCGCATACAACACGTAGTACCAAGAAAAGGCATGAATGTGAATACCAGAGAAAATGGACTTACAGGAACCCGTTGGTGTAAGTTAGACATGATACGAAGCATACCAGAGAACTCTCATCCTCATGCTCAATGAGAAGAAATGGATAAGGCTAAGAGATGAATGTGAATTCCTAGGAATCAGACTAAAAATATCCTGACACCATTGGTACTATGCATTTGGGGAAGGAAAACAATAAAAAAAGACACAAGGGGAAGGAAAAGTCGGTATGAAGCTAACATACGACGAAAAACATGAAAACTAGGAACAAAAGAGTTAATATATTTGATTCATTTCCTCGATCAATTTAGCCACTATTTTGTCAGCCTCTATCAAGGCAGTAATAGTTGAATCCATCCTTTTTTATGTGTGCATGATTTTCAATCACTTCTCACTCGTGTTGCTTATACTGTCTTTACGTTGTAATGTTAGATATGTGTCTCTAATAATTTATCAGATATCACTACGGTTACCTCATGCAACGAGACTTCTTTACATCATGGGCTTAAACTCTTCCCCTCTCGACCTCTCGAATGGCTTACCACATCCCTCGATTTTCAGTGTCAACAGTATGGAAGAGTTCAATCCATTCAGCATCGACAAATGCATGCTCGTGCAGAAGCTGTTCAGTCTCATCATGATCTTCATCTCACATGACCCAATTATTCACCTCTATGGTCCTTACGGGTGGAGCTAGGGCCAGTAGCAACTGGTGGACAGATGTTTAGCGGCTCAACAAGATGCATAAAGTAGGAGCCATGGACAAGGTTCTGTAGGCAAAAGGAGAGAGAACATAGAGCGTTTGAGAGAGAGAAAGAGAGAGAGTGGTACATGTGACTCAGGTGATTCTTTACCAACATACCAAGGGTGGCTCTTATTTACCAGAATCACTGAACAATAGCTCTAACAGAACTCAGTCTTCCAGAGCTTGACATGTAGACAAGCCAGGCTTGAATTGCCGATATTTGGCTCGTGTTTCTCGCCAGCCAGCTCAGACGATGAGTACTTACAACTTCGTTAATTTATACTCTCATATGTCAAATATTTTCTTGCAGCAAGCTACCAATGGACAGACGAGGTTGACTTGATCCTTTCTGGTCCTATAGCGACCGTGCGGCCTCTTTTAACAATCGATTATCCTCTGTTATGACAAAGCATTTAATCAAAATCTCTGATATGTTTCCTCGTTTTTAAGCTGGAAGTTGAAAAGCGGATACGGTTTTGGAGGTTGCAGCTAGTCTGTTGGGAAAATAATGAAATAATTTGGAACATATTCAGTTGGACGCTTATTTCAGTCGAAGGATTGTGAGGTTCTTTTGGAATTGAGGAATCCAAGTTACACTGATAACAAGTTTCTAACTTCTCAATACGATACTAATTGCTTAGGTGTGTTTCAAAGCTTCTTGACGGGTTCCTCTACCTCTTCCTCAAAAACGAAAGATTGAGAATCAAGCCTAGGGAGCGAAAGCAGGGAACTCCCATATGATGACCTCTAAGGTTACCAGAGGGGGGGTTGCTAGAAGCCCAAGAAGCAACGGCCTTGCACTGGAAACAATCACTCACTCCACCAGAAAGTTCTTTGAAAATTCATCCATCTCATAGAGAAGCTCAATATGACCAGTATGTATCATTTGCTACGTACATCTTTGTCAAAGGAACAACAACCACTGACCTTATTCAGACTAACTAGAATGGGCACATGAAAAAGTAGCTCAAGAGATGCAAAAATCAAACTTTCGAGATACATTAGTTGAAGTACAAAATTTTTCTTGTGTATGCCCACCTAATAACACTATATACGTTCGAATTTTATATACTTGACCCATGTATATACAAATATAAAGGTATATATATATATATATATATATATATATATATATATATATATATATATATATATATGTGTGTATAAATTACATGTGTACTTTGTCCTTCCTAATGCTGCTGTACAGAGCAAGAATCTTGTTTGCCACGTTGCCAACGCCAGATGGCTGTTGCTGTACCAAAGACTCTCATGAATATGATTTTATCAATCTGAAATTAAGAAACGATCGAGCCTTGAAGAGATTCCCAAAGAGGAAGCCAGTGATTGTCTCTGCGGTTGGAGTCGTCGGGGGGAGAATGGAGTTGTCTTTCACCCTCAAAACCGATTGACCAAGTTGGTGACGTATTGACTCTATGGTCTCATTAGCAACTGGATTACCGGATACATCTTGGACGTAGAAGGTGTCAACTGCTTTGCCATCCTTCGTTGTGATCTCGGCTCTTGTGATACATAAGCTGTTCTCTCGGAATATCCTTGTGATGTAAGAAAGAAGACCTACCCTATCATCTGTACTCACTTCCAATCTCACTCCCTGCAGATCAGCAAATAAAAATTGGTGAGAAACAGTGAAGAAGTTGATCAAAAGTGAACCTTTGGGATGATATAGTATACCTCTGACGCTCGCCTCTCAATGGCTGCTTCCAAACACTGAATAACTCGTTGCCTTTCAGCTTCACAGCAAATGGGAGAGCCATCCACATGTCTAATGTAGTATTCCTGTGAATCAAACGCAAAACAACCATCAGTAGAATTGCAAAAAATGGGATAGAAAATTAGAAACAGAGATCACAAATCTTAAGGCTTACCTGGTAGGCTTCCGTCCTTTTCGTATCAACAGTACCATGGAACACCACATACTGCATATCAGTTAGAGTACAGAGAGTGTCGAAAATAAGCTTTGGACGATCTCGGGACCTCATAGTCACGACGGAATATTCCTTGTCAGAACAGTGAAGCAGCAGAACTTTTGGCCTGTGCATGGAATCCTGCGTCGACTTGTATCCCGCCTTGTAAGGTCGTTGGAAGTCTCTATCCTCGTACATCATCTGATGCAACCTTCTTTGCCTGTGCGTGACCCCAAGCGAGACTGTGGTTTTGGCTGTTGCCAAATCATTGTTCCCTTTCATAACATTGCAGAGAAGGACCTTGATCAAAGAGAGTTTGTTTGGATCTTCAATGGCTATGCCTGAGAATTCATCTGTAACACGGACTGCTGCTGCTACCCTACCATTGTGTGTCCAAACTTCAGCTTCAACTACATTACAATTCAGGCTCGCCAGCACCGCACACACTTCAGAAAGCAGACCAGGTCGGTCTGAGCCTACTAATTCAATACAAGTATGTTCTTTCGAAGCCAGGACCTCAATAGATCTTTTCAAGGATACCACTAAGCCCGCATCTGTTTCAATGGACTGCAAGATCGAAGAAAGCTTTATGCAATCAGAGAGATATTCGGAGGACAGACAAAACAGAAACAACGGTTTGCTGCCAATAACTCTTATCTAACAGTTCACCACCTTCCAGTATTATCCTTTATAGTTATGTGGATCACTTCCTATTCGTATTTTAAAGAAACATGTTTCATGTATAATAGATGCATCTTTCAATATCAGATTAAGCATATGAAGCGCAAAGTATGCCATTCTACTCATACGGTAATACTTTAATCAGAACAACCGATACGTTACCAAGGAAATAGCAATATTTGTGCATAATTGTGACCTTTTGCCATTTTCTTAGAGTTTGGAGTATTGCACTCTTGGGAGGGGGAGCATTTTCAGTAGCTCTCATCGGCAATGACATTCTTGATTCAGATCTGTTGTTGGGTAACATAACGTGTCAATTACTTAAGTGCAATAAGCGAAGAATAATCTTTTTCTGGTCAAACCTCGACATGGAAAGAGTATGAAAAGAAAGAACCGTAGTCTGCAGCCAGGTACAAGAATCATGACAACCGTCAGTCGTTCGGATGTTGACAAGAAAGGAAAATGTAAGTACAACTTGAAATATATAAAAAAATGTATATTGGTTAACAAGGAAAAGCTGAATTAAAGGAATTCAAGCTCACGCGAACTTCTCTGTTTTTACCTAATTTATTAGATCTCACTAACAGATCAAAGAATCGTAAGTTTTTCCTGCGTGTTGCCTTCCTCAAAAGAAAGCAGTGATAAGTTGAGGAAGAGAGCATAGCAGACAACCCGCTCACCTTCTGAATGTAATTAATGATCTTTTCATCCTTTAGCTTTTCACCGTCTTGGTCGGTCACATTAAATACTAGAACCACCATCGAAGTTCCGGAAGAAGAAAAAAAAGAAAGGCAAATATCAGCAGAGATTACCAACATACTTCTCTTCATTAAATCTACAAAACAGCACAAGGTTTGCCTGGATCCGTACCATCCATGAACCATCCTCCATCTGAAGAAATATAAGCTTTCGTAATGATGAGGTTAAGATCCGCAAGAATCTGAACCACTTCCAGACGGATTCCGTGCTTCTTAACACTGTCAACAACCTATTGCACGAGATATATGTCAAACACATTAGATCAAGTAGATATATGTCAAACACAAAATGAATATCAAACCGTACCTGTATTACGGTTGCACTATCGCAAGAGTCTTTGTCAATGACAACCCTGTGAAAAAAATCAAAACAAAACAATTCCGATCATCCAGATTTCGACCAACCATGAGAAACCAACATCAATTTAAGAACTGAGGAATACAGAAGAATTAGCGAAATCTGTATGGAAAACCCTCCAGGAAAACCTTGCTGAAGATCACAGGAATGCAGTAGAGTTCGCCAAATTTGTATGAAAAATCCTCCATAAAATACGACCAACCAATTGAGAAACCAACATTAAGTTAAGAACAGAGGAATATAGAAGAAGTCACCGAATCTGTATGGAAAACCCTCCGCAAAGAGCATACAAGGACGATCGAAAAACGAACACCCAACAAAGAGCATGAAGAGATCAAATAAGCAGACTACCTTGGTGGATTCAACTTCCTAATGAGTCTCTCATAAACATCATCCATCACGAATTGCCAAAACAAGAGATGTGAAAGAAGTTCGCAGGAACTAACGCTCTATGTTGGTCCTAAACCCTCAAATACCCAACAAACCCAAGTTTAGAAATAATAAACTGGTCGACGAAACGCTTAACGTTCCCTCCCAAAATTCTTGGCGAGAGAGAGAGAGAGAGATTAACCCGTTTGAAACTCAAACCGAGTTTTTATTGGCAAGTTCATTCAATTGGATTCGCGTACCCTCTGGATCTCGGTCAGCATGGCCGTTGGTGACGTGGCCACATACAATTGGTTGTTAGTCCGCTACGGGCAGCTCATCGCGTCTTCCGCTGTCCATCCGGCCCAACTATTTTTGCTTTTTCAAATTTATTAACTCTCCCTATTCTCTCCAAATGGTGGGGATAGTCCAAATGGTGGGGATAGCCTATGGGGGCCCTAATGAGCTTCTAACAAATCTGTCAATTATAACTTAATTTTTTTAATAAGTTTAATTTTTTTCATCCATTATTTTTTCATTTACTTTATTAAGATGAGTTAATAGTATGCTCATATGTATGTTACTAGTTAACTCATTTAAATCCACTTAATTGTACACTTCTTATCATAATTTTTTAGGTAGGGCGATATGACCTTCATTCTTTTATGTCCAGTTAAAATTTAAGTTTGTTCAAGAAGGTTATGTGGATCATAATTCATGAGTTTTAATGATGATAGATTAAGATCTACTAGATGATCAATGATTTCATCATTATTTTCTAGGATCTCATTTTTAATGTCTTCTAAGAATTCAACATCCATTCTTTCAATTAAACCATAATCCTTGTAATAGAATATATATCTCTTCAAACCTTTAAGGTATTCAATAAAAGCACATATAAATGACCTACTATCTAGCTTATCACAAACTCATGAAGGATAATTACATGAGCAATAGATCCACATCTTCTCATATGACTAAGATTTGGTTTTCAAACTATAGCTTATATGGTATAAAAAATACAGCCTAAAGGGTTTTTATATATTCATGTTAATGATTTCTACTAGGGTTGTTGCCCTAATTATTTCTTTAGAAAAGAATTTTCTTGTCATTTTCTCTAATGTACCAACTTCATATTTATTAAAAGTATTTTCTTGAAACCCTCACAATAAGTCAAAGTTAATTAATTTGCTCTACTTATTCAAGCATTTATGCATATATTCAAATCAACAACAAATAATTTTATTATTACTAATATTTAACTTAAACAAGTCATGATCAAAATCAAAGAAACTATGAAAAAAGTATCCTATCATGTTTCCCCATAATGACTTTTCCAATCACAAATTGAACATCAAACCCTTTCTTTACAAAGGCAGGCACAGTCAAAAGACTATGCCTAATAAAAGTCATAATTAATATATCATTAAGTATAACTAGTGTGTCTTTTATAAAAATCATAAAGTACCCAAACCATAAAACATTAGTAAGTGAATTATTTCTCAAATATACTTGATGTTCTCTAGGTTTGTATTCTTTGAGAACCATTGCACCCTCTTTTCTTTTTGAGATGTGTCAAGTCACTCAAGAATCGATCCATCAACCAATAACAAGGTGGTTCAAGTACAAACACTTAGAAATGACGTAGATTATGTCTTGCTTCTTCATTGGACCGTGACGTTGGGTGTTTTCACTGTTATTCCTTTTCTTGCATCAATCTCATTTATAGTGTCTCATCTTGCTATAATTGAAACAATTAATCCAAGAAACGGGTATTTGTAATTTCTTTAAAAATTGACTGCTCCTCATTATATTTGCTAAACATTTTATTTGGTTTTCTCTTATTCTAGTTATTGTTAGAGCATGTTCCTAAGTCATGTTGAGGAAATAACAAATTTTTTCTTTTACTTTTGTTCACATGTTTTTTTTCAATTGCTAGTTTCACAGAAAGTTAAGAAAGGGTAAAGTCAAGTTATAGTTACCATATTTCATGAACAAAAAAGACTGTTCAAGATAATAGATATCTCCATGGGTTCAAGGATGGTTGTTTTCACTACAGCTAAGTCCCTTACTATAAACAACATTTGATTTACGTGTTCAACTATATTGTCCCATTCTTTAATTTTATGAGAATTATATTTTTGAAGGAATAGTTGAACGTAGAGTTTAATTATAGTCTCTTATTTAGTTTTTATAGAGCCAAACAACTTTTTAGTTGTTTCTAATTCCTCAAAAACCCTAATTATGTCATCCAACATATATGTAAGCATAATAATCCTTGCTATCATGTTATTCTTTATTAACATTCTATATTTTTCTTTTCCTCATCTATTGCATTTGGTGTGGGGGTAAAACTTTTTTCTTAGGCATATAATCATCAATGCCCTCTACGATTAAGGCCAATAGGATTCTTCTTTTCTATGTTTAAAAATTTAGGTAATTTAGTTTCTATGTCTTTGCCAACTCAGAAGAATATATTCTAGTAGTCATTTTAAAATATTTGACAAAGACATCAAACACTAAATTATAATAATGTAAATATCATAGTACTAAACTTTAAATATTTCTAGACACCTATTTGCAATATCAAACAAAATGCAAGTATCATTTTACAAAGAACCAAAATTGTGTAATTTCATAATAAGTCCAAGGATATTATTGTAAAATTTTATATCTATCTACTTTAGTAATTCTCTTTACGACTAATGAGAAGACGTGTACTTTTAACTTTTTGTCTATTTGGGTAATTTAGCCAAAGTCTCAAGGATAGAAGAATAACATCATGTTTTTTATTATTGATAAATTGAGTAAACAGTTCAAGGCAAAATTGTAAATATGCCCTATGTCATTTATGTAATTCTAAAACATTTTAGCGACAAATATGTAATTTTATCAAATAGAATTTTTGTGAATTTAACTAAGAAATAAGGACATAACTGTAAAACACACAATAAACTAGATTCTATAATTTCCTAAAATATACATGTATAAAAAGGTAAATTCACATAACACGTAAGCCCATAATTTAAACTAAGTGTCAAAGGGCAGAATTGTATAAACACATGCTCAAGGATATTACAAACAATTGACATGAAAATATCTAGACTAACTTATAATTTTGTTTAATGACAAACTGTTATTTCAACATATATGAGGGGCAAAATAGACCTTTTACTTGCCGCTCGAGGCTGTTCACAAGAACTGAGGCAGTTTTGGAGAAAACTATAGCTTCATCCAGAAATCACATTTGGTTTCCTTCAAAACTATACAAGGTTTGGTTTCTCACATTTGAGAGGCTAGATTGAGACATATAGAGGGGGAGAGAGAGTGAGGGAACCGAGAGTGAGGTTCATGGCTTCTCTCTCATCGGTGGTGGTGATAGAGAGAGCCTCCAATTGTCTTTCTTGATGTCCTCTAGCTTAATAGCTTTCGACTCTCTTGACATAAGAGAGAGTAGAGATGATAGAGAGTTCTCTGCTCTTTGCCTTTTCAACACAGACGACCTTGAACTGTAGCTATTTCATCCCTTAAGCAGAAACCACATGAGTTTTTGTTTCAGCTATACTTCATCCTTCATATTTCATCCCTTAAACAGAAACCAGATGAGTTTCTATTTCAGCTATACTTCATCCTTCCCCCTCTTTTTTTATGTAGGAATTATTTTTATGATAGAGAAACTACTCGAGTTTTCCTGCTTCTCTCTTTGTTATTGTGTTATTTATCGTCATAGAACAAGTCAATCACAAGAAGAACAAAAATATCTCTTTGATTTATATAAGTCTTTTTGTTCTTTTCCTTTTTTTTACAAACAAACATAAACCAGAAACCTTTTTCTTTATATTTTTGTTCATTATTTTGAGAAATAATGATTCTCTATCTTTTCTTTCCCTTAACTCCTCTCTTGGAATAGAATAACATACCTTTTATAAGGTACTTATGAGGGAATCATTAGATTTTGATACCAATGAAGTAGTTTCGACTTTCCTCCGGTTGTCGGACTGCAGACGACACAAAATAGAGAAGAAGAAGAGGAGGAGTAAAAGGGAGAGAGGATTAAGTAGGAAATTTTTTTGCTTTTTGTATTTTTGATAAGTATTATAAAACAATTGTAATCCTTGTTTATTAAAGGGTTTGAATGTTTTATTGAGAGACCTTCACATTTTTTAATAAAGTAAAAACAGTTTATTTGAATATGTTTATGTTTTGAAAAAAACATCTCAAAAATTTTGAAAGGAAATCATTTTCTTTTTCTAGTACAATTTATTTGGGCCAAAAAGAGCCATATCATGTCCTACATTATAGATATCTAGTTGGAAAGGACTCGGCCATATTTCAACTCGTTAAGAAATTCCTTTCTGACAGAATTTTGTTGGTTGATTTTTATGACGTATATAGATAGATAGATAACTCCGCCCATGTAAGGAGATGTTTGAAATTATGTTGGCACACCCTGTGATATGGGGAACAATATGGCTATACATATTAGGGAAGTGGCGAAAGATGTGTTAGGGGTATCTAAGGGAGGTGTACCGGCACAAAAAGAAGCTTGGTGGTGGAGTGAAGTAGTACAAAATAAAATCAAGACAAAGAGGGCATGTTACAAATTACATTATACTAAGAAAACTAGTGAAACTTTAGAAGCTTATAAGAAAGCAAAGAAGGAAGCAAAAAAGGCCGTTAGTGAAGCAAAAGTTAAGATTTGGGAGGACTTATATAAAAAACTCAACTCAAGAGAGGGTGAAAGAGATATTTTTAGGATAGCTAGGGCTAGAGATAAGAAAACTAAAGATCTTAATTATGTTAGATGCATAAAAGACGAGGATGAAAAAATTCTAGTGGCAAATGATGATATAAGAAATAGATGGAAAAACTATTTTTATAATCTTTTTAATGAAAATAAAGATGTTAGTATTAGTTTAGGAGATTTAGCCAACTCAGAAAAGTATATAAACCACAATTTCTACCGACATATTCAAAAGAATGAAGTCAAAGAGGCTCTTAAACACATAAAGGGTGGTAAATCGGTAGGACTAGATAATATTCCTATAGAAGTTTGGAAAATACTAGGAGAAATAGGAATCACTTGGCTCACAAGACTATTTAATGAAATATGGAAAAACCAAAAGATGCCCGAGGAATGGAGAGCAAGTACACTTATACCTATATATAAGAACAAGGGAGACATTCAAAATTGTGCGAATTATCGAGGTATCAAGTTAATGAGTCATACTATGAAATTATGGGAAAGAATTATTGAACGTAGGTTAAGACAAGTATCAAGTACAACAAAGAACCAATTTGGGTTCATGCCAAGCAGATCTACTATTGAAGCGATTCACCTTTTGAGACGTCTTATGAAACATTTTAGAGCATAAAAGAAAGACCTTCACATGATATTTATTGATTTAGAAAAAACTTATGATATGGTACCGAGGGAGGTTCATTAGAGAACTTTGGAAAAAAGAGGTATCTCATTAACATATATTAACCTTATAAGAGACATGTATGATGGTGCAAAAACATGTGTGAGGACTCATGAAGGAATGACAGACTTCTTTGAAGTTAATATTGGGTTACATCAAGGATCAACTTTAAGTCTATACTTATTTATAATGGTGATGGATGAGTTAACAAAACATATTCAAAATGAAGTACCTTGGTGTATGTTATTTGCAGATGACATTGTATTAGTGGAGGAGTCTAAGGAAAAAGTTAATAGAAAATTGGAACTGTGGAGAGAAACATTAGAAAGCAAAGGCCTCCGACTTAGTAGAACAAAGACAAAATATATGGAATGTAAGTTTGATCATTTGGTTACTTCAGAGGACATAGAAATTAAAATTGGCACATATTGCATTCCTCAGAAGGAAAGTTTTAAATACCTAGGGTCAATTTTTCAAAGTGATGGAAGAATTGATGGAGATGTTACACATAGAATTAATGCTGGTTGGTTAAAATGGAGAGGAGCATCAGGTATTCTTTGTGATAAGAAGATACCATTAAAATTAAAAGATAAATATTATAGAGCAGCAATTAGGCCTGCCATGTTTTATGGTTTGAGTGTTGGTCAATTAATCATCAATATGTACAAAAAATGTCTGTGACAGAAATGAAGATATTGAGATGGATGAGTGATCATACAAGAAAAGACCGTATACATAATGAGGTTATTAGAAACAAAGTAGGAGTGGCACAATAGAGGATAAAATAAGAGAACATCGTTTAAGATGGTTTGGACATATAGAAAGAAGATCAAAAGAAGAACCTTTAAGAAGGTTAGAAAAACTAAATTTGGAAAGTATTAAAAGAGGTAGAGGACGACCACAAAAGTGTTGGAAAGAAACAATAAAGAACGATCTAGCTTATTGGGAGTTAACTGCTAACATGACACAAGATAGGGATCTGTGGAAACAAAGAATCCATGTAGCCAACCTCGTCTTGTATGAGAAAAGGCTTAGTTGTTGTTGTTGTTGTTTGTTGTATAGATAGATAGGTAAGAGAGAGAGAGAGAGGAGTTTTCGTTGGAGTTTAAATCCAGGTCATGGTGAAGGCGAGGGGATCACTGTGTGAACCGACATCATTTGCCTTTTATAACACAGTAATGCGAAAATAGTTTCACCACTAAGATGTGAGGGTAGGTACTTCTTGAATAACTTGTCTATTCAAATGATGATTTCATGCCATCTTCGTATACAAATATAAGAGTGAAAAGAATATTTCAAAGATCGTATGCTTTCCGATTGTTCTCATTAAGTTGACACTTTCGACGAATATTACACCAGAGTAATGTCTTTGTCAACTGCACTATTTTCCTCTAAGCACGCAAGGTTGAGAAGAGCAAGCTCAGTCCAAGCAACAATCACTTCAATCTCGTGAACTGTATCAAAGACTTCCCACTTCTGACATTGATCCCGAATCTCTTAATTTCCATATGCGGTGTAAGATTTGTTTTCGCCTATTAATTGTCGGTCGATTCATATCTTGTAAGATAGATATGCACTTCCACGTGCTTAGTCATGTTCGGTTTTGGAAAAATCGAAACACAAAACCGTGAATGCAGTTCTACTTGTAATTGTAATTGTTAAAAATAATATAAATATTTAATAAATAATGATTTGAAACCGTCGTTTTGATTTCGAGTCAGTTTCTAAAATTCTTAAACCATAATAAAACTGAGAGGCTCTCAATTCCGGTCATGGTTCTCAACCCAAAACCACCGGTGGTTCGAGATCATGACGGTTTCACCGCTGATTCAGTTCCGATTCAAACCACCAAACCGATTCTGAACCGGTCACGTCTACCTATACCTATAGAAATGTAACTGTGGCTTGCTCCTTGGAGCCTTGAAAAGGCTTTCTGACGTTCCCAAAAGATCTCTTCTTCCCCCAGCCAGAGGCATGGGGGCTCTTGAAGGGCCATGGCCCCTCCCAAGATAACTGTCATGGTCATGCCGTGCCTCAATAATAATTTCCACCAAGAATTCCTTTTCCCTGTAGTGTGAAAGCATAAAGTTTTGACAGTGAAATTGAAAATTATGATGGTAGACCTAGAAGATGGTATGTCTGAAAAAGTTCATTTGGGTAAAATTCATGCATGAAGGACCTTTCTAGCTTTCTGTTAGCAGTGATAATTGAAAAAGGATATTTCCATTTGGAAAAGGAAATTATCTTTAATAATATCAGTCAGGGAATATATGCATAATATAGAAATAGGGTAATAAAAGGCGGCTTAAGTGGTTATTAGGGCGAACTCTCAACTGTTAAGGTTCGTTTCCACAAAAAGAGAAAAGGTTATTTGGTTGATGTTTCACGTGCTCCTTTGTTAGTGGAGTGGGCGGAATAATTATGACAATGCTTAAGCATTGTATTATAACAATAAGAGAGGTGGCAGCAAGAAAATGATTGAAGTGTTTCTGAGCATTGTATGACATCCATGACTAAAGTTTCCTGACTTGGGTTCATACATTGTGCGAAGACCTATAGAACTTTCTAATCAATTCATCCATTTGAGTCCCTTACAGTCCTCCTTCAAAACCTCTATTTTGTTTGAACTTTTTAGGTACGTGAGACATATTTGTGCAAAATTAGTTATTAGATAATATCTAGATGAACTTGAAAGGGGATGTCAAAATGGAAAAAGTATTCATTTCAATTAATGAGAAAGATACAAATATCTCAAAATGCATACAAGTTTAATTGAAGCTTATCAATTACACTAACCAAAGGAAAACACTCGTTCAGTTGTACACCATCACAGTCCACACGTTGTACATCACACAAGAACAGTAAAGCAGCTGACCACTACTGTTAATTCCCTCAGACAAAACATCACACTGGGATAGCGAAGCAGCTGAATGTGCAACAAAGTCATCGTCGCCCTCGTGTCACCCACAATCAGCCACCATGCTTTCATGCGAAGCAATAACACACTACGGCCACTCTTGGAGGCTCCCGCCCTCTTCAATAACTATACCGTGATGTACAAGTGAGGCCTGCAAGAGAAAGAAAAAAATAACCATCAAATATTTGTTGTTGTGGTTCACTATGCCCAGGACAATTAAATCTTGGCTGCGTCAAGGCGTCAAGACGTCAACCGTGAAAGTTCACGTTGCCACTGAGCAGCTAACCTACACTGGAAGATTTCAACAATTATCAGCTATTCGCTATACAGAAGTGGCTCAATCCTATAGAAGATCAACAAAATCAAAGGAAATCAAGAAATCCTGGCTGAAAAGGTGGCCGTGAATATGGAAACAATCAATGCAAAACTGGCTAAGGAACCCTATAAAAAGCCATGGCAGTATTCCCTCAGGAGATCATGGATCAGTTTCGGTGGACATTCTGCAAAAGAGAGGTTCAACAATCTGAAAGAAGAGGAGAGATAACCGAGAGCGGTTGTCCATTGCCTAAGAAAAATTTTCTCGACAGAAAGAGTCCATCCGTCTGCTCGATTTAAGGGAGCCCTTCTAAAAATCCAGCATATCCTGCCAATATCATTCCCTTCTTATCTGCAAAAACAAAAAGCAGGAAAGAGATACCGAGAGTTCCATTCCTCTCTCTCTCTCTCTCTTTGCGTGTGTGCGGTTTGGAACCTGGCCGAAGAAGGGAAGATCCCTCCCTCTGCTGAAATCGCAAAACCATCAAGAGCCGCCAAGACCACATCGCTCCATCACCGCCAAACCCGTTTTTGCACACCTCAGCCCTCAAAATACCCTCTTCTGCACACCTCCTCCCTCCTTGGCCTCCGTCGTCGTCGACCAGCCACCGATCGTCTTCATCCCGCCGGTATCTCATTATTGACGCCCCTCCATTTCCCTGCAAACAAAAGAAAACAGGATGGATACTTACCTCGTCCCCGCCACCATCCAACTCGGAGCCACCCAAGCTGCCGCACGTCCATCGGCCAGCTTTCCTCGCTTCTTCCCCTCCCTCTCCCTCTCCCTTTCCCTCTCATTCTGCTGGATTTTTCCCATTCAACCCGCGTTTAACCCAAATCGTGCCCTAACTCAGTAACTCTTGCAATCTGGATCGCATCAGATCCGTATCGAGCGGATCTGAATCCAATCGATTGATCCACATCCGGTGGCCGAACTTAGCTAAGCGAACAGGCATCACTAAGCCGGCCTTGCGCTTATCTTCAGCAAAGCTCACCCTTTGACGTAGCCTGACCTCAAATCGGATCCTATCTCCGTTAGACCCGATTCATATTAACCTAACCCCATTTTTTATCCAAATTCAGGTCCTGTTATCCTTTAAGATCCGATTCAAACAAATCCAACCCGATACATTCACCCAAAATAGTTCCATCTAGTCTTATTATAACCTCTAGTTGGATCTCCTTTTGATTCAAAATCCAATTTTAAGTGGGATCCAATTGAATTCAACCAAGGCCAAACTTCACCCATCTAGTTGAACCCAATCCAATAAAAGCTTGGTCTAGGCAAAACCCATTTCCAAACTCAAAACCCAAAAATCTCTCAGATTGTATCCAATTCAACCTCTTTAGTTATAGCCAAGTCTAAATTGGATTCTATCGAGTCCGACCCAAAACCTAATAGTTCTCGAAGACCTCATCAAGAACCCAAATCCATTTGCATCATCCAAGGCTCACTATACACCCAATTCAAGCAATTGTAAGCAAATAATTTGGTAACACGGGAGATCACTCGATAGAGTAAGAAGACCTATGTGCAGCAAAACAATACAAACGGGCCCACATTTCAAAAAGGGAAAAAAAATACAAACGCAAAAAAGGACAGCATTAGGAGGTATTTTCCTTTTCGAGTTTTGTCTTCTAATTCTCTTAATTTATTTTCCTTTCAAGAGGATTGTCTCATGAGTCGAGGTTCTACGAGACTAAAAATTTGTATAAAATTTGTATACAGTAAATTTAACTAAGTTTTATACTGACTTCTCCTTCAATCTAAGTGCTTCAAAGTTTGTCTCATTTCACCATCTTCTTTGCCTAAATGGATAGTATCAATGACGTTGAGATACACTATGTTAGATTCCTCGTGTCTCACGTTTGTCACTTGAGACTTATCCATTTTCTCTTTTGATAACAAGAGTTAGAATTTTATGGTATGCCCCAAATCATGTTTAGTTCTACTAGCAGGTTCCTACAAGTGTCATTAGTATTGTCACTAATTCTAATGATAACACATTCTTTGGCACATTCGATTGGAAAACACACCTTTTCTTGGTACCACACGGTGTATGCATACTCAATCTAGTCCACTGCACATAATGGCCTCCTTTAGTGCTAACTTTGAACATGGTTTACTAGTTCAAAGTTTCTGAATGCCAATACGAGGCAACTCATCTAGGTAGGCCTCAACTTCTCATGCGGTATAATCACAATGCGAGAGCACTCCATTCAATTCACATTCCTGCATCAACAACGAAGTCGCATATGAACAGCTAAAGCCATATGTCATCAATAGGCTAAACACTAAGCGTCTACGTCCCACCAAATGTCTGAGACTATGCCTACCATGATTGTGAATCAATTAGCTTGACGAGAACAAAAAATGCTAGGTGAGAAGTGAAAATAGGTTGTTTATGCGGTCACTCATGCTCCAACCCAACTTTGGCCTACTTTCGATACCTACACTAGAAGGTACACTATACTGGAATCCTCAATGATTTGACTGCCTAATCTTTAATATGAGCACGCCGATATTGCTTGAAAGCCATGAGACTTGATAGCCCAGGCAGGACATATGCTTCCAACATAATCATTTTCATTAGCATTCCCTATAGGGCAACCTTTTGTGTTCCTGACGAGAATCTGATGCCTCAAGTAACCATGCCACCACACACACCTAACTTCATGGTGACCCAAACTGCTATATGTTTTCCTCTACCACCACATGCCATGAGTTATGGCCTGTAGGTTTTGCCACAACAGCTTGTACATATGATTGAAGCACACACACCTCACACAATTTTGAGGTAGTTCCAACTAGGTAATTGGTAGTCTCGCTGGTTGGTCAACCAATGCCTCATCTACCATTGGATCTCAAAGACACACCTCTGAACCAAAACAATGTCATTGGCTTAGTTTAAAATGTATTTAGTATCGAATTCCAGGCACCCAATGCCGAGGTTGATTGGAAAGAGAAGTTCACCGCTTTCACAGGACCAAATAATAATTATCCTGATGAATATTTAGCATGGGTCACCTTGGAAGGAGAGTTGGTAACAATGAGTTCCGCCAAGCATATGCTTGGTATGCATGTTTACATGTTGCCAGATGCAATTCATCGAAGCCTAATACGTTGCTTTGGTGAGGAATTGCTTACTATTAGAGATCAAGAAGGATTTGGCATGTCATTTTTGTAAAACTTTTATACAGTTCGTGAATCGAGTAACTAAGTTGGAGTACATTCTAAACGCTCTTGATCCTATGACTACCAAGCCCGAAAGACCAAAGAAGTTCCAATAACAAACCTTTATCTCGTACATCGATAAAATGATGTGAGAAAATGAATGAAGATTTCAACTCAATTGAAGTCAAGAAAGTTGAGTTGACACAAGGGCCTCCCTATACATATAACACTTTATGGCCTCACAAGAGCAAGAGAAAAAGGCTAATCAGATTTTTGATCTATTTCTTAAAGATTGGAAAATACAAGAAGTCACTCTATTTGCTCTCGAGAGAAACTCAAAAAGATGTTGAGATATTGTAAGTGGCACAACATCAATTCTGAAAGTAGTATTAAATTCATAGTATGGTACAACAAGCCATCAAAGAAGGTCACTTAAAGTTCATGGAAAAACAACTCGGTAATAATGTCAACCCATTTCTAGTCGGTTCCTCTTTGATAGAGGATGACCCTATTTTGTCATTTTGTATTGTTCCCATTGGCATCACCCATAATCAAGAAGTCTATAAATAGGATCATGCTCCAGTTGGTCGCAATATACAAGTGTCCTACAAGTGTAGAAAGCATTGGAGTGAGTCTAGTAGTCTTGATCCAAGGAGGAATTTCCCACCATAAGTAGAAACATTTCCCCTAAAAAACCCCAAGGTCCACCTCAAAGGTAGTTGAGGGCTTGCCAACATGCATCAATAGAATAAAAACCTTATCATCATGAAGGAAAATGACACAACAGGTCACAGTGGAACTCAAGAAACTCCTCAAGGAACCAAAAGTACCTCCTCACCTCATTCAAAGTACCTCCTCATCTCATTCAAACTTGAGTTCTAATTTTTTATGGGTTACCTGCAATGGCAAAAATGGAGCAAACAACAAGAATCAAACCCTTCTCATCCTAATCTTGAAGGACATGATGAGCAGTGATTTGGGTCGCGTGGTTCACCTAAAGAGCGGCATCACTCTTGATGCGAGCAAACACATTCTATAGATAATGCACTTGTTAAGTCGGAGGGTCGATTGTATTTCCTCCCAAAAGACACTAATGAATGGATCGAGGCCATCCTTGATCATTAGAGGAGCGACTTGAAAATCTTGATTGATTCTAGCCAATAAAGAACCGATTAGAAAGTCGAGGCAATGACTATCCTTTGGAGAGCAGGGTTGCTAGCATTCATGAAAGAAGTACATGAAAGAAAGTTTTACCAATGACTAGGATCCTGAGTGTAACAAAGAGTGGGCCCCGATGACATAACTTTGTAACTCATCTTCTCGAGAAAACTCTAACAACCAATGAAATTTTGGCTAATTCCATGACTGCTAGTAGAATAAGGCAGATGGATGTAGAAGATCCTATTCTAGATTCTAGACCTCTAAATGAAGGGTGTAAACTAGCCTTGATTCATCAAGTTGGTGAGTTCCAAAAAGAAACCTTGCCATGGGCCTAAGTTGATCTCCCATTGATGTTATCATGGGCCATATCGAGAAGTAGTTATTCCTCATACGACAATTACTTATTGGTGAAGACTTTGATGTTGATAGAATATTCATTACTACTGGGTAGGGATTGGATCCATACAAATTACTATATATCCTCAACACTAAATAAAAAGAGTATTTTGGATAGATGACATATCAAGGTTGTAAGAAAATCCCTTTGTTGGTGATATTCAAGTAGTTGAGGCATTGTTTTATTCACCTTGGGTCACCCTAATCATTATACCTAAGGCCCTCAAGGGAGTTAAGTTGTGTCAATTAACTACTCAAGGCTTCGCATTGGATTAGGCCGATTTGTGGTCTATCCAGAAGATTGCTTATGGATGATCATTTCAAAGTAATCATTGATTACTTTTGACAACCTGAGGTCTTTCACATTGAGTAGAGAATCAAAGCAAGAAATTTAGGGGATGCTTGGGGAGCAAACTTAGCCTTTACCTAAGTGATTTCAATAAGGTTGTTTAAGATAGGTTGTATGAATCTTATTGGACAAATTTGGACAATATAGGGTTAGGTTGTGGTTAAAGTTTGGTTATGGGACAAAGAACATAGATGGATATATGGTTGGCTCGATCACTCAAGGAACTACGCAAGTACCATGGAGCTTATCAAGGAATTCCAATGATGGTGCATAATTTAAAAATGCTAGATGAAATTTTAAGAGCCTAAGATATGCAAAAGAAACATGACTATGATATTACTAATACTATGCTACTATAATGTGATATATGTTAACTAATATGCAATGATCAAGGGTACAAGTATGCATGAAATATTTAATACTCGATGAATACTTTATAATTTAATGAACCTATATGAATATGATTGATGACATAGTCAATATGCAATGATTTTATGCAATGAAACTACTAGATTAACTATTTTGAAACTAACTAAAATGGAAAATTAATAAGAACTATGATGCTACCTTTTATTTGGATGTGATACTAATAATGCAAGGAATCGACTTGTGGATGTAATGCAATAAATCAAGATGTGCATGTTACTTTGGAAGGAATTGAAATCAAGCACATTCGTGCTTTCTTGATTGAAAACACCCACAAACACACCAAGCAAAGAAGAAAGAAGAATAATCTCAATTTCTTTAATGGCTTGAATGTTCTAGGATATTCCTTGATGCTTACAATAGAAGAGGAGACTTTTTTTATATGAGATGTCTAGGGTACATGAAATTAGTAAATCTTATAATGATTTATAATAAAATCCAACATCCATAATTTTCCATTTTCACTTTCAATGAATAGAAATTCCAAGAGAATGGTAAGTCTTTCTATGTAAGGGTTGATTCTTGCCTTTATGAAAAATCTGTTTTCTTCAATAGGTATTGGAATCCTTTAGGCATGTTTAAATGGGGCTGGGCTCCTCTTTGCTTCATCATAGAATGATTGAACCCCTCTTATGATATCAATCAATATCAATTTTGCTACACTTAGGTTGACCAATTGTTCCTTCTTGACATAGATCATCATCAACCACTCTTAATTTTATTGTACTTAAGTTGGTCGATTCCCTCTTGACATGGGTCATAGCTAGACGTCCTCAACCATAACATGAGCCTAGCTTCAACATACTTTTCCATTCAATATAAAACTTACCATTAAACGGAGCTTGAACATTCTATATTAAACATAACTTGGTACAACCATAACATTGTCTTAGCATGGGTCATTTAAAATAGATGAGTCGAGCCATTAAGATATGATAGATGGGTAATGTAGGTTAACCAAGTAGGTTTACGGTAAACAATGGGTGGAACCTTGGGTCGAGTGAACCAATTGGGTGAACCTATTGACTTTTCAAAATTAATTAATTTTTATATAAGCATATAATATATAGCTATGCTAATAATCCAAATTTGTATACAAGCAAACTGAATGCATTAACATGTATAAAACAATTTTTAAAAATCACATGCATGAGAGAACTTTTCAAAATATTACTTTCCTAATCTTTGAATTTGGTATGACTTTCCAAAACCTTGAATGTATAATTTTGATTTATATAACTTTCTAAATTCATGAACATATAATTCAAGTTTATAACTTTCTAAATCTATGAACATATAATTCAAATTTATAACTTACCAAATCTATGAGCATATAATTCAAAATTTCAAAATTTATATATATTTAAAGAGTTTTTCCAATTTGGAAACCATTGAATAATTGAGATTTTGGAAGCTCTTGAATAAAGTTTGGAATTTTTGAACCTTTGAATACCCGTAAATAAAAATCTGATTTTTGAAACTTGCCATATACAAGAACAAACCCTTTTCAAAATACATTTTCAACCAAATTTATACATCAAAGACATGCACTCAAGCTTGCATTACCTACTCCTTGTTAATCGACCCTAATACTACATAAAGCCAAAACCTCTATCCAATGAGAACTAATCCAATATATATATATATAGATATAGATGTCAATACATATATATATTCATATGTACATATATAGATGTCAATGCATATATATATATACTTATGTAGCTTAACAAAATTCTCTCAAGATTCAACATGATGGAACTAGGATAAAGAGATACATCAAATGGATAGTCAGAATTGAAGCTAACAATGTTTAACCATGAATTAGGCTAAGGAAATCAAACTTAGTTTTATGGAAAAGGCAAATCTAAAGTTCAAAACCCATCAAATAGCACATCAATAAAACTCGCCTCAGTCATGGATGACCCACCTTAACAAGCACATTGATGACATCATATTGCTCCAGGGTCTCCTCAATTGGATCCAAAGCACTTCCGTAGCTACCTCTTTGCTCAGTTATCCAAGAATTTTAGAATAATTTCATGTGTTTTAAATTGAATATTTAAAACCAGCTCTATGAACCCAAAATAGACTTTTTTGTTAGAAAAATTTGGGGTGTTTGCAAGAGGTATGAACATAAGCAATGTAGTGAGGTTGCCGAAAATAAGTACTATCCTACCCAAAGAAAGTCTGTTGCAATTACTTGAGTTCTTATAGCAATAGAAAGATTGCTTCTCTTAGGAATACCATGAAATCTCAAGCCTACCCCTAGACTTGCAATTTATCAATGGTTAATAATGCCATTTAGACTTAAGAATGCTAGTGTAACAAACCAACAAATGAATAATTGCATCTTTCATGGCTTGATTGAAAAAATTATGTAAGTGTACATCAATGATGTCATAGTGAAGTCAACAGATTTTGAGCAACACTTGCTTAATCTTGAGCAAGCTTGTTAGCATGTGCAAGGGCAAAATTTGAAGATGAATCCTAACAAGTGTGTTTTGATTGTTTGAACAAGGCATTTTCTTGGTTTTTGGGTACAAAACAAGGGAAATGAAATCATGGAAAGAAAGCCAAAGGTATCATAGATGCAAGACTGCCCAAAACTGAAAAGCAACTCAAGAGTTTCTTGGGAAAATCAGTTACTTGCGGCATTTTATTGCTAATATGACAATAAAAGGTGGTATCTCTTACAACGTTGCTCAAGCTAAAAGATGTCACAGATTTCATATAGCACAAAACAATAGTGAGCTTTCAAAATGATCAAAAAATATGTAGTGAAGCCTCCTATGTTAATGCTACTTGAGAAGCCATTAAAATTGTACATAGCCGCAACGGATGACTCCATTGGTGCCTTACTAGCAAAAGATGTGGATGATAGTATGGAGAATGCTATCTTATATTTGCGTCAGTTAATCATTAACACTAAATCTCATTATTTCTCAATAGAAAGGTTATGTTTGGCCTTGTATCATGCTTGTACAAAATTAGAATATTATCTTTTGTCCATCGAAATACATGTGGTTTGCAAAATTGATCCTTTGTAATATCTTCTTTGTCATCCGGCTCTTCTGGGAAACCTACTGAAGTAGGCAATTAAATTGTACTTGTTCCTTCTTAAATACTTATCACGGGGAGCAGTTAAAGGACAGGTTGTGGTGGAATTTCATGCACTTCATGTTTTTGTTGAAGTCGCCAACCCACTAGGTGTATTACAAGATATGACCAATGAACAACTATGTTGAATGGTGTTTGATGGGTCCAAAAGTAATAAGGTCATAGGGATTGACATATGTACTAGTTCCTCGTAGGAAAAGTTAGAATGTTCACTACATCTTTAGAATCAACTCTAACCAATAATGAGGTGGAGCATCATGCCCTCATTCATTAATTGAGCATAGCATTAGTGGTGAGTGCTAAAAGACTAGAAGTATTTAGGGACTCACAAGTTATTCATAATGAACTTACTGGTGGTTACAAGTGTCACAATATCAATTTATTGTCCTTATATCAATAAAGGAGTTCATTGAGGCATATGATGAGGTAATGTCATTGTGCATAGCAAGAGATGATAACCATGTCACGAATGGTTTAGCATAGGGCTATAAGTCAAACAACACAACACAATGGTGAATGACAATGATAATAGAGCAAGGCCACGAGGTAGGGGGATGAGATCATTTTCTAAAGCCCCAAAAAAGGCATTTCATTCAACTGTGCAACTTGAGGAAGGTCCACCTCAAAAGTGACTTTCTGTCCAAGACCAAGATTGCGGTCAGGTAGATAGACAAATGACAATCGAGTTAAAAGAATGAAGTATAGAATTCACCCACTAAAGTCTCCATAACATCATAATGCAATCCTTGTCATTAGAGTACTATACAAGGATGGTAGAAAATGAGGTGATCATCAAGTACATGGTTAAAACAAAGAAGACAAAAAGAGTCTTTTTAACAACAAAGGCGAGATAGGTCCTTGATAATAGCATTGTAAAGGTGGTGAAACCAGCTCGACCAAGGTGAACAATGAAGAACTAGGTCCAATGGCAGATGAGCTAATAAGAATGTGAACAAACTCTTCCAATTTCTTATAAAAAATAACAAACATAGTTGTTGACCACCACTATTCATGCTCATCGGTCATTGTGGAATTGTATGTCAACCCATTATAGGGGAATCTCTCTACTAATTGTAGGCAAGTTGTGGTGACTCTCCATACCATCGAATTTGAAGTGGCAGCACCACCTACTAAAGTAATGCCAAAATAAATGGGGTTGAGAATCCCATGTACTAGGTTGAATTGAAAGGCCAAACATTGGAGATAATATCTCTCAATTGTCGATAAGACAACACCCCATTTCATGCTTGGTGACAGAGATCAGTGACATGGTATTCTTTGGTTACCTCCCCTGCTTGGTGAGCATTGACTTCGAGAAAACCCTTGTAAGACAAGTTCTTTGAATAAAAAGAGAACTTAAAAATGGGGGAGCCTAGGGTCTAGAATTCAGGGCTATCACAAGGAAAACCAGTGACATTATGCACATATAGAAGTGTAGGTCCATCCATGCCCAACTTAAGGACAAAATAGTTGATACTAGTGGACCACAATCCTAAAAAGTCAAATAAAAGATTAAGGTTCACATGGAAGACGAGTAGAGAGTAGTCAATAAGGTGATAAATACACTATTGACACTAGTCTTCTACTTACCTAGCATTCACTCAGCTGAACCACCAAAGGTGGCTTCTACTATATATGAAGCTCCTTTGAAAAGTGATTGCACCAATACCAATCCTAATAGATAAGAAGGATAGTAGAAGCAATGCTTCTTCTACAACCCTTAAGCTTGAGCTAAAGAGAATGGCTGGACCGAGGAGGAAACAATCATAGTCATCCATCAAACATGACACATGATAGAGATGAAACAAACTTTGTGGAAACAACCCACTTCTTGTTTTGGATAGTTGTTTCTATAAATGTAAATAAAATTTCCAGCCTATGGATCGAGTCGAAATCCGATTAACAACACAAAGCACGAGCGTGCCAACAAGTCTTCTAAAAACTTGCAAAATTGAGTTTTGACTTCTTTGGCGAATGTGGACATGTGAGTTCTTTTTAACGTAGACTTTCTTGAACCAATGCTCAAGAGTTAGCCTAGATGCTTAAAAAAATTATCTTAAGGTCCAGTATGTTTTCAAAATAAGTTTTTAATAGAAAAGCCTTTCCAAAATCGTGTGATCTTTCCCTTGACAAAATATCAGGTTTAAATATGAAAAACAGAAAATAGTTCTGTTTCTAGCAATAAATATTCCTAATTTTTTTGGTATCTTTCAGGTCTCCAAAAATACTGAAACATTTACTTGAGATAGGATAGGTGTGAAGTTTATTAAGATATTTTGGTTTTTGTTTATAGTTTTGTGGATGAACAAAATTAAATCCTAGAATTTCCCAACCATGGAACTTCGGACAATTCCTCTTATAAAAATACAGATGTTTAAAGAAACACCTGTATCTTAACACATAAACCTTAGATTTTTATAAAATAAGTCTTGTTGAAAAGCTATGGAAATCATATTTCTAACAGGAACATTTTTTGATCAGTACAGACTGAGTAAATGGAGTTTTACCCAGGCTCTATTGCAAGATGTGATGTGCAGTAAAGTTTTGTCATAATTTTGTTTGGTATTTCACCATTTTATTTACGACCTTACATTCATATAAAATTCTTGAAAATTTTATGGTGTGTTTGCTAGTGTGTAAATGATATGTGGACCGATAGGTGCATCCCACCCCACATGGCTTGACCATGGGTGTAGTTTGGTGCAACCCACCCAAGCCTTGGCTTGGTGCAGTTTTCATTTGAGGTAGCTCAACCCTTCTTGTTTGGTTCGGCCATGACATGGCCAGCCCATCATTAGGTGCAACCTCTAGTCCTTGCTCTTGACTTGTAAAACTAGGCTAGATGACCTAGTCTTGGTCGGATGCACACTTGATTCCTTTGGTGTGGTCTTGATTTGCTTTTTGTGTGAGCTTGATCCTTACCTCATTTTTGACATGATATGGGCTGGTCATATGCTCATCTTTGACTTGGTATGGGCTAAATCATGAGCCCATCTTGTTTGATTTTGGCCTTGATCATGAGTCAATCTTTAATTTGATTTTTATTTGATCCATTGCTGAAGAACCTTCATTTTTTCTAGGCTCTCTCGCTTTCATCTTTGCCTTCAGGAATTTTTCTTTGCTTACTCAGATAGCCCATCGTTAGGTGCAACCTCTAGTGCTTGCTATTGACTCGCAACCCTAGGCTAGATGACTTAGTCTTGGTCATTGATATGTCTTGGTCGGATGCACCCTTGACAACTTTGGTGTGGTCTTGATTTGCTTTCTGTGTGAGTTTGATCCTTAGCTCATTTTTGACTTGATATGGGCTTGTCATATGCTCATCATTGACTTGGTATGTGCTGAATAATGAGCCCTTCTTGTTTGATTTTGGGCTTCATCATGAGCCAATCTTTAATTTGATTTTTATTTGATCCATTGTTGAAGAACCTTCATTTTTTCTAGGCTCTCTTGCTTTCATCTTTGCCTTTAGGAATTCTGCATTGCTTAATTTAGATAGCCCATCGTTAGGTGCAACCTCTACTCCTTGCTCTTGACTTGCAACCCTAGGCTAGATGACTTAGTCTTGGTCATTGATATGTCTTGGTCGGATGCACCCTTGACTCCTTTGGTGTTGCCTTCATTTGATTTTTGTGTGAGCTTGATCCTTTTCTCATTTTTGACTTGATATGGGGTGGTGATATGCTCATCTTTGACTTGGTATGGGCTGAATCAAGAGCCCTTCTTTTTTGATTTTGGGCTTGTTCATGAGCCAATCTTTAATTTGATTTTTATTTGATCCATTGTTGAAGAACCTTCATTTTTTCTAGGCTCTCTTGCTTTCATCTTTGCCTTTAGGAATTCTGCTTTGCTTAATTTAGATAGCCCAACGTAAGGTACAACCTCTAGTCCTTCCTCTTGACTTGCAACCCTAGGCTAGATGACTTAGTCTTGGTCATTGATATGTCTTGGTCGGATGCACCCTTGACTCCTTTGGTGTTGTCTTGATTTGATTTTTGTGTGAGCTTGATCCTTTTCTCATTTTTGACTTCATATGGGCATGTCATATGCTCATCTTTGACTTGGTATGGGCTGAATCATGAGCCCTTCTTTTGTGATTTTAGGCTTGTTCATGAGCCAATATTTAATTTGATTTTAATTTGATCCATAGTTGAAGAACCTTCATTTTTTCTAGGCTCTCCTACTTTCATCTTTGCATTAAGGAATTCTGCTTTTCTTAATTTAGATAGCCCATCGTTAGGTGCAACCTCTACTCCTTGCTCTTGACTTGCAACCCTAGGGTAGATGAGTTAGTCTTGGTCATTGATATGTCTTGGTCGGATGCATTCTTGACTCCTTCGGTGTGGCCTTGATTTGCTTTTTATGTGAGCTTGATCCTTATCTCATGTTTGACTTGATATGGCTTGTCATATGCTCATCCTTGACTTGGTATGGGCTGAATCATGAGCCCTTCTTGTTTGATTTTGGGCATGATCATGAGCCAATCTTTAATTTGATTTTTATTTGATCCACTGTGGAAGAAACTTCATTTTTTCTAACTCTCTTGTTTTCATCTTTGCCTTGAGGAATTCTGCTTTGCTTAATTTAGATTGCCCATCATTAGGTGCAACCTCTAATCCTTGCTCTTGACTTGCAACCCCAGGCTAGATGACTTAGTCTTGGTCATTGATATGTCTTGGTCGGATGCACCCTTAACTCCTTTGGTGTTGTCTTAATTTGATTTTTATGTGATCTTGATCCTTACCTCATTTTTGGCTTGATATGGGCTGTTGATATTCTCATCTTTGACTTGGTATGGGCTGAATGATGAGCCCTTCTTGTATGATTTTGGGTTTGATCATGAGCCAATCTTTAATTTTATTTTTATTTGATCTATTGTTGAAGAACCTTCATTTTTTCTTGGCTCTCTTGCTTTCTTCTTTGCCTTTTGTGTGAGCTTGATCCATTTCTCATTTTTAACTTGATATGGGCTTGTCATATGCTCATCTTTGACTTGGTATGGGCTGAATCTTGAGCCCTTCTTTTGTGATTTTGGGCTTGTTCGTGAGCCAATCTTTAATTTGATTTTAATTTGATCCATTGTTGAAGAACCATCATTTTTTCTAGGCTCTCTTGGTTTCATCTTTGCCTTCAGGAATTCTACTTTTCTTAATTTAGATAGCCCATCGTTAGGTGGAACCTCTACTCCTTGCTCTTGACTTGCAACTCTAGGCTAGATGATTTACTCTTCTTCATTGATATGTCTTGGTCGGATGGACCCTTGACTCCTTTGGTGTTGTCTTGATTTGATTTTTATGTGAGCTTGATCCTTACCTCATTTTTGACTTGATATGGGCTAGTGATATGCTCATCTTTGACTTGGTATGGGCTGAATCATGAGCCCTTCTTGTTTGATTTTGGGTTTGATCGTGAGCCAATCTTTAATTTGATTTTTATTTGATCCATTGTTGAAGAACCTTCATTTTTTCTAGGCTCTCTTGCTTTCATCTTTGCCTTTAGGAATTCTGCTTTGCTTAATTTAGATAGCCCATCGTTAGGTGCAACCTCTAGTCCTTGCTCTTGACATGCAACCCTAGGCTAGATGACTTAGTCTTGGTCATTGATATGTCTTGGTCGGATGCACCCTTGACTCCTTTGGTTTTGCCTTCATTTGATTTTTGTGTGAGCTTGATCATTTTCTCATTTTTGACTTGATATGGGCTGGTGATATGCTCATCTTTGACTTGGTATGAGCTAAATCATGAGCACTTCTTGTTTGATTTTGGGTTTGATCGTGAGCTAATCTTTAATTTGATTTTTATTTGATCCATTGTTAAAGAATCTTCATTTTTTCTAGGCTCTCTTGCTTTTATCTTTGCCTTCAGGAATTCTGCTTTGCTTAATTCAGATAGCCCAACGTTAGGTGCAACCTCTAGTCCTTGCTCTTGACTTGCAACCCTAGGCTAGATGACTTAGTCTTGGTCATTGATATGCCTTGGTCGGATGCAACCTTGACTCCTTTGGTGTTGTCTTGATTTGATTTTTGTGTGAGCTTGATCCTTTTCTCATTTTTGACTTATATGGGCTGGTCATGTGCTCATCTTTGACTTGGTATGGGCTGAATCATGAGCCCTTCTTCTGTGATTTTGGGCTTGTTCATGAGCCAATCTTTAATTTGATTTTAATTTGATCCATTGTTGGAGAACCTTCATTTTTTCTAGGCTCTCTTGCTTTCATCTTTGCCTTCAGGAATTCTACTTTTCTTTATTTAGATAGCCCATCGTTAGGTGCAACCTCTAGTCCTTGCTCTTGACTTGCAACTCTAGGCTAGATGATTTAGTCTTCTTCATTGATATGTCTTGGTCGGATGCACCCATGACTCCTTTGGTGTGGTCTTGATTTGCTTTTTGTGTGAGCTTGATCCTTACCTAATTTTTGACTTGATATGGTCTTGTCATATGCTCATGCTTGACTTGGTATGGGCTGAAGCATGAGCCCTTCTTGTTTGATTTTGGGCATGATCATGAGCCAATCGTTAATTTGATTTTTATTTGATCCACTGCGAGGAAACTTCATTTTTTCTCGGCTCTCTTGTTTTCATCTTTGCCTTGAGGAATTCTGCTTTGCTTCATTTAGATAGACCACCGTTAGGTGCACCCTCTAGTCCTTGCTCTTGACTTGCAACTCTAGGCTAGATGATTTAGTCTTCTTCATTGATATGTCTTGGTCGGATGCACCCATGACTCCTTTGGTGTGGTCTTGATTTGCTTTTTGTGTGAGCTTGATCCTTACCTAATTTTTGACTTGATATGGTCTTGTCATATGCTCATGCTTGACTTGGTATGGGCTGAAGCATGAGCCCTTCTTGTTTGATTTTGGGCATGATCATGAGCCAATCGTTAATTTGATTTTTATTTGATCCACTGCGAGGAAACTTCATTTTTTCTCGGCTCTCTTGTTTTCATCTTTGCCTTGAGGAATTCTGCTTTGCTTCATTTAGATAGACCACCGTTAGGTGCACCCTCTAGTCCTTGCTCTTGACTTGCAACCCCAGGCTAGATGACCTAGTCCTGGTCATTGATATGTCTTGGTCGGATGCACCCTTAACTCCTTTGGTGTTGTCTTAATTTGATTTTTATGTGAGCTTGATCCTTACCTCATTTTTCACTTGAGATGGGCTAGTGATATGCTCATCTCTGACTTGGTATGGGCTGAATCATGAGCCCTTCTTTGTTTGATTTTGGGTTTGATCATGAGCCAATCTTTAATTTGATTTGTATTTGATCTAATGTTGAAGAACCTTCATTTTTTCTAGGCTCTCTTGCTTTCATCTTTGCCTTCAGGTATTCTGCTTTGTTTAATTCAGATAGCCCATCGTTAGGTGCAACCTCTAGTCCTTGCTCTTGACTTGCAACCCTAGGCTAGATGACTTAGTCTTGGTCATTGATATGTCTTTTTCGGATGCACCCTTGACTCCTTTGGTGTTGTCTTGATTTGATTTTTGTGTGCGCTTGATCCTTTTCTCATTTTTGACTTGATATGGGCTTGTGATATGCTCATCTTTGACTTGGTATGGGCTGAATCATGAGCCCTTCTTCTGTGATTTTGGGCTTGTTCATGAGCCAATCTTTAATTTGATTTTAATTTGATCCATAGTTGAAGAACCTTCGTTTTTTCTAGGCTCTCCTTCTTTCATCTTTGCATTAAGGAATTCTGCTTCTCTTAATTTAGATAGCCCATCGTTAGGTGCAACCTCTACTCCTTGCTCTTGACTTGCAACCCTAGGGTAGATGAGTTAGTCTTGGTCATTGATGTCTTGGTCGGATGCACCCTTGACTCCTTTGGTGTGGCCTTGATTTGCTTTTTGTGTGAGCTTGATCCTTACCTCATTTTTGACTTGATATGGGATTGTCATATGCTCATCCTTGACTTGGTATGGGCTGAATCATGAGCACTTCTTGTTTGATTTTGGGCATGATCATTAGCCAATCTTTAATTTGATTTTTATTTGATCCATTGTTGAAGAACCTTCATTTTTTCTAGGCTCTCTTGCTTTCATCTTTGCCTTCATAAATTCTGCTTTGCTTCATTTAGATAGACCACCGTTAGGTGCTGCAACCTCTAGTCCTTACTCTTGACTTGGAACCCTAGGCTAGATGACTTAGTCTTGGTCATTAATATGTCTTGGTCGGATGCACCCTTGACTCCTTTGGTGTGGCCTTGATTTGCTTTTTGTGTGAGCTTGATCCTTACCTCATTTTTGACTTGATATGGGATTGTCATATGCTCATCCTTGACTTGGTATGGGCTGAATCATGAGCACTTCTTGTTTGATTTTGGGCATGATCATGAGCCAATCTTTAATTTGATTTTTATTTGATCCATTGTTGAAGAACCTTCATTTTTTCTAGGCTCTCTTGCTTTCATCTTTGCCTTCATGAATTCTGCTTTGCTTCATTTAGATAGACCACCGTTAGGTGTTACAACCTCTAGTCCTTACTCTTGACTTGCAACCCTAGGCTAGATGACTTAGTCTTGGTCATTGATATGTCTTGGTCGTATGCACCCTTGACTCCTTTGGTGTTGCCTTCATTTGATGTTAGTGTGAGCTTGATCCTTTTCTCATTTTTGACTTGATATGGGCTGGTCATCTGCTCATCTTTGACTTGGTATGGGCTGAATCATGAGCCCTTCTTTTTTGATTTTGGGCTAGTTCATGAGCCAATCTTTAATTTGATTTTTATTTGATCCATTGTTGAAGAACCTTCATTTTTTCTAGGCTCTCTTGCTTTCATCTTTGCCTTTTGGAATTCTGCTTTGCTTAATTTATAAAGCCTATCGTTAGGTGCAACCTCTAGTCCATGCTCTTGACTTGCAACCCTTTGCTAGATGACTTAGTCTCGGTCATTGATATGTCTTGGTCGGATGTACCCTTGACTCCTTTGGTGTTGTCTTGATTTAATTTTTATGTAAGCTTGATCCTTAGCTCATTTTTGACTTGATATGGGCTGGTGATATGCTCATCTTTGACTTGGTATGGGCTGAATCATGAGCCCTTCTTTGTTTGATTTTGGGTTTGATCAAGAGCCAATCTTTAATTTTATTTTTATTTGATCCATTGTTGAAGAACCTTCATTTTTTCTAGGCTCTCTTGCTTTGATCTTTTCCTTTTGGAATTCTGCTTTGCTTAATTTAGATAGCCTATCGTTAGGTGCACCCTCTAGTCCTTGCTCTTGACTTGCAACCCTTGGCGAGATGACTTAGTCTTGGACATTGATATGTCTTGGTCGGATGTACCCTTGACTCCTTTGGTGTTGTCTTGGTTTAATTTTTATGTGAGCTTGATCCTTACCTCATTTTTGACTTGATATGGGCTGGTGATATGCTCATCTTTGACTTGGTATGGGCTGAATCATGAGCCCTTCTTTGTTTGATTTTGGGTTTGATCAAGAGCCAATCTTTAATTTTATTTTTATTTGATCTGTTGTGGAAGAACCTTCATTTTTTCTAGGCTCTCCTGCTTTCATCTTTGCTTTAAGGAATTCTGCTTCTCTTAATTTAGATAGCCCATCGTTAGGTGCAACCTCTACTCCTTGCTCTTGACTTGCAACCCTAGGGTAGATGATTTAGTTGTGGCCATTGATGTCTTGGTCAGATGCACTCTTGACTCCTTTGGTGTGGCCTTGATTTGCTTTTTGTGTGAGCTTGATCCTTACCTCATTTTTGACTTGATATGGGATTGTCATATGCTCATCCTTGACTTGGTATGGGCTGAATCATGAGCACTTCTTGTTTGATTTTGGGCATGATCATGAGCCAATCTTTAATTTGATTTTTATTTGATCCATTGTTGAAGAACCTTCATTTTTTCTAGGCTCTCTTGCTTTCATCTTTGCCTTCATGAATTCTGCTTTGCTTCATTTAGATAGACCACCGTTAGGTGCTGCAACCTCTAGTCCTTATTCTTGACTTGCAACCCTAGGCTAGATGACTTAGTCTTGGTCATTGATATGTCTTGGTCAGATGCACCCTTGACTCCTTTGGTGTTGCCTTCATTTGATGTTTGTGTGAGCTTGATCCTTTTCTCATTTTTGACTTGATATGGGCTGGTCATCTGCTCATCTTTGACTTGGTATGGGCTGAATCATGAGTCCTTCTTTTTTGATTTTGGGCTAGTTCATGAAACAATCTTTAATTTGATTTTTATTTGATCCATTGTTGAAGAACCTTCATTTTTTCTAGGCTCTCTTGCTTTCATCTTTGGCTTCAGGAATTCTGCTTTGCTTAATTTAGATAGCCTATCGTTAGGTGCAACCTCTAGTCCTTGCTCTTGACTTGCAACCCTTGGCTAGATGACTTAGTCTCGGTCATTGATATGTCTTGGTCGGATGTACCCTTGACTCCTTTAGTGTTGTCTTGATTTGATTTTTGTGTGAGCTTGATCCTTTTCTCATTTTTGACTTGATATGAGCTTGTCATATGCTCATCTTTGACTTGGTATGGGCTGAATCATGAGCCCTTCTTTTGTGATTTTGGGCTTGTTCATGAGCCAATCTTTAATTTGATTTTAATTTGATCCAAAGTTGAAGAACTTTCATTTTTTCTAAGCTCTCCTGCTTTCATCTTTGCATGAAGGAATTCTGCTTTTCTTAATTTAGATAGCCCATCGTTAGGTGCAACCTCTACTCCTTGCTCTTGACTTGCAACCCTAGGGTAGATGACTTAGTCTTGGTCATTGATATGTCTTGGTCGGATGCAGCCTTGACTCCTTCGGTGTGGCCTTGATTTGCTTTTTGTGTGAGCTTGATACTTACCTCATTTTTGACTTGATAAGGGCTTGTCATATGCTCATCCTTGACTTGGTATGGGCTGAATCATGAGCCCTTCTTGTTTGATTTTGGGCATGATCATGAGCCAATCTTTAATTTGATTTTTAATTGATCCATTATTGAAGAACCTTTTTTTTTCTAGGCTCTCTTGCTTTCATCTTTGCCTTCAGGAATTCTGCTTTGCTTAATTTAGATAGCGCATCGTTAGGTGCAACCTCTAGTCCTTGCTATTGACTTGCAACCCTCGGCTAGATGACTTAGTCTTGATCATTGATATGTCTTGGTCGGATGCACCCTTGACTCCTTTGGTGTTGTCTTGATTTGATTTTTATGTGAGCTTGATCCTTACCTCATTTTTGACTTGATATGGGCTGTTGATATGCTCATCTTTGACTTGGTATGGGCTGAATCATGAGCCCTTCTTGTTTGATTTTGGGTTTGATCGTGAGCCAATCTTTAATTTGATTTTTATTTGATCCATTGTTTAAGAACCTTCATTTTTTCTAGGCTCTCTTGCTTTCATCTTTGCCTTGAGTAATTCTGCTTTGCTTAATTTAGATAGCCCATCGTTAGGTGCAACCTCTAGTCCTTGCTCTTGACTTGCAACCCAAGGCTAGATGACTTAGTCTTGTTCATTGGTATGTCTTGGTCGAATGCACCCTTGACTCCTTTGGTGTTGTCTTGGTTTGATTTTTATGTGAGCTTGATCCTTACCCCATTTTTGACTTGATATGGGTTGTTGATATGCTCATCTTTGACTTGGTATGGGCTAAATCTTGAGCCCTTCTTGTTTGATTTTGGGTTTTATCGTGAGCCAATCTTTAATTTGATTTTATTTGATCCATTGTTAAAGAATCTTCATTTTTTCTCGGCTCTCTTGCTTTCATCTTTGCCTTGAGGAATTCTGCTTTGCTTAATTCAGATTGCCCAACGTTAGGTGCAACCTCTAGTCCTTGCTCTTGACTTACAACCCTGGGCTAGATGACTTAGTCTTGGTCATTGATATGTCTTTTTCGGATGCACCCTTGACTCCTTTGGTGTTGTCATGATTTGATTTTTGTGTGAGCTTGATCCTTTTCTCATTTTTGACTTATGTGGGCTGGTCATGTGCTCATCTTTGACTTGGTATGGGCTGAATCATGAGCCCTTCTTCTGTGATTTTGGGCTTGTTCATGAGCCAATCTTTAATTTGATTTTAATTTGATCCATTGTTGAAGAACCTTCATTTTTTCTAGGCTCTCTTGCTTTCATCTTTGCCTTCAGGAATTCTACTTTTCTTTATTTAGATAGCCCATCGTTAGGTGCAACCTCTAGTACTTGCTCTTGAATTGCAACTCTAGGCTACATGATTAAGTCTTCTTCATTGATATGTCTTGGTCGGATGCACCCATGATTCCTTTGGTGTGGTCTTGATTTGCTTTTTGTGTGAGCTTGATCCTTACCTCATTTTTGACTTGATATGGTCTTGTCATATGCTCATGCTTGACTTGGAATGGGCTGAAGCATGAGCCCTTCTTGTTTGATTTTGGGCATGATTATGAGCCAATCTTTAATTTTATTTTTATTTGATCCACTGTGAGGAAACTTCATTTTTTCTAGGCTCTCTTGTTTTCATCTTTGCCTTGAGGAATTCTGCTTTGCTTAATTTAGATTGCCCATCGTTAGGTGCAACCTCTAGTCCTAGCTCTTGACTTGCAACCCCAGGCTAGATGACTTAATCCTGGTCATTGATATGTCTTGGTCGGAAGCACCCTTAACTCCTTTGGTGTTGCCTTAATTTGATTTTTATGTGATCTTGATGCTTACCTCATTTTTGACTTGATATGGGCTGGTGATCTGCTCAACTCTGACTTGGTATGGGCTGAATCATGAGCCCTTCTTGTTTGATTTTGGGCATGATCATGAGCCAATCTTTAATTTGATTTTTAATTGATCCATTATTGAAGAACCTTCTTTTTTTCTAGGCTCTCTTGCTTTCATCTTTGCCTTCAGGAATTCTGCTTCGCTTAATTTAGATAGCGCATCGTTAGGTGCAACCTCTAGTCCTTGCTATTGACTTGCAACCCTAGGCTAGATGACTTAGTCTTGATCATTGATATGTCTTGGTCGGATGCACCCTTGACTCCTTTGGTGTTGTCTTGATTTGATTTTTATGTGAGCTTGATCCTTACCTCATTTTTGACTTGATATGGGCTGTTGATATGCTCATCTTTGACTTGGTATGGGCTGAATCATGAGCCCTTCTTGTTTGATTTTGGGTTTGATCGTGAGCCAATCTTTAATTTGATTTTTATTTGATCCATTGTTTAAGAACCTTCATTTTTTTCTAGGCTCTCTTGCTTTCATCTTTGCCTTGAGTAATTCTGCTTTGCTTAATTTAGATAGCCCATCGTTAGGTGCAACCTCTAGTCCTTGCTCTTGACTTGCAACCCAAGGCTAGATGACTTAGTCTTGTTCATTGGTATGTCTTGGTCGAATGCACCCTTGACTCCTTTGGTGTTGTCTTGGTTTGATTTTTATGTGAGCTTGATCCTTACCTCATTTTTGACTTGATATGGGCTGTTGATATGCTCATCTTTGACTTGGGATGGGCTAAATCTTGAGCCCTTCTTGTTTGATTTTGGGTTTGATCGTGAGCCAATCTTTAATTTGATTTTTATTTGATCCATTGTTAAAGAATCTTCATTTTTTCTAGGCTCTCTTGCTTTCATCTTTGCCTTCAGGAATTCTGCTTTGCTTAATTCAGATAGCCCAACGTTAGGTGCAACCTCTAGTCCTTGCTCTTGACTTACAACCCTGGGCTAGATGACTTAGTCTTGGTCATTGATATGTCTTTTTCGGATGCACCCTTGACTCCTTTGGTGTTGTCATGATTTGATTTTTGTGTGAGCTTGATCCTTTTCTCATTTTTGACTTATGTGGGCTGGTCATGTGCTCATCTTTGACTTGGTATGGGCTGAATCATGAGCCCTTCTTCTATGATTTTGGGCTTGTTCATGAGCCAATCTTTAATTTGATTTTAATTTGATCCATTGTTGAAGAACCTTCATTTTTTCTAGGCTCTCTTGCTTTCATCTTTGCCTTCAGGAATTCTACTTTTCTTTATTTAGATAGCCCATCGTTAGGTGCAACCTCTAGTACTTGCTCTTGACTTGCAACTCTAGGCTACATGATTTAGTCTTCTTCATTGATATGTCTTGGTCGGATGCACCCATGACTCCTTTGGTGTGGTCTTGATTTGCTTTTTGTGTGAGCTTGATCCTTACCTCATTTTTGACTTGATATGGTCTTGTCATATGCTCATGCTTGACTTGGTATGGGCTGAAGCATGAGCCCTTCTTGTTTGATTTTGGGCATGATCATGAGCCAATCTTTAATTAGATTTTTATTTGATCCACTGTGAGGAAACTTCATTTTTTCTAGGCTCTCTTGTTTTCATCTTTGCCTTGAGGAATTCTGCTTTGCTTAATTTAGATTGCCCATCGTTAGGTGCAACCTCTAGTCCTTGCTCTTGACTTGCAACCCCAGGCTAGATGACTTAATCCTGGTCATTGATATGTCTTGGTCGGAAGCACCCTTAACTCCTTTGGTGTTGTCTTAATTTGATTTTTATGTGATCTTGATCCTTACCTCATTTTTGACTTGATATGGGCTGGTGATCTGCTCATCTCTGACTTGGTATGGGCTGAATCATGAGCCCTTCTTTGTTTGATTTTGGGTTTGATCATTAGCCAATCTTTAATTTTATTTTTATTTGATCTATTGTTGAAGAACCTTCATTTTTTCTAGGCTCTCTTGCTTTCATCTTTGCCTTCAGGTATTCTGCTTTGTTTAATTTAGATAGCCCATCGTTAGGTGCAACCTCTAGTCCTTGCTCTTGACTTGCAACCCTAGGCTAGATGACTTAGTCTTGGTCATTGATATGTCTTTTTCGGATGCACCCTTGACTCCTTTGGTGTTGTCTTGATTTGATTTTTGTGTGTGCTTGATCCTTTTCTCATTTTTGACTTGATATGGGCTTGTCATATGCTCATCTTTGACTTGGTATGGGCTGAATCATGAGCCCTTCTTTTGTGATTTTGGGCTTGTTCATGAGCCAATCTTTAATTTGATTTTAATTTGATCCATATTTGAAGAACCTTCGTTTTTTCTAGGCTCTCCTGCTTTCATCTTTGCATTAAGGAATTCTGCTTCTCTTAATTTAGATAGCCCATCGTTAGGTGCAACCTCTACTACTTGCTCTTGACTTGCAACCCTAGGGTAGATGAGTTAGGTCATTGATGTCTTGGTCGGATGCACCCTTGACTCCTTTGGTGTGGCCTTGATTTGCTTTTTGTGTGAGCTTGATCCTTACCTCATTTTTGACTTGATATGGGATTGTCATATGCTCATCCTTGACTTGGTATGGGCTGAATCATGAGCACTTCTAGTTTGATTTTGGGCATGATCATGAGCCAATCTTTAATTTGATTTGTATTTGATCCATTGTTGAAGAACCTTCATTTTTTCTAGGCTCTCTTGCTTTCATCTTTGCTTTCATGAATTCTGCTTTGCTTCATTTAGAAAGACCACCGTTAGGTGCTACAACCTCTAGTCCTTACTCTTGACTTGCAACCCTAGGCTAGATGACTTAGTCTTGGTCATTGATATGTCTTGGTTGGATGCACCCTTGACTCCTTTGGTGTTGCCTTCATTTGATGTTTGTGTGAGCTTGATCCTTTTCTCATTTTTGACTTGATATGGGTTGGTCATCTGCTCATCTTTGACTTGGTAGGGGCTGAATCATGAGCCCTTCTTTTTTGATTTTGGGCTAGTTCATGAGCCAATCTTTAATTTGATTTTTATTTGATCCATTGTTGAAGAACCTTCATTTTTTCTAGGCTCTCTTGCTTTCATCTTTGCCTTTTGGAATTCTGCTTTGCTTAATTTAGATAGCCTATCTTTAGGTGCAACCTCTAGTCCTTGCTCTTGACTTGCAACCCTTGGCTAGATGACTTAGTCTCGGTCATTGATATGTCTTGGTCAGATGTACCCTTGACTCCTTTGGTGTTGTCTTGATTTAATTTTCATGTGAGCTTAATCCTTACCTCATTTTTGACTTGATATGGGCTGGTGATATGCTCATCTTTGACTTGGTATGGGCTGAATCATGGGCCCTTCTTGTTTGATTTTGGGTTTGATCATGAGCCAATCTTTAATTTGATTTTTATTTGATCTATTGTCGAAGAACCTTCATTTGTTCTAGGGTCTCATGCTTTCATGTTTGCCTTCAGGAATTCTGCTTTGCTTAATTCAGATAGCCCATCGTTAGGTTCAACCTCTAGTCCTTGCTCTTGACTTGCAACCCTAGGCTAGATGACTTAGTCTTGGTCATTGATATATCTTGGTGGGATGCACCCTTGACTCCTTTGGTGTTGTCTTGATTTGATTTTTGTGTGAGCTTGATCCTTTTCTCATTTTTGACTTGATATGGGCTGGTCATATGCTCATCTTTGACTTGGTATGGGCTGAATCATGAGCCCTTCTTCTGTGATTTTGGGCTTGTTCATGAGCCAATCTTTAATTTGATTTTAAATTGATCCATAGTTGAAGAACCTTCATTTTTTCTAGGCTCTCTTGCTTTCACATTTGCCATAAGGAATTCTGCTTTTCTGAATTTAGATAGCCCATCATTAGGTGCAACCTCTACTCCTTGCTCTTGAATTGCAACCCTAGGCTAGATGACTTAGTCTTGGTCATTGATATGTCTTTGTCGGATGCACCCTTGACTCCTTTGGTGTGGCCTTGATTTGCTTTTTCTGTGAGCTTGATCCTTTCCTCATTTTTGACTTGATATGGGATTGTCATATGCTCATCCTTGACTTGGTATGGGCTAAATCATGAGCCCTTCTTGTTTGATTTTGGGCATGATCATGAGCCAATCTTTAATTTGATTTGTATTTGATCCATTGTTGAAGAACCTTCATTTTTTCTAGGCTCTCTTGCTTTCATCTTTGCCTTTTGGAATTCTGCTTTGCTTAATTTAGATAGCCCACCCTTAGGTGCAACCTCTAGTCCTTACTCTTGACTTGCGACCCTAGGCTAGATGACTTAGTCTTGGTCATTGATATGTCTTGGTCGGATGCACCCTTGACTCCTTCGGTGTTGCCTTCATTTGATTTTTGTGTGAGCTTGATCCTTTTCTCATTTTTGACTTGATATGGGGTGGTGATATGCTCATCTTTGACTTGGTATGGGCTGAATCATGAGCCCTTCTTTTGTGATTTTGGGCTTGTTCTTGAGCCAATCTTTAATTTGATTTTAATTTGATCCATAGTTGAAGAACCATCATTTTTTCTAGGCTCTCTTGCTTTCATCTTTGCCATAAGGAATTCTACTTTTCTTAATTTAGATACCCCATCGTTAGGTGCAACCTCTAGTCCTTGCTCTTGACTTGCAACCCTTGGCTAGATTACTTAGTCTTGGTGATTGATATGTCTTGGTCGGATGCACCCTTGACTCCTTTGGTGTGGCCTTGATTTGCTTTTTGTGTGAGCTTGATCCTTACCTCATTTTTGACTTGATATGGGCTTGCCATATGCTCATCCTTGACTTGGTATGGGCTGAATCATGAGCCCTTCTTGTGTGATTTTGGGCATGATCATGAGCCAATCTTTAATTTGATTTGTATTTGATCCATTGTTGAAGAACCTTCATTTTTTCTAGGCTCTCTTGTTTTCATCTTTGCCTTCAAGAATTCTGCTTTGCTTAATTTAGATAGCCCACCGTTAGGTGCAAGCTCTAGTCCTTACTCTTGACTTGCAACCCTAGGCTAGATGACTTAGTCTTGGTCATTGATATGTCTTGGTCGGATGCACCCTTGACTCCTTTGGTGTTGTCTTGATTTGATTTTTGTGTGAGCTTGATCATTTTCTCATTTTTGACTTGATATGGGCTGGTTATATGCTCATCTTTGACTTGGTATGGGCTGAATCATGAGCCCTTTTTTTGTGATTTTGGGCTTGTTCATGAGCAAATCTTTAATTTGATTTTAATTTGATCCATAGTTGAAGAACCTTCATTTTTTCTAGGCTCTCTTGCTTTCATCTTTGCCTTCAGGAATTCTACTTTGCTTAATTTAGATAAGATATGGTTTCAAATGTTTTTGATTCTTTTAAAATCATGTCTTTTAATGTATATATTTGAAAACATCGAGTTTAATGAAATCTTCAAATATTTTTGGAGCACAAATGAGTCTCATCACTAGTGTTTGTTTGCATGGGCGACCTCTTTCACTCCGTGAGTAGTCTTTACCGTTTCTAACCGCTTTAATCCTTTGATGGGTGTAGGATTTGAGACCGCTTTAACCCTTTGATGGGTGTAGGGTCCTGGTATTGGACTATCCTCGATCTGATGAGTTTTTGAGGTCTTGATTTGGATTTCTTTGGTTTTGAATTTAAGAGATTTTGTAAGTTTATAAATTTATCATTTTACAAACATTTTGTGGGTTTGGTTCCCAATGTCTCATTTTCATTTCTTTCTTTGAAGTTTGTTTGAAACCATTCTTTCTTTGAAGACAATCATTTGAAATAGTAAAATCCTGCTAATTTGGTCTTGAGAGGAGAGTGGTCATTTTTTGGCCTTTTATCAAAATTGCATCTTTTTGAGAGGAGTACAAAGTACCCTTATTTTGAGTCTCCTATAAAACTTTGGCAAGAAAATGAGTTTGTTTAAGATATCTTTATTTGAAAAACCGTAAAAGACCAAGAACTGCAATTTCTCTTGGAAAAGACAAAAATTTTAGAAAGATCAAATTTTTGAATTGTTTTTGAATGTCTATAGTTTCCATGAAAGAAAAAGAAAGAGGATGAAGATCAAGGTAGAAAGATAGAGAAAAGTAGCAAACATTCGAAGGAAGTGTTGAAGATGGAAAAAAGACTGAGCTACCGTTTTATAGATGTCAAGCGAAACGTAATCATTATCAACAAGAATAATCCTCTACTCGATATTCGAAGCATCAATGGAGTTGACATGCGATGTTAGAATAATAAAAGATAATTGTGTCTTAATTTCTAAAATTCTGGAGCGACAAAAAGTAAGAGACTGTAAACACCCCAAAATCAAACAACTTTCTAAAGCAAACACCTGTTTTGAAAACCCATTTCAAAACCAGATTCTAGAGTTTTCGAAAACTCAAGAGTTGCAAAAGCTCTAAACTTTTGTTTCAAACCCCTTTCGAAATATGAATTTCTCAAGCTTGGGTCAAGTCCCCATTTTATAAAAGCCCAAATCCAATAGGTGGAGCCTAATCAAAAGTAGCCTCAGAAGCAGGTTCAAAAGCCTAGAAATCACCCTAGCCTAACAAAAGTAGGATCCAAAGGTAAAAGGAAAGCCCAAGCCAAAAGCAGACTGCAAGCTGGGAGCATCAAATGCCAAGCCAAGAACATCCACTAAAATAACAGAAATCCAAGCCTGAAAAGACAAAAATCAACTGAAACGGAGTCTAGAAAGGTGAGAAGGAGTTCGGACGATAAAGTTGGGGAAAACCCAAAACAAGACGGAGCACTGATGAAGTTAGGGCCCGCACAAAACTTCCATCTCAAAACGCCAAGAAGGACTGAAGAAACAAAAATTTGGATTGGATCTGGACTCAAATATCCAGATCTAGACCCAAATAGTGTTTGGATCAGATTTGGATCTCAAAACCCAAATCCAAGATCCATACCCAAGACCCACCTCATTTGCCTATAAATAGAGGTGATGGGTGCCCACAAGTTCACGTGAAATCCAAGAGGGCTTGGAGAGAGATTGCATAAAGTAGGTGAGAGAAAATTGGTGTGCTAGATATTTTCAAGTGGGCTAGCCTTGTGGGCTTGATCAAGGGCATGGGTTCAAGCCTTGTATGAACCTAGGCTCAAACCAAAGGCTGCACCAACTTGAAGAGGGGCTGCACAAGGGCATGGAAGTACGGGCAAGGCATGGTGGACCGACTCCAAGAGGTAGGTCTCTCAACCTCACCCTAACCTAGCCTAAACCACCTAACCCACCTCACTAAACCTAACCCTAAACTAGCCTAGACCTAGCCCCTCTCATCTAAACCGACCTAAAACTCCCCTAACCCACCTAAACCTAAGCCCAACCGAGTGTAGCTGCACTTGGTTTTGATCCCCTTTCCATACCACCCCATCACACCCTATCACCGCCCTACCTAGCGCCCAGCTCCAGCCCATCTCACCCTCCTGCCGCACCTTCCCAGCCAACCTACCTGCATCGGCTCCCATCACCCCACTGCCACCTTAGCACCCCACTAACTCCAGCACCCGGCTACCTTCCCTACCGCACCCGCGCCTGCCGTCATAACACCCGGCACCCGCACCGCACTCCATGTGCCTGTCGTGACCCAGCGCCTAGCGCATGTCTCCCTGCCGTGTCCCGCGCGCTACTGCAACAACACCCCAATACTCGTCGCGCTGCGTCCCAGCGTCAAACTCCCGCACCCCCTACTGTCTCACTACCTTACCACCCAAACACCATCACTCCCTAGTGCCCCCAACACCCGGCTGCCTGTGACTTACCTTAGCCTAGTTCCCAGCTGCAACCTTCCCCTTAGGGCCGACTAGAACCAGCCCCACTTAGGTCGTGACTTGCTTTAGCCCGCAACCTGACCTAGCTCCCAACTGCAGCCATATCCACACCTTAGGGCCATATCCACACCTTAGGCCGTGACTCACTCTAACCGTGACTCACCCTCGCCGTGACATACCTTAGCCAACATCCCTCTTGGCCGAACCTAAGCCCTTCCTAAACCCAAAATAGCCGGTTGCCCCAAGCACATCCTAAGTCTAAGCACCCAAGCTTAAGCCTACCCAAACTCACGTCAAACCCACCTAGGGAGACCCATCTCTTGGCTGCCAAGGTGGACAAAAGCCCAAGCACGATTGAGAGGAAAAGCTATCCACTTGTAAGTGTTTAAATTCAGTTTTTACCTTACTCCTTTAAAATTCAATTCAATTCGATACGGGGTTGTAATAATGGAGCGTAGTCTCCTCCCAAAATGTAATATTGGTGCTTGATACACGAAGCACACACGTACACTTGAGCCATATTGCTCTTAAACGTACACAAGACACCCACGTGTACTTGAGCCTTTCCGCTCTTAATTGCACACTATTGCACACACATTGAGCCTTCGCTCTTAAGCTAAAGACTTTAGTGAAAGCCGTGTGAGTTGCAATTCAATTTAGGTTGTTACATTCATGTCGTGTGAGTTTGTCATTTAAATTTTACACTCGCACCCAAGAAGTACTCGAGTACTTGCTCTACACCTTTACGCACATTTTGGGCTTTTGTTACTCATAAGATATAGCATATCTATATACTTTCCAGCTGCGTGGGTTTTACATTAAAGCTATGTGAGTTTGTCATTTAAGTTTCCACACTTACACACAAAAGTACTTGAGCACTTGCTCCACACTCTCACGCACCTTTTGAGCCTTTGTTGCTCATAAGATATAGCATATCTATATACTTTCCAGCTGCATGAGTTTTACATTCAGTTTTGTACGCACTTACATTTTCGGGTGGTTCAATTCCAGTTGTGTGAGTTGTCTTTCCATTTACACAGCAAGAGCACTCACTCACAATTGAGCCTTTTTGCTCTTACTATATACTTATATTTCAATTTCGGCAAGTTCAATTCATGTCGTGTGAGTTTATCATTTAAATTTTACACTACACACACGCGTGCATTGAGCCTTTCTGCTCTTAAATATATAAGTATATTTCAATTCTGCAATTTACATTCAAGTCGTGTGAGTTACTTTCAAGTTCGGGTATTTCTCTTAAAGCTGCTTGAGTTGCACTTTCATTCGGGTATTTACATTAAGTTATGTGTGTGAGTTGCTTTCAATTCGAGCCTAGCTCACATCATCATACCAAACCCGAAAAATATTTGTGCATCCTTGCATTCGCGCGTTTTTCAAAGAGGAAGCCCTGAATCTACACTCAAACTCGCTGAATTTAGGCCACTTGAAGCACACACATCTGGCCTAAATAGCTTAAAAGCTCAAAGACTTGAAAATCGTCAACCCCCGTAAATAAAAACTGTAAATTAGGCATACATCGAAACATTTACTTTTCTTTAAAAAGTATACGCTTGTTTGAAAGATCAAAAGTTTTCTAAGCGCTTAAACTGACCCTTGAGCACCGGTTCAAGAAGGTTTAAAGCGAAAAGATCCTGCTTGCTCACAATCGCCTTTCAAAACATCAGATATTTCGAAAAACTTCGCTAGCTTGAGCAAGCTAGTTGGCACGCCTCTAAAAAGAGACGTAAACTCGAAAAGGTTCGTTTCAGGCCTCAAAAGCCAAAAGTGAGAATTTTAGTGCTTATAGAGACAAAACAATAAATATAGAAACAATTAAAGCATGCCACAAACAAACACATACAAAAGTTTCAAATCAGTTATTAATGTAGGCATTATAAAGTTTCATTTATAGTTCTAGTCTCAATCTTATTTATTTTATTTTTGACATCCTTCATAAGATCCTCTTGCGTCTTGCCAAGCATTCCTCAAGGCCACCAATCTTGATGGTGTTGTGCATGACATCCTTATGAAGATCTTTCTACTGAGTTAGCAAAGCTTGTAACTCATCTTTTTCATGAGCAAGCTCTCTAGACGATTTAACCTTTGTATCACCAATGATTGATACTTAGGTCAACAAAACATTAGGATTGGATAATGCCCATTAAGTCTCAGCAGTAAGCTTGTAATGATAATCATAAAGGACATCAAGTTACTCCTCAAGAGCTTTAACCTAGGTCTTAAACAACACCCTTACATTCTCCAAGTCTCTAGTACATGAAAACACCTCCTTGAACTTCGTAGAAACCTCGAAATGGGTTCAACAATGACAACTACTTGATGAGAAAGAGAACACACCCATTCCCAACAATCGGCAATATAAACAAGTTAGGCTTGGTTATATGACTTGGATACATTGAGCTTGTCTGCAAACCTCAACACAAAAATTGAAAGCCACTCTCATTGGATTTGCCAACTCATTAGGAAAGCCATTTCGCTAGAAGTTGGACAATAGTTGCATGCCACAGAGTATCGCCTCGATGGTGGATGCATAAGAATGAAGCCTCCCATCAAGTTGATGGTTTGTAGAAGTTAAGATGACTTAAAGGATAACCAAAAAAGAAACTTCAGGCTTGAGAGGCGTATTAGAGCCGATAAGTTGATGATCATAGGACCTTGAGACTTGACCGATAGGCATTTCATGCAACATAGAGAGTTTACTATTGATAGGTTCTAGAGCATGGTCGCAATGCCACTCAATTAGACCCTCATAGAAATTAGATTGGGAGACACAAGAGATTTGCCCTTTGTTTTGACACTCGCTATGATTCATGCCACTTAACAGAAGTGCTTGAGTCAGGAATCATTTTTTGAGAAATAGAAATTAAAGATTCAAGTTGATCAATTAGAATAGTCGAGGACCATCGATATGATTGCATATGATAGATGCTATAGGATCTTGGGTTATTGTTAGTAGTTAAGTCCATGCCATAGTCAATGAACCTCAACTGATAATCCTCTAATAACAATGAGATCATGCCTCTATGGCAGTTGATCCACCAAGCAACAAAGTTGGGGGTTTCTCCATAGCAAGGATATGAGTTAGAGAATTGAAAAGGAAAATCCTACTAGTTGATCCCTAGCAATTGATTGTTCGATAAGTTGATGATAGTAGGTAGACCTTATTGAAATCCCAATTGTCGGGTGAGGCAATGCTTTGCAAAATAAGAATCAAAAGAAAATGATTTTTGACACCCTTATGTGCAAAAAATCCTCAATGAACACCGTGGTAGAGGATGAACATAGGGTCCAAAGTACAATGGAAGGAAGGTTTTCGCATTAAGATCAACATGCTTAAGTAGAGTAGCAATTTTCTTAGGAGATAGCTTGACAAGAGGAATTTGGCTTTGTAGACGTGCGAAAATCCCCGCCTCTTGCCTTTTCAGGGCCCGGAGCGGATCCTCTCGTGTGTCTAAGGCCTATTTATATAAATAGGGCGTGCTAGCTAGCTTACCTAAGCTAGTGAAGATATATTTTAAGCTGACTTCTAATCGTGGCGACTGTGAGCAAGTGAGCTCTTGTCGTCGTAGACCTTCTTGAACCGATGTGCAAGGGTCAGTCTGTACGCTTTGAAAAATCGAGCTTTAGGGTATAGAAAGCCTATGAAGCGGTTCGAGGTGTTTAATTCGGGTCTTTTAGATACGATTGCAGATTTTAGATCACGCGGATTTGCACGTGCCTAAGTCTTTCTTTTTATCCCTTGATGGGCCTCCTAAGTGTGTGTTATGAACACTCCACTACATGGGGCGAATTTGAGCGGGAGTACGGGGCTTGCTTCGATGCAATATGCATCCTACCTCGTGGTATGGCGTAGATGCAATGCAAACTCACGCTACTCCAAAGGGAAAACCCGAATGTAAAGACAATGCCGAAGGGAAATAACCGAAGGAAAATAACCGAAGGAAAATATGTATATAGGGTATATACGTGCCCTTACTTGGGTCTTTGAAAATAAGAGCGAAGGATCAATGTGGGTGCGTGCTTGAATTGAAAGACTTACACACACGACATGAAATGAAACCCAAATATAACTTGCAGTATGGCCTTGATTAAGGTCTTGGGAATAAGAGCGAAAGCTCAATGTGTGTGAGTGCTTGAATGGAAGTACTACGCACACGACATGAAATTAAACCCAAATAGTATAACACGGCCCTTACTTGGGTCTTTCAAATAAGAGCGAAGGCTCAATGTGTGTGAGTGCTTGAATTGAAAGACTTACACACACGACATGAAATGAAAACCCAAATAGTATAGCTCGGCCCTTACTTGGGTCTTTCAAATAAGAGCGAAGGCTCAATGTGTGTGAGTGCTTGAATTGAAAGACTTACACACACAACATGAAATGAAAACCCAAATAGTATAGCTCAGCCCTTACTTGGGTCTTTCAAATAAGAGCGAAGGCTCAATGTGTGTGAGTGCTTGAATTGAAAGACAACACACCCAACTTAAGCAAAACCCTACGTAAGTTAATATATATATGTATATTTATATATTAGGGACTGATTAGGCCCATGTGTGTTCAAAATCGTGCACAACTAAGAGAGTGCACGTGTGTGTGGGTGTGCCAAGCCACGTTATTACAAGCGGGGGGAGACTATGCTCCGTTATTACAACCCCGTATCGAATTGAATTTTAAGCAAGTATACAACTAAGGACCGAGTTAGGCACTTACTAATAGCTGGTCCGAAGATGCCTAGCTTGAGCGTGGGCTTGGCCTTCGCCTTGGGATGCAAGAGGGAGCTCCGTGGAGTTGAACGGCAAGGGGCTGCTGGCCGGGTGCCTTAGATGCGCGGAAGAGACGCCTTGAAGGTGGCTGGCTACTTAGCGAAGGGCTGGTTTTGTGCGTGGGGCTAAGGTGAGTATGTAGGGTCACTAAGGAAGGTTTGTGAAGTTAGGGAGTATGACACTAAGGGGAGCCTAAGGGAGTGTCTAATGGAGCACCTAAGGGAAGGACGTGGCTGGCCAAATGGAGGTGACAGTCGGTTGGAGTGGCCGACTAAGGGGACTTGGTGGTGGCGGGCTACTAGGGTGGCTAGGCTATGGTGGATGGGAGGGGAACTAGCTAGGATATGGGGTAAGGTAGTGGTGGTTGAGGTGAGGTGATAGGGGCAGATCTTAGGGAGTTGGATGCGGTGGCCGGGTGTAGCTAGGGTGGTTAGGTAGTGGCGGGTAGTTAGGATGGTTATGGTCTGGCCGAATGGGAGTAGGGGAAGCGATGAACGGCTGGTGTTAGGGGAAGATGGGGGTGGTGCAGGTGGTTGAGAGTGGAGGGGGAGTGGAGAAGAGGTGAGATAGGGTGTGGGATACTAACCGGACGATAGGAGGCGGCGGGTGGTTGAGGAGAAGCCGGGAGTGGTGGAGTGGCTGGTTCGGCCGGATGGAATGGTGGCGATGTGGACCTTGGCTGGAGTGGTGGTGGTGGTGGTGCTCGGCGGGGAGGTAGTGGCACAGGTGGTGGCTGGCTGTGGGGCAGGTGGAAGTGGAGAAGAGGTGATCGGCTGGGAATGGGGGACCCGAGATAGGATGATTGGAGTTGGGAAAACCCGCCCCTTAGGGGGGGGTTTTTATAGGGCTGCAAGAGGTGGTTGGGGCTGGTATTAGGGTAGTGGTTAGGCGGTCTAGGGGTGGTGGTATGGTGGTAAGGTGGGCTGGAAAGAGTAGGGCCAGATATTTTAAATACAAGGGGTTTGGGTAGGTTGTGTGCTAGGGGTGGTTTAGAGGTTTAGGGTTTAGCTAGGTGGGTTGGTTTTAGGGTGAGGTTTAGTGAGGTGGGTTAGGTGATTAGGCTAGGATTAGGTTAGGTTTAGAAAAATTAACCTAGGTTTAGGGAAGGATTAGGAAAGTGGGTTAGGTGATTAGGTTGGGATTAGGTCGGGATTAGGGAAGTGGGTTAGGTGATTAGGCTCAGATTAGGACCGAATTAGGGTAGAAGGCTAGGATTAGGTATTTTTGGTTAGGATTAGATGAAGGAGCTCCCTTTGCATGACCCATAGACCCTAATCACATCATGTTGGTGCAGCCCTAGGTTAGGTTTTGGCTAATTACAAGCTTAAACCCACTTAATTAGGCTAACCCACATGATTAAACCCCAAACTTGACACACAAGTCAAGCTTAATTACAACACACACTTGATCTTATCCTCCCCCACTCTCTCTCATGCCCATAATCCCACGTGAAATTCAAGTGGGCCCCACCTCCATTTATGAAAAGGTGATATGGGTCATGGATATGGATATTGGATTGGATCTCTGGATCCAAGTCCACACATGGGTTTGGATTGGGATCAGGATATATATGGTCCAGATCCAATCCAAACTGAATTCTGACTCCTTCGAGCTGTGTTCGAAACGAACGGTTTGTGCGAGGTCTAACAGCATCAGTACTCCGTCTACGTTGGGTCTTCGCCAACATGATCGTCCGCCTCTGTTTTCGCCTTCCGGAGATGACTTCAAAAGATGTTTTGATGATAATAGGGTCTTGGACGTTCAAGATCCTAGGGGTGGATTTGATATGAGAGTTGCTGTGCCGGGCTTGACTTGTGCTCCGGTTCCGGGCTCTCTTTGGCTTTCCTGGTCCTGTCTGGATCAGGCCAAGCTGCTTCGGGTTTCAAAAACGTGTTTAAAAGGTTTTTAAAAGCCATATTATATATTTTTGAAATATAAAGTTCAAAACATATGTACAGGGTTGTCTGGAAGGCTCTTGGGTTTCCAAACTCAAAATGGCCCTTTGGGGCTGCTTTTACAAAACCAGGTTATTTTGAGGAATTCATGGGATTTCGGGGTGTTTATAGGCTTAAAGATGCCCCCAACAAAACTAATACTAGACATGATTCCCTCCTATAAGAAATGTAAAAACCATAGTACATCCAGAACTATAAAAACCATAGTATATCTAGAACTGTAAAAACCATAGTATGCCTCCTACCAAATGTGATGAGCCATCACTCTCGTCAAGTGATATACCATGACTAGAAAAAGAAAGGCAAGCGATAGCATTGTACTAGTATATTTGCATATGAATTCATTCGAGGAGAGTTGTGAAGAGAGTATGAGAATATCAAAATCCCAGCCACCAAGAGAAATAGGATCAAAGTAGTCGATAGGCAAACCAGTGATCACTCAAATATCTAAAATTGTTGGAGTCATCGTCATGAAAGCGAATTGAAAATGATTTTGCTGAGATATCTAGAATACAAGAAAGGAGTAAAAAACTTGACCATCAAAGTAGATGGCCAAACAGGATCCAATCAATCAATGTAAAGATGACTCTTTTGTTCTTGAACACAGTCTAACCCGTCAATGTGAAGTTGACTAGTTGACAGCCAAAAAGAGTGAAGTTAGGACATTGGGACATTATAAACTCGTCGTGGGTTAATGGCAAATTGTCAAGATGGAACTCATCAAGATGATTATTAATGTGCCAATAGGAGGAAGGATAGCATTAGAGTAAGAAACCATAGATGCAAAGAAGAGAAAAAGTTTGTTTTGCTAGAGGGTTCACAAATAAGAGTAGAATAAATTCAAAAAAAGAATGTAGGGATGCTCAATCCATACAACAACTTGAGGGGATCTGATAAGCTCTTGATGGGCTTGAAAGGGTGTCCATTTAGACCATGTTGTAGATAAGCCTCAAGACACAAAGTAATGATAGTGACAACTAGTCAATCATTGGAGATGCACACCTAACATTATACCATAAAGGCAATAGAAATGAGGTGAGTGAGAAGTGTAAACATGAAATTTTCACTCCAAACCTACGTAGAGACTTGAAATGATAATTTCTAATCTGCTCAATGCGCTAACAAAATCTGACAAAATGATGATTGTGGCTAAGCAGACTTTTTTCACTTTAGGCCTTCCTGAACCGACGCTCAAGGGTCAGCCTAAGCGCTTAGAAACTTCAATTCTAAAGGTGGAAGACTCCAATTCACATGAAGATGTGGTGTTTTTCAAAGAAGAAATGAATGCACTTGATTTAAAGCTTTGAAATGCACAAGTTCTGAAAAACAAAATGTTCTGTTTTTAGGCCTTATTTCCCAAATCATTTTCAGTTCCTTACGTACCTCCTAAAATCATCAAAATTTAACAAGACATAGCATGAGATGTGATGGGTCTGTATCACTTTACAGATCATGATTCGGAGTTGTATTGATACAAAATTAAATCAGAGAATTACCTCAGCTTAGGCACCCGAAACTGTTCTGTCACAAAAATATAGAGACTCAAAGATGAGATAATATCTCAGTGCTCTAAATTCAAAATTTAGTGAATTTGACCTTGATAAAAAGTTATGGATGTCATCTTTCTAATAAATCAAAATTCATCAATTTTGGAGGCCTAAAAACAGAGTTATGGGATGAAAACCCATGCTCTATTGCACGAAAATAGGTTTGACAGAAATTGTTCCGGTTTTGCACAGTTTTAATCACGATATTGTACGGCCCTAAAATTCTTGAAAATTTTATTAAAAGTAGAAATGTTTGTGAAGAGTATGCGTGCAAAGTTTTGGAGCAATTGGAGTAGAGGTTCGAGAATTAAAATTCAAGCAAGCAATGTATGCAGAGATAATAAAATCCAATTTTCAGATTTTTAGAAACATACGTGATGCAAACTCACACGAATTGAAATTGCTGAAAGGAAATGAAGGGAAATATGTATATAAGCTTAAGCATACAGGGGGTAGAGAGTATAAAGTGTTGTATAGAATATATTGGGGAAGAATCACATAAACAAACACATGGAGTGCATATGTGAGAATGAAAAATCAACAAATCTAATCATTATTACAACATGGGGGAGACAATGCTCCATTAATACAACCCCTTTCAAATTGAGTTAATAGAGAAGAAGGATTAGAATCAAGGTGTAGGAATACTTACAACCTTTCACCCACGAATTTGAACTCCCAAGGGGAATTTGGTCTCCTTCTTCCTTGATTTAATCTCTCAATCTCACTTGCACTCAATGACCTAGATCTACCCCACTCTCCCCTCTCTTACTTCACTCCTTTGCAGCCCACGACCTATCTTGTGCAGCACCTCCTTGCTAAGCCCAAGACCAGCCCTTCTCTCACCAATCCCCAAGACCCCAAGGTGTAGAAAATGATGAACATTCCAAGATGAGAAACTCCAAGATGGTGAAACCCGCCCCCCCTGCCCTTTTTATAGGCCAAGGGGTTGGCTTCTAGGGGTTTCCTTGGGTTGGATTTGGCATGCTACATGTCTAGCCCATGATCCAACCACGTGGTCCCCTTGTGATGCCATGGACCAGTCCCTTGTGGACTAGTTTTCAAGTCCAAATGGCTTGTCTAGCCCTAGCCGAGTGCACCTATGTGGCCGGCTAGGCTAGCTTTGCTTCTTGTATTCATTTAACTTGATTTAAATTGGTATGTTGTAGCTTGAATAAGTCTTCAAAGTCAACATTTTCAAACCCAATTCATTTGATGAAATATGATCCATCTTGGCCCTTGATTTGAACTTGAACTGATATTGTGAAGCTGATCCAATCCGTAATCTTCATCTTATCCACCTGTAGTCTTGATCTTCTTATCCAATTCTGATAAGCTTTATAACTGGATTAGCCTCTAACTTGATATGCTTTATTAGTTGATTCTATTTGGAGATGATAGGCATCTAGAGAGGATTAGCTTCTGACTTGGCCTACCCTTCGCTTTTTGACTGGATTTGGATTGGGTCTCACCTGTTCGTCTGATTTGCTTTGAAATCCATGGTCTTTTTAACTTAAATTTAAAACCTTTATTTTGAAATGTTCCCAAAAAGACTTGAACTTTAAAAAGTTGGGGTTTTCGAATTTAGAGGTTCATAAAGGCTTTAAATTGATTTTCGAATTTGGGAGTTTTGAAAATATTTTAAATTTTGGGTGTTTACAGATGCCCCTCTTTGGTATTAATCCAAATTTATTTGGATAATGGCAAAGAAGAAAACACCCTTTTTAGATTTACTTCTCAATTTTTTTTGAGAATATAAATTATCATTCATTTCATACAATCCTTTTCCTTGAATTATAGAAGAGGGTATATGTCCTAAGCATGATCATGCATGAACGACTTTGAATGTATGCATGCATGGTGTGGGTGATATAAAGTGAGGTTTTGGAGACTCAATTTGAAGATGAATGAGCTTGGGAAGAGCCTTTGAAGGTTGACTGCCCCAGTAGGATAATCCCATGTCATTTTGATATTTTGGGTTTTCAAAATTTATTTTCAAAAGGGAACTCCTTTTAGCTTCAATCAAAAGGACTTCCAATTTTTCATATTTTCCTTCATTTGGGTTTCAATACCTACTACTTGGTAGAGGTTTTGTAGAAAATTTTGAAAAACATTTCAAAGTTCAATTTCCCACACAACAAAGCTTAATTCTCAAACAAAATGAAATCCAAATAAGTAGATTCTATTCCTACTTAATGATTTTCATGGATAAACCTTTTTCCATTAGGATAAGCTGTAGGGATATGGAAAAGAATTACCACGATCCCTTCTGAAGCGTCCTGTAGTTTAAGGCAAAGAGATGAAAAATTGCTCTTTTGAGCTTTGGCTTTTCCTTTTCTATCTTTTTTTTTTCTTTTTCTCAATCAAAGAGAGGACCTCTTTTGAAGGAATTTTTGTATTCCCTCTTTTTATCATAAGGGAAGACCTCTTTTTGGAGGAGTTTTTGCATTCTCTTTTCTTTCTCTTTTTTTTCAAAGAGAAGACCTCTTTCGGAGGAATTTTTGTATTCCCTCTTTCTATTCGAAGGGAAGACCTCTTTTTGGAGGAGTTTTTGTATTCTCTTTTTCTTTTGAATTTTGCCAATTTTCTGTTTAGAGAGTGTAAACACCCCAAAAATTCTATTTTTTTAAACTCCTGAATTTCAAAAGCCAGCTCGAGGCCAAAACAAGAGAAAGAAGAAAAGTTCAAGCCCGTTCGAAGAAAAGCCAGCTAGAAGGTCAAAAACCGAAATTTAGGTAAAAAATCAAGTTCAACTCTAAAAAGAAAACAGAAGCCAAACCCCTGATGAAGCCGTCAGAGATCATGCACCAGGCCTGTCAAAACGAAAAATCCGAAGTCCGTGGGAAAATCCAAAGATTGACTTCATAAAAAATAAGCTTGAGACAGAACCAAATGGATCAAAACCGAAGGTCAAAAAGTCTGGAAAAGTGAGAAATGGGTCGAACAAAAGGACTGGAAAAAACCCAACCTGAAATCGGGTCACCGACGGAACTAGGGCCGGTTCAAAATCGCCTATTTCAAACACCAAAGAAGGACTGAAGAAACAAGATTTGGATTGGATCTGGACAAAAATATCCAGATCCAGATCCATTTCGAATTTGGATTGGCTTGGATCCTTGGATCCAAACCCAAATCCAAGACCCACCCCTTGGCCTATAAATAAGGCCAAGGGGGGAGCAAGTTGACGTGAAATTTTTTTGGAGCATGGAGGAGCTTGGAAAGTAAGAGAGAGAGTGAGTGCAAGTCAACAAAGGCGTGCTTGACTTTGTTGACTTGACCTAGGGCTAAGAACCATGTTGGCTTGACTAAGGGGTGGGCTGCAACAAAGAAGATCAAAGTGGTTGTAATTAGAGGCCTTGACTACGATGGATTATGGTGGACCGTCTGCAAGAGGTAAGCCTTGACCATAACCTAACCTAACCTAGCCATAACCTACCACCTTGCTGTGCCTTAACCCTAACCTGCCCTAAATGAACCTCACGTTAAACCAACCTAGCTCAGCCCCAAAACTGCACCTAGCTCGCCTCCTTGAACCACACCCCGCCACTCGCCTAACACCATCCCTTGGCTAAAACTTAATCCCATCTAACCCACCTAAACCATCTTGGCTGCATTGACTTGACTAGGATCACACCTCAAAACCGAACCTAGCTGAGCATGGAACCTCATGGCCTGCCCCTTTCACTTGCTGTCAACCGAACCTTGCTGCGCCCTCCACAAGACCCAACCTGGTCCAGCTGTGTCCAAGACCTCCCTATTGGCTGCAACCTGCCCTAAACTGAACCTAGGACTTGACCTAGCCATTTGCTAAAGCCAACCCATACTAAACCTAACCAAGCTGCAACCCATGCGGCTGGCTGCCTTGAACTGCACCTAACGCCCTAGACTTGGACTGAACCACACCTAACCTGCGCCATCTTGGCTGCAGCCAAGCTTGAACCTGAACCATTGGCTGCCTTGCACAAGACTCAAACTGAGCTCACCTAATCTCCTTGCTGCAACCAAGACCAACAACCTTGTTGGCTCGACCTGCACTTGAACAACTTCAAACATCCTGGCTGAGCTGCACCCTTGGCCGAACTGATCCCAGCAGCCCCCACCTAAACCGACATAATCTAAACCTAACCTAGCCGAACCCCATGGCCTAAAACCACACCTGGTTGCACCCTCTTGCTGCCCTAACCTGCCCCACTTAAACCTAGCAAGCTGCACCTACACAAACCCACGCCCAACTGCATTTGATTTAGCCCCAAACTGAACCTAACCTACCTAGACTTGGCCTAGACCTAACTTGTTGGCCGACCCACTTGGCTGAAACAAGGTTGACTGAACCGACCTGGGCTGCATCTCAAAACCAGGCCACATCCTAAACCGACTTGGGCTAAAACTCGAACCAAGACGCACCTAGCTGGACCCACTTGACTCCAACTTACCTTGGGCCGAACCTACTTGAACCAAGCTCACTCCTTGGCTGGCCGAACCCAGTTGGCTAAACCATCTTGGGGGCGAAGTAGACTTGGCTGAACAACAACCACTTGAAGGGACTTACCTCATGGCCGCAACGAAGGAATACTCGAGCGAACCCCACAAACGGAAACAAGAGATTAAACTGAACGAAAAATTGTAAGTACAATTTCGGTTTTTAATCACTTGTTTTAATTCAATTCAATTCGTAACGGGGTTGTAGTAACGGAGCGAAGTCTCCCCCCGGGTTGTAATATCCGTGGATGCAACACAATCACACACACGTGCACTTGAGCCTTTTCACTCTTAAATTGCACATGAGTACACCCATGTGCACTTGAGCCTTTTCACTCTTAAATTGCACACGAGTACACTCACGCACACTCGAGCCTTCTCGCTCTTAAGCTAAATATAAATACTTACATTCTGGTAAATTTACTTTGTGAAAGTCGTGTGAGTTTGTAAACACCCCAAAATGGGATTATTTTCAAACAAACACTTGGTTTTCAAAAAACCATTTTCAAACCAATTTTGAATTTTTAAAACCCCAAAGTTGCGAAGTTTTAACTTCTTTCTCAAAATCCTTCAAAATAAAGGTTTTTAACCCAGGCCAAAAACCCAAATTTTGCAAAGCAGTTGAAATAAGTAGGAGAAACTTGATCAGAAAGTAGCTCCAGAACAGGTCAAAAAGCAAAAGTTTAGCCCGACCGGTTGAAAACAAGGCCGAAAAGCGAAACAAACATCTAGGCTAGAATAAGACTTCAGCTCCAAAATATGAAGGACGAAGCCAAAGCGTCGATGAAACTATCAGAGATAAAACCCCAAGCCTAAAAAATAAAAAATCAGACGAAATAGAGTTCGGAAGGTGAGAAGATGGTCGGAGAAGAAGACTGGGGAAAACTCAGTCAAAACGAGTCACTGGGGACACCAGGGCCTTTCAAAACTGCCCGTTTCAAAACACCAAGAAGGACTCAAGAAAGAAGATTTTGGATTGGATCTGGATAAAAATGTCTAGATCCAGATCCAAATAGTGTTTGGATCGGATTTGGATCTCAAAATCCTAATCCAAGATCCAAACCCAAGACCCACCCCTTGGCCTATAAATAAGACCAAGGGGAGGTGAAAAAGTTCACATGAATCCTTGGGGAGGCTTGGGAAGAGAGAGAGAGTGGGTGGAAAAGTCAACTTTGGTGGGCTTCAGCCATGTGGGCTCAATCAAATGTGAAGTGGGTTCAAGCCTTGTGGACCTAGACCTAGCTTGGGGCTGCAACAACACGGCAACAAATGGCGTGGACATGGGCTGCAACTATGGCTGCACAAGGTGAACTTGGCTCCAAGAGGTAAGTCCCTAAACCTAGCCTAAACCTAGCCAACTTAACCTAACCGACCTAACCCACATACCACTAAACCTAGCCCTAAAACACCCTAACCAAATCCTCACCTTGAGCCACCATCGACTCCACCCTAAACCGACTAAACCTAGCCCTAACCTAGCCACTACCTAACCCACCTTGTCCTAGGTTAAGCCATCCCCACACACCCAGCCACCAAACAAGAACCGAGTGCACTTGGCACTCGGTCTGCACCCATTCGGCCAAGGCCCTTGGCTGACCTACACCCCACCTAACCCAGCCACCCTACCAACCGACTCCACCCCACCTAAACCTAACCCAGCCACCACCGACTCCACCCTAAACCGACTCCACTGCCCCACCCACATAACCCACCTAAAACCGAACCCTCACCATTTGGGCTACAACCTAGTTGCACTCAACCCACTTAAACCTAGCCCTAGGACACACCTAACCGACTGCCACAACCTGCCCCACTAGACACACTACCTAACCCATTTCCAAACACCCGCAGCACCCAATTCGAGTGCACTTGGCACTCGGTCTGCCCCAACCATGCAACCCACAACCTGTCCTAAAACTAACCTAAACCCAACCCCACTCGGCCACACCTTGGCTCGACCTGCCACAAGTGCACTTGGCACCCTTGAACCCTCCAAAATCGAGTGCACTTGGCACTTGGTTTTCCCCAACCTGCGCCTCAGTTGTGCCCCACCTAATCGCGCACCCCCCCCCATGGCCTACGCCCCTACTGGCCGGCCCTTAGGCCAACTCGCACCCTAGCCTGCACTTCACCCAGCCACCTCCCCTAGTTGGCCTACACTAAGTCACGACCACCTCCACCTAGGCCTGTCCCAAGGCACCCCCATAACCCGCACCCTAAATCAGTCGAGTGCACCTAGCACTCGGCCAAGACTTGTTGTCCTGCACTAAGCCATGACACCATATCCCACGGCCTACCCTTGGCTAGCCTAATCCCACGACCTGCCCTTACTGTCTCACACCCAACCTAGACCCTTCGGCCAAGCTTCGCCATCCTAGGACCCACCTTGGTTCGAGCCACCATTGGCTCGACCGACCCCCTCTAAAACCCTAACTAAGCTAGGTGTTGGTTGCACCTAGCTCATTCCCATCTTCCTAAACCAAAACCTAGATCTAACTAGGACTCGACCAACCTAGCCCCTTGGCCGAAACCAGCCAAGACCAAACCCAAACCCACTTGGTTGTGCCTAAGTGGAACCATACCCAAGCCTCACCCTCTTGGAACCCACTTGAAGGGACCTACCTCGTGGCTGGAATGAAGGACGGACCCGAGCAAACCCGAGAGGCAAAACCAAACACTTGTAAGTGCCATTTACATTCGGTTTTACATTACTCGTTTAAATTAAATTCAATTCAGAACGGGGTTGTAATAATGGAGTGAAGTCTCCCCTTAGATGTAATATTTGTGTATGAAACATGCACTTGAGCCTTCTCGCTCTTAACTGCACACAAAGGACACCCATGTGCACTTGAGCCTTTTCGCTCTTATATTGCACACGATTGCACACACATTGAGCCTTTCCGCTCTTAAGCTAAACGTATATACTTCAATTCGGGTATTTACTTTAGTGAAAGTTGTGTGAGTTGCAATTAATTTCGGGTGGATTTAATTTCAAGTCGTGTGAGTTGCAATTGCAATTTCACACAAGAACGCCCACGACCACTCGAGCCTTTCCGCTCTTCACACTCACACACATTGAGCCTTTCCTCTCTTAAACTAAACGTATATACTTCAATTTGGGTGTTTAGTTTAGTGAAAGCTGTGTGAGTTGCAATTAATTTTGGGTGGATTTACTTTAAGTTGTGTGAGTTGTCATTTAAATTTCACACGAGAAACACCCACAAGCACTCGAGCCTTTCTGCTCTTCACACTCACACACATTGAGCCTTTTCGCTCTTAGGATAAAACATATTTATATATTTTCAAGTCGTGTGAGTTTACTTTAGTGGAAGTCGAGTTGCATTTCCCTTTGTGTGGATTTACATTTAAGTCGTGTGAGTTGCCTTACATTTTGGGTATTTATATTGGTGAAAGCTGTGTGAGTTGCACTTCAATTTCGGTTATTTACATTAGTGAAAGCTGTGTGAGTTACACTTTCAATTTGAGCCTAGCTCACATCATCGCTTTCAAAACTTTAAAAGGATTTCTGCATCCTTGCATTCGCTCACTTTCAAAAGCCCCCGAATCCTCGCTCAAACCACATTGAAAATAGGCCACATCTTCACACACATATCAGGCCTACTAGATAAAACTAAAAAGACTTAGGGTCTTCCAATAGTCGTAATAAAATTTGCAAAGAAGGCATACATAAAATTCATAAACACTGATCTTTCAAAGTTTAGTATTTGATTTGAAAAATCGAAGTTTCTAAGTGTTTAAATTGACACTTGAGCATCGGTTCAAGAAGGTTTAGGCGAAAAGATCCCGCTTTCCCACAATTGCCAGAAAGTCAGAATATTTCAAAAACCTTCACTAGTTTGAGTAAGCTAGCTCGCACACTCGCAAAATGACTTAGGCATGAAAATGTTCATTTCTGGTCTCATAAACTGGGAGTGAAAATTTCCATGCTTACAGTTTTTGGCACACCTAGTGGGACTCGGGTCTTGAGCAAACATCGATAAAACAAACAAAACTTTGAAATTTTTTTCCAAAAAGTGTTTAACTTTTGCCTGTTTGCACTTGTAGGATTTCAAAAATTTTGAGTTATGTCAAGTTTAGACTCCAATGAAGTGTCTAGCTGAGCCTCGCGCTCGTCAAGTTCCTTTTTGAAGAAAATTTCAAAAACTCAACTCAAATGCAAAAAAGAAGAGCTCGAAAACTTGCGCCGAAAATTTGAAGCAAAAATCGATGCAAGAATCGACGCCCTTAGCCAAGAGGCTGAGGTGGCCGACTCTTGCTCATCTCATGGCGAACTCGCCAAAGCTAAGAAAAAACCTGGCAAGTCCAAAAAACCCAAGAAAACCTCTACAATAGAGGGGGTCCAATATCACGATTCCTTCACACTAAAGGATCGAAAAGCCCTTCAACAACTATTGAAGGGACAAAACAAAGAAAAGAGATCGTACGCCCTGTCTGACTTCCTTCCTTTGGATTATGAAACATATAGTGACGATGATATACCGAATTTCCATCGGTATGACGGCACGGGGGATCCTAGATCCCACCTTCAACTCTTTTCTCGTAGAGCCCACAAAAAGAAAAAAGGACTCTACAAAATGGATATATTGGTTTCCCCTTTCTCTCAAGGGGACTGCTTCAAAATGACTTGCTTCCTACGACTTAAGCCAGTTTGCTACTTTTGAAGAGTTAGCGAATAGCTTTATGCAAAGATTTTCTCACAATGTAGAAGTAACGCCCACTTTGAACACCTTGAGGGACACAAAACAAGCTTCGAATGAGGATGTACATGCATTCATCGTTCGATGGAGGTCCCTCCTCGGGCAAGTAACAGAGTCCATCTCCGAAGTATGCACAATAATGCTCATCCTTGAAAACTTTAAACGGAGATAAAAACTCTTCTTTCATTGCATGAAATTTTCACTTTTCACAAGTTAATTAAAAAGGCTTCCCTATTTGAAACCAATCTGAAAAAGGGGGTCTACGATGACTTGTGGAAGAGAAAAATTCTTCCAAAGTCGAGATTTGAAAAACCCAGAACTTACGGCTGCCCACGGTGGACAAAGGGGCAAAACCCCAAAAGATTGCAAACATCCGAGTGGAAACAAACCCGACAGGCACTTCAAAAAAGTTTGAACCAAAAAACGAAAAAAACATTTGAAAAAAGGGAGTATACCCCACTGGGGCAGCCTGTCTCAGAGGTCCTTGACCTCTTGCTCGCCCAAGGGTTGGTAACACTCCCTGAAATTCCCGAGGGGACACCTCCGAAAGGGAGATTTTTAAACAAGTTTTGCAAATATCATCGGCTCAAAGGCCATGATACAAACAAATGTTTCTCCCTTTTAAATAAAATCGAGAACTTTATAGAGCAGGGCCGGCTCTAGGTCACTAAGGAACCAGAGCGTGCCCAACCTATGCTTAAAGAACCCTTTCCCAATCACACAAGTACCAGTGGGAAGGGAAAAGATGTATGTATTTTCTCAACTTCAAAAGGTTTAGTGCATGCATCGCATACTGGCTTCACTACTTGTCACACACCACCTTCTATCATCATATACAAAAAAGCCAAACAAGTAGTGATCCAGGGAGCGTTTAGAGTCCTGCCCCCAGCTAGAGCCATCTTAGAAATTCAGGGTGCTCCAAAGCACAAAAATAGAGCCAACATAGGAGCGAGTCTTAGGGAAGGTGTGGGAGAGGTAACCAGGTCCGGAAGAATCTATCAACCCCCACATCTAGAAAAAAATGCTAAAAAAGTGGTCAGTATTCTTGGCCCTTCAAAAGCATGCATTCCTAGGGCATTGCATGTCATGGATAAAGGAAAAAACATTTTAACCCCATATGATTTTGAAAATCAACTTTCCAAGATCCCGATAAACATGTCTATCCTAGAGTTAATCCAAACTTCTCCCAAGCATAGACAAGTTTTAGAAAAAATCTTAGAAAGAGACAAGGTTAACTCGACTATAACCCTTGAGTCCTTGTCCTTCCTAGTGACACCCATCTGTGCTAAAACACCAATCATGTTCTCGGAAGATGAGATAGAAAGACTATATGAAACCCACAACCAAGCACTACATATCAAGGTGGTATTGAATCACCATCCTCTAGACAGGTATTTGGTTGATGGGGGAGGAGGTCTCAACATCCTTCCGTTACACGTAGCTTGTCAAATCAGAGTCATCCTGACCTCTATGAACCAAGCCCCATCATTATCATTGGATATGATGGAAATGCATCAAAACCATTGAGAGCCATAGAGTTACCCATGGAAATAGGGGGCATAACCAATGTAGGGGTATTCCATGTCTTAGACATACACCCCCATTACAACCTACTTCTGGAAAGACCATGGATACATAGCCTTCGGGCTGTGCCATCCACCTTCCATAGGTGTGTAAAAATCTCTTATGAAAACCAAATCCTGGTAATTCTAGGCAAAAGCCATCCTCAATTGAGGGGAATTCAAAACTTCCCCTGCTTGTTAAGTCATAAAGCCTACGGGACCAACCCTGGGAAATCCTTGGACGAACCATACAAGTTCGTCCTCCAAAAACCTAGGAATGTCGTATATGTCAAGGGACAACCCAAAACTGGCCCTCCCAAAATCGTAACCATCCTAGGTAAAACCAAACTCCCAATATTTCCAAAATCCCTAAATCAAAAACCCTTTGAGCATGACATGGATGACAACAAGTTCCAAGGTCATCCTCTGTACAAAAAATTTTCAAAAACCAAAAAACCTTGGAACATGCTGCTAAACATGGGTTACATGCCCTACCAAAGTTTAGGGAACAAAAACCGAGGTTGTCTAGAGCCCATATTGCCAAATCCAAATCCAAACCGGCATGGAATAGGCTACATTCCAAGCATACCCTCGGAACCACCACCTACAACCACTTGGGTCAAGGGTGTCCTGGAACCTCCTAAAACTGAAACCTATGACTTAGACCTCTTATTTATAGACTGATTCATAGTGTTTTCTTTGTAGGTATGATGGAAGACCCTCTTTAACCAAAAAGCCAAAAATTTACAAATTCTCAAAATCCAAAAACAATTGGAAAAAACTCAAAACCCAAAAACATTGGAAAATTGTAAAAAATCGAAAAAAAGTGTGATTTGCATTTCTCCCAATGTCTTTTCTTTACAAAAAACCAAAAAAATCGAAAAAATTGAAAATACCAAAAACAAAGTTTTGTATATACCAGCTCCTGGTGAAAATTTCAAAAAAGCCAAGAAATTTGAAGAAAAAGTTGTCTTTATAAAAGGCCCAAAATCTTCAAAACTTGCAAAAATGTCAAAACTAAAACTAGGTGTTTGTGAAAAACATGCATCAACTCAAACTTCCCTAGGATTCAAAATTCTCGAGAATGATCAAAGCGCGGAGGAGGATCCCCTCTTCCTTGAGGAGGATCAAACCTCCGAGCTTCCCGAGTTTCACAAAATCCTTGATTTAGAAAAACCTTCAAATTCAAAGCGTGTTAAGATAGGCACATGTTTGCATGAGCATGAAAAAGTATCATTCATTGCATTCCTGAATACCTATATAGATGTGTTTGTATGCATCTACGAAGACATGCCGGGTCTAGACCCAAAAAATTGTAGAGCATTATCTTTCCCTAGAACCAGATGCAAAACCTATGAAGCAAAAGCTTAGGAAAATCCATCCAAACGTACACTCTCGAGTAAAAGAGGGTTTGGAAGATCTTCTAAAAGCTGGATTTATAAAACCCATTGCGCATTCTGATTGACTTTCAAATATAGTTGTAGTTCAAAAATCCAATGGGAAAATTCAAATTTGCATCGATTTCAGAAATCTGAACAAAGCCACTCCAAAAGATAACTTGCCTTTGCCAAACATTGATTTGATAGTGGACAACACTGCAAATCATGAAATGTTTTCTTTTATGGATGGCTACTCGGGTTACAATCAAATCAAGTTAGCTCCAAGAGATCAGGCAAAAGCTGCTTTTACTATGCCTTGGGGCACATACTGCTACACAGTTATGCCCTTTGGATTGAAAAATGTCGATGCCACATACTAAAGAGCCGCGACTACTATTTTCCAAGATCAAATTCATGAGCTCTTAGAAGTATATGTGGATGATCTCTTGGTAAAATAAAAAACTCGATGCACACACATCGAATCTTTGTAAAAAGTTTTTGAAAGGCTTAGGCTTTACAAAGTGAAACTAAACCCTCAAAAGTGTGACTTCGGAGTGGAATCAGGTAAACTTTTAGGTTTTATGGTAAGCCAAAGGGGCATTGAAGTCAACCCCTCTATGTGTCGAGCCATCATAGACATGCCTCCACCCTCCAACTTAACCCAAATCTGAAGCCTCCAAGGATGCTTCCAATCAATCAGAAGGTTTATTTCAAACCTTGCAATGAGATGCGAACCTTTCAATAAGCTTTTGAGAAAAGGGGTGAAGTTTGTATGGGACGATGATTGTCAAAAAGCTTTCGAAAGATTAAAAACTTATTTGGTTAATCCTCCAGTTTTAAAACCTCTAAAGCAAGGAAAACCACTATTGCTTTACATTTCTATGCATATGAATGCATTGGGTGCTTTATTAGCTCAATATGAGGATGATAGCCATAAAGAGTATGCTACTTACTACATTTTGAAAACTCTATTGGCATATGAAAGAAATTATCAAGCCATGAAAAAAACGTGTTTGGCCTTAGTATGGGCCTGCCAAAAATTCAGACACTACTTCCTAGATCATGAGATCTGGATAGTATCTAGGCTTGATCCGATCAAGGACTTGTTTGAAAAATCTATCCTCACAGGTAGGTTGGGTAAATGCAGCTCCTCTTAATAGAGTATGATTTAAAATTCCATCATCAAACCTCCATTAAGGGATAATCCCTAGCTGATTACATGGCTGAATTCCCCTTGGAAGAGACATATCCCATACTTGATGAAATGCCCGACGAGGGTATCTTTACAAATGATTTTCAAAACCATGTTTTAGTAAACTCTTTAAATGAAAACCAAGTATAGAAAATGCACTTTGATGGGGCAAGAAACCAAAGAGGGGCAGGTGCGAGAGTCATCCTCATATCCCCTGAAAAGGGAGAGATCCCCATTGTTATTCACCTAGATTTCGAATGTTCCAATAATACAGCCGAATATGAAGCACTCATACAAGGCTTGAAAATTTTGAAAAATCTAGTGGCATCATGCATCGAAGTCTTTGGAGACTCTTTACTGGTTATAAACCAAGTCTTGAAAATTTGGCAAGTCAAAAATGAAAAACTCCTTCCATACCACGAATTGGCCACCAAACTGGTCGATTCCTTCAAATAATGTACACTCACACACGTAGGAAGAGAGGACAACGGCATAGCAGATGTCCTCTCATCCTTAGGATCAACCCTAAGGGTCGATCCCACTTTGGGAACCCAATCCTTAGAAATATGGCACTCACCCACTCCAGCCATCCACGATTTGGAGATTTGCCAAAACAACCAAAATTCCACTGAAAAACCCTGGTTTCAAGACATTAAAAACTTGTTGGAAAATGGAGGATTTTCATAATTAACTTCTTCTAGAGACAAAGCTTTCATTCGAAAGATTTCAACCCGATACGTGATTTTGGGAGAGATTCCACGATGAAGTATGTAGACCTTGAGGAGGCTAGGATTATAATGCATGAATTCCACGATGGAGAATGTGGAGGGCATGTCAATGCAAATATGATGGCTATGAAAATACTTAAAGCTGGTTATTTTTGGTCCACTCTTAAGCAAGACTGTCATGATCATGTTAGGAAATGTCACCCATGTCAAGTGCATGGACACGCCATTCATATCCCATCATCAACCTTGCATTCCATTGTCAGCCCATGGCCTTTCACCATATGGGCGTTTGACATCGTAGGACTAATCTCCCCAAATGCATCAAATGGACACAGGTTCATCCTAGCAGCCACCGAATATTTGTCTAAATGGGTTGAAGCTGCCTCCTTGACTAATGTCCAGGGGCAACATGTAGTGGCATTCATTAAGAAGAATATCTTGGCTCCATTTGGAGTTCCAAGAGACCTAGTGTTTGATAATGGCACCTCTTTCAAAAACGAAAGGATGGAAAAGTTATGTAATGCCTATGGCATAACTCATCACTTCTCATCGCCCTACTACCCTGCTCATGCATACCGGCAAAGGATAGCCCGATATTATGAAAAGCATATGAAGCCTCGCCACTTCAAAGTGGGAGACCTTGTATTGAAAATCATAAACCATCATGGCCCACATCCACTTGGAAAGTGGCGGCCCAAGTGGGATGGTCCTTATGTTGTACGTGAAACCACCACGAACAATGCATATTGGCTAATCGATATTGAGGGTAAGAATTTAGCAGACCCTATAAATGTCTAATATTTGAAAAAATACAATGTGTAGGTGTAAACATGAAAATTTTCACTCCTGGTTCTTGAGATCGGAAATGAATCTTTTCGTGCCTACGTCGTTTCTAAGGGCGTGCCAGCTAGCTTGCTCAAGCTAGCGAAGATTTTTGAAATATTCTGACTTTTCGGACGATTGTGAGGAAGTAGGATCTTTTCATTTATACCTTCCTTAATTGATGCTCAAGGGTCAGTTTAAACTCTTAAAACTTCGTTTTTACAAAACTTTGCAATATCTGTGTTTAAAAGGATTCGATGTGTGCCTTGTTTGTAAGTTTTATTACGACTTTGGACGAACCTAAGTCTTTATAGTTTTAGCTATTTAGGCCTGATATGTGTGTGTACATGTGGCCTATTTTCAATGTGGTTAGTGCGTAGATTCAGGGTGTCTTTGAAAGCTAACGAATGCAAAGATGCACAAATATTTTCAGGTTTTGAGATGATGATGTGAGCTAGGCTCGAATTGAAAAGGGCAACTCACACAACTTTCACAAATGTAAATACCAGAAATGTAAAGCAACTCATGCACTTTCACAAATGTAAATACCCAAAATATAAAGTAACTCACGCGACTTAATGTAAATCCACACAAAGGGAAATGCAACTCGACGTGAAGTAAACTCACACAACTTGAAAATATATAAATATGTTATATCCTAAGAGCCACAAGGCTCAATGTGTGTGAGAGTGGAGAGCAGAAAGGCTCGAGTGCTTTTGTGTGCTTCTCGTGTGAAATTGAAATGACAACTCACACAACTTTCACTAAAGTAAATACCCGAATTGAAATATATACTTTAGCTTAAGAGCGGAAAGGCTCAATGCACATGTGTGTAAGTGCGAAATTTAAATGACAACTCACACGACTTTCACTAAAGTAAATACCCAAATGGAAATATATACTTTAGCTTAAGAGCGGAAAGGCTCAATATGTGTGTGTGTAAGTGTGAAATTTAAATGACAACTCACATGACTTGAATGTAAATACCCGAATTGAATTGCAACTCACACAACTTTAACTAAAGTAAATACCCGAATTGAAATATGTACTTTAGCTTAAGAGCGGAAAGGCTCAAGTGCACGTGGGTGTCCTTTGTGTGCAATTAAGAGCGCGAAGGATCAAGTGCACATATGTGTATGTGTATCAAGCACGAATATTACATTTCGGGGGTTGACTTCGCTCTACAATCCCGTATCGAATTGAATTGAATTTAGGCGAGTAATGTAAAACCGAATGTAAATAAACACTTACAAGTGGTCGGTTTTGCCTCTCGAGTCGCTCGAGTCCGTCCTCCTTGGCAGCCATGAGATAGGCCTCTTTAGGTGGGCTCCGACGTGAGAGTTTGAGTTTGAGTTCACTTGGGGCAGCCAAGTGTTTTATGGCTTAGGATGGGCTGGGTTCGGCCAAGGTCTTAGGTTAGGTAAGTGGGTATGGTCCTAGTTAGGTCTAGGTTGGGTTGGGCCATGAGAGTGTGGTTCGTCAAGTTGGATAGGAGCTAGGTGGGTCACGGCAAAAGGGGTGTAACTGGGATGCGAATGAAGATGGCATGTTGTGTTATAGCGGTATGGATGGTGCGGCAAGGCTAGGGGCAGGTGAGTGGACAGGTGAGGTGCTGGCCGGGGGTGTGGGCTGGTGATGAGGCGCTGCTGGAGTGCAGCGGGGGCAGGTGAGGTTGGATGTGGCAAGGTGCTGGCCGGGATGTTGGCGCGGCAGGGTGTGCGGGCGCGTAGCAGGGTAACGGCAGGGTGCTGGCGCGGGAAGGTGGCAGGCGGGTGCTATGGGTGATGTGGTGCGGGAGCTGGGTGCTGGTGCGCAGGGATGGGGTATGGCAGCAAGGTGCTGGCCGGGTGATGGTGCGACAGTTGGGCAGGGGCGGTGCGGCATTGCTGGAGTACAACAAGCTACGGGTGATGGTGAAGGTTTGCAGTTGGGATGCGGGTGAAGGTAGCAGGCTGGGTTAGGGCAGTGTGGATGGTACGGCGAGGCTGGGGTATGGCAACAAGGTGCTGGCCGGGGGCAGGTGACGGGTTGGCTGCTGAAGTGGAGCGGTTGGGCTAAGGGTGCGATCTAGGCACAAACCGAGTGCAAGGTGCACTCGGTTAGGGAGTTTAGGCTAGGTTTAGTTTAGGTCGGTTTAGAGTGGCTGGGCTAGGTTTAGTTTAGGTCGGTTAGGGGTGGCTGGGCTAGGTCTAAGTGGGTCGGTTTAGGGGTATTGGGTGAAGTCGGTTGAGAAAATGGGCTAGGTCTAAGGGGTTTGATGGAGTCAGTTTGGGGTAAGTGGGCTAGGTTAGGGTGAAGTTTGATGGGGTCGGTTGGGTGAAGTGGGCTAGGTTAGGTGGGTCGGTTAGGGCTAAGTTAGGGTTAGGTTTAGAGACCTACCTCTTGGAGCCTTGTCCACCCTTTTGCAGCCCTTGATCCACGCCATTCTTCATGTTGGTTCAACCCTTGGTTAGGTCTAGGTCCACACAAGGTTCGAACCCACACCCTTGATCAAGCCCATATGGCTAGCCCACTTGACAAAGTCAAGCCCACCATTTTTCTCTCTCTTACTTTATGCACTCTCCCAAGCCTCTCTCTTCAAATTCACGTGAACTTGCACCCCCCACCTCTATTTATAGGCAAAGGGGGTGGGTCTTGGGTTTGGATCTTAGATTTGGTTTTTATGATCCAAATTCGATCCAAACACTATTTAGGTCTGGATCTAGATATTTATGTCTAGATCCAATCCAAATTTTTGTTTCTTCAGTCCTTCTTGGCATTTTGAGATGGGCGGTTTTCACGGGCCCTAGCTTCATCAATTTTCCATCTTGGGCTGGGTTTTTCCCAACCTTCTTGTCCAATCGTCTTCTCACCTTCTGGACTTCGTTTCGTCTAATTTCTGGAATTTGAAGCTTGAGCTTGGATTTTTGATGGTTTTGTTAGGTGCTTTGGCTTTGCATTTCACATTCTGAGGCTGAAATCTACTTCTAGCTTGGGCTCTTCTTTTGCTTTTTGGTCCTGCTTTCATCAGGCTGGGTTGAATTTTGGGCTTTTGACATGCTTTTGGAGCTGCTTTTTGATCTGGCTCCACCTGCTTGATTTGTCTGCTTACAAAATTTGGGTTTTGGCCCGAGTTTGACAAACCTATTGTAAGCACGAAAATTTCTATGCTCCTAGTTTATAAGACCCGAAACGAGCCTTTTTCGTGTTTACGTTGCTTTTAAGGGCGTGCCAGCTAACTTACTCAAACTAGTGAAGATTTTTGCAAATATCTGACTTTAGGCAATTGTGGACAAGCGGGATCTTTTCACTTGAAACCTTCTTGAACCGGTGCTCAAGGGTCGGTTTAAGCACTTATGGACTTCGATAAAAACAGTTTTTGACTCTTAAAAACATAAGTGTTTGAAATATGGATTTGATTCGTGCCTACGTTGGAATTTTTATGTACGAGGCTGTATGATTCCAAGTCTTTCAGTTTTAACTAATTTAGGCCGGATATGTGTGTGCACAAGTGGCCTAATTTGATGGGTTTTGCATGGGGTATTCGGGGCTTTTTCAAAAGCTTACGAATGCAAGTATGCGCAATATCTCGAGTTTGGCGGATATGCTATGCAACTCACACAACTTGAATGTAAAACCCGAATTTGAAAGACGTAGCTGAAGGGAAATTGTAGAACGTAGATATAGCTATATCATAAGAGCGGAAAGACTCAATGTGTGCGTGTGTGTTGTGTATATATTCAAAGACAACTGACACGACTTGAATTTAAAGCCACCCGACTTAAATGTAAAGTGCGGAAATGGGAAATACGTATATATATATGAGCCCGAAGGTCGTCAACGTGTGTGTGTGTGTTTGTGTGTAACTGGAAAGACAACTCTGTAGACGCAGGAAAATCCCCGCCTCCCTAGTTTCTTAGGCCTGGAGCAGATCCTTTCGTGTGTCTAAGTCCTATTTGTATAAACAGGGCGTGCCAGCTAGCTTACCTAAGCTAGCGAAGATATATTTTAACTTGACTTCTAACGAGGCAACTGTGAGCAAGTGAGCTCTTGTCGTCGCAGACCTTCTTGCACCGATGCGCAAGGGTCAGTCTGTACGCTTTAAAAATCAAGTTTTAGGATAAAAAAAAGCCTACGAAAGCGGTTTGAGGTGTTTGATTCGGGTCTTTTTAATGCGATTGCAAATTTTAGATCACGTGGATTTGCACGTGTCTAAGTCTTTCTTTTTATCCCTTTATGGGCCACCTAGGTGTGTGTTATGAACACTCCACTACATGGGGCGAATTTTGAGCGGGAGTACGGGGTTTGCTTCGATGCAATATGTGTCCTAACTCGTGGTATGGCGTAGATGCAATGCAAACTCACGCTACTCCAAAGGGAAAACCCGAATGTAAAGACAATGCCGAAGGGAAATAACCGAAGGGAAATGACTTGTAATATAAATGCCGAAGGGAAATACGTATATAAGGTATATATGGGCCCTTACTCGGGTCTTGCCAATAAGAGCGAAGGCTCAATGTGGGTGCGTGCTTGAATTGAAAGACTTACACACAAGACATGAAATGAAACCCAAATATAACTTGCAATATGGCCTTAACTAAGGTCTTGGGAATAAGAGCGAAAGCTCAATGTGTGTGAGTGCTTGAATTGAAGTACTATGCACACAACACGAAATTAAACCCAAATAGTATAGCACGGCCCTTACTTGGGTCTTACAAATAAGAGCGAAGGCTCAATGTGTGTGAGTGCTTGAATTGAAAGACTACACACACGACATGAAATAAAACCCAAATATAAATTGCAGTATGGCCTTAACTAAGGTCTTGGGAATAAGAGCGAAAGCTCAATGTGTGTGAGTGCTTGAATTGAAGTACTACGCACACAACATGAAATTAAACCCAAATAGTATAGCACGGCCCTTACTTGGGTCTTACAAATAAGAGCGAAGGCTCAATGTGTGTGCGTGCTTGAATGGAAAGACAACACACCCAACTTAAGCAAAACCCTACGTAAGTTAAAGTATATATATATATTTATGTATTAGGGGCTGATTAGGCCCGTGTGTGTTTAAAATCGTGCACGACTAAGAGAGTGCACGTGTGTGTGGGTGTGCCAAGCTACGTTATTACAAGCGGGGGGGGACTATGCTCCGTTATTACAACCCCGTATCGAATTAAATTTCAGCAAGTATACAACTAAGGACCGAGTTAGGCACTTACTTATAGCTGGTCCGAAGATGCCTTGCTTGAGCGTGGGCTTGGCCTTTGCCTTGGGCTGCAAGAGGGAGCTCCTCGGAGTTGAACGGCAAAGGGGCTGCTGGCCGGATGGAAATGGTGCGCGGGAGGGGTGCCTTGAAGATGGCCGGCTGCTAGGAATGGGCTGGCTTTGTGTGTTGGGCTAAAGTGACTAAGTAGGGTCACTAAGGGAGGGTGTAGTGTTAGGAAATGTGACACTAAATGGGAGCCTAAGGGAGTGTCTAAGGGAGTGCTTAAGGCTGGCGGGTGGCTAGCCGAATGGACATGGAACAGTCGGTTGGAGTGGCCGACTAAGGGAGACTTGGTGGTGGTGATTGCTAGGGTGGCGTGGATGGGAAGGAAACTAACTAGGGTATGGGGTAAGGTGGAGTTAGGGGCTGAGGGGAAATGATATGGGTAGGTCTTTGGGAGTTAAGCGGAGTGGCCGGGTGTAGCTAGGGTGGCTTGGTAATGGCGGGTGTTTGAAGTGGCTGAGGTTTGGCCGAATGGGTAGGATGGAGGGTGGCTGGTGTTAGGGTGATGTGGTGATGGTGTAGGTGGCTGGGAGTGGAGGGGGAGTGAAGAAGAGGTGGAGTGAAGTGAAGATACTAACCGGTGGTGATGGGAGGCGGCGGATGGAAGAGGAACACTAGGCTGGCTGGGCTCGGTTGGGCTGGAAAGAGGATGGGAGAGCTTAGATAAAAAAAACTTGAAAACCCGCCCACTAGGGGGGGGGTTTATAATTTTTTGAAGGGCGGTTGGGGCTGGTATTAGGAGGGTGGTTAGGTGGTTTAGGTAGGGGTGGTGTGGTGATAAGGTGGGCTAGTTTTGGGGAGGGGCCAGATATTTTCATACAAGGGGTTTTGGGTAGATGGTGTGCTAGGTTTAGGTGGGGTGGTTTAGAGGTTTAGGGTTTAGCTATGTGGGTTGGTTTTGGGGTGAGGTTTAGTGAGGTGGGTTAGGTGATTAGGCTAGGATTAGGTTAGGTTTAGGGAAATTAACCTAGGTTTAGGGAAGGATTAGGGAAGTGGGTTAGGTGATTAGGTTGGGATTAGGCCAGGATTAGGGAAGTGGGTTAGGTGATTAGGCTAGGATTAGGTTAGGTTTAGGGAAATTAACCTAGGTTTAGGGAAGTGGGTTAGGTGATTAGGTTGGGATTAGGCCGGGATTAGGGAAGTGGGTTAGGTGATTAGGCTAGGATTAGGTTAGGTTTAGGGAAATTAACCTAGGATTAGGGAAGTGGGTTAGGTGATTAGGTTGGGATTAGGCCGGGATTAGGGAAGTGGGTTAGGTGATTAGGCTAGGATTAGGCTGGGATTAGGGAAGTGGGTTAGGTGATTAGGCTAGGATTAGGACAGGATTAGGGTAAAAGGCTAGGATTAGGTGTTTTTGGTTAGGATTGGATTAAGGAGCTCCCTTTGCATGACCCATATACCCTAATTACATCATGTTGGTGCAACCCTAGGTTAGGTTTTGGCTAATTACAAGCTTAAACCCACTTTAATTAGGCTAACCCACATGATTAACCCCAGACTTGACACACAAGTCAAGCTTAATTACAACACACTCTAATCTTATCCTCCCCCACTCTCTCTCATGCCCATAATCCCACGTGAAATTCAAGTGGGCCCCACCTCCATTTATGAGAAGGTGATGTGGGCCATGGATGTGGATATTGGATTGGATCTTTGGATCCAAATCCAAATCCAAGTCCACACATGGGTTTGGATTGGGATCTGGATATATATGGTCCAGATCTGATCCAAACTGAATTCTGACTCCTTCAAGCTGTGTTCGAAACGAACGGTTTGTGCGGGGTCTGACAGTATTAGTACTCCGTTTGCGTTGGGTCTTCGCCAACATGATCGTCCGCTTCTGTTTTCGCCTTCCGGAGATGACTTCAAGTGATGTTTTGATGATAACAGGGTCTTGGACGTTCGAGATCCTGGGGGTAGATTCAATGCGAGAGTCGTTATGCCGGGCTCGACTTGTGCTCCGGTTCCGGGCTCTCTTTAGCTTCTCTAGTCCTGTCTTGATTAGGCCAAGCTGCTTTGGGGTTTCAAAAACGTGTTTTAAATGGTTTTTAAAGCCATATTATATATTTTTGAAATATAAAGTTCAAAACATATGTACAGGGTTGCCTGGAAGGCTCCTGGGTTTCTAGACTCAAAATAGCCCTTTGGGGCTGCTTTTACAAAACCAGGTTGTTTTGAGGAATTCGTGGGATTTCGGGGTGTTTACAGATGCCCCTCTTTGGCCTTGTCCAAATCGATTTGGATAAGGGAAAAGATGACAAACACCCCTGTAGACGTGATTTTATTTCAAATCGTGGGATTCGAAATCAAACCCTCGAACTACATTGGGTTGCGCGAGCGTACCAGTTAGTTTGCTAAAACTAACAAATTATGTTTTTCTGACTTCTAAGAACGATTGTGGACAAGTGAGATCTTTTCGACTTAGGCCTTCTTGAACCGATGCTCAAGGGTCAACCTAGACCCTTGAAATTTGTTTGAATCCATTAATTCGAGAAAGGAAAAAACAGATTTTCCAAAGTTTCAGATTTGTGTTTAAGTTCTTGATTTCTGAAAATTTTCAGATTCTGAAAGTTGCAGAATCTGTTCAGTTCCAGAGACTTGTTCTCTGAATTTTTAAAAATACTTTTGGTTCTCCAAAAATTCTAAAAAATTTTACAGAATAGAGACACTTGTGTTTAGAATCAGAATATATTTTTATTTTATAATTTTGTTCTTTATTTTCTGAGAATTAAATACAGAATCAGAAACTATTATAAAATTTGGAACAACCCTGTTCCTGTGAATCAGAAGCTCAGAAAAATAGCAATATCTCAGCTCTCAGTCATCCAATTTCGATAAAATTTGTGTATTAGAAATATACGGATGTTAGGTTTCCAAAAAATCAAATTTCATCCAATTTCATTTGGTGGTATGAGCAAAAGAACAGAGGTCTGTTACTGAACGTTCTGTTTCTGTAAAACGCAATATGGATTTTGTATAAACTTCACGGATCTAATTGGCTAGGCAACAATTCATAAAAATTCCTCCAAATTTTATCTAATAAAGTCTGATATGTCTAGATTATTCATGCAAAATCTAGAGGCAATTGGATTATCCGTTTGTTTATAAAAATTCCGTGATCAGACGTGTGCGCATAGACAGTTTCAGAAACTAGTTTTACAGAAAATTTCAGAAGGTTCCTAACGTGATTCTAAAACGAAATTCAACCTGTATCAGTCCTAATGATGCATGGAAATCATCTAAACATGGATTTTACTTTTGTTTATGAAGTAATCATGTGTGTTTGTATCGATATAAATGAAGAACATGAGCTCGAGGCCTTGATTCAGATACAAATTTCTAGAATCTGTGCTTCTTCAGATTCTCATGAATTAAAGCAAATTTGTGCATAGATTCGAACCTGTGTGAGTGAGAGGGGACGTAGGAGCACTTCGCGGGATGATCGTCGAATGTCGGAACCAGGCCGGACTTCCTTCTTCTCCTTCTTCTCTTCCTTTCTCTCTCTCTCTCTATTTCTCTATATTTTCGGACTGAATGTTGCTGTATCTTGGTTGATCATTTTCTGTTGATGCTCGCTGGTTGATGCCCTCTGCAGCACCTGGGGGAGCCTTTTTATAGGCTCTGGCTGTGATTTGGATAAGCCTGATGGTTGGGATTTAGATGAGTTCGGTTTTGATTGTGTTGATAAAATCTTATCTGAATTGGTTTCATCATATCTGGAACGTGATCTCCATAGGATCTGTGTTGCTGAACTTATCTGTTGTTGAACGTTATCTTGTAATTGTCATCTGCATTTAATGTCATCTAATTGGGCGTTCGTGATCTTCAGTCTTCATCCCTCTGTTGAAGATGTTATCTGTAATCTATTTTGATAGCATGTTTTGCTGCAGGTTTGTTGAAGATGTTGAGGTAGTTGATAGGAACACAGCTAGGAGTCGTTGAAGACTCTACGCCTCATGATGCCTTGATTTCAGATAACGTATTGGACGTTATCTGGTGAGGCACCGAAGAAACATATCTATTTGTGCAGATGGCAGCTCGATATTTTGTGGTTCAACCGCTTCCTTTTGTATTTGAGTAGCTGCTCCTCTTGTTGATGAAAATCGGGAGAGGCCTTGCATTAGGAGGCAAGTCAACAAGTTCGTATTCCATTTTTGGTGTAGCTCACTATGATCCATAATACCATTAGCTTTTTCATTATCCACAAGAGAGCCCTTAGTTGGATGCTGTCTATCAATAAATCAGTCGTGTTATTGGTAGTAACGTTATCCACAGAGCTTTCACAACAGGTATAACATCTTCATCTTCGTCTGAATCTGAGTCACTTTCTGGACTACTGCTGCTCCTAATTCTATCATGTTGATAATGAGGCTGGTGTCTTGAACAGGGATTGATCGTGCTCCTCAACAACGGAATATGTTCTTTGTGAGCATCTGCAGGACTATCGAGTCTCCACTGCCTTGCTAACATCAGCAAGTGTTTTCTTGCCTTCCCCAAAACACTAAGTATAGTTGTGTAGAAATTCAAACCAAATCCAGCTCATAAACATTTCAATTCTTTTCAAAGGGGCCCAACGCTTCTTGCCTTGGTCAATCATACATACTAGATTGATACCAGCTCGATGAACTCTCAAAATATAACAACTAAGATCATAAAAGAAGGCCAAGATATAACAATCATTTTACTGTACTCACAACATAGCAAAATCTTGAGCTTTTGATACTAACTGTTCCACTCCTATTCACTTCAGTTATACAGTTTGATCCTGATGACAACTTAGCATTTTAAACAACCTAACATTGATTCATCTGCAGCACAGCAGAACTTCGCAATTCATTCTCATGAGAACAATTTCGTTATATCACAAGACTAACTCGGGAGTTTAACATGAGGGGACTAAACACGAAACATAAGCAAAAGCTATTAATAAATAGCCACTTCTAAGGAACTAATGATTTCAAACGATGATCTCAACTGAATTTCTTAATGTACACGCATAAGAGCATTCAAACAATCCCCCATTATCTGCGCATCTGCTGTGAAAGTGATTATGTTCATGCCTACTTATTATGAAATTGTTAAGGCCGGCCCATGTTACGTTTTCGAAAACCAGCTTTCATGCTTGCTGGATTTCCTCCATGAGTGTTGGAACATTAACCTTATTTTCAACATCAAAGTGACATAACAGTGATGGATGATAATGCCAAACAGGTGCATATCAATACTTAATTACCTTAATAACCAAGCATAACATGGATATGTTAAGAAATGCTTTCGATACCAAACCTTTATTTTCGGAAGCAATCATTCTTGTTTCAATCTTTCCTTTCTTTTGATAATACCAACCTTACCCTCTAGAAATTGATTTCTTTCCAAATGGGAGCTTTTCTTTCTAGGAAGCTCACTTTCCCTTTTTAATGCCCATTTTCCCTTTATGGGCGTCCACCTTCTTTTTTAGGTGTCAACTTGTCTTTTCAATGCCTTTTTCTTTTGAAGAGGCGAGCTTTCAACATACTTTTCGTCATAAATCTTTTAAGGAAACGAAATCCTGCTTTTCCAGTGCTAAGGGCAAAATCATCATTTTCCCCAATTTTGTCAAAATTCAAAATTTTCAGAAAGGAAAGCATTCTTTCATCATTTTAAAGCTTCCATAAAATTTTGATACCGACATAAGCTCGTTTAGTGCCCTTTTCATTCGAAAACCCGAAATTGCCAAAAATAGCTATTTCCCTAAAAAGGTAAAAATTTTATAAGAAAATTTTGGGTGTTTACAACCCCTTTCAATGTCTCCCTAAATCTAGCCACAAAGAATATGGGATCGTCCCAATTTTTAGCAAAATCTCAATTTACAAACTCTGGTAGGAGGAGATATCACGCCAAAGGGATTCGTTATGGAATTTGGTCCTAAATGGGATCATGTTTATGCAAGTACCATGCGTGGAATGCATATGCATGACATGGGTGTGGTGCCAAGAGTGGCGACCTCCTAGAGACCAGATGTGGTCGAACTCTAGAGACTTACAAGGCCTGCTGCTCCAAGTGAGCAAATCCTATGCTGTTCGATGTTCGATTTTCAAAACTTATTTACAAAACTATTTACAAAAGGGACAACTGTCTTGAGTCTCGATCCTAAGGATCTCGAGCTCTTCGTGCTTGCCCTTGTTTGAGTCTTAACACTCGCTTATCTAGCGGAGGTTTTATAAGAAAACAAGGCATATTTCAAAATTCCTACGCTTTACTCGAAACGCCGAATTCTCAAACAAGATGAAATTCAAGTAAATCCTATTTTTACTTTAGGATTCCTTGAAATGAACCATGCTTTAGCTTGGGATAAGCCAGGGATGGGAAAGAGATACCACGGTCCCTTCTGAAGCATCCCGTGGTTTAAGGCATAGAAGGCGGAAAACTGCTCTTTTTGAGCTTTTTGGCCTCTTTTTCCTTTTTTTTCTTTTTCATAGAGGGTCTCCCTTTGAGAGTATTTTTTCTTTAATCCCTCTTTTTCATAAGAGAATCGATTTTTCTTTTGAATTATGGTTTCTTTCTTTTGGAAAGATACTTTGAATGGGAAATTCCCTTTGTTTGGGCCGTGTTTTTCCTTTTGGAAGGAGAAGAGAAGAGGGGAGGACTTATCCCAAGCCTACACTCGATCCATTCCAGATAAGCCTATTTAGAAATAGCACGTACTACTTGCAAGTATCTTGCTATATTGAACTAGGCCTTTCTTTGTAAGAAGAAGGATTTTGAAATGTAACCACGATTTTGAAGACTCCACTCTTTCACAAGTGCGAATTCTCTCACTCAGGGTCACACGATTTTGCCTTTGCACCTTATTCACATGTCTCAGGGCAGCTATCCCTATAATTTTTGAAAACTGGAATTTAATCCAAATCCTACCCATGATACTTCTTTAAGTATTGAATATTGATAGGATCTGCTAAATTCCTACCTTCTACATCGATCAACCAATACGAATTATTCGTGGTGGTTGCTCGTACAACATAGGGTCCATCCCACTTGGGGCGCCACTTTCCGAGTGGATGTGGGCCATGATAGTGGATGATTTTCAAAACCAGATCCCCCACTTCAAAGTGGCGAGGTCTAATGTGTTTGCCATAATGTCGGGCTATCCTTTGCCGGTATGCATGAGCATGATCCATGGCAAGGAGTCGCCTCTCATCTAGCAAATCTAGTTCGGCTATCCTAGCATGCTGAAGCGTCTCTAGGGGGAGGTCGAGTGCTATGGATGTATGGAATGAATGTAGTTGAGTATGAATGGGAAGAATGGCATTTGTGCCATAGACCAATTCGAATGGTGTAGCATTCGTGGGAGTCCGGATGGAAGTCCTATAAGCCCATAAGGCTTCATCCAGCTTCTCGTGCCACGTCCTACCCTTTTCTAAAGTCTTCTCAATTATACTAATGAGAGTCTTGTTTGTGGATTCGGCTTGGCCGTTGCCTTGAGGGTAGTAGGGCGAAGAGAAGTGGTGAGTTATGCCATACGTGTTGCACAACTTAACCATCCGCTCGTTCTTGAATGGAGACACAAGGTCTCGTGGAACCCCAAATAGAGCCAAGATATTCCTCCGGATGAAAGCCACCACATGTTGCCCCAGCACGTTGGTTAGGGAAATGGCTTCCACCCACTTGGAGAAATACTCCGTGGCTGCTAAAATAAATCGATGCCCATTCGAGGCTTTTGGAAATATTGGGCCTACGATGTCAAACGCCCACATGGTAAATGGCCAGGGCCTGACCACGGAATGCAATGCAGATGATGGGATATGAATGGCATGCCCATGCACTTGACATGGATGACACTTCCTAACATGATCGTGACAATCCTTTTTCATGGTGGACCAAAAATAGCCCCCTCTAAGTATTTTCATTGCCATCATGTTGGCATTAACATGACCTCCACATTCTCCATCGTGGAATTCATGCATCACTATCCTAGCCTGCTCTAGGTCGATACACCTAAGCAGAATGCCGGTAAAGCTCTTTTTGTATAGAACCCCACCCAAAATGGTGTATCGGGTCGAAATCTTACGGATGAATGCCTTATCTTTGGATGTGGCATCCTCGGCGAATCCCCCATTTTCTAGAAATTGTTTGATGTCATAAAACCAGGGTTTTTCATTAGACTCTGGGTTATTTTGGCAAATATCCAAGTCGTGTGTGGATGGGTTGGGCGCATGCCATATTTCTAACGATCGGGTCCCTGAAATGGGATCGACCTTTAGGGCTGAACCCAAGGAGGAGAGGGCATCAGCGATGCCATTGTCCTCTCTTCCTACGTGTGTGAGTTTACATGATTGGAAGGACTGGACCAATCGAGTGGCCAACTCATGATAGGGAAGTAGTTTTTCATTTCGTACTTGCCAAATTTTCAAAACCTGGTTTATGACAAGGAGTGAATCTCCAAAGACCTTGATGCATGATGCCCCTAGAGTTTTCGAAATTCATAAGCCTTGTATGAGTACTTCATACTCAGCTACGTTGTTGGAACATTCGAAATCTAGGCGGACTGCTATGGGAATATCGCCCTTTTCAGGGGAGATGAGGATGACCCCAGCACCAGCCCCTCATTGGTTTCATGCCCCATCGAAGTGCATCTTCCACACTTGGTTTTCGAAATTGTTTGCCAAAATGTGGTTTTGGAAATGGTTTTGTAATATGCCTTCATCAGGCATTTCAGCAAGTGTGGGATATGCGTCCTCTAAGGGGAACTCAGCCACGTAATCTGCCAGGGCTTGCCCCTTAATGGAGATCTGGTGATGGTATTTTAGGTCATACTCCATTAGAAGGAGTTGCCATTTGCCCAATCTACCCATGAGAATGGGTTTTTCGAACAAGTGTTTGATGTGATCAAGCTTGGACACTATCCAGATCTCATGATCTAGGAAATAGTGTCTGAATTTCTAGCAGGCCCAGACTAGGGCCAAGCATGTCTTCTCCATGGCTTGATAATTTCGTTCATAACCCAAGAGAGTTTTCGAAATATAGTAGATGGCATACTCCTTATGGGTGTCATCCTCGTATTGAGCCAATAGGGCTCCTAAAGCATTCGCATGCACAGAAATGTAGAGCAAAAGCGGTTTTCCTTGCTTTGGAGGATTCAAAATGGGGGGATTAACCAAGTATGCCTCCAGTCTCTCGAAGGGCTTCTTGCATTCGTCATCCCATAAGAATTTTGTGCCCTTCCTCAACAGTTTGTTGAAGGGTTCGCATTTAGTTGCCAGATTCGATATGAATCGGCGAACGGATTGTAAACGACCCTGGAGGCTACGGATTTGGGTGAGATTGGAGGGTGGAGCCATGTCTATGATGGCTCAACACTTAGAGGGGTCGACTTCTATACCCCTTTGGCTTACCATAAAGCCCAGAAGCTTCCCTGATTCTACCCCGAATACACACTTTTGAGGGTTTAGCTTTACTTTGTAAAGCCTAAGCCTTTCAAAAATCTTTTGCAAGCATTCGATATGAGTGCATCGGGTTTTGGATTTCGCCAAGAGATCATCTACATACACTTCTACGAGCTCATGAATTTGATCATGAAAGATCGTGGTCATGGCTCGTTGGTATGTTGTGCCGGCATTTTTCAAACCAAAGGGCATGACTGTATAGCAGTACGTGCCCCATGGGGTTGTAAAGGCGGTCTTACCCTGATCTCGTGGACTTAGTTTGATTTGATTATAGCCTGAATAGCCATCCATAAACGAAAATATTTCATGATTTGCAGTACTATCGACTATCAAATCTATGTTTGGTAAAGGATAATTATCCTTTGGAGTGGCTTTATTCAGGTTTCTGAAATCGATGCATATTCGAATTTTTCCATTGGTTTTTCGAACTACAACGTTGTTTGACAACCAATCAGAATACGCAATGGGTTTTATAAATCCAGCTTTTAACAGATCTTCTAAACCCTCTTTGACTTGCGTGTGTATATTCGGGTGTATTTTCCTAAGCTTCTGCTTTATGGGTTTTACATCCGGATCTAAGGGAAGACGATGCTCGACAATGCTGGGATCTATGCCCGGCATGTCTTCGTACGTCCATGCAAACACATCTAAATAGGTTCGTAGAAATACAACGAATGCTAATCTTTCATGTTCATGCAAGCATGCGCCTATTTTGATGGTTTTGGGATTAGAATCATCCCCTAGGTTTACTTCTATGAAATCTCCTCCTACTGATTGGGAAGGTCTTTCAAAATCGAGAATTTTATGAAATTCTGGGAGCTCAGAAGTGGGATCTTCCTCAAGGGGATCCACTTCTGGGCTTCAATCATTCTCGTGGGCTATAGACCCGAGGGAATTTGATGCATGGTTTTCAAAAAGACCTGGTTTTGTACTCGGATTTTCAAGTGATTTCGTAATTTTTGGTCTGGCTATGCAGACAACATTTCTTTCGAAATGCTTTTCTTTTGCCAAAGTCCTACCAGGAGCAGCTATATACAAAATCCTTTTGGTAGTTTCCAAATTTTCGATTTTTTTGGGTTTTTGTAAAACAAGAACTTTGGGAACTATACAAAGCACTCTATTTTCGAGTTTTTGTTTTTCCATTGTTTTTGGCTTTTCTTCTTTTTCGATTTTTTTTATTTTAAGTTTTCCAAATGTTTTTGTATTTTTATAAAAGGGATCTTCCGTCATACCTACAAAGGGAAAACACTACGGATTAGACTCGGAATAGGAGATCTAAATCGTAGGTCTCTTCTAAGGCAGGTTCCAGGGCACCCTTGACCCAAGTGGTCACAGGGGGTGGCTCTGGCGGTATTCTGGGAGTATAGCTGTAGACTTGATTTTATTTCAAATCGTTTGGGATTCGAAATCAAACCCTCGAACTACGTCGGGTTGCGCGAGCGTGCCAGTTAGTTTACCAAAACTAACAAATTATGTTTTTCTGACTTCTTAGAACGATTGTGGACAAGTGAGATCTTTTCGACTTAGGCCTTCTTGAATCGGCGCTCAAGGGTCAGCCTAGACGCTTGAAACTTTGAATCCGTTAATTCGAGAAAGGAAAAACCAGATTTTCCAAAGTTTCAGATTTGTGTTTAAGTTCTTGATTTCTGAAAAATTTCAGATTCTTAGATTTGCAGAACCTGTTCAGTTTCAGAGGCCTGTTCTCTGAATTTTTAAAAATATTTTTAATTCTCCAAAAATTCTAAAACTTTTACAGAATAGAGACGTATGTGTAGAATCAAAATATATTTTATTTTATAATTTAGTTCTTTATTTTCTGAGAATTAAATACAGAATCAGAAACTATTATAAAATTCAGAACAACCCTGTTTTTGTGGATCAGAAGCTCAGAAAAACAACAATATCTCAGTGCTTAGTCATCCAATTTTAATGAAATTTAGTGTGTTAGAAAGATACGGATGTTAGGTTTTCAAAAAATCAAATTTCATCCAATTTTACTCAGTGGTTGCAGAGATATGGGCAAAAGAACAGAGGTCTGTTACTGAACGTTCTGTTTCTGTAAAACACAATCTGGATTTTGTATAAACTTCACGGATATAATTGGCTAGGCAACAGTTCATAACAATTCCTCAAAATTTTATCTAAGAACTTTGATATGTCTAGATTATTTGTGCAAAATTTCGAAGCAATTAGCTTATCCGTTTGTCTATAAAAATTCTGTGATCAGACGCGTGTGCACAGACACTTTCAGAAACCAGTTTTACAGAAAATTTCAGAAGGTTCCTAACGTGATTCTAGAACGAAGTTCAACCTGTATCAGTCCTAATAAATAATGGAAATCATATAAACATGGATTTTAATGTCGTTCATGAAGGAATCATGCATGTTTGTATCGATATAAATGAAGAACATGGGCTCATAGCCTTGATTTAGGTACAAATTTCCAGAATCTGTGCTTTTTCAGATTCTCAGGAATTAAAACCAATTTGTGCAAGAATTCCAACCTGTGTGAGTGAGAGGGGACGTAGGAGCACTTCGTCGGATGATCGTCGGATGTCGGAACCAGGCCGGACTTCCTTCTTCTCCTTCTTCTCTTCCTTTCTCTCTCTCTCTCTATTTCTCTGAATTTTCGGACTGAATGTTCCTGTTTTCTTGGTTTTCTCGGATTGATGCTTTGTGGTGACTGGAGGATTGATTTTCGGACTGATTCTTGGCTTGGGCTGGCTCCTTCTTTTGCAGCCTCCTTCAAGCTCCTTTTATAGGCCAAAAGATGCCTCTTAGGTGTAACATTGGGCAAGGCAAGTTTCCTTGCTGAATTTAACGAAAAAGGCATGTTATTGTTGTAAAAAATCAGAACTTGGAAAGTTTTGCTGGGGCTGCCATGAGGACCATGTTGCTTTGGAAAGTTAAGGAACTGCTAAACTCTGCAATTCACGTTGAATTTGGAAAGGAGCTGCTCATTAGCTATGGGATATGCTGCGTTACATTTTCCTCCTCTTTCTTGTTGTTGAATTAGGCCAGAATTTGAAAGGCAAGTCTTCTTAATCTTGCTGAATGCAGCAAGCCTTGGTATGGTAAGCTGCCAAATGCGACTGAAATCGGCTGCACTTGGTTCCCTTTATTGCTGAATTAGGCCAGGACTCAGAGGATTGTGCTGCCATGGAGTCACAGGACGCTTGCCTTGCGAAATTCAAATCATACAAACTAAGAAGAGCTTGTTCTGAGCAAATTCGAATCAAACAGCTCGAGTATTTCTCCCTGCCATCCACAACCGCCTCTAAAGCTGCCTTGTGAGTTCCTGAAACCACCGTTGGTACTGCAATTCAGTCATATCCAACTCCGCCTTCAGCTCTTCTCTATTTGTGGGTTGGTATAGTCTTCAATGTCAATGGCGTCTGGCAACACTGGTGGCTCTTGGAATTGGTAAACAGATACATTCACTCACAATCAAGATTGGGTGCCACTCTAACTCCTTTGTTGGAAATGGTCTGATCACAATGTATGCAAAGTGCAGGAACATTGAAGATGTCTCTCGGCTATTCAACGAGATGGCTGTGAGAGACACGGTATCCTGGAACTCGATGATAGCCGGATTCTCTATGAACCACATGATTCAGGGAACTATATCTTGTTATCCAACATTTATGCCTCCTTAGGCATATAAGAAAGTTGATGAAAGTCAGAGGAGTAACAAAAGAACCAGGGTACAGCTGGATGCAGATCAAGGATAAGGTGCATGCTTTTCTAATAGGAGATGAAAGGCACGAACAGACTAAAGAGATACACTTGAAGTTAAAAGACTTGTGTGAGCAATTGAAAGCAGTTGGTTATGTGCTGGATACAAATTTTGTTCTCCATGATGTGGAAGAAGAGCAGAAGGAGAACGCACTTTTATACTACAGTGAGAAATTAGCACTCGCATATGGTCTGTTAAGCATACCTGATGGCACACCAATCCAAATAATGAAGAACCTTCATGTTTGTGGTGATTGTCATACATTCATCAAGTTAGCAACAAAAATCACAAACAGGGAAATCATTGTGAGGGATGGAAATCAGTTTCAACATTTTGAAGACGGCTTGTGTTCTTGTAAGGATTACTGGTGATGCTTATTGCAAACTCTGGTGCCACTGGACGTTCTTCCTGTGTAAGGCATTTTGCTGGAAATGAGCTAAGTGGTTTTTCTAGCTTTTAAGCCATTGTAGAGCCGGAGTGAGTGTTGAAGAAGACGGTTCATACTGTGAAGGGTATTCTCAGTATACTGGAGCCATTATCAACATCTTGAACAGCAGACAAGTATTCCATCAGTTCACCTGATGGTTGACACTATTTCACCCTTTCTACTTCAGCTATACAGTTTGATCCTGATGACAACTTAGCATTTTAAACAACAAAAATTTGATTCATCCGCAGCACAGCAGAACTTCGCAATTCATTCTGATGAGAACAATTTCGTTATGTCACAAGACTAACTCAGGAGTTTAACTTGAGGGAACTGAACACATAACATAAACAAAACGCTATAAATAACCACTTCTAAGGAACTGATGGTTCCACATGATGATCCCAACTGAATCTCCTAATACCAAACGTATAAGAGTATTCAAATAGTCCACTGTTATTTGCACATTTGCAGTGAAAGTGGTTATGTTACATGTTACGTGCCTACCTATTATAAAAGTGTTAAGTAACCCATGTTACGTTTTTGAAAACCAACCATCATGCTCGCTAGATTTCCCTCATGAGTGTTAAAAACATTAACATTGTTCTTAACATAAAAGTAACATAACAGTAACATATGACAATACAAAACTGATGCATATCAATACACTAATTACCTCGACAACCAATCATAACATATACATCTTACGAAAGGCGTTCGATACCAAACCTTGCTTTTCGGAAGCTATCGTTCTTGCTTCCATCTTTTCTTTCCTTTGATAACATCAACTTTTCCCTCGAGCAACTGATTTCTTTCCGAATATGAACTTTTCTTTTTGGGAAGCTCACTTTCCCTTTTTGATGCCCGCTCTCCTTTTTGGGCACCCACCTGCCTTTTCAGGTGTCAAATTATCTTATACATGCCTGTTTCTTTTCAAACGGCAAAATTTAAAACAAATTTATCAACAGAAAACTTTTAAAGAAACGAAATCCTGCTTTTTCCATGCCGGGGGCAAAATTGTCATTTTCATCTAATCTTGTCAAAATTCGAAATTTTCAGAAAGGAAACTATTCTTTCATCATTTTAAAGATTCCATAAAATTTTGGTATCGAAACAACTCGTTTAGTGCCTTTTTCCTTCGAAAACCCAAAATTACCAAAAATAGCTACTTTCCTAAAAAAGTAAAAATTTTAAAAGAAAATTTTCGGTGTTTACAATAGCCGATCCCATATCGGATTGGGTTGGCCCTAGGAAGGATGGGCTCTAGGAGACCCTGGTTCTATGCCCCTAGACTTTTGTAGGACGTGTAGCCCATGTTCAACAACATGTTCCATGATTTTTTATTTTTGAAAATTTTTTGATAAAGATCGTGGTCTTGGAACTTGCTGTCTTCCATATTGTGCTCATATGGCCTTTTATCCAAGGGCTTTGGAAACAGGGAACGCTTGGGTTTTCCTAGAAGAGTTAGAATCGGGAGGGGGCCTGCTTTGGGCGGCCCCTTCACACATACAACCTTCCTAGGTTTGTTTAACACGAGCCTTGACGACTCAATCACAATCTGCCCCAGGTTAGCCTCATGGGCCTGGGAGCTCGATAAACAAGGGGAGTTTATGATCCCCTGAAGCTATGGGTGACTCTCACCTAGGATCACTATGACTTGGTCCCTGAAAGGGATCTTGACACACCTGTGGAAGGTGGATGGCACAACGCACAAGCTGTGTATCCAGGGTCTTCCCAGCAACAGGTTATAATGAGGGTGGATGTCTAAGACATGGAATACCCCTATGTGTATGATCCCTCCCATTTCCATTGGGAGTTCGATCGATCCTAACGGCCTAGACGCATTCCCATCGTATCCAGTGATAACGATGGGGCTTGGGTTCATTGAAGTCAAGGTGACTCCAATTTTATACGCCACATGAAGTGGAAGGATGTTGAGCCCTCCTCCCCCATCGACTAGGCACCTGTCCAGAGAGTGGTTATTCTGAACCACCTCGATATGCAGGGCCTAGTTGTGGGACTCGTAGGGTCTATCTACATCATCTTCCGAGAAAGTGATGGGCAATTTTGCTCCTAATAAAGCCACTTGGGCAGACAGGGATTCTGGACTTATGTTCGAATCAACCTTGGCCCTTTTTAGAATTTTCTCTAGCACGAGTCTATGCCTAGGCGAGGTTTGTATAAGCTCTAGGATAGACATGTGGATAGAAATCTTTGAAAGGTGGTTTTCGAAGTCATAAGGATTTAGGATGACTTTGTTTGCTTTTGGCGGAACTCCAGGGATACATGCTTTTGAGGGGCCAGGCACACTGACCACCTTTTTAGCACTTTGTAGGTGCAGGGGTTGATAGATCCTCCCGAATCTAGTCACTTCCCCCACAACCAGCCTAGGGTTCGCGCTAAATTTGGCTCTAAGGATGAGTTGAGGAGCACCTTGAATTTTTAAAACTAGTTTTGCCGGGGATTCCACTTTTGGTAGTCCCCGGATGATGACTTGGGCGGGCTTCTTGTACAGTACAAGAGTGGGCGCACAAGTGGGTCGACCAGACTCAGGTTTTTGCGCTAGTTCCTTAGAAAAGGTGAGGGTACATACCTCCTTTCCTTTCCCACTGCCACTGGCGTGCTTGGGAAAGGGTTCTTTGAAGATAGCTTGAGGTGGCTCAGGTTCCGCAGTGACCTGGAGCCGGCCCTCCGCTATCAAGTTCTCAATTTTATTTAAAAGGGAGAAATAGCGTTTGGTATCATGGCCTTTGAGCCGATGATACTTACAAAATTGATTTAAATACCCCCCTTTGGAAGTAACTCCTTTGGGGATTTCGGGAAGTTCTATCATGCCTTGGGCAAGTAGGAGGTCTAGGACCTCGACACAGGTTGCCCCAGCGGTGTATATTCCCGTTTTTCTACCGGTTTTTGAAAGGTTCACTCCCTTTTATTTTCTAGTTTTTCAAAATTTTTGGAAGTGCCTGCCATGCCTGGATCCACCCGGACATTGGCGATTTTATGGGGCTTTGCCCCTTTGTCCATCGTGGGTAGCCCATAAGTGATGGGCTTTTCCAAGCGGGTTTTAGGAACGGCACTTCCTTTGCATAAGTGATCGTATGTTCCTTTTCTTAAGTTTGTTTCGAAAAGGGATGCCTTTTTGATCAACTTATGGAAAGTTGAGATCTCATGGAGTGAGAGAAGGGTTTTCAACTCGCTTTTAAAGTTATCCAGGATGAGCATGACTACGTATCCTTCAGATATGGGCTCTCGCACTTGGCCCAAAAGTGACCTCCATCGTATAATGAAGGCATGTACGTCTTCGTTCATGCCTTTCTTTGTATCCCTTAAGGTATTCAGAGTCGGCGTGACTTCTACGTTGTGTGCAAATCTTTGCATGAAGCAGTTCGTTAACTCTTCAAAAGTAGCGAACTGGCTTAAGTCGTAGAAAGCCAGCCATTTGACAGCTGTGCCTTTAAGGGATAAAGGGAACCAATACACCCATTTCATCGAGTCCTTTTTCTTCTTATGGGCTCGACGCGAGAAAAGCTGCAAGTGAGACCTAGGGTCTCCCATGCAATCATACCGATGGAAGTTTGGTATTTCATCGTCACTGTCTGTTTCGTAATCCATAGGAAGGAAATCAGACAGGGCGTAGCTTCTTTTCTCTTTATTCTGCCCTTTCAACAACTACTGTAGGGCTTTATGGTCCTTTTGTGTGAAGGACTCGTGGTATTGGTTGACTTCCATTACGGAGGCCTCTTTGTGCTTGCGAGGTTTTTCAAATTTTTTCTTAGGCCTTTGTTCACCGTTTGATGAACACGAATCGCCTACTTCAGCCTCTTGGCTGAGAGCATCGATTTTGGCCTCAAACTCCCTTCTCAGGTCCTCGATTTCATCTAGTTTGATCTTGTTTTTGAAAATCCTCCTAGAGTGAGAACTTGATGCGCCTGAGCCTTGGCTCGACACTTCACTAGGGTTGGATTTTGACATGCTTTTCAAGCTTTTTCAAAATTTCCTAAGTACAAGCAAAGAAAACAAGGTTAAAAACGACACCTCTTTGAAAATTTTTCGCAAGCTTCTAGGCTTAACTTGATTTTTGAAAGACTCACGTCCCACCGGGCGTGCCAATCTCTATAGACGCAGGTGTAAACACCCCAAAATCCCACGAACTTCTCAAATCTACCTGGTTTTGTAAAAGCAGCCCCAAAGGGCCATTTTGAGTCTGGAAACCTAGGAGCCTTCCAGACAACCCTGTACATATGTTTTGAACTTTGTATTCCAAAAATGTATAATATGACTTTAAAAACCTTTAAACATGTTTTTGAAACCCCGAAGCAGTTTGGCCCGATCAAGACAGGACCAGAAAAGCTAAGGAGAGCCCGGAACCGGAGCACATGTCGAGCCCGGCACAGCAACTCTCATATCAAATCCACCCCCAGGATCTCGAACGTCCAAGACCCTGTTATAATCAAAACATCATTTGAAGTCATCTCCGGAAGGCGAAAACAGAGGCGGACGATCATGTTGGCGAAGACCCAACGCAGACGGAGTACTGATGCTGTCAGACCCCGCACAAACCGTTCATTTCGAACACAGCCCGAAGGAGTCAGAGTTCAGTTTGGATCGAATCTGGACCATATATATCCAGATCCCAATCCAAACCCATGTATGGACTTGGATTTGGATTTGGATTCAAAAATCCAATCCAATATCCATATCCATGGCCCACATCACCTTCTCATAAATGGAGGTGGGGCCCACTTGAATTTCATGTGGGATTATGGGCATGAGAGAGAGTGGGGGAGGATAAGATCAAGTGTGTGTTGTAATTAAGCTTGACTTGTGTGTCAAGTTTGGGGTTAATCATGTGGGTTAGCCTAATTAAGTGGGTTTAAGCATGTAATTAGCCAAAACCTAACCTAGGGCTGCAACAACATGATGTGGTCAAGGTCTATGGGTCATGCAAAGGGAGCTCCTTCATCTAATCCTAACCAAAAACACCTAATCCTAGCCTTCTACCCTAATCCGGTCCTAATCCTAGCCTAATCACCTAACCCACTTCCCTAATCCCGGCCTAATCCCAACCTAATCACCTAACCCATTTCTCTAATCCTTCCCTAAACCTAGGTTAATTTCCCTAAACCTAACCTAATCCTAGCCTAATCACCTAACCCACCTCACTAAACCTCACCCTAAAACCAACCCACCTAGCTAAACCCTAAACCTCTAAACCACCCACCTAAATCTAGCCCACAACTTACCCAAAACCCCTTATATCTAAAATATCTGGCCCTACCCTAATACCAGCGCACCTTACTACCTTACCACCACCCCTAGACCACCTAACCACTACCCCAAAACCAGCCCCACCGCCCTTCACAAAGGCTATAAACCCCCCGCCCCTAGTGGGCGGGTTTTTCAAGCCTTGGGTCCTCCATTTCCAGCCGACCTTCCACCTCGTCTCCACTTCCACCTGTCCCACTCCCAGCCGACTCCTCCACCTGCACCACCACCAGCCACCACCGTGCGCCACCTGCTCCACCACTCCCCAGCCATCCGTCGCCATCCTCTTCATCCAACCGAACGAGCCACTCCACCACACCCGGCTGCGCCGCAACCACCCGCCGCCTCCCATCGTTCAGTTAGTACCCCACACTCCACCTTACTCCTTCTCCACTCCCTCTCCACTCTCAGCCACCCACCATACCACCACCTTACCCTAATACCAGCCACTTGCCGCCACCACTTCCATTCGGCCAGCCACCCGCCAACCTTAGGTGCTCCATTAGACCATTCCCTTAGGCTCCCTTAGTGCCACACTCCCTAAGCTTATCCTCCCTTAGTGACCCTACTTAGGCATTTTAGCCCAACACGCCAAAACCAACCCATCCCTAGAAGCCGGCCACCTTCAAGGCGTCTCTTCCGCGCACCAAGGCACCCGACCAGCAGCCCCTTGCCGTTCAACTCCGCGGAGCTCCCTCTTGCAGCCCAAGGCGAAGGCCAAGCCCACGCTCAAGCAAGGCTTCTTCGGACCAGCTATTAGTAAGTGCCTAACTCGGTCCTTAGTTGTATACATGCTTAAAATTCAATTCGATACGGGGTTGTAATAACGGAGCATAGTCTCCCCCCGCTTGTAATAACGTGGCTTGGCACACCCACACACACGTGCACTCTCTTAGTCGTGCACGATTTTGAACACACACGGGCCTAATCAGCCCCTAATATATAAATATATATATATATATATATATACTTTAATTTTCGTAGGGTTTTTGCTTAAGTTGGGTGTGTTGTCTTTCAATTCAAGCACTCACACACATTGAGCCTTCGCTCTTATTTGAAAGACCCAAGTAAGGGTTGTGCTATACTATTTGGGTTTTCATTTCATGTCGTGTGCGTAAGTCTTTCAATTCAAGCACTCTCACACATTGAGCCTTCGCTCTTATTTGAAAGACCCAAGTAAGGGCCGTGCTATTCTATTTGGGTTTTCATTTCATGTCGTGTGTGTAAGTCTTTCAATTCAAGCACTCACACACATTGAGCCTTCGCTCTTATTTGAAAGACCCAAGTAAGGGCCGTGCTATACTATTTGGGTTTTCATTTCATGTCGTGTGTGTAAGTCTTTCAATTCAAGCACTCACACACATTGAGCCTTCGCTCTTATTTGAAAGACCCAAGTAAGGGCCGAGTTATACTTTTTGGGTTTAATTTCATGTTGTGTGCGTAGTACTTCAATTCAAGCACTCACACACATTGAGCTTTCTCTCTTATTCCCAAGACCTTAATCAAGGCCATACTGCAAGTTATATTTGGGTTTTATTTCAGGTCGTGTGTGTAAGTCTTTCAATTCAAGCACGCACCCACATTGAGCCTTCGCTCTTATTTTCAAGACCCAAGTAAGGGCACGTATATACCCAATATACATATCTCCCTTCGGCATTTACATTACAAGTCATTTTCCTTCGGTTATTTCCCTTCGGCATTGTCTTTACATTCGGGTTTTCCCTTTGGAGTAGCGTGAGTTTGCATTGCATCTACGCCATACCACGAGGTAGGACGCATATTGCATCGAAGGAAGCCCCGTACTCCCGCTCAAATTCGCCCCATGTAGTGGAGTATTCATAACACACAAACTAGGTGGCCCATAAAGGGATAAAAGGAAAGACTTAGGCACGTGCAAATCCACGTGATCTAAAAATCTGCAATCATATCTAAAAGACCCGAATTAAACACCTCGAACCGCTTCGTAGGCTTTCTATACCCTAAAAACTCGATTTTTCAAAGCGTACAGACTGACCCTTGCGCATCGGTAAAAGAGGGTCTGCGACGAAAAGAGCTCACTTGCTCACAGTCGCCATGATTAGAAGTCAACTTAAAATATATCTTCGCTAGCTTAGGTAAGCTAGCTGGCACGCCCTGTTTATATAAATAGGCCTTAGACACATGAGAGGATTCGCTCCAGGCCCTGAGAAGCCAGAGGCAGGGATTTTCGCGTGTCTACAGAGATTGGCACGCCCGGTGGGACGTGAGCCTTTCAAAAATCGAGTTTTAAGTTAGAAGCTTGCCAAAAATTTTGTTAAAAAGGTGTCATTTTTAACTTGTTTTCTTTGCTTGTACTTAGGAAATTTTGAAAAAGCTTGAAAAGCATGTCAAAATCCAATCCAAGTGAAATGTCGAGCCAAGGCTCATGCGCATCAAGTTCTCACTCTAGGAGGATTTTCAAAAACAAAATAAAAGTAGATGAGATCGAGGACCTGAGAAGGGAGTTTGAGGTCAAAATCGATGCTCTCAGCCAAGAGGCTGAAGTAGGCGATTCATGTTCATCAAATGGTGATCAAAGGCCTAAGAAAAAATCTAAAAAACCACGCAAGCACAAAGAGGCCTCCGTAATCGAAGGCAACCAATACCATGAGTCCTTCACACAAAAGGACTGTAAAGCCCTACAGCAGTTGCTAAAAGGGCAGAATAAAGAGAAAAGAAGCTATGCCCTGTCTGATTTCCTTCCTATGGATTACGAAACAGATAGTGACGATGAAATACCGAACTTCCATCGGTATGATGGCATGGGAGACCCTAGGTCTCACTTGCAGCTTTTCTCGCGTCGAGCCCATAAGAAGAAAAAGGACTCGATGAAATGGGTGTATTGGTTCCCTTTATCCCTTAAAGGCACAACTGCCAAATGGCTGACTTCCTACGACTTAAGCCAGTTCTTTACTTTTGAAGAGTTAGCGAACTGCTTCATGCAAAGATTTGCACACAACGTAGAAGTCACGCCGACTCTGAATACCTTAAGGGATACAAAGCAAGGCATGAACGAAGACGTACATGCCTTCATTATAAGATGGAGGTCACTTTTGGGCCAAGTGCGAGAGCCCATATCCGAAGGATGCGCAGTCATGCTCATCCTGGATAACTTTAAAAGCGAGTTAAAAACCCTTCTCTCGCTCCATGAGATCTCAACTTTCCATAAGTTGATCAAAAAGGCATCCCTTTTCGAAACCAACTTGAGAAAAGGGACATACGATTACTTGTGGAAAGGAATTTGTTAAAAAGGTGTCATTTTTAACTTGTTTTCTTTGCTTGTACTTAGGAAATTTTGAAAAAGCTTGAAAAGCATGTCAAAATCCAATCCAAGTGAAATGTCGAGCCAAGGCTCATGCGCATCAAGTTCTCACTCTAGGAGGATTTTCAAAAACAAAATAAAACTAGATGAGATCGAGGACCTGAGAAGGGAGTTTGAGGTCAAAATCGATGCTCTCAGCCAAGAGGCTGAAGTAGGCGATTCATGTTCATCAAATGGTGAACAAAGGCCTAAGAAAAAATCTGAAAAACCTCCAAGCACAAAGAGGCCTCCGTAATCGAAGGCAACCAATACCATGAGTCCTTCACACAAAAGGACTGTAAAGCCCTACAGCAGTTGCTAAAAGGGCAGAATAAAGAGAAAAGAAGCTATGCCCTGTCTGATTTCCTTCCTATGGATTACGAAACAGATAGTGACGATGAAATACCGAACTTCCATCGGTATGATGGCATGGGAGACCCTAGGTCTCACTTGCAGCTTTTCTCACGTCGAGCCCATAAGAAGAAAAAGGACTCGATGAAATGGGTGTATTGGTTCCCTTTATCCCTTAAAGGCACAACTGCCAAATGGCTGGCTTCCTACGACTTAAGCCAGTTCTTTACTTTTGAAGAGTTAGCGAACTGCTTCATGCAAAGATTTGCACACAACATAGAAGTCACGCCGACTCTGAATACCTTAAGGGATACAAAGCAAGGCATGAACGAAGACATACATGCCTTCATTATAAGATGGAGGTCACTTTTGGGCCAAGTGCGAGAGCCCATATCCGAAGGATGCGCAGTCATGCTCATCCTGGATAACTTTAAAAGCGAGTTAAAAACCCTTCTCTCGCTCCATGAGATCTCAACTTTCCATAAGTTGATCAAAAAGGCATCCCTTTTCGAAACCAACTTGAGAAAAGGAACATACGATTACTTGTGGAAAGGAAGTGCCGTTCCTAAAACCCGCTTGGAAAAGCCCATCACTTATGGGCTACCCACGATGGACAAAGGGGCAAAGCCCCATAAAATCGCCAATGTCCGGGTGGATCCAGGCGTGGCAGGCACTTCCAAAAATTTTGAAAAACTAGAAAATAAAAGGGAGCGAACCTTTCAAAAACCGGTAGAAAAATGGGAATATACACCGCTGGGGCAACCTGTGTCGAGGTCCTAGACCTCCTACTTGCCCAAGGCATGATAGAACTTCCCGAAATCCCCAAAGGAGTTACTTCCAAAGGGGGGTATTTAAATCAATTTTGTAAGTATCATCGGCTCAAAGGCCATGATACCAAACGCTGCTTCTCCCTTTTAAATAAAATTGAGAACTTGATAGCGGAGGGCCTGCTCCAGGTCACTGCGGAACCTGAGCCACCTCAAGCTATCTTCAAAGAACCCTTTCCCAAACACGCTAGTGGCAGTGGGAAAGGAAAGGAGGTATGTACCCTCACCTTTTCTAAAGAACTAGCACAAAAACCAGAGTCTGGTCGACCCACTTCTGTGCCCATTCTTGTACTGTACAAGAAGCCCGCCCAAGTCGTCATCCGGGGACCACCAAAAGTGGAATCCCCGGCAAAACTAGTTTTAAAAATTCAAGGTGCTCCTCAACTCATCCTTAGAGCCAAATTTAGCGCGAACCCTAGGCTGGTCGTGGGGGAAGTGACTAGATTCGGGAGGATCTATCAACCCCTGCACCTACAAAGTGCTAAAAAGGTGGTCAGTGTGCCTGGCCCCTCAAAAGCATGTATCCCTGGAGTTCCGCCAAAAGCAAACAAAGTCATCCTAAATCCTTATGACTTCGAAAACCACCTTTCAAAGATTTCTATCCACATGTCTATCCTAGAGCTTATACAAACCTCGCCTAGGCATAGACTCGTGCTAGAGAAAATTCTAAAAAGGGCCAAGGTTGATTCGAACATAAGTCCGGAATCCTTGTCTGCCCAAGTGGCTTTATTAGGAGCAAAATCGCCCATCACTTTCTCGGGAGATGATGTAGATAGGCCCTATGAATCCCACAACCAGGCCCTGCATATCGAGGTGGTTCTGAATAACCACTCTCTGGACAGGTGCCTAGTCGATGGTGGAGGAGGGCTCAACATCCTTCCACTTCATGTGGCGTATAAAATTGGAGTCACCTTGACTTCAGTGAACCCAAGCCCCATCGTTATCACTGGATACGATGGGAATGCGTCTAAACCATTAGGATCCATCGAACTCCCAATGGAAACGGGAGGGATTGCACACACGGGGGTGTTCCATGTCTTGGACATCCACCTCCATTATAACCTGTTGCTCGGAAGGCCCTGGATACACAGCTTGTGTGCTATGCCATTCACCTTCCACAGGTGTGTCAAGATCCCTTTCAGGGACCAGGTTGTAGTGATCCTAGGTGAGAGTCACCCACAGCTTCAGGGGATCATAAACTCCCCTTGTTTATCGAGCTCCCAGGCCCATGAGGCTAACTTGGGGCAAATTATGGTTGAGCCACCTCGACTCATGTTAAACAACCCTAGGAAGGTTGTATGTGTGAAGGGGCCACCCAAAGTAGGCCCCCTCCCGATTTTAACCCTTCTAGGAAAACCCAAGCGTTCCCTATTTCCAAAGCCCCTAGACAAGAGGCCATATAAGCAAAATATGGACGACAGCATGTTCCAGGACCACGATTTGTACCACGCCTTTTCAAAAAATAGAAAATCGTGGAACATGTTGTTAAACATGGGCTACACGCCCTACAAGAGTCTAGGGGCGTAGAACCAGGGTCTCCTAGAGCCCATCCTTCCTAGGGCCAATCCAAGCCGATATGGGATCGGCTATACTCCCCGAATACCGCCGGAGCCACCCCCTGTGACCACTTGGGTCAAGGGTGCCCTAGAACCTGCCTTAGAAGAGACCTACGATTTGGATCTCCTATTTCGAGTCTAATCCGTAGTGTTTTCCCTTTGTAGGTATGATGGAAGATCCCTTTTATAAAAATACAAAAACAATTGAAAAGCTTAAAATCAAAAAAATCGAAAAACAAGAAAAACCAAAAACAATGGAAAAACAAGAACTCGAAAATAGAGTGCTTTGTATAGTTCCTAAAGTTCTTGTTTTACAAAAACCCAAAAAAATCAAAAATTTGGAAAATACCAAAAAGATTTTGTATATAGCTGCTCCTGGTAGGACTTTGGCAAAAGAAAATGATTTCGAAAGAAACGTTGTCTGCATAGCCAAACCAAAAATTTCGAAATCACTTGAAAATCCAAGTACAAAACCAGGTCTTTTTGAAAACCATGCATCAACTTCCCTCGAGTCTATAGCCCACGAGAATGATCAAAGCCTAGAAGTGGATCCCCTTGAGGAAGATCCCACTTCTGAGCTCCCAGAATTTCATAAAATTCTCGATTTTGAAAGACCTTCCCAATCAGTAGGAGGAGATTTCATAGAGGTAAACCTAGGGGATGATTCCAATCCCAAATCCATCAAAATAGGCGCATGTTTGCATGAACATGAAAAGTTAGCATTCATTGCATTTCTACAAACCTATTTAGATGTGTTTGCATGGACGTATGAAGACATGCCGGGCATAGACCCCTGCATTGTCGAGCAACGTCTTCCCTTAGTTGCAGGTGTAAAACCCATAAAGCAGAAGCATAGGAAAATACACCCGAATGTACACACGCAAGTCAAAGAGGGTTTAGAAGATCTGCTAAAAGTTGGATTTATAAAACCCATTGCGTATTCTGATTGGTTGTCAAATATCGTTGTAGTTCGAAAAACCAATGGGAAAATTCGAATATGCATCGATTTCAGAAACCTGAATAAAGCCACTCCAAAGGATAATTATCCTTTACCAAACATAGATTTGATAGTCGATAGTACTGCAAATCATGAAATGTTTTCATTTGTGGATGGCTATTCAGGCTATAATCAAATCAAACTAAGTCCACGAGATGAGGGTAAGACCGCCTTCACAACCGCATGGGGCACGTACTGCTATACAATCATGCCCTTTGGTTTGAAAAATGCCGGCGCAACATACTGTAAACACCCCGAAATCCCACGAATTTCTTAAACAAACTTGGTTTTGTACAAGCAGCCCCAAAGGGCCATTTTGAGTCTAGAAACCCAGGAGCCTTCCAAACAACTCTGTATATATGTTTTAAACTTCATATTTCAAAAATATATAATACGGCTTTTCTAAAACCTTTTAAAACATGTTTTGAAACCCTAAAGCAGCTTGGCCTAATCAAGATAGGACCAGCGAAGTTAAGAAGAGCCCGGAACCGGAGCACATGTCAAGCCCGGCACAGCAACTCTTGTATCAAATTCATACCCCCAGGATCTCGAATGTCCAAGACCCTGTTATTATCAAAATATCATTTGAAGTCATCTCCGAAAGGCAGAAACGGAGGTGGACGATCATATTGGCGAAGACCCAACACAGACAGAGTGTTGATGCTGTCAGACCCCGCACAAATCGTCCGTTTCGAACACAGCTCGAAGGAGTCAGAGTTCAGTTTGGATCAGATCTGGACCATATATATCCAGATCCCAATCCAAACCCATATGTGGACTTGGATTTGGATTTGGATCCAGAGATCCAATCCAATATCCATATCCATGGCCCACATCACCTTCTCATAAATGGAGGTGGGGCCCACTTGAATTTCACGTGGGATTATGGGCATGAGAGAGAGTGGGGGATGGATAAGATCAAGTGTGTTGTAATTAAGCTTGACTTGTGTGTCAAGTTTGGGGTTAATCATGTGGGTTAGCCTAATTAAGTGGGTTTAAGCATGTAATTAGCCAAAACCTAACCTAGGGTTGCACCAACATGATGTGGTTAAGGTCTATGGGCCATGCAAAGGGAGCTCCTTCACCTAAACCTAACCCAAAATACCTAATCCTAGCCTTCCACCCTAATCCGCCCCTAATCTGATCCTAATCACCTAGCCTACTTCCCTAATCCCGGCCTAATCCCAACCTAATCACCTAAACCACTTCCCTAATCCTTCCCTAAACCTAGGTTAATTTCCCGAAACCTAGCCTAATCCTAGCCTAATCACCTAACCTAGTTCACTAAACCTCACCCTAGAACCCACCCACCTAACCAAACCCTAAACCCCTAAACCACCCCTAGCCCACAATCTACCCAAACCACTAGTATTTAAAATATCTGGCCCTACCCTTTTCAGCCCACCTTATCTTCATACCACCCTACCTAAACCACCTAACCACTACCCCAAACCCAGCCCTAACCGACCTACCCATCCCTATATAACCCCCCCCCTTGGGGGCGGGTTTTCCTAGCTAGAGGCCTTCCCCAAGCCCAGTCGGGTCCTCTCCTTCCTCCACTTCCCCAAGCTCCACCTGCTCCACCTGCTCTACATCCCACCACCACCAGCACCACCACCGCCACCACCATTCCAGCCGAAGCCCCCTCCATCGTCATCCTCTTCACCCGACCGAACCAGTCGAGCCCCCACATCTGGCTGCTCCTCAACCACCCGCCGCCTCTTCATCCGGTTAGTACCCCACACTCTACCTAGCTCCTTCTCCACTCCCTCTCCACTCCCAGCCACCCACCATACCACCACCTTATCCTAATATCAGCCACTACCCGCCACCACTCCCACTCGGCCAAGCCTTAGTCACCCTAACTACCCGCCACTACCTAACTACCCTAGCTACACCCGGCCACCCTATTAGACTTCCTAAGACCTGCCCATAGCACTCCCTTACACCCACTACCCCTACTACCACCTAGCCTCATCACCTAGCTAGCCTCCTTCCCATACTCCACCCATAGCTATCCTAGCAGCCCGTCAGCCACCTCTTTTCCCCTAGGTGTCCCATTCGATCCTCCCTTAGGCTCCCCTTAGGGCCATACTCCCTAACACTATATCCTCTCCTAGTGACCTTGCCCAGCCCCTTTAATCCCCCACATCAAGGCGACACCCTTGCTTGCAGCCGGCCATCTCCAAGGCGCCCATCCCGCGCCCCATTAGCAGCCGGCCAGTACCCTTTGTCGTTCGCCCTCACGGAGCTCCCGTTTGTAGCCCAAGGCGAAGGCCAAGCCCACGCTCAAGCAAGGCCTCTACGGACCAGCTACTAGTAAGTGCCTAACTCGGTCTTTAGTTGTATACTTGCTTGAAATTCAATTCGATACGGGGTTGTAATAACGGAGCATAGTCTCCCCCCGCTTGTAATAACGTGGCTTGGCACACCCACACACGTGCACTCTCTTAGTTGTGCATGATTTTGAACACACACGGGCCTAATCAGCCCCTAATACATAAGTATATACATATACTCTCATTTTTGTAGGGTTGTTGCTTAAGTTGGGTGCGTTGTCTTTCAATTCAAGCACTCACACACATTGAGCCTTCGCTCTTATTTGAAAGACCCAAGTAAGGGCCGACCTATACTATTTGGGTTTCATTTCATGTCGTGTGGGTAAGTCTTTCAATTCAAGCACTCTCACACACATTGAGCCTTCGCTCTTATTTGAAAGACCTAAGTAAGGGCCGACCTATACTATTTGGGTTTCATTTATGTCGTGTGTGTAAGTCTTTCAATTCAAGCACTCTCACATACATTGAGCTTTCGCTCTTACTCCCAAGACCTTAGTTAAGGCCATACTGCAATTTATATTTGGGTTTAATTTCATGTCGTGTGTGTAAGTCTTTCCATTCAAGCACGCACCCACATTGAGCCTTCGCTCTTATTTGCAAGACCCGAGTAAGGGCTCATATACATACTTTATATATATATATCTCCCTTCGACATTTATATTTCAAGTCATTTCCCTTCGGTCATTTCCCTTCGGTTATTTCCCTTCAGTATTGTCTTTACATTCGGGTTTTCCCTTTAGAGTAGCGTGAGTTTGCATTGCATCTATGCCATACCACGAGGTAGGACGCATATTGCATCAAAGCAAGCCCCGCTCGAATTCGCCCATGTAGTGGAGTGTTCATAACACACAAACTAGGTGGCCCGAAAAGGGATAAAAGAAAAGACTTAGGCACATGCAAATCCATGTGATCTAAAACATGCAATCGCACCTAAAAGACACGAATTAGACACCTCGAACTGCTTCGTAGATTTTCAATCCCAAAACTCGATTTTTGCAAAGCGTACAGACTGACCCTTGCGCATCGGTGCAAGAAGGTCTGCGACGACAAGAGATCACTTGCTCACAGTCGCCACGATTAGAAGTCAGTGTTAAATATATCTTCGCTAGCTTAGGTAAGCTAGCTGGCATGCCCTGTTTGCATAAATAGGCCTTAGGCGCACGAGAGGATCCGCTCTGAGCCCTGAAAAGGTAAGAGGCGGGGATTTTTTCGCGCGTCTACAGAGATTGGCACGACCAGTGGGAGGTGAGCCTTTCAAAAAATCGAGTTTTAAGTAGAAGTCTTGCGAAAATTTTGTAAAAGGTGTCATTTTAACTTGTTTTCTTTGCTTGTACTTAGGACATTTTGAAAAAGCTTGAAAAACATGTCAAAATCCAATCCAAGTGAAGTGTCGAGCCAAGGCTCATGCGCATCAAGTTCTCACTCTAGGAGGATTTTCAAAAACAAAATAAAACTAGATGAAATCGAGGACTTGAGAAGGGAGTTTGAGGCCAAAATCGATGCTCTCAGCCAAGAGGCTGAAGTAGGCGATTCATGTTCATCAAACGGTGAACAAAGGCCTAAAAAGAAATCTGAAAAACCTCGCAAGCACAAAGAGGCCTCCGTAATGGAAGGCAACCAATACCACGAGTCCTTCACACAAAAGGACCGTAAAGCCCTACAGCAGTTGCTGAAAGGGCAGAATAAAGAGAAAAGAAGCTACGCCCTGTCTGATTTCCTTCCTATGGATTACGAAACAGATAGTGACGATGAAATACCGAACTTCCATCGGTATGATGGCATGGGAGACCCTAGGTCTCACTTGCAGCTTTTCTCACGTCGAGCCCATAAGAAGAAAAAGGACTCGATGAAATGGGTGTATTGGTTCCCTTTATCCCTTAAAGGCACAGTTGCCAAATGGCTGGCTTCCTACGACTTAAGCCAGTTCGCTACTTTTGAAGAGCTAGCGAACTGCTTCATGCAAAGATTTGCACACAACGTAGAAGTCACGCCGACTCTGAACACCTTAAGGGATACAAAGCAAGGCATGAACAAAGACGTACATGCCTTCATTATAAGATGGAGGTCGCTTTTGGGCCAAGTGCGAGAGCCCATATCCGAAGGATGCGCAGTAATGCTCATCCTGGATAACTTTAAAAGTGAGTTAAAAACCCTTCTCTCGCTCCATGAGATTTCAACTTTCCATAAGTTGATCAAAAAGGCCTCCCTTTTCGAAACCAACTTGCGAAAAGGGACATACGATCACTTGTGGAAAGGAAGTGCCGTTCCAAAAACCCGCTTGGAAAAGCCCATCGCATATGGGCTGCCCACGACGGACAAAGGGGCAAAGCCCCATAAAATCGCCAATGTCCGGGTGGATCTAGGCATGGCGGGCACTTCCAAAAATTTTGAAAAGTTAGAAAATAAGAGGGAGCGAAATTTTTAAAAACCGGTTGAAAAACAGGAGTATACTCCGCTGGGGCAACCTGTGTCGGAGGTCCTAGACCTCCTACTTGCCTAGGGCATGATAGAACTCCCTAAAATCCCCGAAGGAGTCACTTCCAAAGGGGGTATTTAAACCGATTTTGTAAGTATCATCGGCTCAAAGGCCATGATACCAAACGCTGCTTCTCCCTCTTAAATAAAATTGAGAACTTGATAGCAGAAGGCCAGCTCCAGGTCACTGCGGAACCTGAGCCACCTCAAGCTATCTTCAAGGAACCCTTTCCCAAACACGCCAGTGGCAGTGGGAAAGGAAAGGAGGTATGTACCCTCACCATTTCCAAGGAACTAGAGCAAAAACCAGAACCTGGTCGACCTACTTGTGTGCCCATTCTTGTACTATACAAGAAGCCCGCCCAAGTCGTCATTCGGGGACCACCAAAAGTGGAAACCCCGGTAAAACCAATTTTAAAAATCCAAGGTTCTCCTCAGCTCATCCTTAGAGCCAAATTTAGCGCAAACCCTAGGCTGGTCATGGGGGAAGTCACTAGATCCGGGAGGATCTATCAACCCCCGCACCTTCAAGGTGCTCAAAAGGTGGTTAGTGTGCCTGGCCCCTCAAAAGCATGTATCCCTAGTGTTCTGCCGAAAGCAGATAAGGACAAAGTCATCCTAAATCCTTATGACTTCGAAAACCACCTTTCAAAGATTCCTATTCACATGTCTATCCTAGAGCTTATAAAAACTTCGCCTAGGCATAGACTTGTATTAGAGAAAATTCTAGAAAGGGCCAAGGTTGATTCGAACATAAGTACGGAATCCTTGTTTGCCCAAGTGGCTTTATTAGGAGCAAAATCGCCCATCACTTTCTCGGAAGATGATGTAGATAGACCCTACGAAACCCATAACTAGGCCCTGCATATCGAGGTGGTTCTAAACAACCACTCTCTGGACAGGTGCCTAGTCGATGGTGGAGGAGGGCTCAACATCCTTCCACTTCATGTGGCGTACAAAATCAGAGTCTCCTTGACTTCAGTGAACCCAAGCCCCATCGTTATCACTGGATACGATGGGAATGCGTCTAGACCTTTAGGATCCATCGAACTCCCAATGGAAACGGGAGGGATCGAACACACGGGGGTGTTCCATGTCTTAGACATCCACCCCCATTATAACCTGTTGCTGGGAAGGCCCTGGATACACAGTTTGTGCGCTGTGCCATCCACCTTCCACAGGTGTGTCAAGATCCCTTTTTGGGACCAGGTCGTAGTGATCCTAGGTGAGAGTCACCCACAGCTTCAGGGGATCATAAACTCCCCTTGTTTATCAAGCTCCCAGGCCCATGAGGCTAACCTGGGGCAAATTATGGTTGAGCCACCTTGGCTCGTGTTAAACAACCCTAGGAAGGTTGTATGCGTGAAGGGGCCGCCCAAAGCAGGCCCCCTTCCGACTTTAATCCTTCTAGGAAAACCCAAGTGTTCCCTATTTCCAAAGCCGCTGGACAAGAGGCCATATGAGCACAATATGGACGATAGCATATTCCAGGACCACGACTTATATCAAACTTTTTCAAAAAACAAAAAGTCGTGCAACATGTTGTTAAACATGGGCTACACGCCCTACAAAAGTCTAGGGGCACAGAACCAGGGTCTCCTAGAGCCCATCCTTCCTAGGGCCAATCCAAGCCGATATGGAATCGGCTATATTCCCCGAATACCACCGGAGCCACCCCCTGTGACCACCTGGGTCAAGGGTGCCCTAGAGCCTGCCTTAGAAGAGACCTACGATTTAGATCTCCTATTCCGAGTCTAACCCGTAGTGTTTTCCCTTTGTAGGTATGACGGAAGATCCCTTTTTCTAAAAATACAAAAATATTTGAAAAACTTAAAATAAAAAAAATCGAAAAAACAAGAAAAACCAAAAACAATGGAAAAACAAAAACTCGAAAAAAAAGTGCTTTGTATAGTTCCCAAAGTTCTTGTTTTACAAAAACCCAAAAAAATTGAAAATTTGGAAAATACCAAAAAGATTTTGTACATAGCTGCTCCTGGTAGGACTTTGGCAAAAGAAAAGGCTTTCGAAAGAAACGTCGTCTGCATAGCCAGACCAAAAATTTAGAAATCACTTGAAAATCCAAGTACAAAACCAGGTCATTTTGAAAACCATGCATCAAATTCCCTCGGGTTTATAGCCCACGAGAATGATCAAAGCCTAGAAGTGGATCCCCTTGAGGAAGATCCCACTTCTGAGCTCCAAGAATTTCATAGAATTCTCGATTTTGAAAGACCTTCCCAATCAGTAGGAGGAGATTTCATAGAGGTGAACCTAGGGGATGATTCCAATCCCAAAACCATCAAAATAGGCGTATGCTTGCATGAAACCGAAAGGTTAGCATTCATTGCTTTTCTACGAACCTATTTAGATGTGTTTGCATGGACGTATGAAGACATGCCGGGCATAGATCCCAGCATTGTCGAGCATCGTCTTCCCTTAGATGCAGGTGTAAAACCCATAAAGTAGAAGCTTAGGAAAATACACCCGAATGTACACACGCAAGTCAAAGAGGGTTTAGAAGATCTGCTAAAACCCAGATTTATAAAATCCATTGCGTATTCTGATTGGTTGTCAAATATCGTTGTGGTTTGAAAAACCAATGGGAAAATTCGAATATGCATCGATTTCAGAAACCTGAATAAAGCCACTCCTAAGGATAATTATCCTTTACCAAACATAGATTTGATAGTCGATAGTACCGCAAATCATGAAATGTTTTCATTCATGGACGGCTATTCAGGCTATAATCAAATCAAACTAAGTCCACGAGATCAAGGTAAGACCGCCTTCACAACCGCATGGGGCACGTACTACTATACAGTCATGCCCTTTGGTTTGAAAAATGCCGGCGCAACATACCAACGAGCCATGACCACGATCTTCCATGATCAAATTCATGAGCTTGTAGAAGTGTATGTAGATATCTCTTGGCAAAATCCAAAACCCGATGCACCCATATCGAATGTTTACAAAAGATTTTTGAAAGGCTTAGGCTTTACAAAGTAAAGCTAAACCCTCAAAAATGTGTGTTCGGGGTAGAATCAGGGAAGCTTCTAGGCTTTATGGTGAGCCAAAGGGGAATAGAAGTCAACCCCTCTAAGTGTCGAGCCATCATAGACATGGCTCCACCCTCCAATCTCACCCAAATCCGTAGCCTCCAGGGTCGATTACATTCCGTTCGCCGATTCATATCGAATCTGGCAACTAGATGCGAACCCTTCAACAAACTGTTGAGGAAGGGCACGAAATTCTTATGGGATGACGAATGCCAAAAGTCCTTCGAAAGACTGAAGGCATACTTGGTTAATCAACCCGTTTTGAATCCTCCAAAGCAAGGAAAACCGCTTTTATTATACATCTCCGTGCATTCAAATGCTTTAGGAGCCCTGTTGGCTCAATACGAGGATGACACCCATAAGGAGTATGCCATCTACTATATTTCGAAAACTCTCTTGGCTTATGAATGAAATTATCAAGCCATGGAGAAGACGTGCTTGGCCCTAGTCTGGGCCTGCCAGAAGTTCAGACACTATTTCCTAGATCATGAGATCTGGATAGTGTCCAAGCTTGATCCAATCAAGCACTTGTTCGAAAAACCCATTCTCACAGGTAGATTGGGCAAATGGCAACTCCTTCTAATGGAGTATGATCTGAAATACCATCACCAGATCTCCATTAAGGGGCAAGCCCTAGCAGATTACGTGGCTGAATTCCCCTTAGAGGACGCATATCCCACTCTTGTCAAAATGCCTGATGAAGGCATATTGCAAAACCATTTTCAAAACCACATCTTGGCAAATTCTTTTGAAAACCAAGTGTGGAAGATGCACTTCGATGGGGCACGAAACCAACGAGGGGCTGGTGCTGGGGTCATCCTAATCTCCCCTGAAAAGGGCGAGATTCCCATAGCAGTCCGCTTAGATTTCGAATGTTCCAACAACGTAGCTGAGTATGAAGCACTCATACAGGGCTTAAGGATTTCAAAAACTCTAGGGGCATCATGCATCGAGGTCTTTGGAGATTCGCTCCTTGTCATAAACCAGGTTTTGAAAATTTGGCAAGTACGTAATGAGAAACTACTTCCATATCATGAGTTGGCCACTCGACTGGTTCAATCCTTCCAGTCGTGTAAACTCACACACATAGGAAGAGAGGACAATGGCATCGGCGATGCCCTCTCCTCCTTGGGTTCAACCCTGAAGGTCGATCCCATTTCAGGGACCAGATCTTTGGAAATACGGCATGCACCCCACCCATCCACACACGACTTGGATATTTGCCAAAACAACCCAGAGTCTATTGAAAAACCCTGGTTTTATGACATAAAACAATTTTTAGAAAATGGGGGATTCATCGAGGATGCCACATCCAAAGATAAGGCATTCATTCGTAAGATTTCGACCCGATACACCATTCTGGGTGGGGTTTTATACAAAAAAAAGTTTTACCGGCATTTTGCTTAGGTGTATCGACCTAGAGGAGGCTAGGATAGTGATGCATGAGTTCCATGATGGAGAATGTGGAGGTCATGTTAATGCCAACATGATGGCAATGAAAATACTTAGAGGGGGCTATTTTTGGTCCACCCTGAAAAAGGATTGTCACGATCATGTTAGGAAGTGTCATCCATGTCAAGTGCATGGGCACGCCATTCATATCCCTTCATCTGCATTGCATTCCGTGGTCAGCCCCTGGCCATTTACCATGTGGGCGTTTGACATCGTAGGCCCAATATTTCCAAAGGCCTCGAATGGGCATCGATTTATTTTAGCAGCCACGGAGCATTTCTCCAAGTGGGTGGAAGCCATTTCCCTAACCAATGTAATGGGGCAACATGTGGTGGCTTTCATCAGAAGGAATATCTTGGCTCGATTTGGGGTTCCACGAGACCTTGTGTCTGATAATGGCACCCCATTCAAGAACGAGCAGATGGTTAAGTTGTGCAACACGTATGGCATAACTCACCACTTCTCCTCGCCCTACTACCCTCAAGGCAACGGCCAAGCCGAAGCCACAAACAAGACTCTCATTAGTATTATTGAGAAAACCTTAGAGAAGGGTAGGACGTGGCACGAGAAGCTGGATGAAGCCTTATGGGCTTATAGGACTTCCATCCGGACTCCCACGAATGCCACACCATTCGAATTGGTCTATGGCACAAACGCCATTCTTCCCATTCATACCCAACTGCATTCATTCCATACATCCATAGCACTCGACCTCCCCCTAGAGACGCTTCAGCTTGCTAGGATGGCCGAACTAGATTTGCTAGATGAGAGGCGACTCCTTGCCATGGATCATGCTCGTGCATACCGGCAAAGGATAGTCCGACATTATAGCAAACACATGAGACCTCACCACTTTGAAGTGGGGGATCTGGTCTTAAAAACCATCCATCATCGTGGCCCACACCCCCTGGGAAAGTGGCGCCCCAACTGGGATGGACCCTATGTTGTACGAGCAACTACCACGAACAATTCGTATTGGTTGATCGATGTAAAAGGTAGGAATTTAGCAGATCCTATCAATATTCAATACTTAAATAAGTATCATGTGTAGGATTTGGATTAAATTCCAGTTTTTCGAAAATTTTAGGGATAGCTGCCCTGAGACATGTGAATAAGGTGTAAAGGCAAAGTCGTGTGACCCTGAGTGAGAGAATTCGCACTTGTGAAAGAGTGGAGTCTTCAAAATCATGGTTACATTTCAAAATCCTTCTTCTTACAAAGAAAGGCCTAGTTCAACATAGCAAGATACTTGCAAGTAGTACGTGCTATTTCTAAATAGGCTTATCTGGAATGGATCGAGTGTAGGCTTGGGATAAGTCCTCCCCTCTTCTCTTCTCCTTCCAAAAGGAAAAACATGGCCCAAACAAAAGGGAATTTCCCATTCAAAGCATCTTTTGAAAAGAAAGAAACCAGAATTCCAAAGAAAAATCGATTCTCTTAGGAAAAAGAGGGATTAAAGAAAAAATACTCCCAAAGGGAGACCCTCTATGGAAAAAAAGGAAAAAGAGGCAAAAAAAAAGCTCAAAAAGAGCAGTTTTCCGCCTTCTATGCCTTAAACCACGGGACGCTTCAGAAGGGACCGTGGTATCTCTTTCCCATCCGTAGCTTATCGCAAGCTAAAGCATGGTTCATTTCGAGGAATCCTAAAGTAAAAATAGGATTTACTTACTTGAATTTCATCTTGTTTGAGAATTCGACGTTTCAAGTAAGGCGTAGGAATTTGAAATATGCCTTGTTTTCTTATAAAACCTCAGCTAGATAAACGAGTGTTAAGACTCAAACAAGGGCAAGCACGAAGAGCTCGAGATCCGTAGGATCGAGGCTCAAGACAGTTGTCCCTTTTGTAAATAGTTTTTGTAAATAAGTTTTGAAAACTGAACATCGAACAGCATAGGATTTGCTCACTTGGAGCAGTAGGCCTTGTAAGTCTCTAGAGTTCGACCACATCTGGGGACGATCCCATGTTCTACATGGATAGATCTAGGGAGACATTGAAAGGGGTGTTTGTCATCTTTGCCCTTATCCAAATCTATTTGGGCAAGGCCAAAGAGGGGCATCTATAAACACCCCGAAATCCCACGAATTTCTTAAACAAACCTGGTTTTGTACAAGCAGCCCCAAAGGGCCATTTTGAGTCTGGAAACCCAGGAGCCTTCCAAACAACTCTGTATATATGTTTTAAACTTCATATTTCAAAAATATATAATACGGCTTTTCGAAAACCTTTTAAAACACGTTTTGAAACCCCAAAGCAGCTTGGCCTAATCAAGACAAGACCAGCGAAGTTAAGAAGAGCCCGGAACCGGAGCACATGTCAAGCCCGACACAGCAACTCTTGTATCAAATTCATACCCCCAGGATCTCGAACGTCCAAGACCCTGTTATTATCAAAATGTCATTTGAAGTCATCTCCGGAAGGCAGAAACGGAAGCGGACGATCATATTGGCGAAGACCCAACACAGACGGAGTGCTGATGCTGTCAGACCCCACACAAATCATCCATTTCGAACACAGCTCGAAGGAGTCAGAGTTCAGTTTGGATCGGATCTGGACCATATATATCCAGATCCCAATCCAAACCCATATGTGGACTTGGATTTGGATTTGGATCCAGAGATCCAATCCAATATCCATATCCATGGCCCACATCACCTTCTCATAAATGGAGGTGGGGCCCACTTGAATTTCATGTGGGATTATGGGCATGAGAGAGAGTGGGGGATGGATAAGATCAAGTGTGTTGTAATTAAGCTTGACTTGTGTGTCAAGTTTGGGGTTAATCATGTGGGTTAGCCTAATCGAGTGGGTTCAAAAAAGATTTGAAAATAAAAAATTTGGAATTCAAGAAAGCAAAAGAGAAAAGAAAGTTTACATCCCTAAGCGCACAAGTGGACTGGGACACGAGAGTCACTTCACACCCACCACCCAAAAATTTTCAAAACCGGTTGCTCTTATGGATTCCATTCCCACGAGCACCACTTCATGCACGAGAGAGAATGAGTGTTGCACACCCATAGGTTTGACAGATAAAGTCCAAGACCTACCAAAGCAATGGGAGTTCGAAGCCCTACAGGAGCTACAATACCTTCAGGACTCCTGCAAGGAAGCTTGCTCTCACCATGGAAAGGTAGACAAGCAGGAAGAAGGTATACCTGAAACTCTTCTCTCTCTAAACTCTCCATTGGATCCTCCTATTCATTGTGTAAGACCGGTAGATTACCAAGATGTAAATCACCATCATGTACCCACAACCCCACAGAATGTGTCGAAGGATGTAGATTTGGAAGATACGGTGAATGTTCAGCATAAAAAAGAATTCCAAAATGAAAAAAATGAAATTTCAAATTTGGTAACCCCTAGGGCAGGTATCGATAGCCTAGGTACACCTCATCCTATCATCCACCTACTAGGAGAGCCCCACCCGGCCAAGGTCGCCCCTCTCCTAGAAGAGCTCAACTCACCCGACACTCATAAACCCATAGACCTCCAAGACATAACCAATGAAATTCAAGTGTACAACCATGTTATAGATGATACAATATTCCAGGGTCATCCCCTTTATCAAAATTTTTCAAAACTTAAAAAGCCTTGGAATATGTTACTAAACATGGGATATATACCTTACCAGGGCTTAGGAGCTAAGAACCAAGGTAGATTAGAACCTATCATACCCATACCAAACAGAAGACAATATGGTTTAGGTTATAGCCCACTCATACCACCTGAGCCACCACCTACGACCAATTGGGTTAAGGGTGCCCTACAACTAGCTAAAACCGAAACCTATGGTTTAGACATCTTATTTGGAGTCTAACTCGTAGTATTTTCTTTGCAGGTTTGATGGAAGATCCCTTTTTATTAGAAAAAGCCAAAAAAAAATTAGAAACTCCAAAAACCCAAAAAAAAAAAACTGAAAAAAATAGAAAATTCTCAAAAAGAAAGTTCTCTTGATTTCCCTTCTACTATTTGCTTTGAAAAATCCAAAAAAAAAATAGAAAATTTTTGAAAACTTCAAAAAAATTATTTTCCAAAATTAAAAAAAGAAGAAGAAGATTTAGAAATGCTTTCTTTTCTTATCTGTGATACTTCCCTAGAAAACAAGAACTTGAGAGTGATCAAAGCAAGGAGGAAAGTCCCCTCATCCATGAGGATGGTCAAGCCTCCAAGCTTTCTAAATTCCATAAAATCGTTGATTTGGAAAATGCTTCAAAGTGTGTAAGTAGGATTTTTCTAGAAATGCATTAGAGAGTTAACCTACCCAAAATACATCCAAGGATCATATCATGCATCGCCAAGACTTAGGTTGTGCATATCTTTCATGCATCACATTGAAAAACAATCATGCCGTATAGAGATCGGCCATAATATGTGAGTTCTCATGCCATTTCCTCCAAACTAGGGGCATTGAGATGTTATTCCTTAAATACATTTCATAGAAATTGAGTGTATTCATCATATCATAAAGCATGCATTATCATTGTATTATAGGAATGCATCTTGCATAACTGTAGACACCGAAAATTTTCACTTGCGGGTTCTTAGGCCTGAAGTGAACCTTTTCGCAATCTACTTCGCTTTATGGGCGTGCCAGCTAGTTTACTTTAACTAGCAAAGTATGTTTTGAAAACAATCTGACTTTTGAAAGGCGATTGTAGGCAAGCGGGATTTTTACGTCGCAGACCTTCTTGCACCGATGCGCAAGGGTCAGTCTGTACGCTTAGAGACTTCGTTTTGAAACAAGTTTAACTCAAAATATATTTTGAATGAAGAAGTGTTTTAAAACCTTTTGAAAACCATGCATTTGGGCGATTTTGACTTTGTAAGGGTTGGACAACCCTAAGTCTTGCACGATTTGATTCGGGTTTGTACGATTCTCAGATTTTAGATCACGTGGATTTGCACGTGCCTAAGTCTTTCTCTTTATCCCTTTATGGGCCACCTAGGTGTGTGTTATGAACACTCCACTACATGGGGCGAATTTGAGCGGGAGTACGGGGCTTGCTTCGATGCAATATGCGTCCTACCTCGTGGTATGGCGTAGATGCAATGCAAACTCACGCTACTCCAAAGGGAAAACCCGAAATTAAAAGGCAATGCCGAAGGGAAATTGCCGAAGGGAAATGACTTGTAAAGTAAATAGCCGAAGGGAAAATATGGCTATATCTTAAGAGCGGAAAGGCTCAATTGTGTAAGTGTGTGTCGTGTATATATTGAAAGACAACGCACACGACTTGAACCTTAAAACCCGAATCTTAAAGACGTAGCCGAAAGAAGTACTTTATATAGAGTATATGTAGGGGCCCTTACTTGGGTCTTGTAAATAAGAGCGAAGGCTCAATGTGTGTGCGTGCTTGAATTGAAAGACTTACACACACGACATGAAATGAAACCCAAATATAAATTGCAGTATGCCTTGACTAAGGTCTTGGGAGTAAGAGCGAAAGCTCAATGTGTGTGAGTGTAGAATTGAAGTACTACGCACACGACATAAATGAAACCCAAATATAACTGCAATAAGGCCTTTACTAAGGTCTTGGGAGTAAGAGCGAAGGCTCAATGTGTGTGCGTGTGGAAAATGGAACGACAACACACACGACTTAATCAAAAACCCCCTTGACTTAAAATATATAAATATAACTATATATTAAGGGCTGGTTAGGCCCGTGTGTGTGCAAAAAGTGTACGACTAAGAGCGGAAAGGCTCAAGTGCGCGTGTGTGTGGGTGTGTCAAACCACGTTATTACAATCGGGGGGAGACGAAGCTCCTTTACTACAACCCCGTATCAAAATTTAATTGAATATAAAGCAAGTTAATGTAATAGACCAAGTTTAGACACTTACAAATAGCTGGTCCATGTTCAACTTGCTTGCACGTGGGCTCACGGTTCACCTTGGGCAGCCAAGAGGGGGTTATCCTAGGGGGCTTTGAGGGAGGTTCTATGGGGCACGATTAGGGTCTTAGGGGAACTAAGGTTCGGCCAAGACGGGGGCTGTGTAAGGTATGTCCTAGGGTCTGTCCTAGGGTGCAGGTCACGGCCAGGGTGCAGGTTAGGTCGGCAGGGGGGTGGTCAAATCAGCAGGGAGGTGGTCGGGTGGCTGGCGCGGCCGTTGGGCGCCTGGCGCAGCAGACGGGCGCCTGACGCGGCTGCAGTGGCGCGGGGCGCGATGTGGCGCAGGACGCGCTGCGGCGCGGGGCGTGCAGGCAGGCGAGGGGGCGCGCGGCAGGCAGCAGGGAGCGCTGTGGCGCGTGGCGCGGCAGGCAACAGGGGCGCGCGGCAGGACTCAGGGCGCGCGGCAGGCGCTGGTTGCTCACGGCCGGCCAGGGTGAAGTTGTTGGGGTTTGTTAGGGATGGTTTGAGGCGGTTGGGGTTAGGTTAGGTCTAGTTAGGGTTCAGTTAGGGTTAGGTTGGTTCAGTTAGGGTTAGGTTCAGTTAGGGTTAGGTAGGTTCGAACCTAGGCTAGGTTGGGGTTAGGTTTACCTCTTGGAGCCGGTCCTTCTTGGCTTGAGCCCACGTCTCCACGGTTGCAGCCACTTGGTCCAGCCCACCTTGGTTGCAGCCACTTGGTCTAGACCCACTTAGCCCACATGGCTTGAACCCACCTCACCCAATGAGCCCACATGGGTAGGTCTATCACTCCCTCTCTCTCCTCCCAAATATTTGCATGAACCCTTTACATGGACCCCCTCACCTCTATTTATTGAGATTTGAGGTGGGTCTTGGATTTGGGTTTGGGTTTGGGGTTTGGATCCATACCCAAATCCAAACACTATTTGGATCTGGATATTGGATCTCGGATATTTTGAGATCTGTATCCGATCCAAACCCAATATTTTTATGGATACGGATCTGAATATTTTGATCCAGATCCGATCCAATCCAAACACTATTTGGATCCAATCCAAATCCAAACACTATTTGGATCGACCCAAACACTATTTGGATTGACCCAAATCCAAACACTATTCATTACATGGATTTGGATCTGGATATATATGGTCCAGATCCAAATCAAAATTTCTTCGGACAGTCCTTCTTGGCTTCTCGAGGCGAACGATCTGTGCGGGCACTGGCTTCATCAGCGCTCCGTCTGGTGCTGGGTTTTCCCCAACTTTGTCGTCCGGACTCCGTCTCGCCGTTCTGGACTCCGTTGAGCTTTTCATCAAATGGGCTCTGCTTTCTTTTGTTTTTTTATCAGGGCGTGGCTTCTGAAGCTCTGGGCTTGAATCCTCTTCGGGCCTAGGGTCTTCTTTTGCCTTCTGTACCTGTTTTCACATTTCAAAATAGGTCGTCGTTTTGGCTCAAACGAGCTTTTTGGTGTTTTGAGAGTTTTTGAAAAATAGAAGATTTGGGGTGTTTACAGATGCCCTCTTGGCATTATCCAAATGTATTTGGATAATGGCAAAGAAGAAACACCCCATTTTGGTTTTTCCCTCAAATTTTCTCGAGAATACACCATTTATTTCGCAAAAACCCTGTTTTCTTTTTCCACAGGTGGGGATTTTTAGCAAAAGGGGGCTTTTCCTAGCTATTTCCCTATATGTATGATCATGCACGAATGACTCTTTGAATGCATGCATGAGAAAAATTTTATTTTATTTTTTTGTTTTTGAGCCCGAAGAGAGCCTTTTGAGGCTGGTTGCTCCGAGCAGGTTTTTACCCATGTCTTTTTGACATTCGTGGGTTTTTCGAAAATTTCTTTTTGAAAAGGAACTCCTTTTAACTTGTATCGAAAAGGACTTCCATTTTTCATACTTCCCTTCATTCGGGTTTCAATACCTGCTACTTAGTAGAGGTTTTTGGGTAGGAAAACTTGGAAAACATTTCAAAGTTCCATTTCCTACAAAACAGAGTCGAGTTCTCAAACAAAATGAAATCCAAATAAGCCGATTTTATTCGTACTTTAGGATTTTCGCAAATTTGAATCTTTTTCCTCGGGGATAAGCCGTAGGGATATGGGAAAGAGATACCACGGTCCCTTCTGAAGCGTCCCGTGGTTTTAGGCAAAGAATCGGAAAATCGCTCTTTGGAGCTTTGGCTTTTTGTTTCTTTTTCATAGAGGGTCTCCCTTTGGGAGTATTTTTTCATTAATCCCTCTTTTCTTTAAAGGAGAGCAGCTCTTTGGAGGAGTTTTTGTATTCCCTGTTTATGAAGGGAAGACCTCTTTGGGAGGAGTGTTTTTATATCTCCTTTTTCTTTTGAACGAGAAGACCTCTTTCGGAGGAGTTTTTGTATTCCCTGTTTATGAAGGGAAGACCACTTTCGGAGGAGTTTTTGTATTCTCGATTTTTTTTTTTCTTTCTTTTGAAAAATAGCCAATTTTCCTTTTCGGAGAGAAAGTAGGATGGGGGAGGGCTTATCCCTTTGGTTACTCGATTCAAACGAGATCGTCCTATTTCTTAATAGCATCTGCTATTCGAAAATATTTTGATATTTTGAACAAGGCTTAATCTTGTAAGCCAGGGTTCTTTGAAATATAGCCAATTCATTTTTGGAAGACTCTACTTTTCGAAAAGTATAGATTCCTCCATTCGGGGTTATACAATCTACTTCGATCCTTCTTTCAAGAAGTTTCAAAGGAGTTCGATTTTTTTCAAGATCCTTTTGAAAAAGAATTCAACATAAACCCTTTTGAATATTCGGGCATTTTCGGGGTTTTGCTAATTTCTACCCACAATATCAACAAATTTCTACTTTTTGTTGCCCTTTTGAAGACATGGGGACATTTCTACTCGAGTTTGCCACCCTTTTGGGCTTTCTTCGGGGTGATATGATGCATGCTATGCACTCCATGTGATTTAAAATGAAAATACATGTTTTTATGCAATGATGAACACATGAAATGTATCTCGCAAATCATGAAGGAGATGCGTTCACTTATCCATGGAAAGTGTCTAGGGGCTGTGTTTAAAAATGCCCCTAGCTTGATGGGAATTTCGCATGGCCATATGGTGAAGGGCCATGGTTTTTCAAAGGGATTTTGGATGGACAATGGTATGTTCATGTCCATGCACTTCCATGGTTTTTCTAACATGATCATGATACTTTTTGCTCAAGGATGGGAAACATAACCAGCCCTAAGTGATCGTCATGGCCATCGGGTTTTAGTTTTGACATGGTCTCCATATTTCATCGTGAGATTCATGTTCTTTATCCTAACACAATCAAGGTTTTTATATAAACCAGAAGTTGAAGAAAATCTTTCTTTTCAAAGCCATGAAAGGTTTTTGTGAAATGTGTAACCCTTTTTCAAGATTCTCATTTCCTTTTTTAAAATTTGCCTCGAAGGTGTTGGTTTTGATTTGTATGGAGACATGCCTATGAAGGCTCGATACTTAGGGGGTCGACTCTTATTGCCCCTTTGATTTTGCAAAACCCTGAATTCGATTTCTAGAATGATGTCTAGACTTGATGCATATGAATGATTTCAAAGTGTAATGCATGATGCTTATGCACACACTATGGGTTAACTTATTTCTAAAAATCCCCAATTTTCCATAAGTTAAGGATTTTTGCGAAGTTCAGGAAGCTTGGAGGTGTTTATTCCTCCTTGCTTTGGTGATTCTCGAGCTTTTCATTTTTGAAAAAGCTCTAGGCAAAAGGGTAGATAGGACCAGCTTTTTGCACACTTGGTTTCAGGGAGTATATACAATTTTCGAAAGCATTTTTACAATTTTTCGAAAATGGGCTTTGTACATGGCCAAAGGCTTTTGGAAATAAATTTCTTTTTGTAATTTTCGTTTTTTCAAATGTTTTTGAGATTTTGAGAGTTTTCAACTTTTTTTGTCTTTTTCAAAAGTAGGGATCTTCCATTGAACCTTCAAAGAAAACATTCATGAATCAGACTCTAATCAGATAGGTCTAAGACATGGGTTTCGGTTTTAGAGGTTCTACAAGGCACCCTTGACCCAGATGGTCTTAGGTGGCGGCTCTGGTGGTATGGGTGGGCTGTAGCCCAGTCCATATCGTTCCCTATTGGTTTTAGGTAGGACAGGCTCAAGCCTACCTTGGTTTCGGGTTCCCAGGCCCGCGTAGGGTTTATATCCCATATTCAGAATCATGTTCCAAGACTTTTTGCTTTTCGAAAAGTTTTGGTATAAATCATGGTCTTGGAACATGGAATCGTCCATGTTGGGGATATATACCCTTTTGGATATCGGGAGTTTGGATTCCGGGGTGATGGAAGACTTGGGCTTCCATACAAACCTGGTTTGGGAGACTTTGCCCTCAAGGAAAGCCAAGCTTGGTTCCTTGAGGAGTTTTGGACATAGCAGGGTTATGGAAAACTTATGGTTCCATACCCCATTTTGGGAAAAATTTACTTCAAGGGGAGCCATGCAAGGTCCCTTGAAGTTTTTGACTTGGTCCCTAGGTTCAACTCGTGGTGCCCCTAGGGATTGATTTTGTTTCAAAGCCATAGCCTTGGCTCCAGGGCACAAGACTAGGCTCGAAGAAGTGGGTTTTTCTATGGTAGGGTTATGAGCTCCTAAGATGTCGATGCATGCATTAGGGGTCTCCATGTCTACCATTTTCGGAACTTCTTTTTGTTTTTGAAATTCCTTTGAATGGTGCGCGACAGTTGGCGCACCTTGAAAATCCTCAAGTTTTGGCACAGTTTGTGGGTTTGTGTGTGCAAAGGGGTTATCCAATGCATCTGATGACCCTACATGAAGAAGAGAGTCTTGAGAAGGATGGGTTTCAGGCATACCTCTTTGTGGCTTGTCTACCTTTTCAGGGTGAGAGCAAGCCGATTTCCCGGGTAACTTTGTTTTGAGCCCCCGGGGTTTAACGAGGCGTTTCCTTTCGAAACCTTCCTGTTTTTCACTCTCGTTCCTTTGTAGGGTGTGGACTTCATGTCCCACTGTATGTGTGTGCCTAGAATTAGGACTTTTACTTGAAGTTTTCGAAATTCCAAAATTTTGTTTTTCAATTTTTTGGTCTTTTTCCAAATTTTCAAGATTTTTTTGGTTTTTTGAAATAGAAAAATCTTTTTTTGGTTTTTCTATGGATTTTGAAAAGCTTGAAGTTGTAGGAGTGGACGACTTATCCCTTTGCCGGGATTTGTCTCTAATCTCCAATCCTTCGTTGAGTTTGAGATCGGTTTTCAATTCACGATCTGTATGTGCCCTCGAAGAGCTGCTATGTGTTCGATGGGCTTTAAGCTCCTTGCTTAAAGCATCCATCTTTTGAAATATTTTTTCAATCTCATCGAGCTCTCTTTGGGCTTTATCTGATTTGAAAACCTCTTTTAGTTTACTCAACGAAGATTTTTGTAGCTTTCTATCCATTTTCATGCAATTTTCCTAAGTATGCACGATTTTTTTAAAAAACACTCTTTTTTTCGAAAAATTTGAGTATAACTCATTTGTTTGAAGTCTGCTTAAGTCCCGGGTCCCACCGGGCGTGCCAAATTGTAGACACCGAAAATTTTCACTTGCGGGTTCTTAGGCCTGAAGTGAACCTTTTCGCAATCTACTTCGCTTTATGGGCGTGCCAGCTAGTTTACTTTAACTAGCAAAGTATGTTTTGAAAACAATCTGACTTTTGAAAGGCGATTGTAGGCAAGCGGGATTTTTACGTCGCAGACCTTCTTGCACCGATGCGCAAGGGTCAGTCTGTACGCTTAGAGACTTCGTTTTGAAACAAGTTTAACTCAAAATATATTTTGAATGAAGAAGTGTTTTAAAACCTTTTGAAAACCATGCATTTGGGCGATTTTGACTTTGTAAGGGTTGGACAACCCTAAGTCTTGCACGATTTGATTCGGGTTTGTACGATTCTCAGATTTTAGATCACGTGGATTTGCACGTGCCTAAGTCTTTCTCTTTATCCCTTTATGGGCCACCTAGGTGTGTGTTATGAACACTCCACTACATGGGGCGAATTTGAGTGGGAGTACGGGGCTTGCTTCGATGCAATATGCGTCCTACCTCGTGGTATGGCGTAGATGCAATGCAAACTCACGCTACTCCAAAGGGAAAACCCGAAATTAAAAGGCAATGCCGAAGGGAAATTGCCGAAGGGAAATGACTTGTAAAGTAAATAGCCGAAGGGAAAATATGGCTATATCTTAAGAGCGGAAAGGCTCAATTGTGTAAGTGTGTGTCGTGTATATATTGAAAGACAACGCACACGACTTGAACCTTAAAACCCGAATCTTAAAGACGTAGCCGAAAGAAGTACTTTATATAGAGTATATGTAGGGGCCCTTACTTGGGTCTTGTAAATAAGAGCGAAGGCTCAATGTGTGTGCGTGCTTGAATTGAAAGACTTACACACACGACATGAAATGAAACCCAAATATAAATTGCAGTATGCCTTGACTAAGGTCTTGGGAGTAAGAGCGAAAGCTCAATGTGTGTGAGTGTAGAATTGAAGTACTACGCACACGACATAAATGAAACCCAAATATAACTGCAATAAGGCCTTTACTAAGGTCTTGGGAGTAAGAGCGAAGGCTCAATGTGTGTGCGTGTGGAAAATGGAACGACAACACACACGACTTAATCAAAACCCCCTTGACTTAAAATATATAAATATAACTATATATTAAGGGCTGGTTAGGCCCGTGTGTGTGCAAAAAGTGTACGACTAAGAGCGGAAAGGCTCAAGTGCGCGTGTGTGTGGGTGTGTCAAACCACGTTATTACAATCGGGGGAGACGAAGCTCCTTTACTACAACCCCGTATCAAAATTTAATTGAATATAAAGCAAGTTAATGTAATAGACCAAGTTTAGACACTTACAAATAGCTGGTCCATGTTCAACTTGCTTGCACGTGGGCTCACGGTTCACCTTGGGCAGCCAAGAGGGGGTTATCCTAGGGGGCTTTGAGGGAGGTTCTATGGGGCACGATTAGGGTCTTAGGGGAACTAAGGTTCGGCCAAGACGGGGGCTGTGTAAGGTATGTCCTAGGGTCTGTCCTAGGGTGCAGGTCACGGCCAGGGTGCAGGTTAGGTCGGCAGGGGGGTGGTCAAATCAGCAGGGAGGTGGTCGGGTGGCTGGCGCGGCCGTTGGGCGCCTGGCGCAGCAGACGGGCGCCTGACGCGGCTGCAGTGGCGCGGGGCGCGATGTGGCGCAGGACGCGCTGCGGCGCGGGGCGTGCAGGCAGGCGAGGGGGCGCGCGGCAGGCAGCAGGGAGCGCTGTGGCGCGTGGCGCGGCAGGCAACAGGGGCGCGCGGCAGGACTCAGGGCGCGCGGCAGGCGCTGGTTGCTCACGGCCGGCCGGGGTGAAGTTGTTGGGGTTTGTTAGGGATGGTTTGAGGCGGTTGGGGTTAGGTTAGGTCTAGTTAGGGTTCAGTTAGGGTTAGGTTGGTTCAGTTAGGGTTAGGTTCAGTTAGGGTTAGGTAGGTTCGAACCTAGGCTAGGTTGGGGTTAGGTTTACCTCTTGGAGCCGGTCCTTCTTGGCTTGAGCCCACGTCTCCACGGTTGCAGCCACTTGGTCCAGCCCACCTTGGTTGCAGCCACTTGGTCTAGACCCACTTAGCCCACATGGCTTGAACCCACCTCACCCAATGAGCCCACATGGCTAGGTCTATCACTCCCTCTCTCTCCTCCCAAATATTTGCATGAACCCTTTACATGGACCCCCTCACCTCTATTTATAGAGATTTGAGGTGGGTCTTGGATTTGGGTTTGGGTTTGGGGTTTGGATCCATACCCAAATCCAAACACTATTTGGATCTGGATATTGGATCTCGGATATTTTGAGATCTGTATCCGATCCAAACCCAATATTTTTATGGATACGGATCTAGATATTTTGATCCAGATCCGATCCAATCCAAACACTATTTGGATCCAATCCAAATCCAAACACTATTTGGATCGACCCAAACACTATTTGGATTGACCCAAATCCAAACACTATTCATTACATGGATTTGGATCTGGATATATATGGTCCAGATCCAAATCAAAATTTCTTCGGACAGTCCTTCTTGGCTTCTCGAGGCGAACGATCTGTGCGGGCACTGGCTTCATCAGCGCTCCGTCTGGTGCTGGGTTTTCCCCAACTTTGTCGTCCGGACTCCGTCTCGCCGTTCTGGACTCCGTTGAGCTTTTCATCAAATGGGCTCTGCTTTCTTTTGTTTTTTTATCAGGGCGTGGCTTCTGAAGCTCTGGGCTTGAATCCTCTTCGGGCCTAGGGTCTTCTTTTGCCTTCTGTACCTATTTTCACATTTCAAAACAGGTCGTCGTTTTGGCTCAAACGAGCTTTTTGGTGTTTTGAGAGTTTTTGAAAAATAGAAGATTTGGGGTGTTTACAATAACATAATGCATCCACAAGAAGCCCGTACTCCATTTGAAGATGGCAGCTCACAAGGATGGTCCCTATGTTGCAAAGGGGCATCATCAATATTGGTAAGTTGATGTTAAGGAAGGAAAATTAGTAGATTCTATAAATGCCCAATACTATGTGTGGGGTCTACTTTAAATTCCATTTGAAAAGATTTTGAAAATAGAACTCTTTTGAATTTCTGGAAAGAAGGACCAAAGATGGATTATGTGACTCCAAATTAGGGAATTGATACTTTATGAAAAGTGGAGTTTCCAAAAATTATTTGGTAACATGTCAAAAATCTTTTACTTACCAAATGAGGCCTAATTCAAAATAGCAAGGTGCTTTCAAATGGTAGGTGCTATTAGGAAATAGGACAATCTTGGCTGGATTGATTATCTAAAGGGATGAGTTGTATTCCCCATTTCGCTTCTCTCCAAAAAAGGAAAATTGGCAATATTCAAAAGAAAAAGAAAAAGAAAAAGAGAATACTAAAACTCTTCGAAAAAGAAGTCTTCCCCGAATAGACCGAGGGAATACAAAAACTTCTTAAAAAGGAGTCTTCTCTTTGAAAGAAAAAGGAAAAGAGAATGCAAAAACTCCTCCAAGAAGAAGTCTTCCCCGAATAGACAGAGGGAATACAAAAACTTCTTCAAAAGAGGTCTTCTCTTGAAAAAAAAAAAAAGAAAAAAAGGAAAAGCCAAAGCTCAAAAGAGCAATTTTCCATCTCGTTGCCTTAAACCCCGAGACACTTCAGAAGGGACCGCGAGTAATTCTTTTCCAAATCTCCATAGCTCATCCCGATGGAGAAAAGTTCACCTTGAAAGTCCTAGAGTAGGAATAGGACCTATTTCATATGAATTCATGTTGTTTGAGAATTAGAATTCGTTAGGTAAGAAAGGGAGCTTTGAAATGTTATTCAAAAACTTTCTATAAAACCTCTACTTATTAGTGGGTATTAAAACCTGAGTGAAGGGAAGTGTAAGAAATTGTAAGTCCTTTTTGATAGAAACCAAAAAGGAGTTCTCTTTTTGAAAAAAGAATTTTGAAAATCTTAAACATCAAAAGAAACTGGGACCCTTGCTTGGGGCAGCTGGCCATCATAGGCTTCTTCTCAAGTTCTCAAATCAAAGGTATGGGTCTCTAAACATCCGTTTTATTCATTCACATACATGAATGCATTCATAAAGTGGTTGTTCATGCATGATTGCCCCAGGAATAGGAGCTCTTACCAAATCCCTTTTTGCTAAGAATCCAAGGAAATAGATGTTATGGAATAAAGAATGATTCCATACTCTCAAGGCAAATTTGGGAAGAAAGGCAAATGGGTGTTTTCTTCTTTGTCATTATCGAAATAAATTTGAGATAATGCCAAAGAGGGGCATCTGTAGACACCCAAAATTTTCTTTTAAAATTCTTACCTTTTTAGGAAAGTAGCTATTTTTGGTAATTTTGGGTTTTCGAAGGAAAAAGGCACTAAACGAGTTGTTTCGGTACCAAAATTTTATAGAAGCTTTAAAATGATGAAAGAATACTTTCCTTTCTGAAAATTTCGAATTTTGACAAGATTGGATGAAAATGACAATTTTGCCCCCGGTATGGAAAAAGCAGGATTTCGTTTCTTTAAAAGTTTTCTGTTGATAAATTTGTTTTAAATTTTGCCGTTTGAAAAGAAACAGGCATGTATAAGACAATTTGACACCTGAAAAGGCAGGTGGGTGCCCAAAAAGGAGAGCGGGCATCAAAAAGGGAAAGTGAGCTTCCCAAAAAGAAAAGTTCATATTCGAAAAGAAATCAGTTGCCCGAGGGAAAAGTTGATGTTATCAAAGGAAAGGAAAGATGAAAGCAAGAACGATAGCTTCCGAAAAGCAAGGTTTGGTATCGAACACCTTTCGTAACATGTCCATGTTATGCTTGGATGTCAAGGTAATTAGTGTATTGATATGCATCAATTTTGCATTGTCATATGTTACTGTTATGTTACTTTTATGTTAAGAACAGTGTTAATGTTTTCAACACTCATGAGGGAAATCTAGCGAGCATGATGGTTGGTTTTCAAAAACGTAACATGGGTTACTTAACACTTTCATAATAGGTAGGCACGTAACATGTAACAAAACACTTTCACTGCAAATGTGCAAATAACAGTGGATTGTTTGAATACTCTTATACGTTTGGTATTAGGAGATTCAGTTGGGATCATCATGTGGAACCATCAGTTCCTTAGAAGTGGTTATTTATAGCGTTTTGTTTATGTTATGTGTTCAGTTCCCTCAGGTTAAACTCCTGAGTTAGTCTTGTGACATAACGAAATTGTTCTCATCAGAACACATCTCGAAGTTCAATACAACAAGCTGTATCTAGGAATATAAAGCATTCGGTGCATGAGTTCATATTCAAACGATTGTTTTCAAGTCCTCTTTTGTTTAAGAAAGAACTAATCTTCAAGGTGATCAAGTCCTAGTTTCAAAAGGAAATTCTGCTGTGCTGCGGCTCCACATCGTTATGTGCAGATCAATACATTGTAACACCAATGAGGAACTCAGTAATGGAAGCCGACATTTGAGTATTCCTACAAAAGAAAGAGGAGGCATTAGATCCAGGACATTACGATGAATGGAACTGATGATTCCGACCAAACTCCAGCACGGCATGTTATGGATGAACTAGGATCTGTTTTGATGGCATATGATGAACCCAAAGATGCTGACATCCTTTGGACAAGTTTCTGAATAGATGAAGAAGTCAAGAGTACTATCAGGATCAAAGAACCTATACCAGATGGCTTTCATGGAAAGTGGAAAGACAGTATCCATCAACCAATTTCAAGTTAAAGGTGTAAGATGGATTATAAAGCTTGGTGGATCATTTTGCCGATGAGTTCAATGCCCAGGTGGGAAACAGGGTTGATGTAAGAGAGTTCTTAAGGCAACGGTTAAATTAAAGAAGCGAGTTAAGCGCACCAAAGAAATCTAAAGTGCCAATACGATAGCACCTATATCAGAGGAATCTCTATATGATGATCGTGATTTCAGGAGTACTATTACCCATGAGAAGTTTGAAGAACTATGTGGAGATCTATGAGAGCAATCTCTGATCCCTGTAAATAAAATTCTGAAACATTCAGGTCATCATTTCGCTACACAAACTCCACGACAATATGAAAAAGGTTGTTCTTTCTCTTGGGATGAAGTAGTGGAAACAACTGACAACTTCCAAAAGGTCATCGGCAATGGAGGTTCTGCCACTGTATATTATGACAGACTTATAGATGGCCAAGAGGTTGCAGTCTAGATATTGAAAGGAACCAGGTCAGAAGAAACCAAGGAGTTTGCTGCTGAGATTAAGTTGTTGATGAAAGTGCATCACAAATATTTAGCTCCCTTTGTTGGTTTCTGTAATGAAGATAAAAACATGATCCTAATCTATGAATACCTACATAATGGAAACCTTCAACAACTAATCTCAGGAGGTGAAGTCAATTGGAAACGACAGTTGCAGATTACACTCAATGCCGCAACCGGGTTAGAATATTTGCGTTCAGGATGCAGGCCACCAATCATACATAGATATGTTAAGCCAGGCAACATCCTTTTGAATGAAAAAAATGGAGGGTAAAATAGTAGATTCTGGACTAGCAAAGATTTGTGCTACTGAAGACGTAACACACATATCAACAGCAGTTGCAGCAACACCCTCTTCAGCAACTTTTGCCGATCCATCAAGACAGCAAACTTACCAATTGCAGCTCCTAGTAGCTACACTTGCCAATCACGTTCCCATCCCCATCCTGGCAGGAACGCCATGCCACAGTTGCTGCCAAAAACCCACGTTACACAACAGATACTTACCTTGCCAATGAACAACTCCTTATTCCAAATTCAACGTGAAGCAGCTCCACAAATCCAGCACCAACTTACCATGTTGAACCACATCAAGCCTCATCCAATTCCATGCTGGTGGTTGAATTTAGCAACTAACTACAGCAAGCAGTTGCCAGAACCAGCAGCACTTCCCAAATACGATTTTTGCAGCAGAAAGTTGCCAAAAAGTTGCTTTGTTCAGCAAGGAAGTTACCTTGCCCAATTCTTCACCCAAGAGGCATCCTTTAGCCTATAAAAGGAGCCTCAAGGATGCTGCAAAGGGATCCTCTAGTCACCACAAAGCATCAATCCGGGGGAGCCAAGTAATGACAACAAATGGCTGCAAACGGGAGCTCCGCAAGTATACAACTACTCTAGGTCGATACACCTAAGCAGAATGCCGGTAAAACTTTTTTTGTATAAAACCCCACCCAGAATGGTGTATCGGGTCGAAATCTTACGAATGAATGCCTTATCTTTGGATGTGGCATCCTCGGTGAATCCCCCATTTTCTAAAAATTATTTTATGTCCTAAAACCAGGGTTTTTCAATAGACTCTAGGTTGTTTTGGCAAATATCCAAGTCGTGTGTGGATGGGTGGGGCGCATGCCATATTTCCAAAGATCTGGTCCCTGAAATGGGATCGACCTTCAGGGTTGAACCCAAGGAGGAGAGGGCATCAGCGATGCCATTGTCCTCTCTTCCTACGTGTGTGAGCTTACACGACTGGAAGGATTGGACCAGTCGAGTGGCCAACTCGTGATATGGAAGTAGTTTCTCATTACGTACTTGCCAAACTTTTAAAACCTGGTTTATGACAAGGAGCGAATCTCCAAAGACCTCGATGCATGATGCCCCTAGATTTTTCGAAATCCTTAAGCCTTGTATGAGTGCTCCATACTCAGATACGTTGTTGGAACATTCGAAATCTAAGCAGACTGCTATGGGAATCTTGCCCTTTTCAGGGGAGATTAGGATGACCCCAGCACCAGCCCCTCGTTGGTTTCGTGCCCCATCGAAGTGCATCTTCCACACTTGGTTTTCGAAAGAATTTGCCAAAATATGGTTTTGAAAATGGTTTTGCAATATGCCTTCATCAGGCATTTCGACAAGAGTGGGATATGCGTCCTCTAAGGGGAATTCAGCCACGTAATCTGCTAGGGCTTGCCCCTTAATGGAGATCTGGTGATGGTATCTCAGATCATACTCCATTAGAAGGAGTTGCCATTTGCCCAATCTACCCGTGAGAATGGGTTTTTCGAACAAGTGCTTGATTGGATCAAGCTTAGACACTATCCAGATCTCATGATCTAGGAAATAGTGTCTGAATTTCTGGCAGGCCCAGACTAGGGCCAAGCACGTCTTCTCCATGGCTTGATAATTTCGTTCATAAGCCAAGAGAGTTTTCGAAATATAGTAGATGGCATACTCCTTATGGGTGTCATCCTCGTATTGAGCCAACAGGGCTCCTAAAGCATTTGAATGCACGGAGATGTATAATAAAAGGGGTTTTCCTTGCTTTGGAGGATTCAAAACGGGGGGATTAACCAAGTATGCCTTCAGTCTCTCGAAGGACTTTTGGCATTCGTCATCCCATAAGAATTGCGTGCCCTTCCTCAACAGTTTGTTGAAGGGTTCGCATCTAGTTGCCAGATTCGATATGAATCGGCGAACGGATTGTAAGCGACCCTGGAGGCTACGGATTTGGGTGAGATTGGAGGGCGGAGCCATGTCTATGATGGCTCGACACTTAGAGGGGTCGACTTCTATTCCCCTTTGGCTCACCATAAAGCCTAGAAGCTTCCCTGATTCTACCCCGAACACACATTTTTGAGGGTTTAGCTTTACTTTGTAAAGCCTAAGCCTTTCGAAAATCTTTTGTAAACATTCGATATGGGTGCATCGGGTTTTGGATTTTGCCAAGAGATCATCTACATACACTTCTACAAGCTCATGAATATGATCATGGAAGATCGTGGTCATGGCTCGTTGGTATGTTGCGCCGGCATTTTTCAAACCAAAGGGCATGACTGTATAGCAGTACGTGCCCCATGGGGTTGTGAAGGCGGTCTTACCCTGATCTCGTGGGCTTAGTTTGATTTGATTATAGCCTGAATAGCCATCCATGAATGAAAACATTTCATGATTTGCAGTACTATCGACTATCAAATCTATGTTTGGTAAAGGATAATTATCCTTTGGAGTGGCTTTATTCAGGTTTCTGAAATCGATGCATATTCGAATTTTCCCATTGGTTTTTCGAACCACAACGATATTTGACAACCAATCAGAATACGCAATGGGTTTTATAAATCCGGCTTTTAGCAGATCTTCTAAACCCTCTTTGACTTGCGTGTGTACATTCGGGTGTATTTTCCTAAGCTTCTGCTTTATGGGTTTTACACCTGCATCTAAGGGAAGACGATGTTCGACAATGCTGGGATCTATGCCCGGCATGTCTTCATACGTCCATGCAAACACATCTAAATAGGTTCATAGAAATGCAATGAATGCTAACTTTTCAGTTTCATGCAAGCATGCGCCTATTTTGATGGTTTTGGGATTGGAATCATCCCCTAGGTTCACCTCTATGAAATCTCCTCCTACTGATTGGGAAGGTCTTTCAAAATCGAGAATTTTATGAAATTCTGGGAGCTCAGAAGTGGGATCTTCCTCAAGGGGATCCACTTCTGGGCTTTGATCATTCTCGTGGGCTATAGACCCGAGGGAATTTGATGCGTGGTTTTCAAAATGACCTGGTTTTGTACTTGGATTTTCAAGTGATTTCAAAATCTTTGGTCTGGCTATGTAGACGACGTTTCTTTCGAAATCCTTTTCTTTTGCCAAAGTCTTACCAGGAGCAGCTATGTACAAAATCTTTTTGGTATTTTCCAAATTTTTGATTTTTTTGGGTTTTTGTAAAACAAGAACTTTGGGAACTATACAAAGCACTCTTTTTTCGAGTTTTTGTTTTTCCATTGTTTTTGGTTTTTCTTGTTTTTTGATTTTTTTTTATTTTAAGTTTTTCAAATGTTTTTGGTATTTTTAGAAAAAGGGATCTTCCGTCATACCTACAAAGGGAAAACACTACGGGTTAGACTCGGAATAGGAGGTCTAAATCGTAGGTCTCTTTTAAGGCAGGCTCCGGGGCACCCTTGACCCAGGTGGTCATAGGGGGTGGCCCCGGCGGTATTCGGGGAGTATAGCCGATCCCATATCGGCTTGGGTTGGCCCTAGGAAGGATGGGCTCTAGGAGACCCTGGTTCTGTGCCCCTAAACTCTTGTAGGGCGTGTAGCCCATGTTCAACAACATGTTCCATGACTTTTTGTTTTTTGAAAAGTTTTGATACAAGTCGTGGTCCTGGAACATGCTATCGTCCATATTAGGCTCGTATGGCCTCTTGTTCAGGGGCTTTGGAAATAGGGAACGCTTGGGTTTTCCTAGGAGGATTAAAGTCGGGAGGGGGCCTGCTTTGGGTGACCCCTTCACACATACAACCTTCCTAGGTTTGTTCAACACGAGCCAAGGTGGCTCAACCATAATTTGCCCCAGGTTAGCCTCATGGGCCTGGGAGCTTGATAAACAAGGGGAGTTTATGATCCCCTGAAGCTGTGGGTAACTCTCACCTAGGATCACTACGACCTGGTCCCTAAAAGGGATCTTGACACACCTGTGGAAGGTGGATGGCACAACGCACAAACTGTGTATCCCGGGCCTTCCCAACAACAGGTTATAATGGGGGTGGATGTCCAAGACATGGAACACCCCCGTGTGTTCGATCCCTCCCGTTTCCATTAGGAGTTCGATGGATCCTAAAGGTCTAGATGCATTCCCATCGTATCCAGTGATAACGATGGGGCTTGGGTTCACTGAAGTCAAGGTAACTCCGATTTTGTACGCCACATGAAGTGGAAGGATGTTGAGCCCTCCTCCACTATCGACTAGGCACCTGTCTAGAGAGTGGTTGTTTAGAACCACCTCGATATGCAGGGCCTGGTTATGGGTTTCGTAGGGTCTATCTACATCATCTTCCGAGAAAGTGATGGGCGATTTTGCTCCTAATAAAGCCACTTGGGCAGACAAGGATTCCGGACTTATGTTCAAATCAACCTTGGCCCTTTCTAGAATTTTCTCTAATACAAGTCTATGCCTAGGCGAGGTTTTTATAAGCTCTAGGATAGACATGTGAATAGGAATCTTTGAAAGGTGGTTTTCGAAGTCATAAGGATTTAGGATGACTTTGTCCTTATCTGCTTTTGGAAGAACACTAGGGATACATGCTTTTGAGGGGCCAGGCACACTGACCACCTTTTGAGCACCTTGAAGGTGCGGGGGTTGATAGATCCTCCCGGATCTAGTGACTTCCCCCACGACCAGCCTAGAGTTCGTGCTAAACTTGGCTCTAAGGATGAGCTGAGGAGAACCTTGGATTCTCAAAACTGGTTTTACCGGGGTTTCCACCTTTGGTGGTCCCCGAATGGCGACTTGGGCGGGCCTCTTGTATAGTACAAGGATGGGCGCACAAGTAGGTCGACCAAGTTCTGGCTTTCGCGCTAGTTCCTTGGAAATGGTGAGGGTACATACCTCCTTTCCTTTCCCACTGCCACTGGTGTGTTTGGGAAAGGGTTCCTTGAAGATAGCTTGAGGTGGCTCAGGTTCCGCAGTGACCTGGAGCCGGCCTTCTGCTATCAAGTTCTCAATTTTATTTAAGAGAGAGAAGCAGCGTTTGGTATCATGGCCTTTGAGCCGATGATACTTACAAAATCGGTTTAAATACCCCCCTTTGGAAGTGACTCCTTCGGGGATTTCAGGGAGTTCTATCATGCCCTGGGCAAGTAGGAGGTCTAGGACCTCCGACACATGTTGCCCCAGCGGAGTATACTCCCGTTTTTCAACCGGTTTTTGAAAATTGCGTTCCCTCTTATTTTCTAATTTTTCAAAATTTTTGGAAGTGCCTGCCGTGCCTAGATCCAGCCGGACATTGGCGATTTTATGGGGCTTTGCCCCTTTGTCCGTCGTGGGCAGCCCATATGCGATGGGCTTTTCCAAACAGGTTTTTGGAACGACACTTCCTTTCCATAAGTGATCGTATGTCCCTTTTCGCAAGTTGGTTTCGAAAAGGGAGGCCTTTTTGATCAACTTATGGAAAGTTGAAATCTCATGGAGCGAGAGAAGGGTTTTTAACTCGCTTTTAAAATTATCTAGGATGAGCATTACTGCGCATTCTTCAGATATGGGCTCTCGCACTTGGCCCAAAAGCGACCTCCATCTTATAATGAAGGCATGTACGTCTTCGTTCATGCCTTGCTTTGTATCCCTTAAGGTATTCAGAGTCGGCGTGACTTCTACATTGTGTGCAAATCTTTGCATGAAGCAGTTCGCTAACTCTTCAAAAGTAGCGAACTGGCTTAAGTCGTAGGAAGCTAGCCATTTGGCAGCTGTACCTTTAAGGGATAAAGGGAACCAATACACCCATTTCATCGAGTCCTTTTTCTTTTTATGGGCTCGACGCGAGAAAAGCTGCAAGTGAGACCTAGGGTCTCCCATGCCATCATACCGATGGAAGTTCGGTATTTCATCGTCATTGTCTGTTTCGTAATCCACAGGAAGGAAATCAGACAGGGCGTAGTTTCTTTTCTCTTTATTCTGCCCTTTCAGCAACTACTGTAGGGCTTTACGGTCCTTTTGTGTGAAGGACTCGTGGTATTGGTTGCCTTCCATTACGGAGGCTTCTTTGTGCTTGCGAGGTTTTTCAGATTTCTTTTTAGGCCTTTGTTCACCGTACGATGAACATGAATCGCCTACTTCAGCCTCTTGGCTAAGAGCATCGATTTTGGCCTCAAACTCCCTTCTCAAGTCCTCGATTTCATCTAGTTTTATTTTGTTTTTGAAAATCCTCCTAGAGTGAGAACTTGATGCACATGAGCCTTGGCTCGACACTTCACTTGGATTTGATTTTGACATGCTTTTCAAGCTTTTTCAAAATGTCCTAAGTACAGCAAAGAAAACAAGTTAAAATGACACCTTTTTACAAAATTTTCGCAAGATTTCTACTTAAAAACTCGATTTTTGAAAGGCTCACGTCCCACCGGGCGTGCCAATCTCTGTAGACGCGCGAAAATTCCCGCCTCTCGCCTTTTTAGGGCTCAGAGCAGATCCTCTCGTGTGTCTAAGGCCTATGTATGCAAACAGGGCATGCTAGCTAGCTTACCTAAGCTAGCGAAGATATTTTTAACACTGACTTCTAAACGTGGCGACTGTGAGCAAGTAAGCTCTTGTCGTCGCAGACCTTCTTGCACCGATGCGCAAGGGTCAGTCTGTACGCTTTGCAAAAATCGAGTTTTGGGATTGAAAATCTACGAAGCGGTTCGAGGTGTCTATTTCGGGTCTTTTAAATGCGATTGCATGTTTTAGATCACGTGGATTTGCACGTGCCTAAATCTTTTCTTTTATCCCTTTTCGGGCCACCTAGTTTGTGTGTTATGAACACTCCACTACATGGGCGAATTCGAGCGGGGCTTGCTTTGATGCAATATGCATCCTACCTCGTGGTATGGCGTAGATGCAATGCAAACTCATGCTACTCCAAAGGGAAAACCCGAATATAAAGACAATACTGAAGCGAAATAACCGAAGGGAAATGACTTGTAAAGTAAGTGCCGAAGGGAGATATGTATATGAGCCCTTACTCGGGTCTTACAAATAAGAGCGAAGGCTCAATGTGGGTGCGTGCTTGAATTGAAAAGACTTACACACACGACATAAAATTAAACCCCAAATATAAATTGCAGTATGGCCTTAACTAAGGTCTTGGGAATAAGAGCGAAAGCTCAATGTGTGTGAGAGTGCTTGAATTTGAAGTACTACGCACACGACATAAATGAAACCCAAATATAACTGCAATAAGGCCTTTACTAAGGTCTTGGGAGTAAGAGCGAAGGCTCAATGTGTGTGAGAGTGCTTGAATTGAAAGACTTACACACACGACATGAAATGAAACCCAAATAGTATAGGTCGGCCCTTACTTGGGTCTTTCAAATAAGAGCGAAAGCTCAATGTGTGTGAGAGTGCTTGAATTGAAAGACTTACTCACACGACATGAAATGAAACCCAAATAGTATAGGTCGGCCCTTACTTGGGTCTTTCAAATAAGAGCGAAGGCTCAATGTGTGTGAGTGCTTGAATTGAAAGACAACGCACCCAACTTAAGCAAAACCCTTCGAAAATGAAAGTATATGTATATACTTATGTATTATGGGCTGATTAGGCCCGTGTGTGTTCAAAATCGTGCACAACTAAGAGAGTGCACGTGTGTGGGTGTGCCAAGCCACGTTATTACAAGCGGGGGGAGACTATGCTCCATTATTACAACCCCGTATCAAATTGAATCTCAAGCAAGTATACAACTAAAGACCGAGTTTAGGCACTTACGAGTAGCTGGTCCGTAGAGGCCTTGCTTGAGCGTGGGCTTGGCCTTCGCCTTGGGCTGCAAACGGGAGCTCCGCGAGGGTGAATGACAAAGGGTGCTGGCCGGCTGCAAGTGGGGCGCGGGATAGGCGCCTTGATGGTGGCCGGCTGCAAGTGGGTGTCGCCTTGGTGTGGGGGAATTAAAAGGGCTGGGCAAGGAAGTATGTGGGGTCACTAAGAGAGTATAGAGTGTTAGGGAATATGGACCTAAGGGGAGCTTAAGGGAAGGTCGAGTGGGACACCTAGGGGAAAAAGGGGTGGCTGGCCGAATGGAAGGGATAGTCGGTTGGAGTGGCCGACTAGGGAGATGTGGTGGTGGCGGGCTGCTAGGATGACTAAGGCTGGAGTATGGGAAGGTAGCTAGTTAGGTGATGGGGCTAGGTGGTAGTGGGGATAGTGGGTGTAAGGGAGTGTTATGGGCAGGTCTTAGGAAGTTTAATAGGGTGGCCGGGTGTAGTTAGGGGAGTTAGGTAGTGGCGAATGGCTGGGGCGGCTAAGGTTTGGCCAAGTGGGAGTGGTGGCGGCGAGTGGTTGGGAGTGGAGGTAAGGTGGTGGTATGGTGGGTGGCTGGGAGTGGAGAGGGAGTAGAGAAGGAGCTAGGTAGGGTGTGGGGTACTTACCGAATGGAGAGAAGATGGCACTCGGCTGGAAGGAAACTGGGCTGGTAGTGAGGCTCGGCCGGGAGGTGGTGGAGATGGCGGTGCAAGTGGTGGTGGGATGGAGAGATGGTGGTGGTGCAGGTGGAGCAGGTGGAGCAGGTTGGGCTGGGAAGTGGGGTCCCGGCTGGGCTTGGGGAAGGCGATTGGATCGGATAACCCGCCCCCAAGGGGGGGGTTTATATAGGGATGGGTAGGTCGGTTAGGGCTGGGTTTGGGGTAGTGGTTAGGTAGGTAGGGTGGTATGAAGATAAGGTGGGCTGGAAAGGGTTGGGCCAGATATTTTAAATACTAATGGTTTGGGTAGATTGTGGGCTAGGGGTGGTTTAGGGGTTTAGGGCTAGGTTAGGTGGTTGGGTTTTAGGGTGAGGTTTAGTGAGCTAGGTTAGGTGATTAGGCTAGGTTTAGGCTAGGTTTAGGGAAATTAACCTAGGTTTAGAGAAGGATTAGGGAAGTGGGTTAGGTGATTAGGTTGGGATTAGGCCGGGATTAGGGAAGTGGGTTAGGTGATTAGGCTCAGATTAGGGGTGGATTAGGGTGGGAGGCTAGGATTAGGTGTTTTGGGTTAGGTTTAGGTGAAGGAGCTCCCTTTGCATGGCCCATAGACCTTAACCACCTCATGTTGGTGCAGCCCTAGGTTAGGTTTTGGCTAATTACAAGCTTAAACCCACTCAATTAGGCTAACCCACATGATTAACCCCAAACTTGACACACAAGTCAAGCTTAATTACAACACTCTTGATATCATCCATCCCCACTCTCTCTCATGCCCATAATCCCACGTGAAATTCAAGTGGGCCCCACCTCCATTTATGAGAAGGTGATGTGGGCCATGGATATGGATATTGGATTGGATCTCTGGATCCAAATCCAAATCCAAGTCCACAGATGGGTTTGGATTGGGATCTGGATATATATGGTCCAGATCCAATCCAAACTGAACTCTGACTCCTTCGAGCTGGGTTCGAAACGGACGATTTGTGCGGGGCCTGACAGCATCAGTACTCCGTCTACGTTGGGTCTTCGCCAACATGGTCGTCCGCCTCCGTTTCTGCCTTCCGGAGATGATTTCAAATGACATTTTGATAATAACAGGGTCTTGGACGTTCAAGATCCTGGGGGTATGGATGTGATACAAGAGTTGCTGTGCCGGGCTCGACATGTTCTCCGGTTCCGGGCTCTTCTTAGCTCTCCTGGTCCTGTCTTGATCGGGCCAAGCTGCTTCGGGGTTTCAAAAACGTGTTTTAAAAGGTTTTTAAAAGCTATATTATATATTTTTGAAATACAGAGTTTAAAACGTATGTACAAGGTTGTCTGGAAGGCTCCTGGGTTTCCAGACTCAAAAATGACCCTTTGGGGCTGCTTGTACAAAACCCGGTTTGTTTAAGAAATTCGTGGGATTTCGGGGTGTTTACATGAGTCTAACCCATAGTGTGTGCATGTTTACATGAGCATCATGCATTGCATTTTAAAGTCATATATTTGCATGAACAATATCGGGTGTAGACATCATCTTAGAACTCAAGTTTAAGGTTTGTGTTAAGCCAAAGGGGCATGAGAGTTGACCCCTAAGTATCGAGCCATCATAGGCATGTCTCCATATGAATCAAATCTGAAACCTCAAGGTTAATTCCAGGCCAACAAGATGCTACTCTCTCAAATAGGCTTTTGAAAACGGGTTAAAAATTTGCACGATAATTTCCAAAAAGCTTTCGAAAAGTTTATGGTAAATCCTCTAATTTTCAAAACCTCCAAAGTAAAGCTTTACATTCCAATTCATGCGAATGCATTGGGTGTTTTACTTGATAAATGTGAAGATGATATCCCTAGGAAGTATGCCATTTTCGAAAACTCTATTGGCATGTGAAAGAAATCACCAAGCCATAGAGAAAATCGTGCTTGGTATAGGCTTCCAAAATTGAGACATTATTCCCCATGTCATGAAAGAGGAATAATGCCGATTGAACCAAGCACTTGTTTGAAAATCCTATCCTAACGGATAGGCTATATAAATGGCAGCTCCATTAAAGGGACAAGCCACTAGATCATATGGCTGAATTGCCTCTTGAGATACACATTCCATACTTGATTAAATGCCCAATATTTTGTAAATGAATTTCAAAACCATACTTTAACAAATTGTTTTAAACAAACTCAAGTATGGAAAATGTATTTTGATGGGACAAAGAATAAAGGGGCAGGTATAAGAATCATCTTCATATCTCTCGAGAAATACCAAGTGCCATTCAACTAGATTTTACATGTTCAAATGATGTTGCCAAGTATGAAACACTCATACAAGGCCTAAAAAATTTCGAAAATCTAGGGTCTCATGCATTAAAATCTTTGGAGATTCTATGCCTTTATAAACCAAGTTTTAAAAATTTGGCAAGATGAAAACTCATCAAGAATTGGCCATTGGAGTGATCGGCTTTTTAAAAATATGCATCATTGGCACTCACGATTTGGAATGCTTGCCAAAATGACCAAAATTGTATTAAAAAGCCTTGGTTTCAAGACATTGAAATTTTTTAGAAAGGGAGGATTTCCCAAATTTACTTCTTCAAAAGATCAAAGTTTTGATTGAAAAAATTTTAACCCTACATATGACTTTGAAAAGAAAAATTTTCAGCATCTTGTTGATATAAAAACCTTGGTAAGGTTAGAATCAGTACATAAATTCCATGATGGAAAACATGGAGTTCATGTCAATACCATATGATGGCCATGAAATACTTAGGGTTGGTTATTGTTAGTCCACCCTTAAGCAAAGATTCGTTATGATCATGTTAGAAATGTCGTAAATGTCAAATGCATGAGCCATCCATATCCCATCGTCCATCTTACATGCCATAAAGAAATTCCATAGCCCATTCACTTTGAGGCCGTGTGATATCACTCATCTCCACCAAACTAGGGGCATTGAAAATGCATCCCCTAGACACTTTCATGGAGATTCAAGTTCATAAAAATGTGTATCTCCATCATATCATGTAGAAGACATTTCATATTGTCATCATTTCATAAAGCATGTATTTCCATTGTATATGTCGTGCATCACACACCCAAAGAGGCCCGAAAAGGTGGCAGTCCAAGTAGGAATGTCCCCAAAAATCGATGATACATGTTGATTGATTGATATTGTGGGTAGAAATTTAGTAGACCCCAAAAATGTCCAATAATTGAAAGGGTCTATGATAAATTCTTTTGGAAAAGATTTTTAAAATTGAGCTCCTTCGAAACTTCTTGAAAGAAAGATCAAGATTGATTGTATGACCCCGAATGAGGGAATTGATGCTTTACGAAAAGTAAAGTTTTCAAAATCAAATTTGTGACATTTCAAAAATCCTTGGCTCACAAAATGAAGCCTTGTTCAAAATAGCAAAATATTTTCAAATGGTAGATGCTATTAGGAAATGGGATGATCTTGGTTGAATCAAGTAACCAAAGGGATAAGTTTTCCCCCTATTTTACTTCTCTCTCCAAAAAGGAAAATTGGCAATGTTCAAAAGAAAAAGAAAAGACATAGAGAATACAAAAACTCCTCGGAAAAGAAGTCTTCCCCAAAAAGAAAAGGGAATACAAAAACTTCTTCAAAAGGAGTATTCTCTTTGAAAGGAAAAAGAAAAGAGAATGCAAAAACTCCTCCGAGAAGAAGTCTTCCCCGAATAGACAGAGGGAATACAAAAACTTCTTCAAAAGAGTTATTCTCTCAAAAAATGAGGAAAAGAAAAAAAGAAAGAAAAAGGAAAAAACCAAAGCTCAAAAAGAGCAATTTTCCGTCTCTTTGCCTTAAACCACGGGACGCTTCAGAAGGGACCATGGTAACTCTTTCCCATGTCCCCATAGCTTATCCCAATGGAAAAAGGTTCAACCATGAAAATCCTAGAGTAGGAATAGAGTCTACTCATTTGGATTTCATTTTGTTTGAGAATTAGACTTTGTTAGGTGAGAAATGGAACTTTGAAATGTTTTCCAAAATTTCCTAGCAAAAACCTCTACCAAGTAGTAGGTGTCGAAACCCAAATGAAGGGAAGTATGAAAAAGTGGAAGTCCTTTTGATGGAAGATAAAAGGAGTTCCTTTTGAAAAGTTTTTGAAAACCCAAAATGTCAAGAGACATGGAAAAATTCTGCTTGGGGAAGCCGACTTTCAAAGGCTCTCTCCAAGCTCGAAAACCCCAAAAATTGACTCTCCCAAAAAGCTCACCTCACTCATACCATGCATGCATTCAGAAGTCATTCATGCATGATCGTGTCCCATATAGGAAAAAAGTCCCTTTTGGCTGAAAATCCCTCTCCTGAGATCCAAGAAAAGGAGTTTACGAAATGAAGGATTGATTTATATTCTCAAGAAAATTTGGGAAGTAAATCCATAAAAGGGTGTTTCTTCTTTGCCATTATCCAAATCAATTTGGATTAATGCCAAAGAGGGGCATCTGTAAACACCCAAAAAATTTCAAATATTTTCAAAAACTCCTAAATTTTGAAAGCCAATTTAAAGCCTTTATGAACCTTTAAATTCAAAACCCCAAATTTTAAAGTTTAAGCCTTTTGGGGAATATTTCAAAATAAAGATTTTAAATTCAAACAACTCATGAGTTTTTGAAGCAGATAAACAGGTGAGACCCAATCTTGGATCCACATCGATTCCCAAAAAGCAAAGAAGATAAAGTTGGAGCATATTAGAATCAAGATCAAATTCTAAAGCTTATCCGAAACCAGGAGAAGATCGAGCTTATCCAGGACCCAATTCAAGCTCATCCAATTCAAGAACATTTCAAGTTGAACTCGAGACCATGGTGAAGTCGTATGGAATCAAAATCAAAGTGGAGCCGGATCATTCAAAGAATCAAATACCAAATGAGGCATTGAATCGGAAGAGCCTAATTAGGCATACCCGGCCACTACTTGGTATCAAGTTCAATACATGTTAGGACAAAACATTAGACAAGCTTGAATCGGCTACACCCAAAGACTAAGTCGGCTGCAACTAGGCCCAGCCCACATGGGCTGGTTCAAGTCAACAAGAGGGACCACATATAGCTGGGCCAAATTGGATCAAGAACCAACAAGGAGCTGGTCCAATCCGCCCCATGGAAGGGGCTAGAAACCAGCCCCCTTGGCCTATAAAAGGGGCCAAGGGGGGAGCAAATTGGAGGAGCTTGGGTTATCTTCATCTCTCATCAAAATTTTGGGGAATTGGGGCTGGAAAAGAGGGCCTGCACAAGGGAAAATTGTGGGCTGCAAGTGAAGGGAAAGAGAGGGGAAAAAGAGGGTAGACATAGGAGGGAGAGTGCGGAATATAGAAGGAAGAAGAAGAAGGGCTGGCCGGATTCCACTCTTGGAATTCCGGCCGATCAGAGACAAAAGTTGTAAGTACTTCTTCCTTTGTTTTTAAAACCTTCTTCCATATTAATTCAATTGAATTGGGGTTGTATCAATGGAGCAAAGTCTCTCCCCACGTTGTAATAGTGAGTAGATTTGATGCCCTCATTTACATTTGCAGAATTTTCACTATTGCACATACGCACTCCACATGTTTGCATATATGCTTCTTCCCCAATATAATCTATAATCACTCTATATTCTCTACCCCCTCTATGCTTATGCTTGTAAATATGATTTCCCTTCATTTCAATTCAGCAATTTAATTTGGAAATGTAGAGTTGTTGCATTTTAAATTCGGGTGAGTTTGCATCATTAGATTCTTAAAAACCGAAATCTGAACTTTTAGCATCTCTACATCTCATGATTGCAGTAATTTTAATTTCCGAACGGTTAATCCTTTTTGTCTGAAATTTTGCACACTTGTTATACACACCTTTGGGGACTCTATATAAAATTTACAAGATTTTAGGGCCACTCAGCCACGTAATAAAAGTATATTAAGAACGACCAAATTTCTGCACCACTGTTTGCACAGTCGGATTTCCTAAAACAGAGGTTGGATAAAAGTCCCATATCTCTGTCCACAGGAGTCCAAATTAATTGATTTTTGATGCATTGGAAAGCTAACATCCATAGCTTTCCCGAAACATCAAAATCATCAAAATCGGACTTCCACAAATTAATTTGGTACGCCCGGTGGGACTTAAGACTTTGAAATTTTGTTTGAATCCATTATACTAATTCAATTTTCAGGTTTGTGATAAGTTGGCTTACACAGGGTGATCGTGCCAAGCTTCGAAGGATCTTACGAGGTATCCAACCGGGCTTCCCAAACAGAATTGGCACGCCCGGTGGGACTTGAGTCTTAAAAACTTGTTTGAATCTGTGATACTAACTAAATTTTCAGGTTTGTGATAAGGTTGCTTAAACAGGTTGATCATACCAAACTTCGAAGGATCTTGCGAGGTATCCAACCGGGCTTCCCAAACAGAATTGGCATGCCTGGTGGGACTTGTGACTTAGAAAGTTGTTTGGAATCCATTACAATCAAGGTTTCAGATTTGGGACTAGGTCTTGAAAATTTTGTTTGAAATCTGTTACACTAACAAAGTTTCTAGATTTGTGGTAAGTTTGTATACAGGTGGATCATGTCAAGTTCAGAAGCATCTTCCAAAATGCCAAGGCGGGGTTCATGCCATAAGAGCAGAATTTTAAATAGGATTGCAAAAGACGTGCTGGCTTCCCTAAAAAGGGGAATGATGAAAGTAGAAGAAAGGATAGCTGCTTTAAAAGCAGAAGAAGAGGAATCTTGCTCCTCCCATGGTAAGAAACATAGGAAATCTAGCCGTTCAAAGAAAACTTCATCTGATTTTCAAAACCAATTTTCCAAAACCATAGAAAGACTTTTCCAAGAAAAAATTGCTTATCTTATAAAGAAAGCAACCGAAGCTAGAAGGAAACTTGAGGCCTTAGAGGCTAAGATCTACCATGAAAACCTATCTTGTGAATGTGGAGAGCCAATTCATACTCGAAAAGCCCAACGAAGGTTGAAAATCGATGAGGGATACGAGGCTGGAGATGAGGCGAGAGTCCAAATCAAATCAGCTAACCGTTCAAAATATCCAAACACCCCTTTGCACATAGAAAAACCAAAAAAGTTTCCTATTTCAAAAACTTTGGAAATTTTTCAAAAGAGATTTGAAAATCAAAAATTTGGAATTCAAGAAAGCAAAAAAGAAAAGAAAGTTCACATCCCTAAGCGCACAAATGGACTGGGGCATGCGAGTCACTTCACACCCACCACCCAAAACTTTTCAAAACCGGTTGCTTCGATGGATTTCATTCCCACAAGCACCATTTCATACACAAGAGAGAACGAGTGTTGCACACCAATAGGCTTGGCAGATGAAGTCCAAGACCTACCAAAGCAATGGGAGCTTGAAGCCCTACAGGAGCTACAGCACCCTCAGGATGCCTGCAAGGAAGCTTGCTCTCACCATGAAAAGGTAAACAAGCAGGAAGAAGGTATACTTGAAACTCCTCTCTCTCCAAACTCTCTACTCGTTCTTCTTATTCATTGTGTAGGACCAGTGGATTACCAAGATTCAAATCACAATTATGCACCCACAACCCCACAAAATGTGTTGAAGGATGTAGATTTGGAAGGTGCGGTGGATGTCCAGCACCAAAATAAATTCCAAAATGAGAAAAATGAAATTCCAAATTTGGTAACCCCTAGGGCATGTATCGATAGCCTAGGTACACCTCATCCTATTACCCACCTACTAGGAGAGTCACACCCAGCCAAGGTCACCCATCTCCTAAAAGAGCTCAACTCACCCCATAAACCCGTAGACCTCCAAGGCATAACCAATGAAATTCAAGTTTATAGCCATGTTATAGATGATACAATATTTCAGGATCATCCCCTTTATATCAATTTTTTAAAACTTAAAAAGCCTTGGAGTATGTTACTAAACATGGGATATACACCTTACCAGGGCCTAGGAGCTAAGAACCAAGGTAGGCTAGAACCCATCCTACCTAGACCAAACCCGAGTCGATATGGATTGGGCTATATCACATCCATACCACCTGAACCACCACCCGGAACCAATTGGGTTAAGGGTGCCCTAGAACCCGCTAATCCCGAAACCTATGGTTTAGACGTCTTATTTAGAGTCTAACTCGTAGTGTTTTCTTTGCAGGTTTGATGGAAGATCCCTTTTTATTTGAAAAAAATCCAAAAAAATTATATATTCCCAAAAGCCAAAAAATATTGGAAAAACCCAAAAACCCAAAAAAAAATTGAAAAATTTGAAATTCCCAAAAAGAAAGTTTTATTTAGTTCTCCTTCTGCTATTTGCTTTCAAAAATCCAAAAAAATAGAAAATTATGAAAATTTCAAAAAAAAAATGTTTGTTTTCCCTTCTACTAGTTGTTCTGGAAAATCCAAAAAAAATAGAAAAATTTAAAAAACTCCAAAAATATTATTTTTCAAAAATTGGATTTAGAAATGCTTTATTCTCTTATCCATGATACTTCCCTAGAAAACAAAAACTTGAGAGTGATTAAAGCAAGGAGGAAAGTCCCCTCATCCATGAGGATGGTCAAGCCTCCAAGCTTTCTATATTCCATAAAATCATTGATTTGGAAAAGCTTCAAAGTGTGTAAGTAAGAGTTTCCTAGAAATGCATTAGAGAGTTAACCTACCCAGAATATATCCAAGGATCATATCGTGCATCGCCAAGACTAAGGTTGTGCATATCTTTCATGCATCACATTGAAAAACAACCATGTCATATAGAGATCGGCCATGATATGTGAGTTCTCATACTATTCACTCCAAACTAGGGGCATGGAGATGTTATTCCTTAAATACATTTCATAGAAATTGAGTGTATTCATCATATCATAAAGCATGCATTACCATTGTATTATAGGAATACATCTTGCATAACATAATGCATCCACAAGAAGCCCGCACTCCATTTGAAGATGGCGGCCCACAAGGATGGTTCCTATGATGCAAAGGGGCATCACAAAAGGAATGCTGGTAAGTTGATGTTAAGGAAGGAAATTTAGTAGATTCTATAAATGCCCAATACTATGTATGGGGTCTACTTTAAATTTCATTTGAAAAGATTTTGAAAATAGATCTCCTTTGAATTTCTGGAAAGAAGGACTAAAGATGGATTATGTGACCCCAAATTAGGGAATTGATACTTTATGAAAAGTGGAGTTTTCAAAAATTATTTGGTAACATGTCAAAAATCTTTTACTTACCAAATGAGGCCTAGTTCAAAATAGCAGGGTGCTTTCAAATGGTAGGTGCTATTAGGAAATAGGACAATCTTGGCTGGATTGATTATCTAAAGGGATGAGTTGTATTCCCCATTTCGCTTCTCTCCAAAAAGGAAAATTGGCAATATTCAAAAGAAAAAAAAAAGAAAAAGAGAATACAAAAACTCCTAGAAAAAGAAGTCTTCCCCGAATAGATCGAGGGAATACAAAAACTTCTTAAAAAGGAGTCTTCTCTTTGAAAGAAAAAAAGAAAAAAAGAAAAAGAAAAGAGAATGCAAAAACTCTTCCGAGAAGAAGTCTTCCCCAAATAGATGGAGGGAATACAAAAACTGCTTCAAAAGAGGTCTTCTCTTGAAAAATGAAAAAGGAAGAAAAAGCCAAAGCTTAAAAGAGCAATTTTCCATCTCTTTGCCTTAAACCCCGGGACACTTCAGAAGGGACCGCGGGTAATTCTTTCCCAAATCCCCATAGCTCATCCCGATAGAGAAAAGTTCACCTTGAAAGTCCTAGAGTAAGAATAGGACCTATTTTATTTGAATTCATGTTGTTTGAGAATTAGAATTCGTTGGGTAAGAAAGGGAGCTTTGAAATGTTATTCAAAATCTTCCATAAAACCTCTACTTATTTATGGGTATTAAAACCTGAGTGAAGGGAAATATGAGAAATTGTAAGTCCTTTTTTATAGAAACCAAAAAGAGTTCTCTTTTCGAAAAAGGAATTTTGAAAATCCTAAACATCAAAAGAAACAAGAACCATTGCTTGGGGCAGCTGGCCATCATAGGCTTCTTCTCGTGTTCGTGAATCAAAGGTATGAGTCTCTAAACATTCATTTCACACACATGAATGCATTCATAAAGTGATCGTTCATGTATGATTGCCCTAGGATTAGGAGCTCTTGCCAAATCCCTTTTTGCTAAGAATCCAAGGAAATAGATGTTATGGAATAAAGAACGATTCCATACTCTCAAGGCAAATCTGGGAAGAAAAGCAAATGGGTGTTTTCTTCTTTGCCATTATCCAAATGAATTTGGAATAATGCCAAAGAGAGGCATCTGTAGACACCCAAAATTTTCTTTTAAAATTTTTACCCTTTTAGGAAAGTGGCCATTTTTAGAAATTTTGGGGTTTTTGAAGGAAAAAGGCACTAAATGAGTTTGTTTTGGTACCAAAATTTTATGGAAGCTTTAAAATGATGAAAGAATGCTTTCCGTTTTGAAAGTTTTGAGTTTTGACAAAATTTGGAAAAATGATGATTTTGCCCTTAGTACTGGAAAAACAGGATTTCGTTTCCTTAAAAGATTTATTACGAAAAGTATGTTGAAAGCTTGTCTCTTCAAAAGAAAAAGGCATTGAAAAGACAAGTTGACACCTAAAAAAGAAGGTGGACGCCCAAAAAGGGAAAACAGGCATCAAAAAGGGAAAGTGAGCTTCCTAGAAAGAAAAGCTCACATTTGGAAAGAAATCAATTTCTAGAGGGTAAGATCGGTATTATCAAAAGAAAGGAAAGGTGGAAGCAAGAACGAAAGGCTCCAAAAATGAAGGTTTGGTATCGAACGCCTCTCGTAACGTGTCTACGTTATGTTTGGGTATTGAGGTAATTAGTATTGATATACATCAATTTGCATTGTCATTTGTTACTGGTATGCTATTGATATGTTATGATAAGAGCAATTTTAATATCCCAACACTCGTGGAAAGGATTGAATGAGCATGAAAGTTGATTTTCAAAAACGTAACATAGGCCTATTTGAATACATTCATAATAGGTAAGTATGTAATATGGATTTGCATAGCTACATTCATGGCATATACAGATAACGGAAGACTACTTGAGTACTCTTATACATGTAAAAGATTCAATTGAGATTCATCATGTTTCCTTAGAAGTGGCTATTTGTTAATACTTTTCTGCTTATTTTGTGTTGAGCTAGACTGTTGAAATTGTTGTGGTACTGTAAACACCCCGAAATCCCACGAATTTCTTCAAAACAACCTGGTTTTTTTACAAGCAGCCCCAAAGGGCCATTTTTGAGTTTGGAAACCCAGGAGCCTTCCAGACAACCCTGTATATATGTTTTAAACTTTATCTTTCAAAAACATATGATATGGCTTTTGAAAACCTTTTAAAACACGTTTTTGAAACCCCGAAGTGGCTTGGCCCGATCAAGACAGGACCAGGAGAGCTAAGAAGAGCCCGGAACCGGAGCACATGTCGAGCCCGGCACAACAACTCTTGTATCACATCCATACCCCCAGGATCTCGAACGTCCAAGACCCTACTCTTATCAAAATGTCATTTGAAGTCACCTCCGGAAGGCAGAAACGAAGGCGGACGACCATGTTGGCGAAGACCCAACGCAGACGGAGTACTGATGCTGTCAGGCCCCGCACAAATCATCCGTTTCGAACCCAGCTTGAAGGAGTCAGAGTTCAGTTTGGATTGGATCTGGACCATATATATCCAGAACCCAATCCAAACCCATGTGTGGACTTGGATTTGGATTTGGATCCAGAGATCCAATCCAATATCCATATCCATGGCCCATATCACCTTCTCATAAATGGAGGTGGGGCCCACTTGAAATTCACGTGGGATCATGGGCATGAGAGAGAGTGGGGATGGATAATATCAAGAGTGTTGTAACTAAGCTTGACTTGTGTGTCAAGTTTGGGGTTAATCATGTGGGTTAGCCTAATTGAGTGGGTTTCAGCTTGTAATTAGCCAAAACCTAACCTAGGGCTGCACCAACATGAGGTGGTTAAGGTCTATGGGCCATGCAAAGGGAGCTCCTTCACCTAAACCTAACCCTAAACACCTAATCCTAGCCTTCCACCCTAATCCACCCCTAATCTGAGCCTAATCACCTAACCCACTTCCCTAATCCCGGCCTAATCCCAACCTAATCACCTAACCCACTTCCCTAATCCTTCCCTAAACCTAGATTAATTTCCCTAAACCTAGCCTAAACCTAGCCTAATCACCTAACCTAGCTCACTAAACCTCACCCTAAAATCCAACCACCTAACCTAGCCCTAAACCCCTAAACCACCCCTAGCCCACAATCTACCCAAACCACTAGTATTTAAAATATCTGGCCCTACCCTTTCCAGCCCACCTTATCTTCATACCACCCTACCTAAACCACCTAACCACTACCCCAAACCCAGCCCTAAGCGACCTACCCAACTCCCTATATAAACCCCCCCCTCTTGGGGCGGGTTTTCCTAGCTAGCCACTCTTCCTAGTCCAGCCGAGACCACTCTTCCCAGCCCAGCCGAACCTGCTCCACCTGCTCCATCTGCTCTACCTGCACCACCACCATCCCTCCATCCCACCACCACCTGCACCGCCATCTCCACCACCTCCCGGCCGAGCCTCACAACCTGCCCATCTTCCTTCCAGCCGAGTACCACCTTCTCCCCATTCGGTAAGCACCCCACACTCTACCTAGCTCCTTCTCTACTCCCTCTCCACTCCTAGCCACCCACCATACCACCACCTTACCTACACATCAGCCCTTTGCTGCCACCATTCTCACTCAGCCGAACCTATGACAACCTAAACCACCGGCCACTACCTAACTGCCTAACTACACCCGGCCAGCCATCTCTTTTCCCCTAGGACTCCCATTCGGCCTTCCCTTAAACTCCCCTTAGGTCCATATTCCCTAACACTCTATACTCTCCTAGTGACCCTACATATTCACTTGGCCCAGCCCCTTTAATTCCCCACATCAAGGCGACACCCACTTGTAGTCGGCCACCTTCGAGGCGCCTATCCCGCGCCCCACTTGCAGCCGGCCAGCACCCTTTGTCATTCACCCTCGCGGAGCTCCCGTTTGCAGCCCAAGGCGAAGGCCAAGCCCACGCTCAAGCAAGGCCTCTACGGACCAACTACTAGTAAGTGCCTAACTCGGTCTTTAGTTGTATACTTGCTTGAGATTCAATTTGATACGGGGTTGTAATAACGGAGCATAGTCTCCCCCCGCTTGTAATAACGTGGCTTGGCACACCCACACACGTGCACTCTCTTAGTTGTGCACGATTTTGAACACACACGGGCCTAATCAGCCCATAATATACAAGTATATACCTATACTTTCATTTTCGAAGGGTTTTTGCTTAAGTTGGGTGCGTTGTCTTTCAATTTAAGCACTCACACACATTGAGCTTTCGCTCTTATTTGAAAGACCCAAGTAAGGGCCGACCTATACTATTTGGGTTTCATTTCATGTCGTGTGAGTAAGTCTTTCAATTCAAGCACTTTCACACACATTGAGCTTTCGCTCTTATTTGAAAGACCCAAGTAAGGGCCGACCTATACTATTTGGGTTTCATTTCATGTCGTGTGTGTAAGTCTTTCAATTCAAGCACTCTCACACACATTGAGCCTTCGCTCTTACTCCCAAGACCTTAGTCAAGGCCATACTGCAATTTATATTTGGGTTTAATTTCATGTCGTGTGTGTAAGTCTTTCAATTCAAGCACGCACCCACATTGAGCCTTCGCTCTTACTCCCAAGACCTTAGTCAAGGCCATACTGCAATTTATATTTGGGTTTAATTTCATGTCGTGTGTGTAAGTCTTTCAATTCAAGCACGCACCCACATTGAGTCTTCGCTCTTATTTGCAAGACCCGAGTAAGGGCTCATATACATAATCTATATACATATCTCCCTTCGGTTATTTCCCTTCAGTATTGTCTTTACATTTCGGGTTTTCCCTTTGGAGTAGCGTGAGTTTGCATTGCATCTACGCCATACCACGAGGTAGGATGCATATTGCATCAAAGCAAGCCCCGCTCGAATTCGCCCATGTAGTGGAGTGTTCATAACACACAAACTAGGTGGCCCGAAAAGGGATAAAAGAAAAGACTTAGGCACGTGCAAATCCACGTGATCTAAAACATGCAATCGCATTTTAAAGACCCAAAATAGACACCTCGAACCGCTTCATAGACTTTCTCTCCAAAACTCGATTTTTGCAAAGCGTACAGACTGACCCTTGTGCATCAGTGCAAGAAGGTCTGCGACGACAAGAGCTTACTTGCTCACAGTCGCCATGTTTAGAAGTCAGTGTTAAAAATATCTTCGCTAGCTTAGGTAAGCTAGCTGGCACGCCCTATTTGCATACATAGGCCTTAGACACACGAGAGGATCCGCTCCGAGCCCTGAAAAAGGTGAGAGGCAGGGATTTTCGCGCGTCTACAGAGATTGGCATGCCCGGTGGGACATGAGCCTTTAAAAAATCGAGTTTTTTAAGTAGAAGTCTTGCAAAAATTTTGTAAAAAGGTGTCGTTTTAACTTGTTTTCTTTGCTTGTACTTAGGACATTTTGAAAAAGCTTGAAAAAGCATGTCAAAATCCAATCCAAGTGAAGTGTCGAGCCAAGGCTCATGCGCATCAAGTTCTCACTCTAGGAGGATTTTCAAAAACAAAATAAAACTAGATGAAATCGAGGACTTGAGAAGGGAGTTTGAGGCCAAAATCGATGCTCTCAGCCAAGAGGCTGAAGTAGGCGATTCATGTTCATTGAACGGTGAACAAAGGCCTAAAAAGAAATCTGAAAAACCTCGCAAGCACAAAGAGGCCTCCGTAATGGAAGGCAACCAATACCACGAGTCCTTCACACAAAAGGACTGTAAAGCCCTGCAGTAGTTGCTGAAAGGGTAGAATAAAGAGAAAAAGAGTTACGCCCTGTCTGATTTCCTTTCTATGGATTACGAAACAGACAGTGACGATGAAATACCGAACTTCAATCGGTATGATGGCATGGGAGACCCTAGGTCTCACCTGCAGCTTTTCTCACGTCGAGCCCATAAGAAGAAAAAGGACTCGATGAAATGGGTGTATTGGTTCCCTTTATCCCTTAAAGGCACAACCGCCAAATGGCTGGCTTCCTACGACTTAAGCCAGTTTGCTACTTTTGAAGAGTTAGCGAACTGCTTCATGCAAAGATTTGCACACAACGTAGAAGTCACGCCAACCCTGAATACCTTAAGGGATATAAAGCAAGGCATGAACGAAGACGTGCATGCCTTCATTATAAGATGGAGGTCACTTTTGGGCCAAGTGCGAGAGCCCATATCCGAAGGATGCGCAGTAATGCTCATCCTGGATAATTTTAAAAGCGAGTTAAAAACCCTTCTCTCCCTCCATGAGATTTCAACTTTCCATAAGTTGATCAAAAAGGCCTCCCTTTTCGAAACCAACTTGCGGAAAGGGACATACGATCACTTATGGAAAGGAAGTGCCGTTCCGAAAACCCGTTTGGAAAAGCCCATCGCATATGGGCTACCCACGACGGACAAAGGGGCAAAGCCCCATAAAATCGCCAATGTCCGGGTGGATCTAGGCATGGAGGGCACTTCCAAAAATTTTGAAAAATTAGAAAATAAGAGGGAACGCAATTTTCAAAAACCGGTTGAAAAATGGGAGTATACTCCGCTGGGGCAACCTGTGTCGGAGGTCCTAGACCTCCTCCTTGCCCAGGGCATGATAGAACTCCCTGAAATCCCCGAAGGAGTCACTTCCAAACGGGGGTATTTAAACTGATTTTGTAAGTATCATCAGCTCAAAGGCCATGATACCAAACGCTGCTTCTCTCTCTTAAATAAAATTGAGAACTTGATAGCAGAAGGCCGGCTCCAGGTCACTGCAGAACCTGAGCCACCTCAAGCTATCTTCAAGGAACCCTTTCCCAAACACGCCAGTGGCAGTGGGAAAGGAAAGGAGGTATGTACCCTCACCATTTCCAAGGAACTAGCGCGAAAGCCAGAACCTGGTCGACCTACTTGTGCGCCCATCCTTGTACTATACAAGAGGCCCACCCAAGTCGTCATTCGGGGACCACCAAAAGTGGAAACCCTGGTAAAACCAGTTTTAAAAATCCAAGGTTCTCCTCAGCTCATCCTTAGAGCCAAGTTTAGCACGAACCCTAGGCTGGTCGTGGGGGAAGTCACTAGATCCGGGAGGATCTATCAACCCCCGCACCTTCAAGGTGCTCAAAAGGTGGTCAGTGTGCCTGGCCCCTCAAAAGCATGTATCCCTAGTGGTCTGCCAAAAGTAGATAAGGACAAAGTCATCCTAAATCCTTATGACTTTGAAAACCACCTTTCAAAGATTCCTATTCACATGTCTATCCTAGAGCTTATAAAAACCTCGCCTAGGCATAGACTTGTACTAGAGAAAATTCTAGAAAGGGCCAAGGTTGATTCGGACATAAGTTCGGAATCCTTGTCTGCCCAAGTGGCTTTATTAGGAGCAAAATCGCCCATCACTTTCTCGGAAGATGATGTAGATAGACCCTACGAAACCCATAACCAGGCCCTGCATATCGAGGTGGTTCTAAACAACCACTCTTTGGACAGGTGCCTAGTTGATGGTGGAGGAGGGCTCAACATCCTTCCACTTCATGTGGCGTACAAAATCGGAGTCACCTTGACTTCAGTGAACCCAAGCCCCATCGTTATCACTGGATACGATGGGAATGCGTCTAGACCTTTAGGATCCATCGAACTCCCAATGGAAACGGGAGGGATCGAACACACAGGGGTGTTCCATGTCTTGGACATCCATCCCCATTATAACCTGTTGCTGGGAAGGCCCTGGATACACAGTTTGTGCGCTGTGTCAGCCACCTTTCAACAGGTGTGTCAAGATCCCTTTTAGGGACCAGGTCGTAGTGATCCTAGGTGAGAGTCACTCACAGCTTCAGGGGACCATAAACTCCCCTTGTTTATCAAGCTCCCAGGCCCATGAGGCTAACCTGGGGCAAATTATGGTTGAGCCACCTCGGCTCGTGTTAAACAACCCTAGGAAGGTTGTATGTGTGAAGGGGCCGCCCAAAGTAGGCCCCCTCCCGACTTTAATCCTCTTAGGAAAACCCAAGCGTTCCCTATTTCCAAAGCCCTTGGACAAAAGGCCATACGAGCCTAATATGGACGATAGCATGTTCCAAGATCACGACTTGTATCCAACTTTTTCAAAAAACAAAAAGTCGTGGAACATGTTGTTGAACATGGGCTACACGCCCTACAAGAGTCTAGGGGTGCAGAACTAGGGTCTCCTAGAGCCCATCCTTCCTAGGGCCAACCCAAGCCGATATGGGATCGGCTATACTCCCCGAATACTGCCGGAGCCACCCCCTGTGACCACTTGGGTCAAGGGTGCCCTGGAGCCTGTCTTAGAAGAGACCTGCGATTTAGATCTCCTATTCCGAGTCTAACCCGTAGTGTTTTCCCTTTGTAGGTATGACGGAAGATCCCTTTTCTAGAAAATACAAAAACATTCGAAAAGCTTAAAATAAAAAAAAATCGAAAAAAACAAGAAAAACCAAAAACAATGGAAAAACAAAAACTCGAAAAAAGAGTGCTTTGTATAGTTCCCAAAGTTCTTGTTTTACAAAAACCCAAAGAAGTCGAAAATTTGGAAAATACTAAAAAGATTTTGTACATAGCTGCTCCTGGTAGGACTTTGACAAAAGAAAAGGATTTCGAAAGAAACGTCGTCTGCATAGCAAGACCAAAAATTTCGAAATCACTTGAAAATCCAAGTACAAAACCAGGTCATTTTGAAAACCACGCATCAATTTCCCTCGGGTCTATAGCCCACGAGAATGATCAAAGCCCAGAAGTGGATCCCCTTGAGGAAGATCCTACTTCGAAGCTCCCAGAATTTCATAGAATTCTCGATTTTGAAAGACCTTCCCAATCAGTAGGAGGAGATTTCATAGAGGTGAACCTAGGGGATGATTCCAATCCCAAAACCATCAAAATAGGCGCATGCTTGCATGAAACTGAAAAGTTAGCATTCATTGCATTTCTACGAACCTATTTAGATGTGTTTGCATGGAAGTATGAAGACATGCCGGGCATAGATCCCAGCATTGTCGAGCATCGTCTTCCCTTAGATACAGGTGTAAAACCCATAAAGTAGAAGCTTAAGAAAATACACCCGAATGTACACATGCAAGTCAAAGAGGGTTTAGAAGATCTGCTAAAAGCCGGATTTATAAAACCCATTGCGTATTCTGATTGGTTATCAAATATCGTTGTAGTTCGAAAAACCAATGGGAAAATTCGAATATGCATCGATTTCAGAAACCTGAATAAAGCCACTCCAAAGGATAATTATCCTTTACCAAACATAGATTTGATAGTCGATAGTACTGCAAATCATGAAATGTTTTCATTTATGGATGGCTATTCAGGCTATAATCAAATCAAACTAAGTCCACGAGATCAGGGTAAGACCGCCTTCACAACCCCATGGGGCACGTACTGCTATACAGTCATGCCCTTTGGTTTGAAAAACGCCAGCGCAACATACAAACGAGCCATGAACACGATCTTCCATGATCAAATTCATGAGCTTGTAGAAGTGTATGTAGATGATCTCTTGGCGAAATCCAAAACCCGATGCACCCATATCGAATGTTTACAAAAGATTTTCGAAAGGCTTAGGCTTTACAAAGTAAAGCTAAACCCTCAAAAATGTGTGTTCGGCGTAGAATCAGGGAAGCTTCTAGGCTTTATGGTAAGCCAAAGGAGAATAGAAGTCGACCCCTCTAAGTGTCGAGCCATCATAGACATGGCTCCACCCTCCAATCTCACCCAAATCTGTAGCCTCCAGGGTCGTTTACAATCCGTTCGCCGATTCATATCGAATCTAGCAACTAGATGCGAACCCTTCAACAAACTGTTGAGGAAGGGTACGAAATTCTTATGGGATGACGAATGCCAAAAGTCCTTCAAGAGACTGAAGGCATACTTGGTTAATCCCCCTCTTTTGAATCCTCCAAAGCAAGGAAAACCGCTTTTATTATACATCTCCGTGCATGTAAATGCTTTAGGAGCCCTGTTGGCTCAATACGAGGATGATACCCATAAGGAGTATGCCATCTACTATATTTCGAAAACTCTCTTGGCTTATGAACGAAATTATCAAGCCATGGAGAAGACGTGCTTGGCCCTAGTCTGGGCTTGCCAGAAGTTCAGACACTATTTCCTAGATCATGAGATCTGGATAGTGTCCAAGCTTGATCCAATCAAGCACTTGTTCGAAAAACCCATTCTCACGGGTAGATTGGGCAAATGGCAACTCCTTCTAATGGAGTATGATCTGAAATACCATCATCAGATCTCCATTAAGGGGCAAGCCCTAGCAGATTACGTGGCTGAATTCCCCTTAGAGGACGCATATCCCACTCTTGTCGAAATGCCTGATGAAGGCATATTGCAAAACCATTTTCAAAACCACATTTTGGCAAATTCTTTCGAAAACCAAGTGTGGAAGATGCACTTCGATGGGGCATGAAACCAACGAGGGGCTGGTGCTGGGGTTATCCTAATCTCCCCTGAAAAGGGCAAGATTCCCATAGCAGTCCGCTTAGATTTCGAATGTTCCAACAACGTAGCTGAGTATGAAGCACTCATACAAGGCTTAAGGATTTCGAAAACTCTAGGGGCATCATGCATCGAGGTCTTTGGAGATTCGCTCCTTGTCATAAACCAATATGGCATGCACCCCACCCATCCACACACGACTTGGATATTTGCCAAAACAACCCAGAGTCTATTGAAAAACCCTGGTTCTATGACATAAAACAATTTTTAGAAAATGGGGGATTCACCGAGGATGCCACATCCAAAGATAAGGCATTCATTCGTAAGATTTCGACCCGATACACCATTCTGGGTGGGGTCTTATACAAAAAGAGTTTTACCGGCATTCTGCTTAGATGTATCGACCTAGAGGAGGCTAGGATAGTGATGCACGAGTTCCACGATGGAGAATGTGGAGGTCATGTTAATGCCAACATGATGGCGATGAAAATACTTAGAGGGGGTTATTTTTGGTCCACCCTGAAAAAGGATTGTCACGATCATGTTAGAAAGTGTCATCCATGTCAAGTGCATGGGCACGCCATTCATATCCCTTCATCTGCATTGCATTCCGTGGTCAGCCCCTGGCCATTTACCATGTAGGCGTTTTGTAGACGCGCGAAAATCCCCGCCTCTTCGCCTCTTTCGTGGCTTGGAGTGGATCTTATCGTGCGTCTAAGGCCTATGTATATAAACAGGGCGTGCCAGCTAGCTTACTTAAGCTAGCGAAGATATACTTAACACTGACTTCTAAACGTGGCGACTGTGAGCAAGTGAGCTCTTGTCGTCGCAGACCTTCTTGCACCGATGCGCAAGGGTCAGTCTGTACGCTTTTGCAAAAATCGAGTTTTGGGGAGAAAGTCTACGAAACGGTTCGAGGTGTCTATTTCGGGTCTTTAAGATGCGATTGCATGTTTTTAGATCACGTGGATTTGCACGTGCCTAAGTCTTTTCTTTTATCCCTTTTTGGGTCGCCTAGTTTGTGTGTTATGAACACTCCACTACATGGGCGAATTCGAGCGGGGGTTGCTTCGATGCAATATGCGTCCTACCTCGTGGTATGGTGTAGATGCAATGCAAACTCACGCTACTCCAAAGGGAAAACCCGAAATGTAAAGACAATACTGAAGGGAAATAACAGAAGGGAAATAACCGAAGGGAAATAACCGAAGGGAAATAACCGAAGGGAAATAACCGAAGGGAAATAACCGAAGGGAAATAACCGAAGGGAGATATGTATATATCTTATGTATATGAGCCCTTACTCGGGTCTTGCAAATAAGAGCGAAGGCTCAATGTGGGTGCGTGCTTGAATTGAAAGACTTACACACACGACATGAAATTAAACCCAAATATAAATTGCAGTATGGCCTTGACTAAGGTCTTGGGAGTAAGAGCGAAGGCTCAATGTGTGTGAGAGTGCTTGAATTGAAATACTACACACACGACATAAATGAAACCCAAATATAACTGCAATAAGGCCTTTACTAAGGTCTTGGGAGTAAGAGCGAAGGCTCAATGTGTGTGAGAGTGCTTGAATTGAAGTACTACACACACGACATAAATGAAACCCAAATATTACTGCAATAAGGCCTTTACTAAGGTCTTGGGAGTAAGAGCGAAGGCTCAATGTGTGTGAAAGTGCTTGAATTGAAAGACTTACTCACACGACAAGAAATGAAACCCAAATAGTATAGGTCGGCCCTTACTTGGGTCTTTCAAATAAGAGCGAAAGCTCAATGTGTGTGAGAGTGCTTGAATTGAAAGACTTACTCACACGACATGAAATGAAACCCAAATAGTATAGGTCGGCCCTTACTTGGGTCTTTCAAATAAGAGCGAAAGCTCAATGTGTGTGAGAGTGTTCGAATTGAAAGACAACGCACCCAACTTAAACAAAACCCTTCGGAAATGAAATATATACGTACACTTATATATTAGGGGCTGATTAGGCCCGTGTGTGTTCAAAATTGTGCACGACTAAGAGAGTGCACGTGTGTGGTTATGCCAAGCCACGTTATTACAAGCGGGGGGAGACTATGCTCCGTTATTACAACCCCGTAGCAAATTGAATTTCAAGCAAGTGTACGACTAAAGACCGAGTTTAGACACTTACGAGTAGCTGGTCCGTAGAGGTCTTGCTTGAGCGTGGCCTTGGCTTTGGGCTGCAAACGGGAGCTCCGCGAAGGTATGTGATCAAGGGTGCTGGCCGGCTGCAAATGGGCGCGGGATAGACGCCTCGAAAGGGGGCCGGTGGAAAGTAGGTGGCGCCTCCAAGTAGGGAGTTTAGAGTGGCTGAATAAGTGGGTCTTAGGGTCACTAGGGAAGTTAGGTACTTAGGGAAACTGGACCTAAAAGGTGAGCTAGTGGGAAGGCCAAAGAGGACACCTAGGGGGGGGTTTGGCCGAATGGGAGATGGTGGCTAAGTAGTGGCCGGCGGTTCGGGTTGTGCTAGGTTCGGCTAAGTTAAAATGGTGGTGGCGGGCTGCTAGGGTGACTAAGGTGATGGTGTGGTGGGTGGCTGGGAGTGGAGAGGTGGTAGAGAAGGGTTTAAGTATGGGTTAAAGAAGGCTTACCGGATGGGGAGAAGTGGCGAGTGGATGAAGAGGGAAGCCGAGTGTTGATGGGAGTTCGGCTGAGTGAGGTGGTGGTGTCCGGCTGGGGGGGGCAGTGATGGTGGACGGAAGAGGGAAGGTGGTGGAGCAGGTGGCGGCTGGTGGAGGAGCTGGAGCTGCTGGGGAGTGGTCACGGCTGGATGGAAGATGGGAGAAGGAGAGGGCCCGGCTGGATGGAAGGGGTGGTTCCCACTTGGAAAACCCGCCCACAATGAGGGGGGTTTAAATAGGGGATGGGTAGGTCGGTTAGGGCTGGGTTGTGGGTAGTGGTTAGGTGGTTTAGGTAGGGTAGTATGTAGATAAGGTGGGCTGGATGGGGTTGGGCCAGATATTTTAAAACTAGGTGTTTTGATAAATCGTGGGCTAAGGGTGGTTTAGGGGTTTAGGGCTAGGTTAGGTGGTTGGGTTTTAGGGTGAGGTTTAGTGAGCTAGGTTAGGTGATTAGGCTAGGTTTAGGCTAGGATTAGGGGAATTAATCTAGGTTTAGGGAAGGATTAGGGGAGTGGGTTAGGTGATTAGGTTGGGATTAGGCCGGGATTAGGGAAGTGGGTTAGGTGATTAGGTTCAGATTAGGGGTGGATTAGGGGTTTAGGCTAGGTTTAGGCATTTTGGGTTAGGTTTAGGTGAAGGAGCTCCCTTAGCATGGCCCATAGACCTTGATCACCCCATGTTGGTGCAGCCCTAGGTTAGGTTTTAGCTAATTACAAGCTTAAACCCACTCAATTAGGCTAACCCACATGATTAACCCAAACTTGACACACAAGTCAAGCTTAATACAACACTCTTGATATTTTTCAACCCCACTCTCTCTCATGCCCATGATCCCACGTGAAACTCAAGTGGGCCCCACCTCCCTTTATGAGAAGGTGATGTGGGCCATGGATACGGATATTGGATTGGATCTCTGGATCCAAATCCAAATCCAAGTCCACATGTGGGTTTGAATTGGGATCTGGATATATATGGTCCAGATCCAATCCAAACTGAATTCTGACTCCTTCGAGCTGGGTTCGAAACGGACGATTTGTGCGGGGCCTGACAGCATCAGTACTCCGTCTGCGTTGGGTCTTCGCCAACATAGTCGTCCGCCTCCGTTTCTGCCTTCCGGAGATGACTTCAAATGCTATTTTAATAAGAACAGGGTCTTGGACGTTCGAGATCCTGGGGTGTGAATCAGATACAAGAGTTGCTGCGCCGGGCTCGACAGGTGCTCCGGTTCTGGGCTCTTCTTGGCTCTCCTGGTCCTGTCTTGATCGGGCCAAGCCACTTTGGGGTTTCAAAACATGTTTTAAAAGGGTTTTCAAAAGCTATATCATATGTTTTTGAAAGATAAAGTTTAAAACATATATACAGGGTTGTTTGGAAGGCTCCTGGGTTTCCAAACTCAAAATGGCCCTTTGGGGCTGCTTGTATAAAACCAGATGGATTTTGAGAAATTCGTGGGATTTCCGGGTGTTTACACGTTTGACATTGTAGACCCAATATTTCCAAAGGCCTCGAATGGGCATCGATTTATTTTAGCAGCCACAGAGTATTTCTCCAAGTGGGTGGAAGCCACATCCCTAACCAATGTAATGGGGCAACAGGTGGTGGCTTTCATCCGAAGGAATATCTTGGCTCGATTTGGGGTTCCACAAGACCTTGTGTCTGATAATGGTACCCCATTCAAGAACAAGCGGATGGTTAAGTTGTGCAACACGTATGGCATAACTCACCACTTCTCCTCGCCCTACTACCCTCAAGGCAACGGCCAAGCCGAAGCCACAAACAAGACTCTCATTAGTATTATTGAGAAAACCTTAGAGAAGGGTAGGACGTGGCACGAGAAGCTGGATGAAGCCTTATGGGCTTATAGGACTTCCATCCGGACTCCCACGAATGCCACACCATTCGAATTGGTCTATGGCACAAACGCCATTCTTCCCATTCATACTCAGCTGCATTCATTCCATACATCCATAGCACTCGACCTCCCCCTAGAGACGCTTCAGCATGCTAGGATGGCCGAACTAGATTTGCTAGATGAGAGGCGACTCCTTGCCATGGATCATGCTCGTGCATACCGGCAAAGGATAGCCCGACATTATAGCAAACACATGAGACCTCGCCACTTTGAAGTGGGAGATCTGGTCTTAAAAACCATCCACCATCGTGGCCCACACCCCCTAGGCAAGTGGCGCCCCAACTGGGATGGACCCTATGTTGTACAAGCAACCACTACGAACAATTCGTATTGGTTGATCGATGTAGAAGGTAGGAACTTAGCAGATCCTATCAATATTCAATACTTAAAGAAGTATCATGTGTAGGATCTGGATTAAGTTCCATTTTTCGAAAATATTAACAGGGATAGCTGCCCTGAGACATGTGAATAAGGTGCAAAAGCAAAGTCGTGTGACCCTGAGTGAGAGAATTCGCACTTGTGAAAGAGTGGAGTCTTCAAAATCGTGGTTACATTTCAAAATCCTTCTTCTTACAAAGAAAGGCCTAGTTCAACATAGCAAGATACTTGCAAGTGGTACGTGCTATTTCTAAATAGGCTGATCTGGAATGGATCGAGTGTAGGCTTGGGATAAGTCCTCCCCTCTTCTCTTCTCCTTCCAAAAGGAAAACAAAGGCCCAAAACAAAAGGGAATTTCCCATTCAAAGTCTCTTTCCAAAACAAAGAAACCAGAATTTAAAAGAAAAATCGAATCTCTTGTGAAAAAGAGGGATTAAAGAAAAAATACTCCCAAAGAGAGACCCTCGATGAAAAAAAGGAAAAAGAGGCCAAAAAGCTCAAAAAGAGCAGTTTTCTGCCCTCTATGCCTTAAACCACGGGACGCTTCAGAAGGGACCGTGGTATCTCTTTCCCATCCCTGGCTTATCCCAAGCTAAAGCATGGTTCATTTCGAGGAATCCTAAAGTAAAAATAGGATTTACTTACTTGAATTTCATCTTGTTTGAGAATTCGACGTTTCGAGTAAGGCGTAGGAATTTGAAATATGTCTTGTTTTCTTATAAAACCTTCGCTAGATAAGCCAGAGCACATGTCGAGCCCGATCAAGACAGGACCAGGAGAGCTAAGAAGAGCCCGAAACCAGAGCACATGTCGAGCCCGACACAGCAACTCTTGTATCACATCCATACCCCCAGGATCTCGAACGTCCAAGACCCTATTCTTATCAAAATGTCATTTGAAGTCACCTCCGGAAGGCAGAAACGGAGGCGGACGACCATGTTGGCGAAGACCCAACGCAGACGGAGTACTGATGCTGTCAGGCCCCGCACAAATCATCCGTTTCGAACCCAGCTCGAAGGAGTCAGAGTTCAGTTTGGATTGGATCTGGACCATATATATCCAGATCCCAATCCAAACCCATGTGTGGACTTGGATTTGGATTTGGATCCAGAGATCCAATCCAATATCCATATCCATGGCCCATATCACCTTCTCATAAATGGAGGTGGGGCCCACTTGAAATTCACGTGGGATCATGGGCATGAGAGAGAGTGGGGATGGATAATATCAAGAGTGTTGTAACTAAGCTTGACTTGTGTGTCAAGTTTGGGGTTAATCATGTGGGTTAGCCTAATTGAGTGGGTTTCAGCTTGTAATTAGCCAAAACCTAACCTAGGGCTGCACCAACATGAGGTGGTTAAGGTCTATGGGCCATGCAAAGGGAGCTCCTTCACCTAAACCTAACCCTAAACACCTAATCCTAGCCTTCCACCCTAATCCACCCCTAATCTGAGCCTAATCACCTAACCCACTTCCCTAATCCCGGCCTAATCCCAACCTAATCACCTAACCCACTTCCCTAATCCTTCCCTAAACCTAGGTTAATTTCCCTAAACCTAGCCTAAACCTAGCCTAATCACCTAACCTAGCTCACTAAACCTCACCCTAAAACCCAACCACCTAACCTAGCCCTAAACCCCTAAACCACCCCTAGCCCACAATCTACCCAAACCACTAGTATTTAAAATATCTGGCCCTACCCTTTCCAGCCCACCTTATCTTCATACCACCCTACCTAAACCACCTAACCACTACCCCAAACCCAGCCCTAACCGACCTACCCAACTCCCTATATAAACCCCCCCCTCTTGGGGCGGGTTTTCCTAGCTAGCCACTCTTCCCAGCCCAGCCGAACCTGCTCCACCTGCGCCACCACCATCCCACCATCCCTCCATCCTACCACCACCTACACCGCCATCTCCACCACCTCTCGGCCGAGCCTCACAACCTGCCCATCTTCCTTCCAGCCGAGTACCACCTTCTCCCCATTCGGTAAGCACCCCACACTCTACCTAGCTCCTTCTCTACTCCCTCTCCACTCCTAGCCACCCACCATACCACCACCTTACCTACACATCAGCCCTTTGCTGCCACCATTCTCACTCAGCCGAACCTATGACAACCTAAACCACCGGCCACTACCTAACTGCCTAACTACACCCGGCCAGCCATCTCTTTTCCCCTAGGACTCCCATTCGGCCTTCCCTTAAACTCCCCTTAGGTCCATATTCCCTAACACTCTATACTCTCCTAGTGACCCTACATATTCACTTGGCCCAGCCCCTTTAATTCCCCACATCAAGGCGACACCCACTTGCAGTCGGCCACCTTTGAGGCGCCTATCCCGCGCCCCACTTGCAGCCGGCCAGCACCCTTTGTCATTCACCCTCGCGGAGCTCCCGTTTGCAGCCCAAGGCGAAGGCCAAGCCCACGCTCAAGCAAGGGCTCTACGGACCAGCTACTAGTAAGTGCCTAACTCGGTCTTTAGTTGTATACTTGCTTGAGATTCAATTTGATACGGGGTTGTAATAACGGAGCATAGTCTCCCCCCGCTTGTAATAACGTGGCTTGGCACACCCACACACGTGCACTCTCTTAGTTGTGCACGATTTTAAACACACACGGGCCTAATCAGCCCATAATATACAAGTATATACCTATACTTTCATTTTCGAAGGGTTTTTGCTTAAGTTGGGTGCGTTGTCTTTCAATTTAAGCACTCACACACATTGAGCTTTCGCTCTTATTTGAAAGACCCAAGTAAGGGCCGACCTATACTATTTGGGTTTCATTTCATGTCGTGTGAGTAAGTCTTTCAATTCAAGCACTTTCACACACATTGAGCTTTCGCTCTTATTTGAAAGACCCAAGTAAGGGCCGAACTATACTATTTGGGTTTCATTTCATGTCGTGTGTGTAAGTCTTTCAATTCAAGCACTCTCACACACATTGAGCCTTCGCTCTTACTCCCAAGAACTTAATCAAGGCCATACTGCAATTTATATTTGGGTTTAATTTCATGTCGTGTGTGTAAGTCTTTCAATTCAAGCACGCACCCACATTGAGCCTTCGCTCTTACTCCCAAGACCTTAGTCAAGGCCATACTGCAATTTATATTTGGGTTTAATTTCATGTTGTGTGTGTAAGTCTTTCAATTCAAGCACGCACCCACATTGAGCCTTCGCTCTTATTTGCAAGACCCGAGTAAGGGCTCATATACATAATCTATATACATATCTCCCTTCGGTTATTTCCCTTCGGTTATTTCCCTTCAGTATTGTCTTTACATTTTGGGTTTTCCCTTTGGAGTAGCGTGAGTTTGCATTGCATCTACGCCATACCACGAGGTAGGATGCATATTGCATCAAAGCAAGCCCCGCTCGAATTCACCCATGTAGTGGAGTGTTCATAACACACAAACTAGGTGGCCCGAAAAGGGATAAAAGAAAAGACTTAGGCACGTGCAAATCCATGTGATCTAAAACATGCAATCGCATTTTAAAGACCGAAATAGACACCTCGAACCGCTTCATAGACTTTCTCTCCAAAACTCGATTTTTGCAAAGCGTACAGACTGACCCTTGCGCATCGGTGCAAGAAGGTCTGCGACGACAAGAGCTTACTTGCTCACAATCGCCACGTTTAGAAGTCAGTGTTAAAAATATCTTCGCTAGCTTAGGTAAGCTAGCTGGCATGCCCTGTTTGCATACATAGGCCTTAGACACACGAGAGGATCCGCTCCGAGCCTTGAAAAAGGCAAGAGGCGGGGATTTTCGCGTGTCTACAAGTACAAAGAAGGATTTTTTTCAGTTTAGCAAAATACATCCCGAAAGTATAATCAGCAACAGCAATGAAAAGTTTTCAAGTGTTTTATTGGATTAGAGTGTGCTGTTGTTTTATCTGAGTCATTCATAGCTGGAAATCCAGCTTTAATAGCCCGCCATGTTGGAAGCCAAGTTCATATTATCTCTGAACCTACACTGATTCTTATTGCCTTGAATGTAACATCGGGCAGAGGTTCTGGTTGTGAAACATTTATGGTTCTTTTTCATATCACTCATCCTTTTAGTCTACCTGGTAGAAAGCTATGGCTAGTGGCAATGCTCACCTAGAACCAATAATGAATGTTCATGATGTAAAATAGGCCAGCCTTATTGAAAAGGTTGAATCAGAAGCTGTATCTCATAGCAATCATTCTTCAAGAACACAAAGGGAAATCCAAAGTTGATGAAGTCAAGTTTTGCTGATATGGTTAACACTGGAGGTCGGCAAGGTGGTGCAATAACTGCTGCATTGTTCTTGAAACAGTTTGTTGATGAGAAGGTCCAGTGGCTGCATATAGATATGGCAGGTCCCGTGTGGAATGAGAAGAAACGTGGTGCTACCGGATTCGTTGTCTCAACCTTGGTGGAATGGGTGCATAAGAACTCGTCTTAATGATTTTGTGTTTGCTGCTTGTGAGAATATGATAAGCGGTGCAGGCATGAGACCTGGGAATATTGTTACAGCATCTAATGGTAAAACCATAGAGGTCAATAATACTGATGCTGAAGGTCGACTTACACTTGCGGATGCTTTGGTGTATGCTTGCAACCAAGGAGCACAGAAGGTGGTTGATTTAGCAACTCTAACTGGAGCTTGTATGATTGCACTTGGAGCAAATGTTGCAGAAATGAGAGATTGCACAGCAACAGTTTCTGGCTACCATGTCAAACGTCCAACAACTTGGGAGTGTTGGAAACAGCAGCTCAGAATGGTGAAGGTCCGAGGTCAAGCTTCTCTTGCGCAGCAACGGTGCAGTTGGTCTCACCAACATGTTGACTACCTCGACTACCTCAACAAACCTTCAACCGATCCCCAGCTGCAGCCTTCAACAAATCTTCAAAAGTATACCAGTTGTAGCATATCTGCAACAGATGGATGAAGACTTTGAAGATCACGATGAGATCAAATGCAGATGATGATTATAGATCATGTTCTCAAGTTACAGATAACGTAACAACTCAGATTACAGGACGTATTCAGCAACTTAAAGGGAATCAAATACAGAGGATATCGAATCAGGTAGTGATCAAAGATTAGCTAATACAGATAAAATCAAATCTTGGGCAGATGATGTTCCAACCAATTCAGATGAGATCTTATCAAAACAATCAAGATCAAGCTAATCCAAATCCCAACAAACATGTATTCGTGAGCCTATAAAAGGGCTCTCCCAGGTCCTGCAGAGGGCATGAACCAGCGATGATCAACCAACGAGCATCAAGAGGGAACCAAAAAAAGAGAGAGGAACATTCAGTCCGAAAACTTAGAGAAATAGAGAGAGAGAGAGAGAAAGGAAGAGAAGAAGGAGAAGAAGGAAGTCCGGCCTGGTTCCGACGTCCGACAATCATCCGGTGAAGTGCTCCTACGTCCCCTCTCACTCACACAGGTTGGAATTCTTGCATAAATTGGTTTTAATTCATGAGAATCTGAAAAAGCACATATTCTGGAAATTTGTACATGAATCAAGGCCTTGAGCCCATGTTCTTCATTTATATCGATACAAACATGCATGATTCCTTCATGAACGGAATTAAAATCCATGTTCAGATGATTTCTATGCATCATTAGGACTGATACAGGTTGAATTTCGTTCTAGAATCACGTTAGGAACTTTCTGAAATTTTCTGCAAACTTGGTTTCTGAAACTGTCCATGCACACGCGTCTGATCACAGAATTTTTATAGGCAAACGGATAAGCCAATTGCTTCGAAATTTTGCATGAATAATCTAGACATATCATACGTTCTTAGATAAAATTTTGAGGAATTTTTATGAACTGTTGCCTAGACAATTAGATCCGTGAAGTTTATATAAAATCCAGATTGCGTTTTACAGAAACAGAACGTTCAGTAACAGACCTCTGTTCTTTTGCTCATATCTCTGCAACCACTGAATGAAATTGGATGAAATTTGATTCTGCGGAAACCTAACATCCGTATCTTTCCAACACAATAAATTTTATCGAAATTGGATGACTGAGTGCTGAGATATTGCTGTTTTTCTAAGCTTCTAATTCACAGAAACAGGGCTGTTTCGAATTTTATAACAGTTTCTGATTCTGTATTTAATTCTCAGAAAATAAAAAACAAAATTATAAAATAAAAATATATTCTGATTCTACAGACATGTGTCTCTATTTTGTAAAAGTTTTAGAATTTTTGGAGAATCAGAAGTATTTTTAAAAACTCGAAGAACAGGTCTTTGGAACAGAACAGATTCTGCAACTTTCAGAATCTTAAAATTTTCAGAAATCAAGAACTTAAACACAAATCTGAAACTATTGGAAAATATGGTTTTTCCTTTCTGGAATTAACGGATTCAAACAAATTTCAAGCGTCTAGGCTGACCCTTGAGCACCGGTTCAAGAAGGCCTAAGTCAAAAAGATCTCACTTGTCCACAATCGTTCTTAGAAGTTAGAAAATCAGAATTTATTAGTTTTGATAAACTAACTGGCACGCTCGCGCAACCCGACGTAGTTCGAGGGTTTGATTTCGAATCCCACGATTTGAAATAAAATCACGTCTACACCGCTGTTACTTTACATCTCCGTGCATGCGAATGCTTTAGGAGCCCTGTTGGCTCAATACGAGGATGACACCCATAAGGAGTATGCCATCTACTATATTTCGAAAACTCTCTTGGCTTATGAATGAAATTATCAAGCCATGGAGAAGACGTGCTTGGCCCTAGTCTGTGCCTGCCAGAAATTCAGACACTATTTCCTAGATCATGAGATCTGGATAGTGTCCAAGCTTGATCCAATCAAGCACTTGTTCGAAAAACCCATTCTCACGAGTAGATTGGGCAAATGGCAACTCCTTCTAATGGAGTATGATCTGAAATACCATCACCAGATCTCCATTAAGGGGCAAGCCCTAGCAGATTACGTGGCTGAGTTCCCCTTGGAGGACGCATATCCCCCACTTGTTGAAATGCCTGATGAAGGCATATTGCAAAACCATTTTCAAAACCATATTTTGACAAACAATTTCGAAAACCAAGTGTGGAAGATGCATTTCGATGGGGCACGAAACCAACGAGGGGTTGGTGCTGGGGTTATCCTCATCTCCCCTGAAAATGGCGAGATTCCTATAGCAGTCCGCTTAGATTTCGAATGTTCCAACAACATAGCTGAGTATGAAGCACTCATACAAGGCTTAAGGATTTCAAAAACTCTAGGGCATCATGCATCGAGGTCTTTGGAGATTCACTCCTTGTCATAAATCAGGTTTTGAAAATTTGGCAAGTATGTAATGAAAAACTACTTCCATATCACGAGTTGGCCACTCGATTGGTCCAGTCCTTCCAATCATGTAAACTCACACACATAGGAAGACAGGACAATGGCATCGCCGATGCCCTCTCCTCCTTGGGTTCAACCCTAAAGGTTGCTCCCATTTCAGGGATCCGATCTTTAGAAATATGGCATGCGCCCAACCCATCCACACACGACTTGGACATTTGCCAAAATAACCCAGACTCTATTGAAAAACCCTGGTTCTATGACATAAAACAATTTTTAGAAAATGGGGGATTCGCCGAGGATGCCACATCCAAAGATAAGGCATTCATTCATAAGATTTCGACCCGATACACCATTCTGGGTGGGGTTTTATACAAAAAAAGTTTTACCGGCATTCTGCTTAGGTGTATCGACCTAGAGGAGGCTAAGATAGTGATGCATGAATTCCACGATGGAGAATGTGGAGGTCATGTTAATGCCAACATGATGGCAATGAAAATACTTAGAGGGGGCTATTTTTGGTCCACCTTGAAAAAGGATTGTCACGATCATGTTAGGAAGTGTCATCCATGTCAAGTGCATGGGCACGCCATTCATATCCCTTCATCTGCATTGCATTCCGTGGTCAGCCCCTGGCCATTTACCATGTGGGCGTTTGACATTGTAGGCCCAATATTTCCAAAGGCCTCGAATGGGCATTGATTTATTTTAGCAGCCACAGAGTATTTCTCCAAGTGGGTGGAAGCCATTTCCCTAACCAACGTGATGGGGAAACATGTGGTGGCTTTCATTCGGAGGAATATCTTGGCTCGATTTGGGGTTCCACGAGACCTTGTGTCTGATAATGGCACCCCATTCAAGAACGAGCGGATGGTTAAGTTGTGCAACACGTATGGCATAACTCACCACTTCTCTTCGCCCTACTACCCTCAAGGCAACGACCAAGCCGAAGCCACAAACAAGACTCTCATTAGCATAATTGAGAAGACTTTAGAAAAGGGTAGGACGTGGCACGAGAAGCTGGATGAAGCCTTATGGGCTTATAGGACTTCCATCCGGACTCCCACGAATGCCACACCATTCGAATTGGTCTATGGCACAAACGCCATTCTCCCCATTCATACTCAACTGCATTCATTCCATACATCCATAGCACTTAGACATCCCCCTAGAGACGCTTCAGCATGCTAGGATGGCCGAACTAGATTTGCTAGATGAGAGGCGACTCCTTGCCATGGATCATGCTCGTGCATACCAGCAAAGGATAGCCCGACACTATGACAAACACATGAGACCTCGCCACTTTGAAGTGGGAGATCTGGTCTTAAAAACCATCCATTATCGTGGCCCACATCCACTCGAAAAGTGGCGCCCCAAGTGGGATGGACCCTATGTTGTACGAGCAACCACCACGAATAATTCGTATTGGTTGATCGATGTAGAAGATAGGAATTTAGCAGATCCTATCAATATTCAATACTTAAAGAAGTATCATGTGTAGGATTTGGATTCAATTCCAGTTTTTGAAAATTTTAGGGATAGCTGCCCTGAGACATGAAAATAAGGTGCAAAGGCAAATTCGTGTGACCCTAAGTGAGAGAATTCGCACTTGTGAAAGAGTGGAGTCTTCAAAATCGTGGTTACATTTCAAAATCCTTCTTCTTACAAAGAAAGGCCTAGTTCAATATAGCAAGATACTTGCAAGTAGTACGTGCTATTTCTAAATAGGCTGATCTGGAATGGATCGAGTGTAGGCTTGGGATAAGTCCTCCCCTCTTCTCTTCTACTTCCAAAAGGAAAAACACGGCCCAGACAAAGGGAATTTCCCATTCAAAAGTCTCTTTCCAAAAGAAAGAAACCAGAATTCAAAAGAAAAATCGATTCTCTTGTGAAAAAGAGGGATTAAAGAAAAAATACTCCCAAAGGGAGACCCTCGATGAAAAAAAGGAAAAATAGGCCAAAAAGCTCAAAAAGAGCAGCTTTCCTCCTTCTATGCCTTAAACCATGGGACGCTTCAGAAGGGACCGTGGTATCTCTTTCCCATCCCTGGCTTATCCCAAGCTAAAGCATGGTTCATTTCGGGGAATCCTAAAGTAAAAATAGGATTTGCTTACTTGAATTTCATCTTGTTTGAGAATTCGACGTTTCGAGAAAGACGTATGAATTTGAAATATAACTTGTTTTCTTATAAAACCTCTGCTAGATAAGTGAGTGTTAAGACTCAAACAAGGGCAAGCACGAAGAGCTCAAGATCCTTAGGATTGAGACTCAAGACAATTGTCCCTTTTGTAAATAGTTTTGTAAATAAATTTTGAAAAATCGAACATCGAACAGCATAGGATCTGCTCACTTGGAGCAGCAGGCCTTGTAAGTCTCTAGAGTTCGACCACATCTGGTCTCTGGGAGGTCGCTACTCTTGGCACCACACCCATGTCATGCATATGCATTCCACGCATGGTACTTGCATAAACATGATCCCATTTAAGACCAGATTCCATAACATAACCCTTTGGCGTGATATCTCCTCCTACCCGGGTTTGTAAATTGAGATTTTGCTAAAATTGGGACGATCCCATATTCTTCGTGGCTAGATCTAGGGAGACATTGAAAGGGGTGTTTGTCATCTTTGCCCTTATCCAAATCGATTTGGACAAGGCCAAAGAGGGGTATCTGTAAACACCCCGAAATCCCACGAACTTCTCAAATCCACCTGGTTTTGTAAAAGCAGCCCCAAAGGGACATTTTGAGTCTGGAAACCCAGGAGCCTTCCAAACAACCCTGTACATATGTTTTGAACTTTGTATTTCAAAAATGTATAATATGACTTTAAAAACCTTTAAACATGTTTTTGAAACCCCGAAGCAGTTTGGCCCGATCAAGACAGGACCAGAAAAGCTAAGGAGAGCTCGGAACCGGAGCACATGTCGAGCCCGGCACAGCAACTCTCATATCAAATCCACCCCCAAGATCTCGAACGTCCAAGACCCTGTTATCATCAAAACATCATTTGAAGTCATCTCTGGAAGGCGAAAACAGAGGCGGACGATCATGTTGGCGAAGACCCAACGTAGACGGAGTATTGATCCTGTCATACCCCGCACAAACCGTTCATTTCGAACACAGCCTGAAGGAGTCAAAGTTCAGTTTGGATCGGATCTGGACCATATATATCCAAATCCGAATCCAAACCCATGTATGGACTTGGATTTGGATTTGGATTAAAAAATCCAATCCAATATCCATATCCATGGCCCACATCACCTTCTCATAAATGGAGGTGGGGCCCACTTGAATTTCACGTGGGATTATGGGCATGAGAGAGAGTGGGGGAGGATAAGATCAAGTGTGTGTTGTAATTAAGCTTGACTTGTGTGTCAAGTTTGGGGTTAATCATGTGGGTTTGCCTAATTAAGTGGGTTTAAGCTTGTAATTAGCCAAAACCTAACCTAGGGCTGCACCAACATGATGTGGTCAAGGTCCATGGGTCATGCAAAGGGAGCTCCTTCATCTAATCCTAACCAAAAACACCTAATCCTAGCCTTCTACCCTAATCCGGTCCTAATCCTAGCCTAATCACCTAACCCACTTCCCTAATCCCGGCCTAATCCCAAACTAATCACCTAACCCACTTCCCTAATCCTTCCCTAAACCTAGGTTAATTTCCCTAAACCTAACCTAATCCTAGCCTAATCACCTAACCCACCTCACTAAACCTCACCCTAAAACCAACCCACCTAGCTAAACCCTAAACCTCTAAACCACCCCACCTAAATCTAGCCCACAACTTACCCAAAACCCCTTATATCTAAAATATCTGGCCCTACCCTAATACCAGCCCAACTTACTACCTTACCACCACCCCTAGACCACCTAACCACTACCCCAAAACCAGCCCCACCCGCCAACCTTAGGTGCTCCATTAGACCATTCCCTTAGGCTCCCTTAGTGCCACACTCCCTAAGCTTATCCTCCCTTAGTGACCCTACTTAGGCATTTTAGCCCAACACGCCAAAACCAACCCATCCCTAGAAGCCGGCCACCTTCAAGGCGTCTCTTCCGCGCACCAAAGGCACCCGGCCAGCAGCCCCTTGCCGTTCAACTCCGCGGAGCTCCCTCTTGCAGCCCAAGGTGAAGGCCAAGCCCACGCTCAAGTAAGGCTTCTTCGGACCAGCTATTAGTAAGTGCCTAACTCGGTCCTTAGTTGTATACTTGCTTAAAATTCAATTCGATACGGGGTTGTAATAACGGAGCATAGTCTCCCCCCGCTTGTAATAACGTGGCTTGGCACACCCACATACACGTGCACTCTCTTAGTCGTGCACGATTTTGAACACACATGTGCCTAATCAGCCCCTAATATATAAATATATATATATATATATACTTTAATTTTCGTAGGGTTTTTGCTTAAGTTGGGTGTGTTGTCTTTCAATTCAAGCACTCACACACATTGAGCCTTCGCTCTTATTTGAAAGACCCAAGTAAGGGCCATGCTATACTATTTGGGTTTTCATTTCATGTCGTGTGCGTAAGTCTTTCAATTCAAGCACTCACACACATTGAGCCTTCGCTCTTATTTGAAAGACCCAAGTAAGGGCCGTGTTATACTATTTGGGTTTTCATTTCATGTCGTGTGTGTAAGTCTTTCAATTCAAGCACTCACACACATTGAGCCTTCGCTCTTATTTGAAAGACCCAAGTAAGGGCCGTGCTATACTATTTGGGTTTTCATTTCATGTCGTGTGTGTAAGTCTTTCAATTCAAGCACTCACACACATTGAGCCTTCGCTCTTATTTGAAAAACCCAAGTAAGGGCCGAGTTATACTATTTGGGTTTAATTTCATGTTGTGTGCGTAGTACTTCAATTCAAGCACTCACACACATTGAGCTTTCGCTCTTATTCCCAAGACCTTAATCAAGGCCATACTGCAAGTTATATTTGGGTTTTATTTCAGGTCGTGTGTGTAAGTCTTTCAATTCAAGCACGCACCCACATTGAGCCTTCGCTCTTATTTTCAAGACCCAAGTAAGGGCACGTATATACCCTATATACATATCTCCCTTCGGTATTTACATTACAAGTCATTTCCCTTCGGTTATTTCCCTTCGGTTATTTCCCTTCGATATTGTCTTTACATTTGGGTTTTTCCTTTGGAGTAGCGTGAGTTTGCATTTCATCTACGCCATAACACGAGGTAGGACGCATATTGCATCGAAGCAAGCCCCGTACTCCCGCTCAAATTCGCCCCATGTAGTGGAGTGTTCATAACACACAAACTAGGTGGCCCATAAAGGGATAAAAAGAAAGACTTAGGCACGTGCAAATCCACGTGATCTGAAAATCTGCAATCATATCTAAAAGACCCGAATTAAACACCTCAAACTGCTTCGTAGGCTTTCTATACCCTAAAAACTCAATTTTTCAAAGCGTACAGACTGACCCTTGCACATTGGTGCAAGAAGGTCTGTGACGACAAGAGCTCACTTGCTCACAGTCACCACGATTAGAAGTCAGCTTAAAATATATCTTCGCTTGCTTAGGTAAGCTAGCTGGCATGCCCTGTTTATATAAATAGGCCTTAGACACACGAGAGGATCCGCTCCAAGCCCTGAGAAGCCAGAGGTGGGGATTTTCGCGTGTCTATAGCAGGAAAATCCCCGCCTCCCTGGTTTCTTAGGCCTGGAGCGGATCCTTTCGTGTGTCTAAGTCCTATTTGTATAAACAGGGCGTGCCAGCTAGCTTGCCTAAGCTAGCGAAGATATATTTTAACCTGACTTCTAACGTGGCGACTATGAGCAAGTGAGTTCTTGTCGTCGCAGACCTTCTTGCACCGATGCGCAAGGGTCAGTCGGTACGCTTTAAAAATCGAGTGTTAGGGTAAAAAAAAGCCTACGAAAGCGGTTCGAGGTGTTTGATTCGGGTCTTTTTAATGCGATTGCAGATTTTAGATCACATGGATTTGCACGTGCCTAAGTCTTTCTTTTTATCCCTTTATGGGCCACCTAGGTGTGTGTTATGAACACTCCACTACATGGGGCGAATTTTGAGCGGGAGTACGGGGTTTGCTTCGATGCAATATGCGTCCTAACTCGTGGTATGGCGTAGATGCAATGCAAACTCACGCTACTCCAAAGGGAAAACCCGAATGTAAAGACAATGCCGAAGGGAAATGACTTGTAATGTAAATGCCGATGGGAAACACGTATATAAGGTATATATGGGCCCTTACTCGGGTCTTGCAAATAAGAGCGAAGGCTCAATGTGGGTGCGTGCTTGAATTGAAAGACTTACACACACAACATGAAATGAAACTCAAATATAACTTGCAATATGGCCTTAACTAAGGTCTTGGGAATAAGAGCGAAAGCTCAATGTGTGTGAGTGCTTGAATTGAAGTACTACGCACACAACATGAAATTAAACCCAAATAGTATAGCACGGCCCTTACTTGGGTCTTACAAATAAGAGCGAAGGCTCAATGTGTGTGAGTGCTTGAATTGAAAGACTACACACACGACATGAAATAAAACCCAAATATAAATTGCAGTATGGCCTTAACTAAGGTCTTGGGAATAAGAGCGAAAGCTCAATGTGTGTGAGTGCTTGAATTGAAGTATTACGCACACAACATGAAATTAAACCCAAATAGTATAGCACGACCCTTACTTGGGTCTTACAAATAAAAGCAAAGGTTTAATGTGTGTGCGTGCTTGAATGGAAAGACAACACACCCAACTTAAGGAAAACCCTACGTAAGTTAAAGTATATATATATTTATGTATTAAGGGATGATTAGGCCCGTGTGTGTTCAAAATCGTGCATGACTAAGAGAGTGCACGTGTGTGTGGGTGTGCCAAGCCACGTTATTACAAGCGGGGGAAGACTATGCTCCGTTATTACAACCCCATATCGAATTAAATTTAAGCAAGTATACAACTAAGGACCGAGTTAGGCACTTACTTATAGCTGGTCCGAAGATGCCTTGCTTGAGCGTGGGCTTGGCCTTCGCCTTGGGCTGCAAGAGGGAGCTCCTCAGAGTTGAACGGCAAAGGGGCTGCTGGCCGGATGGAAATGGTGCACGGGAGGGGTGCCTTGAAGATGGCCGGCTGCTAAGAATGGGCTGACTTTGTGTGTTGGCCTAAAGTGACTAAGTAGGGTCACTAAGGGAGGGTGTAGTGTTAGGAAATGTGACACTAAATGGGAGCCTAAGGGAGTGTCTAAGGGAGTGCTTAAGGCTGGCGGGTGTTTGGCCGAATGGACATGGAACAATCGGTTGGAGTGGCCGACTGAGGGAGACTTGGTGGTGGTGATTGCTAGGGTGGCTATGGGTGGCGTGGATGGGAAGGAAACTAACTAGGGTATGGGGTAAGGTGGAGTTAGGGGCTGAGGGGAAATGATATGGGTAGGTCTTAGGGAGTTAAGTGGAGTGGCCGGGTGTAGCTAGGGTGGCTAGGTAATGGCGGGTGTTTGAAGTGGCTGAGGTTTGGCCGAATGGGTAGGATGGAGGGTGGCTGGTGTTAGGGTGATGTGGTGGTGGTGTAGGTGGCTGGGAGTGGAGGGGGAGCGAAGAAGAGGTGGATTGAAGTGAAGATACTAACCGGTGGTGATGGGAGGCGGCGGATGGAAGAGGAACAGTCGGGCAGTTGAGGTGGATGGTTCGGCCGGATGGGAATGGTGGTGACGGGTGGTTGGCCAGCTGGGGTGTGGTGGAGCAGGTGGAGCAAGGTGGTGGCCGGCTGTGGTGCAGGTGGAAGACTTGGCTGGGAGTGGCTGGGCTGGCTGGGCTCGGTTGGGCTGGAAAGAGGATGGGAGAGCTTAGATAAAAAAAACATGAAAACCCGCCCACTAGGGGGGGTTTATAGTTTTTTGAAGGGCGGTTGGGGCTGGTATTAGGAGGGTGGTTAGGTGGTTTAGGTAGGGGTGGTGTGGTGATAAGGTGGGCTGGGGAGGGGCCAGATATTTTCATATAAGGGGTTTTGGGTAGATGGTGTGCTAGGTTTAGGTGGGGTGGTTTAGAGGTTTAGGGTTTAGCTAGGTGGGTTGGTTTTGGGGCGAGGTTTAGTGAGGTGGGTTAGGTGATTAGGCTAGGATTAGGTTAGGTTTAGGGAAATTAACCTAGGTTTAGAGAAGGATTAGGGAAGTGGGTTAGGTGATTAGGTTGGGATTAGGCTGGGATTAGGGAAGTGGGTTAGGTGATTAGGCTAGGATTAGGTTAGGTTTAGGGAAATTAACCTAGGTTTAGGGAAGGATTAGGGAAGTGGGTTAGGTGATTAGGTTGGGATTAGGTCGGGATTAGGGAAGTGGGTTAGGTAATTAGGCTAGGATTAGGCCGGGATTAGGGAAGTGGGTTAGGTGATTAGGCTAGGATTAGGATAGGATTAGGGTAAAAGGCTAGGATTAGGTGTTTTTGGTTAGGATTGGATTAAGGAGCTCCCTTTGCATGACCCATAGACCCTAATTACATCATGTTGGTGCAGCCCTAGGTTAGGTTTTGGCTAATTACAAGCTTAAACCCACTTTAATTAGGCTAACCCACATGATTAACCCCAGACTTGACACACAAGTCAAGCTTAATTACAACACACTCTAATCTTATCCTCCCCCACTCTCTCTCATGCCCATAATCTCACGTGAAATTCAAGTGGGCCCCACCTCCATTTATGAGAAGGTGATGTGGGCCATGGATGTGGATATTGGATTGGATCTCTGGATCCAAATCCAAATCCAAGTCCACACATGGGTTTGGATTGGGATCTGGATATATATGGTCCAGATCCGATCCAAACTAAATTCTGCCTCCTTCAGGCTGTGTTCGAAACGAACGGTTTGTGTGGGGTCTGACATCATCAGTACTCCGTCTGCGTTGGGTCTTCGCCAACATGATCGTCCGCTTCTGTTTTCGCCTTCCGGAGATGACTTCAAGTGATGTTTTGATGATAATAGGGTCTTGGACGTTCGAGATCCTGGGGGTGGATTTAATGCGAGAGTTGCTGTGCCGGGCTCGACTTGTGCTCCAGTTCTAGGCTCTCTTTAGCTTCTCTGGTCCTGTCTTGATTAGGCCAAGCTGCTTCGGGGTTTCAAAAATGTGTTTTAAAAGGTTTTTAAAGCCATATTATGTATTTTTGAAATATAAAGTTCGAAACATATGTACAGGGTTGTTTGGAAGGCTCCTGGGTTTCCAGACTCAAAATAGCCCTTTGGGGTTGCTTTTACAAAACAAGGTTGTTTTGAGAAATTCGTGAGATTTCGGGGTGTTTACAAACTCACACACATGAATAAAATGTAACTTTGCGAAACTGGGAAATATAGATATAAGAGCGGAAAGGCTCAATGTGTGCGTGTGTGTTGTGTATAAATGTAAAGACAACTCACACGACTGAAATTTAACAACCCCGAATGTAAAGACATACACAACTGAACCAGGAAAACTCACGCAGCTGAAAGTATATAGATATGATTATATCTTAGTGGCTGCCAAGGCCAAAAGGTGCGTGAGTGCTTGAGCAAGTGCTCGGGTGTCTTTGGGTGTGAGTGTGGAATATTAAATGACAATTCACATGACTTTAAAGTAACAACCCGAATTAAATTGCAGCTTATATGGCTCTTACTAGAGTCTTCGGAGTAAGAGCGAAAGCTCAATTGTGTACATGGGTGCTTGGTGTATGAGATAAGAGCTAAAGCTCAAGTGCACGTGTGTGTCTCATGTACGAGATAAGAGCTAAGGCTCAAGTGCACGTATGTGTCTCGTGTGTTAAGCACCCATATTACATCTCGGGGGGAGACAACGCTCTATTACTACAACCCTGTATCAAAATTTAATTAAGTATCAAATGTAAAGGACTTACAACTTACCTAGCCCGCTATGTGGGGTGTCTAGGACGCGTACGCCTCCTTTGTGTTGAGCATGGGTCACGACATCTTCATGTTGCAGCAACAGGGGCCAACTCCTTCCAAAGGCGAGCCTTGATGGCGTGCAGCCAAGAGGTAAGCCGTGTGGGGTGAGGTTCACACAAGATGAGTTTGAGAGCTTGGGGGATTTGAGGCTTGGAGGGACTTGTGGTTTGGTGTGACTCGAGCCAAGGGTGGCTCGAATGGGCCTTGTTTGAGAAGGTATGTGAGCTGGTCCTAGCTAGGTTTATCTAGGTTAGGGTGGCTCGAGCCAAGGTGGCTCAAGTGAGGTATTTGAAGTTCGGCCAAGGGAGTTGGCCGAATTTGTTTTAGGTAGCCGGTTCCTAGTTAGGTTAAGTCCTTACTAGGTTTTGGTTTGGGTAGGTTTAAGCCCTAAACTAGGTTAGGTTTATTGTATGGGACATGGCCTTGTAGGGGGCTGTGGTTTGATTTGCTAAGGCTGGTCACTACCTAATGTGGGGTGGCTGATCCTAAGGCAAGAGGTGACGCGTAGGTGGCGCGCGCGGCATAGGAGGGGCGCGCAGGCAGCGCGTAGGGTGCGGGGCGCGATAGCGTGCACGGCGCGGGTGGCGCGCAGACAAGGTGTGGGGCACGGTTCGGTTAGGGTTAGGTTGGTTCGAGTCTAGGGTTAGGTTGGTTCGAGTCTAGGCTAGGTTTAGGATGGCTTACCTCTTGGAGCCGGTCCTTCTTGGCTAAGTCCACCTTGGTTGCAACTCCTTGGCTAGGTTAGGCTTGTACAAGGCTTGAGCCCACCCTTGATCAAGCCCACATGGCTAACCCATGGCTAAGCTCCATGGCTAGCCTCTCTCATTCTCTCTCCTCCAAGCCAATTCATGTGAACCCCCTTTCTTGGACACCCTCACGCCTATTTATAGGCAAATGAGGTGGGTCTTGGATATGGGTCTTGGCTTTGGATCGTGGAATCCATGTTCGATCCAAACACTATTTGGATCTAGATCTTGGATCTTGGATATTTTGAGATCCATATTTGATCCAAATCCAACATTTTTATGGATATGGATTTGGATATTTTGGTCCAGATCTGATCCAATCCAAATACTATTTGGATCCAATCCAAATCCAAACACTACTTGGATCGACCCAAATCCAAACACTATTTGGATATGGATCTGGATATTTATGGTCCAGATCCAATCCAAAATTTCTCTAGATGGTCCTTCTTGGCTTTTTGAGACGGACGTTTTGTGCGGGCATTGGCTTCATCAACGCTTCGTCTAGTGCTGGGTTTTCCCCAACTTTGTCGTCCAAGCTCCATCTCGCCTTTTTGGACTCTGTTTCTGTTCATCTTGGTCTCTTCTGGTTCAGATTTCTGCAGCTTGGATGGAGATGCTTGACTTGGCTTCTGGGTGTGCCGTGCTTGCATTCTGCATTGGGCCTGGGCCTTCCTTTCGCGTTTTGATCGTGGCTTTTATCAGGCCATGGTGCTGCTTTTCGGCTTCAAACCTGCTTTTTGGGGCTGCTTTCAATCAAGGTTTACCTGTTCATCTTGGCTATTGGGCAAAAATGGGATTCGACCCATATGTGGGAAAAATCAAGTTGAACGGGGTTTAAATCAAAATTTCGGGCTTTTACAACCCCCGAGGTTTCGAAAACTTCAAAATCTGGTTTTGAACTGCATTTTCAAACCAAGTGTTTGTTTTCAAAATTTGTTTTATTTTGGGGTGTTTACACGTATATTTTGAAAGAGTTTTTGACAAAAGTTTAAAACTTTAGAACTCTTGGGTTTTGGAAGTGTAAACACCCCAAATTCCAAAAATTTTTGCAAAAACAAATGCTTGGTTCAGAAATAAGCTCAGAAAGCCAAATTGGAAATTTTTGAAAACCCAGGAACACAAATACTTCAAACCTCCATTTTCCAACCCTGTCGAAACATACATTCTTGAAAATGGACGAAAGTCCTATTTTTGCAAATGCCCAGACGAACAGGTAAAACCTGGCCCAAAGCAGTTGCAACAGAGATTCGAAAAATTCAAAGAGCAAGCCTAGCCCGATGAAAAGCCAAATTCAAAGACAAAAGAGGAGCCTAGGCCACAAATGGACTTCAAGCCGGAAGCATTGGAGGCCAAGCCAACAGTGCCCCTGAAATCACAAACAATCCAAGTCAAAAACAACAAAAATCAGTTGAAACAGAGTCCAGAAAGGTGAAAAGGAGCTCGGACGACGAAATTGGGAGAAACCCAGCTTAAGATGGAGCGTTGATGAACTCAAGGCCCGCACGAAGCGTTCGACTCGAAACGCCAAGAAGGACGGAAGAAGAAGAAAATTTGGATCGAATCTGGATCCAAATATCCAGATCCAAGATCCAGATCCAAACAAGACTTGGATTGGATCCAGATTTCAGAATCAATCCAGGATCCATATCCAAATAAGAAGTCTATAAAAGGACATGAGGGGCTGGCTGAAAGGGGGCTGCAAATTTTTTTCAATGCCTCTTTGCTTGGGTAGGAGAGAGAGAGAGAGGGAAAAGTCAACAAAGGGGGCTGGTTTCCCCCTTTGCCTTTTGTAATAGGTGGGCTGGTTTTGTAAGCCAAGAAGCCTCTCCATTTCACGCCAAGCATTGGTTGCTGCTCAAGTGGATCCGACAGCCATGGATGGTCCACTCGTTGTGAAGAAATGCTGCGTGGAAACCACTAAAATCGTGGCCAAGGTGAGTCCCTAGAACCCATCTAAACCGTTCTCCCCTTTGCCTCTCTAAACCACCTAACTCCCTTGAGAAAATCCAGCAAGTTCAACCAAACATATGCTGGCTGAACCTTGCAAAAACTGCACCTAGACTCTACCCAAAACCGTCCCCACCCAAGCCCATACCAAGCTCGGCCAATAGCTGGTCGAGCTCACCCTAGGTCTGTCCTACTGGGTCCCCAAATCCCAACCTAAACTAAGTCCCAAGCTGCCCAGCTCGGCCACCTTTGGCCGAGCCATTCCCTTTAGCAATTTCATCCCAAAATCTCAACCTAAACTAAACCAAGCTGCCCAGCTCGGCCACCCTTGGCCGAGCCATTCCTTTAGGACTCACCCTAGGACTATCTCCAAAACATCAAACAAGCTCGGCCACCACTTGGCCGAGCATTCCTTTAGGACCCTTCCCAAATCCGCACTAGGACCATCACCTAACTCGGACCCTAGCTAGTCGACCATCGCCTTAGGACTTCGACTCAAACCTACCTAAGCCCCTCACCTTATAGCTGGCCTTAGATCCCCTACACCTTGCCTTAGGTTTGCTAAAATCCCACCCAAAACTGTAGAACCTTCGCGTGTCGACATAACCTAGATCGTGAACTAGGACCAAAACTCCATGAATTGGATCGGTTCGCAGCGAGAGGCCCATCCAACGGTTATATCCAAGGTCGGATCCCATTGGTAAAGGAAGCTTGAGCAGGCGACGTGTAAGTGCTCGAACTTGACCTTCTTACATTATTTCAAGCTCAATTCAATTCGATACGGGGTTGTAATAATGGAGCGTAGTCTCCCCCCGAGATGTAATATTGTGGTTTGAAACATGAATCACACACGTACACTCGAGCCTTTCCGCTCTTATCTGCACACCTTTGCACACAAACGGGCCTCAACAACCCATAGGATATAGCTCTATTTATATACATTCAGCTGGGTTTTAAGGTTCAAGTCATGTGAGTTGTCTTTCATTTTATACACTCAAAGCACTCACTCACATTGAGCCTTTCTGCTCTTACATATATATACGTATTTCCCTTTCAGCTAGGTTTTAAATTCAAGTTGCGTGAGTTGCCTTTCAATTTATACACTCAAAGCACTCACTCACATTGAGCCTTCTCACTCTTAAGATATAGCTATATATTTTCTTTCTGCATCTAAGGTATAGCCATATTTTCCCTTCTGCAATTTCCCTTCTGCTATGTCTTTAAATTCTGGGTTTTCCCTTCGAGTTGTGTGAGTTGCATTGCATATACGCCACACTCGAGATAGGGAGCATACTTGCATCGAACAATCCCAAGCAAACTCGTGTAGAATCTGATAAAATCGAGCACTTGATGCACACAATTACACGCCAAAATTTGCTAAAACCCAAGAGACATAGGAACATGTAGATCCCATGCATAAAATCTGCAATTTTGACAAAACCAATCGATAAAACACTTTCATGTTTTCAAAAGAGTCGTGTTTTTTTCAAAATCGAGATTTCCTAAAGCGTACAGACTGACCCTTCAGCGTCGGTTCAAGAAGGTCTGCGACGAAAAGATCCCACTTATCCATAGTCGCCCCAAAAGTCAGATATTTTCAAAACTTACTTCGGTAGCTTGAGAAAGCTAGTTGGCACGCCCTTTTTTTTAAAGCTACGTAAGCACGAAAAGATTCGCTTCTGGCCTAAGAACCTGGAGACGAGGATTTTCCGTGTCTGTAGATTTGGCACGCCCGGTGGGACGTGGGTTTTAAGGAAAATCGATACAAACAAACAAATCTCTTGAAAAATTTTCAAGAAAAAGTGTTTTAACTCGTTGTCTTTTGCATTTTACATAGTTGGATTTTAAAGCGTCGAAGTCATGTCGAGTTCAGACTCCAATGAAGTGTCTAGCCGTGCCTCATGTACCTCAAGTTCTCATTCTAGGAGATTTTTGAAAAATCGAAACCAAAAAGAGGAAATAGAAGAGTTGAGAAGGGATTTTGAGGCCAAGATCGCTGCTCTTAGCCAAGATGCTGAATGTAGACACGGAAAATCCTCGTCTTCGGGTTTCTTAGGCCTGAAGCGAATCTTTTCGTGCTTACGTCGCTTTAAAAGGGGCGTGCCAGCTAGCTTTCTTAAACTAGCGAAGTAAGTTTTGAAAATGTATCTGACTTTTGGGGCGACTGTGGACAAGTTGGTTCTTTTCGTCGCAGACTTTCTTGCACCAGCACGCAAGGGTCAATCTGTACGCTTTAGGAAAAACTTGATTTTAAACAAACACGACTCTTTTGAAAATTCGAAAGTGTTTTATCGATTGGTTTTGTCAAAATTGCAACTTTTATGCATGGGATCTATGCGTTCCTACGTCTCTCGGGTTTTAGCCAATTTTGGCGTGTAGTCGTGTGCATCCAGTGCTCGATTTCGGGCAAGTTCTACACGATTTGATCAATTTGGTTCGATGCAAGTATGCTCCCTATCTCGAGTGTGACGGATATGCAATGCAAACTCACACAACTTGAAGGGAAAACCCGGAATTTAAAGACATAGCAGAAGGGAAACAGAAGAAAGGGAAATATGGCTATATCTTAGATGCGGAAGGGAAAATATATATAGCTATATCTTAAGAGCGAGAAGGCTTAATGTGAGTGAGTGCTTTGAGTGTATAAATTGAAAGGCAACTCACAAGACTTGAACCTTAAAAACCCAGCTGAAAGGGGAAATACGTATATATATATGTAAGAGCGGAAAGGCTCAATGTGAGTGAGTGCTTTGAGTGTATAAAATGAAAGACAACTCACACGACTTGAACCTTAAAACCCAGCTGAATGTATATAAATAGAGCTATATCCTATGGGCTGTTGAGGCCCGTTTTGTGTGCAAAAGGTGTGCAGATAAGAGCGAAAAGGCTCGAGTGTACTTGTGTGATTCGTGTTTCAAACCATAATATTACATCTCAGGGGGAGACTATGCTCCATTATTACAACCCGTATCAAATTTAATTGAATTTGAAACAACGTAAAGAACCAGGTTCGAGCACTTACACGTCGTTTGTTTGGACTTCCTTTATCAGCGAAATCTGACCTTGGATATAGCCGTTGGATGGACCTTTCTCTGTGAAACGACCAGCTGCGTGGAAGGTTGATCCTAGATCGTGACCTGGGCTAGGTTGACACACTAAGGTGCTAGGGGTTTTGGACTTGGACACGATAGATCTAGGGTGAGAACTAATGGATCTAGGTCAGGTCTAGGCGGGTTGTTTTGGTTGAAAGCTAGACCAAGGTCCTAAGGGAAAAATCCGACTAGCTAATGGTCGAGTTAGGTGGTGTCTATGGGATTTGTTTTAGGTGAGATGCTATGGAATGCTTGGCCAACTAATGGCCGAGCTTGGTTGGGGATTAGTGAATGGTCTTAGGGGAGATCCTAAGGTGAGCTCTAGGGTAATGCTCGGCCAAAGGGTGGCCGAGCTGGGCAGGTTTTTGGAGGAGGATTAGGTAGGATCTAAGTTTGAATCCTAAGGAAAGAGCTCGGCCAGATGGTGGCCGAGTTTTGGCTGATGTTAGGTGGTTGATCTCGGGTGAGATCCTAAGGGAGTGGCTCGGCCAAAGGGTGGCTGAGCTAGGTAGGTTTAGAGTGGGTTTTTAGTTAGGATCTAACTTAGGTAGTGGTTTAAGGTTAGGGATAGACCTAAGATGAGCTCGGCCAATATGGGCCGAGCTAAGTGGGTGAGGATGGGTTCGACAAGAGGAGGGAACCGAGTGTTTTAGACACTCGGTTTGGCCAGGTCTTTGGGAGTAGTTTTGAGTTAGGAAATAGCTTAGGTAGTGGTTTTGATGTTAGGATTTTCGTTAGGATAGATCTAAGGTGAGCTCGGCCAGCCAATGGCTGAGCTGGGTATGGTCCTAGGTTAGGATGGCCTTAGGTAGAACTAGGTCAGCTCCTTTAGTGAAGTTCGGCCAGCTCCTTGGCTGAACTTTGCTGTGTCTTTTTGTTAGTGGTCTAGGTGGTTTAGAGAGGTGAGAAAAGAAGAGGTTTGGGCAGGAACTAGGGGACTTACCTTGACAACGTTTCAACCATTTAGTTATTGGTTCCCACGCAGCCAATCCTCACCAAGCAAGGGCCATCCAATGCCGCCAGATTTTTTTTCTTTTCAACCATGTACAAGACGTGAACTAAAAGCTGCAGCCCACCCACAACTTCAACCCACAATCTCACCAAAACAAGAGGGGAAGGCCAGCCCCTTTTGTTGACCTTCCTCTCTCTCTCTCTTTTCCCCAAGTGGAGAGGCGTGAAATGCTGGAAAACGTGAACCCCAAAAGTCAGCCCTCTCACGTCCTTTTATAGGCCTCTTATTTGGATATGGATCCTTGTTGGGTTCTGAAATCCGGATCCAATTCAAGCCTTGTTTGGATATGGATCTTGGATCTAGATATTTGGATCCAGATTCGATCCAAATTTTTCTCTTCTTCAGTCCTTCCTGGCGTTTCGAGCCGGGCGCTTCGTGCGGGTCCTGAGTTCATCAAGATTCCGTCTTATGCTGGGTTTTTCCCAATTTCATCGTTCGAGCTTCTTTTCGTCTTTCTGGACTCTATTTCAACTATTTCTTTTGTTTTTGACTTGGATTGCTCGTGATTTCAGATGTGCTTTTGGCTTCGCCTTTGATGCTTCAGTCTTGAAGTACACTCGTAGCCTAGGCTCCTTTTTCGTCTTTGAAATTCACTTTTCATCAGGCTGGGCTTGACCTTTGAGCTTTTTGAAGCTTTTGCAACTGTTTTGAGCCAGGCTTCATCTGTTTGTCTAGTCTTTCATAAAAATAGGACTTTCGTCCACTTTCAAGATTTTTCATGTTTCGAACAGGGTTGGAAAATAGAGTTTTGAAGCTTTTGAGTTCCTGAGTTTTCGAAATCTCCAAACTGGGCTTTTTGAGCTGATTTTCGATCCAGGCATTTGGTTTTGGAAAATTTTTAGATTTTGGGGTGTTTACAGATGCCCCTCTTTGGCATTATCCAAATTGATTTAGATAATGGCGAAGAAGATAACACCCCTATTTGTTTTCTCCCGGATTTGATCTTGAGAATATGGGATCGTCCTAGTATTTCAGAAAAACATTTCCTTTTAAGCTTGATAGGAGGAGATTTTTCGCCAAATGGGGACTTTCTATGGATCTAGCCCTAAATGAAGATCATGTATGAGGTGCTCATGCGTGGATATGCAGGGTGTGTGACATGGCTGAAGTGCCAGAAAAGGGGCGACCTCCTAGAGACCAGATTATATGGTCGAACTTTTGAGACTTTATGAAAAACCTGCTGCTCCAGGTGAGTGGGCCTTACGTATGCTCGATGTTCGAGTTTTTTTGAAATTCATTTTAAGAGGGAAGACTTTTCTGAACCATCGATCCTAAGGACCTTCAGCTCCTTGTGTTTGCCTTTACTCGAGTCTCGACACTTGCTAATCTAGCAGAGGTTTTATGAGAAAACAAGCCACATTTCAAAATTTTTACGCCTTACTCAAAACATCGTATTCTCAAACAAGACAAAATTCAAGTAAGTAAATCCTATTTTTACTTTAGGATTCCCTGAAATGAACCATGTTTCGCTCGGAATAAGTCATAGGGATGGGAAAGAAGTACCACGGTCCCTTCTGAAGTGTCCCGTGGTTTGAGGCAAAGAAGGCGGAAAACTGCTCTTTTTGAGCTTTTTGGCCCTTTCTTCTTTCTTTTTTCCATAGAGGGTCTCCCTTTGGGAGTATTTTTTCTTTAATCCCTCTTTTCCATAGAAGACTCAAATTTTCTTTTTGATTCATTTTTCTTTCTTTGGGAAAGAGCTTTTTGGCGGGGATTTCCCTTTGTTTTGGCCAAGTTTTCCTTTTGGAAGGAGAAGAGAAGAGGGGAGGACTTATCCCAAGGTCATACTCGATCCATTCTAGGTTAGCCTATTTAGAAATAGCACGTACGACTTGCAAGTATCTTGCTATATTGAATTAGGCCTTTCTTTGTAAGAAGAAGGATTTTGAAATGTAGCCATGTATTTGGAAAGCTCTGCTTTTTCACAAAATGTCGATTCTTTCATTCAGGGTCACACCACTTACCTTTGATCCTTGGTTTCAAAGTTTCAAAGTAGTTTTCCCTAAAATATTTTCACAAAAGGGGAATTTAACTCAGACCCTATACATGATATTTTTTCAAATACTGAATATTGATAGGATCTGCTAAATTCCTACCCTCGACATCAGTTAACCAATAAGAATTGTTCGTGGTGGTTCCACGCACGACGTAAGGGCCATCCCACTTGGGCCGCCACTTTCCAAGTGGATGTGGGCCACGATGGTGGATGATTTTCAAAACGAGCTCTCCCACTTCAAAGTGGCGAGGTTTCATATGTTTCTCATAATGTCGGGCGATCCTTTGTCGGTATGCGTGAGCATAGTCCATAGCAAGGAGTCGCCTCTCATCTAATAGATCTAGTTCGGCCATCCTAGCATGTTGAAGCGTCTCTAGGGGGAGGTCGAGTGCAATGGATGTATGAAATGAATGCAGACGTGTATGGATGGGGAGAACGGCGTTTGTGCCATAAACCAACTCAAAAGGCATGGCATTTGTGGGAGTGCGGATGAAAGTCCTATAAGCCCATAAGGCTTCATCCAACTTCTCGTGCCATGTTCTACCCTTCTCTAAGGTTTTCTCAACAATGCTGATGAGAGTCTTGTTGGTGGCTTCGACTTGGCCGTTGCCTTGAGGGTAGTAAGGCGATGAGAAGTGATGATTTATGCCATACTTGTTGCACAGCTTGACCATCCGCTCATTTTTAAATGGGGTGCCATTATCGGACACAAGATCTTTTGGAACTCCAAATCGAGCCAAGATGTTTTTCCTAATGAAGGCTACCACATGTTGCCCCTGGACATTTGTCAGGGAGGCGGCTTCGACCCACTTGGAAAAATACTCGGTGGCTGCTAGGATGAACCTGTGTCCGTTTGAGGCCTTTGGAAAAATTGGTCCTACGATATCAAACGCCCACATGGTGAATGGCCAAGGGCTGACCACGAAATGCAGTGATGATGAGGGGATAGGAATGGCGTGACCATGCACTTGACACGGGTGACACTTCCTAACATGATCGTGGCAATCCTTTCTCAGGGTAGACCAAAAATAACCTGCTCTAAGTATTTTCATCGCCATCATGTTGGCATTGACATGACCTCCACATTCTCCATTGTGGATTTCATGCATAACAGTCCTAGCCTCCTCTAGGTCGACGCATCTTAGTAAGACGCCAGTAAAACTCTTTTTGTACAGAACCCCTCCCGAAATTGTGTATCGGGTGGAAATTTTTCAGATGAATGCCTTATCTTTAGATGTGGCATCCTTAGTGAATCCCCCATTTTCTAGAAAATTCTTTATGTCATAAAACCAAGGTTTTTCATCAGAATCAGGGTTATTTTGGGAAATTTGCAAATCGTGTATGGAAGGAGTGGGTGAGTGCCATATTTCAAGGGGTCTGGTTCCCAAAGTGGGATCGATCCTTAGGGTTGAACCCAAGGATGAGAGGGCATCAGCGACGCCATTATCCTCTCTTCCTACATGTGTGAGAGTACACGATTGGAACGACTCAACCAGTCGAGTGGCCAATTCGTGGTATGGAAGCAGTTTTTCATTTCGAACTTGCCAAATTTTTAAAACTTGGTTTATAAAAAAGAGGGAATCTCCAAAAACCTCGATGCATGCTGCCCCTAGAGTTTTCGAAACTTTTAAACCTTGTATGAGTGCTTCATACTCGGCTATATTGTTGGAACATTCGAAATCTAGGCGAATTGCTATGGGGATTTCTCCCTTTTCTAGGGATACGAGGATGATCTAGGCACCTGCCCCTCGTTGGTTTCGTGCCCCGTCGAAGTGCATCTTCCACACTTGGTTTTCGAAAGATTTTGCCAAAATGTGGTTTTGGAAATGGTTTTGCAATATGCCTTCATCAGGCATTTCATTGAGTGTGGGATACGCATCTTCTAGGGGGAAGTCAGTCACGTAGTCTGCTAGGGCTTGCCCCTTAATGGAGACCTGGTGATGGTATTTTAAATCATACTCCATTAGAAGGAGTTGCCATTTGCCCAATCTACCCGTGAGAATGGGTTTTTCGAATAAGTGCTTAATTGGGTCAAGCTTGGACACTATCTAGATCTCATGATCTAGGAAATAGTGTCGAAATTTCTGGCAGGCCCAAACTAGGGCCAAGCACGTCTTCTCCATGGCCTGATAATTCCTTTCGTAAGCCAGGAGAATTTTTGAAAGATAGTATATGGCACATTCCTTGTGAGTGTCATCCTCGTATTGAGCTAACAGAGCTCCTAAGGCATTCGCATGCACAGAAATGTAAAGTAGAAAAGGTTTTCCTTGCTTTGGAGGGTTTAAAACAGGGGGATTAACTAAGTATGCCTTTAACCTTTCAAACGATTTTTGGCACTCGTCATCCCATAAAAATTTTGTACCTGTAGACGTGCGAAAATCCCCACGCCTCCCTGCCTTTTCTGGGCTTGGAGTGGATCCTCTCGTGCGTCTAAGGCCTATTTATATAAACAGGGCGTGCCAGCTAGCTTACCTAAGCTAGAGAAGATATATTTTAAACTGACTTCTAATCGTGGCGACTGTGAGCAAGTGAGCTCTTGTCGTCGTAGACCTTCTTGCACCGATGCGCAAGGGTCAGTCTGTACGCTTTGAAAAATCGAGTTTTTAGGTGTAGAAAGCCTACGAAGCGGTTTGAGGTGTCTAATTTGGGTCTTTTAGATACGATTGCAGATTTTAGATCACGTGGATTTGCACGTGCCTAAGTCTTTCCTTTTATCCCTTAATGGGCCACCTAGTTTGTGTGTTATGAACACTGCACTACATGGGCAAATTTGAGCGGGGCTTGCTTTGATGCAATATGCGTCCTACCTCGTGGTATGGCGTAAATGCAATGCAAACTCACGCTACTCCAAAGGGAAAACCCGAATGTAAAGACAATGCCGAAGGGAAATGACTAGTAATGTAAATGCCGAAGGGAGATATGTATATAGAGTATGTATATGGGCCCTTACTCGGGTCTTGCAAATAAGAGCGAAGGCTCAATGTGGGTGCGTGCTTGAATTGAAAGACTTACACACACGACATGAAATTAAACCCAAATATAACTTGCAGTATGGCCTTGACTAAGGTCTTGGGAATAAGAGCAAAAGCTCAATGTGTGTGAGTGCTTGAATTGAAGTACTACGCACACAACATGAAATTAAACCCAAATAGTATAACACAACCCTTACTTGGGTCTTTCAAATAAGAGCGAAGGCTCAATGTGTGTGAGTGCTTGAATTGAAAGACAACACACCCAACTTAAGAAAAACCCAACAAAAATTAAAGTATATGTATATATTTATGTATTAGGGGCTGATTAGGCCCGTGTGTGTTCAAAATCGTGCGCAACTAAGAGAGTGCACGTGTGTGGGTGTGCCAAACCACGTTATTACTAGCGGGGGGAGACTATGCTCCGTTATTACAACCCCATATCGAATTGAATCTCAAGCAAGTATACAACTAAAGACCGAGCTAGGCACTTACTAATAGCTGGTCCGAAGATGCCTTGCTTGAGCGTGGGCTTGGCCTTCGCCTTGGGCTGCAAAAGGGAGCTCCGCGAGGTTGAACGGCAAGAGGTGTTGGCCGAGTGTCCTTTGCGCGCAGAAGAGGCGCCTTGAAGGTGGCCGGCTACTAGCAAAGGGCTGTTTTTGGTGTGTTGGGTTAAAGGACCTAAGTAGGGTCACTATTGAGAATGGCACTAAGGGAAGCTCAAAGGAAGACCTAATGGGGCACCTAAGGTTGGCGGGTTGCTGGCCGAGTGAAGGGGCGACAGTCGGTTGGAGTGGCCGACTGGGGGAGTTCGGTGGTGGCGGATTGTTGGGGTGGCTAGGAGTGGTGTAAGGGAAGGGAACTAGCTAGGAGATGGGGTCAAGTGGTAGTGGGTATAGTGGGTGTGGTAGGGTGATATGGGCAGGTCTTAGGGAGTCGGATAGGGTGGTCGAATGGGTCTAAAAGGTCTAGGGGGTGGCTGGTAGTTAGGGAGCTATGGGTTCGGCTGAGTGAGAAGGGTGGCAGCAAGTGGAAGGGCTAATGTTAGGGTGATAGGGGAGTGGATTAGGTACGAGAGTTGCTGTGCCGGGCTCGACATGTACTCCGGTTCCGGGCTCTCCTTAGCTTTCCTGGTCCTGTCTGGATTAGGCCGAAGCTGCTTCGGGGTTTCAAAACATGTTTTAAAAAGGTTTTAAAAGCCATATTGTATATTTTTGAAATACAGAGTTCAAAACATATGTACAGGGTTGTCTGGAAGGCTCTTGGGTTTCCAGACTCAAAATAGCCCTTTGGGGCTGCTTTTACAAAACCAGATGGATTTGAGAAATTCGTGGGATTTCAGGGTGTTTACAGATGCCCCTCTTTGGCCTTGTCCAAATCGATTTGGATAAGGGCAAAGATGACAAACACCCCTTTCAATGTCTCCCTAGATCTATCCACGAAGAATATGGGATCTCCCCAATTTTTTTAGCAAAATCTCAATTTACAAACTCTGGTAGGAGGAGATATCATGCCAAAGGGTTATATTATGGAATCTGGTCCTAAAATGGGATCATGTTTATGCAAGTGCCTATGCATGGAATGCAGATGACATGGGTGTGGTGCCAAGAGTGGCGACCTCCTAGAGACCAGATGTGGTTGAACTCTACAGACTTATAAGGCCTACTGCTCCAAGTGAGCAAAAATCCTATGCTGTTTGATGTTCGACTTTTCAAAACTTATTTACAAAACTATTTACAAAAGGGACAACTGTCTTGAGTCTCGATCCTAAGGATCTTGAGCTCTCCGTGCTTGCCATTGTTTGAGTCTTAACACTCGCTTATCTAGCGGAGGTTTTATAAGAAAACCAACTATATTTCAAATTCCTACGCCTTACTCGAAACGTCGAATTCTCAAACGAGATGAAATTCAAGTAAGTAAATCCTATTTTTACTTTAGGATTCCTCGAAATGAACCATGCTTTAGCTTGGGATAAGCCAGGGATGGGAAAGCGATACCACGGTCCCTTCTGAAGCGTCCCGTGGTTTGAGGCATAGAAGGCGGAAAACTGCTCTTTTTTAGCTTTTTGGCCTCTTTTTCCTTTTTTTCATTGAGGGTCTCCCTTTGGGAGTATTTTTTTCTTTAATCCCTCTTTTTCACAAGAGAATCGATTTTTCTTTTGAATTCTGGTTTCTTTCTTTTGGAAAGAGACTTTGAATGGGAAATTCCCTTTGTTTGGGCTTTTGTTTTCCTTTTGGAAGGAGAAGAGAAGAGGGGAGGACTTATCCCAAGCCTACACTCGATCCATTCCAGATCAGCCTATTTAGAAATAGCACGTACTACTTGCAAGTATCTTGCTATATTGAACTAGGCCTTTCTTTGTAAGAAGAAAGATTTTGAAATGTAACCACGATTTTGAAAACTCCGCTCTTTCACAAGTGCGAATTCTCTCACTCAGGGTCACACGACTTTGCCTTTGCACCTTATTTTCATGTCTCAGGGCAGCTATCCCTAAAATTTTCGAAAAACTTGGAATTTAATCCAAATCCTACACATGATACTTCTTTAAGTATTGGATATTGATAGGATCTACTAAATTCCTTCCTTCTACATCGACCAACCAATACGAGTTGTTCGTAGTGGTTGCTCGTACAACATAGGGTCCATCCCAGTTGGGGCGCCACTTGCCCAGGGGGTGTGGGCCACGATGATGGATGGTTTTTAAAACCAGATCCCCCACTTCAAAGTGGTGAGGTCTCATGTGTTTGCTATAATGTCAGGCTATCCTTTGCCGGTATGCACGAGCATGATCCATGGCAAGGAGTCGCCTCTCATCTAGCAAGTCTAGTTCGGCCATCCTAGCATGCTGAAGCGTCTCTAGGGGGAGGTCGAGTGCTATGGATGTATGGAATGAATGCAGTTGAGTATGAATGGGAAGAATGGCGTTTGTGCCATAGACCAATTCGAATGGTGTGGCATTCGTGGGAGTCCGGATGGAAGTCCTATAAGCCCATAAGGCTTCATCCAGCTTCTCGTGCCACGTCCTACCCTTCTCTAAGGCTTTCTCAATTATGCTAATGAGAGTCTTGTTTGTGGGTTCGGCTTGGCCGTTGCCTTGAGGGTAGTAGGGTGAGGAGAAGTGGTGAGTTATGCCATACGTGTTGCACAACCTAACCATCCGCTCATTCTTGAATGGGGTGCCATTATCAGACACAAGGTCTCATGGAACCCCAAATCGAGCCAAGATATTCCTCCGGATGAAAGCCACCACATGTTGCCCCATCACGTTGGTTAGGGAAATGGCTTCCACCCACTTGGAGAAATACTCCGTGGCTGCTAAAATAAATCGATGCCCATTTGAGGCCTTTGGAAATATTGGGCCTATGATGTCAAACATCCACATGGTAAATGGCCAGGGGCTAACCACGGAATGCAATGTAGATGAAGGGATATGAATGGCGTGCCCATTGATGTCATAAAACCAGGGTTTTCCAATAGACTCTGGGTTATTTTGGCAAATATCCAAGTCGTGTGTGGATGGGTGGGGCGCATGCCATATTTCCAAAGATCTAGTCCCTGAAATGAGATCGACCTTCAGGGCTGAACCCAAGGAGGAGAGGGCATCGACAATGCCATTGTCCTCTCTTCCGACGTGTGTGAGTTTACACGATTGGAAGGACTGGACCAATCGAGTGGCCAACTCGTGATATCGAAGTAGTTTCTCATTACGTACTTGCCAAATTTTTAAAACCTGGTTTATGACAAGGAGCGAATCTCCAAAGACCTCGATGCACGATGCCCCTAGAGTTTTTGAAATTCTTAAGCCTTGTATGAGTGCTTCATACTCAGCTACGTTGTTTAAACATTCGAAATCTAAGCGGACTGCTATGGGAATCTCACCCTTTTCAGGGGAGATTAGGATGACCCCAGCACCAGCCCCTCGTTGGTTTCGTGCCCCATCGAAGTGCATTTTCCATACTTGGTTTTCGAAAGAATTTGCCAAAATGTGGTTTTGAAAATGGTTTTGTAATATGCCTTCATCAGGCATTTCAACAAGCGTGGGATATGCGTCTTCTAAGGGGAACTCAGCCACATAATCTGCTAGGGCTTGCCCCTTAATGGAGATCTGGTGATAGTATTTCAGATCATACTCCATTAGAAGGAGTTGCCATTTGCCCAATCTACCCGTGAGAATGGGTTTTTCGAACAAGTGCTTGATTGGATCAAGCTTGGACACTATCCAGATCTCATGATCTAGGAAATAATGTCTGAATTTCTGGCAGGCCCAGACTAGGGCCAAGCACGTCTTCTCCATGGCTTGATAATTTCGTTCATAAGCCAAGAGAGTTTTCGAAATATAGTACATGGCAAACTCCTTATGGGTGTCATCCTCGTATTGAGCCAACAAGGCTCCTAAAGCATTTGCATGCACGAAGATGTATAATAAAAGCGGTTTTCCTTGCTTTGGAGGGTTCAAAACGGGGGGATTAACCAAGTATGCCTTCAGTCTCTCGAAGGACTTCTGGCATTCGTCATCCCATAAGAATTTCGTGCCCTTCCTCAACAGTTTGTTGAAGGGTTCGCATCTAGTGGCCAGATTCGATATGAATCGGCGAACGGATTGTAAACGACCCTGGAGGCTACGGATTTGGGTGAGATTGGAGGGTGGAGCCATGTCTATGATGGCTCGACACTTAGAGGGGTCGACTTCTATTCCCCTTTGGCTCACCATAAAGCCCAGAAGCTTCCCTGATTCTACCCCGAACACACATTTTTGAGGGTTTAGCTTCACTTTGTAAAGCCTAAGCCTTTCGAAAATCTTTTGTAAACATTCGATATGGGTGCATCGGGTTTTGGATTTTGCCAAGAGATCATCTACATACACTTCTACAAGCTCATGAATTTGATCATGGAAGATCGTGGTCATGGCTCGTTGGTATGTTGCACCAGCATTTTTCAAACCAAAGGGCATGACTGTATAGCAGTACGTGCCCCATGGGGTTGTGAAGGCGGTCTTACCCTGATCTCGTGGACTTAGTTTGATTTGATTATAGCCTTAATAGCCATCCATAAATGAAAACATTTCATGATTTGCAGTACTATCGACTATGAAATCTATGTTTGGTAAAGGATAATTATCCTTGGGAGTGGCTTTATTCAGGTTTCTGAAATCGATGCATATTCGAATTTTTCCATTGGTTTTTCGAACCACAATGACATTTGATAACCAATCAGAATACGCAATGGGTTTTATAAATCCCGCTTTTAGCAGATCTTCTAAACCCTCCTTGACTTGCGTGTGTACATTCGGGTGTATTTTCCTAAGCTTCTGCTTTACGGGTTTTACACCTGCATCTAAGGGAAGACGATGCTCAACAATGCTAGGATCTATGCCCGGCATGTCTTCATACGTCCATGCAAACACATCTAAATAGGTTCGTAGAAATGCAATGAATGCTAACCTTTCAGTTTCATGCAAGCATGCGCCTATTTTGATGGTTTTGGGATTGGAATCATCCCCTAGGTTCACTTCGATGAAATCTCCTCCCACTGATTGGGAAGGTCTTTCAAAATCGAGAATCTTATGAAATTCTGGGAGCTCAGAAGTGAGATCTTCCTCAAGGGGATCCACTTCTGGGCTTTGATCATTCTCGTGGGCTATAGACCCGAGGGAATTTGATGCGTGGTTTTCAAAATGACCTGGTTTTGTACTTGGATTTTCAAGTGATTTCAAAACTTTTGGTCTGGCTATGCAGACGACGTTTCTTTCGAAATCCTTTTGTTTTGTCAAAGTCCTACTAGGAGAAGCTATGTACAAAATCTTTTTGGTATTTTCAAAATTTTTGATTTTTTTGGGTTTTTGTAAAACAAGAACCTTGGGAACTATACAAATCACTCTATTTTCGAGTTTTTGTTTTTCCATTATTTTTGGTTTTTCTTGTTTTTCGATTTTCTTGATTTTAAGCTTTTCAAATGTTTTTGTATTTTTGGAAAAGGGATCTTCTGTCATACCTGCAAAGGGAAAACACTACGGGTTAGACTCGGAATAGGAGATCTAAATCGTAGGTTTCTTCTAAGGCAGGTTCCGGGGCACCCTTGACCCAGGTGGTCACAGGGGGTGGCTCCGGCGGTATTCGGGGAGTATAGCCGATCCCATATCGGCTTGGATTGGCCCTAGGAAGGATGGGCTCTAGGAGACCCTGGTTCTGCGCCCCTAGACTCTTGTAGGGCGTGTAGCCCATGTTCAACAACATGTTCCACAACTTTTTGTTTTTTGAAAAATTTTGATATAAGTCGTGGTCCTAGAACATGCTATCGTCCATATTGTGCTCATATGGCCTCTTGTCCAGGGGCTTTGGAAATAGGGAACGCTTGGGTTTTCCTAGAAGGGTTAGAATCGAGAGGAGGCCTACTTTGGGCGGCCCCTTCACATATACAACCTTCCTAGGGTTGTTCAACACGAGCCGAGGTGGCTCGACTATAATTTGCCCCAGGTTAGCCTCATGGGCCTGGGAGCTTGATAAAGAAGGGGAGTTTATGATCCCTTGAAGATGTGGGTGACTCTCACCTAGGATCACTACGACCTGGTCCCTAAAAGGGATCTTGACACACCTGTGGAAGGTGGATGGCACAACGCAAAAACTGTGTATCCAGGGCCTTCCCAACAACAGGTTATAATGGGGGTGGATGTCCAAGACATGGAACACCCCCGTGTGTTCGATCCCTCCCGTTTCCATTGGGAGTTCGATGGATCCTAAAGGTCTAGACGCATTCCCATCGTATCTAGTGATAACGATGGGGCTTGGGTTCACTGAAGTCAAGGTGACTCCGATTTTATACACCACATGAAGTGGAAGGATGTTGAGCCCTCCTCCACCATCGACTAGGCACCTGTCCAGAGAGTGGTTGTTTAGAACCACCTCGATATGTAGGGCCTGGTTATGGGTTTCGTAGGGTCTATCTACATCATCTTCCGAGAAAGTGATGGGTAATTTTGCTCCTAATAAAGCCACTTGGGCAGACAAGGATTCCAGACTTATGTTCGAATCAACCTCGGCCCTTTCTAGAATTTTCTCTAATACAAGTCTATGCCTAGGCGAGGTTTTTATAAGCTCTAAGATAGACATGTGAATAGGAATCTTTGAAAGGTGGTTTTCAAAGTCATAAGGATTTAGGATGACTTTGTCCTTATCTGCTTTTGGCAGAACACTAGGGATACATGCTTTTGAGGGGCCAGGCACACTGACCACCTTTTGAGCACCTTGAAGGTGCGGGGGTTGGTAGATCCTTCTGGATCTAGTCACTTCCCCCACGACCAGCCTAGGGTTCACGCTAAATTTGGCTCTAAGGATAAGCTGAGGAGAACCTTGGATTTTCAAAACTGGTTTTGTTGGGGATTCCACTTTCGGTGGTCCCCGAATGATGACTTGGGCGGGCTTCTTGTATAGTACAAGAATGGGCGCACAAGTGGTTCAACCAGGTTCTGGTTTTTGCGCTAGTTCTTTAGAAATGGTGAGGGTACATACCTCCTTTCCTTTCCCACTGCCACTGGCGTGTTTGGGAAAGGGTTCTTTAAAGATAGTTTGAGGTGGCTCAGGTTTCGCAGTGACCTGGAGCCGGCCTTCTGCTATCAAGTTCTCAATTTTATTTAAGAGGGAGAAGCAGCGTTTGGTATCATGGCCTTTGAGCCGATGATACTTACAAAATCAGTTTAAATACCCCCCTTTGGAAGTGACTCCTTCGGGGATTTCAGGGAGTTCTATCATACCCTGGGCAAGTAGGAGGTCTAGGACCTCCGACACAAGTTGCCCCAGCGGCTTATACTCCCGTTTTTCAACCGGTTTTTGAAAATTTCGCTCCCTCTTATTTTCTAACTTTTCAAAATTTTTGAAAGTGCCCACCATGCCTGGATCCACCCGGACATTGGCGATTTTATGGGGCTTTGCCCCTTTGTTCATCGTGGGTAGCCCGTATGTGATGGGATTTTCCAAGCGGGTTTTGGAAACGGCACTTCCTTTCCATAAGTAATCGTATGTCCCTTTTCGCAAGTTGGTTTCGAAAAGGGAGGCCTTTTTGATCAACTTATGGAAAGTTGAGATCTCATGGAGCGAGAGAAGGGTTTTTAACTCGCTTTTAAAATTATCCAGGATGAGCATAACTGCGCATCCCTCGGATATGGGCTCTCGCACTTGGCCCAAAAGCGACCTTCATCTTATAATGAAGGCATGTACGTCTTCGTTCATGCCTTGCTTTGTATCCCTTAAGGTATTCAGAGTCGGCGTGACTTCTACGTTGTGTGCAAATCTTTGCATGAAGCAATTCGCTAACTCTTCAAAAGTAGCGAACTGGCTTAAGTCGTAGGAAGGCAGCCATTTGGCAGCTGTGCCTTTAAGGGATAAAGGGAACCAATACACCCATTTCATCGAGTCCTTTTTCTTCTTATGGGCTCGACGTGAGAAAAGCTGCAAGTGAGACCTAGGGTCTCCCAAGCCATCATACCGATAGAAGTTCAGTATTTCATCGTCACTATCTGTTTCGTAATCCATAGGAAGGAAATCAGACAGGGCGTAGCTTCTTTATTCTGCCCTTTTAGCAACTGCTGTAGGGCTTTACGGTCCTTTTGTGTGAAGGACTCGTGGTATTAGTTGCCTTCCATTACGGAGGCCTCTTTGTGCTTGTGAGGTTTTTCAGTTTTTTTCTTAAGCCTTTGTTCACCGTTCGATGAACATGAATCGCCTACTTCAGCCTCTTGGCTGAGAGCATCGATTTTGGCCTCAAACTCGCTTCTCAGGTCCTCGATCTCATCTAGTTTTATTTTGTTTTTGAAAATCCTCCTAGAGTGAGAACTTGATGCGCATGAGCCTTGGCTCGACACTTCACTTGGATTGGATTTTGACATGCTTTTCAAGCTTTTCAAAATGTCCTAAGTACAAGCAAAGAAAACAAGTTAAAACTAACACCTTTTTAACAAAATTTTCGCAAACTTTTAATCTTTAAAACTCGACTTTTGAAAGGCTCACTTCCCACCGGGCGTGCCAATCTCTATAGACGCACGAAAATCCCCACGCCTTCCCACCTTTTCTGGGCTTGGAGTGGATCCTCTCGTGCGTCTAAGGCCTATTTATATAAACAGGGCGTGCCAGCAAGCTTACCTAAGCTAGCAAAGATATATTTTAAACTGACTTCTAATCGTGGCGACTGTGAGCAAGTGAGCTCTTGTCGTTGCAGACCTTCTTGCACCAATGCGCAAGGGTCAGTCTGTACGCTTTGAAAAATCGAGTTTTTGGTGTAGAAAGCCTACGAAGCGGTTCGAGGTGTCTAATTCAGGTCTTTTAGATACGATTGCAGATTTTAGATCACGTGGATTTGCACGTGCCTAAGTCTTTCCTTTTATCCCTTTATGGGCCACCTAGTTTGTGTGTTATGAACACTCCACTACATGGGCGAATTTGAGCGGGGCTTGCTTTGATGCAATATGCGTCCTACCTTGTGGTATGGCGTAAATGCAATGCAAACTCACGCTACTCCAAAGGGAAAACCCGAATGTAAAGACAATGCCGAAGGGAAATAACCGAAGAGAAATAACCGAAGGGAAATGACTTGTAATGTAAATGCCTAGGGGAGATATGTATATAGAGTATGTATATGGGCCCTTACTCGGGTCTTGCAAATAAGAGCGAAGGCTCAATGTGGGTGCGTGCTTGAATTAAAAGACTTACACACACGACATGAAATTAAACCCAAATATAACTTGCAGTATGGCCTTAACTAAGGTCTTAGGAATAAGAGCGAAAGCTCAATGTGTGTGAGTGCTTGAATTGAAGTACTATGCACACAACATGAAATTAAACCCAAATAGTATGACACGACCCTTACTTGGGTCTTTCAAATAGGAGCGAAGGCTCAATGTGTGTGAGTGCTTGAATTGAAAGACTTACACACACGACATGAAATGAAAACCCAAATAGTATAGGTCGGCCCTTACTTGGGTCTTTCAAATAAGAGCGAAGGCTCAATGTGTGTGAGTGCTTGAATTGAAAGAATTACACACACGACATGAAATGAAAACTCAAATAGTATAGGTCGGCCCTTACTTGGGTCTTTCAAATAAGAGCGAAGGCTCAATGTGTGTGAGTGCTTGAATTGAAAGACTTACACACACGACATGAAATGAAAAACCCAAATAGTATAGGTCGGCCCTTCTTGGGTCTTTCAAATAAGAGCGAAGGCTCAATGTGTGTGAGTGCTTGAATTGAAAGACAACACACCGAACTTAAGCAAAACCCTACAAAAATTAAAGTATATGTATATATTTATGTATTAGGGGCTTATTAGGCCCGTGTGTGTTCAAAATCATGCGCAACTAAGAGAGTGCACGTGTGTGAGTGTGCCAAACCACGTTATTACAAGCGGGGGCAGACTATGCTCCGTTATTACGACCCCGTATCGAATTGAATCTCAAGCAAGTATACAACTAAAGACCGAGTTAGGCACTTACTAATAGCTGGTCCGAAGATGCCTTGCTTGAGCGTGGGCGTGGCCTTCGCCTTGGGCTGCAAAAGGGAGCTCCGCGAGGTTGAACGGCAAGAGGTGTTGGCCGAGTGTCCTTGGCGCGCAGAAGAGGCGCCTTGAAGGTGGCCGGCTGCTAGCAAAGGGTTGTTTTTGGTGTGTTGGGTTAAAGGACCTAAGTAGGGTCACTAAGGGAGTATGGCACTAAGGGAAGCTCAAAGGAAGACCTAATGGGGCACCTAAGGTTGGCGGGTTGCTGGCCGAGTAAAGGGGCGACAGTCGGTTGGAGTGGCCGACTGGGGGAGTTCGGTGGTGGTGGATTGTTGGGGTGGCTAGGAGTGGTGTAAGGGAAGGGAACTAGCTAGGAGATGGGGTCAAGTGGTAGTGGGTATAGTGGGTGTGGTAGGGTGATATGGGCAGGTCTTAGGGAGTCGGATAGGGTGGCCGAATGGGTCCAAAAGGTCTAGGTGGTGGCGGGTAGTTAGGGAGCTATGGGTTCGGCTGAGTGAGAAGGGGTGCAGCAAGTGGAAGGGCTGATGTTAGGGTGATAGGGGAGTGGATTAGGTACGAGAGTTGTTGTACCGGGCTCAACATGTACTCCGGTTCCGGGCTCTCCTTAGCTTTCCTGGTCCTGTCTGGATTAGGCCGAAGCTGCTTCGGGGTTTCAAAACATGTTTTAAAAAGGTTTTAAAAGCCATATTGTATATTTTTGAAATACAGAGTTGAAAACATATGTACAGGGTTGTCTAGAAGGCTCCTGGGTTTCCAGACTCAAAATAGCCCTTTGGGGCTGTTTTTACAAAACCAGATGGATTTGAGAAATTTGTGGGATTTCGGGGTGTTTACAGTACCCTTTCTCAACAACTTGTTGAAGGGTTCGCATCTAGTTGCCAGGTTTGAGATAAACCTGCGAATGGACTGTAGGCGACCCTGGAGGCTACGAATCTGCGTGAGATTGGAGGGTGGAGTTGTAGACGCGCGAAAATCCCCGCCTCTTCGCCCCTTTCGTGGCTTGGAGTGGATCTTATCGTGCGTCTAAGGCCTAGATATACAAACAGGGCGTGCCAGCTAGCTTACTTAAGCTAGCGAAGATATATCAATACTGACTTCTAAACGTGGCGACTGTGAGCAAGTGAGCTCTTGTCGTCGCAGACCTTCTTGCACCGATGCGCAAGGGTCAGTCTGTACGCTTTTGCAAAAATCGAGTTTTAGGGAGAAAGTCTACGAAACGGTTCGAGGTGTCTATTTCGGGTCTTTAAGATGCGATTGCATGTTTTAGATCACGTGGATTTGCACGTGCCTAAGTCTTTTCTTTTATCCCTTTTTGGGTCGCCTAGTTTGTGTGTTATGAACACTCCACTACATGGGCGAATTCGAGCGGGGGTTGCTTCGATGCAATATGCGTCCTACCTCGTGGTATGGCGTAGATGCAATGCAAACTCACGCTACTCCAAAGGGAAAACCCGAAATGTAAAGACAATGCTGAAGGGAAATAACAGAAGGGAAATAACCGAAGGGAAATAACCGAAGGGAACTAACCGAAGGGAAATAACCGAAGGGAAATATGTATATATCTTATGTATATGAGCCCTTACTCGGGTCTTGCAAATAAGAGCGAAGGCTCAATGTGGGTGCGTGCTTGAATTGAAAGACTTACACACACGACATGAAATTAAACCCAAATATAAATTGCAGTATGGCCTTGACTAAGGTCTTGGGAGTAAGAGCGAAGGCTCAATGTGTGTGAGAGTGCTCGAATTGAAGTACTACACACACGACATAAATGAAACCCAAATATAACTGCAATAAGGCCTTTACTAAGGTCTTGGGAGTAAGAGCGAAGGCTCAATGTGTGTGAAAGTGCTTGAATCGAAAGACTTACTCACACGACAAGAAATAAAACCCAAATAGTATAGGTCGGCCCTTACTTGGGTCTTTCAAATAAGAGCGAAAGCTCAATGTGTGTGAGAGTGTTTAAATTGAAAGACTTACTCACACGACATGAAATGAAACCCAAATAGTATAGGTCGGCCCTTACTTGGGTCTTTCAAATAAGAGCGAAAGCTCAATGTGTGTGAGAGTGTTTAAATTGAAAGACAACGCACCCAACTTAAACAAAACCCTTCGGAAATGAAATATATACGTACACTTATATATTAGGGGCTGATTAGGCCCGTGTGTGTTTGAAATTGTGCACGACTAAGAGAGTGCCCGTGTGTGGTTGTGCCAAGCCACGTTATTACAAGCGGGGGGAGACTATGCTCCGTTATTACAACCCCGTATCAAATTGAATTTCAAGCAAGTGTATGATCAAAGACCGAGTTTAGAAACTTACAAGTAGCTGGTCCGTAGAGGTCTTGCTTGAGCGTGGCCTTGGCTTTGGGCTGCAAATGGAGCTCCGCGAAGGTGTGTGACCAAGGGTGCTGGCCGGCTGCAAATGGGACGCGGGATGGACGCCTCGAAGGGGACCGGTGGCAAGTGGGCGGCGCCTCCAAGTAGGGAGTTTAGAGTGGCTAACTAAGTGGGTCTTAGGGTCACTAGGGAAGTTAGGTACTAAGGGAAACTGGCCCTAAAAGGTGAGCTAGTGGGAAGGCCAAATAGGACACCTAGGGGGGTTCGGCCGAATGGGAGATGGTGGCTGAGCAGTGGCCAGCCACTTGGGTTATTCTAGGTTCGGCTAGGCTTAGATGGTGGCGGCAAAGAGGTGGAACTAAGGGGAAGATGGGTGGCTAAGAGTGGAGAGGTGGTAGAGAGTGGTTTTGAGGGAGTTAGGGGGACTTACCGAATGGGAAGGAGTGGCGGCAAAGGTGGCTGTCGGCTGGTGGAGCTGGAGCTGCTGGGAAGACGGGTGAGAGATGGGAGAAGGAGAGGGCCCGGCTGGGTGGTGGAGTGTGGTTCCCACTTGGAAAACCCGCCCACAATGAGGGGGGTTTAAATAGGGGATGGGTAGGTCGGTTAGGGCTGGGTTGTGGGTAGTGGTTAGGTGGTTTAGGTAGGGTAGTATGTAGATAAGGTGGGCTGGATGGGATTGGGCCAGATATTTTAAAACTAGGGGTTTGGGAAAATCGTGGGCTAAGGGTGGTTTAGGGGTTTAGGGCTAGGTTAGGTGGTTGGGTTTTAGGGTGAGGTTTAGTGAGCTAGGTTAGGTGGTTTAGGCTAGGTTTAGGCTAGGATTAGGGAAATTAATCTAGGTTTAGGGAAGGATTAGGGAAGTGGGTTAGGTGATTAGGTTGGGATTAGGCCGGGATTAGGGAAGTGGGTTAGGTGATTAGGTTCAGATTAGGGGTGGATTAGGGGTTTAGGCTAGGTTTAGGCATTTTGGGTTAGGTTTAGGTGAAGGAGCTCCCTTAGCATGGCCCATAGACCTTGATCACCCCATGTTGGTGCAGCCCTAGGTTAGGTTTTAGCTAATTACAAGCTTAAACCCACTCAATTAGGCTAAACCACAAGATTAAACCCAAACTTGACACACAAGTCAAGCTTAATACAACCCTCTTGATATTTTTCACCCCCACTCTCTCTCATGCCCAATATCCCACGTGAATTTCAAGTGGGCCCCACCTCCATTTATGAGAAGGTGATGTGGGCCATGGATATGGATATTGGATTGGATCTCTGGATCCAAATCCAAATCCAAGTCCACATATGGGTTTGGGTTGGAATCTGGATATATATGGTCCAGATCCAATCCAAACTGAACTCTGACTCCTTCGGGCTGGGTTCGAGACGGACGATTCGTGCGGGGCCTGACAGCATCAGGGCTCCGTCTGCGTTGGGTCTTCGCCAACATGGTCGCCTGCCTCCGTTTCTGCCTTCCGGAGATGACTTCAAATGATATTTTGGTAAGAACAGGGTCTTGGACGTTCGAGATCCTGGGATGTGAATTAGATGCAAGAGTTGCTGCGCCGGGCTCGACAGGTGCTCCGGTTCCGGGCTCTTCTTGGCTCTCCTGGTCCTGTCTTGATCGAGCCAAGCCACTTCGGGGTTTCAAAACATGTTTTAAAAGGGTTTTCAAAAGCTAGATTATATGTTTTTGAAAGATAAAGTTTAAAACATATATACAGGGTTTGTTTGGAAGGCTCCTGGGTTTCCAAACTCAAAAATGGCCCTTTGGGGCTGCTTGTATAAAACCAGATTTGTTTAAGAAATTCGTGGGATTTCGGGGTGTTTACAGATGCCCCTCTTTGGCCTTGTCCAAATAGATTTGGATAAGGGCAAAGATGACAAACACCCCTTTTAATGTTTCCCTAGATCTAGCCACGAAGAATATGGGATCGTCCCATTTTTAGCAAAATCTCAATTTTACAAACTCTGGTAGGAGGAGATATCACGCCAAAGGGTTACACTATGGAATCTGGTCTTAAAATGGGATCATGTTTATGCAAGTACCATGCGTGGAATGCAAATGACATGGGTGTGGTGCCAAGAGTGGCGACCTCCCAGAGACCAGGTGTGGTCGAACTCTAGAGACTTACAAGGCCTACTGCTCCAAGTGAGCAAAATCCTATGCTGTTCGATGTTCGGTTTTCAAAACTTATTTACAAAAGCTATTTACAAAAGGGACAACTGTCTTGAGTCTCGATCCTAAGGATCTCGAGCTCTTCGCGCTTGCCCTTGTTTGAGTCTTAACACTCGCTTATCTAGCGGAGGTTTTATAAGAAAATAAGCTTCATTTCAAATTCCTACGCCTTACTCGAAAGGTCGAATTCTCAAACAAGATGAAATTCAAGTAAGTAAATCCTATTTTTACTTTAGGATTCCTCGAAATGAACCATGTTTAGCTTGGGATAAGCCAGGGATGGGAAAGAGATACCACGGTCCCTTCTGAAGCGTCCCGTGGTTTAAGGCATAGAAGGCGGAAAACTGCTCTTTTTGAGCTTTTTGGCCTCTTTTTCCTTTTTTATAGAGGGTCTCCCTTTGGGAGTATTTTTTCTTTAATCCCTCTTTTTATAAGAGAATCGATTTTTCTTTTTCAAGTCTGGTTTCTTTCTTTTGGAAAGAGATTTTAAATGGGAAATTCCCTTTTGATTTGGGCCTTTGTTTTCCTTTTGGAAGGAGAAAAGAAGAGGGGAGGACTTATCCCAAGCCTACACTCGATCCATTCCAGATCAGCCTATTTAGAAATAGCACGTACTACTTGCAAGTATCTTGCTATGTTGAACTAGGCCTTTCTTTGTAAGATGAAGGATTTTGAAATGCAACCACGATTTTGAAAACTCCACTCTTTCACAAGTGCGAATTCCCTCACTCAGGGTCACACGAATTGCTTTTGCACCTTATTCACACGTCTCAGGGCAGCTATCCCTATAAAATTTTCGAAAACTGGAATTTAATCCAGATCCTACACATGATACTTCTTTAAGTATTGAATATTGATAGGATCTGCTAAATTCCTACCTTCTACATCAGTCAACCAATACGAATTGTTCGTAGTGGTTGCTCGTACAACATAGGGTCCATCCCAGTTGGGGCGCCACTTGCCTAGGGGGTGTGGGCCACGATGGTGGATGGTTTTCAAGACCAGATCTCCCACTTCAAAGTGGCGAGGTCTCATGTGTTTGCTATAATGTCGGGCTATCCTTTGCCGGTATGCACGAGCATGATCCATAGCAAGGAGTCGCCTCTCATCTAGCAAATCTAGTTCGGCCATCCTAGCATGTTGAAGCGTCTCTAGGGGGAGGTCGAGTGCAATGGATGTATGGAATGAATGCAGTTGGGTATGAATGGGAAGAATGGCGTTTGTGCCATAGACCAATTCGAATGGTGTGGCATTCGTGGGAGTCCGGATGGAAGTCCTATAAGCCCATAAGGCTTCATCCAGCTTCTCATGCCACCTCCTACCCTTCTCTAAGGTCTTCTCAATGATACCAATGAGAGTCTTGTTTGTGGCTTCGGCTTGGCCGTTGCCTTGCGGGTAGTAGGGCGAGGAGAAGTGGTGAGTTATGCCATACGTGTTGCACAACTTAACCATCCGCTCGTTCTTGAATGGGGTACCATTATCAGACACAAGGTCTCGTGGAACCCCAAATCGAGCCAAGATATTCCTCCGGATGAACGCCACCACATGTTGCCCCATCACATTCGTTAGGGAAATGGCTTCCACCCACTTGGAGAAATACTCCGTGGCTGCTAAAATAAAACGATGCCCATTCGAGGCCTTTGGAAATATGGGGCCTACAATGTCAAACGCCCACATGGTAAATGGCCAGGGGCTGACCACGGAATGCAATGCTGATGAAGGGATATGAATGGCGTGCCCATGCACTTGACATGGATGACACTTCCTAACATGATCGTGACAATCCTTTTTCAGGGTGGACCAAAAATAACCCCCTCTAAGTATTTTCATCGCCATCATGTTGGCATTAACATGACCTCCACATTCTCCATCGTGGAACTCGTGCATCACTATCCTAGCCTCCTCTAGGTCGATACATCTAAGCAGAATGCCGGTAAAACTCTTTTTGTATAAGACCCCACCCAGAATGGTGTATCGGGTTGAAATCTTACGAATGAATGCCCTATCTTTGGATGTGGCATCCTCAGTGAATCCCCATTTTCTAAAAATTGTTTTATGTCATAGAACCAGGGTTTTTCAATAGACTCTGGGTTGTTTTGGCAAATATCTAAGTCGTGTGTGGATGGATGGGGCGCATGCCATATTTCCAAAGATCTGGTCCCTGAAATGGGATCGACCTTCAGGGCTGAACCCAAGGAGGAGAGGGCATCGGCGATGCCATTGTCCTCTCTTCCCACGTGTGTGAGCTTACACGACTGGAAAGATTGGACCAATCGAGTGGCCAACTCGTGATATGGAAGTAGTTTCTCATTACGTACTTGCCAAATTTTTAAAACCTGGTTTATGACAAGGAGCGAATCTCCAAAGACCTCGATGCATGATGCCCCTAGAGTTTTCGAAATCCTTAAGCCTTGTATGAGTGCTTCATACTCAGCTACGTTGTTGGAACATTCGAAATCTAAGCGGACTGCTATGGGAATCTCGCCCTTTTCAGGGGAGATTAGGATGATCCCGGCACCAGCCCCTCGTTGGTTTCGTGCCCCGTCGAAGTGCATCTTCCACACTTGGTTTTCGAAAGAATTTGCCAAAATGTGGTTTTGAAAATGGTTTTGCAATATGCCTTCATCAGGCATTTCGACAAGAGTGGGATATGCGTCCTCCAAGGGGAAGTCAGCCACGTAATCTGCTAGGGCTTGCCCCTTAACGGAGATCTGGTGATGGTATTTTAGATCATACTCCATTAGAAGGAGTTGCCATTTGCCCAATCTACCCGTGAGAATGGGTTTTTCGAACAAGTGCTTGATTGGATCAAGCTTGGACACTATCCAGATCTCATGATCTAGGAAGTAGTGTCTGAATTTCTGGCAGGCCCAGACTAGGGCCAAGCACGTCTTCTCCATGGCTTGATAATTTCGTTCATAAGCCAAGAGAGTTTTCGAAATATAGTAGATGGCATGCTCCTTATGGGTGTCATCCTCGTATTGAGCCAACAGGGCTCCTAAAGCGTTTACATGCACGGAGATGTATAACAAAAGCGGTTTTCCTTGCTTTGGAGGTTTCAAAACGGGGGGATTAACTAAGTATGCCTTTAGTCTCTCGAAGGACTTTTGGCATTCGTCATCCCATAAGAATTTCGTGCCCTTCCTCAACAGTTTGTTGAAGGGTTCGCATCTAGTTGCCAGATTCGATATGAATCGGCGCACAGATTGTAATCGACCCTGGAGGCTACGGACTTGGGTGAGATTGGAGGGTGGAGCCATGTCTATGATGGCTCGACACTTAGAGGGGTCGACTTCTATTCCCCTTTGGCTCACCATAAAGCCTAGAAGCTTTCCTGATTCTACCCCGAACACACATTTTTGAGGGTTTAGCTTTACTTTGTAAAGCCTAAGCCTTTCGAAGATTTTTTGTAAACATTCGATATGGGTGCATCGGGTTTTGGATTTTGCCAAGAGATCATCTACATACACTTCTACAAGCTCGTGAATTTGATCATGGAAGATCGTGTTCATGGCTCGTTGGTATGTTGCGCCGGCATTTTTCAAACCAAAGGGCATGACTGTATAGCAGTACGTGCCCCATGGGGTTGTGAAGGCGGTCTTACCCTGATCTCGTGGACTTAGTTTGATTTGATTATAGCCTGAATAGCCATCCATGAATGAAAACATTTCATGATTTGCAGTACTATCGACTATCAAATCTATGTTTGGTAAAGGATAATTATCCTTTGGAGTGGCTTTATTCAGGTTTCTGAAATCGATGCATATTCGAATTTTCCCATTGGTTTTTCGAACTACAACGATATTTGATAACCAATCAGAATACGCAATGGGTTTTATAAATCCGGCTTTTAGCAGATCTTCTAAACCCTCTTTGACTTGCGTGTGTACATTCGGGTGTATTTTCCTAAGCTTCTGCTTTATTGGTTTTACACCTACATCTAAGGGAAGACGATGCTCGACTATGCGGGGATCTATGCCCGGCATGTCTTCATACGTCCGTGCAAACACATCTAAATAGGTTCGTAGAAATGCAATGAATGCTAACTTTTCAGTTTCATGCAAGCATGCGCCTATTTTGATGGTTTTGGGATTTGAATTATCCCCTAGGTTCACCTCTACGAAATCTCCTCCTACTGATTGGGAAGGTCTTTCAAAATCGAGAATTCTATGAAATTCTGGGAGCTCAGAAGTGGGATCTTCCTCAAGGGGATACACTTCTGGGCTTCGATCATTCTCGTGGGCTATAGACCCGAGGGAACTTGATGCGTGGTTTTCAAAATAACCTGGTTTTGTACTTGGATTTTCAAGTGATTTCGAAATTTTTGGTCTGGCTATGCAGACGACGTTTCTTTCGAAATTCTTTTCTTTCGCCAAAGTTAAACCAGGAGCAGCTATGTACAAAATCTTTTTGGTATTTTCCAAATTTTCGATTTTTTTGGGTTTTTGTAAAACAAGAACTTTGGGAACTATACAAAGCACACTTTTTTCGGGTTTTTGCTTTTCCATTGTTTTTGGTTTTTCTTGTTTTTCGATTTTTTTGGATTTTAAGTTTTCAAATGTTTTTGGTATTTTTAGAAAAAGGGATCTTCCGTCATACCTACAAAGGGAAAACACTATGGGTTAGACTCGGAATAGGAGGTCTAAACCGTAGGTCTCTTCTAAGACAGGCTCCGGGGCACCCTTGACCCAGGTGGTCACAGGGGGTGGCTCCGGCGGTATTCGGGGAGTATAGCCGATCCCATATCGGCTTGGGTTGGCCCTAGGAAGGATGGGCTCTAGGAGACCCTGGTTTTGTGCCCCTAGACTTTTGTAGGGCGTGTAGCCCATGTTCAATAACATGTTCCACGACCTTTTGTTTTTTGAAAAGATGGGATATAAGTCGTGGTCCTGGAACATGCTATCGTCCATATTAGGCTCATATGGCCTTTTGTCAAGGGGTTTTGGAAATAGGGAACGCTTGGGTTTTCCTAGGAGGATTAGAGTCGGGAGGGGGCCTGCTTTGGGCGGCCCCTTCACACATACAACCTTCCTAGGGTTGTTTAACACGAGCCGAGGTGGCTCAACCATAATTTGCCCCAGGTTAGCCTCATGGGCCTGGGAGCTCGATAAACAAGGGGAGTTTATGATCCCCTGAAGTTGTGGGTGACTCTCACCTAGGATCACTACGACTTGGTCCCTAAAAGGGATCTTGACACACCTGTGGAAGGTGGATGGCACAGCGCACAAACTGTGTATCCAGGGTCTTCCCAGCAACAGGTTATAATGGGGGTGGATGTCCAAGACATGGAACACCCCCGTGTGTTCGATCCCTCCCGTTTCCATTGGGAGTTCGATGGATCCTAAAGGCCTAGACGCATTCCCATCGTATCCAGTGATAACGATGGGGCTTGGGTTCACTGAAGTCAAGGTGACTCCGATTTTGTACGCCACGTGAAGTGGAAGGATGTTGAGCCCTCCTCCACCATCGACTAGGCACCTGTCCAGAGAGTGGTTGTTTAGAACCACCTCAATATGCAGGGCCTGGTTATGGGTTTCGTAGGGTCTATCTACATCATCTTCCGAAAAGGTGATGGGCGATTTTGCTCCTAACAAAGCCACTTGGGCAGACAAGGACTCCGGACTTATGTTCGAATCAACCTTGGCCCTTTCTAGAATTTTCTCTAAGACAAGTCTATGCCTAGGCGAGGTTTTGATAAGCTCTAGGATAGACATGTGAATAGGAATCTTTGAAAGGTGGTTTTCGAAATCATAAGGATTTAGGACGATTTTGTCCTTATCTGCTTTTGGCAGACCACTAGGGATACATGCTTTTGAGGGGCCAGGCACACTGACCACCTTTTGAGCACCTTGAAGGTGCGGGGGTTGGTAGATCCTCCCGGATCTAGTGACTTCCCCCACGACCAGCCTAGGGTTCGTGCTAAACTTGGCTCTAAGGATGAGCTGAGGAGAACCTTGGATTTTCAAAACTGGTTTTGCCGGGGTTTCCACTTTTGATGGTCCCCGAATGACGACTTGGGCGGGCCTCTTGTATAGTACAAGGATGGGCGCACAAGCAGGTCGACCAGGTTCGGGCTTTCGCGCTAGTTCCTTGGAAATGGTGAGGGTACATACCTCCTTTCCTTTCCCACTGCCACTGGCGTGTTTGGGAAAGGGTTCTTTGAAGATAGCTTGAGGTGGCTCAGATTCCGCAGTGACCTGGAGCCGGCCCTCCGCTATCAAGTTCTCAATTTTATTTAGAAGAGAGAAGCACCGTTTGGTATCATGGCCTTTGAGCCGATGATACTTGCAAAATCGGTTTAAATACCCCCCTTTGGACGTGACTCCTTCGGGGATTTCAGGGAGTTCGATCATGCCCTGGGCAAGTAGGAGGTCTAGGACCTCCGACACAGGTTGCCCCAGCGGAGTGTACTCCCGTTTTTCAATTGGTTTTGAAAAATTGCGTTCTCTCTTATTTTCTATTTTCTCAAAATTATTAGAAGTGCCCGCCATGCCTGGATCCACCCGGATATTGGCGATTTTATGGGGTTTTGCCCCTTTGTCCGTCGTGGGCAGCCCATATGCGATGGGCTTTTCCACACGTGTTTTGGGAACGGCACTTCCTTTCCATAAGTGGTCGTATGTCCCTTTTCGCAAGTTGGTTTCGAAAAGGGAGGCCTTTTTGATCAACTTATGGAAAGTTGAAATCTCATGGAGCGAGAGAAGGGTTTTTAACTCGCTTTTGAAATTATCCAGGATGAGCATTACTGCGCATCCTTCGGATATAGGCTCTCGCACTTGGCCTAAAAGAGACCTCCATCTTATAATGAAGGCATGCACGTCTTCGTTCATGCCTTGCTTTGTATCCCTTAAGGTATTCAGGGTTGGCGTGACTTCCACGTTGTGTGCAAATCTTTGCATGAAGCAGTTCGCTAACTCTTCAAAAGTAGCGAACTGGCTTAAGTCGTAGGAAGCCAGCCATTTGGCAGCTGTGCCTTTAAGGGATAGAGGGAACCAATACACCCATTTCATCGAGTCCTTTTTCTTCTTATGGGCTCGACATGAGAAAAGCTGCAAGTGAGACCTAGGGTCTCCCATGCCATCATACCGATGGAAGTTCGGTATTTCATCGTCACTGTCTGTTTCGTAATCCATAGGAAGGAAATCAGACAGGGCGTAGCTTCTTTTCTCTTTATTTTGCCCTTTCAGCAGTTGCTGTAGGGCTTTACGGTCCTTTTGTGTGAAGGACTCGTGGTATTGGTTGCCTTCCATTACGGAGGCTTCTTTTTGCTTGCGAGGTTTTTCAATTTTCTTTTTAGGCCTTTGTTCACCGTTTGATGAACACGAATCGCCTACTTCAGCCTCTTGGCTGAGAGCATCGATTTTGGCCTCAAATTCCCTTCTCAAGTCCTCGATTTCATCTAGTTTTATTTTGTTTTTGAAAATCCTCCTAGAGTGAGAACTTGATGCGCATGAGCCTTGGCTCGACACTTCACTTGGATTGGATTTTGACATGCTTTTCAAGCTTTTTCAAAATTTCCTAAGTAAAAGCAAAGAAAACAAGTTAAAACGACACCTTTATAAAATTTTCGCAAGACTCCTACAAGTAAACTCGATTTTTGAAAAGGCTCACGTCCCACCGGGCGTGCCAATCTCTGTAGACGCGCGAAAATCCCCGCCTCTTCGCCCCTTTCGTGGCTTGGAGTGGATCTTATCGTGCGTCTAAGGCCTAGATATACAAACAGGGCGTGCCAGCTAGCTTACTTAAGCTAGCGAAGATATATCAATACTGACTTCTAAACGTGGCGACTGTGAGCAAGTGAGCTCTTGTCGTCGCAGACCTTCTTGCACCGATGCGCAAGGGTCAGTCTGTACGCTTTTGCAAAAATCGAGTTTTAGGGAAGTCTACGAAACGGTTCGAGGTGTCTATTTCGGGTCTTTAAGATGCGATTGCATGTTTTAGATCACGTGGATTTGCACGTGCCTAAGTCTTTTCTTTTATCCCTTTTTGGGTCGCCTAGTTTGTGTGTTATGAACACTCCACTACATGGGCGAATTTGAGCGGGGGTTGCTTCGATGCAATATGCGTCCTACCTCGTGGTATGGCGTAGATGCAATGCAAACTCACGCTACTCCAAAGGGAAAACCCGAAATGTAAAGACAATGCTGAAGGGAAATAACAGAAGGGAAATAACCGAAGGGAAATAACCGAAGGGAACTAACCGAAGGGAAATAACCGAAGGGAAATATGTATATATCTTATGTATATGAGCCAAATATACATAAGAGCGAAGGCTCAATGTGGGTGCGTGCTTGAATTGAAAGACTTACACACACGACATGAAATTAAACCCAAATATAAATTGCAGTATGGCCTTGACTAAGGTCTTGGGAGTAAGAGCGAAGGCTCAATGTGTGTGAGAGTGCTCGAATTGAAGTACTACACACACGACATAAATGAAACCCAAATATAACTGCAATAAGGCCTTTACTAAGGTCTTGGGAGTAAGAGCGAAGGCTCAATGTGTGTGAAAGTGCTTGAATCGAAAGACTTACTCACACGACAAGAAATAAAACCCAAATAGTATAGGTCGGCCCTTACTTGGGTCTTTCAAATAAGAGCGAAAGCTCAATGTGTGTGAGAGTGTTTAAATTGAAAGACTTACTCACACGACATGAAATGAAACCCAAATAGTATAGGTCGGCCCTTACTTGGGTCTTTCAAATAAGAGCGAAAGCTCAATGTGTGTGAGAGTGTTTAAATTGAAAGACAACGCACCCAACTTAAACAAAACCCTTCGGAAATGAAATATATACGTACACTTATATATTAGGGGCTGATTAGGCCCGTGTGTGTTTGAAATTGTGCACGACTAAGAGAGTGCCCGTGTGTGGTTGTGCCAAGCCACGTTATTACAAGCGGGGGGAGACTATGCTCCGTTATTACAACCCCGTATCAAATTGAATTTCAAGCAAGTGTATGATCAAAGACCGAGTTTAGAAACTTACAAGTAGCTGGTCCGTAGAGGTCTTGCTTGAGCGTGGCCTTGGCTTTGGGCTGCAAATGGGAGCTCCGCGAAGGTGTGTGACCAAGGGTGCTGGCCGGCTGCAAATGGGACGCGGGATGGACGCCTCGAAGGGGACCGGTGGCAAGTGGGCGGCGCCTCCAAGTAGGGAGTTTAGAGTGGCTAACTAAGTGGGTCTTAGGGTCACTAGGGAAGTTAGGTACTAAGGGAAACTGGCCCTAAAAGGTGAGCTAGTGGGAAGGCCAAATAGGACACCTAGGGGGGTTCGGCCGAATGGGAGATGGTGGCTGAGCAGTGGCCAGCCACTTGGGTTATTCTAGGTTCGGCTAGGCTTAGATGGTGGCGGCAAAGAGGTGGAACTAAGGGGAAGATGGGTGGCTAAGAGTGGAGAGGTGGTAGAGAGTGGTTTTGAGGGAGTTAGGGGGACTTACCGAATGGGAAGGAGTGGCGGCAAAGGTGGCTGTCGGCTGGTGGAGCTGGAGCTGCTGGGAAGACGGGTGAGAGATGGGAGAAGGAGAGGGCCCGGCTGGGTGGTGGAGTGTGGTTCCCACTTGGAAAACCCGCCCACAATGAGGGGGGTTTAAATAGGGGATGGGTAGGTCGGTTAGGGCTGGGTTGTGGGTAGTGGTTAGGTGGTTTAGGTAGGGTAGTATGTAGATAAGGTGGGCTGGATGGGATTGGGCCAGATATTTTAAAACTAGGGGTTTGGGAAAATCGTGGGCTAAGGGTGGTTTAGGGGTTTAGGGCTAGGTTAGGTGGTTGGGTTTTAGGGTGAGGTTTAGTGAGCTAGGTTAGGTGGTTTAGGCTAGGTTTAGGCTAGGATTAGGGAAATTAATCTAGGTTTAGGGAAGGATTAGGGAAGTGGGTTAGGTGATTAGGTTGGGATTAGGCCGGGATTAGGGAAGTGGGTTAGGTGATTAGGTTCAGATTAGGGGTGGATTAGGGGTTTAGGCTAGGTTTAGGCATTTTGGGTTAGGTTTAGGTGAAGGAGCTCCCTTAGCATGGCCCATAGACCTTGATCACCCCATGTTGGTGCAGCCCTAGGTTAGGTTTTAGCTAATTACAAGCTTAAACCCACTCAATTAGGCTAAACCACAAGATTAAACCCAAACTTGACACACAAGTCAAGCTTAATACAACCCTCTTGATATTTTTCACCCCCACTCTCTCTCATGCCCAATATCCCACGTGAATTTCAAGTGGGCCCCACCTCCATTTATGAGAAGGTGATGTGGGCCATGGATATGGATATTGGATTGGATCTCTGGATCCAAATCCAAATCCAAGTCCACATATGGGTTTGGGTTGGAATCTGGATATATATGGTCCAGATCCAATCCAAACTGAACTCTGACTCCTTCGGGCTGGGTCGAGACGGACGATTCGTGCGGGGCCTGACAGCATCAGGGCTCCGTCTGCGTTGGGTCTTCGCCAACATGGTCGCCTGCCTCCGTTTCTGCCTTCCGGAGATGACTTCAAATGATATTTTGGTAAGAACAGGGTCTTGGACGTTCGAGATCCTGGGATGTGAATTAGATGCAAGAGTTGCTGCGCCGGGCTCGACAGGTGCTCCGGTTCCGGGCTCTTCTTGGCTCTCCTGGTCCTGTCTTGATCGAGCCAAGCCACTTCGGGGTTTCAAAACATGTTTTAAAAGGGTTTTCAAAAGCTAGATTATATGTTTTTGAAAGATAAAGTTTAAAACATATATACAGGGTTTGTTTGGAAGGCTCCTGGGTTTCCAAACTCAAAAATGGCCCTTTGGGGCTGCTTGTATAAAACCAGATTTGTTTAAGAAATTCGTGGGATTTCGGGGTGTTTACAGGAGTCATGTCTATGATCGCTCTACACTTAGAGGGGTCGACTTCTATGCCCCTTTGGCTTACCATAAATCCTAAAAGCTTACCAGATTCTACACCGAATACGCATTTTTGAGGGTTTAGCTTTATGTTGTAAAGTCTAAGCCTTTCGAAAATCTTTTGTAAGCATTCGAGATGAGTGCATCAAGTTTTTGACTTAGCCAGGAGATCATCTACATATACCTCTACGAGCTCATGAATTTGATCATGAAAGATTGAGGTCATAGCTCTCTGGTACGTGGCGCCAGCATTTTTCAAACCAAAGGGCATGACTGTATAGCAGTACGTGCCCCATGGGGTTGTAAAAGCGGTTTTAGCCTAATCTCGTGGGCTTAGTTTGATTTGGTTATATCCTGAATAGCCATCCATGAATGAAAACATTTCATGATTTGCAGTACTATCGACTATCAAATCAATGTTTGGTAAAGGGAAATTATCTTTTGGGATGGCTTTATTCAGGTTTCTGAAATCGATGCATATTCGAATTTTCCCACTGGTTTTTCGAACAACAACTATATTGGATAACCAATCAGAATACGCAATGGGTTTTATAAATCCAGCTTTTAACAGATCTTCTAAACCCTCTTTGACTTGTGAATGCACATTCAGATGTATCTTCCTAAGCTTTTGTTTTACGGGTTTTGCATCTGAATCTAAGGGAAGACGATGCTCTACAACATTCGGGTCTATACCCGGCATGTCTTCATATGTCCATGCAAACACATCAACGTAGGTTTTCAAAAATGCAATGAATGATGCTCTTTCATGCTCATGCAGACATGCGCCTATCTTAATGAGTTTCGGCTTTAAATCGTTCCCTACGTTTATCTCTATAAAATCCCCTCCTACTGATTTCGAAGGTTTTTCAAAATCGAGAATTTTATGAAATTCAGGGAGCTCAGAAGTAGGATCTTCCTCGAGGGAATCCAATTTTGGGCCTTGATCATTCTCAAGACTTCTAAATCCTAGGGAATTTGGACTTGACGCACAATTTTCGCAAACGCTTGGTTTTTGTTTTGGATTTTCTACAGGTTTTGAAGATTTTGGTCCTCTTATGAAGAGGACTTTCTTTTCGAAATTCTTTGCTCTTTCAAAACCTTTATAAGGAGCTGCTAAATACAGGATTTTGTTTTTGGTATTTTGCAAATTTTCGATTTTTTTGGATTTTTGTAAGGAAAGAACTTTAGGAACTATACAAACAAATCTTTTTTCGAGTTTTTGATCTTTTTCAAATGTTTTTGGTTTTTGGGATTTTCAATTTTTTGAATCTCGAGTTTTTCAAATGTTTTTGGGTTTTTGGTTGAGGGATCCTCCATCATACCTACAAAGGAAAAACACCACTAGTTAGACTCCGAACAAGAGATCTAAATCGTAGGTTTCTGCTTGGGTAGGCTCCAAGGCACCCTTGACCTAGGTGGTCACAGGGGGTGGTTCTGGTGGTATTCTGGGAGTATAGCCGATCCCGTGTCGGCTTTGGTTGGCTTTGGGCAAGATGGGTTCTATGAGACCCTGGTTTTGTGCCCCTAGACTTTTGTATGGCATATACCCTATGTTCAATAACATGTTCCACGATTTTTTGTTTTTGGAAAAGTTTTCATATAATTCGTGATCTTGGAACATGTTATCGTCCATGTTATGCACATAAGGCTTTCTATCTAGGGGTTTTGGAAACAGTTGACTCTTGGATTTTCCTGGGATGGTTAGTGTTTTGAGTGGGCCAGCCTTGGGCGGCCCCTGGATGTGCACGACCTTCCTAGGTATCTGGAGGGTGAGCTTTGGTGGCTCGACCATGGTTTGCCCTGAGTTGGCCTCGTAGGCCTGGGAACTTGAAAAACATGGGAAATTTTGAATCCCCTGAAGTTGTGGATGACTCTCACTTAGGATCACAATGACTTAATTTTCAAAAGGGATTTTGACACATCTATGGAAGGTGGACGGCACAGCATGCAGGCTATGTATCCAAGGCCTTCCCAGTAGTAGGTTGTATTGGGGGTGGATGTCCAAAACATGGAATATCCATGCAAAGGTTTGGATCCTAACGGTTTGGACGCATTTCCATCGTATCCAGTGATTACGATGAGGCTTGGGTTCATGAAAGTCAAGGTGACTCTAATCTGATGTGCTATGTGAAGCGGAAGGATGTTGAGCCCTCCTCCCCCGTCAACCAGGCACCTATCTAGAGTGTGGTGATTCAATACTACCTCGATGTGTAGGCACCTATCTAGAGTGTGGTGATTGTAGGGTCTATGGGTCATGCAAAGGGAGCTCCTTCATCTAATCCTAACCAAAAATACCTAATCCTAGCCTTCTACCCTAATCCGGTCCTAATCTGAGCCTAATCACCTAACCCACTTCCCTAATCCCGACCTAATCCCAACCTAGTCACCTTACCCACTTCCCTAATCCTTCTCTAAACCTAGGTTAATTTCCCTAAACCTAACCTAATCCTAGCCTAATCACCTAACCCACCTCACTAAACCTCACCCTAAAACCAACCCACCTAGCTAAACCCTAAACCTCTAAACCACCCCTAGCACACAACCTACCCAAACCCCTTGTATTTAAAATATTTGGCCCTACACTTTCCAGCCCACCTTACCACCATACCACCACCCCTAGACCACCTAACCACTACCCTAATACCAGCCCCAACCGCCTCTTGCAGCCCTATAAAACCCCCCCCCTAAGGGGCAGGTTTTCCCAGCTCAAATCATCCTATCTCGGGTCCCCCATTCCTAGCCGATCACCTCTTCTCCACTTCTTCCTGCCCCACAGCCAGCCACCACCTGTGCAAGTACCTCCCAACCGAGAACCACCACCACCACTCCAGCCGAGGTCCACATCGCCACCATTCCGTCCGGCAGAACCCCATCCTGCGCATCCCAACCACCCGGCTGCTCCCCTTCCATCCGCCACCGCCTCTTCACTCGGTTAGTACCCCACACTCCACCTTACTCCTTCTCCACTCCCTCTCCACTCTCAGCCACCCACCATACCACCACCTTACCCTAATAACAGCCACTTGCCGCCACCATTTCCACTCGGCCAGGCCATAACCACCCTAACTACCCGCCACTACCTAGACACCCTAGCTACACCCGGCCACCCCATCCAACTCCCTAAGGCCTGCCCATATTACCTCCCCACATCCACCCCTACCTTACCCCATCTCCTAGCTAGTTCCCTTCCATTGCACCCCTCCTAGCCACCATAGCAGCCTGCCACCATCAAGTCCCCCTAGTCGGCCACTCCAACCGACTGTCACCTCCATTCGGCCAGCCACCTGCCAACCTTAGGTGCTCCATTAGACACTCCCTTAGGCACTCCCTTAGTCTCCCCTTTAGCACTACCTACCTTAATACTAACCACTACCCTAGTGACCTTCCTTAGTCACATTAGCCCAACACATCAAGGCGACACTCTTGCTAGCAGCCGGCCGCCTTCAAGGCGCCTCTTTCCCGCATCAAAGACACCCGGCCAGCACCTCCCCTTTGCCGTTCAACTCCGCGGAGCTCCCTCTTGTAGCCCAAGGCGAAGGCCAAGCCCACGCTCAAGCAAGGCATCTTCGGACCAGCTATTAGTAAGTGCCTAACTCGGTCCTTAGTTGTATACTTGCTTAACATTCAATTCGATACGGGGTTGTAATAACGGAGCATAGTCTCCCCCCGCTTGTAATAACGTGGCTTGGCACACCCACACACGTGCACTCTCTTAGTTGTGCACGATTTTGATCACACATGGGCCTAATCAGCCCCTAATACATAAATATATATATATATACTTTAATTTTCGTAGGGTTTTGCTTAAGTTGGGTGTGTTGTCTTTCAATTCAAGCACTCACACACATTGAGCCTTCGCTCTTATTTGAAAGACCCAAGTAAGGGCCGAGCTATGCTATTTGGGTTTTCATTTCATGTTGTGTGCGTAAGTCTTTCAATTCAACCACTCACACACATTGAGCCTTCGCTCATATTTGAAAGAGCCAAGTAAGGGCCGAGCTATACTATTTGGGTTTTCATTTCATGTCGTGTGTGTTGTCTTTCAATTCAAGCACTCACACACATTGAGCCAAAAATAGCGCGAACCCTAGGCTGGTCGTGGGGGAAGTGACTTGATCCGGGAGGATATATGAACCCCCGCACCTTCAAGGTGCTCAAAAGGTGGTCAGTGTGCCTGGCCCTTCAAAAGCATGTATCCCTAGTGTTCTGCCAAAAGCAGATAAGGACAAAGTCATCCTAAATCCTTATGACTTCGAAAACCACCTTTCAAAGATTCCTATCCACATGTCTATCCTAGAGCTTATACAAACCTCGCCTAGGCATAGACTTGTGTTAGAGAAAATTCTAGAAAGGGCCAAGGTTGATTCGAACATTAGTCCGGAATCCTTGTCTGCCCAAGTGGTTTTATTAGGAGCAAAATCGCCCATCACTTTCTCGGAAGATGATGTAGATAGGCCCTACGAATCCCACAACCAGGCCCTGCATATCGAGGTGGTTCTGAATAACCACTCTCTAGACAGGTGCCTAGTTGATGGTGGAGGAGGGCTCAACATCCTTCCACTTCATGTGGCATATAAAATCGGTGTCACCTTGACTTCAGTGAACCCAAGCCCCATCGTTATCACTGGATACGATGGGAATGCGTCTAGACCATTAGGATCCATCGAACTCCCAATGGAAACGGGAGGGATCGAACACACGGGGGTGTTCCATGTCTTGGACATCCACCCCCATTATAACCTGTTGCTGGGAAGACCCTGGATACATAGCTTGTGCGCTGTGCCATCCACCTTCCACAGTTGTGTTAAGATCCCTTTTAGGGACCAGGTCGTAGTGATCCTAGGTGAGAGTCACCCACAGCTTCAGGGGATCATAAACTCCCCTTGTTTATCGAGCTCCCAGGCCCATGAGGCTAACCTGGGGCAAACTGTGATCGAGCCACCTCGGCTCGTGTTAAACAACCCTAGGAAGGTTGTATGTATGAAGGGGCCGCCAAAAGCAGGCCCGCTCTCTATTCTAACCCTTCTAGGAAAACCCAAGCATTCCCTATTTCCAAAGCCCCTGGACAAGAGGCCATATGAGCATAATATGGACGACAGCATGTTCTAGGACCACGACTTGTACCACGCCTTTTCAAAAAATAGAAAGTCATGGAACATTTTGTTGAACATGGGCTACACGCCCTACAAGAGTCTAGGGGCACAGAACCAGGGTCTCCTAGAGCCCATCCTTCCTAGGGCCAATCCAAGCCGATATGGGATCGGCTATACTCCCCGAATACCGCCGGAGCCACCCCCTATGACCACCTAGGTCAAGGGTGCCCCGGAACCTGTCTTAGAAGAGACCTACGATTTAGATCTCCTATTCCGAGTCTAACCCGTAGCGTTTTCCCTTTGTAGGTATGACGGAAGATCCCTTTTATAAAAAATATAAAAACATCTGAAAAGTTTAAAATAAAAAAAATCAAAAAACAAGAAAACCCAAAAATAATGGAAAAACAAAAACTCGAAAAAAGAGTACTTTGTATAGTTCCCAAGGTTCTTATTTTACAAAAACCCAAAAAAATCGAAAATTTGGAAAACACCAAAAAGATTTTGTATATAGCTGCTCTTGGTAGGACTTTGGCAAAAGAAAAGGATTTTGAAAAGAACATCGTCTGCATAGCCGGACCAAAAATTTCGAAATCACTTGAAAATCCGAGTACAAAACCAGGTCTTTTTGAAAACCACGCATCAAATTCCCTCGGGTCTATAGCCCACGAGAATGATCGAAGCCCAGAAGTGGATCCCCTTGAGGAAGATCCTACTTCTGAGCTCCCAGAATTTCATAAAATTCTCGATTTTGAAAAACCTTCCCAATCAGTAGGAGGAGATTTCATAGAGGTGAACCTAAGGGATGATTCCAATCCCAAATCCATCAAAATAGGCGCATGCTTGCATGAACCTAAAAGATTAGCATTCATTGCATTTCTACGAACCTATTTAGATTTGTTTGCATGGACGTATGAAGACATGCCAGGCATAGACCCCAGCATTGTCGAGCATCGTCTTCCCTTAGATGTAGGTGTAAAACCCATAAAGCAGAAGCTTAGGAAAATACACCCGAATGTACACACGCAAGTCAAAGAGGGTTTAGAAGATCTGTTAAAAGCCGGATTTATAAAACCCATTGCGTATTCTGATTGGTTGTCAAATATCGTTGTAGTCGAAAAACCAATGGGAAAATTCGAATATGCATCGATTTCAGAAACCTGAATAAAGCCACTCCAAAGGATAATTATCCTTTACCAAACATAGATTTGATAGTCGATAGTACTGCAAATCATGAAATGTTTTCATTTATGGATGGCTATTCAGGCTATAATCAAATCAAACTAAGTCCACGAGATCAGGGTAAGACCGCCTTCACAACCCCATGGGGCACGTACTGCTATACAGTCATGCCCTTTGGTTTGAAAAATGCCAGTGCGACATACCAACGAGCCAAGACCATGATCTTCCATGATCAAATTCATGAGCTCGTAGAAGTGTATGTAGATGATCTCTTGGCAAAATCCAAAACCCGATGCACTCATCTCGAATGTTTGCAAAATATTTTCGAAAGGCTTAGGCTTTACAAAGTAAACTGAACCCTCAAAAATGTGTATTCGGGGTAGAATCAAGGAAGCTTCTGGGATTTATGGTGAGCCAAAGGGGTATAGAAGTTGACCCCTCTAAGTGTCGAGCCATCATAGACATGGCTCCACCCTCCAATCTCACTCAAATACGTAGCCTCCAGGGTCGTTTACAATCCGTTCGCCGATTCATATCGAATCTAGCCGCTAGATGCAAACCCTTCAACAAGCTGCTGAGGAAGGGCACAAAATTCTTATGGGATGACGAATGCCAGAAGTCCTTCGAGAGACTAAAGGCATACCTAGTTAATCCCCCCGTTTTGAACCCTCCAAAGCAAGGAAAACCGCTTTTACTATACATTTCCGTGCATGCAAATGCTTTAGGAGCCCTGTTGGCTCAATACGAGGATGACACCCTGAAGACGAGCGAAAATCCCCGCCTCTCACCTTTTCAGGGCTTGGAGCGGATCCTCTCGTGTGTCTAAGGCCTATTTATATAAACAGGGCGTGCCAGCTAGCTTACCTAAGCTAGCGAAGATATATTTTAAACTGACTTCTAATCGTGGCGACTGTGAGCAAGTGAGCTCTTGTCGTCGTAGACCTTCTTGCACCGATGTGAAGGGTCAGTCTGTACGCTTTGAAAAATCGAGTTTTTGGGGTATAGAAAGCCTATGAAGCGGTTCGAGGTGTCTAATTCGGGTATTTTAGATACGATTGCAGATTTTAGATCACGTGGATTTGCACGTGCCTAAGTCTTTCTTTTTATCCCTTTATGGGCCACCTAGTTTGTGTGTTATGAACACTCCACTACATGGGCGATTTTGAGTGGGAATACGGGGCTTGCTTTGATGCAATATGCGTCCTACCTCATGGTATGGCGTAGATGCAATGCAAACTCACGCTACTCCAAAGGGAAAACCCGAATGTAAAGACAATGCCGAAGGAAAATAACCGAAGGGAAATAACCGAAGGGAAATGACTTGTAATGTAAATGCCGAAGGGAGATATGTATATATGGTATGTATATGGGCCCTTACTTGGGTCTTGCAAATAAGAGTGAAGGCTCAATGTGTGTGAGTGCTTGAATTGAAAGACTTACACACACGACATGAAATAAAACCCAAATATAACTTGCAGTATGGCCTTGATTAAGGTCTTGGGAATAAGAGCGAAAGCTCAATGTGTGTGAGTGCTTGAATTGAAGTACTACGCACACAACATGAAATTAAACCCAAATAGTATAACACGGCCCTTACTTGGGTCTTTCAAATAAGAGCGAAGGCTCAATGTGTGTGAGTGCTTGAATTGAAAGACTTACACACACGACATGAAATGAAAAGCCCAAATAGTATAGCTCGGCCCTTACTTGGGTCTTTCAAATAAGAGCGAAGGCTCAATGTGTGTGAGTGCTTGAATTGAAAGACTTACACACACGACATGAAATGAAAGCCCAAATAGTATAGCTTGGCCCTTACTTGGGTCTTTCAAATAAGAGCGAAGGCTCAATGTGTGTGAGTGCTTGAATTGAAAGACAACACACCCAACGTAAGCAAAACCCTACGAAAATTAAAGTACATATATATATTTATGTATTAAGGGCTGATTAGGCCCGTGTGTGTTCAAAATCGTGCGCAATTAAGAGAGTGCACGTGTGTGGGTGTGCCAAGCCACGTTATTACAAGCGGGGGGAGACTATACTCCGTTATTACAACCCCGTATCGAATTGAATGTTAAGCAAGTATACAACTAAGGACCGAGTTAGGCACTTACTAATAGCTGGTCCGAAGATGCCTTGCTTGAGCGTGGGCTTGGCCTTCGCCTTGGGCTGCAAAAGGGAGCTCCACGAAGTTGAACGGCAAGGGGCTGCTGGCCGGGTGCCTTAGGTGCGTGGGAAGGGCGCCTTGAAGGTGGCCGGCTGCTAGCAAGGGTGCCGCCTTGATGTGTTGGGCTAATGTGACTAAGGAAGGTCACTAGGGTAGGGGTTAGTGTTAAGGTAGGTAGTGCTAAGGGGGAACCTAAGGGAAGGTCTAATGGAGCACCTAAGGTTGGCGGGTGGCTGGCCGAATGAAGAGGTGATAGTCGGTTGGAGTGGCCGACTAAGGGGAATTGGTGGTGGCGGGCTACTAGGATGGCTAGGCTATGGTGGATGGGAGGGGAACTAGCTAGGATATGGGGTAAGGTGGTGATGGTTGTGGTGAGGTGATAGGGGCAGATCTTAGGGAGTTGGATGGGGTAGCCGGGTGTAGCTAGGGTGGTTAGGTAGTGGCGGGTAGTTAGGGTGGTTATGGCCTGGCCGAGTGGGAGTGGTGGCGGCAAGTGGCTGGCATTAGGGTAAGGTGGTGGTATGACGGGTGGCTGAGAGTGGAGAGGTAGTGGAGAAGGAGTAAGGTGGAGGATACTAACCGGATGATGGGAGGCGGTGGCAGATGGAAGGGGAGCAGTCGGGTGAAGAGGATGGCGATGGATGGATGGGGCTGGAGTGGTGGTGGTGGTGGTGGTGGTGCTCGGCTAGGAAGTAGTGGCACAGGTGGTGGCTGGCTGTGGGGCAGGGGGAGCAAGGTTGGAGTCGGCTGGGCTGGAGAGTAGAGGACCTGAGATAGATCCTTGGAGCTTGAAGATAGGGAAAAACCCGCCCCAAAGGGGGGGGTTTATATAGGGCTGCAAGAGGCGGTTGGGGGTGGTTTTGGGGTAGTGGTTAGGTGGTTTAGGTAGGGTGGTGTGGTGATAAGGTGGGCTGGAAAGGGTAGGGCTAGATATTTTAAATACAAGGGGTTTGGGTAGGTTGTGTGCTAGGGGTGGTTTAGAGATTTAGGGTTTAGCTAGGTGGGTTGGTTTTAGGGTGAGGTTTAGTGAGGTAGGTTAGGTGATTAGGCTAGGATTAGGCTAGGTTTAGGGAAATTAACCTAGGTTTAGGGAAGGATTAGGGAAGTGGGTTAGGTGATTAGGTTGGGATTAGGCCGGGATTAGGGAAGTGGGTTAGGTGATTAGGCTCAGATTAGGACGGGATTAGGGTAGAAGGCTAGGATTAGGTGTTTTTGGTTAGGTTTAGGTGAAGGAGCTCCCTTTGCATGGCCCATAGACCCTAATCATATCATGTTGGTGCAGCCCTAGGTTAGGTTTTGGCTAATTACAAGCTTAAACCCACTTAATTAGGCTAACCCACATGATTAACCCCAAACTTGATACACAAGTCAAGCTTAATTACAACACACACTTGATCTTATCCACCCCCACTCTCTCTCATGCCCATAATCCCACGTGAAATTCAAGTGGGCTCCACCTCCATTTATGAGAAGGTGATGTGGGCCATGGATATGGATATTGGATTGGATCTCTGGATCCAAATCCAAGTCCACACATGGGTTTGGATTGGGATCTGGATATATATGGTCCAGATCCGATCCAAACTGAATTCTGACTCCTTCGAGCTGGGTTCGAAATGAACGGTTTGTGTAGGGCCTGACAGCATCAGTACTCCGTCTGCATTGGGTCTTCGCCAACATGATCGTCCGCCTCTGTTTTCGCCTTCTGGAGATTACTTCAAATGATGTTTTGATGATAACAGGGTCTTGGACGTTCGAGATCCTGGGGGTGTGGATTTGATACAAGAGTTGTTGTGCCAGGCTTGACATGTGCTCCGGTTCCGGGCTCTCCTTAGCTTTCCTGGTCCTGTCCGGATTAGGCCAAGCTGCTTCGGGGTTTCAAAATATGTTTTAGAAAGGTTTTTGAATGCCATATTGTATATTTTTGAAATATAAAGTTCAAAACATATGTACAGGTTGTCTGGAAGGCTCCTGGGTTTCCAGACTCAAAGCAGCCCTTTGGGGCTGCTTTTACAAAACTAGAAGGATTTGAGAAATTCGTGGGATTTCGGGGTGTTTACAGATGCCCCTCTTTGGCCTTGTCCAAATTGATTTGGATAAGGGCAAAGATGACAAGCTCCCCTTTCAATGTCTCCCTAGATCTAACCATGAAGAATATGGGATCGTCCCAATTTTTAGCAAAATCTCAGTTTACAAACTCTGGTAGGAGGAGATATCACGCCAAAGGGATGTACTACGGAATCTGGTCCTAAATGGGATCATGTTTATGCAAGTGCCATGCGTGGAATGCATATGCATGACATGGGTGTGGCGCCAAGACTGGCGACCTCCCAGAGACCAGATGTGGTCGAACTCTAGAGACTTACTAGGCCTACTGCTCCAAGTGAGCAAATCCTATGCTGTTCGATGTTCGATTTTCAAAACTTATTTACAAAACTGTTTACAAAAGGGACAACTGTCTTGAGTCTCGATCCTAAGGATCTCGAGCTCTTCATGCTTGCCCTTGTTTGAGTCTTAACACTCGCTTATCTAGCGGAGGTTTTATAAGAAAACAAGGCATATTTCAAATTCCTACGTCTTACTCGAAACGTCGAATTCTCAAACAAGATGAAATTCAAGTAAGTAAATCCTTTTTTTACTTTAGGACTCCTCGCAATGAACCATGCTTTAGCTTGGGATAAGCCAGGGATGGGAAAGAGATACCACGGTCCCTTCTGAAGCATCCCATGGTTTAAGGCATTGAAGGCGAAAAACTGCTCTTTTTGAGCTTTTTCGCCTCTTTTCTTTTTTTCTTTTTTTTTCTTTTTTTTTATAGAGGGTCTCCCTTTGGGAGTATTTTTTCTTTAATCCCTCCTTTCCATAAGAGAATCGATTTTTCTTTTGAATTATGGTTTCTTTCTTTTGGAAAGACACTTTGAATGGGAAATTCCCTTTGTTTGGGCCATGTTTTTCCTTTTGGAAGTAGAAGAGAAGAGGGGAGGACTTATCCCAAGCCTACACTCGATCCATTCCAGATCAGCCTATTTAGAAATAGCATGTACTACTTGCAAGTATCTTGCTATGTTGAACTAGGCCTTTCTTTGTAAGAAGAAGGATTTTGAAATGTAACCACGATTTTAAAGACTCCACTCTTTCACAAGTGTGAATTCTCTTACTTAGGGTCACACGAGTTTGCCTTTGCACCTTATTCACATGTCTCAGGGCAGCTATCCCTAAAATTTTTGAAAAACTGGAATTTAATCCAAATCCTACACATGATACTTCTTTAAGTATTGAATATTGATAGGATCTGCTAAATTCCAACCTTCTACATCGACTAACCAATACGAATTGTTCGTAGTGGTTGCTCGTACAACATAGGGTCCATCCTAGTTGGGGCACCACTTTCCCAGGGGGTGTGGGCCATGATGATGGATGGTTTTTAAGACCAGATCTCCCACTTCAAAGTGGCAAGGTCTCATGTGTTTGCCATAGTGTCAGGCTATCCTTTGCCGGTATGCACGAGCATGATCCATGGCAAGGAGTCGCCTCTCATCTAGCAAATCTAGTTCGGCCATCCTAGCATGCTGAAGTGTCTCTAGGGGGAGGTCGAGTGCAATGGATGTATGGAATAAATGCAGTTGAGTATGAATGGGAAGAATGGCGTTTGTGCCATAGACCAATTCGAATGGTGTGGCATTTGTGGGAGTCCAGATGGAAGTCCTATAAGCCCATAAGGCTTCATCCAGCTTCTCATGCCACGTCCTACCCTGCTCTAAAGTCTTCTCAATTATGCTAATAAGAGTCTTATTTTTGGCTTCGGCTTGGCTGTTGCCTTGAGGGTAGTAGGGCGAAGAGAAGTGGTGAGTTATGCCATACGTGTTGCACAACTTAACCATCCGCTCGTTTTTGAATGGGGTACCATTATCAGACACAAGGTCTCGTGGAACCCTAAATCGAGCCAAGATATTCCTCCGGATGAAAGCCACCACATGTTGCCCCATCACATTGGTTAGGGAAATGGCTTCCACCTACTTGGAGAAATACTCCGTGGCTGCTAAAATAAATCGATTCCCATTCGAGGCCTTTGAAAATATTGGGCCTACGATGTCAAACGCCCACATGGTGAATGGCCAGGGGCTGACCACAGAATGCAATGCAGATGAGGGGATATGAATGGCGTGCCCATGCACTTGACATGGATGACACTTCCTAACATGATCGTGACAATCCTTTTTCAGGGTGGACCAAAAATAGCCCCCTCTAAGTATTTTCATTGCCATCATGTTGGCATTAACATGACCTCCACATTCTCTATCGTGGAATTCATGCATCACTATCCTAGCCTCCTCTAGGTCGATACACCTAAGCAGAATGCCGGTAAAACTCTTTTTGTATAAAACCCCACCTAGAATGGTGTATCGGGTCGAAATCTTACGGATGAATGCCTTATCTTTGGATGTGGCATCCTCGGCGAATCCTCCATTTTCTAGAAATTGTTTTATGTCATGAAACCAGGGTTTTTCAATAGACTCTGTGTTATTTTGGCAAATGTCCAAGTCATGTGTGGATGGGTGGGGCACATGCCATACTTGGTTTTCGAAAGAATTTGCCAAAATGTGGTTTTGAAAATGGTTTTGTAATATGCCTTCATCAGGCATTTCAACAAGCATGGGATATGCATCCTCTAAAGGGAACTCAGCCACGTAGTCTACTAGGGCTTGCCCCTTAATGGAGATCTGGTGATGGTATTTCAGATCATACTCTATTAGAAGGAGTTGCCATTTTCCCAATCTACCCGTGAGAATGGGTTTTTTGAACAAGTGCTTGATTGGATCAAGCTTGGACACTATCCAGATCTCATGATCTAGGAAATAGTGTCTGAATTTCTGGCAGGCCCAGACTAGGGCCAAGCACGTCTTCTCCATGGCTTGATATGTTCGTTCATAAGTCAAGAGAGTTTTCGAAATGTAGTAGATGGCATACTCCTTATGGGTGTCATCCTCGTATTGAGCAAACAGGGCTCCTAAAGCATTCGCATGCACAGAGATGTAAAGTAAAAGCGATTTTCCTTGCTTCTGAGGGTTCAAAACAGGGGGATTAACCAAGTATGCCTTCAGTCTTTCGAAGGACTTCTGGCATTCGTCATCCCATAAGAATTTCATGCCCTTCCTCAACAATTTGTTGAAGGGTTCGCACCTAGTCGCTAGATTTGATATGAATCGGTGAACGGATTGTAAACGACCTTGGAGGCAACGGATTTGGGTGAGATTGGAGGGTGGAGCCATGTCTATGATGGCTCGACACTTAGAGGGGTCGACTTCTATACTCCTTTGGCTTACCATAAAGCCTAGAAGCTTCCCTGATTCTACCCCGAATACACATTTTTTAGGGTTCAGCTTTACTTTGTAAAGCCTAAGCCTTTCGAAAATCTTTTGCAAACATTCGATATGGGTGCATCGGGTTTTGGATTTCGCCAAGAGATCATCTACATACACTTCTATAAGCTCATGAATTTGATCATGGAAGATCGTGGTCATGGCTCGTTGGTATGTTGCGCCGACATTTTTCAAACCAAAGGGCATGACTGTATAGTAGTACGTGCCCCATGGGGTTGTGAAGGCGGTCTTACCCTGATCTTGTGGATTTAGTTTGATTTGATTATAGCCTGAATAGCCATCCATAAACGAAAACATTTCATGATTTGCAGTACTATCGACTATCAAATCTATGTTTGGTAAGGATAATTATCCTTTGGAGTGGCTTTATTCAGGTTTCTGAAATCGATGCATATTCGAATTTTCCCATTGGTTTTTTGAACTACAACGATGTTTGACAACCAATCAGAATACACAATGGATTTATAAATCTGGCTTTTAGCAGATCTTCTAAACCCTCTTTGACTTGCGTGTGTACATTCGAGTGTATTTTCCTAAGCTTCTGCTTTATGGGTTTTACACCTACATCTAAGGGAAGACGATGCTCGACAATGCTGGGGTCTATGCCCGGCATGTCTTCATACGTCCATGCAAATACATCTAAATAGGTTCGTAGAAATGTAATGAATGCTAACCTTTCAGTTTCATGCAAGCATGCGCCTATTTTGATGGGTTTGGGATTTGAATCATCCCCTAGGTTCACCTCTATGAAATCTCCTCCTACTGATTGGGAAGGTCTTTCAAAATCGAGAATTTTATGAAATTCTGGGAGCTCAGAAGTGGGATCTTCCTCAAGGGGATCCACTTCTAGGCTTCGATCATTCTCGTGGGCTATAGACCCGAGGGAATTTGATGCGTGGTTTTCAAAAAGACCTGGTTTTGTACTTGGATTTTCAAGTGATTTCGAAATTTTTGGTCTGGCTATGCAGACGACGTTTCTTTCGAAATCCTTTTCTTTTGCCAAAGTCCTACCAGGAGCAGCTATGTACAAAATCTTTTTGGTATTTTCCAAATTTTCGATTTTTTTGGGTTTTTGTAAAACAAGAACCTTGGGAACTATACAAAGCACTCTTTTTTCGAGTTTTTGTTTTTCCATTGTTTTTGGTTTTTCTTGTTTTTATATATTTTTGTTTTTAAGCTTTTCAAATGTTTTTGTATTTTTATAAAAGGGATCTTCCGTCATACCTACAAAGGGAAAACGCTACGGGTTAGACTCGGAATAGGAGATCTAAATCGTAGGTCTCTTCTAAGACAGGTTCCGGAGCACCCTTGACCCAGGTGGTCACAGGGGGTGGCTCCGGCGGTATTCGGGGAGTATAGCCGATCCCGTATCGGCTTGGATTGGCCCTAGGAAGGATGGGCTCTAGGAGACCCTGGTTCTGTGCCCCTAGACTCTTGTAGGGCATATAGCCCATGTTTAACAACATGTTCCACGACTTTCTATTTTTTGAAAAGGCATGGTACAAGTCGTGGTCCTGGAACATGCTGTCGTCCATATCGTTCTCATATGGCCTTTTGTCCAAGGGCTTTGGAAATAGGGAACGCTTGGATCGTCCTAGAAGGGTTAGAATCGGGAGGGGTTTTGCTTTGGGCGGCCCCTTCACACATACAACCTTCCTATGGTTGTTTAACACGAGCCGAGGAGGCTCAACCATAATTTGCCCCAGGTTAGCCTCATGGGCCTGGGAGCTCGATAAACAAGGGGAGTTTATGATCCCCTGAAGCTGTGGGTGACTCTCACCTAGGATCACTATGACCTGGTCCCTAAAAGGGATCTTAACATACCTGTGGAAGGTGGATGTCACAGCGCACAAACTGTGTATCCAGGGTCTTCCCAGCAACAGGTTATAATGGGGGTGGATGTCCAAGACATGGAACACCCCCGTGTGTTTGATCCCTCTCGTTTCCATTGGGAGTTCGATGGATCCTAACGGCCTAGACGCATTCCCATCGTATCCAGTGATAACGATGGGGCTTGGGTTCACTGAAGTCAAGGTGACTCCGATTTTATACGCCACATGAAGGGGAAGGATGTTGAGCCCTCCTCCACCATCGATTAGGCACCTATCCAGAGAGTGGTTATTCAGAACCACCTCGATATGCAGGGCCTGGTTGTGGGATTCGTAGGGCCTATCTACATCATCTTTCGAGAAAGTGATGGGCGATTTTGCTCCTAATAAAGCCACTTGGGCAGACAAGGATTCTAGACTTATGTTTGAATCAACCTTGGCCCTTTCTAGAATTTTCTCTAATACAAGTCTATGCCTAGGCGAGGTTTGTATAAGCTCTAAGATAGACATGTGAATAGGAATCTTTGAAAGGTGGTTTTCAAAGTCATAAGGATTTAGGATGACTTTGTCCTAATCTGCTTTTGGCAAAACACTAGGGATACATGCTTTTGAGGGGCCAGGCACACTAACCACCTTTTGAGCACCTTGAGGGTGCGGGGGTTGATAGATCCTCCCGGATCTAGTCACTTCCCCCATGACGAGCCTAGGGTTTGCACTAAATTTGGCTCTAAGGATGAGCTGAGGAGAACCTTGGATTTTCAAAACTGGTTTTGCCGGGGTTTCCACTTTTGGTGGTCCCCGAATGACGACTTGGGCGGGCTTCTTGTATTATACAAGAGTAGGCGCACAAGTGGGTCGACCAGACTCTGGTTTTTGCGCTAGTTCCTTAAAAAAAGTGAGGGTACATACCTCCTTTCCTTTCCCACTGCCACTGGTGTGTTTGGGAAAGGGTTCTTTGAAGATAGCTTGAGGTGGCTCAGGTTCCGCAGTGACCTGGAGCCAGCCCTCTGCTATCAAGTTCTCAATTTTATTTAAAAGGGAGAAACAATGTTTGGTATCATGGCCTTTTAGCCGATGATACTTACAAAATCGGTTTAAATACCCCCCCCTTGGAAGTGACTCCTTCGGGGATTTTGGGGAGTTCAATCATGCCTTGGGCAAGTAGGAGGTCTAGGACCTCCGACACAGGTTGCCCCAGCGGTGTATACTCCCGTTTTTTAACCGGTTTTTGAAAGGTTCGCTCCCTTTTATTTTCTAGTTTTTCAAAATTTTTGGAAGTGCCTGCCACGCCTGGATCCACCCGGACATTGGCGATTTTATGGGGCTTTGCCCCTTTGTCCATCGTGGGCAGCCCGTATGTGATGGGCTTTTCCAGACGGGTTTTAGAAACGGCACTTCCTTTCCACAAGTGATCGTATATCCCTTTTCGCAAGTTGGTTTCGAAAAGGGATGCCTTTTTGATCAACTTATGGAAAGTTGAGATCTCATGGAGCGAGAGAAGGGTTTTTAACTCGCTTTTAAAGTTATCCAGGATGACCATGACTGCGCATCCTTTATATATGGGCTCTCGCACTTGGCCCAAAAGTGACCTCCATCTTATAATGAAGGCATGTACGTCTTCGTTCATGCCTTACTTTGTATCCCTTAAGGTATTCAGAGTCGGCGTGACTTCTACGTTGTGTGCAAATCTTTGCATGAAGCAGTTCGCTAACTCTTCAAAACTAGCGAACTGGCTTAAGTCGTAGGAAGCCAGCCATTTGGCAGTTGTGCCTTTAAGGGATAAAGTAAACCAATACACCCATTTCATCGAGTCCTTTTTCTTCTTATGGGCTCGATGCGAGAAAAGTTGCAAGTGAGACCTAGGGTCTCCCATGCCATCATACCGATGGAAGTTCGGTATTTCATCATCACTATCTGTTTCGTAATCCATAGGAAGGAAATCAGACAGGGCGTAGCTTCTTTTCTCTTTGTTTTGCCCTTTCAGCAGTTGTTGTAGGGCTTTACGGTCCTTTTGTGTGAAGGACTCGTGGTATTGGTTGCCTTCCATTACGGAGGCCTCTTTGTGCTTGCGAGGTTTTTCAGATTTTCTTTTGGCCTTTTGTTCACCGTTTGATGAACACGAATCGCCTACTTCAGCCTCTTGGCTAAGAGCATCGATTTTGGCCTCAAATTCCCTTCTTAGGTCCTCTATCTCGTCTAGTTTGATCTTGTTTTTGAAAATCCTCCTAGAGTGAGAACTTGATGCGCATGAGCCTTGGCTCGACACTTCACTTGGATTGGATTTTGACATGCTTTTCAAGCTTTTTCAAAATTTCCTAAGTACAAGCAAAGAAAATAAGTTAAAAACGACACCTTTCTAACAAAATTTTCGCAAACTTCTAACTTAAAACTCGATTTTTCTTTTTAAAAGGCTCACGTCCCACCGGGCGTGCCAATCTCTGTAGACGCACGAAAATCCCCACCTCTCGCCTTTTCAGGGCTTGGAGCGGATCCTCTCGTGTGTCTAAGGCCTATTTATATAAACAGGGCGTGCCAACTAGCTTACCTAAGCTAGCGAAGATAAATTTTAAACTGACTTCTAATCGTGGCGACTGTGAGCAAGTGAGCTCTTGTTGTCGCAGACCTTCTTGCACCGATGCGCAAGGGTCAGTCTGTACGCTTTGAAAAATAGACTTTTTGGGGTGTAGAAAGCCTACGAAGCGGTTCGAGGTGTCTAATTCGGGTCTTTTAGATACGATTGCAGATTTTAGATCACGTGGATTTGCACGTGCCTAAGTCTTTCTTTTTATCCCTTTATGGGCCATCTAGTTTGTGTGTTATGAACACTCCACTACATGGGCGAGTTTGAGCGGGAATACGGGGCTTGCTTTGATGCAATATGCATCCTACCTCGTGGTATGGCGTAGATGCAATGCAAACTCACGCTACTCCAAAGGGAAAACCCGAATGTAAAGACAATGCCGAAGGGAAATAACCGAAGGGAAATAACCGAAGGGAAATGACTTGTAATGTAAATGCCGAAGGGAGATATGTATATATGGTATGTATATGGGCCCTTCCTTGGGTCTTGCAAATAAGAGTGAAGGCTCAATGTGTGTGAGTGCTTGAATTGAAAGACTTGCACACACGACATGAAATAAAACCCAAATATAACTTGCAGTATGGCCTTGATTAAGGTCTTGGGAATAAGAGCGAAAGCTCAATGTGTGTGAGTGCTTGAATTGAAGTACTACGCACACAACATGAAATTAAACCCAAATAGTATAACACGGCCCTTACTTGGGTCTTTCAAATAAGAGCGAAGGCTCAATGTGTGTGAGTGCTTGAATTGAAAGACTTACACACACGACATGAAATGAAAAGCCCAAATAGTATAGCTCGGCCCTTACTTGGGTCTTTCAAATAAGAGCGAAGGCTCAATGTGTGTGAGTGCTTGAATTGAAAGACAACACACCCAACGTAAGCAAAACCCTACGAAAATTAAAGTACATATATATATTTATGTATTAAGGGCTGATTAGGCCCGTGTGTGTTCAAAATCGTGCACAATTAAGAGAATGCACGTGTGTGGGTGTGCCAAGCCACGTTATTACAAGCGGGGGGAGACTATGCTCCGTTATTACAACCCTGTATCGAATTGAATCTTAAGCAAGTATACAACTAAGGACCGAGTTAGGCACTTACTAATAGCTGGTCCGAAGATGCCTTGCTTGAGCGTGGGCTTGGCCTTCGCCTTGGGCTGCAAAAGGGAGCTCCACGAAGTTGAACGGCAAGGGGCTGCTGGCCGGGTGCCTTAGGTGCGTGGGAAGGGCTCCTTAAAGGTGGCCGGCTGCTAGCAAGGGTGCCGCCTTGATGTGTTGGGCTAATGTGACTAAGGAAGGTCACTAGGGTAGGGGTTAGTGTTAAGGTAGGTAGTGCTAAGGGGGAACCTAAGGGAAGGTCTAATGGAGCACCTAAGGTTGGCGGGTGGCTGGCCGAATGAAGAGGTGACAGTCGGTTGGAGTGGCCGACTAAGGGGAATTGGTGGTGGTGGGCTACTAGGATGGCTAGGCTATGGTGGATGGGAGGGGAACTAGCTAGGATATGGGGTAAGGTGGTGATGGTTGTGGTGAGGTGATAGGGGCAGATCTTAGGGAGTTGGATGGGGTAGCCGGGTGTAGCTAGGGTGGTTAGGTAGTGGCTGGTAGTTAGGGTGGTTATGGCCTGGTCGAGTGGGAGTGGTGGCGGCAAGTGGCTGGCATTAGGGTAAGGTGGTGGTATGACGGGTGGCTGAGAGTGGAGAGGTAGTGGAGAAGGAGTAAGGTGGAGGATACTAACCAGATGATGGGAGGCGGTGGTGGATGGAAGGGGAGCAGTCGGGTGAAGAGGATGGCGATGGATGGATGGGGCTGGAGTGGTGGTGGTGGTGGTGGTGCTCAGCTAGGAAGTAGTGGCGCAGGTGGTGGCTGGCTGTGGGGCAGGGGGAGCAAGGTTGGAGTAGGCTGGGCTGGAGAGTGGAGGACCTGAGATAGATCCTTGGAGCTTGAAGATAGGGAAAACCCACCCCAAAGGGGGGGGGGGTTATATAGGGCTGCAAGAGGCGGTTGGGGGTGGTTTTGGGGTAGTGGTTAGGTGGTTTAGGTAGGGTGGTGTGGCGATAAGGTGGGCTGGAAAGGGTAGGGCCAGATATTTTAAATACAAGGGGTTTGGGTAGGTTGTGTAATAGGGGTGGTTTAGAGGTTTAGGGTTTAGCTAGGTGGGTTGGTTTTAGGGTGAGGTTTAGTGAGTTAGGTTAGGTGATTAGGCTAGGATTAGGCTAGGTTTAGGGAAATTAACCTAGGTTTAGGGAAGGATTAGGGAAGTGGGTTAGGTGATTAGGTTGGGATTAGGCTGGGATTAGAGAAGTGGGTTAGGTGATTAGGCTCAGATTAGGACGGGATTAGGGTAGAAGGCTAGGATTAGGTGTTTTTGGTTAGGTTTAGGTGAAGGAGCTCCCTTTGCATGGCCCATAGACCCTAATCATATCATGTTGGTGCATCCCTAGGTTAGGTTTTGGCTAATTACAAGCTTAAACCCACTTAATTAGGCTAACCCACATGATTAACCCCAAACTTGACACACAAGTCAAGCTTAATTACAACACACACTTGATCTTATCCACCCCCACTCTCTCTCATGCCCATAATCCCACGTGAAATTCAAGTGGGCCCCGCCTCCATTTATGAGAAGGTGATGTGGGCCATGGATATGGATATTGGATTGGATCTCTGGATCCAAATCCAAATCCAAGTCCACACATGGGTTTGGATTGGGATTTGGATATATATGGAAAAGATCCGATCCAAACTGAATTCTGACTCCTTCGAGGTGGGTTCGAAACGAACGGTTTGTGCGGGGCCTGACAACATCAGTACTCCGTCTGCGTTGGGTCTTCGCCAACATGATCGTCCGCCTCTGTTTTCACCTTCCGGAGATGACTTCAAATGATGTTTTGATGATAACAGGGTCTTGGACGTTCGAGATCCAGGGGGTGTGGATTTGATACAAGAGTTGCTGTGCCGGGCTTGACATGTGCTCCGGTTCCGGGCTCTCCTTAGCTTTCCTGGTCCTGTTTGGATTAGGCCAAGCTACTTCGGGGTTTCAAAATATGTTTTAGAAAGGTTTTTAAAAGCTATATTGTATATTTTTGAAATATAAAGTTCAAAACATATGTACAGGTTGTCTGGAAGGCTCCTGGGTTTCCAGACTCAAACAGCCCTTTGGGGCTGCTTTTATAAAACCAGAAGGATTTGAGAAATTCGTGGGATTTCAGGGTGTTTACACACCCATAAGGAGTATGTCATCTACTACATTTCGAAAACTCTCTTGGCTTATGAACGAAATTACCAAGCCATGGAGAAGACGTGCTTGGCCCTAGTTTGGGCCTGCCAGAAATTCAGACACTATTTCCTAGATCATGAGATCTGGATATTGTTTAAGCTTGATCCAATCAAGCACTTATTCGAAAAACCCATTTTCACGGGTAGATTGGGCAAATGGCAACTCCTTCTAATGGAGTATGATCTGAAATACCATCACCAGATCTCCATTAAGGGGCAAGCCCTAGCAGATTACGTGGCTGAGTTCCCCTTAGAGGACGCATATCCCACACTTGTTGAAATGCCTGATGAAGGCATATTACAAAACCATTTTCAAAACCACATTTTGGCAAATTCTTTCGAAAACCAAGTGTGGAAGATGCACTTTGATGGGGCACGAAACCAACGAGGGGCTGGTGCCGAGGTCATCCTTATCTCCCCTGAAAAGGGCGAGATCCCTATAGCAGTCCGCTTAGATTTTGAATGTTCCAACAACGTAGCTGAGTATGAAGCTCTCATACAAGGCTTAAGGATTTCGAAAACTCTAGGGGCATCATGCATCGAGGTCTTTGGAGATTCTTTCCTTGTTATAAACTAGGTTTTGAAAATTTGGCAAGTACAGAATGAAAAACTACTTCCATATAACGAGTTGGCCACTCGATTGGTCTAGTCCTTCCAATCGTGTAAACTCACACACGTAGGAAGAGAGGACAACGGCATCGCCGATGCCCTCTCCTCCTTGGGTTCTGTAGACGCGCGAAAAATCCCCGCCTCTTCGCCCCTTTCGTGGCTTGGAGTGGCTCTTTATCGTGCGTCTAAGGCCTATGTATACAAATAGGGCGTGCCAGCTAGCTTACTTAAGCTAGCGAAGATATATCAACACTGACTTCTAAACGTGGCGACTGTGAGCAAGTGAGCTCTTGTCGTCGCAGACCTTCTTGCACCGATGCGCAAGGGTCAGTCTGTACGCTTTTGCAAAAATCGAGTTTTAGGGAGAAAGTCTACGAAACGGTTCGAGGTGTCTATTTCGGGTCTTTAAGATGCGATTGCATGTTTTAGATCACGTGGATTTGCACGTGCCTAAGTCTTTTCTTTTATCCCTTTTTGGGTCGCCTAGTTTGTGTGTTATGAACACTCCACTACATGGGCGAATTCGAGCGGGGGTTGCTTCGATGCAATATGCGTCCTACCTCGTGGTATGGCGTAGATGCAATGCAAACTCACGCTACTCCAAAGGGAAAACCCGAAATGTAAAGACAATGCTGAAGGGAAATAACAGAAGGGAAATAACCGAAGGGAAATAACCGAAGGGAAATAACAGAAGGGAAATAACAGAAGGGAAATATGTATATATCTTATGTATATGAGCCCTTACTCGGGTCTTGCAAATAAGAGCGAAGGCTCAATGTGGGTGCGTGCTTGAATTGAAAGACTTACACACACGACATGAAATTAAACCCAAATATAAATTGCAGTATGGCCTTGACTAAGGTCTTGGGAGTAAGAGCGAAGGCTCAATGTGTGTGAGAGTGCTTGAATTGAAGTACTACACACACGACATAAATGAAACCCAAATATAACTGCAATAAGGCCTTTACTAAGGTCTTGGGAGTAAGAGCGAAGGCTCAATGTGTGTGAAAGTGCTTGAATTGAAAGACTTACTCACACGACAAGAAATGAAACCCAAATAGTATAGGTCGGCCCTTACTTGGGTCTTTCAAATAAGAGCGGAAGCTCAATGTGTGTGAGAGTGTTTAAATTGAAAGACTTACTCACACGACATGAAATGAAACCCAAATAGTATAGGTCGGCCCTTACTTGGGTCTTTCAAATAAGAGCGGAAGCTCAATGTGTGTGAGAGTGTTTAAATTGAAAGACTTACTCACACGACATGAAATGAAACCCAAATAGTATAGGTCGGCCCTTACTTGGGTCTTTCAAATAAGAGCGAAAGCTCAATGTGTGTGAGAGTGTTTTAATCGAAAGACAACGCACCCAACTTAAACAAAACCCTTCGGAAACGAAATATATATGTACACTTATATACTAGGGGCTGATTAGGCCCGTGTGTGTTCGAAAATGGTGCACGACTAAGAGAGTGCACGTGTGTGGTTGTGCCAAGCCACGTTATTACAAGCGGGGGGAGACTATGCTCCGTTATTACAACCCCGTATCAAATTGAATTTCAAGCAAGTGTACGACTAAAGACCGAGTTTAGACACTTACGAGTAGCTGGTCCGTAGAGGTCTTGCTTGAGCGTGGCCTTGGCTTTGGGCTGCAAACGGGAGCTCCGCGAAGGTATGTGCTCAAGGGTGCTGGCCGGCTGCAAATGGGGCGCGGGATGGACGCCTCGGAGGGGACCGGTGGCAAGTGGGCGGCGCCTCCAAGTAGGGAGTTTAGAGTGGCTGACTAAGTGGGTCTTAGGGTCACTAGGGAAGTTAGGGACTTAGGGAAACTGGACCTAAAAGGTGAGCTAGTGGGAAGGCCAAAGAGGACACCTAGGGGGGGGTTGGCCGAATGGGAGATGGTGGCTAAGTAGTGGCCAGCCACTTGGGTTATCCTAGGTTCGGCTAGGCTTAGGTGGTGGCGGCAAAGGTGCTGAGCTGAAGGGGAGATGGATGGCTAAGAGTGGAGAGGTGGTAGAGAGTGGCTTTGAGGGAGTTAAGGGGACTTACCGAATGGGGAAGAGTGGCGGATGGAGTGGGAGAGTGGCGGGCAGGTGGCTGTCGGCTGGTGGAGTTGGGAAGATATGGTGGCGTCCGGCTGGGGGGCAGTGGTGGTGGACGGAAGAGGGAAGGTGGCGGAGCAGGTGGCGGCTGGTGGAGGAGCTGGAGCTGCTGGGGAGTGGTCACGGCTGCATGGAAGAGGGAGAAGGAGAGGGCCCGGCTGGGAGTGGAGAGTGGTTCCCACTTGGAAAACCCGCCCACAATGAGGGGGGTTTAAATAGGGGATGGGTAGGTCGGTTAGGGCTGGGTTGTGGGTAGTGGTTAGGTGGTTTAGGTAGGGTAGTATGTAGATAAGGTGGGCTGGATGGGGTTGGGCCAGATATTTTAAAACTAGGGGTTTGGGAAAATCGTGGGCTAAGGGTGGTTTAGGGGTTTAGGGCTAGGTTAGGTGGTTGGGTTTTAGGGTGAGGTTTAGTGAGCTAGGTTAGGTGGTTTAGGCTAGGTTTAGGCTAGGATTAGGGAAATTAATCTAGGTTTAGGGAAGGATTAGGGGAGTGGGTTAGGTGATTAGGTCGGGATTAGGCCGGGATTAGGGAAGTGGGTTAGGTGATTAGGTTCAGATTAGGGGTGGATTAGGGGTTTAGGCTAGGTTTAGGCATTTTTGGCTAGGTTTAGGTGAAGGAGCTCCCTTAGCATGGCCCATAGACCTTGATCACCCCATGTTGGTGCAGCCCTAGGTTAGGTTTTAGCTAATTACAAGCTTAAACCCACTCAATTAGGCTAACCCACATGATTAACCCAAACTTGACACACAAGTCAAGCTTAATACAACACTCTTGATATTTTTCACCCCCGCTCTCTCTCATGCCCAATATCCCACGTGAATTCCAAGTGGGCCCCACCTCCATTTATGAGAAGGTGATGTGGGCCATGGATATAGATATTGGATTGGATCTCTGGATCCAAATCCAAATCCAAGTCCACATTTGGGTTTGGATTGGAATCTGGATATATATGGTCCAGATCCAATCCAAACTGAACTCTGACTCCTTCGAGCTGGGTTCGAGACGGATGATTTGTGCGGGGCCTGACAGCATCAGTACTCCGTCTGCGTTGGGTCTTCGCTAACATAGTCGTCCGCCTCCGTTTCTGCCTTCCGGAGATGACTTCAAATGCTTTTTTGATAAGAACAGGGTCTTGGACGTTCGAGATTCTGGGATGTGAATCAGATGCAAGAGTTGCTGTGCCGGGCTTGACAGGTGCTCCGGTTCCGGGCTCTTCTTGGCTCTCCTGGTCCTGTCTTGATCGGGCCAAGCCACTTTGGGGTTTCAAAACATGTTTTAAAAGGGTTTTCAAAAGCTATATTATATGTTTTTGAAAGATAAAGTTTAAAACATATATACAGGGTTTGTTTGGAAGGCTCCTGGGTTTCCAAACTCAAAAATGGCCCTTTGGGGCTGCTTGTATAAAACCAGATTTGTTTAAGAAATTCGTGGGATTTCGGGGTGTTTACAGATGCCCCTCTTTGGCCTTGTCCAAATAGATTTGGATAAGGGCAAAGATGACAAACACCCCTTTTAATGTCTCCCTAGATCTAGCCACGAAGAATATGGGATCGTCCCATTTTAGCAAAAATCTCAATTTTACAAACTCTGGTAGGAGGAGATATCATGCCAAAGGGTTCACTTATGGAATCTGGTCCTAAATGGGATCATGTTCATGCAAGTACCATGCGTGGAATGCAGATGACATGGGTGTGGTGCCCAGAGTGGCGACCTCCCAGAGACCAGGTGTGGTCGAACTCTAGAGACTTACAAGGCCTACTGCTCCAAGTGAGCAAAAAAACCCTATGTTGTTCGATGTTCGGTTTTTAAAACTTATTTACAAAAGCTATTTACAAAAGGGACAACTGTCTTGAGTCTCGATCCTAAGGATCTCAAGCTCTTCGTGCTTGCCCTTGTTTGAGTCTTAACACTCGTTTATCTAGCGGAGGTTTTATAAGAAAACAAGCTTCATTTCAAATTCCTACGCCTTACTCGAAACGTCGAATTCTCAAACAAGATGAAATTCAAGTAAGTAAATCCTATTTTTACTTTAGGATTCCTTGAAATGAACCATGCTTTAGCTTGGGATAAGCCAGGGATGGGAAAGAGATACCACGGTCCCTTCTGAAGCGTCTCGTGGTTTGAGGCATAGAAGGCGGAAAACTGCTCTTTTTGAGCTTTTTGGCCTCTTTTTCCTTTTTTTCATAGAGGGTCTCCCTTTGGGAGTATTTTTTCTTTAATCCCTCTTTTTCATAAGAGAATCGATTTTTCTTTTTCAAGTCTGGTTTCTTTCTTTTGGAAAGAGACTTTAAATGGGAAATTCCCTTTTGATTTGGGCCTTCGTTTTCCTTTTGGAAGGAGAAGAGAAGAGGGGAGGACTTATCCCAAGCCTACGCTCGATCCATTCCAGATCAGCCTATTTAGAAATAGCACGTACTACTTGCAAGTATCTTGATATGTTGAACTAGGCCTTTCTTTGTAAAATGAAGGATTTTGAAATGCAACCACGATTTTGAAAACTCCACTCTTTCACAAGTGTGAATTCTCTCACTTAGGGTCACACGAGTTGCTTTTGCACCTTATTCACATGTCTCAGGGCAGCTATCCCTCTAAAATTTTCGAAAACTGGAATTTAATCCAGATCCTACACATGATACTTCTTTAAGTATTGAATATTGATAGGATCTGCTAAATTCCTTCCTTCTACATCGATCAACCAATACGAATTGTTCGTAGTGGTTGCTCGCACAACATAGGGTCCATCCCAGTTGGGGCGCCACTTGCCTAGGGGGTGTGGGCCACGATGGTGGATGGTTTTCAAGACCAGATCTCCCACTTCAAAGTGGCGAGGTCTCATGTGTTTGCTATAATGTCGGGCTATCCTTTGCCGGTATGCACGAGCATGATCCATAGCAAGGAGTCGCCTCTCATCTAGCAAATCTAGTTCGGCCATCCTAGCATGCTGAAGCGTCTCTAGGGGGAGGTCGAGTGCAATGGATGTATGGAATGAATGCAGTTGGGTATGAATGGGAAGAATGGCGTTTGTGCCATAGACCAATTCGAATGGTGTGGCATTCGTGGGAGTCCGGATGGAAGTCCTATAAGCCCATAAGGCTTCATCCAGCTTCTCATGCCACCTCCTACCCTTCTCTAAGGTTTTCTCAATGATACCAATGAGAGTCTTGTTTGTGGCTTCGGCTTGGCCGTTGCCTTGAGGGTAGTAGGGCGAGGAGAAGTGGTGAGTTATGCCATACGTGTTGCACAACTTAACCATCCGCTCGTTCTTGAATGGGGTACCATTATCAGACACAAGGTCTCGTGGAACCCCAAATCGAGCCAAGATATTCCTCCGGATGAAAGCCACCACATGTTGCCCCATTACATTCGTTAGGGAAATGGCTTCCACCCACTTGGAGAAATACTCCGTGGCTGCTAAAATAAAACGATGCCCATTCGAGGCCTTTGGAAATATGGGGCCTACAATGTCAAACGCCCACATGGTAAATGGCCAGGGGCTGACCACAGAATGCAATGCAGATGAAGGGATATGAATGGCGTGCCCATGCACTTGACATGGATGACACTTCCTAACATGATCGTGACAATCCTTTTTCAGGGTGGACCAAAAATAACCCCCTCTAAGTATTTTCATTGCCATCATGTTGGCATTAACATGACCTCCACATTCTCCATCGTGGAACTCGTGCATCACTATCCTAGCCTCCTCTAGGTCGATACACCTAAGCAGAATGCCGGTAAAACTCTTTTTGTATAAGACCCCACCCAGAATGGTGTATCGGGTCGAAATCTTACGAATGAATGCCCTATCTTTGGATGTGGCATCCTCGGTGAATCCCCCATTTTCTAAAAATTGTTTTATGTCATAGAACCAGGGTTTTTCAATAGACTCTGGGTTGTTTTGGCAAATATCCAAGTCGTGTGTGGATGGCTGGGGCGCATGCCATATTTCCAAAGATCTGGTCCCTGAAATGGGATCGACCTTCAGGGCTGAACCCAAGGAAGAGAGGGCATCGGCGATGCCATTGTCCTCTCTTCCCACGTGTGTGAGCTTACACGACTGGAAGGAGTGGACCAATCGAGTGGCCAACTCGTGATATGGAAGTAGTTTCTCATTACGTACTTGTCAAATTTTTAAAACCTGATTTATGACAAGGAGCGAATCTCCAAAGACCTCGATGCATGATGCCCCTAGAGTTTTCGAAATCCTTAAGCCTTGTATGAGTGCTTCATACTCAGCTATGTTGTTGGAACATTCGAAATCTAAGCGGACCGCTATGGGAATCTCGCCCTTTTCAGGGGAGATTAGGATGATCCCGGCACCAGCCCCTCGTTGGTTTCGTGCCCCGTCGAAGTGCATCTTCCACACTTGGTTTTCAAAAGAATTTGCCAAAATGTGGTTTTGAAAATGGTTTTGCAATATGCCTTCATCAGGCATTTCGACAAGAGTGGGATATGCGTCCTCCAAGGGGAAGTCAGCCACGTAATCTGCTAGGGCTTGCCCCTTAACGGAGATCTGGTGATGGTATTTTAGATCATACTCCATTAGAAGGAGTTGCCATTTGCCCAATCTACCTGTGAGAATGGGTTTTTCGAACAAGTGCTTGATTGGATCAAGCTTGGACACTATCCAGATCTCATGATCTAGGAAGTAGTGTCTGAATTTCTGGCAGGCCCAGACTAGGGCCAAGCACGTCTTCTCCATGGCTTGATAATTTCGTTCATAAGCCAAGAGAGTTTTCGAAATATAGTAGATGGCATACTCCTTATGGGTGTCATCCTCGTATTGAGCCAACAGGGCTCCTAAAGCGTTTACATGCACGGAGATGTATAATAAAAGCGGTTTTCCTTGCTTTGGAGGATTCAAAACGGGGGGATTAACCAAGTATGCCTTTAGTCTCTCGAAGGACTTTTGGCATTCGTCATCCCATAAGAATTTCGTACCCTTCCTCAACAGTTTGTTGAAGGGTTCGCATCTAGTTGCCAGATTCGATATGAATCGGCGCACAGATTGTAATCGACCCTGGAGGCTACGGACTTGGGTGAGATTGGAGGGTGGAGCCATGTCTATGATGGCTCGACACTTAGAGGGGTCGACTTCTATTCCCCTTTGGCTCACCATAAAGCCTAGAAGCTTCCCTGATTCTACCCCGAACACACATTTTTGAGGGTTTAGCTTTACTTTGTAAAGCCTAAGCCTTTCGAAAATCTTTTGTAAACATTCGATATGGGTGCATCGGGTTTTGGATTTTGCCAAGAGATCATCTACATACACTTCTACAAGCTCGTGAATTTGATCATGGAAGATCGTGTTCATGGCTCGTTGGTATGTTGCGCCGGCATTTTTCAAACCAAAGGGCATGACTGTATAGCAGTACGTGCCCCATGGGGTTGTGAAGGCGGTCTTACCTTGATCTCGTGGGCTTAGTTTGATTTGATTATAGCCTGAATAGCCATCCATAAATGAAAACATTTCATGATTTGCAGTACTATCGACTATCAAATCTATGTTTGGTAAAGGATAATTATCCTTTGGAGTGGCTTTATTCAGGTTTCTGAAATCGATGCATATTCGAATTTTCCCATTGGTTTTTCGAACTACAACGATATTTGACAACCAATCAGAATACGCAATGGGTTTTATAAATCCGGCTTTTAGCAGATCTTCTAAACCCTCTTTGACTTGCGTGTGTACATTCGGGTGTATTTTCCTAAGCTTCTGCTTTATTGGTTTTACACCTATATCTAAGGGAAGACGATGCTCGACTATGCTGGGATCTATGCCCGGCATGTCTTCATACGTCCATGCAAACACATCTAAATAGGTTCGTAGAAATGCAATGAATGCTAACTTTTCAGTTTCATGTAAGCATGCGCCTATTTTGATGGTTTTGGGATTGGAATCATCCCCTAGGTTCACCTCTACGAAATCTCCTCCTACTGATTGGGAAGGTCTTTCAAAATCGAGAATTCTATGAAATTCTGGGAGCTCAGAAGTGGGATCTTCCTCAAGGGGATCCACTTCTGGGCTTCGATCATTCTCGTGGGCTATAGACTCGAGGGAACTTGATGCGTGTTTTTCAAAATAACCTGGTTTTGTACTTAGATTTTCAAGTGATTTCGAAATTTTTGGTCTGGCTATGCAGACGACGTTTCTTTCGAAATCCTTTTCTTTCGCCAAAGTCCTACCAGGAGCAGCTATGTACAAAATCTTTTTGGTATTTTCCAAATTTTCGATTTTTTTGGGTTTTTGTAAAACAAGACCTTTGGGAACTATACAAAGCACACTTTTTTCGAGTTTTTGTTTTTCCATTGTTTTGGTTTTTCTTGGTTTTTCGATTTTTTTTATTTTAAGTTTTCAAATGTTTTTGGTATTTTTAGAAAAAGGGATCTTCCGTCATACCTACAAAGGGAAAACACTATGGGTTAGACTCGGAATAGGAGGTCTAAACCATAGGTCTCTTCTAAGACAGGCTCCGGGGCACCCTTGACCCAGGTGGTCACAGGGGGTGGCTCCGGCGGTATTTGGGGAGTATAGCCGATCCCATATCGGCTTGGATTGGCCCTAGGAAGGATGGGCTCTAGGAGACCCTGGTTTTGTGCCCCTAGACTTTTGTAGGGCGTGTAGCCCATGTTCAATAACATGTTCCATGACCTTTTGTTTTTTGAAAAGATGGGATATAAGTCGTGGTCCTGGAACATGCTATCGTCCATATTAGGCTCGTATGGCCTTTTGTCCAGGGGTTTTGGAAATAGGGAACGTTTGGGTTTTCCTAGGAGGATTAGAGTCGGGAGGGGGCCTGCTTTGGGCGGCCCCTTCACACATACAACCTTCCTAGGGTTGTTCAACACGAGCCGAGGTGGCTCAACCATAATTTGCCCCAGGTTAGCCTCATGGGCCTGGGAGCTCGATAAACAAGGGGAGTTTATGATCCCCTGAAGCTGTGGGTGACTCTCACCTAGGATCACTACGACTTGGTCCCTAAAAGGGATCTTGACACACTTGTGGAAGGTGGATGGCACAGCGCACAAACTGTGTATCCAGGGTCTTCCTAGCAACAGGTTATAATGGGGGTGGATGTCCAAGACATGGAACACCCCCGTGTGTTCGATCCCTCCCGTTTCCATTGGGAGTTCGATGGATCCTAAAGGCCTAGACGCATTCCCATCGTATCCAGTGATAACGATGGGGCTTGGGTTCACTGAAGTCAAGGTGACTCCGATTTTGTACGCCACGTGAAGTGGAAGGATGTTGAGCCCTCCTCCACCATCGACTAGGCACCTGTCTAGAGAGTGGTTGTTTAGAACCACCTCGATATGCAGGGCCTGGTTATGGGTTTCGTAGGGTCTATCTACATCATCTTCCGAAAAGGTGATGGGCGATTTTGCTCCTAACAAAGCCACTTGGGCAGACAAGGATTCCGGACTTATGTTCGAATCAACCTTGGCCCTTTCTAGAATTTTCTCTAAGACAAGTCTATGCCTAGGCGAGGTTTTGATAAGCTCTAGGATAGACATGTGAATAGGAATCTTTGAAAGGTGGTTTTCGAAATCATAAGGATTTAGGATGATTTTGTCCTTATCTGCTTTTGGCAGACCACTAGGGATACATGCTTTTGAGGGGCCAGGCACACTGACCACCTTTTGAGCACCTTGAAGGTGCGGGGGTTGGTAGATCCTCCCGGATCTAGTGACTTCCCCCACGACCAGCCTAGGGTTCGCGCTAATCTTGGCTCTAAGGATGAGCTGAGGAGAACCTTGGATTTTCAAAACTGGTTTTGCCGGGGTTTCCACTTTTGATGGTCCCCGAATGACGACTTGGGCGGGCCTCTTGTATAGTACAAGGATGGGCGCACAAGCAGGTCGACCAGGTTCAGGCTTTTGCGCTAGTTCCTTGGAAATGGTGAGGGTACATACCTCCTTTCCTTTCCCACTGCCACTGGCGTGTTTGGGAAAGGGTTCCTTGAAGATAGCTTGAGGTGGCTCAGATTCCGCAGTGACCTGGAGCCGGCCCTCCGCTATCAAGTTCTCAATTTTATTTAGAAGAGAGAAGCACCGTTTGGTATCATGGCCTTTGAGCCGATGATACTTGCAAAATCGGTTCAAATACCCCCCTTTGGACGTGACTCCTTCGGGGATTTCAGGGAGTTCGATCATGCCCTGGGCAAGTAGGAGGTCTAGGACCTCCGACACAGGTTGCCCCAGCGGAGTGTACTCCCGTTTTTCAATTGGTTTTGAAAAATTGCGTTCTCTCTTATTTTCTATTTTTTCAAAATTTTTAGAAGTGCCCGCCATGCCTGGACCACCCGGACATTGGCGATTTTATGGGGTTTTGCCCCTTTGTCCGTCGTGGGCAGCCCATATGCGATGGGCTTTTCCACACATGTTTTGGGAACGGCCCTTCCTTTCCATAAGTGGTCGTATGTCCCTTTTCGCAAGTTGGTTTCGAAAAGGGAGGCCTTTTTGATCAACTTATGGAAAGTTGAAATCTCATGGAGCGAGAGAAGGGTTTTTAACTCGCTTTTTAAATTATCCAGGATGAGCATTACTGCGCATCCTTCGGATATAGGCTCTCGCACTTGGCCTAAAAGAGACCTCCATCTTATAATGAAGGCATGTACGTCTTCGTTCATGCCTTGCTTTGTATCCCTTAAGGTATTCAGGGTTGGCGTGACTTCCACGTTGTGTGCAAATCTTTGCATGAAGTAGTTCGCTAACTCTTCAAAAGTAGCGAACTGGCTTAAGTCGTAGGAAGCCAGCCATTTGGCAGCTGTGCCTTTAAGGGATAGAGGGAACCAATACACCCATTTCATCGAGTCCTTTTTCTTCTTATGGGCTCGACGTGAGAAAAGCTGTAAGTGAGACCTAGGGTCTCCCATGCCATCATACCGATGGAAGTTCGGTATTTCATCGTCACTGTCTGTTTCGTAATCCATAGGAAGGAAATCAGACAGGGCGTAGCTTCTTTTCTCTTTATTTTGCCCTTTCAGCAGTTGCTGTAGGGCTTTACGGTCCTTTTGTGTGAAGGACTCGTGGTATTGGTTGCCTTCCATTACGGAGGCCTCTTTTTGCTTGCGAGGTTTTTCAATTTTCTTTTTAGGCCTTTGTTCACCGTTTGATGAACACGATTCGCCTACTTCAGCCTCTTGGCTGAGAGCGTCGATTTTGGCCTCAAATTCCCTTCTCAAGTCCTCGATTTCATCTAGTTTTATTTTGTTTTTGAAAATCCTCCTAGAGTGAGAACTTGATGCGCATGAGCCTTGGCTCGACACTTCACTTGGATTGGATTTTGACATGCTTTTCAAGCTTTTTCAAAATTTCCTAAGTAAAAGCAAAGAAAACAAGTTAAAACGACACCTTTATAAAATTTTCGCAAGACTTCTACAAGTAAACTCGATTTTTTGAAAAGGCTCACGTCCCACCGGGCGTGCCAATCTCTGTAGACGCGCGAAAAATCCCCGCCTCTTCGCCCCTTTCGTGGCTTGGAGTGGCTCTTTATCGTGCGTCTAAGGCCTATGTATACAAATAGGGCGTGCCAGCTAGCTTACTTAAGCTAGCGAAGATATATCAACACTAACTTCTAAACGTGGCGACTGTGAGCAAGTGAGCTCTTGTCGTCGCAGACCTTCTTGCACTAATGCGCAAGGGTCAGTCTGTACGCTTTTGCAAAAATCGAGTTTTAGGGAGAAAGTCTACGAAACGGTTCGAGGTGTCTATTTCGGGTCTTTAAGATGCGATTGCATGTTTTAGATCACGTGGATTTGCACGTGCCTAAGTCTTTTCTTTTATCCCTTTTTGGGTCGCCTAGTTTGTGTGTTATGAACACTCCACTACATGGGCGAATTCGAGCGGGGGTTGCTTCGATGCAATATGCGTCCTACCTCGTGGTATGGCGTAGATGCAATGCAAACTCACGCTACTCCAAAGGGAAAACCCGAAATGTAAAGACAATGCTGAAGGGAAATAACAGAAGGGAAATAACCGAAGGGAAATAACCGAAGGGAAATAACAGAAGGGAAATAACAGAAGGGAAATATGTATATATCTTATGTATATGAGCCCTTACTCGGGTCTTGCAAATAAGAGCGAAGGCTCAATGTGGGTGCGTGCTTGAATTGAAAGACTTACACACACGACATGAAATTAAACCCAAATATAAATTGCAGTATGGCCTTGACTAAGGTCTTGGGAGTAAGAGCGAAGGCTCAATGTGTGTGAGAGTGCTTGAATTGAAGTACTACACACACGACATAAATGAAACCCAAATATAACTGCAATAAGGCCTTTACTAAGGTCTTGGGAGTAAGAGCGAAGGCTCAATGTGTGTGAAAGTGCTTGAATTGAAAGACTTACTCACACGACAAGAAATGAAACCCAAATAGTATAGGTCGGCCCTTACTTGGGTCTTTCAAATAAGAGCGGAAGCTCAATGTGTGTGAGAGTGTTTAAATTGAAAGACTTACTCACACGACATGAAATGAAACCCAAATAGTATAGGTCGGCCCTTACTTGGGTCTTTCAAATAAGAGCGGAAGCTCAATGTGTGTGAGAGTGTTTAAATTGAAAGACTTACTCACACGACATGAAATGAAACCCAAATAGTATAGGTCGGCCCTTACTTGGGTCTTTCAAATAAGAGCGAAAGCTCAATGTGTGTGAGAGTGTTTTAATCGAAAGACAACGCACCCAACTTAAACAAAACCCTTCGGAAACGAAATATATATGTACACTTATATACTAGGGGCTGATTAGGCCCGTGTGTGTTCGAAAATGGTGCACGACTAAGAGAGTGCACGTGTGTGGTTGTGCCAAGCCACGTTATTACAAGCGGGGGGAGACTATGCTCCGTTATTACAACCCCGTATCAAATTGAATTTCAAGCAAGTGTACGACTAAAGACCGAGTTTAGACACTTACGAGTAGCTGGTCCGTAGAGGTCTTGCTTGAGCGTGGCCTTGGCTTTGGGCTGCAAACGGGAGCTCCGCGAAGGTATGTGCTCAAGGGTGCTGGCCGGCTACAAATGGGGCGCGGGATGGACGCCTCGGAGGGGACCGGTGGCAAGTGGGCGGCGCCTCCAAGTAGGGAGTTTAGAGTGGCTGACTAAGTGGGTCTTAGGGTCACTAGGGAAGTTAGGGACTTAGGGAAACTGGACCTAAAAGGTGAGCTAGTGGGAAGGCCAAAGAGGACACCTAGGGGGGGGTTGGCCGAATGGGAGATGGTGGCTAAGTAGTGGCCAGCCACTTGGGTTATCCTAGGTTCGGCTAGGCTTAGGTGGTGGCGGCAAAGGTGCTGAGCTGAAGGGGAGATGGATGGCTAAGAGTGGAGAGGTGGTAGAGAGTGGCTTTGAGGGAGTTAAGGGGACTTACCGAATGGGGAAGAGTGGCGGATGGAGTGGGAGAGTGGCGGGCAGGTGGCTGTCGGCTGGTGGAGTTGGGAAGATATGGTGGCGTCCGGCTGGGGGGCAGTGGTGGTGGACGGAAGAGGGAAGGTGGCGGAGCAGGTGGCGGCTGGTGGAGGAGCTGGAGCTGCTGGGGAGTGGTCACGGCTGCATGGAAGAGGGAGAAGGAGAGGGCCCGGCTGGGAGTGGAGAGTGGTTCCCACTTGGAAAACCCGCCCACAATGAGGGGGGTTTAAATGGGGATGGGTAGGTCGGTTAGGGCTGGGTTGTGGGTAGTGGTTAGGTGGTTTAGGTAGGGTAGTATGTAGATAAGGTGGGCTGGATGGGGTTGGGCCAGATATTTTAAAACTAGGGGTTTGGGAAAATCGTGGGCTAAGGGTGGTTTAGGGGTTTAGGGCTAGGTTAGGTGGTTGGGTTTTAGGGTGAGGTTTAGTGAGCTAGGTTAGGTGGTTTAGGCTAGGTTTAGGCTAGGATTAGGGAAATTAATCTAGGTTTAGGGAAGGATTAGGGGAGTGGGTTAGGTGATTAGGTCGGGATTAGGCCGGGATTAGGGAAGTGGGTTAGGTGATTAGGTTCAGATTAGGGGTGGATTAGGGGTTTAGGCTAGGTTTAGGCATTTTTGGCTAGGTTTAGGTGAAGGAGCTCCCTTAGCATGGCCCATAGACCTTGATCACCCCATGTTGGTGCAGCCCTAGGTTAGGTTTTAGCTAATTACAAGCTTAAACCCACTCAATTAGGCTAACCCACATGATTAACCCAAACTTGACACACAAGTCAAGCTTAATACAACACTCTTGATATTTTTCACCCCCGCTCTCTCTCATGCCCAATATCCCACGTGAATTCCAAGTGGGCCCCACCTCCATTTATGAGAAGGTGATGTGGGCCATGGATATGGATATTGGATTGGATCTCTGGATCCAAATCCAAATCCAAGTCCACATATGGGTTTGGATTGGAATCTGGATATATATGGTCCAGATCCAATCCAAACTGAACTCTGACTCCTTCGAGCTGGGTTCGAGACGGATGATTTGTGCGGGGCCTGACAGCATCAGTACTCCGTCTGCGTTGGGTCTTCGCCAACATAGTCGTCCGCCTCCGTTTCTGCCTTCCGGAGATGACTTCAAATGCTTTTTTGATAAGAACAGGGTCTTGGACGTTCGAGATTCTGGGATGTGAATCAGATGCAAGAGTTGCTGTGCCGGGCTTGACAGGTGCTCCGGTTCCGGGCTCTTCTTGGCTCTCCTGGTCCTGTCTTGATCGGGCCAAGCCACTTTGGGGTTTCAAAACATGTTTTAAAAGGGTTTTCAAAAGCTATATTATATGTTTTTGAAAGATAAAGTTTAAAACATATATACAGGGTTTGTTTGGAAGGCTCCTGGGTTTCCAAACTCAAAAATGGCCCTTTGGGGCTGCTTGTATAAAACCAGATTTGTTTAAGAAATTCGTGGGATTTCGGGGTGTTTACAGGTTCAATCCTGAAGGTCGATCCCATTTAAGGGACGAGATCTTTGGAAATATGGCATGCGCCCAACCCATCCACACACGACTTGGATATTTGCCAAAATAACCCAGACTCTATTGAAAAACCCTGGTTTTATGACATAAAACAATTTCTAGAAAATGGGGGATTCGCCGAGGATGCCACATCCAAAGATAAGGCATTCATCTGTAAAATTTCGACCCGATACACCATTCTAGGTGGGGTTTTATACAAAAAGAGTTTTACCAGCATTCTGCTTAGGTGTATCGACCTAGAGGAGGCTAGGATAGTGATGCATGAATTCCACGATGGAGAATGTGGAGGTCATGTTAATGCCAACATGATGGCAATGAAAATACTTAGAGGGGGCTATTTTTGGTCCACCCCGAAAAAGGATTGTCACGATCATGTTAGGAAGTGTCATCCATGTCAAGTGCATGGGCACGCCATTCATATCCCTTCATCTGCATTGCATTCCGTGGTCAGCCCCTGGCCATTTACCATGTGGGCGTTTAACATTGTAGGCCCAATATTTCCAAAGGCCTCGAATGGGCATCGATTTATTTTAGCAGCCACGGAGTATTTCTCCAAGTGGGTGGAAGCCATATCCCTAACCAACGTGATGGGACAACATGTGGTGGCTTTCATCCAGAGGAATATCTTGGCTCGATTTGGGGTTCCACGAGACCTTGTGTCTGATAATGGTACCCCATTCAAGAATGAGCGGATGGTTAAGTTGTACAACACGTATGGCATAACTCACCACTTCTCTTCGCCCTACTACCCTCAAGGCAACGGCCAAGCCGAAGCCACAAACAAGACTCTCATTAGTATAATTGAGAAAACCTTGGAGAAGGGTAGGACGTGGCACGAGAAGCTAGATAAAGCCTTATGGGCTTATAGGACTTCCATCGGGACTCCCACGAATGCCACACCATTCGAATTGGTCTATGGCACAAACGCCATTCTTCCCATTCATACTCAACTGCATTCATTCCATACATCCATTGCACTCGAACTCCCCCTAGAGACGCTTCAGCATGTTAGGATGGCCGAACTAGATTTGCTAGATGAGAGGCGACTCCTTGCCATGGACCATGCCCGTGCATACCGGCAAAGGATAGCCCGACATTATGGCAAACACATGAGACCTCGCCACTTTGAAGTGGGGGATCTGGTTTTGAAAATCATCCATTATCGTGGCCCACACCCACTCGGAAAGTGGCGCCCCAAGTGGGATGGACCCTATGTTGTACGAGCAACTACCACAAACAATTCGTATTGGTTGATCGATGTATCAATATTCAATACTTAAAGAAGTATCATGTGTAGGATTTGGATTAAATTCCAGTTTTCGAAAATTATAGGGATAGCTGCCCCGAGACATGAGAATAAGGTGCAAAGGCAAAGTTGTGTGACCCTAATGAGAGAATTCACACTTGTGAAAGAGCGGAGTCTCCAAAATCGTGGTTACATTTCAAAATCCTTCTTCTTACAAAGAAAGGCATAGTTCAACATAGCAAGATACTTGCAAGTAGTACGTGTTATTTCTAAATAGGCTGATCTGGAATGGATCGAGTGTAGGCTTGGGATAAGTCCTCCCCTCTTCTCTTCGACTTCCAAAAGGAAAAACACGGCCCAAACAAAGGGAATTTCCCATTCAAAGTATCTTTCCAAAAGAAAGAAACCATAATTCAAAAGAAAAAAATCGATTCTCTTGTGAAAAAGAGGGATTAAAGAAAAAATACTCCCAAAGGGAGACCCTCGATGAAAAAAAGGAAAAAGGGGCCAAAAAGCTCAAAAAGAGCAGTTTTCCGCCTTCTATGCCTTAAACCACGGGACACTTTAGAAGGGACCGTGGTATCTCTTTCCCATTCCTAGCTTATCCCAAGCTAAAGCATGGTTCATTTCGAGGAGTCCTAAAGTAAAAATAGGATTTACTTACTTGAATTTTATTTTGTTTGAGAATTCGATGTTTCGAGTAAGGCGTAGGAATTTGAAATATGCCTTTTTTTCTTATAAAACCTCTGCTAGATAAGCGAGTGTTAAGGCTCAAACAAGGGCAAGCACGAAGAGCTCGAGATCCTTAGGATCGAGACTCAAGACAGTTGTCCCTTTTGTAAATAGTTTTGTAAATAAATTTTGAAAAATCGAACATCGAACAGCATAGGATTTTGCTCACTTGGAGCAGTAGGCCTTATAAGTCTCGAGAGTTCGACCACATCTGGTCTCTGGGAGGTCGCCACTCTTGGCACCACACCCATGTCATCTGCATTCCACGCATGGCACTTGCATAAAAATTATCCCATTTTAGGACCAGATTCCATAGTACATCCCTTTGGCGTGATATCTCCTCCTACTAGAGTTTGTAAATTGAGATTTTGCTAAAGATTGGGGAGATCCCATATTCTTCATGGATAGATCTAGGGAGACATTGAAAGGGGTGTTTGTCATCTTTGCCATTATCCAAATTGATTTGGACAATGCCAAAGAGGGGCATCTGTAAACACCCTGAAATCCCACGAATTCCTCGAAACAAACCTGGTTTTATAAAAGCAGCCCCAAAAGGCCATTTTGAGTCTCGAAACCTAGGAGCCTTCCAAACAACCCTGTACATATGTTTTGAACTCTGTATTTCAAAAATATACAATATGACTTTTGAAAACCTTCTTAAACATGTTTTTGAAACCCCGAAGCAGCTTGGCCTAATCCAGACAAGACTAGAAAAGCAAAGGAGAGCCCGGAACCGGAGCACATGTCAAGCCCGGCACAGCAACTCTCGTATCAAATCCACCCCCAGGATCTCGAACGTCCAAGACCCTGTTATCATCAAAACATCCTTTGAAATCATCTCTGGAAGGCAAAAACAAAGACGGACGATCATGTTGGCGAAGACCCAACGCAGACGGAGTACTTATGCTGTCAGGCCTCGCACAAACCGTTCGTTTCGAACACAGCTCGAAGGAGCCAAAATTCAGTTTGGATTGGATCTGGACCATATATATCCAGATCCCAATCCAAACCCATGTATGGATTTGGATCCAGAGATCCAATCCAATATCCATATCCATGGCCCACATCATCTTCTCATAAATGGAGGTGGGGCCCACTTGAACTTCACGTGGGATTATGGGCATGAGAGAGAGTGGGGGAGGATAAGATAAGTGTGTGTTGTAATTAAGCTTGACTTGTGTGTCAAGTTTGGGGTTTAATCATGTGGGTTAGCCTAATTAAGTGGGTTTAAGCTTGTAATTAGCCAAAACCTAACCTAAGGCTGCACCAACATGATGTGATTAGGGTCTATGGGTCATGTAAAGGGAGCTCCTTCATCTAATCCTAACCAAAAATACCTAATCCTAGCCTTCTACCCTAATTCGGTCCTAATCTGAGCCTAATCACCTAACCCACTTCCCTAATCCCGGCCTAATCCCAACCTAATCACCTAACCCACTTCCCTAATCCTTCCCTAAACCTAGGTTAATTTCCCTAAACCTAACCTAATCCTAGCCTAATCACCTAACCCACCTCACTAAACCTCACCCTAAAACCAACCCACCTAGCTAAACCCTAAACCTCTAAACCACCCCTAGCACACAACCTACCCAAACCCCTTGTATTTAAAATATCTGGCCCTACCCTTTCCAGCCCACCTTACCACCATACCACCACCCCTAGACCACCTAACTACTACCCTAATACCAGCCCCAACTGCCTCTTGCAGCCCTATAAACCCCCCCCCTAAGGGGCGGGTTTTCCCAACTCCAATCATCCTATCGTGGGTCCCCCATTCCCAGCCGATCACCTCTTCTCCACTTCCACCAACCCCACAGCCAGCCACCACCTGCGCCACTACCTCCCAGCCGAGCACCACCACCACCACCACTCCAGCCGAGGTCCACATCGCCACCATTCCGTCCGGCCGAACCCCATCCTGCGCATCCCAACCACCCGGCTGCTCCCCTTCCATCCGCCACCGCCTCTTCACTCGGTTAGTACCCCACACTCCACCTTACTCCTTTTCCAGTCCCTCTCCACTCTCAGCCACCCACCATACCACCACCTTACCCTAATACCAGCCACTTGCCGCCACCATTTCCACTCGGCCAGGCCATAACCACCCTAACTACCCGCCACTACCTAGACACCCTAGCTACACCCGGCCACCCCATCAAACTCCCTAAGGCCTGCCCATATTACCTCCCCACATCCACCCCTACCTTACCCCATCTCCTAGCTAGTTCCCTTCCATTCCACCCCTCCTAGCCACCCTAGCAGCCCACCACCATCAAGTCCCCCTAGTCGGCCACTCCAACCGACTGTCACCTCCATTCGGCCAGCCACCCGCCAACCTTAGGTGCTCCATTAGACACTCCCTTAGGCTCCCCTTTAGCACTACCTACCTTAATACTAACCCCTACCCTAGTGACCTTCCTTAGTCACATTAGCCCAACACATCAAGGCGGCACCCTTGCTAGCAGCCGGCTGCCTTCAAGGCGCCTCTTCCGTGCATCAAAGACACCCGGCCAGCACCTCCCCTTTGTCATTCAACTCCGCGGAGCTCCCTCTTGCAGCCCAAGGCGAAGGCCAAGCCCACGCTCAAGCAAGGCATCTTTGGACCAACTATTAGTAAGTGCCTAACTCGGTCCTTAGTTGTATACTTGCTTAAAATTCAATTCGATATGGGGTTGTAATAACGGAGCATAGTCTCCCCCCGCTAGTAATAACGTGGCTTGGCACACCCACACACGTGCACTCTCTTAGTTGTGCACGATTTTGAACACACACGGGCCTAATCAGCCCCTAATACATAAATATATATATATATATATACTTTAATTTTCGTAGGGTTTTGCTTAAGTTGGGTGTGTTGTCTTTCAATTCAAGCGCTCACACACATTGAGCCTTCGCTCTTATTTGAAAGACCCAAGTAAGGGCCGAGCTATACTATTTGGGTTTTCATTTCATGTTGCGTGCGTAAGTCTTTCAATTCAAGCACTCACACACATTGAGCCTTCGCTCTTATTTGAAAGACCCAAGTAAGGGCCGAGCTATACTATTTGGGTTTTCATTTCATGTCGTGTGTGTTGTCTTTCAATTCAAGCACTCACACACATTGAGCCTTCGCTCTTATTTGAAAGACCCAAGTAAGGGCCGAGCTATACTATTTGGGTTTTCATTTCATGTCGTGTGTGTTGTCTTTCAATTCAAGCACTCACACACATTGAGCCTTCGCTCTTATTTGAAAGACCCAAGTAAGGGCCGAGCTATACTATTTGGGTTTTCATTTCATGTCGTGTGTGTTGTCTTTCAATTCAAGCACTCACACACATTGAGCCTTCACTCTTATTTGAAAGACCCAAGTAAGGGCCGAGCTATACTATTTGGGTTTTCATTTCATGTCGTGTGTGCTATCTTTCAATTCAAGCACTCACACACATTGAGCCTTCGCTCTTATTTGAAAGACCCAAGTAAGGGCCGTGTTATACTATTTGGGTTTAATTTCATGTTGTGTGCGTAATACTTCAATTCAAGCACTCACACACATTGAGCTTTCGCTCTTATTCCCAAGACCTTAATCAAGGCCATACTGCAAGTTATATTTGGGTTTCATTTCATGTCGTGTGTGTAAGTCTTTCAATTCAAGCATGCACCCACATTGAGCCTTCGCTCTTATTTGCAAGACCCAAGTAAGGGCACGTATATACCCTATATACATATCTCCCTTCGGCATTTACATTACAAGTTATTTCCCTTCGGTTATTTCACTTCGGTTATTTCCCTTCGGCATTGTCTTTACATTTGGGTTTTCCCTTTGGAGTAGCGTGAGTTTGCATTGCATCTACACCATACCATGAGGTAGGATGCATATTGCATCGAAGCAAGCCCCGCACTCCCGCTCAAATTCGCCCCATGTAGTGGAGTGTTCATAACACACACTTAGGAGGCCCATCAAGGGATAAAAAGAAAGACTTAGGCACGTGCAAATCCACGTGATCTAAAATCTGCAATCATATCTAAGAGACCCGAATTAAACACCTCGAACCGCTTCGTAGGCTTTCTATACCCTAAAACTTGATTTTTCAAAGCGTACAGTCAGACCCTTGCGCATCGGTGAAAGAAGGTCTGCGACGACAAGAGCTCACTTGCTCACAATCGCCACGATTAGAAGTCAGCTTAAAATATATCTTCGCTAGCTTAGGTAAGCTAGCTGGCACGCCCTATTTATATAATTAGGCCTTAGACACGAGAGGATCCGCTCCAGGCCCTGAAAAGGCAAGAGGCGGAGATTTTCGTGCGTCTACAGTGTGGAAGATGCACTTCGACGGGGCACGAAACCAATAAGGGGCTAGTGCCGGGATCATCCTCGTATCCCCTAAAAAGGGAGAGATCCCCATAGCAATTCGCCTAGATTTCGAATGTTCCAACAATATAGCTAAGTATGAAGCACTCATACAAGGTTTAAAAGCGAAAACTCTAGGGGCATCATGCATCGAGGTCTTTGGAGATTCACTCCTTGTTATAAACCAAGTTTTAAAAATTTGGCAAGTTCGAAATGAAAAACTGCTTCCATACCACGAGTTGGCCACTCGATTGGTCGAGTCGTTCCAATCGTGTACTCTCACACACATAGGAAGAGAGGATAATGGCGTTGTTGATGCCCTCTCATCCTTGGGTTCAGCCCTAAGGGTCGATCCCACTTTGGGAACCAGACCTCTTGAAATATGGCACTCACCCACTCCTTCCATACATGATTTTCAAATTTGCCAAAATAACCCTGATTCTGATGAAAAACCTTGGTTTTATGACATAAAGTATTTTTTAGAAAATGGGGGATTTACTGAAGATGTCACACCTAAAGATAAGGCATTCATCCGAAAAATTTCTACCCGATACACGATTTTGGGTGGGGTTCTGTACAAAAAGAGTTTTACCGGCATCTTACTAAGATGCGTCGACCTAGAGGAGGCTAGGACTGTTATGCATGAATTCCACGATGGAGAATGTGGGGGTCATGTCAATGCCAACATGATGGCGATGAAAATACTTAGAGCGGGTTATTTCTGGTCCACCCTGAGAAAAGATTGCCACGATCATGTTAGGAAGTGTCACCCATGTCAAGTGCATGGTCACACCATTCATACCCCTCATCATCACTGCATTCCATGGTCAGCCCCTGGCCATTCACCATGTGGGCATTTGATATCGTAGGACCAATTTCTCCAAAGGCCTCGAATGGACACAGGTTCATTTTAGCAGCCAATGAGTATTTTTCCAAGTGGGTCGAAGCCGCCTCCCTGACCAATGTCCAGGGGCAACATGTGGTGGCTTTCATTAGGAAAAACATCTTGGCTCGATTTGGAGTTCCAAGAGATCTTGTGTCCGATATTGGCACCCCATTTAAAAACGAGCGAATGGTCAAGCTGTGCAACAAGTATGGCATAAATCATCACTTCTCGTCGCTTTACTACCCGCAAGGCAACGGCCAAGCCGAAGCCACCAACAAGACTCTCATCAGCATTGTTGAGAAAACCTTAGAGAAGGGTAGAACATGGCACGAGAAGCTGGATGAAGCCTTATGGGCTTATAGGACTTCCATCCGCACTCCCACAAATGCCACGCCCTTTGAGTTGGTTTATGGCACAAACGCCGTTCTCCCCATCCATACACGTCTGCATTCATTTCATACATCCATTGCACTCGACCTCCCCCTAGAGACACTTCAGCATGCTAGGATGGCCGAACTAGATCTATTAGATGAGAGGCGACTCCTTGCTATGGATCCTGCTCACGCATACCGACAAAGGATCACCCGACATTATGAGAAACATATGAAACCTCGCCACTTTGAAGTGGGAGATCTCATTTTGAAAATCATCCACCATCGTGGTCCACATCCACTTGGAAAGTGGCGGCCCAAGTGGGATGGCCCTTACATTGTACGTGGAACCACCACGAACAATTCTTATTGGGTATGAGTTAGCAGGATGTCGAACAATTCTTAGCAGATCCTATCAATATTCAGTATTTGAAAAAATATCATGTATAGGGTATGAGTTAAATTCCCATTTTGTGAAAATGTTTTAGGGAAACCTACTTTGAAACTTCGAAACCAAGGATCAAAGGTGAGTTGTGTGACCCTGAATGAAAGAATCAACATTTTTGTGAAAAAGCGGAGCTTTCCAAATGCATGGGTACATTTCAAAATCCTTCTTCTTACAAAGAAAGGCCTAATTCAATATAGCAAGATACTTGCAAGTTGTACGTGCTATTTCTAAATAGGCTGATCTGGAATGGATCGAGTATGACCTTGGGATAAGTCCTCCCCTCTTCTCTTCTCCTTCCAAAAGAAAAACTTGGCCAAAACAAAGGGAAATTCCTGCCAAAATCTCTTTCCCAAAGAAAGAAACATGAATCAAAAAGAAAATTCGATTCTTCTATGGAAAAGAGGGATTAAAGAAAAAATACTCCCAAATTGAGACCCTCTATGGAAAGAAAAAGGCCAAAAGCTCAAAAAGAGCAGTTTTCCACCTTCTTTGCCTCAAACCACAGGACACTTCAGAAGGGACCGTGGTACTTCTTTCCCATCCCTACGACTTATCCTGAGCGAAACATGGTTCATTTCAGGGAATCCTAAAGTAAAAATAGGATTTACTTACTTGAATTTCGTCTTGTTTGAGAATACGACATTTTGAGTAAGGCATAGGAATTTTGAAATGTGGCTTGTTTTCTCATAAAACCTCTGCTAGATTAGCGAGTGTCGAGACTCAAGTAAAGGCAAACACGGGAAGCTAAAGGTTCTTAGGATTGACGGTTCAGGAAAATTTTCCCTCTTAAAAATGAATTTCAAAAACTCGAACATCGAGCATATGTAAGGCCCGCTCACTTGGAGCAGCAGGTCTTCATAAATTCTCAAAAGTTTGACCATATAATCTGGTCCCTAGGAGGTCGCCCCTTCTGGCACCTCAGTCATGTCATGCACTTTGCATATCCACGCATGAGCACCTCATACATGATCTTCATTTAGGGCTAGATCCATAGAAAATCCCCTTTGGCGAAAAATCCCCTCATATCAGGCTTAAAAAAAAATGTTTTTCTCAAATATTGGGACGATCCCATATTCTCAAGATCAAATCCAGGGAGAAAACAATTAGGGGTGTTATCTTCTTCCCCATTATCCAAATCAATTTGGATAATGACAAAGAGGGGCATCTGTAAACACCCCAAATTCCAAAAATTTTTGCAAAAACAAATGCCTGGTTCAGAAATAAGCTCAGAAAGCCAAATTGGAAATTTTCGAAAACCCAGGAACTCAAATATGTAAACACCCCGAAATCCCACGAATTCCTCAAAATCCATCTGGTTTTATACAAGCAGCCCCAAAGGGCCATTTTTTTGAGTTTGGAAACCCAGGAGCCTTCCAAATAACCCTGTATATATGTTTTAAACTTAATCTTTCAAAAACATATGATATGGCTTTTGAAAACCCTTTTAAAACATGTTTTGAAACCCCGAAGTGGCTTGGCCCGATCAAGACAGGACCAGGAGAGCCAAGAAGAGCCCGGAACCGGAGCACCTGTCGAGCCCGGCGCAGCAACTCTTGTATCTGATTCACATCCCAGGATCTCGAACGTCCAAGACCCTGTTCTTATCAAAATAGCATTTGAAGTCATCTCCGGAAGGCAGAAACGGAGGCGGACGACTATGTTGGCGAAGACCCAACGCAGACGGAGTACTGATGCTGTCAGGCCCCGCACGAATCGTCCGTTTCGAACCCAGCTCGAAGGAGTCAGAGTTCAGTTTGGATTGGATCTGGACCATATATATCCAGATTCCAATCCAAACCCATATGTGGACTTGGATTTGGATTTGGATCCAGAGATCCAATCCAATATCCATATCCATGGCCCACATCACCTTCTCATAAAGGGAGGTGGGGCCCACTTGAAATTCACGTGGGATATTGGGCATGAGAGAGAGTGGGGGTGAAAAATATCAAGAGTGTTGTATTAAGCTTGACTTGTGTGTCAAGTTTGGGTTAATCATGTGGGTTAGCCTAATTGAGTGGGTTTTAAGCTTGTAATTAGCTAAAACCTAACCTAGGGCTGCACCAACATGGGGTGATCAAGGTCTATGGGCCATGCTAAGGGAGCTCCCTCACCTAAACCTAACCCAAAATGACTAATCCTAGCCTAAACCCCTAATCCATCCCTAATTTGAACCTAATCACCTAACCCACTTCCCTAATCCCGGCCTAATCCCAACCTAATCACCTAACCCACTCCCCTAATCCTTCCCTAAACCTAGATTAATTTCCCTAATCCTAGCCTAATCCTAGCCTAATCACCTAACCTAGCTCACTAAACCTCACCCTAAAACCCAACCACCTAACCTAGCCCTAAACCCCTAAACCACACTTAGCCCACGATTTATCCAAACACCTAGTTTTAAAATATCTGGCCCAACCCCATCCAGCCCACCTTATCTACATACCACCCTACCTAAACCACCTAACCACTACCCACAGCCCAGCCCTAACCGACCTACCCATCCCCTATTTAAACCCCCCTCATTGTGGGCGGGTTTTCTAAGTGGGAACCACCCTTCCACCCAGCCAGGCCCTCTCCTTCTCCCATCTCTCACCCAGCCGGGACCACTCCCCAACAGCTCCACCTGCTCCACCAGCCACCACCTGCACCGCCACCTTCCCTCTTCCCTCCATCACCACCATCCCTCAGCCGGACGCCACCACCTCCACCCAACCGAACCAGCCGACAGCCACCTGCCCGCCACCTTCCCACTTCATCCGCCACCTCTCCCCATTCGGTAAGTACCCCAAACTCCCTCAAAGCCCCTCTCTACCACCTCTCCACTCTTAGCCACCCATCCTACCTTCATCTCAGCCCTTTTTCCGCCACCACCTAAACCTAGCCGAACCTAGTATAACCCAAGCTGCCGGCCACTACCTAGCTATCATGTCCCATTCGGCCAACCCCCCTAGGTGTCCTATTTGGCCTTCCCACTAGCTCACCTTTTAGGTCCAGTTTCCCTAAGTACCCAACTTCCCTAGTAACCCTAATACCCACTTATTCAGCCACTCTAAACTCCCTACTTAGAGGCGCCACCTACTTGCCACCAGCCCCCTTCGAGGCGTCTACCCCGCGCCCCACTTGCAGCCGGCCAGCACCCTTGATCACCTACCTTCGCGGAGCTCCCGTTTGCAGCCCAAAGCCAAGGCCACGCTCAAGCAAGACCTCTACGGACCAGCTACTCGTAAGTGTCTAAACTCGGTCTTTAGTCGTACGCTTGCTTGAAATTCAATTTGATACGGGGTTGTAATAACGGAGCATAGTCTCCCCCCGCTTGTAATAACGTGGCTTGGCACAACCACACACGTGCACTCTCTTAGTCGTGCACCATTTTGAACACACACGGGCCTAATCAACCCCTAATATATAAGTGTATATATATACTTTCATTTTCGAAGGGTTTTGTTTAAGTTGGGTGCGTTGTCTTTCAATTCAAGCACTCTCACACACATTGAGCTTTCGCTCTTATTTGAAAGACCCAAGTAAGGGCCGACCTATACTATTTGGGTTTCATTTCTTGTCGTGTGAGTAAGTCTTTCAATTCAAGCACTCTCACACACATTGAGCTTTCGCTCTTATTTGAAAGACCCAAGTAAGGGCCGACCTATACTATTTGGGTTTCATTTCTTGTCGTGTGAGTAAGTCTTTCAATTCAAGCACTCTCACACACATTGAGCTTTCGCTCTTATTTGAAAGACCCAAGTAAGGGCCGACCTATACTATTTGGGTTTCATTTCATGTCGTGTGAGTAAGTCTTTCAATTCAAGCACTTTCACACACATTGAGCCTTCGCTCTTACTCCCAAGACCTTAGTAAAGGCCTTATTGCAGTTATATTTGGGTTTCATTTATGTCGTGTGTGTAGTACTTCAATTCAAGCACTCTCACACACATTGAGCCTTCGCTCTTACTCCCAAGACCTTAGTCAAGGCCATACTGCAATTTATATTTGGGTTTAATTTCATGTCGTGTGTGTAAGTCTTTCAATTCAAGCACGCACCCACATTGAGCCTTCGCTCTTATTTGCAAGACCCGAGTAAGGGCTCATATACATAAGATATATACATATCTCCCTTCGGTTATTTCCCTTCGGTTATTTCCCTTCTGTTATTTCCCTTCAGTATTGTCTTTACATTTCGGGTTTTCCCTTTGGAGTAGCGTGAGTTTGCATTGCATCTACGCCATACCACGAGGTAGGACGCATATTGCATCGAAGCAACCCCCGCTCGAATTCGCCCATGTAGTGGAGTGTTCATAACACACAAAATAGGCGACCCAAAAAGGGATAAAAGAAAAGACTTAGGCACGTGCAAATCCACGTGATCTAAAACATGCAATCGCATCTTAAAGACCCAAAATAGACACCTCGAACCGTTTCGTAGACTTTCTCCCCAAAACTCGATTTTTGGAAAAGCGTACAGACTGACCCTTGCGCATCGGTGCAAGAAGGTCTGCGACGACAAGAGCTCACTTGCTCACAGTCGCCACGTTTAGAAGTCAGTGTTAAATATATCTTCGCTAGCTTAAGTAAGCTAGCTGGCACGCCCTATTTGTATACATAGGCCTTAGACGCACGATAAGATCCACTCCAAGCCCCGAAAGAGGCGAAGAGGCGGGGATTTTCGCGCGTCTACAAAATACATCAAACCTCCATTTTCCAACCCTGTCGGAACATACTGTAAACACCCCGAAATCCCACGAATTTCTCGAAACAAACCTGGTTTTGATAAAAGCAGCCCCAAAGGGCCATTTTGAGTTTGGAAACCTAGGAGCCTTCCAGACAACCCTGTACATACGTTTTAAACTTTTATATGTTTTAAAATATGTATAATATGGTTCTTAAAACCTTTTTAAAACACGTTTTTGAAACCCCAAAGCAGCTTGGCCTAATCAAGACAGGACCATTGAAGTCAAAGAGAGCCCGGAACCGGAGCACAAGTCAAGCCCGGCATAGCAACTCTCGTATTGAATCCAGCCCCAGGATCTCGAATGTTCAAGACCCTATTATCATCAAAATATTACTTGAAATCAGCTTCGGAAGGCGAAAACAGAAGCGGACGATCATGTTGGCGAAGAACCAATGCAGACGGAGTACTGATGCTGTCAGACCCCACACAAACCATTCGTTTCGAACACAGCCTGAAGGAGTCAGACTTCAGTTTCGATTGGATCTGGACCATATATATCCAGATCCCAATCCAAACCCATGTGTGGATTTGGATTTGGATTTGGATCCAGAGATCCAATCTAATATCCACATCCATGGCCCACATCACCTTCTCATAAATGGAGGTGGGGCCCACTTGAAATTCACGTGGGATTATGGGCATGAGAGAGAGTGGGGGAGGATAAGATTAGAGTGTGGTTGTAATTAAGCTTGACTTGTGTGTCAAGTTTGGGGTTAATCATGTGGGTTAGCCTAATTAAAGTGGGTTTAAGCTTATAATTAGCCAAAACCCAACCTAGGGCAGCACCAACATGATGCAACAAGGCCTATGGGTCATGCAAAGGGAGCTCCTTAACCCCACCCTAACCAAAACCCCCTAATCCTAGCCTTTTACCCTAATCCTGTCCTAATCCTAGCCTAATCACCTAACCCACTTCCCTAATCCCGGCCTAATCCCAACCTAATTACCTAACCCACTCCCCTAATCCTTCCCTAAACCTAGGTTAATTTCCCTAAACCTAACCTAATCCTAGCCTAATCACCTAACCCACCTCACTAAACCTCACCCCAAAACCAACCCACCTAGCTAAACCCTAAACCCCTAAACCACCCCACCTAAACCTAGCACACCATCTACCCAAAACCCCTTGTATCAAAATATCTGGCCCCTCCCCAAAACCAACCCACCTTATCGCCAGACCACCCCTACCTAAACCACCTAACCACCTTTCTCATACCAGCCCCCACCGCCCTTCAAAAAACTATAACCCCCCCCCCCCCTAGTGGGTGGGTTTTCAGGTTTTTCCACCTTGGCCTCCCAGCCCATCCTGGCCCAACCGACTCCAACCACTTCCAGCCGAGCCTCCAACCTTGATCCACCTGCGCCACTACCTCCCAGCCAAGCACCACCACCATCACCGCTCCAACCAAGCTCCACGTCGCCACCATTCCGTCCGACCGAACACCATCCTGCGCATCCAAGACACCCGGCTGCTCCTCTTCCATCCGCCGCCTCCCATCACCACCCGGTTAGTGTCTCAACCTAATTCTATCTCTTCTTCACTCTCCCTCCACTCTCAACCACCTACACCACCACCACATCACCCCAACACCACCTGCCCGCCATCCTACCCATTCGGCCAGACCTTAGCCACTTCAAATACCCGCCTTGAACCATCTCCCCTAGCAACACCCGGCCACTCCACTTAGCTCCCTAAGACCTGCCCCCATCACTTCCCACCAACCCCTAACTCCATCTTACCACGTACCCTAGCTAGCTTCCTTCCATCCACCACATCCCTAGCCACCTGTCTAGATTAGGCCAAGCTGCTTCGGAGTTTTAAAACATATTTAAAGCTATATTACATATATTTAAAACATATAAAGTTCGAAACATATGTACAAGGTTGTCTGGAAGGCTCCTAGGTTTCCAGACTCAAAATAGCCCTTTGGGGCTGCTTTTATAAAGCCAGGTTGTTTTGAGAAGTTCGTGAGATTTCGGGGTGTTTACAGATGCCCCTCTTTGGCCTTGTCCAAATCGATTTGGATAAGGGCAAAGATGACAAACACCCCTTTCAATGTCTCCCTAGATCTAACCATGAAGAATATGGGATCGTCCCAATCTTTTAGCAAAATCTCAATTTAAAACTCTGGTAGGAGGAGATATCACGCCAAAGGGATTGTACTATGGAATCTGGTCCTAAATGGGATCATGTTTATGCAAGTACCATGCGTGGAATGCCGATGCATGACATGGGTGTGGTGCCAAGAGTGGCGACCTCCCAGAGACCAGATGTGGTCGAAGTCTAGAGACTTACAAGGCCTGTTGCTCCAAGTGAGCAGATCCTATGCTGTTCGATGTTCGATTTTCAAAACTTATTTACAAAAATTTATTTACATAAGGGACAACTGTCTTGAGTCTCGATCCTGAGGATCTCGAGCTCTTCGTGTTTGCCCTTGTTTGAGTCTTAACACTCGCTTATCTAGCGGAGGTTTTGTAAGAAAACAAGCTATATTTCAAATTCCTACGTCTTACTTGAAACGTCGAATTCTCAAACAAGATGAAATTCAAGTAAGTAAATCCTATTTTTACTTTAGGATTCCTCGAAATGAACCATGCTTTAGCTTGGGATAAGCCAGGGATGGAAAAGAGATACCACGGTCCCTTCTGAAGCGTCCCGTGGTTTGAGGCACAGAAGGCGGAAAACTGCTCTTTTTGAGCTTTTTGGCCTCTTTTTCCTTTTTTTCATCGAGGGTCTCCCTTTGGGAGTATTTTTTCTTTAATCCCTCCTTTTCACAAGAGAATCGATTTTTCTTTTGAATTCTGGTTTCTTTCTTTTGGAAAGAGACTTTGAATGGGAAATTCCCTTTGTTTGGGCTTTTATTTTCCTTTTGGAAGGAGAAGAGAAGAGGGTAGGACTTATCCCAAGCCTACACTCGATCCATTCCAGATCAGCCTATTTAGAAATAGCACGTACTACTTGCAAGTATCTTGCTATATTGAACTAGGCCTTTCTTTGTAAGAAGAAGTATTTTGAAATGTAACCACGATTTTGAAGACTCCTCTCTTTCACAAGTGCGAATTCTCTCACTCAGGGTCACACGAGTTCGCCTTTGCACCTTATTCACATGTCTCAGGGCAGCTATCCCTAAAATTTTCGAAAATTGGAATTTAATCCAAATCCTACACATGATACTTCTTTAAGTATTGAATATTGATAGGATCTGCTAAATTCCTACCTTCTACATCGATCAACGGAACCGGAGCACATGTCGATCCCGACACAACAACTCTCGTGTTAGATCCACGCCCCAGGATCTCGAACATCCAAGTCCTAGTTATCAGCAAAAATCGTATGAAATCATCTCTAGAAGGTGAAAACAGAAGTGGACGACCATGTTGGCGAAGACCCAACGCAGACGGAGTACTGATGCTGTCAGACCCCGCACAAACCATTCGTTTCGAACATACCCTGAAGGAGTCAGAATTCAGTTTGGATTGGATCTGGACCATATATATCCAGATCCCAATCCAAACGTATGTGTGGGTTTGGATTTGGATTTGGATCCCGAGATCCAATCCAATATCCACATCCATGGCCCACATCACCTTTTCATAAATGGAGGTGGGGCCCACTTGAAATTCACGTGGGATTATGGGCATGAGAGAGAATGGGGAGGATAAGCATGAGGGGAATTGTATTAAGCTTGACTTGTGTGTCAAGTTTGGGGTTAATCATGTGGGTTAGCCTAATTAGTGTGGGTTTAAGCTTGTATGAGCCAAAACCTAACCTAGGGCTGCACCAACATGATGCAATGAAGCCTATGGATTATGCAAAGGGAGCTTCCTAACCCAATCCTAAGCCAAAACCCTTAATCCTAGCCCTTTACCCTAATCCCGGCCTAATCCTAGCCTAATCACCTAACCCACTTCCCTAATCCTGGCCTAATCCTAGCCTAATCACCTAACCCACCTCCCTAATCCTTCCCTAAACCTAGCCTAATTTCCCTAATCCTAGCCTAAACACCTAACCCACCTCACTAAACCTCACCCCAAAACCAACCCACCTAGCTAAGCCCTAAACCACTAAACCATCCCACCTAAACCCTAGCACACCATATCCCTAAAACTACCTAAAACAAAATATCTGGCCCCCCCTCAAAACCAGCCCACCTTATCACCACACCACCACCACCTAACCACCAAACCACCCTCTCAAAACCGCCCCCAACCGACCCTTTGAAAAACTATAAAACCCCCCCCTAGTGGGCGGGTTTTTCAACTTTTTCAACCAACACTTGGGCCAGCTGAGCCCTCTCTCACCTTGCTCCCTTCTCTCACCTGCTCCACCACTACCTCCCGGCTTGCATCCCTTCCAAGCCATCACAGTCGCCCGGCCACACCACCACTCCTTCCACTTTGCTGCCCTCCTTCCACACACCGACCTCCCTCTCCTATCCGGTTAGTACCTCATCCCAACTTCACCCTATCTTCTCTCCCCCTCCACTCTCATCCACCCCATAGTACCCTACCTTCTCACCGATATAGATTTATTTATATACTTTAAGTTGCGTGGGGTTTTGCTTAAGTTGTGTGTGTTGTCTTTCAATTCTCGTACTCACACACATTGAGCTTTCACTCTTACTCCCAAGACCTTAGTCAAGGCCATATTACAATTTATATTCGGGTTTCATTTAAGTCGTGTGAGTTGTCTTTCAATATATACACAACACCCACGCAACACGTTGGCGACCTTCGGGCCCATATATATTATAAGTATTTCCCTTTCGGCTATGTCTTTAAGATTTGGGTTTTAAGGTTCAGCAGTGTGCGTAGTCTTTACATATATACACGGCACACACTTGCACTATTGAGCCTTTCCGCTCTTAAGATATAGCCATATTTCCCTTCCGCAATTTCCCTTCGGCAATTTACATTACAAGTCATTTCCCTTCGACATTGTCTTTTAAATTCGGGTTTTCCCTTTAGAGTTGTGTGAGTTTGCATTGCATATACGCCATACCACGAGTTAGGATGCATATTGCATCAAAGCAAAACCCCATACTCCCGTTCAAAATCGCCCCACTTAGGCTGAGTGTTCATAACACACACCTAGTTGGCCCAAAAAGGGATAAAAAGAAAGACTTAGGCACGTGCAAATCCACGTGCAATAAAAACTGAAAATCATACAAAAACAACCCAAATCAAACACCTCAAATCGTTTTCATAGGTTCTTATACTCAAAAACTTGATTTTTAAAAGTGTACAGACTGATCCTTGCGCATCGGTGCAAGAAGGTCTGCGATGAAAAGAGCTTGCTTGCTCACAGTCGCCACGTTAGGAGTCAGGTTTAAAAATTTCTCTTCGCTAACTTAAGTAAGCTAGCTGGCACGTCCTTTTGCTTAATTAGGACTTAGGCACACGAAAAGGTTCGCTTCAGGCCTAAGAACTAGGAGCGGGAATTTTCTGCGTCTACACCCACCTAAAACCGAACCCTCACCATTTGGGTTGCAACCTAGTTGCACTCAACCCACTTAAACCTAGCCCTAGGACACACCTAACCGACCACCACAACCTGCCCCACTAGACACACTACCTAACCCATTTCCAAACACCCGCAGCACCCAAACTGAGTGCACTTGGCACTCGGTCTGCCCCCAACCACTCAACCCACAACCTGTCCTAAAACTAACCTAAACCCAGCCCCACTCGGCCACACCTTAGCTCGACCTGCCACAAGTGCACTTGGCACCCTTGAACCCTCCAAAACCGAGTGCACTTGACACTTGGTCTGTCCCCAACCTGCGCCTCAGTTGTGCCCCACCTAACCGCGCACCCCCCCCCCACGGCCTGCGCCCCTGCTGGCCGGCCCTTAGGCCAACCCGCACCCTAGCCTGCACTTCACCCAGCCACCTCCCCTAGTTCGCCTACACTAAGTCACGGCCACCTCCACCTAGGCTTGTCCCAAGGCACCCCCATAACCCACACCCTAAATCAGCCGAGTGCACCTAGCACTCGGCCAAGACTTGTTGTCCTACACTAAGCCATGACACCATATCCCAAGGCCTACCCTTGGCTAGCCTAATCCCTCGACTTGCCCTTGCTGTCCCACACCCAACCTAGACCCTTCGGCCAAGCTTCACCATCCTAGGACCCACCTTGGTTCGAGCCACCATTGGCTCGACCTGCCCCCTCTAAAACCCTAACTAAGCTAGGTGTTGGCTGCACCTACCTCATTCCCATCTTCCTAAACCAAAACCTAGATCTAACTAGGACTCGACCAACCTAGCCCCTTGGCCGAAACTAGCCAAGACCAAGCCCAAACCCACTTGGCTATGCCTAAGTGGAACCATACCCAAGCTTCACCCTCTTGGCCGAGAGGCAAAACCGAATACTTGTAAGTGCCATTTACATTCGGTTTTATATTACTCGTTTAAATTAAATTAAATTTGAAACGGGGTTGTAATAATGGAGTGAAGTCTCCCCCAGAGATATAATATTTGTGTATGAAATACAACCACACATGTGCACTTGAGCCTTCTCGCTCTTAACTGCACACAAAGGACACCCACGTGCACTTGAGCCTTTTCGCTCTTATGTTGCACACGATTGCACACACATTGAGCCTTTCCACTCTTAAGCTAAATGTCTATACTTCAATTCGGGTATTTACTTTAGTGAAAGCTATGTGAGTTGCAATTAATTTTGGGTGGATTTAATTTCAAGTCATGTGAGTTACAATTGCAATTTCACACAAGAACACCCACGACCACTCGAGCCTTTCCGCTCTTAAGCTAAACGTATATACTTCAATTTGGGTATTTAGTTTAGTGAAACTGTGTGAGTTGCAATTAATTTTGGGTGGATTTACTTTAAGTTGTGTGAGTTGTCATTTAAATTTCACACGAGAAACACCCACAAGCACTCGAGCCTTTCTGCTCTTCACACTCACACACATTGAGCCTTTTCGCTCTTTGGATAAAACATATTTATATATTTTCAAGTCGTGTGAGTTTACTTTAGTGGAAGTTGAGTTGCATTCCCCTTTGTGTGGATTTACATTTAAGTCGTGTGAGTTGCCTTACATTTCGATTATTTACATTGGTGAAAGTTGTGTGAGTTGCACTTCAATTTCGGTTATTTACATTAGTGAAAGCAGTGTGAGTTGCACTTTCAATTTGAGCCTAGCTCACATCATCGCTTTCAAAACTTTAAAAGGATTTTTGCATCCTTGCATTCGCTCACTTTCAAAAGCCCCCGAATCCTCGCTCAAACCATGTTGAAAATAGGCCACATCTTCACACACATATCAGACCTAATAGATAAAACTCAAAAGACTTAGGGTCATCCAACAGTCATAATAAAATTTGCAAAGAAGGCATACATAAAATTCATAAACACTGATCTTTCAAAGTTTAGTATTTGATTTGAAAAATCAAAGTTTCTAAGCGTTTAAACTGACTGATCTTTCAAAGTTTAGTATTTGATTTGAAAAATCAAAGTTTCTAAGCGTTTAAACTGACCCTTGAGCATCGGTTCAAGAAGGTTTAAGCGAAAAGATCCTGCTTTCCCACAATTACCAGAAAGTCAGAATATTTCAAAAACCTTCGCTAGTTTGAGTAAGCTAGTTGGCATGCTCGCAAAACGACTTAGGCACGAAAAGGTTCATTTCTGGTCTCATAAATCGGGAGTAAAAATTTTCATGCTTACAGAGTTGCACTTACTTTCGGGTGGATTTACTTTAAGTCGTGTGAGTTGCAATTACATTCGGGTGGATTTACTTTCAAGTTGTGTGAGTTGCAATTTAAATTCCACACGAGAACACCCACGAGCACTCGAGCCTTTCTGCTCTTTACACTCACACACATTGAGCCTTTCCGCTCTTAGGATAAACCTATATATATTTCAAGTCATGTGAGTTTACTTTTGTGAAAGTAGAGTTGCACTTAAATTTGTGTGAGTTTACTTTTTGTGAAAGTAGAGTCGCATTTCAATTTGTGTGAGTTTACTTTGTGAAAGTAGAGTTGCACTTCAATTTGTGTAAGTTTACTTAAAGTTGAGTGAGTTGCAATTTCAATTTGGGTGAGTTCGCATCATTGCTCTCGAAAAGCCCAAAAAGGATTTCAGCATCCCTGCATTTGCTCGCTTCCAAAAAGCCCTTGAAACAAATCGCTCAAAACACACTGAAATTAGGCCACATATTCCACACACATCAAGCCTAAATAGATAGAACTCACAAAGACTTAGGGTTGTCCAGCCTTCATGATAAAATTGGCCAAAATGCACGAATCGTATTCTTCCAAAAATACTTGTCGTTCAAAGTTAGTTTGAAGTAAAAACTTGTTTAAAATTGAAGTTCCTAAGCACTTAAACTGACCCTTGATCATCGGTTGAAGAAGGTTTAGGCGAAAAGATCCTGCTTTTCCACAATCGCCAAAAAGTCAGAAAATATTTCAAAAACCTTCGTTAGTTTGAGTAAGCTAGCTGGCACGCTCGCAAAAAGACGTAGGCACGAAAAGGTTCACTCCGAGTTCCATAAAACTGAGAGTGGGAATTTTCATGTTTACAGAGAGAGAAGTGAAATGGGGAGAAAACTTATCCCTTTGGTTACTCGATTCAACCAAGATCATCCCATTTTTTCCTAATAACATCTACCATTTGAAAATATTTTGCTATTTTGCATAAGGCTTCATTTTGTAAGCCAAGGATTTTTGAAATGTTACCACATGATTTTGAAAACTCTACTTTTCATAAAGCATTAATTCTCTTATTTAGGGCCATACAATCAATCTTGATCCTTCTTTCAAGAAGTTCAATGGAGATCCATTTTAAAATCTTTTCGAAAGAATTTAACATAGACCCTATACATAATATTTTTTTCTAAGTATTGGGCATTTATAGAGTCTACTAAACTGTTGCTCTCAACATCAATCAATCAATATGTATTATCGATTTTTTGTTGCCCCTTTTATGACATGGGGACATTTCTACTTGGGCTACCATCTTTTTAGGCCCCTTTGGGTCAATGATGTGCATGACATGTGAAATGTATTCCATATGATATGATGGAGATACATGCTTTATGAGATGACGAATGTATTGAGTCTTGATGAAAGGTGTTTAGGGAATGCATTCTCTATGCCCCTAGTTTGATATGAGTCTATGATGTCAAATGGCCACATGGTGAAGGGCCATGGGCTTACAATGGAATGCAAGGTAGACGATGGGATATGAGTGGCATGTCCATGCATTTGACATTGATGACATTTCCTAACATGATCATGACAATTTTTGCTTAAGGGTGGACAAAAATAACCGGTCCTAAGTATCTTCATGGACATCATATTTTCATTGACATGACCTCCACATTCTTCATCGTGGAACTTATGCATTAAGGTCCTAGCTTCATCAAGGTTTGCACATCTCAACAAGATGTCAGTAAAATTCTTTTTATCAAGAATCCCTCCCAAAATCACATATCTGGTTGAAATTTTTTGAATAAAATCTTTATCTTTGGAAGAAGCAAATTCGGGAAATCCTCCATTTTCTAAAAGGTTTTTAATGTCATGAAACCAAGGTTTTTCAATTGAATTTTGATTATTTTGACAAATCTCCAAATCGTGGGTGGATGGAGTGGGTGAGTGCCAAATTTCTAAGAATCGGGTTCTCATGGTGGGGTCGACCCTTAGTGATGAGCGTAGGGATGAGAGGGTATCCACTATGGTGTTGTCATCTCTTTCTATGTGAGTGAGAGTGCATGATTTGAAAGAATCGACCAATTTAGTGGCCAATTCATGGCATGGTATGAGTTTTTTATTTTTGATTTGCCAAATTTTCAAAACTTGGTTTATGACAAGCATAGAATCTCCAAAGACTTCAATACATGATGCTCCTAGATTTTTCAAAATTTGTAGTTCATGTATGAGTGCTTCATATTCAACTATATTATTTGAGCATGCAAAATCTAGTCGAATGGCAATTGAGATTTTCCCTTTCTCGGGAGATATGAGGATGATTCCCACACCTACCCCTTATTGGTTTTTTGCCCCATCAAAATACATTTTCCATACTTGATCTTCATTAAAAAAAATTGCTAAAACATGGTTTTGAAATTTATTTGTTAATATGCCTTCATCGGGCATTTCATCAAGTATGGGATATGTATCTTCAAGAGGCAATTCAGCCACATGATCGGCTAGGGCTTGTCCCTTAATGGAGGTTTGATGATTTTAAATCATATTCCATTAAGAGGAGCTGTCATTTATCTGACCTACTGTAGACGCGCGAAAATCCCCGCCTCTTCGCCTCTTTCGTGGCTTGGAGTGGATCTTATCGTGCGTCTAAGGCCTAGATATACAAACAGGGCGTGCCAGCTAGCTTACTTAAGCTAGCGAAGATATATTAACACGGACTTCTAAACGTGGCGACTGTGAGCAAGTGAGCTCTTGTCGTCGCAGACCTTCTTGCACCGATGCGCAAGGGTCAGTCTGTACGCTTTTGCAAAAAATCGAGTTTTTGGGGAGAAAGTCTACGAAACGGTTCGAGGTGTCTATTTCGGGTTTTTAAGATGCGATTGCATGTTTTAGATCACGTGGATTTGCACGTGCCTAAGTCTTTTCTTTTATCCCTTTTTGGGTCGCCTAGTTTGTGTGTTATGAACACTCCACTACATGGGCGAATTCGAGCGGGGGTTGCTTCGATGCAATATGCGTCCTACCTCGTGGTATGGCGTAGATGCAATGCAAACTCACGCTACTCCAAAGGGAAAACCCGAAATGTAAAGACAATACTGAAGGGAAATAACAGAAGGGAAATAACAGAAGGGAAATAACCGAAGGGAAATATGTATATATCTTATGTATATGAGCCCTTACTCGGGTCTTGTAAATAAGAGCGAAGGCTCAATGTGGGTGCGTGCTTGAATTGAAAGACTTACACACACGACATGAAATTAAACCCAAATATAAATTGCAGTATGGCCTTGACTAAGGTCTTGGGAGTAAGAGCGAAGGCTCAATGTGTGTGAGAGTGCTTGAATTGAAGTACTACACACACGACATAAATGAAACCCAAATATAACTGCAATAAGGCCTTTACTAAGGTCTTGGGAGTAAGAGCGAAGGCTCAATGTGTGTGAAAGTGCTTGAATTGAAAGACTACTCACACGACAAGAAATGAAACCCAAATAGTATAGGTCGGCCCTTACTTGGGTCTTTCAAATAAGAGCGAAAGCTCAATGTGTGTGAGAGTGTTTTAATCGAAAGACAACGCACCCAACTTAAACAAAACCCTTCGGAAATGAAATATATACGTACACTTATATATTAGGGGCTGATTAGGCCCGTGTGTGTTCAAAGTTGTGCACGACTAAGAGAGTGCACGTGTGTGGTTGTGCCAAGCCACGTTATTACAAGCGGGGGGAGACTAGGCTCCGTTATTACAACCCCGTATCAAATTGAATTTCAAGCAAGCGTATGACTAAAGACCGAGTTTAGACACTTACGAGTAGCTGGTCCGTAGAGGTCTTGCTTGAGCGTAGGCTTGGCTTTGGGCTGCAAACGGGAGCTCCGCGAAGGTATGTGCTCAAGGGTGCTGGCCGGCTGCAAATGGGGCGCGGGATGGACGCCTCGAAGGGGGCCGGTGGCAAGTAGGTGGCGCCTCCACGTAGGGAGTTTAGAGTGGCTGACTAAGTGGGTCTTAGGGTCACTAGGGAAGTTAGGTACTTAGGGAAACTGGCCCTAAAAGGTGAGCTAGTGGGGAGGCCAAATAGGACACCTAGGGGGGGGTCGGCCGAATGGGAGATGGTGGCTAAGCAGTGGCCAGCCACTTGGGTTATCCTAGGTTCGGCTAGGCTTAGATGGTGGCGGCAAAGAGGTGGAGCTAAGGGGAAGATGGGTGGCTAAGAGTGGAGAGGTGGTAGAGAGTGGTTTTGAGGGAGTTAGGGGGACTTGCCGAATGGGAAGGAGTGGCGGATGGAGTGGGAGAGTGGCGGATGGAGTGGGAGAGTGGCGGGCAGGTAGCTGTCGGCTGGTGGAGTTGGGGGGAAGGTGGTGACGTCCAGCTGGGGGGGCAGTGGTGGTGGACGGAAGAGGGAAGGTGGCGGAGCAGGCGGCGGCTGGTGGAGGAGCTGGAGCTGCTGGGAAGACGGGTGAGAGATGGGAGAAGGAGAGGGCCCGGCTGGGTGGTGGAGTGGTTCCCACTTGGAAAACCCGCCCACAAGGAGGGGGGTTTAAATAGGGGATGGGTAGGTCGGTTAGGGCTGGGTTGTGGGTAGTGGTTAGGTGGTTTAGGTAGGGTAGTATGTAGATAAGGTGGGCTGGATGGGGTTGGGCCAGATATTTTAAAACTAGGGGTTTGGGAAAATCGTGGGCTAAGGGTGGTTTAGGGGTTTAGGGCTAGGTTAGGTGGTTGGGTTTTAGGGTGAGGTTTAGTGAGCTAGGTTAGGTGGTTTAGGCTAGGTTTAGGCTAGGATTAGGGAAATTAATCTAGGTTTAGGGAAGGATTAGGGGAGTGGGTTAGGTGATTAGGTTGGGATTAGGCCGGGATTAGGGAAGTGGGTTAGGTGATTAGGTTCAGATTAGGGGTGGATTAGGGGTTTAGGCTAGGTTTAGGCATTTTTGGCTAGGTTTAGGTGAAGGAGCTCCCTTAGCATGGCCCATAGACCTTGATCACCCCATGTTGGTGCAGCCCTAGGTTAGGTTTTAGCTAATTACAAGCTTAAACCCACTCAATTAGGCTAACCCACAAGATTAAACCCAAACTTGACACACAAGTCAAGCTTAATACAACACTCTTGATATTTTTCACCCCCACTCTCTCTCATGCCCAATATCCCACGTGAATTTCAAGTGGGCCCCACCTCCATTTATGAGAAGGTGATGTGGGCCATGGATATGGATATTGGATTGGATCTCTGGATCCAAATCCAAATCCAAGTCCACATATGGGTTTGGATTGGAATTTGGATATATATGGTCCAGATCCAATCCAAACTGAACTCTGACTCCTTCGAGCTGGGTTCGAGATGGACGATTTGTGCGGGGCCTGACAGCATCAGTACTCCGTCTGCGTTGGGTCTTCGCCAACATAGTCGTCCGCCTCCGTTTCTGCCTTCCGGAGATGACTTCAAATGCTTTTTTGATAAGAACAGGGTCTTGGACGTTCGAGATCCTGGGATGTGAATCAGATGCAAGAGTTGCTGTGCCGGGCTTGACAGGTGTTCCGGTTCCGGGCTCTTCTTGGCTCTCCTGGTCCTGTCTTGATCAGGCCAAGCCACTTCGGGGTTTCAAAACATGTTTTAAAAGGGTTTTCAAAAGCTATATCATATGTTTTTGAAAGATAAAGTTTAAAACATATATACAGGGTTTGTTTGGAAGGCTCCTGGGTTTCCAAACTCAAAAATGGCCCTTTGGGGCTGCTTGTATAAAACCAGATTTGTTTAAGAAATTCGTGGGATTTCGGGGTGTTTACACCTACCCATTAGGTTAGGTTTTTCAAACAAATGCTTGATTGGATCAAGCTTTAACACTATCCAAATTTCGTGATCTAGGAAATAATGTCTAAACTTTTGGCAAGCCCATACCAAGGCCAAGCACGTTTTCTCTATGGCTTGATAATTTCTTTTATATGCTAATAGAGTTTTCAAAATGTAATAAATGACCTAATCCTTATGGCTATCATCCTCATATTGAGCAAGTAAAGCCCCCAATGCATTCGCATGTATGAAAATATAAAGTAATAAAGGTTCTCTTTGCTTTGGAGGTTTTAAAAATCGGAGGATTTACCATCAATCTTTCAAAAGCTTTTTGGTAATCAGCATTCCATTCAAACTTCACCCTTTTTCTCAAAAGCCTATTGAAAGGTTTGCATCTTGTTGCTAAATTGGAGATAAATCTCCTAATCTCTTTGAGTCGACCTTGGAGGCTTCGGATTTGGGTCAAATTAGATGATGGAGGCATGTCTATGATGGCTCGACACTTAGAAGGGTCGACTTCAATACCCCTTTGGCTTACCATGAACCCTTTCCTAAGCTCTTGTTTAACGGGTTTCACATTGTGTTCTAAGGGTAGATGATGTTTGACGATTTTAGGGTCTAAACCCGGCATGTCTTTATAGGCCTATGTAACTATAGGATTTCAAAAATGCAATGAATGATGCTCTTTCATGCTCATGTAAACATGCACATACTTTGGGTTAGACTCACTCCTAAAAATCCCTTCCTACGGAATTGAAAGAATTTTTCCAAGTCAAGGATTCTATGAAATTCAGGAAGCTCGGAGGCTTGATCTTTCTCGTGAATGAGGGGATCTTCCTCTTTGCTTTGATCATTCTCAATCACTTTATTTCTAGGGAACTGCTAGGCAAAAGAGAGAGGTTGTGTATGATGGACTTAGCCAATTTTGTTTTGGGAATATATACAATCTTTGGAAGAACTTGGAAATTGGCTTTGTACATGGCCAATGTTTTTGGGATTTTCAAATTTTTCAATTTTTTAATCTTTTTCAAGATACAAATTAAAGGATCAATATAAAAGACTTTCTTTTTGAGGCTTTTTATCCAAACAAAGAATAGGAGAATGAATATACACAATTTTCTTTTTAGAATTTTTAGATTTTTCAAATGTTTTTGGATTTTGGGTGTTTTCCAAATTTTTTTGGCTTTTACATATATATATATATATATATATTTTATTTTTGGATAAGAAGGGGTCTTCTATCAAACCTACAAAGAAAACACCATGAATTAGACTCTAAACAAAAAGTCTAAGCCATGGGTCTCAGTTTTAGTGGGTTCTAGGGCACCCTTGACCCAAGTGGTCTTAGGTGGTGGCTCAGGAGGTATGGATGAGCCCACTCCATATCGACTTGGGTTAGGACTAGGTAGGATTAGCTCTAGATGACCTTGATTATGGGTTCCTAGACCTTGATAAGGTGTGTATCCCATGTTTAACATCATGTTCTAAGGCTTCTTGAGTTTTGAAAAACTTTTATAAAGTGAATGGCCTTGGAATCGAGTGTCATCAATATCATGGATATACACGACTTATTTTGGGTGAGGACTGGGAGGTATGGATGGTGGAAGACTTGGGCTTCCATATGACCCTAAGTTTGGATGCCTTGGACTTGGGTGCCTCTAAGAGATGGACGATAGGGGGATGGATCCTAGGTGCAACCAAGTGTGCTGCTAGGAGTTGATGGCTTGTGTTTATTTGGTTGCTAAGGGAAACATGCTTAATTCCTTGCACTTTGGAGAGGTATGGATTCCAAGGGAAACAATGATCGGCTCTTTGGTGGTTTTATGAATGTTGGGGAAAATCATGGCCATAGGTTCGAGTTCATGGTACAAACCTAGGCTCAAGGAGACTTGTTTATACATGGTAGTGTTAGGTGTACCTAGGATGTCGATGCATGCCTTAGGAGTAACCATGTCTACCATATTTTTATTTTGTTTTTCTTTTTGAAATTACTTTTCTTGGTGCGGGACATTCGGCGCACCTTGAAAATCCACATTCTAAGAATCATTGAGTGGGTTTGTGGGTGCATGAGTGTGATTCAATGCATCCAATGTATATAAATGAATTGTCGATCCTACACTAAGAAGGGGAGGATCGAGTAGGGAGTTTATGGGGGAATGAGATTCGGACATACCTTTTTCAAGCTTGTCTATCTTTTCATGGTGAGAGCAAGCATCCCGAGGTGGCTCTAGCTCATGCATGGCTTCGAGCTCGTTACTTTTTGAGGTCTTGAATTTTATCCTCTAAGCCTACATGTGTGCAACATCCATTCTCCCATGAAATATGTGGGGTGATGTCAAGGGATTGGAACCCATCGGAGCGAGTGTTTGTGAAATATGTGGAGTGAAGTGAATCTCATGCCTTACTCTATTTGTGTGCTCGAAAATGTGGACTTCATTTTCAATTTTTGAAATTTAAAATTTTTTATTTTCAAGTTTTTTTTTTATTTTCGAAGATTTTCCAAATTTTTTTGGTCTTTTGAAACATAAAAAACTTCTTTTTGTTTTTCAATGAAAAAGGGGATGCTTGGAGGATGGGCAAGGCTAGATGATTCAATCTCAACCCTTGCTGCATTTGAAGCCTCATTTCCTTCATCGAATTCTAGGCTCACTTTTGTTTTTCGGGTATGCTTTTTCTCTCTATGTACCCGAGATGGATTTTCATGTGATCGATGTGCCTTGGCCTTTTGGGTTAGGGCATCGATTTTTTTCTCCATTTCCCTCATTATTTCCCTTAGGGAAGCAAGTTCTTCATCTCGAGCTTTAGAGGATTTGGAAAACCGTTTTGAGACATGCGATGAGAATTTCCTTGGCTTGTTTTCGGATGAATCATCCATGCTTGACATTGTTTTTGAAACCAATTTGTACACAAAAGAGCTATGAACACCACGATTTTGAAAAGCTTGGAATTGAAGACCATCGAAGTTTGAAGTTTCACAAGACTCGAGTCCCACCGGGCGTGCCAATTCTGTAGACACGAAATTTTCACTCCAAGCCTATGTAGAGACTTGAAATGATATTTTCTAATCTAGTTTTAGAACTAACAAGCGAGCGTGCCAGCTAGTTTTTTTTTAAAACTAACAAAAGTATAACAAAATCTGATAAAATGGAGATTGTGGTTAAGTGGGCTCTTTTTGCTTTAGGCCTTCTTGAACCGGCACTCAAGGGTTAGCCTAAGGGCTTAGAAACTTCAATTCTAAAGGTGGAAGACTCCAATTCACGTGAAGATGTGGTGTTTTTCAAAGAAAAAATGAATGCACTTGATTTAAAGCTTTGAAATGCACAAGTTTTAAAAAACAGAATGTTTTGTTTTCAGACCTTGTTTCCCGAATCGTTTTCAGTACCTTACGGACCTCCTAAAATCATCAAAATTTAACAGGATTGAGCTTGAGATATGGTGGGTCTGTATCACAGATCATGATTCAGAGTTGTATTGATGCAAAATTAAATCAGAGAAGTACCTCTACTTAGGCACCCAGAACTGTTCTGTCACATAAATAAAAAGACTCAAAGATGAGCCAATATCTCAGTGCTCCGAGTTCTAAATTTAGTGAATTTGATCTTGATAGAAAGATATAGATGTTAGCTTTCCAATGAATCAAAATTCATCAATTTTGATACCTACAAACAGAGTTATGAGATGAAAACCCATGCTCTGTTGCATGAAAATAAGTTTGACAGACAGTTGACAGAAATTGTTCCGGTTTTGCACAGTTTTAATCATGATGTTGCACGGCCCTAAAATTCTTGAAAATTTTATTAAAAGTAGAAATGTCTATGAAGAGTATGTGTGCAAAGTTTTGGAGCAATTGGAGCATAGGTTCGAGAATTAAAATTCAAGCAATCAACATATGCAGAGATAATGAAATCCAGTTTTCAGATTTTTAGAAACATACGTGATGCAAACTCACACAAATTGAAATTACAACAACACAACATCACGAATTGAAATTGCTGAAAAGAAATGAAGGAGAATATATATATAAGCTTAAGCATAGAGGGGGTGGAGAGTATAGAGTATTGTATAGAATATATTGGGAAAGAATCGCATAAACAAACACATGGAGTGCATATGTGAGAATGAAAATTCAGTAAATCTAATCATTATTACAACATGGGGAAGACAATGCTCCATTAATACAACCCTTTTAAATTGAATTAATGGAGAAGAAGGATTAGAATCAAGGTGTAGGAATACTTACAACCTTTCACCCACGAATTTGAACTCCCAAGGGGAATTCAGTCTCCTTCTTCCTTGATTTAATCTCTCAATCTCACTTGCACTTAATGACCTAGATCTACCCCACTCTCCCCTCTCTTACTTCACTCATTTGCCGCCCACGACCTATCTTGTGCAACACCTCCTTGCTAAGCCCAAGACCAACCCTTCTCTCACCAATCCCCAAGACCCCAAGGTGTAGAAAATGATGAAAATTCCAAGATGAGAAACTCCAAGATGGTGAAACCTGCCCCCCCTGCCCTTTTTATAGGCCAAGGGGTTGGCCTCTAGGGGTTTCCTTGGGTTGGATTTGGCATGCTCCATGTCCAACCCATGATCCAACCACGTGGTTCCCTTGTGGTGTCATGGACTAGTCCCATGTGGACTGGTTTTCAAGTCCAAATGGCTTGTCTAGCCCTAGCCGAGTGCACCTATGTGGTCGGCTAGGCTAGCTTTGCTTCTTGTATTCATTTAACTTGATTTAAATTGGTATGTTATAGCTTGAATAAGTCTTCAAAGTCAACATTTTCAAACCCAATTCATTTGATGAAATACGATCCATCTTGGCCCTTGATTTGAACTTGAACCGATCCTGTGAAGTTGATCCAATCCGTAATCTTCATCTTATCCACTTGTAGTCTTGATCTTCTTATCCAATTTTGATAAGCTTTATAACTGGATAAGCCTCTAACTTGATATGCTTTATTACTTCATTATATCTGGAGAGGATAGGCATCTGAAGAGGATAAGCTTCTGACTTGGCCCACCCTTCTCTTTTTTACTGGATTTGGATTGGGTCTCACCTGTTCGTCTGATTTACTTTGAAATCCATGGGCTTTTTAACTTGAATTTAAAACTTTTTATTTTGAAATGTGTAAACACCCCAAAATCCCACGATTTTCCCACTACACCTGGTTTTGCAAAAGCTGTCCCAAAGGGCTATTTTGAATCTGGAAACCCAAGAGCCTTCCAGGCAAACCCTGTACATATATATGTTTTAAAATATGCAGTATATAGTTTTAAAACCTTTTAAAAGATGTTTTGAAACCCTACAAAGTGACTTGGCCTGATGAAAGTAGGACTAGAAGAGCGAAAGAGAGCCCGGAACCGGAGCATATGTCGAGCCCGGTACATCAACTCTCGTATCAGATTCATCCCTAGGATCTTGAACATCTAAGCCCCTGTTATCAGCAAATCCACCGAAATGATCTCCGAAAGGTGAAAATAGGAGCGGACGACAATGTTGGCGAAGACCTGACGCAAGACGGAGTACTGATGTTGTCAGACCCCACACAAACCGTTCGTTTTGAACATACCTTGAAGGAGTCAGAATTCATATTTGGATCGGATCTGGACCATATATATCCAGATCCAAATCCAAACATGTATGTGGATTTGGATCCAAAGATCCAATCCAATATCCACATCCATGGCTTCTCATAAATGGAGGTGGGGCCCACAAGAAAATCACGTGGAAAGCTTGGGCATGAGAGAGCATGGGAGGATTAAATATGAGTGAAAATGTATTAAGCTTGACTTGTGTGTCAAGTTTTGGGTTAATCATGTGGGTTAGCCTAATGAGTGTGGGTTTAAGCTTGTATGCACCTACACCTAACCTAGGGCTGCACCAACTTGATGCAACTAGGTCCATGGGTCATGCAAAGGGATGCTCCTAACCCTAAGCCTAAGCTAACCCACCTTACCTAGCCATCTCCCCCTAAATCCGACCTAATCCTAGCCTAATCACCTAACCCACCTCCTTAATCCTCCCCTAAACCTAGCCTAATCCCCCTAACCTCACCCTAATCCTAGCCTAATCACCTAACCCACCCCACTAAACCTCACCCTAAGCCCAACCCACCTAACCAAGCCCTAAAACCACAAAACCAGCCCACCTAAATGCCTAGCACACCATATTCCCAAACCACCTAAGACAAATATTTGGCCCACCTAAATATCTACCATACCATACCCCTAAACCACCACCCCTAAACCAGCCCAACCGACCTCCCCAATACCAGCCCAAACCAACCCCACTAAAGCCTATAAAAATCCCTCCCTTGTGGGTGGGTTTTGGATAAAAATGATTGGGCAGCTGAGCCCTTCCTCTCCTCTCTCATCCCTTTCTCTCTTCTCTCACCTGCTGCTCCCTTGGAACCCAGCCAGCTCCACTCCATGCCACCTCCATCCCCCGGCCAGCTCCACTCCACGCCACCGGCTGCACCTGCCACCTTCCCTTAACCGGATGCACCTTGACACCCACCACCTTCACCCTTCGGCTAGCCTTCCACTCCGGTTAGTACCCCCTCTCAACACCACCTGTTCTTCACTCCCCCTCCATTCTTAGCCACCACCCGCCACCCTTCCTTAGCCTAGCCAGCACCTCATCCAACCGGCCACCACCTACCACCTTCCACCATTCGGCCAGCATCACCCGGCCACACCACCTGCCCACCTTCCCTTAGCTAACACCCTCAGCCTTACCTCTCCCTAAGACCTACCCCAAGCCATAGTGGCAGCCCCTAACTAGCACCCTTACCTTCCCTAAGCACCCCAACCCCAGCCAAGGCAGCACCCCCTCCACTCGGCTAGCGCCAAGGCGCCACCCGCCTGCACCTTTGCCATCCAGCCAGCACCTTCCTTTGCCGCGCCCATCCAAGGAGCTCCCTCTTGCAGCCCAAGGCGACTCACCAGCCCAAGCGCAAGCAAGTCACACCCGGATAAGCTATACGTAAGTGCCTAACTCGGTCCTTGTTATAGACTTGCTTATGCTTAATTAAATTCGATACGGGGTTGTAATAGCGTTGTCTCCCCCCGCTTGTAATAATGTGGTTTGGCACACCCACACACACGTGCACTTGAGCCTATCCCCCTCTTAGCTGCACATGATTTTGATACACACATGGGCCTAATCATCCCTTAAGATATAGCTATACGTATATGATTTAAGTTGCGTGGCTTTTGTTTAAGTCGTGTGTGTTGTCTTTCAATTTTCACACTCACACACATTGAGCTTTCGCTCTTATTTTCAAGACCCTAGTAAGGGCCTATTGCAATTTCGTTTTGGGGTGTGTTACTTCAAGTTGTGTGCATAGTATTTCAATTCTACACTCACACACATTGAGCTTTCGCTCTTACTCCCAAGACCTTAGTCAAGGCCTATTACAATTATATTTGGGTTTCATTTATGTCGTGTGCATAGTACTTCAATTCTACACTCACACACATTGAGCTTTCGCTCTTACTCCCAAGACCTTAGTTAAGGCCATATTGCAATTTATATTTGGGTTTCATTTACAAGTCGTGTGAGTTGTCTTTCAATATACACACAACACCCACGCACACGTTGGCGACCTTCGGGCCCATATATATTATAAGTATTTTCCTTTCGGCTATGTCTTTAAGATTTGGGTTTTAAGGTTCAGCAGTGTGCGTAGTCTTTACATATATATACGGCACACACTTGCACAATTGAGCCTTTCCGCTCTTAAGATATAACCATATTTCCCTTTTTGCAATTTCCCTTTTACAATTTACATTAAGTCATTTCCCTTCCACATTGTCTTTCAATTCGGGTTTTCCCTTTGGAGTTGTGTGTGTTTGCATTGCATATACACCATACCACGAGTTAGGACGCATATTGCATCAAAGCAAACCCCACACTCCTGCTCAAAATCGCCCCACTTAGGTCACGTGTGCATACACACACCTAGTTGGCTCGAAAGGGATAAAAAGAAAGACATAGGCACGTGCAAATCCACGTGAAAATAAAATTTGAAACCATACAAATCAGCCCGAATCGAACACCTCAAACATTTTCCTAGGTTATCATGTCTAAAAACTCGATTTTCTAAGCGTACATACTGACCCTTGCGCATCGGTGCAAGAAGGTCTGCGACGAAAAGAGCTTGCTTGCTCACAGTCGCCCCAATAGAAGTCAGATTTCAAAACATTTCTTCGCTAGCTTAAGTAAGCTAGCTGGCACGCCCTTTTGCTTAAATACGACTTAGACACACGAAAAGATTCGCTTCAGGCCTAAGAAACCAGAGGCGGGGATTTTCCAGCGTCTACAAAATGTTCCCCAAAAGACTTGAACTTTAAAAAGTTGGGGTTTTCGAATTTAGAGGTTCATAAAGGCTTTAAATTGATTTTCGAATTTGGGAGTTTTGAAAATATTTTAAATTTTGGGTGTTTACAAGAAGTTATTAGAAGTCATGCATATAAGAATGAAGGATAGATTCAACTGTTGTTGCCTCAGAAGAAGCCAATTAAGTAGTGACTCAATTTATCAAACAAAGGTGAATCAATCACATTATCAAATGTTTTTTTTCTTAGTTTTTCTTACTTTTCGTAGGCATAGTTTTAACTTGGCTTTGTACTATCTTTTCCTTCAATGTGATAATGCTTCACAATCTGTCTTAATTCATCACCTTCCTTGCTCAAACACATAGTACCAATAGTGTTGGGATGCGCTCAGTCAGATTCTCAATGACTTACGTTCATCACTTGAATCTTATCCATTTTCTCCTTTGAGAACAGGGTCAAAGTTCTATGACATGCCCAGTATCACATCTAGCTCTACCAATAGATTATTGTAAGTGCCATTAGAATTGCATCTCCACTTTAGATGACAATAACTCTAAAAGATCCTTGTAATTCAATAACCAGTTGTGTCCTTGTTCTGTAATTTTCCAACAACTTTGAATGATTGAATAGTTTGTCTTCTTTAAGACCTTCAAATTGATATCTTTATATTGGAGGAGTTAGTTGATGTTTTGAGGATGACATCAATGCTATTGATAGTTCCTTGTGGCTTATGCACCAAAATGCTATAACCCTTGACTTGTCACTGCTATATCTTATGAAATGTTTGAAGTACTTCCTCAAACTAATTGCATCTGACTATGTGACTTTCTTTAAACATATTCAAACCAACTCCAATACTTTTACCAATCAATGTCTTAGAAGATTTCACAAAACCTTTATCACTTAGTTTTTGACTTTTATTTTTGGTGGACTTATCATTTTGTCACCGAAGAATTTTGATTGAATTTTCTTTTTGGTGTTTGCCCTACTACACGTGTTGTCAAACCTAATGGCCTTTTGCTCAAGTGTGGTTGCATCACCTAGTTGTCTTGCTTTAGCGTCGATGGAGTACTTCTTAGCCGTATTTGTAAGTGGTCATCTCATGAAAATCCCAATGCCGTCATGAGGCTTTTAACCAACTCAAGCCTAAGACTACGTCAATCCATTTAATCTCTACCAAATAAGCTTGAGTTTTAGTTTATACTTCACTTAAACCAACAATCAAGTTAGGACATACCCTGTCAGATGCGATTGAGCTTCCATCTCCAATTTCCAATTAAAACGGATTAGGCTCAATCTCTAATACCAAAGCGTCAAGCACCACTAAGTCAATGAAGTTGTGTGAGTGGTCTTCACATCATTTAGGGTAGAAACTTGGACATTGTTGATGTAATCATTCACGAACATGCCATTAATGATGGAAGTCTTGTTGATGGAGTTGCACTACTCCTATGCCTTCACATTAGTCATCTTCTTGTGAGATTATGGCTTCATGTTCTTCCAATGCTTCTTCTCTAACCACCATAGCCTTTAAGTCTTCCTTGCACCTATGACCTGATTTCTACATTTTTGGATAATTATAGCACACACCCTTCTTTCTTTTAGCCTTATTCTGTGAAGAGTCAATATTATCTTTCTAACCTTCACCCAAAGGAAAAAGATCCCATTGTGTGTGCTATGAACATGTGTTTCCCATTGACAGAGATACGCTTGACACAAGAGCTACCGAATGCATATTTATTGGCTATTCCACTGAAAAAGGGTTGCAAATATTATGATCCTAAGGCAATGACAATAAACACATTCTTTGAGTCCATTACCTATTTCCCTAGTGAGAGAGAGTTAAGTATGGGGGAGAAAATTGAAGTCACCCTTAGTTCTTTCTCTCACATTCTTGGAGTCTAGTCCCCGTTTCCCAAGTGAGGTGGAGTCCAATGAGCAAGAGAACAAATAAGGAGTCAACTAGACATGATCGACTTGAAATTCGACCTCCAGTCCCAACCAAGCTGAAAGTTGACCAAAATCCAAACAAAACCAAGGACCCCTGAGTTTGGCTACCCAGGAAACAGAAACTAGTACCATTAATTTGACCCATCATAAGAGTTGGTCCCTCTATCAATTGTCTATCAAGAAATTTTTTTCTGAAAGGCAACCTGAACAAATATATGTACACACCTACGCGCTTGACTCTTGGGTTTGACAAATTCAAGGACATTGTGCAAACAAAAGAATGGGTGTCTATAGCCTCAAGCAATCTCTACAGCATGATTTGAAAGATTTAGTGAAGCCATCACTAGATTTGAGTATGAAAAGAGTATGAGCCACATTCCATATAAAGAAAATGTAGTAATTATCTTTCTAATTGTCTATGTTGATGACATAATTACAGATGATGATAACAAAGAAATTACAAGGCTATATGTGCATGAAGAGATCTATATAAATGATCTTGGGTGACTCAATTATTTCTTGGGCATGGAAGTCTTAAATTCTAAAGGGGGTATTTGTTTTAGCTGAGTTCGAGATTTAGTGTTAGATGCTAATTCATCTACATCACAAACGATACATTTTCCATGCGTTAAGTTATTCCTACGCCGGTTTAGTTCTCTTAGGCTTGATTTTCATCACAAGAGAGAGGGAGAGAGACGGCTAAATCTATAAAGTGTGAAATACCTCTCTAAATGGTCTAGCAATAAGTTCAATTTCTCTACACCGAGCATCATAGACTAGTATTTCAACCTTATCCATCCTTCGACGGGTTCCTGAACTAGCATGGCATTCGTTAATGTCATCTTCTTTGTCGTCATTCGGTTCTTCCCTCTTTAGGGTGTTTACAAATCTTTTGGTTGGAGTAGGGGCAATGACATGCTCTCCATGAGGCTGGTTGTTTGTCTTTGGAACCAATCAAGACAATAGCCATGTCTGATGGCAGTATAGAAACTTGCGAGGAAAACTGATATTCAATGCCATTGGCCATTGAATTGAGTGATTGTGATGTGGTCATTGTAGTGGTTTGCAGTAGCTTGTACCCCAACTCTGCGAATTTGCATCATTTACAAGGCAGGATCTTGATGTTCAGATATCAAAGAATGAATTAGTTGATTATGGAGTGAGACGAACATTAACATTTTCCGTTTTTGATAGGCTACTTGGGCTAGGTCGAGCTCTGCCAAATTTATTGAATTCATGAACTTCAACTTGAAGGTCTTTTGAGTCAACCTCCTAGCCAAGAGAGCCACGACTCATTTTAGAACTCACTATGATTAGCAGAAGAAAGAAAAACAAAACTTTCAATAACTAAATTTCTACTCTTATGGATCTTTTTTATAAAGCAGAACGTCCCTCTTCCTTTGAAGTGCGGTGAGATTCATAGTTTCCCCTTACAGGAAAATCTACCACCATGATATGGTCAGAAGTTACAGGAAAAGCAAAGCAACCACTACCATGATGCTCGGTAAGAAGTTGCAAAATAATGGGACAACTTGCCAACACTGGGTTACAGAGGAAAACCGCCACTACTCTTTGGATTAATTGGGTTCGGCCAGAAGTTTTAAGTCAGGATCTTCTCGTATCAGAAACTAACAAGTATTGGACTTGCTTCTGGGGATACTTTGTGCAAATATCACTCCCGCGAATTTTATTCTTATCGCATTATTTACATGATGCCTTTATTATGGAACGTGCGTGATCACTTATTTGTAGTTTGATTTTCAATTATTTCATCACCAGGAAAGCTCTGAACAGTTTTTCAGGTAACCGGAGGCAAAAGTATATGTGGACGGACATGCAAAGATGATAACTTCAAGTGTAATTGGCATGGCACTCTCGTTTAATCTCCATGATCTTGTTCTCGCTTACTCACAGTCTGAAGTTTCTCAGTGTCGCAGGTACAGCCCCGAGTTCTAAGCATGGGAAATGCTGGACCAAATACAAATGGAAGCCAGTTTCGCATTTGCACTGTTAAGGTTACTTCAAAATCATCGATATCATCTTAGGATACCGAGTGACATAGCCTGTTGATGCAGACACCATGGTTGGACCGGAGACATATGTTGTATTGAGGCAGGTTCTTGAGGGAATAGGCATCGTGAGGATGATCGAATCTAAGAAGACCGACTAAAAGGAAAGTGGTGATCTTCCTTCGGTTTTGATGGAAATATCAGAAGAGGTGATAACAATGCAGGCTTTGCTTCTTTTGCTGCAAATATTTCTACCTTTTATACTCCGAGGGTGAACCATGTAACAATACCTTTTTCATATTTTATGCACAATCTTGTGTTTACTATTTTGCATACGTGTGCACTTGATGCATATTAGATAAAGTCCGGATTTTACTTGTATCACAAATTTTCTTATTACAGTAAACCCTCTGCAGCCTTGCCAAAATTATTCACTGATTTCGTTGAAAGTTGGAGTGTTTTGTTCGCCGTTGTTCAAGACTATGCGCATCCTGGATATTATTAGGGGAGTGGTCGGTTTCAACACAAGGAGGTCATCCTTGTATCATTTTGCTTCTACATGCACAGAAGTCAGAAACTGGGCAGTAGGGTGAAAAAGTCGGCAAAGATGGGGAAGCTAGCTAGCTGGTTTTGTTTATGATTTCGATTTGACCAGAATCTGGATCTCTCAATGATGCAAGTATCCCATTTTTCAGTAAAAAGTGGGCATCCTATTTAAGATCGGGTCCTGGGTATTAGGATCCAGATAGATAACATTAGCTGAATATTAAGATATATACACACTCCAACTCCTAAACAAAGTTTAAAGGTTTGATGCATCTGCTTTGACCTGTACAAGGCTCACTAATCAACCACTTGGATATTAGTTGTCCGATTTGACCGGATCGGATACAAGATCCCTTTTTTTTAAAAGTGTCTTGGCAATCAAACAGTGATGCCGACATTGGCTATGTAATATTCAATTATTTATTGAAGTGGGTCATGCGTAGCCATCAAACTGGATTCATGTTGTTTTTGACTTCTTGGTCCAAACTTTCAAACACATCTGTAGGTGTTAGCCATTATTGACACCAATAATGTGCATAAAGATGAAATGTCGTTTTCAGCACATAGCACAAATAGAACGATTATTGTGAGTGGGTCACGCCAACAACGTGCTCAGTTGATCCTCTTATAGGATTTGTTCATGTTGAACATTTTCCAACCCCCGGAGCTCTTGGTTAGAACCACCATTGCTGCTGCTGGTTCTCATTCTCCTTCATTCTCTACAAAAGTTCAACATGAATTGGCTTGTATAAGTTGGACTTGAATTGAACAGGCATGTTGAGTTCTGCTATACATACATATGCACGTACATACACGTGTTTGTGGATGAGAGTGTCTGTGTGTTTGAAGTAGTCGAATGGATATTCTTGCAATTTGTTTCAGTTTAAGGCCTTAAATTTAGCAAACAGTTGATGTTAAGCATGCCCAAAATCTCTTATCTTAGGTACGTACATGCTTGGCTTGCCACAAAAATATTTAAGAAGTTAATAAATACAAGTTTAAATTTATGAATGATGGGCTATGAACAACCCTTGTTCAGTTTGTTTGACTAGTTGTAGCATTTTGGATATGTGTATTGCATCAACCTTTTCTCTAATAACCTCATTATTGATGTGGCCTTTGTAGAATTAAGACCCAAAATTTAACATAAACCTATATAAAATTATCTTATATATTACTTAAGTTGATAGTTGATTAAATTGTTCTAACCTTTCTCTATTTCAAACAGATAAACCGAGTGCAGGGAAATAATAATGGCTTTGGAAAAATATCAGTATGAGAAGCATTCTCTTATGAGAATCTTGGAGAGCCAATCTTGAGCACTTGGTGATCATGATGTGTCCCTTTCAATGGAACGAGTGTTCAAACCCGATGATTGTGATTCATCAGAACTGAGCAAATCAAGAATAAGGAGACAACCATATTTGGAGAATCATTAAAAGAGGTTCGAGATTTATTTTAGGCATCTTTTCAGTTGTTTATTATCTCTTTCTGTAGTTTGTTTAGTTGCTTGATTGTGGGTTTGTTATTTCATGCTTATCAATATATGTCCTTCTTTTCATTGTGAGTAAGGGCATTGATATTTTTGTATCTTGAGATATCTTGCTGTACTCATCTATTTTATATAGTAAAAACTTTTCTAAGCGAGGCCTTGTGGCTTTTACCTCTTGCATTGAGGGGATTTTTTACATAAAAATTGTGTTCTCTGTGTATCAATTTTCTGCACAAGCATATTTGGGGATCATTCATATTTTTTATTTGAGATCATTTATCAAATCTAGATACGAGAAAAGAGTTTCTAGGTTTCCAATGGTTATCTTTCAATTTCTTTCCAACAATTGACATCAGATCCTTATTACTTATTTTTGATATATTTTATTGATTATAATAGATCCAACTATAGTTGGATGATTAGTTTGAACGGGGAAAATTACCACAAGTGGAGAGGGAAATTGAAAAATATATTTTTTTTAAGAAATTGCATTTACCAATCTTTTTTACTAAAAAATTAGAAAATAAACTGATGAAGAATGGTCTTTTGAGCATAAAATTGTATATGATTTTATTCAGTAATGAGTAGATGATAATATCCTTAATCGTATTGTTAATGATTCTTATATTAGAATATTATGAGAAAAGTTAGAGACCTTATGTGACTCAAAATTTCGAAATAATAAATTGTTTTTACTTAAGTAGGCTATGAATTTGAGGTATAAATAAGGTACTTTTATTTTTAGTTATTTAAATGAATTTCATGGTTGTTTTGATAAGTTATCCAACATGTGTGTTAAATTTGAGTATGAAATTTTAACACCTTAGTTACTTAATTCTTTGCTTGATTCTTGGCAAAATATATGTAGGGCTTTGTCTAGTTTTGCTCCTAATGGTATTATATCCATAGATTATATAAAGCCTTTTATTTTTAAATAAAGAGGTTCAAAAGCACACTTAGGAGAAATCTTCTTCGCAATCAAAGGTTTTGGTTACATAGAGTAGAGAGAAATACATAAAGAAGTCATGGCAAAGGTGATAGAGGCAAAACAAAAGCAAATCAAAGTTAAATTTGAAGAACATTGAGTGTTTTTATTGTGGTAAGAACATGTGCAAAAGTTTTATTTCAAGAAGGAAAAAGAAAATAAAAAACAAAATTATTTTGTTTTACTAAAGTTAGCAAAATCTCTCACAGAATAATGGAAGAAAGAAAAACACAAGAAAGAAAAGCCTAATATATAAACAAACACTTTGTTTAATTAAAAGAACACACGAAAAAGCAAAAATCTTTCTTGTTTAGAAAACCCTTGTAGGTAGCTGTTATCTGAATTCTCGTCTTCCTTTCTTTTCCTCTTCTTCTTCATTCGACTTGGCTTTCACTATGCATCTGGCATCTAAAGGTATGCCAAATTTCTTTGGTAATATCAAAGCCTTCAATATCGTCCCCAGCATCCTATAGATACTATTATTCGCTTTAAGATATGCTTCCTAAAAACACAGTAGAGAAGGAAGGGGTTATTCTTTTGAAAATAACATATATTGAAACAAAAAACAGGAAGAAGAAAGGCTTCTGTTTTAGGTTCTAAGGAATAAAAACTATGAAGCTTTTTCTATTGGTTTGCACATACAAATGAAAAACAGAAAGGGAAAAACATCCAAAATAGACTTTTTTCTTTGCTCTTCTTTATGTATGATTTGTTTCAAGACTGCAAATAACACAAGAAATAAGAAATACAAAAGAGAATAAAATAAAAATTTAAGAGAAGGTCAATAGAAAGAACCAATCGGTAGTCACCGGTTCTTTTTCTCTGAGGAACAAACTAGAGACTCCTCGCCTAGTTTGCCAAGAGACAGTCTCTAACTAATAAGAGATACGACAGATAGTCGCCAAAGAGTCTCTTGCTAATCAAGGAGAGACGAGCAAGAATCATTGAACCAGGGAAGGCCTCTTTGCCTTCTCCCTCACTTTCTCTCCCATTACCAAAACTAGAGACTTTGGTTTCTCAAAAATCGTAGCCTTCATACATGGTTTTATGAGAAAACCATGGGCTGACTAGTTGCCTAGAGTAGTGGATAAAAGATCATTTTGCCCTTATTAGTTGAGTTGAAATCTCACTTTAACCCTTAACGAAGACTAAAATTATCATTCTGTTCAGATATTTGTGTGTTAAAGTACCGTAAAACCCATTGGATGTTTATTATTATAATTTTTTCCAATGTCATTTAGTTTAAATTAGGGCATGCCTTATCTATGACAGTTATATCAAAAAATGTTTATGAATATTTTGATAAACAAAAATGTTTATCGTAAAATTTCCATTCTGTTTTACTATTTTGTCCCTGCATCTTTGTTAAATTCACAAAATTACCATATAACAAAAATGTTTATGAATATTTTGTAGAATTATAGAAACATAAATAGGAAAAATTTACAGTTATATCCTAAACTATTTATTGAATTTATAGAATAATCAGACATATGATTTTATTATTCTGTCCCTAAGACTTTGACAAAATTATTAAAACAAACAAACAATTAAAATTACTAGTTTACTCATTTGTTGTTAACAGAATTACAAAAATAGACACACAGGGAATTGACTATTATATTCCTTGATTTGTTCTAAAATTACTAAATTTGTCTAAGTTTTACTTTATTTCCAATATGATACATGTAGTTTGTTTGATACTACAGTTAGGTGCCTAGAAATATTTGTAGATTAGCAAATGCATGTTTCCATTATTGTAGTTTAGTGCATGATAAGATTTTTATTAATTGTTTAAGAAAATTATTTTAATTATTTTAATTTGTTTATTGTTTCCTATTTGAAATATATAGACCTTCTTATTGTTTTCCTTGCCAAACATTTAAAAATGACAATCAAAATATGTGGTTTTGAATTAGCAAAGATTGACAAACAAATAACATAAATTTTCAAACATGGAAAAGAAGAATTCTATTGGCCTTGACTTTAGAGGATGTTGACTATGTACTTAAGAAAAAAATATTGCTACTTATACTAATACAATAGATGAGAAAAAGAAAAATATAAAAGCTTTATAAAACTTGGCACAATAACGAAGATTATTATGCTTACATATATGGAGGATGATCTGATTTATTTTTTAAGGAATACAAAATATCAAAAGAGTTGTTTGATTCAATAATAGCTAAATTTGATACTATAATTAAACTCTATGTTCAAATGATCATTTAAAAATATAATCTCATAAAATGAGAGGAGAAGATAATGCAGTTGAATATGTAAACCAAATATTGATTATGGCGTGGGACTTAGTTGTAGCAAAATCAATCATTCTTAAATTCATGCATATATCTACTATCCTAAATAGTCTTTCCCTTCCTAGAATATGATGACTACAATCCTTAGACTTGGATCTAACTTAACCCTTTCTGAACTCCCTCTAAAACCTATAATTGAATAAAGAACATATGAACAAAGGTAGGAAACAAAAATTGCTAATTGTTTTGAATGATTTAAGGTCTACCTCCAAGAACAACTAAAATAAAAGAAAGTCAAATAAAAAGTTTGGTAAATATAACAAAAAGAGTGGTTAATATTTGAAAAAATTGAAGGAACCTACTTTTTGAATTAAGTGTTTCAACTATGGTAAGATAGAGTACCTCAAAATGGACTACCACAATAAAAGGAACAATGGTGGCAACACTTAATATCATAGCCCGAAAGAGAAGCTTGACATAATTTATGTCATTTCTAAGTGTCTGTACTTAGACCACCTTGTGGTTGGTTGGTAGATCGATTTTATAACTATCCGACATATCTCAAAGAGCAAAGAGGGAGCAATGAACCATATGAAATAAAAGCCTAGGAAACATCGAGTCTACATAGAAAATAACTCTTTTGCTAATGTTCTAGGGGTTGAGTTATTTAAGATTATTATAGGAAGCAAACTTGTTTTACTTAATGATATATTAAGTATGCTATCTATAAGGCGTAATCTTGTGTACGTGTCTATCCAAGTTAAGAAAGGGTCTGGGGTTAGATTTATTCTTAAAAAAGTAATATGGAGAAATATGGTAGAATAATGAAGATTTTTTTTATTTTGAGTATAGTTTGTTTAAATTGAACATTAAGGATAATGAAACCTCTTCTTTTGCTTATATCAATTATGTTTTCTTGATTCATGTGAATGTATGGCATAAATGACAATGCCATATAAGTTTGAATTAGCTGAGAAAATTAACCAACTTCAACTTATTGTTGAGTTGCTCGAAAAAATATTTTTAATAAGTGTGAAGCTTGTATATAAGAAAAAATGATTAAAAATTTATTTCTTATATAAATAATTAGAGAAACAACTCTATTAGAAATCATTTACACAAATATATGCAAAAAAAATACTATTACCAAAACACCTCAAAAAAATTGTGTAAATGAAAGATATAACAAGACATTATTGAATATGACTAGGTTAATGTTAATAGATACTTTTCATCCTAGAGTATATATTAATTATAACTATGTATATATTAAATAGAATACCGTTTAAGGTTGTATTCTCTATACTATATGAGATGTAGTTTGAAAGAAAATTATGTTTGAGTAATCTCAAGAGGTGAGATCTATTCCTCATGTTAAGATCTTTCATCAGTTTAGAGATAAACTAGATAGTAGGTCTTTAAAATATATTTTTTTATTAAATACCCAAAAGATTCCAAAGGATATAGATTTTATAACCAGAACAATCGTTTATAGAAAGTAGGGATGTTGAATTATAAGAATGACATCCTCGAAAATGATGTTGATAGTACTGATGATCTAGTAGATTTAGATATATCATCATTTAAATTCATTCATACTGATCCAGATCATTTTCTTGAACAAACTAAAATTTAAGTGGACATAAAAGTTTTAGGGTCACATCATCCTACTTAAAGGGTTATCACTTACCTTGATGAGAAAGTGTGTAATTCAATAGATTTTGATGAGTTAACTGATAATATGGCGTATCAGTAGGCTATTAACTCATCAGAATTAACAAACTCAAAAAATGCAATGAATGAGAAAATTGAATACATTGAGAAAAACCAAGTCTAGAAATTGGTAGATTTATCAAGAGAAAGGAAAATCATAGGTTATAAATTGGTTTTTAAAAAAATATAAAGTCAATGAAACAAACAATAAATTTAAGATGAGGTTGGTTGTAAAGGGATTCTCGTAAAAGAAGAAAATAGATTATGTAGAGACATATTTTCTTATTACAAAATTTGCATCTATTAGGATTATTATGGCTATTTATGTATTTTATGATTTAGATTTACATAAGATAGATGTAAAAATCATTTTTCTAAATGTTGATTTAAATAAATTTATTTATATACAACGACCATATGGGTGTGTTGTTGAAAGCCAGAAATATATATGGCATAGATAAATCACCTCATTAATAAGATTTAATTTTTCAAAATACTATTTTAGAAGTTAGATTTGTAGTTAATGAATTTGACCACTGTATATATGTTTGGAACAATGGGAGCCACTTTGTTATTCTATCATTTTATGTAGATAGACATAATATTGATTGAAAATGACAATGAGATTATTGTCAAAACTAAGTCATGATTAAACTTAAAGTTGGAAATGAAAGACATGAGAAAGATGTCTCATTTTAAACTTAAACTTGTGATAGAGAATCTAAACTTTTTTGTTTGAGTAAAGAGAGATATATTGATTATATTCTCAAGAAGTTTAAAATGAGTGATTGTAAAATAGCAAATATATCCATTGCTGAAGAAATAAAATTGAGTAAGATTGATTTTCGGGTGGGGGAGAAAACAAGCCTAATGTTCTTTATACATAAGTTGTGGGCATCTTATATATCATCTTTGTTGTTGATTTTGTAAGTAGATATCAATGTAATCCTCGTTGACAATACTGAAAGTTGTGAAAAAGATATTGAGATATCTTAAATGAATAGAAGATTTAAAATTATGTTTTCAAGTAGATGAACTAAAAGTGAGATACTCAGACACTAACTTTGCTATGAGCAAATATGACAAGAAGTTAACTTTTGGTAAAATATTCTTATTTGGATGTGATGGTGTTTCTTATGATTCAAAAAAACAAGATTATATAACATTGTATACACAAGAAGTTCAGTATGTTGCTTATAGCATGTCTACAACAAGCATTATTTAGATAAGCCATTTCATACATGATTTGAAGTTGGATATAGCTAACAAGCTAAATATTATTTATTGTAACAATAATGCAATAAATACTCTAATTAAGAGTGAAACTAATAGCTCTAGAAGCAAGTATATAATGGTTAAATATCACTATATTCATGATATGCTTAAGAAAAATGAGATAAATATATCTTATATATCAATTAGAGATATGTTGACTTACATATTGACTAAAGGCTTATGAAGATCTCTTTACAAACCATGTTACACACATGAGTTTGAGATATACTTAGAATCTTAGTATGGAAAGGTGATTGTTATGTAGGAAAAATATATTAATTATGAAAAACCGAATAACTGTTTTGCTTTATTAAAGTTAGTGAAAATGTCTCATCAAAGATAATAGCTTTAATAGAAAGCCTTGAGAAAAAGCACAAAAAAGAAAAACCTAATATATAAACAAACAATAAGTTTGTTTAATTAAAAAATACACACAAAAGTAAAAGCTTCATATTAAAAAAACCTCTACCAGTAATGGTGATCCAAATTCTCTTCTTCTTCGTTCGGCTTCACTTCTGCTGCACATCCCAGTCTCGAGGTACCCCAAACTTCTTCCAGCAAATCATGGGAAAAGCCAGGGTAGCATTCTACTACAAAGTCAACCAAGTCCTTCTCTTTAAGCCTTGGTTGGTGCAAATCATTGTCATAGGGCACTTTTGGGTTTCGGAATAATAAAAATGGAGCAGGGGGAATTCATCCTTTTTTTATAGTATCGACCCGAATCATAGGCAATAAGATTCTCACATGTCAATCTAACGGCCGCCTTTTGAGACTGCAAGGTTCTGTTCAATATCAGAAGATTACGTCAAAGAAGGCAATGCTCCCACTGGGACAAACAGAGAAAGCGACTCGACGCGTTGGCGAACTACGTAGATTCTTTTCTACCGCAGCAGCAAAAGTACAAAAACAAAGAAGAAAAGCTGATCAAGGATTCATGGATGGTATACATTGAACTTTTTATACATACACAATTTACATGACACGATCAAGAATGGCCATGCCTTGACACCAACAAGAGATTGATTCCTAGATATGAGACAATGACCATGGCCCTTATTCCCTAGGGCAGAGAGAGAGAGAGAGAGAGGTGGTTAGTTGGCTTAAGTGTACGATTTTATGAGGCCCAAATTGTACAGAAATCTTTCTGAACTTGATTTGAAGAGGTTTCCCAGGGAAAACTTTCCAACTTCCCGTGGTGGGGATCTCGAGCGGGAGCCGTCTTTCACTTTGAGTAAGCTTTGGCCTATTTCATTCCGAACAGCTTCAATTGTTTGGCTCCTCACTGGATAGCCGGAAGAATCCTTGACATAGAACACGTTCACCGCCTGCGACCCACTAGTTGTAACCTCTGCCCGTGTAACTGTGAGGCCGTTCTCCCTAAAAATTCGTGTTACATCCGATAGAAGTCCAACCCGATCCTCATCACAGAGTTCAAGTCTAAGACCCTGTGCATCGTCGGAGCAAGATGACATTAACCAAATTTTAGTTATTCAGACTAGGCTAGCAGTTGGTCTAACAAACTATGCATACCTCAGAGCTTCTCCTTTGAATGGCTGCCTCTAAACAACGGATCAACCGTTGACGCTCTTCTTCGGAACTGACTGTGCACCCATCCAGATGTCTGACATAGTATTCCTGAGTTGCATAAGTTCATAAATGTTTTCCCCAAAGAAAGAAAATTCAGGAAATGTTTCGAAGTGCTTGATTATGCTTCAACCACAAAAGGCTACGAAGTAACCGTTTCCGTTGGAAAACAACTACCAATCTATAGAGCAAATGTTTTCATTGTCAACAGAGGAGCATTTGGGACAAAGAAAATAATCCTAGTTGCTGCCGTGCTCCTAAGTTTGCCCCAGAGGCAGAATAGCTAATTAAAAATGTATTTGATATTTCATTGTTTTAAAATGAGTTTGAAATGCTCGTTCTTCAAAATTTTGAGAGCCGATTTAGCCAAAGGTTGGATTGATAGCTGCAGTATGTAGAACGGACTTCTTGACCGATTAGTAATTCAGAATTACTGAGTGCGAAGAGAATTATGACGTACTAAAGAAGGTCGTTGCAACCAAAACCGAAGTCAAACCTTCAGTCTCACGGGAGAAGGCCATTGCAACCAAACCTTCTCCTACAGTAAGTGCTCAGCTACATAGGTTCTTATCACTGTGCTCCATCTTATATCATATCAACCAAGATCATCTTTTGTTGTTTCATTCAGAAATACTTCTAAGGCGTCCCTTTGGCCTCTTTTGAAGTGCTCATCTAATACCAAGTAAACGCTTCATACCAAATGCAGGGAATTATATGCTAGCTGATAGTTGACAGACTTTTCAGAAGAGCCAAAGAGGATACATACCTGAAATGCTTCGTCTCCCTCAACAACAAGAGTTGAATGGAACACAACATACTGCATGTCAGTGAGAGAGCAGACTGTGTCAAAGAGCAGCTTAGGCCGATCCTTACACTGCAAATTCACAACGGAGTATCCTTTGTCCAAGAAATTCTCCACAGTTACAAGCGGTCGGCTTCCATCATTCACAACTTCTTGCCTATTACTCAGGCAATTATTGAGTTCATAGTCACGATCTGCGTACATCATCTGGTGGAGTCGCCTTCCAGTATGAGTCATACCCATCGAGACAGCTGTTTGGGCACTCCGTTTATCTCGGTCACCCCTGAGAACATTCCTTAGCATCTCCTTGATCTTTGCCAGCTTCTCCAGATCGTCTATGGGATATCCGGTGGATTCATCTGTAATATAGACTAAGGATGCCATTCTTGAGTTGTGGGTCCAAACTTCAGCAGCCACAACATTACACTTGAGGTTGGTCAGGACAGCGAAAACCTCAGAAAGCAGCCCAGGCCGATCCGGCCCAGTTAACTCTATAGATGTATGTTTTGCTGCAGTCTGTACACCAACAGACCTTCTCAAAGAAGTTATCTTACACGTCCAAGTTGCCAACGACTGGATCAAAAATGAAACATGAAAGACAGAGAACACTGTTATCAGTTTTGCTACTTCAATTAGATTAAGATAGAAAAAGAAAGAAGGGAAAACTAGAAAAGCATATGGAAAAGTTGTTCCTCATTTTCTGTTAAGAACACGAAGTTGATGCATCTTGAGAAATTCCTCCAAGTGAAAAAAAAGAAGTCTAATTACACTAGTTTTATCATGATCTAAAAAGAAGAGAAACTAGTACAGTATTTTGGAGTGCCTTCCAGATACCCTTCTACACTGTATAATGATAAAAATCTGACATATTTTAGCAGTTGGGTTTACGCAGCACAACACTGAGGAAGCACAACTATTCACACACACACACACACACATGCGGGCACAGACACACATACATAGGCAAATCTTCTCGAGAAACAAGAGTGAGGAGAACCAAGGACTTGTTTAATTCTGCTGATGACATAATTAATAGGGAAATTAGGTTAAACTATGGTTTACAAAAGGAGGTGTGTTTCCAAAGATTTACCTGCTTAACTCTGTTGATAACTTCTCCATCCATGACCTTGTTGCCATCCTGGTCAGTGACATGAAACACTGAAAGGGAAGCCAGGAAAAACACGAATTAGCCACAAACTAACTAAATAGTTAACTGAATTTCCAAAAAAGAAAACTACAAAGTTAACCGTTCAAGAGATGTTAGTCCACAAATTGACGGTAATAGTTTTTCGTTCATTTATTCAACAAGAACGTCAGTGATTACCATCCATGAACCACTCCCCATCGGAGGAAATATAAGCTCTGTGAATTATGAGGTTTAAATCTGCCAAAACTTGTACAACCTGAAGCAGGCTTCCATGCTTGTTAGCACTTTCAACCTGCAGATTCGACCAAAAATTCGACATCTTGAAGCTAATCTCCTCGCAGATAAACAGAACTTCTCACAAGCAGAACAGAAAATGTCTAGACAAAACTCCCATACCTTCAACAAAGTCGCATTCTGACACGATGTGTTATCAACAGTAACCCTGAAATACCCCAATATACCAAATAAATAAACACCGCTAACAAAAACAAAAGCAAAACCACATATCAGAAACGCCCTACACATAGACCATAAGAGTGCCTTAAAACCCCACAAAGAAAAGAACCAAAATCTGAAAAGATTCTGACCAAAGACTTCATATTTCCACAAAAGCAGAGATATCCATCTGGTGAAAACAGAACTAAACATCACAAAATTCAAGATGGTAGTAGCTAGAATGGCAACGGTTTTCTTGTAAGAAGATTCATGCAAGAATTTTTTTTGGTTTCCTTCACGAAAAGAAGAAAAATTGTTTTTCCAAGTGGTAGATTCGTACATCAGTGGAGCAGAGGACTAACCTTGGTGGGTTCATTCGGATGACAAGCTTCTCATATTCATCGTCTACATCGAGAGCCGTCCATGATGCATCCATATTCTGTGTGTGTGTGAGAGAGAGAGAGAGCAACCTTATTCAGGGCTAAATAGAGATTCACATCTTTAGAGAGAGAGAGAGAGAGAGACGGCTCCTTCTCTCCGGGGCTTGTCTTGAGGCTGGCGTGGTCCCTCAAAGTCAGAAGAGTGCGTGTTTGGAGTTGGCGCTCTATCAGGCCCCACACTTCTCCTAGAGCATGTACAAGCATTCGAGTGCGTGTGTGGAGTAGTTTTGGAAACGAGAGAGAGCAACCTCTCGTGTTTCAGCCTTAGTCCAACCTCTTGTACCTCCATTTAGGTCAACCTTTCACGTTACCAAGGGCTCTGTCAACCCCAAACAAGCAAGTTCTGCATCCGTCACCTTTATGTAGTTCAATTCTTTACGAATAAGAATCACTATATCTGTGACACGACTCAGAGCGTTAGCTCAATTGGCCCTTGCAGCTGGTGGGGAGTTCCACTACTGGTGGCGACTGGAGAGTAAGATTAGGAGGTTACATGTGTGTTAGGCTTTGGCCTCTCTCTGTAACCAATAACAAAATGGATATGACGGAAATACATATCCTTAGTATCAACATTACTTCCCTTAGGCAAGAAGAGTGATTACCTAGCAAGGGGTCGAAGGTGTCTTATTAGTTATTAAGTTGCCACTTTCGGTCTCAATAACACGTTCATGAAATACGAGCATCTGATGGCTTAAGGTGCGTCAAAATCCATCTGGCCCTCCCAGTTGTACCCTCCAAAAATTATTTACTTTCATATTACAAAACCCTCGATTGGCTGCTAAATCACAACGAGCCTCATCCAGTTAATTCTTTTACATGCAGATGCTTCGCATGCACTGTCTAGTGTAAACATTTTTATACTGAAACGATAGACTACTCTTAGTAAAAGTTGGTACATAAAATTTTGAAACAGGTCCGAGAAAATGTTGGAACGAGATTCTATTGAAATCCAGACGGGTTTCCACGATGGGCGCTTACAAGTTTTAAACATCTTATACCAATACCCGATTCATATGTAACATTTATAAATTAAACTAATATGCCTGATATTTAATCACTCATTCCTGTGGTGGAATGGCATAGTTTTAAGTCATGACTGCCAAAAAAAAAATTGAATACCACTAAATTGTTTTTCTGATAGAGGAGCTGGCCTCCCAAACCCCCTGCCAGACATGCACAATCCCAATATTGAACTCGAGACCTTCAATATGATGATCCTTCGGTGTCAACCTCTAACCAGGAGAGATTCAACCCCTTGTGCAACAATAGCTATTATATAAGAGCAACTGTTGATTAAGTGCCAACATAATTTATGACTCGAGAACCATGTCAGCTCACCTGGTAGGGCTCTCGACTCACTAGATAAAGGTCATGAGTTCAATTCATGGGGCATGCATACCTTGCTTTGGCCTCCCAATTTTTACCAAAAAAAAGAAACATGCTTCTAAAATGAGTATCATAACTATTGCAAGTATTTATGCGCCTGGTATGAGAAACTTTAAGTGGTATAGATCACTTTCTTTGAAACTATGATACAATTAATTTGGATCGGATGTCGCATATATTAAAACTCCACCTATGTAAGGGATTACCCTTGGTCCCCAAGCCCGAATAAAGGAGGAGGGTTACGTTAGACTTTCAACGGTCAGCATACAACTTTGTTAGACTTATTTACCATGGATTTTATAAATTATGATAAGGCTATGTAGAAACAAAGAATCCATATAACAAACCCCATCTTGTATGAGAAAAGGCATAGTTGTTGGATGTTGCATATATTAAATCAAGTTATATATAACTAGCATTCACCTCCTCTTTTACTTGAATCCACTTTGCCATTTGAAAAATGTTTTCTAGGACTTGACATATATGAAGAGTTTTCCTATTTTATTCTTGTATAATTAAGTGGAGTGTGTTGAGAAACCATTAAAACGCACTTCTTACTATGACTTGTACAAGTGATACACGCAAAAGATAACTCGAAGGTGGAGTTTCTGTTAGGCATTGTTACTTTCATGTAGATTTGCTATTACAAGTCATATGACATGATTTTGGACAGCATCAATCTTAGTTTGAAGTTACAAACTGCTAGTTGGATAACAATCATAACGCGGTTTGCTTTTTATATTAGCACCTATCATGCTTGTCTACTTCACTTGAGGCTAAGGGCTTGAATCTTCCTTAGGTCAAGGTTCCACTTTGAGGGGTTGCTTGATTATTCAGCCATGGTAACAAGGCAGGTTCAGGTTGGGATCCTCTTTTTCCCAATGAGTATGGGGTGAGTACGGGGCACAAAGGGTATATATATATATATATGTGTGTGTGTGTGTGTATGTGTGTGAATGTGTGTACATACACATATACCTATATATAGGTCGAGTATTGGTTGGGGATGGGTCTGGGCATCTATTCATGTACCGAACTCGAACCTGATCGAGTCAGGTATTCCCTACCCTATATTGCCACCCTACATGCATCCGATATGCTTGAATGCAAGATGTGACAAAATAAAGCCTTCTTGATTCGAAGGCAGGTGAATTTCAAGTATAAGGATGGCTCGTCCATAGCAGAGGATACGAACAGCTTTTATGGTATGTTAAATTATAAAATACTAAGCCCATTGATCTTGATGATGAGTTACTCGCTTTATTACTACTCAATTCCTAGCCTGATAGTTTGGAGATATTAGTTGTTTTCTTGAGTAACTCACTAGAAAATAGATCTACCTTCGTTGGATAGCGTGTTGGATGAAATAACTAAAAGAAACGAATAAATTTGTTTTGGGTTATTGATTCTGTTTCATCATTTCATATTATGTCTCATCATAATTTTTTCCCTTGCTAGTGACTTTTGTAATAGTTGCGAGATATTATTTATAATGGTGATTGATGAGTTAACAAAACAAATTGAAGATGAAGTACTTAGGTTTATGTTATTTGCAGATGACATTGTGTTAATGGAGGAGTCTAAAGAAAAAATAGAAAATTAGAACTATGAAGAAAAACATCAGAAAGTAAAGGCTTCCGACTTAGTAGAACAAACACAACAACAACAATAACAACAACAATAACAACAACAACTAAGCCGTTTCCCATACTAGATGGGGTTGGCTACATGGATTCTTTGTTTCCACAGATCCCTATCGTGTACCATGTTAGCAGTTAACTCACAATAAGCTAGATCATTCTTTATTGTTTCTTTTCAACACCTTTGTGGTCGTCCTCTAGCGCTTTTAATACTTTCCAAATTTAGTTTTTCATACCTTCTTACAGGTTCTTCTTTTGATCTTCTTTTTATATATCCAAACCATCTTAATCGATATTCTCTCATTTTATCCTCAATTGGTGCCAATCCTAATTTGTTTCTAATAAACTCATTATGTATACGGTCTTTTCTTGTATGACCACTCATCCATCTCAACATCTTCATTTCTGTCATAGACATCTTTTGTACATTTTGATGATTAACTGCCCAACACTCAGAACCATAAAACATGGCAGGCCTAATTGTTGCTCTATAATATTTACCTTTTAACTTTAATGGTATCTTCTTATCACAAAGAATACCTGATGCTCGTCTCTATTTTAACCAATCAACATTAATTCTATGCGTAATATCTCCATCAATTCGTCCATCACTCTGAAAAATTGACCCTAGGTATTTAAAACTTTCCTTTTGGGGGATGCAATGTGTGTCAATTTTAATTTCTATGTCCTCTAAGGTAACCAAATGATCAAACTTACATTCCATATATTCTGTCTTTGTTCTACTAAGTCGGAGGCCTTTGCTTTCTAATGTTTCTCTTCATAGTTCCAATTTTCTATTAACTTTTTCCTTAGACTCCACTAATACAATGTCATCTGTAAATAACATACACCAAGGTACTTCATCTTGAATATGTTTTGTTAACTCATCAATCACCATTATAAATAAGTATGGACTTAAAGTTGATCCTTGATGTAACTCAATATTAACTTCAAAGAAGTCTATCATTCCTTCATGAGTCCTCACACATGTTTTTGTACTATCATACATGTCTCTTATAAGGTTAATGTATGTCAATGGGATACCTCTTTTTTTCCAAAGTTCTCCAAAGAACCTCTCTCGGTACTCTATCATAAGCTTTTTCTAGATCAATAAATATCATGTGAAGGTCTTTCCTTTTTGCTCTAAAATGTTCCATAAAACGTCTCAAAAATTGCTTCAACAGTAGATCTGCCTGCCATGAATCCAAATTGGTTCTCTGTTGTACTTGATACTTGTCTTAACCACGTTCGATAATTCTTTTTCACAATTTCATAGTATGGCTCATTAACTTGATACCTTGATAATTCGCACAATTTTGAATGTCTCCCTTGTTCTTATATATGGGTATAAGTGTACTTGCTCTCCATTCCTCAAGCATCTTTTGGTTTTTCCATATTTCATTAAATAGTCTTATGAGCCAAGTGATTCCTATTTCTTCTAGTATTTTTCAAACTTCTATAGGAATATTATTTGGTCCTACCGATTTACCACCCTTCATATGTTTAAGAGCCTCTTTGACTTCATTCTTTTGAATACGTCGGTAGAAATTGTGGTTTATATACTTTTATGATTTTGCTAACTCTCCTAAGCTAACACTAACATCTTTATTTTCATTATAAAGCTTATAAAAATAGTTTTTCCATCTATTTCTTATATCATCATTTGCCTCTAGAATTTTTTCATCCTTGTCCTTGATACATCTAACATAATTAAGATCTTTAGTTTTCTTATCTCTAGCCCTAGCTATCCTAAAAATATCTCTTTCACCCTCTTTTGAGTTGAGTTTTTTATATAAATCCTCCCAAATTTTAGCTTTTTCTTCACTCACAGCCTTTTTCGCTTCCTTCTTTGGTTTCTTATAAGCCTCTAAGCATAATGTAATTTGTAACATGCCCTCTTTGCCTTGATTTTATTTTGCACTACTTCACTTCACCACCAAGCTTATTTTTGTGTCAGTACACCTCCCTTAGATACACCTAACACATCTTTCGCCACTTTCCTAATATGTATAGCTATGTTGTTCTACATATCACAGGGTGTACCAACATAATTCCAAACATCTCCTTGAAGGACTTTTTGTTTAAATATATCTTCTTTTTCGCTTTTGAGGTTCCACTATTTAGTCTGAATAGCTCGATGCACTCTTTTCTTCTTTGTCCATTTTTTTATTTGTAAATCCATAACTAAAAGTCGATGTTGGGTGATTAAGCTTTCTCCTGGAATTACCTTGCAATCTTTACAACACGCTCTATCTTTTTTTCTACAAATAAAGTAATCAATTTATGTTTGTGATAAGCCACTCTTATGAGTAATTAAACGTTCATCTCATTTTTTGAAGATTGTATTGACTATAAAGAGAACAAATGCTATAGTAAAATTTAAAATCTCCCTACCTTCCTCGTTTATATCCCCAAAACTAAAGTTTCTATGAATACCTTGATATCCTAATGCCTCTTTACCGACATGTCCATTTAAATCTCCTCCTAAACAAATCATGTTTCTTTGTAGAATCTTTTGAATCACCTTATCTAACTCTTCCCAAAAAGTTGTCATTATACTATCTTTTAGTCCTACTTGGGGTGCGTAAGCACAAACTATATTCAAAACCTCTGCTCCTAACATTAATTTCAACGTCATGATTCAGTCACCATATCGTTGTATGTCTACTACACTATGCTTTAAATCTTTATTTATAATAATACCAACTCCATTACGAGCCTTTTCTTTACCTAAGTATCATAATTTAAAAACTGTATCTTTTATCTCCTTTGCTTTTTCTCCAACCCATTTTGTCTCTTGTAAACATAGAATATGAATCTTTCTTCGAATCAAAATATCTACAACCTCCATTAGCTTACTGGATAATGTTCCGATATTCAAAGAACCAATACGAATCTTATTCCGCATCTGTCCATAATCAAAATTTGGAGACCCTCTTTGCAAAACATTCAGGCAGCAATGTAGTGGGACTAACTTCTTTACCCACACACGTCCATGATGTGGGAACCCTCTCTGCAATTGATTCATTATATTCGGGTGAAAATGTAGTGGCCCTTGCTTACTTATTACTGCATTCGGGCTCTGCAGCACGTCGTTAGGAGGGGACGCCCCAAAGAAATTAAAATTGGCACATATTGCATCTCCCAAAAGAAAATTTTTAAATACTTAAGGTCGATTTTTTAGAGTGATGGAAGAATTGATGGAGATATTACACATAAAATTAATGCTGGTTCGTTAAAATGGAGAGGAGCTTTAAGTATTCTTTGTAATAAGAAGATACCATTAAAGTTAAAAGGTAAATATTATAGAGAAGCAATTAGACCTGCCATGCTTTATGGTTATGAGTATTAGGTAGTTAATCATCCACATGTACAAAAGATGTTTGTGACAGAAATGAAGATGTTGAGACGGATGAGTAGAAACAAATTAGGAGTGACATCAATAGAGGATAAAATGAGAGAATATCATTTAAGATAGTTTGAACATACAAAAAGAAGATCAAAAGAAGAACCTATAAGAAGGCATGAAAAACTAGATTTTGAAAGTATTAAAAGAGGTAGAGGACAACCACAAAAGTGTTGGAAAGAAACAATGAAAAATAATCTAGCTTATTGTGAGTTAACTGCTAACATGACACATGATAGGGCTATGTGGAAACAAAGAATCCATGTAGCCGACCCCATCTAGTGTGGGAAAAGGCTTAGTTGTTGTTGTTGTTGCTAGTGACCTTTGTAATGTTGGTACTCGTGTTGTCGTTCTTATAAACCAATACTTGATGCACATTTGCACTTGATAAAATTATAAATATATAACAAATATGTGTTACACACGCATATATATATATATATATATATATATATATATATATATATATATATAGAGAGAGAGAGAGAGAGAGAGAGAGAGAGAAATCCGTATATGTTAGCACTCTTAGGTGTTAGTAAATACCAATAAATCTCAATCATTCATTTTTTGTGATAGATAGTTGACATTTAAAATTTAAAAAGTAAAAGTGTATATGTAAATAAAGTGTACCCATAAAAAGTATATATATACTTTTCACTTTATAAATTTAAATATCAACTTCTATCACCAAAGATGGATGGTTGAGATTTACTAGATTTGCTAGTACTTACCAGTCTCTCTCTCTATATATATAAAAAACTGAGCGAGCAGTTTTTAAATAGTCTTAGATAGCTTCATGAGCGCCTCATTTTTTGTCATAGACCAGCTCATGACAAACTGAACACGGCTGAACGATGGGCGGCTTAGTAAAGACATTTTGACCAATTACGCGAAGGAGGCAAGTACTGACTATCCAGCCATGGGGGACCTGTATCCTTGCTGCAAAGGAGAGAGAGCGTGACGAGGAAAGCATGTCAACAGTCGGCTTGGTGCACCATTCTGGCGGTACAAATGTGATTTTTCTACTTCAAAGTTTGAAGTGGAATGACTACGAGTTCCTCTTCTTTTTTGTTGATAAATCAGCTCTCCCTGGATTCTAAAAGTTATTAATATAGCTTCTTCGACTTACAAAATCAAATTTGTACATTAAAGGAAATGTGTCATATGCTGCGAGTTTCTAGAATATATATATATATATATATATATATATATATATATATATAGAGAGAGAGAGAGAGAGAGAGAGAGAGAGAGAACAATATCTTGTGCACCTTGAAATATATAATGCAAAAGTTACGAAATCCTGATTTCGTTGAGCTCAAGGTGTTGCTTGGCCCGCTGGGAAAGGGGTCTGCAGCAAAGGCCATTGCACACGAGCCATCTATAATAGGGGATAATCCTGTTCTCAGGATATGAGGTATATATATACATATATATATACATATATATATATACATATATATATATATACATATATATATATATGTATATATGTATATGTAATAATAATATGAAGCAAATTGAATAAAAATGGGTCTGATATGTCAAAAATGAGTTTGTCATAGAACGTTGACCATATGCCGTAGCACCAGTATGTTATTCATATGGTGCATGGATTCAGACTGAGGCATCATATTTGATTTAAGTTTGATTTAGTTTGGAATCATTTCGATCGCCATTTAGGTAGGATATTTGTAATTTGAATCCAAGTCAACTATGATCCACATTAGTATAATTGTGTTCCATTTAAAAGTGTCCATGTTAAGTGTTTCTTTTCTGGTGTTCTTATGATTAGGTCTTTTATGTAGGGATTTACTATCAACACACCCCTTTTACTATATACACACTCCAATTTTCATAAATACCTAAAATACTCCCATATGATTTTCTCTCCTCTCCACAATAAAATCGTGTGATTTTTCTTTCTTCCTATGGTGACCTTTTTTGTCTCATTTTTCGTTCATTGATAAGTTCTATATGATTATTTACAACAAACCATCACTCATTAGTTACTTATACACCTAGTTGGAATCAAACGAATGAAAAAACAAGAATGAAAAAAGAAAATCAAAGAGGCAATCGATCCATCCATTTTTTTTTATTTTTCTTAAATTTGAAAGGTTGGTTTTTACTGAGATCATTGTATTTTCATTGCTTTGCTTGAAATCTTTCGATTTCTTAAACATTGGATGATGGTTTCTAATTTTGAGCAAAACTTGAAGAGTACTTAGAACTGCAGAGGGAAACATGGTTTTATCTCGTCTCTTTCCTTAATGGAGATGCGGCTCCAGGCACATCTCTCTCTTTAAGGGAGACACAACTACAGGCATATTTCCTTCTTTAAGGATATGCAATTGGACCACTTCTCCTTCTAGAGGAGCTCCTATTTCCTAATGATATTCACAATTCTCAATCTCAACAAGTTTCTTTGTGCTTTAGAAAAGAGTCACAACTCAAGAAGATCCTAGATGCTTTAAAAGATGCTACAACTAGAGAAACCAACAAGGAAACAAATAAGTAAATAGTATAAAAATTGAAGAAACATGCTTATCCTAATATCTTGCTAAATGATTTCTAAAGCATCATCTAAGTGAGCCAACAAGATAAAAGTATTTGAGAGAGAATGAGAGTTTGATGGTTATTACTGGTGGTGGCATGTGGCAAATTGGAAGAGGAGGTGGTCGTGCAACACTATAGTGGTAGTCTTGGAGTTGGACTCGCATCTTGACTAGATGCCATACGACTAGAGGAGATCATCATTCACTTGTTCTCAATCTAAGGGAGAGAGAGAAATTACGGTACCATCCATCAAATTTGTTTGGATGAATCATATTTGATTTTCTTAAAATCCAATTCAAACCCGCTATAAAATATCAATAGAGGATTTAAACTTTATGTTTTTCAGGTGGATGGATAAACTTTTCATATTTTATAGATTATCTACTTTTTAAAGAACAATTCTAGGGGTACGATTTTCAAATCTTTTCTAAAATTTCATACGAAGTTAAAAAAATTTAATATTCTTGGGATGCCCATCATGTAGATCATCCCTGGGCCAGTTTCAGTGGTGTTATAGACCAGATGGAGTCCAGTGGCAGGGTCATCATGGTGGATGTGTGAGATGGTCACTAGTTTATTGAGTAAATGTTGAAACATGAAGCATAGGTGAATGTCCTTATGTTGGGCATTTGGTGGACGAGTTGGAGGTAAGAGGCATGCAACTAGAGGTGGGGACTGACTCACTTGAGAGCAATCATCGAGGTGGAATTTGCTTGTTGGGACCTCGAGGATGAGGTTCCCCTTGGCTGTGAGAGAGTTGTTACAATGCTTTTTCTGGCTAGTCCACGCCCGCACCATGCAGGATGTAGGAGGCTCGCATGTCATGCATAGTGCATAGGAGCAAGTGTGTGTTGAGGTTGAGTCTTAGTGTACCTTTGAGTAGTTGTGTTTAAGGCTTTTGTTATTTGTTTTAGTTATGTAATAACCAGTGATGTGTGACCAACATTAGGGTATATAGATATTATAGTTTACTTGGATTCAATTTGATATCATTTGGGTTTAGTTTTGGATCATTTAGTGTGTCATTTGGGTTTGAGCTTAGAGCGGTTTATTTGGATCTATTTTTATTTGGTAGGATTTTATTATTTAAGCTCTCATTAAGCTATTGTAAGAGAGGACAACTATTGAATAAAGATTCAACTTTTAAGAGTAAAGATCAAATTTTTTTCTTCCTCTTGTATCTTTACGTGCTTGTGTGTGTGCACACTTGAGAGACTTCATCGATTAGGATAGAGTAAGGGCATTTGCGAGGGATCTCTACTCCACATGGGAACATGTTGATTGTGAGTCTTTAAAGAAAAGAGAGGTTGTTCCAACAAAGATTATCTAATGTGTATTAAGGGAGTTCAAATTGATGCAACTCAGTGTGATTGTTGCCATCACCGAGAGCTTTTAAGAACCATTTCTATGGTTCAAATAGAGGGATAGTGATAGCATGGAGAGCACCCGCGAGAGCAAGGGAGATATGAGTATGGAGATTATACAAGCATTACTTGGAGAAATTATTACTAAGCATGATACAACTACTATTTCTCATCTTCCCAAAGTCCTCAAGCCAAATATATTTGGGGAGTTCGAGATAAAAAAGTCCTAGCAAACTTCATTTGGGCCTTTGAAAAGTATTTTGAGGCTACCAAGGTCTGAGAGACCGACTACCTGATTATCATGTCTCTTTATCTTAATGAAGATGTGAAGTTGTCATGGCTAATGAAAGAGTGAGTCACTAATGCAGACTGTTATATTATTGGTCACATCTTGACCATATCTATGAGAGGAGCTTCATCGACAATTCATGTTGTTCATGAGTTGGCATTGACACTATAACCTATTGGAGTTGAGGCATATGGGAAGTGTAAGAGTGTGTGTACTTTTAGCATGTCTGTTCTCGAGGTATGTGGTATAGAAGAGGAAGATAATCTATTCTAGTTTGTCTATTGTTTATAGCCTTGGGCACAAGAGAAGATCTATCGATATCAACTACGAAATGTTTATGCAACAATGGCTTATCAAGAGAGTTTGGTGGATTTACAAAGCTCTCAAGAAAAGGACTTCATGGTCTAAAGAGGGATGAGCAAAAACTGGAGGGTCACCCTCTGTCCGATGATAGGTTTAATGGTAGTTGGAGGTGCTGCCCGAACTTGTTAGAGGGAGGTTGCATGATAAGATTCACTTCTTGTGCTATTACAAGAGACTTATGGGACTAACGAGGAGTAGTAGGTGTAGATCTATATGAGGGCCCTAGATCTAGTTGCTTTATTTGTGAGGGCTATGTAAACATGAAAATTTCCACTCCCAAGTTATAAAACTCGAAGTTAACATTTTCGTGTCTATGCTTGCGCGAGGGTGCCAGCTAGCTTACGCAAACTAGCGAAGTTTTTGAAATGATTTTCTGACTTTGGCAATTGTAGGCAAGCAGACTCTTTTCGCTTTAAACCTTCTTGAACCGATGCTCAAGGGTCGGTTTAAGTGCTTAGAAACTTCGATTTTCAAACACGTTTTTACTTCAAATGATAAGTGTTTTGACGAATTCGGTTCATGCACTCTTTGCAAATTTTATTACGGGGCTAGGCATCCCTAAATTTCTTGCAAGTTTTATTTGTTTAGGCCTAATGTGTGTGTGGAATGTGTGGCTTAATTTCAGCGTGGTTTGAGCGATTGTTCGAGGGCTTTGGACACGATGAGCGAATGTAGGGATGCTAGAAATCTTTTTGGGTTTTTGAGAACGATGATGCAAACTCACCCAAATTGAAACTTGCACCTGCTCTACTTTCACGAAAGTAAACTCACGCGAATTTAAATGTTTTCACGAAAGTAAACTCATGCGAATTGAAGTGCAACCACTCTACTTTCACGAAAGTAAACTCACACAAATTGAAGTGCAGCTGCTCTACTTACGCAAAAGTAAACTCACGTAAATTGAAGTGCTTTCACTCTACTTTCACGAAAGTAAACTCATGCAAATTGAAGTGCAGTCACTCTAGTTACGCGAAAGTAAACTCATGCAAATTTAAAGTGCAACCCCTCGACTTACACGAAAGTAAAACTCACGCTAAATGAAATATGTATACTTGCTTAAGAACAGAAGGGGTTCAAAGTATAGAATGTTTATAATGTACATTGAGGCAGAGAGTGGAAAGGCTCAAGTGCGTGTGAGTGTAAAGAGCGAAAAGGCTCAAGTGATCGTGGGTGCGATCATGTTCATGGGTTTGCTTGGTTCGCTCAAGCCCACTTTGTTGCAACCGTGAGCTACGTCAAGTCAAGTCCTCCACTTGGTGTAGTTCGCCCAAGTCAAGTCCGCTGTGAGCTAGGTCGGCCCCAAAGGTGCAGCCACCTTAGCTGTCGAGGTTCAGCCCCAAGGCGCGGTTTGGTGCTTGGGTTCAACCCTAGTTGCAGGTGCAAGGTGGGTTTGACCCCAAGTTGCAACCAGTCCAAGGGTGCAGTCAGCCCAAGGTTGCAGTAGTGTGGTCCAAGTGGGTGTAGTGCAAGATGTAGGTGGTTCGATTCAGGTGGTCAGCTAGGTCCTCCTTGGTGCAGGTGGTTCGGCCAAGTCAAGCCAGTCGTGAGCTAGGCCAGGTTCAGCCCCAAGTTGGGTTCAGCCCAAGGTTGCAGTCAAGCCTCCAAGGTGGTTCGACCAAGTGGTGCAGCCCAAGGTTCGGCCAAGTGGTGCAACTCAAGGGTTCGGCCAGGTGAAACTCAAGCATTCGACCCAAGGTTGCAGTCAAGCCTCCAAGGTGGTTCAACCAAGTAGTGCAGCCCAAGGTTCTTCAAGTGGGTGTGGCCAGCACAAGGTCAAGGTGGGTTCGGTGCTTGGGTTCAGTCCAAGATGGGTTCGGCGCAAGGTTGTAGTTTGGTAAGTTCGGCCAGGTGCAACCGACCCTTCAAGGTGGGGGTCAAGGGCTATCCCACGGTTTGGCCTTGGTGTTCGGTCAAGTCTGCCCCAAACCTAGCCGAGTTTGAGCCTTCCTTGGGTCAACACACCACCTTTGTTGCAGCCATACTAGGTTTAGGCACTAACCTCAAGCCTTGACTCTACATTGTTGCAGCCGTGAACTCCCTTGGCCCTTCTTTGACTTGACTTTGTTAACCACAAGCCTCTTGATCAAGCCTTGGCTTTAACTCCACGTGAACCTTGACTTGAGCTAGTCCTCCTCTTGATCAAGCCCACAAGATTGCAACCCACCTGTGTTGACTTTCACTCCCTCTCTCTCTTCCTTTTCTCAAAGCCCTAAGAATTTCCAAAATCTCCAAGTGATCTCACGTGAACCCCCTTGGCCCTATTTATAGGCCAAGGGTGGTACTTTGGATCGATGTTGGATCCTTGGATCCAACCCGATCCAATCTCTAGTGGGACTTGGATCTGGATCTTTTAGTTCAGATCCAATCTAAACTTTTTTTTTGAGTCATTCTTTGGTGCATGAAATAGACGGTTTTTGAGTGGGCCCCGGTTCCTCGGTGACCCGATTTTAGGCTGGGTTTTTCTCAGTCCTTTTGACCCTCCAATTTCTCAGACTTTTGGTTTTGATCTATCTGGTCCCATCTTGGGCTTATTTTTGATGAGGTTGATCTCGGATAGCCAAAAAGGAACTTTTCCTATGTGGGGTGCTTTTCCTAGGCATGATCATGCATGAATGATTTTTGAATGCATGCATGAGTGAGCGGGGTGAGCTTTTGGGAGAGTTTATTTCGGGGTTTTTGAGCCTAAAGAGAGCCTTTTGAGGCCGACTGCTCCAAGCAGGTTTTATCCCATGTCTTTTTGATATTCTTGGGTTTTTGAGACCGGAGAGAGTCTTTTAAGGTTGACTACTCCAAGCAGGTTTTATCCCATGTCTTTTTGACATTCTTGGGTTTTTTGAGCCTGGAGAGAGCCTTTTGAGGCTGACTGCTCCAAGCAAGTTTTATCCCATGTCTTTTTGACATTCTTTTTCAAAATGAACTCCTTTTATCTTCCATAAAAAAGGACTTCCAATTCTTCATACTTCTCTTTATTCGAGTTTCAACACCTACTACTTTGTAGAGGTTTTTGATAGAAATTTTTAGAAAACATTTCAAAGTTCCATTTCCCACAAAACAAAGTCTAATTCTCAAACAAAATAAAATCCAAATAAGTAGATTCTATTCATACTTTAGGATTTTCATAGTTGAACCTTTTTCCATTGGGATAAGCTGCAGGGATATGGGGAAGAGTTACCACGGTCCCTTCTGAAGCGTCCCGTGGTTTTAGGCAAAGAGTCGGAAAATTCGTTCTTTTGAGCTTTGGCTTTTCTTTTTCTTTTTTTCTTTTTCAAGAGAAGACCTCTTTTGAAGAAGTTTTTGTATTCCCTTTTTTTCGGGAAAGACTTCTTTTTTGAAGAGTTTTTGCATTCTCTTTTCTTTTTCCTTTCTTCTTTTAAAAAGAAGACTCTTTTTTTTAAGAAGTTTTTGTATTCTCTTTGTCTTTTCTTTTTCTTTTGAACATTGCCAATTTTTCTTTTTGGAGGGAGAAGTAAAATGGGTGGAAAGCTTATCCCTTTGGTTACTCGATTCAACCGAGATCGTCTCATTTCTTAATAGCATCTGCCATTTGAAAATATTTTGCTATTTTGAACAGGGATCCATTTTGTAAGCTAAGGATTTTTGAAATGTCACCAATTTATTTTTGAAAACTCTACTTTTTGTAAAGCATCAGTTCCTTCATTTGGGGTCATATAATCAACTTTGATCCTTCTTTCAAGAAGTTTTAAAAGAGCTCAATTTTAAAATCTTTTCGAAAGAATTTAACATAGACCCTTTCGAGTATTGGGCATTTTCGAGATCTACTAAATTTCTACCCACAATATCAATATATCAACCTGTATTATTGATTTTTCTTGGCCCTTTTTACGACATGGGGATATTCCTACTCGGGCTGCCACCTTTTTGGGCTTCTTTGGGTGAATGAGGTGTGATATGCACTCCATGTGATTCAATGGAAATACATGCTTTATGAAATAATGAAAATATGAACTGTATTCCACATGATATGATGGATATACATGTTTTATGAAATTGATTCTCCATAGAAGGTGTCTAGGAGATGCATTTTTAATGACCCTAGTTTGATGGAGATGAATGATTCACACGGCCACATGGTGAAGGGCCATAGTTTTTTCAAAGGGAATTCTAGGTGGACGATGGGATGACATGTCCATGCACTTGACACTTATGACATTTCTAACATGATCATGACACTTTTTGCTTAAGGATGGAAAAATATAACCAACCCTAAGTGATCTTCATGGCCATCATATTTGAATTGACATGATCCCCACATTTTCCATCGTGGGACTCATGTATTTATCCTAACCATATCAAGGTTTTCATATCAACAAGATGCTTAAAATTTTTCTTTCCAAAGTCATATGTAGGGTTAAAATTGTTCCAAAACTTGATCCTTTTAAAGAAGCAAATTCGGGAAATCCTCTCTTTCTAAAATTTTTCTTGGGAGTTATGAAGATGATTTCGATACCTGCCCCTTGATCAAAATATATTTTCCATGCTTGATTTTCCTTGAAACAATCTGTCCAAGCATGGTTTTTGAAATTCATTTGGAAAATACTCTTTCATGGGGCATTTGATCAATTATGGGGAATGTGTCTCAAAGAGGCACTTCAGCCACACGATGTAGGGCTTGTCTCTTAATGGAGTCTTGAGGATGAACTCATATTCCATTGAAAGGGGCTGTCATTTATCTTGCCTACCCATTAAGATAGGTTTTCAAATAAGTGCTTGAATGAATCAACATTATTCCCTTTTCATTTACATGGGAAATAATGGCTCGAATTTGGAAGCCTATACCAAGGCTAAGCACGATTTCTCTATTGGCTTGATGATTTCTTTCACATGCCAATAGAGTTTTTGAAATGTATGGCACACTTTCTATGGATATCATCTTCATATTGATCGAGTAAAGCACCCAATGCATTCACATGAATTGTAATGCTTTGGAGGTTTTTTGAAAATTTTGGAGGATACATCATGATCTTTTTAAGATCTTTTGGAAATCATTATTTAAATTTTAACCCTTTTTTGAAAGTTTTATTGAGAGATTTAGCATCTTTTTGGCATTTTTGGAATCAACCTCGAAGGTTTTGGATTTGCTTCATATGGAGATATGCCTATGATGACTCGATACTTAGAGGATCGACTCTCATGCCCCTTTTGGCTTGACATAAACTCGAGTTCTAAGATGATGTCTAGACCCGATGTTGTTTATTCAAATATATGATTTTCAAAATGCAATGCATGATGCTTATGTATGCATGCACACACACTATGGTTTAGACTTACTTCTAAAAATCCCTAAATTTTTCAAGTCAAGGATTTTACGAAATTTAGGAAAGCTCGGAGGTGATCTTCCTCCTTGCTTTGATGGTTCTCAAGCATTTTAATTTTGAGGAAGCTTTGGGCAAGAGAGAGGTATACATGACCAGCATTGGAGGATTTTTGGGTTTGGGAGTATATACAATTTTGGAAAGTATTTTGAAATTCGGCTTTGTACATGGCCATTTTTTTTGGAATTTTTGAAAATTTTCAATTTTTTTGTTTTTTTCGAAATACAAATTCAATAATCAAATATAAAGACTTTCTTTTTGAAAACTTTTTCCCAAATAAAGAATGGGGGAATGAAACAGATTTCTTTTTGAAATTTTCAGATTTTTCAAATGTTTTTTTGGAATTTTGAAGGTTTTCAAATTTTTTTTTGGTTTTTGGGAATATCTAATTTTTTTGGTTTTTTGAAAAGGAAGGCTCTTCTCTTGAACCTACAAATAAAACTTCATGAATTAGACTCTAATAAATAGGTCTAAGCCATGGGTTTCGGTTTTAGTGGGTTCTAAGGGCACCCTTGACCCAAGTGGTCTTAGGTGGTGGCTCAAGGGGTATGGGTGGGCTGTAGCCCAATCCATATCGACTTGGGTTGGCTTTGGGTAGGCTGGGTTTTAGCCTACCTTATTTCTGGCTCCTAGGCCCTTGTAGGGTTTATATCCCATGTTTAAGATCATGTTCCAAGGCTTTTTGAATTTTAAAAAGGTTTTATAAAGTTCATGTCCTTGGAATATAGAATTGTCTATATCATGGGTATATACCCATTTTATTTTTGACTTTGGGAGTTTGGATTTTGGGGTGGTGGAAGACTTGGGCTTCCACACGACCTTGGGTTGGAGATATGGTTTTCAAGGGAAGCCATGCTCGGTCCCTTGAGGGTTTTTGGATGTTTTGGGGAATTGGGTTCATTCATGGTAGGGATTCCTAGGATGTTGATGCATGCCTTAGGATCTACTATATTTCAAACCTTTTTTTTGTTTTTGTCTTTGAAATTCTTTTTTATGGTGCGGGACATTTGGCGCACCTTGAAAATCCTCTTTTTTGGGCATATTTTGTGGGTTTGTGGGTGCATGAGTGTGATTCAATGCATTCGATGACCCTATTTCGAGAGAAGAGTTTAGAGGAGGATGGGTTTCAGGCATACCTCTTTCCGACTTGTCTACCTTTTTGTAGTGAGAGCAAGCCTTGTCCCTAGGTGACTCTATTTTGAACTCCCGTTGTTTTTCGAGACGTTCCTTTTCAAATCCTACCTTTGTGTGACTCTCGTCTTTTTGTGGGGTGTGGATTTTGTGTCCCACTTTGTTTGTGTGCCCTGAATCAAGGATTTCAAAGTTTTGTTTTTCAATTTTTTTGTCTTTTTGGAAATTTCCAGATTTTTTTGGCTTTTTGAAATATAAAAATCTTTTTTTGGTTTTTCTTTGGAAGTTGGAAAGCTTGGAGGCATGGGAATGGATGATTTTATCCACCTTTGGGTTTCATCTTTAACCTCATATTCTTCGTTGAGTTTAAGATCGATTTTCCTTTCATGATCTTTATGTGCTCGAGATGAGCTGCTATGTGATCGATGTACTTTAATCTCATGAGTTAAAGCGTCCATCTTTCTAAAAATTTCTTTGATAGCAGCTAGCTCTTCTTGGGCTTTAGATGTTTTGAAAACCTGCTTTGAGTTACTTGATGAGGATTTCCTTGGCTTTTCATTCATTTCTTGTAAAACTTTTGGTGCACAAATTTTTTAAAACACTTTTTTTGAAAGATTTGAAGTTCTACTTGTTTGTTTTAAAGTTCGCTTAAGACCCGAGTCCCACCGGGCGTGCCAATTCTGTAAACATGAAAATTTCCACTCCCAAGTTATAAAACTCGAAGTAAACTTTTTCGTGCCTACGTTTGCGTGAGTGTGTCAGCTAGCTTACTCAAACTAGCGAAGGTTTTTGAAATGATTTTCTGACTTTGGCGATTGTAGGCAAGCAAACTCTTTTCACTTTAAACCTTCTTGAACCGATGCTCAAAAGTCGGTTTAAGCGCTTAAAAACTTCAATTTTCAAATAAGTTTTTACTTCAAATGATAAGTGTTTTGACGAATTCGGTTCGTGTACTCTTTGCAAATTTTATTACGAGGTTGGGCATCCCTAAATTTCTTGCAAGTTTTATTTGTTTAGGCCTGATGTGTGTGTGGAATGTATGGCTTAATTTTAGCATGGTTTGAGCAACTGTTCGAGGGCTTTGGACGTGATGAGCGAATGTCAGAAATCTTTGTAGATTTTTGAGAACGATGATGCAAACTCACCCGAATTGAAACTTGCACCCACTCTACTTTCACGAAAGTAAACTCACGCGAATTTAAATGCTTTCACTCTACTTTCACAAAAGTAAACTCACACGAATTTAAGTGCAGCCACTCTACTTTCACGAAAGTAAACTCATGCAAATTGAAGTGCAGCCGCTCTGCTTACGCGAAAGTAAACTCACGTAAATTGAAGTGCTTTCACTCTACTTTCACGAAAGTAAACTCACGTAAATTGAAGTGCAACCACTCTACTTACACGAAAGTAAACTCACGCAAATTTAAAGTGCAACCCCTCGACTTACACAAAAGTAAAACTCACGCTAAATGAAATATGTATACTTGCTTAAGAACAAAAGGGGTTCGAAGTATTGAATGTTTATAATGTATATTGAGGTAGAGAGCGGAAAGGCTCAAGTGCATGTGAGTGTAAAGAGCGAAAAGGCTCAAGTGCTCGTAGGTGTGATCGTGTTCATCCACTTATATTACAATATGGGGGGAGGCTTTGCTCCATTACTACAACCCTGTTCCGAATTGAACTTAAGGGAAAAAACAGTTTTAAAATCAAAATTTAAAAAAACTTACAACTTTCCCTTCAACCTGGGGCTCAAGTGCTCATGGGTTTGCTTGGTTCGCTCAAGCCCACTTTGTTGCAGCCGTGAGCTAGGTCAAGTCAAGTCCTCCACTTGGTGTAGTTTGGCCAAGTCAAGTCTGCCGTGAGCTAGGTCGATCCCAAAGGTGTAGTCACCCTAGCCATCCAGGTTCAACCCCAAGGCGCGGTTTGGTGCTTGGGTTCAACCCTAGTTGCAGGTACAAGGTGGGTTCGGTCCTAGGTTGCAGCCAGTCCAAGGGTGCAGTCAGCCCAAGGTTGTAGTTGTGTGGTTCAACTCCATGTGGGTGTAGTGCAAGATGCAGGTGGCTCGGTTCAGGTGGTCAGTCGGGTCCTCCTTGGTGCAGGTGGTTCGGCCAAGTCAAGCCAGTCGTGAGCTAGGCCAGGTTCAACCCCAAGTTGGGTTCGACCCAAGGTTGCAGTCAAGCCTCCAAGGTGGTTCGGCCAAGTGGTGCAACCCAAGGTTCGGTCAAGTGGTGCAGCTCAAGGGTTCGGCTAGGTGCAACTCAAGCGTTTGGCCCAAGGTTGCAGTCAAGCCTCCAAGGTGGTTCGATCAAGTGGTGCAGCCCAAGGTTCTTCAAGTGGGTGTGTCCAGCACAAGGTCAAGGTGGGTTCGGTGCTTGGGTTCAGTCCAAGATGGGTTCGGCGCAAGGTTGTAGTTTGGTAAGTTCGGCCAGGTGCAACCGGCCCTTCAACGTGGGGGTCAAGGGCTAGCCCACGGTTTGGGCTTGGTGTTCGGTTAAGTCCGCCCCAAACCTAGCCGAGTTCGAGCCTTCCTTGGGTCAACACACCACCTTTGTTGCAGCCATACTAGGTTTAGGCACTCACCTCAAGCCTTGACTCCACCTTGTTGCAGCCGTGAACTCCCTTGGCCCTTCTTTGACTTGACTTTGTTAACCACAAGCCTCTTGATCAAGCCTTGGCTTAAACTCCACGTGAACCTCGACTTGAGCTAGTCCTCCTCTTGATCAAGCCCACAAGATTGCAACCCACCTTTGTTGACTTTCACTCTCTCTCTCTCTTCCTTTTCCCAAAGCCCCAAGAATTTCCAAAATCTCCAAGTGATCTCACGTGAACCCCCTTGGCCCTATTTATAAGCCAAGGGTGGTACTTTGGATCGGGGTTGGATCCTTGGATCCAACCTGATCCAATCTCCAATGGGACTTGGATCTGAATCTTTTAGTCCAGATCCAATCCAAACTTTTCTTTTTGAGTCATTCTTTGGTGCATGAAACAAACGGTTTTTGAGTGGGCCCTGATTCCTCGATGACCCGATTTTAGGTTGAGTTTTTCTGAGTCCTTTTGACCGGCCAATTTCTCACTTTCAGGACTTTTTGACATTTGGTTTTGATCTGTCTGGTCCCATCTTGGGCTTGTTTTTGATGAGGTCGATCTCGGATTTTCCAACAGACTCAAATTTTCGTTTTGATAGGCCCGACATTTGATTTCTGACGGCTTCATCTGGGTCTTAGTTTCATTTTGTACTTTTGGAGCTGAATTTGATTTTTGAAATGGACACCGGGTTCGATCCTCCGTCTTGCTTTTATCTGGATAGGTTGGGCCTTCCTTCTTTTCTCGATTTGATCTTGAGCTGGCTTTTTGGAATTCAGGAGCTTTTGAAAAACATGAAAATTTTGGGTGTTTACAAGCTACATCACATGGGAGAGTGTCAAAGCGTGAGAAGCATAATGCCATACTAGATGAGGATCAAGTAAGATCAAGCATTTAGGATGAGACTACACCAAACATTTAGGACTTTATGAAAGTAGCACCCTTCCAGTTGTTAAACATGATGCAATGCATGCTGAGAGTCTACCACATTTGAGAGTTTTGTACATGGAGGTGCGCATTAAAGACTAAAGATGGTAAACACCTAAGTGTAAAGGATAGTAAAAGTTGTTAGGTTAATTTGGATGTACATTGGTTGTTGGAGTGACACCTTGACTTTGTTGTGATTGACTTGGATGATTATTATACCTTGTGTACTTCTTCTTGAAGGAGACACATGCCATGGTGGTACATCTTGGAGGTCTCACGATCTCTAATGAGAGCAAACCTAGGTTTGTGCCTGGTTGCGTCCTAAGGAAGGCCACCGAGAGACTAGGGAGAGCTTTCCTAGTCTAGTAAGGGTGATTATGATGTACTTGATAGCCTCGAAGTTGGGTTTGAGTGATTGAGGATACTCTATAGTAGAGATAGTTGAGCAAGAGCAAATGTCATAGAGTGATGACAATGTGGTGCTGATTGTAGTTAAGAAGTCGATCATACCTAACTTTGAGAGAGGGGGAGAGAATTACCGCAAGACACTATTTAAATTCCGTTAGCAACACCATGCAATTCATATGACACATGGATTCAGACTTCAAGGCACGATACTTTATTTAAATTTGATTTGGTTTAGAGTCTAGATCACAATTTAGGTAGTGTATTTGAATTTGGATCCAAATTAGTTTGGATCCGCATTAGTGTCATTGTGTTACATTTGGAGTGTCCATGGTAAGTATCTATTTTCAGTTAGTACTATATCATAGTGTCCGTGTAAGTGAACTATCCCTTGCGGCGGGATCACCATTTGGCATGGTTGCAATGAAAGAGGTAAAGTTAAAAACTTTTGTTGATTCTAAGACCTTTATCATTTCATGCTTGTTGTGGCCGCTACCAAAATTTTATATATTGCCTTCTCAAGGGCCTTTGATTGTTATAGCACTCCACCATTCGATGTGACCCCAAGTTGTACATGAGAAACTATCATTGGAAACCTCATGGGCAAGCAAATTTTTATGGTGGAGGCTATTTCAACCTCTTCATTCAACTAAACCCAAGAGAAGCCTATCCTAAGTATGGGATAGCATAAGAGTTATTAAGACAAGTATCCTTGATCTTTTAGGGCGAGATTTCTTTTGAAACGAGGGTTTTCATACTGTTGTATAAATCCTTTGAGGTTTTGGTTCAAACTATTGATGGGGCTATGCAATTTTAATTTCTTGAAACAATGTGGGTTGGACTACTTTTTATGTACAAAAGTAGACCCATGGGCCTTCTTTTCATAGTGGGGAGTGGGGCGATGTTTCAAAAGCAACTTGTAAAATAACTGCAATCCCAGTACGATAGGCCTTGGCCTTGCTATCAAACGCCACTAGAAGGAGCTCTAGTCATGATTGAAGTCGATTGCTGAACATAGTGCTTGGTTGGGATGAGTAGGTGTCCAATATGTTGACTCTTGGAAACAATGTGGCATTTACAAATGGATAAATCTTTCCCAACTAATTTCTACTTGACTTGAGCATGTTTTTTTAACTTCTTAGTGTTTTGATCTATTAACAGCAATTCCTTCATTTTTTAAGTGCCCTTATGATTTCCATGCCTTCACAAGTTTGCCCCATAATACTCTCGATGATGAAAGGCTCACCTCCTTGGCGTCTCTTCTGTTTGATTAATGCCCAAATAACATCCAACAAGGTTTGGTCGATATCTATATTTATAGAGCAGGAGATGTCACTTTTGATGAACATGTCACTTTTTTTATCTTTTGGTTTTATAGCTTTCTAGGTCGTTCAAGTGAAGTATTAATGTCTTAGAAATTTATCCCCATCATCCAATTGACTGTTCTCATAGCTCTTTAGGTCCTTCCACCATAATATTAACTCTTCCTCTACCGACGTTCTAATAGGGACCAACTTAGTACCACCCATGCACCTTGATGGTTCTTTCAATAGTGGATACACCTATATCTCCTTAACTTTGGAAACCTTACCTTCCTAAGAAACCTACCCGAGCTCCGAGTAGGAGAATCATTTTTAAGAGGATCCTATGCACCTTGATGGTTCCTTTAGTGGTGAATACACGTATATCTCCTTGACTTTGAAAACCTTACCTTCCTGAGTAACTTAACTGAGCTCTGAGTAGGAGAATCATTTTTAACAGTGATCCTCTTTTAAATAATTGATGACGCCTAGCTATTCCCTCTAAAGTATAGTGACCTCACTATTAGATGTATAATTGAGAATCTTGGCGAGTTGGCCTCAGTAACCGATCGTGATTAGCGATGGTTTGTTGGGGATCTTATGCGAATTTGATGAATGGTGGTTGCCACCCACCCCTAAGATGCCTCAAGCTGGATCAAGTTTATTGGGTACCCTACCTTCTACTCTATTCAAGTTGATTAGGTTGCTACCCAAGCACTAGAGGACCAGTAGGGGGATGGCAAAGCAAAGTTTCTATATTGGTAAAGAATCTTTATTTTTGAGGTCCTTCTTTTGCTCTATATGTTTTCTTATAGAATGTTATCATCATCACTATCGATTTTCCTATGAAATAAGCATTCTAAAGGAGAAAAGGGCGGAGAAAGAGGGGGAAGAGGGAAGAGAAGGAAGGGGAGAAAAAGGAGGAAGAAGGGAAAGAGGAGGATGCCCTTTTAATACTTTAACATTGAGGAAGAGATAATCAACTGATGGCACATTCATGTCACTTTCACTTATTTTGTTTCGTGGTTACTTTTATATAGAAAGTAGATCTTCCCAAGGTCGATCCCATGGTCATCCCCAAAGATTCTCTAAAAGATAGGGATGCCTTACTGACCATCATTGAGAAGGCTAATGATATTGAGTTTCCTAAGGTCGACCATCTGTGCAACCTAGTTGGTGCGAGCTCCTCTCCTTAGGAGGACCAACAAAATCTAGTGAGGTTCTGAAATTGAGATTATTCAATTGATCTCTTAAGGATCATAATGAGCTAGTAGTTAGTGTTGGGCCCCTATCCTTCGCTGTACTGCAAATGTATGAAGTGGTGGCAATAAAGATATCCCACTCCAGATCAAGAGTGGTGACAAAAAGGAACCGACAATTCCAACTTGAAGGGATCATAGATGGTTACATACTATGGGAAAGAATTGCTCTAGAGCAAAGTTCTAGCACCCATGGGGGACATCTTATTACAATTGTGTCTTGTCTTCTATGGGGGTGCAAGACACCATACGAAAGGGAACAATCAAACACGCATCAATTAGAATAGTTGGAATACGAGAGAAAGGTTTAATGTTTGTGATGAGCTTCTTCTTTACTAGCCTCAAATATCAATCCTTAACTACTTTTAAAATCATGCCACTTACAATACTTGTCTATTTTTTAACCTCTTACATAGATGAGACATAATGACCTTAAGATAGTTTTTTATGTTGATCAAGGACATTGAAGATCGAACCTACTTTGGAGATATGAAAGAGGTAAGGTTCTTTACTGCTTGATGTCTTCTTACTATTTGGAGCCTTCAAGGCTAAGCATGTGGAGGATTTCTTATCAACTTGATTGACATGATGTCAAGAGACTCGATTTCCTCAATATATGATTCTTGTATGGTTTCCTCGATATAGAAACTTATGCATTGTCCCAGGGATTTTGAAATACTTCTTCCCGTCTAGGATTTTGTATGTCAAGGAAACCAATAGTGCATTTGACCTTAGCAACCCTGTTGGTCAGTTGGGCAATATGAGACAATAGTTGTCAGCTAGCCAATTTTTTTTTTCTAGTAACAGGTAATTTCTTGCCAAGGTTGCATAATGAGTATCACTAAATTAGGTCAACATATTATAGAACCTTTTCAAGAAATCTCCGACTTCTTGCCTTACTTCTGTTGGAGATTCAACAAATCATTTAGCATATACTGAGACCAATTCTTTTTATATAAGGCCATTCTATACGTCTTCCCATATCTGAATCGATATCAGGCATCTCTTTGCTAGTGAAGGATAAGATAAACAACCATAGGTTGTGATATTCATCCTCTCCAAGTTCTTTATATTTCAAAATGAATGGTAACGATGCTTCTTGAGGTTGAACCCTCTAGGAAAAGGGTCACCCATATATAATGTTTGGATAAAGTTTTTGATCTACTTCAACCTGGGATAAGGTATTGCATACCAAGTCGATTATCCCCTCTATGTGCAAAAGTGTATGGTGTGCACAGGGAGGTGGTTGTTGCACTCAATTAGTAAAAGATAATTCTAGTAATTTTCTATTCGAGGAGGAAAAGGTTGCACATGTAGAATAAGATGGTTAATGATGGCAGGAAGAATTGGTTGAGCTGGGGATTAGAATTGTTACCTACTGGTAAGATTGATTGAACCGATAGATTTGCACCCTCCCAGACAACTGATGGGCTACCACTAGAAGGATTCTACTGATTGGCTCCTATTGTTGCTGACATATATAAGTAATATCTTGTATTTGGATATACTGAGGGAAATCCAGTGTAAGGTTTCTAGTTTGTTACTGAATTGAAAGTCATCGGTTGTAGTCTAGGAGTTGTAGGCATTAGATAGACTCCATATGATGGTTGAAAGGGTTGTACTATAGTGACAGTATTGAGGTAGCCTAACGAAAGGTTGGAAGGTAATCGGTGTCTTCTTTTGCATCGGATGCCTTTGAGCTATGTTACCATAACTATACAGGAGGTTCGAGTGTTTGGAGGACTTAAACTCAAGTGAATATTCCAAATGTTGGAATCCCATTGAAACATTTTATTATCGAGCACAAGCACTTGCTCGTTTGGTCCTTTGTTTTCTCAAGATAGCCAACTTGATAGCGGCCATTACCTGACATCAACTCTCATATGTCCATCCGACATGGAGGAGTTAAATTAATCTCTGAAAATTGGTCTGACTTGCCCTAGACCAGTCACTTCATGAAAATATTATCAGAATCCAACTTGGTCCTCGCCAAAGAGTTTCCGCCTGGTGTTCAAAGTCGATCCTTGTTGATCATCCGGATTCGAGCATCTCCTTCCATAGGGGTACCAATGTTGGGAGCGCTAAATAAAATTGGAGGATTATTTGTTGTTAGAAGCATTCGCCGATAAAGGAGAAAAATAGCGTTTGTCAAGGAAGATGGGTCTCATTGGGTGTGCAGGAAAGGTGTTAACTCTCATAAGGTGCACCTTAAATTGACATGAAATCCTGCTTAGGTCACCTGTTTCTAGGAACCGAGTAACGAATTCACGAGTTGGGCACTTGCCTCCATCCTTGAGAGGCATTTATAGACTTCAGGCGATTTTGTGGCTCCTTGGGTACTTACATGCCCTTGGTGAATCTAAGTAATGTTTCCCATTCAGGTTTATATGCATACTTTTTTCTTTTAGATACAAAAACTGTTCAACTTTTGCTTCATGCCTCAGTATGTTTGTGACCATATGTACTTCTTGGAAGAATATAGTTAGGAGTGTAAAGCCTTATGCATATCTAGACGTACGTGTTAGTTTTTGCTTACATTTCTTATGGCAAGGTTGCATTGAAATGTTCCGTGGGGGGCGTTTTCCATTCCGGAACATACCAAAACAGGATTCGCTTTCGAAACGTTGACCAAACATTTCGGCTTCACTTGCGCCTGATGCCTATTATGCATTAGGTTCCTTGTTCGAATTGGAGTAGTTTCAACGTTCAAGTAACTTGTCCGTGTCTATTTTTTTTTAATCTTTTATCAATACATATTTATAAATATAATATGTCTTTGTATATATACTTATATGTTATATATCTCTATAAAAAATATTTATATATACATTTTGCACCATATATTTATTTTTCTTACTTGTATATATACCTACAGATATATGTATATATATTATATAATACTTATATACCTCGGAAATTTAATTAGACATATATTTTACATAGTGTTGTATCCTACTAATTTTTTGAGATTTGTCGTCTCTTGTCCTGTTTCCGTTCCACTGCAACATAACTTGTCATCACAAAAAAGAAAGAAAGTCGTGCTGTTTGTCCGCGATGTGAAGATAATTCTCAAGAAAATGAGAATTTTGCTGATAAGATCTCAGAAACACACGATCTTGAACCTACCAATTGAATTCTTGGTTTTATGTCAACCCCTCCAAGAGATTTTTTCTATGTTTGTACCTACACGGAAATCCAAAACCACCTGAAATGGTTGGAAATCTTAACTGAAACTGAGGATATAAGCTGGAGTTTTATGTCCTCTTAATTATGTTAGATGCATAAAAGACGAGGATGAAAAAATTCTAGTAGCAAATGATGATATAAGAAATAGATGGAAAACTATTTTTATAATCTTTTTAATGAAAATAAAGATGTTAGTATTAGTTTAGGAGATTTAGCCAAGTCGAAAAGTATATAAACCACAATTTCTACCGACATATTCAAAAGAATGAAGTCAAAGAGGCTCTTAAACATATGAAGAGTGGTAAATCGGTAGGACCAGATAATATTCCTATAGAAGTTTGGAAAATACTAGGAGAAATAGGAATCACTTGGCTCACAAGACTATTTAATGAAATATAGAAAAACCAAAAGATGCCCGAGGAATGGAGAGTAAATACACTTATACCCATATATTAGAACAAGGGAGACATTCAAAATTGTGCGAATTATCGAGGTATCAAGTTAATGAGTCATACTATGAAATTATGGGAAAGAATTATCGAACGTAGGTTAAGACAAGTATCAAGTACAACAGAGAACCAATTTGGATTTATGCCAGGCAGATCTACTATTGAAGCGATTCACCTTTTGAGACGTCTTATGGAACATTTTAGAGCAAAAAAGAAAGACCTTCACATGATATTTATTGATCTAGAAAAAACTTATGATAGGGTACCGAGGGAGGTTCTTTGGAGAACTTTGGAAAAAAGAGGTATCCCATTGACATATATTAACCTTATAAGAGACATATATGATGGTGCAAAAAACATGTGTGAGGACTCATGAAGGAATGATTGACTTCTTTGAAGTTAATATTGGGTTACATCAAGGATCAACTTTAAGTCCATACTTATTTATAATGGTGATGGATGAGTTAATAAAACATATTCAAGATGAAGTACCTTGGTGTATGTTATTTGCAGATGACATTGTATTAGTGGAGGAGTCTAAGGAAAAAGTTAATAGAAAATTGGAACTATGGAAAGAAACATTAGAAAGGAAAGGCCTCCGACTTAGTAGAACAAAGACAGAATATATGGAATGTAAGTTTGATCTTTTGGCTACTTCAGAGGACATAGAAATTAAAATTGGCACACATTGCATTCCCCAAAAGGAAAGTTTTAAATACCTATGGTCAATTTTTCAAAGTGATGGAAGAATTGCTGGAGATGTTACACATAGAATTAATGTTGGTTGGTTAAAATGGAGAGGAGCATCAGGTATTCTTTGTGATAAGAAGGTACCATTAAAATTAAAAGGTAAATATTATAGAGCAGCGATTAAGCCTACCATGTTTTATGGTTCTGAGTGTTGGGCAGTTAATCATCAACATGTACAAAAGATGTCGGTGATAGAAATGATGATGTTGAGATGGATGAGTGCTCATACAAGAAAAGACCATATACATTATGAGGTTATTAGAAACAAATTAGGAGTGACACCAATAGAGGATAAAATGAGAGAACATCGTTTATGATGGTTTGGACATATAGAAAGAAGATCAAAAGAAGAACCTATAAGAAGGTTAGAAAAACTAAATTTGGAAAGTATTAAAAGAGGTAGAGGACAACCACAAAAGTGTTGGAAAGAAACAATAAAGAATGATCTAGCTTATTGGGAGTTAACTGCTAACATGGCACACGATAGGGATCTGTAGAAACAAAGAATCCATGTAGCCGACCCCGTCTAGTATGGGAAAAGGCTTAGTTGTTGTTGTTGTTGTTTCCTGAAATCCGTATCAATTCGAATGCACTCTTACTTATTCAACTTTATCTAATGTTATGTCAATAAGATATATGTTAGGAGACGAATATGAGATTTTTAGTTACAGATATTCTTGGTCGAAAGCAAGTATATCCAGCTAGATTGTATATACTACAATGTATCATTTTTTTTTAATAGATTTCTTCCGAGAATACTGTTTTTACTCCAGTCGAATAAGGGTTGTTGCTATACATTAAGAGAGCAGGAATAAATGATATTGCCCGACATTTTTACTAGAAGGTTCCTCATCCGTCTGCAAAAATCCAAAGAAATAATGTAAATTCTTTCTAAATTGCTGAAACAGGTGGGAATGATCCTTAGCAGCAGGTTGATGTAACAGCATGTAGCTTAAAACGCAGCGCGGAATCGAGGTCATCCAGATAGGATAGGACTGTGATGCAAGGGTATAATGGCAGTAAAGAGCTAGAGCAAAAAACGTTATGTCTAGACAGCATATTCACTTAAAGTGCTTTTTATGCATATGTACGTCATTGCTGGACATGCATACAATTAGTTGAGGTTCATGCAGATTCCACAATGGAAGTGGCATTAATGATAGTGCTCGATATGGGCAACTTTTAAACAAGTTGTGCTATGAGAAATAATGCTTATTTTCTATCAAGCAGACAATTCTACTTGCCAGCGTGTCGTGTTCTCTTGTCATCTAATGCATATAGGAAATTCTACAAGAACGTGACGTATCACGTCATTACAATGTGCCCTGGTGATATATATGCTATCTTGTGATGAACATCAGAGTCGTTTCTTAGAGTAGATATTCATGACACAAAGGTCGACCAGGAACAACTTTGTTGGAACACGACGCGGAACAAATTCAGCAGAGCAAGCTGATGATCCCATTAATTTCCATTATGTGGTGGATCATTACGTGGATATAACTGTGTCAGTGGGTTCTTATTGTCAAACACTAAAAGTATCATTTAACTTTTTCCATCAGTGTTTTGGTGAATCCGTCTTTCATCGGTTTCGTTTTGGCTATATATATATATATAGATAGATAGATAGAGAGAGAGAGAGAGAGAGAGAGAAGGGAACCTGATTAATATATATATATATATATATATATATGTCCAGAATTTTTATTTTAGGGAACTACAAGACATTTGCAAACGTCAGGATCATATCGTCTCGGGCACGTGCATCATCAAATTATTGTTGTACATCGCTATACTAATTTTCCTTTTCTAATTAAATGGACTTCATACATAAAGTTGACCGGTTTCGGTAAACTGAAACTGCCAATTCTAAACAAGCAGTTCTGATTACCCCATAACCTGGAATGATAACTCAACTGCCTTGAAGACTGGTTCTGGTGTTCATGGCAGTTCTTGAGTTGTTCTAAGGCTGATTCTGGGGTCATTCAAGGCGGTTTTGTTGCTGGTTTTTGGATTTTTTTATTTTCTCATCCGTTAAATATAATAAATTTGAATATACATGGAAGACAGTAGATTAATACATTTACAATCAAACACATGAGAAAAATAAAATGAAAAAACAGCTTAACCTTAATTCAATTACTCTTGAATTAAACCTCTTATATGTCCTCTTAGAAGGAGAGGAATCGAAGCCTGCATAATGCTTACCTTATGGTAAGAATCCATTACCTAAAGTCTGAACCCTATACTTCTTGGTCAATTCCATGCTTGCGTTGTGTTAGTGTCAGTGATGTTTGTATTAGTTACTCTTTCAGTAGTAGTGGTGTCCATGATTTGATTTGGTTCAGTTCTAACCTCAACCTTGAACCAAACCGCTATTCTCGTTTCTCAACTTTTAGATAGCTGTACTTAACCATGCTATGGCCAGAACTGAACCAGAGGTTTGGTTCTAAACTATGGTTCTACTTATTCAAGGGTTTTGCGAAATACAATGTATTATGCTATCAAATCATTTGGATCTAGGGTCTACATTTTAGATGTATATGAGGTTATAAAACTCATAAATATAAACATAAAATTTATCAAAATTTATATCCATATAAGTATATACATGTATGTATATACATCTATCTATATATATTCTCATTTTATATGTATATAGGTTATAAAACTCATATATATAAACTTATAAAGGAGATTTTGGTGCTTGTTTTGTGAAGGCCCTTGCGAAACAAGCCTATACTGCTACAACTGCTATGAGAAAGCTGCTACTGCCCCCAAAAGGTACCCACTACTCCCTTGTGGTGCCTGCCTACCGTGGTTGTTGCTTGCACGGGTGCTTTGGGTACATATTTGCATCTACATGTATATAAATTTTATATGTATATAAATATACATACACACATATATATAATAATGGTTTGGTTCCAACACTAAAACCGTGAATTGAACAACAATGTCCTTTTCCACCTAGAATTCAACCAAACCAAACCGCCAGACATCTAGAACTGAAGCAAACCGAAGCAAACCACCGGTTTGGTCAAGTTCTGGCGATTTAGTTAGGTTTCAGTGGTACTACGAACACCTTTATTTAGTAGTGTAAATATCTTCTATATCAAATTATTTCTTCACGCTCTTGTGTCAGAGTCTTTGTCCAATGGTGTATGTAAGCTATAGCTTCCAATGTCTGAAGTTGTTGTGATGTTCATCCAACAAATTCTCAGTTGCACTAAATACCAACTCCAAAGTAGTAGTTGAGACTAGAACAATAAAGCATCCTTAGTAATTAAAGATAAAATAAGATAAGTAATTTCATACTCTCTCCACCATTTTAAAGTTGTTAAACTTTTCTTGTCCTCGTTATCTTCAAATTCACATGAATCATATGAGCAGCAAGATATACCAAAATTTCCATCAAATCCATGTATTTTGGACACGTTTTGAGAAATATGACAAAAAAACTTACTCACAAAAGGGGAGGATGGATGATTATTGCTGCTTTCTTCTTTTACCTATGAAATAAGATGACAATTTACATAATTATAATCTTGATATAATTGATTAATGGTGGATCTTATATCATTAATTATTCTATTGATATCATTAAAGTCCATCTAAAGAAAGATATGTAGTCAATATCTTTTCTAAGCCATGTAATTTTAATGTAGAGTTTAGAATAGCGAAGACTGATTTAATAAGAGAAAAATCTAATAAAAGATAAAACAACTTATCTATCATGTCCTGCACACATTTAGTCAAGCAAGGACTATTTTGATATGCTAACAGAACCACTACTTTTACAACTTGATAAATTAATAAATAACAGGTTGAATAGTAAACATAAGATAGTATAGTCATAGCATTATTAAAAATCGACAAGCAATCTAATAGACTTACAAAAATCCTTTACTCAAATAAATTCAACTATGCAAAATGAAGATACATAAACTTAGTTAACAAGTTTTTATAGATTATAGTTACAAACAACATTTGGGAAATTTTCTTTGTCTTCTACAAAGTCTTTCAAAAATTAATCAATTTATCCTTAATAGCGGAGTGGACTATGAGAAAATTCCGTGTATCTCTAATGGATTGTATTTCATGTATTAAAATTTTCAAACCATCGCTTACATACAAGTTAATTACATGTTACGAACAATGAATATGAAAACTTTACCACTTAAAATAAGCTGACATCTTTTTTGTGAGTTATAAATAGAACATGTTTTTACAACAACATTAACAAGTTAAAAGGAAAGTACCTTACAAGATAATTGGTATTCTTTAAAATTTGATTTTAGTAAATAATAGATATTTTGTAGTATATAACTTATCGATGCATCAACCCATACAACAACACGTGATGAATATCTATAACTAATTGAAGTGAAAAGTGCAACTAACTCTTGTTTTTTCTCTTTATATAATTTATGTATCTATCTAGTAACCAATTATATAGAAAAAGGATTTGCTAAGGATTGTGTGCATTTTCATGTAACCAAAAAAACTAAGTTTTTATCTAAAGTAAACAGAAGATGTTCTACTAATATAAATTGTGTAAACTTTTATTTTGAATGAAACTATAGTGGAAAAGCTTGATAGAAGTAGATCTATTATCACAAGAACTTTCTTATGGAGAAAATAGGTTTACTTAATGTTTGAACCCACTTTTGTCGGATGTTCCTCCACAACATGGTTTTGTAGTATATTATTACCATCTAAACTTATATCCCTTTGTATAGTAGTTGTATTTCACCTAATTAACAACATATTTATTTTATGATCATATGGTTCTTATAAAATGAATCTTGAAAAGATTTGATCCTTGTGATCTGGCTTTTGTAGGATGTCCTAAGTATGTTGATTATGGTTGTATTTTCAAACCTATGACGGCAAAATGGTCTCCCTCATAAGTAAAGTATTAGTGTAAGTATCCGTACCCATAGTGCTTGCTTAAATGAATGGTCTAGTTAAAGGTCTGTGAGATATGTAATAACTTCCAGCTTCAGCGAAGAATGATTTTTTCACTGTTCTTGAAGCAAGAAGCGTTGTGACCATGGTTTGTTATTGATTTGGGAAAAAAGATTGAAATGATAAAAACTCATAGAGTTGAGGACTTAATATGAGAAAAAAGAGATTGATCAATTGACAAATATATGTATGAAAATATGTATGACAATATGAACATTATGAAATATTAACTATGAAGAGAGATGACAAAGAAGAACATAAAATCCCAAAAACTTGTGAGAGAGAAAGTAGGTAGATAGAGAGAGAAGAGTTATAAAATTGGTGAGTCGTGAGCATATATATTTTGAAATGGGTTGGTGAGATGTGAACGCCACAAAAAACTTATTTATAGATAACCTATTCCGTTCTCAATGTTCAAAATTTGAGAGAGCCATCCAATGTTAGAAGTGGTTGATGAATGGACAGACAAATACTTAAGTATTTTTATTAAAAATATAAATCTTATCTTCAACTCTATATCCATAATTTTTTTTTCAAAACTTTTAATTTTTAACCGGACTCAATCGGGTCTTGTCCACAACTTACAACATTGGCTAATAGTGATGCAAGTCTCTCACCGGATGTCAACCAATCATGTTATGCAGTGGATGCCATTATAACAATTGGATATTGTAAACACCCCAAAATGGGAATGTTTTCAATAAACCCCTGAATTTTGAAAACCAGCTCCCAGCCTTTTGAACTTATAAAACCTCGAAATTTTGAAGTTTTAAACCTTTTTTTCAGAAAATCTTTCAAAGTAAAGGTTTTCAAACCCAAGCCAAAAAAACCCAAGGTTTGTAAAGCAACTCAAACAAACAGGTGAAACCCGATCTAAAAGCAACTCAAGATCGGGTCAAAAAGTGAAGAAGAGGCTAAGCCCGTTCGAATAAAAACATGGCAGAAAATCAAAACTGGCATCCATATCAAAATCAGAATTCAGCTCCAAAATACAAAAAGACGAAGCCAAGACCCCGATGAAGTCATCAAAGATCAAGTCCCAGGCCTGTAAAAACGAAAATCAAATGTTCGTTGGAAAATCCAAGATCGATCTCATCAAATGAAAACTCCAAACGGGACTAGATAGATCAAAACCAAATGACAAACAGTCCTGAAAGTGAGAAATTGGCCAGACAAAAGGACTGGGAAAAACCCAGCCTAAAACAGGTCGCCGAGGAACCGGAGCCCGCTCAGAAACCGTTCGTTTCGTGCATCGAAGAAGGACTGAAAAGGAAATTTTGGATTGGATCTGGACAAAAAAATCTAAATCCAGGTCCATTTGGAGTTTGGATCACATTATATATATATATATATATATATGGTGGTAGCGATAGTTTTGACAGCTCGATGCACTCTTTTCTTCTTTGTCCATTTTTTTAATTTGTAAACCCATAACTAAAAGTCGATGTTGGGTGGTTAAGCTTTATCTTGGAATTACCTTACAATCTTTACAACACGCTCTATCTTTTTTTCTACAAATAAAGTAATCAATTTGTGTTTGTGATAAGCCACTCTTATAAGTAATTAAATATTCATCTCGTTTCTTGAAGATTGTATTGACTATAAAGAAACTCCGCTCATATAAGAGAGCACCCTTGCATTGCCGGTCCCAAGCCCCGATAAAGGAGGAGGGTTGTGGTAGGCTTTCGACAGCCAACGTAAAACTTCATCGGATTTTTATAACATGGATTACAAAAATTATGAGCATTGCTTTGGGGCGTCCCCGCCTAGCGACGTGCTGCAGAGCCCGAATGCAGTAAGAAGTAAGCAAGGGCCACTACATTTTTGCCCGAATGTAGTGAATCAATTGCAGAGAGGGTTCCCACATCATGGACGGGTGTGGGTAAAGAAGTTAGTCCCGCCGCCCGAATGTAGTGAAAAATCTTCAGAGAGGGTCTCCGTATTTTGATTATGGACGGATGCGGGGGGTAAGGAAGCTAGTCCTAGATAATAAGATTCGTATTGGTTCTTGGAATATCAGAACATTATCGGTTAAGCTAATGGAGGTGGTACGTACTATGATTCGGAGAAGGATTCATATTCTATATTTACAAGAGACAAAATGGGATGGAGAAAAAACAAAGGAGATAGAGGATACAAGTTTTAAATTATGGTATTGAGGTAAAGAAAAGGCTCGGAGTTGGTATTATCATAAATAAAGATTTGTTGAAAGAATATGGCACACGATAGGAATATGTGGAAATAAATTATGGTAAAGAAAAGGCTCCGCATTTACATTGTTTCTTTATTGTTGGAAAGAAATAATAAAGAATGATCTAGGTTATTGGGAGTTAACTGCTAACATGGCACACCATAGGGATCTATGGAAACAAAGAATCCATGTAGCCCACTTCAACCTCTTTCTGTTCTGCAGAGAGACTCGCATAATGTGTGTCTGTGGTCTGATCAGGAGAAGGTTTTGCTGAAATTGAATATATTTACTCAGGGCCCAGGGGCACTTTGTATCTCCTGACAATCACTTAATGCTCCAAAAGATATATTGCAAATTCTTAGGATATTTCCATTACGGTTCTCTGTTGATTGCATAGTTAAAGAGCATGTTTCTCATGTATGTTGCTGCACCCTTTCTCCGACTAACTCATATCAGCAATCTTCTGACGAAATGGTTATGCCACAAACTCTATGCTGAATCTATTATAATTTGCTTTGATCATGGCCTTGCCATTCAACATAAGTACAGACTACATTTATCAGTAGTTCGATTGAGAGGTTAGGGATGATAGGTATTATCATAAAGTATTTTTAAAAGTCAGATTTTCATTCACTCAAAATCTAAGCCCATTCATAGTGGAATGACAGGTGAAATTCTTGTCTCCTGATGAATCAATGGTGGATGAGCTTGTCAGTGTACTTAGAGAGAAGAAAATTGGAGTTGTTGCACACTTTTAGATGGATCCAGAAGTGCAAGGTGTTTTAACTGCTGCACAGAAGAAATGGCCACACATCCACATCTCTGACTCGTTGGTTATGGCAGATACTGCTGTAAAGATGGCAAAAGGTGGACCGCCAATTTATCACTGTTCTTGGTGTCGATTTCATGTCTGAAAATGTTCGTGCAATCCTTGATGAAGCTGGTTTTGAAAAGGTATGTCATTGTTAACTCAAATTCTAACTATTTTCTGGTTCATTCTTTTTTGTGCTATTCTTAGTTTCTCTTTCCACCCTTCTCCTCCGGTTTGATTTCATAGGTCTGCTCTCATTTGATAACTTAACAAAGTCAAAAAGTGACTACATATGTCAGGGAGGCCTCTACTGATTGTGTAGGAACAGAAAACGAGTTGAAATGTAGGGTCAGAGAAGGTTTCATAGATGGATATATTGACTCTTCCGGGAACCAGTAAAGTGTAGACCATGTCAAAACCAAGATCAGTCAATATCCTAACAGAAAGCAGTCAATTTTCTCCTAGGATAGCTTCCACCTCTGGTTGTATTGACATATTTTTTCGGCAAGTTGCATGAAATGTATTATGACCCCAACCTGCTGCTCACACCGTGGTGGTGTAATTCTTTTATCATGAAAAATACCGGGTCATTAATGTTACTCTTATGCCATTGACCGATTATGAAATTTGAGAATGTACTATGCACAGCTATTTTGTCATTGTTGCAGATTGAGAGGAAGAGTGGGTTCTGTAAGCAATTTGGATAGTTTCTTGATTAAGATACGCTGTAGCCGTGTCCATATTTGTCATGCACTGTATTTATCAAAGCCATTTATTTGAGCCATAGGTTGCAAACTAAGGAATCATCCAGGTCAACTCAGGTTGGTTGTAAACGGGTCAACTGTCCACCTGTTCCCTGTTTAAGTCATGATTTGCTTTGATCAGCTAGTCACTGAGATTGCTGAGTTTTGATATCCTCTTTCATCATGCATTATTTGATTTTAGTCATACCAGTTAAGTTCATATTCAATTTTATTGATATTTTAGTGATTAGTACCCTGTGATTTGAAGATTTCTGTATGTTTTATAGAAAAAACAGTATTAGATGCAATATTTTGATGCTTTTGTTTGAAAAAATCAATTGTTCACCAGCCCAGCCTAGCCACAAGTCAAACCAGTCACTCATGATTCAATGCAGATCCAATTCTAGGGCTTGCCAACTATCATTTTTTGTTTAATGCACTCAATATGTAATTTTCTCATTTAGTTACTCGTTGAGGATTTGCATTTGTTTGCCTCTCGTTGAATAGGAAAATAAACTTTTCTAAGATGGCTACTTCCATGCAGGTTGGTGTATACAGAATGTCAAATGAAAGGATAGGTTGCTCCTTGGCTGATGCTGCTGCTAAACCTGAATATATGCATTTTTTGGAGGAAGCTTCTAAATCACCTCCTTCACTGCATGTGGTTTACATAAATACAGCATTGCATACAAAGGCATATGCTCGCGAAATTATACCAACAATTACATGCACTTCTTCCAATGTCATACAAACGGTGCTGCAGGTTGGTAGTTTTCTACATCTTTCTATGCAAAGCTCTCAAAGTCATATATTTTACAAGAGTGGCCCTTTATTTACCATTTTCTGATCAGTTTGGAAATGATTTCTTTCTTGGAAACTAACTTGATTTATTTCTTTGAGTTTTCATTTTTTGATCAGTTCAGGAATGATTTTTTCCTGGAAACATAACCTAATTTATGTCTTCTCTTCACTTTCAGGCATTTGCCCAGATTCCTGATCTAAACCTTTGGTACGGTCCTCACTCTTACATGGGTGCAAACATAGCAGAATTGTTCCGCCAAATGGCTTCCATGACAAACAAAGAAATTGCTCAGATACATCCTAAGCATGATAGGAACTCCATACACTCACTGTTACATCGGCTACATTACTATCAAGTGAGCTGTCACTGCACTTAAGGAATAGTTTTTGTGTGCACTGCCTCTGCGCTTAAGTAATAGTTGTTTTGGGCTATCTCTGCACATAAGGAATCATTTTTATTTTCTTTCAGATTATTAGTGGCTGTCCTTTTGGCATAAAATTTCAGCGTTTCTTTTCTCTAGACAGTTCATTTTTATGTTAGTGGTATTGTCAAGTGAGCTGACCCTTGCCTATGAGAGTCTTTGCTGGTTCTTTAGACACATTCCCCTATAATGTCTGTTGTTTTCACTCTCTTTTCTAACTCTCTAGTTTGAACAGTTGAAGTTAGGTATGCATACTGTGAACTTAAAACAATCATTTCCATGGGTAGAACCATGAATATTGCATCAGTTGGGAGACTGTTTTTACAAATGATAAGATTGGCTAAGATGGATGAGCTGATGCACAAAAGAAAACATCGTGTCCTCTCCATATTAAGAACTTAAAATTCAGTCAATATTGGAGGTAAACATAAAACCAACTGTGGATCTCTTAGTTTTGGTGGTTGGTTGGGAGATATTTTCTCAATATGCTATCTCTGTTGGTGTAGAAGAAAAAAAGGAGCAGCATCAGGGCATGGTTGTTGGCTGCCAAGGATAAAAAATGATAGGAAATTAAAGACAGACAACTAGAATTTTGGAGGGGCACCTCTGAGAGTATAATTTAAAAATTACTAAATAAGAGTCAAATTATGAAGTTCAAATCGGTTGAGGAAGCTAGTGGGAGATGCTATCAGGTTAAGATAAGATTTATGATTCAGCAATAGAAAAAAACAGTATTTGGAGTGTGTAATGAAATGAGTATGTACCTGAAGAAGGATAAATAGTAGGGTTTCTGTAAAGCTGATAAAATGGTAAAATATCAATATTGGAAACATGATATGTGATAAAGCTGATGAGACAAGAAACTAGTGATAACAGGGATTTAGGTATATATACAAACTTACCATGGATTCTACAAATTATGATAGGGCTCTGTGGAAACAAAGAATCTATGTAGCCGACCCCATCTAGTATGGGAAAAGGCTTAGTTGTTGTTGTAGAAACTTACAGCATAGGGAAAAGTCACGGACATGATCCAAGTACAACGAATCATGAAAAAGGAAGATCTCTGGATACTTGGATAGAAGTGAGAGTAACATGAAGAGCCATAAGGTGATTAAGTTGATAGCTTTAGAAGGGAGAAACGCGATATTTACTTCAGACAAAGAAATGGTGTTGACATCAATATTGATACATAATTTTCAATTAGTAACAGTTCTCACTTTCTTGTTCTCTTTTTCAATGTAAAATCTTACAGACCATTTGCTGATGCATGCTTTAGTTTGGTAATTTCTACAGATACCTGATCTGCCTAAATGCTTCTGTTCGTTATATTTCCAGTTCTAATTTCTCATTTGGTGTTCATTAATTTAGGATGGAACCTGCATTGTGCATCACCTGTTCAGGAATGAAGTTGTAGAGAGAATAAGAGAAGGTTACTGCGATGCGTTTCTAACGGCTCATTTTGAAGTTCCAGGAGAAATGTTCGCACTAGCTATGGAAGCAAACAGAAGAGGAATGGGTGTCGTAGGATCCACAAAAAACATAGTGGACTTTATAACAGAACGGATGAAAGAAGCTCTGCGTAGGAATGTGGATGATCACCTTCAGTTTGTCTTGGGAACTGAATCAGGGATGATTACGGCGATTGTTGCAGCAGTCCGCAGGCTGTTGGCTTCTCAAGAGTCCTCTCTCTCTCTCACACACACACACACACATATATATATATATATATATATATATATATAACCACCCCTCACTATGATACATGCACATTATAGCTCTATGTGTTGTACGAAGGCAATGATCCATGCATGAGGTGGTATGAACAAGCAAACCTTTGTACAAATTACAAACATTAGTAGCTAGTTGGAGTATGTCTAAACCATCTTACCAATCAGAAAAAACAATAAGGTATCTACCATTGGATAAGTGTGTGAAGTCAAAGTAAAAGAGAACTCGATATATTAATTGGGTAAGTGTGTAGTCCCTTCTCAATACTCAATCATTTCCAATCATTTGTTTTGTATGGTTTTATCAATTCAACCACCAATTGCTACCTTTCATTACCTTCTATTACTCATTTACTACTAAAAACCATTGTTCATCGATCAAAACCACTACGAGAATAAGGACTAAACCCAAAACCAAGAACCACCCTGGCCTATAAATAGGGCCAAGGGGGTTCATGTGAAACATTTCTTTGCCATTTGAAGCTTGGGGAAAGTAAGAGAGAGAGTGAGTGAAAGTCAACAAAGGTAGGCTTGACCTTGTTGGCTTGACCTAGGGGTAGGCTACAACCAAGAAGAGATCGACTTGGGCTAGGTTGGCTGCAACTAAGGTGGACTGGCTGCATCAAGACTCAAGCTTGACCGAACCAGGGATGCAACCAAGGTAAGCCTTTGACCTACTTTGACCTACCGTGACCACACCCAGTCGAACCCAACCGAACCATTGAATGGGTGTTGGTCGAATCTTGGCTAAACCGAACCTTGCATCTGCCTTGCGTCCCTTGACCAACCACGGTTGAAGCTCACCCCCTTGCTGCCCTAACCGACCTAACTTGACTTGACCTGCCCTAAACCGACTTTGCTTTGAACCCCCCCTTTAAACTAGCTCACCCCCTTGCTGCCCTAACCGACCTAACTTGGCTTGACCTACCCTAAACTGACCTTGCTTTAAACCCACCTTCAACTGACTTGACTAGGTGCTGGTCGCACCTAGCTCGCCCCTTTGACTCACCACCTAACTGAACCCTAGGTTGGCTCGACTTGGCCTAAACTCACCTTGCTCAGCCCCACTTGAGCCGCCTTGGCCAGCTGCACCCGACTTGCCTTAAGCCATCTTGCACCCGGCCTTGATTCGGGTTGAATCATCTTTGGCCGGACCAAACTTGGGGGCCAACTTACCTTGGTGCCAACCGAACTCATCTGCACCACTTGGCTCGCCTGTGAGGCTGAACCACTTTGGGTCGACCCGCACCAGCTGAACCTTGGCTGCACCATTTGGGTGAAATACATCAAAAAAGGTGGACCTAGCCCATGGCTGCGACGAAGTGGACTCGAGCGAATCCAACAAGCTGAATCAAGGGCTAAACTGAACGAAAACTTGTAAGTACAGTTAGTTTCAGTTTTAAAACATTTGTTTCCTTTAAATGAAATTCATAACAGGGTTGTATTAATGGAGCGAAGTCTCTCCCCGAGTTGTAATATTTGGGCATGATCACGATCGCACCCATGAACACTTGAGCCATTCTGCTCTTATCTGGTCGATGAACACGATCACACACACGTGCACTTGAGCCTTTTCGCTCTTAAACTGCACACGAGTACACCCACGCGCACTCGAGCCTTTCCGCTCTTAAATTGTACATGAGTACACCCACGCGCACTTGAGCCTTTCCACTCTTAGGATAAACATATATATATTTAAATTCATGTGGGTTTACTTTGTGAAAGTCGAGTGAGTCACACTTAAATTCGTGTGAGTTTACTTTTGTGAAAGTAGAGTCACATTTCAATTCGTGTGAGTTTACTTTTGTGAAAGTAGAGTTGCACTTCAATTTGTGTGGGTTTACTTTTGTGAAAGCCGAGTGAGTTGCACTTACATTCGGGTAAATTTACTTCATGAAAGTTGTGTGAGTTGTACTTACATTCGGGTAAATTTTCGTGTGAGTTGCACTTACATTCGGGTAAATTTACTTTCGTGAAAGCAGTGTGAGTTGCACTTAAATTCGAGTAAGTTTACTTTTGTGAAAGTCGAGTAATCGCACCCACGAGCACTCGAGCCTTTCCGCTCTTAAACTGCACACGAGTACACCCACGCGCACTCAAGCCTTTCCGCTCTTAAATTATACACAAGTATACCCACACGCACTTGAGCCTTTCCGCTCTTAGGATAAACATATATATATTTAAATTCATGTGGGTTTACTTTGTGAAAGTCGAGTGAGTCGCACTTAAATTCGTGTGAGTTTACTTTTATGAAAGTAGAGTCGCATTTCAATTATTGTGAGTTTACTTTTGTGAAAGTAGAGTTGCACTTCAATTTGTGTGGGTTTACTTTTGTGAAAGTCGAGTGAGTTGCAATTTCAATTTGGGTGAGTTCGCATCATCGCTCTCGAAAACCCAAAAAGAATTTCTAGCATCCCTGCATTCGCTCATCACTTTCAAAGCCCTCGAACAAAATCGCTCGAACCACGCTGAAATTAGGCCACACATTTCACACACACATCAGGCCTAAACAGATAAAACTTGCAAGAAAAGTAGGGACGTCTAGCCCCGTAATAAAAATTGCAAAGAGTGCACGAACCAAATTCGTCAAACACTCGTTCGAAGTAAATATTTGTTTGAAAAATCAAAGTTTCTAAGTGCTTAAACTAACCCTTGAGCATCGGTTCAAGAAGGTTTAAAGCGAAAAGAGTTTGCTTGCCCAGAATCGCCAAAGTCAGAAAATCATTTTAAAAAAACCTTCGCTAGTTTGAGTAAGCTAGCTGGCACGCTCGCAAAAAGCGTAGGCACGAGAAAGTTCACTTTGAGTTCTATAAAACTAGGAGTGGAAATTTTCATGTTTACAAAATTGGCATGCCCGGTGGGACTCGGGTCTTAAGCAAACTTCGATCAAACAAATCAAAATTTCAAAATTTTTTTCCAAGAAAAGTGTTTAACTTTTGCCTTTTTGCACTTATAGGATTTCAAAATTCTGAGTCATGTCGAGTTCAGACTCTAATGAAGTGTCTAGCCGAGCCTCGTGCTCATCAAGTTCCTTTTCCAAAAGGTTTTCAAAAACCAATCTCAAAAGCAAAAAAGAAGAGCTCGAAGACTTGCGAAAGGAATTCGAAGCAAAAATCGTTGCCCTTAGCCAAGAGGCCGAGGCATTCGACTCTTGTTCGTCTCATGGCGAACCTGCTAAAGCTAAGAAAAAACCTAGCAAGTCAAAAAAGCCCTAAGAAACCTTCGTCATGGAGGGGGACCAATATCACGAATACTTTACGCTGAAGGATCGAAAAGCCCTCCAACAACTGTTGAGGGGCCAAAACAAAGAAAAGAGATCGTATGCCCTATCTGATTTTCTTCCTATAGATTATGAAATAGATAGTGACAATGATATACCGAACTTCCATCGGTAAGATGGCACGGGGAATCCTAGATCCCACTTGCAACTCTTTTCTCGTAGAGCCCAAAAAAAGAAAAAGGACTATGCGAAATGGATATATTGGTTCCCTCTCTCTCTCAAGAGAACTGCTTCAAAATGGCTCGCTTCTTACGACCTAAGCCAGTTCGCGACTTTTGAAGAGTTAGCGAATAGCTTTATGCAAAGCTTTTCCTACAACGTAGAAGTGACCCCCACTTTGAACACCCTGAGGGATACAAAACAAGCTTTGAACGAGGATGTACATGCATTCATCGTTCGATGGAGGTCCCTCTTTGGGCAAGTGAGAGAGCCCATCTCCGAAGGATACGCAGTAATGCTCATCCTTGAAAATTTCAAAACGGAGTTGAAAACACTTCTTTCTTTGCACAAAATTTCAACTTTTCATAAGTTAAATAAAAGGGCTTCCCTCTTCAAAACAAATCTGAAAAAGGGGGTCTACGATGACTTATGGAAAGGAAAAGTGCTTTCAAAAACTTGATTTGAAAAACTCGAAACTTACGGGCTACCCATGGCGGACAAGGGGGCAAAACCCCAAAAGATTGCTAATGTCCGAGTGGAAACGAACCCAGCCAGCACTTCAAAGAAGAATGAACAAAAACTTGAAAAAAAGTTTCAAAAAACATTTGAAAGGAGGGAGTATACCCCATTGGGGCAACCCATCTCGGAGGTCCTCGACCTCCTGCTCACCCAAGGATTGGTAACACTCCTCGAGATTCCTAAGGGGACACCTCCAAAAGAAAATTTTTTAAACAAATTTTGCAAGTATCATCGGCTCAAGGGTCATGATACAAACAAATGTTATTCCCTTTTAAACAAAATCGAGGACTTGATAGAGTAGGGACGACTCCAAGTCACTGAGGAACCGGAGCCTGCCCAAGCTGTTCTTAAAGAACCCTTCCCCAACCATGCAAGTACCAGTGGGAAGGAAAAAGAGGTATGTGTTTTCTTGGCTTCCTTAAAAGGTTTAGAACATGCATTGCATCCAGGCTTCACTACTTGTCACACACCACCTTCTCTCATCATAATAAAAAAAGCCAAGCAAGTAGTAATCTAGGGAGCGCTTAGAGTCCCGCCCCTGGCTAGAGCTATTTTAGAAATTCAGGGTACTCCGAAGCACAAAATTAGAGCTAATATAGGAATGGGCCCTAGGGAAGATGTGGGCGAGGTGACTAGGTCCAGAAGGATCTATCAACCTCCACATCTAGCAAAAGATGCTACTAAAGAAGTAGCCATTATTCCTGGCCCTTCAAAATCATGTATTCCTAAAGCATCTTAGGTCATGGATAAAGGAAAAAACGTGTTAACCCCATATGATTTCGAAACACATCTTTCTAAGATCCCTATAAACATGTCTATCCTAGAACTAATCCAAACTTCCCCCAAGCATAGACAGGTTTTAAGAAAATCTTAGAAAGAGCTAAGGTTAACTCGACTATAACCCCTGAGTCCCTATCCTTCCTAGTCGCACCTATCTGCGCTAAAACCTCCATCGTGTTCTCAGAAGATGAGTTAGAAAGATTATACAAAACCCATAACTAAGCCTTACATATAGAGGTGGTATTGAATCACCATCCTCTAAACAGGTGTTTGGTTGATGGGGGAGGAGGTCTAAACATCCTTCCATTACACGTGGCTTTTCAAATCGGAGTCTCCTTGACCTCTTTAAATCCAAGCTCCATCATTATCATAGGATACGATGGAAATACATCCAAACCTCTAGGAGTCGTAGAGTTACCAATGGAAATAGGGGGCATAACCCATGCAGGGGTGTTCCATGTCATAGACATACACCCCCATTACAAGCTACTTCTGGGAAGACCATGGATACATAGCCTTCGGGCCGTGCCATCCACCTTCCATAGGTGTGTCAAAATCCCCTACGAAAGCCAAATTGTGGTAATTCTAGGCGAAAACCATCCTCAACTTAAGGGAGTTCAAAACTTCCCTTGCTTGTCAAGCCATCAAACCTACGGGTCCAAACTAAGAAAACCCTTGGTCGAACCACTCAAGTTCGTCCTCAAAAGACCTAAGGATGTCGTGTATATCAAGGGGCAACTCAAAGCCTGCCCGCCCAAGACCATGACCATCCTAGGAAAAACAAAAGCCCAAATATTCCCAAAATCCCTAAACAGAAAACCATTTGAGCATAACATGGATGACACCAAGTTCCAAGGCCATCCACTTTACAAAGAATTTGTAAAACTAAAAAAGTCTTGGAACATGATGTTAAACATGGGTTACATGCCCTTTCAAAGTTTAGCAAACCAAAACCGGGGTTGCTTAGAACCCATTGTAGACAGGAAAAATCCTCGTCTCCGGGTTCTTAGGCCTGAAGCGAATCTTTTCGTGCTTACGTCGCTTTTAAAAAAAAAGAGCCTGCCAGCTAGCTTTCTCAAACTAGCGAAGTGATTTTTTGAAAATATCTGACTTTTGGGGCGACTGTGGACAAGTGGGTTCTTTTCGTCGCAGACTTTCTTGCACCGGCGTGCAAGGGTCAGTCTGTACGCTTTTGGAAAACTCGATTTTACACAAACACGACTCTTTTGAAAACTTGAAAGTGTTTTATCGATTGGTTTTGTCAAATTTGGAACTTTTATACATGGGATCTATGCGCTCCTATGTCTCTCGGGTTTTAGCCAATTGTGGCGTGTAGTCGTGTGCATCGAGTGCTCGATTTAAGGCAAGTTCTACACGTTTTTTATCAATCTGGTTCGATGCAAGTATGCTCCCTATCTCGAGTGTGGCGGATATGCAATGCAAACCCACACAACTTGAATGGAAAACCCGGAATTTAAAGACATAGTAGAAGGGAAATAGCAGAAAGGAAAATATGACTATATCTTAGATGCAGAAGGGAAAATATATATAGCTATATCTTAAGAGCGAGAAGGCTCAATGTGAGTGAGTGCTTTGAGTGTATAAATTGAAAGGCAACTCACACGACTTGAACCTTAAAAACCCAGCTGAAAGGGGAAATACATATATATATGTAAGAGCGGAAAGGCTCAATGTGAGTGAGTGCTTTGAGTGTATAAAATCAAAGACAACTCACATGACTTGAACCTTAAAACCCAGCTGAATGTATATAAATAGAGCTATATCCTATGGGCTGTTGAGGCCCGTTTTGTGTGCAAAAGGTGTGCAGATAAGAGCGAAAAGGATCGAGTGTACGTGTGTGATTCGTGTTTCAAACCATAATATTACATCTCGGGGGGAGACTACGCTCCATTATTACAACCCCGTATCAAATTTAATTGAATTTGAAACAACGTAAAGAACCAGGTTCGAGCACTTACACGTCGTTTGCTTGGACTTCCTTTATCAGCGAAATCTGACCTTTGGATATAGCCGTTGGATGGACCTTTCTCTGCGAAATGACCAGCTGCGTGGAAGGTTGATCCTAGATCATGACCTGGGCTAGGTTGACACACTAAGGTGCTATGGGTTCTGGATTTAGACACGATAGATCTAAGGTGAGAACTAATGGATCTAGGTCAGGTCTAGGCGGGTTGTTTTGGTTAAAAACTAGACCAAGGTCCTAAGGGAAAAACCCGACCAACTAATGGTCGAGTTAGGTGGTGTCTACGGGATTATTTTAGGTGAGACACTATGGAATGCTCGGCCAACTAATGGCCGAGCTTGGGTGGGGATTAGTGAATGGTCTTAGGGGAGATCCTAAGGTGAGCTCTAGGGTAATGCTCGGCCAAAGGGAGGCCGTGCTGGGCAGGTTTTTGGAGAAGGTTTAGGTAAGATCTAAGGTTGAATCCTAAGGAAAGAGCTTGGCCAGATGGTGGCCGAGCTTTGGCTGATGTTAGATGGGTGATCTCGGGTGAGATCCTAAGGGAGTGGCTCGGCCAAAAGGGTGGCCGAGCTGGGTAGGTTTAGAGTGGGTTCTTTAGTTAGGATCTAACTTGGGTAGTGGTTTAAGGTTAGGGATAAACCTAAGATGAGCTCGGCCACTATGGACCGAGCTAAATGGGTGAGGATGGGTTCGACAAGAGGAGGGAACCGAGTGTTTTAGACACTCGGTTTGGCCAGGTTTTTGGGAGTAGTTTTGAGTTAGGAAATGAATTAGGTAGTGGTTTTTATGTTAGGATTTTCTTTAGGACAGATCTAAGGTGAGCTCGGCCAGCCAATGGCCGAGCTGGGTATGGTCCTAGGTTAGGATGGTCTTAGGTAGAACTAGGTTAGCCCCTTTAGTGAAGTTCGGCCAGCTCCTTGGCTGGACTTTGCTGTGGCTTTTCGTTAGTGGTCTAGGTGGTTTAGAGAGGTGAGAAAAGAGATGGTTTTGGGCAGGAACTAGGGGACTTACCTTGACAACGTTTCAGCCATTTGATCCTTGGTTCCCACGCAGCCAATCCTCACCGAGCAAGGGCCATCCAATGCCGCCAGATTTCGTTTCTTTTCAACCATGTATAAGCCGTGAACTACAAACTCCAGCCCACCCACAATTTCCACCCACAATCTCACGAAAACAAGAGGGGAAGGCCAGCCCCTTTTGTTGACCTTCCTCTCTCTCTCTCTCTCTTTTCCCCAAGTGGAGAGGCGTGAAATGCTGGAAAAAAATTCTCTCCAAAGCCAACCCTCTCACGTCCTTTTATAGGCCTCTTATTTGGATATGGATCCTTTGTTGGGTTCTGAAATTCGGATCCAATTCAAGCCTTGTTTGGATATGGATCTTGGATCTGAATCTGGATATTGGGATCCAAATTCTATCCAAAATTTTCTCTTCTTCAGTCCTTCCTGGCGTTTCGAGTCGGGCGCTTCGTGCGGGTCCTGAGTTCATCAAGATTCTGTCTTATGCTGGGTTTTTCCCAATTTCATCGTCCGAGCTTCTTTTCGTCTTTCTAGACTCTGTTTCAACTCTTTCTTTTGTTTTTTGACTTGGATTGCTCGTGATTTCAGATGTGCTTTCGGTCGATGCTTCAGTCTTGAAGTACATTCGTGGCCTGGGCTCCTTTTTCGTCTTTGAAATTCACTTTTCATCTTGTTGGGCTTGACCTTTGATCTTTTTGAATCTTTTGCAACTGTTTTGAGCCAGGCTTTATCTGTTCGTTTGGTCTTTTGTAAAAATAGGACTTTCGTCCACTTTTGAGATTTTTTATGTTTCGAACAGGGTTGGAAAATAGAGTTTTGAAGGGTTTGAGTTCCTGAGTTTTTGAAATCTCCAAACTTTGGCTTTTTGAGCTGATTTTCGAACCAGGCATTTGGTTTTGGAAAATATTTGGATTTTGAGGTGTTTACAGATGCCCCTCTTTGGCATTATCCAAATTGATTTGGATAATGGCGAAGAAGATAACACCCCTATTTGTTTTCTCCTGGATTTGATCTTGAGAATATGGGATCGTCCCAGTATTTGAGAAAAACATTTTCTTTTAAGCCTGATAGGAAGAGATTTTTCGCCAAAAGGGGACTTTCTATGGATCTAGCCCTAAATAAAGATCATGTATGAGGTGCTTATGCGTGGATATGCAGAGTGTGTGACATGGCTGAAGTGCCAGAAAGGGGCGACCTCCTAGAGACCAGATTATATGGTCAAACTTTTGAGACTTTTATGAAAAACCTGCTGCTCCAGGTGAGCGGGCCTTACGTATGCTCGATGTTCGAGTTTTTTTGAAATTCGTTTTAAGAGGGAAAACTTTTCTGAACCATCGATCATAAGGACCTTCAACTCCTTGTGTTTGCCTTTACTCGAGTCTCGACACTTGCTAATCTAGCAGAGGTTTTATGAGAAAACAAGCCACATTTCAAAATTTTTATGCCTTACTCAAAACGTCGTATTCTCAAACAAGACAAAATTCAAGTAAGTAAATCCTATTTTTACTTTAGGATTCCCTAAAATGAACAATGTTTCGCTCGGGATAAGTCATAGGGATGAGAAAGAAGTACCACGGTCCCTTCTGAAGTGTCCCATGGTTTGAGGCAAAGAAGGCGGAAAACTGCTCTTTTTGAGCTTTTGGCCTTTTTTCTTCTTTTGGGAGTATTTTTTCTTTAATCCCTCTTTTCCATAGAAGACTCAAATTTTCTTTTTGATTCATTTTTCTTTCTTTGGGAAAGAGCTTTTTGGCGGGGATTTCCCTTTGTTTTGGCCAAGTTTTCCTTTTGGAAGGAGAAGAGAAGAGGGGAAGACTTATCCCAAGGTCATACTCGATCCATTCTAGGTTAGCCTATTTAGAAATAGCACGTACAACTTGCAAGTATCTTGCTATATTGAATTAGGCTTTTCTTTGTAAGAAGAAGGATTTTGAAATGTAGCCACGTATTTGGAAAGCTCTGCTTTTTCACAAAATGTCGATTCTTTTATTCAGGGTCACACCACTTACCTTTGATCCTTGGTTTCAAAGTTTCAAAGTAGTTTTCCCTAAAATATTTTCCAAAAAAAAAAAAAAAGGGGAATTTAACTCAGACCCTATACATGATATTTTTTCAAATACTGAATATTGATAGGATCTGCTAAATTCCTACCCTCGACATCGGTTAACCAGTAAGAATTGTTCGTGGTGGTTCCACGCACGACGTAGGGGCCGTTCCACTTGGGCCGCCACTTTCCAAGTGGATGTGGGCCACGATGGTGGATGATTTTTAAAACGAGCTCTCCCACTTCAAAGTGGCGAGGTTTCGTATGTTTCTCATAGTGTCGGGCGATCCTTTGCCGGTATGCGTGAGCATGGTCCATAGCAAGGAGTCGCCTCTCATCTAATAGATCTAGTTCGGCCATCCTAGCATGCTGAAGTGTCTCTAGGGGGAGGTCGAGTGCAATGGATGTATGAAGTGAATGCAGACGTGTATGGATGGGGAGAACGACGTCTGTGCCGTAAACCAACTCAAAAGGCGTGGCATTTGTGGGAGTGCGAATGGAAGTCCTATAAGCCCATAAGGCTTCATCCAACTTCTCGTGCCATGTTCTACCCTTCTCTAAGGTTTTCTCAACAATGCTGATGAGAGTCTTGTTGGTGGCTTCGGCTTGGCCGTTGCCTTGAGGGTAGTAAGGCGATGAGAAGTGATGATTTATGCCATACTTGTTGCATAGTTTGACCATCCGCTCGTTTTTAAATGGGGTGCCATTATCGGACACAAGATCTCTTGGAACTCCAAATCAAGCCAAGATGTTTTTCCTAATGAAGGCTTCCACATGTTGCCCCTGGACATTTGTCAGGGAGGCAGCTTCGACCCACTTGGAAAAATACTCGGTGGCTGCTAGAATGAACCTGTGTCCGTTTGAGGCCTTTGGAAAAATTGGTCCTACGATATCAAACGCCCACATGGTGAATGGCCAGGGGCTGACCACGGAATACAGTGATGATGAGGGGATATGAATGGCGTGACCATGCACTTGACACGGGTGACACTTCCTAACATGATCGTGGCAATCCTTTCTCAGGGTAGACCAAAAATAACCTGCTCTAAGTATTTTCATCGCCATCATGTTGGCATTGACATGACCTCCACATTCTCCATCGTGGAATTCATGCATAACAGTCCTAGCCTCCTCTAGGTCGACGCATCTTAGTAAGACGCCAGTAAAACTCTTTTTGTACAGAACCCCTCCCAAAATTGTGTATCGGGTGGAAATTTTTTGGATGAATGCTTTATCTTTAGATGTGGCATCCTCAGTGAATCCCCCATTTTCTAAAAAATTCTTTATGTTATAAAACCAAGGTTTTTCATCAGAATCAGGGTTATTTTGGCAAATTTGCAAATCGTGTATGGAAGGAGTGGGTGAGTGCCATATTTCAAGGGGTCTGGTTCCCAAAGTGGGATCGACCCTTAGAGCTGAACCCAAGGATGAGAGGGCATCAGTGACGCCATTATCCTCTCTTCCTACATGTGTGAGAGTACATGATTGGAACGACTCGACCAGTCGAGTGGCCAACTCGTGGTATGGAAGTAGTTTTTCATTCCGAACTTGCCAAATTTTTAAAACTTGGTTTATAACAAGGAGGGAATCTCCAAAAACCTCGATGCATGCTGCCCCTAGAGTTTTCAAAACTTTTAAACCTTGTATGAGTGCTTCATACTCGGCTATATTATTGGAACATTTGAAATCTAGGCAAATTGCTATGGGGATTTCTCCCTTTTCTAGGGATACGAGGATGATCCCGGCACCTGCCCCTCATTGGTTTCGTGCTCCGTCAAAGTGCATCTTCCACACTTGGTTTTCGAAAGATTTTGCCAAAATGTGGCTTTGGAAATGGTTTTGCAATATGCCTTCATGAGGCATTTCATTGAGTGTGGGATACGCATCTTCTAGGGGGAAGTCAGCCACGTAGTCTGCTAGGGCTTGCCCCTTAATGGAGACCTGGTGATGGTATTTTAAATCATACTCCATTAGAAGGAGTTGCCATTTGCCCAATCTACCCATGAGAATGGGTTTTTCGAATAAGTGCTTGATTGGGTCAAGCTTGGACACTATCCAGATCTCATGATCTAGGAAATAGTGTCGAAATTTCTGGCAGGCCCAAACTAGGGCCAAGCACGTCTTCTCCATGGCCTGATAATTCCTTTCGTAAGCCAGGAGAGTTTTCGAAAGATAGTATATGGCACATTCCTTGTGAGTGTCATCCTCGTATTGAGCTAACAGAGCTCCCAAGGCATTCGCATGCACAGAAATGTAAAGTAGAAGAGGTTTTCCTGGTTTTGGAGGGTTTAAAATAGGGGGATTAACTAAGTATGCCTTTAACCTTTCAAACGATTTTTGACACTCGTCATCCCATAAAAATTTTGTATCATTTCTCAACAACTTGTTGAAGGGTTCGCATCTAGTTGCCAGGTTTGAGATAAACCGGCGAATGGACTGTAGGCGACCTTGGAGGCTACGAATCTGTGTGAGATTGGTGGGTGGAGTCATGTCTATGATGGCTCTACACTTAGAGGGGTCGACTTCTATGCCCCTTTGGCTTACCATAAATCCTAAAAGCTTACCAGATTCTACACCGAATACGCATTTTTGAGGGTTTAGCTTTATGTTGTAAAGTCTAAGCCTTTCGAAAATCTTTTGTAAGCATTCGAGATGAGTGCATCGAGTTTTTCACTTAGCTAGGAGATCATCTACATATACCTCTACGAGGTCATGAATTTGATCGTGAAAGATCGAGGTCATAGCTCTCTGGTACGTGGTGCCAGCATTTTTGAAACCAAAGGGCATGACTGTATAGCAGTACGTGCCCCATGGGGTTGTAAAAGCGGTTTTAGCCTGATCTCGTGGGCTTAGTTTGATTTGGTTATATCCTGAATAGCCATCCATGAATGAAAACATTTCATGATTTGCAGTACTATCGACTATCAAATCAATGTTTGGTAAAGGGAAATTATCTTTTGGGGTGGCTTTATTCAGGTTTCTGAAATCGATGCATATTCGAATTTTCCCACTGGTTTTTCGAACAACTATATTGGATAACCAATCAGAATACGCAATGGGTTTTATAAATCCGGCTTTTAACAAATCTTCTAAACCCCCTTTGACTTGTGAATGCACATTCGGGTGTATCTTCCTAAGCTTTTGTTTTACGGGTTTTGCATCTGAATCTAAGGGAAGACGATGCTCTACAACATTCGGGTCTATACCCGGCATGTCTTCATATGTCCATGCAAACACATCAACGTAGGTTTTCAAAAATGCAATGAATGATGCTTTTTCATGCTCATGCAGACATGCGCCTACTGTAAACACCCCAAAATCCCACGAATTTCTTAAACAAATCTGGTTTTATACAAGCAGCCCCCAAAGGGCCATTTTGAGTTTGGAAACCCAGGAGCCTTCCAAACAACCCTGTATATATGTTTCAAACCTTATCTTTCAAAAACATATGATATAGCTTTTGAAAAACCTTTTAAAAACATGTTTTGAAACCCCGAAGTGGCTTGGCCCGATCAAGACAGGACCAGGAGAGCCAAGAAGAGCCCGGAACCGGAGCACCTGTCAAGCCCGGCATAGCAACTCTTGTATCTGATTCACACCCCAAGATCTCGAACGTCCAAGACCCTGTTCTTACCAAAATATCATTTGAAGTCATCTCCGGAAGGTAGAAACGGAGGCGGACGACCATGTTGGCGAAGACCCAACGCAGACGGAGTACTGATGCTGTCAGGCCCCGCACGAATCGTCCGTTTCGAACCCAGCTCGAAGGAGTCAGAGTTCAGTTTGGATTGGATCTGGACCATATATATCCAGATCCCAATCCAAACCCATATGTGGACTTGGATTTAGATTTGGATCCAGAGATCCAATCCAATATCCATATCCATGGCCCACATCACCTTCTCATAAATGGAGGTGGGGCCCACTTGAGTTTCACGTGGGATATTGGGCATGAGAGAGAGTGGGGGTGAAAAATATCAAGAGTGTTGTATTAAGCTTGACTTGTGCGTCAAGTTTGGGTTTAATCTTGTGGGTTAGCCTAATTGAGTGGGTTTAATCTTGTAATTAGCTAAAACCTAACCTAGGGCTGCACCAACATGGGGTGATCAAGGTCTATGGGCCATGCTAAGGGAGCTCCTTCATCTAAACCTAGCCCAAAATGCCTAATCCTAGCCTAAACCCCTAATCCACCCCTAATCTGAACCTAATCACCTAACCCACTTCCCTAATCCCGGCCTAATCCCAACCTAATCACCTAACCCACTTCCCTAATCCTTCCCTAAACCTAGATTAATTTCCCTAATCCTAGCCTAAACCTAGCCTAATCACCTAACCTAGCTCACTAAACCTCACCCTAAAACCCAACCACCTAACCTAGCCCTAAACCCCTAAACCACCCTTAGCCCACGATTTACCCAAACCCCTAGTTTTAAAATATCTGGCCCAACCTTTTCCAGCCCACCTTATCTACATACCACCCTACCTAAACCACCTAACCACTACCCTTAGCCCAGCCCCAACCGACCTACCCATTCCCTATTTAAACCCCTCCCCTTTGTGGGCGGGTTTTCCAAGTGGAAACCACCCTTCCACCCAGTCGGGCCCTCTCCTTCTCCCATCTCTCACCCAGCCGGGACCACTCCCCAACAGCCACCACCTGCACCGCCACCTTCCCTCTTCCCTCCATCACCACCATCCCTCAGCCGGACGCCACCACCTCCACCCAACCGAACCAGCCGACAGCCACCTGCCCGCCACCTTCCCACTTCATCCGCCACCTCTCCCCATTCGGTAAGTACCCCAAACTCCCTCAAAGCCCCTCTCTACCACCTCTCCACTCTTAGCCACCCATCCTACCTTCATCTCAGCCCTTTTGCCACCACCACCTAAACCTAGCCGAACCTAGTATAACCCAAGTTGCTGGCCACTACCTAGCCATCATCTCCCATTCGGCCAACTCCCCTAGGTGTCCTATTCGGCCTTCCCACTAGCTCACCTGTTGGGTCCAGTTTCCCTAAGTACCCAACTCCCCTAGTGATCCTAATACCCACTTCTTCAGCCACTTTAAACCCCCTACTTGGAGGCGCCATCTACCTGCCACCGGCCCCCTTCGAGGCGTCTATCCTGCGCCCCACTTGCAGCCGGCCAACACCCTTGATCACCTACCTTTGCGGAGCTCCCACTTGCAGCCCAAGGCCAAGCCCACGCTCAAGCAAGACCTCTACGGACCAACTACTCGTAAGTGTCTAAACTCGGTCTTTAGTCGTACACTTGCTTGAAATTCAATTTGATACGGGGTTGTAATAACGGAGCATAGTCTCCCCCCGCTTGTAATAACGTGGCTTGGCACAACCACACACGTGCACTCTCTTAGTCGTGCACGATTTTGAACACACACGGGCCTAATCAGCCCCTAATACATAAGTGTACATATACTTTCATTTTCGAAGGGCTTTTGTTTAAGTTGGGTGCGTTGTCTTTCAATTCAAGCACTCTCACACACATTGAGCTTTCGCTCTTATTTGAAAGACCCAAGTAAGGGCCGACCTATACTATTTGGGTTTTATTTCTTGTCGTGTGAGTAAGTCTTTCAATTCAAGCACTCTCACACACATTGAGCTTTCGCTCTTATTTGAAAGACCCAAGTAAGGGCCGACCTATACTATTTGGGTTTCATTTCATGTCGTGTGAGTAAGTCTTTCAATTCAAGCACTTTCACACACATTGAGCCTTCGCTCTTACTCCCAAGACCTTAGTAAAGGCCTTATTGCAGTTATATTTGGGTTTCATTTATGTCGTGTGGGTAGTCTTTTAATTCAAGCACTCTCACACACATTGAGCCTTCGCTCTTATTCCCAAGACCTTAGTCAAGGCCATACTGCAATTTATATTTGGGTTTAAATTCATGTCGTGTGTGTAAGTCTTTCAATTCAAGCACGCACCCACATTGAGCCTTCGCTCTTATTTGCAAGACCCGAGTAAGGGCTCATATACATAAGATATATACATATTTCCCTTCGGTTATTTTCCTTCGGTTATTTCCCTTCGGTTATTTCCCTTCTGTTATTTCCCTTCGGCATTGTCTTTTAATTTCGGGTTTTCCCTTTGGAGTAGCGTGAGTTTGCATTGCATCTACGCCATACCACGAGGTAGGACGCATATTGCATCAAAGCAAGCCCCGCTCGAATTCGCCCATGTAGTGGAGTGTTCATAACACACAAACTAGGTGGCCCGAAAAGGGATAAAAGAAAAGACTTAGGCACGTGCAAATCCACGTGATCTAAAAATGCAATCGCATCTGAAAGACCCGAAATAGACACCTCGAACCGCTTCGTAGACTTTCTCTCCAAAACTCGATTTTTGCAAAAGCGTACAGACTGACCCTTGCGCATCGGTGCAAGAAGGTCTACGACGACAAGAGCTTACTTGCTCACAGTCGCCACGTTTAGAAGTCAGTGTTAAATATATCTTCGCTAGCTTAAGTAAGCTAGCTGACATGCCCTATTTGTATACGTAGGCCTTAGACACACGAGAAGATCCACTCCAAGCCCCGGAAGAGGCGAAGAGGCGGGGATTTTCGCGTGTCTACAGAGATTGGCACGCCCGGTGGGACGTGAGCCTTTTCAGAAATCGAGTTTACTTGTAGAAGTCTTGCGAAAATTTTGTAAAAAGGTGTCGTTTTAACTTGTTTTCTTTGCTTGTACTTAGGAAATTTTGAAAAAGCTTGAAAAGCATGTCAAAATCCAATCCAAGTGAAGTGTCGAGCCAAGGCTCATGCGCATCAAGTTCTCACTCTAGGAGGATTTTCAAAAACAAAATAAAACTAGATGAAATCGAGGACTTAAGAAGGGAGTTTGAGGCCAAAATCGATGCTCTCAGCCAAGAGGCTGAAGTAGGCGATTCATGTTCATCGAACGGTGAACAAAGGCCTAAAAAGAAATTTGAAAAACCTCGCAAGCAAAAAGAGGCCTCCGTAATGGAAGGCAACCAATACCACGAGTCCTTCACACAAAAGGACTGTAAAGCCCTACAGCAGCTGCTGAAAGGGCAGAATAAAGAGAAAAGAAGCTACGCCCTGTCTGATTTCCTTCCTATGGATTACGAAACAGACAGTGACGATGAAATACCGAACTTCCATCGGTATGATGGCATGGGAGACCCTAGGTCTCACTTGCAGCTTTTCTCACGTCGAGCCCATAAGAAGAAAAAGGACTCGATGAAATGGGTGTATTGGTTCACTCTATCCCTTAAGGGCACAACTGCCAAATGGCTGGCTTCCTACGACTTAAGCCAGTTCGCTACTTTTGAAGAGTTAGCGAACTGCTTCATGCAAAGATTTGCACACAACGTGGAAATCACGCCAACCCTGAATACCCTAAGGGATACAAAGCAAGGCATGAACGAAGACGTCCATGCCTTCATTATAAGATGGAGGTCGCTTTTAGGCCAAGTGCGAGAGCCCATATCCGAAGGATGCGCAGTAATGCTCATCCTGGATAATTTCAAAAACGAGTTAAAAACCCTTCTCTCGCTCCATGAGATTTCAACTTTCCATAAGTTGATCAAAAAGGCCTCCCTTTTCGAAACCAACTTGCGAAAAGGGACATACGACCACTTATGGAAAGGAAGTGCCGTTCCAAAAATACGTTTGGAAAATCGTATATGGGCTGCCCACGACGGACAAAGGGGCAAAGCCCCATAAAATCGCCAATGTCCGAGTGGATCCAGGCATGGCAGGCACTTCTAAAGATTTTGAAAAAATAGAAAATAAGAGAGAACGCAATTTTTCAAAACCGATTGAAAAACGGGAGTACACTCCGCTGGGGCAACCTGTGTCGGAGGTCCTAGACCTCTTACTTGCCCAGGGCATGATCGAACTCCCTGAAATCCTCGAAGGAGTCACGTCCAAAGGAGGGTATTTAAACCGATTTTGCAAGTATCATCGGCTCAAAGGCCATGATACCAAACGCTGCTTCTCTCTTCTAAATAAAATTGAGAACTTGATAGCAGAAGGCCGGCTCCAGGTCACTGCGGAACCTGAGCCACCTCAAGCTATCTTCAAGGAACCCTTTCCCAAACACGCCAGTGGCAGTGGGAAAGGAAAGGAGGTATGTACCCTCACCATTTCCAAGGAACTAGCACAAAAACCAGAACCTGGTCGACCTGCTTGTACGCCCATCCTTGTACTATACAAGAGGCCTGCCCAAGTCGTCATTCGGGGACCACCAAAAGTGGAAACCCCGGCAAAGCCAGTTTTTAAAATCCAAGGTTCTCCTCAGCTCATCCTTAGAGCCAAGTTTAGCACGAACCCTAGGCTGGTCGTGGGGGAAGTCACTAGATCCGGGAGAATCTACCAACCCCCGCATCTTCAAGGTGCTCAAAAGGTGGTCAGTGTGCCTGGCCCCTCAAAAGCATGTATCCCTAGTGGTCTGCCAAAAGCAGATAAGGACAAAATCATCCTAAATCCTTATTATTTAGAAAACCACCTTTCAAAGATTCCTATTCACATGTCTATTCTAGAGCTTATCAAAACCTCACCTAGGCATAGACTTGTCTTAGAGAAAATTCTAGAAAGGGCCAAGGTTGATTCGAACATAAGTCCGGAATCCTTGTCTGCCCAAGTGGCTTTATTAGGAGCAAAATCGCCCATCACCTTTTCGGAAGATGATGTAGATAGACCCTACGAAACCCATAACCAGGCCCTGCAAATCGAGGTGGTTCTAAACAACCACTCTCTGGACAGGTGCCTAGTCGATGGTGGAGGAGGGCTCAACATCCTTCCACTTCACGTGGCGTACAAAATCGGAGTCACCTTGACTTCAGTGAACCCAAGCCCCATCATTATCACTGGATACGATGGGAATGCGTCTAGGCCTTTAGGATCCATCGAACTCCCAATGGAAACGGGAGGGATCGAACACACGGGGGTGTTCCATGTCTTGGACATCCACCCCCATTATAACCTGTTGCTGGGAAGACCCTGGATACACAGTTTGTGCGCTGTGCCATCCACCTTCCACAGGTGTGTCAAGATCCCTTTTAGGGACAAGGTCGTAGTGATCCTAGGTGAGAGTCACCCACAGCTTCAGGGGATCATAAACTCCCCTTGTTTATCGAGCTCCCAGGCCCATGAGGCTAACCTGGGGCAAATTATGGTTGAGCCACCTCGGCTCGTGTTGAACAACCCTAGGAAGGTTGTATGTGTGAAGGGGCCGCCAAAAGCAGGCCCCCTCCCGACTCTAATCCTCCTAGGAAAACCCAAGCGTTCCCTATTTCCAAAACCCCTGGACAAAAGGCCATACGAGCCTAATATGGACGATAGCATGTTCCAGGACCACGACTTATATCCAATCTTTTCAAAAAACAAAAGGTCATGGAACATGTTATTAAACATGGGCTACACGCCCTACAAAAGTCTAGGGGCACAAAACCAGGGTCTCCTAGAGCCCATCCTTCCTAGGGCCAACCCAAGCCGATATGGGATCGGCTATACTCCCCGAATACCGCCGGAGCCACCCCCTGTGACCACCTGGGTCAAGGGTGCCCCGGAGCCTGCCTTAGAAGAGACCTACGATTTAGACCTCCTATTCCAAGTCTAACCCGTAGTGTTTTCCCTTTGTAGGTATGACGGAATATCTCTTTTTCTAAAAATACCAAAAACATTTGAAAACTTAAAATAAAAAAAAATCGAAAAACAAGAAAAACCAAAAACAATGGAAAAACAAAAACTCAGAAAAAGTGTGCTTTGTATAGTTCCCAAAGTTCTTGTTTTACAAAAACCCAAAAAAATCGAAAATTTGGAAAATACCAAAAAGATTTTGTACATAGCTGCTCCTGGTAGGACTTTGGCAAAAGAAAAGGATTTCGAAAGAAACGTCGTCTGCATAGCCAGACCAAAAATTTCGAAATCACTTGAAAATCCAAGTACAAAACCAGGTTATTTTGAAAACCACGCATCAAGTTCCCTCGGGTCTATATCCCACGAGAATGATCAAAGCCCAGAAGTGGATCCCCTTGAGGAAGATCCCACTTCTGAGCTCCCAGAATTTCATAGGATTCTCGATTTTGAAAGACCTTCCCAATCAGTAGGAGGAGATTTCGTAGAGGTGAACCTAGGGGATGATTCCAATCCCAAAACCATCAAAATAGGCGCATGCTTGCATGAAACTGAAAAGTTAGCATTCATTGCATTTCTACAAACCTATTTAGATGTGTTTGCATGGACGTATGAAGACATGCCGGGCATAGATCCCAGCATAGTCGAGCATCGTCTTCCCTTAGATGTAGGTGTAAAACCAATAAAGCAGAAGCTTAGGAAAATACACCCGAATGTACACACGCAAGTCAAAGAGGGTTTAGAAGATCTGCTAAAAGCCGGATTTATAAAACCCATTGCGTATTCTGATTGGTTGTCAAATATCGTTGTGGTTCGAAAAACCAATGGGAAAATTCGAATATGCATCGATTTTAGAAACCTGAATAAAGCCACTCCAAAGGATAATTATCCTTTACCAAACATAGATTTGATAGTCGATAGTACTGCAAATCATGAAATGTTTTCATTCATGGATGGCTATTCAGGCTATAATCAAATCAAACTAAGCCCACGAGATCAGGATAAGACCGCCTTCACAACCCCATGGGGCACGTACTGCTATACAGTCATGCCCTTTGGCTTGAAAAATGCCGGCGCAACATACCAACGAGCCATGAACACGATCTTCCATGATCAAATTCACGAGCTTGTAGAAGTGTATGTAGACGATCTCTTGGCAAAATCCAAAACCCGATGCACCCATATCGAATGTTTACAAAAGATTTTCGAAAGGCTTAGGCTTTACAAAGTAAAGCTAAACCCTCAAAAATGTGTGTTCGGGGTAGAATCAGGGAAGCTTCTAGGCTTTATGGTGAGCCAAAGGGGAATAGAAGTCGACCCCTGTAAGTGTCGAGCCATCATAGACATGACTCCACCCTCCAATCTCACCCAAGTCCGTAGCCTCCAGGGTCGATTACAATCTGTGCGCCGATTCATATCGAATCTGGCAACTAGATACGAACCCTTCAACAAACTGTTGAGGAAGGGTACGAAATTCTTATGGGATGACGAATGCCAAAAGTCCTTCGAGAGACTGAAGGCGTACTTGGTTAATCCCTCCGTTTTGAATCCTCCAAAACAAGGAAAACCGCTTTTATTATACATCTCCGTACATGAAAACGCTTTAGGAGCCCTGTTGGCTCAATACGAGGATGACACCCATAAGGAGTATGCCATCTACTATATTTCGAAAACTCTCTTGGCTTATGAACGAAATTATCAAGCCATGGAGAAGACGTGCTTGGCCCTAGTCTGGGCCTGCCAGAAGTTCAGACACTATTTCCTAGATCATGAGATCTGGATAGTGTCCAAGCTTGATCCAATCAAGCACTTATTCGAAAAACCCATTCTCACAGGTAGATTGGGCAAATGGCAACTCCTTCTAATGGAGTATGATCTGAAATACCATCACCAGATCTCCATTAAGGGGCAATCCCTAGCAGATTACGTGGCTGAATTCCCCTTAGAGGATGCATATCCCACTCTTGTCGAAATGCCTGATGAAGGCATATTGCAAAACCATTTTCAAAACCACATTTTGGCAAATTCTTTCGAAAACCAAGTATGGAAGATGCACTTCGACGGGGCACGAAACCAACGAGGGGCTGGTGCCGGGATCATCCTAATCTCCCCTGAAAAGGGCGAGATTCCCATAGCAGTCCGCTTAGATTTCGAATGTTCCAACAACATAGCTGAGTATGAAGCACTCATACAAGGCTTAAGGATTTCGAAAACTCTAGGGGCATCATGCATCGAGGTCTTTGGAGATTCGCTCCTTGTCATAAACCAGGTTTTAAAAATTTGGCAAGTACGTAATAAGAAACTACTTCCATATCACGAGTTGGCCACTCGATTGGTCCAATCCTTCCAGTCGTGTAAGCTCACACACGTGGGAAGAGAGGACAATGGCATCGCCGATGCCCTCTCTTCCTTGGGTTCATCCCTGAAGGTCGATCCCATTTCAGGGACTAGATCCTTGGAAATATGGCATGCACCCCATCCATCCACACATGACCTGGATATTTGCCAAAACAACCCAAAGTCTGTTGAAAAACCCTGGTTCTATGACATCAAAAAAATTTTAGAAAATGGGGGATTCACCAAGGATGCCACGTCCAAAGATAAGGCATTCATTCGTAAGATTTCGACCCGATACACCATTCTGGGTGGGGTCTTATACAAAAAGAGTTTTACCGGCATTTTGCTTAGGTGTATCGACCTAGAGGAGGCTAGGATAGTGATGCACGAGTTCCACGATAGAGAATGTGGAGGTCATGTTAATGCCAACATGATGGCGATGAAAATACTTAGAGGGGGTTATTTTTGGTCCACCCTGAAAAAGGATTGTCACGATCATGTTAGGAAGTGTCATCCATGTCAAGTGCATGGGCACGCCATTCATATCCCTTCATCGGCATTGCATTCCGTGGTCAGCCCCTGGCCATTTACCATGTGGGCGTTTGACATAGTAGGCCCAATATTTCCAAAAGCCTCGAATGGGCATCGTTTTATTTTAGCAGCCACGGAGTATTTCTCCAAGTGGGTGGAAGCCATTTCCCTAACGAATGTAATGGGGCAACATGTAGTGGCTTTCATCCGGAGGAATATCTTGGCTCGATTTGGGGTTCCACGAGACCTTGTGTCTGATAATGGTACCCCATTCAAGAATGAGCGGATGGTCAAGTTGTGCAACACGTATGGCATAACTCACCACTTCTCCTCGCCCTACTACCCTCAAGGCAACGGCCAAGCCGAAGCCACAAACAAGACTCTCATTGGTATCATTGAGAAAACCTTAGAGAAGGGTAGGAGGTGGCATGAGAAGCTGGATGAAGCCTTATGGGCTTATAGGACTTCCATCCGGACTCCCACGAATGCCACACCATTCGAATTGGTCTATGGCACAAACGCCATTCTTCCCATTCATACCCAACTGCATTCATTCCATACATCCATTGCACTCGACCTCCCCCTAGAGACGCTTCAGCATGCTAGGATGGCCGAGCTAGATTTGCTAGATGAGAGGCGACTCCTTGCCATAGATCATGCTCGTGCATACCGGCAAAGGATAGCCCGACATTATAGCAAACACATGAGACCTCGCCACTTTGAAGTGGGAGATCTGGTCTTAAAAACCATCCACCATCGTGGCCCACACCCCCTAGGCAAGTGGCGCCCCAACTGGGATGGACCCTATGTTGTACGAGCAACCACTACGAACAATTCGTATTGGTTGATCGATGTAGAAGGTAGGAATTTAGCAGATCCTATCAATATTCAATACTTAAAGAAGTATCATGTGTAGGATCTGGATTAAATTCCAGTTTTCGAAAATTTTAAAGGGATAGCTGCCCTGAGACGTGTGAATAAGGTGCAAAAGCAACTCGTGTGACCCTAAGTAAGAGAATTTGCACTTGTGAAAGAGTGGAGTTTTCAAAATCGTGGTTGCATTTCAAAATCCTTCATCTTACAAAGAAGGGCCTAGTTCAACATAGCAAGATACTTGCAAGTAGTACGTGCTATTTCTAAATAGGCTGATCTGGAATGGATCGAGTGTAGGCTTGGGATAAGTCCTCCCCTCTTCTCTTCTCCTTCCAAAAGGAAAACAAAGGCCCAAATCAAAAGGGAATTTCCCATTTAAAATCTCTTTCCAAAAGAAAGAAACCAGACTTCAAAAAGAAAAATCGATTCTCTTATGAAAAAGAGGGATTAAAGAAAAAATACTCCCAAAGGGAGACCCTCTATGAAAAAAAGGAAAAAGAGGCCAAAAAGCTCAAAAAGAGCAGTTTTCCGCCTTCTATGCCTTAAACCACGGGACGCTTCAGAAGGGACCGTGGTATCTCTTTCCCATCCCTGGCTTATCCCAAGCTAAAGCATGGTTCATTTCGAGGAATCCTAAAGTAAAAATAGGATTTACTTACTTGAATTTCATCTTGTTTGAGAATTCGACGTTTCGAGTAAGGCGTAGGAGTTTGAAATGAAGCTTGTTTTCTTATAAAACCTCCACTAGACAAGCGAGTGTTAAGACTCAAACAAGGGCAAGCACGAAGAGCTCGAGATCCTTAGGATCGAGACTCAAGACAGTTGTCCCATTTGTAAATAGTTTTGTAAATAAGTTTTGAAAACCGAACATCGAACAGCATAGGATTTTGCTCACTTGGAGCAGTAGGCCTTGTAAGTCTCTAGAGTTCGACCACACCTGGTCCCTGGGAGGTCGCCACTCTTGGCACCACACCCATGTCATTTGCATTTCATGCATGGTACTTGCATGAACATGATCCCATTTAGGACCAGATTCCATAGTATAACCCTTTGGCGTGATATCTCCTCCTACCAAAGTTTGTAAAATTGAGATTTTGCTAAAATGGGACGATCCCATATTCTTCGTGGCTAGATCTAGGGAGACATTAAAAGGGGTGTTTGTTATCTTTGCCCTTATCCAAATCGATTTGGACAAGGCCAAAGAGGGGCATCTGTAAACACCCCAAAATCCCACGAATTTCTTAAACAAATCTGGTTTTATACAAGCAGCCCCCAAAGGGCCATTTTGAGTTTGGAAACCCAGGAGCCTTCCAAACAACCCTGTATATATGTTTCAAACCTTATCTTTCAAAAACATATGATATAGCTTTTGAAAAACCTTTTAAAAACATGTTTTGAAACCCCGAAGTGGCTTGGCCCTATCAAGACAGGACCAGGAGAGCCAAGAAGAGCCCGGAACTGGAGCACCTGTCAAGCCCGGCACAGCAACTCTTGTATCTGATTCACACCCCAGGATCTCGAACGTCCAAGACCCTGTTCTTACCAAAATATCATTTGAAGTCATCTCCGGAAGGCAGAAACGGAGGCGGACGACCATGTTGGCGAAGACCCAACGCAGACGGAGTACTGATGCTGTCAGGCCCCGCACGAATCGTCCGTTTCGAACCCAGCTCGAAGGAGTCAGAGTTCAGTTTGGATTGGATCTGGACCATATATATCCAGATCCCAATCCAAACCCATATGTGGACTTGGATTTAGATTTGGATCCAGAGATCCAATCCAATATCCATATCCATGGCCCACATCACCTTCTCATAAATGGAGGTGGGGCCCACTTGAGTTTCACGTGGGATATTGGGCATGAGAGAGAGTGGGGGTGAAAAATATCAAGAGTGTTGTATTAAGCTTGACTTGTGTGTCAAGTTTGGGTTTAATCTTGTGGGTTAGCCTAATTGAGTGGGTTTAAGCTTGTAATTAGCTAAAACCTAACCTAGGGCTGCACCAACATGGGGTGATCAAGGTCTATGGGCCATGCTAAGGGAGCTCCTTCATCTAAACCTAGCCCAAAATGCCTAATCCTAGCCTAAACCCCTAATCCACCCCTAATCTGAACCTAATCACCTAACCCACTTCCCTAATCCCGGCCTAATCCCAACCTAATCACCTAACCCACTTCCCTAATCCTTCCCTAAACCTAGATTAATTTCCCTAATCCTAGCCTAAACCTAGCCTAATCACCTAACCTAGCTCACTAAACCTCACCCTAAAACCCAACCACCTAACCTAGCCCTAAACCCCTAAACCACCCTTAGCCCACGATTTACCCAAACCCCTAGTTTTAAAATATCTGGCCCAACCTTTTCCAGCCCACCTTATCTACATACCACCCTACCTAAACCACCTAACCACTACCCTTAGCCCAGCCCCAACCGACCTACCCATTCCCTATTTAAACCCCTCCCCTTTGTGGGCGGGTTTTCCAAGTGGAAACCACCCTTCCACCCAGCCGGGCCCTCTCCTTCTCCCATCTCTCACCCAGCCGGGACCACTCCCCACCAGCCACCACCTGCTCCACCAGCCACCACCTGCACCGCCACCTTCCCTCTTCCCTCCATCACCACCATCCCTCAGCCGGACGCCACCACCTCCACCCAACCGAACCAGCCGACAGCCACCTGCCCGTCACCTTCCCACTTCATCCGCCACCTCTCCCCATTCGGTAAGTACCCCAAACTCCCTCAAAGCCCCTCTCTACCACCTCTCCACTCTTAGCCACCCATCCTACCTTCATCTCAGCCCTTTTGCCGCCACCACCTAAACCTAGCCGAACCTAGTATAACCCAAGTTGCTGGCCACTACCTAGCCATCATCTCCCATTCGGCCAACTCCCCTAGGTGTCCTATTCGGCCTTCCCACTAGCTCACCTGTTGGGTCCAGTTTCCCTAAGTACCCAACTCCCCTAGTGATCCTAATACCCACTTCTTCAGCCACTTTAAACCCCCTACTTGGAGGCGCCATCTACCTGCCACCGGCCCCCTTCGAGGCGTCTATCCCGCGCCCCACTTGCAGCCGGCCAGCACCCTTGATCACCTACCTTCGCGGAGCTCCCACTTGCAGCCCAAGGCCAAGCCCACGCTCAAGCAAGACCTCTACGGACCAGCTACTCGTAAGTGTCTAAACTCGGTCTTTAGTCGTACACTTGCTTGAAATTCAATTTGATACGGGGTTGTAATAACGGAGCATAGTCTCCCCCCGCTTGTAATAACGTGGCTTGGCACAACCACACACGTGCACTCTCTTAGTCGTGCACGATTTTGAACACACACGGGCCTAATCAGCCCCTAATACATAAGTGTACATATACTTTCATTTTCGAAGGGCTTTTGTTTAAGTTGGGTGCGTTGTCTTTCAATTCAAGCACTCTCACACACATTGAGCTTTCGCTCTTATTTGAAAGACCCAAGTAAGGGCCGACCTATACTATTTGGGTTTTATTTCTTGTCGTGTGAGTAAGTCTTTCAATTCAAGCACTCTCACACACATTGAGCTTTCGCTCTTATTTGAAAGACCCAAGTAAGGGCCGACCTATACTATTTGGGTTTCATTTCATGTCGTGTGAGTAAGTCTTTCAATTCAAGCACTTTCACACACATTGAGCCTTCGCTCTTACTCCCAAGACCTTAGTAAAGGCCTTATTGCAGTTATATTTGGGTTTCATTTATGTCGTGTGGGTAGTCTTTTAATTCAAGCACTCTCACACACATTGAGCCTTCGCTCTTATTCCCAAGACCTTAGTCAAGGCCATACTGCAATTTATATTTGGGTTTAAATTCATGTCATGTGTGTAAGTCTTTCAATTCATGCACGCACCCACATTGAGCCTTCGCTCTTATTTGCAAGACCCGAGTAAGGGCTCATATACATAAGATATATACATATTTCCCTTCGGTTATTTCCCTTCAGTTATTTCCCTTCGGTTATTTCCCTTCTGTTATTTCCCTTCGGCATTGTCTTTTAATTTCGGGTTTTCCCTTTGGAGTAGCGTGAGTTTGCATTGCATCTACGCCATACCACGAGGTAGGACGCATATTGCATCAAAGCAAGCCCCGCTCGAATTCGCCCATGTAGTGGAGTGTTCATAACACACAAACTAGGTGGCCCGAAAAGGGATAAAAGAAAAGACTTAGGCACGTGCAAATCCACGTGATCTAAAAATGCAATCGCATCTTAAAGACCCGAAATAGACACCTCGAACCGCTTCGTAGACTTTCTCTCCAAAACTCGATTTTTGCAAAAGCGTACAGACTGACCCTTGCGCATCGGTGCAAGAAGGTCTGCGACGACAAGAGCTTACTTGCTCACAGTCGCCACGTTTAGAAGTCAGTGTTAAATATATCTTCGCTAGCTTAAGTAAGCTAGCTGGCACGCCCTATTTATATACGTAGGCCTTAGACACACGAGAAGATCCACTCCAAGCCCCGGAAGAGGCGAAGAGGCGGGGATTTTCGCGCGTCTACACCTACCTTAATGAGTTTTGGCTTTAAATCGTTCCCTAAGTTTATCTCTATAAAATCCCCTCCTACTGATTTCGAAGGTTTTTCAAAATCGAGAATTTTATGAAATTTAGGGAGCTCAGAAGTAGGATCTTCCTCGAGGGAATCCAATTCTGGGCCTTGATCATTCTCAAGATTTCTAAATCCTAGGGAATTTGGACTTGACGCATAGTTTTTGCAAACGCTTGGTTTTTGTTTTGGATTTTCTGCAGGTTTTGAAGATTTTGTTCCTCTTATGAAGAGGACTTTCTTTTCGAAATTCTTTGCTCTTTCAAAACCTTTATCAGGAGTTGCTAAATACAGGATTTTGTTTTTGGTATTTTGCGAATTTTTGATTTTTTTTTATTTTTGTAAGGAAAGAACTTTAGGAACTATACAAACAACTTTTTTTTCGAGTTTTTGATCCTTTTCAAATGTTTTTGGTTTTTGGGATTTTTCAATTTTTTGAATTTCGAGTTTTTCAAATGTTTTTTGATTTTTGATTGAGGGATCTTCCATCATACCTACAAAGGAAAAACGCCACTAGTTAGACTCCGAACAAGAGATCTAAATCGTAGGTTTCTGCTTGGGTAGGCTCCAGGGCACCCTTGACCCAGGTGGTCACAGGAGGTGGTTCTGGCGGTATTCTAGGAGTATAGCCGATCCCGTGTCGGCTTTGGTTGGCTTTGGGCAAGATGGGTTCTACGAGACCCTGATTTTGTGCCCCTAGACTTTTGTATGGCATATACCCCATGTTCAATAACATGTTCCACGATTTTTTGTTTTTGGAAAAGTTTTCATATAATTCGTGATCCTGGAACTTGCTATCGTCCATGTTATGCACATAAGGCTTTCTGTCCAGGGGTTTTGAAAATAGTAGACGCTTGGATTTTCCTGGGATGGTTAGTGTTTTGTGTGGGCCAGCCTTGGGCGGCCCCTGGATGTGTACGACCTTCCTAGGTATCTGAAGGGTGAGCTTTGGTGGCTCGACCATGGTTGGCCCTGAGTTGGCCTCGTAGGCTTGGGAACTTGAAAAGCATGGGGAATTTTGGATCCCCTGAAGCTGCGGATGACTCTCACTTAGGATCACAATGACTTGGTTTTCAAAAGGGATTTTGACACACCTATGGAAGGTGGACGACACAGCATGCAGGCTGTGTATCCAAGGCCTTCCTAGTAGTAGGTTGTAGTGGGGGTGGATGTCCAAAACATGGAATACCCCCACGTGAGCTATCCCTCCCGTTTCACTGGGAAGTTCATCGGATCCTAAAGGTCTGGACGGATTTCCATCGTATCCAGTGATTACGATGGGGCTTGGGTTCATGGAAGTCAAGGTGACTCCAATCTGGTGTGCTATGTGAAGCGGAAGGATGTTGAGCCCTCCTCCCCCGTCAACTAGGCACCTATCTAGAGAGTGGTGATTCAATACCACCTCGATGTGTAGGGCCTGATTATGGGTTTCGTAGGGTCTTTCGAGATCCTCTTCCGAAAACATGATAGGTGTTTTTGCACCTATGGACGCCACTTGATTGGACAAGGATTCTGGGGTTATGTTCGAACTAACTTTTGCTCTTTCTAGAATTTTCTCTAACACGAGTCTATGCCTAGGCGAGGTTTGTATCAGCTCTAGGATGAACATGTTAATGGGAATCTTTGAAAGATGGTTTTCAAAATCATACAAGTTCAAAACGACTTTTCCTTTGTCCATTTTGGGCAGAACTCCAAGAATACACGCTTTTGAAGGGCCAGGCATACTGACCACTTTTTTAGCATTTTGCAGATGTGGGGGTTGATAGATCCTCCCGGATCTTGTCACTTCCCCCACGATCAACCTAGGGTTCGCGCTTAAGATGGCTCTAATCGACTGTTTTGGAGTACCTTGAATTTTCAAAACTGGTTTAATCGGAGATGGAACTCTTGGTGGTCCCCAAATTACTACTTGGGTGGGTTTCCTACGAAGGATGAGTGTAGATGCACAAGTGAAAAAACCAGACTTATATGTATGCGCTAGACTCTTTGAAATCGTGAGAGCACTTACCTCTTTGCCCTTCCCACTGGTACTTGCGTGATTGGGGAAGGGTTCTTTGAAAATAGCTTGGGCAGGCTCCGGTTCCTCAGTGACATGGAGCCGGCCCTCTGCTATCAAGTTCTCGATTTGGTTTAGGAGGGAAAAACACTACTTTGTATCATGGCCTTTGAGCCGATGATACTTGCAGAATCGATTCAAAAACCTCCCTTTGGAAGTGATTCCCTCGGGGATTTCAAGGAGTTTGATCATGCCTTGGGCGAGTAGGAGGTCTAGGACCTTCGACACAGGTTGCCCCAGCGGAGTGTACTCCCGTTTTTCAAATGGTTTTTGTATTTTTTTGTCTTTTCTGTTTTCAAAATTTTCAAAATTTTTTGAAGTGCTCGCCAACCTTGGATCTTCCCGGACGTTGGCGATCTTGTGGGGTTTTCCCCCTTTGTCCATGGTGGGTAGCCCGTAATTGTCGGGCTTTTCCAAGTGAGTCTTTGAATTTACGCTCCCTTTCCACAGGTGGTCGTAAACCCCCTTTTTCAAATTTGTCTCAAAAAGAGATGCTTTTTTAATCAGTTTGTGGAAAGTAGAGATTTCATGTAAAGAAAGAAGAGTTTTCAATTCAGTTTTGAAATTGTCCAGGATGAGCATTACCGTGCATCCTTCGGATATGGGTTCTCGTACTTGCCCAAGGAGAGACCTTCACCGAACGATAAATGTATGTACATCTTCGTTCATACCTTGCTTCGTATCCCTCAAGGTGTTTAATGTAGGCGTGACTTCTACGTTGTGTGAAAATCTTCGCATGAAGCAGTTCGCCAACTCTTCAAAAGTTGCGAACTGGCTCAAATCGTAGGAAGCCAGCCATTTAGAAGCTGTGCCTTTGAGGGATAAGGGGAACCAATACACCCATTTCATCGAGTCCTTCTTTTTCTTGTGGGCTCAACGAGAGAAAAGCTGCAGGTGAGACCTAGGGTCTCCCGTGCCATCATACCGATGGAAATTCGGTATTTCGTCGTCACTGTCTGTTTCGTAATCTAAAGGGAGAAAATCAGACAGGACGTACGTTGTTTTCTCTCTATTTTGCCCCTTCAGCAACTGCTGTAGGGCTTTACGATCCTTGTGAGTGAAGGAATCGAGGTATTGGTTGCCTTCCAACTCGGAGGTCTCCTTGTGTTTACGAGTTTTTCCAAACGTCTTTTTGGCCTTTATTGGTTCACCATATGACGAACACGAATCAGCTGCTTCAACCTCTTGGCTGAGAGCAGCGATCTTGGCCTCGTATTCTCTTCTTAACTCTTCCTCTTTTTGTTTTTGATTTTTCAAAGATCTTCTAGAATGAGAACTTGAAGAGCATGAGAACCGGCTAGACACTTCATTGGAGTCTGAACTCGACATGACTCCGACGCTTTTAAATCCAACTATGAAATGCAAGAAGACAAAGAGTTAAAACACTTTTCTTTGAAAAAATGATTTTTTTAGAGATTGGTTTGTTTGTATCGATTTTTCCTAAAGACCCACGTCCCACTGGGCGTGCCAAATCTGTAGACACGAAAAATCCTCGTCTCCGGGTTCTTAGGCCTGAAGCGAATCTTTTCGTGCTTACGTCGCTTTTAAAAAAAAAGGGCGTGCCAGCTAGCTTTCTCAAACTAGCGAAGTGATTTTTTGAAAATATCTGACTTTTGGGGCGACTGTGGACAAGTGGGTTCTTTTCGTCGCAGACTTTCTTGCACCGGCGTGCAAGGGTCAGTCTGTACGCTTTTGAAAAACTCGATTTTACACAAGCACGACTCTTTTGAAAACTTGAAAGTGTTTTATCGATTGGTTTTGTCAAATTTGCAACTTTTATACATGGGATCTATGCGCTCCTATGTCTCTCGGGTTTTAGCCAATTGTGGCGTGTAGTCGTGTGCATCGAGTGCTCGATTTAAGGCAAGTTCTACATGCTTTTTATCAATATGGTTCGATGCAAGTATGCTCCCTATCTCGAGTGTGGCGGATATGCAATGCAAACCCACACAACTTGAATGGAAAACCCGAAATTTAAAGACATAGCAGAAGGGAAATAGCAGAAAGGGAAATATGGCTATATCTTAGATGCGGAAGGGAAAATATATATAGCTATATCTTAAGAGCGAGAAGGCTCAATGTGAGTGAGTGCTTTGAGTGTATAAATTGAAAGGCAACTCACACGACTTGAACCTTAAAAACCCAGCTGAAAGGGGAAATACATATATATATGTAAGAGCGGAAAGGCTCAATGTGAGTGAGTACTTTGAGTGTATAAAATGAAAGACAACTCACACGACTTGAACCTTAAAACCCAGTTGAATGTATATAAATAGAGCTATATCCTATGGGCTGTTGAGGCCCATTTTGTATGCAAAAGGTGTGCAGATAAGAGCGGAAAGGATCGAGTGTACGTGTGTGATTCGTGTTTCAAACCATAATATTACATCTCGGGGGGAGACTACGCTCCATTATTACAACCCCATATCAAATTTAATTGAATTTGAAACAACGTAAAGAACCAGGTTCGAGCACTTACACGTCGTTTGCTTGGACTTCCTTTATCAGCGAAATCTGACCTTGGATATAGCTGTTGGATGGACCTTTCTCTGCGAAACGACTAGCTGCGTGGAAGGTTGATCCTAGATCATGACCTGTGCTAGGTTGACACACTAAGGTGCTATGGGTTCTGGATTTAGACACGATAGATCTAAGGTGAGAACTAATGGATCTAGGTCAGGTCTAGGCGGGTTGTTTTGGTTAAAAACTAGACCAAGGTCCTAAGGGAAAAACCCGACCAACTAATGGTCGAGTTAGGTGGTGTCTACGGGATTATTTTAGGTGAGACACTATGGAATGCTCGGCCAACTAATGGCCGAGCTTGGGTGGGGATTATTGAATGGTCTTAGGGGAGATCCTAAGGTGAGCTCTAGGGTAATGCTCGGCCAAAGGGAGGCCGTGCTGGGCAGGTTTTTGGAGAAGGTTTAGGTAAGATCTAAGGTTGAATCCTAAGGAAAGAGCTTGGCCAGATGGTGGCCGAGCTTTGGCTGATGTTAGATGGGTGATCTCGGGTGAGATCCTAAGGGAGTGGCTCGACCAAAAGGGTGGCCGAGCTGGGTAGGTTTAGAGTGGGTTCTTTAGTTAGGATCTAACTTGGGTAGTGGTTTAAGGTTAGGGATAGACCTAAGATGAGCTCGGCCACTATGGACCGAGCTAAATGGGTGAGGATGGGTTCGACAAGAGGAGGGAACTGAGTGTTTTAGACACTCGGTTTGGCCAGGTTTTTGGGAGTAGTTTTGAGTTAGGAAATGAATTAGGTAGTGGTTTTTATGTTAGGATTTTCTTTAGGACAGATCTAAGGTGAGCTCGGCCAGCCAATGGCCGAGTTGGGTATGGTCCTAGGTTAGGATGGTCTTAGGTAGAACTAGGTCAGCCCCTTTAGTGAAGTTCGGCCAGCTCCTTAGCTGGACTTTGCTGTGGCTGGTCGTTAGTGGTCTAGGTGGTTTAGAGAGGTGAGAAAAGAGATGGTTTTGGGCAGGAACTAGGGGACTTACCTTGACAACGTTTCAACCATTTGATCCTTGGTTCCCACGCAGCCAATCCTCACCGAGCAAGGGCCATCCAATGCCACCAGATTTCGTTTCTTTTCAACCATGTACAAGCCGTGAACTACAAACTCCAGCCCACCCACAATTTCCACCCACAATCTCACGAAAACAAGAGGGGAAGGCCAGCCCCTTTTGTTGACCTTCCTCTCTCTCTCTCTCTCTCTCTCTTTTCCCCAAGTCGAGAGGCGTGAAATGCTGGAAAAAAATTCTCTCCAAAGCCATCCCTCTCATGTCCTTTTATAGGCCTCTTATTTGGATATGGATCCTTTGTTGGGTTCTGAAATCCGGATCCAATTCAAGCCTTGTTTGGATCTGGATCTTGGATCTGGATATTGGGATCCAGATTCGATCCAAATTTTTCTCTTCTTCAGTCCTTCCTGGCGTTTCGAGCCGGGCGCTTCGTGCGGGTCCTGAGTTCATCAAGATTCTGTCTTATGCTGGGTTTTTCCCAATTTCGTCGTCCGAGCTTCTTTTCGTCTTTCTAGACTCTGTTTCAACTCTTTCTTTTGTTTTTTGACTTGGATTGCTCGTGATTTCAGAAGTGCTTTTGGCTTGGCCTTCGATGCTTCAGTCTTGAAGTACATTCGTGGCCTGGGCTTCTTTTTCTTCTTTGAAATTCACTTTTCATTGGGTTGGGCTTGACCTTTGAGCTTTTTGAATCTTTTGCAACTGTTTTGAGCTAGGCTTTATCTGTTCGTCTGGTCTTTTGTAAAAATAGGACTTTCGTCCACTTTCGAGATTTTTTATGTTTCGAACAGGGTTGGAAAATAGAGTTTTGAAGGGTTTGAGTTCCTGAGTTTTTGAAATCTCCAAACTTTGGCTTTTTGAGCTGATTTTCGAACCAGGCATTTGGTTTTCGAAAATATTTGGATTTTGGGGTGTTTGCACCCATCCTGCCAAATCCAAATCCAAACCATCATGGGATAGGCTACACTCCAACCATACCCCCGGAGCCACCACCTACGACCACTTGGGTCAAGGGTGCCCTAGAACCTCCTAAAACCGAAACCTATGACTTAGATCTCTTATTTAGAGAATGATTCATGGTGTTTTCTTTGTAGGTATGATGGAAGACTACTCCGTAACCAAAAATCCAAAAAAATTACATATTCTCAAAATCCAAAAACAATTGGAAAAACCTCAAAACTCAAAAATATTGGAAAATTTTGAAAAATCCAAAAAAAAATATGATTTGCATTTCTCCTCCTGTCATTTCCTTACAAAAAACCAAAAAAATTGAAAAACAAGAAAATACCAAAAACAAAGTTTTGTATATACCAACTCCTGGTGTAAATTTCAAAAAAGCCAAAAAAATTGAAAGATTTGAAGAAAAAATTGTCTTTGTAAAAGGCCCAAATTCTTCAAAACTTGCAAAAATCTCAAAACCAAAACCAGGTGTTTTTGAAAGCCATGCGTCGCCTCAAACTTCCCTAGGACCTAAAATTCTCGAGAGTGATCAAATCAAGGAGGAGGATCCCCTCTTCTCTGAGGAGGATGAAGCCTTCGAGCTTCCCGAGTTTCACTAAATCCTTGACTTAGAAAAACCTGAGGAGGATGAAGCCTTCGAGCTTCCCGAGTTTCACTAAATCCTTGACTTAGAAAAACCTTCGAATCCCATAGGAGGGGATTTTATAGAAATCAACCTAGGGAGTGAGTCGAATCCTAAACATGTTAAGATAGGCACATGTTTGCACGAGCATGAAAAAGCATCATTCATTGCATTCCTGAAAGCCCACATATATGTATTCGCATGGACCTACGAAGACATGCTGGGTCTAGACCCAAAAATTATAGAACATTGTCTTCTCTTATAACCAGATGCTAGTCCTATAAAGCAAAAGCTTAGAAAAATCCATCCTAGTATCCACTCTCAAGTAAAAGAGGGTTTAGAAGATCTTTTAAAAGCCAAATTTATAAAACCCATTGCGTATTCTGATTGGCTTTCAAATATAGTTGTAGTTTGAAAATCCAATGGGAAAATTTGGATTTGCATCGATTTTAGAAATCTGAACAAAGCCACTCCAAAAGATAATTTTCCTTTGCCAAACATTGATTTGATAGTAGACAGCACTGCAAATCATGAAATATTTTCTTTTATGGATGGCTACTCGGGTTATAATCAAATCAAGTTAGCTTCAAGAGATCAGGCTAAAACTGCTTTTACTACATCTTGGGGCATATATTGTTACACAGTTATGCCCTTTGGATTAAAAAATATCGGTGCCACATACCAAAGAGCCATGACTACCATTTTCCAAGATCAAATTCATGAGCTCTTGGAAGTATATGTGGATGATCTCTTGGTGAAATAAAAAACCCGATGCACACACATCGAATCTTTGCAAAAAGTTTTTGAAATGCTTAGGCTTTACGAAGTGAAACTAAACCCTCAAAAGTGTGTCTTCGGAGTGGAATCAGGTAAGCTTTTAGGTTTTATGGTAAGCCAAAGGGGCATTGAGGTCGACCCTTGTAAGTGTTGAGCCATCATAGACATGCCTCCACCCTCCAACTTAACCCAAATCGGAAGCTTCCAAGGTCACCTCCAATCGATCAGAAGGTTTATTTCAAACCTGGCAACAAGATGCGAACCTTTCAATAAGCTTTTGAGAAAAGGGATGAAGTTTGTATGGGACGATGATTGTCAAAAAGCTTTCGAAAGATTAAAAACTTATTTGTTAAACCCTCTGACTTTAAAACCTCCAGAGCAAGGAAAACCATTGTTGCTTTACATTTCCATGCATATGAATGCACTGGGTGCTTTACTAGCCCAATATGAGGATGATAGCCTTAAAGAGTATGCTATTTACTACATTTCAAAAACTCTACTGGTATACGAAAGAAATTATCAAGCCATGGAGAAATCGTGCTTGGCCTTGGTGTGGGCTTGCCAAAAGTTCAGACACTACTTCTTAGATCATGAGATATGAATAGTGTCAGGCTTGATCCGATCAAGCACTTGTTTGGAAAACCTATCCTTATGGGTAGGCTTGGTAAATGGCAGCTCCTCTTAAAGGGGTATGATTTAAAATTCCACCATCAAACCTCCATTAAGGGACAAGCCCTAGCTGATTATGTGGCTGAATTCTCCCTGGGAGAGACATATCCTATACTTGATGAAATGCCTGACGAGGGCATCTTTTCAAATGATTTTCAAAACCATGTTTTAGTAAGTTGTTTGAATGAAAACCAAGTATGAAAAATGCACTTTGATGGGGCAAGAAACCAAAGAGGGGCAGGTGTGGGAGTCATCCTCATATCCCCTGAAAAGGGAGAGATCCCCATTTCTATTCGCCTAGATTTCGAATGTTCCAATAATATGGCCGAATATGAGGCACTCATACATGGTTTGAAAATTTTGAAAAATCTAGGGGCATCATGCATCGAGGTCTTTGGAGATTCTTTACTTGTCATAAACCAAGTCTTAAAACTTTGGTAAGTCAAAAATGAAAAACTCCTTCCATAGCACGAATTGGCCACCAAACTGGTCGATTCCTTCAAAACATGTACACTCACTCACATAGGTAGAGAGGACAACGCCATAGCAGATGCCCTCTCATCCTTAGGATCAACCCTAAGGGTCGATCCCACCTTGGGAACTCGATCCTTAGAAATATGGCACTCACCCACTCCATCTACCCATGATTTGGAGATTTGCCAAGGTGACCGAAATTTCATTGAAAAACCCTGGTTTCAAGACATTAAAAACTACTTAGAAAATGGAGGATTTTTGAAATTTGTTTCTTCTAGGGATAAAGCTTTTATTCAAAAAATTTCAACCCGATATGTGATTTTGGGAGGAGTTCTCTATAAAAAGAGTTTTATCGGCATCTTGTTGAGGTGTGTAGACCTCGAGGAGGCTAGGACTATAATGCATGAATTCCACGATGGAGAATGTGGAGGGCATGTCAATGCAAATATGATGGCCATGAAAATACTTAGAGCCGGTTATTTTTGGTCCACCCTCAAGCAAGATTGTCATGATCATGTTAGGAAATGTCACCCATGTCAAGTGCATGGACATGCCATTCATATCCCATCATCAACCTTGCATTCCATTGTTAGCCCATGGCCTTTCACCATGTGGGCGTTTGACATCATAGGATCAATCTCCCCAAATGCATCAAATGGACATAGGTTCATCGTAGCAGCCACCGAATATTTTTCTAAATGGGTTGAAGCTACCTCCTTGGCTAATGTCCAGGGGCAACATGTAGTAGCATTCATTAAGAAAAATATCTTGGCTCGATTTGGAGTTCCAAGAGACCTAGTGTCTGATAATGGCACCTCTTTCAAGAATGAGAAGATGGAAAAGTTATGTAATACCTATGGCATAACTCAACACTTCTCGTCACCCTACTACCATCAAGGCAATGGCCAAGCCGAAGCCACAAACAAGACTCTCATAAGCATCATTGAGAAAACCTTGGAGAAGGGTAGGACATGACATGAGAAGCTTGATGAAGCCTTATGGGCTTATAGGACTTCCATCCAAACACCCACCAATGCCACGCCATTTGAGTTGGTCTATGGTACAAACGCTATTCTCCCCATTCATACAAATTGCATTCATTTCATACATCACTCGCACTCAACCTCCCCCTAGAGACTTTTCAATATGCTAGGATGGCTGAGCTTGATTTATTAGATGAAAAAAAAACTCCTTGCTATGGATCATGCACATGCATACCGGCAAAGGATAGACCAACATTATGAGAAGCGTATGAAGGGGAACAACCACCAATAATGCGAGTGAAAGAATAATCGATGTGGGAGACCTCGTATTAAAAATCATCCACCATCGTGGCCCACATCCACTTGGAAAGTGGCGGCCCAAGTGGGATGGTCCCTATGTTGTAAGGGGAACAACCACCAATAATGCATAATTGGTTAATCGATGTTGAGGGTAGGAATTTAGCAGACCCTATAAATGCCCAATATTTGAAAAAATACCATATATAGGGTCTAAGCTAATATCTTTTGACAATGTTTTTAGGAGATTTCCTTTGAACTTCGTGAAAGAAGGATCAAGGTGGATCGTGTGACGCTGAATAAGGGAATCGATGCTTGTGAAAAGTGGAGTTTTCAAAATCAATGGGTTACATTTCAAAAGTCTTCATCTTACAAAGGAAGGCCTTGTTCAATATAGAAAAATATTTTCAAGTAGTACATGCTATTTCAAAATAGGGTGATCTGGGATGAATCGAGTAAACCATTGGGATAAGTCTCTCCCCTCTTCACTTCTCTTCTCCAAAAGGAAAATTTGGCAAAAAGTAGAAAAAGAGGGAAATCCCCCCAAAAAGTCCCCTTCCAAAGGATGACAAAATAGGAAAAAGAAAGAAAATCATTCTTCGATTAGAAAAGAAGAAAAAGAGGGAAAAATGAAAAGAAAAATCCTCCCAAATGGGAGGCCCTCTATGAAAGAAAAAGAAAAAAATTGCCAAAAGACTCAAAAGAGCAAATTTTCTGCCTCTTTGCCTTAAACCATGGGACGCTTCAGAAGGGACCATGGTAACTCTTTCTCCTATCACTACGATTTATCCCAATAGAAAAAGGTTCATTTTGGAGAGTCCTAGAGTAAAAATAGGATTTGCTTATTTGAATCTCATTTTGTTTGAGAATTAGACGTTGTTGGGTAAGGCGTAGAAATTTTGCAATGTTTCCTGATTTTCTTATAAAACCTCCACTAAAGTAGTGAGTGTTAAGATTCAAGTGAAGTGAAATACGAGAAGCTAGAAATCCTTGTGATTGAAGCTAAAAGGGTTTTCCTCTTTCGAAATCAAATTGAGAAAAACCCCGAAGATCAAGCAACCTGAGACCAACTCACTTGGGGCAGTCGGCCTTCATTAGCCTCCCAAGTTCGATCATTGCATGATTAGGGTCTCTAAAAAATCATTTTTCTCCAGCATATCATCCATGTCACCCACTCATGATCATGCATGCACACAAGGTCGTCAAACACATGATCCAAATTAGGACTAGGACCACAACAGGCCAAGTCCCCTTTGGCAAAAATTCCCTCTTACCTATCATAAGGAAAAGAGTTTTTAGAAAGCTGGAATGATCCCTATTCTCGAGAAAAGATCTAGGGAGAAAGACAAAAGGGTGTTATCTTCTTTGACATTATCCAAATACATTTGGATAAATGCCAAAGAGGGGTGGACACCGAAAATTCTCAACTCCGGGTTCTTAGGCCTGAAGTGAACCTTTTCGCAATCTACATTCGCTTTTAGGGCATGCCAGATAGCTTACTCGAGCTAGCGAAGTAAGTTTTTGAATATCTGACTCGTTTGGGGCAATTGTGAGCAAGTGAGCTCTTTTCGTCGCAGACCTTCTTGCACTGATGCGCAAGGGTCAGTCTATACGCTTAGCAAAGTCGATTTTGAACAAATGTAACCTCTTTGAAAATATACGAAGTGTTTGATTGGGTTTTGTTTGTATTGTTGCAGATTTTATTTCACGTGAGATTTGCACGTGCTTATATCTTTCAATTTTACGCTATTTAGGCCAGCTAGGTATATGCACAAGTGACCTAAGTTGGGCGATTTTTGCATGGGTGTATGGGATTTGCTTTGATGCAATATGCGTCCTAACTCGTGGTATGGCGAATATGCAATGCAAACTCACACAATGGAACGGGAAAACCTGGAATTAAAAGACATAGCCGAAGGGAAATTGCGTAAGGGAAATTGCAAAAGGAAAATATGGCTATATCTTAAGAGCGGAAAGGCTCAATTGTGTAAGTGTGTGTCGTGTATATATTGAAAGACTACTCACACAGCTGAACCTTAAAACCCAAATCTTAAAGACATAGAGGAAGGAAAATACAACTATATATATATGGGCCCGAAGGTCGCCAATGTGTGCGTGGGTGTTGTGTGTATATGTAAAGACAACTCACATGACTTGGAATGTAAAACCCAAATTGAATTGCAATATGACTCTTATTAGAGTCTTGGGAGTAAGAGCGAAAGCTCAATGTGTGTGAGTGTGGAATTGAAAGACCACACCCACGACTTGAATGTAAGCACACGCAGCTGAACTTATATATATAAATAAAACTATATCTTAGGGGCTGTCAAGGCCCGTGTGTGTGTGCAAAAAGTGTGCAACTAAGAGCGGAAAGGCTCAAGTGCACGTGTGTGCTTGTGTGTCATACATCAATATTACATCTTGGGGGGAGACTACGCTCCATTATTACAACCCCATATCAAAATTTAATTGAATATAAAGCAAGTTCATATAATAGACCAAGTTTAGACGCTTACATGTAGTTGGTCCATCTTCAACTTGTTTGGATTTGGACTTGTGATTCGCCTTGGGCAGCCATGAGGAGTCCCTTAGGTAGCTTGTCACGGTTGGTAGGAGTGCTGGCCGGTTGATATTGTGGTGTTTTAGGGAAGGTAGGTTGATCTAAGGTGTGATGCTGGGAGTTGGGATGAGTTTAGGGACAGGTAGGGGTGCTCGGCTGGGTGGAAGGAAGGATCATGCTGGCTGGGTGGAAGGGAGAATGGGCAGGTGGATGGGAGTGCTGGTAGGTGATGCAGGTTAGTTGGGCAGGTGTTGGGTTGTTGGTCTAAGGTGTGGTGCTGGGAGTTGGGCGACTAGGGGTGGCAGGTGGTGCTCGGTTGGGGGATATGGGAACTCAGTTGGGATTGTAGGGAGGATGATGCTGGTGGCAGGGGGAGATGGAGCTGCTCGGTTGGGAGTGAAGGAGTTGGGGAATGGTGGCAGGGGGAGATGGAGCTGCTCGGTTGGGAGTGAAGGAGTTGGGGAATGGTGAAGGGGTGTTGGCCGGGAATGAAGGTGGAGTTATACTAACCAGGAATGAAGGGAGGATGGCAGGTGGTGCTCGACTGGGAGTGATGGAACTGCTGGCCGGGAATGAAGGACGTGCTGGTGGCCGGGTGGAAGGTGGGTGGTGCTGTCTAGGTCCTGGCCGAGTGGAGGGGATGAAGAGGGAGTGAAGAGAGGAAGATGGAGCTCCTCGCTGAAGGTGAGAGGGGTTCCCAATGAGTGCTGGCCGAATGGGAGTGGGGTATGGTGAAGGGGTGGATAAGGGAGCTAGGTCAGTTTGGCTGGAATATTGTGGGCTAGATATTTTTATTTAGGTGGGCTGGGCTAGTGGTTTGAGGTAGGTCAGTTAGGTGGGGTGGGTTAGTGGTTTGGGGTAGGTCGGTTAGGTGGGTTGGGTTTAGTTGGTTAGGGACTTAGTTAGGTGGACTAAGGTTAGCTTAGGGCTAGTTGGTTAGGGTCTAGGTGGTCTAGCTAGGTGAGGTCGGCTAGGTGAAGTTGGTGTGGTTTTGGGTGAGAAGGGCTAAGTCTAGGTTAGGTTTGGGTTAGGTTTTAGGAACAATGGCTAGGTGAGGTAAGCTAACTTAGGGCTAGGTTTAGGAATCACCTCTTGGAGTTGGTCCATTACCTTAGTTGCAGCCATATTTAAGTTGGTGCAACCCTAGGTTAAGTGTAGGTGCATACAAGCTTGAACCCACACTCTTGGTTAAACCCACAAGGCTAACCCACTTTTGACCAAAAAGTCAAGCCTACCAACTTTCTCACTCTTACTTTATGGCTCTTTTCTCTCTCTACCCAAGCCTTCCAAGGTCATTCACGTGAACTTTTGTGAGCCCCTCACCCCCATTTATGGGGAGGTGAAGTGGGCCATGGATATAGATATTGGATTTGGATCTTGGGATCCAAATCCAAATCCAAATACATTTTGGGTTTGGATCTGGATATATATGGTCCAGATCCGATCCAAATTTGATTTTTTTATTCCTTCATGGCGTTTCAAGATGGACGGTTTATGCGGGGCCTGACTTCATCAGTTCTCCGTCTTGCGTTGTGTCTTCGCCAACATTGTCGTCCGATCTCCTTCTCACCTTCGGGATTTCATTTTGATCATATTTTTGATATTTGGGGCTTGGATGTCTGAGAATTTGGCGAGGAGGCTTTTGGGGCTTTTTCGATCCGCTTTCATGGCTGCTTTTGATCAAGCTGTACCTATTGGATTAAGCTCTTTGCGAAGTTTGGGACTTGGCCCAAATATAAGACATTTCATATCAAAATGGGGTTTTATACAAAATTTGGAGCTTTTACCACTCCTGGGCTTTCGAAAACTAAAAATCTGGTCTTGAAAAGGGGATTTTAAAACCAGGTATGTTTTATGAAAACCCTAGAATTTCAGGGTGTTTATAAGGGGCATCTGTAAACACCCCAAAATGGGAATGTTTTTAACAAACCCCTGGATTTCGAAAACCAGCTCCCAGCCTTTTGAACTTATAAAAACCCCGAAATTTTGAAGTTTTAAACCTTTTTTTCAAAAAATCTTTCAAAGTAAAGGTTTTCAATCCCAAGCCAAAAAAACCCAAGGTTTGTAAAGTAGCTCAAACAAACAGGTGAAACCCAATCCAAAAGCAGCTTAAGATCGGGTCAAAAAGTGAAGAGGCTCAACGCGTCCGGATAAAAATGTGGCAAAAAATCAAAACTGGCATCAATATCAAAATCATAATTCAACTCCAAAATACAAAAAGACGAAGCCAAGACCCCGATGAAGCCGTCAGAGATCAAGCACCAGGCCTGTAAAAATGAAAATTAGAAGTTCGTTGGAAAATCCAAGATCGACCTCATCAAATGGAAACTCCAAATGGGACCAGATAGATTAAAACCAAATGGCAAAGAGTCCTGAAAGTGAGAAATTGGCAGGACAAAAGGATTGAAAAAAACCCAGCATAAAACGGGTCGCCGAGGAACTAGAGCCTACTCAAAAACCATCCGTTTCATGCACTAAAGAAGGACTCAAAAAGGAAATTTTGAATTGGATCTGGATAAAAAAATCCAGATCTAGGTCCATTTGGAGTTTGTATTGGTTTAGATCCTAGGATCCAAACCCAAAACCAAGAACCACCCTTGGCCTATAAATAGGGCCAAGGGGGTTCACGTGAAACACTTCTTGGCCATTTGAAGCTTGGGGAAAGTAAGAGAGAGAGTGAGTGAAAGTCAACAAAGGTGGGCTTGACCTTATTGTCTTGACCTAGGGGTGGGTTGCAACCAAGAAGAGATCGACTTGGGCTAGGTTGGCTGCAACTAAGGTGGACCGGCTGCATCAAGACTCAAGCTTGACCGAACCAGGGTTGCAACCAAGGTAAGCCTTTGACCTACTTTGACCTACCTTGACCACACCCAGCTGAACCGAGCCAAACCATTGAATGGGTGCTGGCCGAACCTTGGCTGAACCAAACCTTGCATCTGCCCTGCATCCCTTGACCAACCACGGCTGAAGCTCACCCCCTTGCTGCCCTAACCTACCTAACTTGGCTCGACCTACACCTAACCCCTTTGGCCCGGCTACACCCTTCAATCTAGCTCACCCCCTTGCTGCCCTAACTGACCTAACTTGGCTTGACCTGCACCTAACCCCTTTGGCCCGGCTACACCCTTCAACCTAGCTCACCCCCTTGCTACCCTAACCGACCTAACTTGTCTTGACCTGCCCTAAACTAACTTTGCTTTGAACCCCCCCTTTAAACTAGCTCACCCCCTTGCTGCCCTAACCGACCTAACTTGGCTTGACCTACCCTAAACCGACCTTGCTTTGAACCCACCTTCAACTGACTTGACTAGGTGCTGGTCGCACCTAGCTCGCCCCTTTGACTTACCACCTAACTGAACCCTAGGTTGGCTCGACTTGGCCTAAACTCACCTTGCTCAGCCCCACTTGAGCCGCCTTGGCCAACTACACCCGACTTGCCTTAAGCCATCTTGCACCCGGCCTTGATTCGGGTTGAATCATCTTTGGCCGGACCAAACTTGGGGGCCAACTTACCTTGGTGCCAACCGAACTCAGCTGCACCACTTTGGGTCGACCCGCACCAGTAGAACCTTGGCTGCACCATTTGGGTGAAATACATCAAAGAAGGTGGACCTAGCCCACGGCTGGGACGAAGTGGACTCGAGCGAATCCAACAAGTTGAATCAAGGGCTAAACCGAACGAAAACTTGTAAGTACAGTGAGTTTCGGTTTTAAAACATTTGTTTCCTTTAAATTAAATTCGTAACGGGGTTGTATTAATGGAGCGAAGTCTCTCCCCGAGTTGTAATATTTGGGCATGAACACGCACCCATGAACACTTGAGCCTTTCTACTCTTATCTGATGGATGAACACGATCACACACAGGTGCACTTAAGCCTTTTCGCTCTTTACACTCACATGCACTTGAGCCTTTCGGCTCTCTGCCCCAATATACATTATAAAACATTCTATACTTCGAACCCCATCTTTTCTTAAGCAAGTATACGTACTTATATTCAGGAAAATTTACTTTGTGAAAGTCGTGTGAGTTGCACTTACATTCGGGTAAATTTACTTCGTGAACGTTGTGTGAGTTGTACTTACATTCGGGTAAATTTTCGTGTGAGTTGCACTTACATTCGGGTAAATTTTTGTGTGAGTTGCACTTACATTCGAGTGAGTTGCACTTACATTCGAGTGAGTTTACTTTTGTAAAAGTCGAGTAATCGCACCCACGAGCACTCGAGCCTTTCCGCTCTTAAACTGCACATGAGTACACCCACACGCACTCGAGCCTTTTCACTCTTAAATTGTACATGAGTACACCCACGCGTACTTGAGCCTTTTCGCTCTTAGGATAAACATATATATATTTAAATTCGTGTGGGTTTACTTTGTGAAAGTCGAGTGAGTCACACTTAAATTCGTGTGAGTTTACTTTTGTGAAAGTAGAGTCGCATTTCAATTCGTGTGAGTTTACTTTTGTAAAAGTAGAGTTACACTTCAATTTGTGTGGGTTTACTTTTGTGAAAGTCGAGTGAGTTGCAATTTCAATTTGGGTGAGTTCGCATCATCGCTCTCGAAAACCCAAAAAGAATTTCTAGCATCCCTGCATTCGCTCGTCTCTTTCAAAGCCCTCGAACAAAATCGCTCGAACCATGCTGAAATTAGGCCACACATTCCACACACACATCAGGCCTAAACAGATAAAACTTGCAAGAAAAGTAGGGACGTCCAACCTCGTAATAAAAATTGCAAAGAGTGCACGAACCAAATTCATTAAACACTTATCGTTCGAAGTAAATATTTGTTTGAAAAATCGAAGTTTCTAAGCGCTTAAACTGACCCTTGAGCATCGGTTCAAGAAGGTTTAAAGCGAAAATAGTCCGGTTGCCCACAATCGCCAAAGTTAGAAAATCATTTTCAAAAAACCTTCATTAGTTTGAGTAATCTAGCTGGCACGCTCGCAAAAAACGTTGGCACGAGAAAGTTCACTTCGAATTCCATAAAACTGGGAGTGGAAATTTTCATGTTTACAGATATGAGTGCCAATATACCAACTTATCTTTTTCTCATTTTAAATGTGTCGTGTTTCTTGTGAGTGTGAGGTGTCTCACTTGGGGGACCATGAGATGTGAACATAGGGAGAACCATACCTTAACTAGGGGGTCCTCAATTCTAAATATAGTTTCAAGCCCAGTTCAACAACTCCAATTACCCTAGTTCAAGGGTCAGTTCCAACCCAAACCATGGGCATGAACCAGCCATGTCTACTCATACTTACCAAAAGTCAAGATACTCAACATGCTAGTTGGGTCAAGCCATGGTTCCTTAGTTTCCATTATTCTATCCCTTGTATCTTAACGGTGCTCATTGCAAAATACAAAGACAATTTTTATCATTTGTTCTTATCATTACAAAAGGTCGGTGAAAGATAGATGCATGCTAAGCAAATCAAGCATACCTTCAACTTGTTAGTCGACCACCTAGCTAGGTGAGCTATTTCGAGTCGTGTATCTTTTTTTGCGATACAAGAAGATGTGATGAAGGTATCTAGGAAATTCATGTGGGAGTAAAGGGTCGGACTTTCCATTATGTTTCAAGTATGAAACAATGCCACAATTTTGCTACTATCATGATTGATTGGCTATGAGGAAAGATTATACTCAAAAGCAGTGAAAGCTAAGAGGAAAAAAAGAAATTACTCTAAAGAGTTGGATTAGTATCTAAATGCAAGCCATTCAATTGAGAATCTTTTAGAAGGCAATAGTAGCAAGCAAGAGCAGTGCCAAAGAGAGCGAAAACAAGCAGATTGCAAAGCAACTCCTAAAGCCCAATTAGCCATCTTATCCATTCAAAGAGAGCATGAACTACTAAATAGTTCTACCAGACAAAATAGTTCTCTAAACATTTTAAAGAGAGGAGAAAGGAAGGAATCATAAATAACAAAGGAACACTTGATTAGTCCATTTAAAACTATATGAGGACCCAAATGAAGTAACTGTAAACACCCCAAAATCCCACGATTTTCCCAAAACACCTGGTTTTGCAAAAGTAGCCCCAAAGGGCTATTTTGAGTCTGGAAACCTAGGAGCCTTCTAGGCAACCCTGTACATATGTTTTAAACTATACATGTTTTAAAATATGTGTTATATAGTTTTAAAACCTTTAAAAAGGTATTTTGAAACCTCAGAAAGCAACTTGGTTTGATGAAAGTAGGACTAGAGGAGCGAAAGAGAGCCCGAAATCGGAGCATATGTCGAGCCCGGCACATCAACTCTTGTATCAGATTCATCCCCAGAATCTCGAACATCCAAGCTCCTGTTATCAACAAATTATTTGAAATGATCTCCGGAAGGTGAAAAGAGGAGCGGACGACAATGTTGGCGAAGACCCAACGCAAGACGGAGTATTGATGCTGTAAGGCCCCGCACAAACCGTCCGTTTCGAACATACCATGAAGGAGTCAGAAAATCAGATTTGGATCGGATCTGGACCATATATATCCAGATCCAAATCCAAACATGTATATGGATTTGGATTTGGATTTAGATCCAAAGATCCAATCCAATATCCACATCCATGGCCCACATCACCTTCTCATAAATGGAGGTGGGGCCCACAAGAAATTCACGTAAAAAGCTTGGGTATGAGAGAGAATGGGGGATAAAATATGAGTGAAAACGTGGTAGGCTTGACTTTTGTGTCAAGTTTTGGGTTAATCATGTGGGTTAGCCTAATGAGTGTGGGTTTAAGCTTCTATGCACCTACACCTAACCTAGGGCTGCACCAATTTGTTGCAACTAGGTCCATGGGTCGAAGGCAAAGGGATGCTTCTAAGCCTAACCCTAAGCTAACCCACCTTACCTAGCCATTTCCCCCTAAACCCGACCTAATCCTAGCCTAATCACCTAACCCACTTCCTTAATCCTCCCCTAATCCTAGCCTAATCACCTAACCCACCTCCTTAATCCTCCCCTAAACCTAGCATAATCCCCTTAACCTCACCCTAATCCTAGCCTAAACGCCTAACCCACTTCACTAAACCTCACCCTAAGCCCAACCCACCTAGCTAAGCCCTAAACCACTAAACTAGCCCACCTAAATGCCTAGCACACCATATCCCCAAACCACCCAAGACAAATATCTGGCCCACCTAAACATCTAGCATACCATACCCCCAAACCACCACCACCAAACCACCACCACCAAACCACCCCAACCGACTCCCCAATACCAGCCCAGCCACTGACCCCACTAAGCCTATAAATACCCCTCCCATGCATGCGGTGAGAGGTCCTTGGCTCTCAAAAATCTGGGATTTCTCCCCCCTCTTGGAACCCGCCACCTCCACCCTTCGGCCAACACCACTCCACGCCACCTCCACCCTTCGGCTAGCACCGCTCCACTCCACCTTCCACCTGCTGCACCCGGCCAACATCATTCCACACCGCCTGCCATCATCTTTCAACTGCCACCCGCCACCTTCCACCCTTTCGGCCAGCCCTTCCATCCCAGTTAGTACCCATCTCAGCATCATCTCCTCTCCACTCCCCTCCATTCCTAGCCACACACCCGCCACCTTCCCTTAGCCTAGCTAACATCCCATCTACCCGACCAGCACCTGCCACCTTCCATCATTCGGCCAGGACCATCACTCGCACCACCTGCCCCTCTTCCCTTAGCCAACCGTGCCTTACATCCACCTTACCTCTCCCTAAGACCTACCCCAAGCCTTAGTAACACACCCTAGTTCCACCTACCTCCCCTAAGCACTTCAAGCCCAACCAAGGCATCATTCCATCCACCTGGCCAGGACCTTCACCTTCACCATTCGGCCAGCACATCCACTTGCCACGCCCATCCAAGGAGCTCCCTCTTGCAGCCCAAGGCGACTCACTAGGCCAAAGCCAAGCAAGTCACGCCCGGACCAACTATACGTAAGTGCCTAACTCAATCCTTGTTATAGACTTGCTTATGCTTAATTAAATTTGATACGGGGTTGTAATAATGGAGTGTTGTCTCCCCCCGCTTGTAATAATGTGGTTTGGCACACGTGCACTTGAGCCTATGCCGCTCTTAGCTGCACACGATTATAGCACACACACGGGCCTAATAAGCCCTTAAGATATAGCTATACCTATATGATTTAAGTTGCGTGGGTTTTATTTAAGTTGTATGTGTTGTCTTTCAATTTTCACACTCACACACATTGAGCTTTCGCTCTTATTTCCAAGACCCTAGTAAGGGTCGTATTACAATTTTGTTTTGGGTGTTTTACTTCAAGTTGTGTGCATAGTATTTCAATTCTACACTCACACACATTGAGCTTTCACTCTTACTCCCAAGACCTTAGTCAAGGCCTATTGCAATTATATTTGGGTTTCATTTAAGTTGTGTGCGTAGTATTTCAATTCTACACTCACACACATTGAGCTTTCGCTCTTATTCCCAAGACCTTAGTCAAGGCTATATTGCAATTATATTTGGGTTTCATTTACAAGTCGTGTGAGTTGTCTTTCAATATACACACAACACCCACGCACACGTTGGCGACCTTCGGGCCCATATATATTATAAGTATTTCCCTTCGGCTATGTCTTTAAGATTTGGGTTTTAAGGTTCAGCAGTGTGCGTAGTCTTTACATATATACACGGCACACACTTGCACAATTGAGCCTTTCCACTCTTAAGATATAACCATATTTCCCTTTTGCAATTTCCCTTTTGCAAATTTACATTAAGTCATTTCCCTTCCGCATTGTCTTTCAATTCAGGTTTTCCCTTTGGAGTTGCATGAGTTTGCATTGCATATACGCCATACCACGAGTTAGGACGCATATTGCATCAAAGCAAGCCTCACACTCTCGCTCAAAAATCACCCAACTTAGGTCACTTGTGCACACAACTAGTTGGCCCGAAATAGATAAAAAGAAAGACATAGGCACGTGCAAATCCCACATGTAATAAAATCTGAAAATCATACATCCAAAGCCCAAACACTTAGGCTATTTTTCAAAGAGGTTTACATTTTAAAAGACTTTGCCAAGCGTACAGACTGACCCTTGCGCATCGGTGCAAGAAGTTCTGTAACGAAAAGAGCTCACTTGCTCACAGTCGCCCCGATAAGAAGTCAGATTTCAAAACATTTCTTCACTAGCTTAAGCAAGCTAGCTGGCACGCCCTTTTGCTAAAATACGACTTAGACACACGAAAAGATTCGCTTCAGGCCTAAGAACCAGAAGTGAGGATTTTCAGTGTCTACAGTAACATACATGATGCTAGGGTATAACAAGAACAAATACAAAGCTACAAAATATTAAACACAAGCTATGCAATGATTTTCAAACATATTTGAAGAAGGATAGATGGCAGACCTAGGAATTTTTCTAGAGTGAGGTGCACTTGTATGTGTTCTAATTGCTTATTCAATCATTAATATTGTTATTTTAAATATTATAGATGACCAGTGGCAGACTTGATTTTATATTCATTATGACTACATGCTTTATTAATTAACTTTGTAACATAATCACATATAGTGCTATTTAAACTGTTATGATACTATTGACACTTGTAAAGTTTTTGATAACATTAATATCTTAATTGTTATCATCAACATCAAATGAAATAATAATAACTTTAACATCATGTATAAAATAAATCACAAAAAAATTATTGCTCATATTGTATCGAAACTACAATAAATCAAAAGCAAAGGTACACAAAATAAATCCAAAAACAATAACTACACCAATTAGTAAAAGTACTTGTTATGTGAAATTTGCTTTGAATTACTTTATAAGCATTCTTTATCAATTCTAACCAATAACTTAGTTTAATATAACCCTTGATGAAGCCAAAAGAATACTGTAAAATCCAACTATAATTCCATAAAACAAAATCAAAGTACATTTAAGTAAAACCTAATTTGTCTACATAACATTAAGTAACAAACTTTAATCATCTTCAAACTCCTTAGTCTTCAAAACTTAGAACTTTATTTTTTTCTACAACTTTAATTGTTTAACGTGGAACAAACATTAAGCAAAGAAAAGTATAACTTACATCACTACATGATTATTTTAGATTATCCCATTGAGGTTGCATCTTTTAGAAGCAATGCATGATTATCTCATTATCTAAACTCGATGATTTATGAAGCTCCATATATGCAAATAGAGAATCACTCATAAACTCATCAGTTGTGATGTTTCATAGGCAATTTTTTATGATATTCATTGTAGAGAATGCATGTTCTACATTTGTCGTGTTGAAAGGGAAAAACATGTTTAATTTTATTACTTGATAGCCTAAAATAAAAACTTTATCCTTCTTTTGTTGTTTCAATATCTTAGCAACATCACATCCCTTTTAAAGTGTATACATCCAATGCATGTCTATAATATAACTATCAAGCTAATGATTAAGTTTCCAAAGGTATTAGTAGAAAAATTACCAAGATGCAAAGTTGCCAACTAAATCAATTTTCTTTATCAAAAGCAACAAATATATATTTGGATCTACACAAGTAGTACATAAAAGAAAGTCTGCATTTCTTTCACTAACCTCAATTAACACCAAATGAGTGATATTGTTAAATATCTCAGCATAATAATGTCAAAAATTGTTAATGTCATTTTGTCTTTGTCTTGTAGATTGATATTCTAGCTTAATGTAGATATCCTCCATTCACTTTACCTCTATATTATGTTATACAAAATGAACAAACAAAGTCAAGAAAAGATTCCAATGTACTTTCTTCATTTCTAAAATTATTTATTTGTATCTTAGAGACCTACTAAATCAATGGCATTTATAACACTTTGGTCTTCTCTTTGTTATGCCTCTGACAATTCAATGGTCTTCTCTAAAACATGTTCCACTAAATACATAATAAACACAAAATCATATGTTTGCATAAGATTTAACCATGCATTTGGAGTGACTCTTCGCTTAATTTCTCAACCTTTTTCTCTAACAAATGCAAGCACATTCATAATAGATGAAAACATTATAGTCAAATTTACCAAAGTATTATAATTAGACCCTGACGAGTATCCCCTATCATTTTGATTCCATGAGGTTGATTTAAGTATATACTACTTACAATGGAACTAATTTTAGATCATTACAAACTCTATCAAATTCTAAAGCTCTAAGAATATCAAGTCATTTGCAAGGTCCACTAACACAATTTATTATTCCAAAAAAATACTCAAATGATTTGTCAACTTCTACATGCTTTTGTACCATAAAAATAAGAATCACTTGAAGTTGATGGGCAAAATAATGAATATAGAAATTACATGGATATTCTTCCTTCGTTAATGTTTTCAAGCCATTAGACTCACCTTTCATGTTACTTGCATCATCATATCCTTTACCGTACAAGATTTTTGAAATTGTTGATCAATTTTACCTTTATGATCAACATATCCTAATACTATTGCCATTTATTTTTTATTTGATACATCATGAGATTCATCAACTAAAATAGTGAATATCTCCTATTTTGTTAACAAATTTCTCTATGGTCACCTCCTATTTTGTTAATAAATTTCTCCATAGTCTCACTTGCAATTATACTAACAATATGTTTTTGAATTTTTGGTCTAATTAATTACAATTTTTAGAAGAGTTGTACAATACTATGAAATGATAGATTACCCTCATTAGATTACTCATTGTATACAAATTTTAGGTTTCACGGCACCCTCAACTTGTATCCAATCTTTTTAATTTATTAAAAGTAAATAAAAATAAACTCAAGAGTGAGTTACCACTTATTCGCTCTCCTTTTTGTGTTGTAGGCCCTATTTTGATTCTTTTCATAATTACTTTCTTACCCTGACGGTAAGGGTCGGCTCTTGCACACATGAATTGAAATATGAGCACAAAAAGGGTTCCTATTCCTAGTAGTTTTTGGGTCCTAATTGGGTTTGGATCTCTAAATGAGATTTGGACTCTAAGAAAAATATGGATCTAAAATGGATGTGGATCCTAATTGAGATATGAGACTTAATATGAATATGGCTAGAATGAACCCTAAGAAAATAATTACCTAATTAATAATTATATAATAAATAGATTATGTAACCAATTATAATGTATTAAGATGCAAAAAAAAATTATTTGTAGATATCTTAAGATACAAAAAATCATGATTTGTAGAGATCCTCATATGTAGTGTTGCTCAAATTTTTAATATTTTTATAAAATCAAATATGCATGAAATTTAAAAAAACTATGAAACGGATGCAAGAATATGATCTTAAACATGCGTGAATTAATTCTAATGTGCAAAATAAGTCTAACCTAACCAAGAATTAAACTATCTATGTAAGAACAAAGCTAAATAATAAAGATGCAAGACGATTCAAAAGGGATTGACACAAGGATTAAGAGATTTAATGGATACTTATAACTTAATTAATAGCAATCAAGATATATGTATTAAAGAAACTTGATGTGGCTTATATGAATATGTATGGTACAAAGGATAAATGCTAGTATTTTGTTACAAAGGATAAATGCTAGTAAGGATGAAAAGAATGCAAAGAAATTAGATACGGTGGTCGATGGATGCTATGTATGTTTATGATGACCTAATGATGCATAAATCACAAAACATATTTGCCAGAAAATCAAATTTTTTAAGAACTATAAGATATAAGAGGCTAATCAAGATATAAACACTAAGGAGACTCGATGGATGCTTGTAGCTATAACATAACTATAAAATAAAGGAGGTGGAATATGAAAGTAAGGGAAATATTAATAAAATAAAAAATATGCAAAGCAATGGAGTGCATTGTATGTGAATAAAGATAAAGAGTAGTGATGGGGCAATGATTACCTTATGAAATGATGATAACTATTATGACCTAATAATGATAACTATTATGATCCAAGGCTATGAGTGAGGGGACTACAAACCAAAACTAGGATATAACGTATATTAAAAGAGTGAAGTGATAGATGAAACCATTAAAATAAGATTCTAGGAATGCCTTAGAAACAACTGATCTTTCCTTTAATTGATTTCTCATAATTTGGGCATGCTTAAGGCTGGGTGAATTTCTCTTTGGTGGATATTTCAAGGTTAACATGCAGCACACATACACCAAAAACAAGAGGAAGAAGAGAGGAGAGAGTGAGAAGGGTGCAACCTTGATGGATACTTGGAAATATTATTATTGCTTGATAATGAGAGAGATGGATATAATAAGAGACCACGGGACATCCCCTTCAGAGATAAGAAACAACTATATTTAGATCTCTACAAAATCTCTAATAATTCCAAAAAGATAGGGCTTTAAAGATTTGAAATAATCTTCCTTTGATTTTAAAATCATATGCGGCTAAGTGGATTCAATTTTGGTTTAATGGCTAGATGACATGGCTAATTCCCACATGGTTTGGGGGCTCCTTGAGTGGCTTGACATGGTTTGAGGCTTAACATTCTTCGATGGCTTCTCAGGGTGGCCCGATTCCAATTTGAGTATTTGTCTTCTTGAAACCTTGATGAAGCTTGATATTTGTTAGCCTCGAAGCATCAAAGTGGAATGATCCATTGTGCCTTGATCTAAAACTGATTCTAATGAGGTGATTTGAGCCATAGCTAAGGTGGGCTTGGTTTACCTCAAAATTGAATTTTTAATATAATGCTTGACTAAGTAATTTGACTCAAAATAAGTTTTGAATACCATAGCATGGATCAACTAGAACAAATGTGGACTCGATAGGCTTGGGCCACCTAGGGTAGGTTCAAATAAGACTTAAACTTAATTGAGTCAAGCCTTGAGCCATGTACATAAATATATAATTTTTAAGTAAAGACTCTTTTTTGTCTTATTTTTTAAAAATAAATATAAATACAGAGCTTTTTAGAAAAATAGTAATGATAAGAACAAAAGGAGAACATGACAAGTGTCTTCCACCAATTTTATCTTATCTCATATATTTATGTGTCCAATAATACCCAAAGTATAAAGTTTTTATGAAAAACTATCCCCTATACATATACATATATATTGAAATCATCATTTTTGTAAATAAAGCCTCATTTGGTATCTTGGATGTGTATAAATGTATATATACATGTAAGTTATGAAATTCTTATGCATAATAAATATAAAAAACAGCTTATATTAAATATCCAATATAATTAATTTTTCTTTTAATAAATCCCATGGACAAGTAAAATAAAAGCACGTTTTTTTTATTTTGGTTTACTAGTTTTTGTGTAAAAATGGGTGTAACTAACCCAAGAATTTTGAGTAAAGTTTATTTACGATTAGAAACAACTAAGGAGGGTAGTATCAACCATGGTCAGCCCACTTGATGGAATAAATTTTTGTGAATGCTGCTTTATCATCTGGATCGAGAAGCCTTCAAAATTCTTCATTTTCTTCTTCTCTCTTTCAAAATATTTTTATTTCTCCTTCATGTGAGTTTGAACTCCTCCCATGTAAGGGATCACCTTGCAGTGTCGGTCCCAATCCTAGATAAAAGAGGAGGGTTGTGTTAGGCTTTTGATAGTCAGCGTAAAACTTTATCAGATTTTTATACCATGGATTACATAAATTATGAGTATTTCTTTGGGGCGTCCCCACCTAGTGATGCATTGTAGAGACCGAATGCAGTGATAAGTAAGCAACGGCCACTACATTTTCGCTCGAATGTAGTGAATCAATTGTAGAGAGGGTTCCCACATCATTGATGGATGTGGGTAAAGAAGTTAGTCCCACTACATTGCCGCCTGAATGTAGTAAATAATTTACAGAGAGGGTCTTCACATTTTCAATATGGACGGATACGGGGGGTAAGGAAGCTAGTCCTAGATAATAAGATTCGTATTGGTTCTTGCAATATCGGAACATTATCCGATAAGTTAATGGAGGTAGTAGATACTATGATTCGGAGAAAGATTCATATTCTATGTTTACAAGAGTGAAAGTGGGTTGGAGAAAATACAAAGGAGATAGAGTATAGGTTTTAAATTATGGTACTCAGGTAAGAAAAAGGCTCGAATCAGAGTTAGTATTATCATAAATAAAGATTTAAAGGATAGTATAGTAGACATACAATGATATGGTGACTGAATCATGACGTTGAAATTAGTGTTAGGAGTAGAGATTTTGAATATAGTTTGTGCTTATGCATCTCAAGTAGGACTAGAAGATAGTATAAAAACAATTTTTTGGTAGGAGTTAGATAAGGTGATTCAAAGGATTCCATGAAGGAAGATGATTTGTAAAGAGGCATTAGGATATCAAGGTATCCATGAAAACTTTGGTTTTGGGGATATAAATGAGGAAGCTAGGGAGATTTTAGATTTTGCTATGGCATTTGATCTCTTTATAGTCAATACAATTTTTAAAAAATGAGATAAACATTTAATTACTTGTAAGAGTGTTTTAACACAAACACAAATTGATTACTTTATTTGTAGAAAAAAAGATAGAGCGTGTTGTAAAAATTACAAGGTAATTCCAAGAGAAAGCTTAACCACCCAACATCGACTTTTAGTTATGAACTTATAAATAAAAAATATGGACAAAGAAGAAAAGAGTGCATTGAGCTATTCGAACTAAATGATGGAACCGCAAAAGCAAGAAAGAAGATATATTTAAACAGAAAGTTCTTCAAGGAGATGTTTGAAATTAATTTGGTAAATCTTCTGATATGTGGAACAATATAGCTATACATATTAGGAAAGTAGAGAAAGATATGTTAGGTATATCTAAGGAAGGTGTATCGGCACAAAAAGAAGCTTGGTGGTGGAGTGAAGTAGTGCAAAATAAAATCAAGGCAAAGAGGGCATGTTATAAATTATATTATGCTAAGAAAACTAGTGAAACTTTAGAGGCTTATAAGAAAACAAAGAAGGAAGCAAAAAAGGTCGTCAGTGAAGCAAAAACTAAAATTTGGGAGGATTTAAATAAAAAACTGAACTCACAAAAGGGTGTAAGAGATATTTTTAGGATAGCTAGGGCTAGAGATAAGAAAACTAAAGATCTTAATTATGTTAGATGCATCAAAGACGAGGATAAAAAATTTCTAGTGGTAAATGATGATATAAGAAATAGAAGAAAAAACTATTTTTATAAGTTTTTTAATGAAAATAAAGATGTTAGTATTAGCCTAGGAGAGTTAGCCAAATAAGAAAAGTATATAAACCATAATTTCTACCAATGTATTCAAAAGAATGAAGTCAAAGAGGCTCTTAAACATATGAAGGGTGGTAAATCGGTAGGACCACATAATATTCTTATAAAAGTTTGGAAAATACTAGGAGAAATAGGAATCACTTATCTCACAAAACTATTTAATAAAATATAGAGAAACCAAAAGATGTCCAAGGAATGGAGATCGAGTACAGTTATACCCATATGTAAAAACAAGGGAGACATTCAGAATTGTGCAAATTATCGAGGTATTAAGTTAATGAGCCCTACTATCAAATTATGAGAAAGAATTATCGAATGTAAGTTAAGACAAGTATCAAGTACAACAAAGAACCAGTTTGGATTCATACTAAGCAAATCTACTGTTGAAGTGATTCACCTTTTGAGATGTCTTATGGAATATTTTAGAGCAAAAAAGAAAGACTTCACATGATATTTATTGATATAGAAAAAGCTTACGATAGGGTACCAAGGGAGATTCTTTGAAAAACTTTAGAAAAAAGATACATTAACCTTATAAGAGACATACCTGATGGTGCAAAAACATGTGTGAGGACTCATGAAGGAACGACAGACTTCTTATTAACTTTAAGTCCATACTTATTTATAATGGTGATTGATGAGTTAACAAAACATATTAAAGATGAATTACCTTGGTGTATGTTATTTGAAGATGACATTGTGTTAGTAGAGGAGTAAAAGGAAAAAGTTAATAGAAAATTAGAACCATGGAGAGAAACATTAGAAAGCAAAGGGCTTCGACTTAGTAGAACAAAGATAGAATATATGGAATGTAAGTTTGATCATTTGGTTACTTCAGAGGACCTAGAAATTAAAATTGGCATACATTGTATCCCCCAAAAGAAAAGTTTTAAATACTTAGGGTCAATTTTTCAGACTGATGGAATAATTGATGTAGATGTTACGCATAGAATTATTGTTGGTTTGTTAAATTGGAGAGGAGCATCAGGTATTCTTTGTGATAAGAAGATACCCTTCAAGTTAAAAGGTAAATATTATAAAGCAGCAATTAGACCTGCCATGTTTTATGGTTTTGAGTGTTGGCTAGTTAATCATCAACATGTAGAAAAGATGTCTGTGACAGAAAATGAAGATGTTGAGATGGATGAGTGGTCATAAAAGAAAAGACCGTATACATAATGAGGTTATTAGAAACAAATTAGGAGTGACACCAATAGAGGATAAAATGAGAGAATATCATTTAAGATGGTTTGGACATATAGAACGAAGATCAAAAGGAGAACCTCTAAGAAGGTATGAAAAACTAAATTTGAAAAATATTAAAAGAGGTAGAGGATGACCACAAAAGTGTTGAAAAAAAACAATAAAGAATGATCTAGCTTATTGTGAGTTAACTGTTAACATGGCACATGATAGGGCTCTTTGGAAACAAAGAATCCATGTAGTTGACCCCGTCTAGTATGAGAAAAGGCTTAGTTGTTGTTTGTTGTGGTTTTTAATGAAAATAAAGATGTTAATATTAGCTTAAGAGAATTAGCCAAATCAGAAAAGTATATAAACTATAGTTTCTACCGGCGTATTCAAATGAATGAAGTCAAAGAGGCTCTTAAACATATGAAGGGTGGTAAATCGGTAAAATGAAATAATATTCCTATAAAAGTTTGGTAAATCTTTGGAGAAACAGGAATCACTTGGCTCACAAGACTATTTAATGAAATATGGAGAAACCAAAAGATGCCCAAGGAATGGAGAGCGAGTACGCTTATACCCATATATAAGAATAAGAGAGACATTTAGAATTGTGCGAATTATCGGGGTATCAAGTTAATGACTCATACTATGAAATTGTGAAAAAGAATTATCGAACATAGGTTAAGACAAGTATCGAGTACAACAGAGAACCAATTTGGATTCATGTCACTTTTATACCCTTTTGAGACGTCTTATGGAACATTTTAGAGTAAAAAAGAAAGACCTTTATATGATATATGATATTTATTGATCTAGAAAAAGCTTATGATAGGGTACTGAGAGAGGTTCTTTGGAGAACTTTGGAAAAAAGAGGTATCCCATTGATATGCACAAACCTTATTAGAGACATGTACGATGTTGCAAAAACATATGTGAGGACTCATGAATGAATGACAGACTTCTTTAAAGTTAATATTGGGTTACATCAAGGATCTACTTTAAGTCCATACTTATTTATAATGGTGATTGATAAGTTAACAAAACATATTGAAGATGAATTACCTTGGTGTATGTTATTTGCAGATGACATTGTATTAGTTGAGGAGTCTAAGGAAAAAGTTAATAGAAAATTGGAACTATGGAGAGAAACATTAGAAAGTAAAGACTTCCGACTTAGTAGAATAAAGACAGAATATATGGAATATAAGTTTGATCATTTGGTTACTTCAGAGGACAGAAATTAAAATTGGCACACATTGCATCCTCGAAAGGAAAGTTTTAAATACGTAGGATAAATTTTTCAGAGTGATGGAGATGTTATGCATAGAATTAATGTTGGTTGGTTAAAATGGAGAGAAGCATCAAGTGTTCTTTGTGATAAAAAGATATCATTAAAGTTAAAAGGTAAATATTATAGAATAATTAGACGTGTCATGTTTTATGGTTCTAAGTGTTGGGCAGTTAATCATCAATATGTACAAAAGATGTCTATGACAGAAATAAAGATGTTGAGATGGATGAGGGGTCATACAAGAAAAGACTATATACATAATTTGGTTATTAGAAATAAATTACATGCAACACCAATAGAGGATAAAATGAAAGAATATCATTTAAGGTGGTTTAGACATATAGAAAGAAGATCAAAAGAAGAACCTATAAGAAGGTATGAAAAACTAGATTTTGAAAGTATTAAAAGAGGTAGAGGATGACCACAAAAGTGTTGAAAAGAAACAATAAAGAATAATCTAGCTTATTGTGAGTTAACTGCTAATATGGCACATTATAGGGCTCTGTGGAAACAAAGAATCCATGTAGTCAACCCTGTCTAGTATGGGAAAAGGCTTAGTTGTTTTCGTTGTTATTGTTGTTCATGTGAGTTTGAATTTTTATAAAAGCCAAGACTCAAGGTCTCACCGTATGCACCTTGAAATTAGCCTTTTAAAAATATATTCATGATTACACTCATCATATTCATGATTACCTTGAAATGATAGACCTTAATGTATGAGAAAATGTATCACGCCAGTGGAAGCATTCAAGTGAATATGATATTTCTTTTTTTATTCTATAGATTGTTTGACAAAACTAGTGGTAATACATTGCCTGCTTCACATTTCCTTCTACAATTATTGTATAAGCTACTACTATCATGATTATTTAATCTCTTCTTATCTTTGAAATATATAAATCCTTGTAAAAAAATGCAATGAAAAAGGATAGCAATATAAATAATATGATACATTTTTTGTAATATTCTACTCCAACCAACCAAAGTGTTTAAACTAAACTAAAAGAAAACAACATCAATTTCTTCCAATATGACTCCATTTGAAAATCATGACCATCCATGAACCCTTTAGCAAGTATCCACTACAATTGGTGGCCTTAAAGTAGGATCTAAGATTATTTCTTCTCTTTTCCATTCAATATGATTCTTATCCATATATTCAACAGTCCCTTGATTGTTCCTTTTTATTTTCTCTACTTGTTGATACTATTTGTCTAATAGATGATGCAATAAAGGGTAAATCCCCATTGCATTATGTTTTGAAAAGTCTCTCCATACTTGTAACTAATAGAAAAGCAAAATAAAGAGAAAGTCACAACAGAAAATTCAAATTAATAACAACTTGTCTAGTTGTTTTTCAATAAATAAAGAAACTATTTTCAAGAAAAATAAAACTTTAAAATTTTTGTAAATACACAAAACTAATAATTTTCTTTTAATGAAACTAGTCTAAAAAGAGGACAAATAAAAAAAACATAGAACCAAGAAACAGGCTCAAACAAAACTATAAAAGAGTATACCAAAAGTGACAAAGAAAAGCATAAGTAATCAATCAAGTACTTGCCAAGAACAAAGATACTAGGTAAAACATTTTGCAAAGTGTTTCGACCTCAAAAAGGTACAGATGATGAATTGTAATCATATGGAGGGTAGAAGCTTCTCTTACTTATGGTTATTCCTTTTACTGACCTTTTTGTCACAAATTTTGATTTACACTAGAAGGATGACTGAAATTCTTGTTTTACTTTTGTTAACCTTATCATTATATCTTCATCAAGTGATATTTCTAAAGAGAGGAATAACACAACAATAAAAGAATGGGAGCATACCTTATTACATGAACAACATATAGGGAGTTAAATAAAAAGTGATTGGAGTAGAAATAGGAAGTTAAATAGCCATTTGATTAGAGCAGAAACATGTTAACTTATATTTAGTTAGCCTTTAGCAAATTCTATTGGTGAAATTCTATGTGTTCAATTTAACTAATATAAATCTAGTGGCATATTGCTACAACAAGAAATGTTTTTCACATTATGTAATGAAGTTACTACTTTATGGGGGAAACAAAAATTCTCATTGCACTAGGTTATCTTACATATACATTATCATAGGCTTCTAAATTTTCATCCATTTTTTATGCTAACTAATATTAGTAATTTGGTATTATCTATTGCTCGGAGTTTAGCACTTCACTAAAAAACAACTATTCTTGTTATCTAATAAATGGATTTGTACATCAACTTAGTTTGTTATCAATAAAACATGTTAACCGTTTGGGGTATGTGATTGGAGAAGATTGAAAAGATAGTATATGATGATATCATGATATTCTGTCATTATGTGCTAAGTTAATTGTATATTTGAAATAATGTGTTTGAGCAATTTCATTTATATGATTTGGACCATACAATTGTTTTTATTTAGATTTCTACTTTCTTTTGCATCCAAAGATTAAAATGATTAGTTAAACTAAAAAATTAATGGAACTTGAGGAGGAAAAGAGAGTTGTAGAGGTACGTTGTAGCATTTGAAGAGAAATCTTTTTGTTGTAACAGATGAGCAAGCTCAAAGATTGAAGTTTATTTATTTGTAGAAGTTGAAATCTCTTGAAGCAAACATTTTAGTCATATTTGTTTGTTAGTGTAGTTTGTACAAAGTCTTCGTATCGAGCTTATCAAGTACAATGAGTTATGCTTCTTGTGCAAATTTCAACACAAAATATAAGAAGGTACCTTCAACTTTTAAGGTAGAAACTGAAAAACTATGAAGTGGCAAAGCATTATAAAGAGGTAGTTCAATCTATAAAGGCTTAGAAGGTCTTATTACTCTTTTTGCTGCTTTAATACCAATCAAATTTGTTTATGATGAAATTATCTATCGCAGAACTGCTTAACTACAAATCAAAATCAAGCAAGAGGCTAAATATTTTCGTATATGGCAAGCCCTCCATGAAAAAGAACTCCTATAGGTAAACTTGATGGACTATTCATTCTAGCATAGGAATGTAATGATAACATGCTTTAAGTTTTGTTGATAAGCTATTCATGTTGCACTTGCTTTCTATATGCAAGGTAATAAAAAAAGATCATGCAAATTTCTACTTTGGCTATGATTTATACCTCTCCTTTGACTTTTTTGAAGACCATAATGTTTTCAGAAAGTAGCAGTTGTCTTAGGTTTGTTGGAGCATCTAAATTCACTGTGTATTTTCAGATTTTTGGTTATGCATTGTACCTTGGTTGTTCCTCATGAGCAACAACATTTCTAATAAAGTGTAGTATAATGTCACAAGTCATGTTGCATCATCAATAGTTAGTTATTTAGGCAATGTGCTCTTAGAAGCTATTCATGGGGTTCAATGCAAGAACAAACCAAAAGATACATGTCATTAAGAGCTTCATAGTCCAATAACCCACAACAAATTGAAATTTTAGGGTAGAAATTTAAATTCAACCCTAGAAAAAGTAACACATAAAACATAAAAAGAAAACCTAAAATAGAATAAACATTATTCATTTATAGATTGAAAATCATGACCTTGATATGTTTCTAAAATCTACTTGAGGGCTTCGATTTGCAAGATTCAGTATGTCCCCGTGGAGTGAGTGAATAGATGGTACAAGGAGAGGTGATGGCGCAATGGATATCCAACTCGTAAGAGAGTTTTTGGGTTTGTTCGTGCATTACTCTAGCCTTGATGCTTGAGCCTTGAGGGTTGAGTCATGCCAACCGATAATGAAGAACATAGGGGAGAATGCAAGAGGTGAGAATTGAGAAGGCGGTAAAGAGATATAAAGTGACATAAATCCAAATCATATTCATAATCCCAAACGTTTTACGAATTACTTTTGTTGTTTGGATTTATTTGTTTGACGGGGCTTTTATTTGTGAGGACGCAAATCTAATTAAGCTTTTAAAATTTATAGTATAATGGCTTAACTTCAAGCATTTTTATGCAACAAACTTTTTTTTTTCTAAATTTTAGGTGTTAAAAAAGAGTCGGGAACTTATTCACTTGCAAATGAAAAAGTTCCTTTGGTAGGACGACTTTTACATTATCAATCCTCCATAAGTTTGGAAAGTATAGCCAAAGACTGCTTTCCTCATTTGAATTCTTATTGAATTTGGTTTTCATCACACATTATGAAAATATATACTCAAAATATATTTCAGATATGTGTTGAAAGCTTGATTTTATGGGACTGCTTTTGAAGAAATCGAACATAAATTTCAAAACACCTCCTTATTTCTTGAAAACCTCAACTTTGTGCTCGTGTGATTCCTTTCTTTCTAAGTATAGTTTTGACACCTTTGGAAACTCTAATCACTTTCATATTTTTGAATATATCTTAAACACTTAATCTTAAAAAAGATATTTCACAAACACTCACGAATTTGACTAAAAAAGTTTTGAGGTATTCGTAAATACCCCTCTTTCACATCAATCGAGTAAACTTGGTTGATAGAAAAGACCAATGAGCAAGCTTTTTAAAGAAATAGTATTATCTAAAGGAAATAAGCAAAATAATGTCTAATATAATACTTCTTCAAATGGTATACATTGATTGGGTCAAAAAAATTCCACATAGTCATGACCAATGAGCCAATAAGATTGCATGGACTAACTTTTTTTACTATATAAGGTACCTCCCAATTAAGACGTTACTTTCACCTTAGTAGAACTTCTTTATGAGGTTCAGTAGCAAGGAATCTTTTCTTGTCTAAGAGATCCAACTCTACTAGCCTAGCTTCTTCTTAGGTATCTAATGGCATTTTAAAAAGTGTGGTCACACGCAATGAGGGTAGCTGAACTTGGATTGGAAGCACCACATCTATGTTATACACCAACTGAAATGGAGTGGTGTTGGTAGGTGTCCTATATGCCTCACAATGCATGATGCAGTTTATCATGCCATGCTCTTTATTGAGTTATGGTTTTCTATGATGTCTTTATGTACTCAAGACGGACAAGATGTTTCTCTTGATGGATTACTCTACATGTTGTCCTAAGACTCTGGAAAATGATAGGACCTCAACCCACTTAGTGAAATACTCGGTGGCAAGTAGGATATACTTATGACCATTATATGTATCAAGGAATATGGGGTGAATAATATCAAATGCTCACATAAAGAAAGGTCATAAGTTCACAACTTAATGCAACTTAAGTAGCGAGTGGATGATATGATTATAAATGTCATACTCATGACAATACAATGCATGCAAGTGACAATCATGATCCATGGTGGACCAATGATATCTGGTATGAGAGAAATACAAAGGATTTCTTTCGCCACCATGCCTTACACCATCTCCCTCATGACACTCTTTCATGATGAGATCGGTATGGGCTAGATCGACACACTTAAGGACACGAGTTCTCTTCACGTAGAGGACTTCCTAGAAGAAGGTACTGGGTAGACAACTTATTAATAGTTTTTTTAATTTTGTTACTTGCATACTCAAGCAAATCTCCTTGCTTGAAAAAAATCTTAATGTCATGGAATCAAGGGTTGATATCATCATTAGGTTCAACTTGGCATAAGTCACTCTTCCTTGCTTGTGACTCACATGCAGGTGAATCTAACCTACAACCTATATGGATTTAGTGTAATGCCCAACCTCTACAGTGTAAGATGAGACCAAACTCGACAAAGTATTAACAAATTAATTAACTTCTTTCATTATAAATGTGAATGTAGAATGATGAAAAATGTGAGACAAAATTTATAATGTAAGAGAGTTTCTCATATTAGGTTTGCCACTCCTTGGTCAATCTAACCTATAACCTCTATGGATTTAATGTAATGACCAGCCACTATATTGCAAGATGAGACTAAACATGACAAAGTACTAATAAATCAATTCTCTTCTATCCCTATGCATGTGAATGTACAATGATGAAAAGTGTAAGACTAAGTCTTGCTCTACACTCTTTGTATAAAGAGAGTTTCTCATGTTAAGCTTGTCACTCCTTGGTCAATTGATTGTTCACAGTAGGAGATTATCATAAACATCAACTTTTTGTATAAAAGGACTCTTCAACCTCCTTCAATGGCTTTATATCCAACCATGTTATTGAAAAACTCAAATCCTAACCAAAATGACAATGAAATTCTATTACCATTGGGAAACACTAGGATGATACTTGTCCCTTTACAACTCCTAGAACCATCAAAATTTATCTCACACATCATGAACCTCATCACCAATAAGAATGTGAGTCTTATAGGTGACATCACCCTTCATTTAGGATATGCTCATTGTAAACACCCCAAAATTGTGATGTTTTCAGAAAACTCCTGAATTTCAAAAACTAGCTTACAGCCTTTCTGAACCTTTAGCTCCAAATTTTAAAGTTTAAACCTTTTAGGAAATATTTCAAAATAAAGGTTTTAAAGTCAAAAACCCATGGATTGCAAAACGGATCACACGAACAGGTGAAATCTGATCTAAAATCCAACTCGAGATCAAGTCAAAAAGTGAAGGGTGGGCCAAGCCTATCTGGATAAAGGCAAGATTGAAGATTGAATCCGATGCTCAGTTCAATTTCAAAATGCAGAAAAGAATCGAGACCTTGATGAAGCCATTAAGAATCAAGTGCAAGCTCGAGATGGGGCCAGATAGATCAAACCAAGCATCAAATGAAAAAGTCCTGAAATCAAGCATTTGCATGTTAAAAGGACTGGAAAGAACCTAGTCTAAAATCGGGTCACCGAGGAACCAGAACCCGCTTGAAAACCGTCCATTCTATGCCCCCACAAGAGGACCACAAAAAAAATTTTGGATTGGATATGGACCAAAAAGATCCATTCTAAGCCCCAAAGGAGATCCCACTAGCTTGGATCGGTTTGGACCCAATGATCCAAACCCGATCCAAGGATCCACTACCTTGGCCTATAAATAAGGCCAAGGGTGGGGGGGGGGGGGGGGGGGTTGTGAAGAGGTTGGAGAAGAGAATTGAGGAGAGAGGGTGGAGCTCGAGCAAGCTTGGAGCAAGGGCACGACTAGGCTTTGGGTCTTGGCCAAGGAGGAAGGAATAAGCCGAGTGGAGCAAGGTTGAAGGGGCTGCACCAAGGCAGCCGTGGGCTATAAGGAGTGAGGTAAGAGAGAGAGTGAGGCAAGAGAGAGAGTAGGGTAGCAAAGGGAAGGGGCTGCACCAAGGGCTCGAGTGAGGGGGAAGCTTGAAAGGAAGAAGATAGTCCGATTCCATATACGGAATTTTCAACATCTCGGGAAAACTTGTAAGCACCTTTAAACTTTGGTTTTTAAACCATTTTCTCTGTTTAATTCAATTAAGAAGGGGTTGTATTAATGGAGCGTAGCCTCCCCCCATGTTGTAATATTGATTAGCTCTCTTCGCTTGTCATTTAATTGATGGATGATCACGATTACACCCACGTGCACTCAATTTGTTTCGCTCTTCTACCCCAATATACTTTATAAACCTCCTATACTTCGAATCCCCTCTCTTCTTAAGCCAATATACATATTTCATTTCACGTGAGTTTACCTTGGGAATGTAGAGTGACTGCACTTTCATTTCGCGTGAGTTTACTTCGAGAATGTAGAGTGACTGCACTTTCATTTCGCATGAGTTTACTTCCGGAATGTAGAGTGACTGCACTTTCATTTCGCATGAGTTTACTTCGGGAATGTAGAGTGATTGCACTTTCATTTCGCATGAGTTTACTTTGAGAATGTAGAGTTACTGCACTTTCATTTCGCGTGAGTTTACTTCAAGAACATAGAGTGACTGCACTTTCATTTCGCGTGAGTTTACTTTGGGAATATAGAGTGATTGCACTTTCCTTTCGCGTGAGTTTACTTCGGATGTAGAGTGGGTGTAACTTCAATTCGGGTGAGTTTGCATCATTATTTTTAAAAACCCAAAACAGGATTTCCAACATCTCTACATTGACTCATTGCTGCAATCTCTCGATACTCGCTTCGATCACGCTGAAATTGGGCCCATACATTCCACACACATTAGGCCACAATAAATAAAACTTGCAAGAATTTTAGAGCCGTCCAACCCCATAATAAAATTAGAAAAAGTGCACAAATCGAATTCTTTCAAAAACACTAAGAGTTCACGTTAATTTGAAGTAAAAACTTGTTTACAAATCGAAGCTCCTAAGTACTTCAACCGACCCTTATGCATCGATTCAAGAAGATTTTAGTGAAAAGAGTCTACTTGCCTACAATCGCCAAAAGTCAAAAAATCGTTTAAAAAGTCTTTGCTAGTTTGTGCAAGCTAGCTGGCATGCTCGTGCAAGCGTAGACACGAAAAGGTTCATTTCGAGTTTTCTATAACTTGGGAGTAGAAATTTTTATATTTACAGAATTGACACGCTCGGTGAGAGTCAGGTCTTAAGAGAACTTCAATTCAAACAAGTTTCAAGAAATTTTCAAGAAAACATGTTAACATTTTCAAAACTTGTGCAAAAAAAATTTGAAAAGAATGGAAGAAAGCAAGCCAAGGAAATCCTCATTAAGTAACTCAAAGTGGTTTTCCAAATCATCTAAAGCCAGAGAAGAAATAACTGCTATCAAAGAGATCTTTAGAAGGATTGATGCTCTAAGCCATGAGGCTAAGGCACATCGATCACATAGCAGTTCATCTCGGGCACATAGAGATCATGCAAAGAAAATCGATCCTAAACTTGACAAAGGATATGAGACTGGAGATGAAGCCCAAAGGTAGATCAAATCATCCATTCCCAAGCCTCCAAGCACTCTAAGTTCAAAAGAAAAACCAAAAAAAAAGATTTTCATACTTCAAAAACTCAAAAAAAATTGGAAAATTTTCAAAAACAAATTGAAAAACAAAACTTTGAAATTTTGAAAGCTAGAAAGGAAGTCCCTGATTCTGGGCACACAAACATAGTGGGGCACAAAATCCACACCCCACGAGTCTCACAAGAGGATGAGAGTCACATAAAGGTAAGATTAGAAAAGGAACCCTATCGAAAAGCAATGGGAGCTCAAAATAGAGTCACCTGGGGACAAGGCCTGCTCTCACCACGAAAAGGTAGATGAGCCGAAAAGAGGTATGCCTGAAACTCATCCTCCTCTAAACTCTCCTCTCGATATAGGGTCATCGGATGTATTGAATCATACTCATGCACCCACAAAACGTGCTCAAAAATGAGGATTTTCAAGGTGCGCCAAATATCCCACACCACAAAAAAGAATTTCAAAAACAAAATCAAAATAAAGTTCAAAATATGGTAGATCCTAAGGCATGCATCAACATCCTAGGAATCCCTACCATGAATGAACCCACTTCCTCAAGCCTAGTCTTGTACCTTGAACCCAAGCCTACGGCCTTGAACCCAAATAATCCATCCCTAAGGGCACCACGAGTTGCATCTAGGGAGCATGTCAAAACCCTTCATCACTTAGGAAAGCCTAACAACCTAAACCAAACCTTCCCAAAACCCTGAAGGGACCGATCATGGCTTCCCTTGAAAACCATATCTCCCAACCCAGGGTCATGTGGAAGCCCAAGTCTTCCACCACCCCAAACTCTAATCTCCCAACCAAAATAAAGCAGGATATACCCATGACATGGACGATTCAATGTTCCAAGGGAACGAACTTTATAAAACCTTTTCAAAAATCAAAAAGCCTTGGAACATGATCTTAAACATGGGATATAAACCCTGCAAGGGCCTAGGAGCTAGAAATCAAGGTAGGCTAGAACCCATCCTACCCAAATCAAACCCAAGTCGATATGGATTGGGCTACATCCCATCCATACCCCTTGTGCCACAACCTAAGACCACTTGGGTCAAGGGTGCCCTTAGAACCCACTAAAACCGAAACCCATGGCTTAGACATATTGATTAGAGTCTAATTCATGAAGTTTTCTTTGTAAGTTCGATGGAAGAGCCCTCCTTTTTAAAAATCTAAAAAAATTAGATATTCTCAAAAATCAAAAAAAAATTGAAAACCTTCAAAATCCCAAAAACATTTGAAAATCTAAAAATTTCAAAAAGAAATCTGTTTCATTCATCCCCCCATTCTTTATTTGGAAAAAGTTTCAAAAAGAAAGCCTTTATATTGATCATTGAATTTGTATTTCGAAAAAGACAAAAAAAATTGAAAAATTTCAAAAAAACTCCAAAAATAATGGCCATGTACAAAGCCCATTTTCAAATTTTTCAGAAATTGTCTATATTCCCCAAATACGGAATCATCCAAGCTTGATATAACCCCTTCTCTTAGAGCTTCCCCAAAATTTTAATGCTTGAGAATCATCAAAGCAAGGAGGAATGATCATACCTCGAAGCTTCCCGAAATTCGTAGAATCCTTGACTTGGAAAAATTGGGGATTTTTAGAGTGAGTCTAACCCATAGTGTGTGCATGTTTACATGAGCACCATGCATTGCATTTTTGAAATCATATATCGGGTCTAGACATCATCTTAGAACTCAAGTTCAAGGTTTGTGTTAAGCGAAAGGGGTATGAGAGTTAACCCCCTAAGTATCGAGCCATCACAGGCATATCTCCATATGGATCAAATCTGAAACCTTCAAGGTTGATTCCAATCTAGCCAAAAAGATGCTAACCCTCTCAACGAGACCTTTTGAGAAAAGGGTTAAAAATTTACATGATAATTTTCAAAAAGCTTTTGAAAAATTTATGGTAGATCCTCAAATTTTCAAAACCTCCAAAGTAAAGCTTTACATTCCAATTAATGTGAATGCATTGGGGATTTTACTTGATCAATATAAAGATAATAGCCATAGAAAGTGCACCATTCATTACATTTTGAAAACTCTATTTGGCATGTGAAAGAAGTTATCAAGCCAATAGAGAAATCATGCTTGGCCTTGGTATAGGCTTCCAAATTCGAGACATTATTTCCCATGTCATGGAAAAGGAATAATGTTGATTCATTCAAGCACTTATTTGAAAAACCTATCTTAATGGGTAGGCAAGATAAATGGCAACCCCTTTTAAGGGAGTAGGAGTTCATCCTCAAGACTCTCTTAAGGGACAAGCCCTATATCGTATGGCTGAATTGCCTCTTTGAGACACATTCCCCATACTTGATAAAATGCCCGATGAAGGCATATTTTACAAATGAATTTCAAAACCATGCTAAGGCAAAGAATCATCAAGGGGCAGGTATCAAAATCTTCATATCTCCTTAGAAAAGAAAAATTCCAAGTGCCATTCGACCATATTTTGCATGATCAAATGATGTTGCCAAGTATGAAGCACTTATACAAGGCCTATAAATTTCGAAAATCTAGGGTCTCATGCAGCAAAAGTCTTTGGAGATTCTTGTTATAAACCAAGCTTTCAAAACATTTGGCAAGACAAAAATGAAGATTCATGTCACACCAAGAGTTGGCCATTAGAGGAGTTGGTTCTTTCAAAATATGCACAATTGGCACTCACGATTTAGAATGCTTGCCAAAATGACCAAATTTGTATTAAAAAGCCTTGGTTTCGAGACATTGAAAAATTTTAGAAAGAGAGAATTTTCCGAATTTGCTTCTTCAAAAGATCAAGTTTTGATTGAAAAATTTAATCCTATATATGACTTTGAAAAGGAAAATTTTCAGCATCTTATTGATATGAAGACCTTGATGAGGTTAGGATACAATACATGAATTCCACGAGAATGTGGAGATCATGTCAATTCAAATATGATGGCCATGAAGATCACTTAGGGATGGTTATATTTGTCCATCCTTAATAAAAAACTTACCATGATCATGTTAGAAATGTTATAATTGCCAAATGCATGGACATGTCATCCCATCGTCCACCTAGAATTCCCTTTGAAAATCCATGGTCCTTCACCATGTGGCCGTGTGAATCATTCATCTTCATCAAACTAGGGGCATTAAAAAATGCATCCCCTAGACACCTTCCATGGAGAATCAATTTCATAAAACATGTATCTCCATCATGTCATGTGGAATACATTTCATATTGGCATCATTTCATAAAGCATGTATTTCCATTGAATCACATGGAGTGCATTGTTACATATCATACATCATATACACCTCATTCACCCAAAGAGGCCCAAAAAGGTGGCAGCCTAAGTAGAAATATCCCCATGTCATAAAAGGGCAACAAAAATCGATAATACATGTTGATATATTGATATTGTGGGTAGAAATTTAGTAGACCCCGAAAATGCCCAATACTTGAAAAGGTCTATGTTAAATTCTTTCGAAAAGATTTTTAAAATTGAGCTCCTTTGAAACTTCTTGAAAGAATGATCAAGATTGATTGTATGACCCTAAATAAAGGAATTGATGCTTTACGAAAAGTAGAGTTTTTCAAAAACAAATTGGTAACATTTCAAAAATCCTTGGCTTACAAAATGAAGCCTTGATTAAAAATAGAAAAATATTTTCAAATAGTAGATACTATTAATAAATAGGATGATCTCGGTTGAATCGAGTAACCAAAGGGATAAGCTTTTTCCCTCATTTTACTTCTCTCCCCAAAAAGGAAAATTGGCAATGTTGAAAAGAAAAAGAAAAGGCAAAGAGAATACAAAAACTCCTCGAAAAAGAAGTCTTCCCCGAAAAGAAAAGGGAATGCAAAAACTTCTTCAAAATGAGTCTTCTCTTTGAAAAAGAAAAAAAGAAAAAGAAAAGAGAATGTAAAAACTCCTCCGAGAAGAAGTCTTCCCCGAAAAGATAGAGGGAATACAAAAACTTCTTCAAAAAAGGTCTTTTCTTGAAAAATGAGAAAAAGAAAAAAGAAACAGGAAAGCCAAAGCTTAAAAGAGCAATTTTTTGACTCTTTGCCTTAAACCACGGAACGCTCCAGAAGGGGCCGTGGTAACTCTTTCACAAATCCCTGTAGCTTACCCGAATGGAAAAAGGTTCTACCATAAAAATCCTAGAGTAGGAATAGAATTTACTCATTTGGATTTCATTTTGTTTGAGAATTAGACTTTATTTTGTGGGAAATGGAACTTTGAAATGTTTTTCAAAATTTCCTACCAAAAACCTCTACCAAGTAGCAGGTGTCGAAACCCAAAAGAAGGGAAGTATGAAAAATTGAAAGTCCTTTTTTATAAAAGATAAAAGGAGTTCCTTTTCAAAAAGAAATTTTCAAAAACCCAAAATGTCTAAAAGACATGGTAAAACCTGCTTGGGGCAGTCGGCTTTTAAAGGCTCTCTCCAAGCTCAAAAACAAAAAAAATTGACTCTCCCAAAAGCTCACCTCACTCACTCATGCATGCATTCAAAAGTCATTCATGCATGATCATACCTAGAGATTCATTTTAGTTCATATCTTGTTCCATCATGCAACTTTGGCAGGTTTCACCTCCTTTCTGATCTAAATTTTATCGACCTTTTGCCCTGAAAAGCTCCAGGTAGATATTTGTTGCCCATCTCGCAATCATCATCTTCAAAATTAGCCTCTTGAATTCATTTGATGCCCAAAGAGATTCAAGAGAACTCCCATAACCACCCATGGCAATAGGGTCAACTTTGTAGAAAATATTCACTTTCAAAACTTTGTTTTTCCTACCACACTCGCAGTTAGCTATCATCTTCATCAATTTGTTAGGGTTCGCAATATTACTCATTTGTGATGCAGCAGGAGAGGGTAAGGAGCCAATCAATGGACTTGCAACTTCAGGAGAATTATCAAGAAAATGTTTAGAGATTTTAAGCCTCTTTGCAGCATGTTTCCCATGCAAACCAGTATTTCCATCAGGTTATAAAGAGTGACCTTCCACTCTTTTAAATTGATATTTCTCATCATGGCGGTTAACTTGATCGACCTACCATCTCTGTTGATAGCTAGAACCTTTTCCCAAAGAAGTGAGACATGCAGATTCCTTTGAAATAAAAAAAGGTCTCACAACTGGGGGCTTTGCCTTCTTCTTTTTGGATTTAGTTGAAACTGCAAACAAGTTGTGTACCCCATACTCACAGATGGCGACGGTTTTTTGAACCAGTTCATAATGGTCTATGAAGGGAGCAATCACAATATCGCCAAAATATTTTGCTTCCATCTTTAGGAATGGAGTGACTTCTTCTTTTTCTATCTTTCATTTTTCTGCAACCTCTTTTTGTTTGTGGATCATGGGCAACAACAATTAATAATTTTATTTTCCTAAATTCGTGGGAATAATCTTTCCTTTTTTTTTTGTTCCCTCTCTTTTCTAGTTATATTTTTCACAAATCAGAAAAGTTATCTTCCATAACTACCTTTTTGGTTTGCTTTCCCATAAAATCAAGAAAGTAAGAAAGTAAGTTTTTATAACTACCTTTCTGGTTTGCTTTCCCACAAAATAAGGAAAGTAATTTGTAACTTACTTTTCTTGCATTTGCTATTCAAAAATTGAAATTACCTTTATCAAAAAATTCAAATCTTCATTTCCAGGATTTTGTGTAACCTCTTTTGGAAAATATGGAAAGAATGGGCCAGTAACCTTTTTTGGAAAATCTGAAAAGAATAGGTCAACCACCATCGTCACTTTTGGCAGCCAACACCTTCTTTTTTTGTCTTCTTCTTCTTCCTTGAGAATATCTATACACTAGGCTCAGGCTTTACTTCTATCTTCACATGCTTAGTAGATGATTTTGCAGGACTTATGATATAGTTCTGAGATTGAACAACTAATCACATTCTCTTCACTCTCTATTAGAAAAGAAGATAAAGTAGGTTTAATATAATCCAGACTCATGTCTGAATCTGCAAAACCCATCATGAATAATGTTTGTAGACCCAAAATAACTCCATCAATGTCATGAGATAAGTATGCATATAGTGAATCAATTGCAGCAGAGAGGGTTCTCACATCATGGACGAGTTAGTCCCACTAGATTGCTGCTCGAATGTAGTGAATAATTTTTAGAGAGGGTCTCCGTATTTTGAATATGGACGGATGCGGGGGGTAAGGAAGGTTGTCCTAGATAATAAGATTCGTAATAGTTCCTGGAATATCAGAACATTATCTAGTAAGCTAATGGAGGTGGTAGATACTATGATTCGGAGAAAGATTCATATTCTATGTTTACAAGAAACAAAATGGGTTGGAGAAAAAGCAAAGGAGATAGAGGATATAGGTTTTAAATTATGGTACTCAGGTAAAGAAAAGGCTTGAAACGGACTTGGTATTATCATAAATAAAGATTTAAAGGATAGTGTAGTAGACATACAACGATATGGTGACCAAATCATGACGTTGAAATTAGTGTTAGGAATAGAGGTTTTGAATATAATTTGTCCTTACACATCCCAAGTAGGACTAGAAGATAGTATAAAGATAGATTTTGGGAAGAGTTAGATAAGGTGATTCAAAAGATTGCACAAAGGGAGATGATTTGTTTAGGAGGAGACTTAAATGGACATGTCGGTAAAGAGGCATTAGGATATCAAGGTATTCATGGAAACTTTGGATTTGGGGATATAAATGAGGAAGCTAGGGAGATTTTAAATTTTGCTATGGCATTTGATCTCTTTATAGTTAATACAATTTTCAAAAAATGAGATGAACATTTAATTACTTATAAGAGTGGATTATCACAAACACAAATTGATTACTTTATTTGTAGAAAAAAAGATAGAATGTGTTGTAAATATTGCAAGGTAATTCTAGGAGAAAGCTTAACCACCCAACATCGACTTTTAGTTATGAATTTACAAATAAAAAAATGGATAAAGAAGAAAAGAGTGCATCGATCTATTTGGACTAAATAGTGAAACCTCAAAAGCGAAAAAGAAGATATATTTAAACAGAAAGTCCTTCAAGGAGATGTTTGGAATTATGTTGGTGCACCTTGTGATATGTCGAACAATATGGCTATACATATTAGGAAAGTGACGAAAGATATGTTAGGTGTATCTAAGAGAGGTGTACTGGCACAAAAAGAATCTTGGTGGTGGAGTGAAGTAGTGCAAAATAAAATCAAGGCAAAGAGAGCATGTTACAAATTACATTATGCTAAGAAAACTTGTGAAACTTTAGAGGCTTATAAGAAAGCAAAGAAGGAAGCGAAAAAGGCCATGAGTAAAGCAAAAACTAAAATTTGGGAGGATTTATATAAAAAACTGAACTCAAAAGAGGGTGAAAGATATTTTTATGATAACTAGGGCTAGAGATAAGAAAATTAAAGATCTTAATTATGTTAGATGCATTAAGGACGAGCATGAAAAAATTCTAGTGGCAAATGATGATATAAGAAATAGATGGAAAAACTATTTTTATAAGCTTTTTAATAAAAATAAAGATGTTAGTATTAGCTTAGGAGAGTTAGCCAAATCAGAAAAGTATATAAACCATAATTTCTACCGACGTATTCAAAAGAATGAAGTCAAAGAGGCTCTTAAACATATGAAAGGTGGTAAATCGGTAGGACCAGACAATATTCCTATAGAAGTTTGGAAAATACTAGGCGAAATAGGAATCACTTGGCTCACAAGACTATTTAATGAAATATGGAAAACCAGAAGATGCTCGAGGAATGCAAAGCAAGTACACTTATACCCATATATAAGAACAAGGGAGACATTCAGAATTGTGCAAATTATCGTGGTATCAAGTTAATGAGTTATACTATGAAATTGTAGGAAAGAATTATCAAACGTAGGTTAAAACAAGTATAAAGTACAACAGAGAACCAATTTGGATTCATGCCAGGAAGATCTACTGTTGAAGCAATTAACCTTTTGAGACATCTTATGTAACAATTTAGAGTAAAAAACAAAGACCTTCACATGATATTTATTGATCTAGAAAAAGCTTATGATAGGGTACCGAGGGAGGTTCTTTAGAGAACTTTGGAAAAAGAGGTATCCCATTGACATACATTAACCTTATAAGAGACATTTATGATGGTGCAAAAACATGTGTCTTATTTAACTAAGTTTTTCAAAAGCCGACTTTTTATACACTCCACACACATGTGCATTGAGACTTCACTCTTACTATATATATGTATTTCAATTCAGCTGGGTTGTTACATTAAGTCGTGTGAGCTTGTCTTTCATTTACACACTCGTACCCAAAGAACACCCGGGCGCTTGCTGAAGTGCCTCACGTACCATTTTGGCCTCGGCAGCCACTAAGATATAGCCATATCTCTATATTTTCTGCTGCGTTTTCCCAGTTCAGCTGCGTGTGTTGCCTTTACATTTATACACAAACACAACACGTGCACGTTGATGACCTTCGGGCTCATATATATATATAGTTGTATCTCCCTTTCTGCTGGGTTTTATATTTCAGTTGCGTGCATTGTCTTTACATTTACACACAACACATAAGCGCACGTTGGCGACCTTCAGGCCCATATATATATAAGTATTTCCCTTCCGCACTTTACATTCAAGTCGAGCGGTGTTTTACATTCAAGTCGTGTTAGTTGTCTTTCAATTTATACACAACACACATGCCCATAATTGAGCCTTTCCGCTCTTAAGATATAGCTATATTTCCCTTTTGCAATTTTCCTTCTGCTATGTCTTTCAATTTCGGGTTTTAAGGTTCAGTTGTGTGAGTTTGCATTGCATATCCGCCATACCATGAGATAGGGCACATACTTGCATGAAAGCAACCTCGAACCACCCATGTAAAATCACCAAGACTTAGGCACTTGATGCACACATCTCACGCCTAAGTAGCTAAAATCAAAGACATAGGAATGTGCAAAAATCCCACGTGAAATAAAAATCTGCAACTAGACAAAACCAATCGATCAAAACACTTTCAAAAATGTCATACTTGTTGAAAATCAAGTTTTCTAAAGCGTACAAACTAACCCTTGAGCATCGGTTCAAGAAGGTTTGCGATGAAAAGAGCCCACTTGTCCACAGTCGCCCCATAAGTCAGATATTTCAAAAACTTACTTCGCTAGCTTGAGTAAGCTAGCTGGCACGCCCTTTAAGTAACTTAGACATACGAAAAGGTTCACTTCAGGCCTAAGAACCCAGAGTGGAAATTTCCGCGTGTCTACAGAATTTTGGCACGCCCGGTGGGATGTGGGTCTTATGAAAAATCGACTCATACAAACAAACCTCATGAAAAATTTTCAAGGAAAAGTGTTTTAACTCTTTTATTTGTTGCATTTTTCATAGTTGGATTTTAAAAGCATCGGATCCATGTCAAGTCCAAGCTCCCAAGAAGTGTCTAGCCATGCCTCATGCGCATCAAGTTCTCATTCTAGAAAACTTTTGAAAACTCGAGATCAAAGAGAAGAGATCGAGGAGTTGAGGAGGGACTTTGAGGCCAAAATCGCTGCTCTTAGCCAAGAGGCTGAAGCAGCTGATTCATGTTCGTCACATGGCGAACCAAAGGCCAAAAAGAAATTTGAAAAAACTCGGAAACATAAGGAGACCTCCGCAATGGAAGACAACCAATACAATGAATCCTTCACTCACAAGCATCGTAAAGCCCTACAGCAGCTGCTGAAAGGGCAAAACAAAGAGAAAATGAACTACGCCCTTTCTGATTTTCTTCTTTTAGATTATAAAACAGACAGTGACGATTGTAAACACCCCAAAATCCCACAACTTTCTAAAACTGATACCTGGTTTGACTTCTGAAAACCCAAGAGCCTTTAAAACCTTGTACATATTATTTTAAAACCTATAAATATTGCTTTAAGCTTGTAAATAGTGTTTTGAAAGCCCCGTATTAAATACAAGCTTTTTAAACCTAGGCTAAGCCCATTTTCCCAAAAGCCAAAGACGAACAGGTGGAGCATGCGAAGACGACACCTGATCTAGAAGCAGCCCAATAAGCCGCTCACAAAGGCTAAATTCCAAAAGTAGCTTCAGAAGTATTTTGAAGCCTAAAAGAGCACCCTAGCCTGATAAAAGACAGGTTCAAAAGGCGAAAAGAAGGCCCAGGCACGAAGCAAATGGCAAGCAAGGAGCACTAGAAAGCCAGATCAACCATCCTCATTCAAGCATCCTGAATCTAAACCGGGAAAGACATAAATGAACAAAAATGGCGTCCGAAAAGGCGAAAAGGAGTCCGGACGACATAGATTGGGGAAACCCAACACCAGATGGAGCGGTGATGAAGCTAGGGCCCGCACAAGTCGTCCGCCTCGAGAAGTCAAGAAGGACCATCCAGAGAAAATTTGGATTGGATCTGGACCATAAATATCCATATCCAAATTCAAATAGTGAATAGTGTTTGGATTTGGGCCAATCCAAATAGTGTTTGGGTCGATCCAAATAGTGTTTGGATTTGGATTGGATCCAAATAGTGTTTGGATTAGATCGATCTAAACCAAAATATCCAGATCCATATCCATAAAAATGTTGGATTTGGATCGGATACGGATCTCAAAATATCCAAGATCCAAGATCCAGATCCAAATAGTGTTTGGATTTGGATTTGGATCCAGATCTCAAACCCAAACCCAAATCCAAGACCCACCTCAAATGCCTATAAATAGAGGTGAGGGGGTCCCAAACAAGGGGTTCACGTGAATTTGAATGGAGGAGAGAGAAGGTCTAAGGTGAGTGCTTAGGGCTTTCATTTGTTTTAGGGTTTATTAATTGTAGTTTAGTGTGGGATTAGTCAAGGGCTGCCCCACCCTAATTGAAGGGCTAAAGTTGCTTGGACAAAGAGGCTTAAGCTGGCTGATTGGAGCTTAAGCACACCCTAAACCACCGTTACAAGGTAAGCCTAAGCACACCCTAAACCACTCTTCCTAATCCCTCTAAACCACCCTCAACCGACCTTAATTAGCACACCCTAATCCACTACCCTTAAACCTTCCCAGCAACTCTAAACCTACTTAGGCTAACCCAACACAACCGACCTTGCTTAGAACCCTCAGCCGCTTCACACTCACCAACCTAAAGCACCTGGGTTCCCCCCCCTGCGCACTATCCGTGCGCTGCACACTACACGCGCGCCAGACGCTGACGCCATCACCCTGCGCTCAGGCGCCGACTCCGGCACCGCCTTGGTGCCTAGTGCCAGGCGCCGACTTGCTGCCCGACTGCCCCACTGCCTGGCCGACCTTCCTTAGCCGACTTCCACCACCTTAACCGACCTAGCCACCACTGTCGTAGCCTAGTTAGCTATCCCCAGCACTACCTTACATCATCTCACACTTCACACCCCACCGCCATTAGCCTTAGCACCCGTGATCACTTGCCTAGCTGAACCTATCCTAGTTAACACTCCGCACCATACCACACACCACCTATCCATCCGTGACCCATCCTAGTCCAGCATCCCCTACTCAAACCGCACCATACCACACTGTAGACACCCAAAATTTTCTTTTAAAATTCTTACCTTTTTAGGAAAGTGGCTATTTTGGCAAATTTTGGGGTTTCTGAAGGAAAAAGGCACTAAACGAGTTTGTTTTGGTACCAAAATTTTATGGAAGCTTTAAAATGATGAAAGAATGCTTTCCGTTCTGAAAGTTTTGAGTTTTGACAAAATTTGGAAAAATGACGATTTTGCCCTTAGTACTGGAAAAACAGGATTTCGTTTCCCTAAAAGATTTATTATGAAAAGTATGTTGAAAGCTTTCCTCTTCAAAAGAAAAAGGCATTTAAAAGACAAGTTGACACCTAAAAAAAGAAGGTGGATGCCCAAAAAGGGAAAACGGGCATTAAAAAGGGAAAGTGAGCTTCCTAGAAAGAAAAGCTCACATTTAGAAAGAAATCAATTTCTAGAGGGTAAGGTCGGTATTATCAAAAGAAAGGAAAGGTGAAAGCAAGAACGAAAGCCTCCGAAAATGAAGGTTTGGTATCAAACGCCTTTCGTAACGTGTCTACGTTATGTTTGGGTATCGAGGTAATTAGTATTGATATACATCAATTTGCATCGTCATTTGTTACTGGTACGCTATTGATATGAACAATTCTAATATCCCAACACTCGTGGAAAGGATTGAATGAGCATGATAGTTGATTTTCAAAAACGTAACATGGGCTTAATAGAACACGTTCATAGTAGAAAGGCATGTAACATGTATTTGCTTAACCACTTTCACAGCAAGTACACAGGTAGAAGTTCAGAATGCTCATGGTGGAGAACATGGAAGAAACAAGACAAGGAGTTGCAGATGTGCAGTTTGGTGACTGGTTTCTTAGGCAAGTTGCCAAGGACATGGTTCAAGAGTGTTGGTCAGAGGCAACTTGTGTCATTGGGCAGAGCTTTGTTGAAGCAAGCTAGAATGTTAGTACTTGACGAGGCAACAACATCTGTCGATTCAGTGGCTGAACCTCTTATCTCAGGAAATAAGCTTCCACTGCAAAGAAGGCTTGATGATCACAACGCATCCAGATGTGAAGAAGCCAAGTGTGACTCTTTAGCTAATAGATAACAGCCAAAGTCCTTCACAGAAATCTGGAATATCAGCAGCAAGCAACTACACTAGATGATTCGTCTGCTTCCTATAGCAATAGAGCTGCTCCATTTGGAAACAGCAAACGAAATTTATGCCCATCGGGGTGAAGAGAGAGATCTTTCAGAAAGAAATCGTGGGAGTTGAATTGACGCTTTGTGAACTTCCAGCAAACATCCTTCCCTCAACTACATCAACAATCGTCAACAAACCTTCAACGACTCATGGCTGCAGCCTTCAACAAACCATCCATGATTCCTAGCTGCAGCATATCTGCAACAGACCGAAGAAGGAGCAGAAGATCACGTTCGAGGCTTACCAGATAAAGAAAGATCATCAAATGCAGATAACGTCATCAACTGCGGATAATGTCCCAACCAATTCACAAGAGACCAAATGAAGATAACGATGGATCATGTTATCAATTGCAGATAACGTTCCAGACCTAACCAATTCAAATGAAAAAGGCAGATAACATTCAGGAAGATTATGCCTATCAAATACAGATGACGTTCCAAACAAAATCAGGTAGAAGATGGAGCTTATCAAAACAGTCAAGATCAGGCTTATCCAAATCACAACTAACAAGTATCCGTGAGCCTATAAAAGGGCCCTCCCAGGTGCTGCAGAGGGGGGAACCGGGAAGGAACAACCAGCGACCATCAACGAACGAGCATCAAGAGGTTCAGTCCGAAAATTCAGAGAAATAGAGAGAGAGAGAGAGAAAGGAAGAGAAGAAGGAGAAGAAGGAAGTCTGGCCTGGTTCCGACGTCCGACGATCATCCGGCGAAGTGCTCCTACGTCCCCTCTCACTCACACAGGTTGGAATTCTTGCACAAATTGGTTTTAATTCATGAGAATCTGAAAAAGCACAGATTCTGGAAATTTGTACATGAATCAAGGCCTTGAGCCCATGTTCTTCATTTATATCGATACAAACATGCATGATTCCTTCATGAACGGAATTAAAATCCATGTTTAGATGATTTCCATGCATCATTAGGACTGATACAGGTTGAATTTTCATTCTAGAATCACGTTAGGAATTTTCTGAAATTTTCTGCAAAACTTGGTTTCTGAAACTGTCTGTGCACACGCGTCTGATCACGGAATTTTTATAGACAAACGGATAAGCCAATTGCTTCGAAATTTTGCATTAATAATCTAGACATATCAGACGTTCTTAGATAAAATTTTGAGGAATTTTTATGAACTGTTGCCTAGCCAATTAGATCCGTGAAGTTTATACAAAATCCAGATTGCGTTTTACAGAAACAGAATGTTCAGTAACAGACCTCTGTTCTTTTGCCCATATCTCTTCAACCACTGAATGAAATTGGATGAAATTTGATTCTTCGGAAACCTAACATCCGTATATTTCTAACACAACAAATTTTATCGAGATTGGATGACTAAGTGCTGAGATATTGCTGTTTTTCTGAGCTTCTGATTCACAGAAACAGGGCTGTTCCGAATTTTATAACAGTTTCTGATTCTGTATTTAATTCTCAGAAAAATAAAGAACAAAATTATAAAATAAAAATATATTCTGATTCTAAACACACGTGTCTCTATTCTGTAAAAGTTTTAGAATTTTTGGAGAATCAGAAGTATTTTTAAAAATTCAAAGAACAGGTCTTTGGAACTGAACAGATTCTGCAACTTTCAAAATCTGAAAATTTTCAGAAATCAAGAACTTAAACACAAATCTGAAACTATTGAAAAATCTGGTTTTTCCTTTCTCGAATTAACGGATTCAAACAAATTTCAAGCGTCTAGGCTGACCCTTGAGCGCCGGTTCAAGAAGGCCTAAGTCGAAAAGATCTCACTTGTCCACAATCGTTCTTAGAAGTCAGAAAATCAGAATTTGTTAGTTTTGATAAACTAACTGGCACGCTCGCGCAACCTGACGTAGTTCGAGGGTTTGATTTCGGATCCCATGATTTGAAATAAAATCACGTCTACACACACACCATACCATATCCCATCCACAACCACCTTGACTAGAACCGCCTTAGTTCCCATACCCCATCCTTGACATATTCCATACCCAACCAAACCTTACCCATCCCTTACACAACAAAACTCGCCACCCTTTAGTGTCGTGAACCTCATCCCTCAAACCTAAAACCCTCAAGCTCCAAGGGCTCCGTTCAGTCATCTTTCGCTTCAAGCATCAAGGAAGACTCATCCATGGGTGTGAAGCCAAGCAAGTCCGTGTAGATTGGAGTGGACAAACATCCGAATCACGTAAGTGTTTCAAATTCGGTATTTTATATCTCCTTCTACACTTAATTCAATTTGATATGGAGTTGTAATAATGGAGCGTAGTCTCCCCCCAAGATATAATATTGGTGTATGACACACAAGCACATACGTGCACTTGAGCCTTTCCGCTTTTAGTTGCACACTTTTACTCACACAAGAGCCTTGGCCGCCCCTAAGATATAGTCTTATTTATATAAATTCAGCTGCGTGGGGTTTTATTTTTAAGTTGTGTGCGTTGTCTTTCAATTCCACACTCACACACATTGAGCTTTCGCTCTTACTCCCAAGACTCTAATAAGAGCCGTATTGCAATTCCATTTGGGTTTTTATTTTCAAGTTGTGTGCGTTGTCTTTCAATTCCACACTCACACACATTGAGCTTTCGCTCTTACTCCCAAGACCCTAATAAGAGCCATATTGCAATTCCATTTGGGTTTTTATTTTCAAGTGTGTGCGTTGTCTTTCAATTCCACACTCAAACACATTGAGCTTTCGCTCTTACTCCCAAGACTCTAATAAGAGCCGTATTGCAATTCCATTTGGGTTTTTATTTTCAAGTGTGTGCGTTGTCTTTCAATTCCACACTCACACACATTGAGCTTTCGCTCTTACTCCCAAGACTCTAATAAGAGCCGTATTGCAATTCCATTTGGGTTTTTATTTTCAAGTTGTGTGCGTTGTCTTTCAATTCCACACTCACACACATTGAGCTTTCCCTCTTACTCCCAAGACTCTAATAAGAGCCATATTGCAATTCAATTTGAGTTTTACATTCCAAGTCGTGTGAGTTGTCTTTACATATACACACAACACCCACGCACACGTTGGCGACCTTCGCGCCCACATATATATAGTTGTATTCCCCTTCCGCTATGTCGTTAAATTTCGGGTTTTAAGGTTTAGCTGTGTGAGTTGCATTTCAATTTATACAGGGCATACACTTACATAATTGGGCCTTTCCGCTCTTAAGATATAGCTATATTTCCCTTTTGCAATTTCCCTTCGGCTATGTCTTTCAATTCCTGATTTTCCCGTTCAGTTGTGTGAGTTTGCATTGCATATTCGCAATACCACGAGATAGGGCACATATTGCATCAAAGTAACCTCGAACTACCCATGCAAAACTCGCCAAATTGAGCATCGGATGCACACAACTACATGCCTAAATTGGCTAAAACCCAAGACATACGAAACGTGCAAATCCCACGTTGATAAAATCTGCAACGAGACAAACTAAACCAAATCAAACACTTTGCATATTTTAAAAAAGGTCATGTTTGCTTAAACATCGAGTTTTCTAAGCATACAGACTGACCCTTGCACATCGGTGCAAGAAGGTCTGTGACGAAAAGAGCCCACTTGTCCACAATCGCCCCCTAAGTCAAGATATTTTCAAAACTTACTTCGCTAGTTTGAGTAAGCTAGCTGGCACACCCTTTAAGCGATTTAGACATACGAAAAGGTTCACTTCAGGCCTAAGAACCCAGAGTGGAAATTTCCGCGTGTCTACAGAATTTTGGCACGCCCGGTGGGACGTGGGTCTTATGAAAAATCGACTCATACAAACAAACCTCATGAAAAATTTTCAAGGAAAGGTGTTTTAACTCTTTTATTTGTTGCAGTTTTCATAGTTGGATTTTAAAAGCATCGGAGCCATGTCAAGTCCAGGCTCTCAAGAAGTGTCTAGCCATGCCTCATGCGCATCAAGTTCTCATTCTAGAAAACTTTTGAAAACTCGAGATCAAAGAGAAGAGATCGAGGAGTTGAGAAGGGACTTTGAGGCCAAAATCACTGCCTTAGCCAAGAGGCTGAAGCAGTTGATTCATGTTCGTCACATGGCGAACCAAAGGCCAAAAAGAAATTTGAAAAAACTCGGAAACATAAGGAGACCTCCGCAATGGAAGGCAATCAATACCGCGAATTCTTCACTCACAAGGATCATATAGCCCTACAGCAGCTGCTGAAAGGGCAAAACAAAGAGAAAAGAAACTACGCGCTGTCTGATTTTCTTCCTTTAAACTATGAAATAGATAGTGATGATGAAATACTGAATTTCCATCGGTATGATGGCACGGGAGACCCTAGGTCTCACTTGCAACTTTTCTCTCATCGAGCCCATAAGGAAAAGAACGACTCAATGAAATGGGTGTATTGGTTCCCTTTATCCCTCAAAGGCACAACTTCCAAATGGCTGGCTTCCTACGATCTTAGCTAGTTCGCTACTTTTAAAGAGTTAGCGAACTGCTTTATGTAGAGATTCTCGCATAACGTAGAAGTCACGCACACTTTAAACACATTGAGGGATACAAAGCAAGGTATGAACAAAGATGTTCATGCCTTTATTGTTCGATAGAGGTCCCTCCTTGGGCAAGTCCGAGAACCAATATTCGAAGGATGCGTAGTTATGCTCATCTAGGATAACTTTAAAAATGAGTTGAAAACACTTCTCTACCTTCACGAAATCTCAACTTTCCACAAGTTGATAAAAAAAGCATCTCTTTTTCAAACGAAATTGAAAAAAGGGATTTATGACCACTTGTGGAAAGGGAATGTGGTTTCAAAAACTCGCTTGGAGAAGCCCCGCACTTATGGGCTACCCACCATGGATAAAGGGGCAAAACCCCACAAAATCGCCAATGTCTGGGTGGATCCAGGCCCGACAAGCACTTCAAAAAATTTTGAGAGTTTTGAAAATAGAAAAGACAAAAAAATCCAAAAACCTTTTGAAAAACGGGAGTATACTCCGCTAGGGCAACCTGTGTCGAATGTCCTAGACCTCCTACTTGCCCAAGGAATGATTGAACTCCCTGAAATTCCTAAGGGAATCACTTCCAAAGGGGGATTTTTAAACCGATTCTGCAAATATCATCGGCTCAAAGGCCATGATACAAAGCAGTGTTTCTCCCTACTTAATAAGATTGAGAACTTGATAGCATAAGGCCGGCTCCAGGTCATTGAGGAACTAGAGCCTGCCCAAGCTATCTTTAAAGAACCCTTCCCCAAACACATAAGTACCAGTGGGAAGGGCAAAGAGGTATGTGCTCTCACGATTTCAAAGAGTCCGATGCAAGCATGTCCATCTGGTTTTGCTACTTGTGCATCTACTCTTATCCTTCATAGGAAACCCGCCCAAGTAGTAATCCGGGGAGTACCAAGAGGCCCACCCCCAGTTAAACCTATTTTGAAAATTCAAAGTGCTCCCAAGCACACAAATAGAGCCACGATAGGTGCGAGCCCTAGGTTGATCGTGGGGGAGGTGACTAGGTCCCGAAGGATCTATCAACCCCCACATCTACAAAGTGCTAAAAAGGTGGTCAGTATACCTGGCCCCTCCAAAGCATGTATTCCTAGAGTTTCGCCAAAAGCGGACAAAGGCAAAGTAGTTTTAACCTTGTATGATTTTGAAAATCATCTTTCAAAGATTCCTATTAACATGTCCATCCTAGAGTTGATACAAACCTCGCCTAGGCATAGACTGGTTTTAGAAAAAATTCTAGAAAGAGCCAAGGTTAGCTCAAATATAACCGCGGAGTCCCTATCGACCCAATTGGCATCTATACGTGCAAAAATGCCCATCATGTTCTCGGAAGATGATGTAGAAAGACCCTACGAAGCCCACAACCAAGCCCTACATATCGAGGTGGTACTGAATCACCACTCTCTCGATAGGTGCCTAGTTGATGGGGGAGGAGGGCTCAACATCCTTCCGCTCCACGTGGCATACAAAATCGGAGTCACCTTGACATTCGTGAACCCAAGCCCCATCGTAATCACTGGATACGATGGGAATGCGTCAAGACCCTTATGATCCATAGAATTACCCATGGAAATGGGAGGGATAGCTCACATGGGAGTGTTCCATGTCTTGGACATCCACCCCCACTATAACCTATTATTGGGAAGGCCTTGGATACACAACCTGCGTGCTGTGCCATCCACCTTCCATAGGTGTGTTAAAATCCCTTTCGAGGATCAAGTTGTGGTAATTCTAGGTGAGTGTCACCCACAGCTTCAAGGAATTCAAAATTTTGCATATTTGTCGAGTTCCAGGCCTATGAAGCCAAACTGGGACAGACCTTGGTCGAGCAACCAAAGCTCACACTCAAAATACCTAGGAAGGTCGTGTACCTCAAGGGGCAGCCCAAGGCTAGCCCCCTCAAAACACTAACCATCCTAGGAAAGGCCAAGAGTTGCCTATTTCAAAAACCCCTGGACAAAAAGCCTTATGTGCATAACATAGACGACACCAAGTTCCTGGACCACGACTTGTATGAAAATTTTTCCAAAAACAAAAAATCGTGGAACATGCTGTTGAACATGGGCTACATGCCATACAAGAGTCTGGGGGCACAAAACCAGGGTCTTGTAGAGCCCATAGTGCCTAGGGCCAATTCAAGCTGATATGGGATCGGCTATATTCCTAAAATACCACCAGAGACACCCCTTGTGACCACCTGGGTCAAGGGTGCCCTCGAGCCTACCTAAGCAGAAACCTATGATTTAGACCTCCTGTTTAGAGTCTAACCCGTTGCGTTTTCCTTTGTAGGTATGATGGAAGATCCCTCAACCAAAAACACAAAAAAATTGGAAAAACTCGAAATTCAAAAAATTGGAAAACCCCCAAAACCAAAAACATTCGAAAAAGATGAAAAACTCGAAAAAAGAGTTGTTTGTATAGTTCCTAAAGTTCTGGTTTTACAAAAACGCAAAAACATCAAAAATTTAGAAAATATCAAAAACAAAACCTTGTATATAGTTGCTCCTGGTAAAAACTTGGAAAAAGCCAAGGATTTCGAAAAAAAAGTTGTCTTCATAACAAGACCAAAAATTTCGAAACCCATAGAGATCCCAAGTCAAAAACCAGGTATTTTCAAAACCCATGCATCAAGCTCAAACACATTTCATAGAGATAAACCTAGGGAGTGATTCAAAGCCCAAACACATTAAGATAGGTGCATGTTTGCATAAGTGTAAACACCCCGAACTTTCCAAAAATCAAAAACTCTCAAAAACACAAAAAGCTCGTTTGAGCCAAAACGACAACCTGTTTTAAAATGTGAAAACAGGTACAAAAGGCAAGAGAAGAGCCCCAGCAAGAAGAGAAATCAAGCCTGGAGTCTCAAAAGCCATCCCCTGTTCGAAAACGGAAGAAAAAAGAGCCCGTTTCGAGAAAAGCCCGACAAAAGGGTAAAAATGTAATTTGGGTCAAAGAAAAAGCGTAAAGCAGCTCCAAAATGCAGAAAGAAGCCCAGTACCTGAGGAAGTCGACAGAAGTTCGAGACACGTCCCGTCAGAATGAAGAACGGAATCCGTGCGGCAATCTGAGTTCGATATCAACAGGAACCGGCCAAAAACCAAAACGGCAGACCGAAACAAACGCCGAAAAAGTCCTGAAAAGCAGAACACCGGTTGGAAGAAAGACTTGGGGAAGACCCAGGCCAGAGTTGGACGTCCGATGAATCGAAGCCCGCTCGAAACCGACGGTGAAAAGCACCAGAAAGGACCAGAAAACCAAGGAGTAGAAGAAAAGTCTGGATTGGGTCTGGACCCAAAAATATCTAGATCCAGATCCAAATTGTGTTTGGATTGGATATGGATATCAAAAATCCAAGATCCGAGATCCGAGATCCAAACCCAAATAAATATTTGTACTGGATCTGGATCTCAAAATATCCGAGATCCGCGATCCAGATCCACATAGAGTTTGGATTGGATCCGGATAGCCAGACCCAAACCCAAGACCCAAGATCCAAGACCCACTTAAAACCTCTATAAATAGAGGTGTTGGGCTTGAAAAAAGCCAGGACGTGAGGCTCAAAGGGGAGAGGCCTTCACGTGAAAATAAAAGGGGGAGGAGAGAGAAGAGGCCCTATTGGCCAAGGTGAGTTTAGTTTGAGAGTTGGGGTTGGTTCGTGAGGCCAAGGGCTGCACCAATGGTAGAAGCCTCTTCTTCAAAGCTGGGAACGTTGCATAGTGGAGCTTGGTGGCGTGAGTGGTGGCTGGAGCGGAGCTGCACCCTAGGTAAGCCTTAAAAAACTAATCTAACCCACCTCTTCCCTAACCTCTCTAGACCACCCATCAACCACCAAGAACCGCCCCTAAAAACACTACCTAAACAGCCAAGTCCTGGCCGATTTTTCCCAAAACATCTACCCTAGACAACCACCTAGCTAGGCTGCTCCAAGACCTAAACCTAGTTCGGCCACCACTTGGCCGAACTCCCCCTCTTCAACCCAACCAAGTTCGGCCAGCTTTGGCCGAACTTCAACCTAACTCGAGCCACCTTGGCTCGAGTCCTTTTTCCCCAAAAACCCACGGCCTGCACCAGCAGGCCGTGTCCCCTTTTCCTACCCAAGGTGGCCTGCCCTAAAGGCAGGCCAACTACCTAAAAACCAGCCCAGCCCGTGGTTGGTTTTCCCCCTCCAACTACCTAAAACAGCCCGGCCAAAGGTGGCCGGGCTTCCTTGTTTTTCTTGCCAAAAACCTGGCTGGCCTTAAACAGCCCACCTACCTAAGACCCACGGCCTGCTAGAGCAGGCCGTGTCCCACCTAAAATCAACTAAGGCCTGCCCTAAAGGCAGGCCATCCCAGCCCAAAACCTTAGGCTAAGGGCTGGCCGTGAACCAGCCCCTAAGCTCACCTTGGCAACCTAGTGAACCCTACCTAAACCTGGCCATGTATCATCCCTAGCTTAACCGTGTCCCATCTTCAGCACCTAGACTAGGACCAACTACACCCTAATACCACTCTTACTCGAGCCACCTTGGCTCGAGATTCACAAGATCTAAACCAAGGCCAAATGTTGGCCGAACCCTAGAGCAAACAACTACCACTCGAGCCACTTTGGCTCGAGTTTCACAAGACCTAAACCATATCCTATCACTCGAGCCACCTTGGCTCGAGTAATGCCTAATACCAGGTCCAAAACTTGACCTAAACCAAGGCCAAGTGCTGGCCTAATCCTAAGTCTAAACCTCACTAAACCTAAGGCCAAATGCTGGCCAAATCCTAAACCAAAAAGCCTATCACTCGAGCCAAGGTGGCTCGAGTCATCCCTTACCCCAACCAGCCCCAAGCGGCCCTAAACCTGGTATAATTTGCAGCTCTCGGAACTCCAAGTCTCCCCAAGCTCTCAAGCTCTCCGGCTTAGCTCCCACGTGCCCCAGACTCCATGTAATGATGATGGACTCGCCTCTTGTACGAGCATAACTCAAGAATCTGGAAAATATGAGTTTATTTTGATATATATCAAGTTGTTTTTCGTATTCAATTCAATTTGATACGGGGTTGTAATAACGGAGCATCGTCTCTCCCCGGATGTAATAACAGTGTTGGACACACGAGACACACACGTACACTCGAGCCTTTTCGCTCTTATCTCGTACACAAGCACCACGTACACAATTGAGCCTTTTCACTCTTATTATACGTACGTATTTCAATTAAGCTGGGTTGTTACATTAAGTCGTGTGAGTTTGTTTTTCAATTACACACTCGCACCCAAGAAACACCCGAGCGTTTGCTCAAACACTTCACGCACATTTTGGCCTCAGAAGCCACTAAGATATAGCCATATCTATATACTTTCTGCTGCGTGAGTTTTCCCGGTTCAGTTGTGTACGCATTTCAATTCTGGGTTTTAAATTCAGTCGTGTGTGTTGTCTTTCAATTTATACACTTACACACACACCACAATTGAGCCTTTCCGCTCTTACATATATCTATATCTCCCTTCTGCTGCGTTTTACGGTTCAGTTGCGTGTGTTGCATTTCAATTTATACACAACACCCACACACACATTGAGCCTTTCCGCTCTTAAGATATAGAGATATTTGAATTTCTGCAATTTACATTCAAGTCGTGTGAGTTGCATTCAATTTGGGTTTTCCTTTCTGTTAAGTCTTTAAATTTTGGGCTTTACATTCAAGTTGTGTGAGTTGCATTGCATACTCGCCATACTCGAGCTAGGTTGCATACCTGCATCGAACAAACCCGAATAAATCGTGCAAAACGCCCATCTTAGGCACTTGATGCACACACTCCATGCCTAAGGCAGATAAATTTCAAAGACTTAGGGTCGCCCAAACCCAGTAAAAGCAAAAACTCGCCAAATGCATGCTTTCTGAAGTTTTCAAACACCTGTTCATTCAAAAATCGAATTTGAGTTTAACTTGTTTCAAACGAAGTCTCTAAGCGTACAAACTGACCCTTGAGCGTTAGTTCAAGAAGGTTTGCGACGAAAAGATCCCGCTTATCCACAATTGCCTTTCAAAAGTCAGATATTTCAAAAACTACTTCGCTAGTTTGAGTAAGCTAGCTGGCACGCCCTAAAAGCGAATGTAAGCACGAAAAGGTTCACTTCAGGCCTAAGAACCCACAAGTGAAAATTTTCCGTGTCTACAATAAGCATGAAGCATCATTATTCATTGCATTTCTGAAAACCTACATCGATGTGTTTGCATGGACATACGAAGACATGCCGGGTATAGACCCACAAGTTGTAGAGCATTATCTTCCCTTAGATTCGGATGCAAAAACCATAAAGCAAAAGCTTAGGAAGATACATCTGAACGTACACTCACAAGTCAAGGAGGGTTTAGAAGATCTGTTAAAAGCTGGATTTATAAAACCCATTGCGTACTCTGATTGATTGTCAAACATTGTTGTTGTTCGAAAAACCAGTGGGAAAATTTGAATATGCATTGACTTTAGAAACCTGAATAAGGCCACTCCAAAGGATAACTTTTCTTTACCCAACATTGATTTGATAGTCGATAGTACTACAAATCATGAAATGTTTTCATTCATGGATGGCTATTCAGGGTATAACCAACTCAAATTAGCCCCACGAGATCAGGCTAAAACCGCTTTCACAACCCCATGGGGCACATACTACTATACAGTCATGCCCTTTGGTTTGAAAAATGCCGGCGCCACCTACCGAAGAGCTATGACTACGATCTTTCATGATCAGATTCATGAGCTCGTAGAGGTATATGTGGATGATCTCTTGGATAAGTCAAAAACTCGATGCACTCATCTCGAATGTTTGCAAAAGATTTTCGAAAGGCTTAGGCTTTACAAAGTAAAGCTAAACCCTCAAAAGTGTGTGTTCAGAGAAGAATCTGGGAAGCTTTTAGGATTTATTTTGAGCCAAAGGGGCATAGAAGTCGACCCCTCCAAGTGTAGAGCCATCATCGACATGACTCCACCCTCCAATCTCACGCAGATTCGTAGCCTCCAAGGTCGTCTCCAATCAATTCGCAGGTTTATTTCAAACCTGACAACTAGATGCGAACCCTTCAACAAACTTTTGAGAAAAGGGATGAATTTTTTATGGGTTGACGATTGTCAAAAATCTTTTGAAAGATTAAAAGCATACTTCGTTAATCCCCCTGTTTTAAACCCTCCAAAGCAAGGAAAACCTTTTCTGCTTTACATTTTTGTGCATGCAAACGCTTTGGGTGCCTTGTTAGCTCAATACGAGGATGATACCCACAATGAATATGCCATCTATTACATTTTGAAAACTCTCTTTGCTTATGAAAGGAATTATCAAGCCAAGGAGAAGACGTGCTTGGCCTTGGTATGGGCCTGCCAAAAATTTTGACACTACTTCCTAGATCATGAGATCTGGATAGTATCCAAGCTTGACCCAATCAAGCACTTGCTCGAAAAACCCATCCTCGCGGGTAGGTTGGGCAAATGGCAACTCCTCCTAATGGAGTATGACTTGAAATACCATCACTAGATATCCGTTAAGGGGCAAGCCCTAGCAGACTACGTGGCTGACTTCCCCTTGGAGGATGCGTATCCCACACTTGATGAAATGCCTGATGAAGGCATATTGTTAAACTAATTTCAAAACCATATCTTGGCAAATTCTTTTGAAAACCAAGTGTGGAAAATGCACTTCAATGGGGCACGAAACCAAAGAGGGGCTGGCGCTGGGGTCATCCTCATATCCCCTGAAAAAGGAGAGATAACCATAGTCATTCGCCTAGATTTCGAGTGTTCCAACAACATAGCTGAGTATGAAGCACTCATACAAGGCTTAAAAATTTCGAAAACTCTAGGGGCATCATGCATCAAGGTCTTTGGAGATTCATTACTTGTTATAAACCAAGTTTTAAAGATTTGGCAAGTTAGAAACGAAAAGCTTCTTCCATATCACGAGTTGGCCACTCGATTGGTCGAATCCTTCCAATCGTGCACACTCGCACACGATTTGGAAATTTGCCAAAACAACCCAGAGTTTGATGAAAAACCTTGGTTTTAAAACATAAAAGGCTTTTTAGAAAATAGGGAATTTGCTGAAAATGCCACATCCAAGGATAAGGCATTCATCCGAAAAATTTCTACTCGATATACGATTTTGGGTGGGGTTTTGTACAAAAAACGTTTTACCGGCATCTTACTAAGGTGTGTCGACCTAGAGGAGGCTAGGATTATAATGCATGAATTCCACGATGGAGAATGTGGAGGTCATGTTAATGCTAATATGATGGCAATGAAAATACTTAGAGCGGGTTATTTTTGGTCCACTCTGAAAAAGGGTTGCCACGATCATGTTAGGAAGTGTCATCCATGTCAAGTGCATGGGCACGCCATTCATATCCCCTCATTTCATTGCATTCCGTGGTCAGCCCCTGGCCATTCACCATGTGGGCGTTTGATATTGTAGGACTAATATTTCCAAAGGCATCGAATGGGCATAGGTTCATTTTGGCAGCCACTGAATACTTTTCCAAATGGGTCAAAGCCACCTCCTTGACCAATGTCCAGGGGCAACATGTGGTGATATTCATTAGGAAAAATATCTTGGCTCGATTTGGAGTTCCAAGAGATCTTGTGTCCGATAATGGCACCCCATTCAAAAACAAGCGGATGGTCAAATTGTGCAACACCTATTGCATAACTCACCACTTTTCATCGCCTTACTACCCTAAAGGCAACGGCCAAGCCGAAGCCACCAATAAGACTCTCATTAGCATTATTGAGAAAACTTTAGAGAAGGGTAGGACGTGGCATGGGAAGTTGGATGAAGCCTTATTGGCTTATAGGACTTCCATCCGAACTCCCACAAATGCCACATCATTTGAGTTGGTCTATGGCACAAACGTCATTCTCCCCATTCATACAAGGTTGCATTCATTCCATACATCCATTGCACTCGACCTCTCCCTAGAGACGCTTCAGCATGCTAGGATGGTCTAACTAGATTTGTTAGATGAGAGGTAACTCCTTTGCTATGGATCTTGCTCATGCATACTGGTAAAGAATAGCCCGACACTATGAGAAACATATGAAACCTCGCCACTTTGAAGTGAGAGATCTCGTTTTGAAAATCATCCACTATTGTGGCCCACATCCACTTGGAAAGTGGTGGCTCAAGTGGGATGACCCTTATGCTGTGCGTGGATCCACCACAAACAACTCTTATTGGTTGATCAATGTAGAAGGTAGGAATTTAGCGGATCCTATAAATATTCAATACTTAAAGAAGTATCATGTGTAGGGTCTAAGTTAAATTCCCATTTTCGAAAATGTTTTAGGGAGATTTACTTTGAAACTTCGAAAGAAAGGATCAAAGGCGAATTGTGTGACCCTGAATGAGAGAATCAACACTTGCAAAAAAGTGGAGCTTTTCAAAATACGTGGTTACATTTTCAAAATTCTTCTTACAAAGAAAGGCCTAGTTCAATATAGCAAGATACTTGCAAGTAGTACGTGCTATTTCTAAATAGGCTAATCTGGAATGGATCGAGTATGACCTTGGGATAAGTCTTCCCCCCTTCTATTCTCCTTTCAAAAGGAAAATTTGGGCAAAAACAAAGGGAAATCCCTACCAAAAGAAAATCTCTTTCCCAAAAAGAAAGCAGAATTGTAAAGAAAAATTCGACTCTTCTGTAGAAAAGAGGGAATAAAGAAAAAATACTCCCGAAGGGAGACCCTCTATGAAAAAAGAAAGAAAAGGCCAAAAAGCTCAAAAAGAACAGTTTTCTGCCTCCCTACCTCAAACCACGGGATGCTTCAAAAGGGACCGTGGTATCTCTTTCCCATCCCTGTGACTTATCCCAAGTAAACAAGGTTCATTTCAAAGAATCCTAAAGTAAAAATAGGATTTACTTACTTGAACTTCATTTTGTTTGAGAATTTGACGTTTTGAGTAAGGCATAGGAATTTTGAAACTTAGCTTGTTTTCTTATCAAACCTCCACTAGATTAGCGAGTGTTAAGACTCAAATAAAGGCAAACACGAGGAGCTAGAGGTCCTTAGGATCGAGGCTGACAAGGAGTTTCCCTTTTGAAATCAGGTTTTCCAAAACTCGAACATCGAGCAACATAGGGCCCGCTCACTTAAAGCAGCAGGTCTTCATAAGACTCCAAGGTTCGACCATGTGATCTGGTCTTTAGGAAGTCGCCCTTCTTGGCGTCTCATCCATGTCATGCATTCTGCATATTCACTTCATACATGATCCCAGTTAGGACAAGAACCCATAGGAAATTCCCCTTTGGCGAAATTCTCCTCCTACTAGGTTCGAAAAGAAAATGTTTTATCAAAATTGGGACGATCCCATATTTTCAAGAATAGATCTAGGGAGACACTAAAAAGTGGTGTTGTCGTCTTTGCCATTATCCAAATCAATTTGGATAATGCCAAAGAGGGTCATCTATAAACACCCCAAAATCCCATGACTTTCTAAAACCGATACCTGGTTTGCAAATCAGCCCCAAAGGGCAGTTTTAAGTTCTGAAAACCTAGGAGCCTTCAGAACCCTATACATATTGTTTTAAAACCTGTAAATATTACTTTAAGCTTGTAAATAGTATTTTGAAAGCCCCATATCAAATACAAACTTTTTAAACCCGGGCTAAGCCCATTTTCCCAAACGCCAAAGACGAACAGGTGGAGCATGCGAAGACGACACTTGATCCAGAAGCAACCCAACAAGCCGCTCACAAAGGCCAAATTCCAAAAGCAGCTTCAGAAGTGTATTTTAAAGCCCAGAAGAGCACCTTGGCCTGATAAAAGCTAGGTTCAAAAGGTGAAAGGAAGGCCCAGGCATGAAGCAAATGACAAGCCAGTAGCACCAGAAAGCCAGATCAACCATCCTCATTGAAGCATCTTGAATCTGAACCGGGAAAGACATAAATGAACAAAAACGGAGTCTAAAAAGGCGAAAAGGAGTCCGGATGACACAGATTGGGAAAACCCAACACCAGACGGAGCGTTGATGAAGCCAAGGCCCGCACAAGTGTCCACCTCGAGAAGCTAAGAAGCACCATCCAAAGAAAATTTGGATTGGATCTAGACCATAAATATCCAGATCCAAATCCAAATAGTGAATAGTGTTTGGATTTGGGCCAATCCAAATAGTGTTTGGGTCGATTCAAATAGTGTTTGGATTTGGATTGGATCCAAATAGTGTTTGGATTGGATCAGATCTAGACCAAAATATCCAGATCCATATCCATAAAAATGTTGGATTTGGATCGGATACGGATCTCAAAATATCCGAGATCCAAGATCCAAATCCAAATAGTATTTGGATTTAGATCTCAAACCCAAACCCAAATCCAAGACCCACCTCAAATGCCTATAAATAAAGGTGAGGGGGTCCCAAACAAGGGGTTCACATGAATTTGAAGGGAGGAGAGAGAAGGTCTAAGGTGAGTGCTTAGGGCTTTCATTTGTTTTAGGGTTTATTAATTGTAGTTTAGTGTGGGATTAGTCAAGGGCTGCCCCACCCTAATTGAAGGGCTGAAGTTGCTAGGACAAATAGGCTTAAGGTGGCTGATTGGAGCCTAAGTACACCCTAAACCGCCATTACAAGGTAAGCCTAAGCACAACCTAAACCACTCTTCCTAATCCCTCTAAACCACCCTCAACCGACCTTAATTAGCACACCCTAATCCACTACCCTTGAACCTTCCCAGCCACCTTAAACCTACTTAGGCTAACCCAACACAACCGACCTTGCTTAGAACCCTCAGCCGCCTCACACTCACCGACCTAAAGCACCCGGGTTCCCCCCCCCCTGCGCACCACACGCGCACTAGACGCTGACGCCAACACCCTGCGCTCAGGCGCCGACTCCCGCACCGCCTTGGCGCCTAGTGCCAGGCGCCGACTTGCTGCCTGACTGCCGCACTGCCTGGTCGACCTTCCTTAGCCGACTTCCACCGCCACAACTGACCTAGCCACCATTGTCCTAGCCTAGTTAGCTATCCCCAGCACTACCTTACATCATCTCACACTTCACACCCCACCGCCATTAGCCTTAGCACCCGTGATCACTTGCCTAGCCAACCCCCGGCCGAACCTATCCTAGTTAACACTCCGCACCATACCACACACCACCTATCCATCCGTGACCCATCCTAGTCCAGCATCCCCTACTCAAACCGCACCATACCACACACCATACCATATCCCATCCACGATCACCTTGACTAGAACCGCCTTAGTTCCCATACCCCATCCTTGACATATTCCATACCCAACCAAACCTTACCCATCCCTTACACAACAAAACCCACCACCCTTTAGTGTCGTGAACCTCATCCCTCAAACCTAAAAACCTCAAGCTCCAAGGGCTCCGTTCAGCCATCTTTCACTTCAAGCTTCAAGGAAGACTCATCCGTGTGTGTGAAGCCAAGCAAGTCCATGTAGATTGGAGTGGACAAACATCCGAATCACGTAAGTGTTTCAAATTCGGTATTTTATCTCCTTCTACATTTAATTCAATTTGATATGGGGTTGTAATAATGAAGCGTAGTCTCCCCCCAAGATATAATATTGGTGTATGACACACAAGCACATACGTGCACTTGAGCCTTTCCGCTCTTAGTTGCACACTTTTACACACACAAGGGCCTCGACGGCCCCTAAGATATAGTCTTATTTATATAAATTCAGCTGCGTCGGGTTTTATTTTCAAGTTGTGTGCGTTGTCTTTCAATTCCACACTCACACACATTGAGCTTTTGCTCTTACTCCCAAGACTCTAATAAGATCCGTATTGCAATTCCATTTGGGTTTTTATTTTGTGTGCCTTGTCTTTCAATTCCACACTCACACATTGAGCTTTCGCTCTTACTCCCAAGATTCTAATAAGAGCCGTATTGCAATTCTATTTGGGTTTTTATTTTCAAGTGTGTGCGTTGTCTTTCAATTCCACACTCACACACATTGAGCTTTCGCTCTTACTCCCAAGACTCTAATAAGAGTTGTATTGCAATTCCATTTGGGTTTTTATTTTCAAGTTGTGTGCGTTGTCTTTCAATTCCACACTCACACACATTGAGCTTTCCCTCTTACTCCCAAGACTCTAATAAGAGCCATATTGCAATTCAATTTGAGTTTTACATTCCAAGTCGTGTGAGTTGTCTTTACATATACACACAACACCCACGCACACGTTGGCGACCTTCGAGCCCACATATATATAGTTGTATTCCCCTTCCGCTTTGTCTTTAAATTTCTGGTTTTAAGGTTCAGCTGTGTGAGTTGCATTTCAATTTATACAGGGCATACACTTACACAATTGGGCCTTTCCGCTCTTAAGATATAGCTATATTTCCCTTTTGCAATTTCCCTTCGGCTATGTCTTTCAATTCCAGGTTTTCCCGTTCAGTTGTGTGAGTTTGCATTGCATATTCGCCATACCACGAGATAGGGCGCATATTGCATCAAAGTAACCTCGAACTACCCGTGCAAAACTCGCCAAATTGAGCGTCGAATGCACACAACTACACGCCTAAATTGGCTAAAATCCAAGACATACGAAACGTGCAAATCCCACGTTGATAAAATCTGCAACGAGACAAATTAAACCAAATCAAACACTTTGCATATTTTAAAAAAGGTCATGTTTGCTTAAACATCGAGTTTTCTAAGCGTACGACTGACCCTTGCACATCGGTGCAAGAAGGTCTGTGACGAAAAGAGCCCACTTGTCCATAGTCGCCCCCTAAGTCAGATATTTTCAAAACTTACTTCGCTAGTGTGAGTAAGCTAGTTGGCATGCCCTTTAAGTGACTTAGACATACACAAAGGTTCACTTCAGGCCTAAGAACCCGGAGTGGAAATTTTCGCGTGTCTACAACGATGAAATACCAAATTTCCATCGGTATGATGGCACGGGAGACCCTAGGTCTCACTTGCAGCTTTTCTCTCATCGAGCCCATAAGAAAAAGAAGGACTCGATGAAATGGGTGTATTGGTTCCCTTTATCTCTCAAAGGTACAACTTCCAAATGGCTGGCTTCCTACGATCTTAGTCAGTTCGCTACTTTTGAAGAGTTAGTGAATTGCTTTATGCAGAGATTCTCACATAACGTAGAAGCCACGCCCACTTTAAACACATTGAGGGATACGAAGCAAGGTATGAACGAGGATGTCCTTGCCTTTATTGTTCGATGGAGGTCCCTCCTTGGACAAGTACGAGAACCCATATCAGAAGGGTGTGCAATTGTAGACACGAAAAATCCTCGACTCCGAGTTTCTTAGGCCTGGAGTGAATCTTTTCGCAATCTACGTTCGCTTTTAGGGCGTGCCAACTAGCTTACTCAAACTAGCAAAGTAGTTTTTGAAATATCTGACTTTTTGAAAGGCAATTGTAGGCAAACGGGATCTTTACGTCGCAGACCTTCTTGCACCGATGCACAAGGGTCAGTCTGTATGGTTAGAGACTTCTTTTGAAACAAGTTAAACTCAAAAATCAATTTTTGAGTAAACAGGTGTTTGAAAATCCTTTTGAAATCATGCACTTGGTGAGTTTTTTATTTGGGCGCCCTAAGTCTTTTAAATTTTATCCACTTAGGCGTGTTTGCATGTTTTGTTTGGGTTTGTTCGATGCAGGTATGCACTCTAGCTCGAGTATGGCGAGTATGCAATGCAACTCATACAACTTGAATGTAAAACCCGAAATTTAAAGACTTAGCAGAAGGGAAAACCCAAATTGAATGCAACTCACACGACTTGAATGTAAATTGCAGGAATTTAAATATATCTATATCTTAAGAGCGGAAAGGCTCAATGTGTGCATGGGTGTTGTGTATAAATTGAAATGCAACACACGCAACTGAATCGTAAAACACAACAGAAGGGAGATATAGATATATATAAGAGCGAGAAGGCTCAATGTGAGTGAGTGCTTTGAGTGTATAAATTGAAAGGCAACTCACGCAACTTGAATTTAAAACCCAGCTGAAAGGGAAATACGTATATATACGTAAGAGCGAAAAGGCTCAATGTGAGTGAGTGCTTTGAGTGTATAAAATGAAAGACAACTCACACGACTTGAACCTTAAAACCCAGCTGAATGTATATAAATAGGGCTATATCCTATGGGTTGTTGAGGCCCGTTTGTGTGCAAAAGTGTGCAGATAAGAGCAGAAAGGCTCGAGTGTACGTGTGTGTGTTTTGCATCAAGCACATATATTACATCCGGGGGGAGACAAGCTCCGTTATTACAACCCCATATGACGAATTGAATTGAATGGAAAGGGATTTGATATATATCGAAATCAACTTACACCTTCCAGCCTTTTGAGTTAGGATCGTACAAGGGGCGAATCCATCTTCTTCTTATGGAGTCCGGAGCATGTGGGAGCGAAGCCGGAGAGCTTGAGAGCTTGGAGAGACTTGGAGTTTCGAGAGCTGCAAATTATACTGGGTTTAGGGCTACTTGGGGCTGGTTTGGGCCAGGGATGGCTCAAGCCACCTTGGCTCGAGTGATAGGGTTTTTGTGTGGGATTCGGCCAACACTTGGCCTTGGGTTTAGCTTGTGTGACTCGAGCCAAAGGTGGCTCGAGTGAACTTGGTTTAAAGGGGACTTGGGGGTGGTCCTAGCTAGGTTTTTGTCTAGGCTAGGGCGGCTCGAGCCAAGGTGGCTCGAGTTTGGTTTGAAGTGAAACCAGGGCTGGCTACCTAGGGTGGGCCAAGGTGAGCTTAGGGGTTGTCTTGGGTATTTGGTAAGGGACCACGGCCAGTATGGCCGAGTGGTTCTAAGGTGAATGGCCTGCCTTAAGGCAGGCCTGGTATGGCTTCAAAGAATGTAACACACATCCTGGTTTGGCCGTGTGTTTAGGTTTAGGTGGCCTGCCGAAAGGCAGGCCAGGTTATGGTGAAAAAGTAAGGACGCCCGGCCAACTTTGGCTGGGCTGTTTTGGGTGTGTGGGAAAGGGAAACCAGCCAAAGGCTGGGCTGGTTCTTAGGTAGTTGGCTTGCCTTTAGGGTAGGCCAGAACTTGGGTGGAAAATGGGACACGGCCTGCTGGTGCAGGCCGTGGGTTTTAGAGAAAGAGCTCGAGCCAAGGTGGCTCGAGCTAGGTGGGTTTCAAAGGGAAGTTCGGCCAGCACTTGGTCGAACTTTAGGTGGTTTAGGGTAGTGTTTAGGGTAGAGTTTAGGTGGTGGTCTTAGGTAGAAGACTTGGTGAAAACCGGCCAACACTTGGCTCTTTTGGTGGCGGTTTTAAGGGCAGGTTTGGTTAGGATGGGTGGTCTAGAGGTTTAGGAGAAGAAGGGGGTTAGGTTAGGGCTTAGGGGACCTACCTTGGTGCAGCACCACTCCAAGCCGCCGCTCAAGCCGCTAAGCTCCACCACGATCTCCACTCCCAGCCAGCTTGATGAAGGCGTCTTGTTGTTGGTGCAGCCCTTGCCTCCATGGGCCAATCCCAAGCACTCAAACAAACGAATTTGGCCTATAAGCCTCTTTTTCTCTCATCCCCCCCTTTATTTCATGTGGGGAGCTTCCCTAGAGCCTCATGTTTCTGATTTTTTTCAAGCCCAGCACCTCTATTTATAGAGGTTTTAAGTGGGTCTTAGATATTGGGTCTTGGATTTGGGTCTGGCTATCCGGATCCAATCCAAACTCTATGTGGATCTGGATCTCGAATCTCGGATATTTTGAGATCCAAATCCAATCCAAACACAATTTGGATCTGGATCTGGATATTTTTGGATCCAGACCCAATCCAGACTTTTCTTCTGCTCCTTGATTTTCTGGTCCTTTCTGGTGCTTTTCACTGTCGGTTTCGAGTGGGCTTCGATTCATCGGACGCCCAACTGTGGCTTGGGTCTTCCCCAAGTCTTTCTTCCAATCGGTGTTCTGCTTTTCAGGACTTTTTCGGCTTTCGTTTCGGTCCACCGTTTTGGTTTTTGGCTGGTTCTTGTTGATATCGAACTCAGATTGCCGCACGGATTCTGTTCTTCATTCTGACGGGACGTGTCTCAGACTTTTGTCGACTTCCTCAAGTACTGGGCTTCTTTCTGCATTTTGGAGCTGTTTTGTGCTTTTTCTTTGACCGAAATTACATTTTTACTCTTCTATCGGGTTTTTCTCCGAACGGGCTCTTTTTTCTTCCATTTTTTAATAGGGGGTGGCGTTTGAGACTCCGGGCTCGATTTGCTCTTCTTGCCGGGGCTTTTCTTTTGCCTTTTGTACCTATTTTTACATTTTAAGATAGGCTATCGTTTTGGCTCAAACAAGCTTTTTGTGTTTTTGAGAGTTTTTGATTTTTGGAAAATTCGGGTGTTTACAGCAGTAATGCTCATCCTAGATAATTTTAAAAATGAGTTTGTAAACACCCCGAGATCCCACAAATTTCTTAAACGAATCTGGTTTTATACAAGCAGCCCCAAAGGGCCATTTTGAGTTTGGAAACCTAGGAGCCTTCCAAACAACCCTGTACATATGTTTTAAACTTTATCTTTCTAAAACATATAATATGGCTTTTGAAAACCCTTTTAAAACACGTTTTGAAACCCCAAAGTGGCTTGGCCCGATCAAGACAGGACCAGGAGAGCCAAGAAGAGCCCGGAACCGGAGCACATGTCAAGCCCGGCACAGCAACTCTTGTATCTGATTCACACCCCAGGATCTCGAACGTCCAAGACCCTGTTCTTACCAAAATAGCATTTGAAGTCATCTCTGGAAGGCAGAAACAGAGGCGGACGACTATGTTGGCGAAGACCCAATGTAGACGGAGTACTGATGCTGTCAGGCCCCGCACAAATCGTCCGTCTCGAACCCAGCTCGAAGGAGTCAGAGTTCAGTTTGGATTGGATCTGGACCATATATATCCAGATTCCAATCCAAACCCATATGGGGACTTGGATTTGGATTTGGATCCAGAGATCCAATCCAATATCCATATCCATGGCCCACATCACCTTCTCATAAATGGAGGTGGGGCCCACTTGAAATTCACGTGGGATATTGGGCATGAGAGAGAGTGGGGTTGAAAAATATCAAGAGTGTTGTATTAAGCTTGACTTGTGTGTCAAGTTTGGGTTAATCATGTGGGTTAGCCTAATTGAGTGGGTTTTAAGCTTGTAATTAGCTAAAACCTAACATAGGGCTGCACCAACAAGGGGTGATCAAGGTCTATGGGCCATGCTAAGGGAGCTCCTTCACCTAAACCTAACCCAAAATGCCTAAACCTAGCCTAAACCCCTAATCCACCCCTAATCTGAACCTAATCACCTAACCCACTTCCCTAATCCCGGCCTAATCCTAACCTAATCACCTAACCCACTTCCCTAATCCTTCCCTAAACCTAGATTAATTTCCCTAATCCTAGCCTAAACCTAGCCTAATCACCTAACCTAGCTCACTAAACCTCACCCTAAAACCCAACCACCTAACCTAGCCCTAAACCCCTAAACCACCCTTAGCCCACGATTTACCCAAACCCCTAGTTTTAAAATATCTGGCCCAACCCCATCCAGCCCACCTTATCTACATACCACCCTACCTAAACCACCTAACCACTACCCACAGCCCAGCCCTAACCGACCTACCCATCCCCTATTTAAACCCCCCTCCTTGTGGGCGGGTTTTTCAAAGTGGGAACCACTCTACCTCACCCAGCCGGGCCCTCTCCTTCTCCCTTCTCTCACCCAGCCGGGACAACTCCCCACCTTGGCCTGCTCCAGCTGCTCCACCAGCCGCCACCTGCTCCGCCACCTTCCCTCTTCCATCCACCACCGCCACCCCTCAGCCGGACGCCATCATCTTCCCCCAACCGAACCAGCCGCCACCTGCCCGCCACTTTCCCACTTCATCCGCCACTTCTCCCCATTCGGTAAGTACCCCAAACTCCCTCAAAGCCCCTCTCTACCACCTCTCCACTCTTAGCCACCCATCCTACCTTCATCTCAGCCCTTTTGCTGCCACCACCTAAGCCTAGCCGAACCTAGTATAACCCAAGTTGCTGGCCACTACTTAGCCACCATCTCCCATTCGGCCAACCCCCCCCAGGTGTCCTATTCGGCCTTCCCACTAGCTCACCTTTTAGGTCCAGTTTCCCTAAGTACCCAACTCCCCTAGTGATCCTAATACCCACTTATTCAGCCACTCTAAACTCCCTACTTGGAGGCGCCACCTACTTGCCACCGGCCCCCTTCGAGGCGTCTATCCCGCGCTCCACTTGCAGCCGGCCAGCACCCTTGAACACCTACCTTCGCGGAGCTCCCGTTTGCAGCCCAAAGCCAAGCCCACGCTCAAGCAAGACCTCTACGGACCAGCTACTCGTAAGTGTCTAAACTCGGTCTTTAGTCGTACACTTGCTTGAAATTCAATTTGATACGGGGTTGTAATAACGGAGCATAGTCTCCCCCCGCTTGTAATAACGTGGCTTGGCACAACCACACACGTGCACTCTCTTAGTCGTGCACAATTTTGAACACACACGGGCCTAATCAGCCCCTAATATATAAGTGTATATATACTTTCATTTTCAAAGGGTTTTTGTTCAAGTTGGGTGCGTTGTCTTTCAATTCAAGCACTCTCACACACATTGAGCTTTCGCTCTTATTTGAAAGACCCAAGTAAGGGCCGACCTATACTATTTGGGTTTCATTTCTTGTCGTGTGAGTAAGTCTTTCAATTCAAGCACTCTCACACACATTGAGCTTTCGCTCTTATTTGAAAGACCCAAGTAAGGGCCGACCTATACTATTTGGGTTTCATTTCATGTCGTGTGTGTAGTACTTCAATTCAAGCACTCTCACACACATTGAGCCTTCGCTCTTACTCCCAAGACCTTAGTAAAGGCCTTATTGCAGTTATATTTGGGTTTCATTTATGTCGTGTGTGTAGTACTTCAATTCAAGCACTCTCACACACATTGAGCCTTCGCTCTTACTCCCAAGACCTTAGTCAAGGCCATACTGCAATTTATATTTGGGTTTAATTTCATGTCGTGTGTGTAAGTCTTTCAATTCAAGCACGCACCCACATTGAGCCTTCGCTCTTATTTGCAAGACCCGAGTAAGGGCTCATATACATAAGATATATACTTATTTCCCTTCAGTTATTTCCCTTTGGTTATTTCCCTTCGGTTATTTCCCTTTGGTTATTTCCCTTCAGTATTGTCTTTACATTTCGGGTTTTCCCTTTGGAGTAGCGTGAGTTTGCATTGCATCTACGCCATACCACGAGGTAGGATGCATATTGCATCGAAGCAAGCCCCGCTCGAATTCGCCCATGTAGTGGAGTGTTCATAACACACAAACTAGGCGACCCAAAAAGGGATAAAAGAAAAGACTTAGGCACGTGCAAATCCACGTGATCTAAAACATGCAATCGCATCTTAAAGACCCGAAATAGATACCTCGAACCGTTTCGTAGACTTTCTCCCTAAAACTCGATTTTTGCAAAAGCGTACAGACTGACCCTTGCGCATCGGTGCAAGAAGGTCTGCGACGACAAGAGCTCACTTGCTCACAGTCGCCACATTTAGAAGTCAGTGTTAAATATATCTTCGCTAGCTTAAGTAAGCTAGCTGGCACGCCCTGTTTGTATACATAGGCCTTAGACGCACGATAAGATCCACCCCAAGCCCCGAAAGAGGCGAAGAGGCGGGGATTTTTCGCGCGTCTACAAAGATTGGCATGCCCGGTGGGACCTGAGCCTTTTCAGAAATCGAGTTTACTTGTAGAAGTCTTGCGAAAATTTTATAAAGGTGTCGTTTTAACTTGTTTTCTTTGCTTTTACTTAGGAAATTTTGAAAAAAGCTTGAAAAAGCATGTCAAAATCCAATCCAAGTGAAGTGTCGAGCCAAGGCTCATGCGCATCAAGTTCTCACTCTAGGAGGATTTTCAAAAACAAAATAAAACTAGATGAAATCGAGGACTTGAGAAGGGAATTTGAGGCCAAAATCGATGCTCTCAGCCAAGAGGCTGAAGTAGGCGATTCATGTTCATCAAACGGTGAACAAAGGCCTAAAAAGAAAATTGAAAAACCTCGCAAGCAAAAAGAGGCCTCCGTAATGGAAGGCAACCAATACCACGAGTCCTTCACACAAAAGGACCGTAAAGCCCTACAGCAGCTGCTGAAAGGGCAAAATAAAGAGAAAAGAAGCTACGCCCTGTCTGATTTCCTTCCTATGGATTACGAAACAGACAGTGACGATGAAATACCGAACTTCCATCGGTATGATGGCATGGGAGACCCTAGGTCTCACTTGCAGCTTTTCTCACGTCGAGCCCATAAGAAGAAAAAGGACTCGATGAAATGGGTGTATTGGTTCCCCCTATCCCTTAAGGGCACAGCTGCCAAATGGCTGGCTTCCTACGACTTAAGCCAGTTCGCTACTTTTGAAGAGTTAGCGAACTGCTTCATGCAAAGATTTGCACACAACGTGGAAGTCACGCCAACCCTGAATACCTTAAGGGATACAAAGCAAGGCATGAACGAAGACGTGTGTAGACACCGAAAATTTTCACTTGCGGGTTCTTAGGCCTGAAGTGAACCTTTTCGCAATCTATTTCGCTTTATGGGCGTGCCAGCTAGTTTACTTTAACTAGCAAAGTATGTTTTGAAAATAATCTGACTTTTGAAAGGCGATTGTAGGCAAGCGGGATTTTTACGTCGCAGACCTTCTTGCACCGATGCGCAAGGGTCAGTCTGTACGCTTAGAGACTTCGTTTTGAAACAAGTTTAACTCAAAATATATTTTGAATGAAGAAGTGTTTTAAAACCTTTTGAAAACCATGCATTTGGGCGATTTTGACTTTGTAAGGGTTGGACGACCCTAAGTCTTGCACGATTTGATTCGGGTTTATACGATTCTCAGATTTTAGATCACGTGGATTTGCACGTGCCTAAGTCTTTCTTTTTATCCCTTTATGGGCCACCTAGGTGTGTGTTATGAACACTCCACTACATGGGGCGAATTTGAGCGGGAGTACGGGGCTTGCTTCGATGCAATATGCGTCCTACCTCGTGGTATGGCGTAGATGCAATGCAAACTCACGCTACTCCAAAGGGAAAACCCGAAATTAAAAGACAATGCCGAAGGGAAATTGCCGAAGGGAAATGACTTGTAAAGTAAATAGCCGAAGGGAAATGACTTGTAAAGTAAATAGCGGAAGGGGAAATATGGCTATATCTTAAGAGCGGAAAGGCTCAATTGTGTAAGTGTGTGTCGTGTATATATTGAAAGACAACGCACACGACTTGAACCTTAAAACCCGAATCTTAAAGACGTAGCCGAAAGAAATACTTTATATAGAGTATATGTAGGGGCCCTTACTTGGGTCTTGTAAATAAGAGCGAAGGCTCAATGTGTGTGCGTGCTTGAATTGAAAGACTTACACACACGACATGAAATGAAACCCAAATATAAATTGCAGTATGCCTTGACTAAGGTCTTGGGAGTAAGAGCGAAAGCTCAATGTGTGTGAGTGTAGAATTGAAGTACTACGCACACGACATAAATGAAACCCAAATATAACTGCAATAAGGCCTTTACTAAGGTCTTGGGAGTAAGAGCGAAGGCTCAATGTGTGTGCGTGTGGAAAATGGAAAGACAACACACACGACTTAATTAAAAACCCCCTTGACTTAAAATATATAAATATAACTATATATTAAGGGCTGGTTAGGCCCGTGTGTGCGCGAAAAGTGTACGACTAAGAGCGGAAAGGCTCAAGTGCGCGTGTGTGTGGGTGGCAAACCAAGTTATTACAAGCGGGGGGAGACGAAGCTCCTTTACTACAACCCCGTATCAAAATTTAATAAAACACCAAATGTAAGGACTTACAACTCACCTAGCCCGCTATGTGGGGTGTGTCTAGGACGTGTACGCCTTGCGTGTGGAGCCCGGATCACATGGAAGTGGAACCGGCTAGCTTGGAGGTGTTTGAGTAGGCTTGGTATGGGCCTGATTTTGGATGACTCGAGTTGGATTCTAGGAGAGCTTGGGGCAACTCGGGCTGTCTTGGTGCAGCCCGGGGTTTTACCTTGCAAGGGAGTGCCTTAGGATGACTCGAGCCAAGGTGGTTCGAGTTAGGTTTTTAGGGGAAGCCCTAACTAGGTTAGGTTCAGTCAGTCAAGGCCAAGGCAGGCAGGCCAGGGCTGAGCTAGGGCTCGGCCTGGCTGGGTGGAGTCATGGCTAGAGGTAGGTGGGTTCAAGGAAACGGCCTGCCTTGTGGCAGGCCGGGGCTTTAGTGATGTGGATGATACACGGCCTGCACTAGCAGGCCGTGGGGTTTCTAGGGAGATGTGGCCTGCCGAGTGGCAGGCCCTGCCCTTGGTAAAGGAGGGGAAGCCCGGCCTGCACTAGCAGGCCGTGGGCTTGTAGGTAGAGGGCCTGCCGAGTGGCAGGCCTTGGCTAGGCTTTGATGAGGCACGGCCTGCACCAGCAGGCCGTGGGTTTACTAAAGAGAATGGCCTGCCAAGGAGCAGGCCATTAGGTTTGGTTTGGGGCAAGGGATAGTGGCGAAGTGGGTTTCGGTTAAAGGCAGGTTAGGGGCGGCGGTTTGTAGGTGGTGGTAGGCTAGTCGGGGTAGGTGAGTTGCAGGTGGAGTTGGGTGGTTAAGGGCAAGTGGTGGTAGGCTTAGGTAGTGCAGGTCAGGGTGGGTTTTGGTTGAGGCGGTGATAGGTAGGTTCGGCCAGGCTATAGCCGGTGGTGGGGGCGGCGACTAAGGGATGTTGGTTGGTGGCGAGGTGGGGTTCGGTTTAGAGGGGTGTAGAGAGAATGGCTAGGTTAGGTTAGGCTTACCTCTTGGAGCCGGTCCTTCTTGGCTTGAGCCCACGTCTCCATGGTTGCAGCCTCTTGGTCCAGCCCACCTTGGTTGCAGCCACTTGGTCTAGACCCACTTAGCCCACATGGCTTGAACCCACCTCACCCAATGAGCCCACATGGCTAGGTCTATCACTCCCTCTCTCTCCTCCCAAATATTTGCATGAACCCTTTACATGGACCCCCTCACCTCTATTTATAGAGATTTGAGGTGGGTCTTGGATTTGGGTTTGGGTTTGGGGTTTGGATCCATACCCAAATCCAAACACTATTTGGATCTGGATATTGGATCTCGGATATTTTGAGATCTGTATCCGATCCAAACCCAATATTTTTATGGATACGGATATGGATATTTTGATCCAGATCCGATCCAATCCAAACACTATTTGGATCCAATCCAAATCCAAACACTATTTGGATCGACCCAAACACTATTTGGATTGGCCCAAATCCAAACACTATTCATTACATGGATTTCCCACGAATTTCTTAAACAAATCTGGTTTTATACAAGCAGCCCCAAAGGGCCATTTTTGAGTTTGGAAACCCAGGAGCCTTCCAAACAAACCCTGTATATATGTTTTAAACTTTATCTTTCAAAAACATATAATATAGCTTTTGAAAACCCTTTTAAAACATGTTTTGAAACCCCGAAATGGCTTGGCTCGATCAAGACAGGACCAGGAGAGCCAAGAAGAGCCCGAAACCGGAGCACCTGTCGAGCCCGGCGCAGCAACTCTTGCACCTGATTCACACCCCAGGATCTCGAACGTCCAAGACCCTGTTCTTATCAAAAAAGCATTTGAAGTCATCTCCGGAAGGCAGAAACGGAGGCGGACGACTATGTTGGCGAAGACCCAACGCAGACGGAGTACTGATGCTGTCAGGCCCCGCACGAATCGTCCGTTTCGAACCCAGCTCGAAGGAGTCAGAGTTCAGTTTGGATTGGATCTGGACCATATATATCCAGATTCCAACCCAAACCCATATGTGGACTTGGATTTGGATTTGGATCCAGAGATCCAATCCAATATCCATATCCATGGCCCACATCACCTTCTCATAAATGGAGGTGGGGCCCACTTGAAATTCACGTGGGATATTGGGCATGAGAGAGAGTGGGGGTGATAAATATCAAGAGTGTTGTATTAAGCTTGACTTGTGTGTCAAGTTTGGGTTTAATCTTGTGGTTTAGCCTAATTGAGTGGGTTTAAGCTTGTAATTAGCTAAAACCTAACCTAGGGCTGCACCAACATGGGGTGATCAAGGTCTATGGGCCATGCTAAGGGAGCTCCCTCATCTAAACCTAACCCAAAATGCCTAAACCTAGCCTAAACCCCTAATCCACCCCTAATCTGAACCTAATCACCTAACCCACTTCCCTAATCCCGGCCTAATCCCAACCTAATCACCTAACCCACTCCCCTAATCCTTCCCTAAACCTAGATTAATTTCCCTAATCCTAGCCTAAACCTAGCCTAAACCACCTAACCTAGCTCACTAAACCTCACCCTAAAACCCAACCACCTAACCTAGCCCTAAACCACCCTTAGCCCACGATTTTCCCAAACCCCTAGTTTTAAAATATCTGGCCCAATCCCATCCAGCCCACCTTATCTACATACTACCCTACCTAAACCACCTAACCACTACCCACAACCCAGCCCTAACCGACCTACCCATCCCCTATTTAAACCCCCCTCATTGTGGGCGGGTTTTCCAAGTGGGAACCACACTCCACCACCCAGTCGGGCCCTCTCCTTCTCCCATCTCTCACCCGTCTTCCCAGCAGCTCCAGCTCCACCAGCCGCCACCTGCTCCGCCACTCTCCCTCTTCCGTCCACCATCACTGCCCCCCCAGCCGGACACTCCACCACTCAGCCGGGCCCTCTCCTTCTCCCATCTTCCACCAGCCGACAGCCACCTTTGCCGCCACTCCTTCCCATTCGGTAAGTCCCCCTAACTCCCTCAAAACCACTCTCTACCACCTCTCCACTCTTAGCCACCCATCTTCCCCTTAGTTCCACCTCTTTGCCGCCACCATCTAAGCCTAGCCGAACCTAGGATAACCCAAGTGGCTGGCCACTGCTCAGCCACCATCTCCCATTCGGCCGAACCCCCCTAGGTGTCCTATTTGGCCTTCCCACTAGCTCACCTTTTAGGGCCAGTTTCCCTTAGTACCTAACTTCCCTAGTGACCCTAAGACCCACTTAGTTAGCCACTCTAAACTCCCTACTTGGAGGCGCCGCCCACTTGCCACCGGTCCCCTTCGAGGCGTCCATCCCGCGTCCCATTTGCAGCCGGCCAGCACCCTTGGTCACACACCTTCGCGGAGCTCCCATTTGCAGCCCAAAGCCAAGGCCACGCTCAAGCAAGACCTCTACGGACCAGCTACTTGTAAGTTTCTAAACTCGGTCTTTGATCATACACTTGCTTGAAATTCAATTTGATACGGGGTTGTAATAACGGAGCATAGTCTCCCCCCGCTTGTAATAACGTGGCTTGGCACAACCACACACGGGCACTCTCTTAGTCGTGCACAATTTCAAACACACACGGGCCTAATCAGCCCCTAATATATAAGTGTACGTATATATTTCATTTCCGAAGGGTTTTGTTTAAGTTGGGTGCGTTGTCTTTCAATTTAAACACTCTCACACACATTGAGCTTTCGCTCTTATTTGAAAGACCCAAGTAAGGGCCGACCTATACTATTTGGGTTTCATTTCATGTCGTGTGAGTAAGTCTTTCAATTTAAACACTCTCACACACATTGAGCTTTCACTCTTATTTGAAAGACCCAAGTAAGGGCCGACCTATACTATTTGGGTTTCATTTCATGTCGTGTGAGTAAGTCTTTCAATTTAAACACTCTCACACACATTGAGCTTTCGCTCTTATTTGAAAGACCCAAGTAAGGGCCGACCTATACTATTTGGGTTTCATTTCTTGTCGTGTGAGTAAGTCTTTCGATTCAAGCACTTTCACACACATTGAGCCTTCGCTCTTACTCCCAAGACCTTAGTAAAGGCCTTATTGCAGTTATATTTGGGTTTCATTTATGTCGTGTGTGTAGTACTTCAATTCGAGCACTCTCACACACATTGAGCCTTCGCTCTTACTCCCAAGACCTTAGTCAAGGCCATACTGCAATTTATATTTGGGTTTAATTTCATGTCGTGTGTGTAAGTCTTTCAATTCAAGCACGCACCCACATTGAGCCTTCGCTCTTATTTGCAAGACCCGAGTAAGGGCTCATATACATAAGATATATACATATTTCCCTTCGGTTATTTCCCTTCGGTTATTTCCCCGGTTATTTCCCTTGTTATTTCCCTTCAGCATTGTCTTTACATTTCGGGTTTTCCCTTTGGAGTAGCGTGAGTTTGCATTGCATCTACGCCATACCACGAGGTAGGACGCATATTGCATCGAAGCAACCCCCGCTCGAATTCGCCCATGTAGTGGAGTGTTCATAACACACAAACTAGGCGACCCAAAAAGGGATAAAAGAAAAGACTTAGGCACGTGCAAATCCACGTGATCTAAAACATGCAATCGCATCTTAAAGACCCGAAATAGACACCTCGAACCGTTTCGTAGACTTTCTCCCCAAAACTCGATTTTTGCAAAAGCGTACAGACTGACCCTTGCGCATCGGTGCAAGAAGGTCTGCGACGACAAGAGCTCACTTGCTCACAGTCGCCACGTTTAGAAGTCAGTATTGATATATCTTCGCTAGCTTAAGTAAGCTAGCTGGCACGCCCTGTTTGTATATCTAGGCCTTAGACGCACGATAAGATCCACTCCAAGCCACGAAAGGGGCGAAGAGGCGGGGATTTTCACGCGTCTACAACGTGCATGCCTTCATTATAAAATGGAGGTCTCTTTTGGGCCAAGTGCGAGAGCCTATATCCGAAGGATGCGCAGTAATGCTCATCCTGGATAATTTCAAAAGCGAGTTAAAAACCCTTCTCTCGCTCCATGAGATTTCAACTTTCCATAAGTTGATCAAAAAGGCCTCCCTTTTCGAAACCAACTTACGAAAAGGGACATACGACCACTTATGGAAAGGAAGTGCCGTTCCAAAAACACGTTTGGAAAAGCCCATCGCATATGGGCTGCCCACAACGGATAAAGGGGCAAAGCCCCATAAAATCGCCAATGTCCGGGTGGATCCAGGCATGGCAGGCACTTCTAAAAATTTTGAAAAAATAGAAAATAAGAGAGAACGCAATTTTTCAAAACCATTGAAAAACGGGAGTACACTCCGCTGGGGCAACCTGTGTCGGAGGTCCTAGACCTCTTACTTGCCCAGGGCATGATCGAACTCCCTGAAATCCCCGAAGGAGTCACGTCCAAAGGGGGGTATTTGAACCGATTTTGCAAGTATCATCGGCTCAAAGGCCATGATACCAAACGGTGCTTCTCTCTTCTAAATAAAATTGAGAACTTGATAGCGGAGGGCCGGCTCCAGGTCACTGCGGAACCTGAGCCACCTCAAGCTATCTTCAAGGAACCCTTTCCCAAACACGCCAGTGGCAGTGGGAAAGGAAAGGAGGTATGTACCCTCACCATTTCCAAGGAACTAGCGCAAAAGCCCAAACCTGGTCGACCTGCTTGTGCGCCCATCCTTGTATTATACAAGAGGCCCGCCCAAGTTGTCATTCGGGGACCACCAAAAGTGGAAACCCCGACAAAACCAGTTTTGAAAATCCAAGGTTCTCCTCAGCTCATCCTTAGAGCCAAGATTAGCACGAACCCTAGGCTGGTCGTGGGGGAAGTCACTACAAAAGCATGTATCCCTAGTGGTCTGCCAAAAACAGATAAGGACAGAATCATCCTAAATCCTTATGATTTCGAAAACCACCTTTCAAAGATTCCTATTCACATGTCTATTCTAGAGCTTATCAAAACCTCGCCTAGGCATAGACTTGTCTTAGAGAAAATTCTAGAAAGGGCCAAGGTTGATTCGAACATAAGTCCGGAATCCTTGTCTGCCCAAGTAGCTTTATTAGGAGCAAAATCGCCCATCACCTTTTCGGAAGATGATGTAGATAGACCCTACGAAACCCATAACCAGGCCCAGCACATCGAGGTGGTTCTAAACAACCACTCTCTGGACAGGTGCCTAGTCGATGGTGGAGGAGGGCTCAACATCCTTCCACTTCATGTGGCGTATAAAATCGGAGTCACCTTGACTTCAGTGAACCCAAGCCCCATCGTTATCACTGGATACGATGGGAATGCGTCTAGACCTTTAGGATCCATCGAACTCCCAATGGAAACGGGAGGGATCGAACACACGGGGGTGTTCCATGTCTTGGACATCCACCCCCATTATAACCTTTTGCTGGGAAGACCCTGGATACACAGTTTGTGCGCTGTGCCATCCACCTTCCACAGGTGTGTCAAGATCCCTTTTAGGGACCAGGTCGTAGTGATCCTAGGTGAGAGTCACCCACAGCTTCAGGGGATCATAAACTCCCCTTGTTTATCGAGCTCCCAGGCCCATGAGGCTAACATGGGGCAAATTATGGTTGAGCCACCTCGGCTCGTGTTGAACAACCCTAGGAAGGTTGTATGTGTGAAGGGGCCGCCCAAAGCAGGCCCCCTCCCGACTCTAATCCTCCTAGGAAAACCCAAACGTTCCCTATTTCCAAAACCCCTGGACAAAAGGCCATACGAGCCTAATATGGACGATAACATGTTCCAGGACCACGACTTGTATCCCATCTTTTCAAAAAACAAAAGGTCGTGGAACATGTTATTGAACATGGGCTACACGCCCTACAAGAGTCTAGGGGCACAAAACCAGGGTCTCCTAGAGCCCATCCTGCCTAGGGCCAACCCAAGCCGATATGGGATCGGCTATGCTCCCCGAATACCGCCGGAGCCACCCCCTGTGACCACCTGGGTCAAGGGTGCCCCGGAGCCTGTCTTAGAAGAAACCTATGGTTTAGACCTCCTGTTCCAAGTCTAACCCATAGTGTTTTCCCTTTGTAGGTATGACGGAAGATCCCTTTTTCTAAAAATACCAAAAACATTTGAAAACTTAAAATAAAAAAAAATCGAAAAACAAGAAAAACCAAAAACAAATGGAAAAACAAAAACTCGAAAAAAGTGTGCTTTGTATAGTTCCCAAAGTTCTTGTTTTACAAAAACCCAAAAAAATCGAAAATTTGGAAAATACCAAAAAGATTTTGTACATAGCTGCTCCTGGTATGACTTTGGCGAAAGAAAAGGATTTCGAAAGAAACGTCGTCTGCATAGCCAGACCAAAAATTTCGAAATCACTTGAAAATCCAAGTACAAAACCAGGTTATTTTGAAAATCACGCATCAAGTTCCCTCGGGTCTAAAGCCCACGAGAATGATCAAAGCCCAGAAGTGGATCCCCTTGAGGAAGATCCCACTTCTGAGCTCCCAGAATTTCATAGAATTCTCGATTTTGAAAGACCTTCCCAATCAGTAGGAGGAGATTTCGTAGAGGTGAACCTAGGGGATGATTCCAATCCCAAAACCATCAAAATAGGAGCATGCTTGCATGAAACTGAAAAGTTAGCATTCATTGCATTTCTACGAACCTATTTAGATGTGTTTGCATGGACGTATGAAGACATGCCGGGCATAGATCCCAGCATAGTCGAGCATCGTCTTCCCTTAGATGTAGGTGTAAAACCAATAAAGCAGAAGCTTAGGAAAATACACCCGAATGTACACACGCAAGTCAAAGAGGGTTTAGAAGATCTGCTAAAAGCCGGATTTATAAAACCCATTGCGTATTCTGATTGGTTGTCAAATATCGTTGTAGTTCGAAAAACCAATGGGAAAATTCGAATATGCATCGATTTTAGAAACCTGAATAAAGCCACTCCAAAGGATAATTATCCTTTACCAAACATAGATTTGATAGTCGATAGTACTGCAAATCATGAAATGTTTTCATTCATGGATGGTTATTCAGGCTATAATCAAATCAAACTAAGCCCACGAGATCAGGGTAAGACCGCCTTCACAACCCCATGGGGCACGTACTGCTATACAGTCATGCCCTTTGGTTTGAAAAATGCCGGCGCAACATACCAACGAGCCATGAACACGATCTTCCATGATCAAATTCACGAGCTTGTAGAAGTGTATGTAGATGATCTCTTGGCCAAATCCAAAACCCGATGCACCCATATCGAATGTTTACAAAAGATTTTCGAAAGGCTTAGGCTTTACAAAGTAAAGCTAAACCCTCAAAAATGTGTGTTCGGGGTAGAATCAGGGAAGCTTCTAGGCTTTATGGTGAGCCAAAGGGGAATAGAAGTCGACCCCTCTAAGTGTCGAGCCATCATAGACATGGCTCCACCCTCCAATCTCACCCAAGTCCGTAGCCTCCAGGGTCGATTACAATCTGTGCGCCGATTCATATCGAATCTGGCAACTAGATGCGAACCCTTCAACAAACTGTTGAGGAAGGGTACGAAATTCTTATGGGATGACGAATGCCAAAAGTCCTTCGAGAGACTGAAGGCATACTTGGTTAATCCCCCTGTTTTGAATCCTCCAAAACAAGGAAAACCGCTTTTATTATACATCTCCGTGCATGTAAACGCTTTAGGAGCCCTGTTGGCTCAATACGAGGATGACACCCATAAGGAGTATGCCATCTACTATATTTCGAAAACTCTCTTGGCTTATGAACGAAATTATCAAGCCATGGAGAAGACGTGCTTGGCCCTAGTCTGGGCCTGCCAGAAATTCAGACACTACTTCCTAGATCATGAGATCTGGATAGTGTCCAAGCTTGATCCAATCAAGCACTTGTTCGAAAAACCCATTCTCACGGGTAGATTGGGCAAATGGCAACTCCTTCTAATGGAGTATGATCTGAAATACCATCACCAGATCTCCGTTAAGGGGCAAGCCCTAGCAGATTACGTGGCTGACTTCCCCTTGGAGGACGCATATCCCACTCTTGTCGAAATGCCTGATGAAGGCATATTGCAAAACCATTTTCAAAACCACATTTTGGCAAATTCTTTCGAAAACCAAGTGTGGAAGATGCACTTCGACGGGGCACGAAACCAACGAGGGGCTGGTGCCGGGATCATCCTAATCTCCCCTGAAAAGGGCGAGATTCCCATAGCAGTCCGCTTAGATTTCGAATGTTCCAACAACGTAGCTGAGTATGAAGCACTCATACAAGGCTTAAGGATTTCGAAAACTCTAGGGGCATCATGCATCGAAGTCTTTGGAGATTCGCTCCTTGTCATAAACCAGGTGTTAAAAATTTGGCAAGTACGTAATGAGAAACTACTTCCATATCACGAGTTGGCCACTCGATTGGTCCAATCCTTCCAATCGTGTAAGCTCACACACGTAGGAAGAGAGGACAATGGCATTGCCGATGCCCTCTCCTCCTTGGGTTCAGCCCTGAAGGTCGATCCCATTTCAGGGACCAGATCTTTGGAAATATGGCATGCGCCCCATCCATCCACACACGACTTGGATATTTGCCAAAACAACCCAGAGTCTATTGAAAAACCCTGGTTCTATGACATAAAACAATTTTTAGAAAATGGGGGATTCACCGAGGATGCCACATCCAAAGATAGGGCATTCATTCGTAAGATTTCGACCCGATACACCATTCTGGGTGGGGTCTTATACAAAAAGAGTTTTACCGGCATACTGCTTAGGTGTATCGACCTAGAGGAGGCTAGGATAGTGATGCACGAGTTCCACGACGGAGAATGTGGAGGTCATGTTAATGCCAACATGATGGCAATGAAAATACTTAGAGGGGGCTATTTTTGGTCCACCATGAAAAAGGATTGTCACGATCATGTTAGGAAGTGTCATCCATGTCAAGTGCATGGGCACGCCATTCATATCCCTTCATCTGCATTGCATTCCGTGGTCAGCCCCTGGCCATTTACCATGTGGGCGTTTGACATAGTAGGCCCAATATTTCCAAAGGCCTCGAATGGGCATCGTTTCATTTTAGCAGCCACGGAGTATTTCTCCAAGTGGGTGGAAGCCATTTCCCTAACGAATGTAATGGGGCAACATGTGGTGGCTTTCATCCGGAGGAATATCTTGGCTCGATTTGGGGTTCCACGAGACCTTGTGTCTGATAATGGTACCCCATTCAAGAACGAGCGGATGGTTAAGTTGTGCAACACGTATGGCATAACTCACCACTTCTCCTCGCCCTACTACCCTCAAGGCAACGGCCAAGCCGAAGCCACAAACAAGACTCTCATTGGTATCATTGAGAAAACCTTAGAGAAGGGTAGGAGGTGGCATGAGAAGCTGGATGAAGCCTTATGGGCTTATAGGACTTCCATCCGGACTCCCACGAATGCCACACCATTCGAATTGGTCTATGGCACAAACGCCATTCTTCCCATTCATACCCAACTGCATTCATTCCATACATCCATTGCACTCGACCTCCCCCTAGAGACACTTCAGCATGCTAGGATGGCCGAACTAGATTTGCTAGATGAGAGGCGACTCCTTGCCATGGATCATGCTCGTGCATACCGGCAAAGGATAGCCCGACATTATAGCAAACACACAAAACCTTGCCACTTTGAAGTGGGAGATCTGGTCTTGAAAACCATCCACCATCGTGGCCCACACCCCCTAGGCAAGTGGCGCCCCAACTGGGATGGACCCTATGTTGTACGAGCAACCACTACGAACAATTTGTATCGGTTGATCGATGTAGAAGGTAGGAATTTAGCAGATCCTATCAATATTCAATACTTAAAGAAGTGTCATGTGTAGGATCTGGATTAAATTCCAGTTTTGAAAATTTTAGAGGGATAGCTGCCTTGAGACGTGTAAATAAGGTGCAAAGGCGAACTCGTGTGACCCTAAGTGAGAGAATTCGCACTTATGAAAGAGTGGAGTTTTCAAAATCGTGGTTGCATTTCAAAATCCTTCTTCTTACAAAGAAAGGCCTAGTTCAACATAGCAAGATACTTGCAAGTAGTACGTGCTATTTCTAAATAGGCTGATCTGGAATGGATCGAGTGTAGGCTTGGGATAAGTCCTCTCCTCTTCTCTTCTCCTTCCAAAAGGAAAACAAAGGCCCAAATCAAAAGGGAATTTCCCATTTAAAGTCTCTTTCCAAAAGAAAGAAACCAGACTTCAAAAAGAAAAAATCGATTCTCTTATGAAAAAGAGGGATTAAAGAAAAAATACTCCCAAAGGGAGACCCTCTATGAAAAAAAAGGAAAAAGAGGCCAAAAAGCTCAAAAAGAGCAGTTTTCCGCCTTCTATGCCTTAAACCACGGGACACTTCAGAAGGGACCGTGGTATCTCTTTCCCATCCCTGGCTTATCCCAAGCTAAAGCATGGTTCATTTCGAGGAATCCTAAAGTAAAAATAGGATTTACTTACTTGAATTTCATCTTGTTTGAGAATTCGACGTTTCGAGTAAGACGTAGGAATTTGAAATGAAGCTTGTTTTCTTATAAAACCTCTGCTAGATAAGCGAGTGTTAAGACTCAAACAAGGGCAAGCACGAAGAGCTCGAGATCCTTAGGATCGAGGCTCAAGACAGTTGTCCCTTTTGTAAATAGCTTTTGTAAATAAGTTTTAAAAACCGAACATCGAACAGCATAGGGTTTTTGCTCACTTGGAGCAGTAGGCCTTGTAAGTCTCTAGAGTTCGACCACACCTGGTCTCTGGGAGGTCGCCACTCTTGGCACCACACCCATGTCATTTGCATTCCACGCATGGTACTTGCATGAACATGATCCCATTTAGGACCAGATTCCATAGTAAAACCCTTTGGCGTGATATCTCCTCCTACCAGAATTTGTAAATTGAGATTTTGCTAAAATGGGACGATCCCATATTCTTCGTGGCTAGATCTAGGGAGACATTAAAAGGGGTGTTTGTCATCTTTGCCCTTATCCAAATCTATTTGGACAAGGCCAAAGAGGGGCATCTGTAAACACCCCGAGATCCCACAAATTTCTTAAACGAATCTGGTTTTATACAAGCAGCCCCAAAGGGCCATTTTGAGTTTGGAAACCCAGGAGCCTTCCAAACAACCCTGTACATATGTTTTAAACTTTATCTTTCTAAAACATATAATATGGCTTTTGAAAACCCTTTTAAAACACGTTTTGAAATCCCGAAGTGGCTTGGCCCGATCAAGACAGGACCAGGAGAGCCAAGAAGAGCCCGGAACCGGAGCACATGTCAAGCCCGGCACAGCAACTCTTGTATCTGATTCACACCCCAGGATCTCGAACGTCCAAGACCCTGTTCTTACCAAAATAGCATTTGAAGTCATCTCCGGAAGGCAGAAACGGAGGCGGACGACTATGTTGGCGAAGACCCAACGCAGACGGAGTACTGATGCTGTCAGGCCCCGCACAAATCGTCCGTCTCGAACCCAGCTCGAAGGAGTCAGAGTTCAGTTTGGATTGGATCTGGACCATATATATCCAGATTCCAATCCAAACCCATATGGGGACTTGGATTTGGATTTGGATCCAGAGATCCAATCCAATATCCATATCCATGGCCCACATCACCTTCTCATAAATGGAGGTGGGGCCCACTTGAAATTCACGTGGGATATTGGGCATGAGAGAGAGTGGGGTTGAAAAATATCAAGAGTGTTGTATTAAGCTTGACTTGTGTGTCAAGTTTGGGTTAATCATGTGGGTTAGCCTAATTGAGTGGGTTTTAAGCTTGTAATTAGCTAAAACCTAACCTAGGGCTGCACCAACAAGGGGTGATCAAGGTCTATGGGCCATGCTAAGGGAGCTCCTTCACCTAAACCTAACCCAAAATGCCTAAACCTAGCCTAAACCCCTAATCCACCCCTAATCTGAACCTAATCACCTAACCCACTTCCCTAATCCCGGCCTAATCCTAACCTAATCACCTAACCCACTTCCCTAATCCTTCCCTAAACCTAGATTAATTTCCCTAATCCTAGCCTAAACCTAGCCTAATCACCTAACCTAGCTCACTAAACCTCACCCTAAAACCCAACCACCTAACCTAGCCCTAAACCCCTAAACCACCCTTAGCCCACGATTTACCCAAACCCCTAGTTTTAAAATATCTGGCCCAACCCCATCCAGCCCACCTTATCTACATACCACCCTACCTAAACCACCTAATCACTACCCACAGCCCAGCCCTAACCGACCTACCCATCCCCTATTTAAACCCCCCTCCTTGTGGGCGGGTTTTTCAAAGTGGGAACCACTCTACCTCACCCAGCCGGGCCCTCTCCTTCTCCCTTCTCTCACCCAGCCAGGACAACTCCCCACCTTGGCCTGCTCCAGCTGCTCCACCAGCCGCCACCTGCTCCGCCACCTTCCCTCTTCCATCCACCACCGCCACCCCTCAGCCGGACGCCATCATCTTCCCCCAACCGAACCAGCCGCCACCTGCCCGCCACTTTCCCACTTCATCCGCCACTTCTCCCCATTCGGTAAGTACCCCAAACTCCCTCAAAGCCCCTCTCTACCACCTCTCCACTCTTAGCCACCCATCCTACCTTCATCTCAGCCCTTTTGCTGCCACCACCTAAGCCTAGCCGAACCTAGTATAACCCAAGTTGCTGGCCACTACTTAGCCACCATCTCCCATTCGGCCAACCCCCCCCAGGTGTCCTATTCGGCCTTCCCACTAGCTCACCTTTTAGGTCCAGTTTCCCTAAGTACCCAACTCCCCTAGTGATCCTAATACCCACTTATTCAGCCACTCTAAACTCCCTACTTGGAGGCACCACCTACTTGCCACCGGCCCCCTTCGAGGCGTCTATCCCGCGCTCCACTTGCAGCCGGCCAGCACCCTTGAACACCTACCTCCGCGGAGCTCCCATTTGCAGCCCAAAGCCAAGCCCACGCTCAAGCAAGACCTCTACGGACCAGCTACTCGTAAGTGTCTAAACTCGGTCTTTAGTCGTACACTTGCTTGAAATTCAATTTGATATGGGGTTGTAATAACGGAGCATAGTCTCCCCCCGCTTGTAATAACGTGGCTTGGCACAACCACACACGTGCACTCTCTTAGTCGTGCACAATTTTGAACACACACGTGCCTAATCAGCCCCTAATATATAAGTGTATATATACTTTCATTTTCGAAGGGTTTTTGTTCAAGTTGGGTGCGTTGTCTTTCAATTCAAGCACTCTCACACACATTGAGCTTTCGCTCTTATTTGAAAGACCCAAGTAAGGGCCGACCTATACTATTTGGGTTTCATTTCTTGTCGTGTGAGTAAGTCTTTCAATTCAAGCACTCTCACACACATTGAGCTTTCGCTCTTATTTGAAAGACCCAAGTAAGGGCCGACCTATACTATTTGGGTTTCATTTCATGTTGTGTGTGTAGTACTTCAATTCAAGCACTCTCACACACATTGAGCCTTCGCTCTTACTCCCAAGACCTTAGTAAAGGCCTTATTGCAGTTATATTTGGGTTTCATTTATGTCGTGTGTGTAGTACTTCAATTCAAGCACTCTCACACACATTGAGCCTTCGCTCTTACTCCCAAGACCTTAGTCAAGGCCATACTGCAATTTATATTTGGGTTTAATTTCATGTCGTGTGTGTAAGTCTTTCAATTCAAGCACGCACCCACATTGAGCCTTCGCTCTTATTTGCAAGACCCGAGTAAGGGCTCATATACATAAGATATATACTTATTTCCCTTCAGTTATTTCCCTTCGGTTATTTGCCTTCGGTTATTTCCCTTCGGTTATTTCCCTTCTGTTATTTCCCTTCAGTATTGTCTTTACATTTCGGGTTTTCCCTTTGGAGTAGCGTGAGTTTGCATTGCATCTACGCCATACCACGAGGTAGGACGCATATTGCATCGAAGCAAGCCCCGCTCGAATTCGCCCATGTAGTGGAGTGTTCATAACACACAAACTAGGCGACCCAAAAAGGGATAAAAGAAAAGACTTAGGCACGTGCAAATCCACGTGATCTAAAACATGCAATCGCATCTTAAAGACCCGAAATAGATACCTCGAACCGTTTCGTAGACTTTCTCCCTAAAACTCGATTTTTGCAAAAGCGTACAGACTGACCCTTGCGCATCGGTGCAAGAAGGTCTGCGAGGACAAGAGCTCACTTGCTCACAGTCGCCACGTTTAGAAGTCAGTGTTAAATATATCTTCGCTAGCTTAAGTGAGCTAGCTGGCACGCCCTGTTTGTATACATAGGCCTTAGACGCACGATAAGATCCACCCCAAGCCCCGAAAGAGGCGAAGAGGCGGGGATTTTTCGCGCGTCTACAGAGTTAAAAACCCTTCTCTCCTTGCACGAAATCTCAACTTTCCATAAGTTGACTAAAAAGGCATCCCTTTTTGAAACAAATTTGAAGAAAGGCATCTATGATCATTCATGGAACGGAAATGTGGTTTCAAAAACTCGCTTGGATAAACCCAGAACCTATGGGTTACCCACCATGGACAAAGGGGCAAAACCCCACAAAGTCGCCAATGTCCGGGTGGATCCAAGCCCGGCAAGCACTTCTAAAAATTTCAAGAAATTTGAAAATAAAAGGTAGAAAAATTTACAAAAACCCTTTGAAAAACGGGAGTATACTCCGCTGGGGCAACCTGTGTCGGTGGTCCTAGACCTCCTACTTGCCGAAGGAATGATTGAACTCCCCGAAATTCCTGAGGGAATCACCTCCAAAGGGAGATTTTTAAACCGATTCTGCAAGTATCATCGGCTCAAAGGCCATGATACAAAGCAGTGTTTCTCCCTACTTAATAAGATTGAAAACTTGATAGCATAAGGCCGGCTCCAGGTCATTGAGGAACTAGAGCCTGCCCAAGCTATCTTTAAAGAATCCTTCCCCAAACACACAAGTACCAGTGGGAAGGGCAAAGAGGTATGTGCTCTCACGATTTCAAAGAGTCCGATGCATGCATGTCCATCTGGTTTTGCTACTTGTGCATCTACTCTTATCCTTCATAGGAAACTCGCCCAAGTAGTGATCCGAGGAGTACCAAGAGGCCCACCCCCAGTTAAACCTATTTTGAAAATTCAAAGTGCTCCCAAGCACACAAATAGAGCCACGATAGGTGCGAGCCCTAGGTTGATCGTGGGGGAGGTGACTAGGTCCAGAAGGATCTATCAACCCCCACATCTACAAAGTGCTAAAAAGGTGGTCAGTATACCTGGCCCCTCCAAAGCATATATTCCTAGAGTTTCGCCAAAAGCGGACAAAGGCAAAGTAGTTTTAACCTTGTATGATTTTGAAAATCATCTTTCAAAGATTCCTATTAACATGTCCATCCTAGAGTTGATACAAACCTCGCCTAGGCATAGACTGGTTTTAGAGAAAATTCTAGAAAGAGCCAAGGTTAGCTCAAATATAACCGCGGAGTCCCTATCGACCCAATTGGCATCTATATGTGCAAAAACGCCCATCATGTTCTCGGAAGATGATGTAGAAAGACCCTATGAAACCCACAACCAAGCCCTACATATCGAGGTGGTACTGAATCACCACTCTCTCGATAGGTACCTAGTTGATGGGGGAGGAGGGCTCAACATCCTTCTGCTCCACGTGGCATACAAAATCGGAGTCACCTTGACATCCGTGAATCCAAGCCCCATCGTAATCACTTAATACGATGGGAATGCATCAAGACCCTTATGATCCATAGAATTACCCATGGAAACAAGAGGGATAGCTCACATGGGGGTGTTCCATGTCTTGGACATCCACCCCCACTATAACCTATTATTGGGAAGGCCTTGGATACACAGCTTGCGTGCTGTGCCATCCACCTTCCATAGGTGTGTTAAAATCCCTTTCGAAGATCAAGTTGTGGTAATTCTAGGTGAGAGTTGTAGACGCAGGAAAATCCCCGCCTCCCCTTTGGGCTTCTCAGGGCCTGGAGCAGATCCTCTCGTGCGTCTAAGGCCTATTTGTATAAACAAGGTGTGCCAGCTAGCTTACCTAAGCTAGCGAAGATATATTTTATCCTGACTTCTAACGTGGGACTGTGAGCAAGTGAGCTCTTATCATCGCAGACCTTCTTGCACCGATGCGCAAGGGTCAGTCTGTATGCTTTAAAAATCGAGTTTAGGGTAGAAAAAGGGGTAGAAAAAGCCTACGAGAGCGGTTCGAGATGTTTTGATTCGGGTCTTTTAATGCGATTGCAGATTTTAGATCACGTGGATTTGCACATGCCTAAGTCTTTCTTTTTATCCCTTTAAGGGCCACCTAGGTGTGTGTTATGAACACTCCACTACATGGGGCGAATTTTGAGCGGGAGTACGGGGGTTGCTTTGATGCAATATGCGTCCTACCTCGTGGTATGGCATAGATGCAATGCAAACTCACGCTACTCCAAAGGGAAAACCCAAATGTAAAGACAATGCCGAAGGGAAATAACCGAAGGGAAATTGTAGACGCGGCGAAAATCTCTGCCTCTTTGCCTTTTCAAGGCTTGGAGCAGATCCTCTCGTGTGTCTAAGGCCTATTTATATAAACAGGGCGTGCCAACTAGCTTACCTAAGCTAGCGAAGATATTAAACTGACTTCTAATCGTGGCGACTGTGAGCAAGTGAGCTCTTGTCGTCGCAGACCTTCTTGCACCGATGCGCAAGGGTCAGTCTGTACGCTTTGAAAAATCGAGTTTTAGGGTGTAGAAAGCTTATGAAGCAGTTCGAGGTGTCTAGTTCGGGTCTTTTAGATGCGATTGCATATTTTAGATCACGTGCATTTGTACGTGCCTAAGTCTTTCTTTTTATCCCTTTATAGGCCACCTAGTTTGTGTGTTATGAACACTCCACTACATGGGCGAATTTGAGCGGGGCTTGCTTTGATACAATATGCGTCCTACCTCGTGGTATGGCGTAGATGCAATGCAAACTCATGCTACTCCAAAGGGAAAACCCGAATGTAAAGACAATGCCGAAGGGAAATAACCGAAGGGAAATGACTTGTAATGTAAATGCCGAAGGGAGATATGTATATAGAGTATGTATATGGGCCCTTACTCGGATCTTGCAAATAAGAGCGAAGGCTCAATGTGGGTGCGTGCTTGAATTGAAAGACTTACACACACGACATGAAATTAAACCCAAATATAACTTGCAGTATGGCCTTGATTAAGGTCTTGGGAATAAGAGCGAAAGCTCAATGTGTGTGAGTGCTTGAATTGAAGTACTATGCACACAACATGAAATTAAACCCAAATAGTATAACACAGCCCTTACTTGGGTCTTTCAAATAAGAGCGAAGGCTCAATGTGTGTGAGTGCTTGAATTGAAAGACAACACACCCAACTTAAGCAAGAACCCTACGAAAATTAAAGTATATATATATATATTTATGTATTAGGGGCTGATTAGGCCCGTGTGTGTTCAAAATCGTGCACAACTAAGAGAGTGCACATGTGTGGGTGTGCCAAGCCACGTTATTACAAGCGGGGGGAGACTATGCTCTGTTATTACAACCCCGTATCGAATTGAATCTTAAGCAAGTATACAACTAAGGACTGAGTTAGGCACTTACTAATAGCTGGTCCGAAGATGCCTTGCTTGAGCGTGGGCTTGGCCTTCGCCTTGGGCTGCAAAAGGGAGCTCCGCGAGGTTGAACGGCAAGGGGAGGTGCTGGCCGGATGTCCTTGGTGCGCGGAAGAGGCGCCTTGAAGATGGCCGGATGCTAAGGAGGGGCTGTTTTTGGTGTGTTGGGTTAAAGGGCCTAAGTAGGGTCACTAAGGGAGTATGGCACTAAGGGAAGGGAACTAGCTAGGGGGAAGGTTATGGCTGGCAGATGGCTGGCCAAATAAAGGGGTGACAGTCGGTTGGAGTGGCCGACTAAGGGGGCTTGGTGGCGACGGGCTGTTAGGGTGGCTAGGAGTGGTGTAAGGGAAGGGAACTAGCTAGGAGATGGGGTCAGGTGGTAGTGGGTGTAGTGGGGTGATATGGGCAGGTCTTAGGGAGTCGGATAGGGTGGCCGAATGGAGCTAAGGTGTCTAAGTGGTGGCGGGTATTTAGGGTGGTTATGGGCCTGGCCGAGTGGGAATGGTGGCAGCAAGTGGAATGGCGGGTGTTAGGGTGATATGGTAGGGGGTTAGGTGGCTGAGAGTGGAGAGGGAGTGAAGAAGGAGTAAGGTGGAGTGTAGGGTACTAACCGAGTGAAGAGGTGGTGGCGGATGGAAGGGGAGTAGCCGGGTGATTGAGATGCGCAGGGTGGGATTCTGCCGGTGTGGTGGTGGTGGTGGTGCTCGGCTGGGAGGTAGTGGCGCAGGTGGTGTTGGGCTGTGGGGCAAGTGGAGCAAGGCTGGAGTCGGCTGGGCTGGAGAGTGGAGGAGGAGCTTCCAGATGGGAAAAACCCGCCCCAAAGGGGGGGGGTTTATATAGGGTTGGGCTAGGTCGGTTAGGGCTGGTTTTGGGGTAGTGGTTAGGTGGTTTAGGTAGGGTGGTGTGGTGATAAGGTGGGCTGGAAATGGTAGGGCCAGATATTTTAAATACAAGTGGTTTGGGTAGGTTGTGTGCTAGGGGTGGTTTAGAGGTTTAGGGTTTAGCTAGGTGGGTTGGTTCTAGGGTGAGGTTTAGTGAGGTAGGTTAGGTGATTAGGCTAGGATTAGGCTAGGTTTAGGGAAATTAACCTAGGTTTAGGGAAGGATTAGGGAAGTGGGTTAGGTGATTAGGTTGGGATTAGGCCGGGATTAGGGAAGTGGGTTAGGTGATTAGGCTCAGATTAGGACCGGATTAGGGTAGAAGGCTAGGATTAGGTGTTTTGGGTTAGGTTTAGGTGAAGGAGCTCCCTTTGCATGGCCCATGGACCCTAATCATATCATGTTGGTGCAGCCCTAGGTTAGGTTTTGGCTAATTACAAGCTTAAACCCACTTAATTAGGCTAACCCACAAGATTAACCCCAAACTTGACACACAAGTCAAGCTTAATTACAACACACACTTGATCTTATCCACCCCCACTCTCTCTCATGCCCATAATCCCACGTGAATTTCAAGTGGGCCCCACCTCCATTTATGAGAAGGTGATGTGGGCCATGGATATGGATATTGGATTGGATTTTTGAATCCAAATCCAAATCTAAGTCCATACATGGGTTTGGATTGGGATCTGGATATATATGGTCCAGATCTGATCCAAACTGAATTCTGACTCCTTCGAGCTGTGTTCAAAACGAACGGTTTGTGCGGGGCCTGATAGCATCAGTACTCCGTCTTCGTTGGGTCTTCGCCAACATGATCGTCCGCCTCTATTTTCGCCTTCCGGAGATGACTTCAAACAATGTTTTGATGATAAAAGGGTCTTGGACGTTCGAGATCTTGGGGGTGTGGATTTGATACGAGAGTTGTTGTGCCGGGCTCGACATGTGCTCCGGTTCCGGGCTCTCTTTAGCTTTCTGGTCCTGTCTTGCTTAGGCCAAGCTGCTTTAGGGTTTTAAAAACATGTTTAAAAAGGTTTTCAAAGCCATATTATATATTTTTGAAATATGTAAAGTTCAAAACATATGTACAGGGTTGTCTGGAAGGCTCCTGGGTTTCCAGATTCAAAATAGCCCTTTGGGGCTGCTTTTACAAAACCAGATGGATTTGAGAAATTCGTGGGATTTCAGGGTGTTTACAGATGCCCCTCTTTGGCCTTATCCAAATCGATTTGGATAAGGGCAAAGATGACAAATACCCCTTTCAATGTCTCTCTAAGTCTAGCCATGAAGAATATGGGATCGTCCCAATTTTTAGCAAAATCTCAATTCATAAACTCTGGTAGGAGGAGATATCACGCCAAAGGGATTTATACAAATGGTTTCTGGTCCTAAATGGGATCATGTTTATGCAAGTATCATGCGTGGAATGCAGATGTGTGACATGGTGTGGTGCCAAGAGTGGCGACCTCCCAGAGACCAGATGTGGTCGAACTCTAGAGACTTACAAGCTTGTTGCTCCAAGTGAGCAAAATCCTATGCTGTTCGATGTTCGATTTTCAAAACCTATTTACAAAACTATTTACAAAAGGGACAATTGTCTTGAGTCTCGATCCTAAGGATCTCGAGCTCTTCGTGCTTGCCCTTGTTTAAGTCTTAACACTCGCTTATCTAGCGGAGGTTTTATAAGAAAACGAGTTATATTTCAAATTCCCATGCCTTACTCGAAACGTCGAATTCTCAAACAAGATGAAATTCAAGTAAGTAAATCCTATTTTTACTTTAAGATTCCTCGAAATGAACCATGCTTTAGCTTGGGATAAGCCAGGTATGGGAAAGAGATACCACGGTCCCTTCTGAAGCGTCCCGTGGTTTAAGGCATAGAAGGCAGAAAACTGTTCTTTTTGAGCTTTTTGGCCTTTTTTTTCCTTTTTTTCCATAGAGGGTCTCCCTTTGGGAGTATTTTTTCTTTCATCCCTCTTTTTCACAAGAGAATCAATTTTTCTTTTGAATTCTGGTTTCTTTCTTTTGGAAAGATACTTTGAATGGGCATTTCCCTTTGTTTGGGCCGTATTTTTCCTTTTGGAAGGAGAAGAGAAGAGGGGAGGACTTATCCCAAGCCTACACTCGATCCATCCCAAATCAGCCTATTTAGAAATAGCACGTACTACTTGCAAGTATCTTGCTATGTTGAACTAGGCCTTTCTTTGTAAGAAGAAGGATTTTGAAATGTAACCACGATTTTGAAGACTCCACTCTTTCACAAGTGCGAATTCTCTCACTTAGGGTCACACGATTTTGCCTTTGCACCTTATTCTCATGTCTCAGGGCAGCTATCCCTAAAATTTTCGAAAATTGGAATTTAATCCAAATCCTACAGATGATACTTCTTTAAGTATTGAATATTGATAGGATCTGCTAAATTCCTACCTTCTACATCGATCAACCAATACGAATTGTTCGTAGTGGTTGCTCGTACAACATAGGGTCCATCCCAGTTGGGGAGCCACTTTCCCAGGGGGTGTGGGCCACGATGATGGATGCTTTTTAAGACCAGATCTCCCACTTCAAAGTGGCGAGGTCTCATGTGTTTGCTATAATGTCGGGCTATCCTTTGTCGGTATGCACGAGCATGATCCATGGCAAGGAGTCGCCTCTCATCTAGCAAATCTAGTTCGGCCATCCTAGCATGCTGAAGCGTCTCTAAGGGGAGGTCGAGTGCAATGGATGTATGAAATGAATGCAGTTGAGTATGAATGGGAAGAATGGCATTTGTGCCATAGACCAATTCGAATGGTGTGGCATTCGTGGGAGTCCGGATGGAAGTCCTATAAGCCCATAAGGCTTCATCCAGCTTCTCATGCCACGTCCTACGCTTCTCTAAAGTTTTCTCAATTATGCTAATGAGAGTCTTGTTTGTGGCTTTGGCTTGGCCGTTGCCTTGAGGGTAGTAAGGCGAGGAGAAGTGGTGAGTTATGCCATACGTGTTGCACAACTTAACCATCCGCTCATTCTTGAATGGGGTGCCATTATCAGACACAAGGTCTCGTGGAACCCCAAATCGAGCCAAGATATTCCTCCGGATGAAAGCCACCACATGTTGCCCCATCACATTGGTTAGGGAAATGGCTTCCACCCACTTGGAGAAATACTCCGTGGCTGCTAAAATAAATCGATGCCCATTCGAGGCCTTTGGAAATATGGGGCCTACGATGTCAAACGCCCACATGGTAAATGGCCAGGGGCTGACCACAGAATGCAATGCAGATGATGGGATATGAATGGCGTGCCCATGCACTTGACATGGATGACACTTCCTAACATGATCGTGGCAATCCTTCTTCAGGGTGGACCAAAAATAGCCCCCTCTAAGTATTTTTATTGCCATCATGTTGGCATTAACATGACCTCCACATTCTCCATCGTGGAATTCATGCATCACTATCCTAGCCTCCTCTAGGTCGATACACCTAAGCAGATGCCGGTAAAACTCTTTTTGTATAAAACCCCACCCAGAATGGTGTATCTGGTTGAAATCTTACGAATGAATGCCTTATCTTTGGATGTGGCATCCTCGGCGAATCCCCCATTTTCTAAAAACTGTTTGATGTCATAAAACTAGGGTTTTTCATTAGACTCTGGGTTGTTTTGGCAAATATCCAAGTCGTGTGTGGATGGGTGGGGCGCATGCCATATTTCCAAAGATCTGGTCCCTGAAATGGGATCGACCTTTAGGGCTGAACCCAAGGAGGAGAGGGCATCGGCGATGCCATTGTCCTCTCTCCCTACGTGTGTGAGTTTACACGATTGGAAGGACTGGACCAATCGAGTGGCCAACTCGTGATATGGAAGTAGTTTCTCATTACGTACTTGCCAAATTTTTAAAACCTGGTTTATGACAAGGAGCGAATCTCCAAAGACCTCGGTGCATGAAGCCCCTAGAGTTTTCGAAATCCTTAAGCCTTGTATGAGTGCTTCATACTCAGCTACATTGTTGGAACATTCGAAATCTAAGCGGACTGCTATGGGAATCTCGCCCTTTTCAGGGGAGATTAGGATGACCCCAACACCAGCCCCTCATTGGTTTCGTGCCCCACCGAAGTGCATCTTCCACACTTGGTTTTCGAAAGAATTTGCCAAAATGTGGTTTTGAAAATGGTTTTGTAATATGCCTTCATCAGGCATTTCAACAAGCGTGGGATATGCGTCCTTTAAGGGGAACTCAGCCACGTAATCTGCTAGGGCTTGCCCCTTAATGGAGATCTGGTGATGGTATTTCAGATCATACTCCATTAGAAGGAGTTGCCATTTGCCCAATCTACCCGTGAGATTGGGTTTTTCGAACAAGTGCTTGATTGGATCAAGCTTGGACACTATCCAGATCTCATGATCTAGGAAGTAGTGTCTGAATTTCTGGCAGGCCCAGACTAGGGCCAAGCATGTCTTCTCCATGGCTTGATAATTTCATTCATAAGCCAAGAGAGTTTTCGAAATGTAATAGATGGCATACTCCTTATGGGTGTCATCCTCGTATTGAGCCAACAGGGCTCCCAAAGCATTCGCATGCACGGAGATGTATAGTAAAAGCGGTTTTCCTTACTTAGGAGGGTTCAAAACGGGAGGATTAACCAAGTATGCCTTCAGTTTCTCGAAGGACTTCTGGCATTCATCATCCCATAAGAATTTTGTGCCCTTCCTCAACAGTTTGTTGAAGGGTTCGCATCTAGTTGCCAGATTCGATATGAATCGGCAAACGGATTGTAAACGACCTTGGAGGCTACGGATTTGGGTGAGATTGGAGGGTGGAGCCATATCTATGATGGCTCGATACTTAGAGGGGTCGACTTCTATTCCCCTTTGGCTCACCATAAAGCCCAGAAGCTTCCCGGATTCTACCCCGAATACACATTTTTGAGGGTTTAGCTTTACTTTGTAAAGCCTAAGCCTTTCGAAAATCTTTTGTAAACATTCGATGTGAGTGCATCGGGTTTTGGATTTCGCCAAGAGATCATCTACATACATTTCTATGAGCTCATGAGTTTGATCATGGAAGATCGTGGTCATGGCTCGTTGGTATGTTGCGCCGGCATTTTTCAAACCAAAGGGCATGACTGTATAGCAGTACGTGCCCCATGGGGTTGTGAAGGCGGTCTTACCCTGATCTCGTGGACTTAGTTTGATTTTATTATAGCCTAAATAGCCATCCATAAATGAAAACATTTCATGATTTGCAGTACTATCGACTATCAAATCTATGTTTGGTAAAGGATAATTATCCTTTGGGGTGGCTTTATTCAGGTTTTTGAAATCGATGCATATTCGAATTTTCCCATTGGTTTTTTGAACTACAATGATATTTGACAACCAATCAGAATACGCAATGGGTTTTATAAATCCGGCTTTTAGCAGATCTTCTAAACCCTCTTTGACTTGCGTGTGTACATTCGGGTGTATTTTCCTAAGCTTCTGCTTTATGGGTTTTACACCTGCATCTAAGGGAAGACGATGCTTGACAATGCTGGGGTCTATGCCCGGCATGTCTTCATACGTCCATGCAAACACATCTAAATAGGTTCGTAGAAATGCAATGAATGCTAACCTTTCAATTTCACGCAAGCTTGCGCCTATTTTGATGGTTTTGGGATTTGAATCATCCCCTAGGTTTACTTCTATGAAATCTCCTCCTACTGATTGGGAAGGTCTTTCAAAATCGAGAATTTTATGAAATTCTGGGAGCTCAGAAGTGGGATCTTCCTCAAGGGGATCCACTTCTGGGCTTTGATCATTCTCGTGGGCTATAGACCCGGGGGAAGTTGATGCGTGGTTTTCAAAAAGACCTGGTTTTGTACTCGGATTTTCAAGTGATTTCGAAATTTTTGGTCTGGCTATGCAGACGACGTTTCTTTTGAAATCTTTTTCTTTCGCCAAAGTCCTACCAGGAGCAGTTATATACAAAATCTTTTTGGTATTTTCCAAATTTTCAATTTTTTTGGGTTTTTGTAGAACAAGAACTTTGGGAACTAAACAAAGCACTCTTTTTTTGAGTTTTTGTTTTTCCATTGTTTTTGGTTTTTCTTGTTTTTCAATTTTTTTGATTTTAAGCTTTTCAAATGTTTTTGTATTTTTAATAGAAGGGATCTTCCGTCATACCTACAAAGGGAAAACACTACGGGTTAGACTCGGAATAGGAGATCTAAATCGTAGGTCTCTTCTAAGACAGGCTCCGGGGCACCCTTGACCCAGGTGGTCACAGGGGGTGGCTCTGGGGATATTGGGGGAGTATAGCCGATCCCATAGGAAACCTTCAAAATCCCAAAAACATTTGAAAATTCCAAAAAGAAATTTATTTCAAAAACTTTTCAAAAAGAAAGTCTTTATATTTAATCATTGAAGTTGTATTTCGAAAAAAACAAAAAAATGGAAAAATTTCAAAAAAACAATGGCCTTGTACAAAACCAAGTTTCAAAATACTTTCCAAAATTGTATATACTCCCAAAACCAAAAATCGTCCAAATGCTGGTCATGTACACCTTTCTCTTGCCTAAAGCTTCCTCAAGATTAAAATGCTTGAGAACCATCAAAGCAAGGAGGAAGATCACCTCCTAGCTTTCCTAAATTTCGTAAAATCCTTGACTTGGAAAATTTGGGGATTTTTAGAGTGAGTTTAAACCATAGTATGTATGTATGCATACATAAGCATCATGCATTACATTTTGAAATCATACATGTGCATAAACAATATCGAGTCTAGACATCATCTTGGAACTCGAGTTTAGGGTTTATGTCAAGCCAAAGGGGCATGAGAGTCGACCCCCTAAGTATCGAGCCATCATAGGTATATCTCCATATGGATCATATCTGAAACCTTCAAGGTTGATTTCAAAAAGGCCAAAAAGAGGCTAAAAACTCTCAAGGAGACTCTCGAAAATGGGTTAACATTTGAAACGATAATTTACAAAAAGATTTTCAAAAAGATTTTGATAAATCTTTCAAATTTCAAAAACCTCCGAAGCATTACAATTCATGTGAATGCATTGGGTGTTTTACTCGATCAATATGAAGATGATATCCATAAAAAGTGTGCCATTTGTTACATTTCGAAAACTCTATTGGCATGTGAAAGAAATTATCGAGCCAATAGAGAAATCGTGCTTGGCCTTGATGTAGGCCTCCAAATTCAAGACATTTATTTTCCATGTCCTGAAAAGGGAATAATGTTGATTCATTCAAGCACTTATTTGAAAAACCTATCTTAATGGGTAGGCATGATAAATGGCAGCCCCTTTCAATGGAGTATGAGTTCATCCTTAAGACTCCATTAAGGGACAAGCCCCACATCATGTGGCTGAAGTAACTCTTCGAGACACATTCTCCACACTTGGTCAAACACCCCGTGAAGGCATATTTTCCAAACAAATTTCAAAAACCATGCTTGGACAAATTGTTTCAAAGAAAATCAAGCATGGGAAACATATTTCGATCAAGGGGCAGGTATCAAAATCATCTTCATATCTCCCAAGAAAAATTTTAGAAAGGAAGGATTTCCTGAATTTGCTTCTTCAAAAAGATCAAGTTTCGATTTAAAACAAATTTAACCCTACATAGGACTTTGAAAAGAAAGATTTTCAGCATCTTGTTGATATGAAAACCTTAATAAAGTTAGGATAAAAGCATGAGTCCCACGATGAAAAAATGTGGAGACCATGTCAATTCAAATATGATGGCCATGAAGATCACTTAGGGCTGGTTATGTTTTCCATCCTTAAGCAAAAAGTGTCATGATCATGTTAGAAATACCATAAATGTCAAATGCATGGGGATGTCATCTCATCGTCCCATAGAATTCCCTTTGAAAATCCATGGCCCTTCACCATGTGGTCATGTGAATCGTTCATCTCCATCAAACTAGGGGCATTTAAAAATGCATCCCCTAGACACCTTCAATGGAGAATCAATTTCATGAAAAATGTATCTCCATTATATCATGTGAAATACATTTCATATTTTCATCTTTCATAAAGCATGTATTTCCATTGAATCACATGGAATGCATATCATTCATCTCCATCAAACTAGGGGCATTTAAAAATGCATCCCCTAGACACCTTCCATGGAGAATCAATTTCATAAAACATGTATCTCCATCATATATGGAATACATTTCATATTGTCATCATTTCATAAAGCATGTATTTCCATTGAATCACATGGAGTGCATTGTTACATATCATACATCACATACATATCATTCACCCAAAGAGGCCCAAAAAAGTGGCAGCGAGAGTAGGAATGTCCCCATGTCATAAAAGGGCAACAAAAATCGATAAATACATGTTGATATTGTGGGTAGAAATTTAGTAGACCCCGAAAAAATGCCCAATACTCGAAAGGGTCTATGTTAAATTCTTTCAAAAAGATTTTTTTTTTTTTAAATTGAGCTCCTTTGAAACTTCTTGAAAGAAGGATCAAGGTTGATTGTATGACCCCGAATGAAGCAATTGATGCTTTACGAAAAGTAGAGTTTTTCAAAAACAAATTGGTAACATTTCAAAAATCCTTGGCTTACAAAATGAAGCCTTGTTCAAAATATCAAAATATTTTCAAATGGCAGATGCCATTAAGAAATGGGACGATCTCGGTTGAATCGAGTAACCAAAGGGATAAGCTTTCACCCATTTTACTTCTCTCTCCAAAAAGGAAAATTGGCAATGTTCAAAAGAAAAAAACAAAGAGAATACAAAACTCCTTAAAAAAGAAGTCTTCCCCCCAAAAAAAAGGGAATACAAAAACTTCTTAAAAAGGAGTCTTCTCTTTGAAAGAAAAAAAGAAAAAAGAAAAAGAGAATACAAAAACCTCTTGGAAAAGAAGTCTTCCCAGAAAAGGGAACACAAAAACTTCTTCAAAAGAGGTCTTCTCTTGAAAAATGAGAAAAAGGAAAAAGGAAAAGGAAAGTCAAAGCTCAAAAGAGCAAATTTTCGACTCTTTGCCTAAAACCACGGGACGCTTCAGAAGGAACTGTGCTAACTCTTTCCCATATCCTTGCAACTTATCCCAAAGGAAAAAGGTTCAACTGTGAAAATCCTAAAGTAGAAATAGAATCTACTTATTTGGATTTCATTTTGTTTGAGAATTAGACTTTGTTTTGTAGGAAATGAAACTTTGAAATGTTTTCCAAAATTTCCTACCAAAACACCTCTACCAAGTAGTAGGTGTCGAAACCTGAATAAAGGGAAGTATGAAAAATTGGAAGTCCTTTCAATAAAAGATAAAAGGAGTTCCTTTTGAAAAAGAAAATTTCAAAACCCAAAAATGTCAAAAAGACAGAGTAAAACCTGCTTGGAGCAACGGCCTCAAAAGGCTCTCTTAGGGCTTTAAAAACCCCAAAAAAATAATGATAAACCCGCCCAAAAGTTCAACCCCGTTCGCTCACTCATACATGCATTCAAGATTCATTCATGCATGGTCATACCTAGGAAAAGCAGCCCATCTAGGAAAAGTCCCCTTCTAGCTGAAAATCCCCTCTTGTGATCAAAGAAAGCAGGGTTTACGAAACGGAGGATGATGCGTTCTTAAGAAAATTTGGGAGAAAATCAAAGGGTGTTTCTTCTTTGCCATTATCCAAATCAATTTGGATTAATGCCAAAGAGGGGCATCTGTAAACACCCCAAAAATTCCATGTTTTTCAAAACTCCCGAAACTTCAAAACCAGCTTGAGGCCAAATCAAAGAAAGAAGGAAAGTTCAAGCCTGTACGGAAGAAAGCCAGGTAGAAAATCGAAACTGGCATCCAGCTCTAAATCAAAGTCAGCCCTAAAATACAAAAAGAAGCCAAGACCTTGATGAAGCCGACCTCATCAGAGATCGACCTAATCAGAGACAAGCCCAAGACAGGATCAAACAGACCAAATCCAACCTTAAAAAGTCCTAAAAAGCAAGACATTAGTTGGTTAAAGAAGCTGGGAAAAACCCAAGCTAAAAACGGGTCACCAAGGAACCGGAGTTCGCTAAAAAATCGTCTATTTCGTGCACCAAAGGAGGACTCAAAAAAAAGATTTTGATTGGATCTGGAAAAAAAATCTAGATCTAGGTCCATTTAAAGTTTGGATTGGGTTGGATCTTGTAAACAACGAAAATTCTCACTCTCGGTTTATAAGACCAGAAATGAACCTTTTCGTGCCTACGTCGTTTCTAAGGGCGTGCCAGCTAGCTTACTCAAACTAGCGAAGATTTTTGAAATATCTGACTTTTTGGGCGATTGTGGGGAAGCGGGATCTTTTCGTTTTAAACCTTCTTGAACCGATGCTCAAGGGACGGTTTAAACGCTTAGAAACTTCATTTCAAACAGTTTTAACTTTAAAACTTACTTTGAGCGATAAGTGTTTTTGGAAGCTTTTGATTTCTTGCACTTTGGCAATTTTTACTTACGAGGGTTGGACGACCCTAAGTCTTTGAGTTTTAGCTATTTAGGCCTGATATGTGTGTGAATATGTGGCCTATTTTCAACGTGGTTTGATCGAGGATTCGGGGTTTCTTTGAAAGCGTACGAATGCAAGGATGCAAAATCTTTTCAGGTTTTGAGAGTGATGATGTGAGCTAGGCTCGAATTGAAAGCGCAACTTACACAACTTAATGTAAATACCCGAAATTGAAGTGCAACTCATGCAGCTTGAATGTAAAACCCACTGTAATTGAACTTGCAACTCACACGAAGTGAATGTAAATTGCAGAAATTGAAATATATGTATATCTTAAGAGCGGAAAGGCTTAATTGTGAATGAGTGCTCTTGGTGTGTAAATGGAAATGGCAACTCACACGACTTGAACGTAAAACTCACCCAGAATTGAATTGCAACTCACGTGACTTGAATGTAAATCGACATGAATTGAAATATATACATATATCCTAAGAGCGGAAAGGCTCAATGTGAGTGTGTGTTCTTTGTGTGTAAATTGAAAAGACAACTCACACGACTTGAATTAAATCCACCCGAAATGAAATTGCAAACTCACGCAACTTAAAGCAAATACCCAAATTGAAGTATATATGTTTAGCTTAAGAGCGGAAAGGCTCAATGTGTGTGAGTTTGTGTGAAATGTAAATGACAACTCACACGACTTTCACTAAAGTAAATACCCAAATTGAAATATATACTTTAGCTTAAGAGCGGAAAGGCTCAATGCATGTGTGTGTATGTATGCAATATAAGAGCGAAATAGCTCAAGTGAACATGTGTGGTTGTGTATCAAGCACAAATATTACATTTCGGGGGGAGACTCCGCTCCATTAATACAACCCTGTATCGAATTGAATTGAATAGGAAAAACATCTTGATATATATTTTGGAAGACTTACACTTTTCCTAAGTTGAATTCGGGATTTTGCTAGGCTGTGTCCACCTTCTTTGTGTTGAGCCCGGGTCAAAGCTTCGTCATGTTGCAGCAAAGGGGCAATCTCCTTCAAGTGGCGAGCCTTGGTGACGTGCAGCCAAGAGGTAAGTTGGTTGGGGAGTGGGGCGACAAGGCTGGCCAAGGGTGCAACCGGTCAAGTTTGGTCACTAGGGAGGCTTGGTTCAAGTAGGTTTTAGCCAAGGAGATCAAGTGGGTTTGGGACTTAGTATGGGTTGGGTTCGGCCAAAGGGGTTTTGTTTTGGTTTAGTGGGTATGGTCCTAGTTAGGTCTAGGTCTTGGTTTAGGGAAATGGATATGAGCTAGGTGCGGCTAGCACCTAGCTTGGTTAGGGCTTCTTGTAGGGGGTGGTCAAGGTTGGTGCACGACCAACCCATCTTGGCCTAGTGCTAGGTGCGCTCAGCTGGTTTCATGATGCGACTTTAGGTGAGTCATGGTACAGGGTGCAGCAGGACAGGGGGCGCGCAACAGGACAGGGGGGCGCGTAGTAGGGCGCGGCAAGAGGTGTGGTGCGCAGGAGAGCGCGCGGCAGGGTGTGTTGGTGCGGGAAGGTGGCAGGGTGTGGCTGGGGCGACAGTTGGGTGCTATGGGTGATGTGGCACGGGAGGCGTTCCAGGTTGACTGAGGGGGTGTGGTAGGAATGTGTGTCACCTAGGCGCGGTTGGGGGTAGGGTGTGGCTGGGGCGCGTAGGTTCGAACAGGGGGTGCGCTGCGCGACTGGGTGCTGCGTGGCCAAGGGGGTTAGGCGCTAGGGAGACGGACGCGTAGTAGGGCGCATGGCAAGACGCTGCGCAACAAAGGTGTTGCGCAGCAGAGGGTGTGTGGTAGGGCACTGCACTCCAGGGGGTGTGGCACGTAGGAGGGCGCGCGGTAGGGTGCCGTGGCTAGTTGGGGGTGGTATTGGGTGCAGCAAGGTGTGTAGTCGGGTGCAGCACGGGGTGTGCTTGGGCTGGGCTTAGGGGCTAGGTTTGGGTTAGGTGGGTTAGGTCAAAGGTCAAGCCTAGGCTAGGTTAGGGTGAGGTTTTAGGGGACCTACCTCTTGGAGCCGGTCCACCATACGTCGTCCATGTCGAGCCCACCTTGTTGTAGCCTCCCCTTCGGTCCAAGCCCACCTTGTTGCAGCCCTTTGGTTAGGTTTAGGTCCATACAAGGCTTGAACCCACACCCTTGATCAAGCCCACATAACTAGGACCCATGGCTAACCCTCTCTCTCACTCTCTCTCCTCCCAAGATATTTCACGTGAACTTTCATCCACCCCTCACCTCTATTTATAGGCAAGGGGGTCTTGGATTTGGATCTTGGAATCCAGATCTAATGCAAATATCATTTGGGTTTGGATCTGGATATCGGATTTGGATTTTGAGATCTAGATCCGATTCAAATATTATTTGGGTTTGAATTTGGATCTCAGATCTGGATATTTGGGATCCTCCATATCCAATTCAAATATTATTTGGGTTTGGATCTGGATATTTTGATCTAGATCAAATCTAAATTTTTCTACTCCTTTCTTTGAGTCCTTTCTGACACTTTCCACAATCGGTTTTGAGCAGGCTCTGGTTCCTCGGTGACCCAATTTTGGCCTGGGTTTTCTCCAAGTTATTTTTTCGACTGATGTTCTGCTTCTCAAGACATTCTGGCATCTATTTTGATCCGCCTTTTTTCATTTTTAGCTGATTTCTGGTGCTATCGATCTCAGATTTCCCCACGGACTCCGTTCTTCATTCTGACGGGTCGTGTCTTAGACTTCTGTCGACTTCATTAGGTTCTTGGCCTCTTTATGCACTCTGGAGCTGCTTTTGCTTTTTGACCCAAATTATGATTTTGACCTTCTGTCGGGCTTTTCTCCGAATGGGCTTGAATTTTTCTTCTTTCTCTTGCTTTGGCCTTGAGATGGCTTTTGAAGTTTTGGGAGCTTTGAAAATTGGAATTTTTGGGGTGTTTACAGATCCTAGGATCCAAACCCAAATCCAAAATACCACTCTTGGCCTATAAATAGGGTCAAGGGGGTTCACGTATGGGAGAGCCTTTTTGAAATTAAGAGCTTGGGGAAAGTAGGAGAGAGACAGAGCCAAAGTCAACAATGGTGGGCTTGGGCTTGTGGGCTTGACCTAGGCTAAGGTGGTTGCAACCAAGGTGCCTTGTCCAAGGAGCAACCGGTTGCAAAGGAGGGGAGCTCAAAGGTTCGCGTGGAGTTCAATGGCTGGCTCGACTTGGGCTTGGGCTGCAACAAAAGGTGGACCGACCTACTTTGAACAGAGGTAAGCCTTGACCGCACCTTGCTAAGCAACCTACCCCTAGCCGAACCACCACCTTGGCTGAACCAAGGTTGACTACACCCTGCTGAAACTGAAACACCTTGGCCAGCTGCACCTTGACCACACCCTAAACCGACCTTGCATTGAAACCTACCTTGGTGTGGGCCGAACTGAACCAACCTTTGTGCTGCACCCGACCTACCTTGGCTACAGCTGACTGAACACAACCGAACACCTACCCCATCTTGGTTGTAGCCAAGCTTGAACCTGGAACCACCTTGAACCATAACAAGCTTGAACCTAGAACCGCCTTGAACCACGCCCGGCAAGAACCGAACCTACCTAGTGGGTTGGGTTTGAATTGCCAAAACCCACTTGGCTACATTAAACAAGAACTGAATCTTGCACCTGCCCTTGATTGTGTCTCTTGGCCCAACTGAACCAATGGACTGCATCCCTTGACCAAACCGGTTGCACCACCCAGCTGAAGGCCGACCTTGATTGGACTCATCTTGAAGACCTTGACCTGCCAACCGAACCTTGGTTGCCTTCTTCACCAAAAAGCCGAACTGAACACCTTGGACTTGGAGCTGCACTTGGCCGAAATCCTTGGGCTGACCGCACCTTGTTGCACCTTGACTAGGACCAACTGAACCGTCTTGGCTGAATCTACACTAGTTCGGCTGAACCAAGTCTGAACCGAATCACATGGCCTTGATCTTGTGCTGTTCTTGAACCTAGCTGTCTTCTTCACCAAAATCTGAACTCAAATCCTTTAGGCTGACCTGAACTGAACCAAGGTCAACCGAACTGCCTTGGACCACAACTTGGCTACAACATACATTTGACTTGGCCTGAGCTGAACCAAGTGCTGGCCACTTGAGTTGCACTTGGCCAAACCATCGACAGTTGGGGCCGAACCACCTTGGGCCAACCTGCACAAACTGAACCGACTGCACCATCTAGCTCGACCTTGGGCTGCATCTCAACCTAGCTCACGGCTGCGACGAAGTGGACTCGAGCGAATCCGACAAACTGAAACAAGAGACTAAACCGAACGAAAACTTGTTAGTACAGTTAGTTTTGGTTTTAAATTACTTGTTTCAATTCAATTCAATTCGGGAATGGGGTTGTATTAATGGAGCGAAGTCTCTCTCCGAGTTGTAATATTCGTACATGAACATGATCGCACCCACAAGCACTTGAGCCTTTCGCTCTTAAACTGGTGGATGAACACGATCACACACGTGTGCACTCAAGCCTTTTCGCTCTTTCACACTCACGGGCACTTGAGCCTTTTCGCTCTTAAGCTAAAAATATATATATTTTAATTCAGGAAAATTTACTTCGTGAAAGCAGTGTGAGTTGCACTTAAATTCGAGTAAATTTACTTCGTGAAAGTAGTGTGAGTTGCACTTAAATTCGGGTAAATTTACTTTCGTGAAAGCGGTGTGAGTTGCATTTAAATTCGTGTGAGTTTACTTTTGTGAAAGTAGAGTTGCACTTAAATTCAGGTAAATTTACTTTCGTGAAAGCAGTGTGAGTTGCATTTAAATTCGTGTGAGTTTACGTTTGTGAAAGTAGAGTTGCACTTAAATTCGGGTGGATTTACTTTCCAATCGCGTGAGTTGCATTTAAATTCGGGTGAATTTACTTTCAAGTCGTGTGAGTCGCACTTAAATTTGTGTGGGTTTACTTTCATGAAAGCAGTGTGAGTTGCACTTAAATTTGTGTGAGTTTACTTTCAAGCAGATTGAGATGCAATTTCAATTTGGGTGAGTTCGCATCATCATTCACTAAAACCCAAAACAAATTTTATAGCATATCTACATCCGCTCAATGCGACAAATCACTCGAACCTCGCTCAAGCCACACTAGAACTAGGCTCGCACACTCCACACACTGGTCAAGGTAAATAAAACTTGCAAAAATCTTAGGGTCATCCAACCCTCGTGATAAAACTGGCAAAAGTGCACAAAAATGAATTCTTTCAAAAACACTTATTGTTCAAGTTAGTTTGAAGTCAAAAGTATTTGAAAATTGAAGTTCTTAAGCACTTAAACTGACCCTTGAGCATCGGTTCAAGAAGGTTTAATGAGAAAAGAGTCTGCTTGCCTACAATCGCCAAAGTCAGAAAATCATTTCAAAAACCTTCACTAGTTTGAGTAAGCTAGCTGGCACGCTCACAAAAGCGTAGGCACGAAAAAGTTCACTTCGAGTTCCATAAACTGGGAGTGAAAATTTTTATGTTTACAACTTGCAAGAACTTAGGGTCATCCAATCCTCGTAATAAAATTTGGCAAAAAGTGCACAAACACCAAATTCATCAAAACACTTGTCGTTCGAAGTCAAAAACTTGTTTGAAAGTCGAAGTTTCTAAGCGCTTAAATCGACCCTTGAGCATCGATTCAAGAAGGTTTAAAGCGAAAAGAGTCTGCTTACCTACAATCGCCAAAGTCAGAAAATTGTTTTAAAATCTTCGCTAGTTTGAGTAAGCTAGCTAGCACACTCGCACAAGCGTAGGCAGAAAAAGATTCACTTCGAGTTTTCTAACTTGGGAGTGGAAATTTTCATGTTTACAGGATTGGCACGCCCAGTGGGAGTTGGGTCTTAAGCAAACTTCGATTCATCAAGTCAAAACTTTGAAAACTTTTGAAGAAAAGTGTTTAACTTTTGCCTTTTTGCACTTATAGGATTTCAAAATTCTAAATCATGTCGAGTTCAAACTCCAATGAAGTGTCTAGCCGAGCCTCGTGCTCATCAAGTTCCTTTTCCAAAAAGTTTTCAAAAACCAATTTTAAAAACAAAAAAGAAGAGCTTGAAGACTTGCGAAAGGAATTCAAAGCAAAGATCGCCGCCCTTAGCCAGGAGACTGAGGTGGCCAACTCTTGCTCATCTCATGGCGAACCTGCCAAGGCTAAGAAAAAGCCTAGCAAGTCAAAAAGGCCCAAAGAAACCTCCTTCATGGAGGGGAACCAATATCACGAATTCTTCACACTAAAGGATCAAAAAGCACTCGAACAACTGTTAAGAGGCCAAAACAAAGAGAAAAGATTGTATGCCCTATCTGATTTTCTTCCTTTAGATTACCAAACAGATAGTGATGATGACATACCGAACTTCCATCGGTATGATGGCACGGGGGATCCTAGATCCCACCTGCATCTCTTTGCTCACAGAGCCTATAAAAAGAAAAAGGACTCTACCAAATGGATATATTGGTTTCGCTCTCCCTCAAGGGAACTGTTCAAAATGGCTTGCTTCCTACAACCTAAGCGAGTTCACAACTTTTGAAGAGTTAGCGAACAACTTTATGCAAAGGTTTTCCCACCACATAGAAGTAACCCCTACTTTGAACACCTTGAGGGACACAAAACAAGCATCGAATGAGGATGTACATGCATTCATCGTTCGATGGAGGTCCCTCCTTGGGCAAGTGAGAGATCCCATCTCCGAAGGATGTGCAGTAATGCTTATCCTTGACAATTTCAAAACGGAGTTGAAAACACTTCTTTCTTTGCATGAAATTTCAACTTTCCATAAATTAATCAAAAAGGCTTCCCTCTTGAAAACAAATCTGAAAAAGGGGTCTACGATGACTTGTGGAAAGGAAAAATACTTCAAAAACTGTGATTTAAAAAACCTAGGACTTACGGGCTACCCACTACGAACAATAGCACAAAACCCCAAAAAATTGTAATGTCCAAGTGGAAACGAACCCGACCGGCACTTCAAAGAAGAATGAACTCAAAATTGAAAAAAAGATTCAAAAAACATTTTAAAAGAGGGAGTATACCCCACTAGGCCATGATACAAATAAATGTTATTCCCTTTTAAATAAAATCGAGGACTTGATAGAGCAGGGCCGGCTCTAGGTCACTGAGGAACCGGAGCCTACTACACAAGCACCAGTGGGAAGGAAAAAGAGGTATGTGTTTTCTCGGCTTCTTTAAAGGGTTTAGAGCATGCATTGCATATAGGCTTCACTACTTGTCACACACCACCTTCTCTCATCATAATAAAAAAAGCCAAGCAAGTAGTGATCTGGGGAGCGCTTAGAGTCCCGCCCCGGCTAGAGCCATTTTAGAAATTCGGGGTACTTCGAAGCACAAAATTAGAGCCAATATAGGAACAAGCCTTAAGGAAGATGTAGACGAGGTGACTAGGTCTGGAAGGATCTATCAACCCCCATATCTATCTAAAGATGCTACTAAAGAAGTGGTCATTATTCCTGGCCCTTCAAAATCATGTATTCCCAAAGCATCTCAGGTCATGAACAAAGGAAAAAACGTGTTAACCCCATATGATTTCGAAATGCATCTTTCCAAGATCCCTATAAATACGTCTATCCTAGAACTAATCCAAACTTCCTCCAAGCATAGACAAGTCTTAGAGAAAATCTTAGAAAGAGTTAAGGTTAACTCGACCATAACTCCTGAGTCTTTGTCCTTCCTAGTCGCACCTATTTGTGCTAAACCCCCCATTATATTCTCAAAAGATGAGCTAGAACGATCATACCAAACCCATAACCAAGCCTTGCATATAGAGGTGGTATTGAATCACCATCCTCTAAAGAGGTGTTTGGTTGATGGGAGAGGAGGCCTAAACATCCTTTCGTTACATGTGACCTTTCAAATCGGAGTCTCTTTAACCTCTGTGAATCCGAGCCCCATCGTTATCACATGATACGATGGAAATGCATCCAAGCCTTTAAGAGTCATAGAGTTACCCATGGAAATAGGGGGTATAACCCATGTAGGGGTGTTTCATGTCTTAGACATACACCCCCATTACAACCTACTCCTAGGAAGACCATAGATACATAGCCTTCGGGCCATGCCATCCACCTTCCATAGGTGTGTTAAGATCCCCTACGAAAGCCAAATTATGGTAATTCTAGGAGAAAACCACCCTCAACTTGGGGGAGTTCAAAACTTCCCTTGCTTTTCAAGCCATCAAACCTATGGGTCCAACCCAGAAAAACCCTTGGTCGAACCACCCAAGTTCATCTTGAAAAGAACTAAGGATGTCGTGCATATCATGGGGCAGCCAAAAGCCTACCCGCTTAAGACCATGATCATCCTAGAAAAAACCAAAACCCGAATCCTCCCCAAGTCCCAAAATAGGAAAATATTTGAACGTAACATGGATGACACCAAGTTCCAAGGCCATCCACTTTACAAAACATTTTCAAAATTAAAGAAGCCTTGGAACATGATGTTAAACATGGGTTACATGCCCTATCAAAGTTAAGGAAACCAAAACCGGGGTTGCTTAGAACCCATCCTACAAAATCTTAAACCAAACCGGCATGGGATAGGCTACACCCCAACCATACCCCCAGAACCACCACCTGCGACCACTTGGGTCAAGGGTACCCTAGAGCCTCCTAAAACCGAAACCTATCACTTAGACCTCTTATTTAGAGACTAATTCGTGGTGTTTTCTTTGTAGGTATGATGGAAGACCCCTCCATAACCAAAAATCCAAAAAAATTGCATATTTTCAAAATCCAAAAATATTTGGAAAAATCTGAAAACCCAAAAACATCAGAAAGTTGTGAAAACCCACAAAAAAGGTGATTTACATTCCTCCTCCTTCCATTTTCTTATAAAAAACCAAAAAAAAAAATTGAAAAAAATGAAAAACAACGTGTTGTATATACCAACTCCTGGTGTCGAGTTTGAAAAAGCCAAAAAAATGAAAAATTTGAAGAAAAAATTGTCTTAGTAAAAAGACCAAATTCTCCAAAATTTGTAAAGATCCCAAAAACAAAGCCATGTGTTTTTGAAAACCATACTTCGCCTCAAACTTCCCTGGAAACTAGAATCCTCGAGAATGATCAAAGCAAGGAGGAGGATCCCCTGTTCCTTGAGGAGGATCAAGCCTCCGAGCTTCCCGAGTTTCATAAAACCCTTGACTTTGAAAAACCTTCAAATTTCGTAGGAGGGGATTTTGTAAAAATCAACCTAGGGAGTGAGTCTAAACCTAAGCATGTTAAGATAGGCACATGTTTGCATGAGCATGAAAAAGCCTCATTCATTGCATTCTTGAAAACCTACATAGATGTATTTATATGGACCTATGAAGACATGCCGAGTCTAGACCCAAAAGTCGTAGAACATTGTCTTCCCCTAGAACCAGATGCTAAACCTATAAAGCAAAAGCTCAGAAAAATTCATCCCAATATCTACTCTCAAGTAAAAGAGGGTTTAGAAGATCTTTTAAAAGCCAGATTTATAAAACCCATTGCGTATTCTAGCCGGCTTTCAAATATAGTTGTAGTTCGAAAATCCAATGGGAAAATTCGGATTTGCATCAATTTTAGAAACTTGAACAAAGCCACTCCAAAAGATAATTTTCCTTTGCCAAACATTGATTTGATAGTGGATAGTGTAAACAACGAAAATTCTCACTTCTAGCTTTTGAGGCCTGAAATGAACTTTCTCGTTCATACGTCGCTTTTTAAAGGGGCATGCCAACCAGCTTGCTCAAGCTAGCGAAGTTTTTTGAAATATTTGATGTTTTGAAAGGCAATTGTGAGCAAGTGGGATCTTTTCACTTTAAACCTTCTTGAACCGATGCTCAAGGGTCAATTTAAGTGCTTAGAAAACCTTTGATCTTTTAAACAAACGTATACTTTTGAAAGAAAAGTAAGTGTTTCGATGATTGTATGCCTAAATTGCAGTTTTTATTACGGGGGTTGTACGATTCCAAGTCTTTGAGCTTTTAAGCTATTTTAGGCCGGATGTGTGTGCTCAAGTAGCCTAAATTCAGCGAGTTTGAGCGTAGATTTGGGGTTTCCTCTTTGAAAACGCACAAATGCAAGGATGCACAAATATTTTCGGGTTTGATATGATGATGTGAGTTGGGCTCGAATTGAAAGCAACTCATACACGCAACTTAATGTAAATACCTGAATGGAAGTGCAACTCACGCAACTTTAAGGAAAATACCCGAACATGAAAGCAACTCACACGACTTGAATGTAAATTGTAGAATGGAAATATACTTATATATTTAAGAGCGGAAAGGCTGAATGCACGCGTGTGTGTAGTGTAAAATTTAAATGACAAACTCACACGACTTGAATTGAACTTGCCAAAATTGAAATATAAGTATATAGTAAGAGCGAAAAGGATCAATTATGAGTGAGTGCTCTTGGTGTGTAAATGGAAAGACAACTCACACAACTGCAATTGAACCATCCGGAAATGTATACACGACTTGAATGTAAGACTCACGCAGTTGGAAAATATATAAGTATGCTATATCTTATGAGCAACAAAGGCTCAAAAGGTGCGTGAGAGTGTGGAGCAAGTGCTCAAGTACTTCTTGTGTGTAAGTGTGGAAACTTAAATGACAAACTCACATAGCCTTAATGTAAAACCCACGCAGCTTGAAAGTATATAGATATGCTATATCTTATGAGTAACAAAGGCCCAAAATGTGCGTAAAGGTGTAGGGCAAGTGCTCGAGTACTTTTGTGTGTAAGTGTGGAAACTTAAATGACAAACTCACACAACTTGAACATAACAACCCGAATTGAATTGCAACTCACACGGCTTTCACTAAAGTCTTTAGCTTAAGAGCGAAAGCTCAATGTATGTGCAATAGTGTGCAATTAAGAGCGGAAAGGCTCAAGTGCACGTGGGTGTCTTGTGTACGTTTAAGAGCAATATGGCTCAAGTGTACGTGTGTGCTTCGTGTATCAAGCACCAATATTACATTTCGGGGGGAGACTATGCTCCATTATTACAACCTCGTATCGAATTGAATTAAATTTGAAATGAGTAAGGTAAAAACCGAATTTAAACACTTACAAGTGGACGACTTTTCCTCTCAATCGTGCTTGGATTTGTCCACCTTGGCAGTCAAGAGATGGGTCTCCCTAGGTGGGGTTAACTGCTTTTGGAGCAGCCGGGTGCTTAGACTAGGAGGGTCTTAGATTCGGCCAAAAGGGATGTTGGCTAAGGTAGGGTCTTAGGTGTGGGCTGGCTAAGGCAAGTCACAGCAAGGTGCAGCTGATTCTAATCGGCCCTAAGGGGAAAGGATGCAGTTGGGAGGTCTTAGCTAAGGTAAGTGGTGTGACCCTAAGTAGGTCACGGCTAAGGTAAGTGGTGTGGCAGGTAAGGGTGGTCGGGTGTCGTGAGGTAGGTGCTGGCATGGGGTACTAGGAAAGTGGTTCAGTTGAGTGGGGGGTAATGGCAGGTAGGCAGGTGTGGGTGCTAAGGTGGTTGGGTATTGGCAGGAGGGTGTGGGTGCTAAGGTAGCCGGGTGCTGGAGTTAGGCACTGGGACGTGGCGCTGGGCTGCGATGCGGGGGTTACGGTAGGGATGGCAGGCACACTAGGGATAGTGGGGTGCGGCGTGGCAAGTGTTGCAAGGGGTTCGGCTGGGACGGCAGGGAGTGATGGGGAGTGGTGCTAGGATGGGGTTAGGGAGAGTGGTAGGTGGTGAGGGAGATGCGGTCAGGTGGCAGGTCACGGCTGGGAAGGTGAGGGAGCTGGGTGCCAGGTGACGGGTGGTGGTATGGTGCTAGGCATGCCGGGAGATGGGGAGCCGGTTGGTGTCTAGGGGAAGTGTAGAAAGGGGTTCAAACCGAGTGCAACTGTACTCAGTTGGGCTTAGATTTAGGTTAGTTAAGGGGAGTTTGGGTAGTGTAGATGCGCGAAAAATCCCCGCCTCTTGCCTTTTTAGGGCCTGGAGCGGATCCTCTCGTGTGTCTAAGGCCTATTTATATAAACAGGGTGTGCCAGCTAGCTTACCTAAGCTAGCGAAGATATATTTTAAACTGACTTCTAATGGTGGCGACTGTGAGCAAGTGAGCTCTTGTCGTCGCAGACTTTCTTGCACCGATGCGCAAGGGTCAGTTTGTAAGCTTTGAAAAATCGAGTTTTAGGGTGTAGAAAGCCTACGAAGCGGTTCGAGGTGTCTAATTCGGGTTTTTTAGATACGATTGCAAATTTTAGATCACGTGGATTTGCACGTGCCTAAGTCTTTCTTTTTATCCCTTTATGGGCCACCTAGTTTGTATGTTATGAACACTCCACTACATGGGCGAATTTGAGCGGGAATACGGGGCTTGCTTCGATGCAATATGCATCCTACCTCGTGGTATGGCGTAGATGCAATGCAAACTCATGCTACTCCAAAGGGAAAACCCGAATGTAAAGACAATGCCGAAGGGAAATGACTTGTAATGTAAATGCTGAAGGGAGATATGTATATATGGTATGTATATGGGCCCTTACTCGGGTCTTGCAAATAAGAGCGAAGGCTCAATGTGGGTGCGTGCTTGAATTGAAAGACTTACACACACGACATGAAATAAAACCCAAATATAACTTACAGTATGGCCTTGATTAAGGTCTTGGGAATAAGAGCGAAAGCTCAATGTGTGTGAGTGCTTGAATTGAAGTACTACACACACAATATGAAATTAAACCCAAATAGTATAGGTCGGCCCTTACTTGGGTCTTTCAAATAAGAGCGGAGGCTCAATGTGTGTGAGTGCTTGAATTGAAAGACAACACACCCAACTTAAGCAAAACCCTACGAAAATTAAAGTACATATATATATTTATGTATTAGGGGCTGATTAGGCCCGTGTGTGTTTAAAATCGTGCACAACTAAGAGAGTGCACGTGTGTGGGTGTGCCAAGCCACGTTATTACAAGCGGGGGGAGACTATGCTCCGTTATTACAACCCCGTATCGAATTGAATTTCAAGCAAGTATACAACTAAGGATCGAGTTAGGCACTTACTAATAGCTGGTCCGAAGATGCCTTGCTTGAGCGTGGGCTTGGCCTTCACCTTGGGCTGCAAAAGGGAGCTCCGCGAGGTTGAACGGCAAGGGGAGGTGCTGGTCGGATGTCTTTGGTGCGCGGAAGAGGCGCCTTGAAGATGGCCGGCTGCTAAGGATGGGTTGGTTTTGGTGTGTTGGGCTAAAGGTGACTACGTAGGGTCACTAAGGAAGGTTGAGGTTAGAGAGTATGGCGCTAAGGGGGCCTAAGGGAATGGTCTAATGGAGCACCTAAGGTTGGCGGGTGGCTGGCCGAATGAAGAGGTGACAGTCGGTTGGAGTGGCCGACTAAGGGGATTTGGTGGTGGCGGGCTACTAGGATGGCTAGGCTATGGTGGATGAGAGGGGGAACTAGCTAGGATATGGGGTAAGTTAGTGGTGGTTGTGGTGAGGTGATAGGGGCAGATCTTAGGGAGTTGGATAGGGTAGCCGGGTGTAGTTAGGGTGGTTAGGTAGTGGCGGGTAGTTAGGGTGGTTATGGCCTGGCCGAATGGGAGTAGGACAGGTGGAATGGCTGGTGTTGGGGGAAGATGGTGGTGGTGCAGGTGGTTGAGAGTGGAGGGGGAGTGGAGAAGGGGTGAGGTAAGGTATAGGATACTAACCGGATGATGGGAGGCGGCGGGTGGTTGAGCGGCAGCCGGATGTGGGGGATCGGCTTGTTTGGCCGGATGAAGAGGATGGCGATGCGGGCCGGGGCTGGAGTGGTGGTGGTGGTGGTGGTGCTCGGCTGGGAGGTAGTGGCGCAGGTGGTGGCTGGCTGTGGGGGAAGTGGAGCAAGGTTGGAGTCGGCTGGGCTGGAGAGTGGAGGACCCGAGATAGGGTTGGAGCTTGGAGATAGGAAAAACTGCCCCAAAAGGGGGGGGGGGGGTTATATAGGGTTGCAAGAGGCGGTTGGGGGCTGGTTTTGGGGTAGTGGTTAGGTGGTTTAGGTAGGGTGGTGTGGTGATAAGGTGGGCTGGAAAGGGTAGGGCCAGATATTTTAAATACAAGGGGTTTGGGTAGGTTGTGTGCTAGGGGTGGTTTAGAGGTTTAGGGTTTAGCTAGGTGGGTTGGTTTTAGGGTGAGGTTTAGTGAGGTAGGTTAGGTGATTAGGCTAGGATTAGGTTAGGTTTAGGGAAATTAACCTAGGTTTAGGGAAGTGGGTTAGGTGATTAGGTTTGGATTAGGCCAGGATTAGGAAAGTGGGTTAGGTGATTAGGCTCAAATTAGGACAAGATTAGGGTAGAAGGCTAGGATTAGGTGTTTTTAGTTAGGATTAGGTGAAGGAGCTCCCTTTGCATGACCCATGGACCTTAACCACATCATGTTGGTGCAGCCCTAGGTTAGGTTTTGGCTAATTACAAGCTTAAACCCACTTAATCAGGCTAACCCACATGATTAACCCCAAACTTGACACACAAGTCAAGCTTAATTACAACACACACTTGATCTTATCCTCCCCCACTCTCTCTCATGCCCATAATCCCACGTGAAATTCAAGTGGGCCCCACCTCCATTTATGAGAAGGTGATGTGGGCCATGGATACGGATATTGGATTGGATTTTTGAATCCAAATCCAAATCTAAGTCCATACATGGGTTTGGATTGGGATATGGATATATATGGTCCAGATCCAATCCAAACTGAATTCTGACTCCTTCGAGCTGTGCTCGAAACGAACGGTTTGTGCGGGGCCTGACAGCATCAGTACTCCGTCTGCGTTGGGTCTTCGCCAACATGATCGTTCGCCTCTGTTTTTGCCTTCCGGAGATGACTTCAAATGATGTTTTGATGATAACAGGGTCTTGGACATTCGAGATCCTGGGGGCGAATTTGATATGAGAGTTGCTGTGCCGGGCTTGACATGTGCTCCGGTTTCGGGCTCTCCTTAGCTTTCTTGGTCCTGTCTTGCTTAGGCCAAAGCTGCTTCGGGGTTTCAAAACATGTTTTAAAAAGGTTTTTAAAAGCCATATTGTATATTTTTGAAATATAAAGTTCAAAACATATGTACAGATTTTGCCTGGAAGGCTCCTGGGTTTCCAGACTCAAAATGGCCCTTTGGGGCTGCTTTTATAAAACCAGATGGATTTGAGAAATTCGTGGGATTTCGGGGTGTTTACAGGTAGGTTTAGGTGAAGAGGGCTAAGTCTAGGCTAGTTTAGGGTTAGGTTTAGTGGAGTTGGTTAGGTGGTTTAGGCTAGTTTAGGGTTAGGTTTAGAGACCTACCTATTGGAGCCGGTCCACCACGCCTTGCCCATGCTTCCACGTCCTTGTGCAACCCTTCTTCAAGTTGGTGCAGCCCTTTGGTTTGAGCCTAGGTTCATACAAGATTTGAACCCATGCCCTTGATCAAGCCCATATGGCTATGGCCCACTTGAAAATATCTAGTACACCAATTTTCTCTCACCTACTTTATGCAAGCTCTCCCCAAGCCCCTTGGATTTCACCTAAACTTATGGCACCCCCTCACCTCTATTTATAGGCAAATGAGGCGGGTCTCGGGTATAGATCTTGGATTCGGATTTTGAGATCCAAATCTAATCCAAACACTATTTGGGCCTGGATCTAGATATTTGGGTCCAGATCCAATCTAAATTTTCGTATCTTCAGTCCTTCTTAGCATTTCGAGACAGACAGTTTCTGCGGGCCCCGGCTTCATCAGTGCTCCGTCTTGGGTTGGGCATTCCCAACCTTTTCGTTTGAACTCCTTCTCACCTTTCTTGACTTCATTTTGTCTCATTTTGTTGTTTCAGGCTTGGATTTCTGCTATTTTCGTGGATGTTCTTGGCTTGGAATTTGATGCTCTGGGCTTGAAGTTTGCTTCTGGCCTGGGCTTTTCTTTCGCCGTTTGATCCTGCTTTTATCAAGCCAGGGTGATTTCTAGGCTTTTGAACCTGCTTTTGAGGCTGCTTTTGATCAGGCTCCACCTGTTGGATTGGGGCTTTTACAAAATTGGGACTTGGCCCAAGTTTGAGAAATTCATATTTCAAAGGGGGTTTAAAACAAAAGTTTAAGGCTTTTGCAACTCCTGGGTTTCTAAAAACTCAAAATCTGGTTTTGAAATGGATGTTTTAAACTAGGTGTTTGTTTTTTAAAATCGTTTGATTTTGGGGTGTTTACAGATGCCCCTCTTTGTTATTATCCAAATTTATTTGGATATTGGCGAAGAAGACAACTCCCCTGTTTAATTTCTCCTTGGATTCATCCTCGAGAATATGGGATCGTCCCAGTTTTGAAAAAAATGTTTTCTATGTGCCTAGTAAGGGGATTTTTGCCAAAGGGGACTTTTACCTAATGTGGTGCTAGTCCTAAATGGGATTGTGCAAGTGTCCATGCATGCATATGTGAATGAATGGCATGGAATGACATGCTAGGAAGTATGGTTTCCTAGAGACTTAATGGAATGGTCGAACTTGAGAGTCTTATGAAGACTTGCTGCACCAAGTGAGCTGGTCTTATGTTGCTCGATGTTTGAGGTTTTTCTAAATTTGTTTTTGAAAGATGAAAACTCCTTTTAGCTTCAATCCTAAGGATTTTTAGCTTTCGTGTTTCCTTTTACTTGAGTCTTGACCCTCGCTAATCTAGCAAAGGTTTTATAAGAAAGTCAAGTAGTATTTCAAAATTTCTACGCCTTACTCAGAACGTCTAATTCTCAAACAAGATGAGATTCAAGTAAGCAAATCCTATTTTTACTTTAGGATTCCTTGAAATGAACCTTTCTTCACTTGGGATAAGTCCCAAGGATGGGGAAAGAATTACCACGGTTCCTTCTGGAGTGTCCCATGGTTTGAGGAAAAGAGGAGGAAAACTACTCTTTTGAGCTTTTGGCTATTTTTCCTTTCTTTTCTAGAAGGTCTCCCTTTGGGAGTATTTTTTCTTTGTTCCCTCTTTTCCATAGAAGAAACGATTTTTCTTTTTGGATTCAGCTTTCTTTTGGAAAGAGATTTTTGTAAGGACTTCCCTTTTTGCTTTTTGGCCAAGTTTTCCTTTTGGAGGAAGAGAAGAGAAGAGGGGAAGGACTTATCCCAATGATCTACTCGATTCATCCCAGATCAGCCTATTTAGAAATAGCACATACTACTTGCGAGTATCTTGCTATTTTGAACCAGGCCTTCCTTTGTAAGAAGAAGAATTTTGAAATGTAACCCGTTTGTTTTTGAAAACTCCGCTTTTTCACAAGCATCGATTCTCTCGTTTAGGGTTGCACGATCTACCTTGATCCTCTATCACGAATTTTCAAAGGAGATTTTCCTCAAAATCCTTTCGTAATAGGATTTAGCTTAGACGCTACACATAGTATTTTTTCAAATATTGGGCATTCATAGGGTCTGCTAAATTCCTACCCTCAACATCGACTAACCAGTATGCATTGTTTGTGGTGGTTCCATGCACAACATAAGGACCATCCCACTTGGGCCGCCACTTTTCAAGTGGATGTGGGCCACGATGTTGGATGATTTTTAGCACAAGGTCTCTCACTTTGAAGTGGCGAGGTCTCATATGCTTCTCATAATGTCGGGCTACCCTTTGCCGGTATGCATGTGCATGACCCATGGCAAGGAGCCTTCTCTCATCTAATAAATCAAGCTCGGCCATTCTAGCATGTTGAAGCGTCTCTAGGGGAAGGTCGAGTGCAAGTGATGTATGAAATGAATGCAATTTGGTATGAATGGAGAGAATGGCGTTTGTGCCATAGACCAACTCGAATGGCGTGGCATTTATGGGAGTTCGGATGGAAGTCCTATAAGCCCATAAGGCTTCATCCAGCTTCTCATGCCACGTCGTACCCTTCTCTAAAGTTTTCTCAATAATGCTTATGAGAGTCTTATTGGTGGCTTCGGCTTGGCCGTTGCCTTGAGGGTAGTAGGGCGATGAGAAATGTGAGTTATGCCATGTGTTACATAACTTTACCATCCTCTCGTTTTTGAAGGGGGTGCCATTATCAAACACTAGGTCTCTTGGAACCCCAAATCGAGCCAAAATACTTTTCTTAATGAACGCCACTACATGTTGCCCCTAGACATTGGTCAGGGAGGTAGCTTCAATCCATTTGGAAAAGTATTCAGTGGCTGCTAGTATAAACCTATGCCCATTTGATGCATTTGGAAAAATTGGTCCTATGATGTCAAATGCCCACGTGGTGAATAGCCATGGGCTGACCACAGAATGCAAGGTAGATGACGGGGTATGGATGGCATGTCCATGCACTTGACACGGGTGACACTTCCTAACATGGTCATCGCAATCCTGCTTTAGAGTGGACCAAAAGTAACCAGCTCTAAGTATTTTCATTGCCATCATGTTGGTGTAAACACCCCAAATTTTCCAAAAATCAAAAACTCTCAAAAACACAAAAAGCTCGTTTGAGCCAAAAGCCACCCCAGTTTTAAAAATGTGAAAATAGGTAAAAAAGGCAAAAGGAGAGCCCCAACAATAAGAGCAAATCAAGCCCGGAGTCCCAAAAGCCACCCCTTGCTCAAAAACGGAAGAAAAAAGAGCCCGTTTGGAGAAAAGCCCGATAGAAGGGTAAAAATGTAATTTGGGTCAAAGAAAAAGTGCAAAGCAGCTCTAAAATGCAGAAAGAAGCCCAGTACCTGAGGAAGTCGACAGAAGTCCGAGACACGTCCCGTCAGAATGAAGAACGAAATCCGTGCGACAATCTAAGTTCGATATCAACAGGAACCGGACAAAAACCAAAATGGTGGACCGAAATGAACAGCGAAAAAGTTTTGAAAAGCAAAACACTGATTGGAAGAAAGACTTGGGAAAGACCCAGGCAAGAGTTGGGCCTCCGATGAATCGAAGCCCGCTCGAAACCGACGGTGAAAAGCACCAGAAAGGACCAGAAAACCAAGGAGTAGAAGAAAATTCTAGATTGGGTCTAGACCCAAAAATATCCAGATCCAGATCCAAATGGTGTTTGGATTGGATCTGGATCTCAAAATATCCAAGATCAGAGATCCAAGATCCAAACCCAAATAAATATTTGGACTGGATCTGGATGTCAAAATATCCGAGATCCGCGATCCAAATCCACATAGGATTTGGATTGGATCCGAATAGCCAGACCCAAATCAAAGACCCAATATCCAAGACCCATTTAAAACATCTATAAATAGAGGTGTTGGGCTTGAAAAAAAGTAGGAACGTGAGGCTCTAGGGAAGCTCCTCACGTGAAATAAAGGGGGGAAGAGAGAGAGAAAGGCCATTGGCCAAAACTTTTTTCTATTTGAGAGTTGGGATTGGCCCATGGAGGCAAGGGTTGCACCAACGACTTGGCGTCTCCTTCAAGCTAGCTGGGAGCGTTGCATGGTAGAGCTTGGCTGCTTGAGCGGCGGCTTGGAGTGGTGTTGCACCAAGGTAGGTCCCCTAAGCCCTAACCTAACCCCCTTCTTCTCCTAATCCTCTAGACCACCCATCCTAGCCAAACCTGCCCCTAAAACTGCCACCAAAACAGCCAAGTCCTAGCCGATTTTCACCAAGGCTCCTACCCTAGACCACCACCTAAACAACCTATCCTAAGACCTAAAGCAGTTCGGCCAGGTGCTGGCCGAACTTCCCTTTAAAAAACCCACCTAGCTCGAGCCACCTTGGCTCGAGCTCTTTCCCTAAAACCCACGGCCTGCAAGTGTAGGGTGTGTCCCATTTTCTACCTAAGTTCTGGCCTGCCCTAAAGGCAGGCCAACTACCTAAAAACCAGCCCAGCCTTTAGTTGGTTTTCCCTCCCTAACTACCTAAAACAGCCCGACCAAAGGTGGCCGGGCTTCCTTCCTTTTCACCAAGACTTGGCCTGCCATTCGGCAGGCCACCTAAACTTAAACACACGGCCAAGCCAGGTCGTGTGTTCCCCTCTTTGAGACCCATACCAGGCCTGCCTTAAGATAGACCTTTCATCCCAATAGGACCTGCCATCCGGCAGGTCACTCAACCAAAACCCTACGACTTGCCACAAGGCAGGCCGTGTCCTATCTCCAGCCCAAAACCATAGGCTAAGGGCTGGCCGTGAACCAGCCCCTAAGCCATCTTGGCCAACCTTACTAAACCACACCTAAACCTAGCCGTGACTAGCCTAGGATACCCAACACCTAACCTAGGATCAGCCCCCAACCACACCCTAAAGTCACTCCTACTCGAGCCACCTTGGCTCGAGTTTCACAAGACCTAAACCAAATCCTATCACTCGAGTCACCTTGCCTAATACCAAGTCTATCCTATACCAAACCCAAGGCCAAAGGCTGGCCGGATTGACTCTACCCTAAACCAAGTTCACTCGAGCTACCTTTGGCTCGAGTCACACAAGCAAAAGCTAAGGCCAAGTGTTGGCCGAACCCTAGAGCAAGTCACTCCTACTCGAGCCACCTTGGCTCGAGTTTCACAAGACCAAAACCTAAGGCCAAGTGCTGGCCAAATCCTAAACCAAGAAAACCTATCACTCGAGCCAAGGTGGCTCGAGTCATCCCTTGCCCAAAAACCAGCCCCAAGTGGCCCTAAACCCGGTATAATTTGCAGCTCCCGGAACTCCAAGTCTCCCCAAGCTCTCAAGCTCTCCGGCTTCACTCCCACATGCATCGGATGTCATGAGATGATGTTGGACTCACCCCTTGTACAATCCTAACTCAAAAGGCTGGAAAGTGTAAGTTGACTTCGATATATATCAAATCCCTTTCCATTCAATTCAATTCGTGATACGGGGTTGTAATAACGGAGCATCGTCTCCCCCCGGAATGTAATAACGGTGTTGGACACATGAGACACACACGTACACTTGAGCCTTTCCACTCTTATCTCGTACACAAGCACCACGTACACAATTGAGCCTTTTCGCTCTTATCATATACATACGTATTTCAATTCAGCTGGGTTGTTACATTAAGTCATGTGAGTTTGTCTTTCAATTACACACTCGCACCAAAGAAACACCCGAGCGATTGCTCAAACACCTCACGCACATTTTGGCCTCAGAAGCCACTAAGATATAGCCATATCTATATATTTTCTACTGCGTGAGTTTTCCCGGTTCAGTTGTGTACGCATTTCAATTCGGGGTTTTAAATTCAGTTGTGTGTGCTGTCTTTCAATTCATACACACACACACACCACAATTGAGCCTTTTCGCTCTTATATATATCTATATCTCCCTTCTGCTGCATTTTACGGTTCAGTTGCGTGTGTTGCATTTCAATTTATACACAACACCCATGCACACATTGAGCCTTTCCGCTCTTAAGATATAGATATATTTAAATTTCTACAATTTACATTCAAGTCGTGTGAGTTGCATTCAATTTGGGTTTTCCCTTCTGCTAAGTCTTTAAATTTCGGGTTTTACATTCAACTTGTGTGAGTTGCATTGCATACTCGCCATACTCGAGCTAGAGTGCATACCTGCATCGAACAAACTTGAACAAAACGTGCAAACATGCTTAAGTGGATAAAATTGAAAGACTTAGGGTCGCTCAAATTGGCACGCCCGGTGGGAGTCGGGACTTAAGTAGATTTCAAACAAACAAGTTACACTCAAAATTTTCGAAAAAAAAAAGGTGTTTTCCAAAAATCATGCATACTTAGAAAAGTTGCAAAAAATGGAGCGAAAACCAAAATCCTCGTCGAGTAAATCAAAAGAGGTTTTCAAAACAACCAAAGAACAAGAAGTGCTAGCTGATATATGGGCGATTTTCAAAAGAATGGAAGTTTTAAGCGAGGAGCTTAAAACCCATAAATCCCGTAGCAGCTCTTCCGTTTCAAAAAATTGAGGTAAAAGGCCAAACCCAAGAAAGGGGCGAGTCCTCCACTCCCGTATTTCCAAAATCCCACAAATCCAAAGGAAATTCGAAAACAAACTATTCTGTTTCAAAAAATAAAAAAAATCTTGAAAATTTGCAAAAAGACAAAAAAATTGAAAAATCAAACTTTGAAATTTCAAAAAATTCAAGTGAAAGTCCTAAGTCTAGGCACACACACAGTGGGACATTGTAGACGCGCGAAAAATCCCCGCCTCTTCGCCCCTTTCGTGGCTTGGAGTGGCTCTTTATCGTGCGTCTAAGGCCTATGTATACAAATAGGGCGTGCCAGCTAGCTTACTTAAGCTAGCGAAGATATATCAACACTGACTTCTAAACGTGGCGACTGTGAGCAAGTGAGCTCTTGTCGTCGCAGACCTTCTTGCACCGATGCGCAAGGGTCAGTCTGTACGCTTTTGCAAAAATCGAGTTTTAGGGAGAAAGTCTACGAAACGGTTCGAGGTGTCTATTTCGGGTCTTTAAGATGCGATTGCATGTTTTAGATCACGTGGATTTGCACGTGCCTAAGTCTTTTCTTTTATCCCTTTTTGGGTCGCCTAGTTTGTGTGTTATGAACACTCCACTACATGGGCGAATTCGAGCGGGGGTTGCTTCGATGCAATATGCGTCCTACCTCGTGGTATGGCGTAGATGCAATGCAAACTCACGCTACTCCAAAGGGAAAACCCGAAATGTAAAGACAATGCTGAAGGGAAATAACAGAAGGGAAATAACCGAAGGGAAATAACAGAAGGGAAATAACAGAAGGGAAATATGTATATATCTTATGTATATGAAGGATAACTACTTGGTACTCCTCGGATCACTACTTGGGCGAGTTTCCTATGAAGGATAAGAGTAGATGCACAAGTAGCAAAACCAGATGGACATGCATGCATCGGACTCTTTGAAATCGTGAGAGCACATACCTCTTTGCCCTTCCCACTGGTACTTGTGTGTTTGGGGAAGGATTCTTTAAAGATAGCTTGGGCAGGCTCTAGTTCCTCAATGACCTGGAGCCGGCCTTATGCTATCAAGTTTTCAATCTTATTAAGTAGGGAGAAACACTGCTTTGTATCATGGCCTTTGAGCCGATGATACTTGCAGAATCGGTTTAAAAATCTCCCTTTGGAGGTGATTCCCTCAGGAATTTCGGGGAGTTCAATCATTCCTTCGGCAAGTAGGAGGTCTAGGACCACCGACACAGGTTGCCCCAGCGGAGTATACTCCCGTTTTTCAAAGGGTTTTTGTAAATTTTTCTACCTTTTATTTTCAAATTTCTTGAAATTTTTAGAAGTGCTTGCCGGGCTTGGATCCACCCGGACATTGGCGACTTTGTGGGGTTTTGCCCCTTTGTCCATGGTGGGTAACCCATAGGTTCTGGGTTTATCCAAGCGAGTTTTTGAAACCACATTTCCGTTCCATGAATGATCATAGATGCCTTTCTTCAAATTTGTTTCAAAAAGGGATGCCTTTTTAGTCAACTTATGGAAAGTTGAGATTTCGTGCAAGGAGAGAAGGGTTTTTAACTCTGTAGACGCGCGAAAAATCCCCGCCTCTTCGCCTCTTTCGGGGCTTGGGGTGGATCTTATCGTGCGTCTAAGGCCTATGTATACAAACAGGGCGTGCCAGCTAGCTTACTTAAGCTAGCGAAGATATATTTAACACTGACTTCTAAACGTGGCGACTGTGAGCAAGTGAGCTCTTGTCCTCGCAGACCTTCTTGCACCGATGCGCAAGGGTCAGTCTGTACGCTTTTGCAAAAATCGAGTTTTAGGGAGAAAGTCTACGAAACGGTTCGAGGTATCTATTTCGGGTCTTTAAGATGCGATTGCATGTTGTAGATCACGTGGATTTGCACGTGCCTAAGTCTTTTCTTTTATCCCTTTTTGGGTCGCCTAGTTTGTGTGTTATGAACACTCCACTACATGGGCGAATTCGAGCGGGGGTTGCTTCGATGCAATATGCGTCCTACCTCGTGGTATGGCGTAGATGCAATGCAAACTCACGCTACTCCAAAGGGAAAACCCGAAATGTAAAGACAATGCTGAAGGGAAATAACAGAAGGGAAATAACCGAAGGGAAATAACAGAAGGGAAATAACCGAAGGGAAATAACAGAAGGGAAATAACAGAAGGGAAATAACAGAAGGGAAATATGTATATATCTTATGTATATGAGCCCTTACTCGGGTCTTGCAAATAAGAGCGAAGGCTCAATGTGGGTGCGTGCTTGAATTGAAAGACTTACACACACGACATGAAATTAAACCCAAATATAAATTGCAGTATGGCCTTGACTAAGGTCTTGGGAGTAAGAGCGAAGGCTCAATGTGTGTGAGAGTGCTTGAATTGAAGTACTACACACACGACATAAATGAAACCCAAATATAACTGCAATAAGGCCTTTACTAAGGTCTTGGGAGTAAGAGCGAAGGCTCAATGTGTGTGAAAGTGCTTGAATTGAAAGACTTACTCACACGACAAGAAATGAAACCCAAATAGTATAGGTCGGCCCTTACTTGGGTCTTTCAAATAAGAGCGGAAGCTCAATGTGTGTGAGAGTGTTTAAATTGAAAGACTTACTCACACGACATGAAATGAAACCCAAATAGTATAGGTCGGCCCTTACTTGGGTCTTTCAAATAAGAGCGAAAGCTCAATGTGTGTGAGAGTGTTTTAATCGAAAGACAACGCACCCAACTTAAACAAAACCCTTCGGAAACGAAATATATATGTACACTTATATACTAGGGGCTGATTAGGCCCGTGTGTGTTCGAAAATGGTGCACGACTAAGAGAGTGCACGTGTGTGGTTGTGCCAAGCCACGTTATTACAAGCGGGGGGAGACTATGCTCCGTTATTACAACCCCGTATCAAATTGAATTTCAAGCAAGTGTACGACTAAAGACCGAGTTTAGACACTTACGAGTAGCTGGTCCGTAGAGGTCTTGCTTGAGCGTGGCCTTGGCTTTGGGCTGCAAACGGGAGCTCCGCGAAGGTATGTGCTCAAGGGTGCTGGCCGGCTGCAAATGGGGCGCGGGATGGACGCCTCGGAGGGGACCGGTGGCAAGTGGGCGGCGCCTCCAAGTAGGGAGTTTAGAGTGGCTGACTAAGTGGGTCTTAGGGTCACTAGGGAAGTTAGGGACTTAGGGAAACTGGACCTAAAAGGTGAGCTAGTGGGAAGGCCAAAGAGGACACCTAGGGGGGGGGTTGGCCGAATGGGAGATGGTGGCTAAGTAGTGGCCAGCCACTTGGGTTATCCTAGGTTCGGCTAGGCTTAGGTGGTGGCGGCAAAGGTGCTGAGCTGAAGGGGAGATGGATGGCTAAGAGTGGAGAGGTGGTAGAGAGTGGCTTTGAGGGAGTTAAGGGGACTTACCGAATGGGGAAGAGTGGCGGATGGAGTGGGAGAGTGGCGGGCAGGTGGCTGTCGGCTGGTGGAGTTGGGAAGATATGGTGGCGTCCGGCTGGGGGGCAGTGGTGGTGGACGGAAGAGGGAAGGTGGCGGAGCAGGTGGCGGCTGGTGGAGGAGCTGGAGCTGCTGGGGAGTGGTCACGGCTGCATGGAAGAGGGAGAAAGGAGAGGGCCCGGCTGGGAGTGGAGAGTGGTTCCCACTTGGAAAACCCGCCCACAATGAGGGGGGTTTAAATAGGGGATGGGTAGGTCGGTTAGGGCTGGGTTGTGGGTAGTGGTTAGGTGGTTTAGGTAGGGTAGTATGTAGATAAGGTGGGCTGGATGGGGTTGGGCCAGATATTTTAAAACTAGGGGTTTGGGAAAATCGTGGGCTAAGGGTGGTTTAGGGGTTTAGGGCTAGGTTAGGTGGTTGGGTTTTAGGGTGAGGTTTAGTGAGCTAGGTTAGGTGGTTTAGGCTAGGTTTAGGCTAGGATTAGGGAAATTAATCTAGGTTTAGGGAAGGATTAGGGGAGTGGGTTAGGTGATTAGGTCGGGATTAGGCCGGGATTAGGGAAGTGGGTTAGGTGATTAGGTTCAGATTAGGGGTGGATTAGGGGTTTAGGCTAGGTTTAGGCATTTTTGGCTAGGTTTAGGTGAAGGAGCTCCCTTTGCATGGCCCATAGACCTTGATCACCCCATGTTGGTGCAGCCCTAGGTTAGGTTTTAGCTAATTACAAGCTTAAACCCACTCAATTAGGCTAACCCACAAGATTAAACCCAAACTTGACACACAAGTCAAGCTTAATACAACACTCTTGATATTTTTCACCCCCACTCTCTCTCATGCCCAATATCCCACGTGAATTTCAAGTGGGCCCCACCTCCATTTATGAGAAGGTGATGTGGGCCATGGATATGGGTATTGGATTGGATCTCTGGATCCAAATCCAAATCCAAGTCCACATATGGGTTTGGATTGGAATCTGGATATATATGGTCCAGATCCAATCCAAACTGAACTCTGACTCCTTCGAGCTGGGTTCGAGACGGATGATTTGTGCGGGGCCTGACAGCATCAGTACTCCGTCTGCGTTGGGTCTTCGCCAACATAGTCGTCCGCCTCCGTTTCTGCCTTCCGGAGATGACTTCAAATGCTTTTTTGATAAGAACAGGGTCTTGGACGTTCGAGATCCTGGGATGTAAATCAGATGCAAGAGTTGCTGTGCCGGGCTTGACAGGTGCTCCGGTTCCGGGCTCTTCTTGGCTCTCCTGGTCCTGTCTCGATCGGGCCAAGCCACTTTGGGGTTTCAAAACATGTTTTAAAAGGGTTTTCAAAAGCTATATTATATGTTTTTGAAAGATAAAGTTTAAAACATATATACAGGGTTTGTTTGGAAGGCTCCTGGGTTTCCAAACTCAAAAATGGCCCTTTGGGGCTGCTTGTATAAAATCAGATTTGTTTAAGAAATTCGTGGGATTTCGGGGTGTTTACAGATGCCCCTCTTTGGCCTTGTCCAAATAGATTTGGATAAGGGCAAAGATGACAAACACCCCTTTTAATGTCTCCCTAGATCTAGCCACGAAGAATATGGGATCGTCCCATTTTAACAAAATCTCAATTTTACAAACTCTGGTAGGAGGAGATATCACGCCAAAGGGTTCACTTATGAAATCTGGTCCTAAATGGGATCATGTTTATGCAAGTACCATGCGTGGAATGCAGATGACATGGGTGTGGTGCCAAAAGTGGCGACCTCCCAGAGACCAGGTGTGGTCGAACTCTAGAGACTTACAAGGCCTACTGCTCCAAGTGAGCAAAAACCCTATGCTGTTCGATGTTCGGTTTTTAAAACTTATTTACAAAAGCTATTTACAAAAGGGACAACTGTCTTGAGTCTCGATCCTAAGGATCTCGAGCTCTTCGTGCTTGCCCTTGTTTGAGTCTTAACACTCGCTTATCTAGCGGAGGTTTTATAAGAAAACAAGCTTCATTTCAAATCCCTATGTCTTACTCGAAACGTCGAATTCTCAAACAAGATGAAATTCAAGTAAGTAAATCCTATTTTTACTTTAGGATTCCTTGAAATGAACCATGCTTTAGCTTGGGATAAGCCAGGGATGGGAAAGAGATACCACGGTCCCTTCTGAAGCGTCCCGTGGTTTGAGGCATAGAAGGCGGAAAACTGCTCTTTTTGAGCTTTTTGGCCTCTTTTTCCTTTTTTCCATAGAGGGTCTCCCTTTGGGAGTATTTTTTCTTTAATCCCTCTTTTTCATAAGAGAATCGATTTTTCTTTTTCAAGTCTGGTTTCTTTCTTTTGGAAAGAGACTTTAAATGGGAAATTCCCTTTTGATTTGGGCCTTCGTTTTCCTTTTGGAAGGAGAAGAGAAGAGGGGAGGACTTATCCCAAGCCTACACTCGATCCGTTCCAGATCAGCCTATTTAGAAATAGCACGTACTACTTGCAAGTATCTTGCTATGTTGAACTAGGCCTTTCTTTGTAAAACGAAGGATTTTGAAATGCAACCACGATTTTGAAAACTCCACTCTTTCACAAGTGCGAATTCTCTCACTTAGGGTCACACGAGTTTGCCTTTGCACCTTATTCACATGTCTCAGGGCAGCTATCCCTATCAAATTTTCGAAAACTGGAATTTAATCCAGATCCTACACATGATACTTCTTTAAGTATTGAATATTGATAGGATCTGCTAAATTCCTACCTTCTACATCGATCAACCAATACGAATTGTTCGTAGTGGTTGCTCGCACAACATAGGGTCCATCCCAGTTGGGACGCCACTTGCCTAGGGGGTGTGGGCCACGATGGTGGATGGTTTTCAAGACCAGATCTCCCACTTCAAAGTGGCGAGGTCTCATGTGTTTGCTATAATGTCGGGCTATCCTTTGCCGGTATGCACGAGCATGATCCATAGCAAGGAGTCGCCTCTCATCTAGCAAATCTAGTTCGGCCATCCTAGCATGCTGAAGCGTCTCTAGGGGGAGGTCGAGTGCAATGGATGTATGGAATGAATGCAGTTGGGTATGAATGGGAAGAATGGCGTTTGTGCCATAGACCAATTCGAATGGTGTGGCATTCGTGGGAGTCCGGATGGAAGTCCTATAAGCCCATAAGGCTTCATCCAGCTTCTCATGCCACCTCCTACCCTTCTCTAAGGTTTTCTCAATGATACCAATGAGAGTCTTGTTTGTGGCTTCGGTTTGGCCGTTGCCTTGAGGGTAGTAGGGCGAGGAGAAGTGGTGAGTTATGCCATACGTGTTGCACAACTTAACCATCCGCTCGTTCTTGAATGGGGTACCATTATCAGACACAAGGTCTCGTGGAACCCCAAATCGAGCCAAGATATTCCTCCGGATGAAAGCCACCACATGTTGCCCCATTACATTCGTTAGGGAAATGGCTTCCACCCACTTGGAGAAATACTCCGTGGCTGCTAAAATAAAACGATGCCCATTCGAGGCCTTTGGAAATATGGGGCCTACAATGTCAAACGCCCACATGGTAAATGGCCAGGGGCTGACCACAGAATGCAATGCAGATGAAGGGATATGAATGGCGTGCCCATGCACTTGACATGGATGACACTTCCTAACATGATCGTGACAATCCTTTTTCAGGGTGGACCAAAAATAACCCCCTCTAAGTATTTTCATTGCCATCATGTTGGCATTAACATGACCTCCACATTCTCCATCGTGGAACTCGTGCATCACTATCCTAGCCTCCTCTAGGTCGATACACCTAAGCAGAATGCCGGTAAAACTCTTTTTGTATAAGACCCCACCCAGAATGGTGTATCGGGTCGAAATCTTACGAATGAATGCCCTATCTTTGGATGTGGCATCCTCGGTGAATCCCCATTTTCTAAAAATTGTTTTATGTCATAGAACCAGGGTTTTTCAATAGACTCTGGGTTGTTTTGGCAAATATCCAAGTCGTGTGTGGATGGCTGGGGCGCATGCCATATTTCCAAAGATTTGGTCCCTGAAATGGGATCGACCTTCAGGGCTGAACCCAAGGAAGAGAGGGCATCGGCGATGCCATTGTCCTCTCTTCCCACGTGTGTGAGCTTACACGACTGGAAGGAGTGGACCAATCGAGTGGCCAACTCGTGATATGGAAGTAGTTTCTCATTACGTACTTGCCAAATTTTTAAAACCTGATTTATGACAAGGAGCGAATCTCCAAAGACCTCGATGCATGATGCCCCTAGAGTTTTCGAAATCCTTAAGCCTTGTATGAGTGCTTCATACTCAGCTATGTTGTTGGAACATTCGAAATCTAAGCGGACCGCTATGGGAATCTCGCCCTTTTCAGGGGAGATTAGGATGATCCCGGCACCAGCCCCTCGTTGGTTTCGTGCCCCGTCGAAGTGCATCTTCCACACTTGGTTTTCAAAAGAATTTGCCAAAATGTGGTTTTGAAAATGGTTTTGCAATATGCCTTCATCAGGCATTTCGACAAGAGTGGGATATGCGTCCTCCAAGGGGAAGTCAGCCACGTAATCTGCCAGGGCTTGCCCCTTAACGGAGATCTGGTGATGGTATTTTAGATCATACTCCATTAGAAGGAGTTGCCATTTGCCCAATCTACCTGTGAGAATGGGTTTTTCGAACAAGAGCTTGATTGGATCAAGCTTGGACACTATCCAGATCTCATGATCTAGGAAGTAGTGTCTGAATTTCTGGCAGGCCCAGACTAGGGCCAAGCACGTCTTCTCCATGGCTTGATAATTTCGTTCATAAGCCAAGAGAGTTTTCGAAATATAGTAGATGGCATACTCCTTATGGGTGTCATCCTCGTATTGAGCCAACAGGGCTCCTAAAGCGTTTATATGCACGGAGATGTATAATAAAAGCGGTTTTCCTTGCTTTGGAGGATTCAAAACGGGGGGATTAACCAAGTATGCCTTTAGTCTCTCGAAGGACTTTTGGCATTCGTCATCCCATAAGAATTTCGTACCCTTCCTCAACAGTTTGTTGAAGGGTTCGCATCTAGTTGCCAGATTCGATATGAATCGGCGCACAGATTGTAATCGACCCTGGAGGCTACGGACTTGGGTGAGATTGGAGGGTGGAGCCATGTCTATGATGGCTCGACACTTAGAGGGGTCGACTTCTATTCCCCTTTGGCTCACCATGAAGCCTAGAAGCTTTCCTGATTCTACCCCGAACACACATTTCTGAGGGTTTAGCTTTACTTTGTAAAGCCTAAGCCTTTCGAAAATCTTTTGTAAACATTCGATATGGGTGCATCGGGTTTTGGATTTTGCCAAGAGATCATCTACATACACTTCTATAAGCTCGTGAATTTGATCATGGAAGATCGTGTTCATGGCTCGTTGGTATGTTGCGCCGGCATTTTTCAAACCAAAGGGCATGACTGTATAGCAGTACGTGCCCCATGGGGTTGTGAAGGCGGTCTTACCCTGATCTCGTGGACTTAGTTTGATTTGATTATAGCCTGAATAGCCATCCATAAATGAAAACATTTCATGATTTGCAGTACTATCGACTATCAAATCTATGTTCGGTAAAGGATAATTATCCTTTGGAGTGGCCTTATTCAGGTTTCTGAAATCGATGCATATTCGAATTTTCCCATTGGTTTTTCGAACTACAACGATATTTGACAACCAATCAGAATACGCAATGGGTTTTATAAATCCGGCTTTTAGCAGATCTTCTAAACCCTCTTTGACTTGCGTGTGTACATTCGGGTGTATTTTCCTAAGCTTCTGCTTTATTGGTTTTACACCTACATCTAAGGGAAGACGATGCTCGACTATGCTGGGATCTATGCCCGGCATGTCTTCATACGTCCATGCAAACACATCTAAATAGGTCCGTAGAAATGCAATGAATGCTAACTTTTCAGTTTCATGCAAGCATGCGCCTATTTTGATGGTTTTGGGATTGGAATCATCCCCTAGGTTCACCTCTACGAAATCTCCTCCTACTGATTGGGAAGGTCTTTCAAAATCGAGAATTCTATGAAATTCTGGGAGCTCAGAAGTGGGATCTTCCTCAAGGGGGTCCACTTCTGGGCTTCGATCATTCTCGTGGGCTATAGACCCGAGGGAACTTGATGCGTGATTTTCAAAATAACCTGGTTTTGTACTTGGATTTTCAAGTGATTTCGAAATTTTTGGTCTGGCTATGCAGACGACGTTTCTTTCGAAATCCTTTTCTTTCGCCAAAGTCATACCAGGAGCGGCTATGTACAAAATCTTTTTGGTATTTTCCAAATTTTCGATTTTTTTGGGTTTTTGTAAAACAAGAACTTTGGGAACTATACAAAGCACACTTTTTTCGAGTTTTTGTTTTTCCATTGTTTTGGTTTTTCTTGTTTTTTCGATTTTTTTTTATTTTAAGTTTTCAAATGTTTTTGGTATTTTTAGAAAAAGGGATCTTCCGTCATACCTACAAAGGAAAACACTATGGGTTAGACTCGGAATAGGAGATCTAAACCATAGGTTTCTTCTAAGACAGGCTCCGGGGCACCCTTGACCCAGGTGGTCACAGGGGGTGGCTCCGGCGGTATTTGGGGAGTATAGCCGATCCCATATCGGCTTGGATTGGCCCTAGGAAGGATGGGCTCTAGGAGACCCTGGTTTTGCGCCCCTAGACTTTTGTAGGGCGTGTAGCCCATGTTCAATAACATGTTCCACGACCTTTTGTTTTTTGAAAAGATGGGATATAAGTCGTGGTCCTGGAACATGCTATCGTCCATATTAGGCTCGTATGGCCTTTTGTCCAGGGGTTTTGGAAATAGGGAACGTTTGGGTTTTCCTAGGAGGATTAGAGTCGGGAGGGGGCCTGCTTTGGGCGGCCCCTTCACACATACAACCTTCCTAGGGTTGTTCAACACGAGCCGAGGTGGCTCAACCATAATTTGCCCCAGGTTAGCCTCATGGGCCTGGGAGCTCGATAAACAAGGGGAGTTTATGATCCCCTGAAGCTGTGGGTGACTCTCACCTAGGATCACTACGACTTGGTCCCTAAAAGGGATCTTGACACACTTGTGGAAGGTGGATGGCACAGCGCACAAACTGTGTATCCAGGGTCTTCCTAGCAACAGGTTATAATGGGGGTGGATGTCCAAGACATGGAACACCCCCGTGTGTTCGATCCCTCCCGTTTCCAGTGGGAGTTCAATGGATCCTAAAGGCCTAGACGCATTCCCATCGTATCCAGTGATAACGATGGGGCTTGGGTTCACTGAAGTCAAGGTGACTCCGATTTTGTACGCCACGTGAAGTGGAAGGATGTTGAGCCCTCCTCCACCATCGACTAGGCACCTGTCCAGAGAGTGGTTGTTTAGAACCACCTCGATATGCAGGGCCTGGTTATGGGTTTCGTAGGGTCTATCTACATCATCTTCCGAAAAGGTGATGGGCGATTTTGCTCCTAATAAAGCCACTTGGGCAGACAAGGACTCCGGACTTATGTTCGAATCAACCTTGGCCCTTTCTAGAATTTTCTCTAAGACAAGTCTATGCCTAGGCGAGGTTTTGATAAGCTCTAGGATAGACATGTGAATAGGAATCTTTGAAAGGTGGTTTTCGAAATCATAAGGATTTAGGATGATTTTGTCCTTATCTGCTTTTGGCAGACCACTAGGGATACATGCTTTTGAGGGGCCAGGCACACTGACCACCTTTTCAGCACCTTGAAGGTGCGGGGGTTGGTAGATCCTCCCGGATCTAGTGACTTCCCCCACGACCAGCCTAGGGTTCGCGCTAATCTTGGCTCTAAGGATGAGCTGAGGAGAACCTTGGATTTTCAAAACTGGTTTTGCCGGGGTTTCCACTTTTGATGGTCCCCGAATGACGACTTGGGCGGGCCTCTTGTATAGTACAAGGATGGGCGCACAAGCAGGTCGACCAGGTTCAGGCTTTTGCGCTAGTTCCTTGGAAATGGTGAGGGTACATACCTCCTTTCCTTTCCCACTGCCACTGGCGTGTTTGGGAAAGGGTTCCTTGAAGATAGCTTGAGGTGGCTCAGGTTCCGCAGTGACCTGGAGCCGGCCCTCCGCTATCAAGTTCTCAATTTTATTTAGAAGAGAGAAGCACCGTTTGGTATCATGGCCTTTGAGCCGATGATACTTGCAAAATCGGTTTAAATACCCCCCTTTGGACGTGACTCCTTCGGGGATTTCAGGGAGTTCGATCATGCCCTGGGCAAGTAAGAGGTCTAGGACCTCCGACACAGGTTGCCCCAGCGGAGTGTACTCCCGTTTTTCAATTGGTTTTGAAAAATTGCGTTCTCTCTTATTTTCTATTTTTTCAAAATTTTTAGAAGTGCCCGCCATGCCTGGATCCACCCGGACATTGGCGATTTTATGGGGCTTTGCCCCTTTGTCCGTTGTGGGCAGCCCATATGCGATGGGCTTTTCCACACGTGTTTTGGGAACGGCACTTCCTTTCCATAAGTGGTCGTATGTCCCTTTTCGCAAGTTGGTTTCGAAAAGGGAGGCCTTTTTGATCAACTTATGGAAAGTTGAAATCTCATGGAGCGAGAGAAGGGTTTTTAACTCGCTTTTGAAATTATCCAGGATGAGCATTACTGCGCATCCTTCGGATATAGGCTCTCGCACTTGGCCTAAAAGAGACCTCCATCTTATAATGAAGGCATGCACGTCTTCGTTCATGCCTTGCTTTGTATCCCTTAAGGTATTCAGGGTTGGCGTGACTTCCACGTTGTGTGCAAATCTTTGCATGAAGCAGTTCGCTAACTCTTCAAAAGTAGCGAACTGGCTTAAGTCGTAGGAAGCCAGCCATTTGGCAGCTGTGCCTTTAAGGGATAGAGGGAACCAATACACCCATTTCATCGAGTCCTTTTTCTTCTTATGGGCTCGACGTGAGAAAAGCTGTAAGTGAGACCTAGGGTCTCCCATGCCATCATACCGATGGAAGTTTGGTATTTCATCGTCACTGTCTGTTTCGTAATCCATAGGAAGGAAATCAGACAGGGCGTAGCTTCTTTTCTCTTTATTTTGCCCTTTCAGCAGCTGCTGTAGGGCTTTACGGTCCTTTTGTGTGAAGGACTCGTGGTATTGGTTGCCTTCCATTACGGAGGCCTCTTTTTGCTTGCGAGGTTTTTCAATTTTCTTTTTAGGCCTTTGTTCACCGTTTGATGAACATGAATCGCCTACTTCAGCCTCTTGGCTGAGAGCATCGATTTTGGCCTCAAATTCCCTTCTCAAGTCCTCGATTTCATCTAGTTTTATTTTGTTTTTGAAAATCCTCCTAGAGTGAGAACTTGATGCGCATGAGCCTTGGCTCGACACTTCACTTGGATTGGATTTTGACATGCTTTTCAAGCTTTTTCAAAATTTCCTAAGTAAAAGCAAAGAAAACAAGTTAAAACGACACCTTTATAAAATTTTCGCAAGACTTCTACAAGTAAACTCGATTTTTGAAAAGGCTCACGTCCCACCGGGCGTGCCAATCTCTGTAGACGCGCGAAAAATCCCCGCCTCTTCGCCCCTTTCGTGGCTTGGAGTGGCTCTTTATCGTGCGTCTAAGGCCTATGTATACAAATAGGGCGTGCCAGCTAGCTTACTTAAGCTAGCGAAGATATATCAACACTGACTTCTAAACGTGGCGACTGTGAGCAAGTGAGCTCTTGTCGTCGCAGACCTTCTTGCACCGATGCGCAAGGGTCAGTCTGTACGCTTTTGCAAAAATCGAGTTTTAGGGAGAAAGTCTACGAAACGGTTCGAGGTGTCTATTTTGGGTCTTTAAGATGCGATTGCATGTTTTAGATCACGTGGATTTGCACGTGCCTAAGTCTTTTCTTTTATCCCTTTTTGGGTCGCCTAGTTTGTGTGTTATGAACACTCCACTACATGGGCGAATTCGAGCGGGGGTTGCTTCGATGCAATATGCGTCCTACCTCGTGGTATGGCGTAGATGCAATGCAAACTCACGCTACTCCAAAGGGAAAACCCGAAATGTAAAGACAATGCTGAAGGGAAATAACAGAAGGGAAATAACCGAAGGGAAATAACAGAAGGGAAATAACAGAAGGGAAATATGTATATATCTTATGTATATGAGCCCTTACTCGGGTCTTGCAAATAAGAGCGAAGGCTCAATGTGGGTGCGTGCTTGAATTGAAAGACTTACACACACGACATGAAATTAAACCCAAATATAAATTGCAGTATGGCCTTGACTAAGGTCTTGGGAGTAAGAGCGAAGGCTCAATGTGTGTGAGAGTGCTTGAATTGAAGTTCTACACACACGACATAAATGAAACCCAAATATAACTACAATAAGGCCTTTACTAAGGTCTTGGGAGTAAGAGCGAAGGCTCAATGTGTGTGAAAGTGCTTGAATTGGAAAGACTTACTCACACGACAAGAAATGAAACCCAAATAGTATAGGTCGGCCCTTACTTGGGTCTTTCAAATAAGAGCGGAAGCTCAATGTGTGTGAGAGTGTTTAAATTGAAAGACTTACTCACACGACATGAAATGAAACCCAAATAGTATAGGTCGGCCCTTACTTGGGTCTTTCAAATAAGAGCGAAAGCTCAATGTGTGTGAGAGTGTTTTAATCGAAAGACAACGCACCCAACTTAAACAAAACCCTTCGGAAACGAAATATATATGTACACTTATATACTAGGGGCTGATTAGGCCCGTGTGTGTTCGAAAATGGTGCACGACTAAGAGAGTGCACGTGTGTGGTTGTGCCAAGCCACGTTATTACAAGCGGGGGGAGACTATGCTCCGTTATTACAACCCCGTATCAAATTGAATTTCAAGCAAGTGTACGACTAAAGACCGAGTTTAGACACTTACGAGTAGCTGGTCCGTAGAGGTCTTGCTTGAGCGTGGCCTTGGCTTTGGGCTGCAAACGGGAGCTCCGCGAAGGTATGTGCTCAAGGGTGCTGGCCGGCTGCAAATGGGGCGCGGGATGGACGCCTCGGAGGGGACCGGTGGCAAGTGGGCGGCGCCTCCAAGTAGGGAGTTTAGAGTGGCTGACTAAGTGGGTCTTAGGGTCACTAGGGAAGTTAGGGACTTAGGGAAACTGGACCTAAAAGGTGAGCTAGTGGGAAGGCCAAAGAGGACACCTAGGGGGGGGGTTGGCCGAATGGGAGATGGTGGCTAAGTAGTGGCCAGCCACTTGGGTTATCCTAGGTTCGGCTAGGCTTAGGTGGTGGCGGCAAAGGTGCTGAGCTGAAGGGGAGATGGATGGCTAAGAGTGGAGAGGTGGTAGAGAGTGGCTTTGAGGGAGTTAAGGGGACTTACCGAATGGGGAAGAGTGGCGGATGGAGTGGGAGAGTGGCGGGCAGGTGGCTGTCGGCTGGTGGAGTTGGGAAGATATGGTGGCGTCCGGCTGGGGGTAGTGGTGGTGGACGGAAGAGGGAAGGTGGCGGAGCAGGTGGCGGCTGGTGGAGGAGCTGGAGCTGCTGGGGAGTGGTCACGGCTGCATGGAAGAGGGAGAAGGGAGAGGGCCCGGCTGGGAGTGGAGAGTGGTTCCCACTTGGAAAACCCGCCCACAATGAGGGGGGTTTAAATAGGGGATGGGTAGGTCGGTTAGGGCTGGGTTGTGGGTAGTGGTTAGGTGGTTTAGGTAGGGTAGTATGTAGATAAGGTGGGCTGGATGGGGTTGGGCCAGATATTTTAAAACTAGGGGTTTGGGAAAATCGTGGGCTAAGGGTGGTTTAGGGGTTTAGGGCTAGGTTAGGTGGTTGGGTTTTAGGGTGAGGTTTAGTGAGCTAGGTTAGGTGGTTTAGGCTAGGTTTAGGCTAGGATTAGGGAAATTAATCTAGGTTTAGGGAAGGATTAGGGGAGTGGGTTAGGTGATTAGGTCGGGATTAGGCCAGGATTAGGGAAGTGGGTTAGGTGATTAGGTTCAGATTAGGGGTGGATTAGGGGTTTAGGCTAGGTTTAGGCATTTTTGGCTAGGTTTAGGTGAAGGAGCTCCCTTTGCATGGCCCATAGACCTTGATCACCCCATGTTGGTGCAGCCCTAGGTTAGGTTTTAGCTAATTACAAGCTTAAACCCACTCAATTAGGCTAACCCACAAGATTAAACCCAAACTTGACACACAAGTCAAGCTTAATACAACACTCTTGATATTTTTCACCCCCACTCTCTCTCATGCCCAATATCCCACGTGAATTTCAAGTGGGCCCCACCTCCATTTATGAGAAGGTGATGTGGGCCATGGATATGGGTATTGGATTGGATCTCTGGATCCAAATCCAAATCCAAGTCCACATATGGGTTTGGATTGGAATCTGGATATATATGGTCCAGATCCAATCCAAACTGAACTCTGACTCCTTCGAGCTGGGTTCGAGACGGATGATTTGTGCGGGGCCTGACAGCATCAGTACTCCGTCTGCGTTGGGTCTTCGCCAACATAGTCGTCCGCCTCCGTTTCTGCCTTCCGGAGATGACTTCAAATGCTTTTTTGATAAGAACAGGGTCTTGGACGTTCGAGATCCTGGGATGTGAATCAGATGCAAGAGTTGCTGTGCCGGGCTTGACAGGTGCTCCGGTTCCGGGCTCTTCTTGGCTCTCCTGGTCTTGTCTCGATCGGGCCAAGCCACTTTGGGGTTTCAAAACATGTTTTAAAAGGGTTTTCAAAAGCTATATTATATGTTTTTGAAAGATAAAGTTTAAAACATATATACAGGGTTTGTTTGGAAGGCTCCTGGGTTTCCAAACTCAAAAATGGCCCTTTGGGGCTGCTTGTATAAAACCAGATTTGTTTAAGAAATTCGTGGGATTTCGGGGTGTTTACAGACATAAAACCTGCACCCCACGAGGAGACGAGAGCGAAAAACAGGTAGGTTTCGAAAAGGAACGCCTCGTGAAACCCCGGGGCTCAAAACAGAGTTACCCGGGAAAACGGCCTGCTCTCACCTTGAAAAGATAGACAAACCACAAAGAGGTATGCCTGAAACCCATCCTTCTCAAAAATCTCTTCTTCATATAAGTTCGTCAGATGCATTGGATAACCCCTCTGCACACACAAACCCACGAAATGTGCCTAAGTTAGAGAATTTTCAAGGTGCGCCAAATATCCCACACCAGCCAAAAGAATTTCAAAAGCAAAAACAAAAAGAAGTTCAAAAAATGGTAGACATGGAGTCCTCTAATGCATGCATCGACATCTTAGGATCTCATAACCCTACCATAGAAAAACCCATTTCTTCGAGCCTAATCTTGTACCTTGGAACCAAGCTTATGGCTTCGAAACCAAAAAATCCATCCCTAGGGGCATCACGAGTTGCACGTAGGGAGCAGGTCGAAAATCTCAAGGGAGCAAGCTTGGCTTCCCTTGAAAAATATGTTTCCCAAACCCAGGACGTATGGAAACCTGGGTTTTCCACCATCCTGAAAAATCCAAAGTTTTTCAAAGAACCAAGCTTGGTTTTCTTCGAGAAACATGTTTTCCAAAATAAAGTTGTGTGGAAGCCCAAGTCTTCCATCGCCCCGAAATATCCAAAACTCCTCGAGGGACCAAGCACGGCTTCCCTCGAGAAACAAACCTCCCAAACCAGGGTTGCATGGAAGCCTAAGTCTTTCATCACCCCAGAATCCAAACTCCCAACATCCAAAAGGGTATATATCCCGGACATGGATGATTCCATGTTCCAAGGCCATGATTTATACAAAAAAATTTCAAAAAACAAGAAGTCTTGGAACATGATTCTAAATATGGGATATAAACCCTACCAGGGCCTGGGAACCCAAAACCAAGGTAGGCTCGAACCTGTCCTACCTCAGGCCAATCGACAAAAGTATGGATTGGGCTACAGCCCACCCATACCCCCAGAGCCGCCACCTAAGACCATATGGGTTAAGGGTGCCCTGTAGAACCTCTAAAACCCAAAACCCATGTCTTAGACGTATTGATTAGAGTCTGATTCATGAATGTTTTCTTTGTAGGTTCATGGGAAGATCCCTCCTTTTGAAAAAGCAAAAAAAAAAATCAGATATTTGCCAAAAACCAAAAAAATTGAAAACCCAAAACAAAATCTCAAAAACATTTGGAAAAATGAAAATTTCAAAAAAGAAATTTGTTTTAAAGCCTTTGGCCATGTACAAAGTCCATTTTCGAAAATTGTAAAAATACTTTTCGAAATTGTATATAACTCCCAAAAACCAAAAAAATCCAAAAAGTTGATCTTGAACACCCTTTTGTCTAGAGCTTTTTCAAAATGAAAAGCTCGAGAATCACCAAAGCCAGGAGGAATAAAAAACCTCTGAACTTCCTGAAATTCGCAAGATTTGGGGATTTTTAGAAATAAGCCTGACCCATAGTGTGTGCATAAGCATCATGCATCACATCCTGAAATCATACATGTGCATCGAGTCTAGATATCATCTTAGAACTCGAATTCTGGGTTTTTTGTGAAACCAAAGGGGCAATGAAAGTCGACCCCCTAAGTATCGAGCCTTCGTAGACAGGTCTCCATATGAATCAAACCCAACACCTTCAAGGCAAAATTCAAAAGAAATGAGAATCTCGAAAAAGGGTTAGCATTTCACAAAAGCCTTTTCAAAATTCTTTTTGATAAAAACCTTCCATGCATTGCAATTCATGCATTGTCTGCTTGACTTGATAAAATGAAGATGTTATTCATACTAAATGTGCCATACATTTCGAAAACTCTATTGGCATGTGACAGGAATCACTAAGACAAAAGAAAAAACGTGCTTAGCCTTGCTGTAGGCTTTCAAAATTCGAGACATCATCTCCCATGTCATGGAAAGGGGAATGATGTTCATTAAAGCACTCATTTTTAAAATCCTATCTCAACAGGTAGGCAAAATGGCAGCCCCTTTCAACAGAGTATGAGTTTCAAAACTCAAGACTCAATTATGGGACAAGCCCTGCATTGTGTGGCTGAAGTGCCTCTATGAGACACATTCCCCATACTTGATCAAATGCCCCATGAAGGCAGGAATTTTCAAAATGAATTCCAAAAACTCTGCTTGACCAAAATCAAGTATAGGAAACATATTTCGATCAAAAGGGCTGGTATGAAACCATCTCCATATAAAAGGGAGGATTTCCCAAAATTGCTTTCTCAAAAGGGATCAAAATTTTGAAAATTTAACCCTACATATGGCTTTGAAAAGAAAGATTTTTCAACTTCTGGTTTATATGAAAACCTTGATTGTGTTGGGATAAAGAACATGAATCTGTAAACACCCCAAATCTTCTATTTTTCAAAAACTCTCAAAACACCAAAAAGCTCGTTTGAGCCAAAACGACAACCTGTTTTGAAATGTGAAAATAGGTACAGAAGGCAAAAGAAGACCCTAGGCCCGAAGAGGATTCAAGCCCAGAGCTTCAGAAGCCACTCCCTGATAAAAAAACAAAAGAAAGCTGAGCCCGTTTGATGAAAAGCTCAACGGAGTCCAGAACGACGAGACGGAGTTCGGACGACAAAGTTGGGGAAAACCCAGCACCAGACGGAGCGCTGATGAAGCCAGTGCCCGCACAGATCGTTCGCCTCGAGAAGCCAAGAAGGATTGTCCGAAGAAATTTTGATTTGGATCTGGACCATAAATATCCAGATCCAAATCCATGTAATGAATAGTGTTTGGATTTGGGCCAATCCAAATAGTGTTTGGGTCGATCCAAATAGTGTTTGGATTTGGATTGGATCCAAATAGTGTTTGGATTGGATTGGATCTGGATCAAAATATCCAAATCCATATCCATAAAAATGTTGGGTTTGGATCGGATACGGATCTCAAAATATCCGAGATCTAATATCCAGATCCAAATAGTGTTTGGATTTGGGTATGGATCCAAACCCAAACCCAAATCCAAGACCCACCTCAAATGTCTATAAATAGAGGTGAGGGGGTCCATGTAAAGGGTTCATGCAAATATTTGGGAGGAGAGAGAGGGAGTGATAGACCTAGCCATGTGGGCTCATTGGGTGAGGTGGGTTCAAGCCATGTGGGCTATGTGGGTCTAGACCAAGGGGCTGCAACCAAGGTGGGCTGGACCAAGTGGCTACAACCGTGGAGACGTGGGCTCAAGCCAAGAAAGACCGGCTCCAAGAGGTAAGCCTAACCTAACCTAGCCATTCTCTCTACACCCCTCTAAACCTAACCCCAACCTAGCCTAGGTTCGAACCTACCTAACCCCAACTGAACCTAACCCTAACTAAACCTAGCCCTAACCCAACCTAGGTTCGACCAAACCTAACCCTAGACTTGAACCAACCTAAACCTAACCGAACCGCGCCTGCCGTGCGCCCTGACGCCATCCCGCGCCCTGACGCCATCCCACGCCCTGACGCCATCCCATGCCACTGCGGCGCCCCTCCTAGCGCCAGACGCCCGCCAGCGCCCAGCGCCCAGCGCCAGGCGCCCGATTGCTACGCCCGACGCCTTCCTGCCGACCTGACCACCCCCCTGGCCGTGACCTGCACCTCTTCCAGCCACCTAGGACAGACCCTAGATAGCCCCATCTTTGCCGAACCTTAGTTCCCCTAAGGCCCTAACCGTGCCCCATAGAACCTCCCTCAAAGCCACCTAGGATAACCCCCTCTTGGCTGCCCAAGGTGAACCGTGAGCCCACGTGCAAGCAAGTTGAACATGGACCAGCTATTTGTAAATGTTTAAACTTGGTCTATTACATTAACTTGCTTTATATTCAATTAAATTTTGATACGGGGTTGTAGTAAAGGAGCTTCGTCTCCCCCTGATTGTAATAACGTGGTTTGACACACCCACACACACACGCACTTGAGCCTTTCCGCTCTTAGTCGTACACTTCTTGCACACACACGGGCCTAACAAGCCCTTAATATATAGTTATATTTATATATTTTAAGTCAAGGGGGTTTTTAATTAAGTCGTGTGTGTTGTCTTTCCATTTTCCACACGCACACACATTGAGCCTTCGCTCTTACTCCCAAGACCTTAGTAAAGGCCTTATTGCAGTTATATTTGGGTTTCATTTATGTCGTGTGAGTTGTCTTTACATTCCCACACGCACACACATTGAGCCTTCGCTCTTACTCCCAAGACCTTAGTCAAGGCATACTGCAATTTATATTTGGGTTTCATTTCATGTCGTGTGTGTAAGTCTTTCAATTCAAGCACGCACACACATTGAGCCTTCGCTCTTATTTACAAGACCCAAGTAAGGGCCCCTACATATACTCTATATAAAGTATTTCTTTCGGCTACGTCTTTAAGATTTGAGTTTTAAGGTTCAAGTCGTGTGCGTTGTCTTTCAATATATACACGACACACACTTACACAATTGAGCCTTTCCGCTCTTAAGATATAGCCATATTTCCCCTTCGGCTATTTACTTTACAAGTCATTTCCCTTCGGTTATTTCCCTTCAGCAATTTCCCTTCGGCATTGTTTTTTAAATTCGGGTTTTCCCTTTGGAGTTGCGTGGGTTTGCATTGCATCTACGCCATACCACGAGGTAGGATGCATATTGCATCGAAGCAAGCCCCATACTCCTGCTCAAAATACGCCCCATGTAGTGGAGTGTTCATAACACACACCTAGGTGGCCCATAAAAGGATAAAAAGGAAGACTTAGGCACGTGCAAATCCACGTGATCTAAAATCTGAAAATCGTACAAACCCGAATCAATCGTGCAAACACGCCAAGACTTAGGCTATTTCGATGCACGCCCATCGTGCCTAAGCAGATTAAAATTTGAAAGACTTAGGGTCATCCAACCCTTACAAAATAAAAAATCGCCCAAATGCATGGTTTTTAAAAGGTTTTAAACACTTCTTCATTCAAGATATATTGAGTTAAACTTGTTTTTAAAACAAAGTCTCTAAGCGTACAGACTGACCCTTGCGCATCGTTGCAAGAAGGTCTGCGACGTAAAAATCCCGCTTGCCTACAATCGCCTTTCAAAAGTCAGATTATTTTCAAAACATACTTTGCTAGTTAAAGTAAACTAGCTGGCACGCCCATAAAGCGAATGTAGATTGCGAAAAGGTTCACTTCAGGCCTAAGAACCCGTAAGTGAAAATTTTCGGTGTCTACAAATTGGCACGCCCGGTGGGACACGGGACTTAAGCAGACTTCAAACAAACGAGTTATACTCAAATTTTCGAAAAAAAGAGTGTTTTTTCAAAAATCGTGCATACTTAGGAAAATTACATGAAAATGGATAAAAAACTACAAAAATCTTCGTTGAGTAAACTAAAAGAGGTTTTCAAAACAGATAAAGCCCAAAGAGAGATCGATGAGATTGAAAAGATATTTCAAAAGATGGATGCTTTAAGCAAGGAGCTTAAAGCCCATCGATCACATAGCAGCTCTTCGAAGGCACATACAGATCATGAATTGAAAACCAATCTCAAACTCAACCAGGAATTGGAGATTAAAGACAAATCCCGGCAAAGGGATAAGTCGTCCACTCCTACAACTTCAAGCTTTTCAAAATCCATAGAAAAACCGAAAAAAGATTTTTCTATTTCCAAAAACCAAAAAAATCTTGAAAATTTGGAAAAAGACCAAAAAATTGAAAAACAAAATTTTGGAATTTCGAAAACTTCAAGTAAAAGTCCTAAGTCTAGGCACACACATACAGTGTGACATGAAGTCCACACCCTACAAAGGAACAAGAGTGAAAAACAGGAAGGTTTCGAAAGGAAACGCCTCGTAAAACCCCGGGGGCTCAAGACAGAGTTACCCGGGAAATCGGCTTCCTCTCACCCTGAAAAGGTAGACAAGCCACAAAGAGGTATGCCTGAAACCCATCCTTCTCAAGACTCACTTCTTCATGTAGGGTCATCAGATGCATTGGATAACCCCTATGCACACACAAACCCACAAATTGTGCCAAAACTTGAGGATTTTCAAGGTGCGCCAACTGTCGCGCACCATTCAAAGGAATTTCAAAAACAAAAAGAAGTTCCGAAAATGGTAGACATGGAGACCCCTAATGCATGCATCGACATCTTAGGAGCTCATAACCCTACCATAGAAAAACCCACTTCTTCGAGCCTAGTCTTGTGCCCTGGAACCAAGGCTATGGCTTTGAAACAAAAAAATCAATCCCTAGGGGCACCACGAGTTGAACCTAGGGACCAAGTTAAAAACTTCAAGGGACCTTGCATGGCTCCCCTTGAAGTAAATTTTTCCCAAAATGGGGTATGGAACCATAAGTTTTCCATAACCCTGCTATGTCCAAAACTCCTCAAGGAACCAAGCTTGGCTTTCCTTAAGGGCAAAGTCTCCCAAACCAGGTTTGTATGGAAGCCCAAGTCTTCCATCACCCCGGAATCCAAACTCCCGATATCCAAAAGGGTATATATCCCCAACATGGACGATTCCATGTTCCAAGACCATGATTTATACCAAAACTTTTCGAAAAGCAAAAAGTCTTGGAACATGATTCTGAATATGGGATATAAACCCTACGCGGGCCTGGGAACCCGAAACCAAGGTAGGCTAGAACCTGTCCTACCTAAAATCAATAGGGAACGATATGGACTGGGCTACAGCCCACCCATACCACCAGAGCCGCCACCTAAGACCATCTGGGTCAAGGGTGCCTTGTAGAACCTCTAAAACCGAAACCCATGTCTTAGACCTATCTGATTAGAGTCTGATTCATGAATGTTTTCTTTGAAGGTTCAATGGAAGATCCCTACTTTTGAAAAAGACAAAAAAAGTTGAAAACTCTCAAAATCTCAAAAACATTTGGAAAAACAAAAATTCCAAAAAGAAATTTTGTTTCAAAAGCCTTTGGCCATGTACAAAGCCCATTTTCGAAAAATCGTAAAAATGCTTTCGAAAATTGTATATACTCCTTGAAACCAAGTGTCAAAAAAGCTGGTTTTATCCACCCTTTTGCCTAGAGCTTTTTCAAAAATGAAAAGCTCGAGAATCACCAAAGCAAGGAGGAATAAACACCTCCAAGCTCCCTGAACTTCGCAAAATCCTTAACTTATGGAAAATTGGGGATTTTTAGAAATAAGTTAACCCATAGTGTGTGCATAAGCATCATGCATTACACTTTGAAATCATTCATATGCATCAAGTCTAGACATCATTCTAGAAATCGAATTCAGGGTTTTGCAAAATCAAAGGGGCAATAAGAGTCGACCCCCTAAGTATCGAGCCTTCATAGGTATGTCTCCATACAAATCAAAACCAACACCTTCGAGGCAAATTTTAAAAGGAAATGAGAATCTTGAAAAAGGGTTACACATTTCACAAAAACCTTTCATGGCTTTGAAAAGAAAGATTTTCTTCAACTTCTGGTTTATATGAAAACCTTGATTGTGTTAGGATAAAGAACATGAATCTCACGATGAAATATGGAGACCATGTCAAAACTAAAACCTGATGGCCATGACGATCACTTAGGGCTGGTTATGTTTCCCATCCTTGAGCAAAAAGTATCATAATCATATTAGAAAAACCATGGAAGTGCATGGACATGAACATACCATTGTCCATCCAAAATCCCTTTGAAAAGCCATGGCCCTTCACCATATGGCCATGCGAAATTCCCATCAAGCTAGGGGCATTTTTAAACACAACCCCTAGACACTTTCCATGGATAAGCGAATGCATCTCCTTCATGATTTGTGAGATACATTTCATGTGTTCATTGTTGCATAAAAACATGTATTTCCATTTTAAATCACATGGAGTGCATAGCATGCATCATATCACCCCGAAGAAAGCCCAAAAGGGTGGCAAACTCGAGTAGGAATGTCCCCATGTCTTCAAAAGGGCAACAAAAATTAGAAATTTGTTGATGTTGTGGATAGAAATTAGCAAAACCCCGAAAATGCCCGAGTATTCAAAAGGGTTTATGTTGAATTCTTTTTCAAAAAGATTTTGAAAAAAATCGAACTCCTTTGAAACTTCTTGAAAGAAGGATCAAAGTAGATTGTATAACCCCGAATGGAGGAATTTATACTTTTCGAAAAGTAGAGTCTTCCAAAAATGAATTGGCGATATTTCAAAGAACCCTGGCTTACAAGATTAAGCCTTGTTCAAAATATCAAAATATTTTCGAATAGCAGATGCTATTAAGAAATAGGACGATCTCGTTTGAATCGAGTAACTAAAGGGATAAGCCCTCCCCCATCCTACTTTCTCTCCGAAAAGGAAAATTGGCTGTTTTCAAAAGAAAAACAAAAAAACGAGAATGCAAAAACTCCTCCGAAAGTGGTCTTCCCTTCATAAACAGGGAATACAAAAACTCCTCCGAAAGAGGTCTTCTCGTTTCAAAAGAAAAAGGAGATATAAAAACACTCCTCCCAAAGAGGTCTTCCCTTCATAAACAGGGAATACAAAAACTCCTCCAAAGAGCTGCTCTCCTTTAAAGAAAAGAGGGATTAATGAAAAAATACTCCCAAAGAGAGACCCTCTATGAAAAAAAGAAACAAAAAGCCAAAACTCCAAAGAGCGATTTTCCGATTCTTTGCCTAAAACCACGGGACGCTTCAGAAGGGACCGTGGTATCTCTTTCCCATATCCCTACGGCTTATCCCCGAGGAAAAAGATTCAAATTTGCGAAAATCCTAAAGTACGAATAAAATCAGCTTATTTGGATTTCATTTTGTTTGAGAACTCGACTCTGTTTTGTAGGAAATGGAACTTTGAAATGTTTTCCAAGTTTTCCTACCCAAAAACCTCTACTGAGTAGCAGGTATTGAAACCCGAATGAAGGGAAGTATGAAAAATGGAAGTCCTTTTCGATATAAGTTAAAAGGAGTTCCTTTTCAAAAAGAAATTTTCGAAAAACCCACGAATGTCAAAAAGACATGGGTAAAAACCTGCTCGGAGCAACTAGCCTCAAAAGGCTCTGTTCGGGCTCAAAAACCAAAAATAAATTTTTTCTCATGCATGCATTCAAAGAGTCATTCGTGCATGATCATACATATAGGGAAATAGCTAGGAAAAGCCCCATTTTGCTAAAAATCCCTACCTGTGGAAAAGAAAACAGGGTTTTTGCGAAATAAATGGTGCATTCTCGAGAAAATTTGAGAGAAAAACCAAAATGGGGTGTTTCTTCTTTGCCATTGTAAACACCCCGAAATCCCACAAATTTCTTAAACAAATCTGGTTTTATACAAGCAGCCCCAAAGGGCCATTTTTGAGTTTGGAAACCCAGGAGCCTTCCAAACAAACCCTGTATATGTGTTTTAAACTTTATCTTTCAAAAACATATAATATAGCTTTTGAAAACCCTTTTAAAACATGTTTTGAAACCCCAAAGTAGCTTGGCCCGATCGAGACAGGACCAGGAGAGCCAAGAAGAGCCCGGAACCGGAGCACCCGTCAAGCCCGGCACAGCAACTCTTGCATCTGATTCACACCCCAGGATCTCGAACGTCCAAGACCCTGTTCTTATCAAAAAAAGCATTTGAAGTCATCTCCGGAAGGCAGAAACGGAGGCGGACGACTATGTTGGCGAAGACCCAACGCAGACGGAGTACTGATGCTGTCAGGCCCCGCACGAATCGTCCGTTTCGAACCCAGCTCGAAGGAGTCAGAGTTCAGTTTGAATTGGATCTGGACCATATATATCCAGATTCCAATCCAAACCCATATGTGGACTTAGATTTGGATTTGGATCCAGAGATCCAATCCAATATCCATATCCATGGCCCACATCACCTCCTCATAAATGGAGGTAGGGCCCACTTGAAATTCACGTGGGATATTGGGCATGAGAGAGAGTGGGGGTGATAAATATCAAGAGTGTTGTATTAAGCTTGACTTGTGTGTCAAGTTTGGGTTTAATCTTGTGGTTTAGCCTAATTGAGTGGGTTTAAGCTTGTAATTAGCTAAAACCTAACCTAGGGCTGCACCAACATGGGGTGATCAAGGTCTATGGGCCATGCTAAGGGAGCTCCTTCACCTAAACCTAGCCAAAAATGCCTAAACCTAGCCTAAACCCCTAATCCACCCCTAATCTGAACCTAATCACCTAACCCACTTCCCTAATCCCGGCCTAATCCCGACCTAATCACCTAACCCACTCCCCTAATCCTTCCCTAAACCTAGATTAATTTCCCTAATCCTAGCCTAAACCTAGCCTAAACCACCTAACCTAGCTCACTAAACCTCACCCTAAAACCCAACCACCTAACCTAGCCCTAAACCCCTAAACCACCCTTAGCCCACGATTTTCCCAAACCCCTAGTTTTAAAATATCTGGCCCAACCCCATCCAGCCCACCTTATCTACATACTACCCTACCTAAACCACCTAACCACTACCCACAACCCAGCCCTAACCGACCTACCCATCCCCTATTTAAACCCCCCTCATTGTGGGCGGGTTTTCCAAGTGGGAACCACTCCACCACCCAGCCGGGCCCTCTCATTCTCCCATCTCTCATCCGTCTTCCCAGCAGCTCCAGCTCCTCCACCAGCCGCCACCTGCTCCGCCACCTTCCTTCTCCCACTCCACCACCACTGCCCCCCCAGCTGGACGTCACCACCTTCCCCCCAACTCCACTAGCCGACAGCTACCTGCCCGCCACTCTCCCACTCCATCCGCCACTCCTTCCCATTCGGTAAGTCCCCCTAACTCCCTCAAAACCACTCTCTACCACCTCTCCACTCTTAGCCACCCATCTTCCCCTTAGCTCCACCTCTTTGCCGCCACCCCCTAAGCCTAGCCGAACCTAGGATAACCCAAGTGGCTGGCCACTACTTAGCCACCATCTCCCATTCGGCCAACCCCCCCCTAGGTGTCCCCTTTGGCCTTCCCACTAGCTCACCTTTTAGGTCCAGTTTCCCTAAGTCCCTAACTTCCCTAGTGACCCTAAGACCCACTTAGTCAGCCACTCTAAACTCCCTACTTGGAGGCGCCGCCCACTTGCCACCGGTCCCCTTCGAGGCGTCCATCCCGCGCCCCATTTGCAGCCGGCCAGCACCCTTGAGCACATACCTTCGCGGAGCTCCCGTTTGCAGCCCAAAGCCAAGGCCACGCTCAAGCAAGACCTCTACGGACCAGCTACTCGTAAGTGTCTAAACTCGGTCTCTAGTCGTACACTTGCTTAAAATTCAATTTGATACGGGGTTGTAATAACGGAGCATAGTCTCCCCCCGCTTGTAATAACGTGGCTTGGCACAACCACACACGTGCACTCTCTTAGTCGTGCACAATTTTGAACACACACGGGCCTAATCAACCCCTAATATATAAGTGTACGTATATATTTCATTTCCGAAGGGTTTTGTTTAAGTTGGGTGCGTTGTCTTTCAATTCGAACACTCTCACACACATTGAGCTTTCGCTCTTATTTGAAAGACCCAAGTAAGGGCCGACCTATACTATTTGGGTTTCATTTCATGTCGTGTGAGTAAGTCTTTCAATTTAAACACTCTCACACACATTGAGCTTTCGCTCTTATTTGAAAGACCCAAGTAAGGGCCGACCTATACTATTTGGGTTTCATTTCTTGTCGTGTGAGTAAGTCTTTCAATTCAAGCACTTTCACACACATTGAGCCTTCGCTCTTACTCCCAAGACCTTAGTAAAGGCCTTATTGCAGTTATATTTGGGTTTCATTTATGTCGTGTGTGTAGTACTTCAATTCAAGCACTCTCACACACATTGAGCCTTCGCTCTTACTCCCAAGACCTTAGTCAAGGCCATACTGCAATTTATATTTGGGTTTAATTTCATGTCGTGTGTGTAAGTCTTTCAATTCAAGCACGCACCCACATTGAGCCTTCGCTCTTATTTGCAAGACCCGAGTAAGGGCTCATATACATAAGATATATACGTATCTCCCTTCGGTTATTTCCCTTCGATTATTTCCCTTCGGTTATTTCCCTTCTGTTATTTCCCTTCAGCATTGTCTTTACATTTCGGGTTTTCCCTTTGGAGTAGCGTGAGTTTGCATTGCATCTACGCCATACCACGAGGTAGGACGCATATTGCATCGAAGCAACCCCCCCGCTCGAATTCGCCCATGTAGTGGAGTGTTCATAACACACAAACTAGGCGACCCAAAAAGGGATAAAAGAAAAGACTTAGGCACGTGCAAATCCACGTGATCTAAAACATGCAATCGCATCTTAAAGACCCGAAATAGACATCTCGAACCGTTTCGTAGACTTTCTCCCCAAAAACTCGATTTTTGCAAAAGCGTACGGACTGACCCTTGCGCATCGGTGCAAGAAGGTCTGCGACGACAAGAGCTCACTTGCTCACAGTCGCCACGTTTAGAAGTCAGTATTAATATATCTTCGCTAGCTTAAGTAAGCTAGCTGGCACGCCCTGTTTGTATACATAGGCCTTAGACGCACGATAAGATCCACTCCAAGCCACGAAAGGGGCGAAGAGGCGGGGATTTTCGCGCGTCTACAGAGATTGGCACGCCCGGTGGGACGTGAGCCTTTTCAAAAATCGAGTTTACTTGTAGGAGTCTTGCGAAAATTTTATAAAGGTGTCGTTTTAACTTGTTTTCTTTGCTTTTACTTAGGAAATTTTGAAAAAGCTTGAAAAGCATGTCAAAATCCAATCCAAGTGAAGTGTCGAGCCAAGGCTCATGCGCATCAAGTTCTCACTCTAGGAGGATTTTCAAAAACAAAATAAAACTAGATGAAATCGAGGACTTGAGAAGGGAATTTGAGGCCAAAATCGATGCTCTCAGCCAAGAGGCTGAAGTAGGCGATTCGTGTTCATCAAACGGTGAACAAAGGCCTAAAAAGAAAATTGAAAAACCTCGCAAGCAAAAAGAAGCCTCCGTAATGGAAGGCAACCAATACCACGAGTCCTTCACACAAAAGGACCGTAAAGCCCTACAGCAACTGCTGAAAGGGCAAAATAAAGAGAAAAGAAGCTACGCCCTGTCTGATTTCCTTCCTATGGTACGAAACAGACAGTGACGATGAAATACCGAACTTCCATCGGTATGATGGCATGGGAGACCCTAGGTCTCACTTGCAGCTTTTCTCACGTCGAGCCCATAAGAAGAAAAAGGACTCGATGAAATGGGTGTATTGGTTCCCTCTATCCCTTAAGGGCACAGCTGCCAAATGGCTGGCTTCCTACGACTTAAGCCAGTTCGCTACTTTTGAAGAGTTAGCGAACTGCTTCATGCAAAGATTTGCACACAACGTGGAAGTCACGCCAACCCTGAATACCTTAAGGGATACAAAGCAAGGCATGAACGAAGACGTGCATGCCTTCATTATAAGATGGAGGTCTCTTTTAGGCCAAGTGCGAGAGCCTATATCCGAAGGATGCGCAGTAATGCTCATCCTGGATAATTTCAAAAGCGAGTTAAAAACCCTTCTCTCGCTCCATGAGATTTCAACTTTCCATAAGTTGATCAAAAAGGCCTCCCTTTTCGAAACCAACTTGCGAAAAGGGACATACGACCACTTATGGAAAGGAAGTGCCGTTCCCAAAACACGTGTGGAAAAGCCCATCGCATATGGGCTGCCCACAACGGACAAAGGGGCAAAGCCCCATAAAATCGCCAATGTCCGGGTGGATCCAGGCATGGCGGGCACTTCTAAAAATTTTGAAAAAATAGAAAATAAGAGAGAACGCAATTTTTCAAAACCAATTGAAAAACGGGAGTACACTCCGCTGGGGCAACCTGTGTCGGAGGTCCTAGACCTCTTACTTGCCCAGGGCATGATCGAACTCCCTGAAATCCCCGAAGGAGTCACGTCCAAAGGGGGGTATTTAAACCGATTTTGCAAGTATCATCGGCTCAAAGGCCATGATACCAAACGGTGCTTCTCTCTTCTAAATAAAATTGAGAACTTGATAGCGGAGGGTCGGCTCCAGGTCACTGCGGAACCTGAGCCACCTCAAGCTATCTTCAAGGAACCCTTTCCCAAACACGCCAGTGGCAGTGGGAAAGGAAAGGAGGTATGTACCCTCACCATTTCCAAGGAACCAGCGCAAAAGCCTGAACCTGGTCGACCCGCTTGTGCGCCCATCCTTGTACTATACAAGAGGCCCGCCCAAGTCGTCATTCGGGGACCATCAAAAGTGGAAACCCCGGCAAAACCAGTTTTGAAAATCCAAGGTTCTCCTCAGCTCATCCTTAGAGCCAAGTTTAGCGCGAACCCTAGGCTGGTCGTGGGGGAAGTCACTAGATCCGGGAGGATCTACCAACCCCCGCACCTTCAAGGTGCTCAAAGGTGGTCAGTGTGCCTGGCCCCTCAAAAGCATGTATCCCTAGTGGTCTGCCAAAAGCAGATAAGGACAAAATCATCCTAAATCCTTATGATTTCGAAAACCACCTTTCAAAGATTCCTATTCACATGTCTATCCTAGAGCTTATCAAAACCTCGCCTAGGCATAGACTTGTCTTAGAGAAAATTCTAGAAAGGGCCAAGGTTGATTCGAACATAAGTCCGGAGTCCTTGTCTGCCCAAGTGGCTTTATTAGGAGCAAAATCGCCCATCACCTTTTCGGAAGATGATGTAGATAGACCCTACGAAACCCATAACCAGGCCCTGCATATCGAGGTGGTTCTAAACAACCACTCTCTGGACAGGTGCCTAGTCGATGGTGGAGGAGGGCTCAACATCCTTCCACTTCACGTGGCGTACAAAATCGGAGTCACCTTGACTTCAGTGAACCCAAGCCCCATCGTTATCACTGGATACGATGGGAATGCGTCTAGGCCTTTAGGATCCATCGAACTCCCAATGGAAACGGGAGGGATCGAACACACGGGGGTGTTCCATGTCTTGGACATCCACCCCCATTATAACCTGTTGCTGGGAAGACCCTGGATACACAGTTTGTGCGCTGTGCCATCCACCTTCCACAAATGTGTCAAGATCCCTTTTAGGGACCAAGTCGTAGTGATCCTAGGTGAGAGTCACCCACAGCTTCAGGGGATCATAAACTCCCCTTGTTTATCGAGCTCCCAGGCCCACGAGGCTAACCTGGGGCAAATTATGGTCGAGCCACCTCGGCTCGTGTTGAACAACCCTAGGAAGGTTGTATGTGTGAAGGGGCCGCCCAAAGCAGGCCCCCTCCCGACTCTAATCCTCCTAGGAAAACCCAAACGTTCCCTATTTCCAAAACCCCTGAACAAAAGGCCCTACGAGCCTAATATCGACGATAGCATGTTCCAGGACCACGACTTATATCCCATCTTTTCAAAAAACAAAAGGTCGTGGAACATGTTATTGAACATGGGCTACACGCCCTACAAAAGTCTAGGGGCACAAAACCAGGGTCTCCTAGAGCCCATCCTTCCTAGGGCCAATCCAAGCCGATATGGGATCGGCTATACTCCCCAAATACCGCCGGAGCCACCCCCTGTGACCACCTGGGTCAAGGGTGCCCCGGAGCCTGTCTTAGAAGAGACCTATGGTTTAGACCTCCTATTCCGAGTCTAACCCATAGTGTTTTCCCTTTGTAGGTATGACGGAAGATCCCTTTTTCTAAAAATACCAAAAACATTTGAAAACTTAAAATAAAAAAAAATCGAAAAAAACAAGAAAAACCAAACAATGGAAAAACAAAAACTCGAAAAAAGTGTGCTTTGTATAGTTCCTAAAGTTCTTGTTTTACAAAAACCCAAAAAAATCGAAAATTTGGAAAATACCAAAAAGATTTTGTACATAGCTGCTCCTGGTATGACTTTGGCGAAAGAAAAGGATTTCGAAAGAAACGTTGTCTGCATAGCCAGACCAAAAATTTCGAAATCACTTGAAAATGCAAGTACAAAACCAGGTTATTTTGAAAACCACGCATCAAGTTCCCTCGGGTCTAAAGCCCACGAGAATGATCAAAGCCCAGAAGTGGATCCCCTTGAGGAAGATCCCACTTCTGAGCTCCCAGAATTTCATAGAATTCTCGATTTTGAAAGACCTTCCCAATCAGTAGGAGGAGATTTCGTAGAGGTGAACCTAGGGGATGATTCCAATCCAAAAACCATCAAAATAGGCACATGCTTGCATGAAACTGAAAAGTTAGCATTCATTGCATTTCTACGAACCTATTTAGATGTGTTTGCATGGACGTATGAAGACATGCCGGGCATAGATCCCAGCATAGTCGAGCATCGTCTTCCCTTAGATGTAGGTGTAAAACCAATAAAGCAGAAGCTTAGGAAAATACACCCGAATGTACACACGCAAGTCAAAGAGGGTTTAGAAGATCTGCTAAAAGCCGGATTTATAAAACCCATTGCGTATTCTGATTGGTTGTCAAATATCGTTGTAGTTCGAAAAACCAATGGGAAAATTCGAATATGCATCGATTTCAGAAACCTGAATAAGGCCACTCCAAAGGATAATTATCCTTTACCGAACATAGATTTGATAGTCGATAGTACTGCAAATCATGAAATGTTTTCATTTATGGATGGCTATTCAGGCTATAATCAAATCAACTAAGTCCACGAGATCAGGGTAAGACCGCCTTCACAACCCCATGGGGCACGTACTGCTATACAGTCATGCCCTTTGGTTTGAAAAATGCCGGCGCAACATACCAACGAGCCATGAACACGATCTTCCATGATCAAATTCACGAGCTTGTAGAAGTGTATGTAGATGATCTCTTGGCGAAATCCAAAACCCGATGCACCCATATCGAATGTTTACAAAAGATTTTCGAAAGGCTTAGGCTTTACAAAGTAAAGCTAAACCCTCAAAAATGTGTGTTCGGGGTAGAATCAGGAAAGCTTCTAGGCTTTATGGTGAGCCAAAGGGGAATAGAAGTCGACCCCTCTAAGTGTCGAGCCATCATAGACATGGCTCCACCCTCCAATCTCACCCAAGTCCGTAGCCTCCAGGGTCGATTACAATCTGTGCGCCGATTCATATCGAATCTGGCAACTAGATGCGAACCCTTCAACAAACTGTTAAGGAAGGGTACGAAATTCTTATGGGATGACGAATGCCAAAAGTCCTTCGAGAGACTAAAGGCATACTTGGTTAATCCCCCCGTTTTGAATCCTCCAAAACAAGGAAAACCGCTTTTATTATACATCTCCGTGCATGTAAACGCTTTAGGAGCCCTGTTGGCTCAATACGAGGATGACACCCATAAGGACTATGCCATCTACTATATTTCGAAAACTCTCTTGGCTTATGAACGAAATTATCAAGCCATGGAGAAGACGTGCTTGGCCCTAGTCTGGGCCTGCCAGAAATTCAGACACTACTTCCTAGATCATGAGATCTGGATAGTGTCCAAGCTTGATCCAATCAAGCACTTGTTCGAAAAACCCATTCTCACGGGTAGATTGGGCAAATGGCAACTCCTTCTAATGGAGTATGATCTAAAATACCATCACCAGATCTCCGTTAAGGGGCAAGCCCTAGCAGATTACGTGGCTGACTTCCCCTTGGAGGACGCATATCCCACTCTTGTCGAAATGCCTGATGAAGGCATATTGCAAAACCATTTTCAAAACCACATTTTGGCAAATTCTTTCGAAAACCAAGTGTGGAAGATGCACTTCGACGGGGCACGAAACCAACGAGGGGCTGGTGCCGGGATCATCCTAATCTCCCCTGAAAAGGGCGAGATTCCCATAGCAGTCCGCTTAGATTTCGAATGTTCCAACAACGTAGCTGAGTATGAAGCACTCATACAAGGCTTAAGGATTTCGAAAACTCTAGGGGCATCATGCATCGAGGTCTTTGGAGATTCGCTCCTTGTCATAAACCAGGTTTTAAAAATTTGGCAAGTACGTAATGAGAAACTACTTCCATATCACGAGTTGGCCACTCGATTGGTCCAATCCTTCCAGTCGTGTAAGCTCACACACGTGGGAAGAGAGGACAATGGCATCGCCGATGCCCTCTCTTCCTTGGGTTCAGCCCTGAAGGTCGATCCCATTTCAGGGACCAGATCTTTGGAAATATGGCATGCGCCCCATCCATCCACACACGACTTGGATATTTGCCAAAACAACCCAGAATCTATTGAAAAACCCTGGTTCTATGACATAAAACAATTTTTAGAAAATGGGGGATTCACCGAGGATGCCACATCCAAAGATAGGGCATTCATTCGTAAGATTTCGACCCGATACACCATTCTGGGTGGGGTCTTATACAAAAAGAGTTTTACCGGCATTCTGCTTAGGTGTATCGACCTAGAGGAGGCTAGGATAGTGATGCACGAGTTCCACGATGGAGAATGTGGAGGTCATGTTAATGCCAACATGATGGCAATGAAAATACTTAGAGGGGGTTATTTTTGGACCACCCTGAAAAGGGATTGTCACGATCATGTTAGAAAGTGTCATCCATGTCAAGTGCATGGGCACGCCATTCATATCCCTTCATCTGCATTGCATTCCGTGGTCAGCCCCTGGCCATTTACCATGTGGGCATTTGACATTGTAGGCCCCATATTCCCAAAGGCCTCGAATGGGCATCGTTTTATCTTAGCAGCCACGGAGTATTTCTCCAAGTGGGTGGAAGCCATTTTCCTAACGAATGTAATGGGGCAACATGTGGTGGCTTTCATCCGGAGGAATATCTTGGCTCGATTTGGGGTTCCACGAGACCTGGTGTCTGATAATGGTACCCCATTCAAGAACGAGCGGATGGTTAAGTTGTGCAACACGTATGGCATAACTCACCACTTCTCCTCGCCCTACTACCCTCAAGGCAACGGCCAAGCCGAAGCCACAAACAAGACTCTCATTGGTATCATTGAGAAGACCTTAGAGAAGGGTAGGAGGTGGCATGAGAAGCTGGATGAAGCCTTATGGGCTTATAGGACTTCCATCCGGACTCCCACGAATGCCACACCATTCGAATTGGTCTATGGCACAAACGCCATTCTTTCCATTCATACCCAACTGCATTCATTCCATACATCCATTGCACTCGACCTCCCCCTAGAGACGCTTCAGCATGCTAGGATGGCCGAACTAGATTTGCTAGATGAGAGGCGACTCCTTGCTATGGATCATGCTCGTGCATACCGGCAAAGGATAGCCCGACATTATAGCAAACACATGAGACCTCGCCACTTTGAAGTGGGAGATCTGGTCTTGAAAACCATCCACCATCATCGCCCACACCCCCTAGGCAAGTGGCGCCCCAACTGGGATGGACCCTATGTTGTGCGAGCAACCACTACGAACAATTCGTATTGGTTGATCGATGTAGAAGGTAGGAATTTAGCAGATCCTATCAATATTCAATACTTAAAGAAGTATCATATGTAGGATCTGGATTAAATTCCAGTTTTCGAAAACTTTAGAGGGATAGCTGCCCTGAGACGTGTGAATAAGGTGCAAAAGCAATTCGTGTGACCCTGAGTGAGAGAATTCGCACTTGTGAAAGAGTGGAGTTTTCAAAATCGTGGTTACATTTCAAAATCCTTCTTCTTACAAAGAAAGGCCTAGTTCAACATAGCAAGATACTTGCAAGTAGTGCGTGCTATTTCTAAATAGGCTGATCTGGAATGGATCGAGTGTATGCTTGGGATAAGTCCTCCCCTCTTCTCTTCTCCTTCCAAAAGGAAAACAAAGGCCCAAATCAAAAAGGAATTTCCCATTTAGAGTCTCTTTCCAAAAGAAAGAAACCAGACTTGAAAAAGAAAAATCGATTCTCTTATGAAAAAGAGGGATTAAAGAAAAAATACTCCCAAAGGGAGACCCTCTATAAAAAAGGAAAAGAGGCCAAAAAGCTCAAAAAGAGCAGTTTTCCGCCTTCTATGCCTTAAACCACGGGACGCTTCAGAAGGGACCGTGGTATCTCTTTCCCATCCCTGGCTTATCCCAAGCTAAAGCATGGTTCATTTCGAGGAATCCTAAAGTAAAAAATAGGATTTACTTACTTGAATTTCATCTTGTTTGAGAATTCGACCTTTCGAGTAAGGCGTAGGAATTTGAAATGAAGCTTGTTTTCTTATAAAACCTCCGCTAGATAAGCGAGTGTTAAGACTCAAACAAAGGCAAGCACGAAGAGCTCGAGATCCTTAGGATCGAGGCTCAAGACAGTTGTCCCTTTTGTAAATAGTTTGGTAAATAAGTTTTGAAAACCGAACATCGAACAGCATAGGATTTGCTCACTTGGAGCAAGAGACCTTGTAAGTCTCTAGAGTTCGACTACATCTGGTCTCTGGGAGGTCGCCACTCTGGGCACCACACCCATGTCATCTGCATTCCACGCATGGTACTTGTATGAACATGATCCCATTTAGGACCAGATTCCATAATTAAACCCTTTGGCGTGATATCTCCTCCTACCAGAGTTTGTAAAATTGAGATTTTGTTAAAATGGGACGATCCCATATTCTTCGTGGCTAGATCTAGGGAGACATTAAAAGGGGTGTTTGTCATCTTTGCCCTTATCCAAATCTATTTGGACAAGGCCAAAGAGGGGCATCTGTAAACACCCCGAAATCCCACAAATTTCTTAAACAAATCTGGTTTTATACAAGCAGCCCCAAAGGGCCATTTTTGAGTTTGGAAACCCAGGAGCCTTCCAAACAAACCCTGTATATGTGTTTTAAACTTTATCTTTCAAAAACATATAATATAGCTTTTGAAAACCCTTTTAAAACATGTTTTGAAACCCCAAAGTAGCTTGGCCCGATCGAGACAGGACCAGGAGAGCCAAGAAGAGCCCGGAACCGGAGCACCCGTCAAGCCCGGCACAGCAACTCTTGCATCTGATTCACACCCCAGGATCTCGAACGTCCAAGACCCTGTTCTTATCAAAAAAAGCATTTGAAGTCATCTCCGGAAGGCAGAAACGGAGGCGGACGACTATGTTGGCGAAGACCCAACGCAGACGGAGTACTGATGCTGTCAGGCCCCGCACGAATCGTCCGTTTCGAACCCAGCTCGAAGGAGTCAGAGTTCAGTTTGAATTGGATCTGGACCATATATATCCAGATTCGAATCCAAACCCATATGTGGACTTAGATTTGGATTTGGATCCAGAGATCCAATCCAATATCCATATCCATGGCCCACATCACCTCCTCATAAATGGAGGTAGGGCCCACTTGAAATTCACGTGGGATATTGGGCATGAGAGAGAGTGGGGGTGATAAATATCAAGAGTGTTGTATTAAGCTTGACTTGTGTGTCAAGTTTGGGTTTAATCTTGTGGTTTAGCCTAATTGAGTGGGTTTAAGCTTGTAATTAGCTAAAACCTAACCTAGGGCTGCACCAACATGGGGTGATCAAGGTCTATGGGCCATGCTAAGGGAGCTCCTTCACCTAAACCTAGCCAAAAATGCCTAAACCTAGCCTAAACCCCTAATCCACCCCTAATCTGAACCTAATCACCTAACCCACTTCCCTAATCCCGGCCTAATCCCGACCTAATCACCTAACCCACTCCCCTAATCCTTCCCTAAACCTAGATTAATTTCCCTAATCCTAGCCTAAACCTAGCCTAAACCACCTAACCTAGCTCACTAAACCTCACCCTAAAACCCAACCACCTAACCTAGCCCTAAACCCCTAAACCACCCTTAGCCCACGATTTTCCCAAACCCCTAGTTTTAAAATATCTGGCCCAACCCCATCCAGCCCACCTTATCTACATACTACCCTACCTAAACCACCTAACCACTACCCACAACCCAGCCCTAACCGACCTACCCATCCCCTATTTAAACCCCCCTCATTGTGGGCGGGTTTTCCAAGTGGGAACCACTCCACCACCCAGCCGGGCCCTCTCATTCTCCCATCTCTCATCCGTCTTCCCAGCAGCTCCAGCTCCTCCACCAGCCGCCACCTGCTCCGCCACCTTCCTTCTCCCACTCCACCACCACTGCCCCCCCAGCTGGACGTCACCACCTTCCCCCCAACTCCACTAGCCGACAGCTACCTGCCCGCCACTCTCCCACTCCATCCGCCACTCCTTCCCATTCGGTAAGTCCCCCTAACTCCCTCAAAACCACTCTCTACCACCTCTCCACTCTTAGCCACCCATCTTCCCCTTAGCTCCACCTCTTTGCCGCCACCCCCTAAGCCTAGCCGAACCTAGGATAACCCAAGTGGCTGGCCACTACTTAGCCACCATCTCCCATTCGGCCAACCCCCCCCTAGGTGTCCCCTTTGGCCTTCCCACTAGCTCACCTTTTAGGTCCAGTTTCCCTAAGTCCCTAACTTCCCTAGTGACCCTAAGACCCACTTAGTCAGCCACTCTAAACTCCCTACTTGGAGGCGCCGCCCACTTGCCACCGGTCCCCTTCGAGGCGTCCATCCCGCGCCCCATTTGCAGCCGGCCAGCACCCTTGAGCACATACCTTCGCGGAGCTCCCGTTTGCAGCCCAAAGCCAAGGCCACGCTCAAGCAAGACCTCTACGGACCAGCTACTCGTAAGTGTCTAAACTCGGTCTCTAGTCGTACACTTGCTTAAAATTCAATTTGATACGGGGTTGTAATAACGGAGCATAGTCTCCCCCCGCTTGTAATAACGTGGCTTGGCACAACCACACACGTGCACTCTCTTAGTCGTGCACAATTTTGAACACACACGGGCCTAATCAGCCCCTAATATATAAGTGTACGTATATATTTCATTTCCGAAGGGTTTTGTTTAAGTTGGGTGCGTTGTCTTTCAATTCGAACACTCTCACACACATTGAGCTTTCGCTCTTATTTGAAAGACCCAAGTAAGGGCCGACCTATACTATTTGGGTTTCATTTCATGTCGTGTGAGTAAGTCTTTCAATTTAAACACTCTCACACACATTGAGCTTTCGCTCTTATTTGAAAGACCCAAGTAAGGGCCGACCTATACTATTTGGGTTTCATTTCTTGTCGTGTGAGTAAGTCTTTCAATTCAAGCACTTTCACACACATTGAGCCTTCGCTCTTACTCCCAAGACCTTAGTAAAGGCCTTATTGCAGTTATATTTGGGTTTCATTTATGTCGTGTGTGTAGTACTTCAATTCAAGCACTCTCACACACATTGAGCCTTCGCTCTTACTCCCAAGACCTTAGTCAAGGCCATACTGCAATTTATATTTGGGTTTAATTTCATGTCGTGTGTGTAAGTCTTTCAATTCAAGCACGCACCCACATTGAGCCTTCGCTCTTATTTGCAAGACCCGAGTAAGGGCTCATATACATAAGATATATACGTATCTCCCTTCGGTTATTTCCCTTCGGTTATTTCCCTTCGGTTATTTCCCTTCGGTTATTTCCCTTCTGTTATTTCCCTTCAGCATTGTCTTTACATTTCGGGTTTTCCCTTTGGAGTAGCGTGAGTTTGCATTGCATCTACGCCATACCACGAGGTAGGACGCATATTGCATCGAAGCAACCCCCGCTCGAATTCGCCCATGTAGTGGAGTGTTCATAACACACAAACTAGGCGACCCAAAAAGGGATAAAAGAAAAGACTTAGGCACGTGCAAATCCACGTGATCTACGAATTCGCCCATGTAGTGGAGTGTTCATAACACACAAACTAGGCGACCCAAAAAGGGATAAAAGAAAAGACTTAGGCACGTGCAAATCCACGTGATCTAAAACATGCAATCGCATCTTAAAGACCCGAAATAGACATCTCGAACCGTTTCGTAGACTTTCTCCCCAAAAACTCGATTTTTGCAAAAGCGTACGGACTGACCCTTGCGCATCGGTGCAAGAAGGTCTGCGACGACAAGAGCTCACTTGCTCACAGTCGCCACATTTAGAAGTCAGTATTAATATATCTTCGCTAGCTTAAGTAAGCTAGCTGGCACGCCCTGTTTGTATACATAGGCCTTAGACGCACGATAAGATCCACTCCAAGCCACGAAAGGGGCGAAGAGGCGGGGATTTTCGCGCGTCTACAGCCATTATCCAAATACATTTGGATAATGCCAAAGAGGGGCATCTGTAAACACCCCAAATCTTCTATTTTTCAAAAACTCTCAAAACACCAAAAAGCTCGTTTGAGCCAAAACGACAACCTGTTTTGAAATGTGAAAACAGGTACAGAAGGCAAAAGAAGACCCTAGGCCCGAAGAGGATTCAAGCCCAGAGCTTCAGAAGCCACTCCCTGATAAAAAAACAAAAGAAAGCTGAGCCCGTTTGATGAAAAGCTCAACGGAGTCCAGAACGGTGAGACGGAGTCCGGACGACAAAGTTGGGGAAAACCCAGCACCAGACGGAGCGCTGATGAAGCCAGTGCCCGCACAGATCATTCGCCTCGAGAAGCCAAGAAGGACTGTTCGAAGAAATTTTGATTTGAATCTGGACCATAAATATCCAGATCCAAATCCATGTAATGAATAGTGTTTGGATTTGGGCCAATCCAAATAGTGTTTGGGTCGATCCAAATAGTGTTTGGATTTGGATTGGATCTAAATAGTGTTTGGATTGGATCGGATCTAGATCAAAATATCCAGATCTATATTCATAAAAATGTTGGGTTTGGATCAGATACGGATCTCAAAATATCCGAGATCTAATATCCAGATCCAAATAGTGTTTGGATTTGGGTATGGATCCAAACCCAAACCCAAATCCAAGACCCACCTCAAATGTCTATAAATAGAGGTGAGGGGGTCCATGTAAAGGGTTCATGCAAATATTTGGGAGGAGAGAGAGGGAGTGATAGACCTAGCCATGTGGGCTCATTGGGTGAGGTGGGTTCAAGCCATGTGGGCTATGTGGGTCTAGACCAAGGGGCTGCAACCAAGGTGGGCTGGACCAAGTGATTGCAACCGTGGAGACGTGGGCTCAAGCCAAGAAAGACCGGCTCCAAGAGGTAAGCCTAACCTAACCTAGCCATTCTCTCTACACCCCTCTAAACCTAACCCCAACCTAGCCTAGGTTCGACCAAACCCCAACTGAACCTAACCCTAACTAAACCTAGCCCTAACCCAACCTAGGTTCGACCAAACCTAACCCTAGACTTGAACCAACCTAAACCTAACCGGACCGCGCCTGCCGTGCGCCCTGACGCCATCCCGCGCCCTGACGCCATCCCGTGCCCTGACGCCATCCCATGCCACTGCGGCGCCCCTCCTAGCGCCAGACGCCCACTATCGCCCAGCGCCAGGCGCCCGATTGCTACGCCCGACGCCTTCCTGCCGACCTGACCACCTTCCTGCCGACCTGACCACCCCCCTGGCCGTGACCTGCACCTCTTCCAGCCACCTAGGACAGACCCTAGACAGCCCCATCTTTGCTGAACCTTAGTTCTCCTAAGGCCCTAACCGTGCCCCATAGAACCTCCCTCAAAGCCACCTAGGATAACCCCCTCTTGGCTGCCCAAGGTGAACCGTGAGCCCACGTGCAAGCAAGTTGAACATGGATCAGCTATTTGTAAGTGTCTAAACTTGGTCTATTACATTAACTTGCTTTATATTCAATTAAATTTTGATATCGGGTTGTAGTAAAGGAGCTTCGTCTCCCCCCGATTGTAATAACGTGGTTTGACACACCCACACACACACGCACTTGAGCCTTTCCGCTCTTAGTCGTACACTTCTTGCACACACACGGGCCTAACAAGCCCTTAATATATAGTTATATTTATATATTTTAAGTCAAGGGGGTTTTTAATTAAGTCGTGTGTGTTGTCTTTCCATTTTCCTCACGCACACACATTGAGCCTTCGCTCTTACTCCCAAGACCTTAGTAAAGGCCTTATTGCAGTTATATTTGGGTTTCATTTATCTCATGTGAGTTGACTTTACATTCCCACACGCACACACATTGAGCCTTCGCTCTTACTCCCAAGACCTTAGTCAAGGCATACTGCAATTTATATTTGGGTTTCATTTCATGTCGTGTGTGTAAGTCTTTCAATTCAAGCACGCACACACATTGAGCCTTCACTCTTATTTACAAGACCCAAGTAAGGGCCCCTACATATACTCTATATAAAGTATTTCTTTCGGCTACGTCTTTAAGATTCGGGTTTTAAGGTTCAAGTCGTGTGCGTTGTCTTTCAATATATACACGACACACACTTACACAATTGAGCCTTTTCGCTCTTAAGATATAGCCATATTTCCCCTTCGGCTATTTACTTTACAAGTCATTTCCCTTCGGTTATTTCCCTTCGGCAATTTCCCTTCGGCATTGTCTTTTAAATTCGGGTTTTCCCTTTGGAGTTGCGTGAGTTTGCATTGCATCTACGCCATACCACGAGGTAGGACGCATATTGCATCGAAGCAAGCCCCGTACTCCCGCTCAAAATACGCCCCATGTAGTGGAGTGTTCATAACACACACCTAGGTGGCCCATAAAGGGATAAAAAGAAAGACTTAGGCACGTGCAAATCCAGGTGATCTAAAATCTGAAAATCATACAAACCCGAATCAATCGTGCAAACACGCCAAGACTTAGGCTATTTCGATGCATGCCCATCGTGCCTAAGCAGATTAAAATTTGAAAGACTTAGGGTCATCCAACCCTTACAAAATCAAAAATCGCCCAAATGCATGGTTTTTAAAAGGTTTTAAACACTTTTCAAGATATATTGAGTTAAACTTGTTTTCAAAACGTAGTCTCTAAGCGTACAGACTGACCCTTGCGCATCGATGCAAGAAGGTCTGCGAGGTAAAAATCCCGCTTGCCTACAATCGCCTTTCAAAAGTCAGATTATTTTCAAAACATACTTTGCTAGTTAAAGTAAACTAGCTGGCACGCCCATAAAGCGAATGTAGATTGCGAAAAGGTTCACTTCAGGCCTAAGAACCCATAAGTGAAAATTTTCAGTGTCTACAGAATCTCACGATGAAATATGGAGACCATGTCAAAATTGAAAGCCTGATAGCCATGATGATCACTTAGGGTTGGTTGTGTTTTCCATCCTTGAGCAAAAAAATAGCATGATCATGTTAGGAAAATCGTGGAAGTGCATGGACATGAACATACCATTGTCCATCCAAAATCATTTTGAAAAGCCATGGCCCTTCACCATATGGCCATGCGAAATTCCCATCAAGCTAGGGGCATTTTTAAATACAGCCCCTAGACGCTTCCCATGGATAAATGAATGCATCTCCTTCACGACTTCTGAGATACATTTTATGTGTTCACCATTACATAAAAGCATGTATTTCCATTTTGAGTCACATGGAGTGCATAGCATGCATCATATCACCCCGAAGAAAGCCCAAGAGGTTGGCAATTCGAGTAGAAATGTCTCCATGTCTTCAAAAGGGCAACAAAAATCAGAAATTTGTTGATATTGTGGGTCGAAGTTAGCAAAACCTGAAAAATGCCCGAATATTCATAAGGGTTTATGTTAAATTCCTTTTCGAAAAGATTTTGAAAAATCGAACTCCTTTGAAACTTCTTGAAAGAAGGATCGAAGTTGATTGTATAAACCCTGAATGGAGGAATTTATATTTTTCAAAAGGTAGAGTCTTCCAAAAATGAATTGGCGATATTTCAAAGAACCCTGGCTTACAAGATTAAGCCTTGCTCAAAATATCAAAATATTTTTGAATAGCAGATGCTATTAAGAAATAGGACGATCTCGTTTGAATCGAGTAACCAAAGGGATAAGCCTTCCCCCATTATACTTTCTCTCCAAAAAAGGAAAATTGGCTGTGTTCAAAAGAAAAAGAAAAAAATGAGAATACAAAAACTCCTCCGAAAGTGGTATTCCCTTCATAAACAGGGAATACAAAAACTCCTCCGAAAGAGGTCTTCTCGTTCAAAAGAGAAAGGAGATATAAAAAAACTCCTCCCAAAGAGGTTTTCCCTTCATAAATAGGGAATACAAAAACTCCTCCAAAGAGCTGCTCTCCTTTAAAGAAAAGAGGGATTAATGAAAAAATACTCCGAAAGGGAAACCCTCTGTGAAAAAAAGAAACAAAAAGCCAAAGCTCAAAAGAGCGATTTTCCAATTCTTTGCCTAAAACCACGGGACGCTTCAGAAGGTACCGTGGTATCTCTTTCCCATATCCCTACGGCTTATCCCCGAGGAAAAAGATTCAAATTTGCGAAAATCCTAAAGTACGAATAAAATTGACTTATTTGGATTTCATTTTGTTTGAGAACTCGACTCTGTTTTGTAGGAAATGGAACTTTGAAATGTTTTCCAAATTTTCCTACCCAAAAAAACCTCTACTAAGTAGCAGGTATTGAAACCCGAATGAAGGGAAGTATGAAAAATGGAAGTCCTTTTCGATACAAGCTAAAAGGAGTTCGTTTTCAAAAAGAAGATTTTCAAAAAAACCCACGAATGTCAAAAAGACAAGGGTAGAACCTGCTTGGAGCAGACAACCTCAAAAGGCTCTCTCCAAAGCTCGAAAACCCGAAAACGTCTAGAAGACATGGGTAAAACCTGCTCGGAGCAGCCTACCTCAAAAGGCACTCTTCGGGCTCAAAACCCCAAAAAACAAAAACATTTTTTTTTCTGATGCATGCATCCAAAAATCATCCATGCATGATCATACATAGGGAAACCTAGGAAAAGTCCCCTTTTGCTAAAAATCCTCACCTGTGGTAAAAGAAAACAGGGTTTTGTGAAATAAAAATGGTGTATTCTCGAGAAAATTTGAGAGGAAAACCAAAATAGGGTGTTATCTTCTTCGCCATTATCCAAATCAATTTGGATAATGCCAAAGAGGGGCATCTGTAAACACCCCAAATTTTCCAAAAATCAAAAACTCTCAAAAACATAAAAAGCTTGTTTGAGCCAAAACAACAACTTGTTTTAAAAATATGAAAACAGGTACAAAAGGCAAAAGGAGAGCCCCAGCAAGAAGAGCAAATCAAGCCCAGAGTCCCAAAAGCCACCCCTTGCTCAAAAACGGAAGAAAAAGAGCTCGATAGAAGGGTAAAAATGTAATTTGGGTCAAAGAAAAAGTGCAAAGCAGCTCCAAAATGCTAAAAGAAGCCCAATACCTGAGGAAGTCGACAGAAGTCCGTGACACGTCCCGTCAGAATGAAGAACGGAATCCGTGCGGCAATCTGAGTTCGATATCAACAGGAACCGGCCAAAAACCAAAATGGCAGACCGAAACGAATGCCGAAAAAGTCCTGAAAAGCAAAACACTGATTGGAAGAAAGACTTAGGAAAGACCCAGGCCAGAGTTGGGCCTCCGATGAATCGAAGCCCACTCGAAACCGACAGTGAAAGGCACCAGAAAGGACCAAAAAACCAAGGAGAAGAAGAAAAGTCTGGATTGGGTTTAGACCCAAAAATATCCAGATCCAGATCCAAATGGTGTTTGGATTGGATCTGGATCTCAAAATATCCGAGATCCGAGATCCAAACCCAAATAAATATTTGGACTGGATCTGGATCTCAAAATATTTCGAGATCCGCGATCCAGATCCACATAGGATTTGGATTGGATCCGGATAGCCAGACCCAAATCCAAGACCCATTTAAAACCTCTATAAATAGAGGTGCTGGGCTTGAAAAAAAGCAGGAACGTGAGGCTCTAGGGAAGCTCCTCACGTGAAATAAAAGGGGGGAAGAGAGAGAGAAAGGCCATTGGCCAAAACTTTTTTCTATTTGAGAGTTGGGATTGGCCCATGGAGGCAAAGGTTGCACCAACGACTTGGCGTCTCCTTCAAGCTAGCTGGGAGCGTTGCATGGTGGAGCTTGGCGGCTTGGAGTGGTGTTGCACCAAGGTAGGTCCCCTAAGCCCTAACCTAACCACCTTCTTCTCCTAATCCTCTAGACCACCCATCCTAGTGAAACCTGCCCCTAAAACCGCCACCAAAACAGCCAAGTCCTAGCCGATTTTCACCAAGGCTCCTACCCTAGACCACCACCTAAACAACCTATCCTAAGACCTAAACCAGTTCGGCCAGGTGCTGGCCGAACTTCCCTTTAAAAAACCCACCTAGCTCGAGCCACCTTGGCTCGAGCTCTTTCCCTAAAACCCACGGCCTGCAAGTGTAGGGTGTGTCCCATTTTCTACCTAAGTTCTGGCCTGCCCTAAAGGCAGGCCAACTACCTGAAAATCAGCCTAGCCTTTGGTTGGTTTTCCCTCCCCAACTACCTAAAACAGCCCGACCAAAGGTGGCCGGGCTTCCTTCCTTTTCACCAAGACTTGGCCTGCCATTCGGCAGTCCACCTAAACCTAAACACACGGCCAAGCCAGGTCGTGTGTTCCCCTCTTTGAGACCCATACCAGGCCTGCCTTAAGATAGGCCTTTCATCCCAATAGGACCTGCCATCCGGCAGGTCACTCAACCAAAACCCTACGGCCTGCCACAAGGCAGGCCGTGTCCTATCTCCAGCCCAAAACCTTAGGCTAAGGGCTGGCCGTGAACCAGCCCCTAAGCCATCTTGGCCAACCTTACTAAACCACACCTAAACCTAGCCATGACTAGCCTAGGACAGCCAACACCTAACCTAGGATCAGCCCCAACCACACCCTAAAGTCACTCCTACTCGAGCCACCTTGGCTTGAGTTTCACAAGACCTAAACCAAATCCTATCACTCGAGCCACCTTGCCTAATACCAAGTCTATCCTATACCAAACCCAAGGCCAAAGGCTGGCCGGATTGACTCTACCCTAAACCAAGTTCACTCGAGCCACCTTTGGCTCGAGTCACACAAGCAAAAGCTAAGGCCAAGTGTTGGCCGAACCCTAGAGCAAGTCACTCCTACTCGAGCCACCTTGGCTCGAGTTTCACAAGACCAAAACCTAAGGCCAAGTGATGGCCAAATCCTAAACCAAGAAAACCTATCACTCGAGCCAAGGTGGCTCGAGTCATCCCTTGCCCAAAAACCAGCCCCAAGTGGCCCTAAACCCGATATAATTTGCAGCTCCCGGAACTCCAAGTCTCTCCAAGCTCTCAAGCTCTCCGGCTTCGCTCCCACATGCATCGGATGTCATAAGATGATGTTGGAATCGCCCCTTGTACAATCCTAACTCAAAAGGCTGGAAAGTGTAAGTTGATTTCGATATATATCAAATCCCTTTCCATTCAATTCAATTCGTGATACGGGGTTGTAATAACGGAGCATCGTCTCCCCCCGGAATGTAATAACGGTGCTGGACACACGAGACACACACGTACACTTGAGCCTTTCCACTCTTATCTCGTACACAAGCACCACGTACACAATTGAGCCTTTTCGCTCTTATCATATACATACGTATTTCAATTCAGCTGGGTTGTTACATTAAGTCATGTGAGTTTGTCTTTCAATTACACACTCGCACCCAAGAAACACCCGAGCGATTGCTCAAACACCTCACGCACATTTTGGCCTCAGAAGCCACTAAGATATAGCCATATCTATATATTTTCTACTGCGTGAGTTTTCCCGGTTCAGTTGTGTACACATTTCAATTTCGGGTTTTAAATTCAGTCGTGTGTGTTGTCTTTCAATTCATACATACACATACACGCCACAATTGAGCCTTTTCGCTCTTATATATATCTATATCTCCCTTTTGTTGCGTTTTACGGTTCAGTTGCATGTGTTGCATTTCAATTTATACACAACACCCACGCACACATTGAGCCTTTCCGCTCTTAAGATATAGATATATTTAAATTTCTACAATTTACATTCAAGTCGTGTGAGTTTCATTCAATTTGGGTTTTCCCTTCTGCTAAGTCTTTAAATTTCGGATTTTACATTCAACTTGTGTGAGTTGCATTGCATACTCGCCATACTCGAGCTAGAGTGCATACCTGCATCGAACAAACCCGAACAAAACATGAAACACGTCTAAGTGGATAAAATTGAAAGACTTAGGGTTGCCCAAATCAAAAACTCACCAAGTGCATGATTTCAAAAAGATTTTCAAACACCTGTCTGTTCAAAAATTGAATTTGAGTTTAACTTGTTCAAACGAAGTCTCTAAAACAGCCCGGCCAAAAGTGGCCGGGCTTCCTTTCTTTTTCACCACAAGCTGGCCTGCCTTTTGGCAGGCCACCTAAACCTAAACACACGGCCAAGCCAGGCCATGTGTTCCCTTATTTGAGACCATACCAGGCTTGCCTTAAGGCAGGCCTTTCATCCCCATAGGACCTGCCATTCGACAGGTCACTCAACCAAAGCCTTACGGCCTACCACAAGGCAGGCCGTGTCCTCTTATCAGCCCAAAGCCTAAGACCAAGGGCTGGCCTTGAACCAGCCCCTAAGCCACCTTGGCCAATCGCATTAAACCACACCTAAACCTAGCCGTGACTAGCCTAGGACAGCCAACACCTAACATAGGACTCAGCCCCAACTCTACCCTAAACCAAGTTCACTCGAGCCACCTTTGGCTCGAGTCACACAAGTAAACCTAAGGCCAAGTGTTGGCCGAACCCTAGAGAAAATCACTTCACTCGAGCCACCTTGGCTCGAGTTTCACAAGACCTAAACCAAATCCTATCACTCGAGCCACCTTGGCTCAAGTCATGCCTAATACCAAGTCCAAACCATACCTAAACCAAGGCCAAAAGTTGGCCTAATGCCAAGCCTAAGCAAGACCTAAACCAAGGCCAAATGCTGGCCTAATCCGAAGTCCAAACCTCACTAAACCCAAGGCCAAATGCTGGCCGGATCCTAAACAAAAAACCCTATCACTCGAGCCAAGGTGGCTCGAGTCATCCCTTGCCCAAACCAGCCCCAAGTGGCCCTAAACCCGGTATAATTTGTAGCTCTCAGAACTCCAAGTCTCCCTAAGCTCTCAAGCTCTCCAGCTTCGCTCCCACATGCCACGAATGCCATAAGAAAAGGTGGATTCGCCCCTTGTACAATCCTAACTCAAAAGGCTGGAAAGTTGTAAACACCCCAAAATCCCACGAATTTCTCAAATAACCTGGTTTTGTAAAAGCTTCCCCAAAGGGCTATTTTGAGTCTGGAAACCCAGGAGCCTTCCAGGCAACCCTGTACATATGCTTTAAACTATATATGTTTTAAAATATGTATAATATAGTTTTAAAACCTTTTAAAAGATGTTTTGAAACCCCACAAAGCAACTTGGCCTGATGAAAGCAGGACCAGAAGAGCAAAAGAGAGCCCAAAACCGGAGCACATGTCGAGCTCGGCACATCAACTCTCGTGTTAGATTCATCCCCAGAGTCTCGAACATCCAAGCCCCTGTTATCAACAAAACTCTTTGAAATCATCTTCGGAAGGTGAAAACAGAAGCGGACAACAATGTTGGCGAAGACCCAATGCAAGACGGAGTACTGATGCTGTTAGGCCCCGCACAAACCATTCATTTCGAACATACCTTGAAGGAGTCAGAATTCAGCTTTGGATTGGATCTGGACCATATATATCCAGATCCCAATCCAAACATATATGTGGATTTGGATTTGGATTTGGATCCAAAGATCCAATCCAATATCCACATCCAAGGCCCACATCACTTCTCATAAATGGAGGTGGGGCCCACAAGAAATTCACGTGGAATCTTGGGTATGAGAGAGAATGGGAGGATTAAATGTGAGGGAAATGTATTAAGCTTGACTTGTATGTCAAGTTTTGGGTTAATCATGTGGGCTAGCCTAATGAGTGTGGGTTTAAGCTTGTATGAACCTACACCTAACCTAGGGCTACACCAACATGATGCAATTAAGTCCATGGGCCATGCAAAGGGATGCTCCTAACCCTAACCCTAGCCTAACCCCCTAATCCTAACCTAATCACCTAACCTACTTCCCTAATCCTAACCTAATCACCTAACCTACTTCCCTAATCCCAACCTAATCACCTAACCCACTTCCCTAATCCTCCCCTAAACCTAGCATAATTCCCCTAATCCTAACCTAATCCTAGCCTAAACACCTAACCCACCTCACTAAACCTCACCCTGAACCCAACCCACCTAGCTAAGCCCTAAACCACTAAACCACCCCACCTAGAACCTTAGCACACCATATCCCTAAAACCACCTAAGCTAAATATCTGGCCCACCTTATCCCTAAACCACCACCACCTAACCACTAAACCAGCCCCCCAATACCAGCCCAAACCGACCCACCCAAGCCCTATAAAAAACCCCCCTAGTGGGCGGGTTTTTCATGCCTTCTTGGGCAGTCGAGCCCCCTCTCCTCTCTCATCCTTTTCCTTCTCTCACCTGCTCATCTTTGAATCCGCCACCTCCAACTTCCAGCAGCTCCACTCCACGCCACCCGACTTCACCAACCTGCCACCTTCCCTCAACCGGCTGCTCTCTTGGACACCCGCCACTTCATCCTTCACCCAGCCATCCTCTGGTTAGTACCCCATCATAACACCACCCTCTCTTCACTCCCCCTTCACTCTCAGCCACCACACGCCACCCTTCCTTAGCCTAGTCTCCACTTCATCCAGCCGGCCACCACCTGCAACACCTCTTCCATTCGGCCAGCCACAACCGACTGCACCACCCACCACCTTACCTCTCCCTTAGACAACCCCTAGCTTACACACCCTTAACCTTACCTCTTCCCTTAAACCACCCCCTAGCCAACACCCTATCTAGCTCCCCTATATCTTCCCTAAGCACCCTTAACTACCCCAGCAAAGGCAGCATCACCCCCTCCGTTCGGCTAGCGCCAAGGCGCCACACCCGCTGCACCCTTGTCACCCGTCCAGCACCCACTTGTCGCGCCCTTCCGTGGAGCTCCCTCTTGCATCCCAAGGCGACATACCAGCCCAAGCGCAAGCAAGTCATGCCCAGACCAGCTATCTGTAAGTGCCTAACTCGGTCTTTGTCATATTGACTTGCTATGCTTAATTAAATTTGATACGGGGTTGTAATAACAGAGCATTGTCTCCCCCCACTTGTAATATTGTGGTTTGGCACACCCACATACACGTGCACTTGAGCATATCTCGCTCTTAGCTGCACACGATTTTGACACACACATGGGCCTAATCAGCCCTTAAGATATAGACTTACTTATATAATTTAAGTTGCGTGGGGTTTTGCTTAAGTTGTGTGTGTTGTTTTTCAATTTTCACACTCACACACATTAAGCTTTCGCTCTTATTTTCAAGACCCTAGTAAGGGCCGTGCTATCATTTCCCTTGGGTGTTTTACTTCATGTCGTGTGCGTAGTACTTCAATTCTACACTCACACACATTGAGCTTTCTCTCTTACTCCCAAGACCTTAGTCAAGGCATATTGCAATTTATATTTGGGTTTCATTTAAGTTGTGTGAGTTGTCTTTCAATATACACACAACACCCACGTAACACGTTGGCGACCTTCAGGCCCATATATATTATAAGTATTTTCCTTTCGGCTATGTCTTTAAGATTTGGGTTTTAAGGTTCAGCAGTGTGCGTAGTCTTTACATATATACATGGCACACACTTGCACAATTGAGCCTTTCCGCTCTTAAGATATAGCCATATTTCCCTTTTGCAATTTCCCTTTCGCAATTTACATTCAAGTCATTTCCCTTCCGCATTGTCTTTCAATTCGGGTTTTCCCTTTGGAGTTGCGTGAGTTTGCATTGCATATATGCCATACCATGAGTTAAGACGCATATTGCATCAAAGCAAACCCCACACTCCCGCTCAAACTCACCCCAGTTAGGTCACGTGTTCATAAACACACACCTAGTTGGCCCGAAAAGGGATAAAAGGAAAGACATAGGCACGTGCAAATCCACGTGAAATAAAATTTAAAACCAAACAAAAACAACCCGAATCGAACACCTTAAAACTTTTTTTATAGGTTATCATGTTTAAAACTCGATTTTCTAAGCGTATAGACTAACCCTTGCGCATCGGTGCAAGAAGGTCTACGACGAAAAGAGCTTGCTTGCTCACAGTCGCCACGTTAGGAGTCTAATTTCAAAATATCTCTTCGCTACCTTAAGTAAGCTAGCTGGCACGCCCTTTTGCTTAAATAGAACTTAGACACACGAAAAGATTCGCTTCAGGCCTAAGAACCAAAAGCGGGAACTTTCTGCGTCTATAGGATTTGTTACGTCCGGTGGAACGTGAGTCTTTTTAAAATCGAGTTATCTTAGGAACCTTGCGAAAATATTTTCCAAAGGTGTTATTTCTAAACTCTTTTTGCTTCATACGTAGGATTTTTGAAAGCTTGAAAGCATGTCGAAATCCAATCCAAGTGAAGTGTCGAGCCAAGGCTCATGCGCATCAAGTTGTCACTCTAGGAGGATTTTTGAAAAATAAAATCAAACTAGAAGAGATAGAAGATTTAAGAAGGGAATTTGAGGCCAAAATCGATGCTCTTAGCCAAGAGGCTGAGGCAGGCGATTCATGTTCATCAAATGGTGAACAAAAGGCCAAGAAAAAAACTGAAAAACCTCACAGACATAAAGAGGCCTCCGTAATGGAAGGCAACCAATACCACGAGTCCTTCACACAAAAGGACCGTAAAGCCCTATAGCAGCCACTGAAAGGGCAAAATAAAGAGAAAAAGAGTTATGCCCTGTCTGATTTCCTACCTATGGATTATGAAACAGACAGTGACGATGAAATACCGAACTTCCATCGGTATGACGGCATGGGAGACCCTATGTCTCACTTGTAACTTTTCTCACATTGAGCCCATAAGAAGAAAAAGGACTCGATGAAATGGGTGTATTGGTTCCCTCTATCCCTTAAAGGCACAACTGCCAAATGGTTGGCTTCCTATGATCTAAGCCAGTTTGCTACTTTTGAAGAGTTAGCGAACTGCTTTATGCAAAGATTTGAACATAACGTAGAAGTCACGCCGACTTTAAATACTTTAAGGGATACAAAGCAAGGCATGAACGAAGACGTACATGCCTTCATTATTCGATGGAGGTCCCTTTTAGGGCAAGTGCGAGAGCCAATATCCGAAGGATCCGCAGTCATGCTCATCTTGGATAATTTTAAAAATGAGCTAAAGACCCTTCTCTCGCTTCATGAAATCTCAACTTTCCATAAGTTGATAAAAAAAGTATCCCTTTTCGAAACTAATTTGAAGAAAGGGATATACGATCACTTATGGAAAGGAAGTGCCATTTCAAAAACCCGCTTGGAGAAGCCCATCACTTATGGGCTACCCACAATGGACAAAGGGGCAAAGCCCCATAAAATCGCCAATGTCCAGGTGGATCAAAGTTCGGCGGGCACTTCAAAAAATTAGAAAACAAAAGGGAGAGAAACTTCCAAAAACCTGTTGAAAAACGGGAGTACACTCTGCTAGGGCAACCTGTGTCGGAGGTCCTAGACCTCCTACTTGCCCAGGGCATGATTGAACTCCCCGAAATCCCCGAGGGAGTTACTTCCAAAGGGGGATATTTAAACCGCTTTTGTAAGTATCATCGGCTCAAAGGCTATGATACAAAGCATTGTTTCTCTCTTTTAAACAAAATCGAGAACTTGATAGCGGAGGGCCGGCTCCAGGTCACTACTGAACCCGAGCCAGCTCAAGCTATCTTTAAAGAACCCTTTCCCAAGCACGCCAGTAGCAGTGGGAAAGGAAAGGAGGTATGTACCCTCACCTTTTCGAAAGATCTAGCGCATTCATCTGAGTCTGGTTGATCCGCTTGTGCGTCTACTCTTGTACTTTATAAGAAACCCGCCCAAGTAGTCATCCGGGGACCACCAAGAGCTGAATCCCCGACTAAACCAGTTTGAAAGATTCAAGGTGCTCCAAAACTCACAATTAGAGCCAGTTTTAGTGCGAACCCTAGGTTGGTTGTGGGGGAAGTGACAAGATCCGGAAGGATCTATCAACCCCCACACCTACAAAGTGCTAAAAAGGTGGTCAGTGTGCTTGGCCCCTCAAAAGCATGTATTCCTAGAGTTCTGCCAAAAGCAAACAACGGGAAAATCATTTTAAACCCTTATGATTTCGAAAACCACCTTTCAAAGATTCCTATCCACATGTCCATCCTAGAGCTTATACAAACTTCGCCTAGGCATAGACTCGTGCTAGAGAAAATTCTAGAAAGAGCCAAGGTTAGTTCGAACATAACCCCGGAATCCCTGTCTGACCAAGTGGCGTCAATAGGAGCAAAATCGGCCATCACTTTCTCAAAAGATAATGTAGATAGATCCTACAAGTCCCATAACCAGGCCCTGCATATCGAGGTGGTTCTGAATAACCACTCTCTGGACAGGTGCCTAGTCAATGGGAGAGGAGGGCTCAACATCCTTCCACTTCATGTGGCGTATCAAATCGGAGTCACCTTGACTTCTGTAAACCCAAGTCCCATCGTCATCACCGAATATGATGGGAATGCATGTAGACCCTTAGGATCGATCAAACTCCCTATGAAAACGGGAGGGATCACACACACGGGGGTGTTCCATGTCTTGGACATCCACCTCCATTATAACCTGTTGTTGGGAAGGCCCTGGATGCACAGCTTGTGCGTTATGCCATCCACCTTCCACAGGTGTGTCAAGATCCCTTTCAGGGACCAAGTCATGGTTATCCTAGGTGAGAGTCACCCTCAGCTTTAGGGGATCATAAACTCCCCTTGTTTGTCAAGTTCCCAGGCCCATGAGGCTAACCTGGGGCAGACCAAGGTTGAGCCACCAAGGCTCGTGTTAGAAAGCCCTAGGAAGGTTGTATATGTGAAGGGGCCGCCCAAGGCTGACCCCCTCAAAGTTCTAACCCTTCTAGGAAGACCCAAACATCCCTTATTTCTAAAACCCCTGGACAAAAAGCCATATGTGCATGATATGGACGACAGCAAGTTCCAGGACCACGATTTATATTCTAACTTTTCAAAAAATAAAAAATCGTGGAACATGCTGTTGAACATGGGCTATACACCCTATAAAAGTCTAGGGGCACAAAATCAGGGTCTCCTAGAGCCAATACTTCCTAGGGCCAACCCAAGCCGATATGGGATCGGCTATAATCCCAAAATACCACCAGAGCCACCCCCTGTGACCACTTGGGTCAAGGGTGCCCTGGAGCCTACCCTAGAAGAAACCTACGATTTAGACCTCTTATTCCGAGTCTAACCCGTAGTGTTTTTCCTTTGTAGGTATGATGGAAGATTCCTTTTATAAAAATCCAAAAACATTTGAAAAACTTAAAATCAAAAAAATCGAAAAATTGCAAAAACCAAAAACATTGAAAAATCAAAAACTCGAAAATAGAGTAATTTGTATAGTTCCTAAAATTCTTGTTTTGCAAAAACCCACAAAAATAAAAAATCTACAAAATACCAAAAAGATTTTGTACATAGCTGCTCCTGGTAAGACTTTGGAAAAAGAAAAGGATTTCGAAAGGAACGTCGTTTGCATAGCCAGACCAAAAATTTCGAAATCGATTGAAAATCCAAGTGTAAAACCAGGTCTTTTGAAAACTCATGCATCAAATTCCCTCGGGTGTATAACCCACGAGAATGATCGAAGCTCAGAAGTGGATCCCCTTGAGGAAGATCCCACTTCTAAGCTCCCAGAATTTCATAAAATTCTCGATTTTGAAAGACCTTCTAATTCAGTAGGAGGAGATTTCATAGAGGTGAACCTAGGGAAAGATTCCAATCCCAAACTCATCAAGATAGGCGCATGTTTGCATGAGCATGAAAGATCAACATTCATTGCATTTCTACGAACCTACTTAGATGTGTTTTTATGGACGTATGAAGACATGTCGGGCATAGATCTCAGCATTGTCGAATATCATCTCCCCTTAGATGTGGATGTAAAACCCATAAAGCAGAAGCTTAGGAAAATACATCCGAATATACATGCACAAGTTAAAGAGGGTTTAGAAGATCTGCTAAAAGCCGGATTTATAAAACCCATTGCGTATTCTGATTGGTTATCAAACATTGTTGTGGTTCGAAAAACTAGTGGAAAAATTTGAATATGCATTGATTTCAGAAACCTGAATAAAGCCACTCCAAAGGATAATTATCCTTTACCAAACATAGATTTGATAGTCGATAGTACTGTAAATCATGAAATGTTTTTGTTTATGGATGGCTATTCAGGGTATAATCAAATTAAATTAAGTCCACGAGATCAGGGTAAGACCGCCTTCACAACCCCATGGGGCATGTACTGCTATACAGTCATGCCCTTTGGTTTGAAAAATGTCAGTGCAATATACCAGAGAGCCATGACCACGATCTTCCATGATCAGATTCATGAGCTCGTAGAAGTGTATGTAGATGATCTCTTGTCAAAATCCAAAACCCGATGCACTCACATCGAATGTTTGCAAAAGATTTTTGAAAGGCTTAGACTTTACAAAGTAAAGCTAAACCCTCAAAAATGTGTGTTCGGAGTAGAGTCTGGAAAGCTTCTAGGCTTTATGGTGAGCCAAAGGGGTATAGAAGTCAACCCCTCTAAGTATCGAGCTATCATAGACATGGCTCCACCGTCCAATCTCATACAAATCCATAGCCTCCAGTCCATTACAGTCCGTTCGCCGATTTATATCAAATCTAGCGACTAGATGCGAACCCTTCAATAAACTGTTGAGGAAGGGCACGAAATTTTCATGGGATGACGATTGCCAAAAGTCCTTCGAGAGACTAAAGGCATACTTGTTAATCCCCCTGGTTAATCCCCCTGTTTTGAATCCTCCGAAGCAAGGAAAACCTCTTTTACTGTACATTTCTGTGCATGCGAATGCTTTAGGAGCTCTATTAGCTCAATATGAGGATGACACCCATAAGGAGTATGCCATCTACTATATTTCGAAAACTCTCTTGGCTTACGAAAGGAATTATCAAGCCATGGAGAAGACGTGCTTGGCCCTAGTCTGGGCCTGCCAGAAATTTTGACATTATTTCCTAGATCATGAGATCTAGATAGTGTCCAAGCTTGATCCAATCAAGCACTTGCTCGAAAAACCCATTCTCACTGGTAGATTGGGCAAATGGCAACTCCTTCTAATGGAGTATGACCTAAAATACCATCACCAAATCTCCATTAAGGGGCAAGCCCTAGCTGACTACGTGGCTGAGTTCCCCCTGGAGGACGCATCTCCCACATTTGATGAAATGCCTGTTGAAGGCATATTACAAAATCACTTTCAAAACCACATTTTGGCAAACACTTTCGAAAACCAAGTGTGGACGATGCACTTCGATGGGGCACGAAACCAACAAGGGGCTGGTGCTGGGGTCATCCTCATATCCCCTCAAAAGGGCGAGATTCCCATAGCAATCCACCCAGATTTTGAATGTTCCAACAACATAGTTGAGTATGAAGCACTCATACAAGGCTTAAGGATTTCGAAAACTCTATGGGCATCATGCATCGAGGTCTTTGGAGATTCGCTCCTTGTTATAAACCAAGTTTTGAAAATTTGGCAAGTACGTAATGAAAAACTTCTTCCATATCACGAGTTGACCACTCGATTGGTTGAGTCATTCCAATCGTGTAAACTCACACACGTAGGAAGAGAGGATAATGGCATTGTCGACGCCCTCTCCTTCTTGGGTTCAACCCTAAAGGTCGATCCCATTTCAGGGACCCGATCTTTAGAAATATGGCATGCGCCCAACCCATCCACACACGATTTGGATATTTGCCAAAATAATCTAGATTCTACTGAAAAACCTTGGTTTTATGATATCAAACTTTTTCTAGAAAATGGGGGATTCACCGAGGATGCCACATCCAAAGATAAGGCATTCATCCGTAAAATTTCGACCCGATACACCATTCTGGGTGGGGTTCTATATAAGAAAAGCTTTACCGGCATCCTACTTAGATGTGTCGATCTAGAGGAGGCTAGGATTGTTATGCATGAGTTCCACGATGGAGAATGTAGAGGTCATGTTAATGCCAATATGATGGCAATGAAAATACTTAGAGCGGGCTATTTTTGGTCCACCCTGAAAAAGGATTGTCACTATCATGTTAGGAAGTGTCACCCATGTCAAGTGCATGGACATGCCATTCATATCCCCTCATCTGCATTTCATTCTGTGGTCAGCCCCTGGCCATTTACCATGTGGGCGTTTGACATCGTAGGCCCAATCTTTCCAAAAGCCTCGAATGGGCATCGATTTATTTTGGCAGCCACTGAGTATTTCTCCAAATGGGTGGAAGCCATCTCCCTGACCAACGTATAGGGGCAACATGTGGTGGCTTTCATTAGGAGGAATATCTTGGCTCGATTTGGGGTTCCACGAGACCTTGTGTCCGATAATGGCACCCCATTCAAGAATGAGCGGATGGTCAAGTTGTGCAACACGTATGGCATAACTCACCACTTCTCCTCGCCCTACTATCCTCAAGGCAACGGCCAAGCCGAAGCCACGAATAAGACTCTCATTAGTATAATTGAGAAGACTTTAGAGAAGGGTAGGACGTGACACGAGAAGCTGGATGAAGCCTTATGGGCTTCTAAGACTTCCATCCGGACTCCCACGAATGCCACACCATTCGAATTGGTCTATGGCACAAACGCCATTCTTCCCATTCATACTCAATTGCATTCATTCCATACATCCATTGCACTCGACCTCCCCCTAGAGACGCTTCAGCATGCTAGGATGGCCAAACTTGATTTGCTAGATGAGAGGCAACTCCTTGCTATGGATCATGCTCATGCATACCGTTAAAGGATAGCCCAACACTATGGCAAACACATGAGACCTCGCCACTTTGAAGTGGGAGATCTGGTTTTGAAAATCATCCACTATCGTGGCCCACATCCACTTGGAAAATGGCGCCCCAAGTGGGATGGACCCTATGTTGTACGTGCAACCACCACGAACAACTCATATTGGTTGATCGATGTAGAAGGTAGGAATTTAGCAGATCCTATCAATATTCAATACTTAAAGAAGTATTATGTGTAGGATTTGGGTTAAATTCCAAATTTTCGAAAACCTTTAGGGATAGCTGCTTTGAGACTTAGAAAATAAGGTTCAAAGGCGAATCGTGTGACCCTAAGTGAGAGAATTTGCACTTGTGAAAGAGTGGAGTCATCCAAATCGTGGTTATATTTCAAAATCTTTCTTCTTACAAAGAAAGGCCTAGTTCAATATAGCAAGATACTTGCAAGTAGTACGTGCTATTTCTAAATAGGCTGATCTGGAATGGATCGAGTGTGACCTTGGGATAAGTCCTCCCCTTTTCTCTTCTCCTTCCAAAAGGAAAACATGGCCCAAATAAAGGGAATTTTCCCATCCAAAGTCTTTCCAAAAGAAAGAAACCAGAATCCAAAAGAAAAAATTGATTCTCTTGTGAAAAAGAGGGATTAAAGAAAAAATACTCCCAAAGGGAGACCCTCTATGAAAAAAAGGAAAAAGAGGCCAAAAGCTCAAAAAGAGCAGTTTTCCGCCTTCTATGCCTTAAACCACGGGACGCTTCAGAAGAAACCGTGGTATCTCTTTCCCATCCCTGACTTATCCCAAGTATGAACATGGTTCATTTCGAGGAATCCTAAAGTAAAAATAGGATTTACTTACTTGAATTTCATTTTGTTTGAGAATTCGACATTTTGAGTAAGACGTAGGAATTAGAAATATAGCTTGTTTTCTTATAAAACCTCCGCTAGATTAGCGAGTGTCAAGACTCAAGCAAAGGCAAACACGAAGAGCTCAAGATTCTTAGGACTGAGACTCAAGACAGTTTTCCCTTTTGTAAATAGATTTTGAAAAATCGAACATCGAACAGCATAGGATCTGCTCACTTGGAGTAGCAGGCCTTGTAAGTCTCAAGAGTTCGATCATATATGGTCTCTGGGAGGTCGCCATTCTTGGCATCCCATACATGTCATGCATCTTCATATCCACGCATGAACACTTGCATGAACATAATCCCATTTTGGACCAGGAACCATTTGTATATCCCTTTGGCGTGATATCTCCTCCTACTAGGGTTTTAAAAGTGAGATTTTGCTAAAGATTGGGACGATCCCATGTTTTCGTGGTTAGATCAAGGGAGACATTAAAAGGGGTGTTTGTCGTCTTTGCCATTATCCAAATCAATTTGGATAATGACAAAGAGGGGTATCTGTAAACACCCCAAAATCCCACGAATTCCTCAAATAACCTGGTTTTGTAAAAGCTGCCCCAAAGGACTATTTTGAGTCTAGAAACCCAAGAGCCTTCCAGGCAACCCTGTACATATGCTTTAAACTATATATGTTTTAAAATATGTATAATATAGTTTTAAAACCTTTTAAAAGATGTTTTGAAACCCCATAAAGCGACTTGGCCTGATGAAAGCAGGACCAGAAGAGCAAAAGAGAGCCCGAAACCGGAGCACATGTCGAGCCCGGCACATCAACTCTCATGTTAGATTCATCCCCAGAGTCTCGAACATCCAATCCCCTGTTATCAACAAAACTCTTTGAAATCATCTTCGAAAGGTGAAAACAGAAGTGGACGACAATGTTGGCGAAGACCCAACGCAAGACAGAGTACTGATGCTGTCAGGCCCCGCACAAACCGTTCGTTTCGAACATACCCTGAAGGAGTCAGAATTCAGCTTTGGATTGGATCTTGACCATATATATCCAGATCCCAATCCAAACATATATGTGGATTTGGATATGGATTTGGATCCAAAGATCCAATCCAATATCCACATCCAGGGCCCACATCACCTTCTCATAAATGGAGGTGGGGCCCACAAGAAATTCACGTGGAATCTTTGGTATGAGAGAGAATGGGAGGATTAAATGTGAGGGAAATGTATTAAGCTTGACTTGTATGTCAAGTTTTGGGCTAATCATGTGGGCTAGCCTAATGAGTGTGGGTTTAAGCTTGTATGAACCTACACCTAACCTACGGCTGCACCAACATGATGCAATTAAGTCCATGGGCCATGCAAAGGGATGCTCCTAACCCTAACCCTAGCCTAACCCCCTAATCCTAACCTAATCACCTAACCTACTTCCCTAATCCCAACCTAATCACCTAACCCACTTCCCTAATCCTCCCCTAAACCTAGCCTAATTCCCCTAATCCTAACCTAATCCTAACCTAAACACCTAACCCACCTCACTAAACCTCACCCTGAACCCAACCCACCTAGCTAAGCCCTAAACCACTAAACCACCCCACCTAGAACCTTAGCACACCATATCCCTAAAACCACCTAAGCTAAATATCTGGCCCCCCCTAAATATCTGGCCCACCTTATCCCCAAACCACAACCACCTAACCACTAAACCAGCTCCCCAATACCAGCCCAAACCGACCCACCCAAGCCCTATAAACCCCCCTCTAGTGGGCGGGCTTTTCATGCCTTCTTGGGCAGCCAAGCCCCCTCTCCTCTCTCATCCCTTTCCTTCTTCTCTCACCTGCTCATCTTGGAACCCTCCACCTCCAACTTCCAGCAACTCCACTCCACGCCACCACCATTCGGCTAGCTCCACTCCACGCCACCCGACTTCACCAAACTGCCACCTTCCCTCAACCGGCTGCTCTCTTGGACACCCGCCACTTCGTCCTTCACCCAGCCATCCTTCGGTTAGTACCCCATCATAACACCACCCTCTCTTCACTCCCCCTCCACTCTCAGCCACCACACGCCACCCTTCCTTAGCCTAGTCTCCACTTCATCCAGCCGGCCACCACCTGCAACACCTCTTCCATTCGGCCAGCCACAACTGACTACACCACCCGCCACCTTACCTCTCCCTTAGGCAGCCCCTAACTTACACACCCTTAACCTTACCTCTTCCCTTAAACCACCCCCTAGCCAACACCCTAGCTAGCTCCCCTATATCTTCCCTAAGCACCCTTAACTACCCCAGCCAAGGCAACATCACCCCCTCCGTTCGGCTAGCGCCAAGGCGCCACACCCGCTGCACCCCTGTCACCCGGCCAGCACCCACTTGTCGCGCCCTTCCGTGGAACTCCCTCTTGCATCCCAAGGTGACATACCAGCCCAAGCGCAAGCAAGTCACGCCCAGACCAGCTATCTGTAAGTGCCTAACTCGGTCTTTGTCATATTGACTTGCTATGCTTAATTAAATTTGATACGGGGATGTAATAACGGAGCATTGTCTCCCCCCGCTTGTAATAACGTGGTTTGGCACACCCGCACACACGTGCACTTGAGCCTATCTCGCTCTTAGCTGCACACGATTTTGACACACACATGGGCCTAATCAGCCCTTAAGATATAGACTTACTTATATAATTTAAGTTGCGTGGGGTTTTGCTTAAGTTGTGTGTGTTGTTTTTCAATTTTCACACTCACACACATTAAGCTTTCGCTCTTATTTTCAAGACCCTAGTAAGGGACGTGCTATCATTTCCCTTGGGTGTTTTACTTCATGTCGTGTGCGTAGTACTTCAATTCTACACTCACACACATTGAGCTTTCGCTCTTACTCCCAAGGCCTTAGTCAAGGCATATTGCAATTTATATTTGGGTTTCATTTAAGTTGTGTGAGTTGTCTTTTAATATACACACAACACCCATGCAACACATTGGCGACCTTCGGGCCCATATATATTATAAGTATTTCCCTTTCGGCTATGTCTTTAAGATTTGGGTTTTAAGGTTCAGCAATGTGCGTAGTCTTTACATATATACACGGCACACTTGCACAATTAAGCCTTTCCGCTCTTAAGATATAGCCATATTTCCCTTTTGCAATTTACATTCAAGTCATTTCCCTTCCGCATTGTCTTTCAATTCGGGTTTTCCCTTTGGAGTTGCGTGAGTTTGCATTGCATATACGCCATACCACGAGTTAGGACGCATATTGCATCAAAGCAAACCCCACACTCCCGCTCAAACTCGCCCCACTTAGGTCACGTGTTCATAAACACACACCTAGTTGGCCTGAAAAGGGATAAAAGGAAAGACATAGGCACGTGCAAATCCACGTGAAATAAAATTGAAAACCAAACAAAAACAACCTGAATCGAACACCTTAAAACATTTTTTATAGGTTATCATGTTTAAAACTTGATTTTCTAAGCATACAAACTAACCCTTGCGCATTGGTGAAAGAAGGTCTGCGACGAAAAGAGCTTGCTTGCTCACAGTCACCACGTTAGGAGTCAGATTTCAAAATATCTCTTCGCTAGCTTAAGCAAGCTAGCCGGCACGCCCTTTTACTTAAAAAGGACTTAGACACACGGAAAGATTCGCTTCAGGCCTAAGAACCAGAAGAGTGAACTTTCTGCGTCTACAAAAGTGTAAGTTGATTTCGATATATATCAAATCCCTTTCCATTCAATTCAATTCGTGATATGGGGTTGTAATAACGGAGCATCGTCTCCCCCCGGAATGTAATAACGGTGCTGGACACACGAGACACACATGTACACTCGAGCCTTTTCGCTCTTATCTCATACACAAGCACCACGTACATAATTGAGCCTTTTCACTCTTATCATATACATACGTATTTCAATTCAGTTGGGTTGTTACATTAAGTTATGTGAGTTTGTCTTTCAATTACACACTCGCACCCAAGAAACACCCGAGCGATTGCTCAAACACCTCATGCACATTTTGGCCTCAGAAGCCACTAAGATATAGCCATATCTATATATTTTCTGCTGCGTGAGTTTTCCCGGTTCAGCTGTGTACGCATTTCAATTCCGGGTTTTAAATTCAGTCGTATGTGTTGTCTTTCAATTCATACATACACACACGCCACAATTGAGCCTTTTCGCTCTTATATATATTTATATCTCCCTTCTGCTGCGTTTTACGGTTCAGTTGCGTGTGTTGCATTTCAATTTATACACAACACCCATGCACACATTGAGCCTTTCCGCTCTTAAGATATAGATATATTTAAATTTCTGCAATTTACATTCAAGTCGTGTGAGTTGCATTCAAATTGGGTTTTCCCTTCTGCTAAGTCTTTAAATTTTGGGTTTTACATTCAAGTTGTGTGAGTTGCATTGCATACTCACCATACTCGAGCTAGAGTGCATACCTGCATCGAACAAACCCGAACAAAACGTGCAAACACGCCTAAGTGGATAAAATTGAAAGACTTAGGGTCGCCCAAATCAAAAACTCACCAAGTGCAGGATTTCAAAAAGATTTTCAAACACCTGTCTGTTCAAAAATCGAATTTGAGTTTAACTTGTTCAAACGAAGTCTCTTAAGCGTAAGACTGATCCTTGCGCATCGGTGCAAGAAGGTCTGCGACAAAAAAGATCCCGCTTGCCTACAATTGCCTTTCAAAAGTCAGATATTTCAAAACTACTTTGCTAGTTTGAGTAAGCTAGCTGGCACACCCTAAAAGTGAACATAGATTGCGAAAAGATTCACTCCAGGCCTAAGAAACCCAGAGTCGAAGATTTTCCATGTCTACAATGACAAGTAAAGAATCTCCAAAGACTTCAATGCATGATGTCCCTAGAGTTTTCGAAATTTTCAAGCTCAAGCCTTGTATGAGTGCTTCATACTTGGTTGTGTTGTTAGAACATTCAAAATCTAGGCGAATGGCGATGGGCATTTCTCCCTTTTTAGGGGAGGATGATTCCTGCACCAGACCCTCTTTGGTTTCATGCCCCATCGAAGTGCATCTTCCACACTTGGTTTTCACTTGAGCAATTTGATAAAATGTGATTTTGAAATTGGTTTTGAAAGATGCCTTCATCAGGCATTTTATCAAGTGTGGGATATGAATCCTCTAAAGGGAAGTGTAAACTCCCCGAAATCCCACGAATTTCTCAAATAAAACCTGGTTTTGTAAAAGCAGCCCCAAAGGGCTATTTTGAGTCTGGAAACCCAGGAGCCTTCCAGGCAACCCTGTACATATGTTTTAAACTTTTATATGTTTTAATTATGTATAATATGTTTTAAAAACTGTTAAAATTTGTTTTGAAACCCCACAAAGCAAGCTTGGCCTGATCAAAGCAGGACCAGAAGAGCTAAAGAGAGCCCAGAACCGGAGCACATGTCGAGCCTGGCACAACAACTCTCGTATTGAATCCACTCCCAGGACCTCGAACGTCCAAGACCCTATTATCAGCAAACATCACTCGAAATCATCTCTAGAAGGTGAAAATAGAAGCGGACGACCATGTTGGCGAAGACCCAACACCAGACGGAGTACTCATGCTGTCAGACCCCGCACAAACCGTTCGTTTCGAACACAGCCTGAAGGAGTCAGAATTCAGTTTGGATTGGATCTGGACCATATATATCCAAATCCCAATCCAAACCTATGTGTGGATTTGGATTTGGATTTGGATCCAGAGATCCAATCCAATATCCACATCCATGGCCCACATCACCTTCTCATAAATGGAGGTGGGGCCCACTTGAAGTTCACGTGGGATTATGGGCATGAGAGAGAGTGGGGGAGGATAAGATTTGAGGGTAATTGTAATTAAGCTTGACTTGTGTGTCAAGTTTGGGGTTAATCATGTGGGTTAGCCTAATTAGCATGGGTTTAAGCTTGTATTAGCCAAAACCTAACCTAGGGTTGCACCAACATGATGCAACAAGGTCTATGGGTTATGCAAAGGGAGCTTCCTAACCCAATCCTAAGTAAAAACCCCTAATCCTAGCCTTTTACCCTAATCCCGGCCTAAACCTAGCCTAATCACCTAACCCACTTCCCTAATCCTGGCCTAATCCCAACCTAATCACCTAACCCACTTCCCTAATCCTCCCCTAAACCTAGCTTAATTTCCTTAAACCTAACCTAATCCTAGCCTAATCACCTAACCCACCTCACTAAACCTCACCCCAAAACCAACCCACCTAGCTAAGCCCTAAACCCCTAAACCACCCCACCTAAACCTAGCACACCATATCCCTAAAACCCCTTTAACCAAAATATCTGGCCCCTCCTCAAAACCAGCCCCCCTTATCACCACACCACCACCACCTAAACCACCTTACCACCCTCCAAATACTAGCCCCAACCGCCATTTCAAAATCTATATAAACCCCCCCCTAATGGGCGGGTTTTCAATCTCTTCCCAGCCGACCTTGGCAAATCACATCCCAGCCCACCCTTGGGCCAGCTGAATCTTCCACCTGCACCACCACTACCCCCTGCCAGCTCCACCTCGCGCCACCACTGCCTCCCGGCCTGCTCCACTCCACACTGCAACCCTCATCACCCGGCCGAACCCCATCAACCTCCACCACCCGGCTGCCCTTCTCCCATCCGCCAACTCTTTCACCATTCGGTTAGTACCTTACACTTAGCTCCACTTCCTCTTCAGTCCCCCTCCACTCTCAACCACCCATGCCACCGCCACCTAACTCCATCACAGTCTGCCCGTCATCCCTACCCATTCGGCCAGACCTAACCCTTTACATCACCCGATCCCATCCTTTTTCCTAGTGATACCCGGCCACCCTACCTTGCTCCCTAGGACTTGCCCTTTCACTCTTAGTCACCCACTAACCCCACCTTCCACAGCACCCTAGCTAGCTCCCTTCCCATCCTTGATATCCCCCTAACTACCCTAGCACCCGGCCACCACTTAATCATCCCTAGTCGGCCACCCCAACTGACTGCACCAAAACTATTCGGCCAGCCACACCTTCTTCCTTAGATTTTCCTTAGGCATTCCCTTTAGGCTCCCCTTTAGCGCCACCTTTCATAGAGCCTTCCCTCCCTTAGTGACCTTCCTTAGTCACCTTAGCCCAAAGCACCACGATAGCCTCCCCCTAGCAGCCGGCAAGCACCAAAGCGCCATATTCGCACCCCTTTGTCACCCGGCCACACATCCTTGCCGTTCCATCCCGAGGAGCTCCCTCTTGCAGCCCAAGGCGAAGCCAAGCCTACGCTCAAGCAAGTCACCTCCGGACCAGCTATAAGTAAGTGCCTAACTCGGTCCTTAGTTGTAGACTTGCTTAAATTAAATTAAATTCGATACAGGGTTGTAATAAAGGAGCATAGTCTCCCCCCGCTTGTAATAACGTGGCTTGGCACACCCACACACACGTGCACTTGAGCCTACCTCGCTCTTAGTTATGCACGATTTTGAACACACACGGGCCTAATAAGCCCTTTATATATAAGTTTATGTATATACTTTAAGTTGCGTAGGGTTTTGCTTGAGTTGGGTGTGTTGTCTTTAAATTCTCGCACTCACACACATTGAGCCTCCGCTCTTATTTGCAAGACCCAAGTAAGGGCCGTGTGATACTATCCTTGGGTTTAATTTTATGTCGTGTGTGTAGTACTTCAATTCTAGCACTCACACACATTAAGCTTTCGCTCTTACTCCCAAGACCTTAGTTAAGGCCATATTGCAATTTCTATTTGGGTTTAATTTCATGTTGTGTGTGTAGTACTTCAATTCTAGCACTCACACACATTGAGCTTTCGCTCTTACTCCCAAGACCTTAGTTAAGGCCATATTGCAATTTCTATTTGGGTTTAATTTCATGTTGTGTGCGTAGTACTTCAATTCTAGCTCACACACATTGAGCTTTCGCTCTTATTCCCAAGACCTTAGTTAAGGCCATATTGCAATTTATATTTGGGTTTCATTTGAAGTCGTGTGTGTTGTCTTTACATTTTCACACGCACCCACATTGAGCCTTCACTCTTATTTGCAAGACCCAAGTAAGGGCTCATATATACTATATACGTATTTCCCTTTTGGCTATGTCTTTTCAATTTGGGTTTTAAGGTTCAGCAGTGTGCGTAGTCTTTCAATATATACATGGCACACACTTGCACAATTGAGCCTTTCCGCTCTTAAGATATAGCCATATTTCCCTTTTGCAATTTCCCTTCGGCATTTTACATTACAAGTCATTTTCCTTCGGTAATTTCCATTACAAGTCATTTCCCTTCAGTATTGTCTTTTAAATTCAGGTTTTCCCTTTGGAGTAGCGTGAGTTTGCATTGCATATACGTCGTACCACGAGTTAGGATGCATATTACATCAAAGCAAACCCCATACTCCCGCTCAAAGTCGCCACATCTTAGTGGAGTGTTCATAACACACATCTAGGTGGCCCGAAAAGGGATAAAAAGAAAGACTTAGGCACATGCAAATCCACGTAATCTAAAATCTGAAAGTCATACAAACAGACCCGAATCAAACACCTCAAACTGCTTTCGTAGGTTCTTACACTCCCAAAACTCGATTTTAAAAGCATATAGACTGACCCTTGCGCATCGGTGCAAGAAGGTCTGCGACGATAAGAGCTTGCTTGCTCACAGTCGCCACGTTAGAAGTCAGGTTTTAGAATATATCTTCGCTAGCTTAAGTAAGCTAGTTGGCACGCCCTGTTTGTTTAAATAGGACTTAGGCACACGAAAAGGTTTGCTTCAGGTCTAAGAACCAGGAGCGAGAATTTTCTGCGTCTACAGAAGTTTGGCACGCCCGATGGGACGTGAGACTTTTAAAAGTCGAGTCACTCTAGGAAACTTGCGAAAAGATTTTTCAAAGAGGTGTTGTTTTAACTTTTTTCTTCTTTACTTGTACTTAGGAATTTTGAAAAAGGCTTGAAAGCATGTCAAAATCCAACCCAAGTGAAGTGTCGAGCCAAGGCTCATGTGCATCAAGTTCTCACTATAGGAGGATTTTGAAAAACAAGATCAAACTAGACGAGATAGAGAACTTGAGAAGGGAATTCGAGGCCAAAATCGATGCTCTCAGCCAAGAGGCTGAAGTAGGCGATTCATGTTCATCGAATGGTAAACAAAAGGCCAAAAGAAAATCTGAAAAACCTCGCAAGCACAAAGAGGCCTCTGTAATGGAAGGCAACCAATACCACGAGTCCTTCACACAAAAGGACCGTAAAGCCCTGCAGCTGCTGAAAGGGAAAAATAAAGAGAAAAGGAGTTACGCCCTGTCTGATTTCCTTCTTATGGATTACGAAATAGATAGTGACGATGAAATACCGAACTTCCATCGGTATGATGGCATGGGAGACCCTAGGTCTCACTTGCAACTTTTCTCGCATCGAGCCCATAAGAAGAAAAAGGACTCGATGAAATGGGTGTATTGGTTCCCTTTATCCCTTAAAGGCACAACTGCCAAATGGTTGGCTTCCTATGATCTAAGCCAGTTCGCTACTTTTGAAGAGTTAGCGAACTGCTTTATGCAAAGATTTGCACATAACGTAGAAGTCACGCCGACTTTAAATACTTTAAGGGATACAAAGCAAGGCATGAACGAAGACGTATATGCCTTCATTATTCGATGGAAGTCCCTTTTAGGGCAAGTGCGAGAGCCAATATCCGAAGGATGCGTAGTCATGCTTATCCTGGATAATTTTAAAAATGAGTTAAAAACCCTTCTCTCGCTCCATAAGATCTCAACTTTCCATAAGTTGATCAAAAAGGCATCCCTTTTCGAAACAAACTTGAGAAAAGGGACATACGATCACTTATGGAAAGGAAGTGCCGTTTCTAAAACCCGCTTGGAAAAGCCCACCACTTATGGGCTACCCACGATGGACAAAGGGGCAAAGCCCCATAAAATTGCCAATGTTCGGGTGGATCCAGGCGTAGCGGGCACTTCCAAAAATTTTGAAAAACTAGAAAACAAAAGGGAGAAAAATTTTCAAAAACCAATTGAAAAAAGGGAGTACACACCGCTGGGGCAACCTATGTCGGAGGTCCTAGACCTCCTACTTGCCCAAGGCATGATAGAACTTCCCGAAATTCCCGAGGGAGTCACTTCCAAAGGGGGGTATTTAAATCGATTTTGCAAGTATCATCAGCTCAAAGGCCATGATACCAAACGTTGTTTCTCTCTTTTGAATAAAATTGAGAACTTGATAGCGAAGGGTCGGCTTCAGGTCACTGCGGAACCTGAGCCAACTTAAGCTATCTTCAAAGAACCCTTTCCCAAGCACGCCAGTAGTAGTGGGAAAGGAAAGGAGGTATGTACTCTCACCTTTTCAAAGGAACTAGCACAAAAATCTGAGTCTGGTCGACCCACTTGTGCGCCCACTCTTGTACTATACAAGAAGCCCACCCAAGTCGTCATCCGGGGACAACCAAAAGCTGAATCCCCAGCTAAACCAGTTTTGAAACTTCAAGGTGCTCCTCAACTCATAATTAGAGCCAATTCTAGTGCGAACCCTAGGCTGGTCGTGGGGGAAGTGACTAGATTCGGGAGGATCTATCAACCCCCGCACCTACAAAGTGCTAAAAAGGTGGTCAGTGTGCCTGGCCCCTCAAAAGCATGTATTCCTAGAGTTCTGCCAAAAGCAGACAAAGGGAAAGTTGTCCTAAATCCTTATGATTTCGAAAACCATCTTTCAAAAATTCCTATCCACATGTTTATCTTAGAGCTTATACAAACTTCGCCTAGGTATAGACTCATGCTAGAGAAAATTCTAGAAAGAGCCAAGATTGATTCGAACATAAGTCTGGAATCCCTGTCTGACCAAGTGCCATTAATAGGAGCCAAATTGCCCATCACTTTCTCGGAAGATGATGTAGATAGACCCTACGAGTCCCACAACCAGGCCCTGCATATCGAGGTGGTTCTGAATAACCAGTCTCTGGACAGGTGCCTAGTCGATGGGGGAGGAGGGCTCAACATCCTTCCACTTCATGTGGCATATCAAATCGGAGTCACCTTGACTTCTGTGAACCCAAGCCCCATCGTTATCACTGGATACGATGGGAATGCGTCTAGACCATTAGGATCGATCGAACTCCCGATGGAAACGGGAGGGATCACACACACAGGGGTGTTCCATGTCTTGGACATCCACACACATTATAACCTATTGCTGGGAAGGCCCTGGATACACAGTTTGTGCACTGTGCCATCCACCTTCCACAGGTGTGTCAAGATCCCTTTCAGGGACCAAGTCGTGGTGATCCTAGGTGAGAGTCACCCACAGCTTCAGGGGATCATAAACTCCCCTTGTTTGTCAAGCTCCCAGGCCCATGAGGCTAACCTGGGGCAGGCCATGATTGAGCCACCAAGGCTCGTATTAAACAACCCTAGGAAGGTTGTGTACGTGAAGGGGCCGCCCAAAGCAGGCCCCCTCCCGATCTTAACCCTTCTAGGAAGACCCAAGCATCCCTTATTTCCAAAACCCCTGGACAAAAGGCCATACGAGCACAATTTGGACGACAACAAGTTTCAGGACCACGATTTATACTCTACATTTTCAAAAAACAAAAAATCATGGAACATGTTGAATATGGGCTACACGCCCTACAAATGTCTAGGGGCACAGAACCAGGGTCTCCTAGAGCCCATCCTTCCTAGGGCCAACCCAAGCCGATACGGGATCGGCTACACTCCCAAAATACATCCAGAGCCACCCCCTATGACCACCTGGGTCAAGGGTGCCCTGGAGCCAACCCTAGAAGAGACCTACGATTTAGACCTCCTATTCCCAGTCTAACCCGTAGTGTTTTCCCTTTGTAGGTATGATGGAAGATCCCTTTCAAAAAAATACAAAACATTTGGAAAACTTAAAATCAAAAAAATCGAAAAAGAGGAAAAACCAAAAACAATGGAAAAACAAAAACTCGAAAATAGAGTGCTTTGTATAGTTCCTAAGGTTCTTGTTTTACAAAAACCCAAAAAAAATTGAAAATCTAGAAAATACCAAAAAGATTTTGTATATAGCTGCTCCTGGTAGGACTTTGGAAAAAGATTTCGAAAGGAACGTCGTCTGCATAGCTAGACCAAAAATTTTGAAATCAATTGAAAATCTCGAATACAAAACCAGGTCTTTTAAAAACCCACGCATCAAATTCCCTCGGGTCTACAACCCACGAGAATGATTGAAGCCCAGAAGTGGATCCCTTTAGGAAGATCCCACTTCTGAGCTCCCAGAATTTCATAAAATTCTCGATTTTGAAAGACCTTCCAATTCAGTAGGAGGAGATTTCTTAGAGGTGAACCTAGGGAATGATTCCAATCCCAAAACCATCAAAATAGGCGCATGCTTGCATGAACATGAAAGATCAGCATTCATTGCATTTCTACGAACCTATTTAGATGTGTTTGCATGGACGTATGAAGACATGCCGGGCATAGACCCTAGCATTATCGAACATCGTCTTCCCTTAGATGCGGATGTGAAACCCATAAAGCAGAAGCTTAGGAAAATACACCCGAATGTACACACGCAAGTCAAAGAGGGTTTAGAAGATCTGTTAAAAGCCGGATTTATAAAACCCATTGCGTATTCTGATTGGTTGTCAAACATCATTGTAGTTCAAAAAACCAATGAAAAAATTCGAATATGCATCGATTTCAGAAACCTGAATAAAGCCACTCCAAAGGATAATTATCCTTTACCAAACATAGATTTGATAGTCGATAGTACTGCAAATCATGAAATATTTTCGTTTATGGATGGCTATTCAGGCCATAATCAAATCAAACTAAGTCCACGAGATCAGGGTAAGACCGCCTTCACAACCCCATGGGGCACGTACTGCTATACAGTCATGCCCTTTGGTTTGAAAAATGCCAACGCAACATACCAGAGAGCCATGACCACGATCTTCCATAATCAGATTCATGAGCTCGTAGAAGTGTATGTAGATGATCTCTTGGCGAAATCCAAAACCCGATGCACTCATATCGAATGTTTGCAAAAGATTTTCGAAAGGCTTAGGCTTTACAAAGTAAAGCTAAACCCTCAAAAATGTGTATTCGGGGTAGAATCTGGGAAGCTTCTGGGCTTTATGGTGAGCCAAAGGGGTATAGAAGTCGACCCCTCTAAGTGTCGAGCCATCATAAACATGGCTCCACCCTCCAATCTCACTCAAATTCGTAGCCTCCAGGGTCGATTACAGTCCGTTTGAAAACCAAATGTGGAAGATGCACTTCGATGGGGCACGAAACCAACGAGGGGCTGGTGCTGGGGTCATCCTCATCTACCCTGAAAAGGGCGAGATTCCCATAGCAATCCGCCTAGATTTCGAATGTTCCAACAACGTAGCTGAGTATGAAGCACTCATACAAGGCTTAAGAATTTCGAAAACTCTAGGGGCATCATGCATCGAGGTCTTTGGAGATTCACTCCTTGTTATAAACCAGGTTTTGAAAATTTGGCAAGTACGTAACGAAAAACTGCTTCCATATTGTAAACACCCCGAATCTCCATAATTTTCGAAGACATGCCTAGTTTTAGAATCCCCATTTCGAGACCATATTTTTCATTTTCGAAAGCCCGAGAGTTGTAAAAACTCCAAATTTTGTATAAAACCCCTTATTTATGTAAAATGTGGGCCAAGTCCCAATTTTGTATGAACTAAGTCCAACAGGTGCAACCTGGTGAAAAGCAGACCAAAACGATGAAAAAAACCCCAGACAGCCTCTTGGCTTGAGGAAAGTAGGACCAAAGAAGCGAAAGGGATCTCGAAACCGGAGCACATGTCAAGCCCGGCACAGCAACTCTCGTGTTAGATTCACCCCCAGGATCTCGAACGTCCAAGACCCTGTTATCAGCAAACATCACTTGAAATCATCTCCAGAAGGTGAAAACAGAAGCAGACGATCATGTTGGCGAAGACCCAACGCAGACGGAGTACTGATGCTATCAGACCCCGCACAAACCGTTCGTTTCGAACACAGCCTGAAGGAGTCAGAATTCAGTTTGGATTGAATCTGGACCATATATATCTAGATCCCAATCCAAACCTATATGTGGATTTGGATTTGGATCTAGAGATCCAATCCAATATCCACATCCATGGCCCACATCACCTTCTCATAAATGGAGGTGGGGCCTACTTGAAATTCATGTGGGATTATGGGCATGAGAGAGAATGGGGAGGATAAGCATTGAGGGAATTGTAATTAAGCTTGACTTGTGTGTCAAGTTTGGGATTAATCATGTGGGTTAGCCTAATTAGCATAGGTTTAAGCTTGTATTAGCCAAAACCTAACCTAGGGCTGCACCAACATGATGCAATGAGGTCCATGAGTCATGCCAAGGGATGTTCCTAACCCAATCCTAAGCCAAAACCCCTAATCCTAGCCATTTGCCCTAATCCCAGCCTAATCCTAGCCTAATCACCTAACCCACTTCCCTAATCCTTTCCTAATCCCAACCTAATCACCTAACCCACCTCCCTAATCCTTCCCTAAACCTAGCCTAATTCCCTTAATCCTAACCTAATCCTAGCCTAAACACCTAACCCACCTCACTAAACCTCACCCTAAAACCAACCCACCTAAGCTAAGCCCTAAACCACTAAACCACCCCACCTAAATATCTAGCCCACCTTAAAACCAGCCCACCTAAAACTAAATATCCAGCCCACAACCCACCTAACTAGACTCCCATCCTAACTAGACCCAGCCACCCTTTCACTAAACTAAGTAGCTCCCTTTTTATTCCCAGCCACCCATCACCTAACCGTGACCTAACTAGAACCCCAACTGCCCCAGCTGACCCCACACTCCCAGCCGACCTTCCCCATTTCCTCATCATTACCTATCCCAGCCGACTCTACCCAATCCCATGGATTGATTACTCCCAGCTGTCCCCACTCTCTCACGATTCACAATCCCACACAGCCACAAGACTGCAGCAGCTCCCTTCTCTCTCCCATCCCGAATCCCCAACAAAAGGCCAGCCACCTGCGCCTCCTCCCATCCACCTTGGACAGCCGGCCACCTGCTCCACCCTTCCACCTCCATCTCCACTTCACATCCGGCCAGCCACCTGCACCTCCTTCCCTTGCACTCCACAACCGACTACATGTAAGTGCCCTAACCTCATACCCGGCTGCACCACCTGCCCCATTCTTCCACCCTTCTCCACTTCATACCCGGCTACACCACCTGCTCCACCCTTCTCCACTTCGTACCCGACTGCACCACCTGCCCCATTCTTCCACCCTTCTCCACTTCATACCCGGCTGCACCACCTGCCACTCCCACCTTTCACCACTTCCCTTAGCTCCCTTACACCAACCATCCAGCCCCTACCTGTCGCTAAACCACTCACACCCTCTCCTTCTCCCAAATCACCCAAGGAACCCTCTCTTGGCTGCTCAAAGTCGCCACATTTTAGTGGAGTGTTCATAACACACACCTAGGTGGCCCAAAAAGGGATAAAAAGAAAGACTTAGGCAAGTGCAAATCCACGTGATCTAAAATCTGAAAATCATACAAAACAACCCGAATCAATCGTGCAAACACGCCAAGACTTAGGCTATTTCAATACACGCACATCGTGCCTAAGTAGATTAAAATTTGAAAGACTTAGGGTAGTCTAACCCTCATAAAATCAAAATCGCCCAAATGCATGGTTTTCAAAAGGTTTTAAAACACTTCTTCTTTCAAAATATATTTTGAGTTAAACTTGTTTCAAAACGAAGTCTCTAAGCGTACAGACTGACCCTTGCGCATCGGTGCAAGAAGGTCTGTGACGTAAAAATCCCGCTTGCCTACAATCACCTTTCAAAAGTCAGATTATTTTCAAAACATACTTTGCTAGTTAAAGTAAACTAGTTGGCATGCCCATAAAGCGAAGTAGATACGAAAAGGTTCACTTTAGGCCTAAAAACCTAAAAGTGAGAATTTTCGCATGTCTACAGAATTGGCATGCCCGGTGGGACCCGGGACTTAAGAAGACTTCAAACAAACGAGTTATACTCAAATTTTCAAAAAAAAAAAAAAGAGTGTTTTTTCAAAAATCGTGCATACTTAGGAGAATTGCATGAAAATGGATAGAAAGCTACAAAAATCTTCATTGAGTAAACTAAATGAGGTTTTCAAAACAGATAAAGCCCAAAAAGAGCTCGATGAGATTGAAAAGATATTTCAAAAGATGGATGCTTTAAGCAAGGAGCTTAAAGCCCATCGATCACATAGCAGCTCTTCGAGGGCACATAAGGATCGTGAATTAAAAACCGATCTCAAACTCAACGAAGAATTGGAGACTAAAGACAAATCCCGGCAAAGGGATAAGTCATCCACTCCTACAACTTCAAGCTTTTCAAAATCCATAGAAAAACCAAAAAAAGATTTTTCTATTTCAAAAAACCAAAAAAATCTTGAAAATTTGGAAAAAGACCAAAAAATTGAAAAACAAAATTTTGAAATTTCGAAAAATTCAAGTGAAAGTCCTAAATCTAGCCACACACACACTGTGGGACATGGAACCCACACCCTACAAAGGAACGAGAGTGAAAAACAGGGAGGTTTCGAAAGGGTAGACAAGCCTAAAAGGGTAGACAAGCCACAAAGAGGTATGCCTGAAATCTGTCCTTCTCAATACTCTCTTCTTCATATAGGGTCATCAGATGCATTGGATAACCCCTTTGCACACACAAGCCCACAAACTGTGCCAAAACTTGAGGATTTTCAAGGTACGCCAACTTTCGCGCACCATTCAAAGGAATTTCAAAAACAAAAAGAAGTTCCGAAAATGGTAGACATGGAGACCCCTATCGACATCTTAGGAGCTCATAACCCTACCATAGAAAAGCCCACTTCTTCAAGCCTAGTCTTGTACCCTGGAACCAAGACCATGGCTTTGAAACAAAAAAATCAATCCCTAGGGGCACCACGAGTTGAACCTAGGGACCAAGTCAAAAACTTCAAGGGACCTTGCATGGCTCCCCTTGAAGTAAAATTCTCCTAGAAGGGGGTATGGAACCATAAGTTTTCCATAACCCTGCTATGTCCAAAACTCCTCAAGGAACCAAGCTTGGCTTTCCTTGAGGACAAAGTCTCCCAAACCAGGTTTGTATGGAAGCCCAAGTCTTCCATCACCCCGAAATCCAAATTCCCGATATCCAAAAGGGTATATATCCCCGACATGGACGATTCCATGTTCCAAGACCATGATTTATACCAAAACTTTTCAAAAAGCAAAAGGTCTTGGAACATGATTCTGAATATGGGATATAAACCCTACGCGGGCCTGGGAACCCGAAACCAAGGTAGGCTTGAACCTGTCCTACCTAGAACCAATAGGGAACGATATGGACTGGGCTACAGCCCACCCATACCCCCAGAGCCGCCACCTAAGACCATCTGGGTCAAGGGTGCCCTATAGAACCTCTAAAACCGAAACCCATGTCTTAGACTTATCTGATTAGAGTCTGATTCATGAATGTTTTCTTTGAAGGTTCAATGGAAGATCCCTACTTTTGAAAAAGATCAAAAAAAGTTGAAAACTAAAAATTCCAAAAAGAAAATTATTTCAAAAGCCTTTGGCCATGTACAAAGTCCATTTTCAAAAATTGTAAAAAGCCTTTTCGAAAATTGTATGTGCTCCCAAAAACCAAAAAATATCTAAAATGCTGGTCATTTATACCTTTTTGTCTAGAGCTTTCAAAAAAGTTGGAAAAAACTCGAGAATCATCAAAGCAAGGAGGGATACTTACCTCTAAGCTTCTTATTCGTAAAATCCTTGACTTATAGAAAAATCGGGGATTTTTAGAAGTGAGTTTAACCCATAGTGTGTGCATAAGCATCATGCATTGCACTTTGAAATCATTCATACGCATCGAGTCTAGACATCACACTAGAACTTGAATTCAGGGTTTTGAAAAACCAAAGGGGCAATAAGAGTCGACCCCCTAAGTATCGGGCCATCGTAGACATGTCTCCATATGAATCAAATCCGACACCTTCAAGACAAATGTCAAAAGGAAATGAGAATCTCGAAAAAGGGTTAGCATTTCACAAAAGCCTTTTCAAAATTCTTTTGATAAAAACCTCTCAAGCATTACAATTCATGCATTGTCTGCTTGACTTAATCAAATGAAGATGTTGTTCATACTAGATGTGCCATACATTTTAAAAAACTCTATTGGCATGTGAAAGGATTCACTAAGCCAAGAGAAGAATCGTGCTTAACCTTGTTGTAGGCCTTCAAAATTCGAGACATCATCTCCCCTATCCTGAAAAGGGAATGATGTTCATTAAAGCACTCATTTGAAAACCTATCTTAAATAGATAGGCAAAGTAAATGGCAGCCCTTTTCAACAGAGTACGAGTTTCAAAAACTCAAGACTCCATGAAGGGACAAGCCCTATGTCGTGTGGCTAAGGTGCCTCTTTGAGACACATTCCCCATACCTGATCAAATGCCCCATGAAGGCATGAATCTTCAAAATGAATTCCAAAAACCATGCTTGACCAAAACCAAGTATGGAAAACATATTTAGATCAAAAGGGGCTGGTATAGAACCATCTTCATATAGAAAGGGAGGATTTCCCAAAACTGCTTTCTCAAAAGAGATCAAAATTTTGAAAAATTTTTAACCCTACATATGGCTTTGAAAAGAAGGATTTCTCAACTTCTAGTTTTATATGAAAGCCTTGATTGTGTTAGGATAAAATACATGAGTCTCACGATGAAATATGGAGACCATGTCGAAATCAAACATGATGGCCATGACGATCACTTAGGGCTGGTTAGGTCTTCTTCCTTGATCAAAAAGTATCATGATCATGTTAGAAAAACCGTGGAAGTGCATGGACATGAACATACCATTGTCCATCCAAAATCCTTTTGAAAAATCATGGCCCTTCACCATATGACCATGCGAAATTCCCATCAAGCTAAGGGCATTTTTTTAAACACAACCCCTAGACACTTTTCATGGATAAGCGAATGCATCTCCTTCATGGTTTGTGAGATACATTTCATATGTTCATCGTTGCATAAAAACATGTATTTCCATTTTAAATCACATGGAGTGCATAGCATGCATCATATCACCCCGAAGAAAGCCCAAAAAGGTGGCAATTCTAGTAGAAATGTTTCCATGTCTTCAAAAGGCAACAAAATTAAAAATTTGTTAACACTGTGGGTAGAAATTAGCCCACAACCAAGCCCTGCTGTAGACGCAGAAAATTTCTGCTCCTGGTTCTTAGGCCTGAAGCGAACCTTTTCATGTGTCTAAGTCCTATTTAAACAAACAGGGCATGCCAGCTAGCTTACCTAAGCTAGCGAAGATATATTTTAAACCTGACTTCTAACATGGCGACTGTGAGCAAGCAAGCTCTTGTCGTCGCAGACCTTCTTTCACCGATGCGCAAGGGTCAGTCTGTACGCTTTTAAAATCGAGTGTTTGAGTGGAAAAAACCTACGAAAGCGGTTCAAGGTGTTTGATTCGGGTATTTTTAGTATGATTTTCAGATTTTAGATCACGTGGATTTGCACGTGCCTAAGTCTTTCTTTTTATCCCTTTACGGGCCACCTAGGTGTGTGTTATGAACACTCCACTAAATGTGGCGACTTTGAACGGGAGTATGGGGTTTGCTTTGATGCAATATGCGTCCTAACTCGTGGTATGGCATATATGCAATGCAAACTCACGCTACTCCAAAGGGAAAACACGAATTTAAAGACAATGCCGAAGGGAAATGACTTGTAATGGAAATTGCCGAAGGGAAATGACTTGTAATATAAATGCCGAAGGGAAATTGCCGAAGGGAAATACGTATATAATGTATATATGGGCCCTTACTTGGGTCTTGCAAATAAGAGCGAAGGCTCAATGTGGGTGCGTGCGAGAATTGAAGTACTACACACACGACATGAAATGAAACCTAAATATAACTTGCAATATGGCCTTAACTAAGGTCTTGGGAATAAGAGCAAAAGCTCAATGTGTGTGAGTGCTTGAATTGAAGTACTATGCACACAACATGAAATTAAACCCAAATATAAATTGCAGTATGGCCTTAACTAAGGTCTTGGGAATAAGAGCGAAAGCTCAATGTGTGTGAGTGCTTGAATTGAAGTACTACGCACACAACATGAAATTAAACCCAAATATAAATTGTAGTATGGCCTTAACTAAGGTCTTAGGAATAAGAGCGAAAGCTCAATGTGTGTGAGTGCTTGAATTGAAGTACTATGCACACAACATGAAATAAACCCAAGGATAGTATAACACGACCCTTACTTGGGTCTTACAAATAAGAGCGAAGGCTCAATGTGTGTGAGTGCGAGAATTGAAAGACAACACACACAACTCAAGCAAAAACCCTACGCAACATAAATTATATAAATAAATTTATATCTTAGGGGCTGATTAGGCCCGTGTGTGTTCAAAATCATGCACAACTAAGAGCGAGGTAGGCTCAAGTGCACGTGTGTGTGGGTGTGCCAAGCCACGTTATTACAAGCGGGGGGAGACTATGCTCTGTTATTACAACCCCGTATCAAATTTAATTTAAGCAAGTCTACAACTAAGGACAGAGTTAGGCACTTACTTATAGCTGGTCCGGAGGTGACTTGCTTGAGCGTAGGCTTGGCTTCACCTTGGGCTGCAAGAGAGAGCTCCTCGGAATGGAACGGCAAGGGGAGATGTTGGCCGGGTGACTTGGTTGCGCGGGAAGGGCACCTTGAAACTGGCCAGCTGCTAGGATTGTGCTGCCGGGGTGCTTTGGGCTAAGGTGTCTAAGGAGGGTCACTAAGGGATAGTGTGGTGTTAGAAAAGGTGGCGCTAAGGGGAGCCTAAGGGAATGCCTAAGGGAAAAGTATGGCTGGCCGGGAGGTGGTGCAGTCGGCTGGGGTGGCCGACTAAGGGGAGTTTAGTGGTGGCCGGGTGCTAAGGTAGCTAAGGAATGGAAAGGATGGGAAGGGAGCTAGCTTGGGTGTGGTGTAAGGTAGGGCTAAGGGCTGGTGGAAAGTGGTATGGGCAGGTCTTAGGGAGCCAAGTGGGGTGGCCGGGTATCACTAGGGGAAGTGGTTCAAGGCGGGTGATGTAAAGGTTGAGGTCTGGCCGAATGGGTAAGGGTGGCAGGTGGCAAAGGAGGATGCTAAGTGGTGGTGGTATGGGTGGTTGAGAGTGGAGGGGGAGTGAAGAGGAGGTAGAGCTAGGTTGAGGTACTAACTGGGTGGTGAAGAGTTGGCGATGGATGGAAGAAGGGCAGCCGGGTGGTGAAGGTTGCAGCGTGGAGTGGAGTTCGGCCGAGGGATGAAGGTGGCGCGAGGTGGAGCTTGGCTGGAGTAGTGGTGGTGCAAGTGGAAGGAGGGCAGCAAGGTGGAAGGCTCGGCTGGGAGGAGATGGGAGAGGCCAAGATCGGCTGGCCCAAGGTGGTGAAAAGATGGAAAACCCGCCCACTAGGGGGGGGTTATATAGGTTTGGAGATGGCGGTTGGGGCTGGTTTTTGGAAGGTGGTAAGGTGGTTTAGGTGGTGGTGGTGTGGTGATAAGGTGGGTTGGTTTTGAGGAGGGGCCAGATATTTTGGTTAAAGGGGTTTTAGGTATATGGTGTGCTAGGTTTAGGTGTGGTGGTTTAGGGGTTTAGGGCTTAGCTAGGTGGGTTGGTTTTGGGGTGAGGTTTAGTGAGGTGGGTTAGGTAATTAGGCTAGGATTAGGTTAGGTTTAAGGAAATTAGGGGAGGATTAGGGAAGTGGGTTAGGTGATTAGGTTGGGATTAGCCAAGATTAGGGAAGTGGGTTAGGTGATTAGGCTAGGTTTAGGATGGGATTAGGGTAAAAGGCTAAGATTAGGGTTTTTTTATTAGGATTGGGTTAGGAAGCTCCCTTTGCATAACCCATAGACTCAATTGTATCATGTTGGTGCAACCCTAGGTTAGGTTTTGGCTAATACAAGCTTAAACCCATGCTAATTAGGCTAACCCACATGATTAACCCCAAACTTGACATACAAGTCAAGCTTAATTACAATTACCCTCAAATCTTATCCTCCCCCACTCTCTCTCATGCCCATAATCCCACGTGAATTTCAAGTGGGCCCCACCTCCATTTATGAGAAGGTGATGTGGGCCATGGATGTGGATATTGGATTGGATCTTTGGATCCAAATCCAAATCCAAATCCACACATAGGTTTGGATTGGGATCTGGATATATATGGTCCAGATCCGATCCAAACTGAATTCTGACTCCTTTAGGCTGTGTTCAAAATGAACGGTTTGTGCGGGGTCTGACAGCATCAATACTCCGTCTGCGTTGGGTCTTCGCCAACATGATCGTCCGCTTCTGTTTTCACCTTCTGGAGATGATTTCAAGTGATGTCTGATTATAATAGGATCTTGGACATTCGAGATCCTGGGGGTGGATTCAATACGAGAGTTGCTGTGCCGGGCTCGACTTGTGCTTCGGTTTTGGGCTCTCTTTAGCTCTTCTGGTCTTGCTTTGATCAAGCCAAGCTTGCTTTGTGGGGTTTCAAAACATATTTTAATAGTTTTTAAAATATATTATACATATTTAAAACATATAAGAGTTTAAAACATCTGTACAGGGTTGCCTGGAAGGCTCCTGGGTTTCCAGACTCAAAATGGCCCTTTGGGGCTGCTTTTATAAAACCAGGTTGATTCGAGAAATTCATGGGATTTCGGGGTGTTTACACCTACGTATCGAGGTGGTTCTGAATAACCAGTCTCTGGACAGGTGCCTAGTCGATGGGGGAGGAGGGCTCAACATCCTTCCACTTCATGTGGCATATCAAATTGGAGTCACCTTGACTTCTGTGAACCCAAGCCCCATCGTTATCACTGGATACGATGGGAATGCGTCTAGACCATTAGGATCGATCGAACTCCTGATGGAAACGGGAGGGATCACACACACGGGGGTGTTCCATGTCTTGGACATCCACCCCCATTATAACCTATTGCTGGGAAGGCCCTGGATACACAGTTTGTGCATTGTGCCATCCACCTTCCACAGGTGTGTCAAGATCCCTTTCAGGGACCAAGTCGTGGTGATCCTAGGTGAGAGTCACCCACAGCTTCAGGGGATCATAAACTCCCCTTGTTTGTCAAGCTCCCAGGCCCATGAGGCTAACCTGGGGCAGGCCATGATTGAGCCACCAAGGCTCGTATTAAACAACCCTAGGAAGGTTGTGTACGTGAAGGGGCCGCCCAAAGCAGGCCCCCTCCCGATCTTAACCCTTCTAGGAAGACCCAAGCATCCCTTATTTCCAAAACCCCTGGACAAAAGGCCATACGAGCACAATTTGGACGACAACAAGTTCCAGGACCACGATTTATACTCTACATTTTCAAAAAACAAAAAATCATGGAACATGTTGTTGAATATGGGCTACACGCCCTACAAATGTCTAGGGGCACAGAACCAGGGTCTCCTAGAGCCCATCCTTCCTAGGGCCAACCCAAGCCGATACGGGATCGGCTACACTCCCAAAATACAGCCAGAGCCACCCCCTTTGACCACCTGGGTCAAGGGTGCCCTGGAGCCTACCCTAGAAGAGACCTACGATTTAGACCTCCTATTCCCAGTCTAACCCGTAGTGTTTTCCCTTTGTAGGTATGATGGAAGATCCCTTTCAAAAAAATACAAAACATTTGGAAAACTTAAAATCAAAAAAATCGAAAAAGAGGAAAAACCAAAAACAATGGAAAAACAAAAACTCGAAAATAGAGTGCTTTGTATAGTTCCTAAGGTTCTTGTTTTACAAAAACCCAAACAAAATTGAAAATCTAGAAAATACCAAAAAGATTTTGTATATAGCTGCTCCTGGTAGGACTTTGGAAAAAGATTTCGAAAGGAACGTCGTCTGCATAGCTAGACCAAAAATTTTGAAATCAATTGAAAATCTCGAATACAAAACCAGGTCTTTTAAAAACCCACGCATCAAATTCCCTCGGGTCTACAACCCACGAGAATGATTGAAGCCCAGAAGTGGATCCCTTTAGGAAGATCCCACTTCTGAGCTCCCAGAATTTCATAAAATTCTCGATTTTGAAAGACCTTCCAATTCAGTAGGAGGAGATTTCGTAGAGGTGAACCTAGGGAATGATTCCAATCCCAAAACCATCAAAATAGGCGCATGCTTGCATGAACATGAAAGATCAGCATTCATTGCATTTCTACGAACCTATTTAGATGTGTTTGCATGGACGTATGAAGACATGTCGGGCATAGACCCTAGCATTGTCGAACATCGTCTTCCCTTAGATGCGGATGTGAAACCCATAAAGCAGAAGCTTAGGAAAATACACCCGAATGTACACACGCAAGTCAAAGAGGGTTTAGAAGATCTGTTAAAAGCCGGATTTATAAAACCCATTGCGTATTCTGATTGGTTGTCAAACATCATTGTAGTTCAAAAAACCAATGAGAAAATTCGAATATGCATCGATTTCAGAAACCTGAATAAAGCCACTCCAAAGGATAATTATCCTTTACCAAACATAGATTTGATAGTCGATAGTACTGCAAATCATGAAATATTTTCGTTTATGGATGGCTATTCAGGCCATAATCAAATCAAACTAAGTCCACGAGATCAGGGTAAGACCGCCTTCACCACCCCATGGGGCACGTACTGCTATACAGTCATGCCCTTTGGTTTGAAAAATGCCAACGCAACATACCAGAGAGCCATGACCACGATCTTCCATAATCAGATTCATGAGCTCGTAGAAGTGTATGTAGATGATCTCTTGGCGAAATCCAAAACCCAATGCACTCATATCGAATGTTTGCAAAAGATTTTCGAAAGGCTTAGGTTTTACAAAGTAAAGCTAAACCCTCAAAAATGTGTATTCGGGGTAGAATCTGGGAAGCTTCTGGGCTTTATGGTGAGCCAAAGGGGTATAGAAGTCGACCCCTCTAAGTGTCGAGCCATCATAGACATGGCTCTACCCTCCAATCTCACTCAAATTCGTAGCCTCCAGGGTCGATTACAATCCGTTCGCCGATTCATATCGAATCTGGCGACTAGATACGTAGCCCTCAACAAACTGTTGAGGAAGGGCACGAAATTCTTATGGGATAACGAATGCCAAAAGTCCTTCGAGAGAGTAAAGGCATACCTGGTTAATCCCCTTGTTTTGAATCCTCCAAAGCAAGGAAAACTGCTTTTACTCTACATCTCTATGCATGTGAATGCTTTAGGAGCTCAATACGAGGATGACACCCATAAGGAGTATGCCATCTACTATATTTCGAAAACTCTCTTGGCTTATGAACGAAATTATCAAGCCATGGAGAAGATGTGCTTGGCCCTAGTCTGGGCCTGCCAAAAATTTTGACACTACTTCCTAGATCATGAGATCTGGATAGTGTCCGAGCTTGATCCAATCAAGCACTTGTTCAAAAAACCCATTCTCACGGGTAAATTAGGCAAATGGCAACTCCTTCTAATGGAGTATGACCTAAAATACCATCACCAGATCTCCATTAAGGGGCAAGCCCTGGCAGATTACGAGGCTGAGTTCTCCTTAGAGGACTCGTATTCCACATTTGATGAAATGCCCGACGAAGGCATATTGCAAAACCATTTCCAAAACCACATTTTGGCAAACAATTTTGAAAACCAAGTGTGGAAGATGCACTTCGATGGGGCACGAAACCAATGAGGGGCTGGTGCTGGGGTCATCCTCATCTCCCCTGAAAAGGGCGAGATTCCCATAGCAATCCGCCTAGATTTCAAATATTCCAACAACGTAGCTGAGTATGAAGCACTCATACAAGGCTTAAGAATTTTGAAAACTCTAGGGGCATCATGCATCGAGGTCTTTGGAGATTCGCTCCTTGTTATAAACCAGGTTTTGAAAATTTGGCATGTACGTAACGAAAAACTGCTTCTATATCACGAGTTGGCCACTCGATTGGTTGAGTCCTTCCAATCGTGTAAACTCACACACGTAGGAAGAGAGGACAATGACATCGCCGATGCCCTCTCCTCCTTGGGTTCAGGCCTAATGGTCGATCCCATTTCAGGGACCTGGTCTTTAGAAATATGGCATGCGCCCAACCCATCCACACACAACTTGGATATTTGCCAAAATAACCCTGATTCTATTGAAAAACCCTGGTTTTACGACATCAAACAATTTCTAGAAAATGGGGGATTCACCGAGGATGCCACATCCAAAGATAAGGCATTCATCCGCAAGATTTCGACCCGATACATCATTCTAGGTGAGGTTCTATACAAAAAAAGTTTTACCGGCATCCTACTTAGGTGTATCGATCAAGAGGAGGCTAGGATAGTGATGCATGAATTCCACGATGGAGAATGTGGAGGTCATGTTATTGCCAACATGATGGCAATGAAAATACTTAGAGGGGGCTATTTTTGGTCCACCCTGAAAAAGGATTGTCACGATCATGTTAGGAAGTGTCATCCATGTCAAGTGCATGGGCACGCCATTCATATCCCATCATCTGCATTGCATTCCGTGGTCAGCCCCTGGCCATTCACCATGTGGGTGTTTGACATCGTAGGCCCAATATTTCCAAAAGCCTCGAATGGGCATCGATTCATTTTAGCAGCCACGGAGTATTTCTCCAAGTGGGTGGAAGCCATTTCCCTGACCAACGTACTGGGGCAACATGTGGTGGCTTTCATTAGGAGGAATATCTTGGCTCGATTTGGGGTTCCACAAGACCTTGTGTCTGATAATGGCACCCCATTCAAAAACGAGCGAATGGTTAAGTTGTGCAACACGTATGGCATAACTCACCACTTCTCTTCGCCCTACTACTCTCAAGGCAACGGCCAAGCCAAAGCCACAAACAAGACTCTCATTAGCATAATTGAGAAAACCTTGGAGAAGGGTAGGATGTGGCACGAGAAGCTGGATGAAGCCTTATGGGCTTATAGGACTTCCATCCGGACTCCCATGAATGCCACACCATTCGAATTGGTCTATGGCACAAACGCCATTCTTCCCATTCATACTCAACTGCATTCATTCCATACATCCATAGCACTCGACCTCCCCCTAGAGACGCTTCAGCATGCTAGGATGGCCGAACTAGATTTGCTAGATGAGAGGCGACTCCTTGCTATGGATCATGCTCGTGCATACCGGCAAAGGATAGCCCGACACTATGGCAAACACATAAGACCTCGCCACTTTGAAGTGGGGGATCTAGTCTTGAAAATCATCCACTATCGTGGCCCACATCCCCTTGGAAAGTGGCACCCCAAGTGAGATGGACCCTATGTTGTACGTGCAACCACCACGAACAACTCATATTGGTTGATCGATGTAGAAGGTAGGAATTTAGCAGATCCTATCAATATTCAATACTTAAAAAAGTATCATGTGTAGGATTTGTAGTAAATTCCCCATTTTCAAAAATTTTAGGGATAGCTGCCCTGAGACATGAAAATGAGGTGCAAAGGCAAAATCGTGTGACCTTGAGTGAGAATTCGCACTTGTGAAAAAGTGGAGTCTTCAAAATCGTGGTTACATTTCAAAATCCTTCTTCTTACAAAGAAAGGCCTAGTTCAATATAGCAAGATACTTGCAAGTAATACGTGCTATTTCTAAATAGGTTGATCTGGAATGGATCGAGTGTGAGCTTGGGATAAGTCCTCTCCTCTTCTCTTCTCCTTCCAAAAAGGAAAACAAAGGCCCAAATGAAGGGAATTTCCCATCCAAAATCTCTTTCCAAAAGAAAGAAACCAGAATTCAAAAGGAAAAATTGATTCTCTTGTGGAAAAAGAGGGATTAAAGAAAAAATACTCCCAAAGGGAGACCCTCTATGAAAAAAAGAAAAAAAGAGGCCAAAAAGCTCAAAAGGAGCAGTTCTCCGCCTTTTGTGCCTTAAACCACGAGACGCTTCAGAAGGGACTGTGGTATCTCTTTCCCATCCCTGGCTTATCCCAAGCTAAAGCATGGTTCATTTCGAGGAATCCTAAAGTAAAAATAGGATTTACTTACTTGAATTTCATCTTGTTTGAGAATTCGACGTTTCGAGTAAGATGTAGGAATTTGAAATATAGCTTGTTTTCATATAAAATCTCCGCCAGATAAGCGAGTGTCAAGACTCAAGCAAGGGCAAACACGAAGAGCTCGAGATCCTTAGGATTGAGACTCAAGATAGTTGTCCCTTTTGTAAATAAATTTGTAAATAAATTTTGAAAAATCAAACATCGAACAGCATAGGATCTGCTCACTTGGAGCAGCAGGCCTTGTAAGTCTCGAAAGTTCGACCATAGCTGGTCTCTATGAGGTCGCCACCCTTGGCACCACACCCATGTCATACACCTGCATTCCACGCATTGCACTTGCATAACCTGATCCCATTTTAGGACCAGAAACCTTTTGTATATCCCTTTGGCGTGATATCTCCTCCTACCAGGGTTTTAAAACTGAGATTTTGCTAAAGATTGGGACGATCCCATATTTTTCGTGGATAGATCTAGGGAGACATTGAAAGGGGTGTTTGTCATCTTTGCCCTTATCCAAATCAATTTGGACAAGGCCAAAGAGGGGCATCTGTAAACACCCCGAAATCCCACAAATTTCTCAAATAAAACCTGGTTTTGTAAAAGCAGCCCCAAAGGGCTATTTTGAGTTTGGAAACCCAGGAGCCTTCCAGGCAACCCTGTACATATGTTTTAAACTTTTATATGTTTTCCTGTACATATGTTTTAAACTTTTATATGTTTTAATTATGTATAATATGTTTTAAAAACTGTTAAAATATGTTTTGAAACCCCACAAAGCAAGCTTGGCTTGTTCAAATCAGGACTTGAAGAGCTAAAGAGAGCCTGGAACTAGAGCACATGTCGAGCCCGGCACAGCAACTCTCGTATTGAATCCACCCCCAGGACCTCGAACGTCCAAGACCCTGTTATTAACAAACATCACTAGAAATCATCTCCGGAAGGTGAAAACAGAAGCGGACGACCATGTTGGCGAAGACCCAACGCAAACGGAGTACTGATGCTGTCAGACCCCACACAAACTGTTCGTTTCGAACATAGCTGTAGACACAAAAAATCCTCGTCTCCAGGTTCTTAGGCCTGAAGCGAATCTTTTCGTGCTTACGTCGCTTTAAAAAAGGCGTGCCAGCTAGCTTTCTCAAACTAGCGAAGTGATTTTTGAAAATATCTGACTTTTGGGGCGACTGTGGACAAGTGGGTTCTTTTCGTCGCAGACTTTCTTGCACCGGCGCACAAGGGTCAGTCTGTACGCTTTAGGAAAACTCGATTTTACACAAACATGACTCTTTTTTGAAAACTTTGAAAGTGTTTTATCGATTGGTTTTGTCAAATTTGCAACTTTTATACATGGGATCTATGCGCTCCTATGTCTCTCGGGTTTTAGCCAATTTTGGCATGTAGTCGTGGGCATCCAGTGCTCGATTTAAGGTAAGTTCTACACGATTTTATCAATCTGGTTCGATGCAAGTATGCTCCCTATCTCGAGTGTGGCGGATATGCAATGCAAACTCACACAACTTGAATGGAAAACCCAGAATTTAAAGACATAGCAGAAGGGAAATAGCAGAAAGGGAAATATGGCTATATCTTAGATGCGAAAGGGAAAATATATATAGCTATATCTTAAGAGCGAGAAGGCTCAATGTGAGTGAGTGCTTTGAGTGTATAAATTGAAAGGGCAACTCACACGACTTGAACCTTAAAAACCCAACTGAAAGGGGAAATACGTATATATATGTAAGAGCGGAAAGGCTCAATGTGAGTGAGTGCTTTGAGTGTATAGAATGAAAGACAACTCACACGACTTGAACCTTAAAACCTAGCTGAATGTATATAAATAGAGCTATATCCTATGGGCTGTTGAGGCCCGTTTTGTGTGCAAAAAGGTGTGCAAATAAGAGCGGAAAGGCTCGAGTGTACGTGTGTGATGCGTGTTTCAAACCATAATATTACATCTCGGGGGGAGACTACTGTAAACACCCCGAAATCCCACGAATTCCTCGAAACAATCTGGTTTTGTAAAAGCAGCCCCAAAGGGCTATTTTGAGTCTGGAAACCCAGGAGCCTTCCAGGCAACCCTGTAAATATGTTTTGAACTCTATATTTTAAAAATATATAATATGGCTTTTAAAACCTTTTTAAAACATGTTTTAAAACCCTGAAGCAGCTTCGGCCTAATCCAGACAAGACCAGGAAAGCTAAGGAGAGCCCAGAACCGGAGCACATGTCAAGCCCGGCACAGCAACTCTCGTATCAAATCCACACTCCCAGGATCTCGAACGTCCAAGACCCTGTTATCATCGAAACTTTGTTTGAAGTCATCTCCGGAAGGCGAAAACAGAGGCGGACGATCATGTTGGCGAAGACCCAACGAAGACGGAGTACTGATTCTGTCAGACCCCGCACAAACCGTTCGTTTCAAACACAGCTCGAAGGAGTCAGAGTTCAGTTTGGATCGGATCTGGACCATATATATCCAGATCCCAATCCAAACCCATTGTATGGACTTAGATTTGGATTTGGATTCAAAAATCCAATCCAATATCCATATCCATGGCCCACATCACCTTCTCATAAATGGAGGTGGGGCCCACTTGAATTTCACGTGGGATTATGGGCATGAGAGAGAGTGGGGGTGGATAAGATCAAGTGTGTGTTGTAATTAAGCTTGACTTGTGTGTCAAGTTTGGGGTTAATCATGTGGGTTAGCCTAATTAAGTGGGTTTAAGCTTGTAATTAGCCAAAACCTAATCTAGGGTTGCACCAACATGATGTGGTTAAGGTCCATGGGCCATGCAAAGGGAGCACCTTCACCTAAACCTAACCAAAAACACCTAATCCTAGCCTTCCACCCTAATCCGGCCCTAATCTGAGCCTAATCACCTAACTCACTTCCCTAATCCTAGCCTAATCTCAACCTAATCACCTAACCCACTTCCCTAATCCTTCCCTAAACCTAGGTTAATTACCCTAAACCTAGCCTAATCCTAGCCTAATCACCTAACCTAGTGTAGACGCGCGAAAATCCCCGCCTCTTCGCCCCTTTCGTGGCTTTGAGTGGATCTTATCGTGCGTCTAAGGCCTATGTATACAAACAGGGCGTGCCAGCTAGCTTACTTAAGCTAGCGAAGATATATTTAACACTGACTTCTAAACGTGGCGACTGTGAGCAAGTGAGCTCTTGTCGTCGCAGACCTTCTTGCACCGATGCGCAAGGGTCAGTCTGTACGCTTTTGCAAAAAATCGAGTTTTTGGGGAGAAAGTCTACGAAACGGTTCGAGGTGTCTATTTCGGGTCTTTAAAATGCGATTGCATGTTTTAGATCACGTGGATTTGCACGTGCCTAAGTCTTTTCTTTTATCCCTTTTTGGGTCGCCTAGTTTGTGTGTTATGAACACTCCACTACATGGGCGAATTCGAGCGGGGGTTGCTTCGATGCAATATGCGTCCTACCTCGTGGTATGGCGTAGATGCAATGCAAACTCACGCTACTCCAAAGGGAAAACCCGAAATGTTAAAGACAATGCTGAAGGGAAATAACAGAAGGGAAATAACCGAAGGGAAATAACCGAAGGGAGATACGTATATATCTTATGTATATGAGCCCTTACTCGGGTCTTGCAAATAAGAGCGAAGGCTCAATGTGGGTGCGTGTTTTGAATTGAAAGACTTACACACACGACATGAAATGAAACCCAAATATAAATTGCAGTATGCCTTGACTAAGGTCTTGGGAGTAAGAGCGAAAGCTCAATGTGTGTGAGTGTAGAATTGAAGTACTACGCACACGACATAAATGAAACCCAAATATAACTGCAATAAGGCCTTTACTAAGGTCTTGGGAGTAAGAGCGAAGGCTCAATGTGTGTGAGAGTGTTTAAATTGAAAGACTTACTCACACGACATGAAATGAAACCCAAATAGTATAGGTCGGCCCTTACTTGGGTCTTTCAAATAAGAGCGAAAGCTCAATGTGTGTGAGAGTGTTCAAATTGAAAGACTTACTCACACGACATGAAATGAAACCCAAATAGTATAGGTCGGCCCTTACTTGGGTCTTTCAAATAAGAGCGAAAGCTCAATGTGTGTGAGAGTGTTCAAATTGAAAGACTTACTCACACGACATGAAATGAAACCCAAATAGTATAGGTCGGCCCTTACTTGGGTCTTTCAAATAAGAGCGAAAGCTCAATGTGTGTGAGAGTGTTCAAATTGAAAGACAACGCACCCAACTTAAACAAAAACCCTTCGGAAATGAAATATATACGTACACTTATATATTAGGGGCTGATTAGGCCCGTGTGTGTTCAAAATTGTGCACGACTAAGAGAGTGCACGTGTGTGGTTGTGCCAAGCCACGTTATTACAAGCGGGGGGAGACTATGCTCCGTTATTACAACCCCGTATCAAATTGAATTTCAAACAAGTGTATGACTAAAGACCGAGTTTAGACACTTACGAGTAGCTGGTCCGTAGTGGTCTTGCTTGAGCGTGGACTTGGCTTTGGGCTGCAAACGGGAGCTCCGCGAAGGTATGTGCTCAAGGGTGCTGGCCGGCTGCAAATGGGGCGCGGGATAGACGACTCGAAAGGGGGCCGGTAGCAAGTAGGTGGCGCCTCCAAGTAGGGAGTTTAGAGTGGCTGAATAAGTGGGTCTTAGGGTCACTAGGCAAGTTAGGTACTTAGGGAAATTGGACCTAAAAGGTGAGCTAGTGGGAAGGCCAAAGAGGACGCCTAGGGGGGTTGGCCGGATGGGAAATGGTGGCTAAGTAGTGGCCAGCCACTTGGGTTATCCTAGGTTCGGCTAGGCTTAGGTGGTGGCGGCAAAGAGGCTGAGCTGAGGGGAAGATGGGTGGCTAAGAGTGGAGAGGTGGTAGAGAGTGGCTTTGAGGGAGTTAGGGGGACTTACCGAATGGGGAGGAGTGGCGGATGGAGTGGGAGAATGGCGGGTAGGTGGCTGTCGGCTGGTGGAGTTGGGAAGATATGGTGGCGTCCGGCTGGGGGGGCAGTGGTGGTGGACGGAAGAGGGAAGGTGGCGGAGCAGGTGGCGGCTGGTGGAGGAGCTGGAGCTGTTGGGGAGTGGTCACGGCTGAAATGGGAGAAGGAGAGGGCCCGGCTGGGAGTGGAGAGTGGTTCCCACTTGGAAAACCCGCCCACAATGAGGGGGGTTTAAATAGGGGATGGGTAGGTCGGTTAGGGCTGGGTTGTGGGTAGTGGTTAGGTGGTTTAGGTAGGGTAGTATGTAGATAAGGTGGGCTGGATGGGGTTGGGCCAGATATTTTAAAACTAGGGGTTTGGGAAAATCGTGGGCTAAGGGTGGTTTAGGGGTTTAGGGCTAGGTTAGGTGGTTGGGTTTTAGGGTGAGGTTTAGTGAGCTAGGTTAGGTGGTTTAGGCTAGGTTTAGGCTAGGATTAGGGAAATTAATCTAGGTTTAGGGAAGGATTAGGGGAGTGGGTTAGGTGATTAGGTTGGGATTAGGCCGGGATTAGGGAAGTGGGTTAGGTGATTAGGTTCAGATTAGGGGTGGATTAGGGGTTTAGGCTAGGTTTAGGCATTTTTGGCTAGGTTTAGGTGAAGGAGCTCCCTTAGCATGGCCCCTAGACCTTGATCACCCCATGTTGGTGCAGCCCTAGGTTAGGTTTTAGCTAATTACAAGCTTAAACCCACTCAATTAGGCTAACCCACATGATTAACCCAAACTTGACACACAAGTCAAGCTTAATACAACACTCTTGATATTTTTCAACCCCACTCTCTCTCATGCCCAATATCCCACGTGAATTTCAAGTGGGCCCCACCTCCATTTATGAGAAGGTGATGTGGGCCATGGATATGGATATTGGATTGGATCTTTGGATCCAAATCCAAATCCAAGTCTACATATGGGTTTGGATTGGAATCTGGATATATATGGTCCAGATCCAATCCAAACTGAACTCTGACTCCTTCGAGCTGGGTTCGAAACGGACGATTCGTGCGGGGCCTGACAGCATCAGTACTCCGTCTGCGTTGGGTCTTCGCCAACATGGTCGTCCGCCTCCGTTTCTGCCTTCCGGAGATGACTTCAAATGATATTTTGGTAAGAACAGGGTCTTGGACGTTCGAGATCCTGGGGTGTGAATCAGATACAAGAGTTGTTGCGCCGGGCTCGACAGGTGCTCCGGTTCCGGGCTCTTCTTGGCTCTCCTGGTCCTGTCTTGATCGGGCTAAGCCACTTTGGGGTTTCAAAACATGTTTTAAAAGGATTTTCAAAAGCTATATCATATGTTTTTGAAAGATAAAGTTTAAAACATATACACAGGGTTTGTTTGGAAGGCTCCTGGGTTTCCAAACTCAAAAATGGCCCTTTGGGGCTGCTTGTATAAAACCAGATTTGTTTAAGAAATTCGTGGGATTTCGGGGTGTTTACACCTAGCTCACTAAACCTCACCCTAGAACCAACCCACCTAACTAAACCTCTAAACCACCCCTAGCCCACAACCTACCCAAACCACTTGTATCTAAAATATCTGGCCCTACCCTTTCCAGCCCACCTTATCATCATACCACCCTACCTAAACCACCTAACCACTACCCCAAACCCAGCCCTAACCGACCTAACCCAGCCCTATATAAACCCCCCCCCCTTGGGGGCAGGTTTCATCACCTAGCAGCCCACCCATTCCCAGCCGGGTCCTCCACTTCCGCCTGCTCCACCTGCTCCACCTGCTCCACATCCCACCACCACCTGCTCCACATCCCGCCACCACCTACACCACTACCTTCCAGCCGAACGCCACCACCACCGCCACCATCATCCGGCTGATTCCCTTCCACCCGCCACCATTTCTTCACCCGGTAAGTCCCCTACATCCTACCTTACTACTTCTTCACTCCCTCTCCACTCTCAGTCACCTAATCCACTCCCCTATCACCCTAACACTAGCCCTTCCACTTGCTGCCACCCTTCTCACTCAGCCGAACCCATAGCTCCCTAACTACCCGCCACCACCTAGACCTTTTAGCTCCATTCGGCCACCCTATCCGACTCCCTAAAACCTGCCCATATCATCCCAATACACCTACCATACCCACTACCACCTGACCCCATCTCCTAGCTAGTTCCCTTCCCTTACACCACTCTTAGCCACCCCAACAATCCACCACCACCGAACTCCCCCAGTCGGCCACTCCAACCGACTGTCGCCCCTTCACTCGGCCAGCAACCCGTCAACCTTAGGTGCCCCATTAGGTCTTCCTTTGAGCTTCCCTTAGTGCCATACTCCCTTAGTGACCCTACTTAGGTCCTTTAACCCAACACACCAAAAACAGCCCTTTGCTAGCAGCCGGCCACCTTCAAGGCGCCTCTTCCGCGCGCCAAGGACACTCGGCCAGCACCTCTTGCCGTTCAACCTCGCGGAGCTCCCTTTTGCAGCCCAAGGTGAAGGCCAAGCCCACGCTCAAGCAAGGCATCTTCGGACCAGCTATTAGTAAGTGCCTAACTTGGTCTTTAGTTGTATACTTGCTTGAGATTCAATTCGATACGGGGTTGTAATAACGGAGCATAGTCTCCCCCCGCTTGTAATAACGTGGTTTGGCACACCCACACACGTGCACTCTCTTAGTTGCACACGATTTTGAACACACACGGGCCTAATCAGCCCCTAATACATAAATATATACATATACTTTAATTTTGTAGGGTTTTGCTTAAGTTGGGTGTGTTGTCTTTCAATTCAAGCACTCACACACATTGAGCCTTCGCTCTTATTTGAAAGACCCAAGTAAGGGCCGACCTATACTATTTGGGTTTTCATTTCATGTCGTGTGTGTAAGTCTTTCAATTCAAGCACTCACACACATTGAGCCTTCGCTCTTATTTGAAAGCCGTGTTATACTATTTGGGTTTAATTTCATGTTGTGTGTGTAGTACTTCAATTCAAGCACTCACACACATTGAGCTTTTGCTCTTATTCCCAAGACCTTAGTCAAGGCCATACTGCAAGTTATATTTGGGTTTAATTTCATGTCGTGTGTGTAAGTCTTTCAATTCAAGCACGCACCCACATTGAGCCTTCGCCCTTATTTGCAAGACCCGAGTAAGGGCCCATATACATACTCTATATACATATCTCCCTTCGGCATTTACATTACAAGTCATTTCCCTTCGGTTATTTCCCTTCGGTTATTTCCCTTTGGCATTGTCTTTACATTCGTGTTTTCCCTTTGGAGTAGCGTCAGTTTGCATTGCATTTACGCCATACCACGAGGTAGGACGCATATTGCATCAAAGCAAGCCCCGCTCAAATTCGCCCATGTAGTGGAGTGTTCATAACACACAAACTAGGTGGCCCATAAAGGGATAAAAGGAAAGACTTAGGCATGTGCAAATCCACGTGATCTAAAATCTGCAATCGTATCTAAAAGACCCGAATTAGACACCTCGAACCGCTTCGTAGGCTTTCTATACCCAAAAACTCGATTTTTCAAAGCATACAGACTGACCCTTGCGCATCGGTGCAAGAAGGTCTGCGACGACAAAAGCTCACTTGCTCACAGTCGCCACGATTAGAAGTCAGTTTAAAATATATCTTCGCTAGCTTAGGTAAGCTAGCTGGCACGCCCTGTTTATATAAATAGGCCTTAGACCCACGAGAGGATCCACTCCAAGCCCAGAAAAGGCGGGGAGGCGTGGGGATTTTCGCGCGTCTACAGAGATTGGCACACCCGGTGGGACGTGAGCCTTTCAAAAGTCGAGTTTTAAAGATTAAAAGTTTGCAAAAATTTTGTTAAAAAGGTGTTAGATTTAACTTGTTTTCTTTGCTTGTACTTAGGACATTTTGAAAAGCTTGAAAAGCATGTCAAAATCCAATCCAAGTGAAGTGTCGAGCCAAGGCTCATGCGCATCAAGTTCTCACTCTAGGAGGATTTTCAAAAACAAAATAAAACTAGATGAGATTGAGGACCTGAGAAGGGAGTTTGAGGCCAAAATCGATGCTCTCAGCCAAGAGGCTGAAGTAGGCGATTCATGTTCATCGAACGGTGAACAAAGGCCTAAGAAAAAAACTGAAAAACCTCGCAAGCACAAAGAGGCCTCCGTAATGGAAGGCAACCAATACCATGAGTCCTTCACACAAAAGGATCGTAAAGCCCTACAGCAGTTGCTAAAAGGGTAGAATAAAGAGAAAAGAAGCTACGCCCTGTCTGATTTCCTTCCTATGGATTACGAAACAGACAGTGACGATGAAATACCGAACTTCCATCGGTATGATGGCTTGGGAGACCTTAGGTCTCACTTGCAGCTTTTCTCACGTCGAGCCCATAAGAAGAAAAAGGACTCGATGAAATGGGTGTATTGGTTCCCTTTATCCCTTAAAGGCACAGCTACCAAATGGTTGGCTTCCTATGACTTAAGCCAGTTCGCTACTTTTGAAGAGTTAGTGAACTGCTTCATGCAAAGATTTGCACACAACGTAGAAGTCACGCCGACTCTGAATACCTTAAGGGATACAAAGCAAGGCATGAACGAAGACGTACATGCCTTCATTATAATGTCAATTCAAAAATCGATGGGTTACATTTAAAAAGTCTTCATCTTACAAAGGAAGGCCTTGTTCAATATAGCAAAATATTTGCAAGTAGTACCTGCTATTTCAAAATAGGTTGATCTAGGATGAATCGAGTAAATCATTGGGATAAGTCTTTCCCCTCTTCTTTTCTCCTCCCCAAAAGGAAAATTTGGCAAAAAGCAAAAACATGGGAAATCCCTCCAAAAGTCTTTTTCCAAAGGAAAGCATAATTATGAAAAGAAAGAAAAATCGTTCTTCGATTGAAAAAAAAAAGAGGGAAACAAAAAGAAAATCCTCCCAAAGGGAGGCCCTATATGAGAGAAAAAGAAAAAATTGTCAAAATGCTCAAAAGAGCAAAATTTTCTACCTCTTTGCCTCAAACCACAGGACACTTCAGAAGGGACCATGGTAACTCTTTCTCCTATCCCTATGATTTATCCCAAGTGAAGAAAGATTCATTTCAAAGAGTCCTAAAGTAAAAATAGGATCTGCTTACTTGAATCTCATTTTGTTTGAGAATTAGACGTTGTTGGGTAAGGCATAGAAATTTTGAAATGCTTCCTGATTTCCTTATAAAACCTCCGCTTGAGTAGCGAGTGTTAAGACTCAAGTGAAGGGAAATGCAAGAAGCTGAAAATCCTTGTGATTGAAGCTAAAAGGGTTTTTCCTCTTTCAAAATCGAATTGAGAAAAACCCCGAGCATCGAGCAGCATAAGACCAGCTCACTTGGTGCACCCGGTCTTCATAAGCCTCCCAAGCTCGATCAATGCATAATTCAGGTCTCTAGAAAATCATTTTTCTAGCATATCATCCATGTCATTCACTCATATGTGCACACATAGTCGTCAAATGCATGATCCCAATTAGGACTAGAACCACATTAGGAAAAGTCTCCTTTGGCGAAAATCCCCTCTTATAGGGCATAAGGAAAAAGTTTTTTCTCTGAAAACTAGGACGATCCATATTCTCGAGGATAAATCTAGGGAGACAGCAAAAAGGGGTATTATCTTCTTTGCCATTATCCAAATAAATTTGGATAATGCCAAAGAGGGGCATCTGTAAACACCCCAAAATAAGATTATTTTCAAACAAAATATCTAGTTTTCAAAAACCATTCTCAAACAAATTTTGAACTTTCAAAACCCCGGAGTTGCAAAGTTTTAAACTTTTGTCTAAAAATCCTTCAAATTAAAGGTTCTTAGACCTAGGCCAAAACCAAAATTTTATGAAGCAGCTGAAACAATGAGGTGAAGCCTGATAAAAAAGTAGCTCCAAAATAGGTCAAAAAGCAAAAATTAAGCCCGGTCGGATGAAAACAAGGCTGAAAAGCAAAATGAGCATCTAGGCTAGAAGCATACTTCAGCCCGGAATGAGAAATACGAAGCCAAAGTACCGATAAAGCTGTCAGAAATGAAACCCAAAGCCTAAAAAATCAAGAATCAGACAAAACAGAGTCCGAAAGGTGAGAAGATGGTCGGATAAGAAGACTGGGAAAAACCCAGCCCAAAACGGAGCATTGAGGAAGCTAGGGCCCGTTCAAAACCGCCCGTCTCAAAACACCGAGAAGGACTGAAGAAAGGAGATTTTGGATTGGATCTGGACATAAATATCCAGATCCAAACCCAAATAGTGTTTGGATCAGATTTGGATCTCAAAATCTAAATCCAAGATACAAACCCAAGACACACCCCTTGGCCTATAAATAAGACCCAGGGGGGGGTGAAAAAGTTCATGTGAACTTGCTTGGGAACCTTGGAAAGAGAGAGAGAGAGAGTGGATGCAAAAGTCAACATTGGTGGGCTTTAGCCATGTGGGTTCAACCAAGGGTGAGGTGGGTTCAAGCCTTCTGACCTTGACCTAGCCTAGGGTTGCAACAAGGGGGAGTTGATCAAGATGTAGGCTGCAACCATAGAGGCTCGAGGTGGACCTAGCGTGGGCTGCCCAAGGTGGACCGGCTGCAAGGTGAGCCCCTAAACCTAACCCTAACCTAGCCACTACACTTAACCCTAACCTAGCCAAAACCACCCCACTTAACCCAACCACCCTACCACCGACTCCACCCATAACCCATCAACCGACTCCACTCAGCCATCACCGACTCCACCCTAACTAGCCCTAAACTGACTCCACCTAACTAGCCACAAACTACCCTAAACCGACCTCACCTAAAACCCTAACTAGCCCTAAACTGACTCCACCTAAACCACCCTAAACTGACCTCACCTAGCACCTAACCCAACCACCCTACCACCGACTCCACTTGACCTAGCCCCTCACCATTAACCTAACCAAACCTAACCCATAAACCACCTAAACCTACCATCGACTCCCCCGGCCTGCACCCTAGCTGCACCTCACCTGTGCTCCGGCCTGCACCACTACTTGCATCCCATCTACGCCCCAGTCGCGCCCCTGCCGCGCCTCACCTACGCCCCGACCTGCACCCTAGCAGCGCCTTTGCCGCGCCTCACCTCACATGCGCCCCAGCCTACACCCCAACAGCGCCCTTGTCGTGCCTCACCTCGGCCTGCACCTCAGCAGCACCCTTGCCGCGCCTCACCCTTGTCGCAGCCCAGTTGCGCCCCACCTATATCCCGCACCCTAAATCAGTCGAGTGCACCTAGCACTCGGCCAAGACGTGTGGGTCGTACACCAACCTTGACAACCCACCCAACCGGCCCACCCTTGGCTAGCCTAGCTCATTCCCATCTTCCTAAACCAAAACCTAGATCTAGCTAAGACTTGACCAACCTAACCCCTTGGCCGAACCCAGCCAATACTAAGCCCAAACCCACTTGGCTACTGTAAACACCCCGAAATCTCACGAACTTCTCAAATCAACCTGGTTTTGTAAAAACAGCCACAAAGGGCTATTTTGAGTCTGGAAACCCAGGAGCCTTCCAGACTAACCCTGTACATATGTTTAAACTGTATATGCTTTAAAATATGTATAATATGCTTTTAAAACTTTTTAAAACACATTTTGAAACCCCACGAAGCGGCTTGGCATAGTGAAAGCAGGACCAGAAGAGCCAAAGAGAGCCCGGAACCGGAGCACATGTCGAGCCTGGCACAGCAACTCTCGTGTTAGATCCACCCCCAGGATCTCGAACGTCCAAGTCCCTGTTATCAGCAAAAATCATGAGAAATCATCTCCGGAAGGTGAAAATAGAAGCGGACGACCATGTTGGCGAAGACCCAACGCAGACGGAGTACTGATGCTGTCAGACCCCGCACAAACCGTTCGTTTCGAACATACCCTGAAGGAGTCAGAATTCAATTTGGATTGGATCTGGACCATATATATCCAGATCCCAATCCAAACGTATGTGTCGATTTGGATTTGGATTTGGATCCAGAGATCCAATCCAATATCCACATCCATGGCCCACATCACCTTCTCATAAATGGAGGTGGGGCTCACTTGAAATTCACGTGGGATTATGGGCATGAGAGAGAATGGGGAGGATAAGCATGAGGGGAATTGTATTAAGCTTGACTTGTGTGTCAAGTTGGGATTAATCATGCGGGTTAGCCTAATTAGTGTGGGTTTAAGCTTGTATGAGCCAAAACCTAACCTAGGGCTGCACCAACATGATGCAATGAAGTCTATGGGTTATGCAAAGGGAGCTCCCTAACCCAATCCTAAGCCAAAACCCCTAATCCTAGCCTTTTACCCTAATCCCGGCCTAATCCTAGCCTAATCACCTAACCCACTTCCCTAATCCCAGCCTAATCCCAACCTAATCACCTAACCCACTTCCCTAATCCTTCCCTAAACCTAGCCTAATTCCCTTAATCCTAACCTAATCCTAGCCTAAACACCTAATCCACCTCACTAAACCTCACCCCAAAACCAACCCACCTAGCTAAGCCCTAAACCACTAAACCACCCCACCTAAAACCTAGCACACCATATCCCTAAAACCCCCTAAAACAAAATATCTGGCCCCCCCTCAAAACCAGCCCACCTTATCACCACACCACCACCACCTAAACCACCAAACCGCCCTCTCAAAACCAGCCCCAACCGCCCCTTTGAAACCTATAAAAAACCCCCCCTAGTGGGCGGGTTTTTCAACTCTTCCAGCCAGCACTTGGGTCAGCCGAGCCCTCTCTCTCACCTTGCTCTTCTCCCACCTACACCACAACCACTTCTTGGCCAGCTCCCTTCCACGCCACCACCACCTCCCAGCCTACATCCCTTCCAAGCCATCACAGTCGCCCGGCCACACCACCACCACCACTCCTTCCACCCGACTGCCCTCCTTCCACACACTGACCTCCCTCACCCATCAGGTTAGTACACTCCCCTAATTCCACCTTCTCTTCTCTCCCCGTCCACTCTCAGCCACCCCATAGCACCTTACCTTAGCCTAGTTCCCACTCCATTCAGTCGGCCACCACCTAACCGCCACCTTTCAACCACACCCAACCGCACCACCCGCTTCCCTACTTTCCCCTTAGTGACACCCCAGCCACCTTACCTTGCTCCCTAGGACCTGCCCTTCCTCTCCTTAGTCACCCCTTAGCTCCACCTTCCATAGCACCCTAGCTAGCTCCCTCGCCATTCCCAAATACCCCTAGCTACCCCAGCCGGCCACCACTTAAACCGCCCCTAGTTGGCCAGCCACAGCCGACTGTACCCAAGCCACCGGGCCAGTTATACCCTTTTACTTAAACCACCCCCTAGTCACCCCTTAGCTCCACCTTCCATAGAGCCTTCTCTATGCCTTAGTGACCCTCCCTAAACACCTCAGTCCGAGGCACCACAGCAGCACCATCCCATTCAGCCGGCAAGTCCCCAAGGCACCACACCCATGCTCCTTTGTCACCCGACCACACACCCTTGCCGTGCCATTCCGAGGAGCTCCCTCTTGCAGCCCAAGGCGATGCCCAAGCCAAAGCTCAAGCAAGTCACCTCCGGACCAGCTATAAGTAAGTGCCTAACTCGGTCCTCATTTGTAGACTTGCTTAAGTTAAATTAAATTTGATACGGGGTTGTAATAACGGAGCATTGTCTCCCCCCACTTGTAATAACGTGGCTTGGCACACCCACACACACGTGCACTTGAGCCTACCTCGCTCTTAGTTGTGCACAATTTTGAACACACACGGGCCTAATCAGCCCTTAAGATATAAGTTTATTTATATACTTTAAGTTGCGTGGGGTTTTGCTTAAGTTGCGTGGGGTTTTGCTTATTTGCAAGACCCAAGTAAGGGCCGTGTTATACTTTCCTTGGGTTTAATTTCATGTCGTGTGTGTAGTATTTCAATTATACACTCACACACATTGAGCTTTCGCTCTTATTCCGAAGACCTTAGTTAAGGCCATCCATAAACACCCCGAAATCCCACGAATTCCTCAAAACAAATCTGGTTTTGTAAAAGCAGCCCAAAGGGCCATTTTGAGTCTGGAAACCCAGGAGCCTTCCAGATAACCCTGTACATATGTTTTGAACTCTGTATTTCAAAAATATATAATATTGCTTTAAAAACCTTTTTAAAACATGTTTTGAAACCCCGAAACAGCTTGGCCTGATCAAGACAGGACCAGAAAAGCCAAAGAGAGCCCGGAACCGGAACACATGTCAAGCCCGGCACAGCAACTCTCATATCAAATTCATCCCCAGGATCTCGAACGTCCAAGACCCTGTTATCATCAAAACATCATTTGAAGTCATCTCCGGAAGGCGAAAACAGAGGCGGACGATCATGTTGGCGAAGACCCAATGGAGACGGAGTGCTGATGCTGTCAGGCCCTGCACAAACCGTTCGTTTCGAACACAGCTCGAAGTAGTCAGAATTCAGTTTGGATTGGATCTAGACCATATATATCCAGATCCCAATCCAAACCCATGTGTGGACTTGGATTTAGATTTGGATCCAGAGATCCAATCCAATATCCATATCCATGGCCCACATCACCTTCTCATAAATGGAGGTGGGGCCCACTTGAATTTCACGTGGGATTATGGGCATGAGAGAGAGTGGGGGAGGATAAGATCAAGTGTGTGTTGTAATTAAGCTTGACTTGTGTGTCAAGTTTGGGGTTAATCATGTGGGTTAGCCTAATTAAGTGGGTTTAAGCTTGTAATTAGCCAAAACCTAACCTAGGGCTGCACCAACATGATATGATTAGGGTCTATGGGCCATGCAAAGGGGGCTCCTTCACCTAAACCTAACCAAAAACACCTAATCCTAGCCTTCTACCCTAATCCGGTCCTAATCCTAACCTAATCACCTAACCCACTTCCCTAATCCCAGCCTAATCCCAACCTAATCACCTAACCCACTTCCCTAATCCTTCCCTAAACCTAGGTTAATTTCCCTAAACCTAACCTAATCCTAGCCTAATCACCTAAGCTACCTCACTAAACCTCACCCTAAAACCAACCCACCTAGCTAAACCCTAAACCTCTAAACCACCCCTAGCACACAACCTACCCAAACCCCTTGTATTTAAAATATTTGGCCCTACCCTAATACCAGCCCACCTTACCACCATACCACCACCCCTAGACCACCTAACCACTACCCTAATACCAGCCCCAACCGCCTCTTGCAGCCCTATATAAACCCCCCCCTTTGGGGCGGGTTTTTCCCATCTCCAAGCTCCAAGGGTCCTATCTCGGGTCCCCCATTCCCAACCGATCACCTCTTCTCCACTTCCACTTGCTCCACAGCCAACCTCCGCTTGCACCACCGCCAGCCACCACCGTGCACCACCTGCTCCACCACTCCCCATCCATCCGTCGCCATCCCCTTCATCCGGCCGAACCAGCCGGTCCCCCACATCCGGCTGCCCCCTCAACCACCCACCGCCTCTTCACTCGGTTAGTACCCTACACTCCACCTTACTCCTTCTCCACTCCCTCTCCACTCTCGGCCACCTAACCCACTATCATATCACCCTAATACCAGCCACTTGCCGCCACCATTCCCACTCGGCCAGGCCATAACCACCCTAACTACCCGCCACTACCTAGACACCCTTCTTTCGGCCAGCCACCCGCCAACCTTAGGTGCTCCATTAGACCTTCCCTTAGGCTCCCCTTTAGTGCCATACTCCCCAACACTACACTCTCCCTAGTGACCTTACTTAGGCTCCTTTAGCCCAACACACCAAAACCAGCCCATCCTTAGTAGCCGGCCATCTTCAAGGCACCTCTTCCGCGCACCAAAGACATCCGGCCAGCACCTCCCCTTGCCGTTCAACCTCGCGGAGCTCCCTTTGGCAGCCCAAGGCGAAGGCCAAGCCCACGCTCAAGCAAGGCATCTTCGGACCAGCTATAAGTAAGTGCCTAACTCGGTCCTTAGTTGTATACTTGCTTAAGATTCAATTCGATACGGGGTTGTAATAACGGGGCATAGTCTCCCCCCGCTTGTAATAATGTGGCTTGGCACACCCACACACACGTGCACTCTCTTAATTGTGTACGATTTTGAACACACACGGGCCTAATCAGCCCCTAATACATAAATATATATATATATATACTTTAATTTTCGTAGGGTTTTGCTTAAGTTGGGTGTGTTGTCTTTCAATTCAAGCACTCACACACATTGAGCCTTCGCTCTAATTTGAAAGACCCAAGTAAGGGCCGAGCTATACTATTTGGGTTTTCATTTCATGTCGTGTGTGTAAGTCTTTCAATTCAAGCACTCACACACATTGAGCCTTCGCTCTTATTTGAAAGACCCAAGTAAGGGCCGAGCTATACTATTTGGGTTTTCATTTCATGTCGTGTGTGTAAGTCTTTCAATTCAAGCACTCACATACATTGAGCCTTCGCTCTTATTTGAAAGACCCAAGTAAGGGCCGAGCTATACTATTTGGGTTTTCATTTCATGTCGTGTGTATAAGTCTTTCAATTCAAGCACTCACACACATTAAGCCTTCGCTCTTATTTGAAAGACCCAAGTAAGGGTCGTGTTATACTATTTGGGTTTAATTTCATGTTGTGTGCGTAGTACTTCAATTCAAGCACTCACACACATTGAGCATTCGCTCTTATTCCCAAGACCTTAATCAAGGCCATACTGCAAGTTATATTTGGGTTTCATTTCATGTCGTGTGTGTAAGTCTTTCAATTCAAGCACGCACCCACATTGAGCCTTCGCGCTTATTTGCAAGACCCAAGTAAGGGCACGTATATACCCTATATACATATCTCCCTTCGGCATTTACATTACAAGTCATTTCCCTTCGGTTATTTCCCTTCAGTTATTTTCCTTCGGCATTGTCTTTACATTCGGGTTTTCCCTTTGGAGTAGCATGAGTTTGCATCGCATCTACGCCATACCACGAGGTAGGACACATATTGCATCGAAGCAAGCCCCGTACTCCCACTCAAATTCGCCCATGTAGTGGAGTGTTCATAACACACAAACTAGGTGGCCCATAAAGGGATAAAAAGAAAGACTTAGGCACGTGCAAATCCACGTGATCTAAAATCTGCAATCATATCTAAAAGACCCGAATTAAACATCTCGAACCGCTTCGTAGGCTTTCTATACCCTAAAAACTCGATTTTTAAAGCGTACAGATTGACCCTTGCGCATCGGTGCAAGAAGGTCTGCGACGACAAGAGCTCACTTGCTCACAGTCACCACGATTAGAAGTCAGCTTAAAATATATCTTCGCTAGCTTAGGTAAGCTAGCTGGCACGCCCTGTTTATATAAATACGCCTTAGACACACGAGAGGATCCGCTTAAAGCCCTAAAAAGGCGAGAGGCGAGGATTTTCGCGCGTCTACACCATATTGCAATTTATATTTGGGTTTAATTTCATGTTGTGTGCGTAGTACTTCAATTCTCGCACTCCCACACATTGAGCTTTCGCTCTTACTCCCAAGACCTTAGTTAAGGCCATATTGCAATTTATATTTGGGTTTCATTTAAAGTTGTGTGTGTTGTCTTTACATTTTCACATGCACACACATTGAGCCTTCGCTCTTACTTCCAAGACCCAAGTAAGGGCCCATATATATTATATACGTATTTCCCTTTTGGCTATGTCTTTTAGATTTGGGTTTTAAGGTTCAGCAGTGTGCGTAGTCTTTACATATATACACGGCACACACTTGCACTATTGAGCCTTTCCGCTCTTAAGATATAGCCATATTTCCCTTTTGCAATTTCCCTTCGGCAATTTACATTACAAGTCATTTCCCTTCGACAAATTTACATTACAAGTCATTTCCCTTCGGCATTGTCTTTTAAATTCGGGTTTTCCCTTTGGAGTTGCGTGAGTTTGCATTGCATATACGCCATACCACGAGTTAGGATGCATATTACATCAAAGCAAAACCCCATACTCCTGCTCAAAAGTCGCCCCGCTTAGGCTGAGTGTTCATAACACACACCTAGTTGGCCCAAAAAGGGTTAAAAAGAAAGACTTAGGCATGTGCAAATCCACGTGAAATAAAATCTGAAAATCATACCAAAAACAACCCGAATCAAACACATCAAACACGTTTTCGTAGGTTCTTATATCCCAAAACTCGATTTTAAAAGCGTACAGACTGACCCTTGTGCATCGGTGCATGAAGGTCTGCGACGACAAGAGCTTGCTTGCTCACAGTCGCCACGTTAGGAGTCGGGTTTAAAAATTTCTCTTCGCTAGCTTAAGTAAGCTAGCTGGCACGCCCTTTTGCTTAATTAGGACTTAGGCACACGAAAAGGTTCGCTTCAGGCCTAAGAACCAGGAGCAGGAATTTTTTGCGTCTACAGTTATTTGGCACGACCGGTGGGACGTGAGTCTTTTTAAATCGAGTCAGTCTAGGAACCTTGCGAAAATATTTTCAAAAGGTGTTGTTTTTAACCTTTTTTTTCTTACTTGTACTTAGGAATTTTGAAAAGCTTGAAAGCATGTCAAAATCCAACCCAAGTGAAGTGTCGAGCCAAGGCTCATGCACATCAAGTTCTCACTCTAGGAGGATTTTGAAAAATAAGATCAAACTAGACAAGATAGAGGACTTGAGAAAGGAATTCGAGGCCAAAATCGATGCTCTCAGCCAAGAGGCTGAAGTAGGCGATTCATGTTCATCGAATGGTGAACAAAGGGCCAAGAAAAAAACTGAAAAACCTCGCAAGCACAAAGAGGCCTCCATAATGGAAGGCAACCAATACCACGAGTCCTTCACACAAAATGACCGTAAAGCCCTACAGCAGCTGCTGAAAGGGCAAAATAAAGAGAAAAGAAGTTACGCCCTGTTTGATTTCCTTCCTATGGATTACGAAACAGACAGTGAGGATGAAATACCGAACTTCCATCGGTATGATGGCATGGGAGACCCTAGGTCTCACTTGCAACTTTTCTCGTGTCGAGCCCATAAGAAGAAAAAGGACTCGATGAAATGGGTGTATTGGTTCCCTTTATCCCTTAAAGGCACAGCTGCCAAATGGTTGGCTTCCTACGATTTAAGCCAGTTTGCTACTTTTGAAGAGTTAGCGAACTGCTTCATGCAAAGATTTGCACATAACGTAGAAGTCACGCCGACTTTAAACACTTTAAGGGATACGAAGCAAGGCATGAACGAAGACGTACATGCCTTTATTATTTGATGGAAGTCCCTTTTGGGCCAAGTGTGAGAGTCCATATCTGAAGGATGCGCAGTCATGCTCATCTTGGATAATTTTAAAAGCGAGCTAAAGACCCTTCTCTCGCTCCATGAGATCTCAACTTTTCATAAGTTGATCAAAAAAGCATCCCTTTTCGAAACAAACTTGAAAAAGGGGATATACGATCATTTATGGAAAGGAAGTGCCGTTTCCAAAACCCGCTTGGAAAAGCCCATCACTTATGGGCTACCCACGATGGACAAAGGGGCAAAGCCCCATAAAATCGCCAATGTCCGGGTGGATCCAGGTGTGGCGGGCACTTCCAAAAATTTTGAAAAATTAGAAAACAAAAGGGAGAGAAATTTTCAAAAACCGATTGAAAAACGGGAGTACACACCGCTGGGGCAACCTGTGTCGGAGGTCTTAGACCTCCTACTTGCCCAAGGCATGATTGAACTTCCCGAAATCCCCGAGGGAGTCACTTCCATAGGAGGATATTTAAATCGTTTTTGCAAGTATCATAGGCTCAAAGGCCATGATACAAAATGTTGTTTCTCTCTTTTAAACAAAATCGAGAACTTGATAGCGGAGGGCCGGCTCTAGGTCACTGCGAAACCTGAGCCAACTCAAGCTATCTTCAAAGAACCCTTTCCCAAGCACGCTAGTAGCAGTGGGAAAGGAAAGGAGGTATATACCCTCACCTTTTCAAAAGAACTAGCGCATTCATCTGAGTCTAGTCGACCCACTTGTGCGTCTACTCTTGTACTTTACAAGAAGCCCGCCCAAGTCGTCATCCAGGGACCACCAAGAGCTGAATCCCCGGCTAAACCAGTTTTAAAACTTCAAGGTGCTCCTCAACTTGTAATTAGAGCCAGTTTAAGTACAAACCCTAGGTTGGTCGTGGGAGAAGTGACTAGATCCAGGAGGATGTATCAACCCCCACACCTATAAAGTGCTAAAAAGGTGGTCAGTGTGCCTGGCCCCTCAAAAGCATTATTCCTAGAGTTCTGCCAAAAGCAGACAATGGGAAAGTCGTCCTAAACCCTTATAATTTCGAAAACCATCTTTCAAAGATTCCTATCCACATGTCCATCCTAGAGCTTATACAAACTTCGACTAGGCATAGACTAGTGCTAGAGAAAATTCTAGAAAGAGCTAAAGTTAGTTCGAACATAAGTTCGGAATCCCTATCTAACCAAGTGGCATTAATAGGAGCAAAATCGCCCATCACTTTCTCGGAAGATGATGTAGATAAATCCTACGAGTCCCACAACCTGGCCCTGCATATCGAGTTGGTTCTGAATAACCACTCTCTGGGCAGGTGCCTAGTCGATGGTGGAGGGCTCAACATCCTTCCACTTCATGTGGCGTATCAAATCGGAGTCACCTTGACTTCTGTGAACCCAAGCCCCATCGTTATCACTAGATACGATGGGAATGCGTCTAGACCTTTAGGATCAATCGAACTCCCAATGGAAATGGGAGGGATCACACACACGGGGGTGTTCCATGTCTTGGACATCCACCCCCATTATAACCTGTTGCTGGGAAGGCCCTGGTGTAAACACCCCGAAATCCCACAAATTTCCCAAATCCATCTGGTTTTGTAAAAACAGCCCCAAAGGGCCATTTTGAGTCTGGAAACCCAGGAGCCTTCCAGACAACCCTGTATATATATTTTAAACTTTATCTTTCAAAAATATACAATATGGCTTTTAAAAACCTTTTTAAACATATTTATGAAACCCCGAAGCAGCTTCGGCCTAATCCAGACAGGACCAGGAGAGCTAAGGAGAGCCCAAAACTGGAGCACATGTCAAGCCCAGCACAGCAACTATCGTATCAAATCCACACCCCCAGGATCTCGAACGTCCAAGACCCTGTTATCATCAAAACATTGTTTGAAGTCATCTCCGGAAGGCGAAAACAGAGGCGGATGATCATGTTGGTGAAGACCCAACGCAGACGGAGCATTGATGCTGTCAGGCCCCGCACAAACCATCCGTTTCGAACACAGCTCGAAGGAGTCAGAGTTCAGTTTGGATCGGATCTGGACCATATATATCTAGATCCCAATCCAAACCCATGTATGGACTTGGATTTGGATTTGGATTCAAAAATCCAATCCAATATCCATATCCATAGCCCACATCACCTTCTCATAAATGGAGGTGGGGCCCACTTGAATTTCACGTGGGATTATGGGCATGAGAGAGAGTGGGGGTGGATAAGATCAAGAGTGTGTTGTAATTAAGCTTGACTTGTGTGTCAAGTTTAGGGTTAATCATGTGGGTTAGCCTAATTAAATGGGTTTAAGCTTGTAATTAGCCAAAACCTAACCTAAGGGCTACACCAACATGATGTGGTTAAGGTCTATGGGCCATGCAAAGGGAGCTCCTTCACCTAAACCTAACCAAAAACACCTAATCCTAGCCTTCTACCCTAATCCCATCCTAATCTGAGCCTAATCACCTGACCCACTTCCCTAATCCCTGCCTAATCCCAACCTAATCACCTAACCCACTTCCCTAATCCTTCCCTAAACCTAGGTTAATTTCCCTAAACCTAGCCTAATCCTAGCCTAATCACCTAACCTACCTCACTGAACCTCACCCTAGAACCAACCCACCTAGCTAAACCCTAAACCTCTAAACCACCCCTAGCCCACAACCTACCCAAACCACTTGTATTTAAAATATCTGGCCCTACCCTTTCCAGCCCACCTTATCACCACACCACCCTACCTAAACCACCTAACCACTACCCCAAAACCAGCCCTAACCGACCTAGCCCAGCCCTATATAAACCCCCCCCCCCTTGGGGGCGGGTTTTCCCATCTAAGAAACTCCAACCTCCAATCCCGGGTCCTCCACTTTCCAGCCCAGCCGAATCCCCTCCTACTCCACCTGCTCCACGTCCAGCCACCACATCTGCCACTACCTCCCAGTCGAGCACCACCACCACCATCACCCGGCCGAACTCCATCCTGCGCATCCCAACCATCCGGCTGCTCCCCTTCCATCCGCCACCACCCCTTCACTCGGTTAGTACCCTACACTCTACCTTACTCCTTCTTCACTCCCTCTCCACTCTCAGCCACCTAACCCCCTACCATATCACCCTAACACCAACCATTCCGCTTGCTGCCACCACTCTCCCTCGGCCAGGCCCATAATCACCCTAACTACCCGCCACCACCTAGACACCTTAGCTCCATTCGGCCACCCTATCCGACTCCCTAAGACCTGCCCATATCACCCCAATACACCTACTACACCCACTAGCACCTGGCCCCATCTCCTAGCTAGTTCTCCTCCCTTACACCACTCCTAGCCACCCTAGCAACCCGCCACCATCAAGTCCTCCTAGTCAGCCACTCCAACCGACTGTCATTTCATTTGGCCACCCTAGCAACCCGCCAACCTTAGGTGCCCCGTTACACCTTCCCTTAAGCTTCCGCTTGCTGCCACCACTCCCCCTCGGCCAGTTCCATAATCACCCTAGCAACCCGCCACCATCAAGTCCTCCTAGTTGGCCACTCCAACCGACTGTCATTTCATTTGGCCACCCTAGCAACCCGCCAACCTTAGGTGCCCCGTTAGACCTTCCCTTAAGCTTCCCCTTAGTAACATACTCCCCCAACACTACACTCCCCCTAGTGACCTTACCTAGCCCCTTTAATCCCACACGTCAAGGCGGCACCCTTGCTAGCAGCCGGCCACCTTCAAGGCGCCCTTCCCGCACGCCCAAGGCACCCGGCCAGCACCTCCCCTTGCCGTTCAACCTCGCGGAGCTCCCTTTTGCAGCCCAAGGGGAAGGCCAAGCCCACACTCAAGCAAGGCATCTTCGGACCAGCTATTAGTAAGTGCCTAACTCGGTCTTTAGTTGTATACTTGCTTGAGATTCAATTCGATACGGGGTTGTAATAACGGAGCATAGTCTCCCCCCGCTTGTAATAACGTGGCTTGGCACACCCACACACGTGCACTCTCTTAGTTGTGCATGATTTTGAACACACACGGGCCTAATCAGCCCCTAATACATAAATATATACATATACTTTAATTTTTGTAGGGTTTTGCTTAAGTTGGGTGTGTTGTCTTTCAATTCAAGCACTCACTCTTATTTGAAAGACCCAAGTAAGGGTCGTGTTATACTATTTGGGTTTAATTTCATGTTGTGTGCGTAGTACTTCAATTCAAGCACTCACACACATTGAGCTTTCGCTCTTATTCCCAAGACCTTAATCAAGGCCATACTGCAAGTTATATTTGGGTTTAATTTCGTGTCGTGTGTGTAAGTCTTTCAATTCAAGCACGCACCCACATTGAGCCTTCGCTCTTATTTGCAAGACCCGAGTAAGGGCCCATATACATACTCTATATACATATCTCCCTTCGGCATTTACATTACAAGTCATTTCCCTTCGATTATTTCCCTTCGGTTATTTCCCTTCGGCATTGTCTTTACATTCGGGTTTTCCCTTTGGAGTAGCGTGAATTTGCATTGCATCTATGCCATACCACGAGGTAGGACGCATATTGCATCAAAGCAAGCCCCGCTCAAATTCGCCCATGTAGTGGAGTGTTCATAACACACAAACTAGGTGGCCCATAAAGGGATACAAAGAAAGACTTAGGCATGTGCAAATCCATGTGATCTAAAATCTGCAACCGCATCTAAAAGACCCGAATTAGACACCTTGAACCGCTTCGTAGGCTTTCTATCCCAAAAACTCGATTTTTGCAAAGCGTACAAACTGACCCTTGCGCATCGGTGCAAGAAGGTCTGCGACGACAAGAGCTCACTTGCTCATAGTCGCCACGATTAGAAGTCAGTTTAAAATATATCTTCGCTAGCTTAGGTAAGCTAGCTGGCACGCCCTGGTTATATAAATAGGCCTTAGACGCACGAGAGGATCCACTCCAAGCCCAAAAAAGGCAAAGAGGTGTGGGAATTTTTCGCACGTCTACACCTGGATACTAAGCTTGTGCGTTGTGCCATCCACCTTCCATAGGTGTGTTAAGATCCCTTTCAAGGACCAAGTCGTGATGATCCTCGGTGAGAGTCACCCTCAGCTTTAGGGGATCATAAACTCCCCTTGTTTCTCGAGCTCCCAGGCCCATGAGGCTAACCTGGAGCAGACCATGGTCGAGCCACCAAAGCTCATGTTAAACAACCCTAGGAAGGTTGTTTATGTGAAGGGGCCGCCCAAAGTAGGCCCCCTCCCGATCCTAACCCTTCTAGGAAGACCCAAGCATCCCATATTTCCAAAGCCCCTGGACAAGAAGCCATACGAGCACAATATGGACGACAGCAAGTTCTAGGACCACGATCTGTATCACAAATTTTCAAAAAACAAAAAATTGTGGAACATGCTGTTGAATATGGGTTACACGCCCTATAAAAGTCTAGGGGCACAAAACCAGGGTCTCCTAGAGCCCATCCTTCCTAGGGCCAACCCAAGCCGATACGGGATCGGCTATACTCCCAAAATACCGCCAAAGCCACCCCCTGTGACCACCTAGGTCAAGGGTACCCTGGAACCTATCCTAGAAGAGACCTACGATTTAGACCTCTTATTCCGAGTCTAACCCGTAGTGTTTTCCCTTTGTAGGTATGATGGAAGATCCCTTTCATACAAATACAAAAACATTTGGAAAACTTAAAATCAAAAAAATCGAAAAAGGGGAAAAACCAAAAATAATAGAAAATCAAAAACTCGAAAATAGAGTGAACATGAAAGATCCCCTTGAGCAAGAAGTGCTTCATACTCAGCTATATTGTTGGAACATTCGAAATCTAAGTGGATTGTTATGGGAATCTCGCCCTTTTCAGGGGAGATGAGGATGACCCCAGCACCAGCCCCTCATTGGTTTTGTGCCCCATCGAAGTGCATCTTCCACACTTGGTTTTCGAAATTGTTTGCCAAAATGAGGTTCTGGGAATAGTTTTGCAATATGCCTTCGTCAGGCATTTCATCGAGTGTGGGATATGCGTCTTCTAGGGGGAACTGAACCACATAGTCTGCTAGGGCTTGCCCCTTAATGGAGACCTGGTGATGATATTTTAAGTCATACTTCATTAGAAGGAGTTGCCCTTTACCCAATCTACCCGTGAGAATGGGTTTTTCGAACAAGTGCTTGATTGGATCAAGCTTGGACACTATCCAGATCTCATGATCTAGAAAATAGTGTTTGAATTTCTGGTAGGCCTAGACTAGGGACAAGCACATCTTCTCCATGGCTTGATAATTTCGTTCATAAGCCAAGAGAGTTTTCGAAATATAGTAGATGGCATACTCCTTATGGGTGTCATCCTCGTATTGAGCCAATAGGGCTCCCAAAGCATTCGCATGCACAGAAATGTAAAGTAAAAGCGGTTTTCCTTGCTTTGGAGGATTCAAAACGGGGGGATTAACCAGGTACACCTTTAGTCTTTCGAAGGACCTTTGGCAGTCGTCATCCCATGAAAATTTCATGCTCTTCCTCAACAGCTTGTTGAAGGGTTCGCATCTAGTCGCTAGATTTGATATAAATCGACGAACGGACTGTAATCGACCCTGGAGGCTACGAATTTGGGTGAGATTGGAGGGTGGGGCCATGTCTATGATGGCTCGACACTTAGAGGGGTTGACTTCTATACCCCTTTGGCTTACCATAAAGCCTAGAAGCTTTCCAGACTCTACCCCGAATACACATTTTTGAGGGTTTAGCTTTACTTTGTAAAGCCTAAGCCTTTCGAAAATCTTTTGCTAACATTCGATATGAGTGCATCGGGTTTTCGATTTTGCCAAGAGATCATCTACATACACTTCTATGAGCTCATGAATCTGATCATGGAAGATCATGGTCATGGCTCTCTGGTATGTTGCGCCGGCATTTTTCAAACCAAAGGACATGACTGTATAGCAGTACGTGCCCCACGGGGTTGTGAATGCTGTCTTACCCTGATCTCGTGGACTTAATTTAATTTGATTATAGCGTGAATAGCCATCCATAAACGAAAACATTTCATGATTTGCAGTACTATCGACTATCAAATCTATGTTTGGTAAAGGATAATTATCCTTTGGAGTGGCTTTATTCAGGTTTCTGAAATCGATGCATATTCGAATTTTCCCATTGGTTTTTCGAACTACAATGATGTTTGACAACCAATCAGAATACGCAATGGGTTTTATAAATCTGGCTTTTAACAGATCTTCTAAACCCTCTTTGACTTGCGTGTGTACATTCGGGTGTATTTTCCTAAGCTTCTGCTTTATGGGTTTTACATCCGCATCTAAGGGAAGACGATGTTCGACAATGCTGGGGTTTATGCCCGGCATGTCTTCATACGTCCATGCAAACACATCTAAATAGGTTCGTAGAAATGCAATGAATGCTGATCTTTCATGTTCATGCAAACACGCGCCTATCTTGATGGTTTTGGGATTGGAATCACTCCCTAGGTTCACCTTTATGAAATCTCCTCCTACTGAATTGGAAGGTTTTTCAAAATCGAAAATTTTATGAAATTTTGAGAGCTCAAAAGTGGGATCTTCCTCAAGGGGATCCACTTCTGGGCTTCGATCATTCTCGTGGGTTATAGACCCGAGGGAATTTGATGCGTGAGTTTTCAAAAGACCTGGTTTTATACTTGGATTTTCAATTGATTTCAAAATTTTTGGTCTGGCTATGCAGACGACGTTCCTTTCGAAATCCTTTTCTTTTTCCAAAGTCTTACCAGGAGCAGCTATGTACAAAATTTTTTTGGTATTTTGTGGATTTTCGACTTTTTTGGGTTTTTGTAAAACAAGAACTTTAGGAACTATACAAACCACTCTATTTTCGAGTTTTTGATTTTCCATTGTTTTTGGTTTTTGCCCTTTTTCGATTTTTCGATTTTAAGTTTTTCAAATGTTTTTGTGTTTTTATAAAAGGGATCTTCCATCATACCTACAAAGGGAAAACACTACGTGTTAGACTCGGAATAAGAGGTCTAAATCGTAGGTCTCTTCTAGGGTAGGCTCTAGGGCACCCTTGACCCAGGTGGTCACAAGGGGTGGCTCCGGCGGTATTTTGGGAGTATAGCGGATCCCATATCGGCTTGGTTTGGCCCTAGGAAGGATGGGATCTAGGAGGCTCAATGTGGGTGCGTGCTTGAATTGAAAGACTTACACACACGATAGAGTATGTATATGGTTGGCGGGTTGCTGGCCGAGCGAAGGAGCAACAGTCGGTTGGACTGGCCGACTAGGGGAGTTTGGTGGTGGTGGGCTGCTAGGGCGGCTAGGAGTGGTGTAAGGGAAGGGAGCTAGCTAGGAGATGGGACCAGGTGGAAGTGGGTATATAGGTGTCTTAGGATGATGTGGGCAGGTTTTAGGGAGTCGGATAGGGTGGCCGAATGGGACTAAAAGGGCTAGGTGGTGACGGGTAGTTAGGGAGCTATGGGTTCGGCTGAGTGAGAAGGGTGGCAGAAGGCTGATGTTAGGGTGATATGGGAGTGGATTAGGTGGCTGAGAGTGGAGAGGGAGTGAAGAAGGAGTAAGGCAAGATGTAGGGTACTTACCGAGTGAAGAAGTGGTGGCGGGTGAAAGGGAATCAGCCGGATGATGGTGGCGATGGTGGTGGCGTTCGGCTGAAAGGCAGTGGTGTAGGTGGTGGCGGGATGTGGAGCAGGCAGTGGTGGGATGTGGAGCAGGTAGAGCAGGTGGAGCAGGTGGGATTCGGCTGGTCTTGGGGAAGTAGAGGACCCGGCTGGGAATGGGTGGGCTGCTAGGTGATGAAACCCGCCCCCAAGGGGGGGGGGGTTTATATAGGGCTGGGTTAGGTCGGTTAGGGCTGGGTTTGGGGTAGTGGTTAGGTGGTTTAGGTAGGGTGGTATGATGATAAGGTGGGCTGCTAGGGTAGGGCCAGATATTTTAAATACAAGTGGTTTAGGTAGGTTGTGGGCTAGGGGTGGTTTAGAGGTTTAGGGTTTAGTTAGGTGGGTTGGTTCTAGGGTGAGGTTTAGTGAGCTAGGTTAGGTGATTAGGCTAGGATTAGGCTAGGTTTAGGGAAATTAACCTAGGTTTAGGGAAGGATTAGGGAAGTGGGTTAGGTGATTAGGTTGGGATTAGGCCGGGATTAGGGAAGTGGGTTAGGTGCTTAGGCTCAGATTAGGGGTGGATTAGGGTGGAAGGCTAGGATTAGGCGCTTTGGGTTAGGTTTAGGTGAAGGAGCTCCCTTTGCATGGCCCATAGACCTTAACCATATCATGTTGGTGCAGCCCTAGGTTAGGTTTTGGCTAATTACAAGCTTAAACCCACTTAATTAGGCTAACCCACATGATTAACCCCAAACTTGACACACAAGTCAAGCTTAATTACAACACTCTTTGATCTTATCCATCCCCACTCTCTCTCATGCCCATAATCCCACGTGAAATTCAAGTGGGCCCCACCTCCATTTATGAGAAGGTGATGTGGGCCATGGATATGGATATTGGATTGGATTTTTGAATCCAAATCCAAATCCAAGTCCATATATGGGTTTGGATTCAGATTTGGATATATATGGTCCAGATCCAATCCAAACTGAACTCTGACTCCTTCGAGCTGTGTTCGAAACGAACGGTTTGTGCGGGGCCTGACAGCACCAGTGCTCCGTCTGCGTTGGGTCTTCGCCAACATGATCGTCCGCCTCTGTTTTTGCCTTCCGGAGATGACTTCAAACGATGTTTCGATGATAACAGGGTCTTGGACATTCGAGATCCTGGGGGTGTGGATTTGAACGAGAGTTGTTGTGCCGGGCTTGACATGTGCTCCGGTTCCGGGCTCTCCTTAGCTCTCCTGGTCCTGTCTGGATTAGGCCGAAGCTGCTTCGGGGTTTCAAAACATGTTTTAAAAAGGTTTTAAAAGCCATATTGTATATTTTTGAAATACATAGTTCAAAACATATGTACAGGGTTGCATGGAAGGCTCCTGGGTTTCTAGACTCAAAATAGCCCTTTGGTGCTGCTTTTACAAAACCAGATGGATTTGAGAAATTCGTGGGATTTCGGGGTGTTTACACCCCTTCATGTACACAACCTTCTTAGGGTTGTTTAACACGAGCCTTGGTGGCTCGACCATGGTCTGCCCCAGGTTAGCCTCATGGGCCTGGGAACTCGACAAACAAGGGGAGTTTATGATCCCCTAAAGTTGAAGGTAACTCTCACCTAGGATCACCATGACTTGGTCCCTAAAAGGGATCTTGACACACCTGCGGAAGGTGGATGGCCCTCCGACACAGGTTGCTCCAGCGGTGTGTACTCCCATTTTTCAATAGGTTTTTGAAAATTTCTCTCCCTTTTGTTTTCCAATTTTTCAAAATTCTTTGAAGCGCCTGCCAGACCTGGATCCACCCCGACAGTGGTGATTTTATGGGGCTTTGCCCCTTTGTCCATCGTGGGTAGCCCATAAGTGATGGGCTTCTCCAAACGGGTTTTGGAAATGGCACTTCCTTTCCATAAGTGATCGTATATCCCCTTTTTCAAGTTTGTTTCGAAAAGGGATGCTTTTTTGATCAACTTATGGAAAGTTGAGATTTCATGGAGCGAGAGAAGGGTCTTTAGCTCGCTTTTAAAATTATCCAGGATGAGCATGACTGCGCATCCTTCGGATATTGGCTCTCGCACTTGGCCCAAAAGGGACCTCCATCGAATAATGAAGGCATGCACGTCTTCGTTCATGCCTTGATTCGTATCCCTTAAAGTGTTTAAAGTTGGCGTGACTTCTACGTTATGTGCAAATCTTTGCATGAAGCAGTTCGCTAACTCTTCAAAAGTAGCGAACTAGCTTAAATCGTAGGAAGCCAGCCATTTGGCAGTTGTGCCTTTAAGGGATAAAGAGAACCAATACACCCATTTCATCGAGTCCTTTTTCTTCTTATGGGCTCGACGCGAGAAAAGTTGCAAGTGAGACCTAGGGTCTCCCATGCCATCATACCGATGGAAGTTCGGTATTTCATCGTCACTGTATGTTTCGTAATCCATGGGAAGGAAATGAGACAGGGCGTAACTCCTTTTCTCTTTATTTTGCCCTTTCAGCAGCTGTTGTAGGGCTTTACGGTCCTTTTGTGTGAATGACTCGTGGTATTGGTAGCCTTCCATTACGAAGGCCTCTTTGTGCTTGCGAGGTTTTTCAGTTTTTTTCTTGGCCCTTTGTTCACCATTCGATGAACATGAATCACCTACTTCAGCCTCTTGGCTGAGAGCATCGATTTTGGCCTCGAATTCCCTTCTCAAGTCCTCTATCTCGTCTAGTTTGATTTTATTTTTCAAAATCCTCCTAGAGTGAGAACTTGATGCGCATGAGCCTTGGCTCGACGCTTCACTTGGGTTGGACTTTGACATGCTTTCAAGCTTTTCAAAATTCCTACGTATGAAGTACAAGTAAAGAAAAGAGTTAAAAACAACACCTTTTAGAAAATATTTTTGCAAGATTTCTTAAGGTAACTCGATTTTAAAAGATTCACGTCCCACCGGGCGTGCCAAATAACTGTAGACGCAGAAAGTTTTCGCTCCTGGTTCTTAGGCCCGAAGCGAACCTTTTTGTGTGTCTAAGTCCTATTTAAGCAAAAGGGCGTCCCAGCTAGCTTACTTAAGCTAGCGAAGAAATACTTTGAAATCTCACTCCTAACGTGGTGACTGTGAGCAAGCAAGCTCTTTTCGTCACAGACCTTCTTGCACCGATGCGCAAGGGTCAGTCTGTACGCTTTAAAAATAGAGTTCTTGGGATATAAGAACCTACGAAAACGTGTTTGAGGTGTTTGATTCGGGTTGTTTTTGTATGATTTTCAAATTTTATTTCACGTGGATTTGTACGTGCCTATGTCTTTCTTTTTATCCCTTTTCGGGCCAACTAGGTGTGTGTTATGAACACGTAACCTAAGTGTGGCGACTTTGAGCGGGAGTATGGGGTTTGCTTTGATGCAATATGTGTCCTAACCCGTGGTATGGCGTATATGCAATGCAAACTCACGCAACTCCAAAGGGAAAACCCGAGATTGAAAGACAATGCCGAAGGGAAATGACTTGTAATGTAAATTGCCGAAGGGAAATTGCAAAAGGGAAATTGCAAAAGGGAAATATGGCTATATCTTAAGAGCGGAAAGGCTCAATAGTGCAAGTGTGTGCCGTGTATACATGTAAAGACTACTCACACTGCTGAACCTTAAAACTCAAATCTTAAAGACATAACCGACAGGGAAATACTTATAATATATATGGGCCCGAAGGTCGCCAACGTGTTGCGTGGGTGTTGTGTGTATATTGAAAGACAACTCACACGACTTAAATGAAACCCAAATATAAATTGCAATATGGCCTTAACTAAGGTCTTGGGAGTAAGAGGGAAAGCTCAATGTGTGTGAATGCGAGAATTGAAAGGCAACACACACGCCATGAAATTAAACCCAAATATAAATTGCAATATGGCCTTAACTAAGGTCTTGGGAGTAAGAGCGAAAGCTCAATGTGTGTGAGTGTATAATTGAAATACTACACACACGATATGAATTTAAACCCAAGGGAAATATAACACGGCCCTTACTTGGGTCTTGCAAATAAGAGTGAAAGCTCAATGTGTGTGAGTGCGAGAATTGAAAGACAACACACACAACTTAAGCAAAACCCCACGCCACTTAAATTATATAAATAAATTTATATCTTAGGGGCTGATTAGGCCCGTGTGTGTTCAAAATCATGCACGACTAAGAGCGAGATAGGCTCAACTGCACGTGTGTGTGGGTGTGCCAAGCCACGTTATTACAAGCGGGGGGAGACAATGCTCCGTTATTACAACCCCGTATCAAATTTAATTTAACTTAAGCAAGTCTACAAATAAGGACCGAGTTAGGCACTTACGTATAGTTGGTCCGGAGGTAACTTGCTTGAGCTTGGGCTTGGGCGTCGCCTTGGGCTGCAAGAGGGAGCTCCTCGGAATGGCACAACAAGGGAGTGAGTGGCCGGGTGAAGCAAGGGTGGCGGTTGTGGCGCCTTGGGGCTTGCCGGCTGCTAGGAGGGTGCTGTTGTGGGGTCTTAGTGTTGAAGTAGTTAGGGAGTGTCAATAAGGTGTAGGGCAGGTTCTAGGGAAGGTGGAGCTAAGGGGTGACTAAGGAGGATGTCTAAGGAGAAGGGTGTAAGGCCGCGGGTGATTGGGTGCAGTCGGCTGTGGCTGGTTGACTGGTGGCGGTTTAAGTGGTGGCCGGTTGGGGTAGCTAGGGGTGTTTAGGAATGGCGAGGGGGAGCTAGCTAGGGTGTTAACTAAGGGTTGGTTAAAGGGGAGGAAGGGCAAGTCCTAGGGAAAGAGGTAAGGTGGCTAGGGTACCTAGGGGGTGTCACGAGTGGGAAGGTAGGGTAGCGGGTGGTGTAATGGGTTGTGTCTAGTCGATTGGGGAAGGGTGGTAGGAAGGTTGTGGTGGTGTAGTATTGTGGTGGTATGGGTGGCTGAGAGTGGAGGGGGAGTGAAGATAGGGTGGAGTTTAGGATAGGTTACTAACCGGATAAGAGAGGGAGGTTGATGTCCAAGGAGGGCAGTCGAGTGGAAGGAGTGGAGCTGGCAGGGCGACTGTGGTGGCGTGGAGTAGTGCAGGCCGGGAGGTAGTGGTGGCATGGAGTGGTGCAGGCCAGGAGGTAGTGGTGGAGCAGGTGAGAGAAGAGAGCAAGGTGAGAGAGGGCTCGGCTGGCCCAAGATGGCATGGAAAAAGATGAAAAACCCGCCCACTAGGGGGGAGGGTTTATAGGTTTTCAAAAGTCGGTTTGGGCTGGTTTTGAGAGGGTGGTTTAGTGGTTAGGTTGTGGTGGTGTGGTGATAAGGTGGGCTGGTTTTTAGGAGGGGGCAGATATTTTGTTTTAGGTGGTTTTAGGGATATGGTGTGCTAGGGTTTAGGTGGGGTGGTTTAGTAGTTTAGGGCTTAGCTAGGTGGGTTGGTTTTGGGGTGAGATTTAGTGAGGTGGTTTAGGTGTTTAGACTAGGATTAGGTTAAGATTAGGGGAATTAGGCGAGGTTTAGGGAAGGATTAGGGAGGTGGGTTAGGTGATTAGGTTGAGATTAGGCCAGGATTAGGGAAGTGGGTTAGGTGATTAGGCTAGGATTAGCTGAGATTAGGGTAAATGGCTAGGATTAGGGGTTTTGGTTTAGGATTGGGTTAGGAGGCTCCCTTTGCATAACCCATGGACTTCATTGCATCATGTTGGTGCAACCCTAGGTTAGGTGTAGGCTCATACAAGCTTAAACCCACACTAATTAGGGCTAACCCACATGATTAACCCCAAACTTGACACACAAGTCAAGCTTAATACATTCCCCTCATGCTTAATCCTCCCCATTCTCTCTCATGCCCATAATCCCACGTGAATTTCAAGTGGGCCCCACCTCCATTTATGAGAAGGTGATGTGGTCATGGATGTGGATATTGGATTGGATCTTTGGATCCAAATCCAAATCCAAATCCACACATACGTTTGGATTGGGATTTGGATATATATGGTCCAGATCCAATCCAAACTGAATTCTGACTCCTTCAGGGTATGTTTGAAATGAACGGTTTGTGCGGGGTCTGACAGCATCAGTACTCCGTCTTGCGTTGGGTCTTCGCCAACATGGTTGTCCGGTTCTGTTTTCACCTTTCGGAGATGATTTCATATGGTTTTTGCTGATAACAGGGACTTGGATGTTCGAATTGTTGTGCCGGGCTTTGACATGTGCTCCGGTTCTGGGCTCTCTTTAGCTCTCCTAGTCCTGCTTTCATCAGGCCAAGCCGCTTCGTGGGGTTCCAAAATGTGTTTTAAAAGGTTTTAAAAGCCTATTATACATATTTTAAAACATATACAGTTTAAACATATGTACAGGGTTGCCTGGAAGGCTCTTGGGTTTCCAGACTCAAAATAGCCCTTTGGGGCTGCTTTTACAAAACCAGGTTATTTTTGAGAAGTTCATGGGATTTCGGGGTGTTTACACTATCAATATCCAATACTTAAAGAAGTATTATGTGTAGGATTTGGGGTTAAATTCCAATTTTCGAAAACCTTTAGGGATAGCTACTTTGAGACTTGAAAGTGAGGTTCAAAGGCAAAATCGTGTGACCTTGAGTGAGAGAATTCGCACTTGTGAAAGAATGGAGTCTTCCAAATCGTGGTTACATTTCAAAATCCTTCTTCTTACAAAGAAAGGCCTAGTTCAATATAGCAAGATACTTGCAAGTAGTACATGCTATTTCTAAATAGGCTGATCCGGAATGGATCGAGTGTGACCTTGGGATAAGTCCTCCCCTCTTCTCTTCTCCTTCCAAAAGGAAAACGTGGCCCAAATAAAGGGAATTTTTCCATCCAAAGTCTCTTTCCAAAAGAAAGAAACCAGAATCCAAAAGGAAAAATCGATTCTCTTGTGAAAAAGAGGGATTAAAGAAAAAATACTCCCAAAGGAAGACCCTCCACGAAAAAAAGGAAAAAGAGGCCAAAAAGCTCAAAAAGAGCAGTTTTCCGCCTTTTATGCCTTAAACCACGGGACGCTTCAGAAGGGACCGTGGTATCTCTTTCCCATCCCTGGCTTATCCCAAGCTAAAACATGGTTCATTTCGAGGAATCCTAAAGTAAAAATAGGATTTACTTACTTGAATTTCATTTTGTTTGAGAATTCGACGTTTCGAGTAAGACGTAGGAATTTGAAATATACCTTGTTTTCTTATAAAACCTCCGCTAGATAAGCAAGTGTCAAGACTTAAGCAAAAGGCAAACACGAAGAGCTCGAGATCCTTAGAATTGAGACTCAAGAAAGTTGTCCCTTTTTGTAAATAGCTTTTGTAAATAGATTTTAAAAAATCGAACATCGAACAGCATGGGATCTGCTCACTTGGAGCAATAGGCCTTATAAGTCTCAAAAGTTTGACCATATATGGTCTTTGGGAGGTCGCCATTCTGGGCACCCCACCCATGTCATGCATCTGCATTTCCACGCAGGGACATTTGCATAACATGATCCCATTTTTAGGACTAGAAACCGTTTTGTATATCCCTTTGGCGTGATATCTCCTCCTATCAGGGTTTTAAAAGTGAGATTTTGCTAAAGATTGGGACGATCCCATATTTTCGTGGTTAGATCTAGGGAGACATTAAAAGGGATGTTTGTCGTCCTTGCCATTATCCAAATTAATTTGGACAATGCCAAAGAGGGGCATCTGTAAACACCCCAAAATCCCACGAACTTCTCAAATAACCTGGTTTTATAAAAGCAGCCCCAAAAGCCTATTTTGAGTTTGGAAACCCAGGAGCCTTCCAGACAAACCCTGTACCTATGTTTAAACTATATATGTTTTAAAATATATATAATATAGTTTTAAAACCTTTAAAAGATGTTTTGAAACCCCACAAAGTGGCTTGGCCTGATGAAAGCAGGACCAGAAGAGCTAAAGAGAGCCCGGAACCGGAGCACATGTCGAGCCCGGCACAGCAACTCTCATGTTAGATTCATCCCCAGGATCTCGAACGTCCAAGCCCCTGTTATCAACAAATCATTTGAAATCATCTTTGGACGGTGAAAATAGAAGCGGACGACCATGTTGGCGAAGACCCAATGCAAGACGGAGTACTGATGCTGTCAGACCCCGCACAAACCGTTCATTTCGAACATACCCTGAAGGAGTCAGAATTCAGTTTTGGATTGGATCTGGACCATATATATCCAAATCCCAATCCAAACATATATGTGGATTTGGATTTGGATCCAAAGATCCAATCTAATATCCACATCCATGGCCCACATCACCTTCTCATAAATGGAGGTGGGGCCCACTTGAAATTCACGTGGGATCTTGGGCATGAGAGAGAATGGGGAGGATTACATGTGAGTGAAATGTATTAAGCTTGACTTGTGTGTCAAGTTTTGGGTTAATCATGTGGATTAGCCTAATTAGTGTGGGTTTAAGCTTGTATGAACCTACACCCAACCTAGGGTTGCACCAACATGATGCAATGAAGTCCATGGGCCATGCAAAGGGATGCTCCTAAGCCAAAACCCCCTAATCCTAGCCATTTACCCTAATCCCGACCTAATCCTAACCTAATCACCTAACCTACTTCCCTAATCCCGACCTAATCCTAGCCTAAACACCTAACCCACCTCACTAAACCTCACCCTAAAACCAACCCACCAAGCTAAGCCCTAAACCATTAAACCACCCCACCTAAAACCCTGGCACACCATATCCCTAAAACCACCTAACCTAAATATCTAGCCCCCCTAAATATCTGGCCCACCTTATTCCTAAACCACCACCACCTAACCACTAAACCACCCCCCCAAAACCAGCCCAACTGACCCTATCAAAATCCTATAAAACCCCCCCCTAGTGGGCAGGTTTTTCATATTTTTTTCAACTCCCTTTGGGCCAGCCGAGCCCTTCCTCTCCTCTCTCATCCCTTGCTCTCATCTCTCACCTGCTCCACCTTGGACCTCCGGCCAGCTCCACTCCATGCCACCATTACCTCCGGCTAGCTCTACTCCATGCCACCCGACTGCACCCACCTTCCACCCAGCTGCCTCCCTTGGACACCCGCCACCTTCACCTTCCTCTCCGGTTAGTACCCCATCCTAACACTACCCTTTCTTCACTCCCCCTCCATTCTCAGCCACCACATACCACCCCATCCAGCCGGCCACCATCAGCCACCCTTCACCAGTCGGCCAGCCACAACCCACTACACCACCCGCCAGCCCTACCTACCCCTTTGACAGTCCCTAACTAGTCCCCAGCCATCTTACCTTTCCCCTAGGACCTGCCCCTCCTTTCCCTTAGACAGCCCCACACCCGAGCTCCCCTTCTTTTCCTAAGCACCCCCTAACTACCCCAACCAAGGCGCCACAGCAGCACCCCCTCCCATCACCGGGCTAGTGCCAAGGCGCCACACCCACAGCACCTTGCTTCCCAACCGGCCAGCACCCCTTTGCCGCGTCCTTCCGAGGAGCTCCCTCTTGCAGCCCAAGGTGACGCTCAAGCCCAAGCTCAAGCAAGTCACCTCCGGACCAGCTATACGTAAGTGCCTAACTCGGTCCTTGTTTATAGACTTGCTTAAGCTTAATTGAATTTGATACGAGGTTGTAATAACGGAGCATTGTCTCCCCCCGCTTATAATAACGTGGCTTGGCACACCCACACACACGTGCACTTGAGCCTACCTCGCTCTTAGCTGCACACGATTTTGAACACACAAGGGCCTAATCAGCCCTTAAGATATAGACTTATTTATATAATTTAAGTTGCGTGGGGTTTTGCTTAAGTTGTGTGTGTTGTCTTTCAATTCTCGCACTCACACACATTGAGCTTTCGCTCTTATTTGCAAGACCCAAGTAAGGGCCGTGTTATATTTTTTCTTGGGTGTTTTACTTCATGTCGTGTGCGTAGTACTTTAATTCTACACTCACACACATTGAGCTTTCGCTCTTACTCCCAAGACCTTAGTTAAGGCCATATTGCAATTTATATTTGGGTTTTATTTAAGTCGTGTGAGTTGTCTTTCAATATACACACAACACCCATGCAACACGTTGGCGACCTTCGGGCCCATATATATTATAAGTATTTCCCTTTCGGCTATGTCTTTAATATTTGGGTTTTAAGGTTCAGCAGCGTGCGTAGTCTTTACATATATACACGGCACACACTTGCACTATTGAGCCTTTCCGCTCTTAAGATATAGCCATATTTCCCTTTCGCAATTTCCCTTTTGCAATTTACATTTCAAGTCATTTCCCTTCCGCATTGTCTTTCAAATTTCTGGTTTTCCCTTTGGAGTTGCGTGAGTTTGCATTGCATATACGCCATACCACGAGTTAGGACGCATATTGCATCAAAGCAAACCCCATACTCCAGCTCAAAGTCGCCCCACTTAGGTCATGTGTTCATAACACACACCTAGTTGGCCCAAAAAGGGATAAAAAGAAAGACATAGGCACATGCAAATCCACGTGAAATAAAACTTGAAAATCATACAAAAACAACCTGAATCGAACACCTTAAACATTTTCGTAGGTTCTCGTATTTAAAACTCGATTTTCTAAGCGTACAGACTGACCCTTGCATATCGATGCAAAAAGGTCTGTGACGAAAAGAGCTTAGTTGCTCACAGTCGCCACGTTAGGAGTCAGATTTAAAAATATCTCTTCGCTAGCTTAAGTAAGCTAGCTGGCATGCCCTTTTGCTTAAATAGGACTTAGACACACGAAAAGATTCGCTTCAGGCCTAAGAACCAGAAGCGGGAACTTTCTGCGTCTACAGTTTGGACCGTGAGCCAAATCATGCAAGGGGTGTGAAATGACATGAGCCTCTCTTCCCCATTTTCTGGTTAGGACCATGAGCCAAATCAGACAAGGGCGGGCTAATTCAAACTTCAGAAGTAGATAAAAAGAAAAGTTTTTGATAAATGCATTATTAAATTATATTAAACAAATTATTGTAATTTATTGTATAACAGTTGTATATAGAATGTTTAAATGTTGGTGGTCCATGCATTTAGTGCGGGACAGGATTGGCTACTGCTAAGCTGTAAACTATGTCAAGTTAGAACCTGGATCACCATGGACCTTGTGGTGCAACTCCACACGCCAACTGCTAAACCATAGAAGCAATATCATTTTAATTAGCTATACTAAGTTGGGCTGGTTTGTGATGACAGTGGATTAATTCAACTGGTTTATTTAATATTCTTTTGGGTTTGGGAGTTGGGATGTGCATGAACACCCCACGTACAGATGCACATGCCTCCTTACAATACATGACAACTTGGTTGAGTTGAGGCCTTCTCTGCATATAATAAGACAATCAGGACTGCTATTAGAGAAAGATGAGCTGGGCTTGTGAAATTGCCTCTGAGTGTGCTTTTCTTTCTCCTTTGTTGAGCTAGTGCAATAATTATACCTGATTGCCGCCCCAATTTAAAGCCCTACTGTATTTTTAAATTTAGAACGCAACGAAATAGGATCCTTTCCTATCGAGTTATTTAAGCTCGTGCCACAAGCAAGGAGCTTCTTCAAGCGGTGTTGCTAACTGCCTCTGCTAAAAACTGGTTATTATTGCTGGTTCGCTTGGGCATTGTTCCACCTCCCATTGATAAATCGGGTTGGTGTATCGTGCCTGGGTCCGAGCCACTTTGCATTTGGGTCAAAAACAGATTGACCCAAAATCGACCAGATATTACTAACTTGAAAAGACACTATTATTGGACTTAAGGTCTATTTGGAATCAGTTCTCAATTGCCAATTCATGGATAAGTACTCAAGGAATTTCACCATGACCAATCCTAAATCCTAGAAAGGTTGGATTAGGCTTCGGACAACTAGCATAAAACTGTTATTAGATTTTTACAATGGGTTTTAAAATTCATCACAATTTGGTTAGGGCATCTTCTCTTAGTGATACATTGTAGAGATTCACGATTATAATGAAGAGTAAGCAAGGGTTTCTATATCTATACCTCAATATAATGAATCAATTGTAGAAAGAACTCCTACATCATAGTCAAATATGCTAAAGTTAATCTTATAACATCAATGTCCATATATAATTATTCAAGTGTACAAAAGGTCTCTGTATTTTCAGTCATGAATGAATGTGGTGGGAACATAATTAGTTTTTGGTAATAAGATTTGTGTTGATATATCAGACATTGGGACATAATTCAAAAGTTAATGGAGGACTTGGATACTATGATTAAGAAAAAGATTGACATTATATATTTTCAAAAGACAACGTATGTTGGACAAAAAGCTAATGAGATTGAAAAGTAGGTTTTAGATTATAGTATTTGTGTAAAGAGAAAGTTTGAATTGGTATTGTTATTTACAAGTATTTGAAATATAGGTTAGCAAAGATAAAGGGGCATGGTGATTGAATTATAATAACGAAGTTAACTTTAAAAATGGAGATTTTTTGTATTGTTTTTTGCTTAGAAGTTTGGATTGAAAAGAACAACTTTTGAAAAAGTTAGATAAAATGATTCAAATAATCCCACAAAAGAAATTGTTTGCTTTCAAAGAGATTTGAATAGTATGTTCGTAAAGTGACATTATGATATCAAGGTGTTAATGAAAATTGTGGCTTACGAAGTATAATAAAGACAGAAATTAAATTATCTATTTTGCAATAACTTATGATCTCTTTATAGTGACTATTTTTTACAAGAAGTGTCATGAGTATTTGGTTTCTTATGACTGTGATTTATCTAAGATACAAATTGATTATTTTGCTTAGAAGATAGATTGTATTTTAAAGATTGAAATATCATTTCAACCTAGTTATAGATTGAAATTTAAGGAAACGGATAAGGAGGACAAGAATACACAGTTATTAGAATTAAATAGTAGAATCTCAAAAATAAAAAAAGGTTTATTCAAAGAAAAAGATTTCTATTGGAAATTTGTAGGTACGAGTATTGATATGTTGAATATTGTACAGGCATGAGTATTGAAAATAAAAAAAGTGGTAATAGTGGTGCTACGAGAATCTAAAGGAGATGTACCACAAGGTAAAGAGTCTTGGTTATAGAGTGAAGCCGTTCAATAAAACAACAAGGATAAAAAGACAATGTTAAGTTGCATTATAACCATAAGACAACTGCAAGTTGAAAGGATTATAAAAATTCAAAGAGACAAGCAAAAGGCATATAGTGAAGTAAAGGCTAAAGTTTGGGAGGATCTATATAAGAAGATTGATGAAAAATAATATCAAAGAAATATTTTTAGGATCAATAAAGGTAGAGAAAGAAAAAGAAAAGATTTGCTTATTATTCTCAAATTTTTGACAATTTTGGGCTTGTAAAACATCACTAATAAAATCAGAAACGTTATATTAAAATTAGAACAGATTCTGAAAAACCAGAAGTTCTTGTGATATAGGTTGGGTTATTCTCAAATATGTTTGTACACAGTGAACCAATTTGACTGAAAATGGTTCATTATAGCTTTCCAACAAGACTAATTTCATAGAAATCGAAGGTCTAAGCATAAAAATACAATAGTTTTTCTAAACCTTTCACTTTCTGGCACAGGTCTGTCTCAAATGTCTGAGTGAGATATGTTTTCGGATTTAATTACATAAATCTATAGAATATAATAAAAATAAAAATATTTTTTGAATCTGTACATGAAAATCTATTCTCTATAAAAATTTTGGCTCATGCATGCACATAGGTCTAAATTTCTTGTTAGAATGTCGATGGGTGGGAAGTTGATCTGGACACAAATTTGAGTACTCAAATCCAATGCTCAAATTTGGGACACTTAGTTTTATCGAAAATGGCTACTCAGATGTTTCAGTAACTGGATCCAAAAACCAGAACCAAATTTAACAAAATAAACCATAAAATTACATTTGGATATTGGTTATCTATCACACACTTCCAAAAACAAAAATCATAATTCAAGATAATTAGTAACTGGGTGTGGTGTCATATTGAACTTGGTTGCTTGGATTTGGAGTTTGATATCATGTCTGATATAATCATGAGATAATACATGGGACTAACTCTTACTTGCAAACTGAGAAAGGAGAGGCTTTTCAGCAAAAAAGACGTATAAATCTAACCTTTAAAACCCTCAAACTGATAACAAGGGTCAGGGAAGCGTGTAAGATGTAACAATCCCTACCTTCTAAAGGCACCTAAAAGATTCTTCAAGATGCAGTAGCGAGAAAAGGATTTTAATACTCCAACCTAATTATGTCAGCTTGATAGTATAAACTTAAATCCAATTCCGATAGCTGAAAAGTATTTCTGGCCAAACTGGATTCAAAATAAATGTGGATCATGTATGGAAGATGCTTTGGATAAACCGCACTGGCTCACATGCCCATGCTAATTAAATCTCAAGCTAAAGTGAGAAATTGTGGATGAACTAAAATAGTAGGTAGGTTGGTGTTTGTTGATGTCAGAACTATACCCTTTTGAGTTTAGAAAAAATGACTTGTGAATGAACTCAAATGTCTATAAAAGAATTGTATATGAATTTTATTTCAAAGCCTATGTAGAGACTCGAAACTTATTTCAAAACTACAATTGCATGAGCGTGCCAGCTTAGCAAGTTTTATAAAATTTCTGACTCTTTGGTGATTGTGAGTAAGCGAACTCTTTTTGCCGTAGATATTCTTGAACGGATGCTCAAGGGTCGAGCTAGGTGCTTTAAAAATTGTTTGAGATACAGTGAGTTTTTAAAATCAAATTTCAAATCCAAAAGATTTGTAAAAATCATGAATCTAATTCTTAACTCAAAACACCTAAACAATATAAATTTGTTTTGTTTTCACATACTTATTTGCTATTTTTTTTTTACAACTTTTTACCTCTAAAAATCCTTAAAAATTCACATCAAATAGAGTGGGATGTGTAGATTTGCAAACTATTTTTATTTTGATTTTAGGTTTTATAGATGTGTGCAATTAAATCTAAGAATATCCCTTACTCTAGTAATGAAGATAAATCTGTGACAGTGATACAGAGGCTTAGAAAAATAATTGTATCTTAGCACTAAGATCTTTGATTTTTATAAAATTGATATTTTAGAAAGCTATAGATCTCAACTTTTCAATGAGACTATTTTCAAGTGAAATGGTTCAATGCAAACAAAGTTATGGGATTATGCTACAACCTCTATTGGAGGACATGAAGGTTTTACAAACTCTTTTCGATTTCATTCGGACTTTTCTAATTTTATTTATGGTCTTCTATGATGTTAAAATTCTTTAAAATTTTATGTACAACGGGTCTATGTGTCTAGATTAGGTGTGCAAAATTTCATCACATTCGGAGTATAGAGTAAGGAAAAAAATCATTCATCGGATGTATGAAGAATACAGAAAACAGAGTTTCACTTTTTATAAAATATGTGAATGCATTTCGGCCAAATTTAAAGGTAATCTACAACAATCAAAATTTAAAGAACTGAAGTAAATGAAGGAAATTATTATTATAGCATAATCATAGGAGGGATTAGGAGATATAAAATCTTATAATATATATTGGGATAGAAAGAACTAAAAATCAAAAACATAGAATGCATCAACAAGTGTAAAGAAAATTGGGTAGTATAACCCTTTAATTATTACATCAAAGATGGAGACATAAACTCCTTAATTACAACCCCATTAAATTGAATGAAAGAGAAGAAAAAAAAATTAAAAAGAGAAGGAAAGAAGGGACCAGAAACTTGGAAGAAGCCTTTGGTTGCCGACGGATTGTGGCCGGTGGCTTGGGGAAGATGGGTGCCTCCTCCTCCTCATTCTTCCTCTCTCCCTCTCTTGCTGCAGGAATTTTTCTCTCTCTTTAATGCCTCTAATCACCTCCCTAAGGCTCCCTTTTATAGTTTTTCAATGGGGGCTATAGGGCCTTCTTTGAATCAAGTTTTGGGCTCATTATGGGATACCCGATTTGCATCAATATCCATCCAAAGTTTTCAGATTTTTAGAGTTACACATGGGCCATGTGGGACATGAGAGTGGTCCCCTCTTGACCCATGTGGGCTAGGTACAACCCATATGACTCGGTTTCTCCTTTGGGCACGGCTAGGTGAGCTCGAGTCACCCTAACCCGTCTTCTTTACTTAGCTCGGTCTAGGCGACTTGGCATGAATTGTTTGATGGCTTGATGTAGGTCTTATCATTATCCTTGACTCACTTTAGCCAGTGCCATATCGTGACTTGATTTGGTTAAAGTGTAGTTCTTTGATTTTGCCTTGAATCAATTTGATGCAGCCACATTTGTTTGAACTTGAATTGAGCTTATCTTGAATTGGACTAGATCAAGTCCTACTTGACTAAGTCTTGAATTGAGCCTTGTTTGACTTGGCCTTGGATTGATTCTCGCTTGATCTGGGTCCGCTTTGTTTTCTTTTCTGGTTCTTGCCATATGCTTTTCTAGGGAATTTTCCTCCTCCTGATTCGGGCCTTGCCTTATCTTTGGTTAAATCGGTCTTTCCTTTTGTATTTCAAAATTTGAATTTTATGATCTTGGGGTTTCAAAATATTTCTCAAAAACCTTTTTATTTCAAAAATGATATTTTTGATTTTTTGAAATCTATAGGACATGTTCAAATTATGGGTTTTTAAAATATGTCCTAGTTTATTTTGGAAAATATTTTGGGGGTGTTTACAAGAATTTGTAAAGAACTAGTTTCGATTCCATTCTTTTGAAAAAACGTTCAAAAGTTCGATTGCTTGACTTTTTGGAATTTTAAAATGCAATACAGGTTATCCGTGTCATAAACCAATTTATACATATACATATCTTAAAATTTGCATTATGTCATATCCCTCTAATGAATACTTTCCTTTTTTTCCCTGATTACAACATGTGGCCGAAGCCCGGCACCCTTCTTCTTCTTTTTCCTTTATGCATATACACCTTTTGTTTTTCTTTTGCTACAATGGATGCCAAAGCCAAGTGTGCACACTGCGAGTCGAACTTGAGTCTACAACATGGAAGTTGAGATCCCTGCGAGGTGGGCTGGTGCCCTGAGTGCAACAAGATCGACTTATTGACTCTGAAGATGCCTTAATAATATAGAATTTTGCCGATATATATATATATATATATATATATATATATATATATATATATATATATATATATATATTAAGATGGTTTGGACATATAGAAAGAAGATCAAAAGAAGAACTTCTAAGGTATGAAAATCTAGATTTTGAAAGTATTAAAAGAGGTAGAAAACAACCACAAAAGTGTTGGAAAGAAACAATAAATAATGATCTAGCTTATTATGAGTTAACTGCTAACATGACACATGATAAGGCTATGTGGAAACAAAGAATCCATGTAACCAATCCCGTCTAGTATGGAAAAAAGTTTAGTTGTTGTTGGTATATATATATATATATATATATATATATATATATAGAGAGAGAGAGAGAGAGAGAGAGAGGGGTGTTTATTGCGAAGCCGGAAGGGTTGCACATTCCCATAACGGGGCACCAAAGGGCCCATGGATGTCTCTGTTCAATGTTTGTCCAATGGGAGAGAGAAAGGTTGGATTTACCAGCAAAGTTTTATAAAATAGCAATCCTTGTCCTATTCGAGCCATGACCACTCGTTCATTTTAGCGCCACATAACCAACAACCGTGTCTTTCAGTCCCTTCTAAGCCGCGTGAAGGTACTGAGCTCCGTAGCGCCACGTAACACAGAAAAAACTAGCTGCTAACTGAGCTCCTCAGTACCATCGGCCATCCGTTTTATTTTCTCAATGTATACCTTTGTGAAAACTGAACGTTGGTACAGCATTTCTCTAAAAATTTGACTATATCGTATACTCATATTTTGATAAAAAAACTCGAATCAAAACTGACGAGGGACTCGTATCTAGACATGACCGGTTCCTTCAACTAGAACCAACTCGGGCTGGGAACTGATCGGGACCAGATCCTCTGAAACCATGCTTGGAATCTGGGACCGCCCAATTTGGTTCCGATTCTACCTTTTACGGAAACGGAACCTGCAATTTTTGGGAAATTTTGGATCCAAACCTGAACCGCCTTGCAACTGCCAGTTGTAGAACCATAACTAGAAATAGCCTCCACCTGTTTGGTTCTATTGACATGAGAGAATGCACGAGGGTATGTAGTAGGAGGCAGAATGTTTCAAAAAAGGAAGTACATGGCTCGTAAAGGATTGTAACCTTGAACATGCGAGACATGCCTATTATCTCGAGCTGATTGTGTAGTTCATGAGGTGAGTTGATGCACTCCAATTCGAGTGGCAACGAAAAGCATGGCATGAACCTCTAGTGGGGGAGTTATTGAGGATAACATTTGAAAATCTTTGCACGATATTTATCATTTGTTTGAAAATCTATAAATATGCATGTGTAATCAAAGATAGAGATCCATAAATCAATAATACAATTGCAATTCTTCTTTTACTTTTCCTAGGAACAGAAGTAATATAGCTATTTTATCTTCCTAACCACATTGGGTCCTTTGTTTGCCTATGCAACCCCTATCAACAACTGAGATATTTATAGTTAAAGTTTGAAGAACCTATTTCATCGCCTAATACCTTATTCAGTCATTGTTTCTTCCTTAAAAAAGAGGGTCAAAGTTCTCTAGCATGTCCTTTTTCTTCTAGCATGTACCATGTTCTACCATTGATTTGGAGCTGTTATTAAGGACGGCACCACATTTTGGCATACTCAGTTGGACATACATGGTTGTTTGTGGGTTGCCTAGTTTATATAGACTTGATTTGGTTGAATTTATTCCATGTTATCTTTCAACAAAGTGTTGATCATTCATAATCATCACTGGTGCATAGCACTCAACATCCAATCTCAAATGATCTAGTGGGACGTTCCCCATCCCAACAAAAAGTGATTGTATTAGTTATGCCTCACATATAATTGAATGAAGATGTTATTCTAAAACACCTTTGGCCATCAGTTAATGATTGATTATAGGGGTTGTTTGAGGATCTTAAGATGGTATTGTCCCATCAAACGGCAGAAACCATGCCTACTATTATTGCTAATCAACTACTACCATCAAAGATCAAGATTTATTGGCAAATAAATGAAGACAAGTTGCAGAAGTTGCCACTCAAATGGCATTCAAGAGAGCATGGATGTTTGGCACCTATATAGGGAGCCAAAACATCCTGGTGCCATCCGTAGCTCAAGAGCCTGACTTACAATACGAACCAACCAATATCAGTAGGCAATCACCCAAGTTTTTTGTCTCAGTTTCATATTTTCAAATAGTTGCTACTACCTAACCTTATATTACTTCGACACCATCTAATATGTTGGGGTGCTTACCAAATATCGAGGGACACATATCTAGGATCTCATCCTACAACTCCTCTAGTTACTTCAAGCTTCATGGCAACCCAAATGGGTTGGATATTCTACCACCGGTATAGCCACCAAACTTTGGGCCTCTGATTCTCCAACCTCATGTCATATACCAACCTAAAGGATTACTATTTGAACCTCATCAAGTACTATTTTCACGACAAACCACCGATTTGTATTCAACAATTAGATATTGAATCAACTTTTGGAGTTAAAAAATATCCCGTTGAATCGAGATAGGGTCATTGACCTAGTTTGAAATGCTTTTGGAATAGAGATACAAACTCTCAATACTAAAATACATTGTAAGCCATACCTTGATTGGGTCAATAGGCTTCACCAATCTTGAGGGATTTCAAAGCTAAGTTTATTAATTTTTTGAGAAAAATAATAAATATCTAGGGTAATATTTAGCTCAGTTCACTTTTGAGTGTAGGAAGTTGGGTGACAGTGAGATACACAAACTTAAGCTTTTCATCTCTTTTCTCACTAGTCAAGCTTATGTTTAGTATACTTTGTTGAAGCTTACGTCTATCCAAACCGGGGATGAGATGAAAAAGGCATTCTTTAAGCATTATAATAGGATTTACCCTCAACCAACACGTAAAAATTTAATGAATCTTTAGAAGTTTTTTAGAAGTTCTATGAGTTGGTCACACATGACCATATACAGCTTACCAAGGCCCAATTGCAACCTTGACACAAAATTGCATGTACATAGAGATTAAGAAGGGTTGAACAAGACATTTCTACCCAATCATGATCCAATTGACTAACCGAGTGGTAGATATCAAATACATCCTGAATACCCCAGATAAATCAGGTAGCAAGCTAGAAGTCCTGATGCGTAATCAAGGGCAAGCTCTAATTTCGTGCTTGAAAGATATGATGTAGATAAAGATGATGAGTCTACCTTAACTGAGGTCATAGCTGACGAGTTAACACACAGACCTCCTTATGCTAGTAATGCTCTTCAATCCCCAAACGAGAAAGAGAAAGAAGTCAATGAAAAAGAAACTTGGTTTTTTGACATCTCAAAAGCTGATCAAATTTTTGATTTGCTTTTGAAGGATCACTAAATCTGTATGTTGCAAGGACATTCAGTACCATCCCAACACGAGCTCAAGAAGATGCCATGATATTGTAATTGTTACAATCTAGCATCTCATGACATAAATTAATGTGTTAAGTTATGCTCAATCAGATAATAAGCTATTAGGGATGGGCATTTTAAGTTTTCAAACAAAAAACTTGGGAGTGATTCTCATATCAGTTGTAATGGAAGAAGGTTTTTCATTACCACTATGCACCATCATAGTGGAATGTGAAAAACAAACTCGATTCACTCTAAATGAGGGAAGTTGATTGTTGTCACATATGTTTCTCAATTAAACAAGATCAAAATGCATAGTATCTATTGAAAAGTTAGAGGAATTAGATGGACGTGATTTCCTCAAAATAGTTCAAATGTCGAGTTGCACCACATACCAAGCTCAAGGTCATGTTTGTGGGAATCTTTGGTCTCATCAAGTGAAACCGTGACATAATATGGGGTTTCACCTCAGACTGCAACACCAATTTTATCATCAAAGAGTTGATTCGAGTCAATAAGAATGACAACCCATTGTTCGTGACCCCCAAGTATTCTTGGGAGAGAGAGCTATCTCAAGATCCATGTTTCATCAACATCGTCGACATCCACTTCGAATCATTGAGGACCGAGTACATAACAATCTAACTTAGTTGGATATTTCACAGAGCGGAAACCATCTTACTTTATGAAGTTGAATGATCAAGACTCGAACCAATCCCTCGATGGTTGAGTAATAGAAAGAGAATTCTTGATCCTTTATCCGACCCTTCGTGGTCATTGGCCAATTACTTATACCTAGAAGTGACATGCTCAATGAAGGATGGCTCAATATAGAAGGCGAGTCATGGTCAACTATGACCACAAATTGGAGCATGATTATCTTAGAGATAGAGACAGAGTTATCGACTCTCTAAGATAGACAAACCTCAAATGAACAAGAAGTGTCTATATTTTCTACCCAAGAATAGGAGTAGGTGAGATAAAAGTAGACAATGAGTATGCTGAATTTGAAGCGCGTCTATATTTTCTACCTAAGAACTTGGATGAAAGGGTCGAAGTAATTTCCGATGAATGGAGTAAAGATTGGTTGGTTGTTCATGATTTCAAGAAAGAATATACGAGATAGAGAATAGAGGCACTCACCACTTTGTGGCGAGAAAGATTTCGTACATACATGAAGATCGTGTAAAGGATGAAATTTAAACATTATCTTCTTACAATCAAAGTTGAGGAGATAAGCAAGATTGATATTTCATGTTACCTACTTAGCTACCCAACTCTCTAGGTTAGTTAAGTGGGTGATTAAATTGTAACCTTTTGATTTGAAATATTATTCTCTCAAAACAGTGAAGGGTCAAGCAATGACTGTAGTGTATAATATGATAGCCAAGCAAATGTTTGATAGCTCGTAGTGTAATTAAGGTATGAGAATCATTTATATTATTTCTCTAAACGAGAAAGTAGGTATACTCCTAATGTCCTTAATGTCCTTGGGTTAGGCCTCACTAATAATGAGGCTAAATACCAAGCTCTGACTTGCCAAAATTGTAGGTGAAGGAAAAGAGGCTCAGTTTAAAATAAGAATAGCACCGGAGAGAGTTAGCTCTACTGGTAGGGTGTATTGACGCCTGTATGTTGGTGGGAAGTTCGACTCCAAGGAGGGCCGGACGGCCTTCCTCCCCTTAATCAAGGTCTCAAGTTTGAGTTTTGGGGAAAGATGATGGGCCTGCCTTGCTCGCATTGGATTAGTTGCGGTACTTTGGGCTGCAAGGTCCCTTTATTGTGTCGTAGCGTACATTTTTTTTTCCAACGATTCCCTTCCGAGGTGAGCTATTTCTCTTTGGTTATTTTATGAGTGCATTAGAAGCTAATCACGGTCGTTAAGAAGCTAATCACAATCTTAATAGGTCCCGCCATCGACACGGTTCTTTCTGAGAAAGACGGTCAGAAGCCACCAATGGTTGCCCAATACGACTGGAAAGCTAGTGAGAGAAACCAACGCCTTTTTAAGTAGCTGAAGGGGTGGACAGAGATTAGGCCACATTGCATCGCGCCTCTTCACGTTTCCTTTTAGATTTTCCCCACAAAATTTTCGGAATTTATATGTTTGTGTTCGATGTTTTCAATGCTTCACCTTCGGTAGTTTTTCTCCGCAATTCTCTTCGCTCCCTTCTTCGGGTTTTGTCGACAAAATAATAGGAAAATGGCGTCCCTTGGGTCAGATTGCTCGCCCCTGTGCGGTGTTCCTTCGTCTTCTTCGACACCACCTTCGCAGAATCAAGGGAGAAGAACGATTACCGGGATTTCCTATCGTCGGAGCTCGTTTTCGGTGAAAAGAATTGCACGCCAATCTGGAATTGATCCTTGTATCCGTGCTGTGTTCGTGCAAGAAGGTGGCTCTTGACTCCTTTTCCTTTTTTGATCTTTTAGGTTTATGATTTCTTAGGTTTTCAGATGATTAATTGTGAGTTTCGGCATGTGGGAATATCGAAGAAATATAGTTGGTTTGGTTAATTTAATCTGCATTTTTTTTGTTAATCCATATATTTCATGTTGATTTAGAGGATATTTTCGAGGAAGATTTATATGAAGCGATATTGTCTGGTTACTGTCCACGGTTCTGCTTCTAGTTTTCATTTTCTTGCTTTTGCGATTGCTTATCTAGTTGATTTCTTTTATATTGCATCTCTCTCTCTCTCTCTGACTTTGGATTTTTGGTTGCAGGATTGTCCGCGACTGCATTGGAAAGAGCAAAGCCTTCGAAAAAGTTGAATGATGGAGATGGTGTGGTTAATCTCAAGCCTTTGGACCATCGTCCAGACGCAATCGCCATCTCAGATAAAAATAGCAACGAGCCCACGGTTAGCATCACAGTGGTGGGAGCATCTGGAGACCTTGCAAAGAAGAAAATATACCCTGCACTCTTTGCTCTTTTCTACGAGGGTTGCCTTCCCGAGGTTCTTTTCCGTTCTTTCTACCTTAAAAGTTTCGGATTTTCATTCCCTCTTTGAAGGTCTGCGTCTCAGTTCTCATTTTTTTGGGTATATAGATTAGAACTTTTGCTACTTTTCATCGGAAACCTGAGTCTGTCAATGGACTTTGAAATTGTTTTGGCAGCATTTTACCATCTTCGGTTATGCTCGGAGTAAGATGACAGATGCTGTAGTTAGAACAATGGTTAGTAAGACGCTTACTTGCAGGATTGATCAAAGGTGATTGTTTCCCTTGACATGGATTCTGATTCATGGTAGTGGTGTTCTTAAATTCCCAGAGTACAATTAGTGCAATAGTTATGTAGGATTAGAAATTTAGAATGTATTCCCCAAAAATTTGGATGGAGGTGAATATCGTGACATAATTCTTAAACCGCCATGCATGGTTTGAATTGTTATCTGATTGAGATTTTTCTGTTTTTCCAGGGAGAACTGCAATGAGAAGATGAATCAGTTCTTAGAAAGGTGCTTCTACCACTCTGGCCAGTATGATTTGGTCGATAATTTTGCAGAGCTGGACAGGAAACTAAAAGAGCATGAGGTAATTCTTAAGAATCTTTCTCTGCTTAACTGAAATAGTAAATACTAAACTTACTTTTAAGTATCAGTGATGAACTATTGGCAATGACGTTACCCTTTCTTTATTATATTATGTAGTGATCAATATTATATTATATTGCGGTAGGCTTCCGACAACAACAACAACAACAACCAGTGTTGTCTGACGCGTATCGTATCGTGTATCGCTGGGCTCCACGATACGGGTGTATCGTATCGTATCGTACTTTAATATTAAAATAATACAAAAAATAATTAAAAATTAATAAAAAATAGTAAAAAAAAAAAATCAGGAAAAATCTGATAATTGCTTTAAATTCATATAATGTAAGTTTAGTACAGATTGAGCATTCAACATTGAACAATTGCATCCAAATTTACATATTTTGAATCCAAAAAATAAAATACAGACATAGTTTACACTTTACAGTACACTACAGTTATATATAATGTTACATTTTACAAATTATAATCAGGATCATCAACTAAATAATCTTCATCTTCTCCTTGTTGCAGATCCTCATCATTATCAGCCACGCCCACACCTTCTTCAAAATCAAATTCTTGTTGCGCTCCTTCCAAATTAATCCAGGCAACGTCTTGTTCTGTTAGGAGGGCATTTTCTTCAGTGTCTTCCATAACCCAATCTTCTAATATATCAAAATTATCCAAACTTATTGGATCGAACTGACTTTCTTCTCTATTTACTTTTTTTAATTGCCTACGACACAAACAAAGATAAACAATTAGTAAGTAATATTAACAATTGAAAACTAAAGTTAAATAATATCGAATTGAAAATTTGAAAGTAATACAACATTACCTTTCACGAAGGCGCATGTTACAACGAATATAAACCAAATCATTAAGCCTTTTGTGTTCGAACCTGTTGCGCTTTTTTGTATGGATGTGTTCAAAAACACTCCAATTTCTTTCACAACCTATTGCACTACAGGTTTGGCTTAAGACTCTAATTGCAAAATCTCTAAGGTTTGGACAATCACTTCCAAACCTGTTCCACCAAACATCTGTAAAAAAAATATAAACATGAGAGACATAATAATCTACAGTAATGTAAGATGCAACTTAAATATGAAAATAAACAATGTACCTGGACGCATCGTAGAGCGGTTGCGAATTGCAACAGGCAAACCCATCAAGTGAAGAGCATTATCATATATCTCCATCTCTCGATGTATCGCATCTACTATGCTCTCATCAGGGACTAATCTGTCGATGCATTCAATGATTCCTCGATTAACCTCACTGTCCCTTTTAAAGGTTGCTGAGTACCTCAATGATGGGTTTAGATAGTAGGCTGCTGCATGAATAGGCTGATGCAATTGTTTATTCCATCTACTATCAATTATTTTCCACACGGGCACATAATCTCTTTTTTTTCCATTAAAGTTATTTCTGATCGCTTCTTTTGCCCTGTCCATGGCTTCATAAAGGTAGCCCATAGATGGTTTCTCCTCGCTGTCAGCCAATCTCAAAACTTTCACTAAAGGACAAGTAATTTTCAATAATCTGATACATGCATTTCAAAATGAACTTCTAAAAACCGTTTCTGCAATCTCATTTAACTTTCTGTTCCTTCTATTTTGTGGCAACTCTGCAAATTGTTGTCACTCATCTGAGGAGAACATTCTCTTTAAAGCTTGCTTCTGTCTCACAATACTCTGTACTGATAAGAAGTTTGTTGCGAACCGAGTTGCAGTTGTGCAAAGAAGCTCTGCACCTTCTGTGTATCTCCTCATCATACATAAAACAAATGCATGGTTGTAAATAAATTTTGTAATATCTTGGCAACACTCAGTTGCTGCCTTTATTTCATCCATCTCACCAATGTCCTCGAGGATGAGATCTAAACAATGGGCTGCACATGGTGTCCAGTAGAAAGTCCCATAAATATCAGCTAACTCCTTTCCAGCTGCTTTGTAGTTAGCTGCATTATCTGTAATCAATTAGACTACATTTTCTAGTCCAACCTCTTGTATAACCTTATCAAATTCCTCTTGTAGGATCTCTGCAGTGTGCCTCTCCTCTGACATATCTAGAGATCTAAAAAACATGAGTCCTTTAGGACAATATACAAGAAAGTTTAGTAATGTCCTTCCTCGCCTATCGGTCCATCAATCTGCCATGATAGTGCATCCTGTTTCCTTCCACGATTGTCTCAAAGTCGAACAGTATTGCTGCACTTCAATCACGGTCTGATCTAATATCTTCCCTCTCAACTTCTGATAAGAGGGCATCCTGTATCCTGGACCAATGTTAGCAATTGCATCTACCATTGCTTGAAAATGAAAATTGTTTGCTGCATTAAATGGAATGCATGCATCATAAAACCATCTGCCCACTGCAAGGTCTGCTTGATCGTGCAGTTGTTCTGAAGCCATAGCAGCACGAATTCCTGGCTGAGCACCAGGTGTAGTGGAAGGAGAAAAGAACGAATGTATGCTAGAAGAAGAAGCTCTTCCTCTACTCCTTCCTGAACTTCCTGTTCTGCCACCTCCAAAGTCTTCAGCTGCAACCCTCTTTCCTCTGCTAGGTGCTCGCGAACTGCTACTACCAATATCTGTTCTAGCATCTGAAGGCAAACTATCAGTGAATCCAACTCCAGTGGCAGTAGCATCATCAGCTTCTTCACACATCTGGAAATCATCCTTTTGTTGTCTCCTTTCTTGTATGCTCTCAATCATCTGCAAGCATTGCCATTTAATACCTTCTGGCACACTTCTAACTCTGCCTGTGCATGGAGCAACTTCTTTCCTGGTTCCTGCTAGGTGGTGTTTCAACCTTGAAATTCCACCACTAACCACCTTTTTCACAAAATAAACATCTGATTTTTAACCTTGAACCCTCAACTGGTATACCCCACTGCCATGCCGTATCATCAGACTTTGAATGAGAGTCTCTACCACCCCTTCCTGCCATCTCAATGGAGTACTTTAATTCAAACAAAAACCTGAAAATAAAAGCACTTCATAAATCCCCAATCTTCAAATAACACTCAAATCGAGTGTCTCCCACTTCATGAATGCAATAAAAATCGTATACACACACTTAATAACTTCATATTTTGTCATTCAAAAAAAAAATGAAATAACACAAAAAACAATAAATATAAAGGAAAAAAAGGGAAAAAACATTAAAAATATACCTAAATCCGAGTTTGGAGGCTTAGAAGGACACCGTAGGGCACGATTTTAGAGCTTTGAACACCAAGGAGGCGAAAACTGACTCTTAGGGAGCTTGAAGAACCCAAAAGGAGAGAGGAAACCCGCAAAAAATCGCGGGTTTCTCTCAGGCCGGAACCCTTTATAAGGGTCCCAGGGCGTATCGTGCGATATGGTGCGATACGCCCGCACCTACGATACGGGGCCCCGTATCGTGCGATACGGACAACACTGACAACAACAACAACAACTAAGCCTTTTCCCATACTAGACGGGGTCGGTAACATGGATTCTTTGTTTCCACAGATCCCTATCGTGTGCCATGTTAGCAGATAACTCACAATAAGCTAGATCATTCTTTATTGTTTCTTTCCAACACTTTTGTAGTCGTCCTCTACCTCTTTTAATACTTTCCAAATTTAGTTTTTCTAACCTTCTTACAGGTTCTTCTTTTGATCTTCTTTCTATATGTCCAAACCATCTTAAACGATATTCTCTCATTTTATCCTCTATTGGTGCCACTCCTAATTTGTTTCTAATAACCTCATTATGTATACGATCTTTTCTTGTATGACCACTCATCCATCTCAACATGTTCATTTCTGTCAGAGACATCTTTTATACATGTTATGATTAACTGCCCAACACTTAGAACCATAAAATATGGCAGGCCTAATTGCTGCTCTATAATATTTACCTTTTAACTTTAATAGTATCTTCTTATCACAAAGAATCCCTGATGCTCCTTTCTATTTTAACCAACGAGCATTAATTCTATGTGTAACATCCCCATCAATTCTTCTATCTCTCTGAAAAAGTGACCCTAGGTATTTAAAACTTTCCTTTTGGGGGATGCAATGTATGCCAATTTTAATTTCTATGTCCTCTGAGGTAACCAAATGATCAAACTTACATTCCATATATTTTGTCTTTGTTCTACTAAGTCGGAGGCCTTTGCTTTCTAATGTTTCTCTCCATAGTTATAATTTTCTATTAACTTTTTCCTTAGACTCCTCCACTAATACAATGTCATCTGCAAATAACATACACCAAGGTACTTCATCTTGAATATGTTTTGTTAACTCATCCATCACCATTATAAATAAGTATGGACTTAAAGTTGATCCTTGATGTAACCCAATATTAACTTCAAAGAAGTCTGTCGTTCCTTCATGAGTCCTCACACATGTTTTTGCACCATCATACATGTCTCTTATAAGGTTAATATATGTCAATGGGATACCTCTTTTTTCCAAAATTCTCCAAAGAACCTTCCTCGGTACCCTATCATAAGCTTTTTCTAGATCAATAAATATCATATGAAGATCTTTCTTTTTTGCTCTAAAATGTTCCATAAGACGTCTCAAAAGGTGAATCGCTTCAATAGTAGATCTGCTTAGCATGAATCCAAATTGGTTCTATGTTGTACTTGATACTTGTCTTAACCTACGTTCGATAATTCTTTCCCACAATTTCATAGTATGGATCATTAACTTGATACCTCGATAATTCGCACAATTTTGAATGTCTCCCTTGTTCTTATATATGGGTATAAGTGTATTTGCTCTCCATGCCTCGGGCATCTTTTGGTTTTTCCATATTTCATTAAATAGTCTTGTGAGCCAAGTGATTCCTATTTCTCCTAGTATTTTCCAAACTTATATAGGAGTATTATCTGGTCCTACCAATTTACCACCCTTTATATGATTAAGAGCCTCTTTGACTTCATTCTTTTGAATACGTCAGTAGAAATTATGGTTTATATCAGTGTTATCCGTACGTATCGTATCGTGGGCCACGATACGATACGGGGGCCCGTATCGTGAATGCGGGTGTATCGCACCGTATCGTACAATACGGGCGATATGCCTTGGGACTCTTATAAAGGGTCCCAGGCTGATCGAAACCCACGATTTTTCGCGGGTTTTTTCTCTCCTTTTGGATTCCTCAAGCTCCCTAAGAGTCGGTTTTCGCCTCTTTGGTGTTCAAAGCTCTAAAATCATGCCCTATAGTGTCCGTGCAAGCTTCCAAACTCGGATTTAGGTATATTTTTAATGTTTTTTTTTTCATTTTTTTCTTTTATATTTGTTGTTTTTTGTGTTATTTCATTTTTTTTGAATGACAAAATATGAAGTTATTAAGTGTGTGTATACGATTTTTATCCCATTCATGAAGTGGGGAAACACTCCATTTGAGTGTTATTTGAAGATTGGGGATTTACGAAGTGCTTTTATTTTTAGGTTTTTGTTTGAATTAAAGTACAACATTGAGATGGCAGGAAGGGTGGTAGAGACTCCCATTATCGGTCTGATGATCCGGCATGGCAGTGGGGTATACCAGTTGAGGGTTCCAGGTTAAAAATTAGATGCTTATTTTGTGAAAAGATGGTTAGTGGTGGAATTTAAAGGTTGAAAAACCACTTATCAAGAACCGGGAAAGAAGTTGCTCCATGCACATGCAGAGTTAGAAGTGTGCTAGAAGGTATTAAATGGCAATGCTTGCAAATGATTGAGAGCATACAGGAAAGGAGACAACAAAAGGATGATTTCCAGATGTGTGAAGAAGTTGATGATGCTACTGCCACTGGAGTTGGATTCACTGATAGTTTGCCTTCAGATGCTAGAACAGAGATTGGTAGTAGTAGTTCGTGAGCACCTAGCAGGAGAAAGAGGGTTGCAACTGAAGACTTTGGAGGTGGCAGAAGAGGAAGTTCAGGAAAGAGCTTCTACCATACATTCGTTCTTTCCTCCTTCCACTATACCTGGTGCTCAACCTGGAATTTGTGCTGCTATGGTTTCAGAATAACTGCATGATCAGGCAGACCTTGCAGTGGGAAGATGATTTTATGATGCATGCATTCCATTTAATGCAGCAAACAATTTTCATTTTCAAGCAATGACAAATGTAATTACTAACATTGGTCCAAGATACAGGATGCCCTCTTATCAGAATTTGAGAGGGAAGATATTAGATCAAACCGTCATTGAAGTGCAGCAATATTGTTCGACTTTGAGACAGTCGTGGAAGGAAACAGAATGCACTATCATGGCAGATGGATGGACCGATAGGCGAGGAAGGACATTGTTAAACTTTTTTGTATATTGTCCTAAAGGACTCATGTTTTTGAGATCTCTAGATATGTCAGAGGAGAGACACACTGCAGAGATCCTACGATAGGAATTTGATAAGATTATACAGGAGGTTGGGCTAGAAAATGTAGTCCAATTGATTACAGATAATGCAACTAACTACAAAACAGTTGGAAAGGAGTTAGCTGATATTTATGGGACTTTCTACTGGACACCATGTGCAACCCATTGTTTAGATCTCATCCTCGAGGATATTGGTGAGATTGATGAAATAAAGGCAGCAACTGAGTGTTGTCAAGATATTACAAAATTCATTTACAACCATGCATTTGTTTTGTGTATAATGAGGAGATACACAGAAGGTGCGGAGATACACATTCTTCGCACAGCTGCAACTCGGCTCGCAACAAACTTCTTATCTGTACAGAGTATTGTGACACAGAAGCAAGCTTTAAAGAGAATGTGACAACAATTTGCAGAGTTGCCTCAAAACAGAAAGAATAGAAAGTTGAATGAGATTGCAGAAACAGTTTTTGGAAGTTCATTTTGGAATGCATGTGTTAGATTATTAAAAATTACCTGTCCTTTAGTGAAAGTTTTGAGATTGGCTGACAGCGAGGAGAAACCATTTATGGGCTACTTTTATGAAGCTATGGACAGGGTAAAAGAAGCGATTAAAAATAACTTTAATGGAAAAAAGAGAGATTATGTACCCGTGTAGAAAATAATTGATAGTAGATGGAATAAACAATTGTATCAGCCTATTCATGCAGCAACCTACTATCTAAACCCATGATTCAGGTACTCAGCAACCTTCAAAAGAGACGGTGAGGTTAATCAAGGAATCATTGAATGTATCGCATATTAGTCCCTGATGAGAGCATAGCAGATGCGATACATCGAGAGATGGAGATATATTATAATGCTCTTCACTTGATGGGTTTGCCTGTTGCAATTCGCAACCGCACTACGATGCATCTAGGTAAATTGTTTATTTTCATATTTAAGTTTCATCTTACATTACTGTGGATTATGTCTATAATGTTTGTCTTTTTCTACAGATGTTTGGTGGAACAGGTTTGGAACTCATTGTCCAAACCTTAAAGATTTTGCAGTGAGAGTCTTAAGCCAAACCTGTAGTGCAACAGGTTGTGAAAGAAATTAGAGTGTTTTTGAACTCATCCATACAAAGAAGCATAATAGGTTGGAACACAAAAGACTAAATGATTTAGTTTATATTCGTTGTAACATGTGCCTTCGTGAAAGGTAATGTTGTATTACTTTCAAATTTTCAATTCAATATTGTTTAACTTCAGTCTTCCATTGTTAATATTATTTACTAATTATTTATCTTTGTTTGTCGTAGGCAATTAAAAAAAGTAAATAGAGAAGAAAGTCAGTTCGATCCAATAAGTTTGGATAATTTTGATATATTAGAAGATTGGGTTATGGAAGACACTGAAGAAAATGCCCTCCTAACTGAAGATGACGTTGCTTGGATTAATTTGGAAGGAGTGCAACAACAACATCAAGGAGATGAAGAATTTGATTTCCAAGAAGAAGGTGTCGCTGATGATGATGATGAGGATCTGCAATAAGGAGAAGATGAGATTATTTAATTGATGATCCTGATTACAATTTGTAAAATGTAACTGTGTCTGTAATCTGTATTTCATTTTTTGGATTCAAAATATGTAAATTTGGATGCAATTGTTTAATGTTGAATGCTCAATCTGTACTAAACTTGAAGTATATGAATTTAAAGCAATTACCATATTTTTCCTGAATTTTTTCTTATTTTTTTCGATTTTTTCAGATTTTTACTAATTTTTATTAATTTTTAATTAATTTTTGTATTATTTTAATATTAAAGTATGATATGATACGATACGCCCGTATCGTGGAGCTCAGTGATACACGATACGATACACGTCAGGCAACACTGGTTTATATACTTTTCTGATTTGGCTAACTCTCCTAAGCTAATACTAACATCTTTATTTTCATTAAAAAGTTTAAAAAAACAGTTTTTCTATCTATTTCTTATATCATCATTTGCCACTAGAATTTTTTCATCCTCATCTTTGATGATCTTTAGTTTTCTTATCTCTAGCCCTAGCTATCCTAAAAATATCTCTTTCACCCTCTTTTAAGTTGAGTTTTTTATATAAGTTAAGTCCTCCCAAATTTTAGTTTTTGCTTCACTCACGGCTTTTTTTGCTTTCCTCTTTGCTTTCTTATAAGCCTCTAAAGTTTCACTAGTTTTCTTAGCATAATGTAATTTGTAACATGCCCACTTTGCCTTGATTTTATTTTGTACTACTTCACTCCACCACAAGCTTCTTTTTGTGCAGGTACACCTCCCTTAGATACTCCTAACACATCTTTCGCCATTTTCGTAATACGTATAGATATATTGTTCCACATATCACAGGGTGTACCAACATAATTCCAAACATCTCTTTGAAGGACTTTCTGTTTAAATATATCTTCTTTTTCGCTTTTGAGGTTCCACCATTTAGTCCGAATAGCTCGATGCACTCTTTTCTTCTTTGTCCATTTTTTTATTTGTAATTCCATAACTAAAAGTCGATGTTGGGTGGTTAAGCTTTCTCCTGGAATTACCTTGCAATCTTTACAACACGCTATCTTTTTTTCTACAAATAAAGTAATCAATTTGTGTTTGTGATAAACCACTCTTATAAGTAATTAAATATTCATCTTGTTTTTTGAAGATTGTATTGTATTAACTATAAAGAGATCAAATGCCATGGCAAAATTTAAAATCTCCCTACCTTCCTCATTTATTTCTCCAAAACCAAAGTTTCCATGAATCCCTTGATATCCTAATGCCTCTTTACCAACATGTCCATTTAAGTCTCCTAAACAAATCATCTCCCTTTGTGGAATCTTTTGAATCACCTTATCTAACTCTTCTCAAAAAGCTGTCTTTATACTATCTTCTAGTCCTACATGGGGTGCGTAAGCACAAACTATATTCAAAACCTCAGCTCCTAATACTAATTTCAACATCATGATTCGGTCATCATATCGTTGTATGTCTACTACACTATCCTTTAAATCTTTATTTATGATAATACCAACTCCGTTTCGAGCATTTTCTTACAATAATTTAAAACCTGTATCCTCTATCTCCTTTGTTTTTTCTCCAACTCATTTTGTCTCTTCTAAACATAGAATATGAATCTTTCTTCGAATCATAGTATCTACCACCTCCATTAGCTTACCGGATAATGTTCTGATGTTCTAAGAATCAATACGAATCTTATTATCTAGGACTAGCTTCCTTACCCTCACATCCGTCCATAATCAAAATGTGTTGACCCTCTCTGAAAAATTTTCACTACATTCGGGAGGCAATGTAGCGGGACTAACTTCTTTACCCACACCCGTCCATGATATGGGTACCCTCTCTGCAATTGATTCACTACATTCGGGCAAAAATGTAGTGGTCTTTGCTTTACTTATTACTGCATTCGGGCTCCGCAACACGTCGCTAAGCGGGGATGCCCCAAAGCAATGCTCATAATTTTTGTAATCCATGTTATAAAAATCCGACGAAGTTTTACGCTGGCTGTCGGAAGCCTAACACAACCCTCCTCCTTTATCCGGGCTTGGGACTGGCAATGTAAGGTGCGGTAGGCTTATGATAGCCAGCTTAAAACTTTATCGGACTTATTTACCATGGATTCTACAAATTATGATAGGGCTTTGTGGAAACAAAGAATCCATGTCGCTGATCCCATCTAGTATGGAAAAAGGCGTAGTTGTAGTAGTAGTAATGATCCATATTGTTTGTTAGGACGGTTCTGCAGCCAATGGTGTAGGGGCACTTGGTAATAGATAGTTTTCCATGATGCGTGCAGTTCCTTTTTTCCCAAACAATGGCTCTGCGGATGGAAATTTATGTATGACATTTGGAAATTTATGTATGACATTTTTTTTATCACATTAACCTCCCCCAAGGATGCCATATTTACCAGCAAGAAGATTGGGTTCTGCCATAGGGAATAATTATGTGAATCATGCTTATTTCAATGGGCAATTTAACAAACCTTAGTCAAACAAAAGCTATATCCAAATATTTTTTGTTTCTGGGTTAATTTACCTGATTTCTGATTTGATGGTTCAGTTTATTCATCTGATATTGTTCCACCTGTATTAACGTATAGTTTCTGCTGGCTGCCATATCCTGTCTCCTGTCCAAGTACTATATCGGATAGTCAGCATTTGGTGTAAAACAATTAGTCCATCCTAAATGAATTTGGATTCTAATACAAATCTGAGCCTAAACAAACCATCTATGTATGAGAAATCACGATACAATACACTACACTGAATTGTATGATACAGTGTATGTGTGCATAAAAATTTAAGGTTTGTAATGTGATTTTTTTTGTACTTTTTTTCCTCGAGTGTTGATCTTCAGAAAACTCATGAGAATAAAAGGTTTTCAAAATTCTCACCAACGAGAAAGTCTTAAGCAACTTATCAATTATCATAACGTCCAGCTTTGATAGGTTACTCAAAAAAATAAGCAATTTCCAAAGTTTTCAAGAATAAAACAGGTAATTTCCTTCAATAAAATTACCAAATATGACAACATCCAGCGTTGGTACCACGAAGTAGGAAACTAGTCTAACTTACAATAGTTCTTGATTTTTACTGAATTTTTATTTTTTATTTTTATTTTTTTATTTAAAAAAAAAATTACGATATGATACGATATACCTGTATCATAGAGAAAAATGATACATGCTATGATACAGTACAAACAACACTAGCTACAACTACCGTTCAACATGGTTGATACCTGTCTAAAACCTGAGATGTTTGAAGCTAGGTCGATTGACCATGGGTCATTCTTGATATGGATACAATCTTGAAGAGAATGCAGAGGGTTCTGTGACTGAACCTACTATGTCCTTTACAAAGACAAAGCACTTGACCATTATAATGAAGTTCTTTTCTACTTTTTCTAAGGGAAGGACTTATACCATATTTTCAAAGTTATTAAATTCAGAAGAAGGTTAGCTAGTATTCTCCCAAAAGTTCAAGTTGGTTCATTTCAACAGAATATTGAATTTGAGGTTTGAGAAAACTTGAGTAGTTTGTAGAATGCCTATTTATTTCCATAATCATAGCTACAATGAAACCCGTTCTGGAGGAAAGTTGATAATGCAAGTTGACGATGTTGAGTTTATTTCTTGAATTTCTTCTGTGCATAAATAAAACTGAAGCATTTTGCTGACTATGTTACTACTAATATTAGTTCACTCGTATTATTACAGGGTGGCAGGGTTTCAAACCGCTTATTTTACCTATCAATTCCTCCGAATGTGTTCATAGATGCAGTGAAATGTGCCAGTCTGTCAGCTTCTTCATCCAACGGATGGACGAGGGTGATTGTTGAGAAACCCTTTGGACGTGACTCTGAATCATCTGCGGCACTTACTAGAGGTCTCAAGAAGTACTTGAAGGAAGACCAGATTTTCAGGTACGCTCTGTTAAAACTTAGGTAAATTCCTTTAGTCAGACCATCTGTATTTTGATTCTATGCAATTGGATGCTGCAGAATTGACCACTATTTGGGAAAGGAACTTGTTGAGAACCTATCAGTACTTCGTTTCTCAAACCTTATTTTTGAGCCACTGTGGTCAAGGCAATATATTCGGAATGTGCAATTAATATTTTCTGAAGATTTTGGAACAGAAGGTCGAGGCGGGTAGGCTTTCTTGCTTTTTGAATATGCCTCCATAAGGCCATCATAATCGTGAGGTTCAAATAATGAGCTAAGATTGTTTCATGCCCCAGGTACTTTGACAGCTATGGGATAATTAGAGACATTATGCAAAACCATTTGCTCCAAATATTAGCGCTATTTGCCATGGAAACTCCTGTTAGCTTGGATGCAGAAGATATCAGGAATGAAAAGGTGACGGTTAAAATTAACAACTTATGCAGAAGTACTTTGCATTGGAGATGGCAATGATGCTGAATTATATTATTTATGCTTCAGGTGAAGGTTTTACGTTCCATGAAGCCTTTGCAATTGGACAATGTAGTCATTGGTCAGTACAAGAGTCACACAAGGGGTGGCACTACATATCCAGGATACCTTGATGATAAAACTGTGCCTAAAGGCAGTTTGACGCCTACTTTTGCTGCTGCCGCAGTATTTATAGACAATGCTAGATGGGATGGAGTCCCATTTCTGATGAAAGCTGGCAAAGCTTTGCACACTAGGAGGTATGCGATTTTTTAAAACTTAGATTGCAGTTAAGTTTGATGCTTGATGTGTGGGGAAACATTCTTCATGAAACTGAGTTCTGAAATGTTTTCAATTGAAAACCTTTCTTTAATTTGCCAGGGCTGAAATCAGAGTGCAGTTCAGACATGTTCCAGGTAACCTATATAGGAGAAGCTTTGGTACAGACCTTGACAGAGCAACAAATGAGCTTGTGATACGTGTTCAGCCTGATGAAGCTATCTATTTGAAGATCAACAACAAGATCCCTGGGCTTGGAATGAGGTTGGACAGAAGTAATCTGAATCTTCATTATGCAGCCAGGTATGGTGGCAGCGTTAACATTCCATACCATGTTTTGAATACAAAAGTTTAGTTGTGAATGTCAAACCTGTAAGATAATATAGTACTAAAGCGTTAACATTCCATACAATGTTCTAAATACAAAAGTTTAGTTGTGAATGTCCATCCTGTAAGATGTCATACTGCTTACTGAGGTATACGGGTTCAAGTTCCAGTTGCCTAAAGTAAATGTCATAGCCTCTCATTTCAAATTGCAAGATCATCTTGTGGTGACACTTCCACTGTTTTAATGTAGTTCTTTCCAATTTCATTGGCTTCATTGTTGGAACTTGTGAAGGCTGTTGCTGTAGGGTTATTTCTCCATCCGTCAATGCCAATTCAATTCTCCAAGCTATCGTTATCACCATTGGAGAAATCTTGTCCGTTTAGTCTTTTGCTGCCACATTCATTTATTTGCTCTCTGGCATTTTCTGTAGCTTTTTCGAATTTGTTGTTGTTTGGAGTTGTATCCATATGTTTTATTGTTCAAATTTTATTTATTGTCTCTAAGAAATTGACTCGATGATATTGGAAAAAATGTTGTTCCATAAGGTACTCAAGAGAAATACCGGATGCTTATGAGCGACTGCTGCTTGATGCAATCGAAGGAGAGCGAAGGCTTTTCATCCGCAGCGATGAACTTGATGCTGCATGGGCACTGTTCACCCCATTGCTGAAGGAAATAGAGGAGAAAAAAATTGTGCCTGAGCTTTATCCATATGGTAGTCGAGGACCTGTTGGCGCTCACTACCTTGCCGCAAAATACAAAGTCCGGTGGGGCGATCTAAGTGCCGAGCACCAACCCGCGTAATGTAACTGTGCGAGGTATTGCAAATAGAGTTTCTCGTTGTGTTCTACATATTTACCATAATAATCTTCGTCCAGTGGTTACATATATGGACGGAAAAAACTTGATTTTTTAATGTTATAGCTAACACAATCATTGAAGAAATATTACCCATGAAGTTTGAGGAATATCTTATTTTTAAGATACTGTTCTCCATTTCTTGTTTACTCATATAGTAAATAGTTCTCAATGGAAGATGAATGATGCAGAGGGAATGGAATTTTCTGTTTGTTCTTCTATTCCTGTTTACATTAGAGGCTCGTCTATCATCAGTAATTTTTCTTCTTTGTAACACTAGAATCTTCATCCAGGTGGTGTAATACCTACCTCGCATTGTTTCCCAGAGGACTACTTCTTGCGCACCCGGTCATTCACTTAATGGCCTTCAACCTGGTCTTATAGCCAACCCTATAGGCAATTGGACGGTGTCCTTTAGGGCTTGTCTATGGCATCCCTTCCAGTCTTTGTTCGTGTTTATGGTTTGGAAATAAGTGAGCAGCATTTTACTTCACTGTGGAACATCTCTCAAGATCTTCAAACATTTTAAACAAGTTGGTGGAGGTGTTGCATATTTTGCCCAGTTTGTAGAGGAACTATGAACCCTAAAACACGATTCATCTGAACTCTCTAAAGAACTGAATAAAGCGTGCTTATGAGTAATTTTTAGCTTTAATCTGAAGGCATTCATGACTGTATACTGCACATTTCACCGAAGTTAGATCGACATTCATTGGTCATTGCACCATAATTAAGGCTGGTAAATGAGCCGGCGGGTGACCACCAACTCCCTTATCCCTTGCCCAAGAAGCTTTCTAGCTTCCATTGACGAGCTTCCACTTCCCGTTGTCAAGAATCAATATCGTCGAGTTTCCCAACTGGTAGCAAATTGAGATGCATATCTGTGATGTCTTACTTCTTTCAACACAAAGGCTACACTTTGTATTGGTTATCTATTAGTGACACGAGCGGTTCCAACTATCCGGCTGGATTCTTGGTTTCAAGTACCACTCCGGTATAGTGAGAAGAAACTTCGATGTGGAATGGAGCGCTAGAATCAACTACCCATGCTATGAATAGTCAGTCATCATGAAGAAGGTTTAGTGCAGTAATGGCAACCGTTTTTGCTTGTTAATTCCTTTGTTTCTCACGACCAAGCTTGCTCTTTCTTTTTTTGGGTCATTCGTATAGCTTTTGCAGTCAACCTTCTTGTGTCCTGCCTTCCATAATAATAGCTGGTAAATCTACTCTGAGACTTAGCACGGTCCTCTCCACCTGGGCCTTTTGGTCGACCTCAGCCTTCATCCTTCCCTCAGCTCTCGGCAGCATGTGCCTTTGGCTGCTCAATAGCCCTTCGTTCATTCTGCCTGGCTTCCTTGTTCATTAGGCGGTCTGCAACAAGATCCATCGTGACTCTCCCCATTAGAGGGATATTCTTCAATATCAAAGATAGAGTTTCCCAACTTTCTAGTAAGGAGTTAAGGAGTAGCAAAGCTTGCATCTCGTTGTCCTTCATCTCTCCCGTAACATAGCCCTTGAAGTTGTTGAGATGCTCTCTATCTATCACGTTTTGACCTTCTTTACGCGCCAATCTTGCCCATGGCTTCATCAGCAAAGCCTTCTTCCTGGACATTTTCTATTGGATCAACGATTCTAACTTTTGTCAAAGCTCATAAGGTTTGTTTATGTCGACACATCCCAAAGAACTTTTCGTCCACTCTTTCGAATGGTATCTAACAGCTTTGCAATTCAGGAGGGCTTCAGTTTTCTTTTCCACCATCGACCTCCGGTAAGATTAGTTCTCAATCATCAATAACTCGTTGACATCACTAGATGTACCTTCCATCGTTAGGATGTCAGTCACACAAGGATATCAATATAAACCTACCGCTATTTTGCGAATTTGGGATCAATAACCTGAGCCAATGCCCTGATGGCGCTTATTGATGTGCTAAGTCGACATTGTCTTTTGTATTATCAGATCAAGATGCTAATGGTGGGTCTGGACTGGATGGGCATAGGAAAAAAGAGAGAATAAATATAAGGAGGAGAACGGCTGTCAACTCATTACACTCATCCCTAACTAGCTAGCTAAGATTTCCTTATATAGAGTGGAAAATCACCATTAACAAGGTGACTAAGTAGCTTCCCAAGTCACCTTTCCGCATTCTTAGGCCTCCCAGAGACAAATAGGGAACCCTTTAGAAACATACACTAACACGGAAATTGGCTGAAACCCGAAATGACACTGAACGTGTCGACTCGTGTCCTTGGTCCCATTGGCGAGGAACCCAACACTTTCTCATACCCTTCTCGTGCAGTCGTGCAAACTAAACGATGAAAGAGATCGGCACAAACAGAACCGAATGGAACCACCAGAACCTTGACCCAGTCCCAGAATGGTGGGACATGATGCATCTTGATGGATCACTAGTTTTTTTTCTTTTGTTACAAGAAGAGGCCAAGCCACACACGCACACCCACACCTCTGAGAGTGGAACTTCTCACCAGCAACAACGGCACTAAAGTGCCTTCCCGTTGAGCTGATCACTAGCTTTTAATGGTGAGACATCTTACATAAAAGGAAACAATATCATTCGAAGGTTAACTGACTACAATGGCATGATTAATGACCAGCTTTTGGCAATGAGACGTAATCTCCCCTTCTGTCATATTATCTTCACGTTCATGATGCCCCCCCCATCTTCCAATCCTTAATGATGGTCAAGTTTCATGATGCCGTCAAGGCTCATGATGTGTAAAGCTTTGTGAGTCCTTTTGGCTTGCATACATAGCCCATTACTCGTAAATCGGAATCTACAGTTTTATCATTTGGTTCCGTTTATTTCAAAACTTCAAATTAAAACTGAACCGACTCAAGACTCATTTCGGATTCTAATTTGAATCCTAAACTATTTGAAACCGATAGTTTAAAACCGTAGGTCAGTTTCAGGTCGGTTTGGATCCTATGAGAGGTTGAATCCAAACCGAATCATGTGGTTTTCAATTGCAAGTTCACTTTCACTGGCTTTAGTTATAGCCGGTTCGTGGGCCGACTCGACCGGAATGATTCCCAATCAGCAATGCTTAAATGCACGAGTCATCGTGATCATAATCATATGACGTGAACATGAGGTGCCACTTTTGTGATCATTGCGTGAATGAAGCATCCGCCAACGCTATCATTTCTGTGGAATTCAAAGGGCCTGCGCATGAACGGATCATTTCTGGATCCGGTGGCAGCGGTCTGGGAAAAGGCCAGGTTTAGATCATTTGATCCAGATACAACCTAACACGTTTGGAAGTGAAAAGTTTGTTTCTTTGGCGAAAACTTTCACTTTCACTACATAGGAATCAAAAGTCATGCACTGCCGAATCGATGCCAAGCCTTATCCCGCACTGACTTGGGAATATCATGCTTGTAATAGTGAGAGAGAACATAGTAAATGTGGGTATCTATTGATGCTAAAATTCATTTAAAAATTTCTACTTTTTTATTTGCATGATCAACAATGAATATTTGAATTAAAAAAGTAAAAATTATTATTGAACTTTTTGCATTTTGTAATTAGTGTATGTTAAATACTTTTTAAATTCAAATCTCCACCGATTATCATTCCAATTGTGTGTATGAACGTGTGCGTGCTTCTCTATAAATGTAGCTAATCTTCCACCACTCCTCTACTTTTGAGTTCATAAACTTGATGCAGTTTCACCACTTCAACCATTACCCACCACCTTCCACCACTCCTCTACTTTTGAGTTCATAAACTTCAACTAAGCCTTTTCCCATACTTCGATACGATCTTCCAATTAACAAAATTTGTCCCATCCGTTTCTCCATGTGTTCATCAAAAATTTACACATAAAAAAAAAATGTAGCTAATCTTGCTTTCAAATTTGACGCTCGCAGTTTTGCACCGTTGTGCTTATTCTATAGATGTTCTTTTCAAATATGACCCAAATTAGAATCAGATTGCAGTACCCATTTAGTGAAGTAAATGAGCCACGCTCCCTGGTTTAATCGAAAGATTAGCAGTCCACCTTAATCAGATAGTGGGAGATTCATATTTGCATTTCAAGTACCAAAGAAAGCAATTGATACTGAATCAATAGTTGGGTTCGTTTTATATGTAAGCAGATTCGGGTGGAAGTTTTTAAACTGCAATCTCAATCCTAAGTTAAAGTTTTTAACTCAAACTAAGTGATATTAACAAGAGAGAATCGGATCCTTGGGTTTTTGTGTGAATCCCCTGGGTCTAGTTCATGTGGCCGATTTCTCCCATGGTGTTGAAGTTTTTAACTCAAACTAAGCCTATGGAAGAAAGGTTTCATGGTAGCAACGAGTTCGATATTTGATGCATAATGAAACTTGAAACTATGAGCACCAAAAATCAAGGTCCTATTCCCATGGAAGGTTGTAACAGACACAACCTAAGAGGACATTAATATGGTGAGACTTTTCAAGTTAAGGAAAGATATAGAATCCAGCTTCCAAGCTTGTTACATGCCCTCTTCTTCTCAGCACCTATTTAGCTCTTGGGCCAGTTTTCAAACCAAGTGGTACCATTTCCACTCATAACAATAGCACAAAATTTTTAGGGCCATGTAACTTTGTTCCCTAGCATAAGGATTTTCAGGCCTAATGTTCTACAAATTTTCATGCTGCAAACGGGCCTCGAGAACCTAGTTGTTTCATAGAAATCGTGGAACTTAAATTCAGGCCTGGAACTCCATGGACCAGAACATAACATCACAAGCACTTTCACGTCATCTATTTGGAATTATGGGTTCCCTTCAACCCATGGGTTCTAACATTGCATGGAACTGGCACCAAAAGTACCAGTTCCAGTGGAAAACAAAGGTGTCTATCCATGCACGAGAAGTTTTTTCAAAACTGTAACAAGTGATCAGAAGTTGTCATTGATGGCATTTGCTGAAAGTTGTTCACTGTAATGGGCTCGAGGATACCGCAGGCATCTTAGCATCAGGACATAATCAGGGAACTCTGAGTCCAGGGTGTCTCTCTCAGGCCAGCGTAAGTCTCATTGTTGGGTAGGGATCAATGACTGGATCTAGCTCGAACCATATCAGACATCAATCGTGAGTATCTGTCAAGTTGGCCGAGTACGTCCAACTAAGCCCAATCCTCACAAGCTGCAAGTGGATCATGGATCTGACCTAATATCCAAATGCATACTCTGATTATGTTTGGCTTCTTTCCATCAATTTTTTGTGTTCATCTTGAATTGTGGTTGAAGAGTTTGACTGGATAGATCCGGACCACATCCATTATTGAGATTCCGGGTGTAAAATTTAAATTTGTTTTTTGTCAAACCCGGGGAACTTATCTAATTCAAGTAGGAATATATTTGGTGAACTCATAAAGTAACTGAGCGTGAAAGTCCTACCAATGGCTCCTGATCCAGAATCAATGCCACACGATGCAGTTTCAGGTTTACCATCATTTTTATGAATCCAGGTTTACCATTCAGATTTGGCTTTGTTGCATAAAACCGAGCTTGCTTTGGGTAGACCATGATCAAACCTACGTCGTCAAACTAGGCTCATCTCGGTGGTTCTATGACCGAGGTCAAACATGAAGGCTTTCTAGCCCAGTGAATGCCTCAGAAGTTCGGGCTGTATGTGCTTTGCTTGTGAGATATAGTGTCTTCTCCAGGGCCAGCCTTGCTCTCTGGCTGTTCGGGCTGACCCGATCACTACCTTTTCACTGTCACCATGCAGCTTTGAAGGACTCTCACATGGTTCTGGAAAAAGTTTATCTACTTTTTCTTTTTAGAAAATATTGATTGATAATGAACAAGCGTCAAAACAGATAAAGCAAACTAAAGAGCGATACATCTAACACAAGTGCAAAATAATATTTCAAAACAATATCAAATCTGAATTTGATCAAATAGCCATTGCTAGAAATAATTGGCTGAAAATGCAGTATAATTAACTACACACATACACATACAAATAACTGTATATGTATATGAGCTTTTGTGTGTGTGTGTCTCTCTCTCTCTCTATATATATATATATATGTGTGTGTGTGTACTGAGGCATTGCCGCACCAAACATCTAAAAATCATGAGTTTACTTATGACTCATTGCAATGATGACCAGCCAGTGAAGCAACCATCCAACCCACTAGACTTGGTGCGCAAGTTGCTCAATCCGACTCTCGAAGAAAAACAAAAGTTGCTCAATCCAAAGAGAAGTTTAATGAATCAACGACCGAGCAAACCCTCCACCCACGATTTGATTGCTTCAGCAAAGATGAGTATGGGTAAAGGTATTGGACCTCCTGCAGATCTAGATCCAAAATCCAAATTATGGATTTACTTGTGACTCGTTGCAATGAAGACCAGCAACTCTTATTGTTGTGACGCAACCACCCAACCCTCTTGACTTGGTGCTTAAGTTGCTCAATCCCCAAACCGAAGTTTGATGAATCAACTACCCAACATACTTTTCCCCCAATATTTGATTGCTTTAACAAATATATGGGTATAGGTATCAGACCTCTCTCAGATCCAGATCCAAAAGCTCACTCCTATTCAAAACCTTCTGGTTCCTTTTGGGGCCATCATTCTATCTTGGTGACCTCCTAGATCCTTGGCCATTCTAGTTCATAAATCCACACTGTTCATAGGTATGGCTTTAGACCGAATCCAACTTGAAAACAAAACATAAGTAGAGAGTGGAAGAGAAATGATTCAACTGCTCAAAGAAAAGAAAGTGCAAAGAGGATGATTAACATCAAAAGGAAAGCAAAGTTAGCTGACATCAGGGTGTATGATATCTAGAAATGGCCAGTTTCGGGTAAACCAAAAGGGTCAGTTCTTGTTTTCCATCGATTTCGGTTCCATGGAAGGTAATACTAGAACTGAACGGGATGGTCCCCAGTCCGATTTGACTGGTTCTGGTTGAAACCATTAGGCCGGTTCCAGACCGGCTGTGTCTAGTGATATCTTTAATAACATGCTTTTCTCTTTTCTGCCAGTCCCTTTGGGCAACATAGATGATTAAAAAGAACACTAGGTGCACCAACTTATGGGTGCGTAGAGGTAAGGTTCAACAATAATCATGCCATGCAACTTCTTCCATGGGTGTCCCACATGCACATACACTGTTATGACTTGTTTGGCTTTCAGTAAAAATCCGTGGAATTTATTGTGGCCGTCCCTCGGTTTCCAAGTCCAGCCAAACAACCTACTTTCTCTCTCCCTCAACGTGTTGTTGTCACTTGGCTGTTCAATGCGTAAGAAAATCCAAAGCAAGCACAAACCCTGAAAGGTTAGTTTCAACAACTTATTTGTCACACAGTATGAAGTCCTTGGCTACAAAGTTTCCATAAGCTGGCCCGATGAAAAGGAACTTGTCTTGAGCCTTGTCCTAGCCTGGCTGGGATCAGGTTCATACAGTGCCTTTTTTCCTTTATTTTATAACTCCAACTAATGAGTCGAAGTAGATTACTGACCAAAATCATCCTATTCCCTACCAAAGTATGACATAATTTCAATGTCCTTTCCGATCCTCTTACACTAGTTGGAACTCGGTTATCTCTTGGTTGTAACTATCATCGACCAAGCCCTTTTCTTGCTCTAAGTTGAGTTGGTTACATGGGTTTCTTTATGACACCGGACTCGATCTTATACCATATTAGCAGTTTACTCAAAAGAAAAATGTTTAATGCTTTCCTTCGAATATTTTTTCGAGTCTTCTTCTCGCTTTTCTACCATTCTACTGAAAATTCAATAGGTCACTTCCCTACATGTGCAAACCAACGTAGTAGGAGGCATGTCTCACACATCTTACCAGTCTAAAGTGATGCTAGACAAAGAAACTAAAGAAGAGAATATTTAACTTTTGGTTGTCATTTTCTCTAGTGATCTTCGCAAGACGAAAAACAAAAAAGAAACATAGCTAATACCAACCTAGAAAATGCAAAACTATTGTTGCATATGCAAACATACACACAAAACTTTGTTATTTTTAATGTCTATATGGTCTTATTAGCTCCAATAGCTTCACTATGAAAAAACTATTGTTGCATATGCAAGGGCTTACCAAATAGTTCATTCAATGTAGCACAATGAGCAAATAGTTCACCTAGCAAGGGAATCGACTTACGAGTTGAAGGTCATGAAATCGATACCCATGGCACACATCTGGCTTCGGCCTCCCCATTGTACCAATACAATCGGTAATAATAGATTCAATGTCAAATGAGAAATGAGGAGAGGCGACGATTAGGTTCTTATAAATGCATAAGGCTAAGATTAATAAATCTGGTTGACCAAATAAATACAACACACCCCACATTTATTATTACATTAAAGTAATAATATAATCAGATTTTTCTAATTAGTTGAAACAAATTAGGAACTCCGCCCACCCTTGCATGGCCATTCCCAAGCCTAGATAAAGGAAGAGGATTGCATTAAGCTTTCGACAGCCAACATAAAACTTTATTAGACTTACCCTGAATTCTATAGAAAACAAAGAACCCATGTAGCCAACCCCATCTAGTTAGAGAAAAGGCTTAGTTATAGTTGTGGTTGTAGTAGTTAAAACAAATTAGGAATGCCAAGTTATTGAACCACATTGATTTGTTGCTCTCCACAGAAAAATTGAGAGAAAGTGGCCAAGAACAAACTTGTGGACGAAGTAGATGCGTGAACAAAAAGATGACTTTCAAATGTGCACCACTATATTAATATTTTAATAATATTAAAATAGTATTAGCACACTAAAATGTTTTAACACAATTAGATGGCTTTTAAATGCGCATCACTATTTTAATAATTTAATAATATTAAAGTAGTATTAGCACACTAACATGTTTTAACACAATCATAACTCCCAAAATAACCAGCAGAGTGGATCTATTTATTCATTGTTCCAAAGAAACATTGAGCTCGCAATACAACCAAGCCTTTTTCTTGAACATTGGGATGGCAATCCCAAAATACTACACCCAAGGGGAGGTAGCATATTGCGATCATGTTTAGGCGAACCCTTTCCTTGACCATCCTCTCACACTGAGTTATATAGGAATTTTTAGTTTATGTGAAACGTTATAAAAGGAGGGAAAAGGTGAGAAGATATTTACATTCTTTTGGAGCTTATATTTTCTTATATATCCATATGATCACATCATATTAAATTAATTTAATATCATGTAATTTGGTTTTGTTAGGAAAATGTAAATCGAGTTCTAGTGGATCAGATGAGGCTTTTGAACATTGAGATGTGTTCTTAAAGATTGATGATGGGTTTTGGTGGGGTAAAACCCAAGCCTTTTCATACTAACACACTAGAATGATGCACTCAAAGCAATAGCTCACCCTAGACATGTCCGGTTCCAAGTAAACCGGAACCATCGGTTCCAAATCGCATGTTCCGGGTTACCTGGAACTCAGAACCATAACTGAACTAAGTAAAAGAGGTGTTAGGCACCCGTGAGAGTTGAAAAACCGTTCTACCATTGAGCCATGCTTCAATTTGTGTCAAAATGTACATAAAACATATATTATCAAATTGCGGTTTTAAACTGCTGGTTCCAGTTTCGGTTCTAGTTGGTTCTTAAAAAGTATGAACTGTAACCAAACCAGAAGGTACCTGAGTCTGGTTACAGTTCCGGGGCCAGTTCGGTTCTGGTTCAAACCATTGGGCAGGTTCCGAACTGGTCATGTCTAGCTCACCCAACTAGAGGGCTCAACTAACAGGTTGCAGGTTGCGAGTTCGATACATGGGGGTGTGCATAGCTGCTTACAGTCTTCCCATTTTAACCAAACTAAAATAAAGAATGCTGAAGTTAGGCAGACCGTAGCAGATGTAGGTCCGGGTGCCAAAGTTAGCTAGTGTTCTATCCTTTGTTTTCTTGGCTTGAAAGTTTATATGTAATTTACATGATTTTACCATTTTATTTTCACCTAAGAATTTTTTATAGTACACAAATCAGTCCTGCCTAAGTATTGAAATTAAGATTTCTCTCGACTGAGGCCACGAGTTTGGCACCCGAAGGTGTGATTGGGTTACGTCTAATCTGAGCTTGCCAATGACTCTTGGTAAAAGATTTTAACATTTGGGCTGGTAAGTGAATCAAAGAGCTTGGCTCGGTTAGGCTTGTCCTTGGTCATTCATGTTCGGTTCACTAAGCTATCTAAGTTCAGCTTCTTTCCACTCGTGAAAGATTGTTAGATGAGTCTTTGAAATTTTTACCTAAACATTATCCCCAATGTAACTTTCATTACAATATCTAGCGTCAAGGAAGGATCACGTTCTTTTGAGCCTTCAACAAAAGAATGTAGGTTTGTAGAGTACCATTTCTACTCCCACTTACCACTAAAAGACCCTCAGTTTTATTGTTGTTGCTTCAACCAGTTTACATATTCCGTTTACTGTAATGAAGGCTTCTTACATGTCACAGCAAAGATGGCTTTTCTCCTTTCTTTTTTGGTAGATTTCCTTTTCCTTCTTTAATAAAATGTTAAATTCATTAAAGGGTACATCCTCAAAACTATTATTTGCTTTTTTGTTTTAGATTAAGTTTAGTACAAGAAATGAATGAAATATCAAAAGAATGACAAAGGAGAAGTATGCAGTCTTGGAATCCCGACAACGGCTTCACCGAGTTTCTACAACAGTTTTGTTGATGGATTTCTATCATGCAACAAATGACCTCTTTATTTAAAGACGAAGAACAGAAGAAGAGGTATGTAAGTGTTCCTGGTTTCCCACAACCCCGGATTTCCCAGGGAGGTTTCTTTCTTCTTGATTTTCACTTCTATGTTTATTCTATGCTCTGCTTTGAATTTATAGAGCAACGCCTAGCTCTTCCTCCCAGATATCTAGGCTAGGCTTTCCGTTATGGAGCCCTCATCTTGCTATGAAGAACAAATTTGTAACAGTTTGGATGTTACGAATTTGTTCCCTAACAACCTCCATGAAAAACTGCTAGATGGCCGATCTAGCCATTTTTATAGGTGAACCTACGAAGAATGGTTAGTTTCTCACCTTAACATCTCCCACTTGGCCATTCGAGCTAAGTGATCTGCTAGTTTTTCTCTCACTTTTGTGGGGTTTCTCTAGTCATGTTATTTTATGATTGTTATTGTAATTATTACCCATTGTTTAGTTTCTTACCTCTACAACAATCAAACATATCTCAAACCCATGGTTGTAACATGTTTTGAGAAAAGTTCTTCTGTTATGCCTTTAGTCAAGAGGTTTGCCAGCATATCTATTGTAAACACCTCAAAATCAAATTATTTCCAAAACAAACACCTGGTTTGCAAAAACCATTTTCAAACCAAATTTTAAACTTTCAAAAACCCGGAGTTGCAAAGTTTTAAACTTTTTATCTGAAAACCCTTTAAAATAAAGGTTCATAGACCTGGGCCAAAACCCAATTTTGTAAAGCAGCCAAATCAAGCAGGTAGAGCCTGATTGAAAAAGCAGCTCCAAAACAGGTCAAAAAGCAATAATTTAGCTCAGCCTGATGAAAACAAGGCCAAAAAGCAAAAGAAGCATCCAGGCCAGAAGTAGACTTCAGCCCCGAAATATGAAATGCAAAGCCAAAGCACCAACAAAGGTGTCAAAAATCCAAGTCCAAGCTTGAAATACCAAAAATCAAACAAAATGAAGTTCGAAAGGTGAGAAGACGGTCAGACAAGAAAGCTGGAAAAAACCCAGCTCAAGACGGAGCACTAAGGAAGCCAGGGCTCGTGAAAACCACCCGTCTCAAAACATGAAGAAGGATTGAAGAAAGAAGAATTTGGATTGGATATGAACATAAATATCCAAATCCAAACCCAAATAGTATTTGGATAAAATTTGGATCATAAAAACCAAATCCAAGATCCAAACCCAAGACCCACCCCCTTGCCTATAAATAGGACCAAGGGAGGGGTGAAAGTTCACCTAAACTTACTTGGGAGAGGCTTGGGGAGTCATAAAGTAGAAGAGAGAAGAATGGTGGACTTGACTTTTTAAAGTGGGTTAGCCATGTGGGCTTGATCAAAGGGTTGTGGGTTCGAACCTTGTGTGAACCTAGACCAACCTTGGGGTTGAACCAACATGATGGAACGGCTTGGATTTGGGCTCACAAAGACGGCTGCAAAAGGTGGACTCAGCTCCAAGAGGTAGGTCTCTAAACCTAACCCTAACCTAGCCATAATCGACCCACTTAGACCTAGCCCAGCCCCCAACCGACTCCATTAAATCCCACCTAAACCTAACCCAAACCGTACCCTAGCTGGACCATTCTCACCCTAAATCGACCCACCTAACCAGCACCTACACCTACCCCAAACCAAACCTAGCTAGGTGTTGGCTGCACCTAGCTTGTTCTCTTGAAACCCCACCAACCGACTACACTACCTAGCCCAACCACCCTAAACCGACCTAACCAAAACCCCTAAACCGACTCCACTACCACCGCCTCAAATCCTACTAGCCGGCTTGATGCCCCAGCACACCTGGCCTGCCACCTTGCTACGCAACACACCTGGCCTGCCACCTTGCTACGCAACACACCTGGCCTGCACCTCACCAAAACCCACAGCCTACACCCCCTGTGCACTTGCCGCACCTCACTCTGGCCACACCCTGCTACGCACCAGCAGCACACCCAAACCGCCTCAGCAGCGCCCTGTCGGCCTACTGCACGCCTTGCCCTATCCCGTGACCCAACCTCAGCCCCAGCCTTACCACCCGTGCCTCAGCAGTGCCCTGTCGGCTTGCTGCACCCTTTCCCGCACCCTACTGTGCCACAACCCGCACATCCTGCCGTGCAGCGCACTAGCAACACCCTGTGCTGGGCCTTGTCGTGCTCCTTGCTGCAACCCCAGCCAACGCCTTGTCGCCCTGCACGCTTGCCGTGACCCACCTAAGTCCTGCCCCTAAACCAGCCGAGTGCACCTAGCACTCGGCCAAGATTGGTTGGTCGTGCACCAACCTTAACAACCCCCTCTAAATCCTAACCAGGCTAGGTGCTGGCCGCACGTAGCTCATACCCATTGTCCTAAACCAAACCTAGACCTAACTAGGACCATACCCACTATACCCAAAACCTAACCCCTTGGTCGAACCCAGCCAAGACTAGGCCCAAACCCACTTGGCTGCACCTAAGTGAATCCACACCCAAGCCTCACGTCGGAACCCACCTAAAGGGACCTATCTCGTGGCTGCCAAGGAGGACGGACTCGAGCGACTTGAGAGGCAAAACCGACCACTTGTAAGTGTTTATTTACATTCGATTTTCCATTACTCGCTTAAATTAAATTCAATTCAATACGGGGTTGTAATAATGGAGCGAAGTCTCCTCTCGAAATGTAATATTTGTGTTTGAAACACAACCACACACGTGCACTTGAGCCTTCTCGCTCTTAACTGCACACAAAGGACACCCAAGTGCACTTGAGCATTTCTGCTCTTATATTGTACACGATTGTACACATATTGAGCCTTTCCGCTCTTAAGCTAAAGTATATATTTCCATTTGGGTATTTACTTTAGTGAAAGCTGTGTGAGTTGCAATTTAATTTTGGGTGGATTTACATTCAAGTCGTGTGAGTTGTCATTTAAATTTTATACTTACACACACGTGCATTGAGCCTTTCCGCTCTTAAGCTAAAGTATATATTTCAATTTGGGTATTTACTTTAGTGAAAGTCGTGTGAGTTGTCATTTAAATTTCATACTTACACACACGTGCATTGAGCCTTTCTGCTCTTAAGCTAAAGTATATATTTCAATTCGGGTATTTACTTTAGTGAAAGTTGTGTGAGTTGTCATTTTAATTTCACACGAGAAGCACACATAAGCACTCGAGCCTTTCTGCTCTTTACACTCACACACATTGAGCCTTTTCGCTCTTAGGATACAACATATTTATATATTTTCAAGTTGTGTGAGTTTACTTCACGTCGAGTTGCATTTCCCTTTATGTGGATTTACATTCAAGTCGTGTGAGTTGCTTTACATTTTGGGTATTTACATTTGTGAAAGTTGCGTAAGTTGCACTTCAATTTCGAGTATTTACATTAGTGAAAGTTGTGTGAGTTGCCCTTTCAATTTGAGCCTAGCTCACATCATTACTTTTAAAACCTGAAAAGATTTTGCATCCTTGCATTCGCTTGCTTTCAAAGAAAGCCCCGAAATCCATGCTCAAACCACGTTGAAAATAGGCCACATGTTCACACACATATCAGGCCTAAATAACTAAAAACTCCAAAGACTTAGGGTCGTCCAAAGAGACATAATAAAACTTGCAAACAAGGCATACATCGAATTCCTAAAACACTGATATTTCAAAGTTTTGTAAAAACGAAGTTTCTAAGCATTTAAACTCATCCTTGAGCATCGGTTTAAGAAGGTTTAAACGAAAAGATCCCGCTTTCCCACAATCGTCAGAAAAGTCAGAATATTTTCAAAAATTTTTGTTAGTTTGAGTAAGCTAGCTAGCACGCTCACAGAAACGACTTAGGTGCGAAAATGTTCATTTCCAGTCTCAAAAACTAGGAGTGGAAATTTTTATGCCTACATCTATAATTGGCATGTATGAGATGGATATTTCCTTTCTCATAACTATATTTTCTAGTTGGCTTTAGAGTTGAACCCTATCTTGTTTTATACTGCTAGCAATTTCTCATTTCGATTTTTATTCATGTGTTCTTTTTTAATTGCTAGTTTAAGGGATAGTTCTGAAAGACTTGTTTCAAGCCCTAGTCTATAGGTAGTAGTGACCATGTGCTATGATGGGGGAAGACTGTTTAGTATTGTGGATATCTGCATTGGTTCTAGGATGACTTATTTGGCTACAACTAAATCCCTTGCCATTACCAGTATATGATTCACATGTTCCATTGTATTATGTTCTTCTTTTATCTTATAGGAGTTGTACTTTTGTAGCAAAAATTAAATATATAGTTTAGCTTTAGTGTCATATTTTATTGTTATTGAATCAAACAACTTTTTTGCAGTCTCATATTATTCAAAAACCTTAAACAGATCATCTTTTATGTACGTTAATATGATAGTTCTTGCTATTGTGTCTTCTCTTAGGAATGTTTTATACATTTCCTTTTGTTGCTCTACAACATCAAGGGGTAGAGAACGCATAGTTTCCCTTAACAAACACCTTATAGTGTAAGAGCCAATGGAATTATTCTCTTCCATGTTTGAAAATTTAGACCATTTAACTTTTTTATTTTTGCCAGTTTATATACACATATTCTTGAATTCATTTTTATGTGTGTGGTAAAATTAACAATCAAACGGTCTAAAAGAAAAATATTTAACAAGCAATAAACAATAAATAACAATTTTTTTAATTGTCAGAATGCATAATATCTAACTATTGAATTAAAAATAACTCATGGTACTTAAAACCAGTTTCATACATATTTTAAGTACCATTATTGAGTTTCTCATAACTTGATTATATTATTATAAAATCAAACTGAGAACAAATCTATATTTTTTTCCAAAAATTTGTGCCATCGATAATTTTTTCAAATTATCTGGGTAAACTAGTAATTTTATGTGTTTGTCTAGTGTTATAATTTTTTCAAAAAGGTCAGGGGCAAAACAATAAACTTGATATTAGTTTTTTTTGTAAAATTTGTGATTAATTAAGGGTAAAGTTGTACTTTTTCCATTCAATCCGAATTTGTAAATTTTTAAAAAGACAGAGGTAACCTTGTCTTTTATCACAATGGCAGAATTGTGAACCTTTTATTAGGTAAGGATAAGAAAGTAATTCAATCTCTAGGTATTTCATAATTTTTATGGAGCCTAAGGCTATTGTTTTCAGCCGACAGCTACCGATTATTGGCCTCCTTTCTTTCTTCTTTTGGTCTTCTATTTCGGCCTTTTGGTTTGGTTTTCTCGCCTTTGGCAGAACCTGGTTGACTTGGCCTTCTGGACAATCTTGGTCGACTTCTTACCGATCTTGTCCTGCCACCTGTCTCAGGTCATAGTTTATGGTTTTCGACAAACGACCTATTCTTTTCTGGCCAAAACAGGGAGTTCTCCCTCTTGTCTTCCTCTCCTTTTTTTCTAATTTTCTTTTTACAAAAACATAACATAGTACGTTTGATTATAGGTAACGAGGCCCGCCCTGATACCAATATTGGAATCCCGACAATAGCTTCACCGGATTTCTACAATACTTCTATTGACGGATTTTTGTCATGCAATGGATGACCTCTATATTTAAAGACGAAGAACAGAAGAGGAGGTTCGTAAGTTTTGTCGGTTTTCCACAACCATATTTCTTAGAGAGGTTTCTTTCTTCTTAATTTTCACTTCTATGTTTATTCTGTGTGTTGCTCTGAATTTATAGAGCAATGCCTGACTCCTCCTCTCGGATATCTAGGTTGAGCTTTCTGTTATGGAGCCCTTATCTTACAGTTACAGAACAAATCCGTAACAGTCTAGTTAGCCATTTCTATGGGTAAAACTACCGAGAATGACCAATTTCTCACCTTAACATGAAGATGATTTGAGAAATCCTACTTGAACTAGGATGCCTAAGTCGCTTCACTCAGCTTGTTGAATAACAAACATGCTAGGCTCTAAATGAGGGCTGTTAGATTACTTCGCTTGGTTTATCAACTTGGTAAATGAGCTCAATGAACCAAACAATCCTTATTCATTTCATGGCTGATTTGTCCTTTAAATGAATGAGCTAATTGCTAGCTGATTAACCGACGGTTCATTATCCTGTTATTAACCAAGTTAAACCCACTTGAGAGGGGGGATAAATACACTAATTGGAATGCTTCTTATCTTATTCACCTAAAACACTCATTTGTGGAATATTCACCTAAAATACTCATTTGTGGAAAAGTTCATGACTTTTGATTTGCCTTGAATACACTGCAACTACTAAGTGGGCATTTTTCACTAAATAAAATCATGTCGTTTAACGAGCTTTCACGCGCATGCCAAATCGAGCCATATCTTGTTCCACTCATATGCTTCATAAAAACAATCATAAAAACCAAGTGTTAAGCTGATCTAGCCGAATTCCCAGAGACTTGGTTCAGTCACAAGTTTTTTTTTGAATGGACTCTATAGCAGTCTTTCATAACTTTGTATTTTAAGGTAATATATATTTAGATATAAGAATGGTATAATTATTTGGATGTATATACTCTTTAATCTCCATTGTTTTTTCACCGTTCATAAAAAAAAATTACAGGATGACAGTTCGATCCTTTCAAAATATATACTCTCTCACATCAGTCAACAAGTCTAATCACTATCTCAACAAACGCAGTGCCTATTGCTGTCATTTAGATGATGACAAAAGTTCTGTTGAATAGAGAAAGAAGTACATACAACCCAGTCTTTTCTTGTCCCCTCTCGGACTTGACGGACGCTCTTTTTTTTTTCCTCTCTTCGGAGGTGCGCAAAAGTATGAAGTTTCCGGAGCATCGTCCCCTTTGCTTCCCAGGGCAACCAAGGTGAAAACCAATGGCACCTACGTAATATATAGAAATCCAGAGGTTAAATATCTCTCCCTCTCTACGCAACCATTACCTGCATTCTTTTTTCTTCCTACCCTTTAGACGAGAGAGAGAGAGAGAGAGAGGCGGTGGTTGGGGAATGGATAGCCTGGCGATGCTAAGGCAGCTAATCTCTAACCTCAATCTGCACGTCCTATGGGAACTATATGGCGTCCAATCTTCCTCTGCTCCTTCTTCGCGTGCCAATCTCGAAAGGTAAGCCCCTTTCCTCATTCTTTAATTATTCTCCTGCGTCTTTCTTTTCCATATTATTCTTGTCGTTCTAATCGGTTTTCCTGTTGGGGGTATTAATTCGGTAATTCCGTTCTGGTTTTGTATTTTATGTTTTCTTTGTGAAATCGGTGGTGGATTTTCTTATTAAGAGCTTCATTCCTCCTCATAAACCTGGTTGAGAGAATTTGGTCTTCTGTATTGTGCTTTCTGATGACATTTATCCAGATTTTTCATAGTTTTCTTGATAGTTGGAGTTTGGAAACAACTTCTGAGGAGGTGGATGTGTATCCTTTTCTTCTTGTTCTCATGGTCTTTTTTATATCTTAAGTTTGTTAATTTTAGGGCTTGGTTATGTTCTGGTTTAATTATTTAGCTTCTAACGTTCCGTATGCATACTGGTCGACCGTGTCCTGAAATAATCAAATGAGACAACAGTTCAACTCATTATGGTTGCATCACGAATTTCGAGTGGTGTAGGCATTGTTTGTTCACCTTCTTTCGTCGAATACTATGTATTGCCCAAACAATCCCTCTTATTGGAAGGGATTATCTTGAAAATACCTTTCTCTTCTTCTACAATAACGAAAATTCGTTTCCAGATTGCGCATCCAATTTTAAGAATATTGATATTGCCTGGTTGGGAGAAGTTGGTGGCATTGTAATTTTTATTCTATGCGGTGATAGCTCGATTTCTTCCTTTCTATTCTGGATAGTTTAGGCGAGGAAACTATTTAAACTCCAGCTGTGTGGGTGTGCAAATATGCACTTAGTCTTTATCTCTTGGTCGTTTTCTTTTATTTTGTTCTTGTCCTCTTTGGTTGGCTACTTCTAGTATTTTTTATTTGAATTTTGGTTTTTGGCTAATTCATGGTGGGATTGAGACTCCTAAACAACTCCTCTTTCAGTGTGTGCTGGATAAGTTTTAGCTTCAGTTCCTACTAGGTTGATCTTTACATGTTGTCATACAAAAATGTAGGATGGAGAGATATTCTTGTGGTTGACGGGAAATCTGTGGGGTTGTTTTCAAATATGTTCTTGTTATTAATGCTTTTAGTTTTTTCTAATTTGTGGATATATTATGGATTTTGTGGTTATTTTTCCTTTCTTGTGTTTTTTCTTCTTGTAGCTCTGGATGATACGTTTTGGTTTGAGGGAAAGATTTAAGTTGTTTACCTTATTGTCTGTTCAAGTTCAGTGGCCCATAGTCTCTAATCACAGTAATTTTTACCCGTCAAACTATTCATTTGTTTTCTTACTTATTTGAGAAAGGATTCATTGTACAATACCATTTTATATTTGACAAGCTTTTCTGCATTTTTTTGTTGAATAATTGTGTTTTAGTTTTGCTCCTTTAAACGTTAAAGGTTCCAAAACAGACTTTATCTTCATTGCCTCTTCTCAAGTTGAGGACTCGGTTTTCTAAAACTGTGCATAACATGGTCAATGATTTGATTTTTTTTTTGTAAATGATTGGAATCTCTATAGAGTGTCATGCAGTGTTGTGTGACGCGTATCGTATCGCGTATCGCTGGGCTCCACGATATGGGCGTATCGTACTTTAATATTAAAAAACTATAAAAATAATTTAAAAAATCAATAAAATTAGTAAAAATCCGAAAAAAATCAAGAAAATTCTGGAATTTTTTGGAAAAATCTGGTAATTGCTTTAAATTCATATAATGCAAAGTTAAGCACAAATTGAACATTTAATATTGAACAATTGCATCCAAAATTATATATTTTGAATCAAAAAATGAAATACATTTATATTTTACATATTGTAAATTTGTTTCAGGATCATTAACTAAATAATCTTCATCTTCTCCTTGATGATGTTGTTGCACTTGCACTTCAAATTAATTCATGCAATGTCTTCTTCAGTTAGGACTTAGGAGTGCATTTTCTTCGTTATCTTCCATAATCCACTCATGTAATATATCAAAATTAACAAACTGCTATCTTTATACATGTAGTTGTCATATTTGCTAATTTTCATATGTGAGCAAAACAAAGAGCTCCATTTCTTTGATTATTGAGTCTATGACACCTCAATGATGTGATATTATTACTTGATGATATCCCCTTTTTCTCTTATTGTATACTAGCTTTTTAACTAATGCTTGAGCTTCATTTCTCACTTCACATACTGAGTTAAGCCTCACACACATTGATCATGTTCAACTCAATGGAAGTCATGTAACGTGAACCCTAAAATAATGAAGTTGTGAAATCCCTACTCAATGAACCGAGAGAACTAAATGTTTTTAATTGTTTACGATCTTATGAAATTAGAAACTGTTAGCAAAAATATACCTAAAAGTTGTAACAGAAAGGGAAATGATTTTGTCATAGATTTTTTTTTATACATTATTCTTATTAAATAAATGAAATTATAAACCCAAATTATAAGCATATTGGAGGATACCTTTAAGGGAAGTGAAGAGAGGGCAGAAACATGCAAAAAAAATTTGAAAAAAAAAATTTGGAATTTTTTTTTTGGGCGTATCGCCCGTATCGTACGATACGGGCCGTATTGTACGATACAGTATCGTATCATGGCTTCCCACGATACGATACGTATCACACCGTATCGTACGGTACGATACGGATAACACTGGTGTCATGTGAATTTGTTTTCCATTTTCGTCTTTGAAGGATTTCTGAGGGCTTATTTCATGTTCAAATGGGTTTTTGTTCATTGTTAATTTGTTATGATTTTGGAATCTTAAAAAATTCATTACTGGGTAACTTGTTTACCCTTTTCCATATGCAAGTTGCTCTATCTTATGCTTCAGTTGAAAATCCTAGAACGATGAACTTAATGATAATCTTAGTGACTCTGACTTTAGAAAATTTAGACACGGTTCACATGTTCTGTGGTTTGTGATAGTGGTTCTTATTCATTGGTATTAACTAGTGGTAGTTGATGTTGCTTTTGTTCTTATTGCTGGTAGTAGTTTCTTCATTTGGTGGCTTTTACTTGCAGCTGATTGTGTTATTTTTGTTCTTGTTGTAACTTTTGCCATATTGTTGTTTCTCTATCTTTATGGGCTACCTGGGGTTAGGCAGACATGTAGATCTGATCATGAATTCCTTCCCTATTGTCAGATAACCAGCCTTCTACACTGTGAGCTTTGCCACTTGGGAGCTCTTTGTTATTGTTGTTCTCTTGTGGTGGTCCAATTATGTGGGCTTTGCATTTGAAGATATGGTTGTTCCGAATAGGTTCATATATATCCAACTCATGTAATCTATTATATGTTCTGATGCTAATTTCACCTATAGATAAAGAAACTGTGCATGAGTTCTGATACATAATTTAGCAGGTATTGGTATAAAATTGTAATTCGTATCTGTTGATCCTGCTCAGTTGAGAAGAAAGAGAACGAAACACTTCAATTTGAAGGTATTGTTTAATCTAGCGGATGGAGTAGCTACTTCTCTTCCCCTACTGGGTTCTATGAGCATAGTTGTAAGAGTTTCTTCTCTACATGTTCCTTTTAAATATATTACATGGTACATACTTCTGACAATTTCTTTTTTGTATGTGGTGTCCATGTATAGGAATGTTTGTTTTGGAATGAAAAAATAAGTCTTTATATTGTATAACAGGGCATGAGGTTCCAAGGTGGGTCAAATGGATAAAAATTAGTGGACTATAGGAGGTTTTCCACCTATCTATCATGTGAATACCAATTTGTTGACATTGATAGTGTGGCTGAATTCCAATGTTTTATCATGGATCGGTGTAAAAACAGCTGTCTAAACCTTGATATATTTTATCAATATCAACTACTTACTGAGCTTTAGTCACATCTTACCATCTTTGTTTTTATTTTACTTCAGTAACGTTTTCCTGCTTCTGTTGCCTACTCATTTTGCTTCTTTGTTATCCGTGTTGCGTGCTATATTAAGTCTTAAGTTGCATAACTGACTTGCTAGCTGATGGCTCTCTGTTGCGTTTGAACTGAAGGGAGGGTAGATTTGGTGCTGTAGCTAAAGCCTCTAGAGGATAAATGCTTGTCTTTTGGAATTTGAAAATACTTATTGAGTGCTTGGTTTTGCTCAAAATTGTCTAATGGCTTGTCCACCATAAATGTTTTGACAGATAAAGGCTTTGTAAGAAGCAATTTAGTCACTTCTTGTGTTTGATCCGGTTTACATGTTCTTCCCCCCTTCTCTCCTGCTTATATCAAAATCATTTTGGAAAATCAACAAATTAGTGGTGGTGGTAGGAGTGTGACATATTCTCAAATTAAATCATTTATTTGTATTTCCATATTCGCTCTTTACTGATGAAGTAACTTGGCTGAAGTTTAACTTCGGAATAATATCTTTTGCAGGTGGTGTTTTATCAATCTAGATAGTGATTTTAACCTTGAAGATCATTATAGTACCATACAAGGGGTGAAGACGAACAAAATGAAGCTGGGTGAAGCCAAGCGCCCACCCTCCAAGAGACCACGGAGAGAGAATAAGAGCCATGAGATAGCCATGGAAGAGAATATTTGGAAAGAATTCCCGGAGGATTTGTTTGAGGTTGTTATTGCAAGGTTGCCTGTTGCCACCTTCTTCCGCTTCCGATCTGTCTGTCGCAAGTGGAACTCCTTACTGTCATCACATAGTTTCTCAGAGCAGTGCAATGACGTCCAACAACCTTCTCCTTGGTTTTACACGATAACTCATGAGAACACCAACAGTGGAGCCATGTACAATCCGCTGCTGAAGAAATGGCATCATCCCTTGATGCCTTCTTTCCCTGCCAGGGGAATCGTTCTCCCGGTGACCTCAGCTGGTGGCCTGGTTTGTTTTCTTGATATCGGCCACAGAAACTTTTTTGTCTGTAATCCTCTCACACAGGCTTTTAAGGCTTTGCCTTCAAGATCTGTTCGTGATTGGTCACGCCTTGCAGTTGGAATGACTCTAACTGTGGAGTCTGCTGGGAGTGGGTACAAGATCATATGGTTAGAAGCTAATGGAGATCATGAGGTCTACGACTCTGTTTCAAACAGTTGGATGCGTCCGGGAAGTTTGCCTTCTTGCATCAAGCTTCCTCTCGACTTGAACTTCCGCTCACAGACTGTTTCTGTTGGCAGAGTGCTGCATTTCATGCGCACAAATCCGGATGGCCTCATCACCTACAACATGGAGAGCCATGTGTGGCGGCAGTTCAGTATACCGCTCCCACCCCACTCAAATGACCACACGCTGGCTGAGTGTTGTGGCCGAATTTTCCTTGTTGGCTTGCTGACTAAGAATGCGGCGACATGCGTATGCATATGGGAGCTCCAGAAGATGACTCTCTTGTGGAAAGAGGTTGACAGAATGCCAAATATGATGTGCTTAGAGTTCTACGGCAAGCAGGTGCGAATGACATGCTTGGGTAACAAAGGCCTGCTTTTGCTGTCATTGCGCTCTAAGCAGATGAACCGCCTGGTCCTTTATGACATATTAAGCAAAAAATGGGACAAGGTACCAGGATGCGTGCTTCCTCGTGGTCGGAAGCGTCAGTGGATAGCTTGTGGCACTTCCTTTGTGCCTTGTGTAACTGCTTCTGCCTGATAACATAACGTCTTTAAATTTGATGGCTTGTAGCTGTGGAAATTTTGACTAGCAACGCTGCCATTTTTGCATTGATGCTGGTGGTTATCATGTCGACGGTAGACAATATATTTCAGTTCAAATGTACGAGAAATCCTACATATGGATACAAAGGTCATGTACGTCCCTCTTGAACATAAAAAATTGAAAGTTTTTTTGGCAAATTCTGGTGCTTCTTGTTGTAACTGAATGTATGAGAATCCTATATGAATACAACATTGTTTAAAAATCTTATTTAGTTCCTCTTGAAAGTAAAGAATCGAGTGTTTTGGCAGATTTCTTTTGGCTGTAATCTCTATTCTGTACGTTGCTTGGTTGGTTGAATGGCTACTGTAGAAGGTAAAATGTAGGCAGTGACAGGATATTATTTTGAACGAGCTAAAACGAGCATTTCGATGGTCTTCTCTCAGACTGGAAACTAACTTCTTGGTCGGTGAAATTGACTTATCGATGGTCTTCTCTTAGTCAAGTGAAGCAGCTACATGTCACTTAAGGCTATTATATATCAGAGCAATAGCAAATGGTCACCCATGCAAAAGGTTGTTGGGGATGGAGGTACGGTGTTGAATGTGACCCCTTTGGACACCCAACACGAGACCGGGGAGGAGGTCACTTACTTGATCCTAACCAACCTAAAGATGCGAGACTTCTATGGTGAACCATCCACTATAATGGGAGTTATTGTCGTCCAAGTAACAGTTACATCAAGGACATCTAGTACCACATTCTTCGTAGTTGATGCAAAACCAGGGTATTTCCTTACTCCTTTATAGAGATTAGATTCACACAAATTACTGTATCCCTTTGAAGCTCCAATCGCTCTGCTCTGCAAAGAAGGCTCGTCAAACATGCCATACAATTATGTCCTTTTTATTTGACATACTTGCCACTTAGAGCAGTTAAGAGATAAGTTGTGGCTGATTTTCTTGCCTATCATCCTTGTATTGAGGTCACCGATTCATTGGACATGCATAAGGCATGATCAATGAGCAACCATGAAAAATGATGTTCGATATGTCAAAGTGTAGCAATAGTGTAGGAATCAGCATATGTGTATTCTCCCAATAGAAAAGGTGAGAAAGCTTACCATAATCTTAGAGCCGACTCTAACTGACAATGAGGCAGAACCATTATGCTCCTATTCATGAATTAAGTATAGTGTTAGCTACCGGGTGAAGATTATTGAATTGTCCAGAGACTCACAAATTGTCTAAAACAAACAATCGGAGAATATCAATGCAACAACCCAAATCTAATACCTTTACATTTGCAGGTATCAAATTAATTTGAATCGAATAATGACATTAGGCTGTTGTATATTGTAAGGGATCCCAATGATGTTATGAATAACTTGACCCAATGAGCCTCTGGCTTTAAACTATCATATACATCCAAACACTCAGTGTCCATAATAGCGGATAGAAATGAGGAAATGAGTGACCCCAATGATCACCATATTGAGTTAGTACAGTGTTTGAGTGAGTCATCCAAGAAAGCTGACATACTGGTTAAGCGAAGGGCCCTAAACTATGTTTTGCTACATGCTAATATTTACAAATGTAGTTTATCAAGGTCCTCAAGTTTTTGATTAGGACAAAGCTTGCAATGTGATAGTCCATGTTCATAAGGAGAATTGCGAAGCCCATAGATCGGGATTGAAGATGAAGTGACTCATATGTCATGGATACTATTGGCCTACGATGTACCAAGATTGTTCGAATATGCGAAAGGGTAGCAATGGTGCCAACGTCATGGTACAGTTTCATAATTCAATCCCATAATTAAACCTTGGCTATTCGAAGATTGGGCCATGGACATGATTGAAAATATTCATCCAAATTCTTCTAAAGGCCACTCATTCATTATAGTAGCTACTGATTACTTTACTAAGTGGGTCTAAGCTCTACCTATAAAAGCGGTTGCTCAGTATGGTGTATTCAAATTTATCAATAATTACATTATATTCAGGTTTGGCATTCTCCAAACTATATCTATCGATAAAGAGACAATTACAAGTGAGAAGGTGGTGGCCTTTATCGAAAACTTTGATTTTAAACTAGTACATTCATATCATATTATGCGGAAGCAAACATACATGCTGAGGCAACCAATAGGATAGTCATTGATTTGATCAAGAAGTCTCTCAAGAACAACCCACACTGATGGCATGAGGTTTTATGGGACTACCAAAATTTGAAGACTTCGATGACTCACTTGACACCATTTCATCTAACTTAATTTCATCTAACTTAAGGGCAAGACATTGTGTTGCCGTTGGAAATCAATGTTAAGTCATTGTGTGTGACAAAACAAAATAGTTTATCTCCTTATGACTCATGCAACCTATGGTTATAGAACTCGACTTCGTGGATGAAGGTTATCTAATGGCCTTAGACAATCTATTGGCTTACAAGCATAAAGTCGCTCAAGCGTATAACAAACATGTTTGACTTGAGCGATTTCAAGAAGGAGATCTAATATGAAAAGTCATTCTATTGATGTTTGTGAAAGATCTCTAATTCAACAAATGGTCTCCAAATTGGGTAGGACCTTATATCTTTGTAGATAAAGGAGAAGAACAAAATAGGAGAATTAATAGAAGTATTTGAACAAATATTGACCATCGATTTGGGAAGGATAGTTTATTCAATAAATCGAAAGAAATCAAAAGGACTAGAGAATAGAATGATCATATGTCAATCATCTAGCCCGAGGAAAAACCTCTTTTGAAGGTAGACAAGGTTCTAGACCAAGCGAGTTCATGATTGATAACAGTCATCCAACACTCCTCATGTTATTTTTCCAGTGCCTCTTGGTTTTGTGATACCAATAAAAGATCTTTTGCTGCCAACTCACTCGGGACCAACTCTAGGTAGACCTTTTTGAGGTTCGAGATGTTCATTAGTTACTATACATAATGAGCCTGAGCTTCCATCAGATGTTTGAAGAGATGCAAGGTTGGACATTATGGCATTGATCTCTTGAGACACATTGAAAACCTCATGCCTAAGACCTTCCATTTCTTCTGAACTTGATTACATCGAGCTTCACACAACCAAGCAACCAGAGAATGGAGCGGAGTTGGATATGTTGTTACCTCTCCCTGGTGCACTGCAAGACAATTAAGTTTCACATGAATGTCTCTCAATCATTCTTGGCTTGCCAAAATGTACATTAGTTGTCTCCCAACTATCTTCATTAAGTCCCAGCAAACCTATCGAGATGAAGGTGACACGTTCTAATCACATGCTAAATACTCTAGGAAGTTCAAGAGGGTCACTCAAAGACCTATGCTTTCTCTAGGACCTTTGCTAAGTAGTCCTTTGATGAATGTGATGTGGATGGCAGTCCCATGCTTACCTTGTGAGATCTTTAATAGCCGTAGAGATGAAGTAACAATTGTAGGGAAACCATCAGAAAACATCTCGGAGGCACCCACTGGCCTGCCCTTGGTAATGTTGGGAAGAACAAGTTGCAATACCGGGAGATGAATCTCATCTTGGCTTGACTCCAATGCAGTGAGAGAAATCTCAACCCGACTCTATGTTTTACTAAGGGGTAGTAGATGGAGCTCTGCATTGGCACCTTGGTGATGATAAGTTTTGACTGAAGTTCTCATTTTTTAGAACGAGAAGGCACCCCGACAGGAATGTCGATCCTAACAAAATTTAGGATCAACACCACCTCCATTAGGTAGCTCGGTTTCACACCTCCAAGTGCTTTAGTATCCGACCTCCAACCATTTAAATCTCCACAACAAAGGCATCAAAATAAGTCATCAAGATAGGGTCCTTGCTATATTCGAAAGTGCAACCTCAAAAGTTGTAGCTCCATATGATGTGGCCATCAGACATGATTACAATGACAATCCAGTTATACAAATGCCAAAATAGCATAATAGAACAAGAAAGGCGAAGTTTACGCATTGAGTTCTTAGCAGTTCAACAAAAGGGAGTCCTCATCATCTTCCTCCTCTCAACCCAATGGAAGGAAAGAACAAATGAGATGATAACTACTTATAGGATTGATAGTGAAAGTATAAAAAGGAGGATGTTACCAAGGTTAGTGGCAGGTTGTAAAACCGTTTCTATCATTTCATAATAGGCTCGATGGGGTTAGCTGATGATGGAGCTGACAAGCATGATCCAACAATGGTCGAACTGGTGAAGAGTTAACAAAATCCTCTAGTTCCTTATAAAAATTGTCAAGACCATTGTTGACCACACTCGTCAAACTTATTGGTTGTTCTAAGATTGTAGGTGAACGCCTTCAAGAAGGAATTCATTATCAACTGGTAACTGGCTTTAGCAATTCGTGCTACTTCAAAGTTTGAAGCAATTTACTCTACCAAGAAGACATCGAGATATAGAGGGCCAAGGATTCCTTGTATTGGTCCAAATTGTTGCGTTTGGCATGGAGATAATAACCTTCAACCCTTATTCAGTTTGTAACCATAAGCTCATAAGGACTCTACCTATGAAACATTTGTGCCGCTTGAGATCCTTGAGGTGTCTTGGGATGTAGGCATTGGTCAAACATGAAAAATACAAGTAAATCCAACACTGCAAAAACTACTAGGGTCCTGAGGCAATATTGGATAAGGTGAGAAATAAATACTTGAATACCACCATAAAAGATACTGAAGAATGAAGAAACAAAAATCAAAGTGTTGGCTGGAGATGAAACAAAAATCGAAGTGTTGGTTGGAGATGAGAGCTTTAACAATGAAGTGATATTTTTTGGCAATTGCTATATGGGGACATATGATAAACATACAACCAATACAAATAGTAGCTAGTATGTTTGCCCAAAATTACCTCCCCTCATTTCCGAGCATCCTCTCCAACAAAACTCTTGTAGGACAATTTGAACAAGTTAAGGAGAAGTGAAAACATGGAAGACAGATTTTACAATGCAAAACCTTCATACTAGCACATGTGTTGAACCAAGATTCAATCAATCAGTATGTGGCACATGAAAGAAGTGTAACCAACAGTAAGAATCTTGCTACTAAGTGCATTGAACCTTTTCTTCAATATAGTTATGTGGCATCAAGTTTTGAAGAGCCTGTTCACCATGTCGGTTGTGATTCAAGTCAATTTTATGGGTTGTTTGTGAATCCCTCTCTCTAAAATGCTAGTTAACAAGTATGAATCCTCTCTCTGTCTAGAACTAACACGCCAACATATCTCATAACATTTTGACTGGACAAAAACAGGTTGCTCTCTCCAATATGGTATATATCCAACTAGCGGTGTTAAATCGGGTCATCAAGTTCAGGTTCAGGTTAGAAAACAGCCTGACCCGAAAGCCTGAATCTGACCCGATTTTTCTTCAGGTCATATTATTTGGACCTCAACCCAACCCAACCCAACTTGGATTCAGGTTGGGTTTTGGCCAACTTCGGGTCAACCCCAATATGTAGAAAATATTCCCTAATAACTACATTACTTTATATATATATATATATATATATATATATATATATATATATATAGAGAGAGAGAGAGAGAGAGAGAGAGAGAGAGAAAGTATAAATCGGATCTAGGTCAGTTTTGGATCCAACCCTGATCAACCCGTACACTGCCTGACTTTTATAGGGTTGCTAATAGAAACCCGTTCGGGTCCCCAACCCTACATCCGACCACACAAATGGGGTGGTTTTGTAAAGTCATATCCGTTTCACAAAATCGATTGGGTCAACTATAGCACGATACTGCCATTTTTTTTCTCATCATTTTAAGTGGGCAGAAAACAGACTTTTCAAATCGTGTTCATAAGGGACTTCCTTCTTTTTCTTCAAGTTTCCAATGCTACGACTTCTAACCATGCCCCTTGCAAATGGTTTAATAAGTTGTGACTGATAAACAAAATTGGCCGGACAAAATTAATCGGGTCAAAATAAACATGGCATTGTCTATTCTTTCTATATCATCTTTGAACGTGCATCATGGACTTCTCAGATTGAGCTTGTGTTGGTTTTTATTGTTATGACTGAAATATGCCAATACAGTGAAATCCAACTAGACTAGGGAGGTGGTTTTGAGTTGTGCTTGATTAACAAAATGGGTCGTGATTGAGTCATTGTAAACATGGCCCAATCTATTTAATTTTCACATCTTTTCTGTGGAACACAAAATCGACTTTTTCCATCGGGCACATCTTGAATTTTTATTTTCTATTTGAAATTCTCACAACTGTGAAATCCAACAAAACCAGTGGGGCGATTTAAAAAAAAGAGTCATATTTGATTAATTGGATCAACCCATTAAAATCGACTAGGTCAATCTCAACATGAGCGGACCCGTTTTGTTTATACCATTTCGCAGTGGACGCAAAACATGGACCTTCACAATCGTCTTTGAATTGGCCGTCGCCTACGACGTTGGACCTCCCCATTGGAATGCTGTTCAAAAGCCATGCCGATTAACTCTCTTTGACACCATTTTGAGTGGGGCAGGATTCATGTGTTGATTGAAATTGTCACCGCTAAGACATCCAAAATAATGTCGTCATTTAAGAAGTTGTATCCCAAAAACTAATGGGATGTGATTTGGAAATCAGGATGTATCACACGGATATACAAGATGAAACACATATTCACCAAATACACGAGTACAAGAAAAACTAATGCATATATATATATATATATATATATATATATATATATATATATATATATATATATAATTCTTTGTTTCCACAGATCCCTATCGCGTGCCATGTTAGCAGTTAACTCCCAATAAGCTAGATCATTCTTTATTGTTTCTTTCCAACACTTTTGTAGTCGTCCTCTACCTCTTTTAATACTTTCCAAATTTAGTTTTTCTAGCCTTCTTATAGGTTCTTCTTTTGATCTTCTTTCTATATGTCCAAACCATCTTAAACGATGTTCTCTCATTTTATACTCTATTGGTGCCACTCCTAATTTGTTTCTAATAACCTCATTATGTATACGGTCTTTTCTTGTATGACCATTCATCCATCTCAACATCTTCATTTCTATCATAGACATCTTTTGTACATGTTGATGATTAACTGCCCAACACTCAGAACCATAAAACATGGCAGGCCTAATTGCTGCTCTATAATATTTACCTTTTAATTTTAATGGTATCTTCTTATCACAAAAAATACCTGATGCTCCTCTCCATTTTAACCAACCAGCATTAATTCTATGTGTAACATCTCCATCAATTCTTCCATCACTTTGAAAAATTGACCCTAGGTATTTAAAACTTTCTTTTTGGGGAATGAAATGTGTGCCAATTTTAATTTCTATGTCCTCTGAAGTAGCCAAATGATCAAACTTACATTCCATATATTCTGTCTTTGTTCTATTAAGTTGGAGGCCCTTGCTTTCTAATGTTGCTCTCCATAGTTCCAATTTTCTATTAACTTTTTCCTTAGACTCCTCCACTAATACAATGTCATCTGCAAATAACATACACCAAGGTACTTCATCTTGAATATGTTTTGTTAACTCATCCATCACCATTATAAATAAGTATGGACTTAAAGTTGATCCTTGATGTAACCCAATATTAACTTTAAAGAAGTCTGTCGTTCCTTCATGAGTCCTCACACATGTTTTTGCACCATCATACATGTCTCTTATAAGGTTAATATATGTCAATGGGATACCTCTTTTTTCAAAGTTCTCCAAAGAACCTCCCTCGGTACCCTATCATAAGCTTTTTTTAGATCAATAAATATCATGTGAAGGTCTTTCTTTTTTGCTCTAAAATGTTCCATAAGACGTCTCAAAAGGTGAATCGCTTCAATAGTAGATCTGCCTAGCATAAATCCAAATTGGTTCTCTGTTGTACTTGATACTTGTCTTAACCTACGTTCGATAATTATTTTCCATAATTTCATAGTATGACTCATTAACTTGATACCTCGATAATTCGCACAATTTTGAATGTCTCCATTGTTCTTATATATGGGTATAAGTGTACTTGCTCTCCATTCCTCGGGCATCTTTTGGTTTTTCCATATTTCATTAAATAGTCTTGTGAGCCAAGTGATTCCTATTTCTCCTAGTATTTTCCAAACTTCTGTAGGAATACTATCTGGTCCTACCAATTTACTACTCTTCATATGTTTAAGAGTCTCTTTGACTTCATTCTTTTGAATACGTCGGTAGAAATTGTGGTTTATATACTTTTCTGAGTTGGCTAAATCTCCTAAACTAATACTAACATCTTTATTTTCATTAAAAAGATTATAAAAATAGTTTCTCCATCTATTTCTTATATCATCATTTGCCACTAGAATTTTTTCATCCTCGTCTTTTATGCATCTAACATAATTAAGATCTTTAGTTTTCTTATCTCTAGCCCTAGCTATCCTAACAATATCTCTTTCACCCTCTTTTGAGTTGAGTTTTTTATATAAGTCATCCCAAATCTTAGCTTTTGCTTCACTAACGGCCTTTTTCGCTTCCTTCTTTGCTTTCGTATAAGCTTCTAAAGTTTCAATAGTTTTCTTAGCATAATGTAATTTGTAACATGCCCTCTTTGCCTTGATTTTATTTTGTACTACTTCACTCCACCACCAAGTTTCTTTTTGTGCCGGTACACCTCCCTTAGATACCCCTAACACATCTTTCGCCACTTTCCTAATATGTATAGCCATATTGTTCCATATATCACAGGGTGTGCCAACATAATTCCAAACATCTCCTTGAAGGACTTTCTGTTTAAATATATATTTTTTCTCGCTTTTGAGGTTCCACCATTTAGTCCGAATAGCTCGATGCACTCTTTTTTTCTTTGTCCATTTTTTTATTTGTAAATCCATAACTAAAAGTCGATGTTGGGTGGTTAAGCTTTCTCCTAGAATTACCTTACAATCTTTACAACACGCTCTATCTTTTTTTCTACAAATAAAGTAATCAATTTGTGTTTGTGATAAGCCACTCTTATAAGTAATTAAATGTTCATCTCGTTTTTTGAAGATTGTATTGACTATAAAGAGATCAAATGACATAGCAAAATTTAAAATCTCCCTACCTTCCTCGTTTATATCCCCAAAACCAAAGTTTCCATGAATCCTTTGATATCCTAATGCCTCTTTACCGACATGTCCATTTAAATCTCCTCCTAAACAAATCATCTCCCTTTGTGGAATCTTTTGAAACACCTTATCTAACTCTTCCCAAAAAACTGTCTTTATACTATCTTCTAGTCCTACTTGGGGTGCGTAAGCACAAACTATATTCAAAACCTCTGCTCCTAATACTAATTTCAATGTCGTGATTCGGTCACCATATCGTTGTATGTCTACTACACTCTCCTTTAAATATTTATTTATGATAATACCAACTCCGTTTCGAGCCTTTTCTTTACCTGAGTACCATAATTTAAAACCTGTATCCTCTATCTCCTTTACTTTTTCTCCAACCTATTTTGTCTCTTGTAAACATAGAATATGAATCTTTCTCCGAATCATAATATCTACCACCTCCATTAGCTTACCTGATAATGTTCCGATATTCCAAGAACCAATACGAATCTTATTATCTAGGACTAACTTCCTTACCCTTCGCATCCGTTCATAATCAAAATGCGGAGACCCTCTCTGAAAATTTTTCACTACATTCGGGCAACAATGTAGCGGGACTAACTTCTTTACCCACACCCGTCCATGATGTGGGAACCCTCTCTGCAATTGATTCACTACATTCAGGCGAAAATGTAGTGGCCCTTGCTTACTTCTTACTGCATTCGGGCTCTGCAGCACGTCGCTAGGCGGGGATGCCCCAAAGCAATGCTCATAATTTTTGTAATCCATGTTGTAAAAATCCGACGAAGTTTTACGTTGGCTGTCGGAAGCCTAACACAACCCTCCTCCTTTATCCGGGCTTGGGACCGGCAATGCAAAGATGATCCCTTATATGAGCGGAGTTATACATATATATATATATATATATATATATATATATATATATATATATATATATATATATATATATATATATATATCTTATATATATATATATATATATATATATATATATATTCTCTTCACTTTTGAGAGGATGAATGTTATGTGCAAGTTATAAGGATATTTAACAAAATATAAAGGTATTTGAAAAAATATAAAAGATAATTTTATTATTCAAATTCTAAATGAATGAGTATGTATTTGTTACCATGCATCCTATATATATATATATATATATATATATATATATATATATATATATATATATATATATATATATATATATATATATATATATATATATATATATATTATGGTACAGCTTTCTATTTTCTTTCACTATGGGAATAAGATTACTCATGACCCTGATATTCTTTTGCGACGGATTCTAATAAATCCATATCCACAAGACTCAGAACCATTTAAATCCACGTTTAACCACAAATCCCAGTTAAGAAAAAGTATTAGTGGAGTTAGGAGGTCGGTCAAAGTGGAGGGATATGCAGATCCTAGTCAATAAATGAATCAAAAGAAAGGTAAGACGATCAGGTGAGCAGGCCCCACGGTGGCGACTTTGCCCCCAAAAATCATACCCTTTCCGTCCTAGGCTTAAACGGGTCCGACTCATCATCAGTTCAGGAAGCCGCCAAGTCCGTTTATTACTGACTTCCGATTCTGTCACTCTTTAACTAGTTAGGTTAATGCATTTCGTGTTTTGAGTTGTATTAATAATAAGAATAGGCCTAAACATTCCTACGACTAGGTTTCTCCCGTGTTACTTTGGATGAATGCAAACGGAGATTTTTCATTGCTTCCTATCGGGTTTCAGTTTTGAGGTGTGTCTCTCGTGTTATTTCCATGTTATTTCGTGCGGGGAAGAACACAGGCTCATAGGAATTGGTTTGATAATCGGTGGTTACGGTTCGGTTCGAACTTGCAGTCTCATATTGGTTTGGAACTGCTGGTCTCAAACTGCATAGTACCAACAATTTCAAACCACTCAGACACCCGTCCCCTCCCTGTGTCATCGATGACAAATCGTGCTTCAACTTCTCACATGCCATCTCACACTTGAGTGTCTTTGCTGTTCACATCTTAGTTTCTTTTTCATTTTTCCTTTTCATGTTCTCATTTGAACTGTAATGTGACTGCCCTAGATTACCCAACTTGTGTTTAGGCTTAGGCTATAGAAACTCCCTTTTATGTTACCTTTGGATACAGTATTTTGCTTTAGCAGCATAATAATATTTTGGAGAGAACTTTCTTTCCTCTTTAATGGTGTCTCCTTCCTTCTCTCTTCTCTCAACTTACAACTATGCCGTGAACTCCACCTTGGTCCTTCTTTGACTTGAACTCCACATGAGCCACCTTTGTTGACCAAGTCCTCCTCTTGATCAAGCCCACAAGCCCACCTTGCAGTCGTGAACTCCACCTTGGTCCTTCTTTGACTTGAACTCCATGTGAGCCACCTTTGTTGACCAAGTCCTCCTCTTGATCAAGCCCACAAGGCCACCTTTGTTGACTTTCACTCCCTCTCTCTCTTCCTTTCCCAAAGCTCCAACTTTTTCAAGAGTGTTCACGTGAACCCCTTTGGCCCTATTTATAGGCCAAGGGTGGTTCTTTAGATCGGGTTTGGATCCTAGAATCCAACCCGATCCAATCTTCAGTGTGACTTGGATCTAGATTTTTTTGGTTCATATCCAATCCAAACTTTTTCTTTTGAGTCCTCTTTTGGTGCATGAAACAGATGATATTCGAGCGGGCTCCGGTTCCTTGGTGACCCGATTTTAGGCTGTGTTTTTCCCAGTCCTTTGACCGACCAATTTCTTGCTTTTAGGACCTTTTGCTGTTTGGTTTTTGATCTGTTTGATCCCGTCTCGGGCTTGTTTTTTGATGAGGTCGATATTGGATTTTCCAACGAACTCTGATTTTCTTTTTGATAGGCCTGGTTCTTGATTTTTAAGGGTTTCATCAGGGTCTTGGTTTCATTTTGTATTTTTGAAGTTGAATTTGACTTTTGAAATGGGCACCGGGTTCGATCCTCCGTCTCGATTTTATCTAGATAGACTGGGCCTCTCCTTCACTTTTTGATCTGTTTTTGAGCTGGATTTTGGATCGGGTTTCACCTGTCCGTTTGAGCTATTTTGCAATCCTTGGGTTTTTTACTTGAATTCAAAACCTTTATTTTGAAATATTTTCTGAAAAAGGTTTAAACTTCAAAATTTTGGGGTTTTAAAAGTTCAAAACAAGTCTGTGAGTTGGTTTTCGAAATTTAGGAGTTTGTTGAAAACATTCCCATTTTAGGGTGTTTACAAAGCCTATGATGGCCAGTTGCCCTAAGTAAGACAATCCCATGTCGTTTGACATTTCGGGTTTTCAAAAATTCTTTTTTAACGAGAACTCCTTTTTGTTTCTATCAAAAGGACTTCCAATTTTTCATATTTCTCCTCATTCGAGTTTCAATACCTACTACTTAGTAGAGGTTTTGTAGGAAATTTTGGAAAACATTTCAAAATTTCATTTTCCACACAACAAAGTCTAATCCTCAAACAAAATGAAATCCAAATAAGTAGATTCTATTCCTACTTCAGGATTTTCATTGATAAACCTTTCAACATTGGGATAAGTTGTAGGGATTTGGGAAAGAGTTACCATGGTCCTTTCTGAAGCGTCCCATGGTTTAAGGCAAAGAGATGGAAAATTACTCTTCTTAAGCTTTGGCTTTTTCTTTTCTATCTTTTTTTTTTCTTTATTTAAAGAGAAGACCTCTTTCGGAGGAATTTTCGTATTCCCTCTTTCTATTTAAAGGGAAGACCTCTTTGTAGAAGAGTTTTTGTATTTTCTTTTTTCTTTAAAAAAAAAGATCTCTTTCGGAGAAATTTTTGTATTCCTGTTTTCTATTTGAAGGAAAGACCTCTTTTTGGAGGAGTTTTTGTATTCTCTTTTTCTTTTGATTTTTCCCAATTTTCCTTTTGGAGAGAAGTAAAATGGGGAAAAACTTATCCCTTTGGCTACTCGATTCAACCAAGATCATTCTATTTCCTAATAGCATCTACCATTTGAAAATATTTTGCTATATTGAACTAGGCTTCATTTTGTAAGCCAAAGATTTTTGAAATGTTACCAAATGATTTTGAAAACTTTACTTTTCATAAAGCATCGATTTCCTCATTTAGGGCCATACAATCTTGATCCTTCTTTCAAGATGTTTAAAGGAGACTCATTTTAAAATCTTTTCGAAAGAATTTTACATAGACCCTATACATAATATTTTTTTCAAATATTGGGCATTTATAGGGTCTACTAAATTTTTACCCTCAACATCAATCAACCAATATACATTATTCGTGGTTGTTCCCCTTATAACATAGGGACCATCCCACTTGGGCCGCCACTTTCCAGGTGGATGTGAGCCACGATGGTGGATGATTTTCAATATGAGGTCCCCCACTTTGAAGTGGCGAGCCTTCATATGCTTTTCATAATGTCGGGCTATCCTTTACCGGTATGCATGTGCATGATCCATGGCAAGGGGCCTCTTCTTATCTAATAGATCAAGCTCAACCATTCTAACATGTTGTAAAATCTCTATGGGAAGGTTGAGTGCAAGTGATGTATGAAATGAATGCAATTTGGTATGAATGGGGAGGATAACATTTGTACCATAGACCAACTCAAATGGTGTGGCATTTGTGGGTGTTCGGATAGAAGTACTATAAGCCCATAAGGCTTCATCAAGCTTCTCATGCCATGTCCTACCCTTCTCTAAGGTTTTCTCAATGATGCTTATGAGAGTTTTGTTCGTGGCTTCGGCTTGGCCATTTTCTTGAGGGTAGTAGGGCGAAGAGAAGTGTTGAGTTATGCCATAGGTATTACATAACTTTTCCATCTTCTCATTCTTGAAAGGGGTACCATTATCCAACACTAGGTCTCTTGGAACTCCAAATCAAACCAAGATATTTTTCTTAATGAATGCCACTACATGTTGTCCTTAGATATTAGCCAAGGAGGTAGCTTCAACCCATTTAGAAAAATATTTGGTGGCTCCTAAAATGAACCTATGTACATTCGATGCAATTGGGGAGATGGGTCCTATGATGTCAAATGCCCACATGGTGAAGGGCCATGGGCTCACTATGGAATGAAAAGTGAACGATGGGATATGAGTGACATGTCCATGTACTTGACATTGATGACATTTCCTAACATGATCATGACAATCTTGCTTAAGGGTGGACCAAAAATAACCGGCCCTAAGTATCTTCATGGCCATCATATTTGCATTGACATGGCCTCCACATTCTCCATTGTGGAATTCATGCATTATGGTCCTAGCCTCATCAAGGTATACACATCTCAACAAGATACCGGTAAAACTCTTTTTCATAAAGAATCCCTCCCAAAATCACATATTGTGTTGAAATTTTTTGAATAAAAGCTTTATCTTTAGAAGAAGCAAATTCGGAAAATCCTCTATTTTCTAAAAAGTTTTTAATGTCTTGAAACCAAGGTTTTTCAATGGAATTTTGGTCATTTTGGCAAATCTCCAAATCTTGGGTGGATGGAGTGGGTGAGTGCCAAATTTCTAAAGAACAAGTTCCCATGGTGGGGTCGACTCTTAGAGATGAGCCTAGGGATGAGAGGGCATCTGCTATGGTGTTGTCCTCTCTACCTATGTGGGTGAGTGTGCATGATTTGAAGGAATTGACCAATTGAGTGGCCAATTCATGGTAGGGTATGCGTTTTTCATTTTTGACTTGCCAAATTTTCAAAACTTGGTTTATAACAAGCATAGAATCTCCAAAGACTTTAATACATAATGCCCCTAGATTTTTCAAAACTTTTAGGTCTTGTATGAGTGCTTCATATTCAGCCACATTATTTGAGCATGAAAAATCTAGTCGAATGGCAATTGGGATTTCTCCTTTTTCGGGAGATATGAGGATGATTCTCACACCTGCCCTTTGTTGATTCTTTGCCCCATCAAAAATATATTCTCTATACTTGATCTTCATTAAAACAATTTGCTAAAACATAGTTTTGAAATTCATTGGCAAATATGCCTTCATCGGGCATTTCATCAAGTATGAGATATGTATCTTCAAGAGGCAATTCAGCCACATGATTGGCTAGGGCTTGTCCCTCAATGGAGGTTTGATGATGAAACTTTAAATCATACTCCATTAAGAGGAGCTGTCATGTACCTAGCCTACCCGTTAGGATAGGTTTTTCAAATAAGTACTTAATTGGATCAAGCTTAGACACTATCCAAATCTCATGATCTAGGAAATAATGTCTAAACTTTTGGCAAGCCCATACCAAGGCCAAACACGTTTTCTCCATGGCTTGATAATTTCCTTCATATGCCAATAGAGTTTTCAAAATGTAGTAAATAACATATTCCTTAAGACTATTATCCTCATATTGAGCAAGTAAAGCACCCAATGCATTCGCATGAATAAAAATGTAGAGCAATAAAAGTTTTCCTTGCTTTGGAGGTTTTAAAATCGGAGGATTTACTAAATAAGTTTTTAATCTTTCAAAAGCTTTTTGGCAATCGGCATCCCATTCAAATTTAACCCCTTTTCTCAAAAGCCTATTGAAAGGTTCACATCTTGTTGCTAAATTGGAGATAAATATCCTAATTGCTTAGAGTTGACCTTGGAGGCTTCGGATTTGAGTCAAGTTGGAGGGTGGAGGCATGTCTATGATGACTTGACACTTAGAGGGACGACTTCTATGCCCCTTTGGCTTACCATAAACCCTAAGAGTTTTCTTAATTCCACTCCAAAAACACATTTTTGAGGGTTTAGCTTCACATTATAAAGCCTAAGTCTTTCAAAAACTTTTTGCAAAGATTGTATGTATGTGCATCGGGTTTTTGATTTTACCAAAAGATCATCCACATATACTTCCAAGAACTCATGGATTTGATCATGGAAAATGGTAATCATGGCTCTTTGGTATGTGGCACCGGCATTTTTCAAACCAAAAGGCATGACCGTGTAACAATATGTGCCCCGAGGTGTAGTAAAAGTAGTTTTTGCTGATCTTTTGGTGCTAACTTGATTTGATTATAACCCGAATAGACATCCTTGAAAGAAAACATTTCATGATTTCTAGTGATATCTACTATCAAATCAATGTTTTGAAGAGGAAAATTATCTTTTGGAGTGACTTTGTTTAAGTTTCTAAAATCGATGCAAATTCGAATTTTCCCATTGGATTTATAAATCCGGCCTTTAAAAGATCTTCTAAACCCTCTTTCACTTGGTAGTGAACATCGGGATGAATTTTTCTAAGTTTTTGTTTCATGGGTTTTACATTGGGTTTTAAGGGTAGATGATGTTCTACGATCTTAGGGTCTAGACCCAGCATGTCTTTATAGGTCCATGCAAATACATCCACATATGAATTCAAAAATACAATGAATAATGCTCTTTCATGCTCATGCAAACATGCACCTATTTTGATTCACTTTGGGTTACACTCACTCCCTAGATTGATTTCTACAAAGTCCCCTCTTACGTAATCTGATGCATTTTCTATGAAATTCGGGAAGCTCGGAGGCTTGATCTTCCTTATGGATGAGGGGATCTTCCTCCTTGCTTTGATCATTCTCAAGCACTTTAATTTCTAAAGAAGTATCATGCAAGAGAGTGGGGTTATGAGTAGTGATCTTGGATGACTTTGGTTTGAGAATATATACAAGTTTGGAAGAATTCGAAAATGGGCTTTGTACATGGCCAAAATTTTTAGAGTTTTCAAATTTCTTGTCTTTTTCAATGCAAATGCTAGGAGGATAAATGTAAAAGACTTTCTCTTTGAGATTTTTAGATTTTTCATTTTTTTGGATTTTTCCAAACAAAGACTAGGAAAATGAACATAAACAACTTTCTTTTTGGGATTTTCAGGTTTTTCAAATGTTTTTGGATTTTGAAAGTTTTTCAATTTTTTTTGGTTTTTCTAAATATATATATTTTTTGGATTTTTGTCTAAAGAAGGATCTTTCATCAAACCTATAAAGAAAACACTATGAATTAGGCTCTAAATAAGAGGTCTAAGCTATAGATTTCGATGTTAGTGGGTTTTAGGGCACCCTTGACCCAAGTGATCTTAGGTGATGGCTCAGGGGGTATGGATGGGATGTAGCCCAATCCATGTCTATTTGGGTTTGGAAGTAGTAAGATGGACTCTAACTTATCTTGGCTCTTGACTCCTAGACCTTGGTACGAGGTATACCTCATGTTCAACATCATATTCCAAGGCTTCTTGAGTTTAGAAATTTTTTTGTAAAGTGGATGGCCTTGGAATAGGGTGTCGTCTATGGTATGATCATACACACGTTTACGTTTGGCTAATGACTGGTAGGTATGGTTTAGAGATGATTTAGGCTTCCCTAGGATAAACACAATCCTAGGCGTGGAATACTTGTGATTTGGGTTCCTTTAGGAAATTGACGACCTTGGCCGGGTGTGGCTCAATTTATCCTAGTAGGTGGATGATAGGGAGATGAATCCTAGGTGCAACCAAGTGTGCCCCTAGGGGTTGATGGTTTGAGTTTATATAGGTGTGAAGGGAGAGCATGTTTGATCCCTTGCACAAAGGAGGAAAGAGGATTCTAAGGGAAAGCATGGTCGGTCCCTTGGTTGGTTTATGAAGGTTTAGGGAAATCTTGGCCATAGGCTTGGGTTTATGATGCAAACCTAGGTTTAAGGAGACTTGTTTATGCATGGTAGGGTTAAGTGTACCTAGGATGTCGATGCATGCCTTAGGAATAGCCATGTTTACCAAATTTTGAATTTTATTTTATTTTTTATTTTATTTTTATTTTTCTTTTTGAAATTCTTTTTCTTGGTGCGGGACATTATGCGCACCTTGAAAATCCATATCTTTGGGCACATTTTGTGGATCTGTGGGTGCATGAGTGTGATTCGATGTATCCAATATATATAAATGATCTACCGATCTTACACTAAGAAGGGGAGGATCGAGTAAGGAGTTTATAGGGGAATGAGTTTCAGACATACATTTTTCAAGCTTTTCTATCTTTTCATGGTGAGAGCAAGCATCCTTGCAGGCATCCTGAGGTTGCTCTAGCTCATGCACGACTTCAAGCTCCCGTTGCTTTGCGAGGTCTTGGATTTCATCCTCCAAGCCTACGTGTGTGCAACACTCATTCTCTTGTGAAGCATATGAAGTGATGCTCAAGGGATTGGAACCCATCAGACCGAATGTTTGTGAAAATGTGGAGTGACTTCGGTGAAGTGGTCCTCATGCCCCACTCTGCTTATATGCCTAGAAACGTGGATTTCGCTTTCAACTTTTGGAATTTCAAAATTTTGATTTTCAAATTTTTTTGATTTTTGAAGGTTTTTTATTTTTTTTATCTTTCCAAACGTAAAAAACTTTTTTTGGTTTTTCGATGAAAAATGGGGTGCTTGGAGGATTGACAAGGTTAGATGCTTGAATCTCAACACTTGTTGCATTTGTAGCTTCATTTTCTTCATTGAATTTTGGGCTCCATTTAGTTTTTCGGGTATACTTTTTCTCTCTATGTACCTGAGATGAATTTTCATGGGATCGATGTGTCTTGGCCTTTTGGCTTAGGGTAGCGATTTTTTACTCAATTTCTTTCATTATTTTGCTTTTAAGTTGCCTTGCTCTTTTCTTAAAAGAGGCAAGCACTTCGTCTCAGGTTTTAGAGGATTTCTTTGAGCTTTTAGAAAATTGATTTGGGAAATGAGATGAGGCTTTCCTTGGCTTGTGTTTAAAGGAATCATCTAAACTTGACATTGTTTTTGAAGAAAAATTGACCCATGCACAAAAAATGTATTAACACCAAAGTTTTGAAGAATTAGAATTTGAAAAATCACCTAAGTTTCAAATCCTAATAGACTCAAGTCCCACCGAGCATGACGATTCTGTAGATGTAAAAATTTCACTCCAAGCCTATGTAGAGACTTGAAGCAATCCTTTCAACACTACTTTGTTGCGTGAGCGTGCCAACTAGTTTCCAAAAACTAGCAAAGTTTTGAATCTAACTTGGCGATTGTGGCTAAGCGGGATCTTTTCGCTTTAGACCTTCTTGAACTGATGTTCAATGGTCAACCTAAGCTTTTTAAGGATTCCAAATTTTCAGGTGATGTTTCAAATTCACGTGAAAATAAGGTGTTGACAAGAATAAAATAGTGCACTTGGTTTTCAAGTTTAAAATCAACAAGTTTTGAAAAACAGAAACTGGTTCTATTTTTAGATATTGTTTCCTGAATTTTTTTTAGTTACTTAGAGACCTCCAAAATTCATGAAACATTTCTAGGACAGAGCCTAGAATGTGGATATTCTAAGACACTTTTTGATTTTGAATTTGGGATTAGGATGATATAGAATTAAATCAGTAAAGTGTCTCTACTCAAATATTCAGAACTGTTCTGTCATAGAAATATAGAGACCCAAAGACAGGTCTGTATCTCAGTACTCAGAGTTTCAAATTTAGTATACTTAGTCTTTTTATAAATTTATGGATGTCAGTTTTTCAATGAACCAAGAATCACCGATTTTAGACAACTGCAGACAGAGTTATGAGATGAATACCCAGGCTCTATTGCAGGAAAACAGAGTTGACAAACAGTTTTTAGAAATTTTCCTGATCTTGCACAACTTTTAATATATGGTTGCACGACCCTAAAATTCTTTCAAATTTTATTACAAGTGGGCTTATGTGTTTAGATATAGTGTGCAAAATTTTAGAGTAATCGGTGTAAGAGTTTGAGAAGTAAAAATAAAACAATCAGCGTATGCATTGATGCTAAAAATTAGATTTCTGGTTTTTATAACATACGTGATGCAAAACTCACTCGAATTAAAATGCAACAACACAACATCCCAAATTAAATTGCTGAAGGGAAATGAATTAAAATATATCTATTAGCTTAAGCATAGAGGGGATTAGAAGATATAGAGTATTTATAACATATAGAGAGGTATAATCAAGAACACAAACATATAGAGTGCATAAGCAAGAAAAGAAAAATTTCAGCATATCTACTTCTATTACATCATGGAGGGAGATAAAGCTCTATTAATACAACCCCTTTTGAATTGAATATGAAGAAGAGATGGAGATGAATCAAGATAGAACAATACTTACATGGACTCCTAAGAAACCAACATCTAATGGTAGTGTACGACCCTCACCTTCTCTCTTTTCACTCTTGCTTTCTCTCTCAAACCTAAGTGAAATCACTTACCTTGATCTTAGCACTCTCTTCCCTCTCTAAGCCTCTCCCTAGCAGCCCACAATTCCTCCAAAGCAGACCAAGGAGCAACACTTTCTTCAAAGCCTCCAAGATGATTACAAGATGGTGAAACACCCTCCCCCCCCCCCTTGGCCCCTATTTATAGGTCAAGGGGGGCCTTTCTAGGCCCTTCTTTGGGACGGGTGATCCAAGATCTGACCTAGTCCCAAGGGGTTTCGAATTCACGTGGATGAGTGATCCCCTTGATCAAATATGGACTAGCCCATGTGGGCTGGTTGTTGGCTCCAATCATGCACACCTCTTCATGGTTGGCTAGGTCCTAGACATCTCCAAGTGCAACCGATTGAACTTGTTCTTCAAATTGACGTGGCTTTCCTTGTTGGCTCGTCCTCTTTAATCAATGTTAGGTAGGAGTGTTATTTGATGTTTAGCCCAATGATGTAGGGTGGACAAGGCTAGGAAAAAATCAGTTTGGTCAAGTTAAGGCATTCGATACACACTAGGTTAGGCTTGATATTTAATTCAAGTGAATCAAGTCTACGACTTAGTCAAAATTTGGCTAGGTTAGGTTTGGTGAGGCTATCCACTTAACTTGATCTTGGATGAAGACGTGCTTTGATTCGACACGATCTACGCCCTTGCTTCACGACTTGACCTTGACGAACTCAATCTTGGCTTGAAGCGGGCTCCAACCGTCGCCTTGATCTTTACCTGATTTGCTTGAATCTTTTGGGCCTTATCCTTTTAGCTTTAATTTGAAACCTTTTAAAATCTTTATTTTAAAGATTTAAAACTTTCATTTTAAAGGAAAGGTTTAAAACAAGTCGGCTTTCGAAGTTGGGAGTGTTTTCAGAAAAAATTATTTAGGGTGTTTACAAAGACTTAGTTTTACGAATTTGGTTAAGTCATTTAGATTTGAAAGTGGATATTGAAAACACATCGAACTTTGAGCACCGGTTCAAGAAGGCCTAAGTCGAAAAGATCTCACTTCCCCACAATCGCCATTAAAGTAAAAAAATCATCTTTGTTAGTTTGAGTAAACTAACTGGCACGCTTGTGCACTTCTAGTTTGTAAAAAATTTATTTCAGTCTCTACATAGACTTTGGACTAAAATTCTACACCTAGAATATAGCTTTGGATTCTAGAGTATATCCGAAGGTAGGTATCCTGAATCAATTATATGGGATTAAAGTTGTGATATAAGGGTCCATTTGAGGTTGTGCATAGGATCGACCAAGTTGCTTATATGTTATATCTGTTGGATCGGTTGAAGTTACATCCAATGTTTCACATGTCAAAGCTGAAACCATATCATGAGGATCCATTGAGAATGAAAAGTTGATGATTGATGAGGATATTGGATCATAAAGATTAAAGGTACGAGATCCACTCACCAGACTCAATATTTGGTGAGGTGGATTGGCCGCAAGAAAGTTGATGATTCTTAGGTACCTAGTTCTCAACTTTGACTGTATGAGCACCTCTTGAGAGCACATACCACGAGGCTTTGAGGATGAGTCTTTATTCAACTGATGGAGAGTTGTCGTTGATGATGAACAAGGCTTTGATTTCCCTCATGCCATCTCACAATTGGGCACCAGTATTAGCCACTCTTTGATAGACACAGGTGACTAGCACCTTACTTCCATTTTCATTTTTTCATTTTGTGTTCTTATTTAGAGTGTGTAATGTGTATCTAATGTGACCACCACATATTACTTATGTTTATGCTTAGTCTATACAAACTTCTTTCTATATTATATGTAGACACTTTTTTGCTTTAGCCTCATAATAGCATTTTAGAGAGAACCTCCTTTCCTCTTTAATGGTGTCTCCTTTCTTCTCTCTCTTCTCTCAACTCAAAATTGCACCTCTATGTGTGTGTCTAAGACCATAATTACTATAGGTCATCGAGTTCAACCTTTGCATATCCTCCTCGTGCATGAGGGTGTGCTGTTTACTATCAAAGGAGAAGGCTTGTGGCTTGCATGATTGATAGGTTGAGACCCGCCTTGAAGCCAATAGTGGCTTAAATGAACATTGGTTTGTTGCAGTCATCCAACTCCATGTGTTGTTTGTGGTCTTGGTAAAGGAAAGGTGACACTCTCCAACCCAACCCTATACTTAGCCCCTTGGCCAACACATGCCTACGAGCATCAAATTTCAAAAGGAAAGAGCTCAAATTTATTTGAAAATCGGCGGGCACCAAATATCATATGCTCATTGCCCCATCAAGTGGCTGTTAGCCCAATTTTCATATATTACACATTGTACAACATATACCATATATTCTATACTATTATATTAGTTTAATATTAGAATAGTAAATGATATTAAATATAATTTGTTGACTACCTATTGATAGAGATATATAAATAATTAAATTCTAAATTAAAAAACATTGCTGTCAAATATTAAAATTTAAAGTTTTAAAAGGAATGCTATTGATTAATAGTTATCTCGTATGATGAATTTTAAACATTTAACACGAGCGCACTTGAAATTTTGAGTGGGGCTCGTGAGTTTGGAATTGTATAAATAGGCCGTCCAACTTTCAATCGCACCCCGTCTTTAAGTATTTATTCATGCCAACTCTGAAGTTATTATTACCCCAACGTTTCCAATGACGTCGGCGTCCACATCTTCATCTTTAGCGGCACTCGCCTTCACCGACTACCAGGTTTTCTTTGAAAAAGTCATCCATCACCCTCACCACCACTTGCTGACTCCTTGCCCTTCTTCCCCATCCCGCCGAGTCACCCTTCTGTTTGTCAGAAGCTCCGTCGCCGCCCCTCAACCCAAACCGGCCAAACCCACCAAATCCTCCGTCCGAGTCCGGACTGACCATCCCCCGCACTTCCCCTCTCGCTTCGCTTCCGATGAGCCCCGAGAGGGTGCAGACATTCTCGTCGAGGCTCTTGAGCGTGAGGGCGTCATCGACACCCTCTGCCGCCACGCCTCAGTGGAGATCCACCAGGCCCTCACAAGGTCTCACTCCATTACCAACACCCTCTGCCGCCACGAGCAGGGCGAGATCTTCGCAGCTGAGGGGTACTCCCGCTCGACGGGCCGCGTCGGCGTCTGCATCGCTACCTCCGGCCCCGGCGCCACCAACCTCGTCAGCGGCCTCGCTGACGCCCTGATCGACAGCATCGCCGTTGTCGCTATCACTGGCCAAGTCCCACGACGAATGATCGGCACCGATGCGTCTCCAGGAAACCCCTATCGCTGAGGTATCACGATCCATCACCAAGCACAATTACCTTTGTTCTTGATGTAGATGATATTCCTAGGATTGTAACGAGGCATTTTTTCTTAGCAACTTCTGGAGACCTGGCCCCGTGCTAATTGATGTTCCAAAAGATATACAACAACAACTTGCTGTTCCAAATTGGGATCAACCGATTAAGCTAGCTGGGTACATGCTCCAGTTGCCCAATTCCCCCAGATGAGGCACAGTTAGGAGCAGATTGTGAGGTTGATGTTGGAATCCAAGAACCTGTTCTATGTTATAGGTAGTTTGAACTCGAGCTGAGAGTTGAGGCGTTTCGTCGAGCTGACAGGGATCCCGGTAGCCAGCACTCTAATGGGTCTTGGCGTCTTCCCCTGCACTGACGATCTCTCCCTTCAGATGCTCGGAATGCACGGTACCGTTTATGCAAACTATGCTGTCGATCAGGCTGATTTGTTGCTCGCATTTGGGGTGAGATTCGATGATAGAGTGACCGGAAAACTCGAGACGTTTGCAAGCCGGGCGAGCATTGTTCATATCGACATCGATCCCGCTGAGATTGGAAAGAACAAACAGCCCCATGTTTCGCTCTGCGCGGATATCAGATTGGCGTTAGAGAGTCTCAACGCGATGCTGGTGGAAACCAAGGAGCTTCTTAAAAGTCTGAATTTTACGTTGTGGAGGGATGAATTGGAGGAACAGAAGAAGAAGTGGCCTTTGAGCTTCCAGAATTTCGGTGAGGCGATCCCGCCACAATATGCAATCAGGTTGCTCGATGAATTGACTAAAGGAGAAGCGATCATCAGCACAGGAGTCGGGCAGCATCAGATGTGGGCAGCTCAGTGGTACAAATACAAGAGGTCGAGACAATGGCTGACTTCGGGAGGATTTGGGGCGATGGGGTTCGGTTTACCGGCAGCAATCGGTGCTGCCGTCGGCAATCCAGGGATCGTTGTGGTTGATATTGATGGGGATGGAAGCTTCACCATGAACGTGCAAGAATTGGCCACGATTAAAGCTTCTAATCTCCCCGTAAAGATCTTGTTATTGAACAATCAGCATCTGGGAATGGTGGTTCAATGGGAAGACAGGTACTGCCATGCAAACAGAGCACACACCTATCTCGGGAACCCGGCGAAGGAATCGGAGATATTCCCGAATATGTTGAAGTTTGCAGAGGCCTGTGATATTCCAGCAGCAAGGGTGACTCGCATTTCTGAGCTGCCAGCGGCGATTGCAAAGATGTTGGAGACACCAGGGCCATACTTGTTGGACGTGATTGTTCCGCATCAAGAGCACGTGTTACCAATGATTCCGAGCGGTGGCACGTTCAAGGATGTGATCACAGAGGGAGATGGCAGGATCAGCTACTGAACGAGCTTTACAGTAAATCATCTGTACATAACATGTGCGAGTTCTGCCTTGGCTGGAAGATTTTCGGCTTTCTTGCTTGCTGTTTCTGCGATCGAAATTATGAGAACTGCGCTAGGTTGAAAGCTTAGAATTAGTTAAGGATTAGCTGCTTGTCATTCCTCTAATCGTTTAGGGGAGATTGTGATTGTACTGTCCTGCTACTTTTTTTCTTAGTTGGAGATGGAGTTGATGAACTTGTCGTTGCTCTTACTGTCCTGGTCGTTGTACTAAACGTTCGATAATGGATGAATCGATTAAAAATGTGGGCTTTATGAAAGATATTTAGTGGCTTGTTAATATTGCAACTGTATCTCGTTCGTTTTGATGGAAAATGGTACAGCGAATCGTTGATTTAGTCATCTACGGAATGAGCATGATGATCATAAATTCGAAACAGTTGTAAGGAACAGTTTTTGGGACCATAAAAGTGACATTAGCAAAACATGAATTTTAAACATTTAAAACATGAGCGCACTTGAAATTTTGAGTGGGCTCCTGAGTTTGGACTTGTATAAATAGGCCATCTAACCTCACTCATTTCAATAACAAACACACAAGCTCATGAATAGCCAATTCTTGTTCTTTTATCTCTTATTCTTCTCCTTTCATACTCATTATCTCGTTGACTCTTTGATTCTATGTTTTGATTTGTTATCTTACTTTGTAGTTAATATTTCATAATATTCATATTATCATATAGTTATTTGTTAATTTATTAATCTCTCTTTTCAATCTTATTCTTTTCTCTATGAGCTTTTGATTGATCCTATTTTTCTACTAAATCAATGGCTCATTGTGGTTATGGTGCTTGGTCCTATTTATCATATGGTTGATTGATCCTATTTCTCATTGTGGTCTCTAAAACAAAGGAAAAGCCATTCTCGGTAGGAGTCACAGTTGGCATAATACTCAAAAACCTTGGCTATATTACTGATCAAGAAATCATGCCCTACATGGGTAGTAGTACTAGTACTAACATTTTGTTTGTGTAGGAAATCATTTCTCAACCAAAGGTTGAACAAATATAACTATCATCAGCACATGGAGTATGCCCTTTAAAAGCTTAGTCACAAGGATATGACTTGTTTAAGATTTAATTTACAATACCATATGATGAAAATGTATTATCAATGAGGTAAAGTACAACTACTTCACAAAGGTCTACAACATGGAGATGGTTATGGCACACTACGCAACGATGTGATGAAAAAGTCTAATAGATGTGAGTTTAAACATTTAAGAAACCTAATTTTCTATAAAATATGGCTTTTGTGCAATTATATTTGTTTTCATAGGGATTTTCTCATACAACTGTACTTGAGATTTAGAGGAGTTTGCACATTTTGTTTCAATAGAACATTTTCTATTTACTTTTGGTCAATAACTTGTTTTTGTCGATTATATAAAAAATACGCATAATCCCTCGTCAATACCTATTTCTTGATAATCGATTACAACAACTAAGCCTCTTCCCATAGTAGATAGGGTCGACTACATGGATTCTTTGTGTTCACCGGGCCCTATCATGTGTCATGTTAGCAGTTAACTCAACATACACTAGACATTCTTTATTGTTTCTTTCCAATACTTTTATGGTTGTCCTCTACCTCTTTTAATACTTTAAAATCTAATTTTTCATACCTTCTTACAAGTTCATCTTTTGATCTTCTTTCTATATGTTCAAACCATCTTAAATAATATTCTCTCATTTTATCATCTATTGGTGTCACTCCCAATTTGTTTCTAATAACCTCATTATGTATACAGTCTTTTCTTGTATGACCACTCATCCATCTCAACATCTTCATTTCTGCCATAGACATCTTTTATATATGTTGATGATTAACTGCCCAACTCATAACTATAAAACATAGCAGGTCTAATTATTGCTCCATAATATTTACCTTTTAACTTTAGTGATATCTTCTTGTCACAAAGAATACCTGATCCTCCTCTCCATTTTAACTAACCTGCATTAATTCTATGCATAATATCTCCATCAATTCTTCCATCACACTAAAAATTGATCTTAGGTATTTGAAACTTTCCTTATAGAGATGCAATATGTGCTAATTTTAATTTTTATGTCCTCTAAAGTAACCAAATGACCAAACTTACATTCCATATATTACGTCTTTGTCTACTAAGTCATAAGCGTTTAGTTTCTAATATTTCTCTCCAAAGTTCAAATTTTCTATTAACTGTTTTCTTAGACTCATCCACTAACACAATGTCATATGCAAATAACATACACCAAGGTACTTCATCTTGAATATGTTTTGTTAACTCATCAATCACCATTATAAATAAGTATGGACTTAAAGTTGATCCTTCATGTAACCCAATATTAACTTCAAAGAAGTCTGTCATACCTTCATGAGTCCTTACACATGTTTTTGCATCATCATACATGTCTCTTTTAAGGTTTATGTATGTCAATAGGATACCTCTTTTTTCCATGGTTCTCCAAAGAACATCCCTTGGTATCGTATCATGCTTTTCTAGATCAATAAATATTATATGAAGGTCTTTCTTTTTTATTCTAAAATATTTATAGAACGTCTCAAAAGCTGAACCGCTTCAATAGTAGATCTCATAGCTCCAAATTGGTTCTCTATTATACTCGATACCTGTCTTAACCAACATTCGATAATTTTTTCTTATAAATTCATAGTATGTCTCATTAACTTGATACTCCGATAATTTTTTCTATTTTTTGATAATCAATTACTAGACATATATGTAAACTATATAAAGAAGAAAATAAAGAATTAATTATACCTTTTAGTTTATTTAAGTGCAGTGTTTCACTATGTGCAAATGTGTAGAGGAGGAATAACTCCCCAATACATGCATACATGGGTGTTATAATTCACTAAATATATGATAGTTGGTTAGTTCAAAAACATTTTCTCATACTTTATTATTTTGACAAGTTATACACTTTACAAATTATTTGCTCTTTACTAAAATTAATTTTAAGAAAATATTAGTTATATTCTAAGATTTTTTTTAATTTCACTTGATAATGTTGTTGTAAACACTTGTACTATCTCTTACATATGAAGAATATATCAACCTATTTTAGGCAGTAAATTTTTTATATTAATTAATTTTGTCATATACTTATGCATATAAGATGATTTCAAAATTTTAAGACTTGAAAAAACAACCTATTAGGGACACCATTAATTTTGTATAGTCTCCTAACGTTAGAAATTAATGGGCAAATTTTTATAAAAGAAAAAGTAGAACCACAATAATCTCCAAAGGACGTGAAATATTATTAGAATTTCACCTATCAAATGTTGTCAGTGAATATGCTCTATAGAGACCTGTTAATTGAGTTTTTATGTCTTCATTTTACACACTCAAATTTGTTTAAGTTAATTCTAACACTTATAAGAGCCTTTTAGATCTCTTATTTATTTCTAATATTATCATAAATATATTATATAGTGCTTACTATTCAACCTAACCTTTGTTGGTTTATCAAGCTATAGAAGTAGCTTCTACATTATCATATTTCTGACACTCCTTACTTGACTCATTGTATACAAAGACATAACAAAAAAATAGCTTTATTATTATACATACATGTGTCCTATTAGTTTAATTGTTGCTTCATTAGACCTAGAATAAAATTAGATGGCATATGTTATATTGCTCTTCGATTAAATGGTCTTGAGGATATTAGTATGATAAAAGATCGACCATCAATTAATTATATAGAGATTATAGTTTTGTATATAGGCATCTCATTCCACAAGTCAGAGTAATAGCAATTATATATCCTTCTTTGGCATAAGTTTTCTTAACATATTTTGAAATAAAGGTTTAGCAGGTATTCAAAATCTATGAGTTCAACTGTGCTTGAAGTATATATTGCTACTCACTATGAAACACGGGAATTTGGGGATCACAGAATGAAGCAAAGTTTGTTATTTTAAAATGGTGGAGACATCAAGTTATCCTATTTTATCTTGAAGTGCTAAAGTTGTTTTTCCTTTAGCTTCAACTATTGCTATGAAGTGGGTATGCTCCAAATAAGAATATCTTGGATGAACAACACTCCAACTGACAATCTTAGATGTTGAAAGCCCAAACTTGTCTAGATGTTTGACAAAAGTGAAGAAGCATGACTATGAAGAAGTACTGGTTAATATATTTATAAAAGATGTTTATAATACTAAATATGTAACTAGTATGGGTACTACTAGCATTAATGCATTGCAACCATGGAGAAATGTGGATAATTAGTTTCAAAGTTTAGAGTTCAAACTTTGAATAAGGGGTCTCTACTGAAAGGTATGTAAAATCCACATAAAATTTCATTCCTCTCCAACCAAGAGGATACATAGGAGACCTAATTAAGAGGTAAGTGAATTCACATTAAGCCCATCATTATTTATTTTTTCTTATATATATTTTTATAAATATAAATAATAAGAACAATAAAAATTAAGCCTTTTTTTCATACTACATGGTGTAACCTATATAGATTCTTCATTTCCATAGATTTTGATCATGTGCCATGCTAATAGTTAACGCAACATCAACTAGATCATTCTTGTTTCCTTACACTACTTTTGTGGTCTTCTTATTTCTCTTTTAACATTTTCACAATCTAATTTTTCATACCTTTTTATTAGAATTTCATTTGAGGTCGTCTTTCAATGTGTCATATCTTTTTATCAGTACTTCTCTTTTAATGTTTCATTTCTCTCATTTTATCATCTACTGGTATCACTTCTAATTTGTATATAATAACCTCATTATGTATACAATATTTTCTTGTATGACCACACATCCATCTCAGTATTTTCATTTCTATCACAAATACCTTTTGTACATATGATTAATTGCCCAACACTCATAACCATAAAAAAATAGTGGGTATAATTATTGATCTATAATATTTATCTTTCAACTTTAATGGTATCTTCTTGTCACATAGAATACCTAATACACATCTTCATTTTAACCGGCCTACATTAATTCTATGTAACATCTCCATCAATTTCTCCATCACTTTAAAAATTGAGTTAGGTATTTAAAACTTTCCTTATGAGGAATATAATATGTGTAAGTCTTAATTCTGATGGCATCTGAAGTAACCAAATGATTAAACTTGCATTCCATGTATTCTGTCTTTGTTTTACTAAGTTGACGGCTAACATTCTAATGTCTCTCTATAGTTTTAATTTCCTATTCACTTTTTCTCTTATACTCATCTACTAAAACAATATCATCTGCAAATTACATACACGAAGGTATTTCATCTTTAATTCATCAATAACAAATATAAATAAATATTAAAAATAGACATGATCCTTAAAATAACTCAATATTAATTTCAAAGAAATCTGTAATTCATTCATGAGTTCTTGAAGATTTTTGTACAACATCATACATGTATCTTATATGGTTGATATACATCAAAGGGATACCTTTTGGTATCCTATAGTAAACTTTTTTTAAATCAATAAATATCATATTAGGGTTCTTCTTTTTTCTCCAAAATGTTTCATAAGATGTTTTAATAGGTGAATAACATCAATAGTAGATCTTCCTAGCATGAATCCAAATTGATTCTTTGTTGTACTCAATACTTGTACTAACCTATATTCAAAATTTTTTGGCTCATCGACTTGATACTTTGATAGTTTGCATGATTCTGAATATCTCCTTTGTTCATCTATACGAGTATAACTATACTCTTCCTCCATTTCTCAGGCATATTTTGGTTTTTCTATATTTCGTTAAATAATCTTATATCAAGTGATACATGTCTTTCGTAGGATTTTTTATACTTATGTAGGAATATTGTTTGACCTTAAATATTTAACAGCCTTCATAAATTTAAGAGCCTCTTTGACTTCATCTCATTGAATATATCAATAGAAATTATGGTTTATATACTTTTCTAAGTTTGTTATTTTTCCTCAGCTAATACTAGCACCTATATTTGGTCGCACTTGACCTACATTCGGTGATAATGAAATCACATTTAGTGGTGGTTGTTTACATTTGGCTGGGAGTGTGATAATATGGCATTGACAATGAGACACTAAGAAGCCATAGCTCTGGAGACCTCTTTTGGATGAGAGTTTGATACATATGGCATTGACCATGAACGTGATGAATGATGATGCCTCTTATGTTTAGTGTCGCCAATAAGCATTGGCATAATTGACTGAAAAAATATGAGGTATAAGAGGAAGCGACTTTTGTATGATATACGATTCCAAATATGCTGAACATCTTAGTATTGAGTGCAATCATGAGTTGTTGGCATTCTAATATTATTAGCCCCACACAGGATGTGATATTGTAGAGTATATTCGTGCATGTCCCATTTGTCAATAGGAAAAGATGGAGCACACAAGATCGTGGGTTTGTTACAACTCTTACACATCCCAGGCAACCCTTTGAGAGATCCCACGATGAACTTGATTCATGGATTGCTATGCATTGATGGATTTGAATTGATTTTGGTGATTGTAGACTTTCTCCAAATATGGTGAATGAGAGAACTCGGTTGTTCCTTCAACATATTGTAAAATATTTTGGTGTTCCAAAAGACATCATGAGTGACCGAGATGCTAGATTCACTAGCCACTTTTGGATGGAGTTGATTTGTTTGATGGGCACAAGCTTGATATTTTCTTTGACCCATACCCATAGACAAATAGCTAAATCGAATGCTTGAATGTGATGTTGGAGAAATATTTGCAACATTATAATGTAACGTCAAAAGAATTGAATGGTGTTGCGAGACCGCACAATTCAGCTATAATGCATATCAAAGTTCTTCTGTTGGCCTGGGTCTAGTATGTTTGAGATTACTCTTGAGTGAAAACCTTTCAGTCCATTGTATTTGACATATACTGAGTCTTTTACCAGATGCCTTGCGGCCCTATACGAGATTATGGATATGCATAGGTTGTTTGAGGAAGCTCGAGCTTCACTTGCATGAGTACAGACGACAACGGTACGCTATAGAGTTTAGTGTTGGAGATTGGGTATGGCTTTGGATTCTAGAGTATATCCGAAGGTAGGTATCCTTAATCAATTCCATGGGATTAAAATTGTGATATAAGGGTCCATTTGAGGTTGTGCATAGGATTGACCAAGTTGCTTATAGATTAGATATGTTGGATCGATTGAAGTTACACCCAATGTTTCACATGTCATAGCTGAAACCATATCATGAGGATCCTTTGAGACTAGAATGCCGAACCCATCTCCTGGTGCATGAGGATATTGGATAGGTGGAGCAGATATTGGATCATAAGGCTTGAAGGTATGAGATCCACTAAACAGACTCAATATTTGGTGAGGTGGATTGGCTGCAAGGAAGTTGATGATTCTTGGGTACCTAGTTATCAACTTTGACACTATGAGCACCACTTGAGAGCATTTCACGAGACCTTGAGGTTGAGTCTTTATCCAACCGATCGAGAGTTTGGTGATGAACTAGGCTTCAATTTCCCACATGCCATCTCACAATTGGGCACTTGTATTAGCCACTCTTTGATAGACACATGTGACTAGAACCTTAGTTCCATTTTCACTTTTTCATTTTGTGTTCTTATTTGGAGTGTGTAATGGGTGTCTAATGTTTCCACCACATATTACCTACCTTCATTTAGACTTAGTCTATACAAACTCCTTTTATATTACATGTAGACACTTTTTTGCTTTAGCCTCATAATTACATTTTGGAGAGAACCTCCTTTCCTCTTCAATGTTGTCTCCTTTCTTCTCTCTCTTCTCTTAACTCAAAATTGCACGTCTATGTGTATGTCAAAGGCCACATTGACTATAGGTTGTGGAGTGGAACCTTTGCGGATCCTTCTTGTGCACAAGGGTGTGCCCTTTACTGTTAAAGGGGAAGGCTAGCAGCTTGGATGACTGATAGGCTGGGACTCTCCCTTGAAGCTGGTAGTGGCTTAAATGAACATTGGTTTGTTGCAATCATCAATTCCTTACCAACTGCATGTGCCATTTGTGGTCTTGGTAAAGGAAAGGTGACACTATGCAACCCACCCCCTAGCCTTAGCTCCTTGGCCAACACACACCCATGAGCACCAAATTTTAGAAAGAAAAAGCTCAAATTTATTTGAAAATTGGCGGGCACCAAATAGCATCTGCTCCATGCCCCATCAAGTGGTTGTTAGCCCATTTGAGGCTATTTCATATATTACACATTGTACAACATATATTATATACTATTATATTAATTTAATATTAGTATAGTAAATGATATTAAATACTATTTGTTGACTACCTATTGACAGAGAAATATAAATTATTAAATTCTAAATTAAAAAACATTGTAGTTAAATAATGAAAATTTAATGTTTAAAAGAAATGCTATTGATTAATAGATATCACTTTTATGAATTTTGAACATTTAAAACATGAGCTCACTTGAAATTTTGAGTGAGCTCCTGAGTCTCGACTTGTATAAATAGGCCACCTAACCTCACTCATTTCAATAACAAACACACACAATTATGAATAGCCAATTCTTGATCTTTTATCTCCTATTCTTCTCTTTTCATATTTATTATCTTGCTAACTCTTTGATTCTATGTTTTTATTTGTTATCTTACTTTGTAGTTAATATTTCATAATATTCATATTGTCATATAGTTATTTGTTAATTTATTAATCTCTTTTTTTCATTCTTAGTCTTAACTCTATAAGCTTTTGATTGATTCTATTTTCTACTAAATCAATGGCTCACTATGGTTATGGTGCTTTCGGTTCTAAAACAAAAGAAAAGCCATTCTCAGTAGGATCTAGAGTTACCATATGACTCAAAAACCTTGGCTATGTCACTAAGTCAAAGAAATCATGGTGGACATGGGTAGTAGTACTAGTACTAACATTTTTTGTGTAGGAAACCATTTCTCAACCAAAGGTTCAACAAGTACAGCTATCATCAGCTCATGGAGTATGCCCTTCAAAAGCTTAGTCACAAGGATATACTTGTTTAAGATTTAATTTACAAGACTGTACGATGAAAATGTATTACCAATCAGGTGAATTACAACTACTTTGCAAAGATCTACAATATGGAGATGGTTATGGCACATTATGCGACCATGTGATGAAAAAAATCTTGCAGAAGTGAGTTTAGACATTTAAGAAACCTAATTTTCTATAAAATGCAGCTTTTATGTCATTGGATTTGTTTTTATAGGGATTTTATCATACAACTCTACTTGAGATTTAGAGGAGTTTATACGTTTTGTTTCATAAGAAAATTTTCTATTTACTTTTGGTCAAGAACTTGTTTTGTCGATTATATAAAAATGTAGATAATCCTTTAGCAATACCTATTTCTTGTTAATCGATTACTTGACATATATGTAAACTGTGTAAAGAAGAAAAAATGAGTTAGTTATACTTTTTTAGTTTATTTAAGTGTAGTGTTTCACTATGTGCAAATGTGTAGAGGAGGAATAACTTGCCAATACATGCATACATGGGTGTTATAAGTCAATGAATCGATGATAGTTGGTTAATTCAAAAACATTTTCTCATACTTTATTGTTTTAATAAGTAATACACTGCATAAATTATTTGCTCTTTGATAAAATCAATTTTAAGAAAATATTAGTTATATTATAAGATTTTTTCAATTTCACTTGATAATGTTATTGTAAACACATGTACTATCTCTTACATACGAAGAATATGTCAACCTATTTTAGGTGGTGAATTTTTATATTAATTATTTTTTTGATATACTTATGCATATAAGATGATTTGAAAATTTTAAAACTTGAAAATACAACCTATTAGAGACACCCTTAATTTTCTATCGTCTCCTAACATTAGAAATTAATGGACAAATTTTTATAAAAGAAAAAGTAACCAAGATAATCTCCAAAGGACGTGAAACATTATTAGAATTTCACCTACGAAATGTTGACCGTGAATATGCTCTATAGAGACCTGTTAATTGAGTTTTTATGTCTTCATTTTATACACTTAAATTTGTTTAAGTTAATTCTAACACTTGTAAGAGCCTTTTAGATATCTTGTTTATTTCTAATATATCATAAATATATTATATAGTGCTTACTATTCAACCTAACCTTTATTGGTTTATCAACCTATAGAAGTAGCCTCTACATTATCATATTTTTGACACTCCTCACTGGAATCGTTGTATAAATACATAACAGAAAAATAGCTTTATTATTATACACGCGTCTCCTATTAGTTTAGTTGTTGCTTCATTAGACCCTAGATTAAAATTAGATGGCTTATGCTATATTTCTCTTCCATTAAATGGTCTTTAAGATATTGGTATGATAAAAGATCGACCATCAATCAATTATATAGTGATTATAGTTTTGTATATAGGCATCTTGTAGGACACGAAAATTCTCACTTCTGGTTCTTAGGCCTAAAGTGAACCTTTCGAGTTCTACTTCGCTTTATACGGGCGTGCCAGTTAGTTTGCTTTAAAACTAGCAAATTTTTTGAAATATCTGACTTTTTTGGGCGATTTTGGGCAAGCGGGATCTTTTCGCTCGAAACCTTCTTGAACCGGTGCTCAAGGGTTGGTTTAAGCACTTATGGACTTTGATAAAACGGTTTTGACTCTTGAAAACGTAAGTGTTTGAAAATATGGATTCGATTCGTGTTTGTGTTTGCAAGTTTTATATACGTGGGTTTGCACGTATCTATGTCTTTCAATTTTACGCTATTTAGGCCAGCTAGGTGTGTGCACAAGTGACCTAAGTTGGCGATTTTTGCACGGATGTATGAGGTTTGCTTTGATGCAAGTATGCGCCCTAACTCGTGGTATGGCAGATATGCAATACAAACTCACGCAACTCCAAGGGAAAACCCGAAATTGAAAGACAATGCTTAAGGAAAATTGCAAAAGGGAAATATAGCTATATCTTAAGAGTGGAAAGGCTCAATTGTGTAAGTGTATGCCATGTATAAATTGAAATGCAACTCACACAGTTGAACCTTAAAACCCTAAATTTAAAGACATAGCAGAAGAGAAATACAACTATATATATGGGCCCGAAGGTCGCCAACGTGTGCGTGGGTGTTGTGTGTATATGTAAAGACAACTCACACGACTTGGAACGTAAAACCCAAATTGAATTGCAATATGGCTCTTATTAAAGTCTTGGGAGTAAGAGCGAAAGCTCAATGTGTGTGAGTGTGGAATTGAAAGACAACGCACACAACTTGAAAATAACACCCCAAATATGACATCTGGTATCATAACATGGTTTTGACGATAATTGGCATGCATCTAATTGCTTTTTGGTTGTTGAACAAAAAAACTTTTCCAATCATTTTATTTGGCACGAAGAAAAAGAATGTTAGTTTTGAAGGCTGCTAGAAAACTATGCTTCTAATTTCTATTTGGCAATGAAACTCTCCCAATAAGGGGGGAGTTTCCTGCTGCAAGGTTCATCTACGGATTTTGATCGTGATTTCCTTCCAATTATCCATTATCCTCATTGAAGGATTTTCTGACGAAACAAACAATCGGTTGAACCATAAATAATCAAGCATATGTTAGTTGATTTTCAAAATACCAAAATATATTTGGTGAAGATCCACTTATGTGATAATCGTCTCATTAGTAGCATATGTAGTGGTTGTAACTTATGATCATTTTTCAGCCATGTTGTGGTACTAAGAGCTATTTACTTAAGTGATAATTATGTTTATTAATATCACATATAATAGTTGTAACTCTTGAGTATTTTCAGTCATATTTTGGCATTAAGACCGACTTACATGACTGTAATTATTGAGTATTTTTTAGTCATATTTTGGCATTAAGTCCCACTTACTTGACTGATAATTGTATTCATTAGTAGCACTTGAAGTGATTGTAACTCTTGAGTATTTAACATCCATGTTGTGGCATTAAGAGTCATCTTCTTGAGTGACAATCATGCTCATTAGTAGCATATCATGAGTTACATCTTTACCATGTCTATATATAGTAGTATTGTAAGCAAGATTCATCCAATTTTTTCTCTCATTGTGTGAGTCTTTTTCTACTTAGTTTTTCAAAAGAGTTTGCAAGTCCTATTATAATTCTAATTGGATTTACATCATCATCTTTACCAAATTATCCATAATTCGGTTGCGTTTGTGTAACATGAATCGTGGGTTTTTGTTGTATCCTTAAGGTGTCTATCGGAGTTCATTATATTCGGTTAATTGATACCAAGGATGGTAAATAAACCTAAAGGTTAGTGTTCATCATGCTTCAAAGAATAACATTATCCTAACCATTTTGTTTATGTATTAAATTCGATCACTTGGGTATCAATTACTTAAGAACCGTGCCATCTAGAAGAGTTCAACTCTAACAATTTTTAGTTTTTTTGTGAAGATGACTATTTTTCTTCGACAAATGACATACAACTTTATCAAGTTGAATAGATTTGGCGATGATAATTTCTTAGAGTCGCAAAGAAGATGAAACAAACTTCCTCCTTGGAAAGATTTAAAAAACTTTAAATCACAAAAAGAAAATAAATCAAGATTTCAAAAACTTTCATGAAAACAACAATAGGGATACCAAACTTAAGAAATAGAAAGGCTAATGGTACCATTATGGAAAACTTGATCATTATAAGAGTCAATGCCGATACTTTAAAAAGTTGAATAAAGACAAGAGTTTTAATTCTTCTAAGGATAATCTTGTTGCCGTCATATCGAAAGTAAATATGATAGAAGACATTAGATCCTAGTGGGTTTGGTATAGAAGAAGACATACTTGTTTGTATATGGCAATGCTTGACTCAAGTGAAAAGCAAAGGAACAATTGAACTCGAATTACTTTGGATAAAGTTCTTACTCTTAAAGATGTACTCTTTGTACAAAATGTATGAAAAAATTTGGTATCGGTTCCCTTACTTAATAAGTATGGGTTTAAAAGTGCATTTGAGGGTGACAAATTTATTTTGTCCAAGTGAGGTATCATTAGAGAGAGCTCGCCAAAGTAAGAGATTAGTGGGATTGTATATTTAGAGCATAGAGTGCATGGATGACACTGCGCGACCTTGCAAATGAGGTTGAGTTTTAGTGAGAAAGAAATATCATAGGTTACCAATTAGATGCCTATACCTTCTTTTCATGATTCACATGGTGTGTAGATTTGGACCTAGAGTGCCATACTCGATTTAGATTTCATTTGATTTAGAGTCATTCGAGTCATAGTATGAGTAGTGGATTTGGATTTACATTCAGACTGTCATGAGGTCCACATTAGCATTATAGTGTCACATTTTATGTGTCGTGTCATTAGTTATTAGTGTTGCGTTATCGTTTTAGTGTCATTGGAATTTTTTTCATTTTGGTCCCTAGTATATATAAGGGTCCGAGTATATATAATCCATACTTGAGATTTCTTCTTCTTTGCACTGAATTGAGAGATCAGTCATGAGAGAGATGTGTCCACCTGGTGTGTGGTGTGTGTGTGTGTGTGCAGCAGAAAAGTGTGTGTGTGTGCGTGCGGTGCGCGGCGTTACAAAACAGGTGTGTGCGTGCGGTACAGGTGTGTGTAATCGTGTGGTTGGGGGGCCATTGTAATACCAGCCATTGATGTTTCATTATTTTCATTACATTACATTATTTCATTTTCATTTCATTATTTATTTTTTTATTATTTCTTACATTATTTAGCCATTACATTTCATTATCCATTACACACATTTTGACATTACGCTTCTTCAAGACTCCATTATTTCATTTATTTACTATCTCATTACATTACTTCATTTTCACATTTCTTCATTACTACATTACATTAATTGATGATGACATTTATCACACACATTTACCATTACCATTTATCATCAATTCCACAATGCCCCCCCCCCAAAAAAAAAAAAAAAAAAAAAAAAAAAAAAAACCGAGTATGCTTCAGCCAAATGTGTTCCTTGCTGTTGGAAAAGAAGAATATCAGTAAATTCTGCTATGGGTTTTATGCTTGTGTTCCAAGTTCGTTTCTTTGAAGTTTTCTATTCAGAGGTTTACTTTCTTGACTTCATTGCAAAGTCTGCTTCTACTTGAAGGCCAATTTTATACACCACTTGCTTATTGAGAAAGTTTTAGTCCCACACTCTGACACAGTTCTAAGATCACTTCCTCTAATTGCATAGCTAAATCTGCAATACATCACAAATACCGTATCATAATTAGTCTAATTACTAATGAGCTGCCAAATTATGCTCATCGTGCCAGTTACATCTATTGCTTTTCGATTTATAACTCCGTGAAGCAGCTTTTTCAGGCATCAAAACAATCAAGAATAAAGCTTGAAGGCTACTCTCTCATTGAAAGAGAGAACCCAAAGTCATCAGTAGACCTGGCTATGTTGAAAGGAGAGTTGGTCTAATGGAAAGGACTTTGCCTGTTACATGGGCTCTCAAGGTTCAACTTGGCCTTATTCTAGTGCACGAGCCAAGACCCGGCATAGGCCGTTGGGGAAGGGTTCTAGCTTTTCTATATGACGGATTGTTCCAATCTCTTGAAAGGGGTTTTCTTCAATTTACCAAAAGAAAAGGAGAAAACAATCTCTACTCCCCATTACACATCGATAAACATGACACTTGTGCTTCCCATGTACGTACGAATTCAGTGTTTATTATTCTCAATACTTTCAACTGAAAAGCTCAAGTTAGAAACTCTCATATCATGTACCAAGACACTTACTATCAGCCAATTATCATTTTATCAATGAATAACAACTTGCTAAAACTGAGTTTTCTTACAGTTTTACGAGATGTTACTTCTATGAAGTAATACATATAATTTACAAATATATATGGAGTATCCCACAGCCATAATTTTTGAAATTGCTTTATCCGGTACCCTTAACCATGTTACAGTCTACTCTCAGCCCCTGTGGTTCATAAATCATTTAGTTACCCTCATGAATGGCCCACACTTTGCTTTACAAATTCTCTTTGTTACAAAGAAGGCAGGGAAGTTGGTGGTGAGCTCAAGAGAGGTTGGCGGTGAGCTCACCATACTCTGTTGGTCTAATGGCTATAAATATATCGACTTCAAAGGCACTATAGAGAATATGTGTGACAGTAAAAGGGGATGGAGAAATGGAGGGTAAGTATTGTATGCATATTGGTACAGGTAATTCTGTTTGGAGTTGCAGGAAGCCAACTGCTTGAGAATTTCTATAGCACCAGCTGCCCTTTGGTTGAGTCCATTGTCCAGCAAGCAGTTGTCAGAAAGACGAACGAAACCTTCGTTGCGATCCCCGCAACCCTTCGCCTCTTCTTTCATGACTGCTTTGTGAAGGTATGCATTCAATCATTGATCATCTCTATCAATCTTGACAAGAATCTCAAAATTATTATCATTATAACGAGCTGCAATACGACTAGGTGAGTGTGGCTATAATATAGCCTAACCACGATACATTGTGCTGTTGCCTCACACTAAAAGACTTTCTAGGTTCACCACTAATTAAAGAAATGCAACAAATCAGCACGAATAACAATGGATCTCCTGGCTGGGGGGTTCACTGTTGATAGTCATGATTTTGATACCCAAGGCGTGCATCTGGCTTTGGCCTCTCCATTGTCTCATGGGCAATGTGCAGTGGTGGATTTACATAGAGGGGAGGTGGGTTGAAATATAAACATAAAAGCTACATTTTACAATTGAATACATAGTTGAAATATATTGATTGCCCCCTCTTAAACACATTCATTAGCTATTAGCCTCACCTAATACCAAATTATAGATCCACCACTGACAAATGTGGCATGGTGGAGTGGACATGGCTATTCAATATACAGAGTAAGGTTCCATGGGGACACCGCTTTGCATAAGCCAATAGCCTTGGGCATTTTGTTGGAGTTTCATATTTAAGAACAAGGGAGTTTCAGAATTTTGTGAATTATCAAAGTATCAAATAAAGAATTATTGAACGAAAGTTGAGACAATAATCAAGTACAATAGAAAATCAATTTGGTTTCATGCTAAGGAGATCTAGTATTAAGGCTATTCACCTATTGAGACATCTTATGAAATATTTTAGAGCAAAAAATAGAGATCATACTTATTGATCTAGAAAAACCTTGTGATAGAATGCCAAAAGATATTCTTTAGAGAATCTTGGGAAAGAGAGTTATGCCATTTACATACATCAAGGACCCATAAGGAATAAAAGACTTGTTTGAAGTTAATATTGGATTACATCAAGAATTAACTTTAAGTTCATATTTATTTATATTGGTTATTAATAAGTTAACAAAATATATTCAAGATGAAGTATGTTAGCGTATGTTATTTGCGGATGACATTGTGTTAGTGGATGAGTTGAGGAAAAAGTTAATAGAAAAATAAAACTATGGAGAGAAACATTAGGAAGTAATGGCTTTAACTTAGTAGAACTAAGTCAAAATATATGTAATGCAAGTTTAATCATATAGTTACTTTAGATGACATAAAAATTAAGATTGATATAGGATAAGAAAAATTTTAAATATCTAAGCTTAGTTTCCTAGAGTGATGAAAAATTGATGGAGTTATTACGCACAGAATTTATGTAGGTTTGTTAAAATGGGAAGGGGCATCAAGTATTCTATGTAGCAGAAGTTATCATTAAAGTTGAAAGGTAAATATATAGAGCAACAATTAGACCCATTATATTTTATGATTTTGAGTGTTGGACAGTTAATCATCAATATCTACAAAAGATGTACGTGGTAGAAATGAAGATCTTTAGATATGGTCATATAAGAAAAGACTGTATATATAATGAGGTTATTATGAACAAATTGGAAGTGGCACAAATAGAGGATAAAATGAAAAATCATTTAAGATGGTTTAAACACATGAGAAGACGATTAAAAAAGCTTTATTAAAAAGTATGAGAAACTAGATGGTAAAAATGTTAAAAGAGGAAGAGGAATACCACAAAAATATTGAGAGAAAACAATAAAAGTTTATCTAGCTTATGTTGAGTTAACTGTTAGCATGACATGTAATCAAGCTTTATCGAAATAAAGAATCCATGTGGCTGATCCCATCTTCTCTAGGAAAAGGTTTAGTTGTTGTTGTAGTATATATACATATATAACTTTTGAGATAGGCAAGATTTCCTAAATTATGTGTCACATATATGACTATATTGATGCCAAGGTTGTTGAAAGGAAACTATAAACTTAATTTTGCTTTTTGGGGGTTAAATGGTCAGGGAGTAACATAGAGATGCAATTAACTGGTATCTCACGCTGATTTAGCAATAGCGTATTTCCTTCTTCATTTTTCAGGGTTGTGATGCTTCAGTATTGATTCATTCTACCAATGGAGACGCAGAGAAAGACGCATCAGACAATCTGTCCTTGGCAGGAGACGGGTTCGACACAGTCATCCAAGCCAAGCAGGCAGTGGAAGCTGCGTGCCCGGGCATCGTGTCTTGCGCTGATATCTTGGCCATTGCTGCAAGGGATGTGGTTTCCCTGGTAAAAATTTTCACATCCATGAGTACTTTTTCATCTTTATGACACAGGGCAGAAAGTTTTTAAGGTCAAAACGTCTTGCCATTATAAGAACAAATAGAATTACGGGAGACTTTCCAAAGTTTATTCATTGGAATTTGACCCTTAGTGGCGTCTTTCGGGTTATCTCACTCGTCTTGAGGCATAAGTTGTGTTCGTAGGAAGTGGCCTGACTCAAATATCTTTAGTCTATGGGGATTTAAGGTGACCCAGCTCATTTGTTAGCAGCTAGGTTTTGGGTTGATGATCATTAGAAGAAGTTTATGACCCACTTGTTTGCCTATCGGGTCACTGAAACATGGTTGGAGTAGGAATTGAGAAGCTTGTGCTTTGGCATGGTTAGCTTTTCCAAGTAACAACCTAACCCAATCTTAGCTCGAAAGAAAACCAGGTAAGTACAAATTTCATCCTTGGGAAAAGTAAGTACCAAAGCAAATCTGGTAAGGGCGAAAGGAAAATATATGAATCCTGAGCCTTCCCTGAATTACTGGACATGCTCAATGTTACTTAAGTACGCTTAAATTCTAATTCTCTCCCGGAAGCCAAGATATTTTTAAGACGTTGATTGATGAGATTAATGAGTTTACTTGACCTTCAGTCAAGCTCGATATTCAGTTTTTAGGCTTAGCTTAACGAACATGGACCTGCTCTCAAGCTTGCTTTGCCTGTAGCTCAATTGATTCTGGAGAAACTAAGCAACATCACAAACTAGTCAATTATGATAAAACTCAAAATCGTAGAGATCGAAGTTATTAACTATTCCTATGGTAATGGTCCGTCTCCACTTGCACAGTCTGGTGGACCATTTTTCAACATCGAGCTGGGTCGGCGAGATGGACTCGTCTCACTTGCTTCAAATGTACCAGGCAGGCTGCCCGGCCCCAACTTCAGACTCAACCTCCTGAGACGGACCTTTCGCCGGAAGAACCTGACCCTGGACGAGATGGTTGCTCTCTCTGGAGCCCACACAATTGGCTTCTCCCACTGCTCCAGATTCTCCAACAGGCTTTACAGCTTCAACTCGCACAGAACTTTGGACCCTGAACTCAACTCCAACTATGCCCAGCAGCTCATGAGTGCATGTCCACACAATGTCGACCCCAACATTGTTGTTGACCTAGACCCGATCACCAGCAGGGTTTTTGACAATGCTTACTACAGGAACCTGGTCAACGGCATGGGGCTGCTGACCTCAGACCAGACCCTCTTCAGTAGTCGACGGTCTAGGCAGGTTGTGCAGGACTTTGCCCGGAATCAGTCAAATTACTTTGCAGTGTTCGCCCGTGCCATGGTCAAACTGGGAAGGTTGGAGGTCAAGACAGGGAGCCAAGGAGAGATCAGAAGAAACTGTGATGCTTTCAACAATTGAATTGGACCCATGGAACGGCCTAATTAGGTTGGTGGGGAGCGTTAAGCTCTCAGAGTGGCACCTACAAATGTTTGATAATAATATCATGGAGCAATAAAAGTCACACAAAGATGTCATTGTTTTTTCCCCTCCTACCATGGCGGCAACCAACATGCACATCCATAAGGATTGTTGGACAAAATATAACATTTCCATTGTGGAACTTGAAGAACTAATACCTGGAGCTCAATGAAAATGTCCGTCCAAATGACCTATTGTATTTGGGATTCCCTCCCAAAAGTAGCCTTTTGTCGCCGTCCTTACAAAAAGTATTCACTCTTCATAAAACTGGTGGCCTCATGAAAGTACCAAAGATGTGCTCCATCTAGTTGCGAATGGAGCCTGCAACTCTTAGGCATGTTTTGCCTGACGTGCATTTTTTGATAGATCGAAGCACTTGTTATGCCCTGATCATTTTCTGATTCCTTCTCGTGCTCACTTTTATCAAATGCACACTTCAAAATACATAATGTAGATAGTAGGAAATGAAAGAATGAAGGGCACAGAAAACACTTCATTAAACTATAAATAAAAAAATCACTTCTTCTGAGCAGCATGAGAGAAAATAAAACTTTGTAGCCAAAATAAAGAAAAAATAAACTTTATCAAGTGTAAAATATGAGGTCAAGCCACAGAATGCCACAACAATAAGAGAAATAGAATAAGAGGCTAGTGAACACAAAAGAACACATACAAGAAAGAGAAAGCAAGTAGTGTGTATAAATCTTCTTTAGTTTGTTACATTTTAAAACTGAGCCCAAGATGTGAGAGAGATTCAGATCTCTCAGTGCCATAAAATCCCAAAGATAGGACCGTCCAAACTTAAGGCCTATGATGGGCATTGCCTTGTCTGTAGAATCGGACCATAAGAGTAAATACCACAAGTTAACATTCCCTTCGACGGAAATAATGGCGGTGCAAATTAAAAATTGTCTGCCTTGCATATCTTTGCATACAAAGTATGCAGGGGTTTCAGAACATCTATAAAGGCCCCCTCCCCCCGCGCCCCACCTTTGCCCCCGTGATCAGGTTCCTTCGTCCAATGGAGAAAATACTTTTTCTGGTGCAAGAAGGGCCCAGAGGCCACACGATTCTGTGAAGAAAATTTAAGGAGATATTCAAAATGGCAGCAGAACTCTCACTGGACTATGGAGCCGAGGTTGCTATTATCATTTTCACACCATGGGGGGAGCTCCTGATGTGTTCTTCAGCATTGGAAATTATATGAAGCTCCCTCTCTCTCTATATATATACATATATATGTATGTGTATATATGTATGTATGTACATATATTGTATGTATGTATGTACACACGGGTACGTGTATATTATATGGTTTACTTCTTTTGTGTAATATTAATTGGCATGGCTTCATTAGTAAGAGCTATAAGATCTTGTGTTCTGGAAGGCATGCTTGTGGAACCAAGCGCTTTGAAATAGGACATTTCCTTTTCAATCGTGTATGGAAGACAAAAAAAGTGCTTTTATCATAGTGGAATGTAAAACCTTCATGTTCAAATGCATATATTTCATTGAACCAGAGTTACCAGAGGAATCAACTTTTCCTACAAAAACTCAGAAAAAACATGAAAATATAGTGCAACATATTGCACAATCCCCAATGAGATGGTTCACTAATAAACCGAGGGATATGTAGTTCGAAACTTCAACTGATTCACATATACATCATGAATGTGTGCATGTTTTTCTCTCTCTCTATATATATATACATATATGTCTATATAGATACGTATACATGCACACATATGTGTATATATAGAGAGAGAGAGTGTGTGGTATATGCTCAATCTTATACATACTTAAATCTACTCCAACATCTCCATGTTCTTTACCATTTAATTGGCATCATCAATAATGGAGATTTAGATTTAAATTGAAATGTACCATTACACTTTTTGTACTAAGCATTTAATGCACAACCGTCGATTCAGTATGATCAATGACAGAGCTTGAGCACAAACCACTCTCTCTCTCTTTCTCTCTCTCTCTCTCTCTCTCTCTCTCTCTCTATATATATATATATATATATATATATATATATATATATATATATATATATATGTTGGACAAAATATTATCAAGAGTTACATACATCTTATTTCAGTTTCATTTCAAGATTATTCACAAGCATAGACCAATATGCATGATCTTCTGAGTCAGAACCACAACTATTTTTAGTGAAAACTTTCCATTTATCTCTTTTACTTCCACTGTTATTATTGATGACATAAGCGTGGCTAGGTTTGAAAGTTTTCCAGATCCCTTCGTATATGGTTTTCAGAAGTTTCGATTGGTGCATTCGTGTTTCCATTGAAATAAAAGCTGATTGTCTGATATTTGCAAAGGAAAAGAAGGAAGATACTTTAGCAGAAGATTTGCTAAAAATGGAAACTAAGGTATAAAATTGAAAGAGGCCCATTTTTCAAACTTTGGGGATGTCATAGGTCATATATGATCTGATTCATGTCTGAACTTGAATCCAATTAGTCAGGTTCGCTAGTGTATTGACAAACAATAAGACTGAGAAATGAGCATCTTTTTCATGTGAATCTGAAACCAACTTTGACGGCACAGATCTGTCAGACAAATTCTGGACTCGAAAGAAAAATGGCATGCTCCTGTTTGACAGCATTTATCACACAATTAATCGCTACATCACTCAACTGAGGGATGCTAATGAAGAGCCTGAACTATGGAACAAGGTAAGGACGGTTGTTAATGAAAAATAAATTTAACCTGAATTCCATCATCGATTTTAACTTCCCTCTCCAAGTAATTGTACATTAACATGGAAATGCTTACTTTTACCTTGCATACAGAAACGTAATCTGAAATGAACTACTAGTTTGTCTTTCTCCTTCTTACCGTAATTCTGCACATTTATTCAGTGAACATCTCATCAAGCGATGATGCATAAGTTTCTTAGCGTAGAAGAAAGAACATTATATAGGAGGCATGAGCAGCAAGGCCCTCTAAGCTACGATTCTAGTCATTGGGACCCCTCGCTGTGGGGCCTCCTTCAACAAAATAGAAACTAAAAGAAACAAAAAAGAAAAGAAAAAGAAAAAAGTATGCATACACAAATACAAAGTATGTACAATATGTGTAATATATAATTTTAATACAATTCCTCAAACATACGGTATCATTATAGGAAGTTTGCTAACTAATATCTAAAACCGTGGAGCTTAGAGCGACTTCGTAAAAATATCTTTAGCTCAACAATGTAGCTTTTGTAATACTTTACTTTTGTTTATTTGCTAAGTTTACCTTTCATTTATAATCATTTATTTTAGTACCTTTAAGAAAACTTGTGGAATAAAACTTTAATAAAATAATTAAGATCCAATAATACAAACTGGAAATCTAAGAAGTTCTAAATCTAAAAAACATAAAGTAAGATAAAATGTCAAAGAAGTTTTTGAAATATTTCAATAAAAGCATAAAATAAGTTTCTATAATGAAAACATTTATCACCTAATGAGGATTCTCTAATATAACAAATAAGTTCACGAGTTACAATAACTATAATATATAAAGGCTAAGGTGTATCAATCCAATAAACAAACACAAATTGAGCTTAAGACAAAACTCGAACCATTCAAAATCAAGCTTTAAGGCTGAGCTCAAACCCGAACTTTAAGGTTGAGTTCGAACCATCCAAACCAATCAAGACACCAAGGCTCTTAAACAATTCACAAGCTCAAACATGACTATGAATCAAAGGATAATAAGAGAATCCAACAAGATGATTAAAAAGTGATATTAAATGTTGGAATAAATTTATGGTGAACAATCAACGAAGTAATCTTGCTAAAGCTAATTTGAATAAAATTTTCAAGAATCTTTTTCATCACACAAAAAGTTTCTCCCAAAAAAACTATTTGATAAAAATTCTTCGTATATTCTAACTATTAAAGGGATATATTGACGCCCCAATATCAACCATACAAAATACTTAAAATACACTAAGAATCTAAATCAAATAAATAATCAATAATCAAGGCAAGACCACCTTTTGCATACTATTTTTAAATATTTGTGCATAGAAAAGCAATGGATATCTTTTGGAAAATAACTATGCATATTAGCCACAATACAAATTTATAATAACCAAAATAGGCTATCAATGGATTATGCTCAAAAGCACGAGAGAATCAAATATCATATAACCAAGTACATTTGCACTTCAAACATAAGTCAAGAGATCTCCAACTCCAACCAATGGCCAAAACATATTGAGATATCACAATCCCAACAAAAATACCTCAAACAAAGACCTTTATAAACAGTAATATGAATGATATGTATCCACAATATGAAGATCTTAATTGCAACTTAGTGTTTAACAAACAATACATAAAAGACACACAAGTAAAATCATATATTCATATCAAACCTTTAATAAAAAAAAGAAAAAAAGAAAAGACTTGAGCAACTGAATAACATTTTCGTAAATAATAGAAAATAGAGGGCATTTCCTCCATAGCCTACTTCATAAGAAGGCAACACAACACGTTCACCCTCTCTCTTTTGTATGTGCATAAGAATACACCTAATGGCCTCCGCCTTTTCTTGTCCGCAACTTCTTAAACGGGCTCAGGCCCTGGACACCCACAGCCACGCTTTGGGGGTGATGCAACTCCAATGTCCTTGTCTGCAGCACAAGCCGAGGCCTTGTCCCTGAACTTGAACCCAAACTCCCATCTTCTGCGTTCCTCCCCCCTGTATCTGACGTAGCGCCTCTCCCGAAATCTCAAATCGCAAACAACCTCCTTCCCTCTCCTTATATCCACCAAATCCATCACCATAAGGAGCAGATCTACTCTTATTATTTGTCTGCCTTTGATTGTGATTGGAAGAAGCTCCTTTCTCATTGTTCCAGCAATGGCTTCTTCTAGTGCCATGTGTAACGGCCTTTCTGGTGGTGAACTCCGATAGAGAGAAAAGCGCATTCTTTTTCCTTGCGGGCTTCGCCGCGGCGGCCGCAGAGAGCGAAGGGAAACTGGAGATGGCCGCAACGACTTCGTCCTCCTCTTTCATGCGCTCTCCGTTGATTCGCAAGGGTTGCTACCGCTAGTGTGGTTGTGCTCAAGGAACCAACGTCAAAATACTCAAGACAATGTGAAACCTATGACCGTGGCTTGAATCACAAGAGACGTATTGTAGGAGAAGAATGAGGGGCACATCTGGAAGGGCCTCTTTTGCTACTCCTGGCAGGCCGATCCTTAGCAACAACAACAAACAATCGCTCTTCTCCTGAATCTTCTTTCTCACTGAACCTTTTTTTTCTCATAAAATCCACCATAGCCGACCCCTCTCTTCCCTATTCGCCTTTGATCTTCTCTATTTTTCGAGTGCAGACAACCTCTAAAGATTTTTGCAAATCTTCGGCTGTTTAGGTTCTAGGGATGGGGCTAATGGCCCGGACAACGAAAATCTAAGAGAGATCGCCCAACGAGTGATGCAGCAACAACGACAACACGCCAGTTGCTTTACGAATGACGCACAGAGGTTCTCCATGGCTACTCTGCCACTCTTAGTCTTGCTCTGATGCCATGATTTTGAAAACCAACAAAGATTTTGAGAAGGTGTATGCATGGGCCATCTTTATTCAGTGAACCTCTCAGGAGGAAGCATCAACGGTAAGGCCCTGCAAATGGCTTGAATTTTAGCCGGGGTCTCTTTCAACAAAATAGAAACTAAAAGAAATGAAAAAAAAAAGAAAAAAGAGTACACGCAAACAAATACAAAGTGTGCCCAATATATGCAATGTACATTTTTAACAATGACTCAACCTTGCGCCATCCCAAAGAAACCCCCGACTCGGTCATTAGTGACAGTTGTCTTTTACTTTGAAGCGCATCGTAGATTCTAAATCACTACTGATGCTATCTCAAGCCATCCTTTTATTCAAGTACACTTGGAGACTAATACCCAACTTTCATAAGATCTAAATCTCTGAAAGGTCGGCCAGCTAGGGGTTGATGTAGCCATCTTTTTACTAAATTACCTATGAATAGAAGCCAAAAGGCATGTTTTCCAAACACTTCAATACGTTTTGATGATGAGAATGTCATATAGAAAGTCAACTCAAAATGCCTCCTTCCGTGTTAATATTTGAAGAAAAAATATGAGACTTTTTAGAGGTGATGAAAAAGAGTACGATGAAATATTAAAGAATCTTTGGACAAATTGGCTTAGGACATTTTTGCTGGGGTTTCATACACACCTCCGAAATCGCTTATTGTGCCATAAAAGGAAATGCTTCAAGAGTAGCGCATTCTATTAACTATGAAAATATCATTGTTGTATCTGACTATATTTTAGATACTGTCCATTTTGGGAAGTCGTTATTACTAGTTAAAATGACGTCTCCATCTACCCAAGTATTTTAAATGAGATCTCGGTTTTGTATACGCAAGTATGTGCATATGTACTTAAATTTGTCCCCACCTGCAATATATATACATGTATATATATACATATAAACTTTTGGGAAAGGCAAGATTTCCTAAGTTGTCTGTCACGTATATGACACATTTATCCCAAGTCTGCAATCATTGAAAGGAAACTGTAAAATACAATTTTACTCTTGGGAGTTAAATGGTAAGATGGAGCAAGAAAGTGATGCAATTAACTGGTATCCCACGCTGATTAAGCAGTAGTGCTATTCCTTCTGCATTTTCAGGGTTGTGATGCTTCAGTATTGATTCATGCCCCCAATGAAGACGCAGAGAAGATGCACAAGACAATCTGTCCTTGGCAGGAGACGGGCTCGACACAGTTATCCAAGCCAAGCAGGTAGTGGAAGCTGCTTGCCCGGGCATCGTCTCCTGTGCTGATGTCTTGGCAACCGCTGCGAGGGATGTTGTTTCCCTGGTAAATTTTCCACATCCTATGAGTACTCTTCTCATTTGGATGATTGTGGGCAGAAAGCTTTTTAAGCTGAGACCTTGCTATTATAGGAATACAAATAGATTTACCTGCGAGCTTCCAAATCCTATGCGTTGGAATTCCGAACCTTAGTGGTGGCTTCGGAGTTATCTCACTCGTCTTGACGCATAAGCTCTATTCTAGGAAGTGGTCTGAATCACATACCTTTAGTGTATCGGAATTTAAGGTGATCCAACTCACTTGTTAGCAGCTGGGTTTTGGGTTGATCTGATGAGCCTAGATCTCAAGAACAAGTATATGACCCACTTGAATGGAACATGGCTGGAGTAGGATAGAAGCTTGTTTTTTTTGCATGGTTATCTCAGGATTCATCTTTGCCTTTCATCTTTGGCAGATTTCCTTTGGTACAGAGTTTTCCCATGGATCAATGTTCAATTCTGACTTGGTCAAGCTCAAAAGAAAACCAGGTGTTTACAAGATTTACCTAGGATTTAAAGACAATTAGGAGTGACGAAATGAACTCTTGCCTTATATGGCCTTAACAATCTTCCAAGTAATGTCAGAATACCGTCCTGTAGTGGCTCACACAAATGGCTGGATACCGCACTCTCCGGTAATGCCTCCAATACCATAGCAAGCTAAGAATTACAACAATGCCCTCATTGGTCAAACAAAAGAAAAATTTTGTAACAAGATTTATCAGTGGAGGTCTGCACCGAAGATGTCATGGGTTCCTATCCATCCAAGGTGAGGTGTGTCCAACAAAACCCAAGTTTTCCCTTGACCTAGCTGAGCACCATTGAAAATTTCCATAACTAGAAACATGTATGCCATGCCCTGATCTGTTTCTCATTCCTTCTCGTGCTCTCCTTTTTCAAATGCACACTTCAAAATACATAATGTAGATAGTAGGAAATGAAAGAAGATGTTGCATTCTCGATAACCCAGCACAGGTAACGGTTGGATTGGCCATCCAGTCCATTACCTGTATCTCGGATTGAAGATACGGTGACCATAATAGTCGAACCGTTATCGGAAATTTCGGTAACAGTTCAGATAAAGAATGCTCCAGAAGAGGAAAGCCCAGTAGGATAACCGGGAAAGAAGGAGCATGCTAGTGCATAACCAAAATATAAATCAATATTCAGTAAAAAACAACTTTTCTTGAAAAACTCCACTACGAGAAAACCTCAAAAATCTGAATCACTCACCTTTCGTTCCGCTGCAGGTGTACCTAGGAGAGCCCGAAGGCAGATAACCTGAAGCTCGAAACATAGCTGGAATTAGGTGAAAAAAAATCAACATTTGGTATCAGGGCCTCGGTTTTGACCCTACAGAAACAAGTACGTGTTATTATACTAAAGAGAAAGAGAAAGAGAGGTAGAAGAAAAGAGAGAAGAGGAGAAAGGCCGAAACGAAAACCATAGTTGGCTATAGGCCGAAACAGGAACCACAGTCAACCGCAGGCCGAAAGGCCAGAACCAACCTGCAATCGGCCGAAGGCTGAAAGGCCAGAACCAACCCACAGTCGACCGAAGGCTGAAAGGTCAGAACCAAGCCATAGTCGGTCGAAAGGCCAGGACCAAGCCGCAGTTGGCCAAAGGCCGAAAGGCTGGAACCAAGCCACGATCGACCAAAGGTCATCGACCGCCACAGAAGGCTTCCATAGAGGGCCAAGGAGCGGAGCGGGGCTCCACCCACCTCTCCCTCCCTCCCTCTCTCACTCTCTCTCTCTCACTCTCTCTCTTCAGTTTTTCTTCTCGAAAACCGCGGTTCAAAATTAGCGATTTCTCGAAACTGGATAGCAGACTGAAAAGTTTGTTTTACCCTCCAGCGGTTTGTTAAAATTACGAAATACCGGGTTGTTTTATGTTATTGCCCTTCCTGGTTTGAATTATTACTTTTCTGCCATTGTGTCAAAAGACAAGTTTCTCCCTATACTATTGAAAATTTTCAAATTCAGGTTGAGGGTTAAAATTACAAATTTAAACCCGATCAATTATAAATTTTATAGAAATACCAATAGTAATTTTACGTTTTTGTCCTTGGGCATTTCAGAAAATTATAAGATTGGATAGATAGTTAAAATTATAGTTTTACTCCTGGTATTTTATTTTTGAAAAATGTTAAAGGCAGAAATTTTTGGGAAAATTACAAGTTTATTCCAGGTTACTTATGAGTTAATTTTAGCTCATTTTTCTGATATTATGCATCGTTCTAACAATATTCCTCCTATGTGTGTTTGTTGTTTATTGTTTGTTTCCTTATTAGATCATCTAATTGTTATAATTGTTGAACACATAAAAATGAATTCTAGAATATATGTGTCAGAATTAGCAAAAACTGAAAAACTAAACTGTTTGAACTTCCAAACATGGAAGAAAAGAATCCCACTTCCTATAAAACTTAAAGGTGTCGAGTATTTTCTGAAGGAAACTGAGCATCCGCCACCACCAGACGCAACTGAGCAACAGATAGAAATATTTTATGATGACACAATAACAAGGACAATCATGTTGACATATATGAAAGATGACTTGATTAGGGTTTTCAAAGAATACGAGACCGCAAAAGAGTTGTATGATTCAATAACAGCTAAGTATGACACAACTGTTAAACTACATGTGCAGTTGTTATTACAAAAGTACAACTCATTTAAAATGAGAGAAGGAGATGACATGGTAAAACATGTAAATCACATGTTAGTAATGGCTAGGGACCTAGCCGTGGCAAAGTCAGTCATCCTAGAATCGATACAAATATCCACAATCCTAAATAGTTTATCCCTGTCATGAAATATGGTCACCACTGCCCTCAAGTTAGGGTCAAAGATTAACCTTTTAGAATTGCCATTGAAACTAGCAATAGAGTAAGAACATATGAACAAAAACAAGAAAGAAAAATTGCTAGTAGTATAAGATAAGATAGGGTCTACCTCCAAATCCAACCAGAAGAAAAATAAACCAAACAAAAGGTTTGACAAGAATAATAAGAAGGGCAGTCAAAATTGTGAAAAGATGGGGCACTATAAAAGGGATTGCCGCAACAAGAAAGGTGGAAGAAATAATGCACAGCGCGAACAGTCAAAGAAGTAGGATATAATCTACGTAATATCAGAATATTTATACATGGACCACCCAGTGACAGGTTGGTGGATCGACTCAAGAGCTATCAGACACATCTCAAAGAGTAAGGAAGGGGCAATAGATCTAAAGGAATATAAGCCAGACGAACATCGAGTATACATGAGAAATAACACCTTCTCAGATGTTTTGGGTACTAGGTCCTTTAGGACTTTTGTACAAGGCAAACTAATTGTATTGACTGATGTATTAATTATGCCATCTATAAGGCACAATCTGGTCTCGATCGCTGCCTTAGTTTAGAAAGGTTTTGAGGCCAGGTTTATTCCTGTCAAGGTGACTGTGGGGAAACATGGGAGAATATTATTCTATGGGGAGTTTGATGCAGAGCATAGACTGTTTAAGTTAAATGATAATGAAATTGGAAGTTCTTTTGCTTATATTGAGTGTGCATTTAATGTTGATGTGAATATGTGGCATAAATGCCTTGGACATATAAGTTTGGAAAAGTTGAGAAAATTATCCAACTTTGACTTACTGCCTGGATTTAAGGAAAATACTTTCAACAAGTATGAAGCTTTTATACAAAAAAACATGAAAAAAAAAATCCCAATGAATCAACAAGGGCAACAACCTTGTTGGAGGTCATTCACACGGATTTATGTGAACCATTTAGAGTAAGGTTACATCATGAAAAAGTTTATTTTATTGCCTTTCTTGATGATTACTCTAGATATACATATTTATATCTTTTGACACATAAATTTGAGACACTGAAAGCTTTTAACGAATATAAGAAAGAAGTAAAAAACCAATTAGGACATTCAATTAAAGTCTTAAGATCAAATAGAGATGGTGAATATACCTCTACATAATTTTTTAAATTTTGTTAAGACTTTGGTATTGTAAAGCAAAATACAATGCCCATGATACCTCTCTACTAAGGATATTTTGGGAAGAATCAATAAGTACATCGGTTACATACTCAATAGAGTACCATGTAAAATTGTATTTACTACACCATATGAGATGTGGTTTGGAAGAAAACCCAACCTAGGTCATCTCAAGAGGTGGAGATTTGTTGTACATGTAAAGATCCTTGATCAGTCTAGAGATAAGCTAGACAGTAGATCTTTAATATGTATATTCATTAGATATCCAAAAGGTTCAAAAGAATATCAATTTTGTCATAAGGACCACAGACTGATAGAAAACAAAGATATTGAATTCTTAAAAGATACTAAGAATGACATCCTGAAAAACAATGAATGTATTGATGATCTAGTAGACCTAGATAAATCATCCATTGAACCCATAGAAGATCTTCCTGAAACAACCGAAACCTTAAGTGGACATAAAAGGCCAAGGGTCATTCCGTCCTACTTAAAGGATTATCAGACTTATCTTACAGAAGAAGTGTGTAATTCGGTGAATTTAGATGAGTTGATTGATAACTTGACTTATCAGCAAGGTATGAACTCATCGAAAGCAACAGATTGGGGCAAGGCCATGGATGAGGAAATTGAATCCATTGAAAAAAACCAAGTCTACAAATTGACTGATTTGCCAAAAAAAAAGCCATAGGCTGTAAATAGGTTCTGAAAAAGAAATACAAGGTCGATAGTTCAATCGACAAGTTTAAAGCGAGTTTGGTTGTAAAGGGTTTTTCTCAAAACGAGGGGATAGATTATGTTGAGAAATATTCTCCAATTGTGAAATTTGCATTCATAAAAATAATTCTAGCAATATCTGCATATTATGATTTAGACTTACATCAATTAGATGAAAGACAATATTTCTAAATGGAGATTTAGATGAAATCATACACATGCATCAGCCCGAAGGATTTATGGTTGAAGGCCAAGAAGATAAAGTATATAGGTTAAAAAAATCTCTATATGGCCTGAAAGAGTCACCTCGCCAATAGTATTTGACTTTTCAAAATGTCATTATCGAACTTGAGTTTATGACTAATAAACTTGATCACTGTGTATATGTTTGGAATAATGGGAGCCACTTTGTCATCCTATCATTATATGTAGATGACATATTGTTGACTGGGAATGATAACGAGATGATTGTCAAAGCCAAGTTATGGTTAAACTCAAAGTTCAAAATGAAGGATATGAGAAAAGCATCCTATATCTTCGGTAGAAAGATCTTTCAAGATAGAGAATATAGACTCATATGCCTGAGTCAGGAGAGATATATTGACTATATCCTCAAGAAGTTCAAAATGGGTGAATGGAAGTCGTTGTTACACCTATTGCAAAAGGGGTTAAACTTAGTAAGCTGATTGTCATAGTGAAGGAGTCGATAAGCCTAACGTTTCTTATGCATAAGTTGTGGGTAGCTTGATGTATGCTATGTTGTGTATAAGACCTGATATCAGTTTTGTTGTTGGTCTTCTAAGTAAATATCAAAGTAATCCTAGATGGCTGCACTGGATAGCTGTAAAAAGGATTTTAAGATATTTGAAAGGAACAAGAGACTTAAAACTGTATTTTCAAGTAGATGAACTGAAAGTGGTAGGATACTGAGATGCTGACTTTGTTGGAAGCAAAGATGATAGCAAATCAACCTCGGGTCAAATATTCTTATTTGGAGGTGTTGTTGTTTCTTTGGCATGTAAGAAACATGGCTGTGTAGCATTACATACATAGGAAGCTGAGTATGTGGCTTGTTGTATGGCTGTAATGAGTGTTGTTTGGATAAGCCGCTTCATACGTGATTTGAAGTTGGAAATAACTGATAAGCTAGTTGTCATTTACTATGATAACAATGCAGCAATTACTCTTATCAAGAGTGGAGCTAATTGCTCAAAAAGCAAGCATATAATGGTTAAATACTACTATGTTCATGATATGGTTATGAGAAAGGAAATATCCATTTCATACATGTCAACAAATGATATGTTGGCAGACCCCTTGACTAAGGGCATAACAGAGGAACTTTTCTCAAAACATGTTACAAACATGGGTTTGAAGTATGTTTGATTGTTGTGTAGGGAAATAACCACATAACAAGTATTGATTGTAATAACAATCATGAAAGGACATTACTAGGTAAACCCTATAAAAGTGGGAGGAAAACTAGTATGTCAGTACACTTGACTCAAATGGCCAAGTGTGAGATGTTAGGTTGTGTCCATTCTTGGTAACCCAACACATGTAACGGCTAGACTGGTCATCCAGTCTGTTACCTGTATCTCAGGTTGAAGATACGGTGGTCATAACAGTCAGATCATTACCAGGAATTTTGGTAACAGTTCGGATAAAGAACGCTCCAGATGAGGGAAGCCCAAAGATAACCGAAAAAGAAGGAGCACACGTTGCTCTATAAATACAGAGCAACGCATAACCAAAATGTAGATCAATATTCAGTGAAAAACAACTTTTCCTGAAAACTCCACTGCAAGGAAACCTCAAAAATCCGAATCACTCAGCTTCTGTTCCACTGCAGGCGTACCTGGGAGAGCTCAAAGGCAGACAACCTGAAGCTTGGAAGATAGTCAAAATCAGGCGAAAAAAATCAACACAAGAAGGGCACATAACACACTTCATTAAACTATAATGAGCCTGAGTGGTTGGTAACGGTATGGCCGAACAAGGCAACGGCGAGTACAGCAGAGTGAGAGCAACGGCTAGCGACGTTGCATTGAGAGAGAGGGAGGGCTTTGGATTTGAGGGGAGAGAAGTAGCCATTGGATTTTGAACTTTTGCTGGGTTAAGGCGCCATTTTTGTCGGCAACGTCTCCCATTAATGGTGTGGGGAAGGATAAGGCCATGGGGAAGCCTTTCGACGATGGTGGGACGGTTCATCCCTGAACGATGAGACGGACTGTGCCTTCTCTTGGGGTGAAGTCTCAATTGTGGCTAACGACGCTCGGAAAGGCTGGCCTTCCTGAGGCAAAATAAATTTGTTTTTCTTTTGGTTACAAAGGGAGCCCCCTCGGGAATCGAACTCCCACGTGCAGGGAGGAGTTACAGAGCCCGGCCACTTGACCTAACGCTCTGGGTAAGGAAAAAATAAGAGGTTTAGAGAATGTTGCATATTAGTGTAGATCTCTCTATAGATAACGACTTTAAGATAAAATTTGATCTAGGTGGTCGCAACCTTCCATTAAGGAAACTGAATCTTTTAGTGGGTGTTGCATATTTATGTCACATGTGAAGCATCTTTTAGTGATGACCGAGATGCATGTGCATGGATTCGGTGTTTCTACCTTTTGCCACTTGATTTAGGTATGCACAAGCTCAATCTAGTAGCTTGCTTCCATCTGGTGATGAGCCGAGTCAAATTTTTAAATGTAAAAGTCAAGAAGACAACCATGATATAGCTTCACTGGCTTGGACCCAGCGTCCTTTTTGGATTGCTAACAAGATAGCAACTCTTAGTTTAATGAGATCAAGGAGGCTTATCAGCCTCTGCTAGGAGTCGTGCTCGGTTCTGTTAAAGTAGGTGTGTTCACCCTTGTTATTGGTGGTCATTTTAGGCTTCAATAATCATATTTATGAATTTGAGATGCAGAGGCTGATAAGCCTAAAATGAAATCGTTACTGTTATGCCTGAAATTTGAGATGCTCGGTTCTATAATTCGATTTTTATGATATATTAAAAAGATAAATATTTATAAAATGAAATCGTTTTGTTTTATTAAATAGTAAAAATCTCACAATGGATAATGGTTTGAATGGAAAGCTCAAAGAGGAAAACAATAAAGAAGAAAAGCCAAGTATAAATACAAACATGAGTTTGTTTATCAAATATGTCATACATCAAAATGAAAGAACTCCCATGTTGAAAATCCTTGGCAAGTAACTATGTAAAAATCACCTTCTTCATTTCTTCTCCTTCTTCTTTCCCGGTTTAGCCTTGGCTTTGGCTGCGCATATGGCAACTTGAGACACGTTAGAATCCTTTCATTGGTATCAAAGTGATATGATTATTCTGCATTATCCTAGAAGTATTGCTTCGTTGGCTATAAAATATGTTGTCCTATTGCCTGAAAATAATTGATCTGTTATATATTTAAAAGAATAGAAGTTGAAAGCTATCTGTTCTATTCAGATTCAAGAAGAGCTATATGAAAAAAAAGAGGAAGGAAGCCAATCAGATGAATACTATCTCTCGATTGAGACCTTCATCTTTTCGTTTCTTCTTCTCTATCTTTTGTTTATGTTGATTTTTACCTAAAACAAGAAATAAAAAACCAAAAACAATATCGAAGAAGTTTCTAAAAAAAGAGAAAAAAGTAGGAGAATATGCACACGAAAAAAGAAGAGAATGATGAAGTATAGCAAAAACAAAAGCTAATATGCTTCTTCTTGTTGGGTGGAAAAGGCACACATCAAGGTCGCCTTCAAGGCAAAGTTGAAGTAGCAAGTAGAGAAGGCTTTGCTCTCACCTTCAAAGACAAGTGGTAGACATTCACGAACGGCACCCAGAGCATCAACTCAATGGTCAATGGCCCAAAAGGGAGTCAATTGACAATTGTTTGGAAATGAACCCTCTTGCTTCTCTTCTTCCCTCTTCCTCTCCCTCCCTCTATCTAGTCTCACAAATGCGAAATGTGGTTTTCAACTAGGGACGAAAAACCATCCATGCCATAGTTTTGGAAAACTACCTAAAAATTCATTTTACCCTTGATAAAGGTTAATATTACCATTTGCCATTGAGCAAAATTATGGTTTAGTTTGGATATTTTTATGGTAAATTACTGAAAAATCTTGTATGTTGTATATTATAGTTTTGTCTTTGGCATTTAGTTTAAATTATGGGCATACCTTGATTGTGAATTTACAATTTTGTCCTTGTATATTTTGAGAATTACAAAATATTTTTGCCCTTAAACATTTTGTAGAATTATAGAAATATCATAGGACACAATTACTGTTATGCCTGAATTGTTTATTCAATCTATATGATAATCAAAAACTTGATGTTCATAAGACTGTCAAAATTTCTACATAGAGAATTACAAAAATAGATAAATAAAGAATATTATTATAATATCCCCAAACTTGTTTTAAAATTAATGAATCTCTTTAAGTTCAGCCTATTTTCAAAATAGTACCTATAGTTTGTGTGATACTATAGATAGGGGCTTGAAACTATTTATAGTTTAGTACTTTGATATTTCTAATATTGCAATTTAGTGTCTAGCAGATATTTCTAATATTATAGTCTAGTGTTTGGCTAATTAAACTTAATTATTTTATTTGTTGCTTGTTTATTATTTTCTATTTGATATATGTAGATCCTCTTGTTGTTTTGAAATTGCTAAAGAGTTGTTTGATTTGATTTGATAATAGCTAAATATGATACTATAACTGAAGTCTAGGTTCAAGTACTCCTTGAAAAATATAATTCTCATAAAAGTAAAGAAAGAAATAATATAGTTGAATACATAAACCAAATGTTGGTTATAGATAAAGACTTAACTGTAGTAAAATCAATCATCTCTTAATTGTACCTAGATTGCCCTATAAAATAATCAAGAGAAATTAATATATGTCTTAAGTATAGAAGAGATGAGAGAGTATAAGGGGGGACATTTTCTAGCATTAGGAGGACGTGAATAAGCATTAAAGGGAATTGAAGGTAGAGCTTAGGGCCTAGGAGAGAGAGAGTAGGTGTTGTAAAAAAGAGAGAGAAAGAGAGAAAGAGAGAAGAAAAAAAGAGTGAGAGAAGAAGGAGAGAAGGGAGTTGTCCCATTTCTTGGAGCCATGGCCTATTGGAGGAATTGTAAGTGTGTTTCTTCCTCTTTGCTGATCTTAATCCCTTCTTCCTCTTATTCAATTCAAAAAGAGTTGTATTAATGGAGCTTTAGTCTCCTCCCATGTTGTAATAGAATAGAAATGTTGCCCATTTCATTTTGTTTACGTTTATGCATTCTACTTGTTTGATTTCATGTTTCTCTACCTCTCTATATTTTATATATACTTATATCTTCTAATCCCCTTTATGCTTAAGCTATAAACATATTTACATTCATTTTCCTTCAGTTATTTACTTTGAATTAGTTGTGGTTTGGTTTTAATTTCGAATGAATGCATTCATATATGTTTTAGAAACTCAAACTCTATTTTAAATATCCTGTATACGTCTGTTGTTATATTTTTCATTTCCGCACATATGTTGTGAATGATCTGAAATTTGGAACAACGAATCTACACACAGAAGCACACTCATAATAAAATCTTCAAGAATTTTAGAGTCGTGTAGCATCATAAATAAAATAGAGGAAGATTGGATAAATTTAGAGTCAAGTCTGCCTAGTCTAGGTTTCCTGCAACAGAGGTTGGGTAATTTTCTGATAACTTTGTCTGTAGTGAGTCAAATCTGGTGAAACTAGTTTCATTAGAAAGTTGATATCCATAACTTTTCAACAAGATTAAATTGATAGAAATCAGAGCTTTTTGTATCAAAATATAAAGGTTTTTTTATACCTTTGTGTTTATGTAACAAAATGTTCTAAAATACTTGAGTAGAGACCTTTCTCGGATTTAATTTTGTAAAACACAACACATAAAACAAAAAAAAATAGTTTTAGAATCTTCACATTCGGTTCTATATGCTGTAAATGTTTCATGAATTTTAGAGATTTTTAACCTATCCAAAAAAATCCAAAAACAAGCTCTAAAAACAGAACCAGTTTCTATTTTTCAGAACTTGAAAATTTTTAATTCTCTAGACCAAGTGAATTCAATTAAAGCAAGCAAGAAGCTATACTAAATCAAGCCAAGGAGTTGCATTTGCACTAAAGAGGACATACCCAAGCCTAGTCAAGGTCAACACCAAAAAAAGTCAAGGGTACACCTGTAAACACCCCGAAATCCCACGAACTTCTCAAATAACCTGATTTTATAAAAGCTGCCTCAAAGGGCTATTTTGAGTCTGGAAACCCAGGAGCCTTCCAAGCAAACCCTGTACATATGTTTAAACTATATATGTTTTAAAATATGTATAATATAATTTTAAAACCTTGTAAAATACGTTTTGAAACCCCACAAAGCAGCTTGGCCTGATTAAAGTAGGACCAGAAGAGCTAAAGAGAGCCCGGACCTGGAGCACATTGTAGACACGGAAAATTTTCACTTGCGGGTTCTTAGGCCTGAAGTGAACCTTTTCGTGCTTACGTTCGCTTTTAGGGCGTGCCAGCTAGCTTACTCAAACTAGCGAAGTAGTTTTTGAAATATCTGACTTTTTGAAAGGCAATTGTAGGCAAGCGGGATCTTTTCGTCGCAGACCTTCTTGCACCGACGCGCAAGGGTCAGTCTGTACGCTTAGAGACTTCGTTTAAAACAAGTTAAACTCAAAATCGATTTTTGAATGAACAGGTGTTTGAAAATCCTTTTGAAATCATGCACTTGGCGAGTTTTTGATTTGGGCGACCCTAAGTCTCTCAATTTTATCCATTTAGGCGTGTTTGCACGTTTTGTTCGGGTTTGTTCGATGCAGGTATGCAACCTAGCTCGAGTATGGCGAGTATGCGATGCAACTCGCACAACTTGAATGTAAAACCCGAAATTTAAAGACTTAGCAGAAGGGAAAACCCAAATTGAATGCAACTCACACGACTTGAATGTAAATTGCAGAAATTTAAATATATCTATATCTTAAGAGCGAAAAGGCTCAATGTGTGCGTGGGTGTTGTGTATAAATTGAAATGCAACACACGCAACTGAACCGTAAAACGCAGCAGAAGGGAGATATAGATATATATAAGAGCGAGAAGGCTCAATGTGAGTGAGTGCTTTGAGTGTATAAATTGAAAGGCAACTCACGCAACTTAAATTTAAAACCCAACTGAAAGGGAAATACGTATATATACGTAAGAGCGGAAAGGCTCAATGTGAGTGAGTGCTTTGAGTGTATAAAATGAAAAACAACTCACACGACTTGAACCTTAAAACCCAGCTGAATGTATATAAATAGGGCTATATCCTATGGGCTGTTGAGGCCCGTTTGTGTGCAAAAGTGTGCAGATAAGAGCGGAAAGGCTCGAGTGTACGTGTGTGTGTTTTGCACATATATTACATCCGGGGGGAGATGATGCTCCGTTATTACAACCCCATATGACGAATTAAATTGAATAGAAAGGGATTTGATATATATCGAAATCAACTTACACTTTCCAGGCTTTTGAGTTAGGATCGTACAAGGGGCGAATCCGCCTTCTTCTTATGGAGTCCGGGGCATGTGGGAGCGAAGCCGGAGAGCTTGAGAGCTTGGAGAGACTTGGAGTTCCGGGAGCTGCAAGATACAATGGGTTTGGGGCTAGTTGGGGCTGGTTTGGGCAAGGTAAGACTCGAGTCACCTTGGCTCGAGTGATTGGGTTTTTGTATGGGATTTGGCCAACGCTTGGTCTTGGTTTAGGTATAGTTTAGGCTTGGTATTAGGCCAGCATTTGGCCTTGGTTTAGGTATAGGATAGAGTTGGCTGGTCCTAGGTCAGGTGTTGGCTAAAGTTTTGAGATTTCGGCCAAGGTTCATGACCTTTGTTTGGTCTTGTGAGACTCGAGCCAAGGTGGCTCGAGTAGGAGTGACTTGCTCTAAGGTTCGGCCAAGGTTGTTGCGGGGTTGTCTTGGGTCGACTTGGGTAAGTATGGGGGAGGAAAAAGGCTCGAGCCAAGGTGGCTCGAGCTAGGTAGTTTCAAAGGGAAGTTCGGCCAGCACTTGGCCGAACTTTAGGTGGTTTAGGGAGGTTGTTTAGGGTGGTGTTTAGGTGGTGGTCTTAGGTAGGAGACTTGGTGAAAAACGGCCAGCACTTGGCTGGTTTGGTGGTGGTTTTAGGGGCAAGTTTGGCTAGGATGGGTGGTCTAGAGAGGTTAGGGAAGATGGGTTAGGTTAGGGCTTAGGGGACCTACCTTGGTTGCAACACCGCTCCAAGCCGCCGCTCAAGCCGCCAAGCTCCACCACGCCATGCTCCCAGCCAAGGTAGGGGACGTTCTTTGGTTGGTGCAGCTTCCTCAAGTCCCTTGGCCAACAAGGTTTCACGTAAAAAAAAAAAACTTGAAAAGGGGAAAGTCAAGCCACTATTCTTGACTTGCTTCCCTCTCTCTCTCTTTCTCTCTCCACCCACCAAGCTTTCACGTGAAAGCCTCTCCCCTTTGAGCCTCACCTCTCCTTTTTTTCAAGCCCAGCACCTCTATTTATAGAGGTTTTAAGTGGGTCTTGGATATTGGGTCTTGGATTTGGGTCTGGCTATCCGGATCCAATCCAAACTCAATGTGGATCTGGATCGCGGATCTCGGATATTTTGAGATCCAGATCCAGTCTAAATATTTATTTGGGTTTGGATCTCGGATCTCGGATCTTGGATTTTTGAGATCCATATCCAATCCAAACACAATTTGGATATGGATCTGGATATTTTTGGGTCCAGACCCAATCCAGATTTTTCTTCTGCTCCTTGGTTTTCTGGTCCTTTCTGGTGCTTTTCACCGTCGGTTTCGAGCGGGCTTCGATTCATCGGATGCCCAACTCTGGCCTGGGTCTTCCCCAAGTCTTTGTTCCAACCAGTGTTCTGCTTTTTAGGACTTTTTCGGCGTTTGTTTCGGTCCGCCGTTTTGGTTTTTGGCCGGTTCCTATTGATATCGAACTCAGATTGCCGCACGGATTCCGTTCTTCATTCCGACGGGACGTGTCTCGGACTTCTGTCGACTTCCTCAGGTACTGGGTTTCTTTCTGCATTTTGGAGCTGCTTTGTGCTTTTTCTTTGACCCAAATTACATTTTTACCCTTCTGTCGGGCTTTTCTCCAAACGGGCTCTTTTTTCTTCCATTTTTGAACAGGGGGTGGCTTCTGAAATTCTGGGCTCGAATCCTCTTCTTGCCTGGACTTTTCTTTTGCCTTCTGTACCTGTTTTCACATTTCAAAACAGGACGTCGTTTTGGCTCAAACGAGCTTTCTGGTGTTTTTGAGAGTTTTTGAAATATAGAAGATTTGGGGTGTTTACAGATGCCCCTCTTTGGCATTATCCAAATGTATTTGGATAATGGCAAAGAAGAAACACCCCATTTTGGTTTTTCTCTCTAATTTTCTCGAGAATACACCATTTATTTCGCAAAACCCTGTTTTCTTTTACCACAGGTGGGGATTTTTAACAAAAGGGGACTTTTCCTAAGTTTCCCTATGTATGATCATGCATGGACGATTTTTGGATGCATGCATGAGAAAAACGTTTTTATTTTTGGGGTTTTGAGCCCGAAGAGTGCCTTTTGAGGCAGGCTGCTTCGAGCAAGTTTTACCCATGTCTTCTAGACGTTTTCGGGTTTTCGAGCTTTGGAGAGAGCCTTTTGAGGCTGTCTGCTCTAAGCAGGTTCTACCCTAGTCTTTTTGACATTCGTGGGTTTTTCTTGAAAATTTTTTTGAAAACGAACTCCTTTTAGCTTGTATCAAAAAGGACTTCCGTTTTTCATACTTCCCTTTATTCGGGTTTCAATACCTGCTACTCAGTGGAGGTTTTTTTGGGTAGAAAATTTTGGAAAACATTTCAAAGTTCCATTTCCTACAAAACAAAGTCGAGTTCTCAAACAAAATGAAATCCAAATAAGCCGATTTTATTCGTACTTTAGGATTTTCGCAAATTTGAACCTTTTTCCTTGGGGATAAGCCGTAGGGATACGGGAAAGAGATACCACGGTCCCTTCTGAAGCGTCCCGTGGTTTTAGGCAAAGAGTCGGAAAATCGCTCTTTGAGCTTTTGGCTTTTTGTTTCTTTTTTTCATAGAGGGTCTCCCTTTGGGAGTATTTTTTCATTAATCCCTCTTTTCTTTAAAGGAGAGCAGCTCTTTGGAGGAGTTTTTGTATTCCCTGTTTATGAAGGGAAGACCTCTTTGGGAGGAGTGTTTTTATATCTCCTTTTTCTTTTGAAACGAGAAGACCTCTTTCGGAGGAGCTTTTGTATTCTCGATTTTTTTCTTTCTTTTGAACACAGCCAATTTTCCTTTTTTGGAGAGAAAGTAGAATGGGGGAAGGCTTATCCCTTTGGTTACTCGATTCAAACGAGATCGTCCTATTTCTTAATAGCATCTGCTATTTGAAAATATTTTGATATTTTGAACAAGGCTTAATCTTGTAAGCCAGGGTTCTTTGAAATATCGCCAATTTGTTTTTTTTTTGGAAGACTCTACCTTTCGAAAAGTATAAATTCCTCCATTCAGGGATACAATCAACTTCGATCCTTCTTTCAAGAAGTTTCAAAGGAGTTCGATTTTTCAAAAATCCTTTCGAAAAAGGAATTTAACATAAACCCTTTTGAATATTCGGGCATTTTCGGGGTTTTGCTAATTTCTACCCACAACGTCAACAGATTTTTCGAATTTTTCTTGCCCTTTTTGAAGACATGGGGACATTCCTACTCAAGTTTGCCCACCTCTTAGGCTTTCTTCGGGGTGATATGATATGAATATGATGCATGCTATGCACTCCACGTGATTCAAAATGGAAATACACGTTTTTATGCAAGAGTGAACATATGAAATGTATCTCACAAGTCAAGAAGGAGATGCATTCTATGAAATTCGTTTCTTCATGGAAGGTGTCTAGGGGCTATATTTAAAAATGCCCCTAGCTTGAGGGAAATTTCGCATGGCCACATGGTGAAGGGCCATGGCTTTTCAAAAGGATTATGGATGGACAATGGTATGTTCATGTCCATGCACTTCCACGATTTTCCTAACATGATCATGCTACTTTTTGCTCAAGGATGGAAAACACAACCAACCCTAAGTGATCATCATGGCCATCGGGCTTTGATTTTGACATGGTCTCCATATTTCATCGTGAGATTCATGTTCTTATCCAACACAATCAAGGTTTTCATATAAATCTGAAGTTTTGAAAATCTTTCTTTTTAAAGTATATGTAGGGTTAAATTTTTTGAAATTTTGATCCTTTTTGAGAAAGCAATTTTGGGAAATCCTCCCTATCTATATGAAGATGGTTTTATACCCGCCCTTTTGATTGAAATATGTTTTCCATACTTGGTTTTGGTCAAGCAGGGTTTTTGGAATTCATTTTGAAAATTCGTGCCTTCATGGGGCATTTGATCAAGTATGGGGAATGTGTCTCACAGAGGCACTTCAGCCACATGATATAGGGCTTGTCCCTTAATTGAGTCCTGAGTTTTGAAACTCATACTCTGTTGAAAGGGACTGCCATTTTGCCTACCTGTTTAAGATAGGTTTTTCAAATGAGTGCTTTAATGAATCATTCCCCTTTCCATGGAAGATGATGTCTCGAATCTTTAGGGCCTACAGCAAGGCCAAGCACGATTTTTCTTTTGGCTTAGTGATTCCTTTCACATGCCAAAAGAGTTTTCGAAAATGTATGGCACATTTAGTATGAACAACATCTTCATTTGATCAAGTCAAGCAGACAATGCATGAATTGCAATGCATGGAAGGTTTTTATCAAAAAGAATTTTTGAAAAGGCTTTTGAAATGCTAACCCTTTTTCGAGATTTTCATTTCTTTTGAAATTTGCCTTGAAGGTGTTGGATTTGATTTGTATGGAGACCTGTCTACGAAGGCTCGATACTTAGGGGGTCGACTTTCATTGCCCCTTTGGTTTTACAAAACCCTGAATTCAAGTTCTAAGATGATGTCTAGACTCGATGCACATGTATGATTTGAGAGTGTGATGCATGATGCTTATGTACACACTATGGGTTAAGCTTATTTCTAAAAATCCCCAATCTTTGCATAAGTCAAGGATCTTGCGAATTTCAGGAAGTTCGGAGGTTTTTATTCCTCCTAGCTTTGGTGATTCTCGAGCTTTTCATTTTGAAAAACCTCTAGACAAAAAGGTGTTCAAGATAAGCTTTTTGGATTTTTTTTGGTTTTTGGGAGTTATATACAATTTTCGAAAAGCATTTTTACAATTTTCGAAAATGGACTTTATACATGGCCAAAGGCTTTAAAACAAATTTCTTTTTGGAATTTTCATTTTTCCAAATGTTTTTGAGATTTTGTTTTGGGTTTTCAATTTTTTTTGGTTTATGGCAAATATCTGATTTTTTTTGGCTTTTTCAAAAGGAGGGATCTTCCCATGAACCTACAAAGAAAACATTCATGAATCAGACTCTAATTAATAGGTCTAAGACATGGGTTTTGGGTTTTAGAGGTTCTACAGGGCACTCTTGACCCACATGGTCTTAGGTGGCGGCTCTGGGGGTATGGGTGGGCTGTAGCCCAATCCATACTTTTGTCGATTGGCCTGAGGTAGGACAGGTTCGAGCCTACCTTGGTTTTGGGTTCCCAGGCCCTGGTAGGGCTTATATCCCATATTTAGAATCATGTTCCAAGACTTCTTGTTTTTTGAAAAGTTTTTATATAAATCATGGCCTTGGAACATGGAATCATCCATGTCAGGGATATATACCTTTTTGGATTTTGGGATTTTGGATTCTGGGGCGATGGAAGACTTGGGCTTCCATTTAACCCTGGTTTGGGAGATTTGTTTCTCAAGGAAAGCCATGCTTGGTCCCTCGAGAGACTTTGGATATTTTGGGGTGATGGAAGACTTGTGCTTCCATACAACCCCGAATTGGGAGATTTTGTCCTCAAGGAAAGCCATGCTTGGTTCCTTGAGGAACTTTGGATATTGCAGGGTGATGGAAGGCTTGAGCTTCCACACAACCTGTATTTGGGAGAATTTTTCTTCGAGGGAAGACAAGCTTGCTCCCTCAAATTTTTTGGCTTGCTCCCTAGGTTCAACTCGTGGTGCCCCTAGGGATGGATTTTTTTGTTTCAAATCTCTAATCTTGGTTCCAGGGTACAAGATTAGGCTCGAAGAAATGGGTTTTTCTATGGCAGGGTTATGAGCTCCTAAGATGTCGATGCATGCATTAGGGGTCTCCATGTCTACCATTTTTTCAACTTCTTTTTGTTTTTGTTTTTGAAATTCTTTTGGCTGGTGCGGGATATTTGGCGCACCTTGAAAATTCTCTAACTTAGGCACATTTCGTGGGTTTGTGTGTGCAGAGGGGTTATCCAATGCATCTGATGACCCTATATGAAGAAGAGAGTTTTGAGAAGGATAAGTTTCAGGCATACCTCTTTGTGGCTTGTCTACCTTTTCATGGTGAGAGCAGGCCGTTTTCCCGAGTAACTCTGTTTTGAGCCCCCGGGGTTTCACGAGGCGTTCCTTTTCGAAACCTACCTGTTTTTCACTCTCGTCTCTTTGTGGGGTGTGGGTTTCATGTCCCACTGTGTGTGTGTACCTAGACTTAGGAATTGCACTTGAATTTTTCGAAATTTCAAAGTTTGATTTTTCAATTTTTTTGTCTTTTTGAAAGTTTTCAAGATTTTTTTGATTTTTTGAAACAAAAACAACTCTTTTTAAATTTTCTTTGGAATTTTCGAATTTTGGATTTGTGGGAGTGGAGGACTCGCCCCTTTCTGGGTTTTGGCCTTTTTCCTCAATTCCTTCGTCGATTTTGAATTTGGTTTTCTTTTCACAATCTTTATGTGCCCGAGAAGAGCTGCTATGGGATTTATGGGTTTTAAGCTCCTTGCTTAAAACATCCATTTTTTTGAAAGTTACCCATATATCAGCTAGCATTTCTCGTTCTTTGGCTGTTTTGAAAACCTCTTTTGATTTACTGAACGAGGATTTTGGAAGTGTTGGAGTGGAGGACTCGCCCCTTTCTGGGTTTTGGCCTTTTACTTCACATCCTTCGTCGAGTTTGAGATCGGTTTTCTTTTCACGATCTTTGTGTGACCGAGAAGAGCTGCTATGGGATTTATGGGTTTTAAGCTCCTTGCTTAAAACATCCATTTTTTCTTTGAAAATCGCCTGTATATCAGCTATTGCTTCTCGTTTTTTGGCTTTCTTAGAAACCTCTTTTGATTTACTCGACGAGGATTTTGGCTTTTGCTCCATTTTCTGCAAATTTTCTAAGTATGCACAATTTTTTGGAAAATACCTTTTTTTCAAAAATTTGAGTGTAACTTGTTTGTTTGAAGTCTACTTAAGTCCCGAGTCCCACCGGGCGTGCCAAATCTGTAGACACGGAAAATTTTCACTTGCGGGTTCTTAGGCCTGAAGTGAACCTTTTCGTGCTTACGTTCGCTTTTAGGGCGTGCCAGCTAGCTTACTCAAACTAGCGAAGTAGTTTTTGAAATATCTGACTTTTTGAAAGGCAATTGTAGGCAAGCGGGATCTTTTCGTCGCAGACCTTCTTGCACCGACGCGCAAGGGTCAGTCTGTACGCTTAGAGACTTCGTTTAAAACAAGTTAAACTCAAAATCGATTTTTGAATGAACAGGTGTTTGAAAATCCTTTTGAAATCATGCACTTGGCGAGTTTTTGATTTGGGCGACCCTAAGTCTCTCAATTTTATCCATTTAGGCGTGTTTGCACGTTTTGTTCGGGTTTGTTCGATGCAGGTATGCAACCTAGCTCGAGTATGGCGAGTATGCGATGCAACTCGCACAACTTGAATGTAAAACCCGAAATTTAAAGACTTAGCAGAAGGGAAAACCCAAATTGAATGCAACTCACACGACTTGAATGTAAATTGCAGAAATTTAAATATATCTATATCTTAAGAGCGAAAAGGCTCAATGTGTGCGTGGGTGTTGTGTATAAATTGAAATGCAACACACGCAACTGAACCGTAAAACGCAGCAGAAGGGAGATATAGATATATATAAGAGCGAGAAGGCTCAATGTGAGTGAGTGCTTTGAGTGTATAAATTGAAAGGCAACTCACGCAACTTAAATTTAAAACCCAACTGAAAGGGAAATACGTATATATACGTAAGAGCGGAAAGGCTCAATGTGAGTGAGTGCTTTGAGTATATAAAATGAAAAACAACTCACACGACTTGAACCTTAAAACCCAGCTGAATGTATATAAATAGGGCTATATCCTATGGGCTGTTGAGGCCCGTTTGTGTGCAAAAGTGTGCAGATAAGAGCGGAAAGGCTCGAGTGTACGTGTGTGTGTTTTGCACATATATTACATCCGGGGGGAGATGATGCTCCGTTATTACAACCCCATATGACGAATTAAATTGAATAGAAAGGGATTTGATATATATCGAAATCAACTTACACTTTCCAGGCTTTTGAGTTAGGATCGTACAAGGGGCGAATCCGCCTTCTTCTTATGGAGTCCGGGGCATGTGGGAGCGAAGCCGGAGAGCTTGAGAGCTTGGAGAGACTTGGAGTTCCGGGAGCTGCAAGATACAATGGGTTTGGGGCTAGTTGGGGCTGGTTTGGGCAAGGTAAGACTCGAGTCACCTTGGCTCGAGTGATTGGGTTTTTGTATGGGATTTGGCCAACGCTTGGTCTTGGTTTAGGTATAGTTTAGGCTTGGTATTAGGCCAGCATTTGGCCTTGGTTTAGGTATAGGATAGAGTTGGCTGGTCCTAGGTCAGGTGTTGGCTAAAGTTTTGAGATTTCGGCCAAGGTTCATGACCTTTGTTTGGTCTTGTGAGACTCGAGCCAAGGTGGCTCGAGTAGGAGTGACTTGCTCTAAGGTTCGGCCAAGGTTGTTGCGGGGTTGTCTTGGGTCGACTTGGGTAAGTGGGGGAGGAAAAAGGCTCGAGCCAAGGTGGCTCGAGCTAGGTAGTTTCAAAGGGAAGTTCGGCCAGCACTTGGCCGAACTTTAGGTGGTTTAGGGAGGTTGTTTAGGGTGGTGTTTAGGTGGTGGTCTTAGGTAGGAGACTTGGTGAAAAACGGCCAGCACTTGGCTGGTTTGGTGGTGGTTTTAGGGGCAAGTTTGGCTAGGATGGGTGGTCTAGAGAGGTTAGGGAAGATGGGTTAGGTTAGGGCTTAGGGGACCTACCTTGGTTGCAACACCGCTCCAAGCCGCCGCTCAAGCCGCCAAGCTCCACCACGCCATGCTCCCAGCCAAGGTAGGGGACGTTCTTTGGTTGGTGCAGCTTCCTCAAGTCCCTTGGCCAACAAGGTTTCACGTAAAAAAAAAAACTTGAAAAGGGGAAAGTCAAGCCACTATTCTTGACTTGCTTCCCTCTCTCTCTCTTCTCTCTCCACCCACCAAGCTTTCACGTGAAAGCCTCTCCCCTTTGAGCCTCACCTCTCCTTTTTTTCAAGCCCAGCACCTCTATTTATAGAGGTTTTAAGTGGGTCTTGGATATTGGGTCTTGGATTTGGGTCTGGCTCCGGATCCAATCCAAACTCAATGTGGATCTGGATCGCGGATCTCGGATATTTTGAGATCCAGATCCAGTCTAAATATTTATTTGGGTTTGGATCTCGGATCTCGGATCTTGGATTTTTGAGATCCATATCCAATCCAAACACAATTTGGATATGGATCTGGATATTTTTGGGTCCAGACCCAATCCAGATTTTTCTTCTGCTCCTTGGTTTTCTGGTGCTTTTCACCGTCGGTTTCGAGCGGGCTTCGATTCATCGGATGCCCAACTCTGGCCTGGGTCTTCCCCAAGTCTTTGTTCCAACCGGTGTTCTGCTTTTTAGGACTTTTTCGGCGTTTGTTTCGGTCCGCCGTTTTGGTTTTTGGCCGGTTCCTATTGATATCGAACTCAGATTGCCGCACGGATTCCGTTCTTCATTCCGACGGGACGTGTCTCGGACTTCTGTCGACTTCCTCAGGTACTGGGTTTCTTTCTGCATTTTGGAGCTGCTTTGTGCTTTTTCTTTGACCCAAATTACATTTTTACCCTTCTGTCGGGCTTTTCTCCAAACGGGCTCTTTTTTCTTCCATTTTTGAACAGGGGGTGGCTTCTGAAATTCTGGGCTCGAATCCTCTTCTTGCCTGGACTTTTCTTTTGCCTTCTGTACCTGTTTTCACATTTCAAAACAGGACGTCGTTTTGGCTCAAACGAGCTTTCTGGTGTTTTTGAGAGTTTTTGAAATATAGAAGATTTGGGGTGTTTACACACATGTCGAGCCCGGCACAACAACTCTCGTGTTAGATTCATCCTCAGGATCTCGAACGTCCAAGCCCCAATTATCAACAAAATCTTTTGAAATCATCTCCGGAAGGTGAAAACAAAAGCGGACGACGATGTTGGCGAAGACCCAACGCAAGACGGAGTAGTGATGGTGTCAGGCCTCGCACAAACCGTTCGTTTCGAACATACCCTGAAGGAGTCAGGATTCAGTTTGGATTGGATCTGGACCATATATATCCAGATCCCAATCCAAACGTATATGAGGATTTGGATTTGGATTTGGATCCAAAGATCCAATCCAATATCCACATCCATGGCCCACATCACCTTCTCATAAATGGAGGTGAGGCCCACTTGAAATTCACATGGGATTTTGGGCATGAGAGAGAATGGGGAGGATTAAGTATGAGGGAAATGTATTAAAGCTTGACTTGTGTGTCAAGTTTCGGGTTAATCATGTGGGTTAGCCTAATTAGTGTGGGTTTAAGCTTGTATGAACCTACACCTAACCTAGGGCTGCACCAACATGATGCAATGAAGTCCATGGGCTATGCAAAGGGATGCTCCTAACCCAATCCTAAGCCAAAACCCTTAATCCTAGCCATTTGCCCTAGTCCCGGCCTAATCCTAGCCTAATCACCTAACCTACTTCCCTAATCCCGGCCTAATCCCAACCTAATCACCTAACCCACCTCCCTAATCCTTCCCTAAACCTAGCCTAATTCCCTTAATCCCAACCTAATCCTAGCCTAAACACCTAACCCACCTCGCTAAACCTCACCCTAAAGCCAACCCACCTAGCTAAGTCCTAAACCACTAAACCACCCCACCTAAACCCTAGCACACCATATCCCTAAAACCACCTAAACTAAATATCTGCCCCTCCTAAATATCTAGCCCACCTTATCACCACACCACCACCACCTAACCACTAAACCACCCCTTCAAAACCAGCCCAACCGACCTCTTGAAAAACCTATAAACCCCCCCCTAGTGGGTGGGTTTTTAAATCTTTTCCCAGCCATCTTGGGCCAGCCGAGCCCTCTCTCACCCCTTGCTCTCTTCTCTCACCTGCTCCACCACCACCTCCCGGCCTGCACCACTCCACGCCACCACCATCTCTCGGCCTACACCATTCCATGCCACCACAACTGCCCGGCCAGCTCCACTCCTTCCACCCGATTGCCTCCACCTCCCACTCGGCTGCCTTCCTTGGACAACCCCCACCTTCCCTGTCTTATCCGGTTAGTACACTATCTTAACTCCACCATCTCTTCACTCCCCCTCCACTCTCAGCCACCACACCACCTAGCTACCCGCCACCCTTCAACCATACCCGATCACATCACCCGCTGCCCTACCTTCCCATTAGTGACACCCCCTAACTATCCCAGCCACCTTACCTTTTTCCCTAGGACCTGCCCCTCCTTTCCCTTGAACCAGCCCTTAGTTAATACCCTAGCTAGCTCCCCTTTGCCGTTCCTAATCACCCCTAACTACCCTAGCCGGCCACCACCTAACCTGCCACTAGTCGGCCAGCCACAGCCGGTTGCACCTTGCTACACCCACGACCTTCCATCCTCTCCTTTAAACCAGCCCCTAGTCACCCTTAGCTCCACTTTCCCTAGTCACCCTTAGCTCCACTTTCCCTAGGACCTGCTCCACACCTTAGTAACACCCCCCTAACTATCTTAGCCCAAAGCACCACCACAGCACCCCCTCCCATCAGCCGGCTAGCGCCAAGGCGCCACAACCGTTCTCTTGTCACCTAGCCAACACTCCCTTGCCGTGCCTTTCTGAGGAGCTCCCTCTTGCAGCCCAAGGCGACGCCCAAGCCCAAGCTCAAGCAAGTCACCTCCGGACCAGCTATACGTAAGTGCCTAACTCGGTCCTTGTTTATAGACTTGCTTAAGCTAAATTAAATTTGATACGGGGTTGTAATAACGGAGCATTGTCTCCCCCCGCTTGTAATAATGTGGCTTGGCACACCCACACACACGTGCACTTGAGTCTATCTCGCTCTTAGTTGTGCACCATTTTGAACACACACGGGCCTAATCAACCCTTAAGATATAAATTTATTTATATAATTTAAGTTGCGTGGGGTTTTGCTTAAGTTGTGTGTGTTGTCTTTCAATTCTCGCACTCACACACATTGAGCTTTTGCTCTTATTTGCAAGACCCAAGTAAGGGCCGTGTTATATTTCCCTTGGGTTTAATTTCATGTTGTGTGTGTTGTCTTTTAATTCTCGCACTCACACACATTGAGCTTTCGCTCTTACTCCCAAGACCTTAGTCAAGGCCTATTGCAATTTATATTTGGGTTTAATTTCATGTCGTGTGCGTAGTACTTCAATTCTCGCACTCACACACATTGAGCTTTCGCTCTTACTCCCAGGACCTTAGTCAAGGCTGTATTGCAATTTATATTTGGGTTTCATTTAAGTCGTGTGAGTTGTCTTTCAATATACACACAAAACCCACGCAACACGTTGGCGACCTTCGGGCCCATATATATTATAAGTATTTCCCTTTCGGCTATGTCTTTTAGATTTGGGTTTTAAGGTTCAACAGTGTGCGTAGTCTTTACATATATACACGGCACACACTTGCACTATTGAGCCTTTCCACTCTTAAGATATAGTCATATTTCCCTTTCACAATTTCTCTTTTGCAATTTACATTTCAAGTCATTTCCCTTCCGCATTGTCTTTCAATTTCGGGTTTTCCCTTTGGAGTTGCGTGAGTTTGCATTGCATATACGCCATACCACGAGTTAGGATGCATATTGCATCAAAGCAAACCCCATACTCCTGCTCAAAGTCGCCCCACTTAGGTCACATGTTCATAACACACACCTAGTTGGCCCGAAAAGGGATAAAAAGAAAGACATAGGCACGTGCAAATCCACGTGAAATAATATATGAAAATCATACAAAAACAACCCGAATCGAACACCTCAAACACGTTTTCCTAGGTTCTCATATTCCAAAAACTTGATTTTTAAAGCATACAGACTAACCCTTGCGCATCGGTGCAAGAAGGTCTGCGACGAAAAGAGCTTGCTTGCTCACAGTCACCACGTTAGGAGTCAGATTTAAAAATATCTATTTGCTAGCTTAAGTAAGCTAGCTGGCACGCCCTTTTGCTTAAATAGGACTTAGACACACGAAAAGGTTCGCTTCAGGCCTAAGAACCAGGAGCGAAAACTTTCTGCATCCACAACACCCAATTAAGGCGCACCAATGATCATGGACAAATCAAAATGCTCGGTCAAAGTGAGTCAAAACCAAGACTAAGTGGATATACTCAACCAAGATATGCCTAGGCTGACTCAAAGTCAATGGAATGAAGGGCCCATTCATTAACCAAGTGGCGAGCTGCACCAAAGAATGATCAAGACCATAGCCAAACCAAGCAAGGGGTGGGCTGCATCAAGGATCTTTTGACCAAAGAAAGGACCACCTATGTGAACCCATGTGACCAGCACCCTCCACTTGAATTGGATTGAACTTGGGCCAAGCAAAACTAGCTCCAAATCCATGGGAGGCTCTAGGGAGATGCCAAGGAATATTCCCTCTCTAGATACATCCTAGAAACTCTATAAATTCAACCCTTGTGGGTGGGTTTGAAGGAGGTAATTAAGAGAAGTTCCAGCAACTTGAGAGAGAAAAAGAGAGAGAGGAGAGGAAGAAAGGGGAAAATCATCCCCAAGGTAGAGGTATTGCTCCCAAGTCGCCAACCTCCCAAGCCCAAGTGCAGCTGATTCAAGTCAATTTCGTCCTCTTTCTCCTTTCCTTCTCCAATTCCATTTGATTCCAATTGTAATTAAAGAGCAATTGTGTCCAAAGCATTACAATATTTGAGGTAAATTGCTGCAAATTTACATCAAAGGCAACCGGTAAGATCATCCATCACTTGTTTGATTTTTGGTTGAATCTATCTCAATATGTTTGATTAAAATTGTCTTTGAAAGTGAATTTTGGAAATACACACCTAACACAAATTAATCCTCAAAGCATCTAGGCTGACCCTTGAGTATCGGTTCAAGAATGTCTAAGACGAAAAGATCCTGCTTAGCTACAATCACCCCATGAAGTTAGAATTATACCTTTACTAGTTTTAGTTAAACTAATAGCCATGCTCGCGTAAGAACAAAGTAGATTAAAAAGATTGTTTCAAGCCTCTACATAGGCTTTGGAATAAAATTTTCATGTCTACAGAATTGGCACGCCCAGTGGGACGAGTCTTTGAGGATTTATCACGCTTGGTGTCGATTTCCCCAAAATTCACTCCTTTGAAAACTGTTGGTGCTTAATCCATTTTTTGTGCACAGGTCTATTCTTTTCTTCAAATAATGTAAAGTTCGGAAGGTTCATATGAGGTTCCAAGTGGAGCCTCTTGCTCTTGAAGTTGAATTTCAAAAAAGATTTCAAAACCCATTTAAAAAACTGGGACGAATTGCTTGTTTTCTTAAGAAGGGAAATCAAATACATAGAGGAAAAATTCGTCGCTCTAAGCCAAGATGCCGAGGCAGTTGAGTCATGTTTCTCTCATGGAAAACAAGTGAGGGCTCATAAAAGACCCCCTCATGTGAAGAAAACCAAAATGGCCTCTAGGTTGGAAGAGGAATCAGAGCCAAAGTCCTTTACAATCAAGGATAGGAAAGCCCTATAACGGTTGGTAAAAGGGGAAGTAAAAGAGAAAAGAGCCTATCAACTATCAGATTTATTACCTTTAGATTAACAAACCGATAGTAACGATGGCATACCAAATTTTCATCGGTATGATAGAAGTGGAGATCCTAGATGTCACCTTCAACTCTTTTCTCAAAGAGCTTATAAAAAGAAAAATGACTCTTCAAAATGGATATACTGGTTCCCCCTCTCTCTCAAAGGAAATGCATCAAAGTAGTTGGCTTCGTATGACTTGAGCCAATTCGCCAACTTTGAAGATTTGGCGAATTATTTCATACAAAGGTTTTCACACAACATCGAAGTCACCCCACCTTTGAACACTTTGAGAGATACAAAACAAACACCTAACGATGCACACACATTCATCATTAGATGGAGGTCACTTTTGGGCCAAGTTAGAGAGCCCATATCCGAGGGATGTGCAGTAATGCTCATCCTAGAAAATTTCAAAACGAATTTGAAATCCCTCCTCTCTCTCCACGAGATCTCAATTTTCCAAAACTTGATAAAAAAGGCTTTACTCTTTGAAGCAAATTTGGAAAAAGGAATATATGAAGTTCTATAGAAAGGGATGAGTTTTCAAAAGCCCCAATTTGAAAAACCTAGGGCATACGGGCATCAGAAGGTAGGGTGAAGACCCAAAAAGTGGTGTTCGAGTAGAGCTAAGCTCGGTCGGACCCTCAAAACCCTCCGAACAAAAATTATTTAGAAAATATTAAAAAAATTTGAAAAAAGAGAATTCACTCACCTAGGATAACCACTCATGGAAGTCCTAGACATCTTGTTAACCCAGGGTCTCATCAATCTCCCAGCCATTCCGGAAGGGGCACCCCATAAGGAAAAATTTCTCAACAATTTTTGCAAGTATCATAGGCTCAAAGGCCATGATACAAACAAATATTTTACTCTTAGAAACAAAATCAAAGACTTGATAGAGCAAGGTAGGATCCACATCTCGGAAGAACTAGAGCCCCCAAATGATACTCAAAGAGCCCTTTCCTAATCACGCAAGCACAAGCGAGAAAAGAAAAGAGGTATGCCTTCTTTCACCTCAAACTCATGGGATTGAGCATGCATTGCATACGATTCACACTACTTATTACATATCACTATCTATCGTAATAAAAAAAGACAAGCAAGTAGTGATCCGAGGAGCACTTAGAGTCTCACCCCCGACTACAGCCTTTATAGAAATTTGTGGTACTTCGAAGCATTCAAGTAAAGCCAAGTTAGGATCGAGCCTTAGGGAGAGTGTAGGTGAGATGACTAGGTCTGAAAGGATCTATCAACCCCCACACTTATCTAAACCAGCTAGCAAGGAAGTGGTCGTTTTGCCCGACTCTTCGAAAGCATGCATCCCTAATGCATCTCATGGCATGAATAAGAGTAAAAATATTGTGTTAACCCCATACAATTTAGAACTTCATCTTTCAAAACTTCTCATAAACATGTCTATTTTAGAGTTGCTATAAATCTCACCTAAACATAGACAAGTCTTGAAAGGAATCCTAGAGAAAGTCAAGGTTAACACTTTCATAACTCCTAAATCCCTATCTTTCTTGGTCTCCCTAATCTTTGCCAAGGCCCCAACCATGTTCACCGAGGATGAATAAGAGAGACCAAATACAACCCACAACCAAGCTTTGTATATAGAGGCGGTATTAAATCACCATACTCTAAACAAGTGCTTGGTTGATGGGGAGGAGGTCTAAACATTCTTTCTCTTCACATAGTCTTCCAAATAGGAGTTTCCATTTCTAGGCTAGAACCAAGTCCCATCGTCATCATTGGATACGATGGCAACTCATCCCACCGATTAGGAGTCATCGAGTTACCCATGAAAGTATCAAACATCCTACATATGGGGTTGTTTCATGTCTTAGACATAAACTCCTATTACAACTTGTTGTTAGGAAGGTCTTGGATACATAACCTCCGATCCATCCCTTCAACCGAACTGATGCTCAAGGGTCGGTTTGTACGCTTTAGAAAACTCGATTTTGAACAAGTATGACCTGTTTTGAAAAGTATGAAAAGTGTTTGATCGATTTGGTTTGTCTAGTTGTAGATTTTATTTACGTGGGGTTTGCACGTATCTATGTATTTTGATTTTAGCCACTTAGGCGTGAGATGTGTGCATCAAGTGCCTAAGTCTTGGCGATTTTGCACAGGTGGTTCGAGGTTGCTTTGATGCAAGTATGCGCCCTATCTCGTGGTATGGCGGATATGCAATGCAAACTCACATAACTGAACCTTAAAACCCGAAATTGAAAGACATAGTGGAAAGGAAATTACAAAAGGGAAATATAGCTATATCTTAAGAGCGGAAAGGCTCAATTGTGTGTGTGTGTGTCGTGTGTAAATTGAAAGACAACTCACACGACTTAAATGTAAAACCCCGCTCGACTTGAATGTAAAGTGCGGAAGGGAAATACTTATATATATATGGGCCCGAAGGTCGTCAACGTGTGCATATGTGTTGTGTGTAAATGTAAAGACAACACACGCAGCTGAACCTTAAATACCCGGAATTGAAAGACGTACACAACTGAACCGGGGAAACTCACGCAGCTGAAAATATAGAGATATGGCTATATCTTAGTGGCTGTCGAGGCCAAAATGGTGCGTGAGGTGCTTGAGCAAAGGCTCGGGTGTCTTTAGGTGCGAGTGTGTAATTGAAATGACAAACTCACACGACTTAATATAACAACCCGACAGGCTTGTGCAAGCTATGCAACCTTAGGGTGCGGTTGGGTTGTGCTCAAGCTCCAAGCCAGCCACTCTACGCCTCCTTGTTCAAGCAAATCCAGCCCTAAATCAAGGTGGTGCAACCCACACTAATCCCCCTTTAAGCCCACAATTAACCCACTAAACAAAATTAAGAAAGCACTAAGCACTCACCTTAATACCCTCTCTCTCCTCCAAGCTCCTTCCAAGTTGAGTTTCATGTGAACTTGTGGAGACTCCCTCACTCTTATTTATAGGCAAGTGAAGGGTCTTGGATATGGGTCTTGGGTTTGAATCATGGAATCCATGTCCGATCCAAACACTATTTGGATCTGGATATTGGATCTCGGATATTTTGAGATCCATATTTGATCCAATCCAAACATTATTTGGATCCAATCCAAATCCAAATACTATTTGGATCGACCCAAACCCAAACACTATTCACTATTTGGATTTGGATCTGGATATTTATGGTCCAGATCCAATCCAAATTTTCTCAAGATGGTACTTCTTGGCTTTTCGAGGTGAACGATCTGTGCGGGCCGTGGCTTCATTAGCGCTTCGTCTGGTGTTGGGTTTCCCCAATCTTTGTCGTCCGTACTCCTTTTCACCTTTTCAAACTCCGTTTCTACTCAGGCAAAATACTGTCTAGCTGCTGCAAACACTCCCAAGGCAAGTTGTCTTAGTTGTTGGGCCCTTGTTTTGGAAGGTAAATGTTGTCCAACCCTTCCAAAATCTGGTTTCCTGTACAAGGTAAGTGCTGACCCGAGTTCAACTATCTTAGGCAGATTCAACCTATTCTCCTTTGGATAAACATTCATTCGGATCCTCTTTGGTAGGTTCAGCTAGTTCTGAATCAGACACAACCAATACCTTGTTTGATAAGTCTGAATTGGATACAACCAACGTCTTGTTTGGCAAGTCTGAATTAGATACAACCAACATTTTCTTTTGTAAGTCTGAATTGGATATTGCCAACGTTTTGGTAAGTTTGAATTGGATACTTATAGTTTTCCGATGTTGCTACTTTTTTTACTTGGTTCGTGTGTGCTAGCTGAGGTACTTTCAAACGAGCCATCCACATGGGGGGATAAGCATGAGCTCATCCTGCCCTGCCTCCATGCTATTCAGTTTGGGCCCACGACCTTGGTGTTGCCTTTATCCTTCACCTGTAGACTAACAATAATAGGAACGGTAGAATTTGAACATATATTTGACCTCTCCTTTCCGGGCAATATCTTCATCATCTTCAACCGCTAGATTTGCAGAATCGAGTTGTATTAGTAAACCTGCCAAATTTGGTTTTCTTTCTCTTCTTGTTGGTATAGTTCGGGCTCTATCACCACGTTTTACTGTTAGCCATGGCTCAAATGCAACTTCAGAATACTCATGCATATCAACTTCATCTACTGATCTCTCATTCTCCATAGGTTTGTTCAAGCATAATTTATTTGTATTTCCAGACTTGCCACAACTAACGTAACTTGTATGAAGGCCCTAGACGTAACTGGCGTGACCTTCATTTAGGAAGGTTGCTGGATGCATCCTTCACTTAGGAAAGTGACCCGATATAACCTTCATTTAGGAAGGTTACTAGATGTATCCTTTGTTTAGAAAAGTAGTTGGATGTAACCCTCATTTAGGAAGGTTGCTTGAGTCGACCAACTTGTGTCAAAATCCGGTGTTCGGTTCAAGTTGCTTGGAAAGGCAAGTTACCTATTTGAAGCCACACGGTTTGCTTCCTTACTCCCGCTTTTGGTAACCCATGTCATTTAACTTTGGTAACTTCGATGGCTGAACCAAATATGGAAAGTATCCTTCCTGATGATGATCTTCCCTCTTGGATGTCGAATTCCTTCTGAATGTAAACTTTCTTTCCTTAAGTACTCACTTTCCCTTTTTAACGTCGTCTTTCCTTTCTTGACGCCGACTTTCTGTTTTGACACCAGCCTGCTTCTTTCACTCCTACAACTAAAAATGACAGGTTACCTGGTCCAGCTATGCCAAATTTGGTAGGCGTTCGATTGTTGCCTTTTTGGTCGCCTCTTTTCTCTTGAAGAGCTGTTTCTTTCACATGGCAAGTTTCAAAATACTTTCCAACAGAAATCTTTTTTGGAGATATTATGTGAAAGGAAGTTTCCAAATGCTATTTTTAGAAAGTGTGAAATTTTATCTTCAACATTTTCCTTTTTATTTTTCCTTTTTAAAAGTAAACTGTTTGAGATCTTCATCTTCTGAGAGAAATCTTTTAAGGAGACGAAATCCTGCTATTTTGGTCTTGAGGGTAAAATCATCATTTTTATTCAATTTTGTTCAAATTTGAAATTTTCTGAAAGGGATGCAAGATTTCATCATTTTGAAGATGCCATAAAATTTTCACATCCAAAGCTAGCTCTTTTGAAGAATTGTATTAAAAACTTAAAGTTGCCAAAAATAACCAACTTTCAAAAGATGAAAAATTTTCATAAAATTTTTGGGTGTTTACAGATGCCCCTCTTTGGCATTAATCCAAATTTATTTGGATAATGTCAAAGAAGAAAACACCCATTTGCTTTCCTTCCTCAGATATATCTTGAGAATATACGATTTTCCTTATTCCATATTATCCCTTTTCTTGGAGTGACTTTGTATAAGGAGATTTTCACCAAATGGGCTTTGACAAGAACTAGTTCTAGGTAACCATGCATGGACGACCATCTTATGAATGCTTGTGATGAATGATTCAAATGCTAAGAGACCCATACCTGTGACTTGTGAGCTTGAGAAGGAGTTTATGAATGTCAGCTGCCTCAAGTGGGATGGTTCCTATATGGCTGCTTTTGATGTTTCGGGTTTTTGAAATTCCTTTTCGAAAGAGGAAACTCCTTCTGGTTTCTAAAAAAAGAACTTCCAATTTCTTACATTTCCCTTCATTTGGATTTTGATGTCCACTACTCAGTAGAGATTTTTGTGGAAAGTTTTGAATAATATTTCAAAGTTCAATTTCTTACCTAACAAAACCCAATCTTGCGAACAAGATAAAATTCAAATAAGCAGGTCCTATTCTTACTCTAGGACCTTCCTGATGAGTCATTCCTCCACTAGAATGAGCTGTGGGGATTTTTGGGAAAGAATTACCCGCGGTACCTTCTTAAGTGTCCCAGGGTTTTAGGCAAGGGAATTTTTAATGGAGAACTGCTCTTTTGAGCATTGACTTTCTTTTTCTTTTCTCTTTTTTTTTTCTCAAGGGGTACCTCTATATTGGAAGTTTTTGTTTCCTCTTTTGTTTTCTTTTCTTTTTGGGAAGACCTCTATATTGGAGGTTTTATTTCCTTCCTTTTCTTTTGACTTTTGTCACTTTCCTTTTGGGGAAGATACCAAATGGGGAATACAACTCATCCTCTTAGATTATTGACTTAGCCAAGAGTACCCTATTTCTTAATAGCACCTGCCATTTGAAAATATCTTGCTCTTTCAAAACCAGGCCTCATATGGTAAGTTAAAGACTCTTGAAATATTACCAAATAATTTTGGAAACTCTACTTTTCATAAAACACCCATTTCCTAATTCAGGGTTACGTAATCCATTTTTGGTCCTTCTTTCCAGAAATTCAAAGGAGATTTTTTTTTTGGAAATATTTTTTAAAGGAAATAAAGGATATTTTATACATGTAAACACCCCAAATTTTCATAAATCTTCGAAAACATACCTGGTTTTGAAATCCCCTTTTCAAGACCAGATTTTGAGTTTTCAAAAGCACAGGAGTTGTAAAAACTCCAGATTTTGTATAAAACCCCGTTTTGATATAAAATATACTATATTTGGGCCAAGTCCCAATTTTGTAAAGAGTTGAGTCCAACAGGTACAACCTGATCAAAAGCAGCCATAGAAAGGAGTGAAAAAGCCCAAAAAGCCTACTGACTTGATAAAAGCGGATCAAAAAGGCAAAGGAGAGCCCAGACCCGAAGCATACTTCAAGCCTAGCATATCAACTCTCATGTCTAAAGCATCCCCAAATTCTCGGACATCCAAGCCCCTAATATCAACAAATCTGTTAAATTGATCTCTGGAATGTGAGAAGAAGAGTGGACGACAATGTTGGAGAAGACCCAACGTAAGACGGAGTACTGATGCTGTCAGGCCTCGCACAAACCGTCCATTTCGCAATGCCATGAAGGAGTTAGAAAATCATATTTGGATCGGATCTGGACCATATATATCCAGATCCAAATCCAAACATGCATCTGGATTTGGATTTGGATTTGGATCCAAAGATCCAATCCAATATCCACATCCATGGCCCACATCACCTCCTCATAAATGGAGGTGGGGTCCACAGTGAATTCATGTGAAAAGCTTGGGGATAGAGAGAGAAAATGGGTGATAAAGTATGAGTGAGAAAGTTGGTGGGCTTGACTTTAGTCAAGGGTGGGTTAACCATGTGGGTTTAGCCTAATGAGTGTGGGTTTAAGCTTGTATGCACCTACACCTAACCTGGAGCTGCACCAACTTGGATATGGCTGCAACTGGGTCCATGGACCGACGCCAAGGGGAGGTTCCTAAAACCTAACCCTGAGCTAGCCCACCTCACCTAGCCACTCCCCTCTAAACCTGACCCAATCCTAGCCGACCTCACCTAGCTCACCTCACCTAGCTAGACCAACTAGACCCTAACCAACTGGTCCTAAACCATAGTTAACCTAACTAAGTCCCTAACCAAACCAAACCCAACCCCCTTAACCAAACCACTCCAAAACCACTAACCTAGCCCACAACATTCCCTAAAACCCAAACCACCACAACCCACCTTAAATCCCAACCCAAAATATCTAACCTACTTTAATTCCCAGCCCTTCATCCCCCCAAACAGACCTACCATCTCACCCATTGGGCCAGCCACTCACATGTGGCCCCCACCTAAAAATCCCAGCACCCATATATCCCCAGCCGACCTACCAAGCTTCCGCTATCATCCATTCCACCTTCGCCAGCCCTTGAGGGAGCATTCGGCCAGCATCACCTGCTGCCTCTTCCTCACCCATTCGGCCAGCTTCCTTCCATGGCTTCCCTTAGGTAAGCCTCACCTCTCACTCTCCCCTCCTTCTCCTCCATCTCATCCCCTAGGCCGACTCCACCAGCACCTCCACCTTCTCTCTCCACCCCACAACACCTACCACTCCACCCGGCTGCACCACCATCACCATCCCTCTCCTATCTCCCCCAGTCGAACATAACTAGCTTCACCTGCCGCCTCTTCTTCACCTATTCGGCCACTTCCAGCACCTAACCTACCTTCCCTTAGCTCCCACTTCCCAGCCCAGCCAGCACCCCTACCTGCCTCACCTAGTCACTCCATCACCCGTCCAGCCTCAACATCCCCCACGGCTAGAACCCCTACCTGTCGCCAGCATATTACATAAGAAGCTCCTCTTGGCTGCCCAAGGCGATCCATGAGGCCAAATTCCAGCAAGTTGAAGATGAATCGGTTACATGTAAGTGACTTAACTTGGTCTATTATATGAACTTGCTTATGTTTAATTGAATTTGATACGGGGTTGTAATAATGGAGCGTTGTCTTCCCCCGCTTGTAATAATGTGGTTTGGCATATCCACACACACGTGCACTTGAGCCATTTCGCTCTTAGCTGTACACGATTTTGGCACACACACGGGCCTAATCAGCCCTTAAGATATAGTTATACCTATATGTTTTAAGTTGCATGGGTTTTAATTCAAGTTGTGTGCGTGGTCTTTCAATTTCCACACTCACACATATTGAGCTTTCGCTCTTATTCCCAAGACCCTAGTAAGGGCCGTATTGCAATTTCCCTTGGGCATTTTAATTCAAGTTGTGTGCATGGTCTTTCAATTTCCACACTCACACACATTGAGCTTTTGCTTTTACTCCCAAGACCTTAGTAAAGGCCTTATTGTAATTTCGTTTTGGGTGTTTAAATTCAAGTTGTGTGCATAGCATTTCAATTCTACACTCACACACATTGAGCTTTCGCTCTTACTCCCAAGACCTTAGTCAAGGCCATATTGCGATTATATTTGGGTTTACATCACAAGTCGTGTGAGTTGTCTTTACATATACACACAACACCCATGCACACGTTAGCGACCTTCGGGCCCATATATATTATAAGTATTTCCCTTCGGCTATGTCTTTTAGATTTGGGTTTTAAGGTTCAGCTGTGTGCGTAGCCTTTCCATATATACACGACACACACTTGCACAATTGAGCCTTTCCGCTCTTAAGATATAGCCATATTTTCCTTTTGCAATTTATTTTAAGTCATTTCTCTTAAGCATTGTCTTTCAATTTCGGGTTTTCCCTTGGAGTTGTGTGAGTTGCATTGCATACTCGCCATACTCGAGCTAGAGTGCATACCTGCATCAAAGGAAATCCCGAATCAATTGTGCAAACACGCCAAGACTTAGGCTATTTCGATGCACGCACATCGTGCCTAAGTAGATTAAAATTGAAAGGCTTAGGGTCGACCCAACCTTATAAAATCAAAAATCACCCAAGTGTATGGTTTTCAAAAGGTTTTAAAATACTTCTTCATTCAAAATATATTTTGAGTTAAACTTGTTTCAAAACGAAGTCTCTAAGCGTATAGACTGACCCTTGCGCATCGGTGCAAGAAGGTTTGCGACGTAAAAATCCCGCTTGCCTACAATCGCCTTTAAAAAGTCAGACTATTTTCAAAACATACTTTGCTAGTTAAAGCAAACTAGCTGGCACGCCCATAAAGCGAAGTAGATTGCGAAAAGGTTCACTTCAGGCCTTAGAACCAGAAGTGAGAATTTTCGGTGTCTACAATACATAATACCTTTTCAAATACTGGGCATTTATAGGATCTGCTAAATTTCTTCCCTCCACATCAACCAACCAGTAAGCATTATTGGAAGTTGCTCCTCTTATGACATAAGGACCATCCCACTTGGGTCGCCATTTACCCAATGGATGTGGGCCATGATGATGGATATTCTTCAAAACTAGATCTCCTACTTTGAAGTCACGAGCCTTCATATATTTTTCATAATATCGAGCTACTCTTTGCCTATATGCATATGCATGATCCATGGCAAGAAGTCTTCTTTCATCAATTAGGTAAAACTCGTCCATCCTAGCTTGTTGTAGGGTTTCTATAAGTAAATCAAGTGAAAGGGATGTATAATATGAATGCAGCTTGGTATGAATGGGGAGTATGACATTCGTACCATAAACTAATTCAAATGGTGTGGCATTTGTAGGTGTATGGATGGATGTCCTATAACCCCATAAAGCCTCATCTAATTTCTCATGCCATGCGCTACCTTTCTCTAAAGTCTTTTCAATGATACTTATGAGCGTTTTATTGGTGGCTTCAGCTTGGCCGTTGCCTTGGGGATAATAGGGTGATGAGAAGTGTTGGGTGATGCCATAGGTCTTACATAGATTCTCCACTTTCTCGTTTTTGAAGGGAGTGTCGTTATTTGAAACTAGGTCTCTTGGGACTCCAAATCTAGTCAATATATTTTTCTTAATGAATGCCACTACATGTTGTCCTTGGACGTTGGCCAAGGAAGCAACTTCAACCCATTTAGAAAAATATTCAGTGGCCCCTAATAAACCTGTGCCCATTAGAGGCAGTAGGTGAAATGGGTCCTATGATATCGAATGCCCACACAGTAAAGGGCCATGGACTCACGACTGAATGCAATGTTGATGATGGGATGTGGATGGCATTTCCATGTACTTGACATTGGTGGCATTTCCTAACATATTGATGACAATCCTGCTTCAAGGTGGACCAAAAATACCCTGCTCTAAGTATCTTCATAGCCATCATGTTTGCATTGACGTGGCCCCCACATTCTCCATCATGGAATTCATGCATAATGGTCTTAGCCTCTTCATTATCTATACACCATAACAAGATGCCAGTAAAACTTTTTTTATAAAGAACCCCTCTCAAAATAACATATCGGGTTGAAACTTTCCTTATAAAAGCCTTATCTTTAAAGGAAGCAAATTCGGGAAATCCTCCACTTTCCAAAAAGTTTCTAATATCATGAAACCAAGGTTTTTCATTGTCATTTTGGTCATTTTGGCAGGTCTCAAAATTATGTATGGATGGATTGGGCAGGTGGATGATCTCTAGGGATCGAGCACCCATGGTGGGGTCGATCTTTAAAGATGATCCCAAAGAAGACAAGGCATCTGCCAAAGTATTGTCTTCCCTGCCTATATGAGTGAGTATGCATTCTTGGAAAGATTTAACCAACTGGGTAGCTAATTCAAAATATGGAAAGAGCTTCCCATTCTTGACCTACCAAAATTTTAAAACCTGATTTATAACAAGCATAGAATCTCCAAAAACTTCCACTCGTGATGCCCCTAGATTTTTCAAAACTTTCTGGCCTTGTATGAGTGCTTCATACTCAGCCACATTATTGGAATATGAAAAATCTAATCGGAAGGCCATTGGGATTTCTGCCTTTTCAGGAGATATGAGTATGATTCCCAAACCAGCCCCATATTGATTTCTTGCCTCATCAAAATACATTTTCCATACTTGATCGTCATTAAAGTAATTCATGGGAAAAGATGCCTTCATCAGGCATTTCATCATGTATGGGATATGTATCTTTCAAAGGTAAGTCAGCCACATGGTCAGCTAGGGCTTTTCCCTTGATAGAATTTTGATGATGGAACTTTAGGTCATATTCCATCAAAAGAAGCTGCCATTTACCAAGCCTACCTGTGAAGATCGGTTTTTAAAAAAGATGTTTGATAGGGTCAAGTTTAGATATTATCCAGATTTCATGATCTAGGAAATAATGCCTAAACTTTTGGCAGGCCCATACCAAAGCTCAAGACGTTTTTCCATGGCTTGATATTTTCTCTCATATGCCAATAGAGTTTTTAAAATATAGTAAATATCATATTCTTTAAGACTATCATCCTCATACTGAGCAAGCAAAGCACCCAATGCATTCTCATGAATAGAAATATAAATTTGCAAAGGTTTTCTTGGCTTTGGAGGTTTTAAAATAGGAGGATTTACCAAATACATTTTCAATCTTTCAAAAGCATTTTGACAATCAACATCCCAATCAAATTTTACCCTTTTTCTTAAAAGTTTGTTGAAAGGTTCACATCTTGTGGCTAGGTTGGAGATGAATCTTCGGATTGCTTGAAGTCGGCCTTAGAGACTTCGGATTTGGGTCAAATTGGAGAGTGGAGGCATGTCTATGATGGCTCGACACTTAGAGGGGTCGACCTCTATGCCCCTTTGGCTGACCATAAATCTTAACAGTTTCCTTGATTCCGCTCCAAAAACATATTTTTTAGGGTTTAATTTCACTTTATAAATCCTAAGCCTTTCAAAAACCTTTTGTAAAGTTTCTAAATATGTTCTTCGGGTTCTAGACTTCACCAAAAGATCATCCACATATACCTCCAAGAGCTCATGGATTTGATTATGAAAAATGGTGGTCATGGCTCTTTGGTATGTGGCCCCGATATTTTTCAAACCAAAAGGTATGATAGTATAACAATATGTGTCCCAAGGTGTAGTGAAAGCTGTTTTAGCCTGATCTCTTAATGCTAATTTAATTTGATTGTAACCCGAATAGCTATCTATGAAAGAAAACATTTCATGATTTGTAGTACTATCTACTATCAAATCAATGTTTGGAAGCGGAAAGTTATCTTTTGGAGTGGCTTTATTCAAAATTTTGAAATCTATGCAAATATGAATTTTTCCATTGCTTTTTCTAACCACAACAATATTTGAAAGCCAATCAGAATACACAATGGGTTTTATAAATCCTACTTTTAAAAGATCTTCCAACCCTTCTTTTACTTGAGAGTGGACATCAGGATGGATTTTTCTAAGTTTTTGTTTTATAGGTTTGGCATGAGCTTCTAGGGGTAATTGGTGCTCTACGACCCGAGGGTCTAAACCTAGCATGTCTTCATAGGTCCATGCAAACACATCTATGTATGACTTCAAAAACGCAATGAAGGATGCTTTTTCATGTTCATGCAAACATAGACCTATCTTGACATTCTTTGGATTAGAATCATTTCCTAAATTGACTTCTAGAAAATCTGCTCCTACAATATTGTGTAGACACGGAAAATTCTCACTTCCGATTCTTAGGCCCAAAGTGAACCTTTTTGTATGTCTAAGTCATTTTTCATAAAAAAAGGGGTGTGCCAGCTAGCTTACTCAAGCTAGCGAAGTAAGTTTTGAAAATCTGACTCGTTTGGGGCGACTGTGAGTAAGTGAGCTCTTTTTGTCGGTGACCTTCTTGTACCGATGCGCAAGGGTTAGTCTGTACGCTTGGCAAAGTTGTTTTTAAACAAGTAACCTCTTTGAAAATACACGAAGTGTTTGATTGGGTTTTGTTTGTATGATTGTAAATTTTATTTCACATGGGATTTGCACGTGCCTATGTCTTTCAATTTTATGCTATTTAGGCCAACTAGGTGTGTGCGCAAGTGACCTAAGTTGGGCGATTTTTGCACCAGAGTATGGGGTTTGCTTTGATGTAATATGTGTCCTAACTCGTGGTATGGCGAATATGCAATGCAAACTCACACAACTCCAAGGGAAAACCTGAAATTGAAAGACAATGCTTAAGGGAAATTGCAAAAGAGAAATTGCAAAAGGGAAATATGGCTATATCTTAAGAGCGGAAAGGCTCAATTGTGTAAGTGTGTGTTGTGTATATATGGAAAGACTACTTACACAGCTGAACCTTAAAACCCAAATCTTAAAGACATAGCGAAAGGGAAATACAACTATATATATATGGGCCCGAAGGTCGCCAATGTGTGCGTGGGTGTTGTGTATATATGTAAAGACAACTCACACGGCTTGTAATGTAAAACCCAAATAGAATTGCAATATGGCCCTTATTAGGGTCTTGGGAGTAAGAGCGAAAGCTCAATGTGTGTGAGTGCAGAATTGAAAGACCACGCACACAAATTGAATGAAAACCCCAAATTAAATTGCAATATGGCCCTTATTAGGGTCTTGGGAGTAAGAGCGAAAGCTCAATGTGTGTGAGTGTGGAATTGAAAGATAACATTCACGACTTAAATGAAAACCCACACAGCTGAACTTATATAAATACAATTATATCTTAGGGGCTGTCAAGGCCCGTGTGTGTGTAAAAAGGTGTGCAGCTAAGAGCAGAAAGGCTCAAGTGCAAGTGGGTGCTTGTGTGTCAAACCATGTTATTACATCTTGGGGGGAGACTACGCTCCATTATTATAACCCCATGTCAAAATTTAATTGAATTATAAAGCAAGTTCATATAATGGACCGAGTTTAGGCACTTACATGTAGCTGGTCCGTGTTCAACTTGCGTGGACTTGGCCTTAATGAGTCGCCTTGGGCAGCCAAGGGGAGTCCCTTAGGTAGATGGTTGCGGCGAAGTAGGAGTGTTGGCCGGCTGGTGTTGAGGCGTGGTAGAGAAGGTAGGTTGGGCTAAGGCGTGTTACTAGGAGTTGGGAAGGGTTTTGGGGACAGGTAGGTCTCAGCTGGAAGTGGAGGAGGTGTTGGGGAAAGGTGAAGGGATGCTGGAAAGGGGCGACTAAAGGTAGCAGGTGGACGGGCAGGCGTGGGGTGGTGCTCGGCTGGGAAGAAGGGAGATGCTGGCTAGGTGAAAGGGAGAAGGGCAGGCAGATGGGAGTGGTGGCAGGTGGATGCGCAGGCGTTGAGTGATGCTCGGCTGGGAAGAAGAGGGTGAAGAGAGGAGTCCCAGGAGGTGAAAGGGGAGGTGGTACTAACCGGGAAGGATGGAGCTGCTGGTGGTGTTGGAGTGGTCGGCTGGAAGAGGATGGAAGGAGTGGCAACTGGGAAGGAGGCGGCAGGTGGATGGAAGGTGGCCAGGTGGATGGAAGGTGGCCGAGTGGAGCCCCTCGCCGAAGGTGGAAGGGTGGCCGGTTGATGAAGAGAGGTGCTTGCAGGGTCCCAAGGGTGAAGGGATGGATGAAGTGGATCCAAGAGAGGGAATCCGCATGAAGGAGGGGGTTTATATAGGCTAGCTAGGGGTTGGTGGCTGGGAGCTTAGGTCAGTTGATGGGCCAGATATTTGTTTTGGTGGGTTGAAAAATGGTGGGCTAGATCTTTTCATTTAGGTGGGCTGGGACATGGTTTGGGGTAGGTCGGTTAGGTGGGTTGGTTAGTGGTTTGGGGTAGGTCGGTTAGGTGGGATGGGACATAGTGGTTAGGGACTTAGTTAGGTTAGTTTAGGCTTAATTGGTTAGGGTCTAGGTGGTCTAGCTAGGTGAGGTCGCCTAGGTGAGGTTGGGGCGGTTTTGGGTGAGAAGGGTTAGGTTTAGGTCAGGTTTGGGTTAGGTTTTAGGAGAAATGGCTAGGTGAGGTGAGCTAGCTTAGGGCTAGGTTTAGGAACCACCCCTTGGCGCTGGTCCATTGCCTTAGTTGCAGCCATGTCCAAGTTGGTGCAGCCCTAGGTCAAGTGTAGAAGCTTGAACACACATGTAAACACCCCAAAATCCAAATATTTTCCAAAACCAAATGTCTGGTTCGAAAATCAGCTCAAAAAGCCAAGTTTGGAGATTTTAAAAAATTCAAGAACTCAAACCCTTCAAAACTCTAATTTCCAACCCTGTTCGAAACATAAAAAATCTTGAAAGTGGACGAAAGTCCTATTTTTACAAAAGACCAGACGAACAGATGAGGCCTGGCTCAAAACAGTTGCAAAAGATTCAAAAAGCTCAAAGGTCAAGCCCAGCCCGATGAAAAGTGAATTTCAAAGACGAAAAAGGAGCTCAGGCCACGAGTGTACTTCAAGACTGAAGCATCGAAGGCCAAGCCGAAAGCACATCTGAAATCACGAGCAATCCAAGTCAAAAACAAAAGAAACAGTTGAAATAGAGTCAAGAAAGACGAAAAGAAGCTCGGACAACGAAATTGGGAAAAATTCAGCATAAGACGGAATCTTGATGAACTCAGGACCCGCACGAAGCGCCAGGAAGGACTGAAGAAGAGAAAAATTTGGATCGAATCTGGATCCAAATATCCAGATCCAGATCCAGATCCAAGATCCATATCCAAACAAGGCTTGAATTGGATCCGGATTTCAGAACCCAACAAGGATCCATATCCAAATAAGAGGCCTATAAAAGGACGTGAGAGGGCTGGCTTTTGGTGTTCACATTTTTCCAGCATTTCACGCCTCTCCACTTGGGAAAAAGAGAGAGAGAGAGAGAGAGAGAGGAAGGTCAACAAAAGGGGCTGGCCTTCCCCTCTTGTTTTGGTGAGATTGTGGGTTGAAGTTGTGGGTGGGTTGGAGCTTTTAGTTCACGTCTTGTACATGGCTGAAAAGAAAAAAAATCTGGCGGCATTGGATGGCCCTTGCTTGGTGAGGATTGGCTGCGTGGGAACCAAGGACTAAATGGCTGAAACGTTGTCAAGGTAAGTCCCCTAGTTCTTGCCCAAAACCATTTCTTTTCTCACCTCTCTAAACCACCTAGACCACTAACGAAAAGACACAACAAAGTCCAGCCAAGGAGTTGGCCGAACTTCACTAAAGGAGCTGACCTAGTTCTACCTAAGACCATCCTAACCAAGGACCATACCCAGCTAGGCCATTGGCTGGCCGAGCTCACCTTAGATCTGTCCTAACGAAAATCCTAACATCAAAACCACTACCTAAGCTATTTCCTAACTCAAAACTACTCCCAAAGACCTGGCCAAACCGAGTGTCTAAAACACTCGGTTCCGTCCTCTTGTCGAACCCATCCTCACCCACTTAGCTCGGCCCATATTGGCCGAGCTCATCTTAGGTCTATCCCTAACCTTAAACCACTACCTAAGTTAGATCCTAACTAAAAACCCACTCTAAACCTACCCAGCTCGGCCACCCTTTGGCCGAGCCACTCCCTTAGGATCTCACCCGAGATCAACCACCTAACATCAGCCAAAACTCGGCCACCATCTGGCCGAGCTCTTTCCTTAGGATTCAACCTTAGATCCTACCTAATCCTTCTCCAAAAACCTGCCCAGGTCGGCCACCCTTTGGCCGAGCATTACCCTAGAGCTCACCTTAGGATCTCCACTAAGACCATTCACTAATCCCCAGCCAAGCTCAGCCATTAGTTGGCTGAGCATTCCATAGTGTCTCACCTAAAACAATCCCGTAGACACCACCTAACTCGACCATTAGTTGGTCGGGTTTTTCCCTTAGGACCTTGGTCTAGCTTTTAACCAAAACAACCCGCCTAGACCTGACCTAGATCCATTAGTTCTCACCCTAGATCTATCGTGTCTAAGTCCAGAACCCATAGCACCTTAGTGTGTGAACCTAGCCCAGGTCACGATCTAGGATCAACCTTCCACGCAGCTAGTCGTTTTGTAGAGAAAGGTCCATCCAACGGCTATATCCAAGGTCAGATTTCGCTGATAAAGGAAGTCCAAGCAAACGACATGTAAGTGTTCGAACCTGGTTCTTTACGTTGTTTCAAATTCAATTAAATTTGATACGGGGTTGTAATAATGGAGCGTAGTCTCCCCCCGAGATGTAATATTATGGTTTGAAACACGAATCACACACGTACACTCGAGCCTTTCCGCTCTTATCTGCACACCTTTTGCACACAAAACGGGCCTCAACAGCCCATAGGATATAGCTCTATTTATATACATTCAACTGCGTTTTTAAGGTTCAAGTCGTGTGAGTTGTCTTTCATTTTATACACTCAAAGCACTCACTCACATTGAGCCTTCTCGCTCTTAAGATATAGATATATTTATTTTCCCTTCCGCATCTAAGATATAGCTATATTTCCCTTTCTGCTATTTCCCTTCTGCTATGTCTTTAAATTCCGGGTTTTCCCTTCAAGTTGTGTGAGTTTGCATTGCATATCCGTCACACTCGAGATAGGGAGCATACTTGCATCGAACCAGATTGATCAAATCGTGTAGAACTTGCTCAAAATCGAGCACTGGATGCACACGACTACACGCCAAAATTGGCTAAAATCTGAGAGACGTAGGAACGCATAGATCCCATGCATAAAAGTTGCAATTTTGACAAAACCAATCGATAAAACACTTTCGAATTTTCAAAAAGAGTTGTGTTTGTTTAAAATCAAGTTTTTTCTAAAGCGTACAAACTGACCCTTGTGCGTTGGTGCAAGAAAGTCTGCGACGAAAAGAACCCACTTGTCCACAGTCGCCCCAAAAGTCAGATACATTTTCAAAACTTACTTCGCTAGTTTGAGAAAGCTAGCTGGCACGTCCCTTTTAAAGCAATGTAAGCACGAAAAGATTCGCTTCAGGCCTAATGTAAACACCCGAAATCCCACGAATTTCTTAAACAAATCTGGTTTTATACAAGCAGCCCCCAAAGGGCCATTTTGAGTTTGGAAACCCAGGAGCCTTCCAAACAACCCTGTACATATGTTTTAAACTTTATCTTTCTAAAACATATAATATGGCCTTTTGAAAACCCTTTTAAAACATGTTTTGAAACCCCGAAGTGGCTTGGCCCGATCAAGACAGGACCAGGAGAGCCAAGAAGAGCCCGGAACCGGAGCACATGTCAAGCCCGGCACAGCAACTCTTGTATCTGATTCACACCCCAGGATCTCGAACGTCCAAGACCCTGTTCTTACCAAAATAGCATTTGAAGTCATCTCCGGAAGGCAAAAACGGAGGCGGACGACTATGTTGGCGAAGACCCAACGCAGACTGATGCTGTCAGGCCCCGCATAAATCGTCCGTCTCGAACCCAGCTTGAAGGAGTCAGAGTTCAGTTTGGATTGGATCTGGACCATATATATCCAGATTCCAATCCAAACCCATATGGGGACTTGGATTTGGATTTGGATCCAGAGATCCAATCCAATATCCATATCCATGGCCCACATCACCTTCTCATAAATGGAGGTGGGGCCCACTTGAAATTCACGTGGGATATTGGGCATGAGAGAGAGTGGGGTTGAAAAATATCAAGAGTGTTGTATTAAGCTTGACTTGTGTGTCAAGTTTGGGTTAATCATGTGGGTTAGCCTAATTGAGTGGGTTTTAAGCTTGTAATTAGCTAAAACCTAACCTAGGGCTGCACCAACATGGGGTGATCAAGGTCTATGGGCCATGCTAAGGGAGCTCCTTCACCTAAACCTAACCCAAAATGCCTAAACCTAGCCTAAACCCCTAATCCACCCCTAATCTGAACCTAATCACCTAACCCACTTCCCTAATCCCGGCCTAATCCTAACCTAATCACCTAACCCACTTCCCTAATCCTTCCCTAAACCTAGATTAATTTCCCTAATCCTAGCCTAAACCTAGCCTAATCACCTAACCTAGCTCACTAAACCTCACCCTAAAACCCAACCACCTAACCTAGCCCTAAACCCCTAAACCACCCTTAGCCCACGATTTACCCAAACCCCTAGTTTTAAAATATCTGGCCCAACCCCATCCAGCCCACCTTATCTACATACCACCTAACCACTACCCACAGCCCAACCCTAACCGACCTACCCATCCCCTATTTAAACCCCCCTCCTTGTGGGCGGGTTTTCCAAGTGGGAACCACTCTACCTCACCCAGCCGGGCCCTCTCCTTCTCCCTTCTCTCACCCAGCCGGGACAACTCCCCACCTTGGCCTGCTCCAGCTGCTCCACCAGCCGCCACCTGCTCCGCCACCTTCCCTCTTCCATCCACCACCGCCACCCCTCAGCCGGACGCCATCATCTTCCCCCAACCGAACCAGCCGCCACCTGCCCGCCACTTTCCCACTTCATCCGCCACTTCTCCCCATTCGGTAAGTACCCCAAACTCCCTCAAAGCCCCTCTCTACCACCTCTCCACTCTTAGCCACCCATCCTACCTTCATCTCAGCCCTTTTGCTGCCACCACCTAAGCCTAGCCGAACCTAGTATAACCCAAGTTGCTGGCCACTACTTAGCCACCATCTCCCATTCGGCCAACCCCGCCCCAGGTGTCCTATTCGGCCTTCCCACTAGCTCACCTTTTAGGTCCAGTTTCCCTAAGTACCCAACTCCCCTAGTGATCCTAATACCCACTTATTCAGCCACTCTAAACTCCCTACTTGGAGGCGCCACCTACTTGCCACCGGCCCCCTTCGAGGCATCTATCCCGCGCTCCACTTGCAGCCGGCCAGCACCCTTGATCACCTACCTTCGCGGAGCTCCCGTTTGCAGCCCAAAGCCAAGCCCACGCTCAAGCAAGACCTCTACGGACCAGCTACTCGTAAGTGTCTAAACTCGGTCTTTAGTCGTACACTTGCTTGAAATTCAATTTGATACGGGGTTGTAATAACGGAGCATAGTCTCCCCCCGCTTGTAATAACGTGGCTTGGCACAACCACACACGTGCACTCTCTTAGTCGTGCACAATTTTGAACACACACGGGCCTAATCAACCCCTAATATATAAGTGTATATATACTTTCATTTTCGAAGGGTTTTTGTTCAAGTTGGGTGCGTTGTCTTTCAATTCAAGCACTCTCACACACATTGAGCTTTCGCTCTTATTTGAAAGACCCAAGTAAGGGCCGACCTATACTATTTGGGTTTCATTTCTTGTCGTGTGAGTAAGTCTTTCAATTCAAGCACTCTCACACACATTGAGCTTTCGCTCTTATTTGAAAGACCCAAGTAAGGGCCGACCTATACTATTTGGGTTTCATTTCATGTCGTGTGAGTAAGTCTTTCAATTCAAGCACTCTCACACACATTGAGCCTTCGCTCTTACTCCCAAGACCTTAGTAAAGGCCTTATTGCAGTTATATTTGGGTTTCATTTATGTCGTGTGTGTAGTACTTCAATTCAAGCACTCTCACACACATTGAGCCTTCGCTCTTACTCCCAAGACCTTAGTCAAGGCCATACTGCAATTTATATTTGGGTTTAATTTCATGTCGTGTGTGTAAGTTTTTCAATTCAAGCACGCACCCACATTGAGCCTTCGCTCTTATTTGCAAGACCCGAGTAAGGGCTCATATACATAAGATATATACTTATTTCCCTTCAGTTATTTCCCTTCGGTTATTTCCCTTCGGTTATTTCCCTTCGGTTATTTCCCTTCTGTTATTTCCCTTCAGTATTGTCTTTACATTTCGGGTTTTCCCTTTGGAGTAGCGTGAGTTTGCATTGCATCTACGCCATACCACGAGGTAGGACGCATATTGCATCGAAGCAAGCCCCGCTCGAATTCGCCCATGTAGTGGAGTGTTCATAACACACAAACTAGGCGACCCAAAAAGGGATAAAAGAAAAGACTTAGGCACGTGCAAATCCACGTGATCTAAAACATGCAATCGCATCTTAAAGACCCGAAATAGATACCTCGAACCGTTTCGTAGACTTTCTCCCTAAAACTCGATTTTTGCAAAAGCGTACAGACTGACCCTTGCGCATCGGTGCAAGAAGGTCTGCGACGACAAGAGCTCACTTGCTCACAGTCGCCACGTTTAGAAGTCAGTGTTAAATATATCTTCGCTAGCTTAAGTAAGCTAGCTGGCACGCCCTGTTTGTATACATAGGCCTTAGACGCACGATAAGATCCACCCCAAGCCCCGAAAGAGGCGAAGAGGCGGGGATTTTTCGCGCATCTACAGAGATTGGCACGCCCGGTGGGACGTGAGCCTTTTCAGAAATCGAGTTTACTTGTAGAAGTCTTGCGAAAATTTTATAAAGGTGTCGTTTTAACTTGTTTTCTTTGCTTTTACTTAGGAAATTTTGAAAAAAGCTTGAAAAGCATGTCAAAATCCAATCCAAGTGAAGTGTCGAGCCAAGGCTCATGCGCATCAAGTTCTCACTCTAGGAGGATTTTCAAAAACAAAATAAAACTAGATGAAATCGAGGACTTGAGAAGGGAATTTGAGGCCAAAATCGATGCTCTCAGCCAAGAGGCTGAAGTAGGCGATTCATGTTCATCAAACGGTGAACAAAGGCCTAAAAAGAAATTTGAAAAACCTCACAAGCAAAAAGAGGCCTCCGTAATGGAAGGCAACCAATACCACGAGTCCTTCACACAAAAGGACCGTAAAGCCCTACAGCAGCTGCTGAAAGGGCAAAATAAAGAGAAAAGAAGCTACGCCCTGTCTGATTTCCTTCCTATGGATTACGAAACAGACAGTGACGATGAAATACCGAACTTCCATCGGTATGATGGCATGGGAGACCCTAGGTCTCACTTGCAGCTTTTCTCACGTCGAGCCCATAAGAAGAAAAAGGACTCGATGAAATGGGTGTATTGGTTCCCCCTATCCCTTAAGGGCACAGCTGCCAAATGGCTGGCTTCCTACGACTTAAGCCAGTTCGCTACTTTTGAAGAGTTAGCGAACTGCTTCATGCAAAGATTTGCACACAACGTGGAAGTCACGCCAACCCTGAATACCTTAAGGGATACAAAGCAAGGCATGAACGAAGACGTGCATGCCTTCATTATAAGATGGAGGTCTCTTTTGGGCCAAGTGCGAGAGCCTATATCCGAAGGATGCGCAGTAATGCTCATCCTGGATAATTTCAAAAGCGAGTTAAAAACCCTTCTCTCGCTCCATGAGATTTCAACTTTCCATAAGTTGATCAAAAAGGCCTCCCTTTTCGAAACCAACTTGCGAAAAGGGACATACGACCACTTATGGAAAGGAAGTGCCGTTCCCAAAACACGTGTGGAAAAGCCCATCGCATATGGGCTGCCCACAACGGACAAAGGGGCAAAGCCCCATAAAATCGCCAATGTCCGGGTGGATCCAGGCATGGCGGGCACTTCTAAAAATTTTGAAAAAATAGAAAATAAGAGAGAACGCAATTTTTCAAAACCAATTGAAAAACGGGAGTACACTCCGCTGGGGCAACCTGTGTCGGAGGTCCTAGACCTCTTACTTGCCCAGGGCATGATCGAACTCCCTGAAATCCCCGAAGGAGTCACGTCCAAAGGGGGGTATTTAAACCGATTTTGCAAGTATCATCGGCTCAAAGGCCATGATACCAAACGGTGCTTCTCTCTTCTAAATAAAATTGAGAACTTGATAGTGGAGGGCCGGCTCTAGGTCACTGCGGAACCTGAGCCACCTCAAGCTATCTTCAAGGAACCCTTTCCCAAACACGCCAGTGGCAGTGGGAAAGGAAAGGAGGTATGTACCCTCACCATTTCCAAGGAACTAGCGCAAAAGCCCGAACCTGGTCGACCTGCTTGTGCGCCCATCCTTGTATTATACAAGAGGCCCGCCCAAGTCGTCATTCAGGGACCACCAAAAGTGGAAACCCCGACAAAACCAGTTTTTAAAATCCAAGGTTCTCCTCAGCTCATCCTTAGAGCCAAGTTTAGCGCGAACCCTAGGCTGGTCGTGGGGGAAGTCACTAGATCCGGGAGGATCTACCAACCCCCGCACCTTCAAGGTGCTCAAAAGGTGGTCAGTGTGCCTGGCCCCTCAAAAGCATGTATCCCTAGTGGTCTGCCAAAAGCAGATAAGGACAAAATCATCCTAAATCCTTATGATTTCGAAAACCACCTTTCAAAGATTCCTATTCACATGTCTATTCTAGAGCTTATCAAAACCTCGCCTAGGCATAGACTTGTCTTAGAGAAAATTCTAGAGAGGGCCAAGGTTGATTCGAACATAAGTCCGGAATCCTTGTCTGCCCAAGTGGCTTTATTAGGAGCAAAATCGCCCATCACCTTTTCGGAAGATGATGTAGATAGACCCTACGAAACCCATAACCAGGCCCTGCATATCGAGGTGGTTCTAAACAACCACTCTCTGGACAGGTGCCTAGTCGATGGTGGAGGAGGGCTCAACATCCTTCCACTTCACGTGGCGTATAAAATCGGAGTCACCTTGACTTCAGTGAACCCAAGCCCCATCGTTATCACTGGATACGATGGGAATGCGTCTAGACCTTTAGGATCCATCGAACTCCCAATGGAAACGGGAGGGATCGAACACACGGGGGTGTTCCATGTCTTGGACATCCACCCCCATTATAACCTTTTGCTGGGAAGACCCTAGATACACAGTTTGTGCGCTGTGCCATCCACCTTCCACAGGTGTGTCAAGATCCCTTTTAGGGACCAGGTCGTAGTGATCCTAGGTGAGAGTCACCCACAGCTTCAGGGGATCATAAACTCCCCTTGTTTATCGAGCTCCCAGGCCCATGAGGTTAACCTGGGGCAAATTATGGTTGAGCCACCTCGGCTCGTGTTGAACAACCCTAGGAAGGTTGTATGTGTGAAGGGGCCGCCCAAAGCAGGCCCCCTCCCGACTCTAATCCTCCTAGGAAAACCCAAACGTTCCCTATTTCCAAAACCCCTGGACAAAAGGCCCTACGAGCCTAATATGGACGATAGCATGTTCCAGGACCACGACTTATATCCCATCTTTTCAAAAAACAAAAGGTCGTGGAACATGTTATTGAACATGGGCTACACGCCCTACAAGAGTCTAGGGGCACAAAACCAGGGTCTCCTAGAGCCCATCCTTCCTAGGGCCAACCCAAGCCGATATGGGATCGGCTATACTCCCCGAATACCGCCGGAGCCACCCCCTGTGACCACCTGGGTCAAGGGTGCCCCGGAGCCTGTCTTAGAAGAAACCTATGGTTTAGACCTCCTATTCCGAGTCTAACCCATAGTGTTTTCCCTTTGTAGGTATGACGGAAGATCCTTTTTTTTTAAAAATACCAAAAACATTTGAAAACTTAAAATAAAAAAAAATCAAAAAACAAGAAAAACCAAAAACAATGGAAAAACAAAAACTCGAAAAAAGTGTGTTTTGTATAGTTCCCAAAGTTCTTGTTTTATAAAAACCCAAAAAAATCGAAAATTTGGAAAATACCAAAAAGATTTTGTACATAGCTGCTCCTGGTATGACTTTGGCGAAAGAAAAGGATTTCGAAAGAAACGTCGTCTGCATAGCCAGACCAAAAATTTCGAAATCACTTGAAAATCCAAGTACAAAACCAGGTTATTTTGAAAACCACGCATCAAGTTCCCTCGGGTCTAAAGCCCACGAGAATGATCAAAGCCCAGAAGTGGATCCCCTTGAGGAAGATCCCACTTCTGAGCTCCCAGAGTTTCATAGAATTCTCGATTTTGAAAGACCTTCCCAATCAGTAGGAGGAGATTTCGTAGAGGTAAACCTAGGGGATGATTCCAATCCCAAAACCATCAAAATAGGCGCATGCTTGCATGAAACTGAAAAGTTAGCATTCATTGCATTTCTACGAACCTATTTAGATGTGTTTGCATGGACGTATGAAGACATGCCGGGCATAGATCCCAACATAGTCGAGCATCGTCTTCCCTTAGATGTAGGTGTAAAACCAATAAAGCAGAAGCTTAGGAAAATACACCCGAATGTACACACGCAAGTCAAAGAGGGTTTAGAAGATCTGCTAAAAGCCGGATTTATAAAACCCATTGCGTATTCTGATTGGTTGTCAAATATCGTTGTAGTTCGAAAAACCAATGGGAAAATTCGAATATGCATCGATTTCAGAAACCTGAATAAAGCCACTCCAAAGGATAATTATCCTTTACCAAACATAGATTTGATAGTCGATAGTACTGCAAATCATGAAATGTTTTCATTTATGGATGGCTATTCAGGCTATAATCAAATCAAACTAAGTCCACGAGATCAGGGTAAGACCGCCTTCACAACCCCATGGGGCACGTACTGCTATACAGTCATGCCCTTTGGTTTGAAAAATGCCGGCGCAACATACCAACGAGCCATGAACACGATCTTCCATGATCAAATTCACGAGCTTGTAGAAGTGTATGTAGATGATCTCTTGGCGAAATCCAAAACCCGATGCACCCATATCGAATGTTTACAAAAGATTTTCGAAAGGCTTAGGCTTTACAAAGTAAAGCTAAACCCTCAAAAATGTGTGTTCGGGGTAGAATCAGGAAAGCTTCTAGGCTTTATGGTGAGCCAAAGGGGAATAGAAGTCGACCCCTCTAAGTGTCGAGCCATCATAGACATGGCTCCACCCTCCAATCTCACCCAAGTCCGTAGCCTTCAAGGTCGATTACAATCTGTGCGCCGATTCATATCGAATCTGGCAACTAGATGCGAACCCTTCAACAAACTGTTGAGGAAGGGTACGAAATTCTTATGGGATGACGAATGCCAAAAGTCCTTCGAGAGACTGAAGGCATACTTGGTTAATCCCCCTGTTTTGAATCCTCCAAAACAAGGAAAACCGCTTTTATTATACATCTCCGTGCATGTAAACGCTTTAGAAGCCCTGTTGGCTCAATACGAGGATGACACCCATAAGGAGTATGCCATCTACTATATTTCAAAAACTCTCTTGGCTTATGAACGAAATTATCAAGCCATGGAGAAGACGTGCTTGGCCCTAGTCTGTGCCTGCCAGAAATTCAGACACTACTTCCTAGATCATGAGATCTGGATAGTGTCCAAGCTTGATCCAATCAAGCACTTGTTCGAAAAACCCATTCTCACGGGTAGATTGGGCAAATGGCAACTCCTTCTAATGGAGTATGATCTGAAATACCATCACCAGATCTCCGTTAAGGGGCAAGCCCTAGCAGATTACGTGGCTGACTTCCCCTTGGAGGACGCATATCTCACTCTTGTCGAAATGCCTGATGAAGGCATATTGCAAAACCATTTTCAAAACCACATTTTGGCAAATTCTTTCGAAAACCAAGTGTGGAAGATGCACTTCGACGGGGCACGAAACCAACGAGGGGCTGGTGCCGGGATCATCCTAATCTCCCCTGAAAAGGGCGAGATTCCCATAGCAGTCCGCTTAGATTTCGAATGTTCCAACAACGTAGCTGAGTATGAAGCACTCATACAAGGCTTAAGGATTTCGAAAACTCTAGGGGCATCATGCATCGAGGTCTTTGGAGATTCGCTCCTTGTCATAAACCAGGTGTTAAAAATTTGGCAAGTACGTAATGAGAAACTACTTCCGTATCACGAGTTGGCCACTCGATTGGTCCAGTCCTTCCAGTCGTGTAAACTCACACACGTAGGAAGAGAGGACAATGGCATCGCCGATGCCCTCTCCTCCTTAGGTTCAGCCCTGAGGGTCGATCCCATTTCAGGGACCAGATCTTTGGAAATATGGCATGCGCCCCATCCATCCACACACGACTTGGATATTTGCCAAAACAACCCAGAGTCTATTGAAAAACCCTGGTTCTATGACATAAAACAATTTTTAGAAAATGGGGGATTCACCGAGGACGCCACATCCAAAGATAGGGCATTCATTCGTAAGATTTCGACCCGATACACCATTCTGGGTGGGGTCTTATACAAAAAGAGTTTTACCGGCATACTGCTTAGGTGTATCGACCTAGAGGAGGCTAGGATGGTGTGATGCACGAGTTCCACGACGGAGAATGTGGAGGTCATGTTAATGCCAACATGATGGCAATGAAAATACTTAGAGGGGGCTATTTTTGGTCCACCCTGAAAAAGGATTGTCACGATCATGTTAGGAAGTGTCATCCATGTCAAGTGCATGGGCACGCCATTCATATCCCTTCATCTGCATTGCATTCCGTGGTCAGCCCCTGGCCATTTACCATGTGGGCGTTTGACATAGTAGGCCCAATATTTCCAAAGGCCTCGAATGGGCATCGTTTCATTTTAGCAGCCACGGAGTATTTCTCCAAGTGGATGGAAGCCATTTCCCTAACGAATGTAATGGGGCAACATGTGGTGGCTTTCATCCGGAGGAATATCTTGGCTCGATTTGGGGTTCCACGAGACCTTGTGTCTGATAATGGTACCCCATTCAAGAACGAGCGGATGGTTAAGTTGTGCAACACGTATGGCATAACTCACCACTTCTCCTCGCCCTACTACCCTCAAGGCAACGGCCAAGCCGAAGCCACAAACAAGACTCTCATTGGTATCATTGAGAAAACCTTAGAGAAGGGTAGGAGGTGGCATGAGAAGCTGGATGAAGCCTTATGGGCTTATAGGACTTCCATCCGGACTCCCACGAATGCCACACCATTTGAATTGGTCTATGGCACAAACGCCATTCTTCCCATTCATACCCAACTGCATTCATTCCATACATCCATTGCACTCGACCTCCCCCTAGAGACGCTTCAGCATGCTAGGATGGCCGAGCTAGATTTGCTAGATGAGAGGCGACTCCTTGCCATGGATCATGCTCGTGCATACCGGCAAAGGATAGCCCGACATTATAGCAAACATATGAGACCTCGCCACTTTGAAGTGGGAGATCTGGTCTTGAAAACCATCCACCATCGTGGCCCACACCCCCTAGGCAAGTGGCGCCCCAACTGGGATGGACCCTATGTTGTACGAGCAACCACTACGAACAATTCGTATTGGTTGATCGATGTAGAAGGTAGGAATTTAGCAGATCCTATCAATATTCAATACTTAAAGAAGTATCATGTGTAGGATCTGGATTAAATTCCAGTTTTGAAAAATGTTAAAGGGATAGCTGCCCTGAGACGTGTAAATAAGGTGCAAAGGCGAACTCGTGTGACCCTAAGTGAGAGAATTCGCACTTGTGAAAGAGTGGAGTTTTCAAAATCGTGGTTGCATTTCAAAATCCTTCTTCTTACAAAGAAAGGCCTAGTTCAACATAGCAAGATACTTGCAAGTAGTACGTGCTATTTCTAAATAGGCTGATCTGGAATGGATCAAGTGTAGGCTTGGGATAAGTCCTCCCCTCTTCTCTTCTCCTTCCAAAAGGAAAACAAAGGCCCAAATCAAAAGGGAATTTCCCATTTAATGTCTCTTTCCAAAAGAAAGAAACCAGACTTCAAAAAGAAAAATCGATTCTCTTATAAAAAAGAGGGATTAAAGAAAAAATACTCCCAAAGGGAGACCCTCTATGAAAAAAAGGAAAAAGAGGCCAAAAAGCTCAAAAAAAGAGCAGTTTTCCGCCTTCTATGCCTTAAACCACGGGACGCTTCAGAAGGGACCGTGGTATCTCTTTCCCATCCCTGGCTTATCCCAAGCTAAAGCACGGTTCATTTCGAGGAATCCTAAAGTAAAAATAGGATTTACTTACTTGAATTTCATCTTGTTTGAGAATTCGACGTTTCGAGTAAGGCGTAGGAATTTGAAATGAAGCTTGTTTTCTTATAAAACCTCCGCTAGATAAAGCGAGTGTTAAGACTCAAACAAGGGCAAGCACGAAGAGCTCGAGATCCTTAGGATCGAGGCTCAAGACAGTTGTCCCTTTTGTAAATAGCTTTTGTAAATAAGTTTTAAAAACCGAACATCGAATAGCATAGGGTTTTTGCTCACTTAGAGCAGTAGGCCTTGTAAGTCTCTAGAGTTCGACCACACCTGGTCTCTGGGAGGTCGCCACTCTTGGCCCCACACCCATGTCATTTGCATTCCACGCATGGTACTTGCATGAACATGATCCCATTTAGGACCAGATTCCATAAGTGAACCCTTTGACGTGATATCTCCTCCTACCAGAGTTTGTAAAATTAAGATTTTGCTAAAATGGGACGATCCCATATTCTTCGTGGCTAGATCTAGGGAGACATTAAAAGGGGTGTTTGTCATCTTTGCCCTTATCCAAATCTATTTGGACAAGGCCAAAGAGGGGCATCTGTAAACACCCGAAATCCCACGAATTTCTTAAACAAATTTGGTTTTATACAAGCAGCCCCCAAAGGGCCATTTTGAGTTTGGAAACCCAGGAGCCTTCCAAACAACCCTGTACATATGTTTTAAACTTTATCTTTCTAAAACATATAATATGGCCTTTTGAAAACCCTTTTAAAACATGTTTTGAAACCCCGAAGTGGCTTGGCCCGATCAAGACAGGACCAGGAGAGCCAAGAAGAGCCCGGAACCGGAGCACATGTCAAGCCCGGCACAGCAACTCTTGTATCTGATTCACACCCCAGGATCTCGAACGTCCAAGACCCTGTTCTTACCAAAATAGCATTTGAAGTCATCTCCGGAAGGCAGAAACGGAGGCGGATGACTATGTTGGCGAAGACCCAACGCAGACGGAGTACTGATGCTATCAGGCCCCACACAAATCGTCCGTCTCGAACCCAGCTCGAAGGAGTCAGAGTTCAGTTTGGATTGGATCTGGACCATATATATCTAGATTCCAATCCAAACCCATATGGGGACTTGGATTTGGATTTGGATCCAGAGATCCAATCCAATATCCATATCCATGGCCCACATCACCTTCTCATAAATGGAGGTGGGGCCCACTTGAAATTCACGTGGGATATTGGGCATGAGAGAGAGTGGGGTTGAAAAATATCAAGAGTGTTGTATTAAGCTTGACTTGTGTGTCAAGTTTGGGTTAATCATGTGGGTTAGCCTAATTGAGTGGGTTTTAAGCTTGTAATTAGCTAAAACCTAACCTAGGGCTGCACCAACATGGGGTGATCAAGGTCTATGGGCCATGCTAAGGGAGCTCCTTCACCTAAACCTAACCCAAAATGCCTAAACCTAGCCTAAACCCCTAATCCACCCCTAATCTGAACCTAATCACCTAACCCACTTCCCTAATCCCGGCCTAATCCTAACCTAATCACCTAACCCACTTCCCTAATCCTTCCCTAAACCTAGATTAATTTCCCTAATCCTAGCCTAAACCTAGCCTAATCACCTAACCTAGCTCACTAAACCTCACCCTAAAACCCAACCACCTAACCTAGCCCTAAACCCCTAAACCACCCTTAGCCCACGATTTACCCAAACCCCTAGTTTTAAAATATCTGGCCCAACCCCATCCAGCCCACCTTATCTACATACCACCCTACCTAAACCACCTAACCACTACCCACAGCCCAGCCCTAACCGACCTACCCATCCCCTATTTAAACCCCCCTCCTTGTGGGCGGGTTTTCCAAGTGGGAACCACTCTACCTCACCCAGCCGGGCCCTCTCCTTCTCCCTTCTCTCACCCAGCCGGGACAACTCCCCACCTTGGCCTGCTCCAGCTGCTCCACCAGCCGCCACCTGCTCCGCCACCTTCCCTCTTCCATCCACCACCGCCACCCCTCAGCCGGACGCCATCATCTTCCCCCAACCGAACCAGCCGCCACCTGCCCGCCACTTTCCCACTTCATCCGCCACTTCTCCCCATTCGGTAAGTACCCCAAACTCCCTCAAAGCCCCTCTCTACCACCTCTCCATTCTTAGCCACCCATCCTACCTTCATCTCAGCCCTTTTGCTGCCACCACCTAAGCCTAGCCGAACCTAGTATAACCCAAGTTGCTGGCCACTACTTAGCCACCATCTCCCATTCGGCCAACCCCGCCCCAGGTGTCCTATTCGGCCTTCCCACTAGCTCACCTTTTAGGTCCAGTTTCCCTAAGTACCCAACTCCCCTAGTGATCCTAATACCCACTTATTCAACCACTCTAAACTCCCTACTTGGAGGTGCCACCTACTTGCCACCGGCCCCCTTCGAGGCGTCTATCCCGCGCTCCACTTGCAGCCGGCCAGCACCCTTGAACACCTACCTTCGCGGAGCTCCCGTTTGCAGCCCAAAGCCAAGCCCACGCTCAAGCAAGACCTCTACGGACCAGCTATTCGTAAGTGTCTAAACTCGGTCTTTAGTCGTACACTTGCTTGAAATTCAATTTGATACGGGGTTGTAATAACGGAGCATAGTCTCCCCCCGCTTGTAATAACGTGGCTTGGCACAACCACACACATGCACTCTCTTAGTCGTGCACAATTTTGAACACACACGGGCCTAATCAGCCCCTAATATATAAGTGTATATATACTTTCATTTTCGAAGGGTTTTTGTTCAAGTTGGGTGCGTTGTCTTTCAATTCAAGCACTCTCACACACATTGAGCTTTCGCTCTTATTTGAAAGACCCAAGTAAGGGCCGACCTATACTATTTGGGTTTCATTTCTTGTCGTGTGAGTAAGTCTTTCAATTCAAGCACTCTCACACACATTGAGCTTTCGCTCTTATTTGAAAGACCCAAGTAAGGGCCGACCTATACTATTTGGGTTTCATTTCATGTCGTGTGAGTAAGTCTTTCAATTCAAGCACTCTCACACACATTGAGCCTTCGCTCTTACTCCCAAGACCTTAGTAAAGGCCTTATTGCAGTTATATTTGGGTTTCATTTATGTCGTGTGTGTAGTACTTCAATTCAAGCACTCTCACACACATTGAGCCTTCGCTCTTACTCCCAAGACCTTAGTCAAGGCCATACTGCAATTTATATTTGGGTTTAATTTCATGTCGTGTGTGTAAGTCTTTCAATTCAAGCACGCACCCACATTGAGCCTTCGCTCTTATTTGCAAGACCCAAGTAAGGGCTCATATACATAAGATATATACTTATTTCCCTTCAATTATTTCCCTTCGGTTATTTCCCTTCGGTTATTTCCCTTCGGTTATTTCCCTTCTGTTATTTCCCTTCAGTATTGTCTTTACATTTCGGGTTTTCCCTTTGGAGTAGCGTGAGTTTGCATTGCATCTACGCCATACCACGAGGTAGGACGCATATTGCATCGAAGCAAGCCCCGCTCGAATTCGCCCATGTAGTGGAGTGTTCATAACACACAAACTAGGCGACCCAAAAAGGGATAAAAGAAAAGACTTAGGCACGTGCAAATCCACGTGATCTAAAACATGCAATCGCATCTTAAAGACCTGAAATAGATACCTCGAACCGTTTCGTAGACTTTCTCCCTAAAACTCGATTTTTGCAAAAGCGTACAGACTGACCCTTGCGCATCGGTGCAAGAAGGTCTGCGACGACAAGAGCTCACTTGCTCACAGTCGCCACGTTTAGAAGTCAGTGTTAAATATATCTTCGCTAGCTTAAGTAAGCTAGCTGGCACGCCCTGTTTGTATACATAGGCCTTAGACGCACGATAAGATCCACCCCAAGCCCCGAAAGAGGCGAAGAGGCGGGGATTTTTCGCGCGTCTACACCTAAGAAACCCGGAGACGAGGATTTTTCATGTCTACAACACACTCTTGGTTAAACCCACAAGGCTAACCCACTTTTGACTAAAAGTCAAGCCTACCAACTTTCTCACTCATACTTTATGGCCCCTTTTCTCTCTCTACCCAAGCCTTCCAAGACATTTCACGTGAAATATTGTGGGCCCCTCACCCCCATTTATGAGGAGGTGAAGTGGGCCATGGATATAGATATTGGATTTGGATCTTGGGATCCAAATACATGTTGGGTTTGGATCTGGATATATATGGTCCAAATCTGACCCAAATCTGATTTTTTGATTCCTTCATGGCGTTTCGAAACAGACTGTTTGTGCAGGGCCTAACTTCATCAGTACTCCGTCTTGCATTGGGTCTTTGCCAACATTGTCGTCCGATCTTCTTCTCACCTTTAGGAGTTCATTTTGATCATTTTTCTTATATTTGGGGCTTGGATGTTTGAGAATTTGGGAATGCTTTTGACATGAGAGTTGATATGCCGGGCTTGAAGTATGCTTCAGATTCAGGCTCTCCTTTGCCTTTTTGATATGCTTTTGTCAAACTAGGAGTCTTTTGGGGTTTCAAAATACTGTTTATAGTCTAAAAGCTATACGTATAGATTTGCAAATATGTATAGGGTTGTCTGGAAGGCTCCTGGGTTTCAAGACTCAAAATAGCCCTTTGGGGCTACTTTTGTAAAACCAGGCATATTTGAGAAAATCGTGGGATTTTGGGGTGTTTACAGATGCCCCTCTTTTGCATTATCCAAATAGATTTGGATAATGGCAAAGACGACAACACCCCTTTTAATGTCTCCCTAGATCTATCCACAAAAATATGGGATCATCTCCAATTTTGAGCAAAATCTCTCTTTTAAAACCTGGTATGAGGGGATATCACACCAAAGGAGACTTTTCTATGGTTTTCTGGTCCTAAACGAGGATCATGTTATGCAAGTGTTCATGCGTGGATATGCACATGCATGACATGGATGAGATGCCAACCAGGGCGACCTCCTAGAGACCAGATGGTATGGTCGAACTCTTGAGATTTACGAAGACCTGCTGCTCCAAGTGAGAGGGCCCTATGTTGCTCGATGTTCGATTTGTAAAATCTATTTACAATAGGGAAACTGCTTTTAGCCTCGGTCCTAAGGATCTCGAGCTCTTCGCGTTTGCCTTTGCTTGAGCCTTGACACTCGCTAATCTAGCAGAGGTTTTATAAGAAAACAAGCTATATTTCAAAATTCCTACGCCTTACTCAAAACGTCGAATTCTCAAACAAAATGAAATTCAAGTAAGTAAATTCTATTTTTACTTTAGGATTCCTCGAAATGAACCATGTTTTACTTGGGATAAGTCGTAGGGTTGGGAAAGAGATACCACGGTCCCTTCTGAAGCGTCTTGTGGTTTGAGGCATAGAAGGCGAAAAACTGCTCTTTTTGAGTTTTTTGGCCTTTTCTTCCTTTTTTTTCATAGAGGGTCTCCCTTTGGGAGTATTTTTTCTTTAATCCCTCTTTTCCATAAAAGAATCAAATTTTGCTTTTGACTCAAGTTTCTTTCTTTGGGAAAGAGATTTTGGCGGGGATTTCCCTTTGTTTTTGGCCATATTTTCCTTTTGGAAGGAGAAGAGAAGAGGGGAGGACTTATCCCAAGGTCATACTCGATCCATTCCAGATCAGCCTATTTAGAAATAGCACGTACTACTTGGAAGTATCTTGTTATATTGAACTAGGCCTTTCTTTGTAAGGAGAAGGATTTTGAAATGTAACCACGTATTTGGAAAGCTCCACTCTTTCACAAGTGCGAATTCTCTCGCTAAGGGTCACACAATTCACCTTTGAACCTTACTTTCGAGGTTTCAAAGCAGCTATCCCTAAGAATTTTCGAAAACAGGAATTTAACCCAAACCCTACACATAATACTTCTTTAAGTATTGAATATTGATAGGATCTGCTCAATTCCTACCTTCTACATCGATCAACCAGTATGAGTTATTCGTGGTGGTTGCACGCACAACATAGGGTCCATCCCACTTGGGGCGCCACTTTCCAAGTGGATGTGGGCCACGATAGTGGATGATTTTCAAAAACAGATCTCCCACTTCAAAGTGCCGAGGTTTCATATATTTGTCGTAGTGTCGGGCGATCCTTTGCCGGTATGCATGAGCATGATCCATAGCAAGGAGTCACCTCTCATCTAACAAATTTAGTTCGGCCATCCTAGCATGCTGAAGCGTCTCTAGGGGGAGGTCGAGTGCAATGGATATATGAAATGAATGCAGTCGTGTATGAATGAGGAGAATGGCGTTTGTGCCAAAGACCAACTCAAATGGCGTGGCATTCGTGGGAGTCCGGATGGAAGTCCTATAAGCCCATTAGGCTTCCATCTTCTCATGCCACATCCTACCCTTTTCTAAAGTCTTCTCAATTATGCTAATGAGAGTCTTATTCGTGGCTTCAGCTTGGCTATTGCCTTGAGGGTAGTAGGGCGAGGAGAAGTGGTGAGTTATGCCATAGGTGTTGCACAACTTGACCATCTGCTCGTTTTTGAATGGGTGCCATTATCGGACACAAGGTCTCTTGGAACTCCAAATCAAGCCAAGATATTCCTCCTAATGAAAGCCACCACATGTTGCCCCTGCACGTTGATCAGGGAGATGGCTTCGACCCACTTGGAGAAGTACTCAGTGGCTGCTAAAATGAACCTATGCCCATTCGATGCCTTTGGAAATATTGGGCCTACAATATCAAACGCCCACATGGTAAATGGCCAGGGGCTGACAACGGATTGTAATGAAGATGAGGGGATATGAATGGCGTGCCCATGCACTTGACATGGATGACACTTCCTAACATGATCGTGAAAATCCTTTTTCAGGGTGGACCAAAAATAGCCCGCTCTAAGTATTTTCATCGCCATCATGTTGGCATTGACATGACCTCCACATTCTCCATCATGGAATTCATGCATAATAGTCCTAGCCTACTCTAGGTCGACACACCTTAGTAAGATGCCGGTAAAACTCTTTTTATACAAAACCCCACCGAAAATCGTATATCGGGTAGAAATTTTTCGGATGAATGCCTTATCCTTGGAAGTGGCATTTTTAGCGAATCCCCCATTTCCTAGTAAACATTTGATGTCATAGAACCAAGGTTTTTCAACAGAATCTGGATTGTTTTGGCAAATTTCCAAATCGTGTGTGGATGGAGTGGGTGCATGCCATATTTCTAAGGATCGGGTTCCCAAAGTGGGATCGACCTTTAGGGCTAAACCCATGGAGGAGAGGGCGTCGGCAATGCCATTATCCTCTCTTCCTACGTGTGTGATTGTACACCATTGAAATGACTCAATCAATCGAGTGGCCAACTCGTGATATGGAAGAAGCTTTTCGTTTCTAACTTGCCAAATTTTTAAAACTTGGTTTATAACGAGGAGTGAATCTCCAAAAACCTCAATGCATGCTGCCCCTAGAGTTTTCGAAATTTTTAAGCCTTGTATGAGTGCTTCATATTCAGCTATGTTGTTGGAACATTCGAAATCTAGGCGAATTGCTATGGGGATCTCACCCTTTTTAGGGGATATGAGGATGACCACAGCACCAACCCTCGTTGGTTTCGTGCCCCATCGAAGTGCATCTTCCACACTTGGTTTTCGAAAGAGTTCGCCAAAATGTTGTTTTGAAATTGGTTTTGCAATATGCCTTCATCAGGTATTTCATTAAGTGTGGGATATGCGTCCTCTAGGGGGAACTCAGCCACGTAGTCAGCTAAGGCTTGCCCCTTAATGGAGATCTGATGATGGTATTTCAGGTCATACTCCATTAGAAGGAGTGGCCATTAATCTACCAGTGAGAATGGGTTTTTCGAACAAATGCTTGATTGGATAAAGCTTGGACACTATCCAGATCTCATGATCTAGGAAATAGTGTCAAAATTTCCGACAGGCCCAAACTAGGGCCAAGCATGTCTTCTCCATGGCTTGATAATTCCTTTCATAAGCCAAGAGAGTTTTCAAAATATAATAGATGGCATGCTCCCTGTGGGTGTCATCCTCGTATTGAGCTAACAAAACTCCCAAGGCATTCGCATGCACGGAAATGTAAAGCAGAAGAGGTTTTCCTTGCTTTGGAGGATTTAAAACAAGAGGATTAACTAAGTATGCCTTTAGTCTTTCAAATGACTTTTGGCAGTCGTCATCCCATGAAAAATTCGTGCCCTTTCTCAACAACTTGTTTAAGGGTTCGCATCTAGTCGGGAGGTTTGAGATAAACTTGCGAATGGATTGTAATCGACCTTGGAGGCTACAAATCTGCGTGAGATTGGAGGGTGGAGCCATGTATATGATGGCTCGACACTTAGATGGGTCGACTTCTATGCCCCTTTGGCTCACCATAAAGCCTAAGAGCTTTCCGGACTCTACTCCTGTAAACACCCTGAAATCCCACGAATTTCTTAAACAAATCTGGTTTTATACAAGCAGCCCCAAAGGGCCATTTTTGAGTTTGGAAACCCAGGAGCCTTCCAAACAAACCCTGTATATATGTTTTAAACTTTATCTTTCAAAAACATATAATATAGCTTTTGAAAACCCTTTTAAAACATGTTTTGAAACCCCGAAGTGGCTTGGCCTGATCAAGACAGGACCAGGAGAGCCAAGAAGAGCCCGGAACCGGAACACCTGTTAAGCCCGGCACAGCAACTCTTGCATCTGATTCACATCCCAGGATCTCGAACGTCCAAGACCCTGTTCTTATCAAAAAAAGCATTTGAAGTCATCTCCGGAAGGCAGAAACGGAGGCGGACGACTATGTTGGCGAAGACCCAACGCAGACGGAGTACTGATGCTGTCAGGCCCCGCACAAATCGTCCGTCTCGAACCCAGCTCGAAGGAGTCAGAGTTCAGTTTGGGTTGGATCTGGACCATATATATCCAGATTCCAATCCAAACCCATATGTGGACTTGGATTTGGATTTGGATCCAGAGATCCAATCCAATATCCATATCCATGGCCCACATCACCTTCTCATAAAGGGAGGTGGGGCCCACTTGAAATTCACGTGGGATATTGGGCATGAGAGAGAGTGGGGGTGATAAATATCAAGAGTGTTGTATTAAGCTTGACTTGTGTGTCAAGTTCGGGTTTAATCTTGTGGTTTAGCCTAATTGAGTGGGTTTAAGCTTGTAATTAGCTAAAACCTAACCTAGGGCTGCACCAACATGGGGTGATCAAGGTCTATGGGCCATGCTAAGGGAGCTCCTTCACCTAAACCTAGCCAAAAATACCTAAACCTAGCCTAAACCCCTAATCCACCCCTAATCCCAACCTAATCACCTAACCCACTTCCCTAATCCCGGCCTAATCCCAACCTAATCACCTAACCCACTTCCCTAATCCTTCCCTAAACCTAGATTAATTTCCCTAATCCTAGCCTAAACCTAGCCTAAACCACCTAACCTAGCTCACTAAACCTCACCCTAAAACCCAACCACCTAACCTAGCCCTAAACCCCTAAACCACCCTTAGCCCACGATTTTCCCAAACCCCTAGTTTTAAAATATCTGGCCCAGCCCCATCCAGCCCACCTTATCTACATACTACCCTACCTAAACCACCTAACCACTACCCACAACCCAGCCCTAACCGACCTACCCATCCCCTATTTAAACCCCCCTCATTGTGGGCGGGTTTTCCAAGTGGGAACCACTCCACCACCCAGCCGGGCCCTCTCCTTCTCCCATCTCTCATCCGTCTTCCCAGCAGCTCCAGCTCCTCCACCAGCCGCCACCTGCTCCGCCACCTTCCCTCTCCCACGTCACCATCACTGCCCCCCCAGCTGGACATCACCACCTTTCCCCCAACTCCACCAGCCGACAGCCACCTGCCCGCCACTCTCCCACTTCATCCGCCACTCCTCCCCATTCGGTAAGCCCTCCTAACTCCCTCAAAACCACTCTCTACCACCTCTCCACTCTTAGCCACCCATCTTCCCCTTAGCTCCACCTCTTTGCCGCCACCATCTAAGCCTAGCCGAACCTAGGATAACCCAAGTGGCTGGCCACTGCTTAGCCACCATCTCCCATTCGGCCGATCCCCCCTAGGTGTCCTATTTGGCCGTCCCACTAGCTCACCTTTTAGGTTCAGTTTCCCTAAGTCCCTAACTTCCCTAGTGACCCTAAGACCCACTTAGTCAGCCACTCTAAACTCCCTACTTGGAGGCGCCGCCCACTTGCCACCGGTCCCCTTTGAGGCGTCCATCCCGCGCCCCATTTGCAGCCGGCCAGCACCCTTGAGCACATACCTTCGCGGAGCTCCCACTTGCAGCCCAAGGCCAAGCCTACGCTCAAGCAAGACCTCTACGGACCAGCTACTCGTAAGTGTCTGAACTCGGTCTTTAGTCGTATACTTGCTTGAAATTCAATTTGATACGGGGTTGTAATAACGGAGCATAGTCTCCCCCCGCTTGTAATAACGTGGCTTGGCACAACCACACACGTGCACTCTCTTAGTCGTGCACAATTTTGAACACACACGGGCCTAATCAGCCCCTAATATATAAGTGCACGTATATATTTCATTTCCGAAGGGTTTTGTTTAAGTTGGGTGCGTTGTCTTTCAATTAAAACACTCTCACACACATTGAGCTTTCGCTCTTATTTGAAAGACCCAAGTAAGGGCCGACCTATACTATTTGGGTTTCATTTCTTGTCGTGTGAGTAAGTCTTTCAATTTAAACACTCTCACACACATTGAGCTTTCGCTCTTATTTGAAAGACCCAAGTAAGGGCCGACCTATACTATTTGGGTTTCATTTCTTGTCGTGTGAGTAAGTCTTTCAATTCAAGCACTTTCACACACATTGAGCCTTCGCTCTTACTCCCCAAGACCTTAGTAAAGGCCTTATTGCAGTTATATTTGGGTTTCATTTATGTCGTGTGTGTAGTACTTCAATTCAAGCACTCTCACACACATTGAGCCTTCGCTCTTACTCCCAAGACCTTAGTCAAGGCCATACTGCAATTTATATTTGGGTTTAATTTCATGTCGTGTGTGTAAGTCTTTCAATTCAAGCACGCACCCACATTGAGCCTTCGCTCTTATTTGCAAGACCCGAGTAAGGGCTCATATACATAAGATATATACATATTTCCCTTCGGTTATTTCCCTTCTATTATTTCCCTTCGGTTATTTCCCTTCTGTTATTTCCCTTCAGCATTGTCTTTACATTTCGAGTTTTCCCTTTGGAGTAGCGTGAGTTTGCATTGCATCTACGCCATACCACGAGGTAGGACGCATATTGCATCGAAGCAACCCCCGCTCGAATTCGCCCATGTAGTGGAGTGTTCATAACACACAAACTAGGCGACCCAAAAAGGGATAAAAGAAAAGACTTAGGCACGTGCAAATCCACGTGATCTAAAACATGCAATCGCATCTTAAAGACCCGAAATAGACACCTCGAATCGTTTCGTAGACTTTCTCCCTAAAACTCGATTTTTGCAAAAGCGTACAGACTGACCCTTGCGCATCGGTGCAAGAAGGTCTGCGACGACAAGAGCTCACTTGCTCACAGTCGCCACGTTTAGAAGTCAGTGTTAAATATATCTTCGCTAGCTTAAGTAAGCTAGCTGGCACGCCCTGTTTGTATATCTAGGCCTTAGACGCACGATAAGATCCACTCCAAGCCACGAAAGGGGCAAAGAGGCGGGGATTTTCGCGCGTCTACAACTCCGAACACACATTTCTGAGGGTTTAGCTTTACTTTATAAAGTCTAAGCCTTTCGAAAATCTTCTGTAAGCATTCGATATGAGTGCATCGAGTTTTGGATTAGGCCAAGAGATCATCCACATATACCTCTACGAGCTCATGAATCTGATCATGGAAGATCGTGGTCATAGCTCTTTGGTATGTGGCGCCGACATTTTTCAAACCAAAGGGCATGATTGTATAGCAGTACGTGCCCCATGGGGTTGTGAAAGCGGTCTTACCCTGATCTCGTGGGCTTAGTTTGATTTGGTTATACCCTGAATAACCATCCATAAACAAAAACATTTCGTGATTTGTAGTACTACCGACTATCAAATCTATGTTTGGTAACGGATAATTATCCTTTGGAGTGGCTTTATTTAGGTTTCTAAAGTCGATGCATATTCGAATCTTCCCATTGGTTTTTTGAACAACTATATTGGATAACCAATCAGAATACGCAATGGGTTTTATAAATCCAGCTTTTAACAGATCTTCTAAACCCTCTTTGACTTGGGCGTGTATGTTCGGATGTATTTTCCTAAGCTTTTGCTTTATAGGTTTCACATCTGCATCTAAGGAAAGACGATGTTCGACAACACTCAGGTCTATGCCCGGCATGTCTTCATACGTCCATGCAAACACATCTAAGTAGGTTTTTAGAAATGCAATGAATGATGACCTTTCATGGTCATGCAAACATGCGCCTACCTTAATGAGTTTGGGCTTTGAATCATTCCCTAGATTTATCTCTATGAAATCTCCTCCTACTGAATTTGAAGGTTTTTCAAAATCGAGAATTTTATGAAATTCTGGGAGCTTAGATGTGGGATCTTCCTCAAGGGGATCCACCTCTGGGCTTTGATCATTCTCGAGGTTTATAGATCCTAGGGAATTTGATGCATGGATTTTTAAAAGACCTAGTTTTACACTTGGAATTTCTATGGATTTCGAAATTTTTGGTTTGGTTATGCAGACAACGTTCCTTTCGGAATCTTTTGCTTTTTCCAAATCTTTACCAGGAGCAGCTATGTACAAAATCTTTTTGGAATTTTATAAATTTTTTATTTTTTTGTGTTTTTGTAAAACGAGAATTTTGGGAACTATACAAACCACTCTTTTTTCGAGTTTTTCATTTTCAAGTGTTTTTGGCTTTTGTAATTTTTTCATTTTTTTGGATTTTGAGTTTTTCAAATGTTTTTTGTATTTTTGATTGAGGGATCTTCCATCATACCTACAAAGGGAAAACACTACAGGTTAGACTCTCAATAAGAGGTCTAAATCGTAGGTCTCTTCTAAGGTAGGCTCCAGGGCACCCTTGACCCAAGTGGTCACAGGGGGTGGTATTCTGGGAGTATAGCCGATCCCATATCAACTTGGATTTGCCCTAAGCAGTATGGGTTCTAGGAGACTCTCATTTTGTGTCCCTAGAATTTTATATGGCGAATAGCCCATATTTAACAGCATGTTCCATGATTTTTTATTTTTAGAGAAATTTTGATATAAATCATGGTCCTTGAACTTGTTGTCGTCTATGTTATGCACATAGGGCTTTTTGTCCAGGGGTTTTGGAAATAGGGGATTTTTGGGTTTTCCTGGGATGGTCAGAACTTTGAGGGGGCCAGCCTTGGGTGGCCCCTTCACATATACGACCTTTCTAGGGTTTTTCAATGTGAGCCTTGGTGGCTCGAGCAGGGTCTGTCCTAGTTTTACCTCGTGGGTCTGGGAACTTAACAAGCAAGGGGAATTTATGACCCCTTGAAGCTGAGGATGACTCTCACCTAGGATCACTATGACTTTGTCCCTAAAAGGGATTTTGACACACTTGTGGAAGGTTGATGGCACAGCACACAAGATGTGTATCTAGGGCCTTCCCAACAATAGTTATAGTGGGGGTAGATGTCCAGGACATGGAACACTCCCGTGTGTGCTATCCCTCCCGTTTCCATGGGGAGTTCAATAGATCCTAGTGGTCTAGACGCATTCCCATCGTATCCAGTGATGACGATGGGGCTTGGGTTTATGGATGTCAAGGTGACTCCGATTTGGTTCACCACATGAAGTGGAAGGATGTTGAGCCCTCCTCCCCCATCGACTAGGCACCTATCCAGAGAGTGGTTATTTAGAACCACCTCGATATGTAGGGCCTGGTTATGGGACTCGTAGGGTCTTTCTACATCGTCTTCCGAGAATACGATGGGCGTTTTCGCTCCTATGGAGGCCACTTGTTTAGATAAGGATTCTGGGGTTATGTTCGAACTAACCTTTACTCTTTCTAGAATTTTCTCTAACACGAGTCTATGCTTAGGCGAAGTTTGTATTAGCTCTAGGATGGACATGTTGATAGGAATCTTTGAAAGATGGTTTTCGAAATCATATAATTTTAACACGGCATTTCCCTTGTCCGTTTTCGGCAGAACTCTAGGAATACATGCTTTTGAGGGGCCAGGCACACTGACCACCTTTTTTAGCACTTTGCAGATGTGGGGGTTGATAGATCCTCCCGGATCTTGTCACCTCCCCCACGATCAACCTAGGGTTCGCACCTAACATGACTCTAATCGAAAGATTTGGAGCACCTTGAATTTTTAAAACTGGCCTAACTGGGGATGGAACTCTTGGTGGTCCCCGGATGACTACTTGGGCGAGTTTTTTGTGAAGTATGAGAGTAGATGCACAAGTAGACAAACTAGACTCATATGTATGCGCTAGACTCTTCGAAATTGTGAGAGCACATACCTCTTTTCCCTTCCCACTAGTACTTGCGTGCTTGGGGAAGGGTTCTTGAAGATAGCTTGGGCAGGCTCAGGTTCCTCAACGACCTAGAGCCAGCCTTCTACTATCAAGTTCTCGATTTTATTTAACAGGGAGAAACACCGCTTTGTATAATGGCCTTTGAGCCGATGATACTTGCAAAATCGGTTTAAAAATCTCCCTTTTGAAGTAACTCCCTCGGGAATCTCAGGGAGTTCGATCATTCCTTGGGCAAGTAGGAGGTCTAGGACCTCCGACACAGGTTGCCCCAGCAAAGTATACTCCCGTCTTTCAAAGGGTTTTTGAAAAATTTTCTCCCTTTTATTTTCTAGTTTTTAAAATTTTTTAAAGCACTTGCCAGGCTTGGATCCACCCGGACATTGGCGATTTTGTGGGGTTTTGCCCCTTTATCCGCGGTGGGTAGCCCATAAGTGTTGGGCTTCTCCAAGCGAGTTTTTGAAACCATGCTTCCTTTCCACAGATGATCATAAATCCCTTTTTTCAAATTTATTTTGAAAATGGATGCTTTTTTTATCAACTTATGGAAAGTTGAGATTTCGTGAAGCGAGAGAAGGGTTTTTAACTCATTTTTAAAATTGTCCAGGATGAGCATGACTGCGCATCCTTCGGATATTGGCTCTCGCACTTGTCCTAGGAGAGACCTCACACGAATGATGAACGTATGTACGTCTTCGTTCACACCTTTTTTGTATCCCTCAAGGTGTTTAAAGTCGGCGTGACTTCTACGTTATGCGAGAATCTCTGCATAAAGTAGTTCGCTAACTCTTCAAAAGTTGTGAATTGGCTAAGGTCGTAGGAAGCCAACCATTTGGTAGCTATGCCTTTGAGGGATAAAGGGAACCAATACACCCATTTCATCGAGTCCTTCTTTTTCTTATGGGCTCGACGAGAGAAAAGTTGCAAGTGAGACCTAGGGTCTCCCATGCCGTCATACCGATGGAAGTTCGGTATTTCATCGTCACTGTCTGTTTCATAGTCCACAAGCAAGAAATCAGACAGGGCGTAACTCCTTTTCTCTTTATTTTGCCCTCTCAGCAACTATTGTAGGGCTTTGTGGTCCTTGTGTGTGAAGGACTCGTGGTATTGGTTGCCTTCCATTGCGGAAGTCTCTTTATGTTTGCGAGGTTTTTCAAACTTTTTCTTGGCCTTTGGTTCGCCATTTGACGAACATGAGTCAGCTGCTTCAGCCTCTTGGCTAAGAGCAGCTATTTTGGCCTCAAAATCCCTTCTCAAGTCCTCAAACTCTTCTAGTTTGTTTTGTTTTTTCGAAAACCTCCTAGAATGAGAACTTGATGCGCATGAGTCGTGGCTAGACACTTCTTGGGAGCCTGGACTTGACATACTTCAAATGCTTTAAAAAATCCTAAGTATGAAATGCAACAAACAAAAGGTTAAAAACACTTTCTTAAAAAAAAATTTCGTGAGGTTTCTTTACATGACTTGACTTTGCACAAGGCCTAGGTCCCACTGGGCATGCCAAATCTGTAGACATAGAAAATTCTCACTTCCGGTTCTTAGGCCCGAAGTGAACCTTTTCGTATGTCTAAGTCGTTTTTCATAAAAAGGGGCGTGCCAGCTAGCTTACTCAAGCTAGCAAAGTAAGTTTTGAAAATCTAACTCGTTTGGGGCGACTGTGAGCAAGTGAGCTCTTTTCGTCGCAGACCTTCTTGCACCGATGTGCAAGGGTCAGTCTGTACGCTTGGCAAAGTCATTTTTTAAACAAGTAACCTCTTTGAAAATACACGAAGTGTTTGATTGGGTTTTGTCTGTATGATTGTAAATTTTATTTCATGTGGGATTTGCACGTGCCTATGTCTTTCAATTTTATGCTATTTAGGTGAACTAGGTGTGTGCGCAAGTGACCTAAGTTGGGCGATTTTTGCACGGGAGTATGGGGTTTGGTTTGATACAATATGCGTCCTAACTCGTGGTATGGCGAATATGCAATGGAAACTTACACAACTCCAAGGGAAAACCTGAAATTGAAAGACAATGCTTAAGGGAAATTGCGTAAGGTAAATTGCAAAACGGAAATATGGCTATATCTTAAGAGCGGAAAGGCTCAATTGTGTAAGTGTGTGTCGTGTATATATGGAAAGACTACTCACACAGCTGAACCTTAAAACCCAAATCTTAAAGACATAGCGGAAGGGAAATACAACTATATATATATGGGCCCAAAGGTCGCCAACGTGTGCGTGGGTGTTGTGTATATATGTAAAGACAACTCACACGGCTTGTAATGTAAAACCCAAATAAAATTGCAATATGGCCCTTTTTAGGGTTTTGGGAGTAAGAGCGAAAGCTCAATGTGTGTGAGTGTAGAATTGAAAGACCACGCACACAACTTGAATGAAAACCCCAAATTAAATTGCAATATGGCCCTTATTAGGGTCTTGGGAGTAAGAGTGAAAGCTCAATGTGTGTGAGTGTGGAATTGAAAGACAACACCCATGACTTACATGAAAACCCACGCAGCTGAACTTATATAAATAAAATTATATCTTAGGGGCTGCTAAGGCCCGTGTGTGTGCAAAAAGGTGTGCAGCTAAGAGCGGAAAGGCTAAAGTGCACGTGGGTGCTTGTGTGTCAAACCACGTTATTACAACTTGGGGGAAGACTACGCTCCATTATTACAACCCCATGTCAAAATTTAATTGAATTATAAAGCAAGTTCATATAATGGATCGAGTTTAGGCACTTACATGTAGCTGGTCCATGTTCAACTTGCGTGGACTTGGCCTTAATGAGTCGCCTTGGGCAACCAAGGGGACTCCCTTAGGTAGATGGTTGCGGCAGGTAGGAGTGGTGGCCAGCTGGTGTTGAAGCATGGTAGAGAAGGTAGGTTGGGCTAAGGCGTGTTACTAGGAGTTGGGATGGGTTTTGGGGACAGGTAGGTCTCGGCTGGAAGTGGAGGAGGTGTTGGGGAATGGTGAAGGGATGCTGGAAAGGGGCGACTAAGGGTAGCAGGTGGACGGGCAGGTGTGGGGTGGTGCTCGGTTGGGAAGAAGGGAGATGCTGGCTGGGTGAAAGGGAGAAGGGCAGGCGGATGGGAGTGGTGGCAGGTGGATGCATAGGCATTGAGTGATGCTCGGTTGGAAAGAAGAGGGTGAAGAGAGGAGTCCCGGGAGGTGAAAGGGGAGGTGGTACTAACCGAGAAGGATGGAGCTGCTGGTGGTGTTGGAGTGGTCGGCTGGAAGAGGATGGAAGGAGTGGCAGCTGGGAAGGAGGCGGCTGGTGGATGGAAGGTGGCCGGGTGGAGCTCCTCGCCGAAGGTGGAAGGGTGGCTGGTTGATGAAGAGAGGTGTTGGCCGAGTCCCAAGGGTGAAGGGATGGATGAAGAAGAGCCAAGAGAGGCAATCCGCATGAAGGAGGGGGTTTTTATAGGCTAGCGAGGGGTTGGTGGTTGGGAGCTTAGGTCAGTTGATGGGCCAGATATTTGTTTTGGTGGGCTAAAAAATGGTGGGCTAGATCTTTTCATTTAGGTGGGCTGGGACATGGTTTGGGGTTGGTCGGTTAGGTGGGTTGGTTAGTGGTTTGGGGTAGGTCGGTTAGGTGGGATGGGACATAGTGGTTAGGGACTTAGTTAGGTTAGTTTAGGCTTAGTTGGTTAGGGTCTAGGTGGTCTAGCTAGGTGAGGTCGCCTAGGTGAGGTTGGGGCAGTTTTGGGTGAGAAGGGTTAGGTTTAGGTTAGGTTTTACGGGAAATGGCTAGGTGAGGTTGTAGACGCGCGAAAATCCCCGCCTCTTCGCCCCTTTCGTGGCTTGGAGTGGATCTTATCGTGCGTCTAAGGCCTATGTATACAAACAGGGCGTGCCAGCTGGGGGGGCAGTGGTGGTGGAGTGGGAGAAGGAAGGTGGCGGAGCAGGTGGCGGCTGGTGGAGGAGCTGGAGCTGCTGGGAAGACGGATGAGAGATGGGAGAATGAGAGGGCCCGGCTGGGTGGTGGAGTGGTTCCCACTTGGAAAACCCGCCCACAATGAGGGGGGTTTAAATAGGGGATGGGTAGGTCGGTTAGGGCTGGGTTGTGGGTAGTGGTTAGGTGGTTTAGGTAGGGTAGTATGTAGATAAGGTGGGCTGGATGGGGTTGGGACAGATATTTTAAAACTAGGGGTTTGGGAAAATCGTGGGCTAAGGGTGGTTTAGGGGTTTAGGGCTAGGTTAGGTGGTTGGGTTTTAGGGTGAGGTTTAGTGAGCTAGGTTAGGTGGTTTAGGCTAGGTTTAGGCTAGGATTAGGGAAATTAATCTAGGTTTAGGGAAGGATTAGGGGAGTGGGTTAGGTGATTAGGTCGGGATTAGGCCGGGATTAGGGAAGTGGGTTAGGTGATTAGGTTCAGATTAGGGGTGGATTAGGGGTTTAGGCTAGGTTTAGGCATTTTTGGCTAGGTTTAGGTGAAGGAGCTCCCTTAGCATGGCCCATAGACCTTGATCACCCCATGTTGGTGCAGCCCTAGGTTAGGTTTTAGCTAATTACAAGCTTAAACCCACTCAATTAGGCTAAACCACAAGATTAAACCCAAACTTGACACACAAGTCAAGCTTAATACAACACTCTTGATATTTTTCACCCCCACTCTCTCTCATGCCCAATATCCCACGTGAATTTCAAGTGGGCCCCACCTCCATTTATGAGAAGGTGATGTGGGCCATGGATATGGATATTGGATTGGATCTCTGGATCCAAATCCAAATCCAAGTCCACATATGGGTTTGGATTGGAATCTGGATATATATGGTCCAGATCCAATCCAAACTGAACTCTGACTCCTTCGAGCTGGGTTCGAGACAGACGATTCGTGCGGGGCCTGACAGCATTAGTACTCCGTCTGCGTTGGGTCTTCGCCAACATAGTCGTCCGCCTCCGTTTCTGCCTTCCGGAGATGACTTCAAATGCTTTTTTTGATAAGAACAGGGTCTTGGACGTTCGAGATCCTGGGATGTGAATCAGATGCAAGAGTTGCTGTGCCGGGCTTGACAGGTGCTCCGGTTCCGGGCTCTTCTTGGCTCTCCTGGTCCTGTCTTGATCGGGCCAAGCCACTTTGGGGTTTCAAAACATGTTTTAAAAGGGTTTTCAAAAGCTATATTATATGTTTTTGAAAGATAAAGTTTAAAACACATATACAGGGTTTGTTTGGAAGGCTCCTGGGTTTCCAAACTCAAAAATGGCCCTTTGGGGCTGCTTGTATAAAACCAGATTTGTTTAAGAAATTTGTGGGATTTCGGGGTGTTTACAGATGCCCCTCTTTGGCCTTGTCCAAATAGATTTGGATAAGGGCAAAGATGACAAACACCCCTTTTAATGTCTCCCTAGATCTAGCCACGAAGAATATGGGATCGTCCCATTTTAACAAAATCTCAATTTTACAAACTCTGGTAGGAGGAGATATCACGCCAAAGGGTTTAATTATGGAATCCGGTCCTAAATGGGATCATGTTCATACAAGTACCATGCGTGGAATGCAGATGACATGGGTGTGGTGCCCAGAGTGGCGACCTCCCAGAGACCAGATGTAGTCGAACTCTAGAGACTTACAAGGTCTCTTGCTCCAAGTGAGCAAATCTTATGCTGTTCGATGTTCGGTTTTCAAAACTTATTTACCAAACTATTTATAAAAGGGACAACTGTCTTGAGCCTCGATCCTAAGGATCTCGAGCTCTTCGTTCTTGCCTTTGTTTGAGTCTTAACACTCGCTTATCTAGCGGAGGTTTTATAAGAAAACAAGCTTCATTTCAAATTCCTACGCCTTACTCGAAAGGTCGAATTCTCAAACAAGATGAAATTCAAGTAAGTAAATCCTATTTTTTACTTTAGGATTCCTCGAAATGAACCATGCTTTAGCTTGGGATAAGCCAGGGATGGGAAAGAGATACCACGGTCCCTTCTGAAGCATCCCGTGGTTTAAGGCATAGAAGGCGGAAAACTGCTCTTTTTGAGCTTTTTGGCCTCTTTTCCTTTTTTATAGAGGGTCTCCCTTTGGGAGTATTTTTTCTTTAATCCCTCTTTTTCATAAGAGAATCGATTTTTCTTTTTCAAGTCTGGTTTCTTTCTTTTGGAAAAGAGACTCTAAATGGGAAATTCCTTTTTGATTTGGGCCTTTGTTTTCCTTTTGGAAGGAGAAGAGAAGAGGGGAGGACTTATCCCAAGCATACACTCGATCCATTCCAGATCAGCCTATTTAGAAATAGCACGCACTACTTGCAAGTATCTTGCTATGTTGAACTAGGCCTTTCTTTGTAAGAAGAAGGATTTTGAAATGTAACCACGATTTTGAAAACTCCACTCTTTCACAAGTGCGAATTCTCTCACTCAGGGTCACACGAATTGCTTTTGCACCTTATTCACACGTCTCAGGGCAGCTATCCCTCTAAAGTTTTCGAAAACTGGAATTTAATCCAGATCCTACATATGATACTTCTTTAAGTATTGAATATTGATAGGATCTGCTAAATTCCTACCTTCTACATCGATCAACCAATACGAATTGTTCGTAGTGGTTGCTCGCACAACATAGGGTCCATCCCAGTTGGGGCGCCACTTACCTAGGGGGTGTGGGCCACGATGGTGGATGGTTTTCAAGACCAGATCTCCCACTTCAAAGTGGCGAGGTCTCATGTGTTTGCTATAATGTCGGGCTATCCTTTGCCGGTATGCACGAGCATGATCCATAGCAAGGAGTCGCCTCTCATCTAGCAAATCTAGTTCGGCCATCCTAGCATGCTGAAGCGTCTCTAGGGGGAGGTCGAGTGCAATGGATGTATGGAATGAATGCAGTTGGGTATGAATGGGAAGAATGGCGTTTGTGCCATAGACCAATTCGAATGGTGTGGCATTCGTGGGAGTCCGGATGGAAGTCCTATAAGCCCATAAGGCTTCATCCAGCTTCTCATGCCACCTCCTACCCTTCTCTAAGGTCTTCTCAATGATACCAATGAGAGTCTTGTTTGTGGCTTCGGCTTGGCCGTTGCCTTGAGGGTAGTAGGGCGAGGAGAAGTGGTGAGTTATGCCATACGTGTTGCACAACTTAACCATCCACTCGTTCTTGAATGGGGTACCATTATCAGACACCAGGTCTCGTGGAACCCCAAATCGAGCCAAGATATTCCTCCGGATGAAAGCCACCACATGTTGCCCCATTACATTCGTTAGGGAAATGGCTTCCACCCACTTGGAGAAATACTCCGTGGCTGCTAAGATAAAACGATGCCCATTCGAGGCCTTTGGGAATATGGGGCCTACAATGTCAAACGCCCACATGGTAAATGGCCAGGGGCTGACCACGGAATGCAATGCAGATGAAGGGATATGAATGGTGTGCCCATGCACTTGACATGGATGACACTTTCTAACATGATCGTGACAATCCCTTTTCAGGGTGGACCAAAAATAACCCCCTCTAAGTATTTTCATTGCCATCATGTTGGCATTAACATGACCTCCACATTCTCCATCGTGGAACTCGTGCATCACTATCCTAGCCTCCTCTAGGTCGATACACCTAAGCAGAATGCCGGTAAAACTCTTTTTGTATAAGACCCCACCCAGAATGGTGTATCGGGTCGAAATCTTACGAATGAATGCCCTATCTTTGGATGTGGCATCCTCGGTGAATCCCCCATTTTCTAAAAATTGTTTTATGTCATAGAACCAGGGTTTTTCAATAGATTCTGGGTTGTTTTGGCAAATATCCAAGTCGTGTGTGGATGGATGGGGCGCATGCCATATTTCCAAAGATCTGGTCCCTGAAATGGGATCGACCTTCAGGGTTGAACCCAAGGAAGAGAGGGCATCGGCGATGCCATTGTCCTCTCTTCCCACGTGTGTGAGCTTACATGACTGGAAGGATTGGACCAATCGAGTGGCCAACTCGTGATATGGAAGTAGTTTCTCATTACGTACTTGCCAAATTTTTAAAACCTGGTTTATGACAAGGAGCGAATCTCCAAAGACCTCGATGCATGATGCCCCTAGAGTTTTCGAAATCCTTAAGCCTTGTATGAGTGCTTCATACTCAGCTACGTTGTTGGAACATTCGAAATCTAAGCGGACTGCTATGGGAATCTCGCCCTTTTCAGGGGAGATTAGGATGATCCCGGCACCAGCCCCTCGTTGGTTTCGTGCCCCGTCGAAGTGCATCTTCCACACTTGGTTTTCGAAAGAATTTGCCAAAATGTGGTTTTGAAAATGGTTTTGCAATATGCCTTCATCAGGCATTTCGACAAGAGTGGGATATACGTCCTCCAAGGGGAAGTCAGCCACGTAATCTGCTAGGGCTTGCCCTTTAACGGAGATCTGGTGATGGTATTTTAGATCATACTCCATTAGAAGGAGTTGCCATTTGCCCAATCTACCCGTGAGAATGGGTTTTTCGAACAAGTGCTTGATTGGATCAAGCTTGGACACTATCCAGATCTCATGATCTAGGAAGTAGTGTCTGAATTTCTGGCAGGCCCAGACTAGGGCCAAGCATGTCTTCTCCATGGCTTGATAATTTCGTTCATAAGCCAAGAGAGTTTTCGAAATATAGTAGATGGCATACTCCTTATGGGTGTCATCCTCGTATTGAGCCAACAGGGCTCCTAAAGCGTTTACATGCACGGAGATGTATAATAAAAGCGGTTTTCCTTGCTTTGGAGGATTCAAAACGGGGGGATTAACTAAGTATGCCTTTAGTCTCTCGAAGGACTTTTGGCATTCGTCATCCCATAAGAATTTCGTACCCTTCCTCAACAGTTTGTTGAAGGGTTCGCATCTAGTTGCCAGATTCGATATGAATCGGCGCACAGATTGTAATCGACCCTGGAGGCTACGGACTTGGGTGAGATTGGAGGGTGGAGCCATGTCTATGATGGCTCGACACTTAGAGGGGTCGACTTCTATTCCCCTTTGGCTCACCATAAAGCCTAGAAGCTTTCCTGATTCTACCCCGAACACACATTTTTGAGGGTTTAACTTTACTTTGTAAAGCCTAAGCCTTTCGAAAATCTTTTGTAAACATTCGATATGGGTGCATCGGGTTTTGGATTTCGCCAAGAGATCATCTACATACACTTCTACAAGCTCGTGAATTTGATCATGGAAGATCGTGTTCATGGCTCGTTGGTATGTTGCGCCGGCATTTTTCAAACCAAAGGGCATGACTGTATAGCAGTACGTGCCCCATGGGGTTGTGAAGGCGGTCTTACCCTGATCTCGTGGACTTAGTTTGATTTGATTATAGCCTGAATAGCCATCCATAAATGAAAACATTTCATGATTTGCAGTACTATCGACTATCAAATCTATGTTCGGTAAAGGATAATTATCCTTTGGAGTGGCCTTATTCAGGTTTCTGAAATCGATGCATATTCGAATTTTCCCATTGGTTTTTCGAACTACAACGATATTTGACAACCAATCAGATACGCAATGGGTTTTATAAATCCGGCTTTTAGCAGATCTTCTAAACCCTCTTTGACTTGCGTGTGTACATTCGGGTGTATTTTCCTAAGCTTCTGCTTTATTGGTTTTACACCTACATCTAAGGGAAGACGATGCTCGACTATGCTGGGATCTATGCCCGGCATGTCTTCATACGTCCATGCAAACACATCTAAATAGGTTCGTAGAAATGCAATGAATGCTAACTTTTCAGTTTCATGCAAGCATGTGCCTATTTTGATGGTTTTTGGATTGGAATCATCCCCTAGGTTCACCTCTACGAAATCTCCTCCTACTGATTGGGAAGGTCTTTCAAAATCGAGAATTCTATGAAATTCTGGGAGCTCAGAAGTGGGATCTTCCTCAAGGGGATCCACTTCTGGGCTTTGATCATTCTCGTGGGCTTTAGACCCGAGGGAACTTGATGCGTGGTTTTCAAAATAACCTGGTTTTGTACTTGGATTTTCAAGTGATTTTGAAATTTTTGGTCTGGCTATGCAGACAACGTTTCTTTCGAAATCCTTTTCTTTCGCCAAAGTCATACCAGGAGCAGCTATGTACAAAATCTTTTTGGTATTTTCCAAATTTTTGATTTTTTTGGGTTTTTGTAAAACAAGAACTTTAGGAACTATACAAAGCACATTTTTTTTCGAGTTTTTGTTTTTCCATTGTTTTTGGTTTTTCTTGTTTTTCGATTTTTTTTTTTTTTTGATTTTAAGTTTTCAAATGTTTTTGGTATTTTTAGAAAAAGGGATCTTCCGTCATACCTACAAAGGGAAAACACTATGGGTTAGACTCGGAATAGGAGGTCTAAACCATAGGTCTCTTCTAAGACAGGCTCCGGGGCACCCTTGACCCAGGTGGTCACAGGGGGTGGCTCCGGCGGTATTTGGGGAGTATAGCCGATCCCATATCGGCTTGGATTGGCCCTAGGAAGGATGGGCTCTAGGAGACCCTGGTTTTGTGCCCCTAGACTTTTGTAGGGCGTGTAGCCCATGTTCAATAACATGTTCCACGACCTTTTGTTTTTTGAAAAGATGGGATATAAGTCGTGGTCCTGGAACATGCTATCGTCGATATTAGGCTCGTAGGGCCTTTTGTCCAGGGGTTTTGGAAATAGGGAACGTTTGGGTTTTCCTAGGAGGATTAGAGTCGGGAGGGGGCCTGCTTTGGGCGGCCCCTTCACACATACAACCTTCCTAGGGTTGTTCAACACGAGCCGAGGTGGCTCGACCATAATTTGCCCCAGGTTAGCCTCGTGGGCCTGGGAGCTCGATAAACAAGGGGAGTTTATGATCCCCTGAAGCTGTGGGTGACTCTCACCTAGGATCACTACGACTTGGTCCCTAAAAGGGATCTTGACACATTTGTGGAAGGTGGATGGCACAGCGCACAAACTGTGTATCCAGGGTCTTCCCAGCAACAGGTTATAATGGGGGTGGATGTCCAAGACATGGAACACCCCCGTGTGTTCGATCCCTCCCGTTTCCATTGGGAGTTCGATGGATCCTAAAGGCCTAGACGCATTCCCATCGTATCCAGTGATAACGATGGGGCTTGGGTTCACTGAAGTCAAGGTGACTCCGATTTTGTACGCCACGTGAAGTGGAAGGATGTTGAGCCCTCCTCCACCATCGACTAGGCACCTGTCCAGAGAGTGGTTGTTTAGAACCACCTCGATATGCAGGGCCTGGTTATGGGTTTCGTAGGGTCTATCTACATCATCTTCCGAAAAGGTGATGGGCGATTTTGCTCCTAATAAAGCCACTTGGGCAGACAAGGACTCCGGACTTATGTTCGAATCAACCTTGGCCCTTTCTAGAATTTTCTCTAAGACAAGTCTATGCCTAGGCGAGGTTTTGATAAGCTCTAGGATAGACATGTGAATAGGAATCTTTGAAAGGTGGTTTTCGAAATCATAAGGATTTAGGATGATTTTGTCCTTATCTGCTTTTGGCAGACCACTAGGGATACATGCTTTTGAGGGGCCAGGCACACTGACCACCTTTTGAGCACCTTGAAGGTGCGGGGGTTGGTAGATCCTCCCGGATCTAGTGACTTCCCCCACGACCAGCCTAGGGTTCGCGCTAAACTTGGCTCTAAGGATGAGCTGAGGAGAACCTTGGATTTTCAAAACTGGTTTTGCCGGGGTTTTCACTTTTGATGGTCCCCGAATGACGACTTGGGCGGGCCTCTTGTATAGTACAAGGATGGGCGCACAAGCAGGTCGACCAGGTTCAGGCTTTTGCGCTAGTTCCTTGGAAATGGTGAGGGTACATACCTCCTTTCCTTTCCCACTGCCACTGGCATGTTTGGGAAAGGGTTCCTTGAAGATAGCTTGAGGTGGCTCAGGTTCCGCAGTGACCTGGAGCCGGCCCTCCGCTATCAAGTTCTCAATTTTATTTAGAAGAGAGAAGCACCGTTTGGTATCATGGCCTTTGAGCCGATGATACTTGCAAAATCGGTATAAATACCCCCCTTTGGACGTGACTCCTTCGGGGATTTCAGGGAGTTCGATCATGCCCTGGGCAAGTAAGAGGTCTAGGACCTCCGACACAGGTTGCCCCAGCGGAGTGTACTCCCGTTTTTCAATTGGTTTTGAAAAATTGCGTTCTCTCTTATTTTCTATTTTTTCAAAATTTTTAGAAGTGCCCGCCATGCCTGGATCCACCCGGACATTGGCGATTTTATGGGGCTTTGCCCCTTTGTCCGTTGTGGGCAGCCCATATGCGATGGGCTTTTCCACACGTGTTTTGGGAACGGCACTTCCTTTCCATAAGTGGTCGTATGTCCCTTTTCGCAAGTTGGTTTCGAAAAGGGAGGCCTTTTTGATCAACTTATGGAAAGTTGAAATCTCATGGAGCGAGAGAAGGGTTTTTAACTCGCTTTTGAAATTATCCAGGATGAGCATTACTGCGCATCCTTCGGATATAGGCTCTCGCACTTGGCCTAAAAGAGACCTCCATCTTATAATGAAGGCATGCACGTCTTCGTTCATGCCTTGCTTTGTATCCCTTAAGGTATTCAGGGTTGGCGTGACTTCCACGTTGTGTGCAAATCTTTGCATGAAGCAGTTCGCTAACTCTTCAAAAGTAGCGAACTGGCTTAAGTCGTAGGAAGCCAGCCATTTGGCAGCTGTGCCCTTAAGGGATAGAGGGAACCAATACACCCATTTCATCGAGTCCTTTTTCTTCTTATGGGCTCGACGTGAGAAAAGCTGCAAGTGAGACCTAGGGTCTCCCATGCCATCATACCGATGGAAGTTCGGTATTTCATCGTCACTGTCTGTTTCATAATCCATAGGAAGGAAATCAGACAGGGCGTAGCTTCTTTTCTCTTTATTTTGCCCTTTCAGCAGTTGCTGTAGGGCTTTACGGTCCTTTTGTGTGAAGGACTCGTGGTATTGGTTGCCTTCCATTACGGAGGCTTCTTTTTGCTTGCGAGGTTTTTCAATTTTCTTTTTAGGCCTTTGTTCACCGTTTGATGAACACGAATCGCCTACTTCAGCCTCTTGGCTGAGAGCATCGATTTTGGCCTCAAATTCCCTTCTCAAGTCCTCGATTTCATCTAGTTTTATTTTGTTTTTGAAAATCCTCCTAGAGTGAGAACTTGATGCGCATGAGCCTTGGCTCGACACTTCACTTGGATTGGATTTTGACATGCTTTTCAAGCTTTTTCAAAATTTCCTAAGTAAAAGCAAAGAAAACAAGTTAAAACGACACCTTTATAAAATTTTCGCAAGACTCCTACAAGTAAACTCGATTTTTGAAAAGGCTCACGTCCCACCGGGCGTGCCAATCTCTGTAGACGCGCGAAAATCCCCGCCTCTTCGCCCCTTTCGTGGCTTGGAGTGGATCTTATCGTGCGTCTAAGGCCTATGTATACAAACAGGGCGTGCCAGCTGGGGGGGCAGTGGTGGTGGAGTGGGAGAAGGAAGGTGGCGGAGCAGGTGGCGGCTGGTGGAGGAGCTGGAGCTGCTGGGAAGACGGATGAGAGATGGGAGAATGAGAGGGCCCGGCTGGGTGGTGGAGTGGTTCCCACTTGGAAAACCCGCCCACAATGAGGGGGGTTTAAATAGGGGATGGGTAGGTCGGTTAGGGCTGGGTTGTGGGTAGTGGTTAGGTGGTTTAGGTAGGGTAGTATGTAGATAAGGTGGGCTGGATGGGGTTGGGACAAATATTTTAAAACTAGGGGTTTGGGAAAATCGTGGGCTAAGGGTGGTTTAGGGGTTTAGGGCTAGGTTAGGTGGTTGGGTTTTAGGGTGAGGTTTAGTGAGCTAGGTTAGGTGGTTTAGGCTAGGTTTAGGCTAGGATTAGGGAAATTAATCTAGGTTTAGGGAAGGATTAGGGGAGTGGGTTAGGTGATTAGGTCGGGATTAGGCCGGGATTAGGGAAGTGGGTTAGGTGATTAGGTTCAGATTAGGGGTGGATTAGGGGTTTAGGCTAGGTTTAGGCATTTTTGGCTAGGTTTAGGTGAAGGAGCTCCCTTAGCATGGCCCATAGACCTTGATCACCCCATGTTGGTGCAGCCCTAGGTTAGGTTTTAGCTAATTACAAGCTTAAACCCACTCAATTAGGCTAAACCACAAGATTAAACCCAAACTTGACACACAAGTCAAGCTTAATACAACACTCTTGATATTTTTCACCCCCACTCTCTCTCATGCCCAATATCCCACGTGAATTTCAAGTGGGCCCCACCTCCATTTATGAGAAGGTGATGTGGGCCATGGATATGGATATTGGATTGGATCTCTGGATCCAAATCCAAATCCAAGTCCACATATGGGTTTGGATTGGAATCTGGATATATATGGTCCAGATCCAATCCAAACTGAACTCTGACTCCTTCGAGCTGGGTTCGAGACGGACGATTCGTGCGGGGCCTGACAGCATCAGTACTTCGTCTGCGTTGGGTCTTCGCCAACATAGTCGTCCGCCTCCGTTTCTGCCTTCCGGAGATGACTTCAAATGCTTTTTTTGATAAGAACAGGGTCTTGGACGTTCGAGATCCTGGGATGTGAATCAGATGCAAGAGTTGCTGTGCCGGGCTTGACAGGTGCTCCGGTTCCGGGCTCTTCTTGGCTCTCTTGGTCCTGTCTTGATCGGGCCAAGCCACTTTGGGGTTTCAAAACATGTTTTAAAAGGGTTTTCAAAAGCTATATTATATGTTTTTGAAAGATAAAGTTTAAAACACATATACAGGGTTTGTTTGGAAGGCACCTGGGTTTCCAAACTCAAAAATGGCCCTTTGGGGCTGCTTGTATAAAACCAGATTTGTTTAAGAAATTTGTGGGATTTCGGGGTGTTTACAGAGGTGAGCTAGCTTAGGGCTAGGTTTACGAACCACCCCTTGGCACTGGTCCATTGCCTTAGTTGCAGCCATGTCAAAGTTGGTGCAGCCCTAGGTCAAGTGTAGGTGCATACAAGCTTGAACCCACACTCTTGGTTAAACCCACAAGGCTAACCCACTTTTGACTAAAAGTCAAGCCTACCAACTTTCTTACTCATACTTTATGGCCCCCTTTCTCTCTCTACCGAAGCCTTCCAAGACATTTCACGTGAAATATTGTGGGGCCCTCACCCCCATTTATGAGGAGGTGAAGTGGGCCATGGATACAGATATTGAATTTGGATCTTGGGATCCAAATCCAAATCCAAATACATGTTGGGTTGGGATCTGGATATATATGATCCAGATTTGACCCAAATCTGATTTTTTGATTCCTTCATGGCGTTTCGAAACGGACGATTTGTGCGGGGCCTGACTTCATCAATACTCCGTCTTGCGTTGGGTCTTCGCCAACATTGTCGTCCGATCTTCTTCTCACCTTCAGGAGTTCATTTTGATCATTTTTCTGATATTTGAGGCTTGGATGTCTGAGAATTTGGAGATGCTTTTGACATGAGAGTTGATATGCCGGGCTTGAAGTATGCTTCAGATTCAGGCTCTCCTTTGCCTTTTCGATCTGCTTTTGTCAAGCCAAGAGTCTTTTGGGGTTTCAAAATACGGTTTATAGTCTAAAAGCTATACGTATAAATTTGCAAATATGTATAGGGTTGTCTGGAAGGCTCCTGGGTTTCAAGACTCAAAATAGCCCTTTGGGGCTGCTTTTATAAAACCAGGCATATTTGAGAAAATCGTGGGATTTTGGGGTGTTTACAGATGCCCCTCTTTTGCATTATCCAAATAGATTTGGATAATGGCAAAGACGACAACACCCCTTTTAATGTCTCCCTAGATCTATCCACAAAAATATGGGATCATCTCCAATTTTGAGCAAAATCTCTCTTTTAAAACCTGGTATGAGGGGATATCACACCAAAGGAGACTTTTCTATGGTTTTCTGGTCCTAAACGAGGATCATGTTATGCAAGTGTTCATGCGTGGATATGCACATGCATGACATGGATGAGACGCCAACCAGGGCGACCTCCTAGAGACCAGATGGTATGGTCGAACTCTTGAGACTTACGAAGACCTGCTGCTCCAAGTGAGAGGGCCCTATGTTGCTCGATGTTCGATTTGTAAAATCTATTTACAATAGGGAAACTGCTTTTAGCCTCGGTCCTAAGGATCTCGAGTTCTTCGCGTTTGCCTTTGCTTGAGCCTTGACACTCGTTAATCTAGCAGAGGTTTTATAAGAAAACAAGCTATATTTCAAAATTCCTATGCCTTACTCAAAACGTCGAATTCTCAAACAAAATGAAATTCAAGTAAGTAAATTCTATTTTTACTTTAGGATTCCTCGAAATGAACCATGTTTTACTTGGGATAAGTCGTAGGGGTGGGAAAGAGATACCACGGTCCCTTCTGAAGCGTCCCGTGGTTTGAGGCATAGAAGGCGAAAAACTGTTCTTTTTGAGTTTTTTGGCCTTTTCTTCCTTTTTTTTCATAGAGGGTCTCCCTTTGGGAGTATTTTTTCTTTAATCCCTCTTTTCCATAAAAGAATCAAATTTTGCTTTTGACTCAAGTTTCTTTCTTTGGGAAAGAGATTTTGGCGGGGATTTCCCTTTGTTTTTGGCCATATTTTCCTTTTGGAAGGAGAAGAGAAGAGGGGAGGACTTATCCCAAGGTCATACTCGATCCATTCCAGATCAGCCTATTTAGAAATAGCACGTACTACTTGGAAGTATCTTGTTATATTGAACTAGGCCTTTCTTTGTAAGGAGAAGGATTTTGAAATGTAACCACGTATTTGGAAAGCTCCACTCTTTCACAAGTGCGAATTCTCTCGCTAAGGGTCACACAATTCACCTTTGAACCTTACTTTCGAGGTTTCAAAGCAGCTATCCCTAAGAATTTTCGAAAACAGGAATTTAACCCAAACCCTACACATAATACTTCTTTAAGTATTGAATATTGATAGGATCTGCTAAATTCCTACCTTCTACATCGATCAACCAGTATGAGTTATTCGTGGTGGTTGCACGCACAACATAGGGTCCATCCCACTTGGGGCGCCACTTTCCAAGTGGATGTGGGCCACGATAGTGGATGATTTTCAAAACCAGATCTCCCACTTCAAAGTGCCGAGGTTTCATATATTTGTCGTAGTGTCGGGCGATCCTTTGCCGGTATGCATGAGCATGATCCATAGCAAGGAGTCACCTCTCATCTAACAAATTTAGTTCGGCCATCCTAGCATGCTGAAGCGTCTCTAGGGGGAGGTCGAGTGCAATGGATGTATGAAATGAATGCAGTCGTGTATGAATGGGGAGAATGGCGTTTGTGCCAAACACCAACTCAAATGGCGTGGCATTCGTGGGAGTCCGGATGGAAGTCCTATAAGCCCATAAGGCTTCCATCTTCTCATGCCACATCCTACCCTTTTCTAAAGTCTTCTCAATTATGCTAATGAGAGTCTTATTCGTGGCTTCGGCTTGGACGTTGCCTTGAGGGTAGTAGGGCAAGGAGAAGTGGTGAGTTATGCTATAGGTGTTGCACAACTTGACCATCCGCTCGTTTTTGAATGGAGTGCCATTATCGGACACAAGGTCTCTTAGAACTCCAAATCAAGCCAAGATATTCCTCCTAATGAAAGCCACCACATGTTGCCCCTGCACGTTGGTCAGGGAGATGGCTTCGACCCACTTGGAGAAGTACTCAGTGGCTGCTAAAATGAACCTATGCCCATTCGATGCCTTTGGAAATATTGGGCCTACAATATCAAACGCCCACATGGTAAATGGCCAGGGGCTGACCACGGAATGCAATGAAGATGAGGGGATATGAATGGCGTGCCCATGCACTTGACGTGGATGACACTTCCTAACATGATCATGACAATTCTTTTTCAGGTTGGACCAAAAATAGCCGCTCTAAGTATTTTCATCGCCATCATGTTGGCATTGACATGACCTCCACATTCTCCATCATGGAATTCATGCATAACAGTCCTAGCCTCCTCTAGGTCGACACACCTTAGTAAGATGCTAGTAAAACTTTTTTTATACAAAACCCCACCCAAAATCGTATATCGGGTAGAAATTTTCCAAATGAATGCCTTATCCTTGGATGTGGCATTTTTAGTGAATGCCCCATTTCCTAAAAAACATTTGATGTCATAGAACCAAGGTTTTTCAACAGAATCTGGATTATTTTGGCAAATTTCCAAATCGTGTGTGGATGGAATGGGCGCATGCCATATTTCTAAGGATCCGTTCCCAAAGTGGGATCGACCTTTAGGGCTGAACCCAAGGAGGAGAGGGCGTCGGTAATGCCATTATCCTCTCTTCCTACGTGTGTGAGTGTACACGATTGGAATGGCTCAATCAATCGAGCGGCCAACTCGTGATATGGAAGAAGCTTTTCGTTTCTAACTTGCCAAATTTTTAAAACTTGGTTTATAACGAGGAGTGAATCTCTAAAGACCTCAATGCATGCTACCCCTAGAGTTTTTGAAATTTTTAAGCCTTGTATGAGTGCTTCATTTTCAGCTATGTTGTTGGAACATTCGAAATCTAGGCAAATTGCTATGGGGATCTCCTCCTTTTCAGGGGATATGAGGATGACCCCGGTACCAGCCCCTCGTTGGTTTCATGCCCCATCGAAGTGCATCTTCCACACTTGGTTTTCGAAAGAGTTTGCCAAAATGTGGTTTTGAAATTGGTTTTGCAATATGCCTTCATCAGGCATTTCATTAAGTGTGGGATATGCGTCCTCTAGGGGGAACTCAACCACGTAGTCAGCTAGGGCTTGCCCCTTAATGGAGATCTGATGATGGTATTTCAGGTCATACTCCATTAGAAGGAGTTGCCATTTGCCCAATCTACCAGTGAGAATGGGTTTTTCAAACAAGCTTGGACACTATCTAGATCTCATGATCTAGGAAATAGTGTCGAAATTTCTGGCAGGCCCAAACTATGGCCAAGCATGTCTTCTCCATGGCTTGATAATTCCTTTCATAAGCCAAGAGAGTTTTCAAAATATAATAGATGGCATGCTCCTTGTAAATACTTATAATATATATGGGCCCGAAGGTCGCCAACGTGTGCGTGGGTGTTGTGTATATATATAAAGACAACTCACACGACTTGCAATGTAAAACCCAAATAGAATTGCAATATGGCCCTTACTAGGGTCTTGGGAGTAAGAGCGAAAGCTCAATGTGTGTGACTATAAAATTGAAATACCACGCGCACGACTTGAATGAAACACCCAAATAAAATTACAATATGACCCTTACTAGGGTCTTGGGAGTAAGAGCGAAAGCTCAATGTGTGTGTGAGTGTAAAATTGAAATACCACGCACACGACTTAAATTAAAACCCACGCAGCTGAATATATATAAGTATAACTATATCTTAGGGGTTGTCAAGGCCCGTGTGTGTGCCAAAATAGTGTGCAGCTAAGAGCGGAAAGGCTCAAGTGCACATGTGTGTTGGTGTGTCAAAACCACATTATTACAATCGGGGGGAGACAATGCTCCATTATTACAACCCCGTATCAAATTTAAATGAACGTAAACAAGTTCATATAATGGACCGAGTTAGGCACTTACGTGTAGCTGGTCCATGTTCAACTTTGTAAACACCCCAAAATCCCACGATTTTCTCAAATATGCCTGGTTTCACAAAAGCAGCCCTAAAGGGCTATTTTGAGTCTGGAAACCCAAGAGCCTTTTAGACAACCCTGTACATACTTTGAACCTGTATATATGTTTTAAAACTCTATACACATAGTTTTAAAATCTTAAAAAGGTGTTTTGAAACCCCAAAAGCAGCTTGGCCTGATGAAAGTAGGACCGAAAAGGCAAAAGAGAGCCAGGACCCGGAGCATACTTCAAGCCCGACACATCAACTCTCATATCAAAATCATCCCTAGATTCTCGGACATCCAAGCCCCAGATATGAGAAATTTGCTCAAAATGAACTCCGAAAGGTGAGAAGAAGAGCGGACGACAATGTTGGCGAAGACCCAACGCAAGACGGGGTACTGATGAAGTCAAGCCCCGCACAAACCGTCTGTTTCAAAACACCATGAAGTAATCAAAAAAATCAGATTTGGGTCGGATCTGGACCATATATATCCAGATCCAAACCCAACATGTATTTGGATTTGGATCCCAAGATTCCAAATCCAATATCTACATCCATGGCCCACATCACCTTCTCATAAATGAAGGTGGGGCCCATAATTATTTCGCGTGAAAAGCTTGGGTAGAGAGAGAAAAAGGGGTGATAAAGTATGAGTGAGAAAGTTGGTAGGCTTGACTTTTGGTCAAGGGTGGGTTAACCTTGTGGGTTTAGCCTAGAGTGTGGGTTTAAGCTTGTATGCACCTACACCTAACCTGGGGCTGCACCAACTTGGACATGGCAACTAGGTCAACGGACCGGCGCCAAGGGGAGGTTCCTAAAACCTAGCCCTAACCTAGCTCACCTCACCTAGCCACTTTCCCTAAAACCTAACCCAAACCTAGCCCAAAACCGCCCCAAGCTCACCTAGCTCACCTCACCTAGCTAGACCACCTAGACCCTAACCAACTAAGCCTAAACCCACCTTAGTGTACCTAATTAAACCCCTAACCACTAAGTCCCAGCCCACCTAACCGACCTACCCTAAACCACTAACCAACCCCGCCCCCTAACCGACCTACCCCAAACCATGTCCCATGCCCACCTTATTACAAATGTCTGGCCCATACCCCCCCTAACCGACCCAGCCCATTCCCAGCCTATAAAACCCCCCTTTCCTTGCGGGTTACACTCTCTCTCCTCCACTCTCACCCCCACTCCCTCCAAGCTCCAAGGACCTGTCATTCCACCGCCACTCCTTCCACCCGGCCACAACCTCTCCACTTCAACCGACTCCACCATCTTCCATCTTCGGCGAGGAGCTCCACCACCCGACTGCCATTCTTCTTCCACTTCCATCCGGCCACCACACTCCACCACCACCAGCACTGCCTCCTTCACGGTTAGTACCCCACCTCAACCTTATCTAACCTTCATCTTCTCTTCACCCCCTTCTTCCCAACTGCACAACCCATCCATCCCCTCTTCCTTACACCCGGCCGACCTGCACCTTACCCCACTACCTTCCCTCAACACCACCCACCCTAAATCCTAGCTGAACCTCCTCCCTTAATCCCCCTTTCTCCTAGCCAAACACCACACCAACCTAGCCCATCCACCTGCCACTTCAACCCCCGGCCAACACCCCTACCTGCCGCGCCTTCCACTCGGCCAACATCAAGACGCCACTTGGCCCGCACCCCTACATGTCGCCCACATCCACCTAAGGAGCTCCACCCTTCGGCTGCCCAAGGCTACTCACGAGGCTAAAGCCAAGCAAGTTGAACACGGACCAGCTACATGTAAGTGCCTAACTCGGTCCATTATATGAACTTGCTTACGTTCAATTAAATTTGATACGGGGTTGTAATAATGGAGCATTGTCTCCCCCCCATTGTAATAATGTGGTTTTGACACACCAACACACACGTCCTCTTGAGCTTTTCCACTCTTAGCTGCACACCATTTTGGCACACACACAGGCCTTGACAGCCCCTAAGATATAGTTATACTTATATATATTCAGCTGCGTAGGTTTTAATTTAAGTCGTGTGCGTGGTATTTCAATTTTACACTCACACACATTGAGCTTTCGCTCTTACTCCCAAGACCCTAGTAAGGGCCATATTGCAATTTTATTTGGGTGTTTCATTCAAGTCGTGTGCGTGGTATTTCAATTTTACACTCACACACACATTGAGCTTTCGCTCTTACTCCCAAGAAACTAGTAAGGGCCATATTGCAATTTTATTTGGGTGTTTCATTCAAGTCGTGTGCGTGGTATTTCAATTTTACACTCACACACACATTGAGCTTTTGCTCTTACTCCCAAGACCCTAGTAAGGGACATATTGAAATTTTATTTGGGTGTTTCATTCAAGTTGTGTGCGTGGTATTTCAATTTTACACTCACACACATTGACCTTTCGCTCTTACTCCCAAGACCCTAGTAAGGGCCATATTGCAATTCTATTTGGGTTTTACATTGCAAGTCGTGTGAGTTGTCTTTACATATATACACAACACCCGCGCACACGTTGGTGACCTTCGGGCCCATATATATTGTAAGTATTTCCTTTCCGCTATGTCTTTAAGATTTGAGTTTTAAGGTTCAACTGTGTGAGTAGTCTTTCCATATATACATGACACACACTTGCACAATTGAGCCTTTCCGCTCTTAAGATATAACCATATTTCCCTTTTGCAATTTACATTACGTCATTTCCCTTAAGCATTGTCTTTCAATTCGAGTTTTCCCTTTGGAGTTGTGTGAGTTTGCATTGCATATTCGCCATACCACGAGGTAGGATGCTTATTGCATCAAAGAAAGCCCCACACTCCCTTGCAAAAATCACCCAACTTAGGTCACTTGCACACACACCTAGTTGGCCCTAAAAAGCATAAAAGAGAAAGACATAGGCATGTGCAAATCCCACGTGAAATAAAACTTATAATCATACAAACAAAGCCCAAACACTTCGGGTATTTTCAAAGAGGTTAGTTGATTCAAAACGACTTTGCCAAGCGTATAGACTGACCCTTGCGCATCGGTGCAAGAAGGTCTGTGATGAAAAGAGCTCACTTGCTCACAGTCGCCCCGATAAAGTCAGATTTCAAATACTTTCTTCGGTAGCTTGAGTAAGCTAGTTGTTACGCCCTTGTTATAAAAATGACTTAGACACACGAAAAGGTTCACTTCGGGCCTAAGAACCGGAAGTGAGAATTTTCCGTGTCTACAAACTTGCTTGGCTTTAGCCTCGTGAGTCGCCTTGGGTAGTCGGAGGGGAGCTCCTTAGGTGGATGTGGGCGACATGTAGGGGTGTTGGACGAGTGGCGTCTTGATGCTGGCCGAGTGGAAGGTGCAGCAGGAGGGGTGCTGGTCGGGGGGTGAAGTGGCAGGTGGATGGGCTAGGTTGGTGTGGTGTTTGGCTGGGAAGAAGGGGGATTAAGGGAGGAGGTTCAGTTAGGAGCTAGGGTAGGTGGTGTTGAGGGAAGGTAGTGGGATATGGTGCAGGTCGGCCGGGTGTAAGGAAGAGGGGATGGATGGGCTGAGTGGCGGATGGATGGGCATGGGCAGCTGGGAAAGAAGGAGGTGAAGGGTTAGATGGGGTTAAGGTGGGGTACTAACCATGCATGGAGGTGGTGCTAGTGGATGGAAGTGGTGGCCGGATAGTGGTGGAAGAAGGGTGACAGCCGAAGGGTGGAGCTCCTCGCCGAAGATGGAAGGTGGTGGATTCGGTTGAAGTGGAGAGGTGGTAGCAGGGTGATGGAGTGGCGGTGGAATGGCAGGTGGATGGAAGTGTTGGAGCTTGGCGGGAGTGGGGGGGTGAGAGTGGAAGAGAGAGAGTGGAACCCGCAAGGAAAGGGGGGTTTATAGGCTGGGAATGGGCTGGGTCGGTTAGGGGGGCATGGGCCAGATATTTGTAATAAGGTGGGCATGGGACATGGTTTGGGGTAGGTCGGTTAGGGGGGGCTGGTTAGTGGTTTAGGGTAGGTCGGTTAGGTGGGCTGGGACTTAGTGGTTAGGGGTTTAATTAGGTGCACTAAGGTGGGTTTAGGCTTAGTTGGTTAGGGTCTAGGTGGTCTAGCTAGGTGAGGTGAGCTAGGTGAGGTCGGCTAGGTGAGGTTGGGGCGGTTTTGGGTGAGGATGGCTAGGTTTGGGTTAGGTTTTAGGGAAAGTGGCTAGGTGAGGTGGGCTAGCTTAGGGCTAGGTTTTAGGAACCTCCCCTTGGCGCCGGTCCATTGACCCAGTTGCAGCCATATCCAAGTTGGTGCAGCCCCAAGTTAGGTGTAAGTGCATACAAGCTTAAACCCACACTCTAGGCTAAACCTACAAGGTTAACCCACCCTTGACCAAAATTCAAGCCTACCAACTTTTTCACTCATACTTTATCACCCCTTTTTCTCTCTCTACCCAATCTTTTCATGTAAAATATTTGTGGGCCCCACCTCCATTTATGAGAAGGTGATGTGGGCCAGGGATGTAGATATTGGATTTGGATCTTGGGATCCAAATCCAAATCCAAATCCAAAATACATGTTGGGTTTGGATCTGGATATATATGGTCCAAATCCGACCCAAATCTGATTTTTTGATTCCTTCATATCCATTCGAAACGGACGGTTTGTGCAGGGCCTGACTTCATCAGTACTCTGTCTTGCGTTGGGTCTTCGCCAACATTGTCATCCGCTCTTCTTCTCACCTTCCGGAGTTCATTTTGAGCAAATTTCTCATATCTGGGGCTTGGATGTCTGAGAATCTGGGGATGATTTTGATGTGAGAGTTGATGTACCGGGCTTGAAGTATGCTCCGGGTCTGGGCTCTCTTTTGCCTTTTCGGTCCTACTTTCATCAAGCCAAGCTGCTTTTAGGGTTTCAAAACACCTTTTTAAGGTTTTAAAACTGTGTATAGAGTTTTAAAACATATACAGGTTCAAAGTATGTATAGGGTTGTCTGGAAGGCTCCTGGGTTTCCAGACTCAAAATAGTCCTTTGGGGCTGCTTTTGTAAAACCAGGCATATTTGAGAAAAATCATGGGATTTTGGGGTGTTTACAGCCACATGAAGTGGAAGGATGTTGTGCCCTCCTCCCCCATCGACTAGGCACCTATCCAGAGAGTGGTTATTTAGAACCACCTCAATATGTAGGGCCTGGTTATGGGACTCGTAGGGTCTTTCTACATCATATTCCGAGAATACGATGGGCGTTTTCGCTCCTATGGAGGCCACTTGTTTAGAAAAGGATTCTAGGGTTATGTTCTAACTAACCTTTGCTCTTTCTAGAATTTTCTCTAACATGAGTATATGCCTAGGCGAAGTTTGTATTAGCTCTAGGATGGACTTGTTGATATGAATTTTTGAAAGATGGTTTTCGAAATCATATAATTTTAACACGACATTTCCCTTGTTCGTTTTCGACGGAACTCTAGGAATACATGCTTTTGAGGGCCAGGCATACTGACCACCTTTTTAGCACTTTGCAGATGTGGGGGTTGATAGATCCTCTTGGATCTTGTCACCTCCCCCATGATCAACCTAGGGTTCGCACCTAACATGGCTCTAATCGAAAGATTTGGAGCACCTTGAATTTTTAAAACTGGCCTAACCGGGGACGGAACTCTTGGTGTTCCCCGGATGACTACTTAGGTGGGTTTTTTGTGAAGTATGAGAGTAGATGCACAAGTAGACAAACTAGACTCATATGCATGTGCTAGACTCTTCGAAATTATAAGAGAACATACATCTTTTCCCTTTCCACTGGTACTTGCGTGCTTAAGGAAGGGTTTTTTGAAGATAGCTTGGGCAGGCTCAGGTTCCTCAACAACCTGGAGCCGGTCTTCTGCTATCAAGTTCTCGATTTTATTTAACAGGGAGAAACACCGCTTTGTATCATGGCCTTTGAGTCGATGATACTTGCAAAATCGGTTTAAAAATCCCCCTTTTGAAGTGACTCCCTCGAGAATCTCGGAGAGTTCGATCATTCCTTGGGCAAGTAGGAGGTCTAGGACCTCCGACACTGGTTGCCCTAATGGAGTATACTCCCGTCTTTCAAAGGGTTTTTGAAAACTTTTCTCCCTTTTATTTTCTAGTTTTTCAAAATTTTTTGAAGCACTTGCCGGGCTTGGATCCATCCAGACATTGGCGATTTTGTGGGGTTTTGCCCCTTTATCCGCGGTGGGTAGCCCATAAGTGTTGGGCTTCTCCAAGCGAGTTTTTGAAACCACGCTTCCTTTCCACAGATGATCATAAATCCCTTTCTTCAAATTTGTTTCGAAAAGAGATGCTTTTTTTATCAACTGAAGGAAAGTTGAGATTTCGTGAAGCGAGAGAAGGGTTTTTAACTTGTTTTTAAAATTATCCAGGATCAGCATGACTGCACATCCTTCAGATATTGACTCTCACACTTATCCTAGGAGAGACCTCCAACGAACGATGAACGTATGTACGTCTTCGTTCACACCTTATTTTGTATCCCTCAAGGTGTTTAAAGTTAGCGTGACTTCTACGTTATGCGAGAATCTCTGCATAAAGCAGTTCGCTAACTCTTCAAAAGTTGCGAACTGGCTAAGGTCGTAGGAAGCCAATCATTTGGTAGCTGTGCCTTTGAGGGATAAAGGGAACCAATACACCCATTTCATCGAGTCCTTCTTTTTCTTGTGGGCTCGACAAGAGAAAAGTTGCAAGTGAGACCTAGGGTCTCCCATGCCGTCATACCGATGGAAGTTCAGTATTTCATCGTCACTGTTTGTTTCATAGTCTACAGGAAAGAAATCAGACAGGGCGTAACTCCTTTTCTCTTTATTTTGCCCTCTCAGCAGCTGTTGTAGGGCTTTATGGTCCTTGTGTGTGAATGACTCATGGTATTGGTTGCATTCCATTACAGAAGTCTTTTTATGTTTGCGAGGTTTTTCAAACTTTTTCTTGGCCTTTGGTTCGCCATTTGACGAACATGAGTCAGCTGCTTCAGCCTCTTGGCTAAGAGAAGTGATTTTGGCCTCAAAATCCTTTGTCAAGTCCTCAATCTCTTCTAGTTTGTTTTGTTTTTTCGAAAACCTCCTAGAATGAGAACTTGATGCGCATGAGCCGTGGCTAGACACTTCTTGGGAGCCTGGACTCGACATGCTTCAAATGCTTTAAAAAATCCTAAGTATGAAATGCAACAAACAAAATGTTAAAAACACTTTCTTAAAAAAAAAAATTCGTGAGGTTTCTTTACATGACTTGACTTTGCATTAGGCCCAGGTCCCACCGGGCGTGCCAAATCTGTAGACACGAAAAATTCTCACTTCCGGTTCTTAGGCCCGAGGTGAACCTTTTCGTATGTCTAAGTCATTTTTCATAAAAAGGGGACGTGCCAGCTAGCTTACTCAAGCTAGCGAAGTAAGTTTTGAAAATCTGACTCGCTTGGGGCGACTGTGAGCAAGTGAGCTCTTTTCATCGCAGACCTTCTTGCACCGATGCGCAAGGGTCAGTCTGTACGCTTGGCACAGTCATTTTTAAACAAGTAACCTCTTTGAAAATACACAAAGTGTTTGATTGGGTTTTGTTTGTATGATTGTAAATTTTACTTCACGTGGGATTTGCACGTGCCTATGTCTTTCAATTTTATGCTATTTAGGCCAACTAGGTGTGTGCGCAAGTGACCTAAGTTGGGCAATTTTTGCACGGAAGTATGGGGTTTGCTTTGATGCAATATGCGTCCTAACTCGTGGTATGGAAAATATGCAATGCAAACTCACACAACTCCAAGGGAAAACCTGAAATTGAAAGACAATGCTTAAGGGAAATTGCGTAAGTTAAATTGCAAAAGAGAAATTGCAAAAGTGAAATATGGCTATATCTTAAGAGCGGAAAGGCTCAATTGTGTAAGTGTGTGTCGTGTATATATGGAAAGACTACTCACACAGCTGAACCTTAAAACCCAAATCTTAAAGACATAGCAGAAGGGAAATACAACTATATATATATGGGCCCGAAGGTCGCCAACGTGTGCGTGGGTGTTGTATATATATGTAAAGACAACTCACACAGCTTGTAATGTAAAACCCAAATAGAATTGCAATATGGCCCTTATTAGGGTCTTGGGAGTAAGAGCGAAAGCTTAATGTGTGTGAGTGTAGAATTGAAAGACCACACACACAACTTGAATGAAAACCCCAAATTAAATTGCGATATGGCCCTTATTAGGGTCTTGGGAGTAAGAGCGAAAGCTCAATGTGTGTGAGTGTGGAATTGAAAGACAACACCCACGACTTAAATGAAAACCCACGCAGCTGAACTTATATAAATACAATTATATCTTAGGGGCTGTCAAGGCCCGTGTGTGTGCAAAAAGGTGTGCAGCTAAGAGCGGAAAGGCTCAAGTGCACATGGGTGCTTGTGTGTCAAACCACGTTATTACATCTTGGGGGGAGACTACACTCCATTATTACAACCCCATGTCAAAATTTAATTGAATTATAAAGCTAGTTCATATAATGGACCGAGTTTAGGCACTTACATGTAGCTAGTCCGTGTTCAACTTGCGTGGACTTGGCCTTAATGAGTCACCTTGGGTAGCCAAGGGGAGTCCCTTAGGTAGATGGTTGCGGCAGGTAGGAGTGTTTGCCGGCTGGTGTTGAGGCGTGGTAGAGAAGGTAGGTTGGGCTAAGGCGTGTTACTAGGAGTTGGGATGGGTTTTGGGGACAGGTAGGTCTCAGCTGGAAGTGGAGGAGGTGTTGGAGAATGGTGAAGGGATGCTGGAAAGGGGCGACTAAGGGTAGCAGGTGGACAGGCAGGCGTGGGGTGGTGCTCGGCTGGGAAGAAGGGAGATGCTGGCTGGGCGAAAGGGAGAAGGGGATGGGAGTGGTGGCAAGTGGATGTGCAGGCGTTGAGTGATGCTCGGCTAGGAAGAAGAGGGTGAGGAGAGGAGTCCCGGGAGGTGAAAGGGGAGGTGGTACTAACCGGGAAGGATGGAGCTGTTGGTGGTGTTGGAGTGGTCGGCTGGAAGAGGATGGAAGGAGTGGCAGCTGGGAAGGAGGCGGTAGGTGGGTGGAAGGTGGCCGGGTGGAGCTCCTCGTCGAAGGTGGAAGGGTGGCCGGTTGATGAAGAGAGGTGCTGGCCAGGTCCTGAGGGTGAAGGGATGGATGAAGAGGAGCCAAGAGAGGGAATCCGGATGAAGGAGGGGGTTTATATAGGCTAGCTAGGGGTTGGTGGCTGGGAGCTTAGGTCGGTTGATGGGCCAGATATTTGTTTTGGTGGGCTAAAAAATGGTGGGCTAGATCTTTTCATTTAGGTGGGCTGGGACATAGTGGTTAGGGACTTAGTTAGGTTAGTTTAGGCTTAGTTGGTTAGGGTCTAGGTGGTCTAGCTAGGTGAGGTCGGCTAGGTGAGGTTGGGGCAGTTTTGGGTGAGAAGGGTTAGGTTTAGGTCAGGTTTGGGTTAGGTTTTAGGGGAAATGGCTAGGTGAGGTGAGCTAGCTTAGGGCTAGGTTTAGGAACCACCCCTTGGCACCGGTCCATTGCCTTAGTTGCAGCCATGTCCAAGTTGGTGCAGCCCTAGGTCAAGTGTAGGTGCATACAAGCTTGAACCCACACTCTTGGTTAAACCCACAAGGCTAACCCACTTTTGACTAAAAGTCAAGCCTACCAATTTTCTCACTCATACTTTATGGCCCTCTTTCTCTCTCTACCCAAGCCTTCCAAGACATTTCACGTGAAATATTGTGGGCCCCTCACCCCCATTCATGACAAGGTGAAGTGGGCCATGGATACAGATATTGGATTTGGATCTTGGGATCCAAATCCAAGTCCAAATACATGTTGGGTTTGGATTTGGATATATATGGTCTAGATCCGACCCAAATCTGAATTTTTGATTCCTTCATGGCGTTTCAAAACGGACGGTTTGTGCGGGGCTTGACTTCATCAATACTCTGTCCTGCGTTGGGTCTTCGCTAACATTGTCGTCCGATCTTCTTCTCACCTTCAGGAGTTCATTTTGATCATTTTTCTGATATTTAGGGCTTGGATGTCTGAGAATTTGGGGATGCTTTTGACATGGGAGTTGATATGCCGGGCTTGAAGTATGCTTCGGGTCCGGGCTCTCCTTTGCCTTTTCGATCTGCTTTTGTCAGGCCAAGAGTCTTTTGGGGTTTCAAAATATTGTTTATAGTCTAAAAGTTATACGTATAGATTTGCAAATATGTACAGGGTTGTCTGGAAGGCTCCTGGGTTTCCAGACTCAAAATAGCCCTTTGGGGCTGCTTTTGTAAAACCAGGCATGTTTGAGAAAATCGTGGGATTTTGGGGTGTTTACACATTGGAAGGTTTTTCCACATCAAGAATTTTATGGAATTCAGGCAGGTCGGAGGCTTGATCATCCTCATGAGCGAGGAGATCTTCCTCCTTGCCTTGATCATTCTCAAGTATTTTTATCTCTAAGGAAGTGTCATGCATAAAAGAAGAAGGTATTTCTAAATCTAATTTTTGTTTTTGTTTTTTATTTTGGAAAAAAAGATTTATGAGTTTTTCAAGTTTTTCTATTTTTTTGGATTTCTCAAAGCAACTATTAGAAGGGAAAACAAGCAAAACTTTCTTTCTCAGATTTTCGATTTTTGCCAATCTTTTTGGGTTTTTGGATTTTTCTAAATTTTTTTGGTCTTTTGAAATATATACTTTTTTTTGTATTTTATTCAAAAAAGGGATTTTCCATTAAACCTGCGAAGAAAGCACTACGAGTTAGAGTCCAAATAAGATGTCTAAACCATAGGTGCAAAAACACCCATCGTGTTCTCGGAAGAGGATATCGAAAGACCCTATGAATCCCACAACCAGGCCCTGCATATCGAGGTGGTATTGAATCACCATTCTCTAGACAGGTGCCTAGTTGATGGGGGAGGAGGTCTCAACATCCTTTCGCTCCATGTGGCGTATCAAATCGGAATCGCCTTGACCTCCGTGAACCCAAGCCCCATCGTGATCACTGGATACGATGGGAATGCGTCTAGACCCTTAGGATCCATAGAATTACCCATAGAAACGGGGGGATAGCTCACATGGGGGTGTTCCATGTCTTAGACATACACCCCCACTACAACCTATTGCTAGGAAGGCCTTGGATACACAGCCTGCGAGCTGTACCATCCACCTTCCATAGGTGTGTCAAAATCCCCTTCGAGGATCAAGTCGTGGTAATTCTAGGTGAGAACCACCCTCAGCTTCAGGGAATACAGAATTTCCCATGCTTGTCGAGTTCTCAAGCCTACAAGGCCAACCTGGGGCAAGTCTTGGTCGAGCCACTCAAGCTCGTCCTTCCAAAGCCTAGTAAGGTTTTATACATCAAGGGGCAACCCAAGGCTCGCCCACTCAAAACCCTAACTATCCTAGGAAAGGCCAAGAGTCGCCTATTTCAAAAACCCCTAGACAAAAGACCATATGAGCATAACATGGACAATAGCAAGTTCCAGAATCATGACTTATACCAAAATTTTTCATAAAACAAAAAATCGTGGAACATGCTATTGAATATGGGATATATGCCATACAAAAGTCTAGGGGCACAAAACCAGGGTCTCCTCGAGCCCATACTGCATAGAGCCAACCCAAGCCGATATGGGATCGGCTATACTCCCAAAATATCACCAGAACCACCACCCATGACCACCTAGGACAAGGGTGCCCTGGAGCTTAGTGAAGCAAAAACCTATGATTTAGACCTCTTATTTAGAGTCTAACTTGTGGCATTTTCCTTTGTAGGTATGATGTAAGATCCCTTCTTAAACCAAAAATCAAAAAATAGAAAAATCTCGAAATTAAAAAACAATTTCAAAAACCTCAAAAACCAAAAACATTAGAAATTTATGCCAAAACCAAAAAAACTATTGTTTGTATAGCTCTAAGTGTCTTTGTTTTACAAAAATCCAAAAAAATCAAAAATTCAGAAATACCCAAAAACAAAATCCTGTATATACCAGCTCCTAGTAAAAGTCTTGAAAAGCCAAGGATTTCGAAAATAAAGTTGTCTTCATAACAAGACCAAAAGCTTCGAAACCTGTTGAAATTCTAAGTCAAAAACCAGGTGTTTTCAAAACTCGAACATCAAGTTCAAATTCCCTAGGATTCAATACTCTCGAGAATGATCAAAGCCCAGAGGAAGATCCAACCTTCGAGCTCCTAGAGTTTCATAAAATTCTCAATTTTGAAAAACCTTCAAATTCAGTAGGAGGGGATTTCATAGAGATTAACCTAGGGAGTGATTCAAAGCCCAAACACATTAAGATAGGTGCATGTTTGCATGAGCATGAAGCATCATCATTCATTGCATTCTTGAAAACCTACATCTATGTGTTTGCATGGATGTATGAAGACATGATGGGTATAGACCCAAGAGTCATAGAGCACTATCTTTCCCTAGATTCGGATTCGAAACCCATAAAGCAAAAGCTTAGAAAGATTCATCCGAACGTGCATGTGCAGGTCAAAGAGGATTTAGAAGATCTGCTAAAAGCCGGTTTTATAAAACCCATTGCGTATTCTGATTGGTTGTCAAATATTGTTGTAGTTCGAAAATCCAATGGGAAAATTCGAATATGCATCGATTTCAGAAACCTGAACAAAGTCACTCCAAAGGATAACTTTCCTTTTACCTAACATTGATTTGATAGTCAATAGTACTGCAAATCATGAAATGTTTTCATTCATGGATGGCTATTCAAGATATAACCAAATCAAATTAGCCCCAAGAGATCAGGCTAAAACTGCTTTCACAACACCCTGGGGCACGTACTACTATACAGTCATGCCCTTTGGTTTGAAAAACACCGACGCCACCTACCAAAGAACTATGACTATGATCTTTCAAGATCAGATTCATGAGCTCGTAGAGGTATATGTGGATGATCTCTTGACTAAATCAAAAACTCGATGCACTCATATTGAATGCTTACAAAAAAATTTTGAAAGGCTTAGGCTTTACAAAGTAAAGCTAAACCCTCAAAAGTGCGAGTTCGGAGTCGAATCTGGTAAGCTCTTAGGCTTTATGGTAAGCCAAAGGGGCATAGAAGTTGACCCCTCTAAGTGTAGAGCCATCATAGACATGACTCCACTCTCCAATCTTACGCAAATCTGTAGCCTCCAAGGTCGCCTCCAATCAATTCGCAGATTCATTTCGAACCTCGCTACAAGATGCGAACCTTAAAACAAACTTTTAAGAAAAGGAGTGAAATTCGTATGGGACGATGATTGCCAAAAAGCTTTCAAAAGACTAAAAGCGTATTTGGTTAATCCTCCTATTTTAAACCCTCCAAAGCAAGGAAAACCTCTTTTACTTTATATTTCTGTGCATGCGAATGCTTTGGGTGCATTGCTAGCTCAATATGAGGATGATACCTATAAAGAATATGCCATCTACTACATTTCAAAAACTCTCTTGGCTTATGAATGAAATTATCAAGCCATGCAGAAGACTTACTTGGCCTTGGTGTGGGCCTGCCAGAAATTTTGACACTACTTCCTAGATCATGAGATCTGGATAGTGTCTAGGCTTGACTCTATCAAGCATCTATTTGAAAAACCTATCCTCATGGGTAGGCTGGGTAAATGGCAGCTCCTCTTGATGGAGTATGACCTGAAATTCCACCATCAAACATCCATCAAGGGCCAAGCCTTGGCCGACTATGTGGGATGTAAACACCCCGAATTTTCCAAAAATCAAAAACTCTCAAAAACACAAAAAACTCGTTTGAGCCAAAATGACAACCTATTTAAAAATGTAAAAACAGGTACAAAAGGCAAAAGGAGAGCCCCAACAAGAAGTTCACTCGAGCCCAGAGTCTTAAAAGCCACCCCCTGTTCAAAAATGGAAGAAAAGAGAGCCCGTTCAGAGAAAAGCCCGACAAAAGGGTAAAAATGTAATTTGGGTCAAAGAAAAAGCGCAAAGCAGCTCCAAAATGCAGAAAAAAGCCCAGTACCTAAGGAAGTTGACAGAAGTCTGAGACACGTCCCATCAGAATGAAGAACGGAATCCGTGCGATAATCTGAGTTCGATATCAACAGGAACCGGCCAGAAACCAAAACGGCGGACCGAAACAAATGCCAAAAAAGTCCTAAAAAGCAGAACACTGGTTGGAAGAAAGACTTGGGGAAGACCTAGGCCAGAGTTGGGCATCCGATGAATCAAAGCCCGCTCGAAACCGACGGTAAAAAGCACAGAAAGGACTAGAAAACCAAGGAGCAGGAGAAAAGTTTGGACTGGATCTGGACCCAAAATATCCAGATCCAGATCCAAATAGTGTTTGGATTGGATCTAAATCTCAAAAATCCAAGATCCGAGATCTGAGATCCAAACCCAAAATAAATATTTGGATTGGATTTGGATCTCAAAATATCTGAGATTCGCGATCAAGATCCAAATAGGGTTTGGATTGGATCTAGATAGCCAAACCCAAATCCAAGACCCAATATCCAAGATCCAATTAAAACCTCTATAAATAGAGGTGAGTGGGCTAGAAAATGGGATGGGTAAACTCTCTAGGGAAGCTCCTCACGTGAAATAAAGGGGGGAAGAGAGAGAAAAGGCCTTATTGGCCAAGGTGAGTTTTGGTTTGAGTTGGGATTGGCCCATGGAGGCAAGGGCTGCACCAACAACTTGGCGTCTCCTTCAAGGTACTTGGGAGCGTTGCATGGTGGAGCTTGGTGGCTTGAGCGGTGGCTTGGAGTGGTGCTGCAACAAGGTAGGTCCCCTAAGCCCTAACCTAACCCACTTCTTCCCCTAATCCTCTAGACCACCCATCCTAGCCAAACCAACCCCTAAAACCACCACTAAAACAGCCAAGTCCTGCCCGATTTTCACCAAGACTCCTACCCTAGACCACCACCTAAACAACCTATCCTAAGACCTAAACCAGTTCGGCCAGGTGCTGGTCGAACTCCACCTTGAACCCCATCAAGTTCGGCCAACCTTGGCCGAACTTCCCTTTGAAACAAAACCCAACTCGAGCCACCTACCTAAGAACCAGCCCAGCCTTTGGCTGGTTTTCCTTTCCCACACACCCAAAACAGCCCAGCCAAAGGTGGTCGGGCTTTCCCTATTTTCACCAAGAAACTTGGCCTGCCTTTTGGCAGGCCACCTAAATCTAAACACGCGGCCAAACCAGGCCATGTGTTACCCTATTTAAACACATACCAGGCCTGCCCTAAAGGCAGGCCATTCAAGCCTAAGACCACGGCCTGCAAGAGCAGGTCGTGTCCTCTTCAAAAGCCCCAAGGCTTGCCATAGTGGCAGGCCATTCACCTACCAAAACTGTGTACTAGCCCCTAAGCTCACCTTGGCCCATCTTAGTTAGCCAGCCCTTAACCTAGTCGTGGTTTGCCTAGGATCAACCCCAACCACACCCTAAAGTCACGCCTTCTAGAGCCACCCTAGCCTAGACAAAACCTAGCTAGGACCACCCCCAAGTCCCCTTTAAACCAAGTTCACTCGAGCCACCTTTGGCTCGAGTCACACAAGCTAAACCCAAGGCCAAAGTGCTAGCTGAATCCAAAGTCTAAACTATACCTAAACCAAGGCCAAATGCTGGCCTAATACCAAGCCTAAACCATACCTAAACCAAGGCCAAATGCTGGCCTAATCCCAAGTCTAAACTTCACTAAAACCCAAGGCCAAATGCTGGCCGAATCCTAAACCTAAACCCTATCACTCGAGCCAAGGAGGCTCGAGTCTTACCTTGCCCAAACCGGCCCCAAGTAGCCCCAAACCCATTATAGCTTGCAGCTCCCGGAACTCCAAGTCTCTCCAAGCTCTCAAGCTCTCCGGCTTCGCTCCCACATGCCACGAATGCCATAAGAAGAGGTGGATTCGCTCCTTGTACAATCCCAAATCAAGAACCTGGAAAAGTGTAAGTCATTTGATATATATCAAGTCACTTTTCCATTCAATTCAATTCGTGATACGGGGTTGTAATAACGGAGCATCGTCTCCCCCTGGAATGTAATAACGGTGCTGGACATACGAGACACACACGTACACTTGAGCCTATCCGCTCGTATCTCGTACACAAGCACCACGTACACAATTGAGCCTTTTCGCTCTTATCATATACATACGTATTTCAATTCAGCTGGGTTGTTACATTAAGTCGTGTGAGTTTGTCTTTCAATTACACACTCGCACCCAAGAAACACCCGAGCGATTGCTCAAACACCTCACACACATTTTGGCCTCAGAAGCCACTAAGATATAGCCATATCTACATATTTTCTGCTGCGTGAGTTTTCCCGGTTTAGCTGTGTACGCATTTCAATTTCGGGTTTTAAATTCAGTCGTGTGTGTTGTCTTTCAATTCATACATACACACATGCCACAATCGAGCCTTTTCGCTTTTATATATATCTATATCTCCCTTCTGCTGCGTTTTACGGTTCAGTTGCATGTGTTGCATTTCAATTTATACACAACACCCATGCACACATTGAGCCTTTCCGCTCTTAAGATATAGATATATTTAAATTTCTGCAATTTACATTCAAGTCGTGTGAGTTGCATTCAATTTGGGTTTTCCCTTCTACTAAGTCTTTAAATTTTGGGTTTTACATTCAAGTTGTGTGAGTCGCATTGCATACTCGCCACACTCGAGCTAGAGTGCATACCTGCATCGAACAAACCTGAACAAATCGTGCAAAAATGCCCAACTTAGGCCACTTTGCATACACTCCACGCCTTAGTGGTTGAAACTGAAAGACTTAGGGTCGCCCAAATCAAAAACTCGCCAAGTGCATGATTTCAAAAGGATTTTCAAACACCTGTTTATTCAAAAATCGATTTTGAGTTTAACTTGTTTCAAATGAAGTCTCTAAGCGTACAGATTGACCCTTGTGCGTCGGTGCAAGAAGGTTTGTGACGAAAAGATCCCGCTTGCCTACAATCGCCTTTCAAAAGTCAGATATTTCAAAACCACTTCGCTAGTTTTAGTAAGCTAGCTGGCACGCCCTAAAAACGAATGTAGATTGCGAAAAGATTCACTCCAGGCCTAAGAACCCGGAGTCGAAGATTTTCCGTGTCTACACATTTGGTACGCTCGGTGGGACCCGGGACTTAAGTAGACTTCAAACAAACAAGTTACACTCAAATTTTTGAAAAAAAGGTGTTTTCCAAAAATTGTGCATACTTAGAAAAATTGCAAAAAATGGAGTGAAAGCCAAAATCCTCGTCGAGTAAATTAAAAGAGGTTTTTAAAACAGCCAAAACATGAGAAGCAATAGCTGATATACAGGCAATTTTTAAAGAAAGAATGGATGTTTTAAGCAAGGAGCTTAAAACCCATAAATCCCATAGCAGCTCTTCTCGGGCGCACAAAGATCGTGAAAAGAAAACCGATCTCAAACTCGATGAAGGATGTGAGGTAAAAGGCCAAAACCCAAAAAGGGGTGAGTCCTCCACTCCCACACTTCCAAAATCCTCGTTGAGTAAATCAAAAGAGGTTTTCAAAACAGCCAAAGAACGAGAAATGCTAGCTGATATATGGGCAACTTTCAAAAAAATGAATGTTTTAAGCATGGAGCTTAAAACCCATAAATTCTATAGCAGCTCTTCTCGGGCGCACAAAGTTTGTGAAAAGAAAACCAAATTCAAAATCGATGAAAGAATTGAGGTAAAAGACCAAACCCAAGAAAGGGGTGAGTCCTCCACTCCCATATTCCCAAAATCCCACAAATCCAAAGGAAATTCGAAAACAGACTGTTCTATTTCAAAAAATCAAAAAAATCTTGAAAACTTTCAAAAAGACAAAAAAATTGAAAAATCAAACTTTGAAATTTCAAAAAATTCAAGTGAAATTCCTAAGTCTAGGCACACACACAGTGGGACATAAAATCCACACCCCACAAAGAAACGAGAGTGAAAAACAGGTAGGTTTCGAAAAGGAACGCCTCGTGAAACCCCGGGGGCTCAAAACAAAGTTACCCGGGAAAACGGCCTGCTCTCACCATGAAAAGGTAGACAAGCCACAAAGAGGTATGCCTGAAACCCATCATTCTCAAAACTCTCTTCTTTATATAGGGTCATCAGATGCATTGGATAACCCCTCTGCACACACAAACCCACGAAATGTGCCTAAGTTAGAAAATTTTCAAGGTGCGCCAAATATCCTGCACCAGCCAAAAGAATTTCAAAAGCAAAAACAAAAAGAAGTTCAAAAAATGGTAGACATGGAGACCCCTAATTCATGCATCGACATCTTAGGAGCTCATAACCCTGCCATAGAAAAACCCCTAAGTTAGTCTTGTACCCTGGAACCAAGATTAGAGCTTTGAAACAAAAAAATCCATCCCTAGGGGCACTACGAGTTGAACCTAGGGAGCAAATCAAAAAATTCGAGGGAGCAGGCTTGTCTTCCCTCGAAGAAAAATTCTCCCAAAAATAGGTTGTATGGAAGCTCAATCCTTCCATCACCCTGCAATATCCAAAGTTCCTCAAGGAACCAAGCATGGCTTTCCTTGAGGACAAAATCTCCCAATTCAGGGTTGTATGGAAGCACAAGTCTTCCATCACCCCAAAATATCCAAAGTCTATCGAGGGATCAAGTACAGTTTCCCTTGAAGACAAAATCATCCCGAAATATCCAAAACTTCTCAAAGGACCAAGCACGATTTACTTTGAGAAACAAAGCTCCCAAACCAGGGTTGCATGGAAGCCCAAGTCTTCCATCACCCCAAAATCCAAAATCCAAAAGGGTATATATCCCTGACATGGACGATTCCATGTTCCAAGGCCATGATTTATACAAAAACTTTTCAAAAAACAAGAAGTCTTGGAACATGATTCTAAATATGGGATATAAACACTACCAGGGCCTGGGAACCCAAAACCAAGGTAGGCTTGAACCTGTCCTACCTCAGGCCAATCGACAAAAGTATGGATTGGGCTATAGCCCACCCATACCCCCAGAGCCGCCACCTAAGACCATCTGGGTCAAGGGTGCCCTGTAGAACCTCTAAAACCCAAAACCCATGTGTTAGACCTATCTGATTAGAGTCTGATTCATGAATGTTTTCTTTGTAGGTTCAATGGAAGATCCCCACTTTTGAAAAATCCAAAAAAATCAAATATCTGCCAAAAACCAAAAAAATTGAAAACCCACAAAATCTCAAAAACATTTGGAAAATTTAAAATTCTAAAAAGAAATTTGTTTTCAAAAGCCTTTTTAGCCATGTACAAAGTGTATTTTCGAAAATTGTAAAAAGCCTTTTCGAAAATTGTATATACTCCCAAAACCAAAATATCCAAAAAGCTGGTCCGGAACACCCTTTTGCCTAGAGCTTTTTCAAAATGAAAAGCTCGAGAATCACCAAAGCAGGGAGGAATAAACACCTCCAAGCTTCCTGAAATTCACAAAATCCTTGACTTGTAGAAAGATTGGGGATTTTTAGAAACAAGCCTAACCCATAGTGTGTGCATAAGCATCATGCATACACTTTGAAATCATTCATATGCATCGAGTCTAGACATCATCCTAGAACTCGAATTCAGGGTTTTGGAAAACCAAAGGGGCGATGAAAGTCGACCCCCTAAGTATCGAGCCTTCATAAGCAGGTCTCCATACGAATCAAATCCAACACCTTCAAGGCAAATTTCAAAAGAAATGAGAATCTCGAAAAAGGGTTTTGGAAACCCAGGAGCCTTCCAAACAAACCCTGTATATATGTTTTAAACTTTATCTTTCAAAAACATATAATCTAGCTTTTGAAAACCCTTTTAAAACATGTTTTGAAACCCCGAAGTGGCTTGGCTCGATCAAGACAGGACCAGGAGAGCCAAGAAGAGCCCGGAACCGGAGCACCTGTCGAGCCCGGCGCAGCAACTCTTGCATCTAATTCACATCCCAGGATCTCGAACGTCCAAGACCCTGTTCTTACCAAAATATCATTTGAAGTCATCTCCGGAAGGCAGAAACGGAGGCAGGCGACCATGTTGGCGAAGACCCAACGCAGACGGAGCCCTGATGCTGTCAGGCCCCGCACGAATCGTCCGTCTCGAACCCAGCCCGAAGGAGTCAGAGTTCAGTTTGGATTGGATCTGGACCATATATATCCAGATTCCAACCCAAACCCATATGTGGACTTGGATTTGGATTTGGATCCAGAGATCCAATCCAATATCCATATCCATGGCCCACATCACCTTCTCATAAATGGAGGTGGGGCCCACTTGAAATTCACGTGGGATATTGGGCATGAGAGAGAGTGGGGGTGAAAAATATCAAGAGGGTTGTATTAAGCTTGACTTGTGTGTCAAGTTTGGGTTTAATCTTGTGGTTTAGCCTAATTGAGTGGGTTTAAGCTTGTAATTAGCTAAAACCTAACCTAGGGCTGCACCAACATGGGGTGATCAAGGTCTATGGGCCATGCTAAGGGAGCTCCTTCACCTAAACCTAACCCAAAATGCCTAAACCTAGCCTAAACCCCTAATCCACCCCTAATCTGAACCTAATCACCTAACCCACTTCCCTAATCCCGGCCTAATCCCAACCTAATCACCTAACCCACTTCCCTAATCCTTCCCTAAACCTAGATTAATTTCCCTAATCCTAGCCTAAACCTAGCCTAAACCACCTAACCTAGCTCACTAAACCTCACCCTAAAACCCAACCACCTAACCTAGCCCTAAACCCCTAAACCACCCTTAGCCCACGATTTTCCCAAACCCCTAGTTTTAAAATATCTGGCCCAATCCCATCCAGCCCACCTTATCTACATACTACCCTACCTAAACCACCTAACCACTACCCACAACCCAGCCCTAACCGACCTACCCATCCCCTATTTAAACCCCCCTCATTGTGGGCGGGTTTTCCAAGTGGGAACCACACTCCACCACCCAGCCGGGCCCTCTCCTTCTCCCATCTCTCACCCGTCTTCCCAGCAGCTCCAGCTCCACCAGCCGCCACCTGCTCCGCCACTCTCCCTCTTCCGTCCACCATCACTGCCCCCCAGCCGGACACCACCACCTCACTCAGCCGGGCCCTCTCTTTCTCCCATCTTCCACCAGCCGACAGCCACCTTTGCCGCCACTCCTTCCCATTCGGTAAGTCCCCCTAACTCCCTCAAAACCACTCTCTACCACCTCTCCACTCTTAGCCACCCATCTTCCCCTTAGTTCCACCTCTTTGCCGCCACCATCTAAGCCTAGCCGAACCTAGAATAACCCAAGTGGCTGGCCACTGCTCAGCCACCATCTCCCATTCGGCCGAACCCCCCTAGGTGTCCTATTTGGCCTTCCCACTAGCTCACCTTTTAGGGCCAGTTTCCCTTAGTACCTAACTTCCCTAGTGACCCTAAGACCCACTTAGTTAGCCACTCTAAACTCCCTACTTGGAGGCGCCGCCCACTTGCCACCGGTCCCCTTCGAGGCGTCCATCCCGCGTCCCATTTGCAGCCGGCCAGCACCCTTGGTCACACACCTTCGCGGAGCTCCCATTTGCAGCCCAAAGCCAAGGCCACGCTCAAGCAAGACCTCTACGGACCAGCTACTTGTAAGTTTCTAAACTCGGTCTTTGATCATACACTTGCTTGAAATTCAATTTGATACGGGGTTGTAATAACGGAGCATAGTCTCCCCCCGCTTGTAATAACGTGGCTTGGCACAACCACACATGGGCACTCTCTTAGTCGTGCACAATTTCAAACACACACGGGCCTAATCAGCCCCTAATATATAAGTGTACGTATATATTTCATTTCCGAAGGGTTTTGTTTAAGTTGGGTGCGTTGTCTTTCAATTTAAACACTCTCACACACATTGAGCTTTCGCTCTTATTTGAAAGACCCAAGTAAGGGCCGACCTATACTATTTGGGTTTCATTTCATGTCGTGTGAGTAAGTCTTTCAATTTAAACACTCTCACACACATTGAGCTTTTGCTCTTATTTGAAAGACCCAAGTAAGGGCCGACCTATACTATTTGGGTTTTATTTCTTGTCGTGTGAGTAAGTCTTTCGATTCAAGCACTTTCACACACATTGAGCCTTCGCTCTTACTCCCAAGACCTTAGTAAAGGCCTTATTGCAGTTATATTTGGGTTTCATTTATGTCGTGTGTGTAGTACTTCAATTCGAGCACTCTCACACACATTGAGCCTTCGCTCTTACTCCCAAGACCTTAGTAAAGGCCTTATTGCAGTTATATTTGGGTTTCATTTATGTCGTGTGTGTAGTACTTCAATTCGAGCACTCTCACACACATTGAGCCTTCGCTCTTACTCCCAAGACCTTAGTCAAGGCCATACTGCAATTTATATTTGGGTTTAATTTCATGTCGTGTGTGTAAGTCTTTCAATTCAAGCACGCACCCACATTGAGCCTTCGCTCCTATTTGCAAGACCCGAGTAAGGGCTCATATACATAAGATATATACATATTTCCCTTCGGTTATTTCCCTTCGGTTATTTCCCTTCGGTTATTTCCCTTCGGTTATTTCCCTTCTGTTATTTCCCTTCAGCATTGTCTTTACATTTCGGGTTTTCCCTTTGGAGTAGCGTGAGTTTGCATTGCATCTACGCCATACCACGAGGTAGGACGCATATTGCATCGAAGCAACCCCCGCTCGAATTCGCCCATGTAGTGGAGTGTTCATAACACACAAACTAGGCGACCCAAAAAGGGATAAAAGAAAAGACTTAGGCACGTGCAAATCCACGTGATCTAAAACATGCAATCGCATCTTAAAGACCCGAAATAGACACCTCGAACCGTTTCGTAGACTTTCTCCCTAAAACTCGATTTTTTCAAAAGCGTACAGACTGACCCTTGCGCATCGGTGCAAGAAGGTCTGCGACGACAAGAGCTCACTTGCTCACAGTCGCCACGTTTAGAAGTCAGTATTGATATATCTTCGCTAGCTTAAGTAAGCTAGCTGGCACGCCCTGTTTGTATATCTAGGCCTTAGACGCACGATAAGATCCACTCCAAGCCACGAAACGGGCGAAGAGGCGGGGATTTTCGCGCGTCTACAGGGGCCAAGCACACTGAGCACCTTGAAGGTGCGGGGGTTGATAGATCCTCCCGGATCTAGTGACTTCCCCCACGACCAGCCTAGGGTTCGCGCTAAACTTGGCTCTAAGGATGAGCTAAGGAGAACCTTGGGTTTTTAAAACTGGTTTTACCGGGGTTTCCACTTTTGGTGGTCCCCGAATGACGACTTGGGCGGGCCTCTTGTATAGTATAAGGATGGGCGCACAAGTAGGTTGACCAGGTTCTGGCTTTCGCGCTAGTTCCTTGGAAATGGTGAGGGTACATACCTCCTTTCCTTTCCCACTGCCACTGGCGTGTTTGGGAAAGGGTTCCTTGAAGATAGCTTGAGGTGGCTCAGGTTCCGCAGTGACCTGGAGCCGGCCTTCTGCTATCAAGTTCTCAATTTTATTTAAAAGAGAGAAGCAGCGTTTGGTATCATGGCCTTTGAGCCGATGATACTTACAAAAACGGTTTAAATACTCCCCTTTGGACGTGACTCCTTCGGAGATTTCAGGGAGTTCTATCATGCCCTGGGCAAGTAAGAGGTTTAGGACCTCCGACACAGGTTGCCCCAGCGGAGTATACTCCTGTTTTTCAACCAGTTTTTGAAAATTGCGTTCCCTCTTATTTTCTAATTTTTCAAAATTTTTGGAAGTGCCCGCCACGCCTGGATCCACCCGGACATTGGCGATTTTATGGGGCTTTGCCCCTTTGTCCATCGTGGGTAGCCCATAAGTGATGGGCTTTTCCAAGCGGGTTTTAGAAATGGCACTTCCTTTCCATAAGTGATCGTATGTCCCTTTTCTCAAGTTTGTTTCGAAAAGGAATGCCTTTTTGATCAACTTATGGAAAGTTGAGATCTCATGGAGCGAGAGAAGGGTTTTTAACTTGCTTTTAAAATTATCCAGGATGAGCATGACTGCGCATCCTTTGGATATGGGCTCTCGCACTTGGCCCAAAAGTGACCTCCATCGTATAATGAAGGCATGTACGTCTTCGTTCATGCCTTGCTTTGTATCCCTTAAAGTATTCAGAGTCGGCGTGACTTCTACGTTGTGTGCAAATCTTTGCATGAAGCAGTTCGCTAACTCTTCAAAAGTAGCGAACTGGCTTAAGTCATAGGAAGCCAGCCATTTGGCAACTGTGCCTTTAAGGGATAAAGGGAACCAATAAACCCACTTCATCGAGTCCTTTTTCTTCTTATGGGCTCGATGTGAGAAAAGTTGCAAGTGAGACCTAGGGTCTCCCATGCCGTCATACCGATGGAAGTTTGGTATTTCATCATCACTATTTGTTTCATAATCCACAGGAAGGAAATCAGATAGGGCGTAACTTCTTTTCTCTTTATTTTGCCCTTTCAGCAGCTGCTGTAGGGCTTTACGGTCCTTTTGTGTGAAGGACTCGTGGTATTGGTTGCCTTCCATTACGGAGGCCTCTTTGTGCTTGCGAGGTTTTTCAGATTTTCTTTTGGCCTTTTGTTCACTGTTTGATGAACATGAATCACCTACTTCAGCCTCTTGGCTGAGAGCATCGATTTTGGCCTTAAATTCCCTTCTCAGGTCCTCTATCTCGTCTAGTTTGATTTTGTTTTTGAAAATCCTCCTAGAGTGAGAACTTGATGCGCATGAGCCTTGGCTCGACACTTCACTTGGGTTGGATTTTGACATGCTTTTCAAGCTTTTTCAAAATTTCCTAAGTACAAGTAAAGAAAACAAAAGTTAAAAACGACACTTCTTTGAAAATCCTTTCGCAAGTTTTTAGACTAACTCGACTTTTGAAAGACTCACGTCCCACCGGGCGTGCCAATCTTCTGTAGACACAGAAAACCTCCGCCTCCATGGTTTCTTAGGCTTGGGGCGAACCTTTTCGTGTGTCTAAGTCCTATTTGAATAAACAGGGCATGCCAGCTAGCTTTGCCCCTTTGTCCGTCGTGGGCAGCCCATATGCGATGGGCTTTTCCAAACGGATTTTTAGAATGGCACTTCCTTTCCATAAGTGATCGTATGTCCCTTTTCGTAAGTTGGTTTCAAAAAGGGAGGCCTTTTTGATCAACTTATGGAAAGTTGAAATCTCATGGAGCGAAAGAAGGGTTTTTAACTCGCTTTTAAAATTATCCAGGATGAGCATTACTGCGCATCCTTCGGATATGGGCTCTCGCACTTGGCCCAAAAGCGACCTCCATCTTATAATGAAGGCATGCACGTCTTCGTTCATGCCTTGCTTTGTATCCCTTAAGGTATTCAGGGTTGGCGTGACTTCTACGTTGTGTGCAAATCTTTGCATGAAGCAGTTCGCTAACTCTTCAAAAGTAGCGAACTGGCTTAAGTCGTAGGAAGCCAGCCATTTGGCAGTTGTGCCTTTAAGGGATAGAGGGAACTAATACACCCATTTCATCGAGTCCTTTTTCTTCTTATGGGCTCGACGTGAGAAAAGCTGCAAGTGAGACCTAGGGTCTCCCATGCCATCATACAGATGGGAGTTCGGTATTTCATTGTCACTGTCTGTTTCGTAGTCCAGAGGAAGGAAATCAGACAGGGCGTAGCTTCTTTTCTCTTTATTTTGCCCTTTTAGCAACTGCTGTAGGGCTTTACGGTCCTTTTGTGTGAAGGACTCGTGGTATTGGTTGCCTTCCATTACGGAGGGCTCTCTTTTTGCTTGCGAGGTTTTTCAGATTTCTTTTTAGGCCTTTATTCACCGTTCGATGAACATGAATCGCCTACTTCAGCCTCTTGGCTGAGAGCATCGATTTTGGCCTCAAACTCCCTTCTCAAGTCCTCGATTTCATCTAGTTTTATTTTGTTTTTGAAAATCCTCCTAGAGTGAGAACTTGATGCGCATGAGCCTTGGCTCGACACTTCACTTGGATTGGATTTTGACATGCTTTTCAAGCTTTTTCAAAATATCCTAAGTACAAGTAAAGAAAACAAGTTAAAGTGACACCTTTTTACAAAAATTTTCGCAAGACTCCTACTTAAAAACTCGATTTTTGAAAGGCTTACGTCCCACCGGGCGTGCCAATCCCTATAGACGCGCGAAAATCCCCACCTCTTTGCCTTTTTCAGGGCTCGAAACGGATCCTCTCGTGTGTCTAAGGCCTATGTATGCAAACAGGGCGTGCCAGCTAGCTTACTTAAGCTAGCGAAGATATATTTAACACTGACTTCTAAACGTGGCGACTGTGAGCAAGTAAGCTCTTGTCGTCGCAGACCTTCTTGCACCGATGTGCAAGGGTTAGTCTGTACGCTTTGCAAAAATCGAGTTTTTGGAGAGAAAGTCTACGAAGCGGTTTGAGGTGTCTATTTTGGGTCTTTAAAATGCGATTGCATGTTTTAGATCACGTGGATTTGCACGTGCCTAAGTCTTTTCTTTTATCCCTTTTCGGGCCACCTAGTTTGTGTGTTATGAACACTCCACTACATGGGCGAATTCGAGCGGGGCTTGCTTTGATGCAATATGCGTCCTACCTCGTGGTATGGCGTAGATGCAATGCAAACTCACGCTACTCCAAAGGGAAAACCCGAAATGTAAAGACAATACTGAAGGGAAATGACTGAAGGGAAATAACCGAAGGGAAATAACCGAAGGGAGATATGTATATATCTTATGTATATGAGCCCTTACTCGGGTCTTGCAAATAAGAGCGAAGGCTCAATGTCGGTGCGTGCTTGAATTGAAAGACTTACACACACGATTGATTAAACCACATGATTAAACCCAAACTTGACACACAAGTCAAGCTTAATTACAACACTCTTGATATTATCCATCCCCACTCTCTCTCAAGCCCATAATCCCACGTGAATTTCAAGTGGGCCCTACCTCCATTTATGAGAAGGTGATGTGGGCCATGGATATGGATGTTGGATTGGATCTCTGGATCCAAATCCAAATCCAAGTCCACATATGGGTTTGGATTGGGATCTGGATATATATGGTCCAGATCCAATCCAAACTGAACTCAGACTCCTTCGAGCTGGGTTCGAAACGGACGATTTGTGCGGGGCCTAACAGCATCAGCACTCCGTCTGCGTTGGGTCTTCGCCAACATGGTCGTCCGCCTCCGTTTCTGCCTTCCGGAGATGACTTCAAATGATATTTTGATAAGAACAAGGTCTTGGACGTTCGAGATCCTGGGGGTGTGAATCAGATGCAAGAGTTGCTGTGCCGGGCTCGACATGTGCTCCGGTTCTGGGCTCTTCTTAGCTCTCCTGGTCCTGTCTTGATCGGGCCAAGGCGCTTCGGGGTTTCAAAACATGTTTTAAAAGGTTTTCAAAAGCTATATTATATATTTTTGAAATATGAAGTTTAAAACGTATGTACAGGGTTGTCTGGAAGGCTCCTGGGTTTCCAAACTCAAAATAGCCCTTTGGGGTTGCTTTTACAAAACCAGATGAATTTGAGAAATTCGTGGGATTTCGGGGTGTTTACAGGTCTGAAGTGAACCTTTTTCGTGTCTAAGTCGCTTTAAAAAGGGCATGCCAGCTAGCTTACTCAAACTAGCGAAGTAAGTTTTAAAATATTTGACTTTATGGGGTGAATGTGGACAAGTGGGCTCTTTTCATCGCAAACCTTCTTGAATCGATGCTCAAGGGTCAGTTTATACACTTTAGAAAATCTCGATTTTAAACAAGCATGGACTTTTGAAAAGAGTATGAAAGTATTTTGAGCGTTTGAATGCTATTTGCAGATTTTATTTACGTGGGTTTTTGCATGTATCTATGTTTTTGAGTTTTATTTACCTAGGCGTGAGGTGTGTGCATCAAGTGCCTAAGTCTTGGCGTGTTTGCATGGGTTGTTCGGGGTTTGTTTGATGCAAGTATGTGCACTATCTCAAGTATGGCGGATATGCAATGCAACTCACACAACTGAACCTTAAAACCTGAAATTGAAAGACATAGCTGAAGGGAAATTGCGGAAGGGAGATATAGATATAAGAGCAGAAAGGCTCAATATGTGCTTGTGTGTTGTGTATAAATGTAAAGACAACTCACACGACTTGGAATGTAAAACCTCGCTCGACTTAAATGTAAATTGTAGAAGGGAAATACGTATATATATATATGAGCCCGAAGGTCGTCAACGTGTGCGTGTGTGTTGTGTATAAATGTAAAGACAACTCACACGACTGAAAATTAACAACCTGGAATTGAAAGACATACACAACTGAACCGGGAAAACTCACGCAACTGAAAATATATAGATATGGCTATATCTTAGTGGCTGTCGAGGCCAAAATGTGCGTGAAGGTGCTTGAGCAAGAGCTCGGGTGTCTTTGGGTGCGAGTGTGGAATTTTAAATGACAACTCACACGACTTAAAGTAACAACCCAGTTGAATGGAAATACATATATATGATAAGAGCGAAGGCTCAATGCACGCGTGGGTGTAGTGTGTAAATTTAAAGACAACTCACGCAACTCTTACTAGAGTCTTTGGAGTAAGAGCGAAGGCTCAATTGGGTATGTGGGTGCTTGGTGTACGAGATAAGAGCTAAGTTTCAAGTGCATGTGTGTGTCTCGTGTGTCAAGCAACAATATTACATCCCGGGGGGAGACAATGCTCCGTTAATACAACCCCGTATCCGAATTGAATTAAATATAAAGCAAGTTAGCGTAAGAGACCAAGTTTAGATACTTACAAATAGTTGGTCCATCTTCACTTGTGTAGACGCGCGAAAAATCCCCGCCTCTTTGCCTCTTTCGTGGCTTGGAGTGGATCTTTATCGTGCGTCTAAGGCCTATGTATACAAATAGGGCGTGCCAGCTAGCTTACTTAAGCTAGCGAAGATATATTTAACACTGACTTCTAAACGTGGCGACTGTGAGCAAGTGAGCTCTTGTCGTCGCAGACCTTCTTGCACCGATGCGCAAGGGTCAGTCTGTACGCTTTTGCAAAAATCGAGTTTTGGGGAGAAAGTCTACGAAACGGTTCGAGGTGTCTATTTCGGGTCTTTAAGATGCGATTGCATGTTTTAGATCACGTGGATTTGCACGTGCCTAAGTCTTTTCTTTTATCCCTTTTTGGGTCGCCTAGTTTGTGTGTTATGAACACTCCACTACATGGGCGAATTTTGAGCGGGGGTTGCTTCGATGCAATATGCGTCCTACCTCGTGGTATGGCGTAGATGCAATGCAAACTCACGCTACTCCAAAGGGAAAACCCGAAATGTAAAGACAATACTGAAGGGAAATAACAGAAGGGAAATAACCGAAGGGAAATAACCGAAGGGAAATAACCGAAGGGAAATAACCGAAGGGAGATATGTATATATCTTATGTATTTGAGCCCTTACTCGGGTCTTGTAAATAAGAGCGAAGGCTCAATGTGGGTGCGTGCTTGAATTGAAAGACTTACACACACGACATGAAATTAAACCCAAATATAAATTGCAGTATGGCCTTTACTAAGGTCTTGGGAATAAGAGCGAAGGCTCAATGTGTGTGAGAGTGCTTGAATTGAAGTACTACACACACGACATAAATGAAACCCAAATATAACTGCAATAAGGCCTTTACTAAGGTCTTGGGAGTAAGAGCGAAGGCTCAATGTGTGTGAAAGTGCTTGAATTGAAAGACTTACTCACACGACAAGAAATGAAACCCAAATAGTATAGGTCGGCCCTTACTTGGGTCTTTCAAATAAGAGCGAAAGCTCAATGTGTGTGAGAGTGCTTGAATTGAAAGACAACTCACACGACAAGAAATGAAACCCAAATAGTATAGGTCGGCCCTTACTTGGGTCTTTCAAATAAGAGCGAAAGCTCAATGTGTGTGAGAGTGCTTGAATTGAAAGACAACGCACCCAAACTTAAACAAAACCCTTCGAAAATGAAAGTATATATACTCTTATATATTAGGGGCTGATTAGGCCCGTGTGTGTTCAAAATTGTGCACGACTAAGAGAGTGCACGTGTGTGGTTGTGCCAAGCCACGTTATTACAAGCGGGGGGAGACTATGCTCCGTTATTACAACCCCGTATCAAATTGAATTTCAAGCAAGTGTACGACTAAAGACCGAGTTTAGACACTTACGAGTAGCTGGTCCGTAGAGGTCTTGCTTGAGCGTGGCCTTGGCCTTGGGCTGCAAACGGGAGCTCCGCGAAGGTATGTGATCAAGGGTGCTGGCCGGCTGCAAATGGGGCGCGGGATAGACGCCTCGAAGGGGGCCGGTGGCAAGTAGGTGGCGCCTCCAAGTAGGGAGTTTAGAGTGGCTGAACAAGTGGGTATTAGGATCACTAGGGAAGTTGGGTACTTAGGGAAACTGGACCTAAAAGGTGAGCTAGTGGGAAGGCCAAATAGGACACCTAGGGGGGGGGGGTTGGCCGAATGGGAGATGGTGGCTAAGTAGTGGCCAGCAACTTGGGTTATCCTAGGTTCGGCTAGGCTTAGGTGGTGGCGGCAAAGGGGCTGAGCTGAAGGGAGGATGGGTGGCTAAGAGTGGAGAGGTGGTAGAGAAGGGGGCTAGGTAAGGTGCAAGGTACTTACCGAATGGGGAGAAGTGGCGGATGGAGTGGGAAAGTGGCGGGCAGGTGGCTGTCGGCTGGTTCAGTTGGGGGAAGATGATGGCGTCCGGCTGAGGGGTGGTGGTGGTGGATGGAAGAGGGAAGGTGGCGGAGCAGGTGGCGGCTGGTGGAGCAGGTGGAGCTGCTGGGGAGTGGTCACGGCTGGATGAGAGATGGGAGAAGGAGAGGGCCCGGCTGGATGGAAGGGTGGTTCCCACTTAGAAAACCCGCCCACAATGAGGGGGGTTTAAATAGGGGATGGGTAGGTCGGTTAGGGCTAGGCTGTGGGTAGTGGTTAGGTGGTTTAGGTAGGGTGGTATGTAGATAAGGTGGGCTGGATGGGGTTGGGCCAGATATTTTAAAACTAGGTGTTTGGATAAATCGTGGGCTAAGGGTGGTTTAGGGGTTTAGGGCTAGGTTAGGTGGTTGGGTTTTAGGGTGAGGTTTAGTGAGCTAGGTTAGGTGATTAGGCTAGGTTTAGGCTAGGATTAGGGAAATTAATCTAGGTTTAGGGAAGGATTAGGGAAGTGGGTTAGGTGATTAGGTTGGGATTAGGCCGGGATTAGGGAAGTGGGTTAGGTGATTAGGTTCAGATTAGGGGTGGATTAGGGGTTTAGGCATTTTTGGCTAGGTTTAGGTGAAGGAGCTCCCTTAGCATGGCCCATAGACCTTGATCACCCCATGTTAGTGCAGCCCTAGGTTAGGTTTTAGCTAATTACAAGCTTAAACCCACTCAATTAGGCTAACCCACATGATTAACCCAAACTTGACACACAAGTCAAGCTTAATACAACACTCTTGATATTTTTCACCCCCACTCTCTCTCATGCCCAATATCCCACGTGAATTTCAAGTGGGCCCCACCTCCATTTATGAGAAGGTGATGTGGGCCATGGATATGGATATTGGATTGGATCTCTGGATCCAAATCCAAATCCAAGTCCACATATGGGTTTGGATTGGAATATGGATATATATGGTCCAGATCCAATCCAAACTGAACTCTGACTCCTTCGAGCTGGGTTCGAGACGGACGATTTGTGCGGGGCCTGACAGCATCAGTACTCCGTCTGCGTTGGGTCTTCGCCAACATAGTCGTCCGCCTCCGTTTCTGCCTTCCGGAGATGACTTCAAATGCTATTTTGATAAGAACAGGGTCTTGGACGTTCGAGATCCTGGGATGTGAATCAGATACAAGAGTTGCTGCGCCGGGCTCGACAGGTGCTCCGGTTCCGGGCTCTTCTTGGCTCTCCTGGTCCTGTCTTGATCGGGCCAAGCCACTTTGGGGTTTCAAAACATGTTTTAAAAGGGTTTTCAAAAGCCATATCGTATGTTTTTGAAAGATATAGTTTAAAACATATGTACAGGGTTGTTTGGAAGGCTCTTGGGTTTCCAAACTCAAAATGGCCCTTTGGGGCTGCTTGTATAAAACCAGATTCGTTTAAGAAATTCGTGGGATTTCGGGGTGTTTACAGATGCCCCTCTTTGGCCTTGTCCAAATAGATTTGGATAAGGGCAAAGATGACAAACACCCCTTTTAATGTCTCCCTAGATCTAGCCACGAAGAATATGGGATCGTCCCATTTTAGCAAAAATCTCAATTTTACAAACTCTGGTAGGAGGAGAAATCACGCCAAAGGGTTCACTTATGGAATCTGGTCCTAAATGGGATCATGTTCATGCAAGTACCATGCGTGGAATGCAGATGACATGGGTGTGGTGCCAAGAGTGGCGACCTCCCAGAGACCAGGTGTGGTCGAACTCTAGAGACTTACAAGGCCTGCTACTCCAAGTGAGCAAAAATCCTATGCTGTTCGATGTTCGGTTTTCAAAACTTATTTACAAAAGCTATTTACAACCGGGACAACTGTCTTGAGCCTCGATCCTAAGGATCTCGAGCTCTTCGTGCTTGCCCTTGTTTGAGTCTTAACACTCACTTATCTAGCGGAGGTTTTTATAAGAAAACAAGCTTCATTTCAAATTCCTATGCCTTACTCGAAACGTCGAATTCTCAAACAAGATGAAATTCAAGTAAGTAAATCCTATTTTTACTTTAGGATTCCTCGAAATGAACCATGCTTTAGCTTGGGATAAGCCAGGGATGGGAAAGAGATACCACGGTCCCTTCTGAAGCGTCCCGTGGTTTAAGGCATAGAAGGCGGAAAACTGCTCTTTTTGAGCTTTTTGGCCTCTTTTTCCTTTTTTTTTTTTTTCATAGAGGGTCTCCCTTTGGGAGTATTTTTTTTCTTTAATCCCTCTTTTTCATAAGAGAATCGATTTTTCTTTTTGAAGTCTGGTTTCTTTCTTTTGGAAAGAGATTTTAAATGGGAAATTCCCTTTTGATTTGGGCCTTTGTTTTCCTTTTGGAAGGAGAAGAGAAGAGGGGAGGACTTATCCCAAGCCTACACTCGATCCATTCCAGATCAGCCTATTTAGAAATAGCACGTACTACTTGCAAGTATCTTGCTATGTTGAACTAGGCCCTTCTTTGTAAGATGAAGGATTTTGAAATGCAACCACGATTTTGAAAACTCCACTCTTTCACAAGTGTGAATTCTCTTACTTAGGGTCACACGAGTTGCTTTTGCACCTTATTCACACGTCTCAGGGCAGCTATCCCTCTCAAATTTTCGAAAACTGGAATTTAATCCAGATCCTACACATGATACTTCTTTAAGTATTGAATATTGATAGGATCTGCTAAATTCCTACCTTCTACATCGATCAACCAATACGAATTGTTCGTAGTGGTTGCTCGTACAACATAGGGTCCATCCAGTTGGGGCGCCACTTGCCTAGGGGGTGTGGTCCACGATGGTGGATGGTTTTCAAGACCAGATCTCCCACTTCAAAGTGGCGAGGTCTCATGTGTTTGCTATAATGTCGAGCTATCCTTTGCCGGTATGCACGAGCATGATCCATGGCAAGGAGTCGCCTCTCATCTAGCAAATCTAGCTCGGCCATCCTAGCATGCTGAAGCGTCTCTAGGGGGAGGTCGAGTGCAATGGATGTATGGAATGAATGTAGTTGGGTATGAATGGGAAGAATGGCGTTTGTGCCATAGACCAATTCGAATGGTGTGGCATTTGTGGGAGTCCGGATGGAAGTCCTATAAGCCCATAAGGCTTCATCCAGCTTCTCATGCCACCTCCTACCCTTCTCTAAGGTTTTCTCAATGATACCAATGAGAGTCTTGTTTGTGGCTTCGGCTTGGCCGTTGCCTTGAGGGTAGTAGGGCGAGGAGAAGTGGTGAGTTATGCCATACGTGTTGCACAACTTAACCATCCGCTCGTTCTTGAATGGGGTACCATTATCAGACACAAGGTCTCGTGGAACCCCAAATCGAGCCAAGATATTCCTCCGGATGAAAGCCACCACATGTTGCCCCATTACATTCGTTAGGGAAATGGCTTCCACCCACTTGGAGAAATACTCCGTGGCTGCTAAAATAAAACGATGCCCATTCGAGGCCTTTGGAAATATGGGGCCTACAATGTCAAACGCCCACATGGTAAATGGCCAGGGGCTGACCACGGAATGCAATGCAGATGAAGGGATATGAATGGCGTGTCCATGCACTTGACATGGATGACACTTCCTAACATGATCGTGACAATCCTTTTTCAGGGTGGACCAAAAATAACCCCCTCTAAGTATTTTCATCGCCATCATGTTGGCATTAACATGACCTCTGTAAACACCCCGAAATCCCACAAATTTCTTAAACAAATCTGGTTTTATACAAGCAGCCCCAAAGGGCCATTTTTGAGTTTGGAAACCCAGGAGCCTTCCAAACAAACCCTGTATATGTGTTTTAAACTTTATCTTTCAAAAACATATAATATAGCTTTTGAAAACCCTTTTAAAACATGTTTTGAAACCCCAAAGTAGCTTGGCCCGATCGAGACAGGACCAGGAGAGCCAAGAAGAGCCCGGAACCGGAGCACCCGTCAAGCCCGGCACAGCAACTCTTGCATCTGATTCACACCCCAGGATCTCGAACGTCCAAGACCCTGTTCTTATCAAAAAAAGCATTCGAAGTCATCTCCGGAAGGCAGAAACGGAGGCGGACGACTATGTTGGCGAAGACCCAACGCAGACGGAGTACTGATGCTGTCAGGCCCCGCACGAATCGTCCGTTTCGAACCCAGCTCGAAGGAGTCAGAGTTCAGTTTGAATTGGATCTGGACCATATATATCCAGATTCCAATCCAAACCCATATGTGGACTTAGATTTGGATTTGGATCCAGAGATCCAATCCAATATCCATATCCATGGCCCACATCACCTCCTCATAAATGGAGGTAGGGCCCACTTGAAATTCACGTGGGATATTGGGCATGAGAGAGAGTGGGGGTGATAAATATCAAGAGTGTTGTATTAAGCTTGACTTGTGTGTCAAGTTTGGGTTTAATCTTGTGGTTTAGCCTAATTGAGTGGGTTTAAGCTTGTAATTAGCTAAAACCTAACCTAGGGCTGCACCAACATGGGGTGATCAAGGTCTATGGGCCATGCTAAGGGAGCTCCTTCACCTAAACCTAGCCAAAAATGCCTAAACCTAGCCTAAACCCCTAATCCACTCCTAATCTGAACCTAATCACCTAACCCACTTCCCTAATCCCGGCCTAATCCCGACCTAATCACCTAACCCACTCCCCTAATCCTTCCCTAAACCTAGATTAATTTCCCTAATCCTAGCCTAAACCTAGCCCTAACCGACCTACCCATCCCCTATTTAAACCCCCCTCATTGTGGGCGGGTTTTCCAAGTGGGAACCACTCCACCACCCAGCCGGGCCCTCTCATTCTCCCATCTCTCATCCGTCTTCCCAGCAGCTCCAGCTCCTCCACCAGCCGCCACCTGCTCCGCCACCTTCCTTCTCCCACTCCACCACCACTGCCCCCCCAGCTGGACGTCACCACCTTCCCCCCAACTCCACTAGCCGACAGCTACCTGCCCGCCACTCTCCCACTCCATCCGCCACTCCTTCCCATTCGGTAAGTCCCCCTAACTCCCTCAAAACCACTCTCTACCACCTCTCCACTCTTAGCCACCCATCTTCCCCTTAGCTCCACCTCTTTGCCGCCACCCCCTAAGCCTAGCCGAACCTAGGATAACCCAAGTGGCTGGCCACTACTTAGCCACCATCTCCCATTCGGCCAACCCCCCCCTAGGTGTCCCCTTTGGCCTTCCCACTAGCTCACCTTTTAGGTCCAGTTTCCCTAAGTCCCTAACTTCCCTAGTGACCCTAAGACCCACTTAGTCAGCCACTCTAAACTCCCTACTTGGAGGCGCCGCCCACTTGCCACCGGTCCCCTTCGACGCGTCCATCCCGCGCCCCATTTGCAGCCGGCCAGCACCCTTGAGCACATACCTTCGCGGAGCTCCCGTTTGCAGCCCAAAGCCAAGGCCACGCTCAAGCAAGACCTCTACGGACCAGCTACTCGTAAGTGTCTAAACTCGGTCTCTAGTCGTACACTTGCTTAAAATTCAATTTGATACGGGGTTGTAATAACGGAGCATAGTCTCCCCCCGCTTGTAATAACGTGGCTTGGCACAACCACACACGTGCACTCTCTTAGTCGTGCACAATTTTGAACACACACGGGCCTAATCAGCCCCTAATATATAAGTGTACGTATATATTTCATTTCCGAAGGGTTTTGTTTAAGTTGGGTGCGTTGTCTTTCAATTCGAACACTCTCACACACATTGAGCTTTCGCTCTTATTTGAAAGACCCAAGTAAGGGCCGACCTATACTATTTGGGTTTCATTTCATGTCGTGTGAGTAAGTCTTTCAATTTAAACACTCTCACACACATTGAGCTTTCGCTCTTATTTGAAAGACCCAAGTAAGGGCCGACCTATACTATTTGGGTTTCTTTTCTTGTCGTGTGAGTAAGTCTTTCAATTCAAGCACTTTCACACACATTGAGCCTTCGCTCTTACTCCCAAGACCTTAGTAAAGGCCTTATTGCAGTTATATTTGGGTTTCATTTATGTCGTGTGTGTAGTACTTCAATTCAAGCACTCTCACACACATTGAGCCTTCGCTCTTACTCCCAAGACCTTAGTCAAGGCCATACTGCAATTTATATTTGGGTTTAATTTCATGTCGTGTGTGTAAGTCTTTCAATTCAAGCACGCACCCACATTGAGCCTTCGCTCTTATTTGCAAGACCCGAGTAAGGGCTCATATACATAAGATATATACGTATCTCCCTTCGGTTATTTCCCTTCGGTTATTTCCCTTCGGTTATTTCCCTTCGGTTATTTCCCTTCTGTTATTTCCCTTCAGCATTGTCTTTACATTTCGGGTTTTCCCTTTGGAGTAGCGTGAGTTTGCATTGCATCTACGCCATACCACGAGGTAGGACGCATATTGCATCGAAGCAACCCCCGCTCGAATTCGCCCATGTAGTGGAGTGTTCATAACACACAAACTAGGCGACCCAAAAAGGGATAAAAGAAAAGACTTAGGCACGTGCAAATCCACGTGATCTAAAACATGCAATCGCATCTTAAAGACCCGAAATAGACATCTCGAACCGTTTCGTAGACTTTCTCCCCAAAAACTCGATTTTTGCAAAAGCGTACGGACTGACCCTTGCGCATCGGTGCAAGAAGGTCTGCGACGACAAGAGCTCACTTGCTCACAGTCGCCACGTTTAGAAGTCAGTTGTAGACGCGCGAAAAATCCCAGCCTCTTCGCCTCTTTCGTGGCTTGGAGTGGATCTTATCGTGCGTCTAAGGCCTATATATATAAACAGGGCGTGCCAGCTAGCTTACTTAAGCTAGCGAAGATATATTAATACTGACTTCTAAACGTGGCGACTGTGAGCAAGTGAGCTCTTGTCGTCGCAGACCTTCTTGCACCGATGCGCAAGGGTCAGTCTGTACGCTTTTGCAAAAATCGAGTTTTAGGGAGAAAGCCTACGAAACGGTTCGAGGTGTCTATTTCGGGTCTTTAAGATGCGATTGCATGTTTTAGATCACGTGGATTTGCACGTGCCTAAGTCTTTTCTTTTATCCCTTTTTGGGTCGCCTAGTTTGTGTGTTATGAACACTCCACTACATGGGCGAATTCGAGCGGGGGTTGCTTCGATGCAATATGCGTCCTACCTCGTGGTATGGCGTAGATGCAATGCAAACTCACGCTACTCCAAAGGGAAAACCCGAAATGTAAAGACAATACTGAAGGGAAATAGCGGAAGGGAAATAACCGAAGGGAAATAACCGAAGGGAAATAACCGAAGGGAGATATGTATATATCTTATGTATATGAGCCCTTACTCGGGTCTTGCAAATAAGAGCGAAGGCTCAATGTGGGTGCGTGCTTGAATTGAAAGACTTACACACACGACATGAAATTAAACCCAAATATAAATTGCAGTATGGCCTTGACTAAGGTCTTGGGAGTAAGAGCGAAGGCTCAATGTGTGTGAGAGTGCTTGAATTGAAGTACTACACACACAACATAAATGAAACCCAAATATAACTGCAATAAGGCCTTTACTAAGGTCTTGGGAGTAAGAGCGAAGGCTCAATGTGTGTGAAAGTGCTTGAATTGAAAGACTACTCACACGACAAGAAATGAAACCCAAATAGTATAGGTCGGCCCTTACTTGGGTCTTTCAAATAAGAGCGAAAGCTCAATGTGTGTGAGAGTGTTTAAATTGAAAGACTTACTCACACGACATGAAATGAAACCCAAATAGTATAGGTCGGCCCTTACTTGGGTCTTTCAAATAAGAGCGAAAGCTCAATGTGTGTGAGAGTGTTTAAATTGAAAGACTTACTCACACGACATGAAATGAAACCCAAATAGTATAGGTCGGCCCTTACTTGGGTCTTTCAAATAAGAGCGAAAGCTCAATGTGTGTGAGAGTGTTTTAATCGAAAGACAACGCACCCAACTTAAACAAAACCCTTCGGAAATGAAATATATACGTACACTTATATATTAGGGGCTGATTAGGCCCGTGTGTGTTCAAAGTTGTGCACGACTAAGAGAGTGCACGTGTGTGGTTGTGCCAAGCCACGTTATTACAAGCGGGGGGAGACTAGGCTCCGTTATTACAACCCCGTATCAAATTGAATTTCAAGCAAGCGTATGACTAAAGACCGAGTTTAGACACTTACGAGTAGCTGGTCCGTAGAGGTCTTGCTTGAGCGTAGGCTTGGCTTTGGGCTGCAAACGGGAGCTCCGCGAAGGTGTGTGACCAAGGGTGCTGGCCGGCTGCAAATGGGGCGCGGGATGGACGCCTCGAAGGGGGCCGGTGGCAAGTAGGTGGCGCCTCCAAGTAGGGAGTTTAGAGTGGCTGACTAAGTGGGTCTTAGGGTCACTAGGGAAGTTAGGTACTTAGGGAAACTGGCCCTGAAAGGTGAGCTAGTGGGACGGCCAAATAGGACACCTAGGGGGGATCGGCCGAATGGGAGATGGTGGCTAAGCAGTGGCCAGCCACTTGGGTTATCCTAGGTTCGGCTAGGCTTAGATGGTGGCAGCAAAGAGGTTGAGCTAAGGGGAAGATGGGTGGCCAAGAGTGGAGAGGTGGTAGAGAGTGGCTTTGAGGGAGTAAAGGGGACTTACCGAGTGGGGAAGAGTGGCGGATGGAGTGGGAGAGTGGCGGGCAGGTAGCTGTCGGCTGGTGGAGTTGCGGGAAGATGGTGGCGTCCGGCTGGGAGGCAGTGGTGGTGGACGGAAGAGGGAAGGTGGCGGAGCAGGTGGCGGCTGGTGGAGGAGCTGGAGCTGCTGGGAAGACGGGTGAGAGATGGGAGAAGGAGAGGGCCCGGCTGGGTGGTGGAGTGGTTCCCACTTGGAAAACCCGCCCACAATGAGGGGGGTTTAAATAGGGGATGGGTAGGTCGGTTAGGGCTGGGTTGTGGGTAGTGGTTAGGTGGTTTAGGTAGGGTAGTATGTAGATAAGGTGGGCTGGATGGGGTTGGGCCAGATATTTTAAAACTAGGGGTTTGGGAAAATCGTGGGCTAAGGGTGGTTTAGGGTTTTAGGGCTAGGTTAGGTGGTTGGGTTTTAGGGTGAGGTTTAGTGAGCTAGGTTAGGTGGTTTAGGCTAGGTTTAGGCTAGGATTAGGGAAATTAATCTAGGTTTAGGGAAGGATTAGGGAAGTGGGTTAGGTGATTAGGTTGGGATTAGGCCGGGATTAGGGAAGTGGGTTAGGTGATTAGGTTCAGATTAGGGGTGGATTAGGGGTTTAGGCTAGGTTTAGGCATTTTTGGCTAGGTTTAGGTGAAGGAGCTCCCTTAGCATGGCCCATAGACCTTGATCACCCCATGTTGGTGCAGCCCTAGGTTAGGTTTTAGCTAATTACAAGCTTAAACCCACTCAATTAGGCTAACCCACAAGATTAAACCCAAACTTGACACACAAGTCAAGCTTAATACAACACTCTTGATATTTTTCACCCCCACTCTCTCTCATGCCCAATATCCCACGTGAATTCCAAGTGGGCCCCACCTCCATTTATGAGAAGGTGATGTGGGCCATGGATATGGATATTGGATTGGATCTCTGGATCCAAATCCAAATCTAAGTCCACATATGGGTTTGGATTGGAATTTGGATATATATGGTCCAGATCCAATCCAAACTGAACTCTGACTCCTTCGAGCTGGGTTCGAGACGGATGATTTGTGCGGGGCCTGACAGCATCAGTACTCCGTCTGCGTTGGGTCTTCGCCAACATAGTCGTCCGCCTCCGTTTCTGCCTTCCGGAGATGACTTCAAATGCTATTTTGATAAGAACAGGGTCTTGGACGTTCGAGATCCTGGGATGTGAATCAGATGCAAGAGTTGCTGTGCCGGGCTTGACAGGTGCTCCGGTTCCGGGCTCTTCTTGGCTCTCCTGGTCCTGTCTCGATCGGGCCAAGCCACTTTGGGGTTTCAAAACATGTTTTAAAAGGGTTTTCAAAAGCTATATTATATGTTTTTGAAAGATAAAGTTTAAAACATATATACAGGGTTTTGTTTGGAAGGCTCCTGGGTTTCCAAACTCAAAAATGGCCCTTTGGGGCTGCTTGTATAAAACCAGATTTGTTTAAGAAATTCGTGGGATTTCGGGGTGTTTACATCAGTATTAATATATCTTCGCCAGTAAGCTAGCTGGCACGCCCTGTTTGTATACATAGGCCTTAGACGCACGATAAGATCCACTCCAAGCCACGAAAGGGGCGAAGAGGCGGGGATTTTCGCGCGTCTACAGAGATTGGCACGCCCGGTGGGATGTGAGCCTTTTCAAAAATCGAGTTTACTTGTAGGAGTCTTGCGAAAATTTTATAAAGGTGTCGTTTTAACTTGTTTTCTTTGCTTTTACTTAGGAAATTTTGAAAAAGCTTGAAAAGCATGTCAAAATCCAATCCAAGTGAAGTGTCGAGCTAAGGCTCATGCGCATCAAGTTCTCACTCTAGGAGGATTTTCAAAAACAAAATAAAACTAGATGAAATCGAGGACTTGAGAAGGGAATTTGAGGCCAAAATCGATGCTCTCAGCCAAGAGGCTGAAGTAGGCGATTCGTGTTCATCAAACGGTGAACAAAGGCCTAAAAAGAAAATTGAAAAACCTCGCAAGCAAAAAGAAACCTCCGTAATGGAAGGCAACCAATACCACGAGTCCTTCACACAAAAGGACCGTAAAGCCCTACAGCAACTGCTGAAAGGGCAAAATAAAGAGAAAAGAAGCTACGCCCTGTCTGATTTCCTTCCTATGGATTACGAAACAGACAGTGACGATGAAATACCGAACTTCCATCGGTATGATGGCATGGGAGACCCTAGGTCTCACTTGCAGCTTTTCTCACGTCGAGCCCATAAGAAGAAAAAGGACTCGATGAAATGGGTGTATTGGTTCCCTCTATCCCTTAAGGGCACAGCTGCCAAATGGCTGGCTTCCTACGACTTAAGCCAGTTCGCTACTTTTGAAGAGTTAGCGAACTGCTTCATGCAAAGATTTGCACACAACGTGGAAGTCACGCCAACCCTGAATACCTTAAGGGATACAAAGCAAGGCATGAACGAAGACGTGCATGCCTTCATTATAAGATGGAGGTCTCTTTTAGGCCAAGTGCGAGAGCCTATATCCGAAGGATGCGCAGTAATGCTCATCCTGGATAATTTCAAAAGCGAGTTAAAAACCCTTCTCTCGCTCCATGAGATTTCAACTTTCCATAAGTTGATCAAAAAGGCCTCCCTTTTCGAAACCAACTTGCGAAAAGGGACATACGACCACTTATGGAAAGGAAGTGCCGTTCCCAAAACACGTGTGGAAAAGCCCATCGCATATGGGCTGCCCACAACGGACAAAGGGGCAAAGCCCCATAAAATCGCCAATGTCCGGGTGGATCCAGGCATAGCGGGCACTTCTAAAAATTTTGAAAAAATAGAAAATAAGAGAGAACGCAATTTTTCAAAACCAATTGAAAAACGGGAGTACACTCCGCTGGGGCAACCTGTGTCGGAGGTCCTAGACCTCTTACTTGCCCAGGGCATGATCGAACTCCCTGAAATCCCCGAAGGAGTCACGTCCAAAGGGGGGTATTTAAACCGATTTTGCAAGTATCATCGGCTCAAAGGCCATGATACCAAACGGTGCTTCTCTCTTCTAAATAAAATTGAGAACTTGATAGCGGAGGGCCGGCTCCAGGTCACTGCGGAACCTGAGCCACCTCAAGCTATCTTCAAGGAACCCTTTCCCAAACACGCCAGTGGCAGTGGGAAAGGAAAGGAGGTATGTACCCTCACCATTTCCAAGGAACCAGCGCAAAAGCCTGAACCTGGTCGACCCGCTTGTGCGCCCATCCTTGTACTATACAAGAGGCCCGCCCAAGTCGTCATTCGGGGACCATCAAAAGTGGAAACCCCGGCAAAACCAGTTTTGAAAATCCAAGGTTCTCCTCAGCTCATCCTTAGAGCCAAGTTTAGCGCGAACCCTAGGCTGGTCGTGGGGGAAGTCACTAGATCCGGGAGGATCTACCAACCCCCGCACCTTCAAGGTGCTCAAAAGGTGGTCAGTGTGCCTGGCCCCTCAAAAGCATGTATCCCTAGTGGTCTGCCAAAAGCAGATAAGGACAAAATCATCCTAAATCCTTATGATTTCGAAAACCACCTTTCAAAGATTCCTATTCACATGTCTATCCTAGAGCTTATCAAAACCTCGCCTAGGCATAGACTTGTCTTAGAGAAAATTCTAGAAAGGGCCAAGGTTGATTCGAACATAAGTCTGGAGTCCTTGTCTGCCCAAGTGGCTTTATTAGGAGCAAAATCGCCCATCACCTTTTCGGAAGATGATGTAGATAGATGTAGACACCGAAAATTTTCACTTGCGGGTTCTTAGGCCTGAAGTGAACCTTTTCGCAATCTATTTCGCTTTATGGGCGTGCCAGCTAGTTTACTTTAACTAGCAAAGTATGTTTTGAAAATAATCTGACTTTTGAAAGGCGATTGTAGGCAAGCGGGATTTTTACGTCACAGACCTTCTTGCACCGATGCGCAAGGGTCAGTCTGTACGCTTAGAGACTTCGTTTTGAAACAAGTTTAACTCAAAATATATTTTGAATGAAGAAGTGTTTTAAAACCTTTTGAAAACCATGCATTTGGGCGATTTTGACTTTGTAAGGGTTGGACGACCCTAAGTCTTGCACGATTTGATTCGGGTTTATACGATTCTCAGATTTTAGATCACGTGGATTTGCACGTGCCTAAGTCTTTCTTTTTATCCCTTTATGGGCCACCTAGGTGTGTGTTATGAACACTCCACTACATGGGGCGAATTTGAGCGGGAGTACGGGGCTTGCTTCGATGCAATATGCGTCCTACCTCGTGGTATGGCGTAGATGCAATGCAAACTCACGCTACTCCAAAGGGAAAACCCGAAATTAAAAGACAATGCCGAAGGGAAATTGCCGAAGGGAAATGACTTGTAAAGTAAATAGCCGAAGGGAAATGACTTATAAAGTAAATAGCGGAAGGGGAAATATGGCTATATCTTAAGAGCGGAAAGGCTCAATTGTGTAAGTGTGTGTCGTGTATATATTGAAAGACAACGCACACGACTTGAACCTTAAAAACCGAATCTTAAAGACGTAGCCGAAAGAAATACTTTATATAGAGTATATGTAGGGGCCCTTACTTGGGTCTTGTAAATAAGAGCGAAGGCTCAATGTGTGTGCGTGCTTGAATTGAAAGACTTACACACACGACATGAAATGAAACCCAAATATAAATTGCAGTATGCCTTGACTAAGGTCTTGGGAGTAAGAGCGAAAGCTCAATGTGTGTGAGTGTAGAATTGAAGTACTACGCACACGACATAAATGAAACCCAAATATAACTGCAATAAGGCCTTTACTAAGGTCTTGGGAGTAAGAGCGAAGGCTCAATGTGTGTGCGTGTGGAAAATGGAAAGACAACACACACGACTTAATTAAAAACCCCCTTGACTTAAAATATATAAATATAACTATATATTAAGGGCTGGTTAGGCCCGTGTGTGCGCGAAAAGTGTACGACTAAGAGCGGAAAGGCTCAAGTGCGCGTGTGTGTGGGTGGCAAACCAAGTTATTACAAGCGGGGGGAGACGAAGCTCCTTTACTACAACCCCGTATCAAAATTTAATAAAACACCAAATGTAAGGACTTACAACTCACCTAGCCCGCTATGTGGGGTGTGTCTAGGACGTGTACGCCTTGCGTGTAGAGCCCGGATCACATGGAAGTGGAACCGGCTAGCTTGGAGGTGTTTGAGTAGGCTTGGTATGGGCCTGATTTTGGATGACTCGAGTTGGATTCTAGGAGAGCTTGGGGCAACTCGGGCTGTCTTGGTGCAGCCCGGGGTTTTACCTTGCAAGGGAGTGCCTTAGGATGACTCGAGCCAAGGTGGTTCGAGTTAGGTTTTTAGGGGAAGCCCTAACTAGGTTAGGTTCAGTCAGTCAAGGCCAAGGCAGGCCGGCCAGGGCTGAGCTAGGGCTCGGCCTGGCTGGGTGGAGTCATGGCTAGAGGTAGGTGGGTTCAAGGAAACGGCCTGCCTTGTGGCAGGCCGGGGCTTTAGTGATGTGGATGATACACGACCTGCACTAGCAGGCCGTGGGGTTTCTAGGGAGATGTGGCCTGCCGAGTGGCAGGCCCTGCCCTTGGTAAAGGAGGGGAAGCCCGGCCTGCACTAGCAGGCCGTGGGCTTGTAGGTAGAGGGCCTGCCGAGTGGCAGGCCTTGGCTAGGCTTTGATGAGGCACGGCCTGCACCAGCAGGCCGTGGGTTTACTAAAGAGAATGGCCTGCCAAGGAGCAGGCCATTAGGTTTGGTTTGGGGCAAGGGATAGTGGCGAAGTGGGTTTCGGTTAAAGGCAGGTTAGGGGCGGCGGTTTGTAGGTGGTGGTAGGCTAGTCGGGGTAGGTGAGTTGCAGGTGGAGTTGGGTGGTTAAGGGCAAGTGGTGGTAGGCTTAGGTAGTGCAGGTCAGGGTGGGTTTTGGTTGAGGCGGTGATAGGTAGGTTCGGCCAGGCTATAGCCGGTGGTGGGGGCGGCGACTAAGGGATGTTGGTTGGTGGCGAGGTGGGGTTCGGCCAGCTAGGGCAGGTTGGTTGGGAAAGGGTTTTTGTGAAGTTCGGCCAGCACTTGGCTGGACTTACTTGGGGTGGTTTAGGGTCAGTTAGGTGTAGGTGGGTTCATATGGGTTAGGTTTAGAAGGGTAAGGAGAAGGGGCAGGTTTAGTTTGAGGCTTACCTTAGGTGCAACCCACTAGGTTCAGCCACCTCCAATCGGTCCAGCCCACTTCCACGCCCGCGGTCCACCTCTTGGTGCAGCTAGGCTCGAGTTGGTGCAGCCCCCTTGATCTAGCCTTGGCCAACATGGCTCAAGCCCACTTCACTCATGAGCCCACATGGCTAGGTTTATCACTCCCTCTCTCTCCTCCCAAGCATTTGCATGAACCCTTTACATGGACCCCCTCACCTCTATTTATAGAGATTTGAGGTGGGTCTTGGATTTGGGTTTGGGTTTGGGGTTTGGATCCATACCCAAATCCAAACACTATTTGGATCTGGATATTGGATCTCGGATATTTTGAGATCTGTATCCGATCCAAACCCAATATTTTTATGGATACGGATCTGGATATTTTGATCCAGATCCGATCCAATCCAAACACTATTTGGATCCAATCCAAATCCAAACACTATTTGGATCGACCCAAACACTATTTGGATTGGCCCAAATCCAAACACTATTCATTACATGGATTTGGATCTGGATATATATGGTCCAGATCCAAATCAAAATTTCTTCGGACAGTCCTTCTTGGCTTCTTGAGGCGAACGATCTGTGCGGGCACTGGCTTCATCAGCGCTCCGTCTGGTGCTGGGTTTTCCCCAACTTTGTCGTTCGGACTCCGTTTCGCCGTTCTGGACTCCGTTGAGCTTTTCATCAAATGGGCTCTGCTTTCTTTTGTTTTTTTATCAGGGAGTGGCTTCTGAAGCTCTGGGCTTGAATCCTCTTCGGGCCTAGGGTCTTCTTTTGCCTTCTGTACCTGTTTTCACATTTCAAAACAGGTCGTCGTTTTGGCTCAAATGAGCTTTTTGGTGTTTCGAGAGTTTTTGAAAAATAGAAGATTTGGGGTGTTTACAGCCCCTCAAAAGCATGTATCCCTAGTGGTCTGCCAAAAGCAGATAAGGACAAAGTCATCCTAAATCCTTATGACTTCGAAAACCACCTTTCAAAGATTCCTATTCACATGTCTATCCTAGAGCTTATAAAGACCTCGCCTAGGCATAGACTTGTATTAGAGAAAATTCTAGAAAGGGCCAAGGTTGATTCGAACATAAGTCCGGAGTCCTTGTCTGCCCAAGTGGCTTTATTAGGAGCAAAATCACCCATCACTTTCTCGGAAGATGATGTAGATACACCCTACGAAACCCATAACCAGGCCCTGCATATCGAGGTGGTTCTAAACAACCACTCTCTGGACAGGTGCCTAGTCGATGGTGGAGGAGGGCTCAACATCCTTCCACTTCATGTGGCGTACAAAATCAGAGTCACCTTGACTTCAGTGAACCCAAGCCCCATCGTTATCACTGGATACGATGGGAATGCGTCTAGACCTTTAGGATCCATCGAACTCCCAATGGAAACGGGAGGGATCGAACACACGGGGGTGTTCCATGTCTTGGACATCCACCCCCATTATAACCTGTTGCTGGGAAGGCCCTAGATACATAGTTTGTGTGCTGTGCCATCCACCTTCCACAGGTGTGTCAAGATCCCTTTTAGGGACCAGGTCGTAGTGATCCTAAGTGAGAGTCACCCGCAGCTTCAAGGGATCATAAACTCCCCTTGTTTATCAAGCTCCCAGGTCCATGAGGCTAACTTGGGGCAAATTATGGTTGAGCCACCTCGGCTCATGTTGAACAACCCTAGGAAGGTTGTATGTGTGAAGGGGCCGCCCAAAGCTGGCCCCCTCCCGACTTTAATCCTCCTAGGAAAACCCAAGCGTTCCCTATTTCCAAAGCCCCTGGACAAGAGGCCATACGAGCCTAATATGGACGATAGCATGTTCCAGGACCACGACTTGTATCCTACTTTTTCAAAAAACAAAAAGTCGTGGAACATGATGTTGAACATGGGCTACACGCCCTACAAGAGTCTAGGGGCACAAAACCAGGGTCTCCTAGAGCCCATCCTTCCTAGGGCCAACCCAAGCCGATATGGGATCGGCTATACTCCCCGAATACTGCAGGAGCCACCCCCTGTGACCACCTGGGTCAAGGGTGCCCCAGAGCCTGTCTTAGAAGAGACCTATGGTTTAGATCTCCTATTCCGAGTCTAACCCGTAGTGTTTTCCCTTTGTAGGTATGACGAAAGATCCCTTTTCTAAAAATACCAAAAACATTTGAAAAACTTAAAATCAAAAAAATCGAAAAACAAGAAAAACCAAAAACAATGGAAAAACAAAAACTCGAAAAAAGAGTGCTTTGTATAGTTCCCAAGGTTCTTGTTTTACAAAAACCCAAAAAAATCAAAAATTTGGAAAATACCAAAAATATTTTGTACATAGCTGCTCCTGGTAGGACTTTGGCGAAAGAAAAGGATTTCGAAAGAAACGTCGTCTGCATAGCCAGACCAAAAATTTCGAAATCACTTGGAAATCCAAGTGCAAAACCAGGTCATTTTGAAAACCACGCATCAAGTTCCCTCGGGTCTATAGCCCACGAGAATGATCAAAGCCCAGAAGTGGATCCCCTTGAGGAAGATCCCACTTTTGAGCTCCCAGAATTTCATAGAATTCTCGATTTTGAAAGACCTTCCCAATCAGTAGGAGGAGATTTCATAGAGGTGAACCTAGGGGATGATTCCAATCCCAAAACCATCAAAATAGGCGCATGCTTGCATGAAACTGAAAAGTTAGCATTCATTGCATTTCTACAAACCTATTTAGATGTGTTTGCATGGACGTATAAAGACATGCCAGGCATAGATCCCAGCATTGTCGAGCATCGTCTTCCCTTAGATACAGGTGTAAAACCCATAAAGCAGAAGCTTAGGAAAATACACCCGAATGTACACACGCAAGTCAAAGAGGGTTTAGAAGATCTGCTAAAAGTCGGATTTATAAAACCCATTGCGTATTCTGATTGGTTGTCAAATATCGTTGTGGTTTGAAAAACCAATGGGAAAATTCGAATATGCATTGATTTCAGAAACCTGAATAAAGCCACTCCAAAGGATAATTATCCTTTACCAAACATAGATTTGATAGTCGATAGTACTGCAAATCATGAAATGTTTTCGTTCATGGATGGCTATTCAGGCTATAATCAAATCAAACTAAGTCCACGAGATCAGGGTAAGACCGCCTTCACAACCCCATGGGGCACGTACTGCTATACAGTCATGCCCTTTGGTTTGAAAAATGCCGGCGCAATATACCAACGAGCCATAAACATGATCTTCCATGATCAAATTCATGAGCTTGTAGAAGTGTATGTAGATGATCTCTTGGCAAAATCCAAAACCCGATGCACCCATATCGAATGTTTACAAAAGATTTTCGAAAGGCTTAGGCTTTACAAAGTAAAGCTAAACCCTCAAAAATGTGTGTTCAGGGTAGAATCAGGGAAGCTTCTAGGCTTTATGGTAAGCCAAAGGGGAATAGAAGTCGACTCCTCTAAGTGTCGAGCCATCATAGACATGGCTCCACCCTCCAATCTCACCCAAGTCCGTAGCCTTCAAGGTCGATTACAATCTGTGCGCCGATTCATATCGAATCTGGCAACTAGATGCGAACCCTTCAACAAACTGTTGAGGAAGGGTACGAAATTCTTATGGGATGACGAATGCCAAAAGTCCTTCGAGAGACTAAAGGCATACTTGGTTAATCCCCCCGTTTTGAATCCTCCAAAACAAGGAAAACCGCTTTTATTATACATCTCCGTGCATGTAAACGCTTTAGGAGCCCTGTTGGCTCAATACGAGGATGACACCCATAAGGAGTATGCCATCTACTATATTTCGAAAACTCTCTTGGCTTATGAACGAAATTATCAAGCCATGGAGAAGACGTGCTTGGCCCTAGTCTGGGCCTGCCAGAAATTCAGACACTACTTCCTAGATCATGAGATCTGGATAGTGTCCAAGCTTGATCCAATCAAGCACTTATTCAAAAAACCCATTCTCACGGGTAGATTGGGCAAATGGCAACTCCTTCTAATGGAGTATGATCTGAAATACCATCACCAGATCTCCGTTAAGGGGCAAGCCCTAGCAGATTACGTGGCTGACTTCCCCTTGGAGGACGCATATCCCACTCTTGTCGAAATGCCTGATGAAGGCATATTGCAAAACCATTTTCAAAACCACATTTTGGCAAATTCTTTCGAAAACCAAGTGTGGAAGATGCACTTCGACGGGGCACGAAACCAACGAGGGGCTGGTGCCGGGATCATTCTAATCTCCCCTGAAAAGGGCGAGGTTCCTATAGCGGTCCGCTTAGATTTCGAATGTTCCAACAACGTAGCTGAGTATGAAGCACTCATACAAGGCTTAAGGATTTCGAAAACTCTAGGGGCATCATGCATCGAGGTCTTTGGAGATTCGCTCCTTGTCATAAACCAGGTTTTAAAAATTTGGCAAGTACGTAATGAGAAACTACTTCCATATCATGAGTTGGCCACTCGATTGGTCCAATCCTTCCAGTCGTGTAAGCTCACACACGTGGGAAGAGAGGACAATGGCATCGCCGATGCCCTCTCTTCCTTGGGTTCAGCCCTAAAGGTCGATCCCATTTCAGGGACCAGATCTTTGGAAATATGGCATGCGCCCCATCCATCCACACACGACTTGGATATTTGCCAAAACAACCCAGAGTCTATTGAAAAACCCTGGTTCTATGACATAAAACAATTTTTAGAAAATGGGGGATTCACCGAGGATGCCACATCCAAAGATAGGGCATTCATTCGTAAGATTTCGACCCGATACACCATTCTGGGTGGGGTCTTATACAAAAAGAGTTTTACCGGCATTCTGCTTAGGTGTATCGACCTAGAGGAGGCTAGGATAGTGATGCACGAGTTCCACGACGGAGAATGTGGAGGTCATGTTAATGCCAACATGATGGCGATGAAAATACTTAGAGGGGGTTATTTTTGGTCCACCCTGAAAAAGGATTGTCACGATCATGTTAGAAAGTGTCATCCATGTCAAGTGCATGGGCACGCCATTCATATCCCTTCATCTGCATTGCATTCCGTGGTCAGCCCCTGGCCATTTACCATGTGGGCGTTTGACATTGTAGGCCCCATATTCCCAAAGGCCTCGAATGGGCATCGTTTTATCTTAGCAGCCACGGAGTATTTCTCCAAGTGGGTGGAAGCCATTTCCCTAACGAATGTAATGGGGCAACATGTGGTGGCTTTCATCCGGAGGAATATCTTGGCTCGATTTGGGGTTCCACGAGACCTGGTGTCTGATAATGGTACCCCATTCAAGAACGAGCGGATGGTTAAGTTGTGCAACACGTATGGCATAACTCACCACTTCTCCTCGCCCTACTACCCTCAAGGCAACGGCCAAGCCGAAGCCACAAACAAGACTCTCATTGGTATCATTGAGAAGACCTTAGAGAAGGGTAGGAGGTGGCATGAGAAGCTGGATGAAGCCTTATGGGCTTATAGGACTTCCATCCGGACTCCCACGAATGCCACGCCATTCGAATTGGTCTATGGCACAAACGCCATTCTTCCCATTCATACCCAACTGCATTCATTCCATACATCCATTGCACTCGACCTCCCCCTAGAGACGCTTCAGCATGCTAGGATGGCCGAACTAGATTTGCTAGATGAAAGGCGACTCCTTGCCATGGATCATGCTCGTGCATACCGGCAAAGGATAGCCCGACATTATAGCAAACACATGAGACCTCGCTACTTTGAAGTGGGAGATCTGGTCTTGAAAACCATCCACCATCGTGGCCCACACCCCCTAGGCAAGTGGCGCCCCAACTGGGATGGACCCTATGTTGTGCGAGCAACCACTACAAACAATTCGTATTGGTTGATCGATGTAGAAGGAAGGAATTTAGCAGATCCTATCAATATTCAATACTTAAAGAAGTATCATGTGTAGGATCTGGATTAAATTCCAGTTTTCGAAAATTTTAGAGGGATAGCTGCCCTGAGACATGTGAATAAGGTGCAAAGGCAAACTCGTGTGACCCTAAGTGAGAGAATTCGCACTTGTGAAAGAGTGGAGTTTTCAAAATCGTGGTTGCATTTCAAAATCCTTCGTTTTACAAAGAAAGGCCTAGTTCAACATAGCAAGATACTTGCAAGTAGTACGTGCTATTTCTAAATAGGCTGATCTGGAATGGATCGAGCGTAGGCTTGGGATAAGTCCTCCCCTCTTCTCTTCTCCTTCCAAAAGGAAAACGAAGGCCCAAATCAAAAGGGAATTTCCCATTTAAAGTCTCTTTCCAAAAGAAAGAAACCAGACTTGAAAAAGAAAAATCGATTCTCTTATGAAAAAGAGGGATTAAAGAAAAAATACTCCCAAAGGGAGACCCTCTATGGAAAAAAGGAAAAAGAGGCCAAAAAGCTCAAAAAGAGCAGTTTTCCGCCTTCTATGCCTCAAACCACGGGAAGCTTCAGAAGGGACCGTGGTATCTCTTTCCCATCCCTGGCTTATCCCAAGCTAAAGCATGGTTCATTTCAAGGAATCCTAAAGTAAAAATAGGATTTACTTACTTGAATTTCATCTTGTTTGAGAATTCAACGTTTCGAGTAAGGCGTAGGAATTTGAAATGAAGCTTGTTTTCTTATAAAACCTCCACTAGATAAGCGAGTGTTAAGACTCAAACAAGGGCAAGCACGAAGAGCTTGAGATCCTTAGGATCGAAACTCAAGACAGTTGTCCCTTTTGTAAATAGCTTTTGTAAATAAGTTTTAAAAACCGAACATCGAACAGCATAGGGTTTTTTTTTGCTCACTTGGAGCAGTAGGCCTTGTAAGTCTCTAGAGTTCGACCACACCTGGTCTCTGGGAGGTCGCCACTCTGGGCACCACACCCATGTCATCTGCATTCCACGCATGGTACTTGCATGAACATGATCCCATTTAGGACCAGATTCCATAAGTGAACCCTTTGGCGTGATATCTCCTCCTACCAGAGTTTGTAAAATTGAGATTTTTGCTAAAATGGGACGATCCCATATTCTTCGTGGCTAGATCTAGGGAGACATTAAAAGGGGTGTTTGTCATCTTTGCCCTTATCCAAATCTATTTGGACAAGGCCAAAGAGGGGCATCTGTAAACACCCCGAAATCCCACGAATTTCTTAAACAAATCTGGTTTTATACAAGCAGCCCCAAAGGGCCATTTTTGAGTTTGGAAACCCAGGAGCCTTCCAAACAAACCCTGTATATATGTTTTAAACTTTATCTTTCAAAAACATATAATATAGCTTTCGAAAACCCTTTTAAAACATGTTTTGAAACCCCAAAGTGGCTTGGCCCGATCAAGACAGGACCAGGAGAGCCAAGAAGAGCCCGGAACCGGAGCACCTGTCAAGCCCGGCACAGCAACTCTTGCATCTGATTCACATCCCAGGATCTCGAACGTCCAAGACCCTGTTCTTACCAAAATATCATTTGAAGTCATCTCCGGAAGGCAGAAACGGAGGCGGACGACCATGTTGGCGAAGACCCAACGCAGACGGAGTACTGATGCTGTCAGGCCCCGCACGAATCGTCCGTCTCGAACCCAGCTCGAAGGAGTCAGAGTTCAGTTTGGATTGGATCTGGACCATATATATCCAGATTCCAATCCAAACCCATATGTGGACTTGGATTTGGATTTGGATCCAGAGATCCAATCCAATACCCATATCCATGGCCCACATCACCTTCTCATAAATGGAGGTGGGGCCCACTTGAAATTCACGTGGGATATTGGGCATGAGAGAGAGTGGGGGTGAAAAATATCAAGAGTGTTGTATTAAGCTTGACTTGTGTGTCAAGTTTGGGTTTAATCTTGTGGGTTAGCCTAATTGAGTGGGTTTAAGCTTGTAATTAGCTAAAACCTAACCTAGGGCTGCACCAACATGGGGTGATCAAGGTCTATGGGCCATGCTAAGGGAGCTCCTTCACCTAAACCTAACCCAAAATGCCTAAACCTAGCCTAAACCCCTAATCCACCCCTAATCCCAACCTAATCACCTAACCCACTTCCCTAATCCCGGCCTAATCCCGACCTAATCACCTAACCCACTCCCCTAATCCTTCCCTAAACCTAGATTAATTTCCCTAATCCTAGCCTAAACCACCTAACCTAGCTCACTAAACCTCTCCCTAAAACTCGATTTTTGCAAAAGCGTACAGACTGACCCTTGCGCATCGGTGCAAGAAGGTCTGCGACGACAAGAGCTCACTTGCTCACAGTCGCCACGTTTAGAAGTCAGTGTTAAATATATCTTCGCTAGCTTAAGTAAGCTAGCTGACACGCCCTGTTTGTATACATAGGCCTTAGACGCACGATAAGATCCACTCAAAAGCCACGAAAGGGGCGAAGAGGCGGGGATTTTCGCGCGTCTACAGATATGCTAAATTCCTACCTTCGACATCGATCAACCAATATGAGTTGTTCGTGGTGGTTGCACGCACAACATAGGGTCCATCCAAACTGGGGCGCCACTTTCCAAGTTGATGTGGGCTACGATAGTGGATGATTTTCAAAACTAGATCTCCTACTTCAAAGTGGCGAGGTCTCATATGTTTGTCATAATGTCGAGCTATCCTTTGCCGGTGTAAACACCCCAAAAAAACCCAAATACTTTTCAAAACCAAATGCCTGGTTCGAAAACCAGTTCAAAAGATAAGTTTGGAATTTTCGAAAAAAACTCAGGAACTCAAAACATTTCAAAATTCTGTTTTCCAACCCTGTTTGAAACATGAAAAATCTTGAAAATGGACGAAAGTCTTATTTTTTATGAAAGACCAGACGAACAGATGAAGCCTGGCTCAAAACAGTCGCAAAAGATTCAAAAAGTTCAAAGGTCAAGCCCAACCCGATGAAAAGTAAATTTTGAGGACGAAAAAGAAGCCTAGGCCACAAACGCGTTTCAAGCCTGAAGCATCAAAGGCCAAGCCAAAAGCATCTCTGAAATCATGGAAAATCCAAGTCAAATGCAAGAAGAAACAGTCGAAATAGAGTCCAGAAAGACGAAAAGAAGCTCGGACGATGAAAATGGGAAAAACCCAGCGTAAGACGGAATCTTGATGAACTCAGGACCCGCACGAAGCATCCAGCTTGAAACGCCAGAAAGGACTGAAGAAGAGAAAAAATTTGGATCAAATCTGGATCCAAAAATCCATATCCAGATCCAAGATCCATATCCAAACGAAACTTGGATTGGATTGGATCCGGATTTTAGAAACCAACAAAGGATCCATATCCACACAAGGGGCCTATAAAAGGACGTGAGTGGGCTGGCTTTGAAAGGGATGAATTTCCAGCACTTCACGTTGATAGTTGGGGGGGGAAGAGAGAGAGAGAGAGAGAGGAAGGTCAACAAAAGGGGCTGGCCTTCCCCTCTTGTTTTGTAAAATCGTGGGTTGATCTTGTGGACTGCACTCAAGTGTAAGTTGAAGCATTTCACGCCTTGTATGTTGCTGGAAATGGAGAGAAACCTGGCGGCATTGGATGGGCTTTCTTCAATGGAGATTGGCTGCGTTGGAAACGAGATCAAATGGGCTGATAGGTTGTCAAGGTAAGCCCCTAAAATCCTGTCCAAAGTCCCTTCTTTTCGTACCTCTCAAAACCACCTAAACCCTAAAACATAAAACGTCAAAAGTTCAGCCAAGATGCTGGCCGAACTTCACTAAAGGAACGATCCTAGTTCTACCTAAGATTACTCTAATCTAGAACCATACCCAGCTCGGCCATTGGCTGGCCAAGCTCACCTTAGATCCCTCCCAACCAAACCATCTAGCACTAAACCACCTAAACTATTTCCTAAACCAAAACTACTCCTAGAGACCTAGCCAAAAACCGAGTGTCTAAAACACTCGGTTCCTTCCTTTGGACGAACCCATTTTCACCCATCTAGTTCGGCCCATGCTAGCTGAGTTCATTTTAGGTTTTTCCCTAAACTAAATCCATTACCTAAGTTAGATCCTAACCAAAAGAACTAACCTACACCTACGTAGCTCGGCCACCCTTTGGCCAAGCATTGCCCTAGAGCTTACCTTAGGATTTCCCCTAAGATCACTCACTATCCCTAAACCAATCTCGACCAATTGTGAGACGAGTATCTCTTCGCATCTCGCCCGAACCACTTCCCTAGACATCCCCTAACTCGACCACTAGCTGGTCAGGTTTTCCCCTTAGAACCTTGAGCTAACCTTCGACCAAAACAAATCACCTAGACCTAACTCAGATCCGTTAGTTTTCCACCCTAGATCTATCATATCTAAGCCCGAAACCCATAGTGCATTAGCTTGTCAATCTAGCCCAGGTCACGATCTAGGATCAACCTTCTACGCAGCTGGTCATCTCGCAGAGGAAAGTCCATCCAACGGCTATATCCAAGGTCAGGTTTCGCTGAAAAAGGAAGCCCAAGCAAAAGACGAGTAAGTGCCCGAATCTGGTTCTTTACGTTGTTTCAAATTCAATTCAATTTGATACGGGGTTGTAATAATGGAGCATAGTCTCCCCCCGGGATGTAATATTATGGTTTGAAACACGAATCACACACGTACACTCGAGCCTTTCCGCTCTTATCTGCACACCTTTTGCACACAAAACGGGCCTCAACAACCCATAAGATATAGTTCTATTTATATATATTTAGCTGGGTTTTAAGGTTCAAGTCGTGTGAGTTGTCTTTCATTTTATACACTCAAAGCACTCACTCACATTGAGCCTTTCCGCTCTTACATATATATACGTATTTCCCCTTTCAGCTGGGTTTTTAAGGTTCAAGTCGTGTGAGTTGCCCTTTCAATTTATACACTCAAAGCACTCACTCACATTGAGCCTTCTCGCTCTTAAGATATAGCTATATATATTTTTCCTTCCGCATCTAAGATATAGCCATATTTCCCTTTCTGCTATTTCCCTTCTGCTATGTCTTTAAATTTCGGGTTTTCCCTTCAAGTTGTGTGAGTTTGCATCGCATATCCGCCACACTCGAGATAGGGAGCATACTTGCATCGAACCAGACTGGTCAAAATCGTGTAATACTTGCCTTAAATCGAGCACTAGATGCACACGACTACACGCCAAAATCGGCTAAAAACCCGAGAGATATAGGAGCGCATAGATCCCATGTATAAAAGTTGCAAATTTGACAAAACCAATAGATAAAACACTTTCAAGTTTTCAAAAAGAGTCGTGTTTGTGTAAAATCGAGTTTTTTCTAAAGCGTACAGATTGACCCTTGCGCGCCGGTGCAAGAAAGTCTGCGACGAAAAGAACCCACTTGTCCACAGTCGCCCCAAAAGTCAGATATTTTCAAAAATTACTTTGCTAGCTTGAGAAAGCTAGCTGGCACGCCCTTTTTTAAAGCGACGTAAGCACGAAAAGATTCGCTTCAGGCCTAAGAACCCGGAGACGAGGATTTTCCGTGTCTACAGCCGGTATGCATGAGCATGATCCATAGCAAGGAGTCGCCTCTCATCTAATAAATCTAGTTCGGCCATCCTAGCATGCTGAAGCGTCTCTAGGGGGAGGTCGAGTGCAATGGATGTATGGAATGAATGCAATTGTGTATGAATGTGGAGAATGGCATTTGTGCCATAGACCAACTCAAATGGTGTGGCATTCGTGGGAGTCCGGATGGAAGTCCTATAAGCCCATAAGGCTTCATCCAGCTTCTCATGCCACGTCCTACCCTTCTCTTAAATCTTCTCAATTATGCTAATGAGAGTCTTATTCGTGGCTTCGGCTTGGCCATTGCCTTGAGGGTAGTAGGGCGAGGAGAAGTGGTGAGTTATGCCATAAGTGTTGCACAACTTGACCATCCGCTTGTTTTTGAATGGGGTGCCATTATCGGACACAAGGTCTCTTGGGACTCCAAATCAAGCCAAGATATTCCTCCTAATGAAAGCCACCACATGTTGCCCTTGTACGTTGGTCAGGGAGATGGCTTCGACCCACATGGAGAAGTACTCAGTGGCTGCTAAAATGAACCTATGCCCATTCGATGCCTTTGGAAATATCGGGCCTACAATATCAAACGCCCACATGGTGAATGGTCAGGGGCTGACCACAAAATGCAATGAAGATGATGGGATATGAATGACATGCCCATGCACTTGACATGGATGACACTTCCTAACATGATCGTGGCAATCCTTTTTCAAGGTGGACGAAAAATAGCCCGCTCTAAGTATTTTCATCGCCATCATTTTGGCATTGACATGACCTCCACATTCTCCATCGTGGAATTCATGCATAACAGTCCTAGCCTCCTCTAGGTCGACACATCTTAGTAAGATGCCGGTAAAATCGTGTATCGGGTAGAAATTTTCCGGATGAATGCCCTATCTTTGGATGTGGCATCCTCAACGAATCCCCCATTTTCTAGAAAGCATTTTATGTCGTAGAACCAAGGTTTTTCAATAGAATCTGGATTGTTTTGGCAATTTTCCAAATCGTGTGTGGATGGAGTGGGTGTATGCCATATCTCTAAGGATCGGGTTCCCAAAGTGGGATCGACCTTTAGGGCTGAACCCAAGGATGAGAGGGCATTGGCAACGCCATTATCCTCTCTTCCTACGTGTGTGAGTGTACACGATTGGAATGACTCAACCAATCGAATGGCCAACTCGTGATATGGCAGAAGTTTTTCATTTCGTACTTGCCAAATTTTTAAAACTTGGTTTATAATAAGGAGTGAATCTCCAAAGACCTCGATGCATGATGCCCCTAGAGTTTTCGAAATCCTTAAGCCTTGTATGAGTGCTTCATACTCAGCTATGTTGTTGGAACATTCGAAATCTAGGCGAATTTCTATGGGTATATCGCCCTTTTCAGGGGATATGAGGATGACCCCGGCACCAGCCCCTCGTTGGTTTCGTGCCCCATCGAAGTGCATCTTCCACGCTTAGTTTTCGAAGGAGTTTGCCAAAATGTAGTTTTGAAATTGGTTTTGCAATATGCCTTCATCAGGCATTTCATTAAGTGTGGGATATACGTCCTCTAGGGGGAACTCAACCACGTAGTCAGCTAGGGCTTGCCTCTTAATAGAGATCTGATGATGGTATTTCAGGTCATACTCCATTAGAAGGAGTTGCCATTTGCCCAATCTACCAGTGAGAATGGGTTTTTCAAACAAATGCTTGATTGAATCAAGCTTGGACACTATCCAGATCTCATGATCTAGGAAATAGTGTCGAAATTTCTAGTAGGCTCAAACTAGGGCCAAGCATGTCTTCTCCATGGCTGGAAAATTTCTTTCATAAGCCAAGAGAGTTTTCAAAATAAATAGATGGCATACTCCTTGTGGGTGTCATCCTCGTATTGAGCTAACAAAGCTCCCAAGGCATTCGCATGCACGGAAATGTAAAGCAAAAGAGGTTTTCCTTGCTTTGGAGGATTTAAAACAGGGGGATTAGTTAAGTATGCCTTTAATCTTTCAAATGACCGTTGGCAGTCATCATCCCATGAAAATTTCGTGCCCTTTCTCAACAATTTGTTGAAGGGTTCGCATCTAGTCGCCAGGTTTGAGATAAACCTGTGAATGGATTGCAATCGACCTTGGAGGCTACGAATCTACGTGAGATTGGAGGGTGGAGCCATGTTTATGATGGCTCGACACTTAGAAGGGTCGACTTCTATGCCCCTTTGGCTCACCATAAAGCCCAAGAGCTTTTCAGACTCTACTCCGAACACACACTTCTGAGGGTTTAGCTTTACTTTGTAAAGCCTAAGCCTTTCGAAAATCTTTTGTAAGCATTCGATATGAGTGCATCGAGTTTTAGATTTTGCCAAGAGATCATCCACATATACCTCTACGAACTCATGAATCTGATCATGGAAGATCGTGGTCATAGCTCTCTGGTATGTGGCACCGGCATTTTTCAAACCAAAGGGCATGACTGTATAGCAGTACGTGCCCCATGGGGTTGTGAAAGCGGTCTTACCCTTATCTCGTGGGCTTAGTTTGATTTGATTATACCCTGAATAGCCATCCATAAATGAAAACATTTCATGATTTGCAGTACTATCAACTATTAAATCTATGTTTGGTAAAGGATAATTATCCTTTGGAGTGGCCTTATTCAGGTTTCTAAAATCGATGCATATTCGAATCTTCCCATTGGTTTTTCGAACAACAACGATATTGGATAACCAATCAGAATACGCAATGGGTTTTATAAATTCGGCTTTTAGTAGATCTTCTAAACCCTCCTTGACTTGAGAGTGTACATTCGGATGTATTTTCCTAAACTTTTGCTTTATGGGTTTCACATCCGCATCTAGGGGAAGACGATGTTCGACAATACTCGGGTCTATGCCCGGCATGTCTTCATACATCCATGCAAACACATCTAAGTAGGTTTTTAGAAATGCAATGAATGATGACATTTCATACTCATGCAAACATGCACCTACCTTAATGAGTTTGGGCTTTGAATCACTCACTAGGTTTATCTCTATGAAATCTTCTCCTACTGAATTTGAAGGCTTTTCAAAATCAAGAATTTTGTGAAATTCTGGGAGCTCAGAAGTGGGATCTTCCTCAAGGGGATCCACTTCTGGGCTTTGATCATTCTCGAGGCTTGTAGATCCTAGGGAATTTGATGCATGGATTTTTAAAAGACCTGGTTTCACATTTGGAATTTCTATCGACTCCAAAATTTTTGGTCTGGTTATGTAGACAACGTTTCTTTCGAAATCTTTCGCTTTTTCCAAATCCTTACCAGGAGCAGCTATGTACAAAATCTTTTTGGAATTTTGCAAATTTTTGATTTTTTTGTTCTTTTGTAAAACGAGAACTTTGAGAACTATACAAACTACTCTTTTTTCGAGTTTTTCATTTTCAAATGTTTTTGGCTTTTGTAATTTTTCTATTTTTTTTATTTTGAGTTTTTCAAATGTTTTAATATTTTTGATAAAGGGATCTTCCATCATACCTACAAAGGGAAAACACTACAGGTTAGACTCTGAATAAGAGGTCTAAATCGTAGGTCTCTTCTAAGATAGGCTCCAGGGCACCCTTGACCCAGGTGGTCATAGGGGGTGGTTCTGGTGGTATTTTGGGAGTATAGTCGATCTCATATCGGCTCGGATTGACCCTAGGCAGTATAGGTTCTAGGAGACCCTGATTTTGTGCCCCTAGACTCTTGTATAGCAAATAGCCCATATTTAACAGCATGTTCCATGATTTTTTGTTTTTAGAGAATGTTTGATATAAATCATGGTCCTGGAACTTGTTGTCATCTATGTTATGCACATAGGGCTTTTTGTCTAGCGGTTTTGGAAATAAGGGATTCTTGGGTTTTCCTGGAATGGTCAGAACTTTGAGGGGGCCAGCCTTGGGTGGCCCCTTCACATATACGACCTTCCTAGGGTTGTACAACGTGAGCCTTGGTGGCTCGAGCATGGTTTGCCCCAGTTTTACCTCGTGGGTCTGGGAGCTTGACAAGCAAGGGGAATTTATGACCCCTTGAAGTTGAGGGTGACTCTCACCTAGGATTACTATGGCTTTGTCCCTGAAAGGGATTTTGACACACCTGTGGAAGGTGGATGGCACAGCGCACAAGCTGTGTATCCAGGGCCTTCCCAGCAACAAGTTATAGTGGGGGTAGATGTCCAGGACATGGAACACCCCCGTGTGTGTTATCCCTCCTGTTTCCATGGGGAGTTCGATAGATCCTAGTGGTCTAGACGCATTCCCATCATATCCAGTGATGACGATGAGACTTGGGCCCACGGATGTCAAGGTGACTCTGATTTGGTTCGCCACATGAAGCAAAAGGATGTTGAGCCCTCCTCCCCCATCGACAAGGCACCTATCCAGAGAGTGGTTATTCAGAACCACCTCGATATTTAGGGCCTGGTTATGGGACTCGTAGGGTCTTTCTACATCGTCTTCCGAGAATACGATGGGTGTTTTTGCTCCTATGGAGGCCACTTGTTTGGACAAGGATTCTGGGGTAATGTCTAAACTAACTGTAGACACTGAAAATCCTCGCGTCTGGTTCTTAGGCCTGAAGCGAATCTTTTCGTGTGTCTAAATCATTTTTTTAGCAAAAGGGTGAGCCAGCTAGCTTGTTTAAGCTAGCGAAGAAATGTTTTGAAATCTGACTTCTATCGGGGCGACTGTGAGCAAGCAAGCTCTTTTCGTCGCAGATCTTCTTGCACCGATGCGCAAGGGTCAGTCTGTACGCTTAGAAAATCAAGTTTTAAACATGATAACCTAGGAAAATGTTTGAGGTGTTCGATTGGGTTGATTTGTATGATTTCAAGTTTTATCTTCACGTGGATTTGCACGTGCCTATGTCTTTCTTTTTATCTCTTTTCGAGCCAACTAGGTGTGTGTGTGCACAAGTGACCTAAGTTTGGCAATTTTGAGCAGGAGTGTGGGGTTTTGCTTTGATGCAATATGCGTCCTAACTCGTGGTATGGCGTATATGCAATGCAAACTCACGCAACTCCAAAGGGAAAACCCGAATTGAAAGACAATGTGGAAGGGAAATGACTTAATGTAAATTTGCAAAAGGAAAATTGCAAAAGGGAAATATGGATATATCTTAAGAGCAGAAAGGCTCAATTGTGCAAGTGTGTGTCGTGTATATATGTAAAGACTATGCACACTGCTGAACCTTAAAACCCAAATCTAAAAGACATAGCCGAAGGGAAATACTTATAATATATATGGGCCCGAAGGTCACCAACGTGTGCGTGGGTGTTGTGTGTATATTGAAAGACAACTCACACGACTTGTAAATGAAACCCAAATATAATTGCAATAGGCCTTGACTAAGGTCTTGGGAGTAAGAGCGAAAGCTCAATGTGTGTGTGTAGAATTGAATTACTACACACACGACATGAATTTAAACCCAAATATAATTGCAATAGGCCTTGACTAAGGTCTTGGGAGTAAGAGTGAAAGCTCAATGCGTGTGAGTGTAGAATTGAAATACTACGCACACGACATGAATGGAAACACCCCAAAACGAAATTGCAATAGGCCCTTACTAGGGTCTTGAAAATAAGAGCGAAAGCTCAATGTGTGTGAGTGTGAAAATTGAAAGACAACACACACAACTTAATGAAAACCCACGCAACTTAAATTAGATTGGTATAGCTATATCTTAAGGGCTGATTAAGCCCATGTGTGTGTCAAAATCGTGTGCAGCTAAGAGCGGAATGGGCTCAAGTGCACGTGTGTGTGGGTGTGCCAAACCACATTATTACAAGCGGGGGGAGACAACGCTCCATTATTATAACCCCGTATCAAATTTAACTAAACATAAGCAAGTCTATAACAAGGACCGAGTTAGGCACTTACGTATAGCTGGTCCGGGTGTGACTTACTTGCGCTTGGCCTAGAGAGTCGCCTTGGGCTGCAAGAGGGAGCTCCTTCGATGGGCGTGGCAAGGGAAGGTGTTGGCCGAAGAATGAAGGTGCAGGCGGGTGGCGCCTTGGCGCTAGCCGAGTGGATGGGGTGCTGCCTTGGCTGGGCTTGAAGTACTTAGAGGAGGTAGGTGGAACTAGGGTGTGTCAATAAGGCGAGGTAAGGTGGGTGTAAGGCGCGGCTGGCTAAGGGAAGAGGGGCAGGTGGTGCGAGTGTTGGTCCTGGCCGAATGATAAAAGGTGGCAGGTGCTGGCCAGGTAGATGGGAAGTTAGCTAGGCTAAGAAAAGGTGGCGGGTGTGTGGCTCAGAATGGAGGGGAGTGGAGAAGAGAGTGAGAGGTGAGGCTTACCTAAGAGAAACCGTGGAAGGAGGCTGGCCGAATGGGTGAGGAAGAGGTGGTAGGTGGCGTGGGATGGTGTTGGCCGGGTGCAGCGGGTGGAAGGTGGAGTGGAGTGGTGCTGTTGGAGGTTGATGGGAGTGAAGTGGGTGAGAGAGAGAGGGCAGGTGAGAGAGGAGAGAAAGGGCTGGGCTGCCCAAAAATTTCATTCAAAACCCGCCCCAAAAGGGGGGGTTTTATAGGCTTAGTGGGGTCGGTTGGGCTGGTATTGGGGGTGGTTTAAGGGTATGGAGGTGGTGGTTTGGGGGGTATGGTGTGCTAGATATTTAGGTGGGCCAGATATTTGTTTTGGGTGGTTTGGGGATATGGTGTGCTAGGTGTTTAGGTGGGCTGGTTTAGTGGTTTAGGGCTTAGCTAGGTGGGTTGGGCTTAGGGTGATGTTTAGTGGAGTGGGTTAGGTGTTTAGGCTAGGATTAGGGTGAGGTTAGGGGGATTAGGCTAGGTTTAGGGAAGGATTAAGGAAGTGGGTTAGGTGATTAGGCTAGGATTAGGGAAGGATTAAGGGGATTAGGCTAGGTTTAGGGAAGGATTAAGGAAGTGGGTTAGGTGATTAGGCTAGGATTAGGAAAGGATTAAGGAAGTGGGTTAGGTGATTAGGCTAGGATTAGGTCGGGTTTAGGAGAAATGGCTAGGTAAGGTGGGTTAGCTTAGGGTTAGGGTTAGGAGCATCCCTTTGCATTCAACCCATAGACCTAGTTGCATCATGTTGGTGCAGCCCTAGGTTAGGTGTAGGTGCATACAAGCTTAAACCCACACTCATTTGGCTAACCCACATGATTAACCCAAAACTTGACACAAAAGTTAAACCCACCATATTTCACTCATATTTTATCCCCCCATTCTCTCTCATGCCCAAGCTTTTCACGTGAATTTCTTGTGGGCCCCACCTCCGTTTATGAGAAGGTGATGCGGGCCATGGATGTGGATGTTGGATTGGATCTTTGGATCCAAATCCAAATCCATATGCATGTTTCGATTTGGATCTGGATATATATGGTCCAGATCCGATCCAAATCTGAATTTCTGACTCCTTCATGGTATGTTCGAAACGGACGGTTTGTGCAGGGCCTGACAGCATCAGTACTCCGTCTTGCATTAGGTCTTCTCCAACATTGTCGTCCGCTCCTGTTTTCACCTTCCGGAGATCATTTCAAATAGTTTGTTGATAAGAGGGGCTTGGAAGTCTGAGATTCTGGGGATGAATCTGTTACGAGAGTTGATGTGTCGGGCTCGACATATGCTCCGATTCCGGGCTCTCTTTCGCTCCTATGGTCCTGCTTTCATCAGGCCAAGTTGCTTTCTAGGGTTTCAAAACACCCTTTTAAAGGTTTTAAAACTATATAATACATAATTTAAAACATGTATAGTTTTAACATATGTATAGGGTTACCTGGAAGGCTCTTGGGTTTCCAGACTCAGAATAGCCCTTTGGGGCTTCTTTTACAAAACCAGGTGTTTTGGGAAAATCGTGGGATTTTGAGGTGTTTACACTAACCTTTGCTCTTTCTAGAATTTTCTCTAACACGAGTCTATGCCTAGGCGAAGTTTGTATTAGCTCTAGGATGGACATGTTGATAGGAATCTTTGAAACATGGTTTTTGAAATCATACACCTTTAACATAACATTACCTTTGTAAGTTTTCGGCAGAACTCTAGGAATACATGCTTTTGAGGGGCCAGGCACACTGACCACCTTTTTAGCATTTTGCAGATGTGGGGGTTGATAGATCCTCCCTGATCTTGTCACCTCCCCTACGATCAACCTAGGTTTCACACTTAACATGGCTTTAATCGAAAGATTTGGAGTACCTTGAATTGTTAAAACTGGTTTAACCGAGGACGAAACTCTTGGTGGTCCTCGGATGACTACTTGGGAGGGTTTTTTGTAAAGTATGAGAGTAGATGCACAAGTAGACAAACCAGACTCACATGCATGTGCTAGACTCTTTGAAATCGTGAGAGTACATACCTCTTTTCCCTTCCCACTAGTACTTGCGTGCTTGGGGAAGGGTTCTTTGAAGATAGCTTGGGCAGGCTCAGGTTCTTCAGCGACCTGGAGCCGGCCGTCTACCTTTATACAGTGAGAACAAGCCGTTTTCTAGGGTAACTCTGTTTTGAGCCCTCAGGTTTTCACGAGGCAATCCTCTTTGAAACCTTCCTATTTTTCACTCTCGTCTTTTTATGGGGTGTGGACTTCATGTCCCACTGTGTGTGTGCCTAGACTTAGGACTTTTACTTGAAGTTTTTGAAATTCCAAAATTTTGTTTTTCAATTTTTTGGTCTTTTTCCAAATTTTCAAGATTTTTTTGGTTTTTTGAAATAGAAAAATCTTTTTTTGGTTTTTCTATGGATTTTGAAAAGCTTGAAGCTGTAGGAGTGGATGACTTATCCCTTTGCCAGGATTTGTCTTTAATCTCCAATCCTTCATTGAGTTTGAGATCGGTTTTTAATTCACGATCCTTATGTGCCCTCGAAGAGCTGCTATGTGATTGATGGGCTTTAAGCTCCTTGGTTAAAGCATCCATCTTTTGAAATATCTTTTTAATCTCATCGAGCTCTTTTTGGGCTTTATCTATTTTGAAAACCTCTTTTAGTTTACTCAACGAATATTTTTGTAGCTTTCTATCCATTTTCATGCAATTTTCCTAAGTATGCACGATTTTTGAAAAAATACTCTTTTTTTTTTGAAAATTTGAGTATAACTCGTTTGTTTGAAGTCTGCTTAAGTCCCGGCTCCCACCGGGCGTGCCAATTCTATAGACACCGAAAATTCTCACTTTGTGTTTTTAGGCCTAAAGTGAACCTTTTCGTATCTACTTCGCTTTATGGGCGTGCCAGCTAGTATACTTTAACTAGCAAAGTATGTTTTGAAATAATTTGACTTTTAAAAGGTGATTGTAGGCAAGCAGGATTTTTACGTCGCAGACCTTCTTGCACCGATGCGCAAGGGTCAGTCTGCATGCTTAGAGACTTCGTTTTGAAACAAGTTTAACTCAAAATATATTTTGAATGAAGAAGTGTTTTAAAACCTTTTGAAAACCATGCACTTTGGGCGATTTTGATTTTACAAGGGTTGGACGACCCTAAGTCTTTCAATTTTTAATCTACTTAGGCACGATGTGCGTGCATCGAAATAGCCTAAGTCTTGGCATGTTTGCACGATTGATTCGGGTTGTTTTTGTATGATTTTCAGGTTTTATTTCACATGAATTTGCACGTGCCTATGTCTTTCTTTTTATCCCTTTTCGGAACAACTAGGTGTGTGATATGAACACGTGACCTAAGTGGGGCGACTTTGAGCAGGAGTATGGGGTTTGCTTTGATGCAATATGCGTCCTAACTTGTGGTATGACGTATATGCAATGCAAACTCACGCAACTCCAAAGGAAAAACCCGAAATTGAAAGACAATGCGGAAGGGAAATGACTTAATGTAAATTGCAAAAGGGAAATTGCCGAAAGGGAAATATGGCTATATCTTAAGAGCGGAAAGGCTCAATTGTGTAAGTGTGTGTCGTGTATATATTGAAAGATAACGCACACAGCTAAACCTTAAAACCCAAATCTAAAAGACATAGCCGAAGGGAAATACTTATAATATATATGGGCCTGAAGGTCGCCAACGTGTTGCGTGGGTGTTGTGTGTATATTGAAAGACAACTCACACGACTTAAATGAAACCCAAATATAAATTGCAATATGGCCTTAACTAAGGTCTTGGGAGTAAGAGCGAAAGCTCAAAGTGTGTGAGTTTAGAGTTGAAGTACTACACACATGATATGAAATTAAACCCAAATATAAATTGCAATAGGCCTTGACTAAGGTCTTGGGAGTAAGAGCGAAAGCTCAATGTGTGTGAGTGTATAATTGAAATACTACACACATGACATGAAATTAAACCCAAGGGAAAATATAACACGGCCCTTACTTAGGTCTTGCAAATAAGAGCGAAAGCTCAATGTGTGTGAATGCGAGAATTGAAAGACAACACACACAACTTAAGCAAAACCCCACGCAACTTAAATTATATATATAAGTCTATATCTTAAGGGCTGATTAGGCCCGTGTGTGTTCAAAATCGTGCACAACTAAGAGCGAGATAGGCTCAAGTGCACGTGTGTATGGGTGTGTCAAACCACGTTATTACAAATGGGGGGAGACAATGCTCCATTATTACAACCCCATATCAAAATTTAATTAAACTTAGCAAGTTTAAATAAGGGACCAAGTTAAGACACTTACATGTAACCGGTCCATGATCAACTTGCTAGAAATTTGCTTCATGTGTCAATTTGAGCAGCCAAGAGAGGGTTCCTTGGGTGATTTGGGCAAAGGAGAGGGTGTGAGTGGTTTAGGGACAGGTAGGGGCTGGATGGTTGGTGTAGGGGAGCTAAGGGAACTGGTGAAAGGTTGGAATGGCAGGTGGTGCAGCTGGGTGTGAAGTGGAGAAGGGTGGAAGAGTGGTTGGTGCAGCCGGGTGTGAGGTGGAGAAGGATGAAAGGATGGAGCAGGTGGCCGGCTGTCCAAGGTGGATGGGAGGAGGTGCAGGTGGTTGGCTGTCCAAGGTGGATGGGAGGAGGCGCAGGTGGTTGGCTGTCCAAGGTGGATGGGAGGACCTGTCCAAGGTGGATGGGAGGAGGCGCAGGTGGCTAGCCTCTTGTTGCGGATTGGGAATGGGAGAGAGAAGGGAGATGCTGAAGTCTTGTGGCTGCGTGGGATTGTGAATGGTGAGAGAGTGGGGACAACTGGGAGTGATTAATGAATGGGATTGGGTAGAGTCGGCTGGGATAGGTAATGATGAGGGAATGGGGAAGGTCGGTTCGGAGTGTGGGGACAGTTGGGGCAGTTGGGGTTCTAGTTAGGTCATGGTTAGGTGATGGGTGGCTGGGAATAAAAGGGAGCTACTTAGTTTAGTCAAAGGGTGGCTGGGTCTAGTTAGGATGGGAGTCTAGTTAGGTGGGTTGTGGGCTAGATATTTAGTTTTAGGTGGGCTGGTTTTTAAGGTGGGCTAGATATTTAGGTGGGGTGGTTTTAGGGATATGGTGTGCTAGGGTTTAGGTGGGGTGGTTTAGTGGTTTAGGGCTTAGCTAGGTGGGTTAGGTGTTTAGGCTAGGATTAGGTTAGGATTAAGGGAATTAGGCTAGGTTTAGGAAAGGATTAGGGAGGTGGGTTAGGTGATTAGGTTGGGATTAGAGAAGGATTAGGGAAGTGTGATAGGTGATTAGGCTAGGATTAGGCCGGGATTAGGGCAAATGGCTAGGATTAGGGGTTTTAGCTTAGGATTGGGTTAGGAACATCCCTTGGCATAACTCATGGACCTAGTTGCAACAAGTTGGTGCAGCCCTAGGTTAGGTGTAGGTGCATACAAGCTTAAACCCACACTCATTAGGTTAACCCACATGATTAACCCAAAACTTGACACACAAATCAAGCTTAATACATGTTCACTCATATTTAATCCCCCCATTCTCTCTCATGCCCAAGCTTCCCACGTGATTTTCTTGTGGGCCCCACCTCCATTTATGAGAAGGTGATGTGGGCCATGGATGTGGATGTTTGGATTGGATCTTTGGATCCAAATCCAAATCCAAATCCATATACATGTTTGGATTTGGATCTGGATATATATGGTCTAGATCCAATCCAAACTTGATTTTTTGACTCCTTCATGGTATTTAAAGATGGACGGTTTGTGTGAGGCCTGAGTTCATCAGTACCCCGTCTTGCATTGGGTCTTCGCCAACATTGTCGTCCGATCTTCTTTTCACCTTCTAGAGTTCATTTTGAGCAATTTATTGATAACAGGGACTTGGATGTCCAAGATTCTGGGGGTGAATTTGATACGAGAGTTGATGTGTCAGGCTCGACATGTGCTCCGGTTCTGGGCTCTCTTTCGCTTCTTTGGTCTTGCTTTCATCAGGCCAAGAGGCTGTCTGGGGTTTTTTCATCATTTTGGTGGCTGCTTTTCACCAGGTTGCACCTATTTGACTTAGCTCTTACAAAATTGGTACTTGGCCCAAATATAACATATTTTACATAAATATGGGGTTTTATACAAAATTTGGAGTTTTTACAACTCCCGGACTTTCGAAAATGAAAAATCTGGTCTCGAAATGGGGATTCTAAAACCAGGCATGTTTTCGAAAATTATGGAAATTCGGGGTGTTTACAATTGGCTAATGTCATAGGAAGCCAGCCATTTGGCAGCTGTGCCCTTGAGGGACAAAGGGAACCAATACACCCACTTCATCGAGTCCTTCTTTTTCTTGTGGGCTCAACGAGAGAAAAGCTGCAAGTGAGACCTAGGGTCTCTCATGCCATCATACCGATAGAAGTTCGGTATTTCGTCGTCACTGTCTATTTCATAGTCCACAGGCAAGAAATCAGACAGGGCGTAACTTCTTTTCTCTTTATTTTACCCTCTCAGCAGCTGCGGTAGGGCTTTACGGTCCTTGTGTGTGAAGGACTCGTGGTATTGGTTACCTTTCATTGCGGAAGTTTCTTTATGTTTGCGAGGTTTTCAAACTTTTTCTTGGCCTTTGGTTCGCCATTTGATGAACATGAATCACCTGCTTCAGCCTCTTGGCTAAGAGCAGCGATCTTGGCCTCAAAATCCCTTCTCAAGTCCTCAATCTCTTCTTGTTTGTTTTGCTTTTTCGAAAACCTCCTAGAGTGAGAACTTGATGCGCATGAGCCATGGCTAGATACCTCTTGGGAGCCTGGACTCGACATGCTTCAATGCTTTTAAAAAATCCTAAGTATGAAAATGCAACAAACAAAGTTAAAACACCATCTTTGAAAAAAATTTCATGAGGTTTTTCTACATGAACTGACTCTGCACAAGGCCTAGGTCCCACCGGGCATGCCAATCCTATAGACACGGAAAATTCCCACTTCCGGTTCTTAGGCCCGAAGTGAACCTTTTCTTGTGTCTAAGTCATTTTTATAACAAGGACATGTTAGCTAGCTTACTCAAGCTAGCGAAGTAAGTTTTTGAAATCTGACTCTTTCGGGGCGATTGTGAGCAAGTGAGCTCTTTTCGAAATGTTTGGGTTTTGTTTGTTTGTACGCTTGGCAAAGTCATTTTGAACAAAATAACCTCTTTGAAAATACCCGAAGTGTTTGGGTTTTGTTTGTTTGGTTGCAAGTTTTATTTCACGTGGTATTTGCACGTGCCTATGTCTTTCACTTTTATGCTTTTTAGGGCCAACTAGGTGTGTGCACAAGTGACCTAAGTTGGGCATTTTTTGCATGGGAGTGTGGGGTTTGCTTTGATGCAATATGCGTCCTAACTCGTGGTATGGCGAATATGCAATGCGAACTCACACAACTCCAAGGGAAAACCCGAATTGAAAGACAATGCTTAAGGGAAATTACGTAATGTAAATTGCTAAAGAGAAATTGCAAAAGGGAAATATGGCTATATCTTAAGAGCGGAAAGGCTCAATTGTGTAAGTCTGTGTCGTGTATATATGGAAAGACTACTCACACAGCTGAACCTTAAAACCCAAATCTTAAAGACATAGCGGAAGGGAAGTACTTATAATATATATGGGCCCGAAGGTCGCCAACGTGTGCGTGGGCGTTGTGTATATATGTAAAGACAACTCACACGACTTGTAATGTAAAACCCAAATAGAATTGCAATATGGCCCTTAGTAGGGTCTTGGGAGTAAGAGCAAAAGCTCAATGTGTGTGAGTGTAGAATTGAAAAACCATGCACACAACTTGGATGAAAACACCCAAATAAAATTGCAATATGGCCCTTACTAGGGTCTTGGGAGTAAGAGCGAAAGCTCAATGTGTGTGAGTGTAGAATTGAAAGACCACGCACACAACTAGAATTAAAACACCCAAATAAAATTGCAATATGGCCCTTACTAGGGTCTTGGGAGTAAGAGCGAAAGCTCAATGTGTGTGAGTGTAGAATTGAAGGACAACACCCACGACTTGTAATGGAAAACCCATGCAACCGAATATATATAAATATAACTATATCTTAGGGGCTGTCAAGGCCTGTGTGTGTGCCAAAAGAGTGTGCAACTAAGAGGGGAAAGGCTCAAGTGCACGTATGTGTTAGTGCGCCAAACCAAGTTATTACAATCGGGGGGAGACAACGCTCCATTATTACAACCTCGTATCAAAATTTAATTCAATGTAAGCAAGTTCATATAATGGACCGAGTTAGGAACTTACGTGTAGCTGGTCCGTGTTCAACTTGCTTGGCTTTGGCCTCGTGAATCACCTTGGGTAGCCGAAGGGGAGCTCCTTGGGTGTATGTTGGCAGTAGGTAGGGGTGCTGGCCGGGTGGTGGAGTGGCAGGTGGATGGACTAGGCTTAGGGATGCTTGGTTGGGAAGTGGGCAACTAAGGGAGCATGTTCAGCTAGGAGCTAAGGTGTGGTATTGAAGAGGGTGAATGGGATATGGTGTAGGTCGGCTGGGTGGAAGGGAGAAGGAAAGGATGCAAGTTGACGGGTGGATGGGAGTGTGCAGCTGGAAAAGAAAGAGGTGAAGGGTTAGATGGGTTTGACGTGGGGTACTAACTGTGAATGGAGGTGGTGCTGGTGGATGGAAGTGGTGGCCGGATGGTAGTGGAAAAGAGTGGCAGCAGAAGGGTGCTCGTCGCCGAAGGTGGAAGGTGATGGAGTTGGTTGAAGTGGAGAGGTGGTGGAGTGGCGGTGGAATGGCAGGCGGATGGAAGGTGGCCTTGGAGCGTGGAGTGAGTGGGGGGTGAGAGTGGAGGAGAGAGAGGGAAACCCGCAAGGAATAGGGGCTTTTATAGGCTACGAATGGGCTGGGTCGGTTGGTAGAAGGTGGGCCAGATATTTGTAATAAGGTGGGCATGGGACATGGTTTGGGGTAGGTCGGTTAGGGGGGGCTGGTTAGTGGTTTGGGGTAGGTCGGTTAGGTGGGCTGGGTCTTAGTGGTTAAGGGTTTAATTAGGTGCACTAAGATAAGTTTAGGCTTAGTTGGTTAGGGTCTAAGTGGTCTAGCTAGGTGAGGTTGGGGGTAGTTTGGGTAAGAATGGCTAGGTTTGGGTTAGGTTTTAGGGGAAATGGCTAGGTGAGGTGGGCTAGCTTAGGACTAGGTTTAGGAACCTTCCCTTGGCATCGGTCCTTTGCTCCATTTGCAGCCATGTCCCAGTTGGTGCAGCCCCAGGTTAGGTGTAGGTGCATACAAGCTTAAACCCACACTCTAGGCTAAACCCACAAGGTTAACCCACCCTTGACCAAAAGTCAAGCCTACCAACTTTCTCACTCATACTTTATCCCCCCCCTTTCTCTCTCTACCCAAGCTTTTCACTTGAAATGTTGTGGGCCCCTCACCTCCATTTATGAGAAGGTGATGTGGGCCATGGATATAGATATTGGATTTGGATCTTGGGACCAAAATCCAAATCCAAATCCAAATACATGTTGGGTTTGGATCTGGATATATATGGTCCAAATCTGGCCCAAATCTAATTTTTTGATTCCTTCATGGCGTTTCAAAATGGAGGGTTTGTGCAGGGCGTGACATAATCAGTACTCCGTCTTACGTTGGGTCTTCGCCAACATTGTCGTCCGCTCTTCTTCTCACCTTTCGGAGTTCATTTTGAGCAAATTTCTGATATCTGGGGCTTGGATGTTTGAGAATCTGGGGATGATTTTGATACGAGAGTTAATGTGCCAGGCTTGAAGTATGCTTCGGGTCTGGACTCTCCTTTGCCTTTTCGGTCTACTTTTGTCAGGCTAGGCTACTTTTGGGGTTTCAAAACACCTTTTTAAGGTTTAAAACTACGTGTATACAGTTTTAAAATGTATATATGGTTTCAACATATGTACAGGGTTGTTTAGAAGGCTCCTAGGTTTCCAGACTCAAAATAGCCCTTTGAGGTTGCTTTTGTGAAACCAGGCATATTTGAGAAAATCGTGGGATTTTGGGGTGTTTACACATGTAAATAGAAACTTATTACAAAATTGGAAATTGGGTTAGTTTTGCAAACTTATAATGGATTCAAATAAATTCCTAAGACTGAAGTCCCACCAGGCGTGCCAAATCTGTAGACGTGAATTTTGATTTCAAAACCTATTTAGATTTGAAATTAGATTCTCGAGCTATGTCGTGTGCGTGAGCGTGCCAGTTAGTTTACTTAAACTAACCAAGATGTGATTTCTGACTTTCTTAGAAGATTGTGGAGAAGTGAGTTCTTATCGACATAGGCCTTCTTGAACTGACGCTCAAGGGTTAGCCTAGACGCTTGGAAAATATTTGAAATCCGTTAAATTTTGAAAAAGTGAAACCCCATTTTGAAAGTTTGAGAAATCATGACTAAGTTCCTGATTTTGGAAATTTTCAGGTTTTGAAAAACAGAAAATGTTCTATTTTGAGAGACCTATTCTTTGATTTTTTTAAAATGCTTCTATGTTTTGGAAAATTCTAAAAAATTTACAAAAACTAAAGATGCATGTTATAGATACGCGAAAATTTCCACTCTAGGTTCTTAGGCCTAAAGTGAACCTTTTCGTATGTCTAAGTTGCTTAAAGGGCGTGTCAGCTAGCTTACTCAAGCTAGCGAAATAAGTTTTAAAAATATCTGACTTATGGGGCGACTATGGACAAGTGGGCTCTTTTCGTCGCAGACCTTCTTGAACCGATGCTCAAGGGTCAGTCAGTACGCTTAGAAAACTCGATTTTAAGCAAACATGACCTTTTTGAAAATATGCAAAGTGTTTGATTTGGTTTAGTTTGTCTCGTTGTAGGTTTTATCAATGTGGGATTTGCACGTTTCCTATGTCTTGGGTTTTAGCCAATTTTAGTCGTGTAGCTGTGTGCATCCAATGCTCGATTAGGCGAGTTTTGCACGGGTAGTTCGAGGTTGTAAACACCCCAAAATCCCACGATTTTCTCAAATATGCCTGGTTTTACAAAAGCAGCCCCAAAGGGCTATTTTGAGTTTGGAAACCCAGGAGCCTTCCAAACAACCCTGTACATACTTTGAACCTGTATATGTTTTAAAACTCTATATACATAGTTTTAAAACCTTAAAAAGGTGTTTTGAAACCCCAAAAGCAGCTTGGCCTGATGAAAGCAGGACCGAAAAGGCAAAAGAGAGCCCAGACCCGAAGCATACTTCAAGCTCGGCACATCAACTCTCGTATCAAAATCATCCCCAGATTCTCGGACATCCAAGCCCCAGATATCAGAAATTTGCTCAAAATGAACTCTGGAAGGTGAGAAGAAGAGCGGACGACAATGTTGGCGAAGACCCAATGCAAGACGGAGTACTGATGAAGTCAGGCCCTACACAAACCATCCATTTCGAAACGCCATGAAGGAATCAAAAGATCAAATTTGGGCCGGATTTGGACCATATATATCTAGATCTAAACCCAACATGTATTTGGATTTGGATTTGGATTTGGATCCCAAGATCCAAATCCAATATCTACAATCATGGCCCACATCACCTTCTCATAAATGGAGGTGGGGCCCATAAATATTTCACGTGAAAAGCTTGGGTAGAGAGAGAAAAAGGGGTGATAAAGTATGAGTGAGAAAGTTGGTAGGCTTGACTTTTGGTCAAGGGTGGGTTAACCTTGTAGGTTTAGCCTAGAGTATGGGTTTATGCTTGTATGCACCTACACCTAACCTGGGGCTGCACCAACTTGGACATGGCTGCAACTGGTTCAATGGACCGGTGCCAAGGGGAGGTTCCTAAAACCTAGCCCTAAGCTAGCCCACCTCACCTAGCCACTTTCCCTAAAACCTAACCCAAACCTAGCCATCCTCACCCAAAACCACCCCAACCTCACCTAGCCGACCTCACCTAGCTCACCTCACCTAGCTAGACCACCTAGACCCTAACCAACTAAGCCTAAACCCACCTTAGTGCACCTAATTAAACCCCTAACCACTAAGTCCCAGCCCACCTAACCGACCTACCCTAAACCACTAACCAGCCCCCCCTAACCGACCTACCCCAAACCATGTCCCATGCCCACCTTATTACAAATATCTGGCCCATACCCCCCTAACCGACCCAGCCCATTCCCAGCCTATAAAACCCCCCTTCCTTGCGGGTTCCACTCTCTCTCTTCCACTCTCACCCCCCCACTCCCTCCAAGCTCCACCACTTCCATCCACCTGCATTCCACCGCCACTCCATCACCTGGCTACCACCTCTCCACTTCAACCGAATCCACCACCTTCCATCTTCGGCGAGGAGCTCCACCCTTCTTCCACCACCATCCGGCCACCACTTCCATCCACCAGCACCACCTCCATGCACGGTTAGTACCCCACTTAACCCCATCTAACCCTTCACCTCCTTCTTTCCCAGCCACCCACGCCCATCCATCCGCCACTCAACCCATCCATCCCCTCTTCCTTACACCCAGCTGACCTACACCTTACCCCACTACCTTCCCTCAACACCACCTACCCTAGCTCCTAACTGAACCTCCTCCCTTAATCCCCCTTCTTCCCAACCAAACACCACACCAACCTAACCCATCCACCTGCCACTTCACCCCCCCGGCCAGCACCCCTACCTGCCGCGCCTTCCACTCTCACCCCCTCACTCCCTCCAAGCTCCACCACTTCCATCCACCTGCCATTCCACTGCCACTCCATCACCCGGCTACCACCTCTCCACTTCAACCGAATCAACCACCTTCCATCTTCAGCAAGGAGCTCCACCGTTCGGCTGCCACCCTTCTTCCACCACCATCCGACCACCAGCACCACCTCCATGCACGGTTAGTACCCCATCTAACCCTTCACCTCCTTCTTTCCCACCTGCCACTTCACCCCCCTCGGCCAGCACCCCTACCTGTCGCGCCTTCCACTCGGCCAACATCAAGACGCCACTTGGCCCGCACCCCTACAAGTCACCCACATCCACCGAAGGAGCTCCCCTCCGGCTGCCCAAGGCGACTCACGAGGCTAAAGCCAAGCAAGTTGAACACGGACCAGCTACATGTAAGTGCCTAACTCGGTCCATTATATGAACTTGCTTACGTTCAATTAAATTTGTGTAAACACCCTAAAATCCCACGATTTTCTCAAATGTGCCTGGTTTTGCAAAAGCAGCCCCAAAGGGCTATTTTGAGTCTGGAAACCTAAGAGCCTTCCAAACAACCCTGTACATATTCCAAGCCTGTATATATGTTTTAAAAATGTATACATATAGCTTTAAAACCTTAAAAAGGTATTTTGAAACCCCAAAAGCAGCTTGGCCTGATGAAAGCAGGACCGAAGAGGCAAAAGAGAGCATATTTCAAGCCCGACAAATCAACTCTCGTATCCGAATCATCCCCAGATTCTCGGACACCCAAGCCCCAGATTCTCGGACACCTAAGCCCCAGGTATCAGCAATTTGCTCGAAATGAACTCCGGAAGGTGAGAAGAAGAGCGAACGACAATGTTGGCGAAGACCCAACGCAAGATGGAGTACTAATGCAGTCAGGCCCCGCACAAACCGTCCGTTTCAAAACGCCATGAAGGAATCAAAAAATCAGATTTGGGATGGATCTGGACCATATATATCCAGATCCAAACCCAACATACATTTAGATTTGGATTTGGATTTGGATCCAAAGATCCAAATCCAATATCCACATCCATGGCCCACATCACCTTCTGATAAATGGAGGTAGGGCCCACAGATATTTCATGTGAAAAGCTTGGGTAGAGAGAGAAAAGGGGGTGAGAAAGTATGAGTGAGAAAGTTGGTAGGCTTGACTTTTGGTCAAGGGTGGGTTAACCTTGTGGGTTTAGCCTAGAGTGTGGGTTTGAGCTTGTATGCACCTACACCTAACCTGGGGCTGCACCAACTTGGATATGGTTGCAACTAGGTCCATGGACCGGTGCCAAGGGGAGGTTCCTAAAACCTAGCCCTAAGCTAGCCCGCCTCACCTAGCCACTCTCCCCTAAACCTGACCCAAACCTAGCCACTCTCACCCAAAACCACCCCAACCTCACCTAGCTCACGTCACCAAACTAGACCACCTAGACCCTAACTAACTAAACCTAAACCCACCTTAATACACCTAATTAAACCCCTAACCACTAAGTCCCAGCCCACCTAACCGACCTACCCCAAACCACCCCACAAGCCCACCTTATTACAAATATCTACCCAAAACCACCCCAACCGACTCAGCCCTTTCTAGCCTATAAAAACCCCCTCTCTTGCGGGTTTTCTCTCTCTCTTCCACTCACATCCCCCCTCACTCCATCCCAGCTGCACCACTTCCATCGCCACTTCATCAACCGGCGGCCACCTTCCCCACTTCCACCGCCACTTCATCACCCGGCTGCCACCTCTTCGCTTCAACCAACTTCCAGCACCTTCCACCTTCGGCTGCCACCTCCTTCCACCACCTTCATCCACCAGCACCTCTGCCACCCACGGTTAGTACTCCACCTCAACTCCATCTAGCCTTTCACCCCTTTCTTTCCCGGCTGCACAGTCCACCACCCACCACAACCGCCCAACCTTCTCCCTTACACCCGGCCCAACTGCACCCTACCTCACTACCTTCCCTCAATACTAACCACCCTAGCCCCTAGCTGAACCTTCTCCCTTAGTCATCCACCACCTATCCAACACCTTAACCTGCCGCCCCTAGCCACTCCATCACCCGGCTAGCATCAAGACTCCACTCGGCTCCCGCCCTACCTGCCGCCAACCTACATCCAAGGAGCTCCCCTTCGACTGTCCAAGGCGACTCACTAGGCCAAAGCCAAGCAAGTTGAGTACGAACCAGCTACACGTAAGTGCCTAACTCGGTCCTTGATATAAACTTGCTTATATTTAATTAAATTTGATACGGGGTTGTAATAATGGAGCGTTGTCTCCCCCCAGCTGTAATAATGTGGTTTGGCACACCAACACACACGTGTACTTGAGCCATTCCGCTCTTAGCTGCATACTATTTTGGCACACACACGGGCCTAACCAGCCATAAGATATAGTTATACTTATATATATTCAGCTACGTGGGTTTTAACTTAAGTCGTGGGTGTTCTCTTTCAATTCCACACTCACACACATTGAGCTTTCGCTCTTACTCCCAAGACCCTAGTAAGGGCCATATTGCAATTTCATTTGGGTGTTTTAATTTAAGTTGTGTGCGTGGTCTTTCAATTCCACACTCACACACATTGAGCTTTCGCTCTTACTCCCAAGACCCTAGTAAGGGCCATATTGCAATTCTATTTGGGTTTTACATTGCAAGTCGTGTGAGTTGTTTTTACATATATACACAACACCCACATACACGTTGGCGACCTTCGGGCCCATATATATTATAAGTATTTCCCTTCCGCTTTGTCTTTAAGATTTGGGTTTTAAGGTTCAGCTGTGTGAGTAGTCTTTTCATATATACACGACACACACTTGCACAATTGAGCCTTTCTGCTCTTAAGATATAGCCATATTTCCCTTTTGCAATTTCCCTTTTGCGATTTACACTACGTAATTTCCCTTAAGCATTGTCTTTTAAATTTGGGTTTTCCCTTTGGAGTTGTGTGAGTTTGCATTGCATATTCGCCATACCACGAGTTAGGACGCATATTGCATCAAAGTAAACCCCACACTCCCGTGCAAAAATCGACCAACTTAGGTCACTTGCGCACACACCTAGTTGGCCCTAAGAAGCATAAAAGAGAAAGACATAGGCACGTGCAAATCCCACATGAAATAAAACTTGCAATTATACAAACAAAGCCCAAACACTTCGGATATTTTCAAAGAGGTTAGTTGATTCAAAACGACTTTGCCAAGCATACAGACTGACCCTTGCGCATCGGTGCAAGAAGGTCTGCGACAAAAAGAGCTCACTTGCTCACAGTCGCCCCGATAGAGTCAGATTTCAAAACTTACTTCGCTAGCTTGAGTAAGCTAGCTGACACGCCCTTGTTATAAAAACGACTTAGACACAAAAAGGTTCACTTCGGGCCTAAGAACCGGAAGTGAGAATTTTCCGTGTCTATAGAGGTTACTTTGATGCAATATGCACCCTATCTCGTGGTATGGTGAATATGCAATGTAAACTCACACAACTGAACGGGAAAACCCGAAATTGAAACACATAGCCGAAGGGAAATTGCAAAAGAAAAATATAGCTATATCTTAAGAGCGGAAAGGCTCAATTGTGCAAGTGTATGTTGTGTATAAATTGAAATGCAACTCACACAACTGAACCTTAAAACCCGAAATTTAAAGACATAGCGGAAGGGAAATACAACTATATATATATGGGCCCGAAGGTCGCCAACGTGTGCGTGGGTGTTGTATGTAAATGGAAAGACAAACACACGCAGCTGAATCGGGAAAACGCAGCGGAAAGTATAGAAATATGGCTATATCTTAACGGTTGCCAAGTCCAAAATGGTGCGTGAGGTGCATGAGCAAGCGCTCGGGTGTTCTTTGTGTGCGAGTGTGTAAATGAAAGACAAACTCACACGACTTAATGTAACAACCAACCTGAATTGAAATACTTATATAGAATAAGAGCGAAAGCTCAAAGCATGCGTGTGTGAGTGTATAAAATTAAAGACAACTCACGCAACTCTTACTAGAGTCTTAGGAGTAAGAGCGAAGGCTCAACGGTGCTCGTGGGTGTTTATGTATGAGTAAGAGCTAAAGCTCAAGTGCTCATGTGTGCTTCGTGTAGCAAACCAAGTTATTACAATTGGGGGGAGACAATGCTCCGTTAATACAACCCCGCATCCAAATTGAATCAAAGCGTAGAAAGGAGATATGAAATACTGAATTAAAGCACTTACGTGATTTGGATGTTTATCCACTCCAATCTACACGGGCTTGCTTGGCTTCGCACCCACATATGAGTCTTCCTTGAAGCTTGAAGCGAAAGATGGCTGAATGGAGCCTTTGAGCTTGAGGGTTTTTAGGTTCACTACACTAAAGGGGTGCGGGTTTGGTGTGGGTATGGGATGCTACGAAGGTGGACGGGAGTTGGGGGTTTTAGGCAAGGTGGTCACGGATGGGGCATGTAGTGGGGTGGTGTGAGATGTAAGGTCACGGATGTGGTAGGGACGGGAGGTGGTGGTATGGGAGCTACAGGTGTTAGGCTTAGGTGGGGTGATGGTATGGTGTGGGATGAGGAATGGGAGCTAAGGGTCACGGCGCTAGGTAGGTGGGGTGATGGAATGATGGCTGCGAGTAAGGGAGTGTCTAGCTAGGATGGGTTTGGTTGGGACAGGGGGTAGGTCAGTTAGGATAGGTAGTGGTGGTGGTATGTGTGGGTATGGCAGTGATAGGTGGCAGTTTAGGCTAGGATGAAGTCGGTTGGGTTGTTAGGTGGGATGTGGGGCGGTGGGGCTAGGTCGGTTGGTAGGTAGGTCGTGGCTGGGATGGGGTAGGATAGCAGGTCGATGGAAGGGCGGTTTAGGGTCGGTATAGGGCGACAGGCGCTAAGGTGGGGCGCGGGCAGGGCGCGCAGGAGTGGCAGGCTACGCGGGGAGCGTGAGTGGCAGGCTACGCATGGTGCGTGCAGGGCACGCGGGAGTGGCAGGCTATGCGGAGTGCGTGCAGGGCGTGCGGGACAGCCGGGGGTCTTGAGGTTGGGGGTCGGTTAGGGTTTAGATGGGTTTAGCTTAGGCTTAAGGGTGTTGTAGGGTAGTTAGGTGGGGTTTGATTAGGGTTAGGTGAGGTCGGTTTAGGTGGTTTAGAGGGGTTAGGAAGAAGGGTTTAGGGTGCTTAGTGGGGCTTACTTCTTAATGGCGGTTTAGGGTGTGCTCAAGCTCCAATCAGCCACCTTAAGCCTCCTTGTCCAAGCAACATCAGCCCTTCAATTAAGGTGGGGCTGCCCTTAACTAACCCTACACTAACCCACAATTAAAAACCCTAAAACAAAAGAAAGCACTGAGCACTCACCTAAGCACCTTCTCTCTCCTCCAAGTCCTCTCTTTAAATTCACGTGAACCTCTTGTTTGGGACCCCCTCACCTCTATTTATAGGCATTTAAGGTGGGTCTTGGATTTGGGTTTGGGTTTGAGATCTGGATCCAAATCCAAATCGAAACACTATTTGGATCTGGATCTTGGATCTCGGATATTTTGAGATCCGTATCCGATCCAAATCCAACAGTTTTATGGATATGGATCTGGATATTTTGGTCCAAATCCAATCCAATCCAAATCCAAACACTATTTGGATCAGCCCAAATCCAAACACTATTCACTATTTGGATTTAGATCTAGATATTTATGGTCTAGATCCAATCCAAAATTTCTCTGGATGGTCCTTCTTGGCTTCTCGAGGCGGACGATCTGTGCGGGCCCTGGCTTCATCAGCGCTCTGTCTGGTGTTGGGTTTCCCCAATCTTTGTTGTTCGGACTCCTTTTTTCCTTTTGGACTCCATTTCTGCTCCTTTCTAGTTTTCTCGGTTCAGATTTTGGGATGCTTGAATGGGGATGGTTGACCTGGCTCTCTAGTACTCCTGGCTTGCCATCTTCTTCGTGCCTGTGCCTTCCTTTCGCCTTTTGAACTTGACTTTTATTAGGCCAGGGTACTCTTCTAGGCTTCAGAATACACTTTTGAAGCTGCTTTTGGAATTGGCCTTCGCAAGCGGCTTGCTGGGCTGCTTCTGGATCAGGTGTTGTCTTCACATGCTCCACCTATTCGTCTTTGGCTTTTGGGAAAATGGGCTTAGCCCGGGTTTAAAAAGCTTGTATTTGATATGGGGCTTTCAAAACACTATTTACAAGCTTAAAGCAATATTTACAGGTTTTAAAACAATATGTATAGGGTTCTGAAGGTTCCTAGGTTTTCAGAACTCAAAATGGCCCTTTGGGGCTGATTTGCAAACCAGGTATTGGTTTTAGAAAGTCGTGGGATTTTGGGGTGTTTACACATGTGAAGAATTAGGAAATATTTTTATTTTTGATTTTTATGCTACATAGTTGTAGACACGGAAAATCTTCGACTCAGGGTTCTTAGGCCTCGAGTGAATCTTTTCATGCTTATTTCGCTTTTAGAGGGCGTGCCAGCTACCTTTCTCAAACTAGCGAAGTAAATTTTGAAAATATCTGACTTTTGAGGCGAATGTGGAAAATTGGGCTCTTTTCGTCGTAGATCTTCTCACACCGACGCGCAAGGGTTAGTCTGTACGCTTAGGAAAACTCGATTTTGAACAAATATGACCTTTTTGAAAAGTATGAAAGTGTTTGATCAATTGGCTTTTGTCAAATTGCAAGTTTTATTCATGGGGTCTACACGTTCCTATGTCTTTGGGTTTTAGCCAATTTAGGCGTGTAGTTGTGTGCATCAAGTGCTCGACTTTGGCAAGTTCTACACGATTTTGCTTAGGATGGTTTGATGCAAGTATGCTCCCTATCTCGAGTGTGGCGTATATGCAATGCAAACTCACACAGCTTGAAGGGAAAACTCGAAATTTAAAGACATAGTAGAAGGGAAATTGCAGAAGGGAAAATATGGCTATATCTTAGGTGCGGAAAGAAAATATATAGCTATATCTTAAGAGCGGAAAGGCTCAATGTGAGTGAGTGCTTTGAGTGTATAAATTGAAAGGCAACTCACGCAACTTGAATTTAAAACCCAACTGAAAGGGAAATACATATATAAGTAAGAGCGGAAAGGCTCAATGTGAGTGAGTGCTTTGAGTGTGTAAAATGAAAGGCAACTCACATGACTTGAACCTTAAAACGTAGCTGAATATATATAAATAGAGCTATATCCTATGGGCTGTTAAGGCCCGTTTGTGTGCAAAAGTGTGCAGATAAGAGCGGAAAGGCTCGAGTGTACGTGTGTGTATTTTGCATCAAGCACATATATTATATCCGGGGGGAGACAAGCTCCGTTATTACAACCCCATATGAATTTAATTGAACTGGAAGTAATGTAAAAGACCAGATTCGAACACTTACACGTCGTTTGCTTGGGATTTCTTTATCACTGATATCCAACCTTGGGCACAATTGTTGGATGGGCCTCTCGCTGCGAATCGACCGGCTGCGTTTGGTGTTAACACTAGTTTAGATCTAGGCTAGGTCGGTATATGGAGATGTTATGGTTTTGGTCAAGACACGGACAGAACTAGGGGAGATGCAAGGGATCTAGGCCAGGTCTAAAGGGATCGTCTTAGGTAAGGTTCAAGTGTGGCTCCTAAGGGGATGCTCGGCCAGCTAATGGCCGAGTTAGGTGGTGTTTTGTGGGTGCTCTTAGGCGAGATCCTTAAGGGATGTTCTAAGGGAATGCTCGGCCAAATGGTGGCCGAGCTGGGTAGGTTTTAGGGGATTTGTTTTAGGTAAGGTTCGAGTGGGATCCTAAGGGAAAGGCTCGGCCAGATTGTGACCGTGCTGGGTAGGTTTAGGTAGGTTTCTAAACTAAGGTCTTAGACAATGCTCGGCCAGCACTTTGGTCGAGCTTTTGTGGTTTTTAGGGGATCGGGTTTAGGTAGGATTCAAGTCAATGCTCGGCCAAATGGTGGCCGAGCTGGGTGGGATTTAGTGGATGATTTTGGATAGGTTTTAAAGCTAGGCTCTAAGGGAATGCTCGGCCAAATGGTGGTCGAGCTGGGTGGGATTTAGTGGATGATTTTGGATAGGTTTTAAAGCTAGGCTCTAAGGGAATGCTCGGCCAAATGGTGGCTGAGCTGGGTGGGATTTAGTGGATGCCTTAGGTATGGTTCAAGCCAATGCTCGGCCAGCTAGTGGCCGAGCTAGGTCAGTGTGGTGGCTAAGGGAATCGAGTGCATTAGGCACTCAGTTTGGTTAGGCTTTTTTTTTTAGGCTGGATGGTAAGGATCTAAGGGAATGTTTAAGACCAAGGCTTAGGGTGATTAGTGGGACAGATCTAGGGAAAGCTCGGCTAGATAGTGGCTGAGCTTGGGTGGTTTTGTGTGGGAACATGTAGACGCGCGAAAAATCCCAGCCTCTTCGCCTCTTTCGTGGCTTGGAGTGGATCTTATCGTGCGTCTAAGGCCTATATATATAAACAGGGCGTGCCAGCTAGCTTACTTAAGCTAGCGAAGATATATTAATACTGACTTCTAAACGTGGCGACTGTGAGCAAGTGAGCTCTTGTCGTCGCAGACCTTCTTGCACCGATGCGCAAGGGTCAGTCTGTACGCTTTTGCAAAAATCGAGTTTTAGGGAGAAAGCCTACGAAACGGTTCGAGGTGTCTATTTCGGGTCTTTAAGATGCGATTGCATGTTTTAGATCACGTGGATTTGCACGTGCCTAAGTCTTTTCTTTTATCCCTTTTTGGGTCGCCTAGTTTGTGTGTTATGAACACTCCACTACATGGGCGAATTCGAGCGGGGGTTGCTTCGATGCAATATGCGTCCTACCTCGTGGTATGGCGTAGATGCAATGCAAACTCACGCTACTCCAAAGGGAAAACCCGAAATGTAAAGACAATACTGAAGGGAAATAGCGGAAGGGAAATAACCGAAGGGAAATAACCGAAGGGAAATAACCGAAGGGAAATAACCGAAGGGAGATATGTATATATCTTATGTATATGAGCCCTTACTCGGGTCTTGCAAATAAGAGCGAAGGCTCAATGTGGGTGCGTGCTTGAATTGAAAGACTTACACACACGACATGAAATTAAACCCAAATATAAATTGCAGTATGGCCTTGACTAAGGTCTTGGGAGTAAGAGCGAAGGCTCAATGTGTGTGAGAGTGCTTGAATTGAAGTACTACACACACAACATAAATGAAACCCAAATATAACTGCAATAAGGCCTTTACTAAGGTCTTGGGAGTAAGAGCGAAGGCTCAATGTGTGTGAAAGTGCTTGAATTGAAAGACTACTCACACGACAAGAAATGAAACCCAAATAGTATAGGTCGGCCCTTACTTGGGTCTTTCAAATAAGAGCGAAAGCTCAATGTGTGTGAGAGTGTTTAAATTGAAAGACTTACTCACACGACATGAAATGAAACCCAAATAGTATAGGTCGGCCCTTACTTGGGTCTTTCAAATAAGAGCGAAAGCTCAATGTGTGTGAGAGTGTTTAAATTGAAAGACTTACTCACACGACATGAAATGAAACCCAAATAGTATAGGTCGGCCCTTACTTGGGTCTTTCAAATAAGAGCGAAAGCTCAATGTGTGTGAGAGTGTTTTAATCGAAAGACAACGCACCCAACTCAAACAAAACCCTTCGGAAATGAAATATATACGTACACATATATATTAGGGGCTGATTAGGCCCGTGTGTGTTCAAAGTTGTGCACGACTAAGAGAGTGCACGTGTGTGGTTGTGCCAAGCCACGTTATTACAAGCGGGGGGAGACTAGGCTCCGTTATTACAACCCCGTATCAAATTGAATTTCAAGCAAGCGTATGACTAAAGACCGAGTTTAGACACTTACGAGTAGCTGGTCCGTAGAGGTCTTGCTTGAGCGTAGGCTTGGCTTTGGGCTGCAAACGGGAGCTCCGCGAAGGTGTGTGACCAAGGGTGCTGGCCGGCTGCAAATGGGGCGCGGGATGGACGCCTCGAAGGGGGCCGGTGGCAAGTAGGTGGCGCCTCCAAGTAGGGAGTTTAGAGTGGCTGACTAAGTGGGTCTTAGGGTCACTAGGGAAGTTAGGTACTTAGGGAAACTGGCCCTAAAAGGTGAGCTAGTGGGACGGCCAAATAGGACACCTAGGGGGGATCGGCCGAATGGGAGATGGTGGCTAAGCAGTGGCCAGCCACTTGGGTTATCCTAGGTTCGGCTAGGCTTAGATGGTGGCAGCAAAGAGGTTGAGCTAAGGGGAAGATGGGTGGCCAAGAGTGGAGAGGTGGTAGAGAGTGGCTTTGAGGGAGTAAAGGGGACTTACCGAGTGGGGAAGAGTGGCGGATGGAGTGGGAGAGTGGCGGGCAGGTGGCGGCTGGTGGAGGAGCTGGAGCTGCTGGGAAGACGGGTGAGAGATGGGAGAAGGAGAGGGCCCGGCTGGGTGGTGGAGTGGTTCCCACTTTTAAAAACCCGCCCACAATGAGGGGGGTTTAAATAGGGGATGGGTAGGTCGGTTAGGGCTGGGTTGTGGGTAGTGGTTAGGTGGTTTAGGTAGGGTAGTATGTAGATAAGGTGGGCTGGATGGGGTTGGGCCAGATATTTTAAAACTAGGGGTTTGGGAAAATCGTGGGCTAAGGGTGGTTTAGGGGTTTAGGGCTAGGTTAGGTGGTTGGGTTTTAGGGTGAGGTTTAGTGAGCTAGGTTAGGTGGTTTAGGCTAGGATTAGGGAAATTAATCTAGGTTTAGGGAAGGATTAGGGAAGTGGGTTAGGTGATTAGGTTGGGATTAGGCCGGGATTAGGGAAGTGGGTTAGGTGATTAGGTTCAGATTAGGGGTGGATTAGGGGTTTAGGCTAGGTTTAGGCATTTTTGGCTAGGTTTAGGTGAAGGAGCTCCCTTAGCATGGCCCATAGACCTTGATCACCCCATGTTGGTGCAGCCCTAGGTTAGGTTTTAGCTAATTACAAGCTTAAACCCACTCAATTAGGCTAACCCACAAGATTAAACCCAAACTTGACACACAAGTCAAGCTTAATACAACACTCTTGATATTTTTCACCCCCACTCTCTCTCATGCCCAATATCCCACGTGAATTCCAAGTGGGCCCCACCTCCATTTATGAGAAGGTGATGTGGGCCATGGATATGGATATTGGATTGGATCTCTGGATCCAAATCCAAATCTAAGTCCACATATGGGTTTGGATTGGAATCTGGATATATATGGTCCAGATCCAATCCAAACTGAACTCTGACTCCTTCGAGCTGGGTTCGAGACGGATGATTTGTGCGGGGCCTGACAGCATCAGTACTCCGTCTGCGTTGGGTCTTCGCCAACATAGTCGTCCGCCTCCGTTTCTGCCTTCCGGAGATGACTTCAAATGCTATTTTGATAAGAACAGGGTCTTGGACGTTCGAGATCCTGGGATGTGAATCAGATGCAAGAGTTGCTGTGCCGGGCTTGACAGGTGCTCCGGTTCCGGGCTCTTCTTGGCTCTCCTGGTCCTGTCTCGATCGGGCCAAGCCACTTTGGGGTTTCAAAACATGTTTTAAAAGGGTTTTCAAAAGCTATATTATATGTTTTTGAAAGATAAAGTTTAAAACATATATACAGGGTTTTGTTTGGAAGGCTCCTGGGTTTCCAAACTCAAAAATGGCCCTTTGGGGCTGCTTGTATAAAACCAGATTTGTTTAAGAAATTCGTGGGATTTCGGGGTGTTTACAGATGCCCCTCTTTGGCCTTGTCCAAATAGATTTGGATAAGGGCAAAGATGACAAACACCCCTTTTAATGTCTCCCTAGATCTAGCCACGAAGAATATGGGATCGTCCCATTTTAACAAAATCTCAATTTTACAAACTCTGGTAGGAGGAGATATCACGCCAAAGGGTTTTACTTATGGAATCTGGTCCTAAATGGGATCATGTTTATGCAAGTACCATGCGTGGAATGCAGATGATATGGGTGTGGTGCCAAGAGTGGCGACCTCCCAGAGACCAGATGTGGTCGAACTCTAGAGACTTACAAGGTCTATTGCTCCAAGTGAGCAAATCCTATGCTGTTCGATGTTCGGTTTTTTAAAACTTATTTACAAAAGCTATTTACAAAAGGGACAACTGTCTTGAGTCTCGATCCTAAGGATCTCGAGCTCTTCGTGCTTGCCCTTGTTTGAGTCTTAACACTCGCTTATCTAGCGGAGGTTTTATAAGAAAACAAGCTTCATTTCAAATTCCTACGTCTTACTCGAAACGTCGAATTCTTAAACAAGATGAAATTCAAGTAAGTAAATCCTATTTTTACTTTAGGATTCCTCGAAATGAATCATGCTTTAGCTTGGGATAAGCCAGGGATGGGAAAGAGATACCACGGTCCCTTCTGAAGCGTCCCGTGGTTTAAGGCACAGAAGGCGGAAAACTGCTCTTTTTGAGCTTTTTGGCCTCTTTTTCCTTTTTTCCATAGAGGGTCTCCCTTTGGGAGTATTTTTTCTTTAATCCCTCTTTTTATAAGAGAATCGATTTTTTCTTTTTCAAGTCTGGTTTCTTTCTTTTGGAAAGAGACTTTAAATGGGAAATTCCCTTTTGATTTGGGCCTTTGTTTTCCTTTTGGAAGGAGAAGAGAAGAGGGGAGGACTTATCCCAAGCCTACACTCGATCCATTCCAGATCAGCCTATTTAGAAATAGCACGTACTACTTGCAAGTATCTTGCTATGTTGAACTAGGCCTTTCTTTGTAAGATGAAGGATTTCGAAATGCGACCACGATTTTGAAAACTCCACTCTTTCACAAGTGCGAATTCTCTTACTTGGGGTCACACGAGTTGCTTTTGCACCTTATTCACACGTCTCAGGGCAGCTATCCCTCTCAAATTTTCGAAAAACTGGAATTTAATCCAGATCCTACACATGATACTTCTTTAAGTATTGAATATTGATAGGATCTGCTAAATTCCTACCTTCTACATCGATCAACCAATACGAATTGTTCGTAGTGGTTGCTTGTACAACATAGGGTCCATCCCAGTTGGGGCGCCACTTGCCTAGGGGGTGTGGGCCACGATGGTGGATGGTTCTCAAGACCAGATCTCCCACTTCAAAGTGGCGAGGTCTCATGTGTTTGCTATAATGTCGGGCTATCCTTTGCCGGTATGCACGAGCATGATCCATGGCAAGGAGTCGCCTCTCATCTAGCAAATCTAGTTCGGCCATCCTAGCATGCTGAAGCGTCTCTAGGGGGAGGTCGAGTGCAATGGATGTATGGAATGAATGCAGTTGGGTATGAATGGGAAGAATGGCGTTTGTGCCATAGACCAATTCGAATGGCGTGGCATTCGTGGGAGCTCGGATGGAAGTCCTATAAGCCCATAAGGCTTCATCCAGCTTCTCATGCCACCTCCTACCCTTCTCTAAGGTCTTCTCAATGATACCAATGAGAGTCTTGTTTGTGGCTTCGGCTTGGCCGTTGCCTTGAGGGTAGTAGGGCGAGGAGAAGTGGTGAGTTATGCCATACGTGTTGCACAACTTAACCATCCGCTCGTTCTTGAATGGGGTACCATTATCAGACACAAGGTCTCGTGGAACCCCAAATCGAGCCAAGATATTCCTCCGGATGAAAGCCACCACATGTTGCCCCATTACATTCGTTAGGGAAATGGCTTCCACCCACTTGGAGAAATACTCCGTGGCTGCTAAAATAAAACGATGCCCATTCGAGGCCTTCGGAAATATGGGGCCTACAATGTCAAACGCCCACATGGTAAATGGCCAGGGGCTGACCACGGAATGCAATGCAGATGAAGGGATATGAATGGCGTGCCCATGCACTTGACATGGATGACACTTTCTAACATGATCGTGACAATCCTTTTTCAGGGTGGACCAAAAATAGCCCCCTCTAAGTATTTTCATCGCCATCATGTTGGCATTAACATGACCTCCACATTCTCCATCGTGGAACTCGTGCATCACTATCCTAGCCTCCTCTAGGTCGATACACCTAAGCAGAATGCCGGTAAAACTCTTTTTGTATAAGACCCCGCCCAGAATGGTGTATCGGGTCGAAATCTTACGAATGAATGCCCTATCTTTGGATGTGGCATCCTCGGTGAATCCCCCATTTTCTAAAAATTGTTTTATGTCATAGAACCAGGGTTTTTCAATAGACTCTGGGTTGTTTTGGCAAATATCCAAGTCGTGTGTGGATGGATGGGGCGCATGCCATATTTCCAAAGATCTGGTCCCTGAAATGGGATCGACCTTCAGGGCTGAACCCAAGGAAGAGAGGGCATCGGCGATGCCATTGTCCTCTCTTCCCACGTGTGTGAGCTTACACGACTGGAAGGAGTGGACCAATCGAGTGGCCAACTCGTGATATGGAAGTAGTTTCTCATTACGTACTTGCCAAATTTTTAAAACCTGATTTATGACAAGGAGCGAATCTCCAAAGACCTCGATGCATGATGCCCCTAGAGTTTTCGAAATCCTTAAGCCTTGTATGAGTGCTTCATACTCAGCTACGTTGTTGGAACATTCGAAATCTAAGCGGACCGCTATGGGAATCTCGCCCTTTTCAGGGGAGATTAGGATGATCCCGGCACCAGCCCCTCATTGGTTTCGTGCCCCGTCGAAGTGCATCTTCCACACTTGGTTTTCAAAAGAATTTGCCAAAATGTGGTTTTGAAAATGGTTTTGCAATATGCCTTCATCAGGCATTTCGACAAGAGTGGGATATGCGTCCTCCAAGGGGAAGTCAGCCACGTAATCTGCTAGGGCTTGCCCCTTAACGGAGATCTGGTGATGGTATTTCAGATCATACTCCATTAGAAGGAGTTGCCATTTGCCCAATCTACCCGTGAGAATGGGTTTTTCGAACAAGTGCTTGATTGGATCAAGCCTGGACACTATCCAGATCTCATGATCTAGGAAGTAGTGTCTGAATTTCTGGCAGGCCCAGACTAGGGCCAAGCACGTCTTCTCCATGGCTTGATAATTTCATTCATAAGACAAGAGAGTTTTCGAAATATAGTAGATGGCATACTCCTTATGGGTGTCATCCTCGTATTGAGCCAACAGGGCTCCTAAAGCGTTTACATGCACGGAGATGTACAATAAAAGCGGTTTTCCTTGTTTTGGAGGATTCAAAACGGGGGGATTAACCAAGTATGCCTTCAGTCTCTCGAAGGACTTTTGGCATTCATCATCCCATAAGAATTTCGTACCCTTCCTCAATAGTTTGTTGAAGGGTTCGCATCTAGTTGCCAGATTCGATATGAATCGGCGCACAGATTGTAATCGACCCTGGAGGCTACGGACTTGGGTGAGATTGGAGGGTGGAGCCATGTCTATGATGGCTCGACACTTAGAGGGGTCGACTTCTATTCCCCTTTGGCTCACCATAAAGCCTAGAAGCTTTCCTGATTCTACCCCGAACACACATTTCTCAGGGTTTAGCTTTACTTTGTAAAGCCTAAGCCTTTCGAAAATCTTTTGTAAACATTCGATATGGGTGCATCGGGTTTTGGATTTTGCCAAGAGATCATCTACATACACTTCTACAAGCTCGTGAATTTGATCATGGAAGATCGTGTTCATGGCTCGTTGGTATGTTGCGCCGGCATTTTTCAAACCAAAGGGCATGACTGTATAGCAGTACGTGCCCCATGGGGTTGTGAAGGCGGTCTTACCCTGATCTCGTGGACTTAGTTTGATTTGATTATAGCCTGAATAGCCATCCATAAATGAAAACATTTCATGATTTGCAGTACTATCGACTATCAAATCTATGTTTGGTAAAGGATAATTATCCTTTGGAGTGGCTTTATTCAGGTTTCTGAAATCGATGCATATTCGAATTTTCCCATTGGTTTTTCGAACTACAACGATATTTGACAACCAATCAGAATACGCAATGGGTTTTATAAATCCGGCTTTTAGCAGATCTTCTAAACCCTCTTTGACTTGCGTGTGTACATTCGGGTGTATTTTCCTAAGCTTCTGCTTTATTGGTTTTACACCTATATCTAAGGGAAGACGATGCTCGACTATGCTGGGATCTATGCCCGGCATGTCTTCATACATCCATGCAAACACATCTAAATAGGTTCGTAGAAATGCAATGAATGCTAACTTTTCAGTTTCATGCAAGCATGCGCCTATTTTGATGGTTTTGGGATTGGAATCATCCCCTAGGTTCACCTCTACGAAATCTCCTCCTACTGATTGGGAAGGTCTTTCAAAATCGAGAATTCTATGAAATTCTGGGAGCTCAGAAGTGGGATCTTCCTCAAGGAGATTCACTTCTGGGCTTTGATCATTCTCGTGGGCTTTAGACCCGAGGGAACTTGATGCGTGGTTTTCAAAATAACCTGGTTTTGTACTTGGATTTTCAAGTGATTTCGAAATTTTTGGTCTGGCTATGCAGACAACGTTTCTTTCGAAATCCTTTTCTTTCGCCAAAGTCATACCAGGAGCAGCTATGTACAAAATCTTTTTGGTATTTTCCAAATTTTCGATTTTTTTGGGTTTTTGTAAAACAAGAACTTTGGGAACTATACAAAGCACATTTTTTTCGAGTTTTTGTTTTTCCATTGTTTTTGGTTTTTCTTGTTTTTCGATTTTTTTGATTTTAAGTTTTCAAATGTTTTTGGTATTTTTAGAAAAAGGGATCTTCCGTCATACCTACAAAGGGAAAACACTATGGGTTAGACTCGGAATAGGAGATCTAAACCATAGGTTTCTTCTAAGACAGGCTCCGGGGCACCCTTGACCCAGGTGGTCACAGGGGGTGGTTCCGGCGGTATTTGGGGAGTATAGCCGATCCCATATCGGCTTGGGTTGGCCCTAGGCAGGATGGGCTCTAGGAGACCCTAGTTTTGTGCCCCCAGACTTTTGTAGGGCGTGTAGGCCATGTTCAATAACATGTTCCACGACCTTTGGTTTTTTGAAAAGATGGGATACAAGTCGTGGTCCTGGAACATGCTATCGTCCATATTAGGCTCGTAGGGCCTTTTGTCCAGGGGTTTTGGAAATAGGGAACGCTTGGGTTTTCCTAGGAGGATTAGAGTCGGGAGGGGGCCTGCTTTGGGCGGCCCCTTCACACATACATCCTTCCTAGGGTTGTTCAACACGAGCCGAGGTGGCTCAACCATAATTTGCCCCAGGTTAGCCTCGTGGGCCTGGGAGCTCGATAAACAAGGGGAGTTTATGATCCCCTGAAGCTGTGGGTGACTCTCACCTAGGATCACTACGACTTGGTCCCTAAAAGGGATCTTGACACATTTGTGGAAGGTGGATGGCACAGCGTTCAAACTGTGTATCCAGGGTCTTCCCAGCAACAGGTTATAATGGGGGTGGATGTCCAAGACATGGAACACCCCCGTGTGTTCGATCCCTCCCGTTTCCATTGGGAGTTCGATGGATCCTAAAGGCCTAGACGCATTCCCATCGTATCCAGTGATAACGATGGGGCTTGGGTTCACTGAAGTCAAGGTGACTCCAATTTTATACGCCACGTGAAGTGGAAGGATGTTGAGCCCTCCTCCACCATCGACTAGGCACCTGTCCAGAGAGTGGTTGTTTAGAACCACCTCGATATGCAGGGCCTGGTTATGGGTTTCGTAGGGTCTATCTACATCATCTTCCGAAAAGGTGATGGGCGATTTTGCTCCTAACAAAGCCACTTGGGCAGACAAGGACTCCGGACTTATGTTCGAATCAACCTTGGCCCTTTCTAGAATTTTCTCTAAGACAAGTCTATGCCTAGGCGATGTTTTGATAAGCTCTAGGATAGACATGTGAATAGGAATCTTTGAAAGGTGGTTTTCGAAATCATAAGGATTTAGGATGATTTTGTCCTTATCTGCTTTTGGCAGACCACTAGGGATACATGCTTTTGAGGGGCCAGGCACACTGACCACCTTTTGAGCACCTTGAAGGTGCGGGGGTTGGTAGATCCTCCCGGATCTAGTGACTTCCCCCACGACCAGCCTAGGGTTCGCGCTAAACTTGGCTCTAAGGATGAGCTGAGGAGAACCTTGGATTTTCAAAACTGGTTTTGTCGGGGTTTCCACTTTTGGTGGTCCCCGGATGACGACTTGGGCGGGCCTCTTGTATAGTACAAGGATGGGCGCACAAGCAGGTCGACCAGGTTCGGGCTTTCGCGCTAGTTCCTTGGAAATGGTGAGGGTACATACCTCCTTTCCTTTCCCACTGCCACTGGCGTGTTTGGGAAAGGGTTCCTTGAAGATAGCTTGAGGTGGCTCAGATTCCGCAGTGACCTGGAGCCGGCCCTCCGCTATCAAGTTCTCAATTTTATTTAGAAGAGAGAAGCACCGTTTGGTATCATGGCCTTTGAGCCGATGATACTTGCAAAATCGGTTTAAATACCCCCCTTTGGACGTGACTCCTTCGGGGATTTCAGGGAGTTCGATCATGCCCTGGGCAAGTAAGAGGTCTAGGACCTCCGACACAGGTTGTCCCAGCGGAGTGTACTCCCGTTTTTCAATTGGTTTTGAAAAATTGCGTTCTCTCTTATTTTCTATTTTTTCAAAATTTTTAGAAGTGCCCGCCATGCCTGGATCCACCCGGACATTGGCGATTTTATGGGGTTTTGCCCCTTTGTCCGTCGTGGGCAGCCCATATGCGATGGGCTTTTCCACACGTGTTTTGGGAACGGCACTTCCTTTCCATAAGTGGTCGTATGTCCCTTTTCGCAAGTTGGTTTCGAAAAGGGAGGCCTTTTTGATCAACTTATGGAAAGTTGAAATCTCATGGAGCGAGAGAAGGGTTTTTAACTCGCTTTTGAAATTATCCAGGATGAGCATCACTGCGCATCCTTCGGATATAGGCTCTCGCACTTGGCCTAAAAGAGACCTCCATCTTATAATGAAGGCATGCACGTCTTCGTTCATGCCTTGCTTTGTATCCCTTAAGGTATTCAAGGTTGGCGTGACTTCCACGTTGTGTGCAAATCTTTGCATGAAGCAGTTCGCTAACTCTTCAAAAGTAGCGAACTGGCTTAAGTCGTAGGAAGCCAGCCATTTGGCAGCTGTGCCTTTAAGGGATAGGGGGAACCAATACACCCATTTCATCGAGTCCTTTTTCTTCTTATGGGCTCGACGTGAGAAAAGCTGCAAGTGAGACCTAGGGTCTCCCATGCCATCATACCGATGGAAGTTCGGTATTTCATCGTCACTGTCTGTTTCGTAATCCATAGGAAGGAAATCAGACAGGGCGTAGCTTCTTTTCTCTTTATTTTGCCCTTTCAGCAGCTGCTGTAGGGCTTTACGGTCCTTTTGTGTGAAGGACTCGTGGTATTGGTTGCCTTCCATTACGGAGGCCTCTTTTTGCTTGCGAGGTTTTTCAATTTTCTTTTTAGGCCTTTGTTCACCGTTTGATGAACACGAATCGCCTACTTCAGCCTCTTGGCTGAGAGCATCGATTTTGGCCTCAAATTCCCTTCTCAAGTCCTCGATTTCATCTAGTTTTATTTTGTTTTTGAAAATCCTCCTAGAGTGAGAACTTGATGCGCATGAGCCTTGGCTCGACACTTCACTTGGATTGGATTTTGACATGCTTTTCAAGCTTTTTCAAAATTTCCAAAGTAAAAGCAAAGAAAATAAGTTAAAACGACACCTTTATAAAATTTTCGCAAGACTTCTACAAGTAAACTCGACTTTTTGAAAAGGCTCAGGTCCCACCGGGCGTGCCAATCTCTGTAGACGCGCGAAAAATCCCAGCCTCTTCGCCTCTTTCGTGGCTTGGAGTGGATCTTATCGTGCGTCTAAGGCCTATATATATAAACAGGGCGTGCCAGCTAGCTTACTTAAGCTAGCGAAGATATATTAATACTGACTTCTAAACGTGGCGACTGTGAGCAAGTGAGCTCTTGTCGTCGCAGACCTTCTTGCACCGATGCGCAAGGGTCAGTCTGTACGCTTTTGCAAAAATCGAGTTTTAGGGAGAAAGCCTACGAAACGGTTCGAGGTGTCTATTTCGGGTCTTTAAGATGCGATTGCATGTTTTAGATCACGTGGATTTGCACGTGCCTAAGTCTTTTCTTTTATCCCTTTTTGGGTCGCCTAGTTTGTGTGTTATGAACACTCCACTACATGGGCGAATTCGAGCGGGGGTTGCTTCGATGCAATATGCGTCCTACCTCGTGGTATGGCGTAGATGCAATGCAAACTCACGCTACTCCAAAGGGAAAACCCGAAATGTAAAGACAATACTGAAGGGAAATAGCGGAAGGGAAATAACCGAAGGGAAATAACCGAAGGGAAATAACCGAAGGGAAATAACCGAAGGGAGATATGTATATATCTTATGTATATGAGCCCTTACTCGGGTCTTGCAAATAAGAGCGAAGGCTCAATGTGGGTGCGTGCTTGAATTGAAAGACTTACACACACGACATGAAATTAAACCCAAATATAAATTGCAGTATGGCCTTGACTAAGGTCTTGGGAGTAAGAGCGAAGGCTCAATGTGTGTGAGAGTGCTTGAATTGAAGTACTACACACACAACATAAATGAAACCCAAATATAACTGCAATAAGGCCTTTACTAAGGTCTTGGGAGTAAGAGCGAAGGCTCAATGTGTGTGAAAGTGCTTGAATTGAAAGACTACTCACACGACAAGAAATGAAACCCAAATAGTATAGGTCGGCCCTTACTTGGGTCTTTCAAATAAGAGCGAAAGCTCAATGTGTGTGAGAGTGTTTAAATTGAAAGACTTACTCACACGACATGAAATGAAACCCAAATAGTATAGGTCGGCCCTTACTTGGGTCTTTCAAATAAGAGCGAAAGCTCAATGTGTGTGAGAGTGTTTAAATTGAAAGACTTACTCACACGACATGAAATGAAACCCAAATAGTATAGGTCGGCCCTTACTTGGGTCTTTCAAATAAGAGCGAAAGCTCAATGTGTGTGAGAGTGTTTTAATCGAAAGACAACGCACCCAACTCAAACAAAACCCTTCGGAAATGAAATATATACGTACACATATATATTAGGGGCTGATTAGGCCCGTGTGTGTTCAAAGTTGTGCACGACTAAGAGAGTGCACGTGTGTGGTTGTGCCAAGCCACGTTATTACAAGCGGGGGGAGACTAGGCTCCGTTATTACAACCCCGTATCAAATTGAATTTCAAGCAAGCGTATGACTAAAGACCGAGTTTAGACACTTACGAGTAGCTGGTCCGTAGAGGTCTTGCTTGAGCGTAGGCTTGGCTTTGGGCTGCAAACGGGAGCTCCGCGAAGGTGTGTGACCAAGGGTGCTGGCCGGCTGCAAATGGGGCGCGGGATGGACGCCTCGAAGGGGGCCGGTGGCAAGTAGGTGGCGCCTCCAAGTAGGGAGTTTAGAGTGGCTGACTAAGTGGGTCTTAGGGTCACTAGGGAAGTTAGGTACTTAGGGAAACTGGCCCTAAAAGGTGAGCTAGTGGGACGGCCAAATAGGACACCTAGGGGGGATCGGCCGAATGGGAGATGGTGGCTAAGCAGTGGCCAGCCACTTGGGTTATCCTAGGTTCGGCTAGGCTTAGATGGTGGCAGCAAAGAGGTTGAGCTAAGGGGAAGATGGGTGGCCAAGAGTGGAGAGGTGGTAGAGAGTGGCTTTGAGGGAGTAAAGGGGACTTACCGAGTGGGGAAGAGTGGCGGATGGAGTGGGAGAGTGGCGGGCAGGTGGCGGCTGGTGGAGGAGCTGGAGCTGCTGGGAAGACGGGTGAGAGATGGGAGAAGGAGAGGGCCCGGCTGGGTGGTGGAGTGGTTCCCACTTTTAAAAACCCGCCCACAATGAGGGGGGTTTAAATAGGGGATGGGTAGGTCGGTTAGGGCTGGGTTGTGGGTAGTGGTTAGGTGGTTTAGGTAGGGTAGTATGTAGATAAGGTGGGCTGGATGGGGTTGGGCCAGATATTTTAAAACTAGGGGTTTGGGAAAATCGTGGGCTAAGGGTGGTTTAGGGGTTTAGGGCTAGGTTAGGTGGTTGGGTTTTAGGGTGAGGTTTAGTGAGCTAGGTTAGGTGGTTTAGGCTAGGATTAGGGAAATTAATCTAGGTTTAGGGAAGGATTAGGGAAGTGGGTTAGGTGATTAGGTTGGGATTAGGCCGGGATTAGGGAAGTGGGTTAGGTGATTAGGTTCAGATTAGGGGTGGATTAGGGGTTTAGGCTAGGTTTAGGCATTTTTGGCTAGGTTTAGGTGAAGGAGCTCCCTTAGCATGGCCCATAGACCTTGATCACCCCATGTTGGTGCAGCCCTAGGTTAGGTTTTAGCTAATTACAAGCTTAAACCCACTCAATTAGGCTAACCCACAAGATTAAACCCAAACTTGACACACAAGTCAAGCTTAATACAACACTCTTGATATTTTTCACCCCCACTCTCTCTCATGCCCAATATCCCACGTGAATTCCAAGTGGGCCCCACCTCCATTTATGAGAAGGTGATGTGGGCCATGGATATGGATATTGGATTGGATCTCTGGATCCAAATCCAAATCTAAGTCCACATATGGGTTTGGATTGGAATCTGGATATATATGGTCCAGATCCAATCCAAACTGAACTCTGACTCCTTCGAGCTGGGTTCGAGACGGATGATTTGTGCGGGGCCTGACAGCATCAGTACTCCGTCTGCGTTGGGTCTTCGCCAACATAGTCGTCCGCCTCCGTTTCTGCCTTCCGGAGATGACTTCAAATGCTATTTTGATAAGAACAGGGTCTTGGACGTTCGAGATCCTGGGATGTGAATCAGATGCAAGAGTTGCTGTGCCGGGCTTGACAGGTGCTCCGGTTCCGGGCTCTTCTTGGCTCTCCTGGTCCTGTCTCGATCGGGCCAAGCCACTTTGGGGTTTCAAAACATGTTTTAAAAGGGTTTTCAAAAGCTATATTATATGTTTTTGAAAGATAAAGTTTAAAACATATATACAGGGTTTTGTTTGGAAGGCTCCTGGGTTTCCAAACTCAAAAATGGCCCTTTGGGGCTGCTTGTATAAAACCAGATTTGTTTAAGAAATTCGTGGGATTTCGGGGTGTTTACAGAACACTCTTGGGTAGATTAGGATGGGTTTAAGCAAGGCTCGGCCAACACTTTGGCCGAGCTTGGATGGGTTCTAGGGGTTGTGTTTTGGGTAGTTTAGAGGATTAGGGAAAGGAGGGCTTAGGATAGCGTTTAGGGACTAACCTTAGTGGGGAACCAACCTAGGTCCAATGTCTTCTACGCAGCCAATCTCTTGCAAGCATGAAGTCCATCCAAGCTGCTGGATCTCCCTTTGGTGCAGCTTCTCATGCGTGAAAAGCCTTGGCCCACAATACTTCACGCCCACAATGCTTCACGCCCACAATAAAAAAGCCAAGTCAAGCCACCATTCTTGACTTGCTTTTCACTCTCTCTCTCTCTCTCTCTCTCCACCCACCAAAGTTTCACGTGAAAAAGGATCCTGGAGACCCCCCCCCCTCATGTCCTTTTATAGGCAAGGGGATGGGATATGGATCCTGGATTGGTTCTGAAATCTGGATCCAATCCAAATCTTATTTGGATCTAAATCTTAGATTTGGATCTGGATATTTGGATCCAAATTTGATCCAAATTTTTCTCTTCTTCAGTCCTTCCTAGCGTTTCGAGCCGGACATTTTGTGCGGGCCTTGACTTCATCAACGCTCCGTCTTATACAATATCAGAATCAAATCTAAAACTACACATCTATCAGGAACTCAAAAGTGTTTTGTTCGAGAACATCAAAGACTTAGAAAAACCATGATATCTCTGTACTCTGACATCCAAGTTTTATGAAATTTGTTTTGTTAGAAAGGTATTGATGTTAGATTTCCAAGTCAACAATTTTCATTCAATTTCATGCAGTATGTACAGAGATATGCAAGAAATAGCAGACATATGTTGCAAAATTTTCAGATTTTTCAGAACCTGTTCTGGTTTTTGCAAAAGTTTTCAGATTTAATTGGCCATGTTAAAAATGTATAAAATCTTCAAATTTTAACCAGACACTCATGGATATGTCTAGTTTGGATGTGCCAAGTCTCGACTTGATTGGATCAGCCGTTAGTTACAGAAAATTTCATGATCAGGTGTATACAGAGTGTAGTTTCAGAATTTCAAATTTGCAGAAAAATTATGCATGTTCTATCTTTCATTTAAATGATCTATAGCATAAAATCAATCACTTCCAATCCTAAAAGTCACGTGAATCATGAAAAAAACAAAGAGTTTTATAATTTTGAGTGTGTTCATGGAGTTGAAGGATCAATATATACGTTTGAATCAATAATAACATGAAAGAAAAGGTGAGCATCGTCCTTGGGTTTGCATCAACATGTTTTCATTGAGACTATTGCTCCTTAATTACAGATTTTCCAAAGATTATGCAACTAATACAAGAATCAAAACCTGTAAACAGAGACAGTGGATGACATGGAGGTGATGGGTGGTGAGCAACTGGATGTGGATGGCGAGTGACTGTCCTCCTCTTCCTTTTCTCCCTCTCTTTCTCTCTTTCTCTGGTTTGATCTTCCACAACCCAGATTGGATTTTCCACAGCTCGGATTGGATGCCTTGGAGCTTGTTTGAGGCTCCTTTTATAGGCAAAATACTGCTTAGCTGCTGCAAACACTCCCAAGGCAAGTTGCCTTAGTGGTTAGGCCCTTGTTTCGGAAGGTAAATGTTGTCCAACCCTTCCAAAATCTGGTTTTCTGTACAAGGTAAGTGCTGACCCGAGTTCAACTATCTTAGGCAAATTCAGCCCATTCTCCTTTGGATAAACATTCATCCGGATCCTCTTTGGCAGGTTCAACCAGTTCTAAATTAGACACAGCCAATACCTTGTTTGACAAGTCTGAATTGGATACAGCCAACGTCTTGTTTGGCGAGTCTGAATTGGATACAACCAACGTTTTGTTTGGTAACTCTGAATTGGATATTGTCAACGTTTTGGAAAGTCTGAATTGGATACTTATAGTTTTCCGATGTTGCTATTTTTTTCACTTGGTTCGTGTGTGCTAGCTGAGGTACTTTCAAATGAGCCATCCACATGGGGGGATAAGCATGAGCTCATCCTACCCTGCCTCCATGCTATTCAGTTTGGGCCCACGACCTTGGTGTTGCCTTTATCCTTCACCTGTAGACTAACAATAATAGGAACGGTAGAATTTGAACATATATTTGACCTCTCCTTTTCGGGCAATATCTTCATCATCTTCAACTGCTAGATTTGCAAAATCGAGTTGTATTAGTAAACCTGCCAAATTTGGCTTTCTTTCTCTTCTTGTTTGTATAGTTCGGGCTCTACCACTACGTTTTAATGTTAGCCATGGCCCAAATGCAGCTTCAGAACACTCATGCATATCAACTTCATCTACTGATCTCTCATTCTCCATAGGTTTGTTCGAGCATAATTTATTTGTATTTCCGAACTTGCCACAACTAACGTAAATTGTATGAAGGCCCTAGACGTAAATGGCATGACTTTCATTTAGGAAGGTTGCTGGATGCATCCTTCACTTAAGAAAGTGACCCGATATAACCTTCATTTAGGAAGGTTACTAGATGTATCCTTTGTTTAGGAAAGTAGCCGGATGTAACCCTCATTTAGGAAGGTTGCTTGATTCGACCAACTTGTGTTAAAATCTGGTGTTCGGTTCAAGTTGTTTGGAAGGGCAAGTTACCTATTTGAAGCCACACGGTTTGCTTCCTTTCCCCCGCTTTTGGTAGCCCATGTCATTTAACTTTGGTAACTCCGATGGCTGAACCAAATATGGAAAGTATCCTTCATGATGATGACCCTACCTCTTGGACATCGATTTCCTTCTGAATGTGAACTTTCTTTCCTTAGGTACCCGCTTTCCTTTTTCAACGTCGGCTTTTCTTTCTTGATGCTGACTTTCTGTTTTTGACACCAGCCTCCTTCTTTCACTCCTACAACTAAAATTGACAGGTTACCTAGTCCAGCTATTACAAATTTGGCAGGCATTCGATTGTTGCCTTTTTGGTCGCCTCCTTTCTCTTGAAGAGTTGTTTCTTTCACATGGCAAGTTTCAAAATACTTTCCAAAAGAAATCTCTTTTTGGAGATATTATGCCAAAGGAAGTTTCCAAATGCTATTTTTAGAAAGTGTGGAATTTTATCTTCAACATTTTCCTTTCTATTTTTCTTTTTTAAAAGTAAATTGTTTGAGATCTTCATCTTCTGAGAGAAATCTTTTAAGGAGACGAAATCCTGCTATTTTGGTCCCGAGGGTAAAATCATCATTTTTATTCAATTTTGTCCAAATTTTAAATTTTCTAAAAGGGATGCAAGATTTCATCATTTTGAGGCCGCCATAAAATTTTGACATCCAAAGCTAGCTCTTTTGAAGAATTTTATTAAAAACTCAAAGCTACCAAAAATAACCAACTTTCAAAAGATGAAAAATTTTCATAAAAATTTTGGGTGTTTAGAGAGATCAACCTATTATTTTATAGTTCATCCTGAAGCTAATATTTCTGGGCATAGGGTATTGAGTAGAGATTTGTTGGAGTTGCTTTCTAAGATGGTATGGCTAATCTTAGAGCTAGCTTAGTTTTGATATCGATAGATGTCTTTTGTGGATTAAGTTGTTGATCCCCGCACCATTTAGAGCATTTTGCTTAAGATTTGTAGTTATTTAAAAATGATATCTCATTTGGGTTAGATTGGCTATGCTTAGATGTGATTATCCATTATGCTCATACTCATGTGAGGAGCATCCATGTGGCATCCTTGGTTCATGGTTGAAACTCATGTGAGTGTGAGCATAGCCATATGTGAATTTTTTTATCAAAATATATTAGTATTCTTTTGTATGATCCATGAGGCTTTGATATGAAACAAGGTCTCATTACTATAGGAGACGTGGATGAGGAGCATAGTGGCATGCATTAGTGCACACATCGAGACACCAGGCATATTGCGTCTAAAGAGAATGCAGATAGCATATTCCCTAATTGCCGACTATATAAGATGGCCAGTAGAGGAGTATGCATCTAAGGAGTTTAAGGCAAAACCATGCTAGCTTCATAAACATTTTCATGTAGTCCAATAATTCCCACGTCTAAGAAGTGTTATTAGTCCTCTTTATGGAGAACCTTTGAGGCACTGGCCTGTTCAAACGAGTAATAGATGGTGCAGATAGCAACTAGTCCTTCATGGAGATGCCAAACAGTGGTGGAGGGTGGAGAAGGGGACTTGTAACACCCCTTGGATGTGGAAAGCATAAAAATATTTTATGATCACTTCTTTTTATAAAATGATAGATTGCATGTGACTTTTGAGTTTAATGAGTTACAACATGGTTACATGATAGTGAGAGAATATACAAACAAGTTTATGAGGAAAGCTAGTACAATTTGACCTTGCGATGGTGATTCTCGAAGTGGAAGCAAATAAGTATTTATGATGTCATTTAGATCTGATATGCAAATCTTTGCAAGGGACATTATATAAGGATATTACTGAGCCATTAGAAGCTACTATGCATATGGAGACTAAATGATATGGTATTGGGATAGAAGGAGGTCATCGGAGTAGAGCTTCATCACTTCAATCAAGGGTAGAGGAGTAGATCAAGCTCACTATAGTAGTGGACCACTGGGGTACTCAGTTACAATCGAGGAATTCTCCTTTTCGGTACTAGAGTAACTAGTAGTTTGAAGGGAATACATGCTTCAATTATAGAGGTTTAGGGCACATGGCAAAGAACTACCCTTCAGAAAGGAACATCAAGCAAAGCCACACACAATCAGACAATAGAGTGCATAACAAGGATTTGAGCGAACACGTTTCAGTGTAAGGAGTTTGGACACTAAAAAGCAAACAGTCCAAAAGCTATGCAATATCTACCTTGATCTATTTAAGATACTGTCATGAGGCCACCTCGTCTGCTTTAGCCATAAACAACCATTGAGATATGAGTATTTATTACAAAGGGACAAAAGCCAAATAATTCTCACTTAGTTATTAGCACCTTATCTCTATGCAATGTTCTTGTAGAGGTATTGTTTGATTCTAGTGATGCATATTGTTTTGTATCACTCATGTTTGTGCATCACATGAGTAGAGCCCTAGAACTATTAGAAAGATTTTTTTGTATTGTTTCAATGGAATGCTATTGTGTCACACTAAATTTAAGAGTTCTATAATAGTTGGTGGCCATGATTTGAGAGTTGACGTCATCTTATTAGGATCTCAAATTATGATGTGGTCCTTAGCATGGAGCTATCTAAAAACCGTGTTGTTATTGATTATAAAAAGCGAGATATTTCTTTCTCCATTTTGTCCAAAGCCACTTATTTCCCAAGGTCAATGAGAGGAGAACTTAGTAGCTATTGTCTAAGCTCTTCAAGCAAATAGTTACACACATGACAGGTGTGAAGGGTAACTTCATATATTTTTCATGCAGTATGATGCTGAGGAGAAGTTGTTGAACCACGTTCTTATAGTTAAGGAATTCCCCATTATTTTTCTTGATAACTTGGACTATCTTCTGAGTGAGCAATAGAATTTTCATAAAACGGAGTTTGATTTCACTTGAATCAATATCCTAATTCACTATCCTAACCCTAGTTAGCTTGATCCATTGTTAGACATTGTTAGCCTTAATTTTGTCGATCTATTTCACGTAAACCACTATACTAACTCTAGTCCCCATATAGTCGAATCTTAGGGGAACCTATTACGCTACAAAAGTATATATATTCATATGTATTGATATCCTATATATATATACATATGGAATACATATATAGTACTTAGGCTCGATTAACATAGGGTATGCATATGCAAGCTCGTGTTCATGTGCTTGATGTGTTTAAGGTATAAATTTGGTTGAAAATCTATTTTGAAAAGAGCCTCTTCTTGTGTATGACAAGTTTTCAAAATCTGAATTTTGTTCAATTTCTTCCAAAATCTGAGTTATTCAAGGATTTCCAAAAGTTTCAAAAATCTAAATTTTATTCAATGGTTTCCAAAATTTCAAAACTTTTAATTATATTTTCATAGATTTAGAAAGTTATATAAATCTGATTAAGTATTCAAAGTTTTGGAGGATCATAAATCTGATAGCATATTCAATGAAATTGGAAATTTACATTTTCGAAAGTCATCTCATGCAAGTAAATTTTAGAAAATAAATTTGTGCATGTTAATGCATCCATTTTGCTTTCATAAAATCTGGATGATGAGACTAGGTATATGTTATATATATTATATGCTTCTATAAAAATTAATGAGTTTTCGAAAGTAAGTAGGTTTACCTAATTGTTCCACTCGACACATGGTTTTACTCATTGATTACCTTTAACCCAACTTAGTTAACCTACATCCACATACACCTAACCTATCTATCATCTTACATGGCTCAACTCATACTTGACTCACATGTTTTGGATGACCCATGCTAATGCCATTTTGTGGGTGAATCAATTGCTTAATATGGAATGATCAAGTAGGTCATGACAAGCTTCACATTCAATGGGAAAATATTTACTAGATCCATATAGGTCCATTATATTCTAAAGAATTCATTGAGAGTTAAATATTGCATGCATATTTACGTCCTTGATCATCGCATATGAGTTAACATGCACTGTAGTAGCATCGTAATAGTTACATCATAGGCATATTTACAAAAAGAGCATGAATAACTCACCTTATGCAACCAAACCTTTTACAAGTTAAACACATAGTGTGAATAGTGCACTTTAACACTCATAGATAGGGAAGATAACTAGTTTGCAAAATGTTGATCTTCTCTTGCCTCGTCACTTGTATTAGGGCATAATCCTTGGTCAAGATCTATAGGTTCGTAAGCTGACCTATGACTTAATACGAGCAATGAGCAACTTGCGATAAGTTGAGCCTTCAAACAATGCCATACGATGGTTTCATGACATTAAAACTTTTAAAGAGAGAGGTGAGTTTCTAGAGTATGCAATGAACAAGGATAACCAACCATTAAGAAAAAATGGACTCACTATCACCTTTTAAGGGAAGAATATTCAAAATGGGCTCCTTCAGTGTCCCAAGGTGTATTGATGGATGTAGACATGAAATTTTTCACTTCTAAGCTTACATAGAAACTTGAAGTGAAAATTTCTTATCTACTTGATTGCGCGAGCGTGCCAGCTAGTTTGCAAAAATACTAAATTTTTTGAAAAATCGGATTTCTTTGCCAATTGTGGGCAAGCGAACTCTTTTCGCTTTAGACCTTCTTGAACCGATGCTCAATGGTCAGTCTAAGCGCTTAGGAATTTTAATTTTGGAAAGGGGCGAACTCCAATTCACATGAAGACTTGGTGTTTTTGAAAGAAGTAATGTGTGCACCTTGGTTCAAGACTTTTGAAATGAAAGTCCTGAAAACATAATGTTTTGTTGTCATGGCTTGTTTCCCGAATTGATCTAAGCACCTTACGGACCTCCAAAAATTACTAAACTTTTATCAGGCATAGCCTATGGTGTAGAAAATTTGTAGCACTGTACATATCTCAATTCGGAGTTGTTTTGAGGAAAAATTAAATCAATGAAGCAACCTTGCTCAGGTGCCCAGAACTATCCTGTCATAGAAATACAAAGACTCAAAGATGAGTCTATATCTCGGTGATCTGATTTCTAAATTTAGTAAATTTAATATTGCTAGAAAGCTATAGATGTCAGCTTTCCAATAAATTAAGATTCAACCAATTTGGAGTCCTACAGACAAAGTTATGGGATGAAAACGTAGGCTCAATTGCAGGAAAACTGAACGTGCAGACAGTGGACAGGTTTCTATTCGATTTTGTCCAATTTTATTTATGTGCCTGGACGGCCCTAAAATTCTTGAAAATTTTATTTAATATGGGCTTATGTGTGTATAACAAGTGGGCAAAATTTCAAATACATTAGAATAAGCATTCTGGAATTAAAATTATAACAAACAACATATGCAGAGATGCTGAAAATTCAGTTTCAGGTTTTTAATAATATACATGATGCAAACTCACCCGAATTGAAATTGCAACAACTCTACATTCTCAAATTAAATTGCTGAATTGAAATGAAGGAAAATTATATGTATAAGCATAAACATAAAGAGGGTAGAGAGTATAGAGTGATTATAGATTATATTGGGGTAGAAACACATAAGCAAACACATAGAGTGTGTGTATGTGCAATAGTGAAAATTCAGCAACATAATTGAAATGCATCAAATCTAATCACTATTACGACGTGGAGGGAGACACTACTCCATTAATACAACCCCAATTTAATTGAATTAGAGGAAGGAGAAGAGAGTTGAGATTGAATTAGGAATGTACTTACACGATGGAGTAAAACAGGCTGGTGATTCAAGAATGAATCCGTCCAAGATGCCTCTTCTTCCTCCTCAAGCTCTTTTGCACTCACCTAGCTACCCTTTCCTCCCCAATTACATGAAACTCATGACCCTCTGGCTGGAAACCCTCTTGCCTAATCCCCAAGATCAGCCCTAATGGATGAGAGATAAAGCCCAACCCAAGAATTCCCAATATCCACCAAGCATGAGGAACCCCCCCCCCCCCTTAGCCCCTTTTATAGGCCAAGGGGCCTGGCTTCTAGCCCCTTCCATGGGGTGGGTTGGACCAGCTCCTTAGTTTGTTTTGGATCCACTCTAGGTGGTCCCTCCATTGATGACTTGGGCCAGCCCATGTAGGCTGGTCTTTGGTGCAGCCGATTAGGACTTGATCCACCCGGCTTAGCTTGCTTTGATGCTTCTTGATACAAGATACTTTGTCCTAGCCATGTACACTTAGCTAGGTTCTTTCAAATTGATACTTCAGCCATAATTTTAATTTGATTCTTGATTGGTTCAACACCATCATGATCTTTAGCTTTTTGAGAGATACGGCCCAATCATGGTTTTGAGTTCGATTCTATTTTGAGAAGCTCGATCCTCCACTTTGAATTGGATAAACTTGCACTTGGTCTTGGTTCTATCTTGATAAGCTCGATCCTTCTTTATTTCATATGGATAAGCTTGAATTTGATCTTGATACTGTAGACACGCGGAAATTTCCACTCCGGGTTCTTAGGCCTAGAGTGAACCTTTTCGTATGTCTAAGTCGCTTTAAATCAGGGGGCGACTGTGGACAAGTGTGCTCTTTTCGTAGCAAACCTTCTTGAACCGATACTCAAGGGTCGGTTTGTACGCTTAGAAAACACCTTTTTGAATAAGTATGACCTGTTTTGAAAAGTATGAAAAGTGTTTGATAGATTTAGTTTGTCTAGTTGTAGATTTTATTTACGTGGGGTTTGCACATATCCTATGTCTTTGGTTTTAGCCACTTAGGCGTGAGATGTGTGCATCAAGTGCCTAAGTTTTGGAGATTTTGCACGGGTGGTTCTAGGTTGCTTTGATGCAAGTATGCGCCCTATCTCGTGGTATGGCGGATATGCAATGCAAACTCACACAACTGAACCTTAAAACCCGAAATTGAAAGACATAGCTGAAGGGAAATTGTAGAAGGGAAATATAGCTATATCTTAAGAGCGGGCGTGTGTGTTGTGTATAAATTGAAAGACAACTCACACGACTTGAATGTAAAACCCCGCTCGACTTAAATGTAAAGTGTGGAAGGGAAATACTTATATATATATGGGCCCTGTAGACACGGAAAATTTTCACTTGCGGGTTCTTAGGCCTGAAGTGAACCTTTTCGTGCTTACGTTCACTTTAGGGCGTGCCAGCTAGCTTACTCAAACTAGCGAAGTAGTTTTTGAAATATCTGACTTTTTGAAAGTTGTAGGCAAGCGGGATCTTTTCGTCGCAGACCTTCTTACACCGACGCGCAAGGGTCAGTCTGTACGCTTAGAGACTTCGTTTAAAACAAGTTAAACTCAAAATCGATTTTTGAATGAACAGGTGTTTGAAAATCCTTTTGAAATCATGCACTTGGCGAGTTTTTGATTTGGGCGACCCTAAGTCTCTCAATTTTATCCATTTAGGCGTGTTTGCATGTTTTGTTCGGGTTTGTTCGATGCAGGTATGCAACCTAGCTCGAGTATGGCGAGTATGCGATGCAACTCGCACAACTTGAATGTAAAACCCAAAATTGAAAGACTTAGCAGAAGGGAAAACCCAAATTGAATGCAACTCACACGACTTGAATGTAAATTGCAGAAATTTAAATATATCTATATCTTAAGAGCGAAAAGGCTCAATGTGTGCGTGGGTGTTGTGTATAAATTGAAATGCAACACACGCAACTGAACCGTAAAACGCAGCAGAAGGGAGATATAGATATATATAAGGGCGAGAAGGCTCAATGTGAGTGAGTGCTTTGAGTGTATAAATTGAAAGGCAACTCACGCAACTTAAATTTAAAACCCAACTGAAAGGGAAATACGTATATATACGTAAGAGCGGAAAGGCTCAATGTGAGTGAGTGCTTTGAGTGTATAAAATGAAAAACAACTCACACGACTTGAACCTTAAAACCCAGCTGAATGTATATAAATAGGGCTATATCCTATGGGCTGTTGAGGCCCGTTTGTGTGCAAAAGTGTGCAGATAAGAGCGGAAAGGCTCGAGTGTACGTGTGTGTGTTTTGCACATATATTACATCCGGGGGGAGACGATGCTCCGTTATTACAACCCCATATGACGAATTGAATTGAATAGAAAGGGATTTGATATATATCGAAATCAACTTACACTTTCCAGCCTTTTGAGTTAGGATCGTACAAGGGGCGAATCTGCCTTCTTCTTATGGAGTCCGGGGCATGTGGGAGCGAAGCCGGAGAGCTTGAGAGCTTGGAGAGACTTGGAGTTCCGGGAGCTGCAAGCTACAATGGGTTTGGGGCTAGTTGGGGCTGGTTTGGGCAAGGTAAGACTCGAGTCACCTTGGCTCGAGTGATTGAGTTTTTGTATGGGATTTGGCCAACGCTTGGTCTTGGTTTAGGTATAGTTTAGGCTTGGTATTAGGCCAGCATTTGGCCTTGGTTTAGGTATAGGATAGAGTTGGTTGGTCCTAGGTCAGGTGTTGGCTAAAGTTTTGAGATTTCGGCCAAGGTTCATGACCTTTGTTTGGTCTTGTGAGACTCGAGCCAAGGTGGCTCGAGTGGCATGGTTTTAGTATGGAATACGGCCAGCACTTGGCCGTTTTGGGTCTTGTGAAACTCGAGCCAAGGTGGCTCGAGTAGGAGTGACTTGCTCTAAGGTTCGGCCAAGGTTGTTGTGGGGTTGTCTTGGGTCGACTTGGGTAAGTATGGGGGAGGAAAAGGCTCGAGCCAAGGTGGCTCGAGCTAGGTAGTTTCAAAGGGAAGTTCGGCCAGCACTTGGCCGAACTTTAGGTGGTTTAGGGAGGTTGTTTAGGGTGGTGTTTAGGTGGTGGTCTTAGGTAGGAGACTTGGTGAAAAACGGCCAGCACTTGGCCGTTTTGGTGGTGGTTTTAGGGGCAAGTTTGGCTAGGATGGGTGGTCTAGAGAGGTTAGGGAAGATGGGTTAGGTTAGGGCTTAGGGGACCTACCTTGGTTGCCACACCGCTCCAAGCCGCCGCTCAAGCCGCCAAGCTCCACCACGCCATGCTCCTAGCCAAGGTAGGAGACGTTCTTTGGTTGGTGCAGCTTCCTCAAGTCCCTTGGCCAACAAGGTTTCACGTAAAAAAAAAAAAAACTTGAAAAGGGGAAAGTCAAGCCACTATTCTTGACTTGCTTCCCTCTCTCTCTCTTTCTCTCTCCACCCACCAAGCTTTCACGTGAAAGCCTCTCCCCTTTGAGCCTCCCCTCTCCTTTTTTTCAAGCCCAGCACCTCTATTTATAGAGGTTTTAAGTGGGTCTTGGATATTGGGTCTTGGATTTGGGTCTGGCTATCCGGATCCAATCCAAACTCAATGTGGATCTGGATCACGGATCTTGAATATTTTGAGATCCAGATCCAGTCTAAATATTTATTTGGGTTTGGATCTCGGATCTCGGATCTTGGATTTTTGAGATCCAGATCCAATCCAAACACAATTTGGATCTGGGTCTGGATATTTTTGGATCCAAACCCAATCCAGACTTTTCTTCTGCTCCTTGGTTTTCTGGTCCTTTCTGATGCTTTTCACCGTCAGTTTCGAGCGGGCTTCGATTCATCGGACGCCTAACTCTGTCCTGGGTCTTCCCCAAGTCTTTCTTTCAATCGGTGTTCTGCTTTTCAGGACTTTTTCGGCGTTCGTTTCGGTCCGCCGTTTTGGTTTCTAGCCGGTTCCTATTGATATCGAACTCAGATTGCCGCACGGATTCCGTTCTTCATTCCGACGGGACGTGTCTCGGACTTCTGTCGACTTCCTCAGGTACTGGGCTTCTTTCTGCATTTTGGAGCTGCTTTGTGCTTTTTTTTTGACCCAAATTACATTTTTACCCTTCTGTCGGGCTTTTCTCCAAACGGGCTCTTTTTTCTTCCGTTTTTGAACAGGGGGTGGCTTCTGAAATTCTGGGCTCGAATCCTCTTCTTGCCTGGACTTTTCTTTTGCCTTCTGTACCTGTTTTCACATTTCAAAATAGGACGTCGTTTTGGCTCAAACGAGCTTTCTGGTGTTTTTGAGAGTTTTTGAAATATAGAAGATTTGGGGTGTTTACAGGCCCGAAGGTCGCCAACATGCGCGTATGTGTTGTGTGTAAATGTAAAGCCAACACACGCAGCTGAAATGTAAAACCCAACTGAAAGGGAGATACTACTATATATATGGGCCAGAGGGTCGCCAACGTATGCATGTGTGTTGTGTATATATGTAAAGACAACACACGCAGTTGAACCTTAAATACCCGGAATTGAAAGACGTACACAACTGAACTGGGAAAACTCATGCAACTGAAAGTATATAGATATAGCTATATCTTAGTGGCTGCCGAGGCCAAAATGGTGCATGAGGTGCTTGAGCAAGTGCTCGGGTGTCTTTGGGTGTGAGTGTGTAATTGAAATGACAAACTCACACGACTTAATGTAACAACCCAACTGAATTGAAATACATATATATAATAAGAGCGAAGGCTCAATGCATGCGTGTGCAGAGTGTGTAAATTGAAGACAACTCACGCATCTCTTACTAGAGTCTTGGGAGTAAGAGCGAAGGCTCAATCGTGCATGTGGGTGCTTGATGTACGAGTTAAGAGCTAAAGCTCAAGTGCTCATGTGTGCTTCATGTATCAAGCATCCTTATTATAACCCGGGGGGAGACAACGCTCCATTAATACAACCCCGTATCCAAATTGAATTAAATGTAGAAGGAGATATGAAATACCGAATTTGAAACACTTACAAGTGATTCGGATGTTTGTCCACTCCAATCTACATGGGCTTGTGCTAGCTTTACAACCACGGACGGGCCTCCCTTGAAGCTTGTGGCGTGAAGTGGCTAGTCAGAGCCTGTGAGCTTGGTGGGGTTTAGGCGCGAGGGGTGAAGGTTCACAGCAAGAGGTTGCGGGTTTGGTGCTTGTGTGGGATAGGTGGGGCTTCGTAGGGTTACAGCCAAGGTGTTGGAGGTTTTGTGGGGTGCTAGGTGGTAGGTGAGGGTTATGGCAAGGAAGTCACGGGTGTGGTATGGAGTCGGGTCACGACTGGGGTGTTAGGTGGGCTGCTAGGCAAGGTTACGGCAGGGGCATGTGATGTGGGGATGATGGGAGGTGGTAGGGTGGAGTCGGAAGGCTGTGCTGGGGGTGTGGAGTTAGGTTGATGGCTGAGGGTAGTAGGTCGGCTGGGTGCGGGCATAGTAGGGTGGACGCTAAGCGCCAGGCGAGTGGTAGGGCGACCGGCGTTAAGCGCCAGGGAGCGGGAGGTGAGGCGGTGGGCGCGCGACGCACGTGTAGAGAGGGAGCAGGGCGCGGGGTGCGCGGCGCGGGAGCGGGTAGGACTAGGGGTGGTCGGGAGGTGAAAGGTGGAGTCGGTTGGGGGTTTAGATGGGTCTAATTAGGGTTAGGGGTGCTGTAGGGTAGTTAGGTGGGTTCGGCTAGGTCTAGGTGGGTCGGCTTAGGTGGTTTAGAGGGGTTCAAGAGAGGTGGGCTAGGTGAGTTTTAGGCTTACCTTAGGGTGCGGTTCGGGTGTGCTCAAACTCCAAGCCAACCACTCTATGCCTCCTTGTTCAAGCAAATCCAACCCTTAATCAAGGTGGTGCAGCCCACACTAATCCCCCTTTAAGCCTACAATTAACCCACTAAACAAAATTAAGAAAGCACTAAGCACTCACCTTAATACCCTCTCTCTCCTCCAAGCTCCTCCAAGTTGGCTTTCACGTGAACTTGTGGAGACCCCCTCACTCCTATTTATAGGCAAGTGAAGTGGGTCTTGGATATGGGTCTTGGGTTTGGATCGTGGAATCCATGTCTGATCCAAACACTATTTGGATCTGGATCTTTGATCTCGGATATTTTGAGATCCATATCCAATCCAAATCTAACATTTTTATGGATATAGATATGGATATTTTGGTCCAGATCTGATCCAATCCAAACACTATTTGGATCCAATCCAAATCCAAACACTATTTGGATCCAATCCAAATCCAAACACTATTTGGATTGACCTAAATCCAAACACTATTTGGATATAGATATGGATATTTATGGTCTAGATCCAATCCAAATTTTCTCTAGATGGTCCTTCTTGGCTTTTTGAGGCAGACGATTTGTGCGGGCCCTGGCTTCATCAACGCTCCGTCTGGTATTGGGTTTCCCCAATCTTTGTCATTCAGACTCTTTTTTGCCTTTTCGAACTCTGTTTCTACTCATTTCTGATTTTTCTGGTTCAGATTCTTGATGCTTCGGAGGATGTATTTGATTTGGCTTCTGGTGCTCCTGGCTTGCAACCTGCTTCGTGCCTTGGCCTTCCTTTAAACCTAGCTTTTATGACGCCAGGATGCTCTTCTAGGCTCTGGAAACTGCTTCTGAGCCTGCTTTTGGAATTGGCCTTCGTGAGCCACTTGTTGGGCTTCTTATCGATCAGGTGTCGTCTTCGCATGCTTCACCTGTTCATCTTTGGCTTCTTGGAAAATGGGGCTTAGCCCGGGTTTCAAAAGTTCCTATTTGGACCTGGGGTTTCAAAATACTATTTATAAGTTTCAAAACACTATTTATAGGGTTTTAAGCCATATTTACAAGGTTCAAAACAATATTTACAGGATTTTAGGAAGGCTCCTACGTTTTCAGAACTCAAAGTGCCTTTTTGAAGTTGGCTTTGTAAACCAGGTATGTTTTATAAAATTGTGGGATTTTGGGGTGTTTATAGATACGCTCGACCCTACACTTGATCTTGGCTTAATCCTATATCTGAATTCGAACTTGATCTTATCTTGATTCTGATATGCTTCAACCTTATCTTCTTTGCCTTTAGGAATCGATCTAGATCCAGGCTTGGATTGGGTCTCACCTGTTTATCTACTTCAAAACTCATGGGTTGTTGAATTTAAAACCTTTATTTTGAAATATTCCCCAAAAGGCTTAAACTTTAAAATTTGGGGTTTTTGAATTTAAAGGTTCATAAAGGCTTTAAATTGGTTTTCAAAATTTAGGAGTTTTTGAAAACATTTTTAAAATTTTGGGTGTTTACAATGGATTCGAGGCCAAACTCATCATGAAGGAATGTTATGAAGGGGGATTGTAGTGATCATGTTAGCACACAAATGATGGCAACAAAGATCCTCCACATACTATTGGTCCACCTGAGGACATGACTATCAACTAGTTAAGCATTTCCATGAGTACCAAATTCCTAGGCATGCCATCATGCACCCATGTTTCAATTGCACTAGATTGTGAGCCCGTGGCCCTTTTCTATGTAGTCATTTGATGTTATAGATACGCGAAAATTTTCACTCTGGGTTCTTAGGCCTGAAGTGAACCTTTTTCGTGTCTAAGTCACTTTAAAAGGGCGTGCCAGCTACCTTACTCAAACTAGCGAAGTAAGTTTTGAAATATCTGACTTAGGAGGCGATTGTAGACAAGTGAGCTTTTTTCGTCGCAAACCTTCTTGAACCGATGCTCAAGGGTCAGTTTGTACGCTTAGAAATCTCGATTTAAAACAAGCAGGGCCTTTTTGAAAAGGTATGAAAGTATTTGATCGATTTGTTTGTCTAATTGTAGATTTTATTTACATGGGGTTGCATGTATCTATGTCTTTGAGCTTTTATCTACTTAGGCGTGAGGTGTGTGCATCAAGTGCCTAAGTTTTGGCGTGTTTGCATGGGTTGTTCGGGGTTTGTTTGATGCAAGTATGCACACTATCTCGAGTATGGCGGATATGCAATGCAACTCACACAATTGAACCTTAAAACCCGAAATTGAAAGACATAGCTGAAGGGAAATTGCGAAAGGGAAATATAGCTATATCTTAAGAGTGGAAAGGCTCAATGTGTGCGTGTGTGTTGTGTATAAATTGAAAGACAACTCACACGACTTGAATGTAAAACCCCGCTCGACTTAAATGTAAATTGCAGAAGGGAAATACTTATATATATATGGGCCCGAAGGTCGCCAACGTATGCGTGTGTGTTGTGTATAAATGTAAAGACAACTCACACGACTTGAAATGTAAAACCCAGCCGAAAGGGAGATACAACTATATATATATGGGCCCGAAGGTCGCCAACGTGTGCGTGTGTGTTGTGTATAAATGTAAAGACAACTCACATGACTGAAAATTAACAACCCGGAATTGAAAGACGTACATAACTGAACCGAGAAAACTCATGCAGCTGAAAATATATAGATATAGCTATATCTTAATGGCTATCGAGGCCAAAAGGTGCGTGAGTGCTTGAGCAAGTGTTCGGGTGTTCCTTGGGTGTGAGTGTGTAATTGAAATGACAAACTCACACGACTTGAACCTTAAAACCCGAATATAAGTGCAGCGTATATGGCTCTTGCTAGAGTCTTTGGAGTAAGAGCGAAGGCTCAATGGTGTACGTGGGTGCTTGGTGTACGAGATAAGAGCTAAAGCTCAAGTACACTTGTGTGTATCGTGTACGATATAAGATCTAAAGCTCAAGTGCACGTATGTGTCTCGTGTGCCAAGCAACAATATTACATTTCGGGGGGAGACAATGCTCCGTTAATACAACCCCGTATCTGAATTGAATTAAGTATAAAGCAAGTTAGCGTAAGGGCCCAAGTTTAGACACTTATAAATAGTTGGTCTATCTTCACTTGCTTGTGATTGGGCTTGTGTTTTACTTCGGGCAACCAAGAACGTGCTCCCCTTGGAGCTTGAGACGTGAAGTGGCTGGTCGGTCTTAGAGCTTGGGGGGGCTTTGGGCGTGAGAGGTAGGGCTCACGGGTGTGTTTAGGGAAGGCTCACACACTTGGGGTCTTAGGGAAACCTAGGTTCGGTCAAGAAGGGGGTCACGGCCTAAGTGGAAGGTCACGGCTCTAAAGGGTGGCAAACCCTAAGTGGTGGCAAACCCTAAGGCTGGCTAAGGTCGGTCCTAGGTGGAAGTTGGCTGGAAGATGGCAGGTAGCCATTCAGCGCTAAGGTGCGGCAGAAAATACAGGCGCGGGAGCTGAGGCGCCAGGCGCTGGATAGGGGGCGCGGGTGACGCGCAAAAGGCACGGCTGGTGCAGTAGGCCCGTCTAGGGCGTGCAGGGGCGCGTCTAACTGGCTAGGGTGTGCTTGGGGTCTAGCTTAGGTGATTTAGGGATAGTTGGAGTTGGTTGGGTTAGGTTAGGTCTAATTAGGGTTAGGGGTGCTGTGGGATAGTTAGGTGGTGCTGATTAGAGTAGGTTTAAGGTGGTTTAGAGGGTTAGGAATAGAATGGTTTAGGGGGTTGATTAGGCTTACCTCTTGGGGTCGGTTTAGGGTGTGCTCAAGCTGCAAGCCAGCCACTCCAAAGCCTTCTTGTCCAAGCAAATCCAGCCCTTAATCAAGGTGGTGCAGCCCACACTAATCCCCCTTTAAGCCCACAATTAACCCACTAAACAAAATGAAGAAAGCACTAAGCACTCACCTTAATACCCTCTCTCTCCTCCAAGCTCCTCCAAGTGGATTTCACGTGAACTTTTTGGAGACCCCCTCACTCCTATTTATAGGCAAATGAAGTGGGTCTTGGATATGGGTCTTGGGTTTGGATCGTGGAATCCATGTCCTATCCAAACAATATTTGGATCTGGATCTTGGATCTCGGATATTTTGAGATCCATATCCAATCCAAACACTATTTGGATCCAATCCAAATCCAAACACTATTTGGATATGGATCTGGATATTTATGGTCCATATCCAATCCAAATTTTCTCTAGATGGTCCTTCTTGGCTTTTTGAGGCGGATGTTTTGTGAGGGCACTGGCTTCATCAGCGCTCCGTCTAGTGTTGGGTTTTCCCCAACATTGTCGTCTGAACCCCATCTCACCATTCTAGACTCTGTTTCTGCTTGATTTCGCCATTTCTGGCTCAGATTCATGTTGCTTGGGAGGATGTATTTGATTTGGCTTCTGGGTGTGTCATGCTTGCATTCTGCATCGAGCCTGGGCTGTCCTTTCGCCTTTTCACCCTGGCTTTTATCAGGCCAGAGTGATGCTTTCGGGCTTCTGCACTCGTTTCTGAGTCTGCCTTGGATTGGGCCATCGTGGCCTGGTTTTTGAGCTGCTTCTCGATCAGGTGTCGTCTTCTTTGCTTCACCTATTTGTCTTTGGCTTTTTGGGAAAAATGGGGCTTAGCCCGAGTTTCAAGAAATTTTTATGGGATACGGGGTTTCCAAAACAGTATTTACAGGCTTTTGGGAAGCTCCTGGGTTTTTAAAACTCAAAATGGCCCTTTTGGGGTTGATTTGAAAACCAGGTATTTGTTTCATGAAATCGGGGAATTTTGGGGTATTTACAAATGCCCCTCTATGGTATTATCCAAAGTGATTTGGATAATGGCAAAGATGACAACACCCCTGTTTAATTTCTCCCTGAATCTACCCTTGAGAATATGAGATCGTCCCAGTTTTTAGAAAACATTTTCTTTTAAGCCTAGTAAGAGGAGATTCTCGCCAAAGGGGACTTACCTACATGGTTCTAGTCCTAGTTGGGATTGATGCAAGCTTCCATCCGTGAATATGAATGAGAGGCATGGGATGATATGCTAGGAAGTATGGTCTCCTAGAGACTTAATGTAATAGTCGAACCAGGGAGTCTTATGAAGACCTGCTGCACCAAATGAGTTGGTCTTATGTTTCTCGATGTTCGAGGATTTTCTTGAAAGAGAAAAGCTCCTTTTTAGCTTTCATCCTAAGGACTTCAGCTTTTCGTGTTTTCCCTTTATTTGAGTCTTGACACTTGCTAATCTAGCGGAGGTTTTATTCGAAATCAAGCCATATTTCAAAATTCCTACGCCTTACTTAGACGTCTAACTCTCAAACAAGATGAGATTCAAGTAAGTAAATCCTATTTTTACTTTAGGATTCCTTAGAATGAACCTTTCTTCACCTTGGGATAAGTCACAGGGATGGGAAAGAGTTTACCACGGTCCCTTCTGGAGTGTCCCGTGGTTTAAGGCATAGAGGTGGAAAACTCCTCTTTTTGAGCTTTTTGGCCGTTTTTCTGTTTTTTTCGTAGAGGGTCTCCCTTTGAGAGTATTTTTTCTTTATTCCCTCTTTTCTATAGAATACACGATTTTCTTTTGATTCACCTTTCTTTTAGGAAAGAGACTTTGTAGGGATTTCCCTTTTTCTTTTTGGCCAAGTTTTCCTTTTAGGGAAGAGAAGAGAAACGGGAGAGGACTTATCCCAAGGATGTACTCGATTCATCCCAAATCAGCCTATTTAGAAATAGCACGTACTACTTGCAAGCATCTTGCTATTTTGAATCAGGCCTTCATTTGTAAGAAGAAGGATTTTTTAAATGTGATCCATCGGGTTGGAAACTCCGCTCTTTCACAAGCAATTGTGTCTCTCATTCAGGGTTGTACGATTTGCTTTGGTCCTCACTCACGAAGTTTCAAAAAGGAGGTTTTTAAAATATTTTTGAAATATAGGGTTCAGCTTAGACCCTACACATGGTATTTTTTCAAAAATTGAGCATTCATAGGGTCGGCTAAGTTCCTACCCTCAACATCAATTAGCCAGTATGCATTGTTCTAGGTGGTTCCACGCACAACATAAGGGCCATCCCACTTGGGCCGCCACTTTTCAAGAGGATGTGGGCCACGATATTGGATGATTTTGAGCACAAGGTCTCCCACTTTGAAGTGGCGAGGTCTCATATGCTTCTCATAGTGTTGGGCTATCCTTTGCCGGTATGCATGTGCATGATCCATGGCAAGGAGCCTTCGCTCATCTAGTAAGTCAAGTTCGTCCATTCTGGCATGCTGAAGCGTCTCTAGGGGAAGGTCGAATGCAATGGATGTATGAAATGAATGAATCTTGGTATGAATGGGGAGAATGGCATTTGTGCCATAGACCAACTCAAATGGCGTGGCATTTGTGGGAGTTCAGATGGAAGTCCTATAAGCCCATAAGGCTTCATCAAGCTTCTCATGCCACGTCCTACCCTTCTCTAAAGTCTTCTCAATAATGCTTATGAGAGTCTTATTAGTGGCTTCAGCTTGGCCGTTGCCTTGAGGGTAGTAGGGCGATGAGAAGTGGTGAGTTATGCCATATGTGTTACATAACTTAACCATCCTCTCATTTTTGAAGGGGGTACCATTGTCGGACACTAAGTCCTTTGGAACGCCAAAGCGAGCCAGAATGTTTTTCCTAATGAACGCCACTCCATGTTGCCCCTGAACATTGGTTAGGGAGGTAGTTTCAACCCACTTAGAAAAGTATTCGGTGGCTGCTAATATGAACCTATGCCCATTTGATGCATGAGGAAATATTGGTCCTACGATGTCAAACACCCACATGGTGAATGGCCAGGGGCTGACCACGGAATGCAATGAAGATGAAGGGATATGGATGGCGTGTCCATGCACTTGACATGGGTGACACTTCCTAACATGGTCATGGCAATCCTGCTTTAAGGTGGACCAAAAATAACATGCTCTAAGTATTTTCATTGCCATCATATTGGCATTAACATGACCTCCACATTCTCCATCGTGGAATTCATGCATTATTATCCTAGCCTCCTCCAGGTCGACACACCTTAGTAAGATGCCAGTAAAGCTCTTTTTATAAAGAACCCCTCCCAAAATCGTATATCGGGTGGAAATTTTTCGAATGAAAGCCTTATCTTTGGATGTGGCATGTTCGGCAAATCCCCCATTTTCTAAGAAACATTTTATGTCGAAAAACCAAGGTTTTTCATCACAACTTGAGTTGTTTTGGCAAATTCAAGATCGTGTGTGGATGGAGTGGGCGAATGCCATATTTCTAAGGGTCAGGTTCCCAAAGTGGGATCGACCCTTAGGGCTGAGCCCAAGGATGAGAGGGCATCGGCTATGCCATTATCCTCTCTTCCTACGTGTGTAAGTGTACACGATTTGAACGACTGGACCAGCTTGGTGGCCAACTCGCGGTATGGAAGAAGTTTTTCATTTTTAACTTGCCAAATCTTTAACACTTGGTTTATGACAAGTAAAGAATCTCCAAAGACTTCGATGCATGATGCCCCTAAAGTTTTCAAAATTTTTAAGCCTTGTATGAGCGCTTCATACTCGGCTGTGTTGTTGGAACACTCGAAATCTAGGCAAATGAATATGGGTATTTCTCCCTTTTCAGGGGATATGAGGACGATGCCTGCCCCAGCCCCTCTTTGGTTTCGTGCCCCATCGAAGTGCATCTTTGTAGACGCGCGAAAATTCTCGCCTCTCGCCTTTTCAGGGCTCGGAGTGGATCCTCTCGTGTGTCTAAGGCCTATGTATGCAAACAAGGCGTGCCAGCTAGCTTACCTAAGCTAGTGAAGATATTTTTAACACTGACTTCTAAACGTGGCGACTGTGAGCAAGTAAGCTCTTGTCGTCGCAGACCTTCTTGCACCGATGCGCAAGGGTCAGTCTGTACGCTTTACAAAAATCGAGTTTTGGGATAGAAAATCTACGAAGCGGTTCGAGGTATCTATTTCGGGTCTTTTAAATGCGATTGCATGTTTTAGATCACGTGGATTTGCACGTGCCTAAATCTTTTCTTTTATCCCTTTTCGGGCCACCTAGTTTGTGTGTTATGAACACTCCACTATATGGGCGAATTCGAGCGGGGCTTGCTTTGATGCAATATGCGTCCTACCTCGTGGTATGGCGTAGATGCAATGCAAACTCATGCTACTCCAAAGGGAAAACCCGAATATAAAGACAATACTGAAGGGAAATAACCGAAGGGAAATGACTTGTAAAGTAAGTGCCGAAGGGAGATATGTATATAGAATATGTATATGAGCCCTTACTCGGGTCTTACAAATAAGAGCGAAGGCTCAATGTGGGTGCATGCTTGAATTGAAAAGACTTACACACACGACATGAAATTAAACCCCAAATATAAATTGCAGTATGGCCTTAACTAAGGTCTTGGGAATAAGAGCGAAAGCTCAATGTGTGTGAGAGTGCTTGAATTTGAAGTACTACGCACACGACATAAATGAAACCCAAATATAACTGCAATAAGGCCTTTACTAAGGTCTTGGGAGTAAGAGCGAAGGCTCAATGTGTGTGAGAGTGCTTGAATTGAAAGACTTACACACACGACATGAAATGAAACCCAAATAGTATAGGTCGGCCCTTACTTGGGTCTTTCAAATAAGAGCGAAAGCTCAATGTGTGTGAGAGTGCTTGAATTGAAAGACTTACTCACACGACATGAAATGAAACCCAAATAGTATAGGTCGGCCCTTACTTGGGTCTTTCAAAAAAGAGCGAAAGCTCAATGTGTGTGAGAGTGCTTGAATTGAAAGATTTACTCACATGACATGAAATGAAACCCAAATAGTATAGGTCGGCCCTTACTTGGGTCTTTCAAATAAGAGCGAAGGCTCAATGTGTGTGAGTGCTTGAATTGAAAGACAACGCACCCAACTTAAGCAAAACCCTTCGAAAATGAAAGTATATGTATATACTTATGTATTATGGGCTGATTAGGCCCGTGTGTGTTCAAAATCGTGCACAACTAAGAGAGTGCACGTGTGTGGGTGTGCCAAGCCACGTTATTACAAGCGGGGGGAGACTATGCTCCGTTATTACAACCCCGTATCAAATTGAATCTCAAGCAAGTATACAACTAAAGACCGAGTTTAGGCACTTACGAGTAGCTGGTCCGTAGAGGCCTTGCTTGAGCGTGGGCTTGGCCTTCGCCTTGGGATGCAAACGGGAGCTCCACGAGGGTGAGCGACAAGGGGTGCTGGCCGGCTGTAAATGGGGCGCGGGATGGGCGCCTTGATGGTGGCCGGCTGCAAGTGGGTGTCGCCTTGGTGTGGGGGAATTAAAGGGGCTGGGCAAGGAAGTATGTGGGGTCACTAAGAGAGTATAGAGTGTTAGGGAATATGGACCTAAGGGGAGCTTAAGGGAAGGTCGAGTGGGACACCTAGGGGAAAAAGGGGTGGCTGGCCGAATGGAAGGGATAGTCGGTTGGAGTGGCCGACTAGGGAGATGTGGTGGTGGCGAGGGGCTGATGTGTAGGTAAGGTGGTGGTATGGTGGGTGGCTGGGAGTGGAGAGGGAGTAGAGAAGGAGCTAGGTAGAGTGTGGGGTACTTACCGAATGGAGAGAAGATGGCACTCGGCTGAAAGGGAGGAGGGCAGGTAGTGATGCTCGGCCGGGAGGTGGTGGAGATGGCGATGCAAGTGGTGGTGGGATGGAGAGTAGGTGGTGGTGCAGACGGAGCAGGTGGAGCAGGTGGAGCAGCTGGCTAGGTTCGGCTGGGCTAGGAAGTGGGGTCCCGGCTGGGCTTGGGGAAGACGATTGGATCGGATAACCCGCCCCCAAGGGGGGGGTTTATATAGGGATGGGTAGGTCGGTTAGGGCTGGGTTTGGGGTAGTGGTTAGGTGGTTTAGGTAGGGTGGTATGAAGATAAGGTGGGCTGGAAAGGGTTGGGCCAGATATTTTAAATACTAGTGGTTTGGGTAGATTGTGGGCTAGGGGTGGTTTAGGGGTTTAGGGCTAGGGTAGGTGGTTGGGTTTTAGGGTGAGGTTTAGTGAGCTAGGTTAGGTGATTAGGCTAGGTTTAGGCTAGGTTTAGGGAAATTAACCTAGGTTTAGGGAAGGATTAGGGAAGTGGGTTAGGTGATTAGGTTGGGATTAGGCCGGGATTAGGGAAGTGGGTTAGGTGATTAGGCTCAGATTAGGGGTGGATTAGGGTGGGAGGCTAGGATTAGGTGTTTTGGGTTAGGTTTAGGTGAAGGAGCTCCCTTTGCATGGCCCATAGACCTTAACCACCTCATGTTGGTGCAGCCCTAGGTTAGGTTTTGGCTAATTACAAGCTTAAACCCACTCAATTAGGCTAACCCACATGATTAACCCCAAACTTGACACACAAGTCAAGCTTAATTACAACACTCTTGATATTATCCATCCCCACTCTCTCTCATGCCCATAATCCCACGTGAAATTCAAGTGGGCCCCACCTCCATTTATGAGAAGGTGATGTGGGCCATGGATATGGATATTGGATTGGATCTTTGGATCCAAATCCAAATCCAAGTCCACACATGGGTTTGGATTGGGATCTGGATATATATGGTCCAGATCCAATCCAAACTGAACTCTGACTCCTTCGAGCTGGGTTCGAAACGGACGATTTGTGCGGGGCCTGACAGCATCAGTACTCCGTCTGCGTTGGGACTTCGCCAACATGGTCGTCTGCCTCCGTTTCTGCCTTCTGGAGATGATTTCAAATGACATTTTGATAATAACAGGGTCTTGGACGTTCGAGATCCTGGGGGTATGGATGTGATACAAGAGTTGTTGTGCCGGGCTCGACATGTGCTCCGGTTCCGGGCTCTTCTTAACTCTCCTAGTCCTGTCTTGATCGGGCCAAGCTGCTTCCGGGTTTCAAAAACGTGTTTTAAAAGGTTTTTAAAAGCTATATTATATATTTTTGAAATACAGAGTTTAAAACGTATGTACAGGGTTGTCTGGAAGGCTCCTGGGTTTCCAGACTCAAAAATGGCCCTTTGGGGCTGCTTGTACAAAACCAGGTTTGTTTAAGAAATTCGTGGGATTTCAGGGTGTTTACAATCTTCCACACTTGGTTTTTATTTAAACAGTTTGATAAAACATGATTTTGACATTGGTTTTGAAATATGCCTTCATCGAGTATTTTGTCAAGTTGCTACTCCAAAGGGAAAACCCGAATGTAAAGACAATGCCGAAGGGAAATAACCAAAGGGAAATGACTTGTAATGTAAATGCCGAAGGGAGATATGTATATAGGGTATATACGGGCCCTTACTTGGGTCTTGCAAATAAGAGCGAAGGCTCAATGTGGGTGCATGCTTGAATTGAAAGACTTACACACACAACATGAAATAAAACCCAAATATAACTTGCAATATGGCCTTAACTAAGGTCTTGGGAATAAGAGCGAAAGCTCAATGTGTGTGAGTACTTGAATTGAAGTACTACGCACACAACATGAAATTAAACCCAAATAGTATAGCACGGCCCTTACTTGGGTCTTACAAATAAGAGCGAAGGCTCAATGTGGGTGCGTGCTTGAATTGAAAGACTTACACACATGACATGAAATGAAACCCAAATATAACTTGCAATATGGCCTTAACTAAGGTCTTGGGAATAAGAGCGGAAGCTCAATGTGTGTGAGTGCTTGAATTGAAGTACTACGCACACAACATGAAATTAAACCCAAATAGTATACCACGGCCCTTACTTGGGTCATACAAATAAGAGCGAAGGCTCAATGTGTGTGAGTGCTTGAATTGAAAGACTTACACACCCAACTTAAGCAAAACCCTACGTAAGTTAAAGTATATATATATTTATTTATTAGGGGCTAATTAGGCCCGTGTGTGTTCAAAATCGTGCACGACTAAGAGAGTGCACGTGTGTGTGGGTGTGCCAAGCCATGTTATTACAAGCGGGGGGAGACTATGCTCCGTTATTACAACCCCGTATCAAATTAAATTTTAAGCAAGTATACAACTAAGGACCGAGTTAGGCACTTACTTATAGCTAGTCCGAAGATGCCTTGCTTGAGCGTGGGCTTGGCCTTCGCCTTGGGCTGCAAGAGAGAGCTCCGCAGAGTTGAACGGCAAAGGGGCTGCTGGCCGGATGGAAATGGCGCGCGGGAGGGGTTTCTTGAAGATGGCCGGCTGCTTAGCGAAGGGGCTGGCTTTGCTTGTGGGGCTAAGGTGACTAAGTAGGGTCACTAAGGGAGAGTGTAGTGTTAGGAAGTATGACACTAAGGTGGAGCCTAAGGGAATGTCTAAGGGAATGCCTAGGAGAGGTATGTGGCTGGCGGGTGGCTGGCCGAATGGGTATGTGACAGTCGGTTGGTGTGGCCGACTAAGGGAGGCTCGGTGGTGGTGGTTGCTAAGATAGCTAGGGCTGTGGTAGATGGGAAGGAAGCTAGCTAGGGTATGAGGTCTAGGTAATGGCGGGTGTTTGAAGTGGCTAAGGTCTGGCCGAATGGGTAGGATGGGAGGTGGCTGGTGTTAGGGTGATGTGGTGGTGGTGTAGGTGGTTGGGAGTGGAGGGGGAGCGAAGAAGAGGTGGAGTGAAGGATGGGGTACTAACCGATGGTGATGGAAGGCGGCGGATGGAAGAGGAGCAGCCGGGCAGGTGTGATGGATGGTTCGGCCGAAGGCAGTGGCGGCGACAGGTGGTTGGCCGGCTGGGGTGTGGTGGAGCAGGTGGAGCGAGGTGGTGGCTGGCTGTGGTGCAGGTGGAAGACCCGACTGGGAGTGGCTGAAGTGGCTGGGCTCGGTTGGGCTAGAAAGGGATGAGAGAAGATGGAAACCCGCCCCTTGGGGGGGGGGGGTTTATATAGGGTTGGGATAGGTCGGTTGGGGGCTGGTATTAGGATAGTGGTTAGGTGGTTTAGGTAGGGTGGTGTGGGGATAAGGTGGGCTGGTTTTGGGGTAGGGCCAGATATTTTCATACAAGGGGTTTTGGGTAGACGGTGTGCTAGGTTTAGGTGTGGTGGTTTAGAGGTTTAGGGTTTAGCTAGGTGGGTTGGTTTTGGGGTGAGGTTTAGTGAGGTGGGTTAGGTGATTAGGCTAGGATTAGGTTAGGTTTAGGGAAATCAACCTAGGTTTAGGGAAGGATTAGGGAAGTAGGTTAGGTGATTAGGTTGGGATTAGGCCGGGATTAGGGAAGTGGGTTAGGTGATTAGGCTAGGATTAGGGTAAAAGGCTAGGATTAGGTGTTTTTGGTTAGGATTAGATTAGGGAGCTCCCTTTGCATGACCCATAGACCTTAATCACATCATGTTGGTGCAGCCCTAGGTTAGGTTTTGGCTAATTACAAGCTTAAACCCATGTTAACTAGGCTAACCCACATGATTAACCCCAAACTTGACACACAAGTCAAGCTTAATTACAACACACTCCAATCTTATCCTCCCCCACTCTCTCTCATGCCCATAATCCCACGTGAAATTCAAGTGGGCCCCACCTCCATTTATGAGAAGGTGATGTGGGCCATGGATATGGATATTGGATTGGATCTCTGGATCCAAATCCAAATCCAAGTCCACACATGGGTTTGATTGGGATCTGGATATATATGGTCCAGATTCGATCCAAACTGAATTCTGACTCCTTCGGGCTGTGTTCGAAACGAACGGTTTGTGCGGGGTCTGACAGCATCAGTACTCCGTCTGCGTTGGGTCTTCGCCAACATGATCGTCCGCCTCTGTTTTCGCCTTCTGAAGCTGATTTCAAGTAATGTTTTGATGATGACAGGGTTTTGGACGTTCGAGATCCTGGGGGTGGATTCAATATGAGAGTTGCTGTGCCGGGCTCGACATGTGCTCCGGTTCTAGGCTCTCCTTAGCTTATCTGGTCCTGTCTGGATTAGGCCAAGCTGCTTCGGGGTTTCAAAAACGTGTTTAAAAAGGTTTTTAAAGCCATATTATACATTTTTGAAATATGTAAAGTTCAAAACATATGTACAGGGTTGCCTGGAAGGCTCTTGGGTTTCCAGACTCAAAATGGCCCTTGGGGCTGCTTTTACAAAACCAGGTTGTTTTGAGAAATTCGTGGGATTTCGGGGTGTTTACAAGTTTTTCAAAAATGCAATGAATGATGATGCTTCATGCTCATGCAAACATGCGCCTATCTTAATGTATTTGGGCTTTGTTTCACTCCCTAGGTTGATCTCTATGAAATCCCCTCCTACAGTATTCGAAGTTTTTTCAAAATCGAGAATTTTATGAAACTCTGGGAGCTCGGAGGTTTGATCTTCCTCCAGGCTTTGATCATCCTCAAGAGTATTGAATCCTAGGGAATTTAAATTTGATGTTTGAGTTTTGAAAACACCTGGTTTTTGACATGAAATTTCAACGGGTTTCGAAGCTTTTGGTCTTGTTATGAAGACAACTTTCTTTTCGAAATCCTTGGCCTTTTCCAAACTTTTACCAGGAGCTGGTATATACATGATTTTGTTTTTGGTATTTTGCACACTTTTTAATTTTTTTTAATTTTTGTAAAGAAAGAGCTTTGGGAACTATACAAACAACCCTTTTTTCGAGTTTTTCATATTTTTCAAATATTTTTGGTTTGGGGGATTTTTTATTTTTTTGAATTTCGAGATTTTGAATTTTTTTTGTATTTTTGGTTGAGGAGGGATCTTCCATCATACCTACAAAGGGAAACGCCATAAGTTAGACTTTAAATAAGAGGTCTAAATCATAGGTTTATGCTTGGATAGGTTCTAGGGCACCCTTAACCCAGGTGGTCACAGGTGGGGGTTCTGGGGGTATTTTGGGAGTGTAGCCGATCCCATATCGGCTTGGGTTGGCTACAGGCATTATGGGCTCTAGGAGACCCTGGTTTTGTGCCCCTAGACTTTTGTATGGCATATATCCCATATTCAATAGCATGTTCTATGATTTTTTATTTTTTGAAAAGTTTTGGTATAAGTTATGATCGTGGAACTTACTATCGTCCATGTTATGCTCATGTGGCTTTTTGTATAGGGGTTTTGGGAATGGACGACACTTGGTCTTTCATAGGATCGTGATGGTTTTGAGTGGGCTAGCCTTGGGCTGCCCCTTGATACACAACACTTTCCTAGGGTTTTGAAGGACGAGCTTGGGTGGCTCGACCAATACTTGCCCTAGGTTGGCCTAGTGGGCTGGAGAACTCGTCAAGTAGGGGAAATTCTATATTCCCTGAAGTTGAGGGTGACTCTCACCTAGGATTACCACGACTTGGTTTTCAAAAGGGATTTTGACACACCTATGGAAGGTGGACGGCACAGCACGCAGGCTGTGTATCCAAGGCCTTCCCAGCAATAGGTTATAGTGGGGGTGGATGTCCAAGACATAGAACACCCCCATGTGAGCTATCCCTCCTGTTTCCATGAGTAATTCTATGGATCCTAAGGGTCTAGATGCATTCTCATCATATCAGTGATCACGATGGGGCTTGGGTTCACGGAGCTCAAGGCGACTCCGATTTGATACGCCACGTGGAGCGGAAGGATGTTGAGACCTCCTCCCCCATCAACTAGGCACCTGTCCAGAGAATGGTGATTCAATACCACCTCTATATGCAGGGCTTGGTTTTGAGATTCATATGGTCTTTCGATATCCTCTTTCGAGAACACGATGGGCGTTTTTGCACCTATAGACGTCACTTGGGTTGATAGGGACTCAGGGGTTATGTTTGAGCTAACCTTGGCTCTTTCTAGAATTTTCTCTAAAACAAGTCTATGCCTAGGTGAGGTTTGTATCAGCTCTAGGATGGACATGTTAATTGGAATCTTTGAAAGATGATTTACAAAATCATACAAGTTTAAAACAAGTTTGCCTTTGTCCGTTTTCGGTAAGACCCTAGGAATACATGCTTTTGAAGGGCCAAGAACACTGACCGCTTTTTTAGCACTTTGTAAATGCGGGGGTTGATAGATCCTTCCGGACATAGTCACCTCCCCCACGATCAACCTAGGGCTCGCGCCTATGATGGCTCTATTCGTGTGCTTTGAAGCACCTTGAATTTGTAAAATAGGTTTAACTGGGGGCGGGTTTTAGGCACTCCCTGGATTACTACTTGGGCGATTTTCCTATGAAGGATGAGAGATGGTGCACAAGTAGAAAACCCAAAATGATATGCATGCGCTAGACTCTTTGAAATCGTTAAAGCACATACCTCTTTGCCCTTCCCACTAGTACTTGCATGGTTGGGGAAGGGTTCTTTGAAAATCGCTTGGGCAGGCTCTGGTTCCTCAATGACCTGGAGTCGGCCCTGCTCGATCAAGTTCTCAATCTTGTTGAGTAGAGAAAAACATTGCTTTGTTTCATGGCCTTTGAGCCGATGATACATGCAAAATCAATTTAAGAATCTCCCTTTGGAAGTGGTTCCCTCGGGAATCTCAGGGAATTCGATCATTCCTTGGGCAAGTAGGAGGTCCAGGACCTCCGACACAGGTTGCCCCAATGGAGTATACTCCCATTTTTCAAATGGTTTTTGTATTTTTTTGTCTTTTTTGTTTTCAAAACTCTCAAAATTTTTGGAAGTGCTCGCCGGGCTTGGATCCACTCAGACATTTGCAACTTTATGGGGCTTTGCCCCTTTGTCCATTGTGAGTAACCCGTAAGTTTCGGGTTTTTCCAAGCGAGTTTTCGAAATAACACTCCCTTTCCACAAATGATCGTAGATGCCTTTCTTCAAATTTGTTTCAAAAAGGGACGCCTTTTTAATCAACTTGTGGAAAGTCGAGATTTCGTGTAGGGAGAGAAGGGTTTTCAACTCGTTTTTAAAATTATCCAGGATGAGCATTACTGCACACCCTTCTGATATAGGTTCTCGTACTTGCCCAAGAAGGGACTTCCATCGAACGATAAATGCATGCACATCTTCGTTTGATCCTTGTTTAGTATCCCTCAAAGTGTTTAAAGTGAGCGTGACTTCTACGTTATGTGAGAATCTTTGCATAAAGCAGTTCGCCAACTCTTCAAAGGTTGCGAACTGACTTAGATCGTAGGAAGCCAACCATTTTGAAGCCGTGCCTTTGAGGGAAAGGGGAAACCAATACACCCATTTCATCGAGTCCTTCTTTTTCTTATCGGATTGACGAGAGAAAAGTTGCAAGTGAGACCTAGGGTCTCTCGTACCATCATACGATGGAAATTCGGTATTTTATCATCACTGTCTGTTTCATAATCTAAAAGAAAAAAATCAGACAGTGCGTAAGTTCTTTTCTCTTTGTTTTGCCCTTTTAGTAGTTGTTGTAGGGCTTTACGGTCCTTATGAGTGAAGGACTCGTGGTATTGGTTGCCCTCCATAGCGGAGGTCTCTTTGTGCTTTCGAGACTTTTCAAATTTCTTTTTGGCCTTTCTGGGTTCGCCATGTGATGAACACAAATCAGCTGCTTCAGCCTTTTGGCTAAGGGCAGCGATCTTGGCCTCAAAATCCCTTCTCAAATCCTCGATTTCCTCTTTTTTGTTTCAATTTTTCGAAAATCTCCTAGAATGAGAACTTGATGTACGCGAGACATAGTTGGACACTTCATTGGAGTCTGAACTCGACATGACTCCGATGCTTTTCAAAAACCCAACTATGAAATGCACAAGACAAAGAGTTAAAATACTTTTCTTGAAAATTTTTTCAAGAGGTCTACTTGTTTGTATGGATTTTTCTTAAGACCCATGTCCCACCGGGCGTGCCAATTTCTGTAGACACGCGAAAATTTTCACTCCGGGTTCTTAGGCCTGAAGTGAACCTTTTTCGTGTCTAAGTCGCTTTTAAAGGGCGTGCCAGCTAGCTTACTTAAACTAGCGAAGTAAGTTTTGAAATATCTGACTTAGGGGGCGACTGTGGACAAGTGGTCTCTTTTCGTCACAAACCTTCTTGAACCGATGCTCAAGGGTCAGTTTGTACGCTTAGAAATCTCGATTTAAAACAAGCAGGGCCTTTTTGAAAAGGTATGAAGGTATTTGATCGATTTGTTTGTCTAATTGCAGATTTTATTTACATGAGGTTGCACGTATCTATGTCTTTGAGTTTTTATCTACTTAGGCGTGAGGTGTGTGCATCAAGTGCCTAAGTTTTGGCGTGTTTGCACGGGTTGTTCGGGGTTTGTTTGATGCAAGTATGTGCACTATCTCGAGTATGGCGGATATGCAATGCAACTCACACAACTGAACCTTAAAACCCGAAATTGAAAGACATAGCTGAAGGGAAATTGCGAAAGGGAAATATAGCTATATCTTAAGAGCGGAAAGGCTCAATGTGTGCGTGTGTGTTGTGTATAAATTGAAAGACAACTCACACGACTTGAATGTAAAACCCCGCTCGACTTAAATGTAAATTGCGGAAGGGAAATACTTATATATATATGGGCCCGAAGGTCGCCAACGTATGCGTGTGTGTTGTGTATAAATGTAAAGACAACTCACACGACTGAAAATTAACAACTCGGAATTGAAAGACGTACACAACTGAACCGAGAAAACTCACGCAGCTGAAAATATATAGATATAGCTATATCTTAATGGTTGTCGAGGCCAAAGGGTGCATGAGTGCTTGAGCAAGTGCTCGGGTGTTCCTTGGGTGCGAGTGTGTAATTGAAATGACAAACTCACATGACTTGAACCTTAAAACCCGAATGAAAGTGCAGCGTATATGGCTCTTACTAGAGTCTTTGGAGTAAGAGCGAAGGCTCAATGGTGTACGTGGGTGCTTGGTGTACGAGATAAGAGCTAAAGCTCAAGTACACTTGTGTGTATCGTGTACGATACAAGAGCTAAAGCTCAAGTACACGTATATGTCTCGTGTGCCAAGCAACAATATTACATTCCGGGGGGAGACAATGCTCCGTTAATACAACCCCGTATCCGAATTGAATTAAGTATAAAGCAAGTTAGCGTAAGGGACCAAGTTTAGACACTTACAAATAGCTGGTCCGTCTTCACTTGCTCATGATTGGGCTTGTGTTTTACTTCTGGCAACCAAGAACGTGCTTCCCTTGGAGCTTGAGACGTGAAGTGGCTGGCCGGGCTTGGAGCTTGGGGGGGCTTTGGGCGTGAGAGGTAGGGCACACGGGTGCGTTTAGGGAAGGCTCACGGACTTAGGGTCTTAGGAGAACCTAGGTTCGGTCAAGAAGGGGGTCACGGCCTAAGTGGAAGGTCACGACTCTAAAGGGTGGCAGACCCTAAGTGGTGGCAGACCCTAAGGCTGGCTAAGGTCGGTCCTAGGTGGAAGCTGGCTGGAAGATGGCAGGCAGCCATTCGGCGCTAAGGCATGGCAGAAAATACAGGCGCCAAGCGTGGGAGCTCAGACGCCAAGCGTTGGACAGGGGGCGCTAGACGCACAGACAGGGCACAAGAAGCGTTAGGGGCGCGTCTGGCTGGCCGGGGTCTGCTTGGGAGTCTAGCTTAGGTGTTTTGGGGATAGTTGGAGTCGGTTGGGTTAGGTTAGGTCTAATTAGGGTTAGGGGTGTTGTGGGGTAGTTAGGTGGTGCTGATTAGAGTAGGTTTAAGGTGGTTTAGAGGGTTAGGAATAGAATGGTTCAGGGGGTTGATTAGGATTACCTCTTGGGGTCGGTTTAGGGTGTGCTCAAGCTCCAAGCCAGCCACTCCAAAGCCTTCTTGTCCAAGCAAATCCAACCCTTAATCAAGGTGGTGCAACCCACACTAATCCCCCTTTAAGCTCACAATTAACCCACTAAACAAAATGAAGAAAGCACTAAGCACTCACCTTAATACCCTCTCTCTCCTCCAAGCTCCTCCAAGTGGATTTCACGTGAACTTTTTGGAGACCCCCTCACTCCTATTTATAGGCAAATGAAGTGGGTCTTGGATATGGGTCTTGGGTTTGGATCGTGGAATCCATGTCTAATCCAAACACTATTTGGATCTAGATCTTGGATCTCAGATATTTTGAGATCCATATCCGATCCAAATCCAACATTTTTATGCATATGGATCTGGATATTTTGGTCCAGATCTAATCCAATCCAAACACTATTTGATCGACCCAAATCCAAACACTATTTGGATATGGATCTGGATATTTATGGTTTAGATCCAATTCAAAATTTCTCTAGATGGTCCTTCTTGGCTTTTCGAGGCGGACGTTTTGTGTGGGCACTGGCTTCATCAGCGCTCTGTCTAGTGTTGGGTATTTGCCAACTTTGTCGTCCGAACTCCATCTCACTATTCTGGACTCCGTTTCTGCTTGATTTCGCCATTTCTGACTCAGATTCATGCTGCTTGAGAGGATGTATTTGATTTGGCTTCTGTGTGTGCCGTGCTTGCATTCTGCACCGAGCTTGGGCCTTCCTTTCGCCTTTTGACCCTAGCTTTTATGAGGCCAAGGTGCTACTTTTGGGCTTCTACACTCGTTTCTGAGTTTGCCTTTGATTGGGACTTCGTGGGCTGGTTTCTGAGCTGCTTCTCAATCAGGTGTCGTCTTCCCTACTTCACCTGTTCATCTTTGGCGTTTTGGGAAAAATGGGGTTGAGCCCAAGTTTCAGGAAATTTGTATGGGATACGAGGTTTCCAAAACAGTATTTGCAGGCTTTTGGGAAGCTCCTGGGTTTTTAAAACCCAAAATGGCCCTTTTGGGGTTGATTTGAAAACCAGGTATTTGTTTCATGAAATCGGGGAATTTTGGGGTGTTTACAAATGTCACAAGTCACATTTCCCAATGCATCTAACAATCATAAGTACATTCTAACTACAACCAAATATTTCACCAAATGGATTGTGCCATGTCGTTATGTAGAGTTTTGGGATTATTTGTTCCTTTGTTCATTAAGAGAAATATCATGTGTAGTTTTGGTATGCCTAAGATGAAAGAGTAGACAAACTTTGTCATACTTTTCGCATACACATCTTTTCTCTTCATTATGCATAGGATAAACACCAAATAGAGGCAACTAACAAAACTTTGATTAGAATTATTGATAAAGCCATTGCTCAAGGTATGGCTTAGTACGAAATGCTCTTTGATTCTCTATGGGCATACAAAACTTCTATTTGAACTCTCACCAATGCTACTCCCTTCGAGTTGATATATGACACAAATGGAATCCTCCTAATCGAAATCCAGTTGCCTCGTTGAGTATAGATGCATTTCCTGAAATGACTATGGATGCCAGAAAACATGCTAGGTTGGCTGAGCTAGACTTTCTTGATGAGAAAAGTCTTCTTGCCTTTCATAATACCCATTCATATAGGAGTCACATTGCTAGGCAACAGCCTAAGCACATTCTTGCTCGGAAGTTCCTTGTTGATGCCCTAGTGCCTAAACTAATTCATCACAAAGGTCCTCACCCATTGACAAGTGGCATCCCAACTGGGATAGTTATTTATAGTAAAAGAGGTTAGCTTTGATAATTCTTGTTAACTTATCTATTCTGAAGGCTATGAGCTTTGGACCTGGTAAACATTCGTTGTTTGAAAAAGTATTATGCATGATGTTTTGTGAGTGTTCATTTAATCCAAGTTTTTAAAGGTATTCTGTAAGGATCAAAGAACGTTATTTTAAAAATAGTCTGATTGTAGAGATATACATGATACATATGTATTTCACACACCCTTGGCTCCACTATACCGAGTTATTGCTTTCTAGATTGGAGATATCATTCTTGGTTCTATTTTGATGTTTATTAGTGTTTTTTAAAATCACCCAATCATAGGGATATGCATGGAATTCATGTGAAGTGTACCTGTAGTTCGACCTTGTTGAGCTTTTACTAACCTTGAGATTTTGCCTTTTTTAAGAATTTTGTGGTGTCTTACTAAATGGTTCAATGATGGGGATCTGTGTAATGCATATGTGTCACACCTATACCTTAGTTATGCTAAGCTGTTGCCTTTGACTATAGAAGATACTATTTTGAACTTTATCTTTTGATACTTCCCACATGTAGGGTCTCATTTCATTAAGATTGCTTCGAAAAAAAACCTCTTCATTAAAGCATTTTCACATTCTTCTTTCTATGGGCCACTAGGATGAAAGTTTTTGATATTTGAAAAACAATATTTCAATCATGAAGATTGATATTGCTTTTTTTCTTGTCATAGTTCCTTTGAAATAGAAAATTTAAGTAAAGGTAATATTTCCGATTGGACTTTATTTGGTGGAATCCTTTTTAGGGGGACGTCTATTGCTTTTCCTTGTTGCCTTTTACTTCTTTTTGTAGCATTTTAGAAAGTTTTCCAAAACCAGCATATGAGCCATACTTACCAGTAACGTATAGATGTGCGCTTCACCTAATGCCTAAGTTTGTCATGTGTCAGGATAAGTGGAATCATCTATATCAAAGTGCATGTCGTAATCATTATCATGTCTCCCCCTCTTACAGTAGCATATTGTTTTATATGTCAGAGTTAACCGCTGCATTTTACTATTGTTGCACATGAATACCATAGGTGGGGTATTTGGATCAATTTTACACGTGCATACATGGGTATAGATTTCAAAACAAAGAAAATTATATATATATATATATATATACGCACAAACACACAATAATCTTCACGTCTTAAAGTTGTGGAAATGCTGATATGATGCATACCTTTTGTCGGATGAAAGTGGGGCTGCTCGTGGCGGCATGTAATGATAATCTTATTGAAGGTCTGAACTAGACATTTAGTCATCTCAACCCGCAACTCTCTCATATTTTGTGCTCCACGTCTGATTCCTTTTCATTTTTCCATATGCATTCAGCTCCATCCATTGCATTCATCGATTTTATTTGTTTTCATGTAAGTATTTGCTTCTTTTACATGACATGCGCTTATACTCTTCGTAACTTGTGTGTATATAAGCGTATATAGGTGTATATATATCTTGTATATATCGGGTCCTTCAATGATATTACAGTTGATCTGCTGGTTCGTGATATGTGTTATTTCACAAGACCATCTCACAGGTTTCCAAGGTGAAAATTCATACACCAACAAAAAGGATTCCCAAAAGCTGGAAATGTCAGGTACACTCTCTTCTACAATTACTCTTAATTTGTGCAAAAATATCACTAGGTTTTCAAAAGCAACCCACTATAAAGTTCTCAAAAGAATTCTTTTTCCAAACAACCATGAATTTTCAAGAATGACCTAAGAACACAGTTCAAGCAACATTCTCAAAGGAAAATTTTCAATAAAGGTCTGAAAAATCACTTTAAAGAAAAGACAAAAATCCTTTCAAAAGCTGAAAAGTTAACTCCAAAATCACAAATGCCTGCTTTTTGTCTTGTACTTTGACGTTATGCCGGTTGATGGTTGTCCCATGATAAAACGTGTTCAATTTTTCTCATCTTTCATTCAGAACATTGATCTGGTTCATGGTTGATCTATGGCTGGATATCTCAAATACCATATTCCAATCCACATTAGGATCATGGAACATTCTTTTCTATGTGATAGAAAGTTCTAGCCTTGAAAGGATCTAGCTTTCTCCAAAAGCATTGGCGGGCTTGTCCTCGGTGTTATTGTCTTTGTCTTCACTTGAGCATCATTCATATTGCTGCCAAGGAGGGGCTTATGTAAACACCTCAAATTTTTTTCTTTTCTTCATTTCAAAGGAATATACACACACACACACACACACACACACATATATATATATATATATCTTCAAAACCTAAGAAGGGAAATTGATACATGAAAGCCCAAAGGAAATTTGAAAATAAAATAAAATAAATCTGAAAGTGAGAATTCACAAGATTGAGGTAGTTCGTGGAAGTTCAAATAAATTGTCTCACGTATGAAGAAAAATGGGATTAGGGTCTTTCCTTTCTTCAAGAAGGGGGTTAACCCTAATTCACATTGAGCCCAAAGATCCATCGTCCTTCTTTTTGGAACCATCTTCGACCCTCAATGTGAGAATAGTAAGAGAGAAAAAGAGAACGAGAGAATAGAAGAGAGAGTGTGTGAAAGAGAGGGAAGAAAAGATAAGAAAAATATAAAAGAGGAATAAGGAAGATGGGGTGTTGTTTCCCTTAAATAGGTACATTCCATTCTCTTGGCTCTCTAGGTTCATTTATGTTTTCTCAAATGATGTGTCACAGAGGAGGGGACAAGATCCAATCATGGTATTACCATTACCCTCGAAACTTGTCTGAGAGCCTTTATTTTATCTACTCACTAAGCATTTTCCTTATATTTCTGCTACCAATTTGGAGAGCTTTAACCAGTTCTCGTTTGAGAATGCCCTCAAGGTCAAAATCGCAACAGCCTCTAGGGCTGTCCATGCTATTGCAAGTGACTGTATTGTATTCTTCTGCAACATCTTGGTACAAAGGTCGAAACTCTTTTCGACTTTAGCACAATATTTGCAGTTGCATATATTCTTTCATTCCATACATGGTGTTTTTCATACATTGAAAGAGCTATCAACTAAGCGACGTAGTGCTTAATAATGAAATTATTCTTAGCCAAGTTGACCAATTTTCAAAATATAGCTAGGGCATTTGAAGATGGGAGTTCAGACCATGTTTGTTGGTTTTTACTCTTCCTGAATCTTCGTTTACTGTTGGATCAGTCACGGCAAATGTGATCTCTTTGATTAACTTGTGAAAGACGGTTGCTGAATAGATGCTCCCCCTCTTTGGCATCAATAAAATGACTTTGGTTGATGGCAAGGAGTAGCTCAAGATGTATCCTTGAATTTCTTTTAATATTTAGAGTGATGATCCAAGGTGTTTGTAATCTTGTTTTAAAGTTCCTTCTTGGCTTTAACATATGTATTTAGTCACTTAAATTTTAATGGCAGAAAATCGATGAACAAATATATCATAATGAGGGGCTTAGAAAGAATCGATCACCTGAATCAATTTTGTGAAGAATGTATTTCTGGCAAGCAAGTAAAAACAAGTTTCCCAAAGGAGTCATTTATTAAAATTGATGATTTTTACTTGGTAAAAGTAATTATTTTTATTTTCTTGATAAAATAATTATTTTATTTTCTTGGTAAGCAAGTGAGAGCAAATGGAACTATTAATCCATCTTTGTTTGGTAAAAATAATTACTTTATTTGGTTTAAAATCAATGATTTTTCTCAAAAAACTTGGTTGTATTTTTTAAAAGAGAAAGCAAAGGTATTTGAGACCTTTAAAGTATTAAAAGGTATGGTAAAAAAAAGTATTTATCAAATCAAATGGTGTATCCAATAGAGTTGGAGAATTTACATCCGAAGAACTAATGGCGCTTTTTTAGGAGAATCACATTTATCATCCTATGTTTGAAAAATACCACAAGATAGCGTAACTGGAAGGAAGAACAAACTGACAATCAAGGTGGTTTAGAGTATGCTATATGCCTAAAGAATTTTTGGTCAAAGCGGTGCTTGTATAGTCTATTTCATCAATCAAAGTCTTCACGGTAAAACGATCCTTGTGATTTCAGGCCAAGTGTCTCTCACTAGTTAATAAAAGGACTTAACTAGTTAACAAAAGTGAAAAGCATGTGTTTATTGGTTATGACCAAATCTTTAAAGGATATAAATTGTACAATCCTACTGGTGAAAAATTACCGTTGTTAGAGATGCCCAATTTGATAAGAAAAATGTCAAGAATGAACACTTAATTTAAGAATATACTTTCATTTTTTTTTTTGAATGAAGAACAAGAATATGTGCAACTGTAAAGACTCAAAATTTTCCTTAAGATTTTTTTTTTGTTTATAGAATTGGTTTTAAATGTTCAATTTAAAACATGTGAAATAATTCTGAAAATCTTTGATATTTGATCCAAAGCAGTTTCAATTTGAGGTCACATAAGTGTTTTGGATCGGATTAAGAAGACTCTTCAACAACATGATTATCATCAACATGCCCGCCACCTAGCATGAGCTTAGGATGGGTCATACAAGGTTGAGCCGAGCCTCTTTCATGTTCCATTTATGGGTTTTGAGCCCAAGCCTTTCCATTTCCGTAAAACTAAGTTTGATTTTCTTAGCCTATCCACTGTTAAACATCATTAAGCCTTAGTTTTGTCCATCCATTTCACCTAAACCTTTGTCCTAGTCATATCGAGTTAAATTTAAGAGAACCTATTTGGTTATGTAAGTATATATGTTTCATATATATTGATGTACTAGATAAATATATATGTACATATGGAATACATATATATATTTGTGTAAACACCCTAAAAACTTTTTCAAAATAAATCTAGGCATGTTTTAAATCCACGATTTGAATATAGCCTATGAATTTCATAAAATTCCGTTTTGGAAATGAAAATGTTTTTAAACCCGAGGTTATAAAATCAAGTTTTGAAATTCAAATTAAAAGGTATTGATTTGCCCAAAGATAGAGCCCAAATCGATAGGAGATAAGGATGAATTAATAAAAGCAAGCAGATGACCCAAGGCCAGACCAAGTCTAGCCAAACAAGGAATGGGTCAAGGCATGATCAAGTGCAAAGCCTCAATCAATCCTTGAAGCCAAGTAGGGTCATCCCAAATTCAATCCAATTTAGCACTCAAGATGACCCATCCTAAGAGAGTTGATGATCATAAGACGTGTGAGATTAAGTTAATTCAAGTCAAAATCAATTCAAGCCTCAAGTGCAAGCCAAAGGACCAAGGAAGGCTCGAAATAAATGCATATTCAAGTGGCCGTACCAAGATGATCAAGACAAGGCATGTTCTGTCAAAATAGAGCCAAGACAAGTTTCACGCAAGGACCAAGTGGTTAAGATCAAGACCATACCCACTCATCTAATGAAGATTGATCAAGAGATCACTTTCACCCGATCAAGTCATTCCACCAAATTTGGACTAAGGCAAAGCTCAAGGTGATTAAGCCACGAGTTGGTCAAATCAAGAGTCGAGGCAAACACCAAGATAAGGATTAGATGGCTAATCAAAGGCTCATTCATGTCAAGAAAATGGACTGCAAATTGGCTAAGTCTCACTTGGCTCGATCAAGATAAGAACGTGGGCTAGAGTGGCTCGACCACACCTAGCCTTGATCAAGTGGAAGGTTGGACCATGTGGGCTACACCAAGCCCACATGGACCAAGAGGGGACTACCCTCCCAGCCCACATGCACCCATGTGCAGCAATGGGCCAACTCTTGGATCAAAATGGATTGGAATGACCTAAAATCCAAAATCGTGGAAGGCCCTAGAGGCCCTCCTTGAAATCTATAAAAGAGGGTCTTCGAGGATGGTTTTAAGGCATTGAAGAGAGAGTGATGAAAGAGAGCAAGTCCTACATCAAGTGAGAGAGAGAGAGAGAGAAGGAAGAGAGTGGAGGTGCCGCCCCTCCTTCCCAAGTTTTCATCAAATTGCTAAGGAGTTTCATGATTTAAGGTCAATTCCTCTCCCCTATTTCAAATTTATCTCTTCTCTACTTTCATTCAATTCAAAAGGGGTTGTAATTAAGGAGCAGGTGACTCCATTTTTTATATAATAGTTAAGGGTTATGCTGCCTAATTTCTTTTATGTTCATGGATGCATACTATGTGTTTGATTTTCGATTTCTCCTACTCCAATATATATTGTAAGTTCTTATATCTCCTAATCTCCTCTATGCTTAAGCTATAATCATAATTTTCTTCATTTCTTTCATTTATTTACATTTTAATTGCTGTAGATTGTCTTTTAAATTCGGACCGAATGCATTCATGTATGTTCTAAAACTGAAAATCAGTTTTTTGCATCTTGTATACGTTTGATGTATGATTTTTAATTCATTCCTTTCTATTCCGAATGTGCTAAAATTTTGTACACCTAATCTAAGCACATCGATCCACTGTTAATAAAATTTTCAAAAATTTTAGGATTGTACAACCTCATAAATAAAATCGGCGAAAATCAGATAAAGGTCTATAAAACCTATATTTTCTACAATAGAGATTGGGTTATCATTCCATAACTTTATTTTTAGTAAATCAATTTCATTGAAAATGGTCCCATTGGAAATATAAGAATCATAGCTTTCTAATAACATTAAGTTCATAGAAATCGGATGTCTATGCACCAAGATACAACTATTTTTCTAAATCTCTCTATTTTTGTCACAGATCTGTCCTAAATACCTAAGAAAGGTATGTTCTAAGATTTAATTATACATATTCACAATAATTGTAAGCTTATGTATAGACTATATGTTTATATAAAAATTAATAAATATTGGAAAGTCAATAGGTTCACTTATTTGGTTCACTCAACCCACGGTTCCACCCCCTTATGACCTTGACCCACTTTGTTATCCTATAGTTATATACTCTAAACCACTACCATACCTATATGGTTCGATCCATACTTGACCCACAAATCCTACAGGCTCTACCCATAAATGATTCACGTATTCACATGGATCGACCCAATATGATAGGGATGACCTAATGCCATTTGGTGGGTGGATCAAGGATCAAGCTTCTTTTAATGTCATGACAAGTTTAACATTAAATGGAAAGTATACTAGGCTCATGTTAAGGTGCAGTTTGTCTAACTATGATCCATATCAAGTGTGGATCGACCAACATAGGTTTAGCAAACCATAGCCATAGTCCATATCAAATGGGGACCGACCAGCCTAGGGGCAATAACATGTTTCTACGGTCTATGTCAAGAAGGGGGTTGACGAGCTTATGGTGCAGCAATAGAAAGTCCGTCCCCATTTAAATAAGGCCTAAAAGATGCCAATCCTTGCAAAATCATAATTTTCATAAAGGAAAGGATGAATCATTGCATTAGAAGACTTGCTATTCTCTTGATGGACTTTTTTATTCCTTGGAATTGAAAATAGAGGATTATAGTTGCAGAAATTTTATTATAAGATCATTGAAAACTTGCTAATTTCATGTACCCCAGCCCACTCTTACAAAAAGGAGTCTCCTCTTCTACTGTAAGCATCTAGATTCAAGAAAAATCTAAAAAAATTCAAGAGTTCTTCAGTTCCTCTTCTTTTTCTCCTTTGCTTATTTTATTGTGGGTGTTTTCAATCAAGAAGAGAGGAAGGTACTCAATCCAAGTCTTTTCCAAGTAATATACAGATTTTGATTTTCTTTTCCATTAGTTTTGTTATTCATCCTAGTTTCCTTGCATCAATAGGTTACATAGTAATTAGTTTAATTAGTTTCATTCCATACAACTTATATCATTAATATTCATCACTTTCATTTAATTAGATTCATATAGGTACATTATATTCCAATTTGCATACCCTAGGCTTTAAAATCACATCTAGCATACTTTAAAATTTGAATCTTATTATTAGAATCTTTTGACCAATTACATGACATTCGTATAATCCTTCAAGTGATTGAGCTACTCAAGTATTCATTCATGTTTGTAATCTCATAACCAAATCATAGCCAAAAGCCTAACCATATTATACAAATGATCTCATAAGCCTCACTAATTGGTCCTCCACAATCCAATCTAGTTGAATTCTTCTTTATCCATTAGTTATCCACTAAAAAACAACATAACTTGTCCTAAGTACTTACATAGATCTATTCAAGACAGAAGTGTATCTTTTGATAGTCTAAATTAGTAACCTAAGTTATCCAACCTACATTACTGGATCTACCCTATTTAGGAACCCGATAGAATACCCTTAGAAAAGCCTATCTATAGCTAGACAACAAGCAATCCCCTTTTGTTGCTCACCTTTTCTCAAGTGTGTAAGAATTTCTAATTTTAGTTAGCTGACACGAGCCCACACGCTTTTGGAATGATTTAAGGTAAGTTCTAAAAACCATATTTTCAATTTGTTCCTCTCTTTTAAGACAGTTATTGTGAATTGAGGCTCCATAGAACCAAAATTTGCATATAACAACCAAGTCCACATTCAACACTTTTTCAATGTTTTTATGAAACAAGTAAAGGATCCTAAAAAAGTACTTGTTGAGTTATATGAGGGTAGGTATTATATAACTTCACTAATTTTACTAAGTTTTGTCTATTTAATGATAGTGAGCCTATAGATTTTAAAGAGGTAGTACTTCATAAAAGATTTGAAGATGCCATGGATCAATAAATCAAGGCAATTTATAAGAATGAAACTTAGGAATGGACTACTTTTCCAAGAGAAAAAAATTATCATTGGAGTCAAATAGGTCTATAACAAAAAAAAAATTTAAAGATAAAATTGGGAGGTAGAAAGCAAGATTAGTAGCCAAGAGATACAATAAAAAATAAGGAAGTGATTATGAGGTATTTGCTCTAGTCATTTGTTTGGAAAACATATGGTTATTTATTTATTTAGCACCTCAAATCAATTGAAGATTCAGTAAATGCATGTGAAGTTGGCTTTCTTGAATGGAGTTCTTAAGGAAGAAGTCTCACTGAACATACCATTATGCTATATGACTGAACGACGTGAAGATAAAGCCTTACAATTAAAGAATGCTCTATATGGTTTAAAGCTCCATGAGCTCAAAATTATAGAACTAAGAAATATTTTTAAGAGGATGACTTTATCAAATATCCACATGAACATGCACTTTTTGAAGGTTAGCAAAGATCATGATATTTTATTTGTTTCCTTATCTATGGATGATTTAATCTTGACCAAAAAATAATTTAATATATTTAAGGACTTGAAGAAAGCCTTTACAAAAAAATTTGAGATGCTAAACATTGGCTTAATTCCTTTCATCTTGGAATTGGAGTGAATCAAAGAGATGATGGCATTTTTGTCAAATAAATAAGATATGCTAGAGAAGTTCTTTAAAAGTTTGAAATAGAACTTTGCGATCCGGTTAGCATGTCTAGAGAAATTCTTATAAAGTTATAAAAGCATGGAGGTATAGACAAAGTTTATCCTTACCTTCTCAAAAGCACTATTGGAAGCCTAAGGTATTGGACTTAGGCAATATGTTCCTTTCAGTACTTGTCTTATTGTTAGATTCATGGAGGATCCTAATCCTTCTGATATGAATATAGCAAAAGAAAGCCTGGCAAGAGTTGATGGTATTCTAGAAATTTTTGAAAGCTTCAAGTGTAAAAGAGTAAGAGGAGAATCATATGATATTGGATTCTAGTTTTGAGAACATGAGGTGGTGTTTTGCATAAATATGAATCTAACTAGGAATCATCCCATAAATATCTGGTTTTTGTCTACATTTGAATTACTTTTGATTATTTTCAATGAGTTATGGTAAAACCATATGTTTGTGAGAATCACAAAGATGTAAGGATGTTGAACTTTTCGCCAAAATATTGGAAGTCTGTCACACTAGAGGTCAATCGACTAACTTGAAGTTCAAGATAAGAACCGACTAGGTTGGAAACATAGCTCTTTGTGAGATAAATCCACATCTGGTGAGTAATATGGGTGGTCTTTAAAAGAAGACGGGTTGACAAAGTAAGCCATCTCTTTTGTCCTAAATCTCAAGAGCTAGTGGTGCATAAGAGAAAGGTCTAAAAGTCTACACAAGATAGCAGGTTACTCGTATTTGATTTGGTTCCAATTAGCATGTATGCAATCAATCTTAGCTTTATGTTTCAATTTGTTCCATGCTTCAAATGTGATTAATCTTGTGGATTTATTTTCATGATTGATTCATACTTAGGATCTGCTACATGTTGACTCGGTTCATGACTTGTTGCATATTTTGTTTCGGTCCATCTTGGTTCACAGTCTGATAGGTTTGAAGTTTCATGTGCAATCCATGCTTTTTTAGATAGCAATCAAACTCGCTCATTTGTAATTAGTCACAATTAGGTATAAATCCACATTTTTTGGGAACTAGTGAAAATGTGTTCTATTAATAGGTTTTTGGTTTACCCAACTAATTGCAACAAATGCCTGCCAAAAAACATTTGTGACTCGTGTGGGGGATTTTGGTTTATTATTAGGAGGAATCTTAGGTTACTCAAACTCCCAAATAAAAGGTTCATTAATTTTCATGTGAAAGAATCAGATTTAAAATATGAAGACATGATTTGAACCTACGACGTGTGTGTGGGAGATCCTACTCCCCTAGGGGATCTACTACTAAGGCCACCACGTGAGTGTAGCAGGCACCCCATGGGATCCTTTTACATTACTCACTCCCACGTGGTGATATCTCTCACATTGTGGGATCAACTCCGATCCTCTTTCTCTCTTTCTACTCCTCACAAACATTGGGACAATAACTCATAGATTTGTAAAGATTTTCTAATGAGTCGCAGGGTATCTAAGTAAGTTTTGAATCATGCCATACTAGAAATAATTATAGGAAATTCTTTTATAATATAGATTCCTATTTCTCAATGACATCTCATGATCAGGATGATTCCTTTGGACCCATTGATAACAAGGTCTACTAGGTTATCTGAAATGTTTTGCAATCTACCTCAAGTCTTCTAGATTTCTATCCTAGCTTGTTTACTTTCTGTACCTGCTTTAGCTAGGTTGTGACACATTTACTTAATTGATCAGTTGCATACACCATATAGTGCATGTATATATCTTGAGTTTGGTTATAATTTCTAGGACACTCTTTCTATATTTAATCTGAGTGCATAGATGCTCTATTCATGGTGAACCTCTATGATGATATTTTTTCACGACTATGCATCTCGGGGATTAGAAACCTATGTCTAAGCTCCTTGTTAGTACAACTAAGATATCTCATAATCAAAACCCAAGGTCTATAGATAATCACCTTAGAATGACCCAAAAGAAGAGCCTAGACTTAGGACCTCCCTCGACCTAGAATATGAACTATGCAGTTTGATCTCATGGAACCTAGATAGAAAAATTCACACCTTTGAATCATCTGGAAGGTATTTCTACAAACTCTACTTCACTATGCCTTAGTAAAACTTTTGCCTATTATAGTATAATATGAGCATATAAGGATAAGTTTCTTGATACATTGTGGATAAACTATAGAGTCAAGGGCCATGATATATAAGACTTCAAAATTTTAAAGAACTAGATCAAGGACTTGATTGACCAAGGTCTCTTAGATGTATGTGGGTTTGACTTTGACCAAGACAACAAGTTCAGGAAGTCTCTGAAACCCTTTCTTGGCCATGCGACCATGTTCACTTTCCACCAGTTCTCCAACTATTCTTGTCAAGCTAGAGGCTACTTAGCCAAAGTTGACTATGTGCCTCTTACTATTACCCTACTAAAGCCTACTCACCATTCCAATCCTACTACCATTAGGGAACCTATTTGTTTCATCCCTATGGCTACCTAGCTTGGTTAATCTTCTAATTCTCCCAAGGATGTCTTACAGAGCATAAAGCTGAAGGTCAAGTCCAGTTGACCCTTCATACCCTCTATGCAACCTACTATAAAGATCTATATTGTTATGGACTTTAACTAGGAGACTCACTAGGTCTACCCAAGGATAGGCCAGTGGGCTTCCAAAAGAGCCACCTTGAAGTTGATCCTCATTAAGTTTTCCAAGAAAACTATTCCTATTCCAATCTCTATATCTCAACCATTACATGTTAAGTCAACCTCAATCCTTATTATAATCCGTGAGATTGGTGAAATGACTAGATCAGGTCAAGTCTACCTGCCTACCCACTTTAGGAAGCCTACTATTCACGAGCCCATTTCTAGAGTTTTCACACTACCTAAGATCTCAACTTCTCAAGAAAATGACAAAACCAAAGAACCAATGAGATAATATAACGTAAAGAGACAATTAGCAAAAAATCCTATTCAATATGTCTATCAAAGTTGATTCATATATCACTTTGAACACAATGATGCCCTATATTAGATCCTCAATAAAGTCAAGATCCCTAATGCTATACCATTTGAGGCCCTAGTCTCCTTTATATATCCTACCCTTACTCACACTCCACCCACCTTCTTCAACAAGGATATATCCAAGCCTATTATCCACATAATTGTCCTCTATTCATCGTATTTCAACTCCATTCAATATTTCATTCCCAATGTCTAGTTGATGGAGGTGGAGGAATGCATATCCTTCCATCACAAGCAACCTACATATTGGCCTTTTCAAAGATGGTTTAACTCTTCCGGTTGTACAAATAGTTGAATATGATGAAAACATTACCATTATTGAAGGTATCATTGTTCTTGAGCTTGTCATGGGGTCTATGCTTCACAAGAGCCTATTCTATATAATAGATATCTTTGTCTCCTATAATCTTTATTAGTGTGACCTTGGATATATGATCTAAAAGATGTACATTCCATATATCATCAATGCATCAAAATTCCTTATTCTATCCACACTATTGATGATAAGGTCTATGAATGTATTTTGATGATTCCAAGAGTCGAATATGGGCAAGTGTAGGAGTTGTCCTAACCCCATTGTAGTAAGATTCTCTTTAGATCAAGATTTTAGTATTCCAATGGTGCTTTCACTTAATCTTCGAAGGGTATTCAATTTGTTTTCCAAGTATCTGGTTGGCATCATAATGAGAAGCTCCCCCTAACACCCAGTGAGATATCAAGTTTCTTTAGATGTAAAAAGGAAGATTCAAACAAGGTTTATTTACTCTTCATTTTCACGATTTTTATTTCAAGGTTTGAGAACCAAATGCCTTTGTTGGGGGCCGTGATGCACAGGTATTGGAGAACTTCCTTTACCAGATGGACCTGTACCTCAAGACTGGTAAGCTTGAGGACAAAGAAGAGAAACTAGCACTAGTGGCTATGTTTCTAGAAGACGATGTCATGCTGTGGTGGCGTCGCATGCAGGACCCTTATGCTAGTCACCACATCGGGACTACGCACCTTATGCAAGCGCAGAGACGCTTTTCAAGGGATACATGTACCATCATAGTATGAGAACCCAAGAGATAGAGATAGTTAGCGCACGGGCATTGGAGTTGACTTCCTCAAGACAAGTGAGGGCTCGGACCACCGTCGAGTCCCAGTACCCTCGGGAGGCAAGGTGCCGTCGAGCAGATTCTAATCTTGACCAAAGGCATGATTTAGCAACGTGATCACAGAAGCGTTCGATAGTACGTAAGCCATAGGAGTCGCAGTGGCCAACGTTGTCCCAGCATGAAAGGTAGCGTCTCACGAATTGGAAGGACGTTGCATACCCATGGAGTGGGGTGCCGACAACGTAGAAGGAGGCCACCTTCAGCAAGGCAAAGCAATACTTCACATGGGTAGATGGATGCATCTCCTTGATCACATCAGACCTCAAGTGTGGCATCCAACCTTCTAGCTAACTCAAGTGCTTCGTTAGAGTTCATTGTCCCAGATCCTTCAAACTTCCAACGGACTATATCCATGTTGAAGGATGCCGAAGGAAGCCATTTCAGAGTGCGGACCAAGTGGAGACAGGGATGAGCTAATGCTGATTCGGTCCAAGGTGGGGACGAAGAGGTGGACGTTGCCGAGAACGACAACAATTTTGGGTGAGGGAGAATGTGACCCTTCGACCGCGGATAGTACTATGGTTGTATAACTAGGGCCCCTACGTGAGAACCACCCTGGCAACTCTATATAAAAACCCTCTTCGAGGGAAGACACCCCTAACATACCAGTGTAGCGCACCGAGGTCGCGCACTCCTTTCTACTATTAATAAAGCTATTGCCAGTTGGCTTTGCATTGAACGTGCCTTTATTACCTTTACTCTCAAACGTTTGCCATGTTGCGTCGTGTGAGTTAAACGAATGCTAAGGCTCATTCCAGACACTTAGCATCCAGGGGAGGCACCTAGCTCACATTCCCTATCGGAGGTTGCTTGAACTGTTAATTCTGTTGCACTTGTGAAATCCGCTAAGGCTGATCTGGCTCGAGGGTCGGGTGTCGGTCATGTTGTGAGGCCTGTCGGCTCTTCCGACGATCAGGGCGTGACAGATTTTTACAGATCCTTCAAAGGTTATAAAATTAGTAGAAGGAAATAAACCTGTGGATGAAGATGGAAGACCACATGCAGTTGGTAGTGGGCGGTGACCTTCCTCCTCTCTCTCTCTCCCTCTCTCTCTCTCTTTCTCTCCCCCTCTTTCTTTCTCTCTCGCTTAACATTCTGTTGTGCTAGGATTCCTTCCACCCAGATCGATCAAACTCAGATTGATGTTTTGGAGCATGTTTGGAGCTCCTTTTATAGGCCCAAGAATGCCTAGTTGCTACAAATATTCACAAGGCAAGTTGCCTTAGTGGTTGGGGTTGCATTTTGGCAGGTGAGTGTTGGTTAATCCTTCCAAATTCACCATTCATCATGTTAGGTAGGTGTTGTGCTGTGTACAACTTTCCAAATTCACCACTCATGTGTTAGGCAGGTGTTGTGTTGTGTACAGCTTTCTAAACCCGCCACTTGATCCTTCTTTAGTAAGTAGGTTCAGTCAAGAGCAGACCTACCTAAGTGGGTTCGGTCAATAGCAGGCCTAACTAAGTGGGTTCAGCCAAATGATAGGCTGGGTTGAGATGATTATCATTGAGATGAGCTGAAGTTTGAGACGATGCTAAAAATGGCTTCCGATTGGGAAGGTTGCTGAATATGGCTTTCAATTGGGAAGGTTGTTGAATATGGCTTCCAAATGGGAAGTTTGTTGAAATCACTTGTTACTTAATATTGCAGAATTCCAAAATACCTTGGGCACGTTCATCATTGCCCACTTTCAATATGCCATATTCCTTCGTGGACTTTCCCAACGAGCTTCCCAAACATTGAGACTTTGGTGGACTGAATTTGGTAGTTGTTGATCCATTTCTTCAACCTCGTGTGGGGCTCTGGCTGGAACAATTTTGCTAGCCTACCTATATTGTTTGATCCTGCCGTGAATGACCATCCAAGGAACATGATGAGTTACCATAACTGAACCCACGCACGTCTGCCTTCTTCCCTTCGGTTTTGGTAACCCATGTTGTCTAGTTTTAATGACTTTGGTGATTGAGCTAAATATGGAAAGTTACCTTCCTTTTATGTTGTAGATGATACGAATTGGTGACTTATCAAATTATATTCCGAAGCCACCTACGCCTAGCCATATGACTTATTTATGGCAACATCGGCAAATTTCTTCTCGGTGACCTGCCAAATTTAGTGTCACAGCTTGCCCAATTACATGTTGCTTTCCTTTCTTGGGTGCCTACTTTCCTTTTTCTATTGTCGACTTTCCTTCTTGAACGTCGACTTTCCTTTTTTGAATGTCAACTTTTCTTTCTAATACCTGAAACTAAAATGACAAGTTACCTTGCCCAACAATGCCGAAATTGTCTGGTGCTCGATCGTTGCCTTTTTTGTTCATGCCATCTCCTCTTTCCCAGGAATTTGCCTCTGTACGATCTGAGTTTTATATATGGCAGGTTTCAAACACTTTATAAAAAATATTTTATATTTGAAAACATCAAATTTAATGAAATCTTCAAATATTGCTTTGGAAAAACACTGGGTTTCATTCACAATTTTTGTTTGCAAAGGTGACTTACTTTTGCTCTATGAGTCAATCTATAACCACCTTGACCATTTAACCCTTCTCATGGGTACGAGGTATCGAACTACTTTAACCCTTGGTATCAGGTCTTGGAATAAGATCCTTCTCAATCGGGCGAATTTTTGAGGTCTGGTTTGATTTAATTTATTTTTGAATATCAGGGGTTTTGAAATTTCATAAATTTATAATTTACAAACATTTTTGGGTTTGATTTCTAATGTTACCTTTTTCATTTGTTTATATAAAAGGAATTGTTTGAAATCATCCTTTCTATGCACTTAAAAAGGCAAAATCCTGCCAATTCGGTCTTGAGGGCAAAATAGTTATTTTCATAACATTTTGTCCAAATTCGAATTTATCTGAAGGGGATGCAAAATTCCATCATTTTGAGGTTGCTTTAAAATTTTGATATCAAAATGAGCTCATTTGATGCATTTTATTTGAAAACCCAAAGTTGTCAAAAATAGTCAATTCTCTAAAAGGTAAATTTTTTTTATTTAAAACATTTTTGGGTGTTTACATACATGCATGCCAAATCTCAAAGACCATAATGAAACTTGTTGACCTTCACTCTAGGGTTCTCCTTCCCATGATTTACTTAGTGGAAGCCCTAAAAACAAGTTGTTGTACTCTACTACTAGTGTACTGCCCTTATGCAACTGATTGAATCACCATGGCAAACGATTTTTGTGTCCTCTTATGCTGTCAACTACTATAAGGCATCACAACTAAGAAGAAAAGTAGCGAGCTCTACCTGGTAGTAGTCATCTGTGTATGCCAATGCGTTGAATGTTCTATCGATATTGTCAACCTACTCATTTGTATTGAGCAGGTCACCTCTAAAACCATGAGCTCTCTAGATCCATTGTTGTTACTTTCACAATAATGATTGTACTATTACTATTGGTTCACTATCAACATGACTTACTTTGTTGGTCCGTCAAATTATTTCATGTCTCCTATATATATATGGTTCAATAAGTCTTGTGAATTCGAAGGTTCATAAGTTAGTCGTTATTCCATTTTTCATGATCATATCGTTTCCTTTCAAATTCATGTTAGCAAGCTTATATTTGAATTTCTCCTTTCTATATATGTAGAAAACTCACAATGTGTCACCTACATAGTTGGTCATTTATGAACCCATTACTCAATCAGTTTAGCAAGGCAATCCCATTCATACAGACTGATCCTCATTGGCATTTCAATCCACATGAAATCAACCTTCCAGAAAGGACTACATCTAACTTCCTTCTAACCAATCTGAACCCAACTAAATTGTGTATCTATTCAGAGTCACACTAATCCAATTTGTAGCTCATTTAAGGTTATAATTGTTATGAAAATGATACACTCAACATTTATTTGCAAATAACATGATTCATTGCATTGATTCGCTAATTAATATCTCGAGTCCTCAAAGTGTGATGCTCTCTGTACGTAATGTGGACTCTAGCTTTAATCCTGCGCTTCTGTTCTAGTTGTTGGACATGCCCCTTGAGCTTGATCAACTTGAATTGTTGGTATGGTTGCCTTGCAAGCCCACAACTGGGGAAACACAATTCTACTTGATCTCTAAGCACTTGAAGATAATTATATATGATCATTACCACAACGCTTTATTCTGACAATATTTTTGACATCTTGATGTTCATGCATCTGTACCAACAACAGTAAGCTCAGTCGGTTGTGAGCCTAAGATTGGTGCTCGAACTTTGCTCGTATTATTCCCATTTGCTCCCCTAAAATGGTGCCAGCTGAATCTCTTACATCATACGCACCGTCAAACTAGGTTTCTTGGATGCCTAAACTTTTCCGCCATCTTCTAGGGGTTGGTTGGAAGTTAATCAGGAGACTTTACCTCCACGTTTTCAATTCAAATCTTGAATTCCAATATGTTTGAGGCAGATCCATTGAGATCTAGATCTGCCGATCCAACTACCTGCAGGCACATTGGTCTTGGATCCGGTTAGTAGGCTTACAGTGATCCATTTGTCATACCTTTGTTACCAAACTTAGCATGGGTTCCGTAGTCGAACCTGGAGCTTCATCATCGACCACTGTACATTTGTGGCGCCAATAGAGTGGAGAAAAAATATTCATGATTATGCTCTGGTATGTTAGCCAACCCCGTCTAGTATGGGAAAAGGCTTAGTTGTTGTTGTTTATGCTCTGGTATGTTCCTGCACTTCAATCCATTTGATGAACACTAGCGAATTTGGCGAAAACCATCAAAACTAGCTTCAAGCAACATGAGATTCTCCCAAAAGAAACGATCAACCAATACTTGAATATACGGTGCATCTCTAGTTGCTGTGCATTCTGGTTGTTCCTGATCAGAAGCATGAACTCAAAACACGCGCTTTTGCAGAAGAATTCGAAGAGCCTTGGATAGAAAAAGAAGAGAACACTTCCGTTCCTTGAAACGAGTTTGATAATGAAATTTTACATTGAGCAGGCATAGCTTCTTCATAGCCCATTTGAAAAACTGCACCAGTCACTTGAACCACTTCCGCTCTAACTCTAGATGTCAACCATCCTTGTCACCTGTTCTCTTCATCCAATTTAGTCGACTCTGCATGCTTTTATTGATGATGTTATAAGTGTTTTCCATCTCAAGTAGATGTAGGGTGTTTCTTTGATATGACATCTCATCATCAGTTACTTCTAAACCATGGAGTATCTATGGATTTTTCTTATGTATCCTAATAAATTTAGATATCTGCTAACATGGCACATGATAGGGCTATGTGGAAAGAATCCATGTAGCCAACCCGAAAAGGCTTAGTTGTTGTTGTTTATCCTAATAAATTTAGACTTGAAGCTGTGCTCAATTCTTTACGTGTTTGGTCTTACATAGCAAAACTTGCGTTTGTAATAGAATACATATAAAACTCCTTTCTTGGGAAGAAACGCCATTTAACATTGGAGCAGTCTTAAACCTCACTGCCTTTTGGTCTTGGCCCAGAGAAGCACCCTCCTTAGCGTTGGCTTGGATGGACACTATTACGTTGAGGTTCAACGGCTCCAATCGGTCTTCAGTAAACTTTTAACTATCATTCTCCTGAGTGGCTTGTGATGATGAACTTAGCCAAGTTCAACATACTTGAGCTGGACTTTTCGTTTTCTTATTTGTTGTATTCCCACCAAAATTACGGATTGAGATGTATGTACAAATGTATGTATGCAACTTCGAAATAGTCAAACTTTTCCTTTCTAAGTCTTCCTCGAATTCTCATTTCTGGATTATAATTGATGGTGGTTTGAATTCTTGACCTTCAAAATTCTCTTTTCAGGACGCGACCGTAGTTCCACAAGAAAAAACCCGAAAAACTCATAGCAAGTAGGAATCAGTGCCATAACTTTCAAGATTTGGAGAGATGAAAAGATGAGTATTGGTACACTGTGCATGTAACCTGACCTTTTATTTTCAGAAAATTCTTAACATCAAGAACTTCATTTTCAATTGAATTCTTAAATTTTATTGAACTGCATCCAAAGTACTTTGATCGTATTGGTAACGTTTATAGAGCTGTCAGCAACCTTAAACTGGCAAGGCCTGTGATAGGTTTCAACTGCAATCCAGCTATGCCGATGAAGATGGACCGTTTCATTACTAAGGCACCATTCAGGTAAGCAACACGTAGACTGTAACATTTTAGTCAAGTTATCTAAGACCCATTAAAGATGATCTTAGAACTCGTTAATATGAAAATATTAGGGTCAAACTCGTTTGAAAATTGCGGCTCTGAACTAGTTCTTTGGTTCTTTACGCTTGATGAGCCTAGTATATGAACATTGACTTAAAACTCACGAGGAGATTCCGTCACGAAATATTATGTTAGCTAAATGATTGAGCAATTTGGCTTGTGTTGATATAATTTTAACATTGATCTGATATATGCTTTTAATCTTTAACAATGATCCCTTTAGATAGATATATTGCACTAAATCATACATAATTATAGAGGCTAAACTATATCATTTTTACACTACTAGTGTAACATCTTTCCTCTTTGTGTTGGGCAAGTTTAGCTGATGACGTTATAAGCTCAACATCTGTTGACTCGTTCTTAATTTGAAACCTGACCTTGCTTGAACTCTCCTCCTACTTTAGAATAAGCAGGGAAACGATTAGTGATACCATGCTACTTTCCCATTTGACCTGCTTTTCCTTTTCTGTTACTTATATTAACACTAACATGATACCCGTTTACATGAAGGGAAAAAAAGGGAGAAGAAGTTCTGCAGATGTTCAAAACATCCTGTCGGCAACCTTGCAAGTTGGACTACTTTTTGTATTCTTGCCATCGTTTTGAAAAAGGAATCTAGTTGTACTTTGTTTTGGCTTATCCGGTCATGATTCCTACACGTTATAAACCTTAGCCAATGGAGTTTGAAGCATCATAAAGTCATTTTCTGCATTAGCACTTCTTTTGGCGTAAAAGCAATGCTTGTGCCTTCATCATATTCTCTCTCTCTTAGCATTACTCGTCTTTCATGCAAGCTGACGTTCTCCATCCCCTCTTAAAATAATATTCTGTTGGGCATCAAATTCGAGTTTGTGTTTATAGAGAAGAATATAATAACCGGAGTCCTTACTTTTAGAATACGAAATCATTATGGAATTGCAACCATTTTTGTCTTGTATGCACTGTTAGGTTAGTTGTTGAACTTCGTCTTATTTTACTTGTTTCCTTGGGTCGACGCCAACCAATAGACAATACGTAGTTGAAGGTACCAAATAGGAGTAATTCATGCATTTTACGCAAATGGGTAGAGTGACACCCACGTAATGCAGGGATGACTCAATAAGTCAAGTCAAGGCTCCACCTACCTTTCCATTTTCCTTTTTGTTATAGCTATGGGTTTCCAAATACGCAACCGTTTGTCATGGGAAGAAAAAGAGATAAAGAATATCATGCCGAATAGCAATTTAGGATTGAAGACGCAAAATTATATTAAAAATAATAACGGTAAAAATCACTCGTTTCAGGACAAGTTGGTCTGGTGTTGGTCGATTCAAATGAAAAGATTTAATGCCTGCCAACCATTGAACTTTATGTTCTTACATCACCGACAAAACTCTTTGGTATTTCTTTAGGGTTCTGACATTTGCTTCGAGGAGGTGGTTAGGTGGCTTCAGCCGCTTGAATCCCACGAACCTGAATTGCCGCCCCCCCCCCCCACACACACACACACATACAACACGCTGGGACCCCCTTTATCTTTCTCTCTCACGTATATATAGATATAGATACATAGATAGATAGAATTGTAAAAGATGACAAAATGAACACATTTAAGGTGGTTTGTAAAGCTGGACAAACTCAATATGACTTGAATCTTACTTCAATATCTAGATCAGATTTGAAGACCTAAATATCTAATTTAAATCAAAATTCACATTCATATCTAAAGTTCAATGGAATCCAAAGTCCAATTCAAATTAGACTCATCATAGATACTAACTCAAAGAGTACAAAAATGTTAGACATAAGTCTCAAATGCAGTTGAAGATCTAGTTTTTACTTACAAGAGGACTCTAATAAAAGAACACGTGTCCGAGACTCTTATTAGGATAAGGAAGACTCGTTTCTCTAAGCTCAAGGCACTCCTTAACTCATACTTATAGCTTGAAAATATTGGATCAAATTCCTTTATCAATTGTTTCTCTTTTCTTTAGGTATTGTGTTTCTCTCACACAATCTCTTGAATCGTAATTTATATCTTTCTCTTTATGATCTTCTGTGGCTGCAACTCAATGCATACTCAACCACAACAAACTAATGCTACAGGTGGCATCTTGAAGTCGTCGACGTCGCTTCCTCTGAATCACCTGCAATTTCCTGCTTGCTGGATTCATCCATGCCAGCCTAGTTCCACATCCAAAACTAGCGTAACCCATTCAGACCAAAAATGTCTGAACGTAACTGAACCACCAAACCACCCAAATACTACTGAACACAGTGAAGTGGATTCACCACCTACCCACCTTTCGTGTACACCTGAATCTGTACCGTCTAAACCAACCTCCCTAAGCCTCGGCCCTTTCCAACCAACACTATTCTGCCGGATCAGATCAGATTGAGATCACCGTACTGGAATACGTTATGCTCGATACCTCGTGCACGAATTCAAAGCCAACCAGAGCCACTGGCTACCGAAGCCCGCTGTTTCTTGTTCAAACACCCACCTCTTTCTACAACAAACCTGGCACGGGAGACCACTCAAGTAACATGTGATTACGTAACTATAGCAAATTGTATGTGGGCATGCCAGGGCATCAACCTCCAAACTCTAAGGATTATTTATAAAGCTCAAATGATTTGTAGGTCCTTCGGAATTCTCAGTTAAATATCCTAATAGTAATAGATTCCTTCAGAATCTTAGGAGGAGGTGTTGAGAACGAACGAGTTATCAAGGAGATAGGTTCCACTCAATATATGGAAATTGAGATGTTGTAAGAATCATTAAAAAGAAAAAGGAAAAAATGATCTATTTAGAATGAAGTAATACAAGAAATAACAAAGGCAAACAAAACTTGGAAAAAATCCAAAGAAGAGAAAAAAAACTGAACTACAAAAAGAAAGAATAAAATTGATAATATTGAATATGATCGATCTTAAAATGCCTTGAGTTCTCCCTGGCCTCATTTACATAAAACTGAACTACTCCCTCTAAAAATAGCTTGAAGGATTTTCACATTTCGTCTTTGCCTTTGATTCAAGAAAAACTTGTGGCTTTCCAATGTCCTAATTTTATTTGTCGTTTGTCGTCTAGCAACAAGCTTTATATAGAATAACTTAACTGGGTAAGGGAGCACAAGTCCTAGCTCTCGTTCAAGTGGGGCATCCATGACCTGATGATAATTTGTGTTGTGGCCACCCATCTTATCACAGACTTACTATATTCATTTTAAATATAACCGATTCTAAATTCCAGTTTGGATGATGCCTCCAATGGTATTGAACTTGTGGGTGGTTACTGACCTTCACATCAATGGTGTTAAACCACTATTGCTTTTTTATCATAAGTTTATTATTCCTAGGCTTTCACTACAATTGTCTTGAGATATTTTAATTTGAAAGTACTCAGGAACCAAATTTCTGTTTGATGAAGAGGACCACACTTTCCTATTGCTTTGATTTTGCATATTCGTTGCTTATGTTTGTCGAACCAAGGTGAACAGAGTTTTCTCCTAGTATATTTTGACAATAATGTCCAGGATCAATCTGTCATTGGCCTTTTCTTCTTGACAATGGTGTATATTTTAGTCAAATTCTTCTCTCAGTGTACTATGAAGAGAAGGGTCCTCTCATTTCATCGCTAGCCCTCTATGGTTCTTCCAACTCTAAGTTTGTCAGTATTTTTGAGAATTTGGATTTGTCGAACACACATGACCTGTCACTAAAATCAAAATGGGCCTTTATCTGATCTCCCGATCTTGACGATTCTTTGAGGTTTCTCTCAATGCAATGTTTGGATGATTACAATATATTCTCTTTTATTATGGTTAGTTGATGTCACCCACCATGATATACCTTATTCACAATTTCCATCTCATGGATGTCATGAAAATATTTTGTCGAGTTATTGTGGGTCACTTCCATCATCAAGGTTCAACAATATTATTCTCGATTGTTACTATCTTCACTTCGTCGTTCGGTAGGTTGGTCTTTATTAGGGCCTCCCTACCTGAACTTGTTGACTATGCAAGGAGCTTCATTATCCTTAGAAGATGTCTAAGTTGTCACAAAGTAGAGTTCTCATTTTAGCTTCATACTCCCTATTCTTGTTGAGGGGGAAGAGGTGATTTCATGGGTTAAAGCTTGCTAACTATGGGAAAGATTTATTATAGCTTAATCATGCTGTCATATCCCCTTACAAGTTGAAGCATGCCAACTATGGGAAGGATGCAGTTATCAACAACCCAAGGTCGAGCATTACACATAACTGGTACATTCTTAAGCTTTCTTTTGTCAACATGCCACATCCCACACCATATAGGAGTTGCATTTGAGTGTGCTCTTGGAAGAGAGAGCAAGGTATGGTTGCAACGGATTCAGAGTTCCAAAAAAAAATAATTAGGGTGGAGATTGATTGAGTCTCCCAAAGAAGCCTGAGTATAATTGAAATTGACCGCTTCTCAATGTCAAAGGATTTTCCTCATGACAATAGGGTACAGAGATATGATTCTACATTCATTCACCTAGTTATTGATGCTTTTGTAGCCCTAACATGTCATGCATCTCACAAGGTTCCTTGAACAAGTTGATATGGAGCCTGGAACCTAATATCTCTACTGCTTCTAGCAGGGCACGCATGTCAATGGGCACTTTGCCGGTACAGAAGGCTATGGGGCTCTCATCTAAGGAACAGAACGTGAGTGTGCGCTCAAAAGAGAGAGCACGAAATAGCGGCAACTAATGAGAGTTCACAAAACAAATAATGAGGATGGAGATTGAGTGAGTCTTCCAAACAAACTAGAGTATAATTGAAACTGACCCTTTCTCAATGTCAAAGGCTTTTTCTCATGACCATATGATGCAACATTCATGCACCTTGTTACTTTGTTACTGATGCTTTTTTAGTCCTAACATGGAGTGCATCTCGCAAGGTTTCTTGAACAAGTTGATATGGAGGCTGGAACCTAATATCTCATGCCAATAGGCACTTTGGCTACATAGAAGGCTATGAGGTCACCTTGTCAAATCATGGGTTTGACATTGACCGAAAGTCTACCTTAGAGATTTAGTGAAATGTGCTTGAACAAGTTCTATTACCTTGATAAGGGCATTCCTTCTGATGAGAGGGTTTGCTTATATTACACCAAGTGTTCAAGTTGCTTCTACATATCCTACATAAGTCCCTCCCCTAGACCGCATGAGAATGGATAAGGCTTGGCATAATTATGTTTCAGTATTTGCGATCAGCTAGATGCTTGGAGGAAATGTAAGCTTTCAACAGTAATTTTACCTAATTCTATCTCGGCCTATCAAAAGCGGTTAAATTCCCTCTTGGACCAACTAGCTATTGCTTACACTTGGGTAGAGGTGTCTGTTAGATTTACTGAAATGTTCTATCGAGTATGTGGGCTAAAGAAGACCATATTTTCATCACTATGTAGATTGTCAATTTGGAATAAACTATATAAACTCCACAATTGTCAAACTAGGTTCAAAGACGACTTAGCTAGGGTAGACCGAGCTTAATAAGTGGACATTGCAAGCCACAAGAACAGGTGTGTAGAGGTGCACATGGCTTAGGATCGCACAAGAACTTCCGAAGAGTTGTAGTCGCCTTGCCTCGTCAACAAGAGCTTAAACAAGATGCTCACCTTGATGCCCTTTACTTCGATAGGCTCGAGGATAAACTAGACGAGGTTGCAGAGAGAACTCTGAGGAGAGCCAAATGATTAATTGTATGGGATGATCTCGATATCAATAAAAACTTAATTTCCATTTTCCATTTTTATCTTCCTGTGATTGAATTTTGAATCATATTTACACATTTTTCCCTTGATTTTTTTTACTCAGAGGTTTTGTGGATTGGCATAGTTATTCATATCCATTCTGACGGTGCATGATAATTATGCTATTGCTTTGGGATTTGAGTATGAAATCTTACAAATGGAAGGTTCAAACATTTTTTCTTAGATAAATTCAATTCACCACCTTTCTTCATACCATAGCATGTTATTATTTCGTATCACATTATTCTATCATTAATATGTTAAAAACACCAACTTTTTCCCTTGAGGCATGGCAATCTCACCATCAGGCGCATATTGAGTGAGATCCTATTTTATGAGATAATATGCTACCTTCAATTATGGGAGGTTAGGATTTCTATGGCTAACTATGTAGAGGTATCCCATTTTTCTTTAATGGTTTCGAGTATAATCCAAAGATCATGTATGAGTTCCAGAAAATGTGGATGACGGCATGCATGGCCATGTCTAAGATGGAGCTAGAAGAATTTATCCAATTATTTCAAGTCCACACATGGGTTTGGATTGGGATCTGGATATATATGGTCCAGATCCAATCCAAACTGAACTCTGACTCCTTCGAGCTGTGTTCGAAACGAACGGTTTGTGCGGGGCCTGACAGCATCAGTACTCCGTCTTCGTTGGGTCTTCGCCAACATGATCGTCGGCCTCTGTTTTCGCCTTCCGAAGATGACTTCAAATAATGTTTTGATGATAACAGGGTCTTGGACGTTCGAGATCCTAGGGGTGTGGATTTGATATGAGAGTTGCTGTGTTGGGCTCGACATGTGCTCCGGTTCCGGGCTCTCCTTGGCTCTCCTGGTCCTATCTGGATTAGGCCAAGCTGCTTCGGGGTTCCAAAACATGTTTTAAAAGGTTTTCAAAAACTATATATTTTTGAAATATAAAGTTTAAAACATATATATAGGGTTGTCCGGAAGGTTCCTGGGTTTCGAGACTCAAAATGGCCCTTTGGGGATGCTTTTACAAAACCAGATAGATTCGAGAAATTCGTGGGATTTCGGGGTGTTTACAGATGCCCCTCTTTGGCCTTGTCCAAATCGATTTGGATAAGGGCAAAGATGACAAACACCCCTTTCAATGTCTCCCTAGATCTAGCCACGAAGAATATGGGATCGTGCCAATTTTTAGTAAAATCTCAATTTACAAACTCTGGTAGGAGGAGATATCACGCCAAAGGGATATACTTTGAAATCTGGTCCTAAATGGGATCATGTTTATGCAAGTGTCATGCGTGGAATGTAGATGACATGGGTGTGGTGCCAAGAGTGGCAACCTCCCAGAGACCAGATGTGGTCGAACTCTAGAGACTTATAAGGCCTACTGCTCCAAGTGAGCAAAATCCTATGTTGTTTGATGTTCGACTTTTCAAAACTTATTTACAAAACTATTTACAAAAGGGACAACTGTCTTGAGTCTCGATCCTAAGGATCTCGAGCTCTTCGTATTTGCCCTTGTTTGAGTCTTAACACTCGCTTATCTAGCGGAGGTTTTATAAGAAAACCAGCTATATTTCAAATTCCTATGCCTTACTCGAAACGTCGAATTCTCAAACAAGATGAGATTCAAGTAAGTAAATCCTATTTTTACTTTAGGATTCCTCAAAATGAACCATGCTTTAGCTTGGAAAAAGCCAGGGATGGGGAAAGAGATACCATGGTCCCTTCTGAAGTGTCCCGTGGTTTAAGGCATAGAAGGCGGAAAACTGCTCTTTTTTGAGCCTTTTGGCCTATTTTTCCTTTTTTTCATAGAGGGTCTCCCTTTGGGAGTATTTTTTCTTTAATCCCTCTTTTCCTTAAGAGAATCGATTTTTCTTTTGAATTTTGGTTTCTTTCTTTTGGAAAGATACTTTGAATGGGAAATTCCCTTTGTTTGGGCCATGTTTTTCCTTTTGAAAGTAGAAGAGAAGAGGGGAGGACTTATCCCAAGCCTACACTCGATCCCTTCCAGATCAACCTATTAAGAAATAGCATGTACTACTTGCAAGTATCTTGCTATATTAAACTAGGCCTTTCTTCGTAAGAAGAAGGATTTTGAAATGTAGCCACGATTTTGAAGACTCCACTCTTTCACAAGTGCGAATTCTCTCACTTAGGGTCACACGATTTTGCCTTTGCACCTTATTCTCATGTCTCAGGGCAGCTATCCCTAAAAGTTTCGAAAATTGGAATTTAATCCAAATCCTACACATGATACTTCTTTAAGTATTGAATATTGATAGGATCTGCTAAATTCCTACCTTCTACATCGATCAACCAATACGAATTGTTTGTAGTGGTTGCTCGTACAACATAGGGTCCATCCCAGTTGGGGCGCCACTTTCCCAGGGGGTGTGGGCCACGATGATGGATGGTTTTTAAGACCAGATCTCCCACTTCAAAGTGGCGAGGTCTCATGTGTTTGCTATAATGTCGGGCTATCCTTTGCCGGTATGCACGAGCATGATCCATGGCAAGGAGTCGCCTCTCATCTAGCAAATTTAGTTCGGCCATCCTAGCATGCTGAAGCATCTCTAGGGGGAGCTCGAGTGCAATGGACGTGTGGAATGAATGCAGTTGGGTATGAATGGTTAGAATGGCGTTTGTGCCATAGACCAATTCGAATGGTGTGGCATTCGTGGGAGTCCGGATGGAAGTAAAATAAGCCCATAAGGCTTCATCCAGCTTCTCGTGCCACGTCCTACCCTTCTCTAAGGTTTTCTCAATTATGCTAATGAGAGTCTTGTTTGTGGCTTCGGCTTGGCCGTTGCCTTGAGGGTAGTAGGGCAAAGAGAAGTGGTGAGTTATGCCATACGTGTTGCACAGCTTAACCATCCACTCATTCTTGAAAGGGGTGCCATTATCAGACACAAGGTCTCGTGGAACCCCAAATCGAGCCAAGATATTCCTCCGAATGAAAGCCACTACATGTTGCCCCATTACGTTGGTTAGGGAAATGGCTTCCACCCACTTGGAGAAATACTCCGTGGCTGCTAAAATAAATCGATGCCCATTCGAGGCCTTTGGAAATATTGGGCCTACAATGTCAAACGCCCATATGGTGAATGGCCAGGGGCTGACCACGGAATGCAATGCAGATGAAGGGATATGAATGGCGTGCCCATGCACTTGACATGGATGACACTTCCTAACATGATCGTGGCAATCCTTCTTCAGGGTGGACCAAAAATAGCCCCCTCTAAGTATTTTGATTGCCATCATGTTGGCTGTAAACACCCCGAATTTTCCAAAAATCAAAAACACTCAACAACACAAAAAGCTTGTTTGAGCCAAAAACGACAACCTATTTTAAAATGAGAAAACAGGTACAAAAGGCAAGAGAAGAGCCCCGACAAGAAGAGAAATCAAGCCTGGAGTCTCAAAAGCTGGAAGAAGAAAGAGCCCGTTTGGAGAAAAGCCCGATAAAAGGGTAAAAATGTAATTTGGGTCAAAGAAAAAGCATAAAGCAGCTCCAAAATGCAGAAAGAAGCCCAGTACCTGAGGAGGTCGACAGAAGTCCGAGACACGTCCCGTCAGAATGAAGAACGGAATCCGTGCGGCAATCTGAGTTCGATATCAATAGGAACCGGCCAAAAACCAAAACGGTTGACCGAAACGAACACCGAAAAAGTCCTGAAAAGCAAAACACCAGTTGGAAGAAAGACTTGAGGAAGACCCAAGACAGAGTTGGGCGTCCGATGAATCGAAGCCCACTCGAAACCGACGGTGAAAAGCACCAGAAAGGACCAAAAAACTAAGGAGTAGAAGAAAAGTCTGGATTGGGTCTGGACCCAAAAATATCCAGATCCAGATCCAAATTGTGTTTGGATTGGATCTGGATCTTAAAAATCCAAGATCCGAGATTCGAGATCTAAACCCAAATAAATATTTGGACTGGATCTGGATATCAAAATATCCGAGATCCGTGATCCAGATCCACATAGAGTTTGGATTGGATCCGGATAGCCAGACCCAAATCCAAGACCCAATATCCAAGACCCACTTAAAACCTCTATAAATAGAGGTGCTGGGCTTGAAAAAAAGGAGACGTGAGGCTCAAATGGGAGAAGCCTTTCACGTGAAAGCTTGGTGGGTGGAGAGAGAAAGAGAGAGAGAGGGAAGCAAGTCAAGAATAGTGGCTTGACTTTCCCCTTTTCAATTTTTTTTTTTTTTTACGTGAAACCTTGTTGGCCAAGGGACTTGAGGAAGCTGCACCAACCAAAGAACGTCCCCTACCTTGGCTGGGAGCATGGCGTGGTGGAGCTTGGCGGCTTGAGTGGCGGCTTGGAGCGGTGTTGCAACCAAGGTAGGTCCCCTAAGCCCTAACCTAACCCCTCTTCCCTAACCTCTCTAGACCACCCATCCTAGCCAAACTTGCCTCTAAAACCACTACCAAACCCGCCAAGTGCTGGCTATTTTTCACCAAGTCTCCTACCTAAACACCACCCTAAACAACCTCCCTAAACCACCTAAAGTTCGGCCAAGTGCTGGCCGTATTCCATACTAAAACCATGCCACTCGAGCCACCTTGGCTCGAGTCTCACAAGACCAAACAAAGGTCATGAACCTTGGCCGAAATCTCAAAACTTTAGCCAACACCTGACCTAGGACCAGCCAACTCTATCCTATACCTAAACCAAGGCCAAATGTTGGCCTAATACCAAGCCTAAACTATACCTAAACCAAGGCCAAAGGTTGGCCGAATCCCACACAAAAACCCTATAACTCGAGCCAAGGTGGCTCGAGTCTTACCTTGCCCAAACTAGCCCCAACTAGCCCCAAACCCATTGTAGCTTGCAGCTCCCGGAACTCCAAGTCTCTCCAAGCTCTCAAGCTCTCCGGCTTCACTCCCACATGCCCCGGACTCCATAAGAAGAAGGCGGATTCGCCCCTTGTACGATCCTAACTCAAAAGGCTGGAAAGTGTAAGTTGATTTCGATATATATCAAATCCCTTTCTATTCAATTCAATTTGTCATATGGGGTTGTAATAACGGAGCATCGTCTCCCCCCGGATGTAATATATGTGCAAAACACACACACGTACACTCGAGCCTTTCCGCTTTTATCTGCACACTTTTGCACACAAACGGGCCTTAACAGCCCATAGGATATAGCACTATTTATATACATTCAGCTGGGTTTTAAGGTTCAAGTCGTGTGAGTTGTCTTTCATTTTATACACTCAAAGCACTCACTCACATTGAGCCTTTCCGCTCTTACGTATACATACGTATTTCCCTTCCAGTTGGGTTTTAAATTCAAGTTACGTGAGTTGCCTTTCAATTTATACACTCAAAGCACTCACGCCACAATTGAGCCTTCTCGCTCTTATATATATCTATATCTCCCTTCTGCTGCGTTTTACGGTTCAGTTGCGTGTGTTGCATTTCAATTTATACACAACACCCATGCACACATTGAGCCTTTTCGCTCTTAAGATATAGATATATTTAAATTTCTGCAATTTACATTCAAGTCGTGTGAGTTGCATTCAATTTGGGTTTTCCCTTCTGCTAAGTCTTTCAATTTTGGGTTTTAAGGTTCAGTTGTGTGAGTTGCATTGCATACTCGCCATACTCGAGCTAGAGTGCATACCTGCATCAAATAAAACCCGAACAAATCATGCAAACACGCCTAAGTGGCTGAAACTGAGAGACTTAGGGTTGCCCAAAGCCCAGTAAAAGCAAAAACTCACCAAGTGCATGATTTTGAAAGTTTTCAAACACCTGATCATTCAAAAATCGAATTTGAGTTTAACATGTTCAAATGAAGTCTCTAAGCGTACAGACTGACCCTTGCGCGTCGGTGCAAGAAGGTCTGCGACGTAAAGATCCCCCTTGCCTACAATCGCCCTTTCAAAAGTCAGATATTTCAAAAACTACTTCGCTAGTTTGAGTAAGCTAGCTGGCACGCCCTAAAAGCGAACGTAGATTGCGAAAAGATTCGCTCCAGGCCTAAGAACCCGGAGTCCAGGATTTTCCGTGTCTACAGATTTGGCACCCCCGGTGGGACCTGGGACTTAAGTAGACTTCAAACAAACAAGTTACACTCAAAATTTTGAAAAAAGGTATTTTCCAAAAAATCGTGCATACTTAGAAAAGTTGCAGAAAATGGAGCGAAAACCAAAATCCTCGTCGAGTAAATCAAAAGAGGTTTCTAAAACAGCCAAAAAATGAGAAGCAATAGCTGATATACAGGCGATTTTCAAAGAAAAAATGGATGTTTTAAGCAAGGAGCTTAAAACCCATAAATCCCATAGCAGCTCTTCTCGAGCGCACAAAGATTGTGAAAAGAAAACCAAATTCAAACTCGACGAAGGATGTGAGGTAAAAGGCCAAAACCCAGAAAGGGGCGAGTCCACTCCCACACTTCAGAAATCCTCGTTGAGTAAATCAAAAGAGGTTTTCAAAACAGCCAAAGAACGAGAAATGCTAGCTGATATATGTGCAACTTTCAAAAAAATGGATGTTTTAAGCAAGGAGCTTAAAACCCATAAATCCCATAGCAGCTCTTCTCGGGCGCATAAAGATTGTGAAAAGAAAACCAAAATCAAAATCAACGAGGGAATTAAGGAAGAAAAGGGCGAGTCCTCCACTCCCACAAATCCAAAATTCGAAAATTCCAATGAAAATTCGAAAAAAGTTGTTTTTGTTCCAAAAAATCAAAAAAATCTTGAAAACTTTCAAAAAGACAAAAAAATTGAAAAATCAAACTTTGAAAATTTGAAAAGTTCAAGTGAAATTCCTAAGTCTAGGCACACACACACAGTGGGACATGAAACCCACACCCCACAAAGAGACGAGAGTGAAAAATAGGTAGGTTTCGAAAAGGAACGCCTCGTGAAACCCCGGGGGCTCAAAACAGAGTTACCCGGGAAAACGGCCTGCTCTCACCATGAAAAGGTAGACAAGCCACAAAGAGGTATGCCTGAAACCCATCCTTCTCAAAACTCTCTTCTTCATATAGGGTTATCAGATGCATTGGATAACCCCTTTGCACACACAAACCCACGAAATGTGCCTAAGTTAGAGAATTTTCAAGGTGCGCCAAATATCCCGCACCAACCAAAAGAATTTCAAAAGCAAAAACAAAAACAAATTCAAAAAATGGTAGACATGGAGACCCCTAATGCATGCATCGACATCTTAGGAGCTCATAACCCTTCCATAGAAAAACCCACTTCTTCGAGCCTAGTCTTGTACCCTGGAACCAAGATTAGAGCTTTGAAACAAAAAAATCCATCCCTAGGGGCACCACGAGTTGAACCTAGGGAGCAAGTCAAAGAATTCGAGGGAGCAAGCTTGTCTTCCCTCGAAGAAAAATTCTCCCAAATACAGGTTGTGTGGAAGCTCAAGCCTTCCATCACCCTGCAATATCCAAAGTTCCTCAAGAAACCAAGCATGGCTTTCCTTGAGGACAAAATCTCCCAATTCGGGGTTGAATGGAAGCACAAGTCTTCCATCACCCCAAAATATCCAAAGTCTCTCGAGGGACCAAGCACGGTTTCCCTTGAAGACAAAAACATCCCGAAATATCCAAAATCTCTCAAAGGACCAAGCACGGTTTTCTTTGAGAAACAAACCTCCCAAACCAGGGTTGCATGGAAACCCAAGTCTTCCATCGCCCCAGAATCCAAACTCCCAATATCCAAAAGGGTATATATCCCCGACATGGACGATTCCATGTACCAAGGCCATGATTTATACAAAAACTTTTCAAAAAACAAGAAGTCTTGGAACATGATTCTAAACATGGGATATAAGCCCTATCAGGGCCTGGGAACCCAAAACCAAGGTAGGCTCGAACCTGTCCTACCTCAGGCCAATCGACAAAAGTATGGATTGGGCTACAGCCCGCCCATACCCCCAGAGCCGCCACCTAAGACCATATGGGTCAAGGGTGCCCTGTAAAACCTCTAAAACCCAAAACCCATGTCTTAGACCTATTGATTAGAGTCTGATTCATGAATGTTTTCTTTGTAGGTTCATGGGAAGATCCCTCCTTTTGAAAAAGCCAAAAAAATCAGATATTTGCCAAAAAAAACCAAAAAAATTGAAAACCCAAAACAAAATCTCAAAAACATTTGGAAAAATAAAAATTCCAAAAAGAAATTTGTTTTAAAGCCTTTGGCCATGTACAAAGTCCATTTTTGAAAAATGTAAAAATGCTTTTCGAAAATTGTATATAACTCCCAAAAACCAAAAAATCCAAAAGCTGATCTTGAACACCCTTTTGTCTAGAGCTTTTTCAAAATAAAAAGCTCGAGAATCACCAAAGCCAGGAGGAATAAAAACCTCCAAACTTCCTGAAATTCGCAAGATCCTTGACTTATGCAAAGATTGGGGATTTTTAGAAATAAGCCTGACCCATAGTGTGTGCATAAGCATCATGCATCACATCTTGAAATCCTACATGTGCATCGAGTCTAGATATCATCTTAGAACTCGAATTCTGGGTTTTTTGTGAAACCAAAGGGGCAATGAAAGTCGACCCCCTAAGTATCAAGCCTTCATAAGCAGATCTCCATACAAATCAAATCCAACACCTTCAAGGCAAATTTCAAAAGAAATGAAAATCTCGAAAAAAGGGTTAGCATTTCACAAAAGCCTTTTGAAAATTCTTTTTGATAAAAACCTTCCATACATTGCAATTCATGCATTGTCTGCTTGACTGGATCAAATGAAGATGTTGTTCATACTAAATGTGCCATACATTTTCGAAAACTCTTTTGGTGTGTGAAAGGAATCACTAAGCCAAAAGAAAAATCGTGCTTGGCCTTGCTATAGGCCCTAAAAATTCGAGACATCATCTCCCATGGAAAGGGGAATGATTCATTAAAGCACTCATTTGAAAAACCTATCTTAAACAGGTAGGCAAAATGACAGCCCCTTTCAACAGAGTATGAGTTTCAAAACTCAAGACTCTACTAAGGGACAAACCCTGTATCGTGTGGCTGAAGTGCCTCTGTGAGACACATTCCCCATACTTGATCAAATGCCCCATGAAGGCACGAATTTTCAAAATGAATTCCAAAAACCCTGCTTGACCAAAATCAAGTATAGGAAACATATTTCAAAACAAAAGGGCTAGTATAAAACCATCTTCATATAGAAAGGAAGGATTTCCCAAAATTGCTTTCTCAAAAGGGATCAAAATTTCAAAAATTTAACCCTACATATACTTTGAAAAGAAAGATTTTCAAAACTTCAGATTTATATGAAAACCTTGATTGTGTTGGATAAGAACATGAATCTCACGATAAAATATGGAGACCATGTCAAAATCAAAGCCCGATGGCCATGATGATCACTTAGGGTTGGTCGTGTTTTCCATCCTTGAGCAAAAAGTAGCATGATCATGTTAGGAAAATCGTGGAAATACATGGACATGAACATACCATCGTCCATCCAAAAAAAAGTCTTTTGAAAAACCATGGCCCTTCACCATGTGGCCATGCGAAATTTCCCTCAAGCTAGGGGCATTTTTAAATATAGCCCCTAGACACCTTCCATGAAGAAACGAATTTCATAGAATGCATCTCCTTCTTGATTTGTGAGATACATTTCATATGTTCACTCTTGCATAAAATCGTGTATTTCCATTTTGAATCACATGGAGTGCATAGCATGCATCATATTCATATCATACCACCCCAAAGAAAGCCCAAGAGGTGGGCAAACCTGAGTAGGAATGTCCCCATGTCTTCAAAAAGGGCAACAAAAATCGAAATTTTGTTGATGTTGTGGGTAGAAATTAGCAAAACCCCGAAAATGCCTGAATATTCAAAAGGGTTTATGTTAAATTCCTTTTTCAAAAAGATTTTAAAATCGAACTCCTTTGAAACTTCTTGAAAGAAGGATCGAAGTTGATTGTATAACCCTAAATGGAGGAATTTATACTTTTCAAAAGGTAGAGTCTTCCAAAAATAAATTGACAATATTTCAAAGAACCCTGGCTTACAAGATTAAGCCTTGTTCAAAATATCAAAATATTTTCGAATAGTAGATGCTATTAAGAAATAGGATGATCTCATTTGAATCGAGTAACCAAAGGGATAAGCCTTCCCCCATTCTACTTTCTCTCCAAAAAGGAAAATTGGCTGTGTTCAAAAGAAAAAGAAAAAAACGAGAATACAAAAACTCCTCCGAAAGTGGTCTTCCCTTCATAAACAGGGAATACAAAAACTCCTCCGAAAGAGGTCTTCTCATTTCAAAAGAAAAAGGAGATATAAAAACACTCCTCCCAAAGAGGTCTTCCCTTCATAAACAGGGAATACAAAAACTCCTCCAAAGAGCTGCTCTCCTTTAAAAGAAAAGAGGGATTAATGAAAAAATACTCCCAAAGGGAGACCCTCTATGAAAAAAAGAAATAAAAAGCCAAAGCTCAAAGAGCGATTTTCCGACTCTTTGCCTAAAACCAGGGGACGCTTCAGAAGGGACCGTGGTATCTCTTTCCCATATCCCTACGGCTTATCCCCGAGGAAAAAGATTCAAATTTGCGAAAATCCTAAAGTACGAATAAAATCGGCTTATTTGGATTTCATTTTGTTTGAGAACTCGACTCTATTTTGTAGGAAATGGAACTTTGAAATGTTTTCCAAGTTTTCCTACCCAAAAACCTCTACCAAGTAGCAGGTATTGAAACCCGAATGAAGGGAAGTATGAAAAATGGAAGTCCTTTTCGATACAAGCTAAAAGGAGTTCGTTTTCAAAAAGAAGATTTTCAAAAAAAACCCACGAATGTCAAAAAGACAAGGGTAGAACCTACTTGGAGCAGATAGCCTCAAAAGGCTCTCTCCAAAAGCTCGAAAACCCGAAAACGTCTAGAAGACATGGGTAAAACCTGCTCGGAGCAGCCTGCCTCAAAAGGCACTCTTTGAGCTCAAAACCCCAAAAACAAAAACTTTTTTTCATGCATGCATCCAAAAATCGTCCATGCATGATCATACATAGGGAAACCTAGGAAAAGTCCCCTTTTTGCTAAAAATGGGTTTTGCGAAATAAAAATGGTGTATTCTCGAGAACATTTGAGAGAAAAACCAAAATGGGGTGTTATCTTCTTCGCCATTATCCAAATCAATTTGGATAATGCCAAAGAGGGGCATCTGTAAACACCCCGAATTTTCCAAAAATCAAAAACTCTCAAAAACACAAAAAGCTCGTTTGAGCCAAAAACGACAACCTGTTTTAAAATGAGAAAACAGGTACAAAAGGCAAGAGAAGAGCCCCGACAAGAAGAGAAATCAAGCCTGAAGTCTCAAAAGCCACCCCCTGTTCGAAAACGGAAGAAGAAAGAGCCTGTTTGGAGAAAAGCCCGATAAAAGGGTAAAAATATAATTTGGGTCAAAGAAAAAGCATAAAGCAGCTCCAAAATGTAGAAAGAAGCCCAGTACTTGAGGAGGTCGACAGAAGTCCGAGACACGTCCCGTCAGAATGAAGAACGGAATCCGTGTGGCAATCTGAGTTCGATATCAACGGGAACCGGCCAAAAACCAAAATGGCGGACCAAAATGAACGCCGAAAAAGTCCTGAAAAGCAGAACACCAGTTGGAAGAAAGACTTGGGGAAGACCCAGGCCAGAGTTGGGCGTCCGATGAATCGAAGCCCGCTCGAAACCGACGGTGAAAAGCACCAGAATGGACCAGAAAACCAAGGAGGAGAAGAAAAGTCTGGATTGGGTCTGGACCCAAAAATATCCAGATCCAGATCCAAATTGTGTTTGGATTGGATATGGATCTTAAAAATCCAAGATCCGAGATTCGAGATCCAAACCCAAATAAATATTTGGACTGGATCTGGATATCAAAATATCCGAGATCCGCGATCTAGATCCACATAGAGTTTGGATTGGATCCGGATAGCCAGACCCAAATCCAAGACCCAATATCCAAGACCCACTTAAAACCTCTATAAATAGAGGTGCTGGGCTTGAAAAAAAGGAGACGTGAGGCTCAAATGGGAGAAGCCTTTCACGTGAAAGCTTGGTGGGTGGAGAGAGAAAGAGAGAGAGAGGGAAGCAAGTCAAGAATAGTGGCTTGACTTTCCCCTTTTCAAATTTTTTTTTTTTTACGTGAAACCTTGTTGGCCAAGGGACTTGAGGAAGCTGCACCAACCAAAGAACGTCCCCTACCTTGGCTGGGAGCATGGCGGCTTGAGCGGCGGCTTGGAGCGGTGTTGCAACCAAGGTCGGTCCCCTAAGCCCTAACCTAACCCCTCTTCCCTAACCTCTCTAGACCACCCATCCTAGCCAAACTTGCCTCTAAAACCACTACCAAACCAGCCAAGTGCTGGCCGTTTTTCACCAAGTCTCCTACCTAAGACCACCACCTAAACACCACCCTAAACAACCTCCCTAAACCACCTAAAGTTCGGCCAAGTGCTGGCCGTATTCCATATTAAAACCATGCCACTCGAGCCACCTTGGCTCGAGTCTCACAAGACCAAACAAAGGTCATGAACCTTGGCCGAAATCTCAAAACTTTAGCCAACACCTAACCTAGGACCAGCCAACTCTATCCTATACCTAAACCAAGGCCAAATGTTGGCCTAATACCAAGCCTAAACTATACCTAAACCAAGGCCAAAGGTTGGCCGAATCCCACACAAAAACCCTATAACTCGAGCCAAGGTGGCTCGAGTCTTACCTTGCCCAAACTAGCCCCAACTAGCCCCAAACCCATTGTATCTTGCAGCTCCCGGAACTCCAAGTCTCTCCAAGCTCTCAAGCTCTCCGGCTTCACTCCCACATGCCCCGGACTCCATAAGAAGAAGGCGGATTCGCCCCTTGTACGATCCTAACTCAAAAGGCTGGAAAGTGTAAGTTGATTTCGATATATATCAAATCCCTTTCTATTCAATTCAATTTGTCATATGGGGTTGTAATAACGAAGCATCGTCTCCCCCCAGATGTAATATATGTGCAAAACACACACACGTACACTCGAGCCTTTCCGCTTTTATCTGCACACTTTTGCACACAAACGGGCCTTAACAGCCCATAGGATATAGCACTATTTATATACATTCAGCTGGGTTTTAAGGTTCAAGTCGTGTGAGTTGTCTTTCATTTTATACACTCAAAGCACTCACTCACATTGAGCCTTTCTGCTCTTACGTATACATACGTATTTCCCTTCCAGTTGGGTTTTAAATTCAAGTTGCATGAGTTGCCTTTCAATTTATACACTCAAAGCACTCACGCCACAATTGCGCCTTCTCGCTCTTATATATATCTATATCTCCCTTCTATTGCGTTTTACGGTTGAGTTGCGTGTATTGCATTTCAATTTATACACAACACCCATGCACACATTGAACCTTTTCGCTCTTAAGATATAGATATATTTAAATTTCTGCAATTTACATTCAAGTCGTGTGAGTTGCAATCAATTTGGGTTTTCCCTTCTGCTAAGTCTTTCAATTTCGGGTTTTAAGGTTCAGTTGTGTGAGTTGCATTGCATACTCGCCATACTCGAGCTAGAGTGCATACCTGCATCAAATAAAACCCGAACAAATCGTGCAAACATGCCTAAGTGGTTGAAACTGAAAGACTTAGGGTCGCCCAAAGCCCAGTAAAAGCAAAAACTCACCAAGTGCATGATTTTGAAAGTTTTCAAACACCTGATCATTCAAAAATCGAATTTGAGTTTAACTTGTTCAAACAAAGTCTCTAAGCGTACAGACTGACCCTTGCGCGTCGGTGCAAGAAGGTCTGCGACGTAAAGATCCCGCTTTCCTACAATCGCCCTTTCAAAAGTCAGATATTTCAAAAACTACTTCACTAGTTTGAGTAAGCTAGCTGGCACGCCCTAAAAGCGAATGTAGATTGCGAAAAGATTCGCTCCAGGCCTAAGAACCCGGAGTCGAGGATTTTCCGTGTCTACATTGGCATTAACATGACCTCTACATTCTCCATCGTAGAATTCATGCATCACTGTCCTAGCCTCCTCTAGGTCGATACACCTAAGCAGAATGCCGGTAAAACTCCTTTTGTATAAAACCCCACCCAGAATGGTGTATCAGGTCGAAATCTTACGAATGAATGCCTTATCTTTGGATGTGGCATCCTCAACGAATCCCCCATTTTCTAAAAATTGTTTGATGTCATAAAACCAGGGTTTTTCAATAGACTCTGGGTTATTTTGGCAAATATCCAAGTCGTGTGTGGATGGGTGGGGCGCATGCCATATTTCCAAAGATCTGGTCCCAAAAATGGGATCGACCTTCAGGACTGAACCCAAGGAGGAGAAGGCATCGGCGATGCCATTGTCCTCTCTTCCTACGTGTGTGAGTTTACACGATTGGAAGGACTGGACCAATCGAGTGGCCAACTCGTGATATGGAAGTAGTTTCTCATTACGTACTTGCCAAATTGTCAAAACCTGGTTTATGACAAGGAGCGAATCTCCAAAGACCTCGATGCATGATGCCCCTAGAGTTTTCGAAATTCTTAAGCCTTGTATGAGTGCTTCATACTCAGCTACGTTGTTGGAACATTCGAAATCTAAGCGGACTGCTATGGGAATCTCGCCCTTTTCAGGGGAGATGAGGATGACCCCTGCGCCAGCCCCTTGTTGGTTTCGTGCCCCATTGAAGTGCATCTTCCACACTTGGTTTTTGAAAGAATTTGCCAAAATGTGGTTTTGAAAATGGTTTTGTAATATGTCTTCATCAGGCATTTCAACAAGTGTGGGATATGCGTCCTCTAGGGGGAACTCAGCCACGTAATCTGCTAGGGCTTGCCCCTTAATGGAGATCTGGTGATGGTATTTCAGGTCATACTCCATTAGGAGGAGTTGCCATTTGCCCAATCTACCCGTGAGAATGGGTTTTTCGAACAAGTGCTTGATTGGATCAAGCTTGGACACTATCTAGATCTCATGATCTAGAAAATAGTGTCTGAATTTCTGGGAGACCCAGACTAGGGCCAAGCACGTTTTCTCCATGGCTTGATAATTTCGTTCATAAGCCAAGAGAGTTTTCAAAATATAGTAGATGGCATACTCCTTATGGGTGTCATCCTCGTGTTGAGCCAATAGGGTTCCTAAAGCATTCGCATGCATAGAGATGTAAAGTAAAAGCGGTTTTCCTTGCTTTGGAGGATTCAAAACGGGGGGATTAACCAAGTATGTCTTTAGTCTCTCAAAGGACTTCTAGCATTCGTCATCCCATAAAAATTTCGTGCCCTTCCTCAACAGTTTGTTGAAGGGTTCACATCTAGTTGCTAGATTCGATATGAATCGGCGAACGGATTGTAATCGACCCTGGAGGCTACGGATTTGGGTGAGATTGGAGGGTGGAGCCATGTCTATGATGGCTCGACACTTAGAGAGGTCGACTTCTATACCCCTTTGGCTCACCATAAAGCCTAGAAGCTTCCGAGATTCTACCCCGAATACACATTTTTGAGGGTTTATCTTTACTTTGTAAAGCCTAAGCCTTTCGAAAATCTTTTGCAAACATTCGATATGAGTGCATCGGGTTTTGGATTTCACCAAGAGATCATCTACATACACTTCTACGAGCTCATGAATCTGATCATGGAAGATCGTGGTCATGGCTCTCTGGTATGTTGCGCCGGCGTTTTTCAAACCAAAGGGCATAACTGTATAGCAGTACGTGCCCCATGGGGTTGTGAAGGCGGTCTTACCCTGATCTCGTGGACTTAGTTTAATTTGATTATAGCCTAAATAGCCATCCATAAACGAAAACATTTCATGATTTGCAGTACTATCGACTATCAAATCTATGTTTGGTAAAGGATAATTATCCTTTGGAGTGGCTTTATTCAGGTTTCTGAAATCGATGCATATTCGAATTTTCCCATTGGTTTTTCGAGCTACCACGATATTTGATAACCAATCAGAATACGCAATGGGTTTTATAAATCCGACTTTTAGCAGATCTTCTAAACCCTCTTTGACTTGCATGTGTACATTCGGGTGTATTTTGCTAAGCTTTTGCTTTATGGGTTTTACACCTGCATCTAAGGGAAGACGATGTTCGACAATGCTGGATCTATGCCCGGCATGTCTTCATACTATAGATACCGAAAATTTTCACTTACGGGTTCTTAGGCCTGAAGTGAACCTTTTCGCAATCTACATTCGCTTTATGGGCGTGCTAGCTAGTTTACTTTAACTAGCAAAGTATGTTTTGAAAATAATCTGACTTTTGAAAGGCGATTGTAGGCAAGTGGGATTTTTACGTCACAGACCTTCTTGCACCGATGCGCAAGGGTTAGTCTGTACGCTTAGAGACTTCGTTTTGAAACAAGTTTAACTCAAAATATATTTTGAATGAAGAAGTGTTTTAAAACCTTTTGAAAACCATGCATTTGGGCGATTTTGACTTTGTAAGGGTTGGACGACCCTAAGTCTTTCAAATTTTAATCTACTTAGGCACGATGGGCGTGCATCGAAATAGCCTAAGTCTTGGCGTGTTTGCACGATTGATTCGGGTTTGTACGATTTTCAGATTTTAGATCACGTGGATTTGCACGTGCCTAAGTCTTCCTTTTTATCCCTTTATGGGCCACCGAGGTGTGTGTTATGAACACTCCACTACATGGGACGAATTTGAGCGGGAGTACGGGGCTTGCTTCGATGCAATATGCGTCCTACCTCGTGGTATGGCGTAGATGCAATGCAAACTCACGCAACTCCAAAGGGAAAACCCGAATTTAAAAGACAATGCCGAAGGGAAATTGCCGAAGGGAAATAATCGAAGGGAAATGACTTGTAAAGTAAATAGCTGAAGGGAAATGACTTGTAAAGTAAATAGCGGAAGGGGAAATATGGCTATATCTTAAGAGCGGAAAGGCTCAATTGTGTAAGTGTGTGTCGTGTATATATTGAAAGACAACGCACACGACTTGAACCTTAAAACCCGAATCTTAAAGACGTAGACAAAAGAAATACTTTATATAGAGTATATGTAGGGGCCCTTACTTGGGTCTTGTAAATAAGAGCGAAGGCTCAATGTGTGTGCGTGCTTGAATTGAAAGACTTACACACACGACATGAAATGAAACCCAAATATAAATTGCAGTATGCCTTGACTAAGGTCTTGGGAGTAAGAGCGAAAGCTCAATGTGTGTGAGTGTAGAATTGAAGTACTACGCACACGACATAAATGAAACCCAAATATAACTGCAATAAGGCCTTTACTAAGGTCTTGGGAGTAAGAGCGAAGGCTCAATGTGTGTGCGTGTGGAAAATGGAAAGACAACACACACGACTTAATTAAAACCCCCTTGACTTAAAATATATAAATATAACTATATATTAAGGGCTTGTTAGGCCCGTGTGTGTGCAAGAAGTGTACGACTAAGAGCGGAAAGGCTCAAGTGCGCATGTGTGTGGGTGTGTCAAACCACGTTATTACAATCGGGGGGAGACGAAGCTCCTTTACTACAACCCCATATCAAAATTTAATTGAATATAAAGCAAGTTAATGTAATAGACCAAGTTTAGACACTTACAAATAGCTGGTCCATGTTCAACTTGCTTGCATGTGGGCTCACGGTTCACCTTGGGCAGCCAAGAGGGGGTTATCCTAGGTGGCTTTGAGGGAGGTTCTATGGGGCACGATTAGGGCCTTAGGGATGCTTAGGTTCGGCCAAGACAGGGGCTGTGTAGGGTCTGTCCTAGGGTGCAGTTCACGGCCAGGGTGCAGGTCAGGTCGGCAGGGGGGTGGACAGGTCGGCAGGGAGGTGGACAGGTCGGCAGGGAAGCAGTCGGGTCGGCAGGGAGGCGTCTGGCGCCTGGCGCAGCAGACGGGCCCCTGGCGCTGGGCGCTGGGCGCTGGCGGGTGTTTGGCGCTAGGAGGGGTCCTGGCGCTAGAGGGATGGCAGGGCGTTGAGGGGCACCGCAGTGGCGTGCGGCAGTAGAAGGGGCGCGCGGTAGGAAGTAGGGCACGTGGTAGGCACCCGGGGGTATGGGTTCGTGGTTTGCGGGATGTTTTGAGGCGGTTGGGGTTAGGTTAGGTCTAGTTAGGGTTAGGTTGGTTCAGTTAGGGTTAGGTTCAGTTGGGGTTAGGTAGGTTCGAACCTAGGCTAGGTTGGGGGTTAGGTTTAGAGGGGTGTAGAGAGAATGGTTAGGTTAGGTTAGGCTTACCTCTTGGAGCCGGTCCTTCATGGCTTGAGCCCACGTCTCCATGGTTGCAGCCACTTGGTCCAGCCCACCTTGGTTGCAGCCCCTTGGTCTAGACCCACTTAGCCCACATGGCTTGAACCCACCTCACCCAATGAGCCCACATGGCTAGGTCTATCACTCCCTCTCTCTCCTCCCAAATATTTGCATGAACCCTTTACATGGACCCCCTCACCTCTATTTATAGAGATTTGAGGTGGGTCTTGGATTTGGGTTTGGGTTTGGGTTTGGATCCATACCCAAATCCAAACACTATTTGGATCTGGATATTGGATCTCAGATATTTTGAGATCCGTATCCGATCCAAACCCAACATTTTTATGGATATGGATCTGGATATTTTGATCTAGATTCGATCCAATCCAAACACTATTTAGATCCAATCCAAATCCAAACACTATTTGGATCGACCCAAACACTATTTGGATTGGCCCAAATCCAAACACTATTCATTACATGGATTTGGATCTGGATATATATGGTCCAGATCCAAATCAAAATTTCTTCGGACAGTCCTTCTTGGCTTCTCGAGGCGAACGATCTGTGCGGGCACTGGCTTCATCAACGCTCCGTCTGGTGCTGGGTTTTCTCCAACTTTATCGTTCGGACTCCGTCTCGTCGTTTTGGACTTCGTTTTCCTTGGTTTTCACCGTTTTTGGCTTTTTCTTCAAACAGGCTCTGCTTTCTTTTGTTTTTTATCAAGAAACGGCTTCTGAAGCTCTAGGCTTGAATCCTTTTCGGGCCTAGGGTCTTCTTTTGCCTTCTGTACCTGTTTTTACATTTCAAAACAAGTTGTCGTTTTGGCTCAAACGAGCTTTTTCGAGAGTTTTTTGAAATATAGAAGATTTGGGGTGTTTACAGATGCCCCTCTTTGGCATTATCCAAATGTATTTGGATAATGGCAAAGAAGAAACACCCCGTTTTGGTTTTTCTCTCAAATTTTCTCGAGAATACACCATTTATTTCTCAAAAACCCTATTTTCTTTTTCCACCAGTGGGGATTTTTAGCAAAAGGGGGCTTTTTCTAGCTATTTCCCTATATGTATGATCATGCACGAACGACTCTTTGAATGCATGCATGAGAAAAAATTTTATTTTTGGTTTTTGAGCCTGAAGAGAGCCTTTTGAGGCAAGCTGCTCCGAGCAGGTTTTTACCCATGTCTTCTTGACATTTTTCAGGTTTTCGATCTTTAGAGAGAGCCTTTTGAGGCTGTCTGCTCTAAGCAAGTTGTACCCTTGTCTTTTTGACATTCGTGGGTTTTTCGAAAATTTCTTTTTGAAAAGGAACTCCTTTTAACTTGTATCGAAAAGGACTTCCATTTTTCATACTTCCCTTCATTCGGGTTTCAATACCTGCTACTCAGTAGAGGTTTTTGGGTAGGAAAACTTGGAAAACATTTCAAAGTTCCATTTCCTACAAAACAGAGTCGAGTTCTCAAACAAAATGAAATCCAAATAAGTCGATTTTATTCGTACTTTAGGATTTTCGCAAATTTGAATCTTTTTCCTCGGGGATAAGCCGTAGGGATATGGGAAAGAGATACCACGGCCCCTTCTGAAGCGTCCCGTGGTTTTAGGCAAAGAATCGGAAAATCGCTCTTTGGAGCTTTGGCTTTTTGTTTCTTTTTTTCATAGAGGGTCTCCCTTTGGGAGTATTTTTTCATTAATCCCTCTTTTCTTTAAAGGAGATTAGCTCTTTGGAGGAGTTTTGTATTCCCTGTTTATGAAGGGAAGACCTCTTTGGGAGGAGTGTTTTTATATCTCCTTTTTCTTTTGAAACGAGAAGACCTCTTTCGGAGGAGTTTTTGTATTCCCTGTTTATAAAGGGAAGACCACTTTCGGAGGAGTTTTTGTATTCTCAATTTTTTTCTTTCTTTTGAACACAACCAATTTTCCTTTTTGGAGAGAAAGTAGAATGGGGAAAGGCTTATCCCTTTGGTTACTCGATTCAAACGAGATCGTCCTATTTCTTAATAGCATCTGCTATTCGAAAATATTTTGATATTTTGAACAAGGCTTAATCTTGTAAGCCAGGGTTCTTTGAAATATCGCCAATTCATTTTTGGAAGTCTCTACCTTTCGAAAAGTATAAATTCCTTCATTCAGGGTTATATAATCAACTTCGATCCTTTGTTTTTCAAGAAGTTTCAAAGGAGTTCGATTTTTCAAAATCTTTTTGAAAAAGAATTTAGCATAAACCCTTTTGAATATTCGGGCATTTTCTAGGTTGGGATTAGGCCGGGATTAGGGAAGTGGGTTAGGTGATTAGGCTCAGATTAGGGCCAGATTAAGGTAGAAGGCTAGGATTAGGTGTTTTTGGTTAGGTTTAGGTGAAGGAGCTCCCTTTGCATGGCCCATAGACCTTAATCACATCATGTTGGTGCAGCCCTAGGTTAGGTTTTGGCTAATTACAAGCTTAAACCTATTTAATTAGGCTAACCCACATGATTAACCCCAAACTTGACACACAAGTCAAGCTTAATTACAACACACACTTGATCTTATCCACCCCCACTCTCTCTCATGCCCATAATCCCACGTGAAATTCAAGTGGGCCCCACCTCCATTTATGAGAAGGTGATGTGGGCCATGGATATGGATATTGGATTGGATCTCTGGATCCAAATCCAAATTCAAGTCCACACATGGGTTTGGATTGGGATCTGGATATATATGGTCCAGATCCAATCCAAACTGAACTCTAACTCCTTCGAGCTGTGTTCGAAACGAACAGTTTGTGCGGGGCCTGACAGCATCAGTACTCCGTCTTCATTGGGTCTTCGCCAACATGATCGTCCGCCTCTATTTTCGCCTTCCGGAGATGACTTCAAATAATGTTTTGATGATAACAGGGTCTTGGACGTTCAAGATCCTGGGGGTGTGGATTTGATACGAGAGTTGCTGCGCTGGGCTCGACATGTGCTCCGGTTCCGGGCTCTCCTTGGCTCTCCTGGTCCTGTCTGGATTAGGCCAAGCTGCTTCGGGGTTCCAAAACATGTTTTAAAAAGTTTTCAAAAGCCATATATTTTTGAAATATAAAGTTTAAAACATATATATAGGGTTGTCCGGAAGGCTCCTGGGTTTCTAGACTCAAAATGGCCTTTTGGGGCTGCTTTTACAAAACCAGATAGATTCGAGAAATTCGTGGGATTTTGAGGTGTTTACAGTGGGTTAGGTGATTAGGCTAGGATTAGGCCGAGATTAGGGAAGTGGGTTAGGTGATTAGGCTAAGATTAGGACCAGATTAGGGTAAAACGCTAGGATTAGGTGTTTTTGGTTAGGATTAGATGAAGGAGCTCCCTTTGCATGACCCATAGACCTTAATCACATCATGTTGGTGCAGCCCTAGGTTAGGTTTTGGCTAATTACAAGCTTAAACCCATGTTAAGTAGGCTAACCCACATGATTAACTCCAAACTTGACACACAAGTCAAGCTTAATTACAACACACACTTGATCTTATCCACCCCCACTCTCTCTCATGCCCATAATCCCAGGTGAAATTCAAGTGGGCCCCACCTCCATTTATGAGAAGGTGATGTGGGCCATGGATATGGATATTGGATTGGATCTCTGGATCCAAATCCAAATTCAAGTCCATACATGGGTTTGGATTGGGATCTGGATATATATGGTCCAGATCCAATCCAAACTGAACTCTGACTCCTTCGAGCTGTGTTCGAAATGAACAATTTGTGCGGGGCCTGACAACATCAGTACTCCGTCTTCGTTGGGTCTTCGCCAACATGATTATCCGCCTCTGTTTTCGCCTTCAGGAGATGACTTCAAATAATGTTTTGATAATAACCTTGGACGTTCGAGATCCTAGGGGTGGATTCCATACGAGAGTTGCTGTGATAGGCTCGACATGTGCTCCGGTTCTGGGTTCTCCTTTGCTTTTCTGGTCTTGTCTTGATTAGGCCAAGCTGCTTCGGGGTCTCAAAACATGTTTTAAAAGGTTTTCAAAAGCCACATCATATATTTTTGAAATATAAAGTTCAAAACATATATACAGGGTTGCCTGGAAGGCTCCTGGGTTTTCAGACTCAAAATGGCCCTTTGGGGATGCTTTTACAAAACCAGGTTGTCTTGAGGAATTCGTGAGATTTTGGGGTGTTTACACTTCCCTAGAACCGACCTTAGACAACCCTACCCTTTGGCCAGACCCAAGCTCCCAACATACGAGCCTTCCCTAAGCCTCAAACTCTCTCAAACCCACCTAGGGAGACCCCTTATGGGTTCGACGAGACCCTGGTTTTGTGCCCCTAGACTCTTGTATGGCATATACCCCATGTTCAATAACATGTTCTACGATTTTTTGTTTTTGGAGAAGTTTTCATATAAGTCGTGGTCCTGGAACTTACTATCATCTATGTCATGCACATAAGGCTTTTTGTCTAGGGGTTTTCGAGATAGGAGACTCTTGGCCTTTCCTAGGATGGTTTGTGTTTGGAGTGGGCTAGCCTTGGGCTACCCCTTGATGTACACGACCTTCCTAGGTATTTGAAGTGTGAGCTTTGGTGGCTCGACCAAGGTCTGCCCCAGTTTGGCCTCGTAGGTTTGGGAACTCGATAAGAATGGGAAATTCTGGATTCCCTAAAGCTGTGGGTGACTCTCACCTAGACTTACCACTATTTGATTGTCGAAAGGGATTTTGACACACCTATGGAAGGTGGATGGCACAGCACGCAGACTGTGTATCCAAGGCCTTCCCAACAATAGGTTATAGTGGGGGTGGATGTCCAAGACATGGAACACCCCCATGTGAGCTATCCCTCCGGTTTCCATGGGTAATTCTATGGATCCTAAGGGTCTTGACGCATTCCCATCGTATCCAGTGATTACAATGGGGCTTGGGTTCACGGAGGTCAAGGCGACTCCCATTTGGTATGCCAACCTAAGCCGATATGGGATCGGCTATACTCCCAAAATACCACCAAAGCCCCCACTTGTGACCACTTGGGTCAAGGGTGCCCTGGAGCCTACCCAAGAAGAAACCTACGATTTAAACCTCTTGTTTGGGGTCTAACTTGTTGCGTTTTCCTTTGTAGGTATGATGGAAGATATTTCAACCAAAAACACAAAAAAATTGGAAAAACCCAAAATTCAAAAAATTGAAAACCCCAAAAACCAAAAATATTTGAAAGAGATGAAAAACTCGAAAAAACAGTTGTTTGTATAGTTCCTAAAGTCCTGGTTTTGCAAAAACCCAAAAAAAATGAAAATTTAGAAAATATCAAAAACAAAACCCTGTATATAGCTGCTCCTGGTAAAAACTTGGAAAAAGCCAAGGATTTCGAAAGAAAAGTTGTCTTCATAACAAGACAAAAAATTTTGAAACCCGTAGAAACCCCAAGTCAAAAACCAGGTATTTTCAAAACCCATGCATCAAGCTCAAATTCCCTAGGATTTAGAAACCTCGAGAATAATCAAAGCCCGGAGGTGGATCCCCTTGAGGAAGATCCCACTTCCGAGCTCTCAGAATTTCATAAAATTCTCAATTTTGAAAAACCTTCGAATTCAGTAGGAGGAGATTTCATAGAGATAAACCTAGGGAGTGATTCAAAGCCCAAGCACATTAAGATAGGCACATGTTTGCATGAGCATGAAAGATCATCATTCATTGTATTTTTGAAAACCTACATTGATGTGTTTGCATGGACGTATGAAGACATGCCGAGTATAGACCTAAGAGTCGTAGTGCATCGTTTTCCCTTAGATTCGGATGCAAAACCTATAAAGCAAAAGCTTAGAAAGATACATCCGAACGTACACTCACAAGTCAAGGAGGGTTTAGAAGATCTGTTAAAAGCTGAATTTATAAGACCCATTGCATACTCTGATTGGTTGTCAAACATCGTTGTTCGAAAAACCAGTGGGAAAATTCGAATATGCATTGACTTTAGAAACCTGAATAAGGCCACTCCAAAGGATAACTTTCCTTTACCCAACATTGATTTGATAGTCGATAGTACTGCAAATCATGAAATGTTTTCATTCATGGACGGCTACTCAGGGTATAACCAAATCAAATTAGCCCCACGAGATCAGGCTAAAACTGCTTTCACAACCCCATGGGGCACGTACTGCTATACAGTCATGTCCTTTGGTTTGAAAAATGCCGGTGCCACCTACCAAAGAGCTATGACTACGATCTTTCACGATCAGATTCATAAGCTCATAGAGATATATGTCGATGATCTCTTGGCTAAGTCAAAAACTCGATGCACTCATCTCGAATGTTTGTAAAAGATTTTTAAAAGGCTTAGGCTTTACAAAGTAAAGCTAAACCCTCAAAAGTGCATGTTCAGAGTAGAATCCGAGAAGCTTTTAGGATTTATGGTGAGCCAAAGGGGCATTGAAGTCGACCCCTCTAAGTGTAGAGCCATCATAGACATGGCTCCATCCTCCAATCTCACGCAGATTCGTGGCCTCCAAAGTCGTCTACAATCCATTCGCAGGTTTATCTCAAACCTTGCAATTAGATGCGAACCCTTCAACAAACTTTTGAGAAAAGGGACGAAATTTCTATGGGATAACGATTGCCAAAAATATTTTGAAAGATTAAAAGCATACTTAGTTAATCCCCCTGTTTTAAACCCTCAAAAGCAAGGAAAACCTCTTCTGCTTTACATTTCTGTGCATGCGAATGCTTTGGGTGCCTTGTTAGCTCAATACGAGGATGATACCCACAAGGAGTATGCCATCTATTACATTTCGAAAACTCTCTTGGCTTATGAAAGGAACTATCAAGCCATGGAGAAGACGTGCTTGGCCTTGGTATGAGTCTACCAAAAATTTCGACATTATTTCCTAGATCACGAGATCTAGATAGTGTTTAGGCTTGATCCAATCAAGCACTTATTCAAGAAACCTATCCTCATGGGTAGGCTGTGTAAATGGCAGCTCCTCTTGATGGAGTATACCTTGAAATTCCACCATCAAACATCCATCAAGGGGCAAGCCCTAGCAGACTATGTGGCCGAGTTCCCCATAGAGGATACATATCCTATACTCGAGAAAATGCCTAATGAAGACATATTGCTAAACCAATTTCAAAACCACATTTTCTCAAACTCTTTTGAAAACCAAGTGTGGAAAATGCACTTTGATGGGGCACAAAACCAAAGAGGGGCTGGTGCCGGGGTCATCCTCATATCCCCTGAAAAAGGAGAGATACCCATAGCCATTCGCCTAGATTTCAAATATTCCAACAACATAACCGAGTATGAAGCGCTCATACAAGGCTTAAAAATTTTGAAAACTCTAGGGGCATTGTGCACTGAGGTCTTTGGAGATTCATTACTCGTTATAAACCAAGTTTTAAAAATTTGGCAAGTTAGAAACGAAAAGCTTCTTCCATATCATGAGTTGGCCACTCGATTGGTCGAATCCTTCCCATCGTGCACACTCACACATGTAGGAAGGGAGGATAATGGCATTGCCGATGCCCTCTCATCCTTGGGTTCAGCCGTAAGGGTCGATCCCACTTTGGGAACCCGATCCTTAGAAATATGGCATGCACCCACTCCATCCACACACAATTTTGAAATTTGCCAAAACAATATAGATTCTGATGAAAAATCTTGGTTTTATGACATAAAAAGTTTTCTAGAAAATGGGGGATTTGCTGAAAATGCCACATCCAAAGACAAAGCTTTCATCAGAAAAATTTCCACCCGATATACAATTTTGGGTGGGGTTCTATACAAAAAAAGCTTTACTGGCATCTTACTAAGGTGTGTCGACCTGGAGGAGGCTAGGATAATAATGCACAAATTCCACGATGGAGAGTGTGGAGGTCATGTTAATGCCAATATGATGGCAATAAAAATACTTAGAGCGGGTTATTTTTGGTCCACTCTGAAGCAGGATTGCCATGACCATGTTAGGAAGTGTCACCCATGTCAAGTGCATGGACACGCCATCCATATCCCTTCATCTTCATTGCATTCCGTGGCCAGCCCCTGGCCATTCACCATGTGGGCGTTTGACATCATAGGACCAATATTTCCTCATGCATCAAATGGGCATAGGTTCATATTAGCAGCCACTGAGTACTTTTCCAAGTGGGTCGAAGCCACCTCCCTGACCAATGTCCAGGGGCAACATGTGGTGGCTTTCATTAGGAAAAATATCTTTGCTCAATTTGGAGTTCCAAGAGACCTAGTGTCCGATAATGGCACCCCATTAAAAAACGAGCGGATGGTCAAGTTGTGCAACACCTACAGCATAACTCACCACTTCTCATCGCCTTACTACCCTCAAGGCAATGGACAAGCCGAAGCCACCAATAAGACTCTCATAAGCATTATTGAGAAGACTTTAGAAAAGGGTAGGACGTGGCATGAGAAGCTGGATGAAGCCTTATGGGCTTATAGGACTTCCATCCGAACTCCCACAAATGCCATGCCATTTGAGTTGGTCTATGGTACAAACGTCATTCTCCCCATTAATACCAAAATTCATTCATTTCATACATCCATTGCACTCGACCTTCCCCTAGAGACGCTACAACATGCTAGAATGGCCGAACTAGACTTGTTAGATGAGAGGCGACTCCTTGCTATGGATCATGCTCAGGCATACCGGCAAAGGATCGCCCGACACTATGAGAAGCATATGAGACATCACCACTTCAAAGAGGGAGACCTTGTGCTCAAAATTATTCAATATCGTGGCCCACATCCACTTGGAAAGTGGCGGCCCAAGTGGGATGGCCCTTATGTTGTGCGTGGGACCACCATGAACAATGCTTACTGGCTAATTGATGTCGAGGGTAGGAACTTAGCCGACCCTATGAATGCTCAATTTTTGAAAAAATACCATGTGTAGGGTCTAAGCTAAGCCTTATATTTCGAAAATATTGTGAAAACCTCCTTTTTGAAACTTTGTGAGTAAGGATCAAAGCAAATCATTCAACCTTGAATGAGAGACTCGAGTGCTTGTGAAAAAGCGGAGTTTTCCAAAGCCAATGGGTCACATTTCAAAAATCCTTCTTCTTACAAACGAAGGCCTGACTAAAATAGCAAGATACTTGCAAGTGGTACGTGCTATTTCTAAATAGGCTGATCTGGGATGAATCGAGTAGATCCTTGGGATAAGTCCTCTCCCCTTCTCTTCTCCTTCCAAAAGGAAAGTTTGGCCAAAAAGAAAAAGGGAAATCCCTGCAAAGTCTCTTTCCCAAAAGAAAGGCAAATCAAAAGAAAATCGCGTATTCTATGGAAAAGAGGTAATAAAGAAAAAATACTCCCCCAAAGGGAGACCCTCTACGAAAAAAACAGAAAAATGGTCAAAAAGCTCAAAAAGAGCAGTTTTCCGCCTCTATGCCTTAAACCACGGGACACTCCAGAAGGGACTGTGGTAAACTCTTTCCTATCCCTGCGGCTTATCCCAAGGTGAAGAAATGTTCATTCTAAGGAATCCTAAAGTAAAACTAGGATTTACTTACTTGAATCTCGTCTTGTTTGAGAGTTAGGCGACTAAGTAAGGCATAGGAATTTTGAAATATGGCTTGATTTCGAATAAAACCTCCGCTAGATTAGCGAGTGTCAAGACTCAAATAAAAGAAAAACATGAAAAGCTAAAGTCCTTAGGATCGAAGCTAAAAGGAGCTTTCCTCTTTCAAAAACGAGTTTTGAAAATCCTCGAACATTGAGCAACATAAGACAAGCTCACTTGGTACAGTAGGTCTTCATAAGACTCCCTAGTTCGACTATTACATTAAGTCTCTAGGAGACCATACTTCCTAGCATATCATCCCATGCCTCTCATTCATATTCATGCATGGAAGCTGGCATCAATCCCAATTAGGACTAGAACCATGTAGGTAAGTCCCCTTTGGCGAGAATCTCCTCCTACTGGGCTTGAAAGAAAATGTTTTCTAAAAACTGGGACGATCCCATATTCTTGAGGATAAATCCAGGGAGTCATTAAACAGGGGTATTGTCGTCTTTACCATTATCCCAACCAATTTGGATAATACCAAAGAGGGGCATCTGTAAACACCCCAACATCTCACGACTTTCATAAAACATACCTAGTTTACAAAACCAACTTCAAAAAGGCACTTTGAGTTCTGAAAACCCAGGAGCCTTCCCAAAATCCTATAAAAAGTATTTTGAAACCTATAAATAGTGTTTTGAAAACCCATATCCAAATAAGAAGCTTTGAAACCCAGGCTAAGCCCCATTTTCTGAGAAGCCCAAGACGAACAGGTGGAGCATGCAAAGACGACACCTGATCGAGAAGTAGCCCAATAAATGGCTCAAGAAGGCCAATTCCAGAAGCAGGCTCAGAAGTAGTTTCCAAAGCCCAGAAGAGCATCCTAGCCTGATAAAGGCCAGGTTTAAAAGGTGAAAGGAAGGCCCAAGCATGAAGCAAGTTGCAAGCCAGGAGCACCAAACAGCCAAATCGACCATCCTCATTCAAGCATCAAGATGTTGAACTAGAAAAATCCGAAATGAGCATAAACGGAGCCCAAAAAGGTGAAAAGGAGTCCGAACGACAAAGATTGGGGAAACCCAACACCAGACGGAGCACTAATGAAGCCAGGGCCCGCACAGATCGTCCGCCTCAAAAAGCCAAGAAGGACCATCCAAAGAAAATTTGGATTGGATCTTGACCATAAATATCTAGATCCATATCCAAATAGTGTTTGAATTTGGGTAGATCCAAATAGTGTTTGGATTTGGATTGGATCCAAATAGTGTTTGGATTGGATTGAATCTGGACCAAAATATCCAGATCCATATCCATAAAAATATTGGATTTGGATCGGATATGGATCTCAAAATATCCGAGATCCAAGATCCAGATCCAAATAGTGTTTGGATCGGACATGGATTACATGATCCAAACCCAAGACCCATATCCAAGACCCACTTCACTTGCCTATAAATAGGAGTGAGGGGGTCCCCACAAGTTCACATGAAAGCCAACTTGGAGGAGCTTGGAGGAGAGAGAGGGTATTAAGGTGAGTGCTTAGTGCTTTCTTAATTTTTCTTAGTGGGTTAATTGTGGGCTTAAAGGGGGATTAGTGTGGGCTGCACCACCTTGATTTAGGGCTAGATTTGCTTGAACAAGGAGGCGTAGAGTGACTGGTATGGAGCTCGAGCACACCCCAAGACCGCACCCTAAGGTAAGCCTACAACTCACCTAGCCCACCTCTCTCGAACCCTTCTAAACCACCTAAGTCGACCCCACCTAGACCTAGTCGAACCCATCTAACTACCCCACAGCACCCCTAATCCCAGCTAGCCTAGCCTAACACCCCAACTGACTACAATCCTACCACCTAAACCACCCCTAGCCTTACTCGCTCCCGCTCCGCAGAACCTGCGCACCCCCTGCACGTGCCTCGCGCCCTACTCCCTCTTTACAACCGCACCGTGTGCCTGTCACGCACCCAACGCCTCACCTCCCGCTCCCTGGTGCTTAGCGCCGGTCACCCTACCACCCGCCTAGCACCTGGCGCCTGGCGTCCACTCTGCTACACCCGCACCCAGTCGACCTACTACTCCCTACCACCAACTGACTCCACCATACACCACCTACCTGCCACCATACCATCCCAGCACCGCCTTACTCCACCACCTACCCAGCACCGACCTCCATTCTCCTTAACCGACCTAGCTTCACCATACGCCCCATCTACCTAGTGCCAACTCCCATCCTAACCACCGCCTCATGTCCCACCTCACAACCCAGTCGTGATGCTTAGCTCCCACACACCCCCAACTCCACATCCTATCCCACGCCGTATGCTCCCAACCGAACCCATCCTTGCCTTGGCCGTAACCCCACAAAACCCCCACTAAGACCCGCACCCACCTCTTGTCGTGAACCTCCACCTCTCGCGCCTAAACCCCACCAAGCTCAAAGGCCCCGGCTAGCCACATCATGTCTTAAGCTTCAAGGGAGGCCCGTTCGTGGTTTTAAAGCTAGCACAAGCCCGTGTAGATTGGAGTGGACAAACATCCGAATCACTTGTAAGTGTTTCAAATTTGGTATTTCATATCTCCTTCTACATTTAATTCAATATGGATACGGGGTTGTATTAACGGAGCATTGTCTCCCCCCGGGTTGTAATTAGAATGCTTGATACACAAAGCACACACAAGCACTTGACCTTTAGCTCTTAACTCATACACCAAGCACCCACATGCACGATTGAGCCTTCGCTCTTACTCCTAAGATTCTAATAAGAGTTGCATGAGTTGTCTTCAATTTACACACTCCACACACGCGTGCATTGAGCCTTCGCTCTTATTATATATATGTACTTCAATTCAGTTGGGTTGTTACATTAAGTCGTGTGAGTTTGTCATTTCAATTACACACTCGCACCCAAAGACACCCGAGCCTTTGCTCAAGCACCTCACGCACCATTTTGGCCTCAGCAGCCACTAAGATATAGCCATATCTCTATATTTTCAGCTGCGTGAGTTTTCCCGGTTCAGTTGTGTACGTCTTTCAATTTCGAGTATTTAAGGTTTAGCTGCGTGTGTTGTCTTTACATATATATACAACACACATGCACACGTTGGCGACCTTCGGGCAAATATATATAGTTGTATCTTCCTTTCAGCTGGATTTTACGTTTCAGTTGCGTGTGTTGTCTTTACATTTACACACAACACATACGCACACGTTGGCGACCTTCGGGCCCATATATATATAAGTATTTCCCTTCCGCACTTTACATTTAAGTCGAGCAGGGTTTTACATTCAAATCATGTGAGTTGCCTTTCAATTTACACACAACACATATGCCTACAATTGAGCCTTTCCGCTCTTAAGATATAGCTATATTTCCCTTTTACAATTTCCCTTCTGCTATGTCTTTCAATTTCGGGTTTTAAGGTTCAGTTGTGTGAGTTTGCATTGCACATCTGCCATACCATGAGATAGGGCGCATACTTGCATCAAAGCAACCTCGAACCACTCGTGCAAAATCGCCAATACTTAGGCACTTGATGCACACATCTCACGCCTAAGTGACTAAAATCAAAAGACATAGATATGTGCAAACCCTACATAAATAAAATCTGCAACTGGACAAACCAAAGCGATTAAACACTTTCATACTTTTCAAAATAGGTCATACTTGTTCAAAATCAAATTTTCTAAGCGTACAAACCGACCCTTGAGTATCGGTTCAAGAAGGTTTGAGAGGAAAAGGGCCCACTTGTCCACAATCGCCCCTAAGTCAGATATTTCAAAACTTACTTCGCTAGTTTGAGTAAGCTAGCTGGCACGCCCTTTAAAAGCAACTTGGACATACGAAAAGGTTCACTCTAAGCCTAAGAACCCGGAGTGGAAATTTCCGTGTGTCTACAATGGGTTCTCGTACTTGCCTAAGGAGAGACCTCCATCGAACGATGAATGCATGTACGTCCTCATTCGATCCTTGTTTAGTATCTCTCAAAGTGTTTAAAGTGGGCGTGACTTCTACGTTATGCGAGAATCTTTGCATAAAGCAGTTCTCCAACTCTTCAAAGATTGCGAACTGACTTAGATCGTAGTAAGCCAGCCATTTTGAAGCCGTGCCTTTGAGGGAAAGGGGAAACCAATACACCCATTTCATCGAGTCCTTCTTTTTCTTGTAGGCTCGACGAGAGAAAAGTTGCAAGTGAGACCTAGGGTCTCCCATGCCATCATACCGATGGAAATTCGGTATTTCATCGTCATTGTCTGTTTCATAATCTAAAGGAAGAAAATCAGACAGGGCGTAGGTTCTTTTCTCTTTGTTTTGCCCTTTTAGCAGCTGTTGTAGGGCTTTACGGTCCTTGTGAGTGAAGGACTCGTGGTATTGGTTTCCCTCCATAGCGAAGGTCTCCTTGTGCTTTCGAGATTTTTCAAATTTCTTTTTGGCCTTTATTGGTTTGCCATGTTGTAAACACCCCGAAATCTCACGAATTCTGTAAACAAACCTGGTTTTGTAAAAGCATCCCCAAAGGGCCATTTTTGAGTCTGGAAACCTAGGAGCCTTCCAGACAACCCTGTATATATGTCTTACACTCTATATTTCAAAAATATATAATATAGCTTTTGAAAACCTTTTAAAAATACGTTTTTGAAACCCCAAAGCGGCTTGTCCCGATCAAGATAGGACCAGGCGAGCTAAGAAGAGCCCGGAACCGGAGCACATGTCAAGCCCGGCACAACAACTCTTGTATCTGATTCACACCCCCAGGATCTCGAAACGTCCAAGACCCTCTTCTTATCAAAATATCCTTTTAAGTCATCTCCGGAAGGCAGAAACGGAGGCGAACGACCATGTTGGCGAAGACCCAACGCAGACGGAGTACTGATGCTGTCAGGCCCCGCACAAATCGTCCGTTTCGAACCCAGCTCGAAGGAGTCAGAGTTCAGTTTGGATTGGATCTAGACCATATATATCCATATCCCAATCCAAACCCATATATGGACTTGGATTTGGATTTGGATTCAAAAATCCAATCCAATATCCATATCCATGGCCCACATCACCTTCTCATAAATGGAGGTGGGGCCCACTTGAAATTCACGTGGGATATTGGGCATGAGAGAGAGTGGGGATGGAAAATATCAAGAGTGTTGTAATTAAGCTTGACTTGTGTGTCAAGTTTGGGGTTAATCATGTGGGTTAGCCTAATTGAATGGGTTTAAGCTTGTAATTAGCTAAAACCTAACCTAGGGCTGCACCAACATGAGGTGGTTAAGGTCTATGGGCCATGCAAAGGGAGCTCCTTCACCTAAACCTAACCCAAAACGCCTAATCCTAGCCTAAACCCCTAATCCACCCCTAATCTGAACCTAATCACCTAACCCACTTCCCTAATCCCGGCCTAATCCCAACGTAATCACCTAACCCACTTCCCTAATCCTTCCCTAAACCTAGGTTAATTTCCCTAAACCTAGCCTAAACCTAGCCTAATCACCTAACCTAGCTCACTAAACCTCACCCTAAAACCCAACCACCTAACCTAGCCCTAAACCCCTAAACCACCCCTAGCCCACAATCTACCCAAACCCCTAGTTTTCAAAATATCTGGCCCAACCCTTTCCAGCCCACCTTATCTACATACCACCCTACCTAAACCACCTAACCACTACCCCAAGCCCAGCCCTAACCGACCTACCCATCCCTATTTAAACCCCCCCCCCCTTGGGGGCGGGTTTTCCTAGCTAGCAACCCTCACCAATCCCAGCCGGGCCCTCTCTTTCTCCCATTTCCTCACCCATCCGAACCTGCCCGCCTGCTCCACCTGCGCCGCCTGCACCACCACCATCCCTCCACTCCACCACAGCTCACACCACCATCTCCCAGCCGGACGCCACCGCTTGCTCTCCATCCCAACCACCCGGCTTCTCTCTTCCATCCACCGCCTCTCCCCATTCGGTAAGCATTCCCCAACTCTACCTAAATCCTTCTCTACTCCCTCTCCACTCCTAGCCACCCTCCACATCATCATCTCAGCCCTTTGTCACCACCCTTTCCACTTAGCCGAACCTAGCACAACCTAAACTACCGGCCACTACCTAACCATCCTATCTACATCCGACCACCCTATAGGACTCCCATTCGGCCTTCCCCTAAGACTCCCATTCGGCCTTCCCCTAAACTCCCCTTAGGTCCATATTCCCTAACCCTCAATACTCCCCATTCGTGACCCTACACACTTACTTAGCCCACCCCTTTAATCGCCCACATCAAGGCGACACCCACTTGCAACCGGCCACCTTCGAGGCGCCTATCCCGCGCCCCACTTGCAGCCGGCCAGCACCCTTGGTCACCCATCCTCGCGGAGCTCCCGTTTGCAGCCAAAGGCGAAGGCCAAGCCCACGCTCAAGCAAGGCCTCTACGGACCAGCTACTCGTAAGTGCCTAAACTCGATCTTTAGTTGTATACTTGCTTGAGATTCAATTTGATATAGGGTTGTAATAACGGAGCATAGTCTCCCCCCGCTTGTAATAACGTGGCTTGGCACACCCACACACGTGCACTCTCTTAGTCGTGCACGATTTTGAACACACATGAGCCTAATCAGCCCCTAATACATAAATATATATACTTTTATTTTCGAAGGGTTTTGCTTAAGTTGGGTGCGTTGTCTTTCAATTCAAGCACTCTCACACACATTGAGCTTTCGCTCTTATTTGAAAGACCCAAGTAAGGGCCGACCTATACTATTTGGGTTTCATTTCATGTCGTGTGAGTAAGTCTTTCAATTCAAGCACTCTCACACACATTGAGCTTTTGCTCTTATTTGAAAGACCCAAGTAAGGGCTGACCTATACTATTTGGGTTTCATTTCATGTCGTGTGAGTAAGTCTTTCAATTCAAGCACTTTCACACACATTGAGCCTTCGCTCTTACTCCCAAGACCTTAGTAAAGGCCTTATTGCAGTTATATTTGGGTTTCATTTATGTCGTGTGTGTAGTACTTCAAATCAAGCACTCTCACACACATTGAGCCTTCGCTCTTACTCCCAAGACCTCAATCAAGGCCATACTGCAATTTATATTTGGGTTTAATTTCATGTCGTGTGTGTAAAGTATACTGTAAAGACAATTCCAGCACGCACCCACATTGAGCCTTCGCTCTTATTTGCAAGACCCGAGTAAGGGCTCATATACATAATCTATATACATATCTCCCTTCGGTTATTTCCCTTCGTTTATTTCCCTTCGGTTATTTCCCTTCAGTTATTTCCCTTCAGTATTGTCTTTACATTTCGGGTTTTCCCTTTGGAGTAGCGTGAGTTTGCATTGCATCTACGCCATACCATGAGGTAGGACGCATATTGCATCAAAGCAAGCCCCGCTCGAATTCGCCCACGTAGTGGAGTGTTCATAACACACAAACTAGGTGGCCCGAAAAGGGATAAAAGAAAAGAGTTAGGCACGTGCAAATCCACGTGATCTAAAACATGCAATCGCATTTTAAAGACCCGAAATAGACACCTCGAATCGCTTCATAGACTTTCTCTCCAAAAACTCGATTTTTGCAAAGCGTACAGACTGACCCTTGTGCATCGGTGCAAGAAGGTCTGCGACGACAAGAGCTTACTTGCTCACAGTCGTCACGTTTAAAAGTCAGTATTAAATATCTTCGCTAGCTTAGGTAAGCTAGCTGGCACGCCCTGTTTGCATACATAGGCCTTAGACGCGCGAGAGGATCCGCTCTGAGCCCTGAAAAAGGCAAAGAGGCAGGGATTTTTTCGCGCGTCTACACATGTGATGAACATGAATCAGCTGCTTCTGCCTCTTGGCTAAGGGCAGCGATTTTGGCCTCAAAATCCCTTCTCAAATCCTTGATTTCCTCTTTTTTGTTTCAATTTTTCGAAAATCTCTTAGAGTGAGAACTTGATGTTCATGAGACCTAGCTGGTCACTTTGTTGGAGTCTGAACTCGACATAACTCCAATGCTTTTCAAAAAAACCCAACTATGAAATGCACAAGACAAAGAGTTAAAACACTTTTCTTGAAAAATTTTCAAGAGGTCTTGTTGTTGGTATCAACTTTTCTTAAGACCCACGTCCCACCGGGCATGCCAATTTCTGTAGACGCGCGGAAATTTCAACTCTGGGTTTTTAGGCCTAGAGTGAACCTTTTCGTATGTCTAAGTCGCTTTAAAAGGGCATGCCAGCTAGCTTACTCAAACTAGCGAAGTAAGTTTTAAAATATCTGACTCAGGGGGCGACTGTGGATAAGTGGGCTCTTTTCATCGCAAACCTTCTTGAACTGATGCTCAAGGGTCAATTTGTATGCTTAGAAAACTCGATTTTGAACAAGTATGACCTTTTTTGAAAAGTATGAAAGTGTTTGATCGATTTGGTTTGTCTAGTTGCAGATTTTATTTATGTGGAGTTTGCGTGTTCCTATGTCTTTTGTTTTAGCTACTTGTAGACGCGCGAAAATCCCCGCCTCTTCGCCTCTTTCGGGGCTTGGAGTGGATCTTATCGTGCGTCTAAGGCCTATGTATACAAATAGGGCGTGCCAGCTAGCTTACTTAAGCTAGCGAAGATATATTTAACACTGACTTCTAAACGTGGCGACTGTGAGCAAGTAAGCTCTTGTCGTCGCAGACCTTCTTGCACCGATGCGCAAGGGTCAGTCTGTACGCTTTTGCAAAAAATCGAGTTTTGGGGAGAAAGTCCACGAAGCGGTTCGAGGTGTCTATTTCGGGTTTTTAAGATGCGATTGCATGTTTTAGATCACGTGGATTTGCACGTGCCTAAGTCTTTTCTTTTATCCCTTTTTGGGTCGCCTAGTTTGTGTGTTATGAACACTCCACTACATGGGCGAATTCGAGCGGGGCTTGCTTCGATGCAATATGCGTCCTACCTCGTGGTATGGCGTAGATGCAATGCAAACTCACGCTACTCCAAAGGGAAAACCCGAAATGTAAAGACAATACTGAAGGGGAAATAACAGAAGGGAAATAACCGAAGGGAAATAACCAAAGGGAAATAACCGAAGGGAAATATGTATATATCTTATGTATATGAGCCCTTACTCGGGTCTTGCAAATAAGAGCGAAGGCTCAATGTGGGTGCGTGCTTGAATTGAAAGACTTACACACACGACATGAAATTAAACCCAAATATAAATTGCAGTATGGCCTTGACTAAGGTCTTGGGAGTAAGAGCGAAAGCTCAATGTGTGTGAGAGTGCTTGAATTGAAGTACTACACACACGACATAAATGAAACCCAAATATAACTGCAATAAGGCCTTTACTAAGGTCTTGGGAGTAAGAGCGAAGGCTCAATGTGTGTGAAAGTGCTTGAATTGAAAGACTTACTCACACGACATGAAATGAAACCCAAATAGTATAGGTCGGCCCTTACTTGGGTCTTTCAAATAAGAGCGAAAGCTCAATGTGTGTGAGAGTGCTTGAATTGAAAGACAACGCACCCAACTTAAACAAAACCCTTCGAAAATGAAAGTATATATACACTTATATATTAGGGGCTGATTAGGCCCGTGTGTGTTCAAAATTGTGCACGACTAAGAGAGTGCACGTGTGTGGTTGTGCCAAGCCACGTTATTACAAGCGGGGGGAGACTATGCTCCGTTATTACAACCCCGTATCAAATTGAATTTCAAGCAAGTGTACGACTAAAGACCGAGTTTAGACACTTACGAGTAGCTGGTCTGTAGAGGTCTTGCTTGAGCGTGGCCTTGGCCTTGGGCTGCAAACGGGAGCTCCGCGAAGGTAGGTGATCAAGAGTGCTGGCCGGCTGCAAGTGGGGCGCGAGATAGGCGCCTCGGAGGTGGCCGGCGGCAAGTAGATGGCGCCTCAAGGTAGGGAGTTTAGAGTGGCTGAATAAGTGGGTATTAGGATCACTAGGGGAGTCGGGTACTTAGGGAAACTGGACCTAAAAGGTGAGCTAGTGGGAAGGCCGAATAGGACACCTAGGGGGGTTGGCCGAATGGGAGATGGTGGCTAAGTAGTGGCCAGCAACTTGGGTTATACTAGGTTCGGCTAGGCTTAGGTGGTGGCGGCAAAAGGGCTGAGATGAAGGTAGGATGGGTGGCTAAGAGTGGAGAGGTGGTAGAGAGGGGCTTTGAGGGAGTTTGGGGTACTTACCGAATGGGGAGAGGTGGCGGATGAAGTGGGAAGGTGGCGGGCAGGTGGCTGTCGGCTGGTTCGGTTGGGTGGAGGTGGTGGCGTCCGGCTGAGGGATGGTAGTGATGGAGGGAAGAGGGAAGGTGGCGGTGCAGGTGGTGGCTGGTGGAGCAGGTAGAGTTGTTGGGGAGTGGTCCCGGCTGGGTGAGAGATGGGAGAAGGAGAGGGCCCGGCTGGATGGAAGGGTGGTTTCCACTTGGAGAACCCGCCCACAAGGAGGGGGGTTTAAATAGGGGATGGGTAGGTCGGTTAGGGCTGGGCTGTGGGTAGTGGTTAGGTGGTTTAGGTAGGGTGGTATGTAGATAAGGTGGGCTGGAAAAGGTTGGGCCAGATATTTTAAAACTAGGGGTTTGGGTAAATCGTGGGCTAAGGGTGGTTTAGGGGTTTAGGGCTAGGTTAGGTGGTTGGGTTTTAGGGTGAGGTTTAGTGAGCTAGGTTAGGTGATTAGGCTAGGTTTAGGCTAGGATTAGGGAAATTAATCTAGGTTTAGGGAAGGATTAGGGAAGTGGGTTAGGTGATTAGGTTGGGATTAGGACGGGATTAGGGAATTGGGTTAGGTGATTAGGCTCAGATTAGGGGTGGATTAGGGGTTTGGGTTAGGTTTAGGCATTTTGGGCTAGGTTTAGGTGAAGGAGCTCCCTTAGCATGGCCCATAGACCTTGATCACCCCATGTTGGTGCAGCCCTAGGTTAGGTTTTAGCTAATTACAAGCTTAAACCCACTCAATTAGGCTAACCCACATGATTAACCCAAACTTGACACACAAGTCAAGCTTAATACAACACTCTTGATATTTTTCAACCCCACTCTCTCTCATGCCCAATATCCCACGTGAATCTCAAGTGGGCCCCACCTCCATTTATGAGAAGGTGATGTGGGCCATGGATATGGATATTGGATTGGATCTCTGGATCCAAATCCAAATCCAAGTCCACATATGGGTTTGGATTGGGATCTGGATATATATGGTCCAGATCCAATCCAAACTGAACTCTGACTCCTTCGAGCTGGGTTCGAAACGGACGATTCGTGCGGGGCCTGACAGCATCAGTACTCCGTCTGCGTTGGGTCTTCGCCAACATAGTCGTCCGCCTCCGTTTCTGCCTTCCAGAGATGACTTCAAATGCTATTTTGATAAGAACAGGGTCTTGGACGTTCGAGATCCTGGGATGTGAATCAGATACAAGAGTTGCTGCGCCGGGCTCGACAGGTGCTCCGGTTCAGGGCTCTTCTTGGCTCTCCTGGTCCTGTCTTGATCGGGCCAAGCCACTTCGGGGTTTCAAAACGTGTTTTAAAAGGGTTTTCAAAAGCCATATTATATGTTTTAGAAAGATAAAGTTTAAAACATATGTACAGGGTTGTTTGGAAGGCTCCTGGGTTTCCAAACTCAAAATGGCCCTTTGGGGGCTGCTTGTATAAAACCAGATTCGTTTGAGAAATTCGTGGGATTTCGGGGTGTTTACAGATGCCCCTCTTGGCCCTGTCCAAATAGATTTGGATAAGGGCAAAGATGACAAACACCCCTTTTAATGTCTCCCTAGATCTAGCCACGAAGAATATGGGATCGTCCCATTTTAGCAAAAATCTCAATTTTACAAACTCTGGTAGGAGGAGATATCACGCCAAAGGGTTCACTTATGGAATCTGGTCCTAAACGGGATCATGTTCATGCAAGTACCATGCGTGGAATGCAGATGACATGGGTGTGGTGCCAAGAGTGGCGACCTCCTAGAGACCAGGTGTGGTCGAACTCTAGAGACTTACAAGGCCTACTGCTCCAAGTGAGCAAAAACCCTATGCTGTTCGATGTTCGGTTTTTAAAACTTATTTACAAAATCTATTTACAAAAGGGACAACTGTCTTGAGCCTCGATCCTAGGGATCTCGAGCTTTTCGTGCTTGCCCTTGTTTGAGTCTTAACACTCGCTTTATCTAGCGGAGGTTTTATAAGAAAACAAGCTTCATTTCAAATTCCTACGCCTTACTCGAAACGTCGAATTCTCAAACAAGATGAAATTCAAGTAAGTAAATCCTATTTTTACTTTAGGATTCCTCGAAATGAACCATGCTTTAGCTTGGGATAAGCCAGGGATGGGAAAGAGATACCATGGTCCCTTCTGAAGCGTCCTGTGGTTTAAGGCATAGAAGGCGGAAAACTACTCTTTTTGAGCTTTTTGGCCTCTTTTTCCTTTTTTTTCATAGAGGGTCTCCCTTTGGGAGTATTTTTTCTTTAATCCCTCTTTTTCATAAGAGAATCGATTTTTCTTTTTGAAGTCTGGTTTCTTTCTTTTGGAAAGAGATTTTAAATGGGAAATTCCCTTTTGATTTGGGCCTTTGTTTTCCTTTTGGAAGGAGAAGAGAAGAGGGGAGGACTTATCCCAAGCCTACACTCGATCCATTCCAGATCAGCCTATTTAGAAATAGCACGTACTACTTGCAAGTATCTTGCTATGTTGAACTAGGCACTTCTTTGTAAGATGAAGGATTTTGAAATGCAACCATGATTTTGAAAACTCCACTCTTTCACAAGTGCGAATTCTCTTACTTAGGGTCACACGAGTTGCTTTTGCACCTTATTCACACGTCTCAGGGCAGCTATCCCTTTAAAATTTTCAAAACTGGAATTTAATCCAGATCCTACACATGATACTTCTTTAAGTATTGAATATTGATAGGATCTGCTAAATTCCTACCTTCTACATCGATCAACCAATACGAATTGTTCGTAGTGGTTGCTCGTACAACATAGGGTCCATCCCAGTTGGGGCGCCACTTGCCTAGGGGGTGTGGGCCACGATGGTGGATGGTTTTCAAGACCAGATCTCCCACTTCAAAGTGGCGAGGTCTTATGTGTTTGCTATAATGTCGGGCTATCCTTTGCCGGTATGCACGAGCATGATCCATGGCAAGGAGTCGCCTCTCATCTAGCAAATCTAGTTCGGCCATCCTAGCATGCTGAAGCGTCTCTAGGGGGAGGTCGAGTGCAATGGATGTATGGAATGAATGCAGTTGGGTATGAATGGGAAGAATGGCGTTTGTGCCATAGACCAATTCAAATGGTGTGGCATTCGTGGGAGTCCGGATGGAAGTCCTATAAGCCCATAAGGCTTCATCCAGCTTCTCATGCCACCTCCTACCCTTCTCTAAGGTTTTCTCAATGATACCAATGAGAGTCTTGTTTGTGGCTTCGGCTTGGCCGTTGCCTTGAGGGTAGTAGGGCGAGGAGAAGTGGTGAGTTATGCCATACGTGTTGCACAACTTAACCATCCGCTCGTTCTTGAATGGGGTACCATTATCAGACACAAGGTCTCGTGGAACCCCAAATCGAGCCAAGATATTCCTCCGGATGAAAGCCACCACATGTTGCCCCATTACATTCGTTAGGGAAATGGCTTCCACCCACTTGGAGAAATACTCCGTGGCTGCTAAAATGAAACGATGCCCATTCGAGGCCTTTGGAAATATTGGGCCTACTATGTCAAACGCCCACATGGTAAATGGCCAGGGGCTGACCACGGAATGCAATGTAGATGAAGGGATATGAATGGCGTGCCCATGCACTTGACATGGATGACACTTCCTAACATGATCGTGACAATCCTTTTTCAGGGTGGACCAAAAATAGCCCCCTCTAAGTATTTTCATTGCCATCATGTTGGCATTAACATGACCTCCACATTCTCCATCGTGGAACTCGTGCATCACTATCCTAGCCTCCTCTAGGTCGATACACCTAAGCAGAATGCCGGTAAAACTCTTTTTGTATAAGACCCCACCCAGAATGGTGTATCGGGTCGAAATCTTACGAATGAATGCCTTATCTTTGAATGTGGCATCCTCGGTGAATCCCCCATTTTCTAAAAATTGTTTTATGTCATAGAACCAGGGTTTTTCAACAGACTCTGGGTTGTTTTGGCAAATATCCAAGTCGTGTGTGGATGGATGGGGCGCATGCCATATTTCCAAAGATCTGGTCCCTGAAATGGGATCGACCTTCAGGGCTGAACCCAAGGAGGAGAGGGCATCGGCGATGCCATTGTCCTCTCTTCCTACGTGTGTGAGCTTACACGACTGGAAGGATTGGACCAATCGAGTGGCCAACTCGTGATATGGAAGTAGTTTCTCATTACGTACTTGCCAAATTTTTAAAACCTGGTTTATGACAAGGAGCGAATCTCCAAAGACCTCGATGCATGATGCCCCTAGAGTTTTCGAAATCCTCAAGCCTTGTATGAGTGCTTCATACTCAGCTACGTTGTTGGAACATTCGAAATCTAAGCGGACTGCTATGGGAATCTCGCCCTTTTCAGGGGAGATTAGGATGATCCCGGCACCAGCCCCTCGTTGGTTTCGTGCCTCGTCGAAGTGCATCTTCCACACTTGGTTTTCGAAAGAATTTGCCAAAATGTGGTTTTGAAAATGGTTTTGCAATATGCCTTCATCAGGCATTTCGACAAGAGTAGGATATGCGTCCTCCAAGGGGAAGTTAGCCACGTAATCTGTTAGGGCTTGCCCCTTAATGGAGATCTGGTGATGGTATTTCAAATCATACTCCATTAGAAGGAGTTGCCATTTGCCCAATCTACCCGTGAGAATGGGTTTTTCGAATAAGTGCTTGATTGGATCAAGCTTGGACACTATCCAGATCTCATGATCTAGGAAATAGTGTCTGAATTTCTGGCAGGCCCAGACTAGGGCCAAGCACGTCTTCTCCATGGCTTGATAATTTCGTTCATAAGCCAAGAGAGTTTTCGAAATATAGTAGATGGCATACTCCTTGTGGGTGTCATCCTCGTATTGAGCCAACAGGGCTCCTAAAGCGTTTACATGCACGGAGATGTATAATAAAAGCGGTTTTCCTTGTTTTGGAGGATTCAAAACGGGGGGATTAACCAAGTATGCCTTCAGTCTCTCGAAGGACTTTTGGCATTCGTCATCCCATAAGAATTTCGTACCCTTCCTCAACAGTTTGTTGAAGGGTTCGCATCTAGTTGCCAGATTCGATATGAATCGGCGCACAGATTGTAATCGACCTTGAAGGCTACGGACTTGGGTGAGATTGGAGGGTGGAGCCATGTCTATGATGGCTCGACACTTAGAGGGGTCGACTTCTATTCCCCTTTGGCTCACCATAAAGCCTAGAAGCTTCCCTGATTCTACCCCGAACACACATTTTTGAGGGTTTAGCTTTACTTTGTAAAGCCTAAGCCTTTCGAAAATCTTTTGTAAACATTCGATATGGGTGCATCGGGTTTTGGATTTTGCCAAGAGATCATCTACATACACTTCTACAAGCTCGTGAATTTGATCATGGAAGATCGTGTTCATGGCTCGTTGGTATGTTGCGCCGGCATTTTTCAAACCAAAGGGCATGACTGTATAGCAGTACGTGCCCCATGGGGTTGTGAAGGCGGTCTTACCCTGCTTTTAGCAACCAATCCGAATACGCAATGGGTTTTATAAATCCGGCTTTTAGCAGATCTTCTAAACCCTCTTTGACTTGCGTGTGTACATTCGGGTGTATTTTCCTAAGCTTCTGCTTTATTGGTTTTACACCTACATCTAAGGGAAGACGATGCTCGACTATGCTGGGATCTATGCCCGGCATGTCTTCATACGTCCATGCAAACACATCTAAATAGGTTCGTAGAAATGCAATGAATGCTAACTTTTCAGTTTTATGCAAGCATGCGCCTATTTTGATGGTTTTGGGATTGGAATCATCCCCTAGGTTCACCTCTACGAAATCTCCTCCTACTGATTGGGAAGGTCTTTCAAAATCGAGAATTCTATGAAATTCTGGGAGCTCAGAAGTGGGATCTTCCTCAAGGGGATCCACTTTTGGGCTTCGATCATTCTCGTGGGCTATAGACCCGAGGGAACTTGATGCGTGATTTTCAAAATAACCTGGTTTTGTACTTGGATTTTCAAGTGATTTCGAAATTTTTGGTCTGGCTATGCAGACAACGTTTCTTTCGAAATCCTTTTCTTTCGCCAAAGTCATACCAGGAGCAGCTATGTACAAAATCTTTTTGGTATTTTCCAAATTTTCGATTTTTTTGGGTTTTTGTAAAACAAGAACTTTGGGAACTATACAAAGCACACTTTTTTCGAGTTTTTGTTTTTCCATTGTTTTTGGTTTTTCTTGTTTTTCGATTTTTTTGATTTTAAGTTTTCAAATGTTTTTGGTATTTTTAGAAAAAGGGATCTTCCGTCATACCTACAAAGGGAAAACACTATGGGTTAGACTCGGAATAGGAGGTCTAAACCATAGGTTTCTTCTAAGACAGGCTCCGGGGCACCCTTGACCCAGGTGGTCACAGGGGGTGGCTCCGGCGGTATTCGGGGAGTATAGCCGATCCCATATCGGCTTGGGTTGGCCCTAGGCAGGATGGGCTCTAGGAGACCCTGGTTTTGTGCCCCTAGACTCTTGTAGGGCGTGTAGCCCATGTTCAATAACATGTTCCACGACCTTTTGTTTTTTGAAAAGATGGGATACAAGTCGTGGTCCTGGAACATGCTATCGTCCATATTAGGCTCGTATGGCCTTTTGTCCAGGGGTTTTGGAAATAGGGAACGTTTGGGTTTTCCTAGGAGGATTAGAGTCGGGAGGGGGCCTGCTTTGGGCGGCCCCTTCACACATACAACCTTCCTAGGGTTGTTCAACACGAGCCGAGGTGGCTCAACCATAATTTGCCCCAGGTTAGCCTCATGGGCCTGGGAGCTTGATAAACAAGGGGAGTTTATGATCCCCTGAAGTTGTGGGTGACTCTCACCTAGGATCACTACGACCTGGTCCCTAAAAGGGATCTTGACACACCTGTGGAAGGTGGATGGCACAGCGCACAAACTGTGTATCCAGGGTCTTCCCAGCAACAGGTTATAATGGGGGTGGATGTCCAAGACATGGAACACCCCCATGTGTTCGATCCCTCCCGTTTCCATTGGGAGTTCGATGGATCCTAAAGGCCTAGACGCATTCCCATCGTATCCAGTGATAACGATGGGGCTTGGGTTCACTGAAGTCAAGGTGACTCCGATTTTGTACGCCACGTGAAGTGGAAGGATGTTGAGCCCTCCTCCACCATCGACTAGGCACCTGTCCAGAGAGTGGTTGTTTAGAACCACCTCGATATGCAGGGCCTGGTTATGGGTTTCGTAGGGTCTATCTACATCATCTTCCGAAAAGGTGATGGGCGATTTTGCTCCTAATAAAGCCACTTGGGCAGACAAGGATTCCGGACTTATGTTCGAATCAACCTTGGCCCTTTCTAGAATTTTCTCTAAGACAAGTCTATGCCTAGGCGAGGTTTTGATAAGCTCTAGAATAGACATGTGAATAGGAATCTTTGAAAGGTGGTTTTCGAAATCATAAGGATTTAGGATGATTTTGTCCTTATCTGCTTTTGGCAGACCACTAGAGATACATGCTTTTGAGGGGCCAGGCACACTAACCACCTTTTGAGCACCTTGAAGGTGCGGGGGTTGGTAGATCCTCCCGGATCTAGTGACTTCCCCCACGACCAGCCTAGGGTTTGCGCTAGACTTGGCTCTAAGGATGAGCTGAGGAGAACCTTGAGTTTTCAAAACTGGTTTTGCCGGGGTTTCCACTTTTGGTGGTCCCCGAATGACGACTTGGGCGGGCCTCTTGTATAGTACAAGGATGGGTGCACAAGCAGGTCGACCAGGTTCTGGCTTTTGCGCTAGTTCCTTGGAAATGGTGAGGGTACATACCTCCTTTCCTTTCCCACTGCCACTGGCGTGTTTGGGAAAGGGTTCCTTGAAGATAGCTTGAGGTGGCTCAGGTTCCGCAGTGACCTGGAGCCGGCCCTCTGCTATCAAGTTCTCAATTTTATTTAGAAGAGAGAAGCACCGTTTGGTATCATGGCCTTTGAGCCGATGATACTTGCAAAATCGGTTTAAATACCCCCCTTTGGACGTGACTCCTTCGGGGATTTCAGGGAGTTCGATCATGCCCTGGGCAAGTAAGAGGTCTAGGACCTCCGACACAGGTTGCCCCAGCGGAGTGTACTCCCGTTTTTCAATTGGTTTTGAAAAATTGCGTTCTCTCTTATTTTCTATTTTTTCAAAATTTTTAGAAGTGCCCGCCATGCCTGGATCCACCCGGACATTGGCGATTTTATGGGGCTTTGCCCCTTTGTCCGTTGTGGGCAGCCCATATGCGATGGGCTTTTCCACACGTGTTTTGGGAACGGCACTTCCTTTCCATAAGTGGTGGTATGTCCCTTTTCGCAAGTTGGTTTCGAAAAGGGAGGCCTTTTTGATCAACTTATGGAAAGTTGAAATCTCATGGAGCGAGAGAAGGGTTTTTAACTCGCTTTTGAAATTATCCAGGATGAGCATTACTGCGCATCCTTCGGATATAGGCTCTCGCACTTGGCTCAAAAGAGACCTCCATCTTATAATGAAGGCATGCACGTCTTCGTTTATGCCTTGCTTTGTATCCCTTAAGGTATTCAGGGTTGGCGTGACTTCCACGTTGTGTGCAAATCTTTGCATGAAGCAGTTCGCTAACTCTTCAAAAGTAGCGAACTGGCTTAAGTCGTAGGAAGCCAGCCATTTGGCAGCTGTGCCCTTAAGGGATAGAGGGAACCAATACACCCATTTCATCGAGTCCTTTTTCTTCTTATGGGCTCGACGTGAGAAAAGCTGCAAGTGAGACCTAGGGTCTCCCATGCCATCATACCGATGGAAGTTCGGTATTTCATCGTCACTGTCTGTTTCGTAATCCATAGGAAGGAAATCAGACAGGGCGTAGCTTCTTTTCTCTTTATTTTGCCCTTTCAGCAGCTGCTGTAGGGCTTTACGGTCCTTTTGTGTGAAGGACTCATGGTATTGGTTGCCTTCTATTACGGAGGCCTCTTTTTGCTTGCGAGGTTTTTCAAATTTCTTTTTAGGCCTTTGTTCACCGTTCGATGAACATGAATCGCCTACTTCAGCCTCTTGGCTGAGAGCATCGATTTTGGCCTCAAACTCCCTTCTTAAGTCCTCGATTTCATCTAGTTTTATTTTGTTTTTGAAAATCCTCCTAGAGTGAGAACTTGATGCGCATGAGCCTTGGCTCGACACTTCACTTGGATTGGATTTTGACATGCTTTTTCAAGCTTTTTTCAAAATTTCCTAAGTAAAAGCAAAGAAAACAAGTTAAAACGACACCTTTATAAAATTTTCGCAAGACTTCTACAAGTAAACTCGATTTCTGAAAAGGCTGACGTCCCACCGGGCGTGCCAATCTCTGTAGACGCGCGAAAATCCCCGCCTCTTCGCCTCTTTCGGGGCTTGGAGTGGATCTTATCGTGCGTCTAAGGCCTATGTATACAAATAGGGCATGCCAGCTAGCTTACTTAAGCTAGCGAAGATATATTTAACACTGACTTCTAAACGTGGCGACTGTGAGCAAGTAAGCTCTTGTCGTCGCAGACCTTCTTGCACCGATGCGCAAGGGTCAGTCTGTACGCTTTTGCAAAAAATCGAGTTTTGGGGAGAAAGTCCACGAAGCGGTTCGAGGTGTCTATTTCGGGTTTTTAAGATGCGATTGCATGTTTTAGATCACGTGGATTTGCACGTGCCTAAGTCTTTTCTTTTATCCCTTTTTGGGTCGCCTAGTTTGTGTGTTATGAACACTCCACTACATGGGCGAATTCGAGCGGGGCTTGCTTCGATGCAATATGCGTCCTACCTCGTGGTATGGCGTAGATGCAATGCAAACTCACGCTACTCCAAAGGGAAAACCCGAAATGTAAAGACAATACTGAAGGGGAAATAACAGAAGGGAAATAACCGAAGGGAAATAACCAAAGGGAAATAACCGAAGGGAAATATGTATATTGTAGACGCGCGAAAAATCCCCGCCTCTTCGCCTCTTTCGTGGCTTGGAGTGGCTCTTTATCGTGCGTCTAAGGCCTATGTATACAAATAGGGCGTGCCAGCTAGCTTACTTAAGCTAGCGAAGATATATCAACACTGACTTCTAAACGTGGCGACTGTGAGCAAGTGAGCTCTTGTCGTCGCAGACCTTCTTGCACCGATGCGCAAGGGTCAGTCTGTACGCTTTTGCAAAAATCGAGTTTTAGGGAGAAAGTCTACGAAACGGTTCGAGGTGTCTATTTCGGGTCTTTAAGATGCGATTGCATGTTTTAGATCACGTGGATTTGCACGTGCCTAAGTCTTTTCTTTTATCCCTTTTTGGGTCGCCTTAGTTTGTGTGTTATGAACACTCCACTACATGGGCGAATTCGAGCGGGGGTTGCTTCGATGCAATATGCGTCCTATCTCGTGGTATGGCGTAGATGCAATGCAAACTCACGCTACTCCAAAGGGAAAACCCGAAATGTAAAGACAATGCTGAAGGGAAATAACAGAAGGGAAATAACCGAAGGGAAATAACAGAAGGGAAATAACAGAAGGGAAATAACAGAAGGGAAATAACCGAAGGGAAATATGTATATATCTTATGTATATGAGCCCTTACTCGGGTCTTGCAAATAAGAGCGAAGGCTCAATGTGGGTGCGTGCTTGAATTGAAAGACTTACACACACGACATGAAATTAAACCCAAATATAAATTGCAGTATGGCCTTGACTAAGGTCTTGGGAGTAAGAGCGAAGGCTCAATGTGTGTGAGAGTGCTTGAATTGAAGTACTACACACACGACATAAATGAAACCCAAATATAACTGCAATAAGGCCTTTACTAAGGTCTTGGGAGTAAGAGCGAAGGCTCAATGTGTGTGAAAGTGCTTGAATTGAAAGACTTACTCACACGACAAGAAATGAAACCCAAATAGTATAGGTCGGCCCTTACTTGGGTCTTTCAAATAAGAGCGGAAGCTCAATGTGTGTGAGAGTGTTTAAATTGAAAGACTTACTCACACGACATGAAATGAAACCCAAATAGTATAGGTCGGCCCTTACTTGGGTCTTTCAAATAAGAGCGAAAGCTCAATGTGTGTGAGAGTGTTCGAATTGAAAGACAACGCACCCAACTTAAACAAAAACCCTTCGGAAATGAAATATATACGTACACTTATATATTAGGGGCTGATTAGGCCCGTGTGTGTTCAAAATTGTGCACGACTAAGAGAGTGCACGTGTGTGGTTGTGCCAAGCCACGTTATTACAAGCGGGGGGAGACTATGCTCCGTTATTACAACCCCGTATCAAATTGAATTTCAAGCAAGTGTACGACTAAAGACCGAGTTTAGACACTTACGAGTAGCTGGTCCGTAGAGGTCTTGCTTGAGCGTGGCCTTGGCTTTGGGCTGCAAACGGGAGCTCCGCGAAGGTATGTGCTCAAGGGTGCTGGCCGGCTGCAAATGGGGCGCGGGATGGACGCCTCGAAGGGGGCCGGTGGCAAGTAGGCGGCGCCTCCAAGTAGGGAGTTTAGAGTGGCTGAATAAGTGGGTCTTAGGGTCACTAGGCAGGTTAGGTACTTAGGGAAATTGGACCTAAAAGGTGAGCTAGTGGGAACGCCAAAGAGGACGCCTAGGGGGGTTGGCCGGATGGGAAATGGTGGCTAAGTAGTGGCCAGCCACTTGGGTTATCCTAGGTTCGGCTAGGCTTAGGTGGTGGCGGCAAAGAGGCTGAGCTGAGGGGAAGATGGGTGGCTAAGAGTGGAGAGGTGGTAGAGAGTGGCTTTGAGGGAGTTAAGGGGACTTACCGAATGGGGAAGAGTGGCGGATGGAGTGGGAGAGTGGCGGGCAGGTGGCTGTCGGCTGGTGGAGTTGGGAAGATATGGTGGCGTCCGGCTGGGGGGCAGTGGTGGTGGACGAAAGAGGGAAGGTGGCGGAGCAGGTGGCGGCTGGTGGAGGAGCTGGAGCTGTTGGGGAGTGGTCACGGCTGCATGGAAGAGGGAGAAGGAGAGGGCCCGGCTGGGAGTGGAGAGTGGTTCCCACTTGGAAAACCCGCCCACAATGAGGGGGGTTTAAATGGGGATGGGTAGGTCGGTTAGGGCTGGGTTGTGGGTAGTGGTTAGGTGGTTTAGGTAGGGTAGTATGTAGATAAGGTGGGCTGGATGGGGTTGGGCCAGATATTTTAAAACTAGGTGTTTGGTAAAATCGTGGGCTAAGGGTGGTTTAGGGGTTTAGGGCTAGGTTAGGTGGTTGGGTTTTAGGGTGAAGGAGCTCCCTTAGCATGGCCCATAGACCTTGATCACCCCATGTTGGTGCAGCCCTAGGTTAGGTTTTAGCTAATTACAAGCTTAAACCCACTCAATTAGGCTAACCCACAAGATTAAACCCAAACTTGACACACAAGTCAAGCTTAATACAACACTCTTGATATTTTTCACCCCCACTCTCTCTCATGCCCAATATCCCACGTGAATTTCAAGTGGGCCCCACCTCCATTTATGAGAAGGTGATGTGGGCCATGGATATGGGTATTGGATTGGATCTCTGGATCCAAATCCAAATCCAAGTCCACATATGGGTTTGGATTGGAATCTGGATATATATGGTCCAGATCCAATCCAAACTGAACTCTGACTCCTTCGAGCTGGGTTCGAGACGGACGATTCGTGCGGGGCCTGACAGCATCAGTACTCCGTCTGCGTTGGGTCTTCGCGAACATGGTCGTCCGCCTCCGTTTCTGCCTTCCGGAGATGACTTCAAATGATATTTTGGTAAGAACAGGGTCTTGGACGTTCGAGATCCTGGGATGTGAATCAGATGCAAGAGTTGCTGTGCCGGGCTTGACAGGTGCTCCGGTTCCGGGCTCTTCTTGGCTCTCCTGGTCCTGTCTTGATCGGGCCAAGCCACTTTGGGGTTTCAAAACATGTTTTAAAAGGGTTTTTAAAAGCTATATTATATGTTTTTGAAAGATAAAGTTTAAAACATATATACAGGGTTTGTTTGGAAGGCTCCTGGGTTTCCAAACTCAAAAATGGCCCTTTGGGGCTGCTTGTATAAAACCAGATTTGTTTAAGAAATTCGTGGGATTTCGGGGTGTTTACAGATGCCCCTCTTTGGCCTTGTCCAAATAGATTTGGATAAGGGCAAAGATGACAAACACCCCTTTTAATGTCTCCCTAGATCTAGCCACGAAGAATATGGGATCGTCCCATTTTAACAAAAATCTCAATTTTACAAACTCTGGTAGGAGGAGATATCACGCCAAAGGGTTCACTCATGAAATCTGGTCCTAAATGGGATCATGTTCATGCAAGTACCATGCGTGGAATGCAGATGACATGGGTGTGGTGCCCAGAGTGGCGACCTCCCAGAGACCAGGTGTGGTCGAACTCTAGAGACTTACAAGGCCTACTGCTCCAAGTGAGCAAAAAAAACCCTATGCTGTTCGATGTTCGGTTTTTAAAACTTATTTACAAAAGCTATTTACAAAAGGGACAACTGTCTTGAGTCTCGATCCTAAGGATCTCAAGCTCTTCGTGCTTGCCCTTGTTTGAGTCTTAACACTCGCTTATCTAGCGGAGGTTTTATAAGAAAACAAGCTTCATTTCAAATTCCTACGCCTTACTCGAAACGTCGAATTCTCAAACAAGATGAAATTCAAGTAAGTAAATCCTATTTTTACTTTAGGATTCCTTGAAATGAACCATGCTTTAGCTTGGGATAAGCCAGGGATGGGAAAGAGATACCACGGTCCCTTCTGAAGCGTCCCGTGGTTTGAGGCATAGAAGGCGGAAAATTGCTCTTTTTGAGCTTTTTGGCCTCTTTTTCCTTTTTTCCATAGAGGGTCTCCCTTTGGGAGTATTTTTTCTTTAATCCCTCTTTTTCATAAGAGAATCGATTTTTCTTTTTGAAGTCTGGTTTCTTTCTTTTGGAAAGAGACTTTAAATGGGAAATTCCCTTTTGATTTGGGCCTTCGTTTTCCTTTTGGAAGGAGAAGAGAAGAGGGGAGGACTTATCCCAAGCCTACACTCGATCCATTCCAGATCAACCTATTTAGAAATAGCACGTACTACTTGCAAGTATCTTGCTATGTTGAACTAGGCCTTTCTTTGTAAAACGAAGGATTTTGAAATGCAACCACGATTTTGAAAACTCCACTCTTTCACAAGTGCGAATTCTCTCACTTAGGGTCACACGAGTTTGCCTTTGCACCTTATTCACATGTCTCAGGGCAGCTATCCCTTCAAAATTTTCGAAAACCGGAATTTAATCCAGATCCTACACATGATACTTCTTTAAGTATTGAATATTGATAGGATCTGCTAAATTCCTACCTTCTACATCGATCAACCAATACGAATTGTTCGTAGTGGTTGCTCGCACAACATAGGGTCCATCCCAGTTGGGGCGCCACTTGCCTAGGGGGTGTGGGCCACGATGGTGGATGGTTTTCAAGACCAGATCTCCCACTTCAAAGTGGCGAGGTCTCATGTGTTTGCTATAATGTCGGGCTATCCTTTGCCGGTATGCACGAGCATGATCCATGGCAAGGAGTCGCCTCTCATCTAGCAAATCTAGCTCGGCCATCCTAGCATGCTGAAGCGTCTCTAGGGGGAGGTCGAGTGCAATGGATGTATGGAATGAATGCAGTTGGGTATGAATGGGAAGAATGGCGTTTGTGCCATAGACCAATTCGAATGGCGTGGCATTCGTGGGAGTCCGGATGGAAGTCCTATAAGCCCATAAGGCTTCATCCAGCTTCTCATGCCACCTCCTACCCTTCTCTAAGGTCTTCTCAATGATACCAATGAGAGTCTTGTTTGTGGCTTCGGCTTGGCCGTTGCCTTGAGGGTAGTAGGGCGAGGAGAAGTGGTGAGTTATGCCATACGTGTTGCACAACTTAACCATCCGCTCGTTCTTGAATGGGGTACCATTATCAGACACCAGGTCTCGTGGAACCCCAAATCGAGCCAAGATATTCCTCCGGATGAAAGCCACCACATGTTGCCCCATTACATTCGTTAGGGAAATGGCTTCCACCCACTTGGAGAAATACTCCGTGGCTGCTAAGATAAAACGATGCCCATTCGAGGCCTTTGGGAATATGGGGCCTACAATGTCAAACGCCCACATGGTAAATGGCCAGGGGCTGACCACGGAATGCAATGCAGATGAAGGGATATGAATGGCGTGCCCATGCACTTGACATGGATGACACTTTCTAACATGATCGTGACAATCCTTTTTCAGGGTGGACCAAAAATAACCCCCTCTAAGTATTTTCATCGCCATCATGTTGGCATTAACATGACCTCCACATTCTCCGTCGTGGAACTCGTGCATCACTATCCTAGACTCCTCTAGGTCGATACACCTAAGCAGAATGCCGGTAAAACTCTTTTTGTATAAGACCCCACCCAGAATGGTGTATCGGGTCGAAATCTTACGAATGAATGCCCTATCTTTGGATGTGGCATCCTCGGTGAATCCCCCATTTTCTAAAAATTGTTTTATGTCATAGAACCAGGGTTTTTCAATAGACTCTGGGTTGTTTTGGCAAATATCCAAGTCGTGTGTGGATGGATGGGGCGCATGCCATATTTCCAAAGATCTGGTCCCTGAAATGGGATCGACCTTCAGGGCTGAACCCAAGGAAGAGAGGGCATCGGCGATGCCATTGTCCTCTCTTCCCACGTGTGTGAGCTTACACGACTGGAAGGATTGGACCAATCGAGTGGCCAACTCGTGATATGGAAGTAGTTTCTCATTACGTACTTGCCAAATTTTTAAAACCTGGTTTATGACAAGGAGCGAATCTCCAAAGACCTCGATGCATGATGCCCCTAGAGTTTTCGAAATCCTTAAGCCTTGTATGAGTGCTTCATACTCAGCTACGTTGTTGGAACATTCGAAATCTAAGCGGACTGCTATGGGAATCTCGCCCTTTTCAGGGGAGATTAGGATGATCCCGGCACCAGCCCCTCGTTGGTTTCGTGCCCCGTCGAAGTGCATCTTCCACACTTGGTTTTCAAAAGAATTTGCCAAAATGTGGTTTTGAAAATGGTTTTGCAATATGCCTTCATCAGGCATTTCGACAAGAGTGGGATATGCGTCCTCCAAGGGGAAGTCAGCCACGTAATCTGCTAGGGCTTGCCCCTTAACGGAGATCTGGTGATGGTATTTCAGATCATACTCCATTAGAAGGAGTTGCCATTTGCCCAATCTACCCGTGAGAATGGGTTTTTCGAACAAGTGCTTGATTGGATCAAGCTTGGACACTATCCAGATCTCATGATCTAGGAAGTAGTCTCTGAATTTCTGGCAGGCCCAGACTAGGGCCAAGCACGTCTTCTCCATGGCTTGATAATTTCGTTCATAAGCCAAGAGAGTTTTCGAAATATAGTAGATGGCATACTCCTTATGGGTGTCATCCTCGTATTGAGCCAACAGGGCTCCTAAAGCGTTTACATGCACGGAGATGTATAATAAAAGCGGTTTTCCTTGTTTTGGAGGATTCAAAACGGGGGGATTAACCAAGTATGCCTTTAGTCTCTCGAAGGACTTTTGGCATTCGTCATCCCATAAGAATTTCGTACCCTTCCTCAACAGTTTGTTGAAGGGTTCGCATCTAGTTGCCAGATTCGATATGAATCGGCGCACAGATTGTAATCGACCTTGAAGGCTACGGACTTGGGTGAGATTGGAGGGTGGAGCCATGTCTATGATGGCTCGACACTTAGAGGGGTCGACTTCTATTCCCCTTTGGCTCACCATAAAGCCTAGAAGCTTCCCTGATTCTACCCCGAACACACATTTTTGAGGGTTTAGCTTTACTTTGTAAAGCCTAAGCCTTTCGAAAATCTTTTGTAAACATTCGATATGGGTGCATCGGGTTTTGGATTTTGCCAAGAGATCATCTACATACACTTCTACAAGCTCGTGAATTTGATCATGGAAGATCGTGTTCATGGCTCGTTGGTATGTTGCGCCGGCATTTTTCAAACCAAAGGGCATGACTGTATAGCAGTACGTGCCCCATGGGGTTGTGAAGGCGGTCTTACCCTGATCTCGTGGGCTTAGTTTGATTTGATTATAGCCTGAATAGCCATCCATAAATGAAAACATTTCATGATTTGCAGTACTATCGACTATCAAATCTATGTTTGGTAAAGGATAATTATCCTTTGGAGTGGCTTTATTCAGGTTTCTGAAATCGATGCATATTCGAATTTTCCCATTGGTTTTTCGAACTACAACGATATTTGACAACCAATCAGAATACGCAATGGGTTTTATAAATCCGGCTTTTAGCAGATCTTCTAAACCCTCTTTGACTTGCGTGTGTACATTCGGGTGTATTTTCCTAAGCTTCTGCTTTATTGGTTTTACACCTACATCTAAGGGAAGACGATGCTCGACTATGCTGGGATCTATGCCCGGCATGTCTTCATACGTCCATGCAAACACATCTAAATAGGTTCGTAGAAATGCAATGAATGCTAACTTTTCAGTTTCATGCAAGCATGCGCCTATTTTGATGGTTTTGGGATTGGAATCATCCCCTAGGTTCACCTCTACGAAATCTCCTCCTACTGATTGGGAAGGTCTTTCAAAATCGAGAATTCTATGAAATTCTGGGAGCTCAGAAGTGGGATCTTCCTCAAGGGGATCCACTTCTGGGCTTCGATCATTCTCGTGGGCTATAGACTCGAGGGAACTTGATGCGTGTTTTTCAAAATAACCTGGTTTTGTACTTGGATTTTCAAGTGATTTCGAAATTTTTGGTCTAGCTATGCAAACAACGTTTCTTTCGAAATCCTTTTCTTTCGCCAAAGTCATACCAGGAGCAGCTATGTACAAAATCTTTTTGGTATTTTCCAAATTTTCGATTTTTTTGGGTTTTTGTAAAACAAGAACTTTAGGAACTATACAAAGCACACTTTTTTCGAGTTTTTGTTTTTCCATTGTTTTTGGTTTTTCTTGTTTTTCGATTTTTTTGATTTTAAGTTTTCAAATGTTTTTGATATTTTTAGAAAAAGGGATCTTCCGTCATACCTACAAAGGGAAAACACTATGGGTTAGACTCGGAATAGGAGATCTAAACCATAGGTTTCTTCTAAGACAGGCTCCGGGGCACCCTTGACCCAGGTGGTCACAGGGGGTGGCTCCGGCGGTATTCGGGGAGTATAGCCGATCCCATATCGGCTTGGGTTTGCCCTAGGAAGGATGGGCTCTAGGAGACCCTGGTTTTGTGCCCCTAGACTCTTGTAGGGCGTGTAGCCCATGTTCAATAACATGTTCCACGACCTTTTGTTTTTTGAAAAGATGGGATACAAGTCGTGGTCCTGGAACATGCTATCGTCCATATTAGGCTCGTATGGCCTTTTGTCCAGGGGTTTTGGAAATAGGGAACGTTTGGGTTTTCCTAGGAGGATTAGAGTCGGGAGGGGGCCTGCTTTGGGCGGCCCCTTCACACATACAACCTTCCTAGGGTTGTTCAACACGAGCCGAGGTGGCTCAACCATAATTTGCCCCAGGTTAGCCTCATGGGCCTGGGAGCTCGATAAACAAGGGGAGTTTATGATCCCCTGAAGCTGTGGGTGACTCTCACCAAGGATCACTACGACTTGGTCCCTAAAAGGGATCTTGACACACTTGTGGAAGGTGGATGGCACAGCGCACAAACTGTGTATCCAGGGTCTTCCTAGCAACAGGTTATAATGGGGGTGGATGTCCAAGACATGGAACACCCCCGTGTGTTCGATCCCTCCCGTTTCCATTGGGAGTTCGATGGATCCTAAAGGCCTAGACGCATTCCCATCGTATCCAGTGATAACGATGGGGCTTGGGTTCACTGAAGTCAAGGTGACTCCGATTTTGTACGCCACGTGAAGTGGAAGGATGTTGAGCCCTCCTCCACCATCGACTAGGCACCTGTCCAGAGAGTGGTTGTTTAGAACCACCTCGATATGCAGGGCCTGGTTATGGGTTTCGTAGGGTCTATCTACATCATCTTCCGAAAAGGTGATGGGCGATTTTGCTCCTAATAAAGCCACTTGGGCAGACAAGGATTCCGGACTTATGTTCGAATCAACCTGGGCCCTTTCTAGAATTTTCTCTAAGACAAGTCTATGCCTAGGCGAGGTTTTGATAAGCTCTAGGATAGACATGTGAATAGGAATCTTTGAAAGGTGGTTTTCGAAATCATAAGGATTTAGGATGATTTTGTCCTTATCTGCTTTTGGCAGACCACTAGGGATACATGCTTTTGAGGGGCCAGGCGCACTGACCATCTTTTGAGCACCTTGAAGGTGCGGGGGTTGGTAGATCCTCCCGGATCTAGTGACTTCCCCCACGACCAGCCTAGGGTTTGCGCTAGACTTGGCTCTAAGGATGAGCTGAGGAGAACCTTGGATTTTCAAAACTGGTTTTGCCGGGGTTTCCACTTTTGATGGTCCCCGAATGACGACTTGGGCGGGCCTCTTGTATAATACAAGGATGGGCGCACAAGCAGGTCGACCAGGTTCGGGCTTTTGCGCTAGTTCCTTGGAAATGGTGAGGGTACATACCTCCTTTCCTTTCCCACTGCCACTGGCGTGTTTGGGAAAGGGTTCCTTGAAGATAGCTTGAGGTGGCTCAGATTCCGCAGTGACCTGGAGCCGGCCCTCCGCTATCAAGTTCTCAATTTTATTTAGAAGAGAGAAGCACCGTTTGGTATCATGGCCTTTGAGCCGATGATACTTGCAAAACCGGTTTAAATACCCCCCTTTGGACGTGACTCCTTCGGGGATTTCAGGGAGTTCGATCATGCCCTGGGCAAGTAAGAGGTCTAAGACCTCCGACACAGGTTGCCCCAGCGGAGTGTACTCCCGTTTTTCAATTGGTTTTGAAAAATTGCGTTCTCTCTTATTTTCTATTTTTTCAAAATTTTTAGAAGTGCCCGCCATGCCTGGATCCACCCGGACATTGGCGATTTTATGGGGCTTTGCCCCTTTGTCCGTTGTGGGCAGCCCATAGGCGATGGGCTTTTCCACACGTGTTTTGGGAACGGCACTTCCTTTCCATAAGTGGTCGTATGTCCCTTTTCGCAAGTTGGTTTCGAAAAGGGAGGCCTTTTTGATCAACTTATGGAAAGTTGAAATCTCATGGAGCGAGAGAAGGGTTTTTAACTCGCTTTTGAAATTATCCAGGATGAGCATTACTGCGCATCCTTCGGATATAGGCTCTCGCACTTGGCCTAAAAGAGACCTCCATCTTATAATGAAGGCATGTACGTCTTCGTTCATGCCTTGCTTTGTATCCCTTAAGGTATTCAGGGTTGGCGTGACTTCCACGTTGTGTGCAAATCTTTGCATGAAGCAGTTCGCTAACTCTTCAAAAGTAGCGAACTGGCTTAAGTCGTAGGAAGCCAACCATTTGGCAGCTGTGCCTTTAAGGGATAGAGGGAACCAATACACCCATTTCATCGAGTCCTTTTTCTTCTTATGGGCTCGACGTGAGAAAAGCTGTAAGTGAGACCTAGGGTCTCCCATGCCATCATACCGATGGAAGTTCGGTATTTCATCGTCACTGTCTGTTTCGTAATCCATAGGAAGGAAATCAGACAGGGCGTAGCTTCTTTTCTCTTTATTTTGCCCTTTCAGCAGTTGCTGTAGGGCTTTACGGTCCTTTTGTGTGAAGGACTCGTGGTATTGGTTGCCTTCCATTACGGAGGCCTCTTTTTGCTTGCGAGGTTTTTCAATTTTCTTTTTAGGCCTTTGTTCACCGTTTGATGAACACGAATCGCCTACTTCAGCCTCTTGGCTGAGAGCGTCGATTTTGGCCTCAAATTCCCTTCTCAAGTCCTCGATTTCATCTAGTTTTATTTTGTTTTTGAAAATCCTCCTAGAGTGAGAACTTGATGCGCATGAGCCTTGGCTCGACCCTTCACTTGGATTGGATTTTGACATGCTTTTCAAGCTTTTTCAAAATTTCCTAAGTAAAAGCAAAGAAAACAAGTTAAAACGACACCTTTATAAAATTTTCGCAAGACTTCTACAAGTAAACTCGATTTTTGAAAAGGCTCACGTCCCACCGGGCGTGCCAATCTCTGTAGACGCGCGAAAAATCCCCGCCTCTTCGCCTCTTTCGTGGCTTGGAGTGGCTCTTTATCGTGCGTCTAAGGCCTATGTATACAAATAGGGCGTGCCAGCTAGCTTACTTAAGCTAGCGAAGATATATCAACACTGACTTCTAAATGTGGCGACTGTGAGCAAGTGAGCTCTTGTCGTCGCAGACCTTCTTGCACCGATGCGCAAGGGTCAGTCTGTACGCTTTTGCAAAAATCGAGTTTTAGGGAGAAAGTCTACGAAACGGTTCGAGGTGTCTATTTCGGGTCTTTAAGATGCGATTGCATGTTTTAGATCACGTGGATTTGCACGTGCCTAAGTCTTTTCTTTTATCCCTTTTTGGGTCGCCTTAGTATGTGTGTTATGAACACTCCACTACATGGGCGAATTCGAGCGGGGGTTGCTTCGATGCAATATGCATCCTATCTCGTGGTATGGCGTAGATGCAATGCAAACTCACGCTACTCCAAAGGGAAACCCGAAATGTAAAGACAATGCTGAAGGGAAATAACAGAAGGGAAATAACCGAAGGGAAATAACAGAAGGGAAATAACAGAAGGGAAATAACTGAAGGGAAATAACCGAAGGGAAATATGTATATATCTTATGTATATGAGCCCTTACTCGGGTCTTGCAAATAAGAGCGAAGGCTCAATGTGGGTGCGTGCTTGAATTGAAAGACTTACACACACGACATGAAATTAAACCCAAATATAAATTGCAGTATGGCCTTGACTAAGGTCTTGGGAGTAAGAGCGAAGGCTCAATGTGTGTGAGAGTGCTTGAATTGAAGTACTACACACACGACATAAATGAAACCCAAATATAACTGCAATAAGGCCTTTACTAAGGTCTTGGGAGTAAGAGCGAAGGCTCAATGTGTGTGAAAGTGCTTGAATTGAAAGACTTACTCACACGACAAGAAATGAAACCCAAATAGTATAGGTCGGCCCTTACTTGGGTCTTTCAAATAAGAGCGGAAGCTCAATGTGTGTGAAGAGTGTTTAAATTGAAAGACTTACTCACACGACATGAAATGAAACCCAAATAGTATAGGTCGGCCCTTACTTGGGTCTTTCAAATAAGAGCGAAAGCTCAATGTGTGTGAGAGTGTTCGAATTGAAAGACAACGCACCCAACTTAAACAAAAACCCTTCGGAAATGAAATATATACGTACACTTATATATTAGGGGCTGATTAGGCCCGTGTGTGTTCAAAATTGTGCACGACTAAGAGAGTGCACGTGTGTGGTTGTGCCAAGCCACGTTATTACAAGCGGGGGGAGACTATGCTCCGTTATTACAACCCCGTATCAAATTGAATTTCAAGCAAGTGTACGACTAAAGACCGAGTTTAGACACTTACGAGTAGCTGGTCCGTAGAGGTCTTGCTTGAGCGTGGCCTTGGCTTTGGGCTGCAAACGGGAGCTCCGCGAAGGTATGTGCTCAAGGGTGCTGGCCGGCTGCAAATGGGGCGCGGGATGGACGCCTCGAAGGGGGCCGGTGGCAAGTAGGCGGCGCCTCCAAGTAGGGAGTTTAGAGTGGCTGAATAAGTGGGTCTTAGGGTCACTAGGCAAGTTAGGTACTTAGGGAAATTGGACCTAAAAGGTGAGCTAGTGGGAAGGCCAAAGAGGACGCCTAGGGGGGTTGGCCGGATGGGAAATGGTGGCTAAGTAGTGGCCAGCCACTTGGGTTATCCTAGGTTCGGCTAGGCTTAGGTGGTGGCGGCAAAGAGGCTGAGCTGAGGGGAAGATGGGTGGCTAAGAGTGGAGAGGTGGTAGAGAGTGGCTTTGAGGGAGTTAAGGGGACTTACCGAATGGGGAAGAGTGGCGGATGGAGTGGGAGAGTGGCGGGCAGGTGGCTGTCGGCTGGTGGAGTTGGGAAGATATGGTGGCGTCCGGCTGGGGGGCAGTGGTGGTGGACGGAAGAGGGAAGGTGGCGGAGCAGGTGGCGGCTGGTGGAGGAGCTGGAGCTGTTGGGGAGTGGTCACGGCTGCATGGAAGAGGGAGAAAGGAGAGGGCCCGACTGGGAGTGGAGAGTGGTTCCCACTTGGAAAACCCGCCCACAATGAGGGGGGTTTAAATAGGGGATGGGTAGGTCGGTTAGGGCTGGGTTGTGGGTAGTGGTTAGGTGGTTTAGGTAGGGTAGTATGTAGATAAGGTGGGCTGGATGGGGTTGGGCCAGATATTTTAAAACTAGGTGTTTGGTAAAATTGTGGGCTAAGGGTGGTTTAGGGGTTTAGGGCTAGGTTAGGTGGTTGGGTTTTAGGGTGAAGGAGCTCCCTTAGCATGGCCCATAGACCTTGATCACCCCATGTTGGTGCAGCCCTAGGTTAGGTTTTAGCTAATTACAAGCTTAAACCCTCTCAATTAGGCTAACCCACAAGATTAAACCCAAACTTGACACACAAGTCAAGCTTAATACAACACTCTTGATATTTTTCAACCCCACTCTCTGTCATGCCCAATATCCCACGTGAATCTCAAGTGGGCCCCACCTCCATTTATGAGAAGGTGATGTGGGCCATGGATATGGATATTGGATTGGATCTCTGGATCCAAATCCAAATCCAAGAAGGTCTGCGACGACAAGAGCTTACTTGCTCACAGTCGTCACGTTTAAAAGTCAGTATTAAATATCTTCGCTAGCTTAGGTAAGCTAGCTGGCACGCCCTGTTTGCATACATAGGCCTTAGACGCGCGAGAGGATCCGCTCTGAGCCCTGAAAAAGGCAAAGAGGCGGGGATTTTTTCGCGCGTCTACACATGTGATGAACATGAATCAGCTGCTTCAGCCTCTTGGCTAAGGGCAGCGATTTTGGCCTCAAAATCCCTTCTCAAATCCTTGATTTCCTCTTTTTTGTTTCGATTTTTCGAAAATCTCTTAGAGTGAGAACTTGATGTTCATGAGACCTAGCTGGTCACTTTGTGGGAGTCTGAACTCGACATAACTCCAATGCTTTTCAAAAAAACCCAACTATGAAATGCACAAGACAAAGAGTTAAAACACTTTTCTTGAAAAATTTTCAAGAGGTCTGCTTGTTGGTATCAACTTTTCTTAAGACCCACGTCCCACCGGGCATGCCAATTTCTGTAGACGCGCGGAAATTTCCACTCTGGGTTTTTAGGCCTAGAGTGAACCTTTTCGTATGTCTAAGTCGCTTTAAAAGGGCATGCCAGCTAGCTTACTCAAACTAGCGAAGTAAGTTTTAAAATATCTGACTCAGGGGGCGACTGTGGATAAGTGGGCTCTGTTCATCGCAAACCTTCTTGAACTGATGCTCAAGGGTCAATTTGTATGCTTAGAAAACTCGATTTTGAACAAGTATGACCTTTTTTGAAAAGTATGAAAGTGTTTGATCGATTTGGTTTGTCTAGTTGCAGATTTTATTTATGTGGAGTTTGCGTGTTCCTATGTCTTTTGTTTTAGCTACTTGTAGACGCGCGAAAATCCCCGCCTCTTCGCCTCTTTCGGGGCTTGGAGTGGATCTTATCGTGCGTCTAAGGCCTATGTATACAAATAGGGCGTGCCAGCTAGCTTACTTAAGCTAGCGAAGATATATTTAACACTGACTTCTAAACGTGGCGACTGTGAGCAAGTAAGCTCTTGTCGTCGCAGACCTTCTTGCACCGATGCGCAAGGGTCAGTCTGTACGCTTTTGCAAAAAATCGAGTTTTGGGGAGAAAGTCCACGAAGCGGTTCGAGGTGTCTATTTCGGGTTTTTAAGATGCGATTGCATGTTTTAGATCACGTGGATTTGCACGTGCCTAAGTCTTTTCTTTTATCCCTTTTTGGGTCGCCTAGTTTGTGTGTTATGAACACTCCACTACATGGGCGAATTCGAGCGGGGCTTGCTTCGATGCAATATGCGTCCTACCTCGTGGTATGGCGTAGATGCAATGCAAACTCACGCTACTCCAAAGGGAAAACCCGAAATGTAAAGACAATACTGAAGGGGAAATAACAGAAGGGAAATAACCGAAGGGAAATAACCAAAGGGAAATAACCAAAGGGAAATATGTATATATCTTATGTATATGAGCCCTTACTCGGGTCTTGCAAATAAGAGCGAAGGCTCAATGTGGGTGCGTGCTTGAATTGAAAGACTTACACACACGACATGAAATTAAACCCAAATATAAATTGCAGTATGGCCTTGACTAAGGTCTTGGGAGTAAGAGCGAAAGCTCAATGTGTGTGAGAGTGCTTGAATTGAAGTACTACACACACGACATAAATGAAACCCAAATATAACTGCAATAAGGCCTTTACTAAGGTCTTGGGAGTAAGAGTGAAGGCTCAATGTGTGTGAAAGTGCTTGAATTGAAAGACTTACTCACACGACATGAAATGAAACCCAAATAGTATAGGTCGGCCCTTACTTGGGTCTTTCAAATAAGAGCGAAAGCTCAATGTGTGTGAGAGTGCTTGAATTGAAAGACAACGCACCCAACTTAAACAAAACCCTTCGAAAATGAAAGTATATATACACTTATATATTAGGGGCTGATTAGGCCCGTGTGTGTTCAAAATTGTGCACGACTAAGAGAGTGCACGTGTGTGGTTGTGCCAAGCCACGTTATTACAAGCGGGGGGAGACTATGCTCCGTTATTACAACCCCGTATCAAATTGAATTTCAAGCAAGTGTACGACTAAAGACCGAGTTTAGACACTTACGAGTAGCTGGTCCGTAGAGGTCTTGCTTGAGCGTGGCCTTGGCCTTGGGCTGCAAACGGGAGCTCCGCGAAGGTAGGTGATCAAGAGTGCTGGCCGGCTGCAAGTGGGGCGCGAGATAGGCGCCTCGGAGGTGGCCGGCGGCAAGTAGATGGCGCCTCAAGGTAGGGAGTTTAGAGTGGCTGAATAAGTGGGTATTAGGATCACTAGGGGAGTCGGGTACTTAGGGAAACTGGACCTAAAAGGTGAGCTAGTGGGAAGGCCGAATAGGACACCTAGGGGGGTTGGCCGAATGGGAGATGGTGGCTAAGTAGTGGCCAGCAACTTGGGTTATACTAGGTTCGGCTAGGCTTAGGTGGTGGCGGCAAAAGGGCTGAGATGAAGGTAGGATGGGTGGCTAAGAGTGGAGAGGTGGTAGAGAGGGGCTTTGAGGGAGTTTGGGGTACTTACCGAATGGGGAGAGGTGGCGGATGAAGTGGGAAGGTGGCGGGCAGGTGGCTGTCGGCTGGTTCGGTTGGGTGGAGGTGGTGGCGTCCGGCTGAGGGATGGTAGTGATGGAGGGAAGAGGGAAGGTGGCGGTGCAGGTGGTGGCTGGTGGAGCAGGTAGAGCTGTTGGGGAGTGGTCCCGGCTGGGTGAGAGATGGGAGAAGGAGAGGGCCCGGCCGGATGGAAGGGTGGTTTCCACTTGGAGAACCCGCCCACAAGGAGGGGGGTTTAAATAGGGGATGGGTAGGTCGGTTAGGGCTGGGTTGTGGGTAGTGGTTAGGTGGTTTAGGTAGGGTGGTATGTAGATAAGGTGGGCTGGAAAAGGTTGGGCCAGATATTTTAAAACTAGGGGTTTGGGTAAATCGTGGGCTAAGGGTGGTTTAGGGGTTTAGGGCTAGGTTAGGTGGTTGGGTTTTAGGGTGAGGTTTAGTGAGCTAGGTTAGGTGATTAGGCTAGGTTTAAGCTAGGATTAGGGAAATTAATCTAGGTTTAGGGAAGGATTAGGGAAGTGGGTTAGGTGATTAGGTTGAGATTAGGACGGGATTAGGGAATTGGGTTAGGTGATTAGGCTCAGATTAGGGGTGGATTAGGGGTTTGGGTTAGGTTTAGGCATTTTGAGCTAGGTTTAGGTGAAGGAGCTCCCTTAGCATGGCCCATAGACCTTGATCACCCCATGTTGGTGCAGCCCTAGGTTAGGTTTTAGCTAATTACAAGCTTAAACCCACTCAATTAGGCTAACCCACATGATTAACCCAAACTTGACACACAAGTCAAGCTTAATACAACACTCTTGATATTTTTCAACCCCACTCTCTCTCATGCCCAATATCCCACGTGAATCTCAAGTGGGCCCCACCTCCATTTATGAGAAGGTGATGTGGGCCATGGATATGGATATTGGATTGGATCTCTGGATCCAAATCCAAATCCAAGTCCACATATGGGTTTGGATTGGGATCTGGATATATATGGTCCAGATCCAATCCAAACTGAACTCTGACTCCTTCGAGCTGGGTTCGAAACGGACGATTCGTGCGGGGCCTGACAGCATCAGTACTCCGTCTGCGTTGGGTCTTCGCTGTAGACGCGCGAAAAATCCCAGCCTCTTCGCCTCTTTCGTGGCTTGGAGTGGATCTTATCGTGCTTCTAAGGCCTATATATATAAACAGGGCGTGCCAGCTAGCTTACTTAAGCTAGCGAAGATATATTAATACTGACTTCTAAACGTGGCGACTGTGAGCAAGTGAGCTCTTGTCGTCGCAGACCTTCTTGCACCGATGCGCAAGGGTCAGTCTGTACGCTTTTGCAAAAATCGAGTTTTAGGGAGAAGGCCTACGAAACGGTTCGAGGTGTCTATTTCGGGTCTTTAAGATGCGATTGCATGTTTTAGATCACGTGGATTTGCACGTGCCTAAGTCTTTTCTTTTATCCCTTTTTGGGTCGCCTAGTTTGTGTGTTATGAACACTCCACTACATGGGCGAATTCGAGCGGGGGTTGCTTCGATGCAATATGCGCCCTACCTCGTGGTATGGCGTAGATGCAATGCAAACTCACGCTACTCCAAAGGGAAAACCCGAAATGTAAAGACAATACTGAAGGGAAATAGCGGAAGGGAAATAACCGAAGGGAAATAACCGAAGGGAAATAACCGAAGGGAAATAACCGAAGGGAGATATGTATATATCTTATGTATATGAGCCCTTACTCGGGTCTTGCAAATAAGAGCGAAGGCTCAATGTGGGTGCGTGCTTGAATTGAAAGACTTACACACACGACATGAAATTAAACCCAAATATAAATTGCAGTATGGCCTTGACTAAGGTCTTGGGAGTAAGAGCGAAGGCTCAATGTGTGTGAGAGTGCTTGAATTGAAGTACTACACACACAACATAAATGAAACCCAAATATAACTGCAATAAGGCCTTTACTAAGGTCTTGGGAGTAAGAGCGAAGGCTCAATGTGTGTGAAAGTGCTTGAATTGAAAGACTACTCACACGACAAGAAATGAAACCCAAATAGTATAGGTCGGCCCTTACTTGGGTCTTTCAAATAAGAGCGAAAGCTCAATGTGTGTGAGAGTGTTTAAATTGAAAGACTTACTCACACGACATGAAATGAAACCCAAATAGTATAGGTCGGCCCTTACTTGGGTCTTTCAAATAAGAGCGAAAGCTCAATGTGTGTGAGAGTGTTTAAATTGAAAGACTTACTCACACGACATGAAATGAAACCCAAATAGTATAGGTCGGCCCTTACTTGGGTCTTTCAAATAAGAGCGAAAGCTCAATGTGTGTGAGAGTGTTTTAATCGAAAGACAACGCACCCAACTTAAACAAAACCCTTCGGAAATGAAATATATACGTACACTTATATATTAGGGGCTGATTAGGCCCGTGTGTGTTCAAAGTTGTGCACGACTAAGAGAGTGCACGTGTGTGGTTGTGCCAAGCCACGTTATTACAAGCGGGGGGAGACTAGGCTCCGTTATTACAACCCCGTATCAAATTGAATTTCAAGCAAGTGTACGACTAAAGACCGAGTTTAGACACTTACGAGTAGCTGGTCCGTAGAGGTCTTGCTTGAGCGTGGCCTTGGCTTTGGGCTGCAAACGGGAGCTCCGCGAAGGTATGTGCTCAAGGGTGCTGGCCGGCTGCAAATGGGGCGCGGGATGGACGCCTCGAAGGGGACCGGTGGCAAGTGGGCGGCGCCTCCAAGTAGGGAGTTTAGAGTGGCTGAGCAAGTGGGTCTTAGGGTCACTAGGGAAGTTAGGTACTTAGGGAAACTGGCCCTAAAAGGTGAGCTAGTGGGACGGCCAAATAGGACACCTAGGGGGATCGGCCGAATGGGAGATGGTGGCTAAGCAGTGGCCAGCCACTTGGGTTATCCTAGGTTCGGCTAGGCTTAGATGGTGGCAGCAAAGAGGTTGAGCTAAGGGGAAGATGGGTGGCCAAGAGTGGAGAGGTGGTAGAGAGTGGCTTTGAGGGAGTAAAGGGGACTTACCGAGTGGGGAAGAGTGGCGGATGGAGTGGGAGAGTGGCGGGCAGGTAGCTGTCGGCTGGTGGAGTTGGGGGAAGATGGTGGCGTCCGGCTGGGAGGCAGTGGTGGTGGACGGAAGAGGGAAGGTGGCGGAGCAGGTGGCGGCTGGTGGAGGAGCTGGAGCTGCTGGGAAGACGGGTGAGAGATGGGAGAAGGAGAGGGCCCGGCTGGGTGGTGGAGTGGTTCCCCCTTGGAAAACCCGCCCACAATGAGGGGGGTTTAAATAGGGGATGGGTAGGTCGGTTAGGGCTGGGTTGTGGGTAGTGGTTAGGTGGTTTAGGTAGGGTAGTATGTAGATAAGGTGGGCTGGATGGGGTTGGGCCAGATATTTTAAAACTAGGGGTTTGGGAAAATCGTGGGCTAAGGGTGGTTTAGGGGTTTAGGGCTAGGTTAGGTGGTTGGGTTTTAGGGTGAGGTTTAGTGAGCTAGGTTTGGTGGTTTAGGCTAGGTTTAGGCTAGGATTAGGGAAATTAATCTAGGTTTAGGGAAGGATTAGGGAAGTGGGTTAGGTGATTAGGTTGGGATTAGGCCGGGATTAGGGAAGTGGGTTAGGTGATTAGGTTCAGATTAGGGGTGGATTAGGGGTTTAGGCTAGGTTTAGGCATTTTTGGCTAGGTTTAGGTGAAGGAGCTCCCTTAGCATGGCCCATAGACCTTGATCACCCCATGTTGGTGCAGCCCTAGGTTAGGTTTTAGCTAATTACAAGCTTAAACCCACTCAATTAGGCTAACCCACAAGATTAAACCCAAACTTGACACACAAGTCAAGCTTAATACAACACTCTTGATATTTTTCACCCCTCTCTCTCATGCCCAATATCCACGTGAATTCCAAGTGGGCCCCACCTCCATTTATGAGAAGGTGATGTGGGCCATGGATATGGATATTGGATTGGATCTCTGGATCCAAATCCAAATCTAAGTCCACATATGGGTTTGGATTGGAATCTGGATATATATGGTCCAGATCCAATCCAAACTGAACTCTGACTCCTTCGAGCTGGGTTCGAGACGGATGATTTGTGCGGGGCCTGACAGCATCAGTACTCCGTCTGCGTTGGGTCTTCGCCAACATAGTCGTCCGCCTCCGTTTCTGCCTTCCGGAGATGACTTCATATGCTATTTTGATAAGAACAGGGTCTTGGATGTTCGAGATCCTGGGATGTGAATCAGATGCAAGAGTTGTTGTGCCGGGCTTGACAGGTGCTCCGGTTCCGGGCTCTTCTTGGCTCTCCTGGTCCTGTCTCGATCGGGCCAAGCCACTTTGGGGTTTCAAAACATGTTTTAAAAGGGTTTTCAAAAGCTATATTATATGTTTTTGAAAGATAAAGTTTAAAACATATATACAGGGTTTTGTTTGGAAGGCTCCTGGGTTTCCAAACTCAAAAATGGCCCTTTGGGGCTGCTTGTTGTAAACACCCCGAAATCCCACGAATTTCTCAAAATCCATCTGGTTTTATACAAGCAGCCCCAAAGGGCCATTTTGAGTTTGGAAACCCAGGAGCCTTCCAAACAAACCCTGTATATATGTTTTAAACTTTATCTTTCAAAAACATATAATATAGCTTTTGAAAACCCTTTTAAAACATGTTTTGAAACCCCGAAGTGGCTTGGCTCGATCAAGACAGGACCAGGAGAGCCAAGAAGAGCCCAGAACCGGAGCACCTGTCGAGCCCGGCACAGCATCTCTTGCCTCTAATTCACATCCCAGGATCTCGAACGTCCAAGACCCTGTTCTTACCAAAATATCATTTGAAGTCATCTCCGGAAGGCAGAAACGGAGGCGGGCGACCATGTTGGCGAAGACCCAACGCAGACGGAGCACTGATGCTGTCAGGCCCCGCACGAATCGTCCGTCTCGAACCCAGCCCGAAGGAGTCAGAGTTCAGTTTGGATTGGATCTGGACCATATATATCCAGATTCCAATCCAAACCCATATGTGGATTTGGATTTGGATTTGGATCCAGAGATCCAATCCAATATCCATATCCATGGCCCACATCACCTTCTCATAAATGGAGGTGGGGCCCACTTGAAATTCACGTGGGATATTGGGCATGAGAGAGAGTGGGGATGAAAAATATCAAGAGTGTTGTATTAAGCTTGACTTGTGTGTCAAGTTTGGGTTTAATCTTGTGGGTTAGCCTAATTGAGTGGGTTTAAGCTTGTAATTAGCTAAAACCTAACCTAGGGCTGCACCAACATGGGGTGATCAAGGTCTATGGGCCATGCTAAGGGAGCTCCCTCACCTAAACCTAACCCAAAATGCCTAAACCTAGCCTAAACCCCTAATCCCGGCCTAATCTGAACCTAATCACCTAACCCACTTCCCTAATCCCGGCCTAATCCCAACCTAATCACCTAACCCACTCCCCTAATCCTTCCCTAAACCTAGATTAATTTCCCTAATCCTAGCCTAATCCTAGCCTAAACCACCTAACCTAGCTCACTAAACCTCACCCTAAAACCCAACCACCTAACCTAGCCCTAAACCCCTAAACCACCCTTAGCCCACGATTTTCCCAAACCCCTAGTTTTAAAATATCTGGCCCAATCCCATCCAGCCCACTTTATCTACATACTACCCTACCTAAACCACCTAACCACTACCCACAACCCAGCCCTAACCGACCTACCCATCCCCTATTTAAACCCCCCTCATTGTGGGCGGGTTTTCCAAGTGGGAACCACTCCACCACCCAGCCGGGCCCTCTCCTTCTCCCATCTCTCATCCGTCTTCCCAGCAGCTCCAGCTCCTCCACCAGCCGCCACCTGCTCCGCCACCTTCCCTCTCCCACGTCACCATCACTGCCCCCCCAGCTGGACGTCACCACCTTTCCCCCAACTCCACCAGCCGACAGCCACCTGCCCGCCACTCTCCCACTCCATCCGCCACTCCTCCCCATTCGGTAAGTCCCCCTAACTCCCTCAAAGCCACTCTCTACCACCCCTCCACTCTTAGCCACCCATCTTCCCCTTAGCTCAACCTCTTTGCCGCCACCATCTAAGCCTAGCCGAACCTAGGATAACCCAAGTGGCTGGCCACCGCTTAGCCACCATCTCCCATTCGGCCGACCCCCCTAGGTGCCCTATTTGGCCTTCCCACTAACTCACCTTTTAGGGCCAGTTTTCCCTTAGTACCTAACTTCCCTAGTGACCCTAAGACCCACTTAGTCAGCCACTCTAAACTCCCTACTTGGAGGCGCCGCCTACTTACCACCGGCCCCCTTCGAGGCGTCCATCCCGCGCCCATTTGCAGCCGGCCAGCACTCTTGGTCACATACCTTCGCGGAGCTCCCGTTTGCAGCCCAAAGCCAAGGCCACGCTCAAGCAAGACCTCTACGGACCAGCTACTTGTAAGTTTCTAAACTCGGTCTTTAATCATACACTTGCTTGAAATTCAATTTGATACGGGGTTGTAATAACGGAGCATAGTCTCCCCCCGCTTGTAATAACGTGGCTTGGCACAACCACACACGTGCACTCTCTTAGTCGTGCACAATTTCGAACACACACGGGCCTAATCAGCCCCTAATATATAAGTGTACGTATATATTTCATTTCCGAAGGGTTTTGTTTAAGTTGGGTGCGTTGTCTTTCGATTAAACACTCTCACACACATTGAGCTTCCGCTCTTATTTGAAAGACCCAAGTAAGGGCCGACCTATACTATTTGGGTTTCATTTCATGTCGTGTGAGTAAGTCTTTCAATTTAAACACTCTCACACACATTGAGCTTTCGCTCTTATTTGAAAGACCCAAGTAAGGGCCGACCTATACTATTTGGGTTTCATTTCTTGTCGTGTGAGTAAGTCTTTCAATTCAAGCACTTTCACACACATTGAGCCTTCGCTCTTACTCCCAAGACCTTAGTAAAGGCCTTATTGCAGTTATATTTGGGTTTCATTTATGTCGTGTGTGTAGTACTTCAATTCAAGCACTCTCACACACATTGAGCCTTCGCTCTTACTCCCAAGACCTTAGTAAAGGCCTTATTGCAGTTATATTTGGGTTTCATTTATGTCGTGTGTGTAGTACTTCAATTCAAGCACTCTCACACACATTGAGCCTTCGCTCTTACTCCCAAGACCTTAGTCAAGGCCATACTGCAATTTATATTTGGGTTTAATTTCATGTCGTGTGTGTAAGTCTTTCAATTCAAGCACGCACCCACATTGAGCCTTCGCTCTTATTTGCAAGACCCGAGTAAGGGCTCATATACATAAGATATATACATATTTCCCTTCGGTTATTTCCCTTCGGTTATTTCCCTTCGGTTATTTCCCTTCGGTTATTTCCCTTCGGTTATTTCCCTTCGGTTATTTCCCTTCAGTTATTTCCCTTCCGCTATTTCCCTTCAGTATTGTCTTTACATTTCGGGTTTTCCCTTTGGAGTAGCGTGAGTTTGCATTGCATCTACGCCATACCACGAGGTAGGACGCATATTGCATCGAAGCAACCCCCGCTCGAATTCGCCCATGTAGTGGAGTGTTCATAACACACAAACTAGGCGACCCAAAAAGGGATAAAAGAAAAGACTTAGGCACGTGTAAATCCACGTGATCTAAAACATGCAATCGCATCTTAAAGACCCGAAATAGACACCTCGAACCGTTTCGTAGATTTTCTCCCCAAAACTCGATTTTTTGCAAAAGCGTACAGACTGACCCTTGCGCATCGGTGCAAGAAGGTCTGCGACGACAAGAGCTCACTTGCTCACAGTCGCCACGTTTAGAAGTCAGTGTTAAAGTATATCTTCGCTAGCTTAAGTAAGCTAGCTGGCACGCCCTATTTGTATACATAGGCCTTAGACGCACGATAAGATCCACTCCAAGCCACGAAAGAGGCGAAGAGGCGGGGATTTTCGCGCGTCTACACTTGTATAAAACCAGATTTGTTTAAGAAATTCGTGGGATTTCGGGGTGTTTACAGATGCCCCTCTTTGGCCTTGTCCAAATAGATTTGGATAAGGGCAAAGATGACAAACACCCCTTTTAATGTCTCCCTAGATCTAGCCACGAAGAATATGGGATCGTCCCATTTTAACAAAATCTCAATTTTACAAACTCTGGTAGGAGGAGATATCACGCCAAAGGGTTTTACTTATGGAATCTGGTCCTAAAGGGGATCATGTTTATGCAAGTACCATGCGTGGAATGCAGATGATATGGGTGTGGTGCCAAGAGTGGCGACCTCCCAGAGACCAGATGTGGTCGAACTCTAGAGACTTACAAGGTCTATTGCTCCAAGTGAGCAAATCCTATGCTGTTCGATGTTCGGTTTTTTTAAAACTTATTTACAAAAGCTATTTACAAAAGGGACAACTGTCTTGAGTCTCGATCCTAAGGATCTCGAGCTCTTCGTGCTTGCCCTTGTTTGAGTCTTAACACTCGCTTATCTAGCGGAGGTTTTATAAGAAAACAAGCTTCATTTCAAATTCCTACGTCTTACTCGAAACGTCGAATTCTTAAACAAGATGAAATTCAAGTAAGTAAATCCTATTTTTACTTTAGGATTCCTCGAAATGAATCATGCTTTAGCTTGGGATAAGCCAGGGATGGGAAAGAGATACCACGGTCCCTTCTGAAGCGTCCCGTGGTTTAAGGCACAGAAGGCGGAAAACTGCTCTTTTTGAGCTTTTTGGCCTCTTTTTCCTTTTTTCCATAGAGGGTCTCCCTTTGGGAGTATTTTTTCTTTAATCCCTCTTTTTATAAGAGAATCGATTTTTTCTTTTTCAAGTCTGGTTTCTTTCTTTTGGAAAGAGACTTTAAATGGGAAATTCCCTTTTGATTTGGGCCTTTGTTTTCCTTTTGGAAGGAGAAGAGAAGAGGGGAGGACTTATCCCAAGCCTACACTCGATCCATTCCAGATCAGCCTATTTAGAAATAGCACGTACTACTTGCAAGTATCTTGCTATGTTGAACTAGGCCTTTCTTTGTAAGATGAAGGATTTCGAAATGCGACCACGATTTTGAAAACTCCACTCTTTCACAAGTGCGAATTCTCTTACTTGGGGTCACACGAGTTGCTTTTGCACCTTATTCACACGTCTCAGGGCAGCTATCCCTCTCAAATTTTCGAAAAACTGGAATTTAATCCAGATCCTACACATGATACTTCTTTAAGTATTGAATATTGATAGGATCTGCTAAATTCCTACCTTCTACATCGATCAACCAATACGAATTGTTCGTAGTGGTTGCTTGTACAACATAGGGTCCATCCCAGTTGGGGCGCCACTTGCCTAGGGGGTGTGGGCCACGATGGTGGATGGTTCTCAAGACCAGATCTCCCACTTCAAAGTGGCGAGGTCTCATGTGTTTGCTATAATGTCGGGCTATCCTTTGCCGGTATGCACGAGCATGATCCATGGCAAGGAGTCGCCTCTCATCTAGCAAATCTAGTTCGGCCATCCTAGCATGCTGAAGCGTCTCTAGGGGGAGGTCGAGTGCAATGGATGTATGGAATGAATGCAGTTGGGTATGAATGGGAAGAATGGCGTTTGTGCCATAGACCAATTCGAATGGTGTGGCATTCGTGGGAGCCTGGATGGAAGTCCTATAAGCCCATAAGGCTTCATCCAGCTTCTCATGCCACCTCCTACCCTTCTCTAAGGTTTTCTCAATGATACCAATGAGAGTCTTGTTTGTGGCTTCGGCTTGGCCGTTGCCTTGAGGGTAGTAGGGCGAGGAGAAGTGGTGAGTTATGCCATACGTGTTGCACAACTTAACCATCCGCTCGTTCTTGAATGGGGTACCATTATCAGACACAAGGTCTCGTGGAACCCCAAATCGAGCCAAGATATTCCTCCGGATGAAAGCCACCACATGTTGCCCCATTACATTTGTTAGGGAAATGGCTTCCACCCACTTGGAGAAATACTCCGTGGCTGCTAAAATAAAACGATGCCCATTCGAGGCCTTCGGAAATATGGGGCCTACAATGTCAAACGCCCACATGGTAAATGGCCAGGGGCTGACCACGGAATGCAATGCAGATGAAGGGATATGAATGGCGTGCCCATGCACTTGACATGGATGACACTTTCTAACATGATCGTGACAATCCTTTTTCAGGGTGGACCAAAAATAGCCCCCTCTAAGTATTTTCATCGCCATCATGTTGGCATTAACATGACCTCCACATTCTCCATCGTGGAACTCGTGCATCACTATCCTAGCCTCCTCTAGGTCGATACACCTAAGCAGAATGCCGGTAAAACTCTTTTTGTATAAGACCCCGCCCAGAATGGTGTATCGGGTCGAAATCTTACGAATGAATGCCCTATCTTTGGATGTGGCATCCTCGGTGAATCCCCCATTTTCTAAAAATTGTTTTATGTCATAGAACCAGGGTTTTTCAATAGACTCTGGGTTGTTTTGGCAAATATCCAAGTCGTGTGTGGATGGATGGGGCGCATGCCATATTTCCAAAGATCTAGTCCCTGAAATGGGATCGACCTTCAGGGCTGAACCCAAGGAAGAGAGGGCATCGGCGATGCCATTGTCCTCTCTTCCCACGTGTGTGAGCTTACACGACTGGAAGGAGTGGACCAATCGAGTGGCCAACTCGTGATATGGAAGTAGTTTCTCATTACGTACTTGCCAAATTTTTAACACCTGGTTTATGACAAGGAGCGAATCTCCAAAGACCTCGATGCATGATGCCCCTAGAGTTTTCGAAATCCTTAAGCCTTGTATGAGTGCTTCATACTCAGCTACGTTGTTGGAACATTCGAAATCTAAGCGGACTGCTATGGGAATCTCGCCCTTTTCAGGGGAGATTAGGATGATCCCGGCACCAGCCCCTCGTTGGTTTCGTGCCCCGTCGAAGTGCATCTTCCACACTTGGTTTTCGAAAGAATTTGCCAAAATGTGGTTTTGAAAATGGTTTTGCAATATGCCTTCATCAGGCATTTCGACAAGAGTGGGATATGCGTCCTCCAAGGGGAAGTCAGCCACGTAATCTGCTAGGGCTTGCCCCTTAACGGAGATCTGGTGATGGTATTTCAGATCATACTCCATTAGAAGGAGTTGCCATTTGCCCAATCTACCCGTGAGAATGGGTTTTTCGAACAAGTGCTTGATTGGATCAAGCTTGGACACTATCCAGATCTCATGATCTAGGAAGTAGTGTCTGAATTTCTGGCAGGCCCAGACTAGGGCCAAGCACGTCTTCTCCATGGCTTGATAATTTCGTTCATAAGCCAAGAGAGTTTTCGAAATATAGTAGATGGCATACTCCTTATGGGTGTCATCCTCGTATTGAGCCAACAGGGCTCCTAAAGCGTTTACATGCACGGAGATGTATAATAAAAGCGGTTTTCCTTGTTTTGGAGGATTCAAAACGGGGGATTAACCAAGTATGCTTTTAGTCTCTCGAAGGACTTTTGGCATTCGTCATCCCATAAGAATTTCGTGCCCTTCCTCAACAGTTTGTTGAAGGGTTCGCATCTAGTTGCCAGATTCGATATGAATCGGCGCACAGATTGCAATCGACCCTGGAGGCTACGGACTTGGGTGAGATTGGAGGGTGGAGCCATGTCTATGATGGCTCGACACTTAGAGGGGTCAACTTCTATTCCCCTTTGGCTCACCATAAAGCCTAGAAGCTTTCCTGATTCTACCCCGAACACACATTTCTGAGGGTTTAGCTTTACTTTGTAAAGCCTAAGCCTTTCGAAAATTTTTTGTAAACATTCGATATGGGTGCATCGGGTTTTGGATTTCGCCAAGAGATCATCTACATACACTTCTACAAGCTCGTGAATTTGATCATGGAAGATCGTGTTCATGGCTCGTTGGTATGTTGCGCCGGCATTTTTCAAACCAAAGGGCATGACTGTATAGCAGTACGTGCCCCATGGGGTTGTGAAGGCGGTCTTACCCTGATCTCGTGGGCTTAGTTTGATTTGATTATAGCCTGAATAGCCATCCATAAATGAAAACATTTCATGATTTGCAGTACTATCGACTATCAAATCTATGTTTGGTAAAGGATAATTATCCTTTGGAGTGGCTTTATTCAGGTTTCTGAAATCGATGCATATTCGAATTTTCCCATTGGTTTTTCGAACTACAACGATATTTGACAACCAATCAGAATACGCAATGGGTTTTATAAATCCGGCTTTTAGAAGATCTTCTAAACCCTCTTTGACTTGCGTGTGTACATTCGGGTGTATTTTCCTAAGCTTCTGCTTTATTGGTTTTACACCTATATCTAAGGGAAGACGATGCTCGACTATGCTGGGATCTATGCCCGGCATGTCTTCATACGTCCATGCAAACACATCTAAATAGGTTCGTAGAAATGCAATGAATGCTAACTTTTCAGTTTCATGCAAGCATGCGCCTATTTTGATGGTTTTGGGATTGGAATCATCCCCTAGGTTCACCTCTACGAAATCTCCTCCTACTGATTGGGAAGGTCTTTCAAAATCGAGAATTCTATGAAATTCTGGGAGCTCAGAAGTGGGATCTTCCTCAAGGAGATCCACTTCTGGGCTTTGATCATTCTCGTGGGCTTTAGACCCGAGGGAACTTGATGCGTGGTTTTCAAAATAACCTGGTTTTGTACTTGGATTTTCAAGTGATTTCGAAATTTTTGGTCTGGCTATGCAGACAACGTTTCTTTCGAAATCCTTTTCTTTCGCCAAAGTCATACCAGGAGCAGCTATGTACAAAATCTTTTTGGTATTTTCCAAATTTTCGATTTTTTTGGGTTTTTGTAAAACAAGAACTTTGGGAACTATACAAAGCACATTTTTTTCGAGTTTTTGTTTTTCCATTGTTTTTGGTTTTTCTTGTTTTTCGATTTTTTTGATTTTAAGTTTTCAAATGTTTTTGGTATTTTTAGAAAAAGGGATCTTCCGTCATACCTACAAAGGGAAAACACTATGGGTTAGACTCGGAATAGGAGATCTAAACCATAGGTTTCTTCTAAGACAGGCTCCGGGGCACCCTTGACCCAGGTGGTCACAGGGGGTGGTTCCGGCGGTATTTGGGGAGTATAGCCGATCCCATATCGGCTTGGGTTGGCCCTAGGCAGGATGGGCTCTAGGAGACCCTGGTTTTCTGCCCCCAGACTTTTGTAGGGCGTGTAGCCCATGTTCAATAACATGTTCCATGACCTTTGGTTTTTTGAAAAGATGGGATACAAGTCGTGGTCCTGGAACATGCTATCGTCCATATTAGGCTCGTAGGGCCTTTTGTCCAGGGGTTTTGGAAATAGGGAACGCTTGGGTTTTCCTAGGAGGATTAGAGTTGGGAGGGGGCCTGCTTTGGGCGGCCCCTTCACACATACAACCTTCCTAGGTTTGTTCAACACGAGCCGAGGTGGCTCAACCATAATTTGCCCCAGGTTAGCCTCGTGGGCCTGGGAGCTCGATAAACAAGGGGAGTTTATGATCCCCTGAAGCTGTGGGTGACTCTCACCTAGGATCACTACGACTTGGTCCCTAAAAGGGATCTTGACACATTTGTGGAAGGTGGATGGCACAGCGTTCAAACTGTGTATCCAGGGTCTTCCCAGCAACAGGTTATAATGGGGGTGGATGTCCAAGACATGGAACACCCCCGTGTGTTCGATCCCTCCCGTTTCCATTGGGAGTTAGATGGATCCTAAAGGCCTAGACGCATTCCCATCGTATCCAGTGATAACGATGGGGCTTGGGTTCACTGAAGTCAAGGTGACTCCAATTTTATACGCCACGTGAAGTGGAAGGATGTTGAGCCCTCCTCCACCATCGACTAGGCACCTGTCCAGAGAGTGGTTGTTTAGAACCACCTCGATATGCAGGGCCTGGTTATGGGTTTCGTAGGGTCTATCTACATCATCTTCCGAAAAGGTGATGGGCGATTTTGCTCCTAACAAAGCCACTTGGGCAGACAAGGACTCCGGACTTATGTTCGAATCAACCTTGGCCCTTTCTAGAATTTTCTCTAAGACAAGTCTATGCCTAGGCGATGTTTTGATAAGCTCTAGGATAGACATGTGAATAGGAATCTTTGAAAGGTGGTTTTCGAAATCATAAGGATTTAGGATGATTTTGTCCTTATCTGCTTTTGGCAGACCACTAGGGATACATGCTTTTGAGGGGCCAGGCACACTGACCACCTTTTGAGCACCTTGAAGGTGCGGGGGTTGGTAGATCCTCCCGGATCTAGTGACTTCCCCCACGACCAGCCTAGGGTTCGCGCTAAACTTGGCTCTAAGGATGAGCTGAGGAGAACCTTGGATTTTCAAAACTGGTTTTGTCGGGGTTTCCACTTTTGGTGGTCCCCGGATGACGACTTGGGCGGGCCTCTTGTATAGTACAAGGATGGGTGCACAAGCAGGTCGACCAGGTTCGGGCTTTCGCGCTAGTTCCTTGGAAATGGTGAGGGTACATACCTCCTTTCCTTTCCCACTGCCACTGGCGTGTTTGGGAAAGGGTTCCTTGAAGATAGCTTGAGGTGGCTCAGATTCCGCAGTGACCTGGAGCCGGCCCTCCGCTATCAAGTTCTCAATTTTATTTAGAAGAGAGAAGCACCGTTTGGTATCATGGCCTTTGAGCCGATGATACTTGCAAAATCGGTTTAAATACCCCCCTTTGGACGTGACTCCTTCGGGGATTTCAGGGAGTTCGATCATGCCCTGGGCAAGTAAGAGGTCTAGGACCTCCGACACAGGTTGTCCCAGCGGAGTGTACTCCCGTTTTTCAATTGGTTTTGAAAAATTGCGTTCTCTTTTATTTTCTATTTTTTCAAAATTTTTAGAAGTGCCCGCCATGCCTGGATCCACCCGGACATTGGCGATTTTATGGGGTTTTGCCCCTTTGTCCGTCGTGGGCAGCCCATATGCGATGGGCTTTTCCACACGTGTTTTGGGAACGGCACTTCCTTTCCATAAGTGGTCGTATGTCCCTTTTCGCAAGTTGGTTTCGAAAAGGGAGGCCTTTTTGATCAACTTATGGAAAGTTGAAATCTCATGGAGCGAGAGAAGGGTTTTTAACTCGCTTTTGAAATTATCCAGGATGAGCATCACTGCGCATCCTTCGGATATAGGCTCTCGCACTTGGCCTAAAAGAGACCTCCATCTTATAATGAAGGCATGCACGTCTTCGTTCATGCCTTGCTTTGTATCCCTTAAGGTATTCAAGGTTGGCGTGACTTCCACGTTGTGTGCAAATCTTTGCATGAAGCAGTTCGCTAACTCTTCAAAAGTAGCGAACTGGCTTAAGTCGTAGGAAGCTAGCCATTTGGCAGCTGTGCCTTTAAGGGATAGGGGGAACCAATACACCCATTTCATCGAGTCCTTTTTCTTCTTATGGGCTCGACGTGAGAAAAGCTGCAAGTGAGACCTAGGGTCTCCCATGCCATCATACCGATGGAAGTTCGGTATTTCATCGTCACTGTCTGTTTCGTAATCCATAGGAAGGAAATCAGACAGGGCGTAGCTTCTTTTCTCTTTATTTTGCCCTTTCAGCAGCTGCTGTAGGGCTTTACGGCCCTTTTGTGTGAAGGACTCGTGGTATTGGTTGCCTTCCATTACGGAGGCCTCTTTTTGCTTGCGAGGTTTTTCAATTTTCTTTTTAGGCCTTTGTTCACCGTTTGATGAACACGAATCGCCTACTTCAGCCTCTTGGCTGAGAGCATCGATTTTGGCCTCAAATTCCCTTCTCAAGTCCTCGATTTCATCTAGTTTTATTTTGTTTTTGAAAATCCTCCTAGAGTGAGAACTTGATGCGCATGAGCCTTGGCTCGATACTTCACTTGGATTGGATTTTGACATGCTTTTCAAGCTTTTTCAAAATTTCCTAAGTAAAAGCAAAGAAAATAAGTTAAAACGACACCTTTATAAAATTTTTGCAAGACTTCTACAAGTAAACTCGACTTTTTGAAAAGGCTCACGTCCCACCGGGCGTGCCAATCTCTGTAGACGCGCAAAAAATCCCAGCCTCTTCGCCTCTTTCGTGGCTTGGAGTGGATCTTATCGTGCGTCTAAGGCCTATATATATAAACAGGGCGTGCCAGCTAGCTTACTTAAGCTAGCGAAGATATATTAATACTGACTTCTAAACGTGGCGACTGTGAGCAAGTGAGCTCTTGTCGTCGCAGACCTTCTTGCACCGATGCGCAAGGGTCAGTCTGTACGCTTTTGCAAAAATCGAGTTTTAGGGAGAAAGCCTACGAAATGGTTCGAGGTGTCTATTTCGGGTCTTTAAGATGCGATTGCATGTTTTAGATCACGTGGATTTGCACGTGCCTAAGTCTTTTCTTTTATCCCTTTTTGGGTCGCCTAGTTTGTGTGTTATGAACACTCCACTACATGGGCGAATTCGAGCGGGGGTTGCTTCGATGCAATATGCGCCCTACCTCGTGGTATGGCGTAGATGCAATGCAAACTCACGCTACTCCAAAGGGAAAACCCGAAATGTAAAGACAATACTGAAGGGAAATAGCGGAAGGGAAATAACCGAAGGGAAATAACCGAAGGGAGATATGTATATATCTTATGTATATGAGCCCTTACTCGGGTCTTGCAAATAAGAGCGAAGGCTCAATGTGGGTGCGTGCTTGAATTGAAAGACTTACACACACGACATGAAATTAAACCCAAATATAAATTGCAGTATGGCCTTGACTAAGGTCTTGGGAGTAAGAGCGAAGGCTCAATGTGTGTGAGAGTGCTTGAATTGAAGTACTACACACACAACATAAATGAAACCCAAATATAACTGCAATAAGGCCTTTACTAAGGTCTTGGGAGTAAGAGCGAAGGCTCAATGTGTGTGAAAGTGCTTGAATTGAAAGACTACTCACACGACAAGAAATGAAACCCAAATAGTATAGGTCGGCCCTTACTTGGGTCTTTCAAATAAGAGCGAAAGCTCAATGTGTGTGAGAGTGTTTAAATTGAAAGACTTACTCACACGACATGAAATGAAACCCAAATAGTATAGGTCGGCCCTTACTTGGGTCTTTCAAATAAGAGCGAAAGCTCAATGTGTGTGAGAGTGTTTAAATTGAAAGACTTACTCACACGACATGAAATGAAACCCAAATAGTATAGGTCGGCCCTTACTTGGGTCTCTCAAATAAGAGCGAAAGCTCAATGTGTGTGAGAGTGTTTTAATCGAAAGACAACGCACCCAACTTAAACAAAACCCTTCGGAAATGAAATATATACGTACACTTATATATTAGGGGCTGATTAGGCCCGTGTGTGTTCAAAGTTGTGCACGACTAAGAGAGTGCACGTGTGTGGTTGTGCCAAGCCACGTTATTACAAGCGGGGGGAGACTAGGCTCCGTTATTACAACCCCGTATCAAATTGAATTTCAAGCAAGTGTACGACTAAAGACCGAGTTTAGACACTTACGAGTAGCTGGTCCGTAGAGGTCTTGCTTGAGCGTGGCCTTGGCTTTGGGCTGCAAACGGGAGCTCCGCGAAGGTATGTGCTCAAGGGTGCTGGCCGGCTGCAAATGGGGCGCGGGATGGACGCCTCGAAGGGGACCGGTGGCAAGTGGGCGGCGCCTCCAAGTAGGGAGTTTAGAGTGGCTGAGCAAGTGGGTCTTAGGGTCACTAGGGAAGTTAGGTACTTAGGGAAACTGGCCCTAAAAGGTGAGCTAGTGGGACGGCCAAATAGGACACCTAGGGGGGATCGGCCGAATGGGAGATGGTGGCTAAGCAGTGGCCAGCCACTTGGGTTATCCTAGGTTCGGCTAGGCTTAGATGGTGGCAGCAAAGAGGTTGAGCTAAGGGGAAGATGGGTGGCCAAGAGTGGAGGGGTGGTAGAGAGTGGCTTTGAGGGAGTAAAGGGGACTTACCGAGTGGGGAAGAGTGGCGGATGGAGTGGGAGAGTGGCGGGCAGGTAGCTGTCGGCTGGTGGAGTTGGGGGAAGATGGTGGCGTCCGGCTGGGAGTCAGTGGTGGTGGACGGAAGAGGGAAGGTGGCGGAGCAGGTGGCGGCTGGTGGAGGAGCTGGAGCTGCTGGGAAGACGGGTGAGAGATGGGAGAAGGAGAGGGCCCGGCTGGGTGGTGGAGTGGTTCCCCCTTGGAAAACCCGCCCACAATGAGGGGGGTTTAAATAGGGGATGGGTAGGTCGGTTAGGGCTGGGTTGTGGGTAGTGGTTAGGTGGTTTAGGTAGGGTAGTATGTAGATAAGGTGGGCTGGATGGGGTTGGGCCAGATATTTTAAAACTAGGGGTTTGGGAAAATCGTGGGCTAAGGGTGGTTTAGGGGTTTAGGGCTAGGTTAGGTGGTTGGGTTTTAGGGTGAGGTTTAGTGAGCTAGGTTAGGTGGTTTAGGCTAGGTTTAGGCTAGGATTAGGGAAATTAATCTAGGTTTAGGGAAGGATTAGGGAAGTGGGTTAGGTGATTAGGTTGGGATTAGGCCGGGATTAGGGAAGTGGGTTAGGTGATTAGGTTCAGATTAGGGGTGGATTAGGGGTTTAGGCTAGGTTTAGGCATTTTTGGCTAGGTTTAGGTGAAGGAGCTCCCTTAGCATGGCCCACAGACCTTGATCACCCCATGTTGGTGCAGCCCTAGGTTAGGTTTTAGCTAATTACAAGCTTAAACCCACTCAATTAGGCTAACCCACAAGATTAAACCCAAACTTGACACACAAGTCAAGCTTAATACAACACTCTTGATATTTTTCACCCCCACTCTCTCTCATGCCCAATATCCCACGTGAATTCCAAGTGGGCCCCACCTCCATTTATGAGAAGGTGATGTGGGCCATGGATATGGATATTGGATTGGATCTCTGGATCCAAATCCAAATCTAAGTCCACATATGGGTTTGGATTGGAATCTGGATATATATGGTCCAGATCCAATCCAAACTGAACTCTGACTCCTTCGAGCTGGGTTCGAGACGGATGATTTGTGCGGGGCCTGACAGCATCAGTACTCCGTCTGCGTTGGGTCTTCGCCAACATAGTCGTCCGCCTCCGTTTCTGCCTTCCGGAGATGACTTCAAATGCTATTTTGATAAGAACAGGGTCTTGGACGTTCGAGATCCTGGGATGTGAATCAGATGCAAGAGTTGCTGTGCCGGGCTTGACAGGTGCTCCGGTTCCGGGCTCTTCTTGGCTCTCCTGGTCCTGTCTCGATCGGGCCAAGCCACTTTGGGGTTTCAAAACATGTTTTAAAAGGGTTTTCAAAAGCTATATTATATGTTTTTGAAAGATAAAGTTTAAAACATATATACAGGGTTTTGTTTGGAAGGCTCCTGGGTTTCCAAACTCAAAAATGGCCCTTTGGGGCTGCTTGTATAAAACCAGATTTGTTTAAGAAATTCGTGGGATTTCGGGGTGTTTACATTCGCCAACATAGTCGTCCGCCTCCGTTTCTGCCTTCCAGAGATGACTTCAAATGCTATTTTGATAAGAACAGGGTCTTGGACGTTCGAGATCCTGGGATGTGAATCAGATACAAGAGTTGCTGCGCCGGGCTCGACAGGTGCTCCGGTTCCGGGCTCTTCTTGGCTCTCCTGGTCCTGTCTTGATCGGGCCAAGCCACTTCGGGGTTTCAAAACGTGTTTTAAAAGGGTTTTCAAAAGCCATATTATATGTTTTAGAAAGATAAAGTTTAAAACATATGTACAGGGTTGTTTGGAAGGCTCCTGGGTTTCCAAACTCAAAATGGCCCTTTGGGGGCTGCTTGTATAAAACCAGATTCGTTTGAGAAATTCGTGGGATTTCGGGGTGTTTACACTATTTAGGCGTGAGATGTGTGCATCAAGTGCCTAAGTCTTGGCAATTTTGCACAGGTGGTTCGAGGTCGCTTTGATGCAAGTATGTGCCCTATCTCGTGGTACGGTGGATATGCAACGCAAACTCACACAACTAAACCTTAAAACCCGAAATTGAAAGACATAACCGAAGGGAAATTGCGGAAGGGAAATATAGCTATATCTTAAGAGCGGAAAGGCTCAATTGTGGGCGTGTGTGTTGTGTATAAATTGAAAGACAACTCACATGACTTGAATGCAAAACCTCGCTCGACTTAAATGTAAAGTGCGGAAGGGAAATACTTATATATATATGGGCCCGAAGGTCCCCAACATGTGCGTGGGTGTTGTGTGTAAATGTAAGGATAACACACGCAGCTGAAATGTAAAACCCAGCCGAAAGGGAGATACAACTATATATATATGGGCTTGAAGGTCGCCAACGTGTGCATGTGTGTTGTATATATATTGAAATGTAACTCACATGACTGAAAATTAACAACCCAGAATTGAAAGACGTATGCAATTGAACCGAAAAAACTCACGCAGCTAAAAATATATAGATATAGCTATATCTTAGTGGCTGACGAGGCCAAAATGGTGCGTGAGGTGCTTGAGCAAGTGCTCGAGTGTCTTTGGGTGCGATTGTGTAATGGAAATGACAAACTCACACGACCTAATGTAACAACCCAGCTGAATGTAAATACATATATATGATAAGAGCGAAGGCTCAATGCACGCGTGGATGAAGTGTGTAAATTGAAGACAACTCACGCAACTCTTACTAGAGTCTTTGGAGTAAGAGCGAAGGCTCAATCGTGCATGTGTGTGCTTGATGTACGAGATTAAGAGCTAAAGCTCAAGTGCTCGTGTGTGCTTCGTGTATCAAGCATTTATTACATCCCGGGGGAAGACAAGGCTCCATTAATACAACCCCGTATCCAAATTGAATAGAATGTAGAAGGAGATATGTAAATACCGAATTTGAAACACTTACAAGTGAATCGGATGTGTGTCCACTCCAATCTACACGGGCTTGTGCTAGCTTTATAACCACGGACGGGTCTCCTTTGAAACTTGGGACGTGAAGTGGCTGGCCGGAGCCTTTGAGCTTGGTGGGGTTTTAGGCGCGAGAGGTAGGGCTCACGGCAAGAGTGGGTGCGGGTCTTAGTGGGGGTTTTGTGGGGTTACAGCTAAGGCAAGGGTGCTGCGGGTTCTAAAGGTCACGGCTGTTGGTGGGGGTTATGGCAAGGAGTCGGGGTGTGTGGGAGCGTATGGCGTGGGGTGTTAGGTGGGGGTTATGGCAAGTAGGTCAGGCGGTGGGATGGAAGGCTAGGAGGTGGCGTGGTAGGGTGGCAGGTAGTGGTTGAAGTCGGCAAAGTTCGTGGGGTGAAGGTCGGCTAAGTTCCGGGGGTAGCAGGGTGGACGCCAGGCGCTAGGCGCCAGGCGCCAGGCGCCAGGCGCCAGGCAGGTGGTACGGTGACAGGCGCTGGGCGCAAAGGAGGCGCGCGGTGCAGGGGGTGCGCAGCGTAAGGGGGGCACGTGTCGCGGGAGTGGGGCGCCTGCAGGGTGTGCGGAGTGGGAGCGGTGGTTCGAGTAGGGCTAGGGGTGGTGTTTTGGGTGGCGGAATTTGAGTCGGTTAGGGTATTAGGCTAGGCTAAGTGTAGGTTTAGGGTGGTTTAGAGGGGTTTAGAAGAAGGGTTTAGGGGGTAAGTTGGGCTTACCTTAGGGTGCGGTCTTGGGTGTGCTCAAGCTCCACATTAGCCACTCCACGCCTTCTTGTTCAAGCAAATCCAGCCCTAAATCAAGGTGGTACAGCTCACACTAATCCCCCTTTAGGCCCACAATTAACCCACTAAACAAAATTAAGAAAGCACTAAGCACTCACCTTAATACCCTCTCTCTCCTCTAAGCTCCTCCAAGTTGGATTTCACGTGAACTTCTTGGAGACCCCCTCACTCCTATTTATAGGCAAGTGAAGTGGGTCTTGGGTTTGGATCGTGGAATCCATGTCCGATCCAAACACTATTTGGATCTGGATCTTGGATATTTTAAGATCCGTATCTGATCCAAATCCAACATTTTTATGGATATGGATTTGGATATTTTAGTCCAAATTCGATCCAATCCAAACACTATTTGGATCCAATCTAAATCCAAACACTATTTGGATCAACCCAAATCCAAACACTATTTGGATATGGATCTGGATATTTATGCTCCAGATCCAATCCAAATTTTCTCTGGATGGTCCTTCTTGGCTTTTTGAGGCAGACAATCTGCGCAAGCCCTGGCTTCATCAGCGCTCCGTTTGGTGTTGGGTTTCCCCAATCTTTGTCGTCTGGACTCCTTTTCGCCTTTTCAGACTCTGTTTCTTCTCATTTCTCACTTTTTCGTTTTAGATTCTTGATGCTTGGGTGAGGATGCTTGATTTGGCTTCTAGGTGCTTCTTGGCTTGTAATATGCCTTGTGCTTGGGCCTTCCTTTTGCCTTTTGAACCTAGCTTTTATCAGGCCAAGATGCTCTTTTGGGCTCTAGAAACTGCTTCTAAGCCTGCTTCTAGAATTGGCCTTTATGAGCCACTTGTTGGGCTGCTTCTCGATCAGGTGTCGTCTTTGCATGCTTCACCTGTTCGTCTTTGGCTTCTTGGAAAATGGGGTTTAGCCCAGGTGTGAAAAGTTCCTATTTGGACACGGGGTTTCAAAACACTATTTACAGGGTCTTGGGAAGGCTCCTGGGTTTTCAGAACTCAAAGTGCCTTTTTGGAGTTGATTTTGTAAACCAAGTATGTTTTATGAAAATCGTGAAATTTTGGGGTGTTTAGAAGCTTTAGCTCTTATATCGTACATAATGCACACAAGTGCACTTGAGCCTTAGCTCTTATCTCGTACACCAAGCACCCACGTACACCATTGAGCCTTCGCTCTTACTCCAAAGACTCTAGTAAGAGCTGCGTGAGTTGTCTTTAAATTTACACACTACACCCACACGTGCATTGAGCTTTCGCTCTTATCATATATATGTATTTCCATTCAGTTGGGTTGTTACTTTAAGTCATGTGAGTTGTTATTTAAAATTCCACACTCGCATCCAAAGACACCCGAGCTCTTGCTCAAGCACTCATGCACCTTTTGGCCTCGGTAGCCACTAAGATATAGCCATATCTATATATTTTCAGCTGCGTGAGTTTTCCCGGTTCAGTTGTGTACGTCTTTCAATTCTGGGTTGTTAATTTTCAGTCGTGTGAGTTATCTTTCCATTTACACACAAACACACACGCACATGTTGGCGACCTTCGGGCCCATATATATATATACGTATTTCCCTTCCGCACTTTACATTTAAGTCGAGCAGGGTTTTACATTCCAAGTCGTGTGACACTTTACATTTATACACAACACACACGCACACATTGAGCCTTTCCGCTCTTATATCTATATCTCCCTTTCGCAATTTCCCTTTAGTCTTTCAATTTCGGGTTTTAAGGTTCAGTTGTGAGAGTTGCATTGCATATCCGCCATACTCATGATAGTGCGCATACTTGCATCAAACAAACCCCACACAACCTGTGCAAACATGCCAAGACTTAGGCACTTGATGCATACACCTCACGCCTAAGTAGATAAAACTCAAAGACATAGATACGTGCAACTCACGTAAATAAAATCTGCAATTAGACAAACAAAATCGATCAAATACTTTCGTACCTTTTCAAAAAGGTCATACTTGTTTAAAATCGAGATTTCTAAGCATACAAACTAACTCTTGAGCATCGGCTTAAGAAGGTTTGCGACGAAAAGAGCCCACTTGTTCACAGTCACCCCCTAAGTCAGATATTTCAAAACTTACTTCCCTAGTTTGAGTAAGCTAGCTGGCATACCCTTTTTTTTTAAAGCGACTTAGACACGAAAGAGGTTCACTTTAGGCCTAAAAACCCGGAGTAAAAATTTTCGCGTGTCTACAGATTTTGGCACGCCCGGTGGGATGTGGATCTTAAAAAAAATCGATACAAACAAGCAGACCTCTTGAAAAATTTTCAAGAAAGTATTTTAACACTTTGTCTTGTGCATTTCATAGTTGGGTTTTAGAAAGCATCGGAGTCATGTCGAGTTCAGACTCCAATGAAGTGTCCAGCCATGTCTCGCGTAAAGTTCTCACTCTAGGAGATTTTTGAAAAATCGAAACAAAAGAGAGGAAATCAAGTATTTCAGAAGGGATTTTGAGGCCAAGAATGCTACCCTTAGCCAAGAGGCTGAAGCAGCTGATTCGTGTTCATCACATGGTGAATCAATAAAGGCCAAAAAGAAGTTTGAAAAAATTCGAAAACCCAAGGAGACCTCCGCCATGGAGAGAAACCAATACCACGAGTCCTTCACTCACAAGGACCGTAAAGCCCTACAACAGTTGCTAAAAGGGCAAAACAAAGAGAAAAGAAACTACGCCTTATCTAATTTTCTTCCTTTAGATTATGAAATAGACAGTGACAATGAAATACCGAATTTCCATCGGTATGATGGTACGAGAGATCCTAGATCTCACTTGCATCTTTTCTCTCGTCGAGCCCACAAGAAAAAGAAGGACTCGATGAAATGGGTGTATTGGTTTCCTCTTTCCCTCAAAGGCACGTCTTCAAAATGGCTGGCTTCCTATGATCTAAGTCAGTTCGCAATCTTTGAAGAGCTGGAGAACTGCTTTATGCAAAGATTCTCGCATAACGTAGAAGTCACGCCCACTTTAAATACTTTGAGGGATACTAAACAAGGATCGAACGAAGATGTGCATGCATTTATCGTTCGATGGAGGTCCCTCCTTGGGCAAGTAAGAGAACCAATATCCGAAGGGTGCGCAGTAATACTCATCCTAGATAATTTCAAAAGTGAGTTAAAAACCCTTCTCTCCTTTCCACAAGTTGATTAAAAAGGTATCCCTTTTTGAAACAAATTTGAAAAAAGGTGTCTACGATCACTTGTGGAAAGGGAGTGTTGTTTCGAAAACTCGCTTGAAAAAACCCAAAACTTACGGGTTACCCACCATGGACAAAGGGGCCAAGCCCCACAAAGTTGCAAACGTCCGAGTGGATCCAAGCCCGACGAGCACTTCGAAAAATTTTGAGAGTTTTGAAAATAAAAAAGACAAAAAAATGCAAAAACCTTTTGAAAAACGGGAGTATACTCCACTAGGGCAACCTGTGTCGGAGGTCCTAGACCTCCTACTTGCCCAAGGAATGATCGAACTCCCTGAGATTCCTGAGAGAACTACTTCCAAAGGGAGATTTTTAAATCAATTTTGCAAGTATCATCGGCTCAAAGGCCATGACACAAAGCAATGTTTTTCCCTACTCAACAAGATTGAGAACTTGATCGAGTAGGGCTGACTCCAGGTCACTGAGGAACCAGAGCCTGCCCAAGTGATTTTTAAAGAACCCTTCCCCAACCATGCAAGTACCAGTGGGAAGGGCAAAGAGGTATGTGCTTTAATGATTTCAAAGAGTCTAGCGCATGCTTATCATTATGGGGTTTCTACTTGTGCACCATCTCTAATCCTTCATAGGAAAATTGCCTAAGTAGTAATCCGGGGAGTGCCTAAAGGCCCACCCCCGGTTAAACCTGTTTTACAAATCCAAGGTGCTTCAAAGCACACGAATAGAGCCATCATAGGCACGAGCCCTAGGTTGATCGTCGGGGAGGTGACTAGGTCCGGAAGGATCTATCAACCCCCGCATCTATAAAGTGCTAAAAAAGTGGTTAGTGTTCCTGGCCCTTCAAAAGCATGTATTCCTAGGGTCTCGCCAGAAACGGACAAAGGCAAAGTTGTTTTAACCTTGTATGATTTTGAAAATCATCTTTCAAAGATTCTAATTAACATATCCATCCTAGAGCTGATACAAACCTCACCTAGGCATAGACTTGTTTTTGAGAAAATTCTAGAAAGAGCCAAGGTTAGCTCAAACATAGCCCCGGAGTCCTTGTCAACCCAAGTGGCGTCTATAGGTGCAAAAATGCCCATCGTGTTCTCGGAAGAGGATATCGAAAGACCATATGAATCCCACAACCAGGCCCTGCATATCGAGGTGGTATTGAATCACCATTCTCTGGATAGGTGCCTAGTTGATGGGGGAGGAGGTCTCAACATCCTTTCGCTCCATGTGGCGTATCAAATTGGAGTCGCCTTGACCTCTATAAACCCAAGCCCCATCGTAATCACTGGATACGATGAGAATGCATCTAGACCCTTAGGATCTATAGAATTACCCATGAAAACGGGAGGGATAGCTCATATGGGGGTGTTCCATGTCTTGGACATCCACCCCCACTATAATCTATTGCTGGGAAGGCCCTAGATACACAGCCTGTGAGCTGTGCCATCCACCTTCCATAGATGCGTCAAAATCCCTTTTGAAGACCAAGTCGTGGTAATTCTAGGTGAGAGTCACCCTCAGCTTCAGGGAATATAGAATTTCCCACGCTTGTCAAGCTCTCAAGCCCACGAGGCGAACCTGGGGCAAGTATTGGTCGAGCCACCCAAGCTCGTCCTTCAAAACCCTAGGAAAGTGTTGTGTATCAAGGGACAGCCCAAGGCTAGCCCACTCAAAACCATCACGATCCTAGGAAAGACCAAGTGTCCCCTAGACAAAAAGCCATATGAGCATAACATGGACGATAGCAAGTTCCAGAATCATGACTTATACCAAAACTTTTCAAAAAACAAAAAATCATGGAACATGCTATTGAATATGGGATATATGCCATACAAAAGTTTTAGGACACAAAACTAGGGTCTCCTAGAGCCCATAGTGCCAAAGGCAAACCCAAGTCAATATGGGATCGGTATACTCCCAAAATACCACCAGAACTACCACCTGTGACCACCTGAGTCAAGGGTACCCTGGAGCCTAGCGAAACAAAAACCTACGATTTAGACCTCTTGTTTAGAGTCTAACTTGTGGCGTTTTCCTTTATAGGTACGATGGAAGATCCCTTCTTAAACCAAAAATCAAAAAAATTAGAAAATCCCAAAAATAAAAAACATTCGAAAAAGATGAAAAAACTAAAAAAAACTATTGTTTGTATAGCTCCAAATATCCTTGTTAAGGTGGGATTAGGTTTAGTCTAGCTAGGGTCTAGGTGGCCTAGTTAGGTGGGGTGAGCTAGGTGAGGTCGGCTAGGTATGGTTAGGGTGGTTTTGGGTGAGGGTGGCTTAGGATTAGGTCAGGTTTAGGGGGGAGTGGTTAGGTGAGGTGGGTTAGTTCAGGGCTAGGTTTTAGCAGCATCCCCTTGGCCTTGATCCATAGACCTAGTTGCAGCTAGGTTCATGTTGGTGCAGCCCCAGGTTAGGTGTAGGTGCATACAAGCTTAAACCCACACTCTTAACCCACATGATTAACCCAAAACTTGACACAAAAGTCAAGCCCACCAACTTTCTTGCTCATACTTTATTCCCCATTCTCTCTCTACCCAAGCTTTTCACGTGAATTCTTTGTGGGCCCCACCTCCATTTATGAGAAGGTGATATGGGCCATGGATGTGGATATTGGATTGGATCTTTGGATCCAAATCCAAACTCAAATCTAGAGGCATATTTGGATTTGGATATGGATATATATGGTTCAGATCCGATCCAAATATGATTTTCTGACTCCTTCATGGTATTTCGAAACGGACGGTTTGTGCGGGGCCTGACTGCATCAATACTCCGTCTTGCATTGGGTCTTCGCCAACATTGTCGTCCGCTCTTCTTCTCACCTTCCACAGATTATTTTGACAAATTTGTTAATAACAGGGGCTTGGATGTCCGAGATTTTGGAGATGATTCTGATACGAGAGTTGATGTGCCGGGCTTAACATATGCTCCGGGTCCGGGCTCTCTTTTGCTTCTTCGGTCCTGCTTGCATCAGGCCAAATTGCTTTTCGAGGTTTCAAAATACCATTTTAAGGTTTTAAAACTATATAACATATATTTTTAAAACATATACGATTTGAACATATGTACAGGGTTGCCTGGAAGGCTCCTGGGTTTCTAGACTCAAAATAGCCCTTTGGGGCTGCTTTTGCAAAACTAGGTAATTTGAGAAAATCGTGCGATTTTGGGGTGTTTACACTAACCAGGAGAAACTACGTACAAAATCTTTTTTGAATTTTGTAAATTTTCGATTTTTTTGTGTTTTTGTAAAACGAATACTTTGGGAACTATACAAACTACTCTTTTTCAGGTTTTTCATTTTCAAGTGTTTTTGGCTTTTGTAATTTTTCTATTTTTTTGATTTTGAGTTTTTCAAATGTTTTTGTATTTTTGATAAAGGGATCTTCCATCATATCTACAAAGGGAAAACACTACAGGTTAGACTCTGAATAAGAGGTCTAGATCGTAGGTCTCTTCTAAGATAGGCTCCAGGGCACCCTTGACCCAGGTGGTCATAGGGGGTGGTTCTGGTGGTATTCTAGGACTATAGCCGATCCCATATTGGCTTGGATTGGCCCTATGCAGTATGGGTGCTAGGAGACCCTGATTTTGTGCCCCTAGACTCTTATATGGCAAATAGCCCATGTTTAACAGCATGCTCCACGATTTTTTGTTTTTAGAGAAGTTTTGATATAAATTGTGGTCCTGGAACTTGCTGTCGTCTATGTTGTGTACATAGGGCTTTTTGTCTAGGGGTTCTTGGGTTTTCCTAGAATGGTCAGAACTTTGAGGGGGCCAGCCTTGGGTGGCCCCTTCACATATACAACCTTCCTAGGGTTGTACAAAGTGAGACTTGGTGGCTCGAGCATGGTCTGCCCTAGTTTTACCTCGTGGGTCTGGGAACTTGACAAGTAAGGGGAATTTATGACCTCCTAAAGTTGAGGATAATTCTCACTTAGGTTCACTACGACTTTATCCCTAAAAGGGATTTTGACACACTTGTGGAAGGTGGATGGCACAGTGCACAAGCTGTGTATCCAGGGCCTTCCCAACAACAGGTTATAATGGGGGTGGATGTCCAGGACATGGAACACCCCCATGTGTAGTATCCCTCCCGTTTCCATGGGGAGTTTGATAGATCCTAATGGTCTAGACGCATTCCCATCGTATCTAGTGATGACGATGGGGCTTGGGTTCACGGATGTCAAGGTGACTCCGATTTGGTTCGCCACATGAAGTGGAAGGATGTTGAGCCCTCCTCTCCATTGACTAGGCACCTATCCAGAGAGTGGTTATTCAGAACCACCTTGATATGTAGGGCCTGGTTATGGGACTCGTAGGGTCTTTCTACATCGTCTTTCGAAAATACGATGGGCGTCTTAGCTCCTATGGAGGCCACTTGTTTGGACAAGGATTCTAGGGTAATGTTCGAACTAACCTTTGCTCTTTCTAGAATTTTCTCTAACTCGAGTCTATGCCTAGGCGAAGTTTGTATTAGCTCTAGGATGGACATGTTGATAGGAATCTTTAAAAGATGGTTTTTGAAATCATATATCTTTAACACAATATTTCCTTTGTCCGCTTTTGGTTGAACTCTAGGAATACATGCTTTTGAGGGGCCAGGCACACTGACCCACCTTTTTAGCACTTTGCAGATGTGGGGGTTGATAGATCCTCCCGGATCTTGTCACCTCCCCTACGATCAACCTAGGTTTCGCACTTAACATGGCTCTAATCGAGAGATTTAGAGCACCTTGAATTGTTAAAACTGGTTTAACCGGGGACTGAACTCTTGGTGGTCCCCGGATGACTACTTGGGCAGTTTTTTTGTAAAGTATGAGAGTAGATGCACAAGTAGACAAACCAGACTCTCATGCATGCGCTAGACTCTTTGAAATCATGAGAGCACATACCTCTTTTCTCTTTCCACTAGTACTTGCGTGCTTGGGAAAGGGTTCTTTCAAGATAGCTTGGGCAGGCTCAACTTCTTCAGCGACCTGGAGTTGGCCTTCTGCTATCAAGTTCTCAATTTTATTTAAGAGAGAGAAACACTGCTTTGTATCATGGCCTTTGAGCAGATGATACTTGCAAAATTTGTTTAAAAATCCCCCCTTTGAAGTGACTCCCTCGGTAATCTCGGGGAGTTCAATCATACCTTGGGCAAGTAGGAGGTCTAGGACCTCCGACATAGGTTTCCCTAGCGGAGTGTACTCCCGTCTTTCAAAGGGTTTTTGAAAACTTTTCTCCCTTTTATTTTCTATTTTTTCAAAATTTCTTGAAGCACTTGCCGGGCTTGGATCCATCCAGACATTGGCGATTTTGTGGGGTTTTGCCCCTTTGTCCGCGGTGGGTAGCCCATAAGTGTTGGGCTTCTCCAAGCAAGTTTTCAAAATCGCGCTTCCTTTCCATAAGTGATCATACACCCCTTTTTCCAAATTTGTTTCGAAAATGGATGCTTTTTTTTATCAACTTATGAAAAGTTGAGATTTCGTGAAGTGAGAGAAGGGTTTTCAACTCGTTTTTAAAATTATCCAGGATGAGCATGATTGCGCATCCTTCGGATATTGGCTCTCGCACTTGACCTACGAGAGACCTCCAACGAACGATGAACGTATGTATATCTTCGTTCACACCTTGTTTTGTATCCCTCAAGGTGTTTAAAGTCGGCGTGACTTCTATGTTATGCGAGAATCTCTGCATAAAGTAGTTCGCTAACTTTTCAAAAGTTGAGAACTGGCTAAGGTTGTATGAAGCCAGCCATTTTGCAGCTATGCCTTTGAGGGATAAAGGGAACCAATACACCCATTTCACCGAGTCCTTCTTTTTCTTATGGGCTCAATGAGAGAAAAGCTGCAAGTGAGACCTAGGGTCTCCCATGCCATCATACCGATGGAAGTCCGGTATTTCATCGTCACTGTCTGTTTCATAGTCCATAGGCAAGAAATCAGAAAGGGTGTAACTCCTTTTCTCTTTATTTTGCCCTCTTAGTAGCTGTTGTAGGGCTTTACGGTCCTTGTGTGTGAAGGACTCATGGTATTCATTACCTTCCACCGCGGAAGTCTCTTTGTGTTTGCGAGGTTTTTCAAATTTCTTTTTGGCCTTTGGTTCGACATTTGACGAACATGAATCGCCTGCTTCAGCCTCTTGGCTAAGAGCGACGATTTTGGCCTCGAAGTCCCTTCTCAAGTCTTGAATCTCTTGTTTTTTCGAAAACTTTCGAGATTGAGAACTTGATGCGCATGAGCCATGGCTAGATACCTCTTGGGAGCCTGGACTCGACATGCTTCAATGCTTTTCAAAAATCCTAGATATGAAATGCAACAAACAAAGTTAAAAACACTTTCTTTGAAAAATTTTCATGAGGTTTTTCTATATGGACTGACTTTGCACAAGGCCCAGGTCCCACCGGGCGTGCCAAATCCTGTAGACACGGAAAATCTTCACTCCTGGTTCTTAGGCCCAAAGTGAACCTTTTCGTGTGTCTAAGTTATTTTTGTAACAAAAGGGCGTGACAACTAGCTTACTCAAGCTAGCGAAGTAAGTTTTGTAGATCTGACTCTTTCAGGGCGACTGTAAGCAAGTGAGCTCTTTTCGTCGCAGTCCTTCTTGCACCGATGCGCAAAGGTTAGTCTATAAGCTTGGCAAAGTCGTTTTAAACAAATAACCTCTTTGAAAATACACGAAGTGTTTGGGTTTTGCTTGTTTGGTTGCAAGTTTTATTTCACGTGGGATTTGCACATGCCTATGTCTTTTAAATTTTATACTTTTTAAGGCCAACTAGGTGTGTGCGCAAGTGACCTAAGTTGGGCGATTTTTGCACGGGAGTGTGGGTTTGCTTTGATCCAATATGCGTCCTAACTCGTGGTATGGCGAATATGCAATGCAAACTCACACAACTCCAAGGGAAAACCCGAATTGAAAGACAATGCTTAAGGGAAATTGCGTAATGTAAATTGCAAAAGGGAAATTGCAAAAGGGAAATATGGCTATATCTTAAGAGCGGAAAGGCTCAATTGTGTAAGTGTGTATCATGTATATATGGAAAGACTACTCACACAACTGAACCTTAAAACCCAAATCTTAAAGACATAGCGGAAGGGAAATACTTATAATATATATGGGCCCGAAGGTCGCCAACGTGTGCGTGGGTGTTGTGTATATATGTAAAGACAACTCACATGACTTGTAATGTAAAACCCAAATAGAATTGCAATATGGCCCTTAGTAGGGTCTTTGGAGTAAGAGCGAAAGCTCAATGTGTGTGAGTGTAGAATTGAAAAACCATGCACACAACTTGAATGAAACACCCAAATTAACTTGCAATATGGCCCTTACTAGGGTCTTGGGAATAAGAGCGAAAGCTCAATGTGTGTGAGTGTAGAATTGAAAGACAACACCCACGACTTAAATTAAAACCCACACAGCTGAATATATATAAATATAACTATATCTTAGGGGCTGTGAAGGCCCATGTGTGTGCCAAAAGGTATGCAGCTAAAGGGACATGGTTTGGGGTAGGTCGGTTAGGGGGGGCTGGTTAGTGGTTAGGGGTTTAATTAGGTGCACTAAGGTGGGTTTAGGCTTAGTTGGTTAGGGTCTAGGTGGTCTAGCTAGGTGAGGTCGGCTAGGTGAGGTTGGGGCGGTTTTGGGTGAGAAGGGTTAGGTCTAGGTTAGGTTTAGGTCAGGTTTTAGGGAAAGTGGCTAGGTGAGGTGAGTTAGCCTAGGGCTAGGTGAGGTCGCCGGTCCCTTGATTAAATTGCAGCCATGTCCAAGTTGGTGCAGCCCTAGGTCAGGTGTAGGTGCATACAAGCTTAAACCCACACTCTTGGCTAAACCCACAAGGTTAACCCACCCTTGACCAAAAGTCAAGCCTACCAACTTTCTCACTCATACTTTATCCCCCTTTCTCTCCTTTTCAGTCTGCTTTTGTTAGGCCAGGCTGCTTTCGAGGTTTCAAAACACCTTTCAAGGTCTAAAACTATATGTATACAGTTTTAAAAACGTATATATGGTTTCAACATATGTACAGGGTTGTCTGGAAGGCTCTTGGGTTTCCAGACTCAAAATAGCCCTTTGGGGCTGCTTTTGTAAAACCAGGTATATTTGAGAAAATTGTGGGATTTTGGGGTGTTTACAGTAGCATTGTCGGATACAAAGTCCTTTGGGAGCCCAAAGCGAGCCAGAATATTTTTCCTAATGAACGCCACTACATGTTGCCCCTGAACCTTGGTTAGGGAGGTAGCTTCAACCCATTTGGAAAAGTATTCAGTGGCTGCTAATATGAACCTATGCCCATTTGATGCATGAGGAAAGATTGGCCCTATGATGTCAAACGCCCACATGGTGAATGGCTAGGGGTTGACCACGGAATGCAATGAAGATGAGGGGATATGAATGGCATGCCCATGTACTGACATGGATGACACTTCCTAACATGATCTTGGCAATCCTTTTTCAGGGTGGACCAGAAATAGCCTGCTCTAAGTATTTTCATTGTCGTCATGTTGGCATTAACATGACCTCCACATTCTCCATCGTGGAACTCATGCATAACAGTCCAAGCCTCCTCTAGATCGACACATCTTAGTAGGATGTCGGTAAAACTTTTCTTATACAAAACCCCACCCAGAATGGCGTATCGGGTAGAAATTTTCTGGATGAATGCCTTATCCTTGGATGTGGCATTTTCAACAAATCTCCCATTTTCTAAAAAGCCTTTTATGTCATAAAACCAAGGTTTTTCATAAGAATCTAGGTTGTTTTGGCAAATTTCCAAATTGTGTGTGGATGGAGTGGGTGCATGCCATATTTCTATAGATCGGGTTCCCAAAGCGGGATCGACCCTTAGGGCTGAACCCAAGGATGAGAGGGCATAGGCAATGCCATTATTCTCTCTTCCTACATGTGTGAGTGTGCACGATTGGAAGGATTCGTCCAATCGAGTGGCCAACTCGTGATATGGAAGAAGCTTTTCGTTTCTAACTTGCCAAATTTTTAAAACTTGGTTTATAACGAGTAATGAATCTCCAAAGACCTCAATGCATGATGCCCCTAGAGTTTTCGAAATCTTTAAGCCTTGTATGATTGCTTCATACTCAGCTATGTTGTTGGAACACTCGAAATTCAGGCGAATTGCTATGGGAATTTCACCCTTTTCAGGGGATACGAGGATGATGCCTGCCCCACCTCTTTGGTTTCGTGCCCCATCAAAGTGCATCTTCCACACTTGGTTTTCAAAAGAGTTTACCAAAATGTGATTTTGAAATTGGTTTAGTAATATGCCTTCATTAGGCATTTCATCAAGTGTGGGATATGCATCCTCTAAGGGAAACTCCGCCACATAGTCTGCTAGGGCTTGCCCCTTAACGGAGATCTGGTGATGGTATTTCAAGTCATACTCCATTAGGAGGAGTTGCCATTTGCCCAACCTACCCATGAGGATGGATTTTTCGAACAAGTGCTTGATTGGGTCAAGCTTGGACACTATCCAGATCTCGTGATCTAGGAAGTAGTGTCGAAATTTTTGGCAGGCCCATACCAAGGCCAGGCATGTCTTCTCCATGGCTTGATAATTTCTTTCATAAGCTAGGAGAGTTTTTGAAATGTAGTAGATGGCATACTCCTTGTGAGTATCATCCTCGTATTGAGCTAGCAATGCACCCAAAGCATTCGCATGCACAGAAATGTAAAGCAGAAGAGGTTTTCCTTGCTTTGGAAGGTTTAAAACAGGGGGATTAACTAAGTATGCTTTTAATCTTTCAAGAGATTTTTGCAATCGTCAGCCCATAAAAATTTCATCCCTTTTCTCAAAAGCTTGTTGAAGGGTTCGCATCTAGTTGCAAGATTTGAAATAAACCTACGAATTGATTGGATACGACCTTGGAGGCTACGAATTTGCGTGAGATTGGAGGGTGGAGTCATGTCAATGATGGCTCTATACTTAGAGGGGTCGACTTCAATGCCCCTTTGGCTTGCCATAAAGCCTAAGAGCTTACCAGATTCGACTCTGAACACACAGTTTTGAGGGTTTAGCTTTACTTTGTAAAGCCTAAGCCTTTTGAAAATTTTTTGTAAGCATTCGATATGAGTGCATTGAGTTTTTGATTTGGCCAAGAGATCATCCACATACACCTCTATGAGCTCATGAATCTGATCGTGAAAGATCGTAGTCATAACTCTTTGGTAGGTGGTGTCGGCATTTTTCAAACCAAAGGGCATGACTGTATAGCAGTACGTGCCCCATGGGGTTGTGAAAGCAGTTTTAGCCTGATCTCATGGGGCTAATTTGATTTGGTTATACCCTGAATAGCCATCCATGAATGAAAACATTTAATGATTTGCAGTACTATCGACTATCAAATCAATGTTGGGTAAAGGAAAGTTATCCTTTGGAGTGGCTTTGTTCAGGTTTTTGAAATCGATGCTTTAAACACCCCAAAATCCCACGATTTTCTCAAATTACCTGGTTTTGCAAAAGCAGCCCCAAAGGGCTATTTTGAGTCTAGAAACCATGGAGCCTTCCAGACAACCCTGTACATATGTTAAAACCATATATGTTTTAAAATATATACATATAGTTTTTAAAACCTTAAAAAGGTGTTTTGAAACACCGAAAAGTAGCTTGGCTTGATGAAAGCAGGACCAAAGAAGCAAAAGATAGCCCGAACCCGGAGCATATTTCAAGCCTGGCACATCAACTCTCGTATCAGAATCATTCCCAAATTCTCGGACATCCAAGCCCCCGATATCAACAATATATTCAAAATCATCTCCGGAAGGTGAGAAGAAGAGCGGATGACAATGTTGACGAAGACCCAACGCAAGATGGAGTACTGATGCAGTCAGGCCCCACACAAACCGTTCGTTTCGAAACGCCATGAAGGAATTAGAAAATCAGATTTGGGTCAGATCTGGACCATATATATCCATATCCAAACCCAAACATGCATCTAGATTTGGACCCAAAGATCCAATCCAATATCCACATCCATGGCCCGCATCACCTTCTCATAAATGGAGGTGGGGCCCACAAAAATTTCACGTGAAAAGCTTGGGTAGAGAGAGAAGGGGGATAAAGTATGAGTGAGAAAGTTGGTGGGCTTGACTTTCAGTCAAGGTTGGGTTAACCATGTGGGTTTAGCGTAAGAGTGTGGGTTTGAGCTTGTATGCACCTACACCTAACCTGGGGCTACACCAACATGAACCTAGCTGCAACTAGGTCTATGGATCAAGGCCAAGGGGATGCTGCTAAAACCTAGCCCTGAACTAACCCACCTCACCTAGCCACTCCCCCCTAAACCTGACCCAATCCTAGCCGTCCCCATCCAAAACCGCCCCAACCATACCTAGCCGACCTCACCTAGCTCACCCCACCTAACTAGACCACCTAGACCCCAGCTAGACTAAACCTAATCCCACCTGGTTTTGCAAAAGTAGCCCCAAAGGGCTATTTTGAGTCTGGAAACCCAAGAGCCTTCCAGGCAACCCTGTACATATGTTAAAACCATATATGTTTTGAAAATACAGTTTTAAAACCTTAAAAAAGTGTTTTGAAACCCCGAAAAGCAGCTTGGCCTGATGAAAGCAGGACCAGAGAAGCGAAAGAGAGCTCAGAACTGGAGCATATGTCAAGGCCGGCACATCAACTATCGTATCAGAATCATCCCCAAAGTCTCGGACATCCAAGACCCTGTTATCAACAATTTGTTTAAAATGATCTCCAGAAGGTGAGAAGGAGAGCGGACGACAATGTTGGCGAAGACACAACGCAAGACGGAGTAGTGATGCTATCAGGCACTGCACAAACCGTCTGTTTCACAACGCCATGAAGGAGTCAGAAAATTAGATTTGGATCGGATTTGGACCATATATATCCAGATCCAAATCCAAACATGCATATGGATTTGGATTTGGATTTGGATCCAAAGATCCAATCCAATATCCACATCCATGGCCCACATCACCTTCTCATAAATGGAGGTGGGGCCCACAAAGAAATTCACGTGAAAAGCTTGGGAAGAGAGAGAATGGGGGATAAAGTATGAGTGAGAAATATGGTGGGCTTGACTTTTGTGTCAAGTTTGGGGTTAATCATGTGGGTTTAGCCTAATGAGTGTGGGTTTAAGCTTGTATGCACCTACACCTAACCTAGGGTTGTACCAACTTGCTGCAACTAGGTCCATGGATCGAAGGCCAAGGGGATGCTGCTAAACCTAGCCCTAAGCTAACCCACCTCACCTAGCCATTCCCCCCTAAACCTGACCTAATCCTAGCCACGCTCACCCAAAACCACGTAACTATACCTAGCCGACCTCACCTAGCTCACCCCACCTAACTAGACCACCTAGACCGTAGCTAGATGAAACCTAATCCTACCTTAACCCACCTAATTAGCCCCTAACCCTTAAATCCCAGCCACCCTAACCGACCTACCCAAACCACCCCACCCCAGCCCACAACATCCTAAATATTTACCCCCAAAACCACCCCAACCGACCCAACCCAATGCCTATAAAACCCCCCTTTTTGGGGCGGGTTTTGGGCTATGTGGGATCTACCTTGGTTAACACTCAGCCCTCTCTCACCCATTTCACTCCCTTACCCCCACCAGCTGTGCCACCATCCACCATCGCTCCACCCGGCTCCACCTTCATTCGGCTGCCACTTGCATTTCCACCCGCCTGCCACCATCTTCCAGCTACCACCTCCTTCCACCACCTTCGGCCACCACAACATCCACTCCATCCGGTTAGTACCCCCACCTCAGTCCTATCTAACCTCTCTTCCACTCCCCCTCTTACCTAGCCACACCTTCCATCACCCACCAACACTGCTGCACCCTAAGCCTCTCCCTTGCAACCGGCTACTTCACACCCTACATCCCCACCTTCCCTCAGCCACCTATCTCAACCCCTAGCTAAACCTACACCCTTCAACCTGCCACCACCTAGCTAAGACCCAAACCTGCCCCAACTCACTCAAAAGACCCCACTTGCTGCGCCCACCACCCGGCCTTCACCAAGGTACCCACTCGGCTAAGACCCTACTTGGCGCCCACCCGCATCCAAGGAGCTCCCCTTCGGTTGTCCAAGGTGACTCACTAGGCCAAAGCCAAGCAAGTCACACCTGAACCAACTATACGTAAGTGCCTAACTCGATCCTTGTTATGAACTTGCTTATGCTTAATTAAATTTGATACGGGGTTGTAATAATGGAGCGTTGTCTCCCCTCGCTTGTAATAATGTGGTTTGGCACACCCACACACACGTGCACTTGAGCCTATTCCGCTCTTAGCTACACACAATTTTGATACACACACGGGCCTAATCAGCCCTTAAGATATAGTTATACCTATATGATTTAAGTTGCGTGGGTTTTAATTAAGTTGTGTGTGTTGTCTTTCAATTTCCACACTCACACACATTGAGCTTTCGCTCTTATTCCCAAGACCCTAGTAAGGGCCGTATTGCAATTTTCCTTGGGCATTTTAATTCAAGTTCTGTGCGTGGTCTTTCAATTTCCACACTCACACACATTGAGCTTTCGCTCTTACTCCCAAGACCTTAGTAAAGGCCTTATTGCAATTTCGTTTTGGGGTGTTTAAATTCAAGTTGTGTGCGTAGCATTTCAATTCTACACTCACACACATTGAGCTTTCGCTCTTACTCCAAAGACCTTAGTCAAGGCTTATTGCAATTATATTTGGGTTTCATTACAAGTCGTGTGAGTTGTCTTTCAATATACACACAACACCCACGCACACGTTGGCGACCTTCGGGCCCATATATATTATAAGTATTTCCCTTCAGCTATGTCTTTAAGATTTGGGTTTTAAGGTTCAGCGGTGTGCGTAGTCTTTACATATATACACGACACACACTTGCACAATTAAGCCTTTCTGCTCTTAAGATATAGCCATATTTCCCTTTTTGCAATTTCCTTTTTGCAATTTACATTACATCATTTACCTTCCGCATTGTCTTTCAATTCGGGTTTTCCCTTTGGAGTTGTGTGAGTTTGCACTGCATATACGCCATACCATGAGTTAGGACGCATATTGCATAAAAGCAAGCCCCACACTCCCGCTCAAAAATCACCCAACTTAGGTCACTTGCGCACACACCAAGTTGGCCATAAAAAGATAAAAAGAAAGACATAGGCACGTGCAAATCCCACGTGTAATAAAATTTGCAATCGTACATCCAAAGCCCAACACTTAGGATATTTCTCCAAGAGGTTTAATTAAAAGACTTTACCAAGCGTACAGACTAACCCTTGCGCATTGGTGCAAGAAGGTCTGCGACGAAAAAGAGCTCACTTCCTCACAGTCGCCCCGATAGAAGTCAGATTTCAAAAACTTTCTTCGCTAGCTTGAGCAAGCTAGCTGGCACGCCCTTTTGCTAAAATACGACTTAGACACACGAAAAGATTCGCTTCAGGCCTAAGAACCATAAGTGAGGATTTTCCGTGTCTACAGATTTGGCATGCTCGGTGGGACATGGGCCTTGTGCAGAGTCGTTTCATGTAGAAAAACCTCATGAAATTTTTTTCTTAAGTGTTTTAACTTTGCTTGTTTGCATTTTCATACTTAGGATTTGTTTTGAAAAGCATGTTGAAGCATGTCGAGTCCAGGCTCCCAAGAGGTATCGAGCCATTGCTCATGTGCATCAAGTTCTCAATCTCGAAGGTTTTCAAAAAAACAAGAGATTGAAGATTTGAGAAGGGACTTCGAGGCCAAAATCGCTACTCTTAGCCAAGAGGCTGAAGCTGGCGATTCATGTTTGTCCAATGGCGAACCAAAGGCCAAGAAGAAATTTGAAAAACCTCGCAAACACAAGGAGACTTCCGCGATGGAAGGTAACCAATACCACGAGTCCTTCACACACAAGGACCATAAAGCCCTATAGCAGCTGCTGACAGGCAAAATAAAGAGAAAAGGAGTTACGCCCTGTCTGATTTCTTGCCTGTAGACTACGAAACAGACAGTGACGATGAAATACCGAACTTCCATCGGTATGATGGCATGGGAGACCCTAGGTCTCACTTGCAGCTTTTCTCTCGTCGAGCCCATAAGAAAAAGAGGGACTCGATGAAGTGGATGTATTGGTTCCCTCTGTCCCTCAAGGGTACAGCTGCCAAATGGCTGACTTCCTACGATCTTAGCCAGTTCGCAACTTTTGAAGAGTTAGCGAACTGCTTTATGCAGAGATTCTCGCATAACGTAGAAGTCATGCTGACTTTAAACACCTTGAGGGATACAAAACAAGGTGTAAACGAGGACGTACATACGTTTTCAGTCATGCTCATCCTCGATAATTTTAGAAACGAGTTGAAAACCCTTCTCTCGCTTCATGAAATCTCTACTTTCCATAAGTTAATAAAGAAAGCATCCCTTTTCGAAACAAATTTGAAAAAGGGGGTGTATGACCACTTAGGGAAAGGAAATCCTATTTCGAAAAATCGCTTGGAAAAGTCCATCACTTATGGGCCATCCACTGCGGACAAAGGGGCAAAACCCCATAAAATTGCCAATGTCCGGGTGGATCCAAGCCCGGCAAGTGCTTCAAGAGCTTTTCAAAAACCCAAAAATAAAATGGAGAGGAGTTTTCAGAAACCCTTCGAAAGACGGGAGTATACTCCGCTGGGGCAACCTGTGTCGGAGGTCCTAGACCTCCTACTTGCCCAAGGCATGATCAAACTCCTCGAGATTCCCTAGGGAGTCACTTCGAAGGGAGGGTTTTAAACAAGTTCTGCAAGTATCATCGGCTCAAAGGCCATGATACAAGGTGATGCTTCTCCCTCCTTAATAAAATTGAGAACTTGATAGTAGAAGAACGGCTCCAAGTCGCTGAAGAACCTGAGCCTACCCAAGCTATCTTTAAAGAACCCTTCCCCAAGCACGCAAGTACCAGTGGAAAGGAAAAAGAGGTATGTGCTCTTTCGATTTCAAAGAACCTAGCGCATGCATGTGAGTCTGGTTCATCTACTTGTGCGTCTACTCTCATACTGTATAAGAAACCTGCCCAAGTAGTCATCCGGGGACCACCAAGAGTTCCGTCCCCGGTTAAACCGGTGTTAACCATTTAAGGTGCTCCAAATCTCTCGATTAGAGCCTTGATTAGTACGAAACCTAGGTTGATCATGGGAGAGGTGATAAGGTCCGGGAGGATCTACCAACCCCCACATCTACAAAGTGCTAAAAAGGTGGTCAGTGTGCCTGGCCCCTCAAAAGCATGTATTCCTAGAGTTCCGTCAAAAACGGACCAAAGAAATGTCATTTTGAAGGTGTATGATTTCGAAAACCATCTTTCAAAGATTCCTATCAATATGTTCATCCTAGAGCTAATACAAACTTTGCCTAGGTATAGACTAGTGTTAGAGAAAATTCTAGAAAGAGCAAGGGTTAGTTCGAATATTACCCCTGAATCTTTGTCCAAACAAGTGGCGTCTATAGGAGCGAAAACGCCCATCGTATTCTCGAAAGACGATGTAGATAGACCCTACGAAGCCCATAACCAGGCCCTACATATCGAGGTGGTTCTGAATAACCACTCTCTGGATAGGTGCATTGTCGATGGGGGAGGAGGGCTCAATATCCTTCCACTTCATGTGGCGAACCAAATCGGAGTCACCTTGACACCCGTTGAACCAAGTCCCATCGTTATGACTGGATACGATGGGAATGCGTCTAGACCCATAGGATCTATCGAACTCCCCATGGAAACAGGAGGGATAGCACACACGGGGGTGTTCCATGTCTTGGACATCCACCCATTATAACCTGTTGTTGGGAAGGCCCTGGATATATAGTTTGTGCGCTGTGCCATCTACCTTCCACAGGTGTGTCAAAATCCCTTTCAGGGACAAAGTCATTGTGATCCTAGGAGAGAGTCACCCTCAACTTCAGGGGGTCATAAATTCTCCCTACTTGTCAAGCTCCCAGACCCATGAGGTAAAACTGTGGCAAACCATGCTCGAGCCACCAAGGCTCATATTGAACAACCCTAGGAAGGTTGTGTATGTGAAGGGGCCGCCCAAGGCTGGCCCCTTTAAGGTTCTGACCCTTCTAGGAAGACTAAAAAATCCCTTATTTCCAAAACCCTTGGACAAGAAGCAATATGTGCATGACATAGACGACAGCAAGTTCCAGGACCACGATTTGTATTCAAATTTTTCTAAAAACAAGAAATCGTGGAACATGCTGTTAAACATGGGCTATGCGCCTTATAAGACTCTAGGGGCACAAAATCAGGGTCTCCTAGAATCCATACTTCCTAGGGCCAATCCAAGCCGATATGGGATCGGCTATACTCCCAAAATACCACCAAAGCTACCCCTGTAACCACTTGGGTCAAGGGTGCCCTGGAGCCTACCCTAGAAGAAACCAACGATTTAGACCTCTTATTCCGAGTTTAACCCGTAGTGTTTTCCCTTTGTAGGTATGATGGAAGATCCCTTTTACAAAAAATACAAAAACATTTGAAAAACTCAAAATCGAAAAAATGGAAAAATTGCAAAAACCAAAAACATTGGAAAATCAAAAACTCAAAAAAAGAGTAGTTTGTATAGTTCCTAAGGTTCTAGTTTTGCAAAAACACAAAAAAATCGAAAATTTACAAAACTCCAAAAAGATTTTGTACATAGCTGCTCCTGGTAAGGCTTTGGAAAAGGAAAGGATTTCGAAAGAAACGTTGTCTGCATAATCAGACCAAAAATTTTGAAATCAATAGAAATTCCAAGTATAAAACCAGGTCTTCTGAAAATCCATGCATCAAATTCCCTCGGGTCTATAACCCACGAGAATGATCGAAGCCTAGAAGTGGATCCCCTTGAGGAAGATCCCACTTCTGAGCTCCCTGAATTTTATAAAATTCTTGATTTTGAAAGACCTTCTAATTCAGTAGGAGGAGATTTCATAGAGGTGAACCTAGGGAGTGATTCCAATCCCAAACTCATTAAGGTAGGCGCATGTTTGCATGAAAATGAAAGATCAACATTCATTGCATTTTTACAAACCTACTTAGATGTGTTTGCATGGACGTATGAAGACATGCCGGGCACAGACCCCATTATTGTCGAACATCGCCTTCCCTTAGATGCAGATGTGAAACCCATAAAGCAAAAGCTTAGGAAAATACATCCGAATGTACACGCACAAGTTAAAGAGGGTTTAGAAGATCTGTTAAAAGCCGGATTTATAAAACCCATTGCGTAATCTGATTGGTTATCCAATATCGTTGTTGTTCGAAAAACCAATGGGAAGATTCGAATATGCATCGATTTCAGAAACCTGAATAAAGCCACTCCAAAGGATAATTATCCTTTACCAAACATAGATTTTAGAGTCGATAGTACTGCAAATCACGAGATGTTTTCGTTTATGGATGGCTATTAAGGGTATAATCAAATTAAATTAAGTCTACGAGATAAGGGTAAGACCGCATTCACAACCCCATGGGGCACGTATTGCTATACAGTCATGCCCTTTGGTTTGAAAAATGCTGGTGCAACATACCAGAGAGCCATGACCATGATCTTCCATGATCAGATTCATGAGCTCGTAGAAGTGTGTGTAGATGATCTCTTGGCAAAATCCAAAACCCGATGCACTCATATCGAATGTTTGCAAAAATTTTTCGAAAGGCTTAGACTTTACAAAGTAAAGCGAAACCCTCAAAAATGTGTATTCGGAGTAGAGTTCGGAAAGCTTCTAGGCTTTATGGTGAGCCAAAGGGGTATAGAAGTCGACCCCTCTAAGTGTCGAGCCATCATAAACATGGCTCCACCCTCCAATCTCACACACATTCATAGCCTCCAGGGTCGATTACAATCCATTCGCAGGTTTATATTAAACCTGTTGACTAGATGCGGACCCTTCAACAAACTGTTGAGGAAGGGAACGAAATTTTCATGGGATGACGACTGCCAAAAGTCATTTGAAAGACTAAAGGCATACCTAGTTAATCCCCCTGTTTTAAATCCTCCAAAGCAAGGAAAACCTCTTTTGCTTTACATTTCCGTGCATGCGAATACCTTGGGAGCGTTGCTAGCTCAATACGAGGATGACACCCATAAGGAGTATGCTATCTATTATATTTCGAAAACTCTCTTGGCATATGAAAGGAATTATCAAGCCGTGGAGAAGACATGCTTAGCCCTAATTTGGGCCTGCTAGAAATTTAGACACTATTTCCTAGATCATGAGATCTGGATAGTGTCCAAGCTTGATCCAATCAAGCATTTATTTGAAAAACCCATTCTCACTGGTAGATTGGGCAAATTGCAACTCCTTCTAATGGAGTATGACCTGAAATACCATCACCAGATCTCCATTAAGGGGCTGGCCCTAGCAGACTATGTGGTTGAGTTCCCCATAGAGGATGCATATCCCACATCTAGTGAAATGCTTGATGAAGGCATACTGCAAAATCAATTTCAAAACCACATTTTGGCAAACTTTCGAAAACCAAGTGTGGAAAATGCACTTCGATGGGGCACGAAACCAATGAGAGACTGGTGTTGTGGTCATCCTCATATCCCCTGAAAAGGGCGAAATACCCATAGCAATTCGCCTAGATTTCGAATGTTCCAACAACATAGCTGAGTATGAAGCACTCATACAAGGCTTAAGGGTTTCGAAAACTTTAGGGGCATCGTGCATCGAGGTCTTTGGAGATTCACTCCTTGTTATAAACCAAGTTTTGAAAATTTGGCAAGTACGAAATGAAAAACTTCTTCCATATCACGAGTTGTCCACTTGATTGGTTGAGTCATTCCAATCATGTAGACTCACACATGTAGAAAGAGAGGATAATGGCATTGCCGACGCCCTCTCCTCCTTGGGTTCAGCCCTAAAGGTCGATCCCATTTCAGGGACCCGATCCTTAGAAATATGGCATGCGCCCAACCCATCCACACACGATTTGGATATTTGCCAAAATAGTCGAGATTCTGTTGAAAAGCCTTGGTTTTACGAAATCAAATGTTTTCTAGAAAATGGGAGATTCGCTAAGGATACCACATCCAAAGATAAGGCATTCATCCGTAAAATTTCTACCCGATACGCCATTCTGGGTGGGGTTTTGTATAAGAAAAGTTTTACCGACATCCTACTAAGATGTGTCGATCTAGAGGAGGCTTGGACTGTTATGCATGAGTTCCACGATGGAGAATGTGGAGGTCATGTTAATGCCAACATGACGACAATGAAAATACTTAGAGCAGGCTATTTCTGGTCCACCCTGAAAAAGGATTGCCAAGATCATGTTAGGAAGTGTCATCCATGTCAAGTGCATGGGCAAGCCATTCATATCCCCTCATCTTCATTGCATTCCGTGGTCAGCCCCTGGCCATTTACCATGTGGGCGTTTGATATTATAGGCCCAATCTTTCCAAAGGCATCGAATGGGCATAGATTCATCTTAGCAACCACTGAGTATTTCTCCAAGTGGGTGGAAGCCATCTCCCTGACCAACGTACTGGGGCAACATGTGGTGGCTTTCATTAGGAGGAATATCTTGGCTCGATTTGGGGTTCCAGGAGACCTTGTGTCAGATAATGGCACCCCATTCAAAAATGAGCGGATGGTTAAGTTGTGTAACACGTATGGCATAACTCACCACTTCTCCTCACCCTACTACCCTCAAGGCAACGGCCAAGCCGAAGCTACAAATAAGACTCTCATTAGTATAATTGAGAAAACTTTACAAAAGGGTAGGACGTGGCATGAGAAGCTGGATGAAGCCTTATGGGCTTATAGGACTTCCATTCGGACTCCCACGAATGCCACACCATTCAAATTGGTCTATGGCACAAACGACATTCTCCCCATTCATACACAATTACATTCATTCCATACTTCTGTAAACACCCCGAAATCCCACGAATTTCTCAAACGAATCTGGTTTTATACAAGCAGCCCCCAAAGGGCCATTTTGAGTTTGGAAACCCAGGAGCCTTCCAAACAACCCTGTACATATGTTTTAAACTTTATCTTTCTAAAACATATAATATGGCTTTTGAAAACCCTTTTAAAACACGTTTTGAAACCCCGAAGTGGCTTGGCCCGATCAAGACAGGACGAGGAGAGCCAAGAAGAGCCCAGAACCGGAGCACCTGTCGAGCCCGGCGCAGCAACTCTTGTATCTGATTCACATCCCAGGATCTCGAACGTCCAAGACCCTGTTCTTATCAAAATAGCATTTGAAGTCATCTCTGGAAGGCAGAAACGGAGGCGGACGACTATGTTGGCGAAGACCCAACGCAGACGGAGTACTGATGCTGTCAGGCCCCGCACGAATCGTCCGTTTCGAACCCAGCTCGAAGGAGTCAGAGTTCAGTTTGGATTGGATCTGGACCATATATATCCAGATCCCAATCCAAACCCATATGTGGACTTGGATTTGGATTTGGATCCAGAGATCCAATCCAATATCCATATCCATGGCCCACATCACCTTCTCATAAATGGAGGTGGGGCCCACTTGAGATTCACGTGGGATATTGGGCATGAGAGAGAGTGGGGTTGAAAAATATCAAGAGTGTTGTATTAAGCTTGACTTGTGTGTCAAGTTTGGGTTAATCATGTGGGTTAGCCTAATTGAGTGGGTTTAAGCTTGTAATTAGCTAAAACCTAACCTAGGGCTGCACCAACATGGGGTGATCAAGGTCTATGGGCCATGCTAAGGGAGCTCCTTCACCTAAACCTAGCCCAAAATGCCTAAACCTAACCCAAACCCCTAATCCACCCCTAATCTGAGCCTAATCACCTAACCCAATTCCCTAATCCCGTCCTAATCCCAACCTAATCACCTAACCCACTTCCCTAATCCTTCCCTAAACCTAGATTAATTTCCCTAATCCTAGCCTAAACCTAGCCTAATCACCTAACCTAGCTCACTAAACCTCACCCTAAAACCCAACCACCTAACCTAGCCCTAAACCCCTAAACCACCCTTAGCCCACGATTTACCCAAACCCCTAGTTTTAAAATATCTGGCCCAACCTTTTCCAGCCCACCTTATCTACATACCACCCTACCTAAACCACCTAACCACTACCCACAGCCCAGCCCTAACCGACCTACCCATCCCCTATTTAAACCCCCCTCCTTGTGGGCGGGTTCTCCAAGTGGAAACCACCCTTCCATCCAGCCGGGCCCTCTCCTTCTCCCATCTCTCACCCAGCGGGACCACTCCCCAACAGCTCTACCTGCTCCACCAGCCACCACCTGCACCGCCACCTTCCCTCTTCCCTCCATCACTACCATCCCTCAGCCGGACGCCACCACCTCCACCCAACCGAACCAGCCGACAGCCACCTGCCCGCCACCTTCCCACTTCATCCGCCACCTCTCCCCATTCGGTAAGTACCCGACTCCCCTAGTGATCCTAATACCCACTTATTCAGCCACTCTAAACTCCCTACCTTGAGGCGCCATCTACTTGCCGCCGGCCACCTCCGAGGCGCCTATCCCGCGCCCCACTTGCAGCCGGCCAGCACTCTTGATCACCTACCTTCGCGGAGCTCCCGTTTGCAGCCCAAGGCCAAGGCCACGCTCAAGCAAGACCTCTACGGACCAGCTACTCGTAAGTGTCTAAACTCGGTCTTTAGTCGTACACTTGCTTGAAATTCAATTTGATACGGGGTTGTAATAACGGAGCATAGTCTCCCCCCGCTTGTAATAACGTGGCTTGGCACAACCACACACGTGCACTCTCTTAGTCGTGCACAATTTTGAACACACACGGGCCTAATCAGCCCCTAATATATAAGTGTATATATACTTTCATTTTCGAAGGGTTTTGTTTAAGTTGGGTGCGTTGTCTTTCAATTCAAGCACTCTCACACACATTGAGCTTTCGCTCTTATTTGAAAGACCCAAGTAAGGGCCGACCTATACTATTTGGGTTTCATTTCATGTCGTGTGAGTAAGTCTTTCAATTCAAGCACTTTCACACACATTGAGCCTTCGCTCTTACTCCCAAGACCTTAGTAAAGGCCTTATTGCAGTTATATTTGGGTTTCATTTATGTCGTGTGTGTAGTACTTCAATTCAAGCACTCTCACACACATTGAGCTTTCGCTCTTACTCCCAAGACCTTAGTCAAGGCCATACTGCAATTTATATTTGGGTTTAATTTCATGTCGTGTGTGTAAGTCTTTCAATTCAAGCACGCACCCACATTGAGCCTTCGCTCTTATTTGCAAGACCCGAGTAAGGGCTCATATACATAAGATATATACATATTTCCCTTCGGTTATTTCCCTTTGGTTATTTCCCTTTGGTTATTTCCCTTCTGTTATTTCCCCTTCAGTATTGTCTTTACATTTCGGGTTTTCCCTTTGGAGTAGCGTGAGTTTGCATTGCATCTACGCCATACCACGAGGTAGGACGCATATTGCATCGAAGCAAGCCCCGCTCGAATTCGCCCATGTAGTGGAGTGTTCATAACACACAAACTAGGCGACCCAAAAAGGGATAAAAGAAAAGACTTAGGCACGTGCAAATCCACGTGATCTAAAACATGCAATCGCATCTTAAAAACCTGAAATAGACACCTCGAACCGCTTCGTGGACTTTCTCCCCAAAACTCGATTTTTGCAAAAGCGTACAGACTGACCCTTGCGCATCGGTGCAAGAAGGTCTGCGACGACAAGAGCTTACTTGCTCACAGTCACCACGTTTAGAAGTCAGTGTTAAATATATCTTCGCTAGCTTAAGTAAGCTAGCTGGCACGCCCTATTTGTATACATAGGCCTTAGACGCACGATAAGATCCACTCCAAGCCCCGAAAGAGGCGAAGAGGCGGGGATTTTCGTGCGTCTACAGAGATTGGCACGCCCGGTGGGACGTGAGCCTTTTCAGAAATCGAGTTTACTTGTAGAAGTCTTGCGAAAATTTTATAAAGGTGTCGTTTTAACTTGTTTTCTTTGCTTTTACTTAGGAAATTTTGAAAAAAGCTTGAAAAAGCATGTCAAAATCCAATCCAAGTGAAGTGTCGAGCCAAGGCTCATGCGCATCAAGTTCTCACTCTAGGAGGATTTTCAAAAACAAAATAAAACTAGATGAAATCGAGGACTTAAGAAGGGAGTTTGAGGCCAAAATCGATGCTCTCAGCCAAGAGGCTGAAGTAGGCGATTCATGTTCATCGAACGGTGAACAAAAGGACCATAAAGCCCTACAGCAATTGCTGAAAGGGCAGAATAAAGAGAAAAGAAGCTACGCCCTGTCTGATTTCCTTCCCATGCATTACGAAACAAACAGTGACGATGAAATACCGAACTTCCATCGGTATGATGGCATGGGAGACCCTAGGTCTCACTTGCAGGTTTTCTCACGTCGAGCCCATAAGAATAAAAAGGACTCGATGAAATGGGTGTATTGGTTCCCTCTATCCCTTAAGGGCACAGCTGCCAAATGGCTGGCTTCCTACGACTTAAGCAAGTTCGCTACTTTTGAAGAGTTAGCGAACTGCTTCATGCAAAGATTTGCACACAACGTGGAAGTCACGCCAACCCTGAATACCTTAAGGGATACAAAGCAAGGCATAAACGAAGACGTGCATGCCTTCATTATAAGATGGAGGTCTCTTTTGGGCCAAGTGCGAGAGCCTATATCCGAAGGATGCGCAGTAATGCTCATCCTGGATAATTTCAAAAGCGAGTTAAAAACCCTTCTCTCGCTCCATGAGATTTCAACTTTCCATAAGTTGATCAAAAAGGCCTCCCTTTTCGAAACCAACTTGCGAAAAGGGACATACGACCACTTATGGAAAGGAAGTGCCGTTCCCAAAACACGTGCGGAAAAGCCCATCGCATATGGGCTGCCCACAACGGACAAAGGGGCAAAGCCCCATAAAATCGCCAATGTCCGGGTGGATCCAGGCATGGCGGGCACTTCTAAAAATTTTGAAAAAATAGAAAATAAGAGAGAACGCAATTTTTCAAAACCAATTGAAAAACGGGAGTACACTCCGCTGGGGCAACCTGTGTCGGAGGTCCTAGACCTCTTACTTGCCCAGGGCATGATCGAACTCCCTGAAATCCCCGAAGGAGTCATGTCCAAAGGGGGGTATTTAAACCGATTTTGCAAGTATCATCGGCTCAAAGGCCATGATACCAAACGGTGCTTCTCTCTTCTAAATAAAATTGAGAACTTGATAGCAGAGGGCCGGCTCCAGGTCACTGCAGAACTTGAGCCACCTCAAGCTATCTTCAAGGAACCCTTTCCCAAACACGCCAGTGGCAGTGGGAAAGGAAAGGAGGTATGTACCCTCACCATTTCCAAGGAACTAGCGCAAAAGCCAGAACCTGGTCGACCTGCTTGTGCGCCCATCCTTGTACTATACAAGAGGCCCGCCCAAGTCGTCATTCGGGGACGACCAAAAGTGGAAACCCCAGCAAAACCAGTTTTGAAAACTCAAGGTTCTCCTCAGCTCATCCTTAGAGCCAAGTCTAGCGCAAACCCTAGGCTGGTCGTGGGGGAAGTCACTAGATCCGGGAGGAGCTACCAACCCCCGCACCTTCAAGGTGCTCAAAAGGTGGTCAATGTGCTTGGCCCCTCAAAAGCATGTATCCCTAGTGGTCTGCCAAAAGCAGATAAGGACAAAATCATCCTAAATCCTTATGATTTCGAAAACCACCTTTCAAAGATTCCTATTCACATGTCTATTCTAGAGCTTATCAAAACCTCGCCTAGGCATAGACTTGTCTTAGAGAAAATTCTAGAAAGGGCCAAGGTTGATTCGAACATAAGTCCGGAATCCTTGTCTGCCCAAGTGGCTTTATTAGGAGCAAAATCGCCCATCACCTTTTCGGAAGATGATGTAGATAGACCCTACGAAACCCATAACCAGGCCCTGCATATCGAGGTGGTTCTAAACAACCACTCTCTGGACAGGTGCCTAGTCGATGGTGGAGGAGGGCTCAACATCCTTCCACTTCACGTGGCGTACAAAATCGGAGTCACCTTGACTTCAGTGAACCCAAGCCCCATCGTTATCACTGGATACGATGGGAATGCGTCTAGGCCTTTAGGATCCATCGAACTCCCAATGGAAACGGGAGGGATCGAACACACGGGGGTGTTCCATGTCTTGGACATCCACCCCCATTATAACCTGTTGCTGGGAAGACCCTGGATACACAGTTTGTGCGCTGTGCCATCCACCTTCCACAGGTGTGTCAAGATCCCTTTTAGGGACCAGGTCGTAGTGATCCTAGGTGAGAGTCACCCACAACTTCAGGGGATCATAAACTCCCCTTGTTTATCAAGCTCCCAGGCCCATGAGGCTAACCTGGGGCAAATTATGGTTGAGCCACCTCGGCTCGTGTTGAACAACCCTAGGAAGGTTGTATGTGTGAAGGGGCCGCCCAAAGCAGGCCCCCTCCCGACTCTAATCCTCCTAGGAAAACCCAAACGTTCCCTATTTCCAAAACCCCTGGACAAAAGGCCATACGAGCCTAATATGGACGATAGCATGTTCCAGGACCACGACTTGTATCCCATCTTTTCAAAAAACAAAAGGTCGTGGAACATGTTATTGAACATGGGCTACACGCCCTACAAGAGTCTAGGGGCACAAAACCAGGGTCTCCTAGAGCCCATCCTGCCTAGGGCCAACCCAAGCCGATATGGGATCGGCTATACTCCCCGAATACCGCCGGAGCCACCCCCTGTGACCACCTGGGTCAAGGGTGCCCCGGAGCCTGTCTTAGAAGAAACCTATGGTTTAGACCTCCTATTCCGAGTCTAACCCATAGTGTTTTCCCTTTGTAGGTATGACGGAAGATCCCTTTTTCTAAAAATACCAAAAACATTTGAAAACTTAAAATCAAAAAAATCGAAAAACAAGAAAAACCAAAAACAATGGAAAAACAAAAACTCGAAAAAAGTGTGCTTTGTATAGTTCCCAAAGTTCTTGTTTTACAAAAACCCAAAAAAATCGAAAATTTGGAAAATACCAAAAAGATTTTGTACATAGCTGCTCCTGGTATGACTTTGGCGAAAGAAAAGGATTTCGAAAGAAACGTCGTCTGCATAGCCAGACCAAAAATTTCGAAATCACTTGAAAATCCAAGTACAAAACCAGGTTATTTTGAAAATCACGCATCAAGTTCCCTCGGGTCTATAGCCCACGAGAATGATCGAAGCCCAGAAGTGGATCCTCTTGAGGAAGATCCCACTTCTGAGCTCCCAGAATTTCATAGAATTCTCGATTTTGAAAGACCTTCCCAATCAGTAGGAGGAGATTTCGTAGAGGTGAACCTAGGGGATGATTCCAATCCCAAAACCATCAAAATAGGCGCATGCTTGCATAAAACTGAAAAGTTAGCATTCATTGCATTTCTACGAACCTATTTAGATGTGTTTGCATGGACGTATGAAGACATGCCGGGCATAGATCCCAGCATAGTCGAGCATCGTCTTCCCTTAGATGTAGGTGTAAAACCAATAAAGCAGAAGCTTAGGAAAATACACCCGAATGTACACACGCAAGTCAAAGAGGGTTTAGAAGATCTGCTAGAAGCCGGATTTATAAAACCCATTGCGTATTCGGATTGGTTGTCAAATATCGTCGTAGTTCGAAAAACCAATGGGAAAATTCGAATATGCATCGATTTCAGAAACCTGAATAAAGCCACTCCAAAGGATAATTATCCTTTACCAAACATAGATTTGATAGTCGATAGTACTGCAAATCATGAAATGTTTTCATTCATGGATGGTTATTCAGGCTATAATCAAATCAAACTAAGCCCACGAGATCAGGGTAAGACCGCCTTCACAACCCCATGGGGCACGTACTGCTATACAGTCATGCCCTTTGGTTTGAAAAATGCCGGCGCAACATACCAACGAGCCATGAACACGATCTTCCATGATCAAATTCACGAGCTTGTAGAAGTGTATGTAGATGATCTCTTGGCAAAATCCAAAACCCGATGCACCCATATCGAATGTTTACAAAAGATTTTCGAAAGGCTTAGGCTTTACAAAGTAAAGCTAAACCCTCAAAAATGTGTGTTCGGGGTAGAAGTCAGGAAAGCTTCTAGGCTTTATGGTGAGCCAAAGGGGAATAGAAGTCGACCCCTCTAAGTGTCGAGCCATCATAGACATGGCTCCACCCTCCAATCTCACCCAAGTCCGTAGCCTTCAAGGTCGATTACAATCTGTGCGCCGATTCATATCGAATCTGGCAACTAGATGCGAACCCTTCAACAAACTGTTGAGGAAGGGTACGAAATTCTTATGGGATGACGAATGCCAAAAGTCCTTCGAGAGACTGAAGGCATACTTGATTAATCCCCCCGTTTTGAATCCTCCAAAACAAGGAAAACCGCTTTTATTATACATCTCCGTGCATGTAAACGCTTTAGGAGCCCTGTTGGCTCAATACGAGGATGACACCCACAAGGAGTTTGCCATCTACTATATTTCGAAAACTCTCTTGGCTTATGAACGAAATTATCAAGCCATGGAGAAGACGTGCTTGGCCCTAGTCTGGGCCTGCCAGAAATTCAGACACTATTTCCTAAATCATGAGATCTGGATAGTGTCCAAGCTTGATCCAATCAAGCACTTATTCGAAAAACCCATTCTCACGGGTAGATTGGGCAAATGGCAACTCCTTCTAATGGAGTATGATTTGAAATACCATCACCAGATCTCCATTAAGGGGCAAGCCCTAGCAGATTACGTGGCTAACTTCCCCTTGGAGGACGCATATCCCACTCTTGTCGAAATGCCTGATGAAGGCATATTGCAAAACCATTTTCAAAACCACATTTTGGCAAATTCTTTCGAAAACCAAGTGTGGAAGATGCACTTCGACGGGGCACGAAACCAACGAGGGGCTGGTGCCGGGATCATCCTAATCTCCCCTGAAAAGGGCGAGATTCCCATAGCAGTCCGCTTAGATTTCGAATGTTCCAACAACGTAGCTGAGTATGAAGCACTCATACAAGGCTTGAGGATTTCGAAAACTCTAGGGGCATCATGCATCGAGGTCTTTGGAGATTCGCTCCTTGTCATAAACCAGGTTTTAAAAATTTGGCAAGTACGTAATGAGAAACTACTTCCATATCACGAGTTGGCCACTCGATTGGTCCAATCCTTCCAGTCGTGTAAGCTCACACACGTAGGAAGAGAGGACAATGGCATCGCCGATGCCCTCTCCTCCTTGGGTTCAGCCCTGAAGGTCGATCCCATTTCAGGGACCAGATCTTTGGAAATATGGCATGCGCCCCATCCATCCACACACGACTTGGATATTTGCCAAAACAACCCAGAGTCTGTTGAAAAACCCTGGTTCTATGACATAAAACAATTTTTAGAAAATGGGGGATTCACCGAGGATGCCACATTCAAAGATAAGGCATTCATTCGTAAGATTTCGACCCGATACACCATTCTGGGTGGGGTCTTATACAAAAAGAGTTTTACCGGCATTCTGCTTAGGTGTATCGACCTAGAGGAGGCTAGGATAGTGATGCACGAGTTCCACGATGGAGAATGTGGAGGTCATGTTAATGCCAACATGATGGCAATGAAAATACTTAGAGGGGGCTATTTTTGGTCCACCCTGAAAAAGGATTGTCACGATCATGTTAGGAAGTGTCATCCATGTCAAGTGCATGGGCACGCCATTCATATCCCTTCATCTACATTGCATTCCGTGGTCAGCCCCTGGCCATTTACCATGTGGGCGTTTGACATAGTAGGCCCAATATTTCCAAAGGCCTCGAATGGGCATCGTTTCATTTTAGCAGCCACGGAGTATTTCTCCAAGTGGGTGGAAGCCATTTCCCTAACGAATGTAATGGGGCAACATGTGGTGGCTTTCATCCGGAGGAATATCTTGGCTCGATTTGGGGTTCCACGAGACCTTGTGTCTGATAATGGTACCCCATTCAAGAACGAGCGGATGGTTAAGTTGTGCAACACGTATGGCATAACTCACCACTTCTCCTCGCCCTACTACCCTCAAGGCAACGGCCAAGCCGAAGCCACAAACAAGACTCTCATTGGTATCATTGAGAAAACCTTAGAGAAGGGTAGGAGGTGGCATGAGAAGCTGGATGAAGCCTTATGGGCTTATAGGACTTCCATCCGGACTCCCACGAATGCCACACCATTTGAATTGGTCTATGGCACAAACGCCATTCTTCCCATTCATACCCAACTGCATTCATTCCATACATCCATTGCACTCGACCTCCCCTTAGAGACGCTTCAGCATGCTAGGATGGCCGAACTAGATTTGCTAGATGAGAGGCGACTCCTTGCCATGGATCATGCTCGTGCATACCGGCAAAGGATAGCCCGACATTATAGCAAACACATAAGACCTCGCCACTTTGAAGTGGGAGATCTGGTCTTGAAAACCATCCACCATCGTGGCCCACACCCCCTAGGCAAGTGGCGCCCCAACTGGGATGGACCCTATGTTGTACGAGCAACCACTACGAACAATTCGTATTGGTTGATCGATGTAGAAGGTAGGAATTTAGCAAATCCTATCAATATTCAATACTTAAAGAAGTATCATGTGTAGGATCTGGATTAAATTCCAGTTTTGAAAATTTTAAAGGGATAGCTGCCTTGAGACGTGTGAATAAGGTGCAAAAGCAACTCGTGTGACCCTAAGTAAGAGAATTCGTACTTGTGAAAGAGTGGAGTTTTCAAAATCGTGGTTGCATTTCAAAATCCTTCATCTTACAAAGAAGGGCCTAGTTCAACATAGCAAGATACTTGCAAGTAGTACGTGCTATTTCTAAATAGGCTGATCTGGAATGGATCGAGTGTAGGCTTGGGATAAGTCCTCCCCTCTTCTCTTCTCCTTCCAAAAGGAAAACAAAGGCCCAAATCAAAAGGGAATTTCCCATTTAAAATCTCTTTCCAAAAGAAAGAAACCAGACTTCAAAAAGAAAAATCGATTCTCTTATGAAAAAGAGGGATTAAAGAAAAAATACTCCCAAAGGGAGACCCTCTATGAAAAAAAAGGAAAAAGAGGCCAAAAAGCTCAAAAAGAGTAGTTTTCCGCCTTCTATGCCTTAAACCACGGGACGCTTCAGAAGGGACCGTGGTATCTCTTTCCCATCCCTGGCTTATCCCAAGCTAAAGCATGGTTCATTTCGAGGAATCCTAAAGTAAAAATAGGATTTACTTACTTGAATTTCATCTTGTTTGAGAATTCGACGTTTCGAGTAAGGCGTAGGAATTTGAAATGAAGCTTGTTTTCTTATAAAACCTCCGCTAGATAAAGCGAGTGTTAAGACTCAAACAAGGGCAAGCACGAAGAGCTCGAGATCCCTAGGATTGAGGCTCAAGATAGTTGTCCCTTTTGTAAATAGCTTTTGTAAATAAGTTTTAAAAACCGAACATCGAACAGCATAGGGTTTTTGCTCACTTGGAGAAGTAGGCCTTGTAAGTCTCTAGAGTTCGACCACACCTGGTCTCTAGGAGGTCGCCACTCTTGGCACCACACCCATGTCATCTACATTCCACGCATGGTACTTGCATGAACATGATCCCGTTTAGGACCAGATTCCATAAGTGAACCCTTTGGCGTGATATCTCCTCCTACCAGAGTTTGTAAAATTGAGATTTTTGCTAAAATGGGACGATCCCATATTCTTCGTGGCTAGATCTAGGGAGACATTAAAAGGGGTGTTTGTCATCTTTGCCCTTATCCAAATCTATTTGGACAGGGCCAAAGAGGGGCATCTGTAAACACCCCGAAATCCCACGAATTTCTCAAACGAATCTGGTTTTATACAAGCAGCCCCCAAAGGGCCATTTTGAGTTTGGAAACCCAGGAGCCTTCCAAACAACCCTGTACATATGTTTTAAACTTTATCTTTCTAAAACATATAATATGGCTTTTGAAAACCCTTTTAAAACACGTTTTGAAACCCCGAAGTGGCTTGGCCCGATCAAGACAGGACGAGGAGAGCCAAGAAGAGCCCAGAACCGGAGCACCTGTCGAGCCCGGCGCAGCAACTCTTGTATCTGATTCACATCCCAGGATCTCGAACGTCCAAGACCCTGTTCTTATCAAAATAGCATTTGAAGTCATCTCTGGAAGGCAGAAACGGAGGCGGACGACTATGTTGGCGAAGACCCAACGCAGACGGAGTACTGATGCTGTCAGGCCCCGCACGAATCGTCCGTTTCGAACCCAGCTCGAAGGAGTCAGAGTTCAGTTTGGATTGGATCTGGACCATATATATCCAGATCCCAATCCAAACCCATATGTGGACTTGGATTTGGATTTGGATCCAGAGATCCAATCCAATATCCATATCCATGGCCCACATCACCTTCTCATAAATGGAGGTGGGGCCCACTTGAGATTCACGTGGGATATTGGGCATGAGAGAGAGTGGGGTTGAAAAATATCAAGAGTGTTGTATTAAGCTTGACTTGTGTGTCAAGTTTGGGTTAATCATGTGGGTTAGCCTAATTGAGTGGGTTTAAGCTTGTAATTAGCTAAAACCTAACCTAGGGCTGCACCAACATGGGGTGATCAAGGTCTATGGGCCATGCTAAGGGAGCTCCTTCACCTAAACCTAGCCCAAAATGCCTAAACCTAACCCAAACCCCTAATCCACCCCTAATCTGAGCCTAATCACCTAACCCAATTCCCTAATCCCGTCCTAATCCCAACCTAATCACCTAACCCACTTCCCTAATCCTTCCCTAAACCTAGATTAATTTCCCTAATCCTAGCCTAAACCTAGCCTAATCACCTAACCTAGCTCACTAAACCTCACCCTAAAACCCAACCACCTAACCTAGCCCTAAACCCCTAAACCACCCTTAGCCCACGATTTACCCAAACCCCTAGTTTTAAAATATCTGGCCCAACCTTTTCCAGCCCACCTTATCTACATACCACCCTACCTAAACCACCTAACCACTACCCACAGCCCAGCCCTAACCGACCTACCCATCCCCTATTTAAACCCCCCTCCTTGTGGGCGGGTTCTCCAAGTGGAAACCACCCTTCCATCCAGCCGGGCCCTCTCCTTCTCCCATCTCTCACCCAGCCGGGACCACTCCCCAACAGCTCTACCTGCTCCACCAGCCACCACCTGCACCGCCACCTTCCCTCTTCCCTCCATCACTACCATCCCTCAGCCGGACGCCACCACCTCCACCCAACCGAACCAGCCGACAGCCACCTGCCCGCCACCTTCCCACTTCATCCGCCACCTCTCCCCATTCGGTAAGTACCCGACTCCCCTAGTGATCCTAATACCCACTTATTCAGCCACTCTAAACTCCCTACCTTGAGGCGCCATCTACTTGCCGCCGGCCACCTCCGAGGCGCCTATCCCGCGCCCCACTTGCAGCCGGCCAGCACTCTTGATCACCTACCTTCGCGGAGCTCCCGTTTGCAGCCCAAGGCCAAGGCCACGCTCAAGCAAGACCTCTACGGACCAGCTACTCGTAAGTGTCTAAACTCGGTCTTTAGTCGTACACTTGCTTGAAATTCAATTTGATACGGGGTTGTAATAACGGAGCATAGTCTCCCCCCGCTTGTAATAACGTGGCTTGGCACAACCACACACGTGCACTCTCTTAGTCGTGCACAATTTTGAACACACACGGGCCTAATCAGCCCCTAATATATAAGTGTATATATACTTTCATTTTCGAAGGGTTTTGTTTAAGTTGGGTGCGTTGTCTTTCAATTCAAGCACTCTCACACACATTGAGCTTTCGCTCTTATTTGAAAGACCCAAGTAAGGGCCGACCTATACTATTTGGGTTTCATTTCATGTCGTGTGAGTAAGTCTTTCAATTCAAGCACTTTCACACACATTGAGCCTTCGCTCTTACTCCCAAGACCTTAGTAAAGGCCTTATTGCAGTTATATTTGGGTTTCATTTATGTCGTGTGTGTAGTACTTCAATTCAAGCACTCTCACACACATTGAGCTTTCGCTCTTACTCCCAAGACCTTAGTCAAGGCCATACTGCAATTTATATTTGGGTTTAATTTCATGTCGTGTGTGTAAGTCTTTCAATTCAAGCACGCACCCACATTGAGCCTTCGCTCTTATTTGCAAGACCCAAGTAAGGGCTCATATACATAAGATATATACATATTTCCCTTCGGTTATTTCCCTTTGGTTATTTCCCTTTGGTTATTTCCCTTCTGTTATTTCCCCTTCAGTATTGTCTTTACATTTCGGGTTTTCCCTTTGGAGTAGCGTGAGTTTGCATTGCATCTACGCCATACCACGAGGTAGGACGCATATTGCATCGAAGCAAGCCCCGCTCGAATTCGCCCATGTAGTGGAGTGTTCATAACACACAAACTAGGCGACCCAAAAAGGGATAAAAGAAAAGACTTAGGCACGTGCAAATCCACGTGATCTGAAACATGCAATCGCATCTTAAAAACCCGAAATAGACACCTCGAACCGCTTCGTGGACTTTCTCCCCAAAACTCGATTTTTGCAAAAGCGTACAGACTGACCCTTGCGCATCGGTGCAAGAAGGTCTGCGACGACAAGAGCTTACTTGCTCACAGTCACCACGTTTAGAAGTCAGTGTTAAATATATCTTCGCTAGCTTAAGTAAGCTAGCTGGCACGCCCTATTTGTATATATAGGCCTTAGACGCACGATAAGATCCACTCCAAGCCCCGAAAGAGGCGAAGAGGAGGGGATTTTCGCGCGTCTACAACTTCCATTGCACTCGACCTCCCACTAGAGACGCTTCAGCATTCTAGGATGGCCGAACTAGATTTGTTAGATGAGAGGCGACTCCTTGCTATGGATTGTAAACACCCCAAAATCCCACGATTTTTCCCAAATCACCTGGTTTTAGAAAAAGTTGACCCAAAGGGCTATTTTGAGTCTGGAAACCCAGGAGCCTTCCAGGCAACCCTGTACATATGTTTAAACTATATATGTTTTAAAATATGTATAATATAGTTTTAAACCTTTTAAAAGATGTTTTGAAACCCCACAAAGCGACTTGGCCTGATGAAAGCAGGACCAGAAGAGCGAAAGAGAGCCCGAAACCGGAGCACATGTCGAGCTCGGTGTAGACGCGGCGAAAATCCCCGCCTCTCTTCGCCTTTTCAGGGCTTGGAGCGGATCCTCTCGTGCGTCTAAGGCCTATTTATATAAACAGGGCGTGCCAGCTAGCTTACCTAAGCTAGCGAAGATATTAAACTGACTTCTAATCATGGCGACTGTGAGCAAGTGAGCTCTTGTCGTCACAGACCTTCTTGCACCGATACGCAAGGGTAAGTCTGTACGCTTTGAAAAATCAGTTTTAGGGTGCAGAAAGCCTACGAAGTGATTGGAGGTGTCTAATTCGGGTCTTTTAGATACGATTGCAGATTTTAGATCACGTGGATTTGCACGTGCCTAAGTCTTTTCTTTTATCCCTTTATGGGCCACCTAGTTTGTGTGTTATGAACACTCCACTACATGGGTGAATTTGAGCGGGAATACGGGGCTTGCTTCGATGCAATATGCGTCCTACCTCGTGGTATGGCGTAGATGCAATGCAAACTCACGCTACTCCAAAGGGAAAACCCGAATGTAAAGACAATGCCGAAGGGAAATAACCGAAGGGAAATAACCGAAGTGAAATGACTTGTAATGTAAATGTCGAAGGGAGATATGTATATAGGATATATATGTGCCCTTACTTGGGTCTTAAAAATAAGAGCTAAGGCTCAATGTGGGTGTGTGCTTGAATTGAAAGACTTACACACATGACATGAAATGAAACCCAAATATAAATTGCAGTATGGCCTTAACTAAGGTCTTGGGAATAAGAGCGAAAGCTCAATGTGTGTGAGTGCTTGAATTGAAGTACTACGCACACAACATGAAATTAAACCCAAATAGTATAACACAACCCTTACTTGGGTCTTTTAAATAAGAGCGAAGGCTCAATGTGTGTGAGTGCTTGAATTGAAAGACTTACACACACGACATGAAATGAAAACCCAAATAGTATAGGTCGGCCCTTACTTGGGTCTTTCAAATAAGAGCGAAGGCTCAATGTGTGTGAGTGCTTGAATTGAAAGACTTACACACACGACATGAAACGAAAACCCAAATAGTATAGGTCGGCCCTTACTTGGGTCTTTCAAATAAGAGCGAAGGCTCAATGTGTGTGAGTGCTTGAATTGAACTCCGTGGAGTTGAACAACAAAGGGGTGCTGGCCGGGTGCCTTGAGCGCGCGGGAAGGGCGCCTTGAAGGTGGCTGGCTGCTAGCAAGGGTGACGCCTTGACGTGTGGGATTAAAGGGGCTAGGTAAGGTCACTAGGGAGAGTGTAGTGTTGGGGGAGTATGGCACTAAGGGGAAGCTTAAGGGAAGGTCTAATGGGGCACCTAAGGTTGGCGGGTTGTTGGCCGAGTGAAGAGGCGACAGTCTGTTGGAGTGGCTGACTAGGGGAGTTTGGTGGTGGCGGGCTGCTAGGGTGGCTAGGAGTGGTGTAAGGGAAGGGAACTAGCTAGGAGATGGGGTCAGGTGGTAGGGGGTGTAGTGGGTGTAGTGGGGTGATATGGGCAGGTCTTAGGGAGTCGGATAGGGTGGCCGAATGGAACTAAGGTGTCTAGGTGGTGGCGGATAGTTAGGATGGTTATGGGCCTGGCCGAGTGGAAATGGTGGCGGCTAGTGGCTGGCCTTAGGTTGATATGGTAGTGGGTTAGGTGGCTGAGAGTGGAGAGGGAGTGAAGAAGGAGTAAGGTGGAGTGTAGGGTACTAACCGGATGGTGGAAGGCGGCGGGTGGTTGAGGAGCAGCCGGATGTGGGGGCTCGGCTGGTTCGGCCTGGTGAAGAGGATGGCGATGTGGGCTTCGGCTGGAATGGTGGTGGCGGTGGTGGTGCTCGGCTGGAAGGTAGTGGCACAGGTGGTGGTGCAGGTGGAACAAGATGGGAGTCGGCTGGGCTGGAAAGGGGAGGACCCGGCTGGTGGAAGGTGGGGCTTGAGGATGGAAAACCCGCCCCAAAAGGGGGGGGGTTTATATAGGGTTGGGCTAGGTCGGTTAGGGCTGGTTTTGGGGGAGTGGTTAGGTGGTTTAGGTAGGGTGGTGTGGTGATAAGGTGGGCTGGAAAGGGTAGGGCCAGATATTTTAAATACAAGTGGTTTGGATAGGTTGTGTGCTAGGGGTGGTTTAGAGGTTTAGGGTTTAGCTAGGTGGGTTGGTTCTAGGGTGAGGTTTAGTGAGGTAGGTTAGGTGATTAGGCTAGGATTAGGGAAATTAACCTAGGTTTGGGGAAGGATTAGGAAAGTGGGTTAGGTGATTAGGTTGGGATTAGGCTGGGATTAGGGAAGTGGGTTAGGTGATTAGGCTCAAATTAGGGCCGGATTAGGGTAGAAGGCTAGGATTAGGTGTTTTTGGTTAGGTTTAGGTGAAGGAGCTCCCTTTGCATGGCCCATGGACCTTAACCACATCATGTTGGTGCAGCCCTGGGTTAGGTTTTGGCTAATTACAAGCTTAAACCCACTTAATTAGGCTAACCCACATGATTAACCCCAAACTTGACACACAAGTCAAGCTTAATTACAACACACACTTGATCTTATCCAGCCCCCACTCTCTCTCATGCCCATAATCCCACGTGAAATTCAAGTGGGCCCCACCTCCATTTATGAGAAGGTGATGTGGGCCATGGATATGGATATTGGATTGGATTTTTGAATCCAAATCCAAATCTAAGTCCATACATGGGTTTGGATTGGGATCTGGATATATATGGTCCAGATCCGATCCAAACTGAATTCTGACTCCTTCGAGCTGTGTTCGAAATGAACGGTTTGTGCGGGGCCTGACAACATTAGTGCTCTGTCTGCGTTGGGTCTTCGCCAACATGATCGTCTGTCTCTGTTTTCGCCTTCCGGAGATGACTTCAAACAATGTTTCGATGATAACAGGGTCTTGGACGTTCGAGATCCTGGGGGTGTGGATTTGATACGAGTGTTGTTGTGCCGGGCTTGACATGTGCTCCGTTTCTGGGCTCTCCTTAGCTTTCCTGGTCCGGTCTGGATTAGGCCAAGCTGCTTTGGGGTTTCAAAACATGTTTAAAAGGTTTTTTAAAAGCTATATTGTATATTTTTGAAATATAAAGTTCAAAACATATATACAGGGTTGTCTGGAAGGCTCCTGGGTTTCCAGACTCAAAATAGCCCTTGGGGGCTGCTTTTACAAAACCAGATGGATTTGAGAAATTCGTGGGATTTTAGGGTGTTTACAGATGCCCCTCTTTGGCCTTGTCCAAATCGATTTGGATAAGGGAAAAGATGATAAACACCCCTTTCAATGTCTCCCTAGATCTAGCCACGAAGAATATGGGATCGTCCCAATTTTTAGCAAAATCTCAATTTACAAACTCTGGTAGGAGGAGATATCACGCCAAAGGGATGTACTATGGAATCTGGTCCTAAAATGGGATCATGTTTATGCAAGTATCATGCGTGGAATGCAGATGTGTGACATGGTGTGGTGCCAAGAGTGGCGACCTCCCAGAGACCAGATGTGGTCGAACTCTAGAGACTTACAAGGCCTGTTGCTCCAAGTGAGCAGATCCTATGCTGTTCGATGTTCGATTTTCAAAATTTATTTACAAAATTTATTTACAAAAGGGACAACTGTCTTGAGTCTCGATCCTAAGGATCTCGAGCTCTTCGTGTTTGCCCTTGTTTGAGTCTTAACACTCGCTTATCTAGTGGAGGTTTTATAAGAAGACAAGCTATATTTCAAATTCCTACGCCTTACTCGAAACGTCGAATTCTCAAACAAGATGAGATTCAAGTAAGTAAATCCTATTTTTACTTTAGGATTCCTCGAAATGAACCATGCTTTAGCTTGGGATAAGCCAAGGATGGGGAAAGAGATACCACGGCCCCTTCTGAACTGTGCCGTGGTTTAAGGCATAGAAGGCGGAAAATTGCTCTTTTTGAGCTTTTTGGCCTCTTTTCCTTTTTTTCATAGAGGGTCTCCCTTTGGGAGTATTTTTTCTTTCATCCCTCTTTTTCAGAAGAGAATCGATTTTTCTTTTGAATTCTGGTTTCTTTCTTTTGGAAAGATACTTTGAATGGGAAATTCCCTTTTGTTTGGGCCTTTGTTTTCCTTTTGGAAGTAGAAGAGAAGAGGGGAGGACTTATCCCAAGCCTACGCTTGATCCATCCCAGATCAGCCTATTTAGAAATAGCACGTACTACTTGCAAGTATCTTGCTATATTGAACTAGGCCTTTCTTTGTAAGAAGAAGGATTTTGAAATGTAACCACTATTTTGAAGACTCCACTCTTTCACAAGTGAGAATTCTCTCACTCAGGGTCACACGACTTTGCCTTTGCACCTTATTCACATGTCTCAGGGCAGCTATCCCTAGAATTTTCGAAAACTGAAATTTAATCCAAATCCTACACATGATACTTCTTTAAGTATTGAATATTGATAGGATCTGCTAAATTCCTACCTTCTACATCAATCAACCAATACGAATTGTTCGTAGTGGTTGCTTGTACAACATAGGGTCCATCCCAGTTGGGGTGCCACTTTCCCAGGGGGTGTGGGCCACGATGATGGATGGTTTTTAAGACCAGATCCCCCACTTCAAAGTGGCGAGGTCTCATGTGTTTGCTATAATGTCGGGCTATCCTTTGCCGGTATGCACGAGCATGATCCATGGCAAGGAGTCGCCTCTCATCTAGCAAATCTAGTTCAGCCATCCTAGCATGTTGAAGCGTCTCTAGGGGGAGGTCGAGTGCAATGGATGTATGGTGTGGCATTCGTGGGAGTCCGGATGGAAGTCCTATAAGCCCATAAGGCTTCATCCAGCTTCTCGTGCCACGTCCTATCCTTCTCTAAAGTCTTCTCAATTATACTAATGAGGGTCTTGTTTGTGGCTTCGGCTTGACCGTTGCCTTGAGGGTAGTAGGGCGAAGAGAAGTGGTGAGTTATGCCATACGTGTTGCACAACTTAACCATCCGCTCGTTCTTGAATGGAGTTTCATTGTCAGACACAAGGTCTCGTGGAACCCCAAATCGAGCCAGGATATTCCTTCGGATGAAAGCCACCACATGTTGCCCTAGCACGTTGGTTAGGGATATGGCTTGCACCCACATGGAGAAATACTCCGTGGCTGCTAAAATAAATCGATGCCCATTCGAGGCTTTTGGAAATATTGGGCCTACGATGTCAAACGCCCACATGGTGAATGGCCAGGGGCTGACAACGGAATGCAATGCAGATGAAGGGATATGGATGGCGTGCCCATGCACTTGACATGGATGACACTTCCTAACATGATCGTGACAATCCTTTTTCAGGGTGGACCAAAAATAGCCCCCTCTAAGTATTTTCATTGCCATCATGTTGGCATTAACATGACCTCCACATTCTCCATCGTGGAATTCATGCATCACTATCCTAGCCTCCTCTAGGTCGATACACCTAAGTAGAATGCCGGTAAAACTCTTTTTGTATAAAACCCCACCCAGAATGGTGTATCGGGTCAAAATCTTACGAATGAACGCCTTATCTTTGGATGTGGCATCCTCGGCGAATCCCCCATTTTCTAAAAATTGTTTGATGTCATAAAACCAGGGTTTTTCAATAGACTCTGGGTTATTTTGGCAAATATCCAAGTCGTGTGTGGAAGGGTGGGGCGCATGCCATATTTCCAAAGATCGGGTCCCTGAAATGGGATCGACCTTCAGGGCTGAACCCAAGGAGGAGAGGGCATCGGCGATGCCATTGTCCTCTCTTCCTACGTGTGAGTTTACATGATTGGAAGGACTGGACCAATCGAGTGGCCAACTCGTGATATGGAAGTAGTTTCTCATTACGTACTTGCCAAATTTTCAAAACCTGGTTTATGACAAGGAGCGAATCTTCAAAGACCTCGATGCATGATGCCCCTAGAGTTTTCGAAATTCTTAAGCCTTGTATGAGTGCTTCATACTCAGCTATGTTGTTGGAACATTCGAAATCTAAGCGGACTGCTATGGGAATCTCACCCTTTTCAGGGGAGACGAGGATGACCCCAGCGCCAGCCCCTCGTTGGTTTCGTGCCCCATCGAAGTGCATCTTCCACACTTGGTTTTCGAAAGAATTTGCCAAAATGTGGTTTTGAAAATGGTTTTGTAATATGCCTTCATCAGGCATTTCAACAAGTGTGGGATATGCGTCCTCTAAGGGGAACTCAACCACGTAGTCTGCTAGGGCTTGCCCCTTAATGGAGATTTGGTGATGGTATTTCAGATCATACTCCATTAGAAGGAGTTGCCATTTTCCCAATCTACCTGTGAGAATGGGTTTTTCGAACAAGTGTTTGATTGGATCAAGCTTGGACACTATCCATATCTCATGATCTAGGAAATAGTGTCTGAATTTCTGGCAGGCCCAAACTAGGACCAAGCACGTCTTCTCCATGGCTTGATAATTTCGTTCATAAGCGAAGAGAGTTTTTGAAATGTAGTAGATGGCATACTCCTTATGGGTGTCATCCTTGTATTGAGCCAACAGGGCTCCTAAAGCATTCTCATGCACGGAGATGTATAATAAAAGCGGTTTTCCTTGCTTTGGAGGGTTCAAAACGGGGGGATTAACCAAGTATGCCTTCAGTCTCTCGAAGGACTTCTGGCATTCGTCATCCCATAAGAATTTCGTGCCCTTCCTCAACAGCTTGTTGAAGGGTTCGCATCTAGTTGCCAGATTCGATATGAATCGGCGAACGGATTGTAAACGACCCTGGAGGCTACGGATTTGAGTGATATTGGAGGGTGGAGCCATGTCTATGATGGCTCGACACTTAGAGGGGTCGACTTCTATTCCCCTTTGGCTCACCATAAAGCCCAGAAGCTTCCCTGATTCTACCCCAAATACACATTTTTGAGGGTTTAGCTTTACTTTATAAAGCCTAAGCCTTTTTAAAATCTTTTGTAAATATTCGATATGGGTGCATCGGGTTTTGGATTTTGCCAAGAGATCATCTACATACACTTCTACGAGCTCATGAATTTGATCATGGAAGATCATGGTCATGGCCCGTTGGTATGTTGCGCTGGCATTTTTCAAACCAAAGGGCATGACTGTATAGCAGTACGTGCCCCATGGGGTTGTGAAGGCGGTCTTACCCTGATCTCGTGGACTTAGTTTGATTTGATTATAGCCTGAATAGCCATCCATAAACGAAAACATTTCATGATTTGCAGTACTATCGACTATCAAATCTATGTTTGGTAAAGGATAATTATCCTTTGGAGTGGCTTTATTCAGGTTTTTGAAATCGATGCATATTCGAATTTTCCCATTGGTTTTTCGAACTACAATGATATTTGATAACCAATCAGAATACGCAATGGGTTTTATAAATCCGGCTTTTAGCAGATCTTCTAAACCCTCTTTGACTTGCGTGTGTACATTCGGGTGTATTTTCCTAAGCTTTTGCTTTATGGGTTTTACACCTGTATCTAAAGGAAGACGATGCTCGATGATGCTGGGGTCTATGCCCGACATGTCTTCATACGTCCATGCAAATACATCTAAATAGGTTCGTAGAAATGCAATGAATGCTAACCTTTCAGTTTCCTGCAAACATGCGCCTATTTTGATGGATTTTGGATTGGAATCATCCCCTAGGTTCACCTCTATGAAATCTCCTCCTACCGATTGGGAAGGTCTTTCAAAATCGAGAATTTTATGAAATTCTGGGAGCTCAGAAGTGGGATCTTCCTCAAGGGGATCCACTTCTGGGCTTTGATCATTCTCGTGAGCTATAGATCCGAGGGAATTTGACGTGTGATTTTCAAAAAGACCAGGTTTTGTACTTGGATTTTCAAGTGATTTCGAATTTTTTGGTCTGGCTATGCAGACGACGTTTCTTTCGAAATCCTTTTCTTTTGTCAAAGTCCTACCAGGAGCAACTATGTACAAAATCTTTTTGGTATTTTCTAAATTTTCAATTTTTTTGGGTTTTTGTAAAACAAGAACCTTGGGAACTATACAAAGCACTCTATTTTCGAGTTTTTGTTTTTCCATTGTTTTTTATTTTTCTTGTTTTTCGATTTTTTTTATTTTAAGCTTTTCAAATGTTTTTGTATTTTTGTAAAAGGGATCTTCTGTCATACCTACAAAGGGAAAACATTACGAGTCAGACTCGGAATAGGAGATCTAAATCGTAGGTCTCTTCTAAGACAGGTTCCGGGGCACCCTTGACCCAAGTGGTCATAGGGGGTGGCTCCGGCGGTATTCGGGGAGTATAGCCGATCCCGTATCGGCTTGGATTGGCCCTAGGAAGGATGGGCTCTAGGAGACCCTGGTTCTGTGCCCCTAGACTCTTGTAGGGCGTGTAGCCCATATTCAACAACATGTTCCACGACTTTTTGTTTTTTGAAAAATTTGATACAAGTCGTGGTCCTGGAACATGCTGTCGTCCATATTGTGCTCATATGGCCTTTTGTCCAGGGGCTTTGGAAATAGGGAACACTTGGGTTTTCATAGAAGGGTTAATATCGGGAGGGGTTCTACTTTGGGCGGCCCCTTCACACATACAACCTTCCTAGGGCTGTTTAGCACGAGCCGAGGTGGCTCAATCACAATTTGCCCCAGGTTAGCCTCATGGGCCTGGGAGCTTGATAAACAAGGGGAGTTTATGATCCCCTGAAGCTGTGGGTGACTCTCGCCTAGGATCACTACGACCTGGTCCCTAAAAGGGATCTTGACACACCTGTGGAAGGTGGATGGCACAGCGCACAAACTGTGTATCCAGGGTCTTCCCAACAACAGGTTATAATGGGGGTGGATGTCCAAGACATGGAACACCCCTGTGTGTTCGATCCCTCCCGTTTCCATTGAGAGTTCGATGGATCCTAAAGGTCTAGATGCATTCCCATCGTATCCAGTGATAACGATGGGGTTTGGGTTCACTGAAGTCAAGGTGACTCTGATTTTATACGCCACATGAAGTGGAAGGATGTTGAGCCCTCCTCCACCATCGACTAGGCACCTATTCAAAGAGTGGTTATTCAGAACCACCTCGATATGTAGGGCCTGGTTGTGGGATTCGTAGTGTCTATCTACATCATCTTCCAAGAAAGTGATGGGCGATTTTGCTCCTAATAAAGCCACTTGGGCAGACAAGGATTCCGGACTTATGTTCGAATCAACCTTGGCCCTTTCTAGAATTTTCTCTAATACAAGTCTATGCCTAGGCGAGGTTTGTATAAGCTCTAAGATAGACATGTGAATAGGAATCTTTGAAAGGTGGTTTTCGAAGTCATAAGGATTTAGGATGACTTTGTCCTTATCTGCTTTTGGCAGAACACTAGGGATACATGCTTTTGAGGGGCCAGGCATACTGACCACCTTTTGAGCACCTTGAAGGTGCGGGGGTTGATAGATCCTCCCGGATCTAGTCACTTTCCCCACGACCAGCCTAGGGTTCGCGCTAAACTTGGCTCTAAGGATGAGCTGAGGAGAACCTTGGATTTTCAAAACTGGTTTTGCCGGGGATTCCACTTTTGGTGGCCCCCGAATGACGACTTGGGCGGGCTTCTTGTATAATACAAGAGTGGGCGCACAAGTGGGTCAACCAGGCTCTGGTTTTTGCGCTAGTTCCTTAGAAATGGTGAGTGTACATACCTCCTTTCCTTTCCCATTGCCACTGGCGTGTTTAGAAAAGGGTTCTTTGAAGATAGCCTGAGGTGGCTCAGGTTTCGCAGTGACTTGGAGCTGGCCTTCTGCTATCAAGTTCTCAATTTTATTTAAGAGGGAGAAGCAGCGTTTGGTATCATAGCCTTTGAGCTGATGATACTTACAAAATCGGTTTAAATACCCCCATTTGGAAGTAACTCCTTCGGGGATTTCAAGGAGTTCTATCATGCCCTGGGCAAGTAGGAGGTCTAAGACCTCCGACACAGGTTGCCCTAGCGGAGTGTACTCCCATTTTTCAACCGGTTTTTGAAAATTTCGCTCCCTCTTATTTTCTAACTTTTCAAAATTTTTGGAAGTGCCCGCCACGCCTGGATCCACCCGGACATTGGCGATTTTATGGGGTTTTGCCCCTTTGTCCATCATGGGTAGCCCGTATGTGATGGGCTTTTCCAAGCGGGTTTTGGAAACGACACTTCCTTTCCACAAGTGATCGTATGTCCCTTTTCTCAAGTTGGTTTCGAAAAGGGAGGCCTTTTTGATCAACTTATGGAAAGTTGAGATCTCATGGAGCGAGAGAAGGGTTTTACCTCGCTTTTAAAGTTATCCAGGATGAGCATTACTGCACATCCTTCGGGTATGGGCTCTCGCACTTGGCCCAAAAGTGACCTCCATCTTATAATGAAGGCATGTACGTCTTCGTTCATGCCTTGCTTTGTATCCCTTAAGGTATTCAGAGTCGGCATGACTTCTACGTTGTGTGCAAATCTTTGCATGAAGCAGTTCGCTAACTCTTCAGAAGTAGCAAACTGGCTTAAGTCGTAGGAAGCCAGCCATTTGGCAGCAGTGCCATTAAGGGATAAAGGGAACCAATACACCCATTTCATCGAGTCCTTTTTCTTCTTATGGGCTCGACGCGAGAAAAGCTGCAAGTGAGACCTAGGGTCTCCCATGCCATCATACCGATGGAAGTTCGGTATTTCATCGTCACTGTCTGTTTCGTAATCCATAGGAAGGAAATCAGACAGGGCGTAGCTTCTTTTCTCTTTATTCTACCCTTTCAGCAACTGCTGTAGGGCTTTACGGTCCTTTTGTGTGAAGGACTCGTGGTATTGGTTGCCTTCCATTACAGAGGCCTCTTTGTGCTTGCGAGGTTTTTCAGACTTTTTCTTAGGCCTTTGTTCACCGTTTGATGAACACGAATCGCCTACTTCAGCCTCTTGGCTGAGAGCATCGATTTTGGCCTCAAACTCCCTTCTCAGGTCTTCGATCTCATCTAGTTTTATTTTGTTTTTGAAAATCCTCCTAGAGTGAGAACTTGATGCGCATGAGCCTTGGCTCGACACTTCACTTGGATTGGATTTTGACATGCTTTTCAAGCTTTTTCAAAATGTCCTAAGTACAAGCAAAGAAAACAAGTTAAAATGACACCTTTTTAACAAAATTTTTGCAAACTTCTAACTTAAAACTCAATTTTTGAAAGGCTCACGTCCCACCGGGCGTGCCAATCTCTATAGATGCGACAAAAATCACCGCCTCTCTTCGCCTTTTCAGGGCTTGGAGCGGATCCTCTCGTGCATCTAAGGCCTATTTATATAAACAGGGCGTGCCAGCTAGCTTACCTAAGCTAGCGAAGATATTAAACTGACTTCTAATCGTGGCGACTGTGAGCAAGTGAGCTCTTGTCGTCGTAGACCTTCTTGCACCGATGCGCAAGGGTCAGTCTGTACGCTTTGAAAAATCGAGTTTTAGGGTGTAGAAAGCCTACGAAGCGATTGGAGGTGTCTAATTCGGGTCTTTTAGATACGATTGCAGATTTTAGATCACGTGGATTTGCACGTGCCTAAGTCTTTCCCTTTATCCCTTTATGGGCCACCTAGTTTGTGTGTTATGAACACTCCACTACATGGGCGAATTTGAGCGGGAATACGGGGCTTGCTTCGATGCAATATGCATCCTACCTCGTGGTATGGCGTAGATGCAATGCAAACTCACACTACTCCAAAGGGAAAACCCGAATGTAAAGACAATGCCGAAGGGAAATAACCAAAGGAAAATAACCGAAGGGAAATGACTTGTAATGTAAATGCCGAAGGGAGATATGTATATAGGATATATATGTGCCCTTACTTGGGTCTTAAAAATAAGAGCGAAGGCTCAATGTGGGTGCGTGCTTGAATTGAAAGACTTACAGACACGACATGAAATGAAACCCAAATATAAATTACAGTATGGCCTTAACTAAGGTCTTGGGAATAAGAGCGAAAGCTCAATGTGTGTGAGTGCTTGAATTGAAGTACTACGCACACAACATGAAATTAAACCCAAATAGTATAACACGGCCCTTACTTGGGTCTTTCAAATAAGAGCGAAGGCTCAATGTGTGTGAGTGCTTGAATTGAAAGACTTACACACACGACATGAAATGAAAACCCAAATAGTATAGCACGGCCCTTACTTGGGTCTTTCAAATAAGAGCGAAGGCTCAATGTGTGTGAGTGCTTGAATTGAAAGACTTAAACAAACGACATGAAATAAAAACCCAAATAGTATAGCACGGCCCTTACTTGGGTCTTTCAAATAAGAGCGAAGGCTCAATGTGTGTGAGTGCTTGAATTGAAAGACAACACACTCAACTTAAGCAAAACCCTACGTAAGTTAAAATATATATATAATTATGTATTAGGGGCTGATTAGGCCCATGTGTGTTCAAAATCGTGCACGACTAAGAGATTGCACGTGTGTGTGGGTGTGCCAAGCTATGTTATTACAAGCGGGGGAAGACTATGCTCCATTATTACAACCCCATATCGAATTGAATTTTAAGCAAGTATACAACTAAGGACCGAGTTAGGCACTTACTAATAGCTGGTCCGAAGATGCCTTGCTTGAGCATGGGCTTGGCCTTCACCTTGGGCTGCAAGAGGGAGCTCTGTGGAGTTGAACAACAAAGGGGTGCTGGCCGGGTGCCTTGAGCGCGCGGGAAGGGCGCCTTGAAGGTGGCCGGCTGCTAGCAAGGGTGACGCCTTGACGTGTGGGATTAAAGGGGCTAGGTAAGGTCACTAGGGAGAGTGTAGTGTTGGGGGAGTATGGCACTAAGGGGAAGCTTAAGGGAAGGTCTAATGGGGCACCTAAGGTTTGCGGGTTGCTGGCCGAGTGAAGAGGCGATAGTCGGTTGGAGTGGCCAACTAGGGGAGTTTGGTGGTGGCGGGCTGCTAGGGTGGCTAGGAGTGGTGTAAGGGAAGGGAACTAGCTAGGAGATGGGGTCAGGTGGTAGGGGGTGTAGTGGGTGTAGTGGGGTGATATGGGCAGGTCTTAGGGAGTCGGATAGGGTGGCCGAATGGAACTAAGGTGTCTAGGTGGTGGCGGATAGTTAGGATGGTTATGGGCCTGGCCGAGTGGAAATGGTGGCGGCTAGTGGCTGGCCTTAGGTTGATATGGTAGTGGGTTAGGTGGCTGAGAGTGGAGAGGGAGTGAAGAAGGAGTAAGGTGGAGTGTAGGGTACTAACCGGATGGTGGAAGGCGGCGAGTGGTTGAGGAGCAGCCGGATGTGGGGGCTCGGCTGGTTCGGCCTGGTGAAGAGGATGGCGATGTGGGCTTCGGCTGGAATGGTGGTGGCGGTGGTGGTGCTCGGCTGGAAGGTAGTGGCGCAGGTGGTGGTGCAGGTGGAACAAGATGGGAGTCGGCTGGGCTGGAAAGGGGAGGAACCGGCTGCTGGAAGGTGGGGCTTGAGGATGGAAAACCTGCCCCAAAAGGGGGGGGTTTATATAGGGTTGGGCTAGGTCGGTTAGGGCTGGTTTTGGGGTAGTGGTTAGGTGGTTTAGGTAGGGTGGTGTGGTGGTGCAGGTGGAACAAGATGGGAGTCGGCTGGGCTGGAAAGGGGAGGAACCGGCTGCTGGAAGGTGGGGCTTGAGGATGGAAAACCTGCCCCAAAAGGGGGGGGTTTATATAGGGTTGGGCTAGGTCGGTTAGGGCTGGTTTTGGGGTAGTGGTTAGGTGGTTTAGGTAGGGTGGTGTGGTGATAAGGTGGGTTGGAAAGGGTAGGGCCAAATATTTTAAATACAAGTGGTTTGGATAGGTTGTGTGCTAGGGGTGGTTTAGAGGTTTAGGGTTTAGCTAGGTGGGTTGGTTCTAGGGTGAGGTTTAGTGAGGTAGGTTAGGTGATTAGGCTAGGATTAGGCTAGGATTAGGAAAATTAACCTAGGGTTGGGGAAGGATTAGGAAAGTGGGTTAGGTGATTAGGTTGGGATTAGGCTGGGATTAGGGAAGTGGGTTAGGTGATTAGGCTCATATTAGGGTCGGATTAGGGTAGAAGGCTAGGATTAGGTGTTTTTGGTTAGGTTTAGGTGAAGGAGCTCCCTTTGCATGGCCCATGGACCTTAACCACATCATGTTGGTGCAGCCCTGGGTTAGGTTTTGGCTAATTACAAGCTTAAACCCACTTAATTAGGCTAACCCACATGATTAACCTCAAACTTGACACACAAGTCAAGCTTAATTACAACACACACTTGATCTTATCCACCCCCCACTCTCTCTCATGCCCATAATCCCACGTGAAATTCAAGTGGGCCCCACCTCCATTTATGAGAAGGTGATGTGGGCCATGGATATGGATATTGGATTGGATTTTTGAATCCAAATCCAAATCTAAGTCCATACATGGGTTTGGATTGGGATCTGGATATATATGGTCCAGATCCGATCCAAACTGAATTCTGACTCCTTCGAGCTGTGTTCGAAACGAACGGTTTGTGCGGGGCCTGACAGCATTAGTGCTCTGTCTGCGTTGGGTCTTCACCAACATGATCGTCTGTCTCTGTTTTCGCCTTCCGGAGATGACTTCAAACAATGTTTCGATGATAACAGGGTCTTGGACGTTCGAGATCCTGGGGGTGTGGATTCGATACGAGAGTTGCTGTGCCGGGCTTGACATGTGCTCCGGTTCCGGGCTCTCATTAGCTTTCCTGGTCCGGTCTGGATTAGGCCAAGCTGCTTTGGGGTTTGAAAACATGTTTAAAAGGTTTTTTAAAATCTATATTGTATATTTTTGAAATATAAAGTTCAAAACATATATACAGGGTTGTCTGGAAGGCTCCTGGGTTTCCAGACTCAAAATAGCCCTTTGGGGCTGCTTTTACAAAACCAGATGGATTTGAGAAATTCGTGGGATTTCGAGGTGTTTACACTCGGCACACCAACTCTCGTATTAGATTCATCCCTAGAATCTCGAACATCCAAGCCCCTGTTATCAACAAAACTGTTTGAAATCATCTCCGGAAGGTGAAAAGAGAAGCAGACGACAATGTTGGTGAAGACCCTATGCAAGACGGAGTACTGATGTCATGCCTCGCACAAACCGTTCGTTTCGAACATACCCTGAAGGAGTCAGAATTCGGATTTGGATCGGATTTGGACCATATATATCCAGATCCAAATCCAAACATATATGTGGATTTGGATCCAAAGATCCAATCCAATATCCACATCCAGGGCCCATATCACCTTCTCATAAATGGAGGTGGGGCCCACAAGAAATTCACGTGAAATCTTGGGTATGAGAGAGAGTGGGGAGGTTTAAATATGAGTGCAATGTGTTAAGCTTGACTTGTGTGTCAAGTTTTGGGTTAATCATGTGGGTTAGCCTAATGAGTGTGGGATTAAGCTTCTATGCACTTACACCTAACCTAGGGCTGCACCAACATGATGCAACTAGGTCCATGGGCCATGCAAAGGGATGCTCCTAACCTAACCCTAGCCTAATCCCCCTTACTTAGCCATTTTCCCCTAACCCTTCCCTAATCCTAGCCTAAACACCTAACCCACTTCCCTAATCCTTCCCTAATCCCAACCTAATCACCTAACCCACTTCCCTAATCCTTCCCTAAACCTAGCCTAATTCCCCTAATCCCGACCTAATCCTAGCCTAAACACCTAACCCACCTGTAGACGCAGGAAAATCCCCACCTCTGGCTTCTCAGGGCCTAGAGCGGATCCTCTCTTGCGTCTAAGGCCTATTTATATAAACAGGGCGTGCCAGCCAGCTTACCTAAGCTAGCGAAGATATATTTGAACCTGACTTCTAATGTGGCAACTGTGAGCAAGTGAGCTCTTGTCGTCGCAGACCTTCTTGCACCAATGCGCAAGGGTCAGTCTGTACGCTTTTAAAAATTGAGTTTTTAGGGTAGAAAAGCTTACGAAAGCGGTTCGAGGTATTTAATTCGGGTCTTTAGAATGCGATTGCAGATTTTTAGATCACGTGGATTTGCACGTGCCTAAGTCTTTCTTTTTATCCCTTTATGGGCCACCTAGGTGTGTGTTATGAACACTCCACTACATGGGGCAAATTTTGAGCAGGAGTACGGGGCTTGCTTCGATGCAATATGCGTCCTACCTCGTGGTATGGCGTAGATGCAATGCAAACTCACGCTACTCCAAAGGGAAAACCCGAATGTAAAGACAATGCCGAAGGGAAATAACCGAAGGGAAATGACTTGTAATGTAAATGCCGAAGGGAGATATGTATATATGGTATGTATATGGGCCCTTACTCGGGTCTTGCAAATAAGAGCGAAGGCTCAATGTGCGTGCGTGCTTGAATTGAAAGACTTACACACACAACATGAAATAAAACCCAAATATAACTTGCAATATGGCCTTAACTAAGGTCTTGGGAATAAGAGCGAAAGCTCAATGTGTGTGAGTGCTTGAATTGAAGTACTACACACACAACATGAAATTAAACCCAAATAGTATAACACGGCCCTTACTTGGGTCTTACAAATAAGAGCGAAGGCTCAATGTGTGTGAGTGCTTGAATTGAAAGACTTACACACACGACATGAAATGAAAACCCAAATAGTATAGCACGGCCCTTACTTGGGTCTTTCAAATAAGAGCGAAGGCTCAATGTGTGTGAGTGCTTGAATTGAAAGACTTACACAAACGACATGAAATAAAAACCCAAATAGTATAGCACGGCCCTTACTTGGGTCTTTCAAATAAGAGCGAAGGCTCAATGTGTGTGAGTGCTTGAATTGAAAGACAACACACTCAACTTAAGCAAAACCCTACGTAAGTTAAAATATATATATATATATAATTATGTATTAGGGGCTGATTAGGCCCGTGTGTGTTCAAAATCGTGCACGACTAAGAGAGTGCACGTGTGTGTGGGTGTGCCAAGCTACGTTATTACAAGCGGGGGAAGACTATGCTCCATTATTACAACCTCGTATCGAATTGAATTTTAAGCAAGTATACAACTAAGGACCGAGTTAGGCACTTACTAATAGCTAGTCCGAAGATGCCTTGCTTGAGCGTGGGCTTGGCCTTCACCTTGGGCTGCAAGAGGGAGCTTTGCGGAGTTGATAGGCAAGAGGGGCTACTGGCCGGCTGCAAATGGGGAGCGGGAGAGGCGCCTTGAAGATGGCCGGCTGCTTAGCAAAGGGCTGGTTTTGTGTGTGGGGCTAAGGTGACTATGTAGGGTCACTAAGGGAGGTTGTAAGGTTAGGGAGTATGGCACTAAGGGGGAGCCTAAGGGAGTGTCAAAAGGAGTACCTAGGGGAAGGATATGGCTGGCGGATGGCTGGCCGAAGGGATAGGTGACAGTCGGTTGGAGTGGCCGACTGCTAGGGAGACTTGGTGGTGGCGGGCTGCTAGGGTGGTTAAGAAATGGTGGAGGATAAGGGAACTAGCTAGGATATGGGGTAAGGTAGTGGTGGATGTGGTGAGGTAATATGGGCAGGTCTTAGGGAGTTGGGTGGAGTGGTCGGGTGTAGCTAGGGTGTCTACGTAGTGGCGGGTAGTTAGAATGGTTGAGGCCTGGCCGCATGGGAGTGGTGGTGATAAGTGGCTGGTGTTGGGGTAAGATGGTGGTGGTGCAGGTGGCTGAGAGTGGAAGGGGAGCGGAGAAGAGGTGGAATGCAGTGTGGGGTACTAACCAGATGATGGGAGGCGGCGGGTGGTTGAGGAGCAGCCGGGTGTGGTGGAGCGACTGGTTCGACCGGATGTGAAGGATGGCGACAGGTGGTTGGTGGTTGGGGTGTGGTGCAGGTGGAGCACGGTGGTGGCTGGTGATGGTGCAGGTGGAAGAGCAGGCTGGGAGTGGTGTAGGTGGCTGGGCTCGGTTGGGCTGGAAAGGAGGTGAGAGACGATGATGGTGGAAGATGATGGGAAAACCCGCCCCTTAGGGGGGGGTTTATATAGGGCTGCAAGAGGCGGTTGGGGCTGGTATTAGGGTAGTGGTTAGGTGGTTTAGGTAGGGTGGTGTGGTGATAAGGTGAGGTTTAGGGTTTAGCTAGGTGGGTTGGTTTTGGGGTGAGGTTTAGTGAGGTGGGTTAGGTGATTAGGCTAGGATTAGGTTAGGTTTAGGGAAATTAACCTAGGTTTAGGGAAGGATTAGGGAAGTGGGTTAGGTGATTAGGCTAGGATTAGGCCGGGATTAGGGTAAAGGGCTAGGATTAGGTGTTTTTGGTTAGGTTTAGATTAAGGAGCTCCCTTTGCATGACCCATGGACCTTAATCACATCATGTTGGTGCAGCCCTAGGTTAGGTTTTGGCTAATTACAAGCTCAAACCCACTTTAATTAGGCTAACCCACATGATTAACCCCAAACTTGACACACAAGTCAAGCTTAATTACAATCACACTTTGATCTTATCCTCCCCCACTCTCTCTCATGCCCATAATCCCACGTGAAATTCAAGTGGGCCCCACCTCCATTTATGAGAAGGTGATGTGGGCCATGGATATGGATATTAGATTGGGTCTCTGGATCCAAATCCAAATCCAAGTCCACACATGGGTTTGGATTGGGATCTGGATATATATGGTCCAGATCCAACCCAAACTGAATTCTGACTACTTCGGGCTTTGTTCGAAACGAACGGTTTGTACGGGGTCTAACAGCATCAATACTCCGTCTGTGTTGGGTCTTCGCCAACATGATCGTCCGCCTCTATTTTCGCCTCCCGGACGCCACCGCTTGCTCTCCATCCCAACCACCCGGCTTCTCTCTTCCATCCACCGCCTCTCCCCATTCGGTAAGCATTCCCCAACTCTACCTAAATCCTTCTCTACTCCCTCTCCACTCCTAGCCACCCACCCTATCATCATCTCAGCCCTTTGTCACCACCCTTTTCACTTAGCCGAACCTAGCACAACCTAAACTACCGGCCACTACCTAACCATCCCATTTGCACCCGGCCAGCCATTTCTTCCACCCTATAGGACTCCCATTCGGCCTTCCCATAAACTCCCCTTTAGGTCCACCTTCCCTAAATACTCGACTCTCCTAGTGACCCTAAACACTCACTTGGTCCACCCCTTTAATCGCCCACGTCAAGGCGACACCCACTTGCAACCGGCCACCTTCGAGGCGCCTATCCCGCGCCCCACTTGTAGCCGGCCAGCACCCTTGGTCACCCATCCTCGCGGAGCTCCCGTTTGCAGCCCAAGGCAAAGGCCAAGCCCACACTCAAGCAAGGCCTCTACGGACCAGCTACTCGTAAGTGCCTAAACTCGGTCTTTAGTAATATACTTGCTTGAGATTCAATTTGATACGGGGTTGTAATAACGGAGCATAGTCTCCCCCCGCTTGTAATAACGTGGCTTGGCACACCCACACACGTGCACTCTTTTAGTTGTGCACGATTTTGAACACACACGGGCCTAATCAGCCCCTAATACATAAGTGTATATATATACTTTCATTTTTGAAGGGTTTTGTTTAAGTTGGGTGCGTTGTCTTTCAATTCAAGCACTCACACACATTGAGCTTTCGCTCTTATTTGAAAGACCCAAGTAAGGGCCGACCTATACCATTTGGGTTTTCATTTCATGTCGTGTGGGTAAGTCTTTCAATTCAAGCACTTTCACACACATTGAGCTTTCGCTCTTATTTGAAAGACCCAAGTAAGGGCCGACCTATACTATTTGGGTTTCATTTCATGTCGTGTGAGTAAGTCTTTCAATTCAAGCACTCTCACACACATTGAGCTTTCGCTCTTATTTGAAAGACCCAAGTAAGGGCCGACCTATACTATTTGGGTTTCATTTCATGTCGTGTGAGTAAGTCTTTCAATTCAAGCACTTTCACACACATTGAGCCTTCGCTCTTACTCCCAAGACCTTAGTCAAGGCCATACTGCAATTTATACTTGGGTTTAATTTCATGTCGTGTGTGTAAGTCTTTCAATTCAAGCACGCACCCACATTGAGCCTTCGCTCTTATTTGCAAGACCCAAGTAAGGGCTCATATACATAATCTATATACATATCTCCCTTCGGTTATTTCTCTTCGGTTATTTCCCTTCAGTTATTTCCCTTCAGTTATTTCCCTTCAGTATTGTCTTTACATTTCGGGTTTTCCCTTTGGAGTAGCGTGAGTTTGCATTGCATCTATGCCATACCACGAGGTAGGACGCATATTGCATCGAAGCAAGCCCCGTATTCCCGCTCAAATTCACCCATGTAGTGGAGTGTTCATAACACACAAACTAGGTGGCCCATAAAGGGATAAAAGGAAAGACTTAGGCACGTGCAAATACACGTGATCTAAAATCTGCAATCGCATCTAAAAGACCCGAATTAGACACCTCAAACCGCTTCGTAGGCTTTCTATCCCAAAAAGTCGATTTTTCAAAGCGTACAGACTGACCCTTGCGCGTCGGTGCAAGAAGGTCTGCGACGACAAGAGCTCACTTGCTCACAGTCGGCACGATTAGAAGTCAGTTTAAAATATATCTTCGCTAGCTTAGGTAAGCTAGCTGGCACGCCTTGTTTATATAAATAGGCCTTAGACATACGAGAGGATCCACCCCAAGCCCTGAAAAGGCGAAGAGGCGGGGATTTTCGCCTCGTCTAGAGAGATTGGCACGCCCAGTGGGACGTGAGCCTTTCAAAAGTCAAGTTTTTAGTTAGGAGCTTGCGAAAATTTTTATTAAAAGGTGTCGTTTTTAACTTGCTTTCTTTGCTTGTACTTAGGAAATTTTGAAAAAGCTTGAAAAGCATGTCAAAATCCAATCCAAGTGAAGTGTCGAGCCAAGGCTCATGCGCATCAAGTTCTCACTCTAGGAGGATTTTCAAAAACAAAAGAAAACTAGATGAGATCGAGGACCTGAGAAGGGAGTTTGAGGCCAAAATCGATGCTCTCAGCCAAGAGGCTGAAGTAGACGATTTGTGTTCATCAAATGGTGAACAAAGGCCTAAGAAAAAATCTGAAAAACCTCGCAAGCACAAAGAGGCCTCCGTAATGGAAGGCAACCAATACCACGAGTCCTTCACACAAAAGGACCATAAAGCCCTACAGCAATTGCTGAAAGGGCAGAATAAAGAGAAAAGAAGCTACGCCCTGTCTGATTTCCTTCCCATGCATTACGAAACAAACAGTGACGATGAAATACCGAACTTCCATCGGTATGATGGCATGGGAGACCCTAGGTCTCACTTGCAGCTTTTCTCACGTCGAGCCCATAAGAAGAAAAAGGACTCGATGAAATGGGTGTATTGGTTCCCTTTATCCCTTAAAGGCACAGCTGCCAAATGGTTGGCTTCCTATGACTTAAGCCAGTTCGCTACTTTTGAAGAGTTAGCGAACTACTTCATGCAAAGATTTGCACACAACGTAGAAGTCACGCCGACTCTGAATACCTTAAGGGATACAAAGCAAGGCATGAACGAAGACGTACATGCCTTCATTATAAGATGGAGGTCGCTTTTGGGCCAAGTGCGAGAGCCCATATCCGAAGGATGCGCAGTAATGCTCATCCTGGATAATTTCAAAAGCGAGTTAAAAACCCTTCTCTCGCTCCATGAGATTTCAACTTTCCATAAGTTGATAAAAAAGGCCTCCCTTTTCGAAACCAACTTGCGAAAAGGGACATACGATCACTTATGGAAAGGAAGTGCCGTCCAAAAACCCGTTTGGAAAAGCCCATCGCATATGGGCTGCCCACGACGGACAAAGGGGCAAAGCCCCATAAAATCGCCAATGTCCGGGTGGATCCAAGCATGGCGGGCACTTCCAAAAATTTTGAAAAATTAGAAAATAAGAGGGAACGCAATTTTCAAAAACCGGTTGAAAAACGGGAGTATACTCCGCTGGGGCAACCTGTGTCGGAGGTCCTAGACCTCCTACTTGCCCAGGGCATGATAGAACTCCCTGAAATCCCCGAAGGAGTCACGTCCAAAGGGGGGTATTTAAACCGATTTTGTAAGTATCATCGGCTCAAAGGCCATGATACCAAACGTTGTTTCTCTCTTTTAAATAAAATTGAGAACTTGATAGCAGAAGGCCGGCTCCAGGTCACTACGGAACCTGAGCCACCTCAAGCTATCTTGAAGGAACCCTTTCCCAAACACGCCAGTGGCAATGGGAAAGGAAAGGAGGTATGTACCCTCACCATTTTCAAGGAACTAGCGCGAAAGCCAGAACCTGGTCGACCTACTTGTGCGCCCGTCCTTGTACTATACAAGAGGCCCGCCCAAGTCGTCATTCGGGGACCACCAAAAGTGGAAACCCCGGTAAAACCAGTTTTGAAAATCCAAGGTTCTCCTCAGCTCATCCTTAGAGTCAAGTTTAGCACGAACCCTAGGCTAGTCGTGGGGGAAGTCACTAGATCCGGGAGGATCTATCAACCCCCGCACCTTCAAGGTGCTCAAAAGGTGGTCAGTGTGCCAGGCCCCTCAAAAGCATGTATCCCTAGTGGTCTGCCAAAAGCAGATAAGGACAAAGTCATCCTAAATCCTTATGATTTCGAAAACCACCTTTCAAAGATTCCTATTCACATGTCTATCCTAGAGCTTATAAAAACCTCGCCTAGGCATAGACTTGTATTAGAGAAAATTCTAGAAAGGGCCAAGGTTGATTCGAACATAAGTCCAGAATCCTTGTCTGCCCAAGTGGCTTTATTAGGAGCAAAATCGCCCATCACTTTTTCGGAAGATGATGTAGATAGACCCTACGAAACCCATAACCAGGCCCTGCATATCGAGGTGGTTCTAAACAACCACTCTTTGGACAGGTGCCTAGTCGATGGTGGAGGAGGGCTCAACATCCTTGCACTTCATGTGGCATACAAAATCGGAGTCACCTTGACTTCAGTGAACCCAAGCCCCATCGTTATCACTGGATACGATGGGAATGCGTCTAGACCTTTAGGATCCATCGAACTCCCAATAGAAACGGGAGGGATCGAACACACGGGGGTGTTCCATGTCTTGGACATCCACCCCCATTATAACCTGTTGCTGGGAAGGCCCTGGATACACAGTTTGTGCACTGAGCCATCCACCTTCCACAGGTGTGTTAAGATCCCTTTTAGGGACCAGGTCGTAGTGATCCTAGGTGAGAGTCACCCACAGCTTCAGGGGATCATAAAAACTCCCCTTGTTTATCAAGCTCCCAGGCCCATGAGGCTAACCTGGGGCAAATTATGGTTGAGCCACCTCGGCTCATGTTGAACAACCCTAGGAAGGTTGTATGCGTGAAGGGGCCGCCCAAAGCAGGCCCCCTCCCGACTTTAATCCTCTTAGGAAAACCCAAGCGTTCCCTATTTCCAAAGCCCCTGGACAAGAGGCCATACGAGCCTAATATGGACGATAGCATGTTCCAGGACCACGACTTGTATCCAACTTTTTTAAAAAACAAAAAGTCGTGGAACATGTTGTTGAACATGGGCTACACGCCCTATAAGAGTCTAGGGGCACAAAACCAGGGTCTCCTAGAGCCCATCCTGCCTAGGGCCAACCCAAGCCGATATGGGATCGGCTATACTCCCCGAATACAGCCGGAGCCACCCCCTGTGACGACCTGGGTCAAGGGTGCCCCGGAGCTGCTCCTGGTGGGACTTTGGCAAAAGAAAAGGATTTCGAAAGAAACGTCGTCTGCATAGCCAGACCAAAAATTTCGAAATCACTTGAAAATCCAAGTACAAAACCAGGTCATTTTGAAAACCACGCATCAAGTTCCCTCGGGTCTATAGCCCACGAGAATGATCAAAACCCAGAAGTGGATCCCCTTGAGGAAGATCCCACTTCTGAGCTCCCAGAATTTCATAGAATTCTCGATTTTGAAAGACCTTCCCAATCAGTAGGAGGAGATTTCATAGAGGTGAACCTAGGGGATGATTCCAATCCCAAAACCATCAAAATAGGCGCATGCTTGCATGAAACTAAAAAGTTAGCATTCATTGCATTTCTACGAACCTATTTAGATGTGTTTGCATGGACGTATGAACACATGCCGGGCATAGATCCCAGCATAGTCGAGCATCGTCTTCCCTTAGATGCAGGTGTAAAACCCATAAAGCAGAAGCTTAGGAAAATACACCCGAATGTACACACGCAAGTTAAAGAGGGTTTAGAAGATCTGCTAAAAGCCGGATTTATAAAACCCATTGCGTATTCTGATTGGTTGTCAAATATCGTTGTGGTTCGAAAAACCAATGGGAAAATTCGAATATGCATCGATTTCAGAAACCTGAATAAAGCCACTCCAAAGGATAATTATCCTTTACCCAACATAGATTTGATAGTCGATAGTACTGCAAATCATGAAATGTTTTCATTCATGGATGGCTATTCAGGCTATAATCAAATCAAACTAAGTCCACGAGATCAGGGTAAGACCGACTTCACAACCCCATGGGGCACGTACTGCTATACAGTCATGCCCTTTGGTTTGAAAAATGCCGGCGCAACTTACCAACGAGCCATGAACACGATCTTCCATGATCAAATTCATGAGCTTGTAGAAGTGTATGTAGATGATCTCTTGGCGAAATCCAAAACCCGATGCACCCATATCGAATGTTTACAAAAGATTTTCGAAAGGCTTAGGCTTTACAAAGTAAAGCTAAACCCTCAAAAATGTGTGTTCGGGTTTGAATCAGGGAAGCTTCTAGGCTTTATGGTAAGCCAAAGGGGAATAGAAGTCGACCCCGCTAAGTGTCGAGCCATCATAGACATGGCTCCACCCTCCAATCTCACCCCAATCCGTAGCCTCCAGGGTCGATTACAATCCGTTCGCCGATTCATATCGAATCTAGCAACTAGATGCGAACCCTTCAACAAACTGTTGAGGAAGGGTACGAAATTCTTATGGGATGACGAATGCCAAAAGTCCTTCGAGAGACTGAAGGCATACTTGATTAATCCCCCCGTTTTGAATCCTCCAAAACAAGGAAAACCGCTTTTATTATACATCTCCGTGCATGTAAATGCTTTAGGAGCCCTGTTGGCTCAATACGAGGATGACACCCATAAGGAGTATGCCATCTACTATATTTCGAAAACTCTCTTGGCTTATGAACGAAATTATCAAGCCGTGGAGAAGACGTGCTTGGCCCTAGTCTGGGCCTACCAGAAGTTCAGACACTATTTCCTAGATCATGAGATCTGGATAGTGTCCAAGCTTGATCCAATCAAGCACTTGTTCGAAAAACCCATTCTCACGGGTAGATTGGGCAAATGGCAGCTCCTTCTAATGGAGTATGATCTGAAATACCATCACCAGATCTCCATTAAGGGGCAAGCCCTAGCAGATTACATGGCTGAATTCCCTTTAGAGGATGCATATCCCACTCTTGTCGAAATGCCTGATAAAGGCATATTGCAAAACCATGTTCAAAACCACATTTTGGCAAACTCTTTCGAAAACCAAGTGTGGAAGATGCACTTCGATGGGGCACGAAACCAACGAGGGGCTGGTGCCGGGATCATCCTAATCTCCCCTGAAAAGGGCGAGATTCCCATAGCAGTCTGCTTAGATTTCGAATGTTCCAACAACGTAGCTGAGTATGAAGCACACATACAAGGCTTAAGGATTTTGAAAACTCTAGGGGCATCGTGCATTGAGGTCTTTGGAGATTCGCTCCTTGTCATAAACCAGGTTTTAAAAATTTGGCAAGTACGTAATGAGAAACTACTTCCATATCACGAGTTGGCCACTCGATTGGTCCAATCCTTCCAGTCGTGTAAGCTCACACACGTAGGAAGAGAGGACAATGGCATCGCCGATGCCCTCTCCTCCTTGGGTTCAGCCCTGAAGGTCGATCCCATTTCAGGGACCATATCTTTGGAAATATGTCATGCGCCCCATCCATCCACACACGACTTGGATATTTGCCAAAACAACCCAGAGTCTATTGAAAAACCCTGGTTCTATGACATAAAACAATTTTTAGAAAATGGGGGATTTACCGAGGATGCCACATCCAAAGATAAGGCATTCATTTGTAAGATTTCGACCCGATACACCATTCTGGGTGGGGTCTTATACAAAAAAAGTTTTATCGGCATTCTGCTTAGGTGTATTGACCTAGAGGAGGCTAGGATAGTGATGCACGAGTTCCACGATGGAGAATGTGGAGGTCATGTTAATGCCAACATGATGGCAATGAAAATACTTAGAGGGGGCTATTTTTGGTCCACCCTGAAAAAGGATTGTCACGATCATGTTAAGAAGTGTCATCCGTGTCAAGTGCATGGGCACGCCATTCATATCCCTTCATCTGCATTGCATTCCGTGGTCAGCCCCTGGCCATTTACCATGTGGGCGTTTGACATCGTAGGCCCAATATTTCCAAAGGCCTCGAATGGGCATCGATTTATTTTAGCAGCCACGGAGTATTTCTCCAAGTGGGTAGAAGCCATTTCCCTAACCAATGTAATGGGGCAACATGTGGTGGCTTTCATCCGGAGGAATATCTTGGCTCGATTTGGGGTTCTACGAGACCTTGTGTCTGATAATGGTACCCCATTCAAGAATGAGCAGATGGTTAAGTTGTGTAACACGTATGGCATAACTCACCACTTCTCCTCGCCCTACTACCCTCAAGGCAACGGCCAAGCCGAAGCCACAAACAAGACTCTCATTAGTATTTTTGAGAAAACCTTAGAGAAGGATAGGACGTGGCACGAGAAGCTGGATGAAGCCTTATGGGCTTATAGGACTTCCATCTGGACTCCCACGAATGCCACACCATTCGAGTTGGTCTATGGCACAAACGCCATTCTTCCCATTCATACTCAACTGCATTCATTTCATACATCCATAGCACTCGACCTCCCCCTAGAGACGCTTCAGCATGCTAGGATGGCCGAACTAGATTTGCTAGACGAGAAGCGACTCCTTGCCATGGATCATGCTCGTGCATACCGGCAAAGGATAGCCCGACATTATAGCAAACATATGAGACCTCGCCACTTTGAAGTGGGAGATCTGGTCTTAAAAACCATCCACCATCGTGGCCCACACCCCTTAGGAAAGTGGCGCCCCAACTGGGATGGACCCTATGTTGTACGAGCAACCACTACGAACAATTCGTATTGGTTGATCGATGTAGAAGGTAGGAATTTAGCAGATCCTATCAATGTTCAATACTTAAAGAAGTATCATGTGTAGGATCTGGGTTAAGTTCCAGTTTTCGAAAATTTTATAGGGATAGCTGCCTTGAGACATGTGAATAAGGTGCAAAGGCGAACTCGTGTGACCCTAAGTGAGAGAATTTGCACTTGTGAAAGAGTGGAGTTTTCAAAATCGTGGTTACATTTCAAAATCTTCTTCTTACAAAGAAAGGCCTAGTTCAACATAGCAAGATACTTGCAAGTGGTACGTGCTATTTCTAAATAGGCTGATCTGGAATGGATCGAGTGTAGGCTTGGGATAAGTCTTCCCCTCTTCTCTTCTATTTCCAAAAGGAAAACAAAGGCCCAAAACAAAAGGGAATTTCCCATTCAAAGTCTCTTTCCAAAAGAAAGAAACCAGACTTCAAAAAGAAAAAGCGATTCTCTTATGAAAAAGAGGGATTAAAGAAAAAATACTCCCAAAGGGAGACCCTCTATGAAAAAAAGGAAAAAGAGGCCAAAAAACTCAAAAAGAGCAGTTTTCCGCCTTCTATGCCTTAAACCACGGGACGCTTCAGAAGGGACCGTGGTATCTCTTTCCCATACCTGGCTTATCCCAAGCTAAAGCATGGTTCATTTCGAGGAATCCTAAAGTAAAAATAGGATTTACTTACTTGAATTTCATCTTGTTTGAGAATTCGACGTTTCGAGTAAGGCGTAGGAATTTGAAACGAAGCTTGTTTTCTTATAAAACCTCTGCTAGATAAGCGAGTGTTAAGACTCAAACAAGGGCAAGCACGAAGAGCTCGAGACCCTTAGGATCGAGGCTCAAGACAGTTGTCCCTTTTTGTAAATAGCTTTTGTAAATAAGTTTTGAAAACCGAACATCGAACAGCATAGGATTTGCTCACTTGGAGCAACAGGCCTTGTAAGTCTCTAGAGTTCGACCACATCTGGTCTCTAGGAGGTCGCCACTTTTGGCACCACACCCATGTCATTTGCATTCCACGCATGGTACTTGCATGAACATGATCCCATTTAGGACCAGATTCCATAGAAACACCCTTTGGCGTGATGTCTCCTCCTACCAGAGTTTGTAAATTGAGATTTTGCTAAAATTGGGGCAATCCCATATTCTTCGTGGGTAGATCTAGGGAGACATTGAAAGGGGTGTTTGTCATCTTTGCCCTTATCCAAATTGGTTTCGACAAGGCCAAAGAGGGGCATCTGTAAACACCCCGAAATCCCACGAATTCCTTAAACAAACCTGGTTTTGTAAAAGCAGCCCCAAAGGGCCATTTTTGAGTCTGGAAACCCAGGAGCCTTCCAGACAACCCTGTATATATGTTTTAAACTCTGTATTTCAAAAATATATAATATAGCTTTTGAAAACCTTTTTAAACACGTTTTGAAACCCCAAAGTGGCTTGGCCCGATCAGGACAAGATCAGGAGAGCTAAGAAGAGCCCGGAACCGAAGCACATGTCAAGCCCAGCACAACAGCTCTTGTATCACATCCACACCCCCAGGATCTCGAACGTCCAAGACCCTGTTCCTATCAAAATGACATTTGAAGTCATCTCCGGAAGGTAGAAACGGAGGCAGACGACCATGTTGGCGAAGACCCAACGCAGACGGAGTACTGATGCTGTTAGACCCCGCACAAATCGTTCGTTTCGAACCCAGCTCGAAGGAGTCAAAGTTCAGTTTGGATTGGATCTGGACCATATATATCCAGATCCCAACCCAAACCCATGTGTGGACTTGGATTTGGATTTGGATTCAAAAATCCAATCCAATATCCATATCCATGGCCCACATCACCTTCTCATAAATGGAGGTGGGGCCCACTTGAAATTCACGTGGGATATTGGACATGAGAGAGAGTGGGGATGGAAAATATCAAGAGTGTTGTAATTAAGCTTGACTTGTGTGTCAAGTTTGGGGTTAATCATGTGGGTTAGCCTAATTGAGTGGGTTTAAGCTTGTAATTAGCTAAAACCTAACCTAGGGCTGCACCAACATGAGGTGGTTAAGGTCTATGGGCCATGCAAAGGGAGCTCCTTCACCTAAACCTAACCCAAAACGCCTAATCCTAGCCTAAACCCCTAATCCACCCCTAATCTGAACCTAATCACCTAACCCACTTCCCTAATCCCGGCCTAATCCCAACCTAATCACCTAACCCACTTCCATAATCCTTCCCTAAACCTAGGTTAATTTCCCTAAACCTAGCCAAAACCTAGCCTAATCACCTAACCTAGCTCACTAAACCTCACCCTAAAACCCAACCACCTAACCTAGCCCTAAACCCCTAACCACCCCTAGCCCACAATCTACCCAAACCCCTAGTTTTCAAAATATCTGGCCCAACCCTTTCCAGCCCACCTTATCTACATACCACCCTACCTAAACCACCTAACCACTACCCCAAGCCCAGCCCTAACCGACCTACCCATCCCTATTTAAACCCCCCCCCTTGGGGGCGGGTTTTCCAAGCTGGAAGGATCCTCACCAACCTCAGCCGGGCCCTCTCTTTCCCCCATTTCCTCACCCAGCCGAACCTGCCTGCCTGCTCCACCTGCGCCGCCTGCACCACCACCATCCCTCCACCCCACCCCAGCTCACACCACCATCTCCCAGCCGGACGCCACCGCTTGCTCTCCATCCCAACCACCCGGCTTCTCTCTTCCATCCACCGCCTCTCCCCATTCGGTAAGCATTCCCCAACTCTACCTAAATCCTTCTCTACTCCCTCTCCACTCCTAGCCACCCACCCTATCATCATCTCAGCCCTTTGTCACCACCCTTTTCACTTAGCCGAACCTAGCACAACCTAAACTACCGGCCACTACCTAACCATCCCATTTGCACCCGGCCAGCCATTTCTTCCACCCTATAGGACTCCCATTCGGCCTTCCCATAAACTCCCCTTTAGGTCCACCTTCCCTAAACACTCGACTCTCCTAGTGACCCTAAACACTCACTTGGTCCACCCCTTTAATCGCCCACGTCAAGGCGACACCCACTTGCAACCGGCCACCTTCGAGGCGCCTATCCCGCGCCCCACTTGTAGCCGGCCAGCACCCTTGGTCACCCATCCTCGCGGAGCTCCCGTTTGCAGCCCAAGGCAAAGGCCAAGCCCACACTCAAGCAAGGCCTCTACGGACCAGCTACTCGTAAGTGCCTAAACTCGGTCTTTAGTAATATACTTGCTTGAGATTCAATTTGATACGGGGTTGTAATAACGGAGCATAGTCTCCCCCCGCTTGTAATAACGTGGCTTGGCACACCCACACACGTGCACTCTTTTAGTTGTGCACGATTTTGAACACACACAGGCCTAATCAGCCCCTAATACATAAGTGTATATATATACTTTCATTTTTGAAGGGTTTTGTTTAAGTTGGGTGCGTTGTCTTTCAATTCAAGCACTCACACACATTGAGCTTTCGCTCTTATTTGAAAGACCCAAGTAAGGGCCGACCTATACCATTTGGGTTTTCATTTCATGTCGTGTGGGTAAGTCTTTCAATTCAAGCACTTTCACACACATTGAGCTTTCGCTCTTATTTGAAAGACCCAAGTAAGGGCCGACCTATACTATTTGGGTTTCATTTCATGTCGTGTGAGTAAGTCTTTCAATTCAAGCACTCTCACACACATTGAGCTTTCGCTCTTATTTGAAAGACCCAAGTAAGGGCCGACCTATACTATTTGGGTTTCATTTCATGTCGTGTGAGTAAGTCTTTCAATTCAAGCACTTTCACACACATTGAGCCTTCGCTCTTACTCCCAAGACCTTAGTCAAGGCCATACTGCAATTTATACTTGGGTTTAATTTCATGTCGTGTGTGTAAGTCTTTCAATTCAAGCACGCACCCACATTGAGCCTTCGCTCTTATTTGCAAGACCCAAGTAAGGGCTCATATACATAATCTATATACATATCTCCCTTCGGTTATTTCTCTTCGGTTATTTCCCTTCGGTTATTTCCCTTCAGTTATTTCCCTTCAGTATTGTCTTTACATTTCGGGTTTTCCCTTTGGAGTAGCGTGAGTTTGCATTGCATCTATGCCATACCACGAGGTAGGACGCATATTGCATCAAAGCAAGCCCCGCTCGAATTCGCCCACGTAGTGGAGTGTTCATAACACACAAACTAGGTGGCCCGAAAAGGGATAAAAGGAAAGACTTAGGCACGTGCAAATCCACGTGATCTAAAACATGCAATCACATTTTAAAGACCCGAAATAGACACCTCGAACCGCTTCGTGGACTTTCTCTCCAAAAACTCGATTTTTGCAAAGCGTACAGACTGACCCTTGCGCATCGGTGCAAGAAGGTCTGCGACAACAATAGCTTACTTGCTCACAGTCGCCACGTTTAGAAGTCAGTGTTAAAAATATCTTCACTAGCTTAGGTAAGCTAGCTGGCACGCCCTGTTTGCATACATAGGCCTTAGACATACGAGAGGATCCGCTCCAAGCCCTGAAAAAGGCAAAAGAGGCAGGGATTTTTCGCGCGTCTATAGTTTTGAAAGTGGTTTTGTAATATGCCTTCATCAGGCATTTCAACAAGAGTGGGATATGCGTCCTCTAAGGGGAACTTAGCCACGTAATCTGCTAGGGCTTGCCCCTTAATGGAGATCTGGTGATGGTATTTAAGATCATACTCCATTAGAAGGAGTTGCCATTTGCCCAATCTACCCGTGAGAATGGGTTTTTCGAACAAGTGCTTGATTGGATCAAGCTTGGACACTATCCAGATCTCGTGATCCAGGAAATAGTGTCTGAATTTCTGGCAGGCCCCGACTAGGGCCAAGCACGTCTTCTCCATGGCTTGATAATTTCGTTCACACGCCAAGAGAGTTTTCGAAATGTAGTAGATGGCATACTCCTTATGGGTGTCATCCTCGTATTGAGCCAACAGGGCTCCTAAAGCATTCGCATGCACTGAGATGTATAGTAAAAGCGGTTTTCCTTGCTTTGGAGGGTTCAAAACGGGGGGATTAACCAAGTATGCCTTTAGTCTCTCGAAGGACTTCTAGCATTCGTCATCCCATAAGAATTTCGTGCCCTTCCTCAACAGTTTGTTGAAGGGTTCGCATCTAGTTGCTAGATTCGATATGAATCGGCGAACGGATTGTAAACAACCCTGGAGGCTACGGATTTGGGTGAGATTGGAGGGTGGAGCCATGTCTATGATGGCTCGACACTTAGAGGGGTCGACTTCTATTCCCCTTTGGCTCACCATAAAGCCCAGAAGCTTCCCTGATTCTACCCCAAATACACATTTTTGAGGGTTTATCTTTACTTTGTAAAGCCTAAGCCTTTCAAAAATCTTTTGTAAACATTCGATATGAGTGCATCGGGTTTTGGATTTCGCCAAGAGATCATCTACATACACTTCTACGAGCTCATGAATCTGATCATGGAAGATCATGGTCATGGCTCGTTGGTATGTTGCGCCGGCATTTTTCAAACCAAAGGGCATGACTTTATAGCAGTACGTGCCCCATGGGGTTGTGAAGGCGGTCTTACCCTGTTCTCGTGGACTTAGTTTGATTTGATTATAGCCTAAATAGCCATCCATAAATGAAAACATTTCATGATTTGCAGTACTATCGACTATCAAATCTATGTTTGGTAAAGGATAATTATCCTTTGAAGTGGCTTTATTCAGGTTTCTGAAATCGATGCATATTCGAATTTTCCCATTGGTTTTTCGAACTACAACGATATTTGACAACCAATCTGAATACGCAATGGGTTTTATAAATCCGGCTTTTAGCAGATCTTCTAAACCCTCTTTGACTTGCGTGTGTACATTCGGGTGTATTTTCCTAAGCTTCTGCTTTATGGGTTTTACACCTACATCTAAGGGAAGATGATGCTCGACAATGCTGGGATCTATGCCCGACATGTCTTCATACGTCCATGCAAACACATCCAAATAGGTTCGTAGAAATGCAATGAATGCTAACCTTTCAGTTTCATGCAAGCATGCGCCTATTTTGATGGATTTGGGATTGGAATCATCCCCTAGGTTTACCTCTATGAAATCTCCTCCTACTGATTGTGAAGGTCTTTCAAAATTGAGAATCTTATGAAATTCTGGGAGCTCAGAAGTGAGATCTTCCTCAAGGGGATCTACTTCTGGGCTTCGATCATTCTCGTGGGCTATAGACCTGAGGGAATTTGATGCGTGGTTTTCAAAATGACCTGGTTTTTATACTTGGATTTTCAAGTGTTTTTGAAACTTTTGGTCTAGCTATGCAGACGATGTTTCTTTCGAAATCCTTTTCTTTTGCCAAAGTCCTACCAGGAGCAGCTATATACAAAATCTTTTCGGTATTTTCCAAATTTTCGATTTTTTTTGGTTTTTGTAAAACAAGAACTTTGGGAACTATAGAAAGAACTCTATTTTCGAGTTTTTGTTTTTCCATTGTTTTTGGTTTTTCTTGTTTTTTGATTTTTTTGATTTTTTTGATTTTAAGCTTTTCAAATGTTTTTGTATTTTTAGAAAAAGGGATCTTCCGTCATACCTACAAGGGGAAAACACTACGGGTTAGACTCGGAATAGGAGATTTAAATCGTAGGTCTCTTCTAAGACAGGTTCCGGGGCACCCTTGACCCAGGTGGTCACAAGGGGTGGCTCCGGCGGTATTCGGGGAGTATAGCTGATCCCATATCAGCTTGGATTGGCCCTAGGAAGGATGGGCTCTAGGAGACCCTGGTTCTGTGCCCCTAGACTCTTTTAGGGCGTGTAGCCCATGTTCAACAACATGTTCCACGACTTTTTGTTTTTTGAGAAAGTTTGATACAAGTCGTGGTACTGGAACATGCTGTCATCCATATTGTGCTCAGATGGCCTCTTGTCCAGGGGCTTTGGAAATAGGGAATGCTTGGATCGTCCTAGAAGGGTTAAGATCGGGAGGGGGCCTGCTTTGGGCGGCCCCTTCACACATACAACCTTCCTGGGGTTGTTTAACACGAGCCGAGGTGGCTCAATCACAATTTGCCCCAGGTTAGCCTCATGGGCCTGGGAGCTCGATAAACAAGGGGAGTTTATGATCCCCTGAAGCTGTGGGTGACTCTCACCTAGGATCACTACGACCTGGTCCCTAAAAGGGATCTTGACACACCTGTGGAAGGTGGATGGCACAGCGCACAAACTGTGTATCCAGGGTCTTCCCAACAATAGGTTATAATGGGGGTGGATGTCCAAGACATGGAACACCCCTGTGTGTTCGATCCCTCCCGTTTCCATTGGGAGTTCGATGGATCCTAAAGGTCTAGACGCATTCCCATCTGTAAACACCCCAAATCTTCTATTTTTCAAAAACTCTCGAAACACCAAAAAGCTCATTTGAGCCAAAACGATGACCTGTTTTGAAATGTGAAAACAGGTACAGAAGGCAAAAGAAGACCCTAGGCCCGAAGAGGATTCAAGCCCAGAGCTTCAGAAGCCACTCCCTGATAAAAAAACAAAAGAAAGCAGAGCCCATTTGATGAAAAGCTCAACGGAGTCCAGAACGGCGAGACGAAGTCCGGACGACAAAGTTGGGGAAAACCCAGCACCAGACGGAGCGCTGATGAAGCCAGTGCCCGCACAGATCGTTCGCCTCGAGAAGCCAAGAAGGACTGTCCGAAGAAATTTTGATTTGGATCTGGACCATATATATCCAGATCCAAATCCATGTAATGAATAGTGTTTGGATTTGGGCCAATCCAAATAGTGTTTGGGTCGATCCAAATAGTGTTTGGATTTGGATTGGATCCAAATAGTGTTTGGATTGGATCGGATCTGGATCAAAATATCCAGATCCGTATCCATAAAAATATTGGGTTTGGTTCGGATACAGATCTCAAAATATCCGAGATCCAATATCCAGATCCAAATAGTGTTTGGATTTGGGTATAGATCCAAACCCCAAACCCAAACCCAAATCCAAGACCCACCTCAAATCTCTATAAATAGAGGTGAGGGGGTCCATGTAAAGGGTTCATGCAAATATTTGGGAGGAGAGAGAGGGAGTGATAGACCTAGCCATGTGGGCTCATTGGGTGTTCAAGCCATGTGGGCTAAGTGGGTCTAGACCAAGTGGCTGCAACCAAGGTGGGCTGGACCAAGTGGCTGCAACCGTGGAGACGTGGGCTCAAGCCAAGAAGGACCGGCTCCAAGAGGTAAGCCTAACCTAACCTAGCCATTCTCTCTACACCCCTCTAAACCTAACCCCAACCTAGCCTAGGTTCGAACCTACCTAACCCCAACTGAACCTAACCCTAACTAAACCTAGCCCTAACCCAACCTAGGTTCGACCAAACCTAACCCTAGACTTGAACCAACCTAAACCTAACCGGACCGCGCCTGCCGTGCGCACCCTGACGCTGTCCGCGCGCCCTGACGCCATCCCGCGCCCCAGCGCCCAGCGCCAGACGCCCGCCAGCGCCCAGCGCCCAGTGCCAGGCGCCCGATTGTTGCGCCCGACGCCTTCCTGCCGCCCTGTCCACCTTCCTGCCGACCCAACCTGCACCCTGGCCGTGACCTGTACCCTAGGACAGACCCTAGGACATACCTTACACAGCCCCCGTCTTGGCCGAACCTTAGTTCCCCTAAGACCCTAATCGTGCCCCATAGAACCTCCCTCAAAGCCCCCTAGGATAACCCCCTCTTGGCTGCCCAAGGTGAACCGTGAGCCCACGTGCAAGCAAGTTGAACATGGACCAGCTATTTGTAAGTGTCTAAACTTGGTCTATTACATTAACTTGCTTTATATTCAATTAAATTTTGATATGGGGTTGTAGTAAAGGAGCTTCGTCTCCCCCCGATTGTAATAACGTGGTTTGACACACCTACACACACACGCACTTGAGCCTTTCCGCTCTTAGTCGTACACTTTTTGCACACACACGGGCCTAACCAGCCCTTAATATATAGTTATATTTATATATTTTAAGTCAAGGGGTTTTTTAATTAAGTCGTGTGTGTTGTCTTTCCATTTTCCACACGCACACACATTGAGCCTTCGCTCTTACTCCCAAGACCTTAGTAAAGGCCTTATTGCAGTTATATTTGGGTTTCATTTATGTCGTGTGTGTAGTACTTCAATTCTACACTCACACACATTGAGCTTTCGCTCTTACTCCCAAGACCTTAGTCAAGGCATACTGCAATTTATATTTGGGTTTCATTTCATGTCGTGTGTGTAAGTCTTTCAATTCAAGCACGCACACACATTGAGCCTTCGCTCTTATTTACAAGACCCAAGTAAGGGCCCCTACATATACTCTATATAAAGTATTTCTTTCGGCTACGTCTTTAAGATTCGGGTTTTAAGGTTCAAGTCGTGTGCGTTGTCTTTCAATATATACACGACACACACTTACACAATTGAGCCTTTCCGCTCTTAAGATATAGCCATATTTCCCCTTCCGCTATTTACTTTACAAGTCATTTCCCTTCGGCTATTTACTTTACAAGTCATTTCCCTTCGGCAATTTCCCTTCGGCATTGTCTTTTAATTTCGGGTTTTCCCTTTGGAGTAGCGTGAGTTTGCATTGCATCTACGCCATACCACGAGGTAGGACGCATATTGCATCGAAGCAAGCCCCGTACTCCCGCTCAAATTCGCCCCATGTAGTGGAGTGTTCATAACACACACCTAGGTGGCCCATAAAGGGATAAAAAGAAAGACTTAGGCACGTGCAAATCCACGTGATCTAAAATCTGAGAATCGTACAAACCCGAATCAAATCGTGCAAGACTTAGGGTCGTCCAACCCTTACAAAGTCAAAATCGCCCAAATGCATGGTTTTCAAAAGGTTTTAAAACACTTCTTCATTCAAAATATATTTTGAGTTAAACTTGTTTCAAAACGAAGTCTCTAAGCGTACAGACTGACCCTTGCGCATCGGTGCAAGAAGGTCTGCGACGTAAAAATCCGGCTTGCCTACAATCGCCTTTCAAAAGTCAGATTATTTTCAAAACATACTTTGCTAGTTAAAGTAAACTAGCTGGCACGCCCATAAAGCGAAGTAGATTGCGAAAAGGTTCACTTCAGGCCTAAGAACCCGTAAGTGAAAATTTTCGTTGTCTACAATTTGGCACGCCCGGTGGGACTCGGGACTTAAGCAGACTTCAAACAAACGAGTTATACTCAAATTTTCAGAAAAAAGTGTTTTTTTTCAAAAATCGTGCATACTTAGGAAAATTGCATGAAAATGGATAGAAAGCTACAAAAATCTTCGTTGAGTAAACTAAAAGAGGTTTTCAAATCAGATAAAGCCCAAAGAGAGCTCGATGAGATTAAAAAAATATTTCAAAAGATGGATGCTTTAAGCAAGGAGCTTAAAGCCCATCGATCACATAGCAGCTCTTCGAGGGCACATACAGATCGTGAATTGAAAACCGATCTCAAACTCAACGAAGGATTGGAGATTAGAGAGAAATCCCGGCAAAGGGATAAGTCGTCCACTCCTACAACTTCAAGCTTTTCAAAATCCATAGAAAAACCAAAAAAAGATTTTTCTATTTCAAAAAACCAAAAAAATCTTGAAAATTTGGAAAAAGACCAAAAAATTGAAAAACAAAATTTTGAAATTTCGAAAACTTCAAGTAAAAGTCCTAAGTCTAGGCACACACATACAGTGGGACATGAAGTCCACACCCTACAAAGGAACGAGAGTGAAAAACAGGAAGGTTTCGAAAGGAAACGCCTCGTTAAACCCCGGGGGCTCAAAATAGAGTTACCCGGGAAATCGGCTTGCTCTCACCCTGAAAAGGTAGACAAGCCACAAAGAGGTATGCCTGAAACCCATCCTTCTCAAGACTCTCTTCTTCATGTAGGGTCATCAGATGCATTGGATAACCCCTTTGCACACACAAACCCACAAACTGTGCCAAAACTTGAGGATTTTCAAGGTGCGCCAACTATCGCGCACCATTCAAAGGAATTTCAAAAACAAAAAGAAGTTTCGAAAATGGTAGACATGGAGACCCCTAATGCATGCATCGACATCTTAGGAGCTCATAACCCTACCATAGAAAAACCCACTTCTTCGAGCCTAGTCCTGTGCCCTGGAGCCAAGGCTATGGCTTTGAAACAAAAAAATCAATCCCTAGGGGCACCACGAGTTGAACCTAGGGACCAAGTCAAAGACTTCAAGGGACCTTGCATGGCTCCCCTTGAAGTAAATTTTTCCCAAAATGGGGTATGGAACCATAAGTTTTCCATAACCCTGCTATGTCCAAAACTCCTCAAGGAACCAAGCTTGGCTTTCCTTGAGGGCAAAGTCTCCCAAACCAGGTTTGTATGGAAGCCCAAGTCTTCCATCACCCCGGAATCCAAACTCTCGATATCCAAAAGGGTATATATCCCCAACATGGACGATTCCATGTTCCAAGACCATGATTTATACCAAAACTTTTCGAAAAGCAAAAAGTCTTGGAACATGATTCTGAATATGGGATATAAACCCTACACGGGCCTAGGAACCCGAAACCAAGGTAGGCTTGAGCCTGTCCTACCTAGAACCAATAGGGAACGATATGGACTGGGCTACAACCCACCCATACCACCAGAGCCGCCACCTAAGACCATCTGGGTCAAGGGTGCCTTGTAGAACCTCTAAAACCGAAACCCATGTCTTAGACCTATCTGATTAGAGTCTGATTCATGAATGTTTTCTTTGAAGGTTCAATGGAAGATCCCTACTTTTGAAAAAGACAAAAAAAGTTGAAAACTCTCAAAATCTCAAAAACATTTGGAAAAACGAAAATTACAAAAAGAAATTTATTTCCAAAAGCCTTTGGCCATGTACAAAGCCCATTTTCGAAAAATTGTAAAAATGCTTTCGAAAATTGTATATACTCCCTGAAACCAAGTGTGCAAAAAGCTGATCCTATCTACCCTTTTGCCTAGAGCTTTTTCAAAAATGAAAAGCTCGAGAATCACCAAAGCAAGGAGGAATAAACACCTCCAAGCTTCCTGAACTTCGCAAAAATCCTTAACTTATGGAAAATTGGGGATTTTTAGAAATAAGTTAACCCATAGTGTGTGCATAAGCATCATGCATTACACTTTGAAATCATTCATATGCATCGAGTCTAGACATCATTCTAAAAATCGAATTCAGGGTTTTGCAAAATCAAAGGGGCAATAAGAGTCGACCCCCTAAGTATCGAGCCTTCATAGGCATGTCTCCATACAAATCAAAACCAACACCTTCGAGGCAAATTTTAAAAGGAAATGAGAATCTCGAAAAAAGATTAGCATTTCACAAAAACCTTTCATGGCTTTGAAAAGGAAGATTTTCTTCAACTTCTGGTTTATATAAAAACCTTGATTGTGTTAGGATAAAGAACATGAATCTCACGATGAAATATGGAGACCATGTCAAAACTAAAACCTGATGGCCATGACGATCACTTAGGGCTGGTTATGTTTCCCATCCTTGAGCAAAAAGTATCATGATCATGTTAGAAAAACCATGGAAGTGCATGGACATGAACATACCATTGTCCATCCAAAATCCCTTTGAAAAACCATGGCCCTTCACCATACGGCCAGGCGAAATTCCCATCAAGCTAGGGGCATTTTTTAACACAGCCCCTAGACACTTTCCATGGATAAGCGAATGCATCTCCTTCATGATTTGTGAGATACATTTCATGTGTTCATCGTTGCATAAAGACATGTATTTCCATTTTAAAACACATGGAGTGCATAGCATGCATCATATCACCCCGAAGAAAGCCCAAAAGGGTGGCAAAATCGAGTAGAAATATCCCCATGTCTTCAAAAGGGCAACAAAAATTAGAAATTTGTTGATATTGTGGGTAGAAATTAGCAAAACCCCGAAAATGCCCGAATATTCAAAAGGGTTTATGCTGAATTCTTTTTCAAAAAGATTTTGAAAAATCGAACTCCTTTGAAACTTCTTGAAAGAAGGATCGAAGTAGATTGTATAACCCCGAATGGAGGAATCTATACTTTTCGAAAAGTAGAGTCTTCCAAAAATGAATTGGCTATATTTCAAAGAACCCTGGCTTACAAGATTAAGCCTTGTTCAAAATATCAAAATATTTTCGAATAGCAGATACTATTAAGAAATAGGACGATCTCGTTTGAATCGAGTAACCAAAGGGATAAGCCCTCCCCCATCCTACTTTCTCTCCAAAAAGGAAAATTGGCTATTTTCAAAAGAAAGAAAAAAAAATCGAGAATACAAAAACTCCTCCGAAAGTGGTCTTCCCTTCATAAACAGGGAATACAAAAACTCCTCCGAAAGAGGTCTTCTCATTTCAAAAGAAAAAGGAGATATAAAAACACTCCTCCCAAAGAGGTCTTCCCTTCATAAACAGGGAATACAAAAACTCCTCCAAAGAGCTGCTCTCCTTTAAAGAAAAGAGGGATTAATGAAAAAATGCTCCAAAAGGGAGACCCTCTATGAAAAAGAAACAAAAAGCCAGAGCTCCAAAGAGCGATTTTCCGATTCTTTGCCTAAAACCACGGGACGCTTCAGAAGGGACCGTGGTATCTCTTTCCCATATCCCTACGGCTTATCCCCGAGGAAAAAGATTCAAATTTGCGAAAATCCTAAAGTACGAATAAAATCGGCTTATTTGGATTTCATTTTGTTTGAGAACTCGACTCTGTTTTGTAGGAAATGGAACTTTGAAATGTTTTCCAAGTTTTCCTACCCAAAAACCTCTACTGAGTAGCAGGTATTGAAACCCGAATGAAGGGAAGTATGAAAAATGGAAGTCCTTTTCGATACAAGTTAAAAGGAGTTCCTTTTCAAAGAGAAATTTTCGAAAAACCCACGAATGTCAAAAAGACATGGGTAAAAACCTGCTCGAAGCAACCAGCCTCAAAAGGCTCTCTTCGGGCTCAAAAACAAAAAATAAAATTTTTCTCATGCATGCATTCAAAGAGTCATTCGTGCATGATCATACATATAGGGAAATAGCTAGGAAAAGCCCCCTTTTGCTGAAAATCCCCACTTGTGGAAAAAGAAAACAGGGTTTTTGCAAAATAAATGGTGTATTCTCGAGAAAATTTGAGAGAACGGGGTGTTTCTTCTTTGCCATTATCCAAATACATTTGGATAATGCCAAAGAGGGGCATCTGTAAACACCCCAAATCTTCTATTTTTCAAAAACTCTCGAAACACCAAAAAGCTCATTTGAGCCAAAACGATGACCTGTTTTGAAATGTGAAAACAGGTACAGAAGGCAAAAGAAGACCCTAGGCCCGAAGAGGATTCAAGCCCAGAGCTTCAGAAGCCACTCCCTGATAAAAAAACAAAAGAAAGCAGAGCCCATTTGATGAAAAGCTCAACGGAGTCCAGAACGACGAGACGAAGTCCGGACGACAAAGTTGGGGAAAACCCAGCACCAGACGGAGCGCTGATGAAGCCAGTGCCCGCACAGATCGTTCGCCTCGAGAAGCCAAGAAGGACTGTCCGAAGAAATTTTGATTTGGATCTGGACCATATATATCCAGATCCAAATCCATGTAATGAATAGTGTTTGGATTTGGGCCAATCCAAATAGTGTTTGGGTCGATCCAAATAGTGTTTGGATTTGGATTGGATCCAAATAGTGTTTGGATTGGATCGGATCTGGATCAAAATATCCAGATCCGTATCCATAAAAATATTGGGTTTGGTTCAGATACAGATCTCAAAATATCCGAGATCCAATATCCAGATCCAAATAGTGTTTGGATTTGGGTATAGATCCAAACCCCAAACCCAAACCCAAATCCAAGACCCACCTCAAATCTCTATAAATAGAGGTGAGGGGGTCCATGTAAAGGGTTCATGCAAATATTTGGGAGGAGAGAGAGGGAGTGATAGACCTAGCCATGTGGGCTCATTGGGTGAGGTGGGTTCAAGCCATGTGGGCTAAGTGGGTCTAGACCAAGTGGCTGCAACCAAGGTAGGCTGGACCAAGTGGCTGCAACCGTGGAGACGTGGGCTCAAGCCAAGAAGGACCGGCTCCAAGAGGTAAGCCTAACCTAACCTAGCCATTCTCTCTACACCCCTCTAAACCTAACCCCAACCTAGCCTAGGTTCGAACCTACCTAACCCCAACTGAACCTAACCCTAACTAAACCTAGCCCTAACCCAACCTAGGTTCGACCAAACCTAACCCTAGACTTGAACCAACCTAAACCTAACCGGACCGCGCCTGCCGTGCGCACCCTGACGCTGTCCGCGCGCCCTGACGCCATCCCGCGCCCTGACGCCATCCCGCGCCCCAGCGCCCAGCGCCAGACGCCCGCCAGTGCCCAGCGCCCAGCGCCCAGCGCCAGGCGCCCGATTGCTGCGCCCGACGCCTTCCTGCCGCCCTGTCCACCTTCCTGCCGACCCAACCTGCACCCTGGCCGTGACCTGTACCCTAGGACAGACCCTAGGACATACCTTACACAGCCCCCGTCTTGGCCGAACCTTAGTTCCCCTAAGACCCTAATCGTGCCCCATAGAACCTCCCTCAAAGCCCCCTAGGATAACCCCCTCTTGGCTGCCCAAGGTGAACCGTGAGCCCACGTGCAAGCAAGTTGAACATGGACCAGCTATTTGTAAGTGTCTAAACTTGGTCTATTACATTAACTTGCTTTATATTCAATTAAATTTTGATATGGGGTTGTAGTAAAGGAGCTTCGTCTCCCCCCGATTGTAATAACGTGGTTTGACACACCTACACACACACGCACTTGAGCCTTTCCGCTCTTAGTCGTACACTTTTTGCACACACACGGGCCTAACCAGCCCTTAATATATAGTTATATTTATATATTTTAAGTCAAGGGGGTTTTTAATTAAGTCGTGTGTGTTGTCTTTCCATTTTCCACACGCACACACATTGAGCCTTCGCTCTTACTCCCAAGACCTTAGTAAAGGCCTTATTGCAGTTATATTTGGGTTTCATTTATGTCGTGTGCGTAGTACTTCAATTCTACACTCACACACATTGAGCTTTCGCTCTTACTCCCAAGACCTTAGTCAAGGCATACTGCAATTTATATTTGGGTTTCATTTCATGTCGTGTGTGTAAGTCTTTCAATTCAAGCACGCACACACATTGAGCCTTCGCTCTTATTTACAAGACCCAAGTAAGGGCCCCTACATATACTCTATATAAAGTATTTCTTTCGGCTACGTCTTTAAGATTCGGGTTTTAAGGTTCAAGTCGTGTGCGTTGTCTTTCAATATATACACGACACACACTTACACAATTGAGCCTTTCCGCTCTTAAGATATAGCCATATTTCCCCTTCCGCTATTTACTTTACAAGTCATTTCCCTTCGGCTATTTACTTTACAAGTCATTTCCCTTCGGCAATTTCCCTTCGGCATTGTCTTTTAATTTCGGGTTTTCCCTTTGGAGTAGCGTGAGTTTGCATTGCATCTACGCCATACCACGAGGTAGGACGCATATTGCATCGAAGCAAGCCCCGTACTCCCGCTCAAATTCGCCCCATGTAGTGGAGTGTTCATAACACACACCTAGGTGGCCCATAAAGGGATAAAAAGAAAGACTTAGGCACGTGCAAATCCACGTGATCTAAAATCTGAGAATCGTACAAACCCGAATCAAATCGTGCAAGACTTAGGGTCGTCCAACCCTTACAAAGTCAAAATCGCCCAAATGCATGGTTTTCAAAAGGTTTTAAAACACTTCTTCATTCAAAATATATTTTGAGTTAAACTTGTTTCAAAACGAAGTCTCTAAGCGTACAGACTGACCCTTGCGCATCGGTGCAAGAAGGTCTGCGACGTAAAAATCCCGCTTGCCTACAATCGCGTTTCAAAAGTCAGATTATTTTCAAAACATACTTTGCTAGTTAAAGTAAACTAGCTGGCACGCCCATAAAGCGAAGTAGATTGCGAAAAGGTTCACTTCAGGCCTAAGAACCCGTAAGTGAAAATTTTCGTTGTCTACACCATCGTATCCAGTGATAACGATGGGGCTTGGGTTCACTGAAGTCAAGGTGACTCCGATTTTATACGCCACGTGAAGTGGAAGGATGTTGAGCCCTCCTCCACCATCGACTAGGCACCTGTCCAGAGAGTGGTTGTTCAGAACCACCTCGATATGCAGGGCTTGGTTGTGGGATTCGTAGGGTCTATCTACATCATCTTCCGAGAAAGTGATGGGCGATTTTGCTCCTAATAAAGCCACTTGGGCATATAAGGATTCCGGACTTATGTTCGAATCAACCTTGGCCCTTTCTAGAATTTTCTCTAATACAAGTCTATGCCTAGGCGAGGTTTGTATAAGCTCTAAGATAGACATGTGAATAGGAATCTTTGAAAGGTGGTTTTCGAAGTCATAAAGATTTAGGATGACTTTGTCCTTATCTGCTTTTGGCAGAATACTAGGGATACATGCTTTTGAGGGGCCAGGCACACTGACCACCTTTTGAGCACCTTGAAGGTACGGGGGTTGATAGATCCTCCCGGATCTAGTGACTTCCCCCACGACCAGCCTAGGGTTCGCGCTAAATTTGGCTCTATGGATGAGCTGAGGAGAACCTTGGATTTTCAAAGCTGGTTTTGTGGGGGATTCCACTTTTGGTGGTCCCCAAATGACGACTTGGGCGGGCTTCTTGTACAATACAAGAGTGGGTGCACAAGTGGGTCGACCAGGCTCTGGTTTTTGCGCTAGTTCCTTAGAAATGGTAAGGGTACATACCTCCTTTCCTTTCCCACTGCCACTGGTGTGTTTGGGAAAGGGTTCTTTGAAGATAGCTTGAGGTGGCTCAGGTTCCGCAGTGACTTGGAGCCGGCCTTCTACTATCAAGTTCTCAATTTTATTTAAAAGGGAGAAACAGCGTTTGGTATCATGGCCTTTGAGCCGATGATACTTACAAAATCGGTTTAAATACCCCCCCTTGGAAGTGACTCCTTCGGGGATTTCAGGGAGTTCTATCATGCCTTGGGCAAGTAGGAGGTCTAGGACCTCCGACACAGGTTGCCCCAGCGGAGTGTACTCCCGTTTTTCAACCGGTTTTTGAAAGTTTCGCTCCCTTTTATTTTCTAATTTTTCAAAATGTTTGCAAGTGCCTGCCACACCTGGATCCACCCAGACATTGGCGATTTTATGGGGCTTTGCCCCTTTGTCCATCGTGGGTAGCCCGTATGTGATGGGCTTTTTCAAGGGGGTTTTGGAAACGACACTTCCTTTCCACAAGTGATCGTAGGTCCCTTTTCGCAAGTTGGTTTCGAAAAGGGATGCCTTTTTTATCAACTTATGGAAAGTTGAGATCTCATGGAGCGAGAGAAGGGTTTTTAACTCGCTTTTAAAGTTATCCAGGATGAGCATGACTGCGCATCTTTCGGATATGGGCTCTCACACTTGTCCCAAAAGCGACCTCCATCTTATAATGAAGGCATGTACGTCTTCATTCATGCCTTGCTTTGTATCCCTTAAGTATTTAGAGTCGGCGTGACTTCTACGTTGTGTGCAAATCTTTGCATGAAGTAGTTCGCTAACTCTTCAAAAGTAGCGAACTGGCTTAATTCATAGGAAGCCAACCATTTGGCAGTTGTGCCTTTAAGGGATAAAGGGAACCAATACACCCATTTCATCGAGTCCTTTTTCTTCTTATGAGCTCGACGTGAGAAAAGCTACAAGTGAGACCTAGGGTCTCCCATGCCATCATACCGATGGAAGTTCGGTATTTCATCATCACTGTCTGTTTCGTAATGCATGGGAAGGAAATCAGATAGGGCGTAGCTTCTTTTCTCTTTATTCTGCCCTTTCAGCAACTGCTGTAGGGCTTTACGGTCCTTTTGTGTGAAGGACTCGTGGTATTGGTTGCCTTCCATTACGGAGGCCTCTTTGTGCTTGCGAGATTTTTCAGATTTTTTCTTAGGCCTTTGTTCACCATTTGATGAACACGAATCGCCTACTTCAGCCTCTTGGCTGAGAGCATCGATTTTGGACTCAAACTCCCTTCTCAAGTCCTCGATCTCATCTAGTTTTCTTTTGTTTTTGAAAATCCTCCTAGAGTGAGAACTTGATGCGCATGAGCCTTGGCTCGACACTTCACTTGGATTGGATTTTGACATGCTTTTCAAGCTTTTTCAAAATTTCCTAAGTACAAGCAAAGAAAGCAAGTTAAAAACGACACCTTTTAACAAAAATTTTTGCAAGCTCCTAACTAAAAACTCGACTTTTGAAAGGCTCACGTCCCACCGGGCGTGCCAATCTCTGTAGACGAGGCGAAAATCCCCGCCTCTTCGCCTTTTCAGGGCTTGGGGTGGATCCTCTCGTATGTCTAAGGCCTATTTATATAAACAAGGCGTGCCAGCTAGCTTACCTAAGCTAGCAAAGATATATTTTAAACTGACTTCTAATCGTGGCGACTGTGAGCAAGTGAGCTCTTGTCATCGCAGACCTTCTTGCACCGACGCGCAAGGGTCAGTCTGTACGCTTTGAAAAATTGAGTTTTTGGGATAGAAAGCCTATGAAGCGGTTCGAGGTGTCTAATTCGGGTCTTTTAGATGCGATTGCAGATTTTAGATCACATGGATTTGCACATGCCTAAGTCTTTCCTTTTATCCCTTTATGGGCCACCTAGTTTGTGTGTTATGAACACTCCACTACATGGGTGAATTTGAGCGGGAATACGGGGCTTGCTTCGATGCAATATGCGTCCTACCTTGTGGTATGGCGTAGATGCAATGCAAACTCACGCTACTCCAAAGGGAAAACCCGAATGTAAAGACAATGCCGAAGGGAAATAACCGAAGGGAAATAACCGAAGGGAAATGACTTGTAATGTAAATGCCGAAGGGAGATATGTATATAGGGTATGTATACGTGCCCTTACTTGGGTCTTGCAAATAAGAGCGAAGGCTCAATGTGGGTGCATCCTTGAATTGAAAGACTTACACACACGACATAAAATGAAACCCAAATATAACTTGCAGTATGGCCTTGATTAAGGTCTTGGGAATAAGAGCGAAAGCTCAATGTGTGTGAGTGCTTGAATTGAAGTACTACGCACACAACATGAAATTAAACCCAAATAGTCTAACACGGCCCTTACTTGGGTCTTTCAAATAAGAGCGAAGGCTCAATGTGTGTGAGTGCTTGAATTGAAAGACTTACACACACGACATGAAATGAAAACCCAAATAGTATAGCACGGCCCTTACTTGGGTCTTTCAAATAAGAGCGAAGGCTCAATGTGTGTGAGTGCTTGAATTGAAAGACTTACACACACGACATGAAATGAAAACCCAAATAGTATAGCACGGCCCTTACTTGGGTCTTTCAAATAAGAGCGAAGGCTCAATGTGTGTGAGTGCTTGAATTGAAAGACTTACACACACGACATGAAATGAAAACCCAAATAGTATAGCACGGCCCTTACTTGGGTCTTTCAAATAAGAGCGAAGGCTCAATGTGTGTGAGTGCTTGAATTGAAAGACTTACACACACGACATGAAATGAAAACCCAAATAGTATAGGTCGGCCCTTACTTGGGTCTTTCAAATAAGAGCGAAGGCTCAATGTGTGTGAGTGTTTGAATTGGAAGACAACACACCCAACTTAAGCAAAACCCTACGAAAATTAACGTATATATCTACACTTATGTATTAGGGGCTGATTAGGCCCGTGTGTGTTCAAAATCGTGCACAACTAAGAGAGTGCACGTGTGTGGGTGTGCCAAGCCACGTTATTACTAGCGGGGGGAGACTATGCTCCGTTATTACAACCCCGTATCGAATTGAATCTTAAGCAAGTATACAACTAAGGACCGAGTTAGGCACTTACTAATAGCTGGTCCGAAGAAGCCTTGCTTGAACGTGGGCTTGGCCTTCGCCTTGGGCTGCAAAAGGGAGCTTCGCGGAGTTGAACGGCAAAGGGAGGTGCTGGCCGGATGTCCTTGGTGCGCGGAAGAGGCACCTCGAAGATGGCCGGCTGCTAAGGATGGGCTGGTTTTGGTATGTTGGGCTAAAGGAGCCTAAGTAGGGTCACTAAGGGAGTATGGTACTAAGGGAAGGGAACTAGCTAGGGGAAAGGAGGTGGCTGGCCGAATAAAGGAGTGATAGTCGGTTGGAGTGGCCAACTAAGGGGACTTGGTGGCGACGGGCTGTTAGGGTGGCTAGGAGTGGTGTAAGGGAAGGGAACTAGCTAGGAGATGGGGTCAGGTGGTAGTGGGTGTAGTGGGTGTAGTGGGGTGATATGGGCAGGTCTTAGGGAGTCGGATAGGGTGGCCGAATGGAGCTAAGGTGTCTAGGTGGTGGCGGGTAGTTAGGGTGGTTACGGGCCTGGCCGAGTGGGACTGGTGGCAGCATGTGGAATGGCTGGTGTTAGGGTGATATGGTAGTGGATTAGGTGGCTGAGAGTGGAGAGGGAGTGAAGAAGGAGTAAGGTGGAATGTAGGGTACTTACCGAGTGAAGAGGTGGTGGTGGATGGAAGGGGAGCAGCCGGGTGGCTGGGATGCTCAGGATGGAGTTCAGCCGGGTGATGGTGGTGGTGGTGCTCGGCTGGGAGGTAGTGGTACAGGTGGTGGCGGGCTGTGGGGCGGGTGGAGCAAGGCTGGGAGTCGGCTGGGCTGGAGAGGGGAGGACCCGACTGGTGGAAGGTGGAGCTTGAAGATGGGAAAAACCCGCCCCAAAGGGGGGGGGTTTATATAGGGCTGGGCTAGGTCGGTTAGGGCTGGTTTTGGGGTAGTGGTTAGGTGGTTTAGGTAGGGTGGTGTGGTGATAAGGTGGGCTGGAAAGGGTAGGGCCAGATATTTTAAATACAAGTGGTTTGGGTAGGTTGTGTGCTAGGGGTGGTTTAGAGGTTTAGGGTTTAGCTAGGTGGGTTGGTTTTAGGGTGAGGTAGGTTAGGTGATTAGGCTAGGATTAGGTTAGGTTTAGGGAAGGATTAGGGAAGTGGGTTAGGTGATTAGGTTGGGATTAGGCCGGGATTAGGGAAGTGGGTTAGGTGATTAGGCTCAGATTAGGGCCGGATTAGGGTGGAAGGCTAGGATTAGGTGTTTTGGGTTAGGTTTAGGTGAAGGAGCTCCCTTTCCATGGCCCATAGACCCTAATCATATCATGTTGGTGCAACCCTAGGTTAGGTTTTGGCTAATTACAAGCTTAAACCCACTTAACTAGGCTAACCCACATGATTAACCCCAAACTTGACACACAAGTCAAGCTTAATTACAACACACACTCAAATCTTATCCTCCCCCACTCTCTCTCATGCCCATAATCCCACGTGAAATTCAAGTGGGCCCCACCTCCATTTATGAGAAGGTGATGTGGGCCATGGATGTGGATATTGGATTGGATCTCTGGATCCAAATCCAAATCTAAATCCACACATGGGTTTGGATTGGGATCTGGATATATGGGCAACATGATCGTCCGCCTCTATTTTCGCCTTCCGGAGATGACTTCAAATGATGTTTTGATGATAACAGGGTCTTGGACGTTCGAGATCCTGGGGGTGGATTTGATACGAGAGTTGCTGTGCCGGGCTCGACATGTGCTCCGGTTCTGGGCTCTTCTTAGCTTTCCTGGTCCTGTCTAGATTAGGCCAGGCTGCTTCGGGGTTCCAAACATGTTTTAAAAGGTTTTCAAAAACCATATCATATATTTTTTGAAATAGAAAGTTCAAAACATATATACAGGGGTTGTCTGGAAGGCTCCTGGGTTTCCAGACTCAAAATTGCCCTTTGGGGCTACTTTTACAAAACCAGATGGATTTTAGAAATTCGTGGGTTTTCGGGGTGTTAACACCTGCTTTCATCAGGCCATGTTGCTTTGCGGGGTTTTAAAACATCTTTTAAATGGTTTTAGAACTATATCATACATATTTTAAAATATATATAGTTTAAACATATGTACAGGGTTTTGCCTGGAAGGCCCCTAGGTTTCCAAACTCAAAATAGCCCTTTGGGGCTGCTTTTTGCAAAACCAGGTGATTTGGGAAATTCGTAGGATTTTGGGGTGTTTACAGATGCCCCTCTTTGTCATTATCCAAATTGATTTGGATAATGGCAAAGACGACAAACACCCCTTTCAATGTCTCCCTAGATCTATCCACGAAAATATGGGATCATCCCAATTTTTAGCAAAAATCTCTCTTTTAAACCCTGGTAGGAGGAGATATCACGCCAAAGGGGTTTGTATGGAATCTGGTCCTAAAATGGGATCATGTTACGTAAGTGCCATGCGTGGCTATGCAGATGTATGACATGTATGGGATGCCAGGAATGGCGACCTCCCAGAGATCAGATATGGTTGAACTCTTGAGACTTACGAAGGCCTGTTGCTCCAAGTGAGCAGACCCTATGCTGTTCGATGTTCGATTTTTCAAAATCTATTTACAAAAGGGAAAATTGTCTTGAGCCTCAATCCTAAGGATCTCGAGCTCTTCGTGTTTGCCTTTGCTTGAGCCTTGACACTCGCTAATCTAGCAGAGGTTTTATAAGAAAACAAGCTACACTTCAAGATGCCTACGTCTTACTTGAAACGTCGAATTCTCAAACAAAATGAAATTCAAGTAAGTAAATCCTATTTTTACTTTAGGATTCCTTGAAATGAACCATGTTTATACTTGGGATAAGCCAGGGATGGGAAAGAGATACTTGGTTTCAAGCTGCTCTTTTTGAGCTTTTTGGCCTCTTTTTCCTTTTTTTCATAGAGCGTCTCCCTTTGGGAGTATTTTTTCTTTAATCCCTCTTTTTCACAAGAGAATCAAATTTTTCTTTTTGATTCTAGTTTCTTTCTTTTGGAAAGAGACTTTGGATGGGGCATTCTCTTTATTTTGGCCACGTTTTCCTTTTGGAAGGAGAAGAGAAGAGGGGAGGACTTATCCCAAGGTCACACTCGATCCATTCCAGATCAACCTATTTAGAAATAGCACGTACTACTTGCAAGTATCTTGCTATATTGAACTAGGCCTTTCTTTGTAAGAAGAAGGATTTTGAAATGTAACCACGTATTTGGAAGATTCCACTCTTTCACAAGTGCGAATTCTCTCACTCAGGGTCACACAATTTGCCTTTGAACCTTACTTTCAAAGTTTCAAAGCAGCTATCCCTAAGGGTTTTTGAAAATGGGAATTTAATCCGAATCCTACACATAATACTTCTTTAAGTATTGAATATTGATAGGATCTGCTAAATTCCTACCTTCTACATCGATCAACCAATACAAGTTATTCGTGGTGGTTGCACGTACAACATAGGGTCCATCCCACTTGGGGTGCCACTTTCCAAGTGGATGTGGGCCACGATAGTGGATGATTTTCAAAACCAGATCTCCCACTTCAAAGTGGCGAGGTCTCATTTGTTTGCCATAATGTCGGGCTATCCTTTGTCGGTATGCATGAGCATGATCCATAGCAAGGAGTCGCCTCTCATCTAGCAAATCTAGCTCGGCCATCCTAGCATGCTGAAGCATCTCTAGGGGGAGGTCGAGTGCGATGGATGTTTGGAATGAATGCAATTGGGTATGAATGGGAAGAATGGCGTTTATGCCATAGACCAACTCGAATGGTGTGGCATTCGTGGGAGTCCGGATGGAAGTCCTATAAGCCCATTAGGCTTTATCCAGCTTCTCGTGCCACGTCCTACCCTTCTCTAAAGTCTTCTCAATTATACTAATGAGAGTCTTATTCGTGGCTTCGGCTTGGCCGTTGCCTTGAGGGTAGTAGGGCGAGGAGAAGTGGTGAGTTATGCCATACGTGTTGCACAACTTAACCATCCGCTCGTTTTGAATGAGGTGCCATTATCGGACACAAGGTCTTGTGGAACCCCAAATCGAGCCAAGATATTCCTCCTGATGAAAGCCACCACATGTGGCCCCTGTACGTTGGCCAGGGAAATGGCTTCCACCCATTTCGAGAAATACTCAGTGGCTGCTAAAATGAATCTATGCCCATTCAATGCCTTTGGAAAGATTGGGCCTACGGTATCGAACGCCCAGGGGCTGACCACGGAATGCAATGCAGATGAGGGGATATAAATGGTGTGCCCATGCACTTGACATGGATGACACTTCCTAACATGATCGTGACAATCCTTTTTCAAGGTGGACCAAAAATAGCCTGCTCTAAGTATTTTCATTGCCATCATGTTGGCACTAACATGACCTCCACATTCTCCATCGTGGAACTCATGCATAACAATCCTAGCCTCCTCTAGATCGACACATCTAAGTAGGATGCCAGTAAAGCTTTTCTTGTATAGAACCCCACCCAGAATGGTGTATCGAGTTGAAATTTTACGGATGAATGCCTTACCTTTGGATGTGGCATCCTCGACGAATCCCCCATTTTCTAGAAAACATTTGATGTCATAGAACCAAGGTTTTTCAACAGAATCTAGGTTATTTTGGCAAATATCCAAATCGTGTGTGGATGGGTTGGGCGCATGCCATATTTCTAAAGATCGGGTCCCTGAAATGGGATCGACCTTTAGGGCTGAACCCAAGGAGGAGAGGGCATTGGCAATGCCATTATCCTCTCTTCCTACGTGTGTGAGTTTACACGATTGGAATGACTCAACCCTAAACCTAGCTCACTAAACCTCACCCTAGAACCAACCCACCTAACTAAACCCTAAACCTCTAAACCACCCCTAGCCCACAACCTACCCAAACCACTTGTATTTAAAATATTTGGCCCTACCCTTTCCAGCCCACCTTATCATCATACCACCCTACCTAAACCACCTAACCACTACCCCAAACCCAGCCCTAACCGACCTAGCCCAGCCCTATATAAACCCCCCCCCTTGGGGGCGGGTTTCATCATCTAGAAGCCCCCACCTTCCCAGCCGGGTCCTCCACTTCCCAGCTCAGCTGAACCACTACCTGCTCCACAGCCTGCCACTACCTGCTCCACGTCCCGCCACTACTTGCACCACTACCTTCCAGCCGAGCGCCACCACCACCACCATCACCCAACTGATTCCCTTCCATCCGCCACCACCTTTTCACTCGGTAAGTACCCTACATCTTGCCTTACTCCTTCTTCACTCCCTCTCCACTCTCAGCCACCTAATCCACTCCCATATCACCCTAACACCAGCCCTTCCACTTGCTACCATCAGCCCCACTCAGCCAAACCCGTAGCCACCCTAACTACCCGCCACCACCTAGACACCTTAGCTTCATTCGACCACCCTATCTGACTCCCTAAAACCTGCCCACATCACCCCAATACACCTACCATACCCACTACCACCTGGTCCCATCTCCTAGCTAGCTCCCTTCCCTTACACCACTCCTAGCCACCCTAGCAGCCTACCACCACCAAACTCCCCTAGTCGGCCACTCCAACCGACTGTTGCCCCTTCACTCGGCCAGCAACCCACCAACCTTAGGTGCCCCATTAGATCTTCCCTTGAGCTTCCCTTAGTGCCATACTCCCTTAGTGCCCTACTTAGGTCCTTTAACCCAACACACCAAAAACAACCCTTTGCTAGCAGCCGGCCATCTTCAAGGCGCCTCTTCCGCGCGCCAAGGACACTCGGCCATGTAGTGGAGTGTTCATAACACACAAACTAGGTGGCCCATAAAGGGATAAAAGGAAAGACTTAGGCACGTGCAAATCCATGTGATCTAAAATCTACAATCGCATCTAAAAGACCCGAATTGGACACCTCGAACCGTTTCGTAGGCTTTCTATCCCAAAACTCGATTTTTGCAAAGCGTACAGACTGACCCTTGCGCATCGGTGCAAGAAGGTCTACGACGACAAGAGCTCACTTGCTCATAGTCGCCACGATTAGAAGTCAGTTTAAATATATCTTCGCTAGCTTAGGTAAGCTAGCTGGCACGCCCTGTTTACATAAATAGGCCTTAGACGCACGAGAGGATCCACTCCAAGCCCAGGAAAGGTGGGGAGGCGTGGGGATTTTCGCGCGTCTACAGAGATTGGCACGCCCGGTGGGACGTGAGCCTTTCAAAAGTCGAGTTTTAAGTTAGGAGCTTACAAAAATTTTCAAAGAGGTGTCATTTTTAACTTGTTTTCTTTGCTTGTACTTAGGACATTTTGAAAAAGCTTGAAAAGCATGTGAAAATCCAATCCAAGTGAAGTGTCGAGCCAAGGCTCATGCGCATCAAGTTCTCACTATAGGAGGATTTTCAAAAACAAAATAAAACTAGATGAGATCGAGGACTTGAGAAGGGAGTTTGAGGCCAAAATCAATGCTCTCAGCCAAGAGGCTGAAGTAGGCGATTCATGTTCATCAAACGGTGAACAAAGGCCTAAGAAAAAATCTAAAAAACCTCGCAAGCACAAAGGGGCCTCCGTAATGGAAGGCAACCAATACCACGAGTCCTTCACACAAAAGGACCGTAAAGCCCTACAGCAGTTGCTGAAAGGGCAGAATAAAGAGAAAAGAAGCTACGCCCTGTCTGATTTCCTTCCTATGGATTACGAAACAGATAGTGACGATGAAATACCGAACTTCCATCGGTATGATGGCATGGGAGACCCTAGGTCTCACTTGCAGCTTTTCTCGCGTCGAGCCCATAAGAAGAAAAAGGACTCGATGAAATGGGTGTATTGGTTTCCTTTATCCCTTAAAGGCACAGCTGCCAAATGGTTGGCTTCCTACGACTTAAGCCAATTTGCTACTTTTGAAGAGTTAGCGAACTACTTCATGCAAAGATTTGCACACAACGTAGAAGTCACGCCGACTCTAAATACCTTAAGGGATACAAAGCAAGGCATGAACGAAGACGTACATGCCTTCATTATAAGATGGAGGTCGCTTTTGGGCCAAGTGCGAGAGCCCATATCCGAAGGATGCGCAGTAATGCTCATCCTGGATAACTTTAAAAGCGAGTTAAAAACCCTTCTCTCGCTCCATGAGATCTCAACTTTCCATAAGTTGATCAAAAAGGCCTCCCTTTTTGAAACCAACTTTCGAAAAGGGACATACGATCACTTGTGGAAAGGAAGTGCCGTTCCAAAAACCTGCTTGGAAAAGCCCATCACATACGGGCTACCCACTATGGACAAAGGGGCAAAGCCCCATAAAATCGCCAATGTCCGGGTGGATCCAGGCGTGGCAGGCACTTCCAAGAATTTTGAAAAGTTAGAAAATAAGAGGGAGCGAAACTTTCAAAAACCGGTTGAAAAACGGGAGTACACTCCGCTGGGGCAACCTGTGTCGGAGGTCCTAGACCTCCTACTTGCCCAGGGCATGATAGAACTCCCTGAAATCCCCGAAGGAGTCACTTCCAAAGGGGGGTATTTAAACCGATTTTGTAAGTATCATCGGCTCAAAGGCCATGATACCAAACGCTGCTTCTCCCTCTTAAATAAAATTGAGAACTTGATAGCAGAATGCCGGCTCCAGGTCACTACGGAACCTGAGCCACCTCAAGCTATCTTCAAGGAACCCTTTCCCAAACACGCCAGTGGCAGTGGGAAAGGAAAGGAGGTATGTACCCTCACCATTTCCAAGGAACTAGCACAGAAACTAGAGTTTGGTCGACCCACTTGTGCGCCCATTCTTGTACTATACAAGAAGCCCGCCCAAGTCGTCATTCGGGGACCACCAAAAGTGGAATCCCTGGTAAAACCAGTTTTGAAAACCTAAGGTTCTCCTCAGCTCATCCTTAGAGCCAAATTTAGCGTGAACCCTAGGCTGGTCATGGGGGAAGTCACTAGATCCGGGAGGATCTATCAACCCTCGCACCTTCAAGGTGCTCAAAAGGTGGTCAGTGTGCCTGGCCCCTCAAAAGCATGTATCCCTAGTGTTCTGCCAAAAGCATATAAGGACAAAGTCATCCTAAATCCTTATGACTTCGAAAACCACCTTTCAAAGATTCCTATTCACATGTCTATCTTAGAGCTTATACAAACCTCGCCTAGGCATAGACTTGTATTAGAGAAAATTCTAGAAAGGGCTAAGGTTGATTCGAACATAAGTCCAGAATCCTTGTCTCCCCAAGTGGCTTTATTAGGAGCAAAATCGCCCATCACTTTCTCGAAAGATGATGTAGATAGACCCTATGAAACCCATAACCAGGCCCTGCATATCGAGGTGGTTCTAAACAACCACTATTTGGACAGGTGCCTAGTCGATGGTGGAGGAGGGCTCAACATCCTTCCACTTCATGTGGCGTACAAAATCGGAGTCACCTTGACTTCAGGGAATCCAAGCCCCATCGTTATCACTGGATACGATGGGAATGCATCTAGACCTTTAGGATCCATCGAACTCTCAATGGAAACGGGAGGGATCGAACACACGGGGGTGTTCCATGTCTTGGACATCCACCCCCATTATAACCTGTTGTTGGGAAGGCCCTGGATACACAGTTTGTGCGCTGTGCCATCCACCTTCCACAAGTATGTTAAGATCCCTTTTAGGGACCAGGTCGTTGTAATCCTAGGTGAGAGTCACCCACAGCTTCACGGGATCATAAACTCCCCTTGTTTATCAAGCTCCCAGGCCCATGAGGCTAACCTAGGGCAAATTATGGTCGAGCCACCTCGGCTCGTGTTGAACAACCCTAGGAAGGTTGTATATGTGAAGGGGGCCGCCCAAAGCAGGCCCCCTCCCGATTTTAACCCTTCTAGGATGACCCAAGCGTTCCCTATTTCCAAAGCCCCTGGACAAGAGGCCATATGAGCACAATATGGACGATAGCATGTTTCAGGACCACGACTTGTATCAAACTTTTTCGAAAAACAAAAAGTCGTGGAACATGTTGTTGAACATGGGCTACACGCCCTACAAGAGTCTAGGGGCACAAAATTAGGGTCTCCTAGAGCCCATCCTTCCTAGGGCGAATCCAAGCCGATATGGGATCGGCTATACTCCCCGAATACCGCCGGAGCCACCCCTTGTGACCACCTGGGTCAAGGGTGCCCCGGAACCTGCCATAGAAGAGACCTACGATTTAGATCTCCTATTCCGAGTCTAACCCGTAGTGTTTTCCCTTTGTAGGTATGACGGAAGATCCCTTTTCTAAAAATACAAAAACATTTGAAAAGCTTAAAATCAAAAAAATCGAAAAACAAGGAAAACCAAAAACAATGGAAAAACAAAAACTCGAAAATAGAGTACTTTGTATAGTTCCCAAGGTTCTTGTTTTACAAAAAACCAAAAAAATCGAAAATTTGGAAAATATCAAAAAGATTTTCTACATAGCTGCTCCTGGTAGGACTTTGACAAAAGAAAAGGATTTCGAAGGAAACGTCATCTGCATAGCCAGACCAAAAGTTTCGAAATCACTTGAAAACCCAAACACAAAACCAGGTCATTTTGAAAACCACACATCAAATTCCCTCGGATCTATAGCCCACGAGAATGATCAAAGTTCAGAAGTAGATCCCCTTGAGGAAGATCCCACTTTTGAGCTCCCAGAATTTCATAAGATTCTCGATTTTGAAAGACCTTCCCAATCAGTAGGAGGAGATTTCATAGAAGTGAACCTAGGGGATGATTCCAATCCCAAATCCATCAAAATAGGCGCATGCTTGCATGAAACTGAAAGGTTAGCATTCATTGCATTTCTACGAACCTATTTAGATGTGTTTGCATGGACGTATGAAGACATGCCGGGCATAGATCCCAGCATTGTCGAACATCGTCTTCCCTTAGATGCGAGTGTAAAACCCATAAAGCAGAAGCTTAGGAAAATACACCCGAATGTACACACGCAAGTCAAAGAGGGTTTAGAAGATCTACTAAAAGCCGGATTTATAATACCCATTGCATATTCTGATTGGTTATCAAATATCGTTGTAGTTCGAAAAACCAATGGGAAAACTCGAATATGCATCGATTTCAGAAACCTGAATAAAGCCACTCCAAAGGATAATTATCCTTTACCAAACATAGATTTGATAGTTGATAGTACTGCAAATCATGAAATGTTTTCATTCATGGATGGCTATTCAGGCTATAATTAAATCAAACTAAGCCCACGAGATCAGGGTAAGACCTCCTTCACAACCCCATGGGGCACGTACTGCTATACAGTCATGCCCTTTGGTTTGAAAAATGTTGGCGCAACATACCAACGAGCCATGACCACGATCTTCCATGATCAAATTCATGAGCTTGTAGAAGTGTATGTAGATGATCTGTTGGCAAAATCCAAAACCCGATGCACTCACATCGAATGTTTACAAAAGATTTTCAAAAGGCTTAGGCTTTACACGGTAAAGCTAAACCCTCAAAAATGTGTGTTCGGGGTAGAATCAGGGAAGCTTCTAGGCTTTATGGTGAGACAAAGGGGAATAGAAGTCAACCCCTCTAAGTGTCGAGCCATCATAGACATGGCTCCACCCTCCAATCTCACCCAAATCCGTAGCCTCCAGGGTCGTTTACAATCCGTTCGTCGATTCATATCGAATCTAGCAACTAGATGTGAACCCTTCAACAAACTGTTGAGGAAGGGCACGAAATTCTTATGGGATGACGAATGACAAAAGTCCTTCGAGAGACTGAAGTTATACTTGGTTAATCCCCCCGTTTTGAACCCTCCAAAGCAAGGAAAACCGCTTTTATTATACATCTCCGTGCATGCGAATGCTTTAGGAGCCCTGTTGGGTCAATATGAGGATGACACCCATAAGGAGTATGCCATCTACTATATTTCGAAAACTCTCTTGGCTTATGAATGAAATTATCAAGCCATGGAGAAGACGTGCTTGGCCCTAGTCTGGGCCTGCCAGAAATTCAGACACTATTTGGCAAGCCCTAGCAGATCTCCATTAATGGGCAAGCCCTAGCAGATTACGTGGCTGAGTTCCCCTTAGAGGACGCATATCCCACTCTTGTTGAAATGCCTGATGAAGGCATATTGCAAAACCATTTTCAAAACTACATTTTGGCAAATTCTTTCGAAAACTAAGTGTGGAAGATGCACTTCGATAGGGCACGAAACCAACGAGGGGCTGGTGCTGGGGTCATCCTAATCTCCCCTGAAAAAGGCGAGATTCCCATAGCAGTCCGCCTAGATTTCGAATGTTCCAACAACGTAGCTGAGTATGAAGCACTCATACAAGGCTTAAGAATTTCGAAAACTCTAGGGGCATCATGCATCGAGGTCTTTGGAGATTCGCTCCTTGTCATAAACCAGGTTTTAAAAATTTGGCAAGTACGTAATGAGAAACTACTTCCATATCACGAGTCGGCCACTCGATTGGTCCAATCCTTCCAATCGTGTAAACTCACACACGTAGGAAGAGAGGACAATGGCATCGCCGATGCCCTCTCCTCCTTGGGTTCAGCCCTGAAGGTCGATCCCATTTCAGGGACTAGATCTTTGGAAATATGGCATGCGCCCCACCCATCCACACACGACTTGGATATTTGCCAAAATAACCCAGAGTCTATTGAAAAACCCTGGTTTTATGACATCAAACAGTTTTTAGAAAATGGGGGATTCACCGAGGATGCCACATCCAAAGATAAGGCATTCATTCGTAAGATTTCAACCCGATACACCATTCTGGGTGGGGTTTTGTACAAAAAAAGTTTTACTGGCATTCTGCTTAGGTGTATCGACCTAGAGGAGGCTAGGATAGTGATGCATGAATTCCACGATGGAGAATGTGGAGGTCATGTAAATGCCAACATGATGGCAATGAAAATACTTAGAGGGGGCTATTTTTTGTCCACCCTGAAAAGGGATTGCCACGACCATGTTAGGAAGTGTCATCCATGTCAAGTGCATGGGCACGCCATTCATATCCCATCATCTGCATTGCATTCCGTGGTTAGCCCCTGGCCATTTACCATGTGGGCGTTTGACATCGTAGGCCCAATATTTCCAAAGGCCTCGAATGGGCATCGATTTATTTTAGCAGCCACGGAGTATTTCTCCAAGTGGGTGGAAGCCATTTCCCTAACCAATGTGATGGGGCAACATGTGGTGGCTTTCATCCGGAGGAATATCTTGGCTCGATTTGGGGTTCCACGAGACCTTATGTCCGATAATGGCACCCCATTCAAGAACGAGCGGATGGTTAAGTTGTGCAACACGTATGGCATAACTCACCACTTCTCCTCGCCCTACTACCCTCAAGGCAACGGCCAAGTCGAAGCCACAAACAAGACTCTCATTAGCATAATTGAGAAAACCTTAGAGAAGGGTAGGACGTGGCACGAGAAGCTGGATGAAGCCTTATGGGCATATAGGACTTCCATCCGGACTCCCACGAATGCCACACCATTCGAATTGGTCTATGGCACAAACGCCATTCTTCCCATTCATACTCAACTGCATTCATTCCATACATCCATAGTACTCGACCTCCCCCTAGAGACGCTTCAACATGCTAGGATGGCCGAACTAGATTTGCTAGATGAGAGGCGACTCCTTGCCATGGATCATGCTCGTGCATACCGGCAAAGGATAGCCCGACATTATAGCAAACACATGAGACCTCACCACTTTGAAGTGGGAGATCTGGTCTTAAAAACCATCCATCATCGTGGCCCACACCCCCAAGGCAAGTGGTGCCCCAACTGGGATGGACCCTATGTTGTACGAGCAACCACTACGAACAATTTGTATTGGTTGATCGATGTAGAAGGTAGGAATTTAGCAGATCCTATCAATGTTCAATACTTAAAGAAGTATCATGTGTAGGATCTGGATTAAATTCCAGTTTTCGAAAAATTTTAGGGATAGCTGCCCTGAGACATGAAAATAAGGTGCAAAGGCAAAGTCGTGTGACCTTGAGTAAGAGAATTCGCACTTGTGAAAGAGTGGATTCTTCAAAAATCGTGGTTACGTTTCAAAATCCTTCTTCTTACAAAGAAAGGCCTAGTTCAATATAGCAAGATACTTGCAAGTAATACGTGCTATTTCTAAATAGGCTGATCTGGAATGGATTGAGTGTAGGCTTGGGATAAGTCTTCCCCTCTTTTCTTCTCCTTCCAAAAGGAAAATAAAGGCCCAAACAAAAGGGAATTTCCCATTCAAAGTATCTTTCCAAAAGAAAGAAACCAGAATTCAAAAGAAAAATCGGTTCTCTTGTGAAAAAGAGGGATTAAAGAAAAAATACTCCCAAAGGGAGACCCTCGATGAAAAAAAAAGGGAAAAAGAGGCCAAAAAGCACAAAAAAGAGCAATTTTCCGCCTTCTGTGCCTCAAACCACGGGACGCTTCAGAAGGAACCGTGGTATCTCTTTCCCATCCCTGGCTTATCCCAAGCTAAAGCATGGTTCATTTCAAGGAATCCTAAAGTAAAAATAGGATTTACTTACTTGAATTTCATTTTGTTTGAGAATTCGACGTTTCGAGTAAGGCGTAGGAATTTGAAATACAACTTGTTTTCTTATAAAACCTTGAACAACATAGTCCCTTTTGTAAATAACTTTTGTAAATAAGTTTTGAAAACCGAACATCGAACAGCATAGGATTTTGCTCACTTGGAGCAATAGGCCTTGTACGTCTCTAGAGTTCGACCACATCTGGTCTCTGGGAGATCGCTACTCTTGGCACCGCACCCATGTCATCTGCATTCCACGTATGGCACTTGCATAAACATGATCCCATTTTAGGACCAGATTCCATAGTGAACCCTTTGGCGTGATATCTCCTCCTACCAGAGTTTGTAAATTGAGATTTTTGCTAAAAATTGGGACGATCCCATATTCTTCGTGGATAGATCTAGGGAGACATTGAAAGGGGTGTTTGTCATCTTTGCCCTTATCCAAATCGATTTGGACAAGGCCAAAGAGGGGCATCTGTAAACACCCCGAAATCCCACGAATTCCTCGAAACAACCTGGTTTTGTAAAAGCAGCCCCAAAGGGCTATTTTGAGTCTGGAAACCCAGGAGCCTTCCAGACAACCCTGTACATATATTTTGAACTCCGTATTTCAAAAATATACAATATGGCTTTTAAAACCTTTTTAAAACATGTTTTGAAACCCCGAAGCAGCTTGGCCTAATCTAGACAGGACCAAGAAAGCTAAGGAGAGCCCGGAACCGGAGCACATGTCGAGCCTGGCACAGCAACTCTCGTATCAAATCCACAACCCCAGGATCTCGAACGTCCAAGACCCTGTTATCATCGAAACATTGCTTGAAGTCATCTCCGGAAGGCGAAAACAAAGGCGGACGATCATGTTGGTGAAGACCCAACGCAGACGGAGCACTGATGTTGTCAGGCCCCGCACAAACCGTCCATTTCGAACACAGCTCGAAGGAGTCAGAGTTCAGTTTGGATCGGATCTGGACCATATATATCCAGATCCCAATCCAAACCCGTGTATAGACTTGGATTTGGATTTGGATTCAAAAATTCAATCCAATATCCATATCCATGGCCCACATCACCTTCTCATAAATGGAGGTGGGGCCCACTTGAATTTCACATGGGATTATGGGCATGAGAGAGAGTGGGGGTGGATAAGATCAAAGAGTGTTGTAATTAAGCTTGACTTGTGTGTTAAGTTTGGGGCTAATCATGTGGGTTAGCCTAATTAAGTGGGTTTAAGCTTGTAATTAGCCAAAACCTAACCTAGGGCTGCACCAACATGATGTGGTTAAGGTCTATGGGCCATGCAAAGGGAGCTCCTTCACCTAAACCTAACCAAAAATACCTAATCCTAGCCTTCCACCCTAATCCGCCCCTAATCTGAGCCTAATCACCTAACCTACTTCCCTAATCCCGGCCTAATCCCAACCTAATCACCTAACCCGCTTCCCTAATCCTTCCCTAAACCTAGGTTAATTTCCCTAAACCTAGCCTAATCCTAGCCTAATCACCTAACCTAGCTCACTAAACCTCACCCTAGAACCAACCCACCTAACTAAACCCTAAACCTCTAAACAACCCCTTGCCCACAACCTACCCAAACCACTTGTATTTAAAATATCTGGCCCTACCCTTTCCAGCCCACCTTATCATCATACCACCCTACCTAAACCACCTAACCACTACCCCAAACCCAGCCCTAACCGACCTAGCCCAGCCCTATATAAACCCCCCCCCCTTGGGGGCGGGTTTCATCATCTAGAAAAGCCCCCACCTTCCCAACCGGGTCCTCCACTTCCCAGCTCAGCCGAACCACTACCTGCTCCACAGCCCGCCACCACCTGCTCCACGTCCCGCCACTACTTGCACCACTACCTTCCAGCCGAGCACCACCACCACCACCATCACCCGGCTGATTCCCTTCCATCCGCCACCACCTTTTCACTCGGTAAGTACCCTACATCTTGCCTTACTCCTTCTTCACTCCCTCTCCACTCTCAGCCACCTAATCCACTCCCATATCACCCTAACACCAGCCCTTCCACTTGCTGCCATCAGCCCCACTCAGCCAAACCCGTAGCCACCCTAACTACCCGCCACCACCTAGACACCTTAGCTTCATTCGGCCACCCTATCCGACTCCCTAAACCCTGCCCACATCACCCCAATACACCTACCATACCCACTACCACCTGGTCCCATCTCCTAGCTAGCTCCCTTCCCTTACACCACTCCTAGCCACCCTAGCAGCCCTCCACCACCAAACTCCCCTAGTCGGCCACTCCAACCGACTGTTGCCCCTTCACTCGGCCAGCAACCCGCCAACCTTAGGTGCCCCATTAGATCTTCCCTTGAGCTTCCCTTAGTGTCATACTCCCTTAGTGACCCTACTTAGGTCCTTTAACACAACACACCAAAAACAGCCCTTTGCTAGCAGCCGGCCATCTTCAAGGCGCCTCTTCCGCGCGCCAAGGACACTCGGCCAGCACCTCTTGCTGTTCAACCTCGCGGAGCTCCCTTTTGTAGCCCAAGGCAAAGGCCAAGCCCACGCTCAAGCAAGGCATCTTCGGACCAGCTATTAGTAAGTGCCTAACTCGGTCTTTAGTTGTATACTTGCTTGAGATTCAATTCGATATGGGGTTGTAATAACGGAGCATAGTCTCCCCCCGCTTGTAATAACGTGGCTTGGCACACCCACACACGTGCACTCTCTTAGTTGTGCACGATTTTGAACACACACGGGCCTAATCAGCCCCTAATACATAAGTATATACATATACTTTAATTTTGTAGGGTTTTTGCTTAAGTTGGGTGTGTTGTCTTTCAATTCAAGCACTCACACACATTGAGCCTTCGCTCTTATTTGAAAGACCCAAGTAAGGGCCGACCTATACTATTTGGGTTTTCGTTTCATGTCGTGTGTGTAAGTCTTTCAATTCAAGCACTCACACACATTGAGCCTTCGCTCTTATTTGAAAGACCCAAGTAAGGGCCGTGTTATACTATTTGGGTTTTCATTTCATGTCGTGTGTGTAAGTCTTTCAATTCAAGCACTCACACACATTGAGCCTTCGCTCTTATTTGAAAGACCCATGTAAGGGCCGTGTTATACTATTTGGGTTTAATTTCATGTTGTGTCCGTAGTACTTCAATTCAAGCACTCACACACATTGAGCCTTCACTCTTATTCCCAAGACCTTAATCAAGGCCATACTGCAAGTTATATTTGGGTTTAATTTCATGTCATGTGTGTAAGTCTTTCAATTCAAGCACGCACCCACATTGAGCCTTCGCTCTTATTTGCAAGACCCGAGTAAGGGCCCATATACCTACTCTATATACATATCTCCCTTCGGCATTTACATTACAAGTCATTTCCCTTCGGTTATTTCCCTTCGGCATTGTCTTTACATTTCGGGTTTTCCCTTTGGAGTAGCGTGAGTTTGCATTGCATCTACGCCATACCACAAGGTAGGACACATATTGCATCAAAGCAAGCCCCGCTCGAATTCGCCCATGTAGTGAAGTGTTCATAACACACAAAGTAGGTGGCCCATAAAGGGATAAAAGGAAAGACTTAGGCACGTGCAAATCCACGTGATCTAAAATCTGCAATCGCATCTAAAAGATCCGAATTAGACACCTCTGTAAACACCCCGAAATCCCACGAATTTCTCAAATTCATCTGGTTTTGTAAAAGCAGCCCCAAAGGGCTATTTTGAGTCTAGAAACCCAAGAGCCTTCCAAACAACCCTGTACATATGTTTTGAACTCTATATTTCGAAAACATACAATATGGCTTTTAAAACCTTTTTAAAACATGTTTTGAAACCCCGAAGCGGCTTCGCCCGATCAAGATAGGACCAGGAGAGCTAAGAAGAGCCCGGAATCGGAGCACATGTCGAGCCCGGCACAACAACTCTTGTATCAAATTCACACCCCCAGGATCTCGAACGTCCAAGACCCTATTATCATCAAAACATCCTTTGAAGTCATCTCCGGAAGGCGAAAACAGAGGCGGACGATCATGTTGGCGAAGACCCAACGCAGACGGACCACTAATGCTGTCAGGCCCCGCACAAACCGTTCGTTTCGAATACAGCTTGAAGGAGTCAGAGTTCAGTTTGGATTGGATCTGGACCATATATATCCAGATCCCAATCCAAACCCATGTATGGACTTGGATTTGGATTTGGATTCAAAAATCCAATCCAATATCCATATCCATGGCCCACATCACCTTCTCAAAAATGGAGGTGGGGCCCACTGGAAATTCACGTGGGATTATAGGCAGGAGAGAGAGTGGGGATGGATAAGATCAAGTGTGGTTGTAAGTAAGCTTGACTTGTGTGTGAAGTTTGGGGTTAATCATGTGGGTTGGCCTAATTGAGTGGGTTTAAGCTTGTAATTAGCCAAAACCTAACCTAGGGCTGCACCAACATGATGTGGTTAAGGTCCATGGGCATGCAAAGGGAGCTCCTTCACCTAAACCTAACCCAAAACACCTAATCCTAGCCTTCCACCCTAATCCACCCCTAATCTGAGCCTAATCACCTAACCCACTTCCCTAAACCCGGCCTAATCCCAACCTAATCACCTAACCCACTTCCCTAATCCTTCCCTAAACCTAGGTTAATTTCCCAAAACCTAGCCAAATCCTAGCCTAATCACCTAACCTAGCTCACTAAACCTCACCCTAGAACCAACCCACCTAACTAAACCCTAAACCACTAAACCACCCCATCTAAACCTAGCACACCATATCCCCCAAAACCATTAAAACAAAATATCTGGCCCTACCCTAATACCAGCCCACCATATCACCTTACCACCCTCCCTAGACCACCTAACCACTACCCCAAAACCACCCCCACCGCCCTTCACAAAGGCTATAAAAAAACCCCCTAGTGGGCGGGTTTTTCAAGCCTTGGACCCCACTTCCCAGCCCAGCCGAACCCAGCCGCCTGCACCACTTCCAGCCGGACCTTCCACCAGCCACCACCTCGCTCCACCTGCTCCACCACGCCCCAACCGACCAACCATCCGTCGCCACCCTCTTCATCCGGCCGAACCTGCCCCATCCACCATCACACCCGGCTTCTCCTCAGCCACCCGCCGCCTCCCATCACTTGGTTAGTACCCCATACCCTACTTCACCTCTTCTCCACTTCCCCTCCACTCTTAACCATCCACCCTACCACCACCTTACCCTAACACCAGCCACCTGCCGCCACCACTCCCATTCGGCCAAGCCTCAACCGACCTAACTACCCGCCACTACCTAACCACCCTAGCTACACCCGGCCACCCTATCCGACTCCCTAAGACCTGCCCATATCACTCCCTTACACCCACTACCACCTCGCCCCATCACCTAGCTAGCTTCCTTCCCATACTCCACCCATAGCCACTCTAGCAGCCCGCCACCACCAAGTCCCCTTAGTCGGCCACTCCAACCGACCACCACCTGCCCCTTTGGTCAGCCACCCGCCAGCCATATCCGTCCCCTAGGTACTCCCTTAGCCTCCCTTAGTGCCACATTCCCTAGGCACCCCATCCTTGGCATCCGGCACCCCATCCTTAGCATCCGGCACCCCATCCCTAGCACCCGGCCACCTTCAAGGCGCCTCTCCCATGCCCCATTTGCAGCCGGCCAGCTCCTCTTGTCGCTCAACCTCGCGGAGCTCCCTTTTATAGCCCAAGGCGAAGGCCAAGCCCACGCTCAAGCAAGGCCTCTACGGACCAGCTACTAGTAAGTGCCTAACTCGGTCTTTATATGTATACTTGCTTGAGATTCAATTCGATACGGGGTTGTAATAACGGAGCATAGTCTCCCCCCACTTGTAATAACATGGCTTGGCACACCCACACACGTGCACTCTCTTAGTTGTGCACGATTTTGAACACACACGGGCCTAATCAGCCCCTAATACATAAGTATATACATATACTTTCATTTTGGTAGGGTTTTCCTTAAGTTGGGTGTGTTGTCTTTCAATTCAAGCACTCTCACACACATTGAGCCTTCGCTCTTATTTGAAAGACCCAAGTAAGGGCCGACCTATACTATTTGGGTTTCATTTCATGTCGTGTGTGTAAGTCTTTCAATTCAAGCACTCTCACACACATTGAGCTTTCGCTCTTACTCCCAAGACCTTAGTCAAGGCCTATTGCAGTTATATTTGGGTTTAATTTCATGTCGTGTGCGTAGTACTTCAATTCAAGCACTCACACACATTGAGCTTTCGCTCTTATTCCCAAGACCTTAGTTAAGGCCATACTGCAATTTATATTTGGGTTTAATTTCATGTTGTGTGTGTAAGTCTTTCAATTCAAGCACGCACCCACATTGAGCCTTCGCTCTTATTTGCAAGACCCGAATAAGGGCTCATATACATATCTCCCTTCGGCATTTATATTTCAAGTTATTTCCCTTTGGTTATTTCCCTTTGGTTATTTCCCTTCAGTATTGTCTTTACATCTGGGTTTTCCCTTTGGAGTAGCGTGAGTTTGCATTGCATCTATGCCATACCACGAGGTAGGACGCATATTGCATCAAAGCAAGCCCCGCTCGAATTCGCCCATGTAGTGGAGTGTTCATAACACACAAACTAGGTGGCCCGAAAAGGGATAAAAGGAGAGACTTAGGCACGTGCAAATCCACGTGATCTAAAATATGCAATGGCATCTAAAAGACCCGAATTAGACACCTCGAACCGCTTCATAGACTTTCTCTCCCAAAACTCGATTTTTGCAAAGCGTACAGACTGACCCTTGCGCATCGGTGCAAGAAGGTATGCGACGACAAGAGCTCACTTGCTCACAGTTGCCATGATTAGAAGTCAGTGTTAAATATATCTTCGCTAGCTTAGGTAAGCTAGCTGGCACGCCCTGTTTGCATAAATAGGCCTTAGACACACGAGAGGATTCGCTCCGAGCCCTAAAAAGGGGAGACGCAGGGATTTTCGCGCATCTACAGAGATTGGCACGCCCGGTGGGACGTGAGCCTTTCAAAAAATCGAGTTTTTAAGTAGAAGTCTTGCGAAAATTTTTAAAAGGTGTCATTTTTAACTTATTTTTCTTTGCTTGTACTTAGGACATTTTGAAAAAGCTTGAAAAGCATGTCAAAATCCAATCCAAGTGAAGTGTCGAGCCAAGGCTCATGCGCATCAAGTTCTCACTATAGGAGGATTTTCAAAAATAAAATAAAACTAGATGAAATCGAGGACTTGAGAAGGGAGTTTGAGGCCAAAATCGATGCTCTCAGCCAAGAGGCTGAAGTAGGCGATTCATGTTCATCAAACGGTGAACAAAGGCCTAAAAAGAAATCTGAAAAACCTCGCAAGCACAAAGAGGCCTCCGTAATGGAAGGCAACCAATACCACGAGTCCTTCACACAAAAGGACCGTAAAGCCCTACAGCAGTTGCTGAAAGGGCAGAATAAAGAGAAAAGAAGCTACGCCCTGTCTAATTTCCTTCCTATGGATTACGAAACAGACAGTGACGATGAAATACCGAACTTCCATCGGTATGATGGCATGGGAGACCCTAGGTCTCACTTGCAGCTTTTCTCGCGTCGAGCACATAAGAAGAAAAAGGACTCGATGAAATGGGTGTATTGGTTCCCTTTATCCCTTAAAGGCACAGCTGCCAAATGGCTGGCTTCCTACGACTAAAGCCAGTTTGCTACTTTTGAAGAGTTAGCGAACTGCTTCATGCAAAGATTTGCACACAACGTAGAAGTCACGCCAACTCTGAATACCTTAAGGGATACAAAGCAAGGCATGAACGAAGACGTACATGCCTTCATTATAAGATGGAGGTCGCTTTTGGGCCAAGTGCGAGAGCCCATATCCGGAGGATGCGCAGTAATGCTCATCCTCGATAACTTTAAAAGCGAGTTAAAAACCCTTCTCTCGTTCCATGAGATTTCAACTTTCCATAAGTTGATAAAAAAGGCTTCCCTTTTGTAGACACCGAAAATTTTCACTTGCGGGTTCTTAGGCCTGAAGTGAACCTTTTCGCAATCTACTTCGCTTTATGGGCGTGCCAGCTAGTTTACTTTAACTAGCAAAGTATGTTTTGAAAACAATCTGACTTTTGAAAGGCGATTGTAGGCAAGCGGGATTTTTACGTCGCAGACCTTCTTGCACCGATGCGCAAGGGTCAGTCTGTACGCTTAGAGACTTCGTTTTGAAACAAGTTTAACTCAAAATATATTTTGAATGAAGAAGTGTTTTAAAACCTTTTGAAAACCATGCATTTGGGCGATTTTGACTTTGTAAGGGTTGGACGACCCTAAGTCTTTCAAATTTTAATCTACTTAGGCACGATGGGCGTGCATCGAAATAGCCTAAGTCTTGCACGATTTGATTCGGGTTTGTACGATTTTCAGATTTTAGATCACGTGGATTTGCACGTGCCTAAGTCTTTCTTTTTATCCCTTTATGGGCCACCTAGGTGTGTGTTATGAACACTCCACTACATGGGGCGAATTTGAGTGGGAGTACGGGGCTTGCTTCGATGCAATATGCGTCCTACCTCGTGGTATGGCGTAGATGCAATGCAAACTCACGCTACTCCAAAGGGAAAACCCGAAATTTAAAAGACAATGCCGAAGGGAAATTGCCGAAGGGAAATGACTTGTAAAGTAAATAGCTGAAGGGAAATGACTTGTAAAGTAAATAGCGGAAGGGGAAATATGGCTATATCTTAAGAGCGGAAAGGCTCAATTGTGTAAGTGTGTGTCGTGTATATATTGAAAGACAACGCACACGACTTGAACCTTAAAACCCGAATCTTAAAGACGTAGCCAAAAGAAATACTTTATATAGAGTATATGTAGGGGCCCTTACTTGGGTCTTGTAAATAAGAGCAAAGGCTCAATGTGTGTGCGTGCTTGAATTGAAAGACTTACACACACGACATGAAATGAAACCCAAATATAAATTGCAGTATGCCTTGACTAAGGTCTTGGGAGTAAGAGCGAAAGCTCAATGTGTGTGAGTGTAGAATTGAAGTACTACGCACACGACATAAATGAAACCCAAATATAACTGCAATAAGGCCTTTACTAAGGTCTTGGGAGTAAGAGCGAAGGCTCAATGTGTGTGCGTGTGGAAAATGGAAAGACAACACACACGACTTAATAAAAACCCCCTTGACTTAAAATATATAAATATAACTATATATTAAGGGCTGGTTAGGCCCGTGTGTGTGCAAAAAGTGTACGACTAAGAGCGGAAAGGCTCAAGTGCACGTGTGTGTGGGTGTGTCAAACCACGTTATTACAATCGGGGGGAGACGAAGCTCCTTTACTACAACCCCGTATCAAAATTTAATTGAATATAAAGCAAGTTAATGTAATAGACCAAGTTTAGACACTTACAAATAGCTGGTCCATGTTCAACTTGCTTGCACGTGGGCTCACGGTTCACCTTGGGCAGCCAAGAGGGGGTTATCCTAGGGGGCTTTGAGAGAGGTTCTATGAGGCACGATTAGGGTCTTAGGGGAACTAAGGTTCGGCCAAGACGGGGGCTGTGTAAGGTCTGTCCTAGGGTACAGGTCACGGCCAGGGTGCAGGTTAGGTCGGCAGGAAGGTGGACAGGGCGGCAGGGAGGCCTTTACTAAGGTCTTGGGAGTAAGAGCGAAGGCTCAATGTGTGTGCGTGTGGAAAATGGAAAGACAACACACACGACTTAATTAAAAACCCCCTTGACTTAAAATATATAAATATAACTATATATTAAGGGCTGGTTAGGCCCGTGTGTGTGCAAAAAGTGTACGACTAAGAGCGGAAAGGCTCAAGTGCACGTGTGTGTGGGTGTGTCAAACCACGTTATTACAATCGGGGGGAGACGAAGCTCCTTTACTACAACCCCGTATCAAAATTTAATTGAATATAAAGCAAGTTAATGTAATAGACCAAGTTTAGACACTTACAAATAGCTGGTCCATGTTCAACTTGCTTGCACGTGGGCTCACGGTTCACCTTGGGCAGCCAAGAGGGGGTTATCCTAGGGGGCTTTGAGAGAGGTTCTATGAGGCACGGTTAGGGTCTTAGGGGAACTAAGGTTCGGCCAAGACGGGGGCTGTGTAAGGTCTGTCCTAGGGTACAGGTCACGGCCAGGGTGCAGGTTAGGTCGGCAGGAAGGTGGACAGGGTGGCAGGGAGGCAGTCGGGTCGGCAGGGAGGCGTCTGGCGCCTGGCGCAGCAGACGGGCGCCTGGCGCTAGGCGCGCTGGGGCGCAGGGAGGCGTCTGGCGCGCGGGACGGCTGCGGCACGGGGCGTGCAGGCGACAGAGGGGCGCGCGGCAGGAAGCAGGGCGCGCGGCAGCAGAAAGGGGCGCGCGGCAGGACTCAGGGCACGCGGCAGGACTCAGGGCGTGCGGCAGGCGCTGGTTGCTCACGGCCGGCCGGGTTGAAGTTGTTGGGGTTTGTTAGGGATGGTTTGAGGCGGTTGGGGTTAGGTTAGGTCTAGTTAGGGTTCAGTTAGGGTTAGGTTGGTTCAGTTAGGGTTAGGTTCAGTTAGGGTTAGGTAGGTTCGAACCTAGGCTAGGTTGGGGTTAGGTTTACCTCTTGGAGCCGGTCCTTCTTGGCTTGAGCCCACGTCTCCATGGTTGCAGCCTCTTGGTCCAGCCCACCTTTGTTGCAGCCCCTAGGTCTTGACCCACTTAGCCCACATGGCTTGAACCCACCTCACCCAATGAGCCCACATGGCTAGGTCTATCACTCCCTCTCTCTCCTCCCAAATATTTGCATGAACCCTTTACATGGACCCCCTCACCTCTATTTATAGAGATTTGAGGTGGGTCTTGGATTTGGGTTTGGGTTTGGGGTTTGGATCCATACCCAAATCCAAACACTATTTGGATCTAGATATTGGATCTCGGATATTTTGAGATCTGTATCCGATCCAAACCCAATATTTTTATGGATACGGATCTGGATATTTTGATCCAGATCCGATCCAATCCAAACACTATTTGGATCCAATCCAAATCCAAACACTATTTGGATCGACCCAAACACTATTTGGATTGGCTCAAATCCAAACACTATTCATTACATGGATTTGGATCTGGATATATATGGTCCAGATCCAAATCAAAATTTCTTCGGACAGTCCTTCTTGGCTTCTCGAGGCGAACGATCTGTGCGGGCACTGGCTTCATCAGCGCTCCGTCTGGTGCTGGGTTTTCCCCAACTTTGTCGTTCGGACTCCGTTTTGCCGTTCTGGACTCCGTTGAGCTTTTCATCAAATGGGCTCTGCTTTCTTTTGTTTTTTTATCAGGGAGTGGCTTCTGAAGCTCTGGGCTTGAATCCTCTTCGGGCCTAGGGTCTTCTTTTGTCTTCTGTACCTGTTTTCACATTTCAAAACAGGTCGTCGTTTTGGCTCAAATGAGCTTTTTGGTGTTTCGAGAGTTTTTGAAAAATAGAAGATTTGGGGTGTTTACACCTTTTCGAAACCAACTTGCGAAAAGGGACATACGATCACTTGTGGAAAGGAAGTGCCGTTCCAAAAACCCGCTTGGAAAAGGCCATCACATATGGGCTGCCCACGACGGAGCAAGGGGCAAAGCCCCATAAAATCGCCAATGTCCGGGTGGATCCAGGCATGGCGGGCACTTCCAAAAATTTTGAAAAGTTAGAAAATAAGAGGGAGCGAAATTTTCAAAAACCGGTTGAAAAACGGGAGTATACTCCGCTGGGGCAGCCTGTGTCGGAGGTCCTAGACCTCCTACTTGCCCAGGGCATGATAGAACTCCCTGAAATCCCTGAAGGAGTCACTTCCAAAGGGGGGTATTTAAATCGATTTTGTAAGTATCATCGGCTCAAAGGCCATGATACCAAACGCTGCTTCTCCCTCTTAAATAAAATTGAGAACTTAATAGTAGAAGGCCGGCTCCAGGTCACTGCGGAACCTGAGCCACCTCAAGCTATCTTCAAGGAACCCTTTCCCAAACACGCCAGTGGTAGTGGGAAAGGAAAGGAGGTATGCACCCTCACCATTTCCAAGGAGCTAGCGCAAAAACCAGAACTTGGTCGACCTACTTGTGTGCCCATTCTTGTACTATACAAGAAGCCCGCTTAAGTCGTCATTCGGGGACCACCAAAAGTGGAAACCCCAGTAAAACCAGTTTTAAAAATCCAAGGTTCTCCTCAGCTCATCCTTAGAGCCAAATTTAGCGCGAACCCTAGGCTGGTCGTGGGGGAAGTCACTAGATCCGAGAGGATCTATCAACCCCCGCACCTTCAAGGTGCTCAAAAGGTGGTCAGTGTGCCTGGCCCCTCAAAAGCATGTATCCCTAGTGTTCTGCCAAAAGCAGATAAGGACAAAGTCATCCTAAATCCTTATGACTTTGAAAACCACCTTTCAAAGATTCCTATTCACATGTCTATCTTAGAGCTTATACAAACCTCGCCTAGGCATAGACTTGTATTAGAGAAAATTCTAGAAAGGGCCAAGGTTGATTCGAACATAAGTTCGGAATCCTTGTCTGCCCAAGTGCCTTTATTAGGAGCAAAATCGCCCATCACTTTCTCGGAAGATGATGTAGATAGACCCTACGAAACCTATAACCAGGCCCTGCATATCGAGGTGGTTCTAAACAACCATTCTCTGGACATGTGCCTAGTCGATGGTGGAGGAGGGCTCAACATCCTTCCACTTCATGTGGCGTATAAAATCGGAGTCACCTTGACTTCAGTAAACCCAAGCCCCATCGTTATCACTGGATACGATGGGAATGCGTCTAGACCTTTAGGATCCATCGAACTCCCAATGGAAACGAGAGGGATCGAACACACGGGGGTGTTCCATGTCTTGGACATCCACCCCCATTATAACCTGTTGCTGGGAAGGCCCTGGATACACAGTTTGTGCGCTGTGCCATCCACCTTCCACAGGTGTGTCAAGATCCCTTTTAGGGACCAGGTTGTAGTGATCCTAGGTGAGAGTCACCCACAGCTTCAGGGGATCATAAACTCCCCTTGTTTATCAAGCTCCCAGGCCCATGAGGCTAACCTGGGGCAAATTATTGTTGAGCCACCTCGGCTCGTGTTAAACAACGCTAGGAAGGTTGTATGAGTGAAGGGGCCGCCCAAAGCAGGCCCCCTCCCGACTCTAATCCTTCTAGGAAAACCCAAGCGTTCCTTATTTCCAAAGCCCCTGGACAAGAGGCCATACGAGCATAATATGGACGATAGCATGTTCTAGGGCCACGACTTGTATCCAACCTTTTCAAAAAACAAAAAGTCGTGGAACATGTTGTTAAACATGGGCTACACGCCCTACAAGAGTCTAGGGGCACAGAACCAGGGTCTCCTAGAGCCCATCCTTCCTAGGGCCAACCCAAGCCGATATGGGATCGGCTATACTCCCCGAATACCGCCGGAGCCACCCCCTATGACCACATGGGTCAAGGGTGCCCCGGAACCTGCCTTAGAAGAGACCTACGATTTAGATCTCCTATTCCGAGTCTAACCCGTAGTGTTTTCCCTTTGTAGGTATGACGGAAGATCCCTTTTCTAAAAATACAAAAACATTTGAAAAGCTTAAAATCAAAAAAATCGAAAAACAAGAAAAACCAAAAACAATGGAAAAACAAAAACTCGAAAAAAGAGTGCTTTGTATAGTTCCCAAGGTTCTTGTTTTACAAAAACCCAAAAAAATCAAAAATTTGGAAAATACTAAAAAGATTTTGTACATAGCTGCTCCTGGTAAGACTTTGGCAAAAGAAAAGGATTTCAAAAGAAACGTTGTCTCCATAGCCAGACCAAAAATTTCGAAATCACTTGAAAATCCAAGTACAAAACCAGGTCATTTTGAAAACCACGCATCAAATTCCCTCGGGTCTATGGCCCACGAGAATGATCAAAGCCCAGAAGTGGATCCCCTTGAGGAAGATCCCACTTCTGAGCTCCCAGAATTTCATAGAATTCTCGATTTTGAAAAACCTTCCCAATCAGTAGGAGGAGATTTCATAGAGGTGAACCTAGGGGATGATTCCAATCCCAAAACCATCAAAATAGGCGCATGCTTGAATGAAACCGAAAGGTTTGCATTCATTGCATTTCTACGAACCTATTTAGATGTGTTTGCATGGACGTATGAAGACATGTTGGGCATAGATTCCAGCATTGTCGAACATCGTCTTCCCTTAGATGCAGGTGTAAAACCCATAAAGCAGAAGCTTAGGAAAATACACTCGAATGTACACACGCAAGTCAAAGAGGGTTTCGAAGATCTGCTAAAAGCTGGATTTATAAAACCCATTACGTATTCTGATTGGTTATCAAATATCGTTGTAGTTCGAAAAACCAATGGGAAAATTCGAATATGCATCGATTTCAGAAACCTGAATAAAGCCACTCCAAAGGATAATTATCCTTTACCAAACATAGATTTGATAGTCGATAGTATTGCAAATCATGAAATGTTTTCATTTATGGATGGCTATTCAGGCTATAATCAAATCAAACTAAGTCCACGAGATCAGGGTAAGACCGCCTTCACAACCCCATGGGGCACGTACTGCTATACAGTCATGCCCTTTGGTTTGAAAAATGCCGGCGCAACATACCAACGAGCCATGACCACGATCTTCCATGATCAAATTCATGAGCTTGTAGAAGTGTATGTAGATGATCTCTTGGCAAAATCCAAAACCCGATGCACTCATATCAAATGTTTACAAAAAAATTTCGAAAGGCTTAGGCTTTACAAAGTAAAGCTAAACCCTCAAAAATGTGTGTTCGGGGTAGAATCAGGGAAGCTTCTAGGCTTTATGGTAAGCCAAAGGGGAATAGAAGTCGACCCCTCTAAGTGTCGAGCCATCATAGACATGGCTCCACCCTCCAATCTCACCCAAATCCGTAGCCTCCAGGGCCGCTTACAATCCGTTCACCGATTCATATCGAATCTGGCCACTAGATGTGAACCCTTCAACAAACTGTTGAGGAAGGGCACGAAATTCTTATGGGATGACGAATGCCAAAAGTCCTTCGAGAGACTGAAGGCATACTTGGTTAATCCCCCCGTTTTGAATCCTCCAAAGCAAGGAAAATCGCTTTTATTATACATCTCCGTGCATGCAAATGCTTTAGGAGCCTTGTTGGCTCAATACGAGGATCACACCCATAAGGAGTATGCCATCTACTATATTTTGAAAACTCTCTTGGCTTATGAACGAAATTATCAAGCCATGGAGAAGACGTGCTTGGCCCTAGTCTGGGCCTGCCAGAAATTCAGACACTATTTCCTAGATCATGAGATCTGGATAGTGTCCAAGCTTGATCCAATTAAGCACTTGTTTGAAAAACCCATTCTCACGGGTAGATTGGGCAAATGGCAACTCCTTCTAATGGAGTATGATCTGAAATACCATCACCAGATCTCCATTAAGTTGCAAGCCCTAGCAGATTACGTGGCTGAATTCCCCTTAGAGGACGCATATCCCACTCTTGTCGAAATGCCTGATGAAGGCATATTGCAAAACCATTTTCAAAACCACATTTTGGCAAATTCTTTCGAAAACCAAGTGTGGAGGATGCACTTCGATGGGGCACGAAACCAACGAGGGGCTGGTGCTGGGGTCATCCTAATCTCCCCTGAAAAAGGCGAGATTCCCATAGCAGTCCGCTTAGATTTCGAATGTTCCAACAACGTAGCTGAGTATGAAGCACTCATACAAGGCTTGAGAATTTCGAAAACTCTAGGGGCATCATGCATCGAGGTCTTTGGAGATTCGCTCCTTGTCATAAACCAGGTTTCAAAAATTTGGCAAGTACGTAATGAGAAACTACTTCCATATCACGAGTTGGCCACTCGATTGGTCCAGTCCTTCCAATCGTGTAAACTCACACACATAGAAATAGAGGACAATGGCATCGCCGATGCCCTCTCCTCCTTGGGTTCAGCCCTGAAGGTCGATCCCATTTAAGGGATCAGATCTTTGGAAATATGGCATGCACCCCACCCATCCACACACGACTTGGATATTTGCCAAAACAACCCAGAGTCTATTGAAAAACCCTGGTTTTATGACATAAAACAATTTTTAGAAAATGGGGGATTCACCGAGGATGCCACATCCAAAGATAAGGCATTCATTCGTAAGATTTCGACCCGATACACCATTCTGGGTGGGGTTTTATACAAAAAGAGTTTTACTGGCATTCTGCTTAGGTGTATCAACCTAGAGGAGGCTAGGATAGTGATGCACGAGTTCCACGATGGAGAATGTGGAGGTCATGTTAATGCCAACATAATGGCAATGAAAATACTTAGAAGGGGCTATTTTTGGTCCACCCTGAAAAAGGATTGTCACGATCATGTTAGGAAGTGTCATCCATGTCAAGTGCATGGACACGCCATTCATATCCCTTCATCTGCATTGCATTCCGTGGTCAACCCCTGGCCATTTACTATGTGGGCGTTTGATATCGTAGGCCCAGTATTTCCAAAGGCCTCGAATGGGCAACTATTTATTTTAGCAGCCACGGAGTATTTCTCCAAGTGGGTGGAAGCCATTTCCCTAACCAATGTAATGGGGCAACATGTGGTGGCTTTCATCCGGAGGAATATCTTGGCTCGATTTGGGATTCCACGAGACCTTGTGTCTGATAATGGCACCCCATTCAAGAACGAGCGGATGGTTAAGTTGTGCAACACGTATGGCATAACTCACCACTTCTCCTCGCCCTACTACCCTCAAGGCAACGGCTAAGCTGAAGGCACAAACAAGACTCTCATTAGCATAATTGAGAAAACCTTAGAGAAGGGCAGGACGTGGCACGAGAAGTTGGATGAAGCCTTATGGGCTTATAGGACTTCCATCCGAATTGGTCTATGGCACAAACGCCATTCTTCCCATTCATACTTAACTGCATTCATTCCATACATCCATAGCACTCGACCTCTCCCTAGAGACGCTTCAGCATGCTAGGATGGCCGAACTAGATTTGCTAGATGAGAGGCGACTCCTTGCCATGGATCATGCTCGTGCATATCGGCAAAGGATAGCCCGACATTATAGCAAACACATGAGACCTCGCCACTTTGAAGTGGGGGATCTGGTTTTAAAAACTATCCATCATCGTGGCCCACACCCCCTAGGCAAGTGGCGCCCCAACTGGGATGGACCCTATGTTGTACGAGCAACCACTACGAATAATTCGTATTGGTTGATCGATGTAGAAGGTAGGAATTTAGCAGATCCTATAAATATTCAATACTTAAAGAAGTATCATGTGTAGGATCTGGATTAAATTCCATTTTTCAAAAATTTTTAGGGATAGCTGCCCTGAGACATGTGAATAAGGTGCAAAGGAAAACTCGTGTGACCCTGAGTGAGAGAATTCGCACTTGTGAAAGAGCGGAGTCTTCAAAATCGTGGTTACATTTCAAAATCCTTCTTCTTACAAAGAAAGGCCTAGTTCAACATAGCAAGATACTTGCAAGTGGTACGTGCTATTTCTAAATAGGCTGATCTGGAATGGATCGAGTGTAGGCTTGGGATAAGTCCTCCCCTCTTCTCTTCTCCTTCCAAAAGGAAAACAAAGGCCCAAAACAAAAGGGAATTTCCCATTCAAAGTCTCTTTCCAAAAGAAAGAAACCGGAATTTAAAAGAAAAATCGATTCTCTTATAAAAAAGAGGGATTAAAGAAAAAATACTCCCAAAGGGAGACCCTCGATGAAAAAAAGGAAAAAGAGGCCAAAAAGCTCAAAAAGAGCAGTTTTCCGCCTTCTGTGCCTCAAACCACTAGACGCTTCAGAAGGGCCCGTGGTATCTCTTTCCCATCCCTGGCTTATCCCAAGCTAAAGCAAGGTTCATTTCGAGGAATCCTAAAGTAAAAATAGGATTTACTTACTTGAATTTCATCTTGTTTGAGAATTCGACGTTTCGAGTAAGACGTAGGAATTTGAAATATAGCCTGTTTTCTTATAAAACCTCCGCTAGATAAATGAGTGTTAAGACTCAAACAAGGGCAAGCACGAAGATCTCGAGATCCTTAGGATCGAGGCTCAAGACAGTTGTCCCTTTTTGTAAATAGCTTTTGTAAATAAGTTTTGAAAACCGAACATCGAACAACATAGGATTTGCTCACTTGGAGCAACAGGCCTTGTAAGTCTCTAGAGTTCGACCACATCTGGTCCCTGGGAGGTCGCCACTTTTGGCACCACACCCATGTCATTTGCATTCCACGCATGGTACTTGCATGAACATGATCCCATTTTAGGACCAGATTCCATAGTACCCTTTGGCGTGATATCTCCTCCTACCAGAGTTTGTAAATTGAGATTTTTGCTAAAAATGGGGACGATCCCATGTTCTTCGTGGATAGATCTAGGGAGACATTGAAAGGGGTGTTTGTCATCTTTGCCCTTATCCAAATCTATTTGGACAAGGCCAAAGAGGGGCATCTGTAAACACCCCGAAATCCCACGAATTTCTCAAATTCATCTGGTTTTGTAAAAGCAGCCCCAAAGGGCTATTTTGAGTCTGGAAACCCAAGAGCCTTCCAGACAACCCTGTACATATGTTTTGAACTCTATATTTTGAAAACATACAATATGGCTTTTGAAACCTTTTTAAAACATGTTTTGAAACCCCGAAGCGGCTTGGCCCGATCAAGACAGGACCAAGAGAGCTAAGAAGAGCCCAAAACCGGAGCACATGTCGAGCCCGGCACAACAACTCTTGTATCAAATTCACACCCCCAGGATCTCGAACGTCCAAGACCCAATTATCATCAAAACATCCTTTGAAGTCATCTCCGGAAGGCGAAAACAAAGGCGGACGATCATGTTGGCGAAGACCCAACGTAGACGGAGCACTGATGCTGTCAGGCCCCGCACAAACCGTTCGTTTCGAATACAGCTCGAAGGAGTCAGAGTTCAGTTTGGATTGGATCTGGACCATATATATCCAGATCCGAATCCAAACCCATGTATGGACTTGGATTTGGATTTGGATTCAAAAATCCAATCCAATATCTATATCCATGGCCCACATCACCTTCTCATAAATGGAGGTGGGGCCCACTTGAAATTCACGTGGGATTACGGTAGGAGAGAGAGTGGGGATGGATAAGATCAAGTGTGGTTGTAGTTAAGCTTGACTTGTGTGTCAAGTTTGGGGTTAATCATGTGGGTTAGCCTAATTGAGTGGGTTTAAGCTTGTAATTAGCCAAAACCTAACCTAGGGCTGCACCAACATGATGTGGTTAAGGTCCATGGGTCATGCAAAGGGAGCTCCTTCACCTAAACCTAACCCCAAACACCTAATCCTAGCCTTCCACCCTAATCCACCCCTAATCTGAGCCTAATCACCTAACCCACTTCCCTAATCCCGGCCTAATCCCAACCTAATCACCTAACCCACTTCCCTAATCCTTCCCTAAACCTCAGTTAATTTCCCTAAACCTAGCCTAATCACCTAACCTAGCTCACTAAACCTCACCCTAGAACCAACCCACGCAACTAAACCCTAAACCACTAAACCACCCCATCTAAACCTAGCACACCATGTCCCCCAAAACCATTAAAACAAAATATCTGGCCCTACCCTAATACCAGCCCACCATATCACCTTACCACCCTCCCTAGACCACCTAACCACTACCCCAAAACCACCCCCGTCGCCCTTCACAAAGGCTATAAAACCCCCCCCCTAGTGGGCGGGTTTTCAAGCCTTGGACCCCACTTCCCAGCCCAGCCGAACCCAGCCGCTTGCACCACTTCCAGCCGGACCTTCCACCAGCCACCACCTCGCTCCACCTGCTCCAGCACGCCCCAGCCGACCAACCATCCGTCGCCACCCTCTTCATCCGGCCGAACCTGCCCCATCCACCATCACACCCAGCATCTCCTCAGCCACCCGCCGCCTCCCATCACTTGGTTAGTACCCCATACCCTACTTCACCTCTTCTCCACTTCCCCTCCACTCTTAACCATCCACCCTACCACCACCTTACCCTAACACCAGCCACCTGCCGCCACCACTCCCATTCGGCCAAGCCTCAACCGACCTAACTACCCGCCACTACCTAACCACCCTAGCTACACCCGGCCACCCTATCCGACTCCCTAAGACCTGCCCATATCACTCCCTTACACCCACTACCACCTCGCCCCATCACCTAGCTAGCTTCCTTCCCATACTCCACCCATAGCCACTCTAGCAGCCCACCACCACCAAGTCCCCTTAGTCGGCCACTCCAACCGACCACCACCTGCCCCTTTGGTCAGCCACCCGCCAGCCATATCCGTCCCCTAGGTACTCCCTTAGCCTCCCTTAGTGCCACATTCCCTAGGCACCCCATCCTTGGCATCCGGCACCCCATCCTTAGCATCCGGCACCCCATCCCTAGCACCCGGCCACCTTCAAGGCGCCTCTCCCACGCCCCATTTGCAGTCGGCCAGCTCCTCTTGTCGCTCAACCTCGTAGAGCTCCCTTTTGTAGCCCAAGGCAAAGGCCAAGCCCACGCTCAAGCAAGGCCTCTACGGACCAGCTACTAGTAAGTGCCTAACTCGGTCTTCAGTTGTATACTTGCTTGAGATTCAATTCGATACGGGGTTGTAATAACGGAGCATAGTCTCCCCCCGCTTGTAATAACGTGGCTTGGCACACCCACACACGTGCACTCTCTTAGTTGTGCACGATTTTGAACACACACGGGCCTAATCAGCCCCTAATACATAAGTATATACATATACTTTCATTTTTGTAGGGTTTTGCTTAAGTTGGGTGTGTTGTCTTTCAATTCAAGCACTCTCACACACATTGAGCCTTCGCTCTTATTTGAAAGACCCAAGTAAGGGCCGACCTATACTATTTGGGTTTCATTTCATGTCGTGTGTGTAAGTCTTTCAATTCAAGCACTCTCACACACATTGAGCCTTCGCTCTTATTTGAAAGACCCAAGTAAGGGCCGACCTATACTATTTGGGTTTCCTTTCATGTTGTGTGTGTAAGTCTTTCAATTCAAACACTCTCACACACATTGGGCATTCGCTCTTACTCCCAAGACCTTAGTCAAGGCCTATTGCAGTTATATTTGGGTTTAATTTCATGTCGTGTGCGTAGTACTTCAATTCAAGCACTCACACACATTGAGCTTTCGCTCTTATTCCCAAGACCTTAGTTAAGGCCATACTGCAATTTATATTTGGGTTTAATTTCATGTCGTGTGTGTAAGTCTTTCAATTCAAGCACTCTCACACACATTGAGCTTTCGCTCTTACTCCCAAGACCTTAGTCAAGGCCTATTGTAGTTATATTTGGGTTTAATTTCATGTCGTGTGCGTAGTACTTCAATTCAAGCACTCACACACATTGAGCTTTCGCTCTTATTCCCAAGACCTTAGTTAAGGCCACACTGCAATTTATATTTGGGTTTAATTTCATGTCGTGTGTGTAAGTCTTTCAATTCAAGCACGCACCCACATTGAGCCCTCGCTCTTATTTGCAAGACCCGAATAAGGGCTCATATACATACTCTATATACATATCTCCCTTCGGCATTTATATTTCAAGTCATTTCCCTTCGGTTATTTCCCTTCAGTATTGTCTTTACATTCGGGTTTTCCCTTTGGAGTAGCGTGAGTTTGTATTGCATCTACGCCATACCACGAGGTAGGATGCATATTGCATCAAAGCAAGCCCTGCTCGAATTCGCCCATGTAGTGGAGTGTTCATAACACTCAAACTAGGTGGCCCGAAAAGAGATAAAAGGAAAGACTTAGGCACGTGCAAATCCACGTGATCTAAAATATGCAATCACATCTAAAAGACCCGAATTAGACACCTCGAACCACTTCGTAGACTTTTTCTCCCAAAACTCGATTTTTGCAAAGCGTACAGACTGACCCTTGCGCATCGGTGCAAGAAGGTCTGCGACGACAAGTGCTCACTTTCTCATAGTCGTCACGATTAGAAGTCAGTGTTAAATATATCTTCGCTAGCTTAGGTAAGCTAGCTAGCACGCCCTGTTTGCATAAATAGGCCTTAGACACATGAGAGGATCCACTCCGAGCCCTGAAAAGGGGAGAAGCGGGGATTTTTGTGCGTCTACAACCTTGAACCGTTTCGTAGGCTTTCTATCCCAAAACTCGATTTTTGCAAAGCATACAGACTGACCCTTGCGCATCGGTGCAAGAAGGTCTACGACGACAAGAGCTCACTTGCTCACAGTCGCCACGATTAGAAGTTAGTTTAAATATATCTTCGCCAGCTTAGGTAAGCTAGCTGGCATGCCCAGTTTACATAAATAGGCCTTAGATGCACGAGAAGATCCACTCCAAGCCCAGGAAAGGCGGGGAGGCGTGGGGATTTTCGCGCGTCTACACATGTGCGTGGGTGTTGTGTGTATATGTAAAGACAACTCATACGGCTTGTAATGTAAACCCAAATATAATTGCAATATGGCCTTGACTAAGGTCTTGGGAGTAAGAGCGAAAGCTTAATGTGTGTGAGTGTAGAATTAAAATGCTACGCACACAACTTGAATTTAAACACCCAAAACGAAATTGCAATATGGCCCTTACTAGGGTCTTGGGAGTAAGAGCGAAAGCTCAATGTGTGTGAGTGTGGAATTGAAAGACAACGCACACAACTTGAATATATATAAATATAACTATATCTTAGGGGCTGTCAAGGCCCGTGTGTGTGCAAAAAGTGTGCAACTAAGAGCGGAAAGGCTCAAGTGCACGTGTGTGTGGGTGTGTCAAACCACGTTATTACAATCAGGGGGAGACAAAGCTCCTTTACTACAACCCCGTATCAAAATTTAATTGAATATAAAGCAAGTTAATGTAATAGACCAAGTTTAGACACTTACAAATAGCTGGTCCATGTTCGACTTGCTTGCACTTGGCTTGATGAGTCACCTTGGGCAGCAAAGGGAGCTCCTTGGATGGGTGGTTGCGGCAGGTGGATGTGCTGGCTGGGTGGCGCCTTGGCACTGGCCGAGGGGTAGGCACGGTAGGTAGGTAGGGGGGGTAAGGCGCGACTGGCTGAGAGAGGGGGACTAGCTGGGTACAAGGGAGGTGCGGCAGGTGGATGTGCTGGCTGGGTGGCGCCTTGGCACTGGCCGAGGGGTAGGCACGGTAGGTAGGTAGGGGGGGTAAGGCGCGACTGGCTGAGAGAGGGGGACTGGTTGGGTACAAGGGAGGTGCGGCAGGTGGATGTGCTGGCTGAATGGAAGGGATGTTGTCTTGGTTGGGCTTGAAGTGCTTAGGGGAGGTAGGTTGAACTAGGGTATGTCACTAAGGCTTGGGGTAGGTCTTAAGGAGAGGTAAGGCTGCTAGTTAAGGGAAGAGGGGCAGGTAATGCAAGTGTTGGTCCTAGCCGAATGGTGGAAGGTGGCAGGTGGTGGCCGGGTGGATGGGATGTTAGCTAGGCTAAGGGAAAGTGGTGGTTGTGTGGCTAGTAATGGAGGGGAGTTGAGAAGAGATGATGTTGAGATGGGGTACTAATTGGGATGGAAGGTCTGGCCGAAGGGTGGAGGTGGCGGGTGGAAGAGGCCTGGCCGAATGGAAGGGCTGGTGGCGTGGAATGGTGTTGGCCGGATGCAGCAGGTGGAAGGTGGAAGGTGGCGTGGAGTGGTGCTGGCCAAGTCCCAAGTGAGTCAAGGGGCGAGTTCCAAGAGGGGGGAAGAAATCCCAGATTTTTGAGAGCCAAGGAGAAAAACCCGCATGAATGTGAGGGGTATTTATAGGCTAGATGGGGTCGGTGGTTGGGATAGGGGAGGTCGGTTGGTGGGCTGGTTTGGTGGTGGTGGTTTGGCGGTATGGTGTTCTAGATATTTAGGTGGGCCAGATATTTGTTTTGGGTGGTTTGGGGATATGGTGTGCTAGGTATTTAGGTGGGCTGGTTTAGTGGTTTAGGGCTTAGCTAGATGGATTAGGTTTAGGGTGAGGTTTAATGAAGTGGGTTAGGTGTTTAGGCTAGGATTAGGGTGAGGTTAGGGGGATTAGGGAAGGATTAAGGAAGTGGGTTAGGTGATTAGGCTAGGATTAGGGGAGGATTAAGGAAGTGGGTTAGGTGATTAGGCTAGGATTAGGTCGGGTTTAGGGGGAATGGCTAGGTAAGGTGGGTTAGCTTGGGGTTAGCTTTAGAAGCATCCCTTTGCCTTCGACCCATGGACCTAGTTGCAGCATGTTGGTGCAGCCCCAGGTTAGGTGTAGGTGCATACAAGCTTAAACCCACACTCATTAGGCTAAACCCACATGATTAACCCAAAACATGACACAAAAGTCAAGCCCACCGTATTCTCACTCATATTTTATCCCATTCTCTCTCATACCCAAGCTTTTCACGTGAATTTCTTGTGGGCCCCACCTCCATTTATGAGAAGGTGATATGGGTCATGGATGTGGATATTGGATTGGATCTTTGGATCCAAATCCATATGCATGTTTGGATTTGGATATGGATATATATGGTCCAAATCCGATCCAAATCTGATTTTCTGACTCCTTCATGGTATTTTCGAAACAGACGGTTTGTGCGAGGTCTGACAGCATCAGTACTCCATCTTGCATTGGGTTTTCGCCAACATTATCGTCCGCTCCTATTTTCACCTTCCGGAGATCATTTCGATAGATTTGTCTATAATAGGGGCTTGGATGTCCGAGATTTCAGGGATGATTCTGATACGAGAGTTGATGTGCCGGGCTTGACATATGCTCTGGTTCTGGGCTCTCTTTCACTTCTCTAGTCCTGCTTTCATCAGGCCAAGTTGCTTTCCGGGGTTTCGAAATACCTTTTTAAAGGTTTTAAAACTGTATGATATATTTTAAAACATGTATAGTTTAAACATATGTACAGGGTTGCCTGGAAGGCTCCTGGGTTTCCAGACTCAAAATAGCCCTTTGGGGCTGCTTTTGCAAAACCAGGTGTTTTGGGAAAATCGTGGGATTTTGGGGTGTTTGCAACTACGCACACAGTTGAACCTTAAAACCCAAATCTTAAAGACATAGCCGAAGGGAAATACTTATAATATATATGGGCCCGAAGGTCGCCAACGTGTGCGTGGGTATTGTGTGTATATTGAAAGACAACTCACACGACTTGTAATGAAACCCAAATATAATTGCAATAGGACTTGACTAAGGTCTGGGGAGTAAGAGCGAAAGCTCAATGTGTGTGAGTGTAGAATTGAAATGCTTCGCACACAACTTGAATTTAAACACCCAAAACGAAATTGTAATAAGGCCTTTACTAAGGTCTTGGGAGTAAGAGCGAAAGCTCAATGTGTGTGAGTGTAGAATTGAAATGCTACGCACACAACTTGAATTAAAACACCCAAGGGAAATTACAATATGGCCCTTACTAGGTCTTGGGGATAAGAGCGAAAGCTCAATGTGTGTGAGTGTGGAAATTGAAAGACAACACGCACAACTTAATTAAAACCCATGCAACTTAAAACATATAGGTATAACTATATCTTAAGGGCTGATTAGGCCCGTGTATGTGCTAAAATTATGTGCAACTAAGAGCAGAATAGGCTCAAGTGCAGGTGTGTGTGGGTGTGCCAAACCACATTATTACAAGCGGGGGGAGACAACGCTCCATTATTACAACCCCATATCAAATTTAATCAAATATAAGCAAGTTCATAACAAGGACCGTGTTAGGCACTTACGTATAGCTGGTCCGAGTGTGACTTGCTTGGCTTTGGCCTAGTGAGTCACCTTGGATAGCCGAAGGGGAGCTCCTTGGATGCGGGTGGGCGCCAAGTAGGGTCTTAGCCGAATGGGGACTTGAAGATGGCCGGGTGGTAGGCGCAGCAATTAGGGATGTTAGGTGGGGTTGTGATAGGTTAGGGTCTTAGCTAGGTGGTGGCAGGTTTCAGGGTGAAGACTTAGCTAGGGGCTGGGAGGTGGATGGCTAAAGGAGGGTGGTGAGGTAGGGTGTGAAGTGGCCGGGTGTGTGGAGATGGCTAGGGTGCACTAGTGGCAGGTGATGGGGCATGTGGCTGGGTAAGAAGGGGAGAGGAAGAGCGGTTAGATAGGGCTGAGATGGGGGTACTAACTGGAGGTGGTGGAGGAGGTGATGGAAGGTGGTGGCAGTTGGAAGAAGGTGGCAGTCGGGTGGAGAGATGCAGTCGGGTGGGGTGTGCAGGTGGCAGTCGAGTGGAAGTGGAGCCGGGTGGAGTGACGGTGGATGGTGGTGCTGCTGGGGGTTGATGGGAGTGAAGTGGGGTGGAAGAGTGGGCTGGTGAGAGAGGAGAGAGAGGGTTGAGAGCTGCCCAAGATAGCCCAAAACCAGCCCCAAAAGGGGGTTTTTTATAGTCATGGGCTGGGTCGGTTGGGGTGGTTTTGGGGTAGATATTTAGGATGTTGTGGGCTGGTGGTGGGGTGGTTTGGGTAGGTCGGCTAGGAAGGGTGGTAAGGTGGTTTAGGGTAGGTCGGTTAGGGTGGCTAGGAATTAAGGGTTAGGGCTTAATTAGGTGGGTTAAGGTGGGATTAGGTTTAGTCTAGCTAGGGTCTAGGTGGTCTAGTTAGGTGGGGTGGGCCTGGTGAGGTCGGCTAGGTATGGTTAGGGCGATTTTGGGTGAGGGTGGCTAGGATTAGGTCAGGTTTAGGGGGGAGTGGCTAGGTGAGGTGGGTTAGTTAAGGCTAGGTTTAGGAAGCATCCCCTTGGCCTTGATCCATGGACCTAGTTGCAGCATGTTGGTGCAGCCCCAGGTTAGGTGTAGGTGCATACAAGCTTAAACCCACACTCTTAGGCTAAACCCACATGATTAACCCAAAACTTGACACAAAAGTCAAGCCCACCAACTTTCTCACTCATACTTTATCCCCCATTCTCTCTCTTCCCAAGCTTTTCACGTGAATTCTTTGTGGGCCCCACCTCCATTTATGAGAAGGTGATGTAGGCCATGGATGTGGGTATTGGATTGGATCTTTGGATCCGAATCCAAATCCAAATCCAAATGCATGTTTGGGTCTGGATCTGGATATATATGGTCCAGATCCGATCCAAATCTGATTTTCTGACTCCTTCATGGTATTTCAAAACGGACGGTTTGTGCGGGGCCTAACAACATCAGTACTCCGTCTTGCATTGGGTCTTCACTAACATTGTCGTCTGCTCTTATTCTCACCTTCCGGAGATCATTTTAAACAATTTGTTGATAACAGGGGCTTGGATGTCTGAGATTTCGGGGATGATTCTAATACAAGAGTTGATGTGCTGGGCTTGAAATATGCTCCAGTTTTGGGCTCTCTTTTGCTTCTTCGCTCCTGCTTTCATCAGGCCAAATTGCTTTTTAGTGTTTCAAAACACCTTTTTAAGGTTTTAAAACTGTATAACATGTATTTTTAAAACATATATGATTTGAACATATGTACAGGATTTCCTGGAAGGCTCCTGGGTTTCCAGACTCAAAATAGCCCTTTGGGGCTGCTTTTGCAAAACCAGGTAATTTGAGAAAATCATGGGATTTTGGGGTGTTTACAGATGCACCTCTTTGGCATTATCCAAATTCATTTAGATAATGGCAAAGACGACAACACCCCTTTCGATGTCTCCCTAGATCTATCCACGAAAATATGGGATTGTCCTAATTTTTAAACAAAATCTCTCTTTCAAAAACCCTGGTAGGAGGACATATTACGCCAAAGGGGTCTCTATGGAATCTGGTCCTATATGGGATCATGTTATGCAAGTGTCTATGCGTGGATATGTAGATGCATGACATGGACGGGATGCCAAGAATGGTGACCTCCTAGAGACCAGATGACATGGTCGAACTCTTGAGACTTACAAAGACCTGCTGCTCCAAGTGAGCAGACCCTATGCTACTCGATGTTTGATTTTTCAAAATTTTATTTACAAAAGGGACAACTGCTTTGAGCCTCCATCCTAAGGATCTCGAGCTCTTCATATTTGCCCTTGCTTGAGTCTTGACACTCGCTAATCTAGCGAAGGATTTGTAAGAAAACAAGCTATATTTCAAAATTCCTACGTCTTACTCGAAACGTCGAATTCTCAAACAAAATGAAATTCAAGTAAGTAAATCCTATTTTTACTTTAGGATTCCTCGAAATGAACCATGTTTTACTTGGGATAAGCCAGGGATGGGAAAGAGATACCACGGTCCCTTCTGAAGCGTCCCGTGGTTTGAGGCATAAAAGGTGAAAAACTGCTCTTTTTTGAGCTTTTTGGCCTTTTTTCCTTTTTTTTCATAGAGGGTCTCCCTTTGGGAGTATTTTTTCTTTAATCCCTCTTTTTCATAAGAGAATCAAATTTTTCTTTTTGATTCTGGTTTCTTTCTTTAGAAAAGAGAATTTTGGCGGGGATTTCCCTTTGTTTTGGCCACGTTTTTCTTTTGGAAGGAGAAGAGAAGAGGGGAAGACTTATCCCAAGGTCATACTCAATCCATTCCAGATCAGCCTATTTAGAAATAGCACACACTAATTGCAAGTATCTTGCTATATTAAACTAGGCCTTTCTTTGTAAGAAGAAGGATTTTGAAATGTAACCTCGTGTTTGAAAAACTCCACTCTTTCACAAATGCGAATTCTCTCACTCAGGGTCACACGATTTGCCTTTGAACCTTACTTTCGAAGTTTAAAAGTAGTTATCCCTAAGGGTTTTCGAAAATGGGAATTTAACCCAAATCCTACATATAATACTTCTTTAAGTATTGAATATTGATAGGATGTGCTAAATTCCTACCTTCTACATCGATCAACCAAAATGAGTTGTTCGTGGTGGTTGCACGGACAACATAGGGTCCATCCAATTTGGGGCGCCACTTTCCAAGTGGATGTGGGCCACGATAGTGGATGATTTTCAAAACCAAATCTCCCACTTTAAAGTGGTGAGGTCTCATGTGTTTGTCATAATGTCGGGCTATCCTTTGCCGGTATGCATGAGCATAATCCATAGCAAGGAGTCGCCTCTCATCTAGCAAATCTAGTTCGGCCATCCTAGTATGCTGAAGCATCTCTAGGGGGAGGTCGAGTGCAATGGATGTATAAAATGAATGCAATTGTGTATGAATGGGAAGAATGGCGTTTGTGCCATAGACCAATTCGAATGGTGTGGCATTCGTGGGAGTCTACATGGAAGTCCTATAAGCCCATAAGGCTTCATCCAGCTTCTCGTGCCACGTTCTACCCTTCTCTAAAGTCTTCTCAATTAAGTTAATGAGAGTCTTATTTGTGGCTTCATCTTGGCCGTTGCCTTGAGGGTAATAGGGTGAGGAGAAGTGGTGAGTTATGCCATAAGTGTTGCACAACTTGACCATCCGCTCGTTTTTGAATGGGGTGCCATTATCGGACACAAGGTCTCTTGGGACCCCAAATCGAGCCAAGATATTCCTCCAAAGGAAAGCCACCACATGTTGCCCCTGTACGTTGGTCAGGGAGATGGCTTCCACCCATTTGGAGAAATACTCAATGGCTGCTAAAATGAACCTATGCCCATTCGATGCCTTTGGAAAGATAGGGCCTACAATATCAAACATCCACATGGTAAATGGCCAGGGGCTGACCATGGAATGCAATGAAGATGAGGGGATATGAATGGCGTGCCCATGCACTTGACATGGATGACACTTTCTAACATGATCGTGGCAATCCTTTTTCAGGGTGGACCAAAAATAGCCCGCTCTAAGTATTTTCATTGCCATCATGTTGGCATTAACATGACCTCCACATTCTCCGTCGTGGAATTCATGCATAACAGTCCTAGCCTCCTCTAAGTCGACACATCTTAGTAGGATGCCGGTAAAACTTTTTTTGTACAAAACCCCACCCAGAATGGTGTATCAGGTAGAAATTTTTTGGATGAATGCCTTATCTTTGGATGTGGCATCCTCAACGAATCCCCCATTTTCTAGAAAACATTTGATGTCATAAAACCAAGGTTTTTCAACAGAATCTGGATTATTTTGGCAAATATCCAAATCGTGTGTGGGTGGAGTGGGCGCATGCCATATCTCTAAGGATCGAGTTCCCAAAGTGGGATCGACGTTTAGGGCTGAACCCAAGGAGGAGAGGGCGTCGACAATGCCATTATCCTCTCTTCCTACGTGTGTGAGTCTACACGATTGGAATGACTCAACCAATCCGAGTGGCCAACTCGTGATATGGAAGAAGTTTTTCATTTCGCACTTGACAAATTTTCAAAACTTGATTTATAACAAGGAGCGAATCTCCAAAGACCTCGATGCATGATGCCCCTAGTGTTTTTGAAATCCTTAAGCCTTGTATGAGTGCTTCATACTCAGCTATGTTGTTGGAACATTCAAAATCTAGGCGAATTGCTATGGGGATCTCACCCTTTTCAGGAGATATGAGGATGACCCCAGCACCAGCCCCTCGTTGGTTTCGTGCCCCATCAAAGTGCATCTTCCACACTTGGTTTTCGAAAGAGTTTGCCAAAATGTGGTTTTGAAATTATTTTTGCAATATGCCTTCATCAGGCATTTCACTAAATGTGGGATATGCGTCTTCCAGGAGGAACTCAGCCACATAGTCAGCTAGGGCTTGCCCCTTAATGGAGATCTGGTGATGGTATTTCAGGTCATACTCCAGTAGAAGGAGTTGCCATTTGCCCAATCTACCAGTGAGAATGGGTTTTTCGAACAAATGCTTGATTGGATCAAGCTTAGACACTATCTAGATCTCATGATCTAGGAAATAGTGTCGAAATTTCTGGCAGGCCCAAACTAGGGCCAAGCACGTCTTCTTCATGGCTTGATAATTCCTTTCGTAAGCCAAGAGAGTTTTTGAAATATAATAGATGGCATACTCCTTATGGGTGTCATCCTTGTATTGAGCTAGCAATGCTCCCAAGGCATTCGCATGAACGGAAATGTAAAGCAAAAGAGGTTTTCCTTGCTTCAGAGGATTCAAAACAGGGGGATTAACTAGGTATGCCTTTAGTCTTTCGAAGGACTTTTGGCAGTCGTCATCCCATGAAAATTTCATGCCCTTCCTCAACAATTTGTTGAAGGGTTCGCATCTAGTCGCTAGGTTTGATATAAACCAGTGAATGGATTGTAATTGACCTTGGAGGCTACGAATCTGTGTGAGATTGGAGGGTAGAGCCATGTCTATGATGGCTCGACACTTAGAGGGGTCGACTTTTATACCCCTTTGGCTCACCATAAAGCCTAGAAGCTTTCTGGACTCTACTCCGAATACACATTTTTCAGGGTTTAGCATCAGTTTGTAAAGTCTAAGCCTTTCGAAAATCTTTTGCAAACATTCGATATGAGTGCATCGGGTTTTGGATTTTGCCAAGAGATCATCTACATACACTTCTACGAGCTTATGAATCTGATCATGGAAGATCGTGGTCATGGCTCTCTGGAATGTTGCGCCGGCATTTTTCAAACCAAAGGTCATGACTGTATAGCAGTACGTGCGCCATGGTGTTGTGAATGCAGTCTTACCCTGATCTCATGGACTTAATTTGATTTGATAATACCCTGAATAGCCATCCATAAACGAAAACATCTCGTGATTTGCTGTACTATCGACTATCAAATGTGGGGCTGGTGTGGAAGATGCACTTCGATGGGGCCCTTCGATGGGGCACGAAACCAACGAGGGGTTGGTGCTGGGGTCATCCTCATATCCCCTGAAAAGGGCAAGATTCCCATAGCAATCCACCTAGATTTCGAATGTTCCAACAACATAGCTGAGTATGAAGCACTCATACAAGGTTTAAGGATTTCAAAAACTCTAGGGGCATCATGCATCGAGGTCTTTGGAGATTTGCTCCTTGTTATAAACCAAGTTTTGAAAATTTGGCAAGTGCGAAATGAAAAACTTCTTCCATATCACGAGTTGGCCACTCGATTGGTTGAGTCATTCCAATCGTGTAGACTCACACACGTAGGAAGAGAGGATAATGGCATTGCCGATGCCCTCTCCTCCTTGGGTTCAGCCCTAAAGGTCGATCCCACTTTGGGAACTCGATCCTTAGAGATATGGCATGCGCCCACTCCATCTACACATGATTTGGATATTTGCCAAAATAATCCAGATTCTGTTGAAAAACCTTGGTTTTATGACATCAAATGTTTTCTAGAAAATGGGGGATGCACTTCGATGGAGTACGAAACCAATGAGGGGCTGGTGCTGGGGTCATCCTCATATCCCCTGAAAAGGGTGAGATTCCCATAGCAATCTGCCTAGATTTCAAATGTTCCAACAACATAGCTGAGTATGAAGCACTCATACAAGGTTTAAGGATTTCGAAAACTCTAGGGGCATCATGCATCGAGGTCTTTGGAGATTCGCTCCTTGTTATAAACCAAGTGTGGAAGATGCACATCTGAAAACCAAGTGTGGAGGATGCACTTCAATGGGGCACGAAACCAACGAGGGGCTGGTGTTGGGGTCATCCTCATATCCCCTGAAAAGGGCAAGATTCCCACAGCAATCCGCCTAGATTTCAAATGTTCCAACAACATAGCTGAGTATGAAGCACTCATATAAGGTTTAAGGATTTCGAAAACTCTAGGGGCATCATGCATCGAGGTCTTTGGAGATTCGCTCCTTGTTATAAACCAAGTTTTGAAAATTTGGCAAGTGCGAAATGAAAAACTTCTTCCATATCACGAGTTGGCCACTCGATTGGTTGAGTCATTCCAATCGTGTAAACTCACACACATAGGAAGAGAGGATAATGGCATTGCCGACACCCTCTTCTCCTTGGGTTCAGCCCTAAAGGTCGATCCCCTTTCAGGGACTTGATCCTTAGAGATATGGCATGCGCCCAACCCATCCACACACGATTTGGATATTTGCCAAAATAATCCAGATTTTGTTGAAAAACCTTGGTTTTACGACATCAAATATTTTCTAGAAAATGGGGGATTCGCCGAGGATGCCACATCCAAAGATAAGGCATTCATCCGTAAAATTTCAACTCGATACACCATTCTGGGTGGGGTTCTGTATAAAAAAGTTTTACTGGCATCCTACTAAGACGTATCAATCTAGAGGAGGCTAGGACTGTTATGCATGAGTTCCACGATGGAGAATGTGGAGGTCATGTTAATGCCAACATGATGGCAATGAAAATACTTAGAGCAGGCTACTTTTGGTCCACCCTGAAAAAGGATTGTCACGATCATGTTAGGAAGTGTCATCCATGTCAAGTGCATGGGCACGCCATTCATATCCCCACATCTTCATTGCATTCCGTGGTCAGCCTCTGGTTACATTTCGAAAACCCTTAGGGATAGCTCTGCTTTGAAACTTCGAAAGTAAGGTTCAAAGGCGAATTGTGTGACCCTGAGTGAGAGAATTCACACTTGTGAAAGAGTGGAGTCTTCCAAACACGTGGTTACATTTCAAAATCCTTCTTCTTACAAAGAAAGACCTAGTTCAATATAGCAAGATACTTGCAAGTAGTACGTGCTATTTCTAAATAGGTTGATCTGGAATGGATCGAGTGTGACTTGGGATAAGTCCTCCCCTCTTCTCTTCTCCTTCCAAAAGGAAAATGGCCAAAACAAAGGGAATTCCCCTTCAAATATCTCTTTCCTAAAGAAAGAAACCAGAATCCAAAAGAAAAATTCGATTCTCTTGTGAAAAAGAGGGATTAAAGAAAAAATACTCCCAAAGAGAGACCCTCTACGAAAAAAAGAAAAGATGCCAAAAAGCTCAAAAAGAGCAGTTTTCCGCCTTCTATGCCTTAAACCACGAGACGCTTCAGAAGGGACCGTGGTATCTCTTTCCCATCCCTGGCTTATCCCAAGTAAAGCATGGTTCATTTCGAGGAATCATAAAGTAAAAATAGGATTTACTTACTTGAATTTCATTTTGTTTGAGAATTTGACGTTTCGAGTAAGATGTAGGAATTTTGAAATGTAGCTTGTTTTCTTATAAAACCTCCGCTGGATTAGTGAGTGTCAAGACTCAAGCAAAGGCAAACACGAAGAGCTCGAAATTCGTAGGATTGAGGCTCAAAGTAGTGTTCCCTCTTGTAAATAGATTTTGAAAAATCGAACATCGAATAGCATAGGGTCTGCTCACTTGCAGCAGCAGGCCTTCATAAGTCTCAAGAGTTCGACCATATCTGGTCTCTGGGAGGTCGCCATTCTTGGCGTCCCATCCATGTCACGCATCTGTATATCCACACATGGACACTTGCATAAACATGATCCCATTTTAGGACCAGATTCCACACATATCCCTTTGGCGTGATATCTCCTCCTACCAGGGTTTTAAAAGAGAGATTTTGCTAAAAATTGGGACGATCCCATATTTTCGTAGATAGATCCAGGGAGACATTCAAAGGGGTGTTTGTCGTCTTTGCCATTATCCAAATCAATTTGGATAATGCCAAAGAGGGGCATCTGTAAACACCCCAAAATCCCATGATTTTCCCAAAACACCTAGTTTTGCAAAAGCAGCTCCAAAGGGTTATTTTGAGTCTGGAAACCCAAGAGCCTTCCAGGCAACCCTATACATATGTTCAAACTATATATGTTTTAAAATATGTATAATATACTTTTAAAACCTTTAAAAAGGTGTTTTGAAACCCCAGAAAGCAACTTGGCCTGATGAAAGCAGGACCAATGAAGCAAAAGAGAGCTCGAAACTGGAGCATATGTCGAGCCCGGCACATCAACTCTCGTATCAGATTCATCCCCAAAATCTCGGACATCCAAGCCCTTGTTATCAACAAATCTATCAAAATAATCTCCGGAAGGTGAAAGAGGAGCGGACGACAATGTTGGCGAAGACCCAACGCAAGATGGAGTACTGATGCTGTCAGGCCCCGCACAAATCGTTCGTTTCGAACGTACCATGAAGGAGTCAGAAATTCAGATTTGGATCGGATCTGGACCATATATATCCAAATCCAAATCCAAACATGTATATGGATTTGAATTTGGATCCAAAGATCCAATCCAATATCCACATCCATGGCCCACATCACCTTCTCATAAATGGAGGTGGGGCCCACAAGAAAATCACGTGGAAAGCTTGGGTATGAGAGAGCATGGGGGATAAAATATGAGTGAAAATGTGGTAGACTTGACTTTTGTGTCAAGTTTTGGGTTAATCATGTAGGTTAGCTTAATGAGTGTGGGTGTAAGCTTGTATGCACCTACACCTAACCTAGGGCTGTACCAATTTGCTGCAACTAGGTCCATGGGTCATGCAAAGGGATGCTCCTACACCCAACCCTAAACTAACCCACCTGACCTAGCCATTTCCCCCTAAACCAGACCTAATCCTAGCCTAATCACCTAACCCACTCCCTTAATCCTTCCCTAATCCTAGCCTAATCACCTAACCCACTTCCCTAATCCTTCCCTAAACCTAGCCTAATCCCCCTAACCTCACCCTAATCCCAGCCTAAACACCTAACCCACTTCACTAAACCTCACCCTAAGCTCAACCCACCTAACTAAGCCCTAAAACACTAAACCAGCCCACCTAAATGCCTAGCACACCATATCCCCAAACCACCCAAGACAAATATCTGGCCCACCTAAATGCCTAGCCCACCATATCCCCAAACCACCACCACCAAACCAGCCCAACATAACCCCCAATACCAGCCCAACCGACCCCACTAAAGCCTATAAAAAACCCCCCTTTTGGGGCGGGTTTTGCATGGACTTTTGGGGCAGCTCTACCCTTTCTCTCCTCTCTCACCTGCTCTCTCTCTCACCCACTTCACTCCCATCAACCTCCAGTAGCACCACTCCACGCCACCTCCACCCTTAGGCCAGCACCACTTCACTCCACCTTCCAACCGCTGCACCCGGCCAACATCATCCCACGCCACCTACCGCCTCTTCCTCACCCATTCGGCCAGCCTCCTTCCATGGTTTCCCATAGGTAAGCCTCACCTCTCACTCTCCCCTTCTCCTCCATCTCATCCCCTAGGCCAACTCCACCAGCCACCCCCACCTTCTCTCGCCACCTTCCACCATTCGGCCAGCTACCCGACTGCACCACCTGCCCCTCTTCTCTTAACCAGCTGTGCCTTACACCCACCTTACCTCTCCCTAAGACCTGCCCCATGCCTTAGTGACACACCCTAGTTCCACCTACCTCCCCTAAGTACTTCAAGCCCAGCCAAAACAGCACTCCATCCACTCAGCCAGGACCTGCACCTTCATCCTTCGGCCAACACAAAACTGCTTCCATTTGGCCAGCACCTTCCCTTGCCGCGCCCATCCAAGGAGCTCCCTCTTGCAGCCCAAAGCGACTCCCTAGGCCCAAGCGCAAGCAAGTCACACCCGGACCAGCTATACGTAAGTGCCTAACTCGGTCCTTGTTATAGACTTGCTTATGCTTAATTAAATTTGATACGGGGTTGTAATAATGGAGCGTTGTCTCCCCCCGCTTGTAATAATGTGGTTTGGCACACCCACACACATGTGCACTTGAGCCTATTCCGCTCTTAGCTGCACACGATTTTGAAATACACATGGGCCTAATCAGCCCTTAAGATATAGCTGTACCTATATAATTTAAGTTGCGTGGGTTTTCATTAAGTTGTGTGTGTTGTCTTTCAATTTTCACACTCACACACATTGAGCTTTCGCTCTTATTCCCAATACCTTAGTTAAGGCCATATTGCAATTATATTTGGGTTTCATTTCATGTCGTGTGTGTAGTATTTCAATTTTACACTCACACACATTGAGTTTTCGCTCTTACTCCCAAGACCTTAGTTAAGGCCATATTGCAATTATATTTGGGTTTCATTTCATGTCGTGTGCGTAGTATTTTAATTCTACACTCACACACATTGAGCTTTCGCTCTTACTCCCAAGACCTTAGTTAAGGCCACATTGCAATTATATTTGGGTTTCATTACAAGTCGTGTGAGTTGTCTTTCAATATACACACAACACCCACGCACACGTTGGCGACCTTCGGGCTCATATATATTATAAGTATTTCCCTTCGGCTATGTCTTTAAGATTTGGGTTTTAAGGTTCAGCAGTGTGCGTAGTCTTTACATATATACACAACACACACTTGCACAATTGAGCCTTTCCGCTCTTAAGATATAGCCATATTTCCCTTTTGTAAATTCACATTAAGTCATTTCCCTTCCGCATTGTCTTTCAATTCGGGTTTTCCCTTTGGAGTTGCATGAGTTTGCATTGCATATACGCCATACCATGAGTTAGGATGCATATTGCATCAAAGCGAACCCCACACTCCCGCTCAAAATCGCCCAACTTAGGTCACTTGTGCACACACACACCTAGTTGGCCCGAAAAGAGATAAAAAGAAAGACATAGGCACGTGCAAATCAACGTGAAAATAAAACTTGAAACCATACAAATCAGCCCAATCGAACACCTCAAACATTTTCCCTAGGTTATCATGTTTAAAACTCGATTTTCTAAGCGTACAGACTGACCCTTGCGCATCGGTGCAAGAAGGTCTGCGCGAAAAAAGCTTGCTTGCTCACCGTCGCCCCGATAGAAGTCAGATTTCAAAACATTTCTTCGCTAGCTTAAGCAAGCTAGCTGGCACGTCCTTTTGCTAAAATACGACTTAGACACACGAAAAGATTCGCTTTAGGCCTAAGAACCAGAGGCCAGGATTTTTCAGTGTCTACAGATTTGGCACTTCCTCGTTCACACCTTGTTTTGTATCCCTCAAGGTGTTTAAAGTCGGTGTGACTTCTACGTTATGCGAGAATCTCTCCATAAAGCAGTTCGCTAACTGTTCGAAAGTTGTGAACTGACTAAGATCGTAGGAAGCCAGCCATTTAGCAGCTGTGCCTTTGAGGGACAAAGGGAACCAATACACCCATTTCATCGAGTCCTTTTTCTTATAGGCTCGGCGAGAGAAAAGCTGCAAGTGGGACCTAGGGTCTCCCATGCCATCATACTGATGGAAGTTTGGAATTTCATCATCACTATTTGTTTCATAGTCCACAGGCAAGAAATCAGACAGGGCATAGCTCCTTTTCTCTTTATTTTGCCCTCTCAGCAGCTGCTGTAGGGCTTTACAGTCCTTGTGTGTGAAGGACTCGTGGTATTGGTGATTAGGCTAGGATTAGGGTGAGGTTAGGGGGGTTAGGCTAGGATTAGGGAAGGATTAAGGAAGTGGGTTAGGTGATTAGGCTAGGATTAGGGGAGGATTAAGGAAGTGGGTTAGGTGATTAGGCTAGGATTAGGTCAGGTTTAGGGGGGAATGGCTAGGTAAGGTGGGTTAGCTTGGGGTTAGCTTTAGAAGCATCCCTTTGCCTTCGACCCATGGACCTAGTTACAGCATGTTGGTGCAGCCCCAGGTTAGGTGTAGGTGCATACAAGCTTAAACCCACACTCATTAGGCTAAACCCACATGATTAACCCAAAACTTGACACAAAAGTCAAGCCCACCAACTTTCTCACTCATACTTTATCCCCCATTCTCTCTCTTCCCAAGCTTTTCACGTGAATTCTTTGTGGGCCCCACCTCCATTTATGAGAAGGTGATGTGGGTGTAAACACCCTGAAATCCCACGAATTTCTTCAAAACAACTTGGTTTTATACAAGCAGCCCTAAAGGGCCATTTTGAGTCTAGAAACCCAGGAGCCTTCCAGACAACCCTGTATATATGTTTTAAACTTCATATTTCAAAAATATGTAATATAGCTTTTGAAAACCTGTTAAAACACGTTTTTAAAACCCCGAAGCGGCTTGGCCCGATCAAGACAGGACCAGGAGAGCTAAGAAGAGCCCGGAACCGGAGCACATGTCGAGCCCGGCGCAACAACTCTTGTATCACATCCATATCCCCAGGATCTCGAACGTCCAAGACCCTGTTCTTATCAAAATGTCATTTGAAGTCATCTCCGGAAGGCAGAAACGGAGGAGGACGACCATGTTGGCGAAGACCCAACGCAGATGGAGTACTGATGCTGTCAGGCCCTGCACAAATCGTCCGTTTCGAACCCAGCTCGAAGGAGTCAGAGTTCAGTTTGGATTGGATCTGGACCAAATATATCCAGATCCCAATCCAAACCCATATGTGGACTTGGATTTGGATTTGGATCCAGAGATCCAATCCAATATCCATATCCATGGCCCACATCACCTTCTCATAAATGGAGGTGGGGCCCACTTGAAATTCACGTGGGATTATGGGCATGAGAGAGAGTGGGGATGGATAATATCAAGAGTGTTGTAATTAAGCTTGACTTGTGTGTCAAGTTTGGGGTTAATCATGTGGGTTAGCCTAATTGAGTGGGTTTAAGCTTGTAATTAGCCAAAACCTAACCTAGGGCTGAACCAACATGAGGTGGTTAAGGTCTATGGGCCATGCAAAGGGAGCTCCTTCACCTAAACCTAACCCAAAACACCTAATCCTAGCCTACCACCCTAATCCACCCCTAATTTGAGCCTAATCACCTAACCCACTTCCCTAATCCCGGCCTAATCCCAACCTAATCACCTAACCCACTTCCCTAATCCTTCCCTAAACCTAGGTTAATTTCCCTAAACCTAGCCTAATCACCTAACCTAGCCCACTAAACCTCACCCTAAAACTCAACCACCTAACCTAGCCCTAAACCCCTAAACCACCCCTAGCCCACAATCTACCCAAACCACTAGTTTTTAAAATATCTGGCCCTACCCTTTCCAGCCCACCTTATCTTCATACCACCCTACCTAAACCACCTAACCACTACCCCAAACCCAGCCCTAACCGACCTACCCAACTCCCTATATAACCCCCCCCCCCTTGGGGCAGGTTTTCCTAGTTGGAACCCCTCACCAATCCCAGCCGGGCCCTCTCTTTCCTCCACTTCCCTAGCTGCTCCACCTGCTCCACCTGCGCCACCACCATCCCTCCATCACACCACCACTTACACCGCCATCTCCACCACCTCCTGGCCGAGCCTCACAACCTGCCCATCTTCCTTCCAACCGAACACCACCTTCTCCCCATTCGGTAAGTGCCCCACACTCTACCTAGCTCCTTCTCTACTCCCTCTCCACTCCTAGCCACCCACCATACCACCACCTTACCTACACATCATCCCTTTGTTGCCACCATTCTCACTCAGCCGAACCTATCACAACCTAAACCACCGGCCACTACCTAACTACCCTAACTACACCCGGCCAGCCATCTCTTCTTCCCTAGGACTCCCATTCGGCCTTCCCTTAAACTCCCCTTAGGTCCATACTCCCTAACACTCTATACTCTCCATTCGTGGCCCTACATATTCACTTGGCCCAGCCCTTTTATTCCCCACATCAAGGCGACACCCACTTGCAGCCGGCCACCTTCGAGGCGCCTATCCCGCGCCCCATTTGCAGCCGGCCAGCACCCTTTGTCATTCACCCTCGCGGAGCTCCCGTTTGTAGCCCAAGGCGAAGGCCAAGCCCACGCTCAAGCAAGGCCTCTACGGACCAACTACTCGTAAGTGCCTAAACTCGGTCTTTAGTTGTATACTTGCTTGAGATTCAATTTGATACGGGGTTGTAATAACGGAGCATAGTCTCCCCCCGCTTGTAATAACGTGGCTTGGCACACCAACACACGTGCACTCTCTTAGTTGTGCACGATTTTGAACACACACGGGCCTAATCAACCCCTAATACATAAGTGCATATATATACTTTCATTGAGCTTTCGCTCTTATTTGAAAGACCCAAGTAAGGGCCGACCTATACTATTTGGGTTTTATTTCATGTCGTGTGTGTAAGTCTTTCAATTCAAGCACTCTCACACACATTGAGCCTTCGCTCTTACTCCCAAGACCTTAGTAAAGGCCTTATTGCAGTTATATTTGGGTTTCATTTATGTCGTGTGTGTAGTACTTCAATTCAAGCACTCTCACACATTGAGCCTTCGCTCTTACTCCCAAGACCTTAGTCAAGGCCATACTGCAATTTATATTTGGGTTTAATTTCATGTCGTGTGTGTAAGTCTTTCAATTCAAGCACGCACCCACATTGAGCCTTCGCTCTTATTTGCAAGACCCGAGTAAGGGCTCATATACATAATCTATATACATATCTCCCTTCGGTTATTTCCCTTCGGTTATTTCCCTTCAGTATTGTCTTTACATTTCGGGTTTTCCCTTTGGAGTAGTGTGAGTTTGCATTGCATCTACGCCATACCACGAGGTAGGACGCATATTGCATCGAAGCAAGCCCCGCTCGAATTCGCCCATGTAGTGGAGTGTTCATAACACACAAACTAGGTGGCCCGAAAAGGGATAAAAGAAAAGACTTAGGCACGTGCAAATCCACGTGATCTAAAACATGCAATCGCATTTTAAAGACCCGAAATAGACACCTCGAAATGCTTCGTAGACTTTCTCTCCAAAACTCGATTTTTGCAAAGCGTACATACTGACCCTTGCGCATCGGTGCAAGAAGGTCTGCGACGACAAGAGCTTACTTGCTCACAATCGCCACGTTTAGAAGTCAGTGTTAAAAATATCTTCGCTAGCTTAGGTAAGCTAGCTGGCACGCCCTGTTTGCATACATAGGCCTTAGACACACGAGAGGATCCGCTCCGAGCCCCTGAAAAGGCGAGAGGCGGGGATTTTCGCGCGTCTACAGTGGGCCATGGATGTGGGTATTGGATTGGATCTTTAGATCCGAATCCAAATCCAAATCCAAATGCATGTTTGGGTCTGGATCTGGATATATATGGTCCAAATCTGATACAAATATGATTTTCTGACTCCTTCATGGTATTTCGAAACAAACGGTTTGTGCGGGGCCTGACAGCATCAATACTCCGTCTTGTGTTGGGTCTTCGCCAACATTATCGTCCGCTCTTCTTCTCACCTTCCGGAGATCATTTTAAACAATTTGTTGATAATAAGGGCTTGGATGTCCAAGATTTCGGGGATGATTCTGATACGAGAGTTGATGTGCCGGGCTTGAAATATGCTCCAGTTTCGAGCTCTCTTTTGCTTCTTCGGTCCTGCTTTAATCAGGCCAAATTGCTTTTTGGGGTTTCAAAATACCTTTTTAAGGTTTTAAAACTGTATAACATGTATTTTTAAAACCTGGGTTTCCAGACTCAAAATAGCCCTTTGGGGCTGCTTTTGCAAAACCAGGTAATTTGAGAAAATCATGGGATTTTGTGGTGTTTACACATATCACGAGTTGGCCACTCGATTGGTCGAATCCTTCCAATCATGTACACTCACACACATAGGAAGAGAGGATAACGGCATTGCCGATGCCCTCTCATTCTTGGGTTCAGCCCTAAGGGTCGATCCCACTTTGGGAACCCGATCCTTGGAAATATCGCATGCACCCACTCCATCCACACACGATTTGGAAATTTGCAAAACAACCCAGATTCTGCTGAAAACCTTGGTTTTATGACATAAAGTGTTTTCTAGAAAATGGGGGATTTGCCGAGCATGCCACGTCCAAAGATAAAGCATTCATTTGAAAAATTTCTACTCGATATACAATTCTAGGAGGGGTTCTGTACAAAAAAAGTTTCACTGGCATCTTACTAAGGTGTGTCGACCTAGAGGAGGCTAGGATTATAATTCATGAATTCCACGATGGAGAATGTGGAGGCCATGTTAATGCCAATATGATGGCAATGAAAATACTTAGAGCCGGTTATTTTTGGTCCACTCTGAAAAAAGGATTGCCACGATCATGTTAGGAAGTATCATCCATGTCAAGTGCATGGGCATGCCATTCATATCCCCTCATCTTCATTGCATTCCATGGTCAGCCCCTGGCCATTTACCATGTGGGCGTTTGACATTGTAGGACCAATATTTTCAAAGGCATCGAATGGGCATAGGTTCATTTTAGCAGCCACTGAATACTTTTCCAAATGGGTCGAAGCCACCTCCCTGACCAATGTCCAGGGGAAACATGTGGTGGCTTTCATTAGGAAAAATATCTTGGCTCGATTTGGGGTTCTGAGAGACCTTGTGTCCGATAATGGCATCCCATTCAAAAACGAGCGGATGGTCAAGTTGTGCAACACCTATGGCATAACTCACCACTTCTCATCACCCTACTACCCTCAAGGCAACGGCCAAGCCGAAGCCACCAATAAGACTCTCATTAGTATTATTGAGAAAACTTTCGGAAGGGTAGGACGTGGCATGAGAAGCTGGATGAAGCCTTATGGGCTTATAGGACTTCCATCCTGACTCCCACGAATGACACGCCACTCAAGCATCTTGAATCTGAACTAGGAAGACTAGAAATGAGCAAAACAGAGTCCGAAAAGGCAAAAAAGAGTTCGGATGACACAGATTGGAGAAACCCAACACCAGATGGGTCACTAATGAAACCAGGGCCAGCATAGATCGTTCGCCTCGAGAAGCCAAGAAGGACTATCCAGAAAAATTTTGATTTGGATTTGGACCATAAATATCCAGATCCAAATCCATATAGTGAATAGTGTTTGGATTTGGGCCAGTCCAAATAGTGTTTGGGTTGATCCAAATAGTGTTTGGATTTGGATTGGATCCAAATTGTGTTTGGATTGGATCGAATCTGGACCAAAATATCCATATCCATATCCATAAAAATGTTGGGTTTGGATCAGATACGGATCTCAAAATATCTGAGATCCACGATCTAGATCCAAATAGTGTTTGGATTTGGGTCTGGATCCAAATCCAAGACCCACCTGTAGACACCCAAAATTTTCTTTTAAAATTCTTACATTTTTAGGAAAGTGCCCATTTTTGTTAATTTTGGGTTTTTGAATGAAAAAGGCACTAAACGAGTTTATTTCAGTACCAAAATTTTATGGAAGCTTTAAAATGATGAAAGAATACTTTCCTTTCTAAAAATTTTGAATTTTGACAAAATTGGGAAAAATGACGATTTTGCCCCCAACATGGAAAAAGCAGGATTTCGTTTCCTTAAAAGCTTTATGTGGATGAACTTGTTTGAAAATTTTCATTTAAAAAGAAATAGGCATTTATAGGACAAGTTAACACCTGAAAAGGCAGATGGGCGCCCAAAAAGGAATGGTTTGATATCGGACATGTTTTGTAACATATCCATGTTATGCTTCGTTATCAAAGTAATCAAGTGTATTGATATGCACCAGTTTTGCATTATCATCTGTCACTATTGTGTCACTTTGATGTTAAGAGTAATCTTAATGTTCTAACACTCATGGAGGAAGTCTAGTGAGCATGATGGTTGATGTTCAAAAACGTAACATAGGCCTATTTGAATACATTCATAATAGGTAAGTATGTAATATGGATTTGCATAGCCACGTTCATGGCATATACAGATAACGGAAGACTACTTGAGTACTCTTATACATGTAAAAGATTCAATTGAGATTCATCATGTTTCCTTAGAAGTGGCTATTTGTTAATACTTTTCTGCTTATTCTGTGTTGAGCTAGACTGTTGAAATTATTGTGGTACAAAGCAAGGATTTTTTCCAGTTTAGCAAAATACATCCCGAAAGTATAATCAGCAACAGCAATGAAAATTTTTCAAGTGTTTTATTAGATTAGAGTGTGTTGTTGTTTTATCTGAGTCATTCATAGCTGGAAATCCAACTTTAATAGCCCGCCATGTTGCAAGCCAAGTTCATATTATCTCTGAACCTACACTGATTCTTATTGCCTTGAATGTAACATCGGGCAGAGGTTCTGGTTGTGAAACATTTATGGTTCTTTTTCATACCACTCATCCTTTTAATCTACCTGGTAGAAAGCTATGGCTAGTGGCAATGCTCACCTAGAACCAATAATGAATGTTCATGATGTAAAATAGGCCAGCCTTATTGAAAAGGTTGAATCAGAAGCTGTATCTCATAGCAATCATTCTTCAAGAACACGAAGGGAAATCCAAAGTTGATGAAGTCAAGTTTTGCTGATATGGTTAACACTGGAGGTCGGCAAGGTGGTGCGATAATTGCTGCATTGTTCCTGAAACAGTTTGATGATGAGAAGGTCCAGTGGCTGCATATAGATATGGCAGGTTCCGTGTGGAATGAGAAGAAACGTGGTGCTACTGGATTCGTTGTCTCAACCTTGGTGGAGTGGGTGCATAAGAACTCGTCTTAATGATTTTTTGTTTGCTGCTTGTGAGAATATGATAAGCGGTGCAGGCATGAGACCTGGGAATATTGTTACAGCATCTAAACTGATGCTAAAGGTCGACTTACACTTGCGGATGCTTTGGTGTATGCTTGCAACCAAGGAGCACAGAAGGTGGTTGATTTATCAACTCTAACTGGAGCTTGTATGATTGCACTTGGAGCAAATGTTGCAGGAATGAGAGATTGCACAGCAACGGTTTCTGGCTGCCATGTCAAACGTCCAACAACTTGGAGTGTTGGTAATCAAGGAAACGGCAGCTCAGAACGGTGAAGGTCCGAGGTCAAGCTTCTCTTGCGCAACAACGGTGCAGTTGGTCTCACCAACATGCTGACTACCTCGACTACCTCAACAAACCTTCAACCGATTCCCAGCGGCAGCCTTCAACAAATCTTCAAAATATACTAGCTGTAGCATATCTGCAACAGATGGATGAAGACTCTGAAGATCACGATGAGATCAAATGCAGATGACGATTACAGATAACGTTCTCAAATTACAGATAATGTAACAACTCAAATTACAAGATAACGTTCAACAACAGATAAAGTTCAGCAATACAGATCCGGTGGAGATCACGTTCCAGATAAGATGAAACCAATTCAGATAAGATTTTATCAACACAATCAAAACCGAACTCATCCAAATCCCAACCATCAGGCTTATCCAAATCGCAGCCAGAGCCTATAAAAAGACTCCCCCAGGTGCTGCAGAGGGCATCAACCAGTGACGATCAGTCAGAAACAACAAGGAAATCAACCAGCGAGCATCAAAAGGAAACCAGCGATGATCAACCAGTGACGATCAGTCAGGAACAACAAGGAAATCAACCAGCAAGCATCAAAAGGAAACCAGCGACGATCAAACAGCGACGATCAACTAGCGAGCATCAAGAGGGAACGATCAACCAACACATAGGAACGTTCAGTCTGAGAATTCAGGGAAATAGAGAGAGAGAGAGAGAGAGAGAGAGAGAGAGAGAGAAAGGAAGAGAAGAAGGAGAAAAAGGAAGTCCGGCCTGGTTCCGACATCCGACGATCATTTGACGAAGTGCTCCTACATCCCCTCTCACTCACACAGGTTCGAATCCTTGCACAAATTTGTTTTAATTCATGAGAATCTGAAGAAGCACATATTCTGGAAATTTGTATCTGAATCAAGGCCTCGAGCTCATGTTCTTCATTTATATCGATACAAACACACATGATTACTTCATAAACGAAAGTAAAATCCATGTTTAGATGATTTCCATGCATCATTAGGACTGATACAGGTTGAATTTCATTTTAGAATCATTTTAGGAACCTTCTGAAATTTTCTGTAAAACTAGTTTCTGAAACTGTCTATGCACATATGTCTGATCACGGAATTATTATGGGCAAACGGATAAGCCAATTGATTCCAAATTTTGCATGAATAATTTAAATATAGCATACTTGATTAGATAAAATTTTAAGGAATTTTCATGAACGATTGCCTAGTCAATTAGATCTGTGAAGTTTATACAAAATCCAGATTGTGTTTTACAGAAACAGAACGTTCAGTAACAGACCTTTGTTCTTTTGCTCATATCTCTACAACCACTGAATGAAATTGGATGAAATTTGATTATGTGGAAACCTAACATCCATATCTTTCTAACATAATAAATTTTATCAAAATTGGATGATTGAGTGCTGAGATATTTCTGTTTTTCTGACACAGAAACAGGGCTGTTCCGAATTTTATAACAGTTTCTGATTCTGTATTTAATTCTCAGAACATAAAGAACGAAATTATAAAATAAAAATATATTCTGATTCTACACACACATGTCTCTATTTTATAAAATTTTTAGAATTTTTGGAGAATCATAAGTATTTTTAAAAAATTCGGAGAACAGGTCTTTGGAACTTAACAGATTCTGCAACTTTCATAATCTGAAAATTTTCAAAAATCAAGAACTTAAACACAAATCTGAAACTTTGGAAAATCTAGTTTTTTCTTTCTCGAATTAATGGATTCAAACAAATTTCAAGCGTCTAGGCTGACCCTTGAGCGTTGGTTCAAGAAGGCCTAAGTTGAAAAGATCTCACTTGTCCACAATCGTTCTTAGAAGTCAGAAAATCAGAATTTATTAGTTTTGATAAACTAACTGGCACGCTCGCGCAACCCGACGTAGTTCGAGGGTTTGATTTTGAATCCCACGATTTGAAATAAAATCACGTCTACACCACCTCAAATGTCTATAAATAGAGGTGAGGGGGTCCATTTCAAAGGGTTCATGCAAATGCTTGGGAGGAGAGAGAGGGAGTGATAGACCTAGCCATGTGGGCTCATTGGGTGAGGTGGGTTCAAGCCACATGGGCTAAGTGGGTCTAGACCAAGGGGTTGCAACCAAGGTGGGCTGGACCAAGGGAGGCTGCAACCATGGAGAAGTGGGCTCAAGCCAAGAAGGACCGACTCCAAGAGGTAAACCTAGCCCTAAACTAGCCTAGACTCGAACCAACCTAACCCTAACTGAACCAACCTAACCCTAACTGAACCCTAATTGGACCTAACCTAACCCCAACCGCCTCAAACTATCCCTAACAAACACTAAAGACCTCACTCCGGCCGGCCGTCAGCAAACCGCGCCTGCTGCGTGCCCCTTTGCTGCCTATCGCACCCCTCTGACGCTGCCGCGCGCCCTGCGCGTCACCCGAACCCCTAGCACGTCGTCCCGTGCCACTTTGCGGCACCCCCTCCTAGCGCCAGACGCCCAGTGCCTGGCAACCTTCCTGCGCACATCGACTGCTGCGCCAGTCACCCGACGCCTCCCTTGTCGGCCTGACTTGCACCCTGCCGACCTGCTGCCCCATCCTAGCCCTAGCTAACTTTAGCCAGCCACTCGAGCCACCTAGGACAGACCCTAGATAGTCCTCTCTTGGCCGAACCTAAGCTCCCCTAAGACCCTAACCGTGACCCATAAAACCTCTCTCAAAGCCACTTAGGGAACCCCTCTTGGCTGCCCAAAGTGAACCGCAAGCCCAAGTACGAGCAAGTTGAAGACGGACCAGCTATTTGTAAGTGTTTAAACTTGGTCTATTACATTAACTTGCTTTATATTCAATTGAATTTTGATATGGGGTTGTAATAGTGGAGCGTAGTCTCCCCTAAGATGTAATATTGATGTATGACACACAAGCACACACGTGCACTTGAGCCTTTCCGCTCTTAGTTGCACACTTTGGTACACAAACGGGCCTTGGCAGCTACTAAGATATAGCTCTATTTATATAAATTCAGCTGCATGGGTTTACATTCAAGTTGTGTGCGTTGTCTTTCAATTCCACACTCACACACATTGAGCTTTCGCTCTTACTTCCAAGACTCTAATAAGAGCCGTATTGCAATTCAATTTGGGGTTTTGTTTTCAAGTTGTGTGCGTTGTCTTTCAATTCCACACTCACACACATTGAGCTTTCGCTCTTACTCCCAAGACTCTAATAAGAGCCGTATTGCAATTCAATTTGGGGTTTTGTTTTCAAGTTGTGTGCGTTGTCTTTCAATTCCACACTCACACACATTGAGCTTTAGCTCTTACTCCCAAGACTCTAATAAGAGCCATATTGCAATTCAATGTGGGTTTTACATTCCAAGTCATGTGAGTTGTCTTTACATATACACTCAACACCCATGCACACGTTGGCAACCTTCGGGCCCATATATATATATATATATATATATATATATATATATATATATATATATATATATATATACAGTTGTATTTCCCTTCCGCTATGTCTTTAAATTTCGGGTTTTAAAGTTCAGCTGTGTGAGTTGCATTTCCATTTATACACGGCATATACTTACACAATTGAACCTTTCTGCTCTTAAGATATAGCTATATTTCCCTTTTGCAATTTCCCTTACACAATTTCCCTTAAGCATTGTCTTTCAATTCCGGGTTTTCCCGTTCAGTTGTGTGAGTTTGCATTGCATATTCGTCATACCATGAGTTAGGGCGCATACTTGCATCAAAGCAAACCCCATACACCCGTGCAAAAATCGCCCATATTTACGCACTTGATGCACACATCCCATGCCTAAATTAGCTAAAACCTGAGACATAGGAAACGTGCAAATCCTACGTTAATAAAATCTGTAACAAGACAAGCAAAACCGATCAAACACTTTGCATACTTTTCAAAAGGGTTATGTTTGCTCAAAGATCGATTTTTTAAAAGCATACAGACTGACCCTTGCGCATCGATGTAAGAAGGTCTGCGACGAAAAGAACCCACTTGCTCACATTCGCCCCAAACAAGTCAGATATTTTCAAAACTTACTTTGCTAGCTTGAGTAAGCTAGCTGGCACGCCCTTTAAGCGACTTAGACATACGAAAAGGTTCGCTCTAGGCCCTTAGAAGCTCAGGGTCAAAAATTTCCGCATGTCTACAGAACCCATGCCCTTGATCAAGCCCACATGGCTATGGCCCACCATATCTACTTTATGCCCTCCACTCATTCTCTCTCTTCCCAAGCCTCCCAATTTCAATCTCACATGAACTTATGGCACCCCCTCACCTCTATTTATAGGCAAATGTGGTGGGTCTTGGGTATGGATATTGGATTTGGATTTTGAGATCCAAATCCGATCCAAACACTACTTGGGTCTAGATCTGGATATTTAGGTCTAAATCCAATCCAAATTTTTATTTCTTCAGTTCTTCTTGGCGTTTCGAGACGGACAGTTTCTACGGGCCCTAGCTTCATCAACGCTCCGTCTTGGGCTGGGTCTTCCCCAACCTTTTCGTCCGAACTCCTTCTCACCTTTCTAGACTTCGTTTCAGAGTATTTTTGATGTTTTAGGCTTGGATTTCTGATGATTTGGTGGATGCTCTTGGCTTGGCATTTGATGCTCCGAGCTTGAAGTCTGCTTCTAGCATAGGCTCTTCTTTCGCCTTTTGATCCTACTTTTATAAGGCCAAGCTTGATTATGGGCTTTTGAACCTGTTTTTGAGGCTACTTTTTATTAGGCTCCACCTGTTTGTTTTGGGCTTTTACAAAATTGGGACTTGGCTCGAGTTTGAGAAATTCATATTTCGAACGGGGTTTTAAAATAGAAGTTTAAAGCTTTTGCAACTCCTGTGTTTTTGAAAACTCAAAATCTGGTTTTGAAATGGATTTTCAGACCAGGTGTTTGTTTTGAAAAATCGTTTGATTTTGGGGTGTTTACAGATGTCCCTCTTTGGCGTTATCCAAATTTATTTGGATAATGGCAAAGAAGACAACACCCCTGTTTGCTATCTTTTTGGATTCGTCCTTGAGAATATGGGATCATCCCAGTTTTGAGAAAAACTTTTCTTTTGTACCTAGTAAGAGGGGATTTTCGCTAAAGGGGACTCTACCTAATGTGGTTCTTGTCCAAATTGGGATTGTGGAAATGTCCATGTGTGCACATGTGAGTGAATGGCATGGAATGATATGCTAGGAAATATGGTTTCCCAGAGACTTAAGGGAATGGTCGGACTTGGGATTCTTATGAAGACCTGCTGCACAAAGTGAGTTGGTCTTATGTTGCTCGATTTTTGAGGTTTTCTTAATTCGTTTTGAGAGAGGAAAACTCCTTTTAGCTTCAATCCTAAGGATTTTCAGCTTCTCATGTTTCCATTTATTTGAGTCTTAACCCTTGCTAATCTAGCGAAGGTTTTATAAGAAAATCAAGTAGCATTTCAAAATTTCTACGCCTTACTCAAAACGTCCAATTCTCAAACAAAATGAGATTCAAGTAAGCAAATCCTATTTTTACTTTAGGACTCCTTGAAATGAATCTTTCTTCACTTGGAATAAGTCGCAGGGATGGGAAAAGAGTTACCACGGTCCCTTGAAATCTTATTTTCAGCAAATCCTATTTTTACTTTCGGACTCCTTGAAATGAGATTCAAGTAGCCGATCGATTGGGTAAGTCCCAGTAAGTGCTGCTCTAACTTGTTTTTCCACATCTCTTCTTCATATTCAATTCAAAAGGGGTTGCATTAATGGAGCTTTGTCTCCTCCCATGATGTAATAGAAGTAGATGTTGCTGAAATTTCCCTTTCTTTTGATTATGCACTCTATGTGGTTGAGTTTTTTATTCTACCTCTCTATATTCTATAAACACTCTATATTCTCTAATCCCCTCTATGCTTAATCTATTAAGTATATTTCAATTCATTTCCCTTTAGCAATTTAATTTGTGATGTTGTGTGGTTGCATTTCAATTCGTGTGAGTTTGCATCACATATGATTCTAAAAACCTGAAATCTACTTTTCAACATCTCTACATATATCAATGGCTTGATTTTTAATTCACGAACCTCTACTCCAATTGTTTCGAAACTTTGCACACTTCTTCTACACACATAGGCCCACTCCTAATAAAATTTGCAAGAATTTTAGGTCCGTGCAACATTATATGTAAAACTGTGCAAAATCGAGAAAGTTTTTGTAAACTGTCTGTCCAAACAGTTTTCCTGGTACAAAGCCTGGGTATTCGTCCCATAACTCTGTCTGTGGGTATCCAAAATCAGTGATTTTTCATTTATTAGAAAGATGACTTCCATATATTTCCAATAAGACTAAAGTCATTAAATTTGAAACTCTGAGCACCGAGATAAAGGCTCATCTTTGAGCCTCTATGTTTCTATGACAAAACAGTTCTGGGTGCCTGAGCAGAGGCACTTCCTAGATTCAATTCTGCAACAATACAACTCCGAATCATGATATGAAAGATGTTCCAAATTCTCCACATCTTAGGCTTAGTCCTATATGATTTTTGGAGGTTTGTAAGATATTTAAAAAGATTCAGAAAACAAGTCATGAAAAGATGTTCATTTTGAAACTTGAAATCAAGTGCACTTGTTTTCCATTCTCAAACACATTTGCTTTCACGTGAATTTGGAAGTCTCACCTATCTAATTGGAATCCCTAAGCACTTAGATTGACCCTTAAGCATTGGTTGAAGAAGGTCTAATGCGAAAAGAGTCTGTTTAGCCACAATCACCCGTCAGATTTAACTTTTACTGGTTTTTAGAAAACTAGTTGGCACGCTGGCACATCAAGTAGAGTTGAGAGTTTTATTCCAAGTCTCTACACAGGCTTGGAGTGAAAATTTCATCTAGGTGATTTTTCAAACTCCAATCTTTTAAAACTTTGGTGTTAAGACCTTATTTGTGCACAAGCTGATTTTAAAACAATGTCAAGTTCAGATGATTCCTTTGAAAACAAGCCATGGAAATCCTCATCGCATTTCTTAAATCGGTTTTCCAAAAGCTCGAAGAAATCATGTAAAACTCAAGGTGAAAAACTTGCCACTTTGAGAGAAAGAGCAAGGCAACTTAAAAGGGAACTCGAGGCAATAATCCAAAAGGCCAAGGCATATCGATCCCATGAAAATTTATCTCGGGTACATAGAGAGAAAAAGCATACCTGGAAAACCAAATTGAGCCCAAAATCCGATGAAGGAAATGAGGCTTCAAATGCAGCAAGTGTTGAGATTCAAGTATCTAACCTTGCCAATCCTCCAAGCACCCCATTTTCCATCGAAAAACCAAAAAACGTTTTTCTCGTTTTGAAAGATAAAAAAAAATTGGAAAATCTTTTAAAATAAAAAACATTTGAAATTCCAAAAGTTGAAAGTGAAGTCCATGTTTCAAGGCACATAAACGAAGTGGGGCATGAGGATCACTTCACTCAAGTCACTCCAAATTTTCTACAAATATTCGCTCCGATGGGTTCTAATCCCATGAGCACCACTTCACATACTTCACAAGAGAATGAGTGTTGCACACACGTAGGCTTGGAGGATGAAATCCAAGACCTCGCAAAGCAACGGGAGCTCGAAACCGTGCATGAGCTAGAGTAACCTCAGGACGCCTACAAGGATGCTTACTCTCACTATAAAAAGGTAGACAAGCTTGAAAAAGGTATGTCCGAAACTCATTCCCCCACAAACTCCCTACTCAATCCTCCCCTTCTTAGTGTAGGATTGGTAGATCATTCATATACATTGGATGCATCGAATCACACTCATGCACCCACATACCCACTCAATGATACCAAGAATATGGATTTTCAAGGTGTGCCGAATGTCCCGCACTAAGAAAAGGAATTTCAAAAAGAAAAACAACATCAAAATAAAGTTCAAAATATGGTAGACATAGTGATTCCTAAGGCATGCATCAACATCCTAGGTACACCTAACCCTACCATGAACACAAATGTTCCTTTGAGCCTAGGTTTGTATCATAAACCCGAACCTACGGAGTGTGTCTAAGTCGATACCTTCAAAAATGTTCCTTTGATTCCTAAGGCATGCATCAAAATGATTTTTTCCAACATCCCTAAACCCACCAAGAGACTGATCATGGTTTCCCTTGGAATCGATACCTTCACAATTTACAAGGGATCAAACATGCTCTTTCTTTGCATATACTCAAACCATCAACACCTATGGGCACACTTGGTTGCACCTAGGGTCCATATCAAAATCATTCACCTCTTGGGAGAGCCCAAGACAAAACCTTGTAGACGCCGGAAAATCCCCGCCTCTGGTTCTTAGGCTTGAAGCGAATCTTTTCGTGTGTCTAAGTCGTATTTAAGCAAAAGGGCGTGCCAGCTAGCTTGCTTAAGCTAGCGAAGAAATGTTTTAAAATCTGACTTCTATCGGGGCGACTGTGAGCAAGCAAGCTCTTTTCGTTGTAGACCTTCTTGCACCGATGCGCAAGGGTCAATGTGTACGCTTAGAAAATCGAGTTTTAGACATGATAACCTAGGAAAATGTTTGAGGTGTTCGATTTGGGCTGATTTGTATGGTTTTCAAGTTTTATTTTCACGTGGATTTGCACGTGCCTATGTCTTTCTCTTTATCCCTTTTCGGGCCAACTAGGTGTGTGTATGCACACGTGACCTAAGTGGGGCGATTTTGAGCGGGAGTGTGGGGTTTGCTTTGATGCAATATGCATCCTAACTCGTGGTATGGCGTATATGCAATGCAAACTCATGCTACTCCAAAGGGAAAACCCGAATTGAAAGACAATGCGGAAGGGAAATGACTTAATGTAAATTTGCAAAAGGGAAATTGCAAAAGGGAAATATGGCTATATCTTAAGAGCGGAAAGGCTCAATTGTGCAAGTGTGTGCCGTGTATATATGTAAAGACTACGCACACTACTGAACCTTAAAACCCGAATCTTAAAGACATAGCCAAAAGGGAAATACTTATAATATATATGGGCCCGAAGGTCGCCAACGTGTGAGTGGGTGTTGTGTGTATATTGAAAGACAACTCACACGACTTGTAAATGAAACCCAAATATAAATTGCAATATGGCCTTAACTAAGGTCTTGGGAGTAAGAGCGAAAGCTCAATGTGTGTGAGTGTAGAATTGAAGTACTATGCACACGACATAAAAGAAACCCAAATATAATTGCAATAGGCCTTGACTAAGGTCTTGGGAGTAAGAGCGAAAGCTCAATGTGTGTGAGTGTAGAATTGAAGTACTATGCACACGATATAAATGAAACCCAAATATAATTGCAATAGGCCTTGACTAAGGTCTTGGGAGTAAGAGCGAAAGCTCAATGTGTGTGAGTGTAGAATTGAAATACTACGCACACAACTTGAAGTAAAATACCCCAAAACGAAATTGCAATAGGCCCTTACTAGGGTCTTGAAAATAAGAGCAAAAGTTCAATGTGTGAGTGTGGAAATTGAAAGACAACACACACGACTTGTAATGAAACCCACGCAACTGGAATTATATACGTATAGCTATATCTTAAGGGCTGATTAGGCCCATGTGTGTGTCAAAATTGTGTGCAGCTAAGAGCGGGATAGGCTCAAGTGTACATGTGTGTGGGTGTGCCAAACCACATTATTACAAGCGGGGGGAGACAACTCTCCATTATTACAACCCCGTATCAAATTTAATTAAGCATAAGCAAGTCTATAACAAGGACCGAGTTAGGCACTTACGTATAGCTGGTCCGGGTGTGACTTGCTTGCGCTTGGGCTAGAGAGTCACCTTGGGCTGCAAGAGGGAGCTCCTTGGATGGGCACGGCAAGGGAAGGTGCTGGCCGAATGGCAAGGGTGCAGGCAGGTGGTGCCTTGGCGCTAGCCGAGTGGATGGGGTGTTGCCTTGGCTGGGGTTGGGGTACTTAGGGAAGGTAAGGGTATTAGCTAGGGGCTGCCACTAAGGCTTAGGGTAGGTCTTAGGGAGAGGTAAGGCTGAGGGTGTTAGCTAGGGGCTGTCTAAGGGAAGGTGGGCAGGTGGTGTGGCCGGGTGATGCTGGCCGAATGGTGGAAGGTTGCAGGTGGTGGCCGGTTGGATGAGGTGCTGCCTTGGCTAGGGGATAGTGGTGGGTGGTGGCTAAGAATGGAGGGGGAGTAGAGAACAGGTGGTGTTGAGATGGGGTACTAACCGGGATGAAGGCTAGCAGAAGGGTGGAAGTGGCGGGTGTCAAGGTGCAACCGAGTGGAAGGGATGTTGCAGCCGGCAGCGTGGAGTGGAGCTGGCCGAAGTGGAGTGGAGTGAAGTGGTGCTGTTGGAAGTTGGAAGTGGCGGGTTCCAAGAGGGTGAGAGAGAGATGGCAGGTGAGAGAGAGAGCAAGGGCTGGGCTGCCCAAGAAGTCCTCCAAAACCCGCCCCAAGAGGGGGGGGAGGTTTATAGGCTTTTAGTGGGGTCGGTTTGGGCTGGTATTGGGGATGGTGGTTTGGGGGTATGGTGGTGGTGGTTTGGGGATATAGTGGGCTAGGCATTTAGGTGGGCCAGATATTTGTCTTGGGTGGTTTAGGGATATGGTGTGCTAGGGATTTAGGTGGGCTGATTTAGTGGTTTAGGGCTTAGCTAGGTGGGTTGGGTGAGGTTTAGTGGAGTGGGTTAGGTGTTTAGGCTAGGATTAGGGTGAGGTTAGGGGAATTAGACTAGGTTTAGGGAAGGATTAGGGAAGTGGGTTAGGTGATTAGGTTAGGATTAGGGAAGGATTAGGGAAGTGGGTTAGGTGATTAGGCTAGGATTAGGTCGGGATTAGGGGGAAATGGCTAGGTAAGGGGGTTTAGCTTAGGATTAGGTTAGGAGCATCCCTTTGCATTACCCATGGACCTAATTGCAGCATGTTGGTGCAGCCCTAGGTTAGGTGTAGGTGCATACAAGCTTAAACCCACACTCATTAGGCTAACCCACATGATTAACCCAAAACTTGACACACAAGTCAAGCTTAACACATATTCACTCATATTTAATCCCCCCCATGCTGTCTCATGCCCAAGCTTTCTACGTGATTTTCTTGTGGGCCCCACCTCCATTTATGAGAAGGTGATGTGGGCCATGGATGTAGATATTGGATTGGATCTTTGGATCCAAATCCAAATCTGAATCCACATGTATGTTTGGATTTGGATCTGGATATATATGGTCTAGATCCGATCCAAATCTGATTTCTGACTCCTTCAGGGTATGTTCAAAACGAACGGTTTGTGCGGGGCCTGACAACATCAGTACTCTGTCTTACATTGGGTCTTCACCAACATGGTCGTTCGCTCCTGTTTTCACCTTTCGGAGATCATTTCAAGCAGTTCGTTGATAATAGGGGCTTGGAAGTTCAAGATTCTGGGGATGAATCTGATACGAGAGTTGATGTGCCGGGCTCAACATGTGCTCCGATTCTAGGCTCTCTTTCACTCTTCTGGTCCTACTTTTATCAGGCCAAGTCACTTTGTGGGGTTTCAACATACCTTTTTAAAGGTTTTAAAACTATATAATACATATTTTAAAACACGTGTAGTTTAAACATATGTACAGGGTTGCCTGGAAGGCTCCTGGGTTTCGAGACTCAAAATAGCCCTTTGGGGCTTCTTTTTGCAAAACCAGGTGATTTGGGAAAATCGTGGGATTTTCGGGTGTTTATAGATGCCCCTCTTTGTCATTATCCAAATTGATTTGGATAATGGCAAAGTCGACAACACCCCTTTCGATGTCTCCCTAGATCTATTCACGAAAATATGGGATCGTCCCAATCTTTAGCAAAATCTCTTTTTTAAACCCTGGTAAGAGGAGATATCACGCCAAAGGGAATATGTAAATGGAATCTGATCCTAAACAGGATCATGTTTATGCATGTGTCCATGCATGGATATGTAGATGCATGACCTGGATGGGACGCCAAGAATGGCGACCTCCCAGAGACCAGATACATGGTCGAGCTCTTGAGACTCACGAAGGCCTGTTGCTCCATGTGAGTAGACCCTATGCTGTTCGATGTTCGATTTTTCAAAATCTATTTACAAAAGGGAACACTGCTTTGAGCCTTGATCCTAAGGATCTCGAGCTCTTCGTGTTTGCCTTTGCTTGAGTCTTGACACTTGCTAATCTAGCGGAGATTTTATAAGAAAACAAGCTATATTTCAAGATTCCTACGTCTTACTCGAAACGTCGAATTCACAAACAAAATGAAATTCAAGTAAGTAAATCCTATTTTTACTTTAAGATTCCTCGAAATGAACCATGTTTATACTTGGGATAAGCCAGGGATGGGAAAGAGATATCACGGTCCCTTCTGAAGCGTCCCGTGGTTTAAGGCATAGAAGGTGGAAAACAGCTCTTTTTGAGCTTTTTGGCCTCTTTTTCCTTTTTTCCATAGAGGGTCTCCCTTTGGGAGTATTTTTTTTTTAATCCCTCTTTTTCACAAGAGAATCGATTTTTCTTTTTGATTCTGGTTTCTTTCTTTTGGAAAGAGACTTTGGATAGGAAATTCCCTTTATTTTGGCCACGTTTTCCTTTTGGAAGGAGAAGAGAAGAGGGGAGGACTTATCCCAAGGTCACACTCGATCCATTCCAGATCAGCCTATTTAGAAATAGCACGTACTACTTGCAAGTATCTTGCTATATTGAACTAGGCCTTTCTTTGTAAGAAGAAGGATTTTGAAATGTAACCACGTATTTGGAAAGCTCCACTCTTTCACAAGTGCGAATTCTCTCACTCAGGGTCACACAATTTGCCTTTGAACCTTACTTTCGAAGTTTCAAAGCAGCTATCCCTAAGGGTTTTCGAAAATTGGAATTTGACCCAAATCCTACACATAATACTTCTTTAAGTATTGAATATTGATAGGATCTGCTAAATTCCTACCTTCTACATCGATCAACCAATACAAGTTGTTCGTGGTGGTTGCACGTACAACATAGGGTCCATCCCACTTGGGGCGCCACTTTCCAAGTGGATGTGGGCCACGATAGTGGATGATTTTCAAAACCAGATCTCCCACTTCAAAGTGGCGAGGTCTCATGTGTTTGCCATAATGTCGGGCTATCCTTTGCTAGTATGCACGAGCATGATCCATAGCAAGGAGTCGCCTCTCATCTAGCAAATCTAGTTCGGCCATCCTAGCATGCTGAAGCGTCTCTAGGGGGAGGTCGAGTGCGATGGATGTATGGAATGAATGTAATTGTGTATGAATGGGAATAATGACGTTTGTGCCATACACTAATTCGAATGGTGTGGCATTCGTGAGAGTCCGGATGGAAGTCCTATAAGCCCATAAGGCTTCATCCAGCTTCTCGTGCCACGTCCTATCCTTCTCTAAAGTCGTCTCAATTATACTAATGAGAGTCTTATTTGTGGCTTCGGCTTGGCCGTTGCCTTGAGGGTAGTAGGGCGAGGAGAAGTGGTGAGTTATGCCATACGTGTTGCACAACTTAACCATCCGCTCGTTTTTGAATGGGGTGCCATTATCGGACACAAGGTCTCATGGAAGCCCAAATCGAGCCAAGATATTCCTCCTAATGAAAGCCACCACATGTTGCCCCTGTACGTTGGTCAGGGAAATGGCTTCCACCCACTTGGAGAAATACTCAGTGGCTGCCAAAATGAATCTATGCCCATTCGAGGCCTTTGGAAAGATCGGGCCTACGATATCAAACACCCATATGGTAAATGGCCAGGGGCGGACCACGGAATGCAATGAAGATGAGGGGATTGTAGATGCAGAAAATTCCCACTCCTGGTTCTTAGGCCTGAAGCGAACCTTTTCATGTGCCTAGGTCCTATTTAAACAAACAGGGCATGCCAGCTAGCTTACTTAAGCTAGCGAAGATATATTTAAAACCTGACTCCTAACGTGGCGACTGTGAGCAAGCAAGCTCTTGTCGTAGCAGACCTTCTTGCACCGATGCGCAAGGGTCAGTCTGTACGCTTTTAAAATCGAGTTTTTGAGTATAAGGACCTACGAAAGCGGTTTGAGGTGTTTGATTCGGGTTGTTTTTTGTATGATTTTCAGATTTTAGATCACGTGGATTTGCACGTGCCTAAGTCTTTCTTTTTATCCCTTTTTGGGCCAACTAGGTGTGTGTTATGAACACTCCACTAAAATGTGGCAACTTTGAGCGGGAGTATGGAGTTTGCTTTGATGCAATGTGCATCCTAACTCGTGGTATGGCGTATATGCAATGCAAACTCACGCAACTCCAAAGGGAAAACCCGAATTTAAAAGACAATGCCGAAGGAAAATGTAAAATGCCGAAGGAAAATTGCAAAAGGGAAATATGGCTATATCTTAAGAGTGGAAAGGCTCAATAGTGCAAGTGTGTGCCGTGTATATATGGAAAGACTACGCACACAGCTAAACCTTAAAACCCAAATTGAAAAGACATAGCCAAAAGGGAAATACGTATATACTATATATGGGCCCTTACTTGGGTCTTACAAATAAGAGCGAAGGCTCAATATGGGTGCGTGTGAAAATGTAATGACAACACACACGACTTTAAATGAAACCCAAATATAAATTACAATATGGCCTTAACTAAGGTCTTGGGAATAAGAGCGAAAGCTCAATGTGTGTGAGTGTGAGAATGGAAGTACTACACACACGACATGAAATTAAACCCAAATATAAATTGCAATATGGCCTTAACTAAGGTCTTGGGAGTAAGAGCGAAAGCTCAATGTGTGTGAGTGTATAATTGAAATACTACACACACGACATGAAATTAAACCCAAGGAAAGTATAACACGGCCCTTACTTGGGTCTTACAACTAAGAGCGAAAGCTCAATGTGTGTGAGTGTGAGAATTGAAAGACAACACACACAACTCAAGCAACTTAAAGTATATAAATAAACTTATATCTAAAGGGCTGATTAGGCCCGTGTGTGTTCAGAATCGTACACAACTAAGAGCGAGGTAGGCTCAAGTGCACGTGTGTGTGGGTGTGCCAAGCCACGTTATTACAACCCCGTATCAAATTTAATTTAACTTAAGTAAGTCTACAAATGAGGACCGAGTTAGGCACTTACTTATAGCCGGTCCGGAGGTGACTTGCTTGAGCGTGGGCTTGGGCTTCGCCTTGGGCTGCAAGAGGGAGCTCCTCGGAATGGCACGGCAAAGGGGTGTGCTGGCCAGGTGACTTGGGTGCGCGGGTGTGGCTCCTTGGGGACTTGCCGGCTGCTAGGGGGGTGCTGCCGTGACGTCTAGGGCTGAAGTGATTAAGGAAGGTCACTAAGGCGTAGGGAAGGCTCTATGGAAGGTGGTGCTAAGGGAAGCCTAAAGGGAATGGTTTAAGGAAGCGGGTGTGGCTGGCCGGGTGACTTGGGGGCAATCGGCTATGACTGGCCGACTAGGGGTGTTTTAAGTGGTGGTCGGCTGGGGTCGCTAGGAGTATTTGGGAATGGCGAGGGAGCCAGCTAGGGTGCTGTGGAAGGTGGAGTTAATGGGTGACTAAGAGTGGAGGGGCAGGCCCTAGGGAGCGAGGTAAGGTGGTGTATGGTTGTCACTAAGGGGAAGGTAGAGGATCGGGTGGTGGAATGGGCTATGTCTGGCTGAATGGGGAAGAGTGGCGGGGAGGCTGTGATGGAGCTATGTGGTGGTGGTATGGGTGGCTGAGAGTGGAGGGGGAGTGAAGAGGAGGTGTAGTTAGGTTGAGGTACTAATCGGATGGGTGAAGGAAGTTGGTGTCCAAGGAGGGCAGCCGGGTGATGAAGGCAGATGGAGTTCGGCCAGGAGGTGGTGGCGCCGTGGAGTGGAGCAGGCCGGATGGAAGTGGTGACGTGAGGTGGAGCTGGCCGGGGGTAGTTGTGGTGCAGGTGGAAGAAGGGAGCAAGGTGGGAGGGCTCGGCTGGCCCAAGAGCTGGAAGGGGAGAAGATGAAAAACCTGCCCACTAGGGGGGTTTTATATAGATTTTTGAAAGTCGGTTGGAGACAGTTTTTAGAGGGTGGTTAGGTGGTGGTGGTGGTGGTGGTGTGGTGATAAGGTGGGATGGTTTTGAGGAGGGGCCAGATATTTTGCTTTAAGGAGTTTTAGGGATATGGTGTGCTAGGTTTAGGTGGGGTGGTTTAGGGGTTTAGGGCTTAGCTAGGTGGGTTGGTTTTGGGGTGAGGTTTAGTGAGGTGGGTTAGGTGATTAGGCTAGGATTAGGTTAGGATTAAGAGAATTAGGCTAGGTTTAGGGAAGGATTAGGGAGGTGGGTTAGGTGATTAGGTTGGGATTAGGCCGAGATTAGGGAAGTGGGTTAGGTGATTAGGCTAGGATTAGGCCGGGATTAGGGTAAAAGGCTAGGATTAGGGGTTTTGGCTTAGGATTGGGTTAGGAAGCTCCCTTTGCATAACCCATAGACTTCATTGCATCATGTTGGTGCAGCCCTAGGTTAGGTTTTGGCTAATACAAGCTTAAACCCTCATTAATTAGGCTAACCCACATGATTAACCCCAAACTTGACACACAAGTCAAGCTTAATACAATTCCCCTCATGCTTATCCTCCCCATTCTCTCTCATACCCATAATCCCACGTGAATTTCAAGTGGGCCCCACCTCCATTTATGAGAAGGTGATGTGGGCCATGGATGTGGATATTGGATTGGATCTCTGGATCCAAATCCACACATACGTTTGGATTGGGATCTGGATATATATGGTCCAGATCCAATTCAAACTGAATTTTGACTCCTTCAGGCTGTGTTTGAAACGAACGATTTGTGCAGGGTCTGACAGCATCAGTACTCCGTCTGCGTTGGGTCTTCGCCAACATGGTCGTCTGCTTCTGTTTTCACCTTTCGGAGATGATTTCAAAGGATTTCTTATGATAACAGGGTCTTGGACATTCTAGATCCTGGGGGTGGATTCAACACGAGAGTTGCTGTGCCGGGCTCGACATGTGCTCCGGTTTCGGGCTCTCTTTAGCTCTTCTAGTCCTGCTTTCATCAGGCCAGGCCGCTTCGTGGGGTTTCAAAAAGTGTTTATAAAGGTTTTAAAACATATTATACATATTTTAAAGCATATATAGTTTAAACATATGTACAGGGTTTGTCTGGAAGGCTCTTGGGTTTCCAGATTCAAAATAGCCCTTTGGGGCTGCTTTTACAAAACCAGGTTTATTTGAGAAGTTCGTGGGATTTCGGGGTGTTTAAGGGATATGAATGGCGTGCCCATGCACTTGACATGGATGACACTTCCTAACATGATCGTGACAATCCTTTTTCAGGGTGTACCAAAAATAGCCCACTCTAAGTATTTTCATTGCCATCATGTTGGCATTAACATGACCTCCACATTCTCCATCGTGGAATTCATGCATAACAATCCTAGCCTCCTCTAGATCGACACATCTTAGTAGGATGTCGGTAAAACTTTTTTTATACAGAACCCCACCTAGAATGGTGTATCGGGTTGAAATTTTACGGATGAATGCCTTATCTTTGGATGTGGCATCCTCGGCGAATCCCCCATTTTCTAGAAAATATTTGATGTTATAAAACCAAGGTTTTTCAACAGAATCTGGGTTATTTTGGTAAATATCCAAATCGTGTGTGGATGGGTTGGGCGCATGCCATATCTCTAAGGATCGGGTCCCTAAAATGGGATCGACCTTTAGGGCTAAACCCAAGGAGGAGAGGGCATCGGCAATGCCATTATCCTCTCTTCCTATGTGTGTGAGCTTACACGATTGGAATGACTCAACCAATCGAGTGGCCAACTCGTGATATGGAAGGAGTTTTTCATTTCGCACTTGCCAAATTTTCAAAACTTGGTTTATAACAAGGAGCGAATCTCTAAAGACCTCGATGCATGATGCCCCTAGAGTTTTCGAAACCCTTAAGCCTTGTATGAGTGCTTCATACTCAACTATGTTGTTGGAACATTCGAAATCTTGGCGGATTGCTATGGGGATCTCGCCCTTTTCAGGAGATATGAGGATGACCCCAGCACCAGCCCCTCGTTGGTTTCGTGCCCCATCAAAGTGCATCTTCCACACTTGGTTTTTGAAACAGTTTGCCAAAATGTGGTTTTGAAAATGGTTTTGCAATATGCCTTCATCAGGCATTTCACTAAGAGTGGGATATGCGTCCTCCAGGGGGAACTCAGCCACGTTGTCAGCTAGGGCTTCCCCCTTAATGGAAATCTGATGATGGTATTTCAGGTCATACTCCATTAGAAGGAGTTGCCATTTTCCCAATCTATCAGTGAGAATGGGTTTTTCGAACAAGTGCTTGATTGGATCAAGCTTGGACACTATCCAAATCTCATGATCTAGGAAATAGTGTCGAAATTTCTGGCAGGCCCAAACTAAGGTCAAGCACGTCTTCTCCATGGCTTGATAATTCCTTTCATAAGCCAAGAGGGTTTTCAAAATATAATAGATGGCATACTCCTTGTGAGTGTCATCCTCGTATTGAGCTAGCAATGCTCCCAAGGCATTCGCATGCACGGAAATGTAAAGCAAAAGAGGTTTTCCTTGCTTCGGAGGATTCAAAACGGGGGGATTAAACAGATATGCCTTTAGTCTCTCGAAAGACTTCTGGCAGTCATCATCCCATGAAAATTTCATGCTCTTCCTCAACAGTTTGTTGAAGGGTTCGCATCTAGTCGCCAGGTTTGATATAAACCGATGAATGGACTGTAATCGACCCTGGAGGCTACGAATTTGTGTGAGATTGGAGGGTGGAGTCATGTCTATGATGGCTTGACACTTAGAGGGATCAACTTCTATACCTCTTTGGCTCACCATAAAGCCTAGAAGCTCTCCGGACTCTACTCCGAATACACATTTTTGAGGGTTTAGCTTTACTTGGTAAAGCCTAAGCCTTTCGAAAATCTTTTGCAAACATTCGATATGAGTGCATCGGGTTTTGGATTTTGCCAAGAGATCATCTACATACACTTCTATGAGCTCATGAATCTGATCATGGAAGATCGTGGTCATGGCTCTCTAGTATGTTGCGCCGGCATTTTTCAAACCAAAGGGCATGACTGTATAGCAGTACGTGCCCCACGGGGTTGTGAATGCGGTCTTACCCTGATCTCATGGACTTAATTTAATTTGATTATACCCTAAATAGCCATCCATAAACGAAAATATTTCGTGATTTGCAGTACTATCGACTATCAAATCTATGTTTGGTAAAGGATAATTATCCTTTGGAGTGGCTTTATTCAGGTTTCTGAAATCGATGCATATTCGAATTTTCAAATTGGTTTTTTGAACCACAATGATGTTTGATAACCAATTAGAATACGCAATGGGTTTTATAAACCCGGCTTTTAGCAGATCTTCTAAACCCTCTTTGACTTGCGTGTGTACATTCGGATGTATTTTTCTAAGCTTCTGCTTATGGGTTTTACATCCGCATCTAAGGGAAGACGATGTTCGACAATACTGGGATCTATGCCCAGCATGTCTTCATACGTCCACGCAAACACATCTAAGTAGGTTCGTAAACATGCAATGAATGCTGATCTTTCATGCTCATGCAAACATGCGCCTACCTTAATGGGTTTGGGATTGGAATCACTCCCTAGGTTCACCTCTATGAAATCTCCTCCTACTGAATTGGAAGGTCTTTCAAAATCGAGAATTTTATGAAATTCTGGGAGCTCAAAAGTGGGATCTTCCTCAAGGGGATTCACTTTTGGGCTTCGATCATTCTCGTGGGTTATAGACCCGAGGGAATTTGATGCGTGGTTTTTCAAAAGACCTGGTTTTACACTTTGAATTTCAATTGATTTCGAAATGTTTGGTCTAGTTATGCAAACAACGTTTCTTTCGAAATCCTTTTCCTTTTACAAAGCCTTACCAGGAGCAGCTATGTACAAAATCTTTTTGGTATTTTGTAGATTTTCGATTTTTTTGTGTTTTTGGAAAACAAGAAGTTTAGGAACTATACAAACTACTCTATTTTCGAGTTTTTGATTTTCCAATGTTTTTGGTTTTTGCAATTTTTCATTTTTTTTTATTTTGAGTTTTCCAAATGTTTTTGTATTTTTATAAAAGGGATCTTCCATCACACCTACAAAGGGAAAACACTACGAGTTAGACTCGAAATAAGAGGTCTAAATCGTAGGTTTCTTCTAGGGTAGGCTCCAGGGCACCCTTGACCCAGGTGGTCATAGGGGGTGGCTCTGGTGGTATTTTGGGAGTATAGCCAATCCCGTATCAGCTTGGGTTGGCCCTAGGAAGGATTGGATCTAGGAGACCCTGGTTTTGTGCCCCTAGACTTTTATAGGGTGCATAGCCCATGTTCAACAACATGTTCCACGACTTTTTGTTTCTAGAAAAGTTGGAATATAAATCGTGGTCTGGAACTTGCTATCATCCATATCATGCACATATGGCTTCTTGTCCAGGGGTTTTGGAAATAAGGGATGTTTGGGTCTTCCTAGAAGGGTCAGGACTTTGAGGGGGCCAGCCTTGGGCGGCCCCTTCACATACACGACCTTCCTAGGGTTGTTTAACACGAGCCTTGGTGGCTCAACCATGGTCTGCCCCAGGTTAGCCTCATTGGCCTGGGAACTCGACAAACAAGGAGAGTTTATGATCTCCTAAAGCTGAGGGTGACTCTCACCTAGGATCACCACGATTTGGTCCCTGAAAGGGATCTTGACACACCTGTGGAAGGTGGATGGCACAGCGCACAAGCTATGTATCCAGGGCCTTCCCAACAATAGGTTATAATGGGGGTGGATGTCCAAGACATAGAACACCCCCGTGTGTGTGATCCCTCCCATTTCCATAGGGAGTTCGATCGATCCTAAGGGTCTAGACGCATTCTCATCGTATCCAATGATAATGATGGGGCTTGGGTTTACAAAAGTTAAGGTTACTCTGATTTGATACGCTACATGAAGTGGAAGGATATTGAGCCCTCCTCCCCCATCGACTAGGCTCCTATCCAGAGAGTGGTTATTCAGAACCACCTCGATATGTAAGGCTTGGTTATGGGCTTCGTAGGGACTATCTACATCATCTTTCGAGAAAGTGATGGGCGATTTTGCTCCTATTGACGCCACTTGGTTAGAACTAACCTTAGCTCTTTCTAGAATTTTTTCTAGCACAAGTCTATGCCTAGGCGAAGTTTGTATTAGTTCGAGGATGGACATGTGGATAGGAATCTTTGAAAGATGGTTTTCGAAATCATAAGGGTTTAAAATGATTTTCCCATTGTCTGCTTTCGGCAGAACTCTAGGAATACATGCTTTTGAGGGGCCAAGCACACTGACCACCTTTTTAGCACTTTGTAGGTGCGGAGGTTGATAGATCCTTCCAGATCTTGTTACTTCCCCCACGACCAACCTAGGGTTCGCACCTAATATGGCTCTAACCGTGAGTTTTGGAGCACCTTGAATCTTTAAAACTGGTTTAACCGGGGATTCAGCTCTTGGTGGTCCCCGGATGATTACTTGGGCGGGTCTCTTGTAAAGTACAGGAGTAGACGCACAAGTGGATCGACCAGACTCAAATGGATGCGCTAGATCTTTTGAAAAGGTGAGGGTACATACCTCTTTTCCTTTCCCATTGCTACTGGCGTGCTTGGGAAAGGGTTCTTTAAAGATAGCTTGGGCTGGATCGGGTTCCTCAGTGACCTGAAGCCAACCCTCTGCTATCAAGTTCTCAATTTTGTTAAGGAGGGAGAAGCACCGCCTTGTATCATGGCCTTTGAGCCGATGATACTTGCAAAAGTGGTTTGAAAATCCCCCTTTGGAAGTGACTCCCTTGGGAATTTTGGGGAGTTCAATCATGCCCTGGGCAAGTAGGAGGTCTAGGACCTCCGACACAAGTTGTCCCAGCGGAGTATACTCCCGTTTTTCAAAGGGTTTTTGGAAGGTTTTCTCCCTTTTGTTTTCTATTTTTCCAAAATTTTTTGAAGTGGTCACCAGGCTTGGATCCACCCGGACATTGGCAACTTTGTGGGGTTTTGCCCCTTTGTCCATCGTGGGTAGCCCATAAGTGATGGGCTTTTCCAAGCGGGTTTTCGAAATGACACTTCCTTTCCATAAGTGATCGTATATCCCTTTCTTCAAATTGGTTTTGAAAAGGGATGCTTTTTTAATCAACTTATGGAAAGTTGAGATTTCATGAAGCGAGAGAAGGGTTTTAAACTCATTTTTAAAATTATCCAGGATGAGCATGACTGCGCATCCTTCAGATATTGGCTCTCGCACTTGCCCAAAAAGGGACCTCTATCGAATAATGAAGGCATGCACGTCTTTGTTCATGCCTTGCTTTGTATCCCTTAAAGTGTTTAAAGTCGGCATGACTTCTACGTTATTATGCATAAAGCAGTTCGCTAACTCTTCAAAAGTAGCAAACTGGCTTAGATCGTAGGAAGCCAGCCATTTGGCAGTTGTGCCTTTAAGGGATAGAGGGAACCAATACACCCATTTCATCGAGTCTTTTTTCTTCTTATGGGCTCGACGTCAGAAAAGTTGCAGGTGAGACCTAGGGTCTCCCATGCCATCATACCGATGGAAGTTCGATATTTCATCATCACTGTCTATTTCATAATCCATAGGTAGGAAATCAGACAGGGCATAACTCCTTTTCTCGTTACTTTGCCCTTTTAGCAGCTGTTGTAGGGCTTTACGGTCCTTTTGTGTGAAGGACTCATGGTATTGGTTGCCTTCCATTACGGAGGCCTCTTTATGTTTGCGAGGTTTTTCAGGTCTTTTCTTGGCCTTTTGTTCACCATTCGATAAACATGAATCGCCTGCTTTAGCCTCTTGGCTAAGAGCATCGATTTTGGCCTCGAATTCCCTTCTCAAATCTTCAATCTCTTCTAGTTTGTTTTATTTGATGCGCATGAGCCCTGGCTCGACACTTCACTTGGATTTCATTTCGACATGCTTTCAAGCTTTCAAAATCCTACTTATGAAGTACAAAAAAGAGTTAAAAATGACACATTTGGAAAAAATTTCGCAAGGTTTCTAATATGACTCGATTTTCAAAAGACTCATGTCCCACCGGGCGTGCCAAATCCTGTAGACGCCGAAAAATCCCCGCCTATGGTTCTTAGGCCTGAAGCGAATCTTTTCGTGTGTCTACGTTGTATTTAAGCAAAAGGGCATGCCAGCTAGCTTGCTTAAAGCTAGCGAAGAAATGTTTTGAAATCTGACTTCTATCGGGGTGACTATGAGCAAGCAAGCTCTTTTGGTCGCAGACCTTCTTGCACCGATGCGCAAGGGTCAGTGTGTATGCTTAGAAAATTGAGTTTTAGACATGATAACCTAGAAAAATGTTTGAGGTGTTCGATTTGGGCTTCTTTGTATGGTTTTCAAGTTTTATTTTCACGTGGATTTGCACGTGCCTATGTCTTTCTTTCTATCCCTTTTCAGGCCAACTAGGTGTGTGTATGCACACGTGACCTAAGTGGGGTGATTTTGAGCGGGAGTGTGGGGTTTGCTTTGATGCAATATGCATCCTAACTCGTGGTATGGTGTATATGCAATGCAAACTCACGCTACTCCAAAGGGAAAACCCGAATTGAAAGACAATACGGAAGGGAAATGACTTAATGTAAATTCACAAAAGGGAAATATGGCTATATCTTAAGAGTGGAAAGGCTCAATTGTGCAAGTGTGTGCCGTGTATATATGTAAAGACTACGCACACTGCTGAACCTTAAAACCCGAATCTTCAAGACATAGCCGAAAGGGAAATACTTATAATATATATGGGCCCAAAGGTCACCAACATGTGCATGGGTGTTGTGTGTATATTGAAAGACAACTCACACGACTTGTAAATGAAACCCAAATATAAATTGCAATATGGCCTTAACTAAGGTCTTGGGAGTAAGAGCGAAAGCTCAATGTGTGTGAGTGTAGAATTGAAGTACTACGCGCACGACATAAATGAAACCCAAATATAATTGCAATAGGCCTTGACTAAGCTCTTGGGAGTAAGAGCGAAAGCTCAACGTGTGTGAGTGTAGAATTGAAGTACTACGCACACGACATAAATGAAACCCAAATATAATTGCAATAGGCCTTGACTAAGGTCTTGGGAGTAAGAGCGAAAGCTCAATGTGTGTGAGTGTAGAATTGAAATACTATGCACACAACTTGAAGCAAAATACCCCAAAATGAAATTGCAATAGGCCCTTACTAGGGTCTTGAAAATAAGAGCGAAAGCTCAATGTGTGTGAGTTTGGAAATTGAAAGACAACACACACGACTTGTAGTGAAACCCATGCAACTTGAATTATATACGTATAGCTATATCTTAAGGGCTGATTAGGCCCATGTGTGTGTCAAAATCGTGTGCAGCTAAGAGCGGGATAGGCTCAAGTGCACGTATGTGTGGGTGTGCCAAACCACATTATTACAAGCGGGGGGAGACAATGCTCCATTATTACAACCCCGTATCAAATTTAATTAAGCATAAGCAAGTCTATAACAAGGACCGAGTTAGGCACTTACGTATAGCTGGTCCGGGTGTGGCTTGCGCTTGGGCTAGAGAGTCGCCTTGGGCTGTAAGAGGGAGCTCCTTGGATGGGCGAGGCAAGGGAAGGTGCTAGCCGAATGGCAAGGGTGCAGGCGGGTGGCGCCTTGGCGCTAGCCGAGTGGATGGGGTGATGCCTTGGCTGGGGTTGGGGTACTTAGGGAAGGTAAGGGTGTTAGCTGGGGGCTGCCACTAAGGCTTGGGGTAGGTCTTAGGGAGAGGTAAGGCTGAGGGTGTTAGCTAGGGGATGTCTAAGGGAAGGTGGGCAGGTGGTGTGATCGGGTGATGCTGGCCGATTGGTGGAAGGTTGCAGGTGGAGGCCGATTGGATGAGGTGCTGCCTTGGCTAGGGGATAGTGGTGGGTGGTGGCTAAGAATGGAGGGGGAGTGGAGAACAGGTGGTGTTGAGATGGGGTATGTAAACACCCCGAAATCCCATGAACTTCTCAAATAAACCCGATTTTGTAAAAGCAGCCCCAAAGGGCTATTTTGAGTCTGGAAACCCAGGAGCCTTCTAGACAAACCCTGTACATATGTTTAAACCCTATAAGCTTTAAAATATGTATAATATAGTTTTAAAACCTTTTTAAAATACGTTTTGAAACCCCATAAAGTGGCTTGGCCTGATGAAAGCAGGACCAGAAGAGCCAAAGAGAGCCCGAAACCGGAGCACATGTCGAGCCCGGCACAGCAACTCTCGTGTTAGATTTATCCCCAGGATCTCGAACATCCATGTCCTTGTTATCAACCTAACCCTTTGAAATCGTCTCTGGAAGGTGAAAACAGAAGCGGACGACAATGTTGGCGAAGACCCAACACAAGACGGAGTATTGATGCTGTTTGGCCCTGCACAAACCGTTCTTTTTGAACATACCCTGAAGGAGTCAGAATTCAGCTTTGGATTGGATCTGGACCATATATATCCAGATCCGAATCCAAACACATATGTGGATTTGGATTTGGATTTGGATCCAAAGATCCAATCCAATATCGACATCCATGGCCCACATCACCTTCTCATAAATGGAGGTGGGGCCCACTTGAAATTCATGTAGGATCTTGGGCATGAGAGAGAATGGGGAGGATTGAGTATGAGGGAAATGTATTAAGCTTGACTTGTGTGTCAAGTTTTGGGTTAATCATGTGGGTTAGCCTAATTAGTGTGGGTTTAAGCTTGTATGAACCTACACCTAACCTAGGGCTGCACCAACATGATGCAATGAAGTCCATGGGCTATGCAAAGGGATGCTCCTAACCCAATCCTAAGCCCTAATCCTAGCCATTTACCCTAATCCCGGCCTAATCCTAACCTAATCACCTAACCTACTTCCCTAATCCTTCCCTAATCCCAACCTAATCACCTAACCCACCTCCCTAATCCTTCCCTAAACCTAGCCTAATTCCCTTAATCCTAACCTAATCCTAGCCTAAACACCTAACCCACCTCACTAAACCTCACCCTAAAACCAACCCACCTAGCTAAGCCCTAAACCACTAAACCACCCCACCTAAAACCCTAGCACACCTTATCCCTAAAACCACCTAACCTAAATATCTGGCCCCCCCAAATATCTAACCCACCTTATTCCTAAACCACCACCACCTAACCACCAAACCACCCCTTCAAAACCAGCCCAACCGACCTCTTGAAAATCCTATAAAACCCCCCCTAGTGGGCGGGTTTTTCAAGCTTTTTCCCAGCCACCTTCGGCCAGCCGAGCCTTTCCTCTCATCTCTCACCCCTTTCTCTCTTCTCTCACCTGCTCCACCACCACCTCCCGGCTTGCACCACTGCACGCCACCACCACCTCTCGGTTTGCACCACTCCACGCCACCACCACCTCCCGGCCTGCACCATTCCACGCCACCACAACTGCCCGGCCAGCTCCACTCCTTCCACCCGGCTGCCTTCCTTGGACACACGCCACCTTCCTCTTCCTATTTGGTTAGTACCTTATCCTAACTCCACCCTATCTTCACTCCCCCTCCACTCTCAGCCACCACACCACTACAACCGCATGGCCGCCATCTGCCACCCTTCTCCATTCGGCCAATCTCTACCCGACTGCACCTAACCACCCGCCACCTTGCTTCATCCCCTAGACAACCCCTAGTTAGTCACCTTCAACCTTACCTCTCCCCTTAAACCACCCCTTAGCCAACACCCTAGCTAGCTCCCCCTTGCCATTCCTAAACACCCCTAGTTACCCCAGCCAGCCACCACCTAACCACCTGTCACTAGTCGGCCAGCCACAACCAACTGCACCTAACCACCCGCGGCCTAACACCCTCTTCCTTAGACACCCCCTAGTTCCCCCTTTGCTCCACCTTCCCTAGGACCTGCCCTATACCTTAGTGACACCCCCCTAACTCCCCTAGCCCAAAGCACCACAGCAGCACCTCTCCTTCCCATCACCCGGCTAGCGCCAAGGCGCCACACCCGCAGCATCTTCCTTCACCCGGCCAGCCCTCCTTTGCCGTGCCTTTTCGAGGAGCTCCCTCTTGCAGCCCAAGGCGACGCCCAAGCCCAAGCTCAAGCAAGTCACCTCTGGACCAGCTATACGTCAGTGCCTAACTCGGTCCTTGTTTATAGACTTGCTTAAGCTAAATTAAATTTGATACGGGGTTGTAATAACGGAGCATTGCCTCCCTCCCGCTTGTAATAACGTGGCTTGGCACACCCACACACACGTGCATTTGAGCCTATCTCGCTCTTAGTCGTGCACGATTTTGAACACACACGGGCCTAATCAGCCCTTAAGATATAAACTTATTTATATAATTTAAGTTGCGTGGGGTTTTGCTTAAGTTGTGTGTGTTGTCTTTCAATTCTAGCACACACACACATTGAGCTTTCGCTCTTATTTGCAAGACCCAAGTAAGGGCCGTGTTATATTTCCCTTGGGTTTAATTTCATGTTGTGTGTGTTGTCTTTCAATTCTCGCACTCACACACATTGAGCTTTCGCTCTTACTCCCAAGACCTTAGTCAAGGCCTATTGCAATTTATATTTGGGTTTAATTTCATGTCGTGTGCGTAGTACTTCAATTCTCACACTCACACACATTGAGCTTTCGCTCTTACTCCCAAGACCTTAGTTAAGGCCATATTGCAATTTATATTTGGGTTTCATTTTAAGTCGTGTGAGTTGTCTTTCAATATACACACAATACCCACGCAACACGTTGGCGACCTTCGGGCCCATATATTTTATAAGTATTTCCCTTTCGGCTATGTCTTTAAGATTTGGGTTTTAAGGTTCAGCAGTGTGCGTAGTCTTTACATATATACACGGCACACACTTGCACTATTGAGCCTTTCCACTCTTAAGATATAGTCATATTTCCCTTTTGCAATTTCCCTTTCGCAATTTCCCTTTTGCAATTTACATATCAAGTCATTTCCCTTCCGCATTGTCTTTCAATTTCGGGTTTTTCCTTTGGAGTTGCGTGAGTTTGCATTGCATATACGTCATACCACGAGTTAGGATGCATATTGCATCAAAGCAAACCCCATACTCCCGCTCAAAGTCACCCCACTTAGGTCACGTGTTCATAACACACACCTAGTTGGCCCGAAAAGGGATAAAAAGAAAGACATAGGCACATGCAAATCCATGTGAAATAAAATCTGAAAATCATACAAAAAAATAACCTGAATCGAACACCTCAAACATTTTTGTAGGTTCTCATATTCCAAAAACTCAATTTTTAAAAGCGTACAGACTGACCCTTGCGCATCGGTGCAAGAAGGTCTGCGACAAAAAGAGCTTGCTTGCTCACAGTCGCCACGTTAGGAGTCAGATTTAAAAATATCTCTTCGCTAGCTTAAGTAAGCTAGCTGGCACGCCCTTTTGCTTAAATAGGACTTAGACACACGAAAAGGTTCGCTTCAGGCCTAAGAACCAGGAGCGGAAACTTTCTGCGTCTACAGGGTACTAACCGGGATGAAGGCTGGCCGAAGGGTGGAAGTGGCGGGTGTCAAGGTGTAGCCGAGTGGAAGGGATGTTGCAGCCAGCAGTGTGGAGTGGAGCTGGCCGAAGTGGAGTGGAGTGAAGTGGTGCTGTTGGAAGTTGGAAGTGGCGGGTTCCAAGAGGGTGAGAGAGAGATGGCAGGTGAGAGAGAGAGCAAGGGCTGGGCTGCCCAAGAAGTCCTCCAAAACCCGCCCCAAGAGGGGGGGGAGGTTTATAGGCTTTTAGTGGGGTCGGTTTGGGCTGGTATTGGGGATGGTGGTTTGGGGGTATGGTGGTGGTGGTTTGGGGATATAGTGGGCTAGGCATTTAGGTGGGCCAGATATTTGTCTTGGATGGTTTAGGGATATGGTGTGCTAGGGATTTAGGTGGGCTGGTTTAGTGGTTTAGGGCTTAGCTAGGTGGGTTGGGTGAGGTTTAGTGGAGTGGGTTAGGTGTTTAGGCTAGGATTAGGGTGAGGTTAGGGGAATTAGGCTAGGTTTAGGGAAGGATTAGGGAAGTGGGTTAGGTGATTAGGTTAGGATTAGGGAAGGATTAGGGAAGTGGGTTAGGTGATTAGGCTAGGATTAGGTCGGGATTAGGGGGAAATGGCTAGGTAAGGGGGTTTAGCTTAGGATTAGGTTAGGAGCATCCCTTTGCATTACCCACGGACCTAATTGCAGCATGTTGGTGTAGCCCTAGGTTAGGTGTAGGTGCATACAAGCTTAAACCCACACTCATTAGGCTAACCCACATGATTAACCCAAAACTTGACACACAAGTCAAGCTTAACACATGTTCACTCATATTTAATCCCCCCCATGTTGTCTCATGCCCAAGCTTTCTACGTGATTTTCTTGTGGGCCCCACCTCCATTTATGAGAAGGTGATGTGGGCCATGGATGTGGATATTGGATTGGATCTTTGGATCCAAATCCAAATCTGAATCCACATGTATGTTTGGATTTGGATTTGGATATATATAGTCCAGATCCGATCCAAATCTGATTTCTGACTCCTTCAGGGTATGTTCGAAATGAACGGTTTGTGTGGGGCCTGACAGCATCAGTACTCCGTCTTACGTTGGGTCTTCGCCAACATGGTCGTTTGCTCCTGTTTTTACCTTCCGGAGATCATTTAAAGCAGTTTATTGATAATAGGGGCTTGGAAGTTCAAGATTCTGGGGATGAATCTGATACGAGAGTTGATGTGCCGGGCTCAACATGTGCTCCGGTTCTGGGCTCTCTTTCGCTCTTTTGATCCTGCTTTCATCAGGCCAAGTCGCTTTGTGGGGTTTCAACACACCTTTTTAAAGGTTTTAAAACTATATAATACATATTTTAAAACATATGTACAAGTCGCTATGTGTCATGGATGTACAGGGCTGCTTTTTGCAAAACTAGGTGATTTGGGAAAATCGTGAGATTTTGGGGTGTTTACAAACCTCCCAAGCCACTCACTCCTAGGGTCATGTGGAAGCCATCCCTAGCTCCTATCCCCAAAACCCCATCCAAGCCGAGTCATGTGTACATCCATGACATGGACGATACCATATTCCAAGGCCACCCACTTTATAAAAAATTTTCAAAACTCAAGAAGTCTTGGAACATGATGTTAAACATGGGATACACATCTGACCAAGGTCTAGGAGCCCATAATCAAGGTAAGCTAGAACCCATCCTACCTAATACAAACCCAAGTCGATATGAATCTGGCTATACCCCATCCATATCCCCTGAGCCACCACCTAAGACCACTTGGGTCAAGGGTGCCCTAGAACCAACTAAAACTGAAACCTATGGCCTAGATCACCTATTTGGAGTCTAATTCATGGTGTTTTCTTTATAGGTTTGATGGAAGATCCCTCCTTATCCAAAAATCCAAAAAAATTATATATTTTGCAAAAGTCAATAAAATTTAGAAAACTCCCAAAATCCAAAAACATGTGAAAAATCTGAAAATTCCAAAAAGAAAGTGGTTTATGTTCCTTCTTCTAGTCTTTGTTTGCAAAAGGCCAAAAAAATTGAAAAATATGAAAATTTCAAAAAGAAAGTCTTTTATATTCATCCTTCTAGCTCTTGCTTTGAGAAAGACAAAAAAAGTAAAATTTCCAAAAATATTGGCCATGTACAATGCCTATTTTCGAGTTCTTCCAAAATTGTATATATCCCTAAACCAAAATCATGCAAACTTGTCCTTCACGACCCCACTCTCTTGCCTAGCACTTTTAAAATAAAAGTTTTAAAGACTTACACTTTTCCCTTCAATTGAGCCCGTGGTTCAGTTTGCTTAGTTCACTCAAGCCCACTTTGTTGCAGTTTGGTTCTAAGGTTTTTGGGCTTGATGCAGTCCCTTTGCTTGGCCACCCCAAGCTTCTTCATGGCCTAGGTGCAGTTTTGGTTCGGCTGGGTTCGGCCAGGTCAAGTCAGCCCCTTTACTTGGTATGGTTTGGCCAAGTCAAGTCAGTCGGGTCCTCCTTGGTGCAGGTGCAGCCGTGGGCTTGGTGCAACCCTCTTGCCTTCAAGCTGGGTTTGGCTAGGTCAAGGCCAGTCAGGTCCTCCTTGGTGCAGGTGCAGCCGTGGGCTAGGTGCAGCCCTCTTGCCTTCAAGTTGGATTCGGCCAGGTCAAGGCCAGCCAGGTCCTCCTTGGTGTAGGTGCAGCCGTGGGCTAGGTGCAGGTCAAGAGCTGGCCCACTTGTTAGTGTAGTTCGGCCAAGCAGTTGGCCCACAGTTTGGTGTGTTCGACTAAGCAAGCTGGCCCACGATTTGGGCTTGGTTCAACCCAAAGTGCAGCCCACCTTGTTGTAGCAACTTTCGTTGATCGAGTCTTCCTTGGTCAACCGTGAGCTCCAAGGTACAGCCTTCTTCCCTAACTCGAGCCCACTTGGTTGCAACCCACTCTTGGTCAAGCCCACAAAGTTGCAGCCCACTCCCTAACTCGAGCCACCTTGGTTGTAGCCCACTCTTAGTCAAGCCCACAAAGTTGCAGCCCACTCCCTAACTCGAGCCACCTTGGTTGCAGCCCACTCCCTAGCTCGAGCCCACAAGCCCACCTTTGTTGACTTTCACTCCCTCTCTCTCCTCCTTTCCCAAAGCTCCCAAGATTTCAAAAAGTGAATTCATGTGAACCCCCTTGACCCTATTTATAGGCCAAGGTTAGTTCTTTAGATTGGGTTTGGACCCTAGGATCCAACCCGATCCAATCTTCAATGAGACTTGGATCTAGATTTTTTGGTCCAGATCCAATCCAAATTTTTTCTTTTGAGTCCTTTTTTGGTGCATGAAATGGACGATTTTCGAGCGGGCTCCGGTTCCTCATTGACTCAATTTTAGGTTGGGTTTTTCCCAATCCTTTGACCGGCCAATTTCCTGCTTTTAGGACCTTTTGCTATTTGGTTTTTTATCTGTCTAATCCCGTCTCGGGCTTGTTTTTGATGATGTCAATCTCATATTTTCCAATGGACTCTAATTTTTGTTTTGACAGGCTCGACCTTTGATTTCTGACGGCTTCATTAGGGTCTTGGTTTCATTTTGCACTTTTTGAAGCTGAATTTGACTTTTGAAATGGACACCGGGTTCGATCCTCCGTCTCGCTTTTATCCGGATAGGTTGGGCCTCTCTTTCACTTTTTGACCTGATCTCGAGCTGGATTTTGGATTGGGTTTCACCTGTTTGTTTGAGTTGTTTTGCAATCCTTGGGTTTTTTACTTGAATTCAAAACCTTTATTTTGAAATATTTTCTGAAAAAGGTTTAAACTTCAAAATTTTGAGGTTTTAAAAGTTCAAAACAAGGCTGTGAGCTGGTTTTTGAAATTTAGGAGTTTGTTGAAAACATTCCCATTTTGGGGTGTTTACATCTTCTTAACATTCAATTCAAGAAACAGGTTGTATTAATGGAGCTTTGTCTCCCCCCATGATGTAATAAGAAGTAGAGGTGTTGCAATTTTCATTTCTTACTTACGAACTCTAATTGTTTGTTTTCTTGATTCTACCTCCCTATATGTTATAAAAATTTTGTAGCTCTTAATCCCCTCTATGCTTAAGCTAATCTATATATTTTCATTCATTTTCCTTCAACAATTTATTTTGACTTGTTGTGTTGGTGCAATTTAAATTCGGGTGAGTTTTCATCATGTATGTTCAAAAAATGAAATTTTGTTTTTCCAAAATCTGGCATATGTTGATTGCTGTAATTTTCATTTCTAAACTGATGATTCGAATGCTCTGAAATTTTAGGCACCACATTTAAACATACAAAAACATTAGAAATAAAATTTTCAAGAATTTTAGGGCCTTGTAGCTACGTAAATAAAACTAGGAAATATCGGGCAAATTTAGATTTGATTTCTGCATAGTCGATTTTCCTGCAATAGAGGTTGGGTAAAAGTCCATATCTCTGTTTGTAGTGAGCTAAATTTGATAAAATTAGTCTCATAGGAAAGCTAACATCTATAAATTTCTGATAAGACTAAAATCATACAATTTGGAGTTTTGTACACTGAGATACAGGGGTTTCTTTGGGCCTTTGTGTTTCTATATCAGAATATCCTGAAACTGTTGAGTAGAGTTCATCTCCAGATTTAATTCTGTTGATTCCCAGTCCCCAATTTCGAAATAAAAATAGGCTTAGGATCCATTCCAAGCTATGTGCTGTAAATTTTTCAGGAATTTTTGAGATATCTAAGTCACCAAAAAAATTTTGGAAACAATTTATGAAAACAGAACTAGTTTTTGTTTTTCATAACTTGCAGATTTTCAACTTTTGACCAAAGTGTACAAGTTTGCTTGTATCACAACCACATTTCAACGTGAATTTAGAACTTCACCTATACCTATGAAATATTTAAAGCACTTAGGTTGACCCTTGAGCATCGGTTTAAGAAGGCCTAAAGCGAAAAGATATCGCTTAGCCACAATCGCCAAAAGTCATATTTTAAACTTTTGCTAGTTTTGGAAAACTAGCTGGCACGCTCGGGCAAATGAAGTAGGTTTGAAAATTTTATTTAAAGTCTCTACATAGGCTTGAAGTGAAATTTTTACATCTATGTAAACACCCCAAAATCCCACGATTTTCCCAAAACACCTAGTTTTACAAAAGCAGCCCCAAAGGGCTATTTTGAGTATGAAAACCCAGGAGCCATCCAAGCAACCCTGTACATATGTTTAAATCATATATGTCTTAAAATATATGTTATACAGTTTTAAAACCTTTAAAAAGGTATTTTGAAACCCCCAAAGCAACTTGGCCTGATGAAAGCAAGACTAGAAAAGCGAAAGAGAGCCCGGAACCGGAGCATATGTCGAGCCCGGCACATCAACTCTCGTATCAGAATCATCCCCAAAATCTCGGGCATCCAAGCCCCTGTGCCACAACATCACCTAACCTCCCCACTTGCTGCAAATACCACCCGGCCTTCACCAAGGCACCCACTCGGCTAAGACCCTACTTGGCGCCCATACGCACCAAAGGAGCTCCCCTTCGGTTGTCCAAGGTGACTCACTAGGCCTAAGCCAAGCAAGTCACACCTGGACCAGCTATACCAAAGTACCTAACTCGGTCCTTGTTATGAACTTGCTTATGCTTAATTAAATTTGATACGCTGTTGTAATAATGGAGCTTTGTCTTCCCCCGCTTGTAATAATGTGGTTTGGCATACCCACACACACGTGCACTTAAGCCTATTCCGCTCTTAGCTGCACACGATTTTGACACACACATGGGCCTAATCAGCCCTTAAGATATCGCTATACTTATGTATGTTTAAGTTCTGTGGGTTTTCATTAACTTGTGTGTGTTGTCTTTCAATTTTCACACTCACACACATTGAGCTTTCGCTCTTACTCCCAAGACCTTAGTCAATTCCTATTGCAATTATATTTGGGTTTCATTCAAGTTGTGTGCGTAGCATTTCAAATTCTACACTCACACACATTGAGCTTTCGCTCTTACTCCCAAGACCTTAGTCAAGGCCTATTGCAATTATATTTGGGTTTCATTACAAGTCGTGTGAGTTGTCTTTCAATATACACACAACACCCACACACACATTGGCGACCTTTGGGCCCATATATATTATAAGTATTTCCCTTCCCCTATGTCTTTAAGATTTGGGTTTTAAGGTTCAGCTGTGTGCGTAGTCTTTCCATATATACATGGCACACACTTGCACAATTGAGCCTTTCCGCTCTTAAGATATCGCCCTATTTCCCTTTTGCAATTTCCCTTTTGCAAATTTACATCAAGTCATTTTCCTTCCACATTGTCTTTCAATTCGGGTTTTCCCTTTGGAGTTGTGTGAGTTTGCATTGCATATACGCCATACCACGAGTTAGCACGCATATTGCATCAAAGCAAGCCCCACACACCCGTTCAAAAATCACCCAACTTAGGTCACTTGTGTACACACCTAGTTGGCCCAAAAAAGATAAAAAGAAAGACATAGGCACGTGCAAATCCCACGTGTAATAAAATTTGCAATCGTACATCCAAAGCCCAACACTTAGGGTATTTCTCAAAGAGGTTTAATTAAAAGACTTTGTCAAGCGTACAGATAGACCCTTGCGCATCGGTGCAAGAAGGTCTGCGATGAAAAGAGCTCACTTGCTCACAGTCGCCCTGATAGAAGTCAGATTTCAAAAACTTTCTTCGCTAGCTTAAGGAAGCTAGGTGGCACGCCCTTTTGCTAAAATACGACTTAGATACACGAAAAGATTCGCTTCAGGCCTAAGAAACAGAAGTGAGGATTTTCCGTGTCTACAGATTTGGCACGCCCGGTGGGACTTGGGCCTTGTGCAAAGTCAGTTCATGTAGAGAAGCCTCATGAAATTTTTTTTCTAAAGTGTTTTAAACTTTGCTTGTTTGCATTTTCATACGTAGGATTTGTTTTGAAAAGAATATTGAAGCATGTCGAGTCCAAGCTCCCAAGAGGTATCTTGCCGTGGCTCCTGCGCATCAAGTTCTCAATCTCGAAAGTTTTCGAAAAAGCAAGAGATTGAAGACTTGAGAAGGGACTTCGAGGCCAAAATCGCCGCTCTTAGCCAAGAGGCTGAAGCAGGCGATTCATGTTCGTCGAATAGCGAACCAAAGGCCAAGAAGAAATTTGAAAAACCTCGCAAACACAAAGAGACTTCTGCGATGGAAGGTAACCAATATCACGAGTCCTTCACACACAAGGACCGTAAAGCCCTACAACAGCTGTTGAGAGGGCAAAATTAAGAGAAAAGGAGTTACGCCCTGTCTGATTTCCTACCTATGGACTATAAAACAGACAGTGACGATGAAATACCGAACTTCCATCGGTATGATGGCATAGAAGACCCTAGGTCTCACTTGCAGCTTTTCTCTCGTCGAGCCCATAAGAAAAAGAAGGACTTGATGAAATGGGTGTATTGGTTCCCTCTGTCCCTCAAGGGCACAGCTGCCAAATGGTTGGCTGGCTTCCTACGATCTTAGCCAGTTCGCAACTTTTGAAGAGTTAGCGAACTGCTTTATGCAGAGATTCTCGCATAACGTAGAAGTCATGCTGACTTTAAACACCTTGAGGGATACAAAACAAGGTTTGAACGAGGATGTACATACGTTCATCATTCGTTGGAGGTCTCTCTTGGGTCAAGTGCGAGAGCCCATATCAGAAGGATGTGCAATCATGCTCATCCTCGATAATTCTAGAAACGAGCTGAAAACCCTTCTCTCACTTCATGAAATCTCTACTTTCCATAAGTTAATAAAGAAAGCATCCCTTTTTGAAACAAATTTGAAAAAGAGGGTGTATGACCACTTATAGAAAGGGAATCCCATTTCGAAAACCCGCTTGGAAAAGCCCATCACTTATGGGCCATCCACCGTGGACAAAGGGGCAAAGCCCCATAAAATCGCCAATGTCCGGGTAGATCCAAGCCCGGCAATTGCTTCAAGAGCTTTTGAAAAACCCAAAAATAAAAAGGAGAGGAATTTTCAAAAACCCTTCGAAAGACGGGAGTATACTCCGTTGGGGCAACCTGTGACGGAGGTCCTAGACCTCCTACTTACCCAGGGCATGATCGAACTCCCCGAGATTCCTGAGGGAGTCACTTCGAAGGGAGGGTTTTTAAACAAGTACTGCAAGTATCATCGGCTCAAAGGCCATGATATAAGGCGGTGCTTCTCCCTCCTTAATAAAATTGAGAACTTGATAGTAGAAGGCCGGCTCCAGGTCGCTAAAGAACCTGAGCCTGCCCAAGCTATCTTCAAAGAACCCTTCCCCAAGCATGCAAGTACCAGTGGGAAGGGAAAAGAGGTATGTGCTCTTTCAATTTCAAAGAATCTAGCGCATGCATGTGAGTCTGGTTCATCTACTTGTGCTCTGGGGACCACCAAGAGTTTCGTGCCCAGTCAAACCAGTGTTAATCATTCAAGGTGCTCCAAATCTCTCGATTAGAGCTATGATTAATACGAAACCTAGGTTGATCGTGGGGGAGGTGATAAGGTCCAGGAGGATCTACCAACCCCCACATCTACAAAGTGCTAAAAAGGTGGTCAGTGTGCCTAGCCCCTCAAAAGCATGTATTCCTAGAGTTCCGTAAAAAACGGACAAAGAAAATGTTGTTTTAAAGGTGTATGATTTCGAAAACCATCTTTCAAAAATTCCTATCAATATGTCCATCCTAGAGCTAATACAAACTTCGCCTAGGCATAGACTAGTGTTAGAGAAAATTCTAGAAAGAGCAAGGGTTAGTTCAAATATTACCCCTGAATCTTTGTCCAAACAAGTGGCCTCTATAGGAGCGAAAACGCCCATCGTATTTTCAGAAGACGATGTGGATAGACCCTACAAGTCCCATAACCAGGCCCAGCATATCGAGGTGGTTCTGAATAACCACTCTTTGGATAGGTGCCTTGTCGATGGGGGAGGAGGGCTCAATATCCTTCCACTTCATGTGGCGAATCAAATCGGAGTCACCTTGACATCCGTTCATCCAAGTCCCATCGTTATCATTGGATACGATGGGAATGCGTCTAGACCAATAGGATCTATCGAACTCCCCATGGAAACGAGAGGAATAGCACACACGGGGGTGTTCTATGTCCTCGACATCCACCCCTATTATAACCTGTTGTTGAAAAGGCCTTGGATACACAGCTTGTGCACTGTGCCATCCACCTTCCACAGGTGTGTCAAGATCCCTTTCAGGGACAAAGTCGTTGTGATCTTAGGAGAGAGTCACCCTCAACTACAGGGTGTCATAAACTCCCCCTGCTTGTCAAGCTCCCAGACCCATGAGGTAAAACTGGGATAAATCATGCTTGAGCCACCAAGGCTCGTATTAAACAACCCTAGGAAGGTCGTGTATGTGAAGGAGCCACCCAAGGCTGGCCCCCTCAAAATTCTGACCCTTCTAGGAAGACCCAAGAATCCCTTATTTCCAAAACCCCTGGATAAGAAGCCATATGTGCACGACATAGACGACAGCAAGTTCCAAGACCACGATTTGTATTCAAACTTTTCTAAAAACAAAAAATCATGGAACATGTTGTTAAACATGGGCTATTTGCCTTATAAGAGTCTAGGGGCACAAAATCAGGGTCTCCTAGAACCCATATTTCCTAGGGCCAATCCAAGCCGATATGGGATCGACTATACTCCCAAAATACCACTAGAGCCACCCCTTGTAACCACCTGGGTGAAGGGTGTCCTCGAGTCTACCCTAGAAGAAACCTACAATTTAGATCTCTTATTTTGAGTCTAACCCGTAGTGTTTTTCCTTTGTAGGTATGATGGAAGATCTCTTTTACAAAAATACAAAAACATTTGAAAAACTCAAAATCGAAAAAATGGAAAATTTACAAAAACCAAAAACATTGGAAAAAGAAAAACTAAAAAAAAGAGTAATTTGTATAGTTCCCAAAGTTCTAGTTTTGTAAAAGAACAAAAAAATTGAAAAATTACAAAATTCCAAAAAGATTTTGTACATAACTGCTCCGGGTAAGGCTTTGGAAAAAGGAAAGGATTTCGAAAGAAACGTTGTCTGCATAACTAGACTAAAAATTTTGAAATCAATAGAAATTCCAAGTGTAAAATCAGGTCTTTTAAAAATCCATGCATCAAATTCCCTAGGATCTGTAAACTGCGAGAATGATCGAAGCCTCGAAGTGGATCCCCTTGAGGAAGATCCCACTTCTAAGCTCCCAGAATTTCATAAAATTCTCGATTTTGAAAGACCTTCCAATTCAGTAGGAGGAGATTTCATAGAGGTAAACCTAGGGAGTGATTCCAATCCCAAACTCATTAAGGTAGGTGCATATTTGCATGAGCATGAAAGATCAGCATTCATTGCATTTCTACAAACCTACTTAGATGTGTTTGCATGGACGTATGAAGACATGCTGGGCATAGACCCCAGTATTGTCGAACATCATCTTCCCTTAGATGTGGATGTGAAACCCATAAAGCAAAAGCATAGGAAAATACATCCGAATGTACACGCTCAAGTCAAAGAGGGTTTAGAAGATCTGCTAAAAGCCGAATTTATAAAACCCATTGCGTATTCTGATTGGTTATCCAATATTGTTATTGTTCGAAAAACCAATGGGAAGATTTGAATATGCATCGATTTCAGAAACCTGAATAAAGCCACTCCAAAGGTTAATTATCCTTTACCAAACATAGATTTGATAGTCGATAGTACTGCAAATCATGAAATGTTTTCGTTTATGGATGGCTATTCAGGGTATAATCAAATTAAATTAAGTCCACGAGATTAGGGTAAGACTGCATTCACAACCCCATGGGGCACGTACTGCTATACAGTCATGCCCTTTGGTTTGAAAAATACCGGCGCAACATACCAAAGAGCCATGACCACGATCTTCCATGATCAGATTCATGAGCTCGTAGAAGTGTATGCGGATGATCTCTTGGCGAAATCCAAAACTCGATGCACACACATCGAATGTTTACAAAAGATTTTCGAAAGGCTTAGACTTTACAAAGTAAAGCTAAACCCTCAGAAGTGTGTATTCGGAGTAGAGTCCGGAAAGCTTTTAGGCTTTATGGTGAGCCAAAGGGGTATAGAAGTCGACCCCTCTAAGTGTCGAGCCATCATAGACATGGCTCCACCCTCCAATCTCACACAGATTCGTAGCCTCCAGGGTCGATTACAATCCATTCGCAGGTTTATCTCAAACCTAGCGACTAGATGCGAACTCTTCAACAAGTTGTTGAGGAAGGGTACGAAATTTTTATGGGATGACGACTGCCAAAAGTCATTCTAAAGACTAAAGGCATACCTAGTTAATCCCCCTGTTTTAAATCCTCCAAAGCAAGGAAAGCTTTAAATTTCCATGCATGTGAATGCCTTGGGAGCATTGTTAGCTCAATACGAGGATGACACCTACAAGGAGTATGCCATCTATTATAATTCGAAAACCCTCTTGGCTTATGAAAGGAATTATCAAGCTGTGGAGAAGACGTGCTTGGCCCTAGTTTGGGCCTGCCAAAAATTTCGACATTATTTCCTAGATCATGAGATCTGGATAGTGTCCAAGCTTCATCCAATCAAGCACTTGTTCGAAAAACCAATTCTCACTCGTAGATTTGGCAAATGGCAACTCCTTCTAATGGAGTATGACCTGAAATACCATCATCAGATCACCATTAAGGGGCAAGCCCTAGCTGACTACATGGCTGATTTCCCCCTGGAGGACACATATCCCACATTTAGTGAAATGCTTGATGAAGGCATATTGCAAAACCATTTTCAAAACCATATTTTGGAAAATTCTTTCAAAAACCAAGTATGCAAGATGCACTTCGATGGGGCACGAAACCAACGAGGGGCTGGTGTTGAGGTCATCCTCATATCCCCTGAAAGGGGCGAAATACCCATAGCAATTCGCCTAGATTTTGAATATTCCAACAACATAGCTGAGTATGAAGCACCCATACAAGGCTTAAGGGTTTCGAAAACTCTAGGGGCATCATGCATCGAGGTCTTTGGAGATTCGCTCCTTGTTATAAACCAAGTTTTGAAAATTTGGCAAGTACGTAATGAAAAACTTCTTCCATATCACGAGTTGGCCACTCGATTGGTTGAGTCATTCCAATCGTGTAGACTCACACACATAGGAAGAGAGGATAATGGCATTGTCGATGCCCTCTCCTCCTTGGGTTCAGCCCTCAAGGTCGATCCCATTTTGGGAACTCGATCCTTAGAGATATGGCATGCGCCCAACCCATCCACACATGATTTGGATATTTGCCAAAATAATCCAGATTCTGTTGAAAAGCCTTGGTTTTATGACATCAAATGTTTTCTAGAAAATGGGGGATTTGCCGAGGATGCCACATCCAAAGATAAGGCATTTATCCGAAAAATTTCTACCCGATACACTATTCTGGGTGGGGTTTTACCAGCATCCTACTAAGATGTGTCAATCTAGAGGAGGCTAGGACTGTTATGCATGAGTTCCACGATGGAGAATGTGGAGGTCATGTTAATGCCAACATGATGGCAATGAAAATACTTAGAGCGCGCTATTTTTGGTCTACCCTGAAAAAGGATTGCCACGATCACGTTAGGAAGTGTCATCCATGTCAAGTGCATGGGCACGCCATTCATATCCCATCATCTTCATTGCATTCCGTGGTCAGCCCCTGGCTATTTACCATGTGGGCGTTTGATATCGTAGGCCCGATCTTTCCAAAGGCATCGAATGGGCATAGATTCATCTTAGCAGCCACTGAGTATTTCTCCAAGTGGGTGGAAGCCATCTCCCTAACCAACGTATAAGGGAAACATGTGGTGGCTTTCATTAGGAGGAATATCTTGGCTCGATTTGGGGTACCAAGAGACCTTGTGTCCAACAATGGCACCCCATTCAAAAATGAGCGGATGGTCAAGTTGTGCAACACTTATGGCATAACTCACCACTTCTCCTCGCCCTACTACCCTCAAGGCAACGGCCAAGCCGAAGCCACGAATAAGACTCTCATTAGCATAATTGAGAAGACTTTAGAGAAGGATAGGATGTGGCACGAGAAGCTGGATGAAGCCTTATGGGCTTATAGGACTTCCATCCGGACTCCCACGAATGCCACGCCATTCGAATTGGTCTATGGCATAAATGTCATTCTTCCCATTCATACACAATTGCATTCATTTCATACATCTATCGCACTCGACCTCCCCCTAGAGACGCTTCAGGATGGCCGAACTAGATTTGCTAGATGAGAGGTGACTCCTTGCTATGGATCATGCTCATGCATATCGGCAAAGGATAGCCCGACATTATGACATACATATGAGACCTCGCCACATTGAAGTGGGAGATCTGGTTTTGAAAATCATCTACTATCATGGCCCACATCCACTTGGAAAGTGACGCCCCAAATGGGATGGACCCTATGTTGTACGTGCAACCACCACGAACAACTCATATTGGTTGATCGATGTAGAAGGTAAGAATTTAGCAGATCCTATCAATATTCAATACTTAAAGAAGTATTATATGTAGGGTTTGGGTTAAATTCTCATTTTTCGAAAATCCTTAGGGATAGCTGCTTTGAAACTTCGAAAGCAAGGTTCAAAGGCAAATTGTGTAAACCTGAGCGAGAGAATTCACACTTGTGAAAGAGTGGAGTTTTCCAAACACGTGGTTACATTTCAAAATCCTTCTTCTTACAAAGAAAGGCCTAGTTCAATATAGAAAGATACTTGCAAGTAGTACATGCTATTTCTAAATAGGCTGATCTGGAATGGATCGAGTGTGACCTTGGGATAAGTCCTCCCCTCTTCTCTTCTCCTTCTAAAAGGAAAACGTGACCAAAATAAAGGGAATTCCCCATCAAAAAGTCTCTTTCCCAAAGAAAGAAATCAGAATTAAAAGAAAAAAAAAATCGATTCTCTTATGAAAAAGAGGGATTAAAGAAAAAATACTCCCAAAGGGAGACCCTCTATGAAAAAAAAGGAAAAAAAGGCCAAAAAGCTCAAAAAGAGCAGTTTTCCGCCTTCTATACCTCAAACCACGGGATGCTTCAGAAGGGACCGTGGTATCTCTTTTCCATCCCTGGCTTATCCCAAGTAAAACATGGTTCATTTCGAGGAATCCTAAAGTAAAAATAGGATTTACGTACTTGAATGTTATTTTGTTTGAGAATTCGACGTTTCGAGTAAGGCGTAGGAATCTTGAAATGTAGCTTGTTTTCTTATAAAACCTCTGCTAGATTAGCGAGTGTCAAGACTCAAGCAAAGGCAAATACGAAGAGCTCGAGATCCTTAGGATTGAGACTCAAAGCAGTTTTCCTTTTTGTAAATAGATTTTGAAAAAATTCGAACATCGAGCAACATAGGGTCTGCTCACTTGGAGCAATAGGCCTTCGTAAGTCTCAAGAGTTTGACCATGTATCTGGTCTCTAGGAGGTCGCCCTACTTGGCGTCCCATCCATGTCATGCATTTGCATATCCACGCATAGACACCTTTATAACATGATTCCATATTGGACCAGATTCCATATATATCCCTTTGGCATCATATCTCCTCCTACCAAGGTTTAAAAGAGAGATTTTGCTAAAAAAATGGGATGATCCCATATTCTCATGGATAGATTCAAGGAGACATCGAAAGGGGTGTTGTCATCTTTGCCATTATCCAAATCAATTTGGATAATGCCAAAGAGGGGCATCTGTAAACACCCCAAAATCCCATGATTTTCCCAAAACACCTGGTTTTGCAAAAGCAGTCCCAAAGGGCTATTTTGAGTATGAAAACCCAAGAGCCTTCCAAGCAACCCTGTACATATGTTTAAATCATATATGTCTTAAAATATATGTTATACAGTTTTAAAACCTTTAAAAAGGTATTTTGAAACCCCGCAAAGCAACTTGGCCTGATGAAAGCAGGACCAGAAAAGCGAAAGAGAGCCCGGAATCGGAGCATATGTCGAGCCCGGCACATCAACTCTGGTATTAGAATCATCCCCAAAATCTCGGACATCCAAGCCCCTGTTATCAGCAAAGTTATCAAAATGATCTCCGAAAGGTGACAAGAGGAGCGGACGACAATGTTGGCGAAGACCCAACGCAAGACGGAGTACTGATGCTGTCAGGCCCCGCACAAGCCATCCGTTTCGAAATACCATGAAGGAGTCAGAAAATCAAATTTGGATCGGATCTAGACCATATATATCCAGATCTAGACCCAAACATGCATTTGGATTTAGATTTGGATTTGGATCCAAAGATTCAATCCAATACCCACATCACCTTCTCATAAATGGAGGTGGGGCCCACAAGAAATTCACGCGAAAAGCTTGGGAAGAGAGAGAATGGGGATAAAGTATGAGTGAGAAATATGGTGGGCTTGACTTTTGTGTCAAGTTTTTGGTTAATCATGTGGGTTTAGCCTAAGAGTGTGGGATTAAGCTTGTATGCACCTACACCTAACCTGGGGTTGCACCAACATGCTGCAACTAGGTCCATAGATCAAGGCCAAGGGGATGCTGCTAAAACCTAGCCCTAAGCTAACCCACCTCACCTAGCCATTCCCCCTAAACCCGACCTAATCCTAGCCACCCTCACCCAAAACCACTAAACCATACCTAGCCTACCTCACCTAGCCCACCCCACCTACCTAGACCACCTAGACCCTAACTAGATTAAACCTAATCCTACCTTAACCCACCTAATTAGACCCTAATCCTAAAATCCCAACCACCCTAACCGACCTACCCAAACCACCCACCTAGCCGACTTACCCAAACCACCCCACCACAGCCCACAACATCCTAAATATCTACCCCCAAAACCACCACAACCGACCCCAGCCCATGCCTATAAAACCCCCCCTTTTGGGGCGGGTTTTGAAAAAGAAAACCTTGGGCAGCTCTCAGCCCTCTCTCTCCTCTCTCACCTGCCCTCTCTCTCACCCATTTCACTCCCTTACCCCCACCAATTGCGCCACCATCCACCGTCGCTCCACTCGGCTCCACCTTCATTCGGCTGCCACCTGCACACCCCACCCGACTACATCTTTCCACCCTCCTGCCACCATCTTCTAGCTGCCACCTCCTTCCACCACCTCTGGCCACCACCACAGCCACCACCTCCAGTTAGTACCCCATCTCTGCCCTATCTAGTCTCTCCCCCTCTTACCCAGCTGCACCGTCCATCACCTGCCACCATTGCAACACCCTAGACATCTCCCTTACACCCGGCGACTGCACACCCTACATCCCCACCTTTCCTTAGCCACCCATTTCCTAGCCCTTAGCTAAGCCTTCCCTCTTTACCTTCCACCACTTAGCTAGCCCCTAACCTGCCACAACATCACCTAACTTCCCCACTTGCTGCAAATACCACCCGGCCTTCACCAAGGCACCCACTCGGCTAAGACCCTAGTTGGCGCCCATACGCACCAAAGGAGCTCCCCTTCGGCTGTCCAAGGCGACTCACTAGGCCAAAGCCAAGCAAGTCACACCCGAACTAGCTATACGTAAGTACCTAACTCCGTCCTTGTTATGAACTTGCTTATGCTTAATTAAATTTGATACGAGGTTGTAATAATGGAGCGTTATCTCCCCCCGCTTGTAATAATGTTGTTTGGCACACCCACATACACGTGCACTTGATCTTATTCCGCTCTTAGCTGCACACGATTTTGACACACACATGGGCCTAATCAGCCCTTAAGATATAGCTATACTTATGTATTTTTAAGTTGCATGGGTTTTCATTAAGTTGTGTGTATTGTCTTTCAATTTTCACACTCACACACATTGAGCTTTCGCTCTTACTCCAAGACCTTAGTCAAGGCCTATTGCAATTATATTTGGGTTTCATTCAAGTTGTGTGCGTAGCATTTCAAATTCTACACTCACACACATTGAGCTTTCGCTCTTACTCCCATGACCTTAGTCAAGGCCTATTGCAATTATATTTGGGCTTCATTACAAGTCGTGTGAGTTGTCTTTCAATATACACACAACACCCACGCACACGTTGGCGACCTTCGGGCCCATATATATTATAAGTATTTCTCTTCGGCTATGTCTTTAAGATTTGGGTTTTAAGGTTCAGTTGTGTGCGTAGTCTTTCCATATATACACGGCACACACTTGCACAATTGAGCCTTTCCGCTCTTAAGATATAGCCCTATTTCCCTTTTGCAATTTTCCTTTTGCAAATTTACATTAAGTCATTTCCCTTCCGCATTGTCTTTCAATTTGGGTTTTCCCTTGGGAGTTGTGTGAGTTTGCATTGCATATACGCCATACCACGAGTTAAGACGCATATTGCATCAAAGCAAGCCCCACACTCCCGTTCAAAAATCGCCCAACTTAGGTCACTTGTGCACACACCTAGTTGGCCCAAAAAAGATAAAAAGAAAGACATAGGCATGTGCAAATCCCACGTGTAATAAAATTTGCAATCGTACATCCAAAGCCCAACACTTAGGGTATTTCTCAAAGATGTTTAATTAAAAGACTTTGCCAAGTGTACAGACTAACCCTTGCACATCGATGCAAGAAGGTTTGAGACGAAAAGAGCTCACTTGCTCACAGTCGCCCCGATAGAAGTCAGATTTCAAAAACTTTCTTTGCTAGCTTAAGCAAGCTAGCTGGCACGCCCTTTTGTTAAAATATGACTTAGACACACGAAAGGATTCGCTTCAGGCCTAAGAACCACCAGAAGTGAGGATTTTCCGTGTCTACAATCTACAATAGGCTTCTCCTCAAGCTCATACATCTCATGAGTAGGTCTCTAACACTATACTCCATTTACATCACACACCATGCATTTATACATTCATCAAAAGGTCGGTCATGCATGATCATCCTAGGACTAGTGCTTTGTTCAAACTAAGTCCCCTTTTGGCTAAGATCTCCTCCTTGACGAAAATCCAAGGAATGGATACTTTAAAAAAGAAAGGAAGATCCATACTCTCAAATCAAGTTTTGAGAAGAAAAAGCGAAAATTGTGAGTTTCTTCTTTGCCATTATCTAAATAAATTTGGAATAATGCCAAAGAGGGGTGTCTATAAACACCCTAAAAAAAAATTTAAAGCATATCCAAGCATGCTCTCGAAATTTTGAAAATAGGTTTGTTTTAAATCCCTCATTTAAAGGAAAACTATGAATTTCACAAAATCCCTAAAACAAAAATTTTGAAATCAAATGTTTTCAAAATTGAAATTACATAATCGAATTTGAGAATTTGAAAAGATGTTGAGGGATTAAAGCTAGGTCAAGCAGGGATAAGAACAAATCGTTCCCGCCGAAGATTCGGGATGGGAGCGAGGATCAAAGCAATGGTCAAGTCAAGCTCGCATTAAGCAAAGACCGAGCTCATGTGGACCAAGACAAAGGACCTACTCTTGAATGGGCTAGAGAAGTTGAAACCAAGATGTGTTACGCGAAATCAAGAGCTTAAGGTCAAAGGCAAAGGACTTCATTTATAATCAAGTCGAACAAGTTGATATGTAGACTGAAATGAAGACATGAACCAAGCCAAGACTCCATCAAATATGGTACAAGGCTGCCGCAAGTTGAACTTAGTCGGGCCACGTCCATCCAGTCGGTTGCACCAAATCAAGTCCAACCGATCATATTCAGAAGCACTAGGCTGAACCTACCTTGACCAATGGCACTTGGCTGCATCAAGGCTGGATCGACCTAGCCACATGGGCTAGGCTAGCATTGACCAAGGGAGGACCATCAATAGGCCACATGAAGGCCATGTGGCAAGCTAAGGATCAGATCAAGGCTTAGGCTCCAAAGACCCACCCAATCCAAATCGTGTAAGGCTCTAGGCCTTCCCCCCTTGAGGCCTATAAAAAGGGATCTTGGGGGTTGATTTTCAGAATTGAGGGAAGAGGGGAAAGAGCCTAAGAGAGAGAGGGAGAGATGCAACAAGAGAGAGAGGAAGAGAGGGAAAGAAAGAGAGAGAGAGAAGAGAAAGGAGAGGAGAAGGAAGGAGTCGATCCATTCCTACCCAATCTACGTCGTATGTTTTAAACACAGAAATCTGTTTTTAGCATCCCGTATACGTCTGATGTTCTATTTTTCATTTTCATCTCTCTGCTCTAAATGATCTAAAATTTGGTACACCGAATCATCACACACAAGCCCACGTATAATAAAAGTTTCATGAATTAGAGGGTCGTGCAACTATGTAATTAAAATTGGGGAAGATCGGAAAAATATATAGTCAAATTTGTCAAACTTGTATTTCCTGTAATAGATCTTGGGTAATCATCCCATAACTCTGTATATAATAAACCAATTTTAGTGAAACTTATTTCATTGGAAAGATGACACCTATAGCTTTGCAACAAGACTAAGTTCATAAATATCGGAGCTCTTTGCACCGAGATATAGATGTTTCTTTAAACCTCTATATTTATATAACACATCAGTTCCGAATGCATGAGGAGAGACACATTCTTGATTTAATTCTGCACATCATCAGTACAAAAAAATAAAATAAAAATAGTTACAAAATCTTCATATTCGTGGTTTCTCAGTGTAAAATTTTTGTAAATTTTGAATTCTGAAACTATTTAAAAAAATCTGAAAACAAGTTCTGAAAATAGAATCAGTTTCTGTTTTTCAGAACTTTGAAAATTTTTCTTTCATAGCCAAAGTTCACGTTTTTTATTGACTCAAGTTGATTCGAAAGTGAATTTTGGAAACACACCTTGTTCAAATAAATCCTCAAAGCGTCTAGGCTAACCCTTGAGTGTCGGTTCAAGAAGACCTAAGTCGAAAAGATCCTACTTCCCAAAAATCGTTGTTTAAGTCAAAAAATATAATTTTGTTAGTTTAAGTAAAACTAGGTAGCACGCTTGCGCACGACGTAGCATGTGAAAGCTTATTTTAAGTATCTACATAGACTTTGGAGTAAATTTCCACATATACAAACATAATATTGGGAGTTCAGTGATGGTGAATACCTCAAGCACCGTTGGAGACATCATGGAAAACGTAAACTAGAACTAAGTGTTCTTTGAGACTTAGAAGGCCAAAAAGGAATACAACGTCAAAATAGATGGCTTAGACAAAAAGCATAATGAAGCCGTAGATATCTTGTTCAAACTAGAGTTGGGATTTTTGTTCTCTCACTCAAGCCAATATAAATAAGATTTGTTCTTAGAGGGCCAAGCTTGATTGAAGTTAGGTCATTGAAAAGATACAAGCTCCTTTCTGGTGATGGGCAAAGTCAACACGATGTCAAATTCTTTAGAGTCGGGAGTAGAGAATCCATGGCAGATGGACATAGAAGCTTTGTAAATGCGGAGGAGGCAACAAAAGCTTGGATACCTTTTATAGAGTAGTCATTGAGTATCTTAACAATAACTCAGTATTCTCAAGAAATAATGTTGGGAAATTTTGTCAAGATTTTTGTCTTGATATTAGTACAACACAACTCATCCCTCAATTGATTCGGGTAGGAGTCATAGGAGAGAAAAGTGTTAAGACAGAAAATTGAGCACATTACAAATGAAAACCAAGAGGTGCATGGTGATAACAAGTTTCGAGAAAGTAATGACATGCGATCTTGTTCACGATGTAGATAATCAAGATATTAGTGGAAATCAAGAAGGTTAGAGCTCATATGGAGAAACGCCACTAGAGGAATGGAACTGAGAGAATTCAAAAGAATCTTACACTATAGCACTATAAAAGGAAATCATGAATAGGCTAAAGGCATCTATCTATAGTAATCTTTTAAGTCCTTTTCAATTGAACAATTTATTCTTTTGCTTGTTTATTTTTCAGTCTAAGCTTGTCTTTCTTTATAGCTTCTTTTTATAAGATATTTTTTCCTTTTCTTTTCTTAGTCTTTGTTAGTTTTCATGTTTATCCTCGGTCCTTACTAATAGGGTCTACATCTCTAAAACCTTATGAATTTTTTTCATAATCTTTTTCTAGATACCGACAAACAAATCAGGATACTTGTTCAAGGATTCTCAGCCACCCATAGAATTGCCCTGCTATTACAAATAACACTTTGAGGGTATAGGTTACCGCCCTCTGATACCTCCGAAAATCCATTAGTCTCATGAAACAAGTTACTGGAGCAAGCTGGTGCTTTTCAAGCACAAACAATGACTAATTAAACAATTGATGTCCAAACATGTTCGTGAGTTGTTCAAATTCCGTTTGAGCTTGTTTAGACTCATGCTTGAGTACTCTTACCTCATTACATCATTTTCGAAGCAAATCATGGTGTTGCTTATAAACTAAAAACCGAAAAAGTTTAGGAGAGTTCACCATGAAACGAACAGTTTACCAACAACTCTTCTTTTTTCCTTTGTGACCGCGCTAAACTAAACAGAGCTTACATCGTGTTCTGCTCGGTGAAGGTGAGCAACGTACCAGCTGGGAACAGAGTCGATCTACGAGAAGCTCGATTCCTTCACCAGCCTACCAGAAAACCGACCATTTATCAAATTTACCGGTTAAAGGGATATTGTGCGGGCACCTGTAAGCAACACGAAGAAGCCACACGCTTGTTACCGGCAACAGCCGGTCTCCCAGTTCCCACCACCATCTATCAGAGGCAGGAGCACGCACCATGCACATAGACACACACTCACTCCACTTCACTGTCCCCCCTTGCACTGACTTCGACCCCCACCCAGCAAGCAAAACTGTAAAATTACTCAAAAAATATTCTCAACAGAAAGAAATGAATTAAAATATTAACAAAAAACAAGCAAAAGGGCTCAGATGGGTTTCAGAAGACGATGCCCTAGCCTCTATCATTCTCCGGATAACTCTCTCTCTCTCTCTCTCTCTCTCTCTCTCGAGTCACCCCTTACGGCCGGTATAGCGGAGCTCCGCCGGAAGCAGAATGAAGACTGTGTACCCGAAGACGAAGGGTAAGGTGCACCCTTCTCCTTCTTCTTCACTCCCTCACTTATCGTCGCCAGACGCGTTCTCTGTTCTGAGTGTGTTGCCGGCGGCCATTCTGGCGCTCGCCAGCGCGCTCGTTGTGGAGGATAGGGAGGTGCTTGCGTACCTCATCTTCCGCTCCCTCTCCTCGGAGGAACGCCGGAGGTGCTGCAGGAGCTCCGGTCAAAACCTTCATCACCAACAGCGACCTCCGGCTTTCGACTGCGGGTGCTTCGATTGCTACACGAGCTTCTGGATCCGTTGGGATGCCTCGCCCAACCGAGACCTCATCCATGCCGTCATCGATGCCTTTGAAGACCACCTCGCTGCCTCCGAGATCCGTCCCTCCCGCCGAACTCTTGGACGCCGGATCTCCGGCCAGAACCGGCCTTTCTGGTCGCCAGCATCTCCTGACTCCGATGAGGTTCCCTGTTCCGAGGATGCTCTTCCGACGCCGGAGGGAGAAAATCAGTCTCAATTTCTTTTGGCGGAGGAGACCGGAGAAGAGCCGGATCAATCTGCCGAGAATGAGGAGGACAATGCCGGAGGTAGAGTCGGAGATGGGCCGGGGGACGCCGTTCCGGGGATGGGGAGAAGAAGTTTGGTAAGGAAGCTTATTCCGGATGTGATGGGTTTCTTCGCTTCGCGTTTATGGACCGTTTAACGTCCGGTACCCTCCCTATGGTACGCTTTAGTTCGTTGTTGTTCCGTTAATTTCGAATGTAAAAATTATCGGAAAAGAAATGAAATACGGTTTCCGGAAGCGTCTCTCTCTCTCTACGTCGTCTTCCGGTGATTTGGGTTTTAAGCTTTCCTGTCATGCAGTCATAATCTTAGACTGAATCTTTTCCAATTTTGATAGAAAAATTTGGGAATATTGATTTTAGTTGTTCCCAACTGCGAATCCCGGCCGACTGCCGAGCAGACAATGAGGTCGGCGAGCGGGACCGGCCGACCGACGAGGCTTCATTTTGGTCCTTTCGTAGGGCTATAGCTAAATGAATCGTAAGTAAATAACCTTTTGAGTGTAAAAATCAATCGTTTTGTAATATGAGTTCGGATTTGTTATTTCTGTTGATTTTTGTACGAGCCGCTTTGACCATTGTGGTAACCTGAAATTGGATCCTACTTGGGGTTTTATGTAGGGTTTTAGATGTTTACAAAAATACTCGGGATTTTATTTTGCTATAAGATCCAGGATTCGTGGTTTCCTCAGATACTCTGGATTTTATTTTGCGTGCGATGTGTAACAGTATCAACCTGAAATTCAGGGAAAATAATCCGCTTTAGATTTTGTCCAAAATAACGTAACGTTGAGGTTGTTGTGCACAGGTAGGTTAAGTCGAGAAAGAGTTGATTTAAAGTATGCGAAATTAATTAAGCGGTGAACAATTTGAGTTCAAATAGCAATTGCCAAAGAAATCATTCATAACCTTACAGGGGTTGCACATGAACAGCTTGTGTTCGTCTCAGCTCGTCTCGTGAAGGCTGCCAAAGAAAGACTATCAGTCTCATCGTAAAAGAGTTGTTAGCTCGTATCAGCAACGAGCTGAGCACGAGCAGTCTATGTTCGATTCCTTCGGTTCGTATAACAGCCCTAGAGTTTATAGGATCGCTGAGACATTCCGATGTTCTTAAGAAGTGGCAAACCTTTCTGAGATTCTTCTTTTTCCAACCGCTCTGTTTGTTGCTCTTCTTTTTTATTGTTTTCCTTTCTCCTTTTCTTCGAGATTGCAATGGTATTACTGTATTACCTCCATCTTCTTTGGTTATGACCTTCACACCCATAGAAATTATCCATGTTTTGAATCTAGATCCATATCCAATGAGGTTTACCTTTGGTTTGAGCTGACATGGACCCATTTGTTGGCTTAAGACCCACTATATGAGGAATCTGATCAAATGAAATAAGAGCATATCAACTTTACCAAAGTTATTTACTGATCAGATAAGCATCTCGCGGCCCTGTTGCACCACTTTGCTTTATTTAAATCCTTGATTTCAATTTAAAGGAAGGGAAAAAAATTCCTCCCAAAAGTAGGAAGTATTGAGTTCAGCAATATATAACTTTATAACTACTTCTACCTTTTCAGCCTTTATTATTATTACTATTATTTTGTAGTTTATAGGAAATCACAAGATTATGGTGACTAAGAATCCATGTAGCCAAATGAGGTTTACCTTTGGCTTGGTTTTGAGGAAGCCCCTCTTTAGCAGCTACTACTTGTTGGGGTGAACCATCAGAGGATATTCATTCTTGGTGGCATATCAGCTTTTATGGTTTGGTGGGAAAGATTTATGAGCCATCAATGCCACCCAACTCCTGGGAAATACTGAAATCATGAAATAGCAACTTTCCCATTGAAAGGCTTTTCAATGATTATATATAAGTGGTTTCTTAGCAAAGCCTTTCCCATCGCAAGGGCTTCTTAGGAAGTCGGTCACCTTGTCCCGGACTATTGCTTTCTTACCATGCTTAACTTCAAAGTTCTAATCAGATTAGGTACATCGATGGTGCAAAGGTTGCGCCCTTGATATGATGTTTTTGAGCTTTATGTGAGCGACGTCTACTTAGCTACCCTGTGTATGTGGGCTCCCGATTCGCGTGGAGATTTTCCTAATATTTGGACTGCCAAATTTAACCGTTTATGAGGTTGAAGGTCTTGAATTCAAAGGGAAACAAGCGATATAGCGGCTGAGTTTTGCTTGAAGTTTAAGGTGTCTGGATTGGATAGGTTTCATTTATAGATGGATTCCAAAGTTAGAAGCCCAATATGTACAGGTACTGAACACAGTTTCCCAAAATTTGGTCCGCGTACTCAAGCTGTCTAATCACTAAGGGGGCGTTCAGGGCGGGACTGTGGAACTAGAACTCCAATTCATAATGGGTTAAAAAGTGAGGTCGTAGGACTGCTTTCTGTTGTGCATTAAGGCTCGCGTTTGATTGTGAGTGGAGCTTTGTAGTGTCAGTCCTGTGAATTAAACAACTGATCCATCTTGACTAGGAACCAAAAAGTAATCTGTCATCCACAATGAAACGAGTTTTATAATTATTTAATCTTTGCTTATTGTTTTCCGCACCCGTGGTCCTCGGATTCAGATCTTGAGCCTGAAGTTCTATTAATTTGTTAAAGTACTAAAGAAATATTCCGGCGAAAGTGCTCATTGGTCAAACTGTGGACTTGGTGGGTTCACTCCATAAGGATTCAGGCCTGTGACCGTCCTTAGTATCAGGTGTCACCACCAATAGCTTGGACCACGCTAGACATATGGGTCCAGACCCATATTCATTTTTCTCAACTGTAGAACCTCCTTCGGGTGAACCGAACTCAATCATGTGGCGACATCAACTCCTTAATAACAAATCCACAAGGTTTTTGCATAAGAGCTCTCTCGAGAATCCTTGCATAATAACTTGGTTAAAAAAGTGTTGAATATTTATAGGCGTAAAAATTTTCACTATTGGTTTTTGAGACCGAAAATTAACCCTTTCGCACCTAAGTCGTTTCTGCGAGCGTGCCAGCTAGCTTACTCAAGCTAGCGAAGGTTTTTGAAAATATTCCAACTTTCTGGCGATTGTGGGAAAGTGGAATCTTTTCGCTTAAACCTTCTTGAACCGATGCTCAAGGGTTAGTTTAAACGCTTAGAAACTTAACTTTGAAATATCTATGTTTTATGAATTCGATGTATGCCTTGTTTGCAAATTTTATTACGACTCTTTAGATGACCCTAAGTCTTTGGAGTTTTAGCTATTTAGGCCTGATATGTGTGTGAACATGTGGCTTATTTTCAACATGGTTTGAGCGTGGATTTAGGGCTTCTTTGAAAGCGAGCGAATGCAAGGATGCAAAATCTTTTCAGGTTTTGAAAGTGATGATGTGAGCTAGGCTCGAAATTGAAAGAGCAACTCACACAACTTTCACAAATGTAAATACCCAAAATTGAAGTGCAACTCACCCAGCTTTCACAAATGTAAATACCCGAAATGTAAAGCAACTCACGCGACTTAAATGTAAATCCACACAAAGGAAAATGCAACTCGACTTAAAGTAAACTCACACAAATATTACATTTCGAGGGGAGACTTCGCTCCATTATTACAACCCCGTATCTAATTGAATTTACTTTAAACGAGTAATGTAAAACCGAATGTAAATAACACTTACAAAGTGGTCGGTTTTGCCTCTCGAGTCACTCGGGTCCGTCCTCCTTGGCAGCCACGAGCTAAGTCCCCTTTAGGTGGGTTCCGACGTGAGGCTTGGGTGTGCATTCACTTGGGTGTAGCCAAGTGGGTTTGGGCCTAGTCTTGGATGGGTTCGGCCAAGGGGTTAGGTTTAGGATATGGTGGGTATGGTCCTAGCTAGGTCTAGGCTTTGGTTTAGGAAAATGGGTATGAGCTAGGTGCGGCTAGCACCTAGCTTGGTTAGGATTTAGAGGGGGTTGTCAAGGTTGGTGCACAACCAACCAGTCTTGGCCAAGTGCTAGGTGCACTCGGCTGGTTTAGGGTGCGGGATATGGAGTACTTTGGGACAGGCCTAGGCATAGCTGGGGTTGCTAGGGTGTGCAGCAGGGCACAACACAGGGTGCTGCTGGTGCGCTGCGCGGTAGGGCGCTGCGCGGCAGGGTGCTGCGCGATAGGGGCAGGTGAGGCGCTGTTGGAGCGCGGCATGTGAGGCACAGCAGGCCGATTGTTGCGTAGCAGGCTTTAAGTGGGGCTGAGGCTGGGGCGCTGGGATGTGGGATGGTGTAGCGCGGCAGGTGACTGGGATGCAGGCTGGGATGCTGCTGCGGTGCCGCCGATGTGCAACAGGGGTGTGGACAAACAGGCGTAAGTTTAAACACTTTTTTGAAAATTTTTCAGAGTTTTGTTTGTCTTATCGAAGTTTGCTTAAGACCCGTGTCCCACGGAGCATGCCAAAAAACTGTAGGCATAAAAATTTTCACTCCTAGTTTTTGAGACCGGAAATGAACCCTTTCGCACCTAAGTCGTTTCTGCGAGTGTGCCAGCTAGCTTACTCAAGCTAGCGAAGGTTTTTGAAAATATTCTGACTTTCTGGCGATTGTGGGAAAGCGAGATCTTTTCGCTTAAACCTTCTTTAACCGATGCTCAAGGGTCAGTTTAAACGCTTAGAAACTTAACTTTGAAATATCTATGTTTTATGAATTCGATGTATGCCTTGTTTGCAAATTTTATTATAACTCTTTGGACAACCCTAAGTCTTTGGAGTTTTAGCTATTTAGGCCTGATATGTGTGTGAACATGTGGCCTATTTTCAACGTGGTTTGAGCATGGATTCGGGGCTTCTTTGAAAACGAGCGAATGTAAGGATGCAAAATCTTTTCAGGTTTTGAAAGTGATGATGTGAGCTAGGCTCGAATTGAAAGGGTAACTCACACAACTTTCACAAATGTAAATACCCGAAATTGAAGTGCAACTCACGCAGCTTTCACAAATGTAAATACCCGAAATGTAAAGCAACTCACGCGACTTAAATGTAAATCCACACAAAGGGAAATGCAACTCGACTTAAAGTACTCACACAACTTGAAAATATATAAATATGTTGTATCCTAAGAGCGAAAAGGCTCAATGTGTGTGAGTGTAAAGAGTGGAAAGGCTCGAGTGCTTGTGTGTACTTCTCGTGTGAAATTGAAATGACAAATCACACAACTTTCACTAAAGTAAATACCCAAATTGAAATATATACTTTAGCTTAAGAGCGGAAAGGCTCAATGCATGTGTGTGTAAGTGTGAAATTTAAATGACAACTCACACGACTTTCACTAAAGTAAATACCCAAATTGAAATATATACTTTAGCTTAAGAGCGGAAAGGCTCAATGTACGTGTGTATTTGTGTGAAATTTAAATGACAACTCACACGACTTTCACTAAAGTAAATACCCAAATTGAAATATATACTTTAGCTTAAGAGTGGAAAGGCTCACGTGCACTGTATGGTTGTATATCCAACACAAATATTACATTTCGGGGGGAGACTTCACTCCATTATTACAACCCCGTATCGAATTGAATTTACTTTAAACGAGTAATGTAAAACCAAATGTAAATAACACTTACAAAGTGGTCGGTTTTGCCTCCCGAGTCACTCGGGTCCGTCCTCCTTGGCAGCCACGAGGTAAGTCCCCTTTAGGTGGGTTCCAACACGAGGCTTGGGTGTGGATTCACTTGGGTGTAACCAAGTAGATTTGGGCCTGGTCTTGGCTGGGTTCGGCCAAGGGGTTAGGTTTAGGATATGGTGGGTATGGTCCTAGCTGGTCTAGGCTTTGGTTTAGGAAAATGGGAATGAGTTAGGTGTGGCCAACACCTAGCTTGGTTAGGATTTAGAGGGAGTTGTCAAGGTTGGTGCACGGCTAACCAGTCTTGGCCGAGTGCTAGGTGCACTTGGCTGGTTTAGGGTGCGAGATATGGAGTACTTTGGGACAGGCCTAGGCGCAGTTGGGGTTGCTAGGTTGTGCAGCAAGGCACAACACAGGGTGCTGCTGGTGCGCTACGCGGCAGGGGCAGGTGAGGCGCGCAGGCCAGTTGTTGCGCAGCAGGCTTTAAGTGGGGCTGAGGATGGGGCGCTGGGATGTGGGATGGTGCAGCGCGGCAGGGTGAAGCGCGGCAGGTGACTGGGGCGCGGGACAGGGATGCAGGCCGGGGTGCTGCTGGGGTGCAGGATGGGGTGCCGTCGGTGCGTAGTAGGGGTGTGGGAGATGCGGGTGAGGTGAGGGTGTTTGGGCTAGGTTAAAACCTAGTGCAAGGTGCACTCAGTTATAGTCTTATGGTTAAGTCAAATGGGGCTAAGTTAGGTCGGTGGTGAGGGGCTGGTTCAAGGTTAGGTGTGGTTAGGTTTAGTGGCTAGGTAGTGAAGTCGGTTTAGGGGTTATGGGTGGAGTCGGTTGGGTGAAGTGAGGCGGTTATGGCTAGGATAGGGTGGGGTTTAATGGAGTCGGTTGGGGCAAGTGGGCTAGGTCTAGGTGGGTCGGTTATGTGAAATGGGCTAAGTCTAGGCTAGGTTTGGGTTAGGTTTAGTGGCTAGGTCAGGGTTAGGTTTAGGGACCTACCTCTTGGAGCCGAGTCCACCATGTGCAACCCATATCCACGCCGTTTGCACCCGAGTTGTTGCAGCCCTAATCTAGGTCTTGATCAACAAGACTTGAACCCACCTCACCCTTGGTTGAGCCCACATGACCATAGCCCACCAATATTGACTTTTGCACCCACTCACTCTCTCTCTTCCCAAGTCTCCCAAGCAAGTTTATGTGAACTTTTTACCCCCCCTTGGTCCTATTTATAGGCAAAGGGGTGGGTCTTGGATTTGGATCTTGGATTTAGTTTTTATGATCCAAATCCGATCTAAACACTATTTGGGTCTGAATCTGGATATTTATGTCCAGATCCAATCCAAATTCTTCTTTCTTGAGTCCTTCTTGGTATTTTGAGACGGGCGGTTTTCACGGGCCCCGGCTTCCTCAGTGTTCCATCTTGAGCTGGTTCCCAGCCTTCTTATCCGATAGTCTTCTCACCTTCCGAATTTCGTTTTGTTTGATTTCTGATTTTTCAAGCTTGGAATTGGATTTCTAACATCTTTATCGGTGCTTTGTCTTCGTATTTCACATTTCGGGGCTGAAGTCTGCTTTTGGCCTAGATGCTTATTTTGCTTTTTGGCCCTATTTTCATCCGATCGGGCTGAAACTTTTGCTTTTTGACCTGTTTTGGAGCTACTTTTTGATCAGGCTCCACCTGCTTGATTTGACTGCTTTACAAAATTGGGTTTGGCCCAGGTTTAAGAACCTTTATTTTGAAGGATTTTTAGACAAAAGCTTAAAACTTTGCAACTCCGGGGTTTTGAAAGTTCAAAATTGGTTTGAAAATGGTTTTTGAAAACTAGGTGTTTGTTTGAAAATAATCTTATTTTGGGGTGTTTACTATATTCAAAAAAGCCAAAAGAATGATTGAAGATCGGAGTACCAACTCCTCCATAACCAAAGTTTCAAATAGAGTTTTGTTGTCTCAAGTGACATTTTTAAACATCCAAAAAATTTTCTACAAAATTTTCAAAATTCTTCCCTTGCCAAGAAAATGGTTGTTGCAAGTCTTTTAAAAAATTCATGGCTTGTAAATATATTTTAAAGAATAAAAAAGGAAATATTTGAAAATTTTATTATTTTCAAATATACTTTTAAAGAAAATAGTTTTAAAGTATCAAAAGAAAATACTTGAAACTAGAATAAAATCTTACCTCCAAAAGCACCGCTTAAAGAGGAGCAGGATCTTAGGAGGCGTACCATATTAAGAACAAGGCAATCTGAAAGGTTGACTATGGTGCAACAATGATGGATTGACCATGGCACAACAAAGCAACCCGCAAACAAGATAGCTCGAGGTGAAGCAAAAGCTGAACCAAATCAAGATGGGATGGGCTAGCCATGTAACCAATTCGAATCAAGCCAAGGTGAGACGAGCTTGACCAAGTCAAGGTGGGCTAAGCCAAGCCACATGATCAACCTAAATCAAGTCAAGTAAGCCTGAACTGAGTCCAGGTGGGTTGAACCAAGCCACAACCCACATAACCTATTGACCGAACCAAGGGGGACCATGCATGTGACCATGTGACCAGCCATGTGACCAACAAACCAAGTAAATTGGGGCGGCTTGGATTGGCCATGGAACCAATAAATCCATGGAATAAGCTAGAAGGGGAATTATTCCATTGATATTCCCTAGTCTAGATACTTCTTGGGCCAACACAGAAGTCTATAAATACTCACCTTGGGCTCAAAATCAAGAGAGGCAATTAAGGGAGTGTAAACACCCAAAAATTTTCTCAAAATAAATTGATCTTTTACAAATTTCGCCTTTTTAAGAAAAAATTACGGTTTTGAGTCTTTTAAGGGTTTTCAAATAAAGACACCTTAAATAAACTCATTTCCGCACCAAAATTTTATGATAGCCTCAAAATAAGGGTAAATAGCACCCCTCTCAAAAAAATCAAATTTTGACAAAGAGCCAAAAAAATGACTGCTTTGCCCTCAAGCCCAAATTGACAACATTCTGCCTATTCAAATGATTTTATCTAAATAAATGATGGTTTCAAACAATTTTCTTCAAGGAAACAAATAGAAATGAGACATTGGGAACCAAACCCAAAAATGTTTGCAAAAATATCAAATTTGCAAAACCTTTTGAAATCAAATCAAATCCAAATCAGGCCTAAAAAACTCGCCCGATTAAGAAGAGTCCTACTCCGCGATCCTACACCCATCAAGGGTTAAAGTGGTCTGACACCCTATACCCATCCAGGGTTAAAGTGGTTTGATACCCTACACCCATCCAAGGTTAAAGTGGTTTGATACCCTACACCCAATAAAAGGTTAAAGTGGTTGAAACGGAGAAGAACAACTCACAAGGCAAAAGCAGATCACCCGTGCAAACGAACAATGAGAATGAAACTCAGTTGTTCTCAAAGAAAAGAATATTTGAAGATTTTGACAAAACTTAATATTTTTAAATATATTTTAAAATGAAATAGTTTTAAATAAGAAAATATTTGAAACCATAAACAGGGATAAAATTGAATCGTCTCTCCGAATAATCATCGAGGATCAAGACTATAGTTAAAGTAAGTATGAAGCAAAACTTCAATTTATATGGATCAAGGGAAGACCCAAGGCACGAATCAAGTCAAGACACGACTCCATCAAAGGCAATATCAAAGGCTAATCCAAATGAAAAACCTCACCAACCTAACCTATTTGAATTGACCAAGTCTAGACCCAATTTATCTAGGCTAATCATGACCCATGGGTTAGCTCTGATCAGGCTAAATTGACTAGACAGAATGGCCTTGAATCACATTAGCCATCTTCACCCTACACACCTTGGCTGAACCACATTAACATAACCTTGACTAGCCACGTATCCTTGGCCAAACCCATCATAGCCAATCCATTCTTCCCCCCCTTTTTATTGATTGAACACAACTGCCCCTAGCCAATTAAACTCAAAGTATACCTAGCCGATGGGATCAAAGCTAGGTTGGCATTAGCCAAGACCAAACCGACCCACCTAAGGCTGCATGTGTTGGGTTTACATGGACCTAGGGGACCACGTGAGGGCCATGTGAGCTGGCCATGGGACTTGGATTGGATTTGGGCCAAGAGGTTACCCACTCCACATCGTGGAAGGCCCTAGATATCCCCCTTTGGCCTATAAATAGAGGTCATGGGGGGCTCATTTCCAACATCTAACACTTTGAGGGACTTGCCAAAATGTAAGGTAAGAGAGAGGGAGAGCTTAGGAGAGAGGAGAAGTACTCCAAGTTAGAGAGAGAGAGTAAGAGAAAAGAAGAGATAAGAGAGAAAAGGGAGGAAGAAAAAGGGGAGGTTCCAAGAAAAGAAGGGGTTGAATTCCCCATTGTGAATCCGGTTCTTGGGCTGCTAAGTGAGTATTTCTTTCCCTTTTCCAATCTTAATTCCTCTCTTAACATTCAATTCAAAGAAGAGATTGTAATAATGGAGCTTTGTCTCCCCCATGTTGTAATAGTAAGTAGATATGCTGTCAATTTCATTTTCTGTGCACTCTACTTGTTTGCTTTCTTAATTCTACCTCTCTATACTCTATAAAACTCCTTGTAAACACCCTGAAATCCCACGAACTTCTCAAATAAACCTGGTTTTGTAAAAGCAGCCTAAAGGGCTATTTTGAGTTTGAAAACCTAGGAGCCTTCTAGACAAACCCTGTACATATGTTTAAACTATATATGTTTTAAAATATGTATAATATGGTTTTAAAACCTTTTTAAAATACGTTTTGAAACCCCACAAAGCGGCTTGGCCTGATGAAAGCAGTACCAAAAGAGCAAAAGAGAGCCCACAACCGGAGCACATGTTGAGCCCGGCACAACAACTCTCGTGTTAGATTCATCCCTAGGATCTCGAACATCCAAGTCCCTGTTATCAACAAAACTCATTTGAAATCATCTCCGGAAGGTGAAAATAGAAGCGAACGACCATGTTGGCGAAGACCCAACGCAAGATAGAGTACTGATGCTATCAGACCCCGCATAAACCGTTCATTCCGAACATACCCTGAAGGAGTCAGAATTCAGTTTTGGATTGGATCTAGACCATATATATCCAGATCCCAATCCAAACGTATATGTGGATTTGGATCTAAAGATCCAATCCAATATCCACATCCATGGCCCACATCACCTTCTTATAAATGGAGGTGGGGCCCACTTGAAATTCACATGGGATCTTGGGCATGAGAGAGAATGGGGAGGATTACATGTGAGAGAAATCTATTAAGCTTGACTTGTGTGTCAAGTTTTGGGTTAATCATGTGGGTTAGCCTAATTAGTATCGGTTTAAGCTTGTATGAACCTACACCAAACCTAGGGCCCTATAAACCCCCCCCCCTAGTGGGTGGGTTTTTCATATTTTTTCAACTCACTTGGGTCCAGCCGAGCCCTTCCTCTCCTGTCTCACCCCTTGCTCTCTTCTATCACCTGCTCCACCTTGGACCTCCGGCCAGCTCCACTTCACGCCACCATTACCTCCGGCCAGCTCCATTCCATGCCACCCGACTGCACCCACCTTCCACCCGGCTGCCTCCCTTGGACACCCGCCACCTTCACCTTCCTCTCCGGTTAGTACCCCATCCTAACACTACCCTTTCTTCACTCCCCCTCCACTCTCAGCCACCACATGCCACCCTTCCCTAGTCTAACCTCCCCTTCATCCAGCCGGCCACCACCTGCCACCGTTTTTCCTTAAACCCGCCACATCCTCCCTTGCCACACCCGCAGCCTTACATCCTCTCCCTTAGACAGCCCCTAGTCAAGACCCTTAGCTCTACCTTCCTTAGGACCTGCCCCACACCTTAGCTCCCCTTTACCATTCCTTAGACACCCCCTAACTACCCCAACCAAGGCGCCACAGCAACACCCCCTCCCATCACCCGGCTAACGCCAAGGCGCCACACCCACAGCACCCACCTTCCACCCGGCCAGCACTCCTTTGCCGCACCCTTTCGAGGAGCTCCCTCTTGCAGCCCAAGGCGACGCTCAAGCCCAAGCTCAAGCAAGTCACCTCCGGACTAGCTATACATAAGTGCCTAACTCGGTCCTTGCTTATAGACTTGCTTAAGCTTAATTAAATTTGATACGGGGTTGTAATAACGGAGCATTGTCTCCCCCCGCTTGTAATAACGTGGCTTGGCACACCCACACATACGTGCACTTGAGCCTATCTCGCTCTTAGCTGCACGCGATTTTGAACACATACGGGCCTAATCAGCCCTTAAGATATAGACTTATTTATATAATTTAAGTTGCGTGGGGTTTTGCTTAAGTTGTGTGTGTTGTCTTTCAATTCTTGCACTCACACACATTGAGCTTTCGCTCTTATTTGCAAGACCCAAGTAAGGGCTGTGTTATATTTTCCCTTGGGTTTAATTTCATGTCGTGTGTGTAGTATTTCAATTATACACTCACACACATTGAGCTTTCGCTCTTACTCCCAAGACCTTAGTCAAGGCCTATTGCAATTTATATTTGGGTTTAATTTCATGTCGTGTGCGTAGTACTTCAATTCTACACTCACACACATTGAGCTTTCACTCTTACTCCCAAGACCTTAGTTAAGGCCATATTGTGATTTATATTTGGGTTTCATTTAAGTCGTGTGAGTTGTCTTTCAATATACACACAACACCCACGCAACACGTTGGCGACCTTCGGGCCCATATATATTATAAGTATTTCCCTTTCGGCTATGTCTTTAAGATTTGGGTTTTAAGGTTCAGCAGTGTGCGTAGTCTTTACATATATACACGGCATACACTTGCACTATTGAGCCTTTCTGCTCTTAAGATATAGCCATATTTCCCTTTTGCAATTTCCCTTTTGCAATTTACATTTCAGGTCATTTCCCTTCCGCATTGTCTTTCAATTTCGGGTTTTCCCTTTGGAGTTACGTGAGTTTGCATTGCATATACGCCATACCCCGAGTTAGGAAGCATATTGCATCAAAGCAAACCCCATACTCCTACTCAAAATCGCCCCACTTAGGTCACGTGTTCATAACACACACCTAGTTGGCCCGAAAAGGGATAAAAAGAAAGACATAGGCACGTGCAAATCCACATGAAATAAAACTTGAAAATCATACAAAAACAACCCAAATCGAACACCTCAAACGTTTTCATAGATTCTCGTATTTAAAATCTCGATTTTCTAAGCGTACATACTGACCCTTGCGCATCGGTGCAAGAAGGTCTGCGACGAAAAGAGCTTGCTTGCTCACAGTCACCACGTTAGGAGTCAGATTTCAAAGTATTTCTTTGCTAGCTTAAGTAAGCTAGCTGGCACGCCCTTTTGCTTAAATAGAACCTAGACACACGAAAAGATTCGCTTTAGACCTAAGAACCAGAAGCGGGAACTTTCTGCATCTACAAGATTTGGCACGCCCGGTGGGACGTGAGTCTTTTTAAATCGAGTTATCTTAGGAACCTTGCGAAAATATTTTCCAAAAGGTGTTATTTTTAACTCTTTCTTTATTGTACTTCATACGTAGGAATTTTGAAAAGCTTGAAAGCATGTCAAAATCCAACCTAAGTGAAGTGTCGAGCCAAGGCTCATGAGCATCAAGTTCTCACTCTAGGAGGATTTTGAAAAATAAAATCAAACTAGACAAGATAGAAGACTTGAGAAGGGAATTCGAGGCCAAAATCGATGCTCTCAGCCAAGAGGCTGAGGCAGGCGATTCATGTTCATCGAATGGTGAACAAAAGGCCAAGAAAAAAACTGAAAAAGCTCGCAGACATAAAGTGGCCTCCATAATGAAAGGCAACCAATACCACGAGTCCTTCATATAAAAGGACCGTAAAGCCTTACAACAGCTGCTGAAAGGGCAAAATAAAGAGAAAAGGAGTTACGCCCTGTCTGATTTCCTACTCATGGATTATGAAACAGACAGTGACGATGAAATACCGAACTTCCATCGGTATGACGGCATGGGAGACCCTAGGTCTCACTTGCAACTTTTCTCACGTCGAGCCCATAAGAAGAAAAAGGACTCGATGAAATGGGTGTATTGGTTCCCTCTATCCCTTAAAGGTACAACTGCCAAATGGCTGACTTCCTACGATTTGAGCCAATTCGCTACTTTTGAAGAGTTAGTTAACTGCTTTATGCAAAGATTTGCACATAACGTAGAAGTCACGCCGACTTTGAACACTTTAAGGGATACAAAGCAAGGCATGAACGAAGACGTGCATGCCTTCATTATTCGATGGAGGTCCCTTTTAGGGCAAGTGCAAGAGCCAATATCCGAAGGATACGCAGTCATGCTCATCCTGGATAATTTTAAAAGTGAGCTAAAGACCCTTCTCTTGCTTCACGAAATCTCAACTTTCCATAAGTTGATAAAAAAAGTATCCCTTTTCGAAACCAATTTGAAGAAAGGGATATACGATCACTTATGGAAAGGAAGTGCCATTTTCAAAACCCGCTTGGAGAAGCCCATCACTTATGGGCTACCCACGATGGACAAAGGGGCAAAACCCCATAAAATCGCCAATGTCCGGGTGGATCCAGGTCCGACGAGCACTTCGAAAAATTTTGAAAAACCAGAAAACAAAAGGGAGAGAAACTTCCAAAAACCTATTGAAAAATGGGAGTACACTCCGCTGGGGCAACCTGTGTCGGAGGTCCTAGACCTCCTACTTGCCCAAGGCATGATTGAACTCCCCGAAATCCTCGAGGGAGTCACTTCCAAAGGGGGATATTTAAACCGCTTTTGTAAGTATCATCGGCTTAAAGGCCATGATACAAAGCATTGTTTCTCCCTTTTAAACAAAATCGAGAACTTGATAGCGGAGGGTTGGCTCAAGGTCACTGCGGAACCTGAGCCAACTCAAGCTATCTTTAAAGAACGCTTTCCCAAGCACGCCAGTAGCAGTGGGAAAGGAAATGAGGTATGTACCCTCACCTTTTCGAAAGATCTAGTGCATTCGTCTGAGTCTGGTCGATCCACTTGTGCGTCTACCCTTGTACTTTATAAGAAGCCCGCCCAAGTGATCATCCGGGGACTATCAAGAGCTGAATCCCTAGCTAAACCAGTTTTAAAGATCCAAGGTGCTCCAAAACTCACGATTAGAGCCAGTTTTAATGCGAACCCTAGGTTGGTCGTGGGGGAAGTGACAAGATCCAGGAGGATCAATCAACCCCCGTACCTACAAAGTGCTAAAAAGGTAGTCAGTGTGCCTGGCCCCTCAAAAGCATGTATTCCTAGAGTTCTGCCGAAAGCAGACAATGGGAAAATCGTGTTAAACACTTATGATTTCGAAAACCATCTTTCAAAGATTCCTATCCACATGTCCATCCTAGAGCTGATACAAACTTCGCCTAGGCATAGACTCGTGCTAGAGAAAATTCTAGAAAGAGCTAAGGTTAGTTCGAACATAAGTCCTGAATCCCTGTCTGACCAAGTGGCGTTAATAGGAGCAAAATCGCCCATCACTTTCTCGGAAGATGATGTAGATAGACCCTACGAGTCCCATAACCAGGCCCTGCAAATCGAGGTGGTTCTGAATAACCACTCTCTAGACAGGTGCCTAGTCGATGGGGGAGGAGGGCTCAACATCCTTCCACTTCATGTGGCGTATGAAATTGGAGTCACCTTGACTTCTGTGAATCCAAGTCCCATCGTTATCACTAGATATTATGGGAATGCGTCTAGACCTTTAGGATCGATTGAACTCCCTATAGAAACGGGAGGGATCGCACACACGGGGGTGTTCCATGTCTTGGACATCCACCCCCATTATAACCTGTTGCTGGGAAGACCCTGGATACACAGCTTGTGCGCTATGCCATCCACCTTCCACAGGTGTGTCAAGATCCCTTTTAGGGACCAAGTCGTGGTGATCCTAGGTGAGAGTCATCCTCAGCTTCAGGGGATCATAAACTCCCCTTGTTTGTGGAGTTCCCAGGTCCATGAGGCTAACCTGGGGTAGACCATGATTGAGCTGCCAAGGCTCGTGCTAGGAAGTCCTAGGAAGGTCATATACGACAGGAAGTTCCAGGACCACGATTTATACTCTAATTTTTCAAAAAACAAAAAATCGTGGAACATGTTGTTGAACATGGGCTATACGCCCTATAAAAGTCTAGGGGCACAAAAACAGGGTCTCCTAGAGCCCATCCTTCTTAGGGCCAACCCAAGCCGATACGGGATCGGCTATACTCCCAAAATACCGCCGGAGCCACTCCCTGTGACAACCTGGGTCAAGGGTGCCCTGGAGCCTACCTTAGAAGAGACCTACGATTTAGACCTCTTATTCCGAGTCTAACCCGTAGTGTTTTCCCTTTGTAGGTATGATGGAAGATCCCTTTCATAAAAATACAAAAACATTTGAAAAACTCGAAATCAAAAAAATGGAAAATTTGCAAAAACCAATAACATTGGAAAATCAAAAACTCAAAAATAGAGTAGTTTGTATAGTTCCTAAAGTTCTTGTTTTGCAAAAACCCAAAAAAATTGAAAATCTACAAAATACCAAAAAAATTTTGTACATAGCTGCTCCTAGTAGGACTTTGGAAAAAGAAAAGGGTTTCGAAAAGGAACGTCGTCTGCATAGCTAGAACAAAAATTTTGAAATCAATTGAAAATCCAAGTATAAAACAAGGTATTTTGAAAACTCACGCATCAAATTCCCTCGGGTCTATAACCCACGAGAACGATCGAAGCGCAGAAGTGGATCCCCTCGAGGAAGATCCCACTTCTGAGCTCCCAAAATTCCATAAAATTCTCGATTTTGAAAGACCTTCCAATTCAGTAGGAGGAGATTTCATAGAGGTGAACCTAGGGAGTGATTCCAATCCCAAACTCATCAAGATAGGCGCATGTTTGCATGAGCATGAAAGATCAGCATTCATTGCATTTCTGCGAACCTATTTAGATGTGTTTACATGGACATATGAAGACATGCCGGGCATAGACCCCAGCATTGTCGAACATCGTCTTCCCTTAGATGCGGAGGTAAAACCCATAAAGCAGAAGCTTAGGAAAATACATCCAAATGTACACACGCAAGTCAAAGAGAGTTTAGAAGATCTGCTAAAAGCCGAATTTATAAAACCCATTGCGTATTCTGATTGGTTATCAAACATCGTTGTAGTTCGAAAAACCAATGGGAAAATTCAAGTATGCATCGATTTCAGAAACTTGAACAAAGCCACTCTAAAGGATAACTATCCTTTACCAAACATAGATTTGATAGTCGATGGTACTGCAAATCATGAAATGTTTTCATTTATGGATGGCTATTCAGGCTATAATCAAATTAAATTAAGTCCACGAGATCAGGGTAAGACCGCATTCACAACCCTGTGGGGCACGTACTGCTATACAATCATGCCCTTTGGATTGAAAAATGCCAGCGCAACATACCAGAGAGCCATGACCACGATCTTCCATGATCAGATTCATTTGCTCATAGAAGTGTATGTAGATGATCTCTTGGCAAAATCCAAAACCCGATGCACTCATATCGAATGTTTGCAAAAGATTTTCGAAAGGCTTAGGCTTTACAAAGTAAAGCTAAACCCTCAAAAATGTGTATTTGGGGTAGAGTATGGAAAGCTTCTAGGCTTTATGGTGAGCCAAAGGGGTATAGAAGTCGACCCTTCTAAGTGTCGAGCCATCATAGACATGGCTCCACCCTCCAATCTCACACAAATTCGTAGCCTCCAGGGTCGATTACAGTCCATTCGCCGATTTATATGAAATCTGGCGACTAGATGCGAACCCTTCAACAAATTATTGAGGAAGGGCACGAAATTTTCATGGGATGATGACTGCCAGAAGTCCTTTGAGAGACTAAAGCCATACTTGGTTAATCCCCCCGTTTTGAATCCTCCGAAGCAAGGAAAACCTCTTTTGCTTTACATTTCTGTGCATGCGAATGCTTTGGGAGCTCTATTAGCTCAATACGAGGATGACAACCATAAGGAGTATGCCATCTACTATATTTCGAAAACTCTCTTGGCTTACGAAAGGAATTATCAAGCCATGGAGAAGATGTGCTTGGCCCTAGTCTGGGCCTGCCAGAAATTTAGACACTACTTCCTAGATCATGAGATCTGGATAGTGTCCAAGCTTGATCCAATCAAGCACTTATTCGAAAAACCCATTATCACTGGTAGATTGGGCAAATGACAACTCCTTCTAATGGAGTATGACCTGAAATACCATCACCAGATCTCCATTAAGGGGCAAGCCCTAGCTGACTACGTGGCTGAGTTCCCCCTGGAGGACGCATATCCCACATTTGATGAGATGCCTGACGAAGGCATATTGCAAAACCATTTCCAAAACCACATTTTGGCAAATTCTTTCGAAAACCAAGTGTGGAAGATGCACTTCGATGGGGCACGAAACCAACGAGGGGCTGGTGCTGGCGTCATCCTCATCCCCCCTGAAAAGGGCAAGATTCCCATAGCAATCTGCCTAGATTTCGAATGTTCCAACAACATAGCTGAGTATGAAGCACTCATACAAGGCTTAAGGGTTTCGAAAACTCTAGGGGCATCATGCATCGAGGACTTTGGAGATTCGCTCCTTGTTATAAACCAGGTTTTGAAAATTTGGCAAGTACGTAACGAAAAACTACTTCCATATCACGAGTTCGCCACTCGATTGGTTGAATCATTCCAATCGTGTAAACTCACACACGTAGGAAGAGAGGATAATGGCATCGCCGATGCCCTCTCCTCCTTGGGTTCAGCCCTAAAGGTCGATCCCATCTTAGGGACCCGATCTTTAGAAATATGGCATGCGCCTAAACCATCCACACACGATTTGGATATTTGCCAAAATAACCCGGATTCTGTTGAAAAACCCTAGTTTTACGACATCAAACATTTTCTAGAAAATGGGGGATTCGCCCAAGATGCCACATCCAAAGATAAGGCATTCATTCGTAAAATTTTGACCCGATACACCATTCTGGGTGGGGTTCTTCTATACAAAAAAAGTTTTATCGGCATCCTACATTGATGTATCAATCTAGAGGAGGCTAGGATAGTGATGCATGAGTTCCACGATGGAGAATGTGGAGGTCATGTTAATGCCAACATGATGGCAATGAAAATACTTAGAGCGGGCTATTTTTGGTCCACCCTGAAAAAGGATTGTCACGATTATGTTAGAAAGTGTCACCCATGTGAAGTGCATGGGCATGCCATTCATATCCCGTCATCTGCATTACACTTCGTGGTCAGCCCCTGGCCATTTACCATGTGGGCGTTTGATATCGTAGGCCCGATCTTTCCAAAAGCCTCGAATGGGCATCGATTCATTTTAGCAGCCACTGAGTATTTCTCCAAATGGGTGGAAGCCATTTCCTTGACCAACGTACAGGGGCAACATGTGGTGGCTTTCATTAGGAGGAATATCTTGGCTCGATTTGGGGTTCCACGAGACCTTGTGTCTGATAATGGCACCCCATTCAAAAACGAGTAGATGGTTAAGTTGTGCAACACGTATGGCATAACTCACCACTTCTCTTCGCTCTACTACTCTCAAGGCAACGGCCAAGCCGAAGCCACAAACAAGACTCTCATTAGTATAATTGAGAAGACTTTAGAGAAGGGTAGGACATGGCATGAGAAGCTTGATGAACCTTATGGGCTTATAGGACTTCCATCCGGACTCCCACGAATGCCACACCATTTGAGTTGGTCTATGGCACAAAGGCCATTCTTCCCATTCATACCCAATTGCATTCATTCCATACATCCATTGCACTCGACCTCCCCCTAGAGACGCTTCAGCATGCTAGGATGGCCGAACTAGATTTGCTAGATGAGAGGCGACTCCTTGCTATGGATCATGCTCGTGCATACCGGCAAAGGATAGCCCGACACTATGGCAAACACATGAGACCTCGCCACTTTGAAGTGGGAGATCTAGTTTTGAAAATCATCCACTATCGTGGCCCAGATCCCCTTGGAAAGTGGCGCCCCAAGTGGGATGGACCCTATGTTCTACGTGCAACCACCATGAGCAACTCGTATTGGTTGATCGATGTAGAAGGTAGGAATTTAGCAGATCCTATCAATATTCAATACTTAAAGAAGTATTATGTATAGGATTTGGGTTAAATTCTAATTTTCGAAAACCTTTAGGGATAGCTACTTTGAGACTTGAAAGTAAGGTTCGAAGGCAAAATCGTGTGACCTTGAGTGAGAGAATTCGCACTTGTGAAAGAGTGGAGTCTTCCAAATCGTGGTTATATTTCAAAATCCTTCTTCTTACAAAGAAAGGCCTAGTTCAATATAGCAAGATACTTGCAAGTAGTACATGCTATTTCTAAATAGGCTGATCTGGAATGGATCGAGTATGACCTTGGGATAAATCCTCCCCTCTTCTCTTCTCCTTCCAAAAGGAAAACATGGCCCAAATAAAGGGAATTTCCCATCCAAAGTCTCTTTTCAAGAGAAAGAAACCAGGATCAAAAAGAAAAATTTGATTCTCTTGCGAAAAAGAGGGATTAAAGAAAAAATACTCCCAAAGGGAGACCCTCTATAAAAAAAAGGAAAAAAGAGGCCAAAAGGCTCAAAAAGAGCAGTTTTTCGCCTTCTATGCCTTAAACCACGGGACGCTTCAGAAGGGACCGTGGTATCTCTTTCCCATCCTTGGCTTATCCCAAGTAAAACATGGTTCATTTCGAGGAATCCTAAAGTAAAAATAGGATTTACTTACTTGAATTTCATTTTGTTTGAGAATTCGACGTTTCGAGTAAGACGTAGGAATTTGAAATATAGTTTGTTTTCTTATAAAACCTCTTCTAGATAAGCGAGTGTCAACACTCAAGAAAAGGCAAATACGAAGAGCTTGAGATCCTTAGGATTGAGACTCAAGACAGTTGTCCCTTTTTGTAAATAGCTTTTGTAAATAGATTTTGAAAAATCGAACATCGAACAGCATAAGATCTGCTCCCTTGGAGCAACAGGCCTTGTAAGTCTCAAGAGTTCGACCATATCTGGTCTCTGGGAGGTCACCACTCTTGGCACCCCACCCATGTCATGCATCTGCATACCCACGCATGGACATTTGCATAATATGATCCCATCTTAGGACCAGAAACCTTTTTGTACATCCCTTTGGCGTGATATCTCGTCCTACCAGTGTTTTTAAAAATGAGATTTTGCTAAAGATTGGGACGATCCCATATTTTCGTGGTTAGATCTAGGGAGACATTGAAAGGGGTGTTTGTCGTCTTTGCCATTATCCAAATCAATTTAGACAATGCCAAAGAGGGGCATCTGTAAACACCCCGAAATCCCACGAACTTCTCAAATAAACCTGGTTTTGTAAAAGCAGCCCCAAAGGGCTATTTTGAGTTTGGAAACCCAGGAGCCTTCCAGACAAACCCTGTACATATGTTTAAACTATATATGTTTTAAAATATGTATAATATGGTTTTAAAACCTTTTTAAAATACGTTTTGAAACCCCACAAAGCGGCTTGGCCTGATGAAAGTAGGACCAGAAGAGTAAAAGAGAGCCCGGAACTGGAGCACATGTCGAGCCCGGCACAACAACTCTCGTGTTAGATTCATCCCTAGGATCTCGAACATCCAAGTCCCTGTTATCAACAAAACTCATTTGAAATCATCTCCGAAAGGTGAAAACAGAAGCGGACGACCATGTTGGCGAAGACCCAATGCAAGACGGAGTACTGATGCTGTCAGACCCCGCACAAACCGTTCGTTTCGAACATACCCTGAAGGAGTTAGAATTCAGTTTTGGATTGGATCTGGACCATATATATCCAGATCCCAATCCAAACGTATATGTGGATTTGGATTTGGATTTAGATCCAAAGATCCTCTGGATATTCCTTCTTGGCTTCTTGAGGCGAACGATTTGTGCGGGCCCTGGTTTGATCAGTGACCCGTATGGTGTTGTGTTTCCCCAATCTGTGTCGTCCGGACTCCTTTTTGCCTTTTGGACTTCGTTTTTGCTCATTTCTGGTCTTCCTGATTCAGATTCGTGATGCTCGACTGTGTAGACGTGATTTTATTTCAAATAGTGGGATTCGAAATCAAACCCTCGAGCTACGTCAGTGTAGACACGAAAAATCTTCGACTCCGAGTTTCTTAGGCCTGGAGCGAATCTTTTCGTAATCTACGTTCGCTTTTAGGGCGTGCCAGCTAGCTTACTCAAACTAGCGAAGTAGTTTTGAAATATCTGACTTTTAAAAGGTGATTGTAGGCAAGCGGGATCTTTTCGTCGCAGACCTTCTTGCACCAACACGCAAGGGTCAGTCTGTACGCTTACAGACTTCGTTTGAATAAGTTACACAAAAAAATTGATTTTTGAATGATCAGGTGTTTGAAAACTTTGGAAATCATGTACTTGGCAAGTTTTTGCTTTTACTAGGCTTGGGCGACCCTAAGTCTTTCAATTTTATCCACTTAGGCGTGTTTGCACGTTTTGTTCGGGTTTGTTCGATGCAAGTATGCACTCTAGCTCGAGTATGGCGAGTATGCAATGCAACTCACACAACTTGAATGTAAAACCCGAAATTTAAAGACTTAGCAGAAGGGAAAACCAAAATTGAATGCAACTCACACGACTTGAATGTAAATTGCAGAAATTTAAATATATCTATATCTTAAGAGTGGAAAGGCTCAATGTGTGCGTGGGTATTGTGTATAAATTGAAATGCAACACACGCAACTGAACCATCAAACGCAGCAGAAGGGAGATATAGATATATATAAGAGCGGAAAGGCTCAATTGTGGCGTGTGTGTGTATGTATGAATTGAAAGACAACACACACGACTGAATTTAAAACCCAGAATTGAAATGCGTACACAGCTAAACCGGGAAAACTCACGCAGCAGAAAATATATAGATATGGTTGTATCTTAGTGGCTTCTGAGGCCAAAATGTGCGTGAGGTGTTTGAGCAATCGCTCGGGTGTTTCTTGGGTGCGAGTGTGTAATTGAAAGACAAACCCACACGACTTAATGTAACAACCCAGTTGAATTGAAATACGTATGTATATGATAAGAGCGAAAAGGCTCAATTGTGTATGTGGTGCTTATGTACGAGATAAGAGCGGAAAGGCTCGAGTGTACGTGTGTGTCTCGTGTGTCCAGCAGCGTTATTACATTCCGAGGGGAGATGATGCTCCGTTATTACAACCCCATATGACGAATTGGATGGAATGGAAAAGGATTTGATAAATATGGAAATCAACTTACACTTTCCAGCCTTTTGAGTTAGGATCGTACAAGGGGCGAGTCCAACATCATCTCATGGAGTCCGGGGCACGTGGGAGCGAAGCCGGAGAGCTTGAGAGCTTGGAGAGACTTGGAGTTCCGAGAGCTGCAAGCTACAATGGGTTTGGGGCTACTTGGGGCTGGTTTGGGCAAGGTAAGACTCGAGCCACCTTGGCTCGAGTGATTGGGTTTTTGTATGGGATTTGGCCAACACTTGGCCTTGGTTTAGGTATAGTTTAGGCTTGGTATTAGGCCAGCATTTGGCCTTAGTTTAGGTATAGGATAGAGTTGGCTGGTCCTAGGTTAGGTGTTGGCTAAAGTTTTGAGATTTCGGCCAAGGTTCATGACCTTTGTTTGGTCTTGTGAGACTCGAGCCAAGGTGGCTCGAGTGGCATGGTTTTAGTATGGAATACGGCCAACACTTGGCCTTAGTTTAGGTCTTGTGAAACTCGAGCCAAGGTGGCTCGAGTAGGAGTGACTTGCTCTAGGGTTCGGCCAAGGTGGTTGTGGGGTTGTCTTGGGTTGACTTAGGTAAGTATGGGGGCTGATCCTAGGCAAACCACGACTAGGTTGAGGGTTGGCTAACCAAGATGGGCCAAGGTGAGCTTAGGTAAGGGACCACGGCCAGTATGGCCAAGTTGTTTCAAGGTGAGTGGCCTTGGTGAAAGGAAGGACGCCCGACCAACTTTGGCCGGGCTGTTTTGGGTGTGTGGGAAAGGGAAACCAACCAAAGGTTGGGCTGGTTTTTAGGTAGAAAATGAGACACGGCCTGCTGGTGCAGGCCGTGGGTTTTTAGGGAAGGAGCTCGAGTCACCTTGGCTCAAGTTAAGGTCGTTTTGAATGGGAAGTTCGGCCAAAGCTGGCTAAACTTGGTTGGGTTCAAGGTAGAGTTCGGCCAGGTGGTGGCCGAACTTGGCTTGTGTCTTAGGGTAGCTTAGTTAGGTGGTGGTTTTGGGTGGAAGACTTGGTGAAAAACGGCTAGCACTTGGCTGGTTTGGTGGTGGTTTTAGGGGACATTTGGGTAGGATGGGTGGTCTAGAGTGGTTAGGGAAGAAGGTGTCTAATTTAGGTCTTAGGGGCTTACCTAGTTGCAGCACCGCTCCAAGCCACCACTCAAGCCGCCAAGCTCCACCATGCAATGCTCCCAACCAGCTTGTAGGGGACGTTCCTTGGTTGGTGCAGCCCTTGGCTCCACGAGCCAACCCAAGCTCTCAACAAAAAACGAATTTGGCCTATGGGCCTCTTTCTCTCTCATCCCCCCCCTTTATTCATGTGAGGTGCTTCCCTGGAGTCTCACTCGTGATTTTTTTTTTCAAGCCCAGCACCTCTATTTATAGAGTTTTTAAATGGGTCTTGGATATTGGGTCTTAGATTTGGGTCTGGCTATCCGGATCCAATCCAAACTCTATGTGGATCTGGATCGCAAATCTCGGATATTTTGAGATCCAGATCCAGTCCAAATATTTTATTTGGGTTTGGATCTCGGATCTCGGATCTTGGATATTTTGAGATCCAGATCCAATCCAAACACAATTTAGATCTGGATCTGGATATTTTTGGGTCCAAACCCAATCCAGACTTTTCTTCTACTCCTTGGTTTTCTAGTCCTTTCTGGTGCTTTTCACCGTCAGTTTCGAGCGGGCTTCGATTCATCGGACGCCCAACTCTGGCTTGGGTCTTCCCCAAGTTTTTCTTCCAACCGGTGTTCTGCTTTTCAAGACTTTTTCGGCGTTCGTTTCAGTCCGTCGTTTTTGTTTTTGGCGGGTTCCTATTGATATCGAACTCAGATTGCCGCACGGATTCCGTTCTTCATTCTGACTTGACATGTCTCAGACTTCTATCGACTTCCTCAGGTACTGGGCTTCTTTTTGCATTTTGGATCTTCTTTGTGCTTTTTCTTAGACCCAAATTACATTTTTACCCTTCTGTCGGGCTTTTCCCCAAACGGGCTCTTTTTTCTTCCGTTTTTGAATAGGGGGTGGCTTTTGAGACTCCGTGCTTGATTTCTCTTCTTGTTGGGGCTCTCTTTTTGCCTTTTGTACCTGTTTTCACATTTTAAAATAGGTTGTCATTTTGGCTCAAACGAGCTTTTTGTGTTTTTTAGAGTTTTTGATTTTTAGAAAATTCGGGCAGATGCCCCTCTTTGGCATTATCCAAATTGATTTGGATAATGGCAAAGAAGATAACACCCCATTTTGGTTTTCCTCTCAAATTTTCTCGAGAATACACCTTTTTTATTTCGCAAAACCCTATTTTCTTTTACCATAGGTGGGAATTTTTAACAAAAGGGGACTTTTGCTAGGTTTCCCTATGTATGATCATGTATGGATGATTTTTGGATGCATGTATGAAAAAAAGTTTTTATTTTTGGGGTTTTTGAGCCCGAAGAGTGCCTTTTGAGGCAGGCTGCTCTGAGTAGGTTTTACCCATGTCTTTTAGACGTTTTCGGGTTTTCGAGCTTTGGAGAGAGCCTTTTGAGGCTGTTTGCTCCAAGCAGGTTCTACCCTTGTCTTTTTGACATTCGTGGATTTTTTGAAAATTTTCTTTTTAAAAACGAACTCCTTTTAGCTTGTATCGAAAAGGACTTCCGTTTTTTATACTTTCCTTCATTCGGGTTTCCATACCTGCTACTTAGTAGAGGTTTTTGGGTAGGAAAACTTGGAAAACATTTCAAAGTTCCATTTCCTACAAAACAAAGTCGATTTCTCAAACAAAATGAAATCCAAATAAGCTAATTTTATTCGTACTTTAGGATTTTCGCAAATTTGAACCTTTTTCCGTGGGGATAAGCCGTAGGGATATGGGAAAGAGATACCACGGTCCCTTCTAAAGCCTCCCGTGGTTTTAGGCAAAGAGTCGGAAAATCGCTCTTTGAGCTTTGGCTTTTTATTTCTTTTTTTCACAGAGGGTCTCCCTTTGGGAGTATTTTTTCATTAATCCCTCTTTTCTTTAAAGGAGAGCAGCTCTTTGGGGGAGTTTTTGTATTCCCTGTTTATGAAGGGAAGACCTCTTTGGGAGGAGTATTTTTATATCTCCTTTCTCTTTTGAAATGAGAAGACCTCTTTCGGAGGAGTTTTTGTATTCCCTGTTTATGAAGGGAAGACCACTTTCGGAGGAGTTTTTGTATTCTCGATTTTTTTCTTTCTTTTGAACACAGCCAATTTTTCTTTTTGGAGAGAAAGTAGAATGGGGAAAGGCTTATCCCTTTGGTTACTCGATTCAAACGAGATCGTCCTATTTCTTAATAGCATCTGCTATTCGAAAATATTTTGATATTTTGAACAAGGCTTAATCTTGTAAGCCAGGGTTCTTTGAAATATCGCCAATTCATTTTTGGAAGACTCTACCTTTCGAAAAGTATAAATTCCTCCATTCAGGGTTATATAATCAACTTCGATCCTTTTTTTTTCAAGAAGTTTCAAAGGAGTTCGATTTTTCAAAATCTTTTCGAAAAAGGAATTTAACATAAACCCGTATGAATATTCAGGCATTTTTCAGGTTTTGCTAATTTCTACCCACAACATCAACAAATTTTCGATTTTTGTTGCCCTTTTTGAAGACATGGGGATGTTCCTACTCAGGTTTGCCCACCTCTTGGGCTTTCTTTGGGGTGGTATGATATGAATATGATGCATGATATGCTCTCCATGTGATTCAAAATGGAAATACACGATTTTATGCAAGAGTGAACATATGAAATGTATCTCACAAGTCAAGAAGGAGATGCATTCTATGAAATTTGTTTCTCCATGGAAGGTGTCTAGGGGCTATATTTAAAAATGCCCCTAGCTTGAGGGAAATTTCGCATGGCCACATGGTGAAGGGACATGGCTTTTCAAAAGACTTTTTTTGGATGGACGATGGTATGTTCATGTCCATGCATTTCCACGATTTTCCTAACATGATCATGCTACTTTTTGCTCAAGGATGGAAAACACAACCAGCCCTAAGTGATCGTCATGGCCATCAGGTTTTGATTTTGACATGGTCTCCATATTTCATCGTGAGATTCATGTTCTTATCCCAACACAATCAAGGTTTTCATATAAACTTGAAGTTTTGAAAAATCTTTCTTTTCAAAGTATATGTAGGGTTAAATTTTTGAAATTTTGATCCCTTTTTGAGAAAGCAATTTTGGGAAATCCTCCCTTTCTATATGAAGATGGTTTTATACCAGCCCTTTTGGTTGAAATATGTTTCCTACACTTGATTTTGGTCAAGCAGGGTTTTGGAATTCATTTTGAAGATTCATGCCTTCATGGGGCATTTGATCAAGTATGGGGAATGTGTCTCAAAGAGGCACTTCAGCCACACGATACAGGGCTTGTCCCTTAATTGGGTCTTGAGTTTTGAAACTCATACTCTGTTGAAAGGGGCTGCCATTTTGCCTACCTGTTGAGATAGGATTTTTGAAATGAGTGCTTTAGTGAATATCATTCCCTTTTTCATAACATGGGAGATGATATCTTGAATTTAGAGGCCTACAGCCAGGCTAAGCACGATTTTTTTTCTCTTTGGCTTAGTGATTCCTATCACATGTTGTAAACACCCCGAAATCCCATGAATTTCTCAAATAAAACCTGGTCTTGTAAAAGCAGCCCCAAAGGGCTATTTTGAGTCTGGAAACCCAGGAGCCTTCCAGGCAACCCCTATACAGATGTTTTAAACTTTTATATGTTTTAAATATGTATAATATGTTTTAAAAGCTGTTAAAATATGTTTTGAAACCCCACAAAGCAAGCTTGGCCTGATCAAAGTAGGACCAGAAGAGCCAAAGAGAGCCCGAAACCGGAGCACATGTTGAGCCCGGCACAACAACTCTTGTGTTGAATCCACCCCCAGGATCTCGAACGTCCAAGACCCTGTTATCAGCAAACATCACTTGAAATCAGCTTCGGAAGGTGAAAACAGAAGAGGACGATTATCTTGGCGAAGACCCAACGCAGACGGAGTACTAATGCTGTCAGACCCCACACAAACCGTTCGTTTCGGACACAGCCTAAAGGAGTCAGAATTCAGTTTGGATTGGATCTGGACCATATATATACAGATCCCAATCCAAACGTATGTGTGGATTCAGATTTGGATTTGGATCCAGAAATCCAATCCAATATCCACATCCATGGCCCACATCACCTTCCCATAAATGGAGGTGGGGCCCACTTGAAATTCACGTGGGATTATGGGCATGAGAGAGAGTGGGGGAGGATAAGATTTGAGTGTGGTTGTAATTAAGCTTGACTTGTGTGTCAAGTTTGGGGTTAATCATGTGGGTTAGCCTAATTAGCATGGGTTTAAGCTTGTATTAGCCAAAACCTAACCTAGGGCTGCACCAACATGATGCAACAAGGTCTATGGTTCATGCAAAGGGAGCTCCCTAACCCAATCCTAAGCCAAAACCCCTAATCCTAGCCCTTTACCCTAATCACGGCCTAATCCTAGCCTAATCACCTAACCCACTACCCTAATCCTTCCCTAATCCTAGCCTAATCACCTAACCCACCTCCCTAATCCTTCCCTAAACCTAGCCTAATCCTAGCCTAATCACCTAACCCACCTGTAGATGCGCGAAAATTCCCCACGCCTCCCCGCCTTTCCTGGGCTTGGAGTGGATCCTCTCGTGCCTCTAAGGCCTATTTACGTAAACAGGGCGTGCCAGCTAGCTTACCTAACCTAGCAAAGATATATTTAAACTGACTTTTAATCGTGGCGACTGTGAGCAAGTGAGCTCTTGTCGTCACAGACCTTCTTGCACCGATGCGCAAGGGTCAGTCTGTACGCTTTGCAAAAATCGAGTTTTTTGGTATAGAAAGCCTATGAAGCGGTTCGCGGTGTCTAATTCGGGTCTTTTAGATGCGATTGCAGATTTTAGATCACGTGGATTTGCACGTGCCTAAGTCTTTCCTTTTATCCCTTTATGGGCCACCTAGTTTGTGTGTTATGAACACTCCACTACATGGGCGAATTTGAGCGGGGCTTGCTTTGATGCAATATGCGTCCTACCTCGTGGTATGGCGTAGATGCAATGCAAACTCACGCTACTCCAAAGGGAAAACCCGAATGTAAAGACAATGCCGAAGGGAAATAACCGAAGGGAAATGACTTGTAATGTAAATGCCGAAGGGAGATATGTATATAGAGTATGTATATGGGCCCTTACTCGGGTCTTGCAAGTAAGAGCGAAGGCTCAATGTGGGTGCGTGCTTGAATTGAAAGACTTACACACACGACATGAAATTAAACCCAAATATAACTTGCAGTATGGCCTTGACTAAGGTCTTGGGAATAAGAGCGAAAGCTCAATGTGTGTGAGTGCTTGAATTGAAGTACTACGCACACAACATGAAATTAAACCCAAATAGTATAACACGGCCCTTACTTGGGTCTTTCAAATAAGAGCGAACGCTCAATGTGTGTGAGTGCTTAAATTGAAAGACTTACGCACACAACATGAAATGAAAGCCCAAATAGTATAACACGGCCCTTACTTGGGTCTTTCAAATAAGAGCAAAGGCTCAATGTGTGTGAGTGCTTGAATTGAAAGACTTACACACACGACATGAAATGAAAACCCAAATAGTATAGGTCGGCCCTTACTTGGGTCTTTCAAATAAGAGCGAAGGCTCAATGTGTGTGAGTGCTTGAATTGAAAGACTTACACACACGACATGAAATGAAAACCCAAATAGTATAGGTCGGCCCTTACTTGGGTCTTTCAAATAAGAGCGAAGGCTCAATGTGTGTGAGTGCTTGAATTGAAAGACAACACACCCAACTTAAGCAAAACCCTACAAAATTAGAGTATATGTATCTATTTATGTATTAGGGGCTGATTAGGCCCGTGTGTGTTCAAAATCATGCACAACTAAGAGAGTGCACGTGTGTGGGTGTGCCAAGCCACGTTATTACAAGCGGGGGGAGACTATGCTCCGTTATTACAACCCCGTATCGAATTGAATCTCAAGCAAGTATACAACTAAAGACCGAGTTAGGCACTTACTAATAGCTGGTCTAAAGATGCCTTGCTTGAGCGTGGGCTTGGCCTTCGCCTTGGGCTGCAAAAGGGAGCTCCGTGAGGTTGAACGGCAAGAGGTGCTGGCCGAGTGTCCTTGGCGCGCGGGAGAGGCGCCTTGAAGGTGGCCAGCTGCTAGCAAAGGGCTGTTTTTGGTGTGTTGGGTTAAAGGACCTAAGTAGGGTCACTAAGGGAGTATGGCACTAAGGGAAGGTCAAGGGAAGATCTAATGGGGCACCTAAGGTTGGCGGGTTGCTGGCCGAGTGAAGGGGCAACAGTCGGTTGGAGTGGCCGACTAGGGGAGTTTGGTGGTGGCGGGCTGCTAGGGTGGCTAGGAGTGGTGTAAGGGAAGGGAGCTAGCTAGGAGATGGGACCAGGTGGTAGTGGGTTTGGTAGGTGTATTGGGGTGATGTGGGCAGGTTTTAGGGAGTCGGATAGGGTGGCCGAATGAAGCTAAGGTGTCTAGGTGGTGGCGTGTAGTTAGGGTGGCTACGGGTTTGGCTGAGTGGGGCTGGTGGCAGCAAGTGGAAGGGCTGGTGTTAGGGTGATATGGGAGTGGATTAGGTGGCTGAGAGTGGAGAGGGAGTGAAGAAGGAGTAAGGCAAGATGTAGGGTACTTACCGAGTGAAAAGGTGGTGGCGGATGGAAGGGAATCAGTCGGGTGATGCGGGTGGTGGTGGCGCTCGGCTGGAAGGTAGTGGTGCAGGTAGTGGCGGGACGTGGAGCAAGTGGTGGCGGGCTGTGGAGCAGGTAGTGGTTCGGCTGAGCTGGGAAGCGGAGGACCCGGTTGGGAAGGTGGGGCTTCTAGATGATGAAACCCGCCCCCAAGGGGGGGGGGTTATATAGGGCTGGGCTAGGTCGGTTAGGGCTGGGTTTGGGGTAGTGGTTAGGTGGTTTAGGTAGGGTGGTATGATGATAAGGTGGGCTGGAAAGGGTAGGGCCAGATATTTTAAATACAAGTGGTTTGGGTAGGTTGTGGGCTAGGGGTGGTTTAGGGGTTTAGGGTTTAGTTAGGTGGGTTGGTTCTAGGGTGAGGTTTAGTGAGCTAGGTTAGGTGATTAGGCTAGGATTAGGCTAGGTTTAGGAAAATTAACCTAGGTTTAGGGAAGGATTAGGGAAGTGGGTTAGGTGATTAGGTTGGGATTAGGCCTAGATTAGGGAAGTGGGTTAGGTGATTAGGCTCAGATTAGGGGCGGATTAGGGTGGAAGGCTAGGATTAGGTATTTTTGGTTAGGTTTAGGTGAAGGAGCTCCCTTTGCATGGCCCATAGACCTTAACCACATCATGTTGGTGCAGCCCTAGGTTAGGTTTTGGCTAATTACAAGCTTAAACCCACTTAATTAGGCTAACCCACATGATTAACCCCAAACTTGACACACAAGTCAAGCTTAATTACAACACTCTTTGATCTTATCCCCCCCCACTCTCTCTCATGCTCATAATCCCACGTGAAATTCAAGTGGGCTCCACCTCCATTTATGAGAAGGTGATGTGGGCCATGGATATGGATATTGGATTGGACTTTTGAATCCAAATCTAAATCCAAGTCCATACATGGGTTTGGATTGGGATCTGGATATATATGGTCCAAATTCGATCCAAACTGAACTCTGACTACTTCGAGCTGTGTTTGAAACGGACGGTTTGTGCGGGGCCTGACAGCATCAGTGCTCCGTCTGCGTTGGGTCTTTGCCAACATGATCATCCGCCTCTGTTTTCGCCTTTCGGAGATGACTTCAAACAATGTTTTGATGATAACAGGGTCTTGGACGTTCGAGATCCTGGGGTGTGGATTTGATACGAGAGTTGCTGTGCCGGGCTCGACATGTGCTCCGGTTCCGGGCTCTCCTTAGCTTTCCAGGTCCTGTCTGGATTAGGCCAAGCTGCTTCGAGGTTTCAAAACATGTTTTAAAAAGGTTTTAAAAGCCATATTGTATATTTTTGAAATACGGAGTTCAAAATATATGTACAGGGTTGCCTGGAAGGCTCCTGGGTTTCCAGACTCAAAATAGCCCTTTGGGGATGCTTTTACAAAACCAGGTTGTTTCGAGGAATTCGTGGGATTTCGGGGTGTTTACAGATGCCCCTCTTTGGCCTTGTCTAAATCGATTTGGATAAGGGCAAAGATGACAAACACCCCTTTCAATGTCTCCCTAGATCTATCCACGAAGAATATGGGATCGTCCCAATTTTTAGCAAAAATCTCAATTTACAAACTCTGGTAGGAGGAGATATCACGCCAAAGGGTATGCTATGGAATCTGGTCCTAAAATGGGATCATGTTTATGCAAGTGCCATGCGTGGAATGCAGATGCATGACATGGGTGTGGTGCCAAGAGTGGCGACCTCCCAGAGACCAGATGTGGTCGAACTCTAGAGACTTACAAGGCCTGTTGCTCCAAGTGAGCAGATCCTATGCTATTCGATGTTCGATTTTCAAAACTTATTTACAAAACTATTTACAAAAGGGACAACTGTCTTGTGTCTCGATCCTAAGGATCTCGAGCTCTCCGTGCTTGCCCTTGTTTGAGTCTTAACACTCGCTTATCTAGCGGAGGTTTTATAAGAAAACCAGCTATATTTCAAATTCCTACGTCTTACTCGAAACATCGAATTCTCAAACAAGATGAAATTCAAGTAAGTAAAGCCTATTTTTACTTTAGGATTCCTCGAAATGAATCATGCTTTAGCTTGGGATAAGCCAGGGATGGGAAAGAGATACCACGGTCCCTTCTGAAGTGTCCCGTGGTTTAAGGCATAGAAGGCGGAAAACTGCTCTTTTTGAGCTTTTTGGCCTCTTTTTCCTTTTTTTCATAGAGGGTCCCCGTTTGGGAGTATTTTTTCTTTAATCCCTCTTTTTCACAAGAGAATCGATCTTTCTTTTAAATTCTTGTTTCTTTCTTTTGGAAAGAGACTTTGAATGGGAAATTCCCTTTTGTTTTGGGCCTTTGTTTTCCTTTTGGAAGGAGAAGAGAAGAGGGGAGGACTTATCCCAAGCCTACACTCGATCCATTCCAGATCAGCCTATTTAGAAATAGCACGTACTACTTGCAAGTATCTTGCTATGTTGAACTAGGCCTTTCTTTGTAAGAAGAAGGGTTTTGAAATGTAACCACGATTTTGAAGACTCCACTCTTTCACAAGTGCGAATTCTCTCACTCAGGGTCACACGAGTTTGCCTTTGCACCTTATTCACATGTCTCAGGGCAGCTATCCCTAAAATTTTCGAAAACTGGAATTTAATCCAAATCCTACACATGATACTTCTTTAAGTATTGAATATTGATAAGTTCTGCTAAATTCCTACCTTCTACATCGATCAACCAATACGAGTTGTTCGTAGTGGTTGCTCGTACAACATAGGGTCCATCCCAATTGGGGCGCCACTTTCCTAGGGGGTGTGGGCCACGATGATGGATGGTTTTTAAGACCAGATCTCCCACTTCAAAGTGGCGAGGTCTCGTGTGTTTGCTATAATGTCGGGCTATCCTTTGCCGGTATGCATGAGCATGATCCATGGCAAGGAGTCGCCTCTCATCTAGCAAATCTAGTTCGGCCATCCTAGCATGCTGAAGCATCTCTAGGGGGAGGTCGAGTGCTATGGATGTATAGAATGAATGCAGTTGAGTATGAATGGGAAGAATGGCGTTTGTGCCATAGACTAATTCGAATGGTGTGGCATTCGTGGGAGTCCGGATGGAAGTCCTATAAGCCCATAAGGCTTCATCCAGCTTCTCGTGCCACGTCCTACCCTTCTCTAAGGTTTTCTCAATTATGCTAATGAGAGTCTTGTTTGTGGCTTCGGCTTGGCCGTTGCTTTGAGGGTAGTAGGGCGAGGAGAAGTGGTGAGTTATGCCATACGTGTTGCACAACTTAACCATCCGCTTGTTCTTGAATGGGGTGCCATTATCAGACACAAGGTCTCGTGGAACCCCAAATCGAGCCAAGATATTCCTCCGGATGAAAGCCACCACATGTTGCCCCATCACATTGGTTAGGGAAATGGCTTCCACCCACTTGGAGAAATACTCCGTGGCTGCTAAAATAAATCGATGCCCATTCGAGGCCTTTGGAAATATTGGGCCTACGATGTCAAACGCCCACATGGTAAATGGCCAGGGGCTGACCACGGAATGCAATGCAGATGATGGGATATGAATGGCGTGCCCATGCACTTGACATGGATGACACTTCCTAACATGATCGTGGCAATCCCTTTTCAGGGTGGACCAAAAATAGCCCTCTCTAAGTATTTTCATTGCCATCATGTTGGCATTAACATGACCTCCACATTCTCCATCGTGGAACTCATGCATCACTATCCTAGCCTCCTCTAGGTCGATACACCTAAGCAGAATGCCGGTAAAACTTTTTTTGTACAAAACCCCACCCAGAATGGTGTATCGGGTTGAAATCTTACGAATGAATGCCTTATCTTTGGATGTGGCATCCTCGGTGAATCCCCCATTTTCTAAAAACTGTTTGATGTCATAAAACCAGGGTTTTTCAATAGACTCTGGGTTATTTTGGCAAATATCCAAGTCGTGTGTGGATGGGTGGGGCGCATGCCATATTTCCAAAGATCTGGTCCCTGAAATGGGATCGACCTTCAGGGCTGAACCCAAGGAGGAGAGGGCATCGGCGATGCCATTGTCCTCTCTTCCTATGTGTGTGAGTTTACACGATTGGAAGGACTAGACCAATCGAGTGGCCAACTCGTGATATGGAAGTAGTTTCTCATTACGTACTTGCCAAATTTTCAAAACCTGGTTTATGACAAGGAGCGAATCTCCAAAGACCTCGATGCATGATGCCCCTAGAGTTTTCGAAATTCTTAAGCCTTGTATGAGTGCTTCATACTCAGCTACGTTGTTGGAACATTCGAAATCTAAGCGGACTACTATGGGAATCTCGCCCTTTTCAGGGGAGATTAGGATGACCCCGGCACCAGCCCCTCGTTGGTTTCGTGCCCCATCGAAGTGCATCTTCCACACTTGGTTTTCGAAAGAATTTGCCAAAATGTGGTTTTGAAAATGGTTTTGCAATATGCCTTCATCAGGCATTTCGACAAGAGTGGGATATGCGTCCTCTAAGGGGAACTTAGCCACGTAATCTGCTAGGGCTTGCCCCTTAATGGAGATCTGGTGATGGTATTTCAGATCATACTCCATTAGAAGGAGTTGCCATTTGCCCAATCTACCTGTGAGAATGGGTTTTTCGAATAAGTGCTTGATTGGATCAAGCTTGGACACTATCCAGATCTCATGATCTAGGAAATAGTGTCTGAATTTCTGGTAGGCCCAGACTAGGGCCAAGCACGTCTTCTCCATGGCTTGATAATTTCATTCATAAGCCAAGAGAGTTTTCGAAATATAGTAGATGGCATACTCCTTATGGGTGTCATCCTCGTATTGAGCCAACAGGGCTCCTAAAGCATTCGCATGCATGGAGATGTATAATAAAAGCGGTTTTCCTTTCTTTGGAGGGTTCAAAACGGGGGGATTAACCAAGTATGCCTTTAGTCTTTCGAAGGACTTCTGGCATTCGTCATCCCATAAGAATTTCGTGCCCTTCCTCAACAGTTTGTTGAAGGGTTCGCATCTAGTTGCCAGATTCGATATGAATCGGCGAACGGATTGTAAACGACCCTGGAGGCTACGGATTTGGGTGAGATTGGAGGGTGGAGCCATGTCTATGTTGGCTCGACACTTAGAGTGGTCGACTTCTATTCCCCTTTGGCTCACCATAAAACCTAGAAGCTTCCCTGATTCTACCTCGAACACACATTTTTGAGGGTTTAGCTTTACCTTGTAAAGCCTAAGCCTTTCGAAAATCTTTTGTAAATATTCGATGTGAGTGCATCGGGTTTTGGATTTTGCCAAGAGATCATCTACATACACTTCTACAAGCTCATGAATTTGATCATGGAAGATCGTGGTCATGGCTCGTTGGTATGTTGCGCCGGCATTTTTCAAACCAAAGGGCATGACTGTATAGCAGTACGTGCCCCATGGGGTTGTGAAGGTGGTCTTACCCTGATCTCGTGGGCTTAGTTTGATTTGATTATAGCCTGAATAGCCATCCATGAATGAAAACATTTCATGATTTGCAGTACTTCGACTATCAAATCTATGTTTGGTAAAGGATAATTATCCTTTGGAGTGGCTTTATTTAGGTTTCTGAAATCGATGCATATTCGAATTTTCCCATTGGTTTTTCGAACTACAACGATATTTGATAACCAATCAGAATACGCAATGGGTTTTATAAATCCGGCTTTTAGTAGATCTTCTAAACCCTCTTTGACTTGCGTGTGTATATTCGAGTGTATTTTCCTAAGCTTCTGCTTTATGGGTTTTATACCTGCATCTAAGGGAAGACGATGTTCGACAATGATGGGATCTATGCCCGGCATGTCTTCATACATCCATGCAAACACATCTAAATAGGTTCGTAGAAATGCAATGAATGCTAACCTTTCAGTTTCATGCAAGCATGCGCCTATTTTGATGGATTTGGGATTGGAATCATCTCCTAGGTTCACTTCTATGAAATCTCCTCCTACTGATTGGGAAGGTCTTTCAAAATCGAGAATCTTATGAAATTCTGGGAGCTCAGAAGTGGGATCTTCCTCAAGGGGATCCACTTCTGGGCTTTGATCATTCTCGTGGGCTATAGACCCGAGGGAATTTGATGCGTGGTTTTCAAAATGACCTAGTTTTGTGTTTGGGTTTTCAAGTGATTTCGAAATTTTTGGTCTGGCTATGCAGACGACGTTTCTTTTGAAATCCTTTTCTTTTGCCAAAGTCCTACTAGGAGCAGCTATGTACAAAATCTTTTTGGTATTTTCCAAATTTTCGATTTTTTTGGTTTTTTGTAAAACAAGAACCTTGGGAACTATACAAAGCACTCTATTTTCGAGTTTTTGTTTTTCCATTGTTTTTGGTTTTTCTTGATTTTCGATTTTTTTGATTTTAAGCTTTTCAAATGTTTTTGTAGTTTTAGAAAAGGGATCTTCCGTCATACCTACAAAGGGAAAACACTACGGGTTAGACTCAGAATAGGAGATCTAAATTGTAGGTCTCTTCTAAGGCAGGTTCCGGGGCACCCTTCACCTAGGTGGTCACAGGGGGTGGCTCCGGTGGTATTCGGGCAGTATAGCCGATCCCATATCGGCTTGTATTGGCCCTAGGAAGGATGGGCTCTAGGAGACGCTGGTTCTGCGCCCCTAGACTCTTGTAGGGCGTGTAGCCCATGTTCAACAACATGTTCCACGACTTTTTATTTTTCGAAAAAGTTTGATACAAGTCGTGGTCCTGGAACATGCTATCGTCCATATTGTGCTCATATGGCCTCTTGTCCAGGGGCTTTGGAAATAGGGAACACTTGGGTCATCCTAGAAGGGTTAGAATCGGGAGGGGGCCTGCTTTGGGAGGCCCCTTCACATATACAACCTTCCTAGGGTTGTTCAACACGAGCCGAGGTGGCTCGACCATAATTTGCCCCAGGTTAGCCTCATGGGCCTGGGAGCTTGATAAACAAGGGGAGTTTATGATCCCCTGAAGCTGTGGGTGACTCTCACCTAGGATTACAACGACCTGGTCCCTAAAAGGGGTCTTAACACACCTGTGGAAGGTGGATGGCACAGCGCACAAACTGTGTATCCAGGGCCTTCCCAACAACAGGTTATAATGGGGGTGGATGTCCAAGACATGGAACACCCCCGTGTGTTCGATCCCTCCCGTTTCCATTGGGAGTTCGATGGATCCTAAAGGTCTAGATGCATTCCCATCGTATCCAGTGATAACGATGGGGCTTGGGTTTACTGAAGTCAAGGTGACTCCGATTTTGTACGCCACATGAAGTGGAAGGATGTTGAGCCCTCCTCCACCATCGACTAGGCACCTGTCCAGAGAGTGGTTGTTTAGAACCACCTCAATATGCAGGGCCTGGTTATGGGTTTCGTAGGGTCTATCTACATGATCTTCCGAGAAAGTGATGGGTGATTTTGCTCCTAATAAAGCCACTTGGGCAGACAAGGATTCCGGACTTATGTTCGAATCAACCTTGGCACTTTCTAGAATTTTCTCTAATACAAGTCTATGCCTAGGCGAGGTTTGTATAAGCTCTAAGATAGACATGTGAATAGGAATCTTTGAAAGGTGGTTTTCGAAGTCATAAGGATTTAGGATGACTTTGTCCTTATTTGCTTTTGGCAGAACACTAGGGATACATGCTTTTGAGGGGCCAGGCACACTGACCACCTTTTGAGCACCTTGAAGGTGCGGGGGTTGATAGATCCTCCCGGATCTAGTAACTTCCCCCACGACCAGCCTAGGGTTCGCGCTAATTTTGGCTCTAAGGATGAGCTGAGGAGAACCTTGGGTTTTCAAAACTGGTTTTATCGGGGATTCCACTTTTGGTGGTCCCCAAATGACGACTTGGGTGGGCTTCTTGTATAGTACAAGAATGGGCGCACAAGTGGGTCGACCAAACTCTAGTTTTTGCGCTAGTTCCTTGGAAATGGTGAGGGTACATACCTCCTTTCCTTTCCCACTGCTACTGGCGTGTTTGGGAAAGGGTTCCTTAAAGATAGCTTGAGGTGGCTCAGGTTCCGCAGTGACTTGGGGCCGGCCTTCTGCTATCAAGTTCTCAATTTTATTTAAGAGGGAGAAGCAGCGTTTGGTATCATGGCCTTTGAGCCGATGATATTTACAAAATCGGTTTAAATACCCCCCTTTGGAAGTGACTCCTTCGGGGATTTCAGGGAGTTCTATCATGCCCTGGGCAAGTAGGAGGTCTAGGACCTCCGACACAGGTTGCCCCAGTGGAGTATACTCCCGTTTTTCAACCGGTTTTTGAAAGTTTCGCTCCCTCTTATTTTCTAACTTTTCAAAATTTTTGGAAGTGCCCGCCACGCCTGGATCCACCCGGACATTGGTGATTTTATGGGGCTTTGCCCCTTTGTCCATCGTGGGTAGCCCGTATGTGATGGGCTTTTCCAAGCGGGTTTTTGGAACGGCACTTCCTTTCCATAAGTGATCGTATGTCCCTTTTCGCAGGTTGGTTTCGAAAAGGGAGGCCTTTTTTATCAACTTATGGAAAGTTGAAATCTCATGGAGCGAGAGAAGGGTTTTTAACTCGCTTTTAAAGTTATCCAGGATGAGCATGACTGCGCATCCTTCGGATATGGGCTCTCGCACTTGGCCCAAAAGCGACCTCCATCTTATAATGAAGGCATGTACGTCTTCGTTCATGCCTTGCTTTGTATCCCTTAAGGTATTCAAAGTCGACGTGACTTCTACGTTGTGTGCAAATCTTTGCATGAAGCAGTTTGCTAACTCTTCAAAAGTAGCGAACTGGCTTAAGTCGTAGGAAGCCAGCCATTTGGCAGCTGTGCCTTTAAGGGATAAAGGAAACCAATACACCCATTTCATCGAGTCTTTTTTCTTCTTATGGGCTCGACGCGAGAAAAGCTGCAAGTGAGACCTAGGGTCTCCCATGCCATCATACCGATGGAAGTTTGGTATTTCATCGTCACTATCTGTTTCGTAATCCATAGGAAGGAAATCAGACAGGGCGTAGCTTCTTTTCTCTTTATTCTACCCTTTCAGCAACAGCTGTAGGGCTTTACGGTCCTTTTGTGTGAAGGACTCGTGGTATTGGTTGCCTTCCATTACGGAGGCCTCTTTGTGCTTGCGAGGTTTTTCAGATTTTTTCTTAGGCCTTTGTTCACCGTTTGATGAACATGAATCGCCTACTTCAGCCTCTTGGCTGAGAGCATCGATTTTGGCCTCAAACTCCCTTCTCAAGTCCTCGATTTCATCTAGTTTTATTTCGTTTTTGAAAATCCTCCTAGAGTGAGAACTTGATGCGCATGAGCCTTGGCTCGACACTTCACTTGGATTGGATTTTGACATGCTTTTCAAGCTTTTTCAAAATGTCCTAAGTACAAGCAAAGAAAACAAGTTAAAATGACACCTTTTTTGAAAATTTTTGTAAGCTCTTAACTTAAAAACTCGACTTTTTAAAGGCTCACGTCCCACCGGGCGTGCCAATCTTTGTAGACCCGCGAAAATTCCCCACGCCTCCCCGCCTTTCCTGGGCTTGGAGTGGATCCTCTCGTGCGTCTAAGGCCTATTTATGTAAATAGGGCGTGCCAGCTAGCTTACCTAAGCTAGCGAAGATATATTTAAACTAACTTTTAATCGTGGCGACTGTGAGCAAGTGAGCTCTTGTCGTCGCAGACCTTCTTGCACCGATGCGCAAGGGTCAGTCTGTACGCTTTGCAAAAATCGAGTTTTTTGGTATAGAAAGCCTATGAAGCGGTTCGCGGTGTCTAATTCGGGTCTTTTAGATGCGATTGCAGATTTTAGATCACGTGGATTTGCACGTGCCTAAGTCTTTCCTTTTATCCCTTTATGGGACACCTAGTTTGTGTGTTATGAACACTCCACTACATGGGCGAATTTGAGCGGGGCTTGCTTTGATGCAATATGCATCCTACCTCGTGGTATGGCGTAGATGCAATGCAAACTCACGCTACTCCAAAGGGAAAACTCGAATGTAAAGACAATGCTGAAGGGAAATAACCGAAGGGAAATGACTTGTAATGTAAATGCCGATGGGAGATATGTATATAGAGTATGTATATGGGCCCTTACTCGGGTCTTGCAAGTAAGAGCGAAGGCTCAATGTGGGTGCGTGCTTGAATTGAAAGACTTACACACACGACATGAAATTAAACCCAAATATAACTTGCAGTATGGCCTTGACTAAGGTCTTGGGAATAAGAGTGAAAGCTCAATGTGTGTGAGTGCTTGAATTGAAGTACTACGCACACAACATGAAATTAAACCCAAATAGTATAACACGGCCCTTACTTGGGTCTTTCAAATAAGAGCGAAGGCTCAATGTGTGTGAGTGCTTGAATTGAAAGACTTACGCACACGACATGAAATGAAAGCCCAAATAGTATGACACGGCCCTTACTTGGGTCTTTCAAATAAGAGCAAAGGCTCAATGTGTGTGAGTGCTTGAATTGAAAGACTTACACACACGACATGAAATGAAAACCCAAATAGTATAGGTCGGCCCTTACTTGGGTCTTTCAAATAAGAGCGAAGGCTCAATGTGTGTGAGTGCTTGAATTGAAAGACTTACACACACGACATGAAATGAAAACCCAAATAGTATAGGTCGGCCCTTACTTGGGTCTTTCAAATAAGAGCGAAGGCTCAATGTGTGTGAGTGCTTGAATTGAAAGACAACACACCCAACTTAAGCAAAACCCTACAAAATTAGAGTATATGTATCTATTTATGTATTAGGGGCTGATTAGGCCCGTGTGTGTTCAAAATCGTGCACAACTAAGAGAGTGCACGTGTGTGGGTGTGCCAAGCCACGTTATTACAAGCGGGGGGAGACTATGCTCCGTTATTACAACCCCGTATCGAATTGAATCTCAAGCAAGTATACAACTAAAGACCGAGTTAGGCACTTACTAATAGCTGGTCTAAAGATGCCTTGCTTGAGCGTGGGCTTGGCCTTCGCCTTGGGCTGCAAAAGGGAGCTCCGTGAGGTTGAACGGCAAGAGGTGCTGGCCAAGTGTCCTTGGCGCACGGGAGAGGCGCCTTGAAGGTGGCCGGCTGCTAGCAAAGGGCTGTTTTTGGTGTGTTGGGTTAAAGGACCTAAGTAGGGTCACTAAGGGAGTATGGCACTAAGGGAAGCTCAAGGGAAGATCTAATGGGGCACCTAAGGTTGGCGGGTTGCTGGCCGAGTGAAGGGGCAACAGTCGGTTGGAGTGGCCGACTAGGGGAGTTTGGTGGTGGCGGGCTGCTAGGGTGGCTAGGAGTGGTGTAAGGGAAGGGAGCTAGCTAGGAGATGGGACCAGGTGGTAATGGGTTTGGTAGGTGTATTGGGGTGATGTGGGCAGGTTTTAGGGAGTCGGATAGGGTGGCCGAATGAAGCTAAGGTGTCTAGGTGGTGGCAGGTAGTTAGGGTGGCTACGGGTTGGCTGAGTTGGGCTGGTGGCAGCAAGTGGAAGGGCTGGTGTTAGGGTGATATGGGAGTGGATTAGGTGGTTGAGAGTGGAGAGGGAGTGAAGAAGGAGTAAGGCAAGATGTAGGGTACTTACCGAGTGGAAAGGTGGCGGCGGATGGAAGGGAATCAGCCGGGTGATGGGGGTGGTGGTGGCGCTCGGCTAGAAGGTAGTGGTGTAGGTAGTGGCGGGACGTGGAGCAGGTGGTGGCAGGCTGTGGAGCAGGTAGTGGTTCGGCTGAGCTGGGAAGTGGAGGACCCGGCTGGGAAGGTGGGGCTTCTAGATGATGAAACCCGCCCCCAAGGGGGGGGGGGGTTTATATAGGGCTGGGCTAGGTCGGTTAGGGCTGGGTTTGGGGTAGTGGTTAGGTGGTTTAGGTAGGGTGGTATGATGATAAGGTGGGCTGGAAAGGGTAGGGCCAGATATTTTAAATACAAGTGGTTTGGGTAGGTTGTGGGCTAGGGGTGGTTTAGGGGTTTAGGGTTTAGTTAGGTGGGTTGGTTCTAGGGTGAGGTTTAGTGAGCTAGGTTAGGTGATTAGGCTAGGATTAGGCTAGGTTTAGGAAAAATTAACCTAGGTTTAGGGAAGGATTAGGGAAGTGGGTTAGGTGATTAGGTTGGGATTAGGCCGAGATTAGGGAAGTGGGTTAGGTGATTAGGCTCAGATTAGGGGCAGATTAGGGTGGAAGGCTAGGATTAGGTATTTTTGGTTAGGTTTAGGTGAAGGAGCTCCCTTTGCATGGCCCATAGGTTTTGGCTAATTACAAGCTTAAACCCACTTAATTAGGCTAACCCACATGATTAACCCCAAACTTGACACACAAGTCAAGCTTAATTACAACACTCTTTGATCTTATCCCCCCCCACTCTCTCTCATGCCCATAATCCCACGTGAAATTCAAGTGGGCCCCACCTCCATTTATGAGAAGGTGATGTGGGCCATGGATATGGATATTGGATTGGATTTTGAATCCAAATCCAAATCCAAGTCCATACATGGGTTTGGATTGGGATCTGGATATATATGGTCCAGATCCGATCCAAACTGAACTCTGACTCCTTCGAGCTGTGTTCGAAACGGACGGTTTGTGCGGAGCCTGACAGCATCAGTGCTCCGTCTGCGTTGGGTCTTCGCCAACATGATCGTTTGCCTCTGTTTTCGCCTTCCAAAGATGACTTTAAACAATGTTTTGATGATAACAGGGTCTTGGACGTTCGAGATCCTGGGGGTGTGGATTTGATACGAGAGTTGCTGTGCCGGGCTCGACATGTGCTCCGGTTCCGGGCTCTCCTTAGCTTTCCATGTCTTGTCTGGATTAGGCCAAGCTGCTTCGGGGTTTCAAAACATGTTTTAAAAAGGTTTTAAAAAACATGTTGTATATTTTTGAAATACAGAGTTCAAAATATATGTACAGGGTTGCCTGGAAGGCTCCTAGGTTTCCAAACTCAAAATAGCCCTTTGGGGCTGCTTTTACAAAACCAGGTTGTTTCGAGGAATTCGTGGGATTTCAGGGTGTTTACACCACCTCACTAAACCTCACCCCAAAACCAACCCACCTAGCTAAACCCTAAACCTAGCACACCATATACCTAAAACCCCTTGTATTAAAATATCTGGCCCCTCCTCAAAACGAGCCCACCGTATCACCACACCACTACCACCTAAACCACCTTACCACCCTCCTCAAAACCAGCCCCAACCGCCTTTCACCAACCTATATAAAACCCCCCTAATGGGCGGGTTTTTCACTGACTTCCAGCCCACCTTGGCCCAGCCGACCTTGGCCAACCTCCTCCTAGCCGAGCCTTCCACCATGCTGTCTTCCTTCAACCTGCACCACGACTACTCCAGCCAAGCTCCACCTCGCGCCACCTTCAACCCCCGGCCGAACTCCACTCCACGCTACAAGCTTCACCACCTGACTGCTCTTCTTCCATCCATCGCTCCTCTTCATCAGCCGGTTAGTACCCTATTGTAAACACCCAAATTTTTTTAAATTTTTTTCAAAAACTCCTAAATTTTGAAAGCCAATTTAAAGCCTTTATATTCAAAACCCCAAATTTTAAAGTTTAAGCCTTTTGGGAAATATTTCAAAATAAAGGTTTTAAATTCAAACAACTCATGAGTTTTTGAAGCAGATAAACAGGTGAGACCCAATCCTGGATCCACATCGATTCCCAAAAAGCAAAGAAGATAAAGTGGGAGCATATCAGAATCAAGATCAAATTCTAAAGCTTATCCGAAACCAGGAGAAGATCGAGCTTATCCAGGACCCAGTTCAAGCTCATCCAATTCAAGAACATTTCAAGTTGAACTCGAGACCATGGTGAAGCCGTATGGAATCAAAATCAAAGTGAAGCCGGATCATTCAAGAATCAAATATCAAATGAGGCATTGAATTGGAAGAGCCTAATTAGGCATACCCGGCCACTACTTGGTATCAAGTTCAATACATGCTAGGACAAAACATTAGACAAGCTTGAATCGGCTACACCCAAAGACTAAGTCGGCTGCACCTAGGCCCAACCCACATGGGCTGGTTCAAGTCAACAAGAGGGACCACATATAGTTGGGCCAAATTGGATCAAGAACCAACAAGGAGTTGGTCCAATCCGCCCCATGGAAGGGGCTAGAAACCAGCCCCCTTTGGCCTATAAAAGGGGCCAAGGGGGAGCAAGTTGGAGGAGGCTTGGGTTATCTTCATCTCTCATCGAAATTTTGGGAATTGGGGCTGGAAAAGAGGGCCTGCACAAGGGAAAATCATGGGCTGCAAGTGAAGAGAAAGAGAGGAGAAAAAGAGGGTAGACATAGGAGGGAGAGTGCGGAAGATAGAAGGAAGAAGAAGAAGGGCTGGCCGGATTCCACTCTTGGAATTCTGGCCGATCGGAGACAAAAGTTGTAAGTACTTCTTCCTTTGTTTTTAAAACCTTCTTCCATATTAATTCAATTGAATTGGGGTTGTATTAATGGAGCAAAGTCTCCCCCCACATTGTAATAGTGAGTAGATTTCATGCCCTCATTTACATTTGCAGAATTTTCACTATTGCACGTACGCACTCCACGTGTTTGCTTATATGCTTCTTCCCCCATATAATCTATAATCACTCTATATTCTCTACCCCCTCTATGCTTATACTTATAAATATGATTTTCCTTCATTTCAATTCAGCAATTTAATTTGGGAATGTAGAGTTGTTGTATTTTAAATTCGGGTGAGTTTGCATCATTAGATTCTTAAAAACCGAAATATGAACTTTCAACATCTCTACATCTAATGATTGCAGCAATTTTAATTTCTGAACGGTTAATCCTTTTTATCTGAAATTTTGCACACTTGTTATACACACATTTGGGCACGCTATATAAAATTTACAAGATTTTAGGGCCGCTCAGCCATGTAATAAAGCATATTAAGAACGACCAAATTTCTGCACCACTGTCTGCACAGTCGGATTTCCTGAAACAGAGGTTGGGTAAAAGTCCCATATCTCTATCCACAAGAGTCCAAATTAATTGATTTTTGATGCATTGGAAATCTAACATCTATAGCTTTCTAGAAACATTAAAATCATCAAAATCGGAGTTCTGAACAAAGAGATATAGACTCATCTTTGAGTCTCTGTATTTCTGAAACAAAACTGTTCCGAGTCAGTGAGGTGGTCTGAGTAGATTATTTGTTTCTGATTCAATACTGCTCCAAATGTAGATTTGAAAAAGGCTACAGTCTCTCACACTACCAGCTTCGTTTGGTAAAATTTTGATAATTTTTGGAAGTCTGTGACACCTTTAAAACTCCCCTAGAAAATAGCTCTGAAAACAAAATTCTCTGTTTTCAGCAGCTTGTGCTTTTCCAAGTATTGAATCCGAGTGCACAAGTTCAACAAATTTTTCAAAGACACTTGTTTATGTAAAAGGGAGTCATGTTTTACTGTAAAATGAAGTTCCTAAGCACTCAACACTGACCCTTGAGCATCGGCTCAAGAAAGTGTGAGTGAAAAGATCCCGCTTGTACACAATCACCTAGAAGTCTTACAAACATTTGCTAGTTTTGAACTAGCTGGCACGCTCGCACAAGCGTAGGTGTGGAAAGTTTCATTTCAAGTTTGTCTCATAGACTTTGAAATGAGAATTTTCATGTCTACACCTATACTCAGCTCCACCTCTTCTTCACTCCCCCTCCACTCTCAACCACCCACACCACCACAACCTCCCGGCAACACCACCTATCCGTCATCCTCACCTATTCGGCCAGACCTCAACCATTTCCACCACCCGCCTTGAACCACTTCCCCTAGTAACACCCGGCCACTCTACTTGGCTCCCTAAGACCTGCCCCTGCCACTCTCCACCAGTCCTTAGTTCCACCTTCCACAGCAACCTAGCTAGCTCCCTTCCCATCCTTGCCATCCCTAGCTACCCTAGCAGCCGGCCACCACTAAGCTCCCCGTAGTCGGCCACTCCAACCGACTGTACCAAATCCATTCGGCCAGCCATACATTTCCTTTATACATTCCCTTAGGCTCCCCTTTAGCACTATCTTCCTTAATCCCAGCCCATCCTTTAGTGGCCTTCCTTAGTCACCTTAGCCCAAAACACCAAGGCAGCCCCTTCCTAGTAGCCGGCCAGCTTCAAGGCGCCCTTCCCGTGCACCCAAGTAATCCGGCCAGCATCTCCCCTTGCCGTTCCATTTCGAGGAGCTCCCTCTTGCAGCCCAAGGCGAAGCCAAGCCTACGCTCAAGCAAGTCACCTCAGGACCAGCTATAAGTAAGTGCTTAACTCGGTCCTTAGTTGTAGACTTACTTAAATTAAATTTGATACGGGGTTGTAATAACGGAGCATAGTCTCCCCCCGCTTGTAATAACGTGGCTTGGCACACCCACACACACGTGCACTCTCTTAGTTGTGCACGATTTTGAACACACGCAAGCCTAATCAGCCCCTAAGATATAAATTTATTTATATAGTTTATGTTGCGTAGGGTTTTTGCTTGAGTTGTGTGTGTTGTCTTTCAATTCTCGCACTCACACACATTGAGCCTTCGCTCTTATTTGTAAGACCCAAGTAAGGGCCGTGTTATACTATCCTTGGGTTTATTTCATGTTGTGTGCGTAGTACTTCAATTCAAGCACTCACACACATTGAGCTTTCGCTCTTATTCCTAAGACCTTATTTAAGGCCATACTATAATTTATATTTGGGTTTAATTTCATGTTGTGTGCATAGTACTTCAATTCAAGCACTCACACACATTGAGCTTTCGCTCTTATTCCCAAGACCTTAGTTAAGGCCATACTGCAATTTATATTTGGGTTTAATTTCATGTTGTGTGCGTAGTACTTCAATTCAAGCACTCACACACATTGAGCTTTCGCTCTTATTCCCAAGACCTTAGTTAAGGCCATATTGCAAGTTATATTTGGGTTTCATTTCATGTCGTGTGTGTAGTACTTCAATTCTCACACGCACCCACATTGAGCCTTCGCTCTTATTTGCAAGACCCGAGTAAGGGCCCATATATACATTATATACGTATTTCCCTTCGGCAATTTCCATTACAAGTCATTTCCCTTCGGTCATTTGCCTTCGGCATTGTCTTTAAATTCGGGTTTTCCCTTTGGAGTAGCGTGAGTTTGCCTTGCATATACGCCATACCACGAGTTAGGACGCATATTGCATCAAAGCAAACCCCATACTCCTGCTCAAAACCGCCACATCTTAGTGGAGTGTTCATAACACACGCCTAGGTGACCCATAAAGGGATAAAAAGCAAGACTTAGACACATGCAAATCCACGTGATCTAAAATCTGAAAATCGTACAAACAAGACCTGAATCAAACACCTCAAACTGCTTTCATAGGTCCTTATATCCAAAAACTCAATCTTTAAAAGCGTATAGACTGACCCTTGCTCATCGGTGCAAGAAGGTCTGCGACGACAAGAGCTTGCTTGCACACAGTCGCCACGTTAGAAGTCAGGTTTTAATATATCTTCGCTAGCTTAAGTAAGCTAGCTGGCACGCCCTGTTTATTTAAATAGGACTTAGATACACGAAAAGATTCGCTCCAGGCCTAAGAACTAGGAAGCGGAGATTTTTTTGCGTCTACACATGCCAATAGAGTTTTCAAAATGTATGGCACATTTAGTATGAATAGTATCTTCATTTGATCAAGTCAAGCAAACAATGCATGAATTGCAATGTATGGAAGGTTTTTATCAAAGAGAATTTTGAAAAAGGCTTTTGTGAAATGCTAACCCTTTTTCGAGATTTTCATTTCTTTTGAAATTTGCCTTGAAGGTGTTGGATTTGATTCGTATGGAGACCTGCTTATGAAGGCTCAATACTTAGGGGGTCAACTTTCATTCCTTTGGTTTAAAAAAAAAACCAGAATTCGAGTTCTAAGATGATATCTAGACTCGATGCACATGTATGATTTCAAGATGTGATGCATGATGCTTATGCACACACTATGGGATAGGCTTATTTCTAAAAATCCCCAATCTTTAAATAAGTCAAGGATCTTGCGAATTTTAGGAAGTTCGGAGGTTTTTATTCCTCCTGGCCTTTGATGATTCTCGAGCTTTTCATTTTGAAAAAGCTCTAGACAAAAGGGTGTTCAAGATCAGCTTTTTGGATTTTTTTGGTTTTTGGGAGTTATATAGAATTTTCGAAAAGCATTTTTACAATTTTCGAAAATGGACTTTGTACATGGACAAAGGCCTTAAAAATAAATTTCTTTTTGGAATTTTCATTTTTCCAAATGTTTTCAAGATTTTGTTTTGGGTTTTCTTTTTTTTTGGTTTTTGGCAAATATCTGATTTTTTTGGCTTTTTCAAAAGGAGGGATCTTCCCATGAACCTACAAAGAAAACATTCATGAATCAGACTCTAATAAATAGGTCTAAGACATGGGGTTTTGGGTTTTAGAGGTTCTACAGGGCACCCTTGACCCAGATGGTCTTAGGTGGCGGCTCTGGGGGTATGGGTGGGCTGTAGCCCAATCCATACTTTTGTCGATTGGCTTGAGGTAGGACAGGTTCGAGCCTACTTTGGTTTTGGGTTCCCAGGCCCTAGTAGGGTTTATATCCCATACTCAGAATCATGTTCCAAGACTTCATATTTTTCGAAAAGTTTTTGTATAAATCATGGTCTTGGAACAGGAAATCGTCCATGTTAGGGATATATACCCTTTTGGATTTTGGTATTTTGGATTCTGGGGTGATGGAAGACTTGGGCTTCCATGCAACCCTGGTTTGGGAGGTTTGTTTCTCAAAGTAAACCGTGCTTGGTCCTTAGAGAAGTTTTGGATATTTCGGGATGTTTTTGTCTTCAAGGGAAACCGTGCTTGGTCCCTCGATAGACTTTGGATATTTTGGGGTGTTGGAAGACTTGTGCTTCCATACATCCCCGAATTAGGAGATTTTGTCCTTAAGGAAAGCCATGCTTGGTTCCTTGAGGAACTTTGGATATTGCTAGGTGATGGAAGGCTTGAGCTTCCACACAACCTGTATTTGGGAGAATTTTTCTTCAAGGGAAGACAAGCTTGCTCCCTCGAATTTTTTGACTTGCTCCCTAGGTTCAACTCGTAGTGCCCCTAGGGATGGATTTTTTTGTTTCAAAGCCATAGTCTTGGTTCCAAGGTACAAGACTAGGTTTGAAGAAGTGGGTTTTTCTATGGCAGGGTTATGAGCTCCTAAGATGTCGATGCTTAGGGGTTTCCATGTCTACGATTTTTTGAACTTGTTTTTGTTTTTGTTTTTGAAATTCTTTTGGGTGGTGCGGGACATTTGGCGCACCTTGAAAATCCTCAAATTTTGGCACAATTTGTGGGCTTGTGTGTGCAGAGGGGTTATCCAATGTATCTGATGACTCTATATGAAGAAGAGAGTTTTGAGGAGGGTAGGTTTCAGGCATACCTCTTTGTGGCTTGTCTACCATTTCATGGTGAGAGTAGGTCGTTTTCTCGGGCAACTCTGTTTTGAGCCCCTGTGGCTTCACAAGACGTTCCTTTTCGAAACCTACCTGTTTTTCACTCTTGTCTTTTTGTGGGGTGCGGGTTTTATGTCCCACTGTGTGTGTGTGCCTAGACTTAGGACTTTCACTTGAATTTTTCGCAATTTCAAAGTTTGGTTTTTCAATTTTTTTATCTTTTTGCAAATTTTCAAGATTTTTTTGATTTTTTGAAACAAAAACATCTTTTTCAAATTTCTCTTTGGATTTTTCAAAATTTGGAAATGTGGGAGTGGAGGACTGTAGATGCGCGAAAATCCCCGCCTCTTCGCCCCTTTCGTGGCTTGGAGTGGATCTTATCGTGCGTCTAAGGCCTATGTATACAAACAGGGCGTGCCAGCTAGCTTACTTAAGCTAGCGAAGATATATTAACACTGACTTCTAAACGTGGCGACTGTGAGCAAGTGAGCTCTTGTCATCGCAGACCTTCTTGCACCGATGCGCAAGGGTCAGTCTGTACGCTTTTGCAAAAATCGAGTTTTGGGGAGAAAGTCTACGAAACGGTTCGAGGTGTCTATTTCGGGTCTTTAAGATGCGATTGCATGTTTTAGATCACGTGGATTTGCACGTGCCTAAGTCTTTTCTTTTATCCCTTTTTGGGTCGCCTAGTTTGTGTGTTATGAACACTCCACTACATGGGCGAATTCGAGCGGGGGTTGCTTCGATGCAATATGCGTCCTACCTCGTGGTATGGCGTAGATGCAATGCAAACTCACGCTACTCCAAAGGGAAAACCCGAAATGTAAAGACAATACTGAAGGGAAATAACAGAAGGGAAATAACCGAAGGGAAATAACAGAAGGGAAATAACCGAAGGGAAATACGTATATATCTTATGTATATGAGCCCTTACTCGGGTCTTGCAAATAAGAGCGAAGGCTCAATGTGGGTGCGTGCTTGAATTGAAAGACTTACACACACGACATGAAATTAAACCCAAATATAAATTGCAGTATGGCCTTGACTAAGGTCTTGGGAGTAAGAGCGAAGGCTCAATGTGTGTGAGAGTGCTTGAATTGAAGTACTACACACACGACATAAATGAAACCCAAATATAACTGCAATAAGGCCTTTACTAAGGTCTTGGGGAGTAAGAGCGAAGGCTCAATGTGTGTGAAAGTGCTTGAATTGAAAGACTTACTCACACGACAAGAAATGAAACCCAAATAGTATAGGTCGGCCCTTACTTGGGTCTTTCAAATAAGAGCGAAAGCTCAATGTGTGTGAGAGTGTTTAAATTGAAAGACTTACTCACACGACATGAAATGAAACCCAAATAGTATAGGTCGGCCCTTACTTGGGTCTTTCAAATAAGAGCGAAAGCTCAATGTGTGTGAGAGTGTTTAAATTGAAAGACAACGCACCCAACTTAAACAAAACCCTTCGGAAATGAAATATATACGTACACTTATATATTAGGGGCTGATTAGGCCCGTGTGTGTTCAAAGTTGTGCACGACTAAGAGAGTGCACGTGTGTGGTTGTGCCAAGCCACGTTATTACAAGCGGGGGGAGACTAGGCTCCGTTATTACAACCCCATATCAAATTGAATTTCAAGCAAGCGTATGACTAAAGACCGAGTTTAGACACTTACGAGTAGCTGGTCCGTAGAGGTCTTGCTTGAGCGTAGGCTTGGCTTTGGGCTGCAAACGGGAGCTCCGCGAAGGTATGTGCTCAAGGGTGCTGGCCGGCTGCAAATGGGGCGCGGGATGGACGCCTCGAAGGGGGCCGGTGGCAAGTAGGTGGCGCCTCCACGTAGGGAGTTTAGAGTGGCTGACTAAGTGGGTCTTAGGGTCACTAGGGAGGTTAGGTACTTAGGGAAACTGGCCCTAAAAGGTGAGCTAGTGGGAAGGCCAAATAGGACACCTAGGGGGGATCGGCCGAATGGGAGATGGTGGCTAAGCAGTGGCCAGCCACTTGGGTTATCCTAGGTTCGGCTAGGCTTAGATGGTGGCGGCAAAGAGGTGGAGCTAAGGGGAAGATGGGTGGCTAAGAGTGGAGAGGTGGTAGAGAGTGGTTTTGAGGGAGTTAGGGGGACTTACCGAATGGGAAGGAGTGGCGGCAAAGGTGGCTGTCGGCTGGTGGAGTTGGGAAGATATGGTGGCGTCCGGCTGGGGGGCAGTGGTGGTGGACGGAAGAGGGAAGGTGGCGGAGCAGGTGGCGGCTGGTGGAGGAGCTGGAGCTGCTGGGGAGTGGCCACGGCTGGGTGAGAGATGGGAGAAGGAGAGGGCCCGGCTGGGGGTGGAGAGTGGTTCCCACCTTGAAAACCCGCCCACAATGAGGGGGGTTTAAATAGGGGATGGGTAGGTCGGTTAGGGCTGGGTTGTGGGTAGTGGTTAGGTGGTTTAGGTAGGGTAGTATGTAGATAAGGTGGGCTGGATGGGGCTGGGCCAGATATTTTAAAACTAGGGGTTTGGGAAAATCGTGGGCTAAGGGTGGTTTAGGGGTTTAGGGCTAGGTTAGGTGGTTGGGTTTTAGGGTGAGGTTTAGTGAGCTAGCTTAGGTGGTTTAGGCTAGGTTTAGGCTAGGTTTAGGGAAATTAATCTAGGTTTAGGGAAGGATTAGGGGAGTGGGTTAGGTGATTAGGTTGGGATTAGGCCGGGATTAGGGAAGTGGGTTAGGTGATTAGGTTCAGATTAGGGGTGGATTAGGGGTTTAGGCTAGGTTTAGGCATTTTGGGTTAGGTTTAGGTGAGGGAGCTCCCTTAGCATGGCCCATAGACCTTGATCACCCCATGTTGGTGCAGCCCTAGGTTAGGTTTTAGCTAATTACAAGCTTAAACCCACTCAATTAGGCTAACCCACAAGATTAAACCCAAACTTGACACACAAGTCAAGCTTAATACAACACTCTTGATATTTTTCAACCCCACTCTCTCTCATGCCCAATATCCCACGTGAAACTCAAGTGGGCCCCACCTCCATTTATGAGAAGGTGATGTGGGCCATGGATATGGATATTGGATTGGATCTCTGGATCCAAATCCAATCCAAGTCCACATATGGGTTTGGATTGGAATCTGGATATATATGGTCCAGATCCAATCCAAACTGAACTCTGACTCCTTCGAGCTGGGTTCGAGACGGACGATTTGTGCGGGGCCTGACAGCATCAGTACTCCGTCTGCGTTGGGTCTTCGCCAACATAGTCGTCCGCCTCCGTTTCTGCCTTCCGGAGATGACTTCAAATGCTTTTTTGATAAGAACAGGGTCTTGGACATTCGAGATCCTAGGATGTGAATCAGATGCAAGAGTTGTTGTGCCGGGCTTGACAGGTGCTCCGGTTCCGGGCTCTTCTTGGCTCTCCTGGTCCTGTCTTGATCGGGCCAAGCCACTTCGGGGTTTAAAAGGGTTTTCAAAAGCTATATTATATGTTTTTGAAAGATAAAGTTTAAAACATATATACAGGGTTTGTTTGGAAGGCTCCTGGGTTTCCAAACTCAAAAATGGCCCTTTGGGGCTGCTTGTATAAAACCAGATTTGTTTAAGAAATTCGTGGGATTTCGGGGTGTTTACAGATGCCCCTCTTTGGCCTTGTCCAAATAGATTTGGATAAGGGCAAAGATGACAAACACCCCTTTTAATGTCTCCCTAGATCTAGCCACGAAGAATATGGGATCGTCCCATTTTAACAAAATCTCAATTTTACAAACTCTGGTAGGAGGAGATATCACGCCAAAGGGTTCACTTATGAAATCTGGTCCTAAATGGGATCATGTTTATGCAAGTACCATGCGTGGAATGCAGATGACATGGGTGTGGTGCCAAAAAGTGGCGACCTCCCAGAGACCAGGTGTGGTCGAACTCTAGAGACTTACAAGGCCTACTGCTCCAAGTGAGCAAAAACCCTATGCTGTTCGATGTTCGGTTTTTAAAACTTATTTACAAAAGCTATTTACAAAAGGGACAACTGTCTTGAGTCTCGATCCTAAGGATCTCGAGCTCTTCGTGCTTGCCCTTGTTTGAGTCTTAACACTTGCTTATCTAGCGGGGGTTTTATAAGAAAACAAGCTTCATTTCAAATCCCTACGCCTTACTCGAAAGGTCGAATTCTCAAACAAGATGAAATTCAAGTAAGTAAATCCTATTTTTACTTTAGGATTCCTCGAAATGAACCATGCTTTAGCTTGGGATAAGCCAGGGATGGGAAAGAGATACCACGGTCCCTTCTGAAGCGTCCCGTGGTTTGAGGCACAGAAGGCGGAAAACTGCTCTTTTTGAGCTTTTTGGCCTCTTTTTCCTTTTTTCCATAGAGGGTCTCCCTTTGGGAGTATTTTTTCTTTAATCCCTCTTTTCATAAGAGAATCGATTTTTCTTTTTCAAGTCTGGTTTCTTTCTTTTGGAAAGAGACTTTAAATGGGAAATTCCCTTTTGATTTGGGCCTTTGTTTTCCTTTTGGAAGGAGAAGAGAAGAGGGGAGGACTTATCCCAAGCCTACACTCGATCCATTCCAGATCAGCCTATTTAGAAATAGCACGTACTACTTGCAAGTATCTTGCTATGTTGAACTAGGCCTTTCTTTGTAAGAAGAAGGATTTTGAAATGTAACCACGATTTTGAAAACTCCACTCTTTCACAAGTGCGAATTCTCTCACTCAGGGTCACACGAATTGCTTTTGCACCTTATTCACACGTCTCAGGGCAGCTATCCCTATAAAATTTTCGAAAACCGGAATTTAATCCAGATCCTACATATGATACTTCTTTAAGTATTGAATATTGATAGGATCTGCTAAATTCCTACCTTCTACATCGATCAACCAATACGAATTGTTCGTAGTGGTTGCTCGTACAACATAGGGTCCATCCCAGTTGGGGCGCCACTTGCCTAGGGGGTGTGGGCCACGATGGTGGATGGTTTTCAAGACCAGATCTCCCACTTCAAAGTGGCGAGGTCTCATATGTTTGCTATAATGTCGGGCTATCCTTTGTCGGTATGCACGAGCATGATCCATGGCAAGGAGTCGCCTTTCATCTAGCAAATCTAGTTCGGCCATCCTAGCATGCTGAAGCGTCTCTAGGGGGAGGTCGAGTGCAATGGATGTATGGAATGAATGCAGTTGGGTATGAATGGGAAGAATGGCGTTTGTGCCATAGACCAATTCGAATGGTGTGGCATTTGTGGGAGTCCGGATGGAAGTCCTATAAGCCCATAAGGCTTCATCCAGCTTCTCATGCCACCTCCTACCCTTCTCTAAGGTTTTCTCAATGATACCAATGAGAGTCTTGTTTGTGGCTTCGGCTTGGCCGTTGCCTTGAGGGTAGTAGGGCGAGGAGAAGTGGTGAGTTATGCCATACGTGTTGCACAACTTAACCATCCGCTCGTTCTTGAATGGGGTACCATTATCAGACACAAGGTCTCGTGGAACCCCAAATCGAGCCAAGATATTCCTCCGGATGAAAGCCACCACATGTTGCCCCATTACATTCGTTAGGGAAATGGCTTCCACCCACTTGGAGAAATACTCCGTGGCTGCTAAGATAAAACGATGCCCATTCGAGGCCTTTGGAAATATGGGGCCTACAATGTCAAACGCCCACATGGTAAATGGCCAGGGGCTGACCACAGAATGCAATGCAGATGAAGGGATATGAATGGCGTGCCCATGCACTTGACATGGATGACACTTCCTAACATGATCGTGACAATCCTTTTTCAGGGTGGACCAAAAATAACCCCCTCTAAGTATTTTCATTGCCATCATGTTGGCATTAACATGACCTCCACATTCTCCGTCGTGGAACTCGTGCATCACTATCCTAGCCTCCTCTAGGTCGATACACCTAAGCAGAATGCCGGTAAAACTCTTTTTGTATAAGACCCCACCCAGAATGGTGTATCGGGTCGAAATCTTACGAATGAATGCCCTATCTTTGGATGTGGCATCCTCGGTGAATCCCCCATTTTCTAAAAATTGTTTTATGTCATAGAACCAGGGTTTTTCAATAGACTCTGGGTTGTTTTGGCAAATATCCAAGTCGTGTGTGGATGGCTGGGGCGCATGCCATATTTCCAAAGATCTGGTCCCTGAAATGGGATCGACCTTCAGGGCTGAACCCAAGGAAGAGAGGGCATCGGCAATGCCATTGTCCTCTCTTCCTACGTGTGTGAGCTTACACGATTGGAAGGATTGGACCAATCGAGTGGCCAACTCGTGATATGGAAGTAGTTTCTCATTACGTACTTGCCAAATTTTTAAAACCTGGTTTATGACAAGGAGCGAATCTCCAAAGACCTCGATGCATGATGCCCCTAGAGTTTTCGAAATCCTTAAGCCTTGTATGAGTGCTTCATACTCAGCTACGTTGTTGGAACATTCGAAATCTAAGCGGACCGCTATGGGAATCTCGCCCTTTTCAGGGGAGATTAGGATGATCCCGGCACCAGCCCCTCGTTGGTTTCGTGCCCCGTCGAAGTGCATCTTCCACACTTGGTTTTCAAAAGAATTTGCCAAAATGTGGTTTTGAAAATGGTTTTGCAATATGCCTTCATCAGGCATTTCGACAAGAGTGGGATATGCGTCCTCCAAGGGGAAGTCAGCCACGTAATCTGCTAGGGCTTGCCCCTTAACGGAGATCTGGTGATGGTATTTTAGATCATACTCCATTAGAAGGAGTTGCCATTTGCCCAATCTACCTGTGAGAATGGGTTTTTCGAACAAGTGCTTGATTGGATCAAGCTTGGACACTATCCAGATCTCATGATCTAGGAAGTAGTGTCTGAATTTCTGGCAGGCCCAGACTAGGGCCAAGCATGTCTTCTCCATGGCTTGATAATTTCGTTCATAAGCCAAGAGAGTTTTCGAAATATAGTAGATGGCATACTCCTTATGGGTGTCATCCTCGTATTGAGCCAACAGGGCTCCTAAAGCGTTTACATGCACGGAGATGTATAATAAAAGCGGTTTTCCTTGCTTTGGAGGATTCAAAACGGGGGGATTAACCAAGTATGCCTTTAGTCTCTCGAAGGACTTTTGGCATTCGTCATCCCATAAAAATTTCGTACCCTTCCTCAACAGTTTGTTGAAGGGTTCGCATCTAGTTGCCAGATTCGATATGAATCGGCGCACAGATTGTAATCGACCCTGGAGGCTACGGACTTGGGTGAGATTGGAGGGTGGAGCCATGTCTATGATGGCTCGACACTTAGAGGGGTCGACTTCTATTCCCCTTTGGCTCACCATAAAGCCTAGAAGCTTTCCTGATTCTACCCCGAACACACATTTTTGAGGGTTTAGCTTTACTTTGTAAAGCCTAAGCCTTTCGAAGATTTTTTGTAAACATTCGATAAGGGTGCATCGGGTTTTGGATTTTGCCAAGAGATCATCTACATACACTTCTACAAGCTCGTGAATTTGATCATGGAAGATCGTGTTCATGGCTCGTTGGTATGTTGCGCCGGCATTTTTCAAACCAAAGGGCATGACTGTATAGCAGTACGTGCCCCATGGGGTTGTGAAGGTGGTCTTACCCTGATCTCGTGGACTTAGTTTGATTTGATTATAGCCTGAATAGCCATCCATGAATGAAAACATTTCATGATTTGCAGTACTATCGACTATCAAATCTATGTTTGGTAAAGGATAATTATCCTTTGGAGTGGCTTTATTCAGGTTTCTGAAATCGATGCATATTCGAATTTTCCCATTGGTTTTTCGAACTACAACGATATTTGACAACCAATCAGAATACGCAATGGGTTTTATAAATCCGGCTTTTAGCAGATCTTCTAAACCCTCTTTGACTTGCGTGTGTACATTCGGGTGTATTTTCCTAAGCTTCTGCTTTATTGGTTTTACACCTACATCTAAGGGAAGACGATGCTCGACTATGCTGGGATCTATGCCCGGCATGTCTTCATACGTCCATGCAAACACATCTAAATAGGTCCGTAGAAATGCCATGAATGCTAACTTTTCAGTTTCATGCAAGCATGCGCCTATTTTGATGGTTTTGGGATTGGAATCATCCCCTAGGTTCACCTCTACGAAATCTCCTCCTACTGATTGGGAAGGTCTTTCAAAATCGAGAATTCTATGAAATTCTGGGAGCTCAGAAGTGGGATCTTCCTCAAGGGGATCCACTTCTGGGCTTCGATCATTCTCGTGGGCTATAGACCCGAGGGAACTTGATGCGTGATTTTCAAAATAACCTGGTTTTGTACTTAGATTTTCAAGTGATTTCGAAATTTTTGGTCTGGCTATGCAGACGACGTTTCTTTCGAAATCCTTTTCTTTCGCCAAAGTCCTACCAGGAGTAGCTATGTACAAAATCTTTTTGGTATTTTCCAAATTTTCGATTTTTTTGGGTTTTTGTAAAACAAGAACTTTGGGAACTATACAAAGCACACTTTTTTCGAGTTTTTGTTTTTCCATTGTTTTTGGTTTTTCTTGTTTTTCGATTTTTTTGATTTTAAGTTTTCAAATGTTTTTGGTATTTTTAGAAAAAGGGATCTTCCGTCATACCTACAAAGGGAAAACACTAGGGGTTAGACTCGGAATAGGAGGTCTAAACCATAGGTCTCTTCTAAGACAGGCTCCGGGGCACCCTTGACCCAGGTGGTCACAGGGGGTGGTTCCGGCGGTATTTGGGGAGTATAGCCGATCCCATATCGGCTTGGGTTGGCCCTAGGAAGGATGGGCTCTAGGAGACCCTGGTTTTGTGCCCCTAGACTTTTGTAGGGCGTGTAGCCCATGTTCAATAACATGTTCCACGACTTTTTGTTTTTTGAAAAGATGGGATACAAGTCGTGGTCCTGGAACATGCTATCGTCCATATTAGGCTCGTATGGCCTTTTGTCCAGGGGTTTTGGAAATAGGGAACGCTTGGGTTTTCCTAGGAGGATTAGAGTTGGGAGGGGGCCTGCTTTGGGCGGCCCCTTCACACATACAACCTTCCTAGGGTTGTTCAACACGAGCCGAGGTGGCTCAACCATAATTTGCCCCAGGTTAGCCTCATGGGCCTGGGAGCTCGATAAACAAGGGGAGTTTATGATCCCCTGAAGCTGTGGGTGACTCTCACCTAGGATCACTACGACTTGGTCCCTAAAAGGGATCTTGACACATTTGTGGAAGGTGGATGGCACAGCGCACAAACTGTGTATCCAGGGTCTTCCCAGCAACAGGTTATAATGGGGGTGGATGTCCAAGACATGGAACACCCCCGTGTGTTCGATCCCTCCTGTTTCCATTGGGAGTTCGATGGATCCTAAAGGCCTAGACGCATTCCCATCGTATCCAGTGATAACGATGGGGCTTGGGTTCACTGAAGTCAAGGTGACTCCGATTTTGTACGCCACGTGAAGTGGAAGGATGTTGAGCCCTCCTCCACCATCGACTAGGCACCTGTCCAGAGAGTGGTTGTTTAGAACCACCTCGATATGCAGGGCCTGGTTATGGGTTTCGTAGGGTCTATCTACATCATCTTCCGAAAAGGTGATGGGCGATTTTGCTCCTAATAAAGCCACTTGGGTAGACAAGGATTCCGGACTTATGTTCGAATCAACCTTGGCCCTTTCTAGAATTTTCTCTAAGACAAGTCTATGCCTAGGCGAGGTTTTGATAAGCTCTAGGATAGACATGTGAATAGGAATCTTTGAAAGGTGGTTTTCGAAATCATAAGGATTTAGGATGATTTTGTCCTTATCTGCTTTTGGCAGACCACTAGGGATACATGCTTTTGAGGGGCCAGGCACACTGACCACCTTTTGAGCACCTTGAAGGTGCGGGGGTTGGTAGATCCTCCCGGATCTAGTGACTTCCCCCACGACCAGCCTAGGGTTCGCGCTAAACTTGGCTCTAAGGATGAGCTGAGGAGAACCTTGGATTTTCAAAACTGGTTTTGCCGGGGTTTCCACTTTTGATGGTCCCCGAATGACGACTTGGGCGGGCCTCTTGTATAGTACAAGGATGGGCGCACAAGCGGGTCGACCAGGTTCAGGCTTTTGCGCTAGTTCCTTGGAAATGGCGAGGGTACATACCTCCTTTCCTTTCCTACTGCCACTGGCGTGTTTGGGAAAGGGTTCCTTGAAGATAGCTTGAGGTGGCTCAGGTTCCGCAGTGACCTGGAGCCGGCCCTCCGCTATCAAGTTCTCAATTTTATTTAGAAGAGAGAAGCACCGTTTGGTATCATGGCCTTTGAGCCGATGATACTTGCAAAATCGGTTTAAATACCCCCCTTTGGATGTGACTCCTTCGGGGATTTCAGGGAGTTCGATCATGCCCTGGGCAAGTAAGAGGTCTAGGACCTCTGACACAGGTTGCCCCAGCGGAGTGTACTCCCGTTTTTCAATTGGTTTTGAAAAATTGCGTTCTCTCTTATTTTCTATTTTTTCAAAATTTTTAGAAGTGCCCGCCATGCCGGGATCCACCCGGACATTGGCGATTTTATGGGGCTTTGCCCCTTTGTCCGTTGTGGGCAGCCCATATGCGATGGGCTTTTCCACACGTGTTTTGGGAACGGCACTTCCTTTCCATAAGTGGTCGTATGTCCCTTTTCGCAAGTTGGTTTCGAAAAGGGAGGCCTTTTTGATCAACTTATGGAAAGTTGAAATCTCATGGAGCGAGAGAAGGGTTTTTAACTCGCTTTTGAAATTATCCAGGATGAGCATTACTGCGCATCCTTCGGATATAGGCTCTCGCACTTGGCCTAAAAGAGACCTCCATCTTATAATGAAGGCATGCACGTCTTCGTTCATGCCTTGCTTTGTATCCCTTAAGGTATTCAGGGTTGGCGTGACTTCCACGTTGTGTGCAAATCTTTGCATGAAGCAGTTCGCTAACTCTTCAAAAGTAGCGAACTGGCTTAAGTCGTAGGAAGCCAGCCATTTGGCAGCTGTGCCCTTAAGGGATAGAGGGAACCAATACACCCATTTCATCGAGTCCTTTTTCTTCTTATGGGCTCGACGTGAGAAAAGCTGCAAGTGAGACCTAGGGTCTCCCATGCCATCATACCGATGGAAGTTCGGTATTTCATCGTCACTGTCTGTTTCGTAATCCATAGGAAGGAAATCAGACAGGGCGTAGCTTCTTTTCTCTTTATTTTGCCCTTTCAGCAGTTGTTGTAGGGCTTTACGGTCCTTTTGTGTGAAGGACTCGTGGTATTGGTTGCCTTCCATTACGGAGGCTTCTTTTTGCTTGCGAGGTTTTTCAATTTTCTTTTTAGGCCTTTGTTCACCATTTGATGAACACGAATCGCCTACTTCAGCCTCTTGGCTGAGAGCATCGATTTTGGCCTCAAATTCCCTTCTCAAGTCCTCGATTTCATCTAGTTTTATTTTGTTTTTGAAAATCCTCCTAGAGTGAGAACTTGATGCGCATGAGCCTTGGCTCGACACTTCACTTGGATTGGATTTTGACATGCTTTTCAAGCTTTTTCAAAATTTCCTAAGTAAAAGCAAAGAAAACAAGTTAAAACGACACCTTTATAAAATTTTCGCAAGACTCCTACAAGTAAACTCGATTTTTGAAAAGGCTCACGTCCCACCGGGCGTGCCAATCTCTGTAGACGCGCGAAAATCCCCGCCTCTTCGCCCCTTTCGTGGCTTGGAGTGGATCTTATCGTGCGTCTAAGGCCTATGTATACAAACAGGGCGTGCCAGCTAGCTTACTTAAGCTAGCGAAGATATATTAACACTGACTTCTAAACGTGGCGACTGTGAGCAAGTGAGCTCTTGTCATCGCAGACCTTCTTGCACCGATGCGCAAGGGTCAGTCTGTACGCTTTTGCAAAAATCGAGTTTTGGGGAGAAAGTCTACGAAACGGTTCGAGGTGTCTATTTCGGGTCTTTAAGATGCGATTGCATGTTTTAGATCACGTGGATTTGCACGTGCCTAAGTCTTTTCTTTTATCCCTTTTTGGGTCGCCTAGTTTGTGTGTTATGAACACTCCACTACATGGGCGAATTCGAGCGGGGGTTGCTTCGATGCAATATGCGTCCTACCTCGTGGTATGGCGTAGATGCAATGCAAACTCACGCTACTCCAAAGGGAAAACCCGAAATGTAAAGACAATACTGAAGGGAAATAACAGAAGGGAAATAACCGAAGGGAAATAACAGAAGGGAAATAACCGAAGGGAAATACGTATATATCTTATGTATATGAGCCCTTACTCGGGTCTTGCAAATAAGAGCGAAGGCTCAATGTGGGTGCGTGCTTGAATTGAAAGACTTACACACACGACATGAAATTAAACCCAAATATAAATTGCAGTATGGCCTTGACTAAGGTCTTGGGAGTAAGAGCGAAGGCTCAATGTGTGTGAGAGTGCTTGAATTGAAGTACTACACACACGACATAAATGAAACCCAAATATAACTGCAATAAGGCCTTTACTAAGGTCTTGGGGAGTAAGAGCGAAGGCTCAATGTGTGTGAAAGTGCTTGAATTGAAAGACTTACTCACACGACAAGAAATGAAACCCAAATAGTATAGGTCGGCCCTTACTTGGGTCTTTCAAATAAGAGCGAAAGCTCAATGTGTGTGAGAGTGTTTAAATTGAAAGACAACGCACCCAACTTAAACAAAACCCTTCGGAAATGAAATATATACGTACACTTATATATTAGGGGCTGATTAGGCCCGTGTGTGTTCAAAGTTGTGCACGACTAAGAGAGTGCACGTGTGTGGTTGTGCCAAGCCACGTTATTACAAGCGGGGGGAGACTAGGCTCCGTTATTACAACCCCGTATCAAATTGAATTTCAAGCAAGCGTATGACTAAAGACCGAGTTTAGACACTTACGAGTAGCTGGTCCGTAGAGGTCTTGCTTGAGCGTAGGCTTGGCTTTGGGCTGCAAACGGGAGCTCCGCGAAGGTATGTGCTCAAGGGTGCTGGCCGGCTGCAAATGGGGCGCGGGATGGACGCCTCGAAGGGGGCCGGTGGCAAGTAGGTGGCGCCTCCACGTAGGGAGTTTAGAGTGGCTGACTAAGTGGGTCTTAGGGTCACTAGGGAGGTTAGGTACTTAGGGAAACTGGCCCTAAAAGGTGAGCTAGTGGGAAGGCCAAATAGGACACCTAGGGGGGATCGGCCGAATGGGAGATGGTGGCTAAGCAGTGGCCAGCCACTTGGGTTATCCTAGGTTCGGCTAGGCTTAGATGGTGGCGGCAAAGAGGTGGAGCTAAGGGGAAGATGGGTGGCTAAGAGTGGAGAGGTGGTAGAGAGTGGTTTTGAGGGAGTTAGGGGGACTTACCGAATGGGAAGGAGTGGCGGCAAAGGTGGCTGTCGGCTGGTGGAGTTGGGAAGATATGGTGGCGTCCGGCTGGGGGGCAGTGGTGGTGGACGGAAGAGGGAAGGTGGCGGAGCAGGTGGCGGCTGGTGGAGGAGCTGGAGCTGTTGGGGAGTGGCCACGGCTGGGTGAGAGATGGGAGAAGGAGAGGGCCCGGCTGGGGGTGGAGAGTGGTTCCCACCTTGAAAACCCGCCCACAATGAGGGGGGTTTAAATAGGGGATGGGTAGGTCGGTTAGGGCTGGGTTGTGGGTAGTGGTTAGGTGGTTTAGGTAGGGTAGTATGTAGATAAGGTGGGCTGGATGGGGCTGGGCCAGATATTTTAAAACTAGGGGTTTGGGAAAATCGTGGGCTAAGGGTGGTTTAGGGGTTTAGGGCTAGGTTAGGTGGTTGGGTTTTAGGGTGAGGTTTAGTGAGCTAGGTTAGGTGGTTTAGGCTAGGTTTAGGCTAGGTTTAGGGAAATTAATCTAGGTTTAGGGAAGGATTAGGGGAGTGGGTTAGGTGATTAGGTTGGGATTAGGCCGGGATTAGGGAAGTGGGTTAGGTGATTAGGTTCAGATTAGGGGTGGATTAGGGGTTTAGGCTAGGTTTAGGCATTTTGGGTTAGGTTTAGGTGAGGGAGCTCCCTTAGCATGGCCCATAGACCTTGATCACCCCATGTTGGTGCAGCACTAGGTTAGGTTTTAGCTAATTACAAGCTTAAACCCACTCAATTAGGCTAACCCACAAGATTAAACCCAAACTTGACACACAAGTCAAGCTTAATACAACACTCTTGATATTTTTCAACCCCACTCTCTCTCATGCCCAATATCCCACGTGAAACTCAAGTGGGCCCCACCTCCATTTATGAGAAGGTGATGTGGGCCATGGATATGGATATTGGATTGGATCTCTGGATCCAAATCCAATCCAAGTCCACATATGGGTTTGGATTGGAATCTGGATATATATGGTCCAGATCCAATCCAAACTGAACTCTGACTCCTTCGAGCTGGGTTCGAGACGGACGATTTGTGCGGGGCCTGACAGCATCAGTACTCCGTCTGCGTTGGGTCTTCGCCAACATAGTCGTCCGCCTCCGTTTCTGCCTTCCGGAGATGACTTCAAATGCTTTTTTGATAAGAACAGGGTCTTGGACGTTCGAGATCCTGGGATGTGAATCAGATGCAAGAGTTGCTGTGCCGGGCTTGACAGGTGCTCCGGTTCCGGGCTCTTCTTGGCTCTCCTGGTCCTGTCTTGATCGGGCCAAGCCACTTCGGGGTTTCAAAACATGTTTTAAAAGGGTTTTCAAAAGCTATATTATATGTTTTTGAAAGATAAAGTTTAAAACATATATACAGGGTTTGTTTGGAAGGCTCCTGGGTTTCCAAACTCAAAAATGGCCCTTTGGGGCTGCTTGTATAAAACCAGATTTGTTTAAGAAATTCGTGGGATTTCGGGGTGTTTACAAGGACTCACCCTTTTCTTCCTTAATTACCTCGTTGATTTTGATTTTGGTTTTCTTTTCACAATCTTTGTGCGCCCGAAAAGAGCTGCTATGGGATTTATGGGTTTTAAGCTCCTTGCTTAAAACATCCATTTTTTCGAAAGTTGCCCATATATTAGCTAGCATTTCTCGTTCTTTGGCTGTCTTGAAAACCTCTTTTGATTTACTCAACGAGGATTTTGGAATAGTGGGAGTGGAGGACTCACCCCTTTCTAGGTTTTTGCCTTTTGCCTCACATCCTTCATTGAGTTTGAGATCGGTTTTCTTTTCATGATCTTTGTGCGCCCGAGAAGAGCTGCTATGGGATTTATGGGTTTTAAGCTCCTTGCTTAAAACATCCATTTTTTCTTTGAAAATCGCCTATATATCAGCTATTGCTTCTCGTTTTTTGGCTGTTTTAGAAACCTCTTTTGATTTACTCGACGAGGATTTTGATTTTCGTTCCATTTTCTACAACTTTTCTAAGTATGCACGATTTTTGAAAAACACCTTTTTTTTTTGAAAATTTTGAGTGTAACTTGTTTGTTTGAAATCAATTTAAGTCCCGAGTCCCACCGGGCGTGCCAAATCTGTAGACACGGAAAATCTTCGACTCCGGGTTTCTTAGGCCTGGAGCGAATCCTTTCGCAATCTACGTTCGCTTTTAGGGCGTGCCAGCTAGCTTACTCAAACTAGCGAAGTAGTTTTGAAATATCTGACTTTTGAAAGGCGATTGTAGGCAAGCGGGATCTTTTCATCGTAGACCTTCTTGTACCGACACGCAAGGGTCAGTCTGTACGCTTAGAGACTTCGTTTGAATAAGTTTCACAAAAAAAATTGATTTTTGAATGATCAGGTGTTTGAAAACTTTGGAAATCATGCACTTGGCGAGTTTTTGCTTTTATTGGGCTTGGGCGACCCTAAGTCTTTCAATTTTATCCACTTAGGCGTGTTTGCACATTTTGTTCGGGTTTGTTTGATGCAAGTATGCACTCTAGCTCGAGTATGGCGAGTATGCAATGCAACTCACACAACTTGAATGTAAAACCCGAAATTTAAAGACTTAGCAGAAGGGAAAACCCAAATTGAATGCAACTCACATGACTTGAATGTAAATTGCAAAAATTTAAATATATCTATATCTTAAGAGCGGAAAGGCTCAATGTGTGCATGGGTGTTGTGTATAAATTGAAATGCAACACACGTAACTGAACCGTAAAACGCAGCAGAAGGGAGATATAGATATATATAAGAGCGGAAAGGCTCAATTGTGGCGTGTGTGTGTAATGTATGAATTGAAAGACAACACACACGACTGAATTTAAAACCCGAAATTGAAATGCGTACACAGCTGAACCGGGAAAACTCACGCAGCAGAAAATATATAGATATGGCTATATCTTAGTGGCTTCTGAGGCCAAAATGTGCGTGAGGTGTTTGAGCAATCGCTCGGGTGTTTCTTGGGTGCGAGTGTGTAATTGAAAGACAAACCCACACGACTTAATATAACAACCCAGCTGAATTGAAATACGTATGTATATGATAAGAGCGAAAAGGCTCAATTGTGTACGTGGTGCTTGTGTACGAGATAAGAGCGGAAAGGCTCGAGTGTACGTGTGTGTCTCGTGTGTCCAGCACCATTATTACATTCCGGGGGGAGACGATGCTCCATTATTACAACCCCATATGACGAATTGGATGGAATGGAAAAGGATTTGATATATATGGAAATCAACTTACGCTTTCCAGCCTTTTGAGTTAGGATCGTACAAGGGGCGAGTCCAACATCATCTCATGGAGTCCGGGGCACGTGGGAGCGAAGCCGGAGAGCTTGAGAGCTTGGAGAGACTTGGAGTTCCGGGAGCTGCAAGCTACAACGGGTTTGGGGCTACTTGGGGCCAGTTTGGGCAAGGTAAGACTCGAGCCACCTTGGCTCGAGTGATTGGGTTTTTATATGGGATTTGGCCAACACTTGGCCTTGGTTTAGGTATAGTTTAGGCTTGGTATTAGGCCAGCATTTGGCCTTGGTTTAGGTATAGGATAGAGTTGGCTGGTCCTAGCTTAGGTGTTGGCTAAAGTTTTGAGATTTCGGCCAAGGTTCATGACCTTTGTTTGGTCTTGTGAGACTCAAGCCAAGGTGGCTCGAGTGGCATGGTTTTAGTATGGAATACGGCTAGCACTTGGCCTTAGTTTAGGTCTTGTGAAACTCGAGCCAAGGTGGCTCGAGTAGGAGTGACTTGCTCTAGGGTTTGGCCAAGGTGGTTGTGGGGTTGTCTTGGGTCGACTTAGATAAGTATGGGGGTTGATCCTAGGCAAACCACGACTAGGTTGAGGGTTGGCTAACTAAGATGGGCCAAGGTGAGCTTAGGTAAGGGATCACGGCCAGTATGGCCAAGTTGTTTCAAGGTGAGTGGCCTTGGTGAAAGGAAGGACGCCCGACCAACTTTGGCCGGGCTGTTTTGGGTGTGTGGGAAAGGGAAATCAGCCAAAGGTTGGGCTGGTTTTTAGGTAGAAAATGAGACACGGCCTGCTGGTGTAGGCCGTGGGTTTTTAGGGAAGGAGCTCGAGTCACCTTAGCTCGAGTTAAGGTCGTTTTGAATGGGAAGTTTGGCCAAAGCTGGCTGAACTTGGTTGGGTTCAAGGTAGAGTTCGGCCAGGTGGTTGCCGAACTTGGCTTGTGTCTTAGGGTAGCTTAGTTAGGTGGTGGTTTTGGGTGGAAGACTTGGTGAAAAACGGCTAGCACTTGTCTAGTTTGGTGGTGGTTTTAGGGGACGTTTGGGTAGGATGGGTGGTCTAGAGTGGTTAGGGAAGAAGGTGTCTAGTTTAGGTCTTAGGGGCTTACCTAGTTGCAGCACCGCTCCAAGCCGCTAAGCTCCACCATGCAACGCTCCCAGCCAGCTTATAGGGGACGTTCCTTGGTTGGTGCAGCCCTTGGCTCCACGAGCCAACCCAAACTCTCAACAAAAAACGAATTTGACCTATGGGCCTCTTTCTCTCTCATCCCCCCCCCCTTTATTCACGTGAGGTGCTTCCCTGGAGCCTCACTCGTGAATTTTTTTTTCAAGCCCAGCACCTCTATTTATAGAGGTTTTAAATGGGTCTTGGATATTGGGTCTTGGATTTGGGTCTGGCTATTCGGATCCAATCCAAACTCTACGTGGATCTGGATCGCAAATCTTTGATATTTTGAGATCCAGATCCAGTCCAAATATTTATTTGGGTTTGGATCTCGGATCTTAGATCTCGGATATTTTGAGATCTAGATCCAATCCAAACACAATTTGGATTTGGGTCTGGATATTTTTGGGTCCAAACCCAATCGAGACTTTTCTTCTACTCCTTGGTTTTCTGGTCCTTTCTGGTGCTTGTCACCATCGGTTTCGAGCGGGCTTCGATTCATCGGACGCTCAACTCTGGCCTGGGTGTTCTCCAAGTCTTTCTTCCAACCGGTGTTCTGCTTTTCAAGACTTTTTCGACATTCGTTTCGGTCCGTCGTTTTGGTTTTTGGCCGGTTCTTGTTGATATCGAACTCAGATTGCCGCACGAATTCCGTTCTTCATTTTGACGGGATGTGTCTTGGACTTTTGTCGACTTCCTTAGGTACTGGGCTTCTTTCTGCATTTTGGAGCTGCTTTGTGCTTTTTTTGTTTACCCAAATTACATTTTTACCCTTCTGTCAGGCTTTTCTCCAAACAGGCTCTTTTTTCTTCCATTTTTGAACAGGGGGTGGCTTTTGAGACTCCATGCTTGATTTCACTTCTTGCCAGGGCTCTCCTTTTTCCTTTTGTACCTATTTTCACATTTTAAAACAGGTTGTTGTTTTGGCTCAAACGAGCTTTTTGTGTTTTTAAGAGTTTTTGATTTTTGGAAAATTCGGGGTGTTTACAGTCGGGTTGCGCAAGCGTGCCAGTTAGTTTATCAAAACTAACAAATTCTGATTTTCTGACTTCTAAGAACGATTGTGGACAAGTGAGATCTTTTCGACTTAGGCCTTCTTGAACCGGCGCTCAAGGGTCAGCCTAGACGCTTGAAATTTGTTTGAATCCTTTAATTCGAGAAAGGAAAAACAAGATTTTCCAAAGTTTCAGATTTGTGTTTAAGTTCTTGATTTTTGAAAATTTTCAGATTCTGAAAGTTGTAGAATATATTCAGTTCCAAAGACCTATTCTCTGAATTTTTAAAAATACTTCTGACTCTCCAAAAATTCTAAAAATTTTAAAGAATAAAAACACACGTGTGTAGAATCAGAATATATTTTTATTTTATAATTTCATTCTTTATTTTCTGAGAATTAAATATAGAATCAAAAACTGTTATAAAATTCAATACAGCTCTGTTTTTGTGAATCAGAAGCTCAGAAAAATAGCCATATCTCAGCACTCATAATCCAAATTGAAAGATTTGCTTTTCTATCTAAAAAGGTACGGATGTTATCTTTCCAAAGAATCAAATTTCATCAAATTTCATTCAGCGGTTGCAGAGATATGAGCAAAAGAATAGAGGTCGGTTACTGAACGTTCTGTTTCCGTAAAACGCAATCTAAATTTTATATAAACTTTTACGGATTTAATTGTCTAGGCAATCATTCATGAAAATTCCTCAAAATTTTATCTAATCAAGTATGCTATATTTAGATTATTCATGCAAAATTTCGAATCAATTGGCTTATCTGTTTGCCCCCAATAATTCTATGATCAGACGTGTATGCACAGACAGTTTCAGAAATCAGTTTTTGCAGAAAATTTTAGAAGGTTCCTAACATGCTCCTAAAACGAAATTCAACCTGTATCAGTCCTAATGATGCATGGAAATCATCTAAACATGGATCTTAAGTTCAATCATGAAGGAATCATGCATGTTTATATCGATTCAAAGGAAGAACATGGGCTTGAGGCCTTGATTTGCATACAAATTTCCAGAATCTGTAAATTTCAGATTCTCATGAAATAAAACGAACTTGTGCAAGGATTCCAACCTGTGTGAGTGAAGAGAGGATGTAGGAGCCTCGTCGGACGATCTCCGGACGTCGGAAACAGGCGGGACCTCCCCCTTCTCCTTCTTCTCCTCCTTTCTCTCTTCCTCTCTCTCTCTCTTTTTCTCAAATTCGGACTGAATGCTCTGGGATGCTGGTTGATCGTTCCCTGTTTCGATTGATCGTTGATCGCTGGTTCCTCCTTCCATCCTCCTTCATTCCATTCCACAATGTAGGAATCACCATCTTTATTGGTACCTATAGATGCAGAAAGTTCCCGCTTCTGGTTCTTAGGCCTGAAGCGAATCTTTTCGTGTGTCTAAGTTCTAATTAAGCAAAAGGGCATGCCAGCTAGCTTACTTAAGCTAGCGAACATAAATTTTTAAATCTGACTCCTAACATGGCGACTGTGAGCAAGCAAGCTCTTTTCGTCGTGTAAACTCACACACGTAGGAAGAGAGGATAATGGCATTGCCGATGCCCTCTCCTCCTTGGGTTCAGCCCTAAAGGTCGATCCCATTTCAGGGACCCGATCTTTAGAAATATGGCATGCGCCCAACCCATCCACACACGATATGGATATTTGCCAAAATAACCCATATTCTATTGAAAAACCTTGGTTTTACAACATCAAGCATTTTCTAGAAAATGGGGGATTCGCCGAGGATGCCACATCCAAAGATAAGGCATTCATCCGTAAAATTTCGACCCGATACACCATTCTGGGTGGGGTTCTATATAAGAAAAGTTTTACCGACATCCTACTTAGGTGTATCAATCCAGAGGAGGCTAGGATAGTGATGCATGAGTTCTACGATGGAGAATGTGGAGGTCATGTTAATGCCAACATGATGGCAATGAAAATACTTAGAGGGGGCTATTTTTGGTCCACCCTGAAAAGGATTGTCACGATCATGTTAGGAAGTGTCATCCATGTCAAGTGCATGGGCACGCCATTCATATCCCATCATCTGCATTACATTCCGTGGTCAGCCCCTGGCCATTCACCATGTGGGCGTTTGACATTGTAGGCCCAATATTTCCAAAAGCCTCGAATGGGCATCGATTCATCTTAGCAGCCACGGAGTATTTCTCCAAATGGGTGGAAGCCATTTCCCTAACCAACGTGCTAGGGCAACATGTGGTGGCTTTCATTAGGAGGAATATCCTGGCTCGATTTGGGGTTCCACGAGACCTTGTGTCTGATAATAGCACCCCATTCAAGAACGAGCGGATGGTTAAGTTGTGCAACACGTATGTCATAACTCACCACTTCTCTTCGCCCTACTACCCTCAAGGCAATGGCCAAGCCGAAGCCACAAACAAGACTCTCATTAGCATAATTGAGAAGACTTTAGAGAAGGGTAGGACGTGACACGAGAGGCTGGATGAAGCCTTATGGGCTTATAGGACTTTCATCCGGACTCCCACGAATGCCACACCATTCGAATTGGTCTATGGCACAAACGCCATTCTTCCCATTCATACTCAACTGCATTCATTCCATACATCAATAGCACTCGACCTCCCCCTAGAGACGCTTCAGCATGCTAGGATGGCCGAACTAGATTTGCTAGATGAGAGGCGACTCCTTGCTATGGATCATGCTCGTGCATACCGGCAAAGGATAGCCTGACATTATGGCAAACACATGAGACCTTGCCACTTTGAAGTGGGAGATCTGGTTTTGAAAATCATCCACTATCGTGGCCCACATCCCCTTGGAAAGTGGCGCCCCAAGTGGGATGGACCCTATGTTGTACGTGCAACCACCATGAACAACTCGTATTGGTTGATCGATGTAGAAGGTAGGAATTTAGCAGATCCTATCAATATTCAGTACTTAAAGAAGTATTATGTGTAGGATTTGGATTAAATTCCCCATTTTCAAAAATTTATAGGGATAGCTGCCCTGAGACCTGAAAATAAGGTGCAAAGGCAAAATCGTGGGACCCTGAGTGAGAAAATTCGCACTTGTGAAAGAGTGGAGTCTTCCAAAATCGGGGTTACATTTCAAAATCCTCTTCTTATAAAGAAAGGCCTAGTTCAACATAGCAAGATACTTGCAAGTAGTACGTGCTATTTCTAAATAGGCTGATCTGGAATGGATCGAGTGTGAGCTTGGGATAAGTCCTCCCCTCTTCTCTTCTCCTTCCAAAAGGAAAACGTGGCCAAAATAAAGGAAATTTCCCATTCAAAGTCTCTTTCCAAAAGAAAGAAACCAGAATCCAAAAGAAAAATCGATTCTCTTGTGAAAAAAAGGAGAGATTAAAGAAAAAATACTCCCAAAGGGAGACCCTCTATGAAAAAAAGGAAAAAGAGGCCAAAAAGCTCAAAAAGAGTAGTTTTCCGCCTTCTATGCCTTAAACCATGGGACGCTTCAGAAAGAACTGTGGTATCTCTTTCCCATCCCTGGCTTATCCCAAGCTAGAACATGGTTCATTTTGAGGAATCCTAAAGTAAAAATAGGATTTACTTACTTGAATTTCATTTTGTTTGAGAATTCGACGTTTCGAGTAAGACGTAGGAATTTGAAATATGCCTTGTTTTCTTATAAAACCTCCGCTAGATAAGCGAGTGTTAAGACTCAAGCAAGGGCAAACACGAAGAGCTCGAGATCCTTAGGATTGAGACTCAAGACAGTTGTCCTTTTTGTAAATAGATTTTGAAAAATCAAACATCGAACAACATAGGATTTGCTCACTTAGAGCAGCAGGCCTAGTAAGTCTCGAGAGTTCGACCACATCTGGTCTTTGGGAGGTCACCACTCTTGGCACCACACCCATATCATGCATCTACATTCCACGCATGGCACTTGCATAAACATGATCCCATTTTAGGACCAGAGTCTATTCTGCATATCCCTTTGGCGTGATATCTCCTCCTACCAGGGTTTTAAAAGTGAGATTTTGCTAAAGATTGGGATGATCCCATATTTTCGTGGATAGATCTAGGGAGACATTAAAAGGGGTGTTTGTCATCTTTGCCATTATCCAAATCGATTTGGACAATGCCAAAGAGGGGCATCTGTAAACACCCTGAAATCCCACGAACTTCTCAAATAAACCTGGTTTTATAAAAGCAGCCCCAAAGGGCTATTTTGAGTCTAGAAACCCAGGAGCCTTCCAGGCAACCCTATACATATGTTTTAAACTTTATATGTTTTAAATATGTGTAATATAGTTTTGAAAACTTTTAAAATATGTTTTGAAACCCCACGAAGCGGCTTGGCCTGATCAAAGCAGGACCAGAAGAGCTAAAGAGAGCCCAGAATCGGAGCACATGTCAAGCCCAGCACAGCAACTCTCGTGTTGAATCCACCCCCAGGATCTCGAACGTCCAAGACCCTGTTATAATCAGAAATCATATGAAATCATCTCCAGAAGGTGAAAACAAAAGCAGACGACCATGTTGGCGAAGACCCAACGCAGACGGAGTACTGATGTTGTAAGACCCCGCACAAACCGTTTGTTTCGAACACAGCCTGAAGGAGTCAGAATTCAGTTTGGTTTGGATCTGGACCATATATATCCAAATCCCAATCCAAACCTATGTGTGGATTTGGATTTGGATCCAGAGATCCAATCCAATATCCACATCCATGGCCCACATCTCCTTCTCATAAATGGAGGTGGGGCCCACTTGAAATTCACGTGGGATTATGGGCATGAGAGGGAATGGGGAGGATAAGATTTGAGGGTAATTGTAATTAAGCTTGACTTGTGTGTCAAGTTTGGGGTTAATCATGTGGGTTAGCCTAATTAGTGCGGGTTTAAGCTTGTATTAGCCAAAACCTAACCTAGGGCTGCACCAACATGATAAAATAAGGTCTATGGGTTATGCAAAGGGAGCTCCCTAACCCAATCCTAAGCCAAAACCCCTAATCCCGGCCTAATCCTAGCCTAATCACCTAACCCACCTCCCTAATCCTTCCCTAAACCTAGCCTAATTTCCTTAAACCTAACCTAATCCTAGCCTAATCACCTAACCCACCTCACTAAACCTCACCCCAAAACCAACCCACCTAGCTAAGCCCTAAACCCCTAAACCACCCCACCTAAACCTAGCACACCATATCCCTAAAACCACTAAAAGCAAAATATCTGGCCCCTCCTCAAAACCAGCCCACCTTATCACCACACCACTACCACCTAAACCACCTTACCACCCTCCAAAAACCAGCCCTAACCGCCCTTCAAAAGTCTATATAAACCCCCCCTTGTGGGCGGGTTTTTCATCTTCTCCCAGCCGATCCTCTCCCATCTTCTTCCAGCCCACCCTTGGGCCAGCCAAACCTTCCACCTTGCTCCCTTCTTCCACCTGCACCACCACGATCCCCGGCCAGCTCCGCCCCACGCCACCACTTCCATCCGGCCTGCTCCACTCCACGCTACCACCTTCATCACCCGGCCGAACTCCATCCACCTTCATCACCCGACTGCCCTTCTTCCACGCACCAACTCCCTTCACCCATCCGATTAGTATCTCAACCTAACTCCATCTTCTCTTCACTCCCCCTCCACTCTCAACCGCCCATACCACCACTCCACCTCGCCAACACCACCTTCTCGCCACCCTTCTCCATTTGGCCAGACATAACCCCTTTACCACCCGACTCTCTACCTTCCCCTAGTGATACCTGGCCACCCTACCTTACTCCCTAGGACCTGCCCCTTTCACTTTCAACCAACCTATACCTCCACCTTTTACAACACCCTAGTTAGCTCCCTCGCCATTCCCAACTCCCCCTAGCTACCCTAGTAGCCGGCTACCACTCAACCATCCCTAATCGGCCAATCATAGCCGACTGCACCCCACCCATTCGGCAATCCACACCCTTTCTCCTTAGACATTCCCTTTAGGATCCCCTTTAGCGCCACCTTCCCTAGCATCAACCCTATCCCTTAGTGACCCTCCTTAAACATCTTATCCCTAGACGTCACGGCAGCACCCCCCTAGCAGCCGGCAAGCACCAAGGCACCTCACCCGTGCTCCCTTGTCACCGGCCAATCACTTCTTTTCCGTGCCATTCCGAGGAGCTCCCTCTTGCAGCCCAAGGCAAAGCCAAGCCCACGTTCAAGCGAGTCACCTTCGGACCAGCTATAAGTAAGTGCCTAACTCGGTCCTTAGTTGTAGACTTGCTTAAATTAAATTAAATTTGATACGGGGTTGTAATAACGGAGCATTGTCTCCCCCCGCTTGTAATAACGTGGCTTGGCACACCCACACACACGTGCACTTGAGCCTACCTCGTTCTTAGTTGTGCACGATTTTGAACACACACGGGCCTAATCAGCCCTTAAGATATAATTTTATTTATATACTTTAAGTTGCGTAGGGTTTTGCTTGAGTTGGGTGTGTTGTCTTTAAATTCTCGCACTCACACACATTGAGCCTTCGCTCTTATTTGTAAGACCCAAGTAAGGGCCGTGTTATACTATCCTTGGGTTAAATTTCATGTCGTGTGTGTAGTATTTCAATTATACACTCACACACATTGAGCTTTCGCTCTTACTCCCAAGACCTTAGTTAAGGCCATACTGCAATTTATATTTGGGTTTAATTTCATGTTGTGTGCGTAGTACTTCAATTCTAGCACTCACACACATTGAGCTTTCGCTCTTACTCCCAAGACCTTAGTTAAGGCCATACTGCAATTTATATTTGGGTTTCATTTCATGTCATGTGTGTAGTACTTCGATTATCGCACGCACCCACATTGAGCCTTCGCTCTTATTTGCAAGACCCAAGTAAGAGCCCATATATACATTATATACGTATTTCCCTTCGGCAATTTCCCTTCGGCAATTTCCATTACAAGTCATTTCCCTTCGGCAATTTCCCTTCGGCATTGTCTTTTAAATTCGGGTTTTCCCTTTGGAGTTGCGTGAGTTTGCATTGCATATACGCCATACCACGAGTTAGGACGCATATTGCATCAAAGCAAACCCCATACTCCCACTCAAACTCGCCACATTTTAGTGGAGTGTTCATAACACACACCTAGGTGGCCCCAAAGAGGGATAAAAAGAAAGACTTAGGCACGTGCAAATCCACGTGAACTAAAATCTGAAAGTCATACCAAAAGACCCGAATCAAACACCTCAAACCACTTTCGTAGGTCCTTACACTCAAAAACTCGATTTTTAAAAGCGTACAGACTGACCCTTGCGCATCGGTACAAGAAGGTCTGCGACGACAAGAGCTTGCTTGCTCACAGTCGCCACGTTAGGAGTCAGGTTTCAAATATATCTTCGTTAGCTTAAGTAAGCTAGCTGGCATGCCCTGTTTGTTTAAATAGGACTTAGGCACATGAAAAGGTTCGCTTCAGGCCTAAGAACCGGGAGCGGGAATTTTCTGCGTCTACAGTTATTTGACACGCCCGGTGGGACGTGAGTCTTTTAAAAGTCGAGTCACTCTAGGAACTTGCAAAATTTTTTCAAAAAGGTGTTGTTTTAATTCTTTTCTTTACTTGTACTTAGGAATTTTGAAAAAGCTTGAAAGCATGTCAAAATCCAACCCAAGTGAAGTGTCGAGCCAAGGCTCATGCGCATCAAATTCTCACGCTAGGAGGATTTTGAAAAATAAGATCAAAACTAGACGAGATAGAGGACTTGAGAAGGGAATGCGATTCATGTTCATCGAATGGTGAACAAAGGGCCAAGAAAAAAACTGAAAAACCTCGCAAGCACAAAGAGGCCTCCGTAATGGAAGGCAACCAATACCACGAGTCCTTCACACAAAAGGACCGTAAAGCCCTACAGCAGCTGCTGAAAGGGCAAAATAAAGAGAAAAGGAGTTACGCCCTGTCTGATTTCCTTCCCATGGATTACGAAACAGACAGTGACGATGAAATACCAAACTTCCATCGGTATGATGGCTGGGAGACCCTAGGTCTCACTTGCAACTTTTCTCGCGTCGAGCCCATAAGAAGAAAAAGGACTCGATGAAATGGGTGTATAGGTTCCCATTATCCCTTAAAGGCATAGCTGCCAAATGGCTGGCTTCCTACGATTTAAGCCAGTTCGCTACTTTTGAAGAGTTATCGAACTGCTTCATGCAAAGATTTGCACACAACGTAGAAGTCACACCAACTTTAAACACTTTAAGGGGTACGAAGCAAGGCATGAACGAAGACGTACATGCCTTCATTATTCGATGGAGGTCCCTTTTGGGCCAAGTGCGAGAGCCCATATCTGAAGGATGCGCAGTCATGCTCATCCTGGATAATTTTAAAAGCGAGTTAAAGACTGTAGACGCGCGAAAATCCCCGCCTCTTCTGGCTTTCTCAGGGCCTGGAGTGGATCCTTTCGTGTGTCTAAGGCCTATTTATATAAACAGGTTATGCCAGCTAGCTTACCTAAGCTAGCGAAGATATATTTTAAGCTGACTTCTAACGTGGCGACTGTGAGCAAGTGAGCTCTTGTCGTCGCAGACCTTCTTGCACCGATGCGCATGGGTCAGTCTGTACGCTTTGAAAAATTGAGTTTTAGGGTATGAAAAGCCTACAAAGCGGTTCGAGGTGTTTAATTCGGGTCTTTTAGATACGATTGCAGCTTTTTAGATCACGTGGATTTGCACGTGCCTAAGTCTTTCTTTTTATCCCTTGATGGGCCACCTAGTTTGTGTGTTATGAACACTCCACTACATGGGGCGAATTTGAGCGGGAGTACGGGGCTTGCTTCGATGCAATATGCGTCCTACCTCGTGGTATGGCGTAGATGCAATGCAAACTCACGCTACTCCAAAGGGAAAACCCGAATGTAAAGACAATGCCGAAGGGAAATAACTGAAGGGAAATTACCGAAGGGAAATGACTTGTAATGTAAATGCCGAAGGGAGATATGTATATAGGGTATATACGTGCCCTTACTTGGGTCTTTTAAATAAGAGCGAAGGCTCAATGTGGGTGCGTGCTTGAATTGAAAGACTTACACACACGACATGAAATGAAACCCAAATATAACTTGCAGTATGGCCTTGATTAAGGTCTTGGGAGTAAGAGCGAAAGCTCAATGTGTGTGAGTGCTTGAATTGAAGTACTACGCACACAACATGAAATTAAACCCAAATAGTATAACACGGCCCTTACTTGGGTCCTTCAAATAAGAGCAAAGGCTCAATGTGTGTGAGTGCTTGAATTGAAAGACTTACACACACGACATGAAATGAAACCCAAATATAACTTGCAGTATGGCCTTGATTAAGGTCTTGGGAAAAAGAGCGAAAGCTAAATGTGTGTAAGTGCTTGAATTGAAGTACTACGCACACAACATGAAATTAAACCCAAATAGTATAACACGGCCCTTACTTGGGTCTTTCAAATAAGAGCGAAGGCTCAATGTGTGTGAGTGCTTGAATTGAAAGACTTACACACACGACATGAAATGAAAACCCAAATATAACTTGCACTATGGCCTTGATTAAGGTCTTGGGAATAAGAGCGAAAGCTCAATGTGTGTGAGTGCTTGAATTGAAGTACTACGCACACAACATGAAATTAAACCCAAATAGTATAGCTCGACCCTTACTTGGGTCTTTCAAATAAGAGCGAAGGCTCAATGTGTGTGAGTGCTTGAATTGAAAGACAACACACCCAACTTAAGCAAAACCCTATGAAAATTAAAGTACATATATATATTTATGTATTAGGGGATGATTAGGCCTGTGTGTGTTCAAAATCGTGCACAACTAAAAGAGTGCACGTGTGTGGGTGTGCCAAGCCACGTTATTACAAGCGGGGGGAGACTATGCTCCATTATTACAACCCCGTATCGAATTGAATCTTAAGCAAGTATACAACTAAGGACCGAGTTAGGCACTTACTAATAGCTGGTCCGAAGATGCCTTGCTTGAGCGTGGGCTTGCCCTTCGCCTTGGGCTGCAAGAGGGAGCTAGGCGGAGTTGAACGGCAAGGGGCTGCTGGCCGGGTGCCTTAGGTGCGCGGAAGAGATGCCTTGAAGGTGGTCGGCTACTTGGAAAGGGGTTGCCTTGGCGTGTGGGGCCAAGGTGAGTATGTAGGGTCACTAAGGAAGGGTTGTGAGGTTAGGGAGTATGACACTAAGGGGAGCCTAAGGGAGCATCTAAGGGAGCACCTAAGGGAAGGATGTGGCTGGCCAAATGGAGGTGACAGTCGGTTGGAGTGGCCGACTAGGGGAACTTGGTGGTGGCGGGCTGCTAGGGTGGCTATGGGTGGAGTATGGGAAGGAAGCTAGCTAGGGTATGGGGTAAGGTGGTAGTGGGGTGATATGGGCAGGTTTTAGGGAGTTGGGTGGAGTGACCGGGTGTAGCTAGGGTGTCTAGGTAGTGGCGAGTAATTAGGGTGGTTATGGCCTGGTCGAATGGGAGTGGGGGAGGCGATGAAGGGCTGGTGTTAGGGGAAGATGGTGGTGGTGCAGGTGGTTGAGAGTGGAGGGGGAGTGGAGAAGAGGTAAGGTAGGGTATGGGGTACTAACCGAGTAGTGGGAGGCGACGGTTGGTTGAGGAGCAGGCGGATGTGGTGGATTGGTTGGTTCGGTCGGATGAAGAAGATGGCGACGGGTGGCTGGGGAGTGATGGAGCAGGTGGAGCACGGTGGCGACTGGTGGTGGTGCAGGTGGAGGAGCTAGCTGGGAGTGGGGCAGGTGGCTGGGTTCAGTTGGGCTGGAAAGGGCGGAGAGAAGATAGGAAAACCCACCCCTTAGGGGGGGGGTTTATATAGTGTTGGGCTAGGTCGGTTGGGGCTGGTATTAGGGTAGTGGTTAGGTGGTTTAGGTAGGGTGGTGTGGTGATAAGATGGGCTGGTATTAGGGTAGGGCCAGATATTTTAAATACAAGGGGTTTTGGGTAGGTTGTGGGCTAGGTTTAGGTGGGGTGGTTTAGAGGTTTAGGGTTTAGCTAGGTGGGTTGGTTTTGGGGTGAGGTTTAGTGAGGTGGGTTAGGTGATTAGTTTAGGATTAGGTTAGGTTTAGGCAAATTAACCTAGGTTTAGGGAAGGATTAGGGAAGTGGGTTAGGTGATTAGGTTGGGATTAGGCCGGGATTAGGGAAGTGGGTTAGGTGATTAGGCTCAGATTAGGACCGGATTAGGGTAGAAGGCTAGGATTAGGTGTTTTTGGTTAGGTTTAGGTGAAGGAGCTCCCTTTGCATGACCCATGGACCCTAATCATATCATGTTGGTGCAGCCCTAGGTTAGGTTTTGGCTAATTACAAGCTTAAACCCACTTAATTAGGCTAACCCACATGATTAACCCCAAACTTGACACACAAGTCAAGCTTAATTACAACACACACTTGATCTTATCCTCCCCCACTCTCTCTCATGCCCATAATCCCACGTGAAATTCAAGTGGGCCCCACCTCCATTTATGAGAAGGTGATGTGGGCCATGGATATGGATATTGGATTGGATTTTTGAATCCAAATCCAAATCTAAGTCCATACATGGGTTTGGATTGGGATCTGGATATATATGGTCCAGATCCGATCCAAACTGAATTATGACTCCTTCGGGCCGTGTTCGAAACGAACGGTTTGTGCGGGGTCTGACAGCATCAGTACTCCGTCTGCGTTGGGTCTTCGCCAACATGATCGTCCGCCTCTGTTTTCGCCTTCTGGAGATGATTTCAAAGGATGTTTTGATGATAACAGGGTCTTGGACGTTCGAGATCCTGGGGTGTGGATTTGATACGAGAGTTGCTGTGCCGGGCTCAACATGTGTGTAGACGCGGCGAAAATCCCCTCCTCTCTTCACCTTTTCAGGGCTTGGAGCGGATCCTCTCGTGCGTCTAAGGCCTATTTATATAAACAGGGCGTGCCAGCTAGCTTACCTAAGCTAGCGAAGATATTGAACTGACTTCTAATCGTGGCGACTGAGAGCAAGTGAGCTCTTGTCGTCGCAGACCTTCTTGCACCGATGCGCATGGGTCAGTCTGTACGCTTTGCAAAAAATCAAGTTTTTGGGTGTAGAAAGCCTACGAAGCGTTTCGAGGTGTCTAATTCGGGTCTTTTAGATACGATTGCAGATTTTAGATCACGTGGATTTGCACGTGCCTAAGTCTTTCTTTTTATCCCTTTATGGGCCACCTAGTTTGTGTGTTATGAACACTCCACTATATGGGCGATTTTGAGCGGGAGTACGGGGCTTGCTTTGATGCAATATGCGTCCTACCTCGTGGTATGGCATAGATGCAATGCAAACTCACGCTACTCCAAAGGGAAAACCCGAATGTAAAGACAATGCCGAAGGGAAATGACTTGTAATGTAAAATGCCGAAGGGAGATATGTATATATGGTATGTATATGGGCCCTTACTCGGGTCTTGCAAATAAGAGCGAAGGCTCAATGTGGGTGCGTGCTTGAATTGAAAGACTTACACACACGACATGAAATGAAACCCAAATATAAATTGCAGTATGGCCTTAACTAAGGTCTTGGGAGTAAGAGCGAAAGCTCAATGTGTGTGAGTGCTTGAATTGAAGTACTACTCACACAACATGAAATTAAACCCAAATAGTATAACACGGCCCTTACGTGGGTCTTTTAAATAAGAGCGAAGGCTCAATGTGTGTGAGTGCTTGAATTGAAAGACTTACACACACGACATGAAATGAAAACCCAAATAGTATAGGACGGCCCTTACTTGGGTCTTTCAAATAAGAGCGAAGGCTCAATGTGTGTGAGTGCTTGAATTGAAAGACTTACACACACGACATGAAATGAAAACCCAAATAGTATAGGTCGGCCCTTACTTGGGTCTTTCAAATAAGAGCGAAGGCTCAATGTGTGTGAGTGCTTGAACTGAAAGACTTACACACACGACTTAAGCAAAACCCTACAAAAATTAAAGTATATGTATATACTTATGTATTAGGGGCTGATTAGGCCCGTGTGTGTTCAAAATCTTGCACAACTAAGAGAGTGCACGTGTGTGGGTGTGCCAAGCCACGTTATTACAAGCGGGGGGAGACTATGCTCCGTTATTACAACCCCGTATCGAATTGAATCTCAAGCAAGTATACAACTAAAGACCGAGTTAGGCACTTACTAATAGCTGGTCCGAAGATGCCTTGCTTGAGCGTGGGCTTGGCCTTCGCCTTGGGCTGCGAAAGGGAGCTCCGCGAGGTTGAACGGCAAGGGGTGCTGGCCAAGTGTCCTTGGTGGGCGGAAGAGGCTCCTTGAAGGTGGCCGGCTGCTAGGGAAGGGCTCCTTTTGGCGTGTTGGGCTAAAGGGCCTAAGTAGGGTTACTAAGGATAAGGTTTAGTTTTAAGGTAAGTTATGCAAAGGGTGAACCTATGGGAAGGTTTAACTGATCACCTAAGGTTGGCGGGTTGCTAGGGTGGCCGAATGAAATGACAGTCGGTTGGAGTGGCCGACTAGGAGGACTTGGTGGTGGCGGGTAGTTAGGGTGGCTAGGAACGGCGTAAGGTAGGGGAACTATCTAGGAGATGGGGCCAGGTGGTAGTGGGTGTAGTAGGTGTATTGGGGTGATATGGGCAGGTTTTAGGGAGTCGGATAGGGTGGCCGAATGGAACTAAGGTGTCTAGGTGGTGGCGGGTAGTTATGGGTGGCTACGGGCCTGGCCGAGTGGGACTGGTGGCAGCAAGTGGAATGGCTAGTGTTAGGGTGCTATGGGAGTGGATTAGGTGGTTGAGAGTGGAGAGGGAGTGAAGAAGGAGTAAGGTAGAATGTAGGGTACTTACCGAGTGAAGAGGTGGTGGTGGTTGGAAGGGAATCAGCTGGGTGATTGGGAGGCTCGGGATGAAGTTCAGCCGGGTGATGGTGGCGGTGGTAGTGCTCAGCTGGAAGGTAGTGGTGCAGGTGGTGTTCGGCTAGCTGTGGGACAGGTGGAGCAGGAGGGGAGTCTGCTGAGCTGGGAAGTGGAGGACCCGGCTGGTGGAAGGTGGGGCTGCTAGATGGGAAAACCCGCCCCAAACGGGGGGGTTTATATAGGGCTGGGCTAGGTCGGTTAGGGCTGGTTTTGGGGTAGTGGTTAGGTGGTTTAGGTAGGGTGGTGTGGTGATAAGGTGGGCTGGAAAGGGTAGGGCCAGATATTTTAAATACAAGTGGTTTGGGTAGGTTGTGGGCTAGGGGTGGTTTAGAGGTTTAGGGTTTAGCTAAGTGGGTTGGTTCTAGGGTGAGGTTTAGTGAGGTAGGTTAGGTGATTAGGCTAGGATTAGGCTAGGTTTAGGGAAATTAACCTAGGTTTAGGGAAGGATTAGGGAAGTGGGTTAGGTGATTAGGTTGGGATTAGGGAAGTGGGTTAGGTGATTAGGCTCAGATTAGGGCCGGATTAGGGTGGAAGGCTAGGATTAGGTGTTTTTGGTTAGGTTTAGGTGAAGGAGCTCCCTTTGCATGGCCCATAGACCTTAACCATATCATGTTGGTGCAACCCTAGGTTAGGTTTTGGCTAATTACAAGCTTAAACCCACTTTATCAGGCTAACCCACATGATTAACCCCAAACTTGACACACAAGTCAAGCTTAATTACAACACACACTTGATCTTATCCACCCCCACTCTCTCTCATGCCCATAATCCCACGTGAAATTCAAGTGGGCCCCACCTCCATTTATGAGAAGGTGATGTGGGCCATGGATATGGATATTGGATTGGATTTTTGAATCCAAATCCAAATCCAAGTCCATACATGGGTTTGGATTGGGATTTGGATATATATGGTCTAGATCTGATCCAAACTGAACTCTAACTCCTTCGAGCTGTGTTCGAAACGAACGGTTTGTGCGGGGCCTGACAGCATCAGTGCTCCGTATGCGTTGGGTCTTCGCCAACATGATCGTCCGCCTCTATTTTCGCCATCCGGAGATGACTTCAAACAATGTTTCGATGATAACAGGGTCTTGGACGTTCGAGATCCTGGGGGTGTGGATTTGATACGAGAGTTGCTGTGTCGGGCTCGACATGTGCTCCAGTTACGGGCTCTCCTTAGCTTTACTGGTCCTGTCTGGATTAGGCCGAAGCTACTTTGGGGTTTCAAAAACATGTTTAAAAGGGTTTTTTAAAAGCCATATCATGTATTTTTGAAATATAAAAGTTTAAAACATATATACAGGGTTGTCTGGAAGGCTCCTGGGTTTCTAGACTCAAAATAGCCCTTTGGGGCTGCTTTTACAAAACCAGATGGATTTGAGAAATTCGTGGGATTTCGGGGTGTTTACAGATGCCCCTCTTTGGCCTTGTCCAAATCGATTTGGATAAGGGCAAAGATGACAAACACCCCTTTCAATGTCTCCCTAGATCTATCCACAAAGAATATGGGATCATCCTCATTTTTAGCAAAAATCTCAATTTACAAACTCTGGTAGGAGGAGATATCACGCCAAAGGGATTTCCATGGAATCTGGTCCTAAAGGGGATCATGTTTATGCAAATGTTCATGCGTGGAATGCAGATGCATGACATGGATGTGGTGCCAAGAGTGGCGACCTCCCAGAGACCAGATGTGGTCGAACTCTAGAGACTTACAAGGCCTGTTGCTCCAAGTGAGCAAAATCCTATGCTGTTCGATGTTCGATTTTCAAAACTTATTTACAAAACTATTTACAAAAGGGACAACTGTCTTGAGTCTCGATCCTAAGGATCTCGAGCTCTCCGTGCTTGCCCTTGTTTGAGTCTTAACACTCGCTTATCTAGCGGAGGTTTTATAAGAAAACCAGCTATATTTCAAATTCCTACCCCTTACTCGAAACGTCGAATTCTCAAACAAGATGAAATTCAAGTAAGTAAATCCTATTTTTACTTTAGGATTCCTCGAAATGAACCATGCTTTAGCTTGGGATAAGCCAGGGATGGGAAAGAGATACCACTGTCCCTTCTGAAGCGTCCCGTGGTTTGAGGCACAAAAGGCGAAAAACTACTCTTTTTGAGCTTTTTGGCCTCTTTTTCCTTTTTATCATCGAGGGTCTCCCTTTGGGAGTATTTTTTCTTTAATCCCTCTTTTTCACAAGAGAATCGATTTTTCTTTTGAATTCTGGTTTCTTTCTTTTGGAAAGAGACTTTGAAGGAGAAATTCCCTTTGTTTGGGCTTTTGTTTTCCTTTTGGAAGGAGAAGAGAAGAGGGGAGGACTTATCCCAAGCCTACTCTCGATCCATTCCAGATCAGCCTATTTAGAAATAGCACGTACTACTTGCAAGTATCTTGCTATGTTGAACTAGGCCTTTCTTTGTAAGAAGAAGGATTTTGAAATGTAACCACGATTTTGAAGACTCCGCTCTTTCACAAGTGTGAATTCTCTTCACTTAGGGTCACACGAGTTTGCCTTTGCCCCTTATTCGAAAACTGGAATTTAATCCAAATCCTACACATGATACTTCTTTAAGTATTGAATATTGATAGGATCTGCTAAATTCCTACCTTCTACATCAATCAGCCAATATGAGTTGTTCGTAGTGGTTGCTCGTACAACATAGGGTCCATCCCAGTTGGGGCGCCACTTTCCCAGGGGGTGTGGGCCACGATGATGGATGGTTTTTAAGACCAGATCTCCCACTTCAAAGTGGCGAGGTCTCATGTGTTTGCTATGATGTCGAGCTATCTTTTGTCGGTATGCACGAGCATGATCCATGGCAAGGAGTCGCCTCTCATCTAGCAAATCTAGTTCGGCCATCCTAGCATGCTGAAGCGTCTCTAGGGGGAGGTCGAGTGCTATGGATGTATGGAATGAATGCAGTTGAGTATGGATGGGCAGAATGGCGTTTGTGCCATAGACCAATTCGAATGGTGTGGCATTCGTGGGAGTCCGGATGGAAGTCCTATAAGCCCATAAGGCTTCATCCAGCTTCTCGTGCCATGTCCTACTCTTTTCTAAGGTTTTCTCAATTATGCTGATGAGAGTCTTGTTTGTGGCTTCGGCTTGGCCGTTGCCTTGAGGGTAGTAGGGTGAGGAGAAGTGGTGAGTTATGCCATACGTGTGGCACAACTTAACCATCTGCTCGTTTTTGAATGGGGTACCATTATCAGACACAAGGTCTCGTGGAACCCCAAATCGAGCCAAGATATTCCTCCGGATGAAAGCCACCACATGTTGCCCCATTACGTTGGTTAGGGAGATGGCTTCCACCCACTTGGAGAAATACTCCGTGGCTGGTAAAATAAATCGATGCCCATTCGAGGCCTTTGGAAATATTGGGCCTACGATGTCAAACGCCCACATGGTAAATGGTCAGGGGCTGACCACGGAATGCAATGTAGATGCAGGGATATGAATGGCGTGCCTATGTACTTGACATGGATGACACCTCCTAACATGATCGTGGCAATCCTTTTTCAGGGTGGACCAAAAATAGCCCCCTCTAAGTATTTTCATTGCCATCATGTTGGCATTTACATGACCTCCACATTCTCCATCGTGGAACTCGTGCATCACTATCCTAGCCTCCTCTAGGTGCATACACCTAAGCAAGATGCCGGTAAAACTTTTTTTGTATAAAACCCACCCCAGAATGGTGTATCGGGTCGAAATCTTACGAATGAATGCCTTATCTTTGGATGTGGCATCCTCGACGAATCCCCCATTTTCTAAAAATTGTTTTATGTCATAAAACCAGGGTTTTTCAATAGACTCTGGGTTGTTTTGGCAAATATCCAAGTCGTGTGTGGATGGGTGGGGCGCATGCCATATTTCCAAAGATTTGGTCCCTGAAATGGGATCGACCTTCAGGGCTGAACCCAAGGAGGAGAGGGCATCGGTGATGCCATTGTCCTCTCTCCCTACGTGTGTGAGTTTACATGATTGGAAGGACTGGACCAATCGAGTGGCCAACTCGTGATATGGAAGTAGTTTCTCATTACGTACTTGCCAAATTTTTAAAACCTGGTTTATGACAAGGAGCGAATCTCCAAAGACCTTGATGCATGATGCCCCTAGAGTTTTCGAAATTCTTAAGCCTTTTATGAGTGCTTCATACTCAGCTACGTTGTTGGAACATTCAAAATCTAAGCGGACTGCTATGGGAATCTCGCCCTTTTCAGGGGAGATTAGGATGACCCCAGCACCAGCCCCTCGTTGGTTTCGTGCCCCATCGAAGTGCATCTTCCACACTTGGTTTTCGAAAGCATTTGTCAAAATGTGGTTTTGAAAATGGTTTTGTAATATGCCTTCATCAGGCATTTCAACAAGCGTGGGATATGCGTCCTCCAAGGGGAACTCGGCCACGTAATCTGCTAGGGCTTGCCCCTTAATGGAGATCTGGTGATGGTATTTCATATCATACTCCATTAGAAGGAGTTGCCATTTGCCCATTCTACCCGTGAGAATGGGTTTTTTGAACAAGTGCTTGATTGGATCAAACTTGGACACTATCCAGATCTCATGATCTAGGAAATAATGTCTGAATTTCTGGCAGGCCCAGACTATGGCCAAGCACGTCTTCTCCATGGCTTGATAATTTCATTCATAAGCCAATAGAGTTTTCGAAATATAGTAGATGGCATACTCCTTATGGGTGTCATCCTCGTATTGAGCCAACAGGGCATTCGCATGCACGGAGATGTATAGTAAAAGAGGTTTTCCTTGCTTTGGAGGGTTCAAAACGGGGGGATTAACCAAGTATGCCTTCAGTCTTTCGAAGGACTTCTGGCATTCGTCATCCCATAAGAATTTCGTGCCCTTCCTCAATAGTTTGTTGATGGGTTCGCATCTAGTGGCCAGATTCGATATGAATCGGCGAACGGATTGTAAACGACCCTGGAGGCTACGGATTTGGGTGAGATTGGAGGGTGGAGCCATGTCTATGATGGCTCGACACTTAGAGGGGTCGTCTTCTATTCCCCTTTGGCTCACCATAAAGCCTAGAAGCTTCCCTGATTCTACCCCGAACACACATTTTTGAGGGTTTAGCTTTACTTTGTAAAGCCTAAGCCTTTCGAAAATCTTTTGTAAACATTCGATATGGGTGCATCGGGTTTTGGATTTCGCCAAGAGATCATCTACATACACTTCTATGAGCTCATGAATCTGATCATGGAAGATTGTGGTCATGGCTCGTTGGTATGTTGCGGCGGCATTTTTCAAACCAAAGGGCATGACTGTATAGCAGTATGTGCCCCATGGGGTTGTGAAGGCGGTCTTACCCTGATCTCGTGGACTTAGTTTGATTTGATTATAGCCTGAATAGCCATCCATAAACGAAAACATTTCATGATTTGCAGTACTATCGACTATCAAATCTATGTTTGGTAAAGGATAATTATCCTTTGGAGTGGCTTTATTCAGGTTTCTGAAATCGATGCATATTCGAATTTTCCTATTGGTTTTTCGAACTACAACGATGTTTGACAACCAATCAGAATACGCTATAAATCCGGCTTTTAGCAGATCTTCTAAACCCTCTTTGACTTGCGTGTGTACATTCGGGTGTATTTTCCTAAGCTTCTGCTTTATGGGTTTGACACCTACATCCAAGGGAAGACGATGTTCGACAATGCTGGGATGTATGTCCGGCATGTCTTCATACGTCCATGCAAATACATCTAAATAGGTTCGTAGAAATGCAATGAATGCTACCCTTTCAGTTTCATGCAAGCATGCGACTATTTTGATGGATTTGGGATTGGAATCATCCCCTAGGTTCACCTCTATGAAATCTCCTCCTACTGATTGGGAAGGTCTTTAAAAATCGAGAATTTTATGAAATTCTGGGAGCTCAGAAGCGGGATCTTCCTCCAGGGGATCCACTTCTGGGCTTTGATCATTCTCGTGGGCCATAGACCCGAGGGAATTTGATGCTTGGTTTTCAAAATGACCTGGTTTTGTACTTGGATTTTCAAGTGATTTCGAAATTTTTGGTCTGGCTATGCAGACGACGTTTCTTTCGAAATCCTTTTCTTTTGCCAAAGTCCTACCAGGAGCAGCTATATACAAAATCTTTTTGGTATTTTCCAAATTTTTGATTTTTTTGAGTTTTTGTAAAACAAGAACCTTGGGAACTATACAAAGCACTCTATTTCGAGTTTCTGTTTTTCCATTGTTTTTGGTTTTTCTTTTTTTTCAATTTTTTTTATTTTAAGCTTTTCAAATGTTTTTGTATTTTTAGAAAAGGGATCTTCCGTCATACCTACAAAGGGAAAACACTATGGGTTAGACTCGGAATAGGAGATCTAAATCGTAGGTTTCTTCTAAAGCAGGTTCCGGGGCACCCTTGACCCAGGTGGTCACAGGGGGTGGCTCCGGCGGTATTCGGGGAGTATAGCTAATCCCATATCGGTCTGGATTGGCCCGAGGAAGGATGGGCTCTAGGAGACCCTGGTTTTGTGCCCCTAGACTCTTGTAGGGCGTGTAGCCCATGTTCAACATGTTCCACGACTTTTTATTTTTCGAAAAAGTTTGACACAAGTCGTGGTCCTGGAACATGCTATCGTCCATATTGTGCTCATATGGCCTCTTGTCCAGGGCCTTTGGAAATGGGGAACGCTTGGGTCGTCCTAGAAGGGTTAGAATCGGGAGGGGGCCTGCTTTGGGCGGCTCCTTCACATATACAACCTTCCTAGGGTTGTTCAACATGAGCCGAGGTGGCTCGACCATAATTTGCCCCAGGTTAGCCTCATGGGCCTGGGAGCTCGATAAACAAGGGGAATTTATGATCCCCTGAAGCTATGGGTGACTCTCACCTAGGATCACTACGACCTGGTCCCTAAAAGGGATCTTGACACATCTGTGGAAGGTGGATGGCACAGCGCACAAGCTGTGTATCCAGGGCCTTCCCAGCAACAGGTTATAATGGGGGTGGATGTCCAAGACATGGAACACCCCCGTGTGTTCGATCCCTCTCGTTTCCATTGGGAGTTCGATGGATCCTAAAGGTCTAGACGCATTCCCATCGTATCCAGTGATAACGATGGGCTTGGGTTTACTAAAGTCAAGGTGACTCCGATTTTATACGCCACATGAAGTGGAAGGATGTTGAGCCCTCCTCCACCATCGACTAGGCACATGTCCAGAGAATGGTTGTTTAGAACCACCTCGATATGCAGGGCCTGGTTATAGGTTTCGTAGGGTCTATCTACATCATCTTCTGAGAAAGTGATGGGCGATTTTGCTCCTAATAAAGGCACTTGGGCAGACAAGGATTCCGAACTTATGTTCGAATCAACCTTGGCCCTTTCTAGAATTTTCTCTAATACAAGTCTATGCCTAGGCGAGGTTTGTATAAGCTCTAAGATAGACATGTGAATAGGAATCTTTGAAAGGTGGTTTTCGAAGTCATAAGGATTTAGGATGACTTTGTCCTTATCTGCTTTTGGCAGAACACTAGGGATACATGCTTTTGAGGGGCCAGGCACACTGACCACCTTTTGAGCACCTTGAAGGTGCGGGGTTGATAGATCCTCCCGGATCTAGTGACTTCCCCCACGACCAGCCTAGGGTTTGCGCTAAACTTGGCTCTAAGGATGAGCTGAGGAGAACCTTGGATTTTCAAAACTGGTTTCTCGGGGATTCCACTTTTGGTGGTCCCCGAATGACGACTTGGGCGGGCTTCTTGTACAGTACAAGAATAGGCGCACAAGTGGGTCGACCAAACTCTGGTTTTTGCGCTAGTTCCTTAGAAATGGTGAGGGTACATACCTCCTTTCCTTTCCCACTGCCACTGGCGTGTTTGGGAAAGGGTTCTTTGAAGATAGCTTGAGGTGGCTCAGGTTCCATAGTGACCTAGAGCCGACCTTCTGCTATCAAGTTCTCAATTTTATTCAAAAGGGAGAAGCAGCGTTTGGTATCATGGCCTTTGAGCCGATGATACTTACAAAATCGGTTTAAATACGCCCCTTTAGAAGTGACTCCTTCGGGGATTTCAGGGAGTTCTATCTTGCCCTGGGCAAGGAGGAGGTCTAGGACCTCCGACACAGGTTGCCCCAGCGGAGTATACTCCCGTTTTTCAACCGGTTTTTGAAAATTTTGCTCCCTCTTATTTTCCAACTTTTCAAAATTTTTGGACGTGCCTGCCACGCCTGGATCCACCCGGACATTGGTGATTTTATGGGGCTTTGCCCCTTTGTCCATCGTGGGTAGCCCGTATGTGATGGGCTTTTCCAAGCGGGTTTTGGAAACGGCACTTCCTTTCCACAAGTGATCGTATGTCCCTTTTCGCAAGTTGGTTTTGAAAAGGGAGGCCTTTTTTATCAACTTATGGAAAGTTGAGATCTCATGGATTGAGAGAAGGGTTTTTAACTCACTTTTAAAGTTATCCAGGATGAGCATGACTGTGCATCCTTCGGATATGGGCTCTCGCACTTGGCCCAGAAGCGACCTCCATCTTATAATAAAGGCATGTACGTCTTCGTTCATGCCTTGCTTTGTATCCCTTAAGGTATTCAGAGTCGGCGTGACTTCTACGTTGTGTGCAAATCTTTGCATGAAGCAGTTTGCTAACTCTTCAAAAGTAGCGAACTGGCTTAAGTCGTAGGAAGCCAGCCATTTGGCAGCTGTGCCTTTAAGGGATAAAGGGAACCAATACACCCATTTCATCGAGTCCGTTTTCTTCTTATGGGCTCGACGCGAGAAAAGTTACAAGTGAGACCTAGGGTCTCCCATGCCATCATACCGATGGAAGTTCGGTATTTCATCGTCATTATTTGTTTCGTAATCCATAGGAAGGAAATCAGACAGGGCGTAGTTTCTTTTCTCTTTATTCTACCCTTTCAGCAACTACTGTAGGGCTTTACGATCCTTTTGTGTGAAGGACTCGCTGTATTGGTTGCCTTCCATTACGGAGGCCTCTTTGTGCTTGCCAGGTTTTTCAGATTTTTTCTTAGGCCTTTGTTGACCGTTTGATGAACACGAATCGCCTTCTTCAGCCTCTTGGCTGAGAGCATCGATTTTGGCCTCAAACTCCCTTCTCAGGTCCTCGATCTCATCTAGTTTTATTTTGTTTTTGAAAATCCTCCTAGAGTGAGAACTTGATGCGCATGAGCCTTGGCTCGATACTTCACTTGGATTGGATTTTGACATGCTTTTCAAGCTTTTTCAAAAATGTCCTAAGTACAAGCAAAGAAAACAAGTTAAAATGACACCTTTTTAACAAAATTTTCGCAAAACTTCTACCTTACAAACTCGATTTTTGAAAGGCTCACATCCCACCGGGCGTGCCAATCTCTGTAGACGCGGCGAAAATCCCTGCCTCTCTTCGCCTTTTCAGGGCTTGGAGCGGATCCTCTCGTGCGTCTAAGGCCTATTTATATAAACAGGGCGTGCCAGCTAGCTTACCTAAGCTAGCAAAGATATTGAACTGACTTCTAATCGTGGCGACTGTGAGCAAGTGAGCTTTTGTCGTCGCAGACCTTCTTGCACCGATGCGCAAGGGTCAGTCCACGCTTTGCAAAAAATCGAGTTTTTGGGTGTAGAAAGCCTACGAAGCATTTCGAGATGTCTAATTCGGGTCTTTTAGATATGATTGCAGATTTTAGATCACATGGATTTGCACGTGCCTAAGTCTTTCTTTTTATCCCTTTATGGGCCACCTAGTTTGTGTGTTATGAACACTCCACTATATGGGCGATTTTGAGCGGGAGTACGGGGCTTGCTTTGATGCAATATGCGTCCTACCTCGTGGTATGGCGTAGATGCAATGCAAACTCACGCTACTCCAAAGGGAAAACCCAAATGTAAAGACAATGCCGAAGGTAAATAACCGTGTAGACGGGCGAAAATCCCCTCCTCTCGCCTTTTCAGGGCTCGGAGCAGATCCTCTCGTGCGTCTAAGGCCTTATTTATGCAAACAGGGCGTGCCAGCTAGCTTACCTAAGCTAGCGAAGATATATTTAACACTGACTTCTAATCGTGGCGACTGTGAGCAAGTGAGCTCTTGTCGTCGCAGACCTTCTTGCACCGATGCGCAAGGGTCACTCTGTACGCTTTGCAAAAATCGAGTTTTGGGATAGAAAGCCTACAAAGCGGTTCGAGGTGTCTATTTTGGGTCTTTTAAATGCGATTGCATGTTTTAGATCACGTGGATTTGCACGTGCCTAAGTCTTTTCTTTTATCCCTTTTCGGGCCACCTAGTTTGTGTGTTATGAACACTCCACTACATGGGCGAATTCGAGCGGGGCTTGCTTTGATGCAATATGCGTCCTACCTCGTGGTATGGCGTAGATGCAATGCAAACTCACGCTACTCCAAAGGGAAAACCCGAATGTAAAGACAATACTGAAGGGAAATGACCGAAGAGAAATTACCGAAGGGAAATGACTTGTAAAGTAAGTGCCGAAGGGAGATATGTATATAGAGTATGTATATGAGCCCTTACTCGGGTCTTGCAAATAAGAGCGAAGGCTCAATGTGGGTGCGTGCTTGAATTGAAAGACTTACACACACGACATGAAATTAAATCCAAATATAAATTGCAGTATGGCCTTGACTAAGGTCTTGGGAATAAGAGCGAAAGCTCAATGTGTGTGAGTGCTTGAATTGAAAGACTTACCCACACGACATGAAATGAAACCCAAATAGTATAGGTCGGCCCTTACTTGGGTCTTTCAAATAAGAGCGAAAGCTCAATGTGTGTGAGAGTGCTTGAATTGAAAGACTTACCCACACGACATGAAATGAAACCCAAATAGTATAGGTCGGCCCTTACTTGGGTCTTTCAAATAAGAGCGAAAGCTCAATGTGTGTGAGAGTGCTTGAATTGAAAGACTTACCCACACGACATGAAATGAAACCCAAATAGTATAGGTCGGCCCTTACTTGGGTCTTTCAAATAAGAGCGAAAGCTCAATGTGTGTGAGTGCTTGAATTGAAAGACAACGCACCCAACTTAAGCAAAACCCTTCAAAATGAAAGTATATGTATATACTTATGTATTAGGGGCTGATTAGGCCCTTGTGTGTTCAAAATCGTGCACAACTAAGAGAGTGCACGTGTGTGGGTGTGCCAAGCCACGTTATTACAGGCGGGGGGAGACTATGCTCCGTTATTACAACCCCGAATCGAATTGAATCTCAAGCAAGTATACAACTAAAGACCGAGTTAGGCACTTACTAGTAGCTGGTCCGTAGAGGCCTCGCTTGAGCGTGGGCTTGGCCTTCGCCTTGGGCTACAAAAGGGAGCTCCGTGAGGTTGAGCGACAAAGGGGTGCTGGCCGGCTGCGAATGGGGCGCGGGATAGGCGCCTTGAAGGTGGCTGGCTGCAAGCAAGGGTGTCGCCTTGATGTGGGGGATTAAAGGGGCTAGGTAAGGTCACTAGGGGGAGTGTAGTGTTAGGGGAGTATGGCACTAAGGGAAGTTTAAGGGAAGACCGAATGGGACACCTAGGGGAAAAGAAATGGCTGGCCGAATGGAAGGGATAGTCGGTTGGAGTGGCCGACTAGGGAAATATGGTGGTGGCGGGCTGCTAGGATAGCTATGGGTGGAGTATGGGAAGGAAGCTAGCTAGGTGATGGGGCTAGGTGGTAGTGGGGGTAGTGGGTGTAAGGGAGTGCTAGGGGAAGGTCTTAGGAAGTCGAATAGGGTGGCCAGGTGTAGCTAGTGTAGTTAGGTAGTGGCGGGTAGCTAGGGTGACTAAGGCTTGGCCGAGTGGGAGTGGTGGCGGCAAGTGGCTGATATTAGGGTAAGGTGGTGGTATGGTGGGTGGCTGGGAGTGGAGAGGGAGTGGAGAAGGAGCTAGGTAGAGTGTGGGGTACTAACCGGATGAAGAGGCGGCGGGTGGTTGAGGAGCAGCCGGATGTGGGGGCTCGGCTGGTTCGGTCGGGTGAAGAAGATGACGATGGAGGTGGCTTCGGCTGTAATGGTGGTGGCGGTGGTGGTGCTGGTGGTGGTGGGATGTGGAGCAGGTGGAGCAGGTGGAGCTTGGGGAAGTGGAGGAAGGAGAGGACCCGGCTGGCTTGGGGAAGGCTTCTAGATAGGAAAACCCGCCCCCAAGGGGGGGGGGTTTATATAGGGATGGGTAGGTCGGTTAGGGCTGGGTTTGGGGTAGTGGTTAGGTGGTTTAGGTAGGGTGGTATGAAGATAAGGTGGGCTGGAAAGGGTAGGGCCAGATATTTTAAATACTAGTGGTTTGGGTAGATTGTGGGCTAGGGGTGGTTTAGGGGTTTAGGGTTTGGTTAGGTGGTTGGGTTCTAGGGTGAGGTTTAGTGAGCTAGGTTAGGTGATTAGGCTAGGATTAGGCTAGGTTTAGGGAAATTAACCTAGGTTTAGGGAAGGATTAGGGAAGTGGGTTAGGTGATTAGGTTGGGATTAGGCTGGGATTAGGGAAGTGGGTTAGGTGATTAGGCTCAGATTAGGGCCGGATTAGGGTGGAAGGCTAGGATTAGGTGTTTTTGGTTAGGTTTAGGTGAAGGAGCTCCCTTTGCATGGCCCATAGACCTTAACCATATCATGTTGGTGCAGCCCTAGGTTAGGTTTTGGCTAATTACAAGCTTAAACCCACTTTATCAGGCTAACCCACATGATTAACCCCAAACTTGACACACAAGTGAAGCTTAATTACAACACTCTTGATCTTATCCATCCCCACTCTCTCTCATGCCCATGATCCCACATGAAATTCAAGTGGGCCCCACCTCCATTTATGAGGAGGTGATGTGGGCCATAGATATGGATATTAGATTGGTTTTTTGAATCCAAATCCAAATCCAAGTCCATACATGGGTTTGGATTGGGATCTGGATATATATGGTCCAGATCCAATCCAAACTGAACTCTGACTCCTTCGAGCTGGGTTCGAAACGGACGATTTGTGCGGGGTCTGACAGCATCAGCACTCCGTCTGCGTTGGGTCTTCGCCAACATGATCGTCCGCCAACGTTTCTGCCTTACGGAGATGACTTCAAATGACATTTTGATAATAACAGGGTCTTGGACGTTCGAGATCCTGGGGGTGTGGATTTGATACGAGAGTTGCTGTGCCGGGCTCGACATGTGCTCCAGTTCCGGGCTCTCCTTAGCTTTACTGGTCCTGTCTGGATTAGGCCGAAGCTACTTTGGGGTTTCAAAAACATGTTTAAAAAGGTTTTTTAAAAGCCATATCATGTATTTTTGAAATATAAAAGTTTAGAACATATATACAGGGTTGTCTGGAAGGCTCCTGGGTTTCTAGACTCAAAATAGCCCTTTGGGGCTGCTTTTACAAAACCAGATGGATTTGAGAAATTCGTGGGATTTCGGGGTGTTTACAGATGCCCCTCTTTGGCCTTGTCCAAATCGATTTGGATAAGGGCAAAGATGACAAACACCCCTTTCAATGTCTCCCTAGATCTATCCACGAAGAATATGGGATCGTCCTCATTTTTAGCAAAAATCTCAATTTACAAACTCTGGTAGGAGGAGATATCACGCCAAAGGGTTCTACATGGAATCTGGTCCTAAATGGGATCATGTTCATGCAAGTACCATGCGTGGAATGCAAATGACATCGGTGTGGTGCCAAAAGTGGTGACCTCCCAGGGACCAGATGTGGTCGAACTCTAGAGACTTACAAGGCCTACTGCTCTAAATGAGCAAATCCTATGCTGTTCGATGTTCGGTTTTCAAAACTTATTTACAAACGCTATTTACAAAAGGGACAACTGTCTTGAGCCTCGATCCTAAGGATCTCGAGCTCTTCATGCTTGCCCTTGTTTGAGTCTTAACACTCGCTTATCTAGCGGAGGTTTTATAAGAAAACAAGCTTCATTTCAAATTCCTACGTCTTACTTGAAACGTCGAATTCTCAAACAAGATGAAATTCAAGTAAGTAAATCCTATTTTTACCTTAGGATTCCTCGAAATGAACCATGCTTTAGCTTGGGATAAGCCAGGGATGGGAAAGAGATACCACGGTCCCTTCTGAAGCGTCCCGTGGTTTGAGGCACAGAAGGCGGAAAACTGCTCTTTTTGAGCTTTTTGGCCTCTTTTTCCTTTTTTTCATCGAGGGTCTCCCTTTGGGAGTATTTTTTCTTTAATCCCTCTTTTTTTATAAGAGAATCAATTTTCTTTTAAATTCTGGTTTCTTTCTTTTGGAAAGAGACTTTGAATGGGAAATTCCATTTTGTTTTGGGCCTTTGTTTTCCTTTTGGAAGTAGAAGAGAAGAGGGGAGGACTTATCCCAAGCCTACACTCGATCCATTCCAGATTAGCTTATTTAGAAATAGCACGTACTACTTGCAAGTATCTTGCTATATTGAACTAGGCCTTTCTTTGTAAGAAGAAGGATTTTGAAATGTAACCACGATTTTGAAAACTCCACTCTTTCACAAGTGCGAATTCTCTCACTCAGGGTCACACGACTTTGCCTTTGCACCTTATTCACATGTCTCAGGGCAGCTATCCCTAGAAATTTTTGAAAAATGGAATTTAATCCAGATCCTACACATGATACTTCTTTAAGTATTGAATATTGATAGGATCTGCTAAATTCCTACCTTCTACATCGATCAACCAATGCGAATTGTTTGTAGTGGTTGCTCGTACAACATAGGGTCCATCCCAGTTGGGGCGCCACTTGCCTAGGGGGTGTGGGCCACGATGATGGATAGTTTTTAAAACCAGATCCCTCACTTCAAAGTGGCGAGGTCTTATGTGTTAGCTATAATGTCGGGCTATCCTTTGCCGGTATGCATGAGCATGATCCATGGCAAGGAATTGCCTCTCATCTAGCAAATCTAGTTCGGCCATCCTAGCATGCTGAAGCGTCTCTAGGGGGAGGTTGAGTGCTATGGATGTATGGAATGAATGCAGTTGAGTATGAATGGGAAGAATGGCGTTTGTGCCATAGACCAATTCGAATGGTGTGGCATTCGTGGGAGTCCGGATGGAAGTCCTATAAGCCCATAAGGCTTCATCCAACTTCTCGTGCCATGTCCTACCCTTCTCTAAGGTTTTCTCAATTATGCTAATGAGAGTCTTGTTTGTGGCTTCGGCTTGGCCGTTGCCTTGAGGGTAGTAGGGCGAGGAGAAGTGGTGAGTTATGCCATACGTGTTGCACAACTTAACCATCCGCTCGTTCTTGAATGGGGTGTCATTATCAGAGACAAGGTCTCGTGGAACCCCAAATCGAGCCAAGATATTCCTCCGGATGAAAGCCACCACATGTTGCCCCATTACATTGGTTAGGGAAATGGCTTCCACCCACTTGGAGAAATACTCCGTGGCTGCTAAAATAAATCGATGCCCATTCGAGGCCTTTGGAAATATTGGGCCTACGATGTCAAACGCCCACATGGTAAATGACCAGGGGCTGATCACGGAATGTAATGCGGATGATGGGATATGAATGGCGTGCCCATGCACTTGACATGGATGACACTTCCTAACATGATCGTGACAATCCTTTTTCAGGGTGGACCAAAAATAGCCCCCTCTAAGTATTTTCATTGCCATCATGTTGGCATTAACATGACCTCCACATTCTCCATCGTGGAACTCATGCATCACTATCCTAGCCTCCTCTAGGTCGATACACCTAAGCAGAATGCCGATAAAACTTTTTTTGTATAAGACCCCACCCAGAATGGTGTATCAGGTCGAAATCTTACGAATGAATGCCTTATCTTTGGATGTGGCATCCTCGGTGAATCCCCCATTTTCTAAAAATTGTTTTATGTCATAAAACCAGGGTTTTTCAATAGACTCTGGGTTGTTTTGGCAAATATCCAAGTCGTGTGTGGATGGGTGGGGCGCATGCCATATTTCCAAAGATCTGGTCCCTGAAATGGGATCGACCTTCAGGGCTGAACCCAAGGAGGAGAGGGCATCGGCGATGCCATTGTCCTCTCTTCCTATGTGTGTGAGTTTACACGATTGGAAGGACTGGACCAATCGAGTGGCCAACTCGTGATATAGAAGTAGTTTCTCATTACGTACTTGCCAAATTTTTAAAACCTGGTTTATGACAAGGAGCGAATCTCCAAAGACCTCGATGCATGATGCCCCTAGAGTTTTCAAAATTCTTAAGCCTTGTATGTGTGCTTCATACTCAGCTACGTTGTTGGAACATTCGAAATCTAAGCAGACTGCTATGGGAATCTCGCCCTTTTCAGGGGAGATTAGGATGACCCCGGCACCAGCCCCTCGTTGGTTTCGTGCCCCATCGAAGTGCATCTTCCACACTTGGTTTTCGAAAGAGTTTGTCAAAATATGGTTTTGAAAATGGTTTTGCAATATGCCTTCATCAGGCATTTCGACAAGAGTGGGATATGCGTCCTCTAAGGGGAATTCAGCCACGTAATCTGCTAGGGCATACTCCTTAATGGAGATCTGGTGATGGTATTTCAGATCATACTCCATTAGAAGGAGTTGCCATTTGCCCAATCTACCCGTGAGAATGGGTTTTTCGAACAAGTGCTTGATTGGATCAAGCTTGGATACTATCCAGATCTCATGATCTAGGAAATAGTGTCTGAATTTCTGGCAGGCCCAGACTATGGCCAAGCACGTCTTCTCCATGGCTTGATAATTTCATTTATAAGCCAATAGAGTTTTCGAAATATAGTAGATGGCATACTCCTTATGGGTGTCATCCTCGTATTGAGCCAACAAGGCTCCTAAAGCATTTGCATGCACGGAGATGTATAATAAAAGCGGTTTTCCTTGCTTTGGAGGATTCAAAACGGGGGATTAACCAAGTATGCCTTCAGTCTCTCGAAGGACTTTTGGCATTCATCATCCCATAAGAATTTCGTGCCCTTCCTCAACAGTTTGTTGAAGGGGTCGCATCTAGTTGCCAGATTCGATATGAATCAGCGAACGGATTGTAAGTGACCCTGGAGGCTACGGATTTGGGTGAGATTGGAGGGTGGAGCCATGTCTATGATGGCTCGACACTTAGAGGGGTCGACTTTTATTCCCCTTTGGCTCACCATAAAGCCTAGAAGCTTCCCTGATTCTACCCTGAACACACATTTTTGAGGGTTTAGCTTTACATTGTAAAGCCTAAGCCTTTCGAAAATCTTTTGTAAACATTCGATATGGGTGCATCGGGTTTTGGATTTTGCCAAGAGATCATCTACATACACTTCTACAAGCTCATGAATTTGATCATGGAAGATCGTGGTCATGGCTCATTGGTATGTTGCGCCGGCATTTTTCAAACCAAAGGGCATGACTGTATAGCAGTACGTGCCCCATGGGGTTGTGAAGGCGGTCTTACCCTGATCTCGTGGGCTTAGTTTGATTTGATTATAGCCTGAATAGCCATCCATGAACGAAAACATTTCATGATTTGCAGTACTATCGACTATCAAATCTATGTTTGGTAAAGGATAATTATCCTTTGGAGTGGCTTTATTCAGGTTTCTGAAATCGATGCATATTCGAATTTTCCCATTGGTTTTTCGAACCACAACGATATTTGACAACCAATCAGAATATGCAATGGGTTTTATAAATCCGACTTTTAGCAGATCTTCTAAACCCTCTTTGACTTGCGTGTGTACATTCAGGTGTATTTTCCTAAGCTTTTGCTTTATGAGTTTTACACCTGCATCTAAGGGGAGATGATGTTCAACAATGCTGGGATCTATGCCCGGCATGTCTTCATACGTCCATGCAAACACATCTAAATAGGTTCGTAGAAATGCAATGAATGCTAACTTTTCAGTTTCATGCAAGCATGCACCTATTTTGATGGTTTTCGGATTGGAATCATCCCCGAGGTTCACCTCTATGAAATCTCCTCCTACTGATTGGGAAGGTCTTTCAAAATCGAGAATTCTATGAAATTCTGGGAGCTCAGAAGTGGGATCTTCCTCAAGGGGATTCACTTCTGGGCTTTGATCATTCTCGTGGGCTATAGACCCAAGGGAATTTGATGTGTGGTTTTCAAAATGACCTGGTTTTGTACTTGGATTTTCAAGTGATTTCGAAATTTTTGGTCTGGCTATGCAGACGACGTTTCTTTCAAAATCCTTTTCTTTTGCCAAAGTCCTACCAAGAGCAGCTATGTACAAAATCTTTTTGGTATTTTCCAAATTTTCGATTTTTTTGGGTTTTTGTAAAACAAGAACTTTGGGAACTATACAAAGCACTCTTTTTTCGAGTTTTTGTTTTTCCATTGTTTTTGGTTTTTCTTGTTTTTCGATTTTTTTGATTTTAAGTTTTCAAATGTTTTTGTATTTTTGAAAAAGGGATCTTCCATCATACCTACAAAGGGAAAACACTACGGGTTAGACTCGGAATAGGAGGTCTAAATCGTAGGTCTCTTCTAAGGCAGGCTCCGGGGCACCCTTGACCCAGGTGGTCATAGGGGGTGGCTCCGGCGGTATTCGGGGAGTATAGCCGATCCCATATTGGCTTGGGTTGGCCCTAAGAAGGATGGGCTCTAGGAGACCATGGTTCTGTGCCCCTAGACTCTTGTAGGGCGTGTAGCCCATGTTCAACAACATGTTCCACGACTTTTTGTTTTTCGAAAAAGTTGGATACAAGTCGTGGTCCTGGAACATGCTATCGTCCATATTATGCTCATATGGCCTCTTGTCCAGGGTCTTTGGAAATAGGGAACGCTTGGGTTTTCCTAGAAGGATTAGAGTCGAGAGGGGGCCTGCTTTGGGCAGCCCCTTCACACATACAACCTTCCTAGGGTTCTTTAACACAAGCCGAGGTGGCTCAACCATAATTTGCCCCAAGTTAGCCTCATGGGCCTGGGAGCTTGATAAACAAGGGGAGTTTATGATCCCCTGAAGCTGTGGGTGACTCTCACCTAGGATCACTATGACCTGGTCCCTAAAAGGGATCTTGACACACCTGTGGAAGGTGGATGGCACAGCGCACAAACTGTGTATCCAGGGCCTTCCCAGCAAGAGGTTATAATGGGGGTGGATGTCCAAGACATGGAACACCCCCGTGTGTTCGATCCCTCCCATTTCCATTGGGAGTTCGATGGATCCTAAAGGTCTAGACGCATTCCCATCGTATCCAGTGATAACGATGGGGCTTGGGTTTACTGAAGTCAAGGTGACTCCGATTTTGTACGCCACATGAAGTGGAAGGATGTTGAGCCCTCCTCCACCATCGACTAGGCACCTGTCCAGAGAGTGGTTGTTTAGAACCACCTCGATATGTAGGGCCTGGTTATGGGTTTCGTAGGGTCTATCTACATCATCTTTCGAGAAAGTGATGGGCGATTTTACTCCTAATAAAGCCACTTGGGCAGACAAGGATTCTAGACTTATGTTCGAATCAACCTTGCCCCTTTCTAGAATTTTCTCTAATACAAGTCTATGCCTAGGCGAGGTTTTTATAAGCTCCAAGATAGACATGTGAATAGGAATCTTTGAAAGGTGGTTTTCGAAGTCATAAGGATTCAGGATGACTTTGTCCTTATCTGCTTTTGGCAGAACACTAGGGATACATGCTTTTGAGGGGCCAGGCACACTGACCACCTTTTGAGCACCTTGAAGGTGCGGGGGTTGATAGATCCTCCCGGATCTAGTGACTTCCCCCACGACCAGCCTAGGGTTCGCGCTAAACTTGGCTCTAAGGATGAGCTGAGGAGAACCTTAGATTTTTAAAACTGGTTTTACCGGGGTTTCCACTTTTGGTGGTCCCCGAATGACGACTTGGGCGGGCTTCTTGTATAGTACAAGAATGGGTGCACAAGTAGGTCGACCAGGTTCTGGTTTTTACGCTAGTTCCTTGGAAATGGTGAGGGTACATACCTCCTTTCCTTTCCCACTGCCACTGGCGTGTTTGGGAAAGGGTTCCTTGAAGATAGCTTAAGGTGGCTTAGGTTCCGCAGTGACCTAGAGCCGGCCTTCTGCTATCAAGTTCTCAATTTTATTTAAGAGGGAGAAGCAGCGTTTGGTATCATGGCCTTTGAACCGATGATACTTACAAAATCGGTTTAAATACCCCCCTTTGGAAGTGACTCCTTCGGGGATTTCAGTGAGTTCTATCATGCCCTGGGCAAGTAGGAGGTCTAGGACCTCCGACACAGGCTGCCCCAGCGGAGTATACTCCCGTTTTTCAACCGGTTTTTGAAAATTTTGCTCCCTCTTATTTTCTAACTTTTCAAAATTTTTGGAAGTGCCCGCCATGCCTGGATCCACCCGGACATTGGCGATTTTATGGGGCTTTGCCCCTTTTGGAACGGCACTTCCTTTCCACAAGTGATCGTATGTCCCTTTTCGCAAGTTGGTTTCGAAAAGGGAGGCCTTTTTGATCAACTTATGGAAAGTTGAAATCTCATGGAGCGAGAGAAGGGTTTTTAACTCGCTTTTAAAATTATCCAGGATGAGTATTACTGCGCATCCTTCGGATATGGGCTCTCGCACTTGGCCCAAAAGCGACCTCCATCTTATAATGAAGGCATGTACATCTTCGTTCATGCCTTGCTTTGTATCCCTTAAGGTATTCAGAGTTGGCGTGACTTCTACGTTGTGTGCAAATCTTTGCATGAAGCAGTTCGCTAACTCTTCAAAAGTAGCGAACTAGCTTAAGTCGTAGGAAGCCAGCCATTTGGCAGCTGTGCCTTTAAGGGATAAAGGGAACCAATACACCCATTTCATCGAGTCCTTTTTCTTTTTATGGGCTCGACGTGAGAAAAGCTGCAAGTGAGACCTAGGGTCTCCCATGCCATCATACCGATGGAAGTTCGGTATTTCATCGTCGCTGTCTGTTTCGTAATCCATAGGAAGGAAATTAGACAGGGCGTAGCTCCTTTTCTCTTTATTATGCCCTTTCAACAACTGCTGCAGGGCTTTACGGTCCTTTTGTGTGAAGGACTCGTGGTATTGGTTGCCTTCTATGACGGAGGCCTCTTTGTGCTTGCGAGGTTTTTCAGATTTCTTTTTAGGCCTTTGTTCACCATTTGATGAACATGAATCGCCTACTTCAGCCTCTTGGCTGAGAGCATCGATTTTGGCCTCAAACTCCCTTCTCAAGTCCTCGATTTCATCTAGTTTTATTTTGTTTCTGAAAATCCTCCTAGAGTGAGAACTTGATGCGCATGAGCCTTGGCTCGATACTTCACTTGGATTGGATTTTGACATGCTTTTCAAGCTTTTTCAAAATGTCCTAAGTACAAGCAAAGAAAACAAGTTAAAATGACACTTTTTACAAAATTTTTGCAAGACTTCTACTTCAAAACTCGATTTTTGAAAGGCTCACGTCCCACCGGGCGTGCCAATCTCTGTAGACGCGCGAAAATCCCCGCCTCTCGCCTTTTTAGGGCTCGGAGCAGATCCTCTCGTGCGTCTAAGGCCTTATTTATGCAAACAGGGCGTGCCAGCTAGCTTACCTAAGCTAGCGAAGATATATTTAACACTGACTTCTAATCGTGGCGACTGTGAGCAAGTGAGCTCTTGTCGTCGCTGTAGACACCGAAAATTTTCACTTGCGGGTTCTTAGGCCTGAAGTGAACCTTTTCGCAATCTACTTCGCTTTATGGGCGTGCCAGCTAGTTTACTTTAACTAGCAAAGTATGTTTTGAAAATAATCTGACTTTTGAAAGGCGATTGTAGGCAAGCGGGATTTTTACGTCGCAGACCTTCTTGCACCGATGCGCAAGGGTCAGTCTATACGCTTAGAGACTTCGTTTTGAAACAAGTTTAACTCAAAATATATTTTGAATGAAGTGTTTTAAAACCTTTTGAAAACCATGCATTTGGGCGATTTTGACTTTGTAAGGGTTGGACGACCCTAAGTCTTGCACGATTTGATTCGGGTTTGTACGATTCTCAGATTTTAGATCACGTGGATTTGCACGTGCCTAAGTCTTTCTTTTTATCCCTTTATGGGCCACCTAGGTGTGTGTTATGAACACTCCACTACATGGGGCGAATTTGAGCGGGAGTACGGGGCTTGCTTCGATGCAATATGCGTCCTACCTCGTGGTATGGCGTAGATGCAATGCAAACTCACGCTACTCCAAAGGGAAAACCCGAAATTAAAAGACAATGCCGAAGGGAAATTGCCGAAGGGAAATGACTTGTAAAGTAAATAGCCGAAGGGAAATGACTTGTAAAGTAAATAGCGGAAGGGGAAATATGGCTATATCTTAAGAGCGGAAAGGCTCAATTGTGTAAGTGTGTGTCGTGTATATATTGAAAGACAACGCACACGACTTGAACCTTAAAACCCGAATCTTAAAGACGTAGCCGAAAGAAATACTTTATATAGAGTATATGTAGGGGCCCTTACTTGGGTCTTGTAAATAAGAGCGAAGGCTCAATGTGTGTGCGTGCTTGAATTGAAAGACTTACACACACGACATGAAATGAAACCCAAATATAAATTGCAGTATGCCTTGACTAAGGTCTTGGGAGTAAGAGCGAAAGCTCAATGTGTGTGAGTGTAGAATTGAAGTACTACGCACACGACATAAATGAAACCCAAATATAACTGCAATAAGGCCTTTACTAAGGTCTTGGGAGTAAGAGCGAAGGCTCAATGTGTGTGCGTGTGGAAAATGGAACGACAACACACACGACTTAATTAAAAACCCCCTTGACCTAAAATATATAAATATAACTATATATTAAGGGCTTGTTAGGCCCGTGTGTGTGCAAGAAGTGTACGACTAAGAGCGGAAAGGCTCAAGTGCGTGTGTGTGTGGGTGTGTCAAACCACGTTATTACAATCGGGGGGAGACGAAGCTCCTTTACTACAACCCCGTATCAAAATTTAATTGAATATAAAGCAAGTTAATGTAATAGACCAAGTTTAGACACTTACAAATAGCCGGTCCATGTTCAACTTGCTTGCACGTGGGCTCACGGTTCACCTTGGGCAGCCAAGAGGGGGTTATCCTAGGTGGCTTTGAGAGAGGTTCTATGAGGCACGGTTAGGGTCTTAGGGGAACTAAGGTTCGGCCAAGACGGGGGCTGTGTAGGGTCTGTCCTAGGGTCTGTCCTAGGGTGCAGGTCACGGCCAGGGTGCAGGTTAGGTCGGCAGGAAGGTGGTCAAGTCGGCAGGAAGGCGTCGGGCGCAGCAATCGGGCGCCTGGCGCTGGGCGCTGGGCGCTGGCGGGCGTCTGGCGCTAGGAGGGCGTCAGGGCGCAGCAATCGGGCGCCTGGCGCTGGGCGCTGGCGGAAGTCTGGCGCTGGGAGGGCGTCAGGGCGCGGGATGGCGTCAGGGCGCGGGATGGCGTCAGGGCGCACGGACAGCGTCAGGGTGCGCACGGCAGGCACGGTCCGGTTAGGTTTAGGTTGGTTCAAGTCTAGGGTTAGGTTTGGTCGAACCTAGGTTGGGTTAGGGCTAGGTTTAGTTAGGGTTAGGTTCAGTTGGGGTTAGGTAGGTTCGAACCTAGGCTAGGTTGGGGTTAGGTTTAGAGGGGTGTAGAGAGAATGGCTAGGTTAGGTTAGGCTTACCTCTTGGAGCCGGTCCTTCTTGGCTTGAGCCCACGTCTCCACGGTTGCAGCCACTTGGTCCAGCCCACCTTGGTTGCAGCCCCTTGGTCTAGACCCACTTAGCCCACATGGCTTGAACCCACCTCACCCAATGAGCCCACATGGCTAGGTCTATCACTCCCTCTCTCTCCTCCCAAATATTTGCATGAACCCTTTACATGGACCCCCTCACCTCTATTTATAGAGATTTGAGGTGGGTCTTGGATTTGGGTTTGGGTTTGGGGTTTGGATCCATACCCAAATCCAAACACTATTTGGATCTGGATATTGGATCTCGGATATTTTGAGATCTGTATCCGATCCAAACCCAATATTTTTATGGATACGGATCTGGATATTTTGATCCAGATCCGATCCAATCCAAACACTATTTGGATCCAATCCAAATCCAAACACTATTTGGATCGACCCAAACACTATTTGGATTGGCCCAAATCCAAACACTATTCATTACAAGGATTTGGATCTGGATATATATGGTCCAGATCCAAATCAAAATTTCTTCGGACAGTCCTTCTTGGCTTCTCGAGGCGAACGATCTGTGCGGGCACTGGCTTCATCAGCGCTCCGTCTGGTGCTGGGTTTTCCTCAACTTTGTCGTCCGGACTTCGTCTTGCCGTTCTGGACTCCGTTGAGCTTTTCATCAAATGGGCTCTGCTTTCTTTTGTTTTTTTATCAGGGAGTGGCTTCTGAAGCTCTGGGCTTGAATCCTCTTCGGGCCTAGGGTCTTCTTTTGCCTTCTGTACCTGTTTTCACATTTCAAAACAGGTCGTCGTTTTGGCTCAAACGAGCTTTTTGGTGTTTTGAGAGTTTTTGAAAAATAGAAGATTTGGGGTGTTTACAGATGCCCCTCTTTGGCATTATCCAAATGTATTTGGATAATGGCAAAGAAGAAACACCCCGTTCTCTCAAATTTTCTCGAGAATACACCATTTATTTTGCAAAAACCCTGTTTTCTTTTTCCACAAGTGGGGATTTTTAGCAAAAGGGGCTTTTCCTAGCTATTTCCCTATATGTATGATCATGCACGAATGACTCTTTGAATGCATGCATGAGAAAAATTTTATTTTTGGTTTTTGAGCCCGAAGAGAGCCTTTTGAGGCTGGTTGCTCCGAGCAGGTTTTTACCCATGTCTTTTTGACATTCGTGGGTTTTTCGAAAATTTCTTTTTGAAAAGGAACTCCTTTTAACTTGTATCGAAAAGGACTTCCATTTTTCATACTTCCCTTCATTCGGGTTTCAATACCTGCTACTCAGTAGAGGTTTTTGGGTAGGAAAACTTGGAAAACATTTCAAAGTTCCATTTCCTACAAAACAGAGTCGAGTTCTCAAACAAAATGAAATCCAAATAAGCCGATTTTATTCGTACTTTAGGATTTTCGCAAATTTGAATCTTTTTCCTCGGCCATAAGCCGTAGGGATATGGGAAAGAGATACCACGGTCCCTTCTGAAGCGTCCCGTGGTTTTAGGCAAAGAATCGAAAAATCGCTCTTTGGAGCTTTGGCTTTTTGTTTCTTTTTCATAGAGGGTCTCCCTTTGGGAGTATTTTTTCATTAATCCCTCTTTTCTTTAAAGGAGAGCAGCTCTTTGGAGGAGTTTTTGTATTCCCTGTTTATGAAGGGAAGACCTCTTTGGGAGGAGTGTTTTTATATCTCCTTTTTCTTTTGAAACGAGAAGACCTCTTTCGGAGGAGTTTTTGTATTCCCTGTTTATGAAGGGAAGACCACTTTCGGAGGAGTTTTTGCATTCTCGTTTTTTTGTTTTTCTTTTGAAAACAGCCAATTTTCCTTTTCGGAGAGAAAGTAGGATGGGGGAGGGCTTATCCCTTTGGTTACTCGATTCAAACGAGATTGTCCTATTTCTTAATAACATCTGCTATTCGAAAATATTTTGATATTTTGAACAAGGCTTAATCTTGTAAGCCAGGGTTCTTTGAAATATAGCCAATTCATTTTTGGAAGACTCTACTTTTCGAAAAGTATAGATTCCTCCATTCGGGGTTATACAATCTACTTCGATCCTTCTTTCAAGAAGTTTCAAAGGAGTTCGATTTTTCAAAATCTTTTTGAAAAAGAATTCAGCATAAACCCTTTTGAATATTCGGGCATTTTCGGGGTTTTGCTAATTTCTATCCACAATATCAACAAATTTCTAATTTTTGTTGCCCTTTCGAAGACATGGGGACATTTCTACTCGAGTTTGCCACCCTTTTGGGCTTTCTTCGGGGTGATATGATGCATGCTATGCACTCCATGTGATTTAAAATGGAAATACATGTTTTTATGCAATGATGAACACAGGAAATGTATCTCACAAATCATGAAGGAGATGCGTTCACTTATCCATGGAAAGTGTCTAGGGGTTGTGTTTAAAAATGCCCCTAGCTTGATGGGAATTTCGCATGGCCATATGGTGAAGGGCCATGGTTTTTCAAAGGGAGTTTGGATGGACAATGGTATGTTCATGTCCATGCACTTCCATGGTTTTTCTAACATGATCATGATACTTTTTGCTCAAGGATGGGAAACATAACCAGCCCTAAGTGATCGTCATGGCCATCAGGTTTTAGTTTTGACATGTCTCCATATTTCATCGTGAGATTCATGTTCTTTATCCTAACACAATCAAGGTTTTTATATAAACCAGAAGTTGAAGAAAATCTTTCTTTTCAAAGCCATGAAAGGTTTTTGTGAAATGTGTAACCCTTTTTCAAGATTCTCATTTCCTTTTTTTAAAATTTGCCTCGAAGGTGTTGGTTTTGATTTGTATGGAGACATGCCTATGAAGGCTCGATACTTAGGGGGTCGACTCTTATTGCCCCTTTGATTTTGCAAAACCCTGAATTCGATTTCTAGAATGATGTCTAGACTCGATGCATATGAATGATTTCAAAGTGTAATGCATGATGCTTATGCACACACTATGGGTTAACTTATTTCTAAAAATCCCCAATTTTCCATAAGTTAAGGATTTTTGCGAAGTTCAGGAAGCTTGGAGGTGTTTATTCCTCCTTGCTTTGGTGATTCTCGAGCTTTTCATTTTTGAAAAAGCTCTAGGCAAAAGGGTAGATAGGACCAGCTTTTTGCACACTTGGTTTCAGGGAGTATATACAATTTTCGAAAGCATTTTTACAATTTTTCGAAAATGGGCTTTGTACATGGCCAAAGGCTTTTGGAAATAAATTTCTTTTTGTAATTTTCGTTTTTCCAAATGTTTTTGAGATTTTGAGAGTTTTCAACTTTTTTTTGTCTTTTCAAAAGTAGGGATCTTCCATTGAACCTTCAAAGAAAACATTCATGAATCAGACTCTAATCAGATAGGTCTAAGACATGGGTTTCGGTTTTAGAGGTTCTATAAGGCACCCTTGACCCAGATGGTCTTAGGTGGCGGCTCTGGTGGTATGGGTGGGCTGTAGCCCAGTCCATATCGTTCCCTATTGGTTCTAGGTAGGACAGGCTCAAGCCTACCTTGGTTTCGGGTTCCCAGGCCCGCGTAGGGTTTATATCCCATATTCAGAATCATGTTCCAAGACTTTTTGCTTTTCGAAAAGTTTTGGTATAAATCATGGTCTTGGAACATGGAATCGTCCATGTTGGGGACATATACCCTTTTGGATATCGGGAGTTTGGATTCCGGGGTGATGGAAGACTTGGGCTTCCATACAAACCTGGTTTGGGAGACTTTGCCCTCAAGGAAAGCCAAGCTTGGTTCCTTGAGGAGTTTTGGACATAGCAGGTTTATGGAAAACTTATGGTTCCATACCTTATTTTGGGAAAGATTTACTTCAAGGGGAGCCATGCAAGGTCCCTTGAAGTTTTTGACTTGGTCCCTAGGTTCAACTCGTGGTGCCCCTAGGGATTGATTTTTTTGTTTCAAAGCCATAGCCTTGGCTCCAGGGCACAGGACTAGGCTCGAAGAAGTGGGTTTTTCTATGGTAGGGTTATGAGCTCCTAAGATGTCGATGCATGCATTAGGGGTCTCCATGTCTACCATTTTCGGAACTTCTTTTTGTTTTTGAAATTCCTTTGAATGGTGTGCGACAGTTGGCGCACCTTGAAAATCCTCAAGTTTTGGCACAGTTTGTGGGTTTGTGTGTGCAAAGGGGTTATCCAATGCATCTGATGACCCTACATGAAGAAGAGAGTCTTGAGAAGGATGGGTTTCAGGCATACCTCTTTGTGGCTTGTCTACCTTTTCAGGGTGAGAGCAAGCCGATTTCCCGGGTAACTCTGTTTTGAGCCCCCGGGGTTTAACGAGGCGTTTCCTTTCGAAACCTTCCTGTTTTTCACTCTCGTTCCTTTGTAGGGTGTGGACTTCATGTCCCACTGTATGTGTGTGCCTAGAATTAGGACTTTTACTTGAAGTTTTCGAAATTCCAAAATTTTGTTTTTCAATTTTTTGGTCTTTTTCCAAATTTTCAAGATTTTTTTGGTTTTTTGAAATAGAAAAATCTTTTTTTGGTTTTTCTATGGATTTTGAAAAGCTTGAAGTTGTAGGAGTGGATGACTTATCCCTTTGCCAGGATTTGTCTCTAATCTCCAATCCTTCGTTGAGTTTGAGATCGGTTTTCAATTCACGATCTGTATGTGCCCTCGAAGAGCTGCTATGTGTTCGATGGGTTTTAAGCTCCTTGCTTAAAGCATCCATCTTTTGAAATATTTTTTCAATCTCATCGAGCTCTCTTTGGGCTTTATCTGATTTGAAAGCCTCTTTTAGTTTACTCAATGAAGATTTTTGTAGCTTTCTATCCATTTTTATGCAATTTTCCTAAGTATGCATGATTTTTGAAAAAAAACACTTTTTTCCGAAAATTTGAGTATAACTCGTTTGTTTGAAGTCTGCTTAAGTCCCGAGTCCCACCGGGCGTGCCAAATCTGTAGACACCGAAAATTTTCACTTGCGGGTTCTTAGGCCTGAAGTGAACCTTTTCGCAATCTACTTCGCTTTATGGGCGTGCCAGCTAGTTTACTTTAACTAGCAAAGTATGTTTTGAAAATAATCTGACTTTTGAAAGGCGATTGTAGGCAAGCGGGATTTTTACGTCGCAGACCTTCTTGCACCGATGCGCAAGGGTCAGTCTGTACGCTTAGAGACTTCGTTTTGAAACAAGTTTAACTCAAAATATATTTTGAATGAAGTGTTTTAAAACCTTTTGAAAACCATGCATTTGGGCGATTTTGACTTTGTAAGGGTTGGACGACCCTAAGTCTTGCACGATTTGATTCGGGTTTGTATGATTCTCAGATTTTAGATCACGTGGATTTGCACGTGCCTAAGTCTTTCTTTTTATCCCTTTATGGGCCACCTAGGTGTGTGTTATGAACACTCCACTACATGGGGCGAATTTGAGCGGGAGTACGGGGCTTGCTTCGATGCAATATGCGTCTGTAAACACCCCAAATCTTCTATATTTCAAAAACTCTCGAAACACCAAAAAGCTCATTTGAGCCAAAACGACGACCTGTTTTGAAATGTGAAAACAGGTACAGAAGGCAAAAGAAGACCCTAGGCCCGAAGAGGATTCAAGCCCAGAGCTTCAGAAGCCACTCCCTGATAAAAAAAAACAAAAGAAAGCAGAGCCCATTTGATGAAAAGCTCAACGGAGTCCAGAACGGCGAGACGGAGTCCGGACGACAAAGTTGGGGAAAACCCAGCACCAGACGGAGCGCTGATGAAGCCAGTGCCCGCACAGATCGTTCGCCTCGAGAAGCCAAGAAGGACTGTCCGAAGAAATTTTGATTTGGATCTGGACCATATATATCCAGATCCAAATCCATGTAATGAATAGTGTTTGGATTTGGGCCAATCCAAATAGTGTTTGGGTCGATCCAAATAGTGTTTGGATTTGGATTGGATCCAAATAGTGTTTGGATTGGATCGGATCTAGATCAAAATATCCAGATTCGTATCCATAAAAATATTGGGTTTGGATCGGATACAGATCTCAAAATATCCGAGATCCAATATCCAGATCCAAATAGTGTTTGGATTTGGGTATGGATCCAAACCCCAAACCCAAACCCAAATCCAAGACCCACCTCAAATCTCTATAAATAGAGGTGAGGGGGTCCATGTAAAGGGTTCATGCAAATATTTGGGAGGAGAGAGAGGGAGTGATAGACCTAGCCATGTGGGCTCATTGGGTGAGGTGGGTTCAAGCCATGTGGGCTAAGTGGGTCTAGACCAAGTGGCTGCAACCAAGGTGGGCTGGACCAAGTGGCTGCAACCGTGGAGACGTGGGCTCAAGCCAAGAAGGACCGGCTCCAAGAGGTAAACCTAACCCCAACCTAGCCTAGGTTCGAACCTACCTAACCCTAACTGAACCTAACCCTAACTGAACCAACCTAACCCTAACTGAACCCTAACTAGACCTAACCTAACCCCAACCGCCTCAAACCATCCCTAACAAACCCCAACAACTTCACCCCGGCCGGCCGTGAGCAACCAGCGCCTGCCGCGCGCCCTGAGTCCTGCCGCGCGCCCCTGTTGCCTGCCGCGCCACGCGCCACAGCGCTCCACGCGCCACAGCGCTCCCTGCTGCCTGCCGCGCGCCCCCTCGCCTGCCTGCACGCCCCGCGCCGCAGCGCGTCCTGCGCCACAGCGCGCCCCGCGCCACTGCAGCCGCGTCAGGCGCCCGTCTGCTGCGCCAGGCGCCCAACGGCCGCGCCAGCCACCCGACCACCTCCCTGCTGATTTGACCACCCCCCTGCCGACCTAACCTGCACCCTGGCCGTGACCTGCACCCTAGGACAGACCCTAGGACAGACCCTACACAGCCCCCGTCTTGGCCGAACCTTAGTTCCCCTAAGACCCTAACCGTGCCTCATAGAACCTCCCTCAAAGCCCCCTAGGATAACCCCCTCTTGGCTGCCCAAGGTGAACCGTGAGCCCACGTGCAAGCAAGTTGAACATGGACCAGCTATTTGTAAGTGTCTAAACTTGGTCTATTACATTAACTTGCTTTATATTCAATTAAATTTTGATACGGGGTTGTAGTAAAGGAGCTTCGTCTCCCCCGATTGTAATAACGTGGTTTGACACACCCACACACACGCGCACTTGAGCCTTTCCGCTCTTAGTCGTACACTTTTTGCACACACACGGGCCTAACCAGCCCTTAATATATAGTTATATTTATATATTTTAAGTCAAGGGGGTTTTTAATTAAGTCGTGTGTGTTGTCTTTCCATTTTCCACACGCACACACATTGAGCCTTCGCTCTTACTCCCAAGACCTTAGTAAAGGCCTTATTGCAGTTATATTTGGGTTTCATTTATGTCGTGTGCGTAGTACTTCAATTCTACACTCACACACATTGAGCTTTCGCTCTTACTCCCAAGACCTTAGTCAAGGCATACTGCAATTTATATTTGGGTTTCATTTCATGTCGTGTGTGTAAGTCTTTCAATTCAAGCACGCACACACATTGAGCCTTCGCTCTTACTTACAAGACCCAAGTAAGGGCCCCTACATATACTCTATATAAAGTATTTCTTTCGGCTACGTCTTTAAGATTCGGGTTTTAAGGTTCAAGTTGTGTGCGTTGTCTTTCAATATATACACGACACACACTTACACAATTGAGCCTTTCCGCTCTTAAGATATAGCCATATTTCCCCTTCCGCTATTTACTTTACAAGTCATTTCCCTTCGGCTATTTACTTTACAAGTCATTTCCCTTCGGCAATTTCCCTTCGGCATTGTCTTTTAATTTCGGGTTTTTCCCTTTGGAGTAGCGTGAGTTTGCATTGCATCTACGCCATACCACGAGGTAGGACGCATATTGCATCGAAGCAAGCCCCGTACTCCCGCTCAAATTCGCCCCATGTAGTGGAGTGTTCATAACACACACCTAGGTGGCCCATAAAGGGATAAAAAGAAAGACTTAGGCACGTGCAAATCCACGTGATCTAAAATCTGAGAATCGTACAAACCCGAATCAAATCGTGCAAGACTTAGGGTCGTCCAACCCTTACAAAGTCAAAATCGCCCAAATGCATGGTTTTCAAAAGGTTTTAAAACACTTCTTCATTCAAAATATATTTTGAGTTAAACTTGTTTCAAAACGAAGTCTCTAAGCGTACAGACTGACCCTTGCGCATCGGTGCAAGAAGGTCTGCGACGTAAAAATCCTGCTTGCCTACAATCGCCTTTCAAAAGTCAGATTGTTTTCAAAATATACTTTGCTAGTTAAAGTAAACTAGCTGGCACGCCCATAAAGCGAAGTAGATTGCGAAAAGGTTCACTTCAGGCCTAAGAACCCGTAAGTGAAAATTTTCGGTGTCTACAATTTGGCACGCCCGGTGGGACCCGGGACTTAAGCAGACTTCAAACAAACGAGTTATACTCAAATTTTTCGAAAAAAAGAGTGTTTTTTAAAAAAATCGTGCATACTTAGGAAAATTGCATGAAAATGGATAGAAAGCTACAAAAATCTTCGTTGAGTAAACTAAAAGAGGTTTTCAAATCAGATAAAGCCCAAAGAGAGCTCGATGAGATTGAAAAAATATTTCAAAAGATGGATGCTTTAAGCAAGGAGCTTAAAGCCCATCGAACACATAGCAGCTCTTCGAGGGCACATACAGATCGTGAATTGAAAACCGATCTCAAACTCAACGAAGGATTGGAGATTAGAGACAAATCCCGGCAAAGGGATAAGTCGTCCACTCCTACAACTTCAAGCTTTTCAAAATCCATAGAAAAACCAAAAAAAGATTTTTCTATTTCAAAAAACCAAAAAAATCTTGAAAATTTGGAAAAAGACCAAAAAATTGAAAAACAAAATTTTGGAATTTCGAAAACTTCAAGTAAAAGTCCTAATTCTAGGCACACACATACAGTGGGACATGAAGTCCACACCCTACAAAGGAACGAGAGTGAAAAACAGGAAGGTTTCGAAAGGAAACGCCTCGTTAAACCCCGGGGGCTCAAAACAGAGTTACCCGGGAAATCGGCTTGCTCTCACCCTGAAAAGGTAGACAAGCCACAAAGAGGTATGCCTGAAACCCATCCTTCTCAAGACTCTCTTCTTCATGTAGGGTCATCAGATGCATTGGATAACCCCTTTGCACACACAAACCCACAAACTGTGCCAAAACTTGAGGATTTTCAAGGTGCGCCAACTGTCGCGCACCATTCAAAGGAATTTCAAAAACAAAAAGAAGTTCCGAAAATGGTAGACATGGAGACCCCTAATGCATGCATCGACATCTTAGGAGCTCATAACCCTACCATAGAAAAACCCACTTCTTCGAGCCTAGTCTTGTGCCCTGGAACCAAGGCTATGGCTTTGAAACAAAATCAATCCCTAGGGGCACCACGAGTTGAACCTAAGGACCAAGTCAAAAACTTCAAGGGACCTTGCATGGCTCCCCTTGAAGTAAATTTTTCCCAAAATAGGGTATGGAACCATAAGTTTTCCATAACCCTGCTATGTCCAAAAATCCTCAAGGAACCAAGCTTGGCTTTCCTTGAGGGCAAAGTCTCCCAAACCAGGTTTGTATGGAAGCCCAAGTCTTCCATCACCCCGGAATCCAAACTCTCGATATCCAAAAGGGTATATATCCCCGACATGGACGATTCCATGTTCCAAGACCATGATTTATACCAAAACTTTTCGAAAAGCAAAAAGTCTTGGAACATGATTCTGAATATGGGATATAAACCCTACGCGGGCCTGGGAACCCGAAACCAAGGTAGGCTTGAGCCTGTCCTACCTAGAACCAATAGGGAACGATATGGACTGGGCTACAGCCCACCCATACCACCAGAGCCGCCACCTAAGACCATCTGGGTCAAGGGTGCCCTGTAGAACCTCTAAAAACCGAAACCCATGTCTTAGACCTATCTGATTAGAGTCTAATTCATGAATGTTTTCTTTGAAGGTTCAATGGAAGATCCCTACTTTTGAAAAAGACAAAAAAAGTTGAAAACTCTCAAAATCTCAAAAACATTTGGAAAAACGAAAATTCCAAAAAGAAATTTTGTTTCAAAAGCCTTTGGCCATGTACAAAGCCCATTTTCGAAAAATTGTAAAAATGCTTTCAAAAAAATGTATATACTCCCTGAAACTAAGTATCCAAAAAGCTGGTCCTATCCACCCTTTTGCCTAGAGCTTTTTCAAAAATGAAAAGCTCGAGAATCACCAAAGCAAGGAGGAATAAACACCTCCAAGCTTCCTGAACTTCGCAAAATCCTTAACTTATGGAAAATTGGGGATTTTTTTTTTAACCCATAGTGTGTGCATAAGCATCATGCATTACACTTTGAAATCATTCATATGCATCGAGTCTAGACATCATTCTAGAAATCGAATTCAGGGTTTTGCAAAATCAAAGGGGCAATAAGAGTCGACCCCCTAAGTATCGAGCCTTCATAGGCATGTCTCCATACAAATCAAAACCAACACCTTCGAGGCAAATTTTAAAAAAAGGAAATGAGAATCTTGAAAAAGGGTTACACATTTCACAAAAACCTTTCATGGCTTTGAAAAGAAAGATTTTCTTCAACTTCTGGTTTATATAAAAACCTTGATTGTGTTAGGATAAAGAACATGAATCTCACGATGAAATATGGAGACCATGTCAAAACTAAAACCTGATGGCCATGACGATCACTTAGGGCTGGTTATGTTTCCCATCCTTGAGCAAAAAGTATCATGATCATGTTAGAAAAACCATGGAAGTGCATGGACATGAACATACCATTGTCCATCCAAAATCCCTTTGAAAAACCATGGCCCTTCAACATATGGCCATGCGAAATTCCCATCAAGCTAGGGGCATTTTTAAACACAGCCCCTAGACACTTTCCATGGATAAGCGAATGCATCTCCTTCGTGATTTGTGAGATACATTTCATGTGTTCATCGTTGCATAAAGACATGTATTTCCATTTTAAAACACATGGAGTGCATAGCATGCATCATATCACCCCGAAGATAGCCCAAAAGGGTGGCAAACTCGAGTAGAAATATCCCCATGTCTTCAAAAGGGCAACAAAAAGTAGAAATTTGTTGATATTGTGGGTAGAAATTAGCAAAACCCCGAAAATGCCCGAATATTCAAAAGGGTTTATGTTGAATTCTTTTTCAAAAGGATTTTGAAAAATTGAACTCCTTTGAAACTTCTTGAAAGAAGGATCGAAGTAGATTGTATAACCCCGAATGGAGGAATCTATACTTTTCGAAAAGTAGAGTCTTCCAAAAATGAATTGGCGATATTTCAAAGAACCCTGGCTTACAAGATTAAGCCTTGTTCAAAATATCAAAATATTTTCGAATAGCAGATGCTATTAAGAAATAGGACGATCTCGTTTGAATCGAGTAACCAAAGGGATAAGCCCTCCCCCATCCTACTTTCTCTCCAAAAAGGAAAATTGGCTATTTTCAAAAGAAAGAAAAAAAAAAAATCGAGAATACAAAAACTCCTCCGAAAGTGGTCTTCCCTTCATAAACAGGGAATACAAAAACTCCTCCGAAAGAGGTCTTCTCGTTCAAAAGAAAAAGGAGATATAAAAACACTCCTCCCAAAGAGGTCTTCCCTTCATAAACAGGGAATACAAAAACTCCTCCAAAGAGCTGCTCTCCTTTAAAGAAAAGAGGGATTAATGAAAAAAATACTCCCAAAGGGAGACCCTCTATGAAAAAGAAACAAAAAGCCAAAGCTCCAAAGAGCGATTTTCCGATTCTTTGCCTAAAACCACGGGACGCTTCAGAAGGGACCGTGGTATCTCTTTCCCATATCCCTACGGCTTATCCCCGAGGAAAAAGATTCAAATTTGCGAAAATCCTAAAGTACGAATAAAATCGGCTTATTTGGATTTCATTTTGTTTGAGAACTCGACTCTGTTTTGTAGGAAATGGAACTTTGAAATGTTTTCCAAGTTTTCCTACCCAAAAAACCTCTACTGAGTAGCAGGTATTGAAACCCGAATGAAGGGAAGTATGAAAAATGGAAGTCCTTTTCGATACAAGTTAAAAGGAGTTCCTTTTCAAAAAGAAATTTTTGAAAAACCCACGAATGTCAAAAAGACATGGGTAAAAACCTGCTCGGAGCAACCAGCCTCAAAAGGCTCTCTTCGGGCTCAAAAACCAAAAATAAATTTTTCTCATGCATGCATTCAAAGAGTCGTTCGTGCATGATCATACATATAGGGAAATAGCTAGGAAAAGCCCCCTTTTTGCTAAAAATCCCCACCTGTGGAAAAAGAAAACAGGGTTTTTGCGAAATAAATGGTGTATTCTCGAGAAAATTTGAGGGAAAAACCAAAATGGGGTGTTTCTTCTTTGCCATTATCCAAATACATTTGGATAATGCCAAAGAGGGGCATCTGTAAACACCCCAAATCGTCTATATTTCAAAAACTCTCGAAACACCAAAAAGCTCATTTGAGCCAAAACGACTACCTGTTTTGAAATGTGAAAACAGGTACAGAAGGCAAAAGAAGACCCTAGGCCCGAAGAGGATTCAAGCCCAGAGCTTCAGAAGCCACTCCCTGATAAAAAAAAACAAAAGAAAGCAGAGCCCATTTGATGAAAAGCTCAACGGAGTCCAGAACGGCGAGACGGAGTCCGGACGACAAAGTTGGGGAAAACCCAGCACCAGACGGAGCGCTGATGAAGCCAGTGCCCGCACAGATCGTTCGCCTCGAGAAGCCAAGAAGGACTGTCCGAAGAAATTTTGATTTGGATCTGGACCATATATATCCAGATCCAAATCCATGTAATGAATAGTGTTTGGATTTGGGCCAATCCAAATAGTGTTTGGGTCGATCCAAATAGTGTTTGGATTTGGATTGGATCCAAATAGTGTTTGGATTGGATCTAGATCAAAATATCCAGATCCGTATCCATAAAAATATTGGGTTTGGATCGGATACAGATCTCAAAATATCCGAGATCCAATATCCAGATCCAAATAGTGTTTGGATTTGGGTATGGATCCAAACCCCAAACCCAAACCCAAATCCAAGACCCACCTCAAATCTCTATAAATAGAGGTGAGGGGGTCCATGTAAAGGGTTCATGCAAATATTTGGGAGGAGAGAGAGGGAGTGATAGACCTAGCCATGTGGGCTCATTGGGTGAGGTGGGTTCAAGCCATGTGGGCTAAGTGGGTCTAGACCAAGTGGCTGCAACCAAGGTGGGCTGGACCAAGTGGCTGCAACCGTGGAGACGTGGGCTCAAGCCAAGAAGGACCGGCTCCAAGAGGTAAACCTAACCCCAACCTAGCCTAGGTTCGAACCTACCTAACCCTAACTGAACCTAACCCTAACTGAACCAACCTAACCCTAACTGAACCCTAACTAGACCTAACCTAACCCCAACCGCCTCAAACCATCCCTAACAAACCCCAACAACTTCACCCCGGCCGGCCGTGAGCAACCAGCGCCTGCCGCGCGCCCTGAGTCCTGCCGCGCGCCCCTGTTGCCTGCCGCGCCACGCGCCACAGCGCTCCACGCGCCACAGCGCTCCCTGCTGCCTGCCGCGCGCCCCCTCGCCTGCCTGCACGCCCCGCGCCGCAGCGTGTCCTGCGCCACAGCGCGCCCCGCGCCACTGCAGCCGCGTCAGGCGCCCGTCTGCTGCGCCAGGCGCCCAACGGCCGCGCCAGCCACCCGACCACCTCCCTACTGATTTGACCACCCCCCTGCCGACCTAACCTGCACCCTGGCCGTGACCTGCACCCTAGGACAGACCCTAGGACAGACCCTACACAGCCCCCGTCTTGGCCGAACCTTAGTTCCCCTAAGACCCTAACCGTGCCTCATAGAACCTCCCTCAAAGCCCCCTAGGATAACCCCCTCTTGGCTGCCCAAGGTGAACCGTGAGCCCACGTGCAAGCAAGTTGAACATGGACCAGCTATTTGTAAGTGTCTAAACTTGGTCTATTACATTAACTTGCTTTATATTCAATTAAATTTTGATACGGGGTTAGAGTAAAGGAGCTTCGTCTCCCCCCGATTGTAATAACGTGGTTTGACACACCCACACACACGCGCACTTGAGCCTTTCCGCTCTTAGTCGTACACTTTTTGCACACACACGGGCCTAACCAGCCCTTAATATATAGTTATATTTATATATTTTAAGTCAAGGGGGTTTTTAATTAAGTCGTGTGTGTTGTCTTTCCATTTTCCACACGCACACACATTGAGCCTTCGCTCTTACTCCCAAGACCTTAGTAAAGGCCTTATTGCAGTTATATTTGGGTTTCATTTATGTCATGTGCGTAGTACTTCAATTCTACACTCACACACATTGAGCTTTCGCTCTTACTCCCAAGACCTTAGTCAAGGCATACTGCAATTTATATTTGGGTTTCATTTCATGTCGTGTGTGTAAGTCTTTCAATTCAAGCACGCACACACATTGAGCCTTCGCTCTTATTTACAAGACCCAAGTAAGGGCCCCTACATATACTCTATATAAAGTATTTCTTTCGGCTACGTCTTTAAGATTCGGGTTTTAAGGTTCAAGTTGTGTGCGTTGTCTTTCAATATATACACGACACACACTTACACAATTGAGCCTTTCCGCTCTTAAGATATAGCCATATTTCCCCTTCCGCTATTTACTTTACAAGTCATTTCCCTTCGGCTATTTACTTTACAAGTCATTTCCCTTCGGCAATTTCCCTTCGGCATTGTCTTTTAATTTCGGGTTTTTCCCTTTGGAGTAGCGTGAGTTTGCATTGCATCTACGCCATACCACGAGGTAGGACACATATTGCATCGAAGCAAGCCCCGTACTCCCGCTCAAATTCGCCCCATGTAGTGGAGTGTTCATAACACACACCTAGGTGGCCCATAAAGGGATAAAAAGAAAGACTTAGGCACGTGCAAATCCACGTGATCTAAAATCTGAGAATCGTACAAACCCGAATCAAATCGTGCAAGACTTAGGGTCGTCCAACCCTTACAAAGTCAAAATCGCCCAAATGCATGGTTTTCAAAAGGTTTTAAAACACTTCTTCATTCAAAATATATTTTGAGTTAAACTTGTTTCAAAACGAAGTCTCTAAGCGTACAGACTGACCCTTGCGCATCGGTGCAAGAAGGTCTGCGACGTAAAATTCCCGCTTGCCTACAATCGCCTTTCAAAAGTCAGATTGTTTTCAAAATATACTTTGCTAGTTAAAGTAAACTAGCTGGCACGCCCATAAAGCGAAGTAGATTGCGAAAAGGTTCACTTCAGGCCTAAGAACCCGTAAGTGAAAATTTTCGGTGTCTACAGCGTCCTACCTCGTGGTATGGCGTAGATGCAATGCAAACTCACGCTACTCCAAAGGGAAAACCCGAAATTAAAAGACAATGCCGAAGGGAAATTGCCGAAGGGAAATGACTTGTAAAGTAAATAGCCGAAGGGAAATGACTTGTAAAGTAAATAGCGGAAGGGGAAATATGGCTATATCTTAAGAGCGGAAAGGCTCAATTGTGTAAGTGTGTGTCGTGTATATATTGAAAGACAACGCACACGACTTGAACCTTAAAACCCGAATCTTAAAGACGTAGCCGAAAGAAATACTTTATATAGAGTATATGTAGGGGCCCTTACTTGGGTCTTGTAAATAAGAGCGAAGGCTCAATGTGTGTGCATGCTTGAATTGAAAGACTTACACACACGACATGAAATGAAACCCAAATATAAATTGCAGTATGCCTTGACTAAGGTCTTGGGAGTAAGAGCGAAAGCTCAATGTGTGTGAGTGTAGAATTGAAGTACTACGCACACGACATAAATGAAACCCAAATATAACTGCAATAAGGCCTTTACTAAGGTCTTGGGAGTAAGAGCGAAGGCTCAATGTGTGTGCGTGTGGAAAATGGAACGACAACACACACGACTTAATTAAAAACCCCCTTGACTTAAAATATATAAATATAACTATATATTAAGGGCTTGTTAGGCCCGTGTGTGTGCAAGAAGTGTACGACTAAGAGCGGAAAGGCTCAAGTGCGTGTGTGTGTGGGTGTGTCAAACCATGTTATTACAATCGGGGGGAGACGAAGCTCCTTTACTACAACCCCGTATCAAAATTTAATTGAATATAAAGCAAGTTAATGTAATAGACCAAGTTTAGACACTTACAAATAGCCGGTCCATGTTCAACTTGCTTGCACGTGGGCTCACGGTTCACCTTGGGCAGCCAAGAGGGGGTTATCCTAGGTGGCTTTGAGAGAGGTTCTATGAGGCACGGTTAGGGTCTTAGGGGAACTAAGGTTCGGCCAAGACGGGGGCTGTGTAGGGTCTGTCCTAGGGTGCAGGTCACGGCCAGGGTGCAGGTTAGGTCGGCAGGAAGGTGGTCAAGTCGGCAGGAAGGCGTCGGGCGCAGCAATCGGGCGCCTGGCGCTGGGCGCTGGGCGCTGGCGGGCGTCTGGCGCTAGGAGGGCGTCAGGGCGCAGCAATCGGGCGCCTGGCGCTGGGCGCTGGCGGGCGTCTGGCGCTGGGAGGGCGTCAGGGCGCGGGATGGCGTCAGGGCGCGGGATGGCGTCAGGGCGCGCGGACAGCGTCAGGGTGCGCACGGCAGGCACGGTCCGGTTAGGTTTAGGTTGGTTCAAGTCTAGGGTTAGGTTTGGTCGAACCTAGGTTGGGTTAGGGCTAGGTTTAGTTAGGGTTAGGTTCAGTTGGGGTTAGGTAGGTTCGAACCTAGGCTAGGTTGGGGTTAGGTTTAGAGGGGTGTAGAGAGAATGGCTAGGTTAGGTTAGGCTTACCTCTTGGAGCCGGTCCTTCTTGGCTTGAGCCCACGTCTCCACGGTTGCAGCCACTTGGTCCAGCCCACCTTGGTTGCAGCCCCTTGGTCTAGACCCACTTAGCCCACATGGCTTGAACCCACCTCACCCAATGAGCCCACATGGCTAGGTCTATCACTCCCTCTCTCTCCTCCCAAATATTTGCATGAACCCTTTACATGGACCCCCTCACCTCTATTTATAGAGATTTGAGGTGGGTCTTGGATTTGGGTTTGGGTTTGGGGTTTGGATCCATACCCAAATCCAAACACTATTTGGATCTGGATATTGGATCTCGGATATTTTGAGATCTGTATCCGATCCAAACCCAATATTTTTATGGATACGGATCTGGATGTTTTGATCCAGATCCGATCCAATCCAAACACTATTTGGATCCAATCCAAATCCAAACACTATTTGGATCGACCCAAACACTATTTGGATTGGCCCAAATCCAAACACTATTCATTACATGGATTTGGATCTGGATATATATGGTCCAGATCCAAATCAAAATTTCTTCGAACAGTCCTTCTTGGCTTCTCGAGGCGAACGATCTGTGCGGGCACTGGCTTCATCAGCGCTCCGTCTGGTGCTGGGTTTTCCCCAACTTTGTCGTCCGGACTTCGTCTTGCCGTTCTGGACTCCGTTGAGCTTTTCATCAAATAGGCTCTGCTTTCTTTTGTTTTTTTATCAGGGAGTGGCTTCTGAAGCTCTGGGCTTGAATCCTCTTCGGGCCTAGGGTCTTCTTTTGCCTTCTGTACCTGTTTTCACATTTCAAAACAGGTCGTCGTTTTGGCTCAAACGAGCTTTTTGGTGTTTTGAGAGTTTTTGAAAAATAGAAGATTTGGGGTGTTTACAGTCGCAAACCTTCTTGCACCGATGTGCAAGGGTCAGTCTGTACGCTTTGCAAAAATCGAGTTTTGGGATAGAAAGCCTACGAAGCGGTTCGAGGTGTCTATTTTGGGTCTTTTAAATGCGATTGCATGTTTTAGATCACGTGGATTTGCACGTGCCTAAGTCTTTTCTTTTATCCCTTTTCGGGCCACCTAGTTTGTGTGTTATGAACACTCCACTACATGGGCGAATTCGAGCGGGGCTTGCTTTGATGCAATATGCGTCCTACCTCGTGGTATGGCGTAGATGCAATGCAAACTCACGCTACTCCAAAGGGAAAACCCGAATGTAAAGACAATACTGAAGGGAAATGACCGAAGGGAAATTACCGAAGGGAAATGACTTGTAAAGTAAGTGCCGAAGGGAGATATGTATATAGAGTATGTATATGAGCCCTTACTCGGGTCTTGCAAATAAGAGCGAAGGCTCAATGTGGGTGCGTGCTTGAATTGAAAGACTTACACACACGACATGAAATGAAACCCAAATATAAATTGTAGTATGGCCTTGACTAAGGTCTTGGGAGTAAGAGCGAAAGCTCAATGTGTGTGAGTGCTTGAATTGAAAGACTTACCCACACGACATGAAATGAAACCCAAATAGTATAGGTCGGCCCTTACTTGGGTCTTTCAAATAAGAGCGAAAGCTCAATGTGTGTGAGAGTGCTTGAATTGAAAGACTTACCCACACGACATGAAATGAAACCCAAATAGTATAGGTCGGCCCTTACTTGGGTCTTTCAAATAAGAAAGAAAGCTCAATGTGTGTGAGAGTGCTTGAATTGAAAGACTTACCCACATGACATGAAATGAAACCCAAATAGTATAGGTCGGCCCTTACTTGGGTCTTTCAAATAAGAGCGAAAGCTCAATGTGTGTGAGTGCTTGAATTGAAAGACAACGCACCCAACTTAAGCAAAACCCTTCAAAATGAAAGTATATGTATATACTTATGTATTAGGGGCTGATTAGGCCCGTGTGTGTTCAAAATCGTGCACAACTAAGAGAGTGCATGTGTGTGGGTGTGCCAAGCCACTTTATTACAAGCGGGGGGAGACTATGCTCCGTTATTACAACCCCGAATCGAATTGAATCTCAAGCAAGTATACAACTAAAGACCGAATTAGGCACTTACTAGTAGCTGGTCCGTAGAGGACTCGCTTGAGCGTGCGCTTGGCCTTCGCCTTGGGCTGCAAAAGGGAGCTCCGCGAGGTTGAGCGACAAAGGGGTGTTGGCCGGCTGCGAATGGGGCGCGGGATAGGCGCCTTGACATTTTGATAATAACAGGGACTTGGACGTTCGAGATCCTGGGGGTATGGATGTGATACAAGAGTTGTTGTGCTGGGCTCGACATGTGCTCCGGTTCCGGGCTCTCTTTGACTTCGCTGGTCCTGTCTTGATTGGGCCAAGCTGCTTTGGGGTTTCAAAAACGTGTTTTAAAAGGTTTTCAAAAGCCATATTATATATTTTTGAAATATGAGGTTTAAAACCTATATACAGGGTTGTCTGGAAGGCTCCTGGGTTTCCAGACTCAAAAATGGCCCTTTGGGGCTGCTTATACAAAACTAGATGAATTTGAGAAATTCGTGGGATTTCTGGGTGTTTACAAACCGAAGGGAAATAACTTGTAATGTAAAATGCCGAAGGGAGATATGTATATATGGTATGTATATGGGCCCGTGTGTGTTCAAAATCTTGCACAACTAAGAGAGTGCACGTGTGTGGGTGTGCCAAGCCACGTTATTACAAGCGGGGGGAGACTATGCTCCGTTATTACAACCCCGTATCGAATTGAATCTCAAGCAAGTATACAACTAAAGACCGAGTTAGGCACTTACTAATAGCTGGTCCGAAGATGCCTTGCTTGAGCGTGGGCTTGGCCTTCGCCTTGGGCTGTGAAAGGGAGCTCCGCGAGGTTGAACGGCAAGGGGTGCTGGCCGAGTGTTCTTGGTGCGCGGAAGAGGCGCCTTGAAGGTGGCCCGACTGCAAGGGAAGGGCTCCTTTTGGCGTGTTGGGCTAAAGGGCCTAAGTAGGGTTACTAAGGATAAGGTTTAGTTTTAAGGTAAGTTGTGCAAAGGGTGAACCTAAGGGAAGGTTTAACGGATCACCTAAGGTTGGCGGGTTGCTAGGGTGGCCGAATGAAATGACAGTCGGTTGGAGTGGCCGACTAGGAGGACTTGGCGGTGGCGGGTAGTTAGGGTGGCTAGGAACGGCGTAAGGTAGGGGAACTAGCTAGGAGATGGGGCCAGGTGGTAGTGGGTGTAGTAGGTGTATTAGGGTGATATGGGCAGGTTTTAGGGAGTCGGATAGGGTGGCCGAATGGAACTAAGGTGTCTAGGTGGTGGCGGGTAGTTATGGGTGGCTACGGGCCTGACCGAGTGGGACTGGTGGCAGCAAGTGGAATGGCTACTGTTAGGGTGCTATGGGAGTGGATTAGGTGGTTGAGAGTGGAGAGGGAGTGAAGAAGGAGTAAGGTAGAATGTAGGGTACTTACCGAGTGAAGAGGTGGTGGTGGATGGAAGGGAATCAGCCGGGTGATGGTGGCGGTGGTAGTGCTCAACTGGAAGGTAGTGGTGCAGGTGGTGTTCGGTTGGCTGTGGGACAGGTGGAGCAGGAGGGGAGTCGGCTGAGCTGGGAAGTGGAGGACCCGGCTGGTGGAAGGTGGGGCTACTAGATGGGAAAACCCGCCCAAAACAGGGGGGTTTATATAGGGCTGGGCTAGGTCGGTTAGGGCTGGTTTTGGGGTAGTGGTTAGGTGGTTTAGGTAGGGTGGTGTGGTGATAAGGTGGGCTGGAAAGGGTAGGGCCAGATATTTTAAATACAAGTGGTTTGGGTAGGTTGTGGGCTAGGGGTGGTTTAGAGGTTTAGGGTTTAGCTAGGTGGGTTGGTTCTAGGGTGAGGTTTAGTGAGGTAGTTTAGGTGATTAGGCTAGGATTAGGCTAGGTTTAGGGAAATTAACCTAGGTTTAGGAAAGGATTAGGGAAGTGGGTTAGGTGATTAGGTTGGGATTAGGCCGGGATTAGGGAAGTGGGTTAGGTGATTAGGCTCAGATTAGGGCCGGATTAGGGTGGAAGGCTAGGATTAGGTGTTTTTGGTTAGGTTTAGGTGAAGGAGCTCCCTTTGCATGGCCCATAGACCTTAACCATATCATGTTGGTGCAGCCCTAGGTTAGGTTTTGGTAATTATAAGCTTAAACCCACTTTATCAGGCTAACCCACATGATTAAACCCAAACTTGACACACAAGTCAAGCTTAATTACAACACACACTTGATCTTATCCACCCCCACTCTCTCTCATGCCCATAATCCCACGTGAAATTCAAGTGGGCCCCACCTCCATTTATGAGAAGGTGATGTGAGCCATGGATATGGATATTGGATTGGATTTTTGAATCCAAATCCAAATCCAAGTCCATACATGGGTTTGGATTGGGATTTGGATATATATGGTCCAGATCCGATCCAAACTGAACTCTGACCCTTCGAGTTGTGTTCGAAACGAATGATTTGTGCGGGGCCTGACAGCATCAGTGCTCCGTCCGCATTGGGTCTTCACCAACATGATCGTCCACCTCTGTTTTCGCCTTCCGGAGATGACTTCAAACAATGTTTCGATGATAACAGGGTCTTGGACGTTCGAGATCCTGGGGGTGTGGATTTAATACGAGAGTTGCTGTGCCGGGCTCGACATGTGCTCCGGTTTCGGGCTCTCCTTAGCTTTACTGGTCCTGTCTGGATTAGGCCGAAGCTGCTTTGGGGTTTCAAAAACATTTTTAAAAAGGTTTTTTAAAAGCCATATCATGTATTTTTGAAATATAAAAGTTTAAAACATATATAGAGGGTTGTCTAGAAGGCTCCTGGGTTTCCAAACTCAAAATAGCCCTTTGGGGCTGCTTTTACAAAACCAGATGGATTTGAGAAATTCGTGGGATTTCGGGGTGTTTACAATGTGCTCCGGTTCCGGGCTCTCCTTAGCTTTCCTGGTCCTGTCTTGCTTAGGCCAAAGCTGCTTCGGGGTTTCAAAATATGTTTTAAAAAGGTTTTCAAAGTCATATTATATATTTTTGAAATATAAAGTTCAAAACATATGTACAGGGTTGTTTGGAAGGCTCCTGGGTTTCCAGACTCAAAATGGCCCTTTGGGGCTGCTTTTACAAAACCAGGTTTTTTGAGAAGTTCATGGGATTTCGGGGTGTTTACAGATGCCCCTCTTTGGCCTTGTCCAAATCGATTTGGATAAGGACAAAGATGACAAACACCCCTTTCAATGTCTCCCTAGATCTAGCCACGAAGAATATGGGATCGTCCCAATTTTAGCAAAATCTCAATTTACAAACCCTAGTAGGAGGAGATATCACGCCAAAGGGTTTCATTATGGAATCTGGTCCTAAATGGGATCATGTTTACGCAAGTACCATGCGTGGAATACATATGCATGACATGGGTGTGGTGCCAAGAGTGGCGACCTCCTAGAGACCAGATGTGGTCGAACTCTAGAGACTTACAAGGCCTGTTGCTCCAAGTGAGCAGATCCTATGCTGTTCAATGTTCGATTTTCAAAACTTATTTACAAAATTATTTACAAAAGGGACAACTGTCTTGAGTCTCGATCCTAAGGATCTTGAGCTCTTCGTGCTTGCCCTTGTTTGAGTCTTAACACTCGCTTATTTAGCAGAGGTTTTATAAGAAAACAAGGCATATTTCAAATTCCTACACCTTACTCGAAATGTCGAATTCTCAAACAAGACGAAATTCAAGTAAGTAAATCCTATTTTTACTTTAGGATTCCTCGAAATGAACCATGCTTTAGCTTGGGATAAGCCAGTCCACCTTATCACCACACCACCCTACCTAAACCACCTAACCACTACCCCAAAACCAGCCCTAACCGACCTAGCCCAGCCCTATATAAACCCCCCTCTTGGGGGCGGGTTTTCCCATCTAGAAGCCCTCTCCCACCAGCCGGGTCCTCCCCTTTCCAGCTCAGCCGATTCCCCTCCTACTCCACCTGCCCCATAGTCAGCCACCACCTGCGCCACTACCTCTCAGCCGAGCACCACCATTCCAGCCGAAGTCCCCATCGCCATCCTCTTCACCCGACCGAACCAGCCGAGCCCCCACATCCGGCTGCTCCTCGACCACCCGCCGCCTTCCACCATCCAATTAGTACCCTACACTCCACCTTACTACTTCTTCACTCCCTCTCCACTCTCAGCCACCTAACCCACTACCATATCAACCTAAGGCCAGCCACTAGCCGCCACCATTCCCACTCGGCCAGGCCATAACTACCCTAACTACCCACCACCACCTAGACACCTTAACTCCATTCGGCCACCCTATCCGACTCCCTAAGACCTGCCCATATCACCCCAATACACCTACTACACCCACTACCACCTGGCCCCATCTCCTAGCTAGTTTCCTTCCCTTACACCACTCCTAGCCACCCTAGTAACCCGCCAACCTTAGGTGCCCCATTAGACCTTCCCTTAAGCTTCCCCTTAGTGCCATACTCCCCCAACACTACACTCCCCCTAGTGACCTTACCCAGCCCCTTTAATCCCACACGTCAAGGCGGCACCCTTGCTAGCAGCCGGTCACCTTCAAGGCACCCGGCCAGCACCTCTTGCCGTTCAACCTCACGGAGCTCCCTTTTGCAGCCCAAGGCAAAGGCCAAGCCCACGCTCAAGCAAGGCATCTTCGGACCAGCTATTAGTAAGTGCCTAATTCGGTCTTTAGTTGTATACTTGCTTGAGATTCAATTCGATACGGGGTTGTAATAACGGAACATAGTCTCCCCCCGCTTGTAATAACGTGGCTTGGCACACCCACACACGTGCACTCTCTTAGTTGTGCACGATTTTGAACACACACGGGCCTAATCAACCCCCTAATACATAAGTATATACATATACTTTAATTTTTGTAGGGTTTTGCTTAAGTTGGGTGTGTTGTCTTTCAATTCAAGCACTCACACACATTGATCCTTCGCTCTTATTTAAAAGACCCAAGTAAGGGCCGACCAATACTATTTGGGTTTTCATTTCATGTCGTGTGTGTAAGTCTTTCAATTCAAGCACTCACACACATTGAGCCTTCGCTCTTATTTGAAAGACCCAAGTAAGGGCCGACCTATACTATTTGGGTTTTCATTTCATGTCATGTGTGTAAGTCTTTCAATTCAAGCACTCACACACATTGAGCCTTCGCTCTTATTTGAAAGACCCAAGTAAGGGTCGTCCTATACTATTTGGGTTTTCATTTCATGTCGTGTGCGTAAGTCTTTCAATTCAAGCACTCACACACATTGAGCCTTCGCTCTTATTTGAAAGACCTAAGTAAGGGTCGTGTTATACTATTTGGGTTTAATTCCATGTTGTGTGCATAGTACTTCAATTCAAGTACTCACACACATTGAGCTTTCGCTCTTACTCCCAAGACCTTAGTTAAGGCCATACTGCAATTTATATTTGGGTTTCATTTCATGTCGTGTGTGTAAGTCTTTCAATTCAAGCACGCACCCACATTGAGCCTTCGCTCTTATTTGTAAGACCCGAGTAAGGGCCCATATATATACCATATATACATATCTCCCTTCGGCATTTTACATTACAAGTCATTTCCCTTCGGCATTGTCTTTACATTCGGGTTTTCCCTTTGGAGTAGCGTGAGTTTGCATTGCATCTACGCCATACCACGAGGTAGGATGCATATTGCATCAAAGCAAGCCCCGTACTCCTGCTCAAAATCGCCCATATAGTGGAGTGTTCATAACACACAAACTAGGTGACCCATAAAGGGATAAAAAGAAAGACTTAGGCACGTGCAAATCCACGTGATCTAAAATCTGCAATCGTATCTAAAAGACCCAAATTAGACACCTCGAACTGCTTCGTAGGCTTTCTACACCCAAAAACTCGATTTTTTGCAAAGCGTACAGACTGACCCTTGCGCATCGGTGCAAGAAGGTCTGCGACGACAAGAGCTCACTTGCTCTCAGTCGCCACAATTAGAAGTCAGTTTAATATCTTCGCTAGCTTAGGTAAGCTAGCTGGCACGCCCTGTTTATATAAATAGGATCCGCTCCAAGCCCTGAAAAGGTGAAGAAAGGCGAGGATTTTCGCCGCGTCTACAATGGCGTTCCGAAACGGACGGTTTGTGCGGGGCATGACTGCATTAGTACTCCGTTTTGCGTTGGGTCTTCGCCAACATTGTCGTCCGCTCTTCTTCTCACCTTCCGGAGTTCATTTTGAATAAATTTCTTATATTTGGGGCTTGAATGTCTGAAAATCTGGGGATGATTTTGATACGAGAGTTGATGTGCTGGGCTTGAAGTATGCTTCGGGTTCGGGCTCTCTTTTGCCTTTTCGGTCCTGCTTTCATCAGGCCAAGCTGCTTTTGGGATATCAAAACACCTTTTTAAGGTTTTAAAACTGTATGTATAAAGTTTTAAAACATATATAGAGGTTCAAAGTATGTACAGGGTTGTTTGGAAGGCTCCTGGGTTTCCAGACTCAAAATAGCCCTTTGGGGCTACTTTTGTAAAACCAGGCATATTTGAGAAAATCGTGGGGTTTTGGGGTGTCTACATCGATATCCAAAACAGAAAGGGTATGTACCCATAACATGGATGATTCTATGTTCCAGGGGCACGAGTTATATAAAAACTTTTCAAAAACTAAGAAGCCCTTTAATATGATTCTAAACATGGGATATAAACCCTACATGGGCCTGGGAACCCAAAACCAAGGTAGGCTAGAACCTGTCCTACCTAAAGCCAATAAGAATCAATATGGATTGGGCTACAGCCCACCCATACCCCCAGAGCCGCACCTAAAACCATCTAGGTCAAGGGTGCCCTGTAGAACCTCTAAAACCGAAACCCATGTCTTAGACCTATTAATTAGAGTCTGATTCATGAATATTTTCTTTGTAGGTTCAATGGAAGACCCCTACTTTTAAAAAATCCAAAAAAATAGATATTACCAAAAACCAAAATTTTTTTTTGAAAACCCTCAAAATCTTAAAAACATTTGGAAAACTGAAAATTCCAAAAAGAAAGTTATTTCAAAAGCCTTTGGCCATGTACAAAGTCCATTTTTGAAAATTGTAAAAGGCTTTTTCGAAAAATGTATATACTCCCAAAAACCCAAGAATATCCAAAAGCTAGTACTGTACACCTTTTTGCCTAGAGCTTTTTCAAAATTGAAAAGCTCGAGAATCACCAAAGCAAGGAGGAATGAACACCTCCAAGCTCCCTGAAACTCGTAAAATCCTTGACTTACAGGAAATTTGGGGATTTTTAGAAATGAGTCTAACCTATAGTGTATGCATAAGCATCATGCATTACACTTTGAAATCATCCATGTGCATCAAGTCTAGACATCATCTTAGAACTCGATATTTAGGGTTGATATAAAACTAAAGGGGCAATAAGAGTCGACCACCTAAGTATCAAGCCATCATAGGCATGTCTCTATACGAATCAAATCCGAAACCTTCAAGGTGGATTTCAAAAGAAATGAGAATCTCAAAAAAGGGTTAGCATTTCACAAAAAGCCTTTCAAAAATGTTTTGATAAAAACCTCCCAAGCATTACAATTCATGCATTGTGTGCTTGATCCGATCAAAATGAAGATGGTATTCATCCAAAGTGTGCCATACATTTTCGAAAACTCTATTGGCATGCGAAAGGAATCACCAAGCCAAAAGAGAAATCGTGCTTGGCCTTGCTGTAGGCCTCCAAATTTGCAACATCATCTCCCCTATCATGAAAAGGGAATGATGTTCATTCAAGCACTCATTTGAAAAACCTATCTTAACAGGTAGGCAAGATAAATGGCAGCCCCTTCCAACGGAGTATGAGTTCAAAACTCAAGACTCTCTCAAGGGACAAGCCCTACATCGTGTGGCTGAAGTGTCTCTTTGAGACATATTCCCCATACTTGATCAAATGCCCCATGAAGGCATGAATTTTCAAAATGAATTTCAAAAACTATGCTTGACCAAAATCAAGTATAGGAAACATATTTCGATCAAAGGGTAGGTATCGAAATCATCTTCATATAGAAAGGGAGGATTTCCCAAAATTGCTTTTTCAAAAGGGATCAAAATTTCAAAAGTTTAACCCTACATATGACTTTAAAAAGGAAGATTTCCAACATCTGGTTAAGATGAAAACCTTGATGTTGTTAGGATAAGCGCATGAGTCCCATGATGAAAATATGGAGACCATGTCAAAATCAAATATGATGGCCATGATGATCATTTAGGGTTGGTTATGTTTCCCATCCTTGAGCAAAAAGTATCATGATCATGTTAGGAAAACCATAGAAATGCGTGGACATAAACATACCATCGTCCACCCAAAAATCCTTTTGAAAAACCCCCTTCACCATGTGGCCGGGTAAAATCATGCATCTCCATCAAGCTAGGGGCATTTTTAAATGCAACCCCTAGATACCTTCCATGGAAAACCAATTTCGTAAAAATGTATCTCCCTCATGACTTGTGAGATACATTTCATGGGTTCATCGAAGTCACATGGAGTGCATAACATGTATTTCCATCGAAGTCACATGGAGTGCATAGCATGCATCATATTCATATCATATCACCCCAAAGAAAGCCCAAAAAGGTGGCAACCCAAGTAGGAATGTCCCCATGTCTTCAAAAGGGCAACAAAAATAGAAAAATTTGTTGATATTGTGGGTAGAAATTAGCAAAACCCGAAAATGCCCGAATATTCAAAAGGGTTTTATGTTGAATTCTTTCAAAAGATTTGTAAAAATCGAACTCCTTTGAAACTTCTTGAAAGAAGGATCGAGGTTGATTGTATAACCCTGAATGGAGGAATTTATACTTTACAAAAAGTAGAGTCTTCCAAAAATGAATTGGCAACATTTCAAAAATCCCTGGCTTACAAGATTAAGCCTTGTTCAAAATATCAAAATAGTTTCAAATAGCATATGCTATTAAGAAATAGGACGATCTCGTTTGAATCGAGTAACCAAAGGGATAAGCTTTCCCCCATTCTACTTTCTCTCCAAAAAGAAAAATCGGCTACGTCCAAAAAGAAAAATGAGAATACAAAAACTCCTCTGAAAGAGTTCTTCCCTTCATAAACAGTGAATACAAAAACTCCTCCGAAAAAGGTCTTCTCTTCAAAAGAAAAAAAGGAGAATACAAAAACTCCTCCGAAAGAGGTCTTCCCTTCATAAACAGGGAATACAAAAACTCCTCCGAAAGAGGTCTTCTCTTTTAAAGAAAAGAGGGATTAAAGAAAAAATACTCCCAAAGGGAGACCCTCTATGAAAAAAAAAGGAAAAGCCAAAGCTCCAAAGAGCAATTTTCTGACTCGTTGCCTAAAACCATGGGACGCTTTAGAAGGGACCGTGATATCTCTTTCCCATACCCCCGCAGCTTATCCCCAAGAAAAAGGTTCAAGTTTACGAAAATCCTAAAGTACGAATAAAATCTACTTATTTGGATTTCATTTTGCTTGAGAACTCGACTTTGTTTTGTAAGAAATGGAACTTTGAAATGTTTTCCAAGATTTTCTACCCAAAAACCTCTACTTAGTAGTAGGTATTGAAACCCGAATAAAAGGAAGTATGAAAAATTAGAAGTCCTTTTCGATACAAGCTAAAAGGAGTTTCTTTTGAAAAAGAAATTTTCGAAAACTCGCAAAATGTCAAAAAGACATGGCTACAACCTGCTCGGAGAAATCAGCCTCAAAAGGCTCTCTTCGGGCTCAAAAACCCCAAAATAAAAATGTTTTCTCATGCATACATTCAAAAAGTCATCCATGCATGATCATACATAGGGAAAAAGCTAGGAAAAGTCTCCTTGTTTTACTAAAGTTCCCCTCCTGTGGTAAAAGAAAACAGGGTTTTTACGAAGCAAAGAATGGTGTATTTTCGAGAAAATTTGAGAGAAAAACCAAAATAGAGTGTTTCTTCTTTGCCATTATCCAAATCAATTTGGATAATGTCAAAGAGGGGCATCTGTAAACACCCCAAATTTTCCAAATTTCAAAACTCTCAAAAACACAAAAAGCTCTTTCAAAGCCAAAACAACAATCCTGTTTTAAAATGCCAAAGAAGGTTCAAAAGACGAAAGGAGAGCCCAGGCCAGGAGCATACTTCAAGCCCGAAGCATCACATGTGAAGCCACGATCACCCACCGAAGTAGTAGGAATTAAAGCCTGAAACGATGAAAATCGAGCAAAACAAAGAACAGAATGGCGAGATGGAGTCCGGACGACAAAGCTGGGGAAAACCCAGCACCAGACGGAGCGCTGATTAGGCCAGTGCCCGCACAAAACGTCTGCCTTGAAAAGCCAAGAAGGACCATCTAGAGAAAATTTGGATTGCATCTGGACTATAAATATCCAGATCCATATCCAAATACTGTTTGGATTTGGGTCAATCAAAATAGTGTTTGGATTTTGATTGGATCCAAATAGTGTATGCATTGGATCGGATCTGGACCAAAATATCTAGATCCATATCCATAAAAATGTTGGGTTTGGATCGGATATGGATCTCAAAATATCTGAGATCCAAGATCCAGATCCAAATAGTGTTTGGATCGGATATGGATTCCATGATCCAAACCCAAGATCCATATCCAAGACCCACTTCATTTACCTATAAATAGAGGTGAGGGAGTCCAAGAAAAGGGGTTCATGTAAATGCTTGGGAGGAGAGAGAGTGAGAGAGCGACCTAGCCATGTGGGCTCATGAGTGAAGTGGGCTTGAGCCATGTTGATCAAGGTTGGACCTAGTGGGCTGCACCAACTTGAAGTGGGCTGGACCAAGTGGAGGTGGCTGGACCTAGTGGGCTGCACCTAAGGTAAGCATAAACCCGACCTAACCCTTCTCCTCTTAACCCTCCAAACCTAACCTAACCCACTCCATTGAACCCGCCTAAACCTAGCACCACCACTCCACTCCACCATACCCGCCACCATCCAAGGCTCCACCTGAACTGAGCCACTACTTAGCTCAGCCCTCACTACCCTAGTTGGCCGAACCCAACCTAGCCGGCCTCCCTCCTTGACCTACCCACCGACTCACCTGCCCTTAACCGCCATACTCCACCACATCCCCAGCCCATCACCACCTAGCCTTCATCACACCACCGCCTCCCTTCCCTAAGTGTAGCCGAGTGCACCTTGCACTCGGCTCTCACTCACCAAACCGACCACCTGCCACACCATCCCAGCCGTGCTCCCTGCCTTCACCAAGAACAAGGCCTGCCACCTGGCAGGCCCTCTCCCTAAAACCCCACATGGCCTGCTTTGTCGCATGCCATTTCCCTTAACCTAGCTAAGGCCTGCCCTTCGGCAGGCCATCCCTTACCTAAGCCCCGAAGACCTGCCACCCGGCAGGCCCACTCCCTAAAAACCCCACGGCCTGCTAGTGCAACCCGTGTCTTTTTTTCCAGCCCCCAAGCCCATGGCCTGCTGGTGCAGGCCATGTACTAGCTCGCCCTCAACCCGACCTCCCCTTGAACCCAACACAACACTCGACCTCGGCCCACCTTGACTCGAGTCCTACCAAGACCTAAACCTGGGATGGCTTGTCCTGAACCTAGCTTAGCTCCACCTTGAACACTGCCCTAGCCGAACTACTTGGCCACCTTGTTGCGGGCTGAACCTAACTGAACTCGGCTGGCCACTACCTAGCTCACTGTCTTAGGACCACACTGACCTAGTTGGTTCCCCTAGGACCAAACCGAGCCCTCCCATATCAAACCTAACTCGAGTCACCCTAGCTAAACCGCCACTTGCTGGCCCTAAACCAAAGCCCATAACCTAACCTAAGTCAAGCTAAACCTAAACTAGTTAGGACTCAACTAAAACCTAAACCAAAACCTAACTAACTGGCCCATAATCTAACCTAACTGAACTGAACCTAACCTAGTTAGGGCTTCACCCCAAACACCAATTCTCTTGGCTTGAGTTAAGCCAGCCCCTCCAAGGCCTAGACCCGGGCTACACCAAGTCATCCCGAGTTACCCTAAGCCCACCTCAAACCAAACTCGAGCCACCTTGGCTCGAGTCATCCTAAAACCAGCCCAAGTCCAAGGCCCATACGAGCCCAACAAGACCCATAGCAACCTTCACTCAAACCCTCTCTCTCAAATCAAACGTCCAAGCACCTCCATATGAACCCGTCGGGCGGAGATTGAAGACCGAACCAATGCATACAAGGGCACAAACTCACTAAGGCGTATGCATCCTAGACACCCCACATAGCGGGCTAGGTAAGTTGTAAGTCCTTTACATTTGATACTTAATTAAATTTTGATACGGGGTTGTAGTAATGGAGCGTAGTCTCCCCCCGAAATGTAATATTGGTGCGTGATACATAACCACACACGTACACTTGAGCTTTAGCTCTTAACCATACACGGTTTGTACACAGTCACCATTGAGCTTTTGCTCTTACTCCGAAGACTCTAATAAGAGCCATATTGCAATTCAATTTGGGTTGTTATTTTCAAGTTGTGTGCGTTGTCTTTCAATTCCACACTCACACACATTGAGCTTTCGCTCTTACTCCCAAAACTATAATAAGAGCCATATTGCAATTCAATTTGGGATGTTATTTTCAAGTTGTGTGCGTTGTCTTTCAATTCCACACTCACACACATTGAGCTTTCGCTCTTACTCCCAAGACTCTAATAAGAGCCATATTGCAATTCAATTTGGGGTGTTATTTTCAAGTTGTGTGTGTTGTCTTTCAATTCCACACTCACACACATTGAGCTTTCGCTCTTACTCCAAAGACTCTAGTAAGAGCCATATAAGCTGCAATTTAATTCGGGTTGTTACTTTAAAAGCCGTGTGAGTTGTCATTTAATATTCCACACTCACACCCAAAGACACCCGAGCACTTGCTCAAGCACTCACGCTCCTTTTGGCCTTGGCAGCTACTAAGATATAATCATATCTATATATTTTTAGCTGCATGAGTTTTCTCGGTTCAGCTGTATACGCTTTACATTCCGGGTTTTTAAGGTTCAGCTGTGTGAGTTGTCTTTATATTTATACACAACACACATGCACACATTGAGCCTTTCCGCTCTTATATCTATATCTCCCTTTCAGCTGCGTTTTACGGTTCAGCTGCGTGAGTTGTCTTTCAATTTATACACAATACCCATGCACACATTGAGTCTTTCCGCTCTTAAGATATAGATATATTTAAATTTCTGCAATTTACATTCAAGTCGTGTGAGTTGCACTCAATTTGGGTTTTCCCTTCAGCTATGTCTTTAAATTTCGTGTTTTAAGGTTTAGTTGTGTGAGTTGCATTGCATATCCGCCATACTCGAGATAGTGCGCATACTTGCATCAAAACAACCCCGAACAAACCCATGCAAACATGCCAATCTTAGGCCACTTGATACACATACATCACGCCTAAGTAGATAAAATTGAAAGACTTAGGGTCGCCCAACCCTCGTAAAGTAAAACTCGCCAAAGTGCATGATTACAAAGAAGTTTTAAATACTTATTCATTCAAAGTAAATTTTGAAGTTAACTTGTTTTAAAACGAAGTCTCTAAGCGTACAAACTGACCCTTGAGCATCGGTTCAAGAAGGTTTGCGACGAAAAGATCCCGCTTGCCCACAATTGTCTTACAAAGTCAGATATTTCAAAACATACTTCGCTAGTTTGAGTAAGCTAGCTAGCACACTCTAAAAGCGACGTAGGTGCGAAAAGATTCACTTAAGGCCTAAGAACTCGGAGTGAAAATTTTTGGCATCTACAGTTGTGCGCGAGCGTGCCAGCTAGTTTGCTTTAACTAGCAAAGATGATTTCTAACTTCGAAAGCGATTATGGGGAAGTGAATTCTTTTCACCATAGGCCTTCTTGAACCGATGCTCAAGGGTCAACCTAGGAGCTTTGAGGATTGTTTTAGGTCTGGTGCATATTCAAAATTCACTTTCAATTTCAAAGAACTTAACCAAACTCGTGAACTTAGATTTTGAAAGAAATGGTTTCAAAGTTTTGAAAAACAGAAACTAGTTCTGTTTTTAGAGACACATTTTCAGATTTTTTCAATATTTATAGATTCCAAAATTCTTGAAATTTTTATATGAAATAGGAGTTGATATGGATATTTAGGAACTATTTTTGTTCTGATTTTAAGTATTGTAGATGTGCATAATTAAATCAGATATATGACAGAAATATAGAGGTTTAGAAAAATAGTTGTATCTTGGTGCACAAATCTCCAAATTCTATAAATTTAGTCTTTTTGGAAAGCTACGAATCTCAACTTTCTAATGGTACCATTTTCAAAAAATTTGGTTTACTGCAGCCAAAGTTATGAGATCATAAACTAAGCTTTGTTGTAGTAAATAGAGGTTTTACAGACTCTATTATGAATTTATTTTATCTTGTCCAATTTTATTTACAAGGTTGTGGTGTGTATATATGTTATAATACTTAAAACTTTTATTATAAGTGGGTCTATGTGTGTATCTTAGGTGTGCAAAGTTTTGGAGTATTTGGGGCACATAGCAAGGAATTAAAAATAAAAAATCAGACGTATGAAAGATGTAGAAAATAGGTTTTTAGGTTTACAAAATACATGAATGCATTTTGTCAAAATTTAAAAGGCAATCCATAGCAATTAAAATGTAAATGACTAAAGGAAATGAACAAAATTATGACTATAGCTTAAGCATAGAGGGGATTATGAGATATAAGAGTCTACAATGTATATTGGGGTAGGAGAAACCGAAAATCAAACACATAATATGCATCTAATAAACATAAAAAAAATTGGGCAACATAGCACTTAACTATTACATCAATGAATGGAGTCAAGTGCTCCTTAATTACAACCACTTTTGAATTAAATGAAAGTAAAGAAGAGATGAAATTGAAAGAGAGGAGAGAGATTGACATTGATTGCGGCACTCTTAGCGAATTGATGGAGACGATTTGAAGGGGGCAACACAAATTGCGGCACTCTTAGCAAAATTCATCCTCATCTCCTTTTGATCTAGGCTTTACTCCATCTTTGGGCAAATCAATACCTTCTTAATTTTCAAAACTCGATTTTGTAACTTCAAGTTTAAAAACATTTAATTTCAAAATATTGTTTTTTAGTATTTTATGAAATTCATATGTTGTGCTCAAATCATGGATTTAAAACAAGCCTAGATTTGTTTTGAAAAATTAAAAAAATGCTTAGATTTGTTTTGAAAACATTTTTTTTTACACCCCTCTTACAACATAGGGACCATCCAAGTGGATGTGGGCCACTTACGGTTGAATGTTGTAAATGACATATAAAATGTATTCCATATGATATGGTGGAGATACATGCTTTATAAAATGATGAATGTATTCAGTCTTCATGAAAGGTGTTTAGGAAATGCACTCTACATACCCTTAGTTTGGAGGAGATGACATGAGCATTCATACACTATGGCTGACCCCTATTGTGGCATGTGATGAATGATTTTCAATGTGATGCATAAATGACCTATACATGCACGATCTTGGTTTTTGGCAATTGTAAACGCCCCAAAATCTCACGATTTTATAAAACATACCTGGTTTACAAAATCAATTTCAAAAGGGCACTTTGAGTTCTGAAAAACCGAGGAGCCTTCCCAAAAATCCTGTAAATATTGTTTCGAACCCTATAAATAGTGTTTTGAAACCCCATGTCCAAATAGGGGTTTTTAAACTCGGGCTAAGCCCCATTCTCCAAGAAACCAAAGACGAATAGGTGAAGCATGCGAAAACGACACCTGATCGAGAAGCAGCCCAACAAGTAGCTCACGAAGGCCAATTCCAAAAGCAGGCTCAGAAGCAGTTTCTAAAGCCCAAAAGAGCATCCTAGCCTGATAAAAGCCAGGTTCAAAAGGTGAAAGGAAGGCCCAAGCACAAAGCAGGTTGCAAGCCAGGAGCACCAAGCAGCCAGGTCGACCATCCTCACCCAAGCATCAAGAATCTGAACCAGAAAAATCACAAATGAGCAGAAACGGAGTCTCAAAAGGCGAAAAGGAGTCCGGACGACAAAGATTGGGGAAACCCAACCCCAAACGGAGTGCTGATGAAGCCAGGGCCTGCATAGATCGTTTGCCTTGAAAAGCCAAGAAGGACCATCCATAGAAAATTTGGATTGGATCTGGACCATAAATATCCAGATCCATATCCAAATAGTGTTTGGATTTGGGTCGATCCAGATAGTGTTTGGATTGAATCGGATCTGGACCAAAATATCCAGATCCATATCCATAAAAATGTTGGATTTGGATCGGATACGGATCTCAAAATATCCAAGATCCAAGATTCAAATCCAAATAGTGTTTGGATTTGGATTTGGATCCAAATCTCAAACCCAAACCCAAATCCAAGACCCACCTCACTTGCCTATAAATAGGAGTGAGGGGGTTGTAAACACCCCAAAATCCCACGATTTTCTCAAATTACCTGGTTTTGCAAAAGCAGCTCCAAAGGGCTATTTTGAGTCTGGAAACCCAGGAGCCTTCCAGACAACCCTATACATATGTTGAAACCATATATGTTTTAAAAATATATACATACAGTTTTGAAACCTTAAAAAGGTATTTTGAAACCCCAAAAAGCAGCTTGGCCTGATGAAAGCAGGACCGAAGAGGCAAAAGAGAGCCCGAACCTAGAGCATATTTCAAGCCCGACACATCAACTCTCGTATCAGAATCATCTCCAGATTCTCGGACATCCAAGCCCCTCATATCAACAAATTTATTCAAAATGATCTCCGGAAGGTGAGAAGAAGAGCGGACGATAATGTTGGCGAAGGCCCAACGCAAGATGGAGTACTGATGCAGTCAGACCCCGCACAAACCGTCCATTTTGAAATGCCATGAAGGAATCAGAAAATCAGATTTGGGTCAGATTTAGACCATATATATCAATATCCAAAACCAAACATGCATCTGGATTTGGATTTAGATCTAAAGATCCAAATCCAATATCCACATCCATGGCCCATATCACCTTCTCATAAATGGAGGTGGGGCCCAAAGAGATTTCACGTGAAAAGCTTGGGTATGGAGAGAGAAAGGGTGATAAAGTATGAGTGACAAAGTTGGTGGGCTTGACTTTTAGTCAAGAGTGGGTTAACCATGTGGGTTTAGCCTAAGAGTGTGGGTATTTGCTTATATGCACCTACACCTAACCTGGGGCTGCACCAACATGAGCATGGCTGCAACTAGGTCCATGGATCGATGCCAAGGGGATGCTTTTAAAACCTAGCCCTAAGCTAACCCACCTCACCTAGCCACTCCCCCCTAAACGTGGCCCAATCCTAGCCGTCCTTGCCCAAAACCGCCCCAACCATACCTAGCCGAGCTCACCTAGTTCACCTCACCTAACTAGACCACCTAGACCCTAACTAGACTAAACCTAATCCCACCTAAATACACCTAATTAACCCCTAACCATTAATTCCCAACCACCCTAACCGACCTACCCTAAACCACCATACCACCCACCCTAACCGAGCTACCCAAACTACCCCACAAGCCCACCTTATTGTAAATGTCTAGCCTAAACCACTCCCCACCGACCCAGCTTTTGGGCCTATAAAACCCCCTCTTTTGGCAGGTTTTTGGACTCTCTCTCCTCTCTCTCCTGCCCTCTCTTCCACCTCATCTCACTCCCACTCTCCCCCAGCTGTACCACCTCCATCGCCACTCCATCCGGCTACCACTCCACCCGGCTGCACACTTCCACCCGACTGCCACCTTCTTCCAACTCCATTCGACTGCCACCTCCTTCCACCACCTCTGGCCACCACCTCATCCACCAGTACCCCGGTTAGTACCCCATCTCAGCCCTATCTAGCCTCTCATCCCCCCTTTCTTACCCAGCCATACACTCCATCACCCGCCACCACAACCCGACCTTCTCCCTTACACCCGACCACCTCACACCCTACCTTACCACCTTCCCTTAGTCATCCACTTCCTAGCCCCTAGCTAAACCTTTACCTTAAACCGCTGCACCCTAGCCACTCCATCACCAAGGCTCTCTATTCGGCCAAGACCCTACCTGCCGCCAATCCGCATCCGAGGAGCTCCCCTTCGGCTATCTAAGGCGACTCACTAGGCCAAAGCCAAGCAAGTTGAGCCCGGACCAGCTACATGTAAGTGCCTAACTCAGTTCTTATTATGAACTTGCTTACATTTAATTAAATTTGATACGGAGTTGTAATAATGAAGCATTGTCTCTCGATTTGGGAAACCCAACACCAGACGGAGCGCTGATAAAGCCAGCGCCCGCATAGATCATCCGCCTCGAAAAGCCAAGAAGGACAATCCAGAAAATATTTAGAATGGATTTGGACAATAAATATCCAGATCCATATTCAAATAGTGTTTGGATTTGGATCAATCCAAATAATGTTTGGATTTAGATTGGATCTAAATAGTGTTTGGATTGGATCAGATCTGGACCAAAATATCGAGATCCATATTCATAAAAATGTTGGATTTGGATCAGATACGGATCTCAAAATATCCAAGGTTCAAGATCTAGATCCAAATAGTGTTTGGATTTGGATCCAGATCTCAAACACAAACCCAAATCCAAGACCCACCTCACTTGCCTATAAATAGGAGTGAGGGGTCTCCACAAGTTCACGTGAAACTCAACTTGGAGGAGCTTGGAGGAGAGAGAGAGTATTAAGGTGAGTTCTTAGTGCTTTCTTCATTTGTTTAAGGTTTTTAATTGTGGGTTAGTGAGGGATTAGAAGGGCTGGATTTGCTGGAACAAGGAGGCTTAAGGTCGCTGATTGGAGCTTGAGCATACCCTAAACTGCCATTAAGAGGTAAGCCCCTAATCCACCCTAAACCTCTCTTCTTAACCCCTCTAAACCACCCCAAACCTACCCTAATCCACCCCACTTAAACCCTCACAGCACCCTTAATCCCCATTAGACTAAACCCAACACCCTAACCGACCCTAACCTAAACCACTCGGCCACCCCTAGACCTACCCGAACCCTGTCACTACCCCCTACGCACCTCACGTGCCCCGCGCGTAACGCAGGCGCTCCACACACCTCACACACCCCGTACCGCCTTACCGCCCCGCGAACCTCCCTGGCGCCTAGCGCCTGTCACCCTGCCTGGCGCCTGGCGTTTAGCGCCCAGCACCATACACCCTCAATTGGCCTACCCCCCAACTGACCTAACACCGACTCTACTTAATTCCCTGCCACCACACTGCCGCCTCCACCGACCTACCCAACACCCAGCCGTATTCCCTCCTTAGCCGACCTAGTTCCACCACACACCCCATCCACCTAGTGCCGGCCATAGCTCACCCCTCCATGCCATAACCTAAACCCCACTACCACACACCCTAACCGACCTTACCGTGACCCCCAACTCCACATCCCATCCTAGGCTAACACTCCCCCACCTAACCTCCCATCCGTGACCTTTATCTCCCACACACACACCGACCCCGTACCACACCCTAAGACTTGCAACCCTTTTTGCCTTGGTCGTAACCTCACAAAACCACCCTAAGACCCGCAACCCCTTTTGCCTTGGCCGTAACCTCACAAAACCACCCTAAGACCCACAACCCCTTTTGCCTTGGCCGTAACCTCACAAAACCACCCTAAGACCCGCAACCCCTTTTGCCTTGGCCATAACCTTACAAAACCCCACTAAGACCCGCACCCACTCTTGCCGTGAACCCTCACCATTCAAGGCCAAAACGAGCCAAGCTCAAAGGCTCCGCCCAACCACTTTTCACCTCAAGCTTCAAGGGAGGCCCGTTCGTGATTGTAAAGCACAAGCCCGTGTAGATTGGAGTGGACAAACATCCGAATCACTTATAAGTGTTTCAAATTCGGTATTTCATATCTCCTTCTGCGTTTAATTCAATTTGGATATGGGGTTGTATTAACGGAGCATTGTCTCCCCCCGGGTTGTAATATTGGTGCATGATACACAAGACACACACGAGCACTTGAGCCTTAGCTCTTAACTCGTACACAAGCACCCACATGCATGATTGAGCCTTCGCTTTTACTCCTAAGACCCTAGTAAGAGCTGTGTGAGTTGTCTTTAATTTTACACACTCCACACACGTGTGCATTGAGCCTTCGCTCTTATTATATATATGTATTTCAATTCAGCTTGGTTGTTACATTAAGTCGTGTGAGTTTGTCTTTCAATTACACACTCGCACCCAAAGAACACCCGAGCGCTTACTCAAGCACCTCACGCACCATTTTGACCTCGGCAGCCAATATATTTTCCGCTGCGTTTTCCTAGTTCAGCTGCGTGTGTTGCCTTTACATTTACACACAAACACAACACGTACACGTTGACGACCTTCAGGCTCATATATATATAGTTGTATCTCCCTTTCCGTTGGGTTTTACGTTTCAGCTATGTGTGTTGCATTTCAATTTATACACAACACATGCACACGTTGGCGACCTTCAGGCCCATATATATATAAGTATTTTCCTTCCGCACTTTACATTCAAGTCGAGCGAGGTTTTATATTTAAGTCGTGTGAGTTGTCTTTCAATTTATACACAACACACACGCCCACAATTGAGCCTTTCCACTCTTAAGATATAGTTATATTTCCCTTTTGTAATTTCCCTTCTGCAATTTTCCTTCGGCTATGTCTTTCAAATTCGGGTTTTAAGGTTGAGTTGTGTGAGTTGCATTGCATATCCGCCATACCACGAGATAGGGTGCATACTTGCATCAAAGCAACCTCGAACCACCCGTGCAAAGTCGCCAAGACTTAGGCACTTGATGTACACAACTCACACCTAAGTACCTAAAATCAAAGACATAGGATACGTGCAAACCCCACATAAATAAAATCTGCAACCAGACAAACCAAATCGATCAAAACACTTTAAAAAGGTCATACTTTTTCAAAATCGAGTTTTTCTAAAGCGTACAAACTGATCCTTGAGTATCGGTTCAAGAAGGTTTGCGACGAAAAGAGCCCACTTGTCCACAGTCGCCCCATAAGTCAGATATTTCGAAAACTTACTTCGCTAGCTTGAGTAAGCTAGCTGGCCCTCCCTTTAAGCGACTTAGACATACGAAAAGGTTCACTTCAGGCCTAAGAACCTGGAGTGAAAATTTCCGCATGTCTATAGCAATGTATGATATGATCCTAGCCTTTGATATATTTTTAGTTAGGTTCACTCCCTAAATTGACCTCTAGGAAATCCCCTCCTAAGGAATTTGAAGGTTTTTCCAAATCAAGGATTCTATGAAATTCGGGAAGCTCAGAGGCTTGATCATCCTCATGGATGAGGGGCCCTTCCTCTTTGCTTTGATCATTCTGAAGTGCTTTGATTTCTAGAGAAGTATTATGTAGAAGAGAAGGGTTATGCACAAAAGACAATTTGGGTTTAAGAATGTATATGGGTTTTGTCAAAACTAATTTTTGAGTTTGTACCCGGTTTTGAAAACCAAAATCTTTAGGATTTTTTAATTTTTCATTTTTTTAGATTTTTCGAAGCAAATGTTAGAAGGAATAACATAAAAGACTTTCTTTTTGAAATTTTCATATTTTTCAAATATTTTTGGGTTTTGGGAGTTTTCTAATTTTTTTGTTTTTCAAAATATATTCATTCTTTTTGGATTCTTTTTAAGAAAAGAGTCTTCCATCAAACCTACAAAGAAAACACCATGAATTAGATTCTAAACAAGAGGTTTAGCCCATAGGTTTCAGTTTTAGTTGGCTCTAGGGCACCCTTGACCCAATTTGTCTTAGGTGGTGGCTTAGTGGATATAGGTGGACTGTACCCTAAGCCATATCGACCCAAGTTAGGTAGAGGTAAGATGGGTTCTATTCTACCTTAGCTTTTGGCTCCTAGACCCTAGCATGGTGCATACCCCATGTTCAATAACATAGTCCAAGGCATTTTAAGTTTTGAAAATTTTTGATAAAGTGGATGGCCTTTGAATAGTGTGTCGTCCATGGTATGGTTATATACTTGAGTTTTCTGGGCTGTGCCTAGGAGTTGTGTGGCTTTAGAGGTAGTTGGATTTGACTCTCATAGGGTGCACACGACCCTAGGAGTGGAAGACTTGGGTAATTTTGGTGTTCCTAGGAGTTTGACGACCTTGGAAGGGTGCAGCTTGAGTTCTCCTAAGAGGTGGATGATCTTGAGAGAGACCCTAGGTGCAACCCAATGTGCCCCTAGGGGTCGATGATGTGTGTGTATGTGGATGTAAAGGAAAAGCATGTTTGATCCCTTGCAAAATGGAGATATGGATTCCAAGGGAAACCATGGTCGGTCCCTTGGTGGGTTTGTGGATGTTGGGGGAAATCATGGCCATAGGCTTGGGTTTATGATACAAACCTAGGCTCAAAGAGAATTGTTTATGGATGGTAGGGTTAGGTGTACCTAGGATGTCGATGCATGCCGTAAGAGTAACAATGTCTACCACGTTTTGATTTTGTTTTTCACTTTTGTAGGCGTAAAATTTTTACTCCTGGTTTTTGAGACCAGAAATGAACCTTTTCACACCTAGTCGTTTTTGCGAGCGTGCTAGCTAGCTTACTCAAGCTAGCAAAGGTTTTTGAAGTTTTCTGACTTTTTGGCGATTGTGAGAAAGTGGGATCTTTTCACTTAAACTTTCTTGAACCGATGCTCAAGGGTAAATTTAAATGCTTAGAAACTTCATTTTTACAAAACTTTGAAATATCTGTGTTTTTATGAATTCGATGTATGCCTTGTTTGCAAGTTTTATTACGACTGTTTTGACGACCCTAAGTCTTTGGAGTTTTTAGTTATTTAGGCCTGATATGTGTGTGAGCATGTGGCCGTTCTTAAACTCATGCCTTATATGAGTTCGGATGGAAGTCCTATAAGCCCATAAGGCTTCGTCAAGCTTCTCATGCCATGTCCTACCCTTCTCTAAGGTTTTCTCAATAATACTTATGAGAGTCTTGTTGGTGGCTTCGGCTTGGCTGTTGCCTTGAGGGTAGTAGGGCGATAAGAAGTGATGAGTTATGCCATAGGTGTTACATAACTTTACCATCCTCTCATTCTTGAAGGGGTTGCTATTATCAAACACTAGGTCTCTTGGAACTCCAAATCGAGCCAAGATATTCTTCTTAATGAATGCCACTACTGTAAACACCCCAAAATCCCACGATTTTTCCCAAATCACCTGGTTTTACAAAAAGTTGCCCCAAAGGGCTATTTTGAGTTTGGAAACCCAAGAGCCTTCCAAGCAAACCCTATACATATGTTTAAACTATATATGTTTTAAAATATGTATAATATAGTTTTAAAACCTTTTAAAAGATGTTTTGAGCGACTTGTCCTGATGAAAGCAGGACCAGAAGAACAAAAGAGAGCCCGAAACCGGAGCACATGTCGAGCCTGGCATATCAACTCTCGTGTCAGATTCATCCCCAGAATCTCGAACATCCAAACCCCTGTTATCAACAAAACTGTTTGAAATCATCTACGGAAGGTGAAAACAGAAGCGGACGACAATGTTGGCGAAGACCCAACGCAGGACGGAGTAATGATGCTGTCAGGCCCCGCACAAACCGTTCGTTTCGAACATACCCTGAAGGAGTCAGAATTCCGATTTGGATCGAATCTGGACCATATATATCCAGATCTAAATCCAAACATATATGTGGATTTGGATCCAAAGATCCAATCCAAATATCCACATCCATGGCCCACATCACCTTCTCATAAATGGAGGTGGGGCCCACAAGAAATTCACGTGGAATTCTTGGGCATGAGAGAGAATGGGGGGGATTAAATGTGAGTGAAATGTGTTAAGCTTGACTTGTGTGTCAAGTTTTGGGTTAATCATGTGGGTTAGCCTAATGAGTGTAGGGTTTAAGCTTGTATGCACCTACACCTAACCTAGGGCTGCACCAACTTGATGCAACTAGGTCTATGGGCCATGCAAAGGGATGCTCCTAACCTAATCCTAAGCTAAACCCCCTAATCCTAGCCATTTCCCCTAAACCCAACCTAATCCTAGCCTAATCACCTAACCCACTTCCCTAATCCTTCCCTAAACCTAACCTAATCACCTAACCCACTTTCCTAATCCTTCCCTAAACCTAGCCTAATTCCCCTAATCCCGACCTAATCCTAGCCTAAACACCTAACCCACCTCACTAAACCTCACCCTAAGCCCAACCCACCTAGCTAAGCCCTAAACCACTAAACCAGCCCACCTAAATCCCTAGCACACCATATCCCTAAACCACCTAAGATAAGTATCTGGCCCACTTAAATACCCAGCCCACCATATCCCCTAACCACCACCACCATACCCCTAAACCAGCCCCCCAATACCAACCCAAACCGACCCACAAAAAGCTATAACCCCCCCCCATTGTGGGCGGGTTTTCCAGGTTTTCTTGGCCAGCCGAGCCCCCTCTCCTCTCTCATCCCTTTCCCTCTTCTCTCACCTGCTCCCCCTTTGGAACCCATGCCACCTCCATCCTCCAGCCAACTCAAGTCCACGCCACCGGCTGCACCTGCCACCTTCCATTCGGCTGCTCCCTGGATACCCGCCACCTCCACCCTTTGGCTAGCCTCCCACTCCGGTTAGTATCCCAACTCAACACCACCTTTCTTCACTCCCCTCCACTCTTAACCACCACCCGCCACCCTTCCTTAGCCTACCTTCCACTTCATCCAGCCGGCCACCACCTGTCACCTTCCACCATTCGGCCCATCTACCCGACTACACCACCTACCCCTCCTTTCCCTTAGACAACACCCTAGCCTTACTCCCTAAGAGTTGCCCCTCCTTTCCCTTAGACAACACCCTAGCCTTACTCCCTCAGCCTTGCCTCTCCCTAAGACCTGTCCCTCTTCCCTTAGACAGCCCCCAACTAGCTCCCCTTACCTTCCCTAAGCAACCCTACCCCAACCAAGGTAGCCCCCATCACTCGACTCGAGCCAAGGTGCCACCCACCCGCTGCACCTTTGCCATCCGGCCAGCACCTTCCCTTGCCGCACCCTTCCAAGGAGCTCCCTCTTGCAGCCCAAGGTGACTCACCAGCCCAAGCGCAAGCAAGTCACGCCCGGACCAGCTATACGTAAGTGCCTAACTTGGTCCTTGTTATAGACTTGATTAAGCTTAATTAAATTTGATACGGGGTTGTAATAACGGAGCGTTGTCTCCCCCCGCTTGTAATAATGTAGTTTGGCACACCCACACACACGTGCACTTGAGCCTATTCCACTCTTAGCTGCACACGATTTTGATACACACACGGGCCTAATCAGCCCTTAAGATATAGCTATACGTATATAAGTTGCGTGGGGTTTTGCTTAAGTTGTGTGTGTTGTCTTTCAATTTTCACACTCACACACATTGAGCTTTCGCTCTTATTTTCAAGACCCGAGTAAGGGCCTATTACAATTTCATTTTGGGTGTTTTACTTCATGTCGTGTGCGTAGTATTTCATTTCTACACTCACACACATTGAGCTTTCGCTCTTACTCCCAAGACCTTAGTCAAGGCCTATTGCAATTATATTTGGGTTTAATTTCATGTCGTGTAAGTTGTACTTCAATTCTACACTCACACACATTGAGCTTTCGCTCTTACTCCCAAGACCTTAGTTAAGGCCATATTGCAATTTATATTTGGGTTTCATTTCATGTCGTGTGAGTTGTCTTTCAATATACACACAACACCCACGCACACGTTGGTGACCTTCGGGCCCATATATATTATAAGTATTTCCCTTTCGGGTATGTCTTTAAGATTTGGGTTTTAAGGTTCAGCAGTGTGCGTAGTCTTTACATATATACACGGCACACACTTGCACAATTGAGTCTTTCCACTCTTAAGATATAGCCATATTTCCCTTTTGCAATTTCCCTTTTGCAATTTACATTCAAGTCATTTCCCTTCCGCATTGTCTTTCAATTCAGGTTTTCCCTTTGGAGTTGTGTGAGTTTGCATTGCATATACGTCGTACCATGAGTTAGGACGCATATTGCATCAAAGCAAAACCCCACACTCCCGCTCAAAATCGCCCCACTTAGGTCACGTGTACATATACACACCTAGTTGGCCCGAAAAGAGATTAAAAGAAAGACATAGGCACGTGCAAATCCACGTGAAATAAAACTTGAAAACCATACAAAAATAGCCTGAATCGAACACCTCAAACATTTTCTGAGGTTATCATGTCAAAAACTCGATTTTCTAAGCGTACAGACTGACCCTTGCACATCGATGCAAGAAAGTCTGCGACGAAAAGAGCTTGCTTGCTCACAGTCACCACGTTAGGAGTCAGATTTCAAAATATCTCTTCGCTAGCTTAAACAAGCTAGCTGGCACGCCCTTTTGCTTAAATAGAACTTAGACACACGAAAGGATTCGCTTCAGGCCTAAGAACCAGAGGCGAGGAACTTTCGGCATCTACAACTACATGTTGCCCCTGGACATTAGTCAGGGAGGTAGCTTCAACCCATTTAGAAAAATACTTAGTGGCTGCTAGGATGAACCTGTATCCATTTGATGCATTTGAGGAGATTGGTCCTACGATGTCAAACGCCCACATGGTGAATGGCCATGGGCTGACCACAGAATGCAAGGTTGATGATGAGTATGAATGGCGTGTCCATGCACTTGACATGGGTGACATTTCCTAACATGATCATGACAATCTTGCTTTAGAGTGGACCAAAAATAACCGGCTCCAAGTATTTTCATAGCCATCATGTTTGCATTGACATGCCCTCCACATTCTCCATCGTGGAATTCATGTATTATAATCCTAGCCTCCTCAAGGTCTACACACCTCAATAAGATGCCGGTAAAACTCTTTTTGTAAAAAATCCCTCCCAAAATTATGTATCGGGTTGAAATCCTTCGAATGAAAGCTTTGTCTTTAGAAGAAGCTAATTCTGAAAATCCTCTGTTTTCTAATAAATCTTTAATGTCTTGAAACCAGGGTTTTTCTGTGGAATTTTGGTTGTTTTGGCAAATGTCCAAATCATGGATGGATGGAGTGGGTGAGTGCCATATTTCTAAGGATCGGGTACCCAAGGTAGGATCAACCCTTAGGGCTGAGCCTACGGATGAGAGGGCATCTACTATGCCGTTGTCCTCTCTTCCTACGTGTGTGAGTATACATGATTTGAAAGAACCGACCAGTTTGGTGACCAATTCTTGGTATGGAAGGAGTTTTTCATTTTTGACTTGCCAAATTTTCAAGACTTGGTTTATAACAAGTAAAGAGTCTCCAAAGACTTCGATGCATGATGCCCCTAGAGTTTTTGAAATTTTCAAGCCTTGTATGAGTGCTTCATATTCGGTTGTATTGTTGGAACATTCGAAATCTAGGCGAATAGCAATGGGGATTTATACCTTTTTAGGGGATATGAGGATGACTCCTACACCTGTCCCTCTCTGGTTTCTTGCCCCATCGAAGTGAATTTTCCATACTTGGTTTTCGTTTAAATAGTTTGCTAAAACATGGTTTTGAAAGTTGTTTGAAAAGATGCTCTCGTCGGGCATTTCATCAAGTATGGGATATGAATCTCCTAAGGGGAATTCGGCCACATAGTTAGCTAGGGCTTGCCCCTTAATGGAGGTTTGATGATGGAATTTTAAGTCATACTCCATTAAGAGGAGCTGCCATTTACCCAGCCTACCCGTGAGGAAAGGTTTTTCAAAGAAGTGCTTGATCGGATCAAGCCTAGATACTATCCAGATCTCATGATCTAGGAAGTAGTGTCTAAATTTCTGGCAAGCCCATACCAAGGCCAAGCATGTTTTCTCCATGGCTTGATAATTTTTTTCATAAGCTAATAGTGTTTTCGAAATATAGTAAATAGCATACTCTTTATGGGTGTCATCCTCATATTGAGCTAACAAAACACCCAATGCATTCATATGCACAGAAATGTAAAGTAAAAGTGGTTTTCCTTGCTTTGGAGGTTTTAAAACTGAAGGATTAATCAAATATGCTTTTAATCTTTTGAAAACTTTTTGGCAATCGTTGTCCCGTACAAACTTCACCCCTTTTCTCAAAAGCTTATTGAAAGGTTCGCATCTCATTGCGAGGTTTGAAATAAACCTTCTAATCGATTGGAGGTGACCTTGGAGGCTTCGGATTTGGGTTAAGTTGGAGGGTTGAGACATGTCTATGATGGCTCGACACTTAGAGGGGTCGACTTAAATGCCCCTTTGGCTTACCATAAAACCTAAAAGCCTACCCGATTCCACTCCGAAAACACACTTTTGAGGGTTTAGTTTCACTTTGTAAAGCCTCAGTCTTTCGAAAACTTTTTGCAAAGATTCGATGTGTGTGCATCGGGTTTTTTATTTTACCAAGAGATCATCCACATATACTTCTAAAAGCTCGTGAATTTGATCCTGAAAAATCATAGTCATGGCTCTTTGGTATGTGGCACCGATATTTTTCAAACCAAAGGGCATAACTGTGTAATAGTATGTGCCCCAGGGTGTGGTAAAAGCAGTTTTAGCCTGATCTCTTGGGGTTAACTTGATTTGATTATAACCCAAGTAGCCATCCATAAAAGAAAACATTTCATGATTTGCAATGTTGTCCACTATCAAATCAATGTTTGGCAAAGGGAAGTTATCTTATGGAGTGGCTTTATTCAGATTTCTGAAATCGATGCAAATTCGAATTTCCCATTGGATTTTCTAACTACAACTATATTTGAAAGCCAATCAGAATATGCAATGGGTTTGGTAAATCCAACTTTGAGAAGATCTTCTAAACCCTCTTTCACTTGAGCGTGTATGTTCGGATGAATCTTTCTAAGCTTTTGCTTTATAGGTTTTGCATATGGTTCTTGGGGAAGACAATGCTCTACGATTTTTGGGTCTAGACCCGGCATGTCTTCGTAGGTCCATGCAAAAACATATATGTAGGCTTTTAGGAATGCAATGAATGATGCTTTTTTATGCTCATGCAGACATGTGCCTATCTTAACACGTTTTGGTTTTGACTCACTCCCTAGGTCGATTTCTATAAAATCCCCTCCTACAGAATTTGAAGGTTTTTCTAAGTCAAGGATTTTGTGAAACTAGGAAAGCTCGGAGGTTTGAACCTCCTCAGGGAAGAGGGGATCCTCCTCCGTGCTTTGATCATTCTCGAGAATTTTGAATCCTAGGGAAGCTGGAGTTGATGCATGCTTTTCGCAAACACCTAGTTTTGGTGTTGAAATTTTTGCAAGTTTTAAAGATTTGGGGCCTTTTATAAAGATGACTTTTTCTTCAAATTTCTTGGCTTTTTCCAAATTTTTACCAGGAGATGGTATGTACACGATTTTGTTTTTGGTATTTTCTGGTTTTTCCATTTTCTTGGTCTTTTGTAAAGACAAGACATTGGAGGAAATGCAAATTACATTTTTTTTGGTTTTTTCGCAATTTTCTAATATTTTTGGGTTTTGAAGTTTTTCCAATTGTTTTTGGTTTTTGAAAATTTGCAATTTTTTTGGCTTTTTGGATAAAGAGGTGTCTTCCATCATACCTACAAAGAAAATGCCATGAATTAGTCTTTAAATAAGAGATCTACGCCATAGGTCTCGGTTTTAGTAGGTTCTAGGGCATCCTTGACCCAAATGGTCATAGGTGGTGGTTATGGGGGTATGGTTGAGAAATATAGGCTCTAGACAACCTCGATTTCTTTTTCCTAAACTTTGGTAGGGCATGTAGCCCATGTTTAGCAGCATGTTCCAAGGTTTTTTGGTTTTTGAAAATTCTTTATACAGAGGATGACCTTGGAACTTGTTGTCATCCATGGCATGCTCAAATGGCTTCTTGTTTAGGGACTTTGGAAATATGGGGAGTTTGGATTTGCCTAGGATGGTCACGACTTTTGGTGGTCCAGCTTTGGGCTGCCCCTTGACATACACGACCTTCCTAGGTTTTTGGAGGATGAACTCGTATGATTCATCCAAGGATTTCGCGGGGTTGGTCCCGTAGGCCTTTTGACTTGACAAGCAGGGGAAGTTTTGAACTCCCCTCAATTGTGGATGGCTTTCGCCTAGAATTACCATGATTTGGTTCTCGTGGGGATTTGTACACACCTATGGAAGGTGGATGGCATAGCCCGAAGGCTACGTATCCAGGGTCTTCCTAGCAGTAGGTTGTAATGGAGGTATATGTCTAAGACATGAAACACCCCTGCGTAGGTTATGCCCCCTGTTTCCATGGGTAACTCTGTGGCTCCCGAAGGTTTCGATGCATTTTTATCGTATCCAGTGATAATGATGGGACTTGGGTTTACAGAAGTCAAGGTGACTCCAATTTGACACGCCACGTATAGCGAAAGGATGTTGAAACCTCCTCCCCCATCAACCAAATACCTGTCTAGAGGATGGTGATTCAATACCACCTCGATATGCAAGGCTTGATTATGGGTTTCATATGGTATTTCTATTTCGTCTTCTGAGAACACAATTGGCATTTTTGCACAGATGGGTGCTACTAGGAAAGTCAAGGACTCAGGAGTTATGGTCAAGTTAACCTTGGCTCTTTCTAAGATTTTTTCTAAAACTTGTCTATACTTAGGAGAAGTTTGGATTAACTCTAGGATATACATGTTTATCGGGATCTTGGAAAGATGATTTTCAAAATCATATGGGGTTAAAACGTTTTTACCTTTATCCATTATTTGTAATGCCCTAGGAATGCATGCTTTTGAAGGGCCAGGAACACTGACCACTTTTTTAACATTTTTTTCTAGATGTGGGGGTTGATACATCCTTCCAGACCTGGTCACCTCTCCCACACTTTGCCTACGGCTCGCTCCTATGTTGGCTCTATTTTTATGCTTTGGAGCACCCAAAATTTCTAAGATGGCTCTAGCTGGGGCGAGACTCTAAGCTCTCCCTAGATCACTACTTGTGCGGCTTTTTTGTATATGATGATAGAAGGTGGTATGTGACAAGTAGTGAAGCCAGTATATGATGCATGCACTAAACCTTTTGAGGTTGAGAAAGCACATACCTCTTTTCCCTTCCCACTGGTACTTGCGTGATTGGAGAAGGGTTCTTTGAGCACAGCTAGGGCAGGCTCAGGTTTTTCAGTGACCTGGAGCCAACCCTACTCTATCAAGTTTTCAATTTTATTCAAAAGGGAGAAACATTTGTTCGTATCATGGCCTTTGAGCTGATGATATTTCAATACTTGTTCAAAAATCTCCCTTTTGGAGGGGTCCCCTCAGGAATTTCAAGTAGTATTACCAATCCTTGGGCGAGTAGGAGCTCAAGGACCTCCGAGACAGGTTGCCCCAATGGGGTATTACCAACCCCTAAACTAGACATGACTCGACAAATTTTTGAAATCCTACAAATGCAAATAGGCGAAAATTTTAAACACTTTTTGGAAAAAATTTCAGAGTTTTGTTTGTTTTATCAAAGTTTTCTTAAGACTCGTGTCCCACTGGGCGTGCCAAAAAACTATAGGCGTAAAATTTTCACTCTCGGTTTTTGAGACCAGAAATGAACCTTTTCACACCTAAGTCGTTTCTACGAGCGTGCCAGCTAGCTTACTCAAGCTAGCGAAGGTTTTTGAAGTTTTCTGACTTTCTGGCAATTGTGGGAAAGCAGGATCTTTTCGCTTAAACCTTCTTGCTCAAGGGTTAGTTTAAACGCTTAGAAACTTTGTTTTTACAAAACTTTGAAATATCTGTGTTTTTATGAATTCGATGTATGCCTTGTTTGCAAGTTTTATTATGACTTTTTGGACGACCCTAAGTCTTTGGAGTTTTAGCTATTTAGGCCTGATATGTGTGCGAATATGTGGCCTATTTTCAACGTGGTTTAAGCGTGGATTCGGGGCTTCTTTGAAAGCAAACGAATGCAAGGATGCAAAATCTTTTCAGGTTTTGAAAGTGATGATGTGAGCTAGGCTCGAATTGAAAGGACAACTCACACAGCTTTCACAAATGTAAATACCGAAAATTGAAGTGCAACTCACGCAGCTTTCACAAATGTAAATACCCGAAATGTAAAGCAACTCACGCGACTTGAATGTAAATCCATACAAAGGGAAATGCAACTCGACTTAAAGTAAACTCATTGTAAGCATGAAAATTCTCACTCCTGGTTCTTGAGACCGAAAATGAACCTTTTCGCGTTTACGTCGCTTTTTATGGGCGTGCCAGCTAGCTTGCTTAAACTAGCGAAGTTTTTGGAAAATATATGACTTTTGGGCAATTGTGGGCAAGCGGGATCTTTTCGCTTTAAACCTTCTTGAACCGATGCTTAAGGGTCAGTTTAAGCGCTTATGGACTTCGATAAAAACAATTTTAACTCTTGAAAATATAAGTGTTTGAAATATGGATTCGATTCGTACCTATGTTGCAATTTTTATGAACGGGGCTGTACGATTCCAAGTCTTTGAGTTTTAGCTAATTAGGCCGGATATGTGTGTGCACAAGTGGCCTAATTTTAGCGAGTTTGAGCATGGATTCGGGGTTTCCTTTTGAAAACGCGCGAATGCAAGGATACACAAAACATTTTTCGGGTTTGATTATGATGATGTGAACTAGGCTCGAATTGAAAGGAACTCACACACACAACTTAATGTAAATACCCGAATGAAAGTGGAACTCACGCAGCTGAAGGGAAATACCTGAATTTGAAAGCAGCTCACACGACTTGAATGTAAATTGCGGAATTTGAAATATACTTATATCTTAAGAGCAGAAAGGCTCAATGTGAGTGTGTGTTGTCATGTATAATTGGAAAGACAACTCACACAACTTGAATTGAACTTGCCGAATTTGAAATATAAGTATAGTAAGAGCGGAAAGGCTCAATTGTGAGTGAGTGCTCTTGGTGTGTAAATGTAAAGACAACTCACACGACTGAAATTGAACCACCCGAAATGTAAGTGCATACACAACTTGAATGTAAAACTCACGCAGCTGGAAAGTATATAAATACACTATATCTTATGAGCAACAAAGGCTCAAAAGGTGCGTGAGAGTGTGGAGCAAGTGCTCACGTACTTCTTGGGTGCGAGTGTGAAATTGAAATGACAAACTCACACGACATGAATGTAACAACCCGGAATTGAATTGCACGGCTTTCACTAAAGTCTTTAGCTTAAAAGCGAAAGCTCAATGTGTGTGCAATAGTGTGCAACTAAGAGCGGAAAGGCTCAAGTGCACATGGGTGTCTTGTGTACATTTAAGAGCAATATGGCTCAAGTGTGTGCTTTGTGTAGCAAGCATGAATATTGCATTTCGGGGGGAGACTCCGCTACGTTATTACAACCCCGTTATCAAATTGAATTTACTTTGAATGGAAAAAAGCCACTTGATATATATTTTGAGAGACTTACACTTTTGAAGTCAGGATTTTGGCTAGGTTGTATCCACCTTCTTTGTGCACAGCCCGGGTTCAATTTGTGCAAGTCCACCTTGAGGTTGTTCAGCCCCTTTATGCCATGGTCCAGTTGTTGCAGCCGAGGTAGGTTCCTATGGTGCAGTCAGCTCAAATCTTCGAGTTCGGCCAAGGTCAATATGGGTTCAAGTCTTCAGCCAAGGAGAGCTAAGCCAAGGCGATTGGGAGTGGGGTGATGTGAGATGGAGCTGGGGTATGCTTGGGGGCAGCAGGCTATTTTGGGCTATGGCCTTGTTTGGGGTAGTTTTGCTTGAGGAGTATGAGCTTGCTTGGGTTTTATTGGGCTGATTTGAGGTTGGTGTGAGCTTAACCTAACTAGGTAAGTTTGGTTTAGGGTGACTCGAGCCAAGGGTGGCTCGAGTGGGTTTAGTTTAAAGGGTAGAGGGCGTGGGCTTGCCCTAACTAGGTAGGTTTAGTGAGCCAGCCACCTTAGTCCGTCCAAGGTGGGCTCGGTTTGAGGTGTTGGGGACTTGGATGTGACTCCAGCCAAGGGTGGCTCGAGTGGGTTTAGTCCTTGGCTGGGTTCAGCCAGCAAGGGGTTAGCAAGGAGGGTCACGGGTTGGTTGTGGGCTGGTGGAGTAGGTGGCTAGAGCTAGGCGGGTGTGGGAGAGGTGATGGCGCTAGGTAGTGGGCTGTGGTTAGCTGGAACTAGGATAGTGTGGACTGATGGAAGATAGGGTGCAGTAAGCCGGGTGAGATGGGAGCCGGGTGCTGGTGGTGGGGTAGAGCTAGGGTGATGCTGGAGTTGGGGACGGATAGGTAGGTGCTGGGGAGTTGGCTGGTAAGGGACACGGGCAGGTGACACAGGGTTTGGAGTTAGGGGGTTCGGCTGGGAAGGCGCGGCAGGTGGCTGGGATATGGATGAGATGGGGAAGGTAGCCGGGGGTTGCTAGGGAGTGGCGCTAGGGTGCTGGCCGGGTATTAAGTAGGCTAGGGGAGTGATGGGCTGGAAGGTAAGCTAGGGGAGTGGGTGTTGCGAACTGGGAAGATGGGGTGGTATGGCTGGGAAGGTGAGTAGGTGGGTGCAATGGAGTCGGCTGGGAAGATGGGGTAGTAGGTAGGTGAGGGGTTTGTGTTAGGGCTGGCCAGGTATGGCAAGTTGGGTAGGTCGGCTAGGTGGGAATGGGTTAGGTTAGGTGGTTGGGTTAGGTTTGGTGGTTACAAGGGTGCAGCCACAATTAGGGTATGATTCATGGGTTGGTCTAGAGGGTTAGGAAAAGAACGGGCTAGGAATAGTGTAGAGACCTACCACTTGGAGCCATGGCTAGGTCTAGGTCGAACCCCAGTCCAGCCCACCTCGTGCCCTCCATGCGCAGCAAGGTCCACCTTGGTTCACGTTGGTGCAGCCCATGTCAAGTTGGTGCAACCCATGTCAAGACCCACTTAGCCACATGGCTTCAACCCACACTCACTCATGAGCCCAATATGGCTAAGTCTCTTTCTCACTCTCTCTCCTCCCAAGCATTTCACGTGAACTTCTTTTGGGACCCCCTCACCTCTATTTATAGGCAAATGAGGTGGTTCTTGGATATGGGTTTTGGATTTGGGTCTTGGAATCCTTATCCGATCCAAACACTATTTGGGTCTGGATCTCATATCTCAAATATTTTGGGATCCAGATCCAACCCAAATATTTAATTGGGTTTGGATCTCAGATCTCAGATATTTGGGATTCATATCCAATCCAAACACTATTTGGATTTGGATTTGGATATTTGGGTCCAGATCCAATCCAAATTTCTTTTCTTCAGTCCTTCTTGGTGTTTTTCGAGACGGACAGCTTGTGCGGACCCTAGCTTCATTAGCGCTCCGTCTTGTGCTGGGTTTTCCCCAACTTTGTTGTCCGAACTGCTTCTCACCTTTTTGGACTTCATTTCAGCTCATTTCCGTCGTTTCTGGCTTGGATTTCTGTTGCTTGGGTGGATGCTCTTGGCTTGTCTTTTAGTGCTCCGGGCTTGCAGTCTACTTCGGGCCTAGGCCTTCCTTTTGCCTTTTGATCCTGGCTTTGATCAGGCCAAGGTGCTTTCTTTTGGCTTCTGAATCTGCTTCTGAGGCTGCTTTTGATTCAAGCTTCACCTGTTGGATTTGGGCTTTTTACAAAATTGGGACTTGGCCCATATGTGTGAAATTTCATTTGAACAAGGTTTAGACAAAATTTAAAGCTTTCGCAACTCTTGGGTTTTCGAAAACTCCAGAATCGGGTTTTGAAATGAATTTTCAAACCAGGTGTTTGTTTTTTACTATCGTTTTTATTTTTGGGGTGTTTACAGATGCCCCTCTTTGGCATTTTCCAAATTTATTTGGATAATGGCGAAGATGACAACACCCCTTTTTGTGGTTTTTCTCAAATTTTTCTTGAGAATGCACCATCCTCGTTTAATAAAATCCTATTTTCTTTGACCACAGGGGGGGATTTTTAGCAAAAGAGGACTTTTCCTAGCTGTTTCCCTATATATGAATGACTCTTTGAAGGCATGCATGAGCAAATTTTTTTTGTTTTTGGGGTTTTTGAGGCCGAAGAGAGCCTTTTGAGGCTGACTGCTCCGAGCAGGTTTTCTTCCATGTCTTTTTGACATTTTTGGGTTTTCGAGTTTTGAGAGAGCCTTTTGAGGCTGTCTGCTCCAAGCAGGTTCTACCCATTTGTCTTTTTGACATTTGCGGGTTTTTGAAAATTTTCTTCTTTTCAAAAGGAACTCCTTTTATCTTTTATCGAAAACACTTTTGATTTTTTGTCTTCCCTTTATTCGGGTTTCAATACCTACTACTAAGTAGAGGTTTTTTGGTAGGAAATCTTGGAAAACATTTCAAAGTTCCATTTCCTACAAAACAAAGTCGAGTTCTCAAACAAAATGAAATCCAAATAAGTAGATTTTATTCATACTTTAGGATTTTCGTAGTTTAACCTTTTTCCTTGGGGATAAGCTGTGGGGATATGGGCAAGAGATACCACAGTCCCTTCTGAAGCGTCCCATGGTTTTAGGCAAAGAGTCGCAAAATCACTCTTTTGAGCTTTAGCTTTTTCTTTTCTTTTTCTAGAGAAGACATCTTTTGAAGAAGTTTTGTATTCCCTTTTCTGGGAAGGCTTCTTTTTTGAGGAGTTTTTGCATTATCTTTTTCCTTTTCCCCTTTTTTTTCTTCTTTCAAAGAGAAGACCTCTTTCGGAGGAGTTTTTGTATTTTCTCTTTCTATTTAAAGGGGAAGACCTCTTCTTGGAGGAGTTTTTGTATTCTCTTTTTTCTTTTTTTTCTTTTGGACGTCGCAAATTTTCCTTTTTGGAGAGAAAGTAAAATGGGGGAAGGCTTATCCCTTTGTTTACTTGATTTAACCGAGATCGTCCTATTTCTTAATAGCATCTGCTATTTGAAAATATTTTGAAATTTTGAACAAGACTCAATCTTGTAAGCCAAGGATTTTTGAAATGTCACCAATTTCGTTTTTGGAAGACTCTACTTTTCGTAAAGTATAAATTCCTTCATTCAGGGTTATACAATCAACCTTGATCCTTCTTTCAAGAAGTTTCAAAGGAGTTCAATTTTTAAAAATCTTTTTGAAAAAATTTAACATAGACCCTTTTGAATATTCGGGCATTTTTGGGGTCTGCTAAACTTCTACCCTCAATATCAACCTGTTTTTCGATTTTTGTTGCTGTAAGCATGAAAATTTGTACGCTTTAGAAACTTCGTTTTAAAACAAGTTAACTTCAAAATTTACTTTGAATGAATAAGTGTTTAAAATCTTTTTGAAATCATGCATTTTTGCGAGTTTTACTTTACGAGGGTTGGGCGACCCTAATTCTTTGAGTTTTATCCACTTAGGCGTGATGTGTGTGCATCAAGTGGCCTAAGATTGGCGTGTTTGCATGAAGTATTTAGGGTTTATTTGAATGCAAGTATGCACACTATCTCGAGTTTGGCAGATATGCTATGCAACTCACACAACTTGAATGTAAAACCCGAAATTGAAAGACATAGCTGAAGGGAAAACCCAAATTGAATGCACACGACTTGAATGTAAATTACAGAAATTTAAATATATCTATATCTTAAGAGCGAAAAGGCTCAATGTGTGCGTGTGTGTTGTGTATAAATTAAAAGACAACTCATACGGCTGAATCTTAAAACGCAGCTGAAAGGGAGATATAGATATAAGAGAGGAAAGGCTCAATGTGTCGGTATGTGTTGTGTATAAATGTAAAGACAACTCACATGACTGAAATTTAACAACCCAGAATGTAAAGCGTACACAACTGAACCGAGAAAACTCACACAGCTGAAAGTATATAGATATGATTATATCTTAGTGGCTGCCAAGGCCAAAAGGTGCATGAGTGCTTGAGCAAGTGCTCGGGTGTTCCTTGGGTGCGAGTGTGGAATTGAAATGACAAACTCACACGACTTTAAAGTAACAACCCGAATGAAATTGCAGCGTATATGGCTCTTACTAGAGTCTTTGGAGTAAGAGCGAAAGCTCAATTGTGTACATGGGTGCATGGTGTACGAGATAAGAGTTGAAGCTCAAGCACACGTATGTGTCTCGTGTACGAGATAAGAGCTAAGGCTCAAGTGCACGTATGTGTCTCGTGTGTCAAGCATCAATATTACATTTTGGGGGGAGACCACGCTCCGTTATTACAACCCCGTATCAAAATTGAATTGAATAAGAAAAGTAACTTGATATATATCTCAAAGACTTACACTTTTCCAGGTTTTTGGATTCGGGATTTTGCTAGATGCGAGTCCACCTTCTTCGTATTGAGCCCGGGTCACGTGAGAGTGGAACCGAAGAGCTTGGAGGCTTGGGAGCACTTGAAGACTTGGGAGCAGCCGAGCATATCAGATTTTGGGGCCTTGTAGCGCTGGTCTTGGATAAGGTATGACTCGAGCCAAGGTGGCTCGAGTGGGGGATTTGTTTTGGGGTTCGACCAACACTTGGTGGCCGGGTGTATGTCTATGGAAATGGTTCAGCCAAAGGAGGTTGTTGGTTTGGTTTGTGTGACTCGAGCCAAGGGTGGCTCGAGTGGGTTTAGTTCTTGAGGGCACTTGGGGCTGGTCCTAGCTAGGCTTGTCTAGGTTAGGGTGAGTGTCTTAGGTGCTAGCTAACTAAGGCAAGTCACGGCCAGGTTAGGGTGTCTTGGGCGCGGGCTGGCTAAGGCCAGTCACGGCCTAGGGTTTTGGGTGGTGTATGAGACAAGGCCTACACCAGCAGGCCGTGGGCTTGGGGATGAAGTAAGGACACGACCTGCACTAGCAGGCCGTGGGTTTGTTATGGTAAAAGATACATGGCCTGCACTAGCAGGCCCTAGGTTTAGGGTTAAAAGGTGACACGGCCTGCACTAGCAGGCCATGGGGTTTATGGTAGATGGGGATGAGACACAGCTAGCAACTGGCCGTGTGGTCTTTGATAGATGGCCTATCGAGTGGTAGGCCTTGTTCTTTGGTAAGGGAGAGGGGCACGACCAACAACTGGCCGTGTGGTTTTATGTAGGTGGCCTGCCAAGTGGCAGGCCTGGTCCTTGGCAAAAAGAAGGGAGCACGGCCAGCAACTGGCCGTGTGGTTTTAAGTAGGTGGCCTGCCTAGTGGCAAGCCTGGTCCTTGGCAAAAAGAGGGGAGCACGGCCAGCCTTGGCCGTGTAGTTTTGGTGTTACGGAGAGCTCGGCCAAAGCTCGGCCGAGCTAGGTGGTTTTAGGCAGGGCTCAGCCAGCAACTTGGCTGAGCTTATGTAGTTCTAGTGGGAGTGTTTAAGGTGGCTTAGGTTGGGTGGTTTTGCTTAAGTGGTTTAGAGGGTTAGGGAATAGAGTGGTTTAGGGTTAGGTTTAGGAACTAACCTTAGTTTGCAACCAAGCTCCAAGCACCTCCACGCAGCCAAGCTCCCTATGTTTGCAGCTCCACTCCCCTTGAAGACGCAGCTCCTTGATTGGTGCAGCTCGAGCCACAATGGCCCAATCCCACACTCACAAGGCAAACAAGCCAAAAGAGCCACTATGGCCCACTCTCTCTCCTCCCCATGTATTTCACGTGAAGAATCTCCTCCCCTTTGGATTTCACGTGAGCTTTTGGGGACCCCCTCACTCCTATTTATAGGCAAATGAGGTGGGTCTTGGGTTTGGATCGTGGAATCCATATCCAATCCAAACATATTTGGATCTAGATCTTTGATCTCGAATATTTTGAGATCCATATCAGATCCAAATCCAACATTTTTATGGATATAGATCTGGATATTTTGGTCCAGATCTGATCTAATCTAAACACTATTTGGATCCAATCCAAATCCAAACACTATTTGGATCAACCCAAATCCAAACACTATTTGGATATGGATTTGGATATTTATGGTCCAGATCAAATCCAAATTCTCTCTGGATGGTCCTTCTTGGCTTTTTGAGGTAGATGTTTTGTGCGGGCACTGGCTTCATCAACGCTCCGTCTAGTAGTAGGTTTTTCCCAACTTTGTCGTCCGGACTCCATCTTGTCATTCTGGACTCCGTTTCTGCTTAATTTCTCCATTTCTGGCTCAGATTCATGCTGCTTGGGTGGATGATCGTGGCTTCACCTTTGATGCTCCGGGCTTGAAGTATGCTCCTCGCCTAGGCTCTCCTTTCGCCCTTTTATCCTGCTTTTCTTTTTAAAACCAAAATTGCTATTTTGGCTTTAAGAAGGCCTTTTTGGTGTTTTGAGAGTTTTGAAATTTTGGGGTGTTTATAGATGCCCCTCTTTGGCATTATCCAAATTGGTAAAGAAGAAACACCCCTTTTGTAGTTTTTCTCAAATTTTTCTTGAGAATGCACCATCCTTGTTTTGTAAAACCCTGTTTTAACCACAGGAGGGGATTTTTAGCAAAGGGGACTTTTCCTAGCTATTTCTCTATATATGATCATGCACAAATGACTCTTTGAATGTATGCATGAGTAAATTTTTTTTTTGTTTTTTGGGTTTTTGAGCCTGAAGAGAGCCTTTTGAGGCTGACTGCTTCGAGCAATTTTTCCCACGTCTTTTTGACATTTTCGGGTTTTCGAGTTTGGAGAGAGCCTTTTTAGGCTGTCTGCTCCAAGCAGGTTCTACCCATTTGTCTTTTTGACATTTATGGGTTTTTTTAAAATTTCTTTTTCAAAAGGAACTCCTTTCAGTTTGTATCGAAAAGGACTTTCACTTTTTCATACTATCCTTCATTCGGGTTTCAATACCTACTATTAAGTAGAGGTTTTTGGGTAGGAAATCTTGGAAAACATTTCAAAGTTCCATTTCCTACAAAACAAAGTCGAGTTCTCAAACAAAATGAAATCCAAATAAGTAGATTTTATTCGTACTTTAGGATTTTCACAAATTTGAACCTTTTTCCTTGAGGATAAGCCATAGGGATATGGGAAAGAGATACCACGGTCCCTTCTGAAGCGTCCCGTGGTTTTAGGCAAAGAGTCGGAAAATCGCTCTTTAGAGCTTTGGCTTTTTGTTTCTTTTCACAGAGGGTCTCCCTTTGGGAGTATTAGTGGGTTTAGGGCCTTAGAGGGGCTGATTTGGTTTGGTGTGACTCAAGCCAAGAGTGGCTTGAGTGGGCTTAGTTTGAGGGGTATGTGATGGGCTGGTCCTAACTAGGTAGGTCTAGGTTAGGGTGACTCGAGCCAAGGGTGGCTCGAGTTCTTTTGGGATGTTCGGCTAAGGGAGGTGGCTGGGTTTTGTTTATGGCCAGCCAAAAGATGGACGATTCTTACTTAGGTTTTGGTTTAAGTAGGGTTTGGTCCTAAACTAGGTAGGTCTAGTTTAGGGTGGCTTTTGGGGAGTTCGGCAAAGGGAGGTGGCCGGGTTGCCTAAAGAAAATGGCCTGCCACATGGCAGGCCATGGGTTTTGTTTGGGATATGGGACACGACCTGCACCAGCAGGTCGTGAGTTTTCTAAGTGTAATGACCTGCAAAAGGGCAGGCCGTTCGGTTTGGTGTGGCCTGCAAAAGGCAGGCGCTAGGCGTTGTTGGGCCGGTGCGCTGGGCGTGAGGAAGACAGGGCGCCACAAGGGCGTGCGGAACCCAGCGAGGGCGTGCGAGGTGTAGTGGGGGCGCCCGGGGCGCAACGGGGTGTGTGGCTGGTTTTAGGGGGTCTTTTGGGGTTGTGCAGGGGGTATGGCCGTGGTGCAGCACGAGCTAGGTTTAGGGGTTAGGTTTAGTTGGGGTTGGGTTAGGTTGGGTCGAACCTAGGCTAGGTTGGGGTTAGGTTTAGGATGGCTTACCTCTTGGAGCCGGTCCACCACATGCTCCCACGTCGAGCCCACCTTGGTTGCAGCCCACCTTGTTGCAGCCCTTGGCTAGGTCTAGGTTCATACAAGGTTCGAACACAAACCCTTGATCAAGCCCACATGGCTAACCCATGGCTAAGCTCCATGGCTAGCCTCTCCCTCTCTCTCTCCTCCCACAAGCATTTCACGTCGAGTTCATTTGGGACTCCCTCACCTCTATTTATAGGCAAATGAAGTGGGTCTTGGATATGGGTCTTGGTTCGAGATCTGGATTCAAATCCAAATCAAAATACTATTTGGATCTAGATATTTATGATCAGATCCGATTAAGATCCAAATATTTATGTGGATATGGATCTGGATATTTTTGTCTAGATCCAATCCAAATCCAAATACTATGTGGATATGGATCTGGAAATGAATCTGGATATTTATGGTCTAGATCCAATCCAATTTTTTCTCTAATCAGTCATTCTTAGCGTTTCGAGATGAACGGTTTATGCGGGCCCTAGCTTCATCAGCGCTCCGTCTTATGCTGGATTTTTCCCAACTTTGTCGTCCGAACTCCTTCTCACCTTTTTGGACTTCGTTTCTAATAATTTTCGTCATTTCAGGCCAGAGTGCTTCCTTTGGGCTTCTGAGCCTGCTTCTAAGGCTGCTTTGGCATTCAGGCTTCACCTGTTGAAATTTGGGTTTTTGCAAAATTGGGACTTGGCCCATATGTATGAAATTCAACTTAAACGGGGTTTAGACAAAATTTTGAAGCTTTTACAGCCCCTAGGTTTTCGAAAACTTCAAAATCTGGTTTTGAACTGAATTTTCAAACCAGGTTTTTGTTTTCGAAATTCGTTTTATTTTGGGGTGTTTACAGATGCCCCTCTTTAGCATTATTATTTGGATAATGGCAAAGAAGAAACACCCCTTTTTGTAGTTTTTCTCAAATTTTTCTTGAGAATGCACCATCCTTGTTTCGTAAAGCCCTATTTTCTTTGACCATAGGAGGGGATTTTTAGAGAAAGAGGACTGTTCCTAGCTATTTCCCTATATATGATCATGCATGAATGACTCTTTGAAAACATGCATAAGTGAGGAAAATTTTTGTTTTTGGTTTTTGAGCCCGAAGAGAGCCTTTTGAGGCTGACTACTCTGAGCTGGTTTTTCCCATGTCTTTTTGACATTTTCGGGTTTTCGAGTTTGGAGAGAGCCTTTTGAGGCTGTCTGCTCTAAGCAGGTTCTACCCATTTGTCTTTTTCACATTTCGGGTTTTTGAAAATTTATTTTTCCAAAAAGGAACTTCTTTTATCTTTTATCAAAAGGACTTCCGATTTTTCATACTTTTCTTTATTCAGGTTTCAATACCTACTACTACTAAGTAGAGGTTTTTTGGTAGGAAATCTAGGAAAACATTTCAAAGTTCTATTTCCTACAAAGCAAAGTCGAGTTCTCAACCAAAATGAAATCCAAATAAGTAGATTGTATTCGTACTTTAGGATTTTCGTAGTTGAACCTTTTTCCTTGGGGATAAGCTGTGGGGATATGGGAAAGAGATACCACGGTCCCTTCTGAAGCGTCCCGTGGTTTTAGGCAAAGAGTCAAAAAATTGATCTTTTGAGCTTTGGCTTTTTCTTTTTCTTTCACAGAGGTCTCCCTTTGGGAGTATTTTTTCTTTATTTCCTCTTTTCTTTCAAAGAGAAGACCTCTTTCGGAGGAGTTTTTGTATTCCTTGTTTATGAAGGGAAGACCTCTTCCTGGAGGAGTTTTTGTATTCTCCCTTTTCTTTTTTCTTTTGGATGTCACCAATTTTCCTTTTTGGAGAGGAAGTAAAAATGGGGGAAAGCTTATCCCTTTGGTTACTCGATTCAACTGAGATCATCCTATTTCTTAATAGCATCTGCTATTTGAAAATATTTTGATATTTTGAAAAGGCTCAATCTTGTATGCCAAGGATTTTTGAAATGTCGCCAATTTCGTTTTTGGAAGACTCTACTTTTCGCAAAGTATAAATTTCTCCATTCAGGGTTATACAATCAACCTTGATCCTTCTTTCAAGAAGTTTCAAAGGAGTTCGATTTCAAAAATCTCTTCAAAAGAATTTAACATAGACCCTTTCGAATATTCAGACATTTTCGGAGTCTGCTAAATTTCTACCCACAATATCAACATGTTTTTCATTTTTTGTTGCCCTTTTTAAGACAATGGGACATTCCTACTCGGGCTGCCACTTTTTTTGGGCTCTTTTGGTGATATGATATGTATGTGATGCATGCTATGCACTCCATGTGACTAAATGGAAATACATGCTTCTTTTTTTTTTGCAATGATGAAAACCTGACATGTATCTCACATGTTATGATGGAGATACATTCTTATGAATTTTGGTTCTCCACGGAAGATTTCTAGGGGATATATTTAAATGCCCCTAGCTTGATGGAGTTGTATGATTCCCATGGCTACATGGTGAAGAGCCATGGCTTTTCAAAAAGAAATTTTGAGTGGACGATGGATGTCCATGCATTTTGATATTTTCGGCACGACTAACATGATCATGCTACTTTTGGTTTTAAGGATGGAAAATATAACCAGCCCTAAGTTTTCGTCATGGCCATCATATTTGAATTTGACATGATCTCCATATTTTCATCATGGAAGTCATGTGCTTATCCCAACACCATCAAGGTTTCTAACAAGAGGCTTGAAAAGTCTTTCTTTTCAAAGTCATTTGTAGGGTTAAATTTGAAACTTGGTTCTTTAGAAGAAGCAATTTTGGGAAATCCTCTCCTTCTATATTGTAAACACCCCAAATCTTCTATTTTTCAAAAACTCTCAAAACACCAAAAAGCTCGTTTGAGCCAAAACGACGACCTGTTTTGAAATGTGAAAACAGGTACAGAAGGCAAAAGAAGACCCTAGGCCCGAAGAGGATTCAAGCCCAGAGCTTCAGAAGCCACTCCTTGATAAAAAAACAAAAGAAAGCAGAGCCCATTTGATGAAAAGCTCAACGGAGTCCAGAACGGCGAGACGGAGTCCGGACGACAAAGTTGGAGAAAACCCAGCACCAGACGGAGCGCTGATGAAGCCAGTGCCCGCACAGATCGTTCGCCTCGAGAAGCCAAGAAGGACTGTCCGAAGAAATTTTGATTTGGATCTGGACCATATATATCCAGATCCAAATCCATGTAATGAATAGTGTTTGGATTTGGGCCAATCCAAATAGTGTTTGGGTCGATCCAAATAGTGTTTGGATTTGGATTGGATCCAAATAGTGTTTGGATTGGATCGGATCTGGATCAAAATATCCAGATCCGTATCCATAAAAATATTGGGTTTGGATCGGATACAGATCTCAAAATATCCGAGATCCAATATCCAGATCCAAATAGTGTTTGGATTTGGGTATGGATCCAAACCCCAAACCCAAACCCAAATCCAAGACCCACCTCAAATCTCTATAAATAGAGGTGAGGGGGTCCATGTAAAGGGTGCATGCAAATATTTGGGAGGAGAGAGAGGGAGTGATAGACCTAGCCATGTGGGCTCATTGGGTGAGGTGGGTTCAAGCCATGTGGGCTAAGTGGGTCTAGACCAAGGGGCTGCAACCAAGGTGGGCTGGACCAAGTGGCTGCAACCGTGGAGACGTGGGCTCAAGCCAAGAAGGACCGGCTCCAAGAGGTAAACCTAACCCCAACCTAGCCTAGGTTCGAACCTACCTAACCCTAACTGAACCTAACCCTAACTGAACCAACCTAACCCTAACTGAACCCTAACTAGACCTAACCTAACCCCAACCGCCTCAAACCATCCCTAACAAACCCCAACAACTTCAACCCGGCCGGCCGTGAGCAACCAGCGCCTGCCGCGCGCCCTGAGTCCTGCCGCGCGCCCCTTCTGCTGCCGCGCGCCCTGCTTCCTGCCGCGCGCCCCTCTGTCGCCTGCACGCCCCGTGCCGCAGCCGTCCCGCGCGCCAGACGCCTCCCAGCGCCAGGCGCCCAGCGCCAGGCGCCCGTCTGCTGCGCCAGGCGCCAGACGCCACCCTGCCGCCCTGTCCACCTTCCTGCCGCCCTGTCCACCTTCCTGCCGCCCTGTCCACCTTCCTGCCGACCCAACCTGCACCCTGGCCGTGACCTGTACCCTAGGACAGACCCTAGGACAGACCCTACACAGCCCCCGTCTTGGCCGAACCTTAGTTCCCCTAAGACCCTAATCGTGCCCCATAGGACCTCCCTCAAAGCCCCCTAGGATAACCCCCTCTTGGCTGCCCAAGGTGAACCGTGAGCCCACGTGCAAGCAAGTTGAACATGGACCGGCTATTTGTAAGTGTCTAAACTTGGTCTATTACATTAACTTGCTTTATATTCAATTAAATTTTGATACGGGGTTGTAGTAAAGGAGCTTCGTCTCCCCCCGATTGTAATAACGTGGTTTGACACACCTACACACACGCACTTGAGCCTTTCCGCTCTTAGTCGTACACTTTTTGCACACACACGGGCCTAACCAGCCCTTAATATATAGTTATATTTATATATTTTAAGTCAAGGGGGTTTTTAATTAAGTCGTGTGTGTTGTCTTTCCATTTTCCACACGCACACACATTGAGCCTTCGCTCTTACTCCCAAGACCTTAGTAAAGGCCTTATTGCAGTTATATTTGGGTTTCATTTATGTCGTGTGCGTAGTACTTCAATTCTACACTCACACACATTGAGCTTTCGCTCTTACTCCCAAGACCTTAGTCAAGGCATACTGCAATTTATATTTGGGTTTCATTTCATGTCGTGTGTGTAAGTCTTTCAATTCAAGCACGCACACACATTGAGCCTTCGCTCTTATTTACAAGACCCAAGTAAGGGCCCCTACATATACTCTATATAAAGTATTTCTTTCGGCTACGTCTTTAAGATTCGGGTTTTAAGGTTCAAGTCGTGTGCGTTGTCTTTCAATATATACACGACACACACTTACACAATTGAGCCTTTCCGCTCTTAAGATATAGCCATATTTCCCCTTCCGCTATTTACTTTACAAGTCATTTCCCTTCAGCTATTTACTTTACAAGTCATTTCCCTTCGGCAATTTCCCTTCGGCATTGTCTTTTAATTTCGGGTTTTCCCTTTGGAGTAGCGTGAGTTTGCATTGCATCTACGCCATACCACGAGGTAGGACGCATATTGCATCGAAGCAAGCCCCGTACTCCCGCTCAAATTCGCCCCATGTAGTGGAGTGTTCATAACACACACCTAGGTGGCCCATAAAGGGATAAAAAGAAAGACTTAGGCACGTGCAAATCCACGTGATCTAAAATCTGAGAATCGTATAAACCCGAATCAAATCGTGCAAGACTTAGGGTCGTCCAACCCTTACAAAGTCAAAATCGCCCAAATGCATGGTTTTCAAAAGGTTTTAAAACACTTCTTCATTCAAAATATATTTTGAGTTAAACTTGTTTCAAAACGAAGTCTCTAAGCGTACAGACTGACCCTTGCGCATCGGTGCAAGAAGGTCTGCGACGTAAAAATCCCGCTTGCCTACAATCGCCTTTCAAAAGTCAGATTATTTTCAAAACATACTTTGCTAGTTAAAGTAAACTAGCTGGCACGCCCATAAAGCGAAGTAGATTGCGAAAAGGTTCACTTCAGGCCTAAGAACCCATAAGTGAAAATTTTCGTTGTCTACAATTTGGCACGCCCGGTGAGACCCGGGACTTAAGCAGACTTCAAACAAACGAGTTATACTCAAATTTTCGAAAAAAAGAGTGTTTTTCAAAAATCGTGCATACTTAGGAAAATTGCATGAAAATGGATAGAAAGCTACAAAAATCTTCGTTGAGTAAACTAAAAGAGGTTTTCAAATCAGATAAAGCCCAAAGAGAGCTCGATGAGATTGAAAAAATATTTCAAAAGATGGATGCTTTAAGCAAGGAGCTTAAAGCCCATCGAACACATAGCAGCTCTTCGAGGGCACATACAGATCGTGAATTGAAAACCGATCTCAAACTCAACGAAGGATTGGAGATTAGAGACAAATCCCGGCAAAGGGATAAGTCGTCCACTCCTACAACTTCAAGCTTTTCAAAATCCATAGAAAAACCAAAAAAAATTTTTTCTATTTCAAAAAACCAAAAAAATCTTGAAAATTTGGAAAAAGACCAAAAAATTGAAAAACAAAATTTTGGAATTTCGAAAACTTCAAGTAAAAGTCCTAATTCTAGGCACACACATACAGTGGGACATGAAGTCCACACCCTACAAAGGAACGAGAGCGAAAAACAGGAAGGTTTCGAAAGGAAACGCCTCGTTAAACCCCGGGGGCTCAAAACAGAGTTACCCGGGAAATCGGCTTGCTCTCACCCTGAAAAGGTAGACAAGCCACAAAGAGGTATGCCTGAAACCCATCCTTCTCAAGACTCTCTTCTTCATGTAGGGTCATCAGATGCATTGGATAACCCCTTTGCACACACAAACCCACAAACTGTGCCAAAACTTGAGGATTTTCAAGGTGCGCCAACTATCGCGCACCATTCAAAGGAATTTCAAAAACAAAAAGAAGTTTCGAAAATGGTAGACATGGAGACCCCTAATGCATGCATCGACATCTTAGGAGCTCATAATCCTACCATAGAAAAACCCACTTCTTCGAGCCTAGTCCTGTGCCCTGGAGCCAAGGCTATGGCTTTGAAACAAAAAAATCAATCCCTAGGGGCACCACGAGTTGAACCTAGGGACCAAGTCAAAAACTTCAAGGGACCTTGCATGGCTCCCCTTGAAGTAAATCTTTCCCAAAATAGGGTATGGAACCATAAGTTTTCCATAACCCTGCTATGTCCAAAACTCCTCAAGGAACCAAGCTTGGCTTTCCTTGAGGGCAAAGTCTCCCAAACCAGGTTTGTATGGAAGCCCAAGTCTTCCATCACCCCGGAATCCAAACTCCCGATATCCAAAAGGGTATATGTCCCCAACATGGACGATTCCATGTTCCAAGACCATGATTTATACCAAAACTTTTCGAAAAACAAAAAGTCTTGGAACATGATTCTGAATATGGGATATAAACCCTACGCGGGCCTGGGAACCCGAAACCAAGGTAGGCTTGAGCCTGTCCTACCTAAAACCAATAGGGAACGATATGGACTGGGCTACAGCCCACCCATACCACCAGAGCCGCCACCTAAGACCATCTGGGTCAAGGGTGCCTTGTAGAACCTCTAAAACCGAAACCCATGTCTTAGACCTATCTGATTAGAGTCTGATTCATGAATGTTTTCTTTGAAGGTTCAATGGAAGATCCCTACTTTTGAAAAAGACAAAAAAAGTTGAAAACTCTTAAAATCTCAAAAACATTTGGAAAAACGAAAATTACAAAAAGAAATTCATTTCCAAAAGCCTTTGGCCATGTACAAAGCCCATTTTCGAAAAATTGTAAAAATGCTTTCGAAAATTGTATATACTCCCTGAAACCAAGTGTGCAAAAAGCTGGTCCTATCCACCCTTTTGCCTAGAGCTTTTTCAAAAATGAAAAGCTCGAGAATCACCAAAGCAAGGAGGAATAAACACCTCCAAGCTTCCTGAACTTCGCAAAATCCTTAAACTTAGGGAAAATTGGGGATTTTTAGAAATAGGTTAACCCATAGTGTGTGCATAAGCATCATGCATTACACTTTGAAATCATTCATATGCATCGAGTCTAGACATCATTCTAGAAATCGAATTCAGGGTTTTGCAAAACCAAAGGGGCAATAAGAGTCGACCCCCTAAGTATCGAGCCTTCATAGGCATGTCTCCATACAAATCAAAACCAAACACCTTCGAGGCAAATTTTAAAAGGAAATGAGAATCTTGAAAAAGGGTTACCCATTTCACAAAAACCTTTCATGGCTTTGAAAAGAAAGATTTTCTTCAAACTTCTGGTTTATATAAAAAACCTTGATTGTGTTAGGATAAAGAACATGAATCTCACGATGAAATATGGAGACCATGTCAAAACTAAAACCTGATGGCCATGACGATCACTTAGGGCTGGTTATGTTTCCCATCCTTGAGCAAGAAGTATCATGATCATGTTAGAAAAACCATGGAAGTGCATGGACATGAACATACCATTGTCCATCCAAAATCCCTTTGAAAAACCATGGCCCTTCACCATATGGCCATGCGAAATTCCCATCAAGCTAGGGGCATTTTTAAACACAGCCCCTAGACACTTTCCATGGATAAGTGAACGCATCTCCTTCATGATTTGTGAGATACATTTCATGTGTTCATCATTGCATAAAAACATGTATTTCCATTTTAAATCACATGGAGTGCATAGCATGCATCATATCACCCTGAAGAAAGCCCAAAAGGGTGGCAAACTCGAGTAGAAATGTCCCCATGTCTTCGAAAGGGCAACAAAAATTAGAAATTTGTTGATATGTGTGGATAGAAATTAGCAAAACCCCGAAAATGCCCGAATATTCAAAAGGGTTTATGCTGAATTCTTTTTCAAAAAGATTTTGAAAAATCGAACTCCTTTGAAACTTCTTGAAAGAAGGATCGAAGTAGATTGTATAACCCCGAATGGAGGAATCTATACTTTTCGAAAAGTAGAGTCTTCCAAAAATGAATTGGCTATATTTCAAAGAACCCTGGCTTACAAGATTAAGCCTTGTTCAAAATATCAAAATATTTTCGAATAGCAGATGCTATTAAGAAATAGGACGATCTCGTTTGAATCGAGTAACCAAAGGGATAAGCCCTCCCCCATCCTACTTTCTCTCCGAAAAGGAAAATTGGTTGTTTTCAAAAGAAAAACAAAAAAACGAGAATGCAAAAACTCCTCCGAAAGTGGTCTTCCCTTCATAAACAGGGAATACAAAAACTCCTCCGAAAGAGGTCTTCTCGTTTCAAAAGAAAAAGGAGATATAAAAACACTCCTCCCAAAGAGGTCTTCCCTTCATAAACAGGGAATACAAAAACTCCTCCAAAGAGCTGCTCTCCTTTAAAGAAAAGAGGGATTAATGAAAAAATACTCCCAAAGGGAGACCCTCTATGAAAAAGAAACAAAAAGCCAAAGCTCCAAAGAGCGATTTTCCGATTCTTTGCCTAAAACCACGGGACGCTTCAGAAGGGACCGTGGTATCTCTTTCCCATATCCCTACGGCTTACCCCCGAGGAAAAAGATTCAAATTTGCGAAAATCCTAAAGTACGAATAAAATCGGCTTATTTGGATTTCATTTTGTTTGAGAACTCGACTCTGTTTTGTAGGAAATGGAACTTTGAAATGTTTTCCAAGTTTTCCTACCCAAAAACCTCTACTGAGTAGCAGGTATTGAAACCCGAATGAAGGGAAGTATGAAAAATGGAAGTCCTTTTCGATACAAGTTAAAAGGAGTTCCTTTTCAAAAAGAAAATTTTCGAAAAACCCACGAATGTCAAAAAGACATGGGTAAAAACCTGCTCGGAGCAACCAGCCTCAAAAGGCTCTCTTCGGGCTCAAAAACAAAAAATAAAATTTTTCTCATGCATGCATTCAAAGAGTCATTCGTGCATGATCATACATATAGGGAAATAGCTAGGAAAAGCCCCCTTTTGCTGAAAATCCCCACTTGTGGAAAAAGAAAACAGGGTTTTTGCAAAATAAATGGTGTATTCTCGAGAAAATTTGAGAGAACGGGGTGTTTCTTCTTGCCATTATCCAAATACATTTGGATAATGCCAAAGAGGGGCATCTGTAAACACCCCAAATCTTCTATTTTTCAAAAACTCTCAAAACACCAAAAAGCTCGTTTGAGCCAAAACGACGACCTGTTTTGAAATGTGAAAACAGGTACAGAAGGCAAAAGAAGACCCTAGGCCCGAAGAGGATTCAAGCCCAGAGCTTCAGAAGCCACTCCCTGATAAAAAAACAAAAGAAAGCAGAGCCCATTTGATGAAAAGCTCAACGGAGTCCAGAACGGCGAGACGGAGTCCGGACGACAAAGTTGGAGAAAACCCAGCACCAGACGGAGCGCTGATGAAGCCAGTGCCCGCACAGATCGTTCGCCTCGAGAAGCCAAGAAGGACTGTCCGAAGAAATTTTGATTTGGATCTGGACCATATATATCCAGATCCAAATCCATGTAATGAATAGTGTTTGGATTTGGGCCAATCCAAATAGTGTTTGGGTCGATCCAAATAGTGTTTGGATTTGGATTGGATCCAAATAGTGTTTGGATTGGATCGGATCTGGATCAAAATATCCAGATCCGTATCCATAAAAATATTGGGTTTGGATCGGATACAGATCTCAAAATATCCGAGATCCAATATCCAGATCCAAATAGTGTTTGGATTTGGGTATGGATCCAAACCCCAAACCCAAACCCAAATCCAAGACCCACCTCAAATCTCTATAAATAGAGGTGAGGGGGTCCATGTAAAGGGTGCATGCAAATATTTGGGAGGAGAGAGAGGGAGTGATAGACCTAGCCATGTGGGCTCATTGGGTGAGGTGGGTTCAAGCCATGTGGGCTAAGTGGGTCTAGACCAAGGGGCTGCAACCAAGGTGGGCTGGACCAAGTGGCTGCAACCGTGGAGACGTGGGCTCAAGCCAAGAAGGACCGGCTCCAAGAGGTAAACCTAACCCCAACCTAGCCTAGGTTCGAACCTACCTAACCCTAACTGAACCTAACCCTAACTGAACCAACCTAACCCTAACTGAACCCTAACTAGACCTAACCTAACCCCAACCGCCTCAAACCATCCCTAACAAACCCCAACAACTTCAACCCGGCCGGCCGTGAGCAACCAGCGCCTGCCGCGCGCCCTGAGTCCTGCCGCGCGCCCCTTCTGCTGCCGCGCGCCCTGCTTCCTGCCGCGCGCCCCTCTGTCGCCTGCACGCCCCGTGCCGCAGCCGTCCCGCGCGCCAGACGCCTCCCAGCGCCAGGCGCCCGTCTGCTGCGCCAGGCGCCAGACGCCACCCTGCCGCCCTGTCCACCTTCCTGCCGCCCTGTCCACCTTCCTGCCGACCCAACCTGCACCCTGGCCGTGACCTGTACCCTAGGACAGACCCTAGGACAGACCCTACACAGCCCCCGTCTTGGCCGAACCTTAGTTCCCCTAAGACCCTAATCGTGCCCCATAGGACCTCCCTCAAAGCCCCCTAGGATAACCCCCTCTTGGCTGCCCAAGGTGAACCGTGAGCCCACGTGCAAGCAAGTTGAACATGGACCGGTTATTTGTAAGTGTCTAAACTTGGTCTATTACATTAACTTGCTTTATATTCAATTAAATTTTGATACGGGGTTGTAGTAAAGGAGCTTCGTCTCCCCCCCGATTGTAATAACGTGGTTTGACACACCTACACACACACGCACTTGAGCCTTTCCGCTCTTAGTCGTACACTTTTTGCACACACACGGGCCTAACCAGCCCTTAATATATAGTTATATTTATATATTTTAAGTCAAGGGGGTTTTTAATTAAGTCGTGTGTGTTGTCTTTCCATTTTCCACACGCACACACATTGAGCCTTCGCTCTTACTCCCAAGACCTTAGTAAAGGCCTTATTGCAGTTATATTTGGGTTTCATTTATGTCGTGTGCGTAGTACTTCAATTCTACACTCACACACATTGAGCTTTCGCTCTTACTCCCAAGACCTTAGTCAAGGCATACTGCAATTTATATTTGGGTTTCATTTCATGTCGTGTGTGTAAGTCTTTCAATTCAAGCACGCACACACATTGAGCCTTCGCTCTTATTTACAAGACCCAAGTAAGGGCCCCTACATATACTCTATATAAAGTATTTCTTTCGGCTACGTCTTTAAGATTCGGGTTTTAAGGTTCAAGTCGTGTGCGTTGTCTTTCAATATATACACGACACACACTTACACAATTGAGCCTTTCCGCTCTTAAGATATAGCCATATTTCCCCTTCCGCTATTTACTTACAAGTCATTTCCCTTCAGCTATTTACTTTACAAGTCATTTCCCTTCGGCAATTTCCCTTCGGCATTGTCTTTTAATTTCGGGTTTTCCCTTTGGAGTAGCGTGAGTTTGCATTGCATCTACGCCATACCACGAGGTAGGACGCATATTGCATCGAAGCAAGCCCCGTACTCCCGCTCAAATTCGCCCCATGTAGTGGAGTGTTCATAACACACACCTAGGTGGCCCATAAAGGGATAAAAAGAAAGACTTAGGCACGTGCAAATCCACGTGATCTAAAATCTGAGAATCGTATAAACCCGAATCAAATCGTGCAAGACTTAGGGTCGTCCAACCCTTACAAAGTCAAAATCGCCCAAATGCATGGTTTTCAAAAGGTTTTAAAACACTTCTTCATTCAAAATATATTTTGAGTTAAACTTGTTTCAAAACGAAGTCTCTAAGCGTACAGACTGACCCTTGCGCATCGGTGCAAGAAGGTCTGCGACGTAAAAATCCCGCTTGCCTACAATCGCCTTTCAAAAGTCAGATTATTTTCAAAACATACTTTGCTAGTTAAAGTAAACTAGCTGGCACGCCCATAAAGCGAAGTAGATTGCGAAAAGGTTCACTTCAGGCCTAAGAACCCATAAGTGAAAATTTTCGTTGTCTACAATTTGGCACGCCCGGTGGGACCCGGGACTTAAGCAGACTTCAAACAAACGAGTTATACTCAAATTTTCGAAAAAAAGAGTGTTTTTCAAAAATCGTGCATACTTAGGAAAATTGCATGAAAATGGATAGAAAGCTACAAAAATCTTCGTTGAGTAAACTAAAAGAGGTTTTCAAATCAGATAAAGCCCAAAGAGAGCTCGATGAGATTGAAAAAATATTTCAAAAGATGGATGCTTTAAGCAAGGAGCTTAAAGCCCATCGAACACATAGCAGCTCTTCGAGGGCACATACAGATCGTGAATTGAAAACCGATCTCAAACTCAACGAAGGATTGGAGATTAGAGACAAATCCCGGCAAAGGGATAAGTCGTCCACTCCTACAACTTCAAGCTTTTCAAAATCCATAGAAAAACCCAAAAAAAAAATTTCTATTTCAAAAAACCAAAAAAATCTTGAAAATTTGGAAAAAGACCAAAAAATTGAAAAACAAAATTTTGGAATTTCGAAAACTTCAAGTAAAAGTCCTAATTCTAGGCACACACATACAGTGGGACATGAAGTCCACACCCTACAAAGGAACGAGAGCGAAAAACAGGAAGGTTTCGAAAGGAAACGCCTCGTTAAACCCCGGGGGCTCAAAACAGAGTTACCCGGGAAATCGGCTTGCTCTCACCCTGAAAAGGTAGACAAGCCACAAAGAGGTATGCCTGAAACCCATCCTTCTCAAGACTCTCTTCTTCATGTAGGGTCATCAGATGCATTGGATAACCCCTTTGCACACACAAACCCACAAACTGTGCCAAAACTTGAGGATTTTCAAGGTGCGCCAACTATCGCGCACCATTCAAAGGAATTTCAAAAACAAAAAGAAGTTTCGAAAATGGTAGACATGGAGACCCCTAATGCATGCATCGACATCTTAGGAGCTCATAATCCTACCATAGAAAAACCCACTTCTTCGAGCCTAGTCCTGTGCCCTGGAGTCAATGTGAGTGAGTGCTTTTGGTGTGTAAATGGAAAGACAACTCACACAACTGAAATTGAACCACCCGAAATGTAAGTGCTTACACAACTTGGAATGTAAAAGGGATTGTCACGATCATGTTAGGAAGTGTCATCCATGTCAAGTGCATGGGCACGCCATTCATATCCCTTCATCTGCATTGCATTCTGTGGTCAGCCCCTGGCCATTTACCATGTGGGCGTTTGACATTGTAGGCCCCATATTTCCAAAGGCCTCGAATGGGCATCGTTTTATTTTAGCAGCCACGGAGTATTTCTCCAAGTGGGTGGAAGCCATTTCCCTAACCAATGTAATGGGGCAACATGTGGTGGCCTTCATCCGAAGGAATATCTTGGCTCGATTTGGGGTTCCACGAGACCTTGTGTCTGATAATGGTACCCCATTCAAGAACGAGCGGATGGTTAAGTTGTGCAACACGTATGGCATAAACCACCACTTCTCCTCGCCCTACTACCCTCAAGGCAACGGCCAAGCCGAAGCCACAAACAAGACTCTCATTGGTATCATTGAGAAGACCTTAGAGAAGGGTAGGGGGTGGCATGAGAAGCTGGATGAAGCCTTATGGGCTTATAGGACTTCCATCCGGACTCCCACGAACGCCACGCCATTCGAATTGGTCTATGGCACGAACGCCATTCTTCCCATTCATACCCAACTACATTCATTCCATACATCCATTGCACTCGACCTCCCCCTAGAGACGCTTCAGCATGCTAGGATGGCCGAACTAGATTTGCTAGATGAGAGGCGACTCCTTGCTATGGATCATGCTCGTGCATACCGGCAAAGGATAGCCCGACATTATAGCAAACACATGAGACCTCGCCACTTTGAAGTGGGAGATCTGGTCTTAAAAACCATCCACCATCGTGGCCCACACCCCCTAGGCAAGTGGCGCCCCAACTGGGATGGACCCTATGTTGTGCGAGCAGCCACTACGAACAATTCGTATTGGTTGATCGATGTAGAAGGTAGGAATTTAGCAGATCCTATCAATATTCAATACTTAAAGAAGTATCATGTGTAGGATCTGGATTAAATTCCAGTTTTCGAAAATTTGATAGGGATAGCTGCCCTGAGACATGTAAATAAGGTGCAAAGGCGAACTCGTGTGACCCTAAGTGAGAGAATTCGCACTTGTGAAAGAGTGGAGTTTTCAAAATCGTGGTTGCATTTCAAAATCCTTCATCTTACAAAGAAGGGCCTAGTTCAACATAGCAAGATACTTGCAAGTAGTACGTGCTATTTCTAAATAGGCTGATCTGGAATGGATCGAGTGTATGCTTGGGATAAGCCCTCCCCTCTTCTCTTCTCCTTCCAAAAGGAAAACGAAGGCCCAAATCAAAAGGGAATTTCCCATTTAAAGTCTCTTTCCAAAAGAAAGAAACCAGACTTGAAAAAGAAAAATCAATTCTCTTATGAAAAAGAAGGATTAATGAAAAAATACTCCCAAAGGGAGACCCTCTATGGAAAAAAGGAAAAAAAAGGCCAAAAAGCTCAAAAAGAGCAGTTTTCCGCCTTCTGTGCCTCAAACCACGGGACGCTTCAGAAGGGACCGTGGTATCTCTTTCCCATCCCAGGCTTATCCCAAGCTAAAGCATGGTTCATTTCGAGGAATCCTAAAGTAAAAATAGGATTTACTTACTTGAATTTCATCTTGTTTGAGAATTCGACGTTTCGAGTAAGGCGTAGGAATTTGAAATGAAGCTTGTTTTCTTATAAAACCTCCGCTAAATAAGCGAGTGTTAAGACTCAAACAAGGGCAAGCACGAAGAGCTCGAGATCCTTAGGATCGAGGCTCAAGACAGTTGTCCCTTTTGTAAATAGCTTTTGTAAATAAGTTTTAAAAACCGAACATCGAACAGCATAGGGTTTTTGCTCACTTGGAGCAGTAGGCCTTGTAAGTCTCTAGAGTTCGACCACACCTGGTCTCTGGGAGGTCGCCACTCTTGGCACCACACCCGTGTCATCTGCATTCCACGCATGGTACTTGCATGAACATGATCCCATTTAGGACCAGATTTCATAAGTGAACCCTTTGGCGTGATATCTCCTCCTACCAGAGTTTGTAAAATTGAGATTTTGTTAAAATGGGACGATCCCATATTCTTCGTGGCTAGATCTAGGGAGACATTAAAAGGGGTGTTTGTCATCTTTGCCCTTATCCAAATCTATTTGGACAAGGCCAAAGAGGGGCATCTGTAAACACCCCGAAATCCCACGAATTCCTTAAAACGAATCTGGTTTTATACAAGCAGCCCCCAAAGGGCCATTTTGAGTTTGGAAACCCAGGAGCCTTCCAAACAACCCTGTATATATGTTTTAAACTTTATCTTTCAAAAACATATAATATAGCTTTTGAAAACCCTTTTAAAACATGTTTTGAAACCCCAAAGTGGCTTGGCCCGATCAAGACAGGACCAGGAGAGCCAAGAAGAGCCCGGAACCGGAGCACCTGTCAAGCCCGGCACAGCAACTCTTGCATCTGATTCACATCCCAGGATCTCGAACGTCCAAGACCCTGTTCTTATCAAAAAAAGCATTTGAAGTCATCTCCGGAAGGCAGAAACGGAGGCGGACGACTATGTTGGCGAAGACCCAACGCAGACGGAGTACTGATGCTGTCAGGCCCCGCACAAATCGTCCGTCTCGAACCCAGCTCGAAGGAGTCAGAGTTCAGTTTGGATTGGATCTGGACCATATATATCCAGATTCCAATCCAAACCCATATGTGGACTTGGATTTGGATTTGGATCCAGAGATCCAATCCAATATCCATATCCATGGCCCACATCACCTTCTCATAAATGGAGGTGGGGCCCACTTGAAATTCACGTGGGATATTGGGCATGAGAGAGAGTGGGGGTGAAAAATATCAAGAGTGTTGTATTAAGCTTGACTTGTGTGTCAAGTTTGGGTTAATCATGTGGGTTAGCCTAATTGAGTGGGTTTAAGCTTGTAATTAGCTAAAACCTAACCTAGGGCTGCACCAACATGGGGTGATCAAGGTCTATGGGCCATGCTAAGGGAGCTCCTTCACCTAAACCTAGCCAAAAATGCCTAAACCTAGCCTAAACCCCTAATCCACCCCTAATCTGAACCTAATCACCTAACCCACTTCCCTAATCCCGGCCTAATCCCAACCTAATCACCTAACCCACTCCCCTAATCCTTCCCTAAACCTAGATTAATTTCCCTAATCCTAGCCTAAACCTAGCCTAAACCACCTAACCTAGCTCACTAAACCTCACCCTAAAACCCAACCACCTAACCTAGCCCTAAACCCCTAAACCACCCTTAGCCCACGATTTTCCCAAACCCCTAGTTTTAAAATATCTGGCCCAACCCCATCCAGCCCACCTTATCTACATACTACCCTACCTAAACCACCTAACCACTACCCACAACCCAGCCCTAACCGACCTACCCATCCCCTATTTAAACCCCCCTCATTGTGGGCGGGTTTTCAAAGGGGGAACCACTCCACCACCCAGCCGGGCCCTCTCCTTCTCCCATCTCTCACCCGTCTTCCCAGCAGCTCCAGCTCCTCCACCAGCCGCCACCTGCTCCTCCACCAGCCGCCACCTGCTCCGCCACCTTCCCTCTTCCGTCCACCACCACTGCCCCCCCAGCTGGACTTCACCACCTTCCCCCAACTCCACCAGCCGACAACCACCTGCCCGCCACTCTCCCACTCCATCCGCCTCTTCTCCCCATTCGGTAAGTCCCCCTAACTCCCTCAAAGCCACTCTCTACCACCTCTCCACTCTTAGCCACCCATCTTCCCCTCAGCTCAGCCTCTTTGCCGCCACCACCTAAGCCTAGCCGAACCTAGGATAACCCAAGTGGTTGGCCACTACCTAGCCACCATTTCCCATTCGGCCAACCCCCCTAGGCGTCCTCTTTGGCCTTTCCACTAGCTCACCTTTTAGGTCCGGTTTCCCTAAGTCCCTAACTTCCCTAGTGACCCTAAGACCCACTTAGTCAGCCACTCTAAACTCCCTACTTGGAGGTGCCGCCTACTTGCCACCGGCCCCCTTCGAGGTGTCCATCCCGCGCCCCATTTGCAGCCGGCCAGCACCCTTGGTCACACACCTTCGCGGAGCTCCCATTTGCAGCCCAAAGCCAAGGCCACGCTCAAGCGAGACCTCTACGGACCAGCTACTCGTAAGTGTCTAAACTCGGTCTTTAGTCGTACACTTGCTTGAAATTCAATTTGATACGGGGTTGTAATAACGGAGCATAGTCTCCCCCCGCTTGTAATAACGTGGCTTGGCACAACCACACACGTGCACTCTCTTAGTCGTGCACAATTTTGAACACACACGGGCCTAATCAGCCCCTAATATATAAGTGTACGTATCTATTTCATTTCCGAAGGGTTTTGTTTAAGTTGGGTGCGTTGTCTTTCGATTAAACACTCTCACACACATTGAGCTTCCGCTCTTATTTGAAAGACCCAAGTAAGGGCCAACCTATACTATTTGGGTTTCATTTCATGTCGTGTGAGTAAGTCTTTGTAGACGCGCGAAAATCCCCGCCTCTTCGCCTCTTTCGTGGCTTGGAGTGGATCTTATCGTGTGTCTAAGGCCTATGTATACAAATAGGGCGTGCCAGCTAGCTTACTTAAGCTAGCGAAGATATACTTTAACACTGACTTCTAAACGTGGCGACTGTGAGCAAGTGAGCTCTTGTCGTCGCAGACCTTCTTGCACCGATGCGCAAGGGTCAGTCTGTACGCTTTTGCAAAAAATCGAGTTTTGGGGAGAAAGTCTACGAAACGGTTCGAGGTGTCTATTTCGGGTCTTTAAGATGCGATTGCATGTTTTAGATCACGTGGATTTACACGTGCCTAAGTCTTTTCTTTTATCCCTTTTTGGGTCGCCTAGTTTGTGTGTTATGAACACTCCACTACATGGGCGAATTCGAGCGGGGGTTGCTTCGATGCAATATGCGTCCTACCTCGTGGTATGGCGTAGATGCAATGCAAACTCACGCTACTCCAAAGGGAAAACCCGAAATGTAAAGACAATACTGAAGGGAAATAGCGGAAGGGAAATAACCGAAGGGAAATAACCGAAGGGAAATAACTGAAGGGAAATAACCGAAGGGAAATAACCGAAGGGAAATATGTATATATCTTATGTATATGAGCCCTTACTCGGGTCTTGCAAATAAGAGCGAAGGCTCAATGTGGGTGCGTGCTTGAATTGAAAGACTTACACACACGACATGAAATTAAACCCAAATATAAATTGTAGTATGGCCTTGACTAAGGTCTTGGGAGTAAGAGCGAAGGCTCAATGTGTGTGAGAGTGCTTGAATTGAAGTACTACACACACGACATAAATGAAACCCAAATATAACTGCAATAAGGCCTTTACTAAGGTCTTGGGAGTAAGAGCGAAGGCTCAATGTGTGTGAAAGTGCTTGAATTGAAAGATTTACTCACACGACAAGAAATGAAACCCAAATAGTATAGGTCGGCCCTTACTTGGGTCTTTCAAATAAGAGCGGAAGCTCAATGTGTGTGAGAGTGTTTAAATTGAAAGACTTACTCACACGACATGAAATGAAACCCAAATAGTATAGGTCGGCCCTTACTTGGGTCTTTCAAATAAGAGCGGAAGCTCAATGTGTGTGAGAGTGTTTAATCGAAAGACAACGCACCCAACTTAAACAAAACCCTTCGGAAATGAAATATATACGTACACTTATATATTAGGGGCTGATTAGGCCCGTGTGTGTTCGAAATTGTGCACGACTAAGAGAGTGCACGTGTGTGGTTGTGCCAAGCCACGTTATTACAAGCGGGGGGAGACTATGCTCCGTTATTACAACCCCGTATCAAATTGAATTTCAAGCAAGTGTATGATTAAAGACCGAGTTTAGAAACTTACAAGTAGCTGGTCCGTAGAGGTCTTGCTTGAGCGTGGCCTTGGCTTTGGGCTGCAAACGGGAGCTCCGCGAAGGTATGTGACCAAGAGTGCTGGCCGGCTGCAAATGGGCGCGGGATGGACGCCTCGAAGGGGGCCGGTGGTAAGTAGGCGGCGCCTCCAAGTAGGGAGTTTAGAGTGGCTGACTAAGTGGGTCTTAGGGTCACTAGGGAAGTTAGGTACTAAGGGAAAACTGGCCCTAAAAGGTGAGTTAGTGGGAAGGCCAAATAGGGCACCTAGGGGGGTCGGCCGAATGGGAGATGGTGGCTAAGCGGTGGCCAGCCACTTGGGTTATCCTAGGTTCGGCTAGGCTTAGATGGTGGCGGCAAAGAGGTTGAGCTAAGGAGAAGATGGGTGGCTAAGAGTGGAGGGGTGGTAGAGAGTGGCTTTGAGGGAGTTAGGGGGACTTACCGAATGGGGAGGAGTGGCGGATGGAGTGGGAGAGTGGCGGGCAGGTGGCTGTCGGCTGGTGGAGTTGGGGGAAAGGTGGTGACGTCCAGCTGGGGGGGCAGTGATGGTGACGTGGGAGAGGGAAGGTGGCGGAGCAGGTGGCGGCTGGTGGAGGAGCTGGAGCTGCTGGGAAGACGGATGAGAGATGGGAGAAGGAGAGGGCCCGGCTGGGTGGTGGAGTGGTTCCCACTTGGAAAACCCGCCCACAATGAGGGGGGTTTAAATAGGGGATGGGTAGGTCGGTTAGGGCTGGGTTGTGGGTAGTGGTTAGGTGGTTTAGGTAGGGTAGTATGTAGATAAAGTGGGCTGGATGGGATTGGGCCAGATATTTTAAAACTAGGGGTTTGGGAAAATCGTGGGCTAAGGGTGGTTTAGGGGTTTAGGGCTAGGTTAGGTGGTTGGGTTTTAGGGTGAGGTTTAGTGAGCTAGGTTAGGTGGTTTAGGCTAGGATTAGGCTAGGATTAGGGAAATTAATCTAGGTTTAGGGAAGGATTAGGGGAGTGGGTTAGGTGATTAGGTTGGGATTAGGCCGGGATTAGGGAAGTGGGTTAGGTGATTAGGTTCAGATTAGGCCGGGATTAGGGGTTTAGGCTAGGTTTAGGCATTTTGGGTTAGGTTTAGGTGAGGGAGCTCCCTTAGCATGGCCCATAGACCTTGATCACCCCATGTTGGTGCAGCCCTAGGTTAGGTTTTAGCTAATTACAAGCTTAAACCCACTCAATTAGGCTAACCCACAAGATTAAACCCAAACTTGACACACAAGTCAAGCTTAATACAACACTCTTGATATTTTTCATCCCCACTCTCTCTCATGCCCAATATCCCACGTGAATTTCAAGTGGGCCCCACCTCCATTTATGAGAAGGTGATGTGGGCCATGGATATGGATATTGGATTGGATCTCTGGATCCAAATCCAAATCCAAATCCACATATGGGTTTGGATTGGAATCTGGATATATATGGTCCAGATCCAATCCAAACTGAACTCTGACTCCTTCGGGCTGGGTTCGAGACGGACGATTCGTGCGGGGCCTGACAGCATCAGTGCTCCGTCTGCGTTGGGTCTTCGCCAACATGGTCGCCCGCCTCCGTTTCTGCCTTCCGGAGATGACTTCAAATGATATTTTGGTAAGAACAGGGTCTTGGACGTTCGAGATCCTGGGATGTGAATTAGATGCAAGAGATGCTGTGCCGGGCTCGACAGGTGCTCCGGTTCCGGGCTCTTCTTGGCTCTCCTGGTCCTGTCTTGATCGAGCCAAGCCACTTCGGGGTTTCAAAACATGTTTTAAAAGGGTTTTCAAAAGCTATATTATATGTTTTTGAAAGATAAAGTTTAAAACATATATACAGGGTTTGTTTGGAAGGCTCCTGGGTTTCCAAACTCAAAATGGCCCTTTGGGGCTGCTTGTATAAAACCAGATGGATTTTGAGAAATTCGTGGGATTTCGGGGTGTTTACAGTCTTTCAATTTAAACACTCTCACACACATTGAGCTTCCGCTCTTATTTGAAAGACCCAAGTAAGGGCCGACCTATACTATTTGGGTTTCATTTCTTGTCGTGTGAGTAAGTCTTTCAATTCAAGCACTTTCACACACATTGAGCCTTCGCTCTTACTCCCAAGACCTTAGTAAAGGCCTTATTGCAGTTATATTTGGGTTTCATTTATGTCGTGTGTGTAGTACTTCAATTCAAGCACTCTCACACACATTGAGCCTTCGCTCTTACTCCCAAGACCTTAGTCAAGGCCATACTGCAATTTATATTTGGGTTTAATTTCATGTCGTGTGTGTAAGTCTTTCAATTCAAGCACGCACCCACATTGAGCCTTCGCTCTTATTTGCAAGACCCGAGTAAGGGCTCATATACATAAGATATATACATATTTCCCTTCTGTTATTTCCCTTCGGTTATTTCCCTTCTGTTATTTCCCTTCGGTTATTTCCCTTCTGTTATTTCCCTTCAGCATTGTCTTTACATTTCGGGTTTTCCCTTTGGAGTAGCGTGAGTTTGCATTGCATCTACGCCATACCACGAGGTAGGACGCATATTGCATCGAAGCAACCCCCGCTCGAATTCGCCCATGTAGTGGAGTGTTCATAACACACAAACTAGGCGACCCAAAAAGGGATAAAAGAAAAGACTTAGGCACGTGCAAATCCACGTGATCTAAAACATGCAATCGCATCTTAAAGACCCGAAATAGACACCTCGAACCGTTTCGTAGACTTTCTCCCCAAAAACTCGATTTTTGCAAAAGCGTACAGACTGACCCTTGCGCATCGGTGCAAGAAGGTCTGCGACGACAAGAGCTCACTTGCTCACAGTCGCCACGTTTAGAAGTCAGTGTTAATATATCTTCGCTAGCTTAAGTAAGCTAGCTGGCACGCCCTGTTTGTATACATAGGCCTTAGACGCACGATAAGATCCACTCCAAGCCACGAAAGGGGCGAAGAGGCGGGGATTTTTCGCGCGTCTACACACACCATACCCCCAAACCACCTCCACCAAACCAGCCCACCAACCAACCTCCCCTATCCCAGCCACTGAACCCATCTAGCCTATAAATACCCCTCCCATTCATGTGGGTTCTTCCCCTTGCTCTCAAAAATCTGGGATTTCTTCCTGCCTCTTGGAACTCGCCCCTTGACTCACTTGGGACTCGGCCAGCACCACTCCACGCCACCTTCCACCTGCTGCATCTGGCCAACACCATTCCACACCACCAGCCCTTCCATTCGGCCAGGCCTCTTCCACCCGCCACCTCCACCCTTCAGCCAGACCTTCCATCCCGATTAGTACCCCATCTCAACATCATCTCTTCTCCACTCCCCACCATTCCTAACCACACAACCGCCACTTTCCCTTAGCCTAGCTAACATCCCATCCACCCGGCCACCACCTGCCACCTTCCACCATTTGGCCAAGACCAACACTTGCATCACCTGCCCCTCTTCCCTTAGCTAGCAGCCTTACCTCTCCCTAAGACCTACCCCAAGCCTTAGTGACATACCCTAGTTCAACCTACCTCTTCTAAGCACTTCAAGCCCAGCCAAGACAACATCCCTTCCATTCAGCCAGCACATCCACCTGCCGCACCTCCCTTGTACCCGACCAGTCCCCCTTTCTCAGCCAGTTGCGCCTTACCCCCCTACCTACCTATCGTGCCTGCCCCTCGGCCAGCGCAAAGGCACCACCCGGCCAGCACATCCACCCGCCGCAGCCACCCATCCAAGGAGCTCCCTTTGCTGCCCAAGGCCACTCATCAAGCCAAGTGCAAGCAAGTCACACCCGGACCAGCTATACGTAAGTGCCTAACTCGGTCCTTATTATAGACTTGCTTATGCTTAATTAAATTTGATACGGGGTTGTAATAATGGAGCGTTGTCTCTCCCCGCTTCTAATAATGTGGTTTGGCACACCCACACACACGTGCACTGGAGCCTATTCCGCTCTTAGCTGCACACGATTTTGACACACACATGGGCCTAATCAGCCCTTAAGATATAGCTATACTTATGTATATTTAAGTTGCATGGGTTTTATTAAGTTGTGTGTGTTGTCTTTCAATTTTCACACTCACACACATTGAGCTTTCGCTCTTATTCCCAAGACCCTAGTAAGGGCCGTATTGCAATTTCCCTTGGGCGTTTTAATTCAAGTTGTGTGCGTGGTCTTTCAATTTCCACACTCACACACATTGAGCTTTCGCTCTTACTCCCAAGACCGTAGTAAAGGCCTATTACAATTTCGTTTTGGGGTGTTTAAATTCATGTCATGTGCGTAGTATTTCAATTCTACACTCACACACATTGAGCTTTCGCTCTTACTCCCAAGACCTTAGTCATGGCCTATTGCAATTATATTTGGGTTTCATTTAAGTTGTGTGCGTAGTATTTTAATTCTACACTCACACACATTGAGCTTTCGCTCTTATTCCCAAGACCTTAGTCAAGACCATATTGCAATTATATTTGGGTTTCATTACAAGTCGTGTGAGTTGTCTTTCAATATACACATAACACCCACGCACATGTTGGCGACCTTTGGGCCCATATATATTATAAGTATTTCCCTTCGGCTATGTCTTTAAGATTTGGGTTTTAAGGTTCAGCAGTGTGCGTAGTCTTTACATATATACATGACACACACTTGCACAATTGAGCCTTTCCGCTCTTAAGATATAGCCATATTTTCCTTTTTGCAATTTCCCTTTTTTAATTTACATTAAGTCATTTCCCTTCCACATTGTCTTTCAATTGGGGTTTTCCCTTTGGAGTTGCGTGAGTTTGCATTGCATATACGCCATACCACGAGTTAGGACGCATATTGCATCAAAGCAAGCCCCACACTCCCGCTCAAAAATCGCCCAACTTAGGTCACTTGTGCACACACCTAGTTGGCCTTAAAAAGATAAAAAGAAAGACATAGGCATGTGCAAATCCCACATGTAATAAAATCTGAAATCGCACATACAAAGCCGAAACACTTAGGGTATTTTTCAAAGAGGTTTACATTTTAAAAGACTTTGCCAAGCATACAAACTGACCCTTGCGCATCGGTGCAAGGTCTTCGACGAAAAGAGCTCACTTACTCACAGTCGCCCCGATAAAAGTCAGATTTCAAAAACTTTCTTCGCTAGCTTAAGCATGCTAGCTGGCACACCCTTTTGCTAAAATACGACTTAGACACACGAAAATATTCGGGCTTCGGGCTTCGGGCACACGCACACGTTGACGACCTTCGGGCTCATATATATATATATATATACGTATCTCCCTTTCAGCTGGGTTTTACATTTTAAAGTCGTGTGAGTTGTCTTTACATTTATACACAACACACACGCACACGTTGACGACCTTCGGGCTCATATATATATACGTATTTCCCATTTCGCACTTTACATTTAAATCAAGCGGGGTTTTACATTCAAAGTTGCGTGAGTTGTCTTTCAATATATACACAAACACACACGCACACTTTGAGCCTTTCCGCTCTTATATCTATATCTCCCTTCCGCAATTTCCCTTCTGCAATTTACATTTTAGTCGTGTGAGTTGCATTCAATTTGGGTATTTCCCTTCAGCTATGTCTTTCAAATTCGGGTTTTACATTCAAGTTGTGTGAGTTGCATAGCATATCCGCCAAACTCGAGATATTGCGCATACTTGCATCCAAAGAAGCCCCGAATACCCCGTGCAAACACACCAATCTTAGGCCACTTGATGCACATACATCTCACCTAAGTGGATAAAATCGAAAGACTTAGATACGTTCAACCCCACGTAAATAAAATCTACAAAGAGGCATACAATCGATCAAATACTTTCATACTCTTTTCAAAAGTCCATGTTTGTTCAAAATCGATATTTTCTAAAGCGTTTAAACTAACCCTTGAGCATCGGTTCAAGAAGGTTTACAATGAAAAGATCCCACTTGTCCACAGTCACCCCATAAGTCAGATATCTCAAAATATACTTCGCTAGTTTGAGTAAGCTAGCTGGCACGCCCAAAAGCGACTTAGACACGAAAAAGGTTCACTTTAGGCCTAAGAACCCAGAGTGAAAATTTTCACGTGTCTACAATATGTTATGGATGTCTCACCCTCTAATGATGCGTTACTGCAAACTGAACTCACAAAAGCAGTCGGGCAGAGCATATCCCCTTCCCATGGCAAAATCATCCCTATGGACATTCCACAAAGTTTGAGCCAGCTCCTCCTCATTGATCCCCATTGCAGTAGCTTCTACAAATGCTTTTCGGTTCAAGAAGATTGTTTTTTTAACTTCCCATTCAGTGCTTGCATTGCAGAGATCATCTTATTCATGTTACCAAAGTATGTAACCACATAAGCTTCACTATTGATCGAGATGAAATAATCAAGTGCAGCTTTCGTATTCCCATGCATGCTTCGGAAATGTAGTCAAATTGCTGTTTACGTTTGCTACAATCCACTCTAACAGGTTCCGTTGATTCAAGATCCCTTGGTAGTGTAAACATGAAAAATTCCACTCCTAGTTTATGAGACCAGCATGAAAATTTCCACATCCCTTGCGAGTGTGCCAGCTAACTTACTCAAACTAGCGAAGGTTTTTTGAAAGATTTCTGACTTCTTGGTGATTGTGGGAAAGCGGGATCTTTTCGCTTAAACCTTCTTGAACCGATGCTCAAGGGTCAGTTTAAACGCTTAGAAACTTTGATTTTTCAAATCAAATACTAACTTTAAATGATCAGTGTTTTGATGAATTCGATGTATGCCTTCTTTGCAATTTTTTATTACTACTGCTGGACGACCCTAGGTCTTTGTGAGTTTTATCTAGTTAGGCCTGATATGTGTGTGAATGCGTGGCCTATTTTCAACGTAAAAGGCTAGAGTGGTCGTGGGTGTTCTTGTGTGAAATTGAAATGACAACTCACACAACGTGAAAGTAAATCCACCCGAAATGTAATTGCAACTCACACAGCTTTCACGAAAGTAAATACCCAAATCGAAGTATATGCATTTAGCTTAAGAGCAGAAAGGCTTAATGTGTGTGTGTAAGCACAAAAATTCCTTCACTCCTGGTTTACAAGACCAAAAATGAGTGTTTACGTCGCTTTTAAGGGCGTGCCAGCTAGCTTACTCAAACTAGCAAAGTTTTTGGAAAATATCTGACTTTTGGGCAATTGTGGGCAAGCGGAATCTTTTCACTTGAAACCTTCTTGAATCGGTGCTCAAGGGTCGGTTTAAGCGCTTATGGACTTCGATAAAAGCAATTTTAACTCTTGAAAATATAAGTGTTTGAAATATGGATTTGATTCGTGCCTACGTTGCAATTTTTATGTACGAGGCTGTACGATTCCAAGTCTTTGAGTTTTAGCTAGTTTAGGCCGGATATGTGTGTACACAAGTGGCCTAATTTTAGCGAGTTTGAGCGTGGATTCGGGGTTTCCTCTTTGAAAACACGCGAATGCAAGGATGCACAAATATTTGTCGAGTTTGATATGATGATGTGAGCTAGGCTCGAATTGAAAGCAACTCACACATACAACTTAACGTAAATACCCGAATGAAAGTGCAACTCACGCAGCTTAAGGGAAATACCTGAACTTTAAAGCAACTCACACGACTTGAATGTAAATTGCAGAATTTGAAATATACTTATATCCTAAGAGCGGAAAGGCTCAATGTGAGTGTGTGTTTGTCGTGTATAAATGGAAAGACAACTCATACACACGACTTGAATTGAACTTGCCGAAAGGAAAATATAAGTATATATATGAGCGGGAAGGCTCAACATGTTCGTGTGTGTTGTGTATAAATGGAAAGACAACTCACACACATGACTTGAATTGAACTTTGCCGAATTTGAAATATAGATATAAAAGAGCGGAAAGGCTCAATGTGAGTGAGTGCTTTTGGTGTGTAAATGGAAAGGCAACTCACACAACTGAAATTGAACCACCCGAAATGTAAGTGCTTACACAACTTGGAATGTAAAAAACTCACGCAGCTGAAAGTATATAGATACTTTATATCTTATGGGCTGCCAAGGCCCAAAATGTGCATGAGGGTGTGGATCAAGTGCTCGAGTTCTTGTGTGTGTATGTGTGGAAGCTTAAACGACAAACTCATACAACTGAATGTAACAACCCAAATTAAATTGCAACTCACACAGCTCTTACTAGAGTCTGGAGTAAGAGCGAAAGCTCAATGTGTGTGTAATAGTGTGCAATTAAGAGCGGAAAGGCTTAAGTGAACGTGGGTGTCTTGTGTACGTTTAAGAGTTAAGGCTCAAGTGTGCGTATGTGGCTTGCGTATCAAGCACCAATATTAAATCTCGGGAGGAGGCAACGCTCCATTACTACAACCCCGTATCAAAATTTAATTGAACTTTGAGTGTAAAGGACTTACAACTTACCTAGCCCGCTATGTGGGGTTTCCCTAGGAGGCGTATGCCTTGCTTGTTGAGCTCGGATCACGGCGCCTTCATGTGGCAGTGACAGGTATGTCCCTTCAAGTGGCGAGCCTTGGTGACGTGCAGATGTAAACACCCTAAAATCCTACGAATTTCTAAAACCAACGCCTGGTTTGCAAATCAGCCCCAAAGGGCCATTTTGAGTTCTGAAAATCCAAGAGCCTTCAAAACCCTGTACATATTGTTTTAAAACCCTGTAAATATTGCTTTAAGCTTGTAAATAGTGTTTTGAAAGCCTCGTATCAAATACGAGCTTTTTAAACCAAGCCCATTTTGCCAAAAGGCCAAAGACGAACAGGTGGAGCATGCAAAGATGACACCTGATCCAGAAGCAGCCCAGCAAGCCGCTCGTGAAGGCCAATTTCAGAAGCAGCTTCAGAAGTGTATTTTGAAGCTTAGAAGAGCACCCTGGCCTGATAAAAGCCAGGTTTGAAAGGCGAATGGAAGGCCCAGGCATGAAGCAGTTTGCAAGCTGGGAGCACTAGAAAGCCAAATCAACCATTCTCATCCAAGCCTCAAGATTATGATCCAGAAAAGCCATGAATGAGCAAAAACGGAGTCCGAAAAGGCGAAAAGGAGTCCGGACGACATAGATTGGGGAAACCCAACACCAGACAGAGCGCTGATGAAGCTAGGGCCCACACAGATCGTCTGCCTGGAGAAGCCAAGAAGGACCATCTAGAGAAAATTTGGATTAGATCTGTTCCATAAATATCCAAATCCAAATCCAAATAGTGAATAGTGTTTGGATTTGGGTCGATCCAAATAGTGTTTGGATTTAGATTGGATCTAAATAGTGTTTGGATCAGATCGAATCTGGACCAAAAGATCCAGATCCATATCCATAAAAATGTTGGATTTGGATCAGATACGGTTCTCAAAATATTTGAGATCTAAGATCCAGATCCAAATAGTGTTTAGATTTTAATTTGGACCCAGATCTCAAACCCAAATCCAAGACCCACCTCAAATGCCTATAAATAGAGGTGAGGGGGTCCCAAACAAGGGGTTCACGTGAATTTGAAGGGAGGACTTGGAGGAGAGAGAAGGTGCTTAGGTGAGTGCTTTACTGCTTTCTTTTGTTTTAGGGTTTTTAATTGTGGGTTAGTGTAAGGTTAGTTAAGGGTTGCCCCACCCTAATTGAAGGGCTGATGTTGCTTGGACAAGGAGGTTTAAGGTGGCTAATTAGAGCTTAAGTATACCCTAAACCGGCATTAAGAGGTAAGCCCCCTAATACACCCTAAACCCTTCTTCTTAACCCCTCTAAACCATCCAAAACCCCCCTCAACCGACCTCACCTAATCCTAATCAAACCCACCTAAACCACAACCAACTCCACCTAAGACCCTAACTGACTCCCCTCTAAACCTCTTGGCCACCCTAACCTCACCCGTTCCCACGCCGTGCGCCCTGCGCGTGGCTATAGACACGGAAAATCCTCACTTCTGGTTCTTAGGCCTGAAGCGAATCTTTTCGTGTGTCTAAGTCGTATTTTAGCAAAAGGGCGTGCCAACTAGCTTGCTTAAGCTAGCGAAGAAAGTTTTTGAAATCTGACTTCTATCAGGGCGACTGTGAGCAAGTGAGCTCTTTTCGTCGCAGACCTTCTTGCACCGATGCGCAAGGGTCAGTCTGTACGCTTGGCAAAGTCTTTTAAAATGTAAACCTCTTCGAAAAATACCCTAAGTGTTTCGGCTTTGTATGTGCGATTTCAGATTTTATTACACGTGGGATTTGCACGTGCCTATGTCTTTCTTTTTATCTTTTTAAGGCCAACTAGGTGTGTGCACAAGTGACCTAAGTTGGGCGATTTTTGAGCGGGAGTGTGGGACTTGCTTTGATGCAATATGCGTCCTAACTCGTGGTATGGCGTATATGCAATGCAAACTCACGCAACTCCAAAGGGAAAACCCCAATTGAAAGACAATGCGTAAGGGAAATGACTTAACGTAAATTGCAAAAGGGAAATTGCAAAAGGGAAATATGGCTACATCTTAAGAGCGGAAAGGCTCAATTGTGCAAGTGTGTGTCATGTATATATGTACAGACTACGCACACAGCTGAACCTTAAAACCCAAATCTTAAAGACATAGCCGAAGGGAAATACTTATAATATATATGGGCCCGGAGGTCGCCAACGTGTGCGTGGGTGTTGTGTGTATATTGAAAGACAACTCACACGACTTGTAATGAAACCCAAATATAATTGCAATAGGCCTTGACTAAGGTCTTGGGAGTAAGAGCGAAAGCTCAATGTGTGTGAGTGTGGAATTAAAATACTACACACACGACATGAATTTAAGCCCAAATATAATTGCAAGAGGCCTTGACTAAGGTCTTGGGAGTAAGAGCGAAAGCTCAATGTGTGTGAGTGTGAAAATTGAAAGACAACACACACGACTTAATGAAAACCCATGCAACTTAAATATATATAACTATAGCTATATCTTAAGGGTTGATTAGGCCCATGTGTGTGTTATAATCGTGTGCAGCTAAGAGCGGAATAGGCTCAAGTGTACATGTGTGTGGGTGTGCCAAACCACATTATTACAAGCGGAGGGAGACAGTGCTCCATTATTACAACCCCGTATCGAATTTAATCAAATGTAAGCAAGTTCATAACAAGGACCGAGTTAGGCACTTACTTATAACTGGTCCGGGTGTGACTTGCTTGGCTTTGGCCTAGTGAGCCGCCTTGGGCAGCAAAGGGAGCTCCTTGGATGGGTGGCTGAGGCAGGTGGATGTGCTGGCCGAGTGATGATGTGTTGGTGTTGGCCGAATGGGAGAAGGTCGGGTGTAAGGAGCAGCAAAGGGGGATATGGAGTGAGTTAGGGGAGGTTAGGATGTTAGCTAGGGGCTGAGATGGGTGGCTAAGGGAAGGTAGGTTAGGTGCTGGAAGTGGCTGAATGGGTGAAGAAGAGGTGGCAGGTGAAGCTGGTTATGTTCGGCTGGGGAAGATAGGAGAGGGATGGTGATGGTGGTGCAGCTGGGTGGAGTGGCAGATGTTGTGGGGTGGCGAGAGAAGGTGGAGGTGCTGGTGGAGTCGGCGTAGGGGATGAGATGGAGGAGAAGGAGGGGAGAGTGAGAGGTGAGGCTTACCTAAGGGAAACCATGAAAGGAAGTTGGCCGAATGGGTGAGGAAGAGGCAGCAGGTGACATGGAATGGTGTTGGCCGGATGCAGCAGGTGGAAGGTGGAAGGTGGCGTGGAGTGGTGCTGGCCGAGTCCCAAGTGAGTCATGGGGTGAGTTCCAAGAGGGGGGAAGGTAGGACCAAAGGGGTCCCAGATTTTTGAGAGTCAATAGCCTGGAACCCGCATGAATGGGAGGGGGTTTTATAGGCTAGATGGGGTCGGTGGCTGGGATAAGGGGAGGTCGGTTGGTGGGCTGGTTTGGTGGCGGTGGTTTGGGGGTATGGTGTGCTAGATATTTAGGTGGGCCAGATATTTGTTTTGTGTGGTTTGGGGATATGGTGTGCTAGGTATTTAGGTGGGCTAGTTTAGTGGTTTAGGGCTTAGTTAGGTGGATTAGGTTTAGGGTGAGGTTTAATGAAGTGGGTTAGGTATTTAGGATAGGATTAGACTGAGGTTAGAGGGATTAGGCTAGGATTAGGGAATGATTAAGGAAGTGGATTAGGTGATTAGGCTTGGATTAGGGGAGGATTAAGGAAGTGGGTTAGGTGATTAGGCTAGGATTAGGGTGTGGATTAGGTTCTAGGGAAAATGGCTAGGTGGGGTGAGCTAATTTAGGGCTAGGTTTAGGAACCATCCCTTTGCGCCGGTCCATTGCTTTTGCCACCATGTCTAAGTTGGTGTAGCCCTAGGTCAGGTGTAGGTGCATACAAGCTTAATCCCACACTCTTAGGCTAAACCCACATGATTAACCCAAAACTTGACACAATAGTCAAGCCCACCAAAATTCTCACTCATATTTCATCCCATTCTATCTCATACCCAAGCTTTTCACTTGAATTTCTTGTGGGCCCCACCTCCATTTATGAGAAGGTGATGTGGGCCATGGATGTGAATATTGGATTGGATCTTTGGATCCAAATCCATATGCATGTTTGGATTTGGATTTGGATATATGGTCCAGATCCGATCCAAATCTGATTTTCTGACTCCTTCATGGTATTTTCGAAACAGACAGTTTGTGTGGGGCCTGACAGCATCAGTACTCCGTCTTGCATTGGGTCTTCGCCAACATTGTCGTCCGCTCATCTTCTCACCTTCCGGAGATCATTTCAAACAATTTGTTGATAATAGGGGCTTGGATGTCCGAGATTTTGGGGATGATTCTGGTACGAGAGTTGATGTGCTAGGCTGGACATATGCTCTGGTTCTGGGCTCTCTTTCGCTTCTCTGGTCCTGCTTTCATCGAGCCAAGTTGCTTTATGGGGTTTCAAAAACACCTTTTTAAAAGGTTTTAAAACTATATAACACATATTTTAAAACATATATGATTGAAACATATGTACAGGGTTGCCTGGAAGGCTCTTGGGTTTCCAGACTCAAAATAGCCCTTTGGGGCAGCTTTTGCAAAACCAGGTATTTTGGAAAAATCGTGGGATTTTAAAGTGTTTACAGATGCCCCTCTTTGGCATTATCCAAAGCAAAGACGACAACACCCCTTTCAATGTCTCCCTAAATCTATCCACGAAAATATGAGATCGTCTCAATTTTTAGCAAAATCTCTCTTTTAAACCCTAGTAGGAGGAGATATCATGCCAAAGGGATCTTTATGGTTTCTGGTCTTAAACGGGATCATGTTATGCAAGTGTTTATGCATGGATATACATATGCATGTCATGGATGAGATGCCGAGAATGGCGACCTCCCAGAGACCAGATGGCATGGTCGAACTCTTGAGACTTACGAAGGCCTGCTGCTCCAAGTGAGAGGACCCTATGTTGCTCAATGTTTGATTTTTCAAAATCTATTTACAAAAGGGAAAACTGCTTTGAGCTTCCATCCTAAGGATCTCAAGCTCTTCATGTTTGCCTTCGCTTGAGTCTTGACACTCACTAATCTAGCGGAGGTTTTATAAGAAAACAAGCTACATTTCAAGATTCCTACATGTTACTCGAAACGTCAAATTCTCAAACAAAATGAGATTCAAGTAAGTAAATCCTATTTTTACTTTAGGATTCCTCGAAATGAACCATGTTTTACTTGGGATAAGCCAGGGATGGGAAAGAGATACCACGGTCCCTTCTGAAGCGTCCCGTGGTTTGAGGCATACAAGGTGGAAAACTGTTCCTTTTGAGCTTTTGACCTTTTTTCCTTTTTTTCATAGAGGGTCTCCCTTTGGGAGTATTTTTTCTTTAATCCCTCTTTTTCATAAGAGAATCAATTTTTTCTTTTAATTCTGGTTTCTTTCTTTTGGAAAGAGACTTTTGATGGGGAATTCCCTTTGTTTTGGCCACGTTTTCCTTTTGGAAGGAGAAGAGAAGAGGGGAGGACTTATCCCAAGGTCATACTCGATCCATTCCAGATCAGCCTATTTAGAAATAGCACATACTACTTGCAAGTATCTTGCTATATTAAACTAGGCCTTTCTTTGTAAGAAGAAGGATTTTGAAATGTAACCACATATTTGGAAAACTCCACTCTTTCACAAGTGTGAATTCTCTCGCTCAGGGTCACACAATTCGCCTTTGAACCTTACTTTCGAAGCTTCAAAGTAGCTACCCCTAAAGGTTTTCGAAAATGGGAATTTAACCCAAATCCTACACATAATACTTCTTTAAGTATTGAATATTGATAGGATCTGCTAAATTCCTACCTTCTACATCGATCAACCAATATGAGTTGTTCATGGTGGTTGCACATACAACATAGGGTCCATCCCACTTGGGGCGCCACTTTCCAAGTGCATGTGGTCCACGATAGTGGATGATTTTTAAAACTAGATCTCCCACTTCAAAGTGGCGAGGTCTCATGTGTTTGCCATAATGTCGGGCTATCCTTTGCCGGTATGCATGAGCATGATCCATAGCAAGGAGTCGCCTCTCATCTAGCAAATCTAGTTCGGCCATCCTAGCATGCTGAAGCATCTCTAGGGGGAGGTCGAGTGCAATGGATGTATGGAATGAATGCAATTGTGTATGAATGGGAAGAATGGTGTTTGTGCCATAGACCAATTCGAATGGTGTGGCATTTGTGGGAGTCCGGATGGAAGTCCTATAAGCCCATAAGGCTTCATCCAGCTTCTCGTGCCACGTCCTACCCTTCTCTAAAGTCTTCTCAATTATACTAATGAGAGTCTTATTTGTGGCTTCGGCTTGGCTGTTGCCTTGAGGGTAGTAGGGCGAGGAGAAGTGGTGAGTTATGCCATACGTATTGCACAACTTGACCATCCGCTCATTTTTGAATGGGGTGCCATTATTGGACACAAGGTCTCTTGGAACCCCAAATCGAGCCAAGATATTCCTCCTAATGAAAGCCACCACATGTTGCCCCTATACGTTGGTCAGGGAGATGGCTTCCACCCACTTGGAGAAATACTCAGTGGCTGCTAAAATGAATCTATGCCCATTCGATGCCTTTGGAAAGATCGGGCCTACAATATCAAACGCCCACATGGTAAATGGCCAGGGGCTGACCACAGAGTGGAATGAAGATGAGGGGATATGAATGGCGTGCCCATGCACTTGACATGGATGACACTTTCTAACATGATCGTGACAATCCTTTTTTAGGGTCGACCAAAAATAGCCTGCTCTAAGTATTTTCATTGCCATCATGTTGGCATTAACATGACCTGCTTGGGACATGCCTGACGAGTCGCTCCCACTCCTCCACATTCTCCATCGTGGAACTCATGCATGACAGTCCTAGCCTCCTCTAGATCGACACATCTTAGTAGGATGCCAGTAAAACTTTTCTTATACAAAACCACACCTAGAATGGTGTATCGAGTTCAAAATTTTCGGATGAATGCCTTATCTTTGGATGTGGCATCCTCGGCGAATCCCCCATTTTGTAGAAAACATTTGATGTCATAAAACCAAGGTTTTTCAACAGAATCTGGGTTATTTTGGCAAATATCCAAATCGTGTGTGGATGGGTTGGGCGCATGCCATATTTCTAAGGATCGGGTACCTGAAATGGGATCGACCTTTGGGGCTGAACCCAAGGAGGAGAGGGCGTCGGCAATGCCATTATCCTCTCTTCCTACGTGTGTGAGTCTACACGATTGGAATGACTCAACCAATCGAGTGGCCAACTCGTGATACGGAAGAAGTTTTTAATTACGTACTTGCCAAATTTTCAAAACTTGGTTTATAACAAGGAGCGAATCTCCAAAGATCTCGATGCATGATGCCCCTAGAGTTTTCGAAACCCTTAAGCCTTGTATGAGTGCTTCATACATGTTGTTGGAACATTCGAAATCTAGAAGAATTGCTATGGGTATTTCGCCCCTTTCAGGGGATATGAGGATGACCCTAGCACCAACCCCTCATTGGTTTCATGCCCCAACGAAGTGCATCTTCCACACTTGGTTTTCGAAAGAGTTTGCCAAAATGTGGTTTTGAAAATATTTTTGAAATATGCCTTCATCAGGCATTTCACTAAATGTGGGATATGCGTCCTCCAGGGGGAACTCAGCCACGTAGTCAGCTAGGGCTTGCCACTTAACGGAGATCTGGTGATGGTATTTCAAGTCATACTCCATTAGAAGGAGTTGCCATTTGCCCAATCTACCAATGAGAATGGGTTTTTCGAACAAATGCTTGATTGGATCAAGCTTTGACACTATCCAGATCTCAGATCTAGTAAATAATGTCGAAATTTCTGGGAGGCCCAGACTAGGGCCAAGCACGTCTTCTCCATGGCTTGATAATTCCTTTCGTAAGCCAAGAGAGTTTTTGAAATATAATAGATGGCATACTCCTTATGGGTGTCATCCTCGTATTGAGCTTGTAATGCTCCCAAGGCATTCGCATGCACGGAAATGTAAAGCAAAAGTGGTTTTTCCTTGCTCTGGAGGATTCAAAATAGGGGTATTAACTAGGTATGCCTTTAGTCTTTCGAAGGTTTTGGCAGTCGTCATCCCATGAAAATTTCGTGCCTTCCTCAACAATTTGTTGAAGGGTTCGTATCTAGTCGCCAGGTTTGACATAAACCGTCGAATGGATTGTAATCGACCTTGGAGGCTACGAATTTGTGTGAGATTGGAGGGTGAAGCCATGTCTATGATGGCTCAACACTTAGAGGGGTAGACTTCTATACCCCTTTGGCTCACCATAAAGCCTAGAAGCTTTCCGGACTCTACTCCGAATACACATTTTTGAGGGTTTAGCTTTACTTGGTAAAGTCTAAGCCTTTCGAAAATCTTTTGTAAACATTCGATGTGAGTGCATCGAGCTTTGGATTTTGCCAAGAGATCATCTACATACACTTCTACGAGCTCATGAATCTGATCATGGAAGATCATGGTCATGGCTCTCTGGTATGTTGCGCCAGCATTTTTCAAACCAAAGGGCATGACTGTATAGTAGTAGGTGCCCCATGGGGTTGTGAATGCGGTCTTACCCTGATCTCGTGGACTTAATTTGATTTGATTATACCCTGAATAGCCATCCATAAATGAAAACATTTCATGATTTGCAGTACTATCGACTATCAAATCTATGTTTGGTAAAGGATAATTATCCTTTGGAGTGGCTTTATTTAGGTTTCTAAAATCGATGCATATTTGAATCTTCCCATTGGTTTTTCGAACCACAACGATGTTTGATAACCAATCAGAATACGCAATGGGTTTTATAAATTCGGCTTTTAGCAGATCTTCTAAACCCTCTTTGACTTGTGCGTGTACATTCGGATGTATTTTCCTAAGCTTTTGCTTTATGGGTTTCACATCCACATCTAAGGGAAGACGATGTTCGACAATGCTGGGTCTATGCCCGGCATGTCTTCATACGTCCATGCAAACACATCTAAATAGGTTCATAGAAATGCAATGAATGCTGATCTTTTATGCTCATGCAAACATGCGCCTATTTTGATGAGTTTGGGATTGGAATCACTCCCTAGGTTCACCTCTATGAAATCTCCTCCTACTGAATTGGAAGGTCTTTCAAAATCGAGAATTTTATGAAATTCTGGGAGTTTAGAAGTGGGATCGTCCTCAAGGGGATCCACTTCTGGGCTTCGATCATTCTCGTGGGTTATAGACCCGAGGGAATTTGATAAGTGGATTTTCAAAAGACCTGGTTTTACACTTGGAATTTCTATTGATTTCGAAATGTTTGGTCTAGTTATGCAGACAACGTTTCTTTCGAAATCCTTTTCTTTTTCCAAAGCCTTACAAGGAGTAGCTATGTACAAAATCTTTTTGGTATTTTGTAAATTTTCGATTTTTTTGTGTTTTTGTAAAACAAGAACTTTGAGAACTATACAAACTACTCTATTTTCGAGTTTTTGATTTTCCAATGTTTTTGGTTTTTGCAATTTTTCCATTTTTTTGATTTTGAGTTTTTCAAATGTTTTTGTATTTTTGTAAAAGGGATCTTCCATCATACCTACAAAGGGAAAACACTACGGGTTAGACTTGGAATAAGAGGTCTAAATCGTAGGTTTCTTCTTGGGTAGGCTCTAGGGCACCCTTGACCCAAGTGGTCACAGGGGGTGGCTCTGGTGGTATTTTGGGAGTATAGCCGAAGACATATCGGCTTGGATTGGCCCTAAGAAGTATGGGTTCTAGGAGACCCTAATTTTGTGCCCCTAGACTTTTATAAGGCACATAGCCCATGTTCAACAGCATGTTCCATGATTTCTTGTTTTTAGAAAAATTTAAATACAAGTCGTGGTCCTGCACATAAGGCTTTTTGTCCAGGGGTTTTGGAAATAAGGGATTCTTGGGTCTTCCTAGAAGGGTCTGAACTTTGAGGGGGCCAGCCTTAGGCGGCCCCTTCACACACACGACCTTCCTAGTGTTTTTCAATACGAGCCTTGGTGGCTCAAGCATGGTTTGCCCCAGTTTTACCTTATGGGTCTGGGAGCTTGACAAGCAGGGAGAGTTTATGACCCCCTGGAGTTGAGGGTGACTCTCACCTAGGATCACAATGACTTTGTCCCTGAAAGGGATCTTGACACACCTGTGAAAGGTGGATGACACAGCGCACAAGCTGTGTATCCAAGGCCTTCCCAACAATAGGTTATAATGGGGGTGGATGTCCAGGACATGGAACACCCCCGTGTGATGTCAAGGTGACTCCGATTTGATTCACCACATGAAGTGGAAGGATGTTGAGCCCTCCTCCCCCATCCACAAGGCACCTGTCCAGAGAGTGGTTATTTAGAACCACCTCGATATGCAGGGCCTAGTTATGGGCTTCGTGGGGTCTATCTACATCATCTTCCGAGAATACGATGGGCATTTTCGCTCCTATAGAGGCTATTTGGTTGGACAAAGATTTAGGGGTAATGTTCGAACTAACCCTTGCTCTTTCTAGAATTTTCTCTAACACTAGTCTATGCCTAGGCGAAGTTTGTATTAGCTCTAGGATGGACATATTGATAGGAATCTTTGAAAGATGGTTTTCGAAATCATACACCTTTAAAATAGCATTTTCTTTGTCCGTTTTTTACGGAACTCTAGGAATACATGCTTTTGAGGGGCCAGGCACACTGACCACCTTTTTAGCACTTTGTAGATGTGGGGGTTGGTAGATCCTCCCGGACCTTGTCACCTCCTCCACGATCAACCTAGGTTTCGTACTAATCATGGCTCTAATCGAGAGATTTGGATCACCTTGATTGGTTAAAACTGGTTTAACCAAGGACGAAACTCTTGGTGGTCCCCGGATGACTACTTGAGCGGGTTTCTTATATAGTATGAGAGTAGACGCACAAGTAGGTGAACCAGACTCACATGCATGCGCTAGATTCTTTGAAATTGAAAGAGCACATACCTCTTTTCCCTTCCCACTGGTACTTGCGTGCTTGGGGAAGGGTTCTTTGAAGATAGCTTGGGCAGGCTCAGGTTCTTCAGTGACCTAGAGCCGGCCTTCTGCTATCAAGTTCTCAATTTTATTGAGGAGGGAGAAGCACCACCTTGTATCATGGCCTTTGAGCCGATGATACTTGCAGAACTTGTTTAAAAACCCTCCCTTCGAAGTGACTCCCTCGAGAATCTCGGGGAGTTCAATCATGCTTTGGGCAAGTAGGAGGTCTAGGACCTCCGTCATAGGTTGCCCCAGCAGAGTATACTCCCGTCTTTCGAAGGTTTTTTGAAAACTCCTCTCCTTTTTATTTTCGGGTTTTTCAAAAGCTTTTGAAGCACTTGCTGGGCTTGGATCCACCCAGACATTGGCGATTTTATGGGGCTTTGCCCCTTTGTCCGCGGTGGATGGCCCATAGTTGATGGGCTTCTCCAAGCGAGTTTTCACAATTGGATTTCCTTTCCATAAGTGGTCGTACACCCCTTTTTTCAAATTTGTTTTGAAAAGGGTTGCTTTCTTTATTAACTTATGGAAAGTAGAGATTTCATGAAGCGAGAGAAGGTTTTAAGCTCGTTTCTAAAATTATTGAGGATGAGCATGACTGCACATCCTTCTGATATGGGCTCTCGCACTTGACCCAAGAGAGACCTCCATCGAACGATGAACGTATGTACGTCCTTGTTCACACCTTGTTTTGTATCCCTCAAGGTATTTAAACTCGACGTGACTTCTATGTTATGCGAGAATCTCTTTATAAAGCAGTTCGCTAACTCTTCAAAAGTTGTGAACTGGCTAAGATCGTAGGAAGCCAGCCATTTGGCAACTGTGCCCTTGAGGGACAGAGGGAACCAATACACCCATTTCATCGAGTCCTTCTTTTTCTTATGGGCTCGACGAGAGAAAAGTTGCAAGTGAGACCAAGGGTCTCCCATGCCATCATATCGATGGAAGTTCGGTATTTCATCGTCACTGTCTATTTCATAGTCCACAGGTAGGAAATCAGATAGGGCGTAGCTCCTTTTCTCTTTATTTTGGCCTCTCAGCAGTTACTGTAGGGCTTTACGGTCCTTGTGTGTAAAGGAATCGTGGTATTGGTTACCTTCCATCGCGGAAGTCTCTTTGTGTTTGTGAGGTTTTTCAAAATACTTCTTGGCCTTTGGTTTGCCATTGGATGAACATGAATCGCCTGCTTCAGCCTCTTGGCTAAGACCGGCGATTTTGGCCTCGAAGACCCTTCTTAAATCTTCAATCTCTTTTTCTTTAAAAACTTTCAAGATTGAGAACTTGATGCGTAGGAGCCACGGCTAGATACCTCTTGGGAGCCTGGACTCGACATGCTTCAATATGCTTTTCAAAACAAATCCTAAGTATGAAAATGCAAACAAGCAAAGTTTAAAAAATACTTTAGAAAAATTTTCATGACGTTTCTCTACATGAACTGACTTTGCACAAGGCCCAGGTCCCACCGGGCGTGCCAATCCTGTAGACACGGAAAATCTTCACTTCTGGTTCTTAGGCCTGAAGCGAATCTTTTCGTGTGTCTAAGTCATATTTTAGCAAAAGGGCATGCCAACTAGCTTGCTTAAGCTAGTGAAGAAAGTTTTTGAAATCTGACTTCTATCGGGGCGATTGTGAACAAGTGAGATCATTTCGTCGCAGACCTTCTTACACCGATGCGCAAGGGTCAGTCTGTATGCTTGGCAAAGTCTTTTAAAATGTAAACCTCTTTAAAAAATACCCTAAGTGTTGGGGCTTTGTATGTGCGATTTCAGATTTTATTACACGTGGGATTTGCACGTGCCTATGTCTTTCTTTTTATCTTTTTAAGGCCAACTAGGTGTGTGCACAAGTGACCTAAGTTGGGCGATTTTTGAGCGGTAGTGTAGGGCTTGCTTTGATGCAATATGCGTCCTAACTCGTGGTATGGCGTATATGCAATGCAAACTCACGCAACTCCAAAGGAAAAACCCGAATTGAAAGACAATGCGGAAGGGAAATGACTTAATGTAAATTGCAAAAGGGAAATTGCAAAAGGGAAATATGGCTATATCTTAAGAGCAGAAAGGCTCAATTGTGCAAGTGTGTGTCGTGTATATATGTATAGACTACGCACACAACTGAACCTTAAAACCCAAATCTTAAAGACATAGCCGAAGGGAAATACTTATAATATATATGGGCCCGGAGGTCGCCAACGTGTGCGTGGGTGTTGTATGTATATTGAAAGACAACTCACACGACTTGTAATGAAACCCAAATATAATTGCAATAGGCCTTGACTAAGGTCTTGGGAGTAAGAGCGAAAGCTCAATGTGTGTGAGTGTGGAATTGAAATACTACCCACACGACATGAATTTAAACCCAAATATAATTGCAATAGGCCTTGACTAAGGTCTTGGGAGTAAGAGCGAAAGCTCAATGTGTGTGAGTGTGAAAATTGAAAGACAACACACACAACTTAATGAAAACCCACACAACTTAAATATATATAAGTATAGCTATATCTTAAGGGCTGATTAGGCCCATGTGTGTGTTATAATCGTGTGCAGCTAAGAGCGGAATAGGCTCAAGTGTACATGTGTGTGGGTGTGCCAAACCACATTATTACAAGCGGGGGGAGACAATGCTCCATTATTACAACCCCATATCAAATTTAATCAAATGTAAGCAAGTTCATAACAAGGACCGAGTTAGGCACTTACTTATAGCTGGTCCAGGTGTGACTTGCTTGGCTTTGGCCTAGTGAGTCGCCTTGGGCAGCAAAGGGAGCTCCTTGGATGGGTGGTTGCGACAGGTGGATGTGCTGGCCGAGTGATGATGTGTTTGTGTTGCCCGAATGGGAGAAGGTCGGGTGTAAGGCACAGCAAAGGGGGATATGGAGTGAGTTAGGGGAGGTTAGGATGTTAGCTAGGGGCTGAGATGGGTGGCTAAGGGAAGGTAGGTTAGGTGCTGGAAGTGGCTGAATGGGTGAAGAAGAGGTGGCAGGTGAAGCTGGTTATGTTCGGCTGGGGAAGATAGGAGAGGGATGGTGATGGTGGTGCTGCCGGGTGGAGTGGCGAGAGAAGGTGGAGGTTTTGGTGGAGTCGGCCTAGGGGATGAGATGGAGGAGAAGGAGGGGAGAGTGAGAGGTGAGGCTTACCTAAGAGAAACCATGGAAGGAAGCTGGCCGAATGGGTGAGGAAGAGGCGGCAGGTGGCATGGAATGGTGTTGGCCGGGTGCAGTAGGTGGAAGGTGGAAGGTGGCGTGGAGTGGTGCTGGCCGAGTCCCAAGTGAGTCAAGGGGCGAGTTCGAAGAGGGGGTAAGGTAGGACCAAAGGGGGCCCAGATTTTTGAGAGCCAAGAGCCCGGAACCCGCATGAATGGGAGGGGGTTTTATAGGCTAGATGGGGTCGGTGGCTGGGATAAGGGAAGGTCGGTTGGTGGGCTGGTTTGGTGGTGGTGGTTTGGGGGTATGGTGTGCTAGATATTTAGGTGGGCCAGATATTTGTTTTGGGTGGTTTGGGGATATGGTGTGCTAGGTATTTAGGTGGGCTAGTTTAGTGGTTTAGGGCTTAGTTAGGTGGATTAGGTTTAGGGTGAGGTTTAATGAAGTGGGTTAGGTGTTTAGGATAGTATTAGAGTGAGGTTAGGGGGATTAGGCTAGGATTAGGGAAGTGGGTTAGGTGATTAGGCTAGGATTAGGGGAGGATTAAGGAAGTGGGTTAGGTGATTAGGCTAGGATTAGGGTGAGGATTAGGTTCTAGGGAAAATGACTAGGTGGGGTGAGCTAACTTAGGGCTAGGTTTAGGAACCATCCCTTTGCGCCGGTCCATTGCTTTTGCCACCATGTCTAAGTTGGTGTAGCCCTAGGTCAGGTGTAGGTGCATACAAGCTTAATCCCACACTCTTAGGCTAAACCCACATGATTAACCCAAAACTTGACACAATAGTCAAGCCCACCAAAATTCTCACTCATATTTCATCCCATTCTATCTCATACCCAAGCTTTTCACTTGAATTTCTTGTGGGCCCCACCTCCATTTATGAGAAGGTGATGTGGGCCATGGATGTGGATATTGGATTGGATCTTTGGATCCAAATCCATATGCATGTTTGGATTTGGATTTGGATATATGGTCCAGATCCGATCCAAATATGATTTTCTGACTCCTTCATGGTATTTTCGAAACGGACGGTTTGTGCGGGGCTGACAGCATCAGTACTCCGTCTTGTGTTGGGTCTTCGCCAACATTGTCGTCCGCTCCTCTTCTCACCTTCCGGAGATCATTTCAAACAATTTGTTGATAATAGGGGCTTGGATGTCCGAGATTTTGGGGATGATTCTGGTACGAGAGTTGATGTGCTAGGCTGGACATATGCTCTGGTTCTGGGCTCTCTTTCGCTTCTCTGGTCCTGCTTTCATCAGGCCAAGTTGCTTTGTGGGGTTTCAAAAATACCTTTTTAAAAGGTTTTAAAACTGTATAACACATATTTTAAAACATATATGATTGAAACATATGTACAGGGTTGCCTGGAAGGCTCCTGGGTTTCCAGACTCAAAATAGCCCTTTGGGGCAGCTTTTGCAAAACCAGGTGTTTTGGGAAAATCATGGGATTTTGGGGTGTTTACAGCGGCCTGTACGTGCCTCGCACCCTGGGCGCGCCTTGCACGCCCTCCGTCGCCCTGGCACCTAGCGCCTGGCATCCACCCTTAGCCGACCTACTCCCTGCCACTACCACTGACCTATTCCCGGCCACTACCACCACTCCACCGACCCCAGCCACTACCTGCTGTAAACACCCCAAAATCCCATGATTTTCTCAAATATCCCTGGTTTTACAAAAGGAGCCCTAAAGGGCTATTTTGAGTCTGGATACGCAGGAGCCTTCCACACAACTCTATACATATTTTAAACTTGTACATACATTTTAAAACTTCATACATATTACTTTTTAGACTATAAATAGTGTTTTAAAACCCCAAAAGCCTCTTGGCCTGACAAAAGCAGATCGAAAAGGCAAAGGAGAGCCCGGACCCGAAGCATACTTCAAATCCGGCATATCAACTGTCATGTCAAAAGCATCCCCAAATTCTCAGACATCCAAGCCCCAAATATCAAAAAAATGATCAAAATGAACTGCTAAAGGTGAGAAGAAGATTGGACGACAATGTTGGCGAAGACCCAACGCAAGACAGAGTACTGTTGAAGTTAGGCCCTGCACAAACCGTCCATCTCGAAACGCCATGAAGGAATCAAAAAATTAAGTTTGGGTTGGATCTGGACCATATATATCCAGATCCAAACCCAAAATGTATTTGGATCCCAAGATCCAAATCCAATATCTGTATCCATGGCCCACTTCACCTCCCATAAATGAGGGTGAGGGGCCCACAATGTTTCACGTGAATAGCCTTGGAAGGCTTGGGTAGAGAGAGAAAGGGGGCCATAAAGTATGAGTGAGAAAGTTGGTAGGCTTGACTTTTGGTCAAAAGTGGGTTAGCCTTGTGGGTTTAGCCAAGAGTGTTGGTTCAAGCTTGTATGCACCTACACTTGACCTAGGGCTGCACCAACTTGGACATGGCTGCAACTAAGGCAATGGACCGGCGCCAAGGAGTGGTTCCTAAACCTAGCCCTAAGCTAGCTCACCTCAGCTACCCATTATTCCTAAAACCTAACCCAAACCTAACCTAGACTTAGCCCTTCTCACCCAAAACTGCACCCACTTCACCTAGCCGACCTCACCTAGCTGGACCACCTAGACCCTAACCAACTAAGCCTAAACTAACCTTAGTTCACCTAACTAAATCCCTAACCAACTAGAACCCAACCCACCTAACCAACCTACCCCAAACCATTAAACCAGCCCACAACATTCACTAAAACCAAAACCTAAACTAGTTGCAGCCACCCCCATCCTAAACCATAAATATCTAGCCCACCAACCGACCTAAGCTCCCAGCCACCAATCCCTAGCTTGCCTATATAAACCCCCTCCTTCATGCGGGTTCCCCTCTCTCGGCTCTTCTTGGCTCCCTTCAACCCTTGGGACCCGGCCAGCACCTCTCTTCACCCTTTCCACTCCCAACCGAGCAGCACCTGCCCTTCCTTCCACCTTTGGTGAGGAGCTCTAACTGACTCCATCACCTTCTTCCATCCGTCTAGGGCCAACTCCCATCTCTCGCCATCCCTCTCTCCCTCCACCATTTGGCCAGGACCAGAAGATCCCCCTTCACTCTCCCATTTGGCCAGGACTCCCAGCCACTCACATCTCACATTCGGCCAGGACAGCGCCACTCCATCCACCTACCGCCTCCTTCCTAGCTGCCACTCCTTCCATCCTCTTCCAGCCGAGCATTCCCATCCACCTGCCGCCTCTTTCCAGGTTAGTACCACTCTCCCTTCCACCCAGCCGACCTGCACCATACCCCATTTTAACTCCACTTAGCCAGCACCCCCTTCATTCCCAGCCCAACTCCCAACACCACCTGCCCAGCCGACCTGCACCACCTGTCCTTCTCTCCTCTTCCAGCCGAGACCTACCTGTACCCAAACATATCCCAGCCCCTAACACCACACCCTAGCCGACCTTCCCTACCACGCCTCAACATCAGCCGGCCAACACTCTCACCTGTTGCAACCATCCACCTAAGGGACTCCTCTTGGCTGCCCAAGGCGACTCACAAGTCCAAGTCCACGCAAGTTGAAGATGGACCAGCTACATGTAAGTGCCTAAACTTAGTCCATTATATGAACTTACTTTATATTCAATTAAATTTTGATATGGGGTTGTAATAATGGAGCGTAGTCGTCCCCCAAGACGTAATAACTTGGTTTGACACACAAACACCTACGTGCACTTGAGCCTTTCCGCTCTTAGCTGCACACCTTTTTGCACACACATGGGCCTTGACAGCCCCTAAGATATAATTTTATTTATATAAGTTCAGCTGCATGTGTTTACATTTAAGTCGTGGGTGTTGTCTTTCAATTCTACACACACACATACACATTGAGCTTTCGCTCTTACTCCCAAGACCCTAGTAAGGGCCATATTGCAATTTTATTTGGGTGTTTCATTCAAGTCGTGTGAGTGGTCTTTCAATTCCACACTCACACACATTGAGCTTTCGCTCTTACTCCCAACACCCTAATAAGGACCATATTGCAATTTTATTTGTGTTTTACATTACAAGTCGTGTGAGTTGTCTTTACATATATACACAACACCCACGCACACGTTGGCGGCCTTCGGGCCCATATATATATATATATAGTTGTATTTCCCTTCCGCTATGTCTTTAAGATTTGGGTTTTAAGGTTCAACTGTGTGAGTAGTCTTTCCATATATACACGACACACACTTACACAATTGAGCCTTTCCGCTCTTCAGATATAGCCATATTTCCCTTTTGCAATTTACATTACGCAATTTCCCTTAAGCATTGTCTTTCAATTTCGGGTTTTCCCTTGGAGTTGTGTGAGTTTGCATTGCATATTCACCATACCATGAGCTAGGACGCATATTGCATCAAAGCAAACCCCATACTCCCGTGCCGAAAATCGCCCAACTTAGGTCACTTGCGCACACACTTAGTTGGCCTAAAGACCATAAAATTGAAAGACCTAGGCACGTGCAAATTTCACGTGAAATAAAATCTGCAACAATACAAAACAAATCCCATACTTCGTATATTTTCAAAGAGGTTACTTGTTTAAAAATGGCTTTGCTAAGCGTAGAGACTGACCCTTAAGCATCGGTGCAAGAAGGTCTGCGACGAAAAGAGCTCACTAGCTCACAGTCACCCCAAAACGAGTCAGATTTTCAAAACTTACTTCGCTAGCTTAAGTAAGCTAGCTGGCACTCCCTTTTTATAAAAATGACTTAGACATATGAAAAGGTTCACTTCAGGCCTAAGAACCAGAAGTGAGAATTTTCCTTGTCTACACCTACCACCACCACTACCTATCCTAACCGACCTACCCCCTATCCTAACCGAACCCATCCTAGCTAGACACTCCCCTACCCGCAGCCATCATTTCATCACCCCACCTACCTAGTGCTGTGACCCCTAGCTCCCTTAGACACCCCAACCACCTAACATCTACCTGACTCTCATCCACCGCCTTAGACATCCCATGCCTCATCCGTGACCCATAGCTCCCATACACCTCATACCCTTCCACCTACCTAGTGTCGTGACCACTTGCTTAGAACCCCCAACTGAACCCATCCTAGTCTAGTATCCCATATACCAACCGTAACCTTACCCTATACCCTTCCATCACCCTACATAACACACTAAGGCCCCTAGTATCCTATACCATCCCTAGTCTCACACAAGACCCGTGAACCTCACCTCTCAAGCATAAACCCGCAACCTTAGTGTAGTGAACCTAAAAACCTCAAAGCTCAAAGGCTCCGTTCAGCCATCTTTCACTTCAAGCTTCAAGGAAGACTCATCCGTGGGTGCGAAGCCAAGAAAGTCCATGTAGATTGGAGTGGACAAACATCTGAATCACGTAAGTGCTTTAATTCAGTATTTCATATCTCCTTTCTACGCTTTGATTCAATTTGGATACGGGGTTGTATTAATGGAGCATTGTCTCCCCCCGATTGTAATAACTTGGTTTGCTACACGAAGCACACACGAGCACTTGAGCTTTAGCTCTTACTCGTACACAAACAACCACGAGCACCATTGAGCCTTCGCTCTTACTCCTAAGACTCTAGTAAGAGCTGCGTGCATTGAGCTTTCGCTCTTATTCTATATAAGTATTTCAATTCAGCTGGGTTGTTACATTAAGTCGTGTGAGTTTGTCTTTCATTTACACACTCGCACACAAAGAACACCCGAGTGCTTGCTCATGCACCTCATGCACTAATTTGGCCTTGGCAGCCGCTAAGATATAGTCATATTTCTATACTTTCCGCTGCGTTTTCCCGTTCAGCTGCGTGTGTTTGTCTTTACATATATACACACAACACCCATGCACACGTTGGCGACCTTCGGGCCCATATATATATATAGTTGTATTTCCCTTCCGCTATGTCTTTAAATTTTGGGTTTTAAGGTTTAGCTGTGTGAGTTGCATTTCAATTTATACACGGCATACACTTACACAAATGAGCCTTTCCGCTCTTAAGATATAGCTATATTTCCCTTTTGCAATTTCCCTTTTGCAATTTCCCTTCGGCTATGTCTTTCAATTCCAGGTTTTCCCATTCAGTTGTGTGAGTTTGCATTACATATTCGCCATACCACGAGATAGGGCGCAGATTGCATCAAAGTAACCTCGAACTACCCATGCAAAACACGCCAAATCGAGCATTGGATGCACACAACTACACGCCTAAATTGGCTAAAACCCAAGACATAGGAAATGTGCAAATCCCACGTTGATAAAATCTACAACAAGACAAACTAAACCAAAAACACTTTGCATATTTTCAAAAAGGTCATGTTTGTTCAAAATCGAGTTTTCTAAGCGTACAGACTGACCCGTGAGCATCGATTCAAGAAGGTTTGTGACGAAAAGAGCCCACTTGTCCACAGTCGCCCCATAAGTCAGATATTTTCAAAACTTACTTCGCTAGCTTGAGTAAGGTAGCTAGCACGCCCTTTAAGCGACTTAGACATGCGAAAAGGTTCACTTTAGGCCTAAGAACCCGGAGTGGGAATTTTCGCGTGTCTACAGCAGCCAAGAGGTAAGCCGGTTGGGGGTGGAGTCACGTGAGAGTGGAGCTTGAGGGGGTGCTTGGGGGCAGCCGGGTATTTGAGGGTTTAGGGCCTTGGAGGGGCTGATTTGGTTTGGTGTGACTCAAGCCAAGGGTGGCTCGAGTGGGCTTAGCTTAAAGGGTATAGGATGGGCTGGTCCTAAACTAGGTTAGGTTTAGTTTAGGGTGACTCGAGCCAAGGTGGCTCGAGTGGCGTTTTGGGGAGTTCGGCCAAGGGAGGTGGCCGAGTTGTCTATAGGAAACGGCCTGTCACTAGGCAGGCCGTGGGTTTTGTAAGTGAAATGGCCTGCAAAAGGGCAGGCCATTTCGTTTGGTGTGATGCGGCCTGCAAGCGCTAGGTGTTGCAGGGGCCGGCGCGCTGTGCGCACGGAAGAGAGGGCGCACTAGGGTGCCACAGGGGGTACAGTAGGGCGCTATAGAGGCGCGTAGAGCGCAGCCGGGGCACACGGAGCGCAGCGAAGGCACAAGGGGCACAGTGGGGGCACGCGGGTCGCTAGGCACAGCCGGGTGTGTGGCTGGGCTTAGGGGTTCTTTTGGGGTTGTGTAGGGGGGTATGGCCATGGTGTAGCACAGGCTAGGTTTAGGGGTTAGGTTTAGGGTGGCTTACATCTTGGAGTCGGTCCACCGTATGCACCCACGTCGAGCCCACCTTGGTTGCAGCCTCCTCCTTGGTTGCAGCCCACCTTGTTGCAGCCCTTGGCTAGGTCTAGGTTTATACAAGGCTTGAACCCAAACCCTTGATTAAGCCCACATGGCTACCCCATGGCTATACTCCATGGCTAGCCTCTCTCTCTCTCTCCCTCTCCTCCCACAAGCATTTCACATGAAACATATTTGGGACCCCCTCACCTCTATTTATGGGCAAATGAGGTGGGTCTTGGATATGGGTTTTGGATTTGGGTCTTGGAATCCAGATTCGATCCAAACACTATTTGGGTCTAGATCACGGATCTTTTGGATCCAGATCCAATCCAAACATTATTTGGATTTTGATCTGGATATTTAGTCCATATCCAATCCAAAATTCTTTTCTTCGATCCTTTCTGGCGTTTTTCGAAACGGACGGTTTTTGCGGGCTCTGGCTTTATCAGCGCTCCGTCTTATGCTGGGATTTTCTCAACTTTGTCGTCTAAACTCATTCTCACCTTTTTGGACTTCGTTTCTACTCATTTTCACCGTTTCTAGCTTGAATTTCTCCTGCTTGAGTAGATGCTCTTGGCTTGGCTTTTTAGTGCTCTGGGCTTGCAGTCTGCTTCAGGCCTGGGCCTTCCTTTTGCCTTTTGAATCTGGCTTTTATCAGGCCAAGATACTTTCTTTGGGTTTCTGAACCTGCTTTTGAGGTTGCTTTTGGCATTCAGGGCTTCACCTGTTAGATTTTGGGTTTTGATAAAATTGGTACTTGGCCCATACTTGAGAAATTCAACTTTGATGTGGTTTAAACCAAAATTTCGAGCTTTTACAGCCCTTGGGTTTTTGAAAACTTCAAAATCTGGTTTTGCACTGAATTTTCAAACCAAGTGTTTATTTTCGAAATTTGTTTTATTTTGGGGTGTTTACAGATGCCCCTTGGATAATGGCAAAGAAGAAACAACCATTTTCGTGGTTTTTCTCAATTTTTTCTTGAGAATGCACCATTCTTGTTTCTTAAAACCCTGTTTTCTTTGACCACAGGAGGGGATTTTAGAGAAATGGAACTTTTCCTAGCTATTTCCCTATATATGATAATGCATGAATGACTCTTTGAAAACATGCATAAGTGAGCAAAATTTTTTATTTTGGGCTTTTTGAGCCCAAAGAGAACCTTTTGAGGCTCACTTCTTCGAGAAGGTTTTTCTCATGTCTTTTTGACATTTTCATGTTTTCGAGTTTGGAGAGAGCCTTTTTAGGTTGTCTCCAAGCAGGTTCTACCCATTTGTCTTTTTTGACATTTGCGGGTTTTTTGAAAATTTCTTTTTCAAAAAGGAACTCCTTTTACCTTTTATCGAAAGGACTTCTGATTTTTCATACTCCCCTTTATTCGGGTTTCAGTACCTACTACTAAGTAGAGGTTTTTTTGGTAGGAAATCTTGGAAAACATTTCAAAGTTCCATTTCCTATAAAACAAAGTCGAGTTCTACCCATTTCAAATCTACTCAGTACCTACTACTAAGTAGAGGTTTTTTTGGTTTTCTGGCCATATCTAATTTTTTTGGTTTTTTTCAAAAAGGTAGGGATCTTCCATTGAACCTGCAAAGAAAGCTTCATGAATCAGACTCTAATCAAATAGGTCTAAGACATGGGTTTCGGTTTTAGAGGTTCTACAGGGCATCCTTGACCTAGATGGTCTTAGGTGGTGGCTCAGGAGGTATGGGTGGGCTGTAGCCCAATCCATATCGATTCCTATTGGCCTTAGGTAGGACAGGTTCTAGCCTACCTTGGTCTTTGGCTCCTACGCCCACATAGGGTTTATATCCCATGTTTAGAATCATGTTCCAAGACTTTTTATTTTTCGAAAAGTTTTGGTATAATTCATGGTCTTGGAACATGGAATCATCCATGTGAGGGGTGTATACCCTTTTGGTTTTGGATAATGGGAGTTTGGATTTTGGGGTGGTGGAAGACTTGGGCTTCCACGCGACCCTGGTTTGGGAGTTATGGCTTTCAAGGGAAGTCGTGCTTGGTCCCTTGAGAGCTTTTGGATGTTTCGGGGTGATGGAAGACTTGGGCTTCCATATAACCCAATTTTGGGAGAGTTTTTCTTCAAAGGGAACCCAAATTGGCCCTTCGAAGCATTTTGGATGTTTCAGGGCAATGGAAGATTTAAGGTTCCACTCGCCCTGGTTTGGGAGATATTTTCTTCAAGGGAAGCCATACTTGGTTCCTTGAGGAATTTTGGATATTTTAGGGTGATGAAAGACTTGTGCTTCCACACAACCCGATTTTGGGAGATTTTGTCTTCAAGGGAAACCATGCTTGGTCCCTCGAGACGTTTTGGATTTTTCAGGGTGATGGAAGATTCGAGCTTCCACACAACCTGGGTGTGGGTGATATATCTTTCAAGGGAAGCCATACTTGGTCCCTTTAGAGATTTTGGATTTTTCAGGGTGGTGGAAGACTCGGGCTTCCACACAACCTGGGTTTGGGTGACATATCTTTCAAGGGAAGCCATGCTTGGTCCCTTGAGAGATTTTGGATTTTTCAGGGTGGTGGAAGACTCGGGCTTCCACACAACCTGGGTTTGGGTGACATATCTTTCAAGGGAAGCCATGCTTGGTCCCTTGAGAGATTTTGGATTTTTCAGGGTGGTGGAAGACTCGGGCTTCCACACAACCTGGGTTTGGGTGATATATTTTTCAAGGGAAGCCAAGCTTGCTCCCTTGAAAATTTTTGGCTTATGAGAAGAGAGTTTTGAGGAGGATAGGTTTCAGGCATACCTCTTTTTGGCTTGTCTACCTTTTTAGGGTGAGAGCAGGTAGTTTTCCCGGGTGACTCTATTTCGAGCTCCCGTGGCTTCCTGAAGCATTCCTTTTCGAACCCTACCTGTTTGTGACTCTCGTCTTTTTGTGGGGTGTGGGTTTTGTTTTCCACTGTGTGTGTGCCTAGATTTAGGGTTTTCATTTTCAATTTTTTGAATTTCAAAGGTTGTTTATTCAATTTTTTTGTCTTTTTGAAAGTTTTCAAGATTTTTTTGGTTTTTTGAAATAGAAAAGTCTTTTTTCGCTTTTTCTTTGGATTTTTGAGAGTTTGCAGACTTGGGAGGAGCTGACTTGTCCCTTCCTTGGGATTTGTCTTTACCCTCCAACCCTTCGTCGAGTTTGAGATCAGTTTTCTTTTCACGATCTTTATGTGCCCGAGATGAGCTGCTATGCAATCGATGGGCTTTAATTTCTTTGCTTAAAGCATCCATCCTTTGAAGTATTTTTTGATTATCAGCAAGCTCTTCTTGGGCTTTAGATGTTTTGAAAACCTGCTTTAGCCTACTCAACGAGGATTTTCTTAGCTTTTGCTCCATTTTCTGTAATTTTTGAAATGCATGAATTTTGGAAACACTTTTTTGAAAAAAATTCAAGAGTTTTGTTTGTTTTATCGAAGTTTTAAGACCTAGGTCCCACCGGGCATGCCAAATTGTAATCACGAAAATTCCTTCGCTCCTGGTTTACAAGACCAAAAATGAGCCTTTTCGCGTTTACGTCGCTTTTAAGGGCGTGCCAGCTAGTTTACTCAAACTAGCGAAGTTTTTAGAAAATATATGACTTTTGGGCAATTGTGGGCAAGCGGGATCTTTTCGCTTGAAACCTTCTTGAACCGGTGCTCAAGGGTCGGTTTAAGTGCTTATGGACTTCGATAAAAGCAATTTTAACTCTTGAAAATATAAGTGTTTGAAATATGGATTTGATTCGTGCCTACGTTGCAATTTTTATGTACGAGGCTGTACGATTCCAAGTCTTTGAGTTTTAGCTAATTTAGGTTGGATATGTGTGTGCACAAGTGGCCTAATCTTAGCGAGTTTGAGCATGGATTCGGGGTTTCCTTTTGAAAACGTGTGAATGCAAGGATGCACAAATATTTGTCGGGTTTGGTATGACGATGTGAGCTAGGCTCGAATTGAAAGCAACTCACACACACAACTTAATGTAAATACCCGAATGAAAGTGCAACTCACGCAGCTTAAGGGAAATATCCGAACTTTAAAGCAACTCACATGGATTGAATGTAAATTGCAGAATTTGAAATATACTTATATCCTAAGAGCGGAAAGGCTCAATGTGAGTGTGTGTTTGTCGTGTATAAATGGAAAGACAACTCACACACATGACTTGAATTGAACTTGCCGAAAGGGAAATATAAGTATATATATGAGCGGGAAAGCTCAACGTGTTCGTGTGTGTTGTGTATAAATGAAAAGACAACTCACACACACGACTTGAATTGAACTTTGCCGAATTTGAAATATAGATATAGAAGAGCGGAAAGGCTCAATGTGAGTGAGTGCTTTTGGTGTGTAAATGGAAAGGCAACTCACACAACTGAAATTGAACCACCCGAAATGTAAGTGCTTACACAACTTGGAATGTAAAACTCACGCAGCTGAAAGTATATCGATACTTTATATCTTATGGGCTGCCAAGGCCCAAAATGTGCGTGAGGGTGTGGAGCAAGTGCTCGAGTTCTTGTGTGTGTATGTGTGGAAGCTTAAACGACAAACTCACACAACTGAATGTAACAACCCAAATTAAATTGCAACTCACACGGCTCTTACTAGAGTCTTTGGAGTAAGAGCTAAAGATCAACATGTGTGCAATAGTGTGCAATTAAGAGCGAAAAGGCTCAAGTGCACGTGGGTGTCTTGTGAACGTTTAAGAGCTAAGGCTCAAGTGTGCGTGTGTGGCTTGTGTATCAAGCACCAATATTACATCTCGGGGGCAGGTAACGCTCCATTACTACAACCCCATATCAAAATTTAATTGAACTTTGAGTGTAAAGGACTTGCAACTTACCTAGCCCGCTATGTGGGGTTTCCCTAGGAGGCGTATGCCTTGCTTGTTGAGCTCGAATCACGGCGCCTTCATGTGGCAGCGACAGGTATGTCCCTTCAAGTGGCGAGCCTTGGTGACGTGCAGCCAAGAGGTAAGCCGGTTGGGGGTGGAGTCACGTGAGAGTGGAGCTTGAGGGGGTGCTTGGGGGCAGCCGGGTATTTGAGGGTTTAGGGCCTTGGAGGGGCTGATTTAGTTTGGTGTGACTCGAGCCAAGGGTGCCTCAAGTGGGCTTAGCTTAAAGGGTATAGGATGGGCTGGTCCTAAACTAGGTTAGGTTTAGTTTAAGGTGACTCGAGCCAAGGTGGCTCGAGTGGCTTTTTGGGGAGTTCGGCCAAGGGAGGTGGCCGAGTTGTCTATAGGAAATGATGGCCTGTCACTAGGCAGGCCGTGGGTTTAGTTGGGTTTATGGGACACGGCCTGCACTAGCAGGCCATGGGTTTTGTAAGTGAAATGGCCTGCAAAAGGGCAGGCCATTTCGTTTGGTGTGATGCGGCCTGCAAGCGCTAGGTGCTAGGTATTGCTGGACCTGCACGATGCGCGCGCGGAAGACAGGACACACAGGGGCGCCACAAGGGGTACAACGGGGCGCTAGGGCACTATAGAGGGTACAACGGGGCGCTAGGGTGCAATAGAGGCGCGCAGAGCGCAGCCGGGGCGCGTGGATCATAGCGAGGTCGCGCGGGGCGTAGTGGGGGCACGCAGGGCTCGCTAGGCGTAGCCGGGTGTGTGGCTGGGCTTAGGGGTTCTTTTGGGGTTGTGCAGGGGGGTATGGTCGTGGTGTAGCACGAGCTAGGTTTAGGGGTTAGGTTTAGGGTGGCTGGGTTAGGTTTGGTTCGAACCTAGGCTAGGTCGGGGTTAGGTTTAGGGTGGCTTACCTCTTGGAATCGGTCCACCATATGCACCCACGTTGAGCCCACCTTGGTTGCAGCCCACCTTGTTGCAGCCCTTAGCTAGGTCTAGGTTCATACAAGGCTTGAACCCAAACCCTTGATCAAGCCCACATGGCTACCCCATGGCTAGCCTCTCTCTCTCTCTCTCTCCTCCCACAAGCATTTCACGTGAAACATATTTGGGACCCCCTCACCTCTATTTATAGGCAAATGAGGTGGGTCTTGGATATGGGTTTTGGATTTGGGTCTTGGAATCTAGATCTGATCCAAATATTGTTTGGGTTTGGATCTCAGATATTTTGGATCAAGATCTGATCGAAATATTTAGTTGGTTTTGGATCTCGGATATTTTGGATTCAGATCCAATCCAAACACTATTTGGATTTGGATATGGATATTTGGTTCCAAATCTAATCCAAATTTCTTTTCTTCGGTCTTTTCTGGCATTTTTCAAAACGGACGGTTTGTGTGGGCCCTGGCTTCATCAGCGCTCCGTTTTGTGCTGGGTTTTCCTCAACTTTGTCGTCCGAACTCCTTCTCGCCTTTTTGAACTTCGTTTCTTCTCTTTTTCGCCGTTTTTAGCTTGGATTTCTGCTGCTTGAGTAGATGCTCTTGGCTTGGCTCTTTGGTGCTCTGGGCTTGCAATCTACTTCGAGCTTGGGCCTTCCTTTTGCCTTTTGAACCTGGCTTTTATTAGGCCAAGATGCTTTCTTTGGGTTTCTGAACATGCTTTTGAGGCTGCTTTTGGCATTCAGGGCTTCACCCGTTAGATTTTGGGTTTTGATAAAATTGGTACTTGGCCCATACTTGAGAAATTCAACTTTGATGGGGTTTAAACCAAAATTTTGAGCTTTTACAGCCCTTGGGTTTTTGAAAACTTCAAAATCTGGTTTTGAACTGAATTTTCAAACCAAGTGTTTGTTTTCGAAATTTATTTTATTTTGGGGTGTTTACAGATGCTCCTCTTTGGCAAAGAAGAAACAACCCTTTTCGTGGTTTTTCTCAAATTTTTCTTGAGAATACACCATCCTTGTTTCTTAAAACCCTGTTTTCTTTGACCACAGGAGGGGATTTTTAGAGAAAGGGAACTTTTCCTAGCTATTTCCCTATATATGATAATGCATGAATGACTATTTGAAAACATGCATAAGTGAGAAAAATTTTTGATTTTGGGCTTTTTGATTCCAAAGAGAACCTTTTGAGGTTGACTTCTTCGAGAAGGTTTTTCTCATGTCTTTTTGACATTTTCAGGTTTTCGAGTTTGGAGAGAGCCTTTTTAGGTTGTCTCCAAGCAGGTTCTACCCATTTGTCTTTTTTGACATTTGCAGGTTTTTTGAAAATTTCTTTTTCAAAATGGAACTCCTTTTACCTTTTATCGAAAGGACTTCTGATTTTTCATACTTCCCTTTATTCAGGTTTCAGTACCTACTACTAAGTAGAGGTTTTTTTGGTAGGAAATCTTGGAAAACATTTCAAAGTTCCATTTCCTACAAAACAAAGTCGAGTTCTCAACCAAAATGAAATCCAAATAAGTAGATTGTATTCGTACTTTAGGATTTTTGTAGTTGAACCTTTTTCCTTGGGGATAAGCTGCGGGGATATGGGAAAGAGATACCACGGTCCCTTCTGAAGCGTCCCATGGTTTTAGGCAAAGAGTCGGAAAATTGCTCTTTTGAGCTTTGGCTTTTTCTTTTTCTTTCACAGAGGGTCTCCCTTTGGGAGTATTTTTCTTTATTTCCTCTTTTCTTTCAAAGAGAAGATCTCTTTCGGAGGAGTTTTTGTATTCCCTGTTTATCAAGGGAATACCTCTTCTTGGAGGAGTTTTTGTATTCTCCCTTTTCTTTTAAACACTGACATCTAAACGTGGCGACTGTGAGCAAGTAAGCTCTTGTCGTCGCAGACCTTCTTGCACCGATGCGCAAGGGTCAGTCTGTACGCTTTTGCAAAAATCGAGTTTTGGATAAAAAGTCTACGAAGCGGTTCGAGGTGTCTATTTCGGGTCTTTAAGATGCGATTGCATGTTTTAGATCATGTGGATTTGCACGTGCCTAAGTCTTTTCTTTTATCCCTCTTCGGGCCACCTAGTTTGTGTGTTATGAACACTCCACTACATGGGCGAATTCGAGCGGGGCTTGCTTTGATGCAATATGCGTCCTACCTCGTGGTATGGCGTAGATGCAATGCAAACTCACGCTACTCCAAAGGGAAAACCCGAAATGTAAAGACAATACTGAAGGGGAAATAGCAGAAGGGAAATAACCGAAGGGAAATAACCGAAGGGAAATATGTATATAGATTATGTATATGAGCCCTTACTCGGGTCTTGCAAATAAGAGCGAAGGCTCAATGTGGGTGCGTGCTTGAATTGAAAGACTTACACACACGACATGAAATTAAACCCAAATATAAATTGCAGTATGGCCTTGACTAAGGTCTTGGGAGTAAGAGCGAAGGCTCAATGTGTGTGAGAGTGCTTGAATTGAAAGACTACCCACACGACATAAATGAAACCCAAATATAACTGCAATAAGGCCTTTACTAAGGTCTTGGGAGTAAGAGCGAAGGCTCAATGTGTGTGAAAATGCTTGAAATGAAAGACTTACTCACACGACAAGAAATGAAACCCAAATAGTATAGGTCGGCCCTTACTTGGGTCTTTCAAATAAGAGCGAAAGCTCAATGTGTGTGAGAGTGCTTGAATTGAAAGACTTACTCACACGACAAGAAATGAAACCCAAATAGTATAGGTCGGCCCTTACTTGGGTCTTTTAAATAAGAGCGAGAGCTCAATGTGTGTGAGAGTGCTTGAATTGAAAGACAACGCACCCAACTTAAACAAAACCCTTCGAAAATGAAAGTATATATGTACACTTATATATTAGGGGTTGATTAGGCCCGTGTGTGCTAAAAATCGTGCACGACTAAGAGAGTGCACGTGTGTGGTTGTGCCAAGCCACGTTATTACAAGCGGGGGGAGACTATGCTCCGTTATTACAACCCCGTATCGAATTGAATCTCAAGCAAGTATACAACTAAGGACCGAGTTTAGGCACTTACGAGTAGCTGGTCCGTAGAGGCCTTGCTTGAGCGTGGGCTTGACCTTGGGCTGCAAACGGGAGCTCCGCGAAGGTAGGTGATCAAAGGTGCTGGCCGGCTGCAAGTGGGGCGCGGGATAGGTGCCTCGAAGGTGGCCGGTGGCAAGTAGATGGCGCCTCAAAGTAGGGGGTTTAAAGGGGCTGAATGAGTGGGTTCTTAGGGTCACTAGGGGAGTTTAGAGTTTAGGGAAACTGGACCTAAAAGGTGAGCTGGTAGGAAGGCCGAATAGGACACCTAGGGGAAGGCCGAATGGGAAATGATGGCTGGGTAGTGGCCGGCAGTTTGGGTTATACTAGGTTCGGCTAGGTTAAAGTGGTGGTGGCAAAAGGGCTGAGATGAAGGTAGGATGGGTGGCTAAGAGTGGAGAGATGGAAGAGAGGGGCTTTGAGGGAGTTTGGGGTACTTACCGAATGGGGAGAGGTGGCGGATGAAGTGGGAAGCAGGCGGGCAGGTTGGCTGTTGGCTGGTTCGGTTGGGTGGAGGTGGTGGCGTCCGGCTGAGGGATGGTGGTGGTGGATGGAAGAGGGAAGGTGGCGGTGCAGGTGGAGCTGATGGAGCAGGTGGAGCAGTCGGGGAGTGTAGCAGGCGGACAGGTTGGAGAATGGAGTCGGCTGGGCTGAGGTGAGGGCTCCCCCTGACAAACCCGCCCCCAAGGAGGGGGGTTTAAATAGGGGATGGGTAGGTCGGTTAGGGCTGGGTTGAGGGTAGTGGTTAGGTGGTTTAGGTAGGGTGGTATGTAGATAAGGTGGGCTGGAAAGGGTTGGGCCAGATATTTTAAAACTAGGGGTTTGGGTAAATCGTGGGCTAAGGGTGGTTTAGGGGTTTAGGGCTAGGTTAGGTGGTTGGGTTTTAGGGTGAGGTTTAGTGAGCTAGGTTAGGTGATTAGGCTAGGTTTAGGCTAGGATTAGGAAAATTAATCTAGGTTTAGGGAAGGATTAGGGAAGTGGGTTAGGTGATTAGGTTGGGATTAGGCCGGGATTAGGGAAGTGGGTTAGGTGATTAGGTTCAGATTAGGGGTGGATTAGGGGTTTAGGCTAGGATTAGGCATTTTGGGTTAGGTTTAGGTGAGGGAGCTCCCTTAGCATGGCCCATAGACCTTGATCACCCCATGTTGGTGCAGCCCTAGGTTAGGTTTTAGCTAATTACAGGCTTAAACCCACTCAATTAGGCTAACCCACATGATTAACCCAAACTTGACACACAAGTCAAGCTTAATACAACACTCTTGATATTTTTCACCCCCACTCTCTCTCATGCCCAATATCCCACGTGAATTTCAAGTGGGCCCCACCTCCATTTATGAGAAGGTGATGTGGGCCATGGATATGGATATTGGATTGGATCTCTGGATCCAAATCCAAATCCAAGTCCACATATGGGTTTGGATTGGAATCTGGATATATATGGTCCAGATCCAATCCAAACTAAACTCTGACTCCTTCGAGCTGGGTTCGAGACGGACGATTTGTGCGGGGCCTGACAGCATCAGTACTCCGTCTGTGTTGGGTCTTCGCCAACATAGTCGTCCGCCTCCGTTTCTGCCTTCCGGAGATGACTTCAAATGCTATTTTAGTAAGAACAGGGTCTTGGACGTTCGAGATCCTGGGGTGTGAATCAGATACAAGAGTTGCTGTGCCGGGCTTGACATGTGCTCCGGTTCTGGGCTCTTCTTGGCTCTCCTGGTCCTGTCTTGATCGGGCCAAGCCACTTCGGGGTTTCAAAACATGTTTTAAAAGGGTTTTCAAAAGCTATATCATATGTTTTTGAAAGATAAAGTTTAAAACATATATACAGGGTTGTCTGGAAGGCTCCTGGGTTTCCAAACTCAAAAATGGCCCTTTGGGGCTGCTTTTACAAAACCAGATTTGTTTAAGAAATTCATGGGATTTCGGGGTGTTTACAGTAATGCATGATATGCACTCCATGTAACTCAATGGAAATACATGCCTTTTGCAATGATGAAAACTTTGAAATGTATCTCACATGTCATGATGGAGATACATTCTTATGAAATTGGTTCTCCATGGAAGGTGTCTAGGGGATACATTTAAATGCCCCTAGCTTGATGGAGATGCATGATTCCCATGGCCACATGGTGAAGGGCCACGGCTTTTCAAAAACGGAATTTTGAGTGGACGGTGGATGTCCATGCATTTTGATATTTTCGGCACTACTAACATGATCATGCTACTTTTGGTTTTAAGGATGGAAAATATAACCAGCCCTAAGTGATCGTCACGGCCATCATATTTGATTTTGACATGATCTCCACATTCTTCATCGTGGAACTCTTGTGCTTATCCTAATACCATCAAGGTTTTTAACAAGAGGCTGAAAAAAACCTTTTTTTCAAAGTCCTTTGTAGGGTTAAAATTAAAAACTTGGTTCTTTTAAAGAAGTAATTTTGAGAAATCCCCCCTTTCTATGTGAAGATGGTTTCTATACTTGCCCCTTGATCGAAATATGTTTCCTATGCTTGATTTTCTTTTGAAATAATTGGTCAAGCATGGTTTTTGGAATTCATTTTGAGATTTCATGCCTTCATGGGGCATTTGATCAAGCATGGGGAATGTGTTTTAAAGAGTGTAAACACCCCAAAATCTCACGATTTCTCAATTATGCCTGCTTTTACAAAAGCAACCCCAAAGGGCTATTTTGAGTCTGGAAACCCAGGAGCCTTCGAGACAACCCTGTACATATTTGCAAATTTATACATATAGTTTTAGACTTTAAACAGTCTTTTGAAACCCCGAAAGCCGCCTGGCCTAACCAAAGCAGGACCGAAAAGGCAAAGGAGAGCCCGGACCCGAAGCATACTTTAAGCCCGGCACATCAACTCTCGTATCAAAATCATCCCCAGATTCTCAGACATCCAAGCCCTAGATATCAGAAATTTGCTTGAAATGAACTCCTGAAGGTGAGAAGAAGAGCGGATGACAATGTTAGTGAAGACCCAACGGAAGACGGAGTACTGATAAAGTCAGGCCCCTCACAAACCGTCCGTTTTGAAACGCCATGAAGGAATCAAAAAATCAGATTTGGGCCGGATCTGGACCATATATATCCAGATCAAAACCCAACATGTATTTGGATTTAGATTTGGATCCCCAGATCCAAATCCAATATCTACATCCATGGCCCACATCACCCTCTCATAAATGGAGGTGAGGGGCCTACAAATATTTCACGTGAAATGCCTTGGAAGGCTTGGGTAGAGAGAGAAAAGGGGGGATAAAGTATGAGTGAGAAAGTTGGTAGGCTTGACTTTTGGTCAAGAGTGGGTTAACCTTGTGGGTTTAGCCAAGAGTGTGGGTTTAAGCTTGTATGCACCTACACCTGACCTAGGGTTGCACCAACTTGGACATGGCTACAACTTGAGCAATGGACCCGTGCCAAGGGGAGGTTCCTAAACCTAGCCTTAAGCTAGCTCACCTCACCTAGCCACTTTCCCTAAAACCTGACCCAAACGTAACCTAGACCTAACCCTTTTCACCCAAAACCACCCCAACCTCACCTAGCTGACCTCACCTAGCTAGACCACCTAGACCCTAACCAACTAAGCCTAAACCCACCTTAGTGCACCTAATTAAACCCCTAACCACTATGTCCCAGCCCACCTAACCGACCTACCCCAAACCACTAACCAGCCCCCCCAACCGACCTACCCCAAACCATGTCCCATGCCCACTTTATTACAAATATCTGGCCCACAACCCTCTAACCGACCTAGCCCATTCCTAGCCTATTTAAACCCCCTCCTAGGACCCAGCCAGCTCCCTTGGCTCCACCTTCATCCAACCCTTCATCCTTGGGACCCGACCAACACTTCTCCATTCCAGTTGACTCCACCACCTTCCACCTTCGGCTTGGAGCATCTTCCCCGGCCACTCCTTCCATCTTCTTCCACCCGGCCACCACACTCCATCACCACCAGCCGCGCCATCTTCACGGTTAGTACCCCACCTCAACCTTATCTCACCCGCACTTCTTTCTTTCCCAACCACACACTCCCATCCATCTGCCACCTTTCATCCACCCCATCTCCCTTCCACCCGGCCGACCTGCACCATACCCTACTAGCCCCCAACTGAACACCTCCCTTAGTCGCCCACTTCCCAGACAAGTATCACCTAAACCTAGCCCATCCACCTAGACACTCCACCACCCAACCCATCACCTGTCACTCCTTCCACTCGGCCAGCATCAAGACAACTTCTTCCGGCCAACGCCCCTACCTGCCGCAAGCACCCACCTAAGGAGCTCCCCTTCGGCTGCCCAAGGCGACTCACGAGGCCAAATCCAAGCAAGTTGAGCATGGACTTGTGTAGACACTGAAAAATCCTCTCCTCTGGTTCTTAGGCCTGAAGCGAATCTTTTCGTGTGTCTAAGTCGTATTTTAGCAAATGGGCGTGCCAGCTAGCTTGCATAAGCTAGCGAAGAAATGTTTTGAAATCTGACTTCTATTAGGGCGACTGTGAGCAAGCAAGCTTTAATTGTCGCAGACCTTCTTGCACTGATGCGCAAGGGTCAGTCTGTACGCTTAGAAAATCGAGTTTTAAACATGATAACCTAGGGAAAATGTTTGAGGTGTTCAATTGGGCTGATTTGTATGGTTTCAAGTTTTATTTTCACGTGGATTTGCACGTGCCTATGTCTTTCTTTTTATCTCTTTTCGAGCCAATAAGTGACCTAAGTTGGGCAATTTTGAGCGGGAGTGTGGGGTTCGCTTTGATGAAATATGCATCCTAACTCGTGGTATGGCGTATATGCAATGCAAACTCACGCAACTCCAAAGGGAAAACCTGATTTGAAAGACAATGCGGAAGGGAAATGACTTAATGTAAATTGCAAAAGGGAAATTGCAAAAAGGAAGGTGGGTGAGGTAGGTGGAACTAGGGTGTGTCACTAAGGCGTGGAGCTAGTCTTAGGGAGAGGTAAGGTGGGTGTAAGGCATGGCTGGTTAAGAGAAGAGGGGCAGGTGGTGCAGCCGAGTACCTAGCCGAATGGTGGTGTAGATGCAGAAAATTCCCGCTCCTGGTTCTTAGGCCTAAAGCAAACTTTTTCGTGTGCCTAAGTCCTATTTAAACAAATAGGGCGTGCCAGCTAGCTTATTTAAGCTAGCGAAGATATATTTTAAACCTGACTTCTAACGTGGCGACTGTGAGCAAGCAAGCTCTTGTCGTCGCAGACCTTCTTGCACCGATGCGCAATGGTCAGTCTGTACGCTTTTAAAAATCAAGTTTTTGAGTGTAAGAACCTACGAAAGCGGTTTGAGGTGTTAGATTCGGGTCTTTTGGTATGACTTTCAGATTTTAATTCACGTGGATTTGCACATGCCTAAGTCTTTCTTTTTATCCCTCTTTGGGGCCACCTAGGTGTGTGTTATGAACACTCCACTAAAATGTGGTGAGTTTGAGCGGGAGTATGGGGTTTGCTTTGATGCAATATGCGTCCTAACTCGTGGTATGGTGTATATGCAATGCAAACTCACGCAACTCCAAAGGAAAAACCCGAATTTAAAAGACAATGCCGAAGGGAAATGACTTGTAATGGAAATTGCCGAAGGGAAATGACTTGTAATGGAAATTGCCGAAGGGAAATACGTATATAATGTATATATGGGCCCTTACTTGGGTCTTGCAAATAAGAGTGAAGGCTCAATGTGGGTGCGTGCGAGAATTGAAGTACTACACACACGACATGAAATGAAACCCAAATATAAATTGCAATATGGCCTTAACTAAGGTCTTGGGAATAAGAGCGAAAGCTCAATGTGTGTGAGTGCTTGAATTGAAGTACTACGCACACAACATGAAATTAAACCCAAATATAAATTGCAATATGGCCTTAACTAAGGTCTTGAGAATAAGGGCGAAAGCTCAATGTGTGTGAGTGCTTGAATTGAAGTACTACGCACACAACATGAAATTAAACCCAAATATAAATTGCAGTATGGCCTTAACTAAGGTCTTGGGAATAAGAGCGAAAGCTCAATGTGTGTGAGTGCTTGAATTGAAGTACTATGCACACAACATGAAATTAAACCCAAGGATAGTATAACATGGCCCTTACTTGGGTCTTACAAATAAGAGCGAAGGCTCAATGTGTGTGAGTGCGCGAATTTAAAGACAACACACACAACTCAAGCAAAACCCCACGCAACATAAACTATATAAATAAATTTATGTCTTAGGGGCTGATTAGGCCCGTGTGTGTTCAAAATCGTGCACAACTAAGAGCGAGGTAGGCTCAAGTGCACGTGTGTGTAGGTGTGCCAAGCCACGTTATTACAAGCGGGGGGAGACAATGCTCCGTTATTACAACCCCGTATCAAATTTAATTTAACTTAAGCAAGTCTACAACTAAGGACCGAGTTAGGCACTTACTTATAGCTGGTCTGGAGGTGACTTGCTTGAGCGTGGGCTTGGCTTCGCCTTGGGCTGCAAGAGGGAGCTCCTCGGAGTGGCACGACAAGGAGGTGTGGCCGGGTGACAAAGGAGCGCGGATGTGGAGCCTTGGTGCTTGCCAGCTGCTAGGGGGAGGCTGCCATGGTGTCAAGGGCTGAAGTAATTAAGGGAGGTCACTAAGGTAGGCTGGTGCTGGGGAAGGTGGCGCTAAGGGGGAGCCTAAAGGGAATGCCTAAGGAGAAAAAGTGTGGCTGCCGGGTGACTTGGGTGCAGCCAGCTGGGGGTGGCCGACTAAGGGGAGTTTTAGTGGTGGCCGGCTGGGGTAGTGGGGATGTTATGGATGGGAAGGGAGCTAGCTAGGGTGCTGTGGAAGGTGGGATTAATGGGTGACTAAGAGTGGAGGGGGCAGGTCCTAGGGAGTAAGGTAGGGTGGCCGGGTATCACTAGGGGGAATGGTTTAAGGAGGCAGGTGATGTAAAGGTTTCGGTCTGGCCGAATGGGTAAGGGTGGCGGGAAGGTGGTGTTGGCGAGGTGGAGTGTTGGTATGAGCGATTGAGAGTGGAGGGCGAGTGAAGAGAAGATGGAGTTAGGTGTAAGGTACTAACCGAATGGATGAAGAAGGTCAGTGGATGGAAGAAGGGCAGCCGGGTGATGAAGATGGATGGAGCTCGATCGGGTGGAAGTGGCAGCGTGGAGTGGAGTAGGCCGGATGAAAGTGGTGGTGTAGGTGGAGCTTGGCCTGGGGCAGTGGTGGTGCAGGTAGTAGAAGGGCAAGGTGGAAGTTCGGCTGGGCCAAGATCGGCTGGGGAAAGATGGGCTAGAAGAAGATCGAAAAACCCGCCACTTAGGGGGGGGTTTATATAGGTTTTTGAAGGGCGGTTGGGGCTGGTATTTGGAGGGTGGTAAGGTGGTGGTGGTGTGGTGATAAGGTGGGCAGGTTTTGAGGAGGGGCCAAATATTTTACTTTAAGGGGTTTTAGGTATATGGTGTGCTAGGTTTAGGTGGGGTGGTTTAGGGGTTTAGGGTTTAGCTAGGTGGGGTGGTTTTGGGTGAGGTTTAGTGAGGTGGGTTAGGTGATTAGGCTAGGATTAAGGTAATTAGGCTAGGTTTATTGAAGGATTAGGGAGGTGGGTTAGGTGATTAGGCCGGGATTAGGGAAGTGGGTTAGGTGATTAGGCTAGGTTTAGGACGGGATTAGGGTAAAAGGCTAAGATTAGGGGTTATGGCTTAGGATTGGGTTAGAGAGCTCCCTTTGCATAACTCATAGACTTCCTTGCATCATGTTGGTGCAGCCCTAGGTTAGGTTTTGGCTAATACAAGCTTAAACCCGCACTAATTAGGCTAACCCACATGATTACCCCAAACTTGACACACAAGTCAAGCTTAATTACAATTACCCTCCAATCTTATCCTCCCCATTCTCTCTCATGCCCATAATCCCACGTGAATTTCAAGTGGGCCCCACCTCCATTTATGAGAAGGTGATGTGGGCCATGGATGTGGATATTGAATTGGATTTCTGGATCCAAATCCAAATCCAAATCCACACATAGGTTTGGATTGGGATCTGGATATATATGGTCCAGATCCAATCCAAACTGAATTCTGACTCCTTCAGGCTATATTCGAAACGAACGGTTTGTGCTCGGTCTGACAGCATGAGTACTCCGTCTGCATTGGGTCTTCGCCAATATGGTCGTCCGCTTTTGTTTTCACCTTCCGGAGATAATTTTAAAAGATTTCTGATGATAATAGGGTCTTGGACGTTCGAGATCCTGGGGGTGGATTCAACACGAGAGTTGTTGTGCCGGGCTCGACATGTGCTCCGGTTCCGGGCTCTCTTTGGCTCTTCTGGTCCTGCTTTGATCAGGCCAAGCCGCTTCGTGGGGTTTCAAAAGGTGTTTTAAAAGGTTTTTAAAACATATTGTACATATTTTAAAGCATATACAGTTTTAAACATATGTACAGGGTTGCCTGGAAGGCTCCTGGGTTTCCAGACTCAAAATAGCCCTTTGAGGCTGCTTTTACAAAACCAAGTTTTATTTGAGAAGTTCGTGGGATTTCGGGGTGTTTATAGATGCCCCTCTTTGACCTTGTCCAAATTGATTTAGATAAGGGCAAAGATGACAAACACCCCTTTCAATGTCTCCCTAGATCTATCCACGAAAATGTGGGATCGTCCCAATCTTTAGTAAAATCTTACTTTTAAAACCCCGGTAGGAGGAGATATCACGCCAAAGGGATATGCAGAATAGACTCTGGTCCTAAAATGGGATCATGTTTATGCAAGTACCATGCGTGGAATGTAGATGCATGACATGGGTGTGGTGCCAAGAGTGGCGACCTCCTAGAGACCAGATGTGGTCGAACTCTCGAGACTTACTAGGCCTGCTGCTCCAAGTGAGCAAATCCTATGCTGTTCGATATTCGATTTTTCAAAATCTATTTACAAAAGCTATTTACAAAAGGGACAATTGTCTTGAGTCTCAATCCTAAGGATCTCGAGCTCTTCGTGTTTGCCCTTGCTTGAGTCTTGACACTCGCTTATCTAGCGGAGGTTTTATAAGAAAACCAGCTATATTTCAAATTCCTACGTCTTACTCGAAACGTTGAATTCTCAAATAAGATGAAATTCAAGTAAGTAAATCCTATTTTTACTTTAGGATTCCTCGAAATGAATCATGCTTTAGCTTGGGATAAGCCAGGGATGGGAAAGAGATACCACGGTCCCTTCTGAAGCGTCCCATGGTTTAAGGCATAGAAGGCGGAAAACTGCTCTTTTTGAGCTTTTTGGCCTCTTTTCCTTTTTTTCATCGAGGGTCTCCCTTTGGGAGTATTTTTTCTTTAATCCCTCTTTTTCATAAGAGAATCGATTTTTCTTTTTCAAGTCGGGTTTCTTTCTTTTGGAAAGATACTTTGAATGGGAAATTCCCTTTTGTTTTGGGCCTTTATTTTCCTTTTGGAAATAGAAGAGAAGAGGGGAGGACTTATCCCAAGCCTACACTCGATCCATTCCAGATCAGCCTATTTAGAAATAGCACGTACTACTTGCAAGTATCTTGCTATGTTGAACTAGGCCTTTCTTTATAAGAAGAAGGGTTTTGAAATGTAATCACGATTTTGAAGACTCCACTCTTTCACAAGTGCGAATTCTCTCACTCAGGGTCACACGAGTTTGCCTTTGCACCTTATTCACATGTCTCAGGGCAGCTATCCCTAAAATTTTCGAAAACTGGAATTTAATCCAAATCCTACACATGATACTTCTTTAAGTATTGAATATTGATAGGATCTGCTAAATTCCTACCTTCTACATCGATCAACCAATACGAGTTGTTCATAGTGGTTGCTCGTACAACATAGGGTCCATCCCAGTTGGGGTGCCACTTTCCTATGGGGTGTGGGCCACGATGATGGATGGTTTTTAAGACCAGATCTCCCACTTCAAAGTGGCGAGGTCTCATGTGTTTGCTATAATGTCGGGCTATCCTTTGCCGGTATGCACGAACATGATCCATGGCAAGGAGTCGCCTCTCATCTAGCAAATCTAGTTCGGCCATCCTAGCATGCTGAAGCGTCTCTAGGGGGAGGTCGAGTGCTATGGATGTATGGAATGAATGTAGTTGAGTATGAATGGGAAGAATGGCGTTTGTGCCACAGACTAATTTGAATGGTGTGGCATTCGTGGGAGTCCGGATAGAAGTCCTATAAGCCCATAAGGCTTCATCCAGCTTCTCGTGCCACGTCCTACCCTTCTCTAAGGTTTTCTCAATTATGCTAACGAGAGTCTTGTTTGTGGCTTCGGCTTGGCCGTTGCCTTGAGGGTAGTAGGGCGAGGAGAAATGGTGAGTTATGCCATACGTGTTGCACAACTTAACCATCCGCTCGTTCTTGAATGGGGTGCCATTATCAGACACAAGGTCTCGTGGAACCCCAAATCGAGCCAAGATATTCCTCCGGATGAAAGCCACCACATGTTGCCCCATCACATTGGTTAGGGAAATGGCTTCCACCCACTTGGAGAAATACTCCGTGGCTGCTAAAATAAATCGATGCCCATTCGAGGCCTTTAGAAATATTGGGCCTACGATGTCAACGCCCACATGGTAAATGGCCATGGGCTGACCACGGAATGCAATGCAGATGATGGGATATGAATGGCGTGCCCATGCACTTGACATGGATGACACTTCCTAACATGATCATGGCAATCCCTTTTCAGGGTGGACCAAAAATAGCCCCCTCTAAGTATTTTCATTGCCATCATGTTGGCATTAACATGACCTCCACATTCTCCATCGTGGAACTCATGCATCACTATCCTAGCCTCCTCTAGGTCGATACACCTAAGCAGAATGCCAGTAAAACTTTTTTTGTACAAAACCCCACCCAGAATGGTGTATCGGGTTGAAATCTTACGAATGAATGCCTTATCTTTGGATGTGGCATCCTCGGTGAATCCCCCATTTTCTAAAAACTGTTTGTTGTCATAAAACCAGGGTTTTTCAATAGACTCTAGGTTATTTTGGCAAATATCCAAGTCGTGTGTGGATGGGTGGGGCGCATGCCATATTTCCAAAGATCTGGTCCCTGAAATGGGATCGACCTTCAGGGCTGAACCCAAGGAGGAGAGGGCATCGGCGATGCCATTGTCCTCTCTTCCTATGTGTGTGAGTTTACACGATTGGAAGGACTGGACCAATCGAGTAGCCAACTCGTGATATGGAAGTAGTTTCTCATTACGTACTTGCCAAATTTTGAAAACCTGGTTTATGACAAGGAGCGAATCTCCAAAGACCTCGATGCATGATGCCCCTAGAGTTTTCGAAATTCTTAAGCCTTGTATGAGTGCTTCATACTCAGCTACGTTGTTGGAACATTCGAAATCTAAGCGGACTAATATGGGAATCTCGCCCTTTTCAGGGGAGATTAGGATGACCCCAGCACCAGCCCCTCGTTAGTTTCGTGCCCCATCGAAGTGCATCTTCCACACTTGGTTTTCGAAAGAATTTGCCAAAATGTGGTTTTGAAAATGGTTTTGCAATATGCCTTCATCAGGCATTTCGACAAGAGTGGGATATGCGTCCTCTAAGGGGAACTCAGCCACGTAATCTGCTAGGGCTTGCCCCTTAATGGAGATCTGGTGATGGTATTTCAGATCATACTCCATTAGAAGGAGTTGCCATTTGCCCAATCTACCTGTGAGAATGGGTTTTTCGAATAAGTGCTTGATTGGATCAAGCTTGGACACTATCCAGATCTCATGATCTAGGAAATAGTGTCTGAATTTCTGGTAGGCCCAGACTAGGGCCAAGAACGTCTTCTCCATGGCTTGATAATTTCGTTCATAAGCCAAGAGAGTTTTCGAAATATAGTAGATGGCATACTCGTTATGGGTGTCATCCTCGTATTGAGCCAACAGGGCTCCTAATGCATTCGCATGCACGGAGATGTATAATAAAAGCGGTTTTCCTTGCTTTGGAGGGTTCAAAACGGGGGGATTAACCAAGTATGCCTTCAGTCTCTCGAAGGACTTCTGGCATTCGTCATCCCATAAGAATTTTGTGCCCTTCCTCAACAGTTTGTTGAAGGGTTCGCATCTAGTTGCCAGATTCGATATGAATCGGCGAACGGATTGTAAACGACCCTGGAGGCTACGGATTTGGGTGAGATTGGAGGGTGGAGCTATGTCTATGATGGCTCAACACTTAGAGGGGTCGACTTCTATTCCCCTTTGGCTCACCATAAAGCCTAGAAGCTTCCTTGATTCTACCTCGAACACACATTTTTGAGGGTTTAGCTTTACCTTGTAAAGCCTAAGCCTTTCGAAAATCTTTTGCAAACATTCGACATGAGTGCATCGGGTTTTGGATTTTGCCAAGAGATCATCTACATACACTTCTACGAGCTCATGAATTTGATCATGGAAGATCGTGGTCATGGCTCTCTAGTATGTTTCGCCGGCATTTTTCAAACCAAAGGGCATGACTGTATAGCAGTACGTGCCCCATGGGGTTGTGAAGGCGGTCTTACCCTGATCTCGTGGACTTAGTTTGATTTGATTATAGCCTGAATAGCCATCCATAACCGAAAACATTTTGTGATTTGCAGTACTATCGACTATCAAATCTATGTTTGGTAAAGGATAATTATCCTTTGGAGTGGCTTTATTCAGGTTTCTGAAATCGATGCATATTCGAATTTTCCCATTGGTTTTTCGAACTACAACGATGTTTGACAACCAATCAGAATACGCAATGGGTTTTATAAATCTGGCTTTTAACAGATCTTCTAAACCCTCTTTGGCTTGCGTGTATGTATTCGGGTGTATTTTCCTAAGCTTCTGCTTTATGGGTTTTACTTCCGCATCTAAGGGAAGATGATGTTCGACAATGCTGGGGTCTATGCCCGACATGTCTTTATACGTCTGTAAACACCCCGAAATCCCACGAATTTCTTAAACAAATCTGGTTTTTATACAAGCAGCCCCAAAGGGGCCATTTTGAGTTTGGAAACCCAGGAGCCTTCCAAACAACCCTGTATATATGTTTTAAACTTTATCTTTCAAAAACATATGATATAGCTTTTGAAAACCCTTTTAAAACATGTTTTGAAACCCCGAAGTGGCTTGGCCCGATCAAGACAGGACCAGGAGAGCCAAGAAGAGCCCGGAACAGGAGCACCTGTCAAGCCCGGCACAGCAACTCTTGCATCTGATTCACACCCCAGGATCTCGAACGTCCAAGACCCTGTTCTTATCAAAATAGCATTTGAAGTCATCTCCGGAAGGCAGAAACGGAGGCGGACGACTATGTTGGCGAAGACCCAACGCAGACGGAGTACTGATGCTGTCAGGCCCCGCACAAATCGTCCGTCTCGAACCCAGCTCGAAGGAGTCAGAGTTCAGTTTGGATTGGATCTGGACCATATATATCCAGATTCCAATCCAAACCCATATGTGGACTTGGATTTGGATTTGGATCCAGAGATCCAATCCAATATCCATATCCATGGCCCACATCACCTTCTCATAAATGGTGGTGGGGCCCACTTGAAATTCACGTGGGATATTGGGCATGAGAGAGAGTGGGGGTGAAAAATATCAAGAGTGTTGTATTAAGCTTGACTTGTGTGTCAAGTTTGGGTTTAATCTTGTGGGTTAGCCTAATTGAGTGGGTTTAAGCTTGTAATTAGCTAAAACCTAACCTAGGGCTGCACCAACATGGGGTGATCAAGGTCTATGGGCCATGCTAAGGGAGCTCCTTCACCTAAACCTAGCCAAAAATGCCTAAACCTAGCCTAAACCCCTAATCCACCCCTAATCTGAACCTAATCACCTAACCCACTTCCCTAATCCCGGCCTAATCCCAACCTAATCACCTAACCCACTCCCCTAATCCTTCCCTAAACCTAGATTAATTTCCCTAATGCTAGCCTAAACCTAGCCTAAACCACCTAACCTAGCTCACTAAACCTCACCCTAAAACCCAACCACCTAACCTAGCCCTAAACCCCTAAACCACCCTTAGCCCACGATTTTCCCAAACCCCTAGTTTTAAAATATCTGGCCCAACCCCATCCAGCCCACCTTATCTACATACTACCCTACCTAAACCACCTAACCACTACCCACAACCCAGCCCTAACCGACCTACCCATCCCCTATTTAAACCCCCCTCCTTGTGGGCGGGTTTTCCAAGTGGGAACCACTTTCCACTCCCAGCCGAGCCCTCTCCTTCTCCCATCTCTCACCCAGCCGTGGCCACTCCCCAGCAGCTCCAGCTCCTCCACCAGCCGCCACCTGCTCCGCCACCTTCCCTCTTCCGTCCACCACCACTGCCCCCCCAGCCGGACGCCACCATATCTTCCCAACTCCACCAGCCGACAGCCACCTTTGCCGCCACTTCTTCCCATTCGGTAAGTCCCCCTAACTCCCTCAAAACCACTCTCTACCACCTCTCCACCCTTAGCCACCCATCTTCCCCTTAGCTCCACCTCTTTGCCGCCACCATCTAAGCCTAGCCGAACCTAGGATAACCCAAGTGGCTGGCCACTGCTTAGCCACCATCTCCCATTCGGCCAACCCCCCTAGGTGTCCTCTTTGGCCTTCCCACTAGCTCACCTTTTAGGTCCAGTTTCCCTAAGTCCCTAACTTCCCTAGTGACCCTAAGACCCACTTAGTCAGCCACTCTAAACTCCCTACTTGGAGGCGCCGCCCACTTGCCACCGGTCCCCTTCGAGGCGTCCATCCCGCGCCCCATTTGCAGCCGGCCAGCACCCTTGAGCACATACCTTCGCGGAGCTCCCGTTTGCAGCCCAAAGCCAAGGCCACGCTCAAGCAAGACCTCTACGGACCAGCTACTCGTAAGTGTCTAAACTCGGTCTTTAGTCATACACTTGCTTGAAATTCAATTTGATACGGGGTTGTAATAACGGAGCATAGTCTCCCCCCACTTGTAATAACGTGGCTTGGCACAACCACACACGTGCACTCTCTTAGTCGTGCACCATTTTCGAACACACACGGGCCTAATCAGCCCCTAGTATATAAGTGTACATATATATTTCGTTTCCGAAGGGTTTTGTTTAAGTTGGGTGCGTTGTCTTTCGATTAAACACTCTCACACACATTGAGCTTCCGCTCTTATTTGAAAGACCCAAGTAAGGGCCGACCTATACTATTTGGGTTTCATTTCATGTCGTGTGAGTAAGTCTTTCAATTTAAACACTCTCACACACATTGAGCTTCCGCTCTTATTTGAAAGACCCAAGTAAGGGCCGACCTATACTATTTGGGTTTCATTTCTTGTCGTGTGAGTAAGTCTTTCAATTCAAGCACTTTCACACACATTGAGCCTTCGCTCTTACTCCCAAGACCTTAGTAAAGGCCTTATTGCAGTTATATTTGGGTTTCATTTATGTCGTGTGTGTAGTACTTCAATTCAAGCACTCTCACACACATTGAGCCTTCGCTCTTACTCCCAAGACCTTAGTCAAGGCCATACTGCAATTTATATTTGGGTTTAATTTCATGTCGTGTGTGTAAGTCTTTCAATTCAAGCACGCACCCACATTGAGCCTTCGCTCTTATTTGCAAGACCCGAGTAAGGGCTCATATACATAAGATATATACATATCTCCCTTCGGTTATTTCCCTTCGGTTATTTCCCTTCGGTTATTTCCCTTCCGCTATTTCCCTTCAGTATTGTCTTTACATTTCGGGTTTTCCCTTTGGAGTAGCGTGAGTTTGCATTGCATCTACGCCATACCGCGAGGTAGGACGCATATTGCATCGAAGCAACCCCCGCTCGAATTCGCCCATGTAGTGGAGTGTTCATAACACACAAACTAGGCGACCCAAAAAGGGATAAAAGAAAAGACTTAGGCACGTGCAAATCCACGTGATCTAAAACATGCAATCGCATCTTAAAAACCCGAAATAGACACCTCGAACCGTTTCGTAGACTTTCTCCCCAAAAACTCGATTTTTTGCAAAAGCGTACAGACTGACCCTTGCGCATCGGTGCAAGAAGGTCTGCGACGACAAGAGCTCACTTGCTCACAGTCGCCACGTTTAGAAGTCAGTGTTAATATATCTTCGCTAGCTTAAGTAAGCTAGCTGGCACGCCCTGTTTGTATATCTAGGCCTTAGACGCACGATAAGATCCACTCCAAGCCACGAAAGAGGCGAAGAGGCGGGGATTTTCGCGCGTCTACAACGTCCATGCAAACACATCTAAATAGGTTCATAGAAATGCAATGAATGCTGATCTTTCATGTTCATGCAAACATGCGCCTATCTTGATGGTTTTGGGATTGGAATCACTCCCTAGGTTCACCTCTATGAAATCTCCTCCTACTGAATTGGAAGGTCTTTCAAAATCGAGAATTTTATGAAATTCTGGGAGCTCAAAAGCGGGATCTTCCTCAAGGGGATCCACTTCTGGGCTTCGATCATTCTCGTGGGTTATAGACCTGAGAGAATTTGATGCGTGATTTTTCAAAAGACCTGATTTTGTATTTGGATTTTTAATCGATTTCAAAATTTTTGGTCTGGCTATGCAGACGACGTTTCTTTCGAAATCCTTTTCTTTTTCCAAAGTCTTACCAGGAGTAGCTATGTACAAAATCTTTTTGGTATTTTGTAGATTTTCAATTTTTTTAGGTTTTTGTAAAACAAGAACTTTAGGAACTATACAAACCACTCTATTTTCGAGTGTTTTTCCATTGTTTTTGGTTTTTCCTCTTTTTCGATTTTTTTTATTTTAAGTTTTTCAATTGTTTTTGTATTTTTATGAAAGGGATCTTCCATCATACCTATAAAGGGAAAACACTACGGGTTAGACTCGGAATAGGAGGTCTGAATCGTAGGTCTCTTCTAAGGTAGGTTCCAGGGCACCCTTGACCCAGATGGTCACAGGTGGTGGCTCTGGCGGTATTCTGGGAGTATAGCCGATCCCGTGTCGACTTGGGTTGGCCCTAGGAAGGATGGGCTCTAGGAGACACTGGTTTTGTGCCCCGAGACTTTTATAGGGCATGTAGCCCATATTCAACAGCATGTTCCACGATTTCTTATTTTTTGAAAAATTTTGATATAGATCGTGGTCCTGGAACTTGCTGTCGTCCATATTGTGCTCGTATGGCCTTTTGTCTAGGGGTTTTGGAAATAGGGGATGCTTGGGTCTTCCTAGAAGGGTTAGAATCGGGAGGGGGCCTGCTTTGGGCGGCCCCTTCACATATACAACCTTCTTAGGGTTGTTTAACACGAGCCTTGGTGGCTCGACCATGGTCTGCCCCAGGTTAGCCTCATGGGCCTAGGAGCTCGACAAACAAGGGGAGTTTATGATCCCCTAAAGCTGAGGGTGACTCTCACCTAGGATCACCACGACTTGGTCCCTGAAAGGAATCTTGACACACCTGTGGAAGGTGGATGGCACAACGCACAAGCTGTGTATCCAGGGCCTTCCCAGCAACAGGTTATAATGGGGGTGGATGTCCAAGACATTGAACACCCTCGTGTGCGTGATCCCTCCCGTTTCCATTGGGAGTTCGATCAATCCTAAAGGCCTAGTCGCATTCCCACCGTATCTAGTGATAATGATGGGGCTTGGGTTCACAGAAGTCAAGGTGACTCCGATTTGGTATGCCACATGAAGTGGAAGGATGTTGAGCCCTCCTCCCCCATCGACTAGGCACCTGTCCAGAGAGTGGTTATTCAGAACCACCTCGATATGCAGGGCCTAGTTGTGGGACTCGTAGGGTCTATCTACATCATTTTCCAAGAAAGTGATGGGTGATTTGGCTCCTATTAATGCCACTTGGTCAGACAGGGATTCCGGACTTATGATTGAACTAACCTTGGCTCTTTCTAGAATTTTCTTTAGCACGAGTCTATGCCTAGGCGAAGTTTGTATAAGCTCTAGGATAGACATGTGGATAGAAATCTTTGAAAGATGGTTTTCGAAATCATAAGGATTTAGGACGACTTTTCCATTGTCTGCTTTTGGCAGAACTCTAGGAATACAAGCTTTTGAGGGGCCAGGCACACTGACCACCTTTTTAGCACTTTGTAGGTGAGGGGGTTGATAGATCCTCCCGGATCTAGTCACTTCCCCCACGACCAACCTAGGGTTCGCACTAAAATTGCCTCTAATTATGAGTTGAGGAGCACCTTGAAGTTTTAAAACTGGTTTAGCCGGGGATTCAACTCTTGGTGGTCCCCGGATGATGACTTGGGCGGGCTTCTTGTAAAGTACAAGAGTGGGCGCATAAGTGGGTCGACCAGACTCAAATTTTTGCACTAGTTCTTTTGAAAAGGTGAGGGATGTACCTCCTTTTCTTTACCACTGCTACTGGCGTGCTTGGGAAAGGGTTCTTTGAAGATAGCTTGAGTTGGCTCAGGCTCCGCAGTGACCTAGAGCCAGCCCTCCGCCATCAAGTTCTCGATTTTATTCAAAAGGGAAAACAACGTTTGGTATCATGGCCTTTGAGCCGATGATACTTGCAAAAATGATTTAAATACCCCCCTTTGGAAGTGACTCCCTCGGGGATTTCGGGAAGTTCAATCATGCCTTGGGCAAGTAGGAGGTCTAGGACCTCCAACACAAGTTACCCCAGCGGAGTGTACTCCCGTTTTTCAATCGGCTTTTGGAAATTCCTCTCCCTTTTATTTTCTAGTTTTTCAAAATTTTTGGAAGTGCCCGCCACGCCTGGATCCACCAGGACATTGGCGATTTTATGGGGCTTTACCCCTTTGTCCATCGTGGGTAGCCCATAAGTGATGGGCTTTTCCAAGCGGGTTTTAGAAACGGCACTTCCATTCTATAAGTGATCGTATATCCCCCTTTTCAAGTTTGTTTCGAAAAGGGATGCTTTTTTTATCAACTTATGGAAAGTTGAGATCTCATGGAGCGAGAGAAGGGTCTTTAACTCGCTTTTAAAATTATCCAGGATGAGCATGACTGCGCATCCTTCAGATATGAGCTCTCGCACTTGGCCCAAAAGGGACCTCCATCGAATAATGAAGGCATGTACGTCTTCGTTCATGCCTTGCTTCGTATCCCTTAAAGTGTTCAAAGTTGGCGTGACTTCTATGTTATGTGCAAATCTTTGCATGAAGCAGTTCGCTAACTCTTCAAAAGTAGCGAACTGGCTTAAATCGTAGGAAGCCAACCATTTGGCAGTTGTGCCTTTAAGGGATAAAAGGTACCAATACACCCATTTCATCGAGTCCTTTTTCTTCTTATGGGCTCGACATGAGAAAAGTTGCAAGTGAGACCTAGGGTCTCCCATGCCATCATACCAATGAAAGTTCGGTATTTCATCATCACTGTTTGTTTCATAATCCATGGGAAGGAAATCAGACAGGGCGTAACTCCTTTTCTCTTTATTTTGCCCTTTCAACAGTTGCTATAGGGCTTTACGGTCCTTTTGTGTGAAGGACTCGTGGTATTGGTTGCCTTCCATTACGGAGGCCTCTTTGTGCTTGCGAGGTTTTTTAGATTTTTTCTTGGCCCTTTGTTCACCATTTGATGAACATGAATCACCTACTTCAGCCTCTTCGCTGAGAGCATCGATTTTGGCCTCTAATGCCCTTCTCAAGTCCTCTATTTCGTCTAGTTTGATCTTATTTTTCAAAATCCTCCTAGAGTGAGAACTTGATGCACATGAGCCTTGGCTCGACACTTCACTTGGGTTTGATTTTGACATGCTTTCAAGCTTTTTCAAAATTCCTAAGTACAAGTAAAGAAAAGAATTAAAACAACACCTCTTTGAAAAATTTTCGCAAGTTTCCTAGAGTGACTCGACTTTTAAAAGACTCACGTCCCACCGGGTATGCAAAATAACTGTAGACACAGAAAATTCCCGCTCCTGGTTCTTAGGCCTGAAGCGAACTTTTTCGTGTGCCTAAGTCTTATTTAAACAAACAGGGCGTGCCAGCTAGCTTACTTAAGCTAGCGAAGATATATTTTAAACCTGACTTCTAACGTGGCAACTGTGAGCAAGCAAGCTCTTGTCGTCGCAGACCTTCTTGCACTGATGCGCAAGGGTCAGTCTGCACGCTTTTAAAAATCGAGTTTTTGAGTGTAAGAACCTACGAAAGCGGTTTGAGGTGTTTGATTCGGGTCTTTTGGTATGACTTTCAGATTTTAATTCACGTGGATTTGCACGTGCCTAAGTCTTTCTTTTTATCCCTCTTTGGGGCCACCTAGGTGTGTGTTATGAACACAACACTAAAATGTGGCAAGTTTAAGCGGGAGTATGGGGTTTGCTTTGATGCAATATGTGTCCTAACTCATGGTATGGCGTATATGCAATGCAAACTCAAACAACTCCAAAGGGAAAACCCGAATTTAAAAGACAATGCCGAAGGGAAATGACTTGTAATGCAAATTGCCGAAGGGAAATACGTATATAATGTATATATGGGCCCTTACTTGGGTCTTGCAAATAAGTGCGAAGGCTCAATGTGGGTGCATGCGAGAATTGAAGTACTACACACACGACATGAAATGAAACCCAAATATAAATTGCAATATGGCCTTAACTAAGGTCTTGGGAATAAGAGCAAAAGCTCAATGTGTGTGAGTGCTTGAATTGAAGTACTATGCACACAACATGAAATTAAACCCAAGGATAGTATAACACGGCCCTTACTTGGGTCTTACAAATAAGAGCGAAGGCTTAATGTGTGTGAGTGCGAGAATTTAAAGACAACACACACAACTCAAGCAAAACCATACGCAACATAAACTATATAAATAAATTTATATCTTAGGGGCTGATTAGGCCCGTGTGTGTTCAAAATCGTGCACAACTAAGTGCGAGGTAGGCTCAAGTGCACGTGTGTGTGGGTGTGCCAAGCCACGTTATTACAAGCGGGGGGAGACAATGCTCCGTTATTACAACCCCGTATCAAATTTAATTTAACTTAAGCAAGTCTATAACTAAGGACCGAGTTAGGCACTTACTTATAGCTGGTCCGGAGGTGACTTGCTTGAGCGTGGGCTTGGCTTCGCCTTGGGTTGCAAGAGGGAGCTCCTCGGAGTGGCACGACAAGGAGGTGTGGCCGGGTGACAAAGGAGCGCGGATGTGGCGCCTTGGTGCTTGCCGGCTGCTAGGGGGAGGCTGCTGTGGTGTCAAGGGCTGAAGTAATTAAGGGAGGTCCCTAAGGTAGGCTGGTGCTAGGGAAGGTGGCGCTAAGGGGGAGCCTAAAGGGAATGCCTAAGGAGATAAAGTGTGGCTGCCGGGTGACTTGAGTGCAGCCGGTTGGCGGTGGCCGACTAAGGGGAATTTTAGTGGTGGCCGACTGGGGTAGTGGGGATGTTATGGATGGGAAGGGAGCTAGCTAGGGTGCTGTGGAAGGTGGGATTAATGGGTGACTAATAGTGGAGGGGGCAGGTCCTAGGGAGTAAGGTAGGGTGGCCGGGTATCACTAGGGGGAATGGTTTAAGGAGGCGGGTGATGTAAAAGTTTCGGTCTGGCTGAATGGGTAAGGGTGGCGGGAAGGTGGTGTTGGCGAGGTGGAGTGGTGGTATGAGAGATTGGGAGTGGAGGGGGAGTGAAGAGAAGATGGAGTTAGGTGTAAGGTACTAACCGAATGGATGAAGAAGGTCGGTGGATGGAAGAAGGGCAGCCGGGTGATGAAGATGGATGGAGCTCGGCCGGGTGGAAGTGGCAGCATGGAGTGGAGCAGGCCATATGGAAGTGGTGGTGCAGGTGGAGCTTGGCCGGGGGCAGTGGTGGTGCAGGTGGTGGAAGGGCAAGGTGGAAGTTCGGCTGGCCCAAGATCGGCTGGGGAAAGATGGGCTGGAAGAAGATCGAAAAACCTGCCCCTTAGCGGGGGGTTTATATAGGTTTTTGAAGGGCGGTTGGGGCTGGTATTTGGAGGGTGGTAAGGTGGTTTAGGTGGTGGTGGTCTGGTGATAAGGTGGGTTGGTTTTGAGGAGGGGCCAGATATTTTACTTTAAGGGGTTTTAGGTATATGGTGTGCTAGGTTTAGGTGGGGTGGTTTAGGGGTTTAGGGTTTAGCTAGGTGGGTTTGTTTTGGGGTGAGGTTTAGTGAGGTGGGTTAGGTGATTAGGCTAGGATTAGGTTAGGATTAAGGTAATTAGTCTAGGTTTAGGGAAGGATTAGGGAGTTTGGTTAGGTGATTAGGCTAGGATTAGGCCAGGATTAGGGAAGTGGGTTAGGTGATTAGGCTAGGTTTAGGACGGGATTAGGGTAAAAGGCTAGGATTAGGGGTTTTGGCTTAGGATTGTGTTAGGGAGCTCCCTTTGCATAACCCATAGACTTCCTTGCATCATGTTGGTGCAGCCCTAGGTTAGGTTTTGGCTAATACAAGCTTAAACCCGCACTAATTAGGCTAACCCACATGATTAACCCCAAACTTGACACACAAGTCAAGCTTAATTACAATTACCCTCCAATCTTATCCTCCCCATTCTCTCTCATGCCCATAATCCCACGTGAATTTCAAGTGGGCCCCACCTCCATTTATGAGAAGGTGATATGGGCCATGGATGTGGATATTGGATTGGATTTCTGGATCCAAATCCACACATAGGTTTGGATTGGGATCTGGATATATATGGTCCAGATCCAATCCAAACTGAATTCTGACTCCTTCAGGCTGTGTTCGAAACGAACGGTTTGTGCGGGGACTGACAGCATCAGTACTCCGTCTGCATTGGGTCTTTGCCAACAAGGTCGGCCGCTTCTGTTTTCACCTTCCGGAGATGATTTTAAAAGATTTTTGATGATAACAAGGTCTTGGACGTTCGAGATCCTGGGGGTGGATTCAACACGAGAGTTGTTGTGCCGAGCTCGACATGTGCTCCAGTTTCGGGCTCTCTTTGGCTCTTCTGGTCCCTCTTTGATCATTCCAAGCCGCTTCGTGGGGTTTCAAAAGGTGTTTTAAAAGGTTTTTAAAACATATTATACATATTTTAAAGCATATACAGTTTTAAACATATGTACAGGGTTGCCTGGAAGGCTCTTGGGTTTCCAGACTCAAAATTGCCCTTTGGGGCTGCTTTTACAAAACCAGGTTTTATTTGAGAAGTTCGTGGGATTTCGGGGTGTTTACGGGTGGAAGGTGGCGAGAGAAGGTGGGGGTGGCTGGTGGAGTTGGCCTATGGGATGAGATGGAGGAGAAGAAGGGGAGAGTGAGAGGTGAGGCTTACCTAAGGGAAACCGTGAAGGAGTCTGGCCGAATGGGTGAGGAAGAGGCGGCAGGTGGCGTGGGATGATGTTTGGCCGGGTGTAGCAGGTGGAAGGTGGCGTGGAGCAGTGCTGCTGGAGGTTGATGGGAGTGAAGTGGGTGAGAGAGAGAGAGCAGGTGAGAGAGGAGAGAAAGGGCTGAGCTGCCCCAAAAGTCCATGCAAAACCCACCCCAGAAGGGGGGGGGGTTTATAGGCTTTAGTGGGGTTGGTTGGGCTGGTTTGGTGGTGGTGGTTTGGGGATATGGTGGGCTAGGCATTTAGGTGGGCCAGATATTTGTCTTGGGTGGTTTGGGGATATGGTGTGCTAGGCATTTAGGTGGGCTGGTTTAGTGTTTTAGGGCTTAGCTAGGTGGGTTGGGCTTAGGGTGAGGATTAGTGAAGTGGATTAGGTGTTTAGGCTAGGATTAGGGTGAGGTTAGGGGGATTAGGCTAGGTTTAGGGAAGGATTAGGGAAGTGGGTTAGGTGATTAGGCTAGGATTAGGGAAGGATTAAGGGAGTGGGTTAGGTGATTAGGCTGGGATTAGGTCGGGTTTAGGGGGAAATGGCTAGGAAAGGTGGGTTAGTTTAGGGTTGGGTGTAGGAGCATCCCTTTTCATGACCCATGGACCTAGTTGCAGCAAATTGGTGTAGCCCTAGGTTAGGTGTAGGTGCATACAAGCTTAAACCCACACTCATTAGGCTAACCCACATGATTAACCCAAAACTTGACACAAAAGTCAAGTCTACCACATTTTCACTCATATTTTATCCCCCCATGCTCTCTCATACCCAAGCTTTCCACGTGATTTTCTTGTGGGCCCCACCTCCATTTATGAGAAGGTGATGTGGGCCATGGATGTGGATATTGGATTGGATCTTTGGATCAAAATCCAAATCCAAATCCATATACATGTTTGGATTTGGATCTGGATATATATGGTCCAGATCCGATCCAAATATGAATTTCTGACTCCTTCATGGTATGTTCAAAATGAATGGTTTGTGTAGGGCTTGACAGCATCAGTACTCCGTCTTGCGTTGGGTCTTCGCCAACATTGTCGTCCGCTCCTCTTTCACCTTCCGGAGATCATTTCGATAGATTTGTTGATAACAGGGGCTTCGATGTCCGAGATTCTGGGATGAATCTGATACGATAGTTGATGTGCCGGGCTCGACATATGCTCCGGTTCCGGGCTCTCTTTTGCTTCATTGGTCCTGCTTTCATCAGGCCAAGTTGCTTTCCGGGGTTTAAAAACACCTTTTTAAAGGTTTTAAAACTATATTATACATATTTTAAAACATATATAGTTTGAACATATGTACAGGGTTGCTTGGAAGTATCCTAGGTTTCCAAACTCAAAATAGCCCTTTGGGGCTGCTTTTGTAAAACCAGGTGTTTTGGGAAAATCGTGGGATTTTGGGGTGTTTACAACCTGCTACATGTAAGTGTCTTAACTTGGTCTATTATATGAACTTGCTTACATTTAATTAAATTTTGATACGGGGTTGTAATAATGGAGCGTTGTCTCCCCCCGATTGTAATAACGTGGTTTGAACCACCAACACACACATGCACTTGAGCCTTTCCACTCTTCGTTGCACACCCTTTTGGCACACACATGGGCCTTGACAACCCCTAAGATATAGTTATATTTATATATATTCGGTTGCGTGGGTTTTCCATTACAAGTCGTGGGTGTTGTCTTTCAATTCCACACTCACACACATTGAGCTTTCGCTCTTATTCCCAAGACCCTAGTAAGGGCCATATTGCAATTTTATTTGGGTGTTTCATTCAAGTCGTGTGCGTGGTCTTTCAATTCCACACTCACACACATTGAGCTTTCGCTCTTACTCCCAACACCCTAATAAGGACCATATTGTAATTTTATTTGTGTTTTACATTACAAGTCATGTGAGTTGTCTTTACATATATACACAACACCCACGCACACGTTGGCGACCTTCGGGCCCATATATATATATATAATTGTATTTCCCTTCCGCTATGTCTTTAAGATTTGGGTTTTAATGTTCAACTGTGTGAGTAGTCTTTCCATATATATACGACACACACTTGCACAATTGAGCCTTTCCCCTCTTAAGATATAGCCATATTTCCCTTTTGCAATTTACATTACGCAATTTCCCTTAAGCATTGTCTTTCAATTCGGGTTTTCCCTTGGAGTTGTGTGAGTTTGCATTGCATATTCGCCATACCTCGAGTTAGGACGCATAGTGTATCAAAGCAAACCCCATACTCCCGTGCAAAAATCTCCCAACTTAGGTCACTTGCGCACACACCTAGTTGGCTTAAAATAGCATAAATATTGAAAGACATAGGCACGTGCAAATCCCAGGTGAAATAAAATTTGCAACCATATAAACGAAAACCAAAACACTTCGTGTATTTTCAAAGAGGTTATTTGTTTAAAACGACTTTGCCAAGCGTACAGACTGACCCTTGCACATCAGTGCAAGAAGGTCTGCGACGAAATTGCTCACAGTCGCCCTGAAAGAGTCAGATTTTCAAAAACTTACTTCGCTAGCTTGAGTAAGCTAGCTAGCATGCCCTTGTTATAAAAATTACTTAGACACACAAAAAGGTTCACTTCAGGCATAAAAACTATAAGTGAGAATTTTCAGTGTCTACAAAGAGACACTTCAGCCACACGTGTTAGGGCTTGTCCCTTAATGGAGTCTTGAGTTTTGAAAATCATACTCCATTTGAAAAGGGGCTGCCATGTATTTTGCCTACCTGTTTAAGATAGGTTTTTCAAATGAGTGCTTTAATGAACATCATTCCCTTTCCATGATAGGGGAGATGATGTCTCAAATTTTGGAGGCCTACAGCAAGGCTAAGCTTGGTTTCTCTCTTGGCTGGGTGATTTCTTTCACCTGCCAATAGAGTTTTTGAAATGTATGGCAAACTTTGTATGGATACGATCTTCATTTTGATTGAGTCCAGCACCCGATCCATGTAGTGCTTTGGAGGTTTTTATCAAAATATTTTGAAAGGCTTTTTGTAAAATGTTAACCCTTTTTCGAGATTCTCATTTGAACATTTTGCTTGGCATTTTTGAAATCCACCTTGAAGGTTTAGGATTTGATTTATATGGAGATATGTCTATGATGGCTCGATACTTAGGGGGTCGACTCTCATTGCCCCTTTGGTTTTACATAAACTCGAGTTCTAAGATGATGTCTAGACCCGATGTTTGTTCGTGTACATGTATGATTTCATAATGCATGATGCTTATGCACACACTATGGGTTAGACTTACTTCTAAAAATCCCCAAATTTTCTATAAGTCAAGGATTTTACGAATTTCAAAAAGCTCGGAGGTGGATTATTCCTCCTTGCTTTGATGATTCTCAAGCTTTTCAGTTTTGAGGAAGCTCAAGGCAAAAAGGTGTAGAGCGAAAAGGCTCAAGTGCACGTGGGTGTCTTTGTGTGTAGTTAAGAGCGAGAAGGCTCAAGTGCATGTGTGTGGTCATGTTTCATACACAAATATTACATCTTGGGGGGAGACTTCACTCCATTATTACAACCCCGTTTCAAATTGAATTGAATTTAAACGAGTAATGTAAAACCGAATATAAATGGCACTTACAAGTGTTCGGTTTTCCCTCTCAGGTTTGCTCGGGTCTTCCTTCGTTGCATCTGGGAGGTAAGTCCCTTGGTTGGATTCCAAGAGGGTGCTTGGGTATGGGTCCACTTAGGTACAGTCGAGTGGGTGTGGGCTTGGATTGGGGGCCAAGGTGAGTTCGACCAAGAGATTAGATCGGTCAAGGCTTAACGCCAAGTAACTAGGCACGGTTTGGGTGGTATGGGCTGGTTTAGCTAGGCGGGTCTTAGGATGGCAGGTTAGTGGGTTTCGGCCAGTCAAGGGGCAGCAAAGGGGGCAGGCCGAGTGGTGTCTTGGCCTGATTTTGGGTTGAGCCAAGAGCTCGGTTTTGGACAGGAGATAGGCCAGCAAAGGGGCAGGCCGGGTGGTGTTTGGGTCGAGTTGTAGCTAGGGTGTTTGGGATAGGCCTAGGCTAAGTTAGGGTTAGGTTTTGGTGGCTGGGTTAGGTGCGGTTTCTGCTGGGTTTTAGGATGTCTAGGTGGAGTTTGGTTTGGCCAACAAGGCTTGGCCAAGCTGCACTCGGTCAAGTTTTTAGCTAGGTTCAGTTGGGGTGCAGGCCAACAAGGTTTGGCCGAGTGCAAGGTGCACTCGGTCAGGTTTTTAGCTAGGTTCAGCTGGGGCGCAGGCCAACAAGGTTTGGCCGAGTGCAAGGTGCACTCGGTCAGGTTTTTAGCTAGGTTCAGCTGGGGTGCAGGCCAACAAGGCTTGACCGAGTGCTAGGTGCACTCGGCTAGGTGGGTGTAAACACCCTAAAATCAAATGATTTTCAAAACAAACACCTGGTTTGAAAATACCATTTCAAAACCAAATTTTGAGTTTTCGAAAACCCAGGAGTTGCAAAAGCTTTGAACTTCTATTTAAAAACCCGTTCGAAATCAAAATTTCTTAAACTCGAGCCAAGTCTCAATTTTGTAAAAAGCCAAATCCAACAGGTAGAGCCTAATCAAAAGCATCCTCAAAAGCAGGTTCAAAAGCCCAGAATGCATCCTGGCCTGATAAAAGCAGGATCAAGAGGCAAAAGGAAAGCCCAGGCCAGAAGCAGACTTCAAGCCCGGAGCATCAAATACCAAGCCAAGAGCATCCACCAAATCATCAGAAATCCAAGCTTGAAAAATCGAAAATCAACTGAAACGGAGTCTAGAAAGGTGAGAAGGAGTTTAGACAAAAAGGTTGGGGAAGACCCAGCCCAAGACGGAGCGCTGATGAAGCTAGGGCCAGCGAAAACTGTCCATCTCGAAACACCAAGAATGACTGAAGAAATGAAAATTTGGATTGGATCTAGACCCAAATATCCAAATCCAAACCCAAATAGTGTTTGGATCAGATTTGGATCTCAAAATCCAAATCCAAGATCCATACCCAAGACCCACCTCATTTGCGTATAAATAGAGGTGAGGGGGGGCCATAAAATTCACGTGAATTTGCAATTGGAAGGCTTGGGATGAGAGAGAATGAGTGGAGGGCATAAAGTAGATATGGTGGGCCATAGCCATGTGGGCTTGATCAAGATTGTGGGTTCAAGTCTTGTATGAACCTAGGCTCAACCAAAGGGCTGCACCAACTTGAGGGGTGGCTACAAAAAGGCGTGGAAGGATGGGCTATGCGTGGTGGACCGGCTCCAAGAGGTAGGCATCTCAACCTCACCCAAACATAGCCTACTTCACCTAACCGACCCCACTAAACCTAACCCAAACCTAGCCTAGACCAAGCCCCTTTCACCTAAACCGACACAAACTCCCCCAAACCGACTCCCTTAAAAACCACCTAAACCAAACCCTAACCGCACCCTAGCTAGACCATCTTCACCCTAAACCTACCTACCTAACCCTCAGCTGAACCTAGTCTAGCCACCCCCTAACCGACCTAACCTAAAACCTCTAACCGAGTGCACTTTGCAATCGGTTTTCTTCCCACACTCCCCATAAATAGACCCCGGCCTGCACCTTGTGCAGCGCCTGCCACCTTCCAACACCTGCCTCCCTGCAGGCGCACCTGCCGCCTGCCACTTTCCAACACCTGCCTCCCTATAGGCGCACCTGCCGCCTGCCATACCTCCCAGCCAGCGTCACCCCACTGTCCCCATCTCCCTACCGACACCCGGTGCACCTAGCGCCACTCCGCCTACCGTAACGCAGCACCCCAGGCGCACCTAGCGCCATGCCACACTAGCCCTGGTGCACCTAGTGCCACTCCACTGCCGCAGCGCCCTAGCACTGCAACCACACCACACCGTCCTAGCACCTTCCTCACAGCACCCTCTCCCAGCCGAACCCCCTGCAACCTTACCTTAGCCGTGACCACTTACCTTAGCCACCTTGGCTGAACCTAAGCCCCTCCTAAGCTCAAGCACCCGGTTGCCCCCAAGCATACCCTAAGCCTAAACTCATGTCTTAGGTGAGAGTCACCCTCAGCTTTAGGGGATCATAAACTCCCCTTGTTTGTCAAGTTCCCAGGCCCATGAGGCTAACCTGGGGCAGACCATAGTCGAGCTACCAAGGCTCGTGTTAAACAATCCTAGGAAGGTTGTATACGTGAAGGGGCTGCCCAAAGTAGGCCCCCTCCCAATCCTAACCCTTCTAGGAAGACCCAAACGTCCCTTATTTCCAAAACCCCTGGACAAAAAGCCATACGAGCACGATATGGACGATAGCAAGTTCAAGGACCACGATTTGTATCATAATTTTTCAAAAAACAAAAAATCATGGAACATGTTGTTGAATATGGGCTACACGCCTTATAAAAGTCTAGGAGCACAAAACCAGGGTCTCCTAGAGCCCATCCTTCCTAGGGTCAACCCAAGCCGATATGGGATCGGCTATACTCCCAAAATACCGCCAGAGCCACCCCCCGTGACCACCTGGGTCAAGGGTGCCGTGGAGCCTACCCTAGAAGAAACCTACGATTTAGACCTCTTATTCCGAGTCTAACCCGTAGTGTTTTTCCTTTGTAGGTATGATGGAAGATCCCTTTCATAAAAACACAAAAGCATTTGAAAAACTTAAAATCGAAAAAATCAAAAAATTGCAAAAACCAAAAACATTGGAAAATCAAAAACTCGAAAATAGGGTAGTTTGTATAGTTCCTAAAGTTCTTGTTTTGCAAAAACCCAAAAAAATCAAAAATCTACAAAATACCAAAAAGATTGTGTACATAGCTGCTAAGTCTTTCTTTTTATCCCTTTATGGGCCACCTAGTTTGTGTGTTATGAACACTCCACTACATGGTCGAATTTGAGTGGGAATACGGGGCTTGCTTCAATGCAAAATGCGTCCTACCTCATGGTATGGCGTAGATGCAATGACCGAAGGGAGATACTCACGCTACTCCAAAGGGAAAACCCGAATGTAAAGACAATGCCGAAGGGAAATGACTTGTAATGTAAATGCCGAAGGGAGATATGTATATAGGGTATGTATACGTGCCCTTACTTGGGTCTTGCAAATAAGAGCGAAGGCTCAATGTGGGTGCGTGCTTGAATTGAAAGACTTACACACACGACATAAAATGAAACCCAAATATAACTTGCAGTATGGCCTTGATTAAGGTCTTGGGAATAAGAGCGAAAGCTCAATGTGTGTGAGTGCTTGAATTGAAGTACTACGCACACAACATGAAATTAAACCCAAATAGTATAACACGGCCCTTACTTGGGTCTTTCAAATAAGAGTGAAGGCTCAATGTGTGTGAGTGCTTGAATTGAAAGACTTACACACATGACATGGAATGAAAACCCAAATAGTATAGCACGGGCCTTACTTGGGTCTTTCAAATAAGAGTGAAGGCTCAATGTGCGTGAGTGCTTGAATTGAAAGACTTACACACATGACATGAAATGAAAACCCAAATAGTATAGGTCGGCCCTTACTTGGGTCTTTCAAATAAGAGCGAAGGCTCAATGTGTGTGAGTACTTGAATTGAAAGACTTACACACACAACATGAAATGAAAACCCAAATAGTATAGCACGGCCCTTACTTGGGTCTTTCAAATAAGAGCGAAGGCTCAATGTGTGTGAGTGCTTGAATTGAAAGACTTACACACACGACATGAAATAAAAACCCAAATAGTATAGGTCGGCCCTTACTTGGGTCTTTCAAATAAGAGCGAAGGCTCAATGTGTGTGAGTGTTTGAATTGAAAGACAACACACCCAACTTAAGCAAAACCCTACGAAAATTAACGTATATATCTACGCTTATGTATTAGGGGCTGATTAGGCCCGTGTGTGTTCAAAATCGTGCACAACTAAGAGAGTGCACGTGTGTGGGTGTGCCAAGCCATGTTATTACAAGCGGGGGGAGACTATGCTCCGTTATTACAACCCCGTATCAAATTGAATCTTAAGCAAGTATACAACTAAGGACCGAGTTAGGCACTTACTAATAGCTGGTCCGAAGAAGCCTTGCTTGAACGTGGGCTTGGCCTTCGCCTTGGGCTGCAAAAGGGAGCTCCACGGAGTTGAACGGCAAAGGGAGGTGCTGGCCGGATGTCCTTGGTGCGCGGAAGAGGCGCCTCGAAGATGGCCGGCTGCTAAGGATGGGCTGGTTTTGGTATGTTGGGCTAAAGGAGCCTAAGTAGGGTCACTAAGGGAGTATGGTACTAAGGGAAGGGAACTAGCTAGGGGAAAGGAGGTGGCTGGCCGAATAAAGGGGTGACAGTCGGTTGGAGTGGCTGACTAAGGGGACTTGGTGGTGACGGGCTATTAGGGTGGCTAGGAGTGGTGTACGGGAAGGCAACTAGCTAGGAGATGGGGTCAGGTCTTAGGGAGTCGGATAGGGTGGCCGAATGGAGCTAAGGTGTCTAGGTGGTGGCGGGTAGTTAGGGTGGTTACGGGCCTGGCCGAGTGGGACTGGTGGCAGCAAGTGGAATGGCTGGTGTTAGGGTGATATGGTAGTGGATTAGGTGGCTGAGAGGGGAGAGGGAGCGAAGAAGGAGTAAGGTGGAATGTAAGGTACTTATCGAGTGAAGAGGTGGTGGCGGATGGAAGGGGAGCAACCGGGTGGTTGGGATTCTCAGGATGGAGTTCAGCCGCGTGATAGTGGTGGTGGTGCTCGGCTGGGAGGTAGTGGTGCAGGTGGTGGCGGGCTGTGGGGCGAGTGGAGCAAGGCTAGGAGTCGGCTGGGCAGGAGAGGGGAGGACCCGGCTGGTGGAAGGTGGAGCTTGAAGATGGGAAAAACCCGCCCCAAAGGGGGGGTTTTATATAGGGTTGGGCTAGGTCGGTTAGGGCTGGTTTTGGGGGTAGTGGTTAGGTGGTTTAGGTAGGGTGGTGTGGTGATAAGGTGGGCTGGAAAGGGTAGGGCCAGATATTTTAAATACAAGTGGTTTGGGTAGGTTGTGTGCTAGGGGTGGTTTAGAGATTTAGGGTTTAGCTAGGTGGGTTGGTTTTAGGGTGAGGTTTAGTGAGGTAGGTTAGGTGATTAGGCTAGGATTAGGCTAGGTTTAGGGAAATTAACCTAGGTTTAGGGAAGGATTAGGGAAGTGGGTTAGGTGATTAGGCTCAGATTAGGGTCGGATTAGGGTGGAAGGCTAGGATTAGGTGTTTTGGGTTAGGTTTAGGTGAAGGAGCTCCCTTTGCATGGCCCATAGACCCTAATCATATCATGTTGGTGCAGCCCTAGGTTAGGTTTTGGCTAATTACAAGCTTAAACCCACTTAACTAGGCTAACCCACATGATTAACCCCAAACTTGACACACAAGTCAAGCTTAATTACAACACACACTTGATCTTATCCACCCCCACTCTCTCTCATGCCCATAATCCCACGTGAAATTCAAGTGGGCCCCACCTCCATTTATGAGAAGGTGATGTGGGCAATGGATATGGATATTGGATTGGATTTTCTGGATCCAAATCCAAATCTAAATCCACACATGGGTTTGGATTGGGATCTGGATATATATGGTCCAGATCCAATCCAAACTGAATTCTGACTCCTTCAGGCTGTGTTCAAAATGAACGGTTTGTGCGGGGTCTGACAGCATCAGTACTCCGTCTGCGTTGGGTCTTCGCCAACATGATCGTCCGCCTCTGTTTTCGCCTTCCGGAGATGACTTCAAATGATGTTGTGATGATAACAGGGTCTTGGACTTTCGAGATCCTGGGGGTGGATTTGATACGAGAGTTGTTGTGCCGGGCTCGACATGTGCTCCGGTTCCGGGCTCTTCTTAGCTTTCCTGGTCCTGTGTGGATTAGGCCAAGCTGCTTCGGGGTTCCAAAACATGTTTTAAAAGGTTTTCAAAAACCATATCATATATTTTTTCAAATAGAAAGTTCAAAACATATATACAAGGGTTGTCTGGAAGGCTCCTGCCAGACTCAAAATTGCCCTTTGGGGCTACTTTTACAAAACCAGATGGATTTTAGAAATTCGTGGGATTTCAGGGTGTTTACAACATCTACAAATAAGGACCGAGTTAGGCACTTACGTATAGCTGGTCCGGAGGTGACTTGCTTGAGCTTGGGCTTGAGCGTCGCCTTGGGCTGCAAGAGGGAGCTCCTCAGAATGGCATGACAAGGGAGTGACTGGCCGGGTGACAAGGAAGCGGTTGTGGTGCCTTGGCATTGGCTGGGTGACGAAAGGGAGGGTGCTGCTATGGTGTCTTGGGCTGAAATAATTAGGGAGTATCACTAAGGTGTAGGGCAGGTTCTAGGGAAGGTGGAGCTAAGGGGTGACTAGGGGAGATGTCTAAGGAAGAAGATGGAAGGCTGCGGGTGTGACAAGGTGCAGTCGGCTGTGGCTGGCCGACTAGTGACAGGTTAGGTGGTGGTCGGCTGGGGTAGCTAGGGGTGTTTAGGACTGGCAAAGGGGAGCTAGCTAGGGAGTTTAACTAAGGGCTGGTTCAAAGGAAAGGAAGGGCAGGTCCTAGGGAAAAAGGTAAGGTGGCTGGGGTAGTTAGGGGGTGTCACTAATGGGAAGGTAGGGCAGTGGGTGGTGTGATTGGGTATGGTTGAAGGGTGGCGGGTAGCTAGGTGGTGTGGTGGCTGAGAGTGGAGGGGGAGTGAAGATAGGGTGGAGTTAGGATAGGATACTAACCGAAGGGGAAGGGGAGGTTGGTGTCCAAGGAAGGCAGTCGAGTGGAAGGAGTGGAGCTGGCCGGGCAGTTGGTGGTGGAGTGGAATGGTGCAGGCCGGGAGATGATGGCGGCGTGGAGTGGTGCAGTCCAAGAGATGATGGTGGCGTGGAGTGGTGCAGGTGAGAGAAGAGAGCAAGGGGTGAGAGAGGGCTCAACTGGCCCAAGGTGCTAGGAAATTTTCTGAAAAGCCCGCCCACTAGGGGGGGGGGGGGGGGGGGGGGGTTATAGGGTTGGATAAATTCAGTGGAGCTGGTTTTGAAGGGGGTGGTTTAGTGGCTAGGTGGTGGTAGTTTAGTGATAAGGTGGGCTAGATATTTAGGGGGGGCAGATATTTAGTTTAGGTGGTTTTAGGGATATGGTGTGCTAGGGTTTAGGTGGGGTGGTTTAGTGGTTTAGGGCTTAGCTAGGTGGGTTGGTTTTGGGGTGAGGTTTAGTGAGGTGGGTTAGGTGTTTAGGCTAGGATTAGGTTAGGATTAAGGGAATTAGGCTAGGTTTAGGGAAGGATTAGGGAGGTGGGATAGGTGATTAGGTTGAGATTAGGTCGGGATTAGGGAAGTGGGTTAGGTGATTAGGCCGGGATTAGGGTAAATGGCTAGGATTAGGGGTTTTGGCTTAGGATTGGGTTAGGAGTCTCCCTTTGCATAGCCCATGGACTTCATTGCATCATGTTGGTGCAACCCTAGGTTAGGTGTAGGCTCATACAAGCTTAAACCCACACTAATTAGGCTAACCCACATGATTAACCCAAACTTGACACACAAGTCAAGCTTAATACATCTCCCTCATGCTTATCCTCCCCATTCTCTCTCATGCCCATAATCCCACGTGAATTTCAAGTGGGCCCCACCTCCATTTATGAGAAGGTGATGTGGGCCATGGTTGTGGATATTGGATTGGATCTTTGGATCCAAATCCAAATCCAAATCCACACATACGTTTGGATTGGGATCTGGATATATATGGTCCAGATCCAATCCAAACTGAATTCTGACTCCTTCAGGGTATGTTCGAACCGAACGGTTTGTGCGGGGTCTGACAGCATCAGTACTCCGTCTTGCGTTGGGTCTTCGCCAACATGGTCGTCCGCTTTTGTTTTCACCTTCTGGAAATGATTTCACATGATTTTTGCTGATAACAGGGACTTGGACGTTCGAGATCTTGGGGATGGATCTAACACGAGAGTTGCTGTGCCGGGCTCGACATGTGCTCTGGTTCCGGGCTCTCTTTAGCTCTTCTGGTCCTGCTTTCATCTTGCCAAGTCACTTCGTGGGGTTTCAAAATGTATCTTAAAAGGTTTTAAAAGTATATTATACATATTTTAAAACATATACAGTTTAAACATATGTACAGGGTTTGTCTGGAAGGCTCCTGGGTTCCCAGACTCAAAATAGCCCTTTGGGGCTGCTTTTATAAAACCAGGTTTATTTGAGAAGTTCGTGGGATTTCGGGGTGTTTACAGATGCCCCTCTTTGGCATTGTCCAAATTGATTTGGATAATGGCAAAGACGACAAACACCCCTTTCAATGTCTCCCTAGATCTAACCACGAAAATATGGGATCGTCCCAATCTTTAGCGAAATCTCACTTTTAAAACCCTAGTAGGAGGAGATATCACGCCAAAGGGATATACAAAAACGGTTTCTGATCCTAAATGGGATCATGTTATGCAAATGTCCATGCGTGGAAATGCAGATGCATGACATGGGTGGGGTGCTAAGAGTGGCGACCTCCCAGAGACCCGATATGGTCGAACTCTTGAGACTTACAAGGCTTGTTGCTCCAAGTGAGCAAATCCTATGTTGTTCGATGTTCGATTTTTCAAAATCTATTTACAAAATTTATTTACAAAAGGGACAACTATCTTGAGTCTCAATCCTAAGGATCTCGGGCTCTTCGTGATTGCCTTTGCTTGAGTCTTGACACTCGCTTATTTAGCGAAGGTTTTATAAGAAAACAAGGCATATTTCAAATTCCTACGTCTTACTCGAAACGTCGAATTCTCAAACAAAATGAAATTCAAGTAAATAAATCCTATTTTTACCTTAGGATTCCTTGAAATGAACCATGTTCTAGCTTGGGATAAGCCAAGGATGGGAAAGAGATACCATGGTCCCTTCTGAAGTGTCCCGTGGTTTAAGGCATAGAAGGCGGAAAACTGTTCTTTTTGAGCTTTTGGCCTCTTTTTCCTTTTTTTCATAGAGGGTCTCCCTTTGGGAGTATTTTTTCTTTAATCCCTCTTTTTTTCACAAGAGAATCGATTTTTTCTTTTGGATTCTGGTTTCTTTCTTTTGGAAAGAGACTTTGAATGGGAAATTTCCTTTATTTTGGCCACGTTTTCCTTTTGGAAGGAGAAGAGAAGAGGGGAGGACTTATCCCAAGCTCACACTCGATCCATTCCAGATCAGCCTATTTAGAAATAGCACGTACTACTTGCAAGTATCTTGCTATGTTGAACTAGGCCTTTCTTTGTAAGAAGAAGGATTTTGAAATGTAACCACGATTTGGAAGACTCCACTCTTTCACAAGTGTGAATTCTCTTACTCAGGGTCACACAATTTTGCCTTTGCACCTTATTTTCAAGTCTTAGGGCAGCTATCCCTAAAGGTTTTCGAAAATTTGGAATTTAACCCAAATCCTACACATAATACTTCTTTAAGTATTGAATATTGATAGGATCTGCTAAATTCCTACCTTCTACATCGATCAACCAATATGAGTTGTTCATGGTGGTTGCACGTACAATATAGGGTCCATCCCACTTGGGGCGCCACTTTCCAAGGGGATGTGGGCCACGATAGTGGATGATTTTCAAAACCAGATCTCCCACTTCAAGGTGGCGAGGTCTCATGTGTTTGCCATAATGTCGGGCTATCCTTTGCCGGTATGCACGAGCATGATCCATAGCAAGGAGTCGCCTCTCATCTAGCAAATCTAGTTCGGCCATCCTAGCATGCTGAAGCGTCTCTAGGGGGAGGTCGAGTGCTATGGATGTATGGAATGAATGCAATTGAGTATGGATGGGAAGAATGACATTTGTGCCATAGACCAATTCGAATGGTGTGGCATTCGTGGGAGTCTGGATGGAAGTCCTATAAGCCCATAAGCCTTCATCCAGCTTCTCATGCCACGTCCTACCCTTCTCTAAAGTCTTCTCAATTATGCTAATGAGAGTCTTGTTTGTGGCTTCGGCTTGGCCGTTGCCTTGAGGATAGTAGGGCGAAGAGAAGTGGTCTATCTACATCATCTTCCGAGAAAGTGATGGGCAATTTTGCTCCTATTGACGCCACTTGGTCAGACAAGGATTCAGGACTTATGTTCGAACTAACCTTAGCTCTTTCTAGAATTTTCTCTAGCACGAGTCTATGCCTAGGTGAAGTTTGTATAAGCTCTAGGATGGACATGTGGATAGGAATCTTTGAAAGATGGTTTTCCCAATCATAAGGGTTTAAGACAATTTTCCCATTGTCTGCTTTTGGTAGAACTCTAGGAATACATGCTTTTGATGGGCCAGGCACACTGACCACCTTTTTAGCACTTTGTAGGTGCGGGGGTTAATAGATCCTTCCAGATCTAGTCACTTCCCCCACGACCAACCTAGGGTTAGCACTTAAACTGGCTCTAATTAAGAGTTTAGGAGCACCTTGAAGTTTTAAAACTGGTTTAGCTAGGAATTCAGCTCTTGGTGGTCCCCGAATCACTACTTGGGCGGGCTTCTTGTAAAGTACAAGAGTAGACGCACAAGTGGGTCGACCAGACTCTAATGATTACACTAGATTTTTTGAAAAGGTGAGGGTACATACCTCCTTTCCTTTCCCACTGCTACTGGCGTGCTTGGGAAACGGTTCTTTGAAGATAGCTTGAGTTGGCTCAGGTTCCGCAGTGACCTGGAGCCGGCCCTCCGCTATCAAGTTCTCGATTTTGTTTAAAAGGGAGAAACAACGCTTTGTGTCATGGCCTTTGAGCCGATGATATTTACAAAAACGGTTTAAATATCCCCCTTTGGAAGTGACTCCCTCGGGGATTTCGGGAAGTTCAATCATGCCTTGGGCAAGTAGGAGGTCTAGGACCTCCGACACAGGTTGCCCCAGCGGTGTGTATTCCCGTTTTTCAATAGGTTTTTGAAAATTTCTCTCCCTTTTGTTTTCTAATTTTTCAAAATTCTTTGAAGTGCCCGCCAGACCTGGATCCACCCGGACATTGGCAATTTTATGGGGCTTTGCCCCTTTGTCCATCGTGGGTAGCTCATAAGTGATGGGCTTTTCCAAGCAGGTTTTGGAAATGGCACTTCCTTTCCATAAGTGATTGTATATCCCCTTTTTCAAGTTTGTTTCGAAAAGGGATGCTTTTTTTATCAACTTATGGAAAGTTGAGATTTCATGGAGCGAGAGAAGGGTCTTTAGCTCGCTTTTAAAATTATCCAGGATGAGCATGACTGTGCATCCTTCGGATATTAGCTCTCGCACTTGGCCTAAAAGGGACCTCCATCGAATAATGAAGGTATGCACGTCTTCGTTCATGCCTTGCTTCGTATCCCTTAAAGTGTTCAAAGTCGGTGTGACTTCTACGTTATGTGCAAATCTTTGCATGAAGCAGTTCGCTAACTCTTCAAAAGTAGCGAACTGGCTTAAATCGTAGGAAGCCAGCCATTTGGCAGCTGTGCCTTTAAGGGATAAAGGGAACCAATACACCCATTTCATCGAGTCCTTTTTCTTCTTGTGGGCTCGACGCGAGAAAAGTTACAAGTGAGACCTAAGGTCTCCCAAGCCATCATACCGATGGAAGTTCGGTATTTCATCGTCACTGTCTGTTTCATAATCCATAGGTAGGAAATCAGACAGGGCGTAACTCCTTTTCTCTTTATTTTTCCCTTTCAGCGGCTGCTGTAGGGCTTTACGGTCCTTTTGTGTGAAGGACTCGTGGTATTGGTTGCCTTCCATTATGGAGGCCTCTTTGTGCTTGCGAGGTTTTTCAGTTTTTCTCTTGGCCCTTTGTTCACCATTCGATGAACATGAATCACCTACTTCAGCCTCTTGGCTGAGAGCATCGATTTTAGCCTCGAATTCCCTTCTCAAGTCTTCTATCTCATCTAGTTTGATTTTATTTTTCAAAATCCTCCTAGAGTGAGAACTTGATGCGCATGAGCCTTGGCTCGAGACTTCACTTGGGTTGGATTTTGACATGCTTTCAAGCTTTTCAAAATTCCTACGTAAGAAGTACAATAAAGAAAGAGTTAAAAACACCTTTTGGAAAATATTTTCGCAAGATTCCTAAGGTAACTCGATTTTAAAAGACTCATGTCCCACCGGGCGTGCCAAATCCTGTAGATGCAGAAAGTTCCCGCTTCTGGTTCTTAGGCCTGAAGCGAATCTTTTCGTGTGTCTAAGTTCTAATTAAGCAAAAGGGCGTGCCAGCTAGCTTGCTTAAGCTAGCGAAGAGAAATTTAAATATGACTCCTAATGTGGCGATTGTGAGCAAGCAAGCTCTTTTCGTCGCAGACCTTCTTGCACCGATGCGCAAGGGCCAGTCTGTACGCTTAAAAATCGAGTTTTGAAATATGAGAACCTACGAAAACGTTTTAAGGTGTTTGACTCGGGTTGTTTTTGTATGATTTTCAGATTTTATTTCACGTGGATTTGCGCGTGCCTAAGTCTTTCTTTTTATCCCTTTTCGGGCCAACTAGGTGTGTGTTATGAACACGTAGCCTAAGTGGGGCGACTTTGAACGGGAGTGTCGGGTTTGCTTTGATGCAATATGCATCCTAACTCGTGGTATGGCGTATATGCAATGCAAACTCACGCAACTCCAAAGGGAAAACCCGAAATTGAAAGACAATGCGGAAGGGAAATGACTTGTAATGTAAATTGCTAAAGGGAAATTGCGGAAGAGAAATTGCAAAAGGGAAATATGGCTATATCTTAAGAGCGGAAAGGCTCAATAGTGCAAGTGTGTGTCGTGTATATATGTAAAGACTACGCACACTACTGAACCTTAAAACCCAAATCTTAAAAACATAGCCGAAAGGGAAATACTTATAATATATATGGGCCCGAAGGTCGCCAACGTGTTGCCTGGGTGTTGTGTATATATTGAAAGACAACTCACACGACTTAAATGAAACCCAAATATAAATTGCAATATGGCCTTAACTAAGGTCTTGGGAGTAAGAGCGAAAGCTCAATGTGTGTGAGTGCGAGAATTGAAGTACTACGCACACAACATGAAATTAAACCCAAATATAAATTGCAATATAGCCTTAACTAAGGTCTTGGGAGTAAGAGCGAAAGCTCAATGTGTGTGAGTGTATAATTGAAATACTACACACACGACATGAAATAAACCCAAGGGAAAATATAACACGGCCCTTACTTGGGTCTTGCAAATAAGAGCGAAAGCTCAATGTGTGTGAGTGCGAGAATTGAAAGACAACACACACAACTTAAGCAAAACCCCACGCAACTTAAATTATATAAATAGGTCTATATCTTAAGGGCTGATTAGGCCCGTGTGTGTTCAAAATCGTGCACAACTAAGAGCGAGATAGGCTCAAGTGCACTTGTGTGTGGGTCTGCCAAGCCACGTTATTACAAGCGGGGGGAGACAATGCTCCGTTATTACAGCCCATATGAAATTTAATTTAACTTAAGCAAGTCTACAAATAAGGACCAAGTTAGGCACTTACGTATAGCTGCTCCGGAGGTGACTTGCTTGAGCTTGGGCTTGAGCGCCGCCTTGGGCTGCAAGAGGGAGCTCCAAGGAATGGCACGGCTAGGGAGTGACTGGCCGGGTGACAAGGAAGCAGTTGTGGCGCCTTGGCGTTGGCCGGGTGATGAAAGGGAGGGTGCTGCTATGGTGTCTTGGGCTGAAGTAATTAGGGAGTATCACTAAGGTGTAGGGCAGGTTCTAGGGAAGGTGGAGCTAAGGGGTGACTGGGGGAGATGTCTAAGGAAGAAGATGGAAGGCTGCAGGTGTGACAAGGTGCAGCCGGTTGTGGCTAGCTGACTAGTGACAGGTTAGGTGGTGGCCGACAGGGGTAGCTAGGGGTGTTTAGGACTGGCAAAGGGGAGCTAGCTAGGGAGTTTAACTAAGGGCTAGTTCAAAGGAAAGGAAGGGCAGGTCCTAGGGAAAAAGGTAAGGTGGCTGGGGTAGTTAGGGGGTGTCACTAATGGGAAGGTAGGGCAGTGGGTGGTGTGATTGGGTATGGTTGAAGGGTGGCGGGTAGCTAGGTGGTGTGGTGGCTGAGAGTGGAGGGGGAGTGAAGATAGGGTCGAGTTAGGATAGGGTACTAACCGAAGGGGAAGGGGAGGTTGGTGTCCAAGGAAGGCAGCCGAGTGGAAGGAGTGGAGCTGGCCGGGCAGCTGGTGGTGGAGTGGAATGGTGCAGGCCGAGAGATGATGGCGGCGTGGAGTGGTGCAGGCCGGGAGATGATGGCGGCGTGGAGTGGTGCAGGTGAGAGAAGAGAGCAAGGGGTGAGAGAGGGCTCGGCTGGCCCAAGGTGCTGGGAAATTTTTTGAAAAAAACTGCCCACTAGGGGGGGGGGGTTTATAGGGTTGGATAAAGTCGGTGGAGCTGGTTTTGAAGGGGGTGGTTTAGTGGTTAGGTGGTGGTGGTTTAGTGATAAGGTGGGCTAGATATTTAGGGGGGGCCAGATATTTAGTTTAGGTGGTTTTAAGGATATGGTGTGCTAGGGTTTAGGTGGGGTGGTTTAGTGGTTTAGGGCTTAGCTAGGTGGGTTGGTTTTGGGGTGAGGTTTAGTGAGGTGGGTTAGGTGTTTAGGCTAGGATTAGGTTAGGATTAAGGGAATTAGGCTAGGTTTAGAGAAGGATTAGGGAGGTGGGTTAGGTGATTAGGTTGGGATTAGGCCGGGATTAGGGAAGTGGGTTAGGTGATTAGGCTAGAATTAGGCCGGGATTAGGGTAAATGGCTAGGATTAGGGGTTTTGGCTTAGGATTGGGTTAGGAGTCTCCCTTTGCATAGCCCATGGACTTCATTGCATCATGTTGGTGCAGCCCTAGGTTAGGTGTAGGCTCATACAAGCTTAAACCCACACTAATTAGGCTAACCCACATGATTAACCCAAACTTGACACACAAGTCAAGCTTAATACCTCTCCCTCATGCTTATCCTCCCCATTCTCTCTCATGCCCATAATCCCACGTGAATTTCAAGTGGGCCCCACCTCCATTTATGAGAAGGTGATGTGGGCCATGGATGTGGATATTGGATTGGATCTTTGGATCCAAATCCAAATCCAAATCCACACATACGTTTGGATTGGGATCTGGATATATATGGTCCAGATCCAATCCAAACTGAATTCTGACTCCTTCAGGGTATGTTCAAACCGAACGGTTTGTGCGAGGTCTGACAGCATCAGTACTCCGTCTTGCGTTGGGTCTTCGCCAACATGGTCGTCCGCTTCTGTTTTCACCTTCCGGAGATGATTTTACATGATTTTTGATGATAACAGGGACTTGGACGTTCGAGATCTTGGGGATGGATCTAACACGAGAGTTGTTGTGCCGTGCTCGACATGTGCTCTGGTTCTGGGCTCTCTTTAGCTCTTCTGGTCTTGCTTTCATCAAGCCAAGCCGCTTCGTGGGGTTTCAAAATGTATCTTAAAAGGTTTTAAAAGTATATTATACATATTTTAAAACATATACAATTTAAACATTTGTACAGGGTTTGTTTGGAAGGCTCCTGGGTTCCCAGACTCAAAATAGTCCTTTGGGGTTGCTTTTATAAAACCAAGTTTATTTGAGAAGTTCGTGGGATTTCCGGGTGTTTTTACAATCCCCTTGAGGAAGATCCCTCTTCTGAGCTCCCAAAATTTCATAAAATTCTCGACTTTGAAAAATCCTCGAATTCAGTAGGAGGAGATTTCATAGAGATAAATCTAGGGAGTGATTCAAAGCCCAAACTCATTAAGGTAGGCGCATGTTTGCATGACCATGAAAGATCATCATTCATTGCATTTTTGAAAACCTACTTAGATGTATTTGCATGGACGTATGAAGACATGCCGGACATAGACCCGAGTATTGTCGAGCATCGTCTTTCCTTAGATATTGATGTAAAACCCATAAAACAAAAGCTTAGGAAAATACATCCGAACGTACACTCACAAGTCAAGGAGGGTTTAGAAGATCTGTTAAAAGCCGGATTTATAAAACCCATTGCGTATTTTGATTGGTTATCCAATATAGTTGTTCGAAAAACCAGTGGGAAGATTAGAATATGCATCGATTTCAGAAATCTAAGCAAAGTCACTCCAAAGGATAATTATCCTTTACCAAACATAGATTTGATAGTCGATAGTACTGCAAATCACGAAATGTTTTCATTTATGGATGGCTATTCAGGGTATAACCAAATCAAACTAAGCCCACGAGATCAGGGTAAGACCGCTTTCACAACCCCATGGGGCACGTACTGCTATACAATCATGCCCTTTGGTTTGAAAAATATCGGCGCCACATACCAGAGAGCTATGACCACTATCTTCCATGATCAGATTCATGAGCTCGTAGAGGTATATGTGGATGATCTCTTGGCCAAATCCAAAACTCAGAGCACTCATATCGAATGCTTACAAATTTTTTTTGAAAGGCTTAGACTTTACAAAGTAAAGCTAAACCCTCAGAAATGTGTGTTCGGAGTAGAGTCCGGAAAGTTCTTAGGCTTTATGGTGAGCCAAAGGGGTATAGAAGTCGACCCCTTTAAGTGTAGAGCCATCATAGACATGGCTCCACCCTCCAATCTCACGCAGATTCATAGCCTCCAAGGTCGATTACAATCCATTCGCAGGTTTATCTCAAACCTGGCGACTACATACGAACCCTTCAACAAGTTGTTGAGAAAGGGCACGAAATTTTTATGGGATGACGACTGCCAAAAGTCATTTGAAAGACTAAAGGCATACTTAGTTAATCCCCTTATTTTAAATCATCCAAAGCAAGGAAAACCTCTTCTACTTTACATTTCCGAACATATGAATGCCTTGGGAGCTTTGTTAGCTCAATACGAGGATGACACTCACAAGGAGTATGCCATATACTATCTTTCGAAAACTCTCCTGGCTTACAAAAGGAATTACCAAGCCATGGAGAAGACGTGCTTGGCCCTAGTTTGGGCCTGCCAGAAATTTCGACACTATTTCCTAGATCATGAGATCTGGATAGTGTCCAAGCTTGATCCAATCAAGCATTTATTCGAAAAACCCATTCTCACTGGTAGATTGGGCAAATGGTAACTCCTTCTAATGGAGTATGACCTGCAATACTATCATCAGATCTCCATTATGGGGGAAGCCCTAGCAGACTACGTGGCTGAGTTCCCCCTAGAGGATGCATATCCCACACTCGATGAAATGCCTGATGAAGGCATATTACAAAACCAATTTCAAAACCACATTTTGGCAAACTCTATTGAAAACCAAGTGTGGAAAATGCACTTCGATGGGGCACGAAACCAACGAGGGGCTGGTGCTGGGGTCATCCTCATATCCCCTAAAAAGGGTGAGATCCCCATAGCAATTCGCCTAGATTTCGAATGTTCCAACAACATAGCTGAGTATGAAGCACTCATACAAGGCTTAAGGATTTCGAAAACTCTAGGGGCATCTTGCATTGAGGTCTTTGGAGATTCACTCCTCGTTATAAATCAAGTTTTGAAAATTTAGCAAGTGCGAAATGAAAAATTGCTTCCATATCACGAGTTGGCCACTCGATTGGTCGAGTCGTTCCAATCGTGTACACTCACACACGTATGAAGAGAGGATAATGGCGTTGCCGACGCCCTCTCCTCCTTGGGTTCAGCCCTAAGGGTCGATCCCACTTTGGGAACCCGATCCTTAGAGATATGGCATGCACCCACTCCATCCACACACGATTTGGAAATTTGCCAAAACAACCCAGACTCTGATGAAAAACCTTGGTTTTATGACATAAAAGGCTTTTTAGAAAATGGGGGATTTGCTGAAAATATCACATCCAAAGATAAGGCATTCATCCGAAAGATTTCTACCCGATACACGATTTTGGGTGGGGTTTTGTACAAAAAAAGTTTTACCGGCATCTTATTGAGGTGTGTCGACCTAGAGGAGGCTAGGATTATAATGCATGAATTCCATGATGGAGAATGTGGAGGCCATGTTAATGCCAATATGATGGCAATGAAAATACTTAGAGCGGGTTATTTTTGGTCCACTCTGGAAAAGGATTGCCACGATCATGTTAGGAAGTGTCATCCATGTCAAGTGCATGGGCACACCATTCATATCCCCTCATCTTCATTGCATTCTGTGGTCAGCCCCTGGCCGTTTACCATGTGGGCGTTTGACATTGTAGGACCAATATTTTCAAAGGCATCGAATGGGCAGGGGTTCATTTTAGCAGCCACTGAATACTTTTCCAAATGGGTCGAAGCCACCTCCCTGACCAATGTCTAGGGGCAACATGTGGTGGCTTTCATTAGGAAAAATATCTTGGCTCGATTTGGGGTTTCGAGAGACCTTGTGTCCGATAATGGCACCCCATTCAAAAACGAGCGGATGGTCAAGTTGTGCAACACCTATGGCATAACTCACCACTTCTCATCGCCCTACTACTCTCAAGGCAACGGCCAAGCCGAAGCCACCAAAAAGACTCTCATTAGTATTATTGAGAAAACTTTAGAGAAGGGTAGGACGTGGCATGAGAAGCTGGATGAAGCCTTATGGGCTTATAGGACTTCCATCCGTACTCCCACGAATGCCATGCCATTTGAGTTGGTCTATGGCATAAACGCTATTCTCCCCATTCATACACGATTGCATTCATTTCATAAATCCATTGCACTCGACCTTCCCCTAGAGATGCTTCAACATGCTAGGATGGCCGAACTAGATTTGCTAGATGAGAGACGACTCCTTCCTATGGATCTGGATCACGCATACCGGCAAAGGATCGCCCGATATTATGAGAAACATATGAAACCTCGCCACTTTGAAGTGGGAGATCTGGTTTTGAAAATCATCCACTATCGTGGGCCACACCCACTTGGAAAGTGGCAGCCCAAGTAGGATGGCCCTTATGTTGTGCGTGCAACCACCACGAACAACTCATACTGGTTGATCGATGTAGAAGGTAGGAATTTAGCAGATCCTATCAATATTCAATACTTGAAGAAGTATTATGTGTAGGGTTTGGGTTAAATTCCCATTTTCGAAAATTCTTAGGGATAGCTACTTTAAAACTTCGAAGGCAAGGTTCAAAGGCGAATTGTGTGACCCCGAGTGAGAGAATTCACACTTGTGAAAGAGTGGAGCTTTCCAAATACGTGGTTACATTTCAAAATCCTTCTTCTTACAAAATAAGGCCTAGTTCAATATAGCAAGATACTTGCAAGTAGTATGTGCTATTTCTAAATAGGCTAATCTGGAATGGATCGAGTATGACCTTGGCATAAGTCTTCCCCTCTTCGCTTCTCCTTCCAAAAGAAAAATATAGCAAAAAACAAAGGGAAATCCCCCCCAAAATCTCTTTCCCAAAGAATGAAACCTGAGTCAAAAGTAGAAAAAAATCGATTCCTCTATGGAAAAGAGGGATTAAAGAAAAAATACTCCCAAAGGGAGACCCTCTATGAAAAAAAGAAAGAAAATGCCAAAAAGCTCAAAAAGAGCAGTTTTCCGCCTTCTATGCCTAAAACCACGGGATGCTTCAGAAGGGACCGTGGTATCTCTTTCCCATCCCTACGACTTATCCCAAGTAAAACATGGTTCATTTCGAGGAATCCTAAAGTAAAAATAGGATTTACTTACTTGAATTTCATTTTGTTTGAGAATTCGACGTTTTGAGTAAGGCTTAGGAATTTTGAAATTTAACTTATTTTCTTATAAAACCTCCGCTAGATTAGCGAGTGTCAAGACTCAAGCAAAGGCAAACGCGAAGAGCTCGAGATCCTTAGGACCGAGGGTAAAAGCAGTTTCTCTATTGTAAATAGATTTTGAAAAATCGAATATCGAGCAACATAGGGCCCGCTCACTTGAAGCAGCAGGTCTTCGTAAGTCTCAAGAGTTCGACCATACCATCTGGTCTCTAGGAGGTCACCCTTCTTGGCGTCTCATCCATGTCATGCATGTGCATATTCATGCATGAACACTTGTATAACATGATCCCCATTTAGGACCAGAAACCATAGAAAACTATTCCCTTTAGCGTGATATCTCCTCCTATCAGGTTTTAAAGAGAGATTTTGCTAAAAACATTGGGACAATCCCATATTTTCGTGGATAGATCCAGGGAAACATTGAAAGGGGTGTTGTCATCTTTGTCATTATCCAAATCTATTTGGATAATGCCAAAGAGGGGCATCTATAAACACCCCAAAATCCCACGACTTTCTCAAACATAGCTAGTTTTATAAAAGCAGTCCCAAAGGGCCATTTTGAGTCTGGAAACCCAAGAGCCTTCTAGAAACCCTGTACATATTCAAAAACACATACGTATTATTTTGAAATTCTGTACATATTGCTTTTAAGCCTGTGAATAGTGTTTTGAAGCCCTTTTATCAAATAGGAGTTTTTGAAACTCGGGCTAAGCCCCATTTTCCTAAAACCCAAAGGCGAACAGGTGGATCCTACGAAGACATCTGATCTAAAAACAGCCTAGTAAGCCGGTCACAAAGGCGAACACCAAAAAGCTGCTTCAGAAGTCTACTATGAAGCCCAAAAGAGCAACCTGGCCTGATAAAAGCCAGGTTCGAAAGGTGAAAGGAAGGCCCAGGCACGAAGCAGATGGCAAGCCAGGAGCACCAGAAAGCCAGATCGACCATTCTCACTCAAGCCTCCTGAATCTGAATCGGGAAGATCGAAAATGAACATAAACGGAGTCCGAAAAGGCGAAAAGGAGTCCGAATGACACAGATTGGGAAAACCCAACACCAGACAGGTCATTGATGAAACTAGGGCCCACACAGATCGTTCGCCTCTAGAAGCCAAGAAGGACTATCTAGAGAAATTTTGATTTGGATCTGGACCATAAATATCCAAATTCGAATCCATATAGTGAATAGTGTTTGGATTTGGGGCAATCCAAATAGTGTTTGGGTCGATCCAAATAGTGTTTTGATTTGAATTGGATCTAAATAGTGTTTGGATTGGATCTGGACCAAAATATCCAAATCCATATCCATAAAAATGTATGGTTTGGATCAGATATGGATCTCAAAATATCCGAGATCCACGATCTAGATCCAAATAGTGTTTGGATTTGGGTTTGGATCCAAATCCCAAATCCAAGACCCACCTCAAATGCCTATAAATAGAGGTGAGGGGGTCTTCATATGAAATCCAAGGGAGGAGAGAGAAGGTCCAAGGTGAGTGGTTAGTGCTTTCTTTGCTTAGGGTTTTATTAATTGTGGTTAGTGTAGGATTAGTTAAGGGTTGCTCCACCCTAATTGAAGGGTTGATTTGCTTGGACAAGAGGCTTAAGGTGGCTAATCGGAGCTCAAGCACACCTTAAACCATTGTTAAGAGGTAAGCCCCTAATCCCTCCTAAACCACTCTTCCTAATCCCTCTAAACCACCTAACCGACCTCACCTAATCCTAATTAAAACCCAACCTAACCCCAACCGACTCACCCTAACCCTAACCGACTCCCATTTAAACCCCTGGCCATCCTACACTCACCCGCACCCCATGCGCACCCTACGCGCGCCCTGCACGCTCCCTCTTTGCCTTAGGGTGCCTAGCGCCCGTCGCCCTAATCGGCTCGTCTGTGGGCCGACCTTCCCGACCTTTCCAGCCACTGTCACCTGTCACCGCCCTTCCACTTGGTTCCCCTAGTCACCCAACACTTCCCCTCCATCCGGTCAGCCACTATCCACCACCACCACTACCTAGCCTAACCGACCTACCTTATCCTAACCGAACCATCCTAGCTAGACACCCCTTCTCCTACCCTTCCATCTACCTAGTGCCGTGAGCACTTGCCTAGCTAACCCCAGCCGTGACCTTAAACCCCACCACCACACCCCAACCGAACCTCTCCTAGTTCCGCATCACCCCACCTACCTACCGCCGTGACCTTAGCTCCCATATCACCTATCACACGCCCTAGCACACGCCTTACCACATCCCTAACCGTGACCCTAGTTCCCTTACCCTCAACCGTGACCCATCCCATACCCCCTCTCTTATCCCACGCACCTCACCAATACCCCACCTAAACACCAAGACCTACCACTATCGTGCCTTACCCTTACCCAACCAAACCCGCCACCCTCTAGTGTCGTGAACCTCATCCCTCAAGCCTACCTTCAAGCTTGAAGGCTCCATTTAGCCACCTTTCGCTTCAAGCTTCAAGGAAGACTCATCCAGGGTTGTATTAACGGAGTCTTGTCTCCTCCCGGTTGTAATAACTTGGTTTGTTACACAAAGCACACACGAGTACTTGAGCTTTAGCTCTTACTCGTACACAACCACCCACGTGCACCATTGAGCCTTCGCTCTTACTCCTAAGACTCTAGTAAGAGCTGCGTGAGTTTGTCTTCAATTTATACACTCACACACGCGTGCATTGAGCATTCACTCTTATTCTATATAAAGTATTTACATTCAGCTGGGTTGTTCCATTAAGTCATGTGAGTTTGTCTTTCATTTATACATTTACACACAAAGAACACCTGAGCACTTGCTCGTGCACCTCACGCACCATTTTGGCCTTGGTAGCCGCTAAGATATAGACATATCTCTATACTTTCTGCTAAGTTTTCCCGGTTCAGCTGTGTGTGTTGTCTTTCCATTTACACACAAACACAACACATGCACGTTGGCGACCTTCGGGCCCATATATATATAGTTGTATTTCCCTTTCGCTATGTCTTTAAATTTCGGGTTTTAAGGTTCAGTTGTGTGAGTTGCATTTCAATTTATACACGGCATACACTTACACAATTGAGCCTTTCCGCTCTTAAGATATAGCTATATTTCCCTTTTTGCAATTTCCCTTACGCAATTTCCCTTAAGCATTGTCTTTCAATTCCGGGTTTTCCCGTTCAGTTGTGTGAGTTTGCATTGCATATTCGCCATACCACGAGTTAAGACGCATTCTACATCAAAGCAAACCCCATACACCCTTGCAAAACTCTCCACATTTAGCCACTTGACGCACATATCTCACGCCCAAGTTGACTAAAATCAAAGACATAGGCATGTGCAAATCCCACGTGAAATAAAATTTGCAACAATACAAACAAAAGCCAATCAAAACACTTCGTATGTTTTCAAAGAGGTTACATTTGTTCAAAATCGACTTTGCTAAGCGTATAGACTAACCCTTGCGCATCGGTGCAAGAAGGTCTACAACAAAAAGAGCCCACTTGCTCACAATCGCCCCAAACGAGTCATATCTTGCGAAAACTTACTTCGCTAGCTTCAGTAAGCTAGCTGGCATGCCCTTTTAGCGACTTAGACATACGAAAAGGTTCGCTCTAGGCCCTAAGAAACTAGGAGTCAGAAATTTTCCGCGTGTCAACAGGTTGCAACAACTTGACCATGGCAAAAAGGGGCCGAACTACCTCAAGGTGGACTTCCACAAGTTGAACTCAGGCTCAGCACAAGGAAGGTGGACAGAACCTAGCCAAAATCCCGACTTCAAAAGTGTAAGTCTTTCAAAATATATATCAAGTTGCTTTTCCTATTTAAAGTAAATTCAATTTGATACGGGGTTGTAATAACGGAGCGTAGTCTCCCCCCGAAATGTAATATTCATACTTGCTACACGAAGCACACACGTACACTTGAGCCATATTGCTCTTAGACGTACACAAGACACCCACGTGCACTTGAGCCTTTCCGCTCTTAAGCTAAAGTATATATTTCTCTTTGGGTATTTACTTTAGTGAAAGTTGTGTGAGTTGCAATTCCATTCAGGTTGTTACATTCACATCATGTGAGTTTGTCATTTAAATTTCACACTCGCACACAAGAAGTACTCGAGCATTTGCTCTACACTCTCATGCACATTTTGGGCCTTTGTTGCTCATAAGATATAGCATATCTATATACTTTCCAGCTGCGTGAGATTTACATTAATGTCGTGTAAGCACTTACATTTCTGGGTGGTTCAATTCATGTCGTGTGAGTTTGTCATTTAAATTTCACACTACACACACGTGTGCATTGAGCCTTTCCACTCTTATCATATATCTATATTTCAATTTTGGCAAAGTTCAATTCATGTCGTGTGAGTTTGTCATTTAAATTTCACACTACACACATGCATGCATTGAGCCTTTCCGCTCTTACTATATACTTATATTTCAGTTTTGGCAAGTTCAATTCCAGTCATGTGAGTTGTCTTTCCATTTACACACCAAGAGCACTCACTCACAATTGTCTCTTTCCGCTCTTAAGATATAAGTATATTTCAATTATGCAATTTACATTCAAGTCGTGTGAGTTGCTTTCAAGTTCGGGTATTTCCCTTGAGTTGCGTGAGTTGCACTTCCATTAGGGTATTTACATTAAGTTGTGTGTGTGAGTTGCTTTCAATTCGACCCTAGCTCACATCATCATATCAAACTCGAAAATATTTGTGCATCCTTGCATTCGCGTGTTTTCAAAAGAAAGCCCGAATCTACGCGCAAACACGCAGAAATTAGGCTACTTGTGCACACACATATCCGGCCTAAATAGCTAAAACTCAAAGACTTGGAATCGTACAACCCCCATACATAAAATTGGCAATGTAGGCACGAATCGAATCCATATTTCAACCACTTATATTTTCAAAGTTAAAATTGTTTTTTTTCGAAGTCTATAAGCGCTTAAACTGACCCTTGAGCATTGGTTCAAGAAGGTTTAAAGCGAAAAGATCCCGCTTTCTCACAATTACCCAAAAGTCAGATATTTTCAAAAACTTCGCTAGTTTAAGCAAGCTAGCTGGCACTCCCATAAAAGCGACGTAGACGCAAAAAGGTTCATTTTCGGCTTCAAAACCATAAGTGAGAATTTTTGTTGTTTACAGTAGTGTTGTCGACTATCAAATCAATGTTTGGCAATGGGAAGTTATCTTTTGGAGTGGCTTTGTTCAGATTTCCGAAATCGATGCAAATTCAAATTTTCCCATTGGATTTTCGAACTACAACAATGTTTGAAAGCCAATCACAATACGCAATGGGTTTTATAAAACCAGTTTTTAAAAGATCTTCTAAACCCTCTTTCACTTGAGAGTGTACGTTCGGATGGATCTTTCTAAGCTTTTGTTTTATGGGTTTTGAATCTGAATCTAGGGGAATATAATGCTCTACGATTTTTTAGTCTAAACCCGACATGTCTTCGTATGTCCATGCAAAAACGTCTATGTAGGCTTTCAGGAATGCAATGAATGATGCTTTTTCATGCTCATGCAGACATGTGCCTATCTTAACACGTTTTGGTTTTGACTCACTCCCTAGGTCGACTTCTATAAAATCCCCTCCTACAGAATTCAAAGGTTTTCTTAAATCGAGGATTTTGTGAAACTCGGGAAGCTAGGAGGTTTGATCCTCCTCAGGGAGAAGGGGATCCTCCTCCGTGCTTTGATCATTCTCAAGAATTTTGAATCCTAGGGAATTTGGATTGGATGCATGCTTTTTACAAACACTTGGTTTTGGTTTTGGATTTTCTGCAAGTTTTGAAGATTTTGGTCCTTTTATGAAGATGACTTTTTCTTTAAATTCCTTGGCTTTTTCAAAATTTCTACCAGGAGCTGGTATGTATACGATTTTGTTTTTGGTATTTTCTGGTTTTTCAATTTTTTGGTTTTTTGCAAAGACAAGATATTTGGAGAAATGCAAAGTATACTTTTTTTGGCTTTTTCACACCTTTCCAAGGTTTTTGGGTTTTTGAAAATTTGTAATTTTTTTGGCTTTTTGGTTAAAGAGGGGTGCCCTGCATACTTTCCAATGCAAAGTATGCAAAGTATTCTTCCATCTCACCTACAAAGAAAATGTCATGAATTAGTCTCTAAATAAGAGATCTAAGCCATAGGTCTCGGTTTTAGCAGGCTCCAGGGCACCCTTGACCCAAGTGGTCATAGGTGGTGGTTCTGGGGGTATGGTGGGAATGTAGCCTATCCCATACCTATTTGGTTTTGGATTCTGAAAGATAGGCTCTAGACACCCTTGGTTTTTGTTCCCTAAACTCTGGTAGGGCATATAACCCATGTTAAGCAGCATGTTCTAAGGTTTTCTTGTTTTAGAAAACTCTTTGTACAAAGGATGACCTTGGAACTTGCTGTCATCCATGGCATGCTCAAATGGTTTTAAGGATTTTGGAAATATCAGGAGTTTGGATTTGCCTAGGATAGTCACGACTTTTGGTGAGCCAGCTTTGGGCTGCCCCTTGACGTACACAACTGTCCTAGGGTTTTGGGGGACGAATTCATATGATTCGTCCATGGATTTCATGGGGTTGGTCCCATAGGCCTTTTGACTTGACAGGCAAGGGAAGTTTTGAACTCTCCTTAGCTGTGGATGGCTTTCGCCTTGAATTACCACGATTTGGTTCTCGTGGGGGATTTTTACACACCTATGGAAGGTGGATGGTACAACATTGTAAACATCCCAAAATCCCATGATTTTCTCAAACATATCTGGTTTTACAAAAGCGGCCCCAAAGGGTTATTTTGAGTCTGGAAACCTAGGAGCCTTCCAGACAACCCTGTACATATTTGAAAACCTATACATATGATTTAAAACTTTGTACATATTGCTTTTTAGACTATAAATAGTGTTTTGAAGCCCCAAAAGCCTCCTGGCCTGATAAAAGCGGATCGAAAAGGCAAAGGAGAGCCCGGACCCGAAGCATACTTCAAGCCCAGCATATCAACTCTCATGTCAAAAGTATCCCCAAATTCTCAGACATCCAAGCCCCAAATATCAGAAAGATGATCAAAATGAAATCCCGAAGGTGAGAAGGAGATCGGATGACAATGTTGGCGAAGACCCAATGCAAGACGGAGTATTGATGAAGTCAGGCTCAGCACAAACCGACCATCTCGAAATGCCATGAAGGAATAAAAAAAATCAAATTTGGATCGGATATGGACCATATATATCCATATCCAAACCCAAAATGTATTTGGATTTGGATTTGGATCCCAAGATCCAAATCCAATATCTATATCCATGGCCCACTTCACCTCCCCATAAATGGGGGTGAGGGGCCCACAAAAGTTCACGTGAATGCCCTTGGAAGGCTTGGGTAGAGAGAGAAAAGGGCCATAAAGTAAGAGTGAGAAAGTTGGTAGGCTTAACTTTTTGGTCAAAAGTGGGTTAGCCTTGTAGGTTTAACCAAGAGTATGGGTTCAAGCTTGTATGCACCTACACTTGACCTAGGGCTACACCAACTTGGATATGGCTGCAACTAAGGTAATGGACCGGCTCCAAGAGGTGGTTCCTAAACCTAGCCCTAAGTTAGCTTACCTCACCTAGCCATTGTTCCTAAAACCTAACCTAGACTTAGCCCTTCTCACCCAAAACCGCACCCACTTCACCTAGCCAACCTAAATAGCGTGAAATTGAAAGACATTGGCACGTGCAAATCCCACGTGAAATAAAAATTGCAACAATACAAACAAAACCCAATCAAACACTTCGTATATTTTCAAAGAGGTTACAATTGTTCAAAATCGACTTTGCCAAGTGTATAGACTGACACTCGCGCATCGGTGCAAGAAGATCTGCGACGAAAAGAGACCACTTGCTCACAATCGCTCCAAACGAGTCAGATATTCAAAAACTTACTTCGCTAGCTTGAGTAAGATAGCTGGCACGCCCTTTTTATAAAAGCAACTTAGACACACGAAAAGGTTCACTTCAGGCCTAAGAAGCCGGAGTGAAAATTTTCCATGTCTACAGGTTTTGGCACGCCCGGTGGGACCTAGGCCTTGTGCAAAGTCAAGTCATACAAAGAAACTTCACAAAAATTTTTCAAAGAAAGTGTTTTAACTTTTATTTGTTGCATTTCATACTTAGGATTTTTGAAAGAATTGAAGCATGTCGAGTCCAGGCTCCCAGGAAGTGTCTAGCCATCGCTCATGTGCATCAAGTTCTCATTCTAGGAGGTTTTCGAAAAATCAAAACAAACTAGAAGATATTGAGGACTTGAGAAAGGATTTTGAGGCCAAAATCGCTGCTCTTAGCCAAGAGGCTGAAGCAGCTGACTCATGTTCATCAAATGGCGAACCAAAAGCCAAGAAAAAGTTTGAAAAAACTTGCAAACATAAAGAGGCCTCCGCAATGGAAGGCAACCAATACCACAAGTCCTTTACACACAAGGACCGTAAAGCCCTACAGCAGCTGCTGAGAGGGCAAAACAAAGAGAAAAGGAGTTACGCCCTGTCTGATTTCTTACCTGTGGACTATGAAATAGATAGTGATGATGAAATACACGAACTTCCATCGGTATGATGGCACGGGAGACCCTAGGTCTCACTTGCAACTTTTCTCTCGTCGAGCCCATAAGAAAAAGAAGGATTCAATGAAATGGGTGTATTGGTTCCCTTTGTCCCTCAAAGGCACAGCTACCAAATGGCTGGCTTCCTATGACCTTAGCTAGTTCGCAACTTTTGAAGAGTTAGCGAACTGCTTTATGCAGAGATTCTCGCATAACGTAGAAGTCACGCCAACTTTAAACACATTGAGGGATGCAAAACAAGGCATTAACGAAGACTTGCATACGTTTATCGTTCATTGGAGGTCTCTCCTTGGATAAGTGAGAGAGCCAATATCTGAAGGATGCACAGTCATGCTCATCCTAGATAACTTTAAAAACGAGTTGAAAACCCTTCTCTCCCTTCATGAAATCTCAACTTTCCACAAGTTGAAAAAGCATCTCTTTTCAAAACAAATTTGAAGAAAGAGATCTATGATCATTTATGGAAAGGAAGCATGGTTTCGAAAACTTGCTTGGAGAAGCCCAACACTTATTGGCTACCCACCGTGGATAAAGGGGCAAAGCCCCACAAAATCATCAATGTCCGGGTGGATCCAAGCCCGGCAAGTGCTTCAAAAAACCTTGAAAAAATAGAAAATAAAAGGGAGAAAAATTTCCAAAAATCCTTTGAAAGATGAGAGTATACTCCACTAGGGCAACCTGTGTCGGAGGTCCTAGACCTCCTACTTGCCCAAGGAATGATCGAACTCCCCGAGATTCCCGAGGGAGTCACTTCCAAAGGGGGATTTTTAAACCGATTCTGTAAGTATCATCGGCTCAAAGGCTATGATACAAAGCGGTGTTTCTCCCTGCTTAATAAAATTGAAAACTTGATAGCAGAAGGTCAGCTTCAGGTCACTGAGGAACCCGAGCCTGCCCAAGCTATCTTTAGAGAAACCTTCCCCAAGCACGCAAGTACCAGTGGGAAGGAAAAAGAGGTATGTGCCCTCACAATTTCGAAGAGTCTAGCACATGCATATGAGTCTGGTTTCTCTACTTTTGCATCTACTCTCATACTTCACAAAAAATCCGCCCAAGTAGTCATCCGGGGACCACCAAGAGTTCCATCCCCAGTTAAGCCAGTTTTAAAAATTCAAGGTGCTCCAAAACTTTCGATTAGAGCCATGTTAGGTGCGAACCCTAGGTTGATCGTGGGGGAGGTGACAAGATCCGGGAGGATCTATCAACCCCCACATCTGCAAAGTGCTAAAAAGGTAGTCAGTGTGCCTGGCCACTCAAAAGCATGTATTCCTAGAGTTTCGCCGAAAGTAGACAAAGGAAATGTCGTGTTAAAACTATATGATTTCGAAAACCATCTTTCAAAGATTCCTATCAACATGTCCATCCTAGAGCTAATACAAACTTTGCCTAGGCATAGACTCGTGTTAGAGAAAATTCTAGAAAGAGCAAAGGTTAGTGTAGACACCGAAAATTTTCACTTACGGGTTCTTAGGCCTGAAGTGAACCTTTTCGCAATCTACATTCGCTTTATGGGCGAGCCAACTAGTTTACTTTAACTAGCAAAGTATGTTTTGAAAATAATCTGACTTTTGAAAGGCAATTATAGGCAAGCGGGATTTTTACGTCGCAAACCTTCTTGCACCGATGCGCAAGGGTCAGTCTGTACGCTTAGAGACTTCGTTTTTGTAAACACCCCGAAATCCCACGAATTTCTTAAACAAATCTGGTTTTGATACAAGCAGCCCCAAAGGGCCATTTTTGAGTTTGGAAACCCAGGAGCCTTCCAAACAAACCCTGTATATATTTTTAAACTTTATCTTTCAAAAACATATGATATAGCTTTTGAAAACCCTTTTTAGAACCTGTTTTGAAACCCCGAAGTGGCTTGGCCCGATCAAGACAGGACCAGGAGAGCCAAGAAGAGCCCGGAACCGGAGCACCTGTCGAGCCCGGCGCAGCAACTCTTGCACCTGATTCACACCCCAGGATCTCGAACGTCCAAGACCCTGTTCTTATCAAAATAGCATTTGAAGTCATCTCCGGAAGGCAGAAACGGAGGCGGACGACTATGTTGGCGAAGACCCAACGCAGACGGAGTACTGATGCTGTCAGGCCCCGCACGAATCGTCCGTTTCGAACCCAGCTCGAAGGAGTCAGAGTTCAGTTTGGATTGGATCTGGACCATATATATCCAGATTCCAATCCAAACCCATATGTGGACTTGGATTTGGATTTGGATCCAGAGATCCAATCCAATATCCATATCCATGGCCCACATCACCTTCTCATAAATGGAGGTGGGGCCCACTTGGAATTCACGTGGGATATTGGGCATGAAAGAGAGTGGGGGTGAAAAATATCAAGAGTGTTGTATTAAGCTTGACTTGTGTGTCAAGTTTGGGTTTAATCTTGTGGGTTAGCCTAATTGAGTGGGTTTAAGCTTGTAATTAGCTAAAACCTAACCTAGGGCTGCACCAACATGGGGTGATCAAGGTCTATGGGCCATGCTAAGGGAGCTCCCTCACCTAAACCTAACCCAAAACACCTAATCCTAGCCTTCCACCCTAATCCACCCCTAATCTGAACCTAATCACCTAACCCACTTCCCTAATCCCGGCCTAATCCCGACCTAATCACCTAACCCACTCCCCTAATCCTTCCCTAAACCTAGATTAATTTCCCTAATCCTAGCCTAAACCTAGCCTAAACCACCTAACCTAGCTCACTAAACCTCACCCTAAAACCCAACCACCTAACCTAGCCCTAAACCACCCTTAGCCCACGATTTTCCCAAACACCTAGTTTTAAAATATCTGGCCCAACCCCATCCAGCCCACCTTATCTACATACAACCCAGCCCTAACCGACCTACCCATCCCCTATTTAAACCCCCCTCATTGTGGGCGGGTTTTTTAAAAAAGTGGGAACCACTCTCCACTCCCAGCCGGGCCCTCTACTTCTCCCATCTTCCATCCAGCCGTGACCACTCCCCAGCAGCTCCAGCTCCTCCACCAGCCGCCACCTGCTCCGCCACCTTCCCTCTTCCGTCCACCACCACTGCCCCCCCAGCCGGACACCACCACCTCACTCAGCCGAACTCCCATCAACACTCGGCTTCCCTCTTCATCCACTCGCCACTCCACCCCATCCGGTAAGCCTTCTTTAACCCTACTTAAACCCTTCTCTACCACCTCTCCACTCCCAGCCACCCACCACACCATCACCTTACTCACCCAACAGCCCTTCACCGCCACCACTCCCACTCGGCCAAACCTTAGCCGCCTCAACCGTTTGCTCCCTACCTAACTCACATTAACTATACCCGGCCACCCTATCAGATTTTCCAAGACTTGTCCGTGGCACTACCTTAAACCCACTCTTCCCACTATTACCTAGTCCCATCCCCTAACTGGCCACCTTCCCATACTCCAGCCTTAGTCACCTTTGCAGCCAGCCACCACCATTTTAACTTAACCGAACCTAGCACAAACCAAACCGCCGGCCACTAATCCCCCCCCTAGGTGTCCTCTTTGGCCTTCCCACTAGCTCACCTTTTAGGTCCAGTTTCCCTAAGAACCTAACTTCCCTAGTGACCCTAAGACCCACTTAGTCAGCCACTCTAAACTCCCTACTTGGAGGCGCCACCTACTTGCCACCGGCCCCCTTCGAGGCGTCCATCCCGCGCCCCATTTGCAGCCGGCCAGCACCCTTGAGCACATACCTTCGCGGAGCTCCCGTTTGCAGCCCAAAGCCAAGGCCACGCTCAAGCAAGACCTCTACGGACCAGCTACTCGTAAGTGTCTAAACTCGGTCTCTAGTCGTACACTTGCTTAAAATTCAATTTGATACGGGGTTGTAATAACGGAGCATAGTCTCCCCCCGCTTGTAATAACGTGGCTTGGCACAACCACACACGTGCACTCTCTTAGTCGTGCACAATTTTGAACACACACGGGCCTAATCAACCCCTAATATATATAAGTGTACGTATATATATTTCATTTCCGAAGGGTTTTATTTAAGTTGGGTGCGTTGTCTTTCGATTAAAACACTCTCACACACATTGAGCTTCCGCTCTTATTTGAAAGACCCAAGTAAGGGTCGACCTATACTATTTGGGTTTTATTTCTTGTCGTGTGAGTAAGTCTTTCAATTTAAACACTCTCACACACATTGAGCTTCCGCTCTTATTTGAAAGACCCAAGTAAGGGTCGACCTATACTATTTGGGTTTTATTTCTTGTCGTGTGAGTAAGTCTTTCAATTCGAGCACTTTCACACACATTGAGCCTTCGCTCTTACTCCCAAGACCTTAGTAAAGGCCTTATTGCAGTTATATTTGGGTTTCATTTATGTCGTGTGTGTAGTACTTCAATTCAAGCACTCTCACACACATTGAGCCTTCGCTCTTACTCCCAAGACCTTAGTCAAGGCCATACTGCAATTTATATTTGGGTTTAATTTCATGTCGTGTGTGTAAGTCTTTCAATTCAAGCACGCACCCACATTGAGCCTTCGCTCTTATTTGCAAGACCCGAGTAAGGGCTCATATACATAAGATATATACGTATTTCCCTTCGGTTATTTCCCTTCGGTTATTTCCCTTCGGTTATTTCCCTTCGGTTATTTCCCTTCTGTTATTTCCCTTCAGCATTGTCTTTACATTTCGGGTTTTCCCTTTGGAGTAGCGTGAGTTTGCATTGCATCTACGCCATACCACGAGGTAGGACGCATATTGCATCGAAGCAACCCCCGCTCGAATTCGCCCATGTAGTGGAGTGTTCATAACACACAAACTAGGCGACCCAAAAAGGGATAAAAGAAAAGACTTAGGCACGTGCAAATCCACGTGATCTAAAACATGCAATCGCATCTTAAAGACCCGAAATAGACACCTCGAACCGTTTCGTAGACTTTCTCCCCAAAACTCGATTTTTGCAAAAGCGTACAGACTGACCCTTGCGCATCGGTGCAAGAAGGTCTGCGACGACAAGAGCTCACTTGCTCACAGTCGCCACGTTTAGAAGTCAGTGTTAAATATATCTTCGCTAGCTTAAGTAAGCTAGCTGGCACGCCCTGTTTGTATACATAGGCCTTAGACGCACGATAAGATCCACTCCAAGCCACGAAAGGGGCGAAGAGGCGGGGATTTTCGCGCGTCTACAGAGATTGGCACGCCCGGTGGGACGTGAGCCTTTTCAAAAAGTCGAGTTTACTTGTAGAAGTCTTGCGAAAATTTTATAAAGGTGTCGTTTTAACTTGTTTTCTTTGCTTTTACTTAGGAAATTTTGAAAAAGCTTGAAAAGCATGTCAAAATCCAATCCAAGTGAAGTGTCGAGCCAAGGCTCATGCGCATCAAGTTCTCACTCTAGGAGGATTTTCAAAAACAAAATAAAACTAGATGAAATCGAGGACTTGAGAAGGGAATTTGAGGCCAAAATCGATGCTCTCAGCCAAGAGGCTGAAGTAGGCGATTCGTGTTCATCAAACGGTGAACAAAGGCCTAAAAAGAAAATTGAAAAACCTCGCAAGCAAAAAGAAGCCTCCGTAATGGAAGGCAACCAATACCACGAGTCCTTCACACAAAAAGACCGTAAAGCCCTACAGCAACTGCTGAAAGGGCAAAATAAAGAGAAAAAAAGCTACGCCCTGTCTGATTTCCTTCCTATGGATTACGAAACAGACAGTGACGATGAAATACCGAACTTCCATCGGTATGATGGCATGGGAGACCCTAGGTCTCACTTGCAGCTTTTCTCACGTCGAGCCCATAAGAAGAAAAAGGACTCGATGAAATGGGTGTATTGGTTCCCTCTATCCCTTAAGGGCACAGCTGCCAAATGGCTGGCTTCCTACGACTTAAGCCAGTTCGCTACTTTTGAAGAGTTAGCGAACTGCTTCATGCAAAGATTTGCACACAACGTGGAAGTCACGCCAACCCTGAATACCCTAAGGGATACAAAGCAAGGCATGAACGAAGACGTGCATGCCTTCATTATAAGATGGAGGTCTCTTTTAGGCCAAGTGCGAGAGCCTATATCCGAAGGATGCGCAGTAATGCTCATCCTGGATAATTTCAAAAGCGAGTTAAAAACCCTTCTCTCGCTCCATGAGATTTCAACTTTCCATAAGTTGATCAAAAAGGCCTCCCTTTTCGAAACCAACTTGCGAAAAGGGACGTACGACCACTTATGGAAAGGAAGTGCCGTTCCCAAAACACGTGTGGAAAAGCCCATCGCATATGGGCTGCCCACAACGGACAAAGGGGCAAAGCCCCATAAAATCGCCAATGTCCGGGTGGATCCAGGCATGGCGGGCACTTCTAAAAATTTTGAAAAAATAGAAAATAAGAGAGAACGCAACTTTTCAAAACCAATTGAAAAACGGGAGTACACTCCGCTGGGGCAACCTGTGTCGGAGGTCCTAGACCTCCTACTTGCCCAGGGCATGATCGAACTCCCTGAAATCCCCGAAGGAGTCACGTCCAAAGGGGGGTATTTAAATCGATTTTGCAAGTATCATTGGCTCAAAGGCCATGATACCAAACGGTGCTTCTCTCTTCTAAATAAAATTGAGAACTTGATAGCGGAGGGCCGGCTCCAGGTCACTACGGAATCTGAGCCACCTCAAGCTATCTTCAAGGAACCCTTTCCCAAACACGCCAGTGGCAGTGGGAAAGGAAAGGAGGTATGTACCCTCACCATTTCAAAGGAACTAGCGCGAAAGCCCGAACCTGGTCGACCTGCTTGTGCGCCCATCCTTGTACTATACAAGAGGCCCGCCCAAGTCGTCATTCGGGGACCATCAAAAGTGGAAACCCCGGCAAAACCAGTTTCGAAAATCCAAGGTTCTCCTCAGCTCATCCTTAGAGCCAAGTTTAGCGCGAACCCTAGGCTGGTCGTGGGGGAAGTCACTAGATCCGGGAGGATCTACCAACCCCCGCACCTTCAAGGTGCTCAAAAGGTGGTCAGTGTGCCTGGCCCCTCAAAAGCATGTATCCCTAGTGGTCTGCCAAAAGCAGATAAGGACAAAATCATCCTAAACCCTTATGATTTCGAAAACCACCTTTCAAAGATTCCTATTCACATGTCTATCCTAGAGCTTATCAAAACATCGCCTAGGCATAGACTTGTCTTAGAGAAAATTCTAGAAAGGGCCAAGGTTGATTCGAACATAAGTCCGGAGTCCTTGTCTGCCCAAGTGGCTTTATTAGGAGCAAAATCGCCCATCACCTTTTCGGAAGATGATGTAGATAGACCCTACGAAACCCATAACCAGGCCCTGCATATCGAGGTGGTTCTAAACAACCACTCTCTGAATAGGTGCCTAGTCGATGGTGGAGGAGGGCTCAACATCCTTCCACTTCACGTGGCGTACAAAATCGGAGTCACCTTGACTTCAGTGAACCTAAGCCCCATCGTTATCACTGGATACGATGGGAATGCATCTAGGCCTTTAGGATCCATCGAACTCCCAATGGAAACGGGAGGGATCGAACACACGGGGGTGTTCCATGTCTTGGACATCCACCCCCATTATAACCTGTTGCTGGGAAGACCCTGGATACATAGTTTGTGCGCTGTGCCATCCACCTTCCACAAGTGTGTCAAGATCCCTTTTAGGGACCAAGTCGTAGTGATCCTAGGTGAGAGTCACCCACAGCTTCAGGGGATCATAAACTCCCCTTGTTTATCGAGCTCCCAGGCCCATGAGGCTAACCTGGGGCAAATTATGGTTGAGCCACCTCGGCTCGTGTTGAACAACCCTAGGAAGGTTGTATGTGTGAAGGGGCCGCCCGAAGCAGGCCCCCTCCCGACTCTAATCCTCCTAGGAAAACCCAAACGTTCCCTATTTCCAAAACCCCTGGACAAAAGGCCCTACGAGCCTAATATGGACGATAGCATGTTCCAGGACCACGACTTATATCCCATCTTTTCAAAAAACAAAAGGTCGTGGAACATGTTATTGAACATGGGCTACACGCCCTACAAAAGTCTAGGGGCACAAAACCAGGGTCTCCTAGAGCCCATCCTTCCTAGGGCCAACCCAAGCCGATATGGGATCGGCTATACTCCCCGAATACCGCCGGAGCCACCCCCTGTGACCACCTGGGTCAAGGGTGCCCCGGAGCCTGTCTTAGAAGAGACCTATGGTTTAGACCTCCTATTCCGAGTCTAACCCATAGTGTTTTCCCTTTGTAGGTATGACGGAAGATCCCTTTTTCTAAAAATACCAAAAACATTTGAAAACTTAAAATCCAAAAAAATCGAAAAACAAGAAAAACCAAAAACAATGGAAAAGCAAAAACTCGAAAAAAGTGTGCTTTGTATAGTTCCCAAAGTTCTTGTTTTGCAAAAACCCAAAAAAATCGAAAATTTGGAAAATACCAAAAAGATTTTGTACATAGCTGCTCCTGGTTTAACTTTAGCAAAAGAAAGGGATTTCGAAAGAAACATCGTCTGCATAGCCAGACCAAAAATTTCGAAATCACTTGAAAATCTAAGTACAAAACCAGGTTATTTTGAAAATCACGCATCAAGTTCCCTCGGGTCTATAGCCCACGAGAATGATCAAAGCCCAGAAGTGGATCCCCTTGAGGAAGATCCCACTTCTGAGCTCCCAGAATTTCATAGAATTCTCGATTTTGAAAGACCTTCCCAATCAGTAGGAGGAGATTTCGTAGAGGTGAACCTAGGGGATGATTCAAATCCCAAAACCATCAAAATAGGCGCATGCTTGCATGAAACTGAAAAGTTAGCATTCATTGCATTTCTACGAACCTATTTAGATGTGTTTGCATGGACGTATGAAGACATGCCGGGCATAGATCCCAGCATAGTCGAGCATCGTCTTCCCTTAGATGTAGGTGTAAAACCAATAAAGCAGAAGCTTAGGAAAATACACCCGAATGTACACACGCAAGTCAAAGAGGGTTTAGAAGATCTGCTAAAAGCCGGATTTATAAAACCCATTGCGTATTCTGATTGGTTGTCAAATATCGTTGTAGTTCGAAAAACCAATGGGAAAATTCGAATATGCATCGATTTCAGAAACCTGAATAAAGCCACTCCAAAGGATAATTATCCTTTACCAAACATAGATTTGATAGTCGATAGTACTGCAAATCATGAAATGTTTTCGTTTATGGATGGCTATTCAGGCTATAATCAAATCAAACTAAGTCCACGAGATCAGGGTAAGACCGCCTTCACAACCCCATGGGGCACGTACTGCTATACAGTCATGCCCTTTGGTTTGAAAAATGCCGGCGCAACATACCAACGAGCCATGAACACGATCTTCCATGATCAAATTCACGAGCTTGTAGAAGTGTATGTAGATGATCTCTTGGCAAAATCCAAAACCCGATGCACCCATATCGAATGTTTACAAAAGATTTTCGAAAGGCTTAGGCTTTACAAAGTAAAGCTAAACCCTCAAAAATGTGTGTTCGGGGTAGAATCAGGAAAGCTTCTAGGCTTTATGGTGAGCCAAAGGGGAATAGAAGTCGACCCCTCTAAGTGTCGAGCCATCATAGACATGGCTCCACCCTCCAATCTCACCCAAGTCCGTAGCCTCCAGGGTCGATTACAATCTGTGCGCCGATTCATATCGAATCTGGCAACTAGATGCGAACCCTTCAACAAACTATTGAGGAAGGGTACGAAATTCTTATGGGATGACGAATGCCAAAAGTCCTTCGAGAGACTAAAGGCATACTTGGTTAATCCCCCCGTTTTGAATCCTCCAAAGCAAGGAAAACCGCTTTTATTATACATCTCCGTGCATGTAAACGCTTTAGGAGCCCTGTTGGCTCAATACGAGGATGACGCCCATAAGGAGTATGCCATCTACTATATTTCGAAAACTCTCTTGGCTTATGAGCGAAATTATCAAGCCATGGAGAAGACGTGCTTGGCCCTAGTCTGGGCCTGCCAGAAATTCAGACACTACTTCCTAGATCATGAGATCTGGATAGTGTCCAAGCTTGATCCAATCAAGCACTTGTTCGAAAAACCCATTCTCACGGGTAGATTGGGGAAATGGCAACTCCTTCTAATGGAGTATGATCTGAAATACCATCACCAGATCTCCGTTAAGGGGCAAGCCCTAGCAGATTACGTGGCTGACTTCCCCTTGGAGGACGCATATCCCACTCTTGTCGAAATGCCTGACGAAGGCATATTGCAAAACCATTTTCAAAACCACATTTTGGCAAATTCTTTCGAAAACCAAGTGTGGAAGATGCACTTCGACGGGGCACGAAACCAACGAGGGGCTGGTGCCGGGATCATCCTAATCTCCCCTGAAAAGGGCGAGATTCCCATAGCAGTCCGCTTAGATTTCGAATGTTCCAACAACGTAGCTGAGTATGAAGCACTCATACAAGGCTTAAGGATTTCGAAAACTCTAGGGGCATCATGCATCGAGGTCTTTGGAGATTCGCTCCTTGTCATAAACCAGGTTTTAAAAATTTGGCAAGTACGTAATGAGAAACTACTTCCATATCACGAGTTGGCCACTCGATTGGTCCAATCCTTCCAGTCGTGTAAGCTCACACACGTGGGAAGAGAGGACAATGGCATCGCCGATGCCCTCTCCTCCTTGGGTTCAGCCCTGAAGGTCGATCCCATTTCAGGGACCAGATCTTTGGAAATATGGCATGCGCCCCATCCATCCACACACGACTTGGATATTTGCCAAAACAACCCAGAGTCTATTGAAAAACCCTGGTTCTATGACATAAAACAATTTTTAGGAAATGGGGGATTCACCGAGGATGCCACATCCAAAGATAGGGCATTCATCCGTAAGATTTCGACCCGATACACCATTCTGGGTGGGGTCTTATACAAAAAGAGTTTTACCGGCATTCTGCTTAGGTGTATCGACCTAGAGGAGGCTAGGATAGTAATGCACGAGTTCCATGATGGAGAATGTGGAGGTCATGTTAATGCCAACATGATGGCGATGAAAATACTTAGAGGGGGTTATTTTTGGTCCACCCTGAAAAAGGATTGTCACGATCATGTTAGGAAGTGTCATCCATGTCAAGTGCATGGGCACGCCATTCATATCCCTTCATCCGCATTGCATTCCGTGGTCAGCCCCTGGCCATTTACCATGTGGGCGTTTGACATTGTAGGCTCCATATTCCCAAAGGCCTCGAATGGGCATCGTTTTATCTTAGCAGCCACGGAGTATTTCTCCAAGTGGGTCGAAGCCATTTCCCTAACGAATGTAATGGGGCAACATGTGGTGGCTTTCATCCGGAGGAATATCTTGGCTCGATTTGGGGTTCCACGAGACCTTGTGTCTGATAATGGTACCCCATTCAAGAACGAGCGGATGGTTAAGTTGTGCAACACGTATGGCATAACTCACCACTTCTCCTCGCCCTACTACCCTCAAGGCAACGGCCAAGCCGAAGCCACAAACAAGACTCTCATTGGTATCATTGAGAAGACCTTAGAGAAGGGTAGGAGGTGGCATGAGAAGCTGGATGAAGCCTTATGGGCTTATAGGACTTCCATCCGGACTCCCACGAATGCCACACCATTCGAATTGGTCTATGGCACAAACGCCATTCTTCCCATTCATACCCAACTGCATTCATTCCATACATCCATTGCACTCGACCTCCCCCTAGAGACGCTTCAGCATGCTAGGATGGCCGAACTAGATTTGCTAGATGAGAGGCGACTCCTTGCCATGGATCATGCTCGTGCATACCGGCAAAGGATAGCCCGACATTATAGCAAACACATGAGACCTCGCCACTTTGAAGTGGGAGATCTGGTCTTGAAAACCATCCACCATCGTGGCCCACACCCCCTAGGCAAGTGGCGCCCCAACTGGGATGGACCCTATGTTGTGCGAGCAACCACTACGAACAATTCGTATTGGTTGATCGATGTAGAAGGTAGGAATTTAGCAGATCCTATCAATATTCAATACTTAAAGAAGTATCATGTGTAGGATCTGGATTAAATTCCAGTTTTCGAAAATTTTATAGGGATAGCTGCCCTGAGACGTGTGAATAAGGTGCAAAGGCGAACTCGTGTGACCCTAAGGGAGAGAATTCGCACTTGTGAAAGAGTGGAGTTTTCAAAATCGTGGTTGCATTTCAAAATCCTTCTTCTTACAAAGAAAGGCCTAGTTCAACATAGCAAGATACTTGAAAGTAGTACGTGCTATTTCTAAATAGGCTGATCTGGAATGGATCGAGTGTAGGCTTGGGATGAGTCCTCCCCTCTTCTCTTCTCCTTCCAAAAGGAAAACAAAGGCCCAAAACCAAAAGGGAATTTCCCATTTAAAGTCTCTTTCTAAAAGAAAGAAACCAGACTTGAAAAAGAAAAATCGATTCTCTTATGAAAAAGAGGGATTAAAGAAAAAATACTCCCAAAGGGAGACCCTCTATGGAAAAAAAGGAAAAAGAGGCCAAAAAGCTCAAAAAGAGCAGTTTTCCGCCTTCTATGCCTCAAACCACGGGACGCTTCAGAAGGGACCGTGGTATCTCTTTCCCCTCCCAGGCTTATCCCAAGCTAAAGCATGGTTCATTTCGAGGGATCCTAAAGTAAAAATAGGATTTACTTACTTGAATTTCATCTTGTTTGAGAATTCGACGTTTCGAGTAAGGCGTAGGGATTTGAAATGAAGCTTGTTTTCTTATAAAACCTCCGCTAAATAAGCAAGTGTTAAGACTCAAACAAGGGCAAGCACGAAGAGCTCGAGATCCTTACGATCGAGACTCAAGACAGTTGTCCCTTTTGTAAATAGCTTTTGTAAATAAGTTTTGAAAACCGAACATCGAACAGCATAGGATTTTGCTCACTTGAAGCAGTAGGCCTTGTAAGTCTCTAGAGTTCGACCACACCTGGTCTCTGGGAGGTCGCCACTCTTGGCACCACACCCATGTCATTTGCATTCCACGCATGGTACTTGCATGAACATGATCCCATTTAGGACCAGATTCCATAAGTGAACCCTTTGGCGTGATATCTCCTCCTACCAGAGTTTGTAAAATTGAGATTTTGTTAAAATGGGACTATCCCATATTCTTCGTGGCTAGATCTAGGGAGACATTAAAAGGGGTGTTTGTCATCTTTGCCCTTATCCAAATCTATTTGGACAAGGCCAAAGAGGGGCATCTGTAAACACCCCGAAATCCCACGAATTTCTTAAACAAATCTGGTTTTGATACAAGCAGCCCCAAAGGGCCATTTTTGAGTTTGGAAACCCAGGAGCCTTCCAAACAAACCCTGTATATATTTTTAAACTTTATCTTTCAAAAACATATGATATAGCTTTTGAAAACCCTTTTTAGAACCTGTTTTGAAACCCCGAAGTGGCTTGGCCCGATCAAGACAGGACCAGGAGAGCCAAGAAGAGCCCGGAACCGGAGCACCTGTCGAGCCCGGCGCAGCAACTCTTGCACCTGATTCACACCCCAGGATCTCGAACGTCCAAGACCCTGTTCTTATCAAAATAGCATTTGAAGTCATCTCCGGAAGGCAGAAACGGAGGCGGACGACTATGTTGGCGAAGACCCAACGCAGACGGAGTACTGATGCTGTCAGGCCCCGCACGAATCGTCCGTTTGAACCCAGCTCGAAGGAGTCAGAGTTCAGTTTGGATTGGATCTGGACCATATATATCCAGATTCCAATCCAAACCCATATGTGGACTTGGATTTGGATTTGGATCCAGAGATCCAATCCAATATCCATATCCATGGCCCACATCACCTTCTCATAAATGGAGGTGGGGCCCACTTGGAATTCACGTGGGATATTGGGCATGAAAGAGAGTGGGGGTGAAAAATATCAAGAGTGTTGTATTAAGCTTGACTTGTGTGTCAAGTTTGGGTTTAATCTTGTGGGTTAGCCTAATTGAGTGGGTTTAAGCTTGTAATTAGCTAAAACCTAACCTAGGGCTGCACCAACATGGGGTGATCAAGGTCTATGGGCCATGCTAAGGGAGCTCCCTCACCTAAACCTAACCCAAAACACCTAATCCTAGCCTTCCACCCTAATCCACCCCTAATCTGAACCTAATCACCTAACCCACTTCCCTAATCCCGGCCTAATCCCGACCTAATCACCTAACCCACTCCCCTAATCCTTCCCTAAACCTAGATTAATTTCCCTAATCCTAGCCTAAACCTAGCCTAAACCACCTAACCTAGCTCACTAAACCTCACCCTAAAACCCAACCACCTAACCTAGCCCTAAACCACCCTTAGCCCACGATTTTCCCAAACACCTAGTTTTAAAATATCTGGCCCAACCCCATCCAGCCCACCTTATCTACATACAACCCAGCCCTAACCGACCTACCCATCCCCTATTTAAACCCCCCTCATTGTGGGCGGGTTTTTTAAAAAAGTGGGAACCACTCTCCACTCCCAGCCGGGCCCTCTACTTCTCCCATCTTCCATCCAGCCATGACCACTCCCCAGCAGCTCCAGCTCCTCCACCAGCCGCCACCTGCTCCGCCACCTTCCCTCTTCCGTCCACCACCACTGCCCCCCCAGCCGGACACCACCACCTCACTCAGCCGAACTCCCATCAACACTCGGCTTCCCTCTTCATCCACTCGCCACTCCACCCCATCCGGTAAGCCTTCTTTAACCCTACTTAAACCCTTCTCTACCACCTCTCCACTCCCAGCCACCCACCACACCATCACCTTACTCACCCAACAGCCCTTCACCGCCACCACTCCCACTCAGCCAAACCTTAGCCGCCTCAACCGTTTGCTCCCTACCTAACTCACATTAACTATACCCGGCCACCCTATCAGATTTTCCAAGACTTGTCCGTGGCACTACCTTAAACCCACTCTTCCCACTATTACCTAGTCCCATCCCCTAACTGGCCACCTTCCCATACTCCAGCCTTAGTCACCTTTGCAGCCAGCCACCACCATTTTAACTTAACCGAACCTAGCACAAACCAAACCGCCGGCCACTAATCCCCCCCCTAGGTGTCCTCTTTGGCCTTCCCACTAGCTCACCTTTTAGGTCCAGTTTCCCTAAGAACCTAACTTCCCTAGTGACCCTAAGACCCACTTAGTCAGCCACTCTAAACTCCCTACTTGGAGGCGCCACCTACTTGCCACCGGCCCCCTTCGAGGCGTCCATCCCGCGCCCCATTTGCAGCCGGCCAGCACCCTTGAGCACATACCTTCACGGAGCTCCCGTTTGCAGCCCAAAGCCAAGGCCACGCTCAAGCAAGACCTCTACGGACCAGCTACTCGTAAGTGTCTAAACTCAGTCTCTAGTCGTACACTTGCTTAAAATTCAATTTGATACGGGGTTGTAATAACGGAGCATAGTCTCCCCCCGCTTGTAATAACGTGGCTTGGCACAACCACACACGTGCACTCTCTTAGTCGTGCACAATTTTGAACACACACGGGCCTAATCAGCCCCTAATATATATAAGTGTACGTATATATATTTCATTTCCGAAGGGTTTTATTTAAGTTGGGTGCGTTGTCTTTCGATTAAAACACTCTCACACACATTGAGCTTCCGCTCTTATTTGAAAGACCCAAGTAAGGGTCGACCTATACTATTTGGGTTTTATTTCTTGTCGTGTGAGTAAGTCTTTCAATTTAAACACTCTCACACACATTGAGCTTCCGCTCTTATTTGAAAGACCCAAGTAAGGGCCGACCTATACTATTTGGGTTTTATTTCTTGTCGTGTGAGTAAGTCTTTCAATTCGAGCACTTTCACACACATTGAGCCTTCGCTCTTACTCCCAAGACCTTAGTAAAGGCCTTATTGCAGTTATATTTGGGTTTCATTTATGTCGTGTGTGTAGTACTTCAATTCAAGCACTCTCACACACATTGAGCCTTCGCTCTTACTCCCAAGACCTTAGTCAAGGCCATACTGCAATTTATATTTGGGTTTAATTTCATGTCGTGTGTGTAAGTCTTTCAATTCAAGCACGCACCCACATTGAGCCTTCGCTCTTATTTGCAAGACCCGAGTAAGGGCTCATATACATAAGATATATACGTATTTCCCTTCGGTTATTTCCCTTCGGTTATTTCCCTTCGGTTATTTCCCTTCGGTTATTTCCCTTCGGTTATTTCCCTTCGGTTATTTCCCTTCTTTTATTTCCCTTCAGCATTGTCTTTTCATTTCGGGTTTTCCCTTTGGAGTAGCGTGAGTTTGCATTGCATCTACGCCATACCACGAGGTAGGACGCATATTGCATCGAAGCAACCCCCGCTCGAATTCGCCCATGTAGTGGAGTGTTCATAACACACAAACTAGGCGACCCAAAAAGGGATAAAAGAAAAGACTTAGGCACGTTTAAATCCACGTGATCTAAAACATGCAATCGCATCTTAAAGACCCGAAATAGACACCTCGAACCGTTTCGTAGACTTTCTCCCCAAAACTCGATTTTTGCAAAAGCGTACAGACTGACCCTTGCGCATCGGTGCAAGAAGGTCTGCGACGACAAGAGCTCACTTGCTCACAGTCGCCACGTTTAGAAGTCAGTGTTAAATATATCTTCGCTAGCTTAAGTAAGCTAGCTGGCACGCCCTGTTTGTATACATAGGCCTTAGACGCACGATAAGATCCACTCCAAGCCACGAAAGGGGTGAAGAGGCGGGGATTTTCGCGCGTCTACAGTTTTGAAACAAGTTTAACTCAAAATATATTTTGAATGAAGAAGTGTTTTAAAACCTTTTGAAAACCATGCATTTGGGCGATTTTGATTTTGTAAGGGTTGGACGACCCTAAGTCTTTCAAATTTTAATCTACTTAGGCACGATGTGCATGCATCGAAATAGCCTAAGTCTTGGCATATTTGCATGATTGATTCGGGTTGTTTTTGTATGATTTTCAGATTTTAGATCACGTGGATTTGCACGTGCCTAAGTCTTTCTTTTTATCCCTTTATGGGCCACCTAGGTGTGTGTTATGAACACTCCACTACATGGGGCGAATTTGAGCGGGAGTACGGGGCTTGCTTTGATGCAATATGCGTCCTACCTCGTGGTATGGCGTAGATGCAATGCAAACTCACGCAACTCCAAAGGGAGAACCCGAATTTAAAAGACAATGCCGAAGGGAAATTGCCGAAGGGAAATAACCGAAGGGAAATGACTTGTAAAGTAAATAGCCGAAGGGAAATGACTTGTAAAGTAAATAGCGAAAGGGGAAATATGGCTATATCTTAAGAGCGGAAAGGCTCAATTGTGTAAGTGTGTGTCGTGTATATATTGAAAGACAACACACACGACTTGAACCTTAAAACCCGAATCTTAAAGACATAGCCGAAAGAAATACTTTATATAGAGTATATGTAGGGGCCCTTACTTGGGTCTTGCAAATAAGAGCGAAGGCTCAATGTGTGTGCGTGCTTGAATTGAAAGACTACACACACGACATGAAATAAAACCCAAATATAAATTGCAGTATGGCCTTAACTAAGGTCTTGGGAGTAAGAGCGAAGGCTCAATGTGTGTGCGTGTGGGAATGTAAAGACAACTCACACGACATAAATGAAACCCAAATATAACTGCAATAAGGCCTTTACTAAGGTCTTGGGAGTAAGAGCGAAGGCTCAATGTGTGTGCGTGTGGAAAATGGAAAGACAACACACACGACTTAATTAAAAAACCCCTCGACTTAAAATATATAAATATAACTATATATTAAGGGCTTGTTAGGCCCATGTGTGTGCAAGGAGTGTACGACTAAGAGCGGAAAGGCTCAAGTGCGAGTGTGTGTGGGTGTGTCAAACCACGTTATTACAATCGGGGGGAGACGAAGCTCCTTTACTACAACCCCGTATCAAAATTTAATTGAATATAAAGCAAGTTAATGTAATAGACCAAGTTTAGACACTTACAAATAGCTGGTCCATGTTCAACTTGCTTGCACGTGGGCTCACGGTTCACCTTGGGCAGCCAAGAGGGGGTTATCCTAGGTGGCTTTGAGAGAGGTTCTATGAGGCACGGTTAGGGTCTTAGGGGAACTAAGGTTCAGCCAAGACGGGGGTTGTGTAGGGTCTGTCCTAGGGTGCAGGTTAGGTCGGCAGGGGGGTGGTCAGGTAAGCAGGGAGGCGTCTGGCGCCTGGCGCAGCAGATGGGCGCCTGGCGCTGGGCGCGTAGTAGCGCGGGACGGCTGCGGCGCGGGGCGCGCGGCAGCAGAAGGGGCACGCGGCAAGGAGCAGGGCGCGCGATAGGAAGCAGGGCACGCGGTAGGCGCCCGTGGGTATGGGTTCGTGGTTTGCGGGATGTTTTGAGGCGGTTGGGGTTAGGTTAGGTCTAGTTAGGGTTAGGTTCAGTTGGGGTTAGGTAGGTTCGAACCTAGGCTAGGTTGGGGTTAGGTTTAGAGGGGTGTAGAGAGAATGGCTAGGTTAGGTTAGGCTTACCTCTTGGAGCCGGTCCTTCATGGCTTGAGCCCACGTCTCCACGGTTGCAGCCACTTGGTCCAGCCCACCTTGGTTGCAGCCCCTTGGTCTAGACCCACTTAGCCCACATGGCTTGAACCCACCTCACCCAATGAGCCCACATGGCTGCGTCTATCACTCCCTCTCTCTCCTCCCAAATATTTGCATGAACCCTTTACATGGACCCCCTCACCTCTATTTATAGAGATTTGAGGTGGGTCTTGGATTTGGGTTTGGGTTTGGGTTTGGATCCATACCCAAATCCAAACACTATTTGGATCTGGATATTGGATCTCGGATATTTTGAGATCCGTATCCGATCCAAACCCAATATTTTTATGGATATGGATCTGGATATTTTGGTCCAGATCTGATCCAATCCAAATACTATTTGGATCCAATCCAAATCCAAACACTATTTGGATTTACCCAAACACTATTTGGATTGGCCCAAATCCAAACACTATTCATTACATGGATTTGGATCTGGATATTTATAGTCCAGATCCAAATCAAAATTTCTTCGGACAGTCCTTCTTGGCTTCTCGAGGCGAACGATCTGTGCGGGCACTGGCTTCATCAGCGCTCCGTCTAGTACTGGGTTTTCCCCAACTTTGTCGTCCGGGCTCTGTCTCGCCGTTCTGGACTCCGTTTTCCTTGGTTTTCACTATTTTTGGCTTTTTCTTCAAATAGGCTTTACTTTCTTTTGTTTTTTTATCAAGAAGCGGCTTCTGAAGCTCTGGGCTTGAATCCTTTTCGAGCCTAGGGTCTTCTTTTGCCTTCTGTACCTGTTTTCACATTTCAAAACAAGTTGTCATTTTGGCTCAAACGAGCTTTTCGAGAGTTTTTTGTAATATAGAAGATTTGGGGTATTTACAGTTAGTTCGAACATAACCCTAGAATCTTTGTTCAATCAAATGGCATCCATAGGAGCGAAAATGCCCATCGTATTCTCGGAATACAATGTAGAAAGACCCTACGAGTCCCATAACCAGGCCCTACATATCGAGGTGGTTCTGAATTACTACTCTCTGGATAGGTGCCTAGTCGATGGGGGAGGAGGGCTCAACATCCTTCCACTTCATGTGGCGAACCAAATTGGAGTCATCTTGACATCAGTAAACCCAAGCCCCATCGTCATCACTGGGTACGATGGGAATGCGTCTAGACCACTAGGATCCATCGAACTCTCCATAGAAATGGGAGGGATAGCACACATGGGGGTGTTCCATGTCCTGAACATCCACCCCCACTATAACCAGTTGTTGGGAAGGCCCTAAATACATAGCCTGTGTGCTGTGCCATCCATCTTCCACAGGTGTGTCAAAATCCCTTTCAGGGACAAAGTCATAGTGATCCTAGGTGAGAGTCATCCTCAGGTTCAAGGGGTCATAAATTCCCCTTGCTTGTCAAGTTCCCAGACCCACAAGGCAAATTTGGGGCAGACCCAGATCGAGCCACCAAGGCTCACACTCAAAAACCCTAGGAAGGTCGTATATGTGAAGGGGCCACCCAAGGCTAACCCCTCAAAATCCTAACCATCCCAAGAAAACCCAAAAAACCCCTATTTCCAAAACCCTTGGACAAAAAGCCCTATGTGCATAACATAGATGACAGCAAGTTCCAGGACCACGATTTATATTAAAATTTCTCTAAAAGCAAAAAATCGTGGAACATGCTGTTAAATATGGGCTATTTGCCATATAAAAGTCTAGGGGCACAAAATCAGGGTCTCATAGAGCCCGTCTTGCCCAAGGCCAATCCAAGCCAATATGGGAATGGCTATACTCCCAGAATACCACCAGAACTACCCCCTATGACCACCAGGGTCAAGGGTGCCCTGGAGCCTACCCAAGTAGAAACCTACAATTTAGATCTCTTGTTTAGAGTCTAACTCGTTACGTTTTCCTTTGTAGGTGTGATGGAAGATCCCTCAATCAAAAATACAAAAACATTTGGAAAACTCAAAATTCAAAAAATGGAAAAATTGCAAAAGCCAAAAACTCGAAAAAAGAGTGGTTTGTATAGTTCCCAAAATTCTCTCTTTACAAAAACACAAAATAATCGAAAGTTTACAAAATTCCAAAAAGATTTTGTACATAGCTGCTCCTGATAAGGATTTGGAAAAAGCAAAAGATTTCGAAAGAAACGTTGTCTGCATAACCAGACCAAAAATTTCGAAATTAATAGAAATTCCAAGTGTGAAACTAGGTCTTTTTAAAATCCATGCATAACCTCAAGAATGATCAAAGCCCAGAGGTGGATCCCCTTGAGGAAGATCCCACTTCTGAGCTCCCAGAATTTCATAAAATTCTCGACTTTGAAAAACCCTCGAATTCAGTAGGAGATTTCATAGAGATAAATCTAGGGAGTGATTCAAAGCCCAAACTCATTAAGGTAGGCGCATGTTTGCATGAGCATGAAAGATCATCATTCATTGCATGAAAACCCAAACTTAGGGAGTGATTCAAAGCCCAAACGCATGTTTGCGGATGCAAAACCCATAAAGCAAAAGCTTAGGAAAATATATCCAAACGTACACGCCCAAGTCAAGGAGGGTTTAGAAGATCTGTTAAAAGTCGGATTTATAAAACCCATTGCGTATTCTGATTGGTTATCCAATATAGTTGTTGTTCGAAAAAACAGTGGGAAGATTCGAATATGCATAGACTTTAGAAACCTGAATAAAGCCACTCCAAAGGATAATTATCCTTTACCAAACATAGAATTGATAGTCGATAGTACTGCAAATCACGAAATGTTTTTATTTATGGATGGCTATTCAGGGTATAACCAAATCAAACTAAGCCCATGAGATCAGGGTAAGACCGCTTTCACAACCTCATGGGGCACGTACTGCTATACAGTCATGCCCTTTGGTTTGAAAAATACCGGCGCCACATACCAAAGAGCTATGACCACGATCTTCCATGATCAAATTCATGAGCTCGTAGAGGTATATGTGGATGATCTCTTGTTCAAATCCAAAACTCGATGCACTCATATAGAATGCTTACAAAAGATTTTCAAAAGGCTTAGACTTTACAAAGTAAAGCTAAATACTCAGAAATGCGTGTTCGGAGTAGAGTTCGGAAAGCTCTTAGGCTTTATGGTGAGCCAAAGGGCATAGAAGTCGACCCCTCTAAGTGTAGAGCCATCATAGACATGGCTCCACCCTCCAATCTCATGCAGATTCATAGCCTCCAAGGTCGATTGCAATCCACCAACAGGTTTATCTCAAACCTGGCGACTAGATGCGAACCCTTCAACAAGTTGTTGAGAATGGGCACGAAATTTTCATGGGATGACGACTGCCAAAAGTCATTTAAAAGACTAAAGGCATGCTTAGTTAATCCCCCTGTTTTAAATCCTCCAAAGCAAGGAAAACCTCTTTTGCTTTACATTTCCGTGCATGCGAATTGGGAGCCTTGTTAGCTCAATACGAGGATAACACTCACAAGGAGTATGCCATATACTATCTTTCAAAAACTCTCCTGGCTTACGAAAGGAATTACCAAGCCATGGAGAAGACGTGCTTGGCCCTAGTTTGGGCCTGCCAAAAATTTTGACATTACTTCCTAGATCATGAGATCTGGATAGTGTCCAAGCTTGATCCAATCAAGCACTTATTCGAACAACCCATTCTCACTGGTAGATTGGGCAAATGACAACTCCTTCTAATGGAGTATGACCTGAAATACCATTATCAAATCTCCATTAAGGGGCAATCCCTAGCAGACTACGTGGCTGAGTTCCCCCTAGAGGACGCATATCCCACACTTGATGAAATGCCTGATGAAGGCATATTGCAAAACCAATTTCAAAACCACATTTTCGCAAACTCTTTCGAAAACCAAGACACACTTCGATGGGGCACAAAACCAACGAGGGGCTGGTGCCGAGGTCATCCTCATATCCCCTGAAAAGGGTGAGATCCCCGTAGCGATTCACCTAGATTTCAAATGTTCCAACAATATAGCTGAGTATGAAGCACTCATACAAGGCTTAAAAGTTTCAAAAACTCTAGGGGCATCATGCATTGAAGTCTTTGGAGATTCATTACTCGTTATAAACCAAGTTTTGAAAATATGGCAAGTTAGAAACGAAAAGCTTCTTCCATATCACGAGTTGGCCACTCGATCGGTTGAATCCTTCACTTGTGTACACTCATGTAGACGCAAAAAGTTCTCGCTTCTGGTTCTTAGGCCTGAAGCGAATCTTTTCGTGTGTCTAAGTTCTAATTAAGCAAAAGGGCATGCCAGCTAGCTTACTTAAACTAGCGAAGAGAAATTTTTAAATCTGACTCCTAACGTGGCGACTGTGAGCAAGCAAGCTCTTTTCGTCGCAGACCTTCTTGCACCGATGCGCAAGGGTCAGTCTATACGCTTAAAAATCGAGTTTTGAAATACGAGAACCTACGAAAATGTTTGAGGTGTTTGACTCGGGTTTGTTTTTGTATGATTTTCAGATTTTATTTTACGTGGATTTGCACGTGCCTATGTCTTTCTTTTTATCCCTTTTCGGGCCAACTAGGTGTGTGTTATGAACACGTAGCCTAAGTGGGGCGATTTTGAATGGGAGTATGGGGTTTGCTTTGATGCAATATGTGTCCTAACTCGTGGTATGGCATATATGCAATGCAAACTCACGCAACTCCAAAGGGAAAACCCGAAATTGAAAGACAATGCGGAAGGGAAATGACTTGTAATGTAAATTGCTAAAGGAAAATTGCGGAAGGGAAATTGCAAAAGGGAAATATGGCTATATCTTAAGAGCAGAAAGGCTCAATAGTGCAAGTGTGTGCTGTGTATATATGTAAAGACTACGCACACTGCTGAACCTTAAAACCTAAATCTTAAAGACATAGCCGAAAGGGAAATACTTATAATATATATGGGCCCGAAGGTCGCCAACGTGTTGCGTGGGTGTTGTGTATATATTGAAAGACAACTCACACGACTTAAATGAAACCCAAATATAAATTACAATATGGCCTTAACTAAGGTCTTGGGAGTAAGAGCAAAAGCTCAATGTGTGTGAGTGCGAGAATTGAAGTACTACACACACAACATGAAATTAAACCCAAATATAAATTGCAATATGGCCTTAACTAAGCTCTTGGGAGTAAGAGCGAAAGCTCAATGTGTGTGAGTGTATAATTGAAATACTACACACACAACATGAAATTAAACCCAAGGGAAAATATAACACGGCCCTTACTTGAGTCTTGCAAATAAGAGCGAAAGCTCAATGTGTGTGAGTGCGAGAATTGAAAGACAACACACACAACTTAAGCAAAACCCCACGCAACTTAAATTATATAAATAGGTCTATATCTTAAGGGCTGATTAGGCCCATATGTGTTCAAAATCGTGCACAACTAAGAGCGAGATAGGCTCAAGTGCACGTGTGTGTGGGTGTGCCAAGCCACGTTATTACAAGCGGGGAGAGACAATGCTCCGTTATTACAACCCCGTATCAAATTTAATTTAACTTAAGCAAGTCTACAAATAAGGACCGAGTTAGGCACTTACATATAGCTGGTCTGGAGGTGACTTGCTTGAGCTTGGGCTTGGGTGTCGCCTTGGGCTGCAAGAGGGAGCTCCTCGGAATGGCACGACAAGGGAGTGACTGGCCGGGTGACAAGGAAGCGGTTGTGGCACCTTGGCGTTGGCCAGGTGATGAAAGGGAGGGTGCTGCTGTGGTGCCTTGGTGTTGAGGTAGTTAGGGAGTGTCACTAATGGGAAGGTAGGGTAGCGGGTGGTGTGGTTGGGTATGGTTGAAGGGTGGCAGGTAGCTAGGTGGTGTGGTGGCTTAGAGTAGAGGGGGAGTGAAGATAGGGTGGAGTTAGGATAGGGTACTAACCGAATAAGAAAGGGAAGGTGGTGGTTGTCCAAGGAAGGCAGCCGGGTGGAAGGAGGATGCAGTCGGGTGGAAGGAGTGGAGCTGGCCGGGCAGTTGTGGTGGCGTGGAATGATGCAGGTCGGGAGATGATGGCGGCATGGAGTGGAGCAGGTCGGGAGGTGGTGGTGGAGCAGGTGAGAGAAGAGAGCAAGGGGTGAGAGAGGGCTCGGCTGGCCCAAGGTGGCTGGGAATTTTCTTGAAAACCCGCCCACTAGGGGTGGATTTTATAGGAGTGGATAAGGTCGGTGGGGCTGGTTTTGAAGGGAGTAGTTTAGTGGTTAGGTGGTAGTGGTTTAGTGATAAGGTGGGCTAGATATTTAGGGGGACCAGTTTTTTTGTTTTAGGTGGTTTTAGGGATATGGTGTGCTAGGGTTTAGGTGGGGTGGTTTAGGGCTTAGCTAGGTGGGCTGGTTTTGGGGTGAGGTTTAGTGAGGCGGGTTAGGTGTTTTAGGCTAGGATTAGGTTAGGATTAAGGGAATTAGGCTAGGTTTAGGGAAGGATTAGGGAGGTGGGTTAGGTGATTAGGTTGGGATTAGGCCGGGATTAGGGAAGTGGGTTAGGTGATTAGGCTAGTATTAGGCCGGGATTAGGGTAAATGGCTAGGATTAGGGGTTTTGGCTTAGGATTGGGTTAGGAGTCTCCCTTTGCATAGCCCATGGACTTCATTGCATCATGTTGGTGCAGCCCTAGGTTAGGTGTAGGCTCATACAAGCTTAAACCCACACTAATTAGGCAAACCCACATGATTAACCCAAACTTGACACACAAGTCAAGCTTAATACATTTCCCTCATGCTTATCCTCCCCACTCTCTCTCATTCCCATAATCCCACGTGAATTTCAAGTGGGCCCTACCTCCATTTATGAGAAGGTGATGTGGGCCATGGATGTGGATATTGAATTGGATCTTTGGATCCAAATCCAAATCCAAATCCAAATCCACACATACGTTTGGATTGGGATTTGGATATATATGGTCCAAATCCAATCCAAACTGAATTCTGACTCCTTCAGGATAGGTTCGAAACGAACGGTTTGTGCAGGGTCTGACAGCATCAGTACTCCGTCTTGCACTGGGTCTTCGCCAACATGGTCATCCGCTTCTATTTTCACCTTTCGGAGATGATTTCATATGATTTTTGCTGATAACAAGGACTTGGACGTTCGAGATCTTGGGGATGGATCTAACATGAGAGTTGCTGTGTCGGGCTCGACATGTGCTCCGGTTCCGGGCTCTGTTTAACTCTTTTGGTCCTGCTTTCATCAGGCCTAGCCGCTTTGTGGGGTTCCAAAATGTATTTTAAAAGGTTTTAAAAGCATATTATACATATTTTAAAATATATATAGTTTAAACATATGTACAGGGCTGCCTGGAATGCTCCTGGGTTTCCAGACTCAAAATAGCCCTTTGGGGCTCCTTTTACAAAACTAGGTTTATTTGAGAAGTTCGTGGGATTTCGGAGTGTTTACAAATGCCCCTCTTTGGCATTGTCCAAATTAATTTGGATAATGGCAAAGTCGACAAACACCCCTTGTCTCCCTAGATCTAACCACGAAAATATGGGATCGTCCCAATCTTTAGCAAAATCTCACTTTTAAAACCCTGGTAGGAGGAGATATCACGCCAAAGGGATCTGGGATCATGTTTATGCAAGTGCCATGCGTGGAAATGTAGATGCATGACATGGGTGTGGTGCCAAGAGTGGTGACCTCCCATAGACCGGATATGGTCGAACTCTTGATACTTACAAGGCCTGTTGCTCCAAGTGAGCAAATCCTATGTTGTTCGATGTTCGATTTTTCAAAATCTATTTACAAAAGCTATTTATAAAAGGGACAACTGTCTTGAGTCTCAATCCTAAGGATCTCGAGCTCTTCGTGTTTGCCTTTGCTTGAGTCTTGACACTCGCTTATCTAGCGGAGGTTTTATAAGAAAACAAGGCATATTTCAAATTCCTACGTCTTACTCAAAACGTCGAATTCTCAAACAAAATGAAATTCAAGTAAGTAAATCCTATTTTTACTTTAGGATTCCTCAAAATGAACCATGTTTTAGCTTGGGATAAGCCAAGGATGGGAAAGAGATACCACGGTCCCTTCTGAAGCGTCCCGTGGTTTAAGGCACAGAAGGTGGAAAACTGCTCTTTTTGAGCTTTTTGGCCTATTTTTCCTTTTTTTCATAGAGGGTCTCCCTTTGGGAGTATTTTTTCTTTAATCCCTCTTTTTTTCACAAGAGAATCGAATTTTTCTTTTGGATTCTGGTTTCTTTCTTTTGGAAAGAGACTTTAAATGGGAAATTCCCTTTATTTTGGCCAAGTTTTCCTTTTGGAAGGAGAAGAGAAGAGGGGAGGACTTATCCCAAGCTCACACTCGATCCATTCCAGATCAGCCTATTTAGAAATAGCACGTACTACTTGCAAGTATTTTGCTATGTTGAACTAGGCCTTTCTTTGTAAGAAGAGGATTTTGAAATGTAACCATGATTTTGGAAGACTCCACTCTTTCACAAGTGCGAATTTTTTTACTCAGGGTCACACGATTTTGCCTTTGCACCTTATTTTCAGGTCTCAGGGCAGCTATCACTAAAGGTTTTTGAAAATTGGAATTTAACCCAAATCCTACACATAATACTTCTTTAAGTATTGAATATTGATAGGATCTGCTAAATTCCTACCTTCTACATCGATCAACCAATACGAGTTGTTCGTGGTGGTTACACATACAACATAGGGTCCATCCCACTTGGGGTGCCACTTTCCATGGGGATGTGGGCCACGATAGTGGATGATTTTCAAAACCAGATCTCCTACTTCAAAGTGGCGAGGTCTCATGTGTTTGCCATAATGTCGGGCTATCCTTTGCCGGTATGCACGAGCATGGTCCATAGCAAGGAGTCGCCTCTCATCTAGCAAATCTAGTTCGGCCATCCTAGCTTGCTGAAGCGTCTCTAGGGGAAGGTCGAGTGCTATGGATGTATGGAATGAATGCAATTGAGTATGAATGGGAAGAATGGCGTTTGTGCCATAGACCAATTCGAATGGTGTGGCATTCGTGGGAGTCCGGATGGAAGTCCTATAAGCCCATAAGGCTTCATCCAGCTTCTCGTGCCACGTCCTACCCTTCTCTAAAGTCTTCTCAATTATACTAATGAGAGTCTTATTTGTGGCTTCGTCTTGGCCGTTGCCTTGAGGGTAGTAGGGCGAAGAGAAGTGGTGAGTTATGCCATACGTGTTGCACAACTTAACCATCCGCTCGTTCTTGAATGGGGTGCCATTATCAGACACAAGGTCTCGTGGAACCCCAAATCGAGCCAAGATATTCCTCCTAATGAAAGACACCACATGTTGCCCCAGTACATTGGTCAGGGAAATGGCTTCCAACCACTTGGAGAAATACTCAGTGGCTGCTAAAATGAATCGATGCCCATTCGAGGCTTTTGGAAAGATCGGTTCTACGATGTCAAATGCCCACATGGTGAATGGCTAGGGGCTGACCACGGAATGCAATGCAGATGAGGGGATATGAATGGCGTGCCCATGTACTTGACATGGATGACACTTCCTAACATGATCATGACAATTCTTTTTTATGGTGGACCAAAAGTAGCCCGCTCTAAGTATTTTCATTGCCATCATGTTGGCATTAACATGACCTCCACATTCTCCATCGTGGAACTCATGCATCACTATCCTAGCCTCCTCTAGATCGATACACCTAAGTAGGATGCCGGTAAAACTTTTCTTATATAGAACCCCACCCAGAATGGTGTATCGGGTCGAAATTTTATGGATGAATGCCTTATCTTTGGATGTGGCATCCTCGGCGAATCCCCCATTTTCTAGAAAATGTTTGATGTCGCAAAACCAAGGTTTTTCAACAGAATCTGGGTTATTTTGGCAAATATCCAAATCGTGTGTGGATGGGTTGGGCGCATGCCATATTTCTAAAGATCAGGTCCTTGAAATGGGATCGACCTTTAGGGCTGAACCCAAGGAGAAGAGGGCATCGGTAATGCCATTATCCTCTCTTCCTACGTGTGTGAGTTTACATGATTGGAATGACTCAACTAATCGAGTGGCCAACTCGTGATATGGAAGTAGTTTTTCGTTACGTACTTGCCAAATTTTCAAAACCTGGTTTATAACAAGGAGCGAATCTCCAAAGACCTCGATGCATGATGCCCCTAGAGTTTTCGAAATCCTTAAGCCTTGTATGAGTGCTTCATACTCAGCTATGTTGTTGGAACATTCGAAATCTAGGCGGATTGCTATGGGAATCTCGCCTTTTTCAGGGGAGATGAGGATGACCCCAGCACTAGCCCCTCGTTGGTTTCGTGCCCCATCGAAGTGCATCTTCCACACTTGGTTTTCGAAATTGTTTGCCAAAATGTGGTTTTGGAAATGGTTTTGCAACATTCCTTCGTCAGGCATTTCATCGAGTGTGGGATATGCGTCATCCAGGGGAGACTCAACCACGTAGTCTGCTAGGGCTTGCCCCTTAATGGAGATTTAGTGGTGGTATTTTAGGTCATACTCCATTAGAAGGAGTTGCCATTTGCCCAATCTACCCGTGAGAATGGGTTTTTCGAACAAGTGCTTGATTGGATCAAGCTTGGACAATATCCAGATCTCATGATCTAGGAAACAGTGTCTGAATTTCTGGCAGGCCCAGACTAGGGCCAAGCACGTCTTCTCCATGGCTTGATAATTTCGTTCATAAGCCAAGAGAGTTTTCGAAATATAGTAGATGGCATACTCCCTATGGGTGTCATCCTCATATTGAGCCAATAGGGCTCGCTTAGTAGCCAGATTTGATATAAATCGGCGAACGGACTGTAATCGACCTTGGAGGCTACGAATTTGGGTGAGATTGGAGGGTGGAGCCATGTCTATGATGACTCGACACTTAGAGGGGTCGACTTCTATACCCCTTTGGCTCACCATAAAGCTTAGAAGCTTTCCAGACTCTACCCCGAATACACATTTTTGAGGGTTTAGCTTTACTTTGTAATGCCTAAGCCTTTCGAAAATCTTTTGCAGACATTCGATATGAGTGGATCGGGTCTTGGATTTTGCCAAGAGATCATCTACATACACTTCTACGAGCTCATGAATCTGATCATGGAAGATCGTAGTCATGGCTCTCTGGTATGTTGCGGCGGCATTTTTCAAACCAAAGGGCATGACTGTATAGCAGTACGTGCCCCACGGGGTTGTGAATGTGGTCTTACCCTGATCTCATGGACTTAATTTAATTTGATTATAGCCTGAATAGCCATCCATAAACGAAAACATTTCATGATTTGCAGTACTATCGACTATCAAATCTATGTTTGGTAAAGGATAATTATCCTTTGGAGTGGCTTTATTCATGTTTTTGAAATCGATGCATATTCGAATTTTCCCATTGGTTTTTCGAACCACAACGATGTTTGACAATCAATCAGAATACGCAATGGGTTTTATAAATCCGACTTTTAATAGATCTTCTAAACCCTCTTTGACTTGCGTGTGTACATTCGGGTGTATTTTCCTAAGCTTCTGCTTTATGGGCTTTACATCCGCATCTAAGGGAAGACGATGTTTGACAATGTTGGGGTCTATGCCCGGCATGTCTTCATACGTCCACGCAAACACATCTAAATAGGTTTGTAGAAATGCGATGAATACTGATCTTTCATGTTCATGCAAACATGCGCCTATCTTGATGAGTTTGGGATTGGAATCACTCCCTAGGTTCACCTCTATGAAATCTCCTCCTATTGAATTATAAGGTCTTTCAAAATCGAGAATTTTGTGAAATTCTGGGAGCTCAGAAGTGGGATCTTCCTCATGGGGATCCACTTTTGGGCTTCGATCATTCTCGTGGGTTATAGACTCGAGGGAATTTGATGCATGAGTTTTCAAAAGACCTGGTTTTATACTTGGATTTTCAATTGATTTCGAAATTTTTGGTTTGGCTATGCAGTCAACGTTCCTTTCGAAATCCTTTTCTTTTTCCAAAGTCCTACTAGGAGCAGCTATGTACACAATCTTTTTGGTATTTTGTAGATTTTCGATTCTTTTGAGTTTTTGCAAAACAAGAACTTTAGGAACTATACAAACTACCCTATTTTCGAGTTTTTGATTTTCCAATGTTTTTGGCTTTTGCATTTTTTCATTTTTAAGTTTTTCAAATGTTTTTGTATTTTTATGAAAGGGATCTTCCATCATACCTACAAAGGGAAAACACTACGGGTTAGACTCGGAATAAGAGGTCTAAATCGTAGGTCTCTTCCAGGGTAGGCTCCAGTGCACCCTTGACCCAGGTGATCACAGGGGGTGGCTCTGGCGGTATTTTGGGAGTATAGCGGATCCCGTATTGGCTTGGGTTGGACCTAGGAAGGATGGGCTCTAGGAGACCCTGGTTTTGTGCTCCTAGACTTTTATAGGGCGTGTAGCCCATGTTCAACAGCATGTTCCACGATTTTTTATTTTTTGAAAAGCTTGGATACAAATCGTGGTCCTGGAACTTGTTGTCGTCCATATCGTGCTCATATGGTTTTTTGTCTAGGGGTTTTGGAAATAAGGGATGTTTGGGTCTTCCTAGAAGAGTTAGGGTTGGGAGGGAGGTTGCATTGGGCGGCCCCTTCACGCACACAATCTTCCTAGGGTTGTTTAACATGAGCCTTGGTGGCTCGACCATGGTCTGCCCCAGGTTAGCCTCATGGGCCTGGGAACTCGACAAACAAGGGGAGTTTATGATCCCCTGAAGTTGAGGGTGACTCTCACCTAAGATCACCATGACTTGGTCCCTGAAAGGGATCTTGACACACCTGTGGAAGGTGGATGGCACAACGCACAAGCTGTGTATCTAGGGCCTTCCCAGCAACAGGTTATAATGGGGGTGGATGTCCAAGACATTGAACACCCCGTGTGTGTGATCCCTCCCGTTTCCATAGGGGGTTCGATCGATCCTAAAGGTCTAGACACATTCCCATCGTATCTAGTGATAATGATGGGACTTGGGTTCACAGAAGTCAAGGTGACTCTGACTTGGTATGCCACATGAAGTGGAAGGATGTTGAGCCCTCCTCCCCCATCGACTAGGCACCCGTCCAGAGAGTGGTTATTTAAAACCACCTCGATATGCAGGGCCTGGTTGTGGGACTCGTAGGGTCTATCTACATCATCTTCTGAGAAAGTGATGGGTGATTTTGCTCCTGTTGACGCCACTTGGTCAAACTAGGATTCAGGACTTATGTTCGAACTAACCTTAGCTCTTTCTAGAATTTTCTCTAGCACGAGTCTATGCCTAGGCGAAGTTTGTATAAGCTCTAGGATGGACATGTGGATAGGAATCTTTGAAAGATGGTTTTTGAAATCATAAGGGTTTAGGACGATTTTCCCATTATCTGCTTTTGGCAGAACTCTAGGAATACATGCTTTTGAGGGGCCAGGCACACTGACCACCTTTTTAGCACTTTGTAGGTGCGGGGGTTGATAGATCCTTCCGGATCTAGTCACTTCCCCCACGACCAACCTAGGGTTTACACTTGAATTGGCTCTAATTGAGAGTTTAGGAGCACCTTGAAGTTTTAAAACTAGTTTAGCTAGGGATTCAGCTCTTGGTGGTCCCCGAATGACTACTTGGGCGGGCTTCTTGTAAAGTACAAGAGTAGACGCACAAGTGGGTCGACCAGACTCTGACGATTGCACTAGATTTTTCGAAAAGGTGAGGGTACATACCTCCTTTCCTTTCCCACTGCTACTGGCGTGCTTGGGAAAGAGTTCTTTGAAGATAGCTTGAGTTGGCTCAGGTTTCGCAGTGACCTAGAGCCGGCCCTCCGCTATCAAGTTCTCGATTTTATTTAAAAGGGAGAAACAATGCTCTATATCATGGCCTTTGAGCCGATGATACTTGCAAAAATGATTTAAATATTCCCCTTTGGAAGTGAATCCCTCGGGGATTTCAGGAAGTTCAATCATGCCTTGGGCAAGTAGGAGGTCTAGGACCTCCGACATAGGTTGCCCCAGCGGTGTGTACTCCCGTTTTTCAATAGGCTTTTAAAAATTTCTCTTCCTTTTGTTTTCTAATTTTTCAAAATTCTTTGAAGTGCCCGCCAAACCTGGATCCACCCGGACATTGGCGATTTTATGGGGCTTTGCCCCTTTGTCCATCGTGGGTAGCTCATAAGTGATGAGCTTCTCCAAGCGGGTTTGGGAAACGGCACTTCCTTTCCATAAGTGATCGTATATCCCCTTTTTCAAGTTTGTTTCGAAAAGGGATGCTTTTTTTATCAACTTATGGAAAGTTGAGATTTCGTGGAGCAAGAGAAGGGTCTTTAGCTCGCTTTTAAAATTATCCAAGATGAGCATGACTACGCATCCTTCGGATATTGGCTCTCGCACTTGGCCTAAAAGGGACCTCCATCAAATAATGAAGGCATGCATGTCTTCGTTCATGCCTTGCTTCGTATCCCTTAAAGTGTTTAAAGTCGGCGTGACTTCTACGTTATGTGCAAATCTTTGCATGAAGCAGTTCGCTAACTCTTTAAAAGTAGCGAGCTGGCTTAAATCGTAGGAAGCCAGCCATTTGGTAGTTGTGCCTTTAAGGGATAGAGGGAACCAATACACCCATTTCATCGAGTCCTTTTTCTTATTATGGGCTCGACGCGAGAAAAGTTGCAAGTGAGACCTAGGGTCTCCCATGCCATCATACAGATGGAAGTTCGGTATTTCATCGTCACTGTCTGTTTCGTAATCCATGGGAAGGAAATCAGACAGGGCGTTACTCCTTTTCTCTTTATTTTGCCCTTTCAGTAGCTGTTGTAGGGCTTTACGGTCCTTTTGTGTGAAGGACTCGTGGTATTGGTTGCCTTCCATTACGGAGGCCTCTTTATGCTTGCGAGGTTTTTCAGTTTTTTTCTTGGCCCTTTGTTCACCATTTGATGAACATGAATCACCTACTTCAGCCTCTTGGCTGAGAGCATCGATTTTGGCCTCGAATTCCCTTCTCAAGTCTTCTATCTTGTCTAGTTTGATTTTATTTTTCAAAATCCTCCTAGAGTGAGAACTTGATGCGCATGAGCCTTGGCTCGACACTTCACTTGGGTTGGATTTTGACATGCTTTCAAGCTTTTCAAAATTTCCTATGTATGAAGTAAAAATAAAGAAAGAGTTAAAAACAACACCTTTTGGAAAAAAATTTCGTAAGATTCCTAAGGTAACTCGATTTTAAAAGACTCACGTCCCACCGGGCATGCCAAATCCTGTAGCCGTAGAAAGTTCCCGCTTCTGGTTCTTAGGCCTCAAGCGAATCTTTTCGTGTGTCTAAGTTCTAATTAAGCAAAAGGGCGTGCTAGCTAGCTTACTTAAGCTAGTGAGGAGAAATTTTTAAATCTGACTCCTAACGTGGCGATTGTGAGCAAGCAAGCTCTTTTCCTCGTAGACCTTCTTTCATCGATGCGCAAGGGTCAGTCTGTACGCTTAAAAATTGAGTTTTGAAATACGAGAACCTACAAAAACATTTGAGGTGTTCGACTCGGGTTTGTTTTTGTATGATTTTCAGATTTTATTTCACGTGGATTTGCACGTGCCTATGTCTTTCTTTTTATCCCTTTTCGGGCCAACTAGGTGTGTGTTATGAACACGTAGCCTAAGTGGGGCGATTTTGAACGGGAGTATGGGATTTGCTTTGATGCAATATGCGTCCTAACTCGTGGTATGGCGTATATGCAATGCAAACTCACGCAACTCCAAAGGGAAAACCCGAAATTGAAAGATAATGTGGAAGGGAAATGACTTGTAATGTAAATTGCTAAAGGGAAATTGCGGAAGGGAAATTGCAAAAGGGAAATATGGCTATATCTTAAGAGCGGAAAGGCTCAATAGTGCAAGTGTGTGCCGTGTTTATATGTAAAGACTACGCATACTGCTGAACCTTAAAACCCAAATCTTAAAGACATAGCTGAAAGGGAAATACTTATAATATATATGGGCCCGAAGGTCGCCAACGTGTTGCGTGGGTGTTGTGTATATATTGAAAGACAACACACACGACTGAAATGAAATCCAAATATAAATTACAATATGGCCTTAACTAAGGTCTTGGGAGTAAGAGCGAAAGCTCAATGTGTGTCAGTGCGAGAATTGAAGAACTACGCACACAACATGAAATTAAACCCAAATATAAATTGCAATATGGCCTTAACTAAGGTCTTGGGAGTAAGAGCGAAAGCTCAATGTGTGTGAGTGTATAATTGAAATACTACACACACGACATGAAATTAAACCTAAGGGAAAATATAACACGACCCTTACTTGAGTCTTGCAAATAAGAGCGAAAGCTCAATGTGTGTGAGTGCGAGAATTGAAAGACAACACACACAACTTAAGCAAAACCCCACGCAACTTAAATTATATAAATAGATCTATATCTTAAGGGCTGATTAGGCTCGTGTGTGTTCAAAATCGTGCACAACTAAGAGCGAGATAGGCTCAAGTGCACGTGTGTGTGGGTGTGCCAAGCCATGTGTAGACGCGCGAAAATCCCCGCTTCTCACCTTTTCAGGGCTTGGAGCGGATCCTCTCGTATGTCTAAGGCCTATTTATGCAAACAGGGCGTGCCAGCTAGCTTAACTAAGCTAGCGAAGATATATTTAAAACTGACTTCTAATCGTGGCGACTGTGAGCAAGTGATCCCTTGTCGTCGCAGACCTTCTTGCACCGTTGCGCAAGGGTCAGTCTGTACGCTTTGCAAAAATCGAGTTTTGGGAGAGAAAGTCTACGAAGCTGTTCGAGGTGTCTAATTCGGGTCTTTTAGATGCGATTGCATATTTTAGATCACGTGGATTTGCACGTGCCTAAGTCTTTCCTTTTATCCCTTTTCGGGCCACCTAGTTTGTGTGTTATGAACACTCCACTACATGGGCGAATTCGAGCAGGGCTTGCTTTGATGCAATATGCGTCCTACCTCGTGGTATGGCGTACATGCAATGCAAACTCACGCTACTCCAAAGGGAAAACCCGAATGTAAAGACAATACTGAAGGGAAATAACCGAAGGGAAATGACTTGAAATATAAATGCCGAAGGGAGATATGTATATAGAGTATGTATATGAGCCCTTACTCGGGTCTTGCAAATAAGAGCGAAGGCTCAATGTGGGTGCGTGCTTGAATGGAAAGACTTACACACACGACATGAAATTAAACCCAAATATAAATTGCAGTATGGCCTTAACTAAGGTCTTGGGAATAAGAGCGAAAGCTCAATGTGTGTGAGTGCTTGAATTGAAGTACTACGCACACAACATGAAATGAAACCCAAATATAATTGCAATAGGCCTTGACTAAGGTCTTGGGGGTAAGAGCGAAAGCTCAATGTGTGTGAGAGTGCTTGAATTGAAAGACTTACACACACGACATGAAATGAAACCCAAATAGTATAGGTCGGCCCTTACTTGGGTCTTTCAAATAAGAGCGAAAGCTCAATGTGTGTGAGAGTGCTTGAATTGAAAGACTTACACACACGACATGAAATGAAACCCAAATAGTATAGGTCGGCCCTTACTTGGGTCTTTCAAATAAGAGCGAAGGCTCAATGTGTGTGAGTGTTTGAATTGAAAGACAACGCACCCAACTTAAGCAAAACCCTACAAAATCAAAGTATATATATATATATTTATGTATTAGGGGTTGATTAGGCCCGTGTGTGTTCAAAATCGTGCACAACTAGGAGAGTGCACGTGTGTGGGTGTGCCAAGCCACGTTATTACAAGCGGGGGGAGACTATGCTCCGTTATTACAACCCCGTATCGAATTGAATCTCAAGCAAGTATACAACTAAAGACCGAGTTAGGCACTTACTAGTAGCTGGTCCGTAGATGCCTTGCTTGAGCGAGGGCTTGGCCTGCGCCTTGGGTTGCAAAAGGGAGCTCCGCGAGGGTGAACGGCAAGAGGTGCTGGCCGGAGGTCCTTGGTGCGCGGAAGAGGCGCCTTGAAGGTGGCCGGCCACTAGAGATGGGCCGTTTTTGGTGTGTTGGGTTAAAGGACCTAAGTAAGGTTACTAAGGGGATATGGCACTAAGGGAAGGAGCTAGCAAGGAGAAGGTGATGGCTGGCGGATGGCTGGCCGAATGAAGGGAATGGGAGTCGGTTGGAGTGGCCGACTAAGAGCTTGGTGGTGGAGGGCTGCTATGGTGGCTAGGAGTGGTGGAAGGGAAGGAAACGAGCTAGGATGGGGGGGTAAGGTGGTGATGGTTGTGGTGAGGGAGTGGAGAAGGTGAGATGAAGGATGGGGTACTAACCGTGCTTGAAGAGAGGTGGTGGATGGAAGAGAGCAGCCGGGTGTGGTGGAGCAACTGGTTCGACCGAAGGCAGGGGTGGCGACAGGTGGTGGGCCGGCTGGGGTGTGGTGGAGCAGGTGGAGCACGGTGGTGGCTGGTGGTGGTGCAGGTGGAAGGCTTGGCTGGACGTGAATGAAGTGGCTGGGCTCGGTTGGGCTGGACCAAGGTGAGAGAGGATGGGAAGGGAGAGAGCTTCTAGATAGGAAAACCCGCCCCCAAGGGGGGGGGGGGTTTATATAGGGATGGGTAGGTCAGTTAGGGTTGGGTTTGGGGTAGTGGTTAGGTGGTTTAGGTAGGGTGGTATGATGATAAGGTGGGCTGGAAAGGGTAGGGCCAGATATTTTAGATACTAGTGGTTTGGGTAGGTTGTGGGCTAGGGGTGGTTTAGGGGTTTAGGGTTTGGTTAGGTGGGTGGGTTCTAGGGTGAGGTTTAGTGAGCTAGGTTAGGTGATTAGGCTAGGATTAGGCTAGGTTTAGGAAAATTAACCTAGGTTTAGAGAAGGATTAGGGAAGTGGGTTAGGTGATTAGGTTAGGATTAGGCCGGGATTAGGGAAGTAGGTTAGGTGATTAGGCTCAGATTAGGGGCGGATTATGGTGGAAGGCTAGGATTAGGTATTTTGGGTTAGGTTTAGGTGAAGGAGCTCCCTTTGCATGGCCCATAGACCTTAACCACATCATGTTGGTGCAGCCCTAGGTTAGGTTTTGGCTAATTACAAGCTTAAACCCACTCAATTAGGCTAACCCACATGATTAACCCCAAACTTGACACACAAGTCAAGCTTAATTACAACCACACTTGATCTTATCCATCCCCACTCTCTCTCATGCCCATAATCCCACGTGAATTTCAAGTGGGCTCCACCTCCATTTATGAGAAGGTGATGTGGGCCATGAATATGGATATTGGATTGGATTTTGGAATCCAAATCCAAATCCAAGTCCATACATGGGTTTGGATTGGGATCTGGATATATATGGTCCAGATCCAATCCAAGCAGAACTCTGACTCCTTCGAGCTGTATTCGAAACGAACGGTTTGTGCTCCGTTTGCGTTGGGTCTTCGCCAACATGATCGTCCGCCTCTGTTTTCGCCTTCCGAAGATGACTTGAAAGGATGTTTTGATGATAACAGGGTCTTGGACGTTCGAGATCCTGGGGGTGTGAATTTGATACAAGAGTTGTTGTGCCGGGCTCGACATGTGCTCCGGTTCCGGGCTCTTCTTAGCTTTCCTGGTCCTGTCTAGATTAGGCCAAGTTGCTTCGAGGTTTCAAAACATGTTTTTAAAAGGGTTTTAAAAGCCATATTGTATGTTTTCGAAATACAGAGTTCAAAACATATGTACAGGGTTGTCTGGAAGGCTCTTGGGTTTCCAGACTCAAAATAGCCCTTTGGGGCTGCTTTTACAAAACCAGATGAATTTGAGAAATTCGTGGGATTTCGGGGTGTTTACAGCATGTTATTACAAGTGGGGAGAGACAATGCTCCGTTATTACAAACCCGTATCAAATTTAATTTAACTTAAGCAAGTCTACAAATAAGGACCGAGTTAGGCACTTACATATAGGTGGTTCGGAGGTGACTTGCTTGAGCTTGGGCTTGGGCGTCGCCTTGGGCTACAAGAGGGAGCTCCTCGGAATGGCACGACAAGGGAGTGACTGGCCGGGTGACAAGGAAGCGGTTGTGGCACCTTGGCGTTGGCCGGGTGATGAAAGGGAGGGTGCTGCTGTGGTGCCTTGGTGTTGACGTAGTTAGGGAGTGTCACTAATGGGAAGGTAGGGTAGCGGGTGGTGTGGTTGGGTATGGTTGAAGGGTGGCAGGTAGCTAGGTGGTGTGGTGGCTTAGAGTAGAGGGGGAGTGAAGATAGGGTGGAGTTAGGATAGGGTACTAACCGAATAAGAAAGGGAAGGTGGTGGTTGTCCAAGGAAGGCAGCCAGGTGGAAGGAGGACGCAGTCGGGTGGAAGGAGTGGAGCTGGCCGGGCAGTTGTGGTGGCGTGGAATGATGCAGGTCGGGAGATGATGGCGGCATGGAGTGGAGCAGGTCGGGAGGTGGTGGTGGAGCAGGTGAGAGAAGAGAGCAAGGGGTGAGAGAGGGCTCGGCTGGCCCAAGGTGGCTGGGAATTTTCTTGAAAACCCGCCCACTAGGGGGGGGGTTTATAGGAGTGGATAAGGTCGGTGGGCTGGTTTTGAAGGGGGTAGTTTAGTGGTTAGGTGGTGGTGGTTTAGAGATAAGGTGGGCTAGATATTTAGGGGGACCAGATTTTTTGTTTTAGGTGGTTTTAGGGATATGGTGTGCTAGGGTTTAGGTGGGGTGGTTTAGTGGTTTAGGGCTTAGCTAGGTGGGTTGGTTTTGGGGTGAGGTTTAGTGAGGTGGGTTAGGTGTTTTAGGCTAGGATTAGGTTAGGATTAAGGGAATTAGGCTAGGTTTAGGGAAGGATTAGGGAGGTGGGTTAGGTGATTAGGTTGGGATTAGGCCGGGATTAAGGAAGTGGGTTAGGTGATTAGGCTAGTATTAGGCCGGGATTAGGATAAATGGCTAGGATTAGGGGTTTTGGCTTAGGATTGGGTTAGGAATCTCCCTTTGCATAGCCCATGGACTTCATGGCATCATGTTGGTGCAGCCCTAGGTTAGGTGTAGGCTCATACAAGCTTAAACCCACACTAATTAGGCTAACCCACATGATTAACCCAAACTTGACACACAAGTCAAGCTTAATACATTTCCCTCATGCTTATCCTCCCCACTCTCTCTCATGCCCATAATCTCACGTGAATTTCAAGTGGGCCCCACCTCCATTTATGAGAAAGTGATGTGGGCCATGGATGTGGATATTGAATTGAATCTTTGGATCCAAATCCAGATCCACACATACGTTTGGATTGGGATCTGGATATATATGGTCCAGATCCAATCCAAACTGAATTCTGACTCCTTCAGGATAGGTTCGAAACGAACGGTTTGTGCAGGGTCTGACAGCATCAGTACTCCGTCTTGCATTGGGTCTTCGCCAACATGGTCGTCCGCTTCTGTTTTCACCTTTCGAAGATGATTTCACATGATTTTTGATGATAATAGGGACTTGGACGTTCGAGATCCTAGGGATGGATCTAACACGAGAGTTGCTGTGTCGGGCTCGACATGTGCTCCGGTTCTGGGCTCTCTTTAGCTCTTCTGGTCCTGCTTTTATCAGGCCCAGCCGCTTTGTGGGGTTCCAAAATGTATTTTAAAAGGTTTTAAAAGCATATTATACATGTTTTAAAATATATATAGTTTAAACATATGTACAGGGCTGCCTGGAATGCTCCTGGGTTTTCAAACTCAAAATAGCCCTTTGGGGCTGCTTTTGCAAAACCAGGTTTATTTGAGAAGTTCGTAGGATTTCGGGGTGTTTACAACTCACACACGTAGGAAGAGAGGATAATGGCATCGCCGACGCCCTCTCATCCTTGGGTTCAACCCTAAGGGTCGATCCTACTTTGGGAACCCGATCCTTAGAAATATGGCATGCACCCACTCCATCCACACACGATTTGGAAATTTGCCAAAACAATCTAGATTCTATTGAAAAACCTTGGTTTTATGACATAAAATGCTTTTTAGAAAATGGGGGATTCGCTGAGAATGCCACATCCAAAGATAAGGCATTCATCCGAAAGATTTCTACTCGATACATGATTTTGGGTGGGGTTTTGTATAAAAAGAGTTTTACCGACATCTTACTAAGATGTGTCGACCTAGAGGAGGCTAGGACTGTTATGCATGAATTCCATGATGGTGAATGTGGAGGTCATGTCAATGCCAACATGATGGTGATGAAAATACTTAGAGCGGGTTATTTTTGGTCCACTTTGAGAAAAGACTGCCACGATCATGTTAGGAAGTGTCATCCATGTCAAGTGCATGGACACGCCATTTATATCCCCTCATCATCATTGCATTCCGTGGTCAGCCCCTGGCCATTTACCATGTGGGCGTTTGATATTGTAGGCCCAATATTTCCAAAGGCATCGAATGGGCATAGGTTCATTTTAGCAGCCATTAAGTACTTCTCCAAATGGGTCGAAGCCATCTCCCTGACCAATGTACAGGGGCAACAAGTGGTGGCTTTCATTAGGAGGAATATCTTGGCCCCATTTGGAGTTCCAAGAGACCTTGTGTCTGATAATGGCACCCCATTCAAAAACGAGTGGATGGTCAAGTTGTGCAACACCTATGGCATAACTCATCACTTCTCCTCGCCCTACTACCCTCAAGGCAACGGCCAAGCCGAAGCCACCAGTAAGACTCTCATTAGTATTACTGATAAAACTTTGGAGAAGGGTAGGACGTGGCATGAGAAGCTGGATGAAGCCTTATGGGCTTATAGGACTTCCATCCGGACTCCCACGAATGCCACGCCATTTGAGTTGGTCTATGGCACAAACGCCATTCTTCCCATTCATACACGATTGCATTCATTCCATACATCAATTGCACTTGACCTCCCCCTAGAGACGCTTCAGCATGCTAGGATGTCCGAACTAGATTTGTTAGATGAGAGGCGACTCCTTGCTATGGATCATGCTCATGCATACCGGCAAAGGATCGCCCGACACTATGACAAATATATGAAACCTCGCCACTTTGAAGTGGGAGACCTGGTTTTAAAAATCATCCACTATCGTGGCCCACATCCACTTGGAAAGTGGCGCCCTAAGTGGGATGGACCTTATGTTGTGCGTGCAACCACCACAAACAACTCATATTGGTTGATCGATGTAGAAGGTAGGAATTTAGCAGATCCTATCAATATTCAATACTTGAAGAAGTATTATGTGTAGGGTTTGGGTTAAATTTCTATTTTCGAAAATTCTTAGGGATAACTGCTTTGAAACCTTGAAAGTAAGGTTCAAAGGCGAATTGTGTGACCCTGAGCGAGAGAATTCACACTTGTGAAAGAGTGGAGCTTTCCAAGTACGTGGTTACATTTCAAAATCCTTCTTCTTACGAAGAAAGGCCTAGTTCAATATAGCAAGATACTTGCAAGTAGTACGTGCTATTTCTAAATAGGCTAATCTAAAATGGATCGAGTATAACCTTGGGATAAGTCCGCCCCTCTTCTCTTCTCCTTCCAAAAGGAAAATATGGCCAAAAACAAAGGGAAATCCCCACCAAAATCTCTTTCCCAAAGAAAGAAACCTGAGTCAAAAGCAAAATTTGATTCTTTTATGGAAAAGAGGAATTAAAGAAAAAATACTCCCAAAGGGAGACCCTCTATGAAAAAAAGGAAGAAAAGGCCAAAAAGCTCAAAAGGAGCAGTTTTCCGCCTTCTATGCCTAAAACTACGGGATGCTTTAGAAGGGACCGTGGTATCTCTTTCCCATCGCTACGACTTATCCCAAGTAAAACATGGTTCATTTCGAGGAATCTCAAAGTAAAAATAGGATTTACTTACTTGAATTTCATTTTGTTTGAGAATTCGACGTTTTGAGTAAGGCGTAGGAATTTTGAAATATAGCTTGTTTCTTATAAAACCTCCGCTAGATTAGCGAGTGTCAAGACTCAAGCAAAGGCAAACGCGAAGAGCTCGATATCCTTAGGACCAAGGCTAAAAGCAGTATCCCTGTTATAAATAGATTTTGAAAAATCGAACATCGAACAACATAGGGCCCGCTCACTTGGAGCAGCAGGTCTTCATAAGTCTCAAGAGTTCGACCATACCATCTGGTCTTTTAGGAGGTCGCCCTACTTGGCGTCTCATCCAGGTCATGCATGTGCATATTCACGCATGAACACTGGTGTAGACATGGAAAATTTTCACTTTTAGTGCTTTAGGCTTGAAGTGAACCTTTTCGTATGTCTAAGTCGTTTTTATAAAAAGGGTCGTGCCAGCTAGCTTACTCAAGCTAGCGAAGTAAGTTTTGAAAATCTGACTTGTTTGGGGCAATTGTGAGCAAGTGAGCTCTTTGTAGACGCGCGAAAAAATCCCAACCTCTCACCTTTTTCAGGGCTCGGAGAGGATCCTCTCATGCGTCTAAGGCCTTATTTATGTAAACAGGGCATGCCAGCTAGCTTACCTAAGCTAGCGAAGATATATTTAACACTGACTTCTAATTTTGGCGACTGTGAGCAAGTGAGCTCTTGTCGTCGCAGACCTTCTTGCACCGATGTGCAAGGGTCAGTCTGTACGGTTTGCAAAAATCGAGTTTTAGGAGAGAAAGTCTACGAAGTGGTTCGAGGTGTCTAATTCGGGTCTTTAAAATGCGATTGCATGTTTTAGATCACGTGGATTTGCACGTGCCTAAGTCTTTTCTCTTATCCCTTTTCAGGCCACCTAGTTTGTGTGTTATGAACACTCCACTACATGGGCAAATTCGAGCGGGGCTTGCTTTGATGCAATATGTGTCCTACCTCGTGGTATGGCGTAGATGCAATGCAAACTCACGCTACTCCAAAGGGAAAACCCGAATGTAAAGACAATACTAAAGGGAAATAACCGAAGGGAAATGACTTGAAATATAAATGCCGAAGGGAGATATGTATATAGAGTATGTATATGAGCCCTTACTCGGGTCTTGCAAATAAGAGCGAAGGCTCAATGTGGGTGCGTGCTTGAATTGAAAAGACTTACACACACGACATGAAATTAAACCCAAATATAAATTGCAGTATGGCCTTAACTAAGGTCTTGGGAATAAGAGCGAAAGCTCAATGTGTGTGAGTGCTTGAATTGAAGTACTACGCACACGACATAAATGAAACCCAAATATAACTGCAATAAGGCCTTTACTAAGGTCTTGGGAGTAAGAGCGAAGGCTCAATGTGTGTGAGAGTGCTTGAATTGAAAGACTTACACACACGACATGAAATAAAACCCAAATAGTATAGGTCGGCCCTTACTTGGGTCTTTCAAATAAGAGCGAAAGCTCAATGTGTGTGAGTGCTTGAATTGAAAGACAACGCACCCAACTTAAGCAAAACCCTTCAAAAATGAAAGTATATGTATATACTTATGTATTAGGGGCTGATTAGGCCCGTGTGTGTTCAAAATCGTGCACAACTAGGAGAGTGCATGTGTGTGGGTGTGCCAAGCCACGTTATTACAAGCGGGGGGAGACTACGCTCCGTTATTACAACCCCGTATCGAATTGAATCTCAAGCAAGTATACAACTAAAGACCAAGTTAGGCACTTACTAGTAGCTGGTCCATAGAGGCCTTGCTTGAGCGTGGGCTTGGCCTTCGCCTTGGGCTGCAAACGGGAGCTCCGCGAGGTTGAGCGACAAGGGGTGTTGGCCGGGTGCTTTGAAGGTGGCCGGCTGCAAGCAAGGGTGTGGCCTTGATGTGGGGGATTAAACGGGCTGGGCAAGGTGAGTATATAGGGTCACTAGGAGAGGATATAGTGTTAGGGAGTATGGCCCTAAGGGGAGCCTAAGGGAAGATCGAATGGGACACCTAGGGGAAAAGAGATGGCTGGCCGAATGGAAGGGATAGTCGGTTGGAGTGGCCGACTAGGGGAATGTGGTGGTGGTGGGCTGCTAGGATAGCTATGGGTGGAGTATGGGAAGGAAGCTATCTAGGTGATGGGGCTAGGTGGTAGTGGGGGTAGTGGGTGTAAGGGAGTGCTATGGGTAGGTCTTAGGAAGTCGAATAGGGTGGCCGGGTGTAGCTAGGGTAGTTAGGTAGTGGCGAGTAGCTAGGGTGACTAAAGCTTGGCCGAGTGGGAGTGGTGGCGGCAAGTGGCTGATATTAGGGTAAGGTGGTGGTATGGTGGGTGGCTGGGAGTGGAGAGGGAGTGGAGAAGGAGCTAGGTAGAGTGTGGGGTACTAACCGGATGAAGAGGCGGCGGGTGGTTGAGGAGCAGCCGGATGTGGGGGCTCGGCTGGTTCGGTCGGGTGAAGAGGATGACGATGGAGGGGGCTTTGGTTGGAATGGTGGTGGCGGTGGTGGTGCTGGTGGTGGTGGGATGTGGAGCAGGTGGAGCTTGGGGAAGTGGAGGACCCGGCTGGGATCTAGGTTGGCTTCTAGATAGGAAAGCCCGCCCCCAATGGGGGGGGTTTATATAGGGATGGGTAGGTCGGTTAGGGCTGGGTTTGGGGTAGTGGTTCGGTGGTTTAGGTAGGGTGGTACGAAGATAAGGTGGGCTGGAAAGGGTAGGGCCACATATTTTAAATACTAGTGGTTTGGGTAGATTGTGGGCTAGGGGTGGTTTAGGGGTTTAGGGTTTGGTTAGGTGGTTGGCTTCTAGGGTGAGGTTTAGTGAGCTAGGTTAGGTGATTAGGCTAGGATTAGGCTACGTTTAGGGAAATTAACCTAGGTTTAGGGAAGGATTAGGGAAGTGGGTTAGGTGATTAGGTTGGGATTAGGCCGGGATTAGGGAAGTGGGCTAGGTGATTAGGCTCATATTAGGGTGGAAGGCTAGGATTAGGTGTTTTGGGTTAGGTTTAGGTGAAGGAGCTCCCTTTGCATGGCCCATAGACCTTAACCACATCATGTTGGTGCAGCCCTAGGTTAGGTTTTGGCTAATTACAAGCTTAAACCCACTCAATTAGGCTAACCCACATGATTAACCCCAAACTTGACACACAAGTCAAGCTTAATTACAACACACTTGATCTTATCCACCCCACTCTCTCTCATGCCCATGATCCCACGTGAAATTCAAGTGGGCCCCACCTCCATTTATGAGAAGGTGATGTGGGCCATGGATATGGATATTGGATTGGATTTTTGAATCCAAATCCAAATCCAAGTCCATACATGGGTTTGGATTGGGATCTGGATATATATGGTCCAGATCCGATCCAAACTAAACTCTGACTCCTTCGAGCTGGGTTCGAAACAGACGATTTGTGCGGGGTCTGACAGCATCAGCACTCCGTCTGCGTTCGGTCTTCGCCAACATGATCGTCCGCCTCCGTTTCTGCCTTCCGGAGATGACTTTAAATGACATTTTGATAATAACAGGGTCTTGGACGTTCGAGATCCTGGGGGTGTGGTTTTGATACGAGAGTTGCTGTGCAGGGCTCGACATGTGCTCCGGTTCTGGGCTCTTCTTAGCTTTCTTGGTCCTGTCTGGATTAGGCCAAGCTGCTTCGGGGTTTCAAAAACATGTTTTAAAAGGTTTTCAAAAGCTATATTATATATTTTTGAAATATGAGGTTTAAAACATATATACAGGGTTGTCTGGAAGGCTCTTGGGTTTCCAGACTCAAAATGGCCCTTTGGGGCTGCTTGTACAAAACCAGGTTTGTTTAAGAATTCGTGGGATTTCAGGGTGTTTACAGATGCCCCTCTTTGGCCTTGTCCAAATCTATTTGGATAAGGGCAAAGATGACAAACACCCCTTTCAATGTCTCCCTAGATCTAGCCACGAAGAATATGGGATCATCCCAATTTTTAGCAAAAATCTCAATTTACAAACTCTGGTAGGAGGAGATATCACGCCAAAGGGTTTTACATGGATCTGGTCCTAAATGGGATCATGTTCATGCAAGTACCATGAGTGGAATGCAAATGACATGGGTGTGGTGCCAAGAGTGGCGACCTCCCAGAGACTAGATGTGGTCGAACTCTAGAGACTTACAAGGCCTACTGCTCCAAGTGAGCAAATCCTATGCTGTTCTATGTTCGGTTTTCAAAACTTATTTACAAAAGCTATTTACAAAAGGGACAACTGTCTTGAGCCTCGATCCTAAGGATCTCGAGCTCTTCGTGCTTGCCCTTGTTTGAGTCTTAACACTCGCTTATCTAGCGGAGGTTTTATAAGAAAACAAGGCATATTTCAAATTCCTACGCCTTACTCGGAACATCGAATTCTCAAACAAGATGAAATTCAAGTAAGTAAATCCTATTTTTACTTTAGGATTCCTCAAAATGAACCATGTTTTAGCTTGGGATAAGCCAGGGATGGGAAAGAGATACCACGGTCCCTTCTGAAGCGTCCCGTGGTTTGAGGCACAGAAGGCGGAAAACTACTCTTTTTTAGCTTTTTGGCCTCTTTTTCCTTTTTTTCATCGAGGGTCTCCCTTTGGGAGTATTTTTTCTTTAATCCCTCTTTTTTTTTATTAGAGAATTGATTTTTCTTTTAAATTCTGGTTTCTTTCTTTTGGAAAGAGACTTTGAATGGGAAATTCCCTTTTGTTTTGGACCTTTGTTTTCCTTTTGGAAGGAGAAGAGAAGAGGGGAGGACTTATCCCAAGCCTACACTCGATCCATTCCAGATCAGCCTATTTAGAAATAGCACGTACCACTTGCAAGTATCTTGCTATGTTGAACTAGGCCTTTCTTTGTAAGAAGAAGGATTTTGAAATGTAACCACAATTTTGAAAACTCCACTCTTTCACAAGTGCGAATTCTCTCACTTAGGTTCACACGAGTTGGCTTTTGCACCTTATTCACATGTCTCAGGGCAATTATCCCTTAAAAATTTTCAAAAAATGGAATTTAATCCAAATCTTACACATGATACTTCTTTAAGTATTGAATATTGATAGGATCTACTAAATTCCTACCTTCTACATCGATCAACCAATACGAATTGTTCGTAGTGGTTGCTCGTACAACATAGGGTCCATCCCAATTGGGGCGCCACTTGCCTAGGGGGTGTGGGCCACGATGGTGGATGGTTTTTAAGACCAGATCTCCCACTTCAAAGTGGCGAGGTCTCATGTGTTTGCTATAATGTCGGGCTATCCTTTGCCGGTATGCATGAGCATGATCCATGGCAAGGAGTCGCCTCTCATCTAGCAAATCTAGTTCGGCCATCCTAGCATGCTGAAGCGTCTCTAGGGGGAGGTCAAGTGCTATGGATGTATGGAATGAATGCAGTTGGGTATGAATGGGAAGAATGGCGTTTGTGCCATAGACCAATTCGAATGGTGTGGCATTCGTGGGAGTCCGGATGGATGTCCTATAAGCCCATAAGGCTTCATCCAGCTTCTCGTGCCACGTCCTACCCTTCTCCAAGGTTTTCTCAACATGTGTGAGAGTGCACGATTGGAACGACTCAACCAGTCGAGTGGCCAATTCGTGGTATGGAAGCAGTTTTTCATTTCGAACTTGCCAAATTTTTAAAACTTGGTTTATGACCAGGAGTGAATCTCCAAAGACCTCGATGCATGATGCCCCTAGAGTTTTCGAAACTTTTAAACCTTGTATGAGTGCTTCATACTCGGCTATATTGTTGGAACATTCGAAATCTAGGCGAATTGCTATGGGGATCTCTCCCTTTTCAGGGGATACGAGGATGATCCCGGCACCGGCCCCTCGTTGGTTTCGTGCCCCGTCGAAGTGCATCTTCCACACTTGTTTTTCGAAAGAGTTTGCCAGAATGTGGTTTTGAAAATGGTTTTGCAATATGCCTTCATCAGGCATTTCATTGAGTGTGGGATACGCATCCTCTAGGGGGAAGTCAGCCATGTAGTCTGCTAGGGCTTGCCCCTTAATGGAGACATGGTGATGGTATTTTAAATCATACTCCATTAGAAGGAGTTGCCATTTGCCCAATCTACCCGTGAGAATGGGTTTTTCGAATAAGTGCTTGATTGGGTCAAGCTTGGACACTATCCAGATCTCATGATCTAGGAAATAGTGTCGAAATTTCTGGCAGGCCCAAACTAGGGCCAAGCATGTCTTCTCCATGGCCTGATAATTCCTTTCATAAGCCAGGAGAGTTTTCGAAAGATAGTATATGGCACATTCCTTGTGAGTGTCATCCTCGTATTGAGCTAACAAAGCTCCCAAGGCATTCGCATGCATAGAAATGTAAAGTAGAAGAGGTTTTCCTGGTTTTGGAGGGTTTAAAATAGGGGGATTAACTAAGTACGCTTTTAATCTTTCAAATGATTTTTGGCACTCGTCATCCCATAAAAATTTTGTACCCTTCCTCAGCAACTTGTTGAAGGGTTCGCATCTAGTTGCCAGGTTTGAGATAAACCTGCGAATGGACTGTAGGCGACCCTGGAGGCTACGAATCTGCGTGAGATTGGAGGGTGGAGTCATGTCTATGATGGCTCTACACTTAGAGGGGTCGACTTCTATGCCCCTTTGGCTTACCATAAATCCTAAAAGCTTACCGGATTCTACACCGAATACGCACTTTTGAGGGTTTAGCTTTATGTTGTAAAGTCTAAGCCTTTCGAAAATCTTTTGTAAGCATTCGAGATGAGTGCATCGAGTTTTTGACTTAGCCAGGAGATCATCTACATATACCTCTAGGAGCTCATGAATTTGATCGTGAAAGATCGAGGTCATAGCTCTTTCGTACGTGGCGCCAGTATTTTTCAAACCAAAGGGCATGACTGTATAACAGTACGTGCCCCATGGGGTTGTAAAGGCGGTTTTAGCCTGATCTCGTGGGCTTAGTTTGATTTGGTTATATCCTGAATAGCCATCCATGAATGAAAACATTTCATGATTTGCAGTACTATCGACTATCAAATCAATGTTTGGTAAAGGGAAATTATCTTTTGGGGTGGCTTTATTCAGGTTTCTGAAATCGATACATATTCGAATTTTCCCACTAGTTTTTCGAACAACAACTATATTGGATAACCAATCAGAATACGCAATGGGTTTTATAAATCCGGCTTTTAACAGATCTTCTAAACCCTCTTTGACTTGTGAATGCACATTCGGATGTATCTTCCTAAGCTTTTGTTTTACGGGTTTTGCATATGAATCTAAGGGAAGACGATGCTCTACAACATTCGGGTCTATACCCGGCATGTCTTCATATGTCCATGCAAACACATCAACGTAGGTTTTCAAAAATGCAATGAATGATGCTTTTTCGTGCTCATGCAGACATGTGCCTACCGTAATGATTTTCGGCTTTAAATCATTCCCTAAGTTTATCTCTATAAAATCTCCTCCTACTGATTTCAAAGGTTTTTCAAAATCAAGAATTTTATGAAATTCAGGGAGCTCAGAAGCAGGGTCTTCCTCGAGGGAATCCAATTATGGGCTTTGATCATTCTCAAGACTTCTAAATCCTAGGGAATTTGGACTTACGCACAGTTTTCGCAAACGCTTGGTTTTTGTTTTGGATTTTCTGCAGGTTTTGAAGATTTTGGTCCTCTTATGAAGAGGACTTTCTTTTCGAAATTCTTTTCTTCTTCAAAACCTTTATCAGGAGCTGCTAAATACAGGATTTTGTTTTTGGTATTTTGTAAATTTCCGATTTTTTTGGATTTTTGTAAGGAAAGAACTTTAGGAACTATACAAACAACTCTTTTTTCGAGTTTTTGATCTTTTTCAAATGTTTTTGGTTTTTGGGATTTTTCAATTTTTTGAATTTCGAGTTTTTCAAATGTTTTTGGATTTTTGATTGAGGGATCTTCCATCATACCTACAAAGGAAAAACACCACTAGTTAGACTCCGAATAAGAGATCTAAATTGTAGGTTTCTGCTTGGGTAGGCTCCAAGGCACCCTTGACCCAGGTGGTCACAGGGGGTGGTTCTGGCGGTATTCTGGGAGTATAGCTGATCCCGTGTCGGCTTTGGTTGGCTTTTGGTAAGATGGGTTCTACGAGACCCTGATTTTGTGCCCCTAGACTTTTGTACGGCATATACCCCATGTTCAATAACATGTTCCATGATTTTTTGTTTTTGGAAAAGTTTTCATATAATTCGTGATCCTGGAACTTGCTATCGTCCATGTTATGCACATAAGGTTTTCTCTGTCTAGGGGTTTTGGAAATAGTGGATGCTTGGGTTTTCCTGGGATGGTTAGTGTTTTGAGTGGGCCAGCCTTGGGCGGCCCCTGGATGTGTACGACCTTCCTAGGTACCTGAAGGGTGAGCTTTGGTGGTTCGACCACGGTTTGCCCTAAGTTGGCCTCGTAGGACTGGGAACTTGAAAAGCATGGGGAATTTTGAATCCCCTGAAGCTGCGGATGACTCTCACTTAGGATCACAATGACTTGGTTTTCAAAAGGGATTTTAACACACTTATGGAAGGTGGATGGCACAACATGCAGGCTGTGTATCCAAGGCCTTCCCAGCAATAGGTTGTAGTGGGGGTGGATGTCCAAAACATGGAATACCCCCACGTGGGCTATCCCTCCCGTTTCCATGGGAAGTTCAACGGATCCTAAAGGTCTGGATGCATTTCCATCGTATCCAGTGATTACGATGGTGCTTGGGTTTATGGAAGTTAAGGTGACTCCAATCTGATGTGCTATGTGAAGTGGAAGGATATTGAGCCCTCCTCCCCCGTCAACTAGGCACCTATCTAGAGAGTGGTGATTTAATACCACCTCGATGTGTAGGGCCTAATTATGGGTTTCATAGGGTCTTTCGAGATCCTCTTCTGAAAACATGATAGGTGTTTTTGCACCTATGGTCGCCACTTGATTGGACAAGGATTCTGGGGTTATGTCCGAACTAACCTTTGCTCTTTCTAGAATTTTCTCTAACACGAGTCTATGCCTAGGCGAGGTTTGTATCAGCTCTAGGATGGACATGTTAATGGGAATCTTTGAAAGATGGTTTTTGAAATCATACAAGATTAAAACGACTTTTCCTTTGTCCGTTTTGGGCAGAACTCCAGGAATACACTCTTTTGAAGGGCCAGGCACACTGACCACTTTTTTAGCATTTTGTAGATGTGGGGGTTGATAGATCCTCCCGGATCTTGTCACTTCCCCCACGATCAACCTAGGGTTCGTGCTTAAGATGGCTCTAATCGACTGTTTTGGAGCACCTCGAATTTTCAAAACTGGTTTAATCAGAGACGGAACTCTTGGTGGTCCCCGAATCACTACTTGGGTGGATTTTCTATGAAGGATGAGGGTAGATGCACAAGAAAAGCCAGACTTATATGTATGCGCTAAACTCTTCGAAATCTCGAGAGCACATACCTCTTTACCCTTCCCACTGGTACTTGCATGATTAGGGAAGGGTTCTTTGAAAATAGCTTGGGCAGGCTCCGGTTCCTCAGTGACCTGGAGCCGGCCCTCTGCTATCAAGTTCTCGATTTGGTTTAGGAGGGAAAAACACTGCTTTGTATCATGGCCTTTGAGCCGATGGTACTTACAAAATCGATTCAAAAACCTCCCTTTGGAAGTGGTTCCCTCGAGGATTTCAGGGAGTTCGATCATGCCTTGGGCGAGTAGGAGGTCTAGGACCTCCGACACAGGTTGCCCCAGCGGAGTATACTCCCTTTTTTCAAATGGTTTTTGTATTTTTTTGTCTTTTCTATTTTCAAAATTTTCGAAATTCTTTGAAGTGCTCGCCAGCCTTGGATCTACCCGGACATTGGCGATCTTGTGGGGCTTTTCCCCTTTATCTATGGTGGGTAGCCCGTAATTGCCAGGCTTTTCCAAGCGAGTCTTTGGATTTACGCTCCCTTTCCACAGGTGGTCGTAAACCCCTTTTTTCAAATTCGTCTCAAAAAGAGATGCTTTTTTAATCAGTTTGTGGAAAGTAGAGATTTCATGTAAAGAAAGAAGAGTTTTCAATTCAGTTTTGAAATTGTCCAGGATGAGCATTACTGCGCATCCTTCGGATATGGGTTCTCGTACTTGTCCAAGGAGAGACCTCCATCGAACGATAAATGTATGCACATCTTCGTTCATACCTTGCTTCGTATCCCTCAAAGTGTTCAATGTAGGCGTGACTTCTACGTTGTGTGAAAATCTTTGCATGAAGCAGTTCGCTAACTCTTCAAAAGTTGCGAACTGGCTCAAATCGTAGGAAGCCAGCCATTTAGAAGCTATGCCTTTGAGGGATAAGGGGAACCAATATACCCATTTCATCGAGTCCTTTTTTTTCTTGTGGGCTCAACGAGAGAAAAGCTGTAGGTGAGACCTAGGGTCTCCCGTGCCATCATACCGATGGAAATTCGGTATTTCGTCGTCACTGTCTGTTTCGTAATCTAAAGGGAGAAAATCAGACAGGACGTACGTTGTTTTCTCTCTATTTTGCCCTTTCAGCAACTGCTGTAGGGCTTTTCGATCCTTGTGAGTGAAGGAATCGAAGTATTGGTGGCCTTCTATCTCGGAGGTCTCCTTTTTTTACGAGTTTTTCCAAACTTCTTTTTGGCCTTTATCGGTTCGCCATGTGACGAACACGAATCAGCTGCTTCAGCCTCTTGGTTGAGTGCAGCGACCTTGGCCTCGTATTCTCTTTTTAACTCTTCCTCCTTTTGTTTTTGATTTTTCAAAGATCTTCTAGAATGAGAACTTGAAGAGCATGAGAACCGGCTAGACACTTCATTGGAGTCTGAACTCGACATGACTCTGACACTTTTAAATCCAACTATGAAATGCAAGAAGACAAAGAGTTAAAACACTTTGAAAACAAACGATTTTTTTAGAGATTGGTTTGTTTTGTATCGATTTTTCCTAAAGACCCACGTCCCACCGGGCGTGCCAAATCTGTAGACACGGAAAATCCTCGTCTCTGGGTTCTTAGGCCTGAAGCGAATCTTTTCGTGCTTACGTCGCTTTTAAAAAGGGCGTGCCAGCTAGCTTTCTCAAGCTAGCGAAGTAATTTTAGAAAATATCCGACTTTTGGGGCGACTGTGGATAAGTGGGTTCTTTTCGTCGCAGACTTTCTTGCACCGGCGCGCAAGGGTCAGTCTGTACGCTTTAGAAAAACTCGATTTTACACAAACATGACTCTTTTTGAAAACTTGAAAGTGTTTTATCGACTGGTTTTGTCAAATTTGCAACTTTTATACATGGGATCTATGCGCTCCTATATCTCTCGGGTTTTTAGCCGATTTTGGCGTGTAGTTGTGTGCATCTAGTGCTCGATTTAAGGCAAGTACTATACGATTTTGACCAGTCTGGTTCGATGCAAGTATGCTCCCTATCTCGAGTGTGGCGGATATGCGATGCAAACTCACACAACTTGAAGGGAAAACCCGGAATTTAAAGACATAGCAGAAGGGAAATAGCAGAAAGGAAAATATGGCTATATCTTAGATGCGGAAGGGAAAATATATATAGCTATATCTTAAGAGCGAGAAGGCTCAATGTGAGTGAGTGCTTTTAGTGTATAAATTGAAAGGGCAACTCACACGACTTGAACCTTAAAAACCCAGCTGAAAGGGGAAATACATATATATATATGTAAGAGCGGAAAGGCTCAATGTGAGTGAGTGCTTCGAGTGTATAAAATGAAAGACAACTCACACGACTTGAACCTTAAAACCCAGCTGAATATATATAAATAGAACTATATCTTATGGGCTGTTGAGGCCCGTTTTGTGTGCAAAAGGTGTGCAGATAAGTGCGGAAAGGCTCGAGTGTACGTGTGTGATTCATGTTTCAAACCATAATATTACATCCCGGGGGGAGACTACGCTCCATTATTACAACCCCGTATCAAATTGAATTGAATTTGAAACAACGTAAAGAACCAGATTCGAGCACTTACTCGTCGTTTGCTTGGGCTTCCTTTTTCAGCGAAACCTGACCTTGGATATAGCCGTTGGATGGACTTTCCTCTGCGAGATGACCAGCTGCGTAGAAGGTTGATCCTAGATCGTGACCTGGGCTAGATTGACAAGCTAATGCACAATGGGTTTCGGGCTTAGATATGATAGATCTAGGGTGAAAAACTAACGGATCTGAGTTAGGTCTAGGTGGTTTGTTTTGGTCGAAGGTTAGCTCAAGGCTCTAAGGGGAAAACCTGACCAGCTAGTGGTCGAGTTAGGGGATGTCTAAGGAAGTGGTTCGGGCGAGATGCGAAGGGATACTCGTCTCACAATGGGTCGAGATTGGTTTAGGGATAGTGAGTGATCTTAGGGGAAATCCTAAGGTAAGCTCTAGGGCAATGCTTGGCCAAAGGGTGGCCGAGCTTGGGCTGGTGTTGGGTGTTTGATCTCACGTGAGATCCTAAGGGAGTGGCTCGGCCAAAGGGTGGCCGAGCTGGGTAGGTGTAGGTTAGTTCTTTTGGTTAGGATCTAACTTAGGTAATGGATTTAGTTTAGGGAAAAACCTAAAATGAACTCAGCTAGCATGGGCCGAACTAGATGGGTGAAAACGGGTTCGTCCAAAGGAAGGAACCGAGTGTTTTAGACACTCGGTTTTGGCTGGGTCTCTAGGAGTAGTTTTGGTTTAGGAAATAGTTTAGGTGGTTTAGTGCTAGATGGTTTGGCTGGGAGGGATTTAAGGTGAGCTTGGCCAGCCAATGGCCGAGCTGGGTATGGTTCTAGATTAGAGTAGTCTTAGGTAGAACTAGGATCGTTCCTTTAGTGAAGCTCGGCCAGCATCTTGGCTGGACTTTTGACGTTTTATGTTCTAGAGCTTAGGTGGTTTTGAGAGGTACAAAAAGAGGGGGTTTTGGGCAGGATTTTAGGGGCTTACCTTGACAACCTATCAGCCCATTTGATCTCGTTTCCAACGCAGCCAATCTCCATTGAAGAAAGCCCATCCAATGCCGCCAGGTTTCTCTTCATTTCCAGCAACATACAAGGCGTGAAATGGTTCAACTTGCACTTGAGTGCAGCCCACAAGATCCACCCACGATTTTACAAAATAAGAGGGGAAGGCCAGCCCCTTTTGTTGACCTTCCTCTCTCTCTCTCTCTCTCTCTCTTCTCCCCCCCCAAACTATCAACGTGAAGTGCTGGAAATTCGTCCCCTTCAAAGCTAGCCCACTCACGTCCTTTTATAGGCCCCTTGTGTGGATATGGATCCTTTGTTGGTTTCTAAAATCCGGATCCAATTCAATCCAAGTTTCGTTTGGATATGGATCTTGGATCTGGATCTAGATTTTTGGATCCAGATTTGATCCAAATTTTTCTCTTCTTCAATCCTTTCTGGCGTTTCAAGCCGGATGCTTCGTGCGGGTCCTGAGTTCATCAAGATTCCGTCTTACGCTGGGTTTTTCCCATTTTCATCGTCCGAGCTTCTTTTCGCCTTTCTGGACTCTGTTTCGACTGTTTCTTCTTGCTTTTGACTTGGATTTTCCGTGATTTCAGAGATGCTTTTGGCTTGGCCTTTGATGCTTCAGGCTTGAAATGCATTTGTGGCCTGGGCTTCTTTTTCGTCCTCGAAATTCACTTTTCATTGGTGTAGACGCGCGAAAATCCCCGCCTCTTTGCCCCTTTCGTGGCTTGGAGTGGATCTTATCGTGCGTCTAAGGCCTAGATATACAAACAGGGCGTGCCAGCTAGCTTACTTAAGCTAGCGAAGATATATTTAACACTGACTTCTAAACGTGGCGACTGTGAGCAAGTGAGCTCTTGTCGTCGCAGACCTTCTTGCACCGATGCGCAAGGGTCAGTCTGTACGCTTTTGCAAAAATCGAGTTTTAGGGAGAAAGTCTACGAAACGATTCGAGGTGTCTATTTCGGGTCTTTAAGATGCGATTGCATGTTTTAGATCACGTGGATTTGCACGTGCCTATGTCTTTTCTTTTATCCCTTTTTGGGTCGCCTAGTTTGTGTGTTATGAACACTCCACTACATGGGCGAATTCGAGCGGGGGTTGCTTCGATGCAATATGCGTCCTACCTCGTGGTATGGCGTAGATGCAATGCAAACTCACGCTACTCCAAAGGGAAAACCCGAAATGTAAAGACAATGCTGAAGGGAAATAACAGAAGGGAAATAACCGAAGGGAAATAACAGAAGGGAAATAACCGAAGGGAAATATGTATATATCTTATGTATATGAGCCCTTACTCGGGTCTTGCAAATAAGAGCGAAGGCTCAATGTGGGTGCGTGCTTGAATTGAAAGACTTACACACACGACATGAAATTAAACCCAAATATAAATTGCAGTATGGCCTTGACTAAGGTCTTGGGAGTAAGAGCGAAGGCTCAATGTGTGTGAGAGTGCTTGAATTGAAGTACTACACACACGACATAAATGAAACCCAAATATAACTGCAATAAGGCCTTTACTAAGGTCTTGGGGAGTAAGAGCGAAGGCTCAATGTGTGTGAAAGTGCTTGAATTGAAAGACTTACTCACACGACAAGAAATGAAACCCAAATAGTATAGGTCGGCCCTTACTTGGGTCTTTCAAATAAGAGCGAAAGCTCAATGTGTGTGAGAGTGTTTAAATTGAAAGACTTACTCACACGACAAGAAATGAAACCCAAATAGTATAGGTCGGCCCTTACTTGGGTCTTTCAAATAAGAGCGAAAGCTCAATGTGTGTGAGAGTGTTTAAATTGAAAGACTTACTCACACGACAAGAAATGAAACCCAAATAGTATAGGTCGGCCCTTACTTGGGTCTTTCAAATAAGAGCGAAAGCTCAATGTGTGTGAGAGTGTTTAAATTGAAAGACTTACTCACACGACAAGAAATGAAACCCAAATAGTATAGGTCGGCCCTTACTTGGGTCTTTCAAATAAGAGCGAAAGCTCAATGTGTGTGAGAGTGTTTTAATTGAAAGACAACGCACCCAACTTAAACAAAACCCTTCGGAAATGAAATATATACGTGCACTTATATATTAGGGGCTGATTAGGCCCGTGTGTGTTCAAAATTGTGCACGACTAAGAGAGTGCACGTGTGTGGTTGTGCCAAGCCACGTTATTACAAGCGGGGGGAGACTATGCTCCGTTATTACAACCCCGTATCAAATTGAATTTCAAGCAAGTATACTACTAAAGACCGAGTTTAGACACTTACGAGTAGCTGGTCCGTAGAGGTCTTGCTTGAGCGTAGGCTTGGCCTTGGGCTGCAAGTGGGAGCTCCGCGAAGGTATGTGCTCAAGGGTGCTGGCCGGCTGCAAATGGGGCGCGGGATGGACGCCTCAAAGGGGACCGGTGGCAAGTGGGCGGCGCCTCCAAGTAGGGAGTTTAGAGTGGCTGACTAAGTGGGTCTTAGGGTCACTAGGGAAGTTAGGGACTTAGGGAAACTGAACCTAAAAGGTGAGCTAGTGGGACGGCCAAATAAGACACCTAGGGGGGATCGGCCGAATGGGAGATGGTGGCTAAGCAGTGGCCAGCCACTTGGGTTATCCTAGGTTCGGCTAGGCTTAGATGGTGGCGGCAAAGAGGTGGAGCTAAGGGGAAGATGGGTGGCTAAGAGTGGAGAGGTGGTAGAGAGTGGTTTTGAGGGAGTTAGGAGGGCTTACCGAATGGGGAGGAGTGGCGGATGAAGTGGGAGAGTGGCGGGCAGGTGGCTGTCGGCTGGTGGAGTTGGGGGAAAGGTGGTGATGTCCAGCTGGGGGGGCAGTGATGGTGACGTGGGAGAGGGAAGGTGGCGGAGCAGGTGGCGGCTGGTGGAGGAGCTGGAGCTGCTGGGAAGACGGATGAGAGATGGGAGAAGGAGAGGGCCCGGCTGGGTGGTGGAGTGGTTCCCACTTGGAAAACCCGCCCACAATGAGGGGGGTTTAAATAGGGGATGGGTAGGTCGGTTAGGGCTGGGTTGTGGGTAGTGGTTAGGTGGTTTAGGTAGGGTAGTATGTAGATAAGGTGGGCTGGATGGGGCTGGGCCAGATATTTTAAAACTAGGGGTTTGGGAAAATCGTGGGCTAAGGGTGGTTTAGGGGTTTAGGGCTAGGTTAGGTGGTTGGGTTTTAGGGTGAGGTTTAGTGAGCTAGGTTAGGTGGTTTAGGCTAGGTTTAGGCTAGGATTAGGGAAATTAATCTAGGTTTAGGGAAGGATTAGGGAAGTGGGTTAGGTGATTAGGTTGGGATTAGGCCGGGATTAGGGAAGTGGGTTAGGTGATTAGGTTGGGATTAGGGGTGGATTAGGGGTTTAGGCTAGGTTTAGGTATTTTTGGCTAGGTTTAGGTGAAGGAGCTCCCTTAGCATGGCCCATAGACCTTGATCACCCCATGTTGGTGCAGCCCTAGGTTAGGTTTTAGCTAATTACAAGCTTAAACCCACTCAATTAGGCTAAACCACAAGATTAAACCCAAACTTGACACACAAGTCAAGCTTAATACAACACTCTTGATATTTATCACCCCCACTCTCTCTCATGCCCAATATCCCACGTGAATTTCAAGTGGGCCCCACCTCCCTTTATGAGAAGGTGATGTGGGCCATGGATATGGATATTGGATTGGATCTCTGGATCCAAATCCAAATCCAAGTCCACATATGGGTTTGGATTGGAATCTGGATATATATGGTCCAGATCCAACCCAAACTGAACTCTGACTCCTTCGAGCTGGGTTCGAGACGGACGATTTGTGCGGGGCTTGACAGCATCAGTACTCCGTCTGCGTTGGGTCTTCGCCAACATAGTCGTCCGCCTCCGTTTCTGCCTTCCGGAGATGACTTCAAATGCTTTTTTTGATAAGAACAGGGTCTTGGACGTTCGAGATCCTGGGATGTGAATCAGATGCAAGAGTTGCTGTGCCGGGCTTGACAGGTGTTCCGGTTCCGGGCTCTTCTTGGCTCTCCTGGTCCTGTCTTGATCAGGCCAAGCCACTTCGGGGTTTCAAAACATGTTTTAAAAGGGTTTTCAAAAGCTATATTATATGTTTTTGAAAGATAAAGTTTAAAACATATATACAGGGTTTGTTTGGAAGGCTCCTGGGTTTCCAAACTCAAAAATGGCCCTTTGGGGCTGCTTGTATAAAACCAGATTTGTTTAAGAAATTCGTGGGATTTCGGGGTGTTTACAATTGGGCTGAGCTTGACCTTTGAACTTTTTGAATCTTTTGCGACTGTTTTGAGCCAGGCTTCATCTGTTCGTCTGGTCTTTCGTAAAATTAGGACTTTCGTCCATTTTCAAGATTTTTCGTGTTTCAAACAGGTTTGGAAAACAGAATTTTGAAATGTTTTGAGTTCCTGAGTTTTTTCGAAATTTCCAAACTTATCTTTTGAACTGGTTCTCGAACCAGGCATTTGGTTTTGAAAAGTATTTGGGTTTTTGGGGTGTTTACACCCTTCAAAAATGAAAGTATATGTATATACTTATGTATTAGGGGCTGATTAGGCCCGTGTGTGTTCAAAATCATGCACAACTAGGAGAGTGCACGTGTGTGGGTGTGCCAAGCCACATTATTACAAGCGGGGGGAGACTATGCTCCATTATTATAACCCCGTATCGAATTGAATCTCAAGCAAGTATACAACTAAAGATCGAGTTAGGCACTTACTAGTAGCTGGTCCGTAGAGGCCTTGCTTGAGAGTGGGCTTGGCCTTCGCCTTGGGCTGCAAACGGGAGCTCCGCGAGGTTGAGCGACAAGGGGTGCTGGCCGGGTGCTTTGAAGGTGGCCGTCTGCAAGCAAGGGTGTCGCCTTGATGTGGGGGATTAAAGGGGTTGGGCAAGGTGAGAGGATATAGTGTTAGGGAGTATGGCCCTAAGGAGAGCCTAAGGGAAGATCGAATGGGACACCTAGGGGAAAAGAGATGGCTGGTCGAATGGAAGGGATAGTCGGTTGCAGTGGCCGACTAGGGGAATGTGGTGGTGGCGGGCTGCTAGGATAGCTATGGGTGGAGTATGGGAAGGAAGCAAGCTAGGTGATGGGGCTAGGTGGTAGTGGGGGTAGTGGGTGTAAGGGAGTGCTATGGGCAGGTCTTAGGAAGTCGAATAGGGTGGCCGGGTGTGTAGCTAGGGTAGTTAGGTAGTGGCGAGTAGCTAGGGTGACTAAGGCTTGGCCGAGTGGGAGTGGTGGCGGCAAGTGGCTGATATTAGGGTAAGGTGGTGGTATGGTGGGTGGCTGGGAGTGGAGAGGGAGTGGAGAAGGAGCTAGGTAGAGTGTGGGGTACTAACCGGATGAAGAGGCGGCGGGTGGTTGAGGAGCAGCCGGATGTGGGGGCTTGGCTGGTTCGATCGGGTGAAGAGGATGACGATGGAGGGGGCTTCGGCTGGAATGGTGGTGGCGGTGGTGGTGCTGGTGGTGGTGGGATGTGGAGCAGGTGGAGCAGGTGGAGCTTGGGGAAGTGGAGGACCCGGCTGGGATCTAGGTCGGCTTCTAGATAAGAAAACCCGCCCCCAATGGGGGGGGTTTATATAGGGATGGGTAGGTCGGTTAGGGCTGGGTTTGGGGTAGTGGTTAGGTGGTTTAGGTAGGGTGGTATGAAGATAAGGTGGGCTGGAAAAGGTAGGGCCAGATATTTTAAATACTAGTGGTTTGGGTAGATTGTGGGCTAGGGGTGGTTTAGGGGTTTAGGGTTTGGTTAGGTGGTTGGGTTCTAGGGTGAGGTTTAGTGAGCTAGGTTAGGTGATTAGGCTAGGATTAGGCTAGGTTTAGGGAAATTAACCTAGGTTTAGGGAAGGATTAGGGAAGTGGGTTAGGTGATTAGGTTGGGATTAGGCCGGGATTAGGGAAGTGGGCTAGGTGATTAGGCTCAGATTAGGGGTGGATTAGGGTGGAAGGCTAGGATTAGGTGTTTTGGGTTAGGTTTAGGTGAAGGAGCTCCCTTTGCATGGCCCATAGACCTTAACCACATCATGCTGGTGCAGCCCTAGGTTAGGTTTTGGCTAATTACAAGCTTAAACCCACTCAATTAGGCTAACCCACATGATTAACCCCAAACTTGACACACAAGTCAAGCTTAATTACAACACACTTGATCTTATCCACCCCCACTCTCTCTCATGCCCATGATCCCACGTGAAATTCAAGTGGGCCCCACCTCCATTTATGAGAAGGTGATGTGGGCCATGGATATGGATATTGGATTGGATTTTTGAATCCAAATCCAAATCCAAGTCCATACATGGGTTTGGATTGGGATCTGGATATATATGGTCCAAATTCGATCCAAACTGAACTCTGACTCCTTCGAGCTGGGTTCGAAATGGACGATTTGTGCGGGGTCTGACAGCATTAGCACTCCGTCTGCGTTGGGTCTTCGCCAACATGATCGTCCGCCTCCGTTTCTACTTTTCGGAGATGACTTCAAATGACATTTTGATAATAACAGGGTCTTGGACATTCGAGATCCTGGGGGTGTGGTTTTGATATGAGAGTTGCTGTGCTGGTTTCGACATGTGCTCCGGTTCCGGGCTCTTCTTAGCTTTCTTGGTCCTGTCTGGATTAGGCCAAGCTTCTTCGGGGTTTCAAAAATGTGTTTTAAAAGGTTTTCAAAAGCTATATTATATATTTTTGAAATATGAGGTTTAAAACATATATACAGGGTTGTTTGGAAGGCTCTTGGGTTTCCAGACTCAAAATGGCCCTTTGGGGCTGCTTGTACAAAACCAGGTTTGTTTAAGAAATTCGTGGGATTTCGGGGTGTTTACACTCTTTTCGTCACAGACCTTCTTGCACCGATGCACAAGGGTCAGTCTGTACGCTTAGCAAAGTCGATTTTGAACCTCTTTGAAAATGTACGAAGTGTTTGATTGGGTTTTGTTTGTATTGTTGCAGATTTTATTTTACATGGGATTTGCACGTGCCTATGTCTTTCAATTTTATGTTATTTAGGCCAACTAGGTGTGTGTGCAAGTGACCTAAGTTGGCCGATTTTTGCACGGGTGTATGGGGTTTTGCTTTGATGCAATATGCGTCCTAACTCGTGGTATGGCGAATATGCAATCCAAACTCACACAACTCCAAGGGAAAACCCGAATTTGAAAGACAATGCTTAAGGGAACTAGCGTAGGGGAAATTGCAAAAGGGAAATATGGCTATATCTTAAGAGCAGAAAGGCTCAATTGTGTAAGTGTGTGTCGTGTATATATTGAAAGACTACTCACACAGCTGAACCTTAAAACCCAAATCTTAAAGACATAGCGGAAGGGAAATACAACTATATATATGGGCCCGAAGGTCGCCAACGTGTGCATGGGTGTTGTGTGTATATGTAAAGACAACTCACACGACTTGGAATGTAAAACCCAAATAGAATTGCAATATGGCTCTTATTAGAGTCTTGGGAGTAAGAGCGAAAGCTCAATGTGTGTGAGTGTGGAATTGGAAGACCATGCACACAACTTGAATGAAAACCCAAATTGAATTGCGAGTCTTGGGAGTAAAAGCGAAAGCTCAATGTGTGTGAGTGTGGAATTGGAAGACCACGCACACAACTTGAATGAAAACCCAAATTGAATTGCAATACGGCTCTTATTAGAGTCTTGGGAGTGAGAGCAAAAGCTCAATGTGTGTGAGTGTAGAATTGAAAGACAACACCCACGACTTGAATGTAAACACACGCAGCTGAACTTATATAAATAAAATTATATCTTAGGGGCTGTCAAGGCCCGTGTGTGTGCAAAAAGAGTGCAACTAAGAGCGAAAAGGCTGAAGTGCACGTAGGTGCTTGTGTGTCAAACCAAGTTATTACATCTTGGGGGGAGACTACGCTCCATTATTACAACCCCATGTCAAAATTTAATTGAATATAAAGCAAGTTCATATAATGGACCAAGTTTAGGCACTTACATGTAGCTGGTCCATCTTCAACTTGCGTGGACTTGGACTTGTGATCCGCCTTGGGCAGCCAAGAGGAGTCCCTTAGGTAGCTTGTCGCGGCAGGTAGGAGTGTTGGCCGACTGATGTTGAGGTGTTTTAGGGAAGGTAGGTTGATCTAAGGTGTGGTGCTAGGAGTTGGGATGAGGTTGGAGACAGGTAGGGCTCGACTGGAAGTGAAGGAGTTGGGGAATGGTGAAGGGGTACTGGAAATTGGGCGACTAGGGGTGGTAGGTGGTGCTCGGCTGGAAGGAAGGAAGGAGGGCAGGTGGATGGGAGTGCTCGGTTGGTGGTGCAGGTCGGCTGGGTAGGTGGATAGGAGTGCTCGACTGGGTGGAAGGAAGTGCTGGTGCTTTGGGGAAGGGAGTGTGATACAAACTGGGAAGGAGGCGGCCGGTGGTGTTGGTGGCCGAGTGGAAGAAGGTGATGGAGTGAGATGGAGCTACTGGTGGCACGGTGGAAGGAGGTGGCGGGTGCAACAGGTCCTGGCCGAATGGGAGGATGTAGAGTGTTGCTCGGCTGGGGGTGGAGAGGGTGAGAGAGGCCAAACCTGCAAGTGATAGGTGGGGTTTATATAGGCTAGGGATTAGTGGCTGGGATAAGGGAGCTTAGGTCAGTTAGGTGGGCCAGATATTTATTTTGGTGGGCTGGGATATGGTGGGCTAGATATTTCTATTTAGGTGGGTTGGGTTAGTGGTTTGGGGTAGGTCGGTTAGGTGGGCTGGGTTTAGTTGGTTAGGGACTTAGTTAGGTGAACTAAGGTTAGCTTAGGCTTAGTTGGTTAGGGTCTAGGTGGTCCAGCTAGGTGAGGTCGGCTAGGTGAAGTGGGTGTGGTTTTGGGTGAGAAGGGCTAAGTTTAGGTTAGGTTTGGGATAGGTTTTAGAAAAAATAGCTAGGTGGGGTGAGCTAACTTAGGGCTAGGTTTAGGAACCACCCCTTGGCACCGATCCATTGCAGCCATATCCAAGTTGGTGCAGCCCTAGGTCAAGTGTAGGTGTATACAAGCTTGAACCCACACTCTTGGTTAAGCCCACAAGGCTAACCCACTTTTGACCAAAAGTCAAGCTTACCAACTTTCTCACTCTTACTTTATGGCCCCCTTTCTCTCTCTACTCAAGCCTTCCAAGGCCATTCACGTGAAATTTTGTGGGCCCCTCACCCCCATTTATGGGGAGGTGAAGTGCGCCATGGATATAGATATTGGATTTCAATCTTGGGATCCAAATCCAAATACATTTTGGGTTTGGATCTGGATATATATGGTCCAGATCTGACCCAAATTTGATTTTTTGATTCCTTCATAGCGTTTCGAGACGGACGGTTTGTGCGGGGCCTAACTTCATCAGTCTTGCGTTGGGACTTCGCCAACATTGTCGTCTGATCTTCTTCTCACCTTCAGGATTTCATTTTGATCATTTTTCTGATATTTGGGGCTTGGATGTCTGAGAATTTGGGGATGCTTTTGACATGAGAGTTGATATGCTAGGCTTGAAGTATGCTTCAGGTCCGGGCTCTCCTTTGCCATTTCGTTCCGCTTTTATCAGGCAAGGAGGCTTTTAGGGTTCCAAAACACTATTTATAGTCTAAAAAGCAATATGTAAAAAGTTTTAAATCATATGTACAGGTTTTCGAATATGTACAAGGTTGTCTAGAAGGCTCCTGGGTTTCCAAACTCAAAATAGCCCTTTGGGGCTGCTTTTGTAAAACCAGGTATGTTTGAGAAAATCATGGGATTTTGGGGTGTTTACAACTGGCATAATAAGATCCCCATTTAGGACCAAAAAACTATAGAAAAGTTCCCCTTTGGTGTAATATCTCCTCCTACCAGGTTTTAAAGAGAGATTTTGCTCAAAAATTGGGACGATCCCATATTTTCGTGGATAGATCTAGGGAGACATTAACAGGGGTGTTGTCGTCTTTGCCATTATCCAAATAAATTTGGATAATGCCAAAGAGGGGCATCTGTAAACATCCCAAAATCTCATGATTTTCTCAAACATACCTGGTTTTACAAAAGCGGCCCCAAAGGGCTATTTTGAGTCTGGAAACCCAGGAGCTTTCAAGACAACCCTGTACATATTTGAAAACCTGTACATATGATTTAAAACTTTCTACATATAGCTTTTTAGACTATAAATAGTGTTTTGAAGCCCCAAAAACCTCCTAGCCTGATAAAAGCGGATCGAAAAGGCAAAGGAGAGCCCAAACCCGAAGCATACTTTAAGCCTGGCATATCAACTCTCATGTCAAAAGCATCCCCAAATTCTCAGACATCAGAAAGATGATCAAAATAAAATCCCGAAGGTGAGGAGATCGGACGACAATGTTGGTGAAGACCCAACGCAAGATGGAGTATTGATGAAGTCAGGCCCCGCACAAACCGTCTATCTTAAAACGCCATGAAGGAATCAAAAAAATCAATTTTGGATCAGATTTGAACCATATATATCTAGATCCAAACCCAAAATGTATTTGGATTTGGATTTGGATCCCAAGATCCAAATCCAATATCTATATCCATGGCCCACTTCACCTCCCCATAAATGGGGGTGAGGGGCCCACAAAAGTTCACGTGAATGCCCTTGAAAGGCTTGGGTAGAGAGAGAAAAGGGCCATAAAGTAAGAGTGAGAAAGTTGGTAGGCTTGACTTTTTGGTCAAAAGTGAGTTAGCCTTGTGGGTATAACCAAGAGTGTGGGTTCAAACTTGTATGCACCTACACTTGACCTAGGGCTACACCAACTTGGATATGGCTGCAACTAAGGTAATGGACCAGCTCCAAGAGGTGGTTCCTAAACCTAGTGCTAAGTTAGCTTACCTCACCTAGCCATTGTTCCTAAAACCTAACCCAAACCTAACCTAAACTTAGCCCTTCTCACCCAAAACCTCACCCACTTCACCTAACCGGCCTAAATAGCATAAAATTGAAAGACATTGGCACGTGCAAATCCCACGTAAAATAAAAACTGCAACAATACAAACAAAACCCAATCAAACACTTCGTATAATTTCAAAGAGGTTACATTTGTTCAAAATCGACTTTGCCAAGCGTACAAACTGACCCTTGCGCATCGGTGCAAGAAGGTCTGCGACGAAAAGAGCCCACTTGCTAACAATCGCCCCAAACGAGTCAGATATTGAAAAACTTACTTTGCTAGCTTGAGTAAGCTAGCTGGCATGCCCATTTTATAAAAGCGACTTAGACACACGAAAAGGTTCACTTCAGGCTTAAGAACCTGGAGTGAAAATTTTCTGTCTACAAGCCCGAAGACTGTGTATCCAGGGTCACCCCAGAAGTAGGTTGTAGTGGGGGTGTGTAAACACCCCAAATCTTCTATATTTCAAAAACTCTCAAAAACAGCAAAAAGCTCATTTGAGCCAAAACGACAACCTGTTTTAAAATGTGAAAACAGGTACAGAAGGCAAAAGGAGACCCTAGGCTAGAAGAGGATTCCAGCACAGAGCTTTAAAAGCCACTCCCAGATAAAAAACAAGAGAAAACAGAGCCCGTTTGATGAAAAGCTCAACGGAGTCCAGAACGGTGAAACGGAGTCCGGACTATAAAGTTGGGGAAAACCCAGTACCAGACGGAGCACTGATGAAGCCAGTGCCTGCACAGATCGTTCGCCTCGAGAAGCCAAGAAGGACTGTCCGAAGAAATTTTGATTTGGATCTGGACCATAAATATCCAGATCCAAATCCATGTAATGAATAGTGTTTGGATTTGGGTCAATCCAAATAGTGTTTGTGTAGACGCGCGAAAAATCCCCGCCTCTTCGCCTCTTTCGGGGCTTGGGGTGGATCTTATCGTGCGTCTAAGGCCTATGTATACAAACAGGGCGTGCCAGCTAGCTTACTTAAGCTAGCGAAGATATATTTAACACTGACTTCTAAACGTGGCGACTGTGAGCAAGTGAGCTCTTGTCGTCGCAGACCTTCTTGCACCGATGCGCAAGGGTCAGTCTGTACGCTTTTGCAAAAATCGAGTTTTAGGGAGAAAGTCTACGAAACGGTTCGAGGTATCTATTTCGGGTCTTTAAGATGCGATTGCATGTTTTAGATCACGTGGATTTGCACGTGCCTAAGTCTTTTCTTTTATCCCTTTTTGGGTCGCCTAGTTTGTGTGTTATGAACACTCCACTACATGGGCGAATTCGAGCGGGGCTTGCTTCGATGCAATATGCGTCCTACCTCGTGGTATGGCGTAGATGCAATGCAAACTCACGCTACTCCAAAGGGAAAACCCGAAATGTAAAGACAATACTGAAGGGAAATAACAGAAGGGAAATAACCGAAGGGAAATAACCGAAGGGAAATAACTGAAGGGAAATAAGTATATATCTTATGTATATGAGCCCTTACTCGGGTCTTGCAAATAAGAGCGAAGGCTCAATGTGGGTGCGTGCTTGAATTGAAAGACTTACACACACGACATGAAATTAAACCCAAATATAAATTGCAGTATGGCCTTGACTAAGGTCTTGGGAGTAAGAGCGAAGGCTCAATGTGTGTGAGAGTGCTTGAATTGAAGTACTACACACACGACATAAATGAAACCCAAATATAACTGCAATAAGGCCTTTACTAAGGTCTTGGGAGTAAGAGCGAAGGCTCAATGTGTGTGAGAGTGCTTGAATTGAAAGACTTACTCACACGACATGAAATGAAACCCAAATAGTATAGGTCGGCCCTTACTTGGGTCTTTCAAATAAGAGCGAAAGCTCAATGTGTGTGAGAGTGCTTGAATTGAAAGACTTACTCACACGACAAGAAATGAAACCCAAATAGTATAGGTCGGCCCTTACTTGGGTCTTTCAAATAAGAGCGAAAGCTCAATGTGTGTGAGAGTGCTTGAATTGAAAGACAACGCACCCAACTTGAACAAAAACCCTTCGAAAATGAAAGTATATATACACTTATATATTAGGGGCTGATTAGGCCCGTGTGTGTTCAAAATTGTGCACGACTAAGAGAGTGCACGTGTGTGGTTGTGCCAAGCCACGTTATTACAAGCGGGGGGAGACTATGCTCCGTTATTACAACCCCGTATCAAATTGAATTTCAAGCAAGTGTACGACTAAAGACCGAGTTTAGACACTTACGAGTAGCTGGTCCGTAGAGGTCTTGCTTGAGCGTGAGCTTGGCTTTGGGCTGCAAACGGGAGCTCCGCGAAGGTAGGTGATCAAGGGTGCTGGCCGGCTGCAAGTGGAGCGCGGGATAGACGCCTCGAAGGGGGCCGGTGGCAAGTAGGTGGCGCCTCCAAGTAGGGAGTTTAGAGTGGCTGAATAAGTGGGTATTAGGATCACTAGGGGAGTTGGGTACTTAGGGAAACTGGACCTAAAAGGTGAGCTAGTGGGAAGGCCGAATAGGACACCTGGGGGGGGTTGGCCGAATGGGAGATGGTGGCTAAGTAGTGGCCAGCAACTTGGGTTATACTAGGTTCGGCTAGGCTTAGGTGGTGGCAGCAAAAGGGCTGAGATGAAGGTAGGATGGGTGGCTAAGAGTGGAGAGGTGGTAGAGAGGGGCTTTGAGGGAGTTTGGGGTACTTACCGAATGGGGAGAAGTGGCGGATGAAGTGGGAAAGTGGCGGGCAGGTGGCGGCTGGTTCGGTTGGGGGAAGATGATGGCGTCCGGCTGAGGGGTGGCGGTGGTGGATGGAAGAGGGAAGGTGGCGGAGCAGGTGGCGGCTGGTGGCAGCAGCTGGAGCAGGCCAAGGTGGGGAGTTGTCCCGGCTGGGTGAGAGAAGGGAGAAGGAGAGGGCTCGGCTGGGTGAGGTAGAGTGGTTCCCACTTGGAAAACCCGCCCACAAGGAGGGGGGTTTAAATAGGGGATGGGTAGGTCGGTTAGGGCTGGGCTGTGGGTAGTGGTTAGGTGGTTTAGGTAGGGTGGTATGTAGATAAGGTGGGCTGGATGGGGTTGGGCCAGATATTTTAAAACTAGGGGTTTGGGTAAATCGTGGGCTAAGGGTGGTTTAGGGGTTTAGGGCTAGGTTAGGTGGTTGGGTTTTAGGGTGAGGTTTAGTGAGCTAGGTTAGGTGATTAGGCTAGGTTTAGGCTAGGATTAGGGAAATTAATCTAGGTTTAGGGAAGGATTAGGGAAGTGGGTTAGGTGATTAGGTTAGGATTAGGCCGGGATTAGGGAAGTGGGTTAGGTGATTAGGTTCAGATTAGGGGTGGATTAGGGGTTTAGGCTAGGTTTAGGCATTTTGGGTTAGGTTTAGGTGAAGGAGCTCCCTTAGCATGGCCCATAGACCTTGATCACCCCATGTTGGTGCAGCCCTAGGTTAGGTTTTAGCTAATTACAAGCTTAAAACCCACTCAATTAGGCTAACCCACATGATTAACCCAAACTTGACACACAAGTCAAGCTTAATACAACACTCTTGATATTTTTCAACCCCACTCTCTCTCATGCCCAATATCCCACGTGAATTTCAAGTGGGCCCCACCTCCATTTATGAGAAGGTGATGTGGGCCATGGATATGGATATTGGATTGGATCTCTGGATCCAAATCCAAATCCAAGTCCCCATATGGGTTTGGATTGGAATCTGGATATATATGGTCCAGATCCAATCCAAACTGAACTCTGACTCCTTCGAGCTGGGTTCGAGACGGACGATTTGTGCGGGGCCTGACAGCATCAGTACTCCGTCTGCGTTGGGTCTTCGCCAACATAGTCGTCCGCCTCCGTTTCTGCCTTCCGGAGATGACTTCAAATGCTATTTTGGTAAGAACAGGGTCTTGGACGTTCGAGATCCTGGGGTGTGAATCAGATACAAGAGTTGCTGTGCCGGGCTTGACATGTGCTCCGGTTCCGGGCTCTTCTTGGCTCTCCTGGTCCTGTCTTGATCGGGCCAAGCCACTTCGGGGTTTCAAAACATGTTTTAAAAGGGTTTTCAAAAGGCCATATTATATGTTTTAGAAAGATAAAGTTTAAAACATATGTACAGGGTTGTTTGGAAGGCTCCTGGGTTTCCAAACTCAAAATGGCCCTTTGGGGGCTGCTTGTATAAAACCAGATTTGTTTAAGAAATTCGTGGGATTTCGGGTGTTTACAGTTTGGGTCGATCCAAATAGTGTTTGGATTTGGATTGGATCCAAATAGTATTTGGATTGGATTGGATTTGGACCAAAATATCCAGATTCGTATCCATAAAAATAGTGGTTTGGATCGGATATGGATCTCAAAATATCCGAGATCCAATATTCAAATCTAAATAGTGTTTGGATTTGGGTCTGGATACAAATCCCAAACCCAAACCCAAATCCAAGACCCACCTCAAATGTCTATAAATAGAGGTGAGGTGGTCCATGTAAAGGGTTCATGCAAATATTTGGGAGGAGAGAGAGGGAGTGATAGACCTAGCCATGTGGGCTCATTGGGTGAGGTGGGTTCAAGCCATGTGGGCTATGTGGGCTATGTGGGTCTAGACCAAGGGGCTGCAACCAAGGTGGGCTAGACCAAGAGGCTGCAACCATGGAGACGTGGGCTCAAGCCATGAAGGACCGGCTCCAAGAGGTAAACCTAACCCCCAACCTAGCCTAGGTTCGAACCTACCTAACCCTAACTGAACCTAACCCTAACTGAACCAACCTAACCCTAACTAAACCTAATCGTAACTGAACCAACCTAGCCCTAACTGAACCCTAACTAGACCTAACCTAACCCCAACCGCCTCAAAATATCCCGCAAACCACGAACTGAAACCCCCGGGCGCTTGCCGCGTGCCCTGCGTTCTGCTGCGCGCCTCCCTGACGTTGCCGCACCACCCCCAAACGTTGCCGTGCCCCTCTGACTCTGCACGCCCCGCGCCACAGCGCGCCCTGCGCCACTGCAGCCGTGCCAAGCGCCCGACGCCTTCCTGCCGACCCGACGCCTCCCTGCCGACTTGACCACCTCCCTGCCGACCTGACCTGCACCCTGGCTGTGCCTGCACCCTAGGACAGACCCTAAACAGCCCTCGTCTTGGCCAAACCTTAGTTCCCCTAAGACCCTAACCGTGCCCCATAGAACCTCCCTCAAAGCCACTTAGGATAACCCCTCTTGGCTACCCAAGGTGAACCATGAGCCCAAGTGCAAGCAAGTTGAACATGGACCAGCTATTTGTAAGTGTCTAAACTTGGTCTATTACATTAACTTGCTTTATATTCAATTAAATTTTGATACGGGGTTGTAGTAAAGGAGCTTTGTCTCCCCTCGATTGTAATAACGTGGTTTGACACACCCACACACACGTGCACTTGAGCCTTTCCGCTCTTAGTTGCACACTTTTTGCACACACACGGGCCTTGACAGCCCCTAAGATATAGCCTTATTTATATATATTCGGTTGCGTGGGTTTATATTCAAGTTGTGTGCGTTGTCTTTCAATTCCACACTCACACACATTGAGCTTTCGCTCTTACTCCCAAGACCTTAGTTAAGGCCATATTGCAATTATATTTGGGTTTCATTTAATGTCGTGTGCGTAGTATTTCAATTCTACACTCACACACATTGAGCTTTCGCTCTTACTCCCAAGACCTTAGTTAAGGCCATATTGCAATTATATTTGGGTTTCATTTCATGTCGTGTGCGTAGTATTTCAATTCTACACTCACACACATTGAGCTTTCGCTCTTACACCCAAGACCTTAGTCAAGGCCTATTGCAATTATATTTGGGTTTCATTTCATGTCATGTGCGTAGTATTTCAATTCTATACTCACACACATTGAGCTTTCGCTCTTACTCCCAAGACCTTAGTCAAGGCCTATTGCAATTATATTTGGGTTTCATTTACAAGTCGTGTGAGTTGTCTTTCAATATACACACAACACCCACGCACACGTTGGCAACCTTCGGGCCCATATATATTATAAGTATTTCCCTTCGGCTATGTCTTTTAGATTTGGGTTTTAAGGTTCAGCTGTGTGCGTAGTCTTTCCATGTATACACGACACACACTTGCACAATTGAGCCTTTTCGCTCTTAAGATGTAGCCATATTTCCCTTTTGCAATTTACATTACGCAATTTCCCTTAAGCATTGTCTTTCAATTTCGGGTTTTCCCTTGGAGTTGTGTGAGTTGCATTGCATACTCGCCATACTCGAGCTAGAGTGTATACCTGCATCAAAGCAAACCCCGAATCAATCGTGCAAACACGCTAAGACTTAGGCTATTTCGATGCACGCACATCGTGCCTAAGTAGATTAAAATTGAAAGACTTAGGGTCATCCAACCCTTGTAAAATCAAAATCGCCCAAAGTGCATGGTTTTCAAAAGGTTTTAAAATACTTCTTCATTCAAAATATATTTTGAGTTAAACTTGTTTCAAAACGAAGTCTCTAAGCGTACAGACTAACCCTTGTGCATCGATGCAAGAAGGTCTGCGACGTAAAAATCCCACTTGCGTACAATCGCCTTTTAAAAGTCAGATTATTGCAAAACATACTTTGCTAGTTAAAGTAAACTAGCTGGCACGCCCATAAAGCGAAGTAGATTGCGAAAAGGTTCACTTCAGGCCTAAGAACCCGTAAGTGAAAATTTTCAGTGTCTACAGAATTGGCATGCCCGGTGGGACCTGGGACTTAAGTAGACTTCAAACAAACAAGTTACACTCAAAATTTTCCAAAAAAAGAGTGTTTTTCCAAAAAATCGTGCATACTTAGGAAAATTGCATATAAAATGGATAAAAAGCTACAAAAATCCTCGTTGAGTAAACTAAGAGAGGCTTTCAAAATAGATAAAGCCCAAAAAGAGCTCGATGACATTTCAAAAATATTTTAAAAGATGGATGCTTTAAGCAAGGAGCTTAAATCCCATCGAACACATAGAAGCTCTTCTAGGGCACATACAGATCGTGAATTGAAAACCGATCTCAAACTCAACGAAAGATTGGAGATTAGAGACGAATCCCGGAAAAGGGATAAGTCATCCACTCCTACATCTTCAAGCTTTTCAAAATCCAAGGGAAATTCGAAAACAGACTGTTCTGTTTCAAAAATCAAAAAAATCTTGAAAACTTTCAAAAAGACAAAAAAATTGAAAAACAAAACTTTGAAATTTCAAAAAATTCAAGTGAAAGTCCTAAGTCTAGGCACACACACTATGGGACATGAAACCCACACCCTACAAAGGAACGAGAGTGAAAAATAGGAAGGTTTCGAAAGGAAACGCCTCGTAAAACCCCGGGGGCTCAAAATAGAGTTACTCGGGAAATCGGCCTGCTCTAACCCTGAAAAGGTAGACAAGCCACAAAGAGGTATGCCTGAAACCCATCCTTCTCAAGACTCTCTTCTTCATATAGGGTCATCAGATGCATTGGATAACCCCTATGCACACACAAACCCACAAATTGTGCCAAAATTTGAGGATTTTCAAGGTGCGCCAAATATCCCGCACCACCCAAATGAATTTCAAAAACAAAAAGAAGTTCAAAAAAAGGTAGACATGGAGACCCTAATGCATGCATCGACATCTTAGGAGTTCATAACCCTACCATAGAAAAACCCACTTCTTCGAGCCTAGTCTTGTGCCCTGGAACCAAGGCTATGGCTTTGAAACAAAAAAATCCATCCCTAGGGGCACCACGAGTTGAACCTAGGGAGCAAGTCAAGGACTTCGAGGGAGCAATCTGGGCTTCCCTTGAAGCAAATTTCTCCCAAAATCAGGTTATACGGAACTATAAGTCTTCCATAAACCTGAAAAGTTCAAAGTCTCTCAAGGGAGCAAGCACGGCTTCCCTTGAGGACAAAAACTTCCAAAATGGGGTTATCTGGAACCATAAGTTTTCCAAAACCCCGAAATATTCAGAGTCCTTCGAGGGACCAAGCTTGGCTTCCCTTGAAAGGTATGTTTCCCAAACCCAGGTTGTGTGGAAACCTGAGTTTTCCACCATCCTGAAAAATCTAAAGTGTCTCAAGGGACCAAGCATGGTTTCCCTTGAAAACAAAATCTCCCAAACTCAGGTCGTGTGGAAGATCAAGTCTTCCCTCATCCTGAAACATCCAAAACCCTTCAAGGGAGCTAGCTTGGCTTCCCTTGAAGAATATGTCTCCCAAACCCAGGTTGTGTGGAAACTCGAGTTCTTCACCATCTTGAAAAATCCAAAATCTCTCGAGGGACCAAGCCTGGTTTCCCTTGAAAGATATATCTCCCAAAACAGGGATGTATGGAAGCCCAAGTCTTCCATCACCCCTGAATCCAAACTCCCGATATACAAAAGGGTATATATCCCTGACATGGATGATTCCATGTTCCAAGACCATGATTTATACCAAAACTTTTTGAAAAGCAAAAAGTCTTGGAACATGATTCTAAATATGGGATATAAACCCTACGCGGGCTTGGGAACCCGAAACCAAGGTAGGCTTGAACCTATCTTACCTAGAACCAATAGGGAACGATATGGACTGGGCTACAGCCCATCCATACCCCCAGAGACGCCACATAAGACCATCAAAACCGAAACCCATGTCTTAGACCTATCTGATTAGAGTCTGATTCATGAATGTTTTCTTTGAAGGTTCAATGGAAGATCCCTACTTTTGAAAAAGACCAAAAAAAATTGAAAACCCTCAAAATCTCAAAAACATTTGCAAAACGAAAATTCCAAAAAGAAATTTTGTTTCAAAAGCCTTTGGCCATGTACAAAGCCCATTTTCGAAAATTGTAAAAAGCTTTTTTCAAAAATTGTATATACTCCAAAAACCCAAGTATCCAAAAACTGATCCTGTCCACCTTTTGCCTAGAGCTTTTCCAAAACTGAAAAGCTCGAGAATCACCAAAGCAAGGAGGAATAAACACCTCCAAGCTTCCTGAACTTCGCAAAATCCTTGACTTATGGAAAATTGGGGATTTTTAGAAATAAGTTTAACCCATAGTGTGTGCATAAGCATCATGCATTACACTTTGAAATCATTCATATGCATAGAGTCTAGATATCATCCTAGAACTCGAATTCAGGGTTTTGAAAAACCAAAGGGGCAATGAAAGTCGACCCCCTAAGTATCGGGCCATCATAGGCATGTCTCCATACGAATCAAATCCGACACCTTCAAGGCAAATTTCAAAAGGGAAATGAGAATCTCGAAAAAGAGTTAGCATTTCACAAAAACCTTTCAAAATTCTTTTGATAAAAACCTCCCAAGCATTACAATTCATGCATTGTGTGCTTGATCCGATCAAAATGAAGATGGTATTCATCCAAATGTGTCATATATTTTTGAAAACTCTCTTGGCATGAGAAGGAATCACTAAGCCAAGAGAAGAATCGTGCTTGGCCTTGCTGTAGGCCTCCAAATTTTAAGACATCATCTCCCCTATCCTGAAAAGGGAATGATGTTCATTAAAGCACTCATTTGAAAAACCTATCTTAAACAGATAGGCAAGATAGATGGCAGCCCTTTTCAAATGGAGTATGAGTTCAAACTCAAGACTCCATTAAGGGATAAGCCCTACATCATGTGGCTAAAGTGCCTCTTTGAGACACGTTCCCCATACTTTATCAAATGCCCCATGAAGGCATGAATTTTCAAAATAAAACCATGCTTGACCAAAACCAAGCATGGGAAACGTACTTCGATCAAAGGGGCTGGTATAAAACCATCTTCATATAGAAAGGAAGGATTTCCCAAAATTGCTTTCTCAAAAGGGATCAAAATTTTGAAAATTTAACCCTACATACAACTTTGAAAAGAAGGATTCTCAAACTACGGGTTTATATGAAAACCTTGATTGTGTTAGGATAAAGAACATGAATCTCATGATGAAATATGGAGACCATATCAAAACTAAAACCTGATGGCCATGACGATCACTTAGGGCTGGTTGTGTTTTCCATCCTTGAGCAAAAGGTATCATGATCATGGTAGAAAAACCATGGAAGCGCATGGACATGAACATACCATTGTCCATCGCAAAATCCTTTTGAAAAGCCATGGCCCTTCACCATATGGCCATGCGAAATTCCCATCAAGCTAGGGGCATTTTTAGTACAGCCCCTAGACACTTTCCATGGATAAATGAATGCATCTCCTTCATGATTTGTGAGATACATTTCATATGTTCATTGTTGCATAAAAACATGTATTTCCATTTTAAATCACATGGAGTGCATAGCATGATCATATCACCCCGGAGAAAGCCCAAAAGGGTGGCAAACTCGAGTAGGAATGTCCCCATGTCTTCAAAAGGGAAACGAAAATAGGAAAAATTTGTTGATATTGTGGGTAGAAATTAGCAAAACCCTGAAAATACCCGAATATTAAAAAAGGTTTATGTTAAATTCTTTTTCAAAAAGATTTTGAAAAATCGAACTCCAAACCCAACATTTTTATGGATATGGATCTGGATATTTTGATCCAGAACTGATCCAATCCAAACACTATTTGGATCCAATCCAAATCCAAACACTATTTGGATCGACCCAAACACTATTTGGATTGGCCCAAATCCAAACACTATTCATTACATGGATTTGGATCTAGATATATATGGTCCAGATCCAAATCAAAATTTCTTCATACAGTCCTTCTTGGCTTCTCGAGGCGAATGATCTGTGCGGGCACTGGCTTCATCAGCGCTCCGTGTGGTGCTGGGTTTTCCCCAACTTTGTCGTCCGGACTCTGTCTCGCCGTTCTGGACTCCATTGAGCTTTTCATCAAACGGGCTCTACTTTCTTTTGTTTTTTTATCAGGGAGTGGCTTCTGAAGCTCTGGGCTTGAATCCTCTTCGGGCCTAGGGTCTTTTTTTGCCTTCTGTACCTGTTTTCACATTTCAAAACAGGTTGTCGTTTTGACTTAAATGAGCTTTTTCGAGACTTTTTTGAAATATAGAAGATTTAGGGTGTTTACAAGCCTTAACTAAGGTCTTGGGAATAAGAGCGAAAGCTCAATGTGTGTGAGTGCTTGAATTGAAGTACTACGCACACAACGTGAAATTAAACCCAAATATAAATTGCAGTATGGCCTTAACTAAGGTCTTGGGAATAAGAGCGAAGGCTCAATGTGTGTGAGTGCTTGAATTGAAAGACAACACACCCAACTTAAGCAAAACCCTACGTAATTTAAAGTATATATATAAATTTATATATTAGGGGCTGATTAGGCCCGTGTGTGTTCAAAATCGTGCACGACTAAGAGAGTGCACGTGTGTGTGGGTGTGCCAAGCCACGTTATTACAAGCGGGGGGAGACTATGCTCCGTTATTACAACCCCGTATCGAATTTAATTTAAGCAAGTCTACAACTAAAGACCGAGTTAGGCACTTACTTATAGCTGGTCCGAAGGTGACTTGCTTGAGTGTAGGCTTGGCTTCGCCTTGGGCTGCAAGAGAGAGCTCCTCGGAGTTGAACGGCAAGGGGGGCTGCTGGCCGGATGCCTTAGGTGCGCGGGAGGGGCGCCTTGAAGATGGCCAGATGCTAGGAATGGGCTAGCTTTGTGTGTTGGACTAAGGTGACTAAGTAGGGTCACTAAGGGAGGGTGTAGTATTTGGAAAGATGGCACTAAGTGGGAGCCTAAGGGAGTGCCTAAGGCTGGCGGGTGGCTGGCCGAGGGGATGTAGTACAGTCGGTTGGAGTGGCCGACTAAGGGAGGCTTAGTGGTGGCCGGCTATTAGGATGGCTAGGTAATGGCGAGGATGGGAAGGGAACTAGTTAGGGTATGGGGTAAGGTGGAGTTAGGGGCTGATGGGAAGTAATATGGGCAGGTCCTAGGGAGCTAAGTGGAGTGGCCGGGTGTTGCTAGGGGAAGTAGTTCTAGGCGGGTGGTTGAAGTGGCTAAGGTCTGGCCGAATGGGTAGGGTGACAGATAGGTGGTGTTAGGGTGAGGTGGTGGTGGTGTAGGTGGCTGAGAGTGGAGGGGGAGTGAAGAAGAGGTAGAGTGAAGGATAGGGTACTAACCGAAAGGGGAAGAAGGTGGTGGATGGAAGAGGAGGAGCCGGGTGGTTGAAGTGGATGGTTCGGCCGGATGAAAAGGGTGGCGATGTGGAGCTTGGCTGGAGCGGTGGTGGTGGTGGTGGTGCTTGGTTGGGAGGCAGTGGCACAGGTGGAGCAAGGTGGTGGCCGGCTGTGGTGCAGGTGGAAGACTCGGCTGAAAGGGGGCTGGAGTTGGCTGGGATCGGCTAGGCTTGAAGGGCTGGAAAAAAGGATGGAAAACCCGCCCCTTGGGGGGGGGGTTTATATAGGGCTGAAGAGGTCGGTTGGGGCTGGTATATAAGAGGGTGGTAAGGTGGTCTAGGGATGGTGGTGTGGTGATAAGGTGGGCTGATTTTGGGGAGGGGTCGGATATTTTGATTTAGGGGGTATTAGGAATATGGTGTGCTAGGTTTAGGTGGGGTGGTTTAGGGTTTTAGGGTTTAGCTAGGTGGGTTGGTTTTGGGGTGAGGTTTAGTGAGGTGGGTTAGGTGATTAGGCTAGGATTAGGTTAGGTTTAGGGAAGGATTAGGGAAGTGGGTTAGGTGATTAGGTTGGGATTAGGGAAGTGGGTTAGGTGATTAGGCTAGGATTAGGACAGGATTAGGGTAAAAGGCTAGGATTAGGGGTTTTTGGTTAGGATTGGATTAAGGAGCTCCCTTTGCATGACCCATAAACCTTAATTACATCATGTCAGTACAGCCCTAGGTTAGGTTTTGGCTAATTACAAGCTTAAACCCACTTTAAGTAGGCTAACCCACATGATTAACCCCAAACTTGACACACAAGTCAAGCTTAATTACAACCACACTTTAATCTTATCCTCCCCCACTCTCTCTCATGCCCATAATCCCACGTGAAATTCAAGTGGGCCCCACCTCCATTTATGAGAAGGTGATGTGGGCCATGGATGTGGATATTGGATTGGATCTTTGGATCCAAATCCAAATCCAAGTCCACACATGGGTTTGGATTGGGATCTGGATATATATGGTCCAGATCCGATCCAAACTGAATTCTAACTCCTTTGGGCTGTGTTCGAAACGAACGATTTGTGCGGGGTCTAACAGCATCAGTACTTTGTTTGCGTTGGGTCTTCGCCAACATGATCGTCTGCTTCTGTTTTCGCCTTCCAAAGCTGATTTCAAGTAATGTTTTGATGATAACAGGGTCTTGGACGTTCAAGATCCTAGGGGGGTGGATTCAATATGAGAGTTGCTGTGCCGGGCTCAACATGTGCTCCAGTTCTGGGCTCTCTTTGACTTCTCTGGTCCTGTCTTGATTAGGCCAAGCTGCTTCGGGGTTTCGAAATGTGTTTTTAAAAGGTTTTTAAAACCATATTATACATTTTTGAAATATATAAAGTTTAAAAATATGTACAGGGTTGTCTAGAAGGCTCCTGGGTTTCCAAACCCAAAATGGCCCTTTGGGGCTGCTTTTACAAAACCAGGTTGTTTTGAGGAATTCGTGGGATTTTAGGGTGTTTACAGACTTGCAAAAAGACTTAGAGGCAAAAATCGTTGCACTAAGCCAAGAGGCAAAGGCAGCTGAGTCCTGTTCGTCTCATGGCGAATCAGCAAAAGCCAAGAAAAGATTCGACAAGTCTAGAAAGCTCAAGGAAACCTCCGCTATGGAGGGAAACCAATATCACGAGTCCTTCACTCACAAGGACCGTAAAGCCCTATAGTGGTTGCTAAAAGGGCAAAATAAAGAAAAGAGGACATACGCCCTGTCTTATTTCCTTCCCTTGGATTACAAAACAGACAGTGATGATGAGATACCAAACTTCCATCGGTACGATGGCACGGGGGATCCTAGGTCCCACTGCAACTCTTTTCCCATCGAGCCCACAAAAAGAAAAAGGACTCAATGAAGTGGACATATTGGTTTCCCCTTTTCCTCAAAGGAACTGCTTCAAAGAGGCTCGCTTCTTACGATTTGAGTCAGTTCGCAACTTTTGAAGAGTTAGCGAACTGTTTTATGCAAAGATTTTCGCATAATGTAGAAGTTACGCCAACTCTAAACACTTTGAGGGATACACAGCAAGCCACGAACGAGGATGTACATGCATTCATCATTCGATCAGAAGGATGCGCAGTAATGCTCATCCTCGATAATTTCAAACCTGAATTAAAAACTCTTCTCTCCTTACATGAAATATCGACTTTCCACAAATTGATCAAAAAAGCCTCCCTCTTTGAAACAAATCTAAAAAAGGGGGTCTACGATTACTTGTGGAAAGGAAACGTTGTGCACAAGTCACGTTTGGAAAAACCAGGAACTTATGGGTTACCCACAATGGACAAAGGGCAAAGCCCCAAAAAGTTGCAAACATCCGAGTGGATCCAAGCCAGATGAGCACTTCCAAAATTTTTGAAATTTTTGAAAATAAAAAAGAAAAGAAATTACAAAAACCTTTTGAAAAACGGGAGTATACTCCACTGGGGCAACCTGTTTCGGAAGTCCTTGACCTCCTACTTGCCCAAGAAATTATCAAGACTCCCCGAAATTCCCGAGGGAACCACTTCCAAAGGAAAGTTTTTAAATCGCTTTTGCAAGTATCATCGGCTCAAGGGCCATGATACAAACCAATGTTTCTCCCTCCTCAATAAAATCGAGAACTTGATAGCGCAGGGTCGGCTCCAGGTCACTGAGGAACCAGAGCCTGCCCAAGCCATTTTCAAAGAACCCTTCCCCAATCACGCAAGCACTAGTGGGAAGGGCAAAGAGGTATGTGCTTTCTCGACTTCAAAGAGTCTAGTGCATGCATTACATTATGGTTTTACTACTTGTGCATCATCTCTCATCCTTTATAAGAAAAACGCCCAAGTAGTGATCTGGGGAGTGCTTAGAGCCCGCCCCCGGCTAGAACCATTTTAGAAATTTGAGGTGCTCCAAGGCACTCAAGTAGAGCCACAATAGGCACGAGCCTTAGGCAAAGTGTAGGGGAAGTGACCAGGTCCAGAAGGATCTATCAACCCCAACACTTAGAAAAATCTGCTAAAAAAGTGGTTAGTGTCCCTAGCCCTTCAAAAGCATGCATACCTAAGGTCTCACCCAAAATGGATAAAGGTCAAATTGTTTTAGCCACATATGATTTCGAAAATCATCTCTCCAAGATCCCAATAAACATGTCCATCCTAAAGCTGATACAAACCTCACCTAGGCATAGGCTTGTTTTAGAAAAAATCTTAGAGAGAGCCAAGGTTAACTCAAACATAACCCCTGAGTCCTTGTCAATCCAAGTGGCGTCTATAGGTACAAAAATGCCCATCCTGTTCTTGGAAGACGAGATAGAAAGACCATATGAAACCCACAACCAAGCTTTGCATATCGAGGTAGTTTTGATTCACTATCCTCTCGACAAATGCTTAGTTGATGGGGGAGGAGGTCTCAACATCCTTTCGCTCCACGTGGCGTATCAAATCAGAGTCACCTTGACTTCCGTAAACCCAAGCCCCATCGTAATCACTGGATACGATGAGAATGCATCTAGACTGTTGGGAGTCGTAGAGTTACCCATGGAAATGGGGGGCATATCCCACATAGGGGGGTGTTCCATGTCTTAGACATACACCCCCATTACAACCTATTGCTTGGAAGATCCTGGATACACAGCCTGCGAGTTGTGCCATCCACCTTCTATAGGTGTGTTAAAATCCCCTACGAAGACCAAATTGTGGTAATATCGGTGAAAACCATCCTTAGCTTTAGAGAATTCAAAACTTCCCGTGCTTGTCAGCTTCTCAAGCCTACGAGGACAACCTTGGAAAGACCTTGGTCGAGACACCCAAGTTCATCCTCCAAAAGCCTAGGAAGGTCGTGTGTATCAAGGGGCAGCCCAAGGCTTGCCCACTCAAAACCATAACCATCCTAAGAAAGACCAAGTGTCGTCTATTTCCAAAAACCCTAGAAAAAAAACCGTTCATGCATAACATGGACGATAGCAAGTTCCAAAACCATGAATTATATCAAAACTTTTCAAAAAACAAAAAAATGTAGAACATGCTATTGAACGTGGGATACATGCCATACCAAAGTCTAGAGAACCAAAACCAAGGTTGCCTCGAGCCCATAGTGCCAAGTGCAAACCCAAGCCGATATGGGATCGGCTATATTCCAAAAATACCACCAGAACCTCCACTTGTGACCACCTGGGTCAAGGGTGCCCTGGAACCTAGTAAACCAGAAACCTATGATTTAGACCTCTTATTTAGAGTCTAATTTGTGGCTTTTTTTTTTGTAGGTATGATGGAAGATCCCTTCTTAAACCAAAATCCAAAAAAATCAAAAAATTGGAAAATCCCAAAAACAAAATCGTGTGTATAGCAGCCCCTGGTAAAAATTTAGAAAAAACCAAGGCTTTTAAAGAAATTGTCTTCATAAAAGGACCCAAGTCTTCAAAACCTATAGAAACTCCAAAATCAAAACCAGGAGTTTACAAAAATCCTGCATCCATTCCAAATTCCCTAGGGTTTAGAATTCTCGAGAATGATCAAAGCCTAGAAAAGGATCCCCTTCTCCCTGAGGAGGATCCCACTTTCGAGCTTCCCGAGTTTAACAAAATTCTTGATTTTGAAAAACCTTCGAATTCTGTAGGAGGGGATTTCATAGAGATCAACTTAGGGAATGAAACAAAACCCAAGCACATTAAGATAGGCACATGTTTGCATGAGCATGAAAAAGCATCATTCATTGCATTTTTGAAAACCTATATCGATGTGTTTGCATGGATGTATGAAGACATGCGAGGTATAGACCCAAAAGTGGTAGAGCATTTTCTTCCCCTAGATCTAGAATCAAAATCCATAAAACAAAAGCTTAAGAAGATTCACCCGAACGTACATTTGCAAGTAAAGGAGGGTTTAGAAGATCTGCTTAAAGGCGGTTTTATAAAACCCATTGCGTATTCTGATTGGCTTTCCAACATTGTTCTAGCTCGAAAATCCAATCGGAAAATACGAATTTGCATAGATTTCAGAAACTTGAACAAAGCCACGCCAAAGGATAACTTCCCTTTGCCAAATATTGATTTGATAGTCGATAGTACTGCAAATCATGAAATGTTTTCCTTTATGGATGGCTACTCGGGCTATAATCAAATCAAATTAGCCCCAAGAGACCAGGCTAAAACTGCTTTCACTACACTCTGGGGCACGTACTGCGATACAGTCATGCCCTTTGGCTTGAAAAATGCCGGAGCCACATACCAAAGAGCCATGACCATGATCTTTCACGATCAAATTCATGAGCTCTTAGAGGTGTATGTGGATGATCACTTGGTAAAATCAAAAACCCGAGATATGCACATCGAATCCTTGCAAAAAGTTTTTGAAAGATTAAGGCTTTATAAGGTTAAACTAAACCCTCAAAAGTTCGTCTTCGGAGTAGAATCCGGCAAGCTTTTAGGTTTTATGGTGAGCCAAAGGGGCATTGAGGTCGACTCCTCTAAGTGTCGAGCCATCATAGATATGCTTCCACCCTCCAATTTAACACAAATCCGAAGCCTCCAAGGTCACCTCCAATCAATTAGAAGGTTCAATTCGAACCTCGCTACAAGATGTGAACCTTTCAATAAATTTTTGAGAAAAGGGGTGAAATTCGTGTGGGACGATGATTGCCAAAAGGCTTTTGAAGGACTAAAAGCGTATTTGGTTAATCCTCTTGTTTTAAACCTGTAAAGACCCCGAAATCCGACGAACTTCTCAAATAAACCTGGTTTTGTAAAAGCAGCACCAAAGGGCTATTTTGAGTCTGGAAACCCAAGAGCCTTCCAAGAAACCCTGTACATATGTTTAAACTATATATGTTTTAAAATATGTATAATATCCTTTTAAAACCCTTTAAAATACATTTTGGAACCCCACAAAGCGGCTTGGCCTGATAAAAGCAGGACCAGAAGAGCAGAAGAGAGCCCGGAACCAGAGCACATGTCGAGCCCGGTACAACAACTCTCATGTTAGATGCATCCCCAGGATCTCGAACATCTAAGTCCCTCTTATCAACAAAAATCATTTGAAATCGTCTCCGAAAGGTGAAAACAGAAGCGGAGGACAATGTTGGCGAAGACCCAACATAAGACGGAGTACTGATGCTGTCAGACCCCGCACAAACCATTCGTTTTGAACATACTCTGAAGGAGTCAGAATTCAGTTTGGATTTGATATGGACCATATATATCCAGATCCCAATCCAAACATATATGTGGATTTGGATTTGGATTTGGATCCGAAGATCCAATCCAATATCCACATCCATGGCCCACACCACCTTCTCATAAATGGAGGTGGGGCCCACTTGAAATTCACGTGGGATTTTGGGCATGAGAGAGAATGGGGAGGATAAGCATGAGGGAGATGTTTTAAGCTTGACTTGTGTGTCAAGTTTGGGTTAATCATGTGGGTTAGCCTAATTAGTGTGGGTTTAAGCTTGTATGAGCCTACACCTAACCTAGGGCTGCACCAACATGATGCAATGAAGTTCGTGGGCTATGCAAAGGAAGACTCCTGTAAACAGTCCGAAATCCCATGAACTTCTCAAAATCAACCTGGTTTTGTAAAAGCAGCCCCAAAGGGCTATTTTGAGTCTGGAAACCCAGGAGCCTTCCAGGCAACCCTGTACATATGTTTTAAACTGTATATGCTTTAAAATATGTATAATATGTTTTAAAACCTTCTAAAAACACGTTTTGAAACCCCACGAAGCAGCTTGGCCTGATACAAGCAGGACCAGAAGAGCCAAAGAGACCCCGGAACCGGAGCACATGTCGAGCCCGGCATAGCAACTCTCATATTGAATCCACCCCCAAGATCTCGAACGTCCAAGACCCTATTACCATCAAAAATCATATGAAGTCATCTCCAGAAGGTGAAAACAGAAGCGAACGACCATGTTGGCAAAGACCCAACGCAGACGGAGTACTGATGCTGTCAGACCCTGCACAAACCGTTCGTTTCAAACACAGCCTAAAGGAGTCAGAATTCAGTTTGGATTGGATCTGGACCATATATATCCAGATCCCAATCCAAACCTATGTGTGGATTTGGATTTGGATTTGGATCCAGAGATCCAATCCAATATCTACATCCATGGCCCACATCACCTTCTCATAAATGGAGGTGGGGCCCACTTGAAATTCACGTGGGATTATGGGCATGAGAGAGAATGGGGAGGATAAGATTTGAGGGTAATTGTAATTAAGCTTGACTTGTGTGTCAAGTTTGGGGTTAATCATGTGGGTTAGCCTAATTAGTGCGGGTTTAAGCTTGTATTAGCCAAAACCTAACCTAGGGCTGCACCAACATGATGCAAGGAAGTCTATGGGTTATGCAAAGGGAGCTCCCTAACCCAATCCTAAGCCAAAACCCCTAATCCTAGCCTTTTACCCTAATCCCGGCCTAATCCTAGCGTAATTACCTAACCCACTTCCCTAATCCCAGCCTAATCCTTGCCTAATCACCTAACCCACCTCCCTAATCCTTCCCTAAACCTAGCCTAATTTCCTTAAACCTAGCCTAATCTTAGCCTAATCACCTAACCCACCTCACTAAACCTCACCCCAAAACCAACCCACCTAGCTAAACCCTAAACCCCTAAACCACCCCACCTAAACCTAGCACACCATATCCCTAAAACCCCTTTAAGCAAAATATCTGGCCCCTCCTCAAAACCAGCTCACCTTATCATCACACCACCACCACCTAAACCACCTTACCACCCTCGAAATACCAGCCCCAACCGCCCTTCAAAAACCTATATAAACCCCCCCCCTAGTGGGCGGGTTTTTTAGCTTGGACCACCTTCTCCCAGCCAGCTTCTCCCACCTTCATCACCCAACCGAACCTTCCATCTTGCTCCCTTCTTCCACCTGCACCACCATTACCCCCGGCTAAGCTCCACCCCGCGCCACCACTTCCATCCGGCCTGCTCCACTCCACGCTGCCACCACCTCCCAGCCGAGCTCCATCCATCTTCATCACCTGGCTGCCCTTCTTCCACACACCGACCTCCTTTACCATCCGGTTAGTATCTCAACCTAAGCTCCACCTCCTCTTCACTCCCCCTCCACTCTCAACCACCCATACCACCACCACTTAGCATCCTCCTTTGCCACCCGCCACCCTTACGCATTCGGCTAGACCTAAACCCTTTACCACCTGACTTTCTACCTTTGCCTAGTGACACCCGGCCACCCTATCTTGCTCCCTAAGACCTGCCCCCTCCACTCTTAGTCACCATTAACCCCACCTTCCACAGCACCCTAGCTAGCTCCCTTCCCATCCTTGACATCCCCTAGCTACACTAGCCGGCCACCACTAAACCATCCCCAATCGGCCAGTCATAGCCGATTGCACCCTTCCCCATTCGGCCAGCCACACGCTTTTCCTTAAGCATTCCCTTTAGGCTCCCCTTAGCGCCACCTTCCATAGCACCACCCTATCCCTTAGTGACCCTCTTTAATCACCTTAGCCCAAAGCACCACGACAGCCTCCCCCTAGCAGCCGACAAGCACCAAGGCGCCACATCCGCGCTCCTTTGTCACCCGGCCACACATTCATGTCGTGCCACTCCGAGGAGCTCCCTCTTGCAGCCCAAGGCGAAGCCAAGCCCACACTCAAGCAAGTCACCTCCGGACCATCTATACGTAAGTGCCTAACTTGGTCCTTAGTTGTAGACTTGCTTAAGTTTAATTAAATTTGATACAAGGTTGTAATAACGGAGCATTGTCTCCCCCCGCTTGTAATAATGTGGCTTGACACACCCACACACACATGCACTTGAGCCTACCTCACTCTTAGTTGTGCACGATTTTGAACACACACGGGCCTAATCAGCCCTTAAGATATAAGTTTATTTATATACTTTAAGTTGCATAGGGTTTTGCTTGTGTTGTGTGTGGTCTTTAAATTCTCGCACTCACACACATTGAGCCTTCACTCTTATTTGTAAGACCCAAGTAAGGGCCGTGTTATACTATCCTTGGGTTAATTTCATGTTGTGTGCGTAGTACTTCAATTCTAGCACTCACACACATTGAGCTTTCGCTCTTACTCCCAAGACCTTAGTTAAGGCCATATTGCAATTTATATTTGGGTTTAATTTCATGTTGTGTGCGTAGTACTTCAATTCTAGCACTCACACACATTGAGCTTTCGCTCTTATTCCCAAGACCTTAGTTAAGGCCATATTGCAATTTATATTTGGGTTTCATTTCATGTCGTGTGTGTAGTACTTCAATTCTCGCACGCACCCACATTGAGCCTTCGCTCTTATTTGCAAGACCCAAGTAAGGGCCCATATATACATTATATACGTATTTCCCTTCGGCAATCTCCCTTCGGCAATTTCCATTACAAGTCATTTCCCTTCGGCATTGTCTTTTAAATTCGGGTTTTCCCTTTAGAGTTGCGTGAGTTTGCATTGCATATACGCCATACCACGAGTTAGGACGCATATTGCATCAAAGCAAACCCCATACTCCCGCTCAAACTCGCCACATTTTAGTGGAGTGTTCATAACACACACCTAGGTGGCCCCAAAGAGGGATAAAAAGAAAGACTTAGGCACGTGCAAATCCACGTGAACTAAAATCTGAAAGTCATACCAAAAGACCCGAATCAAACACCTCAAACCGCTTTCGTAGGTTCTTACACTCAAAAACTCGATTTTTAAAAGCGTACAGACTGACCCTTGCGCATCGGTGCAAGAAGGTCTGCGACGACAAGAGCTTGCTTGCTCACAGTCGTCACGTTAGGAGTCAGGTTTTAAAATATATCTTCGCTAGCTTAAGTAAGCTAGCTCGCACGCCCTGTTTGTTTAAATAGGACTTAGGCACACGAAAAGGTTCGCTTCAGGCCTGAGAACCAGGAAGCGGAAATTTTCTACGTCTACAGTTATTTGGCACGCCCGGTGGGACGTGAGTCTTTTAAAAGTCGAGTCACTCTAGGAACTTGCAAAATTTTTTGAAAGAGGTGTTGTTTCAAATTCTTTTCTTTACTTGTACTTAGGAATTTTGAAAAAGCTTGAAAGCATGTCAAAATCCAACCCAAGTGAAGTGTCGAGCCAAGGCTCATGCGCATCAAGTTCTCACTCTAGGAGGATTTTGAAAAATAAGATCAAACTAGACGAGATAGAGGACTTGAGAAGGGAATTCGAGGCCAAAATCGATGCTCTCAGCCAAGAGGCTGAAGTAGGCGATTCATGTTCATCGAATGGTGAACAAAGGGCCAAAAGAAAAATTGAAAAACCTCGCAAGCACAAAGAGGCCACCGTAATGGAAGGCAACTAATACCACGAGTCCTTCACACAAAAGGACCGTAAAGCCCTACAACAGCTGCTGAAAGGGCAAAATAAAGAGAAAAGGAGTTACGCCCTGTCTGATTTCCTTCCTATGGATTACGAAACAGACAGTGACGATGAAATACCGAACTTCCATCGGTATGATGGCATGGGAGACCCTAGGTCTCACTTGCAACTTTTCTCGCGTCGAGCCCATAAGAAGAAAAAGGACTCGATGAAATGGGTGTATTGGTTTCCTTTATCCCTTAAAGGCATAGCTGCCAAATGGCTGGCTTCCTACGATTTAAGCCAGTTCGCTACTTTTGAAGAGTTAGCGAACTGCTTCATGCAAAGATTTGCACATAACGTAGAAGTCACGCCAACTTTAAACACTTTAAGGGATACGAAGCAAGGCCTGAACGAAGACGTACATGCCTTCATTATTCGATGGAGGTCCCTTTTGGGCCAAGTGCGAGAGCCCATATCCGAAGGATGCGCAGTCATGCTCATCCTGGATAATTTTAAAAGCGAGTTAAAGACCCTTCTCTCGCTCCATGAGATCTCAACTTTCCATAAGTTGATCAAAAAAGCATCCCTTTTCGAAACAAACTTGAAAAAGGGGATATACGATCACTTGTGGAAAGGAAGTGCCGTTTCTAAAACCTGCTTGAAAAAGCCCATCACTTATGGAGCCACCCACGATGGACAAAGGGGCAAAACCCCATAAAATCGCCAATGTCTGGGTGGATCCAGGCGTGGCGGGCACTTCCAAAAATTTTGAAAAGCTAGAAAATAAAAGGGAGAGAAATTTCCAAAAACTGATTGAAAAACGGGAGTACACTTCGCTGGGGCAACCTGTGTCGGAGGTCCTAGACCTCCTGCTTTCCCAAGGCATGATTGAACTTCCCGAAATCCCCGAAGGAGTCACTTTCAAAGGGGGGTATTTAAATCATTTTTGCAAGTATCATCGGCTCAAAGGCCATGATACCAAATGTTGTTTCTCCCTTTTGAATAAAATCGAGAACTTGATAGCAAAGGGCTGGCTCCAGGTCACTGCGGAACCTGAGCCAACTCAAGCTATCTTCAAAGAACCCTTTCCCAAGCACGCCAGTAGCAGTGGGAAAGGAAAAGAGGTATGTACCCTCACCTTTTCAAAAGAACTAGAGCAAAAATCTGAGTCTGGTCGACCCACTTGTGCACCCACTCTTGTACTTTACAAGAAGCCCGCCCAAGTTGTCATCCAGGGACCACCAAGAGCTGAATCCCCGGCTAAACCAGTTTTAAAACTTCAAGATGCTCCTCAACTCATAATTAGAGCCAATTTTAGTGCGAACCCTAGGTTGGTCGTGGGGGAAGTGACTAGATCCGGGAGGATCTATCAACCCCTGCACCTACAAAGTGCTAAAAAGGTGGTCAGTGTGCCTGGCCCCTCAAAAGCATGTATTCTTAGAGTTTTGCCAAAAGTAGACAATAGGAAAGTCGTCCTAAACTCTTATGATTTCGAAAACCATCTTTCAAAGATTCCTATCCACATGTCCATCCTAGAGCTTATACAAACTTCGCCTAGGCATAGACTCATGCTAGAGAAAATTCTAGAAAGAGCTAAGGTTAGTTCGAACATAAGTCCTGAATCCTAGTTTGACCAAGTGGCGTCAACAGGAGCAAAATCGCCCATCACTTTCTCGAAAGATGATGTATATAGACCCTACGAGTCCCACAACCAGGCCCTGCATATTGAGATGGTTCTGAATAACCACTCTTTGGACAGGTGCCTAGTCGATGGGGGAGGAGGGCTCAACATCCTTCCACTTCATGTGGCATACCAAATCGGAGTCACCTTGACTTCTGTGAACCCAAGCCCCATCGTTATCGTTGAATATGATGGGAATGTGTCTAGGCCTTTAGGATCGATCGAACTCCCAATGGAAACGGGAGGGATCACGCACACGGGGGTGTTCCATGTCTTAGACATCCACCCCCATTATAACCTGTTGCTGGGAATGCCATGGATACACAGCTTGTGCGCTGTGCCATCCACCTTCCACAAGTGTGTCAAGATCCCTTTCAGGGACCAAGTCGTGATGATCCTAGGTGAGAGTCACCCTCAGCTTCAGGGGATCATAAACTCCCCTTGTTTGTCGAGCTCCCAGGCCCATGAGGCTAACCTGGGGCAGACCATGGTCGAGCCACCAAGGCTCGTGTTAAACAACCCTAGGAAGGTTGTATATGTGAAGGGGCTACCCAAAGCAGCCCCCCTCCCAATCCTAACCCTTCTAGGAAGACCCAAGCATCCCCTATTTCCAAAACCCCTGGACAAGAAGCCATACGAGCACGATATGGACGACAACAAGTTCCAGGACCATGATCTATATCAAAATTTTTCAAAAAATAAGAAATCGTGGAACATGCTGTTGAATATGGGCTACACGCCCTATAAAAGTCTAGGGGCACAAAACCAGGGTCTCCTAGAGCCCATCCTTCCTAGGGCCAACCCAAGCCGATACGGGATCGACTACACTCCCAAAATACCGCCAGAGCCACCTCCTGTGACTACCTGGGTCAAGGGTGCCCTAGAGCCTACCCTAGAAGAGACCTACGATTTAGACCTCTTATTCCGAGTCTAACCCGTAGTGTTTTCCCTTTATAGGTATGATAGAAGATCCCTTTCATAAAAATACAAAAACATTTGGAAAACTTAAAATCAAAAAAATCGAAAAAGGGGAAAAACCAAAAATAATGGAAAAATAAAAACTCGAAAATAGAGTGGTTTGTATAGTTCCTAAAGTTCTTGTTTTACAAAAACCCAAAAAAATTGAAAATCTACAAAATACCAAAAAGATTTTGTATATAGCTACTCCTAGTAGGACCTTGGAAAAAGATTTCGAAAGGAAAGTCGTCTGCATAGCCAGACCAAAAATTTTGAAATCAACTGAAAATCCAAATACAAAACCAGGTCTTTTGAAAAATCACGCATCAAATTCCCTCGGGTCTATAACCCACGAGAATGATCGAAGCCCAGAAGTGGATCCCCTTGAGGAAGATCCCACTTCTGAGCTCCTAGAATTTCATAAAATTCTCGATTTTGAAAGACCTTCCAATTCAGTAGGAGGAGATTTCATAGAGGTGAACCTAGGGAATGATTCCAATCCCAAAACCATCAAGATAGGCACATGTTTGCATGAACATGAAAGATCAGCATTCATTGCATTTCTACGAACCTATTTAGATGTGTTTGCATGGTCGTATGAAGACATGTCGGGCATAGACCCCAGCATTGTCGAATAACGTCTTCCCTTCGATGCGGATGTAAAACCCATAAAGCAGAAGCTTAGGAAAATACACCCGAATGTACACACGTAGGTTAAAGAGGGTTTAGAAGATCTGTTAAAAGCCGGATTTATAAAACCCATTGCGTATTCTGATTGGTTGTCAAACATCGTTGTAGTTCGAAAACCCAATGGGAAAATTCGAATATGCATCGATTTCAGAAACCTGAATAAAGCCACTCCAAAGGATAATTATCCTTTACCAAACATAGATTTGATAGTTGATAGTACTGCAAATCACGAAATGTTTTCGTTTATGGATGGTTATTCAGGCTATAATCAAATCAAACTAAGTCCACGAGATCAGGGTAAGACCGCCTTCACAACCCCATGGGGCACGTACTGCTATACAGTCATGCCCTCTGGTTTGAAAAATGCCAGTGCAACATACCAGAGAGCCATGACCACGATCTTCCATGATCAAATTCATGAGCTCGTAGAAGTGTATGTAGATGATCTCTTGGCAAAATCTAAAACCCGATGCACTCATATCGAATGTTTGCAAAAGATTTTCGAAAGGCTTAGGCTTTACAAACTAAAGCTAAACCCTCAAAAATGTGTATTCGGGATAGAGTCTGGAAAGCTTCTAGGATTTATGGTGAGCCAAAGGGGTATAGAAGTCGATCCCTTTAAGTGTCGAGCCATCATAGACATGGCTCCACCCTCCAATCTCACCCAAATCCATAGCCTCTAGGGTCGATTACAGTCCGTTCGCCAATTTATATCAAATCTGGCGACTAGATGCGAACCCTTCAATAAGCTGTTGAGGAAGGGCACAAAATTCTTATGGGATGATGACTACCAAAGGTCCTTCGAAAGACTAAAGGCATACCTGGTTAATCCCCCCGTTTTGAATCCTCCGAAACAAGGAAAACCGCTTTTACTTTACATTTCTGTGCATGCAAATGCTTTGGGAGCCCTATTGGCTCAATACGAGGATGACACCCACAAGGAGTACCCCATCTGCTATATTTCAAAAACTCTCTTGGCTTATTGTAGACGTGCGAAAATCTCCGCCTCTCACCTTTTTAGGGCTTGGAGCGGATCCTCTCGTGCGTCTAAGGCCTATTTGTGTAAACAGGGCGTGCCAGCTAGCTTACCTAAGCTAGCGAAGATATATTCTAAACTGACTTCTAACTTGGCGACTGTGAGCAAGTGAGCTCTTTTCGTCGCAGACCTTCTTGCACCAATGCGTAAGGGTCAGTCTGTACGCTTTGCAAAAAATCAAGTTTTTGGGATAGAAAGCCTACGAAGCGGTTCGAGGTGTCTAATTCGGGTCTTTTAGACGCGATTGCAAATCTTAGATCACGTGGATTTGCACGTGCCTAAGTCTTTCCTTTTATCCCTTTATGGGCCACCTAGTTTGTGTGTTATGAACACTCCACTACATGGGCAAATTCGAGCGGGGCTTGCTTTGATGCAATATGCGTCCTACCTCGTGGTATGGCATAGATGCAATGCAAACTCACGCTACTCCAAAGGGAAAACCCGAATGTAAAGACAATACTGAATGGAAATAACCAAAGGGGAATAACCGAAGGGAAATAAGCGAAGGGAAATGACTGAAGGGAAATAACTGAAGGGAAATGACTTGTAAAGTAAATGCCGAAGGGAGATATGTATATAGAATAGGTATATGGGCCCTTACTTGGGTCTTGCAAATAAGAGCGAAGGCTCAATGTGGGTGCGTGCTTGAATTGAAAGACTTACACACACGACATGAAATTAAACCCAAATATAAATTGCAGTATGGCCTTAACTAAGTTCTTGGGAATAAGAGCGAAAGCTCAATGTGTGTGAGTGCTTGAATTGAAGTACTACGCACACAACATGAAATGAAACCCAAATATAACTGCAGTAGGCCTTGACTAAGGTCTTGGGAGTAAGAGCGAAGGCTCAATGTGTGTGAGTGCTTGAATTGAAAGACTTACACACACGACATAAAATGAAAACCCAAATAGTATAGGTCGGCCCTTACTTGGGTCTTTCAAATAAGAGCGAAGGCTCAATGTGTGTGAGTGCTTGAATTAAAAGACAACACACCCAACTTAAGCAAAACCCTACAAAATTAAAGTATATGTATATACTTATGTATTAGGGGCTGATTAGGCCCGTGTGTGTTCAAAATCGTGCACAACTAAGAGAGTGCACGTGTGTGGGTGTGCCAAGCCACGTTATTACAAGCGGGGGGAGACTATGCTCCGTTATTACAACCCCGTATCGAATTGAATCTCAAGCAAGTATACAATTAAAGACCGAGTTAGGCACTTACTAATAGCTGGTCCGAAGATGCCTTGCTTGAGCGCAGGCTTGGCCTTCGCCTTGGGCTGCAAGACGGAGCTCCGCGAGGTTGAACGGCAAGAGGTACTGGCCGAGTGTCCTTGGCGCGCGGAAGAGGCGCTTTGAAGGTGGCCGGCCACTAGAGATGGGCTGTTTTTGGTGTGTTTGGTTAAAGGACCTAAGTAGGGTCACTAAGGGGAGCTCAAAGGGAGACCTAATGGGGTACTTAAGGTTGGCGGGTTGCTAAGGCGGCTGGGAGTGATGTAGGGGAAGGGAGTGGTCGACTAAGGGAGTTTGGTGGTGGCGGGCTGCTAGGGCGGCTAGGAGTGATGTAGGGGAAGGGAGTTTGCTAGGAGATGCGACCAAGTGGTAGTGGGTAGGGTAAGTGTCTTGGGGTGATGTGGGCAGGTTTTAGGGAGTCGGATAGGGTGGCCGAATGGGACTAAAAGGGCTATGTGGTGGCGGGTAGTTAGGGAGCTATGGGTTCGACTGAGTGAGAAGGGTGGCAGCGAGTGGAAGGGCTAATGTTAGGGTGGTAGGGGAGTGGATTAGGTGGCTGAGAGTGGAGAGGGAGTGAAGAAGTAGTAAGGTAGGATGTAGGGGACTTACCGGGTGAAGAAATGGTGGCTGGTGGAAGGGAATCAACCGGATGATGGTGGCGATGGTGGTGGCATTCGGCTGAAAGGCAGTGGTGTAGGTGGTGGCGGGATGTGGAGCAGGCGGTGGTGGGATGTGGAGCAGGTGGAGCAGGTGGGGTTCGGCTGAACTTGGGGAAGGAGAGGACCCGATTGGGAATGGTGGGCTTCTTGGTTGTGAAACCCGCCCCCAAGGGGGGGGGGGTTTATACAGGGTTGGGTTTGGGGTAGTGGTTAGGTGGTTTAGGTAGGGTGGTATGATGATAAGGTGGGCTGGAAAGGGTAGGGCCAGATATTTTAGATACAAGTGGTTTGGGTAGGTTGTGGGCTAGGGGTGGTTTAGAGGTTTAGGGTTTGGTTAGGTGGGTTGGTTCTAGGGTGAGGTTTAGTGGGCTAGGTTAGGTGATTAGGCTAGAATTAGGCTAGGTTTAGGGAAATTAACCTAGGTTTAGGGAAGGATTAGGGAAGTGGGTTAGGTGATTAGGTTGGGATTAGGCCGGGATTAGGGAAGTAGGTTAGGTGATTAGGTTCAGATTAGGGGCGGATTAGGGTGGAAGGCTAGGATTAGGCATTTTTGGTTAGGTTTAGGTGAAGGAGCTCCCTTTGCATGGCCCATAGACCTTAACCACTTCAAGTTGGTGCAGCCCTAGGTTAGGTTTTGGCCCCAAACTTGACACACAAGTCAAGCTTAATTACAACACACACTTGATCTTATCCACCCCCACTCTCTCTCATGCCCATAATCCCACGTGAAATTCAAGTGGGCCCCACCTCCATTTATGAGAAGGTGATGTGGGCCATGGATATGGATATTGGATTGGATTTTTGAATCCAAATCCAAATCCAAGTCCATACATGGGTTTGGATTGGGATCTGGATATATATGGTCCAGATCCGTTCCAAATTGAACTCTGACTCCTTCGAGCTGTGTTTGAAACAGACGGTTTGTGCGGGGCCTGACAGCATCAGTGCTCCGTCTGCGTTGGGTCTTCGCCAACATGATCGTCTGCCTCTATTTTCGCCTTCCGGAGATGACTTCAAACAAGGTTTCGATGATAACAGGGTCTTGGACGTTCGAGATCTTGGGGGTGTGGATTTGATACAAGAGTTGTTGTGCCGGGCTCGATAGGTGCTCCGGTTCTGGGCTCTCCTTAGCTCTCTTGGTCCTGTCTGGATTAGGCCAAGCTGCTTCGAGGTTTCCAAAACATGTTTTAAAATGGTTTTCAAAAGCCATATTATGTATTTTTGAAATATAAAGTTTAAAACATATATACAGGGTTGTCTGGAAGGCTCCTGGGTTTTCAGACTCAAAATAGCCCTTTGGGGCTGCTTTTACAAAACCAGATGGGTTTGAGAAATTCGTGGGATTTCAGGGTGTTTACACTTATGAACGAAACTATCAAGCCATGGAGAAGACGTGCTTGGCCCTAGTCTGGGCCTGCCAGAAATTCAAACACTATTTCCTAGATCATGAGATCTGGATAGTGTCCAAGCTTGATCCAATCAAGCACTTGTTCGAAAAATCCATTCTCACGGGTAGATTGGGCTAATGGCAACTCCTTCTAATGGAGTATGATCTAAAATATCATCACCAAATCTCTATTAAGGGGCAAGCCCTAGCAGATTACGTGGCTGAGTTCCCCCTGGAGGACACATATCCCACATTTGATGAAATGCCTGACGAAGGCATATTGCAAAACCATTTCCAAAACCACATTTTGGCAAACAATTTCGAAAACCAAGTGTGGAAGATGCACTTCGATGGGGCACGAAACCAACGAGGGGCTGGTGCTAGGGTCATCCTCATCTCCCCTTAAAAGGGCGAGATTCCCATAGCGATCCGCCTAGATTTCGAATGTTCCAACAACATAGCTGAGTATGAAGCACTCATACAAGACTTAAGGATTTCGAAAACTCTAGGGGCATCATGCATCGAGGTCTTTGGAGATTCGCTCCTTGTTATAAACCAGGTTTTGAAAATTTGGCAAGTACGTAATGAAAAACTACTTCCATATCACGAGTTGGCCACTCAATTGGTCAAGTCGTTCCAATCGCCGTTGCCCTCTTCTCCTTGGGTTCAACCCTAAAGTTCGATCAAATTTCAGGGACCCGGTCTTTAGAAATATGGCATGCGCCCAACCCATCCACCCACGATTTGGATATTTGCCAAAATCACCCAGACTCTATTAAAAAACCCTGGTTTTACGACATCAAACAATTTCTAAAAAATGGGGGATTCACCGAGGATGCCACATCCAAAGATAAGGCATTCATCCATAAGATTTTGACCCGATACACCATTCTGGGTGGGGTTCTATATAAGAAAAGTTTTACCGGCATCCTACTTAGGTGTATCGATCTAGAGGAGGCTAGGATAGTGATGCATGAGTTCCACGATAGAGAATGTGGAGGTCATGTTAATGCCAACATGATGGCAATAAAAATACTTAGAGGGGGCTATTTTTGGTCCACCCTGAAAAGGGATTGTCACGATTATTTTAGGAAGTGTCATCCATGTCAAGTGCATGGGCACGCCATTCATATCCCCTCATCTGCATTGCATTCTGTGGTCAGCCCCTGGCCATTCACCATGTGGGCGTTTGACATTGTAGGCCCAATATTTCCATAAGCCTCGAATGGGCATCGATTCATCTTAGCAGCCACTGAGTATTTCTCCAAGTAGGTGGAAGCCATTTCCCTAACCAACATGCTGGGGCAACATGTGGTGGCTTTCATTAGGAGGAATATCTTGGCTCGATTTGGGGTTCCAAGAGACCTGGTGTCTGATAATGGCACCCCATTAAAAAATGAGCGGATGGTCAAGTTGTGCAACATGTATAGCATAACTCACCACTTCTCCTCGCCCTACTACCCTCAAGGCAACGGCCAAGCCGAAGCCATGAATAAGACTCTCATTAGTATAATTGAGAAGACTTTAGAGAAGGGTCGGACGTGGCACGAGAAGCTAGATGAAGCCTTATGGGCTTATAGGACTTCCATCCAGACTCCCACGAATGCCATACCATTCGAATTGGTCTATGACACAAACGTCATTCTTCCCATTCATACTCAACTGCATTCATTCCATACATCCATAGCACTCGACCTCCCCCTAGAGACGCTTCAGCATGCTAGGATGGATGAACTAGATTTGCTAGATGAGAGGCAAGTCCTTGCTATGGATCATGCTCGTGCATACTGGCAAAGGATCGCCCGACATTATGGCAAACACATGAGACCTTGCCACTTTGAAGTGGGAGATCTGGTTTTGAAAATCATCCACTATCGTGGCCCACATCCCCTTGGAAAGTGGCACCCCAAGTGGGATGGACCCTATGTTGTACGTGCAACCACCACGAACAACTCGTATTGGTTAATCGATGTAGAAGGTAGGAATTTAGCAGATCCTATCAATATTCAATACTTAAAGAAATATTATGTGTAGGATTTGGGTTGAATTCCAATCTTCGAAAAACTTTAGGGATAGCTGCCCTGAGACCTAAAAATAAGGTGCAAAGGCAAAATCATGTGACCCTGAGTGAGAAAATTCGCACTTGTGAAAGAGTGGAGTTTTCCAAAATCGAGTTTACATTTCAAAATCCTTCTTCTTACAAAGAAAGGCCTAGTTCAATATAGCAAGATACTTGCAAGTAGTACGTGCTATTTCTAAATAGGCTAATCTGGAATGGATCGAATGTGAGCTTGGGATAAGTCCTCCCCTCTTCTCTTCTCCTTCCAAAAGGAAAACATGGCCCAACTAAAGGGAATATTCCCATCCAAAGTCTCTTTCCAAAAGAAAGAAACCAGAATCCAAAATAAAAAATCGATTCTCTTGTGAAAAAAAAGAGGGATTAAAGAAAAAATACTCCCAAAGGGAGACCCTCTATGAAAAAAAGGAAAAAGAGGCCAAAAAGCTCAAAAAGAGCAATTTTTCGCCTTCTTTGCCTTAAACCATGGGACGCTTCAGAAGGGACCATGGCATCTCTTTCCCATCCCTAGCTTATCCCAAGTAAAACATGGTTCATTTCGAGGAATCCTAAAGTAAAAATAGGATTTACTTACTTGAATTTCATTTTGTTTGAGAATTCGACGTTTCGAGTAAAACGTAGGAATTTGAAATATGCCTTGTTTTCTTATAAAACCTCCGCTAGATAAGCGAGTGTCAAGACTCAAGCAAAGGCAAACACGAAGAGCTCAAGATCCTTAGGATTGAGACTCAAGACAGTTGTCCCTTTTGTAAATAGCTTTTGTAAATAGATTTTGAAAAATCGAACATCGAACAGCACAGGATTTGTTCACTTGGAGCAGTAGGCCTTGTAAGTCTCGAAATTTCGACCATATCTGGTCTCTGGGAGGTCTCCACACTTGGCACCCCACCCATGTCATGCATCTGCATTTCCATGCATGGATGTTTGCATAACATAATCCCATTTTAGGACCAGAAACCGTTCTACAAATCCCTTTAGCGTGATATCTCCTCCTACCAGAGTTTTAAAAGTGAGATTTTGCTAAAGATTGGGATGATCCCATATTTTCGTGGTTAGATCTAGGGAGACATTGAAAGGGGTGTTTGTTATCTTTGCCATTATCCAAATCAATTTGGACAATGCCAAAGAGGAGCATCTGTAAAGACCTCGAAATCCCACGAACTTCTCAAATAAACCTGGTTTTGTCAAAGCAGCCCCAAAGGGCTATTTTAAGTCTGAAAACCCAGGAGCCTTCCAGGCAACCCTGTACATATGTTTAAACTATATATGTTTTAAAATATGTATAATATGCTTTTAAAACCCTTTAAAATACATTTTGGAACCCCACAAAGCGGTTTGGCCTTATAAAAGCAGGACCAGAAGAGCAGAAGAGAGCCCAGAACTGGAGCACATGTCGAGCTCGGCATAGCAACTCTCGTGTTAGATGCATCCCCAGGATCTCGAACATCCAAGTCCCTAATATCAACAAAAATCATTTGAAATCATCTCCAGAAGGTGAAAACAGAAGCGGACGATAATGTTGGCAAAGACCCAATGCAAGACGGAGTACTGATGCTGTCAGACCCCGCACAAACCGTTCGTTTCGAACATACATTGAAGGAGTCAGAATTCAGTTTGGATTCGATCTAGACCATATATATCCAGATCCCAATCCAAACGTATATGTGGATTTGGATTTGGATTTGGATCCAAAGATACAATCCAATATCCACATCTATGGCCCACATCACCTTCTCATAAATAGAGGTGGGGCCCACTTGAAATTCATGTGGGATTTTGGGCATGAGAGAGAATGGGGAGGATAAGCATGAGGGAGATGTATTAAGCTTGACTTGTGTGTCAAGTTTGGGTTAATCATGTGGGTTAGCCTAATTAGTGTGGGTTTAAGCTTGTATGAGCCTACACCTAACCTAGGACTGCACCAACATGATGCAATGAAGTCCATGGGCTATGCAAAGGGAGACTCCTAACCCAATCCTAAGCCAAAACCCCTAATCCTAGCCATTTACCCTAATCCCGGCCTAATCCTAGCCTAATCACCTAACCCACTTCCCTAATCCTGACCTAATCCCAACCTAATCACCTAACCCACCTCCCTAATCCTTCCCTAAACCTATCCTAACCTAATCCTAGCCTAAACACCTAACCCACCTCACTAAACCTCACCCCAAAACCAACCCACCTAGCTAACCCTAAACCACTAAACCACCCCACCTAAACCCTAGCACACCATATCCCTAAAACCCCCTAAACTAAATATCTGCCCCCCCCTAAATATCTAGCCCACCTTATCACTAAACCACCACCACCTGACCACTAAACCACCCCCTTCAAAACCAGCCCCACCGACTTTATCCAACCCTATAAAACCCCCCCTAGTGGGCGGGTTTTTCATAAAAATTCCCAGCCACCTTGGGCCAGCCGAGCCCTCTCTCACCCCTTGCTCTCTTCTCTCACTTGCTCCACCACCACCTCCCGGCCTGCTCCACTCCACGCCGCCATCATCTCCCAGCCTGCATCATTCCACGCCACCACAACTGCCCGGCCAGCTCCATTCCTTCCACCCGACTGCATCCTCCTACCACCCGGCTGCCTTTCTTGGACAACCGCCACCTTCCCTTTCTTATTTGGTTAGTACCCTATCCTAACTCCACCCTATCTTCACTCCCCCTCCATTCTCAGCCACCACACCACCTAGCTACCCGACACCCCTCAACCATACCCAACCACACCACCCGCTGCCCTACCTCCCCATTAGTGACACCCCCTAACTACCCCAGCCACCTTACCTTTTTCCCTAGGACCTGCCCTTCCTCCCCTTTAACCATCCCTTAGCCAACACCCTAGCTAGCTCCCCCTCGCCATTCCTAAACACCCCTAGCTACCCCAGCCGGCCACCACCTAACCTTTCACTAGTCGGCCAGCCACAACCGGTTGCACCTTGTCACACCCGCAACCTTCCATCCTCTCCTTTAAACCAGCCCCTAGTCACCCCTTAGCTCCACCTTCCCTAGTACCTGCCCTACACCTTAGTGACACTCCTAACTACCTCAACACCAAGGCACCACAGCAGCACCCTCCCTTTCATCACCCGGGCAACGCCAAGGCGCCACAACCGCTTCCTTGTCACTCGGCCAGTCACTCCCTTGCCGTGCCATTCCGAGGAGCTCCCTCTTGCAGCCCAAGGCGACGCTCAAGCCCAAGCTCAAGCAAGTCACCTCCGAACCAGCTATACGTAAGTGCCTAACTCGGTCCTTATTTGTAGACTTGCTTAAGTTAAATTAAATTTGATACGGGGTTGTAATAACGGAGCATTGTCTCCCCCCGCTTGTAATAACGTGGCTTGGCACACCCACACACACGTGCACTTGAGCCTACCTCACTCTTAGTTGTGCACAATTTTGAACACACACGGGCCTAATCAACCCTTAAGATATAGACCTATTTATATAATTTAAGTTGCGTGGGGTTTTGCTTAAGTTGTGTGTGTTGTCTTTCAATTCTCGCACTCACACACATTGAGCTTTTGCTCTTATTTGCAAGACCCAAGTAAGGGCCGTGTTATATTTTCCCTTGGGTTTAATTTCATGTTGTGTGTGTTGTCTTTCAATTCTCGCACTCACACACATTGAGCTTTCGCTCTTACTCCCAAGACCTTAGTCAAGGCCTATTGCAATTTAAATTTGGGTTTAATTTCATGTCGTGTGTGTAGTATTTCAATTATACACTCACACACATTGAGCTTTCGCTCTTACTCCCAACACCTTAGTTAAGGCCATATTGCAATTTATATTTGGGTTTCATTTAAGTCATGTGAGTTGTCTTTCAATATATACACAACACCCACGCAACACGTTGGCGACCTTCGGACCCATATATATTATAAGTATTTCCCTTTTGGCTATGTCTTTAAGATTTGGGTTTTAAGGTTCAGCAGTGTGCGTAGTCTTTACATATATACACGGCACACACTTGCACTATTGAGCCTTTTCGCTCTTAAGATATAGCCATATTTCCCTTTTGCAATTTCCCTTCAGCATTGTCTTTCAATTTTGGGTTTTCCCTTTGGAGTTGCGTGAGTTTGCATTGCATATACGCCATACCACGAGTTAGGACTCATATTGCATCAAAGCAAACCTCATACTCCCGTTCAAAGTCGCCCCACTTAGGCTACGTATTCATAACACACACCTAGTTGGCCCGAAAAGGGATAAAAAGAAAGACATAGGCACGTGCAAATCCACGTGAAATAAAATCTAAAAATCATACAAAAACAACCCGAGTCAAACACCTCGAACATTATTTTTGTAGGTTGCCGTATTTTAAAACTCGATTTTTAAGCGTACAGACTGACTCTTGCGCATCGGTGCAAGAAGGTCTGCTACAAAAAGAGCTTGCTTGCTCACAGTTGCCACGTTAGGAGTCAGATTTAAATTTCTCTTTGCTAGCTTAAGTAAGCTAGCTGGCATGCCCTTTTGCTTAATTAGAACTTAGACACACGAAAAGATTCACTTCAGGCCTAAGAACCAGAAGCAGGAACTTTCTGCGTCTACAAAACCCTCCAAAGCAAGGAAAACCTCTTTTGCTTTATATTTCTGTGCATGCGAATGCTTTAGGTGCATGTAAACACTCCAAAATCCCATAATTTTATAAAACATACCTGGTTTACAAAATCAAACCCAAAAAAGGCACTTTGAGTTCTGAAAACCCAGGAGCCTTCCAAAAACCTGTAAATATTATTTTGAACCGTGTAAATATTGTTTTGAACCCTGTAAATATTGCTTTAAACCCTGTAAATATTGTTTTGAAGCCCCGTATCGAATATAAGCTTTTAAACCCGGGCTAAGCCCCATTTTCCCAAGAAGCCAAAGACGAACAGGTGAAGCATGCAAAGACGACACCTGATCGAGAAGCAACCCAACAAGTGGCTCACAAAGGCCAATTCCAGAAGCAGTTTCCAGAGCCTAGCAGAGCAGCCTGGCCTGATAAAAGCCAGGTTCAAAAGGTGAAAGGAAGGCCCAAGCATGAAGTAGGTTGCAAGCCAAGAGCACCAAACAGCCAAACCGACCATCCTCGTTCAAGCATCAAGAATATTGAACCAGAAAAGTCAAAAATGAGCAAAAATAGAGTCCGAAAAGGCGAAAAGGAGTCTGAACGACAAAGATTGGGGAAACCCAACACCAGACTGAGCGTTGATGAAGCTAGGGTCGGCACAAATCGTCCTCCTCGAAAATCCAAGGACCATCCAGAGAAAATTTGGATTGAATCTGGACCATAAATATCCAGATCCTTATCCAAATAGTGTTTGGATTTGGTTGATCCAAATAGTGTTTGGATTTGGATTGGATCCAAATAGTGTTTGGATTGGATCGTATCTAGACCAAAATATCCAAATCCATATCCATAAAAATATTGGATTTGGATCGGATATGGATCTCAAAATATTCGAGATCCAAGATCTAGATCTAAATAGTGTTTGGATCAGACATGGATTCCACGATCCAAACCCAAGACCCATATCCAAGACCCACTTCACTTGCCTATAAATAGGAGTGAGGGGGACTCCACAAGTTCACGTGAAACTCAACTTGGAAGGAGCTTGGAGGAGAGAGAGGGTATTAAGGTGAGTGTTTAGTGCTTTCTTAATTTTGTTTAGTGGGTTAATTATGGGCTTAAAGGGGGATTAGTGTGGGTTGCACCACCTTGATTTAGGGATGGATTTGCCTAAACAAGGAGAAGTAGAGTGGCTGGCTTGGAGCTTGAGCACACCCCAACCGCACCCTAAGGTAAGCCTAAAACTAACCTAGCTCACCTCTCTCGAACCCCTCTAAACCACCTAAGCCGACCTTACCTAACCCTAATTAAACCCCACCTAACTACCCCACAGCACCCCTAACCCTACTTGAACCCACCTAAACCCCCAACTGACTCCATCTTCAACCACCCGAACACCCCTAGTCCTACCCGCTCCCGTGCCACGCACCCTGCAAGCGCCCCGCGCCCTGCTCCCTCTCTGCACCAGCCCCGCACCCTGCTCCCTCTCTTCACCCATGCCGCGCGCCTGCCGCGCGCCCAACACCTCACCTCCCTCTCCCTGGCGCCCAGCGCCTGTCGCCCTAAGTCCCCGCCTGGCGCTCAACCGACCTACACCACCTTCCTCCAACCTGCCAGCCGACCTGCCACCACTACCATGCCCAAGCCACCACCTGCCAACATCTCCTAGCCCTCCATCCCGCCACCTTACATTCCTTAGCCAACCTTCACCTCACCACACACCTCGACTCCATATTGCACCCCACCACACACCCCAGTCGTGACCCAACTCCCACACCATATCCCCAACACTTTGCCATAACCCCCATCCACACCTGTGACCTCTAGCTCCCACTCAAAACCCGCAACCTCCTTGCCTTGGCCGTAACCCCACAAAGTCCCACATAAGCACCAAACCCACAACCTCTTGCCGTGAACCTACCTCTCGCGCCTAAACCCCCACCAAGCTTAAAGGCTCCGGTCAGCCACTTCACGCCACAAGCTACAAGATTGGAGTGGACAAACATCTGAATCACTTGTAAGTGTTTCAAATTCGGTATTTATGTATCTCCTTCTACATTCTATTCAATTTGAATACGGGGTTGTATTAACGGAGCGTTGTCTCCCCTCGGGTTGTAATAAGGTTGCTTGATACACGAAGCACACACGAGCACTTGAGCCTTAGCTCTTAACTCGTACACCAAGCACCCACATGCACGATTGAGCCTTCGCTCTTACTCCCAAGACTCTAGTAAGAGCTACGTGAGTTGTCTTCAATTTACACACTCCACACACGCGTGCATTGAGCCTTCGCTCTTAACATATATATGTATTTACATTCAGCTGGGTTGTTACATTAAGTCGTGTGAGTTTGTCATTTCAATTACACACTCGCACCCAAAGATACCCGAGCCTTTGCTCAAGCATCTTAGGCACCATTTTGGCCTCGGCAGCCGCTAAGATATAGCCATATCTCTATATTTTTGGCTGTGTGAGTTTTCCCGGTTCAGTTGTGTTTGTCTTTTAATTCCGGTATTTAAGGTTGTGCCTCAGACAGCCAAAGAAACATTGCCTTCATAACCAGACCAAAACTTTTGAAATCAATAGAAATTCCAAGTGTAAAACTAGGTCTTTTAAAAATCCATGCATCAAATTCCCTCAGGTCTATAAACCATGAGATTGATCGAAGCCCAGAAGTAGATCCCCTTGAGGAAGATCCCACTTTTGAGCTCCCTGAATTCCATAAAATTCTCGATTTTGAAAGACCTTCCAATTCAGTAGGAGGAGATTTCATAGAAGTAAACCTAGGGAGTGATTCCAATCCCAAACTCATTAAAGTAGGCACATGTTTGCATGAGCATGAAAGATCAGCATTCATTGCATTTCTACGAACCTACTTAGATGTGTTTGCATGGACGTATGAAGACATGCCAGGCATAGACCCCAGTATTGTCGAACATCGTCTTCGCTTAGATGCGGATGTGAAACCCATAAAGCAAAAGCTTAGAAAAATACATCCGAATGTACACGCACAAGTGAAAGAGGGTTTAGAAGATTTGTTAAAAGCCGGATTTATAAAACCCATTACGTATTCTGATTGGTTATCCAATATCATTGTTGTTCGAAAAACCAATGGGAAGATTCGAATATGCATCGATTTCAGAAACCTGAATAAAGCCACTCCAAAGGATAATTATCCTTTACCAAACATAGATTTGATAGTCGATAGTACTACAAATCATGAGATGTTTTCGTTTATGGATGGCTATTCAGGATATAATCAAATCAAATTAAGTCCACGAGATTAGGGTAAGACCACGTTCACAACCCCATGGGGCACATACTGCTATACAGTCATGCCCTTTGGTTTGAAAAATACCGGCGCAACATACCAGAGAGCCATGACCACGATCGTCCATGATCAGATTCATGAGCTCGTAGAAGTGTATGTGGATGATCTCTTGGCAAAATCCAAAACCCGATGCACTCATATCGAATGCTTGCAAAAGATTTTCGAAAGGCTTAGACTTTACAAAGTAAAGCTAAACCCTCAAAAATGTGTATTCGGAGCAGAGTCCGGAAAGCTTCTAGGCTTTATGGTGAGCCAAAGGGGTATAGAAGTCGACCCATCAAAGTGTCGAGCCATCATAGACATGGCGCCACCCTCCAATCTCACACAGGTTCGTAGCCTCTAGGGTCGATTACAATCCATTCGCAGGTTCATATCAAACCTGGCGACTAGATGCGAACACTTCAACAAATTGTTGAAGAAGGGCACGAAATTTTCATGGGATGACGACTGCCAAAAGTCATTCAAAAGACTAAAGGCGTACCTAGTTAATCCCCCTGTTTTAAATCCTCCAAAGCAAGGAAAACCTCTTTTGCTTTATATTTCCGTGCATGCGAATGCCTTAGGAGTGTTGCTAGCTCAATACGAGGATGACACCCATAAGGAGTATGCCATCTATTATATTTCGAAAACTCTCTTGGCTTACGAAAGGAATTATCAAGCCATGGAGAAGACGTGTTTGGCCCAAGTTTGGGCCTGCCAGAAATTTTGACATTATTTCCTAGATCATGAGATCTGGATAGTGTCTAAGCTTGATCCAATCAAGCATTTGTTTGAGAAACCCATTCTCACTGGTAGATTGGGCAAATGGCAACTCCTTCTAATGGAGTAAGACCTGAAATACCATCACCAGATCTCCATTAAGGGGCAAGCCCTAGCTGACTATGTGGCTGAGTTCCCCCTGGAGGACGCATATCCCACATTTGGTGAAATGCCTGATGAAGGCATATTGCAAAACCATTTTCAAAACCACATTTTGGTAAACTCTTTCGAAAACCAAGTGTGGAAGATGTACTTCGATGGGGCACGAAACCAACGAGGGGCTGGTGCTGGGGTCATCCTCATATCACCTGAAAAGGGTGAGATCCCCATAGCAATTCGCCTAGATTTCGAATGTTCCAACAACATAGCTGAGTATGAAGCACTCATACAAGGCTTAAGGGTTTCGAAAACTCTAGGGGCATCATGCATCGAGGTCTTTGGAGATTCGCTCCTTGTTATAAACCATGTTTTGAAAATTTGGCAAGTGCAAAATCAAAAACTTCTTCCATATCACGAGTTGGCCACTCAATTGGTTGAGTCATTCCAATCGTATAGACTCACACACGTAGGAAGAGAGGATAATGGCATTGCCGACGCCTCCTCCTTGGGTTCAGCCCTAAAGGTCGATCCCATTTCGGGAACCCGATCCTTAGAAATATGGCATGCGCCCACTCCATCCACACATGATTTGGATATTTGCCAAAATAATCCAAATTTTGTTGAAAAACCTTAGTTTTATGACATCAAGTGTTTTCTAGAAAATGGGGGATTCGCTGAGGATGCCGCATCCAAAGATAAGGCATTCATCCGAAAAATTTCTACCCGATACACCATTCTGGGTGGGGTTTTATATAAGAAAAGTTTTACCGGCATCCTACTAAGATGTGTCGACTTAGAGGAGACTATGACTGTTATGCATGAGTTCCATGATGGAGAATGTGGAGGTCATGTTAATGCCAACATGATGGCAATGAAAATACTTAGAGCGGGCTATTTTTGGTCCACCCTGAAAAAGGATTGTCACGATCATGTTAGAAAGTGTCATCCATGTCAAGTGCATGGGCACGCCATTCATATACCATCATCTTCATTGCATTCCGTGGTCAACCCCTAGCCATTTACCATGTGGGCGTTTGATATTGTAGGCCCGATATTTCCAAAGGCATCGAATGGGCATAGGTTCATTTTAGCAGCCACTAAGTATTTCTCCAAGTGGGTGGAAGCCATTTCCCTAACCAATGTGATGGGGCAACATGTGGTGGCTTTCATTAGGAGGAATATCTTGGCTCGATTTGGGGTTCCAAGTGACCCGGTGTTCGATAATGGCACCCCATTAAAAAACGAGTGGATGGTCAAGTTGTGCAACACGTATAGCATAACTCACCACTTCTCCTCACCCTACTACCCTCAAGGCAACGGCCAAGCCGAAGCCACGAATAAGACTCTCATTAGTATAATTGAGAAGACTTTAGAGAAGGGTCGGATGTGGCACGAGAAGCTAGATGAAGCCTTATGGGCTTATAGGACTTCCATCTGGACTCCCATGAATGCCACACCATTCGAATTGGTCTATGGCACAAATGTCATTCTTCCCATTCATACACAATTGCATTCATTCCATACATCCATTGCACTCGACCTCCCCCTAGAGACGCTTCAACATGCTAGGATGGCCGAACTAGATTTGTTAGATGAGAGGCGACTCCTTGCTATGGATCATGCTCATGCATACCAGCAAAGGATAGCCCGACATTATGACAAACACATGAGACCTCGCCACTTTGAAGTGGAAGATCTGGTTTTGAAAATCATCCACTTGGAAAGTGGCACCCCAAGTGGGATGGACCCTATGTTGTGCGTGCAACCACCATGAACAACACATATTGGTTGATCGATGTCAAAGGTAGGAATTTAGCAGATCCTATCAATATTCAATACTTAAATAAGTATTATGTGTAGGGTTTGGGTTAAATTCCCGTTTTCAAAAATCCTTAGGGATAGCTGCTTTGAAACTTCGAAAGTAAGGTTCAAAAGCAAATTGTGTGACCCTGAGCGAGAGAATTCGCACTTGTGAAAGAGTGGAGTTTTCCAAACACGAGGTTACATTTCAAAATCCTTCTTCTTACAAAGAAAGGTCTAGTTCAATATAGCAAGATACTTGCAAGTAGTACGTGCTATTTCTAAATAGACTGATCTGGAATGGATCCAGTATGACCTTGGAATAAGTCCTCCCCCCTTCTCATCTCCTTCCAAAAGGAAAATATGGCCAAAACAAAGGGCAATCCCCTCCAAAAATCTCTTTCCCGAAGAAAGAAACCAGAATCAAAAAGAAAAATTTGATTCTCTTATGGAAAAGAGGGATTAAAGAAAAAAATACTCCCAAAGGGAGACCCTCTATGAAAAAAAGGAAAAAAAGGCCAAAAAGTTCAAAAAGAGCAGTTTTTCACCTTCTATGCCTCAAACCACGAGACGCTTCAAAAGGGACCGTGGTATCTCTTTCCCATCCCTGGCTTATCCCAAGTAAAACATGGTTCATTTCAAGGAATCCTAAAGTAAAAATATGATTTACTTACTTGAATTTCATTTTATTTGAGAATTCGACGTTTTGAGTAAGACGTAGGAATTTTGGAATATAGCTTGTTTTCTTATAAAACCTCTGCTAGATTAGCGAGTGTCAAGATTCAAGCAAGGGCAAACATGAAGAGCTCGAGATCCTTAGGATTGAGGCTCAAAGTAGTTTTCCCTTTTGTAAATAGATTTTGAAAAAAATCGAACATCGAGCAACATAGGGTCTGCTCACTTGGAGCAGCAGGCCTTCGTAAGTCTCAACAATTCGACCATGCCCCCTGGTCTCTGGGAGGTCACCACTCTTGGCATCTCATCCATGACATGCATGTGCATATCCATGCATTAACACTTGTATAACATGATCCAGTTTAGGACCAGAAACCATAGAAGATCCCTTTGGCATGATATCTCCTCCTACCAGGTTTAAAAGAGAGATTTTTTCTAAAAAATTGTGACGATCCCATATTTTCGTAGATAGATCTAGGGAGACATTGAAAGGGGTGTTGTCGTCTTTGCCATTATCCAAATCAATTTGGATAATGCCAAAGAAGGGCATTTGTAAACACTCCAAAATCTCGCGATTTTCTCAAATTGCCTAGTTTTGCAAAAGCAGCCCCAAAGGGCTATTTTGAGTCTGGAAACCCAGGAGCCTTCTAGACAACCTTGTACATATGTTTAAATCATATATGTTTTAAAATATATGTTATACAGTTTTAAAACCTTAAAAAGGTATTTTGAAACCCCGAAAAGCAATTTGGCCTGATGAAAGCAGGACCGAAGAAGCGAAAGAGAGCCCAGAACCGGAGCATATTTCAAGCCCGGCACATCAACTCTCATATCAGAATCATTCCCAAATTCTCGGACATCCAAGCCCCTGTTATCAACAAATTTCTCAAAATGACCTTCGGAAGGTGAGAAGAAGAGCGAACGACAATGTTGAAGAAGAGCCAACGCAAGACAGAGTACTGATGCTGTCAGGCCCCGCACAAACCGTCTGTTTGAAATACCATGAACGAGTCAGAAAATCAGATTTGGATCGGATCTGGACCATATATATCTAGATCTAGACCCAAACATGTATTTGGATTTGGATTTAGATTTGGATCTAAAGATCCAATCCAATATCCACATTCATGGGCCACATCACCTTCTCAGAAATGGAGGTGGGGCCCACAAAGAATTCACGTGAAAGGCTTGGGAAGAGAGAGAATGGGGGATAAAGTATGAGTGAGAAAGTTGGTGGGCTTGACTTTTGTGTCAAGTTTTGGGTTAATCATGTGGGTTTAGCCTAAGAGTGTGGGTTTAAGCTTGTATGCACCTACACCTAACTTGGGGGTACCAACATGCTGCAATTAGGTCCATGGATCAAGGCCAAGGGGATGCTTCCTAAACTTAGCCCTGAACTAACCCACCTCACCTAGCCACTCCCCCCTAAACCTGACCTAATCCTAGCCACCCTCACCCAAAACCACCCTAACCATACCTAGCCGACCTCACCTAGCCCACCCCACCTAACTAGACCACCTAGACCCTAGCTAGACTAAACCTAATCCCACCTTAACCCACCTAATTAGACCCTAACCCTTAAATCCCAGCCACCCTAACCGACCTACCCAAACCACCCACCTAGCCGACGTACCCAAACCACCCCACCACCAGCCCACAACATCCTAAATATATACCCCAAAACCACCCCAACCGACCCCAGCCCATGCCTATAAAAACCCCCCTTTTGGGGCGGGTTTTGGGCAGCTCTCAGCCCTCTCTCTCCTCCCTCACCAGCCCACTCTTCCACCCCACTTCACTCCCATCAACCCCCAACAACACCACCATTCACCGTCGCTCCACCCGGCTCCACTTCCACTCGGCTACCACCTGCACACCCCACCCGACTGCATCTTTCCACCCTGCTGCCATCTTCTTCCAGCTGCCACCTCCTTCCACCACCTCCGGCCACTACCATAGCAACCACCTCCAGTTAGTACCCCCATCTCAGCCGTATCTAACCTCTCTTCCTCTTCCCTTCTTACCCAGCCACACATCCCATCCCCCGCCACTGCTGCACCCTAACCATCTCCCATACACCTGGCCACTTCACACCCTACATCACCACCTTCCCTCAGCCACCCATCTCAGCCCCTAGCTAAGCCTTCACCCTCAACCTGCCACCACCTAGCTAACACTCGAACCTGCCCCAACTCACCTAACATCCCCACTTGCATCGTCCTTACACCCGGCCATCCTCAAGCCTTCATCCGGCTCTCACCCTACTTGGCACCCACACGCATCCAAGGAGCTCCCCTTCGGCTATCCAAGGCGACTCACTAGGCCAAAGCCAAGCAAGTCACACCCAGACCAGCTATACGTAAGTGCCTAACTCGGTCCTTGTTATGAACTTGCTTATGTTTAATTAAATTTGATACGGGGTTGTAATAATGGAGTGTTGTCTCCCCCCGCTTGTAATAATGTGGTTTGGCACACCCACACACACATGTACTTGAGCCTATTCCATTCTTAGCTGCACACGATTTTAGCACACACACGGGCCTAATCAGCCCTTAAGATATAGTTATACCTATATGTTTTAAGTTGCATGGTTTTTAATTAAGTTGTGTGTGTTGTCTTTCAATTTCCACACTCACACACATTGAGCTTTCGCTCTTATTCCCAAGACCCTAGTAAGGGTAGTATTGCAATTTTCCTTGGGCGTTTTAATTCAAGTTGTGTGCGTGGTCTTTCAATTTCCACACTCACACACATTGAGCTTTCGCTCTTACTCCCAAGACCTTAGTAAAGGCCTTATTGCAATTTCGTTTTGGGTGTTTAAATTCAAGTTGTGTGAGTAGCATTTCAATTCTACACTCACACACATTGAGCTTTCACTCTTACTCCCAAGACCTTAGTCAAGGCCTATTGCAATTATATTTAGGTTTTACATTACAAAGTCGTGTGAGTTGTCTTTCAATATACACAAAACACCCACGCACACATTGGCGACCTTCGGGCCCATATATATTATAAGTATTTTCCTTCGGCTATGTCTTTAAGATTTGGGTTTTAAGGTTCAGCTGTGTGCGTAGTCTTTCCATATATACACGGCACACACTTGCACAATTGAGCCTTTCCGCTCTTAAGATATAGCCATATTTCCCTTTTGCAATTTTACATTAAGTCATTTCCCTTCTGCATTGTCTTTCAATTCGGGTTTTCCCTTTGGAGTTGTGTGAGTTTGCATTGCATATATGCCATACCACGAGTTAGGACGCATATTGCATCAAAGCAAGCCCCACACTCCTGCTAAAAAAATCGCCCAACTTAGGTCACTTATGCACACACCTAGTTGGCCCTAAAAGATTAAAAAGAAAGACATAGGCACGTGCAAATCCCACGTGTAATAAAATTTGCAATCGTACATACAAAGCCCAAACACTTAGGGTATTTTCAAAGAGGATTAAATAAAAGACTTTGTCAAGTGTACAGACAGACCCTTGCGCATTGGTGCAAGAAGGTCTGCGACGAAAAGAGCTCGCTTGCTCACAGTCGCCCCGATAGAAGTCAGATTTCAAAAACTTTCTTCGCTAGCTTAAGCAAGCTAGCTGGCACGCCCTTTTGCTAAAAATGACTTAGACACACGAAAAGATTCGCTTCATGCCTAAAAACCAGAAGTAAGGATTTTCCGTGTCTACAGTGTTGTTTTTACATTTACACACAACACATACGCACACGTTGGCGACCTTTGGGCCCATATATATATAAGTATTTCCCTTCCGCAATTTACATTTAAGTCGAGCGGGGTTTTACATTCAAGTCGTGTGAGTTGTCTTTCAATTTACACACAACACACACGCCCACAATTGAGCCTTTCCGCTCTTAAGATATAGCTATATTTCTCTTTTGTAATTTCCCTTTCGCTATGTCTTTCAATTTTGGGTTTTAAGGTTCATCTGTGTGAGTTTGCATTGCATATCCGCCATACCACGAGATAGGGCACATACTTGCATCAAAGCAACCTCGAACCACCCGTGCAAAATTGCCAAAACTTAGGCACTTGATGCACACATCTCACGCCTAAGTGGCTAAAACCAAAGACATAGGATACGTGCAAACCCCACATAAATAAAATCTGCATCTAGACAAAACCCAATCGATCAAACACTTTTCATACTTTTCAAAACAGGTCATACTTGTTCAAAATTGAGTTTTCTAAGCGTACAAACTGACCTTGAGCATCGATTCAAGAAGGTTTGTGACAAAAAGAGCCCACTTGTCCACAGTCGCCCCCTGAGTCAGATATTTCAAAACTTACTTCACTAGCTTGAGTAAGCTAGCTGGCACGCCCTTTAAGTGACTTAGACATACGAAAAGGTTCAATCTAGGCCTAAGAACCCAGAGTGGAAATTTCCACGTGTCTACAGATTTTGGCACGCCCGGTGGGACATGGGTCTTAAGAAAAGTCGATTCAAATAAACAGACCCCTTGAAAAAAAATTTCAAGAAAAAGTGTTTTAACTCTTTGTGTGTTGCATTTTCATAGTTGGGTTTTAAAAGCATCGGAGCCATGTCAGGTCCAGGCTCCCAAGAAGTGTCTAGCCATGCCTCATGCACATCAAGTTCTCATTCTAGGAAATTTTTGAAAACTCGAAATCAAAAAGAGGAAATCGAGGAGTTAAGAAGGGACTTTGAGGCCAAGATCATTGCTCTTATCCAAAAGGCTGAAGCAGTTGATTCATGTTCGTCACATGGCGAACCAAAGGCCAAAAAGAGATTTGAAAAAACTCGAAAACACAAGAAGACCTCCGCAATGGAAGGCAACCAATACCACGAATCCTTCACTCACAAGGATCGTAAAGCCCTACAGCAGCTGCTGAAAGGGCAAAACAAAGAGAAAAGAAACTACGCCCTGTCTGATTTTCTTCCTTTAGACTATGAAACAGAGAGTGATGATGAAATACCGAATTTCCATTGGTATGATGGCACGGGAGACCCTAGGTCTCACTTGCAACTTTTCTCTCGTCGAGCCCATAATAAAAAGGACTCAATGAAATGGGTGTATTGGTTCCCTTTATCCCTCAAAGGCACAGTTTCCAAATGGTTGGCTTCCTACGATCTTAGTCAGTTCACTACTTTTGAAGAGTTAGCGAACTGCATTATGCAGAGATTCTCGCATAACGTAGAAGTCACGCCCACTTTAAACACATTGAGGGATACGAAGCAAGGTATGAACGAAGATGTCCATGCCTTTATTGTTCGATGGAGGTTCCTCCTTGGGCAAGTACGTGAACCCATATCCGAGGGGTGTGCAGTAATGCTCATCTTTGATAATTTTAAAAATGAGTTGAAAACCTTTCTCTCCCTTCATGAAATCCCAACTTTCCATAAGTTGATTAAAAAAGCATCTCTTTTTGAAACAAATTTGAAGAAAGGGATTTACGACCACTTATGGAAAGGGAATGTTGTTTCAAAAACTCGCTTGGATAAACCCAGCACTTATGGGCTACCCACCATGGACAAAGGGGCAAAACCCCACAAAGTCGCCAATGTCCGGGTGGATCCAAGCCCGGGGAGCACTTCTAAAAATTTTGAGAAATTTGAAAATAAAAGGGAGAAAAATCTACAAAAACCCTTTGAAAAACGGGAGTATACTCTGCTGGGGCAACCTGTGTCGGAGGTCCTAGACCTCCTACTTGCCTAAGGAATTATCGAACTCCCCGAAATTCTCGAGGGAATCACTTCTAAAGGAAGATTTTTAAATCGATTCTGCAAGTATCATCGGCTCAAAGGCCATGATACAAAGCAGTGTTTCTCCCTACTTAATAAGATTAAGAACTTGATAACAGAGGGTTGGCTCCAGATCACTGAGGAACCAGAGCCTGCCCAAGCTATCTTTAAAGAACCCTTCCCCAAACACGCAAGTACTAGTGGGAAGGGCAAAGAGGTATGTGCTCTCACATTTTCGAAGAGTCCAACGCATGCATGTCATTCTGGTTTTGCTACTTGTGCATCTACTCTCATCCTTCCTAGGAAACTCGCCCAAATAGTGATCCAGGGACCACCCAGAGTTTCCTCCCCGGTTAAACCTGTTTTAAAAATTCAAGGTGCTCCAAAGCACATAAATAGAGCCACGATAGGTGCGAGCCCTAGGTTGATCGTGGGGGAGGTGACTAGGTCTGAAAGGATCTATCAACCCCCACATCTACAAAATGCTAAAAAGGTGGTCAGTATACCTAGCCCCTCCAAAGCATGTATCCCTAGAGTCTCGCCAAAAGCGGACAAAGGAAAAGTTATTTTAACCTTATACGATTTCAAAAATCATCTTTCAAAGATTCCTATTAACATGTCCATCCTAGAGCTGATACAAACCTTGCCTAGGCATAGACTGGTTTTAGAGAAAATTCTAGAAAGAGCTAAGGTTAGCTCAAACATAACCCCAGAGTCCTTATCAACCCAAGTGGCCTCTATAGGTGCAAAAACACCCATAGTGTTCTCAAAAGACGATGTAGAAAGACCCTACGAAGCCCACAACCAAGCCCTACATATCGAGGTGGTATTGAATCACCACTCTCTAGATAGGTGCCTAGTTGATTGGGGAGGAGGGCTCAACATCCTTCCGCTCCACGTGGCGTACCAAATCGGAGTCACCTTGACCTCCGTGAACCCAAGCCCCATCGTAATCACTAGATACGATAGGAATGTGTCAAGACCCTTAGGATCCATAGAATTACCCATGGAAACTGGAGGGATAGCTCACATGGGGGTGTTCCATGACTTGGACATCCATCCCCATTACAACCTATTGTTGGGAAGGCCTTGGATACACAACCTGCGTGCTGTGCCATCCACCTTCCATAGGTGTGTCAAAATCCCTTTCGTCGATCAAATAGTGGTAATTCTAGGTGAGAGTCACCCACAACTTCAGGGAATCCAGAATTTCCCATGCTTATCAAGTTCCCAGGCCTACGAGGCCAAACTGGGGCAGACCTTGGTCGAGCCACCAAAGCTCACACTCCAAATACCTAGGAAGGTCGTGTACATCAAGGGGCAGTCCAAGGCTAGCCCACTCAAAACGCTAACCATCCCAAGAAAGGCCAAGAGTCGCCTATTTCAAAAACCCCTGGACAAAAAGCCTTATGTGCATAACATGGACGATAGCAAGTTCTAGGACCACGACTTATATGAAAACTTTTCCAAAAACAAAAAATCGTGGAACATGTTATTGAACATGGGGTATATGCCATACAAGAGTCTAGGGGCACAAAACCAGGGTCTCATAGAACCCATACTGCCTAGGGCCAATCCAAGCCGATATGGGATCGGCTATACTCCCAAAATACAACCAGATCTGCCACCTATGACCATCTGGGTCAAGGGTGCCCTGGAACCTACCCAAGCAGAAACCTACAATTTAGACCTCTTGTTTAGAGTCTAACTCATTGCGTTTTCCTTTGTAGGTATGATGGAAGATCCCTCAACCAAAAACATAAAAAAGATTGGAAAAACTCGAGATTCAAAAAATTGAAAAACCCCAAAAACCAAAAACATTTGAAAGAGATGAAAAACTCAAAAAAACAGTTGTTTGTATAGTTCCTAAAGTTCTGGTTTTACAAAAACCAAAAAAAATTGAAAATTTAGAAAATATCAAAAACAAAACCCTGTATATAGCTGCTCCTGATAAAAACTTGGAAAAAGCCAAGGATTTCGAAAGGAAAGTTGTCTTCATAAGAAGACCAAAAATTTCGAAATCCATAGAAATCCTAAGTCAAAAACCAGGTATTTTCAAAACCCATGCATCAAGCTCAAATTCCCTAGGATTTAGAAACCTCGAGAATGATCAAAGCCCGGAGGTGGATCCCCTTGAGGAAGATCCCACGTCCGAGCTCCCAGAATTTCATAAATTTCTCAATTTTGAAAAACCTTCGAATTTAGTAGGAGGAGATTTCATAGAGATAAACCTAGGGAGTGATTAAAAGCCCAAGCACATTAAGATAGGCGCATGTTTGCATGAGCATGAAAGATCATCATTCATTGCATTTTTGAAAACCTACATCGATGTGTTTGCATGGACATATGAAGACATGCCGGGTATAGACCCGAGAGTCGTAGAGCATCGTCTTCCCTTAGATTCAGATGCAAAACCCATAAAGCAAAAGCTTAGGAAGATACATCCGAACGTACACTCACAAGTCAAGGGGGGTTTAGAAGATCTGTTAAAAGCCAGATTTATAAAACCCATTGCATACTCTAATTGGTTGTCAAACATCGTTGTTGTTCGAAAAACCAGTGGGAAAATTCGAATATGCATCGACTTTAGAAACCTGAATAAGGCCACTCCAAAGGATAACTTTCCTTTACCCAACATTGATTTGATAGTCATCATAAAATGTTTTCGTTCATGGATGGCTATTCAGGGCATAACCAAGTCTACAGAGATTGGCACGCCCGGTGGGACGTGAGCCTTTTCAAAAATCGAGTTTACTTGTAGGAGTCTTGCGAAAATTTTATAAAGGTGTCGTTTTAACTTGTTTTCTTTGCTTTTACTTAGGAAATTTTGAAAAAGCTTGAAAAGCATGTCAAAATCCAACCCAAGTGAAGTGTCGAGCCAAGGCTCATGCGCATCAAGTTCTCACTCTAGGAGGATTTTCAAAAACAAAATAAAACTAGATGAAATCGAGGACTTGAGAAGGGAATTTGAGGCCAAAATCGATGCTCTCAGCCAAGAGGCTGAAGTAGGCGATTCGTGTTCATCAAACGGTGAACAAAGGCCTAAAAAGAAAATTGAAAAACCTCGCAAGCAAAAAGAAGCCTCCGTAATGGAAGGCAACCAATACCACGAGTCCTTCACACAAAAGGACCGTAAAGCCCTACAGCAACTGCTGAAAGGGCAAAATAAAGAGAAAAGAAGCTACGCCCTGTCTGATTTCCTTCCTATGGATTACGAAACAGACAGTGACGATGAAATACCGAACTTCCATCGGTATGATGGCATGGGAGACCCTAGGTCTCACTTGCAGCTTTTCTCACGTCGAGCCCATAAGAAGAAAAAGGACTCGATGAAATGGGTGTATTGGTTCCCTCTATCCCTTAAGGGCACAGCTGCCAAATGGCTGGCTTCCTACGACTTAAGCCAGTTCGCTACTTTTGAAGAGTTAGCGAACTGCTTCATGCAAAGATTTGCACACAACGTGGAAGTCACGCCAACCCTGAATACCTTAAGGGATACAAAGCAAGGCATGAACGAAGACGTGCATGCCTTCATTATAAGATGGAGGTCTCTTTTAGGCCAAGTGCGAGAGCCTATATCCGAAGGATGCGCAGTAATGCTCATCCTGGATAATTTCAAAAGCGAGTTAAAAACCCTTCTCTCGCTCCATGAGATTTCAACTTTCCATAAGTTGATCAAAAAGGCCTCCCTTTTCGAAACCAACTTGCGAAAAGGGACATACGACCACTTATGGAAAGGAAGTGTCGTTCCCAAAACACGTGTGGAAAAGCCCATCGCATATGGGCTGCCCACAACGGACAAAGGGGCAAAGCCCCATAAAATCGCCAATGTCCGGGTGGATCCAGGCATGGCGGGCACTTCTAAAAATTTTGAAAAAATAGAAAATAAGAGAGAACGCAATTTTTCAAAACCAATTGAAAAACGGGAGTACACTCCGCTGGGGCAACCTGTGTCGGAGGTCCTAGACCTCTTACTTGCCCAGGGCATGATCGAACTCCCTGAAATCCCCGAAGGAGTCACGTCCAAAGTGGGGTATTTAAACCGATTTTGCAAGTATCATCGGCTCAAAGGCCATGATACCAAACGGTGCTCTCTCTTCTAAATAAAATTGAGAACTTGATAGCGGAGGGCCGGCTCCAGGTCACTGCGGAACCTGAGCCACCTCAAGCTATCTTCAAGGAACCCTTTCCCAAACACGCCAGTGGCAGTGGGAAAGGAAAGGAGGTATGTACCCTCACCATTTCCAAGGAACCAGCGCAAAAGCCTGAACCTGGTCGACCCGCTTGTGCGCCCATCCTTGTACTATACAAGAGGCCCGCCCAAGTCGTCATTCGGGGACCATCAAAAGTGGAAACCCCGGCAAAACCAGTTTTGAAAATCCAAGGTTCTCCTCAGCTCATCCTTAGAGCCAAGTTTAGCGCGAACCCTAGGCTGGTCGTGGGGGAAGTCACTAGATCCGGGAGGATCTACCAACCCCCGCACCTTCAAGGTGCTCAAAAGGTGGTCAGTGTGCCTGGCCCCTCAAAAGCATGTATCCCTAGTGGTCTGCCAAAAGCAGATAAGGACAAAATCATCCTAAATCCTTATGATTTCGAAAACCACCTTTCAAAGATTCCTATTCACATGTCTATCCTAGAGCTTATCAAAACCTCGCCTAGGCATAGACTTGTCTTAGAGAAAATTCTAGAAAGGGCCAAGGTTGATTCGAACATAAGTCCGGAGTCCTTGTCTGCCCAAGTGGCTTTATTAGGAGCAAAATCGCCCATCACCTTTTCGGAAGATGATGTAGATAGACCCTACGAAACCCATAACCAGGCCCTGCATATCGAGGTGGTTCTAAACAACCACTCTCTGGACAGGTGCCTAGTCGATGGTGGAGGAGGGCTCAACATCCTTCCACTTCACGTGGCGTACAAAATCGGAGTCACCTTGACTTCAGTGAACCCAAGCCCCATCGTTATCACTGGATACGATGGGAATGCGTCTAGGCCTTTAGGATCCATCGAACTCCCAATGGAAACGGGAGGGATCGAACACACGGGGGTGTTCCATGTCTTGGACATCCACCCCCATTATAACCTGTTGCTGGGAAGACCCTGGATACACAGTTTGTGCGCTGTGCCATCCACCTTCCACAAATGTGTCAAGATCCCTTTTAGGGACCAAGTCGTAGTGATCCTAGGTGAGAGTCACCCACAGCTTCAGGGGATCATAAACTCCCCTTGTTTATCGAGCTCCCAGGCCCACGAGGCTAACCTGGGGCAAATTATGGTCGAGCCACCTCGGCTCGTGTTGAACAACCCTAGGAAGGTTGTATGTGTGAAGGGGCCGCCCAAAGCAGGCCCCCTCCCGACTCTAATCCTCCTAGGAAAACCCAAACGTTCCCTATTTCCAAAACCCCTGAACAAAAGGCCCTACGAGCCTAATATCGACGATAGCATGTTCCAGGACCACGACTTATATCCCATCTTTTCAAAAAACAAAAGGTTGTGGAACATGTTATTGAACATGGGCTACACGCCCTACAAAAGTCTAGGGGCACAAAACCAGGGTCTCCTAGAGCCCATCCTTCCTAGGGCCAATCCAAGCCGATATGGGATCGGCTATACTCCCCAAATACCGCCGGAGCCACCCCCTGTGACCACCTGGGTCAAGAGTGCCCCGGAGCCTGTCTTAGAAGAGACCTATGGTTTAGACCTCCTATTCCGAGTCTAACCCATAGTGTTTTCCCTTTGTAGGTATGACGGAAGATCCCTTTTTCTAAAAATACCAAAAACATTTGAAAACTTAAAATAAAAAAAAAATCGAAAAAAACAAGAAAAACCAAACAATGGAAAAACAAAAACTCGAAAAAAGTGTGCTTTGTATAGTTCCTAAAGTTCTTGTTTTACAAAAACCCAAAAAAATCGAAAATTTGGAAAATACCAAAAAGATTTTGTACATAGCTGCTCCTGGTATGACTTTGGCGAAAGAAAAGGATTTCGAAAGAAACGTTGTCTGCATAGCCAGACCAAAAATTTCGAAATCACTTGAAAATCCAAGTACAAAACCAGGTTATTTTGAAAACCACGCATCAAGTTCCCTCGGGTCTAAAGCCCACGAGAATGATCAAAGCCCAGAAGTGGATCCCCTTGAGGAAGATCCCACTTCTGAGCTCCCAGAATTTCATAGAATTCTCGATTTTGAAAGACCTTCCCAATCAGTAGGAGGAGATTTCGTAGAGGTGAACCTAGGGGATGATTCCAATCCAAAAACCATCAAAATAGGCACATGCTTGCATGAAACTGAAAAGTTAGCATTCATTGCATTTCTACGAACCTATTTAGATGTGTTTGCATGGACGTATGAAGACATGCCGGGCATAGATCCCAGCATAGTCGAGCATCGTCTTCCCTTAGATGTAGGTGTAAAACCAATAAAGCAGAAGCTTAGGAAAATACACCCGAATGTACACACGCAAGTCAAAGAGGGTTTAGAAGATCTGCTAAAAGCCGGATTTATAAAACCCATTGCGTATTCTGATTGGTTGTCAAATATCGTTGTAGTTCGAAAAACCAATGGGAAAATTCGAATATGCATCGATTTCAGAAACCTGAATAAGGCCACTCCAAAGGATAATTATCCTTTACCGAACATAGATTTGATAGTCGATAGTACTGCAAATCATGAAATGTTTTCATTTATGGATGGCTATTCAGGCTATAATCAAATCAAACTAAGTCCACGAGATCAGGGTAAGACCGCCTTCACAACCCCATGGGGCACGTACTACTATACAGTCATGCCCTTTGGTTTGAAAAATGCCGGCGCAACATACCAACGAGCCATGAACACGATCTTCCATGATCAAATTCACGAGCTTGTAGAAGTGTATGTAGATGATCTCTTGGCGAAATCCAAAACCCGATGCACCCATATCGAATGTTTACAAAAGATTTTCGAAAGGCTTAGGCTTTACAAAGTAAAGCTAAACCCTCAAAAATGTGTGTTCGGGGTAGAATCAGGAAAGCTTCTAGGCTTTATGGTGAGCCAAAGGGGAATAGAAGTCGACCCCTCTAAGTGTCGAGCCATCATAGACATGGCTCCACCCTCCAATCTCACCCAAGTCCGTAGCCTCCAGGGTCGATTACAATCTGTGCGCCGATTCATATCGAATCTGGCAACTAGATGCGAACCCTTCAACAAACTGTTAAGGAAGGGTACGAAATTCTTATGGGATGACGAATGCCAAAAGTCCTTCGAGAGACTAAAGGCATACTTGCAAAATCCCCCGTTTTGAATCCTCCAAAACAAGGAAAACCGCTTTTATTATACATCTCCGTGCATGTAAACGCTTTAGGAGCCCTGTTGGCTCAATACGAGGATGACACCCATAAGGAGTATGCCATCTACTATATTTCGAAAACTCTCTTGGCTTATGAACGAAATTATCAAGCCATGGAGAAGACGTGCTTGGCCCTAGTCTGGGCCTGCCAGAAATTCAGACACTACTTCCTAGATCATGAGATCTGGATAGTGTCCAAGCTTGATCCAATCAAGCACTTGTTCGAAAAACCCATTCTCACGGGTAGATTGGGCAAATGGCAACTCCTTCTAATGGAGTATGATCTAAAATACCATCACCAGATCTCCGTTAAGGGGCAAGCCCTAGCAGATTACGTGGCTGACTTCCCCTTGGAGGACGCATATCCCACTCTTGTCGAAATGCCTGATGAAGGCATATTGCAAAACCATTTTCAAAACCACATTTTGGCAAATTCTTTCGAAAACCAAGTGTGGAAGATGCACTTCGACGGGGCACGAAACCAACGAGGGGTTGGTGCCGGGATCATCCTAATCTCCCCTGAAAAGGGCGAGATTCCCATAGCAGTCCGCTTAGATTTCGAATGTTCCAACAACGTAACTGAGTATGAAGCACTCATACAAGGCTTAAGGATTTCGAAAACTCTAGGGGCATCATGCATCGAGGTCTTTGGAGATTCGCTCCTTGTCATAAACCAGGTTTTAAAAATTTGGCAAGTACGTAATGAGAAACTACTTCCATATCACGAGTTGGCCACTCGATTGGTCCAATCCTTCCAGTCGTGTAAGCTCACACACGTGGGAAGAGAGGACAATGGCATCACCGATGCCCTCTCTTCCTTGGGTTCAGCCCTGAAGGTCGATCCCATTTCAGGGACCAGATCTTTGGAAATATGGCATGCGCCCCATCCATCCACACACGACTTGGATATTTGCCAAAACAACCCAGAATCTATTGAAAAACCCTGGTTCTATGACATAAAACAATTTTTAGAAAATGGGGGATTCACCGAGGATGCCACATCCAAAGATAGGGCATTCATTCGTAAGATTTCGACCCGATACACCATTCTGGGTGGGGTCTTATACAAAAAGAGTTTTACCGGCATTCTGCTTAGGTGTATCGACCTAGAGGAGGCTAGGATAGTGATGCACGAGTTCCACGATGGAGAATGTGGAGGTCATGTTAATGCCAACATGATGGCAATGAAAATACTTAGAGGGGGTTATTTTTGGACCACCCTGAAAAGGGATTGTCACGATCATGTTAGAAAGTGTCATCCATGTCAAGTGCATGGGCACGCCATTCATATCCCTTCATCTGCATTGCATTCCGTGGTCAGCCCCTGGCCATTTACCATGTGGGCGTTTGACATTGTAGGCCCCATATTCCCAAAGGCCTCGAATGGGCATCGTTTTATCTTAGCAGCCACGGAGTATTTCTCCAAGTGGGTGGAAGCCATTTCCCTAACGAATGTAATGGGGCAACATGTGGTGGCTTTCATCCGGAGGAATATCTTGGCTCGATTTGGGGTTCCACGAGACCTGGTGTCTGATAATGGTACCCCATTCAAGAACGAGCGGATGGTTAAGTTGTGCAACACGTATGGCATAACTCACCACTTCTCCTCGCCCTGCTACCCTCAAGGCAACGGCCAAGCCGAAGCCACAAACAAGACTCTCATTGGTATCATTGAGAAGACCTTAGAGAAGGGTAGGAGGTGGCATGAGAAGCTGGATGAAGCCTTATGGGCTTATAGGACTTCCATCCGGACTCCCACGAATGCCACACCATTCGAATTGGTCTATGGCACAAACGCCATTCTTCCCATTCATACCCAACTGCATTCATTCCATACATCCATTGCACTCGACCTCCCCCTAGAGACGCTTCAGCATGCTAGGATGGCCGAACTAGATTTGCTAGATGAGAGGCGACTCCTTGCTATGGATCATGCTCGTGCATACCGGCAAAGGATAGCCCGACATTATAGCAAACACATGAGACCTCGCCACTTTGAAGTGGGAGATCTGGTCTTGAAAACCATCCACCATCGTGGCCCACACCCCCTAGGCAAGTGGCGCCCCAACTGGGATGGACCCTATGTTGTGCGAGCAACCACTACGAACAATTCGTATTGGTTGATCGATGTAGAAGGTAGGAATTTAGCAGATCCTATCAATATTCAATACTTAAAGAAGTATCATATGTAGAATCTGGATTAAATTCCAGTTTTCGAAAACTTTAGAGGGATAGCTGCCCTGAGACGTGTGAATAAGGTGCAAAAGCAATTCGTGTGACCCTGAGTGAGAGAATTCGCACTTGTGAAAGAGTGGAGTTTTCAAAATCGTGGTTACATTTCAAAATCCTTCTTCTTACAAAGAAAGGCCTAGTTCAACATAGCAAGATACTTGCAAGTAGTGCGTGTTATTTCTAAATAGGCTGATCTGGAATGGATCGAGTGTATGCTTGGGATAAGTCCTCCCCTCTTCTCTTCTCCTTCCAAAAGGAAAACAAAGGCCCAAATCAAAAAGGAATTTCCCATTTAGAGTCTCTTTCCAAAAGAAAGAAACCAGACTTGAAAAAGAAAAATCGATTCTCTTATGAAAAAGAGGGATTAAAGAAAAAATACTCCCAAAGGGAGACCCTCTATAAAAAAGGAAAAGAGGCCAAAAAGCTCAAAAAGAGCAGTTTTCCGCCTTCTATGCCTTAAACCACGGGACGCTTCAGAAGGGACCGTGGTATCTCTTTCCCATCCCTGGCTTATCCCAAGCTAAAGCATGGTTCATTTCGAGGAATCCTAAAGTAAAAAAATAGGATTTACTTACTTGAATTTCATCTTGTTTGAGAATTCGACCTTTCGAGTAAGGCGTAGGAATTTGAAATGAAGCTTGTTTTCTTATAAAACCTCCGCTAGATAAGCGAGTGTTAAGACTCAAACAAAGGCAAGCACGAAGAGCTCGAGATCCTTAGGATCGAGGCTCAAGACAGTTGTCCCTTTTGTAAATAGTTTGGTAAATAAGTTTTGAAAACCGAACATCGAACAGCATAGGATTTGCTCACTTGGAGCAAGAGACCTTGTAAGTCTCTAGAGTTCGACTACATCTGGTCTCTGGGAGGTCGCCACTCTGGGCACCACACCCATGTCATCTGCATTCCACGCATGGTACTTGTATGAACATGATCCCATTTAGGACCAGATTCCATAATTAAACCCTTTGGCGTGATATCTCCTCCTACCAGAGTTTGTAAAATTGAGATTTTGTTAAAATGGGACGATCCCATATTCTTCGTGGCTAGATCTAGGGAGACATTAAAAGGGGTGTTTGTCATCTTTGCCCTTATCCAAATCTATTTGGACAAGGCCAAAGAGGGGCATCTGTAAACACCCCGAAATCCCACAAATTTCTTAAACAAATCTGGTTTTATACAAGCAGCCCCAAAGGGCCATTTTTGAGTTTGGAAACCCAGGAGCCTTCCAAACAAACCCTGTATATGTGTTTTAAACTTTATCTTTCAAAAACATATAATATAGCTTTTGAAAACCCTTTTAAAACATGTTTTGAAACCCCAAAGTAGCTTGGCCCGATCGAGACAGGACCAGGAGAGCCAAGAAGAGCCCGGAACCGGAGCACCCATCAAGCCCGGCACCGCAACTCTTGCATCTGATTCACACCCCAGGATCTCGAACGTCCAAGACCCTGTTCTTATCAAAAAAAGCATTTGAAGTCATCTCCGGAAGGCAGAAACGGAGGCGGACGACTATGTTGGCGAAGACCCAACGCAGACGGAGTACTGATGCTGTCAGGCCCCGCTCGAATTCGCCCATGTAGTGGAGTGTTCATAACACACAAACTAGGCGACCCAAAAAGGGATAAAAGAAAAGACTTAGGCACGTGCAAATCCACGTGATCTAAAACATGCAATCGCATCTTAAAGACCCGAAATAGACATCTCGAACCGTTTCGTAGACTTTCTCCCCAAAAACTCGATTTTTGCAAAAGCGTACGGACTGACCCTTGCGCATCGGTGCGAGAAGGTCTGCGACGACAAGAGCTCACTTGCTCACAGTCGCCACGTTTAGAAGTCAGTATTAATATATCTTCGCTAGCTTAAGTAAGCTAGCTGGCACGCCCTGTTTGTATACATAGGCCTTAGACGCACGATAAGATCCACTCCAAGCCACGAAAGGGGCGAAGAGGCGGGGATTTTCACGCGTCTACACAAGTCAAATTAGCCCCACGAGATCAGGCTAAAACTGCTTTCACAACCCCATGGGGCACATACTGCTATACAGTCATGCCCTTTGGTTTGAAAAATGTCGACGCCACCTACCAAAGAGCTATGACTATGATCTTTCATGATCAGATTCATGAGCTCGTAGAGGTATATGTGGATGATCTCTTGCTAAGTCAAAAACTCGATGCACTCATCTCGAATGTTTGCAAAAGATTTTCAAAAGGCTTAGGCTTTACAAAGTAAAGCTAAACCCTCAAAAGTGCGTGTTCGGAATAGAATCCGGGAATCTTTTAGGATTTTTGGTGAGCCAAAGGGGCATTGAAGTCGACCCCTCTAAGTGTAGAGCCATCATAGACATGGCTCCACCCTCCAACCTCACGCAGATTCGTAGCCTCCAAGGTCGTCTACAATTCATTCACAGGTTTATCTCAAACCTTGCAACTAGATGCGAACCCTTCAACAAACTTTTGAGAAAAGGGATGAAATATTTATGGGATGACGATTGCCAAAAATCATTTGAAAGATTAAAAGCATACTTAGTTAATCCCCCTGTTTTAAACCCTCCAAAGCAAGGAAAACCTCTTCTGCTTTACATTTTTGTGCATGCGAATGCTTTGGGTGCCTTGTTAGCTCAATACGAGGATGATACTGTAGACACGCGGAAATTTCTGACCCCAGGCTTCTTAGGGCCTAGAGCGAACCTTTCTGCATCTATGTTCATTTTTAAGAAAAAGGGCATCCAGCTAGCTTACTCAAACTAGCGAAGTAAGTTTTCGCAATATCTAACTTGTTTGGGGCAACTGTGGACATGTGGGTTCTTTTCGTCGCAGACCTTCTTGCACCGATGTGCAAGGGTCAGTCTGTATGCTTTTAAAAAGTCGATTTTGAGCAAACATAACCTTTTTGAAAAGTATGTAAAGTGTTTGATCAGTTTTACTTGTCTTGTTGCAGATTTTATCAACGTGGGATTTGCACGTTTCCTATGTCTTGGTTTTTAGCCAATTTAAGCGTGAGATGTGTGCATCAAGTGCCTAAGTATGGGCGATTTTTGCACGGGTGTATGGGGTTTGCTTTGTTGAAAGTATGCACCCTAACTCATGGTATGGTGGATATGCAATGCAAACTCACTCAACTCCAAGGGAAAATCGGGAATTGAAAGACAATGCTTAAGGGAAATTGCGTAAGGGAAATTGCAAAAGGGAAATATAGCAATATCTTAAGAGCGGAAAGGCTCAATTGTGTAAGTGTATGCTGTGTATAAATTGAAATGCAACTCACACAGCTGAACCTTAAAACCCGAAATTTAAAGACATAGCGGAAGGGAAATACAACTATATATATATGGGCCCGAAGGTCGCCAACGTGTGCGTGGGTGTTGTGTGTATATGTAAAGACAACTCACACGACTTGGAATGTAAAACCCAAATTGAATTGCAATATGGCTCTTATTAGAGTCTTGGGAGTAAGAGTGAAAGCTCAATGTGTGTGAGTGTGGAATTGAAAGACAACGCACACAACTTGAATGTAATCCCACACAGCTGAATTTATATAAATAGAGTTATATCTTAGGGGCTGCGAAGGCCCATTTGTGTGCAAAAGTGTGCAACTAAGAGCGGAAAGGCTCAAGTGCACGTGGGTGCTTGTGTACGAGTAAGAGCTAAGGCTCAAGTGCTTGTGTGTGCTTCGTGTAGCAAACCAAGTTATTACAATTGGGGGGAGACAAGGCTCCGTTAATACAACCCCGTATCCGAATTGAATCAAAGCGTAGAAAGGAGATATGAAATACCGAATTAAAACACTTACGTGATTCAGATGTTTGTCCACTCCAATCTTCACGAGTTTGCTTGGTTTCACACCCACTGATGAGTCTTCCTTGAAGCTTGAAGTGAAAGATGGCTGAATGGAGCCTTTGAGCTTGTGGGTTTATGCTTGAGAGGTGAGGGTTCACGGCGAGAGTGGGACTTGGGATGGTATGGGATGCTAGGGGCCTTAGTGTGTTATGTAAGGTGATGAAAGGGGATAGGGTAAGGTCACGGCTAGGAGTGTATGGCGTGGGATGGGAAGGTATGGGATGCTGCGGATGTTGGTGGGACGTGTGGGGTGATGGTATGGTGTGGGGTAAGGTCACGGCTGGGAGTTAAGGGAGCTAGGGATATCTAAGGTATGGTAGATGGGAGATGCAAGGTGCTAGTGGCTGGGGGAGTTGGGTGTTAGTGGCTGGCTGGATGGTAGGGATGTGGTATGGACGACTAGGGGAGCTGGGTGGATGTGAGACGGTAGGTGGTGCTGATCTAGGGCAGTCGGGTGAGAGGGGAATGATGGTGGCCGACTGGAAGGAGTTAGTGGCTGGGGAATAAGGGAGCTCGGGACTAATGGCTGTGGGCTTAGCTAATAACTAATGTCGGTTGGGCTTAGGTAGTTAGGGTGTGGCCAGGTTTAGTTAGGAACTAAAATCGGTTAGGTGGGCTGGGTTCTAGTTGGTTAGGGATTTAGTTAGGGTGAACTATGGTTGGCTTAGGACTAGTTGGTTAGGGATTAGGTGGTCTATCTAGGGAATGTAAGGTGGCGGGATGGAGGGCTAGGAGATGGTGGCAGGTGGCGGCTGGGGTGTGGTAGTGGTGGCAGGTAGTTGGGGTATGTAAGGGAGCTAGGCCGGCAAAGGAAGGGATGCGGTGCATGTTAGGTGGTGGGTGACATAAGGCGGTGATGGGTCGGTTAGGATAGGCAAGGACGGTGATGGGTAGCTACCTAAGCTAGGTTGGAGTCGGTGGAGTGGTAGAGATGTGGTGGTAGTGGCCGGGAGGTCAGTGGTAGTGGCAGGAAGTAGGTCGGCTAAGGGTGGACACCAGGCACTAGGCGTCAGGCGGGTGGCAGGGCGACAGGGTGCATGCAGGGCACGCTCAAGGGGCGGCATGCATGCAGGGCACCTGCAGGGCGCACGCAGGGTGCGGGTGAGGTTAGGGTGGTCGGGAGGTTTCGGCGGGAGTCGGTTAGGGTCTTAGGTGGAGTCGGTTGGGGTTTAGGATGGGTTTAATTAGGATTAGGTGAGGTCGGTTGAGGGGGGTTTATGATGGTTTAGATGGGTTAAGAAGAATGGTTTAGGGTGTATTAGGAGGCTTACCTCTTAATGCCGGTTTAGGTTCTGCTTAAGCTCCAATCAGCCACCTTAAACCTCTTTGCCAAAGCAATATCAGCCCTTCAATTAGGGTGGGGCAACCCTTGACTAATCCCACACTAAACTACAATTAATAAAACCCTAAAACAAATAAAAGCCTTAAGCACTCACCTTGGACCTTCTCTCTCCTCCCTTCAAATTCACGTCAACCCCTTGTAATGGACCCCCTCACCTCTATTTATAGGCATTTGAGGTGGGTCTTGGGTTTGGGTTTGAGATATGGATCCAGACCCAAATCCAAACACTATTTGGATCTGGATCTTGGATCTCGGTATTTTGAGATCCATATCTGATCCAAACCATACATATTTTATGGATATGGATATGGATATTTTGGTCCAGATCCAATCCAATCCAAACACTATTTGGATCCAATCCAAATCCAAACACTATTTGGATTGGCCCAAATCCAAACACTATTCACTATATGGATTTGGATATGGATATTTATGGTCTAGATCCAAATCAAAATTTCTCTAGATAGTCTGTAGACACGCGAAAAATCCCCGCCTCTTGCCTTTTTCAAGGCTCAGAGCGGATCCTCTCGTGTGTCTAAGGCCTATGTATGCAAACAGGGCGTGCCAGCTAGCTTACCTAAGCTAGCGAAGATATTTTTAACACTGACTTCTAAACGTGGTGACTGTGAGCAAGTAAGCTCTTGTCGTCGCAGACCTTCTTGCACCGATGCGCAAGGGTCAGTCTGTACGCTTTGCAAAAAATCGAGTATTTGGAGAGAAAGTCTACGAAGCGGTTCGAGGTGTCTATTTTGGGTCTTTAAAATGCGAATGCATGTTTTAGATCACGTGGATTTGCACGTGCCTAAGTCTTTTCTTTTATCCCTTTTCGGGCCACCTAGTTTGTGTGTTATGAACACTCCACTATATGGGCGAATTCGAGCGGGGCTTGCTTCGATGCAATATGGGTCCTACCTCGTGGTATGGTGTAGATGCAATGCAAACTCACGCTACTCCAAAGGGAAAACCCGAAATGTAAAGACAATACTGAAGGGAAATAACTGAAGGGAAATAACCGAAGGGAAATAACCGAAGGGAGATATGTATATAGATTATGTATATGAGCCCTTACTCGGGTCTTGCAAATAAGAGCGACGGCTCAATGTGGGTGCATGCTGGAATTGAAAGACTTACACACATGACATGAAATTAAACCCAAATATAAATTGCAGTATGGCCTTGACTAAGGTCTTGGGAGTAAGAGCGAAGGCTCAATGTGTGTGAGAGTGCTTGAATTGAAGTACTACACACACGACATAAATGAAACCCAAATATAACTGCAATAAGGCCTTTACTAAGGTCTTGGGAGTAAGAGCGAAGGCTCAATGTGTGTGAAAGTGCTTGAATTGAAAGACTTACTCACACGACATGAAATGAAACCCAAATAGTATAGGTCGGCCCTTACTTGGGTCTTTCAAATAAGAGCGAAAGCTCAATGTGTGTGAGAGTGCTTGAATTGAAAGACTTACTCACACGACATGAAATGAAACCCAAATAGTATAGGTCGGCCCTTACTTGGGTCTTTCAAATAAGAGCGAAAGCTCAATGTGTGTGAGAGTGCTTGAATTGAAAGACTTACTCACACGACATGAAATGAAACCCAAATAGTATAGGTCGGCCCTTACTTGGGTCTTTCAAATAAGAGCGAAAGCTCAATGTGTGTGAGTGCTTGAATTGAAAGACAACGCACCCAATCTTAAGCAAAACCCTTCGAAAATGAAAATATATATACTTATGTATTAGGGGCTGATTAGGCCCGTGTGTGTTCAAAATCGTGCACGACTAAGAGAGTGCACGTGTGTGGGTGTGCCAAGCCACGTTATTACAAGCGAGGGGAGACTATGCTCCGTTATTACAACCCCGTATCAAATTGAATCTCAAGCAAGTATACAACTAAAGACCGAGTTTAGGCACTTACGAGTAGCTGGTCCGTAGAGGCCTTGCTTGAGCGTGGGCTTGGCCTTCGCCTTGGGCTGCAAACGGGAGCTTCGCGAGGGGGAATGACAAAGGGTGCTGGCCGGCTGCAAGTGGGGCGCGGGATAGGCGCCTCGAAGGTGGCCGATTGCAAGTGGGTGTCGCCTTGATGTGGGGGATTAAAGGGCTGGGCCAAGTGAATATGTAGGGTCACGAATGGAGAGTATAGAGTGTTAGGGAATATGGACCTAAGGGGAGTTTAGGGGAAGGCCGAATGGGAGTCCTAGGGGAATGTGGTGGTAGCGGGCTGCTAGGATGACTAGGTTGGGTTGGGTGAGAAGGGTGGCAGCAAAGAGGAATGGCTGGTGGTAGGATGTTGTGGTAGGGTGTTGTGGTAGGGTTTAGGTGGTTGAGAGTGGAGAGGGAGTAGAGAAGGCGAGACTAAGTAAGGGGTACTAACCGAATGGAATGAAGATGGCGTTCGGCTGGGCTGGGAAGATGGGAAGGTTGTGAGACTCGGCCGGGAGGAGGTGGAGATGGCGGTGCAAGCGGTGGTGGGATGGAGGGTTGGTGGTGGCGCAGGTGGAGCAGGTGGAGCAAGTGGAGCAGGTTCGGCTGGGCTGGGAAGAGTGGTCCCGGCTGGGCTGGAAAGGGTCCTTCTAGATAGGAAAACCCGCCCCCAAGGGGGGGGGTTTAAATAGGGATGGGTAGGTCGGTTAGGGCTGGGCTTGGGGTAGTGGTTAGGTGGTTTAGGTAGGGTGGTATGTAGATAAGGTGGGCTAAAAAGGGTTTGGCCAGATATTTTGAAAACTAGGGGTTTGGGTAGATTGTGGGCTAAGGATGGTTTAGGGGTTTAGGGCTAGGTTAGGTGGTTGGGTTTTAGGGTGAGGTTTAGTGAGCTAGGTTAGGTGATTAGGCTAGGTTTAGGCTAGGATTAGGGAAATTAACCTAGGTTTAGGGAAGGATTAGGGAAGTGGGTTAGGTGATTAGGTTGGGATTAGGCAGGGATTAGGGAAGTGGGTTAGGTGTTTAGGCTCAGATTAGGGGTGGATTAGGGGGGTAGGCTTGGATTAGGTGTTTTGGGTTAGGTTTAGGTGGAGGAGCTCCCTTTGCATGGCCCATAGACCTTAACCACCTCATGTTGGTGCAGCCCTAGGTTGGGTTTTGGCTAATTACAAGCTTAAACCCACTCAATTAGGCTAACCCACATGATTAACCCCAAACTTGACACACAAGTCAAGCTTAATTACAACACTCTTGATATTTTCCATCCCCACTCTCTCTCATGCCCAATATCCCACATGAATTTCAAGTGGGCCCCACCTCCATTTATGAGAAGGTGATGTGGGCCATGGATATGGATATTGGATTGGATCTCTGGATCCAAATCCAAATCCAAGTCCACATATGGGTTTGGATTGGGATCTGGATATATATGGTCCAGATCCAATCCAAACTGAACTCTGACTCCTTCGAGTTGGGTTCGAAACGGACGATTTGTGCGAGGCCTGACAGCATCAGTACTCCGTCTGCGTTGGGTCTTCGCCAACATGGTCGTCCGCCTCCGTTTCTGCCTTTCGAAGATGACTTCAAATGACATTTTGATAAGAACAGGGTCTTGGACGTTCGAGATCCTGGGGGTGTGAATGTGATACAAGAGTTGCTGTGCCGGGCTTGACATGTGCTCCGGTTCCGGGCTCTTCTTAGCTCTCCTGGTCCTGTCTTGATCGGGCCAAACCGCTTCGGGGTTTCAAAACATGTTTTAAAAAGGTTTTAAAAGCCATATTGTATGTTTTCGAAATATAGAGTTCAAAACATATGTACAGGGTTGTCTGGAAGGCTCCTGGGTTTCCAGACTCAAAATGGCCCTTTGGGGATGCTTTTACAAAACCAGATGAATTTGAGAAATTCATGGGATTTCGAGGTGTTTACATAGTCCTTCTTGGCTTCTCGAGGTGAGCGATCTGTGCGGGCCCTGGTTTCATCAATGACCTGTTTGGTATTGGGTTTCCCCAATCTGTGTCGTCCGGACTCCTTTCTGCCTTTTGGACTTCGTTTTTGCTCATTTCTGGTCTTTCCGGTTCAGATTCGGGATGCTTGAGTGAGAATGGCTAATCTGGCTTTTTGGTGCTCCAGGCTTGCCATCTGCTTCATGCCTGGGCCTTTCTTTCGCCTATCGAACCTGGCTTTTATCAGGCCAAGTTGCTCTTCTTGGCTTCAGAACAAACTTCTGAAGCTGCTTCTGGTATTGGCCTTCGTGACCGGCTTGCTGGGTTGTTTCTGGATCAGGTGTCGTCTTTGGATGCTCCACCTGTTCGCCTTTTGCTTTTGGGAAAATGGGGCTTAGCCCAGGTTTCAAAAACTCCTATTTGCTAAAGGGCTTGAAAACACTGTTTACAGGATTAAAAGCAATATGTACAGAGTTTAAAACAATATGTACATGTTTTCGAATATGTATAGTGTTTCTAGAAGGCTCGTGGGTTTCCAGACTCAAAATGGCCCTTTGGGGTTGCTTTTGTAAACCAGGTATGTTTTTAGAAAGTCGTGGGATTTTGGGGTGTTTACAGATACTCACAAGGAGTATGCCATCTATTATATTTCGAAAACTCTCTTGGCTTATGAAAGGAACTATCAAGCCATGGAGAAGACGTGCTTGGCCTTGGTATGGGCCTGTCAAAAATTCTGACACTACTTCCTAGATTACGAGATCTGGATAGTGTCTAAGCTTGATCCAATCAAGCACTTATTTGAAACCATCCTCATGGGTAGGTTGGGTAAATGGCAACTCCTCTTGATGGAGTATGACCTAAAATACCACCATCAAAGCTCCATTAAGGGGCAAGCCCTAGCAAACTACGTGGCTGACTTCCCCTTAGAGGATGCATATCCCACACTTGATGAAATGCCTGATGAAGGCATATTGCTAAACCAATTTCAAAACCACATTTTGGCAAACTCTTTTGAAAACCAAGTGTGGAAGATGCACTTTGATGGGGCGCGAAACCAAAGAGGGGCTGGTGCCGGGGTCATCCTCATATCCCCTGAAAAGGGAGAGATACCCATAGCTATTCGCCTAGATTTCGAATGTTTCAACAATATAGCCGAGTATGAAGCACTCATACAAGGCTTAAAAATTTTGAAAACTCTAGGGGCATTGTGCATTGAGGTCTTTGGAGATTCATTACTCGTTATAAACCAAGTTTTAAAAATTTGGCAAGTTAGAAATGAAAAGCTTCTTCCATGTCATGAGTTGGCCACTCGATTGGTCAAATCCTTCCAATCGTGCATACTCACACATGTAGGAAGAGAGGATAATGGCATTGCCAACGCTCTCTCATCCTTGGGTTCAGCACTAAGGGTCGATCCCACTTTGGGAACCCGATTCTTAGAAATATGGCATGCACCCACTCCATCCACACACGATTTGGAAATTTGCCAAAACAACCCAGATTCTGATAAAAAACCTTAGTTTTATGACATAAGTGTTTTTTACAAAATGAGGGATTTGGTGAAAATGCGACATCCAAGGATAAGGCATTCATCCGAAAATTTTCTACTCGATATGCGATTTTGGGTGGGGTTTTATATAAAAAAAGCTTTACTGGCATCTTACTAAGGTGTGTCGACCTGAAGGAGGCTAGGATAATGATGCATGAATTCCACGATGGAGAATGTGGAGGTCATGTTAATGCCAATATGATGGCAATGAAAATACTTAGAGCGGGTTATTTTTGGTCCACTCTGAAAAAGGATTGCCACGATCATGTTAGGAAGTGTCATCCATGTCAAGTGCATGGGCACGCCATTCATATCCCCTTATCTTCATTGCATTCCATGGTGAGTGTAGACACCGAAAATTTTCACTTAGGGTTCTTAGTCCTGAAGTGAACGTGCCAGCTAGTTTACTTTAACTAGCAAAGTATGTTTTGAAAATAATCTGACTTTTGAAAGGCGATTGTAGGCAAGCGGGATTTTTACGTCGCAGACCTTCTTGCACCGATGCGCAAGGGTCAGTTTGTACGCTTAGAGACTTCATTTTGAAACAAGTTTAACTCAAAATATATTTTGAATGAAGAAGTGTTTTAAAACCTTTTAAAAACCATGCATTTGGGCGATTTTGATTTTGTATAAGTCTTTCAAATTTTTAATCTACTTAGGCACGATGTGCATGCATCGAAATAGCCTAAGTCTTGGCATATTTGCACGATTGATTCGGGTTGTTTTTGTATGATTTTCAGATTTTAGATCACGTGGATTTGCACGTGCCTAAGTCTTCCTTTTTATCCCTTTATGGGCCACCTAGTTTGTGTGTTATGAACACTCCACTATATGGGCGATTTTGAGCAGGAGTACGGGGCTTGCTTTGATGCAATATACATCCTACCTCGTGGTATGGCGTAGATGCAATGCAAACTCACGCTACTCCAAAGGGAAAACCCGAATGTAAAGACAATGCCGAAGGGAAATAACTGAAGGGAAATGACTTGTAAAGTAAATAGCCGAAGGGAAATGACTTGTAAAGTAAATAGCGGAAGGGGAAATATGGCTATATCTTAAGAGTGGAAAGGCTCAATTGTGTAAGTGTGTGTCGTGTATATATTGAAAGACAACGCACACGACTTGAACCTTAAAACCCGAATCTTAAAGACATAGCCGAAAGAAATACTCTATATAGAGTATATGTAGGGGCCCTTACTTGGGTCTTGCAAATAAGAGTGAAGGCTCAATGTGTGTGCGTGCTTGAATTGAAAGACTTACACACACGACATGAAATGAAACCCAAATATAAATTGCAGTATGCCTTGACTAAGGTCTTGGGAGTAAGAGCGAAGGCTCAATGTGTGTGCGTGTGGGAATGTAAAGACAATTCACACGACATAAATGAAACCCAAATATAACTACAATAAGGCCTTTACTAAGGTCTTGGGAGTAAGAGCGAAGGCTCAATGTGTGTGCGTGTGGAAAATGGAAAGACAACACACACGACTTAATTAAAAAACCCCTTGACTTAAAATATATAAATATAACTATATATTAAGGGCTTGTTAGGCCTGTGTGTGTGCAAGAAGTGTACGACTAAGAGCGGAAAGGCTCAAGTGCGTGTGTGTGTGGGTGTGTCAAACCACGTTATTACAATTGAGGGGAGACGAAGCTCCTTTACTACAACCCCGTATCAAAATTTAATTGAATATAAAGCAAGTTAATGTAATAGACCAAGTTTAGACACTTACAAATAGCTGGTCCATGTTCAACTTGCTTGCACGTGGGCTCACGGTTCACCTTGGGCAGCCAAGAGGGGGTTATCCTAGGTGGCTTTGAGAGACGTTCTATGAGGCACGGTTAGGGTCTTAGGGGGAACTAAGGTTCGGCCAAGACGGGGGCTGTTTAGGGTCTGTCCTAGGGTGCAGGTCACAGCCAGGGTGCAGGTTAGGTCGGCAGGAAGGTGGTCAAGTCAGCAGGGAGGTGGTCGGGTTGGCAGGAAGCAGTCGGGTGGCTGGCGCGGCAGACGGGCGCCTGGCACGGCTGTAGTGGCGCGGGGCGCACTGGGGCGTAGGGTGCAGTGTGCTGCGGGGCGCGCTGTGGCGCGTGGCGTGGCAGGCAACAGGGAGCGCGGACTGGGCGCGGGGCGCGCGGCAGGCACGATAGGGGGTTCGGGTCACGCGCAGGGCGCGGTCTGGTTAGATTTAGGTTGGTTCAAGTCTAGGGTTAGGTTTGGTCGAACCTAGGTTGGGTTAGGGCTAGGTTTAGTTAGGGTTAGGTTCAGTTGGGGTTAGGTCCAGTTGGGGTTAGGTAGGTTCGAACCTAGGCTAGGTTGGGGGTTAGGTTTAGAGGGGTGTAGAGAGAATGACTAGGTTAGGTTAGGCTTACCTCTTGGAGTCGGTCCAGCCCATGTCCAAGCTTGGTTGCAACCACTTGATCCAGCCCACCTCTTGGTTGCAGCCCCTTGGTCTAGACCCACATAGCTCACATGGCTTGAACCCACCTCACCTAATGAGCCCACATGGCTAGGTCTATCACTCCCTCTCTCTCCTCCCAAATATTTGCATGAACCCTTTACATGGACCCCCTCACCTCTATTTATAGAGATTTGAGGTGGGTCTTGGATTTGGGTTTGGGTTTGGGTTTGGATCCATACCCAAATCCAAACACTATTTGGATCTGGATATTGGATCTCGAGTATTTTGAGATCCATATCCGATCCAAACCCAACATTTTTATGGATATGGATATGGATATTTTGATCCAGATCCGATCCAATCCAAACACTATTTGGATCCAATCCAAATCCAAACACTATTTGGATCGACCCAAACACTATTTGGATTGGCCCAAATCCAAACACTATTCATTACATGGATTTGGATCTGGATATTTATGGTCCAGATCCAAATCAAAATTTCTTCGGACAGTCCTTCTTGGCTTCTTGAGGCGAACGATCTGTGCGGGCACTGGCTTCATCAGCGCTCCGTCTGGTGCTGGGTTTTCCCCAATTTTATCGTCCGGACTCTGTCTCGCCGTTCTAGACTCCGTTTTGCTTGGTTTTGATCGTTTTTGGCTTTTTCTTCAAACAGACTCTGCTTTCTTTTGTTTTTTATCAAGAAGCGGCTTCTGAAGCTCTGGGCTTGAATCCTTTTCGGGCCTAGGGTCTTCTTTTGCCTTCTGTACCTGTTTTCACATTTCAAAACAAGTTGTCGTTTTGGCTCAAACGAGCTTTTTCGAGAGTTTTTTGAAATATAGAAGATTTGGGGTGTTTACAGATGCCCCTCTTTGGCATTATCCAAATGTATTTGGATAATGGCAAAGAAGAAACACCCCGTTTTGGTTTTTCTCTCAAATTTTCTCGAGAATACACCATTTATTTCGCAAAAACCTTGTTTTCTTTTTCCACAAGTGGGGATTTTTAGCAAAAGGGGGCTTTTCCTAGCTATTTCCCTATATGTATGATCATGCACAAATGACTCTTTGAATGCATGCATGAGAAAAAATTTTATTTTTGGTTTTTGAGCCCGAAGAGAGCCTTTTGAGGCTGGTTGCTTCGAGCAGGTTTTTTTACCCATGTCTTCTCGACATTTTTCGGGTTTTCGAGCATTAGAGAGAGCCTTTTGAGGTTGTCTGCTCTAAGCAAGTTGTACCCTTGTCTTTTTGACATTCGTGGGTTTTTCGAAAATTTCTTTTTGAAAAGGAACTCCTTTTAACTTGTATCGAAAAGGACTTCTATTTTTCATACTTCCCTTCATTCGGGTTTCAATACCTGCTACTCAGTAGAGGTTTTTGGGTAGGAAAACTTGGAAAACATTTCAAAGTTCCATTTCCTACAAAACAGAGTCGAGTTCTCAAACAAAATGAAATCCAAATAAGCCGATTTTATTCGTACTTTAGGATTTTCGCAAATTTGAATCTTTTTTCTTGGGGATAAGTCGTAGGGATATGGGAAAGAGATACCACGGTCCCTTCTGAAGCGTCCCGTGGTTTTAGGCAAAGAATCGGAAAATCACTCTTTGGAGCTTTGGCTTTTTGTTTCTTTTTTCACAGAGGGTCTCCCTTTGGGAGTATTTTTTCATTAATCCCTCTTTTCTTTAAAGGAGAGCAGCTCTTTGGAGGAGTTTTTGTATTCCCTGTTTATGAAGGGAAGACCTCTTTGGGAGGAGTGTTTTTGTATCTCCCTTTCCTTTTGAAATGAGAAGACCTCTTTCGGAGGAGTTTTTGTATTCCCTATTTATGAAGGGAAGACCACTTTCGGAGGAGTTTTTGCATTCTCGTTTTTTTGTTTTTCTTTTGAACACAGCCAATTTTCCTTTTCGGAGAGAAAGTAGGATGGGGGAAGGCTTATCCCTTTAGTTACTCAATTCAAACGAGATCGTCCTATTTCTTAATAGCATCTGCTATTCGAAAATATTTTGATATTTTGAACAAGGCTTAATTTGTAAGCCAGGGTTCTTTGAAATATCGCCAATTCATTTTTGGAAGACTCTACTTTTCGAAAAGTATAGATTCCTCCATTCGGGGTTATACAATCTACTTCGATCCTTCTTTCAAGAAGTTTCAAAGGAGTTCGATTTTTCAAAATCTTTAAAAAAAGAATTCAACATAAACCCTTTTGAATATTCGGGCATTTTCGGGGTTTTGCTAATTTCTACCCACAATATCAACAAATTTCTAATTTTTGTTACCCTTTTGAAGACATAGGGACATTCCTACTCGAGTTTGCCACCCTTTTGGGCTTTCTTCGGGGTGATATGATGCATGCTATGCACTCCATGTGATTTTAAAATGGAAATTCATGTTTTTATGCAACAATGAACACAAGAAATGTATCTCACAAATCATGAAGGAGATGCATTCGCTTATCCATGGAAAGTGTCTAGGGGCTGTATTTAAAAATGCCCCTAGCTTGATGGGAATTTCGCATGGCCATATGGTGAAGGGCCATGGCTTTTCAAAGGGATTTTGGATGGACAATGGTATGTTCATGTCCATGCACTTCCATGGTTTTTCTAACATGATCATGATACTTTTTGCTCAAGGATGGGAAACATAACCAGCCCTAAGTGATCGTTATGGCCATCAGGTTTTAGTTTTGACATGGTCTCCATATTTCATCATGAGATTCATGTTCTTTATCCTAACACAATCAAGGTTTTCATATAAACCAGAAGTTGAAGAAAATCTTTCTTTTCAAAGCCATGAAAGGTTTTTGTGAAATGCTAACCCTTTTTCGAGATTCTCATTTCCTTTTTAAAATTTGCCTCGAAGGTGTTGGTTTTGATTTGTATGGAGACACCCCCTATTTCCATGGGTAACTCTATGGCTCCCAAAGGTTTCGATGCATTCCCATCATATCTAGTGATAACGATGGGGCTTGGGTTAACAGAAGTCAAGGTGACTCCAATTTGACATGCCACGTGTAGTGGAAGGATGTTGAGACCTCCCCCATCAACCAAGCACCTGTCTAAAGGATGGTGATTCAATACCACCTCGATATGCAGGGCTCTATTGTGGGTTTCATATGGTCTTTCGATTTCGTCTTTGAAAACACCCCAAATAAAATCATTTCATAAAACCAATACCTGGTTTTGAAAACCCATTTCAAAAACCCATAGTGAGTTTTCGAAAACCCAGGAGCTTCCAAAAGCTTGTAAATTTTGTTTTAAACCCCGTTCAAATAAAATTTCATATATATATGGGCCAAGTCCCCATTTTGCAAAAACCAATCTTTGATAGGTGAAGCCCTGAATGCCCAAGCAGCCTAAAAAACAAGTATATAAGCCCAAAAGCAACACCCTGGCCTGATAAAAGCCAGGGTCAAAAGGCGAAAGGAAATCTCGAGCCAGGAGTAGACTTCAAGCCCTGAGCACCCAAAAGCCAAGTCGAGCACATCCATCCAAGCAACAGAAATATGAACCAGAAAAGATGAAAATCGAGTAGAAATAGAGTCTAGAAAGGCGAAAAGGAGTCCGGACGTCAAAGTTAGGGAAAACCCAGCACCAGATGGAGCGCTGATGAAGCCAGGGCCCGCATAAACCGTCCGTCTCGAAACGCTAAGAAGGATTGTTTAGAGAAAATTTGGATTGGATCTGGACCATAAATATCCAGATCCATATCAAAATAGTGTTTGGATTTGGATTGATCCAAATAGTGTTTGGATTTGGATTGATCCAAATAGTGTTTGGATTGGATTGGATCTGGACCAAAATATCCATATCCATATCCATAAAAATGTTTGGATTTGGATTGGATCTGGTCATAAATATCCAGTTCCAAATCCAAATAATATTTGGATTTGGATTTGGATCCAGATCTCAAACCCATATCCAAACCCAAGACCCACCTCACTTGCCTAGCCGGACACCCCCCCTAAAGGTAAACCTAAACCCCCCTAAACCACTCTCTTCTTAACCCTCTAAACCACCCTAATCAACCCCCAGCCACCACCTAATCCCACCGCCCTACTTCACTCCACACCCTAGCCGAACCACTTCAAACTCCACCACCATACCCCCCAACCAAAACCCTCACCTCCCGGCCGCCTGGCGTGCCACCCGTGCCCCGCACCCGCTCCACGCACCCCACACCCGCTCCACGTGCCCCGTGCCTCCACCTAGCGCCTACGACGCACGCTCCTTAGCGTGCCTTGTCACCCCGATCGAACCCCCTGGCGTCTAGCGCGTGACTTCACCAACCGACCTCACCTATCTTCACCCTACCACACCGCCACTCCCTACCACCAACATCCTACCACTCCACCACCGACCTAGCTTACCAACCCCGCAACACCCTAACACCTTACATCCCACTACCACCTTCCTAGCCTAGCATACCATACCCCACCGCCATAGCCCAACCTCATCCCAAGTCACCCTACCAACCCCGCAACACCCTAACGCCTTACATCAAAACCCCGAATCATTTGTAAGTGTTTAAAATTCGGTATTTACATTACTCCTTCTATATTCAATTCAATTCAGATACGGGGTTGTATTAATGGAGCGTGGTCTCCTCTTGGGATGTAATATTGATGCTTGACACACGAGACACATACGTGCACTTGAGCCTTAGCTCTTATCTCATACACGAGACACACACGTGCACTTGAGCTTTAGCTCTTATCTCATACACCAAGCACCCACATACACAATTGAGCCTTTGCTCTTACTCCAAAGACTCTAGTAAGAGTTGCGTGAGTTGTCTTTCAATTTACACACGACACCCATGCATGCATTGAGCTTCAGCTCTTATCATATATCTATATCTCCCGTTCAGCTGGGTTGTTACTTTAAAAGTCATGTGAGCTGTCATTTAAGATTCCACACTCACACCCAAAGACACCCGAGCTCTTGCTCAAACACATTCACGCACATTTTGGCCTCGGCAGCCACTAAGATATAGTCATATCTATATACTTTCAGCTGCGTGAGTTTTCCCGGTTCAGCTGTGTGCGTCTTTTCATTCCGGGTTATTAAATTTCAGTCGTGTGAGTTGTCTTTCAATTTATACACAACACACACTCACACGTTGAGCCTCACCGCTCGTATATATATATATATATATATATATCTCCCTTTTCGGCTGGGTTGTTAAATTTCAGTCGTGTGAGTTGTCTTTCAATTTATACACAACACACACGCACATATTGAGCCTTTCCCCTCTTAAGATATAGATATATCTCCCTTCCCTAATTTCCCTTCCGTAATTTATATTCAAGTCGTGTGAGTTGCATTCAATTTGGGTATTTCTCTTCAGCTATGTCTTTACATTTCGGCTTTTACATTCAAGTTGTGTGAGTTGCATATCATACCCGCCAGACTCGAGATAGTGCGCATACTTGCATTCAAGGAAACCCCGAATACCCCGTGCAAACACACCAATCTTAGGCCACTTGATGCACACACATCCCGCCTAAGTAGATAACAAACTCAAAGACTTGGATACATGCAACCCCACGTAAATAAAATCTGCAAATAGGCATACAAATCAATCAAATACTTTCATATTTCTTTTCAAAAGTCCATGCTTGTTCAAAATCGATATTTTCTAAGCGTTTAAACCGACCCTTGAGCACAGGTTCAAGAAGGTTTACAACGAAAAGATCCCACTTGTCCACAGTCGCCCCATAAGTCAGATATTTCAAAAATACTTCGCTAGTTTGAGTAAGCTAGCTGGCACGCCCTAACGCGCCATAGATACGAAAAGGTTCACTTCAGGCCTAAGAACCCAGAGTGAAAATTTTCGCGTGTCTACAGATTTTGGCACGCCTGGTGGGATGTGGGTCTTAGGAAAATCGATAAAAACAAGCAAAGCTCTTGAAAATTTTTCCAGAAAAGTATTTAACTCTTTGCCTTTTTGTGCATTTCATAGTTGGTTTTTGAAAAGCATCGGAGTCATGTCGAGTTCAGACTCCAATGAAGTGACCAGCCATGTCTCGTGCACATCAAGTTCTCACTCAAAGAGACTTTCAAAAAATAGAAATAGGAGAGAAGAAATAGAGGATTTGCGAAAAGATTTTGAAGCCAAAATCGCTGCACTTAGCCAAGAGGCCGAGGCAACTGATTCGTGTTCATCTCATGGCGAACCAGCGAAGGCTAAAAAGAAATTTGAAAAACCTCGAAAACCTCAGAAAACCTCCACTATGGAGGGAAACCAATACTACGAGTCCTTCACTCACAAGGACCGGAAAGCCCTACAGCAGTTGCTAAAAGGGCAAAATAAAGAGAAAAGAACGTACGCCCTGTCTGATTTCCTTCCTCTGGATTACGAAACAGACAGTAACGGCGAAATACTGAATTTCCATCGATATGATGGCACGGAGGATCCTAGATCCCACCTGCAACTCTTTTCTCATCGAGCCCACAAGAAAAAGGACTCGATGAAGTGGATTTATTGGTTTCCCCTTTCCCTCAAAGGAACTACTTCAAAATGGCTCGCTTCTTACGATTTGAGTCAGTTCGCAACTTTTGAAGAGTTAGTGAACTGCTTTATGCAAAGATTTTTGCATAACATAGAAGTGATGCCAACTTTAAATACTTTGAGGGATACAAAACAAGCGGCGAACGAGGATGTACACGCATTTATCGTTCGATGGAGGTCCCTCTTGGGGCAAGTGAGAGAGTCAATATCAGAAGGATGTGCAGTAATGCTCATCCTCGATAATTTTAAACCTGAGTTAAAAACCCTTCTCTCCTTACATGAAATCTCAACTTTTCACAAGTTGATCAAGAAAGCTTCCCTTTTCGAAACAAATCTAAAGAAGGGAATCTACGATCACTTGTGGAAAGGGAGTGTTTTACCAAAGACTCGGTTGGAGAAACCCAACACATACGGGATGCCCACAATGGACAAAGGGGTAAAGCCCCTAAGAATTGCCAACGTCCGAGTGGAAACAAACCAGACCGGCACTTCAAAAAAAATCGAGCAAAAAAAGGAAAATTTGTAAAAATGTTTTGAAAAACGGGAGTACACGCCCTTAGGGCAACCTATTTCGGAGGTCCTAAACCTCCTACTCACACAAGAGATGATTACACTCCCGAAAATTCTAGAGGGGACACCCCCAAAAGGAAAATTTCTAAATAGATTTTGCAAGTATCATCGACTGAAAGGTCATGATACCAGCAAGTGTTTTTCCCTTTTAAACAAGATTGAGAACTTGATAGCTCAGGGCCGACTCCAGGTCACTGAGGAACCAGAGCCTGCCCAAGCTATTTTCAAAGAACCCTTCCCCAATCACGCAAGCACTAGTGGGAAGGGCAAAGAGGTATGTGCTTTCTCGACTTCAAAGAGTCTAATGCATTCATCTCATGCTGGTTTTACTACTTACACACCATCTCTCATCCTTCATAGGAAAATCGCCCAAGTAGTAATCCGAGGAGGGCTTAGAATCCCGCCCCCGGTTAAAACCATTTTACAAATCCAAGGTGCTCCAAAGCACACAAGTAGAGCCACCATAGGCGCGAGCCCTAGGCAGATCGTGGGAGAGGTGACTAGGTCCGGAAGGATCTATCAACCCCCACATCTACAAAGTGCTAAAAAAGTGGTCAGTATTCCTAGCCCTTCAAAAGCATGTATTCCTAGAGTCTCGCCAAAAACGGACAAAGGAAAAAATGTTTTAACCTTGTATGATTTTGAAAATCATCTTTCGAAGATTCCCATAAACATGTCCATCCTAGAGTTGATACAAACCTCGCCTAGGCATAGACTTGTCTTAGAAAAAATCCTAGAAAGAGCCAAGGTTAGCTCAAATATAACCCCTGAGTCCTTGTCAATCCAAGTGGTGCCTATATGTGTAAAAATGCCCATCGTGTTCTCAGAAGAGGATATCGAAAGACCATATGAAACCCACAACCAAGCCCTACATATCGAGGTGGTATTGAATCACCATTCTCTGGATAGGTGCCTAGTTGATGGGGGAGGAGGCCTCAACATCCTTCCGCTCTATGTGGCATATCAAATCGGAGTCACCTTGACCTCTGTAAACCCAAGCCCCATCATAATCACTGGATCAGATGGAAATACATCTAGACCACTGGGAGCCGTAGAGTTACCCATGGAAACGGGGGGCATAGCCCACTTGGGGGTGTTCCATGTCTTAGACATTCACCCCCATTACAACCAATTGCTCGGAAGACCCTAGATACATAGCCTGCGAGCTGTGCCATCCACCTTCCATAGGTGTGTTAAAATCCCCCATGAAGACCATATAGTGGTAATTCTAGGTGAAAACCATCCTCAGCTTCAGGGAATCCAAAATTTCCCGTGCTTGTCAGCTTCTCAAGGTTTTGAGGACAACCTTGGTGAGACTTTGGTCGAGACAACCAAACTCGTCCTTCCAAAGCCTAGGAAGGTCTTGTGTATCAAAGGACAGCCCAAGGCTAGCCCACTCAAAACCATCACCATCCTAGGAAAGACCAAGTGTCGTTTGTTCCCTAAACCCCTAGACAAAAAAATGTTCATACATAACATGGACGATAGCAAGTTCCAAAACCACGAATTATATCAAAATTTTTCAAAAAACAAAAAATTGTGGAACATGCTATTGAACATGGGATACAGAGAATCAAAACCAAGGTTGCCTTGAGCCCATAGTGCCTAGAGCAAACCCAAGCTGATATGGGATCGGCTATATTCCAAAAATACCACCAGAACCACCACTTGGGTCAAGGGTGCCCTGAAACCTAGTGAAGCAGAAACCTACGATTTAGACCTCTTGTTTAGAGTCTAACTTGTGGCATTTTCCTTTGTAGGTATGATGGAAGATCCCTTCTTAAACCAAAATCCAAAAAAATTGAAAAATCTCAAAATTCAAAAACAATTTGGAAAATCTCAAAACCCAAAAACATTTGAAAAGTGTAAAATCAGAAAAAGTGTTGTTTGTATAGCTCCAAGTGTCTTTGCTTTACAAAAATTAAAAAAAAAAATCTAAAATCTAGAAATTTCCAAAAACAAAATCCTGTATATACTAGCTCCTGGTAAAAATTTGGAAAAGGCCAAGGATTTCAAAGAGAAAATTGTCTTCATAACAAGACCAAAAACTTCGAAACCTATAGAAATTCCAAAACAAAAACCAGGTGTTTTCAAAACCCATGCATCAAGTTCAAATTCCCTAGGATTCAATACTCTCAAGAATGATCAAAGCTCGGAAGAGGATCCCCTTCTCCCTGAGGAGGATCCCACTTCTGAGCTTCCCGAGTTTCATAAAATCCTTGATTTTGAAAAACCTTCAAATTATGTAGGAGGGGATTTGATAGAGATCAACCTAGGAAGTGAATCAAAGCCCAAACACATTAAGAAAGGTGCATGTTTGCATGAGCATGAAAAATCATCATTCATTGCATTCTTGAAAACCTATATCGATGTATTTGCATGGACATATGAAGACATACCGGGTATAGACCCAAGAGTCGTAGAGCATTGTCTTCCCCTAGATTCGGATTCGACACCCATAAAGCAAAAGCTTAGAAAGATTCATTCGAACGTACATGCGCAAGTTAAAGAGGGTTTAGAAGATCTGCTAAAAGCCGGTTTTATAAAACCCATTGCGTATTCTGATTGGTTGTCATGTAGTTCGAAAATCCAATGGGAAAATTTGAATATGCATCGATTTTAGAAACCTGAACAAAGCCACTCCAAAGGATTACTTTCCTTTACCTAACATTGATTTGATAGTCGATAGTACTGCAAATCATGAAATGTTTTCATTCATGGATGGCTATTCAAGATATAACCAAATCAAATTAGCCCCAAGAGATCAGGCTAAAACTACTTTCACCACACCCTAGGGCACATACTGCTATACAGTCATGCCCTTTGGTTTGAAAAATGACGGCGCCACCTGCCAAAGAGCCATGACTACGATCTTTCACGATCGAATTCATGAGCTCGTAGAGGTATATGCGGATGATCTTTTGGCTAAATCAAAAAATCGATACACCCATATCGAATGTTTAAAAAAAATTTAGAAAGGCTTAGGCTTTATAAAGTAAAGCTAAACCCTCAAAAATGCATCTTCGGAGTAGAATCCGATAAGCTCTTGGGCTTTATGGTAAGCCAAAGTGGCATAGAAGTCGACCCCTCTAAGTGTAGAGCCATCATATACATGTCTCCACCCTCCAATCTTACGCAAATCTGAAGCCTCCAAGGTCGCCTCCAATCAATTCGCAGGTTTATTTCAAACCTCGCTACAAGATGCAAACCTTTCAACAAACTTTTGAGAAAAGGGGTAAAATTCGTATGGGACGAAGATTGCCAAAAAGCTTTTGAAAGACTAAAAGCGTATTTGGTTAATCCTCCTGTTTTAAACCCTCCAAAGCAAGGAAAACCTCTTTTACTCTATATTTCTGTGCATGCGAATGCGTTGGGTGCATTATTAGCTCAATATGAGGATGATACCCATAAAGAGTATGCCATCTATTACATTTTGAAAACTCTATTGGCCTATGAATGAAATTATCAAGCCATGGAGAAGACTTGCTTGGCCTTGGTGTAGTCCTGCCAGAAATTTCGACACTACTTCCTAGATCATGAGATCTGGATAGTGTCTAGGCTTGATCCAATCAAGCATCTATTTAAGAAACCTATCCTCACGGGTAGGCTGGGTAAATGGCAGCTCCTCTTGATAGAGTATGACCTGAAATTCCACCATCAAACTTCCATCAAGGGGCAAGCCCTAGCCGACTATGTGGCTGACTTCCCTTTAGAGGATGCGTATCCCACACTTGACAAAATGCTCGATGAAGGCATATTTCAAAACCAATTTCAAAATCACATTTTATCAAATTGTTTAAACGAAAACCAAGTGTGGAAGATGCACTTCGATGGGACACGAAACCAAAGAGGGGCTAGGGCAGGAATCATCCTCATATCCCCTGAAAAGGAAGAAATACCCATAGCCATTCGCCTAGATTTCGAATGTTCCAACAATACAGCCGAGTATGAAGCACTCATACAAGGCTTAAAAATTTCGAAAACTCTAGGGGCATCATGCATCGAAGTCTTTGGAGATTCCTTACTTGTCATAAACCAAGTGTTAAAGATTTGGCAAGTTAAAAACGAAAAACTTCTTCCATATCATGAGTTGGCCACCAAGCTAGTCGAGTCATTCAAATCGTGTACTCTCACACACATAGGAAGAGAGAATAATGGCATAGCTGATGCCCTCTCATCCTTGGGCTCAGCCCTAAGGGTCGATCCCACTTTGGGAACCAGACCCTTAGAAATATGGCACTCGCCCACTCCATCCATACACGATCTTGAGGTTTGCCAAAATAACACAACTTCCACTGAAAAACCCTGGTTTCAAGACATTAAAGAGTTTTTAGAAAACGAAGGATTTTCAGAATACGCTTCGTCCAAAGACAAAGCTTTTATACGAAGAATTTCAACCCAATATTTGATTTTGGGAGGGGTTCTTTACAAAAAGAGTTTCACTGACATCTTACTAAGGTGTGTCAACCTGGAGGAGGCTAGGATAGTAATGCATGAATTCCACGATGGAGAATGTGGAGGGCATGTAAATGCCAATATGATGGCAATGAAAATACTTAGAGCGGGTTATTTTTGGTCCACCTTAAAGTAGGATTGCCATGACCATGTTAGAAAGTGTCACCCATGTCAAGTGCATGGACACGCCATCCATACCCCGTCATCCTCATTGCATTCCATGGTCAGCCCCTGGCCATTCGCCATGTGGGCGTTTGATATCATAGGACCAATATTTCCACATACTTCAAATGGGCATAGGTTCATACTAGCAGCCACTGAATACTTTTCCAAATGGGTTGAAGCTACCTCCCTAACCAATGTTTAGGGGCAACATGTAGTGGCGTTCATTAGGAAAAATATTCTGGCTCGCTTTGGGGTTCCAAAGGACTTGGTGTCTGATAATGGTACCCCTTTCAAAAATGAGAGGATGGTTAAGTTATGTAACATTGTAAACACCCCGAAATCCCACGAATTTCTTCAAAACAAACCTGGTTTTGTAAAAGCAGCCCCAAAGGGCCATTTTGAGTTTGGAAACCCAGGAGCCTTCCAGACAACCCTGTATGTACGTTTTAAACTTCATACTTCAAAAATATGTAATATAGCTTTTGAAAACCTGTTAAAACACGTTTTTGAAACCCCGAAGCGGCTTGGCCCGATCAAGACAGGACCAGGAGAGCTAAGAAGAGCCCGGAACCGGAGCACACGTCGAGCCCGGCGTAGCAACTCTTGTATCACATCCATACCCCCAGGATCTCGAACGTCCAAGACTCTGTTCTTATCAAAATATCATTTGAAGTCATCTCCGAAAGGCAGAAACGGAGGCGGACGACCATGTTGGCGAAGACCCAACGCAAACGGAGTACTGATTCTGTCAGGCCCTGCACGAATCGTCCGTTTCGAACCCAGCTCGAAGGAGTCAGAGTTCAGTTTGGATTGGATCTGGACCATATATATCCAGATCCCAATCCAAACCCATATGTAGACTTGGATTTGGATTTGGATCCAGAGATCCAATCCAATATCCATATCCATGGCCCACATCACCTTCTCATAAATGGAGGTGGGCCCACTTGAAATTCACGTGGGATATTGGGCATGAGAGAGAGTGGGGATGGAAAATATCAAGAGTGTTGTAATTGAGCTTGACTTGTGTGTCAAGTTTGGGGTTAATCATGTGGGTTAGCCTAATTGAGTGGGTTTAAGCTTGTAATTAGCTAAAACCTAACCTAGGGCTGCACCAACATGAGGTGGTTAAGGTCTATGGGCCATGCAAAGGGAGCTCCTTCACCTAAACCTAACCCAAAACACCTAATCCAAGCCTACCCCCCTAATCCACCCCTAATCTGAGCCTAATCACCTAACCCACTTCCCTAATCCCGGCCTAATCCCAACCTAATCACCTAACCCACTTCCCTAATCCTTCCCTAAACCTAGATTAATTTTCCCTGATCCTAGCCTAAACCTAGCCTAATCACCTAACCTAGCTCACTAAACCTCACCCTAAGACCCAACCACCTAACCTAGCCCTAAACCCCTAAACCACCCCTAGCCCACAATCTACCCAAACCCCTAGTTTTCAAAATATCTGGCCCAACCCTTTCCAACCCACCTTATCTACATACCACCCTACCTAAACCACCTAACCACTACCCCAAGCCCAGCCCTAACCGACCTACCCATCCCTATTTAAACACCCCCCCCCTTGGGGGCGGGTTTTCCTAGCTAGAAAGATCCTTTTCCAGCCCAGTCGGGACCACTCTCCACTTCCCCAAGCTCCACCTGCTCCACCTCCCAGCACCACCATCAGCACCACCACCGCCACCACCATTCCAGCCGAAGCCCCCTCCATCATCATCCTCTTCACCCAACCGAACCAGCCGAGCTCCCACATCCGGCTGCTCCTCTTTTCCTTCCACCGCCTCTCCCCATTCGGTAAGCATCCCCCAACTCTACCTAAATCCTTCTCTACCCCCTCTCCACTCCTAGCCACCCACCATATCATCATCTCAGCCCTTTGTCACCACCCTTTTCACTTAGCCAAACCTAGCACAACCTAAACTACCGGCCACTACCTAACCATCCCATTTGCACCCGGCCAGCCATTTCTTCCACCCTATAGGACTCCCACTCGGCCTTCCCATAAACTCCCCTTTAGGTCCACCTTCCCTAAACACTCGACTCTCCTAGTGACCCTAAAACACTCACTTGGTCCACCCCTTTAATCGCCCACGTCAAGGCGACACCCACTTGCAACCGGCCACCTTCGAGGCGCCTATCCCGTGCCCCACTTGCAGCCGGCCAGCACCCTTGGTCACCCATCCTCGCGGAGCTCCCGTTTGCAGCCCAAGGCGAAGGCCAAGCCCACGCTCAAGCAAGGCCTCTACGGACCAGCTACTCGTAAGTGCCTGTAAACACCCCGAAATCCCACGAATTTCTTAAACGAATCTGGTTTTATACAAGCAGCCCCAAAGGGCCATTTTGAGTTTGGAAACCCAGGAGCCTTCCAAACAGCCCTGTATATATGTTTTAAACTTTATCTTTCAAAAACATATGATATAGCTTTTGAAAACCCTTTTAAAACATGTTTTGAAACCCCAAAGTGGCTTGGCCCGATCAAGACAGGACCAGGAGAGCCAAGAAGAGCCCGGAACCGGAGCACCTGTCAAGCCCGGCACAGCAACTCTTGTATCTGATTCACACCCCAGGATCTCGAACGTCCAAGACCCTGTTCTTATCAAAATAGCATTTGAAGTCATCTCCGGAAGGCAGAAACGGAGGCGGACGACTATGTTGGCGAAGACCCAACGCAGACGGAGTACTGATGTTGTCAGGCCCCGCACGAATCGTCCGTTTCGAACCCAGCTCGAAGGAGTCAGAGTTCAGTTTGGATTGAATCTGGACCATATATATCCAGATTCCAATCCAAACCCATATGTGGACTTGGATTTGGATTTGGATCCAGAGATCCAATCCAATATCCATATCCATGGCCCACATCACCTTCTCATAAAGGGAGGTGGGGCCCACTTGAAATTCACGTGGGATCATGGGCATGAGAGAGAGTGGGGGTGAAAAATATCAAGAGTGTTGTATTAAGCTTGACTTGTGTGTCAAGTTTGGGTTTAATCTTGTGGGTTAGCCTAATTGAGTGGGTTTAAGCTTGTAATTAGCTAAAACCTAACCTAGGGCTGCACCAACATGGGGTGATCAAGGTCTATGGGCCATGCTAAGGGAGCTCCTTCACCTAAACCTAACCCAAAATGCCTAAACCTAGCCTAAACCCCTAATCCACCCCTAATCTGAACCTAATCACCTAACCCACTTCCCTAATCCCGGCCTAATCCCAACCTAATCACCTAACCCACTCCCCTAATCCTTCCCTAAACCTAGATTAGTTTCCCTAATCCTAGCCTAAACCTAGCCTAATCACCTAACCTAGCTCACTAAACCTCACCCTAAAACCCAACCACCTAACCTAGCCCTAAACCCCTAAACCACCCTTAGCCCACGATTTATCAAAACACCTAGTTTTAAAATATCTGGCCCAACCCCATCCAGCCCACCTTATCTACATACTACCCTACCTAAACCACCTAACCACTACCCACAACCCAGCCCTAACCGACCTACCCATCCCTATTTAAACCCCCCTCATTGTGGGCGGGTTTTCCAAGTGGGAACCACCCCTTCCATCCAGCCGGGCCCTCTCCTTCTCCCATCTTCCATCCGGCCGTGACCACTCCCAGCAACTCCACCTGCTCCACCAGCCGCCACCTGCTCCGCCACCTTCCCTCTTCCGTCCACCATCACTGCCCCCCAGCCGGACACCACCACCTCACTCAGCCGAACTCCCATCAACACTCGGCTTCCCTCTTCATCCACTCGCCACTTCTCCCCATCCGGTAAGCCTTCTTTAACCCTACTTAAACCCTTCTCTACCACCTCTCCACTCCCAGCCACCCACCACACCATCACCTTACTCACCCAACAACCCCTCACCGCCACCACTCCCACTCGGCCAAACCTTAGCCGCCTCAACCGTTTGCTTCCTACCTAACTCACATTAACTATACCCGGCCACCCTATCAGATTTCCTAAGACTTGCCCGTGGCACTACCTTAAACCCACTATTCCCACTATTACCTAGTCCCATCCCCTAACTGGCCACCTTCCCATACTCCAGCCTTAGTCACCCTAGCAGCCCGCCACCACCATTTTAACTTAGCCGAACCTAGCACAACCCAAACCGCCACCCACTACTCCCCCCCCTAGGTGTCCTCTTTGGCCTTCCCACTAGCTCACCTTTTAGGTCCAGTTTCCCTAAGTACCTAACTTCCCTAGTGACCCTAAGACCCACTTATTCAGCCACTCTAAACTCTCTACTTGGAGGCGCCACCTACTTGCCACCGGCCCCCTTCGAGGCGTCTATCCCGCGCCCCACTTGCAGCCGGCCAGCACCCTTGATCACCTACCTTCGCGGAGCTCCCATTTGCAGCCCAAGGCCAAGCCTACGCTCAAGCAAGACCTCTACGGACCAGCTACTCGTAAGTGTCTAAACTCGGTCTTTAGTCATACGCTTGTTTGAAATTCAATTTGATACGGGGTTGTAATAACGGAGCATAGTCTCCCCCCGCTTGTAATAACGTGGCTTGGCACAACCACACATGTGCACTCTCTTAGTCGTGCACAATTTTGAACACACACGGGCCTAATCAGCCCCTAATATATAAGTGTACGTATATTTCAGTTCCGAAGGGTTTTGTTTAAGTTGGGTGCGTTGTCTTTCAATTCGAACACTCTCACACACATTGAGCTTTCGCTCTTATTTGAAAGACCCAAGTAAGGGCCGACCTATACTATTTGGGTTTCATTTCATGTCGTGTGAGTAAGTCTTTCAATTCAAACACTCTCACACACATTGAGCTTTCGCTCTTATTTGAAAGACCCAAGTAAGGGCCGACCTATACTATTTGGGTTTCATTTCATGTCGTGTGAGTAAGTCTTTCAATTCAAACACTCTCACACACATTGAGCTTTCGCTCTTATTTGAAAGACCCAAGTAAGGGCCGACCTATACTATTTGGGGTTTCATTTCATGTCGTGTGTGTAGTACTTCAATTCAAGCACTCTCACACACATTGAGCCTTCGCTCTTACTCCCAAGACCTTAGTCAAGGCCATACTGCAATTTATATTTGGGTTTAATTTCATGTCGTGTGTGTAGTACTTCAATTCAAGCACTCTCACACACATTGAGCCTTCGCTCTTACTCCCAAGACCTTAGTCAAGGCCATACTGCAATTTATATTTGGGTTTAATTTCATGTCGTGTGTGTAAGTCTTTCGATTCAAGAACGCACCCACATTGAGCCTTCGCTCTTATTTACAAGACCCGAGTAAGGGCTCATATACATAAGATATATACGTATTTCCCTTCGGTTATTTCCCTTCAGTATTGTCTTTACATTTCGGGTTTTCCCTTTGGAGTAGCGTGAGTTTGCATTGCATCTACGCCATACCACGAGGTAGGACGCATATTGCATCGAAGCAACCCCCGCTCGAATTCGCCCATGTAGTGGAGTGTTCATAACACACAAACTAGGCGACCCAAAAAGGGATAAAAGAAAAGACTTAGGCACGTGCAAATCCACGTGATCTAAAACATGCAATCACATCTTAAAGACCCGAAATAGACACCTCGAACCGTTTCGTAGACTTTCTCCCCAAAACTCGATTTTTTGCAAAAGCGTACAGACTGACCCTTGCGCATCGGTGCAAGAAGGTCTGCGACGACAAGAGCTCACTTGCTCACAGTCGCCACGTTTAGAAGTCAGTGTTAAATATATCTTCGCTAGCTTAAGTAAGCTAGCTGGCACGCCCTATTTGTATACATAGGCCTTAGACGCACGATAAGATCCACTCCAAGCCACGAAAGAGGCGAAGAGGCGGGGATTTTCGCGCGTCTACAGAGATTGACACGCCCGGTGGGACGTGAGCCTTTTCAAAAAAGTCGAGTTTACTTGTAGAAGTCTTGCGAAAATTTTATAAAGGTGTCGTTTTAACTTGTTTTCTTTGCTTTTACTTAGGAAATTTTGAAAAAGCTTGAAAAGCATGTCAAAATCCAACCCAAGTGAAGTGTCGAGCCAAGGCTCATGCGCATCAAGTTCTCACTCTAGGAGGATTTTCAAAAACAAAATAAAACTAGATGAAATCGAGGACTTGAGAAGGGAATTTGAGGCCAAAATCGATGCTCTCAGCCAAGAGGCTGAAGTAGGCGATTCGTGTTCATCAAACGGTGAACAAAGGCCTAAAAAGAAAATTGAAAAACCTCGCAAGCAAAAAGAGGCCTCCGTAATGGAAGGCAACCAATACCACGAGTCCTTCACACAAAAGGACCGTAAAGCCCTACAGCAACTGCTGAAAGGGCAAAATAAAGAGAAAAGAAGCTACGCCCTGTCTGATTTCCTTCCTATGGATTACGAAACAGACGGTGACGATGAAATACCGAACTTCCATCGGTATGATGGCATGGGAGACCCTAGGTCTCACTTACAGCTTTTCTCACGTCGAGCCCATAAGAAGAAAAAGGACTCGATGAAATGGGTGTATTGGTTCCCTCTATCCCTTAAAGGCACAGCTGCCAAATGGCTGGCTTCCTACGACTTAAGCCAGTTCGCTACTTTTGAAGAGTTAGCGAACTGCTTCATGCAAAGATTTGCACACAACGTGGAAGTCACGCCAACCCTGAATACCTTAAGGGATACAAAGCAAGGCATGAACGAAGACGTACATGCCTTCATTATAAGATGGAGGTCTCTTTTGGGCCAAGTGCGAGAGCCTATATCCGAAGGATGCGCAGTGATGCTCATCCTGGATAATTTCAAAAGCAAGTTAAAAACCCTTCTCTCGCTCCATGAGATTTCAACTTTCCATAAGTTGATCAAAAAGGCCTCCCTTTTCGAAACCAACTTGCGAAAAGGGACATACGACCACTTATGGAAAGGAAGTGCCGTTCCCAAAACACGTGTGGAGAAGCCCATCGCATATGGGCTGCCCACAACGGACAAAGGGGCAAAGCCCCATAAAATCGCCAATGTCTGGGTGGACCCAGGCATGGCGGGCACTTCTAAAAATTTTGAAAAAATAGAAAATAAGAGAGAACGCAATTTTTCAAAACCAATTGAAAAACGGGAGTACACTCCGCTGGGGCAACCTGTGTCGGAGGTCCTAGACTTCTTACTTGCCCAGGGCATGATCGAACTCCCTGAAATCCCCGAAGGAGTCACGTCCAAAGGGGGGTATTTAAACCGATTTTGCAAGTATCATCGGCTCAAAGGCCATGATACCAAACGGTGCTTCTCTCTTCTAAATAAAATTGAGAACTTGATAGCGGAGGGCCGGCTCTAGGTCACTGCGGAACCTGAGCCACCTCAAGCTATCTTCAAGGAACCCTTTCCCAAACACGCCAGTGGCAGTGGGAAAGGAAAGGAGGTATGTACCCTCACCATTTCCAAGGAACTAGCGCGAAAGCCCGAACCTGGTCGACCTGCTTGTGCGCCCATCCTTGTATTATACAAGAGGCCCGCCCAAGTCGTCATTCGGGGACCATCAAAAGTGGAAACCCCGGCAAAGCCAGTTTTTAAAATCCAAGGTTCTCCTCAGCTCATCCTTAGAGCCAAGTTTAGCGCGAACCCTAGGCTGGTCGTGGGGGAAGTCACTAGATCCGGGAGGATCTACCAACCCCCGCACCTTCAAGGTGCTCAAAAGGTGGTCAGTGTGCCTGGCCCCTCAAAAGCATGTATCCCTAGTGGTCTGCCAAAAGCAGATAAGGACAAAATCATCCTAAATCCTTATGATTTCGAAAACCACCTTTCAAAGATTCCTATTCACATGTCTATCCTAGAGCTTATCAAAACCTCGCCTAGGCATAGACTTGTCTTAGAGAAAATTCTAGAAAGGGCCAAGGTTGATTCGAACATAAGTCCAGAATCCTTGTCTGCCCAAGTGGCTTTATTAGGAGCAAAATCGCCCATCACCTTTTCGGAAGATGATGTAGATAGACCCTACGAAACCCATAACCAGGCCCTGCATATCGAGGTGGTTCTAAACAACCACTCTCTGGACAGATGCCTAGTCGATGGTGGAGGAGGGCTCAACATCCTTCCACTTCACGTGGCATACAAAATCGGAGTCACCTTGACTTCAGTGAACCCAAGCCCCATCGTTATCACTGGATACGATGGGAATGCGTCTAGGCCTTTAGGATCCATCGAACTCCCAATGGAAACGGGAGGGATCGAACACACGGGGGTGTTCCATGTCTTGGACATCCACCCCCATTATAACCTGTTGCTGGGAAGACCCTGGATACACAGTTTGTGCGCTGTGCCATCCACCTTCCACAAGTGTGTCAAGATCCCTTTTAGGGACCAAGTCGTAGTGATCCTAGGTGAGAGTCACCCACAGCTTCAGGGGATCATAAACTCCCCTTGTTTATCGAGCTCCCAGGCCCATGAGGCTAACCTGGGGCAAATTATGGTTGAGCCACCTCGGCTCGTATTGAACAACCCTAGGAAGGTTGTATGTGTGAAGGGGCCGCCCAAAGCAGGCCCCCTCCCGACTCTAATCCTCCTAGGAAAACCCAAACGTTCCCTATTTTCAAAACCCCTGGACAAAAGGCCATACGAGCCTAATATGGACGATAGCGTGTTCCAGGACCACGACTTGTATCCCATCTTTTCAAAAAACAAAAGGTCGTGGAACATGTTATTGAACATGGGCTACACGCCCTACCAGAGTCTAGGGGGACAAAACCAGGGTCTCCTAGAGCCCATCCTTCCTAGGGCCAATCCAAGCCGATATGGGATCGGCTATACTCCCCGAATACCGCCGGAGCCACCCCCTGTGACCACCTGGGTCAAGGGTGCCCCGGAGCCTGTCTTAGAAGAAACCTATGGTTTAGACCTCCTGTTCCGAGTCTAACCCATAGTGTTTTCCCTTTGTAGGTATGACGGAAGACCCCTTTTTCTAAAAATACCAAAAACATTTGAAAACTTAAAATCAAAAAAAATCGAAAAACAAGAAAAACCAAAAACAATGGAAAAGCAAAAACTCGAAAAAAGTGTGCTTTGTATAGTTCCCAAAGTTCTTGTTTTACAAAAACCCAAAAAAATCGAAAATTTGGAAAATACCAAAAAGATTTTGTACATAGCCGCTCCTGGTATGACTTTGGCGAAAGAAAAGGATTTCGAAAGAAACGTTGTCTGCATAGCTAGACCAAAAATCTCGAAATCACTTGAAAATCCAAGTACAAAACCAGGTTATTTTGAAAACCACGCATCAAGTTCCCTCGAGTCTAAAGCCCACGAGAATGATCAAAGCCCAGAAGTGGATCCCCTTGAGGAAGATCCCACTTCTGAGCTCCCAGAATTTCATAGAATTCTCGATTTTGAAAGACCTTCCCAATCAGTAGGAGGAGATTTCGTAGAGGTGAACCTAGGGGATGATTCCAATCCCAAAACCATCAAAATAGGCGCATGCTTGCATGAAACTGAAAAGTTAGCATTCATTGCATTTCTACGAACCTATTTAGATGTGTTTGCATGGACGTATGAAGACATGCCGGGCATAGATCCCAGCATAGTCGAGCATCGTCTTCCCTAAGATGTAGGTGTAAAACCAATAAAGCAGAAGCTTAGGAAAATACACCCGAATGTACACACGCAAGTCAAAGAGGGTTTAGAAGATCTGCTAAAAGCCGGATTTATAAAACCCATTGCGTATTCTGATTGGTTGTCAAATATCGTTGTAGTTCGAAAAACCAATGGGAAAATTCGAATATGCATCGATTTCAGAAACCTGAATAAAGCCACTCCAAAGGATAATTATCCTTTGCCAAACATAGATTTGATAGTCGATAGTACTGCAAATCATGAAATGTTTTCATTTATGGATGGCTATTCAGGCTATAATCAAATCAAACTAAGTCCACGAGATCAGGGTAAGACCGCCTTCACAACCCCATGGGGCACGTACTGCTATACAGTCATGCCCTTTGGTTTGAAAAATGCCGGCGCAACATACCAACGAGCCATGAACACGATCTTCCATGATCAAATTCACGAGCTTGTAGAAGTGTATGTAGATGATCTCTTGGCCAAATCCGAAACCCGATGCACCCATATCGAATGTTTACAAAAGATTTTCGAAAGGCTTAGGCTTTACAAAGTAAAGCAAAACCCTCAGAAATGTGTGTTCGGGGTAGAATCAGGAAAGCTTCTAGGCTTTATGGTGAGCCAAAGGGGAATAGAAGTCGACCCCTCTAAGTGTCGAGCCATCATAGACATGGCTCCACCCTCCAATCTCACCCAAGTCCGTAGCCTCCAGGGTCGATTACAATCTGTGCGCCGATTCATATCGAATTTGGCAACTAGATGCGAACCCTTCAACAAACTGTTGAGGAAGGGCACGAAATTCTTATGGGATGACGAATGCCAAAAGTCCTTCGAGAGACTGAAGGCATACTTGGTTAATCCCCCCGTTTTGAATCCTCCAAAACAAGGAAAACCGCTTTTATTATACATCTCCGTGCATGTAAACGCTTTAGGAGCCCTGTTGGCTCAATACGAGGATGACACCCATAAGGAGTATGCCATCTACTATATTTCGAAAACTCTCTTGGCTTATGAACGAAATTATCAAGCCATGGAGAAGACGTGCTTGGCCCTAGTCTGGGCCTGCCAGAAATTCAGACACTACTTCCTAGATCATGAGATCTGGATAGTGTCCAAGCTTGATCCAATCAAGCACTTATTCGAAAAACCCATTCTTACGGGTAGATTGGGCAAATGGCAACTCCTTCTAATGGAGTATGATCTGAAATACCATCACCAGATCTCCGTTAAGGGGCAAGCCCTAGCAGATTACGTGGCTGACTTCCCTTTGGAGGACGCATATCCCACTCTTGTCGAAATGCCTGATGAAGGCATATTGCAAAACCATTTTCAAAACCACATTTTGGCAAATTCTTTCGAAAACCAAGTGTGGAAGATGCACTTCGACGGGGCACGAAACCAACGAGGGGCTGGTGCCGGGATCATCCTAATCTCCCCTGAAAAGGGCGAGGTTCCTATAGCGGTCCGCTTAGATTTCGAATGTTCCAACAACATAGCTGAGTATGAAGCACTCATACAAGGCTTGAGGATTTCGAAAACTCTAGGGGCATCATGCATCGAGGTCTTTGGAGATTCGCTTCTTGTCATAAACCAGGTTTTAAAAATTTGGCAAGTACGTAATGAGAAACTACTTCCATATCACGAGTTGGCCACTCGATTGGTCCACTCCTTCCAGTCGTGTAAGCTCACACACGTGGGAAGAGAGGACAATGGCATCGCCGATGCCCTCTCTTCCTTGGGTTTAGCCCTGAAGGTCGATCCCATTTCAGGGACCAGATCTTTGGAAATATGGCATGCGCCCCATCCATCCACACACGACTTGGATATTTGCCAAAACAACCCAGAGTCTATTGAAAAACCCTGGTTCTATGACATAAAACAATTTTTAGAAAATGGGGATTCACCGAGGATGCCACATCCAAAGATAGGGCATTCATTCGTAAGATTTCGACCCGATACACCATTCTGGGTGGGGTCTTATACAAAAAGAGTTTTACCGGCATTCTGCTTAGGTGTATCGACCTAGAGGAGGCTAGGATAGTGATGCACGAGTTCCACGACGGAGAATGTGGAGGTCATGTTAATGCCAACATGATGGCGATGAAAATACTTAGAGGGGGTTATTTTTGGTCCACCCTGAAAAAGGATTGTCACGATCATGTTAGAAAGTGTCATCCATGTCAAGTGCATGGGCACGCCATTCATATCCCTTCATCTGCATTGCATTCCGTGGTCAGCCCCTGGCCATTTACCATGTGGGCGTTTGACATTGTAGGCCCCATATTTCCAAAGGCCTCGAATGGGCATCGTTTTATTTTAGCAGCCACGGAGTATTTCTCCAAGTGGGTGGAAGCCATTTCCCTAACGAATGTAATGGGGCAACATGTGGTGGCTTTCATCCGGAGGAATATCTTGGCTCGATTTGGGGTTCCACGAGACCTTGTGTCTGATAATGGTACCCCATTCAAGAACGAGCGGATGTTTAAGTTGTGCAACACGTATGGCATAACTCACCACTTCTCCTCACCCTACTACCCTCAGGGCAACGGCCAAGCCGAAGCCACAAACAAGACTCTCATTGGTATCATTGAGAAGACCTTAGAGAAGGGTAGGAGGTGGCATGAGAAGCTGGATGAAGCCTTATGGGCTTATAGGACTTCCATCCGGACTCCCACGAATGCCACACCATTCGAATTGGTCTATGGCACAAACGCCATTCTTCCCATTCATACCCAACTGCATTCATTCCATACATCCATTGCACTCGACCTCCCCCTAGAGACGCTTCAGCATGCTAGGATGGCCAAACTAGATTTGCTGGATGAGAGGCGACTCCTTGCCATGGATCATGCTCGTGCATACCGGCAAAGGATAGCCCGACATTATAGCAAACACATAAGACCTCGCCACTTTGAAGTGGGAGATCTGGTCTTGAAAACCATCCACCATCGTGGCCCACACCCCCTAGGCAAGTGGCGCCCCAACTGGGATGGACCCTATGTTGTACGAGCAACCACTACGAACAATTCGTATTGGTTGATCGATGTAGAAGGTAGGAATTTAGCAGATCCTATCAATATTCAATACTTAAAGAAGTATCATGTGTAGGATCTGGATTAAATTCCAGTTTTCGAAAACTTTATAGGGATAGCTGCCCTGAGACGTGTGAATAAGGTGCAAAGGCGAACTCGTGTGACCCTAAGTGAGAGAATTCACACTTGTGAAAGAGTGGAGTTTTCAAAATCGTGGTTGCATTTCAAAATCCTTCTTCTTACAAAGAAAGGCCTAGTTCAACATAGCAAGATACTTGCAAGTAGTACGTGCTATTTCTAAATAGGTTGATCTGGAATGGATCGAGTGTAGGCTTGGGATAAGTCCTCCCCTCTTCTCTTCTCCTTCCAAAAGGAAAAACAAAGGCCCAAATCAAAAGGGAATTTCCCATTTAAAGTCTCTTTCCAAAAGAAAGAAACCAGACTTCAAAAAGAAAAATCGATTCTCTTATAAAAAAGAGGGATTAAAGAAAAAATACTCCCCAAAGGGAGACCCTCTAGGAAAAAAAGGAAAAAGAGGCCAAAAAGCTCAAAAAGAGCAGTTTTCCGCCTTCTATGCCTTAAACCACGGGACGCTTCAGAAGGGACCGTGGTATCTCTTTCCCATCCCTGGCTTATCCCAAGCTAAAGCATGGTTCATTTCGAGGACTCCTAAAGTAAAAATAGGATTTACTTACTTGAATTTCATCTTGTTTGAGAATTCGACGTTTCGAGTAAGACGTAGGAATTTGAAATGAAGCTTGTTTTCTCATAAAACCTCCGCTAAATAAGCGAGGGTTAAGACTCAAACAAGGGTAAGCACGAAGAGCTCGAGATCCTTAGGATCGAGACTCAAGACAGTTGTCCCTTTTGTAAATAGCTTTTGTAAATAAGTTTTGAAAACCGAACATCGAACAGCATAGGATTTGCTCACTTGGAGCAATAGACCTTGTAAGTCTCTAGAGTTCGACCACATCTGGTCTCTGGGAGGTCGCCACTTTTGGCACCACACCCATGTCATTCGCATTCCACATGGTACTTGCATGAACATGATCCCATTTAGGACCAGATTCCATAAGTAAGACCCTTTGGCGTGATATCTCCTCCTACCAGAGTTTGTAAAATTGAGATTTTTGCTAAAATGGGACGATCCCATATTCTTCGTGGCTAGATCTAGGGAGACATTAAAAGGGGTGTTTGTCATCTTTGCCCTTATCCAAATCTATTTGGACAAGGCCAAAGAGGGGCATCTGTAAACACCCCGAAATCCCACGAATTTCTTAAACGAATCTGGTTTTATACAAGCAGCCCCAAAGGGCCATTTTGAGTTTGGAAACCCAGGAGCCTTCCAAACAGCCCTGTATATATGTTTTAAACTTTATCTTTCAAAAACATATGATATAGCTTTCCCTTTTAAAACATGTTTTGAAACCCCAAAGTGGCTTGGCCCGATCAAGACAGGACCAGGAGAGCCAAGAAGAGCCCGGAACCGGAGCACCTGTCAAGCCCGGCACAGCAACTCTTGTATCTGATTCACACCCCAGGATCTCGAACGTCCAAGACCCTGTTCTTATCAAAATAGCATTTGAAGTCATCTCCGGAAGGCAGAAACGGAGGCGGACGACTATGTTGGCGAAGACCCAATGCAGACGGAGTACTGATGCTGTCAGGCCCCGCACGAATCGTCCGTTTTGAACCCAGCTCGAAGGAGTCAGAGTTCAGTTTGGATTGAATCTGGACCATATATATCCAGATTTCAATCCAAACCCATATGTGGACTTGGATTTGGATTTGGATCCAGAGATCCAATCCAATATCCATATCCATGGCCCACATCACCTTCTCATAAAGGGAGGTGGGGCCCACTTGAAATTCACGTGGGATCATGGGCATGAGAGAGAGTGGGGGTGAAAAATATCAAGAGTGTTGTATTAAGCTTGACTTGTGTGTCAAGTTTGGGTTTAATCTTGTGGGTTAGCCTAATTGAGTGGGTTTAAGCTTGTAATTAGCTAAAACCTAACCTAGGGCTGCACCAACATGGGGTGATCAAGGTCTATGGGCCATGCTAAGGGAGCTCCTTCACCTAAACCTAACCCAAAATGCCTAAACCTAGCCTAAACCCCTAATCCACCCCTAATCTGAACCTAATCACCTAACCCACTTCCCTAATCCCGGCCTAATCCCAACCTAATCACCTAACCCACTCCCCTAATCCTTCCCTAAACCTAGATTAGTTTCCCTAATCCTAGCCTAAACCTAGCCTAATCACCTAACCTAGCTCACTAAACCTCACCCTAAAACCCAACCACCTAACCTAGCCCTAAACCCCTAAACCACCCTTAGCCCACGATTTATCAAAACACCTAGTTTTAAAATATCTGGCCCAACCCCATCCAGCCCACCTTATCTACATACTACCCTACCTAAACCACCTAACCACTACCCACAACCCAGCCCTAACCGACCTACCCATCCCCTATTTAAACCCCCCTCATTGTGGGCGGGTTTTCCAAGTGGGAACCACCCCTTCCATCCAGCCGGGCCCTCTCCTTCTCCCATCTTCCATCCGGCCGTGACCACTCCCCAGCAACTCCACCTGCTCCACCAGCCGCCACCTGCTCCGCCACCTTCCCTCTTCCGTCCACCATCACTGCCCCCCAGCCGGACACCACCACCTCACTCAGCCGAACTCCCATCAACACTCGGCTTCCCTCTTCATCCACTCGCCACTTCTCCCCATCCGGTAAGCCTTCTTTAACCCTACTTAAACCCTTCTCTACCACCTCTCCACTCCCAGCCACCCACCACACCATCACCTTACTCACCCAACAGCCCCTCACCGCCACCACTCCCACTCGGCCAAACCTTAGCCGCCTCAACCGTTTGCTTCCTACCTAACTCACATTAACTATACCCGGCCACCCTATCAGATTTCCTAAGACTTGCCCGTGGCACTACCTTAAACCCACTATTCCCACTATTACCTAGTCCCATCCCTAACTGGCCACCTTCCCATACTCCAGCCTTAGTCACCCTAGCAGCCCGCCACCACCATTTTAACTTAGCCGAACCTAGCACAACCCAAACCGCCACCCACTACTCCCCCCCCTAGGTGTCCTCTTTGGCCTTCCCACTAGCTCACCTTTTAGGTCCAGTTTCCCTAAGTACCTAACTTCCCTAGTGACCCTAAGACCCACTTATTCAGCCACTCTAAACTCCCTACTTGGAGGCGCCGCCTACTTGCCACCGGCCCCCTTCGAGGCGTCTATCCCGCGCCCCACTTGCAGCCGGCCAGCACCCTTGATCACCTACCTTCGCGGAGCTCCCATTTGCAGCCCAAGGCCAAGCCTACGCTCAAGCAAGACCTCTACGGACCAGCTACTCGTAAGTGTCTAAACTCGGTCTTTAGTCATACGCTTGTTTGAAATTCAATTTGATACGGGGTTGTAATAACGGAGCATAGTCTCCCCCCGCTTGTAATAACGTGGCTTGGCACAACCACACACGTGCACTCTCTTAGTCGTGCACAATTTTGAACACACACGGGCCTAATCAGCCCCTAATATATAAGTGTACGTATATATTTCAGTTCCGAAGGGTTTTGTTTAAGTTGGGTGCGTTGTCTTTCAATTCGAACACTCTCACACACATTGAGCTTTCGCTCTTATTTGAAAGACCCAAGTAAGGGCCGACCTATACTATTTGGGTTTCATTTCATGTCGTGTGAGTAAGTCTTTCAATTCAAACACTCTCACACACATTGAGCTTTCGCTCTTATTTGAAAGACCCAAGTAAGGGCCGACCTATACTATTTGGGTTTCATTTCATGTCGTGTGAGTAAGTCTTTCAATTCAAACACTCTCACACACATTGAGCTTTCGCTCTTATTTGAAAGACCCAAGTAAGGGCCGACCTATACTATTTGGGGTTTCATTTCATGTCGTGTGTGTAGTACTTCAATTCAAGCACTCTCACACACATTGAGCCTTCGCTCTTACTCCCAAGACCTTAGTCAAGGCCATACTGCAATTTATATTTGGGTTTAATTTCATGTCGTGTGTGTAGTACTTCAATTCAAGCACTCTCACACACATTGAGCCTTCGCTCTTACTCCCAAGACCTTAGTCAAGGCCATACTGCAATTTATATTTGGGTTTAATTTCATGTCGTGTGTGTAAGTCTTTCGATTCAAGCACGCACCCACATTGAGCCTTCGCTCTTATTTACAAGACCCGAGTAAGGGCTCATATACATAAGATATATACGTATTTCCCTTCGGTTATTTCCCTTCAGTATTGTCTTTACATTTCGGGTTTTCCCTTTGGAGTAGCGTGAGTTTGCATTGCGTCTACGCCATACCACGAGGTAGGACGCATATTGCATCGAAGCAACCCCCGCTCGAATTCGCCCATGTAGTGGAGTGTTCATAACACACAAACTAGGCGACCCAAAAAGGGATAAAAGAAAAGACTTAGGCACGTGCAAATCCACGTGATCTAAAACATGCAATCACATCTTAAAGACCCGAAATAGACACCTCGAACCGTTTCATAGACTTTCTCCCCAAAACTCGATTTTTTGCAAAAGCGTACAGACTAACCCTTGCGCATCGGTGCAAGAAGGTCTGCGACGACAAGAGCTCACTTGCTCACAGTCGCCACGTTTAGAAGTCAGTGTTAAATATATCTTCGCTAGCTTAAGTAAGCTAGCTGGCACGCCCTATTTGTATACATAGGCCTTAGACGCACGATAAGATCCACTCCAAGCCACGAAAGAGGCGAAGAGGCGGGGATTTTCGCGCGTCTATAGTGCCTAAACTCGGTCTTTAGTTGTATACTTGCTTGAGATTCAATTTGATACGGGGTTGTAATAACGGAGCATAGTCTTCCCCCGCTTGTAATAACGTGGCTTGGCACAACCACACACGTGCACTCTCTTAGTTGTGCACGATTTTGAACACACACGGGCCTGATCAGCCCCTAATACATAAGTGTATATATATACTTTCATTTTCGAAGGGTTTTGTTTAAGTTGGGTGCGTTGTCTTTCAATTCAAGCACTCACACACATTGAGCTTTCGCTCTTATTTGAAAGACCCAAGTAAGGGCCGACCTATACTATTTGGGTTTTTATTTCATGTCGTGTGGGTAAGTCTTTCAATTCAAGCACTCACACACATTGAGCTTTCGCTCTTATTTGAAAGACCCAAGTAAGGGCCGACCTATACTATTTGGGTTTCATTTCATGTCGTGTGGGTAAGTCTTTCAATTCAAGCACTTTCACACACATTGAGCTTTCGCTCTTATTTGAAAGACCCAAGTAAGGGACGACCTATACTATTTGGGTTTCATTTCATGTCGTGTGAGTAAGTCTTTCAATTCAAGCACTCTCACACACATTGAGCCTTCGCTCTTACTCCCAAGACCTTAGTAAAGGCCTTATTGCAGTTATATTTGGGTTTCATTTATGTCGTGTGTGTAGTACTTCAATTCAAGTACTTTCACACACATTGAGCCTTCGCTCTTACTCCCAAGATCTTAGTCAAGGCCATACTGCAATTTATATTTGGGTTTAAATTCATGTCGTGTGTGTAAGTCTTTCAATTCCAGCACGCACCCACATTGAGCCTTCGCTCTTATTTGCAAGACCCGAGTAAGGGCTCATATACATAATCTATATACATATCTCCCTTCGGTTATTTCCCTTCGGTTATTTCCCTTCGGTTATTTCCCTTCAGTTATTTCCCTTCAGTATTGTCTTTACATTTCGGGTTTTCCCTTTGGAGTAGCGTGAGTTTGCATTGCATCTACGCCATACCACGAGGTAGGACGCATATTGCATCAAAGCAAGCCCCGCTCGAATTTGCCCACGTAGTGGAGTGTTCATAACACACAAACTAGGTGGCCCGGAAAGGGATAAAAGAAAAGACTTAGGCACGTGCAAAACCACGTGATCTAAAACATGCAATCGCATTTTAAAGACCCGAAATAGACACCTCGAACTGCTTCGTAGACTTTCTCTCCAAAAACTCGATTTTTGCAAAGCGTACAGACTGACCCTTGCACATCGGTGCAAGAAGGTCTGCAACGACAAGAGCTTACTTGCTCACAGTCGCCACGTTTAGAAGTCAGTGTTAAAAATATCTTCGCTAGCTTAGGTAAGCTAGCTGGCACACCCTGTTTGCATACATAGGCCTTAGACACACGAGAGGATCCGCTCCAAAGCCCTGAAAAAGGCAAAGAGGCGGGGATTTTCGCCCGTCTACAGAGATTGGCACGCCCGGTAGGACGTGAGCCTTTCAAAAATCGAGTTTTTAAGTAGAAGTCTTGCGAATTTTTTTTTTTAAAAAAAAAAAGGTGTCGTTTTTAACTTGTTTTCTTTTGCTTGTACTTAGGATATTTTGAAAAAGCTTGAAAAGCATATCAAAATCCAATCCAAGTGAAGTGTCGAGCCAAGGCTCATGCGCATCAAGTTCTCACTCTCGGAGGATTTTCAAAAACAAAATAAAACTAGATGAAATCGAGGATTTGAGAAAGGAGTTTGAGGCCAAAATCGATGCTCTCAGCCAAGAGGCTGAAGTAGGCGATTCATGTTCATCGAACGGTGAACAAAGGCCTAAAAAGAAATCTGAAAAACCTCGCAAGCAAAAAGAGGCCTCCGTAATGGATGGCAACCAATACCACGAGTCCTTCACACAAAAGGACCGTAAAGCCCTACAACAGTTGCTAAAAGGGCAGAATAAAGAGAAAAGAAGCTACGCCCTGTCTGATTTCCTTCCTATGGACTACGAAACAGTTAGTGACAATGAAATACCGAACTTCCATCGGTATGATGGCATGGGAGACCCTAGGTCTCACTTGCAGCTTTTCTCATGTCGAGCCCATAAGAAGAAAAAGGACTCGATGAAATGGGTGTATTGGTTCCCTCTATCCCTTAAAGGCACAGCTGCCAAATGGCTGGCTTCCTACGACTTAAGCCAGTTCGCTACTTTTGAAGAGTTAGCGAACTGCTTCATGCAAAGATTTGCACACAACGTAGAAGTCACGCCGACTCTGAATACCTTAAGGGATACAAAGCAAGGCATGAACGAAGACGTGCATGCCTTCATTATAAGATGGAGGTCACTTTTGGGCCAAGTGCGAGAGCCCATATCCGAAGGATGCACAGTAATGCTCATCCTGGATAATTTCAAAAGCGAGTTAAAAACCCTTCTCTCGCTCCATGAGATTTCAACTTTCCATAAGTTGATCAAAAAGGCCTCCCTTTTCGAAACCAACTTGCGAAAAGGGACATACGATCACTTATGGAAAGGAAGTGCCGTTCCAAAAACCCGTTTGGAAAAGCCCATCGCATATGGGCTGCCCACGACGGACAAAGGGGCAAAGCCCCATAAAATCGCCAATGTCCGGGTGGATCCAGGCATGGCAGGCACTTCCAAAAATTTTGAAAAATTAGAAAATAAGAGGGAACGCAATTTTCAAAAACCGGTTGAAAAACGGGAGTACACTCCGCTGGGGCAACCTGTGTCAGAGGTCCTAGACCTCCTACTTGCTCAGGGCATGATAGAACTCCCTGAAATCCCCGAAGGAGTCACGTCCAAAGGGGGGTATTTAAACCGATTTTGTAAGTATCATCGGCTCAAAGGCCATGATACCAAACGCTGCTTCTCTCTCTTAAATAAAATTGAGAACTTGATAGCAGAAGGCTGGCTCCAGGTCACTGCGGAACCTGAGCCACCTCAAGCTATCTTTAAGGAACCCTTTCCCAAACACGCCAGTGGTAGTGGGAAAGGAAAGGAGGTATGTACCCTCACCATTTCCAAGGAACTAGCACAAAAGCCAGAACCTGGTCGACCTACTTGTGCGCCCATCCTTGTACTATACAAGAGGCCCGCCCAAGTCGTCATTCGGGGACCACCAAAAGTGGAAACCCCGGTAAAACCAGTTTTGAAAATCCAAGGTTCTCCTCAGCTCATCCTTAGAGCCAAGTTTAGCGCGAACCCTAGGCTGGTCGTGGGGGAAGTCACTAGATCCGGGAGGATCTATCAACCCCCGCACCTTCAAGGTGCTCAAAAGGTGGTCAGTGTGCCTGGCCCCTCAAAAGCATGTATCCCTAGTGGTCTGCCAAAAGCAGATAAGGACAAAGTCATCCTAAATCCTTATGATTTCGAAAACCACCTTTCAAAGATTCCTATTCACATGTCTATCCTAGAGCTTATAAAAACCTCGCCTAGGCATAGACTTGTATTAGAGAAAATTCTAGAAAGGGCCAAGGTTGATTCGAACATAAGTCCAGAATCCTTGTCTGCCTAAGTGGCTTTATTAGGAGCAAAATCGCCCATCACCTTTTCGGAAGATGATGTAGATAGACCCTACGAAACCCATAACCAGGCCCTGCATATCGAGGTGGTTCTAAACAACCACTCTCTAGACAGGTGCCTAGTCGATGGTGGAGGAGGGCTCAACATCCTTCCACTTCATGTGGCGTACAAAATCGGAATCACCTTGACTTCAGTGAACCCAAGCCCCATCGTTATCACTGGATACGATGGGAATGCATCTAGACCTTTAGGATCCATCGAACTCCCAATGGAAACGGGAGGGATCGAACACACGGGGGTGTTCCATGTCTTGGACATCCACCCCCATTATAACCTGTTGCTGGGAAGACCCTGGATACACAGTTTGTGCGCTGTGCCATCCACCTTCCACAGGTGTGTCAAGATCCCTTTTAGGGACCAGGTCGTAGTGATCCTAGGTGAGAGTCACCCACAGCTTCAGGGGATCATAAACTCCCCTTGTTTATCAAGCTCCCAGGCCCATGAGGCTAACCTGGGGCAAATTAGGGTTGAGCCACCTCGGCTCGTGTTGAACAACCCTAGGAAGGTTGTATGTGTGAAGGGGCCACCCAAAGTAGGCCCCCTCCCGACTTTAATCCTCTTAGGAAAACCCAAGCGTTCCCTATTTCCAAAGCCCCTGGAGAAGAGGCCATACGAGCCTAATATGGACGATAGCATGTTCCAGGACCACGACTTGTATCCAACTTTTTCAAAAAACAAAAAGTCGTGGAACATGTTGTTGAACATGGGCTACACGCCCTACAAGAGTCTAGGGGCACAGAACCTGGGTCTCCTAGAGCCCATCCTGCCTAGGGCCAACCCAAGCCGATATGGGATTGGCTATACCCCCCGAATACCGCCGGAGCCACCCCCTGTGACCACCTGGGTCAAGGGTGCCCCGGAGCCTGTCTTAGAAGAGACCTACGATTTAGACCTCCTATTCCGAGTCTAACCCGTAGTGTTTTCCCTTTGTAGGTATGACGGAAGATCCCTTTTCTAAAAATACCAAAAACATTTGAAAAACTTAAAATCAAAAAAATCAAAAAACAAGAAAAACCAAAAACAATGGAAAAACAAAAACTCGAAAAAAGAGTGCTTTGTATAGTTCCCAAAGTTCTTGTTTTACAAAAACCAAAAAAAATCGAAAATTTGGAAAATACCAAAAAGATTTTGTACATAGCTACTCCTGGTAGGACTTTGGCAAAAGAAAAGGATTTCGAAAGTGTAGACGCGCGAAAATCCCCGCCTCTTTGCCTTTTTCAGGGCTTGGAGCGGATCCTCTCGTGTGTCTAAGGCCTATGTATGCAAACAGAGCGTGCCAGCTAGCTTACTTAAGCTAGCGAAGATATTTTTAACATTGACTTCTAAACGTGGCGACTGTGAGAAAGTAAGCTCTTGTCGTCGCAGACCTTCTTGCACTGATGCGCAAGGGTCAGTCTGTACGCTTTGCAAAAATCGAGTTTTTGGAGAGAAAGTCTACGAAGCGGTTCGAGGTGTCTATTTCGGGTCTTTAGAATGCGATTGCATGTTTTAGATCACGTGGATTTGCACGTGCCTAAGTCTTTTCTTTTATCCTTTTTCGGGCCACCTAGTTTGTGTGTTATGAATACTCCACTACATGGGCGAATTCGAGCGGGGCTTGCTTCGATGCAATATGCGTCCTACCTCGTGGTATGGCGTAGATGCAATGCAAACTCATGCTACTCCAAAGGGAAAACCCGAAATGTAAAGACAATACTGAAGGGAAATAACTGAAGGGAAATAACCGAAGGGAAATAACCGAAGGGAGATATGTATATAGATTATGTATATGAGCCCTTACTCAGGTCTTGCAAATAAGAGCGAAGGCTCAATGTGGGTGCGTGCTGGAATTGAAAGACTTACACACACGGCATGAAATTAAACCCAAATATAAATTGCAGTATGGCCTTGACTAAGGTCTTGGGAGTAAGAGTGAAGGCTCAATGTGTGTGAAGGTGCTTGAATTGAAAGACTTACTCACACGACATGAAATGAAACCCAAATAGTATAGGTCGGCCCTTACTTGGGTCTTTCAAATAAGAGCGAAAGCTCAATGTGTGTGAGAGTGCTTGAATTGAAAGACTTACTCACACGACATGAAATGAAACCCAAATAGTATAGGTCGGCCCTTACTTGGGTCTTTCAAATAAGAGCGAAAGCTCAATGTGTGTGAGTGCTTGAATTGAAAGACAACGCACCCAACTTAAGCAAAACCCTTCGAAAATGAAAATAAGTATACTTATGTATTAGGGCTGATTAGGCCCGTGTGTGTTCAAAATCGTGCACGACTAAGAGAGTGCACGTGTGTGGGTGTGCCAAGCCACGTTATTACAAGCGGGGGGAGACTATGCTCTGTTATTACAACCCCGTATCAAATTGAATCTCAAGCAAGTATACAACTAAAGACCGAGTTTAGGCACTTACGAGTAGCTGGTCCGTAGAGGCCTTGCTTGAGCGTGGGCTTGGCCTTCGCCTTGGGCTGCAAACAGGAGCTCCGCCAGGATGGGTGACCAAGGGTGCTGGCCGGCTGCAAATGGGGCGCGGGATAGGCGCCTCGAAGGTGGCCGGCTGCAAATGGGTGTCGCCTCGATGTGGGGGATTAAAGGGGTGGGCCAAGTAAGTGTGTAGGGTCACTAGGAGAGTCGAGTGTTTAGGGAAGGTGGACCTAAAGGGGGGAGTTTAGGGGAAGGCCGAATGGGAGTCTTAGGGGAAGGCCGAATGGAGATAGGATGGTTAGGTAGTGGCCGGTAGTTTAGGTTGTGCTAGGTTCGGCTAAGTGAAAAGGGTGGTGACAAAGGGCTGAGATGATGATAGGGTGGGTGGCTAGGAGTGGAGAGGGAGTAGAGAAGGATTTAGGTAGAGTTGGGGAATGCTTACCGAATGGGGAGAGGCGGTGGATGGAAGAGAGAAGCCGGGTGGTTAGGATGGAGAGCAAGCGGTGGCGTCCGGCTGGGAGATGGTGGTGTGAGCTGTGGTGGGGTGGAGGGATGGTGGTGGTGCAGGCGGCGCAGGTGGAGCAGCTGGGGCGGATTCGGCTGGGAGTGGAAATGGGGAAAGAGAGGGCCCGGTTGGGAGATGGTGAGGTCCTTCTAGCTAGCAAAAACCCGCCCCCAAGGGGGGGGGTTTAAATAGGGATGGGTAAGTCGGTTAGGGCTGGGCTTGGGGTAGTGGTTAGGTGGTTTAGGTAGGGTGGTATGTAGATAAGGTGGGCTAGAAAGGGTTGGGCTAGATATTTTGAAAACTAGGGGTTTGGGTAGATTGTGGGCTAGGGGTGGTTTAGGGGTTTAGGGCTAGGTTAGGTGGTTGGGTTTTAGGGTGAGGTTAGGTGAGCTAGGTTAGGTGATTAGGCTAGGTTTAGGGAAATTAACCTAGGTTTAGGGAAGGATTAGGGAAGTGGGTTAGGTGATTAGGTTGGGATTAGGCCGGGATTAGGGAAGTGGGTTAGGTGATTAGGTTCAGATTAGGGGTGGATTAGGGGTTTAGGCTAGGATTAGGTGTTTCGGGTTAGGTTTAGGTGAAGGAGCTCCCTTTGCATGGCCCATAGACCTTAACCACCTCATGTTGGTGCAGCCCTAGGTTAGGTTTTGGCTAATTACAAGCTTAAACCCACTCAATTAGGCTAACCCACATGATTAAACCCAAACTTGACACACACGTCAAGCTTAATTACAACCCTCTTGATATTTTTCATCCCCACTCTCTCTCATGCCCATGATCCCACGTGAATTTCAAGTGGGCCCCACCTCCATTTATGAGAAGGTGATGTGGGCCATGGATATGGATATTGGATTGGATCTCTGGATCCAAATCCAAATCCAAGTCCACATATGGTTTTGGATTGGGATCTGGATATATATGGTCTAGATCCAATCCAAACTGAACTCTGACTCCTTTGAGCTGGGTTCGAAACGGATGATTTGTGCGGGGTCTGACAGCATCAGTACTCCGTCTGCGTTGGGTCTTCGCCAACAAGGTCGTCCGCCTCCGTTTCTGCCTTCCGGAGATGACTTCAAATGATATTTTGATGATAACAGGGTCTTGGACGTTCGAGATTCTGGGGGTGTGAATTTGATACAAGAGTTGCTGTGCCAGGCTCGACATGTGCTCCGGTTCTGGGCTCTTCTTAGCTCTCCTGGTCCTGTCTTGATCGGGCCAAGCCGCTTCGGGGTTTTAAAAACGTGTTTTAAAAGGTTTTCAAAAGCTATATTATATGTTTTTGAGAATAGGAAGTTTAAAACGCATATACAGGGTTGTCTGGAAGGCTCCTGGGTTTCCAGACTCAAAATGGCCCTTTGGGGCAGCTTGTATAAAACTAGATGGATTTTGAAAATTCGTGGGATTTCGGGGTGTTTACAGATGCCCCTCTTTGGCCTTGTCCAAATCGATTTGGATAAGGACAAAGATGACAAACACCCCTTTCAATGTCTCCCTAGATCTAGCCACGAAGAATATGGGATCGTCCCAATTTTAGCAAAATCTCAATTTACAAACTCTGGTAGGAGGAGATATCACGCCAAAGGGTTTACTATGGAATCTGGTCCTAAAATGGGATCATGTTCATGCAAGTACCATGCGTGGAATGCAGATGACATGGATGTGGTGCCAAAAGTGGCGACCTCCCAGAGACCAGATGTGGTCGAACTCTAGAGACTTACAAGGTCTATTGCTCCAAGTGAGCAAATCCTATGCTGTTCGATGTTCGGTTTTCAAAACTTATTTACAAAAGCTATTTACAAAAGGGGATAACTGTCTTGAGCCTTGATTCTAAGGATCTCGAGCTCTTCGTGCTTGCCCTTGTTTGAGTCTTAACACTCGCTTATCTAGCGGAGGTTTTATAAGAAAATAAGCTTCATTTCAAATTCCTACGCCTTACTCGAAACGTCGAATTCTCAAACAAGACGAAATTCAAGTAAGCCAGGGATGGGAAAGAGATACCACGGTCCCTTCTGAAGCGTCTCGTGGTTTAAGGCATAGAAGGCGGAAAACTGCTCTTTTTGAGCTTTTTGGCCTCTTTTTTTCTTTTTTTCATAGAGGGTCTCCCTTTGGGAGTATTTTTTCTTTAATCCCTCTTTTTCACAAGAGAATCGATCTTTCTTTTAAATTCTGGTTTCTTTCTTTTGGAAAGAGACTTTGAATGGGAAATTTCCTTTTGTTTTGGGCCTTTGTTTTCCTTTTAGAAGGAGAAAAGAAGAGGGGAGGACTTATCCCAAGCCTACACTCGATCCATTCCAGATCAGCCTATTTAGAAATAGCACGTACTACTTGCAAGTATCTTGCTATGTTGAACTAGGCCTTTCTTTGTAAGAAGAAGGATTTTGAAATGTAACCACGATTTTGAAAACTCCACTCTTTCACAAGTGCGAATTCTCTCACTTAGGGTCACACGAGTTCGCCTTTGCACCTTATTCACATGTCTCAGGGCAGCTATCCCTAAAATTTTCGAAAAAATGGAATTTAATCCAGATCCTACACATGATACTTCTTTAAGTATTGAATATTGATAGGATCTGCTAAATTCCTACCTTCTACATCGATCAACCAATACGAATTGTTCGTAGTGGTTGCTCGTACAACATAGGGTCCATCCCAGTTGGGGCGCCACTTGCCTAGGGGGTGTGGGCCACGATGGTGGATGGTTTTTAAGACCAGATCTCCCACTTCAAAGTGGCGAGGTCTCATGTGTTTGCTATAATGTCGGGCTATCTTTTGTCGGTATGCACGAGCATGATCCATGGCAAGGAGTCACCTCTCATCTAGCAAATCTAGTTCGGCCATCCTAGCATGCTGAAGCATCTCTAGGGGGAGGTCGAGTGCTATGGATGTATGGAATGAATGCAGTTGAGTATGAATGGGAAGAATGGCGTTTGTGCCATAGACCAACTCGAATGGTGTGGCATTCGTGGGAGTCCGGATGGAAGTCTTATAAGCCCATAAGGCTTCATCCAGCTTCTCGTGCCACGTCCTACCCTTCTCTAAGGTTTTCTCAATAATACTAATGAGAGTCTTGTTCGTGGCTTCGGCTTGGCCGTTGCCTTGAGGGTAGTAGGGTGAGGAGAAGTGGTGAGTTATGCCATACGTGTTGCACAACTTAACCATCCGCTCATTCTTGAATGGGGTACCATTATCAGACACAAGGTCTCGTGGAACCCCAAATCGAGCAAAGATATTTCTCCAGATGAAAGCCACCACATGTTGCCCCATTACATTGGTTAGGGAAACGGCTTCCACCCACTTGGAGAAATACTCCGTGGCTGCTAAAATAAATCAATGCCCATTCGAGGCCTTTGGAAATATTGGGCCTATGATGTCAAACGCCCACATGGTAAATGGCCAAGGGCTGACCACGGAATGCAATGCAGATGAAGGGATATGAATGGCGTGCCCATGCACTTGACACGGATGACACTTCCTAACATGATCGTGACAATCCCTTTTCAGGGTGGACCAAAAATAGCCCCCTCTAAGTATTTTCATCGCCATCATGTTGGCATTAACATGACCTCCACATTCTCCATCGTGGAACTCATGCATTACTATCCTAGCCTCCTCTAGGTCGATACACCTAAGCAGAATGCCGGTAAAACTTTTTTTGTATAAAACCCCACCAAGAATGGTGTATCGGGTCGAAATCTTACGAATGAATGCCTTATCTTTGGATGTGGCATCCTCGGTAAATCCCCCATTTTCTAAAAATTGTTTTATGTCATAGAACCAGGGTTTTTCAATAGAGTCTGGGTTGTTTTGGCAAATATCCAAGTCGTGTGTGGATGGATGGGGCGCATGCCATATTTCCAAAGATCTGGTCCCTGAAATGGGATCGACCTTCAGGGCTGAGCCCAAGGAGGAGAGGGCATCGGCGATGCCATTATCCTCTCTTCCTACGTGTGTGAGCTTACACGACTGGAAGGATCGGACCAATCGAGTGGCCAGCTCGTGATATGGAAGTAGTTTCTCATTACGTACTTGCCAAATTTTTAAAACCTGGTTTATGATAAGGAGCGAATCTCCAAAGACCTCAATGCACGATGCCCCTAGAGTTTTCGAAATCCTTAAGCCTTGTATGAGTGCTTCATACTCAGCTATGTTGTTGGAACATTCGAAATCTAAGCGGACTGCTATGGGAATCTCACCCTTTTCAGGGGAGATTAGGATGACCCCAGCACCAGCCCCTCGTTGGTTTCGTGCCCCGTCGAAGTGCATTTTCCACACTTGGTTTTCGAAAGAGTTTGCCAAAATGTGGTTTTGAACATGGTTTTGCAATATGTCTTCATCAGGCATTTCAACAAGAGTGGGATATGCATCCTCTAAGGGGAATTCAGCCACGTAATCTGCTAGGGCTTGCCCCTTAATGGAGATCTGGTGATGGTATTTCAGATCATACTCCATTAGAAGGAGCTGCCATTTGCCCAATCTACCCGTGAGAATGGGTTTTTCGAACAAGTGCTTGATTGGATCAAGCTTGGACACTATCCAGATCTCATGATCTAGGAAATAGTGTCTGAACTTCTGGTAGGCCCAGACTAGGGCCAAGCACGTCTTCTCCATGGCTTGGTAATTTCGTTCATAAGCCAAGAGAGTTTTCGAAATATAGTAGATGGCATACTCCTTATGGGTGTCATCCTCGTATTGAGCCAACAGGGCTCCTAAAGCATTTACATGCACGGAGATGTATAATAAAAGCGGTTTTCCTTGTTTTGGAGGATTCAAAACGGGGGGATTAACCAAGTATGCCTTCAGTCTCTCGAAGGACTTTTGGCATTCATCATCCCATAAGAATTTCGTACCCTTCCTCAACAGTTTGTTGAAGGGTTCGCATCTAGTTGCCAGATTCGATATGAATCGGCGCACGGATTGTAATCGACCCTGGAGGCTACGGATTTGGGTGAGATTGGAGGGTGGAGCCATGTCTATGATGGCTCGACACTTAGAGGGGTCGACTTCTATTCCCCTTTGGCTCACCATAAAGCCTAGAAGCTTCCCTGATTCTACCCCGAACACACATTTTTGAGGGTTTAGCTTTACTTTGTAAAGCCTAAGCCTTTCGAAAATCTTTTGTAAACATTCGATATGGGTGCATCGGGTTTTGGATTTCGCCAAGAGATCATCTACATACACTTCTACAAGCTCATGAATTTGATCATGGAAGATCGTGTTCATGGCTCGTTGGTATGTTGCGCCGGCATTTTTCAAACCAAAGGGCATGACTGTATAGCAGTACGTGCCCCATGGGGTTGTGAAGGCGGTCTTACCCTGATCTCGTGGACTTAGTTTGATTTGATTATAGCCTGAATAGCCATCTATGAATGAAAACATTTCATGATTTGCAGTACTATCGACTATCAAATCTATGTTGGGTAAAGGATAATTATCCTTTGGAGTGGCTATATTGAGGTTTCTGAAATCGATGCATATTCGAATTTTCCCATTGGTTTTTCGAACCACAACGATATTTGACAACTAATCAGAATACGCAATGGGTTTTATAAATCCAGCTTTTAGCAGATCTTCTAAACCCTCTTTGACTTGCGTGTGTACATTCGGGTGTATTTTCCTAAGCTTCTGCTTTATGGGTTTTACACCTGCATCTAAGGGAAGACGATGCTCGACTATGCTGGGATCTATGCCCGGCATGTCTTCATACGTCCATGCAAACACATCTAAATAGGTTCGTAGAATTGCAATGAATGCTAACTTTTCAGTTTCATGCAAGCATGCGCCTATTTTGATGGTTTTGGGATTGGAATCATCCCCTAGGTTCACCTCTATGAAATCTCCTCCTACTGATTGGGAAGGTTTTTCAAAATCGAGAATTCTATGAAATTCTGGGAGCTCAGAAGTAGGATCTTCCTCAAGGGGATCCACTTCTGGGCTTTGATCATTCTCGTGGGCTATAGACCCGAGGGAACTTGATGCGTGGTTTTCAAAATGACCTGGTTTTGTACTTGGATTTTCAAGTGATTTCGAAATTTTTGGTCTGGCTATGCAGACGACGTTTCTTTCGAAATCCTTTTTTTTTGCCAAAGTCCTACCAGGAGCAGCTATGTACAAAATCTTTTTGGTATTTTCCAAATTTTCGATTTTTTTTGGTTTTTGTAAAACAAGAACTTTGGGAACTATACAAAGCACTCTTTTTTCGAGTTTTTGTGTTTCCATTGTTTTTGGTTTTTCTTGTTTTTCGATTTTTTTATTTTAAGTTTTTCAAATGTTTTTGGTATTTTTAGAAAAAGGGATCTTCCGTCATACCTACAAAGGGAAAACACTACGAGTTAGACTCAGAATAGGAGGTCTAAATCGTAGGTCTCTTCTAAGACAGGCTCCGGGGCACCCTTGACCCAGGTGGTCACAGGGGGTGGCTCCGGCGGTATTCGGGGGGTATAGCCGATCCCATATCGGCTTGGGTTGGCCCTAGGCAGGATGGGCTCTAGGAGACCCTGGTTTTGTGTCCCTAGACTCTTATAGGACGTGTAGCCCATGTTCAACAACATGTTCCATGACTTTTTGTTTTTTGAAAAAGTTGGATATAAGTTGTGGTCCTGGAACATGCTATCGTCCATATTAGGCTCGTATGGCCTCTTGTCCAGGGGCTTTGGAAATAGGGAACGCTTGGGTTTTCCTAGGAGGATTAAAGTCGGGAGGGGGCCTGCTTTGGGCGGCCCCTTCACACACACAACCTTCCTAGGGTTGTTCAACACGAGCCGAGGTGGCTCAACCATAATTTACCCCAGGTTAGCCTCACGGGCCTGGGAGCTTGATAAACAAGGGGAGTTTATGATCTCCTGAAGCTGTGGATGACTCTCACCTAGGATCACTACGACCTGGTCCCTAAAAGGGATCTTAACACACCTGTGGAAGGTGGATGGCACAGCGCACAAACTGTGTATCCAGGGCCTTCCCAGCAACAGGTTATAATGGGGGTGGATGTCCAAGACATGGAACACCGCCGTGTGTTCGATCCCTCCCGTTTCCATTAGGAGTTCGATGGATCCTAAAGGTCTAGACGCATTCCCATCGTATCCAATGATAACGATGGGGCTTGGGTTCACTGAAGTCAAGGTGAGTCCGATTTTGTATGCCACATGAAGTGGAAGGATGTTGAGCCCTCCTCCACCATCGACTAGGCACCTGTCCAGAGAGTGGTTGTTTAGAACCACCTCGATATGCAGGGCCTGGTTATGGGTTTCGTAGGGTCTATCTACATCATCTTCCGAAAAAGTGATGGGCGATTTTGCTCCTAATAAAGCCACTTGGGCAGACAAGGATTCCGGACTTATGTTCGAATCAACCTTGGCCCTTTCTTGAATTTTCTCTAATACAAGTCTATGCCTAGGCGAGGTTTTTATAAGCTCTAGGATAGACATGTGAATAGGAATCTTTGAAAGGTGGTTTCCGAAATCATAAGGATTTAGGATGACTTTGTCCTTATCTGCTTTTGGCAGACCACTAGGGATACATGCTTTTGAGGGGCCAGGCACACTGACCACCTTTTGAGCACCTTGAAGGTGCGGGGGTTGATAGATCCTCCCGGATCTAGTGACTTCCCCCACGACCAGCCTAGGGTTTGCGCTAAACTTGGCTCTAAGGATGAGCTGAGGAGAACCTTGGATTTTCAAAACTGGTTTTACTGGGGTTTCCACTTTTGGTGGTCCCCAAATGACGACTTGGGCGGGTCTCTTGTATAGTACAAGGATGGGCGCACAAGTAGGTCGACCAGGTTCTGGTTTTTGCGCTAGTTCGTTGGAAATGGTGAGGGTACATACCTCCTTTCCTTTCCCACTGCCACAGGCGTGTTTGGGAAAGGGTTCCTTGAAGATAGCTTGAGGTGGCTCAGGTTCCGCAGTCACCTGGAGCCGGCCTTCTGCTATCAAGTTCTCAATTTTATTTAAAAGAGAGAAGCAGCGTTTGGTATCATGGCCTTTGAGCCGATGATACTTACAAAATCGGTTTAAATACCCCCCTTTGGACGTGACTCCTTCGGGGATTTCAGGAAGTTCTATCATGCCCTGGGCAAGTAAGAGGTCTAGGACCTCCGACACAGGTTGCCCCAGCGGAGTATACTCCCGTTTTTCAACCGGTTTTTGAAAATTGCGTTCTCTCTTATTTTCTAATTTTTCAAAACTTTTGGAAGTGCCCGCCATGCCTGGATCCACCCGGACATTGGCGATTTTATGGGGCTTTGCCCCTTTGTCCGTCGTGGGTAGCCCATATGCGATGGGCTTTTCCAAACGGGTTTTTGGAACGGCACTTCCTTTCCATAAGTTATTGTATGTCCCTTTTCGCAAGTTGGTTTCGAAAAGGGAGGCCTTTTTGATCAACTTATGGAAAGTTGAAATCTCATGGAGCGAGAGAAGGGTTTTTAACTCGCTTTTGAAATTATCCAGGATGAGCATTACTGCGCATCCTTCGGATATGGGCTCTCACACTTGGCCCAAAAGTGACCTCCATCTTATAATGAAGGCATGCACGTCTTCGTTCATGCCTTGCTTTGTATCCCTTAAGGTATTCAGGGTTGGCGTGACTTCTACGTTGTGTGCAAATCTTTGCATGAAGCAGTTTGCTAATTCTTCAAAAGTAGCAAACTGGCTTAAGTCGTAGGAAGCCAGCCATTTGGCAGCTGTGCCTTTAAGGGATAGAGGGAACCAATACACCCATTTCATCGAGTCCTTTTTCTTCTTATGGGCTCGACATGAGAAAAGCTGCAAGTGAGACCTAGGGTCTCCCATGCCATCATACCGATGGAAGTTCGGTATTTCATCGTCACTATCTGTTTCGTAGTCCATAGGAAGGAAATCAAACAGGGCGTAGCTTCTTTTCTCTTTATTCTGCCCTTTTAGCAACTGCTGTAGGGCTTTACGGTCCTTTTGTGTGAAGGACTCGTGGTATTGGTTGCCTTCCATTACGGAGGCCTCTTTTTGCTTTCGAGGTTTTTCAGATTTCTTTTTAGGCCTTTGTTCATTGTTCGATGAACATGAATCGCCTACTTTAGCCTCTTGGCTGAGAGCATCGATTTTGGCCTCAAACTCCCTTCTCAAGTCCTCGATTTCATCTAGTTTTATTTTGTTTTTGAAAATCCTCCTAGAGTGAGAACTTGATGCGCATGAGCCTTGGCTCGACACTTCACTTGGATTGGATTTTGACATGCTTTTCAAGCTTTTTCAAAATATCCTAAGTACAAGCAAAAGAAAACAAGTTAAAACGACACCTTTTTACAAAATTTTTCCAAGACTTCTACTTACAAACTCGATTTTTGAAAGGCTCACCTCCCACCAGGCGTGCCAATCTCTGTAGACGCGCGAAAATCCCCGCCTCTTTGCCTTTTTCAGGGCTTGGAGTGGATCCTCTCGTGTGTCTAAGGCCTATGTATGCAAACAGGGCGTGCCAGCTAGCTTACCTAAGCTAGCGAAAATATTTTTAACACTGACTTCTAAACGTGGCGACTGTGAGCAAGTAAGCTCTTGTCGTCCCAGACCTTCTTGCACCAATGCGCAAGGGTCAGTCTGTACAATTTGCAAAAATCGAGTTTTTGGAGAGAAAGTCTACGAAGCGGTTCGAGGTGTCTATTTCGGGTCTTTAGAATGCGATTGCATGTTTTAGATCACGTGGATTTGCACGTGCCTAAGTCTTTTCTTTTATCCCTTTTCGGGCCACCTAGTTTGTGTGTTATGAACACTCCACTACATGGGCGAATTCGAGCGGGGCTTGCTTCGATGCAATATGCGTCCTACCTCGTGGTATGGCGTAGATGCAATGCAAACTCACGCTACTCCAAAGGGAAAACCCGAAATGTAAAGACAATACTGAAGGGAAATAACTGAAGGGAAATAACCGAAGGGAGATATGTATATAGATTATGTATATGAGCCCTTACTCAAGTCTTGCAAATAAGAGCGAAGGCTCAATGTGGGTGCCTGCTGGAATTGAAAGACTTACACACACGGCATGAAATTAAACCCAAATATAAATTGCAGTATGGCCTTGACTAAGGTCTTGGGAGTAAGAGCGAAGGCTCAATGTGTGTGAAAGTGCTTGAATTGAAGTACTACACACACGACATAAATGAAACCCAAATATAACTGCAATAAGGCCTTTACTAAGGTCTTGGGAGTAAGAGCGAAGGCTCAATGTGTGTGAAGGTGCTTGAATTGAAAGACTTACTCACACGACATGAAATGAAACCCAAATAGTATAGGTCGGCCCTTACTTGGGTCTTTCAAATAAGAGCGAAAGCTCAATGTGTGTGAGAGTGCTTGAATTGAAAGACTTACTCACACGACATGAAATGAAACCCAAATAGTATAGGTCGGCCCTTACTTGGGTCTTTCAAATAAGAGCGAAAGCTCAATGTGTGTGAGTGCTTGAATTGAAAGACAACGCACCCAACTTAAGCAAAACCCTTCGAAAATGAAAATATATATACTTATGTATTAGGGGCTGATTAGGCCCGTGTGTGTTCAAAATCGTGCATGACTAAGAGAGTGCACGTGTGTGGGTGTGCCAAGCCACGTTATTACAAGCGGGGGGAGACTATGCTCCGTTATTACAACCCCGTATCAAATTGAATCTCAAGCAAGTATACAACTAAAGACCGAGTTTAGGCACTTACGAGTAGCTGGTCCGTAGAGGCCTTGCTTGAGCGTGGGCTTGGCCTTCGCCTTGGGTTGCAAACGGGAGCTCCACGATGATGGGTGACCAAGGGTGCTGGCCGGCTGCAAATGGGGCTCGGGATAGGCGCCTTGAAGGTGGCCGGCTGCAAATGGGTGTCGCCTCGATGTGGGGGATTAAAGGGGTGGGCCAAGTAAGTGTGTAGGGTCACTAGGAGAGTCGAGTGTTTAGGGAAGGTGGACCTAAAGGGGGGAGTTTAGGGGAAGGCCGAATGGAGATAGGATGGTTAGGTAGTGGCCGGTAGTTTAGGTTGTGCTAGGTTCGGCTAAGTGAAAAGGGTGGTGACAAAGGGCTGAGATGATGATAGGGTGGGTGGCTAGGAGTGGAGAGGGAGTAGAGAAGGATTTAGGTAGAGTTGGGGAATGCTTACCGAATGGGGAGAGGCGGTGGATGGAAGAGAGAAGTCGGGTGGTTGGGATGGAGAGCAAGCGGTGGCGTCCGGCTGGGAGATGGTGGTGTGAGCTGTGGTGGGGTGGAGGGATGGTGGTGGTGCAGGCGGCGCAGGTGGAGCAGCTGGGGCGGATTCGGCTGGGAGTGGAAATGGGGAAAGAGAGGGCCCGACTGGGAGATGGTGAGGTCCTTCTAGCTAGCAAAAACCCGCCCCCAAGGGGGGGGTTTAAATAGGGATGGGTAGGTCGGTTAGGGCTGGGCTTGGGGTAGTGGTTAGGTGGTTTAGGTAGGGAGGTATGTAGATAAGGTGGGCTGGAAAGGGTTGGGCCAGATATTTTGAAAACTAGGGGTTTGGGTAGATTGTGGGCTAGGGGTGGTTTAGGGGTTTAGGGCTAGGTTAGGTGGTTGGGTTTTAGGGTGAGGTTTAGTGAGCTAGGTTAGGTGATTTGGCTAGGTTTAGGCTAGGTTTAGGGAAATTAACCTAGGTTTAGGGAAGGATTAGGGAAGTGGGTTAGGTGATTAGCTTGGGATTAGGCCGGGATTAGGGAAGTGGGTTAGGTGATTAGATTCAGATTAGGGGTGGATTAGGGGTTTAGGCTAGGATTAGGTGTTTCGGGTTAGGTTTAGGTGAAGGAGCTCCCTTTGCATGGCCCATAGACCTTAACCACCTCATGTTGGTGCAGCCCTAGGTTAGGTTTTGGCTAATTACAAGCTTAAACCCACTCAATTAGGCTAACCCACATGATTAAACCCAAACTTGACACACAAGTCAAGCTTAATTACAACCCTCTTGATATTTTTCATCCCTACTCTCTCTCATGCCCATGATCCCACATGAATTTCAAGTGGGCCCCACCTCCATTTATGAGAAGGTGATGTGGGCCATGGATATGGATATTGGATTGGATCTCTGGATCCAAATCCAAAACCAAGTCCACATATGGTTTTGGATTGGGATCTGGATATATATGGTCTAGATCTAATCCAAACTGAACTCTGACTCCTTTGAGCTGGGTTCGAAATGGATGATTTGTGTGGGGTCTGACAGCATCAGTACTCCGTCTGCGTTGGGTCTTCGCCAACAAGGTCGTCCGCCTCCGTTTCTGCCTTCCGGAGATGACTTCAAATGATATTTTGATGATAACAGGGTCTTGGACGTTCGAGATTCTGGGGGTGTGAATTTGATACAAGAGTTGCTGTGCCGGGCTCGACATGTGCTCCGGTTCCGGGCTCTTCTTAGCTCTCCTGGTCCTATCTTGATCGGGCCAAGCCTCTTCGGGGTTTCAAAAACGTGTTTTAAAAGGTTTTCAAAAGCTATATTATATGTTTTTGAGAATAGGAAGTTTAAAACGCATATACAGGGTTGTCTGGAAGGCTCCTGGCTTTCCAGACTCAAAATAGCCCTTTGGGGCAGCTTGTATAAAACCAGATGGATTTTGAAAATTCGTGGGATTTCGCGGTGTTTACAGAAAGAAACGTCGTATGCATAGCCAGACCAAAAATTTCGAAATCACTTGAAAATCCAAGTACAAAACCAGGTCATTTTGAAAACCACGCATCAAGTTCCCTCGGGTCTATAGCCCACGAGAATGATCAAAGCCCAGAAGTGGACCCCCTTGAGGAAGATCCCACTTTTGAGCTCCCAGAATTTCATAGGATTCTCGATTTTGAAAGACCTTCCCAATCAGTAGGAGGAGATTTCATAGAGGTTAACCTAGGGGATGATTCCAATCCCAAAACCATCAAAATAGGCGCATGCTTGCATGAAACTGAAAAGTTAGCATTCATTGCATTTCTACGAACCTATTTAGATGTGTTTGTATGGACGTATGAAGACATGCTGGGCATAGATCCCAGCATAGTCGAGCATCGTCTTCCCTTAGATGCAGGTGTAAAACCCATAAAGCAGAAGCTTAGGAAAATACACCCAAATGTACACACGCAAGTCAAAGAGGGTTTAGAAGATCTGCTAAAAGCCGGATTTATAAAACCCGTTGCGTATTCTGATTGGTTATCAAATATCGTTGTAGTTCGAAAAACCAATGGGAAAATTCGAATATGCATCGATTTCAGAAACCTAAATAAAGCCACTCCAAAGGATAATTATCCTTTATCCAACATAGATTTGATAGTCGATAGTACTGCAAATCATGAAATGTTTTCATTCATGGATGGCTATTCAGGCTATAATCAAATCAAACTAAGTCCACGAGATCAGGGTAAGACCGCCTTCACAACCCCATGGGGCACGTACTGCTATACAGTCATGCCCTTTGGTTTGAAAAATGCCGGCGCAACATACCAACGAGCCATGAACACGATCTTCCATGATCAAATTCATGAGCTTGTAGAAGTGTATGTAGATGATCTCTTGGCGAAATCCAAAACCCGATGCACCCATATCGAATGTTTACAAAAAAATTTCGAAAGGCTTAGGCTTTATAAAGTAAAGCTAAACCCTAAAAAATGTGTGTTCGGGGTAGAATCAGGGAAGCTTCTAGGCTTTATGGTAAGCCAAAGGAGAATAGAAGTCGACCCCTCTAAGTGTCGAGCCATCATAGACATGGCTCCACCCTCCAATCTCACCCAAATCCGTAGCCTCCAGGGTCGATTACAATCCGTGCGCTGATTCATATCGAATTTGGCAACTAGATGCGAACCCTTCAACAAACTGTTGAGGAAGGGTACGAAATTCTTATGGGATGACGAATGCCAAAAGTCCTTCGAGAGACTGAAGGCATACTTGGTTAATCCCCCCGTTTTGAATCCTCCAAAACAAGGAAAACCGCTTTTATTATACATCTCCGTGCATGTAAATGCTTTAGGAGCCCTATTGGCTCAATACGAGGATGACACCCATAAGGAGTATGCCATCTACTATATTTTGAAAACTCTCTTGGCTTATGAACGAAATTATCAAGCCATGGAGAAGACGTGCCTGGCCCTAGTCTGGGCCTGCCAGAAGTTCAGACACTATTTCCTAGATCATGAGATCTGGATAGTGTCCAAACTTTGATCCAATCAAGCACTTGTTCGAAAAACCCATTCTCACGGGTAGATTGGGCAAATGGCAGCTCCTTCTAATGGAGTATGATCTGAAATACCATCACTAGATCTCCATTAAGGGGCAAGCCCTAGCAGATTACGTGGCTGAATTCCCCTTAGAGGACGCATATCCCACTCTTGTCGAAATGCCCGACGAAGGCATATTGCAAAACCATTTTCAAAACCACATTTTGGCAAACTCTTTCGAAAACCAAGTGTGGAAAATGCACTTCGACAGGGCACAAAACCAACGAGGGGCTGGTGCTGGGGTCATCCTAATCTCCCCTGAAAAGGGTGAGATTCCCATAACAGTCCGCTTAGATTTCGAATGTTCCAACAACGTAGCTGAGTATGAAGCACTCATACAAGGCTTAAGGATTTCGAAAACTCTAGGGGCATGGTGCATTGAGGTCTTTGGAGATTCGCTCCTTGTCATAAACCAAGTTTTGAAAATTTGGCAAGTACGTAATGAGAAACTACTTCCATATCACGAGTTGGCCACTCGATTGGTCCAATCCTTCCAGTCGTGTAAGCTCACACACGTAGGAAGAGAGGACAATGGCATCGTCGATGCCCTCTCCTCCTTGGGTTCAGCCCTGAAGGTCGATCCCATTTCAGGGACCAGATCTTTGGAAATATGGCATGCGCCCCATCCATCCACACACGACTTGGATATTTGCCAAAACAACCCAGAGTCTATTGAAAAACCCTGGTTCTATGACATAAAACAATTTTTAGAAAATGGGGGATTCACCGAGGATGCCACATCCAAAGATAAGGCATTCATTCGTAAGATTTCGACCCGATACACCATTCTGGGTGGGGTCTTATACAAAAAGAGTTTTACCGGCATTCTGCTTAGGTGTATCGACCTAGAGGAGCCTAGGATAGTAATGCATGAGTTCCACGATGGAGAATGTGGAGGTCATGTTAATGCCAACATGATGGCAATGAAAATACTTAGAGGGGGCTATTTCTGGTCCACCCTGAAAAAGGATTGTCACGATCATGTTAGGAGGTGTCATCCGTGTCAAGTGCATGGGCATGCCATTCATATCCCTTCATCTGCATTGCATTCCGTGGTCAGCCCCTGGCTATTTACCATGTGGGCGTTTGACATTGTAGGCCCAATATTTCCAAAGGCCTCGAATGAGCATCGATTTATTTTAGCAGCCACGGAGTATTTCTCCAAGTGGGTGGAAGCCATTTCCCTAACCAATGTAATGGGGCAACATGTGGTGGCTTTCATCCGGAGGAATATCTTGGCTCGATTTGGGGTTCCACGAGACCTTGTGTCTGATAATGGTACCCCATTCAAGAACGAGCGGATGGTTAAGTTGTGCAACACGTATGGCATAACTCACCACTTCTCCTCGCCCTACTACCCTCAAGGCAACGGCCAAGCCGAAGCCACAAACAAGACTCTCATTAGTATTATTGAGAAAACCTTAGAGAAGGGTAGGACATGGCACGAGAAGCTGGATGAATTCTTATGGGCTTATAGGACTTCCATCCGGACTCCCACGAATGCCACACCATTCGAGTTGGTCTATGGCACAAACGCCATTCTTCCCATCCATACCCAACTGCATTCATTCCATACATCCCTAGCACTCGACCTCCCCCTAGAGACGCTTCAGCATGCTAGAATGGCCGAACTAGATTTGCTAGATGAGAGGCGACTCCTTGCCATGGATCATGCTCGTGCATACCGGCAAAGGATAGCCCGACATTATAGCAAACACATGAGACCTCGCCACTTTGAAGTGGGAGATCTGGTCTTAAAAACCATCCACCATCGTGGCCCACACCCCCTAGGCAAGTGGCGCCCCAACTGGGATGGACCCTATGTTGTACGAGCAACCACTACGAACAATTCGTATTGGTTGATCGATGTATAAGGTAGGAATTTAGCAGATCCTATCAATATTCAATACTTAAAGAAGTATCATGTGTAGGATCTGGATTAAATTCCATTTTTCGAAAATTTTAGGGATAGCTGCCCTGAGACATGTGAATAAGGTGCAAAGGCAAGTCGTGTGAACCTAAGTGAAGAGAATTCGCACTTGTGAAAGAGTGGAGTTTTCAAAATCGTGGTTACATTTCAAAATCCTTCTTCTTACAAAGAAAGGCCTAGTTCAACATAGCAAGATACTTGCAAGTGGTACGTGCTATTTCTAAATAGGCTGATCTGGAATGGATCGAATGTAGGCTTGGGATAAGTCCTCCCCTCTTCTCTTCTACTTCCAAAAGGAAAACAAAGGCCCGAAACAAAAGGGAATTTCCCATTCAAAGTCTCTTTCCAAAAGAAAGAAACCAGACTTCAAAAACAAAAATCGATTCTCTTATGAAAAAGAGGGATTAAAGAAAAAATACTCCCAAAGGGAGACCCTCTATGAAAAAAAGGAAAAAGAGGCCAAAAAGCTCAAAAAGAGCAGTTTTCCGCCTTCTGTGCCTCAAACCACGGGACGCTTCAGAAGGGACCGTGGTATCTCTTTCTCATCCCTGGCTTATCCCAAGCTAAAGCATGGTTCATTTTGAGGAATCCTAAAGTAAAAATAGGATTTACTTACTTGAATTTCATCTTGTTTGAGAATTCGACGTTTCGAGTAAGGCGTAGGAATTTGAAATATGCTTTGTTTTCTTATAAAACCTCCGCTAGATAAGCGAGTGTTAAGACTCAAACAAGGGCAAGCACGAAGAGCTCGAGATCCTTAGGATCGAGGCTCAAGACAGTTGTCCCTTTTGTAAATAGCTTTTGTAAATAAGTTTTGAAAACCGAACATCGAACAGCATAGGATTTGCTCACTTGGAGCAGTAGGCCTTATAAGTCTCTAGAGTTCGACCACATCTGGTCCCTGGGAGGTCGCCACTTTTGGCACCACACCCATGTCATCTACATTCCACGCATGGTACTTGCATGAACATGATCCCATTTTAGGACCAGATTCCATAGTAAACCCTTTGGCGTGATATCTCCTCCTACCAGAGTTTGTAAATTGAGATTTTGCAAAAAATTGGGGCGATCCCATATTCTTCGTGGCTAGATCTAGGGAGACATTGAAAGGGGTGTTTGTCATCTTTGCCCTTATCCAAATCTATTTGGACAAGGCCAAAGAGGGGCATCTGTAAACACCCCGAAATCCCACGAATTTCTTCAAAACAAAACTGGTTTTGTAAAAGCATCCCCAAAGGGCCATTTTGAGTTTGGAAACCCAGGAGCCTTCCAGACAACCCTGTATGTACGTTTTAAACTTCATACTTCAAAAATATGTAATATAGCTTTTGAAAACCTGTTAAAACACGTTTTTGAAACCCTGAAGTGGCTTGGCCCGATCAAGACAGGACCAGGAGAGCTAAGAAGAGCCCGGAACCGGAGCACACGTTGAGCCCGGCGCAGCAACTCTTGTATCACATCCATACCCTCAGGATCTCGAACGTCCAAGACCCTATTCTTATCAAAATATCATTTGAAGTCATCTCCGGAAGGCAGAAATGGAGGCGGACGACCATGTTAGCGAAGACCCAACACAGACGGAGTACTGATGCTGTCAGACCCCGCACGAATCGTCTGTTTCGAACCCAGCTCGAAGGAGTCAGAGTTCAGTTTGGATTGGATCTGGACCATATATATCCAGATCCCAATCCAAACCCATATGTGGACTTGGATTTGGATTTGGATCCAAAGATCCAATCCAATATCCATATCCATGGCCCACATCACCTTCTCAAGGTGGGCCCACTTGAAATTCACGTGGGATATTGGGCATGAGAGAGAGTGGGGATGGAAAATATCAAGAGTGTTGTAATTGAGCTTGACTTGTGTGTCAAGTTTGGGGTTAATCATGTGGGTTAGCCTAATTGAGTGGGTTTAAGCTTGTAATTAGCTAAAACCTAACCTAGGTCTGCACCAACATGAGGTGGTTAAGGTCTATGGGCCATGCAAAGGGAGCTCCTTCACCTAAACCTAACCCAAAACACCTAATCCAAGCCTACCCCCCTAATCCACTCCTAATCTGAGCCTAATCACCTAACCCACTTCCCTAATCTCGGCCTAATCCCAACCTAATCACCTAACCCACTTCCCTAATCCTTCCCTAAACCTAGATTAATTTCCCTAATCCTAGCCTAAACCTAGCCTAATCATCTAACCTAGCTCACTAAACCTCACCCTAAGACCCAACCACCTAACCTAGCCCTAAACCCCTAAACCACCCCTAGCCCACAATCTACCCAAACCCCTAGTTTTCAAAATATCTGGCCCAACCCTTTCCAGCCCACCTTATCTACATACCACCCTACCTAAACCACCTAACCACTACCCCAAGCCCAGCCCTAACCGACCTACCCATCCCTATTTAAACCCCCCCCCCTTGGGGGCGAGTTTTCCTAGCTAGAAAGATCCTTTTCCAGCCCAGCCGGGACCACTCTCCACTTCCCCAAGCTCCACCTGCTCCACCTCCCAGCACCACCAGCACCACCACCACCACCACCATTCCAGCCGAAGCCCCCTCCATCATCATCCTCTTCACCCAACCGAACCAGCCGAGCTCCCACATCCGGCTGCTCCTCTTTTCCTTCCACCGCCTCTCCCCATTCGGTAAGCATCCCCCAACTCTACCTAAATCCTTCTCTACTCCCTCTCCACTCCTAGCCACCCACCATATCATCATCTCAGCCCTTTGTCACCACCCTTTTCACTTAGCCAAACCTAGCACAACCTAAACTACCGGCCACTACCTAACCATCCCATTTGCACCCGGCCAGCCATTTCTTCCACCCTATAGGACTCCCACTCGGCCTTCCCATAAACTCCCCTTTAGGTCCACCTTCCCTAAACACTCGACTCTCCTAGTGACCCTAAAACACTCACTTGGTCCACCCCTTTAATCGCCCACGTCAAGGCGACACCCACTTGCAACAGGCCACCTTCGAGGCGCCTATCCCGTGCCCCACTTGCAGCCGGCCAGCACCCTTGGTCACCCATCCTCGCGGAGCTCCCGTTTGCAGCCCAAGGCGAAGGCCAAACCCACGCTCAAGCAAGGCCTCTACGGACCAGCTACTCGTAAGTGCCTAAACTCGGTCTTTAGTTGTATACTTGCTTGAGATTCAATTTGATACGGGGTTGTAATAACGGAGCATAGTCTCCCCCCGCTTGTAATAACGTGGCTTGGCACAACCACACACGTGCACTCTCTTAGTCGTGCACGATTTTGAACACACACGGGCCTGATCAGCCCCTAATACATAAGTGTATATATATACTTTCATTTTCGAAGGGTTTTCTTTAAGTTGGGTGCGTTGTCTTTCAATTCAAGCACTCACACACATTGAGCTTTCGCTCTTATTTGAAAGACCCAAGTAAGGGCCGACCTATACTATTTGGGTTTTTATTTCATGTCGTGTGGGTAAGTCTTTCAATTCAAGCACTCACACACAATGAGCTTTCGCTCTTATTTGAAAGACCCAAGTAAGGGCCAACCTATACTATTTGGGTTTCATTTCATGTCGTGTGAGTAAGTCTTTCAATTCAAGCACTTTCACACACATTGAGCTTTCGCTCTTATTTGAAAGACCCAAGTAAGGGCCGACCTATACTATTTGGGTTTCATTTCATGTCGTGTGAGTAAGTCTTTCAATTCAAGCACTCTCACACACATTGAGCCTTCGCTCTTACTCCCAAGACCTTAGTAAAGGCCTTATTGCAGTTATATTTGGGTTTCATTTATGTCGTGTGTGTAGTACTTCAATTCAAGCACTTTCACACACATTGAGCCTTCGCTCTTACTCCCAAGACCTTAGTCAAGGCCATACTGCAATTTATATTTGGGTTTAAATTCATGTCGTGTGTGTAAGTCTTTCAATTCCAGCATGCACCCACATTGAGCCTTCGCTCTTATTTGCAAGACCCGAGTAAGGGCTCATATACATAATCTATATACATATCTCCCTTCGGTTATTTCCCTTCAGTTATTTTCCTTCGGTTATTTCCCTTCAGTTATTTTCCTTCAGTATTGTCTTTACATTTCGGGTTTTCCCTTTGGAGTAGCGTGAGTTTGCATTGCATCTACGCCATACCACGAGGTAGGACGCATATTGCATCAAAGCAAGCCCCGCTCGAATTCGCCCACGTAGTGGAGTGTTCATAACACACAAACTAGGTGGCCCGGAAAGGGATAAAAGAAAAGACTTAGGCACGTGCAAAACCACGTGATCTAAAACATGCAATCGCATTTTAAAGACCCGAAATAGACACCTCGAACCGCTTCGTAGACTTTCTCTCCAAAAACTCGATTTTTGCAAAGCGTACAGACTGACCCTTGCGCATCGGTGCAAGAAGGTCTGCGACGACAAGAGCTTACTTACTCACAGTCGCCACGTTTAGAAGTCAGTGTTAAAAATATCTTCGCTAGCTTAGGTAAGCTAGTTGGCACTCCCTGTTTGCATACATAGGCCTTAGACACATGAGAGGATCCGCTCCAAAGTCCTGAAAAAGTCAAAGAGGCGGGGATTTTCACGCGTCTACAAACATGTATGGCATAACTCACCACATCTCATTGCCCTACGACCCTCAAGGCAATGGCCAAGCCGAAGCCACCAATAAGACTCTCATAAGCATTATTGAGAAAACTTTAGAGAAGGGTAGAACGTGGCATGAGAAGTTGGATGAAGCCTTATGGGCTTATAGGACTTCCATCCAAACTCCCACAAATGCCACGCCATTTGAGTTGGTCTATGGAACAAACGCCATTCTCCCCATTCATACCAAAATTCATTCATTCCATACATCCATTGCATTCGACCTTCCCCTAGAGATGCTACAGCATGCTAGAATGGCCGAGCTTGACTTATTAGATGAGCGAAGGCTCCTTGCCACGGATCATGCACATGCATACCAGCAAAGGGTAGCCCGACACTATGAGAAACATATGAGACCTCGTCACTTTAAAGTGGGAGACCTTGTGCTCAAAATCTTCCAATACTGTGGCCCACATCCACTTGGAAAGTGGTGGCCCAAGTGGGATGGCCCTTATGTTGTGCGTGGAACTACCACGAACAACGCCTATTGGCTAGTCGATGTTGAGGGTAGGAACTTAGCCGACCCTATGAATGCTCAATTTTTGAAAAAATACTACGTGTAGGGTCTAAGCTAAACCCTATTTCAAAAATATTTTGAAAACCTCCTTTTGAAACTTCGTGAGTGAGGATCAAAGCAAATCGTGCAACCCTGAATAAGAGACTCGATTACTTGTGAAAAAGCGGAGTTTTCCAAAACCAATGGGTCACATTTCGAAAATCCTTCTTCTTATAAAAGAAGGCCTAGTTCAAAATAGCAAGATACTTGTAAATAGTACATGCTATTTCTAAATAGGCTGATCTGGGATGAATCGAGTAGATCCTTGGGATAAGTCCTTCCCCCTCTTCTCTCCTCTTCCACAAAAGGAAAATTTGGCCAAAAAGAAAAGGGAAGACCCTACAAAGATCTCTTTCCCAAAAGAAAGTTGAATCAAAAGAAAAATCGTGTATTCTTTGGAAAAGAGGGAATAAAGAAAAAATACTCCCAAAGGGAGACCCTCAACAAAAAACAGAAAAAAGGCCAAAAAAGCTCAAAAAGAGTAGTTTACTGCCTCTGTGCCTCAAACCACGGGATACTCCATAAGGGACCGTGGTAAACTCTTTCCCATCCCTGCGACTTATCCCAAGGTGAAGAAGAATTCATTTCTAAGGAATCCTAAAGTAAAAATAGGATTTACCTACTTGAATCTCATCTTGTTTGAGAGTTAGGCGTCTGAGTAAGGCGTAGGAATTTTGAAATATGGCTTGATTTTTTAATAAAACCTCTGCTAGATTAGCGAGTATCAAGAATCAAATAAAGGAAAAACACGAAAAGCTGAAATCCTTAGGATTGAAGCTAAAAGGAGCTTTCCTCTTTCAAAAACAAGTTTAAAAAATCCTCGAACATCGAGCAACATAAGACCAGCTCACTTGGTGCAGTAGGTCTTCATAAGACTCCCAAGTTCGACCATCACATTCAGTCTCTAGGAAACAATACTTCCTAGCATCTCATCCCATGCCACTCATTCATATCCACGCATGGACACTTGCATCAATCCCATTCAGGATTAGCACCATCTTAGACAAAGTCCCCTTTGGCGAAAATCCCCTCTTACTGGGCTTAAAGGAAATGTTTTTCTCAAAACTGGGACGATCCCATATTCTCAAGGACGAATCCAAGGAGAAAGCAAATAGGGGTGTTGTCGTCTTTAACATCATCCAAATAAATTTAGATAATTCCAAAGAGGGGCATCTGTAAACACCCCAAATAAAATCATTTCATAAAACCAATACCTGGTTTTGAAAACCCATTTCAAAAACCCATAGTGAGTTTTCGAAAACCCAGGAGCTTCCAAAAGCTTGTAAATTTTGTTTTAAACCCCGTTCAAATAAAATTTCATATATATATGGGCCAAGTCCCCATTTTGCAAAAACCAATCTTTGACAGGTGAAGCCCTGAATGCCCAAGCAGCCTCAGAAACAAGTATATAAGCCCAAAAGCAACACCCTGGCCTGATAAAAGCCAGGGTCAAAAGGCAAAAGGAAATCTCGAGCCAGGAGTAGACTTCAAGCCCGGAGCACCCAGAAGCCAAGTCGAGCACATCCATCCAAGCAGCAGAAATATGAACCAGAAAAGATGAAAATCGAGCAGAAATAAAGTCTAGAAAGGCAAAAAGGAGTCCGGACGTCAAAGTTAGGGAAAACCCAGCACCAGATGGAGCGCTGATGAAGCCAGGGCCCGCATAAACCGTCCGTCTCGAAACGCTAAGAAGGACTGTTCAGAGAAATTTTGGATTGGATCTAGACCATAAATATCCAGATCCATATCCAAATAGTGTTTGGATTTGGATCGATCTAAATAGTGTTTGAATTTGGATTGTATCTAAATAGTGTTTGGATTGGATCAGATCTGAACCAAAATATCCAGATCTATATCCATAAAAATGTTTGGATTTGGATCAGATCTCGTCATAAATATACAAATCCAATCCAAATAGTATTTGGATTTGGATCCAGATCTCAAACCCATATCCAAACCGGTTCAAGAAGGTTTACAATGAAAAGATCCCACTTGTCCACAGTCGCCCCATAAGTTACATATTTCAAAAATACTTCGCTAGTTTGAGTAAGCTAGTTGGCACACCCTAAAGCGCCGTAGATACGAAAAGGTTCACTTCAGGCCTAAGAACCCAGAGTGAAAATTTTCGCGTGTCTACAGTCTTCCGAAAACACAATGAGCATTTTTTCACAGATGGGTGCAACTAGGAATGACAAGGACTCAGGAGTTATACTCGAGTTAACCTTGGCTCTTTCCAAGATTTTTTCTAAAACTAGTCTATGCCTAGGAGAAGTTTGTATTAACTCTAGGAAGGACATGTTTATTGGGATCTTGTAAAGATGATTTTCAAAATCATATGGGGTTAAAACGTTTTTACCTTTATCCATGACCTGCGATGCCCTAGGAATGCATGCTTTTAAAGGGCTAGGAATACTGACCACTTTTTTAGCATTTTTTCTAGATGTGGGAGTTGATAGATCCTTCCGGATCTGGTCACCTCCCCCACGCTTTGCCTAAGGCTCGCTCCTATGTTGGCTCTATTTTTGTGCTTTCGAGCACCCAGAATTTCTAAGACGGCTCTAGCCGAGGGCGGGACTCTAAGCGCTCCCCGGATGACTACTTGTGCGGCTTTTTTGTATATGATGAGAGAAGGTGGTGTGTGACAAGTAGTGAAGCCAGAATATGATGCATGCACTAAACCTTTCGAAGTTGAGAAAGCACATACCTCTTTTCCCTTTCCACTAGTACTTGCGTGATTGGAGAAGGGTTCTTTGAGCACAGCTTGGGCAGACTCAAGTTCTTCAGTGACCTGGAGCAGGCCCTGCTCTATCAAGTTTTCAATTTTATTCAAAAGGGAAAAGCATTTGTTCGTATCATGGCCTTTGAGCCGATGATACTTGCAATACCTATTCAAAAACCTCCCTTTTGGTGGGGTCCCCTCGGGAATTTTTGGGAGTATCACCAAACCTTGGGCGAGTAGGAGGTCTAGGACCTTCGACACATGTTGCCCTAGTGGGGTATACTCCCGTTTTTCAAAAGTTTTTTGAAATTTTTCGTTTTTTTGTTCGAGCTTCTTTGAAGTGCTTGTCGGATGTAACTCCACTCGGACATTTGCAATCTTTTGGAGTTTTGCCCCTTTGTCCACCGTGGGTAGCCCGTAAGTTCCGAGTTTTTCAACTCTCATTTTTGAAAGTATTTTTCCCTTCCCATAGACTCCCTTTTTCAGATTGGTTTCAAACAAGGAAGCCTTTTTTATTAACTTGTGAAAGGTAGAAATCTCATGCAATGAAAGAAGAGTTTTTATCTTCGTTTTGAAATTTTTGAGGATAAGCATGACTGCGCATCCTTCGCAAATGGGCTCTTTTATTTCCCTAAGAAGGAACCTCCATCGAATGATGAATGCGTATACATCCTCGTTCGAAGCTTGCCTTGTGTCCCTCAAGGTATTCAATGTGGGCGTTACTTCCACGTTATGCAAAAATCTTTGCATAAAGTTGTTTGCTAACTCTTCAAAAGTAGCAAACTGGCTTAAGTCATAGGAAGCAAGCCATTTTGAAGCAGTCCCCTTGAGGGAAAGGGGGAACCAATAAATCTATTTCGTATAGTCCCTTTTCTTCTTATGGGCTCTGCGCGAAAAGAGTTGCAAGTGGGATCTAGGATCCCCCGTGCCATCATACCGATGGAAATTCGGTATGTCGTCATCGCTGTCTGTTTCATAATCTGAAGGAAGGAGGTCAGACAAGGAATATGATTTCTTTTCTTTGTTTTGCACCTTCAACAGTTGTTGAAGGGCTTTGCGATCCTTCAGTGTGAAGGAATCGTGGTATTGGTCCTCCTCCATTGCGGAGGTTTCCTTGGGTTGTTTGGTCTTGGTAGGTCTTTTCTTGGCTTTGGCAGGTTCACCATGTGACGAGCAAAAGTCGACCGCCTCAGCCTCTTGGCTAAGGGCATCGATTCTTGCATCAATTTTAGCCTCGAATTCCCCACGCAAGTTTTATAACTCTTTTTTTTGCATTTGAGTTGAGATTTTGAAATCTGTAAACACCCCGAAATCCCACGAAGTTCTCAAATAAATTGGTTTTGTAAAAGCAACCCCAAAGGACTATTTTGAGTCTAGAAACCCAAGAGCCTTCCAGGCAAAACCTGTACATATGTTTGAACTATATATGTTTTAAAATATGTATTATATAGTTTTAAAACCTTTTAAAAGATGTTTTGAAACCCCACCAAGCGACTTGGCCTGTTGAAAGCAGGACCTGAAGAGCAAAAGAGAGCCCGGAACCGGAGCACATGTCGAGCCCGACACATCAACTCTCGTGTTGGATTCATCCTCAAAGTCTCGAACATCCAAGCCCCTGTTATCCAACAAAACTGTTTGAAACCATCTCCGGAAGGTGAAAACAGAAGCGAACGACAATGTTGGCGAAGACCCAACGCAAGACGGAGTACTGATGTTATCAGGCCCCGCACAAACCGTTCGTTTCGAACATACCCTAAAGGAGTTAGAATTCAGCTTTAGATTGGATTTGGACCATATATATCCAGATCCCAATCCAAGCATATATGTGGATTTGGATTTGGATTTGGATCCAAAGATCCAATCCAATATCCACATCCAAGGCCCACATCACCTTCTCATAAATGGAGGTAGGGCCCACAAGAAATTCACGTGGAATCTTGGGCATGAGAGAGAATGGGGAGGATAAGATTTGAGTGCAATGTGTTAAGCTTGACTTGTGTGTCAAGTTTTGGGTTAATCATGTGGGTTAGCCTAATTAGTGTGGGTTTAAGCTTGTATGAACCTACACCTAACCTTGGGTTGCACCAACATGATGCAATTAAGTCCATGGTCCATGCAAATAGATGCTCCTAACCTAACCCACTTCCCTAATCCTCCCCTAAACCTAGCTTAATTCCTCTAATCCCGACCTAATCCTAACCTAAACACCTAACCCACCTCACTAAACCTCACCCTAAACCCAACCCACCTAGCTAAGCCCTAAACCACTACACCAGCCCACCTAAATCCCTAGCACACCATATCCCTAAAACCACCTAAGCTAAATATCTGGCCCCCCTAAATATCTGGCCCACCTTATCCCCAAACCACCACCACCTAACCACTAAACCAGCCCCCCCAAAACTAGCCCAACCGACCCTATCAAAAAGCTATAACCCCCCCCCCCCCCCCCTAGTGGGTGGGTTTTTCATGTTCTCTTGGGCAGCTGAGCCCCCTCTCCTCTCTCACCCCTTTCTCTCTTCTCTCACCTGCTCCATCTTGGAACCCGCCACCTCCAACTTCCAGCAGCTCCATTCCACGCCACCCGACTACACCAACCTGCCACCTTCCATCCCTCCGACTGCTCTCTTGGACACTTTAGACATAGAAAATCCTTGACTCCGGGTTCTTAGGCCTGGACCGAATCTTTTCGCAATCTACGTTCGCTTTTAGGGCGTGCCAGCTAGCTTACTCAAACTAGCGAAGTAGTTTTTGAAATATCTGACTTTTGAAAGGGCGATTGTAGGCAAGCGGGATCTTTACGTCGCAGACCTTCTTGCACTGACGCGCAAGGGTTAGTCTGTACGCTTAGAGACTTCGTTTGAACAAGTTAAACTCAAATTCGATTTTTGAATGATCAGGTGTTTGAAAACTTTGGAAATCATGCACTTGGCGAGTTTTTGCTTTTACTGGGCTTTGGGCGACCCTAAGTCTTTCAGTTTCAACCACTTAGGCGTGTTTGCACGATTTGTTCGGGTTTTATTTGATGTGGGTATGCACTCTAGCTCGAGTATGGCGAGTATGCAATGCAACTCACACAACTGAACCTTAAAACCCGAAATTGAAAGACTTAGCAGAAGGGAAAACCCAAATTGAATGCAACTCACACGACTTGAATGTAAATTGCAGAAATTTAAATATATCTATATCTTAAGAGCGAAAAGGCTCAATGTGTGCGTGGGTGTTGTGTATAAATTGAAATGCAACACACGCAATTGAACCGTAAAACGCAGCAGAAGGGAGATATAGATATATATAAGAGCGAGAAGGCTCAATTGTGGCGTGAGTGCTTTGAGTGTATAAATTGAAAGGCAACTCACGCAACTTGAATTTAAAACCCAACTGGAAGGGAAATACGTATATATACGTAAGAGCGGAAAGGCTCAATGTGAGTGAGTGCTTTGAGTGTATAAAATAAAAGACAACTCACACGACTTGAACCTTAAAACCCAACTGAATGTATATAAATAGGGCTATATCCTATGGGCTGTTGAGGCCCGTTTGTGTGCAAAAGTGTGCAGATAAGAGCGGAAAGGCTCTAGTGTACGTGTGTGTGTTTTGCACATATATTACATCCGGGGGGAGACGATGCTCCATTATTACAACCCCATATGACAAATTGAATTGAATAGAAAGGGATTTGATATATATCGAAATCAACTTACACTTTCCAGCCTTTTGAGTTAGGATTGTACAAGGGGCGAATCCGCCTTCTTCTTATGGAGTCCGAGGCATGTGGGAGTGAAGCCGGAGAGCTTGAGAGCTTGGAGAGACTTGGAGTTCCGAGAGCTGCAAGCTACAATGGATTTGGGGCTAGTTGGGGCTGGTTTGGGCAAGGTAAGACTCGAGCCACCTTGGCTCAAGTGATTAGATTTTTTGTATGGGATTCGGCCAACACTTGGCCGTGGTTTAGGTATAGGATAGAGTTAGGATTCGGCCAGCATTTGGCCTTGGGTTTAGTTAGGTTTAGACTTGGGATTAGGCCAACGTTTGGCCTTGGTTTAGGTATAGTTTAGACTTAGGGTTCGGCCAACATTTGGCCTTGGGTTTAGCTTGTGTGACTCGAGCCAAGGTGGCTCGAGTGAACTCTGTTGTAGTTGGGGCTGAACCTAGGCAAACCACGGCTAGGTTAAGGCTTGATTGAGTCCTAACTAGGTTAGGTTTGGTTGAGTCCTAACTAGGTTAGGTTTGGGTCGAGTTTTGGTGGCAGGCGGCCAGACTTTGGTTGGGATTAGATGTTGGTTGTCCTAGGCTAGTTGCGGTTTTGGTTTAGGACTGGTTCTTGGTGGCAGGCGGCCAGCAAAATGGGCGGCCTGTTTAGCTGACTTAGGTAGGTAGGTGGCCTGCCACAATGGCAGGCCTGTTAGGTTAATGAAGGACACGGCCTGCACTAGCAGGCCGTGGGTTTGTGGTAGGTAAATGGCCTGCCACTAGGGCAGGCCTTTGGTGTTTTTTTTTTTGAAGAGGACACGACCTGCACTTGCAGGCCGTGGTTTTCTTGGATAGATATGGCCTGCCTTTAGGGCAGGCCTTGACGTTTTTGGGTGGGACACGGCCTGCTCTAGCAGGCCGTTGTCTTGGGCTTGGTTGGCCTGCCTTTAGGGCAGGCCATGATGTCTTTGGGTGGGACACGAGAGGGAGTTAGGTGGGCTCGGCCAGTTCTTGGCCGAGCCAAGGTTTTGCTCGGAAAAGGTGGGTGGCTCGGCCAGCAAATGGATGAGCTAGGCTAGGTTTTGCTTGGGTTCTAGGTAGGGTTTAGCTAGGTGGTGGTTTTGGGTGGAAGACTTGGTGAAAAACGGCCAGGACTTGGCTGTTTTGGTGGCGATTTTAGGTGATGTTTGGGTGGTCTAGAGAGGTTAGGGAAGAGGGAGTCTAGGTTAAGTTTAGGGGCTTACCTATTTGCAGCACCGCTCCAGCCACCACTCAAGCTGCCAAGCTCCCCCACGATCTCCACTCCCAGCCAGCTTGAAGAAGACGTTCATTTGGTGCAGCACTTGCCTCCATGGGCCAATCCCATCTCAAACAAAAAAGGTTTTGGGCCTATCAGGCTCTTTCTCTCTCATCCCCCCCTTTATCTCACGTGAGGAGCTTCCCTGAAGAGTTCTCTCGTGAAAAATTTTTCATGCCCAGCACCTCTATTTATAGAGGTTTTAAGTGGGTCTTGGATATTGGGTCTTGGATTTGGGTCTGGCTATCCGGATCCAATCCAAACTCTATGTGGATGTGGATCTGGATCACGGATCTCGAATATTTTGAGATCCATATCCAGTCCAAATATTTATTTGGGTTTTGATCTCAGATCTCGGATCTTGGATTTTTAAGATCCAGATCCAATCCAAACACAATTTGGATCTGGATATGGATATTTTTGGGTCCAGACTCAATCCAGACTTTTCTTCTGCTCCTTGGTTTTATGGTCCTTTCTGATGCTTTTCACCATTGGTTTTGAGCGGGCTTCGATTCATCGGACGCCCAACTCTGGCCTGGGTCTTCCCCAAGTCTTTCTTCCAACCGGTGTTCTGCTTTTCAGGACTTTTTCGTCGTTCGTTTCAGTCTGCTGTTTTGGTTTTTGGCCGGTTCCTGTTGATATCGAACTCAGATTGCCACACGGATTCCGTTCTTCATTCTGACGGGACGTGTCTCGGACTACTGTCGACCTCCTCAAGTATTGGGCTTCTTTCTGCATTTTGGAGCTGCTTTATGCTTTTTTTTTGACCCAAATTATATTTTTACCCTTTGGTCGGGCTTTTCTCCAAACGGGCTCTTTTTTCTTCCGTTTTCGAATAGGGGGTGGCTTTTGAGACTCCAGGCTTGATTTCTCTTCTTGTTGGGGCTCTTCTCTTGCCTTTTATACCTATTTTCACATTTTAAAACAAGTTGTCATTTTTGGCTCAAACGAGCTTTTTGTGTTTTTGAGAGTTTTTTTGATTTTTGGAAAATTTGGGGTGTTTACAGACACCCGCCACTTCATCCTTCACCCAGCCACCCTCCGGTTAGTACCCCATCATAACACCACCCTCTCTTCACTCCCCCTCCACTCTCAGCCACCACACGCCACCCTTCCTTAGCCTAGCCTCCACTTCATCCAGCCGGCCACCACCTGCTGCATCTTCCCTTAAACCTGCCACATCCTCCTTGACCACCCGCCACCTTAACTCTCCCTTAGACACCCCCCCTAGCCAAGACAACCAGCCCTACCTTCCCTTAAGACCTGCCCTACTCCCTAGCCAACACCCTAGCTTGCTCCCCTTTATCTTCCCTAAGCACCCCTAACTACCCCAGCCAAGGCAGCCTCACCCCCTCCATTCGGCTAGCGCCAAGACACCATCACCCGCGCCCTTGCCATCTGGCCAGCACCCTCCTTTATCGCGCCCTTCCGAGGAGCTCCCTCTTGCAGCCCAAGGCGACATACCAGCCCAAGCGCAAGCAAGTCATGCCCAAACCAGCTATACGTAAGTGCCTAACTCGGTCCTTGTTATATAGACTTGCTTAAGCTTAATTAAATTTGATACGGGGTTGTAATAACGGAGCATTGCCTCCCCCCACTTATAATAACGTGGTTTGGCACACCCACACACACGTGCACTTGAGCCTATCTCGCTCTTAGCTGCACACGATTTTGACACACACATGGGCCTAATCAACCCTTAAGATATAGACTTACTTATATAATTTAAGTTGCGTGGGGTTTTGCTTAAGTTGTGTGTGTTGTCTTTCAATTTTCACATTCACACACATTGAGCTTTCGCTCTTATTTTCAAGACCCTAGTAAGGGCTGTGTTATAATTTCCCTTGGGTTTAATTTCATGTCGTGTGCGTAGTACTTGAATTATACACTCACACACATTGAGCTTTCGCTCTTACTCCCAAGACCTTAGTCAAGGCCAATTGCAATTCTATTTGGGTTTAATTTCATGTCGTGTGCGTAGTACTTCAATTCTACACTCACACACATTGAGCTTTTGCTCTTACTCCCAAGACCTTAGTTAAGGCCATATTGCAATTTATATTTGGGTTTCATTTAAGTCGTGTGAGTTGTTTTTCAATATACACACAACACCCACGCAACACGTTGGCGACCTTCGGGCCCATATATATTATAAGTATTTCCCTTTCGGCTAGGTCTCTAAGATTTGGGTTTTAAGGTTCAGTAGTGTGCGTAGTCTTTACATATATACACGGCACACACTTGCACAATTGACTTTTCCGCTCTTAAGATATAGCCATATTTTCCTTTTGCAATTTCCCTTTCGCAATTTACATTTCAAGTCATTTCCCTTCCGCATTGTCTTTCAATTCGGGTTTTCCCTTTGGAGTTGCGTGAGTTTGCATTGCATATATGTCATACCACGAGTTAGGACGCATATTGCATCAAAGTAAACCCCACACTCCCGCTCAAAGTCGCCCCACTTAGGTCACGTGTTCATAACACACACCTAGTTGGCTCGAAAAGGGATAAAAAGAAAGACATAGGCACGTGCAAATCCACGTGAAATAAAACTTGGAAAATCATACAAAAACAGCCTGAATCGAACACCTCAAACATTTTCCATAGGTTATCATGCTTAAAACTCGATTTTCTAAGCGTACAGACTAACCCTTGCGCATCGGTGCAAGAAGGTCTACGACGAAAAGAGCTTGCTTGCTCACAGTCGCCACGTTAGGAGTCAGATTTCAAAATATCTCTTCGCTAGCTTAAGCAAGCTAGCTGGCACGCCATTTTTACTCAAATAGAACTTAGACACACGAAAAGATTCGCTTCAGGCCTAAGAACCAGAAGCGGGGATTTTCTAGCGTCTACAAAATCTTTTTTGAAAGGGAACTTGATGAGCGCGAGGCTCAGCTAGTCACTTCATTGGAGCCTGAAGTAGACATGACTCATCAAAAGTTTGAAATCCTACAAATGCAAATAGGCGAAAATTTTAAACACTTTTGGAAAATTTTTGCAAAGTTTTGTTTGTTTTATCAAAGTTTTAAGAGCCGGGTCCCACCAGGCGTGCCAAAATCTATAAACATGAAAATTTTCACTCCTGGTTCTTGAGACCAGAAATGAACCTTTTCGTGCCTACGTCGTTTCTAAGGGCGTGTCAGCTAGCTTGCTCAAGCTAGCAAAGATTTTTGAAATATTCTGACTTTTCTGGCGATTGTGGGGAAGCAGAATCTTTTCGTTTAAACCTTCTTGAACCGATGCTCAAGGGTCAGTTTAAACACTTAAAACTTCGTTTTTACAAAACTTTGAAAATACCAATGTTCAAAGAATTCGATGTATGCCTGGTTTGCAAGTTTTATTGCGACTTTGCACAAACCTAAGTCTTTAGAGTTTTAGCTATTTAGGCCTGATATGTGTGTGCACATGTGGCCTATTTTCAACATGGTTTATGCGTAGATTCTGGGTGTCTTTAAAAGCTAACGAATGCAAAGATGCAAAAATATTTTCGGGTGTTGAGATGATGATGTGAGCTAGGCTCGAATTGAAAAGGCAACTCACACAACTTTCACAAATGTAAATACCCAAAATTGAAATGCAACTCACGCAGCTTTCACAAATGTAAATACCCGAAATGTAAAGCAACTCACATGACTTAATGTAAATCCACACAAACGGAAATGCAACTCGACGTGAAGTAAACTCACAACTTGAAAATATATATGTTATATCCTAAGAGCGAAAAGGCTCAATGTGTGTGAGAGTAGAGAGCGGAAAGGCTCGAGTGCTTTTGTGTGCTTCTCGTGTGAAATTGAAATGATAACTCACATAACTTTCACTAAAGTAAATACTCGAATTGAAATATATATTTTAGCTTAAGAGCGAAAAGGCTCAATGCATGTGTGTGTAAGTGTGAAATTTAAATGACAACTCACACGACTTTCACTAAAGTAAATACCCAAATAGAAATATATACTTTAGCTTAAGAGTGGAAAGGATCAATATGTGTGTGTGTGTAAGCGTGAAATTTAAATGACAACTCACATGACTTGAATGTAAATACCCGAATTGAATTGCAACTCACACAACTTTTACTAAAGTAAATACCCGAATTGAAATATATACTTTAGCTTAAGAGCGAAAAGGCTCAATGTGTGTGCAATCGTATGCAATATAAGAGCAGAAAGGCTCAAGTGCACGTGGGTGTCCTTAGTGTGCAATTAAGAGCGAGAAGGCTCAAGTGTACGTGTGTGGATGTGTATCAAGCATGAATATTACATTTCGGGGGGAGACTTCGCTCCATTATTACAACCCCGTATCGAATTGAATTTATCTTAAGCGAGTAATGTAATACCGAATGTAAATAAACACTTACAAGTGGTCGGTTTTGCCTCTTGAGTCGTTTGGGTCCGTCCTCCTTGGCAGCCACGAGATAGGCCTCTTTAGGTGGGCTCCGACGGTTTGAGTTTGGGTTTACTTGGGGGCAGCCAAGTGTTTTATAGCTTAGGATGGGCTGGGTTCAGCCAAGGTCTTAGGTTAGGTAAGTCCTAGCTAGGTGAGGTCGGGCTGGGCCATGGGAGGTGGTCCTAGTTAGGTTGGGATTTGGATAGGTCACGGCTAAGGCTTAGGCACAGCGGCCAGGTGCTGGATGTGGCAGGTGGGACAGGCACTGCTGGAGTGCAGCACGGGGGTTATGAGGTGCAGGGTGTGCGGCAGGGTGTTGTGCGGCAGGGTGTTGCGCTGCAGATGCAGCATGCAGGGGGTTATGACGTGCACAGCAGGGTGCTGCCGGGGGTGTCACGCAAGGCGCGCCAGGTTGGTGGTAGTGGAGTTGGCGCAGGAAGGTGGCAGGGTGTTGGCGTGGGAAGGTGGCAGGTTTGAGTGAAGTGAGGTGGTGGGGCTAAGTGTGCGATCTAGACACAAACCGAGTGCAAGGTGCACTCGGTTAGGGATTTTAGGCTAGGTTTAGTTTAGGTCGGTTTGGGGTGGCTGGGCTAGGTCTAAGTGGGTCGGTTTATGGGTTGTGGGTGAAGTCAGTTGGGACAAATAGGCTAGGTGTAAGTGGGTCGGTTTAGGGGTTATGGGTGAAGTCGGTTGGGACAAATGGGCTAGGTCTAAGGGGTTTAATGGAGTCAGTTTGGGGTAAGTGGGCTAGGTTAGGGTGAAGTTTGATGGGGTCGGTTGGGTGAAGTGGGCTAGGTTAGGTGGGTCGGTTGGGTGAAGTGGGCTAGGTTAGGTGGGTCGGTTAGGGCTATGTTAGGGTTAGGTTTAGAGGCCTACCTCTTGGAGCTGAGTCCACCCTTTTGCAGCCCTTGATCCACGTCATTCTTCATGTTGGTGCAGCCCTTGGTTAGGTCTAGGTCCACACAAGGTTCGAACCCACACCCTTGATCAAGCCCACATGGCTAGCCCACTTGACAAAGTCAAGCCCACCATTTTTCTCTATCTTACTTTATGCACTCTCCCAAGCCTCTCTCTTTAAATTCACGTGAACTTGCACCCCCCCTCACCTCTATTTATAGGCAAGGGGGTGGGTCTTGGGTTTGGATCTTGGATTTAGTTTTATGATCCAAATCCGATCCAAACACTATTTGGGCTGGATCTGGATATTTATTTCTAGATCCAATCCAAATTTTTGTTCCTTCAATCCTTCTTGGTGTTTTGAGATAGGCAATTTTCACGGGCCCTAGCTTCATCAGTGCGCCATCTTGGGCTGGGTTTTTCCCAACCTTCTTGTCCAATCATCTTCTCACCTTCTGGACTTCGTTTCGTCTAATTTTTGGTATTTCAAGCTTGGGCTTGGATTTCTGATGGCTTTGTCGGTGCTTTGGCTTTTGCATTTCATATTTCCAAGGCTGAAGTCTGCTTCTAGCCTAGGTTCTTCTTTTGCTTTCTGGCCTTGTTTCCATCAACCTGAGTTGAACTCTCGCCTTTTGACCTACTTTTGGGGCTGCTTTTCGATCAGGCTCCACCTACTTGATTTGGCTGCTTACAAAATTTGGATTTTGGCCCGAGTTTAAGAAACCTATATTTTGAAAGATTTCTTGACAAAAGTTTAAAGCTTTGCAACTCCTGGGTTTTGGAAGTTCAAAATTGGTTTTGAAATGGTTTTGCAAACCAAGTGCTTGTTTTGGAAATAATTTGATTTTGGGGTGTTTACAATGATGCCCCTAGATTTTTCGAAATTTTCAAGCCCTGTATGAGTGCTTCATATTCGGCTGTATTATTGGAACATTCGAAATCTAGGCGAATAGTAATGGGGATTTCTCCCTTTTCAAGGGATATGAGGATGACTCCCGCACCTGCCCCTCTTTGGTTTCTTGCTCCATCGAAATGCATTTTCCATACTTGGTTTTCATTTAAAAAGTTTGCTAAAACATGGTTTTGAAAGTTGTTTGAAAAGATGCCCTCCTCGGGCATTTCATCAAGTAGGGGATATGAATCTTCCAAGGGAAATTCAGCCACATAATCAGCTAGGGCTTGCCCCTTAATGGAGGTTTGATGATGGAATTTTAAGTCATACTCCATTAAGAGGAGTTGCCATTTACCTAGCCTACCCGTGAGGATAGGTTTTTCAAACGGGTGCTTGATTGGATCAAGCCTAGACACTATTCAGATCTCATGATCTAGGAAGTAGTGTCTAAATTTCTGACAGGCCCATACCAAGGCCAAGCACGTTTTCTCCATGGCTTGATAATTTCTTTCATATGCCAATAGAGTTTTCGAAATGTAGTAAATGACATATTCTTTATGGGTATCATCCTCATATTGAGCTAATAAAACACCCAAGGCATTCGTATGCACAGAAATGTAAAGTAAAAGTGGTTTTCCTTGCTTTGGAGGTTTCAAAACCGGAGGATTAACCAAATACGCTTTTAATCTTTCGAAAGCTTTTTGGCAATCGTCGTCCCATACAAACTTCACCCCTTTTCTCAAAAGCTTGTTCAAAGGTTCGCATCTCATTGCAAGGTTTGAAATAAACCTTCTAATTGATTGGAGGTGACCTTAGAGGCTTCGGATTTGGGTTAAGTTGGAGGGTGGAGACATGTCTATGATGGCTGGACACTTAGAGGGGTCAATTTCAATGCCCCTTTGGCTTACCATAAAACCTAAAAGCTTACCAGATTCCACTCTTAAAACACTCTTTTGAGGGTTTAGTTTCCCTTTGTAAAGCCTTAGTCTTTCGAAAACTTTTTGTAAGGATTTGATGTGTGTGAATCGAGTTTTTGATTTCACCAAGAGATCATCCACATATACTTCTAAGAGCTCATAAATTTGATCATGAAAAATGGTAGTCATGGCTCTTTGGTATGTGGCACTAGCATTTTTCAATCCAAAGAGCATAACTGTGTAACAGTATGTACCCCAGGGAGTAGTAAAAGTGGTTTTATCCTGATCTCTTGGGGCTACCTTGATTTGATTATAACCCGAGTAGCCATCCGTAAAGGAAAACATTTCATGATTTACAGTGCTCTCGACTATCAAATCAATATTTGGCAAAGGGAAGTTATCTTTTGGAGTGGCTTTGTTCAGATTTCTGAAATCGATGTAAATTCGAATTTTCCCATTGGATTTTCGAACTATAACTATATTTGAAAGCCAATCAGAATACGCAATGGGTTTTATAAATCTAGCTTTTAAAAGATCTTCTAAACCCTCTTTTACTTGAGAGTGTACGTTCGGATGGATTTTTCTAAGCCTTTACTTTATAGGTTTTGCATCTGGTTATAGGGGAAGACAATGCTCTATAATTTTTGGGTCTAGACCCGACATGTCTTCGTAGGTCCATGCAAACACATCTATGTAGACTTTCAGGAATGCAATGAATGATGCTTTTTCATGCTCATGCAAACATGTGCCTATCTTAATACGCTTTGGATTTGACTCACTCCCTAGGTCGATTTCTATAAAATCCCCTCCTACAGAATTTGAATGTTTTTCTAAGTCAAGGATTTTGTGAAACTTGAGAAGCTCGGAGGTTTGATCCTCCTCAGGGAAGAGGGGATCCTCCTCCGTGCTTTGATCATTCTCGAGAATTTTGAATCCTAGAGAAGTTTGAGTTGATGCATGATTTTCACAAACACTTAGCTTTTGTTTTGAAATTTTTGCAAGTTTTGAAGATTTTGGGCCTTTTATAAAGATGACTTTCTCTTCAAATTTCTTGGCTTTTTCAAAATTTTCACCACGAGCTAGTATGTACAAAACTTTGTTTTTGGTATTTTCTGGTTTTTTCATTTTTTTGGTTTTTTGTAAAGAAAAGACATTGGAAGAAATGCAAATTAGACTTTTTTTGGGTTTTTCGCAATTTTCCAATATTTTTGGGTTTTGAGGTTTTTCCAATTGTTTTTGGATTTTGAAATTTTGTAATTTTTTTGGCTTTTTGGTTAAGGAGGGGTCTTCCATCATGCCTACAAAGAAAATGCCATGAATCAATCTCTAAATAAGAGATCTAAACCATAGGACTCGGTTTTAGTAGGTTCCAGAGCACCCTTGACCAAAGTGGTCGTAGGTGGTTGTTCTGGGGGTATGCTTGGAATGTAGCCTATCCCATACCTATTTGGATTTAGATTTGGTAATATAGGCTCTAGACAACCTCGGTTTTTGTTCCCTAAACTTTGGTAGGGCATGTAACCCATGTTTAGCAGCATGTTCCAAGGTTTTTTTGTTTTTGAGAATTCTTTGTACAGAGGATGACCTTGGAACTTGTTGTCATCCATGGCATGCTCAAATGGCTTTTTGTTTAGGGATTTTGGAAATACTGGGAGTTTGGATTTACCTAGGATGGTCACGACTTTTGTCGGGCCAACTTTGGGCTGCCCCTTGATGTACACGACTTTCCTAGGTTTTTGGAGGACGGACTCGTATGGTTCGTCGAAGGATTTCACGGGATTGGTCCCGTAGGCCTTATGACTTGACAAGCAGGGGAAGTTTTAAATTCTCCTCAGTTGAGGATGGCTTTCGCCTAGAATTACCACGATTTGGTTTTCATGGGGGATTTTTACACACCTATGGAAGGTGGATGGCACAACCCGAAGGCTATGTATCCATGGTCTTCCCAGGAGTAGGTTGTAATGGGGGTGTATGTCAGACATGGAACACCCCTGCATGGGTTATGCCCCCTATTTCCATGGGCAACTATATGACTCCCAAAGGTTTTGATGCATTTCCATCGTATCCAGTGATAACGATGGGACTTGGGTTTACAAAAGTCAGGGTGACTCCGATTTGACACGCTACATGTAACGGAAGGATGTTGAGACCTCCTCTCCCATCAACCAAACACCTTTCTAGAGGATAGTGATTCAATACCACCTCGATATGCAGGGCTTAGTTGTGGGTTTCATATGGTCTTTCTATCTCGTCTTCCGAGAACACGATTGATATTTTTGCACAAATGGGTGCCACTAGGAAGGACAAGGACTTAGGAGTTATAGTCGAGTTAACCTTGGCTCTTTCTAATATTTTTTCTAAAACTTATATATGCTTGGGAGAAGTTTGGATTAACTCTAGGATAGACATGTTTATCGGGATCTTGTAAAGATGATTTTCAAAATCATATGGGGTTAAAACGTTTTTACCTTTATCCATGACCTGTGATGCCCTAGGAATGCATGCTTTTGAAGGGCTAGGAATACTGACTACTTTTTTTAGCATTTTTTTCTAGATGTGGGGGTTGATAGATCCTTCCGGACTTGGTCATCTCCCCCACGCTTTGCCTAAGGCTCGCTCCTATGTTGGCTCTATTTTTGTGCTTTAGAGCACCCGGAATTTCTAAGACGGCTCTAGCCGAGGGCGGGACTCTAAGAGCTCCCCGGATCACTACTTGTGTGGCCTTTTTGTATATGATGAGAGAAGGTGGTGTGTGACAAGTAGTGAAACCAGAATATGATGCATGCACTAAACCTTTCGAGGTTGAGAAAGCACATACGTCTTTTCCCTTCCCACTAGTATTTGCGTGATTGGGGAAGGGTTCTTTAAGCACAGCTTGGGCAGGCTCTGGTTCCTCAGTGACCTAGAGTCGGCCCTGCTCTATCAAGTTTTTGATTTTATTCAAAAGAGAGAAACATTTGTTCATATCATGGCCTTTGAGCCGATGATATTTGCAAAACTTGTTCAAAAATATCCCTTTTGGAGGGGTCCCCTCAGGAATTTCGGGGAGTATTACCAACCCTTGGGCAAGTATGAAGTCAAGAACCTCTGAGACAGGCTGCCCCAGTGGGGTATACTCCTTTTTTTTAAATGTTTTTTAAAAAAAATTCTCATTTTTTGTTCGAGCTTCTTTGAAGTGCCTGCCGTTGATTCCACTCGGACATTTGCAATCTTTTGGAGTTTTTCCCCTTTGTTTGTCGTGGGTAGCCCGTAAGTTTTGGGTTTTTCAAATCTCAGTTTTGAAAGAATTTTTCCCTTCTACAAGTCATCATAGACCCCCTTTTTCATATTAGTTTCAAATAGGGAAGCCTTTTTAATTAACTTGTGAAAGGTGGAAATTTCATGCAATGACAGAAGAGTTTTTATCTCCGTTTTAAAGTTTTCAAGGAAGAGCATTACTGCGCATCCTTCGGAGATGGGCTCTCTCACTTGCCCGAGGAGGGACCTCCATCGAACGATGAATGCATGCACATCCTCGTTCGAAGCTTATTTTGTGTCCTTCAAGGTGTTCAAAGTGGGCGTTACTTCTACGTTGTGCGAAAATCTTTGCATAAAGTTGTTCGCTAACTCTTCAAAAGTAGCGAACTAGCTTAAGTCGTAGGAAGAAAGCCATTTTGAGGCAGTCCCCTTGAGGGAAAGGGGAAACCAATATATCCATTTCGCAGAGTCCTTTTTCTTTTTGTGGGCTCTGCGAGAAAAGAGTTGCAGGTGGGATCTAGGATCCCCCGTGCCATCATACCGATGAAAATTTGGTATATCGTCGTCGCTATCTATTTCATAATCCAAAGGAAGGAAGTCAGACAAGGCATACGATCTCTTTTCTTTGTTTTGCCCTTTCAACAGTTGTTGAAGGGCTTTTCGATCTTTCAGGGTGAAGGAATCATGATATTAGTCCCCCTCCATTGAGGAGGTTTCCTTGGGATTTTTGGACTTGCCAGGTCTTTTCTTAGCTTTGGCGGGTTCGTCATGAGACGAGCAAGAGTCGGCCGCCTTAGCCTCTTGGCTAAGGGCGTCGATTCTTGCATCGATTTTTGCTTCGAATTCCCTGCGCAAGTTTTCTAACTCTTCTTTTTTGCATTTGAGTTGAGTTTTTGAAATTTTCTTTGAAAGGAAACTCGGATAGAAACTTCATTGGAGCCTGAACTAGACATGACTCTAAAAACTTTTGAAATCCTACAAGTGCAAACAGGCAAAAGTTAAACACTTTTTGGAAAAAAAAAAATTCAGAGTTTTGTTTGTTTTATTGAAGTTTGCTTAAGACCAGAGTCCCACCGAGCGTGCCAAGATCTGTAAGCGTGAAAATTTTCACTCCTGGTTTTTAAGACCGGAAATGAACCTTTTCGTACTTAAGTCATTTTGCGAGCGTGCCAGCTAGCTTACTCAAACTAGCGAAGGTTTTTTTGAAATATTCTGACTTTCTTGCGATTGTGGGAAAGCGGGATCTTTTCACTAAAACCTTCTTGAACCGATGCTCAAGGGTCAGTTTAAACGCTTAGAAACTTTGATTTTTCAAATCAAATACTAACTTTGAAAAGACCAGTGTTTTATGAATCTCGATGTATGCCTTGTTTGCAAATTTTATTACGACTTTTGGACGACCCTAAGTCTCTTGAGTTTTATCTATTAGGCCTGATATGTGTGTGAATATGTGGCCTATTTTCAACGTGGTTTGAGAGAGGATTCGGGGGCTTTTAAAAGTGAGCGAATGCAAGGATGTAAAATCTTTTTCAAGTTTTGAAAGTGATGATGTGAGCTAGGCTCAAATTGAAAGTGCAACTCACACAACTTTCACTAATGTAAATACCCGAAATTGAAGTGCAACTCACGCAGCTTTCACCAATGTAAATACCCGAAATGTAAGGCAACTCACGCGACTTAAATGTAAATCCACACAAAGGGAAATACAACTCGACTTGAAAATATATAAATATGTTGTATCATAAGAGCGAAAAGGCTCAATGTGTGTGTGTAAAGAGCGAAAAGGCTTGAGTGCTTGTGGGTGTTTCTCATGTGAAATTTAAATGACAACTCATACAACTTAAAGTAAATCCACTTGTAGACATGAAAATTTTCATTCCGAAGTTTGCGAGAAAAACTTGAAATGAAAGTTTCTACACCTACGCTTGCGCAAGCATGCCAGCTAGTTTGAAACTAGCAAATATTTGAAAATTTTAGACTTCTAGGCGATTGTGTGCAAGCGGGATCTTTTCACTCAAACCTTCTTGAGTCGATGCTCAAGGGTCAATGTTGAGCGCTTAGGAATTTTATTTTTACAGCAAATACAACTCCCTTTCACATGAACAAGTGTTTTTTTTAAATAATTGTTGAACTTGTGCACTTTTGATTCAATACATGGAATATACAAGCTACTGGAAACAGAAAATTTTATTTTAGAGCCATTTTCTAAGAGGGATTTGAAGGAGTCACAGACCTCCAAAAAATTTACAAATTTTACCAGACGAAGCTGGTAGTATGGAAACACTGTAGCCTTTTTCAAATCTGCATTCGGAGCAATATTGAATCATAAATAGATAATTGACTCAGACCAACTCACTGACTCAGAACAGTTCTGTTTCAGAAATACAGAAACTCAAAGATGAGTCTGTATCTCTCTACTCAGAACTCCGATTCTGATGATTTTAATGTTTCTAGAAAGCTATGGATGTTAGTTTTCCAATACATCAAAAATCAATTAGATTGGACTCTTGTAAACAGAGATATGGGACTTTTACCTAACATCTATTTTAGGAAATCCGACTATGCAGACAGGGGTACCGAAATTGAGTCGTTCTTAATCCGATTTTATTACGTGGCTGAGTGGTCCTAAAATCTTGCCAATTTTATCCAGAATGTCCCAAGGTGTGTGTGGTAAGTGTGCCAAATTTTGAGCTAATCGGAGCAAGCATCACAGAATTAAAATTATAGGAACAGACATATATAGAGATACAGAAATCTGGTTTTCTGTTTTATGAATATAATGATGCAAAACTCACACGACTTTAAAGTGCAACAACTCTCAAAGCAAATTGATGAAATGTAAATGAATGGAAAGTATTTTATAGCTTAAGCATAGAGGGGATTAGAATTATAGAGTGTCTATAACATATATTGGGGTAGGAATATCATCAAACACATAGAGTGTGTGTGTCATAGTGAAAATTCTGCAAATGTAAATGAAGGCATCAAATCTAATCACTATTATAACGTGGGGGGAGGCTTTGCTCCATTAATACAACCCCAATTCAATTGAATTAATATGGAAGAAGAAATTTAAAATGATGAAGAAAACACTTACAAGTTTTGCCTCCGATTGGCCGGAATTCCAAGAGTGGAATCCAGCCAGCTCTTCTTCTCCTTTGCTTCAAACTCTCACACACTCTCCCTCCTATGTCTACCCTCTTTTTCCCCTCTCTTTCCCTTCACTCTCAGCTCACGTTTTTTTGTTTGTTGCAGACCCTCTTGATGCCCCAAGGTCCCTTCAATTGATGAGAGATAAAGACAACCAAGCCTCCTTCAACTTGCTCCCCCTTGGCCCCTTTTATAGGCCAAGGAGGCTGGTTTCTAGCCCCTTCCATGGGGCGGATTGGACCAGTTCCTTGTTGGTTCTTGATACAATTTGGCCCAGCCATATGTGGTCCCTCTTGTTCACTTGAACTAGCCCATGTGGGGTGGGCCTAGGTGCGGCCGACTTGGTCTTTGGGTGCAGCCGATTCAAGCTTGTCTAATGTTTTGTCCTAGCATGTATTGAACTTGATACCAAGTAGTGGTCGGGTATGCCTAATTAGGCTCTTCCAATTCAATGCCTCAATTGATATTTGATTCTTGAATGATTCGGCTCCACTTTGATTTTGATTTCATACGGCTTCACCATGGTCTCAAGTTCAACTTGAAATGTTCTTGAATTGGATGAGCTTGAACTGGGTCTTGGATAAGCTCGATCTTCTCCTGGTTTCGGATAAGCTTTAGAATTTGATCTTGATTTTGATATGCTCCAACTTTATCTTCTTTACTTTTTGGGGAATCGATGTGGATCCAGGATTGGGTCTCACCTGTTTATCTGCTTTGAAAACTCATGAGTTGTTTGAATTTAAAATCTTTATTTTGAAATATTCCCCAAAAGGCTTAAACTTTAAAATTTGGGATTTTGAATTTAAAGGTTCATAAAGGCTTTAAATTGGCTTTCAAAATTTAGGAGTTTTTGAAAATATTTGAAAATTTTTGGGTGTTTACACCACCCGAAATTAAATTACAACTCACACCGCTTTCACTAAAGTAAATACCCAAATTGAAGTATATATGTTTAGCTTAAGAGTAGAAAGGCTCGAGTGGTCGTAGGTGTTCTTGTGTGAAATTGAAATTTGCAACTCACACGACTTGAATGTAAATCCACCCGAAATTAAATTGCAACTCACACAGCTTTCACTAAAGTAAATACCCAAACTGAAGTATATACGTTTAGCTTAAGAGCGGAAAGGCTCAATGTGTGTGCAATCGTGTGCAATATAAGAGTGGAAAGGCTTAAGTGCACGTGGGTGTCCTTTGTGTGCATTTAAGAGCGAGAAGGCTCAAGTGCACGTGTGTGGCTATGTATCATACACAAATATTACATTTTGGAGGGAGACTTCGCTCCATTATTACAACCCCATTCCGATTTGAATTTACTTTAAACGAGTAATGTAAAACTGAATGTAAATGGCACTTACAAATGTTTGGTTTTTCCTCTCGAGTCGCTCGGGTCCGTCCTTCTTTGCAGCCACGAGGTAAGTCCCTTTCAGTGGGTTCCGACGTGAGGCTTGGGTGTGGATTCACTTGGGTGTAGCCAAGTAGATTTGGGCTTAGTCTTGGCTGGGTTCGGCCAAGGTGTCTTGGTTAGGTTTAGGATATGGTGGGTCTAGTCCTAGCTAGGTCTAGGCTTTTGTTTAGGAAGATGGGAATGAGCTAGGTGCGCCAGCACCTAGCTTGGTTAGGATTTAGAGGGGGTAGGTCGAGCCAAAAGTGGTTCGAATCAAGGTAGGTCCTAAGGTGCAGGTTAGGGCGTAGCTGGGGCGCAGTTGGGGTGTGACTGAGGTGTAGCAGGGGCGCGGCAAGGGCGTATGCCGGGTTTTGTGCAGGCTAGGGGGGGTGCAGGTGAGGTGAGGCGCGGCAGGGGCACAACAGGGGTGCAGGCCAAGGCACAACAGGGGTGTTGGCAGGGGTGAGGCGCGACAGGGGCGCAGGGGGCAGACCGAGTGCCAAGTGCACTCGGTTATTGTTTGGTGGCTGGTGTGTGTGGGGATGGGTTAACCTAGGATGGGTTTAGTCGGTTGGTAGGGTGGCTGGGTTAGGTGTTATGTGAGGTCGGTTTAGGGTAGTCTAGGTGGAGTCGGTTTAGGGCTAGTTAGGATTTTAGGTGAGGTCGGTTTAGGGCTAGTTAGGGTGGAGTCGGTGGTAGCTGGGCTTAGGTGGGTTAGGTTTAGGCGGTATGGGCTAGGTTTAGTGGTATGTAGGTTAGTTTGAGTTTCAAGGGAACAAGCTAGGTGCAGCCAGCACCTAGCTAGGTTCGGTTTGGGGTAGGTCGGGGTGAGGTTTAGGTCGGTCGAGGAGGGTTTTAGCTAGGTGCGGGCAACGCCTAGCTAAGTGGGTTTCAGAGTGGGTTCATGTCTAGGTTTAGTTGGTGTATGGGTTAGGTCGGTTAGGTCAAGTGGGCTAGGTCTAGGCTAAGTTTGGGTTAGGTTTAGGGACTTACCTCTTGGAGCTGAGTCCCTCTTGTGTAGCCAAGGTTGCAGCCCATGTCCACGCCATTTGTAGCCGTGTTGTTGTAGCCCCAAGCTAGGTCTAGGTCCACAAGGCTTGAACCCACCTCACCCTTGATTGAGCCCACATGGCTAAAGCCCACCAATGTTGACTTTTGCACCCACTCTCTCTCTCTTCCCAAGGCTCCCAAGCAAGTTCATGTGAACTTTTTCACCCCCCCTTGGTCTTATTTATAGGCAAGGGGTGGGTCTTGGGTTTGGATCTTGGATTTGGGTTTTGAGATCCAAATCCGATCCAAACACTATTTGGGTCTTAATATGGATATTTATGTTCAAATCCAATCCAAAATCTTCTTTCTTCAGTCCTTCTTGATGTTTTGAGACGGGCGATTTTGAACTGACCTTGGTGTTGCTAGTGAGTCGTTTGAGCTGGGTTTTTTCCAGTCTTCTTATCCGATCATCTTCTCACCTTTCGGACTCTGTTTTATCTGATTCTTGATTTTTCAGGCTTGGGGTTTCATTTCTGATAGCTTTATCGATGCTTTGGCTTTGTATTTCATATTTCGGAGCTGAAGTCTGCTTCTGGCCTGTATGCTCAGGACCACAAAAGTGTTGGAAAGAAATAATAAAAAATGATCTTAGCTTATTGTGAGTTAACTGCTAACATGGCACATGATAGGGCTATGTGGAAACAAAGAATCCATGTAGCCGACCCTATCTAGTATGGGAAAAGGCTTAGTTGTTGTTGTATGACACTCGACATCAGGTGCTTGGAGTTTGATACCATATACCTCAATAACCAGGTCCAATGATGGATGAGGCATTACCTAACCAACTGATGGATACTACCGATTAGCCAATTAAAATTACTATGCTTACGGCAGGTGTGTTTTGGCCACATACACAGGTCATTGTGGCAAAATCTGCAGGTCATAATCCATGCACTGCAGCAGTGGAGGAAAACCTATACCAACTAGGGTCACCATGAAGTTGTGTGCAAGTAGTGGCATCATCTATTATTGAGGAACCTGGTACATGCCCCCAACTTATTGATTTGAGATTGGATTCATGTAGGAGATGCAAACGATTGTCCTATGGAGAATGCCAACAAAAATGATGGCATCAGAAGCATCTAACCTCCCTGGGCCATCAAGTCTGGAAACCCTGGGGCAATATGGACGTGTCCCCATTGAAGATCTAGCCATTGTGTTGTTGAAGACTTTAGAATAGTATAACTTTTAATGTACATACTGAAAGTAGGCCATGACTGGACTGGGGCCTTCCACTTCTCTGTTAGAATCTCTTGTTCTCATAGGATAGCTAACTCATTCACAATCATGGTGAGCATGATCTCGGATATTTGGCGAAACAGAAACCTTTGGAGATCCCTAAATTGAGTATGTTACCGGTCAATGACGAACAACTTTAGTCGTTTGAATCTCACTTTGCATCAACCCATGGATGTGAAGTGGATGGGGTGTTCTCATGCAATGAATATGCTACACGGGAAGCATATATTTGACGAGACAAATTGTCTAGTATGGGCATTTGCGAACTCTAGACTGAGTCATGCTTGAAATGAGCACTAGAGGAGGTCATTTGGTACTGATCGGTTCTCCAAAAAGGTGTAGTCTTACTAGGCACATCAAAGAATGTGTTGTAGTCATAAGAGGCTCCATAATTTTAATGACACTGGTAGGAACCCGTTGGTTGAGCTAGATGCAATGGTGCGTGCCAGAGAACTATGACCCCGTTCTCGAATGAGAAGATGGATAAGGCTCAAGCAATGAACATGAGTCTTTGGGCTTTTGATTGAGCGTATCTCAATATGGTTGTTAATACATGTTTGAGCGTGAAAGACGATGAAACAAGACAAACGAGGGCAAGCACTACCACGCAGAAGGAACTGCCCGTACAAAGCTAGGATAGGATTACATAAGAAAAAAACTAACTAGAAATAAAAAGAGTTGATAATGTGATTCATTCGATTCTTTTCTTGATTACATTCGCTAGTTATAAGCCTTTCTAAAAGCGGTAATACTTGGATCCATTCTTCATCCTCATACACAATCTTTGGTAACTTCCCACTAGCCTCATTTTTATTGCCTTCATGCCACAACGTTAGCTATGATTTACCAGTTGTCCTCACTATTACCTCGTATCTCGAGGCTTCTCCATGTCATGGGTCTAAAATAATCTCCCCTTTCAAACCCGGCGAGAGATTACCACGTCCCCACAATTTTCAGCATCAACTGACTCATCCTAGAAATAGAGGTTTGATTCATTCTGTTGCCGAGGCGTCAAATAGTGATCAAACAACAGCCATGGCGCTCCTTCTAGCGAAAAGTTGAAACCATCGTTATTGGAAAACATCAAACATTGTATAGGTCAACAACAGTGATGATGCCATGTCGAGCTAAGAGTTTTTGCAATATGCATTCTATGGTTTTCAAATCAATGTGGTGGCCCAATGATCTGATTATCAGGGACTTAAAAAATGGGCAACACATACACAGACTCTCTCTCTCTCTCCTTCAACATGGCATCATGGTCCATAACATTGGATTCAACCTTCTCGCTATCACAGCGGCCCTTGTCATTCTCTGGAGGAACTAGATCACGTGCTTCTCCCTGTTCACCATGTAGATCGTGTCTCCTGGGGGAACTCTTGGTTTTTCTTAGCATTTCTCTCTCACAGGTGGTTGTACAGTTGTTTGCCGTCTTAGTTTAATTGGCGAGTAAGATTTAAAAAGCTAAAACCCATGAACGTAAATATATCCATTTAAAAAATGGCCTTATTCTCACTGAAACGAACTATAGTCCTCCCATGTTTGATCTGATCAGGTCGTTCAGGCCAAGTCTGATAACTTGCTTAGCTGGTGACCACGTCATAGGGGAGATCAAAGCTTTGGATTCATATTAGCTAGCTGTGATTAGAAAGAAAGAGGTGAAGGAAATGAAACCTTGGGCTCTATTAAATTATCTTTCCTCATTATTTTCGCTTTCCTCTTTTCACTTGCTCACATTTATTGCGGATAAAGGTGTATAACGTGCCCAAGAAGAGACCGTAACAATGGCAGAGAGTTAAAATGCTTCCATTACTTCAACGCTCCAATGAGCTGGGTGGACATTTTGTCATCATAACAGAAGCCTTCATAAAGAGCAATGAAAGTGACAGCTTCTACTTCCGTGGCAGTTCATAAATGCAAAACATGTACTGCACATATCTGCGAAGCAATTCCTACTCTTCAGACTACCATGTCATGCATCTCAGTAGTGACAGCCCATGCCCTGTGGTCTGTTTGCAATGAATATCGCGAAAAGAGAGAGAGAGAGAGAGAGAGAGAGAGAGAGAGTCCAGCCATCTTTGACAATTTATAACCGAAGTAATACCTCCCCCTTGAGTGAATCTTGATGAGCTCTGACTTCAACAAGCTTTGACAAGAGAGCAAGTTCAAAAAATTACTGCAACTGATTGCAATCTTTTGGGACAATTCAGTATGCAGAGGACATACTCTTTACTACATTTGCCAACTCCACACATGGTATGCGAAATAGCTATATTACTGAGCATGAGGCCTTAATTAGCTGAAAGCCATGCTGGTAGACGTCAAATATCAAGATTCATGCGAAATTTTGAGGGGCATATTGTCCAATATTACTGTCCCAACTCTCCAATTATTGAGATGATTTCTTCTCAAGATATCTTGTATGAAAATTTTCTTCAGTGAGTTATCACAAGATATATACACATCCAATTTTGACAATAAACGAAGTAAATAATCAGACACTCAACAAAGGAAAGGGTCAGTATATCTGTCCAAGGACTTCATCTTTCAAAACCTGTTCTACTCTGTTCACAGTCAACTTGCCAGTCACATAGAACAGAGTAATGACTATGATGGATGTAGAACGAAGTGCCAAGCAGATCTTGAGCAACAAAACAGAAACATCAAGTAAACTAATTGTATCAAGAAATTCATGATTTCCATGTAGTTCGAAGTCCATCTTCTGAACATGTGAGAAGTAGAGAGATTAAAATAAGCATTTGCAGTTTGGGTAGCTCGGAGCCTCAACCTTCGGATTGCCGTGCAAAGTACAGAACGTCAGAAGCACTTTTGTCGATATGGGATCCAAGAATGTCCGCTGAAGCTAACAGCTTCATTAATTATTATATAAAACTTTTAAATCTGTGTTCATTACACTTGTGGCAGAAAAATGCTTAACAATCGCTATACAATGAAAATTTAGGCAAATCACAGACTAACTACACTTTACAAGGTGAAGACTATGGACAACAGTGTATGAGAAAGCTTCCAAGTTAGCGCTGTCCACCAAACGATCTGGATATTCAACCAAAAAGAATGCTTACATTATCAGGGAGCCATATGTATACACTTTAGTGGAACTTGAGCTTCAAGTGCATCATCTATCCTTCCTGGTGCCCACAAAAGGTTTTCAGAACAGTAAGCTGTCGAGCCTGGGGTTCAGAGACAAAATATAACTGTACAAAAGAAGCTGCTCCAAAGGATCACCACGCTTAATCCCCTGAACAAACAGTAAGGAGATCAACCTTTAGAATACAGTCTCACCACTCAATTCATATGAATATTATTAATTTTCTGCAGACCATGACATTCAGGTCTTGATAGCAAATTATGGCTACTGATGTCTGAAATCAGGAAGGAGTGCTCTAAGCATCAAAGGTATGGCAATTGACCAAAAAGCGAACTTCAGGGTCAGCAAACTAAGTTTATCTCGAGATAGATACCTTTAACGTCCAACTCACAGAAGACACCCTTGATTATCCAGAGCCTCTAACTCATCTACAGGCCATCTAAACCAAACTAGGCTTTTAACCATGCCTACCATAAAAAATTACAGCGAAATAATGCACTCAGTTTTTTCCATTTAACTTACTTTGACAAATGGAATAAGTAGAACAAAGAGCAGTATGGTCCAAGAAGAGACACCGTGGAAGGCATGGAAATTTTATTTCGATCTCCAACCAAAAGAATTGCCAAAGAGCATTTTGTGGTCCATGGCACAAAGAAAAGTATAGTCTCTCTGTTGTAAGGGTTAAGATTGGAAGAAACGTGCTACTTCTGCATAAAGTTGAGACTCCTCAAATGGCTTGGAAACATAGCCATCCTTGAATATCCATGAAACAGGCATCAAACTGATGGGGTGGCTTCAGTAAAGAGATGGCCTCTATTCCACTGCTAACACAAACCACATCTGCTCCATACTTTTTCAAAGCACCAGCTGCTACCTTGCGGTTCACACTATTGTCATCTACAATTAGAATTCTTCTCCCAAGAAGAAGATGGCGAAGAGACAAACTAGGGAGCTCCCCATTTCGAGGAGTCCCCTTGTTCCAACACCCATGGCTCGCTGTAGTGAGGCAGCAAGCATACTTGCTCTCAGAGGTTTTGTGATGACAGTAGGATTATGAACACCAGATGTTACAGTACTTGCTCTAAAAGAACTACTAGAATTAACAAGAATGAACAGCTTTGGAGGAACTCCATGATCAACTTTCCTTGTGTTATTGACAAAGTGAGACGACATGCCTGAATCTCTATCCCAGATCTCCTGCTCAATAAGGACCATATTAATAACTATATTTTCATTGCTTATGGTGGACAAACCTTGGTTTAAATCTGAAACCATTTCAACATGAATGCCAAGCCTTTGGATGTGATATCTAGACACTTTTGCTCTAACAGGTCTGGGGTCAATAACTAATGCAGTCATGCCCTCAAATTCTGAAGATGCAGGGTGAGGTTGGTTGTTGATTTGCTGACTTTTACACTCATTTGAACTGGGGAGTCCATTGGTGAAGACAGCAGTAAAAGTGAAAGTGGATCCAGTCTTGGTATGCTCACAAATCCAATCTCTCCATTCATGAGGCCAACCAAACACTTGCTAATGCTTAGGCCAATTCCTGTTCCCCCATGTTTCCTGGAGATGGATGGACCTACCTGCATGAATGGAGTGAAGATGCGGGACTGAGCTTCTAGAGGAATACCTTCACCTGTATCCTCAACAGATACAATCAAATTGATGAGAGAGATCACAAGAGGAAGATGAGAAAGAACCAAGAGGTCCCTCCTGACTGAAAGCCTTGAATCCTTCCCAGCTCCGGCGACTATCAGCTACAGGGAAACCACTCAAGGTATTTTCTGAGGTTGATTCTGTGTCAACTTCTATTGAATGGACAACCTCCTCAACAAGATGGATAGTGACAAAATATGCCCTTTGTCCGTGAACTGCCAAACAATTACAGAATCAGTTTTCAAAATACTTATTCTAGAAATACACATCAATTTTGCTCTACTCATAATCATTCTTGGCTGGAACACTGATGGAAATTTTTTTCCATTATTTAAAATATTCCATGAGACTATAATGACTGGTAAAAGCATGCCTAGAAAATAAGTCTGCAAGAATGTAGAATATCAGACTAAGTAACTTTCATGATACATAAAGTTCTTTCTCCCTATAAACTTACCTTAATTGAGTTACCCATGAGATTTGTAATTATTTGTCGAAACCTTCCTGGATCACCTATTAGCAGTTCAGGAACCTGATCTGATACATAAACTGCCAACTGTGCTCCCAGACAAATAAATCATGAAAAGCCATGAGCTATAATTAGGCAATGCACATTTTGAAAATTCCACCTTGTAAAAAGGCAACAGTAGATGAGAGATATATTACCTCTACTCCTTTTCCTTGAGACTTCTCAGAAAATAGTGACAATACATCATCCAAAATTGCCCTTAAGTCAAGAGCACTGCCTCAAGCTCTATTTTACCGGAATCAATCTTTGCCTGGTCCAAAACCTCATTTATAATCGACACCAGAGCTTTTCCACTGCCCTGTGCCGTTCTGACATATTCCTGTGGGTTACGTCTAGATCTGTGTCCATAAGCAAATGCAACATCCCTGAAAATCCAATTTTAGAGTAAGGTCATGGCTAAAGAAGAATTCTTTTTGTGGTATGTATATAGTTAAACATTGGACACTGTATACTATACCATAGACAGAAGACAACTCACCTAAAACACCATTCAATCTGTTAAATGCAGGATAAAGCAAGAACATTTGAGTTCCAAATTGTGTCTGATGATCTAATCAGCTAACCATCAAAACTTTAAGCAAGCTGGTTAAACACCACAAATTAAATAAAGCATTGGGAAAGAGCGCTCTTGCCTGCACTGCATCTCATGCTTCCTGAAGGGATCCCCAAAGTTGAGGGGACTGAGGTGGTGCGGCTCATTATCCAAAATGTTTGGACCGTACATGCTGATTGGGTAAGAACCATTGGTTGTGTCATATACACTCACAACAATGGTCTGTTTACTGGCGAGTTGTTGAAGCAACTTCTCTACCAAGGACTCTATATCAAAAATTCCTCCAATATACCTGGAGTTCAACATGAAGTTTGATATGAGCTGCAGCCTTCAAGTTTGACTTAAAGAAGCCACTAGGAAAGCAAGATAACTAGCTCAGCATGAGTACCCGTTAGTTGCTAGAATTCTGTCCTGAGGTGTCGCATTCGATGGGAGTTCCTTAGAATATGCAGCAAAAGTAAGGATGACACCCAATCTCTTGGACTTCAATAGTCTGAACGGAGCAGTAAGAACACCTCTACCAGATGCTCTTGCTAATAAGATATTTTCACGATCTTCCTGTATAAGAAAGGCCAGTTAGGATAGGAGCATTAAGGTACAAACCCACGTCTAAGGTTTAGAAGCACATGCTCCAGGAACATAAAGCATCTAAATCAAGACAAAAAAGAAACAAGCAGTAAGAAGGACAATAATTTGTGACTGTCTAAAAGGATGAACAAGTAATAGGAAGAATTGAAGCTTCCACTACTCAATTATTAGCAAGTTCAACTTGGAATCTATTATAGCTTGCATCCACAGAGAATTGAATCAGCCACAGCGATAATTGGAAGCAAAAACATCGAACCTAGAAAGAACAGTTTAATGAGTTCCATCTCTTTCCATGTCGCAGGATCTAGGATGAAAATTCATGGCAGCAGTAAATGGAGTCTGCCCATTATAAAGAACTCTAGACAGCAGTTCTATTTTCTGTTAAAATAGGAGAGGATTTCGGTCAAGAAAAGGCCACATTTGGGTAAGACCTTAGTAAAGTAATTAAGTATCATCGTGGCAAAGCTTTGAATTCATGAACCCTACAACAAGTTACTGGAGTTCCCTCATAGGAACTTGTATCAAAATTCAAGAGAACTCTATAATTGACTTTCAGGAAGTCATTATCACCATGGAAGCTACAAGATCCATATACCAGACCTACTTATGTTTACCCGTTATGCAAGAGACCGTCAACAGTAATACAAAAGGAATCCTCTGAAATTTACCTTCCCAGACAGCATGTCAAGAGACACAACATGTGCAACCGTATCCTGTGCAAAAATAACTGGTGCATATTCCTCCTGAACAGGTGATGTCTGATGGAATTCTGCAAAGTTTTCATCATCACGAACAGGATTATGGTCTTGCTCATCCATAACCTTGATACTCCAACCTTGTTCTTCCTCAAACCGCTTTCTGTCAGCATGAAGTACTCTTGGAGCATATGCAACGCCACTAGTCAGAGGCCTCTCAAAAGCAGTTCTTTCGGTATACTCTGCAAAAGTTTTCTGTATGTAAATGAATCACGTTAGTGCCATCGCTAGCTTATATTTGGAACTCTACTTCAAATAGCCCAAAAAAACAGTACATTCATGAGCAAATTTGTTCAAGATGAGATCATTTGAAAATATGAGGCAGGAAACACGCACCAACTGCATATTGGATACAGTGTTTCCTGTACAAACTAATGATACAAAAAGATTCTCATCCATTCAAACTGAAAAAACAAAAAAACAAGCCAAAGTCACTAGGCAACAACAGTAGGAATACGATTTGACTTTCCAGAATTCCGGATTGACAATGAAAATATACCTAAGGAATCCCACAAAAAAAATTGAGATTACAAAGAGTTGGAAAGATTGAGACCAACAAAACCTGGTCAATTGCAGCAGGCTTCCACCCATGATAAAAGGTTGAGACCAAGATAGCCAACGCATGAACATGATTCATGCTCACATTGAACTGATCCTGCAGCATCCTTGCACGCTCATCGCACATGCTGGCTAGCGTCTCTTTCCTTCTTTGAACATTCTGCGAATTCAGGTAACAGAAAAGCCACAGAGATAACAATACTCCACACACTATCCACATCAAAAGAAGCCTCTTTCTCCAACTCCCCCAAATCTTAACAGATCCAACTTGGAAATATTTGTGCTGGCTCTTCCAATCACCACCAACAAAACTTCCCCACCATTTCAACCCAAAATTCCCGGCACGAACAAAGCCAGCAGCCTTCTGCACCATGATATCTTTAGAAAGGATCCAACTGATAATTCTCAAAGATAAAACCCAAACCCATCTCTTCAAATGGAGGCCTACCATTTTTATAGAAACCACTTAGCATAGCTCAACAATCTCATGGCCACACAAAAATCCTCCTCCTAATATCACTCCTTAGACAGAACCTTGAAAGGCCTCAATATACAAAGGTGATGAAAAGGAAGCTATCTTCAAGGACTGTCTGAAACAGATAAGTTCATGAAGATGATCAAGCAAAACCCACCGCTTGCAACTCAGAAACAGACCACAGACTGAAACAGATATCCCCATGAACATAAAAGCAAAGTAAACGAGAATCCTCAATATAGGTCTAATCTTTCTAAACAAGAAAGGAAGACAGAAGAGTCATCATTCCAAGCCCCCCCCCCCCCAAGAACACACCTTTTTTGAAGTACAAAGCAACCAAGACACCAACAAAAGCAAAGGATGAAAAAGAGGCCAACAAAGCCAACTTCCCCAAGTGTTTGAAACTCTCAAACAGGATATCAAACAGGGGGTACGTTAAAAGAAAAGGCTTTCCTTTTCATTAGTGCCTCTATCCATCCAACTCCTAAGATTAGCCTTCTGTTTCAATCAAGCATGTGCCTCTATCGTTGGTTGACTCTTGCAAATTTCCCGGCAGAGAGAGAGAGAGAGAATATGGATGTGGGGAGTCCCCCAGTTTAGGCCATTATCTTCAAGTGTTCTCTCTTGTTCAACATTATTTTATCGTTGTGAACTTCGCATCCTCGGGGAAATGATAAAAGAAAGAGAGATTTTTCTTCTCATTTTTGGAGGTTAGGGAAATAAATCATTGTTGGACACGAGGGAATTAAAAAAAATTGGAAAAGTTTCTCCTTTTTCAGAAATTTGTATGTGATATCCAGCCAGAGTTCAACCTGCACACGCTATCACGAGCTTCCTTTATTACTAATCTGCACTTCTTCTAATTAAGCGCTCGCTCAACTGGCAGGGCTCTTTGTCTCGTCCGCTTGAGATGGGGGTTCGATACTTGGAGAGTGCGCGTGCATGTGTGTCAGGCTTGAGCATCTCTCTAAGAAAAAGAAAATCATTAACTAATTGTGATCAAAATTGTTCTTTTAACGAAGGATAAAAACTTCATTTATCAAAGAAAATAAAAGTACAAGATATTCCGTACAAAATCATAGAACCAACAAAATTGTAAACAAAGAAATGAAGATTTCCTAAAGTTAAAAGTATATATGATGTTGCATCATAAAAGAAAAATCACCATCAAGCACAGATCGACTTACAAAAGCACCGTTTCAAGACACAGTAACTCGCTGTCAAGAGAAACGCTTCGTCTTCATTCTTTGGCATATAAATACTTAAAAAACTTTAGCAAGCACAGAAACACCCTCGTAAACACAAAATACACTTCATTTATTGATATTTGTCGACCCACCCTTACTACTGGGGAAGAAGAGAGAGAGAAAGAGAATAGAAAAGGTGAAGTTGCAAGAGGTCAGTAAAATTACCATTTTTTTCGTGAGACCTAAAAAAAGTTCGTCTCATCTCCATCCTGACTCTCTCTTATACATCAGAGAGAGAGAGAGAGAGAGAGAATTCTAAATTATTTACATGTGGTAATCGTGGTGAGGTGATTGCCATGCTTTGTTCCTTTTTTTCTTTCAAAAAAATGGCATCTGCTATTTTTTTTTTCAAATTAAAAAGAGTGCCATCATTTGGTTGTCTCTGGATCTTGAGATCCAAGAATTAAAGATACAGCATATTCGCTCATTTTTCCGGATCTAATTTTGGATTTTGAGGTATCAGAATTGAAGTTGTGAAAGGTGATCATGTTCTTTAGTTGTCAATTTTGTGATGAACGACAGTTTCTATTCTTTGTTATTTTGGCTGATGTGAACTTGGATATATATATATAGACAGAGAGAGAACACTTTAAGCAACGTTATCGATCCCTTAAATGATTTTGTGCTTGCAATAAAATAGAGAGAGTCTTGAGGCTTAAGAGGATATAGAACCTTTGGGAAAATGGGTTCGGCAGACCTCTACCAGTATGGTCCAGGGAATTGAACTCGACCTTCCGCTTGAAGTTTTAAGAGAACCTGACACCAAGTTTTCACTGCCAAGTTGATAATTCGGTATCTCATAATTGGAGTAGAACTCAAAATTGGACGCGTAAAGCATATGGCCGACCATTCCTCCATTAGCGTCTCTCTCTCTCTCTCTCTCTCTCTCTCTCTCTCTCTCTCTCTCTCTCTCTCTCTCTCTCTCTATATATATATATATATATATATATATATATATATATATATATATATATATATATATATATATATATATATATATATATATTCCCTCAAGGATTGACTGTTAAAAACATCTTTTCTTTTGGTCGTATTCATTAGGGAAAAAAGTTGAAGAAGATTAAACCTATGGTTTTCATAGCGCTATATTATGTGTGTGTAGAGAGAGTCCAACGTGGTTGCTGTAATTTCATTTTGTCTTATCTTAATCTGTCGGAGACTAAAGACTGACTTCCATTTTGGTGTTCATGTTGTATTTAACGTAATCAGTACTTCTTTGTTCCTTTTCTCTGTAGTTTGTTGTACTACTATAGACTACGAATTTTTAGATCTAACCACAAACTTTGTGAAGGTTGAGTTTCAGCCATCAGATTCAACTCATCGGATGGATAAGCATCTACTACGAGCAGGCAGCAAACATGTATGAATTAAACATTCTAAAATGTTCTAAATCCTCTAAAAGATAAGACAAGACATGCAACCTCAAAAGTGGTCTCAAAATGACAAGAATGAAGAGTCAAGGAAAAAGAATGGCATGGGGATGGGATCATACGGGGTCACTTTCACCTACTTGTCTTTTCCACATCTTGGTTGAGCAGTTGTGGTTCCGTATAAGGTGAAGGCAATTACCTCAGCCTCAATTGGTCAATAATACGCATGTGCCAGTCAAGAATGTGACCTTCATTTGGCAGTCAACAATGTGTGATATACCTCTTTCCCTCCTAGTTTCACCACAAAATAAAATCTACTGAATTCCATGACACCAATAATAGTTAGTTGGTTTCACAAGAAGGCACGAGTCCCCACACTAGGGGGTTGACTAGAACAAGCCAAATGTCTCGAGTTTCGTATATGATGAGTGTTGAGAACTGGACCTTGATTTTTATTGCTCTTTAATTCCAAACTGTGTAGTACATCAAATTTCGGACCTATTTGAAGTGGTTTCTTACCCACAAATTTGATTCAATGACTGGTACCATTAATAAGGTGGGTCAAAGGAACTAGACTCGAGCTTTGCATGAAAACCCAAAGGCCTCATTATCTCTCGTGTTGGTACTCTACTTTGAATCAACAGCAACTAAGCCTTTTCCCATAATAGATGGGCCAGCTACATGAATTTTTTGTTTTCACATAGCCCTATCATAATTTGTAGAATTCATGGTAAATAAGTCTCTAACTGTAAGAAGCCTAATGCAACCCTCCTCCTTTATCCGGGCTTGGGACCGGCCATGTAAGGGTGATCCCTTACATGAGTAGAGTTAAAAAACTCAAACATTATTACCACTCAAAAATCAACCACGAAATCATGGTTACAAGTGCATCTAGTTTTTAGTACTAAGGGTCTGACTCAACGCACCCTAGTGCACGCTTATGTAAGGCTTCCTAACCAAGCTTCCTAATCGAAACAATATCGTTATTTGTTACTAGCAAGTTCAGTTAATTATTTCAACAAAAAATCATTTGTTCTACCAAACTAGAACTCCAAATAACGTGTTGCCTCTATCGATTTGTCCTTAAATTAATTTGGGGAGAAGACACGCTTCTGCATTTTGAACTCGCGACCTCTCAAGTAGAAATTGGATGTTTTTTTCGGTGGTTGGCGTCCCAAGCTGTCAACGATGAATTCGGATAGATGTTCACATGTTTGTTGCTTGCAGCTAGATGCTTCCTTCATGAGCAAAAGTGTGGGTTTCTGCAAATCATTCATACATTTCGTACCACTCCATTAATGATGAATTCATGACGTTCAAAGGACCTTTTAACAGTTCTAAAGTAGTAGTCCGGTAAGCTTTTCTCGTGCCAGTGACGAAGAAGACCGTCGGGATGTAATTGAAGCTGAGGTTTGAACAAATAAGTATTCGGTTTATTTTGTTACTTCTGTCTAATAATACCTGATTAATTAGTTCATTGTGACTCTTTAGTTCGGTTCTGATAAACAACAGGTTCATTAGCAAGTAGAAACGGCATAAGGATAAGCATTATGAGATACCCTATTGAATGAGAAAGAACAAATTCTAGTTGAATTAACTAGGAAACTTGGTTGTCACACTGAATGGAGCTACCTGATCTTAGCTTTGTACCTTGTTTAGCAAAATATTTCTACTAATATATGAAATGCTTTTTAATTCTTTTATACCAGAGATAGGTAAAAGTTAAGGAGGCGTTTTGTTAATATCCATTAATAAGGCAGTTTCCTCGTAAATTATCCTTTCTTTTATTGCCACCTTTATAAAGCTTAGAAATAGTAAAGGGCGGAGTGGACCATTTTGGCTTTAATGGCTTTTGAAAAGCCAAAGCTCTCCAACGTCATCATCAAAGAATTAATCCTCATCTCCATTTTCTATTTATAAAGGTAATTCAACTCATGGGTAGTTCTAGTTGCGGGAATCACTTGTCTTACGTTCGAAAACACACTGTCGAATCACGGCACTCGCTGCTCCCCTCAAAGGAGGAAGTAGCTTCCCAGTCGCTTCTGAGATCGAGCATGGTTAGGGGGTCGACTCACAATTTGAAGATCATGGTTCGATACCTATGGGGCACCAGTCTTCATCCTCCCGATTGTACCAGATCAACGAAAAGATCATTTTGTTTTGCTTCTTCTCTAGCCTTTTCTAGTCGCTAATTCCCCTTATCTCACGCATTTTGGTACTTTAATCTGTGATGTTTTAAACAAATAATCTTATCTATCCATAATGAGTAGTAAGAAAAGACTTTTATATTGTTAAATAAAAATGTTGAGTAGATGTGTGGCCACATGACTGAACCCGTGAGGATGTTATCAATGAAAAAGTTCGAGTAATATCAGTAACAAATAAAATTAGATAGGCAAGTTTAAAGCGGTTGGGATAAGTTTGGACAGTGAATCATTGACAAAAGGGAGAGGGGAGAGGAAAACCACAAAGAGAAATTTCAAGGAAATAATAAGCCATGATGTTTTTTTTTTATATATATATTTCTCAAATTAAATTATAATATTACACAAAATTTAGTTCATGAGAAAATATGAGGTACGTGGTCCACCCATCTTAGAAGGGGAAGGCTTGATTTTGGTTTGGGTTCTTTTTTCACACCAGCCCTATAGACTTTAGGCCCTAAACTAAAAAGAAAATAGTGTCTCTTGGGATGAAGTTCCTCAAATCACATGCTAAAAGATTATAATACATAATTTGCACACCTTCACTAATCGCCATTAGAGTTTATTAAATTCCTTGCAGGCCCAACGTATTGCAAATTCCAGCCACATTCATTGGGCGATGTACATGGAGCCATCGCAAAAGGCCATTGAACTAAATTAAGCACTTCACCTGATTCCAGGAAGAATCATATATATATATATATATATCTTCTGGTTTGGTGGAAGGAAGTTCCCGACTGAAAGTACAAAAGTTTAAGGTAGTTTTTCTGAAATAGGTAAAATCTCGGTTCTATTCATAATTTCCCCAATGTTTTGGTGGTTTTGGAATTTTGTCAAAACTAAATAAAAAATTCATTTAACTGTTGATGAAAATGCCCGACGTTGTACCCCACCATTGGGACTGCATGTCCTTATCCCATTAGAAAAAAAAATGTAACCATGCATGAACCATCATCCACTATATAGCGTGGTACTTTGCTTCGTTTTCAAACAATTGAAGTTAAATAAATATAACAAAATAAAAGGATATTTGGCCCATAGATTCAAGTTTCACATGGTTTATTGGACGATCTAGGAGTTCACTTCGTGAGAGTCAATTTCAAACAACTTGGGGGTGAGATCATACCGATGAAGGGATGTAACTACGGCAACCTAAGTCGGCAATGTTACTTTATTACATATTTCGATTCATCTCTTCCTTCATCAGCAGGACTACGCAGTCATCTCTCTCTGTCTCTCTCTTTCTCTCTCTCTCTCTCACACACACGCACGCACGAAAGAGATCTTAAACAACTAAAGGTTGCCCTAAGGGTTTGGACAATCCTCATCCTGAACTTCCCTTTTGCTCAAGTAATTAGTATATTGCCATCTTAACCCTAAGGAAAAAAGAGAGAAATTCCGTAACTACATAGATTTAGGACGAATGAAAGGCCATCCACCTTGTTGGATGCAGAGTCAACTGAAGCACTATTTCTTCTGCCTATGGCTGAATCTAAGCAGAGTAGACTAGAGCTAAAGATACGCCTCCAATCACGATGCTGAACTATTTTAGGGATGCTAAGTTAAGATGTTCTAAGTTGCATAAAATTATTAGTCAATTCCATGATAACTAGATGATTTTAGAACATATAGAGGGTCATTAGGCAGTCTTAGAGGATTCTCAACCTCCTTGCTCATGAGGATCTTGTCTTTAAGTACCTAGGGCGTTGACAGCCAGGCCTAGAGAAAATTATGAGCACTATTGATGAGGAAGAAGGTAGACACATTATTCCTACCCGAATGCAATCTATCTTGAGGTAGCTAATAGAATTTGCAAAATTTCTCTTTAGTATGAGCGGGTGGGAAAGTTTATGTTAAATCAGATAGCTAGAGTTATTTGCTTCCAGCAAGAGGAACTTAGATCGGTAGAGATCATGGAAGAGGCAAAAGAGTTCCTCACCATCCAAGTGCTTAGCTACAAGGCAATAGTTCTTCTCACTAGTGTACGTGCAACCAACATCTTCAAGTGAGTATTGTGGCATAACTTGACAAGAACGTAACACCTATCTGTGTTTGAAATAGTAGGAGTTAAACAAATGGATTTAAAATTGCTTTCTGATGGAAATTCCTACCATTGGATCTTAGTATGTTAGAATTAATGCTAATTAATTATTAGGTTAATTAAACTTATATGTATTAATTGCATTTAGTTCTTGTTAAACATTCTTATATACTCATTTGATGTATATTTGATATATGTGAGTCTTAGAGTATAAAAGTCACATGTGAGGGACTTGTGCATGTGAAGACCAGGAGACAAAGTTTCGTCCCATATTGAAGGATGAAAGAAACCCACATGTTCTTTTGATATAGTTGATAGCTCATGAACCTTAGTTCAAAGAGCTTGTGAAGGACATGTTAGACCACACATGTATATGTTGGGTCTTGCTTGAGTTTGAGAATTATCTTCGGCCTTTCTTTTTGCATAGAAAAGTTTTGATCTCACAGTCAAATGGATCTATGTGAGAACAACTACAAGACAAAGAGGTACGTCAGTTGAATCAGATCCAAGATCTGTTATCCACCATATTTTTTATAAAACTAGATTATAACTTTCCTAATCCACACTTAATCACATTGCACTCTCTCTCCTCTCACCACAACTATCTATGGTTTCCCTCTATCAGCACCCATAGTGTCTTCTATCTATGTCTTGTGACAACTTTCTCCTCCCCTTTTGTTTTCCAGCCAAGGCAACTAAGACGGTGGTTGAGGACGACTTGAGCAAGGTACGTATTTCTTGTCATATGTGTGTTTTATCTTTGGAGGAATAGGTATCCATCGTACAAAGTAGCATGGCGTTCATTTCTTTAAGGCAAGTTCGCAAGGGTGACTCGCACAAGTAAGTTCTCTACTTCTGATTCTTGTTTCATATTTTTCATACGGTTTGTTTATGAGATTCTTTGGATTTGTGACTGTTCTTAATTTAGATATGTTTACGATTGCTCTATATTGGTTTTTTATGTATGTAATCCTACGATTTTTAGTAATAACCTTAGAGAAATGATTATCCATAGAGAATCATTATCTGCTACCCTTCAACCAAAAGTTGATTTGATATTGATGCTAGAAAAGTTTATCATTCTTCACTTTAAATGTTGATAACAATATATGAAAATTTGGTTGACCATGTTAGGCCTACATACCTTTATCGAGTTGGATTATCCCTATGTCTTTAATGTTGTTTGAGCCCCAAGGGGAAAGAAAAAGAAGCCGCTAAGAAGGAACCATGGCTATTTCATATATCAAAAGCCGATCAAATCTTCGATCTACATCTAAAGTATCGGTAAATTCATCTTCCTAAGAGACATTCAATAACCTCTCTGTATGAGCTTAAGAAGATGCCATGATACTATAAATAATATAACATAACCTCTCATGATATAAATCAATGCATCAAATTTTGCTAGGCCATACAACAAGCTACCAATGATAGTAGCCTCGAGCTTGTAGATAAGAAGCTTGACTGAAACAAATCCATTTCTATTTGTCTCTATTATAGCTAAAGACACTACTAGATTGGTGTTGTGCACTATCATAGTGCAACCAAAGACATGCAATTTAATCATGGCAAAGGGAGTAAACCATCCTTGCATGTATCTCCTGGTCGAATGGGGTCAAAGCCCTTAAGATGAGGCAAAGAGCAATGGGTTGTGGAAGAACAAGAAGTACCTAGGCCCATTTAGGTGTTCGGTCTCCACATAATCTATCCAACTTAGAGATCCTTGTAAGGGAGGCATGAGTTTTACCCACTTGAATCATGATAGGGTCATAAGTCCCATGTAGGCCCACAAGCTTATTCCCATCACTAAGAATTTCTCCCATATCGGCTAGTATAATGTCCTATTATTCATGACCTCAAATCAGGTCTGGGGGATGAAGCTAAGCCAATATTGATGCATCATCATTGTCGACAACATCCATCTCAAGCCATTAAAGTTCGAGTGAAAAATGATTAACTTTGTTGGATATCTTGTGTGAGAGAAATTGTTCTCCGTTGCAAGGTTGAATGATTAAGTCTCATACCAATTTGTCAAAAGTTTAATATTGGCTAGAAAACTTTCTACCAAAGAGGTTGCCCTTACTCCATCATTAGCCAAACCACACATACCTCAGAAACGGTTGACTCAACGAAGAACTTAATGTAGGAGGTTAGAATTCAATGGAATTCTCGATGGTCGAGTGGGGCATCTCAAATGATCACTCTCGAGTCAAATTAGATTCTAATGAGGAATTAGAGCATAATTATCCACAAAGATGGAAAATAAGCCATTGAAGTATTGAGCAAGGTACATCTCTTCCTACCGTAGAGGATGAACTCCCATATGAGCCACACGGTTCTCTAAAAGAGAGCTATAAATGGTTAGTCGAGCAAGAAGTAGATACTGAAGGCGTTAAGTTTGAGGGACATATTTTCTTCTTGAAGATTTAGAAGAGTGGGTCGAAGTCATACTCATTGAAAGGAGCAAAGATTGGTTGGATCCTTGTGATCCTGACTAGGAAGGAGAGAATCAAAAGGTTGAGACTCTTACCGCCCTTTTAAAGAGAAAGAGTTTGTGCATATATGTCCGATCATGCGAAGGAAGTCGAGGATCAAGAGCCATCCATCGTAAATTTTGAGATACAATATGCTTTTGAATCTGGGTCAAATGCATATGAGTTTTCTAGTTTCACAATGATTGTAGTGAATTCTAATAATATGGAGTCGATTAAGGCTAGTCAGGGTGTGCAGATTCAAACCGTTAGTTAGCAAAAGTTAGAAGAACCTACTATAGACAATCACTTTTTGGATGAGATGTACATATATGATGAAGAATTCATTGATGACATGCTATTTGTGAGAAGGGGAAATCACTATTTTGCTATGGAGTTTTTCTTTAGTAGACGATCTTCAACTTATTGAAAATGATGATTTTCTAGCAAACAAATTCGATTGTGCAACTTTGGTCAGTAACATTGATGTGCCAATAGTGTTTGAGAAATCACCTAAAGCTATTGCAAGACATCTTTAGCCATTATACATCACTGAAGTGATAAACAATCATCCTTTTAGTTAGGTGTTCATCAAGAGAGGTGCAATACTTAACCTGATGTCTTATAGTACCCTATGATAGATGGGGAGGACACATTTCGATCTAATTCTCATGAATCTCAAGATAGATTTTCCAGGAGAACCTTCAATTACAATGGGGTAATAGTTGTTAAACTTACTTCTTGTTGAAGAATTTAGCTACCTCTTTCTTCATGGTTACTACTAACCAAAGTTATTTCGTACTACTCAAAAGAGATTGGATACATTCAAACTATTGTGTGTCATCAACATTATACCAAAAATTGATGTTATGAACCGATGAAGCAATTGAGGTCGTTGACGTAGAGGACAATCTTTTTATAACTGATGTCAAAAGAAATGAGTTGTTAATTTATTCACCTTCAATAAGTTCAATATTCATGCCTAAAGCCCTAAAGGAGGTGAGATCATGTCGATGAACTACTTGGGGATTCACTTTTGATTAGGTTAACTTATAATCATTACCTAGAGTGATCCATGGATAATTAGTCCCAAGCTATCAAAGATTGCTTCCACTAATAGGAAGCTACTTATATTGAACAACACATAGAAGGGGGTATGTCAAGTTGCTTGTGGTGTTAAACTAAGTATTTTTCCATTCCCGCAAGTTTGCTACCCATCGCAAGAGGAGCAAATTTTAATTGCCCCAACCAAAAGGATGATGAAAGTTTTATTCTAGTAGATCCTTTAGTAGAGGCGAATTTGAGTTCTTAAGCAACAATGAGGCCAATGAAGATGAGTGCCATTGTATTTGAAGGAAATTGGTTAAGATTAGTTGGGTTGGTTAAGATATATAAGGATTGTTTTGCTTGATAATATCATGAGATACTCGGTTTACCTCAAGATTTAGTCAAATTTATTATTTTGTTGAAAGTAGGGATGAAACCTCATAGGTAACCAATGAGAATATTTAAACTTGAAATGTTTCCAACAATCAAATAGGAAATCCAATGTCTTTTCGAGGCCAAGTTCATCAAAACAACTCATTACAAAGACTAATTATGTAATATTTTCCTAGTAAAAAAATGGGAAGTTACGAGTGTGTGTTGCTATCATGATCTCAATTTGGCAAATCAAAAGATCAATATGTTATTCTAATGGTGAATATGTTGATCGATGCAACAACCGCCTATGGGATCTTGCCATTCATGGACGATGCCTTGAGGTATTACTAGATCAAGGTGAACCCTTAGGATACCCATAAAATAGCATTTCAATGTCTTAGGGTATTGGAGATTTATGAATTGGTAGTTATGTTGTTTGGACTCTAGAATATTGTAGTCACAAATAAAAAGCGATGAATTGTATTTTTCATGATTTAATCGAGAAAACAAGGAGATATATTGATGATATTGTGGTTAGGTCTACAAATATTAAACATTTGTTTGATCTCAAACAGGCTTTTCAACGAATTTGAGGACAATATTTAAAAATGAATCATAACAAATATGCTTTTACAATTTCTGCTGGACACTTTTTATGTTTTCTAGTACATAATAGGGGAATCAAAGTTGACTCAAACAAGGCCATGACCATCATTGATGCAAGACTGCCTAAGATAAAAAAAAAGTTACGAAGTTTGATCGGGCAAGTAAAGTATCTACAATGCTTCATTGCTAATGCCATGGGAAGATGACCCCTTTAACTATGTTACTCAAGTTGTGAGTGTTTAAAAAGTAAAAGTGCTCAAAATATACTTTGAGTAAAGCTTTACCAATAAATGAAGCATAATGTCATACTTTGATGTATGGTTTAAGCCTCATATTAGTTGTTGGTACGAAAAATGTGGAAGTCTATGGTAACTCTCAAGTAATGCTCAACCGACTTATAGGAGAATGTTATTTTCATAGTTCCTACCTACAACTTTTGTACCAACTTATATTCATAGAGGTGAAAATTGAGTGGCAAATAGTTTAACTCATTATGCCTTAGGTTATAAGGCAGCATATAAGACACATGTATTGATATATTTGATTCATGAATCATATCAGTCGGATGATTGGAGGGACTTGCTCATAAAATACTTAAATCAACCACCAAAATATCCATATGTTAAACCCAAACAAAGCCTTCAATTACACTTTCTTGGATAACTATTTGTATAAGTAGTCATCAGGGCTTGCTATTGAAGTGTTTGAGTGCAATCGAAGCTTGAACAGTAATGATTGATATCAATGAAGGAATATGCAGGGCCTATTAGTTGGGAACATAAAATGAAGTGGCTAATATATCAACATGGGTATTATTGACCTATTATGCACCAAGACTGTATTAGTTATGTCAAGAGATGCTAGTAGTATCAACATTTCAAACCTCTACAAGGCAAGCTATGGCCATTTAGAGGATGGGCCATGAACTTAATTAGAAAGATTTATTCGAAGTCATTAAAGGAGTATACTTTTATCATATGAATACAAATTATTTCATCAATTGGGTTGAAGCATTGCCATTAAAAGAAGTAACCCATGAGGATGTGACCAAGTTCATCAATGGCTACATCATTTTTTAGTTAGGTATCCCACAATTGATTATGATCGATCAGTTAACGAAGTTTACAAGAGAAAAGGTAACAACCTTCATTGAAAACTTCGGTATTAAGTTGGTGCATTCAACCCTTACTATGCTTAAGAAAACGGCCAAACTGAATCTACTAAAGGGTGATCATCAATTTTATTAAGTAGTCTCTTGGGGAGAACTTCCCAACCAAACCAACCGACTAATCCAAAGTGAAAGCTTTATTGAAGGTAGAAGAAGAAGTTTCCAACCAAGCCAACTTGTCATGGACTATAGTCATCCAACAGTCCTCATATTCTCGTTCCATAGCTATATGATTCTTAGCCATCATCAATGGTTTCTCCAATACTTGGTTCCTCGAAAGGGCATCCAAATAAGTCTATTTTGATTCCTGCAATTTTCATCATTCCTCTTTGTAATCTATGCTGGCTGCCATTAGTTCTTGATAGCATAGGGACAAACAATCATTGAGGAAGGTAAGCCATATAGTGAGGGAAGTGACTTTCCGAGGAAGAGAAAGAAAGTCACATCCATGTAAGTCAATTTGCTCAATATCTCATCAGCATTGGTTCATGCTTTCATGCAAGCTAGTAGCATGAGATTGAAATTTGCCAAGAGATATCTTCAACTGAGCCTATTGCTATACAAAACTGTCTAACCTAGTATGGAGATTTAACAACATTGATGGTTTGTAAAGATCCTTGAAAGTTGATAGCTGATAATCTTTGGAGATTAAAACAAACTTGTGGATCTTGGAGTGGTAATTCTAGGTTGGTAGCTAATTTGTGAAGAGTGGAAGAAAGAGTACCTTGAAACCCCATCCCTCCCTCAAGATCCTTGTTGAGTACAATCTTGATGAACTCTATGTTAGATTTCATCACTGAAGTGGTTGAGGCACAATCCCTTCAACATGGCCGATTCCGGTTTGGGAGTTAAAGCCAAGTGAGATTGTGAGACATTGGCGGAGACTAGTATAAGAGATCCCTTGAGTCCTAAAACTACGAGAACATCTTCTTAAGTTTCCTTTTTAGGAGCCTTCTTGTTTCCAATAGTTGGGGTCAAGACAAAAGCTTGGGTTTCTCTCGATGGGATACTTCCGTTGCCATAGTCGAATTAGAGGTAGTATCCTCTTGAAGGGTTATGACAACTATTATAGTTGAAAGAGAGGCTTGGAGTACGACTTGAGGAGCCATTTTAGTTTCAACTACCATTGTCAAACCAAAGGTCATTAAAAGAGAACCTCTGCTCGCAATCGAAGGTTTTTAGGATAATCATTTCATCAACAATTCTAAGGCTCTCTTCAATAGATATGGTAGAATAAAAAAGGAAATAGTTTGAGTTTGCAAGGTAGGGTACATGATAACCCAATGTCAAAATTTTAGATGAAGTTGGATTTCAGGGATCCATAGAAATAGAGATGAGTGGTAAGAAGAAGAAATTCGAGTTAGGTTTTCCCACAAGAAGTTGGAAAAGACAAAAAGAGGGGTAGCAAGTTTCCACAAGAAAGATATAGTCTCGGTCATGTTTTATAGATGGAAGAGGCAATGTTCTGTTGATATCGAATCATGTTACAATGTGTGGTCATTCAGTTTGGAATTCGAGGCAACAACAAGATTAATGAGATGGTTATGAGAGATATCATACAACCATAAATAATGTTTAGAGCAACCAATGTGGATTCCTCGGTGCAACAAAGAAAATGTACTAGAATCTACTACTTCCTATTTGAGGTGATGTGGAACTTGATTGTTGTATGGTTTAGGGGAGAAAAAGATCCTTCACTAGCAACTTTGGGTGTGGCATCTTGAATATTATTAGTTAGATCCCCTATCATGATTGTTTCAAAAGGTGCTCTCTTCGCTCTTAATTGCATCTTGCTCCAAGTAGTCCGTGTTAAAAGAAATATATTACAAGGCCCTTTTCGTGGTAAGGGAGGTGAGATTGACAAACTGGATGAATGTGTAGAAACATGTGTGGCTTGGACTTATGATTATTGCTAGTGGCCGCATCCATATCATATTAGTGAGTTTCGATTGATATTTATCAAAGATCTTGCTCATATCCATATGAAGAGTTGCTCACAATGAATTGAGAAGTACAAAATTGAGTCTTCGTTGATTATCCTTATCAATAACAATTCTTTGATAGTCGGCAAGCCCTGTCAAAACCCTAATTGGCAGGTTAGGGAATGTGTAAGGTAGGGTTAAGTGATAATTGGATTGATGCAGGATGATTGAAAGGCACCACAAAATAAGAATCGAATAGAAAAGATTCTTGACAATTCGATTATATAGAGATCTTCCTTATATATGGAATAAAAGGGGACTCAAAAGATTTAAAGTATGAAGGAAGAAAGGTGATGCCACTTGGGCTATAGACTGAAACCAAATGATGATATTTATAGGATGAATTAAGGTTGGAGGGATAATGCTTAAAGTGGGGCCTAGTTTATAAAAAAGATCCCTTGAAGGAAGAGGCAGGCAAATCCAAACTCTTAAAAATATAGATGAATCTAGTATTGAAGAAACTATAATGGACCTCTTACAAACTGTGTAGAACTACCACTCTAGAGAGCCTCGAGAGTTGAAGTGCTTGAATGATAAACCATGGCTAAGAAAAAAGGAGAAGTGATATCTTTGTATTGGGCATGATGTTTGAGATATACCATGTGTACTCACTATTAATATTAGTTCTATAAATGCATGTGACAAAATGGAAGAACCACAATAGTAAGAAAGTATGGTGTTCTTCATTTATCACAAGTCTATTACCTAAATGTCAACGAATAAAGTCATCCCAAAAAAAATTCAACATAAGCTTGGGAGTATGAAAATCTTGGTTGGCCAAGGAGAAAGGGTCAAGACCTTTGACGGCAAAACCAAGATTGCTAGAACACCCAGAACAGTGGAAGACATCATTCCAAAAGAAAATTGGAAGCAGTTGTGCTGAAAGATCCATAAAGATAGGAAATAATATATAAAGTTTTTTATCAAATTGTATGGCTAAACAAGATAGCATGATGAGATCATGGATTCTCATTGCATACAAAGATGGTGTTTCTGATTCCTAATCATATCTACCCAATCAATATAAAGTTAATTGGTTGTGCACTAAGGGAGGAGGATAAAGTTTGGACAACGGGACATTACAAAGTCATCTCGAGTAAATGACAACTCACCAATATGTAAATAAGTGAAACTAAGACTTGATTCTGCAATACGAGGAATGACATCATCCAAAAAAAAGTCATGAAAGCAAGAAGATGCAAGAAAGGGTTTTTCTAAAGCATTTTGCACAAGCATGAAATGTAAGAAGAGTCTATTGCCTTTATAGATCCTAAATGCAACTAAATAAAATCCCAAGAATCGTGCTAAAGAAGCAAATATGTTAGTATCCTTTTTGGTATGAAATCGATTTAGGTATGACTCATACCCTCAATGACTGCAAGCATGGAGTCGTAGGGGCATGTGTTGTTGCCAAAACAAAATGAAGGGCACGTGACACAAGGTCAAGATGCTCGAAGAAAGAGGAACATCTGACTCCCGAGGGGTCGATAACCCGAATGTTTAAAGTTGACCTATTACCCTGAGTTGATCAATCGAGATCACGAATGTGTGAAGCGAGCTCACTACTTTGAGTTGTTTTTAAAATATGATCATGGATCAATTAGCATGTCTCGGGATGGCAGCAAAAAGAGATAACATAATCACAAAAATTGAGTCATTCGAGAAGATCGGCATGTGCTCTATTGTTTCGATGAAAGTCTATAAATAGTACTTGTAACAAAGAAAAAACCATCAATGACACAATCCAAATTTTCTTTCCTTACTTTTCCTTTACCTTGCTTCCTCGGAGTAGCAATAACATAGTTTTCTCAACGTCCTCTCAAGCTTACCAAGTACTATGCCATCATTCAAAACCCCATCAACATCTGAGATACATATATTCTGATTCATAGGAACTCATTCCATCGCCTAAAGCTTTATCCACTCGTCTTTTCCTTGGGAACTAGTGTTAGAGTTATTTGGCACGCTCTAACAGTCCAATCTATTCCAATGGGTTTATGTATTTTCCTATTTGAGTTGTGTTGTCATTTTTGCTGACACATTTTGGCTTCTCATATCACCTCGTTTAGTTTAATATGTGTAATTTTATTAAATATAGAACCATTTTAACCCAACAACTTGGGTTAATATAGTGGTAATTAAGTAATCGTTTTTCAAATTTGAAAATAGAAAGTTCGGAAGCAAATTCTCATTTTATTTATAGTAAACGAATCCTGTGTTGTACTATATTATGTAAGATAATTTTTACATTTACTCATGAACCTCTGGTAGGCTTTTTCCGCTTGCTTACATGCACAATATACATGTTTCATTGGAAGTAGAAAAGTACACATACATATACATATACATATACATACATATACATATACATATACATACATATGTGCGTGTGTACATATGCATGTGCGTAAGCCTGTAGACACACTGGTTAAGTTTTGAGGACAGACTAGATCATTTTAGAGCGGAATACGCACATATAGCTACATGAATATTGTCACCATTGAGATCAATATTGCGCCATTTGAGTGAATAATTTGAACAGAAAAAAGGGTACCATGGAATTTCATAAATTCACGGCCATTTTCACGAATGAGACAACTGAATGTCCTACGGCATTTTCCAATATATCAATAATTCAAATTTGGCTCGATTGATACCTGAACAAAAACTGAACATTATGGTGTCTATTCAAACAAGTAATGAATTTGTCTTATGCAAAGAAGAATCTACATGCCGTCCAAGTTTCCAATGTGCAATTAAATCTAAAATCCTATTTGATTCTACCATGGCCAATAATGGACTCACAGTATGACAACTTTGTAAGTACAGGGCATAACCATAGCTATTCGCTTTACCTAAAGGACTTTCTAGATTCAACACTAAACTATTACCACGCAGAGTATTAGCTCATCTGGCAGGCCCTCGGACTTCCATGTTGATGGTGGTGAGCTCGAATCCACAGGCATGCATGTGTGTGCCAGACTTCGGCTTCCCATTGTAACCAAAGAAAAGAAATATACTAACTGTTAGCTTTATTTATACTGGTGGGGTATTGATATAGCTATGTATAAATAAAATATTTTAATAAGGTATCAAATAGTTTCGCGTCTTAGTGTTGCTTTTGGGGGTCCCTGATTCGGTGAACCTGCGCACGTTATGATGCCATGGAAAACAAGAACCGAAAAGGCATCGAGGTGGTCGCCCCCTTGAATGGAATCATTAATTGTCCATGTGATCATTCCGTTTGTCAAGAATGGCTGCATTGTTTTACAACTTCCGTAGCAACAAATTTGCGTTGTCCTGTTTTATATTGTCTTACTCACGTGGCCTTGTTTTTTATTCTCTCTCCCTCTCGAATATGAATCGAGAGGGAGAGAGAATAAAGAAAGAGAAATTTTTTATACTTTATTACACTCATACTACAAAAATACTAATAATTGAGTATTAAAACAACATCACTAAGAGAAAAGATCCAGTTACCTGTTTTATATGGTCTAACTCACATGGCCTTGTTTTTTACTCTCTTCCTCTCAATGTCCACACACACATAATATATATATAGAATCGATGCGTTTTTCTGTATATGTAGAAACGCAAAATAAGGTTTGCCTTTTGATAGTTGCTTGCAGTTTATAGAGAAAGATACTTTGACAGTTACTCTATTCATCATGCTTGATTCAAATATAAGTCATGAATTTAAGCAAACAATTGATGTTGACGGAGTGGGAACGGATTGCAGTAGGTAGCCAATGATGCCTTACACTTGTACTATAGATTTTACGACTTATGAGAATTTTTTCACATCTATTCTCCAGGATGCACTACATTGCCAAACTTTATGTGAAGATAAGCTAAACCGGCCTAGTTGATGCTCAAATATAACTCAGGGAATTGAATTATCTCCACATTTTCAATATGTACAAGGTAAAGAGGCTAATTTAAGAAAATAAGATTCATATTAGAAAACATTAGAACATTATCTGACAAAATAAATGAAGTAGTGGATAAGAGAAAGGTTCACCCTCTTTGTATGCAAGAAATAAAATGGGTAAGGAAAAGGCTAAGAAAATTCAGTAAACCAGCTTCAGATTATGGGTTTTTAACTAAAAAGGAAGCTAGAAATAGATCTGATATTATTATAAATAAGAATCCAAAGCGAGTGCTCTAGAAATTAAGCATCATGACGTTCAAATTATTATGGATAATTTAGTGTTGGTAGAAGTGGATTCAAATAGAGCTTATTCCTAACAAGTGGATTTGGAAGAAAGTGGAAAAAGAGCATTAGGAGATGTCAGCAAATGTGCATGAAGGAATTCAAAAAAAAAGGAAAAAGAAATGATTTGTATAAGAGAAGATTTGAAACATGTGAATGAAGAGGCTCTAGAGTACGTAAATGAGAACAATGATTTTAGGGGCAAGATGAAGCTGAGAAGCAAAAACTCTTAATTTTTGATATGACATGATTTCTTTCTAGAAAGTATAATTTCCAAAAATCGGATGAGCATGCATTTGATCAATTACAAGTGACTTGTACAAAACACAAGGTGACTAAGTAGAGATCTGCTGAGAAGGTATGAGTAACTTCTGTAATAAAATGGCAAACACTGTTAGGTAAGCCTCGTTTTCGCTTATATATATATATATATATATATATATATATATATATATACAAAATACACACACACACACACACACACACACACACACACACATATATATATATATATATATATATATATATATATATATATATATATATATATATATATATATATATATATATATATATATGTACATGATGTGTGTGTGCGCGTGTACTCAACAAAAATGCGCATCACCTTAGACACTGCTGCCTTTGTATGATTTTCTTAAAAACCAACCATACAAAGGTGCCCCCAAAAAGACAAATCAACTGTTTTTATGTTTTTTGCTTTTGGAAAAAGTAACAAGCCTTTGGAAAACTACTGTACGCTTGTTTTCCGACTGTGCAAATTAAATTTATCATCTGAATAAACCCACCATTGGCATTCTAACATTCAGAGTTCTGATAATTATCCCCAATTCGGTAAAAGTAAGAGATTTCTTGGTCCTTTTGCATGTTGATGTACTGCATCAATGCTGCCTTCCTCTAGTTAGTTACTCTGGAAATGCATGGTACTATCTATATATAAATACATGTACATATATACATATATATATATATATATATATATATATATATATATAACAAACAGATAGACACATGTATATTTATATGTACACTCACACATACATATATATATATATATATATATATATATATATATATATATATATATATACATACATACAATTATATCTATATCTATATGTATATAGAGTGATTGGATCCTTCCACCTCGATGTTGTTCATGTATGTCCACCCTTTTTTTTGGGTGGTACGAGTGTAATAACAATGTCTTTCTCACATTTTCAAAATTCCTTAAAAAATTTAAATTTCACTCATGTTGCCGAAAAGCAATGGGTGAACAACATCATAGGTGGGTATGGTACAGTTTTCCTAAGTACTATATACATATTGCAAGAATAAATGTAAGAGGAGAGAGGGAGAACCTCTTCTCTCATCTTCCATCGTATTTCTTAAGTCTTTTTCCCTTTCTAGAGAGAGCTCCATCGAGTGAGAGTGTGAGCAAGGTGAGGGTGTGGGTGAGAGTTCACTGACCGAGGCATTGTAGCTGCACAGAGAGACGAGGCAAGGCTGCTCACTGGGTGTAAGGACCAGGTGTAGTAAAACGTAATCTTCATTTATAAGAAAGACCATTTAGCCATAAAAGGCTCAACAAACACAACCAACCGTCATTAACATATGGAGGATACCCTCCAAAAACCTAAGTCACAACTATTAGACTTTTCAAGATTTATTATGCAAAACTATATAATGAGGAAAGTCTTGTTAATAATATGAAGTGCAACTACTACGCAAAGATCTACAACTTTGTACTTGAAGATGGCTATGTCACAATATAAAACCATGTGATAAAAAAACATTTAGAAGAAGTGGATTTAGATGTTTAGCTACTCGAATTTTCTCTCCAAGGAAGTTCTTGCAACGATAGATATGCCCTCATAGAGCTTTTCAACTATAACTATACCCGAAGTAGAGAGGAGTTTGCATAGTTTGTCTTAGTAGAATATTCTCTATTTATTTTTTGTCAAAAACTTGGTTTTATTGATTATATTAAAAATGCACATAATCATTTAGTAGGAACACTTATTTAGAAATCCAAACCATCGGCCTTCTTGCTTCAACACTTGAACTTGTAACACCCATAATTCTTGCATTTGTAATACTGAATATGGGACTTATCCTTTTATTGGTCAGTACTTTTGTCTTGTAGTCCTTTATCATTCTTTCGGGACCCTTCTTTTCATCTTGCAAAGCCCCTCACCATCATGGATTTCTCCTTAATTTTTGCTTTTGGACTTGATGGAGAGCACATTAGTTCATCCAACACATAAGGCGGAGAGATATTGAGACTCTTCAATTGACATCATAATATACTCAAACTATGATGTCAATTCTCAAGAACCTTATGGATGATTGCTTGGTCTTTGATAGTGTCAATGTTGCCCTTCATCTAATTGACTACAATCAATATTCATGACAAATAATAAAAAATCAACTAAGATTTCTCCATTTGAAAAAGATTGAACTGTTGACAGAGAGCCTAAAAGCAAACCTTATTTACCTTCTCGACTTCCTTTTATACCTTGGCAAGAGTGTCTCATACTTCCTTCTAGTTTGCTACCTTCTCGGAAAAAAAGAGCCAATGCTTAAAAGCTGTAAAATAAAGCCTTGAAATCTTTCTTATAATTTTCCTTTAGACTCTTCCTATTGTTTCAATGTCAAATTAGATGTAGCTGTCAGTTCTATAAAGCCTTTCTCAACAATGTCACTTAACTCCTAGAATCCCAATAATCCCTCCGTCTCAATCTTGTATTGCTCAAAATTCTTCGAGTCACTACTATTTAGGTGACTCCAAACCGACTTGGCTTATTGAAGAACCATGAACCCTCTATTGAAAACCAATAAACTCCCCACTATATATATATATATATATGTGTGTGTGTGTGTGTGTGTGTGTATGTACGCTTGTGTTGAAACACTTGGAATGAGACAGCTATTATGAGCCCACAAAAGCTGAGGAAAAAGATGGAAGATTGGTCTCAGCACTAACCAGATGAGTGGATAGCCAAAGACGTACGAAAATAGGAATGCTCTTCACTATCAAATGATGTGACATGTAATGGACAAACCCAGCAATGAACCACATCGGAGAGAGAGAGAGAGAGAGAGAATTGAACCTTGTCACCCTTCCTTGCAATCAAATGATTTTATCCGTTCAGAATAGGATGTGTCTCCAGTTGAATAGAATACCGAAGCTTACGTTTTACAGAACCCTACAAGCTACGTAAGTTCTTGTGCTTCACTCTTCTTCTAAACATGAGAATATCTTGGTTAACTGCATTGAAGATGAAGCTATTATTGGACATGATTTCGTGGTTTCTGTATAGCAGTTATTGAGATGAAAAACCCAGCAAGTGATGGAAAATACACGCACACAAACATATATATATATATATATATATATATATATATATATATATATATATATATATATATATATATATATATATACATGCACACGCGTGACCTCATACACATATATGTATGTACATATGTATTCAGCTATATTATGAGTCATGTAAACCTTGTAAAAGATGAGTTTTACCTAATGGGTTCTACATAATCATGCTTCGGCGACAAGTTTCAGGACTATATCCGACCTGTCAAACTAATCGCATGTATTATGTCTAGATAATACAATAGGTTCAGACTGCCGCACAAGTATCATATTCGGTTTTGGGTCATATGCACATATTATATTGAATAGGACCTAATACCCAAGAACATCACTTTTTGGTCACCAGTCTCAAACCGTCTACATCACTATACCTTTTCATATTAGACTTAATTGACGCAACGATTTTAGGAAGCATTGAGAATGTTGCCTTTGGAAAATTTCCAACCGAGCAAAGCGGAGTCTTATTTCACAATGCGTGAGGTCAGCTACCTCAATTCTTATTCGCCGTTGTGTTCCATCTTTTGTGTGTCGCTACAAGTTAATGGCATAATGACATTCGTATAAGTTCTAAAGTCCAACGTGAAAAACTCAGCTGAATTTTATTTATGGTGGTTGGCGGGTTCCTAAAGCATCCCTGCCCTACTCGTTTATCCCAGCTTGATTCGGCCATGGAAGTGTACGACCCTTTAAGAGGAATATAAAACAGAACAGTACCTAACTCTCTGTAATTTCCGGGCCTCAACGTCCCTCCCCTCCAAAAAGAAAAACAGCACGGTAGTTCGCATACCAGTAAAGCATGTTCTACCAGTGATTCAAAAGTATTAGCCATTACATGAACTTAAAGTATCGTTGTTTCTTTTTCACGAAAAATCATTTCCGTGTTGCTGAAAGCGTTGAAAAGAAACGATTTTACTTTCTTCCAGAGGAGGTATGTCATGCAGTAGATGCTATCAAAAGCATTTAACTTCATGAATTCTAAGTAGGTTCCTTTTTATCAAAAGAAAAAAGGAAAAGGTTTGCGACCTAACAGCACCATGAATGATTGGCGCACATGCAGTAGATGCTATCAAATTTTGTAATTCAAGCCATCCATCATTGACGACACTTTCCACACTGATAAAGGACCAGACCTTTTTCCGGATTCTGTTGTAATTTGTTAGGATGTCTGTCAACGTCGGTACTGGCTGGGTCCGTCTATATCTAGACCCACCCTTCAAAGACGTTGCACAAACCCAGAAAAGTGCTTCAAGATTGATGGCTCGCCCAAAAGGCCACATCCAAATCCATAAAATATCTTAAGATGCTCTCTCTCTCTCTCTTTATATATATATATATATATATATATATATATATATATATATATATATATATATATATATATATATATATATATATATATAAACCATTATAACTAAAGGAGTGTTTGTGGTCCGGTTAGGTACAGGGGTTCTACTCCGGACTTTGAATCTAACTAATAGAATTGGTTTCTGTTGCCGTATGAAGTGACAACACAGTGAAAATAGTTGAACACGGTAAACTAGCCCAAGATGCTACAATATCATGGGGCATCTTAGAGAACTCTAAACTTCATTAGGTATTAGGTGATGTAATCACCTTGAGAATTTGATTGTGTGTATCTTAACCATCAATCGGGGGTTGCATGGGTACTCAATGTGCCTAAGAAAATGAAAAGACTAAGTTATGCCTACTCCTAAGAAATGCAAAAAAAAAAAAGAAAGATTCTATCATTGATTGTCCTCGAGTCCTGATAACACATGCCTCTTTATAGGTTTCCACAAAAATGACAAATAACGTGATGAGCTTTTTGGATGTGATTCCTAATAAGTCCCCAATCTCTATATATGCTACTCTTTTCACTGCCATGCTGAGTGAGATATGTCAACCAATCGCATGATTCATATGATCAACTCAGGTACACATGCCTGCTTTTACATGCTCGACATCATAATCCTTCTCAAACCTCTATGAACCATATATTCCTTCCATCTCAAAACTCTCCACCTCCCGCCATGTATCCTCATGCATTTTCTTGCATCAATCATCGAAATCAAAGAGGGCCTCTATAGAGCAGGATTGTCAAGAATCTTTTCTCTCAGTTTTATTTTATGGTGGCTCTTAGTCATCTCGATTTAATCTAATTATTGCTGAACCCTACTACCCACATTGCCTAGCCCACTAGTTGGGTTTCCATCAAGGCCTACCATCTATAAGAAAGCTCTTGTTTGAAGATTATCAGTAGGAAGAACTTGCCCTTATACTTCTTGACTCGTATCCTTGCCCTCGCAAGACTACAAAATTTTCTTCTTAGTAGACAACCATAATAGATTGTGGTATCTCAAAATGAAATATAATATTGTCATTGATGAACTTGATCACTTCATCCTGCGTTACCACCTTTAATAGTAGGACTTCAACCCACTTAGTAAAGTAATATGTTGGCACTATAATGAACATATCTCCTTTCGAAGATTTTAGGTAGATTTTTCTGATTAGGTCCATGACCCAACCTCAAAATGGCCATTGTTTGATGATCGAGTGAAGTTCTATCATAGGTGCTTTCTCTAACATACCAAAACATCGGTATTCTTGACACTTTGACAATCTTGATGCATAGTTAGCCAATAATACCCATGTTGATATATCAGCTATTCGAGTTTCCTTTCAAATCAAGCATGTCAAAAGAAAACCTTGATGGCGCAACTTATACAATTCACAATCGAACAAAGTATAGCTAAACACCTTATATTGGGAATTAATATCCAAGCATTGTGAGGGGTGATTCAAATATTTTACTAGTAAATCTCACCTGACTTCTCTTGTCTCTTGAATTGAGGATAACATTGCTCGGGATTTATTTGTTGCTTTATAATCCAAAGTAGTATGGGCTAAACTAATCACCACTTAGTTTTCATCTCTAAGAATGTACGATACTTTCACTTCAAGAATGTTCCCAACAAATCTTTTACGCGTTCATGCAAGGGTTATAAATTCAAACGAAGACATTGGTATTGCACTCGTTACCATAGATCCCTACCTTTCTTATCTCAACAATAGAAAGCAAACTTAAATCATAAATAAAAGCTTGGTATTCAGCCTCATTATTAGTAAGACCTTTCTCCAAGGACATCATGAGAATATCGATCTTCTTGGTTACAGAAATAGTACACACACCAATTTCCACACCTCAATTACAACTTGAGCCATCTAATATAATCGACAAAGGTCATTCGAATATCATATTATGTGTAATTTCTAAAGGTTAATGGCCTTGATGAACATAATGCATGTTAAGAAATCAATCACTCCATGACCCTTTATTGCTTTGAGAGGGCAACAATTCAAATAAAATGGGCACAATTTGATTGCTCACTTGACTAGCCTGCCTTGAAGAGTTAGGCGGCCAAGTAAGTAACACAAGATATTGAATTTGCTTGTCACTTGTACTTCGGTTGTAAGAAGATAATGCTCCAATTTCATAAAAGAATGAAACAAGGCTAAACAAATCTTTTCAATTGGAGAATATCGAGATTGTACATGGGTGAATAATCAACTCAAATAGAAAACATCTCGCTCACCATTGTCCTGAATGTCTTGTGCTAAGAATTTTTTATAGCAGCTATATATAATTTTAACAGTTTCTCATAAATCGGGGCTACCAACACAAGCAGTTTTGTGAGATACTCCTTGATCTTCTTGAATGTCAAATGTTGTTGCATTTCCCATATAAAGTTGTAAACATCTTTTAATTTTAACAATGATGTTAAAGGGACCATCTTGCTTGCAACATTAGCGTTAAAACACCATAAATAATTAACCTACATGATAAAACCCTACAATTTCTTCCTTGTTTTGGGCGATCAAGCATTAATGATGACCCTGGTCTTATTTGGGCCAACTTCAATATCTTTCTTGTGTACTAGAAAACCTAGGAATTGTCCAACAGATACTGCAAAAGCATACTTGTTAGAATTCAATTTTATGCATTGCTTCCGCATCCACCGGAAAGCCTATTGAAGGTCAAACAAATGTTGTTTGAAACTTCATATTTAACCACAATATCATTAATATATATTTTCATGGTTTTTCCGATCAAATCATGAAAGATACAATTCATCGCTCGTTGAAATGTGACACCAAACTTCCTAAGCCCAAATGACATCACTAACCATTCATAAATCCCTAATGCCCCTAGGCACTAGAATGTTGTTTCATGCGTATCCTCGGGATTTACTTTAATCTAGTTATAACTCGAGGTGTCATCCATGAATTACAAAATCCTATAGGCAGTTGTTGCATCGATCAACATGTTAACCATTAGCTTGACATATTGATCCTTAGAAGTGGCCTAGTTAAGATTTTGATAATGGGATTTACTTTAATCTGGTTATAACTCGAGGTGTCATCCATGAATGACAAAATCCTATAGGCAGTTGTTGCATCGATCAACATGTTAACCATTAGCTTGACATATTGATCCTTAGAAGTGGCCTAGTTAAGATTTTGATAATCAATGCATGCCCATAATTAACCATTTTTCTTAATAACAAGAGCAATATTAGACAACCAATCCATGTACTTGGTTATTGTCATGAACTTGACCTGCAAAAAATATTGTATCTCTTGTTTGATGGATGAAAGCATCCTGGGCTTTAATTTCTCGTTGATGTCTCTATGGTTTCATCCTTGCTTTTAATGAAATAGTAAACTTGACCAACTCTCGAGATAAACCAGGCTGTTCATGATATTCCCAAGCGAAGCAATCCTTATATCCCTTGAGCAATTTGACCAATCATGACTCAATCTCAGTAAGCATGTGACTGCTCACCTTTGTTGGCCTCACTGTTCCTTTTGAAGCCAAACTCACCTTAGTTGAGGGTCTGCTATGATGAAGTTCATTCTTCTAGTTAAGACAATTGAACATTATTCCACCTCCAATAGGTGGCCGAATAGTGAGCACACGACAATCTCCTACTTGCCCTTCGAGCAATTCAGAATATTCCTCCCAAGTTTCTATTCAACATAAGATGTTTGCAACCATTGAAAACAATCCTCAATAACCTAAGACCTACTAACCATAAATCACTATGGGTAATGGTCGTACATCGGTCAAGTCAAAAGTGAAACCCTAGGCAGTTAATTGACTAGACTACATTTCTTCCAAGGCTTTAGGCTTAACAATTAGACTCACCTAAGGTGAATAAATTAATGCTTCATAGGCTCTAACATCAGCTTCAAAAGGATTTTCTTCGATGTCAATGATCTTGACCTTTTCGTTGTTCCATAACATTAGCTTTTGATGTAGGGTTGAGGGAATGCAATAATTTGAATGTATCTAGTTCCTCCTTAGTAATAAGGAATAACCGATCAACCACGAAGAATAGAGTAGCTGATGTCTACGAACCAACCCTTAGATCTGCAACTATTACTCTCTTGATAACTGATGATTCCTCTCAAAAATCGAAAATCTTGAGGTTTGCCATAATTAAATGAGCATGCACCCTTCTCATCTACCATAAAGTGTTACTAAGCATTATGTTAAATACAACACCAATGTCTACTAGTACTCATGTAAAAAAGACAACCACTCACTTCTATGATAATATACAATGATAGTAAATGTCTTAGAACAATATCTAGTGGTTTCTCAAAAACCGTCAAAATGTCAATGGTACTAACTAGGGCTACCCAATAGGATTCGTTTGTCAAAAAGTCATCATCCAGAATCAGCCATGAGTTTCTTTTGAGAGCAAAACTTACCAGAAAAACAATAATCATGCCTTTCGGAAATGCAAAGAGTCCCCAGAATCATTATCCAAGTCTTCATCTGATATGTATTTCTCATATGAGAAATGGTGATCTTCTTCAACCGTTGCTTTTTATTTTGGGTATTCAATGCCTGTAATATTTTTATAACTTCAGAGAACATTAGGAATTGGGTTGTGTTAATGCTAAGACTTTATACCATTATCGAAGTCTTCAGAAGGAATTCAAAATGTCATGGAAAATCAAGATTAATAACAAGAGAAAGTCATGCAAGGTCGTGTTCACAATTAGCCCATTAGATAGCAAGTAATGGGGTTCACTAGTGGGGTTCTAGGAAATCAAGGTAGGAAATTCTACCAAGAAAGGAAACCAATAAAAATTGAAAGGACTCCTTTGTAATCGCCACCACAACTATATATAAAGGAGGATAGGGAAGTGTACATAGCATCATGCGATTGTTGACATTCAACATTATTAATTCAAATCCTTATTTCAGTAGTTTGGTTTTCTTTTTTTTGGCATCTTTCTTAGTTTTGGTTTGTCATCCTTGTTTTAGTAGTTTAGTTTCTTTTCTTTGGCATCTTTCTTAGTTTTTGTTTGCTTTTTCTCTATTGTTTCTTATAAAGTTCCATCCTAATATGTGTTTGTTTTCTTTTATCTAGTACTTATTATAACGTCTCAATTTGTATGTTCTGAATGGGATGAGCCACCTCAGGATCTTGATCATTCACAACACCTCCTCCTAAGCTTTTCAAGGAATCTACTGGGATACTTGGCTAAAGATTCCCAGGGATCCACCGCATCATCTAAGGATAGAAGTAAATGTCCTTTAGTATGCCTACGAGACATCGATCAATGTGCAAGCTCCCATGCTAGGTTCGATGTACTTGTTGATTCCTAAATATAATCATTTTGGCATGCCTGGTGAGGGATGATGACACGTTTTCGATTGATTTAGTTATGCAGCCTTGAAATTCAAACTGGGAGAAAACAAATAAGTAGATGTCTAAAGGAACTCAGTTAGTCTGATATCTAAATGATTCGTTAAGCAAGGTTGACATAAAGATCAAAATAAAAGCCTTTGAGTTACATCCTAATAGATAGCTACCTATACAAATAAACTCATGAAGGCTTCCTTCTAAAATTCCTCAATAGAGTAGACGTTTGGATGATAGTGGCATAGGTCCAACAAGGTATCTAGGCCTGAGCCAAAGATGAAATGGCTCATATTATGCCGTATACTTCTGGCATGTGATACATTAAGACTATGAAGACTATGCTAAAGGACAATAGGCATGTCAATGTCATGGTGCTATCTAGAGAGTTCTTCTTGTAAAACTCAATGCAGTCATCAAGGCATGGCCTCTTTCAATGTGGGCCATGAATCCCATTAGAAAGCGATCTAGCGTCCTCAAAGAATCATTTGTTCATTATAGGAGCAATTGATTACTTCGTTAAGTGGGTAGAAGCTCAACTTGGAAAAAAAGTTTTGCAAACCGATGTAATTAGGTACATTAGAATCCAAATTTTCTTCTGATTCAACATCCATTAGATGGTTATTGTCCACCAAGAGATGGTCTTAACGGGGGAGAAAGTAATGGACTTTGTGCAAGAGTTTGGCAATAGACTATTCAACACCATATTGTGTTAGGATAAATAGCTAGGGTGAAGCCCCTAATAAGATAATCATGAGTATGAATTAAAAATCCCTTGAAGATAATATGCACCAATGGCATCAATATTAAGTCATTGAGGATAGCAGAGTAACATAATCTTCAGCTTGACAAATGCATATATTCTACGTTTATGAAGTTAGATTCGTTGATGAAGAATTTCAAATGGATCTCGACAGCATATTAGAAAGCAAATGTGTGGTTTCTCACTACAAAAATAAGCACATAAAGCCTAAGCAGTTCACAGGGAAGGCAACCTAGTTTGTAAGGCAATCCTCCCTATCATGACAAACGATACTAGACTCTAGAAATAGTCTTGTAATTGGGAAGGACCTATATATAAAATATTACTAGGAAGAGCCTATAGGCTAGTGAAATTGAAGAGAAAAAAAACACATCATTAGGAAATATTTGAATAAATATTACCCTTCTAGTTGCAAAGGAAATCCATTAAAGCAATTGAATGAACAAAAGAGTATGATTGTCACAAGTTGACTGCCCAACTTGACTTAAAATCCATCTTTAAAGATAGATAGAAGGCCGAACCATGTTGCCTTTATGTGAAGAACAAATTATTAGCTTTGCTCCAATTTCTCTTTAGTGGTTACCAATCCTATGACAAAAGTAGAAGGTTTACACCCAGGATCGTCCACTTACTATGAATTATGAGTAGCCTCCTTGGGTTCCTTTACCTTCGCCAAGCAATTCCCATAGTGAGCCTCCACTCCTACAAAGTGTTGTGAAAAGCATACCTGGCTCTCATTTAAAACTGGGAGGTGCAATTTGATCTCATTGATTTCTGAGGACACAATAACATATTTGATTTTATGGGTCTCCATCTCTTGAGGCACTCTTTGACACAATTTTGTTTGTGCTTGAGGTCAACCATTTAGAGTGTTCGGCCATGTAGGGTACATTCCAATCTCTTGGTAGCATCAAAAGAGATGGCCCAACTTATCATGAGCAACTTTTATCCTCTCCATGATTCAAGGGGAATATGTTGATCTATGATTCCATGAGCGTCACTAGGTCTTCACACGTGTCTAGAGATAAGAGCGGAAGGTTGGTATCCTTCCCAAGAAAAGCTTTCCATGGTACCCAAGAGCGTGGCCCATAGGCCTACATCCTCATAGTAACCATGTCTAAAGATGCTCTTGACAAATTAGATATAAGCTTTCATGATTTGTGAAGGAAGAGTAACTTTACTCCCAAGAATTATTCCCCTCATGGGTAACCAATTGTTTGTCTTTGTTATAAGAGCTAGGACAAGAGCTTTAGTTGCAAGCTCTCCCACCATGTGCATCAAGCTTCACTTGGACCTCCTTCAAGGGAAGCATAAGGCATTATTTACACCCTTCTTATGGAAGATCCTTATCCTCTCACAAGCAATGATCTTGGCACCATTGGTAGGCTCTTTGCAGTTGATACAAATAGACCTCCAAGAGGTCCTAGGACCACTTTTGGTGCTGGTTAGTCTAAAGTTGTGCCAATTTCGAGTATGACTCCCTCAAGAAGGGATCTAGAATATCTCAATTTGGGGATTTTATTTGAGGTAGATCTAAAATGACCTCCTCCAGTGAAATTAAACCCCCTTGGTCTTCTTGCCAGAGGAAGTCCTCTTTGACTAAGTGGAGTTGGAACTAGGTCCCAAAAAAACTACCATTCGAGTTCTGTTGGTCTCATCCCTCAAGATCTTCTCGATGACTGAAGCATGATGAGGGGATACAGTAGGTGCATGCACATATATCCCCATGACATGACTCTCATTGACCTCAACTTTTAGACCATTAATAGTGTTCTTGTGGTTGATCGGCCATGGAAGGTATAATAGATTTAACCATATTTAAATAAGTTGTAGCAGTATAACTTGGCTTCTTTTGAAGTGCAACCTATTCGGATGAACTTTCTAGTCCACATTATCTTAGTTATCCTTTTGGGTGGGAACCATCAATAGTGAAGAAAAAAGACATGTAAGGAAAATAAAGGTGATATACAAATAGAACCAACTTTGATAGGGAAAATATTACTAGAGTCAGCACTACAAGAGCCTATCTCGATTGCTTGTTTGATGTTTGGAAGCCAGTTCAAGAGATGAAGAGGTTCCTGACAAACTCAATATCCATATCCATGGCCCACATCACCTTCTCATAAATGGAGGTGGGGCCCACTTGAATTTCATGTGGGATTATGGGTATGAGAGAGAGTGGGGGTGGATAAGATCAAGTGTGTGTTGTAATTAAGCTTGACTTGTGTGTCAAGTTTGGGGTTAATCATGTGGGTTAGCCTAATTAAGTGGGTTTAAGCTTGTAATTAGCCAAAACCTAACCTAGGGCTGCACCAACATGATGTGATTAAGGTCTATGGGCCATGCAAAGGGAGCTCCTTCACCTAAACCTAACCAAAAACACCTAATCCTAGCCTTCTACCCTAATCCGACCCTAATCTGAGCCTAATCACCTAACCCACTTCCCTAATCCCGGCCTAATCCCAACCTAATCACCTAACCCACTTCCCTAATCCTTCTCTAAACCTAGGTTAATTTCCCTAAACCTAGCCTAATCACGTTACCTACCTCACTAAACCTCACCCTAAAACCAACCCACCTAGCTAAACCCTAAACCTCTAAACCACCCCTAGCCCACAACCTACCCAAACCACTTGTATTTAAAATATCTGGCCCTACCCTTTCCAGCCCACCTTATCACCACACCACCCTACCTAAACCACCTAACCACTACCCCAAAACCATCCCTAAACGACCTAGCCCAGCCCTATATAAACCCCCCCCCTTTGGGGCAGGTTTTTTTCAATCCTCAAGCCCCCTCTTCCACCAGCCGGGTCCTCGATTTCCCAGCCCAGCCGACTCCCATCTTGTTCCACCTACACCACCACCTGCGCCACTACCTTCCAGCCGAGCACCACCACCGCCACCACCATTCCAGCTGAAGTCCACATCGCCATCCTCTTCACCCGGCCGAACCAGTCGAGCCCCCACATCCGGCTGCTCCTCAACCACCCGCCGCCTTCCACCATCCGGTTAGTACCCTACACTCCACCTTACTCCTTCTTCACTCCCTCTCCATTCTCAGCCACCTAACCCACTACCATATCAACCTAAGGCCAGCCACTAGCCGCCACCATTTCCACTCGGCCAGGCCCATAACCATCCTAACTACCCGCCACCACCTAGACACCTTAGTTCCATTTGGCCACCCTATCCGACTCCCTAAGACCTGCCCATATCACCCCACTACACCCACTACACCCCCTACCACCTGACCCCATCTCCTAGCTAGTTCCCTTCCCTTACACCACTCCTAGCCACCCTAGCAACCCACCACCACCAAACTCCCCTAGTCGGCCACTCCAACCGACTGTCGCCTCTTCACTCGGCCAGCAACCTGCCAACCTTAGGTGCCCCATTAGACCTTCCCTTAAGCTTCCCCTTAGTGCCATACTCCCCCAACACTACACTCTCCCTAGTAACCTTACCTAGCCCCTTTAATCCCACACGTCAAGGCATCACCCTTGCTAGCAGCCGGCCACCTTCAAGGCGCCCTTCCCGCGCGCCCAAGGCACCCAGCCAACACCCCTTTGTTGTTCAACTCCGCGGAGCTCCCTTTTGCAGCCCAAGGCGAAGGCCAAGCCCACGCTCAAGCAAGGCTTCTTCGGACCAGCTATTAGTAAGTGCCTAACTCGGTCCTTAGTTGTATACTTGCTTAAAATTCAATTCGATACGGGGTTGTAATAATGGAGCATAGTCTCCCCCCGCTTGTAATAACGTAGCTTGGCACACCCACACACGTGCACTCTCTTAGTTGTGCACGATTTTGAACACACACGGGCCTAATCAGCCCCTAATACATAAGTGTAGATATATACTTTAATTTTCGTAGGGTTTTGCTTAAGTTGGGTGTGTTGTCTTTCAATTCAAGCACTCACACACATTGAGCCTTCACTCTTATTTGAAAGACCCAAGTAAGGGCCGACCTATACTATTTGGGTTTTCATTTCATGTCGTGTGTGTAAGTGTTTCAATTCAAGCACTCACACACATTGAGCCTTCGCTCTTATTTGAAAGACCCAAGTAAGGGCCGACCTATACTATTTGGGTTTTCATTTCATGTCGTGTGTGTAAGTCTTTCAATTCAAGCACTCACACACATTGAGCCTTCGCTCTTATTTGAAAGACCCAAGTAAGGGCCGACCTATACTATTTGGGTTTTCATTTCATGTCGTGTGTGTAAGTCTTTCAATTCAAGTACTCACACACATTGAGCCTTCGCTCTTATTTGAAAGACCCAAGTAAAGGCCGTGTTATACTATTTGGGTTTAATTTCATGTTGTGTGCGTAGTACTTCAATTCAAGCACTCACACACATTGAGCTTTCGCTCTTATTCCCAAGACCTTAATCAAGGCCATACTGCAAGTTATATTTGGGTTTAATTTCATGTCGTGTATGTAAGTCTTTCAATTCAAGCATGCACCCACATTGAGCCTTTGCTCTTATTTGCAAGACCCGAGTAAGGGCCCATATACATACTCTATATACATATCTCCCTTCGGCATTTACATTACAAGTCATTTCCCTTCGGTTATTTCCCTTCGGCATTGTCTCTACATTCGGGTTTTCCCTTTGGAGTAGCATGAGTTTGCATTGCATCTACGCCATACCACGAGGTAGGACGCATATATCATCAAAGCAAGCCCCGCTCAAATTCGCCCATGTAGTGGAGTGTTCATAACACACAAACTATGTGGCCCACAAAGGGATAAAAGGAAAGACTTAGGCACGTGCAAATCCACGTGATCTAAAATCTGCAATCGCATCTAAAATACCTGAATTAAACACCTCGAACCACTTCGTAGGTGTAAACACCCCGAAATCCCACGAATTTCTCAAATTCACCTGGTTTTGTAAAAGCAGCCCCAAAGGGCTATTTTGAGTCTGGAAACCCAGGAGCCTTCCAGACAACCCTGTATATATGTTTTAAACTTTATCTTTCAAAAACATATGATATGGCTTTTGAAAACCTTTTAAAACACGTTTTTGAAACCCTGAAGTGGCTTGGCCCGATCAAGACAGGACCAGGAGAGCCAAGAAGAGCCCGGAACCGGAGCACATGTCGAGCCCGGCACAGCAACTCTTGTATCTGATTCACACCCCCAGGATCTCGAACGTCCAAGACCCTGTTCTTATCAAAATATCCTTTGAAGTCATCTTCGGAAGGCAGAAACGGAGGCGGACGACCATGTTGGCGAAGACCCAACGCAGACGGAGTACTGATGCTGTCAGACCCTGCACAAATCGTCCGTTTCGAACCCAGCTCGAAGGAGTCAGAGTTCAGTTTGGATTGGATCTGGACCATATATATCCAGATCCCAATCCAAACCCATATGTGGACTTGGATTTGGATTTGGATCCAGAGATCCAATCCAATATCCATATCCATGGCCCACATCACCTTCTCATAAATGGAGGTGGGGCCCACTTGAAATTCACGTGGGATATTGGGCATGAGAGAGAGTGGGGATGGAAAATATCAAGAGTGTTGTAATTAAGCTTGACTTGTGTGTCAAGTTTGGGGTTAATCATGTGGGTTAGCCTAATTGAGTGGGTTTAAGCTTGTAATTAGCTAAAACCTAACCTAGGGCTGCACCAACATGAGGTGGTTAAGGTCTATGGGCCATGCAAAGGGAGCTCCTTCACCTAAACCTAACCCAAAAACGCCTAATCCTAGCCTAAACCCCTAATCCACCCCTAATCTGAACCTAATCACCTAACCTACTTCCCTAATCCCGGCCTAATCCCAACCTAATCACCTAACCCACTTCCCTAATCCTTCCCTAAACCTAGGTTAATTTCCCTAAACCTAGCCTAATCACCTAACCTAGCTCACTAATATGGACGATAGCATATTCCAGGACCACAACTTATATCCAACTTTTTCAAAAAACAAAAAGTCGTGGAACATGTTATTGAACATGGGCTACACGCCCTATAAGAGTCTAGGCGCGCAGAACCAAGGTCTCCTAGAGCCCATCCTGCCTAGGGCCAACCCAAGCCGATATGGGATCGGCTATACTCCCCGAATACTGTCGGAGCCACCCCTTGTGACCACCTGGGTCAAGGGTGCCCCGGAGCCTGTCTTAGAAGAGACCTACGATTTAGACCTCCTATTCCGAGTCTAACCCGTGGTGTTTTCCCTTTGTAGGTATGACGGAAGATCCCTTTTTCTAAAAATACCAAAAACATTTGAAAAACTTAAAATAAAAAAAATCGAAAAACAAGAAAAACCAAAAACAATGGAAAAACAAAAACTCGAAAAAAGAGTGCTTTGTATAGTTCCCAAAGTTCATGTTTTACAAAAACCCAAAAAAATCGAAAATTTGGAAAATACCAAAAAGATTTTGTACATAGCTGCTCCTGGTAGGACTTTGGCAAAAGAAAAGGATTTCGAAAGAAACGTCGTCTACATAGACAGACCAAAAATTTTGAAATCACTTCAAAATCCAAGTACAAAACCAGGTCATTTTGAAAACCACGCATCAAGTTCCCTCGGGTCTATAGCCCACGAGAATGATCAAAGCCCAGAAGTGGATCCCCTTGAGGAAGATCCCACTTTTGAGCTCCCAGAATTTCATAGAATTCTCAATTTTGAAAGACCTTCCCAATCAGTAGGAGGAGATTTCATAGAGGTGAACCTAGGGGATGATTCCAATCCCAAAACCATCAAAATAGGCGCATGCTTGCATGAAACTGAAAAGTTAGCATTCATTGCATTTCTACAAACCTATTTAGATGTGTTTGCATGGACGTATGAAGACATGCCGGGCATAGATCCCAGCATAGTCGAGCATCGTCTTCCCTTAGATGCAGGTGTAAAACCCATAAAGCAGAAGCTTAGGAAAATACACCCGAATGTACACACGCAAGTCAAAGATGGTTTAGAAGATCTGCTAAAAGTCGGATTTATAAAACCCATTGCGTATTCTGATTGGTTGTCAAATATCGTTGTGGTTCGAAAAACCAATGGGAAAATTCGAATATGCATCGATTTCAGAAACCTGAATAAAGCCACTCCAAAGGATAATTATCCTTTACCAAACATAGATTTGATAGTCGATAGTACTGCAAATCATGAAATGTTTTCATTCATGGATGGCTATTCAGGCTATAATCAAATCAAACTAAGTCCACGAGATCAGGGTAAGACCGCCTTCACAACTCCATGGGGCACGTACTGCTATACAGTCATGCCCTTTGGTTTGAAAAATGCCGGCGCAACATACCAACGAGCCATGAACACGATCTTCCATGATCAAATTCATGAGCTTGTAGAAGTGTATGTAGATGATCTCTTGGCAAAATCCAAAACCCGATGCACCCATATCGAATGTTTACAAAAGATTTTCGAAAGGCTTAGGCTTTACAAAGTAAAGCTAAACCCTCAAAAATGTGTGTTCGGGGTAGAATCAGGGAAGCTTCTAGGCTTTATGGTGAGCCAAAGGGGAATAGAAGTCGACCCCTCTAAGTGTCGAGCCATCATAGACATGGCTCCACCCTCCAATCTCACCCAAATCCGTAGCCTCTAGGGTCGATTACAATCCGTTCGCCGATTCATATCGAATCTGGTAACTAGATGCGAACCCTTCAACAAACTGTTGAGGAAGGGTACGAAATTCTTATGGGATGACGAATGCCAAAAGTCCTTCGAGAGACTGAAGGCATACTTGGTTAATCCCCCCGTTTTGAATCCTCCAAAGCAAGGAAAACCGCTTTTATTATACATCTTCGTGCATGTAAATGCTTTAGGAGCCCTGTTGGCTCAATACGAGGATGACACCCATAAGGAGTATGCCATCTACTATATTTCGAAAACTCTCTTGGCTTATGAACGAAATTATCAAGCCATGGAGAAGACATGCTTGGCCCTAGTCTGGGCCTGCCAGAAGTTCAGACACTATTTCCTAGATCATGAGATCTGGATAGTGTCCAAGCTTGATCCAATCAAGCACTTGTTCGAAAAACCCATTCTCACGGGTAGATTGGGCAAATGGCAGCTCCTTCTAATGGAGTATGATCTGAAATACTATCACCAAATCTCCATTAAGGGGCAAGCCCTAGCAGATTACGTGGCTGAATTCCCCTTAGAGGACGCATATCCCACTCTTGTCGAAATGCCTGACGAAGGCATATTGCAAAACCATTTTCAAAATCACATTTTGGCAAATTCTTTCGAAAACCAAGTGTGGAAGATGCACTTCGACGGGGCACGAAACCAACGAGGGGCTGGGGCAGGGGTCATCCTAATCTCCCCTGAAAAGGGCGAGATTCCCATAGCAGTCCGCTTAGATTTCGAATGTTCCAACAACGTAGCTGAGTATGAAGCACTCATACAAGGCTTAAAGATTTCGAAAACTCTAGGGGCATCATGCATCGAGGTCTTTGGAGATTCGCTCCTTGTCATAAACCAAGTTTTAAAAATTTGGCAAGTACGTAATGAGAAACTACTTCCATATCACGAGTTGGCCACTCGATTGATCCAATCCTTCCAGTCGTGTAAACTCACACACGTAGGAAGAGAGGACAATGGCATCGCCGATGCCCTCTCCTCCTTGGGGTCAGCCCTGAAGGTCGATCCCATTTCAGGGACCAGATCTTTGGAAATATGGCATGCGCCCCATCCATCCACACACGACTTGGATATTTGCCAAAACAACCCAGAGTCTATTGAAAAACCCTGGTTCTATGACATAAAACAATTTTTAGAAAATGGGGGATTTACCGAGGATGCCACATCCAAAGATAAGGCATTCATTCGTAAGATTTCGACCCGATACACCATTCTGGGTGGGGTTTTATACAAAAAAAGTTTTACCGGCATTCTGCTTAGGTGTATCGACCTAGAGGACGCTAGGATAGTAATGCATGAGTTCCACGATGGAGAATGTGGAGGCCATGTTAATGCCAACATGATGGCAATGAAAATACTTAGAGGGGGCTATTTTTGGTCCACCCTGAAAAAGGATTGTCACGATCATGTTAGGAAGTGTCATCCGGGTCAAGTGCATGGGAACGCCATTCATATCCCTTCATCTGCATTGCATTCCGTGGTCAGCCCCTAGCCATTTACCATGTGGGCGTTTGACATTGTAGGCCCGATATTTCCAAAGGCCTCGAATGGGCATCGATTTATTTTAGCAGCCACGGAGTATTTCTCCAAGTGGGTGGAAGCCATTTCCCTAACGAATGTAATGGGGCAACATGTGGTGGCTTTCATCCGGAGGAATATCTTGGCTCGATTTGGGGTTCCACGAGACCTTGTGTCTGATAATGGTACCCCATTCAAGAATGAGCGGATGGTTAAGTTGTGCAACACGTATGGCATAACTCACCACTTCTCCTCGCCCTACTACCCTCAAGGCAACGGCCAAGCCGAAGCCACAAACAAGACTCTCATTAGTATTATTGAGAAAACCTTAGAGAAGGGTAGGACGTGGCACGAGAAGCTGGATGAGGCCTTATGGGCTTATAGGACTTCCATCCGGACTCCCACGAATACCACACCATTCGAGTTGGTCTATGGCACAAACGCCATTCTTCCCATTCATACTCAACTGCATTCATTTCATACATCCATAGCACTCGACCTCCCCCTAGAGACGCTTCAGCATGCTAGGATGGCCGAACTAGATTTGCTAGATGAGAGGCGACTCCTTGCCATGGATCATGCTCGTGCATACCGGCAAAGGATAGCCCCACATTATAGCAAACACATGAGACCTCGCCACTTTGAAGTGGGAGATCTGGTCTTAAAAACCATCCACCATCGTGACCCACACCCCCTAGGCAAGTGGCGCCCCAACTGGGATGGACCCTATGTTGTACGATCAACCACTACGAACAATTCGTATTGGTTGATCGATGTAGAAGGTAGGAATTTAGCAGATCCTATCAATATTCAATACTTAAAGAAGTATCATGTGTAGGATCTGGACTAAATTCCAGTTTTCGAAAATTTTAGAGGGATAGTTGCCCTGAGACATGTGAATAAGGTGCAAAGGCGAACTCGTGTGACCCTAAGTGAGAGAATTCGCACTTGTGAAAGAGTGGAGTTTTCAAAATCGTGGTTACATTTCAAAATCCTTCTTCTTACAAAGAAAGGCCTAGTTCAACATAGCAAGATACTTGCAAGTGGTACGTACTATTTCTAAATAGGATGATCTGGAATGGATCGAGTGTAGGCTTGGGATAAGTCCTCCCCTCTTCTCTTCTCCTTCCAAAAGGAAAACAAAGGCCCAAAACAAAAGGGAATTTCCCATTCAAAGTCTCTTTCCGAAAGAAAGAAACCATAATTTAAAAGAAAAATCGATTCTCTTATGAAAAAGAGGGATTAAAGAAAAAATACTCCCAATGGGAGACCCTCTATGAAAAAAAGGAAAAAGAGGCCAAAAAGCTCAAAAAGAGCAGTTTTCCGCCTTCTATGCCTTAAACCACGGGACGCTTCAGAAGGGACCATGGTATCTCTTTCCCATCCCTGGCTTATCCCAAGCTAAAGCATGGTTCATTTCGAGGAATCCTAAAATAAAAATAGGATTTACTTACTTGAAATTCGTCTTGTTTGAGAATTCGACGTTTCGAGTAAGGCGTAGGAATTTGAAATGAAGCTTGTTTTCTTATAAAACCTCCGCTAGATAAGCGAGTGTTAAGACTCAAACAAGGGCAAGCACGAAGAGCTCGAGATCCTTAGGATCGAGGCTCAAGACAGTTGTCCCTTTTGTAAATAGCTTTTGTAAATAAGTTTTGAAAACCGAACATCGAACAGCATAGGATTTGCTCACTTGGAGCAATAGACCTTGTAAGTCTCTAGAGTTCGACCACACTTGGTCTCTGGGAGGTCACCACTTTTGGCACCACACCCATGTCATTGGCATTCCACGCATGGTACTTGCATGAACATGATCCCATTTTAGGGCCAGATTCCATAGTAAACCCTTTGGCGTGATATCTCCTCCTACCAGAGTTTGTAAATTGAGATTTTGCTAAAAATGGGATGATCCCATATTCTTCGTGGCTAGATCTAGGGAGACATTAAAAGGGGTGTTTGTCATCTTTGCCCTTATCCAAATCTATTTGGACAAGGCCAAAGAGGGGCATCTGTAAACACCCCGAAATCCCACGAATTTCTCAAATTCACCTGGTTTTGTAAAAGCAGCACCAAACGGCTATTTTGAGTCTGGAAAGCCAAGAGCCTTCCAGACAACCCTGTATATATGTTTTAAACTTTATCTTTCAAAAATATATGATATGGCTTTTGAAAACCTTTTAAAACACGTTTTTGAAACCCTGAAGTGGCTTGGCCCGATCAAGACAGGACCAGGAGAGCCAAGAAGAGCCCGGAACCGGAGCACATGTCGAGCCCGGCACAGCAACTCTTGTATCTGATTCACACCCCCAGGATCTCGAACGTCCAAGACCCTGTTCTTATCAAAATATCCTTTGAAGTCATCTCCGGAAGGCAGAAACGGAGGCGGACAACCATGTTGGCGAATACCCAACGCAGACGGAGTACTGATGCTGTCAGACACCGCACAAATCGTCCGTTTCGAACCCAGCTCGAAGGAGTCAGAGTTCAGTTTGGATTGGATCTGGACCATATATATCCAGATCCCAATCCAAACCCATATGTGGACTTGGATTTGGATTTGGATCCAGAGATCCAATCCAATATCCATATCCATGGCCCACATCACCTTCTCATAAATGGAGGTGGGGCCCACTTGAAATTCACGTGGGATATTGGGCATGAGAGAGAGTGGGGATGGAAAATATCAAGAGTGTTGTAATTAAGCTTGACTTGTGTGTCAAGTTTGGGGTTAATCATGTGGGTTAGCCTAATTGAGTGGGTTTAAGCTTGTAATTAGCTAAAACCTAACCTAGGGCTGCACCAACATGAGGTGGTTAAGGTCTATGGGCCATGCAAAGGGAGCTCCTTCACCTAAACCTAACCCAAAAACGCCTAATCCTAGCCTAAACCCCTAATCCACCCCTAATCTGAACCTAATCACCTAACCTACTTCCCTAATCCCGGCCTAATCCCAACCTAATCACCTAACCCACTTTCCTAATCCTTCCCTAAACCTAGGTTAATTTCCCTAAACCTAGCCTAATCACCTAACCTAGCTCACTAAATCCATATACATAATCTATATACATATCTCCCTTCGGTTATTTCCCTTCGGTTATTTCCCTTCGATTATTTCCCTTCAGTTATTTCCCTTCAGTATTGTCTTTATATTTCGGGTTTTCCCTTTGGAGTAGCGTGAGTTTGCATTGCATCTACGCCATACCACGAGGTAGGACGCATATTGCACCAAAGCAAGCCCCGCTCGAATTCGCCCACGTAGTGGAGTGTTCATAACACACAAACTAGGTGGCCCGAAAAGGGATAAAAGAAAAGACTTAGGCACGTGCAAATCCACGTGATCTAAAAAACATGCAATCGCATCTTAAAGACCCGAAATAGACACCTCGAACCGCTTCGTAGACTTTCTCTCCAAAAACTCGATTTTTGCAAAGCGTACAGACTAACCCTTGCGCATCGGTGCAAGAAGGTCTGCGACGACAAGAGCTTACTTGCTCACAGTCGCCACGTTTAGAAGTCAGTGTTAAAAATATCTTCGCTAGCTTAAGTAAGCTAGCTGGCACACCCTATTTGCATACATAGGCCTTAGACACACGAGAGGATCCACTCCAAGCCCTTTAAAAAGGCAAAGAGGCGGGGATTTTTCGCGCGTCTACAATCCTGAAATCCCACGAATTTCTCAAATTCATCTGGTTTTGTAAAAAGCAGCCCCAAAGGGCTATTTTGAGTCTGGAAACCCAGGAGCCTTCCAGAAACCCAGGAGCTATTTTGGGACGGGTTTTCCTAGCGAGAACCCCTCACCAATCCCAGCCGGGCCCTCTCTTTCCTCCACTTCCCCAGTTGCTCCACCTGCTCCAGCTGCTCCACCTGCTCCACCTGCACCACCACCATCCCTTCATTCCACCACCTCCCGGCCGAGCCTCACAACCTGCCCGTCTTCCTTCCAGCCGAGCACCACCTTCTCCCCATTCGATAAGTACCCCCCACTCTACCTATCTCCTTCTCTACTCCCTCTCCACTCCTAGCCACCCACCATACCACCACCTTACCTACACATCAACCCTTTGCTGCCACCATTCTCACTCAGCCGAACCTATCACAACCTAAACTACCTAACTACCTAACTACCCTAACTACACCCGGCCAGCCATCTCTTTTCCCCTAGGACTCCCATTCATCCTTCCCTTAAACTCCCCTTAGGTCCATATTCCCTAAGACTCTATACTCTCCAATTGTGGCCCTACATATTCACTTGGCCCAGCCCCTTTAATCCCCCACATCAAGGCGACACCCACTTGCAGCCGGCCACCTTCGAGGCGCCTATCCCGTGCCCCACCTACACCCGACCAGCACCCTTTGTCGCTCACTCTCGCGGAGCTCCCGTTTGCAGCCCAAGGCGAAGGCCAAGCCCACGCTCAAGCAAGGCCTCTATGGACCAGCTACTCGTAAGTGTCTAAACTCGGTCTTTAGTTGTATACTTGCTTGAGATTCAATTTGATACGGGGTTGTAATAATGGAGCATAGTCTCCCCTCGCTTGTAATAACGTGGCTTGGCACAACCACACACGTGCACTCTCTTAGTTGTGCACGATTTTGAACACACACGGGCCTAATCAGCCCCTAATACATAAGTATAGATATATATACTTTCATTTTCAAAGGGTTTTTGCTTAAGTTTGGTGCGTTGTCTTTCAATTCAAGCACTCACACACATTGAGCTTTCACTCTTATTTGAAAGACCCAAGTAAGGGCCGACCTATACTATTTGGGTTTCATTTCATGTCGTGTGAGTAAGTCTTTCAATTCAAGCACTTTCACACACATTGAGCTTTCGCTCTTATTTGAAAGACCCAAGTAAGGGCTGACCTATACTATTTGGGTTTCATTTCATGTCGTGTGAGTAAGTCTTTCAATTCAAGCACTCTCACACACATTGAGCCTTCGCTCTTATTCCCAAGACCTTAGTAAAGGCCTTATTGCAGTTGTATTTGGGTTTCATTTATGTCGTGTGTGTAGTACTTCAATTCAAGCACTCTCACACACATTGAGCCTTCGCTCTTACTCCCAAGACCTTAGTCAAGGCCATACTGCAATTTATATTTGGGTTTAATTTCATGTCGTGTGTGTAAGTCTTTCAATTCAAGCACGCACCCACATTGAGCCTTCGCTCTTATTTGCAAGACCCGAGTAAGGGCTCATATACATACTCTATATACATATCTCCCTTCGGTTATTTCCCTTCGGTTATTTCCCTTCGGTCATTTCCCTTCGGTACCTTCAGTATTGTCTTTACATTTCGGGTTTTCCCTTTGGAGTAGCGTGAGTTTGCGTTGCATCTACGCCATACCACGAGGTAGGATACATATTGCATCAAAGCAAGCCTGCTCGAATTTGCCCATGTAGTGGAGTGTTCATAACACACAAACTAGGTTGCCCGAAAAGGGATAAAAGAAAAGACTTAGGCACGTGCAAATCCACGTGATCTAAAACATGCAATCGCATTTTAAAAACCCGAAATAGACACCTCGAAACGCTTCGTAGACTTTCTCTCCAAAACTCGATTTTTGCAAAGCGTACAGACTGACCCTTGCGCATCGGTGCAAGAAGGCCTGCGACGACAAGAGCTTACTTGCTCACAGTCGCCACGTTTAGAAGTCAGTGTTAAAAATATCTTTGCTAGCTTAGGTAAGCTAGTTGGCATGCCCTGTTTGCATACATAGGCCTTAGACACACGAGAGGATCCGCTCCGAGCCCTGAAAAGGCGAGAGGCGGGGATTTTTGCGCGTCTACAGTAGGCTTTCTATCCCAAAAACTCGATTTTTCAAAGCGTACAGACTGACCCTTGCGCATCGGTGCAAGAAGGTCTGCGACGACAAGAGCTCAATTGCTCACAGTCGCCACGATTAGAAGTCAGTTTAATATCTTCGCTAGCTTAGGTAAGCTAGCTGGCATGCCCTGTTTATATAAATAGGCCTTAGACGCACAAGAGGATCCGCTCCAAGCCCTGAAAAGGCGAGAGGCGGGGATTTTCGCTGCGTTTACACCCACTTCCCTAATCATTCCCTAAACCTAGGTTAATTTCCCTAAACCTAACCTAATCCTAGCCTAATCACCTAACCCACCTCACTAAACCTCACCCCAAAACCAACCCACCTAGCTAAACCCTAAACCTCTAAACCACCCCACCTAAACCTAGCACACAACCTACCCAAAACCCCTTGTATCTAAAATATCTGGCCCTACCCTAATACCAGCCCACCTTACTACCTTACCACCATCCCTAGACCACCTAACCACTACCCCAAAACCAGCCCCACCGCCCTTCACAAAAGCTATAAAAACTCCCCCCTAGTGGGCGGGTTTTTCAGCTTTTTGGGCCATCGAATTCCCAGCCGACCTTCCATCATCATCCCTCAACAACCCACCGCCTCCCATCGTTCGGTTAGTACCCAACACTCCACCTTACTCCTTCTCCACTCTCTCTCCACTCTCAGCCACCCACCATACCACCACCATACCCTAATACCAGCCACTTGCCGCCACCACTCCCATTCGGCCAAGCCTCAACCAACCTAACTACCCGCCACTACCTAGACACCCTAGCTATACCCGGCCATTCCATTGAACCCCCTAAGACCTGCCCACTCTACCTCACCACATCCACCACCATCTTACCCCATACCCTAGCTAGCTTCTTTCCCCTCCACCATTGCCTAACCACCCTAGCAGCCCGCCACCACCAAGTCTCCCTAGCAGTCGGCCACTCCAACCGACTGTCACCTATCCCTTCGGCCAGCCACCCGCCAACTCTAGGCACTCCCTTAGACACTCCCTTAGGCTCTACCTTAGTGCCATACTCCTTAACCATATACCCTCCCTTAGTGACCCCACGTAGTCACCTTAACCCCACACACAAAACCAGCCCCTCGCTAGGCAGTCGGCCATCTCCAAGGCGCCTCTCCCCCGCCCCATTTGCAGCCGGCCAGCAGCCTCTCTTGCCGATCAACTCCGCGGAGCTCCCTCTTGCAGCCCAAGGCGAAGGCCAAACCCACGCTCAAGCAAGGCTTCTTCGGACCAGCTATTAGTAAGTGCCTAACTCGGTCCTTAGTTGTATACTTGCTTAAAATTCAATTCGATACGGGGTTGTAATAATGGAGCATAGTCTCCCCCCGCTTGTAATAACGTGGCTTGGCACACCCACACACACGTGCACTCTCTTAGTCGTGCACAATTTTGAACACACACGGGCCTAATCAGCCCCTAATACATAAGTGTAGATATATACTTTAATTTTCGTAGGGTTTTGCTTAAGTTGGGTGTGTTGTCTTTCAATTCAAGCACTCACACACATTGAGCCTTCGCTCTTATTTGAAAGACCCAAGTAAGGGCCGACCTATACTATTTGGGTTTTCATTTCATGTCGTGTGTGTAAGTCTTTCAATTCAAGCACTCACACACATTGAGCCTTCGCTCTTATTTGAAAGACCCAAGTAAGGGTTGTGTTATACTATTTGGGTTTAATTTCATGTTGTGTGCGTAGTACTTCAATTCAAGCACTCACACACATTGAGCTTTCGCTCTTACTCCCAAGACCTTAGTCAAGGCCTATTGCAGTTATATTTGGGTTTCATTTATGTTGTGTGCGTAGTACTTCAATTCAAGCACTCACACACATTGAGCTTTCGCTCTTATTCCCAAGACCTTAGTTAAGGCCATACTGCAATTTATATTTGGGTTTCATTTCATGTCGTGTGTGTAAGTCTTTCAATTCAAGCACGCACCCACATTGAGCCTTCGCTCTTATTTTCAAGACCCAAGTAAGGGCACGTATATACCCTATATACATATCTCCCTTCGACATTTACATTACAAGTCATTTCCCTTCGGTTATTTCACTTCGGTTATTTCCCTTCGGTCATTTCCCTTCGGTTATTTCCCTTCAGTTATTTCCCTTCGGCAAACATTTGGGTTTTCCCTTTGGAGTAGCGTGAGTTTGCATTGCATCTACGCCATACCACAAGGTAGGACACATATTGCATCGAAGCAAGCCCCGTACTCCTGCTCAAATTCGCCCATGTAGTGGAGTGTTCATAACACACAAACTAGGTGGCCCATAAAGGGATAAAAAGAAAGACTTAGGCATGCGCAAATCCACGTGATCTAAAAACTGTCATCGTATTAAAGACCCGAATCAAAAACACCTCGAACCGCTTCGTAAGCTTTTTCTATCCCAAAACTCGATTTTTCAAAGCGTACAGACTGACCCTTGCGCATCGGTGCAAGAAGGTCTGCGACGACAAGAGCTCACTTGCTCACAGTCACCACGACAAGACTTAGGTAAGCTAGCTGGCACGCCCTGTTTATACAAATAGGCCTTAGACACAAGAGAGGATCCCCTCCAGGCCTTGAGAAAGCCAGACGAAAGAGGATTTTCCTATGTCTACAGAGATTGGCACGCCTAGTGGGATGTGAGCCTTTTAAAAATCGAGTTTTAAGTTAGAAGCTTGCGAAAAATTTTATTAAAAAGGTGTCGTTTTAACTTGTTTTCTTTGCTTGTACTTAGGAAATTTTGAAAAAAAGCTTGAAAACATGTCAAAATCCAACCCAAGTGAAGTGTCGAGCCAAGGCTCATGCGCATCAAGTTCTCACTCTAGGAGGATTTTCAAAAACAAAATAAAACTAGATGAGATCGAGGACCTGAGAAGGGAGTTTGAGGCCAAAATCGATGCTCTCAGCCAAGAGGCTGAAGTAAGCGATTCGTGTTCATCAAACGGTGAACAAAGGCCTAAGAAAAAATCTGAAAAACCTCGCAAGCACAAAGAGGCCTCAATAATGGAAGGCAACCAATACCACGAGTCCTTCACACAAAAGGACCGTAAAGCCCTACAGCAGCTGCTGAAAGGGCAAAACAAAGAGAAAAGAAGCTACGCCCTATCTGATTTCCTTCCTATGGATTACGAAACAGACAGTGACGATGAAATACCGAACTTCCATCGGTATGATGGCATGGGAGACCCTAGGTCTCACTTGCAACTTTTCTCACGTCGAGCCCATAAGAAGAAAAAGGACTCGATGAAATGGATGTATTGGTTCCCTTTATCCCTTGAAGGCACAGCTGCCAAATGGCTGGCTTCCTACGACTTAAGCCAGTTCGCTACTTTTGAAGAGTTAGCGAACTGCTTCATGCAAAGAGTTGCACACAACGTAGAAGTCACGCCAACTCTGAATACCTTAAGGGATACAAAACAAGGCATGAACGAAGACGTACATTACTTCATTATAAGATGGAGGTCACTTTTGGGCCCAGTGCAAGAGCCCATATCTGAAGGATGCGCAGTCATGCTCATCCTAGATAACTTTAAAAGCGAGTTAAAAACTCTTCTCTCGCTCCATGAGATCTCAACTTTTCATAAGTTGATCAAAAAGGCATCCCTTTTCGAAACCAACTTGTGAAAAGGGACATACGATCACTTATGGAAAGGAAGTGCCGTTTCTAAAACCCGCTTGGAAAAGCCCATCACATACGGGCTACCCACGATGGACAAAGGGGCAAAGCCCCATAAAATCACCAATGTCCGGGTGGATCCAGGCATGGCAGGCACTTCTAAAAATTTTGAAAAACTAGAAAATAAAAGAGAGCGAACCTTTCAAAAACCGGTTCAAAAACGGGAGTATACACCACTGGGGCAACCTGTGTCGGAGGTCCTAGACCTCGTACTTGCCCAAGGCATGATAGAACTCCCCGAAACCCCCGAAGGAGTCACTTCCAAGGGGGGGTATTTAAACCGATTTTGTAAGTATCATCGGCTCAAAGGCCATGATACCAAACGCTGCTTCTCCCTTTTAAATAAAATTGAGAACTTGATAGCGGAGGGCCGGCTCCAGGTCATTGCGGAACCTGAGCCACTTCAAGCTATCTTCAAAGAACCCTTTCCCAAACACGCCAGTGGCAGTGGGAAAGGAAAGGAGGTATGTACCCTCACCTTTTCTAAGGAACTAACGCAAAAACCAGAGTCTGGTCGACCCACTTGTGCGCCTACTCTTGTACTGTACAAGAAGCCCGCCCAAGTCATCATTCGGGGACCACCAAAAGTGGACTCCCCAGCAAAACCAGTTTTGAAAATCCAAGGTTCTCCTCAACTCATCCTTAGAGCCAAATTTAGCGCGAACCCTAGGCTTGTCGTGGGGGAAGTGACTAGATCCGGGAGGATCTATCAACCCCCGCACTTACAAGGTGCTAAAAAGGTGGTCAGTGTGCCTGGCCCCTCAAAAGCATGTATCCCTGGTGTTCTACCAAAAGCAGTTAAGGATAAAGTCATCCTAAATCCTTATGACCTCGAAAACCACCTTTCAAAGATCTCTATCCACATGTCTATCCTAGAGCTTATACAAAGCTCGCCTAGGCATAGACTCGTGCTAGAGAAAATTCTAGAAAGGGCCAAGGTTGATTCGAACATAAGTCCGGAATACTTGTCTGCCCAAGTGGCTTTATTAGGAGCAAAATCGCCCATCACTTTCTAGGAAGATGATGTAGATAGGCCCTACGAATCCCACAACCAGGCCCTACATATCGAGGTGGTTCTGAATAACCACTCTCTGGACAGGTGCCTAGTCGATGGTGGAGGAGGGCTCAACATCCTTCCACTTCATGTGGCGTATAAAATCGGAGTCACCTTGACTTCAGTGAACCCAAGCCCCATCGTTATCACTGGATACGATGGGAATGCGTCTAGGCCGTTAGGATCGATCGAACTCCCAATAGAAACGGGAGAGATCACACACATGGGGGTGTTCCATGTCTTGGACATCCACCCCCATTATTACCTGTTGCTGGGAAGACCCTGGATGCACAGCTTGTGCGCTGTGCCATCCACCTTCCACAGGTGTGTCAAGATCGCTTTTGGGGACCAGGTCGTGGTGATCCTAGGTGAGAGTCACCCACAGCTTCAGGGGATCATAAACTCCCCTTGTTTATCGAGCTCCCAGGCCCATGAGGCTAAATTGGGGCAAAATTTGATCGAGCCGTCAAGGCTCGTGTTAAACAACCCTAGGAAGGTTGTATGTGTGAAGGGGCCGCCCAAAGCAGGCCCCCTCCCAATTCTAACCCTTCTAGGAAAACCCAAGCGTTCCCTATTTCTAAAGCCCCTGGACAAGAGGCCATATGAGCATAATATGGACGACAGCATGTTTCAGGACCACGACTTGTACCAAAACTTTTCAGAAAATAAAAAGTTGTGGAACATGTTGTTGAACATGGGCTACACGCCCTACAAGAGTCTAGGGGCACAGAACCAAGGTCTCCTAGAGCCCATCCTTCCTAGGGCCAATCCAAGCCAATATGGGATCGGCTATACTCCCCGAATACCGCCAGAGCCACCCCCTGTGACCACCTGGGTCAAGGGTGCCCTAGAACCTGCCTTAGAAGAGACCTACGATTTAGACCTCCTATTCCGAGTCTAACCCGTAGCGTTTTCCCTTTGTAGGTATGACGGAAGATCCCTTTTATAAAAATACAAAAACATTTGGAAAACTAAAAATCAAAAACATTGAAAAGGAAGAAAAGCCAAAAACAATGGAAAAACAAAAACTCGAAAAAAGAGTTCTTTGTATAGTTCCTAAAGTTCTTGTTTTACAGAAACCCAAAAAAATCAAAAATTTGGAAAATACCAAAAAGATTTTGTATGTAGCTGCTCCTGGTAGGACTTTGGTAAAAGAAAAGGATTTCGAAAGAAATGTCGTGTGCATAGCCAAACCAAAAATTTCGAAATCACTTGAAAATCCGAGTACAAAACCAGGTCTTTTTGAAAACCACACATCAAATTCCCTCGGGTCTATAACCCACGAGAATGATCGAAGCCCATAAGAGGATCCCCTTGAGGAAGATCCCACTTCTGAGCTCCCAGAATTTCATAAAATTCTCAATTTTGAAAGACCTTCTCAATCAGTAGGAGGAGATTTCATAGAGATAAACCTAGGGGATGATTCCAATCCCAAATCCATCAAAATAGGTGCATGCTTGCATGAAAATGAAAGATCAGCATTCATTGCATTTCTACAAACCTATTTAGATGTGTTTGCATGGATGTATGAAGACATGCCGGGCATAGACCCCTGCATTGTCGAGCATCGTCTTCCCTTAGATGCAGGTGTAAAACCCATAAAGCAGAACCTTAGGAAAATACACCCGAATGTACACACGCAAGTCAAAGAGGGTTTTAGAAGATCTGCTAAAAGCCAGATTTATAAAACCCATTGCGTATTCTGATTGGTTGTCAAATATCGTTGTAGTTCGAAAAACCAATGGGAAAATTCGAATATGCATCGACTTCAGAAACCTGAATAAAGCCACTCCAAAGGATAACTATCCTTTACCAAACATAGATTTGATAGTCGATAGTACTGCAAATCATGAAATGTTTTCGTTCATGGATGGCTATTCAGGCTATAATCAAATCAAACTAAGTCCATGGGATCAGGGTAAGACCGCCTTCGCAACCCCATGGGGCACGTACTGCTATACAGTCATGCCCTTTGGTTTGAAAAATGCCGGCGCAACATACCACCGAGCCATGACCACGATCTTCCATGATCAGATTCATGAGCTCGTAGAAGTGTATGTACAGACGCGCGAAAATCCCCACGCCTCCCCGCCTTTCCTAGGCTTCGAGTGGATCATGGGCTTGGGAGCTTGATAAACAAGGGGAGTTTATGATCCCCTGAAGCTATGGGTGACTCTCACCTAGGATTACAACGACCTGATCCCTAAAAGGGATCTTAACACACCTGTGGAAGGTGGATGGCACAGCGCACAAACTGTGTATCCAGGGCCTTCTCAACAACAGGTTATAATGGGGGTGGATGTCCAAGACATGGAACACCCCCGTGTGTTCGATCCCTCCCGTTTCCATTGGGAGTTCGATGGATCCTAAAGGTCTAGACGCATTCCCATCGTATCCAGTGATAACGATGGGGCTTGGGTTCACTAAAGTCAAGGTGACTCCGATTTTGTATGCCACATGAAGTGGTAGGATGTTGAGCCCTCCTCCACCATCGACTAGGCACCTGTCCAAAGAGTGGTTGTTTAGAACCACCTCGATATACAGGGCCTGGTTATGGGTTTCGTAGGGTCTATCTACATCATCTTCCGAGAAAGTGATGGGCGATTTTACTCCTAATAAAGCCACTTGGGCAGACAAGGATTCCGGACTTATGTTCGAATCAACCTTGGCCCTTTCTAGAATTTTCTCTAATACAAGTCTATGCCTAGGCGAGGTTTGTATAAGCTCTAAGATAGACATGTGAATAGGAATCTTTGAAAGGTGGTTTTCGAAGTCATAAGGATTTAGGATGACTTTGTCCTTATCTGCTTTTGGCAGAACACTAGGGATACATGCTTTTGAGGGGCCAGGCACACTGACCACCTTTTGAGCACCTTGAAGGTGCGGGGGTTGATAGATCCTCCCGGATCTAGTGACTTCCCCCACGACCAGCCTAGGGTTCGCGCTAAATTTGGCTCTAAGGATGAGCTGAGGAGAACCTTGGGTTTTCAAAACTGGTTTTACTGGGGATTCCACTTTTGGTGGTCCCCGAATGACGACTTGGGCGGGCTTCTTGTATAGTATAAGAATGGGCGCACAAGTGGGTCGACCAGACTCTGGTTTTTGCGCTAGTTCCTTGGAAATGGTAAGGGTACATACCTCCTTTCCTTTCCCACTGCCACTGGCGTGTTTGGGAAAGGGTTCCTTGAAGATAGCTTGAGGTGGCTCAGGTTCCGTAGTGACCTAGAGCCGGCCTTCTGCTATCAAGTTCTCAATTTTATTTAAGAGGGAGAAGCAGTGTTTGGTATCATGGCCTTTGAGCCGATGATACTTACAAAATCGGTTTAAATACCCCCCCTTTGGAAGTGACTCCTTCGAGGATTTCAGGGAGTTCTATCATGCCCTGGGCAAGTAGGAGGTCTAGGACCTCCGACACAGGTTGCCCCAGCAGAGTGTACTCCCGTTTTTCAACCGGTTTTTGAAAGTTTCGCTCCCTCTTATTTTCTAACTTTTCAAAATTTTTGAAAGTGTCTGCCACGCCTAGATCCACCTGGACATTGGCGATTTTATGGGGCTTTGCCCCTTTGTCCATCGTGGGTAGCCCGTATGTGATGGGCTTTTCCAAGTGGGTTTTGGAAACGGCACTTCCTTTCCACAAGTGATCGTATGTCCCTTTTCGCAAGTTGGTTTCGAAAAGGGAGGCCTTTTTGATCAACTTATGGAAAGTTGAGATCTCATGGAGCGAGAGAAGGGTTTTTAACTCGCTTTTAAAGTTATCCAAGATGAGCATTACTGCTCATCCTTCGGATATGGGCTCTCGCACTTGGCCCAAAAGCGACCTCCATCTTATAATGAAGGCATGTACGTCTTCGTTCATGCCTTGCTTTGTATCCCTTAAGGTATTCAGAGTCGGCGTGACTTCTACGTTGTGTGCAAATCTTTGCATGAAGCAGTTCGCTAACTCTTCAAAAGTAGCGAACTGGCTTAAGTCGTAGGAAGCCAGCCATTTGGCAGCTGTGCCTTTAAGGGATAAAGGAAACCAATACACCCATTTCATCGAGTCCATTTTCTTCTTATGGGCTCGACGTGAGAAAAGTCACGCCATCATACCAATGGAAGTTCGGTATTTCATCGTCACTGTCTATTTCGTAATCCATAGGAAGGAAATCAGACAGGGCGTAGCTTCTTTTCTCTTTATTCTGCCCTTTCAGCAACTGCTGTAGGGCTTTACGGTCCTTTTGTGTGAAGGACTCGTGGTATTAGTTGCCTTTCATTACGGAGGCCTCTTTGTGCTTGTGAGGTTTTTCAAATTTTTTCTTAGGCCTTTGTTCACCGTTTGATGAACATGAATCGCCTACTTCAGCCTCTTGGCTGAGAGCATCGATTTTGGCCTCAAACTCCCTTCTCAAGTCCTCGATCTCATCTAGTTTTATTTTGTTTTTGAAAATCCTCCTAGAGTGAGAACTTGATGCGCATGAGCCTTGGCTCGACACTTCACTTGGATTGGATTTTGACATGCTTTTCAAGCTTTTTCAAAATGTCCTAAGTACAAGCAAAGAAAACAAGTTAAAAATGACACCTCTTTGAAAATTTTTGTAAGCTCCTAACTTAAAACTCGACTTTTGAAAGGCTCACGTCCCACCAGGCGTGCCAATCTCTGTAGACGCGTGAAAATCCCCACGCCTCCCCGCCTTTCCTGGGCTTGGAGTCGATCCTCTCGTGCGTCTAAAGCCTATTTATGTAAACAGGGCGTGCCAGCTAGCTTACCTAAGCTAGCGAAGATATATTTAAACGGACTTCTAATCGTGACGACTGTGAGCAAGTGAGCTCTTGTCGTCGCAGACCTTCTTGCACCGATGCGCAAGGGTCAGTCTGTACGCTTTGCAAAAATCGAGTTTTGGGATAGAAAGCCTACGAAAGGGTTCGAGGTGTCTAATTCGGGTCTTTTAGATGCGATTGCAGATTTTAGATCACGTGGATTTGCACGTGCCTAAGTCTTTCCTTTTATCCCTTTATGGGCCACCTAGTTTGTGTGTTATGAACACTCCACTACATGGGCGAATTCGAGCGGGGCTTGCTTTGATGCATTATGCGTCCTACCTCATGGTATAGCGTAGATGCAATGCAAACTCACGCTACTCCAAAGGCAAAACCCGAAATGTAAAGACAATGCTGAAGGGAAATAACCGAAGGGAAATGACTTATAATGTAAATGCCGAAGGGAGATATGTATATAGAGTAGGTATATGGGCCCTTACTTGGGTCTTTCAAATAAGAGCGAAGGCTCAATGTGTGTGAGTGCTTGAATTGAAAGACTTACACACACGACATGAAATGAAAACCCAAATAGTATAGGTCAGCCCTTACTTGGGTCTTTCAAATAAGAGCGAAAGCTCAATGTGTGTGAGTGCTTGAATTGAAAGACAACACACCCAACTTAAGCAAAAACCCTACAAAATTAAAGTATATGTATATACTTATGTATTAGGGGCTGATTAGGCCCGTGTGTGTTCAAAATCATGCACAACTAAGAGAGTGCACGTGTGTGGGTGTGCCAAGCCACGTTATTACAAGCGGGGGGAGATTATGCTCCGTTATTACAACCCCATATCGAATTGAATCTCAAGCAAGTATACAACTAAAGACCAAGTTAGGCACTTACTAATAGCTGGTCCGAAGATGCCTTGCTTGAGCGTGGGCTTGGCCTTCGCCTTGGGCTGCAAAAGGGAGCTCCGCGAGGTTGAACAGCAAGAGGTGCTGACCGAGTGTCCTTGGCGCGCGGAATAGGCGCCTTGAAGATGGCCGGCTGCTAGCAAAGGGTTGTTTTTGGTGTGTTGGGTTCAAGGACCTAAGTAGGGTCACTAAGGGAGTATGGCACTAAGGGAAGCTCAAGGGAAGATCTAATGGGGCACCTAAGGTTGGCGGGTTGCTGGCCGAGTGAAGGGGCAACAGTCGGTTGGAGTGGCCGACTAGGGGAGTTTGGTGGTGGCGGGCTGCTAGGGTGGCTAGGAGTGGTGTAAGGGAAGGGAGCTAGCTAGGAGATGGGACCAGGTGGTAGTGGGTATGGTAGGTGTATTGGGGTGATGTGGGCAGGTTTTAGGGAGTCGGATAGGGTGGCCGAATGAAGCTAAGGTGTCTAGGTGGTGGCGGGTAGTTAGGGTGGCGACGGGTTTGGCTGAGTGGGGCTGGTGGCAGCAAGTGGAAGGGCTGGTGTTAGGGTGATATGGGAGTGGATTAGGTGGCTGAGAGTGGAGAGGGAGTGAAGAAGGAGTAAGGCAAGATGTAGGGTACCTACCGAGTGAAAAGGTGGTGGCGGATGGAAGGGAATCAGCTGGGTGATGGTGGTGGTGGTGGCGCTCGGCTGGAAGGTAGTGGTGCAGGTAGTGGTTCGGCTGAGCTGGGAAGTGGAGGACCCGGCTGGGAAGGTGGGGGCTTCTAGATGATGAAACCCGCCCCCAACGGGGGGGGGGGTTATATAGGGCTGGGCTAGGTCGGTTAGGGCTGGGTTTGGGGTAGTGGTTAGGTGGTTTTGGTAGGGTGGTATGATGATAAGGTGGGCTGGAAAGGGTAGGGCTAGATATTTTAAATACAAGTGGTTTGAGTAGGTTGTGGGCTAGGGGTGGTTTAGAGGTTTAGGGTTTAGTTAGGTGGGTTGGTTCTAGGGTGAGGTTTAGTGAGCTAGGTGGCTAGGATTAGGCTAGGTTTAGGGAAATTAACCTAGGTTTAGGGAAGGATTAGGGAAGTGGGTTAGGTGATTAGGTTGGGATTAGGCCGGGATTAGGGAAGTAGGTTAGGTGATTAGGCTCAGATTAGGGGCGGATTAGGGTGGAAGGCTAGGATTAGGTATTTTTGGTTAGGTTTAGGTGAAGGAGCTCCCTTCGCATGGCCCATAGACCTTAACCACATCATGTTGGTGCAGCCCTAGGTTAGGTTTTGGCTAATTACAAGCTTAAACCCACTTAATTAGGCTAACCCACATGATTAACCCCAAACTTGACACACAAGTCAAGCTTAATTACAACACACTTTGATCTTATCCACCCCCACTCTCTCTCATGCCCATAATCCCATGTGAAATTCAAGTGGGCCCCACCTCCATTTATGAGAAGGTGATGTGGGCCATGGATATGGATATTGGATTGGATTTTTTAATCCAAATCGAAATCCAAGTCCATACATGGGTTTGGATTGGGATCTGGAAATATATGGTTCAGATCTGGTCCAAACTGAACTCTGACTCCTTCGAGTTGTGTTCGAAACGGACGGTTTGTGCGGGGCTTGACAGCATCAATGCTCCGTCTGCGTTGGGTCTTCACCAATATGATCGTTCGCCTCTGTTTTCGCCTTCTGGAGATGACTTCAAGCAATGTTTCGATGATAACAGGGTCTTGGATGTTCGAGATCCTGGGGGTGTGGATTTGATACGAGAGTTGTTGTGCCGGGCTCGACATATGCTCCGGTTCCGGGCTCTCCTTAGCTTTCCTGGTCCTGTCTGGATTAGGCCAAGCTGCTTCAGGGTTTCAAAACATGTTTTAAAAAGGTTTTAAAAGCCATATTGTATATTTTTGAAATACGGAGTTCAAAATATATGTACAGGGTTGCCTGGAAGGCTCCTGGGTTTCCAGACTCAAAATAGCCCTTTGGGGCTGCTTTTACAAAACCAGGTTGTTTCGAGGAATTCGTGGGATTTCGGGGTGTTTACAGTATGTAGATGATCTCTTGGCAAAATCCAAAACCCGATGCACCCATAACGAATGTTTGCAAAAGATTTTCGAAAGGCTTAGGCTTTACAAAGTAAAGCTAAACCCTCAAAAATGTGTATTCGGGGTAGAATCAGGGAAGCTTCTAGGCTTTATGGTGAGCCAAAGGGGTATAGAAGTCGACCCCTCTAAGTGTCGAGCCATCATAGACATGGCTCCACCCTCCAATCTCACCCAAATCCGTAGCCTCCAGGGTCGTTTACAATCCGTTCGCCGATTCATATCGAATTTGGCAACTAGATGAGAACCCTTCAACAAACTGTTAAGGAAGGGCACGAAATTCTTATGGGATGACGAATGCCAAAAGTCCTTCGAGAGACTGAAGGCATACTTGGTTAATCCCCCCGTTTTGAACCCTCCAAAGCAAGGAAAACCACTTTTACTTTACATCTCGGTGCATGCGAATGCTTTAGGAGCCCTGTTGGCTCAATACGAGGATGACACCCATAAGGAGTATGCCATCTACTACATTTCGAAAACTCTCTTGGCTTATGAACGAAATTATCAAGCCATGGAGAAGACGTGCTTGGCCCAATCATGAGATCTGGGTAGTGTCCAAGCTTGATCCAATCAAGCACTTGTTTGAAAAACCCATTCTCATAGGTAGATTGGGTAAATGGAAACTCCTTCTAATGGAGTATGACCTGAAATACCATCACCAGATCTCCATTAGGGGGCAAGCCCTAGCAGACTACGTGGTTGAGTTCCCCTTAGAGGACGCGTATCCCACACTTATTGAAATGCCTGACGAAGGCATATTGCAAAACCATTTTCAAAACCATATTTTGGCAAACAATTTCGAAAACCAAGTGTGGAAGATGCACTTCGATGGGGCACGAAACCAACGAGGGGCTGGTGTTGGGGTCATCCTCATCTCCCCTGAAAAGGACGAGATCCCTATAGCAGTCCACTTAGATTTCGAATGTTCCAACAACATAGCTGAGTATGAAGCACTCATACAAGGCTTAAGGATTTCGAAAACTCTAGGGGCATCATGCATCGAGGTCTTTGGAGATTCGCTCCTTGTCATAAACCAGGTTTTGAAAATTTGGCAAGTACGCAATGAAAAACTACTTCCATATCACGAGTTGGCCACTCGATTGGTCCAGTCCTTCCAGTCGTGCAAACTCACACACGTAGGAAGAGAGGATAATGGCATCGCCGATGCCCTCTCTTCCTTGGGTTCAGCCCTAAAGGTCGATCCCATTTCAGGGATCCGATCTTTAGAAATATGGCATGCGCCCAATCCATCCACATACGACTTGGATATTTGCCAAAATAACCCAGAGTCTATTGAAAAACCCTGGTTTTATGACATAAAACAATTTCTAGAAAATGGGAGATTCGCCGAGGATGCCACATCCAAAGATAAGGCATTCATCCGTAAGATTTCGACCCGATACACCATTCTGGGTGGGGTTTTATACAAAAAAAGTTTTACCAACATTCTGCTTAGGTGTATCGACCTAGAGGAGGCTAGGATAGTGATGCATGAATTCCACGATAGAGAATGTGGAGGTCATGTTAATGCCAACATGATGGCAATGAAAATACTTAGAGGGGGCTATTTTTGGTCCACCCTGAAAAAGGATTGCCACGATCATGTTAGGAAGTGTCATCCATGTCAAGTGCATGGGCACGCCATTCATATCCCATCATCTTCATTGCATTCCGTGGTCAGCCCCTAGCCATTTACCATGTGGGCGTTTGACATCGTAGGCCTAATATTTCCAAAAGCCTCGAATGCGCATCGGTTTATTTTAGCAGCCACGGAGTATTTCTCCAAGTGGGTGGAAGTCATATCCCTAACCAATGTGCTAGGGCAACATGTGGTGGCTTTCATCCGGAGGAATATCTTGGCTCGATTTGGGGTTCCACGAGACCTTGTGTCTGATAATGGTACCCCATTCAAGAACGAGCGGATGGTTAAGTTGTGCAATACATATGGCATAACTCACCACTTCTCTTCGCCCTACTACCCTCAAGGCAAAAGCCAAGCCGAAGCCACAAACAAGACTCTCATTAGCATAATTGAGAAGACTTTAGAGCAGGGTAGGACGTGGCACGAGAAGCTGGATGAAGCCTTATGGGCTTATAGGACTTTCATCCGGACTCCCACGAATGCCACACCATTCGAATTAGTCTATGTTACAAAAGCCATTCTTCCCATTCATACTCAACTACATTCATTCCATACATCCATAGCACTCGACCTCCCCCTAGAGACACTTCAGCATACTAGGATGGCCGAACTAGATTTGCTAGATGAGAGGCGACTCCTTGCCATGGATCATGCTCATGCATACCGGCAAAGGAAAGCCCGACATTATGGCAAACACATGAGACCTCGCCACTTTGAAGTGGGGGATCTAGTTTTAAAAATCATCCACTATCGTGGCCCACACCCACTCGGAAAGTGGTGCCCCAAGTGGGATGGACCCTATGTTGTGCGAGCAACCACCACGAATAACTCGTATTGGTTGATCGATGTCGAAGGTAGGAATTTAGCATATCCTATCAATATTCAATACTTAAAGAAGTATCATGTGTAGGATTTGGATTAAATTCTAGTTTTCGAAAATTTTAGGCATAGCTACCCTGAGACATGTGAATAAGGTGCAAAGGCAAAGTCGTGTGACCCTGAGTGAGAGAATTCACACTTGTAAAAGAGTGGAGTCTTCAAAAATCGTGGTTACATTTCAAAATCCTTCTTCTTACAAAGAAAGGCCTAGTTCAACATAGCAAGATACTTGCAAGTAGTACGTGCTATTTCTAAATAGGCTGATCTGGAATGGATCGAGTGTAGGCTTGGGATAAGTCCTCCCCTCTTCTCTTCTCCTTCCAAAAGGAAAACGAAGGCCCAAACAAAGGGAATTTCCCATTCAAAGCATCTTTTCAAAAGAAAGAAACCAGAATTCAAAAAGAAAAATTGATTCTCTTATGGAAAAGAGGGATTAAAGAAAAAATGCTCCCAAAGGGAGACCCTCTATGAAAAAAAAGAAAAAAGAGGCCAAAAAGCTTAAAAAGAGCAGTTTTCTGCCTTCTATGCCTCAAACCACGGGACGCTTCAGAAGGGACTATGGTATCTCTTTCCCATCCCTGGCTTATCCCAAGTTAAAGCATGTTCATTTTGAGGAATCCTAAAGTAAAAATAGGATTTACTTACTTGAATTTCATCTTGTTTGAGAATTCGACGTTTCGAGTAAGGCATAGGAATTTGAAATATGCCATGTTTTCTTATAAAACCTCCGCTAGATAAGCGAGTGTTAAGACTCAAACAAGGGCAAGCACGAAGAGCTCGAGATCCTTAGGATCGAGACTCAAGACAGTTGTCCCTTTTGTAAATAAATTTGTAAATAAATTTTGAAAATCGAACATCGAACAGCATAGGATCTGCTCACTTGGAGCAACAGGCCTTGTAAGTCTCTAGAGTTTGACCACATCTGGTCTCTGGGAGGTCGCCACTCTTAGCACCACACCCATGTCATGCATCTGCATTCCACGCATGGTACTTGCATAAACATGATCCCATTTAGGACCAGATTCCATAACGAATTCCCTTTGGCGTGATATCTCCTCCTACCAGAGTTTGTAAGTTGAGATTTTGCTAAAAATTGGGACGATCCCATATTCTTCGTGGCTAGATATAGGGAGACATTGAAAGGGGTGTTTGTCATCTTTGCCCTTATCCAAATCGATTTGGACAAGGCCAAAGAGGGGCATCTGTAAACACCCCGAAATCCCACGAATTCCTCAAGACAACCTGGTTTTGTAAAAGCAGCCCCAAAGGGCCATTTTGAATCTGGAAACCCAGGAGCCTTCCAGGCAACCCTGTATATATGTTTTGAACTTTATATTTCAAAAATATATGATGTGGCTTTTGAAAACCTTTTAAAACATGTTTTGAGACCCCGAAGCAGCTTGGCCTAATCAAGACAGGACCAGAAAAGCAAAAGAGAGCCCGGAACTGGAGCACATGTCGAGCCCGGCACAGCAACTCTCGTATGGAATCCACCCCTAGGATCTCGAACGTCCAAGACCCTGTTATCATCAAAACATCCTTTGAAGTCATCTCCGGAAGGCGAAAATAGAGGTGGACGATCATGTTGGCGAAGACCCAACGCAGACGGAGTATTGATGCTGTCAGACCCCGCACAAACCGTTCGTTTCGAACACAGCTCGAAGGAGTCAGAGTTTAGTTTGGATCGAATTTCGACCATATATATCCATATCCCAATCCAAACCCATGTGTGGACTTGAATTTGGATTTGGATCCAGAAATCCCATCCAATATCCATATCCATGGCCCACATCACCTTCTCATAAATGGAGGTGGGGCCCACTTGAATTTCACGTGGGATTATGGGCATGAGAGAGAGTGGGGGAGGATAAGATCAAGGTGTGTTGTAATTAAGCTTGACTTGTGTGTCAAGTTTGGGGTTAATCATGTGGGTTAGCCTAGTTAACATGGGTTTAAGCTTGTAATTAGCCAAAACCTAACCTAGGGTTGCACCAACATGATGTGATTAAGGTCTATGGGTCATGCAAAGGGAGCTCCTTCATCTAATTCTAACCAAAAACACCTAATCCTAGCCTAATCACCTAACCCACTTCCCTAATCCTTCCCTAAACCTAGGTTAATTTCCCTAAACCTAACCTAATCCTAGCCTAATCACCTAACCCACCTCACTAAACCTCACCCCAAAACCAACCCACCTAGCTAAACCCTAAACCTCTAAACCACCCCACCTAAACCTAGCACACAACCTACCCAAAACCCCTTGTATCTAAAATATACTGGCCCTACCCTAATACCAGCCCACCTTACTACCTTACCACCATCCCTAGACCACCTAACCACTACCCCAAAACCAGCCCCACCGCCCTTCACAAAAGCTATAAACCCCCCCCCCCCTAGTGGACGGGTTTTTCAGCTTTTGGGCCCTCGAATTCCCAACCGACCTTCCATCATCATCCCTCACCCTCCTTTCCAGCCCAGCCAGCTCTTCCACCTGCACCACCACCTGCACAACCACCGTGCTCCACCTGCTCCACCACTCCCTAGCCATCCATCGCCATCCTCTTCATCCAGCTGAACCAGCCACTCCACCACACCCGGCTGCTCCTCAACAACCCGCCGCCTCCCATTGTTCGGTTAGTACCCCACACTCCACCTTACTCCTTCTCCACTCCCTCTCCACTCTCAGCCACCCACCATACCACCACCTTACCCTAATACCAGCCACTTGCCGCCACCACTCCCATTCGGCCAAGCCTCAACCAACCTAACTACCCGCCACTACCTAGACACCCTAGCTATACCCGGCCATTCCATTGAACCCCCTAAGACCTGCCCACTCTACCTCACCACATCCACCACCATCTTACCCCATACCCTAGCTAGCTTCTTTCCCCTCCACCATTGCCTAACTACCTTAGCAGCCCGTCACCACCAAGTCTCCCTAGCAGTCGGCCACTCCAACCGACTGTCACCTATCCCTTCGGCCAGCCACCCGCCAACTCTAGGCACTCCCTTAGACACTCCCTTAGGCTCTCCCTTCGTGCCATACTCCTTAACCATATACCCTCCCTTAGTGACCCCACGTAGTCACCTTAGCCCCACGCACAAAACCAGCCCCTCGCTAGGCAACCGGCCATCTCCAAGGCGCCTATCCCGTGCCCCATTTGCAGCCGGCCAGCAGCCTCTCTTGCCGATCAACTCCGCGGAGCTCCCTCTTGTAGCCCAAGGCGAAGGCCAAGCCCAAGCTCAAGCAAGGCTTCTTCGGACCAGCTATTAGTAAGTGCCTAACTCGGTCCTTAGTTGTATACTTGCTTAAAATTCAATTCGATACGGGGTTGTAATAACGGAGCATAGTCTCCCCCCGCTTGTAATAACGTGGCTTGGCACACCCACACACACGTGCACTCTCTTAGTCGTGCACAATTTTGAACACACACAGGCCTAATCAGCCCCTATATATATATATATATATATATATATATATATATATATATATATATATATATATATATATATATATATATATATTTAACTTATGTAGGGTTTTGCTTAAGTTGGGTGTGTTGTCTTTCAATTCAAGCACTCACACACATTGAGCCTTCGCTCTTATTTGAAAGACCCAAGTAAGGGCCGACCTATACTATTTGGGTTTTCATTTCATGTCGTGTGTGTAAGTCTTTCAATTCAAGCACTCACACACATTGAGCCTTCGCTCTTATTTGAAAGACCCAAGTAAGGGCCGTGTTATACTATTTGGGTTTAATTTCATGTTGTGTGCGTAGTACTTCAATTCAAGCACTCACACACATTGAGCTTTCGCTCTTACTCCCAAGACCTTAGTCAAGGCCTATTGCAGTTATATTTGGGTTTCATTTATGTTGTGTGCGTAGTACTTCAATTCAAGCACTCACACACATTGAGCTTTCGCTCTTATTCCCAAGACCTTAGTTAAGGCCATACTGCAATTTATATTTGGGTTTCATTTCATGTCGTGTGTGTAAGTCTTTCAATTCAAGCACGCACCCACATTGAGCCTTTGCTCTTATTTTCAAGACCCAAGTAAGGGCACGTATATACCCTATATACATATCTCCCTTCGGCATTTACATTACAAGTCATTTTCCTTCGGTTATTTCCCTTCGGTCATTTCCCTTCGTTTATTTCCCTTCAGTTATTTCCCTTCGGCATTGTCTTTACATTCAGCTTTTCCCTTTGGAGTAGTGTGAGTTTGCATTGCATCTATGCCATACCACGAGGTAGGATGCATATTGCATCGAAGCAAGCCCCGTACTCCCGCTCAAATTCGCCCATGTAGTGGAGTGTTCATAACACACAAACTAGGTGGCCCATAAAGGGATAAAAAGAAAGACTTAGGCACGCGCAAATCCACGTGATCTAAAAACTGTCATCGTATTAAAGACCCGAATCAAAAACACCTCAAACCACTTCGTAAGCTTTTTCTATCCCAAAACTCGATTTTTCAAAGCGTACAGACTGACCCTTGCGCATCGGTGCAAGAAGGTCTGCGACGACAAGAGCTCACTTGCTCACAGTCGCCACGTTAGAAGTCAGCTTAAAATATATCTTCGCTAGCTTAGGTAAGCTAGCTGGCACGCCCTGTTTATACAAATAGGCCTTAGACACAAGAGAGGATCCTCTCCAGGCCCTGAGAAAGCCAGACGAGCGGGGATTTTCCTGCGTCTACAGGAAGGTCACGGTCCTAGGGTTTGTTTTGCTAGGGCTAGTCACTTCCTAATGGGGGTTGGTCCTAGGGTAGGTCACGGGTTAAGGGTAGCTGGTCCTAAGTGGATCGGCTGGATGCACAACAGGTCGGTGTTGCAGGGGTGCGTGGCACAGGTAGGGCGTCTGTGGCTAAGGGGCGCGGTAGGGGCGTCGCCAGGCGTCTGGCGCTGAGGGCACCACAGGGGTGCGCTGGGGCTAAGGGGCGCGGACAGGGCGATGCGCAGGGCGCGGGGCGCAAGGCGGTGCGCAGGGCGCACAGGCAAGACGTCGGGGCACACGGTTGGGCCGGGGGTGCGCTAATGGTTTTGGTTTAGGCTCCTTAGTTGAGTGGGTTAGGTTAGGTTCAGTTCAGTTAGGGTGAGGTTTAATGATGTGGGTTAGGTAGATTAGGCTAGGATTAGGAGACCTTCCTCTTGGAGTCGGTCCTTCTTGGATGAGCCCACTTCCAAGACGTGGTTGCAGCTTTCCTTGATCGAGCCCACCTTGGTTGGTGGTTCACTTAGCCCACAAGGCTTGAGCCCGCCTCACCCTTAAGCCAACATGGCTAGGTTTATCACTCACTCTCTCTCCTCCAAGCACTTTCACGTGAATCCCTTCTTGGAGACCACCTCACCTCTATTTATAGGCAAGTGAGGTGGGTCCTGGGCTTGGATATGAGTTTGAGATCTAGATCCAAATTCAAATCCAAATACTATTTGGATCTCGATCTGGATATTTATGACCAGATCCGATCCAAATCCAAACATTTATATGGATATGGATCTAGATATTTTTGTCCAGATCCGATCCAATCCAAATACTATTTGGATCTAATCCAAATCCAAACACTATTTGGATCGATCTAGAGAAAATTTGGATTGGATCTGGACCATAAATATCCAGATCTATATCCAAATAGTGTTTGGATTTGGGTCGATCCAAATAGTGTTTGGATTTGGATTGGATCCAAATAGTGTTTGGATTGGATCGAATTTGAACCAAAATATCCAAATCCATATCCATAAAAATGTTGGATTTGGATCGGATATGGATCTCAAAATATCCGATATCCAAGATCCATATCCAAATAGTGTTTGGATCGGACATGGATTCCATGATCCAAACCCAAGACCCATATCCAAGACCCACCTCATTTGCCTATAAATAGGAGTGAGAGGGTCTCCAAGAGTTCACGTGAAATCCACTTGGAGGAGCTTGGAGGAGAGAGAGGGTATTAAGGTGAGTGCTTAGTGCTTTCTTAATTTTATTTAGTGGGTTAATTGTGGTCTAAATAGGGTTAAGTGTGGGATGCACCACCACTTAGGCGGAACCTACCTGCGCGTGGAAGGAGTGAAGTGGTTGCGCCACCCTTGAGCACCACCTAGCCGGCCATCTCCTAAAGGTAAGCCCTAATCCACCCTAAACCCATCTCTTCTTAACCCTCTAAACCACCTTAAACCTACACTAACCAACACCACCTAACTACCCTACAACACCCCTAACCCTAATTAAACCCACCTAACACCCTAACCGACTCAACCTTTAACCTTCCGGCCACCCCTAGCCCTACTCGAACCGCCTCTCCTTTCCCCGCGCACCCTGCAAACGCCCCGCTCCCGCTCCGCGCACCATCCTTGCCAACCGCCTGGCACCCAGCGCCTGTCGCTCCCACCTTAGCGCCCGCGACGCGCGCCTAGCGTCTGTCACCCGGACTCCACGCCTGGCGCCTAGCACCTAGCATCCACCGACTCAACCTACCTTAACCGACGCCGACTGACTCCCTAACCGACCTACCACCGCCATAACCCAACTCTACACCCTGTAAACACCCCAAATTTTCCAAATTTCAAAACTCTCAAAAACACAAAAAGCTCTTTGAAAGCCAAAACAGCAATCCTGTTTTAAAATGCCAAAGTAGGTTCAAAAGGTAAAAAGAGAGCCCAGGCTAGGAGCATACTTCAAGCCCGGAGTATCACATGTGAAGCCACGATCACCCGCCAAAGCAGCAGGAATTAAAGACCGAAACGGTGAAAATCAAGCAAAACAGAGTCCAGAATGACAAGATAGAGTCCGAACGACAAAGTTGGGAAAAACCCAGCACCAGACGGAGCGCTGATGAATCTAGTGCCCGCACAAAATGTTTGCCTCAAAAAGCCAAGAAGGACCATCCAAAGGAAATTTGGATTGGATATGGACCATAAATATCCATATCCATATCCATATCCAAATAGTGTTTGGATTTGGGTCGATCCAAATAGTATTTGTATTTGGATTGGATCCAAATAGTGTTTGGATTGGATCTGATCTGGACCAAAATATCCATATCCATATCCATAAAAATGTTGGATTTGGATCGGATATGGATCTCAAAATATCTGAGATCCAAGATCAAGATCCAAATAGTGTTTGCATCGGACATGAATTCCACGATCCAAACCCAAGACCCATATCTAAGACCCACCTCAAATGTCTATAAATAGAGGTGAGGAGGTCCAAGAAAAAGGGGTTCATGCAAATGCTTGGGAGGAGAGAGAGTGAGGGACCTAGCCATGTGGGCTCATGAGTGAAGTGGGCTTGAGCCATGTTGATCAAGGTTGGACCTAGTGGGCTGCACCAACTTGAAGTGGGCTGGACCGAGTGGAGGTGGCTGCACCTAGTGGGCTGCACCTAAGGTAAGCCTAAACCTGACATAACCCTTCTCTCTATACCCCTCTAACCTAACCCAATCAAGCCTAACTCACACCCAGCCGAACCCACTTAACCTTGGGCTTGAACCATACCCGCCACCACCCAAAGCTCCACCTGAACCGGACCACTCCTTTGCTCAGCCCATCACCACCTAGCCTTCATCACACCACCGCCTCACCTTGACCTACCCTCTCACTCACAATCGACCACCTGTCGCACCTTCCCAGCCGAACCCCCTAACTCCAACTACACCACCGCCTCCCTTCCCTAAGTGCAGCTGAGTGCACCTTGCACTCGGCTCTCACTCACCCGAACCCCACCTGAACCCACCTGCACCACCGAACCCTCTTCCACAACCCTCGGTTCAGCCCAGAACTGAACCCACCTTGGCCAAACACTACCCTAAACTCTACCCTAAAACCCTAAACCCTAAACAAGCCAAGTTCGGCCAGGTGCTGGCCGAACTCCCCTTGAACCACCACCATCTAAGCTCGTCCACACTTCGCTGAGCTAGCCCTAAAATCACATGGCCTGCTGGTGCAAACCGTGTTCCCCTTCTTCGCCAAAGACCAGGCCTGCCTTTAGGCAGGCCACCTACCTATAACCACACGGCTAAGCCAGGCCGTGCTTCTTCCCCTCTTGTCGCTAAAACCAGGCCTGCCATTCGGCAGCCCACTTCCCATTAAACACCACACGGCCAAGGTTGGTCGTGCCCCCTTGACAAAGACAAATAAGGCCTGCCGCTCGGCAGGCCATCTACCCTAAGTGCTCGGCCTGCCACAAGGCAGGCCGTGTCCCCTCTTCAGCCATAAGCACACGACCAAGTGCTGGCCGTGTACCATACACCACCCAAACTAGGCTAGGACTCACCTTAACCAGCCCGCGCCCAAGATACCCTAACCTAGCCGTGACTTGTCTTAGTTAGCCAGCACCTAACCTAGACAAAAACCTAGCTAGGACGAGCCCCAAGTCCCCTTTAAACCATGCTCACCCGAGCCACCCTTGGCTCGAGTCACACAAACAAAACCAAAGGCCAACTATTGGCCGAACCCCAAAACAACCCCCCCCCACTCGAGCCACCCTTGGTTCATATATCCTTGGCTGCTCCCAAAATCTCCAAGTGCTCCCAAGCCTCCAAGCCCTCCGGTTCCACTCTCACGTGACCCGAGCTCCACAAGCAAGGCGTACGCGTCCTAGACACCCCACATAGTGGGCTAGGTAAGTTGTAAGTCCTTTACATTTAGTATTTAATTAAATTTTGATATGGGGTTGTAGTAACGGAGTTTTGTCTCTCCCTGAAATGTAATATTGTTGCTTGACACACGAGACACATACGTGCACTTGAGCCTTAGCTCTTATATCGTACACGATACACACAAGTGTACTTGAGCTTTAGCTCTTATCTCGTACACCAAGCACCCACGTACACCATTGAGCCTTCGCTCTTACTCCCAAGACTGTAGTAAGAGCCATATACACTGCACTTTCATTCGGGTTTTAAGGTTCAAGTCATGTCAGTTTGTCATTTCAATTACACACTCAAACCCAAGGAACACCCGAGCACTTGCTCAAGCACTCATGCACCTTTTGGCCTCGGCAGCCACTAAGATATAGCTATATCTATATATTTTCAACTGCGTGAGTTTTCCCGGTTCAGTTGTGTACGTCTTTCAATTCCAGGTTGTTAATTTTCAATCGTGTAAGTTGCATTTCAATATATACAGAATACACACGCACACGTTGGTGACCTTCGGGCCCATATATATATAGTTGTATCTCCCTTTCAGCTGGGTTTTACATTCAAAGTCGTGTGAGTTATCTTTACATTTATATACAACACACACCCACAATTTAGCCTTTCCGCTCTTATATCTATATCTCCCTTTCAACTGCATTTTACGGTTCAACTGCGTGAGTTGTCTTTCAATTTATACACAACACCCACGCACACATTGAGCCTTTCCACTCTTAAGATATAGATATATTTAAATTTCTGCAATTTACATTCAAGTAGTGTGAGTTGCATTCAATTTGGGTTTTCCCCTTCAGCTATGTCTTTTAATTTCAGGTTTTAAGGTTCAGTTGTGTGAGTTGCATTGCATATCCGCCATACTCGAGATAGTGCGCATACTTGCATCAAAACAACCCCGAACAAACCCATGCAAACACGCCAATCTTAGGCCACTTGATGCACATACCCCATGCCTAAGTGGATAAAATTGAAAGACTTAGGGTCACCCAACCCTCATAAAGTAAAACTCGCCAAAGTGCATGATTTCAAAGAAGTTTTAAGCACTTATTCGTTCAAAGTAAATTTTGAAGTTAACTTGTTTGAAAATGAAGTCTCTGTAGACACGAAAAATTTCAAATTCTAGTTCTTAGGCTCGAAGTGAACCTTTTCGTGTGTCTAAGTCGTTTTTTATAACAAAGGGCGTGCCAGCTAGCTTACTCAAGCTAACAAAGTAAGTTTTGAAATCTGACTCTATCAGGGCGACTGTAAGCAAGTGAGCTCTTTTCGTCGCAGACCTTCTTGCACCGATGCGCAAGGGTCAGTCTGTATGCTTGGCAAAGTCGTTCAAAACAAGCCTCTTTGAAAAATACCCGAAGTGTTTGGGTTTTGTTTGTATGATTGCAAATTTTATTTCACGTGGGATTTGCACGTGCTATGTCTTTCTTTTTAAGCTTTTTAGGGCCAACTAGGTGTGTGCACAAGTGACCTATGTTGGGCGATTTTTGCACGGAAGTGTGGGGCTTGCTTTGATGCAATATGCATCCTAACTCGTGGTATGGTGAATATGCAATGCAAACTCACACAACTCCAAAGGGAAAACCTGAATTGAAAGACAATGCGGAAGGGAAATGACTTAATGTAAATTGCAAAAGGGAAATATGGCTATATCTTAAGAGCGAAAAGGCTCAATTGTGCAAGTGTGTGTCGGGTATATATGGAAAGACTACTCACACAGTTGAACCTTAAAACCCAAATCTTAAAGACATAGCAGAAGGGAAATACTTATAATATATATGGGCCCGAAGGTCGCCAATGTGTGCGTGGGTGTTGTGTATATATGTAAAGACAACTCACACGACTTGTAATGTAAACCCAAATATAATTGCAATATGGCCCTTACTAGGGTCTTGGGAGTAAGAGCGAAAGCTCAATGTGTGTGAGTGTGGAAATTGAAAGACCATGCACACAACTTGAATTAAAACACCCCAAATGAAATTACAATATGGCCCTTACTAGGGTCTTCGGAATAAGAGCGAAAGCTCAATGTGTGTGTGTGGAAATTGAAAGACCACACACACAACTTGAATTAAAACACCCCAAATGAAATTGCAATATGGCCCTTACTAGGGTCTTGGGAGTAAGAGCGAAAGCTCAATGTGTGTGAGTATGGAATTGAAAGACAACACCCACGACTTAAATTAAAACCCACGCAGCTTAATGTATATAACTATATCTTAAGGGCTGATTAGGCCCGTTTGTGTGCAAAAATGGTGCAGCTAAGAGCAGAACGGCTCAAGTGCACGTGTGTGTTGATGTGTCAAACCACATTATTACAACCGAGGGGAGACAACGCTCCATTATAACAACCCCGTATCAAATTTAATTAAATGTAAGCAAGTTCATAATAAGGACCGAGTTAGGCACTTACGTGTAGCTGGTCCGGGCTCAACTTGCTTGGCTTTGGCCTAGTGAGTCACCTTGGACAGCCGAAGGGGAGCTCCTTGGATGTGTGTGGGCGGCAAGTAAGGTGCTAGCCGGATGGATGTCTTGGTGTTGGCCGGGTGATGGGCGCGACAAGGAGGGATGTTGGTTGGGTTGTGGCAGGCTAAGGGAGAAGGTCTAGCTAGGAGCTAAGGTGGATGATGCTAAGGGAAGGTGGTGAGGTAGGGTGTGAGGTGGCCGGGTGTAAGGAAGAAGGTTGGGTGAAGAGGTGGCAGGTGGTGGAGGGTGCAGCCGGGAAAGAAAGGGAAATACTTATAATATATATGGGCCCGAAGGTCGCCAACGTGTGCGTGGGTGTTGTGTATATATGTAAAGACAACTCACATGACTTGCAATGTAAAACCCAAATAAAATTGCAATATAGCCCTTACTAGGGTCTTGGGAGTAAGAGCGAAAGCTCAAAGTGTGTGAGTGTGGAATTGAAAGACCACGCACTCAACTTGAATTAAAACACCCAAATGAAATTACAATATGGCCCTTACTAGGGTCTTGGGAGTAAGAGCGAAAGCTCAATGTGTGTGAGTATGGAATTGAAAGACCACGCACACAACTTGAATTAAAACACCCAAATGAAATTGCAATATGGCCCTTACTAGGGTCTTGGAAGTAAGAGCGAAAGCTCAATGTGTGTGAGTGTGGAATTGAAAGACCACGCACACAACTTGAATTAAAACACCCAAATGAAATTGCAATATGGCCTTACTAGGCTCTTGGGAGTAAGAGCGAAAGCTCAATGTGTGTGTGTGTGTAGAATTGAAAGACAACACCCACGACTTAAATTAAAACCCACGCAGCTGAATATAGATATAAGTATAACTATATCTTAGGGGTTGTTAAGGCCCGTGTGTGTGCCAAAATGGTGTGCAACTAAGAGCGGAATGGCTCAAGTGCACGTGTGTGTTGGTGTGCCAAACCACATTATTACAACTGGGGGGAGACAACGCTCCATTATTACAACCCCGTATCAAATTTAATTAAATGTAGCAAGTTCATATAAAAGACCAAGTTAGGCACTTACGTGTAGATGGTCCGTGTTCAACTTGCTTAGCTTTGGCCTAGTGAGTCACCTTGGACAGCCGAAGGGGAGCTCCTTGGATGTATGTTGGTGGCAGGTAGGGGTGCTAGCCATGTGGTAATTGGCTGGGAAGAAGGGGATTAAGGGGGAAGGTTCAGCTAGGAGCCAGGGTGGTTAGTGTTGAGGGAAGGTAGTGGATAGGGTGCAGGTTCAGCTAGGAGCTAGGGTGGTTAGTTGTAGATACGGAAAATCCTCACTTCTGGTTCTTAGGCCTGAAGCGAATCTTTTCGTGTGTCTAAGTCGTATTTTAGCAAAAGGGCGTGCCAACTAGCTTGCTTAAGCTAGCGAAGAAAGTTTTTGAAATCTGACTTCTGTCGGGGCGACTGTGAGCAAGTGAGCTCTTTTCGTCGCAGACCTTCTTGCACCAATGCATAAGGGTCAGTCTGTATGCTTGGCAAAGTCTTTTAAAATGTAAACCTCTTTGAAAAATACCCTAAGTGTTTGGGCTTTGTATGTGTGATTTCAGATTTTATTACACGTGGGATTTGCATGTGCCTATGTCTTTCTTTTTATCTTTTTAAGGCCAACTAGGTGTGTGCACAAGTGACCTAAGTTGGGCAATTTTTGAGCGGGAGTGTGGGGTTTGCTTTGATGCAATATGCGTCCTAACTCGTGGTATGGCGTATATGCAATGCAAACTCACGCAACTCCAAAGGAAAAACCCGAATTGAAAGACAATGCGGAAGAGAAATGACTTAATGTAAACTGCAAAAGGGAAATTGTAAAAGGGAAATATGGCTATATCTTAAGAGCGGAAAGGCTCAATTGTGCAAGTGTGTGTCGTGTATATATGTAAAGACTACGCACACAGTTGAACCTTAAAACCCAAATCTTAAAGACATAGCCGAAGGGAAATACTTATAATATATATGGGCCCGGAAGTCGCCAACATGTGCGTGGGTGTTGTGTGTATATTGAAAGACAACTCACACAACTTGTAATGAAACCGAAATATAATTGCAATAGGCCTTGACTAAGGTCTTGGGAGTAAGAGCGAAAGCTCAATGTGTGTGAGTGTGGAATTGAAATACTACGCACACGACATGAATTTAATCCCAAATATAATTGCAATAGGCCTTGACTAAGGTCTTGTGAGTAAGAGTGAAAGCTCAATGTGTGTGAGTGTGAAAATTAAAAGACAACACACACAACTTAATGAAAACCCACACAACTTAAATATATATAAGTATAGCTATAACTTAAGGGCTGATTAGGCCCATGTGTGTGTTATAATCGTGTGCAGCTAAGAGCGGAATAGGCTCAAGTGTACGTGTGTGTGGGTATGCCAAACCACACAATTACAAGCGTGGGGAGACAACGCTCCATTATTACAACCCCGTATCGAATTTAATCAAATGTAAGCAAGTTCATAACAAGGACCGAGTTAGGCACTTACTTATAGCTTGTCCGGGTGTGACTTGCTTGGCTTTGGCCTAGTGAGTCGCCTTGGGCAGCAAAGGGAGCTCCTTGGATGGGTGGCTGCGGAAGGTGGATGTGCTGGCCGAATGGGAGAAGGTTGGGTGTAAGGCGCAGCAAAGGGGGATATGGAGTGAGTTGGGGGAGTGTAAACACCCCGAAATCCCACGAACTTCTCAAATCAACCTGGTTTTGTAAAAGCAGCCCCAAAGGGCTATCTTGAGTTTGGAAACCCAGGAGCCTTCCAGGAAACCCTGTACATATGTTTAAAACTGTATATGCTTTAAAATATGTATAATATGTTTTAAAACCTTTTAAAATACGTTTTGAAACCCCACGAAGCGGCCTGGCCTGATGAAAGCAGGACCAAAAGAGCTAAAGAGAGCCCGAAACCGGAGCACAAGTCGAGCCCGGCACAGCAACTCTCGTGTTGAATCCACCCCCAGTATCTCAAACGTCCAAGTCCCTGTTATCAGCAAAAATCATATTAAATCATCTCCGAAAGGTAAAAACAGAAGCGGACGACCATGTTGGCGAAGACCCAACGCAGACTGAGTACTGATGTTGTCAGACCCCGCACAAACCGTTCATTTCGAACATACCCTGAAGGAGTCAGAATTCAGTTTGGATTGGATCTGGATCATATATATCCAGATCCCAATCCAAACGTCTGTATGGATTTGGATTTGGATTTGGATCTCGAAATCCAATCCAATATCCACATCCATGGCCCACATCACCTTCTCATAAATGGAGGTGGGGCCCACTTGAAATTCACGTGGGATTATGGGCATGAGAGAGAATGGGGAGGATAAGCATGAGGGGAATTGTATTAAGCTTGACTTGTGTGTCAAGTTTGGGGTTAATCATGTGGGTTAGCCTAATTAGTGTGGGTTTAAGCTTGTATTAGCCAAAACCTAACCTAGGGCTACACCAACATGATGCAATGAAGTCTATGAGTTATGCAAAGGGAGCTCCCTAACCCAATCCTAAGCCAAAACCCCTAATCCTAGCCTTTTACCCTAATCCCGGCCTAATCCTAGCCTAATCACCTAACCCACTTCCCTAATCCCAACCTAATCACCTAACCCACCTCTCTCATCCTTCCCTAAACCTAGCCTAATTCTCTTAATCCTAACCTAATCCTAACCTAATCACCTAACCCACCTCACTAAACCTCACCCCAAAACCAACCCATCTAGCTAAGCCCTAAACCACTAAACCACCCCACCTAAAACCTAGCACACCATATCCCTAAAACCACTTAAAACAAAATATCTAGCCCCTCCTCAAAACCAGCCCACCTTATCACCACACCACCACCACCTAACCACCTTACTACCCTCTTAAAACCACCCCCAACCGACCTTGGAAAAACCTATAAAACCCCCCCCCTAGTGGGCGGGTTTGTCAAGTTTTTCCAGCCAGCACTTGGGCCAGCTGAACCCTCTCTCATCTTGCTCTCTTCTTCCACCTGCACCACCACTACCCCCGGCCTGCACCACCTCACACCACCACCACCTCTCGGCCTGCTCCCTTCCACGTCGCCACCATAGTCGCTCGGCCAGCTCCCTTCCTTCCACCCGGCTGCCCTCCTTCCATACACCGACCTCCTTCTCTTATCCGGTTAGTACCTCACCCAACTCCATCTTCTCTTCTCTCCCCCACCACTCTCAGCCACCCATACCACCACCACAAAGCTTCATCACAGCCTTCCCGCCACCCTTCCCCATTCGGCCAGACATAGCCCATCACATCACCCGCTTCCCTACCTTCCTCCTTAGTGACACCCCAGCCACCTTACCTTGCTCCCTAGGACCTGCCCCCTCCACTCTTAAACTAACCCTTAACTCCACCTTCCATAGTACCCTACCTTCCCATCCGTGACATCCCCTAGCTACCCCAGCCGGCCACCATTTAAACCACCCCTAGTCGGCCAGTCATAGCCGACTGCACCCAAGTCACCCAGCCAGCCACACCCTCTTCCTTAGACATCTTCCCTTTAGGCACCCCTTAGCGCCACCTTCCCTAGCACCAGCCCTTTACCTTAGTGACCCTCCTTAATCACTTCAGCCCGAGGCATCACGGCAGCAACCCCCTAGCAGCCGGCAAGCTCCAAGGCGCCACACCCGCGCTCCCTTGTCACCCGGCCAGCACATCCCTTTGCCGTGTCATTTCGAGGAGCTCCATCTTGCAGCCCAAGGCGAAGCCCAAGCCCAAGCTCAAGCAAGTCACCTCCGGACCAGCTATACGTAAGTGCCTAACTCGGTCCTCATTTGTAGACTTGCTTAAGTTAAATTAAATTTGATACGGGGTTGTAATAATAGAGCATTGTCTCCCCCCGCTTGTAATAATGTGGCTTGGCACACCCACACACACGTGCACTTGAGCCTACCTCGCTCTTAGTTGTGCACGATATTGAACACACACGGGCCTAATCAGCCCTTAAGATATAAGTTTATTTATATACTTTAAGTTGCGTGGGGTTTTGCTTAAGTTGTGTGTGTTGTCTTTAAATTCTCGCACTCACACACATTGAGCTTTCGCTCTTATTTGCAAGACCCAAGTAAGGGCCGTGTTATACTTTCCTTGGGTTTAATTTCATGTCGTGTGTGTAGTATTTCAATTATACACTCACACACATTGAGCTTTCGCTCTTACTCCCAAGACCATAGTTAAGGCCATATTGCAATTTATATTTGGGTTTAATTTCATGTCGTGTGTGTAGTACTTCCATTCTCGCACTCACACACATTGAGCTTTCGCTCTTATTCCCAAGACCTTAGTTAAGGCCATATTGCAAGTTATATTTGGGTTTTATTTAAAGTCGTGTGTGTTGTCTTTACATTTTCACACGCACCCACATTGAGCCTTCGCTCTTATTTGCAAGACCCAAGTAAGGGCCCATATATATTATATACGTATTTCTCTTTCGGCTATGTCTTTAAGATTTGGGTTTTAAGGTTCGGCAGTGTGCGTAGTCTTTATATATATACACGGCACACACTTGCACTATTGAGCCTTTCCGCTCTTAAGATATAGCCATATTTCCCTTTTGCAATTTCCCTTCGGCAATTTACATTTACAAGTCATTTCCCTTCGGCAATTTCCATTACAAGTCATTTCCCTTCGGCATTGTCTTTTAAATTCGGGTTTTCCCTTTAAAGTTGCATGAGTTTGCATTGCATATACGCCATACCACGAGTTAGGACGCATATTGCATCAAAGCAAACCCCATACTCCCGCTCAAAAGTCACCCCACTTAGGCTGAGTGTTCATAACACACACCTAGTTGGCCCAAAAAGGGTTAAAAAGAAAGACTTAGGCACGTGCAAATCCACATGAAACAAAATCTGAAAGTCATACAAAACAACCCGAATCAAACACCTCAAACCGCTTTCGTAGGTTCTTATACTCAAAAACTCGATTTTAAAAGCGTACAGACTAACCCTTGCGCATCGGTGCAAGAAGGTCTGCGACGACAAGAGCTTGCTTGCTCACAGTCGCCACGTTAGGAGTCAGGTTTAAAATATTTCTTCGCTAGCTTAAGTAAGCTAGCTGGCATGCCCTTTTGCTTAATTAGGACTTAGGCACACGAAAAGGTTCGCTTTAGGCCTAAGAACCAGGAGTAGGAATTTTCTGCGTCTACAGTTATTTGGCACGCCCGGTGGGATGTGTCTTTTAAAAATCAAGTCACTCTAGGAAACTTGCAAAAACATTTTTCAAAAAGGTGTTGTTTTAATTCTTTTCTTTACTTGTACTTCGAAATTTTGAAAAGCTTGAAAGCATGTCAAAATCCAACCCAAGTGAAGTGTCGAGCCAAGGCTTATGCGCATCAAGTTCTCACTCTAGGAGGATTTTGAAAAATAAAATCAAACTAGACGAGATAGAGGACTTGAGAAGGGAATTCGAGGCCAAAATCGATGCTCTCAGCCAAGAGGCTGAAGTAGGTGATTCATGTTCATCGAATGGTGAACAAAGGGCCAAGAGAAAAACTGAAAAACCTCGCAAGCACAAAGAGGCCTCCGTATTAGAAGGCAACCAATACCACGAGTCCTTCACACAAAAGGACCGTAGAGCCCTACAGCAGCTACTAAAAGTGCAAAATAAAGAGAAAAGGAGTTACGCCCTGTCTGATTTTCTTCTTATGGATTACGAAACAGACAGTGACGATGAAATACCGAACTTCCATCGGTATGATGGCATAGGAGACCCTATGTCTCACTTGCAACTTTTTTCGCGTCGAGCCCATAAGAAGAAAAAGGACTCGATGAAATGGGTGTATTGGTTCCCTTTATCCCTTAAAGGCACAACTGCCAAATGGTTGGCTTCCTACAATTTAAGCCAGTTCGCTACTTTTGAAGAGTTAGCGAACTGCTTCATGCAAAGATTTGCACATAACGTAGAAGTCACGCCGACTTTAAACACTTTAAGAGATACGAATCAAGGCATGAATGAAGACATACATTCCTTCATTATTCGATGGAGGTCCCTTTTGGGCCAAGTGCGAGAGCCCATATCCGAAGGATGCGCAGTCATGCTCATCCTGGATAATTTTAAAAGCGAGCTAACGACCCTTCTCTCGCTCCATGAGATCTCAACTTTCCATAAGTTGATCAAAAAAGCATCCCTTTTCGAAACAAACTTGAAAAAGGGGATATACGATCACCTATGGAAAGGAAGTGTCGTTTGCTTTGGGTAGCCCCTTCACATACACAACCTTCCTAGGGTTGTTTAACACGAGCCTTGGTGGCTCGACCATGGTCTGCCCCAGGTTAGCCTCATGGGCTTGGGAGCTTGACAAACAAGGGGAGTTTATGATCCCCTGAAGCTGAGGGTGACTCTCACCTAGGATCACCACGACTTGGTCCCTGAAAGGGATCTTGACACACCTGTAGAAGGTGGATAGCACAGCGCACAAGCTGTGTATCCAGGGCCTTCCCAACAACAGGTTATAATGGGGGTGGATGTCCAAGACATGGAACACCCCCGTGTGTGTGATCCCTCCCATTTCCATTGGGAGTTCGATCGATCCTAAAGGCCTAAATGCATTCCCATCGTATCCACTGATAACGATGGGGCTTGTGATAGCCTCATGGGCCTGGGAACTCTAGGAATACATGCTTTTGAGGGGCCAAGCACACTGACCACCTTTTTAGCACTTTGTAGGTGCGGGGGTTGATAGATCCTTCCGGATCTAGTCACTTCCCCCACGACCAACCTAGGGTTCGCACTAAAATTGGCTCTAATTACGAGTTGAGGAGCACCTTGAAGTTTTAAAACTGGTTTAGCCGGTGATCCAGCTCTTAGTGGTCCCCGGATGACGACTTGGGTGGGCTTATTGTAAAGTATAAGAGTAGACACACAAGTGGGTCGACCAGACTCAGCTGTTTGCACTAGTTCTTTTGAAAAGGTGAGGGTACATACCTCCTTTCCTTTCCCACTACTACTGGCGTGCTTGGAAAAGGGTTCTTTGAAGATAGCTTCAGTTGGCTCAGGTTCCGTAGAGACCTGGAGCCGGCCCTCCGCTATCAAGTTCTCGATTTTGTTTAAAAGGGAGAAACAACGCTTTGTATCATGGCCTTTGAGCCGATGATACTTGCAAAAACGATTTAAATATCCCCCTTTGGAAGTGACTCCCTCGGGGATTTCGGAAAGTTCAATCATGCCTTGGGCAAGTAGGAGGTCTAGGACCTCCGACACAGGTTGCCCCAGCAGTGTGTATTCCCGTTTTTCAATCGGTGTTTGAAAATTTCTCTCCCTTTTGTTTTCTAGTTTTTCAAAATTTTTGGAAGTGCCCGCCAAACCTAGATCCACCTTGACATTGGTGATTTTATGGGGCTTTGCCCCTTTGTCCATCGTGGGTAGCCCATAAGTGATGGGCTTTTCCAAATCGCCCAACTTAGGTCACTTGTGCACACACCTAGTTGGCCAAAAAAAGATAAAAAGAAAGACATAGGCACGTGCAAATCCCACGTGTAATAAAATTTGCAATCGTACATCCAAAGCCCAACACATAGGATATTTCTCAAAGAGGTTTAATTAAAAGACTTTGCCAAGCGTACAGACTGACCCTTGCGCATCGGTGCAAGAAGGTCTGCGACAAAAAGAGCGCACTTGCTCACAGTTGCCCCGATAGAAGTCAGATTTCAGATTTCAAAAACTTTCTTCGCTAGCATGAGCAAGTTAGTTGGCATGCCCTTTTGCTAAAATACGACTTAGACACACGAAAAAGATTCGCTTCAGGCCTAAGAACCAGAAGTGAGGATTTTCTGTGTCTACATGCCTAACGGCTCATATATATATAGTTGTATCTCCCTTTCAGCTGGGTTTTACATTCCAAGTCATGTTAGTTGTCTTTCAATTTATACACAACACACACGCACACGTTGGCGACCTTCGGGCCCATATATATACGTATTTCCCTTCCACACTTTACATTTAAGTCGAGCGGGGTTTTACATTCCAAGTCGTGTGAGTTGTCTTTACATTTATACACAACACACACGCACACATTGAGCCTTTTCGCTCTTATATCTATATCTCCCTTTCGCAATTTCCCTTCAGCTATGTCTTTTAATTTCGAGTTTTAAGGTTTAGTTGTGTGAGTTTAATTGCATATCCGCCATACTCGTGATAGTGCGCATACTTGCATCAAACAAACCCAGAACAACCCGTGCAAACATGCCAAGACTTAGGCACTTGATGCATACACCTCATGCCTAAGTAGATAAAACTCAAAGACATAGATAAGTGCAAACCCCACGTAAATAAAATCGACAATTAGACAAACAAATCGATCAAATACTTTCATACCTTTTCAAAAAGGCCATGCATGTTTAAAATCGAGATTTCTAAAGCGTACAAACTGACCCTTGAGCATCGATTCAAGAAGGTTTGCGATGAAAAGAGCTCACTTCTCCATAGTCACCTCCTAAGTCAGATATTTCAAAACTTACTTCGCTAGTTTGAGTAAGCTAGTTGGCACACCCATTTTAAAGCGACTTAGACACGAAAAAGGTTCACTTCAGGCCTAAGAACCCGGAGTGAAAATTTTCGCATGTCTATAGGGTTCACGTGAAACCCTTGGTTATTGTTGAAAAGGGCTTGAAGGAGGAGACAGAAGGGGAGGCAAAGCAAGAGCCTTCACGTGGATGCTAAAAAGGTCAATAAAGGTGGCTTGAAGCAAGGGGCCTTAACCAAGCAAGGGATTCACGTGGAGACCAAGCCAAGGCTGGGTCAAGGGACATGGTCAATGAAGTCAAGGCTGGCTCGAGCTTAACCAACAAAAGCTGCACCAAGAGGTAAGCTTCCAACCGAACCCACCTAGCTTGAACCGCCTCCCCCTTTGACTTGGACTTCAACCTACTTGAACCAAGCCACCTAGCTAGCTGAACTAAACCAAGTGTTGGCCGACTTGGCTTGACTGCACCACTTGCTTAGAACCCACCTTGCTAAACATCTTGACCAAGACCTGCCACCCTAAACCGAACCCAACTGAAGACCTTGACTGGCGTCATTTGAGCCTTGACTTGCTGGCCGAATCAAGCTTGGGTTGAATCCAACTGGACCTGCAACTGAACCTAGCTTGAACCGCACCAACAAAACCCGTTGCATCAATGACCCACTCGGCTGACCACCTTGAACCTGCACCTCACGGCTGAACTGAACCACCTTTGGTCGAACTAGCTGGGGCTGAACTGAACTGGCCCACTTGGCCAACCTATCTTTGACCAAGCCCAGCAAGAACCAAGCTGAACTTGCTTTGACTTGACCAACTGAGCATTGAACCAAGCCCTTGACCTCCACCTTGGACAGGGCCTTCTTGAAGTTGGGTTGTTTTGAACCCTTGGCTCGCTGCACCAAATCCAACTGAACCCCAACAAAAACCTGGCCAACTGAGCCATCTTGCACCTGGCCGAACCATGGACTTGACTCACCTTGGCACCAATTGAACCTGGCTGCCACAAGCTGGTCGAACCACCTTGGGCAGACCGAATCCACCTGGCCAACCTGCATCAAACTGAACCTGCCAGCCGAACCTTCAAAGGACCCACCTGCTGGCCGACTTGGCTTGACTGCATCCTTCGTCGACTTTGACCTGCACTTTGGGTTGAACCTTGAATAAGACCAAGGCAGGACTGAACCGAACCCTACAAACTGCATCCTATGCCAAAACCCAACTAAACCACGGTTGCAACCCAAGTGTTGAACTTGGTGCAGCCTGAACTGAAAAGGACTGAACTGCACTTGGACTTCACCCATGGCCGAACCATCTTACTGGCTGCAAGCTGAACTGCAACATGCACCTGGCCGAAAGCAGCTAAAGCTTTGACTTGGAGCATAACCTAACCACCCGACTGAACCCTTGGGTTCAACCATCTTGGGGCGGGGTGGACTTGACCTAGCCGAAACCCAAGCTCGACACAAAGAAGGTTGACCAAGCTCACGTCTACGACGAAGTGGACTTGAGCGAATCCAACAAGCTGAATCAAGTGCTAAACCGAATGAAAACTTGTAAGTATAGTTAGTTTCAGTTTTAAACCACTTGTTTCATTCAATTTAATTCGAAACGGGGTTGTATTAATGGAGCGAAGTCTCTCCCTGGGTTGTAATATTAGTGCATGAACACGATCGCACCCACGAGCACTTGAGCCTTTCCGCTCTTATCTGGTGGATGAACATGATCACACACACGTGCACTCGAGCCTTTCCTCTCCTAAATTGTTGGGTAAAACATGAGTACACCCACGAGCACTCAAACCTTTCCGCTCTTAAATTGTTAGTTTAAACACGAGTACACCCACGAGCACTTGAGCCTTTCTACTCTTTACACTCACGTGCACTCAAGCCTTTTCACTCTTAAGCTAAACATATATATATTTCAATTCGCGTGAGTTTACTTTTGTGAAAGTAGAGTTGCACTTAAATTCGGGTAAATTTACTTCGTGAAAGCAGTGTGAGTTGCACTTAAATTCGTGTAAATTTGCTTTCATGAAAGTAGTGTGAGTTGCACTCAAATTCGGGTAAATTTACTTCGTGAAAGTCGAGTGAGTTGCACTTAAATTCGTGTAGGTTTATTTCATGAAAGTCGAGTGAGTTGCACTTTACATTCGCATGAGTTTACTTTCAAGCAGTGTGAGTTGCAATTTCAATTTTGGGTGAGTTCGTATCATCGTTCTCAAAAACCCAAAACAAAATTTTATAGCATCCCTGCATCTACTCATTGTGGCAAATCGCTCGAACCTCATTAAAACCACGCTAGAACTAGGCTCGCACACTCCACACACAGGACAAGATAAATAAAACTTGCAAAAATCTTAGGGTCATCCAACCCTCGTGATAAAACTGGCAAAAAGTGCACGAATCGAATTCTTTCGAAACACTTATCGTTCAAGTTAGTTTGAAGTAAAAACCTATTTAAAAATTGAAGTTCCTAAGTGCTTAAACCGACTCTTGAGCATCGGTTTAAGAAGGTTTAAAGCGAAAAGAGTCTGCTTGCCTACAATTGCCAAAGTTAGAAAAACGTTTCAAAAACCTTCGCTAGTTTGAGTAAGCTAGTTGGCACGCTCGCAAAAGCGTAGGCACGAAAAGGTTCACTTCAAGTCTTATAACCTGGGAGTGAAAATTTTCATGTTTACAATGGTGTATACCCCATGTTTAACATCATATTCCAAGGCTTCTTGAGTTTTGAAAAAGTTTTGTAAAGTGAATGGCCTTGGAATATGGAGTCGTCCATATCATGAATGTATACACGATTTATTTTGGGCAGGAGTTGGGAGGTACGGGTTGTGAAAGACTTGAGCTTCCACATGACCCTAGGTTGGGATGGCTTAGGAGGTTTAGGCTCCCCTAAGTGGTGGACGTTTTGACATGGTCCCTAGGTGCAACCCAATGTGCCCCTAGGGATGGATGGCTTGAACTTATTGGAGTGCAAAGGGAAGACATGCTTGCTCCCTTGCAAAGTTGAGAGGCATGGATTCCAAGGGATACCATGATCAGTCCCTTGGTTGGTTCAGGAGGGTTTATAGCCATAGACTTGGATTCGTGGTACAAGACTAGGCTTGAGGAAATTGGTTCATGCATGGTAGGGTTAGGTGTACCTAGGATGTCGATGCATGCCTTAGGAGTAACCATGTCTACCACATTTTGAATTTTATTTTATTTTTTATTTTGAAATTTCATTTCTTGGTGCAGGACATTTGGCGCACCTTGAAAATCCATATCTTTGGGCATGTTCTGTGGGTATGTGGGTGCATGAGTATGATTCGATGCATTCGATATATGAATGGCCGATCCTACACTAAGAAGCGGAGGATCGATTAGGGAGTTCATGGGGGAATGAGTTTTGGACATACCTTTTTCCGGCTTGTCTACCTTTTCATAGTGAGAGCAAGCCTTGGAGTCGTCCTCAGGTCGCTATGGCTTCTGCGTGGCTTCAAGCTCCCGTTGCCTTTCAAAGTTTTAGATTTCATTTTTCAATTCTACGTGTGTGCAACACTCATCCTCTTGTGAAACTTGTAGGATATGTGGGGTGTATGAAGTGTTGTGGATCTCATTCCCCACTCTGTTTGTGTGCCCAGAAATGTGGACATCATTTCTAACTTTCGAAATTTCAATTTTTTTTTTTCAATTTTTTTTAGTTTTTGAAAATTTTCTAGATTTTTTTTGCTTTTTGAAATATGAAAAACTTTTTTTGATTTTTCCTTAGAAATTGGGATTCTTGGATGTTTAGAAAGGTTATATGATTTGATCCAAACTCTCACTTTATCTCCAACCTCATACCCTTCATCAGATTTTGGGCTTAATTCAGTTTTCTTGGCATGATTTTTCTCTCTATATATCCGAGATGAGTTCTCCTGTGATAGATGCGCCTTAGCCTTGTGGTTTAGAGCATCGATCTTCTTTATTATTTCCTTTACGGCAGCCATCTCTTCTCGAGCTGTAGAGGATTTGAAAAACCGTTTTGAAGCATTCGATGAGGATTTTCTCAGATTACTTTCAAATGAATCATCCCTAGACATTGTTTTCAAAATTTTTGTGCATGAGTTGAAAACCAACACCATCATTTTGCAAAGTGCTTGTAATTGGAAAATTTTCACCTAAACTTGAAATTTCTCAAGACCCAAGTCCCACAGGGCGTGCCAATTCTGTAGACACGAAAATTTTCACTTCCAAGCTTATGTAGAAACTAGAAATGAGAATTTCTTATCTACTTGGTGCGCGAGCGTGCCAGCTAGTTTGCTAAAAACTAGCAAAGTTTTGAAAATTTGACTTTTAGGGCGATTGTGGTTAAGTAGGCTCTTTTCGCTCTAGGCCTTCTTGAACTAACGCTCAATGGTCAGCCTAAGCGCTTAGAAATTTCAAAATCATAGGTGAAATAACTCCAATTCTCGTGAAGATGTTGTGTTTTGAAACATAAATGTGAAATGTGCACAATTCCAAATTTGAATTTCAGCAAGTTCTGAAAAACAGCACTGGCTCTGTTTTTTAGCCCTTGTTCCCGAATTTCTTTCGATAGTCTAGAGATCTCCAAAATTCATAAAATTTTTACAAGATGTTTCCTGATGTATTGGGATCCTAGACCCCCTTTTGGTTTGAATTTTGGACCAACAGATTTGCAAAATTAAATCAGGAAGTAGACTTGACTTCACTATTTCAGGAGATTTTGTCACAGAAATATAGAAGCTCAAAGAATCCTCTGTATCTCAGTGTACAGAACTCCAAATATTATGATTTTAGTCTTTTTCGAAATCTATGGATGTTACCTTTCGAATGAGGCTAATTTTAGCAAATTTGAATTCCTACAAACAAATATATATGAGACTTTTACTCAAACCCTATCTCGAGAAATCTGACTGTATAGAAAACAGAGATGCATTTGTCCGATGAGGTTGCATGATCCTAAAATTCTTGAAAATTTTATTTCTAAGAGGCTCATGTGTGGAGGTAATTGTAGACGTGCGAAAAAAATCCCCGCCTCTCACCTTTTCAAGACTCGGAGCGGATCCTCTCGTGCGTCTAAGGCCTTATTTATGTAAACAGGGCGTGCCAGCTAGCTTACCTAAGCTAGCGAAGATATATTTAACACTGACTTCTAAACGTGGTGACTGTGAGCAAGTGAGCTCTTGTCATCGCAGACCTTCTTGCACCGATGCGCAAGGGTCAGTCTGTACGCTTTGCAAAAATTGAGTTTTGGGAGAGAAAGTCTACGAAGCGGTTCGAGGTGTCTAATTCGGGTCTTTTAGATGCGATTGCATGTTTTAGATCACGTGGATTTGCACGTGCCTAAGTCTTTTCTTTTATCCCTTTTCGGGCCACCTAGTTTGTGTGTTATGAACACTCCACTACATGGGCGAATTTGAGCGGGGCTTGCTTTGATGCAATATGCGTCCTACCTCGTGGTATGGCGTAGATGCAATGCAAACTCACGCTACTCCAAAGGGAAAACCCGAAATGTAAAGACAATACTGAAGGGAAATAACCGAAGGGAAATAACCGAAGGGAAATGACTTGTAAAGTAAGTGCCGAAGGGAGATATGTATATAGAGTATGTATATGAGCCCTTACTCGGGTCTTGCAAATAAGAGCGAAGGCTCAATGTGGGTGCGTGCTTGAATTGAAAGACTTACACACACGACATGAAATGAAACCCAAATATAAATTGCAGTATGGCCTTAACTAAGGTCTTGGGAATAAGAGTGAAAGCTCAATGTGTGTGAGAGTGCTTGAATTGAAGTACTACGCACACAACATGAAATTAGACCCAAATATAACTGCAATAGGCCTTGACTAGGGTCTTGGGAATAAGAGCGAAAGCTCAATGTGTGTGAGAGTGCTTGAATTGAAAGACTTACACACACGACATGAAATGAAACCCAAATAGTATAGGTCGGCCCTTACTTGGGTCTTTCAAATAAGAGTGAAGGCTCAATGTGTGTGAGAGTGCTTGAATTGAAAGACTTACCCACACGACATGAAATGAAACCCAAATAGTATAGGTCGGCCCTTACTTGGGTCTTTCAAATAAAAGCGAAGGCTCAATGTGTGTGAGAGTGCTTGAATTGAAAGACTTACCCACACGACATGAAATGAAACCCAAATAGTATAGGTCGGCCCTTACTTGGGTCTTTCAAATAAGAGCGAAGGCTCAATGTGTGTGAGTGCTTGAATTGAAAGACAACGCACCCAACTTAAGCAAGAACCCTACAAAAATGAAAGTAAATGTATATACTTATGTATTAGGGGCTGATTAGGCCCGTGTGTGTTCAAAATCGTGCACAACTAAAAGAGTGCACGTGTGTAGGTGTGCCAAGCCACGTTATTACAAGCGGGGGGAGACTAAAGACCGAGTTAGGCACTTACTAGTAGCTGGTCCATAGAGGCCTTGCTTGAGCGTGGGCTTGGCCTTCGCCTTGGGCTGCAAACGGGAGCTCCGCGAGGTTGAGCGACAAGGGATGCTGGCCGAATGGAAGGGATAGTCGGTTGGAGTGGCCGACTAGGAGCTTGGTGGTGGCGGGCTGCTAGGATGGCTATGGATGGAGTATGGGAAGGAAGCTAGCTAGGTGATGGGGCTAGGTGGTAGTGGGTGTAGTGGGTGTAAGGGAGTGCTATGGGTAGGTCTTAGGAAATCGGATAGGGTGGCCGGGTGTAGCTAGGGTGACTAAGGCTTGGCCGAGTGGGAGTGGTGGCGGCTAGTGGCTGATATTAGGGTAAAGTGGTGGTATGGTGGGTGGCTGGGAATGGTGCAGGAGGCTGGGAGTGGATTGGTTGGTTGAGAATGGAGAGGGAGTAAGGTGGAAGGTAGGGCACTTACCGAGTGAAGAGGAGGTGGCGCTCGGTTGGAAGGGAGTTGGGCAGGTGGTGATGTTCGGCTGAGAGGTGGTGGTGTAGGTGGCGGTGCAGGCGGTGGTGGGATGGAGAGCAGGTGGTGGTGCAGGTGGAGCAGGTGGGAAAGTGGAGGAAGGAGAGGACCCGACTGGGCTTGGGGAAGGCTTCTAGATAGGAAAACCCGCCCCCAAGGGGGGGGCTTTATATAGGGATGGGTAGGTCGGTTAGGCATGGGTTTGGGGTAGTGGTTAGGTGGTTTAGGTTGGGTGGTATGAAGATAAGGTGGGCTGGAAAGGGTAGGGTCAGATATTTTGAATACTAGTGGTTTGGGTAGATTGTGGGCTAGGGGTGGTTTAGGGGTTTAGGGTTTGGTTAGGTGGTTGGGTTCTAGGGTGAGGTTTAGTGAGCTAGGTTAGGTGATTAGGCTAGGATTAGGCTAGGTTTAGGGAAATTAACCTATGCTCCTCTCCATTTTAACCAACTAGCATTAATTCTATGTGTAACAACTCCATCAATTCTTCCATCACTCTGAAAAATTAACCCTAGGTATTTAAAACTTTCCTTTTGGGGGATGCAATGTGTGTCAATTTTAATTTCTATGTCCTTTGAAGTAACCAAATGATCAAACTTACATTCCATATATTCTGTCTTTGTTCTACTAAGTCGGAGGCCTTTGCTTTCTAATGTTTCTCTCCATAGTTCCAATTTTCTATTAACTTTTTCCTTAGACTCCTCCACTAATACAATGTCATCTACAAATAACATACACCAAGGTACTTCATCTTGAATATGTTTTGTTAACTCATCCATCACCATTATAAATAAGTATGGACTTAAAGTTGATCCTTGATGTAACCCAATATTAACTTCAAAGAAGTCTATCGTTCCTTCATGAGTCCTCACACATGTTTTTGCACCATCATACATGTCTCTTATAAGGCTAATATATGTCAATGAGATACCTCTTTTTTCCAAAGTTCTCCAAAGAACCTCCCTCGATACCCTATCATAAGCTTCTTTTAGATCAATAAATATCATGTGATGGTCTTTCTTTTTTGCTCTAAAATGTTTCATAAGACGTCTCAAAAGGTGAATCGCTTTAATAGTAGATCAACACATGACCTTTTTTCTTTTCGAAGTGCAATAGGTAGATCCAACTCCTCTTCACTCCGTTCTCGTAGAGCAGTAGTGGGATTTGAGGAAGATTCTCCCCTTGGTTCGTGGTTTTTTTAGGAATAGGTATAAATACCTTTCTTTCACCTTTTATATAGACTTTCAACTTCTTTTCTTTTTGTAGTTTATCCTCTTTCAAATCATTGTAGTCTTCATATAACCCTTCATTCGTAATGTTCATAGGAAGTACTTGTTCTTCCATGGTGGGACTTGACAATTCGATGGCTTTTGAAATATGGGGTGGTTTTGAAAAATGTTACATCCATATATATATATATATATATATATGTATTTCCTATAGGTTTTTAGATCACAATAAACATACTCTTTCTTTTCACAAGAGTACTCAATGAAAATATACTTGACAACCTTAGGATCAAGTTTATCACGGAATTGATCATGTATATGAACATAGCAAAGACATAAACCAATGGAGTGATATGAAATGGGTTGTCTTTTGGTTTAATAAAATTAAATGATGTGTAACAATTTCAAGAATATTACTATTCTTCTGTTTAGCCACTCCATTTTGTTGTGGAGTATAAACACATGAAGTTTAATGAAAAATACCACGAGTTTCGAGATATGATTGTAATCGGGACTTGATTTATTCACCATCATTATTAGATCTAAGAGTTTTAATGGTGTGCCCAAATTGAGTCTTAATGAGATTATGAACAATAGGAAATATCGAGGAAGCTTCAGACTTATATTTCATAAGATAAACAAAGGCGAGTCTTGAATAGTCAACAATGAAAGTAACAAAGTATTTAAATTTTCGCATAGAAAGTACCTCACATGAACCCCATACATCATAATGAACTAGTTCAAATGGAATTGATGATCTAGAATTCCTACTTGGAAATGAAGCTCTAGGATGTTTAGCTCTTTGATAAGTGTCACATTCAAGGACTATATTATTTGGAATAACAAAAGGAACAAATTCTTTGACTTTTGGCATAGGCAAATGTCCTAATCGACTATGCTAAATCCTCAACTTTGCCTTTGCAGTAGTGGTTGCAAGTGCTTTTGTCTGCCCCAAAATTTGATGACTAGGGAAAAAATATAACCCATTACTTAGTTTACCACGTCCAAAGGTTCTTCTCGTCCTCAGATCCTAAAATACGCAACCAGAAGTAGAAAACATGACTGAACAATTTAAGTCTCTAATCAAGGAGCTCACGGATAACAAATTTACTAGAAACTCGAGAATATAAATTACTAACTCAAGTTTGAAATTTTTTGTTTGAATTGTTCCCTTTCCTTTCATTGGCACTAAGGAGCCATTTGCTACCTTCACATATTGTGGCATGAAAGTAGTCTCATATCTTATGACATTAGATTTATCATCTACCATGTGATCAGTGGCTCTTGAGTCTATAATCCATAAATTTGAACATGCAAATTTTTTAAGAAAGGAGTTACCACTAATGCTTTATGAGATAAGATGGATCATTTCATTGTTTGATGAAGATGTTGATGGCTGCTCACGTAATCTCAATTCAATTTCTGCTAATTTCTTCTTTAATTCTATCATTTCATCCATAGAACGAGCCTCTACTTTCTTCTCACTTGTTGCTACCATATGATTTTCATAATCCTTATAATCTGTTGGCCTACCTATAATCTCCCATCAATGTTTACGAGTATCTTGCCCATTTCCTATAATTTCTACCTTCTAATTGAATATTGGTGATCAAAAAATATTTTGTGATCATTTTCATAGTCTATACTTTGGGATTCTTCTTTTAATCTTCCTTCCATCTTGTATATACGATCTTGACTCGAGATTTTGGATTTGGTGCACACTGATATTTGTGAATTCAATAAAATGATTACGAGGGATAACAGAATATATTTTATCATTTTATTGATGATTGTAGTAGATAATGTTATATTTACTTAACCTAACTCACATATCCCATGAAGTAGGTTCAATGTGGTAGTAACAAGTTGTTGGATGAATATGATGACACTTTGTATTATGTGATACTTTCAGTATCTACGTGTCTGTCCCCTATAAACCTAAAGTTTCATGATTGCAAGTTTAGCAAGAGATTATTTTTTGAATGAGATCGAGTCTTAAGATAAGATGCTAGAAGTACATCCTTAGAGATGCTCAACTAAGTGATTGACATTGTGTGGCCGCAATAGGGGAATCGGGTTGTTCTCTAAAATCTATCATGATGCATGATATGGATGCATGACCATTAATGCATCACTCATATAGATAACGTTATAGCCTTTTGTTATCTTGTTACCAATAGACACCTTTACACCCAAGGTTCAGGTTGAAGACATATATTCATCTAATTCCTTTAAGGGTAATATTGGATAACTCAAGTAACAATTCAAACAGGAAGGTACCATTACTGAAAGCATAATATGATGGTTGAGTTAAGAGGGCACTTTTACACTTAAGGACTTTATAGGAGATTGTTGGATTTAATGTGCATTAATGACATTTAATTCATGTTGGTATCACCAAATATTTAATTGATGCATCATTGATATATGTGAAAGTCATAAAGTGTACAAAGTCACATGTGAGAGACTTGTTCATGTGATAACCAAGAGAAGACAAAGTTTAATACCATATCGAAAAATACAACAAACCGACATATCCTTTTATATAGTTGGTACTTCATGAACCTTAGTTCAAAGAGCGTGGGGAGGACATGCTAAACCACACACGTGTGCCGGATTGGGCTTGGATTTGGGAATTATATTCGGTCTATCTTTTTGCACAAAATTCTTTTGATCTAATGGTTAAGAGTACAAGCAGGAATGGTTGTGGAGTAGGAACGGTTCTGAATAGTCAACAAGGTTGGATCGGATCTGGGATCCATCACGTGCACTATAAATAGGGAATTAAAGCCCCTAATCCTAGACACTTTTCTTTATATACTCTCTCTCCTCTCTTGATTCCCTATGTTCCCTTTATGAGTGATGTTTTCTGGAACCCTCCTTTTTCAGTCGTACGCGACTAAGGCATTGGTCGAGGTCAACTCGAAGATAGGTACATGCTCTTCAAGTTGTGTGTGCGTTTTATCCTTGGAGGAAGACGTTGATACCCGTACGTTCTCATAAAGGGGCATTGATTTCTCTAAGGTAAGTCCTAAGGGTGATTGTTGTTTATGATTGGAGCATATTTATATTTATTACATATTATCTTATTATACATGTATGTCTACGATTCATTCCAACTGCCTGAGCTTGCTACATGCTCCCAGGGAAACGAACTTGCACGCCACATCATGCAAGTCAAAAGCCATGTCAGGTCGGCTAATTGACTAAACTAATTCAATGTATTGCTAGACCACTATGAATGGCATTAATACTGTTTTCTTTTTCTTCAGGAACAACAAAAAAACAAGGCCATATATTTAATGGGTCGACTAATCTCATTTAGTTCATTGAATTGCTGCGCTTGTTAGTAAGTAACATCATATCGGTCATCTCTACCGATAGTCATTTTCTCATGCATTAGCTTTTAACAGTTCAAGGCCGTTAACTCTAGTCTAACATGTGTTTCTATTCCGTAGTAATTAGATGTTTTAAACCATAATTGATTTTTAGTAATTCTACGATTTGACTGTAGGGGAAACCCTAAGGTTTGGACCAAATCCACTTCGGAACATGATTTAGGCTTTCACTCAAGCATGCCGCTTAGGTTGCCAGAGTTGTCACATCAAATAAACCTCGTTGTCATTCTAATGCAAGAATATGATGCAATTAGTTTAATCTTATATTGAAGATTTTGTAGTGATCTTACCAACCCAACCCAACCATAAGAAATATGAGTGTAGGTCGGGGTTAGGGCACCATGGGCCCCGTTTAGGGTAATCCAAATCAGACCAGAATCCCACTCATTTGTTATACACAAATATCATATAATATATACATAATGAATGTAATATGTATAATAAGCACGTGCGCTATGTATATACATATATATATAAAGTTGTCGTTGTTGTGAGGTTTGTATTAACGGGCTGAGATATGTGGATGACAACTGGCTGATGTATAAGCTGAGTACTTTATTTAAATCAGTTTTTGGTCAATAGCAGGATATACCCTTCGACGTGACATTTTATTCTTCTCGTTTTAGATAACTTATTAGTAAAACGACTTAATTCCCTAGGCATTGAACGCTTTTTCTCTATAAATGCCGAAATTGAATGTAATTGCTACTCGGCACTGTGAATGAATTTTTCAAAATCAATTTAAAAGGAAATGGCGATAAACAAAGAAGGGTTCATCCTTGCCTTGCCACAACAGTAAACCATTGGAACCTGAAACCGTTAAATTGATCAAATAGAAAGGTTAAAAGAAAATGAATGGGTTGTTTAGATAGAGAAAGAAATCTCACAATAAAAGGAAATGATGTCAATTGATATGTTGATAAAGCTTTGCTAAATGGTCACCGCCTTTCCAAAAACCATTCATAATCAACATATATAAATAGGTGATTGGAGGCACAGTGAAGAGCAAGAAGTAGACCATTCTCTTCATCGCCTATTCTCTCTCACCAAGCTATTTTCTTGATTTTCAAAACATCTTGAAATTGTGTTTGTTGTCGGTTCTCTTTAGTATGCACAAGAGAAACAAACTTCTCTCATTCTGAAAGCGTCATCGATTGCTTGGGGTCGACTATATGTGTGTATGATAAGTCGGCTAAGTCTCGGTTCTGAAATCTACTTGGTTGTTGATTCCGGCAATGACAAAATAAGCCTTAACAAAAGTGCATCAATATGCCTTAGAGCTCTCGCACAACTCACATAATCTGTTTCCTGTGCATAATATCATTTTGCATATCATTGCTTCAATCACCATGTTCTCAACAAACTTTTTTTGAACTGTTTTGTTGTTGTTGTACCAGCTAAAGCAATTCTTCATCAAGCATTCTAATTCTTCATCAACCATTCTGTTGAACTCAGCTTGTTCTTAAACAAACATATTGTTATTGCTGTCTGCTCATCTCATAGACAAATAATGCTTTGTTGCTGCAATAACAATCTTAAGGCTTATTTTCGTATTGGCTTCATAATAGCATTAATTAAAGAAATGACTTCCAACTTCATGAAGCTAGATAAATTTGATGGAAGAAACTTCTTGAAATGGAAAAGAAAGATGTATTTTCTACTTTCAACATTGAAAGTGGTCTACGTACTTAACTCCCCTAGACAACAAGAAAGAAAAGATAAAACCATTGAAGTGGCTCGTGTAAGGCAAAAGTGGAATGGCAATGATTATATCTACATGAGGCATATTTTTAATGGAATGTTGTATGACTTGTTTGATGCTTACCGAGACTTAAAGCATACAAAAGAGTTATAGGAATAGCTTGAGGCATGCTACATGGCCAAAGATGCTAAAAATAAGAAATCCTCAATCACCCACTTCAAAAATTATAAAATGATTGGTAAAAGATTTCTCATGGAACAATTTAATGAAATTGAATGGATCTTAAATAATTTTAGACAATATAAAATGGAAAGAGATAATCCTACATTCTAGATAAACTTTCCGCTTCTTGAAAAGAGTCTACGCATAGTCTAAACGCATAGTCTAAAGCAAAAGAACGAGGACATATCTCTTCAGCATCTTCGGAATCATTTAAGACTTAGAAGAAGAATATTGTTAACAAGATGATTCCAAGAATATTGTTAACAAGATGTTCAAAGCTCGTTGAACTCGGCTTCAATACGACGCATTCCCAACTTTAATTAACCAAATCTAACATTTTCAAGGAAACCTTTTCATTGTAAACTTGATGTCCGTGTACTTTCTATTTCCGGTAGTCAACCCGATGTCCGTTCTAAAGATTCAATCAATTGAAAGAAATGGAAAAGCCTACAGTTCCCTGTGGTCTTGCTGATGTTCTCCGTCTCATGACGTTTATAGAGGCTGAGACTTCTGGCGCTTTACGTCTTGAATAATTGTCTCTTTTAACTGAAGAAAGTTCCCAACGTTAGGCTACGATCCACATGCATGCCTCACAAAAGACACGAACACAAGAAAACCGGTGTTAGTTAACCGAATGCAGAAGCACAGATAAGTGTACTATATATCAAATGCAGATTTAGAAAAGTCATGCTAGAAAAGAACATTCGTTCTATTAGAAAAAGAAAACTTGCAGTTCTTTTTCATCTGAACAACTTCAGCACCAGAATTACATATAACCTCAACAAGTATTGAAGAAGTGGGTCATTCCACATACTTGAATTAATAGAGCTCGATCGATTTGTTCGGCACATTGAAGAACATAGAGATTGGAATAGAGAAAACAGTGAAGTGAAGACAAAATAGTAACACGAATTTATTCTGATTCCGTAGACATGAAGTTGTAGTGTTGTACAGTGGAAAAGGTGAGACGTGCCGAAAATGAAATTCAATTCACCAGCGGAATGGGACTAGCAATTTATGTACGAAGCAATTTTTGGAAGAACACAGCTGAACCCTTTCGCAAGGGTGATCCGTCTATGGGATTTTGGAAGAACACAGCAAATTAAAGTACATCCCAACAAGTACTAAGAAAAATTAAAATAATTTGGCAGAGACAAGGCAACGTCATGCAACTCACTGTACTGGCTTTCCTGACTTGTTTCTCCTGAGTGGGCCAGCTGCACCTGAGTTCGTCTTCGTCATCATAACCATCAATCACATCCATTGTTGCTTCTTGATCCCGCATTTACCACCCCAGGATTCGCGCTTTCTCGAGAGGCCATTGGCTTCAGGAATTAAAACACTATAGTGTGAGCTCAGGAACTGAAAGTGCTAGTCACAAATTCTCAATAGCACCATTTTCAAACCTAGTCTACTCGTCAGGAGTCTGGTACGTCGCAGTGACTGATTTTGTTATCGCCAAAATGGGCAGTATAGTATTATTCAACGACTCAGAATAATAGTATGACACTAACCATCGCCAACCTTATCGGCGTTCGTGGTGCCTTCTGCATCTTTGCATGAGAAGCGCATTCGCTGTGCAAAGAAGCGTTCTGCTGCAGGTCAGATCTCTCATGCGTACGCGTAAGGTCTGATCCAATGGAGTGAAGGCCTCCACATATCGATCCGTCCCCGAGGTTGCAACTTGCTCTGTTGTGCCAGAAATCTGCCCAAAAGTAAGATAAAAGAAGAGATGGTACCAGCTCCAGTTCTTTTATAGAGTAGAATTCGATGAAAACAACTCTGAAATTGAAATTGGATTTGTATAGCACTATCCAGTTCCTCGATGCTAAAGGTGTTTGTTTGTGATAGAAGGAGGCTTTCTCCGGGTAACAAACCTCGAGGAACCTCAATAGCACTACCCAGTTCCTCGAAGCTATTCAAGTTCCTTTAGCCTCCGCTCAAAACAAACACCTTTCCCTTAGGGCTTCGACTCAGTGAAAGTTGACACTTGAGAAATGATACAGTCATGACAGTCATCCCTACATCAAATCACAAAAACCACATTTGTGGGTCCAGATCCGGATCCATTAAGTTGGATCGGCTGGAATTTGATACTGCATGAAGTGGTTGACATCTACGTGTCTACGAGACCTGAGCTGAGAAAACTAGAACTTTGTAATTAAATATAAGCGATTTCAGTTTTTACTCAATTACGAGGTTGGTGGAAATTAGTGCACCCATGACAGCTCTATAAGCTCGACCTCGTAATCCAACACCCCATAAAGGCTTCTTAAGACAAATACAAAACAACTCCCATGTAATCTCAACTTTTGATCATAATAATAGAATTTTCTCCACGGTGATAGCTCAAAACCAAGCAAGGCACATTAAGTTTTTTTCCACATTCCTCTTCTTCCTTTTCCTTACGTGTATCTACTTTTGGCTGCTACAGTATGCAAACCATTGTGCCTCAAGGTCAGGGAGCTTGAGAGTTGTATGTTGGGTTTTTGCGAATAGAAAAAGAAACTGGGAGAAATTAGATAGATAATTTGTGTCATTGGTGCGATCGCAGATCAAATTGTTCATTAATATCAATTATTCAAGATGAGTGCTTTGATCATTCCAGTGATGAGTCCAGTATGAAACTGTGTAGGATCTCCCACTCTCTCTCCCACTCTCTCTCTCTCTCTCTCTCTCTCTCTCTCTCTCTATATATATATATATATATATATATACGTGTGGTTCTAGCATCATTTAATGGTACTTACCCTGAGTTAATGGGCATTGGTGGTGTCCTCGTATAGTGGATACCTGTATAGAAATGGTAGGGTCCTCCGTGAGGACTTCCTCCCGAATGTGAACTGCACAAACCATGCATGAAAGATACGCTTTGTTGACGACGTTTATGATCGCCCATCAAAAGCAATTGGATGACCTTAGCATCGAAATAGGTCTTCAAGTAGGGCGATCCAACGGCTAGCACTCTGGGAGTAGGCATATGTGTGTGTGTTTAGAGAGAGAGAGAGAGAGGGGGGGGGGGAGGAGGAGTATAAGCTATCAATTTGGAAGGGAAAGTCATTGATGTAAACCCAGATAATCAGATCTCACCAATGCATCAACATCCAGAACTTTCTTGGTCTCCAATAGCTTCGCGCTTCCCTACAACCAAATAGGAATGGACATAACTGGCTGGTTGAGAGAATTGAAGAAATACAGAATGCTTCAACATTTTGAACATAAGGAGGCAAAGAATCTATGGGAGAACCTAGCCTTCTAACTCCTTTGCTTTCGATGTATCCATCCTCTGCCATCTTATCCATCAGCTTCCTAACAATCCTTTTGTTTTGCTCTCCTAGTTTGCTTTGCAGCTTCGACACAGAGACGTAGTTCATGGGCAGTGCATGATACAGAGCCTGCAATACATGTGAGGCTAAGCCTTCAAGAAATTGAGAATATGAGCCCAACGATTTGGCACATTAAGAAGTTGCAGTCTTTCTGAAAACTTAAAATCTAAACTTCAGAGTTGACTGGATGATATAGTTACAAGTCACCTTCATATACATGATATCATTTCCTTCGTTTTTGCATCTTCCATCATTCTCTTTCACGTCGTCATCGGCCTCTTCTTTGACAAGATTGAGATCTATATCCGGCCTCTGAAAGCGGAGCATGGTTAGCAAATGAAGACAGCTTTTCTAAGAACAAACCATAACAAGTAGTAAAATATATATCACCTTCGTCCTGTTTATCAAATAGACATCTTTTGCAACGTTTGTAAGAAGGCCTTCCTCTGATAGTTTTCTCACAATCTCTGAAATAGTTAGCGTGCCTTTAACTCTGTATAAGAACAATAACTATGTTCCAGATACGAGGCCTGCTACCTTCTTTTAATACCTGCATTTCACAAAAACAAGTGTTTAAATGATTACTGGCAAATCAACATGTCCTCCATACATAATACATAGGATGATGAACAAGCCTGTTACACTTTTCTTTGAGATGAACTTGACCTTCACTTAATTGAATCCGGCCTTTATGTTCTCTTACCACTGATACGTCTGGAAAATTTGAAAGGATGTCAGACAGATCGACGATTACTGTATGCCTTGAAATGATCCAGTCCCTCATACAAGCCGAACTTTCTGCTTTTTGTTCATCATCCTGTGTATCATCTGCAAGTCACAAATAAAAAATCAGAGAGGATAACGAAAAGAAAAGCTCCAAGCTTCTAATGAGTATGTAGACTACACTTGTATTTGAAGAGACATTTGCACAAATCTCCTTTATTGGCAGTACATTGCTCGCAGACTGATGTGACACGGTACACAAAGGCCATGGCCGTGTAAACAGTATTTTTCAAGAAATATTTCGAACACTGTCAGTTCTACTTCCAATTACCCTCATCAAAGATAGCTTGCTTATCCTCGTTATGGTCCTCTTCGACTGTATCCTTAACTGTACCAATAATTGTTAAGAAAATGAGTAAACTTCTGCCAGTCAAAACACTTATAAAAGGATATGCGAGGGAAATGGTACCAGCAGGTGCCACAATGTATGCATCATCCTGCACAAGGTGGAAATATCATTATAATCGCACGGTAAGTGCCACTTTTAACTTACCTTCAACAAAAGTTCCACTTCAAAGTGAAACCTCATGTGTTGTAGTAACATAGATCATTTTGTCTAACATAGCTTCTCCTTTTGGCGAAAGTTGGAAAAATCCTACCTTTTTGGAGTTGGATTCTAGGCCAACATGAAAGTGGCATCTATAAGAGAAAAGGATATTTCTCATTTCCTGGAAGCCAAGATACTGTTTACAGGATCATATTAACTCACAAACTAGAACACCTAATATAGAATAGTATGTGAGCCAATTTCTAAATAAGCCACCTCAGGCACCTAAAATAATGTCCCCTTGGCGATTAGCAAGCTAACAACTCACATCTGTATCAGTCGTGGAAGAATCTTCGCTCTTCTGTCGCACAGAATCCACCTCCAGGCTCGCTTCATCATCTTGAAGCTCATCGTTTTCACACAGCGGTCCAGAATACTCTTGACCTGCATGCAAGGGATAGTACAAAATCAGGTTTGCTACAAGACACCTCTAAAACTACATGAGATTAAATTATGAATTTCCAAGGCTACGTAATGTTAATATGACTTTTTGTCATCTAAACTGTAGAAAAGATAAATAAAATTTAGAAAGAACTAAACAGACTACATGATGATATACACCTTAAGAGCCAACACAAGGTGCTTGCTATTGACATTCCCAACTTCCATTTTTAATGGCTTTGTTGCCCATCCATTGTTGCCAATGTCTTCATCAATGCAACACCTAAAGAACGGAGGCTCATAATCATGAGGCTGCGAAAAACATAACATGTTAATAAGTTCCTCGGAAGCTTGTAAAACGCCATACTGGAAAAGAGAAGTTAGCATTAAGACTTAAGAGACTGCATGCAGTGATTTCGTCATAATAGAGGAGCTTCATAAAATAGTGCGCTGTTGAATGCCAACATTCAGAAATCATATACTTGAACCATAGGTTACATAAACCAAAAGCTCAAAACTTAACCTCATCGGGCATTTGATCAAGGGTCCTCATTAACTGAACCAATGTACGCACCATCTTACAAGATAAACTCCTGAAAGGGCCAAATAACAGTTCACTTATGGTACTAAAGGCCAAGCCTAGGAGGAACCCATAGGTCCGAACTGTTAAACCTATAATACCTCATCTGGTTGGGAGTGATCTCATTTGAGTTGGTTTTGAAAGTCTCTCCATGCCTCTTGCTTCCATTACGGTTGATGTTCATGGACACCTCATCGCTAGCAGAACTTGCGTAAATGAAAGAAACTGCTCACGCTGTCTATAGTTAGTCATATGCCATACAAGAACAATAAAAGGCACGACTAAGGAGACTCAATAGGACGGTAGACAAATCACAATCGCATAAGGACTCAAAATCTACTCGATGAAGCACTTTTTAGTTGTCCATCATCTATGTTGCATGGATAAAGTACAATACCGGTACCCAGTACGAGTACGGGTACGGGGTACACAATTTAAAAAAAAAAAACTAAGGTATGAGTAGGCTATTATTAAAAAACATAATAAATTTTTTTTTACATAAAAATAAATAAATAAATAATATATATATATATACACAATTATATAGAGCATTCTATATTTTAAAGAGCATTCCCGTATATGAGAATAATTCTATTCTAACTATAAGAATGTCATTTATGTTCTTCTTCAAGGTAAGGACAATTAAACAGCAAACACATACCAAAAGTCGTCGATTTTATGCATTTTATTCTCTTCGCAGGGCAGTCTTCCTGCATCCCATGCCCCTTTGAAAGGATCTTTACGTGGTAAACACATACCTGCATAAACTCGTATTACATAGTTCACCAAACAAAATGTTTAAAGCTTGGACAAAATGAGAACAAAATATGCACCTGTTTTAAAATAGCGTACCCGTGCAACATAGCCTCAGGGAACTATGTATTGCAGCCAGGGAACAAAATATTCTAACAAAATATTGCATAAATACTTCATGAACCATCAGTTTCCCTAAATTATCACACTCCATCCTTGGTGAAGCTTACAACTGGCCGGTCCTGATATAGTCATAACATGGGCTTGGAATCGTCACATTGTTTTTGTAATAAATGTGTATGTGTGTGTTATAGCTTCGAAATCAAGAGGACACGTAAATTAAATCATGTTCACTGATGTTGCTGTACATAATTATCCTTAACTACAACCTTTCGTCCAGTTGTTTGAGTGCAAAGATTGTGCAGCTGTTTCGAGAACTAGCAAGATCAGAGCATTTAAATGCAGAGCATATCACACGTTTATGCCAGGTGTTTCAGGCAAGAATTTCTCCACCTGTACATACCTAACCACGGTTGCAGTTTATGAATTCACTTGCTTTAGTTGATGTGGTACAGTGAGGAGCCCCTTCTCTTAGAAGAGTGGACCTTCTTTTATTAAGAAAAGGCACAGATGACAACACTGAAAATAAGAAACAAAAACATTCGTATAAAATGTTAATAACTAGATATATGTGTGTCCAATCCATTGATGCATATGATAGCGGCTTCTCTAGAAAATCTCAAATTAATGTGGTGTCCTTTTTCCACCGAGTAAAACACTTCAACCTTGAGATCAAGTCGTTTATAGGTCTTGGCAGCAAAATCCTCGCTCGTACAGTTAGTTCGAGGAAGCTAGCTAAGATGGACAGTATGCAGTGTGCCAGTGCCTTAAGCCAATACTCATCTTATCAGGACCATAGATATTTATTTTGACAGGATAATTTGATAAGATGCCCAGTAAGTTTGCAGATATACTAAATGATCAACATTTCTAATTTTACATGGTGATAACTTGCCCACTTGTGGCAAACCTGTGCAGATACATACAAGAAACTAACTAGTACTCATTATACAAGTAAAGAGTATCCGAAAAAGCTGGTACATGTAGGTAACATCGTTGGCACAAAAAAATGAAAAACAATACTCACCAGCCTGCAGACCACCATCAAAGATGTATCTAGAATGTGAAAAACAATAGCACACATGAACCACTCACTAAATGGCTTCCTTCATAATACCGATCATACTATAGCGAAATAAAATCCAGTTATCTAGTATATTCTTAAAATACCTAAATATCCAATTATAAATGGACACAATCACAAAAGTTGATGAAATAACAAGCACTCAATATCATTCGGATGGATGGATTGAGCTCGGAGCACTCAATTAGAAAATTTTCCTTCAAAGGTAACAAGCACTCAAAGGTAACATCAAAGGGAAGCCAAGGGCTCTGAGCTGTATGCACTCAATATCATTAATAGCCCCTGAGGATTAGAAAACAAAGATTACAATTTTACAAACATTAGCTAAGAAGCCCCAATTGGATGGTAAGAGCATAAACAAGAAAAGAAAATTAAAGAGAAGAAGACTTTGTAACACATGAGAAAGCAACCAGTCTCAACGCAGCCTCCATTGATGATTCTGCTGCAATTGATGGTCTTATACTGAAACTGCAAGAACATGCAGCTGCGCTACCGCCTGGGTTCAGAATGAACCCGATACAGTTTGAAAAGGTTTTGAACCGTTGCACGATTGTAATCTTTTATATCTATGCGTAATAGAAGTGAAGACAAATACCATTCGGATGAAGGTGAAATGATAATGAACTTTATATATGGTTTTAGGCAATGAATACTTGTTCAACCATGAATCAACCGAGTGTACCTCACCGGAACGGAAATCCAAGAAGCCCGCCGACCGTGAAGAAAAGGTCAAGAACACTTCCTTGCCAGAATCCGATCTCTCCCTCACCGGAAATCCAAGAAGCCTACCGACTGCAGTCCTGAAGATGAGCTGAGAACAAGAGAGAGACGCACGCAGGATCGATTTGGGGATTAGGGTATTACGCAAGACCTTTTATAGTTTTAATTTTGAATCGGGTTGACCCATATCTGTAAGGGTCAACCCGATCCATTCATGTACCCGGGACATACCCAAACTTGCGTATGCGTACCGGTATGTCAATCATGGTATGGGTACGTACCAGACATACCATACGCGTACCTGTACCCGATACATACCGGATATGGGTATGGGGCCCAAAAGGGCGTACCTGTGCAACATAGCCCATCATGGTGCAGCGCAGCAACAGTACAACATCTCAGACTGGAATTTAAAAGAAAAATACTATACTTCAGGTTTCAGCTTACATGCATATTCTTCAATCATTGGACCCTCAATATCCTCGCAGATACAGAAGAGCAGAGTCTTCTGGTACTTCTTTTGCAATGCATCATACACACCTGTGTACATCTCGCAGATAAAACGTTGTCATACAAATTGTAATAGCTGATCAGAAAGCAGGTATAGTAATAGGAAGTCCTATTTACCTTTTTCCATCCAATCGATCAGCCTTCTTGATTCAGCATCCATGGGCATAAGCTTCTTGATCTTCATCTCTGGAATAAATGTTGAGAAAAGGAAGTTAGCTAGAGCTGCAAGGACCACTTCATTTCTTGAACCTTGAAATCAGAAGTAACGTCAAACTCACCTAATGCTGGAACAGACTTGTCATTGATATACTTCTCAGGAAAGAGACCTCTGATATAGATGATGTTGAATATGGCAATTCCAAGAAGGTTTCTTGTCTGTCATTCAATGTAGGACAATAAGCTATGTAATCATAAATACTCAGACGCCATCGCCTTGAGACGATGTTTATCTCTAGAGCCATAACAACGTTACAATGCATACACAAATCTAGATACGAAGGCTCCAAAATATGAAACCATAGACTAAAACAAAACGATGAAGTTGACGTCAATTAGCATTCACAAGACAAACTTTTACTTTAGAAACTCATGTCTTAATTATCAATTGACGAACCACAGATCCATTCCAACAACTTAGGGACCCTAGATTTTCATAGGTGTTTTAGACAATTCTTAATTATAACCACAACGCAGAGATCTAGGAAGATTTGTTGAAGAATTAGTTCTATTTGACGGTCTAGTAAGTTCTGACAGAAAACAAGTTTGGATTCTATAAAGATTTCCGTAAAATATTCAACACGAAAACAAGTTTGGATTGCCGTACAATACAATCCTAGCTTCCAGATCAACAGAAAATCAAGATTATATAACGATCCGAGAATTATTTCACATGAAAAGAACGATTTCCAGAATTCTGATTAATAAGTTGACTTTGAATTTCGAAGCATACCACGCATCTCATAATCAGATTGGAGTACCCTTCTTTTTTCCATGAAGATGCATGATCCTTAAGAAAAATCAATAAAAATTAACTTTACATGATGATCCATGCATTCTTTGCGTTAAACTTATCGATCACAGTCCATTCACACGACTGGAATTACAGATCTAGAGCAGTAAAAGGGCGATTGTCGCTAATTCCATGAATTTCCACAGGTAGGGATGGTTGTAAATTGTTAAATATTAGCAATCAAAGCAATCATACAGCCTGTAACTATAGCAACTACATTCCTAAAGGAGATGAAGGAGATCGAGAGGCATTCACACAAGAAGAAGCGAGTCCTGCCCAGTGATGTCCGCTTCCTTCTGCTTTTGCGCAACCACCTAAGGCAACGCGAAGATCGTCACAATCTCACACACACACACAGAGATGACCATCTTCGCTGGAGCAGACTCCACTCCGAACGTAAACGACGATGATTCAGGTGGGGACTCCCGCCAGAAGAAATTTTGAATTGGCGTCATCTATGGCGGTGGGCCTTATTTATAGCCTTCTTAACCGTGGTCAGAATGTCGGTAACCCGGGTCACCTCATGTTCACTAGAACAACATATAAGCGTAGGGGATCGTGCGTGTTTCCACTCTGCCGTTCATGATCTGGAGAAGGAATTGGTTCACCAAAAGGAGGTCCTACCGGGGTCGAACTGCACTTGAACCAGTAACAACTTAATATATGGATATAATTTTATTATGTCATGTATTATTGAACTCCGTCCATGTAAGGGATCACCCTTGCATTGGTGGTTCCAAGCCCAGATAAAGGAGGAGGGTTGTGTTAGGCTTTCGACAGCCACCGTAAAACTTCGTCGGATTTTTATAACATGAATTACAAAAATTATGAGTATTGCTTTGGGGTGTCCCCGCCTAGTGACGTGTTGCAGAGTCCGAATGTAGTAATAAGTAAGCAAGGGCCACTACATTTTCGCCTGAATGTAGTGAATCAATTGCAGAGAGGGTTTCCACATCATGGACGGGTGTGGGTAAAGAAGTTAGTCTCGCTACATTGTCGCCCGAATGTAGTGAAAATTTTTCAAAGAGGTTCTCCACATTTTGATTATTGACGGATGCGGGGGGTAAGGAAGCTCCTAGATAATAAAATTCGTATTGGTTCTTGGAATATCGGAACATTATCCGGTAAGCTTAGTAGATACCATGATTCGAAGAAAGATTCATATTCAATGTTTACAAGAGACAAAATGGGTTGGAGAAAACTCAAAGGAGATATACGGGTTTTAAATTATGGTACTCAAGTAAAGAAAAGGCTCGAAACGGAGTTAGTATTATCATAAATAAAGATTTAAAGGATAGTGTAGTAGACATACAACGATATGATGACTGAATCATGAAGTTGAAATTAGTGTTAGGAGCAGAGGTTTTGAATATAGTTTGTGCTTACGCATCCCAAGTAGGATTAGAAGATAGTATAAAGACAATTTTTTGGGAAGAGTTAGATAAGGTGATTCAAAAGATTCCACAAAGGGAGATGATTTGTTTAGGAGGAGACTTAAATGGACATGTCAGTAAAGAGGCATTAGGATATCAAGGGATTCATGGAAACTTTGGTTTTGGGGATATAAATGAGGAAGGTAGGGAGATTTTAAATTTTGCTATGGCATTTGATCTCTTTATAGTCAATACAATCTTCAAAAAATGAGATAACATTTAATTACTTATAAGAGTGGCTTATCACAAACACAAATTGATTACTTTATTTGTAGAAAAAAGATAGAGTGTGTTGTAAAGATTCCAAGGTAATTCCAAGAGAAAGCTTAACCATCCAACATCGACTTTTACTTACGGATTTACAAATAAAAAAATGAACAAAGAAGAAAAGAGTGCATCGAGCTATTCAGACTAAATGGTGGAACCTCAAAAGCGAGAAAGAAGATATATTTAAATAGAAAGCCCTTCAAGGAGATGTTTGGAATTATGTTGGTACACCCAGTGATATGTGGAACAATATGGCTATACATATTAGGAAAGTGGCGAAAGATGTGTTAGGGGTATCTAAGGGAGGTGTACCGGTACAAAAAGAAGCTTGATGGTGGAGTGAAGTAGTACAAAATAAAATCAAGGCAAAGAGGGTTGTTACAAATTACATTATGCTAAGAAAACTAGTGAAACTTTAGAGGCTTATAAGAAAGTAAAGAAGGAAGTGAAAAAGGCCGTGAGTGAAGCAAAAGCTAAAATTTTGGAGGACTTATATAAAAAACTCAACTCAAAAGAGGGTGAAAGAGATATTTTTAGGATAGCTAGAGCTACAAAAAAACTAAAGATCTTAATTATGTTAGATGCATCAAAGACGATGATGAAAAATTCTAGTGGCAAATGATGATATAAGAAATAGATGAAAAAACTATTTTTATAATCTTTTTAATGAAAATAAAGATATTAGTATTAGCTTAGGAGAGTTAGCCAAATCAGAAAAGTATATAAACCAAAAATTCTACCGACATATTCAAAAGAATGAAGTCAAAGGGTCTCTTAAACATATGAAGGGTGGTAAATCTATAGGACCAAATAATATTCCTATAGAAGTTTGGAAAATACTAGGAGAAATAGGAATCACTTGGCTCACAAGACTATTTAATGAAATATGGAAAAACCAAAAGATGCCCGAGGAATGGAGAGCAATTACACTTATACCCATATATAAGAACAAGTGAGACATTCAAAATTGTACGAATTATCGAGGTATCAAGTTAATGAGCCATACTATGAAATTATAGAAAAGAATTATCGAACGTAGGTTAAGACAAGTATCAAGTACAATAGAGAACCAATTTGGATTCATGTCAGGCAGATCTACTATTGAAGCGATTCACCTTTTGAGACGTCTTATGAAATATTTTAGAGCAAAAAAGAAAGACCATCACATGATATTTATTGATCTAAAAGAAGCTTATGATAGGGTATCGAGGGAGGTTCTTTGGAGAACTTTGGAAATAAGAGGTATCCCATTGACATATGTTAATCTTATAAGAGACATGTATGATGGTGCAAAAACATGTGTGAGGACTCATGAAGGAACGACAGACTTCTTTGAAGTTAATATTGGGTTATATGAATGATCAACTTTAAGTCCATACTTATTTATAATGGTGATGGATGAGTTAACAAAACATATTCAAGATGAAGTACCTTGGTGTATGTTATTTGCAAATGACATTGTATTAGTAGAGTCTAAGGAAAAAGTTAATAGAAAATTGGAACTATGGAGAGAAACATTAGAAAGCAAAGGCCTCCGACTTGGTAGAACAAAGATAGAATATATGGAATGTAAGTTTGATCATTTGGTTACCTCAGAGGACATAGAAATTAAAATTGGCACACATTGCATCCCCCAAAAGGAAAGTTTTAAATACCTAGGGTCAATTTTTAAGAGTGATGGAAGAATTGATGGAGTTGTTACACATAGAATTAATGTTGGTTGGTTAAAATAGAGAGGAGCATCAGGTATTTTTTGTGGTAAGAAGATACCATTAAAGTTAAAAGGTAAATATTATAGAGCAGCAATTAGGCCTGCCATGTTTTATGGTTTCGAGTGTTGGGCAGTTAATCATCAACATGTACAAAAGATGTCTGTGACAGAAATGATGTTGTTGAGATAGATGAGTGGTCATACAAGAAAAGATTGTATACATAATGAGGTTATTAGAAACAAATTAGGAGTGGCACCAATAGAGGATAAAATGAGAGAATATCGTTTAAGATGGTTTGGACATATAGAAAGAAGATCAAAAGAAGAACCTGTAAAAATGTTAGAAAAACTAAATTTGAAAAGTATTAAAAGAGGTAGAGGACGACCACAAAAGTGTTGGAAAGAAACAATAAAGAATGATCTACCTTATTGGGAGTTAAATGCTAACATGGCACACGATAGGGATCTATGGAAACAAAGAATCCATGTAGCCGACCTCGTCTAGTATGGGAAAAGGCTTAGTAGTTGTTGTTGTTGTATGTCATGTATTATTGATTAAGTAATAAAGAATAAAGAATCACATGAAGTATTGAGTAACGTTGCTTCAATTGATTTCCTTCAATTAACCACCTCTAAATAAAGCGGACTCTAAAGGCCCATTTAAATCAATAAAAATAATTACAAAAAATTATTATTTTTAGAAAAGATTAAACAAAAATAAAATAACAAAAATGACTGACTGATCGATTCTTGGTTCCGATTGTTTGGTGTAACTGGGCCGGAAGCCATTTTCCTCGGCCGAACCAGATCACGGACCAGTTCCTTATTCAACTAGTTCGACCGGCCATGCGAGGCTGATCCGGTTTCACAAACTATGTTCATAAGCTACATGTTTAGGGGCACAGGAATGTTAAACATAAACTATAAAATAGTTTATACATTTGATAATAATCAAATAAAGCTAAAAGCTTCCAATGTCAAGTGTCTGTCAGATAGGAGCGTATGGGGTCCATATGGAAGTATCCGTTCCACATGGAACCATTATACCATTTTGGTATGGCTGTCATTGGATCGGGTTCCTAGTTACCTGTATCAAACCAGTTAGAGTGCACGTTGTTATAAAGGATATAATCATCCTTTTAACGCATATCCCTAACTACTAAAGGCACGCCCACATTTCCCCTTTTATCCCTTCGTTGGAATGCACGTAGGGACGTGTTGTACTTCTCTTTGCATTATTTCTCTCACTTCCTCTTACCTCACTGTCACTACGATCTCTGTGGGTAGAGATGTCAATATGGGCGAGGCCAAGAACATTTTATATGAGCCTCTAAAAACTATATATATAGTTTTTCAATTACATATTTATATTTATATGTATATATACCATATACCATATATAGATAGATAGTTTTTTATTATATGTATATATAGTATATATGCACATATATATGTACTATATATATATATATATGTATAGTTTTTTCAATTACATGTGTATATATATGTATATTTTTTCTCATTATATGTACACACATACACACACACATGTATATATATATATATATATATATATATATATATATATATATATATATATATATATATATATATATATATATATATATATATATATATATATACATGTGTGTATGTGTATAATCTATATATGGCGTGTTGAAGCATAAACATTATGATTGGATTTTGATTTCAAGCAGATTTGGATCGGGTCTTCTAAACCCGATCTAATATCAAACATGCCTATGGCCCTACCGGCCAGCCTGACCTCGCCCACGTTGGCCACTAGGGCCATATTACCTAGGCCATTTGGCCCTACTTTAAATATGGGTGCCCATTTTGACCTCTATCTCTCGCCTCCTCTCACCTCACTCATTGGCGTAGTGACCCTCTCTTTCTCATGGCGTCTCCTATGTCTTCTATGAGTATTCTTAAGTTTTTATTTTCTTCATGTTTTTGGAAAGAATTGCACGAAACACTCAATCTCTGTTCGAACATAGATGAGTGTTCTTTGCATCTCTCCTTACATGAGAGACTCTCGCATCGTCCGACTCTATGTAAGGAGAGACTCAAAATACGCTCATGGGAGACACTCACTTCGAGCATCTCTGGTTATACAAATACGCTCGATGTGAGTGTCTCCAATGAAAAGAGATGCCAATTTTTGTGCATCTTTTAAGTTATGTTTATTAAATAAATAGTGTTATGTTTTTATATATTATCTTATCTTAATACAAGATAAAAATGGTGTACAGTGAACGAGAAGAATGTCATAATGTTATTTCATTGTCTCGACAATGTGATGTTGCATAGTATAAAAGACTCATGAAGACGACAAAGAGGAAAGAGGAGATTAAAGCTCAACTAGATACTGAACAGACACAACTAAATTTGCTAATGTCCATGTATGCGAAAACATGGTTTGAACTGAGTGCTTGAGAAAATGCAACTTGGTACTATCATATACCTCCGGTTAGGATCTTGAGCTAGGGACAAGGGAGGTCGAACTATAAACACTCAAAATTAAAAATTTTCCTAAACTCCCAATCTCGAAAAATTCAATTGATTTAAAACCTTTTGAAAAGTTCAAAATCTTTTATAAACACTTCAAAATAAAGGTTTTTAAATCAAATTAAAAAGACCAAAGCAAATCAGACGAATAGGTGAAGACCCAATATGATTCAAGATCGAGATCAAGTCCAAAAGCGAAGGATGAACCAAGTCAAAGGCTTATCTTCTTCAAACAAATCGAAGCATACTAGGTTGGATGAAGATCAAAGATGCTGAGTGGATAAGACAGACTGGTTCAAAACAATGGCCGGTTCACTTTGAATCAAGGGTTGGTTCACTTCAAATCAAGGGCCAAGAATGGTCGGCCTTACAAGATAAAACAAATTGAACTTGGAAGAACCGATTTTGAAGAATTATCCAAGATACATCCAACCAATATATCAACTTGAATCAAGCCAAGTGAAGATGGGCTACACAAGGAATTGATCAAGCCTAGCCGATCACTTGGGTTCACTCGGCTAGGGCTAGACGTGCCCAAATGGAATCAAGAATCAACCCACATGGGACTGGTCCATATCATCAAAAGGGGGACCACCTAGCTGGACCTTGGGGCTGAATTTGGGTCAAGAAGAACTCACCCCAAGGAAGTCCCTAGAATCAACCCCCCTTGGCCTATAAATAGGGCCAACGGGGGGCGTGAATTGGCATCTTGCAAGCTTGGGAAATTGGTGAGAGAAAGGGGCTACTCTAGGGAGAAGGGACAACAAGAGGAGTTCGTCCAAGAGAGGGGCTTCTCCTAGGTTGGGTTGTGGGCTGCCAAGGGAGTGAAAAAAGAGGGGAATTGGGTTAGATCATAGGTTAAGTGCTGCACTTAGAAAGTGTGAGTGAGATAGTGAATCAAGAGAGCAAAGGAGGGCCGAATTTCATCTTAGAGGTTCGGTTTCTTTGAAGAAATTCTATAAGTATTTCTAATCTTTGATTCTCACACATCTCTTCTTTCAATTCAATTTAAAAGGGGTTGTATTAATGGAGCCTTGTCTCCCCCCATGTTGTAATAAGAAGTAGATGTGCTGTGAATTTTCATTCTCACTTATGCACTCTATGTATTTGGTTTTGTGATTCTACCCGAATATATTCTATAAAATACTCTATATTCTCTAACCCCCTCTATGCTTAAGCTAATATACATATTTCCATTCAATTCTCTTCAGTAATTTGCTTAGTGTTGCTGGGTTGTTGCAATTTAAATTGGAGTGAGTATGCATGCATGTATGTTCTATAAAAACGAAATTCTGGTTTTCCAACATTTGCATACTTGGATTATTTCAATTTTAGTTCTCTGATCTGTGATATGAATGTACTAAAATTTTATGTACAATACCTACACATACTAGCCCACTAAAAATAAAATTTGCAAGAATTTTAGGACCGTGCAACCCCATGAATAAAATTGGGAAAAATAGGACAAATCCATTTCTGTTTTCTGCACAATCGGATTTCCTGTAACAGGGGTTGAGTAAAAGTCCTATATCTCTGTCCGCAGGAATCCAAATTTTATAAAATTAGTCTCATTAGAAATCTGATATCTATAGCTTTCCAAAAAGACTAAAATCACAAAATTTGAAGTTATGTACACCAAGATATAGAGGATTTTTTGAGCCTTTGTATTTCTGTCACAGAATCTCCTGAAACAGTGAAGTTAGGTTCAATTCCCGATTTAATTTTGTAAATCTATTGTCCCAAAATTTGAGGTAAAGTTTAGGATCCCAATACATCAAGGAACATCCTGTAAAAGTTTTATGAATTTTGGAGATCCTTAGACCACCGAGAAAAATTCGGGAACGAGCTATGAAAAACAGAGTCAGTTTTTGTTTTTCAGAACTTGGTGAATTTTAAGCTTAAAACTTAGTGCACATATCATTTCTTAGCAAAAGCACCTCATCTTCATGTGAATTGGAATCTATCACCTATACACTTAAAATTCCTAAGTGCTTAGGCTGATCCTTGAGTGTGTCGGTTCAAGAAGGCCTAAAGTGAAAAGAACTCACTTAGCCACAATCGCCAATTGAAGTCGGATTCGATTTATATACTTTGCTAGTTTATGAAAACTAGCTGGCACGCTCGCGTATCAAGTAGAGTGGAAATTCTTGTTTCAAGTCTCTACATAGGCATGGAGTAAAAAGTTCAACATCTACACAAACCACTAACAACTTCACAAGGTAAACCACCACCTCTCAGGCCTCCTTGACTAATAGTCTTTTGCCTCGTTGTAAACACCAAAAAATTTAAAATATTTTGAAAACTCCCAATTTCGAAAGTCAATTTAAAGCCTTTATGAACCTTTAAATGCAAAAACGCTAACTTTTTAAAGTTCAAGTCTTATTGGGGAACATTTCAAAATAAAGGTTTTAAATTCAAGTTAAATAGCCCATGAATTTCAAAATAAAGCAGACAAACAGGTAAGACCCAATCCAAGTCTAGATCAAGGCCAATTCCAGAAAGCAAAAGAAAGATCAAGTCAGGTAAAGCAAGTAAGATTGAATCCTATCAAAAGTAGATGAAGATCACAAACGGATTGGGATAGAATCATGAATCGAATCAAGCTTCACCAGGCGGCTCATTTCGAGGCAATCAAATTTCAAATGCCTAGACAAGATGGGGTCAATCTCATGATGAACCAGTTCAAAACAAAAGAAGCAATTCAAGTGCATATACATGACCAAGATGAAATACATTCTATCAAGATTGAAAAATTGCAAGAATCACTAAGATGTCATATGATTGGGCAACAAGTCCATTATCATGGACCAGCCAAGCAAAGAGGAACACTCACATTGATCAAGTCCAAGACCGATCCAAAACCTGAAGTATGGCTAGAAGAAACCAAGTTTATTAAGTAAAATGTTGCAATTAAAGCATCACCAAGAGAGCATATGATCGAGCCAAGACAAGCCAAGTTCACACCATCATGGGCCGGCCAACCATGCACTCGATGGAGCCTAGGTCAAGGTTGAACTCACCAAGGACCGAACCCACATGGGGCTGGTTCATATCATCAAGGAGGGGACCACTTAAATGGACTTCAAACATGACTTAGGAGCTGATCCAACTCTCTCCAAAGAAGGGCCTAGACCAGTCCCTTGGCCTATAAATAGGGCCAAGGGGGGGGCAGGTTTCATATCTTGAATTGCTTGGGAATTGGGGGCTAGCTAGGAGAGAGAGGGGCAGATCTTGGGCTGAGAGAAGAAGTGCTGCACAAGGTGGGTCATGGGCTGCAAGAGGCTTAGGAAAGAGGGAAAGAGAGTGGGGTAGAACTAGGCTTGAGTGCAAGAGAGTTTGAAGCAAGAAGAAGAAGGAAGTGGTCGGATTCCATTCTTGGAAACTCCGGCCAATTGAGCAAAACATGTAAATATTCTTCCAATTTTGATTCAAAACTCTTCTTCCCTATTCATTTAATTTGATATGGGGTTGTATTAATGGAGCATTGTCTCCCCCCACGTTGTAATAAGGCTTAGAGTTGCAGAATTTTCATTCCATCGTTGAATTATCACTCTCACACACACGCACTCTATATGTTTGATTATGTGATTCTACCCCAATATACTCTATAAACACTCTATACTCTCTACCTCCTCTATGTTAAATAAGTTTGTGATTAATTTATGTATTACATGCGTCAGTATGGGTCTAGTACGGGTCTAGTGTAGATTTGGTCCATTTAGTTGTAGTAGGGACATTCTTGTCATTCAAGTTAGATTAGAATATAAATAAGCAATTAGGGTTTAAACATGAGTTAGTATGGGCAGCAGAGAAGCAGCCGACTGCCATCTTGGGTTAAGGCAAATTGAAGGAATGCCTCCAATCTGCTATGGTCTGTAAGTCTTTTTGATATTTTGATCTAATAAAGTTGTGATTTATTTTAATATGGTATCAGGCCCCAAAATATTTTTTTTAAGCCCACAATCTTCCCTAATCTTGGTATTTGAAGAAGGGATCGATAGACTGTGGTAAGTGATTTGATAACACGTAGAATCCTATTTTGGAACCATGTTGGGGCAATTGTTGCTGATTTTTTATAATAGTATCAATTGTGGGTCGATGGAATGATCGTGAGATATTGAAGAAGCTTGAATGGACTTATCAACCATAAGTTTTTTTAAGTGACTCTGATGCCTTTTTGAACTTGAAATAGGTTTAGACATGGGCAGCTCTATTGGAATCAGATTTGCTTGGCAGATTTTGGTTTTGCAAGTTTGGGACATAATTTGATGAAGTTTTTTAATTTTCAAGTTTGGGAATCTCGTTAAGTCGATTGGCAGATTTGCTTTGTTATTAATCAAAGTGCTGGATTATTAGAATCGATGCAAATTTTTTTGTTGGTAAAATTAGAATTCCAAGCTTCCATGTCCACATCAACTACTTGGATCATGACAGTGTTTTGACAAATCTGTTTCATAGAAAGGAAATATACAAATTGATCAGATTAATTCGTGATAGATTAGATTGTCTTATGACATATCTGATTGCTTCTAGTGACTGAAACAGAATTGCTTCCAGTGATTAAATTTTTGTTTGAAGACCTGATTGTAAGCCCCCTATTATCGTCTATTTCAACCCATTGAAGCATATCAAATACCATTATATTACTTGAATTATGGCTGGTAAAGGGAAAAATGTTGTCAGTTCCTTTCACACAGGTGAACAATCTTTTACATTAGAAAAAACAGTCAATTTTCAAATTACAACTACTAAGCTTGATGGCAGAAATTATTTGGAATGGTCTAGGCCTATAGAACTGGCTATCATAGCAAGGGGGAGATGGGCACATTTAATGAGTCCAATACCAATTCCAGAGACTCATGATATACATTATCCTACATGGAGGAGAGAAGATGCATTGTGTAGACGCAGAAAATTCCTGCTCCTGGTTCTTAGGCCTGAAGCGAACCTTTTCGTGTGCCTAAGTCCTAATTAAGCAAAAGGGCGTGCCAGCTAGCTTACTTAAGCTAGCGAAGATATATATTTTAAACCTGATTCCTAACGTGGCGACTGTGAGCAAGCAAGCTCTTGTCGTCGTAGACCTTCTTGTACCGATGCGCAAGGGTTAGTTTGTACGCTTTTAAAATCGAGTTTTTGAGTATAAGAACCTACGAAAGTGGTTTGAGGTGTTTGATTCGGGTTGTTTTGTATGAGTTTCAGATTTTGTTTCATGTGGATTTGCACATGCCTAAGTCTTTCTTTTTAACCCTTTTTGGGCCAACTAGGTGTGTGTTATGAACACTCAGCCTAAGTGGGGCGACTTTTGAGCGGGAGTATGGGGTTTGCTTTGATGCAATATGCGTCCTAACTCGTGGTATGGCGTATATGCAATGCAAACTCACGCAACTCTAAAGGGAAAACCCGAATTTAAAAGACAATGCCGAAGGGAAATGACTTGTAATGGAAATTGCCAAAGGGAATGACTTGTAAATGTAAATTGCCGAAGGGAAATTGCAAAAGGGAAATATGGCTATATCTTAAGAGCGGAAAGGCTCAATAGTGTAAGTGTGTGCCGTGTATATATGTAAAGACTACGCACACTGCCAAACCTTAAAACCCAAATCTTAAAGACATAGCCGAAAGAGAAATACGTATATAATATATATGGGCCCTTACTTGGGTCTTGCAAATAAGAGTGAAGGCTCAATGTGGGTGCGTGTGAAAATGTAAAGACAACACACGACTTTAAATAAAACCCAAATATAACTTGCAATATGGCCTTAACTAAGGTCTTGGGAATAAGAGCGAAAGCTCAATGTGTGTGAGTGCGAGAATGGAAGTACCACACACACGACATGAAATTAAACCCAAATATAAATTGCAATATGGCCTTAACTAAGGTCTTGGGAGTAAGAGCGAAAGCTCAATGTGTGTGAGTGTATAATTGAAATACTACACACACGACATGAAATTAAACCCAAGGAAAGTATAACACGGCCCTTACTTGGGTCTTGCAAATAAGAGCGAAAGCTCAATGTGTGTGAGTGCGAGAATTTAAAGACAACACACACAACTTAAGCAAAACCCCACACAACTTAAAGTATATAAATAAATCTATATCTTAGGGGTTGATTAGGCCCGTGTGTGTTCAAAATCGTGCACAACTAAGAGCGAGGTAGGCTCAAGTGCACGTGTGTATGGGTGTGCCAAGCCACGTTATTACAAGTGGGGGGAGACAATGCTCCGTTATTACAACCCCATATCAAATTTAATTTAGCTTAAGCAAGTCTACAAAGGAGGACCGAGTTAGGCACTTACTTATAGCTGGTCCGGAGGTGACTTGCTTGAGCTTGGGCTTGGGCGTTTGCCTTGGGCTGCAAGAGGGAGCTCCTCAGAATGACATGGCAAGGGTGTGTGGCCGGGTGATGAAGGAGCGCGGGTGTGGCGCCTTGGAGCTTGCCGGTTGCTAGGGGGGTGCTGCCGTGATACCTAGGGCTGAAGTGATTAAGGAGGGTCACTAAGGTATAGGCTGGTGCTAGGGAAGGTGGTGCTAAGGGGTGACTAAAGGGAAGATGTCTAAGGAAGAGGGTGTGGCTGGCCAGGTGATTTGGGTGCAGTCGACTATGATTGGCCGACTAGGGGTGGTTTAAATGGTGGCCAGCTGGGGTAGCTAGGGGATGTCACGGATGGGAAGGTAGGGTGTTGGGGGAAGGTGGAGTTAAGGGTTGGTTGAGAGTGGAAGGGGCAGGTCCTAGGGAGCAAGGTAGGGTGGCTGGGGTGTCACTAAAGGGAAAGGTAGAGGATCGGGTGGTGTATGGTTGTGGTGTCTGACCGAATGGGGAAGGGTGGCGGGAAGGTTGTGATGGAGCTATGTGGTGGTGGTATGGGTGGCTGAGAGTGGAGGGGGAGAGAAGATAGGGTGGAATTGGGTTGAGGTACTAACCGGATGGGTGAGGGATGTTGATGTCCAAGGAGGGCAACCAGATGATGAAGGTGGATGGAGCTTGGTCGGGCGGTTGGTGGCAGCGTGGAGTGGAGCAGGCTAGGAGATAGTGGTGGCGCGAGGTGGAGCTGGCCGGGGGTAGTGGTGGTGCAGATGGTAGAAGAGAGCCAGGTGAGAGAGGGTTCAGTTGGCCCAAGGGCTGGTTGGAAGAAGTTGAAAAACCTGCCCACTAGGGGGGTTTTTTTATAGATTTTCAAAGGGTCGGTTGGGGGTGGTTTTGAGAGGGTGGTAAGGTGGTTAGGTGGTGGTGGTGTGGTGATAAGGTGGGCTGGTTTTGAGGAGGGGCCAGATATTTTGTTTTAAGTAGTTTTAGGGATATGGTGTGCTAGGTTTTAGGTGGGGTGGTTTAGTGGTTTAGGGCTTAGCTAGATGGGTTGGTTTTGGGGTGAGGTTTAGTGAGGTGGGTTAGGTGATTAGGCTAGGATTAGGTTAGGATTAAGGAAATTAGGCTAGGTTTATGGAAGGATTAGGGAGGTGGGTTAGGTGATTAGGTTGGGATTAGGCCGGGATTAGGGAAGTGGGTTAGGTGATTAGGCTAAGATTAGGCCAAGATTAGGGTAAAAGGCTAGGATTAGGGGTTTTGGCTTAGGATTGGGTTAGGAAGTTCCCTTTGCATAACCCATAGACTTCATTGCATCATGTTGGTGCAATCCTAGGTTAGGTTTTGGCTAATACAATATTAAACCCACACTAATTAGGCTAACCCACATGATTAACCCCAAACTTGACACACAAGTCAAGCTTAATACAATTCCCCTCATGCTTATCCTCCCCATTCTCTCTCATACCCATAATCCCATGTGAATTTCAAGTGGGCCCCACCTCCATTTATGAGAAGGTGATGTGGGCCATGGATGTGGATATTGGATTGGATCTCTGGATCCAAATCCAAATCCAAATCCACATATACGTTTGGATTGGGATCTGGATATATATGGTCCAGATCCAATCCAAATTGAATTCTGACTCCTTCAGGGTATGTTCAACACGAACAGTTTTCACTTCTGTTTTCACCTTCCGGAGATGATTTCAAAGGATTTCTGATGATAACAGGGTCTTGGACGTTCGAGATCCTGGGGGTGGATTCAACACGAGAGTTGCTTTGCCAGGCTTGACATGTGCTCCGGTTCCGGGCTCTCTTTAGCTCTTCTGGTCCTGCTTTCATCAGGCCAGGCCGCTTCGTGGGATTTTTAAAATGTATTTTAAAAGGTTTTAAAAACATATTATATATATTTTAAAGTATATACAGTTTTAAACATATGTACAAGGTTGCCTGGAAGGCTCCTGGGTTTCCAGACTCAAAATAGCCCTTTGGGGCTGCTTTTACAAAACCAGGTTGATTTGAGAAGTTCGTGGGATTTCGGGGTGTTTACACATTGATATCATCATGGTTAATACGATCAATGATTTCATCTATTGCGAAAACATTTATGTTTCTTGAATCTGCTTATAAAATTTGGTGTGCAGTTTTCGAAGCCTATTCTAGGAAGAAAAATGTTGCAAAGCAATACGAGATACTAGAAAGGATAAAAAAATGTAAACATTGTCATCAATATTTTCTAGCAACCTCAAAATGGTGATATGTTGCATCTCTTTTGAAAAACATCAAATTATGACAAAATTTTATAAGAATGACTATTTTGCCCTTAAGACCAAATTGGATGGATTCTCCCTTTTTAATGATCGCCTTCTAAAGAAAAATGATTTCAAACAATTTTTCTTTATAGAAACAAATGAAAAGAAAAGTATCGAGAATGAAGCCTGATGTTTTCTAAAAGTAGTATTTGAGGATTTCATCAAATTGGATGTTTCCAAATATAAAAATGTTTTCTTTAAAATGTGTTTGAAGCTTGCCATATATGAAACTTGGACTGGAAGGAGACAAATTCCCTGAAAAGAGGAGATGGCATGAACCAAAAAGGCAACGATCAAGCATTTGCCAATTTTAGCATTATTGGGCAAGGTAACCTGTCATTTTTAGTTTCAGGTATTAAAAAGGAATATCAACATCCAAGAAAAGAAGGTCAACGTCAAAAAAAAGGTCGGCGTCAAAGACGGAAAGCCGATCACCGAGAAGGAAAGTCATTATCATCGAAGAGAAAGAAAAGTGATGCATGATCAAAAAAAAGTTTAATACAACATATGTTTTAAACTCTGTATTTCGAAAACATACAATATGGTTTTTAAAACCTTTTTAAAACATGTTTTGGAACCCCGAAGCAGCTTGGCCTAATCCAGACAAGACCAGGAGAGCTAAGAAGAGCCCGGAACCGGAGCACCTATCGAGCCCGACACAACAACTCTTGTATCAAATTCACACCCCCAGGATCTCGAACGTCCAAGACCCTGTTATCATCAAAACATCCTTTGAAGTCATCTCTGAAAGGCGAAAATAGAGGCGGACGATCATGTTGGCGAAGACCCAACGCAGACGGAGTGCTGATGCTGTCAGACCCCGCACAAATCGTCCGTTTCGAACACAGCTCGAAGGAGTCAGAGTTTAGTTTGGATCGGATCTGGACCATATATATCCAGATCCCAATCCAAACCCATATGTGGACTTGGATTTGGATTTGGATCCAGAGATCCAATCCAATATCCAGATCCATGGCCCACATCACCTTCTCATAAATGGAGGTGGGGCCCACTTGAAATTCACGTGGGATTATGGCATGAGAGAGAGTGGGGATGGATAAGATCAAGTGTGTTGTAATTAAGCTTGACTTGTGTGTCAAGTTTGGGGTTAATCATGTGGGTTTGCCTAGTTAAGTGGGTTTAAGCTTGTAATTAGCCAAAACCTAACCTAGGGCTGCACCAACATGATGTGGTTAAGGTCCATGGGTCATGCAAAGGGAGCTCCTTCACCTAAACCTAACCCAAAACACCTAATCCTAGCCTTCCACCCTAATCCACTCCTAATCTGAGCCTCCTTATGTTGCTCGATGTTCGAGTTTTGGAAAACCTAATTTTAAAAGGGAAACTCCTTGTTAGCTTCGATCATAAGGACCTCTAGGTCCTCGTGTTTGCCTTTATTTGAGTCTTAACACTCGCTAGTCTAGCAGAGGTTTGATAAAAAAACAAGCTAAGTTTCAAAATCCAGCATAAGATGGGGCGCTGATGAAGTTAGGGCCCGTACAAACCGTCTGTCTCAAAATGCCAAGAAAGACTGATCAGAGAAAAAATTGGATGGGATCTGGACCATAAATATCTAGATCTTTTTATTTAAAAACCCATAGCTACAAAAAAACAAAATTTCTAAAAGATGAAAATTTTTATTTTAATTTTTTTTTTGAGTGTTTACACCTATCAGGTAGTTTCTATCACTTGTGTGAGTAATTGTGACAAGGACAACAAAAAAAGTGTTGAAAAGAAACTATAAAGAATGATCGAATTTATACTGAGTTAACTGCTAGCATCGCACATGATAAAGCTATGTGGAAACAAAGAATCCATGTAGCCAACCCCATCTAGTATGGGAAAAGGCTTAGTTGTTGTTGTTGTAGTATATGGTTCTACAATAGAAAGAGATTCTTATAATTGTGTGAAAAATATTGGCCAAGGTGAGTTTCTAGAGACTTCTTAGCCCTTATGTATTCCAACCTAGGTGCCTTAACATTGCATGAAATAGGCCGGTTTCAGTTGTCGAAGTGGTGGAAAGCAGCATACGCCAAGGTCGTAAGGTGAATTTAAGGACTCCTTCAGCCACATTGTGACACCGTACCGAGGCCATCATTATCAAAACTATGTTATGTGAGTATTATGTACATGGATTGTGGATTTGATTAAATGATTACAACTAAGTATTAGTTTGTTAAGTGAAGCGAAGGTATTTAACCTAAACAAAGTGAAGCGTTATAGTAGCGCAGGTTGAATGAAGGTATATTAGGTTTGAACGAAGTGAAGCGGCTTTATTTCTGAATGAAGTTCAGTGAAGGTCTTTAACCTGAATGAAGTTCAGCATTAGAGTAGTACAGGCTGAGCATAGCAAAGGATATGGAGGCTACATTTAACTAAATGAAGTTGAGCGAAGGTCTTTAGACTAAACGAAGTGAAGTGACATTAAATACAATGAACGAAGATACTTTAGGCCTGAATGAAGTTCAACAACATTCAATATGCTAAGCATAGTGAAGGATATAGAGGCTACATTTAACTGAACGAAGTGAAGCGAAGGTATTTAACCTAAACGAAGTTCATCGACACTACAATAGGTGCTGAACGAAGGTACTTTACGCCTGAACGAGTTTAGCAGCACTACCATAGGTCCTGAACAAAGAAAATGATACGTATGGCCTGAACGAAGTTCAACGGCATGAAATATGCTGAACGAAATGAAGCAGTATTTTTATTGCTTCGCATAGGAAAGGATGTGGAGGCTACATTTAATTGAACGAAGTTCAATGAAGGTATTTAACCTGAATGAAATTCAGCGACAACTTTATTGCTTCGCATAGCGAAGGATATGGAGGCTATATTTAACTCAACAAAGTTTAGCGAAGGTATTTAACCTAAACGAAGTTCAACGAAGGTCTTTAGATTGAACGAAGTGAAGCGACATTAAACATGCTTAGCATAGCAAAGGTCTTTAGATTGAATGTAAGTGAAGCGACTTTAGGTTGAACGAAGTTCAGTGATATTTCAAACTTCTCGAAGTGAAGCGGCATTCAATATTGTAAACACCCTAAATAAAAAATTTCTGAAAACACTCCCAACTTCGAAAGCTGACTTGTTTTAAAAATCTTTTGGCTTTAAAATGAAAATTTTAAATCTGTAAAATAAATATTTTAAAAGGTTTCAAATTAAAGTTCAAAGGATACGGTCCAGAAGATTGGAGTGAATTCGACAGAAATCAGGGTGACAGCGGGGCCCGCTTTGAGCTAGGATCGAGTTCGCGAAGGACAAGCCGGGAAGCAAGGGAGTAGATCAAGTCAATGCACATCTTCATCCAAGATCAAATCAAGTGGACGGCCTCATCAAACCCAGTCAAATTCAATTAAATCCTAAACTTGATTTGATTGAATTAAACATGAAGCATAATTGAGTTTGAACCAAATATCTTGACTTGAACAAGCTTTCCTAGCCTAATCTACCCTACATCTTTGGGCTAAACATCAAATGTCATTCTTACCTAGCTTGGATTGAAGGGGACAAGCCAACAAAAAGAGTCACTTCAACTCGAAAAGCAAGTTCGGCCAAGTGCACCTGGAGGCATCAAGCACCTAGCCACACATGACTCAAACCACAACCAGCCCACATGGGGCTGGTCCATGTTTGACCAAGGGAGACCACTCCTCTCTCTCCTCCACGTGAATATTGGTGGACATTGGAGCTGGACTTGGATCTTGGGCCACCCGTCCCAAAGAAGGGCCTAAAAAGGCCCCCTTGGCCTATAAATAGAGGGCAAGGGGGGGCGTGTTCTCTTATCTTGGAGGTCTTAAAGAAAGTGCTCCTCCTTAGGCTGCTTTGAGAAATTGTGGGCTGCTAGGGAGAGGTTTGGAGAGGAAAGAGAGTGCTAAGATCAAGGCAAGTGCTGCCACTTAGGTTTGAGTGAGAAAGCAAGAGTGAAAAGAGGGAAGGTGAGGGTCGTGCACCACCATTGGAGGCTGGTTTCTTGAGAATCCATGTAAATATCATTCTACCTTGATTCGTCTCCATCTCTTCTTCATATTCAATTCAAAAGGGGTTGTACTAATGGAACTTTGTCTCCCCCCATGATGTAATAGAAGTAGATGTGCTGAAATTTCTCTTTTCTTGCTTATGCACTCTATGTGTTTGTGTTCTTGATTCTAACTCTCTATATGTTATAAATACTCTATATCTTTTAATACCCTCTATGCTTAAGCTATTAGATATATTTCAATTCATTTTTCTTCAGCAATTTAATTCGGGATGTTGTGTTATTGCATTTTAATTAGTGTGAGTTTTGCATTACGTATGTTATAAAAACCTTAAATCTGATTTTCAGCATCACTACATACATTGATAGATTGATTTTTAATTGACAAACAGATGTCCGATTACCTTGAAATTTTGCGCATTATATCTACACATATAAGTCTACTTACAATAAAATTTGCAAGAATTTTAGAGCTATGCAATCATGTAATTAAAGCTGTGTAAGATCAGGGAAATTTTTGAAAACTGTCTATCAACTCTTTTTTCCTACAATAGATCTTGGGTATGTATCTCATAACTCTGTCTGCGGTTGTCCAAAATCAGTGATTCTTAGTTCATTGGAAATTTAACATCCATAGCTTTATAACAAGACTAAGTGTACTAAATTTTGGACCTAAGCACCTAGATACAGACCTATCTTTAGGTCTCTATATTTTTGCGATAGAACAGTTTCAGGTGTCTGAATAGAGGCACTTTACCGAATTAATTCTGCATCATCCCAATCCCGAATTCAAAATCAAAATGTATCTTAGAATCTCCACATTTCAAGCTTTGTCCTATAAATGTTTCATAGATTTTGGAGGTCTCTAAATTACTCAAAATAATTCGGGAAATAAGTCCTCAAAACAGAACCAGTTTCTGTTTTTCAGAACTTTTGTTTTTAAACTTGAAAACCAAGTGCACTAATCTATTCTTGTCAACACCTTATTTTTACGAGAATTTGAAACATCACCTACACACTTGGAATCCTTAAAGTGCTTAGGCTGATCCTTGAGCATCAGTTCAAGAAGGCCTAAAGTGAAAAAAGTCTGCTTAGCCATAATCGCCAAGTCAGATTCACAAGTTTGCTAGTTTTTGGAAACTAGCTTGGCACGCTCGCGCATGAAGTAGAATTGAAAAGATTACTTCAAATCTCTACATAGGCTTGGAGTGAAATTTTCACATCTACAAATATGCTAAGCATAGCAAAGAGATATTAACTTCCCAAAGTGAAGCGACTTTATTAATGGGTTGAGCGTAGCGAAGGAACGGAGGGTTCAACGAAGTGAAGTGGTATTTCAAACTTCTAAACGAAGTGAAGCGGCTTTATTGCTGAGCATAGTGAAGGATACGTAGGTTGTTTAACTGAACGAAGTTCAGTGCTTTAAGAAGTTCAGTGGTATTTCAAATTGAACGAAGTTCAGGCCTAAAGTACCTTTTGAGTGGGGGAATACCCAACAAATATACATTTGATGGCTCTAGACTCATCTCCCTCATATGAGGAAATATATGCGCATAACAGGTGCATCCCCCTGGGGACAATATGCATTTCAATCTCCTGAGGGGCCGCGCTGCTTGGCATGATATTGTGCAGAAATACTGCAGCCTACCTGCCTACCCGCCTATAGTTGAGCCTCTCCCCAGTAAGACTTGGGAGCATTACTTCCAATCAACAGTGTGATCTTCCAATAGATGCCTAGCCGCTACCGTCACGTATGCTATAGGTCTTACATGACTACACTGCTACCACTAACTCCCACGGGGCGGTAAGGGTAAGGCTGAGCGAAGTATCAACATAGAGGCATGCCCGCTACCTCGCTATATGGTGGTAAGGGTAGGGATTTTCAATTCACTTATGCAAGATAGGAAGATATAGTTGTCGACACCTCACACCCTACCCACTTTCATTAAGTAGACAAAAGTGACTGACGTACAATCATCAATGAAAGACAAAAAAAAAGACCCTTACCGCTTGCTACTACAATAGTGCGTGGGCAAAAGGCGCCACCCAAAGACAGTCGCCTCTGTATGAACCAAGGGTACGACACTTCTTGACTCACCTCACTAATGGAAATGACACCTTTTGGTAAGGATGCTTGGCCCTTTGACACACCACACAGAACATTGCAAAAGCCTTTAATCACATCAGGCATAAACTTTTACACAAGAATTATGCCACAACTTAACAACTCCATCGGAGACACAAGTACTTAAGGAAGCCATCACCGGAGGATCCTCAAGAATGTAGAGGCCACCCCTCTCATTACCACGACCTCCTTACTCCTCGCTCTCCGTCCTCTGATCCTGCAACTAGTTCAATGAGTTGGCGAGCCAACTACCCACGTGGCGGTGGTAGCGGTTACAGAACTCTTTCAATCTTTGGTTAGGGTCAGAGAACTCACAGAAAGAAGAAAGACAGGAACCCTTTTGTGTTAGCGAAGGTACATGTAAGACAGAAGGGAAAGTAAGTAGTTTTGACACTTCCTTTCCCTTACTATAGATTGTAGTACTTGTGAGACCCATCAGCTTTTAATAAGATTGGATCATGAGTAGGGGGCTTGAGAAGACCTCTTTCTTTCCTACCTGGCAGTGCTAGCGGTAAGGCTCCACTGTTACAGTAAGGCGCCCGCGTGTAACGCATGCCTATAGGGCTTACAGTAAGGCCCACGGGGCTGCTTTTGAGTCCCTTATTTATTACCACCGCCACCTCCGGGTGAGCTCCCTTTACTATAAGGCCCCGTGGGAGCGACGCAAGGCAACCTCTACTGTAAGCTACCCCTACTGCCCCGTGGGAGAGATATTGATTGATTGACAGCTTGAACAAGCTTGCTTCCCCGCGCCCACCAGTCACCTTACTGTAACCGTTGCGCCCACGCCACACTGCCAGGTAAGTACCCCCGCTACTGGTTGTGCTACCAACGCCCTGGCCTTACTGTAAGGGCGGCTGACCTGCCAGCGGGGCGGAGCCTCCGGCCTGCACCCACTCTGCGGTAAGCCCCTGACTGTAGCGGTGGGGCGAGGTGCTTACAGTAGCGGCCAGTAAGCAGTAAGTAAGCGCGTCAGGCGCAAAGCCCTCCCCTTACTGTAACGGCGCCGCTCCCGCCCTTCAAATAACGCTATTAGTAATGCGGCCCACTAAGACTGAAGGTAGTGTAAAAGACTCAATTTCTTGTCCCCACGTTAATATGATGCCATGCCCTTAGGGATTGACAACTCCCGCTTCATCTCACCTGAAGCATATGAGCAGCTATCTTGCCCTTTTTCCATGAGGATGACCTTCCTTTGCTTAAACGAGATAACGGAAGCACAAGCTGCGGCTGCTCCCCTGACACGAACGGACACGCTACTCACGCAAGACACTAACTGTATGTAATTTGTAACCTACTTGACCGTGAAGATTTAAACATAAAAATTGTTAACGGGATATCTTTGCCCTTTTTTTGGAGGGATTCCAAGATCGGGTTAGGCAAGAGCCCTGCGAGTACAAAATACAAGACACACAAGAAGGGAGGTATGTGAATACCTCTAAATGGAAAGAAAAAGAAACCAGTTGTTGCTGCTGAATTGGATGGAATGGGTAGTTGTTAACGGCTATTGAGTATAACTAGATTCAAAGAAAAGTTAGGCACCTTATCATCCCAATGAAGCTACCAACCGATAGCTCCCTCATGGGATAATAATAGGGGAAGAATGTTCCACTCTTTAGGAATCCAAAAACACTGAATTCCTATGAACTGCTCGAAGAAGTAATATCTCCCAACATATCAACTGTTGTAAATTCAGATTTAACTACTTGATTGAATCTTGTAACAATATCTATTCTCAATGATTTAATAACAATTTTATACTTATCAAAGTCCTTGAGAATTTGCTTTCACCAAAACCATTCTTTCACTTGTTCCTCGAATAAACAATCAGGCATGAGCTGAATGCTAAGTATTTTGTATTCTTGAAAGAATGTGCCCCCAATACTATAGAGAATGCCCTTCTTAATCTTAATTGAACTTTGAGTAATCCCACTATGCAAGACGTTTATTTTCTCCCATAAGAATCAAACTACTAATTGAAAACAAACCATTCAACGACTTCTAACTAATGTTGTAAAAATTATATTGTATGATATGATATGCTTTTATTATGTATCGTTCTAGAATATAGTATAATATAGGCGCACATATCGTAAGAAGCGATTTATCGTACCATATTATACCGTATCATACGATATGGGTTGTAATGTGCTATATCATACGATACAGCTTGTATCATAAGAGTCGATGTTGGTTTTTTGGTATAAAATCGAGAATCCAAAGTTGTAGAAATTACTTATGCTTCTTCCCAAATGATTTTTCACGCTATTCACTTGCTCCCAAATCCTTTTCACATCATTGTTCTTATTGACTTTGTGGTTTATTCATAAGATTCTCAAGTTTTTTACACAATCCAACTCCCCATCTCTAAGGTTTTTATCAAATCTATGGCATACCTCTTTCCTTTTATATTCTACTCGATTCTTCACTTAAAAATTTTGATGGTATTACAGATTTCATGATTCTTGACTTCTAAAAAGCCTTTTTATTCATGTTAATTATCCACTCTTGTCTTAATGACTTCCAATCGGGTTGATCCAGTATGGAAATATTGCACCTTGATATACAAGACAATAGGCTTATAATGAAGTGTATGTTTTGCAATGTAATAAAGCATACTAGTATTTCTCGTATGAAACACTATTTCGGAGAAACCAAGAAGGATGCTAGTGCTTGTCTATAGAGAGTGCTCTCCTTAATCTTCATTGAACTTTTAGTAATCCAAATATGCAAGATGTTTCTTTTTTGCCATAAGAATCGAACTACTAATTGAAAAGAAACCATTCAACGACTTCTAACCAATGTTGTAAAAATTGTATTGTATCGTATGATATGATATAATTTTATTGTGTATCATATGACAATATGATACGATACAAGCGCACGTATCGCAATAAGTGATTTATCTTACCGTATTGTATCGTATAATATGATATGAGGCTATATCATGTCGTATCGTATGAGTTAATATTGATTTTTTTGGGTATAAAATCTGAGAATCCAAAATTACAGAAATCACTTATGTTTCTTTTCAAACCCTTTTTACGTCATTCATTTTATCCCGAATCATCTCATCCTTGTTCTATTTGATTTCCTAGTTTATTCACAAGATTCTCAAGTTTTTTACCGAATCCAACTCCCCATCTCTAGGGCTTTTGTCAAATTTGTGGTATACATTTTTCTTTTTACATTCTATGCGATTCTTCACTTAGAAAATTTGAGGGTTTTACAGATTCAATGATTCTTAATCTTTAGGAAATCTTTTTCTTCTTATTGATTATGTACTCTCATCTTAATGGCTTCCAATCGGGTCGATTCGGTATTGAAATATTATACCCCAATGTACAAAGACAATAGGCTTGTGACAAGTGTATATTTTGTAATGCAGTAAAGCATGATGATATTTCTCGTATTAAATACTACCTTATAGGAACCAAGAAGAATGTTAATGTTTGTCATCAAGTTTCCAACGCAGTGAAGTAAAAGATTGTGCATGTATTAGAGGCTTCGAATGAGAGGAAGAAATTAAGAGTGATAGAGATGGCAAAAATAGGTAGTTAGGATATATCTCAACTATTTGAAGATGTTTCTCAAAGGTTGTATGGTGATAAATTTTATGGTACAATTGAGATATAAGAAGAGCCGATTGAGGAGGGGAGGAGAAGGCGAAAAAAGGAAAAAATTGTACGTTCTTGTGGTAGTAGCAATAGACTTGGATCTTTTTCAACTACAAGAATTCTTACTCGCCTGATCCCTATGATGGGTACTAGATGAGGTGCTAGAGTTAGAACCAAAAGTAATGGGATACCTTCATTTTTTCTCCCACGTATGACTCCTAAAGCTCAACTATGCATTAGATAAGTTATGATTTAAAAGAAGGTAATTGATAAAGTAGATTTGAAGTGTGTAAATTTTTTTTATGAAAATTATCTTCCTTTCAATGTTGCAAACTCATTTTCTTTTCAAAGTATGACAGATGTTATTGTTAGTATGGGATCGGATAATAGGGTCCATACTAATCATGCTTTGAGGGGTACTTACTGCAGAAATGAGTTGTTATTGTTAATATATGGAGTTATGAATTTAGGGATTTGTGGAAGGAAACAAGATTTCTATTATGGTTGATGGTTGGATTGATGGTCAACGAAGGCCTTTAGTGAACTTCCTGATCTATTGTCTTGAGGAGACATTATTTTTGAAGTCATATGACTTATCCCAGATAAAACTGCAAATATTTTACTTCATATTTTTGATAAAGTTATTGATGATGTAGGTAGTAAGATCCTTGAAGTCATACGACTTGTCTCATCCATCCTTAGTATAGACTCCATGTGTTGCATATTGAATAGACTTAATACTTCACGATTTGAGTATAATGGATGAAATAAGAGGGATTATAGATGCATGAAGAAATGTCATAAAGTTTATTTATAATTATTTTTTGATATTGTATTTGATGTAAATCCATACAGGTGGAAGGGAATTTATTAGGCCTTCATTGACAAGATTTGCTATGAATGTCATTACTATGCAAAGTCTTACATACAGAAAAATACATTGAAAAAAATGTTTGCTTCTAATAAATGGGCTCTATTAGTTGGTTTAGAAAGAGAGAGGGGATTGATATGATAGATATTATTTTTAATGCTCATTTTTTGAAAAATTACAGTAAATTTTTTAGGATGATTATATCTTTAGTTAAGGTAATAAGGATGGTGGACAATGAAGATATGCATCTGATGGCTTATATATATGTGATGCTATGGATAAGGCCAAATTTAAAATACAAGTAAACTTTGACTATAAGTGGTTATTTCTAAAAAAAAAGTTTGAAAGATAATTGATGCACGTTAGAACTGCCAAACACATCATGATTTACATGCTACTACATATTCTCTTAACTCTTCTATTCTATTTTCTCCCAAATTTGTACAGGACGAGAAAGTGAAAAAAGGTATATTAAATATAATTGACCATATACAAAATTCATCTACTCATTGTAATATCCATTTAGAGTTAAGCAAGTATATACAGAGCCTTGAGATTTTGGAAGGCTAATCGCAGTCCAACTTCTCTCACAAATGCTACTAGGTATTATATGTTTTTTATTGATATTCATAAGTTATCAATTGATTGACTTTGAGTGTTTATGATTAATCATTATTATGTTTTATTTTAGATGAATAGTGAACCCGCTTTAGTATAAATATACCAAACTTGTCAAGGTTTACTCAACATATATTGAGCCAAACATATAGTTTGAGTGGGTGCGAGAGAAACTAAAACTTTTTCAAACACATTCACGTAAAAAAGAGAAATAGACTAGAGCATCGTCGACTGTGTGATTTGGTATACATTACATATAACATGAAGTTAAGACAAATGTAACAATTTTAAAAATATATATTGTTGCTCCCTAGTTTTTTTTATTAATAATGAATGATTGTTGAGTATATTGTATTTGATATTCTTGATAATTTGAATATTCTTTTCTTATAAACAAATATAAAAATATGCAAAAAGGGCAAAGAAGGTGTCATATGACCCACTGAGTTATTAAAATATTGATATTCTTAATGATTAGAATAAAAAGAATAAGTCTCCTATCAATTTATAGGATGAAAGCTAAAATGACAATTCAAGCCGAAGCAAAACTTGGAGTTGGAGATGATGATGAAGATGAAGGTCTTAGATGGGCGGATCCGATTATGGAGAAGGAAGAGGGAGGAGATATGATGATAGTGATGGTGATCCTAACTATGTTGATTACAATGCTTTTGTTGATTATGATCCACGTTGTGAATGATTTGTACATGCAATTGTAACTTTGTAACGTTTTGGTATGGATGATTGTAACTGTGATTTTGTTATTTATTAAAGGTATTCAATATTTACATTATGGATGATTGTTCATTATGACATATTATTTAACTTTGTTATGCTCAGCCTTTGAGTGTTCTCTTTTCACAATCTCTCTAAATATTCTTCTAGTCATAGTCATTTATTAGGAATTATCTATTTCAAATCAAGTTTTTGGATTCGATTTTGTTTAATGTTGATTGTGATATATGTTTTGTTCATTCATTTCAAATCTTGCATTTTTTTGGATTTATTAATTTTTTTGGATTTTTTTAATCAAGAAATTAAAAAGGTTATGCCATATTGTATCATATAGTATAATACTGGTATATTGATATCCAATGCGATAGGGGGCCGATACACGTTTTACAACATTGCTTCTAACCATTATAGTATTAAATATACATCTAATTCAAGCCAACAAAAAGAATTGCTTGCTATACCCAATAGATAGCAAACCTCACACCAGATGGATGGATTGGGATGTATGAGGTGCTGGATTGATTCAGGTTGCTTTGCTGTTTACATAGTACATAGGGTCCTCCTCCTCCGATGCCAAAAGGTTGGAGTCTATTTAGGGTAATAAGCTTCTCTTTAACTGCAATCTGAAGTGTAGTAGTTTTGTGAGGATAATGGTAGTGACACCGAGATATATTTTGCCATTGAAAAGGATTCACTCTTGCTTCTGATCTTTGTGCATACGAGTGAGGATGTAAATGTGTCACAACCCACAAAACTCGTCAGACGTGGACATAGGCCCGTTCATACCACGTGACCAAATTCTGTGGATCGTTGATAATTGAATGATGGCATAATATAAACTTTGCCACTGCAACCTTTTAGGCTGCAAATTTGGTAATTGCAAAACAAGACAACCAAAAATAAGAGTTAAGAAGAAAATATACGGAAATTTACAAAAATAAAAGGGTAATAGACAATTCCATCAAAACCAGCTAGAAACTACCTGTGCTTGAGACACATCCGCGACCAGGAATACAACACTCCGATGCTAAACAAAACACAAAGCATGAAGACAAATAATGAACAAAGAAAACGCGTGAAAGAATTACTTAAACAGGTAAGTTATGAGACAAATCAGAAATATCGAACACCATCAACCCTCAAAAATTCATATAAAAGAGACAAATACAAAACAAAAACGGACTTCATCCATAGATCAAACGAAAGAAAAACCACAAAGCATGAGCAGTGTGGCGCGCGCACACAGACAGACAGAGAGAGAGAGAATATGTATGTTGAATAACTCCAAACGGCTTTAAATTTAATATATGTTGTATAACTCCGATTTCAGGGGATGGTTCAACGGGCTAAATAAACGACTTCACATTTAGGATTTTCAAATTAACCTTTATGACAGTCATAGGCTTGCCATTCGATCTTCGACCTCAAAGGTGAAAATTTTAATTAAAGTATTTTTATATATTATATCTGTATTAAATACCAAAATAATTTAAATCTTCATAGTTAATGTCAAAGATTGAAAAGGTAAAAATGTTTATATGCATCCACAGACGACAATATGCATTTAGGATGCCCTCCAACCTTTGATTAACTCTAATTTATCCTTCTGTTTTTTCGGCTAATCTTTATTACCGGAAAACCCCCCTCTTTCCGAGTCTACGCGGACTAAACGCTCGTTGTTTGTGTTTGTGTTTGTGTGTGTGCACAGTAGGGACGGGTGGAATTCGAGATAATGCTGGCTGGAAACGAGGCACCTGATTTCGCCGGAGGGCTGGCGACCGGTGAGGCGGAAGCATGGGAGGCTGATGTCCTTGTTTGGCTCTCTTCGCTCCCGGGTCGAAGGAATCTAACGATCGAGGATATTGAGGCGTGGATCAGTGCAAACGAGCATACGTTTTCCGACAAAATACGGTCGTCTCCGCGAGAATCGCTCTATCAGCGCGTGTTTTCCATCTGCAACATGGTTCGTGGGCCCAGGGAGAAGGAGGTAGCTGGTTCTCACCGTTTTCTTTCCTTTCTCTGCGGAACACTTTTTGATTCTTTGTTACTTGATTACGTTTTTGTTATTTCTGATTGATTATCGGCTCATCTCGTTCACCATCTGTGGAAAATCGGGATTGAAACATTTCGTTACTTCCCTGTGAAATTTGGAACAAATTTGTTTCTTCGTTGTCTGCAACATCGATTTGTTTCTTAAGCAGTTTCAAGCGTCAATTTTTTAGTTACCAGTTATGTCCTTAGTTCTCTGTCCAAAACTCATTGTGCGAGATAAAGAGCCTTTTGAAGTCCCAACATGTATCCGGAGAGCCGTTCGTGATGCCAGGCAGGCACAAACAGGCACAAATATACCTAATTTTCGGGAAAAGAGAAGGTAGATAATGGAGGGATTTGGGAAACAACGCTGTTTCTGATGTTATCTAAATGACTTATTCGTATCTTAGTGTTTTGACGCTTCAAATTTTGTAGTATATAAATCATTTGCTGTTTCGCTAAATTATACACACAGCTACACACGGCGATTTTATGAACTAGTTCATTTCTTTGTGTCTTTGGCTAAGATTTTGGAACCAACTTAATTCTTTATTGGAAGCTAATATAGGGTGTCATCTGCTACTGAAACTTTTTATTATGGTTTACAATCTGTTACAATCGCAGGAGATAGAAGCTGGCAATTATGAGCCTAAGTCTTATCAATTCCAGCGTTCTGATATGTGGAAACCTGTTTACTCATGGTTACAATCCCTGAACAAGACTGAGGTTGTCCAGAAAAGTGAAATAGTGCGCTGGCTTTCAGAAAATCCTACAGTCAGAGATGAGTTGGAGTCAAGGAACTCACGCTACAGTTTCATGCATTACATACAGAAATTGCATAAGAAGTTGTTGAGAAGACGTGGGAGGTTGAAGGAGGTATAATTTATTCTTTACTGCATTCATGGTGCTTACTTTATTATTTTGCCAAGGATATTTTGCAAACAAATTGGCAAAACCATATTGGGTAAGTAGCAGATGTGCTATTTTTTTCATTGATCTAGTTGATGCATTAACAGCAGCTGTTCAATCGCATAATTGTAAGTGCTATGCTGCCTAGTTTGTGTTGTTGAATCCATAAAGGGACCTTTGCATTAGTTTATGGTGTCTATATGCCTTTAGTTTTGTAGGGGTTAGTAAGATCTTTTTAGAATGCGAACAAAAAGGGAGAGAGAAGTCACTCTTGATTTCTTGTGCTACTTAATGCAGTCTAAAGAGTTAAGACATAACGCTACCAAAGGCAATTTATGGGTAGAACCACATTCGTGCAATCACCATGTTAGGTACTCTTTTAGTTTGTCATGAAAGTACATGTTAAATGGTCCACTCGTTAACTTTTATGTATGGCTTCACAATGCATAGCTAAAAACTGCATCATACAGCAAAAGCTTGCTAGGTAAGATCATAGTCGTGGTTTAGCTATTGTGTTTGGATGTCTACCTTATTATAAGAAGCAAACAATGCCCTCATCTTGTGAGTGCCGAGGCCTGGATGTATTATATGTGGTTGTTATTGCAATTAGACATGACCGGTTCCGACCCAGGCTGGCGTATTCCAACCAAAACTGAATTGGGCTGAAAACTGAATGGGTCCGGAACTGAAACAGAACCCATGTGGTCTTCGGTTTGGTTATGGTTTCGCGATATCTAGGATCATGCAAGAACGGGTTTGCCTGTTTTAAACTGGCTAGAATGAAGGGTTTTAGTCCGACTAAGAGTTTAGAAAATCAAATCATATCCTTCTCTTTATACAAATTTCCCTCATATCCCTCCCTTATCCCTCTCTACCGTGCCAACGTTTCTAACCCATTAACGATAACCTATGTGATGCCCATTATGATATTTCTAAGGCCTACTAAGCAATGTTGTAAAAACCGTATCGGTGCCCGTATCGCATTGGGCATTGATATGCCTGTATATCATACGGTACGATACGATACGGTGTAAAAAAAATTGGTATTAAAAAATAAATAAATGCAAAAATTAAAATTAATGAATAAAACATATATAAGATGAAGAAGCATCTATAGTATAACAAAAATATCTACTAATGAAGTTATGAACAAGGCTACAAGCATCCATATTCCATACCATTAACGTAAATAAATACTCAATACATTTGGGGTTTAACTTAATAAATAACAAAGTTACAAGTACAACTTATAATAATCAAAGATCAGAACGTTACAAACGTTACAAAGTTACAAATAAAAATTAAAATAAATTACAATCATCCATAATGTGGATCATAATGAACAAAAGCAATATAATCAACATAGTAAGGATCACCACCATCATCTCCTCCTCCATAATTGAATCTACCCATCCAATACCTTCATTTTCATCTTATCTCCAACTCCAGGTTATGCTTCGAATTGTATTGTCCTACAATTTTCATCCTCTAAATTGATAGGGGCTCCTCCTCTTTGACTCAATCATCAAGAATATCAACATTATCGTAGCTCAATGGGTCATATAACACCTTCCTTGCACTTCTTGCATCCTTTTGCATTTGTCTATAAAGAAAGAATATTCAAATTATAAAGAATATCAAATGCAATATAGCCACATCAATCACTCATTATTAATAAGATTAAGAAAGAACTAGGAAACAATAAATAATATATATTTTAAAATTATTACCTTTGCCTTAACTTCATGTTATAGGCAACGTATGCCAAATCAAGCAGTCGAGAATGCTCCAGTCTGTTTCACTTTTTTGTGTAAATGCGTTCGAAAAAGCTCTAATTCCTCTCGCACTCACTCGAACTACATGTTTGACTACGTTGAGCAAACTTTGCCAAATTTGATGTATCTAAACCAAAACGAGCCCACCGTTCATCTGAAATAAAACACGATAATGATTAATAAGAAACACTCTAAGTCAATCAATTAATAACTTAAATGAATATAAATAAAAACACAATACCAGGTCACATCTAGGAGTGAGCTGGATTGCAATTGGCCTTCCAAAATCTCCAACACTCTGTATATACTTGCTTAACTCTAAATGGATATTACAACGAGTAGATGAATCTTCAACAAGGTCAATTGCATTTAATATACCCTTTTCCACTTCTTCATCCTCCACAAAGTTAGGAGTAAATCGAATAGAAGGGTTAAGAAAATATGCAACAGCATACAAATCATGATGCATTTGATGGTTCCAACGTGCTTCAATTATCTTCCAAACCTTTTTTAGAAGTGGCCGCTTGCGGTCAAGGTTTGCTTGTATTTTCAATTTGGCCTTATCTATAGCATCATATGTATAAGGCATAGCAGGTCTATCTTCATTGTCCACCATCTGTATTACCTTAACTAAATGTATAATTATCCTAAAAAATTTACTTAACTTTCTAAAAAAATCAGTATTGAAAATAACATCTACCATAACAATCCTCTCCCTCTTTGTAGACCAACTAATAGAGCCCCATTCATCATATGCCATCAATTTTTTCAATGCATTTTTTTGTATGACAAGACTCTGCCCAATAATGACATTCATAACAAATCTTATCAATAAAGGCCTAATCAATTTCCTTCTATATGTATGGATTCGCATCAAATGCAATACAAAAGAATGATTATAAATAAACTTTATAACATTTTTGGATGCATCTATAGTCCTTATTTCATCCATTGCACTCAAATCTTCAAGTATTAAGTCTATGTAACGTGCAACACATGGAGTCCATACTAATGATGAATGGTTTGCCTCAAGCATCTTCTGAGCTGCTCTAAAATTTACAAAATTATCAGTAATGAATTGAACAACATTTGAAACACCTACTTCCTCAGTAGTAACTTCCTCGAAAATAAGGAGTACATTATTTGCAATTTTATCAATATGGAACAAGTCATATGATTTCAAAAATTGTCCCGTTTGAACAATAGACTACAAAGTTCACCAAAGACAAACGCTGACCATCTGTCCAACCATCAACCATAATAGAACATCCTGTATCTTAAATTCATAACTCCATGCATTAACAATATTAATCTATTTCTGCAATAATGTGCCCCTCAAAGCATGATAAGTAGGGATTCTATAACCCTATCCCACACTAGCAATAATATCCGCCATACTTTGAAAAGAAAATGAGTTTGCAACATTGAAGAGGCAATTTTCATAAAAAAATTTAGCACACTTCAAATCTACTTTCTCAATTATCTCCTTTGAAGCAATAACTAATCTAATGTCTTACTGAGCTCCAGGAATCGTAAGTGGGGGAAAAATGAAGCTTCTCACTACCTCCTTTGGCTCTTCCTTTAGTACCGCATCGGGCGAGTAGGAACTCTTATAGGAGAACAAGAACCAACTCTACTACTACTATCACCAGAACCTATACTTTTTCTCTTTTCTTGCCTTCTCCTTCCCTCTTCAACCATCTCTTCTTTCATCTCAACTATACTATGAAATTCATCACCACTATACATCCCTTGAGCATAAGCATCTTCAAATGGTTGAGGCATATCCCAACCACCTATTTTTGCCTTATCTCACCCTTAATCTCTTCTTTTCCTTCGAAGCTTCTAATACCTTCACAATCTCGTACTTCACTGCTTCGAGAACTTGAGGACATGCACTAGCATCCTTCTTGGCTCTCGAAAGGTGGTGTTTCATATGAGAAATACTACCGTACTTTACTGTATTGCAAAACATGTACTTGTTCACAATCCGATTATCTTTATATACTAGATTGCAATATTTTCATGTCGGATTGACTCGATTGGAAGCCATTAAGACAAGAGTGAATAATCAATAAGAAGAAAAAGATTTTTTAGATGTTAAGAATCACAAAATCTGTAAAACCCTCAAATTTTTCAAGTGAAAAATCGGGTCGAATGCCAAAGGAAAGATGTATGACACGGATTTGACAAAAGTCCTAAAGATAGGGAGTTGGATTGGGTGAAACACTTTAGAATCTTGTGAATAAACCATAAAATCAAAAAGAATAAGTTAAGAAGAGAATCTGGAAGCAAGGGAATACCGTAAAAAGGGTTTGGGAAGAAGCAGAAATTAAATTCATAAGTTTCATATTTTTAGATTTTATAACAAAAAAATAAGCATCGACTCGTACGATACGGTGCGATACACCCCGTATCATACGATACGATACGATATGATAAATCGCAATAAGCGATACATGCTCCTGTATTATACCGTATCTTCATATGGTATATGATAAAATCATATTGTATCATACGATACAATACGATTTTTACAACATTGCTACTAAATATGAAGCAACCACCCATTAACAATGGTTGGCCAGTTAGTTAGCTTGTTCAAGTAATGGCTAGTTGTTAGCCTAAACTAGTCAGTCGGCTGAGTTGAGGCACTTTTATTAAAACCTTTTTGTTTTATTTTTTCTTATTTTCTAATTTTAACAATTTTCTAAGCATAATCGGATCTGGATCCCACTTCAAACCAAAACTGCCAGTTATGGAACCGTAACCAAAACCGGTCAAGAGCCGCTGGTTTGGAACCGAGAGTTCTGGTTTACCCAGAACCGGCCATGTCTAATTATAATAGTTTATGTGCCTAATATCTTGCACCTCATATTCATGATAGAAACATGCCGTTGTCCCCCAGAGACATGATTGAAGCACACCCATTGCGTGTGCTTTTTAGACAACATGCTAGGTGTTTTATTTATGGCCTTTTAGTGTTAGAAGTTGTGTCTATTCCACACAATTGCAATGCCCATATACTTTCTCTTAATTAGAGGAAAGACTCTTTGAAGAAGGGAATGGGATTACTTAATAGCTTTCGTGGTTTTCATCACATCACTCAACGACTTGGTGAACCTTACTTTCCTAATTTTTTGTTCAGCTGATTCTTATTTCTTGTTATTATTTGAGTGGTAATGAAACAACACTGAATTTTTGCAGGCTCGAAGACGACGTGGAAGACCACCTGTGCGAGCACCTCTAAAGGCCATCAAGAACGAGACACCATCATTGGCAATAGTTCATCCAGGTTGGTAGGCCTTATTATGTAGCAGTATTTGTTGCTAAGTAGCAGTAGAAGAACCATTGTCTTGATTGATTCTTCCGTAAAACACCAACATGATTATGAGAGAAACTTATGGTTAAAACTTAGAATTTGAAGTAGCATCTCTTATCTTTTGGAAGTTTCTTTAGTTTCAAAAATTACTTGTAGTTTAAGAAATGTTGTTTCATCAGGTCTACTTATACGATATGTTGAGAACATATGTTACTTTTTTTTATATATTTCTTTGCTATTATTTTGATGATTCAAAAGATTCACATGATTACTTTCTTCCAATCGGTGCTTATAATGTTCATAGAAGAACATCACTTACACTTTCTATCTTTCGTTCTATATTTCCCTTTCTTTCTTTCCTTCCTTGGTGTTCGTGGGATTATTAATATGTTGTTGGAACTCTTTAATTTTTTGATTCTTTAAATATGTATAGGACATGCTAAGCTTGAGATTTCTTTCCTATTCTCTCTCTGCCATTTTTCTCCCCTTACCCATACTCAAAATAACAACTTTGGTATTGAAGGTTTAGGTTCAATCTAATTGTGTGGGTGGAGGTTATCATTGCTGAAGCAAGAGAATAACGAGAACATGCTTAATCTTTCACAATCTCTCATCTCTATTTTCAATTGGAAAAAATGATGTTTAGACTTTAGAGCACAAGTACATTTCTTTCTCACACGACTTGTGGGATTTGGTAAAGAATGGATTTGTTAAGGAGAAAACAATAAAGATGCCAAAAGAGTTGAAAAGGCCGCAACAAAAGAAGTTGAAAAATTTGTGACCGAAGAATCTCAAGGACACGTTCGTCATACAACAGGTGGTTGATTGAATCAATATCCCAACACATTTTGAATGCCAAGACTTTCAAAGATGCATGGATCATTTCTAAGCAAGAATATCATGTAGACCAGAAGGTAACCATGGTAAAACTTTAAACCCTTTGTAGGTTGTTTGGGACCTTGTTTATAAAACATAAAGAGGAAAAAAGGAGGAAAAAGGGAGGGAAAGAGAGAAAATAGAAAAGAAATTTCGAACTTTATGTCTCATTAAGTACATGCCTTTAAAGATTCAAAAAGCTAAAAAGAGTTATGCAACTTCCTCTTAAGTAGTATCACAATCTACAAAGTATGATTACATTAAAAAAGTAATATAACTAAATACTCATTATATGTAACTTCTCAACATCTCTTATGCTTTATCCCCATCAAATGTAAAAGTACAAACTACTTTTAGGCCATGTACTCATGATCTAATAATCATTCCATAGCTTCTTCGAAAGGCTAGAGTTGCAAGAACACAGCTTACTATGGATGGATATAGTCCAATCACTCGATGAAATTTCGTGCAATTGCTTTAACGGTCACAAAACCATGAGTTCTCAAGAAGCATGTTAAAGTGACTAATATACTAATATAAAAAATCTATAGAGGAAGAAATGCATGGCATTGAGATAAATGAAACATGGGAGTTGGTAGATTTGCCACTAACAAAGATGCAATTGGTGTCAAATAGGTGTATTGGATAAAGTGTGATGCAAATGATAATGCGTTAAAATATAAGCCTCAATTAGTTAAAGGTTATACGCAAAGAGAAGTTTTTTTAAACTATTTATCTTGGTACAAGTTTTGAAACTGTTATAATTGTTTTGGCTATAGCTAGACCGGTGGTTCCAAACCATCGGTTTTTGTTTCCCTAGAACCATAACCGAACCGGCCCAGGACTAGTTTAAGTTCTAATTTGGGTCCAAAAACAGTAATTTTATATAAAAATGTTTTTATAAGATTTTTTTTAAAAAATGCCAGAACCACCGGTTCTGGTTTGCTAAAGGGTGAAACCAGAACTGGACGAGGTGAGGCCCGATTTTGGTTTCACTGGTTTCGGATCCAACCAGTTCTTAGTCCGGTTGGAACCACCGGTCCGATTAGGAACTGACCATGTCTAGCTCTAGCTATTTAGTTTGGTAGTCAAAATTTTCAATTTCATGTGAATTTGTATTTTTAAATGGATACTTGATTGAGGAAGTATTTGTTAAGCATACAAACATTTATAATTAAAGGAAAAGAAGAAAAAAGATCTAGATGGTTTTAAGAAGGCCCTTAGAGCATGAGCTTGACACATCTTCACCAAAATGGATTTTAAAAAAGTGAAAATGAGCCTACCCTTTATATAATGGAGAAAGGTGTAGATATCATCAATGTTCGTGTTTATGTAGATGATATTGTTTTCACTAGTTCATATATTAAGCTTATTAGCTAAGTCACACTGACACTTCTAAGAGGTGGAGTGTCGACCTCGATACAGGTGCGACACCGACACCGTGTCGGGGCATGACAAAAAAAAAATGCAAAAATATATATAGTTTTTTAAGGTAACTCATGGTTCTGCTGTCTATGGTGTATTTATCTTAGAGAACCCGATCAAAGAGGGAGTGATCCGCGAAGACGATGAAACCGAAGCCTCTTAGTCGACTCGTGACCTTATCTCCCATTATGACCACTTGAGTTACCTAATCATAGTTTCCAAAATGCACTTTCAACTTGTCTTCCATCATCTCTCATGAAACTCTGCCGTTAACATAGTAAAATATCTCAACGTGGACCTTCTTCACTTCCTTTTGTGTGGATATTCCATGCTTCCAAATCTGGTACCGATTTTGAAGTTCGGGTCTTTTTGGATAAATGAGTCCGAATCTGTGAAGATTGATTTGTGTATTATGATGAAATTAGTAGTTGTTTACCGTTTATGTGTTTTGCTTTAATATAAAGTTGTGTACTTGCTATTGTCATATACTTATGTTAATTGATGTCTCACTTTTTCTAGCTTGAATAATATATAATATTATATACCCTAATCATGTCACCGCACCCAAAAATTTTAAAATTTGCCGTATCCCACACCCGCACCCATACCCGTATCCGCACCCGCACCCGTGTGACATTATTAGGACACTTGGGTAAAAGAATGATGAATAAGTTTGAAATGATCGATATGGTTCTATTGTATTTTATCCTTCGACTTATTAAGCAGGTTTATGATAGTATTTTTGTTTTAAAAGAAAAGAATACGTTAAACCTATTGAAGAAATTTTAATATGATGGATCGCAAGGGTTGCTCAACTCTTAAAATTACAACAACTAAGCTTTTCCCCCAAAATAGATGAGGTCAATTACATGGATTTTTTGTTTCCATAGTATTCAATCTTGTGCCGTGCTAACGGTTAACTCAACAAAAGGTAGATCATTCTTTATTGTTTCCTTCCAATACTTATTAATCCTCTTCCTCTTTTAACATTTTCATCATCCATTTTCTCACACCTTATGAGAGCTTCTTTAGAAGTTGATTGTGGATAATGGAACTCCCAAGGTTAGAGAGATAGTATAGAGGTATTGGTTGGAGGATTGTACTGGACTGGCACCTGTCCTCATATATTACTTTCTGTTAGTTTGATTTCTGGATTTACATAGGATCCATCTATGTATCATTTGGGAGCGGCTGCACAGATTTTGTGTTTACATGTGGTTTACGTCAAATTATGGGTTATGGTATAAACTTGTAAATAATTTTAAACTAACTGGTTTTATTGATAGTGATTGGGCAGGTTTAACTACAAATTGAAAAGTGCAAGTGGTTATGTTTTATGCTTTTCATCATGGATCGGGGTCTGAAAAGCAAGCTTCCAGCAGATTATCTTCAGTGAAAGCTAATTATGTAGCTATGCTCCAAAGGCATATCAAGAAATGTAGATGCGACAAATTTTGGATGATTTGAATCTACTACAAGAAGAAGCGAATGAAGACTTTTTGCAATAATACAAAACTATTCTAATGGCAAAATATCTAGCATTTCATGGAAGAATGAATCATATCAAGCTTCGGTCATCATTTTGTTCGAGATGCATTTGCAAATGGAGTGATTGTTCTTACATATTGCTATAGAAACAATCAAATGAATGGCATATTAACTCACAAAAGCTGTCCTATATAAAAAATTTGCCAAATTTAGATATTCTCTTGGCATTAAAAAATTAGATGTCATGGGAGAGTAACTTAAATGATGCCCATAGGATGATTGTTAGATCATAGATTTATGATGTAAAAGTAGTCTTTACTTTTATGTTAATGGGGTTAAAGTTTAGGAGATATTGACAAGTCACGTATAGTGAGTGTTTTGTTATATTGTTTTTTTTACGTTGTCTTACTTTATAGTTGTGGTTTCACTAAGTGTTATCCATATCGTCTTGTATATGTATCGCCTCGCATATTGCTCCATAGGAACTTATCGCTCCAAATTATGCGATACAAGTGCGATAAATCGCACGTATCATATACTCCTTTTTTATAAAGAAAACCCATGATACCAAGAATCAATGAGTTAAGGGCTGCAAATCCCAAGCATAAGAGTTACAAGTAATAATAAATATCAATTGAAAGTTGAGACTTTCTAAGTACACAATTAATTGTTAGAATGTAATAGGATTGAGCCAACAAGGCCCATAAGTTTATGTTAGAAATCAGGTCCCAACGGACCCAGGTCATCTGAGCTAGGGCCACTTCGCACCAAGGCCACTTAGGGGCGAACGATTAGTAAAATAGCCATTGGATCTTCGATAACTAACAAAACAGTTGCTGGCTTTCACTCTTCTCCTCTATAAATTCTCTTCATTTGTTCAATAACATCAAGCCCTTTATGGTTGCTTTATATATAAATTTGTTCATTCAATAAAATGAATTCGGGAATGTACCTGTTCCTTTACATGGTATTAGAGTTGGATGGGGGATGACGACGACAAGGTCAACGACAAGGTGTAATTCTAGCGACAAGGTGACAGAGGCTGAAGGGCGATGGAGGCGAGTTGGTCAATGGGGCGATGAACGGATGGAGGTTCAACAGTGATAAAGAGGGCGACATCTTATGCGATAGTTCTTGGAACTTAGGACCATTACCTTGCATGGGTGTACATGTTGAGCACCACGACCTTATCGGCAGTGACATTGACGATCGGCCAAAACATGTCCTTGTTCACCTGACCCACCCTCACCATCGCTGAAGCTTCGGCAATCTCGAGGCTCGTGGACACCAAAACCCTAGATCCTCTCATCTCCCTCCCGTTTCTTTTGAAAACCCTAACAATTCCGATTGTCGAATTCCTCCACCCATTCAAGCAATTGACGACAGATGCATTACGGACATATATCGATACGTATCGTATCGTTACGATACGGGGGCCCGTATCGTGAATGCGGGCATATCGCACGGTATCGTGTGATACGGGCCGTATCGCACGATACGATGCGTATCGCCCTGTGACCCTTTATAAGGGTCACAGGCCGACCGAAACCCACGATTTTTCGCGGGTTTCCTCTCTTCTCTTGGGTTCCTTAAGCTCCCTAAGAACCGGTTTTCGCTTCCTTAGTGTTCAAAGCTCCAAAATCGTGCCCTACAATGTCGGTGTAAGCCTCCAAACTCGGATTTTGGTATATTTTTAATGTTTTTTCCATTTTTTTCCTTTATATTTGTTGTTTTTTGTGTTATTTCGTTTTTTTTTAATGATAAAATATGAAGTTATTAAGTGTGTGTATACGACTTTTATTGCATTCATGAAGTGGGAGACACTCGATTTGAGTGTTATTTGAAGATTGAGGGATTTACGAAGTGCTTTTATTTTCAGGTTTTTGTTTGAATTAAAGTACTCCATTGAGATGGCAGGAAGGGGTGGTAGAGACTCATTCAAAGTCTAATGATCCGGCATGGCAGTGGGGTATACCAGTTGAGGGTTTAAGGTTAAAAATCATATGCTTATTTTGTGAAAAGGTGGTTAGTGGTGGAATTTCAAGGTTGAAACACCACCTAGCAGGAACCAGGAAAGAAGTTGCTCCATGCACAGGCAGAGTTAGAAGTTTGCCATAAGGTATTAAATGACAATGCCTGCAGATGATTGAGAACATACAAGAACGGAGACAACAAAAGGATGATTTTCAGATGTATGAAGAAACTGATGATGCTACTGCCACTGGATTTGGATTCATTGATAGTTTGCCTTGATTGGTAGTAGCAGTTCACGAGCACCTACTAGAGAAAAGAGGGTTGCAACTGAAGACTTTGGAGGTGGCAGAAGAGGAAGTTCAGGAAGGAGTAGAGGAAGAGCTTCTTCTTCTAGCATACATTCATTCTTTCCTCCTTTCACTACACTTAGTACTCAACTAGGAATTCGTGCTGCTATGGCTTCAGAACAACTGCATGATCAGGCAGACATTGCAGTGGGAAGATGGTTTTATGATGCATGCATTCCATTTAATGCAGCAAACAGTTTTCATTTTCAAGCAATGGCAGATGCAATTGCAAACATTGGTCCAGGATATAAGATGTCCTCTTATCAGAAGTTGAGAAGGAAGATATTAGATCAGACCATAATTGAAGTGCAACAATACTGTTCGACTTTGAGACAATCGTGGAAGGAAACATGATGCACTATTATGGCAGATGGATGGACCGATAGGCGAGGAAGGACATTGCTAAACTTTCTTGTATATTGTCCTAAAGGACTCATGTTTTTGAGATATCTAGACATGTAAGAGGAGAGGCACACTGCAGAGATCCTACGAGAAGAATTTGATAAGATTATACAAGAGGTTGGGCTACAGAATGTGGTCTAATTGATTACAGATAATGCAACTAACTACAAAGCAGCTGGAAAGGAGTTAGTTGATATCTATGGGACTTTCTACTGGACACCATGTGCAGCCCATTGTTTAGATCTCATCCTCGAGGACATTGGTGAGATGGATGAAATAAAGGCAGCAACTGAGTGTTGCCAAGATATTACAAAATTCATTTACAACCATGCATTTGTTTTGTGTATGATGAGGAGATATACAGAAGGTGCATAGCTTCTTCGCCCAGCTGTAACTCGGTTCGCAACAAACTTCTTATCTGTACAAAGTATTGTGAGACAGAAGCAAGCTTTGAAGAGAATATTCTTCTCAGATGAGTGGCAACAATTTGCAGAGTTGCCTCAAAACAGAAGAAATAGAAAGTTGAATGAGATTGCAGAAACAGTTTTTAGAAGTTCATTTTGAAATGCATGTATCAGATTATTGAAAATTACTTGTCCTTTAGTGAAAGTTTTGAGATTGGCTGATAGCGAGGAGAAACCATCTATGGGCTACCTTTATGAAGCCATGGACAGGGTAAAAGAAGCCATCAGAAATAATTTTAATGGAAAAAAGAGAGATTATGTGCCCGTGTGAAAAATAATTGATAGTAGATGGAATAAACAATTGCATCAGTCTATTCATGATGCAACATATTATCTAAACCCATTATTCAGGTACTCAGGAACCTTCAAAAGGGACGGTGAGGTTAATCGAGGAATCATTGATTGTATCGACAGATTAGTCCCTGATGAGAGCATAGCAGATGCGATACATCGAGAGATGGAGATATATGATAATGCTCTTCACTTGATGGGTTTGCCTGTTGCAATTCGCAACCGCACTATGATGCGTATAGGTAAATTGTTTATTTTCATATTTAAGTTGCATCTTACATTACTGTGGATTATTATGTCTCTAATGTTTGTAATTTTTTACAGATGTTTGGTGCAACAGGTTTGGAAGTGATTGTCCAAACCTTAGAGATTTTGCAGTCAAAGTCTTAAGCCAAACCTGTAGTGCAACAGGTTGTGAAAGAAATTGGAGTGTTTTTGAACACATCTATACAAAAAAGCGCAACAAGTTGGAACACAAAAGGCTTAATGATTTGGTTTATATTCGTTGTAACATGCGCCTTCATGAAAGGTAATGTTCTATTACTATTACTTTCAAAATTTTAATTCAATATTGTTTAACTTCAGTTTTCAATTGTTAATATTATTTACTAATTGTTTATCTTTGTTTGTGTCATAGGTAATTAAAAAAAGTAAATAGAGAAGAAAGTTAGTTCGATCCAATAAGTTTGGATAATTTTGATATATTAGAAGATTGGGTTATGGAAGACACTGAATAAAATGCCCTCCTAACAGAAGAAGACGTTGCCTGGATTAATTTGGAAGGAGCGCAACAACATTATGGAGATGAAGAATTTGATTTTGAAGAAGAAGGTGTGGGCGTGACTGATGATGATGATGAGGATATGCAACAAGGAGAAGATAAGATTATTTAGTTGATGATCCTGATTACAATTTGTAAAATGTAACATTGTATGTAACTATAGTGTAAACTGTGTCTGTATTTTATTTTTTGGATTCAAAATATGTAAATTTGGATACAATTGTTCAATGTTGAATACTCAATCTGTACTAAACTTACATTATATGAATTTAAAGCAATTATCATATTTTTCTTGATTTTTGCTTGATTTTTTTTCGTTTTTTTACTATTTATTATTATTTTTTTTATTGATTTTTAATTAATTTTTATATTATTTTAATATTAAAGTATGATACTATACGCCCGTATCGTGGAGCCCAGCGATACACGATACGATATGTGTCAGACAACACTGCGGACAACCTCTTGTTAGGGTACGACGTCATCAATGAGCCCATATCTCCTCTATGTGAGAGTTGCTTCCATGGTGAAGAAGATCGAGAGAGGAAGACATTATCGATGAGGAAGAAAGAGGCAAATTGGTGGTGCAGGCGAATGATGGTGGTTGACGGTGAAGGGGGGAAAGTCGTGGTGGTTGATGGTGGAAAAGTAGTGGCTGAGATGGAGATCGAGGTGGCATTGGGGAATGGCTTGGATGGTGGTTTGGTTTTGATGTTAATGTAGTTTATGTGGAGAATGGCAAGGTGGTTCGTTGCTAGGTAGTTTGAAGTGATGAGGATGGCACTAGAGTTGTCGGCTGGTAGAGACCACGACGATACAGGACAATGACAACAATAGACATTCACGGTAAAGGCAGAGCAACGCCGTAGTGACCTACGCATAGGGAGAGAGAGAGCAATGTTCTTAAGCAAAAAAATGGCCTTTTATACTCATACGCAGTCACATCTTGGATCCAACCGTGGATCCAGACCCGTTTTGTGCTCGTTATGTTTTTAGTATGAGGCCTATGCTAGTCTTGGATCCATACCCGAAGCTATGTTTGGATCCGATTTTATCTTGCTTGGTATTCAGATTCGAGTCCATCCAGGTGTGTTTTTTTCAACTTGTTTGTTTTTAATATTGATTGTATCAATTGCTTCTTGGCATGTTTAGAGGAAAAATGTATTGTAACATTTGAATGATTTCAAACTTAACTATTGATGAGATAAAAAATGTATTCGTTGAAAAACAATAAGTTGCATCTTCCTCTATAATTGAGATCCATGTTTGTCTTTGTTGAAGACATTTGTGATTAAGGTGCTTCATGTTGGCCTTTTGTTAGAAATCAATTAATGTTTGAAAATGAACTTATTGTTATTTGATCATGTTGTTGGCCTTTTGTTGAAGACATTTGTGATTAAAGTGCTTCATGTTGGCCTTTTGTTGGAAATCAATTAATGTTTGAAGATGGACTTAGTGTTATTTGAGAATTAAAACTTGGTTGTTGAATGAATTGGAAAAATGTTTGTTGACAATAAGTTATATCTACTTGTATGACTAAGATTAATGTTGTTGGCCTTTTGTTGAAGACCTTTGTGATTAAGGTGCTTCATGTTATTGGGTTGGAGAGTAATCAATATTTAAAAGTACTTATAATTATCTTGATTAACTTGTATTTTTAAATTTTTTTTAAGATAATTGGGAGACAAATCTTGTGAGATTTTTTGAAAAACATGAAGTTGATTCGTTTGACCCATTTTAACTTAATGGATTGTCTTATTTTTGGAACCATAAAATCACTTTTGAGTTTAAAGGATATTTAAGGGCCTTGGATATTGTATGTATGAAGGTTTTGAGTTTGGCCTTAAAAAGTTTGTTTGGGTTCGAGTTTGTTGTTAAAACTTGGGTTTGAGCTTAGCCCCTAAAGCTTATTTGATTTGACGGGTTTTGAGCTTAACCTTAAAAAACTTATTTGACTTAAGGTTTTGAGTTTTGCTTTAAAAAGCTTGTTTGGGTTCGAGTTTGTCCTTAAAACTCGGGTTTTCACCTTAACCTTTATTTGACTTTACGGCTTGAGCTTTTCTTAAAAAGCTTATTTTATCATAAGCTTGTGGTGATTTATTTTAACGTCCCACAAGTGTCGACCAACATGACATAAGGCCCCGTCCATGCCACATGGTTGATACCCGATAACTGTTGCAAAATACGAAAGCAGCATAACCCATATAAACAAAGACATGCCAAAAGTTTATTTATTAATATACAATTTAAGATCCAACAAAGCAGTGGTACAATGACAGAAAAATTCAAAACTACAAGGAACCTATCTAACTCTTACCATCTAGCACCGGAATAAAGAATCTTGTTTCAACATCCCATGTACTCAGCATTTCTACTGGTTATACCTTGAAAACATTTAAAAGAAAACTTGAGCACCACGCTGTGCTCGTAGATGGATGTGATATTTTCATAGATAATCATACTAGAGATATGCACAATTTCAAACTAGAGAGTGAGAAAAATATATATCATTAACAAAACAATATCATTATCAAACATGCATGCATACACAAATACTCATCAAGATGCAACTTAGTTTCGATATCATAAACTCTATAGTGTAACCAATGACTGTCATGTCATAGGAGTTGCCTGTACCATACTCCTGTCTAGCTACGTGACCTCCGATAACGCCTTCAGCATGTTGAGCCTAGGATCCTGGTGCTTCACAAGGGCCCACCAAGTCCAGCCCCTGAGGTCTGTGGGGCAAAAGTATTCGGATACCCCACTAATAGACTCATGCATTCAATCATATAATCACAACAATAATTCCATAATCACATCCCATATCCACAATAACATCCACTGAGCCATCTCCTAGGATTCACATAACCACATCCACATCCATATCCACAACAATCACATATATCCGATTATATCAAAATAATATATCCATATCAAATTACACATTCAAATCAAGTATCAAAGTCATCCTACTATACATAAACTCTCTATTATCGTTGACTAGTTCCACTTATCCCCAACTCAAGCATGTCATAACCGACATGAGTTGCTCACGACAACTATAAGTGCAAATCAGCTCAACCAACGAAGTGGCCAACACAACTCAACACATCTACGAGTTAGGACTATTCGATACATTCATCTACAATCCACTAACATCATACACTATCGTAGAAAGTAGATCCATACCGATAGTATTTCACTCACCTAGATTGGCAACCAATGAGCTAACACTAACATATACGTCCATCTATAATCCATCAGCGCCCCATACCATCGTGAAAGATATATCCATACCTATTAAGTGGTTTACTAGCACATAAGTACACTCATGCCATGCACTCATATAATCATCAAAGCATTTTAAAGACTATTTCAAAACATATATACCCATTTAAAAGCATTAATAAACATTTCAGAATCTGATGCATTATCTGAAAGCAATTAAAACTACAAATAACACATAACCGAAAAGAGAACACACTAACCTACTTGACATCTCTAAGGAGATCCCAATATAATAGTGCTAACTCACTTTTAATCCCCTCAATTTAATCCCTAAATCATGAAAAAAGCATAATATTAATATTCTACATTCAAATAAAAATTCAAATGGTCAAACCACCTCGAAATCATATCTCAAACGAGTCTAAAACCCTAAAAAAAACAATCTGATTAAGTCCGTACCTTCGCCTCATCGTAGGCAATTATAGCTGCCTTTTACTTTCTTTTTTTGTCATTCTTCTCTTTCCACCTCTCGTTCCTCTCTTCTTCCTTTTTCTCTCTCTTTCTTTCTCTCTCTCTCTCCCTCTTTCTTTCTCGTTTATGTTGGTAGGAAGGTGGTTGCCGCTTTCCTTTTAGCTAAGCGGTGATCATCGTGGCCACCACTAATCTTTACAGTAGACAGGAGCTTGTGGCTCCCATCCGTTGTTCCACCACGTCCGGTCTCATGTGGGTCCTGATCCGATTGGATTGGATTGAATCGGATCTATTGGACCTGATCCAGTTGAGATCTCACATTTATAAACCTATTTGTTATAATAGACAATCCTATTTGGATGATATCAATGTTTTCTATAAAATGACTTTCTTGAATTAGAGCAAATCAATTTCATTAACTTATTTGACTCGTTTTTGGTTTGCTTTTAGATTAGATATCATAAATTGTCTAGTTGGTTTTAGAAACTGAGTGAATGCATGGATTGATACTTTATTTGTCTTCATTAAGGATGAAAAACAAATTGATACTTTGGTTGTGGAAAGAGCTTTTAAAGAAAGGTGTGCCCTCTCAGATTCATGTTTTTTTTTGTTAGGCAAGCTTTCGGTATATACACCATAAGTTTGATGGGGTGTTAGAATGTAATAGGGTTCGGCCAATATAGCCCATAAATTTGTGTTAGAAATCAGGTATGTCCCAAAAAGCCTAGGTCACCCGAGCTAGGTCCATCCAAGCTAGGGCTTGGAGGCCAACGATTCGTAAAATAGCTGTTGGGCCTTCAACAACCAGCAACTAAGCTGGTGGTTTTCATTCTTTTCCTCTATAAATTCTCTTAATGTATTCAACTGCTTTGTATATAAATTTGATCATTCAATAAAATGGATCGATGAACTTACCAATTTATTTACATTAATATTTATAGAGTTCGAATGATAAACGTTATTAACGGTTAGAGTTTCAAACAGAGAAGTTATGAACTATTAGATTTCCAAGGATAGATATATTAACTGATAGATTTCTAAGCACAAATTTATTAACTGTTAGAATTACAAGAGTAAGTAATTAATTGTTAGACTTTCAAGCACAAGAGTTATTAATTATTAGAGTTTCAAGCACAAATTTATCAAGTATTAGAATTCCAAGAGTAGGATTTATTGATTATGGAGTCTCAAGAAATTCCTAAATCTGGAAATTATTGTGCATACCTTATTAAATAATTTAAATGTCATGTACTATTGTTTTGATATAATTTTCAAACTTATCCTTGATTCATAATAATCATTTAGCACAACTTTCTGTTTTGATGTACTAGGATTTATTTTCTGTCATGTACTATTTCCAAGAGATATATATATATATATATATTTTTAATTTTTTTTTTTTATTTTATGTCATTTGATCTCTTTATAGTCAATACAATCTTCAAAAAACGAGATGAACATTTAATTACTTATAAGAGTGGCTTATCACACACACAAATTGATTACTTTATTTGTAGAAAAAAAGATAGAGCGTGTTGTAAAGATTGTAAGGTAATTCCAGGAGAAAGCTTAACCACCCAACATCGACTTTTAGTTATGGATTTACAAATAAAAAAATGGACAAAGAAGAAAAGAGTGCATCGAGCTATTCGGACTAAATGGTGGAACCTCAAAAGCAAGAAAGAAGGTATATTTAAACAGAAAGTCCTTCAAGGAGATGTTTGGAATTATGTTGGCACACCCTCTGATATGTGGAACAATATGGCTATACATATTAGGAAAGTGGCGAAAGATGTGTTAGGGGTATCTAAGGGAGGTGTACCGGCACAAAAAGAAGCTTGGTGGTGGAGTGAAATAGTACAAAATAAAATCAAGGCAAAGAGGGCATGTTACAAATTACATTACGCTAAGAAAACTAGTGAAATTTTAGAAGCTTATAAGAAAGCAAAGAAGGAAGCAAAAAAGGCCGTTAGTGAAGCAAAAGCTAAGATTTGGGAGGACTTATATAAAAAACTCAACTCAAAAGAGGGTGAAAGAGATATTTTTAGGATAGCTAGGGCTAGAGATAAGAAAACTAAAGATCTAAATTTTGTTAGATGCATAAAAGACGAGGATGAAAAAATTCTAGTGGCAAATGATGATATAAGAAATAGATGGAAAAACTATTTTTATAATCTTTTTAATGAAAATAAAGATGTTAGTATTAGTGTAGGAGATTTAGCCAAGTCAGAAAAGTATATAAACCACAATTTCTACCGACGTATTCAAAGGAATGAAGTCAAAGAGGCTCTTAAACATATGAAGAGTGGTAAATCGGTAGGACCAGATAATATTCCTATAGAAGTTTGGAAAATACTAGGAGAAATAGGAATCACTTGGCTCACAAGACTATTTAATGAAATATCGAAAAACCAAAAGATGCCCGAGGAATGGAGAGCAAGTACACTTATACCCGTATATAAGAACAAGGGAGACATTCAAAATTGTGTGAATTATCGAGGTATCAAGTTAATGAGTCATATTATGAAATTATGGGAAAGAATTATCGAACGTAGGTTAAGACAAGTATCAAGTACAATAGAGAACCAATTTGGATTTATGCCAAGTAGATCTACTATTGAAGCGATTCACCTTCTGAGACGTCTTATGGAACATTTTAGAGCAAAAAAGAAAGACCTTCACATGATATTTATTGATCTAGAAAAAGCTTATGATAGGGTACCGAGGGAGGTTCTTTGGAGAACTTTGGAAAAAAGAGGTATCCCATTGACATATATTAACCTTATAAGAGACATGTATGATGGTGCAAAAACATGTGTGAGGACTCATGAAGGAACGACAGACTTCTTTGAAGTTAATATTGGGTTACATCAAGGATCAACTTTAAGTCCATACTTATTTATAATGGTGATGGATGAGTTAACAAAACATATTCAAGATGAAGTACCTTGGTGTATGTTATTTGCAGATGACATTGTATTAGTGGAGGAGTCTAAGGAAAAAGTTAATAGAAAATTGGAACTATGGAGAGAAACATTAGAAAACAAAGGCCTCCGACTTAGTAGAACAAAGACAGAATATATGGAATGTAAGTTTGATCATTTGGTTACTTCAGAGGACATAGAAATTAAAATTGGCACACATTGCATTCTCCAAAAGGAAAGTTTTAAATACCTAGGGTCAATTTTTCAAAGTGATGGAAGAATTGATGGAGATGTTACACATAGAATTAATGCTGGTTGGTTAAAATGGAGAGGAGCATCAGGTATTCTTTGTGATAAGAAGATACCATTAAAATTAAAAGGTAAATATTATAGAGCAGCAATTAGGCCTGCCATGTTTTATGGTTCTGAGTGTTGGGCAGTTAATCATCAACATGTACAAAAGATGTCTGTGACAGAAATGAAGATGTTGAGATGGATGAGTGGCCATACAAGAAAAGACCGTATACATAATGAGGTTATTAGAAACAAATTAGGAGTGGCACCAATAGAGGATAAAATGAGACAACATCGTTTAAGATGGTTTGGACATATAGAAAGAAGATCAAAAGAAGAACCTGTAAGAAGGTTAGAAAAACTAAATTTGGAAAGTATTAAAAGAGGTAGAGGACGACCACAAAAGTGTTGGAAAGAAACAATAAAGAATGATCTAGTTTATTGGGAGTTAACTGCTAACATGGCACACGATACGGATCTGTGGAAACAAAGAATCCATGTAGCCGACCCCGTCTAGTATGGGAAAAGGCTTAGTTGTTGTTGTTGTTGTTGTTTGTATTTATTTATTTTTTATTTTAAGCTATTTTTAAATTAAATTTTTATACGATACGCTTATCTCATGGAGAAAAATAATGAATAATATGGTACGGTACAAACAACACTCGTTTCACTACTTGAGGAGGAAGTTGTATAACTCTTTAACTTTTTGAGTTGTACAAACCTAATGCTATGTTAAGTTTGAGATTCTTATCCTATTTTCTCTCTCTTTTTCTCTCCACTTTTATGTCCTTAACTGATACGAAAAATAATATACGTTGGGCTCGTCTCGCCTAACTTTGAGTTTGTGTAAATCAGAGACCAACCCCATGAATGACGTGATTTTATTCTCATGTTGCTCAAAACACATGAACATGATGTGGTCATCGCTATGTTATCAATAGCAGTTAGCGGGTTGTTAGCGGTCAACCCTGATATAGCGGTAGCGGGGATATAGCGGATTTAGCGGTACACTTTTATTTATGACTAAAAAATTATATATATATATATATATGTATAATGGGTTCTCTAATTTCGAAGAAATATCAAGAAACACAACTTTTTTTATAAATATGAATCAAACTAAATAAATAAATTCTACCTCTAACTTCTAAGGATTAACATATGACAGGGCGCTTGGATTCATCACCCCCCCAACTTATCAGACATCTCTTTCATGAAGAAGAACAAAATTGCATATTGAATATTTGCCTAGCTGTGAGAGCACAAGAGAGAAATATTATTCCTTGCAAACAAGCATATGATATGTCAAAATGACACTTACATTCTTTAGAGTGTCAACTTGCAACAGTCAACTTACATTCTTTTATGACTGATGCATAAAAGGAATAAAAAAGATCATTAGCTCAAATTTCATCAGTAACAGGCTAAGTTGCTCCACATAATAAGACAATTCCCAACGCAAGCGTGTTTCTTGACCTCACAAGTTCCAAGTGCACAAAAGAAATTACAATTTAAAAGTTAAACTTCTAGAGAAAAATATCAAGAACATGAAAACACAACCCAACAAATTGGTTCAGAGAACACCGGTACAAACTAGCCAAGAATAAGTTGTATATGCCACTCTATCAAAATTTGCACAAGAGCATCAAATCCTACAAAAAGCAACATAAAAAGAATTGAATTTCGAAACCATATTACCTTAGGCACAATCCTCCTAAAAAAAATGTGTTGCATTTTTCATAAAAGTTAGCATTAAAAATAAGGTTCACTATAATAATCCCCTCTCTTTCTCATACGTATAGAGCCTTATTCATCATATGCAAATATCTTTTTCAATGTATTTTTTATATGAAAAGACTTTGAATAACAATAACAGTCGTAGCAAATCTTATTAATGAAGGCCTAATCAACTCCCTTCCACCAGTGTGAATTCTTATCAAATGTAATACAAATGAGTGATTATCAGTAAACTTTGTGATATTTTTATATACATCAATTGACCCTTTAATTTTATCCATTGCACTCAAATCCTCAAGCATTAAGTCTATGCAATGTGCAACACATGGGGTCCACACTAAGGATGGATGGTTCGACTCAAGCATCTTACTAGCTACTATAAAATTTGGAACATTATCAGTGATGAAGTGAACTCCATCCATGTAAGGGTTCACCTTTGGATGGTCGGTCCCAAGCTCGGATAAAGGAAGAGGATTACGTTAGACTTCCGACAGTCAGCCTAAAACTTTGTCGGACTTATCTACCATGGGTTCTACAAATTATGATGGAGCTCTATAGAAACAAAGAATCCATGTAATCGACCCCATCTAGTATAGGAAAAGGCTTAGTTGTTGTATCAATAATGAATTGAAAAGCATTTTCAACACCAACATCCTCAACATCTTCAAAAATAGAGAGCAAATTATCAACGCTTTTATCAATATGTGACAAGTCATAGGATTTCAGAAATAATGTTCCCTTCAAGAGGTTCACTAATGATCTACGATGGCTATAATAGAACAACCAATAACCTTCGACGACTCTTTAAATTTAGAACTCCATTCTTAAACAATATCAACTCATTTATGCAATAATTTCTCTCTCAAAGCATGATAAGTGAGGACTTTATAACCTGATCCTCTACTAGCAATAGCATATGCGATGCCTTAAAAGGAAAATGAATTTACAACCATAAAAGAGGAGGCAAATTTCATAAAAAAAGCTATGCATACTTCAAAGCTTTGCAATCATCAAGCGAACATGACTCTTGTAGTAAAACAAGAACCAATCCCGCTGCCATTGCCACTAAAACCAAGACTCTTTATTTTATCTCGTCTTCTCCTTATTTCCTCAGATGTTTGCTCTTCCTCCTCAATCATACCATGAATTTCTTTATCGTATATTTCTCGAAAAACATTTTAAGACATATCCCAACCGCCTATTTCTACTCTATCTCTTTATTGATCTCTTCCTTTATAACTTTAAGCACCTGATGACAAGCACTTGCATCCTTTTTGGTTCCTATAAGATGGTATTTCATAGGAAAATACTTTCATGCTTAACCTTGTTACAAAATATATACCTATTCACAAGCCTATTGCCTTTATACTCCAGAATATAATACTTTCACGTTGGATCGGTCCGTTTAGACGCCATCAAACCCGACAGAGATAAACCATAAGTAAAAGACTTTACGAAGGTGAGAAATCTCAGAATCTATGAAAATCCCAAAATTTTATGTTACAGATTTGATAAAAATCTTATGGATTTTCACTAGTTTAAGAGCAAAAGAGTGCAATTTCTTCACGAAATCAAATAAATTAAAGATAGGAAAAACGTTTGGGAGCAAATGCAGACAATAGAGAAGGGTTTCGGAGTAGGCAAAACACCAAAACCCCCCAACTTTCTTAGCTTTTATATTTTGAGAATTGTTGTCGACTCATACGATACGAGTTGTATCGTACACAATATGATCCGATAAATCGAAGAACACAATACGGTTACGTGTGCCATATCGTGCTTGTCTATGATACACAATAAATTCGTACCATATTATACGATACGATACAAGTTTTACCATATTGTTAGGAGTGCTAACCAAATCAAGAGTATAAACTATAATTTCTAATGATGTATTCAAAAGAATGAAGTTAAATAAGCTCTTAAACTTGTGAGGATTAGTTAAATATATAGTACTAGACAATATTCCTATAGAAGCATAAAAAATCCTAGGAGAAATGGGTATTACTTGGCTTGTAAGATTATCTAATGAAATATAAAAAAACCAAAAGATGCCTGAGGAATAGAGGAAGATTATAATTATACTCATATACAATAACAAGGGAGACATTTAAAATTGTACAAATTATCAAGGTATCAAGTTGAGTTATACTATAAAATTATGAGAGAATTATTGAACATAGATTGAGACAAGTATCAAGTACAATAGACAACCAATTCAAGTTCATGTAAGTAAGATATATTATTAAGGCTATGCACTTATTGAAACGTCTTATGAAACATTTTAGAGCAAGAAGAAAGAACCTTCACATAGTATTTATTGGTCTAAAAAACTTAGGATAGGATGCTAAGATATATTCTTTGAAGAACTATGAAAAAAGAGGTATCTATTGACATACATGATAGTGTACAAATATGTGTTAGGGCCCATAAAGGAATAATTGATCTCTTTGAGGTTAATATTGGATTAAATAAAGCATCAACTTTAAGTTTATATTTATTTATATTGGTCATTGTCGAGCTAATAAAACATATTCGAGATGAGTTCTTTGGTATATGTTATTCGCGGATGACATTGTATTAGTGGATGAGTCTACGGAAAAAAATAATAGGAAATTGGAATTATGGAAAGAAATGTTAGAAAATAAAGGCTTTCGACTTAGGAGAACAATGACAAAATATATGAAATATGTAAGTTTGATCATTTGATTATTTCAAATCACATACAAATTAAGATTGACATAGATTGTATACCTTGTAAGGAAAGTTTTAAATACTTAGGTTAAGTTTTTCCGAGTGATGAAAAAATTAATGGAGATGTTACACATGGAATTAATGTAGGTTGGTTAAAATAGAGAGGCATATTGAGTATTTTATGTGACAAGAAGATACCATTAAAGTTGAATGATAAATATTATAGAGCAACAATTCAACCCCTTATGTTTTATGGTTCTAAGCAGTGTTGTTCGACGCGTATCGTATCGTGTATCATTTTGGTCCACGATAGAGGCATATCGTATCGTAGCGTATTGTACTTTAATATTAAAAAAATAGTAAAAATCTAAAAAAAATCCAAAAAAAAGAAAAAAGAAAAATTTGATAATTGTAAAGAATTCATATAATGCAAAGTTTAGTACATATTGATCATTCACCATTGAATAATTGAAAAAAATTTACGTATTTTGAAGCAAAAAATGAAATACATTTACATTTACATATTGTAATCAGGATCATAAACTAAATAATCTTCATATTCTCCTTGCTAAAGATCCTCACCACCTTCTGCTTCAAAATCAAAATCTTCTCTCCTTGATAATGTTGTTGCACTCCTTCCAAATTAATTCATGCAATGTCTTCTTCAGTTAGGAGGGCATTTTCTTCGTTATCTTTTATAATCTAGTCTTTTAATATATCAAAATTAACCAAACTTATTAGATCAAATTGGCTTTCTTCTCTATTTACCTTTTTAAATTGCCTATAAGAAAAAAAGATAAGTAATTAGTAAATAACATTAACAATTGAAGTCAAAGAATATATTGAATTGAATCTTTTAAGTACTAAACTATTAACTAATAGAAGATTACCTTTCGCGAAGCCACATGTTACAACGGATGAAAACTAAGTCATTCAACCGCTTATGTTCCAACTTGTTGCGTTTTTTTGTATGAATGTGTTCAAAGACACTCCAATTCCTTTCACAACCCGTTGTACTATAGGTTTGGCTCAGAACTCTTACTCCAAAATCTCTAAGGTTTGGGCAATCACTTCTAAACCTATTCCACCAAACATATGTAGAAAAAGGCAAACATTAGAGACTTAATTCATAATAATATAAGATTTAAGAAACTTAAATACGAAGATAAACAATTTACCTGGGCGCATATTAGTGCGATTCTGAATTGTTGAGCATTATCATAGATCATCTCTCGATGTATAGCTTCTGCTCTGCTTTCATCAGGGACTAATCTATCTATACAATCAATGAAGCCTCGATTAACCTCACCATCCCTTTTGAAGCTTGTTAAGTACCTGAATTTTGGGTTTAGATAATATGTTGCTGCATGAATAGGTTGATGCAATTGTTTGTTCCATCTATTATCTATAATTTTCTACACGACACATAATCTCTTTTTTCCATTAATCTTTTTTCTAATCGCTTCTTTTGCCCTATTCATGGCTTCATAAAGGTAGCCCATAGATGGTTTCTCCTCGCTATCAGCCAATCTCAAAACCTTTACTAAAGGACATTTAATCCTCAACATAACACATGCATTCCAAAATGTACTCCTGAAGACTGTCTCTGAAATCTCATTCAACTTTCTGTTTGTTCTATTTTGAGACAACTCTGCAAATTGTTACTTACTCATCTGAGGAGAACATTCTCTTCAAGGCTTGCTTCTGTCTCACAATACATTGTATAGATAAGAAATTAGTTGCAAACTGAGTTGCAGCTATAAGAAAAAACTCTGCACCATCTGTATATCTCCTCAACATATACAATACAAAGTCATGGTTGTAGATAAATTTGGTAATATCTTGGCAACACTCAGTTGTTCCCTTTATCTCATCCATCTCACCAATATCCTCAAGGATGATATCTAAACAATGGACTGTGCATGGTGTCCAATAGAAAGTCCCATAAGTATCTGCTAACTCCTTCCCAACTGCTTTATAGTTAGTTGTATTATCTGTAATCAATTGATCTACATTCTCTAGCCCAACCTCGCATATCACCTTATTAAACTCTTGCCTTAGGATATATAGAGTGTGCTTCTCCTCTTACATGTCTAGAGATCTCAAAAACATAAGTCTTTTAAGATAGTAGACAAGAAAGTTTAACAAGGTCCTTCCTTTTCTATATGTCCATCCATTTGCTATGATAGTGCATCCTGTGTCCTTCCATGACTCTCAAAGTCGAACAATATTCTTGCACTTCAATGACGATCTTATCTAATATCTTTTCTCTCAACTTCCTTGAAAATGAAAACTGTTTGCTGCATTAAATGGAATGCATGCATCATTATAAACACTCCAAAATCCCACGATTTTCCCAAAACACCTGGTTTTGCAAAAGCAGCTCTAAAGGGCTATTTTGAGTCTGGAAACCCAGGAGCTTTCCAGGCAACCCTTTACATATGTTTAAATCATATATGGTTTAAAATATGTGTTATACAGTTTTAAAAACCTTTAAAAAGGTATTTTGAAACCCCGCAAAGCAACTTGGCCTGATGAAAGTAGGACCAGAGAAGCGAAAGAGAGCTCGGAACCGGAGCATATGTCCAGCCCGACACCTCAACTCTCATATCAGAATCATCCCCAAAATCTCGGACATCCAAGCCCCTGTTATCAACATATTGTTTAAACTGATCTCCGGAAGGTGAGAAGAAGAGTGGACGACAATGTTGGCGAAGACCCAACGCAAGACGGGGTACTGAGGCTGTCAGGCCCCGCACAAACCGTCCATTTCGTAACACCATGAAGGAGTCAGAAAATCAGATTTGGATCGGATCTGGACCATATATATCCATATCCAGACCCAAACATGCATTTGGATTTGGATCCAAAGATCCAATCCAATACCCACATCCATGGCCCACATCACCTTCTCATAAATGAAGGTGGGGCCCACAAGAAATTCACCTGAAAAGCTTGGGAAGAGAGAGAATGGGGGATAAAGTATGAGTGAGAATTTTGATGGGCTTGACTTTTGTGTTAAGTTTTGGGTTAATCATGTGGGTTTAGCCTAATGAGTGTGGGTTTAAGCTTGTATGTACCTATACCTAACCTAGGGCTGCACCAACTTGCTGCAACTAGGTCCATGGATCGAAGGCCAAGGGGATACTGCTAAACCTAGCCCTAAGCTAACCCACCTTACCTAGGCATTCCCCCCTAAACCCGACCTAATCCTAGCCACCCTCACCCAAAACCACCTAACTATACCTAGCCGACCTCACCTAGCTCACCCCACCTAACTAGACCACCTAGACCCTAGCTAAATTAAACCTAATCCTACCTTAACCCACCTAATTAGCCCCTAACACTTAAATCCCAACCACCCTAACCGACCTACCCAAACCACCCACCTAGCCGACCTACCCAAACCACCCCACCCCAGCCCACAACATCCTAAATATCTAGCCCCCCCCCCCCCCCCCCCCCCCCCCCCCCAGCCCATGCCTATAAACCCCCCTTTTGGGGCGGGTTTTGGGCTAGGTTGGATCTACCTTGGGCAGCTCACAACCCTCTCCCTCCTCTCTCACCTGCCCTCTCTTTCACCCACTTCACTCCCTTACCCCCACCATCCACCGTCGCTCCACCCGGCTCCACTTCCACCAGCCTGCCACCATCTTCCAGCTTCCACCACCTTCGGCCACCACCACAGCCACCACCTCCGGTCAGTACCCCATCTCTGTCCTATCTAACTCCTCTTCCTCTTCCCCTCTTACCCAGCCACACCTTCCATTACCCGCCACCACTGCTGCACCCTAGCCTTCTCCCTTACACCCGGCCACTTCACACCCTACATCCCCCACTTTCCCTTAGCCACCCATTTTCCAGCCCTTAGCTAAGCCTTCCCCCTTTACCTTCCACCCCTTAGCTAGCCCTTAACCTCCCCCAACTCACTCAACATTCCTCTTTGTTGCGCCTTACACCCGACCTTCATCAAGGCATCCACTCGGTTAAGACCTTACTTGGCGCCCATACGCACCAAAGGAGCTCCCCTTCGGCTGTCCAAGGCGACTCACTAGGTCAAAGCCAAGCAAGCTGCACCCGGACCAGCTATACGTAAGTGCCTAACTCAGTCCTTGTTATGAACTTGCTTAGGCTTAATTAAATTTGATACGGGTTGTAATAATGGAGCATTGTCTCCCCCCGCTTGTAATAATGTGGTTTGGCACACCCACACACACGTGCACTTGAGCCTATTCCGCTCTTAGTTGCACACGATTTTGATACACACACGGGCCTAATCAGCCCTTAAGATATAGTTATTCCTATATGTTTTAAGTTGCGTGGGATTTTATTAAGTTGTGTGTGTTGTCTTTCAATTTTCACACTCACACACATTGAGCTTTCGCTCTTATTCCCAAGACCCTAGTAAGGGCCGTATTACAATTTCCCTTGGGCGTTTTAATTCTAAGTTGTGTGCGTGGTCTTTCAATTTCCACACTCACACACATTGAGCTTTCGCTCTTACTCCCAAGACCTTAGTAAAGGCCTATTGCAATTTCGTTTTGGGGTGTTTTCATTTAAGTTGTGTGCGTAGCATTTCAATTCTACACTCACACACATTGAGCTTTCGCTCTTACTCCCAAGACCTTAGTCAAGGCCTATTGCAATTATATTTGGGTTTCATTACAAGTCGTGTGAGTTGTCTTTCAATATACACACAACACCCACGCACACATTGGCGACTTTCGGGCCCATATATATTATAAGTATCTCTCTTATAATATATTATAAGGGAGATACTTTGGCGACCTTCGGGCTCATATATATTATAAGACAATTCTACGCTTACACACATTGAGCTTTCGCTCTTACTCCCAAGACCTTAGTTAAGGCCTATTGCAATTATATTTGGGTTTCATTACAAGTCGTGTGAGTTGTCTTTCAATATACACACAACACCCACGCACACATTGGCGACCTTCGGGCCCATATATATTATAAGTATCTCCCTTCGGCTATGTCTTTAAGATTTGGGTTTTAAGGTTCAGTTGTGTGCGTAGTCTTTACATATATACACGACACACACTTGCACAATTGAGCCTTTCCGCTCTTAAGATATAACCATATTTCCCTTTTGCAATTCACATTAAGTCATTTCCCTTCCGCATTGTCTTTCAAATTCGGGTTTTCCCTTGGAGTTGCATGAGTTTGCATTGCATATACGCCATACCACGAGTTAGGATGCATATTGCATCAAAGCAAGCCCCACACTCCTGCTAAAAAATCGTCCAACTTAGGTCACTTGCGCACACACCTAGTTGGCCATAAAAAGATAAAAAGAAAGACATAGGCCCGTGCAAATCCCACGTGTAATAAAATATGAAATCATATATACAAAGCCCAAACACTTAGGGTATTTTTCGAAGAGGTTTACATTTTAAAAGACTTTGCCAAACGTACAGACTGACCCTTGCGCATCGGTGCAAGAAGGTCTGCGACGAAAAGAGCTCACTTGCTCACAGTCGCCCCGATAGAAGTCAGATTTCAAAAACTTTCTTCGCTAGCTTAAGCAAGCTAGTTGGCACGCCCTTTTACTAAAATACGACTTAGACACACGAAAAGGTTTACTTCAGGCCTAAGAACCAGAAGTGAGGATTTTCCGTGTCTACAATCATAAAACCATTTGCCTATTGTAAGGTCTGTCTGATCATGCAGTTGTTCTGAAGTCATAGTAGCACGAATTTCAGATTGAGCACCAGGTGTAGTGCTAGGAGGAAAAAATAAATGCATGTTAGAAGCAACTCTTCCTCTACTCCTTCCTGAGTTTCTTCTTCTACCACTTTCACTTGCAAAATCTTCAACAACCCTCTTTCTCCTGTTTGGTGGTCGAGAACTACTACTACAAATCTGTGTTCTAGCATCTAAAGGAATACTATCAGTGAATCCAATAGTATCATCATTATCTTTCTCAAACATCCCTAAATCATCTTTTTGTTGTCTCCTCTCTTGTATGCTCTTAATATCTTTCCTAGTCCTTGCTAGGTGGTTCTTCAATCGTGAAATTCCACCACTAACTATCTTCTCACAAAACAAACACCTGATCTTTAATTTGGAACCCTCAACTGTTATACTCAATTACCATGCCGGATCATCAGGCCGAGAATGGGAGTCTCTAACACCCCTTCATGCCATCTCAATTGAGCACTTCAATTCAATAAAAAACTTGAGAATAAGAACACTTCATAAATCCCCAATCTTCACATAACACTCAAATAGATTGTCTTCCACTTCATAAATGCAATAAAAATCATATCCACACACTTAATAACTTCATATTTTATCATTCAAAAAAAGAAAAACGCAAATAACACAAAAAATAACAACAAATATACAGCCCGTATCGCACGATACGATATAGGTTATTGAATCATATCGTGGCTGACCCCATCTAGTATGGGAAAAGGTTTAGTGGTTGCCCACAATACGATACGTACGGTGCGATACGACTAACACTGGTTCTAAGTGTTAGGCAATTAATTATTAATATATAAAGATATTCGTGGTAGAAATTAAGATGCTGATGAATGAGTAGTGAAACAAGGAAAAACCGTTATGTAATGAGGATATTAGAAATGAATTGGGAATAATACCAATAAATGACAAAACAAGGAAAAATCATTTAAGATGGTTTTAACACATAGAAAGACGATCAAAGGAGGCTAAGTTAATAATGTATGAGAAACTAAATTATGAAAATGTTAAAAGAATAAGAGGAAGACCACAAAAGTGTTATAAGGAAACAATAAAGCGTGATTTAGCTTATGTTGAGTTAACGGTTAGCATGACAAATGATCGAGCTTTATGGAAACAAAGAATTGATGTAGCTGACCCCATCTAGTATGGGAAAAGGTTTAGTGGTTGTTGTTTGTAATTAGGTTTCACTAGACACCATTTTGGAGGAGGAAACATGTGGCACCCACCTAGGAGTCGCCGCATCATTTAAGTTTCCTATTTATTCTAATTTACCAAGAAGTACCAAGGATAATATTGGGTTAAATGTAATTAAATGTAGATAAACCCTATAAAAGAAAGGGACATGCTTGGAAGTTGGTGGAATGCCATCGAGGAACTTCCCTTCAACCCGGTCTGTCTAATCTTATCTCCTTTTGCTTGGGTCCTTACCACTCTCATTACCCCTATCAATGTTGTGAAAAGCATAGGCTGTCCTGTATCACATGGGGTACCATTATGTGATAATTGTACTGTATCACATATTACAATACACTGCGAAGATGCAATGTTGTTTTTCTACTCAATAAAATAAAAAGTGAAAATCTTAAAATCTGAAATATCATAAAAAAGTAACTGTGTCACGATACCACATGGTCAACTTTTAATTCTTCAACATGAGAACAAAATGAAAACATAACCACAGAGTACTCATGCAATATGGCACCATTTATTTCAATTCGAACTAGAGTACCAAATGTTAAGAAGAATGAAACATAACGAGCTTTTCTCTCAGAAGAATTTATGGTAGCATCATTAATAAAGAAAAACCGTAACTAGCTAACTAGGTAAGTTTTAAAATTTCAGATATGAAAAAACATAATATCATTTAAAATAAAAAGATTCAGATGTTTTCTTTTAGATCTCCATCCAATGCAATCCGTTGTATCATTTCTTTGGGTCAGCCCTTTCTCTTTATTAGTCTGCTACTCCTACTCCTTATGTTCCTCCTCTTTTGTGATAGGTGTGACATCTCTATTTACCTTCTTTTTACTCTTATTCTCACTAGGGGTCTTCAATAATGTCTTTGATTTGTGGAAGTACAGTGGGACAAGATTGCACTTTCAGGCTTGTCCTGGTGAGATGGTAACTGACACTACTGACTTACTATGCATAACAATGCCACAAGAGTTGCATACTGGAACCTACTTTTCTTTCTGAACATGGCCGTCCGTACCATAGTATTTTTGGATTGGGGCATAGATAAGAACATGATATATTAGCCATTGACGAAGGTGATCTGAATCAAATTTTTGAAAACCTTAAAATTTCACTCTTTTATGGTAAAACAGAAAAACTTGTTGGGACCTTAAGGAATCAATATGGCTTATAAATTATCCAAATTTTCATGGTGATTTTGTGTAGAAATTGAGTGGGAATCTGTGGGTTATGAAACATTCTTTGCAAGGTTGAACCAAGTTAGGTTAGTTCCATGGTTGGACCTTTTTTATGGATCTCTGGATAAGATAGAACTTCATCTCTTCAAGATTTTTGTTTCATGACATCTTGACATTTTGAGGTGGTAAGTCAATCAAGCTATTGACCTATGCATCTGTGGGTACAAATATTCTTGGAGTATGCATAAAAAATTGTCATTGCAGTGTCATTATGCCAACTCAGCCCCATGTAAGGGATCACCCTTGCATAGCCGGTCCCAAGCCCGAATAAAGGAGGAGGGCAGCGTTAGGCTTCAAACAACCTGCGTAAAACTTTGTCAAACTTATTTACTATGGATTCTACAAATTATGATAGGGCTTCGTGAAAATAAAAAATCTAGGTAGCCGACACCATCTAGTATGAGAAAAGGCTTAGTTGTTGTTGTGGCGCCATTATGCCAGTGGGCAAACACTGATATGGAGAAATAGTTTAAAGGTCTAATTAGATTAGAATGTGCCCTTTCGGTTTCCTGTGCATTGACGTTGTGAAACTTTAAAGTTTGAAGTCCTTTTCTTGGCAGTTATTGCCGTAGCAGCTCAGATAACTGCCCTTTCTCAGAGTATGTCCATGAGTCGGTTCTGTCAGTTCTGAAGCCCTTGGTACTATGACCTTGTTTTCTTTGCAGGTAGACCATCGCCAAATGTCTCAAAGAGGCCTTCACTGGACGAAGAGAAGGCCTTTCTTAGATATCAGATGTAAGTTATTTGTGTTTTACTTTTTCCTTGGTGCTTGATTTGTTCGCATGCACATCTTAAACTGACTTGCACACTTGTATGTTGGTTATAGGTTATCTGCGCTGCAGAATCGACTGATAGCCCTTCTTTGAAACTGCAAGTTGTAAACTACTCATTTGGAGAAGCCATTTTATGGTGTATAATGTTTGTAGTTGAATGTGATGAGATGAAAGCAAAATATCTAGGAATGCACTTGTTATCTTGACACGGGGAGTTTCTCCTTTTCTGTTGATCTGAGTCAGAAAACTCCACTAGGTTCGAACATTGGCAGGCAAAGACAATATAAAGATTTTGCAGTAGTAACCCGAGCATCTGCATGGTCTTACTGCAACGTAGTTGATGGTAGAATTCTTTCCTCTTAATGTACGGCACACTGGTTTTTAATATTCAATGTGTGGTGTAATTACAATCATAACATTTGCCACTTTTGGAGGTGTTACTCTGATTCAGCTGTGGAACACACAAAACTCCCATACATTGTTAGTGTTACTAACCAAATTGTCCATATTATTAGGCAAAACAAGGGTGTAGAGTTATCATATATAACGCATGGGACCAATATGGTGTTGGTTTAGCAACAAACACATGCGCAACATTGGGGAGAAAAATCACTGGCCACCGATCAACCTCTTGTGGTGTTTATGATAGCCACTCTCTTTCTTTTTTATTAATATTGTATGTTAGTCACTAGGGTTGAAGCTCTTGAGACTTAAATACATACAACACATGGTACATTACGAGTATGTTATTAATGAAAATAAAGGAACCTTTAAAAACAAAAGAAATAACAACTGGTCATAGACTGAAATAGACTTTTACAGTTGTTTCTCTCAACACTCCCACTCAAGTTGGGTTAAAAACACTGCATACACCCAACTTGTCCATAGTCTTCCATAATATTCTTTTTGATACTGCTTTATCAACATATTTGCCATTTGGTCACTTGATTTCATGTGAGTTAACTGAAATTGTTTGTTCAGTATCTTCTCTTGAATGAAATGACGATCCACTTCTATATGTTTTGTTCTCTCGTGATAAACTAGATTAAATGCAATTTGTATGACAACCTTACTATCACAATATCTATGGATAGGTAATTGTATCTCTTCTCTTAAGTCCTTGATAAGTGTGTGAAGTCATAATCCCTGACACAAATCTTGGACTACTACTCTATATTTCACTTTTGCACTTGATCTAGCAACAACTGATTGTTTCTTATTTTTTCAGGATATAATATTTCTTCCAAACAGAGTAAGGTATCCTGTAGTAGATTTTTGATCTTCTAGTGGACTTGCTCAATCTATATCAGCACGTACCTCTAATTCTAGGTGTCCATGCTTAGCATTAATCACTCCATAACCCGAAGTTCTTTTTAAGTATGTGAGAATTTGATAGACAACTTTCATGTGACATCTGGATGGTGCATGCATATATCTGCTCACAATACCCACTGCAAAAGAGATCAGGTATGGTGATAGTTAAATAAATTAGTTTTTCCATGAGTCTTTGGTATTTCCCTATGTGTTCGCATTTTTCATCCTTATTCTATCCTTATTCCGAGATAATCTTTTGTTCACTTCCATTGGTACATCACATGGCTTGGAATCGGTCATCCCAGTATCCTTTAACATATCCAAGATATATTTCCTCTGAGTTAGAAATATAACTTTTCTTGAATACAGAACTTCAATACCTAGGAAGTAGTGAAGTCTTTCTAAATCCTTCAAGTCGAATAACTAATGAAGTTGTTTCTTTAGCTTTTCAATTTCATCGACATTATCACCTGTAATTATAATATCATATACTACGAAAATAGAAATGCCTTTACCACGTTTTACAAATAATGTATGATCGTTTTCACTTTGGAAATAGCTAAGACCAATAATCCCCCTACTGAATCTCTCGAATTAGGCTCTAGGAGATTGCTTTAATCCGTATAAGGCTTTCTTCAATTTACACATCATTCATACATTAGTAGGTTTTGCTACTGGTACAAATGTTTCATTGTAATCCAAATCATAGACTTGCCTGTATCCCTTTGCTACCAACCTTGTTTTATATCTCTCTATACTTTCATCTGCTTTCACTTTAATGGTACAAAATCATTTAGAACTCATTGTCTTCCTTTTTGGTGGTAAGTCAACTATATCCCATGTTTGATTTTTTTCTAAGGCCCTAAGCTCTTGTTTCATTTACCACTCAACATATCTATTAGCATCATCAAAATTGCATTAAATATAAATAGAGTCCACATTCATAGCAAAAGATTTATTTATAGAGGATGTATTCTCAAGAGAGATATACTTACAGATAGCGTATGCACATGTTCTCTACCTTTCCTTAGTGCAATGGGTATATTTAAATCATGCTTTTCCTCTTTTATATCGACCTTTGAAAGACCTGAGGAGGGTAAATCTTCTTCAGTCGTGGTAGTTTCTTCAATTGGTAGAATTATTTTTCTTTCTCTTCTGACATGTCTTTATCTCGGTTTCTGGCTTATTGCTTGTCTCACCTCTCCTCTTATGGTCTTTAATGTCTTCTTCACTGTCGCAATCTGGAATTATTGGCATGACTTATGCTAATTCTTCAACAATCTTTTTATTCTCTCCCTTTATGTCATAGTAGAACTTAGATTCATGAAAGGATACATCCATTATAGTATATAATTTCTTATTACATGGGTTATAACACCGGTATCCTTTTTGAAATGGTGTATATCCAACAAATACATATTTAATAGATCTAAGATCTAATTTATCTCTTCTCATTTGAGAATGAATATGTACATAGCAAACACATCCAAATACTCTAGGTTGAACATGGAAGGCTTTGTTAGTAGAATGAAGCATCATAAATGAAGATTTATAAGACACTAGATGAAGCTTTGCTTATAAAGTATATTGCTCTAAGGACTACTTTTCTCCATAGGTATTTAGGGGCATGCGATCCCAAGGTCAGGGTTCTTGTAACTTCCAGTATATGTCGATTCTTTCTTTCAACCACTCCATTTTATTGAGGAGAGTTTGTGAAAGTGGTTTTGTGAATAATTCTTGTCAAATAATTCTTGAGAGTAGAAGACATAAATTCGCTCTCATTATCAAACCTAAGAACCTTTACTTGAGTTTGAAATTGATTCTCAACTAACTTATGAAATGAAGGAAATAAAACTTCTACCTCATTTTTTGACTTCTAGAGCAATGATAAAGTATCGATAACCGTCAATAGCCAAAGTAGAGTATGGACCCCATACATCAAAATGAACTATTTCAAAAGGTTTCATTGCTCTAGAATCACTTTTATGAAAAGAGTTTCTAACATGTTTAACACACTCACAAACATCACATTCAATATTAATCTTTCCTTCCTAGATTCCTACGTATATAAGGTAAGACAACTCTAAATTTAGACAAAGGTAAATGCCCTAGTCTAGTATGCCATCAAAACGGATCTTCGAGTCTTCTCTGTCTCTCATAACACCACATGCATTGGATGACACATTTTCTCTAGAAAATATAGCTCATTCTTGAGACTATCACGTCCAAAGATTTCTTCCGTATTCATATCACACAGTCATAATACAAAAAAGTTATCGAGCATCTTGAATTTCTCACTAAAGAACTGATGGAAAATAAGTTCGTTGTAATATAAGATACATATAAAACAAGTATAATAATTCCAAACATTAACTTCAACTTCTCTTTCCCAACTATTGAGATATAAAAATCATCTGTCAGTCGAACTTAGTCATTTGTATATAGTTTTTTATATTCAAGGATACCATAAGTACTTCCTACGATCTGAAGCCCTCTATTATCCAAACAAGAAATTCAAAAGAACGTATGTTATCGAATTCATAGTTGGAGTTCTTTCTTGACATTGTAGTTGCAACTGATGCTTCGTGCTATGTAGAAGTGCTTATTGTGTTGGTGAGTCGATTATCTATCCTTTCTAATCCTTTTATGACAAGTGTAAGTGTTAATTTTTTCCTTCTAAAGTTCTTTTCTAAACATATGAAGGGTGGTAAATCGGTAGGACCAGATAATATTCCTATAGAAGTTTGGAAAATACTAGGAGAAATAGGAATCACTTGGCTCACAAGACTATTTAATGAAATATGGAAAAACCAAAAGATGCCCGAGGAATGGAGAGCAAGTACACTTATACCCATATATAAGAACAAGGGAGATTCAAAATTGTGCGAATTATCGAGGTATCAAGTTAATGAGTCATACTATGAAATTATGGGAAAGAATTATCGAGCGTAGGTTAAGACAAGTATCAAGTACAACGGAGAACCAATTTGGATTCATGCCAGACAGATCTACTATCGAAGCGATTCACCTTTTGAGATGTCTTATGGAACATTTTAGAGCAAAAAAGAAAGACCTTCACATGATATTTATTGATCTAGAAAAAGCTTATGATAGGGTACCGAGGGAGGTTCTTTAGAGAACTTTGGAAAAAAGCGGTATCTCATTGACATATATTAGCCTTATAAGAGACATGTATGATGGTGCAAAAACATGTGTGAGGACTCATGAAGGAACGACAGACTTCTTTGAAGTTAATATTGGGTTACATCAAGGATCAACTTTAAGTCCATACTTATTTATAATGGTGATGGATGAGTTAACAAAACATATTCAAGATGAAGTACCTTGGTGTATGTTATTTGTAGATGACATTGTATTAGTGGAGGAGTCTAAGGAAAAAGTTAATAGAAAATTGGAACTATGGAGAGAAACATTAGAAAGCAAAGGCCTCCGACTTAGTAGAACAAAGACAGAATATATGGAATGTAAGTTTGATCATTTGGTTACTTCAGAGGACATAGAAATTAAAATTGGCACACATTGCATTACCCAAAAAGAAAGTTTTAAATACCTAGGGTCAATTTTTCAGAGTGATGGAAGAATTGATGGAGATGTTACGCATAGAATTAATGCTGGTTGGTTAAAATGAAGAGGAGCATCAGGCATTCTTTGTGATAAGAAGATACCATTAAAGTTAAAAGGTAAATATTATAGAGCAGCAATTAGGCCTGCCATGTTTTATGGTTTTGAGTGTTGGGTAGTTAATCATCAACATGTACAAAAGATGTTCGTGACGGAAATGAAGATGTTAAGATGGATGAGTGGTCATACAAGAAAAGACCGTATACATAATGAGGTTATTAGAAACAAATTAGGAGTGACACCAATAGAGGATAAAATGAGAGAACATCGTTTAAGATGGTATGGACATATAGAAAGAAGATCAAAAGAAGAACCTATAAGAAGGTTAGAAAAACTAAATTTGGAAAGTATTAAAAGAGGTAGAGGACGATCACAAAAGTGTTGGAAAGAAACAATAAAGAATGATCTAGCTTATTGGGAGTTAACTGCTAACATGGCACATGATAGGGATCTGTGGAAACAAAGAATCCATGTAGCCGACCCCGTCTAGTATGGGAAAAGGCTTAGTTGTTGTTGTTGTTGAAAGTTCTTTTCTAAGGTATCTACAATACAAGCTTTGTTCTTAAATTGAGGAGGTTTGCCAACGAGATCTCAACATTATTTCATTGTATGCATGCTCTTTCTACAGTGAGTGCATTTTAGCTTATCCTTTTTATATCTTTGGAAGGCATCTTGTCCTCTTTCTCTTGTGGTAGGATATCCCTTACCTCTTCCACTTTTTTGAACTCTTCTAATGACAAATGTTGTTTTGTTACTGTCTTTTGAATAAAAAATTTCAAGATTTTTTCTATCTTCTCTGATCAACAATGAATATACAATACCTAGGGATGATAGGTTGTCTCTGCTTAGTATATTGCCTTTTACATTATTATATTATGATGAAACTTCCCTTAAGAGATCAAATACCTTTTTCTTTTTTCTTTTTATATTTTATCCTTGATAGACATGGTACACTTGGTTTCGGCTAGATATTGCTTATAATATTCTCAGATGGTTTTTTCTCCTTGCTTACATTTCTTGAGTTTTTTCATGATTTCATATTCTTTTATTATATTCTTTTTTATGAAATATGCGTATGCTAAGGTTTCCAAATTTGAGTAGCGTTGTCCATAAACATAAATGTTTTTTCAATAGATAGAATCATCGATTGGGTTAACCATGAGCTAACTAGGACGTCATCCTTTGCCCATTTTTCATATGGAGAATCGTCTTCAAAGGGTATTCTTTTATTACTTGTAAAGAAACTAATTTTCTCTCTTGATCTTATGGCTAACTCAACTCATCTTACTCATTCTCTATAGTTTTGACCATCCAATTTGATGTTAGTGATATGCAATGATCACCCTTCATTTCACTGCTTTGCCCTAGTTATAAACTTATGATTCCTTGTATTTTTCCTCCATCTCCTCCTTAATCACAATCACCTTCCAACAAATAGTTGGTGTGCAACCTCTCACACTCACGCAGCCATTGAATAGGCAAGCGAAGAGGGATGGGAGCTTGCTGACTGTACCTTATCCAAATCTTCTATGACTCTCGAGGATAACTGAATCCACCAATAAATGATTCAGTTTTCTTTCACCTCGATGTTGAGATGTACACAATTTGGGCCTTCTTCGCACGGCTTCTCTACTTGTTTTCATGTCTTTAACTCTCATACCGTGTTAGTCTAGCAGCAAACACAGACACAACATTAGAGAGAACAATCACTAGCTGCCGATCAATCACTTGTGTTGTTCACGGCAGCCACTCACCATTAATGAAATGAAAATAAAGTAACCTTTAGACTTTGACTGCATCCGGTTGTTCCTTTCAACATATGAGTGCTCATTTACTATAGAGTTAGTTTAGAACAGTTCTTTAAAATTTGGACGTCCCCGCCTAAGGAATTAGAGATTTTGTATAGAACGGAGTTATGCTCTGCCTACTAGTGTGTGACTTGAGTTTATTATATTGTGCCATCTCTGTGTGATGTATTTCTTCAGCTGAATAAAAAAAATTACAATCATAATAAAAAAAATTACAATCATAACATGGAAGTTGGAGGAGTAGCTGAAATAAGTCCCATAAGAAAGTTTGAAAGGACGTACATAGTTCGTCAACCAGTCAAAAACCCCTGGTTTTGACATCTTCAGGAATCGGATATACTGCATAGTTCCCCCCCTCATCTAGGTACTCATTGAGATGCTTAGTTGCTGTCAGGCACTAGATAAGCCTAAGTGGAATACTCAGATTATAAGCACTTAGTCTACAATTGTAACGAATTACAAAATCTTTCTTAATTACGCCTCACTGGCTTCCTATTCCTTGCAGTTGAATGCCAGTTCGTCCTCTTTTTTTCTTAATTGCATGTTTCCTTTCTTCAAAGGAGCATATTCATGTTTAGTTTGCTGTTCACACTTTGTCCTATTCGATCAACACTTGCCAAGTTTTGTCCATAATTTCTCCCTCATTTTGGCGATCTCTGCAGGTCAATAAGGATAATACCATTCCTGTAACAATAACATACCTAAAATCTCAAGTTTCAGTTTTCGTTTGATCTTGTTTACCTACTAACCGTTGTTATGCGTAAGTTGGCACATTTTGTTTGAACTTCTGCACAGAACTTTTAAGAAACACGATCATCTTCCTTTTGGAATGTGTCCTCAAACATCTTAATCCGTTAAACCCAGATGAGAGGGCAGATATTTTTGTCAGCAGGTTACCGCGACTCATCTGCCTTTTTAACATTTTCTTTGCAATGCAATGTGATACATGGTAGCAGTTAATAACTGAACATGGAAGTTACTATCTGTCACTGGATCAGCACCGAGACATGCAAGGAGGTTCAGCCGAGGCATAGGCGTGTGCAGTTGGCGTTATCAGAGTCTCTGGGTCGTGTTATGTGTGGTGGATTTTGTTTTGTGTTATCGTGTCAATGCAGTGTTATGGGTCTGATGTGGTTGGAGACAGATTCAATCTGGATTCACGTATGGCCTCATCTATATAAGAGACCTTCCTAGAGTTTATGAGTAATATTATTGAGAGAGAGAGAGAGAGTATTGTCTTCTTCCTCTTGGTGTGTGTAAGCAGCTTTGGGGACCGATGAGCCTGAGTAGCTTAGCTATTCTCTAATTTTTGCACCCTTATTGGAGGGACTTCGTTGTGCTACTCTACCTGAGAGTCGAGGAAGAATTCCTTGTATCTGGCTTTTGATTATATTGATTAGCTTTTCTGGTTTATGTGCTTTTGTGGGCCGGCCGATTGAGACTAGAAATGACAAAATGGGACTGGCCGTATAGGCCTGGGGGCTGATGTGGGCTGGGCCTGGCTGGCTTTCAGGGCCACAGACCCATTGGACAATTTTTCTTGAAATCCAAATCCAATCACAACATTTCATGCCAAGTGTAATAAAAAAACTATATATATACGTGTGTATATAAATGTACTATGTATATACACAGCTATAATAAAAAAATTACACATATACATATATATGTTTGTGTGTATATGTATATATATGGGCCGGGAGTGGCCAGGCCCTGCCAATATTGACATCTCTAATGGAGAGGATTGACGTCATCATTGAAAAGTCAATTGTATTTGCTTCCACGTGCTAAAATTTTATCGTCCGATTGGCGTTTGGAGATGTTATCCAACTTACGTAGTGGTACGCGGTCTAGTGAAAACTACAATATGGATTATTTTATTTGGTTAATTAGACATATTCAACATTTCTTTTGTCATGTTGCTTCCTGACATTTGACATATAATGCATATGTATAAGCTGCTAAAAGAAGCTGTATGGCATTTGGTTAGCTTTCAATTTTATGACGTTGAATCTGGATAACCAGCAAATTAGTGAAAACCTGAATGAGGATTTCTTTATGACGTTGATTATCACATATTTGGTTTTAAGAAACGAATCAAATGCTTATTCTAATCCGTGCATTTTTACATCTTGTGAATTCTCAAAAACGTGAATGTCTCATGGAAAATGACAGTTGTGTGCAGAACTTGAGATAGAGATTACAACCGATTAATGAATGTCGATCTCATTGCTGAATGCAGTTAACCAAAATTCTAAGAAATAGGGGCCCTAAATAATTTTGTTAAGAGAAATGGGCCGTAAATGAACCTCAGATATCATCCTCATCGGTCAATTTTGTTGTTCATATTTGGTGTAAGGTAGGATCCAAGAACTGAACGTCGAAAATCCGCGGAAAAGTAATATTGGATATCAACATGTGGCTGCGATAAAAACCAACACAATGTCGATGTAATGCAGAGTATGCCTTCTTCATACCTGATGGAATCAGGGACTTTAACAGCATAATAGTTGAAACTCATAGAAAATGTAACCGAGATCTAGTGAGTGTCAAGCCATATAGGCCTGTTCACTCCCACAAGAAAATTATTATAGGACCTAGTCAGAGAGACCTTTGAATAAGGTCTTAAGAGACCTAGTCTCATCCCTTTCCCCCTCTTGATAGTGGAGGGGGTAATTTTAGGCAATTTTGTATTGCTTATAGAACTCCAAAAAATGTCACCATCAAGGATGGGCTTTTGTCTCTCATTATTGAGGAGCTCCTTGATGGGACATCTGAAATTTGTTTCTTTCCCAGCTTGAGAAGATGACCTTCCTTATATGAGTTCATTATGAGTTATTTGTTATGCTATTTGTGGATAGCACCACATCACATTTAGGAGTCACCATATTATCAAAGCTTTCTCTTGGTACAAGCTACATTGATTAGGGGAAATAAGATAAAGTCCATATGCACCTTAACTCTGGAGGAAATAATATTGTGATATTTTTGTCCATAACATTATGAAAACTTATTGTCCGGCATGTCTTAATATGCATCGGGTTATCCAAATTAGGGATCAAAACAATCAAAGATTCATTAAGAAACTTTTAAAATATAGTTTACCCTTTGATCCGTGGACAATGCACAATGCACAATGCTTTTGCAGCTTTTATTGAAACATTTTCTGTGTTTGTGGTAGTTGATTATTCCTACTCACTGAAACTCAAAAACCATTTTTCAATACCCAAGATGTCTTCAACCAAGTCCAGCTGAAGTACGCTTTTAATTGGTTTGTTTTTTGTCCAAGTTTAATTCAAATTATCCTGATAACCAATTAACTGAAAATGACAACTACGTGTGATGTGAATCAGATATATTTGTCTCTAGATATCCCTAGACCAACTTTCATATCAAGGAGGAGGATTTTGCACCTCACTGAAGGGGTTTCATTTGCTCTCCCATCCATAGTGCAAGTTTCTATTTGGACTAACAAATATGTGGTCTTATAAGGTTCATTTTCATCTCAGTTGCTCACTAGCTCCCTCGTATCACTTGAAAAACTTTTAACTATTTCAAGGTTTCAACAAAACGGATTTCATGTTAATTTAAGTTAACAGTAGTATTTTGTTGCAATCTTCACCAAAATCAAAACTAAAACCAAATTTTTTCTCGCATTAAGTGGTGTCGTCTACTTGTACTTTAATTAACATAAAGCTAGACCTTGTATCAAGTTGGAATTTAATTCAAAGAGAGCAAGCTGATATTTTATTGTCTCCTCCTGTTACTTTAAGAAACCATCCTCTGCCTTATTTAAAGTATCCATTGTCTAGTTTCTTGCATGTTTTGACTGGAGATTAAACTAATTGGATTTACTTATATATGCACACGATCAACTACATGAGCCAACTCAACCTAAGCTTAGTGAAGGTTAGCCTATTCAAGCTTATCTTGCTAATATGGGAAGAACTCAACAGGAGTCTGGCACAAGGTGCAGATGGACAACCCGTTTCATTTTGCAGCCGTATTTGTATGTTGAAGCGGTTCTTAGCTTCTGTAACAACGATGGCCACCCAAAACTACACGTGATCTACGTGCTCAACTTCTTGCGACCCAGAAGTGCTTTTCATAGGGGCAACTATGGAGTGAGTTGGGAATGGACGTACTTGTACATAGACATGGCCAGTTCTTAACCAGCTTGACGGTTCAGGAACCAATTGAACCCAAAACCGGAACTAGGGAACACCCGTTTCGGTTCTGGTTTTACCTTTTACAAACCAGAACTGATGGGTCCAGGAACCAAATCAGAACTAGTGGTTCCAGACCACTGGTTTCGGTACTTTTAAAAATTGTTTAATACTTTTTAATAAAGTTACCAGTTTCGAGCAGTTCTAGAACTGGTATCAGTCTAATTTGGTTGTGGATTCAGGTTTCAGGCTAACCGGAACTGACAGTTTGGAACCATCATTTCCTGTTAGCTCGGAACCAGACATTTCTACTTGTACTTGACCCATATTTTTTCTCGGAAGACAAGCAAGGTTAAGCAAACTCCTGTGGTATACTCCTAAACAAAATTTGTGTACGAATTATACAAATGTTGGGAACCAATCATGGAATGATTCTTGAAGGACTTCAGATCGTCAACTTAACTAATTTTACCAAAATTAGATTTATATCTAGCATTCTAGTTGGAAACCTACAAAAAGCCATCAATCCTTTTGTTATAACTTCGACCATCAACACCAACTTTCATGGGGCTAAGTAATTGACTGCTAGAAGTTTTAATGCTACATATGCAATGCTGTGGAGACAACACGCCACGTGCTCCCTTCTCCATTCTAAATTTACTGACCTTTAGAGAAGCAACCTGAGAACAAATTGTTCCTGTTATTGTCTCTTATAGAACAGTTGATATGCTAATGAAGCTCAAAACAACTTGCCATAATAATCTTGGAAGATCTTTGCTTGAGCGGTATTGTTATCATTTGAAATGACAAACACCACACGAATGACTAAACACGGGACATTAGAGATGGATGTTATAAGATAGGGGATGCTAGAGAATACTGACCCTCATTCTAAGGGAGAGAAACGAGAATAGATAAGGTATCGGGCAATGTAATGGGTCTGCGAGAATCCCGTTGTATGTTTCTTGGTTGCCATAGGCACTCAATGTGCTCAAGAAGATAAAAAGACTACGTTATGTCTACTCCTAAGGAAAGTTAAAGAAGAAAAAAAGAGATTGTATCACTTATTGATTAATCTTTTTTTATTACACATGACTATTCATAGACTTTCATACAAATGACAAATAATGTGCCAAACTTTTTTAGTGTGATTCTTGATAACTCTCCACTTTCCTGTATATACCACTCTTTTCATTGCCATTCCGATTGGGTATATCAATTGACCCATGATTTGTAAGATCAACTCAGGTACATAGGCTTATCTTCGCACTCTCGATGTCATAATCCTTCGCGAGCCACATGCCCCTCCATTTCAAAACTCTCCACATTCTTCCATGTATCCTCATTTAGATGTGAAAATTTTATTCCAAAGCCTATGTAGAGACTTAAAATAAACTTCTCAATCTACTTCGTTCTTGCATGAGCGTGCCAACTAGTTTCACTAAAACTAGCAAAAGTATAATTCCAACTTCGTGGGCGATTGTGGCTAAGCGGGATCTTTTCATCTTAGGCCTTCTTCAATTGATGCTCAAGGGTCAGTCTACACGCTTTGAGGATTAATTTGTGATGGGTGTGTGTTTCCAAAATTCACTTTGAAAGACAATTTTAATCAAAGCAATTCATGCACTTGGTCTAGAGAATGAAAAATTTTCAAGTTCTGAAAAACAAAAATTTGTTATATTTTCAGAGCTTATTTTCGAATTTTTTTTGATAGATAAGAGATCTCCAAAATTCATGAAAAATTTACAGCATATAGAGCATAATGTAGAGATTTTAAGACTATTTTTATTTTGTGTTTTTGTGCTGTGAATTTTTCATGAATTTTAGAGATCTCTAAACTATCCAAAAAATTTTGAAAACAAGCTCTGAAAACATAATCAGTTTTTGTTTTTCAGAACTTTAAATTTTTTCATTCTTTAGACCAAGTGCACGAATTACTTTGATTAAAATTATCTTTGAAAGTAAATTTTAGAAACACATACCCAACACAAATTAATTCTCAAAGAGTCTAGATTGACCCTTGAGCATCGATTCAAGAAGGCCTAAGACGAAAAGATCCCGCTTAGCCACAATCGCCTATGAAGTCGGAATTATAGTTTTGCTATTTTTAGTGAAACTAGCTGGCACGCTCGTGGAAGAACGAAGTAGATTGAGAAGTTTATTTCAAGTTTCTACATAGGCTTTCGAATAAAATTTTCACATCTATAGAATTGGCACGCCCGGTGGGACTTGGGTCTTTGAGGATTGTTTAGTTTGGTGTTCATTTTTTTAAATTCACTTTTTTGAAAATCTTTGTGTTTAATCTATTTTTGTGCACAAGTTGATTTTGAAATAATGTCAAGTTTGGATGATTCTTTTGAAAACATATCAAGGAAAGCCTCATCACATTTCCAAAATCGGTTTTCCAAAACCACAAAGAAATCCTCTAAAACCCGAGATGAAGAGCTTGCCTCTTTGAGAGAAAAAGCAATAAAACTTGGAAGGGAAATTGAGGCTCTAAGCCAAAAGGCCAGGCACATCATAACCATGAAAAATCATCTCGGGTACATAGAGAGAAAAACCATACCCAAAAAACCAAATTGAGCCCAAAATTCGATGAAGAAAATGAGGCCATAAATGTGGCAAGTGTTGAGATTGAATCATCTAACCTTGCTAATTATCGAAACACCCCTTTTTCAATTGAAAAGCTAAAAAAATTCTTCATTGAGAAAAATAAAAAAAAATTGAAAAATCTTCAAAAATCAAAAAGATTTGAAAGGCAAGAAGTTGCAAAAGTTGAAATTCCGAAAATTGAAAGTGAAGTCCACATTGCTAGGCACCTAAGCAAAGTGGGGCATGAGATTCACTTCACACAAATCAGCCCAAATGTTTCAAAATCATACGCTCCGATGGGTTTCTGCCATGAGCATCACTTCACAAAACATACAAGAGAATGAGTGTTGCACACACATAGGCTTAGAGGATGAAATCCAAGACCTCGCCAAGCAACGGGAGCTCGAAGCCATGCATGAGCTAGAGCCACCTCAAGACGCATGCAAGAAAGCTTGCTCTCACCATGAAAAGGTAGACAAGCTCGAAAAAGATATGTTTGAAACTCATTTCCCTCAAAACTCCTTACTCGATCCTCTCCTTCTTATTGTAGAATTAGTAAATCATTCATACGCATTTGATACATCAAATCACACTCATGCACCTACAAACCAACAAAATGTGCCCAAAGGATATGGATTTTCAAAGTGCACCGAATGTCCCGCACCAACAAAAAGAATTTAAAAAACAAGAACAAAAAGAAAACAAAATTCAAAATATGGTAGACATGGTTACTCCTAAAGCATGCATCAACATCTTAGGTACACCTAACCCTACCATGCATGAAAAAAATCATTTGAACGTAGGTTTGTCTCATAAACCGAAGCCTACGGCTATGATTTCCCCCAACATCCACAAACCCACCAAGGGACCAACCATGGTTTCCCTTGAAATCCATACCTCTCCAAGTTACAAGGGATCAAATATGCTCTCCCTTAGCATCCATACAAACTCAAACCGTCCACCCTTAGGGGCACATTGGGTTGCACCTAGGATCAATCCCAAACCGTCTAGGGTTGCATGTATCCTAGAGGCACCCAAGTCAAACACCTCTCAAGCCATAGACCTCCTAGACAAACCCAAGCCAACTCGTGTGTATGACCATAATATTGATGACACATTATTCCAAGGTCATCCTCTTTACAAAAAAAATTTGAAAATTCCAAAAGAAAGTCTTTTATGTTCATCCTTCTAGCATTTGTTTGGGAAAATCCAAAAAATTTGAAAATCCCCAAAAGTATGGTTTTCAAAACCATGTACAAATTCCAAAATCGATTTTGACAAAACCATATACATTCTCCATCCCTAGGGGCACATCGGGTTGCACCTAGGATCCATACTAAGAACATCCTCCATGTGCATCCTTGATGCACCCGAACTCCCAGGTCCTCCTTGGATATAAAGCTAACTCTGGGTTTTTGTATATATTGTAAAGGTTATTCCCAAAATCCCAAAAAAATTTGAAAAAGTAAAAACCAAAAATACAAAAAATTTCAAAAAGAAAGAGAAAAATCAAAACCAGTTTTCAAAAAAATTGTCAATTCTCTTAGAGATGATTTGAGTGATCAATTTACATGAACTTCCTCAAAATCAACAAAGTCTTCGACTTGGAAAACATTCAAATTCCTTAGAAAGTAACCATCATAGGAATCAAATCTAAAACCCAAAATGCATCAAGGCTAGGATCATATCATGTATATTTCTAAGCCATGCCAAAAACCAAGATCGTGCATGTATAGGTCATTCATGCATCACATTGAAAATAATTCATCACATGCCACAATAGGGTTCGGCCATAGTATGAATGCTCATGACCATCTCCACCAAACTAGGGGTATGTAGAGTTCATTCCCTAAATACAATTCATGGAGACTTAATATTTTGATCATTTCATAAAGCATGTATCTCTATCATCTCATATGGAATACATTTTACATTTTATGCATCCCATGCACATCATTCACTCATAAAAAGCACACATCCTCTTGGAAGGTGGCGACCCAAGTGGGAATGTCCCCATGTCATAAAAGGGGCAAAACAAAAATTAGCCATGCATATTGGCTAATTGATGCCTAGGAAAGAAAATTGGTAGACCCTATAAATGCCCAATATCAAAAAGATATGATGATTAATGTCTACCATAAATTCTTTTGAAATAATTTTTGTAAAATGGTTCTTCTTTAGTTTTTGAAAAAAGGACCAAGTCGAATATAGGGATTGATGCTTTATGAAAAGTGGAGTGTTTTCAAAATCATGAAATAACATTTCAAAAATCCTTCTTTTACAAGATAGAGCCTAGTTCAAAATAGCAAAATATTTTCAAATTGTATGTACTATTATGAAATAGGGCATACTTGATTAAACCGAGTATCTAGAGGGACAAGTTGTTTCTCCACTTCATTCTCTCCAAAAAGAAAAATTGGCAAAACTCAAAATAGAAGAAAAAAGAAAAAAAAAGGGAGAAAATAAACCTCCAATATAGAGGTCTTCTTAAAAAGAAAAAGAAAAAAAACCCCCTCAAATACAGAGGTTCCCTTTGAAAGAAAAGAAAAAGAAAAGCCAAAGCTCGAAAAAAGAGTAATTTTCCATCAAGAATTTCTTGGCCTTATACCATAGGACACTTCAGAAGGGACCGTGGTAAATTCTTTTCCAAACCCCTATAGCTTCTCCCAAAAGAAAAAAGTTTGTCAGTATGGTTTTAAAGTAGGAATAAAACCTACCAATTTGGATCTCATTTTGTTTAAGGATTAGACCTTGTAGTGTGGAAAATGGAGTTTTGAAATGTTTTTGTGTTTTTCCAACAATAAAAATCTCTACCAAGTAATTTTGCATTAAAACCAAAGTGAAGAGAAATATAGGAGATGAAAGTCCTTTTTGATAGAAACAAAAAGAAAGTATCCCTTTCAAAATGATTTTTACAAAATCCAATGTATCAAGCAAATAAATATTGAGGTCGTCCCACTTAAGGAAGCCAACTTTCATGGGATCTCCCCTAAAAAAATCATGGAGATCATCAAACATTCATGATTCATCCATTGCATACATTTCATGCTCATATGCATTCATAGATGGTCTTATGTACATATGATCCTTGCATTGGTCGACTACCATCAATATTGAGTCACCCTTGCTATAAATCCTCTTCCATCAGAATTAGGATAACCTAAGTCTAAGAAATGAATCCCTTAACAAAAATGAGAAAGTTCATGAAATCTTGATTCAACTCAAATCAACTCTATAATTCTAAAAGAATAACATTTTTTATGGGTGTTATTCTTTGTCATTAACCAAATAAATTTGAATTAATAGCAAAGAGGAGCATTTGTAGACACCCAAAATTTTTCTCAAAATAATTTGAACTTTTACAAATTTTGCCTTTTCAAAAAAAAATTATGGTTTTGGGTCTTTTAAGGGTTTTCAAATAAAAGACACCTTAAACGAACTCATTTCCGCACCAAAATTTCGTGACAGCCGCAAAATAAGGATAAATGACACCTCTCTCAAAAAAATCTCATATTGATAAATAACTAAAAAAATGACTGCTTTGCCCTCAAGCCCAAATTGGCAGCATTCTGCATGTTCAAATGATTTCATCTAAAGAAAGGATGGTTTTAAACAATTTTTTAAAAAAAAAAAATAGAAATGGGACGTTGAAAACCAAACCCAAAAATGTTTGCTAAACATCAAATTTATCAAAAATCTTTAAAATTCAAATTAGGTCTCAAAAACTTGCCCGATTGAGGATAGTCCTACTCCGAACTCTACACCCATTAAAGGGTTTAAGTAGTTTGAAATCCTACAGCCAACAAAGGGTTAAAGTGATTGAAATAGTAAAAGACTAACTCACGGGGTGAAAGTAGGTCGCTCGTGGAAACAAACACTTAGAATGAAACTCAGTTGTTTTCAAAAGAAAAGAATATTTGAAGATTTCGATAAAGCTCGATGTTTTCAAATAAATTTCAAAATGAAATGATTTTAAATAATAAAAAAGGAAATATTTGAAACCATAAATGAAAAAGGATAAAGCCTAGATCAAATCAAGGATAAGAACAAATCAAGATGGGAGTGAGGATCAAGGCAACGGTTGAGTCAAGCCCGTATCAAGTCGGGACCGAGCTCATGTGAACCAAGCTATGGATCAAGGAAGTTGATCAAACCAAGTCATGGCATGACTCCATCAAAAGGAACATCAAAGACTACTCCAAATGAAAAACCTCACCAATTGAACCTAGTTGACTGAACCTATTAACCAAACAATCTTGGCTAAATCGTGACCCATTGGCTAATCTAGACCTAACCTACCTTGGTCGAACACGACTTTATCAAACCTCCTTTGGCCTTACTTAATGAAAAAAACCTTGATCAAACTATATTGGCTAACCTTGACCGAGTTACCTTGAACCATCTTCACCAAATATGCCATGACCTGGACACACCTTGGCCAAGCTTGGCCGAACCTACATCGGATTGAACCGAATCAAAGGGCCAAGTCAAATCTGGCCAAGCCCACCTTGGTTAAGCCATGACCCAAGGAGGGACCAGCACAACGCCCATGTGAAGGCCATGTGAGCTGGCCATAGAGATTGGATCAGATTTGGGCCAAGAGGCTACCCACTCTACATCGTGAAAAGCCCTAGAGGCCTCCCCATGACCTATAAATAGAGGCCTTGGGGGGCTGTTTCCAGCATTAGAGGGATTTGCAAAGCATTGAAGGAGGAGATTAGAGAGTGTAGGAGAGAGAAGGAGTGTTGTAAAAAGAAAGAGAGAGAGAGAGAGACTTTGGGATTTTATCCTTGGGATGAATCCTAGGTGCAACCCAATGTGCCCATAGAGGTGGATGATGTACATGGGTTTTGTCAAAACCGCTTTTGGAATTTGTACACGGTTTGAAAATAAAAAACTTTAGGATTTTCAAATTTTTCATTTTTTTTGGATTTTTTCAAACAAATGCTAGAAAAGTGAACATCAAAGACTTTCTTTTTGGAATTTTCAGATTTTTTCAATGTTTTTGGGCTTTAGAAATTTTCTAGATTTTATTTTTTATTTTTTCAAATATATACTTTTTTTGAATTTTTTTCTAAAAAGGAGTCTTACATCAAACCTACAAAGAAAACACCATGAATTAGAATCTAAACAAAAGGTATAAGCCATAGGTTTCGGTTTTAGTGGGTTCTAGGGTACCCTTGACCCAATTGGTCTTAGGTGTTGGCTCAGGGGGTATGGATGGGGTGTATCCCAATCCATGTCAACCTAAGTTTGGTAGAGGCAAAATAGGCTCTAACCTACCTTGGTTCTTGGCTCCTAGACCTTGATACGGTGTATATCCCATGTTTAATAACATATTCCAAGACTTTTTAAGTTTTAAAAATTTTTGATAAAGGGGATGACCTTGGAATGACGTATCATCCATAGCATGGTTATACACTCGAGTTTTTTTTTATGTGTCTAGGAGGTGTATGGTTTGGGAAGGGTTTGACTTGGGTGCCTCTAGGATACATGTGACCATAGATGATTTGGGATTGATTCTAGGTGCAACCTAATGAGCCCCTAGGGGTAAACGGTTTGAGTTTGTATGGATGCTAAGGGAGAGCACGTTTGATCCCTTGCGAAGTGAAAAGGTATGGATTCCAAGGGAAACCATGGTTGGTCCATTAGTTGGTTTAGGGATGTTTGGGGAAGTCACTGTCGTAGGCTTAGGTTTATGATACAAACCTAGTGTCGAAGGAATTTTTTTGTTCATGATGGGGTTAGGTGTACCTAGGATGTCAATGCATGCCTTAGGAGTAACCATGTCTACCATGTTTTGATTTTTATTTTGATCTTTATTTTCATTTTGAAATTCTTTTTATTGGTGCAGGACATTCGGTGCATCTTGAAAATCCATATCCTTGGGCACATTTCGTGGGTTCGCGGGTGCATGAGTGTGATTTGATGTATCAAATGCATATTAATGATTTACCGATCCTACACTAAGAAGGGGAGGATCAAGTAGGGAGTTTTGGGGGAAATGAGTTTCAGACATACCTTTTTTGAACTTGTCTACCTTTTCATGGTGAGAGCAAGCTTCCTTGCAGGCGTTTAGAGGTGGCTCTAGCTCATGCATGGCTTCGAGGTCCCGTTGCTTGGCGAGGTCATGGATTTCATCATCCAAGCCTATGTGTGCACAACACTCATTCTCTTGTGTGTTTTTTGAAGTGGTGCTCATGGGAATGGAACCTATCGGAGCGCATGTTTGTGAAAAATTTGGAGTGACTTGAGTAAAGTGATCTTCATGCCCCACTCCGCTTATGTGCCTAGAAATGTGGAGTTCACTTTCAATTTTCGGAATTTTAAAATTTTTATTTTCAAATATTTTTTATTTTTGAAGATTTTCTAGATTTTTTTTGTTTTTTCCAATGAAGAATTTTTTTGGCTTTTCAATGCAAAAAGGGGTGTTTTGATGATTAGCAAGGTTAGATGATTCGATCTCAACACTTGCTACATTTGTGGCCTCATTTCCTTCATTAGATTTTGGGCTCAGTTTTGTTTTCCGAGTATGGTTTTTCTCTCTATCTACCCGAGATGATTTTTTATGAGAATGATGTTCCTTGGCCCTTTGGCATAGGGCCTCAATTTCCCTTCTAAGTTTCATTGCTTTTTCCCTCAAAGAGGCAAGCTCCTCATCTCGAGTTTTAGAGGATTTCTTTGTAGTTTTGGAAAACCGATTTGGAAAATGTGATGAGGCTTTTCTTGACATGTTTTCAAAGGAATTATCCAAACTTTACATTATTTCAAAATCAACTTGTGCACAAAAATAGACTAAGCACAAAAAAAATTCGAAAAAGTGAATTTAAAGAAACCAACACCAAATTAATTAGTCTTCAAAGACCCGAGTCCCATCGGGCGTGGCAATTTTGTAAATGTGAAAATTTTACTGTAAAGCCTATGTAGAGACTCGAAATAAACTTCTCAACCTACTTTGTTTTTGCGCGAGCGTGCTAGCTAGTTTCTAAAACTAGTAAAGTTGTAAATCCGACTTTGTGAGGCGATTGTGGCTAAGCGGGATCAACCGATGCTCAAGGGTCCACCCTAGACTATTTGAGGATTTATTTGTGATGATGTATGTTTCCAAAATTTACTTTGAAATATGATTTTGAATTAAATCAAACTCGTGCACTTAGTCTAGAGATTGAAGATTTTCAAGTTCTGGAAAACAGAAACTGGTTCTGTCTTCAGAACTTATTTTCAATTTTTTTAGTTTTTTCCAAATTCTTGAAAATGACTGAAGCTACACGGTTCTAAAATTCTTGAAAATTTTATTTCTAGTGGGCTTGTGTGTGTAGATTCGGTGTCTTAAGTTTCAGACCATTTGGATCAGCGGTTTGGAAATAAAAAATGAAACAATGGATGTATGAATTATGTAGGAAAACAGAGTTTTAGTTTTAGAACATGTATGCATGCATCCATCTGAATTTAAAAGTCATCCACAACTAAATTAAAGTAAATGACTGAAGGTAAATGAATGTAAATACATATTTAGCTTAAGCATAGAGGGTATTAGGAGATATAAGAGTGTATAGAATATAGAGAGGTAGAGAATCACGAAAGCAAACAAGTAGAGTGCATAAACATATACGAAATGAAATGGACAGTATTTCTACTTTCTATTACAACATGAGGAGAGACTCAAGCTCCATTAATACAACCCCTTTTCAAATTAAATATAAGAAAAATAATCAAGACCAGCAAAAGGAGAACACTTAGTTACCAGCCCTCAAATGGTACACGGATTCAAGAAGGAAGTCGCCCCTTCTTCTCCTCTCACTCTCTCTTTTGTCTCTTCTCTCTCTCTCTCTCTCTCTTGGACCCCTTCCTACACGTCCCCTAATGCCTTGTCAATCCCTCCAATGTTGGAAATGATCCCCCCATGGTCTCTATTTATAGGCCAAGGGAGGGGACTACTAGACCCTTCCATGACGTAGGTCAATGGATCTCTTCTTAGCTCCAATCCAAAAAGGTCCAATTGCACATGGTCTTGTGGTCCCCTAGGTCAAGAGGAGTCTAGCCCATGCAACCCTTGACTTGAGTGGGTTGGCCTTGGCTCGAGCCAACATGGTTTCGGTCCCATCGGCTAGGCAAATTTCAGTCTAATTGGCTAGGGGTGGTCCTCCTTTGGGGAATTTGGTCAACCCTTAAGGTTAGGTCTAGGTGATTTAGGCTTAGCTAGTGTGGTTCGGTCAAGGCATGTTGGGTGAAGATGGCTTAAGCTAGGTTATATCAAGGTTTAGCAAATTTGGCCAATGTCATGGGAGAAGGCTTTTTCAAGCCATGCTTAACCAAGGTCATTGGGTCAAGGGTAGCCCATGGGTCATGGTTGGGTGTGTTCTTTGAGTGCAACCCTTGACTTCATTTGGTGCAGTCAGGTGCCACCTTTGACTAGGATGTGCTTCTTCCTTGCTTCTTGATAAGGTGAGCTTGTTCATTACTCCTTGGCTAGGTGAGCCTCCATCAGTCGAGTTGTGTGTCCTTCTTCATGGAGCCATACCTAGGTGAGTCCCCCTTTGGTTCGGTTAAGGTAAGTGGGCTTGGCCAAGGAAGGGCTTGGACATTGCTTCTTGCTTCGTTTGGGTTCACCTGAGCTCGGTCCCTGCTTGATGTGAGCCTGCTTTAACTGTTGCCTTGACCTTCGTTAAATATTCGGTGAGAATGATTCATCTTTATGCCTGCTAGACCTGGCTTTCATCCCTTTTCATTTATGGTTTCCAATATTTCATTTTTTATTATTTAAAACCATTTTATTTGAAATTATATTTGAAAACATCGGGTTTTAATGAAATCTTTAAATATTCTTTTCTTTAAAAACAACTGAGTTCCATTCTCAGTGTTTGTTTGCACGAGCGACCTACTTTCGCTCCGTGAGTTAGTCTTTACCCTTTTAACCACTTTAACACTTTGTTGGGTGTAGGGTGTCAAACCACTTTAACTCTTGATGGGTATAGGGTGTCAGACTACTTTAACCCTTCATGGGTGTAGGGTCTCGGAGTAGGACTATCCTCAATCGAGTGAGTTTTTGAAGTCTGATTTGAATTGGTTTTGATTTCAAAAGGTTTTTGATAAATTTGACATTTAGCAAACATTTTTGGATTTGGCTCCCAATGTATCATTTCTATTTGTTTCTTTGAAGAAAATTGTTTGAAATCATCATTTCTTTAGATGAAATCATTTGAATAGGCAGAATGCTGCCAATTTGGGCTTGAGGGCAAATCATTCATTTTTTTAGCTCTTTGTCAAAATTTGATTTTTCTGAGAGGGTGTCATTTACCCTTATTTTGAGACTCATGAAATTTGGATGTGGAAATAAGTTCATTTAAGGTATCTTTATTTGAAAACCCGTACAAGACCCAAAACCACACTTTTTTCCTTAAAAGGCAAAATTTCTAAAAGATCAAATTATTTTGAGAAAATTTTTGGGTGTCTACAGATTTGATTTGAATTTCAAAGATTTTTGGTAAATTTTATGTTTAACAAATATTTTTGGGTTTAGTTCCCAATGTCTTATTTCTATTTTTTTCTTTTAAGAAAATTGTTTGAAACCATCATTTCTTTAGATGAAATCATTTGAACATGCAGAATGCTGCCAATTTGGGCTTGAGGGTAAAGCAGTCATTTTTTTGGTCATTTGTCAAAATGGTATTTTTTTGAGAGGGGTGCCATTTATCGTTATTTTGAGGCTGCCACGAAATTTTGGTGCAGAAATGAGTTTGTTTAAGGTGTCTTTATTTGAAAACCCTTAAAAGACCAAAAACCACAATTTTTTCTTAAAAAGACAAAATTTGTAAAAGATCAAATTATTTTGAGAAAAATTTTGGGTGTCTACACTCATGCATTTTCTATAATTAATACAAACCCCCTACCACTCCATATCCATAGTTATCAAGAGTATGAGTTGCGTCCATAGTAATTCCACACTAAAAAAACTGACACTTTTGTTTCTCAAGCTTGATTCCTGGGATTCTATCATTCCTTGTTAGGATCTAGAATGCAATAGCTTTCCTCCTAGTTCTCTTGCTTATCGCGAACTTGAGCAACCTCTGCTAGAGTTCATTATCTCCCTACTCCCATGGATTCTCCTTTGGATGTTGTGCTTCCTCTTGTAGATGTGATTTTATTTCAAATCGTTTGGGATTCGAAATCAAACCCTCGAACTACGTCGGGTTGTGCGAGCGTGCCAGTTAGTTTGCTAAAACTAATAAATTATGTTTTTCTGACTTCTTAGAACGAATGTGGACAAGTGAGATCTTTTCGACTTAGGCCTTCTTCAACCGACGCTAAAGGGTCAGCCTAGACGCTTGAAATTTGTTTGAATCCATTAAATCGAAAAAGGAAAAACCAGATTTTCAAAGGTTTTAGATTTGTGCCTAAGTTCTTGATTTCTAAAAAATTTCAGATTCTGAAATTTGCAGAACCTGTTCAGTTTCAGAGGCCTGTTCTTTGAATTTTTAAAAATACTTTTGATTCTCCAAAAACTCTGAAAATTTTACAAAAAAAAAAAGAAACACGTGTGTAGAATCATAATATATTTTTATTTTATAATTTTGTTATGTATTTTCTGAGAATTAAATCCAGAACCAGAAACTATTATAAAACTCAGAACAGTTTTGTTTCTGTAAATCAGAGGCTTAGAAAAACAGTAATATCTCAGCACTCAGACATCCAATTTTGATAAAATTTATTATGTTAGAAAGAGACGGATGTTAGATTTCCAGGGAATCAAATTTTATCAAATTCCACTTAGTGGTTGTAGAGATATGATCAAAATAACAGAAGTTTGTTTCTGAATGTTCTGTTTTTGTAAAACGCAATCTGATTTTTGTATAAACTTCACGGATCTAATTAACTAAGCAAATGATTATAAAAATTCCTCAAAAGTTTACCTAATCAAGTCTGATATATTTATATTATTCATGCAAAATTTCGAATCAATTGGATTAGCCGTTTGCCCATAATAATTCCGTGATCAGACGTGTGTGCACAGACAGTTTCAGAAACCAAGTTTGCAGAAAATTTCAGAAGATTCCTAATGTGATTCTAGGAATGATGTTCAACCTGTATCAGTCCTAATAAAGCATGGAAATCATACAAACATGGATTTTTATTTCGTTCATGAAGGAATTATGCATGTTTGTATCGATATAGATCAAGAACATGGGCTCGTAGCCTCGATTCATATACAATTCTGCAGAATCTGTGGTTTTTCAGATTCACATGAATTAAAACTAATTTGTGCAAGAATTCCAACCTGTGTGAGTGAGAGGGAACGTAGAAGAGCTTCATCGGATGATCGTCGGACGTCGGAACCAGGCCGGACTTCCTTCTTCTCCTTCTTCTCTTCCTTTCTCTCTCTCTCTCTCTATTTCCCTGAATTCTCGGACTGAATGTTCGTGTGTGCTGGTTCCCCCGGATTGATGCTTTGTGGTGACTGGAGGATGGATTTTCGGACTGATTCTTGGCTTGAGCTGGTTCCCTCGGATTGATGTTTTGTGGTGACTGGAGGATGAATTTTCGGACTGATTCTTGGCTTGGGCTGGTTGATTCCTTTGCAGCCTCATTGAGGCTCCTTTTATAGGCCAAAGGGTGCCCCTTTGGTACGGAATTGGACAAGGCAAGTTGCCTTGCTAAACAAACTCGTTTTTGGCAGGTGATTGCTGTAAAAAACAAATTTTGGAAGGTTGCTGCTGGTTCTGTGAATTTGGAAAGGAGCTGCTCATTGGCAAGGTAAGTATCTGCTGTGTAACATGGGTTTTTGACAGCCACTGTGGCATGGCGTTCCTGGCAGGATTGGGATGAGAATGTGATTGGCAAGTGCAGCTGTTGGGAGCTGTAATTGGTAAGTTTGCTGTCTTGATGGATCGACAAAAGTTGCTGAAGAGGGTGTTGCTGCAAACTTTCAAGAACGGATGAAGTATCGCCTAGCCATGATTGTAGTCGTTATGGTGGTTCGGAACAGAGGAACAAGAACTGTTTGGAAATTGCACAAGCTGGGGGACTATGCCGCCATCATGGGCTGCATCAGAGATTGTTACAATTCTTTCTCTTTCGATCCCATGTGTGCCTTTCTTGAGGAAACGTTCAATTCTGTGAGGAACTTGGCTTTCCCCTGGAACTGACATCACGTTGATGATGATCTCTATTCAAGGAAGTGATAGGAGGATGATAAAACCGATCATCAAAAGGGTAACTTCTTCTTAGTTTTGGCTTTTGACGTAATGTATCTTCAACTTTTGTCTAATTTCCGATGTTTGGTAATCTCATTTGGGAAAAGACTAGGAAACCAGGGACTTCACTCATCTGTCAAAGCTCGGAACATGTGAAATTTGCTGGTTTCCATCACTTGAGACTTATTTTAAAATCCTCCTACTATCATCAGCAGCAAGGTCACCAAATGCTGCAAGATGCTCCTTCAGCCATGAAGCCTGAACTACAAAAGGTGGAACGTAATTGGTTGTGAAGCACAATTAGCTTTGAGCAGCAGGATCGTGATCAAGAGAAATCTGCTGACGTCAAGATTGTAGGTGCTGATGGCGTGCAGAAGTTCGACTTCTTTCATCTCTCACGTTCTTAGCATCTGAACAACAAACAAGACCAACCCATGGAGACAGTGAAGGAAACTTAGAGGATGTGCAGGCTTGGGAACATCAGGAACCTTTTCAAACAAAGCCCCTTTTGTTGTTCCTCTTGCTGAATTATCTGTCGTTCTTCTATTGTCCATGTCACACACGTCTCCTCTTACTTTTGCAAGAATACTCAAATGTGGGCATCGGTGGATTCTTCATGTGACGACCCAGGGCGACTTCCACATGCTTCCCCTCGCACAGCTCCAGTTGTGTTTTGCTTCTTTTTACCAGCGTGCAACTTCTGCATGAGCAACCTTTAGTTGGATGCCGCGAGTCTAGATATGACTTGCTGTATTGTATTTCAAGATGCACTTTGACAAGCTAACAGAAACACCTTTGTACAGCCTAGCCAGTTTAGCAATCGAATTGGATAAAACTGCATGTTTGCTGTGAAAGTGGTTATGCAAATCCATGTTACATGCTTTACTACAAAAGCGTTCAAGTAAGCCCATGTTACGTTTTTGAAAACCAACCATGATGCTCGTTAGATTTCTTTCATGAGTGTTGGAATATTAACATTATTCTTAATATAACAGTAACAGATGACAATGCCAAACTGATGCATATCAATACACTAATTACCTCAATAACCAATCATAACATATACATGTTACGAAAGGCGTTCGATACCAAACCTTTGTTTTCGGAAGCGTTCTTTCTTGCTTCCATCTTTCCTTTCCTTTGATAACATCAACTCTTCCCTCGGGCAACTGATTTCTTTCCGAATATGAACTTTTCTTTTTGGGAAGCTCACTTTCCCTTTTTGATGCCCGCTCTCCTTTTTGGGCACCCACCTGCCTTTTCAGGTGTCAACTTGTCTTATAAATGCCTGTTTCTTTTCAAATGGCAAATTTAAAACAAATTTATCAACAAAAAACTTTTAAAGAAACGAAATCCTGCTTTTTCCATACCGGGGGCAAAATTGTCATTTTCATCCAATCTTGTCAAAATTCGAAATTTTCATAAAGGAAAGTATTCTTTCATCATTTTAAAGCTTCCATAAAATTTGGTACCGACACAACTCGTTTAGTGCCTTTTTCCTTCGAAAACCCAAAATTACCAAAAATAGCTACTTTCCTAAAAACAGTAAAAATTTTAAAAGAAAATTTTGGGTGTTTACACCTCTAACCACTGAATCAACACTCGACTTCTTTGACTTCCATATTAGAGAACTGCCTTTGAATTGGAATGAATTCATGATGTCCTAATGTCCAAACTTTCTTCATCTTTGGCCCGCAAATAATCAACCATATGTTAATTTGGCATATAGAGTTCAAAATCAGAAGCTCCATCTTTGGGTTCAATGGGGGATATTTGTGACCTCATTATGTTTTGTTGTTTGGACATACAATTTGATGACAACCTCCTCTACTCTTTCTTATCTTTTTTGATATCTCAATATAGCCAGTTTCAATTCTCTTTGGAATGATGTTCTCCACTATTTTGGATGTCCAAGCATTCACAGGCTTTCCAATCAATGGTATTGATCCTGTCTCCTTAGTTGGTCAAGATTTTTATACTCAAAAACTCTCATGACAACTCTCTTGGAATGACTTTATTCGTCGTCACTCAGGTGCCGAACCAGTGATGGATGATGAACATCACACGTTCCTGTTATTGTGGTTCTGCCGTTACATCACTTGTATTCATAAAATCAAAATTAATGACGAGTATGCATAGTATATTTCTGTTATTATGTTTGGCATCAGACTATCGCTCGCCCCCTTTTCTTTGGTTATAGTTTATCATTTAGGCAATTATGCTCTTGAAGCCCTTTGGAATGACAATCTTACCTATCTTGTAGGGGGTCATTGTTGTTTCTTCAATTTTTGATTCATCTATACTTTCCTCAGTTCGGGTTTCTATACCTTCCCCTCAAACGTATTATAATAGATACGGTAGGACCTACCATAAGTCTTATCCCTCTGACCTAGATTCATCACTAGAGATTAATACTCGGTTGTGGTTTATCACTCCTACCAAGATATCTTTCCTTCTATCATGTTTTCATGCACTTAATTCTAGCTAAACCTCCAAATTCAAAGAGAACCTCTACATAATTATGTTAAAAATCTTTTCCTCTAGATTCTTATTTTGTGGTGCCTCTCAATCATCCCAATTTAATACAATTGCCACACAACCATACTACCCACATTGTTTAGCCTGCCAGTTTGGTTTCCATCAAGGCCTCCCAACTATCAAAGAGCTCTTACTCAAGAACCATTAGTAAAAGGAACTTGTCTTCATACTCTCTAATGTGTACCCTTAGCGAGACTCTAGAATTTTCTTCTTGATATATAACCATTCATAGGGAGATGACTAAAGTCTCAATGAGGGACTTGGATGCTCTCCAAAACTATGTAACAACCCACCTCTGAAGCATCTCAAGCAAGAAGTCACGGATTTTAGCACATCCTCTAGTATTTTGGATTTCTCTTACATCACCTTGTGGGAGATCATAACTTTCATGATCGAGCTTAACACCATGCCGTTCTTTCTCCTTTCTATTATGAATTAATTTGGTCGTGGTTTGTATGTTATACAAAACCTTTAAGGAGACACAAATCTTCCTTCTGAGTTAAAAAGATTAATTAAAGAGGTTTTCAATGTCTTCATCCAAATTTGTGAACATTTTGATGCCAATCAAAGTCGTTAAATCACAACCCAAGACCAACTTGCTTCTATAAGCAAATGTCAAGATCGTATATGCTCTTTCTCTTGGTAATTCATTGATGCTTGGGAGCTCCATTGTGATTCAGTTACCCAAATGATGGAAGCATCCTCACTTGTAGGTGACCTCAAAAAGAGAGACTCGATCCTCTAAGCCCATATACCATTCCTCGAGAAGCAACTTGAGACACTTTATCGGAGTCACCAAGAATTACAAACTGAAGCTTCTCGGTAGCGGTATTATCTCAACTCTCTACAAACTTAAGTAGTCGTTGCTTGAGATGTTGAAGTTTTAGCTTCTTGGGAGCTCACTTGAGAATCACAAGAGTTGCATGCTTTGCTTTCTAACAATGAAGCTCTCTCGATATGATGCTCTTTATAATAGTAGTCTCAAGGAACACTAGGAAAAGTTGAGAGCAATTTTAGAGTGGATATTGGGCTAGGTCATGTAGGCTATGCGTATGAGCTGAAGATATCATAATGTTGACTTATTATCATTTTAGTCATTAATAACTGATATAAAATGTCTAATCTTCTCTACATGTGTAAATTGCTCTTTTATTTTCTCGTCATCTACTTTTCATTCTTGTGAGGAATCCGTTGAGACTGGCAAAAATATCATTTAATATTTTATGTTACCATGTCACCACCTTGTTAAGCCCATCATCGCTTCAAATTCTATACCAAATAATTAAGGCAATATGATTTGATATTGACGAGACATGGCTTCCTTCTGCTATAAAATGTGACTTAGGGTCCTACCCTCACATCTTTCTCTTTGGAAAATCATTAACTTTACTTCTAGCTTTCCAGCGAGAAACATTTGAGACTCTTCCCTAGCCGATATTCCCATGGCTTCCAACAATCCTACACCATCTAGAATTCTGGCCTTGAGTTATCACATATTGTAACTAACTGATTATATGACCATTCTCGTTTCACTTTACTCTATCTGCTATTGATGGCCTTAGAATTATGGAACAGGTGATCATCCCGAAAACCATTCTACTCATGGCTAGGACCTTCTAAGGAATACATCCAATAGTTGGTTAGAATGGGTATTGCATATGTCAATGACTGGTGCAGATGGAGAATTTTTAACCTTATACAATTGTCTCAAGTCATCTTCCATGCTAACCTCAATATTCTTTGTCGTTTCTTAGATTTTTGGTCTACCAAATTTAACTATTTTATTCTCAAACTTGGGATGATAGGACTTATCCTCTTAGATATTCATGTTATCATTGGATTCTCCTACGATGATCCTGAAACTCTATTCTTTAGATTCTTCTTCTTATTTTTCTTTTATTTCCAAAAACCTTTGATACAAAGGAATTTTAGAAGCCAACACATGAGATTCAGAGGAGGTAACTCAGAATGAAGATGCCAACTTTCTTGTGTTTTTGTCATATAAGTTCATCATCTTTCTTAATAGCATAACAATCACCAAAGAATACCATGTCATTGTTGAGGCCCTATTTTATAATCATCATTTTGATTTTTGTTCCTTTTTTTGGTAACCTTTTTTGAGGCATTCGATCCTTCGTTTCTCAACTAGCCAATACAAAAACACCCAATACTGCTTTTGGTCCATGGTGAATTCTCCAGTATTGGATATACCTTTATTTTCCTCGGCTACATACACTTACTCTCTTGGTCACTAATTTGTTGACTTTAAACAAAAGAAATTCTTTTTAGGTAGAGTTTTGTTGAAACTTTATTCTTGAATGAGTGTATTATCAATTTGCCTCAATAAACTACTCCACCTAAAATTTGAAAACAACTTATTTTTATTTATTGAATCACGACAAATACATGACTAAACAAATACTAGAAAGTGTCCAACCCCACTCAGATCTCTTTGGTAGAATGTCAACGATTTTCGTGCTCTCAAGATTTGTTGAACGAGGTTGGCATGTCATCTTCTCCACCAATTGAATAATGATCGATAGATATTTTTCTCAATGCTTAGCCCATCAATTCAGGTTTGTTGAGGGAATTCTCAGTCTCATTTATCTGATTGAGACATTAGCCGGTGGTGTAGCAACATCAAATTTGACAATCAACGTGGTGACTAAAGCCGCCTTTGGATGGTTGAGGGTTTTCCTTTTAGTGGTTTTATGACCAAATCAAGAACCACCCTTGAATATGAAGAGTAGTGGTCCTCGGTCATCTCTATAATCCTCGGCAAAGAACTGAAGGCCTTTATTGAGCAATTCACTAGCTCAAAACCAATTGAATTAAGTGCGAAACATGTCATGGCCAACCAAACTACATTGCCCCAAAGACGTCCCCTATCCAATGCTCCAACCTCACCATTGTAGGGCTGACTACAAAAAATTCTGAGGAAGATCTCCCACTACATTGCGAACATCTTAAAATGGTAAGCTTTTCTTGGTGGCATTTCTATGTTCAGTTGTCTTTTATTCTCTTTAAACATATTGGTATTATCCATAGGTGGTTGATGCTCCTTCCTATCCTACGAGTTCGAATAGAGATCTCTTTTTAGTGACCTCTTGATTCGGCTAGGGCCATCACAATTTGTCAAGAAGAACCTTGAACCTCCACCTCAATCGTGACACTCACTACACCCTATCAAGAGGCAATTCATGCCCCACAAATCATACTACATTGGTGCACATTGTTGGGAGGAGGTCCAAGTTTCTACTCCTTCTTGGGTAGCTACTACAACTCCATTCTCAGAAACACCTATTGAGATGACTCTTCTAGAGAAACCTTGACATGAGATCAAATTGAAGCTCTTGTGGCTCCAAGATTCAAGGGAAACCTTGTGTTCATTTTAACCAACACTATGTAGGCTTGGTCGAATCCATGTCTTTAGGACCAACATCCATTCCTATGGAGCATGTCACCGACATTCCTTCAAATAATACTCCTGCCAATAGATGCGCAAAGCGATAAAGTTTTTCTCATAGGAGAGATAGCACCTCCACCACCCTTAACAATTGAGATAGATATAGCGTTCACCCGACACATTCTCGATAATAATTCTGAGGAAGGGCAATAAATCTAAGGTGCTCTGTTATCTCCACTTAAGAAGTTAGTTACCATTTCAGATATACCACTTCAATCTCAATAAATCTGCTTTGATCATAAGAGAGCTATCGATTATCACCTGTTGAGGCTCTCTATGAACCGTCAATAGATATATGATCTCCATTCTCAATTGAACCTTTTTCTGAACAATGAGCTCAATTAGGACTATCTCCAAGCAACTTTCGGTCCCAAGTTTCTAATTTATGAGATATTATGGACTAGTGTCGACAAGCTCGTGAGTGTATTCACCATCTCGGATGTGACTTTTTCTCTCTCTCTCTCTCTCTCTCTCTCTCGAAGTTCTAGCCTCCTTCAATGATCATTTCCCCCTATACTATTAAGAACAACCACAACTAGAGCTTATGAGTAAGAACGATGAAAATTGCAGAAATGAGAGGAAGCCTACGCGGAGTTCCTCTCAAGGAGTAGAGTACAAGAAGAATAATTGGTATCTGAGAATCTCAAGGCTATGGAATGAAAGTACAAAGAGTGTAAGATGATTGTAGTTCAAGGCGAGTTGGGCTACCTCGAGTGCCTTTGATAAGGCATTCACCTCGAGATGAATAATCTTCTTTTATTTTTTGTAATTCTTTTCATGCTTGTATTTTTCAAATAAATTGTTCTCAAATCGAAGGACAATATTTTTTTAAGTATACGCTATTTATACTCCTCATATGTTCTTCAACTTCGATTTCTGACAATGTATATGCATTTTCGGGCAGAACCTTCGATACTATATACGATCCATCACAATTGGGAGACCACTTTCCAAATTATGGGTCTTTTTGGGTGATTGGAAAGGTGGTCTTCCAAACTAAATTATCTCTCAGAACTATTTTACTCAAATATGTTTGTTGTACGCTCGAGCAACTTTTCACTTATTAACAAGTCAATTATCAAATGTCATCAAGTGGTCTTTGTCCACTGAATCAAGCTACATTATCAATAACAACAAATATTTATCAGATTGTAAGTTGTTTTCTTTGGCTACCCTAAAAAACTTGACATTAATTTCCATCGGTAACAGAACATCCTCCTTCCCATATGTAATTCAAAATAGAGTCATGCTAGTTGCCGAGGCTTTGGAGTTTCGATATGCTGAAATAATTTCAAGCAATAGTTCGTGCCATTTTCTCAGGTTATTCTTGAGAGATTTTTTAATTAAATCAATAATCACTCTGCTTGTAGCCTCGACTTGACCGTTCACATGTACATAGTAAGGAGTTAAATGTGCCAAGTTGACACCAAGGCTCTTGAGAAAAGTTGTTACCTTTCCTCTTGTGAATGTAATCCCTTGAGCAGTTGTAATCGATTGTGGTATCCCAAACCAAAAGATAATATTATCATTGATAAGATGATCACTTCATCCTCAATCACCACCTTCAAGGTTATGGTAAGAGCTCCACACTACCCTTTCTTCTGCACTTAAGAAGCTATCTACCAATTTAGATATACCACTTCAATCTCAACAAATATGCTTTGATCTTAAGAGATCTACCAATTATTAGTTATTGAGGCTCTCTATGAACCATCAACAGATGTCTGATCTCCGTTCTCAATTGAACCTTTTTTATCAACAATGAGATCAATTAAGAGTATCTCCTAACAACTTTCAGTCTCAACATTCCAATTTATGGGATAGTATAAACTAGGGTCAAAAAGCTCGTGAGCGTATAGATCATCTTGGATGTGACTTTCTCTCTTTTTTCTTGAAGTTACATTTCTCACATTCTGGCGAGCCTCCTTCAATGATCGTTTGTCCCTATACTGTTAAGAACAACCACAACTAGAGCTTATGAGTAAGAATGATGAAAATTGCAGGAATGAGAGGAAACCTACCTGTAGTTCTTCTCGAGGAGCAAAGTACAAGAAGAATCATTGGTGACTAAGAATCTCAAGTGTCTGGAATGAAAGTATAAAGAGTGTAAGATGATTGTAGTTCAAGGCGAGTTGGGCTAGTGTGGGACCTTGAGTGTCTTTGATAAGGTATTCACCTTGGGATAAATAATTTTCTTTTATTTTTTGTAATTCTTTTGATGCTTGTATACTCATATTTAGTGAAATTTTCAAATAAATTATTCTCAAATCGAAAGACAATAGTTTTTTAGGTATCTGCTATTTATACTCCTCATATGTTCTTCTCCTTTAAGAGGTCCATCTCAATTGGGAGACCACTTTCCAAGCTGCGAGTCCTTTTGGATGACTGGTAAGTGTAAAAAAAAAAAAATTGTCATGTGTGGACTTAAAATTTTGCTTTAAAAGACATGCGCGAGCACACCAATAAGTTTACTCAAATTTATAAAGAGATTTATTTAACTATTCGATGATTTGTGGGAAAGTACATTTTTATCAACGTAAGCCTTCTTGAATCGGTGATCAAGGATCATCATAGATGCTTAAGAGGAGTAATTTTGGAATTCAGAGTTTTCCCAAAATAATTTAAATTCTAAACAACCTTTTTAAAAATGACATTGATCTCACTTGACTCAACCAAGTCTAGTTCTGTGAAAACAAAATTGGTTTGGTTTTACAAGATGAAAGTTTATATTTCCTAGAGGCCCTCGTCAGGGTCCAAAAATCCAAAGAATTTTACATGAGTATGTACTAGGTTTTATTGAAAATTTTTATTTGTATTTTTGGGTCCTTTGATTATGAAATAAAAATTTGAGAAGGGCTTTTATCCAAATGCTATTATGAAATTTGGATAGTGCCTGTGACTGAGATTCAATGTATCAGTTAAATGTTTGTATCTCTATCCTTCAATTTCCTATTTTCATAAACTTTATTAATTTGAAAAGATGTAGAAGTTAACTTTCAAATGAAATGACTCTTGAGGGATTTGGATACCTAGAGATCGAGTTCTAATAGTTTTACGGAACACATACCATGGGATTTTTGTCACATACAGGTTTAGTTTCAAGTTGGGTATGATCTTTTGTGTTTTTTTATGAACCTTAAATATGTTCAAAATTTATGGAAATTTAACTAGATATTGGTATGTATATGTCACTCATGAACAAAATTTAATAGCATTTCGCTTGGAAATAAAGGCTTGAAAATTCAGAGATCACACAAGGTTTTTGCATTATGTTTAAATTTGTAGAAATTTTCTTATGAAAAATAATGATGCGTTCGATTAGAATCTTAATGGTTTAGTTATCACTCAAAGAATTCAGTTGAGGCCTTATGTTCGTTCGGAGAGGAACTCATCTACATTTAGATGCTTAGGGCATCTTTCTCTAAGAGGATTGCTCGCTTACAAAATATATTTAATCATAGCCCAATGCTCTCCCATAAAATAATCTTATGAGTGATTAATCCACTATAAGAGTGATTATATACTCATGTCATCGAGTATATTTGTGGTTGCTATGTCCCTCTTATGTCTTTTTGAGTTGAGTTAGAGGCAATTAATCTACAGAAGAAATGGGAGATGAGATGATATAATATATAAGAATAAAAATAATGAGAACGCATAAAATATATCATGTATTGGGTAGAAAAAAACAAAAATTTATGGAGTTAGCGGATTCCTCTCACATATAGCCTTTCCTTCACATCTTTGGATGTGGTGACCCTCTCTTTTGCAATGATATTTCACAAAAAATGGATGTTTACTCTTGAAATACAATGGTTGGAGGCAAAAACCCCAAGCTTACAATAGGAATAGAAAGGGGTTAAGGGGGTGGCTTAAGCCTTATCTCTTTAGATCTCTCCCTTTCTCTCTCTTCCTTGAATGAACTCTTCCTTGGGCTGGGAATGACCTCCCTCACATTCTCCTTGGTTGGGCCTCTCACTCTTGGGCTTCTTCTCTCTTGTTGGCTTGCCAAGGTCCCATATTTATAGGCACCAAACCAAATCGGATCTTTCTCGAGTTATTAGTCCCGATTTGGATCCAAATCTAATCCATCAAAGGATCAGTCTTGCTTCACAGTTGTTGAGGTACATCCACATATGAGAGGAGCAACTTGACACGTGTGACACATGTGAAGAAGGATGGATGGGCTAGAAGATGCGCGACGACTGTTGGCTCATGCGGGCGCGTAGGAGCTGGGTGCTGCATGCGCCAACACGTTTGCTTCTAGTGGTGGCCAGTGGTGGTGCATGCAGTGGTCAACAGTGGTGCGTAGTGACATGTTTGGTGATCGACGGTGGCACGCGTGATGGTCGATGGTGGTGCTTTTGGTGGACAGTAGTTGCGCTTTTACCCTTTCTTGCTCTAAAGATTGATCTCTTTAACCTTTTTGGACCACTTTAACCTTATGTTGGGTGTAAGGTCACTTGGTATATGATATTCCTCGGTTAAAAGTATTTTATACTTTTCACTTGACATTTTTTGCATGGGCTTGAGTTATCGCTGAACCTGAGTCTTCTGAGTTTTTGAGGTCTTGTTCCTTTCTCCTCTATGGTTTAAAACTATTAGTTTTATTTTTTGCCTTTTGGCATATTGTATTTTTGTAGGGTAAAATGGTCATTTTATAAATGTTTTACAGGTAGAAGTTATTTTGGTGCCAAATGCCCCATTTTAACTTGAGAAACCCCTTCCTTGAAGAAAGGATGCTTGAAAAAGTGAAATTTCACCAATACAACCTTAAGGGCAAAATGGTTAGAAAATTTTGTAAAAGTTCAAAATTTTTTAGTGGGGCTTGAAGTACCCCTCATTTTCATGAAATTTTAGGTGTTTACAGAAAGATGGTCTTCCAAACTAAATTCTCTCTCGTTAATTTTTTACTCAAATATGTTTGTTGTATGCTTGAGCAAATGTTCGCTTATTAGAAAGTAAATTATTGAATGCCATCAAGTGGTCTGCATCTACTAAATCAAGGTGCATCATTAATGACTACAAATATTCATGAGGTTATAAGTTATTTTGTTTGGCTACCCACAAAGACTTGACATTAGTTTCCATAAGTAACACAACATCCTCCTATCCATATGTAAGTCAAAATGGAGTCGTGCTAGTCGTCGAGGCTTTTGGAGTTTTAGTATGCCGAAATAATTTCAAGCAATGGCCAGTGTCATTTTCTTAGGTTATGCTTGAGAGATTTTTTAATTAAATTAATAATTACTTTGTTGGTAGCCTTGACTTGACCATTCATTGGTACATAGTAAGGAGTTGTATGTGCCAACTTAACACCAAGGCTCTCGAGAAAAGCTATTACCTTCTCTCTTGTGAATGCAATCCTTTGATCAGTCATAATCGACTGCGGTTTCCCAAACCAAAAGATAATATTGTCATTGATACTTCATCTTGAGTCACTACTTTCAAAATTATAACAAGATAATATTATCATTGATACTTCATCTTGAGTCACTACTTTCAAAATTATAACTTCCATCCACTTAGTAAAGTAGTTTGTTGTCAGTATAATGAATGTATGTTCTTTTAAAGATTTCAGGTAGATCTTTCTGATTAAGTACATGGCCCAACCTCAGAAAGACCATGATTTGACGATCAAGTGAAGTTCTACTACAAGTGCTTTCTGCAACGGATAAAAACATTCACATTTTTCAGTCCTTTTTGCATAATTGATATAATCTTGATTCATGGTTGACCAATAATACCCATGTCGATATCCACCACCTCATTTTATGTCCTGATTGATGAGCTCCACACTTTGCTTCATGAAGTTCAGCTATCACTGTTCGAGCTTCATTTATATTCAAACATCTCAAAAGCAAACCCTGATGGCTTCACTAATATAACTCACCATCCAAGAGAGTATAGCTTAACTCCCTATGTTGAGTCTTAATATGTGAGCACTATGAGGGTTAGTTCAAATATTCTACTAATGAATCTCTCCAATCACAAGGTTATGCTTTTTGAATCAAGGATATTACTGCTTGAGATCTATACATTGCTTTATAGTTTGAAGCAATAAGGGCTAAATTATTCACCACCTAGTTTTCATCTCTGAGAATGTATGACCATTTTACCTCGAGGAATGTTTCCAACAAATCTTGTGCGTATTGATGAATGAGCTACAAATTTGAGCTAAGACATTGGTAATCCACAATAATTAACTTAACACGACTTGGGAGTCACTATAAATCTCTACTTGACTTGCCCGAACAATAGAAACCAAACTTAAACCATAAAGCAAATCTTGGTATTTACCCTTATTATTAGTAAAGCCTTGCTCCAAGGTTATCAAGAGTATACATACTTTCCCGGTTGGAGAAATAGTACAAAACCAATTCTCATACCTTGGTTACACCTTGAGCTATCTAATATAACCAACCAAGGTAATTCGAATATCATATTATGCACCATCTAAAGGGTTAACAACTTGGATACAAGTAAAATGTGCCAAAAAATCAGCCACTGCCTGGCCCTTCAATGCTTTGAGAGAGAAATGGTTCAAGTCGAAATGGCACAATTTGATTACCCACTTAACTATCTTGCCCTGAAGAGTTGGGTAATCAAATCAATTTCATTTCATAAAAAAATGATACAAGGCCAAACACAATTTTCAATTAGAGAATATTGAAATTCTATATCAATGAGTAACCGACTCAATAGCTACTTGGTGTTGTCCTTGGCATCTTACACCAAGAGGGCACTCATAGAATTTTCTAATATTCTCAAGCAACTTCTGAGGTAAACTAGGTAGTAAAGAAGTCTTTGTACTTATTGAGCAATTTGACCAATCATGACCTATTCTCATTAGGCATTTGAGAACTCTTCACCTTTGTTGGTCTCATTGTTCGTTGTGCATCCAAATTCACCTCAATAAGAGGGTATGTTGACATGAAACTCGGCTCATCCTTTTGACTAGGACAACTGAGTGTTGTTCTCCTTCCAAGACGTAGTAGAATCACAAGAATGAGACAATTTTTTACTTGCTCAGTATATATCCAACCAAGTCTTTGTTCAAAATAAAATGCTTTCAACCATTGGGAACAATCTCGAATACCTTGAGACTTACTATCCATAAGTCACTTTTGGTAATTATCATAAATCTGCAAAGTCAAAAGTGAAACCCTAGGTAGTTAAGTGACAGGATCACATTTCATCCAAAGCTTCAGGCATACCAATTAGACCCACTCAAGGTAAATAAAATATTGCATCAACGGTCTTAACATTGGTTGAGAAAGGTTCTTCTTCAACATCAATGACCTCAACTTTTTCACAGTCCACAACATTAGTTTTTTAATGCAGTCTTGAGGGAATACAATAATTTGAATGTATTCAGTCCCTCTTGAGCATCAACCATGAAGAAAGGGATAGCCAAAGTCTTTGAGCCGACCTTTACCTCGACAACTATTACTCATGATAAGTGACAATTCTCCTAAAAAATCAAACATCTTTAGGTTTATTGGAATTAAATCAACAAGCTCATCCCAATCTTTTATAATATGTTACTTGAAATTACGTAATACACCACCACCATTTATGTACCCGTTTAAAAAGGTGACCATTCACCTCTACAGTAACACATAATGGTTGTGAAGGACTTGCGACATCATTTGTTGGTCTCTTAAATACTATTGAAATGTCAACATTATGTACCAGATGCCCAATCAAGTTTGTCATCTTCTAGAATTAGGCATGTATTTTTTTGAAAGAAAAACTCGACAGCAAAACAACAATCATGACTTCCGAAAAATAGAGAGAATCCCCAAATCATCACTGAAGTCTTCTTCGGATATGTAATCTTTTGATAAATTTGGGAGACAACGAACCAGAACCAAATCATCTGGGAAGCCTATTGGAACCGGAACCATAACTGGTTCGGTTGCTGTTTGTGATTTCCGAAAACCTACCTGAAATCGGAACCGACGGTTTCAGATGACCATTAAATAGTTTATATATATACTTTTTAACATTTAAAATGTTAACAGTTCATTTGTTTTATCTTCTGTTGATGTTGCACCTAACCTTTTTTCAAATGATATTTACAAGTCGAGTTAATCTAGCATGATTGCATTGACATCAGCATCTCGAGTCTTTTGTACTATGTAAACAAGATGACAAAAATAGATAATTTTAAAGTGGAATTGTTGAGCAATTATCACATGCTACATAGGTTCAAGTTAGGTGGCGAATCAGGTCAACAAGTTGGGTCACATTAGGTTGGGTCAAAAGGTGGTTGATATTGACCGTATTCAGTTTTTGTTTCGGTCCAATTTCCGAAACCATGACCAGATTCGCGTATATATACATATTTCTTAAACCATGACCGAATCAGTTCAGTTTTTGTTTCGGTCCAAGTTGGGGTATACCAACTTCAACCTCATTGCGTATATATACATCTTTTTTGGGTTTAGTACGGGTTTGTGTCTGGATGCTTGGAACCGCCTCGACTTCTTTCATGTCGCTTATGGATAATAAAAGCCTAGCCCCCTGCCTAAACTCAAACCCAGTCCCAAACATTTTGGTTGGGGTTCGGGTCAGGTTGTTAGACCGGGTCTGAAGATGACCACCCTAATAAAGAAGTAAAACTAGTTATGAGTGATACCTTATCACTCGCTCTAATTCTCCCCAAGTAGAGTTCGCAATGGGGTAGGGTGGACCGAGTTTTCACCTCATCCACATCCAACTTGCATTAGAAACTCTTTATGGGTCCTACCCTGATCTGCTCTATGGGTTTTGGGATCACACCCCAAACAAACTCTTTCACCCACGACCCGACGTGCCGTACCTCGCCCCACTTCAACATACAAAAAATATTTTTTAAGTGAGAAACTAATTAATGTCAGAAAATAAAATCCACTGTATGATATTTCGTATTACTTAAAGCAGTTATAGGTATATATATTTTACATGTATATATATATATATATATATATTTATAATATATATATATATATATATTATAAATATATATACCTATATATAAATATATATTGGTATTGGGTTATGAATGTTCATACTTAAAAATGTTAAATAAAGATAAGAGTCCTAATTCTTTTAAGGATAATCTTGTTGCCGTCATATTGAAGTAAATAGGATAAAAAACATTGGATCTTAGTGGGTAGACTCCAGTATTACTCATCATGTGTGTAAAATTCAAAATCTCTTCAAAACTTTAGTAAAAAAATATGAACCAGTTTTATATATGAACAATGCTTTTACGGCACAAGTAAAAGGCAAAGGAATGGTTGAACTTCAACTTATTTTGTGTAAAGTTCTTACTCTTAAGGATGCATTTTTTATACCAAATATAAGGAAAAATTTGGTGCCAGTTCCCTTAATAAATATGGGTTGAAAATTGTATTTGAGAGTGACAAGTTTATTTTGTCTAAAGAAACCGGATATTAGACAAGTTTATTTGCTGGAGGGAGAGTGGACTCGATCAGGCCTTATCTATGCCAAGGTTATTTTAGATAGGTGCACCGTGATGGGGATGGCCATTTCCAGGGCCACCCACTCAATTATCTCCACAGCCATGGATCGGTCTCTCAGACTCCAGATTCCCACTTTGAACTATTAGGGACCTGTTCCTATTTAATATGATTTATTGGTCACCATTGTGTTGTTATGAAAACTTAATTATATTTATCTTAAGTAGAATGTATGCTGGGTCTAACCAAACCAAGCCTTTTCCCACACTACGTGGGGTCAGTTACATGGAATTTTAGTCTTCATAGAGCTCAATGTGGACACACAATAACATTTAACTTGAAATTTTCATTCGATTATGAAAGTAAAAAATATGAAGAAAACAATTTACGTCCTTGCTATTCATGTTTCTTATAACCAGTACGATATTCACCGCCATTTACAGTCAGCAGCGCCACTCAATGCAATTTCTCTCCCACCACCAATTGCCTCTTCCGCCCATTATTATAACCACCACTTGGTGCCCACCACGATACCACTTACGTCCTGCCATCACCTACACAACTTGCTGCGGTACTCCGACACCATCACTACCACCCAACCGCCTTGTTGCTTTCACCACTGCCACTTTTTGCTGTTGATTTTCCATTTCTATCTCCTGTTGCCTGCAACTTTGCCAACCTTTAGTAGCTTTTACCTGTCACTTTATCACTACTATGTAAGTTATTTGTAGCCACTTTCGGTCCCAACAACTACAATCATGAAATACCGGAACAGTGGGCTCTCTTCTCTGATTTCATGAGATATTATTTTTAAAAGAGAAGATAAATATTTATAAAATAAAATCATTTTTGTTTACTAAAAAATTAGTAAAAATCTCTCATAGTGGATAATAACTTTAATGGAAAGCCGAGAGAGGAAAACATCATGAAAATAAAGCCAAGTATATAAGTAGACATGAGTTTGATTATGAATATACAAATGCAATCAAAAGAAAATTTTCCTTGTTATAAAACCCTGTACGAGTAATCATGCACAAATCATCATCATCATCTTCTTCTTTTTCCTTGATTCTTCAGCTCAGCTTAAGGTGCAACTATTTTCTTCATTGGTATCAGAACAACATGATCATCCTTGCATCTATTGAGCACTGCTTTGTCGATTATAAGGTATGCCTTTCGGTTGCATAGCACAAAACATATCGAAACTTAGGCTTTTAGAAAATAATCAATCTATTTTATATACGAAAGAACAAAAGCAGAATGTTGTTTGTTCTGCTCATATTCAAGGAAAGATATTTATGTAAAAAAAGGGGATTAAACTTATCAGATGAATACTTATCTTTCGATCGAGTTGTTTCATCTTTTTGTTTTTCTTCTTCGTCTTTTGTTCAAATAGATTTTTACCTAAAAAAAAGAATAAAAAGACAAAAGAAACAAAAAATAGGAAAGAGACCTCTAAAACAAAAGGAGAAAAAGGGAGAAGTAGGAGAGTCGATTGGAAAACTCAAGAAGTTTTTGCATACTGGAAAAAGAGAAGGACAAAGTATAGCAAAAACAAAAACTAATATGTTTATACTTGTTGAGTGGGAAAGGCACATATCAAGGCCACCTTAAAGGCATAGTTGAAGTGGAGAGCAGAGAAGGCTTTGCTCTCTCCTTAAAAGCCATGTACTAGTCACTATCGGATGGCACCCAAAACGTTAGGTCAACGGTTGGTGGGTGGAGATGAAGGATGGCACCCATGCTTATTTTCCCCCCTCTCCCTCTCCCTCTCCCTCTCAATCCCTCACTTTGTCTAGCCAGTAATCATGGTTGATAGCATTAAATAGGTATAAAAAGGATACTAAGATATCTTGAAGAAAGAAAAGAGTTAAAATTATGTTTTCAAGCATATGAACGAAAAGTGGTAGGATACTTAGACGCTGACTTTTTTGGAGGCAAAAATAATAGTAAGTCAACCTCCGGTGAAATTTTTTTGTTTGGAGGTGGTGGTGTTTCTTAGGCTTAAAAGAAATAGAGTTGTGTAATATTGAATACAAAGGAAGTTGGGTACATTGTTTGCAGTATGGCTACAACGAGTATCATTTGGATAAGTTTTCTCATACGCGACTTGAAGCTTGACATAGCTAATGAGTCAATTATCATTTATTGTGACAATAATGTATTAATCGCCCTTATTAAGAATGGAGTTGATAACTCTAGAAACAAATATATAATGGTTAAATACTACTATGTTCATAATATGCTTAAGAGAAATGAGATATTTATATCTTATATGCTAACTAGTGATATGTTAGCAGACCCTTTGACTAAAGGCATCTCTAAAGATCTCTTTACAAAATATCACACATGGGTTTAAGATATGCCTAAAGTCTTAGTGTGGAAACATATTGTATTGATTGTCATAAAGGAAAAACATATTGATTACGAATAATTACATTATTGGTATAAGTTGTAACTTACTTGCAACAGCAAATAGTACAACTTAAAAAGCTCCTAAATAGTGGGAGGTAAAACTAGTATATCATAATTTGCTTCAAATGACCAAGTAGGAAATATAAGTTAGTTTTGGCCCTAATAACCACATCCATGAAATGCGAGAAGAAGGACACTCTTTTCGGATTTCATGAGATGTTGTTTTCAAAAGAGAAGATAAATATTTATGAAATAATTTTTTTTGTTTTATTTAAAATTTAGCAAAAATACTCTCACAGTAGATAATAGCTTTAATGAAAAGCCTGGAGGGGAAAACAACGGGGAAGTGAAACAAGTATATAAATGAACATGAGTTTCCCTATGAATATAGAGACAACTGAAAGAAAAACAACTTCTCCATTTGAAAACCCTCTACATGTAACCATGCACAAATAATTTTCTTCTTCTTCTTCTTCTTCTTCTTTTTCTTTAGTTCTTACAATTCGGCTGGTCAAGGTGTAACTACTGGTGTCTTTTGACATCACTAGCACTATCCATTGTTGCCTTCATCACTAAATTATCCGCTACTATTACCAAAACTGGTCACTGCCGTTTTTCCAGCCCTAAAATGAATTCATGTAAAAAAATCGTCTTTTATGTCCAGAATGAATTATCCACTACGATGCTTCTTTTGATTGTAGAAATAAGTTAAAAAAATCCAAACACGGCCACTATGCATGACAACACATTGTGATTTTACCTCATAATCACAATGTTCCATGCTTGTCCCACATGTCGGTTTCAGCCCGATGCCCCTACAGTGGTTTGGCCTATCGGTTGGCTTTATCGGGTGTCATCATGCCCCAGTCTTGGGTTTTTCTTCTCTACCGTGCGGTAGAACCTTACCGGTTGTGAAGGGTGTCCGGTTTCAGTCTTCAAAAAGTATCTCATTTTTTCGTGTTTTTGATGTTTCTTCTATGGTGGGGGATATCACCTGTTGCATATATATGGAAGGCAAATTTTGGATGGAATGGCTTGATGGTCCGAATGGTTACATGGCCTCTCCACGGTCGCTTGGGTAAAATATATTGGATCAGTCCCTTGGGTTCTCGCATTCAACATGTCTTCATGTATCATAAGTATTACACAAATGATTTTAGCACACAACGTAAAGGAAGAACTTCAATGTAATTTGATACTACACAAGGAACTAAAAAAGTTATTTGAAGGAATGCATCATATGAGCATTACTCGAAAAACGTCTGAATTACTTGACACATACTCCAAGACAGCCCAAGAATTATCTCACTCTAATACCATGTAATGAAGCAAGCTTTCAATCGCCGGTGGCTGTCATAGTCCACCAACAATGAAAATCACAAGAAGGAACCAAGCACAAAGGCTTACAAAAGAAGTGATATTCGCCCCCTTTTATCGGGTGGAATTTAAGACTACTCACAGATTGGATATGAATCTAAACTGCTGCAGAACCATGTCCAAAGTACCTGAGAGCCAAGCGGTCCTGCTCCAACTGAACCTTTCCTGTGCGTCAAAGGGAACCGGGTCAGGTCTGGCCTGGTGCCGGTGGTATGGGCTGATCTGGATCCGGTGGAAGATCCCTATTAGAAAAACTTCCCTTTTCTTGCATAGAGAAAAGCTAAGAGGTATTCCTGAGGCAAAAAAAGGGACACATATGGTAGCTTTTGATCTTAGGGATCTTATAAATTGATTCAGTTCTCGACTAAACTGGTACTTGCTACAACCTTGGGACTAAGCTTGTTTTTTAATGATTCAGAAATGCATAAGCTCCTTATGGAAATAAAATGAGAATAAAGAAGTGATTTAGAAATAAAGTAAATAAAAGCAACCACACAAACTTGACCCTCATCTCATCACTTGGCCCTCATCTAGCACGACCAACTCACTCACTAGATTTTTGTCAACCAAAAACGGCATATAGTGAAAATATAAACAACCAAATTTCAATGAAGATATTCGTGTAGCTAACAAGTCAAATTTGTAGGAAGTATATGCAGCCATTTTCAAACATGGTATTGCTAAGCAGAGATCGGTACCCTAATTTTTGCACCATACCGAGCCACAAAATCAACAAACAAAAGTCCATCGTCATATTCTTGGGGATGGTTTACCTAAGCTTGAGGCAAGTAATTATCAACAAATCGGTATCTCTGAGGCTAAAGAACTTAGTACATATTTACCTTATAAATTGTTCTTCCAGAAAAAAATTAAAGTTCAATTACATGTTAAATAGTTAAATTGTTGGACATTTGGAAAATGCCCCCAATAGTTCATGGTGAGAAACCACTTTACCCTAGACAGTTCTGTAGTGATCCCGGTATACCCATGCATGTGACCTTGCTCTCAAAAAGTTTGATTGGAAGACCCTTCAAAGAAACTTTATATTTGGCATGGCTAGAATACTAGACGAGCCAACGAAATCGCTTCACAAACTATGAAAATGGAAGGAACTTGGTAAATTCAACATTAAGGATCTTTGAATTTTCAATAAGCATGTTTTATGGAAATTAAAGAGTAGGATGTAACACGTTGTGGAGGGATGTTTTAAGGGATAAATATAGGAGAGGCGATACCATGAAAGATATTATATGCACATATGCATTGTACACACAGATATTGACGCTTTTGGTAGATGGGAGTGATTGCTTATGTGTGCAGATACATACACATGTGTATGTAAACTGTATCCTGACCACTTCTGACATATGATGATGGACTTCGCTTGGCATGCTCAACCATTGCTTTGAGAAAAACATCTCATCCTTGCAAAGCAAAACACTGGCTTAGTTGAGTTGGATATTGACGCTTTTGGTAGATGGGAGTGATTGCTTGGCATGCTCCCTCAACCTTATGTCATGTTTTATGAAAATGAAGCAGTTTGAAGACTGTGCAAAAGAAGGTTCAGAGATATGGCTTGGTTTTTTTCCTTCGTTTTTATTTCCCTCTGTATCGGTTTTGGATTCTGAATGTGGGATTAAGGACAGTTTTTCCCTATTTAATATTGCATTTCATGAATGGGTAGTCTTAGTTGAGTTAGGTTTGACTTGAGTATCATGAGGCCTATATGTCACATGAGATATGGGAGATATTTGGAGTTCATATATACATGTTTGATGCATAGACTAGTGACATTTTCGTGCTGTCATCATGTAGCGCATATGTTCAAGTCGTAGCCGTGAGAACTTGACCTTGGAGTGGTTTCATGGGTTGCCCAAGCTGCATCATGAGAACGAGCTTTATACGGGAACATCAAGTCTTCAAAGGAGGTAAAAGATGATTTTGATATACATCTTGAACTACCTGTCGTATCATCGGCATTTGGCCAAGTTACCTTTGAATTCGCTTGGCTACACCAACTGCATGGTAACTCTATGATGCATTCTGCTGTCATTGTGTGCAACATGGTGCACTATTTTAGTCATATACAGCACTATTAACAACAACAACAACTAAGCCTTTTCCCATATTAGACGGGGTCAGCTACATGGATTTTTTGTTTCCACAGATCCCTATCATGTGCCATGTTAGCAGTTAACTCCCAATAAGCTAGATCATTCTTTATTGTTTCTTTCCAACACTTTTGTGGTCGTCCTCTACCTCTTTTAATACTTTCCAAATTTAGTTTTTCTAACCTTTTTACAGGTTCTTCTTTTGATCTTCTTTCTATATGTCCAAACCATCTTAAACGATGTTCTCTCATTTTATCCTCTATTGGTGCCACTCCTAATTTGTTTCTAATAACCTCATGGTGGGTGTCAAGGGTATAGTACGGTTGGGTGTTGGGTGTAGTTCAAGGGTCAAGTCGAGTCAAAGGGTCGGGCTAGGTGCAGCCAGCACCTAGCCAAATCGGGTTTAGCAAGGTTAGAATTAGGCAGCCAGCCTAACTGGGTTCGGTTTGGGTGTTTTGGGCAGCAAGGGCTAGGTGGGTTCGGTTGGGTCTTGTTTGAGCTAGGTTAGGTCGGTTAGGTTATGGTCAAGCTAGGTTAGGTTCAAAGGGGCTTACCTCTTGCAGCCGGTCCACCTTAGTCCATCAAGTTCTCCGCGGTCCACCATAGCCAAGTTGCAGCAAGTCTTGGTCTTCTTTGTTGCAGCCCATCCCTTGGTCAAGTCCACATGGCTCAAGACCACTTAAACCTAGGTCAAGTCAACAAAGTCAAGCACACTTTTGTTGACTTGCACACACTCTCTCTCTTACTTTACAAGCCCTCCCATGCTCCAAAAACAAGTTCACGTCAACTTGCTTCTCCCCCCCCCTTGGCCCTATTTATAGGCCAAGGGGTGGGTCTTGGATTTGGGTTTGGATTCAAGGATCCAACCCAATCCAAATTCCAAATGGATCTGGATCTAGATATTTTTGTCCAGATCCAATCCAAAAATTTCTTTCTTCAGTCCTTCTTTGGTGTTTGAAACGGGCGGTTTTGAATGGACCCCAGTTTCTCGGTGACTCGTTTTAGGTTGGGTTTTTCCCAGTCCTTTTGTCTGACCCATTTCTCACTTTCTGAATTGTTTTCGTCTGGTTTTGATCTGTTTGACCCTATTTGATGTTTCCATTTGATGAGACCAATCTGGGATTTCTTCATGAATTCTTGATTTTCATTTTTACAGGCTTGCGGCTTGATCTCTGACGACTTCGTCAGGGCTTGTGCTTCGTCTTTTATGGATTTGAAGCTGAAGTCTGATTTTGACTTGGAAGCCAATTTTGCTTTTCGGCCTTGTTTTCATTCGGATGGGCTGAACTTTTTCTTCACTTTTTGGTCCGATCTTGAGCTGCTTTTAGATCGGGTTTCACCTGCTTTGTTTGAGCTGGTTTACAAAACTTGGGTTTTTGGCTTGGGTTTTAAAGCCTTTATTTCGAAAGATTTTCTTAAAAAGAAGTTTAAACTTCAAAACTCCGGGGTTTTAAAAGTTCAAAATAAGGTTGTGAAATGGTTTTCAAAAATCAAGCGTTTGTTTGAAAACATTTCCATTTTGGGGTGTTTACACTACCTTTTTTGGCCTTTTTGGGTGAATGATGTGTATGATATGTGAAATGTATTCCATGTGATATGATGGAGATACATGTTTTATGAAATGACGAATGTATTGAGTCTCCATGAAAGGTGTCTAGGGGATACATTCTCACTGCCCCTAGTTTGGTGGAGATGAATCCTATGATGTTAAAATGGCCACATAGTGAAGTGTCATGGGCTTACTATGGCTTACAAGATGGACGATGGGATATGAATGGCATATTCATGTACTTGACATTTATGACATTTCTAACATGGTCATGACAATTTTTGCTTAAGGGTGGACAAACATAACCGGCCCTAAGTATCTTCATGGCCATCATATTGTCATTGACATGGCCTCCACATTTCCCATCGTGGAATTCATGCATTATGGACCTAGCCTCATCAAGGTCTATATCTCAACAGGATGCCGAAAAATTCTTTTTAGCTTTTCCAAGGCATATTTTATCATCGGTTCGTATTTCCAAGTTCGGGATTTCTTTTGATGAATGCTCAATGAATAATTGTGTTACATATCTTTGCCAACGAAATGAACGTTCTCCACTTGCTTGTCCTTCAATACTTTTTTTAACTCTCTCTCTCACACACATAGTGGAGGATCTACATAAAAGGATGGGGCAGCAGCCTTGAAATTATGATATTTAACCGCAAAAGCTATATTTTACAATTGAATACATGGTTGAGATTCATGCTTCACCCCCTCCTAACACCGTGAAATACATACTTCACCCCCTAATACTATTTTCTAAATCAGAGACTGCACACACATAATATATATATATATATATATATATATATATATATATATATATATATATATATATATATATATATATATATATATATATATATACATGCTTGTATGCCTTCATTGGACATTGGATGAGTACATTTTCAACGGTGGATTTGTCGACAAGTAATAAAAGTAGAAAGTTCACCAATAAGGGTTCAACCGCATCATGATGTTTATGGCTGACCTTCATGGGCAAGCCCAAAGAGCATCACATGATTTGTCAACAAACAAAATTGCATTCAAAAATTTAGCATCTTAAATCTACTACCAGTTTTGATATTTCACCAACTTATTCCCAAAGAACAACGCTTTGTTTTCTCAATAACTAAAGCAGAATTCTAACTGTCAAAATTTCAACTAAAGGATTAATGCATACATCAAGGCTTAAAAACCAAAAAACTTAAAAATGCCCAAGAATCAAGATTTAATTAGCTCACATCTCAAGAACCAGATATGTATATATATACATATCCAAGGATTATTGTAATGTTGAGGACATAATCCACCAACTCTAGGAGTATGATGCGGACATCAAGACCGTAAAAAACAAAGAACTGAAAAATGCCCCAGAATCAAGTTCTAATCAACTCACATCTCAAGAACTAGATATGTATATATATACATATCCATGGATTATTGTAATGTTGAGGACGTAATCCATCAAAGTCGAACCCCATGACCAGTAACACAATCTAAGTCCAAGACAAGTCAAGCAGTGACAGATCCAACCTAGGAGGATTTTATAAATGGTCATCCAAACTGGTACCAGTTGATTACTATGCTCATTAATGAGCCGGTTGACCATTAAATCAGGCTCATTTCCCTTAGTTTGTAGGATAACCATATAGTGTTAGTTCGTAGGTGCTATTTCCAACTTGTTTTAAGGCCTATCATTACTACTCTGCAATTTCTATTTAAGCCATTGGAATGAAATGAACTACAATACTGTTTAGAGGCATTTTGCTATGTGGAAGTATATCTCTTCCCCTATCTCATCTAAACCCATCTAGCCTGGGTTTAGTGGCGATTACGAAGTTCATTGTCCTTATCAGTTATGGTTGTGGCAGAGAATTCTTCGAAGGCTAGAAAACATTGCAACTAGAACTTCTAACAACTTTTTGGTTAAAATCACTTGGTGTTTTTATTAAGATAGAGAGGATTCACAACACCAGGTCCTCATCATCGTTGGACAAAACCCAAACCAGTCTTGGCCTTGGGACGTCAGTAGAAGGGTGTGTAGAAGAGTTCAAGTCAAAAAGCAACCTCGTCATGATCAGCAAGGATGAAATGGTGGTCACTCAAACTTTGGAATTAAAAGTGCAACCTTGTCACGAACAACAAGAGAACTTTTTCCGCACCTGCTGCACTATCAAGAACAAGGTTTGTAATGTTATCATCGATAGTGAGAACAAGAGCTTCATGAATATGGCTTCAATTGAGCTCATGCAAAAACTTGAATTGATTATGCGGGAAGTTCAAGACTGTTCGAAGAAAAGTCGGACAAAAGAGCAAAACTGGTGTCCACTTGAAAATCAAGTCAGCCTCAAAAATGCAAAAAGAAGCCAAAACCCTGATGAAGCCGACAGAAATCGAAGACCCGATCTGTCAAAACAAAGAACAGAGTCTGTGGGAAAATATGAGATCAACCTCATCAGAAACAAGCCAAAAACAGAAAAATGCAGATTAAATCAAACACCGAAATGTCTTGGAAAGCAAAACATTGGCCGAAAAAGGAACCTGAGAAAAACCCAAGCTGAAATCGGGTCACCGAGGAACCGGAGCCCGCTCAAAACCGACAATGACATGCGTTAAAAAGGACTCAAGAAACGGAGAAGAAAACGTTTGATTGGATCTAGAGCAAAAGATCCAGATCCAAATCCAAATCCAAATAGAAATTGGATCAGATTTGGATCTCAAGATCTAGATCTAGATCCAAACCCAAGACCCACCCTTGGCCTATAAATAAGGCCAAGCAGGGGAGAAGTTCACGTGAATAAAGTTTTGGAGCATGGAGGAGCTTAAAGGAGAGAGAAGAAGGTGGAGAGCATTCATGTGGGTGTGAAGTCAACAAGTCAAAGGAGCTTGGGTCAAGGCTTCACATGGAGACCAAGCCAAGCTTTGGTCAAGGGTCAAGGTCACCAAGAGGTAAGCCTGCACTTTGACCATCCCCAACCTAACCCATTCGAACCTAACCTTCCTTGGCTAGGTGCTGGCCGAAACCAACCCTAATCGCCTTACACCATCCCAAACCACAACCTAACCGAATCCTAGCTCACCCATTGCACCCACCTAACCTCCTTGCTGCAGCCAAGACCAACAACCTTGTTGGCTCGACCTACCCTAAAACCATCCCATGGCCGAATCCTAGGCTAGCTCAACCTTGACCAACCGAACTTGCCATCCTGTGAGCTATCAAACCAAACCCTTGTTGCACCTAACCACTTGACCCAGTCGAGCTCACTTGCACCAAGATCTCTTGGTCGAATCCAGCCAAGGCCGACTTGCACCCTTGGCCAGCTACACCCAATCCAACTGAACCACCAAGGCTGCACCAAGAACTGAATCGTGGAGCTGCACCATTGGAAGGACTTGGCTGAACCGAACTTGGGCTGAACCACATCGGGGTTGGGGTGGACTTGACCTAGTCAAATCCCGAAACTCGAGTTAGGAAAAGTGTAAGTCTTTCAAACTGCTTTTTCTTTCAATTCAATTAGTAACGGAGTTGTATTAACTAAGCAAAGTCTCCCCCTAGATTGTAATATTAGCGCATGAACACGATCGCGCCCACAAGCACTTGAGCCTTTCTACTCTTATCAGGTGGATGAACACGATCACACACAGTGCACTTGAGCCTTTTCGCTCTTTACACGCACATGCACTTGAGCCTTTTCGCTCTCTGCCCCAATATACAATTATAGACATTCTATACTTCAAACCCCATCTTTTCTTAAGCAAGTATACATATTTAAATTCGGGTAAATTTACTTCGTGAAAGCAGTGCGAGTTGCACTTATATTTGGGTGAATTTACTTTGTGAAAGCAGTGTGAGTTGCAATTACATTCGGGTGGATTTACTTTTAAGTTGTGTGAGTTGCAATTTAAATTCCACACGATAACACCCACGAGCACTCGAGCCTTTCCACTCTTAAACTGTACACAAGTACACCCACGAGTACTCGAGCCTTTCCGCTCTTCACACTCACACACATTGAGCCTTTCCGCTCTTAGGATAAACCTATATATATTTCAAGTCGTGTGAGTTTACTTTTGTGAAAGTAGAGTTGCACTTAATTTGTGTGAGTTTACCTTTGTGAAAGTAGAGTCGCATTTCAATTCGTGTGAGTTTACTTTTGTGAAAGTAGAGTTGCACTTAATTTGTGTGAGTTTACTTTTGTGAAAGTAGAGTCGCATTTCAATTCATGTAAACACTTTTGAGAAAGTAGAGTTGCACTTTAATTTATATGAGTTTACTTTTGTGAAAGTAGAGTTGCACTTCAATTTGTGTGGGTTTATTTTTAGTCGAGTGAGTTGCAATTTTAATTTGGGCGAGTTCGCATCATCGCTCTCGAAAAACCCAAAAAGGATTTCAGCATCCCTGTATTCGCTCGCTTCCAAAAATTGCTCGAATCCTCGCTCAAACCACGCTGAAATTAGGCCACACATTTACACACACATCAGGCCTAAACAGATAAAACTTGCAAAGAAAGTAGGGACGTCCAGCCCCGTAATAAAAATTGCAAAGAAGGCACGAAATGAATTTATCAAACACTTATCATTCGAGGTTAATATTTGTTTAGAAAATCAAAGTTTCTAAGCGCTTAAACTGACCCTTGAGCATCGGTTCAAGAAGGTTTAAAGAGAAAAGATCTCGCTTTCCCACAATCGCCAAAAAGTCAGAAATATTTCAAAAACCTTCGCTAGTTTGAGTAAGTTAGCTGGCACACTCTTAAAAGCATAGGCACGAAAAGGTTCACTTCAAGTTCATAAACTAGGAGTGGGAATTTTCATGTTTACAGAATTGGCACGCTCGATGGGACCCGGGTCTTAAGTGAAAATTCAAATCAAACAAGTTATACTTCAAAATTTCCAAAAAAGTATTTTCAAAACTTGTGCATCCAAAATTTGCTAGAAATGGGTGAAAAGCCAAGGAAATCCTCGTCGAGTAAATCAAAATAGGTTTTTAAATCAACAAAAGCCCAAGAAGAGCTGGCTGCTACCCAGGAAATTTTTAGAAAGATGGATGCCTTAAGCAATGAGCTTAACTGCTACCTAGGAAATTTTTAGAAAGATGGATTCCTTAAGCAATGAGCTTAAGGCACATCGATCACATAGCAGCTCATCTCGGGCACATAAAGATCATGAGAAGAAAACTGATCCTAAACTCGATGAAGGATATGAGGTTAAAAATGAAACCCAAAGGCGGATCAAAACATCCAAGCCTCCAAGCTCTCAAAACTCCAAAGAAAAATCAAAAAAAGATTTTTCTATTTCAAAAAATCAAAAAAATCTGGAAAATTTTCAAAAAGACAAAAAAATTGAAAAGCAAAACTTTGAAATTCTTAAAACAAATGAAATCCCTAATTCATGGCACACACATAGTGGGACACAAAATCTATGCCCCACAAAAGGACGAGAGTCACAAAAAAGCAGGATTTGAAAAGGAATGCCTCGAAAAGCCATGGGAGCTCAAAATAGAGTCACCCGGGAACACGGCCTGCTCTCACCATGAAAAGATAGACAAGCCAAAAAGAGGTATGCTTGAAACCCATCCTCCTCTAAACTCTCTTCTCGAAATAGGGTCATCAAATGCATTGGATCACACCCATGCACACACAAACCCACAAAATGTGCTCGAAAAGGAAGATTTTCAAGGTGCGCCAAATGTCCCACACCATAAAAAGTAATTTCAAAACCAAAAAGTTCAAAAAATGGTAGACATGGAGACCCCTAAGGCATGCATCGACATCGTGGGAACTCATAACCCTACTATAAAAGAACCCACTTCTTTAAGCCTAGTCTTGTACCCTGAACCAAAAAAATCCATCCCTAAGGGCACCATGAGTTGCGTCTAGGGAGCAGGTCAAAACCCTCAAGGGACCGAGCATGGCTTCCCTTGAAAAACATATTCTCCAAACCAGAGTCGTGTGGAAACCCAAGTCTTCCACCACCCCAAAACATCCACAAACCCTCAAGGGATCGAGCATGGCTTCTCTTAAAAAACATATCTCCCAACCCAGGGTCGTGTGGAAGCCCAAGTCTTCCATCACCCCAAAATCCAAACTCCCACTATCCAAAATAAAATAGGGATATACCCATGATATGGATGATTCCATGTTCCAGGGGCATGAAATTTATAAAACATTTTCAAAAATAAAAAAGCCTTTGAACATGATCCTAAACATGGGATATAAACCCTACAAGAGCCTAGGAGCCAAATATCAAGGTTGGCTTGAACCTGTCCTACCTAAAATCAACCCAAATCGATATGAATTGGGCTATAGCCCACCCATACCCCCTAAGCCACCACCTAAGACCACCTGGGTCAAGGGTACCCTTTAGAACCTCCTAAAACTGAAACCCATAGCTTAGACCTTTTGATTAGAGTCTAATTCATGAAGTTTTCTTTGTAGGTTCGATGGAAGATCCCTACTTTTCAAAAATCCAAAAAAATTAGATATTGCCAAAAACCAAAAAAAACTTGAAAACCTTCAAAATCCCAAAAACATTTGAAAATATGAAAATTCCAAAAAGAATTTTATTTCAAAAACTTTTCAAAAAGAAAGTCTTTATATTTGATCATTGAATTTGTATTTCAAAAAAGAAAAAAAAATGGAAAATTTTCAAAAAAAAATGGCCATGTACAAAACCAAGTTTCAAAATACTTTCCAAAAGTTATATATACTCCCAAACCCAAAAATCATCCAAACGGGTCATGTACACCTTTTTCTGGCCCAAACCTTCATCAAGATTAAAATGCTTGAGAACCATCAAAGCAAGGAGGAAGATCACCTCCGGGCTTTCCTACATTTCATAAAATCCTTGACTTAGAAAATTTTGGGATTTTTAGAGTGAGTTTAAACCATAGTATGTGTACATGTATACATAAGCATCATGCATTGCATTTTGAAATCATACATGTGCATAAACAATATCGGGTCTAGACATCATCTTAGAATTCGAGTTCTGGGTTTATGTCAAGCCAAAGGGGCATGAGAGTCGACCCCCTAAGTATCGAGCCATCATAGGCATGTCTCCATATGAACAAAATCCAAAACTTTCAAGGTTGATTCCAAAAATGCGAGCAAGATGCTGAAACTCTCAATGAAACACTTTGAAAAGGGTTAAAATTTAAATGATGACTTCCAAAAAGCTTTCAAAAAGATTGTTTTGATAAATCATCCAAAATTTCAAAAACCTCCAAAGTAAAGCATTACAAACTCATGTGAATGCATTGGGTGCTTTACTCAATCAATATGAAGATGGTATCCATAGAATGTGTGCCATACATTTCGAAAACTCTATATGGCATATGAAAGAAATCATCAAGCCAAAAGAAAAATTGTGCTTAGCCTTGGTATAGGCTTCCAAATTCGAGACATCATTTCCTGTGTCATGAAAAAGGGATAATATGATTCATTAAAGCACTTATTTGAAAAACCTATCTTAACAGATAGGCAAAATAAATGGCAGCTCCTTTCAATGAAGTATGAGTTCATCCTCAAGACTCCATTAAGGGACAAGCCCCCCATCGTGTGGCTGAAGTGCCTCTTCGAGACACATTCCCCATATTTGATCAAATGCCCCATGAAGGCATATTTTCCAAATGAATTCAAAAACCATGCTTGGATAAATTATTTCAAAGAAAATCAAGCATGGGAAACATATTTCGATCAAGGGGCAGTTATCAAAATCATCTTCATATCTCTTGAGAAAGAAGAAAATCCCAATGGCCATTCGGCTAGATTTTGCAGTTCAAATGATGTTGCCGAGTATGAAGCACTCATACAAGGCCTAAAAATTTCGAAAATCTAAGAACTCATACATTAAAGTCTTTGGAGATGCTTTTTATAAACTAAGCTTTCGAAAAACTTGGCAAGATAAAAATGAAAGATTCATGAAGAATTGGACATTAGAGTGGTCGGTTCTTTCAAAACATGCACAATTGGCACTCACGATTTGGATGGCTTGCCAAAATGACCAAAATTTAAAATAACTTGGTTTCAAGACATTAAAAATTTTAAGAAAGGGAAGATTTCCCAAATTTGCTTCTTCAAAAAGATCAAATTTTAAACAAATTTAACCCTACATGACTTTGAAAAGAAAATTTTCAGCATCTTGTTGATATGAAAACCTTGATGAGGTTAGGATAAATACATGAGTCCCACGATGGAAAATGTGGAGACCATGTCAAATCAAATATGATAGCCATGAAGATCACTTAGGGCTGGTTATGTTTTCCATCCTTAAGCAAAAAGTGTCATTATCATGTTAGAAATACCATAAATGTCAAATGCATGGTCATGTCATCACATCGTCCACCCAAAATTCCCCTGGAAAAACCATGGCCCTTCACCATGTGGTCGTGTGGATCATTCATCTCCATCAAACTAGGGGCATTTAAAAATGCATCCCCTAGACACCTTCCATGGAGAATCAATTTTATGCAAAATGTATTTCCATCATGTCATGTGAAATACATTTCATATTTTCATCATTCATAAAGCATGTATTTCCATTGAAACACATGGAATGCATATCATTCATCTCCATCACACTAGGGGCATCTAAAAGTGCATCCCCTAGACACCTTCCATGGAGAATCAATTTTATGCAAAATGTATTTCCATCATGTCATGTGAAATACATTTCATATTTTCATCATTCATAAAGCGTGTATTTCCATTGAAACACATGGAATGCATATCATTCATCTCCATCACACTAGGGGCATCTAAAAGTGCATCCCCTAGACACCTTCCACGGAGAATCAATTTCATGAAAAATGTATCTCCATCATGTCATGTGAAATACATTTCATATTTTTATCATTCATAAAGCATGTATTTCCATCGAATCACATGGAATGCATATCATTCATTTCCATCACACTAAGGGCATTTAAAAATGCATCCCCTAGACACCTTCCATGGAGAATCAATTTCATGAAAAATGTATCTCCATGATATCATGTGAAATACATTTCATATTTTCATCATTCATAAAGCATGTATTTCCATTGAATCACATGGAATGCATATCATACATCACATACACATCATTCACCCAAAGAAGCCTAAAAAGGTGGCAGCCCAAGTAGGAATGTCCCCATGTCATAAAAGGGCAACAAAAATCGATAAATCATGTTGATATTGTGGGTAGAAATTTAGTAGACCCCGAAAACACCCAATACTCGAAAGGGTCTATGTTAAATTATTTCGAAAAGATTCTTAAAATTGAGCTCCTTTGAAACTTCTTGAAAGAAGGAACAAGGTTGATTGTATGACCCCAAATGAAGGAATTTATGCTTTACGAAAAGTAGAGTTTTCAAAAATAAATTGGTGACATTTCAAAAGTCCTTGGCTTACAAAATGGAGCCTTGTTCAAAATATCAAAATATTTTCAAATGGCAGATGCTATTAAGAAATGGGACGATCTCGGTTGAATCGAGTAACCAAAGGGATAAGCTTTCTCCCCATTTTACTTCTCTCTCCAAAAAGGAAAATTGGCAATGTTCAAAAGCAAAAGAAAGAAAAAAAACAAAGAGAACACAAAACTCCTCGAAAAAGAAGTCTTCCTAGAAAAGGAAATACAAAAACTTCTTAAAAAAATGAGTTGTCTCTTTAAAAGAAAAAGAAAAGAGAATGCAAAAACTCCTCGAAAAGGGAATACAAAACTTCTTCAAAAGAGGTCTTCTCTTGGAAAATGAGAAAAAGAAAAAAAGAAAAAGTCAAAGCTCAAAAGAACAATTTTTCGACTCTTTGCCTAAAAGCACAGGACGCTTCAGAAGGGACCGTGGTAGCTCTTTCTCATATCCCTACAACTTATCCCGAATGGAAAAAGGTTCAACTTTGAAAATCCTAAAGTAGGAATAGAATCTACTTATTTGGATTTCATTTTGTTTGAGAATTAGACTTTGTTTTGTGGGAAATGAAACTTTGAAATGTTTTCCAAAATTTCCTACCAAAAACCTCTACCTAGTAGTAGGTATCGAAACCCGAATAAAGAGAAGTATGAAAAATTGGGAGTCCTTTCGATAAAAGATAAAAGGAGTTCCTTTTGAAAAAGAAACTTTCAAAAAACCCAAAATGTCAAAAAGATAAAGGGTAAAAACTTTCTTGGAGCATACAGCCTCAAAAGGCTCTCTTCAGGCTCGAAAAACCCAAGAACGTCAAAAGACAAGGGTAAAAACCTGCTTGGAGCAAACAACCTCAAAAGGCTCTCTTCAGACTCGAAAAACCCAAGAATGTCAAAAGACATGGGTAAAAAACCTGCTTAGAGCAGACAACCTCAAAAGGCTCTCTTCAGGCTCGAAAACCCAAGAATGTCAAAAGACATGGGATAAAACTTGCTTGGAGCAGTCAACCTCAAAATGCTCTCTTTGGGTTCAAAAACCCCAAAATAAAAGCTCAACCCCGTTCACTCACTCATGCATGCATTCAAAAATCATTAATGCATGGTCATGCCTAGAAAAAGCAGCCTAGCTAGGAAAAGTCTCATTTCGGCTAAAAATCCCCTCTTGTGGTAAAAGAAAATAGGGTTTTACGAAGCAAAGGATGATGCATTCTCAAGAAAATTTAGGGAAAAAAAAATCAAAGGGTATTTTCTTATTTACCATTATCAAAATAAATTTAAATAATGCCAAAGAGGGGCATCTGTAAACACCCCAAAAAAATTTCCATGTTTTCAAACTCCCAAACTTCAAAAGCTAGCTTGAGGCCAAATCAAGGAAAGAAAGAAAGTTCAAGCCCGTTTGAAGAAAAGCTGGACAAAAGAACAAAATTGGTGTCCACTTGAAAATCAAGTCAACCTCAAAAATGTAAAAAGAAGCCAAAACCCTGATGAAGATGACATAAATCGAAGACCCGGTCTGTCAAAACAAAAAACAGAGTTCGTGGGAAAATATGAGATCGACCTCATCAGATACAAGCCAAAAACGAAAAAAGGCGGATCAAATCAAACAACGAAATGTCTTGAAAAGTAAAACATCGGTCGGAAAAAGAACCTGGGAAAAGCCCAGGCTGAAATCGGGTCACCGAGAAACCGGAGCCCGCTCAAAACCGACCGTGGCATACGTCAAAAAGGACTCAAGAAACGGAGAAGAAAAAGTTTGATTGGATATGGACCAAAAGATCCAGATCCAGATCCAAATAGAAATTGGATCAAATTTGGATCTCAGGATCCAGATCTATATCCAAACCCAAGACCCACCCTTGGCCTAGCCAAGGGGGGAGAAGTTCACGTGAATAAAGTTTTGGAGCATGGAGGAGCTTGAAGGAGAGAGAAGAAGGTGGAGAGCATTCACGTGGGTGTGAAGTCAACACGTCAAAGGAGCTTGGGTCAAGGCTTCACGTGGAGACCAAGCCAAGCTTGGGTCAAGGGTAAAGGTCAAGGTCACCAAGAGGTAAGCGTACACTTTGACCATCCCCAACCTAACCTATTCAAACCTAACCTTCCTTGGCTAGGTGCTGGCCGAACCCAGCCCTAATCGCCTTACACCACCCCAAACCACACCCTAACTGAATCCTAGCTCACCCACTGCACCCACCTAACCTCCTTGCTGCAGCCAAGACCAACAACCTTGTTGGCTCGACCTACCCTAAAACCAGCCCATGGCCGAATCCTAGGCTAGCTCGACCTTGACCAATCGAACTTGCCATCTTGTGACCTATCAAACTGAACCCTTGTTGCACCTAACCACTTGACCCAACCGAGCTCACTTGCACCAAGACCTCTTGGCCGAATCCAGCCAAGGCCGACTTGCACCCTTGGCCAGCTGCACCCAATCCAACTGAACCACCAAGGTTGCACCAAGAACTGAATCGTGGAGCTGCACCACTGGAAGGACTCGGCTTAACTGAACTTGGGTTGAACCACATCGGGGCTAGGGTGGACTTGACCTAGTCGAATCCCGAAACTCGAGTTTGGAAAAGTGTAAGTCTTTCAAACTTCATTTCAAATTGCTTTTCCTTTCAATTTAATTCGTAACGAGGTTGTATTAATGGAGCAAAGTCTCCCCCTGGATTGTAATATTAGTGCATAAACACAATCGTACCCACGAGCACTTGAGCCTTTCCGCTCTTATCTGGTAGATGAACACGATCACACACACGTGCACTTGAGCCTTTTTGCTCTTTATACGTACATGCACTTGAGCCTTTTCACTCTCTGCCCCAATATACAATTATAGACACTCTATACTTCGAACCCCATCTTTTCTTAAGTAAGTATATGTATTTAAATTCTGGTAAATTTACTTCGTGAAAGCAGTGTGCGTTGCACTTACATTTGGGTGAATTTACTTTGTAAAAGTAGTGTGAGTTGTAATTACATTCGGGTGGATTTACTTTTAAGTTGTGTGAGTTGTAATTTAAATTCCACACGATAACACCTACGAGCACTCGAGCCTTTCCGCTCTTAAACTGTACACAAGTATACCCACGAGCACTCGAGCCTTTCCGCTCTTCACACTCACACACATTGAGCCTTTCCGCTCTTATGATATATATTTCAAGTCGTGTGAGTTTACTTTTGTGAAAGTAGAGTTGCACTTAATTTGTGTGAGTTTACTTTTGTGAAAGTAGAGTCGCATTTTAATTCGTGTGAGTTTACTTTTGTGAAAGTAGAGTTGCACTTAATTTGTATGAGATTACTTTTGTGAAAGTAGAGTCGCATTTCAATTCGTGTGAGTTTACTTTTGAGAAAGTAGAGTTGCACTTTAATTTATGTGAGTTTACTTTTGTGAAAGTAGAGTTGCACTTCAATTTGTGTGGGTTTATTTTTAGTCGAGTGAGTTGCAATTTCAATTTGGGTGAGTTTGCATCATCGCTCTCGAAAAACCTAAAAAGGATTTCAGCATCCCTGCATTCGCTCACTTCTAAAAGTCGCTCGAATCCTCGCTCAAACCACGCTGAAATTATGCTACACATTCACACACACATCATGCCTAAACAGATAAAATTTGCAAAGAAAGTAGGGACGTCCAACCCCGTAATAAAAATTGCAAAGAAGGCACGAAACGAATTTATCAAACACTTATCGTTCGAAGTTAATATTTGTTTAGAAAATCGAAGTTTCTAAGCGCTTAAAGACCCTTGAGCGTCGGTTTAAGAAAGTTTAAAGCGAAAAGATCCTTCTTTTCTACGATCACCAAAAAGTCAAAAATATTTCAAAAACTTCGCTAGTTTGAGTAAGCTAGCTGGCATGCTCACAAAAGTATAGGCACGAAAAGGTTTACTTCAAGTTTCATAAAAGGTTCACTTCAAGTTTCATAAACTGGGAGTGGAAATTTTCATGTTTACGTACCTCATCCAAATTCAATATCCCATACATATAGTAGTGTGTTCTACAATATTCAACCAGTGGTTTCTAGAGCACACCACTGATGGCTATAAATAACCTATCTCATGACTTGTAATGACTTACTTGACTTGGAATGATAGAATCCTCTTCAGGTACTAGTTCATGAGTATTGCATGGAGAGCATGTGACCTGGGGAGAGCCGAGTATGTGTATTATCACTTGGCCAATCGAAGAAAGAAATAGAGCATGAGCGATCAATACTCGAGTCTACTGCATGGTAGTTATGTAGTCATGTTGGTTAGAGAAAAGGCTGAGCAGTGAGGTATTGTTGTTGTCAGGCGATCTTCAGGTGTAGATAAAGTCTAGCACCATGAGGACCATTACAATTGATACAAGAGTGACAGGAGTAGTGGTTGAGATGGCAATGGGCGTTGTTACTGTATTTTGCAGAATTCAGGCGTATAGGTTGAATTTCTATCAGATCTTGATCGATTTTGCGAGAGGTAATCCTCTTCGGGTTTCTTCGTTCTTCATTCCTAAAGTATTCTGGTGTTTGGAGAGTAGATAGGAGGATTCTATGAATGTTTGAAGTGGATTCGATCACCTGCAATATGGTCCGACAAACTAACTATAGTTCGTCTTGGATCCGTAGAATTTTTGTTGTGATTTGTAGAAATAGAGCAGTCAAACGATAGTAATTCTGATTTGCTCACGTGATTTCCTTCTTCGACTTCTAATTGAAGTGTCCTTGAGTTGAGAAGCACAAGCAGTGGCTGATCTGAATGGAATTCGAACGATCAGCATGAGAGGTATGTGATTTGCCAAAAAACAGTGAAGTTTTACGATGAATATTTCAGATCTAGTCTGTTCCTTATGGATTTGAGTATTTCATTTGGTTTTCATGATTGATGACTTGTTTCTGGTCATGATAAACACCTGATTGTCAAGCAAGGATATTGAAGATTGATTTGTGAGGAATTGATGCCAAAAATTGGGGAATCTCTTTGATATTTGTAGTAAACATAGTGTTTGTTGTTCAACGTAGTTTGGTTTGAAAAGAGTAAGTTTTCTGGAGTTAGTTTATCGTAGATCAGTATTATCCTATGGTAGACTCTTTCTATTGGTAGCTGAGAGTGTGTTAGTGACTGGAGCAAAGTGGATCACAGTCACAAGTGAAAAAAGTGATGGAAGTTGTGTATCAACTGCATTCATATTCAGAAACTCATTGATTGCTGATCAAAAGTGAAATTCCGTGAAACGGTTGAATGTTTCATCATTTTTTTTTCGGATGAAGTCAACTTTGGTCTCTCAGTGCTGAAACAGTGGTTGAATAGAAGGTTGAAAAAGATCTTGAATACCTAGATAAGTATCAGTTGTGTTTGTGCAATAGAAAAGGGACAGGTTGTGTTTGTTGAGAGAGTGAATGATGGTTTATCTCTAGTAAGGCATCGGAAGTGTAAACGTTGTAAGTCTTATGTAACAAATTGTCACTCGGTTGAAAAGGGAACCGTTCTTCTTTTGTTTATTGTAAAATTAGCTTGTCATACCAATTTGGAACATGTATTTGATGTATTGTGTTTGTAATTCAATTGTTCAAGTTTGTCCAGTTGCTGGTTTGTATGTCTGTAATCAATATCCAGTGTTGCAGCAGAACAAGTTCGTGGTGTAATAGAAAAGTAGTTGCTGTGTTGAACCAATCTAACCTGCATTGATATGAGCCATGATTTTTAGTTGCTGAAAGCTGGTTTGGATCGGGACTTTGGGTCAGTTGAAGCTACTACCTAAAGTTGATCGGCTTCAGTCAAGGTTAGCGGTTGATGTTATGCATTTCAACTAAAATTGTATTGGAGTTGTGATCAGTTTTGAGTACCTCAATCTGTAGTTTTGAAATCGAGATGAATAACGCAGAATACCTCTAGGAGGAAGTGGTTGTTAGTTTGGCAAAGTCATGTGGGTCAAGGTGAAGAACATTGAAGTAGTCAAAGTCGATGAAAATTCGTTATTGCAAAAAATCGTAATAATGTGTTGTTGCATTGTTCTGACTTGTAAGATTTTGGGAAGGTTAATGATAAAGTTTTAAATACCTAGGGTCAATTTTTCATAGTGATGGAAGAATTGATGGAGATGTTACACATCGAATTAATGCTGGTTGGTTAAAATGGAGAGGAGTATCAGGTATTGTTTGTGATAAGAAGATACCATTAAAGTTAAAAGGTAAATATTATAGAGAAGCAATTAGACCTGCCATGTTTTATGGTTCTTAGTGTTGGGTAGTTAATCGTCAAAATGTACAAAAGATGTCTTAGACAAAAATGAAGATGTTGAGATGGATGAGTGGTCATACAAGAAAAGACCATATACATAATGAGGTTATTAGAAACAAATTAGGAGTGACACCAATAGAGGATAAAATGAGAGAATATCGTTTAAGATGGTTTGGACATATGAAAAGAAGAAGAAGGTATGAAAAACTAAATTTGAAAAGTATTAAAAGAGGTAGAGGGCGATCACAAAAGTGTTGGAAAGAAATAATAAAAAATGGTCTAGCTTATTGTGAGTTAACCGCTAACATGGCACATGATAAGGCTATGTGGAAACAAAGAATCCATGTAGCCGACCCCGTCTAGTATGGGAAAAGGCTTGTTCTTTAATGACCAAGTTGATACCGTTGAAAGACCAGTAGTGAGGGGTGGTTGTGTGCATCGCTGTTGAAGGTGGAAGAGGTCCACTTGTGTGATTGAAGGTTGCAACGAAGAGTACGATGGACCTTGAAATTTCTACGTAGAAAACAACAGATTGTACTATTGTTCTCCAAATGTACCAGTGAGTGTGTCTTGTAGTAAGGGGCTAGGCGGATTGCTGCAGAAAATCCAAATTGCCAAGAGTTCATTGTAGTAGAGAACGTACAAGGCGACAGTCATTGTCGTGTTGTACAACGAAGTAGAACCAGATGCTGCAAAAGTCGGTTCTAGATGAAATGTTATGTAATGTAGTTTCCATGGAAGCGGGTCACTTACTAAATGTTCATGGAAGTTTGACCGAATGACTACTTATGATGGGTTTCACAATATCTATTCTTTCATGAAAGACAAAAAGAAAATTACTCTTATATCACTCAGTCTAGAGCAAAACGAAAAGGCGCTCGAGAATACTAGTGAGAATTCTAAGCTAAATCCTGTTGTTCTTCAATAAGAAAAGAAAGATAATCTCGTCCCTTAGTCTAGAACAAAATTGTAGGAAAGAGAATTGCACACCAGAAGAGACTCGATCTTCTTTCTTCAATCTAAGTAATAAAATTGGTGCATTGGATGTGGCAAATGAGAAACTAGAGACTATCGTTGATCCTGAAACTAACGATGCTCTCTTTAAGGAGTTGGATTCCAACCCGACCCTCAAAAATGAAGGTGAGCAAAAGAATGCAGAATTTTGCCTGCTGTTTCTAAGTAAGGCATTTGAGTTTGTGTTCAATGATGAGGTTCATCTAAGCAAAGACCCTGATGCCAAATAAGCAATCCAAACATATTTTCAACGATTAAAGCTCAAGAATCAAGAATACTATGTTGCCCTGAATGATTATGTGACAAGAGTAAGTGTTGTTATGGAGGTTTGCATGTTGCATGTGGTAAATGATACATTTGAAGTATATGTTGCAACTCTTTATTTGCAACTCAAGATGAGCTTCTTTATTCCTAACTGTAACCAAGAAGGAAAGGGCATGACATGGTTGGCCACAAAAGATATCATCATTGTTTTGAAAGATATGATATACTCAGTCATACTATTTCATATCTCGTTGCATGCCTAATGAATTCACTCAAGATGAATTTGTGGAAGTTTTATCATCGTAATGGAGATTGAAGCTCCAAGAGCAGCCCTACCATTTTATGTATATAGTACCTAGAGTAAAATAATTTTACTTCTTGAGTCATAGTTTCCTCTAGTCTAGCCATAGTAGGTATTTGTTTATGTTGCATCTTTCCGTAGTTGTGTAGTATGTCTCAAGTCATTGGTCTTGTTAGGAAAATTTTGTAACAAACAATGGCGAGAACTCTTTGCAAACAGTTGATCGGAGATCACCTTGACATGAAAATTGAATATCACTAACCCCTAAATTTGAGGACAAATCCTTACCAACCCTGAGTATGATGAGGACATCAAGGCTGAAAAAATAAAAAACTGAAAAATGCCCTAGAATCAAGCTTTAATCAACTCACATCTCAAGAACAAGATACGTATATATACATATCCAAGGATTATTATAATTTTGAGAACATAATCCATCTAAGTTGAACCCCATGACGAGTAACACAATCTAAGTCCAAGAAAAGTCTAGCAGTGGCAGATCCAACTCATGAAAATTTCATAAATGGTCATTCAAACCGGTACCAGTTGATTACTATGCTCATTAATGAGCCGGTTGACCATTAAATCAGGCTCATTTTCCTTAGTTTGCAGGATAACCATGTAGTGTTAGTTCCTAGGTGCTATTTCCAACTTGTTTTAATGCCTATCATTATTATTGTGTAATCTCTATTTAAGCCATTGGAATGAAACGAACTTCAGTGTTGTTTGGAGGCATTTTATTGTGTGGAAACATCTCTCTTTCCCTTATCTCATCTAAGCTCGTTTAAGAATTCCTAAAAGGCTAGAAACCATTGCAACCAAAACGCCTAACAACCGTTTGGTTCGCATCAAGAATGGTCTTATGAGCTTTGTTCCCGTTAAAATCAAAATTCTCTTAAGGAAATTACAACGTATGGTAATTAATTTGCAAAATGTTTGTAACGATGAACACCATGTCACCATAACGAATGAATAGACACCTTTAGTGCCCTTGTTGTTTCCCATGTTTTAAAACTTTGGTGGCGATTATATGTTTATTCATGTATATATATGTTATTATTTTGATCTATAAAGAGAACACTCACGCCATGGCTACAACGTTCAACTTTCCATTATCAGCGAAGCAAACTTGGACTTGGCCTCCATAAAGCTGCGAGTTAAATGCATGGCGAACAGCTGTGGGGCTAATCAGCCCGGCATAAACTTCCACGCAAATTTCTATTCAGGCCTTCACCATACGCAACTACGATTCCTTCTCTTCGATCATAACATGTGGCCTACTCATTGAGAACACTGGCCAGACGCAAGAGATAGTCGTTCGAATACTACAACTGACCATTTAATGGAATCCATACAACACTATATTTTGGATTCATGAAAGCCTGCATAATAACCACTTTAGAGAACGAAACCGCAGGTAGATTGGTTTCAATGGAGATCTTAGTCCAACACAACCTAGTTTTCATTGACCCAAATGAACAAAGTAAACCAGAACAAAGCCTTCCCAGCTTGATTCTGGAAACAAGGACATGGAAAATTTTCCCTATAGAGGAATGAATTCTGACAGGTAAAATACGAGAACAAAGGTCTGGCTTCCAGCATCTTATTCTGACCAACCATGGTGCTTTTAGGGCAGAGAGCCAAAATCTTCAGTAAAGATTATCCTCCTGATTCCTTAAACAGTGATAACAGACGGGAAATTTCAACAGTAAGACAAATGAAAAAAGCAATGCCTTACAAACCATCTTTGGCAATCACAATGAAATTCCGAGCGACTTTTTCATCTTCTCCACCTCCAAGTAGACAGTAGAGTAGGGCAGGAACTCTGAGAAATGGCTCCTGCTCAAGTCATTGATCGCCACTGCAAGCTTGGGGATCTCCAGTATCTCATCATGTGACAGAGGCCGAACAAACCTAGCTGGGTTTCCAGCCCAAAGTTCACCAGTTGGAATCCGCCTACCAGGGGCAACCACGGATCCAGCCTCCAGTATTGAGTGGGTCTCTACCAGCGAGCCTTCCATAAGAACAGAGTGCTGGCCGATGATACACTCAGGCTCGATTGTGCAGGACCTTAGAAGAGTATAAGCACCGATTGTCACAAATCTCTCAATGTTTGTGTCAGCAGGAAGCCCTGAAGTGCACAAGAGCAAGCAGTCAGATCCAACGGCCAGAGTAGAATGTTAGTACCAAAACACACAAGCACATAGAGAAATGCTTAGAGTGAGCAAGCTCATGATGTAAATAAAGCCAAGTTTATCTAGTAAACAGCTGCATAGAGTAGATGATTTTGAAGAATTGATAAAGAAAACATCCAGTATTCATTGTCGTATGTTCAGCCACCTAGAAGGATCAACATTCATTCAGAAAAAAATATCAAATGCCCATTTAAGCCGTGTTCTGCAAGCTCAGTACACCAGTTGACCTAAGAATGGTTTGTCTGATCCTTTGGATAAGGTAATCAATATTACCAACTGTTTTTTATCCAAGAAAAGGAGTCTATGACCATGCACCCTGGCAAAAAATCAGTCTCTGACAGGCTGTCCCACAAAGTTCGGTGTCAAACTAGCAATTGCATATTAGATAGATACCCAAAGTCATTTGCCAGTCCTTAGATATAAGCCGCAAAAAGACTAAAACGAACTCTTGGTTCAATCGACTTAATAACTGAGAATTAAATTCAAAATTTGCTCGTTGGTATCGCTTGAAATTCTGAAGCTAACATAAGACAGACTGGTTTCAGCCAAAGGAGGGTTCACTTGTCAGACTCCAGCGAGATAGAATCACTCCCTCAACTAAATTTCTACTATGATCGAAGTAACCGTACCTTTGTCGCCAAGATTAGTCAACCTAGTTGGGAGAAAATAAGACAAAAGTATATCATAGATTGAAAATTTTTAATAAGAAAACCATGATACTGAATGAAGACGGCCATAGATACAAGGAATAAAGCCACAAAAAATGACAGCAATGTCACATGGGTTTGGATGCAGAAATTCATGAAGAAATGGATGCCTACCTGCAGGAAACCCCACCTATGCCACGTGGGTGCAGATGTGAGTACAACAACAACAACAACAACAACTAAGCCTTTTCCCATACTAGACGGAGTCGGCTACATGGATTCTTTGTTTCCACAGATCCCTATCGTGTGCCATATTAGCAGTTAACTCCCAATAAGCTAGATCATTCTTTATTGTTTCTTTTCAACACTTTTGTGGTCGTCCTCTACCTCTTTTAATACTTTCCAAATTTAGTTTTTCTAACCTTCTTACAGGTTCTTCTTTTGATCTTCTTTCTATATGTCCAAACCATCTTAAACGATGTTCTTTCATTTTATCCTCTATTGGTGCCACTCCTAATTTGTTTCTAATAACCTCATTATGTATACAGTCTTTTCTTGTATGACCACTCATCCCTCTCAACATCTTCATTTCTGTCACAGACATCTTTTGTACATGTTGATGATTAACTGCCCAACACTCATAACCATAAAACATGGTAGGCCTAATTGCTGCTCTATAATATTTACCTTTTAATTTTAATGGTATCTTCTTATAACAAAGAATACCTGATGCTCCTCTCCATTTTAACCAACCAGCATTAAATCTATGTGTAACATCTCCATCAATTCTTCCTCACTTTGAAAAATTGACCCTAGGTATTTAAAACTTTTCTTTTGGGGAATGCAATGTGTGCCAATTTTAATTTCTATGTCCTCTGCAGTAGCCAAATGATCAAACTTACATTCCATATATTCTGTCTTTGTTCTACTAAGTCGGAGGCCTTTGCTTTCTAATGTTTCTCTCCATAGTTCCAATTTTCTATTAACTTTTTCAAACTTTCAAATGATCAAACTTTCCAATTTTCTACAAAGTGGGTGCAGATGTGAGTGCACACAACAAATTTATAAATCATAAGGTCTGGAGTTGTGGAACACTGAGCCTATGCCACATGGGTAAGGATGCATAGGAAACAAATTCACATATCACAACCTGTGGACACACAACCGGGTATATGTTTATTATAACAAATATATAATACTGATTTCTTCTAAATGCAAATTCTACATGGTATGATGGTGACAAAGCGTCTGCATAACGGACTCATAAAGCATCAGTGTGAACCCTTCACAATGCTGACGAATTTTCACTACAGGTTGCACCAGCATCTCTCTCCTCTCTCTACTATATACATACATTTTTTTAGTAGAGAGAGAGTGGAGAGAAGGGTTTGGACAATAATTTTTTGTTTTTGACTTTAATACATAGGATGAAAATTGTGTTTGACATGATTGACTGTTGTCCGGCCGTGGCGAACATGATGCAAACATCAATGTTGTGTCAGTATCAAGTCAGCACGGCCATAAGAGATGGAAGAAGAGAACACAGAAAGGCAACCTATGTTTTTCAGACCAAACTAAATCCAGACTCGTGTCCCTTATGAAGCTTCTTCAGATCAAACAAAATCCAAACAAATTCCTACTAGGTCTGGTGCAATAAATGAGAAAAAATCACGGGAGTATTTAGAGAAACTATATCAAGGGGATGACCAACAACAAAGTTGTTAAGTAGTAGCACAGAAGCTGATTTTGGAAAATTAGCAGATATTTTGTGTAACATGAAAATTCTAGAACTTTGGGGATGGATAGCTCCTAAGTCACATAGACACTTCTAAGGAGTGGAGTGTCGACCTCGACACTGGTGCGACACCGACACCGTGTCGGTGCGGCATGGCCAAAAAAAAAATGTATTTTTTTTTGTAACTCACGGATAAATGGGTCCGGATAATGAAGATTGATTTGTGTATTATGATGAAATTAGTAGTTGTTTACCATTTATGTGTTTTGCTTTAATATAAAGTTGTGTACTTGCTATTGTAGCTGTATACAATATTAGCTTGAATGATTTTGGGTGCGGACAATTGGTTTCTTATTACTCAATCTGATTGGATTCTTGACTCTATAGTCTATACTGTATGCCTTTGTGCAAAATAATCTCTGTCACCAAACACATTTAAAGGCCAGGAACATTGCCAGATCAATAGAACAGAAGAGTATGACATCACTAGTGGATCCTAGCACAAATACTAGTACTTACAAAAGATCTCGAAATTCTTTGAATCCATAACTTGGATATTTTGCTGCTCGTAAAATCATTGAGCTAATTGATACCTACGTGCACCCAAAATTAGCAAATACTAGTTGTATTATGATTGATTTATGTAGCTTGAATATTATATATAATATATAATATTATATACCCTAGCTGTGTTGCCGCACTCAAAATTTTTGAACACCCGCACCCATGTGACATAGGATAGCTCTGTAAGCTTTGCAATGCACCAAGAATCGTGATAGTTATAATGCAAAGTTATACTTCCATTATTGAGATAGGGTCACACAGTCCATGCATAAGGCATGGGGTCAGGTGCCTAACTACTCATGCTGTTTCTCCCAACCCCTAGCAAATTTGGAAGCTGTTTATGATGATAATACTTGATTGGGCTCTGAAAAAGAACCATTCAAAGAGCCAAACGATCCTTGTATCAACTTTTGTCATATTAAAGGAGACTGTAGTACAGTTCATGAATCTAGTGGTATCGACGTTTACCTTTGTCTTTGATTCCATAGCTAACTGTTTTGTATTAAATTCAGTTGAATAGGCATGTCGACGTAGGAATTTCTTGCCAATGTAAATCATGCAGTCACTACCACTATCCATAGCAGTTGCCTCTATCAATGCGTAGTCACCCATCAGATGTGTGGTCTTGCATTTCTTCCCTGGGCCAAGCCTAGAGGTGGCAAGTTTAGACCCAACTCTAACCTGTCCTCAACATCAGTGTTTATGTCCAGGGTTAGGCACTGTGGGTCAGGTCCAGGTCACTCAAAGGTAACTCGATAAGAAATCATGTCGGGACCAGGTGGATCCAAACCCAACTTGAGAATTACTAGATAAAAAATTTAGAAATGTAGAATTTGTGTATATTATATATATGTCTCCGCATGTAGTGAATAATTTATAATGGATGGGGGGGGGGGGGGGGTTAAGGAAGCTAGTCCTAGATAAAAAGATTCATATTGGTTCTTGGAATATCGGAACATCATCCGGTAAGCTAATGGATGTAGTAGATATTATGATTCGGAGAAAGATTCATATTCTATGTTTACAAGAGACAAAGTGGGTTGGAGAAAAAACAAAAGAGATAAATGATACAAGTTTTAAATTATGGTAGTCTGGTAAGGAAAAGGCTCGAAACGGAGTTGGTATTATCATAAATAAATATTTAAAAGATAGTGTAGTAGACATACAACGATACGGTGACCGAATCATCACGTTGAAATTAGTGTCAGAAGCATAGATTTTGAATATAGTTTGTAACCGTACCCCGAGTAGGACTAGAAGATAGTATAAAAACAACTATTGGGGAAGAGTTAGATAAGGTGATTCAAAGGATTCCACAAAGGGAGATGATTTGTTTAGGAGGAGACTTAAATGAATATGTCGGTAAAGAGGCATTAGGATATCAAGGTATTCATGGAAACTTTGGTTTTGGGGATATAAATGAGGAAGGTAGGAAGATTTTAAATTTTTCTATGGCATTTGATCTCTTTATAGTCAATACAGTCTTCAAAAAATGAGATAAACATTTAATTACTTATAAGAGTGGCTTATCACAAACATAAATTGATTACTTTATTTGTAGAAAAAAGATAGAGCATGTTGTAAAGATTGCAAGGTAATTCTAGGAAAAAGCTTAACCACCCAACACTGACTTTTTGTTATGGATTTACAAATAAAAAATGGACAAAGAAGAAAAGAGTGCATCGAGCTATTGAAACTAAATGGTGGAACCTCAAAAGCGAGAAAGAAGATATTTTTAAACAGAAAGTCCTTCAAGGAGATGTTTGGAATTATGTTGGTACACCTTGTGATATGTGGAACAATATGACTATACATATTAGGAAAGTGGTGAAAGATGTGTTAGGTATATCTAAGGGTGGTGTACTTGCACAAAAAGAAGCTTGGTGGTGGAGTGAAGTAGTGCAAAATAAAATCAAGGCAAAGAGGGTATATTACAAATTACATAAAGTGAAGGGTGATTTAACTTGTTTGAAACTAGGAGCGAACAACAAACACAAGGACTTCATATGCTCTTGATAACTTTGTAGTATTCTACCCAGAGTTAGACTCAGAGTAGATAGTAATGGTTGTTGTTTTTCATGTGTTTCTGTCCAAGAAAGTGCAAACATACATACAGGATGCAGATGGTGAATAGACAATCAAGATCACCAGAAAACATAGAAGGAATCAGTACCCTTGAGGAAAAATTTGTCCGAAGGGACCATAAGTCAGGATTGTTCCACAAAGATCATTGTTTGAGAGGTCCCTATATAGATTTAGCAACATCACTAATAAAGAAAACATAGGGTTACTCAACCTGGATGCAGATGGGCGTATCACAGAGAGGGAGAGGCGCTGTCACGTTGGGAGTGGGGTAGAGCAGATAGAGAGACGAGTGAAAATTAGGGTTAAAAAGTTTTTATACATGATTTTTCGATCGGGTATGGGTCGACCCGAATCTAATGCATACCCGATACGGGTACTTGACATAGTCATACTGGGTACACGTACCAGTACATGTCTATGCTTACCGGTACATTATTTGTGGTATCGGCAACAATCCTTCTTTCACACATACACAGCCTGCAATTATGAGCATGATGATCATCCACGGTATAATATGGGCTTTTCTATTAACATGGACTCTTTTGAACATAATGAACAAGTTAATCAATCAATTCCTATAAGTCAAATGTTCATTGGACATGGATTTTTGCTAAGGTCCTGCCTTTGTAGTGGTGTTGTCTTCTCATTTCTATTGCACTTCTTCCAATCACATTTGTTCGGTTTCACAGACATCGGCGACACCACCAACCTTAACAATTGCCCTACACATGGCTGACTTGTTCAAAGCTAGTTTAGCTGCAGTCTGATATATTTTGGAACTTCTGGTACATGAAAATACCAACCAAGAATATCGAAAAGAACACAAAATTTGCAATGGAAGTTCAGTACTGATCTCAAAATTTACATTCTATTACAAAGAGGTTCTCTGCAGATCGCATAACTTGTGTATTTATTTATTTGTTTATTTATTTTGGTAAGACTATGTTGCCAGAAGCTCATTTACACAGCAGAATAAGCAACTTGTTTCCCATAGTAAGTACCTGAGACTTCTAAATTCTTTTGAGTGGGCTGCATCATGTTTCTTGGTTCAAGTTACTTCCTTCCGAGTCTGATTCTGGTGGTTTCACTGAGAAAAGGTATGCCTCTTCGTATCTCACATGTTTCTTCTTCCTCTCCCTTTGATAACTTTGGAGGCGATTGCTGATATTTTGGGTCCAAATCACCACATGCGTGTGCATATTCAATCTTATTGGAGTATATTTTTGAATCATGATGAGTTGTTTATGCATTTCAGCAGCTATTGTTCTTTGGCTACCTCCATGACTTTGATATTTATTTGCCAAGCACCTGCTCTTTAAAATATAGAATGCTTTATATATAATTATGTATATATATTTATATACATTTATCTTTTTATTATGTTTTTTAATAGTAGTGTATCCATACCTTATTTTTTTAAAAAATTGCGTACTCCGTACCCGTATCCATGCAACATAGGTGAAGAGTATATGGCCACAGTAAGTAACCGATCACATTTAAAGTCACTTATGTTGAAAGTCACTCATAAATAGTAACCTTACCACCCTATCATTGTCAATCTTTAATGTGTAGCCTATGCCACCTGCATTGGCTTCATTAACAAATGAAACTTATAGATGTGGTTATGGTCGGAGTAAGGCAAATTTTCAACTCGGTTTTCTTATTTTTCAATGCCTTCAACAAAAATAATCTCTTCGTTGTTCACATGCATCACAATCATCAACCGTGTTTAGAGTACAAAAACTTTTAGAGATGGTTTTTAGGGGTCGATTTTAATACTTTTTAAAAATCATTGTGAATAATAACCTATTGGTAAATGTTCTAAAATTTGGTAACTGTGAGGAAAAGCATATAGGTTATATCTATGAAGCTATAAATAGCACAAAGGAGGCATGAGTTACAATGCAAAAAGAAGGATTATCAACCTTTTTGGAAAAACATTACCAATAGATGGAATCACCAATTACCTCAATCAATTCTTATTGAAGTTTATTAACTAAATCCTACTTTTAGGTTAATAAGAATGATCAATGGAGGCCTCATTGACTGCATTGACTAATTGGTTCATCGCTTGTGTGTAGTAGATGCCATACATTGAGAGTTAGAGATATATGATAAGACTCTTCATTTATTGGGCACACCAATAGCTATTGGAAACCATTCTATATAAGAATTTGCCATTCTATCATGTATAGCCATAAATAAGAATTTGTGTTTGTCTTACAACTTTATGAATTAAGCTCTTTTTTTTCTAACGTAACATAACAACATTTTTTTTTAAATGTGAGTCAGAGTAGGTTTAGCACTCATTATCTACACTAAAAGTTTTGTAGTTAAGGTTCTTAGCAAGACATACAATTCACTTGGTTATGTGAAGAATTGGAGTGTCTTTTAAGTTTTAACAAACTCATAAAGAAATGCAATAGGTTTGAGTATAATGACTTGATGTTTGTATGTCTTAACTCTTAACATGAATCTATGTGAAAGACAATTCATTTAATAAAGTTATTTTAAGTTTAACTTTTATGGTTTTAAGTTTATTCTATGGTAACTCTTAAACTTATCTTGAAGCAAAATGGGAATAGAAGAACTCAAAATTTGCACACCCAAAATGTAGGATCATTGCAACATACATACTCAATCTCCACAATGCACCAACTCGCCACTAACACCAGTGATCACTCTCATCCATATAGAGTCTCCCAACTTTTGAATTAGAAACAAAGTTCACATCACCATGTAAGAGGTTTCTTATAGGGATGGAAAATTCAAAACCGTTCAGGATGGCCATGAGTGTGAGTCTAATAAAAGCCTTCAAGTTTGAAGAGCCATTCAGTCTCATGGAAGCTTAAGCTAGGGTCTAGTCGACATCCCCCCAACCTTTCCTAACACTCCATCAAGGTCAAATGGCCCCCACATACAGCCAATTGGTGACTATGTTTTTCGGGAGTAAAGAATTGTAATGAAGATCGGCTTCACCCAATCTTGATAGCCACACGAAATGCCTCAATAACTTCACCAAGAATCAGTCCAACTGTGCCTTAAGCACCGAATTGCATAACACAAATAATTTAAACAACAAACACCTTATATTCAAAGCAAAACCCCACAACTTGATATTACAAGAGGGGAGAAGGAGGTATTTATAGACAAGAGTCGGTAGAAGACAATAGGAATAGAGAGTAGGGAATAGGAAGAAAGGCGAAGGGTTGGCACGGAGCACCTAACGGCTAGAAATCTATCTGTTGGGCCTAGTGAACGTTGGATGGTCCTACTAGTCAGCTAGCTGGTTAGCAGGCAACAGGTAGTCCTTCTTCTAACACCCCCTCAAACTAACGGAGGAACAACTCACAGTTTGTTCAGAAGTTCTTGAAACCAATGTGCTAGAAGAGCTTTAATGAATATATTTGCAAGTTGAAACTCAATTTGAACATACTTAAGTTCAAGATTTTCTTGTAGATATTTTTTTCGAACATAGTGGCAATCCATTTGAATGTGTTTTGTTCGCTTATAGAAGATAGGCAATCCATTTGAATGTGTTTGTTCGCTTATAGAAGATATTGTTGTGTGTAATGTAAATAGCATTCTAGGAGTTGTCCAAGCCACGCTAGTTATGTTGTGGTTGTTGTCATTACTTTGTATTCGGCTTCTGTGGAGGAGAGTGAGACTTATTTGGAGTATTTATAATTGATATCACCTCTCCAATCAATATAGTATAGACAATTAATTTTAAAGAAGATGAGGACAGTAGAAAAACTCTCTTCTCCGGGGTGTGTTTAATGTATCTGACTATTCTCATGACTACACTTATATGGACAATAGTGGGTGCATCTTGTGCTGAAGAAAGAGTCGTGCCCTCTCTTTATTAACTTACTTTGTGTACAACATGAACAATATTAGGTCCAGTAATCAGTGTTGTCTGACGCGTATCGTATCGTGTATCGCTGGGCTCCACGATACGGGCGTATCGTATCGTATCGTATCGTACTTTAATATTAAAATAATATAAAAATAATTAAAAATTAATAAAAAATAGTAAAAAATCGAAAAAAAATAGAAAAAAATCAGGAAAAATCTGATAATTGCTTTAAATTCATATAATGTAAGTTTAGTACAGATTGAGCATTCAACATTGAACAATTGCATCCAAATTTATATATTTTGAATTCAAAAAATAAAATACAGACATAGTTTACACTTTACAGTACACTACAGTTACATATAATGTTACATTTTACAAATTGTAATCAGGATCATCAACTAAATAATCTTCATCTTCTCCTTGTTGCAGATCCTCATCATCATCAGCCACGCCCACACCTTCTTCTTCAAAATCAAATTCTTCATCTCCATAATGTTGTTGCGCTCCTTCCAAATTAATCCAGGCAACGTCTTCTTCTGTTAGGAGGGCATTTTCTTCAGTGTCTTCCATAACCCAATCTTCTAATATATCAAAATTATCCAAACTTATTGGATCGAACTGACTTTCTTCTCTATTTACTTTTTTTAATTGCCTACGACACAAACAAAGATAAACAATTAGTAAGTAATATTAACAATTAAAAACTGAAGTTAAATAATATCGAATTGAAAATTTGAAAGTAATACAACATTACCTTTCACGAAGGCGCATGTTACAACGAATATAAACCAAATCATTAAGCCTTTTGTGTTCCAACCTGTTGCGCTTTTTTGTATGGATGTGTTCAAAAACACTCCAATTTCTTTCACAACCTGTTGCACTACAGGTTTGGCTTAAGACTCTAACTGCAAAATCTCTAAGGTTTGGACAATCACTTCCAAACCTGTTCCACCAAACATCTGTAAAAAAAAATATAAACATTAGAGACATAATAATCCACAGTAATGTAAGATGCAACTTAAATATGAAAATAAACAATGTACCTGGACGCATCGTAGAGCGGTTGCGAATTGCAACAGGCAAACCCATCAAGTGTAGAGCATTATCATATATCTCCATCTCTCGATGTATCGCATCTACTATGCTCTCATCAGGGACTAATCTGTCGATGCATTCAATGATTCCTCGATTAACCTCACCGTCCCTTTTGAAGGTTGCTGAGTACCTCAATGATGGGTTTAGATAGTAGGCTGCTGCATGAATAGGCTGATGCAATTGTTTATTCCATCTACTATCAATTATTTTCCACACGGGCACATAATCTCTTTTTTTTCCATTAAAGTTATTTCTGATTGCTTCTTTTGCCCTGTCCATGAATTCATAAAGGTAGCCCATAGATGGTTTCTCCTCGCTGTCAGCCAATCTCAAAACTTTCACTAAAGGACAAGTAATTTTCAATAATCTGATACATGCATTCCAAAATGAACTTCTAAAAACCGTTTCTGCAATCTCATTTAACTTTCTGTTCCTTCTGTTTTGTGGCAACTCTGCAAATTGTTGCCACTCATCTGAGGAGAACATTCTCTTTAAAGCTTGCTTCTGTCTCACAATACTCTGTACAGATAAGAAGTTTGTTGCGAACCGAGTTGCCGCTGTGCGAAGAAGCTCTGCACCTTCTGTGTATCTCCTCATCATACATAAAACAAATGCATGGTTGTAAATAAATTTTGTAATATCTTGGCAACACTCAGTTGCTGCCTTTATTTCATCCATCTCACCGATGTCCTCGAGGATGAGATCTAAACAATGGGTTGCACATGGTGTCCAGTAGAAAGTCCCATAAATATCAGCTAACTCATTTCCGGCTGCTTTGTAGTTAGCTGCATTATCTGTAATCAATTGGACTACATTTTCTAGCCCAACCTCTTGTATAACCTTATCAAATTCCTCTCGTAGGATCTTTGCAGTGTGCCTCTCCTCTAACATATCTAGAGATCTCAAAAACATGAGTCCTTTAGGACAATATACAAGAAAGTTTAGCAATGTCCTTCCTCGCCTATCGGTCCATCCATCTGCCATGATAGTGCATCCTGTTTCCTTCCACGATTGTCTCAAAGTCGAACAGTATTGCTGCACTTCAATCACGGTCTGATCTAATATCTTCCCTCTCAACTTCTGATAAGAGGGCATCCTGTATCCTGGACCAATGTTAGCAATTGCATTTGCCATTGCTTGAAAATGAAAACTGTTTGCTGCATTAAATGGAATGCATGCATCATAAAACCATCTGCTCACTGCAAGGTCTGCTTGATCGTGCAGTTGTTCTGAAGCCATAGCAGCACGAATTCCTTGCTGAGCACTAGGTGTAGTGGAAGGAGGAAAGAACGAATGTATGCTAGAAGAAGAAGCTCTTCCTCTACTCCTTCCTGAACTTCCTCTTCTGCCACCTCCAAAGTCTTCAGATGCAACCCTCTTTCCTCTGCTAGGTGCTCGCGAACTGCTACTACCAATATCTGTTCTAGCATCTGAAGGCAAACTATCAGTGAATCCAACTCCAGTGGCAGTAGCATCATCAGCTTCTTCACACATCGGGAAATCATCCTTTTGTTGTCTCCTTTCCTGTATGCTCTCAATCATCTGCAAGCATTACCATTTAATACCTTCTGGCACACTTCTAACTCTGCCTGTGCATGGAGCAACTTCTTTCCTGGTTCCTGCTAGGTGGTGTTTCAACCTTGAAATTCCACCACTAACCACCTTTTCACAAAATAAACATCTGATTTTTAACCTTGAACCCTCAACTGGTATACCCCACTGCCATGCCAGATCATCAGACTTTGAATGAAAGTCTCTACCACCCCTTCCTGCCATCTCAATGGAGTACTTTAATTCAAACAAAAACCTGAAAATAAAAGCACTTCGTAAATCCCCCAATCTTCAAGTAACACTCAAATCGAGTGTCTCCCACTTCATGAATGCAATAAAAATCGTATACACACACTTAATAATTTCATATTTTGTCATTCAAAAAAAAAAACCCGAAATAACACAAAAAACAATAAATATAAAGGAAAAAAAGGAAAAAAACATTAAAAATATACCTAAATCCGAGTTTGGAGGCTTGGACGGACACCGTAGGGCACGATTTTAGAGCTTTGAACACCAAGGAGGCGAAAACCGACTCTTAGGGAGCTTGAAGAACCCAAAAGAAGAGAGGAAACCCGCGAAAAATCGCGGGTTTCTCTCGGGCCGGGACCCTTTATAAGGGTCCTAGGGCGTACCGTACGATACGGGCGATACGCACCGTATCGTGCGATACGGGCCGTATCGCACGATACGGTGCGATACGCCCGCACCTGCGATACGGGGGCCCGTATCGTATCGTTAATATCATCCACATATACTTGCACAAGAAGAATGTCATGCTTTTTATTTTTAATGAAAAGGGTAGTATCGACTTTTCCTCTTGAAAACCATTTTCTAAAAGAAACTTACTCAACCTTTCATACCAAGCTCTAGGAGCTTGCTTTAACCTATATAAAGCCTTTTTAAGTTTAAAAACATGGTTGGGTAGTTCATGATTTTCAAAACCTGGAGGTTGTTCAACGAATACCTCCTCTTGAATAAAGCCATTTAGAAAAGCACTTTTAACATCCATTTGATATAATTTGAAATCCATGATGCAATGCAAGCATAAGCAAGTAACATTCTAATAGCTTCTAATCTAGCTACGGGCATAGGTTTCTTCATAATCTATTCCTTCTTCTTGATTATAACCTTTAGCAACCAATCTAGCTTTGTTTCTAGTTATTAACCCATTTTCATCAAGTTTGTTTCTAAAAACCCATTTAGTGCCAATTATAGGGTGATTATTAGGTCTAGCAACTAATTCCCAAACTTGATTTCTTTCAAATTGATTTAATTCCTCATGCATAGCTAAGATCCAATGTTCATCATCAAAAGCTTCAATTAAATCCTTAGGTTCAATTTGAGAAACAAAAGCTAAGTGATTACAAGCATTTCTAAGAGAATTAGAGTTACACTAAGTACTTAGTACACCTTTAGATACATCACCCGATATTTGATCAAGGGAATGATATTTTGAAGTTCGCCATTCTTTGGGAAGTTCCAAAGCTTGTGAATCTTCTTGTCTTTGTTTATCTCTTGCTCCTTGATTTCTTTTTCCTTTACTATCCAAATGTGTTTCCGCCAAGACTTCTGCAACATCATCAATAACAAGATCCTTTCTCGATCCATTTGGGTCAGTTTCATCAAATGCAACATGTATAGATTCTTCAATAGTCATAGTTCTTTTATTATATATACGAAAAGCTTTACTATGATTTGAATAACCAAGAAATATACCTTCATCGACTTAGCATCAAACTTGCCTAAGTTATCTTTTCCATTATTTAAAACAAAACATTTGCATCCAAATGGCTTCAACTCCAAGATTCCTTAGATCATTACTAGATATTAATACAGTTTCAACAATTTTAACTATGTGTATATGCTTGCGTTCAACAATACCATTTTGATGCGGAGTCCTAACATAGGATATATGATGAATTATCCCATTTTCTTCAAAATAGTTTGCAAAATCTCTTGAAATAAACTCACCACCAAAATCATATCTAAATATTTTGTTGTTGACATCAAATTGATTTTTAATAAAATTAGAAAAAATCACAAATTTTTTAAACACTTCAGACTTAGCTTTTAAAAGGTACACCCATGTGTATATGATAAAATCATCAATGAAAATAACATAGTAGGATACCCCTCCTTTTGATAATATTGGGACAAGTCCCCAAAGATCAAAATGAATTATTTCAAAATGTTTGCTTGAGGTAGATATTCTTTGAGAAAACGGAAGGCATTTCATTTTTTTAAAAGCACAATCCTTACAAAAAAAAGTCTTTGAAATTTTTAATTCTTTGAGAAAACGAAAGGCATTTCATTCATATAATTTTTAAACGTTCAAATGACCAAGTCTTTTATACCATAGAAGAACATCTTTAGATAAAACATTACATTGTCTAAGATTTTGATAATATAAATAGTCCATTACATATAGTCCTCTTCTATGACCATATTTAATCACCTTCTTTGTTAGGCGATCCTGTATAATGCAACCATTTGATAAGAAGCTGACTATACAACCATTGTAAGATATTTGTGAAATTAAAAAAAGATTAAAATTTAACTATAGAACCAAACTTATTTTTGAAACTGATTTTTTTTATTTATTTTGAAGATCTCAGATTTTAATTTTTATCAATACTCAATTTTGTTCCATCGGCTATAAACACATATGAATCATATTTCTTTTCAATATAATTTCTTAAAAGGTTTTCTTCACATGCTTCTCCAATGAATGCACTTCCTTTCATATGTTCTTCAAATTGCTTTATTTTGTTTTGGAGTTCACAGAAAGCAAGAGTTTCTTTTTCTTTTACTTCGACCACAACAACTTTGTTTTTCAATTTTGAACAATGTTTAAACACATGACCTAGTTTCTTATAATAAAAACAAATTACCTCCTTTATAGTAGGTTGTCAATCCGTCTTAAAATGTGGAGGTCGATAAGGTTTGACATTTGCTCCTTTATAGTAGGTTTTGCTTCTCTTAGCATGGTTTCTGCCATTTGGAAATCGGTGAGAACTTCTTCTTTTGAAAGAAATGGTTTTCTATGAATGAGACTAACTTGTTAATTGTAATAGGTACACAAGCCATTAGGGCCCGTGTTTGTGCTAAGACTGGCCCAGTCCACTAGGGCCTTGGGCCAGTCAACTAGCCGTTGGAGGCCAGGGACTGTGCTGTGCACAGCACAGCAGCCAACCGTTAAGGTTGGCTTTTCCATTTATTTTTGCCTTCTTATGATGTATATTATCCTCTACAAATACCCCACTCTATCATCAAAAAAATTATGCTGTCATTGTACAGCTTTTGCTTTGTGTTTGGCTTGTTTCTGCTCTCTTGATTGCTATACTTGAAGTTTGACACTCACACTCGGGTGACTTGGAATCTTGGTGATTTATTGAAGTTGCATCGTGAGCATCAACCTTCGATCATCAACATCAATTTACATGGTATCAGAGCCTCGGATTAAAGGAATCAAGTGCATTGAGAAGCGTGCTACGAGTGCAAATTTTGAGAAAAATACCAAACTTGAGGTTAGTCCAAATCTTTTGATTTTGTATAAAATGAAAAGCAAAAATGAGATGTTTAGATGTATTCTTGACCCAAAATATTATCAAAGTTGGGCTAAGACCATGAAAAAATATTTTTTGTCAAAAGATTTTTGGGATTACATTGATGGAACCATAAAAGAACCAATTTTGAATATTGATGGTTTGAACGGTGAGATTATTAAAGCTCATGAAAAATATAAACAAAACTTAAAAGTTTGGAAAAAAATGAATGCAAAAATTACTTAAAAACGCTCATCAATCTCCTCTGTGGGAGGACTTCGTTCTTTTTCATTACTGTCAGCCTCTGGACCCCCCCTTCTAATTTGTAGATTGATTAGCCAGGAGTCGGAATCTACCAATAACCAGGCGGAGTAGTTGATAAGTGAGATCAACCGCCTCACGTCAAGAAGCAAGCAGTGCTAGAGACGAAGGCAGTGAACGACCGCAATCATTTCAAGCTTCTCTCTATCCCTCCTGAAACCAGATCTTTGAAGGCCTTAACGTTCTTCAACCTGAGGATGTATTAGCCCTAATGTTATTACTTCTCATGGTAGCGCGATTAGCGCCAAAAGAGGTTCCTTCCTTCACTTATTTCAGTCTTCAGTTCCAGTCTCTTTCCCTTCCATTTAGGGTGTGAGAAGAGATGATCGAGCGGCCCATAAACTGAAGGGTCCCAGGGAATTAGTTGTTTTCTGCGTCTTTAGTGTCTAGTTGGAGTCGTGGACCATTGCTCCTTCCATTTGACTTTATTTGTCAAAATATAGATGACAAACTTAGAAATAGAATTAGTGCTTTTGAAAATGCTTTTGAAACTTTGGAATATTTAAAGAAACTCCATTCTCAAGATTTTGTTTTTCAAATTGATTTGATGGAAATAATGATAATGCTTAACCATGAAAATTTAAGTATTAGAGATTATCACAATGAGTTTTCGGAATTATGGACTCAACTAACAAGCATTTGATAAATTTGAGAATCTTCACAAATTAGATGAATTTTAAGAGTTTTTGGACAATCAATATTTTTTTTTGTTTATGCGTGGGTTAAGAGATGAATTTAAAAACATTCAATCAAATTTAATACATAGAAAACTTGGACCTGAAGGAGACTCGTTTTTGGCCGATCTTGTTATGGAGGAAACAAGGTTGAAAAATATGAATGTTACCAAGGAAGCCGTTCTTGTCGCATCCAAACCGGAAGCTAACTTGAAGACTTATAAGCCCCCACATGCGAAAAATGCCGAAGGAACATCAAAGAAGCCAATGGGTCTGTGGCGTAACAAGAACACCATTTGTCACTATTGCAAGAAAAGTGGGTATATCAAAACTACTTTTCCTCTTCTCCAGAAGAAGTTTGGAAATGTGAGAACCGTGAAAGAAAAAGAAGAAAGAGTATTGCACAACAACATCAAGACATATATAGATGAAATGTTTAAAGAAAAAGCAAGTATCTTCGGGAATACTCTAACTTTAGGTATGTCTTGGTTTTTAGATTCGGGTGCCTCCTTTCATATGACACATTATGATAATTCCTTGATTGAATCTCGTGAAACCGTTGGAAAACATATATTTACAGCCAATGGTACAAAACTTCAAATTAAGAAAATAGGGAATTTTGAAAAAAAAATTAAAATCCAAAATATAAGTTTTATACCTAAACTTAATTTGAACTTACTTTCGGTTGCTCAAATCTGTGATAATGATTGTATAGTCACTTTCTCATTTAAACATTGTATGGTGCAGGATCACCTATCAAAGAAGGTCATTGGTAAAGGCCATAGAGAAAGTGGACTATACAAAATGGATTATCTTGTTATGCCAAATTTTGAGTATTGTAATGTAGCACAAGATGCTACTCCTTGGCATAAAAGACTTGAGCATTTGGATTTACAAAAATTATATAGAAAACAAAAGTTTGAATGTAAAGAGTGTATTCTTGGAAAAATGCATCATCTCCCTTTTGGGGAAAGAAACTATGTACCAAACAAAGCTTTTGATTTAATACACTCGGATGTTTGGGGCCTCGCACCCGTTGTTTCTAAGGGAGGAGTTCAATACTATGTGATATTTGTGGATAACTTTACTCGCTTTACATGGATATATCTTTTGAAGCATAAATCAGAAGTGTTTGAGAAATTTGTAATCTTTTGTAACATTATCAAAAATCAATTTGGAGCTACTATTAAGATTTTTAGATCGGATTTAGGAGGAGAATACATGTCACATGAATTCCAAAAATTTATTGAATCAAATGGGATTTTTCATCAAAAGTCATGCACTAAAATGCCTCAACAAAATGGCTTAGCTAAAAGGTAACCTAAACATATTATAGAAACATGTCGAACTATGTTAATTGTCAGTAATGTTCCTAAACTTTTATGGGCAGAAGCTACTTTTACTGCAGTTTATCTTATAAATAAAATGCCTTATCCAATCTTGAAAATATTTCACCTTTTGAAAATTTATATAATACTGCTCCTTATTATAAAAGACTTAGAGTTTTTAGATGTAGATGTTTTGTGTATACAGATAAAAATGATAAACTATCTCCTAGGGCTATGGAATGTGTATTTCTTGGTTATGACATAGACAAGAAAGGTTATAGGTGTTTTGACCCTATTGATGACAAATTATATGTTTCTAAGGAAGTAAACTTTTTTTTAGAATGATGCCTACTATAAGTCTAAATCCTTAGAAAATTCTAAATCTTCCGTATCTCAAGATTTCTTTGCTCTAGAAGAATATGGAATTGATTATGAAGAAACATTTGCCCCAAGGTAACAAAGATGAACACAAATCGGGATCATTTTCTCCTTGGCAAAAGACACTTTGGATGGGACTTGCACCAATTTGATGTTAAAAATGACAAACCCGAAGTCCTAGGCACCAAGTTAAGATCCACTGACAATGAGAAATTAACTGATCCCACCCTTTATAGACAACTCATAAGTGCTCTTACCTATCTCACTATTACCAGACCCGATATTTCTCATTCAATCCATACAACGAGTCAATTTCAACAGGCACCAACTTCTGTTCACATGAGTGCTATTTTTCGCATCATTCGATATGTTAGAAATACTTCTAACAAGAGAGTTCTCTTAACTTCTTCGTCTTTTGATTTATCTGTCTATACATATGCTGATTGGGGTAGAGATGTCAATAATAGACAATCTACGACTGGTTTTTGTATTTTTCTAGGTGAATCCCTTATCTCCTAGAAGTGCAAGAAGCAACAGAAAGTGTCACTCTCATCCACTAAAGCTGAATATCGAGTCATAGCTACTACGACAACGGAGATTTCTTAGATTACAACTGTTCTAGGGGATATGGGAGTTACTTTGCAACATCCTGTCACTATGTATTGCGACAACAAAAGCACCATATACATTGCCTCCAACAACACCTTCCATGAAAGGACGAAGCACATTGAAATGGATTGTCATTTTGTTCGTGAAGAATATCTGAACAAGATCACATTATATTATGTCACATTTGAGATGCAACTAGCAGATTTCTTCACCAAATCTCTCTCGACCACTCGTTTTTAATTTTTGTTGGATAAACTTTCAGTGTATACCCCGTAAGTTTGAGAGGGGTGTTAATTGTAATAGGTACACGGGCCATTAGAGCTCGTGTTTGTGCTAAGACTGGCCCAAGCCACTAGGGCCTAGGGCCAATCAACTAGCTGTTGGAGGCAACTAGCCTCCAACGGCTAGTTGACCGTTGGAATGTGTTGTGCACAATACAACAGTCGGCCCTTAAGGCTGGCTTTTCCATTTATTTTTGCCTTCTTACGATGTATATTATCCTCTATAAATACCCCACTCTATCATTAATAAAATTATGATAGAGTCATTGTAAAGCTTTTGCTTTGTGTTTGGCTTGTTTCCGCTCTCTTGATTGCTATACTTGAAGTTTGACAATCATACTCGGGTGACTTGGAATCTTGGCGATTTGTTGAAGTTGCATCGTGAGCATCAACCCAGTGTTGTCCGTATCGCACCGTATCGTGCGATACGGGCGATAAGATATAAAAAACGTTACCTACACAACAATTATCTTTTAAATATATTTTAAATTCATATTTATATCTACCAATATATCATGAGTTAACATATACGAGATGATATTTTCTTTCTCATAACTATATAATGAACATAGTGATATTTAACAAGATTGTTTTTTTTAATTATCAGTCCTACTCCAAAGCTTGATTTTTCATTGAAGAAACCAAAGTTGGTCAACGCGACACCTTATGGGCATGCCACGACCCGAATCAGTGAATCTGCTCGAGTCACTTCCCGTGCTCAGATTGGTGCAACCCTACTTAGTAAATACTCAACAAGGTTTGCCACGAACCAGGTTCAAGATGTTGGATTCCAAATCAGAACCAATATCGAGCATATAGGATAGTGCTCCATAGTCAAAGTCAATAGACTCAATACTATAGAAAGCAAGATCATGTTATTCGAGCAGATTCACACATTCGGTGTTTGTGAAGAGGGGAGAAGAGAGAAGTGAAGAGTGGCCAGAAAGCAGAAACTTTAAAAAAAAAAATTGAAAAATTTTTTTGTGAATTTTTTTTTTCAAAAAAAAAGGGGCGTATTGCCCGTATCGTGAAGCCCAGCGATACCCGATACGATACGCGTCAGACAACACTGCATCAACCTTCGATCATCAACATCAATTTACATAACTCTCACTCCTTCAAATTCTTCTCTCAAACTTCTAAGAAATGGATAGACAAAGTCCTCATTTTGTTCGCATTGCCTTATATCAAGACAATGTGTGTACTTTTTTTCATATCCACGATGTTGATTCCAAATATTAGAAAACTCTCTATAAAATTCACTAATGTCCTTATCTCCTTGTCTTAAGGTCATAAGTTTATCTCTAAGAGTCATTCTGTAGGCTACATCACTTTATAAATGGCTTCTTTTAAGATATTCTCATGCTTCTCTAGCATTTGTAAAGTTTGCTAAAGTGTCTCTTACATGCTCATAAACATTGTTCAGGAAGATCCATAGAACGCTTCTATGTCCTACCTTATATTCTTCCATTTGTTTTAAGCTTAAATCAATGGAAGGTTCTATTTTTGTTCCATTAACATAACCCCATAGTTTCTTTAAATATAGATAATTTTTCATGGTTTGTGCTTATGTCTTATAGTTAGTATTTGTTAGGCGAAAAAAAACCAAAAATAAATAATCAATAAACGTCTTATTTGAAGAGACGAGCAGTCCATCGGATTAAAGCCTTCTCAACATGCTTCTCGAGATCACCTTTTCTCGATCAATCGTCCTTGATGAGGCTCTGATACCATGTAATGAAGATCAACTTCACCTAATCTTGATAGCCACATGAAATGTCTCAAGCACTTCACCAAGAAGCTTAATCACTGAATTGCATAACATAAACAATTTGAACAAATACCCTATATGCATAACATAAACAATTTGAACCAGTGTTATCCGTATCGCACCGTATCGTACGATCGTGAAACCCACAGTATCGCACCGTATCGTGCGATATGGACCGTATCGCCCGTATCGTAAGACCCTTATAAAGGGTCTCGGGCCGACTGAAACCCGCGATTTTTCGCGGGTTTCCTCTCTTCTTGGGTTCCTCAAGCTCCCTAAGAGCCGATTTTCGCCTCCTTAGTATTCAAAGCTCCAAAATCGTGCCATTCGGTGCCCGTGCAAGCCTCCAAACTCGGATTTTGGTATATTTTTAATATTTTTTTTATTTTTTTCCTTTATATTTGTTGTTTTTTGTGTTATTTCAGTTTTTTTTTTAATGACAAAATATGAAGTTATTAAGTGTGTGTATATGATTTTTATTGCATTCATGAAATGGGAGACACTCGATTTGAGTGTTATTTGAAGATTGGAGGATTTACGAAGTGCTTTTATTTTCAGGTTTTTGTTTGAATTAAAGTACTCCATTGAGATGGCAGGAAGGGGTGGTAGAGACTCTCATTCAAAGTCTGATGATCCAGCATGGCAGTGGGGTATACCAGTTGAGGGTTCAAGGTTAAAAATCATATGCTTATTTTGTGAAAAGGTGGTTAGTGGTGGAATTTCAAGGTTGAAACACCACCTAGCAGGAACCAGGAAAGAAGTTGCTCCATGCACAGGCAGAGTTAGAAGTTTACCAGAAGGTATTAAATGGCAATGCCTGCAGATGATTGAGAACATACAAGAATGAAGACAACAAAACGATGATTTTCAGATGTATGAAGAAACTGATGATGCTACTGCCACTGGATTTGGATTCACTGATAGTTTACCTTCAGATGCTCGAACAGAGATTGGTAGTAGCAGTTCACGAGCACCTACTAGAGAAAAGAGGGTTGCAGCTGAAGACTTTGGAGGTGGCAGAAGAGGAAGTTCAGGAAGGAGTAGAGGAAGAGCTTCTTCTTCTAGCATACATTCATTCTTTCCTCCTTCCACTACACCTAGTGCTCAACCAGGAATTCGTGCTGCTATGGCTTCAGAACAACTGCATGATCAGGCAGACCTTGCAGTGGGAAGATGGTTTTATGATGCATGCATTCCATTTAATGCAGCAAACAGTTTTCATTTTCAAGCAATGGCAGATGCAATTGCAAACATTGGTCCAGGATATAAGATGTCCTCTTATCAGAAGTTGAGAAGGAAGATATTAGATCAGACCATAATTGAAGTGCAACAATACTGTTCGACTTTGAGACAATCGTGGAAGGAAACATGATGCACTATTATGGCAGATGGATGGACCGATAGGCGAGGAAGGACATTACTAAACTTTCTTGTATATTATCCTAAAGGACTCATGTTTTTGAGATCTCTAGACATGTCAGAGGAGAGGCACACTGCAGAGATCCTACGAGAAGAATTTGATAAGATTATACAAGAGGTTGGGCTACAGAATGTGGTCTAATTGATTACAGATAATGCAGCTAACTACAAAGCAGCTGGGAAGGAGTTAGCTGATATCTATGGGACTTTCTACTGGACACCATGTGCAGCCCATTGTTTACATCTCATCCTCGAGGACATTGGTGAGATGGATGAAATAAAGGCAACAACTGAGTGTTGCCAAGATATTACAAAATTCATTTACAACCATGCATTTGTTTTGTGTATGATGAGGAGATATACAGAAGGTGCATAGCTTCTTCGCCCAACTGTAACTTGGTTCGCAACAAACTTCTTATCTGTACAAAGTATTGTGAGACAGAAGCAAGCTTTGAAGAGAATGTTCTTCTCAGATGAGTGGCAACAATTTGCACAGCTAACTACAAAGCAGCTGGGAAGGAGTTAGCTGATATCTATGGGACTTTCTACTGGACACCATGTGCAGCCCATTGTTTAGATCTCATCCTCGAGGACATTGGTGAGATGGATGAAATAAAGGCAGCAACTGAGTGTTGCCAAGATATTACAAAATTCATTTACAACCATAAATTTGTTTTGTGTATGATGAGGAGATATACAGAAGGTGCATAGCTTCTTCGCCCAACTGTAACTCGGTTCGCAACAAACTTCTTATCTGTACAAAGTATTGTGAGACAGAAGCAAGCTTTGAAGAGAATGTTCTTCTCAGATGAGTGGCAATAATTTGCAGAGTTGCCTCAAAACAGAAGAAATAGAAAGTTGAATGAGATTGCAAAAACAGTTTTTAGAAGTTCATTTTGAAATGCATGTATCAGATTATTGAAAATTACTTGTCCTTTAGTGAAAGTTTTGAGATTGGCTGATAGCGAGGAGAAACCATCTATGGGCTACCTTTATGAAGCCATGGACAGGGTAAAAGAAGCCATCAGAAATAATTTTAATGGAAAAAAGAGAGATTATGTGCCCGTGTGAAAAATAATTGATAGTAGATGGAATAAACAATTGCATCAGTCTATTCATGATGCAACATATTATCTAAACCCATCATTCAGGTACTCAGGAACCTTCAAAAGGGACGGTGAGGTTAATCGAGGAATCATTGATTGTATCGACAGATTAGTCCCTGATGAGAGCATAGCAGATGCGATACATCGAGAGATGGAGATATATGATAATGCTCTTCACTTGATGGGTTTGCCTGTTGCAATTCGCAACCGCTCTACAATGCATTTTACATTACTGTGGATTATTATGTCTCTAATGTTTGTATTTTTTTTACAGATGTTTGGTGGAACAAGTTTGGAAGTCATTGTCCAAACCTTAGAGATTTTGCAATCAGAGTCTTAAGCCAAACCTGTAGTGCAACAGGTTGTGAAAGAAATTGGAGTGTTTTTTAACACATCCATACAAAAAAGCGCAACAGGTTGGAACACAAAAGGCTTAATGATTTGGTTTATATTCGTTGTAACATGCGCCTTCGTGAAAAGTAATGTTGTATTACTTTCAAATTTTCAATTTAATATTGTTTAACTTCAGTTTTCAATTATTAATATTACTTACTAATTGTTTATCTTTGTTTGTGTCGTAGGCAATTAAAAAAAGTAAATAGAGAAGAAAGTCAGTTCGATCCAATAAGTTTGGATAATTTTGATATATTAGAAGATTGGGTTATGGAAGACACTGAAGAAAATGCCCTCCTAATAGAAGAAGACGTTGCCTGAATTAATTTGGAAGGAGCGCAACAACATTATGGAGACGAAGAATTTGATTTTAAAGAAGAAGGTGTGGGCGTGGCTAATGATGATGATGAGGATCTGCAACAAGGAGAAGATGAAGATTATTTAGTTGATGATCCTGATTACAATTTGTAAAATGTAACATTATATGTAATTGTAGTGTACTGTAAACTATGTCTGTATTTTATTTTTTGGATTCAAAATATGTAAATTTGGATGCAATTGTTCAATATTGAATGCTCAATCTGTACTAAACTTACATTATATGAATTTAAAGCAATTATCAGATTTTTCCTATTTTTTTTATTTTTTACTAATTTTTATTGATTTTTAATTAATTTTTACATTATTTTAATATTAAAGTACGATACGATATGACACGCCCCTATCGTGGAGCCCAACGATACATGATACGATACGCGTCAGACAACACTGATTTGAACAACAAATACCCTATATTCAAAGCAAAGTCCCATGACTTGATATTACAAGAGGGGAGAATGAGGTATTTGTAAAAAGAATAAGTAGAATACAATAGGAATAGAGAGTAGGAAATAGGAAGAAAGGAAAAGGATAAACACCCAATGGCTAGTGTGGATGGTCCTACTGCTGAATGTTGGATGGTCTTGGTTGGCAGGCGGCAGGTGGTCCTTCTAACAAGAATATCATCAAGCAAAGTGTTCTAGTTTGCAATCTTTTCTTTATTTATGTTGCTCTACATACTCCTTGGAAATTAAGACCCATAGGTGTGGTGTGTCTAGAAAGAAATTGGCACTAGTGAACTATAGAAAAAGAAAGAAAGTTTGAACTGTAACTTTGATGTGAGTGATGAGATAATAAGGTAAGGTATAATAAGATTATCAAATTAATAAGGATTTGTATATGTCCGAATTTAAATTTCCCCTTTTTGACCCGTAAACAGAACATGAAAAATCTTTTTGAGCGAGTCTTTTTTCTTTTTATAATATAAGTTAAAGTTAAGTTAATTGAATAAATTCAATTTTATCAATTGAATTTCTCTTGCCCCCTTTTTTTTTTATCCCACTTCTCTTCGTTCTTATGAATCCAAAAAGGTTGCGATAACCCCGCAATTTCTAGTTATTTGCTTTGACGAATGAGACCCAAACCATTATGATTCTGACTTGTGCACACAAAGTGTCGCATACAAGGAAGAGTTGAAATGAGAATACATCACATAAATGATGCCTTTAGAGCATTCTTTTAAGGTAAGGATGAGACTCAAAGCCCCAACATCAAATTGAGCTCAAAGGAACTTTGCCACGTGTGGCTCCCCATGCGAACATGAAGAGTTTAAGTTATTCCCCAACAAGGCATGTCAGCCTCAATACAACACAAGGAAGCTACCAAAAGCCTTCAACATTTTGCCACATTGGGATTCTTATACTTCCAAAACATATCATCCAATAGAATGATCTACGGTTCTTTTAATGCAAAAGGATCCTTGATAGCAAGAGGAAAAGAACTATGAAGTTCCTCCTTTTGTGCCCCTATTACTAATGCTCTCGTCAACCATTTTTCTATCACTCATTTCCATGAAAGCTAATTTGTCTACCATTGACCAGCTTTGTTGCATTGAACCATGGAAATAAGCTGCTAGCACTTTGTTGATTGATCTCTATGATAGCAAGAGGAAAAGAGAAAAGAAGGAATGCCATACAATGGGTTAGTTTGGTTGTTCCTTTGAGGTATCCAATGTTTACCACTTTGCCTCAATGGAGAAGCTCCAAGATCCTATAAGTTCTATTGTATGCTTTATCCAACAAGTTATGAGGGGATTTCACTCCCGTAGGTTAGAGGTGCAGGCACCATTTGCACGATATAGCCGTTTAGAGGATCTGCGGTTAGACAATTTTACGGAAAACACTACAAAGGCATGATCCTGAGAATGTTTTGCTGGATTCCACTCCCGTAGGTTACAGGTGCAGGCACCCTTCGCATGATATAGCCGTTTAGAGGATCTGTGGTTAGACAATTTTACGATAAACACTACAAAGGCACGATGTGAGAATGTTTTGATTACTACTTTACCATGGGGTTTCCTGCATGGCTGATTGGAAGCCCAACTGTTTGCCCCATGAAAACTGGCGAGTGTCCGAGTCATGAAATTCCACAAGTCCAAAAAGCCAATCAGCCTTGCGGATGAGCAAGTTTTGAGGACGGGACGATCTCCGGCTCTCACCGCGGGACGGAACCAATGAGCTTGGCATACAAACTCCCCCCCAAGAAAATGCGAGAATTTACGAACACATCTAAATTGCTACTCCAGACCTACTCTCGACCAGATCAAATCACGAAAATCCCAATGGAGAAAAATCCCCAATTGAGCATGCTCAAATCATAAAAAAAACCACATAAAAACTACGCTAAGATTCCTTCAAATCAAAACGCAGAAAAACTAGATTTGGAAAACCCTAAAAGTAGCCATAGAGCAACCAAGGAATCTAGAGAGAGGAAGGGACCGACCAGTGGGCGAAGACCAGGCGGCATGGAGGACGCATCGCTCCTGGACGTTGGAACAGAAGCCGACGGTGATCTTGTTGAGGTCGCCTCGGAGGACGCAGCCGGGCCAGACGGATGCGCCGTCCTGGACAGCCACCTGTCCGGCGAGAACCACATTGGGTGCAACGTAAGCGTCCACAGCAACCTTCGGGAGCCACTGACCCAAAGGAATCACTTGCCTCTGCCCTCTGTAATCCCATTTCACGTGCTCGCCGAATGCCGCCCCTTGCCCGGCGGAGACGTCCGTAGACAGGCGCCGGCAGATCGGCGGGCTGGACGCCGCTGCCCTCAAGGAGTCCCTCGTTAGTCGGAGCAGCTTGGCCATTTCTTCTCGCAGAACGACAACCACTGAGAGAGATGCTTAGTCAAAAGGCACAAATAGAGGGCGTGATACTAAAATATCGCATACTTAACCGAGTGTATTTGCTGTAGTTAAAGCACGCCATGTAGAGCGGGATAGAACAAAGTAGAGGATCTCCCAACATAAAATACATAAAATTATAAATTACGAAATATTAAAAAAGTAGAGAAACCAGAAAATCATATCAACTCTAGCAACTGTGGGCATCCTCATCATAAGACAATGCATTTCCACTCTTCGGCCTTGAACACATAAACAAGCTTATCCGAAATTCCTTGACAAGCAAGAAGTAATCTCTCACGACCATAAAATTGCACCCTACCCTCTCTATTTTACCCTAAAGGATGAGAGAATGAAAAACTGAAAGGAGAGAGAGAAATTGCAAGAATTCAAGCAACAAGAAGCCCAACAGCCGCACCTTCCTTCTCATATCACCCTAGAGGGGAGAGAGAAGGAGGGAAAGAGGAGAGGAAGAGAGAATACATGGAGCTCAACGGTCATCGTTTGCAGTGTTAGTTTGTGTTGCTAGATAAATTAGTTAATTATCTTAACTATGTGTTGATGCTAAAAAATAGAGAAGATACGTGATAGTACTCGAAGGCCTAAGAAAAGGAGTACGTGGCAAAAGTGTCGAGGGACTCCACTCGACAGAAGAAGAAACCCGAGTCGTGTCCAAGAAAGTTGGATCCACTATTTGCCACCTTAACGGATCAACTTATAAATAGTGATTGTAACAAATACTAGAAGACATCAATACAAAGTTTTTACTTTTCTATTTATTTTCTTGCTTTCTTAAGAGTAGTTGTAACATAGTATTCTCGATATATTTCCAGATACACTGAGTGCTCCTTCAATCATGTGATCCCAACGACAACCGGAATATGCAAAGTCACCTCGAGCCTTGTTCAACCTCCTTGAGAATGAACGTTAGAGTTCTCAAGTACACTCCCATCACATTCTGTTTCAACGAGTTTATGAAATTGCTAGTCGAATTGAGTTGTCCTTTGGATGACAACACATTATTTTGGCATGCTCACTAGGACCTACACGCTTCCTGTTGAAGTCACGTAGTTTATGCAGACTTGATTTAGTCAAGTATATATGATAGCATCATTCAATGCAGATATAGATTATGCTTCACCTTTACCATCCAAGAGCTCGCGAGTGCCAAACCCAAACAATTCATTGGGTCAGGTTCCTTTCTCTCACCCAACACAATCCCAAAGGGAGAACACATTGTTTGCTCTAAACTTCCAATCAAACGATGATGTCTTTTGAACGATTAAAGTCATCAATTGCCGATTGGTTACAAGGACACTTCAATAATCTCTAAGGAGCATTATTTTATCAAATAACGAAATTTATACCTACTATGATTGCAAATTAGCTAGCCATCATTCGAGATCAAGACATACTAGTTGAGAAGAAGAGGTATGTTGTTGAAGGAGTCACTCAAGCTCCCTCTCTAAGATGGTGACTTTCGGTACCTACATCGAAAGTCATGTCATTCTTTAGTCCTATACGACTGAAAGACCCGATCTACAGTATGGACGAATCAATATTACGGAAAAGCCACCCGATATCATGAACTAGATGGGATACTTGATGTTGACTTCATCCTTCCCTACCGCTCTTGGTGTGGGACAACCTTATGTATCTCTGCTAGGAGTCCAACTCCCAGTCATTACATCAGGGGTCACATACGAGGTGCCTCAACCCATGGTACAACCACTCACATAATTTTAAGGCTGATTAGACGAGGTTGGGGTTTCATCCACCCATACAACCATGGAATATAATCCACAAGTCCCATTGTAGTAACCTATGTACCAAGACAAGGCACACCCACCACAACATATCTAGTGTCGTTTCACGGACTAATAGATGGTATCAAGTTTTTGACAACCAGGTACTGAATCCGTCTCCAGAGTTCAAGAACATGCTTTTGAATCATGATGGACTTATCAACTTGGTTGAAAATGCATTTGGAATTGAGCTCCAGGCCCATGCCTCGTTATAGTGTATTATATATTAGTAGTAGATATGGTACATATAGGGTAGGGTGGGTAGGGATGTGTGGTGATAGGTTATGAGAGTGGGGATGGGGTAGGGGTGGCAAAAATATATACTCTACTTCAAAAGGGTGTATACTTATAGCTTTTTTTAATGCCTAAGTCCCACCAGGGCAAGAGAATGCATGTTCCTCTCCTTAATCCCACCTCTGATCTACATCAACTTGACTTAATTGTCCTTTTATGGAGATAGGCAAAAGGTGGGTTTACAAGTTAAGATGCACATGTGTAATAACTTGATGATACTTCATAAAGGATTCAAGTTACTTACTGGTATGCCTTGCATATACTTCATAAGAGACTCAAGGATGATTAATTAAATATGGACTCATGCTTGAGCAACAACAACAAACAACAACTAAGCCTTTTTCCATACTAGATGGGGTCGGCTATTCTTTGTTTCCACAGAGAATTATCATAATTAGTAGAATCCATAGTAAATAAGAATTCAAGGTAAATAAGAATCGTGTTCGAGCAATTAAAGAAAAAATCAGAATTCACATTCTTGCCATGCTTTTATACATTTATAAGTTTTAAGGTTTAAGACACCACTTTCATAGTATTTTCAAACTTAGCATTTTAAAAATATGTTTTGCAACTCATCTTTAAAGAAACCCAAAGTTATCTCTTATCCTTTTCGTCTTACACCCTATCACACATATGGTTCGTGGTGTGTCCCACACAAGGCCTCCTTTTGCTGATTAGTCCATAACATGATCCCATGATATTCTCTCTTAGACACCAAGTTTGCACACCAACTTTTATAAAAGATTTCAAGTTACTTGAAATTGATTTTCTACCAAAGCTCATTTAAGTAAGTCAAAATGCTAGTGTTTACTTGTTTGAAGTTAGCCAAATTTATCTTGATTGATGCCAAAGAAGAGCATGCAAACGCCTAAAATTTTCAAGCAATCAAATTCAATGATACATATGAATCCCTAGAAATTAAATGGAGATAGAAAAAATGCAATTTCATTAATTCCGAAACTCCATATCCATATAAGCTCACTCATGTCGCATTAATAAAAAATATATGATAGATAACATCATGACTTAGCATGAGTTACTACATCACTTTGGAACTACAACAAACAACAACTAAGCCTTTTCCCATACTAGACGGGGTGCTACATGGATTCTTTGTTTCCACAGATCCCTATCGTGTGCCATGTTAGCAGTTAACTCCCAATAAGCTAGATCATTCTTTATTGTTTCTTTCCAATACTTTTGTGGTCGTCCTCTACCTCTTTTAATACTTTCTAAATTTAGTTTTTCTAACCTTCTTACCGGTTCTTCTTTTGATATTCTTTCTATATGTCCAAACTATCTTAAACGATGTTCTCTCATTTTATCCTCTATTGGTGCCACTCCTAATTTGTTTCTAATAACCTCATTATGTATACGGTCTTTTCTTGTATGACCACTCATCCATCTCAACATCTTCATTTCTGTCACAGACATCTTTTGTACATGTTGATGATTAACTGCCCAACACTCAGAACCATAAAACATGGTAGTCCTAATTACTGCTCTATAATATTTACCTTTTAATTTTAATGGTATCTTCTTATCACAAAGAATACCTGATGCTCCTCTCCATTTTAACCAACCAACATTAATTCTATGTGTAACATCTCCATCAATTCTTCCATCACTTTGAAAAATTGACCCTAGGTATTTAAAACTTTCCTTTGGGAGGATGCAATGTGTGCCAATTTTAATTTGTATGTCCTCTGAAGTAACCAAATGATTAAACATACATTCCATATATTCTGTCTTTGTTCTACTAAGTCGGAAGCTTTTGCTTTCTAATGTTTCTCTCCATAGTTCCAATTTTCTATTAACTTTTTCCTTAAACTCCTCCACTAACACAATGTCACCTACAAATAACATACACCAAGGTACTTCATCTTGAATATGTTTTGTTAGCTCATCAATTACCATTATAAATAAGTATGGACTTAAAGTTGATCCTTGATGTAACCCAATATTAACTTCAAAGAAGTCTGTCCTTTCTTCATGAGTCCTCACACATGTTTTTGCACCATCATACATGTCTCTTATAAGGTTAATATATGTCAATGGGATACCTCTTTTTTCCAAAGTTCTCCAAAAAACCTCCCTCGGTACCCTATCATAAGCTTTTTCTAGATCAATAAATATCATGTGAAGGTCTTTCTTTTTTGCTCTAAAATGTTTCATAAGACGTCTCAAAAGGCGAATCGCTTCAATAGTAGATCTGCCTGGCATGAATCCAAATTGGTTCTCTGATGTACTTGATACTTGTCTTAACCTACGTTCGATAATTCTTTCCCATAATTTCATACTATGACTCATTAACTTGATACCTCGATAATTCACACAATTTTGAATGTCTCTCTTGTTCTTATATATGAGTATAAGTGTACTTGCTCTTCATTTCTTGGGCATCTTTTGGTTTTTTCATATTTCATTAAATAGTTTTGTGAGCCAAATGATTCCTATTTCTCCTAGTAATTTCCAAACTTCTATAGGAATATTATCTGGTCCTACCGATTTACCACTCTTCATATGTTTAAGAGCCTCTTTGACTTCATTCTTTTGAATACGCTGGTAGAAATTGTGGTTTATATACTTTTCTGACTTGGCTAAATCTCCTAAACTAATACTAACATCTTTATGTTCATTAAAAAGATTATAAAAATAGTTTTTTCATCTATTTCTTATATCATCATTTGCCACTAGAATTTTTTCATCCTCGTCTTTTATTCATTTAACATAATTAAGATCTTTAGTTTTCATATCTCTAGCCCTAGCTATCCTAAAAATATCTCTTTTACTCTCTTTTGAGTTGAGTTTTTTATATAAATCCTCCCAAATCTTAGCTTTTGCTTCACTAACGGCCTTTTTCGCTTCATTCTTTGCTTTCTTATAAGCTTCTAAAGTTTCATTAGTTTTCTTAGCATAATGTAATTTGTAACATGCCCTCTTTGCTTTGATTTTATTTTGTACTACTTCACTCCACCACCAAGCTTCTTTTTGTGCCGGTACACCTCCCTTAGATGCCCCTAACACATCTTTCACCACTTTCCTAATATGTATAGTCATATTGTTCTACACATCACAGGGTATACCAACATAATTCTAAACATCTCCTTGAAGGACTTTCTGTTTAAATATATCTTCTTTCTCGCTTTTGAGGTTCCACCATTTAGTCCGAATAGCTCGATGCACTCTTTTCTTCTTTGTCCATTTTTTATTTGTAAATCCATAACTAAAAGTCGATGTTGAGTGGTTAAGCTTTCTCCTGGAATTACCTTACAATCTTTACAACATGCTCTATCTTTTTTTCTACAAATAAAGTAATCAATTTGTGTTTGTGATAAGCCACTCTTATAAGTAATTAAATGTTCATCTTGTTTTTTAAAGATTGTATTGACTATAAAGAGATCAAATGCCATAGCAAAATTTAAAATCTCCCTACCTTCCTCGTTTATATCCCCAAAACCAAAGTTTCCATGAATCCCTTGATATCCTAATGCCTCTTTACTGATATGTCCATTTAATTCTCCTCCTAAACAAATCAACTCCCTTTGTGGAATCTTTTGAAACACGTTATCTAACTCTTTCCAAAAAGCTGTCTTTAAACTATCTTCTAGTCCTACTTGGGGTGCGTAAGCACAAACTATATTCAAAACCTCTGCTCCTAACACTAATTTCAACGTCATGATTCGGTCACCATATCGTTGTATGTCTACTACACTCTCCTTTAAATCTTTATTTATGATAATACCAAATCTGTTTCGAGCCTTTTCTTTACCTGAGTACCATAATTTAAAACCTGTATCCTCTATCTCCTTTGCTTTTTCTCCAACCCATTTTGTCTCTTGTAAACATAGAATATGAATCTTTCTCCGAATCATAGTATCTACCACCTCCATTAGCTTACCCGATAATGTTCTGATATTCTAAGAACCAATACAAATCTTATTATCTAGGACTAGCTTCCTTACCCCTGTATCCGTCCATAATCAAAATGCGGAGACCCTCTCTTAAAAATTTTCACTACATTCGGGCGGCAATGTAGCGGGACTAACTTCTTTACCCACACCCATCCATGATGTGGGAACCCTCTCTGCAATTGATTCACTATATTCGGGCGAAAATGTAGTGGCCCTTGCTTACTTCTTACTGCATTTGGGTTCTGCAGCACGTCGCTAGGCAGGGATGCCCCAAAGCAATGCTCATAATTTTTGTAATCCATGTTATAAAAATCTGACGAAGTTTTACGCTGGCTGTCGAAAGCCTCACTTTGGAACTCTTGGACAAAATTCACATGCAAAGAAGCTTAAGCTAGTAAAGCAACTCAATATACAAAGTCAAGCGATGGAACCCGCAGCACACATATGGTTGCCTTCAACCCTCATGAAGCCGTCATCAACCACCGATATGCAGCATTCTTCTACAACGAGGATACATATGAAGTATGTCCGCATTGAAATCAAAATTTGGTGAGGTTTCTATAAAAGGGGAAAGCCTCATTCATCAAGGTCATCAATTGATTTATGAAAGTCCTGTAAGTTTCTAAAGATTGACCAATCGGTATTTCTTTTGCTATTGTGTGCAACTGCTATCATCAGCAACTGCAACACAAAGAAAAACCATTCCTCTAGGACTCTGTGAGAGTGTGCTTGTGTGTATGTAAGAGTGTGTCATTGCCACCATCATGACCTGTCAAGTTTATTTGGCAATCCCCCATCCCATTATCTACATCGACTTCTCCTTCACTACAGACCCCATCATCGACCAATAGCAACCGATTCTCTCTTTCATAGATAATCACAATTCTTTCTCTCTCTACTAATTGTAGGAGAGCACCTCTCTCTCTCTGTATCACTGACAAGTTGTGCCGATCAGCCAATGGCCTATAACGCAGTCGGATTTAGCCATTCTTGGCTGTAAATCTATAGAAATGTTACATACACAGAAAACATATATGTTACAGAAACTTGTTTTTGGTCCATTCTTCACTCTACTCCATCATTAACATCACCAGTACTGAACCTGCAAAGAAGATCAAAAGACATTAGTGGTATCAGGGCCTGGTTCGGTTGCAATCTATATTAGCAAGTGAAAGAAAAGAGAAGAGAGAGTCGTTACACATTTTTTCGGCAAAAGGAAAGAGAGATAAAAAAACAATAAATAGGCCAAGACAGGTTCAGGTCGATCAAGCTGGAGTAGAGAGGTCAAAGCGAAGCAAAGAGCTCAAAGCAAAGTAGGCCAAGGCGAAAAGGTGGTGCGACAAGGCCAAGGCAGAGCGACGGAGCCTCCCTCTCTTTCTCTCTCCCCTATATCTCTCTAGCTCTCTTCGTCTCTCTCCCTCTTCCTGAGAGAATGAAGAAATCGACCGCACTATAGAACGCCTATATCAGATCCCTTCTCCTTGCCCTTCACCTTGCTCACGCTTTGCTTCGCATGACCCCTCAGCTCGAAAAGCTCTTTCTGCCCCACCCCACCCATGCCCTGTGGGGTGTGGGTTGGGGCTACATAAGCACCGCTGCAACCACAAACCTGCCCCACGTGGTAGTAGGCCGTTCGTTTAGTTGGCTCTCCAACTCGGGGAGAGGGTAGGCCCATTAGATGGAATTAGCCTGGTTCGGTTAGGGGGCCGGTCGAATAAGCAGTTCTTCGGGCTCGTTGCTATAGAAGAAGCAGTAGTTAGCTCTAACGAGACTGAAGTGACTTCTGGGGTTAGCTCCGCAAATGTTGAAAGAGCAGGGAACTGCAGGAGGAATTGGATGAGAAGATTGTTTACTCTTTTCGCACCCCTATCCATGTAAGCCCACGGAGCACACTAGCCGGCAAAGCCCTCCCAGATGCAAGAAGGGGAAAGGGACCCATGGCCTTACAGTAAGAGTAAAGAGAGGTGCTATCAGCCCTTGCCCTGTTAGCAAGAGATAGAAAGCGAAATCTCTTGCTCTCCTTGTCTCTCGTGGTTTTACACAAGACAAAAACCGCTGACAAAAATTGCTTCCCACCGTGGTTTTGGAAAATCATTGGTAACAGATTAAAAAGTCCATTATGCCCTTGACCATTTTATATCTTTTCAAACTGCCATTGGGTGAAATTACTAAAATATCTAGGTATTTTAAAGTAAAAAGATAGGTTTGTACTTAAATGAGTGAAAGGACAATTATTTTCTCTCGTAGTTTGTGAAAATTATGAAATACCACCCTGAAGAATTATGCAATTGCTCGTAACGTAAGAATACTCATAGGATTGCCACTAAGTCAAAAGATGATTCTGACCCTATTCTTTAAATTATGAAAATTGTAATTTTGCTAAGGATGTAATGTAATGCTTAAATGCTTTATAAATTGAAATTTGGATGGTGATCAATGAATATTTACTCAACTTATGAATTATATGAATTATTTTCAATTATCATACTTTTTCCTAAATTTTATGTTTTTTTCAATCTTTTAGTATTAAAAAATGATATGGTGTGATATGATATGATATGTATTGTATCGTATACTAAAATTATACATGATACGATATGTTACGAATAACACTGATCATGACTCTTGTTCAAATGTGAATGATCATAGTCACCTTCACTACCCCACACCATTGAAAACTCTTAATTAGTGAAGAGCTATGTTGCACGGGTATGTCAAACAGGTTGACATACTCGTATCCAGTATGTATCGGGTATAGGTACGCGTATACGTGTGATACATATTGATATCACAAATAACATATCGGTACACATACACGTATACCAGTATGCGTAACCATCCATATCCTGACTTATGGTCCCTTCGGACAATTTTCGCCTCATAGGTACCGATTCCTTCTATGTTTCCTAGTGATCTTGATTGCCTGTTCACCATCTGCATCGTGTGTGTATGTTTGCACTTTCTTGCACACAAACACATGAAAAACAACAACCATTACTATCAACTTTGAGTATGACTTTGGGTATAATACTACAAAGTTATCAAGAGCATATGAAGTCCTTGTGTTAGGTGTTCACTCTTCATTGCTCCTAGTTTCATACAAGTTAAATCACCCTTCACTTTATGTATGAAAAATCAGAAAGGCTCTAATGAAGGCACAATACACTCCCCTAAAATCATTGTTACTAAAGATTCTTTATTTGAGTTGCATTCTGTTTTCTACTAATCCTAGAATAGAAAAAGGTTGTATTCCATCTTTTATGTGCACATATTTACTTAGGTGAAGCACCGGTTTTGGATCGATAGCATAAGTTCTTTGCTTTGCTTCAAGTTCTTAGCCACGGTTGGTTCACCTTTTCATAGCAATCCTTCTTTCACACATACACAACCGACAATTATGAGCATGATGATCATCCACAGTATAATATGGGCTTTTTTCCTAACATGGACTCTTTTGAACATAATGAACAAGTTAATCAATCAATTCCTATAAATCAAATGCTCATTAGACATGGGTTTTTGCTAAGGTCCTGCCTTTGTAGTGGAGTTGTCTTCTCATTTATATTGAACTTCTTAGAATCACATTTGTTCAGTTTCACATACATCGGCGGCACCACCAACCTTAACAATTGCCCTACACATGGTTGACTTGTTCAAAGCTAGTTTAGATGCAGTCTGAAAATAGCAACCAAGAATATCGAAAAGAACACAAAATTTGCAATGGAAGTTCAATGTTGAATACAAATGCGACATATAATTAAAATTATTGGTTTACCCCTAAACTTTGAAAAATCATAATAGAAGAAAATATGAAAAAAATTATAGTTTTGTCCCCAAGTTGATTATGAAATAGGAGAATCTAGTTGACAGTATTTTCAAACAGGTACCTAAGTATCATTTGAAATTTGTGTATCAAAGTTGGCAAAAACGAAAAAGCTAAACGGTCTAAATTTTCAAACATGAAAAAGACGTATCCCGTTTATACTTACATTTGAAGATGTAAACTATGTTCTAACAGAAGCAGTTCTACCACCTACACCAAATGAAATAGAAGGAAAAAATGAAGTATATAAAACATTTCTTAGAGATGACACAATAGCCAAAACCATAATACTAATATATATGAAGGATGATTTCATTAGGGTATTCGAGGAATACAATACCACTAAAAAGATGTTTGATTCTATAACAACTAAATATGATACTAAAACAAAGTTACATGTTCAATTGTTACTATAAAAGTATAATTCCTATAAAATAAAAGAATGAGATAATGTAGTAGAACATGTGAAGCAACTATTGATAATGGCAAGAGACTTAGCTGTAGCAAGACCGGTCATCTTCAAGGCCATGCAAATATCCACTATCCTAAACAGTCTTTCCCCGTCATAGAACATGGTTGCCACAACCCTTAGATTAGAAGCTGAAAAAAACCTGTCTAATTTACCTCTTAAACTAACAATTAAATAAGAACACATGAATAGAAATAAAAAGATAAATTGCTAGAAGTTCAAGATGAGACAGGGTTAAACTTGAGATCAAACGAAAAAAAAAACAAACAAGAAGTTTGACAAGAATAACAAGAAAGATGGTCAAACTTTCAAGAAATCACAAGAAACCGCTTTTCGCGTCAAGTGCTTCAACTATAGAAAAATAGGTCACTAAAAGAGGGATTTTTGAAACAAGAAGAATAACGATAATGAAAACACTAAACAACGCGGTCAATCAGAGAAGCATGACATAATCAGCATGGTTTCAGAATGTTTCTATATGGACCACCCAATATCTGGTTGGTGAATTGATTCAAGAGCAATAAGACATAAAAAAGAACAAGGAAGGGACTATAGACCTAAAGAAATATAAAACATGAGAACATTGGTTATATATGGAAAATAACACTTTCTCAAATGATCTTGGGGTTGAATCCTTTACAATACATATACAAGGCATACCAGTTGTACTGATTGATGTATTAATTATGTCATCAATAATGCATAATTTGATTTCGGTCTCTACCTTGGTGAAGAAAGGATTTAAAGTCAGGTTTGTCCCTAACAAGGTAATTGTGGTGAAGCATGAAAGAATAACATTTTTTGAGTTGTTCGATATTGAACAAGGATTGTTTAAGTTAAATATAAATGATAATTCTTTCACTTATATTGGTAGTGCCTTAAATATATATATGAATGTGTGGCATAAACGCCTAGGGCATATAAGTATCAAAAAGTTGAGGAAATTATCAAACTTTGACTTATTGCCTAGTTTTAGTAAAATACTTTTAACAAGTGTGAAGCCTCTATACAAGAAAAAATGAAAAAAAAATATTTTTCAAAGACATAATGAGGGCAACAACCTTATGAAAGATCATTCATATTGATTTATTTGGACTCTTTAGGTTAAGATCTCATCGTGAAAAAGTATATTTCATAACCTTTATCGATGATTATTCGAGATATGCCTACATATATCTCTTAGCATATAAATCTGAGACACTTGAAATATTCAAAGAATATAAGCAGATAATTGAGAACTAACTACCGCATACAATCAAAGTCTTAAGATCTAATCGAGGTGGGCAGTACACCTCTATAAATTTTTTTAGAATTTTGCAAAGACTTTGTTATTTCAAAACAAAATACAACGTTGAGAGTACCTCAACAAAATGGTATAGCAAAAAAATATAATTGGGCCTTACTAAATATGATAAGGTCTATGTTAATAGATGCTTCTCTACCTAGGGTATTTTGGAGAGAAACAATAAATACAATTATATATATATATTAAACAAAGTTCTATATAATGATATTATTATCTACACCATATGAGATGTGGTTTGAAAGAAAACCAAACCAAGGTATCTCAAGAGGTGGAGATCTGTCGTACATATGATGATCCTTCATCAGTCAAGAGATAAAGTAGATAATATGTCCTTGAGATGTGTATTTATTGGATATCTTAGAGGTTCCAAAAGATATCGGTTTTACCATAAAGACCATGAATTAATAAAAAGCAATGATGTTGAATTCTTAGAGGACATTAAGAATAACATCCTTGAGAATGATGTTGAATGTATGGATGATCTAGTAGATCGAGATCCATCATCATTTGAACCTAAAAATAATAATGATCTTTCTAAACAAACCGAAACGTTAAGTAAACATAAAAGACTTAGGATCACATCGTCTTACTTAAAGGACTATCACACTTACCTTGTAGCGGAAGTGTGTACTTCAGTAAATTTAGATGAGCTGACTAAACTTGACATATCAACAGACTATTGACTTATCTGAATCATGAGACAGGGAAAAGCCATAGATAAGAAAATTGAATCTATTGAGAAAAATAAATTTGAGAATTGACTAATTTACCTAAAGAAAAGAAAGCTTTAAGCTATAAATGAGTTCTAAAAAAGAAATATAAAGTTGATGGGTCTATCGACACATTTAAGACGAGGTTGATTGCAAATGGATTTTCGTAAAAAGAGGAGATAAATTATATTTAGACATATTCCCTATTGTAAAATTTGAATCTATAAGAATAATCCTAGAAATACTACTTTTGTAAATGGAGATTTAGATTAATCATATATATGCAATATCCCGAAGGATATCAAGTTAAAGGCCAAGAAGATAAAGTATATAGGTTGAAAAATCCCTATATGGCCTTAAACAATTACCTCGTCAATGGTATTTGACTTTTTAAAATATCATAGTTGAACTTGGATTTGTAGCATTGTGTATATATTTGGAACAGTGGGAGCCACTTTGTCATACTCTCATTATATTAGATGACATCTTATTGACTGAGAATGACAATGAGATGATTGTCAAAATCAAGTCATGGTTAAACTCAAGGTTCAAAATGAAGGATATGGATGAAGCATCCTATATTTTGGAAATAATGATTTCTCAAGATAGAAAATCTAAACTCTTATGCATAAGTTAGGAGATATATATAGACTATATTCTCAAGAAGTTTAAAATAGGTGAATACAAATCTACATCTATACTCGTTATAAAGGGATCAAACTGGGTAAGGCTGATTGTCCCAGTGAGAGGGATGACAAGCCTAGTGTTCTTTCTACACAAACTATTGGTAGCTTGATGTATGCTATATTGTGTACAAGACATGATATCATTTTTATTGTCGGTCTTGTAAGTAGATATCAAAATAATTCTGGTTGGTAGCATTGGTTAGTTGTAAAAAGATTATAAGATATCTCGAAAGAACAAAAGACTTGAAACTTTGTTTTCAAGTAGATGAACTAAAAGTGGTAAGATACTCCGATGCTGACTTTGTTGGGAGCAAAAAATCATAACAAATCAACCTCTAGACAAATATTCTTATTTGGAGGTGGACCTGTTTCTTGGGCTTGTAGGAAACAGAGATGTATAGCATTGCATACACAAGAAGCTAAGTATGTTGCTTATAGTATGACTGCAACGAGTGCCGTTTGGATAAGCTACTTCATACGTGATTTGAAGTTTGATATAGCCAACAAGCCTATTGTCATTTATTGTGACAAAAATACAACAATTACTCTGATTAAGAGCGATAATGATAACTCCAAAAGCAATCATATAATGGTTAAATACTATTATATTCATGATATAGTTATGAGAAAGAAAATATCCATATCATATATACTAACTAATGATATGTTGACAGACCCCTTGACTAAAGGCATAACAATGGATCTTTTCTCAAAGCACATTACAAACATGGGTTTGAGATATGTTTGATTGTTGTGTAGGTAATAAACCACACAACGGGTAATGATTGTAACAACAATCATACATGACATAACTTGGAAAACCCTACAAAAAAAAAGGAGGTAAAACTAGTGTGTCATAAACCTTGGCTCGAATGGCTAAGTGAGAGATGTAACGCAACCGGATTTGGCAATTCTCGGTTGTAAATACATAGAAACATTATATACACAAAAAATGTATACGTTACAAAAATAAAGAGAAAAACAACTTGTAACGAAAAACCCAAACATTAAAAACAGGGAAGACGAAGTCAGGCTCTCTCTATAAATACTGTACAATAAACTACAAAAAAACACATAGAAAAGATTACAGTGTGAGAGAAGCAGTGTATCTTTCCTGGGAAAAACGTCTCTAGGAAACCATGAAATCTCTCTGTCATCTTCTCCCCTTTCTTTCTCCGTTTTTTCTAAGGCGAGGAACCCATTTTTGACCCATTCTTCACTCCGCTCAATCACTGACGTCACTGACAACAAACATGTGAAGAAGATCAAGAGTCATCATGGCCACCCTCATCCTCCATGCAACCACCAATCCAACACCGCTGGCCACCACACAAGAGTTGCCATTGCCACCTAGCCATCTCCCTGCCAAAAAACAAAGAAACAAAGAAGAAGCACTTACTGCTAAAATCATTGATGATTCATGACCTGCCGATGACCCATTGCATGCACATGAGCACATCTTCATTGTCGCTGCTAGACTACAACTGATGCTCGTCGCCACTTTCGCCATCTCCCCTTGCCCTAGATCCCCCCCATGTGTTTTCTCTCTATCAATCGTGGGATTCCTAGTGGAATATTGGATCGGTCTGGATTCCCTTTATAGGAACCGTTTGAATCAAATCTCGATATGATATTTATTGGATTCAACTAGATGAAGATCTAATCTATTCCTTTTGACCCAACCATTTTGGATAGGATTTCCTAACCCATTTAATTTAGCAAACCGGAACCCATTCCTTTCCAAATATGATTCGACCACTTCAATACAAATCCAAATTCTCCTTTACCCAAATCAAACCCATTTCAAATTGGATCAAATCAATTTCTAATTTGAATCCAATTAATTCAATAAAACCCAAATTCCAACCCATTCCAAGACCCAAATTCCATGCATTGGATCCAATTTGGTTCTTTTACATGAAGCTTGTTCTAAATTGGATCCATCGAGTTTGACCCAAGACTGAAATTTCACCCATCTAGTTAAACCCAATACACAACCCAATTCCATTCCTGAGATTTAAATCCATACCCATTTCAAATCATATTAAAATTGATCCAATCACCCTAGAGCCTTAGTTGGACCAATTTCATTTTCCCTTAATCCAAAAACCTAATCCTAGTTTAAGTTGAACCATACCCATTTTCTTTACCCAAACTCAATTTATTTCACCTAGACCCAATCCAAAACTCATTTCTCCTAGCCTCACCCTTACCCAAAAGACTAAGCAATTAATTATCTTGAAGCTCAACTAAACAACCAACCCAAATGATTCAATTTGTTTCAAAACAACAATCTGTTAGCGCGAGATCAACCCTTTCTTGACAGAGCAAGAACTTTGGTGAAAAGAACCATACGAGCCCACACTACAACAATTAGGAGCAAGTTAGGAGGTATTCTTTTTCTGAGTTGTATTTCTCAATTCCTCTCTCTTTCCCTTTTAAGAGGATCATATTGCAGGTTGAGATTCTTCGAGACTAAAAATCTATATACACTGAATGGTCCTTATTTAATTGTTACAATGCTTATCTATAAACTTCTATTGGGGTGGAAAATGATGAGTTCGTCTTTTATAAACATGATTCACAATACCTTCAATTTCTTCACTCCAGGTTAACATGCCAACTCCCCCTACTACTATTTTGTACTTTGGGATATGTTGAAGTCGTGGCCTAAGCCTTTTGTCTTGTCCATAGGGATCTCATGAGGTTTTTACCACACATCACTTCTCGGCTCTTGAGTGTTTGCTACTTACCCTTCTCAATTTTTCGACATCAACATATGACTTCATGTCCTCATCATCAAGGCTTTGAGACATACTAATATTGATTATAAGCTGAAACAGTTATCCTAACAAGTTCGATTTTAGCATGATTTTTGAGATTTTGTTTGTTAGGATAATTTAGGAATTACAAAAATGGAGCACCCTTCCTCTTGGTTGTTCGACCTTCTATTCCCTTGAGCAAACTCTCGAAGAAATGAAACTCTTTTTGCCTTCCTGCAACTATGACTTTGAACTCTAAGTTTGCCCTCCCCCATATCAATGTGTCATTGGATAATCTTGCTGATTTCCATCTTGGCGTTTAGCCATTATCCCATTGAATATTTCATGATATCTCGCTGCCCTAATTTCATCTAGGTATTCAGTTTGATAACCACATCCTCTATTCTTTTCTCATCTTCTATGTTTCTTGGCATAACTGGTTTCAATTCTCTTTCAAAATGATGTCCCTGATGTAGACATTTGAGTGATCACAAGTCTCCCATCGATAGTGTTGATCCTGTTTCTTTAGTTGATTGGGACTTTGATATCCTGACACTTATCCTACAACTTTCTTGGGATGATTTTATCCGTAAATATTTTGAGTACCAATGTTGTGACAATGAAGAGCACCATGCGTTATTGTTGTTATGGTTCTGTCGTTTCATCACTTGTGTTCACAAAACCAAGGTTAGTGACAAATATGCATGATATGTTTTTGTCATCATGTCTAGTACAAAATTATCGCTCGCTTTCCTTTCCTTGACCATCGTATACCATTCAATTCCTACCATTTATGCTCTTTGAAGTGGTGGTTCCATGCATCTAGTGGGAGTCCTGTTGTGGTTCCTTCTAACTCTAGATAATTCTTAGAGTTTGTACTTACTTTCATCTCTTTCCAAAAAATCATTCGAGATTTGCTAGGGCCAACTCTAAGTCTTATTCCTCCTATATCCATAATCCCTAAAAATATCATTGCACGGCTATAGTCTATTAGTCTCAATGCGGTAACCTTTATTCCTTGTTATTTTCTTCCTAAGTCATTGTTTGCTGTAGACACGCGAAAAATCCCCGCCTCTCGCCTTTTCAGGGCTCAGAGCGGATCCTCTCGTGTGTCTAAGGCCTATGTATGCAAACAGGGCGTGCCAGCTAGCTTACCTAAGCTAGCGAAGATATTTTTAACATTGACTTCTAAACGTGGCGACTGTGAGTAAGTAAGCTCTTGTCGTCGCAGACCTTCTTGCACCGATGCGCAAGGGTCAGTCTGTACGCTTTGCAAAAATTTGAGTTTTGGAGAGAAAGTCTACGAAGCGGTTCGAGGTGTCTATTTCGGGTCTTTAAAATGCGATTGCATGTTTTAGATCACGTGGATTTGCACGTGCCTAAGTCTTTTCTTTTATCCCTTTTCGGGCCACCTAGTTTGTGTGTTATGAACACTCCACTACATGGGCGAATTCGAGCGGGGCTTGCTTTGATGCAATATGAGTCCTACCTTGTGGTATGGCGTAGATGCAATGCAAACTCACGCTACTCCAAAGGGAAAACCCGAAATGTAAAGACAATACTGAAGGGAAATAACTGAAGGGAAATAACCGAAGGGAGATATGTATATAGAGTATGTATATGAGCCCTTACTCGGGTCTTGCAAATAAGAGCGAAGGCTCAATGTGGGTGCGTGCTTGAATTGAAAGACTTACACACACGACATGAAATTAAACCCAAATATAAATTGCAGTATGGCCTTGACTAAGGTCTTGGGAGTAAGAGCGAAGGCTCAATGTGTGTGAGAGTGCTTGAATTGAAGTACTACACACACGACATAAATGAAACCCAAATATAACTGCAATAAGGCCTTTACTAAGGTCTTGGGAATAAGAGCGAAGGCTCAATGTGTGTGAGAGTGCTTGAATTGAAAGACTTACACACACGACATGAAATGAAACCCAAATAGTATAGGTCGGCCCTTACTTGGGTCTTTCAAATAAGAGCGAAAGCTCAATGTGTGTGAGTGCTTGAATTGAAAGACAACGCACCCAACTTAAGCAAAAACCCTTCGAAAATGAAAGTATATATATGTACTTATGTATTAGGGGCTGATTAGGACCGTGTGTGTTCAAAATCGTGCACAACTAAGAGAGTGCACGTGTGTGGGTGTGCCAAGCCACGTTATTACAAGCAAGGGGAGACTATGCTCCGTTATTACAACCCCGTATCAAATTGAATCTCAAGCAAGTATACAACTAAAGACCGAGTTTAGGCACTTACGAGTAGCTGTTCCGTAGAGCCCTTGCTTGAGCGTGGGCTTGGCCTTCTCCTTGGGCTGCAAACGGGAGCTCCGCGAGGGTGAACGACAAAGGGTGTTGGCCGACTGCAAGTGGGGCGCGGGATAAGCGCCTCGAAGGTGGCCTGCTGCAAGTGGGTGTCGCCTTGATGTGGGGGATTAAAGGGGCTGGGCGAAGTGAGTGTGTAGGGTCACTAGGAGAGTATAGAGTGTTGGGGAGTATGGACCTAAAGGGAGTTTAAGGGAAGGCCGAATGGGACACCTAGGGAAAAGAGATGGCTGGCCGGGTGTAGTTAGGGTAGTTAGGTAGTGGCCGGTGGTTTAGGTTGTGATAGGTTCGGCTAAGTGAGAATGGTGGCAGCAAAGGGCTGATGTGTAGGTAAGGTGGTGGTATGGTGGGTGGCTAGGAGTGGAGAGGGAGTAGAGAAGGAGATAGGTAGAGTGGGGGGGTACTTACCGAATGGGGAGAAGGTGGTGCTCGGCTGGAAGGAAGATGGGCAGGCTGTGAAGCTCGGCCGGGAGGTGGTGGAGATGGAGGTGCAAGTGGTGGTGGAATGGAGGGATGGTGGTGGTGCAGGCGGAGCAGGTGGAGTAGCTGGGGAAGTGGAGGAAAGAGAGGGCCCGGCTGGGATTGGTGAGGGGTTCTAGCTAGGAAAACCCGCCCCCAAGGGGGGGGGTTTATATAGGGATGGGTAGGTCAGTTAGGGCTGGGTTTGGGGTAGTGGTTAGGTGGTTTAGGTAGGGTGGTATGAAGATAAGGTGGGCTGGAAAGGGTAGGGCCAGATATTTTAAAAACTAGTGGTTTGGGTAGATTGTGGGCTAGGGGTGGTTTAGGGGTTTAGGGCTAGGTTAGGTGGTTGGGTTTTAGGGTGAGGTTTAGTGAGCTAGGTTAGGTGATTAGGCTAGGTTTAGGCTAGGTTTAGGGAAGGATTAGGGAAGTGGGTTAGGTGATTAGGTTGGGATTAGGCCAGGATTAGGGAAGTGGGTTAGGTGATTAGGCTCAGATTAGGGGTGGATTAGGGTGGTAGGCTAGGATTAGGTGTTTTGGATTAGGTTTAGGTGAAGGAGCTCCCTTTGCATGGCCCATAGACCTTAACCACCTCATGTTGGTGCAGCCCTAGGTTAGGTTTTGGCTAATTACAAGCTTAAACCCACTCAATTAGGCTAACCCACATGATTAACCCCAAACTTGACACACAAGTCAATCTTAATTACAACACTCTTGATATTATCCATCCCCACTCTCTCTCATGCCCATGATCCCACGTGAATTTCAAGTGGGCCCCACCTCCATTTATGAGAAGGTGATGTGGGCCATGGATATGGATATTGGATTGGATCTCTGGATCCAAATCCAAATCCAAGTCCACATATGGGTTTGGATTGGGATCTGGATATATATGGTCCAGATCCGATCCAAACTAAACTCTGACTCCTTCGAGCTGTGTTCGAAATGGACGATTTGTGCGGGGTCTGATAGCATCAGCACTCCGTCTGCGTTGGGTCTTCGTCAACATGATCGTCCGCCTCCGTTTCTGCCTTCCGGAGATGACTTCAAATAACATTTTGATAATAACAGGGTCTTGGACGTTCGAGATCCTGGGGGTATGGATGTGATACAAGAGTTGCTGTGCCGGGCTTGACATGTACTCCGGTTCCGGGCTCTCTTTAGCTCTCTTGGTCCTGTCTTGATCGGGCCAAGCCTCTTCGGGGTTTCAAAAACGTGTTTTAAAAGGGTTTTCAAAAGCTATATTATATATTTTTGAAATATAGAGTTTAAAACATATGTACAGGGTTGTCTGGAAGGCTCCTGGGTTTTCAGACTCAAAATGGCCCTTTGGGGCTGCTTGTATAAAACCAGATGGATTTTGAGAAATTCGTGGGATTTCGGGGTGTTTACAGATGCCCCTCTTTGGCCTTGTCCAAATAGATTTGGATAAGGGCAAAGATGACAAACACCCCTTTCAATGTCTCCCTAGATCTATCCACGAAGAACATGGGATCGTCCCAATTTTTAGCAAAAATCTCAATTTACAAACTCTGGTAGGAGGAGCATCACGCCAAAGGGTTTTACTATGGAATCTGGTCCTATATGGGATCATGTTTATGTAAGTGCCATGCGTGGAATGCAGATGACATGGGTGTGGTGCCAAGAGTGGCGACCTCCCCGAGACCAGATGTGGTCGAACTCTAGAGACTTACAAGGCCTACTACTCCAAGTGAGCAAATCCTATGCTGTTCGATGTTCAGTTTTCAAAACTTATTTACAAAAGCTATTTACAAAAAGGGACAACTGTCTTGAGCCTCGATCCTGAGGATCTCGAGCTCTTCATGCTTGCCCTTGTTTGAGTCTTAACACTCGCTTATCTAGCGGAGGTTTTATAAGAAAACAAGGCATATTTCAAATTCCTACGCCTTACTCGAAATGTCGAATTCTCAAACAAGATGAAATTCAAGTAAGTAAATCCTATTTTTACTTTAGGATTCCTCGAAATGAACCATGCTTCAGCTTGGGATAAGCCAGGGATGGGAAAGAGATACCACGGTCCCTTTTGAAGCGTCCCGTGGTTTGAGGCACAGAAGGCGGAAAACTGCTCTTTTTGAGCTTTTTGGCCTCTTTTTCCTTTTTTTCATCGAGGGTCTCCCTTTGGGAGTACTTTTTCTTTAATCCCTCTTTTTCATAAGAGAATCGATTTTTCTTTTAAATTCTGGTTTCTTTCTTTTGGAAAGAGACTTTGAATGGGAAATTCCCTTTTGTTTTGGGCCTTTGTTTTCCTTTTGGAAATAGAAGAGAAGAGGGGAGGACTTATCCCAAACCTACACTCGATCCATTCCAGATCAACCTATTTAGAAATAGCACGTACCACTTGCAAGTATCTTGCTATGTTGAACTAGGCCTTTCTTTGTAAGAAGAAGGATTTTGAAATGTAACCACGATTTTGAAAACTCCACTCTTTCACAAGTGCGAATTCTCTCACTCAGGGTCACACGAGTTGCCTTTGCACCTTATTCACATGCCTCAGGGCAGCTATCCCTGATTCTACCCCGAACACACATTTTTGAGGGTTTAGCTTTACTTTGTAAAGCCTAAGCCTTTCGAAAATCTTTTGTAAACATTCGATATGGGTGCATCGGGTTTTGGATTTCGCCAAGAGATCATCTACATACACTTCTACCAGCTCATGAATTTGATCATAGAAGATCGTGTTCATGGCTCGTTGGTATGTTGCGCCGGCATTTTTCAAACCAAAGGGCATGACTATATAGCAGTACGTGCCCCATGGGGTTGTGAAGGCAGTCTTACCCTGATCTCGTGGACTTAGTTTGATTTGATTATAGCCTGAATAACCATCCATAAATGAAAACATTTCATGATTTGCAGTACTATCGACTATCAAATCTATGTTTGGTAAAGGATAATTATCCTTTGGAGTGGCTTTATTCAGGTTTCTGAAATCGATGCATATTCGAATTTTCCCATTGGTTTTTCGAACCACAATGATATTTGACAACCAATCAGAATACGCAATGGGTTTTATAAATCCGGCTTTTAGCAGATCTTCTAAACCCTCTTTAACTTGTGTGTGTACATTCGGGTGTATTTTCCTAAGCTTCTGCTTTATGGGTTTTACACCTGCATCTAAGGGAAGACGATGCTCGACAATGCTGGGATCTATGCCCGGTATGTCTTCATACGTCCATGCAAACACATCTAAATAGGTTCATAGAAATGCAATGAATGCTAACCTTTCAGTTTCATGCAAGCATGCGCCTATTTTGATGGTTTTGGGATTGGAATCATCCCCTAGGTTCACCTCTATGAAATCTCCTCCTACTGATTGGGAAGGTCTTTCGAAATCGAGAATTCTATGAAATTCTGGGAGCTCAGAAGTAGGATCTTCCTCAAGGGGATCCACTTCTGGTCTTTGATCATTCTCGTGGGCTATAGACCCGAGGGAACTTGATGCATGGTTTTCAAAATTACCTGGTTTTGTACTTGGATTTTCAAGTGATTTCGAAATTTTTGGTCTGGCTATGCAGACGACGTTTCTTTCGAAATCCTTTTCTTTTGCCAAAGTCCTACCAGGAGCAGCTATGTACAAAATCTTTTTGGTATTTTCCACATTTTCGATTTTTTTGGGTTTTTGTAAAACAAGAACCTTGAGAACTATACAAAGTACTCTTTTTTCGAGTTTTTGTTTTTCCATTGTTTTTGGTTTTTCTTGTTTTTCGATTTTTTTGATTTTTAGTTTTTCGAATGTTTTTGTATTTTTAGAAAAGGGATCTTCCGTCATACCTACAAAGGGAAAACACTACGGGTTAGACTCGGAATAGGAGATCTAAATCGTAGGTCTCTTCTAAGGCAGGTTCCGGGGCACCCTTGACCCAGGTGGTCACAGGGGGTGGCTCCGGCGGTATTCGGGGAGTATAGCCGATCCCATATCGGCTTGGGTTGACCCTAGGAAGGATGGGCTCTAGGAGACCCTGGTTCTGCGCCCCTAGGCTTTTGTAGGGCGTGTAGCCCATGTTCAACAACATGTTCCACGACTTTTTGTTTTTTGAAAAAGTAGGATACAAGTCGTGGTCCTGAAACATGCTATCGTCCATATTAGGCTCGTATGGCCTCTTGTCCAGGGGCTTTGGAAATAGGAAACGCTTGGGTTTTCCTAGGAGGATTAAAGTTGGGAGGGGGCCTCCTTTGGGTGTCCCCTTCACACATACAACCTTCCTAGGGTTGTTCAACACGAGCCGAGGTGGCTCAACCATAATTTGCCTTAGGTTAGCCTCATGGGCCTGGGAGCTTGATAAACAAGGAGAGTTTATGATCCCCTGAAGCTGTGGGTGACTCTCACCTAGGATCACTACGACCTGGTCCTTAAAAGGGATCTTGACACACCTGTGGAAGGTGGATGGCACAGCGCACAAACTGTGTATCCAAGGCCTTCCCAGCAACAGGTTATAATGGGGGTGGATGTCCAAGACATGAAACACCCCCGTGTGTTCGATCCCTCCCGTTTCCATTGGGAGTTCGATGGATCCTAAAGGTCTAGACGCATTCCCATCGTATCGAGTGATAACGATGGGGCTTGGGTTTACTGAAGTCAAGGTGACTCCGATTTTGTACGCCACATGAAGTGGAAGGATGTTGAGCCCTCCCCCACCATCGACTAGGCACCTGTCCAGAGAGTGGTTGTTTAGAACCACCTCGATATGCAGGGCCTGGTTATGGGTTTCGTAGGGTCTATCTACATCATCTTCCGAGAAAGTGATGGGCGATTTTGCTCCTAATAAAGCCACTTGGGCAGACAAGGATTCCGGACTTATGTTCGAATCAACCTTGGCCCTTTCTAGAATTTTCTCCAATACAAGTCTATGCCTAGGCGAGGTTTTTATAAGCTCTAGGATAGATATGTGAATAGGAATCTTTGAAAGGTGGTTTTCGAAGTCATAAGGATTTAGGATGACTTTGTCCTTATCTGCTTTTGGCAGACCACTAGGGATACATGCTTTTGAGGAGCCAGGCACACTGACCACCTTTTGAGCACCTTGAAGGTGCGGGGGTTGATAGATCCTCCCAGATCTAGTGACTTCCCCCACGACCAGCTTAGGGTTCGCGCTAAACTTGGCTCTAAGGATGAGCTGAGGAGAACCTTGGATTTTTAAAACTGGTTTTACTGGGGTTTCCACTTTTGGTGGTCCCCGAATGACGACTTGGGCGGGCCTCTTGTATAGTACAAGGATGGGCGCACAAGTAGGTCGACTAGGTTCTGGCTTTCACGCTAGTTCCTTGGAAATGGTGAGGGCACATACCTCCTTTTCTTTCCCACTGCCACTGGCGTGTTTGGGAAAGGGTTCCTTGAAGATAGCTTGAGGTGGCTCGGGTTTTTGGAACGGCACTTCCTTTCCATAAGTGATCATATGTCCCTTTTCGCAAGTTGGTTTTGAAAAGGGAGGCCTTTTTGATCAACTTATGGAAAGTTAAAATCTAATGGAGCGAGAGAAGGGTTTTTAACTCGCTTTTAAAATTATCCAGGATGAGCATTACTGCGCATCCTTCGGATATGGGCTCTCGCACTTGGCCCAAAAGCGACCTCCATCTTATAATGAAGGCATGTACGTCTTCGTTCATGCCTTGCTTTGTATCCCTTAAGGTATTCAGAGTCGGCGTGACTTCTACGTTGTGTGCAAATCTTTGCATGAAGCAGTTCGCTAACTCTTCAAAAGTAGCGAACTGGCTTAAGTCGTAGGAAGCCAGCCATTTGGCAACTGTGCTTTTAAGGGATAAAGGGAACCAATACACCCATTTCATCGAGTCCTTTTTCTTCTTATGGGCTCGACGTGAGAAAAGCTGCAAGTGAGACCTAGGGTCTCCCATGCCATCATACCGATGGAAGTTTGGTATTTCATCGTCATTGTCTGTTTCGTAATCCATAGGAAGGAAATCAGACAGGGAATAGTTTCTTTTCTCTTTATTCTGCCCTTTTAGCAACTGATGTAGGGCTTTACAGTCCTTTTGTGTGAAGGACTTGTGGTATTGGTTGCCTTCCATTACGGAGGCCTCTTTTTGCTTGCGAGGTTTTTCAGATTTTTTTTTAGGCCTTTGTTCACCGTTCGATGAACATGAATCGCCTACTTCAGCCTCTTGGCTGAGAGCATCGATTTTGGCCTCTAACTCCCTTCTCAAGTCCTCGATTTCATCTAGTTTTATTTTGTTTTTGAAAATCCTCCTAGAGTGAGAACTTGATGCGCATGAGCCTTGGCTCGACACTTCACTTGGATTGGATTTTGACATGCTTTTCAAGCTTTTTCAAAACGTCCTAAGTACAAGCAAAGAAAACAAGTTAAAAATGACACCTTTTTACAAAATTTTCGCAAGGCTTCTACTTAAAAACTCGATTTTTGAAAGGCTCACGTCCCACCGGGCGTGCCAATCTTTGTAGACGCACGAAAAATCCCCGCCTCTCACCTTTTCAGGGCTCGGAGCGGATCCTCTCGTGTGTCTAAGGCCTATGTATGCAAACAGGGCGTGCCAGCTAGCTTACCTAAGCTAGCGAAGATATTTTTAACACTGACTTCTAAATGTGGCGATTGTGAGCAAGTAAGCTCTTGTCGTCGCAGACCTTCTTGCACCGATGCGCAAGGGTCAGTCTGTACGCTTTGCAAAAATCGAGTTTTGGAGAGAAAGTCTACGAAGCGGTTCGAGGTGTCTATTTCGGGTCTTTAAAATGCGATTGCATGTTTTAGATCACGTGGATTTGCACGTGCCTAAGTCTTTTCTTTTATCCCTTTTCGGGCCACCTAGTTTGTGTGTTATGAACACTCCACTACATGGGCGAATTCGAGCGGGGCTTGCTTTGATGCAATATGAGTCCTACCTCGTGGTATGGCGTAGATGCAATGCAAACTCACGCTACTCCAAAGGGAAAACCCGAAATGTAAAGACAATACTGAAGGGAAATAACCGAAGGGAAATAACCGAAGGGAGATATGTATATAGAGTATGTATATGAGCCCTTACTCGGGTCTTGCAAATAAGAGCGAAGGCTCAATGTGGGTGCGTGCTTGAATTGAAAGACTTACACACACGACATGAAATTAAACCCAAATATAAATTGCAGTATGGCCTTGACTAAGGTCTTGGGAGTAAGAGCGAAGGCTCAATGTGTGTGAGAGTGCTTGAATTGAAGTACTACACACACGACATAAATGAAACCCAAATATAACTGCAATAAGGCCTTTACTAAGGTCTTGGGAATAAGAGCGAAGGCTCAATGTGTGTGAGAGTGCTTGAATTGAAAGACTTACACACACGACATGAAATGAAACCCAAATAGTATAGGTCGGCCCTTACTTGGGTCTTTCAAATAAGAGCGAAAGCTCAATGTGTGTGAGTGCTTGAATTGAAAGACAACTAACCCAACTTAAGCAAAAACCCTTCGAAAATGAAAGTATATATATGTACTTATGTATTAGGGGTTGATTAGGCCCGTGTGTGTTCAAAATTGTGCACAACTAAGAGAGTGCACGTGTGTGGGTGTGCCAAGCCACGTTATTACAAGTAGGGCGAGACTATGCTCCGTTATTACAACCCCGTATCAAATTGAATCTCAAGCAAGTATACAACTAAAGACCGAGTTTAGGCACTTACGAGTAGCTGGTCTGTAGAGGCCTTGCTTGAGCGTGGGCTTGGCCTTCGCCTTGGGCTGCAAACGGGAGCTTCGCGAGGGTGAACGACAAAGAGTGCTGGCCGGCTGCAAGTGGGGCGCGGGATAGGCGCCTCAAAGGTGGCCGGCTGCAAGTGGGTGTCGCCTTGATGTGGGGGATTAAAGGGGCTGGGCCAAGTGAGTGTGTAGGGTCACTAGGAGAGTATAGAGTGTTGGGGAGTATGGACCTAAAGGGAGTTTAAGGGAAGGCCGAATGGGACACCTAGGGAAAAGAGATGGCTGGCCGGGTGTAGTTAGGGTAGTTAGGTAGTGGCTGGTGGTTTAGGTTGTGATAGGTTCGGCTAAGTGAGAATGGTGGCAGCAAAGGGCTGATGTGTAGGTAAGGTGGTGGTATGGTGGGTGGCTAGGAGTGGAGAGGGAGTAGAGAAGGAGATAGGTAGAGTGGGGGGGTACTTACCGAATGGGGAGAAGGTGGTGCTCGGCTGGAAGAAAGATGGGCAGGCTGTGAAGCTCGGTCGGGAGGTGGTGGAGATGGCGGTGCAAGTGGTGGTGGAATGGAGGGATGGTGGTGGTGCAAGCGGAGCAGGTGGAGCAGCTGGGGAAGTGGAGGAAAGAGAGGGCCCGGCTGGGATTGGTTTGGGGTTCTAGCTAGGAAAACCCGCCCCCAAGGGGGGGGGGTTTATATAGGGATGGGTAGGTCGGTTAGGGCTGGGTTTGGGGTAGTGGTTAGGTGGTTTAGGTAGGGTGGTATGAAGATAAGGTGGGTTGGAAAGGGTAGGGCCAGATATTTTAAAAACTAGTGGTTTGGGTAGATTATGGGCTAGGGGTGGTTTAGGGGTTTAGGGCTAGGTTAGGTGGTTGGGTTTTAGGGTGAGGTTTAGTGAGCTAGGTTAGGTGATTAGGCTAGGTTTAGGCTAGGTTTAGGGAAGGATTAGGGAAGTGGGTTAGGTGATTAGGTTGGGATTAGGCCGAGATTAGGGAAATGGGTTAGGTGATTAGGCTCAGATTAGGGGTGGATTAGGGTGGTAGGCTAGGATTAGGTGTTTTGGGTTAGGTTTAGGTGAAGGAGCTCCCTTTGCATGGCCCATAGACCTTAACCACCTCATGTTGGTGCAGCCCTAGGTTAGGTTTTGGCTAATTACAAGCTTAAACCCACTCAATTAGGCTAACCCACATGATTAACCCCAAACTTGACACACAAGTCAATCTTAATTACAACACTCTTGATATTATCCATCCCCACTCTCTCTCATGCCCATGATCCCACGTGAATTTCAAGTGGGCCCCACCTCCATTTATGAGAAGGTGATGTGGGCCATGGATATGGATATTGGATTGGATCTCTGGATCCAAATCCAAATCCAAGTCCACATATGGGTTTGGATTGAGATCTGGATATATATGGTCCAGATCCGATCCAAACTGAACTCTGACTCCTTCGAGCTGTGTTCGAAACGAACGATTTGTGCGGGGTCTGATAGCATCAGCACTCTGTCTGCGTTGGGTCTTCGCCAACATGATCGTCCGCCTCCGTTTCTGCCTTCCAGAGATGACTTCAAATGATATTTTGATAATAACAGGGTCTTGGACGTTCGAGATCTTGGGGGTATGGATGTGATACAAGAGTTGCTGTGCCGGGCTTGACATGTGCTCCAGTTCCGGGCTCTCTTTAGCTCTCCTGGTCCTGTCTTGATCGGGCCAAGCCGCTTCGGGGTTTCAAAAACGTGTTTTAAAAGGGTTTTCAAAAGCTATATTATATATTTTTGAAATACAGAGTTTAAAACATATGTACAGGGTTGTCTGGAAGGCTCCTAGGTTTTCAGACTCAAAATGGCCCTTTGGGGCTGCTTGTATAAAACCAGATAGATCTTGAGAAATTCGTGGGATTTCGGGGTGTTTACATTTGCCACTAAGTTCATTGCATACTTCTTACGAATTGGGGTATCAAAAATCTTCTCTCTCTAATTCCAGTTTTATAACATGTCTAGGTCATCAAGGTTCAACCCAACAATTGTTAAACCTTACCTTCCCCAATGTCTTGCTCACCTATTCGAGTTTCGACAAGGTCTACTTGGAATTGTAGATCTTTTGGTTGATCGACTCGATGAACAAGGATTCCCTTTTCAATTCTTAAATTTGTATCCTTCTGGGAGTATGGATTTTGCTATTTGGCGGGTCAACCTTTGTCAAGAAATGGTTAAGGTTTCACTTGATGAATTTCTACTGAGGCTTATCGACTATAGTATGGATGCGACTACCACCAATAATCCGAGGTCTCATGGCATCAAATGTAGGCACTCTCATCAACGTTCCCCATATTCTCTGGTGGATCACTTTGAACTACCGGTTTCTATCCCTTCGTAGAAAAGTGCTCCAGAATTAGCTCTCTTATAAGAATCACTCGAAGCAAGATGAGATTATGTGCAACTAGCACACCTTCGGGATCTTGCTCACATATCATCATGGAGGATTTATCCGACAACATCCTTAACTCTACTCTCGAGTTTGTAGGTGAGGGGGCCCTTCTCTTCCTATGAAACTTCCATAGGCCAAACTTTATGGCATCCTTGTCTTAGATCCATAGATTTTAGCACAACCTCTAAGGTGGATGGATCCTCATTGATTGCATTCAATGACATGATACCTTAGACATGATTGCTTGCAGTATGCTCTTCGTGCATGCTCTTTGGGGGGGATGACTTACCCCTTGAGTTGGAGAAGTCGGAGAAGGAAGCCTATAGTATGTGTCAAGATCTATGAACACCATGATGCTCGTTGTAACCACAGGCTATCGATGAATGCCTAACTTGCTTCTATAGTTGATCTCTAGGGGCACATCTCCTTTTTCAACGGGTGACTGCTTTCAAAGAAGCCCGCTATGGAGTTTTTGCCAGATTAGGGGAGGTGTCTTTGCATATCAACGAGTTTGAGGGTAAGAGGGTAGTCCTCCAAGTTGAGATTGATTCTCTTGAGGAGCAACTCGAGGCTCTCTATCATCGTTGTCACGAAGTCTTCGTTAAAGCTTCTCGGTCACTTCGGAACTCCTCTCTTTGATATCCTAAGCATCCACTACTAGTGAAGTAGAAGTCATGATGTTTTCGCTTAGTAGTCGCAATAGTTGCATGCCTTGTTGGCTCCACGAGAAGCCCTTAAGAATGATGCTTGGCTCGATATCTCGAGAACTGGTAGCCTCGAGGGACATTATGGAGAATTAAAAGGAGTTCTTCCAGGATGTTAAGGTCAATATACAAGACGAGAAAAATTGAGTGCATGTAATGACTCATTTGAACATCTAAACAATTCCATTCACACATACATGTTAATTTAGCATTTATTATGTTTTTACCCAGTATTTTTCGTTCTTTTGACATTTCCAAAAGAAGCCCTTAATTTCGTTATTTTTCGTTATTTGGGCAAAGCTGCTCAAATCTGAGTCTTTGTTTTCGTTATTGTGTTGCCAGCAAAGTGCTTCTACATGTCTGAGAAAAGTTAGTAGGATCCATGTATAGAAGAAGAGGTGCGTCTTGTACCTTTTAACTCTTAGGAAACCTTAAATGCACCAGAGGCGCAAGAAGGCGAGTTGCTTCAAGATAGTTTAGGCCTGCTTGCTTGAAATTCTGACTTTTATGACCGAGGACCAGGAGATGCATCATAAATTAATATCAAGATTATTGGCATTGGTCTCTGTGTGTGCGCCTTTTCTTGCTGCTTCGTCCTCACTGTGCGTGTAACTAATCCATTGGATCGATAAACCGCATATTTGCCAGCCTACAATGAAGAGATGGGGATCTTCTCAACCTGAGGTTTTTCCTTTAATGAAAAACTACAAATTAAGTTACCAACTTACAATTGATGCCAAAAAATCTTGCTCTCAACAATTTGTTTTTTCGGGTTCCCACGAAATGCATACTGTTTTCAAGTATGACCATGATTTAGTCCACAATTAAAGTCGATGAAACCTAAATCTGAACCCAACTGGTTGAGGCTTTCATAAATGTTTGCCAATAAGACATTATAGGAGCCTCGATCTTGTTTTTTACCTTAAGCTTTTCCATAAGAAATTGTTAATCTTCTTCTCCACAGCCCAAGCTTCTTCGTAATATTTCCATCTCCATGGATTCAGAGTATTCGACTCTCTTTGCAATCCCAATAATGGGTTACCATGTATCCCATATCTCTGATTCTAAATGCTTTCTTCTCGGCCATACTGTATATGCATATGAATGCCTCCTCATCATCGAGGAGATGATTGTTCCATTGACCTTGCCCATCTATGCAAGTTAGTACTGATATGATCGCTTCTCAAAGGAACTCCATACTTAGCAGAAACCTTCTGAAGCTGTTGGCTTAACTTTGATAAGTGTTTCAATTTGAAAGGACGAAGTTTAATCGCTCATTTTACCAGCCTATCTTGAAGAGTCGGAAGACCAAAACGATTCATAAAATATTGATTTTGCAAAATACATACAGTTTTGTAGCCAAAGGTAATACTCTAACTTCATACACTCGCAATACAAGACTACGCACAACTTTTGTACTCGAGAATATTGGGATTCAGTATCGGTTTGTAACTGACTCAAGTAGATAAGAGCTCGCATGGTATTGTCATCAATAGCTTGTGCCAAAAGGATACCCATGAAATTCTCTGTAGCAACTATATTCATTGTCAACGGTTTCCTACAAAGAGGGGGTAATAACTTCGATTGCTTCTCTAGGTACGCTTTGAGTTTTTTGAATACCTGTTGTTGTTCCGATCCCCAAAAGAAGTCAATAGCATCCTTCAATTTAAGCAATACTATTAGAGGAGATATCTTCCTTACAACGTTGGTGATGAAACATCGCACATAATTGATCTACGTGATCAAACTTTGAAACTCTTTTTTGGTCTTGGGTGGTTTTGCATCAATGATGACTTTGGCTTTATTTTCATCGACTTCATTTCCCTTTTATGTACCCAAAAAACTAAGAAAGTGTCCTATGAAAACTGGAAAGGCATACTTGTTAGAATTCATTTTCAAATTTTGCTTTCACGTACATTGAAAAGCTTGCTCGAGATCGAACTAATGTTGTTCAAAAATATCACCGATGTAAGTTTTCATGATTTTCTCCATATGGGCAACGACTGCATCGATTAACATATTGATCATTAGCATCACATATTGATCCTTGGGTTGGTCAGATTAAGATTTGGGTAATCAATGCAAATTCATAGATTTTAATTCTTCTTTAACCACTAGAACAACATTAAACAACAATTTGATACACTAGGTTGTACTAATGAACTTAGCTTTAAGGAGGCGCTAGATCTCTTGTTTAATCTTCAGTAGTATTTTAGGCCAAAACCTTCGAGTTAATTTTAATGGTATCTTCTTATCACAAAGAATACATGATGCTCCTCTCCATTTTAACCAACCAACATTAATTCTATGTGTAACATCTCCATCAATTCTTCCATCACTTTGAAAAATTGACCCTAGGTATTTAAAACTTTCCTTTGGGGGGATGCAATGTGTGCCAATTTTAATTTGTATGTCCTCTGAAGTAACCAAATGATCAAACATACATTCCATATATTCTGTCTTTGTTCTACTAAGTCGGAAGCTTTTGCTTTCTAATGTTTCTCTCCATAGTTCTAATTTTCTATTAACTTTTTCCTTAAACTCCTCCACTAACACAATGTCACCTACAAATAACATACACCAAGGTACTTCATCTTGAATATGTTTTGTTAGCTCATCAATTACCATTATAAATAAGTATGGACTTAAAGTTGATCCTTGATGTAACCCAATATTAACTTCAAAGAAGTCTGTCGTTCCTTCATGAGTCCTCACACATGTTTTTGCACCATCATACATGTCTCTTATAAGGTTAATATATGTCAATGGGATAACTCTTTTTTCCAAAGTTCTCCAAAAAACCTCCCTCGGTACCCTATCATAAGCTTTTTCTAGATCAATAAATATCATGTGAAGGTCTTTCTTTTTTACTCTAAAATGTTTCATAAGACGTCTCAAAAGGCGAATCGCTTCAATAGTAGATCTGTCTGGCATGAATCCAAATTGGTTCTCTGATGTACTTGATACTTGTCTTAACCTACGTTTGATAATTCTTTCCCATAATTTCATACTATGACTCATTAACTTGATACCTCGATAATTCACACAATTTTGAATGTCTCCCTTGTTTTTATATATGGGTATAAGTGTACTTGCTCTTCATTCCTTGGGCATCTTTTGGTTTTTTCATATTTCATTAAATAGTTTTGTGAGCCAAGTGATTCCTATTTCTCCTAGTAATTTCCAAACTTCTATAGGAATATTATTTGGTTCTACCGATTTACCACTCTTCATATGTTTAAGAGCCTCTTTGACTTCATTCTTTTGAATACGCTGGTAGAAATTGTGGTTTATATACTTTTCTGACTTGGCTAAATCTCCTAAACTAATACTAACATCTTTATGTTCATTAAAAAGATTATAAAAATAGTTTTTCCATCTATTTCTTATATCATCATTTGCCACTAGAATTTTTTCATCCTCGTCCTTGATGCAAAACATAATTAAGATATTTAGTTTTCTTATCTTTAGCCCTAACTATCTTAAAAATATCTCTTTCACCCTCTTTTAGGTTGAGTTTTTTATATAAATCTACCAAAATTTTAGCTTTTGCTTCATTGACGGCATTTTTCGCATCCTTCTTTGCTTTCTTATAAGCCTCTAAAGTTTCACTAGTTTTCTTAGCATAATGTAATTTGTAACATGCCCTCTTTGCCTTGATTTTATTTTGCACAACTTCACTTCACCACCAAGCTTCTTTTTGTACTAGTACACCTCCCTTAGATATACCTAACACATCTTTCGGTGTAATGTCTATGGAACACAATAATTTGTATGTATCAAATCCCTTTCAAGAAGCAAGGAGTATCATGGGCGAGCATTAGTTACAAATAATGGTTAGAGATGTCTTGTAACAATCTCGTGTGGCTTTATGAATATTATCGGCAAGTCAATACCATTGACGAAAGCCACCCAATCTAGTTGTTCTTCTACAAGGAAGTCATAATAGAACCCATTAGAAGGCGATGCACCATTGGACTCAATGTGCCTCTATCATCCTCGGCCTATGTAGGCTTGTGGCCACTTGAGATAGGACCACCCTCTATAGGGCATGCCTCTCATGCTTGTGAACAAGACCTCCACCTCTCCCAAGTAGTACCTTGAGTATGTTGAGCGGTAGGTTGATAAAGCAACTAAAAGGTTTTGGGTACTTCTCATTCGTTATCAATCACCACACCTTCATTGACCTCGAGTGGTTTGCCTTGACTTGACATAGATCAGATTGCTATGCCATTTGCTCCTTACTTTGATTATACGAGAACTTTTGCATGCTACTATAAACACCCCAAAATCCCACGACTTTCATAAAATATACCTGGTTTACAAAATCAACTCCAAAAAGGCACTTTGAGTTTGAAAAACCTAGGAGCCTTCCCAAAACCCTATAAATATTGCTTTAAACCCTGTAAATAATGTTTTGAAACCTGTAAATAGTGTTTTGAAACCCCATGCCCAAATAGGAGCTTTTTAAACCCGGGCTAAGCCCCATTTTTCAAGAAGCCAAAGACGAGCAGGTGAAGCATGCAAAGACGACACCTGATCGAGAAGCAGCCCGACAAGTGGCTCACAAAGGCCAATTCTAGAAGCAGGCTCAGAAGCAGTTTCCAGAGCCTAGAAGAGCATCCTAACCTGATAAAAGCCAGGTTAAAAAGGTGAAAGGAAGGCCCAGGCACGAGGAAAATTGCAAGCCAGAAAGCACCAGGAAGCTAGAGCGAACATCCTCACTCAAGCATCAAGAATCTGAACCGGAAAAGTAAAAAATGAGTAGAAATAGAGTCCGAAAAGGCGAAAAGGAGTCTAGACGACAAAGATTGGGGAAACCCAACACCAGACAGAGCACTGATGAAGCCAGGGCCCGCACAGATCGTCCGCCTCGAAAAGCCAAGAAGGACCATCTAGAGAAAATTTGGATTGGATCTGGACCATAAATATCCAGATCCATATCCAAATAGTGTTTGGATTTGGGTCGATCCAAATAGTGTTTCGAATTGGATTGGATCCAAATAGTGTTTCGATTTGGATTGGATCCAAATAGTATTTGGATCGAACATGGATTCCATGATCCAAACCCAAGACCCATATCCAAGACCCACTTCACTTGCCTATAAATAGGAGTGAGGGGGTCTCCAAGAAGTTCACGTGAAATCCAACTTGGAGGAGCTTGGAGGAGAGAGAGGGTATTAAGGTGAGTGCTTAGTGCTTTCTTAATTTTGCTTAGTGGGTTAATTATGGGCTTAAAGGGAGATTAGTGTGGGCTGCACCACCTTGATTTAGGGCTGGATTTGCTTGAACAAGGAGGCGTGGAGTGGCTGAGGTGGAGCTTGAGCACGCCCCAACTGACCCTAAGGTAAGCCCAACTTACCCCCTAAATTCTTCTTCTTAACCCCTCTAAACCACCTAAGCCGACCCCACCTAACTACCCCACAACCACCTAATCCTAATTAGCCTAGCCTAATACCCTAACCGACTCAAATCCCACCACCCAAACCACCTCCCGTCGCCCCCCGAACACCCCTAGCCTTACCTGCTCCCGCTCAGCACACCCTGCAAGCGCCCCGCTCTCGCGTCGCGCGCCCTCCTGACGCCACGCGCCTCCTTGGCGCCCAACGCCTGTCGCCCTACCACCCGCCTGGCGCCTAACGCTTGGCGTCCACCCTGCTACACCTGCACCTTAGCCGACCTATACCCTACCAACTCCACCGACCTCAGCCACTACCTTCCACCCTTCCACGCCACAACCTAGCCTACACCACCTCCTAGCCTCCCATCCCACCGCCTTACACTCCACACCCCACATCCTATCCCACGCCATACGCTCCCAACCGAACCCATCCTAGTCTAACACTCCCCACTTAACACCCCAGCCGTGACCTTTAGTTCCCACACATCCCACACCATACCATAACCCCATACAACCCACTAAAACCCGCAGTGCCCTTGCCTTGGCCGTAACCCCACAAAACCCCACTAAGACTTGCCAACCGCTTGTCGTGAACCTTCACCTCACCACACACCCCGACTCCATACCGCACCCCACCTAACACCCCACTGTGACCTACCATCTAGCACCTCCTTGCCATAACCCCCACCAACACCCATGACCACTAGCTCCCACACAAACCCGTAGCTCCCTTGCCTTGGCCGCAATCCCCAAAAACCCCACTAAGACCCGCACCCACTCTTGCCGTGAACCTTCACCTCTCGCGCCTAAAGCCCACCAAGCTCAAAGGCTCCGGCCAACCACTTCATGTCTCAAGCTTCAAAGGAGACCCGTCCGTGATTGCAAAGCTAGCACAAGCCCATGTAGATTGGAGTGGACAAGCATCCGAATCACTTGTAAGTGTTTCAAATTCGGTATTTTACATATCTTCTTCTACATTCTATTCAATTTGGATACGGGGTTGTATTAACGGAGCTTTGTCTCCCCCCGAAATGTAATATTGTTGCTTGGTACACGATGCACACAAGTGCACTTGAGCCTTAGCTCTTAATCTCGTACACCAAGCACCCACGTGCACGATTGAGCCTTCGCTCTTATTCCCAATACTCTAGTAAGAGCTGCGTGAGTTGTCTTCAATTTATACACTTCACCCACACATGCATTGAGCCTTCGCTCTTATTATATATATGTATTTACATTCAGTTGGGTTGTTACATTAAGTCGTGTGAGTTTGTCATTTCAATTATACACTCGCACCCAAAGACACCCGAGCACTTGCTCAAGCACCTCATGCACCATTTTGGCCTCGACAGCCACTAAGATATAGCTATATCTATATACTTTCAGCTGCATGAGTTTTTCCGGTTCAATTGTGTATGTCTTTTAATTCCGGGTTGTTAATTTTCAGTCATGTGAGTTGTATTTCAATATATACACAACACACACGCACACGTTGGCGACCTTCGAGCCCATATATATATATATATATATATATATATATATATATATATATATATATAGTTGTATCTACCTTTCGGCTGGGTTTTATATTTCAAGTCGTGTGAGTTGTCTTTACATTTATACACAACACACATGCACACGTTGGTGACCTTCGGGCCCATATATATATATAAGTATTTCCCTTCCGCACATTACATTTAAGTCGAGCGGGGTTTTACATTCAAGTCGTGTGAGTTGTCTTTCAATTTATACACAAACACACACGCCCACAATTAAGCCTTTCTGCTCTTAAGATATAGCTATATTTCCCTTCAGCTATGTCTTTTAATTTCAGGTTTTAAGGTTCAGTTGTATGAGTTTGCATTGCATATCCGCCATACCACGAGATAGGGTGCATACTTGCATCAAAGCAACCTCGAACCACTCGTGCAAAATCGCCAAGTCTTAGGCACTTGATGCACACATCTCATGCCTAAGTGGCTAAAACCAAAGACATAGGAACGTGCAAATCCCACGTGAATAAAATCTGCAACTAGACAAACCAAATCGATCAAACACTTTCATACTTTTCAAAAAAGGTCATACTTGTTCAAAATCGAGTTTTCTAAGCATACAAACTGACCCTTGAGCATCGGTTCAAGAAGATTTGCGACGAAAAGAGCCCACTTGTCCACAGTCGCCCCATAAGTGAGATATTTCAAAACTTACTTTGCTAGTTTGAGTAAGCTAGCTGGCACGCCCTTTTAAAGCGACTTAAACATACGAAAAGGTTCACTCGAGGCCTAAGAACTTGGAGTGGAAATTTCCGCGTGTCTACAGATTTTGGCACGCCCGATGGAAGGTGGGTCTTAAGAAAAGTCGATACAAACAAGCAGACCTTTTGGAAAAAAATTCAAGAAAAGTATTTTAACTCTTTGTCTTGTGCATTTCATAATTGAGTTTTCAAAAGCATCGGAGTCATGTCGAGTTCAGACTCCAACGAAGTGACCAGCTAGGTCTCGCGTACAACAAGTTCTCACTCTAGGAGATTTTTGAAAAATCAAAACAAAAAAGAGGAAATCGAGGATTTGAGAAGGGATTTTGAGGCCAAGATCGCTGCCCTTAGCCAAAAGGCTGAAGCAGTTGATTCATGTTCGTTACATGGCGAACCCATAGTCGCCCCATAAGTCAGATATTTCAAAACTTACTTTGCTAGTTTGAGTAAGCTAGCTGGCACGCCCTTTTAAAGCGACTTAAATATACGAAAAGGTTCACTCGAGGCCTAAGAACCTGGAGTGGAAATTTCCACGTGTCTACAGATTTTGGCACGCTCGATGGGAGGTGGGTCTTAAGAAAAGTCGATACAAACAAGCAGACCTTTTGAAAAAAATTTCAAGAAAAGTATTTTAACTCTTTGTCTTGTGCATTTCATAATTGGGTTTTAAAAAGCATCGAAGTCATGTCGAGTTCAGACTCCAACGAAGTGACCAGCCAGATCTCGCGTACATCAAGTTCTCACTCTAGGAGGTTTTCAAAAAATTGAAACAAAAAAGAGGAAATCGAGGATTTGAGAAGGGATTTTGAGGCCAAGATCGTTGCCCTTAGCCAAGAGGCTGAAGCAGTTGATTCATGTTTGTTACATGGTGAACCCATAAAGGCCAAAAAGAAATTTGAAAAGTCTCGAAAGCACAAGGAGACCTCCGCCATGGAGGAAAACCAATACCACGAGTCCTTCACTCACAAGGACCGTAAAGCCCTACAACAGCTGCTAAAAGGGCAAAACAAAGAGAAAAGAACCTACACCCTGTCTGATTTTCTTTCTTTAGATTATGAAACAGATAGTGATGATGAAATACCAAATTTCCATCGGTATGATGACACGGGAAACCCTAGGTCTCACTTGCAACTTTTCTCTCGTCAGCCCATAAGAAAAAGGACTCGATGAAATAGGTTTATTGGTTTCCCTTTTCCCTCAAAGGCACAACTTCAAAATGGCTGGCTTCTTATGATCTAAGTCAGTTCGCAACCTTTGAAGAGTTGACGAACTGCTTTATGCAAAAAATTTCACATAACGTAGAAGTCACGCCCACTTTAAACACTTTGAGGGATACTAAACAAGGATCGAATGAGGATGTACATGCATTCATCGTTCGATGGAGGTCCCTCCTTGGGCAAGTATGAGAACCCATATCAGAAGGGTGTGCAGTAATGCTCATCCTGGATAATTTTAAAAACGATTTGAAAACCCTTCTCTCCCTACACGAAATCTCAACTTTCCACAAGTTGATTAAAAAGGCATCCCTTTTTGAAACAAATTTGAAGAAAGGCGTCTACGATCACTTGTGGAAAGGGAGTGTTATTTCAAAAACTCGCTTGAAAAAACCCGGGTTACCCACAATGGACAAAGGGGCAAAGCCCCACAAAGTTGCAAACGTCCGAGTGGATCCAAGCCCGGCGAACACTTCCAAAAATTTTGAGAGTTTTGAAAACAAAAAAGACAAAAAAATATAAAAACCTTTTGAAAAACGGGAGTACACTCCACTAGGGCAACCTCTGTCGGAGGTCCTAGACCTCCTACTTGCCCAAGGAATGATCGAACTCCCCGAGATTCCCAAGGGAACTACTTCCAAAGGGAGATTCTTAAATCGATTTTGCAAGTATTATCGGCTCAAAGGACATGATACAAAGCAATGTTTTTCCCTACTCAACAAGATTGAGAACTTGATCGAGTAGGGCCGGCTCCAGATCACTGAGGAACCAGAGCCTGCCCAAGCGATTTTCAAAGAACCCTTCTCCAACCACGCAAGTACTAGTGGGAAGGGCAAAGAGGTATGTGCTCTCTCAATTTCGAAGAGTCTAGTGCATGCATTTCATTCTGGTTTGGCTACTTGCACACCATCTCTCATCTTTCATAGGGAAATCGCCCAAGTAGTAATCCGGGGAGTGCCTAAAGGCCCACCCCCGGTTAAACCTATTTTAAAAATTCAAGGTGCTTCAAAGCACACAAATAGAGCCATCATAGGCGCGAGCCCTAGGTTGATCGTGGGGGAGGTGACTAGGTCCGGAAGGATCTATCAACCCCCACATCTACAAAGTGCTAAAAAAGTTGTCAGTGTTCCTAGCCCTTCAAAAGCATGTATTCCTAGAGTCTCACCAAAAACGGACAAGGGCAAAGTTATTTTAACCTTGTATGATTTTGAAAATCATCTTTCTAAGATTCCAATTAACATGTCCATCCTAGAGCTGATACAAACCTCGCCTAGGCATAGACTTGTTTTAGAGAAAATTCTAGAAAGAGCCAAGGTTAGCTCAAACATAACCCCAGAGTCCTTATCAACTCAAGTGGCGTCTATAGGTACAAAAACGCCCATCGTGTTCTCGAAAGAGGATATCAAAAGACCATATGAATCCCACAATAGGCCCTGCATATTGAGGTAGTATTGAATTACCATTCTCTGGACAGGTGCTTAGTTGATGGGGGAGGAGGTCTCAACATCCTTCCGCTCCACGTGGAGTATCAAATCGGAGTCGTCTTGACCTCCATAAACCCAAGCCCCATCGTAATCACTATATACGATGGGAATGCGTCTAGACCCTTAGGATCCATATAATTACCCATGGAAATGGGAGGGATAACTCACATGGGGGTGTTCCATGTCTTGGACATCCACCCCCACTATAACCTATTGCTAGGAAGGCCTTCGATACACAACCTGAGTGTTGTGCCGTCCACCTTCCATAGGTGTGTCAAAATCCCTTTTGAAAACCAAGTCATGATAATTCTAGGTGAGAGTCACCCTCAGCTTCAGGGAATACAGAATTTCCCATGCTTGTCAAGCTCTCAAGCCTATAAGGCCAACCTGGGCAAGTCTTGGTCGAGCCACCCAAGCTCATCCTTCAGAACCCTAGGAAAATATTGTGAATCAAGGGGCAGCCCAAGGCTAGCCCACTCAAAACCATCACGATCCTAGGAAAGGCCAAGAGTCACCTATTCCCAAAACCCCTAGACAAAAAACCATATGAGCATAACATGGACGATAGCAAGTTCCAGAATCATGATTTATATCAAAATTTCTCAGAAAATAAAAAATCATGGAACATGCTATTGAATATGGGATATATGCCCTACAAGAGTCTAGGGGCACAAAACTGGGGTCTACTAGAGCCCATAATGCCTAGAGTCAACCCAAGCCGATATGGGATCGGCTATACTCTCAAAATACCACCAGAGCCCCCACCTGTGACCACCTGGGTCAAGGATGCCCTGGAGCCTAGTGAAGCAGAAACCTATGATTTAGACCTCTTGTTTAGAGTCTAATTTGTGGTGTTTTCCTTTGTAGGTATGATGGAAGATCCCTTCTTAAACCAAAAATCAAAAAAATTAGAAAAACTCAAAATTCAAAAACAAATTGAAAAACCTCAAAAACCAAAAACATTAGAAATTTGTGCAAAAACCAAAAAAACTGTTGTTTGTATAGCTCCAAATACCCTTGCTTTACAAAAATCCAAAAAAATTGAAAATTCAGAAATATCCAAATACAAAATCCTGTATATACCAGCTCCTGGTAAAAATTTGGAAAAAGCTAAGGATTTCAAAAAGAAAGTTGTCTTCATAACAAGACCAAAAGCTTCGAAACCCATTGAAATTCCAAGTCAAAAACCAGGTACTTTCAAAACTCAAGCATCAAGTTCAAATTCCCTAAGATTCAATACTCTCGAGAATGATCAAAGCCAGAGGAAGATCCAACCTCCGAGCTCCCAGAGTTTCATAAAATTCTTGATTTTGAAAAACCTTCAAATTCAGTAGGAGGGGATTTCATAGAGATCAACCTAGGGAGTTGTAAACACCCCGAAATCCCACGAATTTCTTAAACAAACTTGGTTTTGTACAAGCAGCCCCAAAGGGCCATTTTGAGTCTGGAAACCCAGGAGCCTTCCAGACAACCCTGTATATATGTTTTAAACTTCATATTTCAAAAATATATAATATGGCTTTTGAAAACCTTTTAAAACACATTTTTTTGAAACCCCAAAGCAGCTTGGCCTAATCAAGACAGGACCAGCGAAGTCAAAGAGAGCCCGGAACCGGAGCACATGTCGAGCCCGACACAGCAACTCTTGTATCAAATTCACACCCCCAGGATCTCGAACGTCCAAGACCCTGTTATTATCAAAATGTCATTTGAAGTCATCTTCGGAAGGCAGAAACGGAGGCGGACGATCATGTTGGTGATGACCCAACGCAGATGGAGTTCTGATGCTGTCAGACCCCGCACAAATCATCCGTTTCGAACACAGCTCGAAGGAGTTAGAGTTCAGTTTGGATTGGATCTGAATCATATATATCCAGATCCCAATCCAAACCCATGTATGGACTTGGATTTGGATTTGGATTCAAAAATCCAATCCAATATCCATATCCATGGCCCACATCACCTTCTCATAAATGGAGGTGGGGCCCACTTGAATTGCACGTGGGATTATGGGCATGAGGGAGAGTGGGGATGGATAAGATCAAGTGTGGTTGTAATTAAGCTTGACTTGTGTGTCAAGTTTGGGGTTAATCATGTGGGTTAGCCTAGTTAAGTGGGTTTAAGCTTGTAATTAGCCAAAACCTAACCTAGGGCTGCACCAACATGATGTGGTTAAGGTCCATGGGTCATGCAAAGGGAGCTCCTTCACCTAAACCTAACCCAAAACATCTAATCCTAGCCTTCCACCCAAATCCACCCCTAATCTGAGCCTAATCACCTAACCTACTTCCCTAATCCCGACCTAATCCCAACCTAATCACCTAACCCACTTCCCTAATCCTTCCCTAAACCTAGGTTAATTTCCCTAAACCTAGCCTAATCCTAGCCTAATCACCTAACCTAGCTCACTAAACCTCACCCTAGAACCCACCCACCTAACCAAAACCCTAAACCCCTAAACCACCCCTAGCCCACAACCTACCCAAACCACTAGTATCTAAAATATCTGGCCCTACCCTAATACCAGCCCACCATATCTTCATACCACCCTACCTAAACCACCTAACCACTACCCCAAACCCAGCCCTAACCGACCTACCCATCCCTATATAACCCCCCCCCCCTTTGGGGGCGGGCTTTCCTATCTAGAGGCCTTCCCCAAGCCCAGCCGGGTCCTCTCCTTCCTCCACTTTCCCACCTGCTCCACCTGCTCTCCATCCCACCACCACCTGCATCGCCACCTACACCACCAACTCCCAGCCGAACATCACCGCCTGCCCAGCTTCCTTCCAGCCGAGCGCCACCCTCTCTTCACTCGATAAGTGCCCTACCTTCCACCTTACTCCCTCTTCACTCCCTCTCCATTCTCAACCACCTAATCAACTCCCATATCCCCTTAACACCAGACCTTCCACTTGCCGCCACCACTCCCACTCGGCCAAGCCTTAGTCACCCTAACTACCCGCCACTACCTAACCACCCTAGCTACACCCGGCCACCCTATCCGACTTCCTAAGACCTGCACATAGCACTCCCTTACACCCACTACACCCACTACCACCTAGCCCCATCACCTAGCTAGCTTCCTTCCTATACTCCACCCATAGCCATCCTAGCAGCCCGCCACCACCAAATTCCCCTAGTCGGCCACTCCAACCGACTATCCCTTCCATTCGGCCAGCCACCTCCTTTCCCCTAGGTGTCCCATTCGATCTTCCCTTAGGCTCCCCTTAGGGCCATACTCCCTAACACTATATCCTCTCCTAGTGACCCTACACACTCACTTGGCCCAGCCCCTTTAATCCCCCACATCAAGGAGACACCCACTTGCAGCCGGCCACCTTCGAGGCGCCTATCCCGCGCCCCACTTGCAGCCGGCCAGCACCCTTTGTCGTTCACCCTCGCGGAGCTCCCGTTTGCAGCCCAAGGCGAAGGCCAAGCCCACGCTCAAGCAAGGCCTCTACGGACCAGCTACTCGTAAGTGCCTAAACTCGGTCTTTAGTTGTATACTTGCTTGAGATTCAATTTGATACGGGGTTGTAATAACGGAGCATAGTCTCCCCCCACTTGTAATAACGTGGCTTGGCACACCCACACACGTGCACTCTCTTAGTTGTGCACGATTTTGAACACACACGGGCCTAATCAGCCCCTAATACATAAGTACATATATATACTTTCATTTTCGAAGGGTTTTTGCTTAAGTTGGGTGCATTGTCTTTCAATTCAAGCACTCTCACACACATTGAGCCTTCGCTCTTATTTGAAAGACCCAAGTAAGGGCCGACCTATACTATTTGGGTTTTATTTCATGTCGTGTGTGTAAGTCTTTCAATTCAAGCACTCTCACACACATTGAGCCTTCGCTCTTACTCCCAAGACCTTAGTTAAGGCCATACTGCAATTTATATTTGGGTTTAATTTCATGTCGTGTGTGTAAGTCTTTTCAATTCAAGCACGCACCCACATTGAGCCTTCGCTCTTATTTGCAAGACCCGAGTAAGGGCTCATATACATACTCTATATACATATCTCCCTTCGGCATTTATATTTCAAGTCATTTCCCTTCGGTTATTTCCCTTCGGTTATTTTCCTTCAGTATTGTCTTTACATTCGGGTTTTTCCTTTGGAGTAGCGTGAGTTTGCATTGCATCTACGCCATACCACGAGGTAGGATGCATATTGCATCAAAGCAAGCCCCGCTCGAATTCGCCCATGTAGTGGAGTGTTCATAACACACAAACTAGGTGGCCCGAAAAGGGATAAAAGAAAAGACTTAGGCACGTGCAAATCCACGTGAACTAAAACATGCAATCGCATTTAAAAGACCCGAATTAGACACCTCGAACCGCTTCGTAGGCTTTCTATCCCAAAACTCGATTTTTTGCAAAGCATACAGACTGACCCTTGCGCATCGGTGCAAGAAGGTCTGCGACGACAAGAGCTCACTTTCTCACAGTCGCCACGATTAGAAGTCAGTGTTAAATATATCTTCGCTAGCTTAGGTAAGCTAGTTGGCACGCCCTGTTTGCATAATAAGGCCTTAGACGCACGAGAGGATCCGCTCTGAGCCCTGAAAAGGTGAGAGGCGGGGATTTTTCGCGCGTCTACAGAGATTGGCACGTCCGATGGGACGTGAGCCTTTCAAAAATCGAGTTTTTAAGTAGAAATCTTGCGAAAATTTTTAAAAGGTGTCATTTTTAACTTGTTTTCTTTGCTTGTACTTAGGACATTTTGAAAAAGCTTGAAAAGCATGTCAAAATCCAATCCAAGTGAAGTGTCGAGCTAAGGCTCGTGCGCATCAAGTTCTCACTCTAGGAGGATTTTCAAAAACAAAATAAAACTAGATGAAATCGAGGACTTGAGAAGGGAGTTTGAGGCCAAAATCGATGCTCTCAGCCAAGAGGCTGAAGTAGGCGATTCATGTTCATCAAATGGTGAACAAAGGCCTAAAAAGAAATCTGAAAAACCTCGCAAGCACAAAGAGGCCTCCGTAATGGAAGGCAACCAATACCACGAGTCCTTCACATAAAAGGACCGTAAAGCCCTACAGCTGTTGTTGAAAGGGCAGAATAAAGAGAAGAAAAGCTACGCCCTGTCTGATTTCCTTCCTATGGATTACGAAATAGACAATGACGATGAAATACCGAACTTCCATCGGTATGATGGCATGGGAGACCCTAGGTCTCACTTGCAGCTTTTCTCACGTCGAGCCCATAAGAAGAAAAAGGACTCGATGAAATGGGTGTATTGGTTCCCTTTATCCCTTAAAGGCACAGCTGCCAAATGGCTGGCTTCCTACGATTTAAGCCAGTTCGCTACTTTTGAAGAGTTAGCGAACTGCTTCATGCAAAGATTTGCACACAATGTAGAAGTCACGCCGACTCTGAATACCTTAAGGGATACAAAGCGAGGCATGAATGAAGACGTACATGCCTTCATTATAAGATGGAGGTCACTTTTGGGCCAAGTGCGAGAGCCCATATCCGAAGGATGCGCAGTCATGCTCATCCTGGATAATTTTAAAAGCGAGTTAAAAACCCTTCTCTCGCTCCATGAGATTTCAACTTTCCATAAGTTGATCAAAAAGGCCTCCCTTTTCGAAACCAACTTGCGAAAAGGGACATACGATCACTTGTGGAAAGGAAGTGCGTTCCGAAAACCCGCTTGGAAAAGCCCATCGCATATGGGCTGCCCATGACGGACAAAGGGGCAAAGCCTCATAAAATCGCCAATGTCCGGGTGGATCCAGGCGTGGCGGGCACTTCCAAAAATTTCGAAAAGATAGAAAATAAGAGGGAGTGAAATTTTCAAAAACCGGTTGAAAAACGGGAGTACACTCCGCGGGGGCAACCTGTGTCGGAGGTCCTAGACCTCCTACTTGCCCAGGGCATGATAGAACTCCCCGAAATCCCCGAAGGAGTCACTTCCAAAGGGGGGTATTTAAACCGATTTTGTAAGTATCATCGGCTCAAAGGCCATGATACCAAATGCTGCTTCTCCCTCTTAAATAAAATTGAGAACTTGATAGCAGAAGGCCGGCTCCAGGTCACTGCAGAACCTGAGCCACCTCAAGCTATCTTCAAGGAACCCTTTCCCAAGCATGCTAGTGGCAGTGGGAAAGGAAAGGAGGTATGTACCCTCACCATTTCCAAGGAACTAGCACAAAAACCAGAACCTGGTCGACCTACTTGTCCGCCCATTCTTGTACTATACAAGAAGCCTGCCCAAGTCGTCATTCGGGGACCACCAAAAGTGGAAACCCCGGTAAAACCGGTTTTAAAAATCTAAGGTTCTCCTCAGCTCATCCTTAGAGCCAAATTTAGCACGAACCCTAGGCTGGTTGTGGGGGAAGTCACTAGATCCGGGAGGATCTATCAACCCCCGCACCTTCAAGGTGCTCAAAAGGTGGTCAGTGTGCCTGTCCCCTCAAAAGCATGTATCCCTAGTGTTCTGCCAAAAGCATATAAGGACAAAGTCATCCTAAATCCTTATGACTTCGAAAACCACCTTTCAAAGATTCCTATTCACATGTCTATCCTAGAGCTTATAAAAACTTCGCCTAGGCATAGACTTGTATTAGAGAAAATTCTAGAAAGGGCCAAGGTTGATTCGAACATAAGTACGGAATCCTTGTCTGCCCAAGTGGCTTTATTAGGAGCAAAATCGCCCATCACTTTTTTGAAAGATGATGTAGATAGACCCTACGAAACCCATAACCAGACCCTGCATATCGAGGTGGTTCTAAACAACCACTCTCTGGACAGGTGCCTAGTCGATGGTGGAGGAGGGCTCAACATCCTTCCACTTCATGTGGCGTACAAAATCGGAGTCACTTTGACTTCAGGGAACCCAAGCCCCATCGTTATCACTGGATACGATGGGAATGCGTCTAGACCTTTAGGATCCATCGAACTCCCAATGGAAACGGGAGGGATCGAACACACGGGGGTGTTCCATGTCTTGGACATCCACCCCCATTATAACTTGTTGCTGGGAAGGCCCTGGATACACAGTTTGTGCGCTGTGCCATCCACCTTCCACAGGTGTGTCAAGATCCCTTTTAGGGACTAGGTCATAGTGATCCTAGGTGAGAGTCACCCACAGCTTCAGGGGATCATAAACTCCCCTTGTTTATCAAGCTCCCAAGCCCATAAGGCTAACCTGGGGCAAATTATGGTTGAGTCACCTCGGCTTGTGTTAAACAACCCTAGGAAGGTTGTATGTGTGAAGGGGCCCAAAGCAGGCCCCCTCCCGACTCTAATCCTTCTAGGAAAACCCAAGCGTTCCCTATTTCCAAAGCCCCTGGACAAGAGGCCATACGAGCATAATATGGACAATAGCATGTTCCAGGACCACGACTTGTATCCAACCTTTTCAAAAAACAAAAAGTCGTGGAACATGTTGTTAAACATGGGCTACACGCCCTACAAGAGTCTAGGGGCACAGAACCAGGGTCTCCTAGAGCCCATCCTTCCTAGGGCCAACCCAAGCCGATATGGGATCGGCTATACTCCCCGAATACCGCCGGAGCCACCCCCTGTGACCACCTGGGTCAAGGGTGCCCCGGAACCTGCCTTAGAAGAGACCTACGATTTAGACCTCCTATTCCGAGTCTAACCCCTAGTGTTTTCCCTTTGTAGGTATGACGGAAGATTCCTTTTCTAAAAATACAAAAACATTTGAAAAGCTTAAAATCAAAAAAATCGAAAAACAAGAAAAACCAAAAACAATGGAAAAACAAAAACTTAAAAAAAGAGTGCTTTGTATAGTTCCCAAAGTTCTTGTTTTACAAAAACCTAAAAAAATCGAAAATTTGGAAAATACCAAAAAGATTTTGTACATAGCTGCTCCTGGTAGAACTTTGGCAAAAGAAAAGGATTTCGAAAGAAACGTCGTCTGCATAGCCAGACCAAAAATTTCGAAATCACTTGAAAATCCAAGTACAAAACCAGGTCATTTTGAAAACCACGCATCAAATTCCCTCGGGTCTATAGCCCACGAGAATGATCAAAGCCCAGAACTGGATCCCCTTGAGGAAGATCCCACTTCTGAGCTCCCAGAATTTCATAAAATTCTCGATTTTGAAAGACCTTCCCAATCAGTAGGAGGAGATTTCATAGAGGTGAACCTAGGGGATGATTCCAATCCCAAAACCATCAAAATAGGCGCATGCTTGCATGAAACCGAAAGGTTAGCATTCATTGCATTTCTACGAACCTATTTAGATGTGTTTGCATGGACGTATGAAGACATGCCGGGCATAGATCCCAGTATTGTCGAACATCGTCTTCCCTTAGATGCAGGTGTAAAACCCATAAAGCAGAAGCTTAGAAAAATACACCCGAATGTACACACGCAAGTCAAAGAGGGTTTAGAAGATCTGCTAAAAGCCGGATTTATAAAACCCATTGCGTATTCTGATTGGTTATCAAATATCGTTGTAGTTCGAAAAACCAATGGGAAAATTCGAATATGCATCGATTTCAGAAACCTGAATAAAGCCACTCGAAAGGATAATTATCCTTTACCAAACATAGATTTGATAGTCGGTAGTACTGCAAATCATGAAATGTTTTCGTTCATGGATGGCTATTCAGGCTATAATCAAATCAAACTAAGCCCACGAGATCAGGGTAAGACCGCCTTCACAACCCCATGGGGCACGTACTGCTATACAGTCATGCCCTTTGGTTTGAAAAATGCCGGCGCAACATACCAACGAGCCATGACCACGATCTTCCATGATCATATTCATGAGCTCGTAGAAGTGTATGTGGATGATCTCTTGGCGAAATCCAAAACCTGATGCACCCATATCGAATGTTTACGAAAGATTTTCGAAAGGCTTAGGCTTTACAAAGTAAAGCTAAACCCTCAAAAATGTGTGTTCAGGGTAGAATCGGGGAAGCTTCTAGGCTTTATGGTGAGCCAAAGGGGAATAGAAGTCGACCCCTCTAAGTATCGAGCCATCATAGACATGGCTCCACCCTCCAATCTCACTCAAATCCGTAGCCTCTAGGGTCGTTTACAATCCGTTCGCCGATTCATATCGAATCTGGCCACTAGATGCGAACCCTTCAACAAACTGTTGAGGAAGGGCACGAAATTCTTATGGGATAACGAATGCCAAAAGTCCTTCGAGAGACTGAAGGCATACTTGGTTAATCCCCCCATTTTGAATCCTCCAAAGCAAGGAAAACCGCTTTTATTATACATCTCCGTGCATGTAAATGCTTTAGGAGCCCTGTTGGCTCAATCTGAGGATGACACCCATAAGGAGTATGCCATCTACTATATTTCGAAAACTCTCTTGGCTTATGAACGAAATTATCAAGCCATGGAGAAGACGTGCTTGGCCCTAGTCTGGGCCTGCCAGAAATTCAGACACTATTTCCTAGATCATGAGATCTGGATAGTGTCCAAGCTTGATCCAATCAAGCACTTGTTCGAAAAACCCATTCTCACGGGTAGATTGGGCAAATAGCAACTCCTTCTAATGGAGTATGATCTGAAATACCATCACCAAATCTCCATTAAGGGGCAAGCCCTAGCAGATTACGTGGCTGAATTCCCCTTAGAGGACGCATATCCCACTCTTGTCGAAATGCCTGATGAAGGCATATTGCAAAACCATTTTCAAAACCATATTTTGGCAAACCATTTCGAAAACCAAGTATGGAAGATTCACTTCGATGGGGCACGAAACCAACGAGGGGCTGGTGCCGGGGTCATCCTAATCTCCCCTGAAAAGGGCGAGATTCCCATAGCAGTCCGCTTAGATTTCGAATGTTCCAACAACGTAGCTGAGTATGAAGCACTCATACAAGGCTTAAGGATTTCGAAAACTCTAGGGGCATCGTGCATTGAGGTCTTTGGAGATTCACTCCTTGTCATAAACCAGGTTTTAAAAATTTGGCAAGTACGTAATGAGAAACTACTTCCATATCACGAGTTGGCCACTCAATTGGTCCAGTCCTTCCAATCGTGTAAACTCACACACATAGGAAGAGAGGACAATGGCATCGCCGATGCCCTCTCCTCCTTGGGTTCAGCCCTAAAGGTCGATCCCGTTTCAGGGACCAGATCTTTGGAAAAATGGCATGCGCCCCACCCATCCACACACGACTTGGATATTTGCCAAAACAACCCAGAGTCTATTGAAAAACCCTGGTTTTATGACATAAAACAATTTTTAGAAAATGGGGGATTCACCGAGGATGCCACATCCAAAGATAAGGCATTCATTCGTAAGATGTCGACCCGATACACCATTCTAGGTGGGGTTTTATACAAAAAGAGTTTTACCGGCATTCTGCTTAGGTGTATCGACCTAGAGGAGGCTAAGATAGTGATGCATGAGTTCCACGATGGAGAATGTGGAGGTCATGTTAATGCCAACATGATGGCAATGAAAATACTTAGAGGGGGCTATTTTTGGTCCACCTTGAAAAGGGATTGTCACGACCATGTTAGGAAGTGTCATCCATGTCAAGTGCATGGGCACGCCATACATATCCCATCATCTGCATTGCATTCCGTGGTCAGCCCCTGGCCATTTACCATGTGGGCGTTTGACATCGTAGGCCCAATATTTCCAAAGGCCTCGAATGGGCATCGATTTATTTTAGTAGCCACGGAGTATTTCTCCAAGTGGGTGGAAGCCATTTCCCTAACCAATATAATGGGGCAACATGTGGTGGCTTTCATCCGGAGGAATATCCTGGCTCGATTTGGGGTTCCACGAGACCTTGTGTCTGATAATGGCACCCCATTCAAGAACGAGCGGATGGTTAAGTTGTGCAACACGTATGGCATAACTCACCACTTCTCCTCGCCCTACTACCCTCAAGGCAACGGCCAAACCGAAGCCACAAACAAGACTCTCATTAGTATTATTGAGAAAACCTTACAGAAGGGTAGGACGTGGCACGAGAAGCTGGATGAAGCCTTATGGGCTTATAGGACTTCCATCCGGACTCCCACGAATGCCACACCATTCGAATTGGTCTATGGCACAAATGCCATTCTTCCCATTCATACTCAACTGCATTCATTCCATACATCCATAGCACTCGACCTCCCCCTAGAGACGCTTCAGCATGCTAGGATGGCCGAACTAGATTTGCTAGATGAGAGGCGACTCCTTGCCATGGATCATGCTCGTGCATACCGGCAAAGGATAGCCCGACATTATAGCAAACACATGAGACCTCGCCACTTTGAAGTGGGGGATCTGGTTTTAAAAACTATCCATCATTGTGGCCCACACCCCCTAGGCAAGTGGCGCCCCAACTGGGATGGACCCTATGTTGTACGAGCAACCACTACGAACAACTCGTATTGGTTGATCGATGAAGAAGGTAGGAATTTAGCAGATCCTATCAATATTCAATACTTAAAGAAGTATCATGTGTAGGATCTGGATTAAGTTCCATTTTTCAAAAATTTTTAGGGATAGCTGCCCTGAGACATGTGAATAAGGTGCAAAAGCAAACTCGTGTGACCCTAAGTGAAGAGAATTCACACTTGTGAAAGAGTGGAGTTTTCAAAATCGTGGTTACATTTCAAAATCCTTCTTCTTACAAAGAAAGGCCTAGTTCAACATAGCAAGATACTTGCAAGTGGTACGTGCTATTTCTAAATAGGCTGATCTGGAATGGATCGAGTGTAGGCTTGGGATAAGTCCTCCCCTCTTCTCTTCTCCTTCCAAAAGGAAAACAAAGGCCCAAAACAAAAGGGAATTTTCCATTCAAAGTCTCTTTCCAAAAGAAAGAAACCAGAATTCAAAAGAAAATCGATTCTCTTATGAAAAAGAGGGATTAAAGAAAAAATACTCCCAAAGAGAGACCCTCGATGAAAAAAAAAGAAAGAAAGAAAGGAAAAAGAGGCCAAAAAGCTCAAAAAGAGCAGTTTTCCGCCTTCTGTGCCTCAAACCACGGGACGCTTTAGAAGGGACCGTGGTATCTCTTTCCCATCCCTGGCTTATCCCAAGCTAAAGCATGGTTCATTTGGAGGAATCCTAAAGCAAAAATAGGATTTACTTACTTGAATTTTATCTTGTTTGAGAATTCGATGTCTCGAGTAAGGCGTAGGAATTTGAAATATGCCTTGTTTTCTTATAAAACCTCCGCTAGATAAGCGAGTGTTAAGACTCAAACAAGCGCAAGCACGAAGAGCTCGAGATCCTTAGGATCGAGGCTCAAGACAGTTGTCCCTTTTGTAAATAGTTTTGTAAATAAGTTTTGAAAACCGAACATATTTAGGCTCCACCTGCTCTCCATCCCACCACCACCTACACCACCACCTCCCAGCTGAACATCACCGCCTGCCCAGCTTCCTTCCAGCCAAGCGCCACCCTCTCTTCACTCGATAAGTGCCCTACCTTCCACCTTACTCCCTCTTCACTCCCTCTCCATTCTCAACCACCTAATCCACTCCCATATCCCCTTAACACCAGACCTTCCACTTGCCGCCACCACTCCCACTCGGCCAAGCCTTAGTCACCCTAACTTCCCGCCACTACCTAACCACCCTAGCTACACCCGGCCACCCTATCCGACTTCTTAAGACCTGCCCATAGCACTCCCTTACACCCACTACACCCACTACCACCTAGCCCCATCACCTAGCTAGCTTCCTTCCTATACTCCACCCACGGCCATCCTAGCAGCCCGCCACCACCAAATTCCCCTAGTCAGCCACTCCAACCGACTATCCCTTCCATTCGGCCAGCCACCTCCTTTCCCCTAGGTGTCCCATTCGATCTTCCCTTAGGCTCCCCTTAGGGCCATACTCCCTAACACTATATCCTCTCCTAGTGACCCTACACACTCACTTGGCCCAGCCCCTTTAATCCCCCACATCAAGGCGACACCCACTTGCAGCCGGCCACCTTCGAGGCGCCTATCCCGCGCCCCACTTGCAGTCGGCCAGCACCCTTTGTCGTTCACCCTCGCGGAGCTCTCGTTTGCAGCCCAAGGCGAAGGCCAAGCCCACTCTCAAGCAAGGCCTCTACGGACCAGCTACTCGTAAGTGCCTAAACTCGGTCTTTAGTTGTATACTTGCTTGAGATTCAATTTGATACGGGGTTGTAATAACGGAGCATAGTCTCCCCCCACTTGTAATAACGTGGCTTGGCACACCCACACACGTGCACTCTCTTAGTTGTGCACGATTTTGAACACACACGGGCCTAATCAGCCCCTAATACATAAGTACATATATATACTTTCATTTTCAAAGGGTTTTTGCTTAAGTTGGGTGCATTGTCTTTCAATTCAAGCACTCTCACACACATTGAGCCTTCGCTCTTATTTGAAAGACCCAAGTAAGGGCCGACCTATACTATTTGGGTTTTATTTCATGTCGTGTGTGTAAGTCTTTCAATTCAAGCACTCTCACACACATTGAGCCTTCGCTCTTACTCCCAAGACCTTAGTTAAGGCCATACTGCAATTTATATTTGGGTTTAATTTCATGTCGTGTGTGTAAGTCTTTTCAATTCAAGCACGCACCCACATTGAGCCTTCGCTCTTATTTGCAAGACCCGAGTAAGGGCTCATATACATACTCTATATACATATCTCCCTTCGGCATTTATATTTCAAGTCATTTCCCTTCGGTTATTTCCCTTCGGTTATTTCCCTTCAGTATTGTCTTTACATTCGGGTTTTTCCTTTGGAGTAGCGTGAGTTTGCATTGCATCTACGCCATACCACGAGGTAGGACGCATATTGCATCAAAGCAAGCCCCGCTCGAATTCGCCCATGTAGTGGAGTGTTCATAACACACAAACTAGGTGGCCCGAAAAGGGATAAAAGAAAAGACTTAGGCACGTGCAAATCCACGTGATCTAAAACATGCAATCGCATTTAAAAGACCCGAATTAGACACCTCGAACCACTTCGTAGGCTTTCTATCCCAAAACTCGATTTTTTGCAAAGCATACAGACTGACCCTTGCGCATCGGTGCAAGAAGGTCTGCGACGACAAGAGCTCACTTTCTCACAGTCGCCATGATTAGAAGTCAGTGTTAAATATATCTTCGCTAGCTTAGGTAAGCTAGCTGGCACGCCCTGTTTGCATAATAAGGCCTTAGACGAACGAGAGGATCCCGCTCTGAGCCCTAAAAAGGTGAGAGGCGGGGATTTTTCGCGCGTCTACAGGAGTGAAACCAAGCCCAAACACATTAAGATAGGCACATGTTTGCATGAGCATGAAGCATCATCATTCATTGCATTTTTGAAAACCTACATCGATGTGTTTGCATGGACGTATGAAGACATGCCGGGTATAGACCCAAGAGTCGTAGAGCATTGTCTTCCCCTAGATTCGGATGCAAAACCCATAAAGCAAAAGCTTAGAAAGATTCATCCGAATGTGCATACGCAGGTTAAAGAGGGTTTAGAAGATCTGCTAAAAGCTGGTTTTATAAAACCTATTGCATACTCTGATTGGTTATCAAATACTATTGTAGTTCGAAAATCCAATGGGAAAATTCGAATATGCATCGATTTTAGAAACCTTAACAAAGCCACTCTAAAGGACAACTTTTCCGTACCTAACATTGATTTGATAGTCGATAGTACTGCAAATCATGAAATGTTCTCGTACATGGATGGCTATTCAAGATATAACCAAATCAAATTAGCCCCGAGAGATCAGGCTAAAACTGCTTTCACAACACCCTGGGGCACGTACTGCTATACAGTCATGCCCTTTGGTTTGAAAAATGTCGGCGCCACCTACCAAAGAGCTATGACTACGAACTTTCACGATCAGATTCATGAGCTCGTAGAGGTATATGTGGATGACCTCTTTGCTAAATCAAAAACTCGATGCACACATATCGAATGCTTGCAAAAAAATTTTGAAGGGCTTAGGCTTTACAAAGTAAAGCTAAACCCTCAAAAATACGTGTTCGGAGTCGAATCTGGTAAGCTCTTAGGCTTTATGGTAAGCCAAAGGGGCATTGAAGTCGACCCCTCTAAGTGTATAGCCATCATAGACATGGCTCCACCCTCTAATCTCACGCAAATTCGTAGCCTCCAAGGTCGCCTTCAATCAATTCACAGGTTTATTTCAAACCTCGCTACAAGATGCGAACCTTTTAACAAACTTTTGAGAAAAGGGGTGAAATTCGTATGGGACGATGATTGTCAAAAAGCTTTCTAAAGACTAAAAGCATATTTGGTTAATCCTCCTGTTTTAAATCCTCCAAAACAAGGAAAACCTCTTTTACTTTATATTTCTGTGCATGCGAATGCTTTGGGTGCATTACTAGCTCAATATGAGGATGATACCCATAAAGAGTATGCCATCTATTACATTTTGAAAACTCTCTTGGCTTATGAATGAAATTATCAAGCCATGGAGAAGACTTGCCTGGCCTTGGTATGGGCCTGCCAGAAATTTCAACACTACTTCCTAGATCATGAGATCTGGATAGTGTCTAGGCTTGATCTAATCAAACACTTATTTGAAAAATCCATCCTCACAGGTAGGCTGGGTAAATGGCAGCTCCTCTTAATGGAGTATGACCTGAAATTCCACCATCAAACATCCATCAAGGACCAAGCCCTAGCCGACTATGTGGCCGACTTCTCCTTGGAAGATGCGTACCCCACACTTGACAAAATGCCTGATGAAGACATATTTCAAAACCAATTTCAAAATCATGTTTTATCAAACTGTTTAAATGAAAACCAAGTGTGGAAGATGCACTTCGATGGGGTATGAAACCAAAGAGGGGCTGGGGCAGGAATCATCCTCATATCCCCTGAAAAGTTAAAAACCAAGTGTGGAAGATGCACTCCAACAACACAGCCGAGTATGAAGCACTCATACAAGGCTTAAAAATTTTGAAAACTCTAGGGGCATCATGCATCGAAGTCTTTGGAGATTCTTTACTTGTCATAAACCAAGTGTTAAAGATTTGACAAGTTAAAAACGAAAAACTTCTTTCATACCACGAGTTGGCCACCAAGCTGGTTGAGTCGTTCAAATCGTATACACTCACACACGTACGAAGAGAGGATAATGGCATAGTCGATGCCCTCTCATCCTTGGGCTCAGCCCTAAGGGTCGATCCCACTTTGAGAATCAGACCCTTAGAAATATGGCATTCGCCCACTCCATCCACACACGATCTTGAAATTTGCCAAAACAAACAAACTGATACTGAAAAACCTTGGTTTCACGACATAAAAAGTTTTCTAGAAAATTAAGGATTTGCCGAACATGCCACATCCAAAGATAAGGCTTTCATTCGAAAAATTTCCACCCGATATGCGATTTTGAGAGGGGTTCTTTATAAAAAGAGCTTTATTGGCATCTTACTAAGGTGTGTCTACCTGGAGGAGGCTAGGATAATAATGCATGAATTCTATGATGGAGAATGTAGAGGTCATGTTAATGCCAATATGATGGCAATGAAAATACTTAGAGCGGGTTATTTTTGGTCCACCTTAAAGCAGAATTGCCATGACCATGTTAGGAAGTGTCACCCACATCAAGTGCATGGACACGCCATCCATATCCCTTCATCTTCATTGCATTCCGTGGTCAGCCCCTGGCAATTCACCATGTGGGCGTTTGACATCATAGGACCAATATTTCCTCATGCATCAAATGGGCATAGGTTCATATTAGCAGCCACCGAATACTTTTCCAAGTGGGTTGAAGCTACCTCCCTAACCAATGTTCAGGGGCAACATGTAGTAGCATTCATTAGGAAAAATATTTTGGCTCGCTTTGGGGCTCCAAAGGACTTAGTGTCCGACAATGGTACCCCTTTCAAAAACGAGAGGATGGTTAAGTTATGTAACACGTATGGCATAACTCACCACTTCTCATCGCCCTACTACCCTCATGGCAACGACCAAGCCGAAGCCACCAATAAGACTCTCATAGGCATTATTGAGAAGACTTTAGAGAAGGGTAGGACGTGGCATGAGAAGCTGGATGAAGCCTTATGGGCTTATAGGACTTCCATCCGAACTCCCACAAATGCCACACCATTTGAGTTGGTCTATGGCACAAATGCTATTCTCCCCATTCATACCAAAATTCATTCATTTCATACATCCATTGCACTCGACCTTTCCCTAGAGATGCTTCAGCATGCTAGGATGGTCGAACTTGACTTACTAGATGAGCGAAGGCTCCTTGCCATGGATCATGTACATGCATACCGGCAAAGGATAGCCCGACACTATGAGAAGCATATGAGACCTTGCCACTTCAAAGTGGGAGACCTTGTGCTCAAAATTATCCAATATCGTGGCCCACATCCACTTGGAAAGTGGCGGCCCAAGTGGGATGGCCCTTATGTTGTGCGTGGAACCACCACAAACAATGCATACTGGCTAATTGATGTCGAGGGTATTAACTTAGCCAACCCTATGAATGCTCAATTTTTAAAAAAATATCATGTGTAGGGTCTAAGCTAAGCCCTATATTTTGAAAATATTTTGAAAACCTCCTTTTTGAAACTTCGTGAGTAAGGATCAAAGCAAATCGTGCAACCCTGAATGAGAGACTCGATTGCTTGTGAAAGAGCGGAGTTTTCCAAAACCAATGGGTCACATTTCAAAAATCCTTCTTCTTACAAATGAAGGCCTGATTCAAAATAGCAAGATACTTGCAACTAGTACGTGCTATTTCTAAATAGGCTGATCTGGAATGAATCGAGTAGATCCTTGGGATAAGTCCTCCCCCGTTCCTCTTCTCTTCCCTAAAAGGAAAACTTGGCCAAAAAGAAAAAGAGAAATCCCTGCAAAGCCTCTTTCCCAAAAGAAAGTGGAAACAAAAGAAAAATCGTGTATTCTACGGAAAAGAGGGAATAAAGAAAAAATACTTCTAAAGGGAGACCCTCTACAAAAAACATAAGAAAAAGGCCAAAAAGCTCAAAAAGAACAGTTTTCTGCCTATATGCCTTAAACCACGGGACACTCCAGAAGGGACCGTGGTAAACTCTTTCCCATCCCTGCGACTTATCCCAAGGTGAAGAAAGGTTCGTTCTAAGGAATCTTAAAGTAAAAATAGGATTTATTTACTTGAATCTCATCTTGTTTGAGAGTTAGACGTCTAAGTAAGGCGTAGGAATTTTGAAATATGGCTTGATTTCAAATAAAACCTCCGCTAGATTAGCGAGTGTCAAGACTCAAATAAAGGGAAAACACGAAGAGTTGAAGTCCTTAGGATTGAAGCTAAAAAGGAGCTTTCCTCTTTCAAAAACGAGTTTAGAAAATCCTCGAACATCGAGCAACATAAGACCAGCTCACTTGGTGTAGCAGGTCTTCATAAGACTCCCTAGTTCGACTATTACATTAAGTCTCTAGGAGACCATACTTCTTAACATATCATCCCATGCCTCTCATTCATATTCACGCATGGAAGCTTGCATCAATCTCAATTAGGACTAGAACCAAGTAGGTAAGTCCCCTTTGGCAAAAATATCCTTCTACCAGGCTTAAAAGAAAATGTTTTCTAAAAACTGGGACGATCACATATTCTCAAGAACAAATCCTGGGAGAAAGCAAACAGGGGTGTTGTCATCTTTGTCATTATCCAAATCCATTTGGATAATGCCAAAGAGGGGCATCTGTAAATACCCCAAAATCTCACGACTTTCATAAAACATACCTGGTTTACAAAATCAACTCCAAAAAGGCACTTTGAGTTCGAAAAACCTAGGAGCCTTCCCAAAACCCTATAAATATTGCTTTAAACCCTGTAAATAATGTTTTGAAACCTATAAATAGTGTTTTGAAACCCGTAAATAGTGTTTTGAAACCCCATGTCCAAATAGGAGCTTTTTAAACCCGAGCTAAACCCCATTTTCCAAGAAGCCAAAGATGAACAGGTGAAGTATGCAAAGACGACACCTGATCGAGAAGCAGCCCAACAAGTGGCTCACAAAGGCCAATTCCAAAAGCAGGCTCAGAAGCAGTTTTCAAAGCCTAGAAGAGCATCCTAGCCTAATAAAAGCCAGGTTAAAAAGGCGAAAGGAAGGCCCAAGCACGAGGCAGATTGCAAGCCAGAAAGCACCAGGAAGCTAGAGCGAACATCCTCACCCAAGCATCAAGAATCTGAACTGGAAAAGTCATAAATGAGCAGAAATAGAGTCTCAAAAGGCGAAAAGGAGTCCGAACGACAAAGATTGGGGAAACCCAACACCAGAAGGAGCGCTGATGAAGCTAGGGCCTGCACAGATCATCCTCCTCGAAAAGCCAAGAAGGACCATCTAGAGAAAATTTGGATTGAATCTGGACCATAAATATCCAGATCCATATCCAAATAGTATTTGGATTTGGGTTGATCCAAACAGTGTTTCGATTTGGATTGGATCCAAATAGTATTTGGATTTGGATTGGATCCAAATAGTATTTGGATCGAACATGGATTCCACGATCCAAACCCAAGACCCATATCCAAGACCCACTTCACTTGCCTATAAATAGGAGTGAGGGGGTCTCCAAGAAGTTCACTTGGAGGAGCTTGGAGGAGAGAGAGGGTATTAAGGTGAGTGCTTAGTGCTTTCTTAATTTTGCTTAGTGGGTTAATTGTGGGTTTAAAGGGAGATTAGTGTGGGTTGCACCACCTTGATTTAGGGTTGGATTTGCTTGAACAAGGAGGCGTGGAGTGGCTGAGGTGGAGCTTGAGCACGCCCCAACCGACCCTAAGGTAAGCCCAACTTACCCCCTAAATCCTTCTTCTTAACCCCTCTAAACCACCTAAGCCGACCCCACCTAGACCTAGCCGAGCCCACCTAGCTACCCCACAACCACCTAATCCTAATTAGCCTAGCCTAATACCCTAACTGACTCAAATCCCGCCACCCAAACCACCTCCCGTCGCCACCCGAACACCCCTAGCCTTACCTGCTCCGGCTCCGCACACCTTGCAGGCGCCTCGCTCCCGCGCCACGTGCCCCCCTGACGCCATGCGCCTCCTTGGCGCCCAGCGCCTGTTGCCCTACCACCCGCCTGGCGCCTAACACCTGGCATCCACCCTACCACACCCACACCTTAGCCGACCTACACCCTACCAACTCCACCGACCTCAGCCACTACCTGCCACCCTTCCATGCCACAGCCTAGCCTATACCACCTCCTAGCTTCCCATCCCACTGCCTTACACTCCACACCCCACATCCTATCCCATGCCATACGCTCCCAACCGAACCCATCCTAGTCTAACACTCCCCACTTAACACCCCAGCCGTGACCTTTAGTTCCCACACATCCCACACCATACCATAACCCCATACAACCCACTAAAACCCGCAGCGCCCTTGCCTTGGCCGTAACCCCACAAAACCCCACTAAGACTCGCCAATCTCTTGCCGTGAACCTTCACCTCACCACACACCCTGACTCCATACCGCACCCCACCTAACACCCCGCCGTGACCTACCATCTAGCACCTCCTTGCCATAACCCCCACCAACACCCGTGACCTCTAGCTCCCACACAAACCTGTAGCTCCCTTGCCTTGGCCGCAATCCCCAAAAACCCCACTAAGACCCGCACCCACTCTTGCCGTGAACCTTCACCTCTCGCGCCTAAAGCCCACCAAGCTCAAAGGCTCCGACCAGCCACTTCACGTCTCAAGCTTCAAAGGAGACATTTCCGTAGTTGCAAAGCTAGCACAAGCCCATGTAGATTAGAGTGGACAAACATCCGAATCACTTGTAAGTGTTTCAAATTCGGTATTTTAAATATCTCCTTCTACATTCTATTCAATTTGGATACGGGGTTGTATTAACGGAGCTTTGTCTCCCCCCGGAATGTAATATTGTTGCTTGGTACACGATGCACACAAGTGCACTTGAGCCTTAGCTCTTAATCTCGTACACCAAGCACCCACATGCACGATTGAGTCTTTTCTCTTATTCCCAAGACTCTAGTAAGAGCTGCGTGAGTTGTCTTCAATTTACACACTTCACCCACATGTGCATTGAGCCTTCGCTCTTATTATATATATGTATTTACATTCAGCTGGGTTGTTACATTAAGTCATGTGAGTTTGTCATTTCAATTACACACTCGCACCCAAAGACACCCGAGCACTTGCTCAAGCACCTCACGCACCATTTTGGCCTCGGCAGCCACTAAGATATAGCTATATCTATATACTTTCAACTGCATGAGTTTTCCCGATTCAGTTGTGTACGTCTTTCAATTCCAGGTTGTTAATTTTCAGTCGTGCGAGTTGCATTTCAATATATACACAACACACATGCACACGTTGGCGACCTTCGGGCCCATATATATATAGTTGTATCTCCCTTTCGGCTGGGTTTTACATTTCAAGTCGTGTGAATTGTCTTTACATTGATACACAACACACACACGCATTGGCGACCTTCGGGCTCATATATATATAAGTATTTCCCTTCCGCACTTTACATTTAAGTCGAGCAGGGTTTTACATTCAAGTCGTGTGAGTTGTCTTTCAATTTATACACAAACACACATGCCCACAATTGAGCCTTTCTGCTCTTAAGATATAACTATATTTCCCTTTCGCAATTTCCCTTCAACTATGCCTTTCAATTTCGGGTTTTAAGGTTCAGTTGTGTGAGTTTGCATTGCATATCTGCCATACCACGAGATAGGCGCACACTTGCATCAAAGCAACCTCGAACCACCCGTGCAAAATCGCCAAGACTTAGGCACTTGATGCACACATCTCACGCCTACGTGGCTAAAACCAAAGACATAGGAACGTACAAATCCCACGTGAATAAAATCTGTAACTAGATAAACCAAATCGATCAAACACTTTCATACTTTTCAAAAAAGGTCATACTTGTTCAAAATCGAGTTTTCTAAGTGTACAAACTGACCCTTAAGCATCCGTTCAAGAAGATTTGCGACAAAAAGAGCCCACTTGTCCATAGTCACCCCATAAGTGAGATATTTCAAAACTTACTTCGCTAGTTTGAGTAAGCTAGCTAGCACGCCCTTTTAAAGCGACTTAGATATACGAAAAGGTTCACTCTAGGCCTAAGAACCCATAGTGAAAATTTCTGCGTGTCTACAACTACTTAGTGTAATATTTACAAAATGGCAGCATAGGACCATCTTTAGTTACACCAAACATTGTTGGGAATGAGTCTCCATCAATCCCAACCGCTTCTCCACGAGTTTGTGGTGGCCTTCATTAATAGCCTATTTTATCACTACATGAAATTTGATGCATTGGTTTATCCTATAAAAAATAAAGTTTTCTACTTGCAATATCTTCATATCTTCTTAAGCTCCTTTCAGGAAGGTGTCAAGTGTCCCTTGAAAAGACCAATTTGTTACTTTCAACAGTAGATGAAAAATGTGATTGACTTTTGAGGTGTCAAAAGCCATGGCTCCTTCACATCGACTTCCTTTTCTTTTTCTTTTGGAGACCATAGAGCATTTCAAATGTATGTTAGTCCTTAGGTCAAGCTTCCATAATCTCAGTTGAATTAGACTCCTCATACATCTCCTGCATCATGTGGTAGATGCAAGAGATAAGGGCCTTGTGTTTGGGTCCTCTTTCCTTCTTACTTGTTGAACAATGTGTTAGGGATACTCAAGATGTGTTCCATCTCCCATTGCTTGATTCATTAGCTGGATTAGGGTAGGAAAGAAATGATCTTCCAATAAGTTCTTGATCTATGACCATAAACAATTGCATGCCAATGCCACATATTAGGCCATATTGAATTGCATCTAGCAACTCATGACCAGATCATGAAACTTCTCAAAGAAGACTTCAACTATTTCTCTAATATTCCTTTGGAGGTTCATTAAATCTATGTTTGAGAAATTCTTTGTACATTTCCTCCCATGTCTCGATCAACTCTACCTTCAATGATGTATACCAAGCATATGCTTGACCTATTAGGGATGATACAAAGAGTTTGAGTTTATGCAACTCACTCACCCAACTCTCCATACTCGAGGGTGAATTGAGCCAAATGTTCATCCAGGTATTTACCATCCTACCCAAGAATGTCATATAATTTGCCTTGAAGGTGCTCAGGATACGACCAAGCTTGTAAATCCACTCAGGGTATGGCTTGCAATCAACTTCAACATCCCACTCTTGGAGAGCCATTCTAAACGCGTTTGAACTAGATTGATAATTTCACCATGGTTCACGAGCACACCCTTGAGCTCTATAGGGTTTCCTAACATCTGATGTTGTCAGTTGGCTAGTTGCAATAGATAGGCCGAAGGTTTGTACAACTCAACTTGGTATACAAGTTGTTGTGGTGGAACCTTTGAACCATACTCCATGGGTTGCATAGTTGGGAGAAAACCCACACTTATCTAGTTCGCCATGCAGTTAGGTATATAAGGTGGCAACACAAGCGGAGGTGCCTGATATGTGCCCCCAGTGTATTGGTCGAGATTTGTACTTCTGCTGGGGTCACAAATGGTTGCCTTGAGGGAAAACAATCGAGAAAGATGGAGCCGACATTAGGTATCTTGCTTGGGCCATCAAATAATGTGGTCTTTTGGCGATATTAACACGTACGTATTGTAAGGCTAGCCCTTGAGCTATTGACAACTCGAGAATGGTATGACTTCTGTGTAAGTGCCAAAAGTCATCTCTTAAGCAGAACTTGACCAACTGTATCATCACCCAACCTCTTCTTAGATAGCATATCTTGTTTTTGAATGGTGACTAGCTTATTCATGATATAAATGGACATAGTTTCTACCATTTGACGAAACAATGCCACTTGAAGATCCCCAATAATTGCATCCAACAAATATACAATTGATGATTAATCATTCAAAACACGTGGTCATTTGTTTGGGTGTTTGAAGCATATGGTGTATACCACATCGAATGAGAGAAAGGAACTTAACCGGATGAGTCGATTGGGCCTGACATTCTTAAGCTTGGGACTGGTGAGGGTGAGAGAGGATCCACATCATGCTGATGGATGCACTGAATTGGGTCGAGTCTTTATAAATTGTGCAATTCCAATAGGAAGCATGCTGTCTCCTAGGCATGCCACAAAATGTATTGTCGTCAAAAGTAATGACAAAATTTGGATGATAACTATGACAACCCACCGAACGAGAGACATGAATGTGTGTGTGCTAGAGAACTCTAATCCTCGTTCCCAAGAGGAGTACGAATAAGGTTTTAGGTGATAAGAATGAATTTTCAGGAATCTGACTATGCATATCTCGGTTGCCATTGAAATCACCCGTATGAACACACAGGAGCACTCAATGTGCTTGTATTTACGTCGAGTACACTAAGTTATAAGTTACAACTACTCCTAGAAAAGCAAGGAAATGCAAGAAGAAAATAAGAACCGTAGTTGTATGATCGATCCTTCTTTAGTTAGAGTGTATATTTATAGTCCCTCTATTGAAGTAGCAAAGGATGAGTCTATCTTTTATGGACATAATTTCTATTTCATCTGCTTCCTTTTCACTGCCATCCCACGCGTATCCCACCCGTGACATGCCGACTCCTTCACTAGTACTTCGTACTTCAGAAACTATTGAACTCGTGGGCTTAAGCTTTTTGTGTTGTCCGTTGGAATCTCTGGAGGTTTTTGCCATGCGTCCCCTCTCTTATGACTCCCGAGTATTCACCACATATCATCCTCAATTTTTCGATATCAACAATTAGCCATTACCTTCTTTCCTTCTCTCCTTCATGAATACTTTCTCGGGTATCACCATATCTCTATGCATCCGTTAAATGACGAAGACATGTCTATCACTGAGAAAGGTCTTTAGTATTCAGCCATGCCATTTAGTCTCAAAAATGAGCTCCGTGTATGAAAGACTAGTTAACTAGATATTCCAGTAATATAATAGTCACAACGTGGAGGCTTATGTAGGCGACATAATCAGTAAAAACAAGCAAGAGACAAATGACATAGATGATTTGTCCCTTCAACAATTCGTAGTGCAACAAGATAAAGCTCACCTGCAAAGTGCACTTTCTGGGGTACGACCCAGGAAGTTCCTTAACTTTAGTGTAAGCTAAGGATAAATTGAAGCTAAACTCGAGAAAAACATGCCATTGAAGCTAAACTCCATAAAACGTCCAGGAGGTTCAATGCTTCATCAGTCAGCCACCTGGTCACAGTAAGCAGGTTCCTCTCGAAACATGTTGAGAAGAGCCTTCCTTTCCCCCAAAATACTCCACAAAGCCAAAATATTGAAGTGGACCACATACTGTGAAGAAGTCTTTCATTAGCTCGGGGATCACTTCTGACACATCAAAAGAGGGCTACAAGGAGCACATGCCAAACTTCTGGATTTGCTAAGAGCATGTATGTATCTTGTTCAAAGGCTTCCTCCGATTGAGTTAACACCATTCACCAACCCTTGTTCCTTCCAACAGTGGGGATGGATATTCTTGAAATACCACCCTTCGAGGGAAAATAAGTTCTTATTCGTAGCCATTAATTACTTCATCAAATGGGCGGAGGCTGAAGCAACTCACAAGATGGACAGATACACCTCTTTAGGGTTCATCTGGATGTTAATCTTTTCCCGCTCCAGGGTTCCTCGCATCCTCATAATGGACAATGACAAGTACTTCAACAACACGAAGCTGCGGAAGCTATGGAAAGATTACATTCTAGAGAGCACTAATTAGTTCAGTTGTCTATCTTGAATCCAATTGGCAAGCCGGAGTCATTAACCGAGTCATCTTGGTAAACAGAAAGCCCATGGGAAGAGAGACATACGAAGGCTACAAGTCAGAGAGTTGGTGCTCCGAAGTGCTGGTTTTGTCCACCAACCTAAATATGCAAAACACTATGCAAAACTAGGAAGGGTCATACCTTGTTCATAAAGAAGTCTACTTCGACACTGACAATTGGAAAGATATTGACAAAATACTCCTCCATAGGTCATGGAACATCACACCTTAGGAAAATTAACCCATGATTCGTCGATTTGTAACGAGTCTTGTTCATTTATGTACCTCTGGCTTATTAATAAAAGCACTTATTTATGATGCTCTTATAACATGCTTATGATCGACAAATTCAAATTCCCTTCCTCGAAGTCTTCTACATGGCTAACACAACCATTGGAGCGTCCCTTGTTTTTTCACCAGGTAGACTCCTATATCCTGTGCTCGGGTGTCAAGAAAAAGTCTCACACAAACATCACATGCCTAATAGAGGGAGGATGGCTTGATGGAGCGATTCTTGTGCCAGTAGATCGTGGTAGGAGATAAGAAGAAGAAAGGCACCATCAATCAGATGTTTGTCACAAACAAAACGATTGTCATTTATAAACCAACTAATCTCACCCGGCAAGGAGAGGTCAACCATCCACCCAACCAAAGCCAATCTGAGAGTCACCACACTGTAAATGCTGGTCAATCCGGTGAACAAGAAACTATTGACAAGCTTACCACATGGAATTAGGAGCAACAAACCTTGATCGAGCAACTGTTGAACGAGATGCAACTCTTATGAGTGGCAGCAATCTCGTTGCTCACCAACTCACCATAGAGAAGATTGTTCATGACGTAATCTTCCCTTTGATGATGGGATCCATGATGGCGTCGATAGACCACTCCTCATGTAGGAGCTTCTTAGTCCTGCCACTTGAGGAGGATGCAAGTCGACCAATACTGGCAAACACATCCTAATCACTTGAGACCAGCAACTTCTACGATGGCTCAAAGACAAGATCCGTCGGAGCAAGTGGAAAAGGTTTTCAATGGGAAATTGTCCTCGTTAGCAAGGACAAGTGACTTGACGACGAAAAAGAATCTTTTTAGGAAGACATTATGATGTGACGATCCATCTTCTTTGACCAATTTGAATATTACGAATCTATGATAGCCATGCATAATATGCCACACTATGTAAAGTATTTCCTACCGCATTAACAAGAGCAACTGGGACGTGTTTGCCACCTTTCTTACTCAACATCAAATCCTTCCACGATCTATGAAATGCTTTAATTAGGTTCCATTAATTGTATGCATATTAAATTTTAGGATTAATTTATATCTCTTGCTCATGATATATAATTAGCTTCGGAATTTTTATGTCTCATGCATCGTTAATCATAATCTTGTTCAACAAGGCTATATATTTCATCTTTTAAAGTTGTTTTACGTAGTGCCTCGTGAATTGCTGACCCAAACTGTTTTCCACCGTTCCACCTAGCTCATTTTACCTAGCTGACCAGATGTTGTTCTGGTTTATAATCACACACCTACTTAACTACTTTGCAATGTTAGCCTTATTCTTAATTTTCACCTCTGATTGCCTAGAGTTCTTAGAATATTAATGCATACATATTGAAATATATATATATATATATATATGTTAAACAATTGTAATATTTAACTCATGATTCTTCAATTATGTATTTTGGTTTAGCTTTATTCTTAATCATGAGTTTCTTTCTTATATACTTTATGATGAATTTGTTGTTTTTTCCATTGTTGAATAGAACACAGATTTAGTTACATCCAATTTTTTTAGATTAAATGTTAATTTTTGATACTTTTTCGCTCCAGTCAAAATAAATTTGTAGATCCACCACGGTAGAATCCCCAAACTTTTATTAGAACACGTCTTCAATAGAAATAGATACCTGAGCTCATTCAACCAACTTGTCAAGGATAATTCGTATTGATACCGTAGATGAAATGTTCATTTCTCAGTCCATTTTTAAGTGCAGCGAAGGCCACTCTTCGTCAAGCTTTGAGATTTGCATCACAGCTTCATTGAAAAACTTGTAGTTTCTAATGAAACTATTGTCATCTAATTCTTGTTTCTTGTTGCCTATGAAAAAACTCAACTTTAGGATAGCTAGGGCTAGAGATGAGAAAACTAATGATCTTAATTTTGTTAGATACATCAAAGACGAGGATGAGAAAATTCTAGTAGCAAATGATGATATAAAAAATAGATGGAAACTATTTTTATAAGCTTTTTAATCAAAATAAGGATGCTAGTATTAACTTAGGAGAGTTAGCCAAATTAGAAAAGTATATAAACCACAATTTCTACTGATGTATTCAAAAGAATAAAGTTAAAGAGACTCTTAAATATATGAAGGGTGGTAAATCAGTAGGACCAAAAAATATTCCTATAGTAGTTTGAAAAATCCTAGGAGAGACATGAATCACTTGGCTCACAAGACTATTTAATGAAATATAGAGAAATCAAAAGATGCCTGAGGAATGGAGAGCGAGTACACTTATACCCATATATAAGAACAAGGGAGACATTTAGAATTGTATGAATTATCAGGGTATAAAGTTAATGAGCCATACTATAAAATTATGGGAAAGTATTATCAAACATAGGTTAAGACAAGTATCGAGTACAACAGAGAACCAATTTAGATTCATGTCAGGCAGATCTACTATTGAAGCGATTCACCTTTTGAGACATCTTGTGGAATATTTTAGAGCAAAAAAGAAAGATCTTCACATGATATTTATTTATCTAGAAAAAGCTTATGATAGGGTATTGAGGGAGGTTTTTTGGAGAACTTTGGAAAAAAAAGGTATCTCATTAATATACATAAACCTTATAAGAGACATGTATGATGGTATAAAAATGTGAGGACTCATGAAAGAATGAAAGACTTCTTTGAAGTTAATATTGGGTTACATCAATGATCAACTTTAAGTCCATACTTATTTATAATGGTGATTGATGAGTTAACAAAACATATTTAAGATGAAGTACCTTGGTGTATATTATTTGTGGATGATATTGTGTTAGTGGAGGAGTTTAAGGAAAAAGTTAATAGAAAATTGGAACTATGGAGAGAAACATTAGAAAGTAAGGGCTCCTGACTTAGTAGAACAAAGATAGAATATATGGAATGTAAGTTTTATCATTTGGTTACTTTAGAGGGTATAGAAATTAAAATTAGCACACATTGCATCCCCCAAAAGTAAAGTTTTAAATACTTAGGGTCAATTTTTTAGAGTGATGGAAGAATTGATGAAGATGTTATGCATAGAATTAATGCAAGTTGGTTAAAATGAAGAGGAGCATCAGTTATTCTTTGTGATAAGAAGATACTATTAAAGTTAAAAGGTAAATATTATAAAGCAACAATTAGGCCTGCCATGTTTTATGGTTCTGAGTGTTGTGCACTTAATCATGAACATGTACAAAAGATGTCTGTGACAGAAATGAAGATGTTGAGATGGATGAGTGGTCATACAAGGAAAGACCATATACATAATGAGGTTATTAAAAACAAGTTAGCAGTGACAACAATAGAGAATAAAATGAGATAATATCGTTTAAGATGGTTTAGATATATAGAAAGAATATCAAAAGAAGCACTTGTAAAAATATATGAAAAACTATATTTTGAAAGTATTAAAAGAGGTAGAAGACGGCCACAAAAGTGTTAGAAAGAAACAATAAAGAATAATCTAGCTTATTATGAGTTCACTGCTAACATGGCACATGATAGGGTTATGTGGAAACAAAGAATCTATCTAGCTGACCCCATCTAATATGGGAAAGGCTTAGTTGTTGTTGATGTTGCCCATGAAGACATGAAACTAGGGCAGAATCAAACCCTTATTCAACATGGATTTATGCAAAAAAAGCTATCAAAGCCCTATTCTATATCGTCCATACTATTACCTAAAAAGAGAAAACATGATTCTGTAAGAAGCTATATGTTACCAATTTCTAACTTCAAATGTGATGATGATAAGGTAAAGAGCAGAGATCCGGGTGATTCCAGAGAGAAGAAACGTGAGCAGGAGCAAAACAACTAAACAAAAATACTAACTGCTACTTAAAACCTTAATTTTGGTTGATTCGATCAGAATCCAATTTCAAATCTGATTACTGGATATTTGATCCAAAATAACTAACAAAAATTCTTCTTAGGTGGTTGAAACTATTTTATTTATGGATGACTACCTTTATTTTTCTAATATTCAGGTGGAGCACCCCTAGCAATTATCCTGAATTTTAGGCAAAAGTTCAAACTTTTTCAAATTTTGGGTGGGGGTGGTCTTCCTACCTGTCCTCAATGTGGATCCGCCGCTGGATCCTACTAAACAAAAAGAACAATGAGAGAAAGCCAACTGCACCTACAATAAGAAAGCCCTTAAAGAGAATCCATAGGAGAAGAAGAAACCTGCTTCTTTCACTTCACTCACTCTCCTCAGAGTGCCAAAAACCGATACTCTCCCAGCCAACGCGACCACGTAAGCAGTTCGTTGGTCAAGAAATCAAAGAGGTCCTCGAAACATATAGATAAGTCCAGGTGGTTCACTCTCCACAAGAACATCAAAAGGTAGCTTCCCATAACTTTTGGTCACGAGGAATATGCGGGAATTTGCACCCCACGTGCTTATAGGGCTGGCGATTACCACCACCACCACGAACATTAAAGTCAATAGGATTTTGGTGGACTTCAGTAGTTTTGTTGATTGATATCCTTTCTTAGCCTTTAAGCATTTTTTACATTAGGTCGGAATACCTAAAACCATGCACTATCCCGACGCAATGCAAGTTAAAGATATAATTCCTTTCCAATTGATGATAAGAGTTAAACTGCTTCTAGAGACTATCATGGTGGACCTTTTGGTGGTCAATGCTCCTCTGCCTTACAATGCAATACTCCGTTGAGATTCCGTATGACCACTGTAGACATCGAAGATTTTCACTTACGGGTTCTCAGGCCTGAAGTGAACCTTTTCGCAATCTACATTCGCTTTATGGGCGTGCCAGCTAGTTTACTTTAACTAGCAAAGTATGTTTTGAAAATAATCTGACTTTTGAAAGGCGATTGTACGCAAGCGGGATTTTTACGTCGCAGACCTTCTTGCACCGATGCGCAAGGGTCAGTCTGTACGCTTAGAGACTTCGTTTTGAAATAAGTTTAACTCAAAATATATTTTGAATGAAGAAGTGTTTTAAAACCTTTTAAAAACCATGCATTTAGGCGATTTTGATTTTGTAAGGGTTGGATGACCCTAAGTCTTTCAAATTTTAATCTACTTAGGCACGATGCGCATGCATCGAAATAGCCTAAGTCTTGGCATATTTGCACGATTGATTCGGGTTGTTTTTTGTATGATTTTCAGATTTTAGATCACGTGGATTTGCACGTACCTAAGTCTTCCTTTTTATCCCTTTATGGGCCACCTAGGTGTGTGTTATGAACACTCCACTACATGGGGCGAATTTGAGCGGGAGTACGGGGCTTGCTTTGATGCAATATGCGTCCTACCTCATGGTATGGCGTAGATGCAATGCAAACTCACGCTACTCCAAAGGGAAAACCCGAATGTAAAGGCAATGCCGAAGGGAAATAACTGAAGGGAAATGACTTATAAAGTAAATAGCTGAAGGGAAATGACTTGTAAAGTAAATAGCGGAAGGGGAAATATGGCTATATCTTAAGAGCGGAAAGGCTCAATTATGTAAGTGTGTGTCGTGTATATATTGAAAGACAACGCACACGACTTGAACCTTAAAACCCGAATCTTAAAGACATAGCCGAAAGAAATACTTTATATAGAGTATATGTAGGGGCCCTTACTTGGGTCTTGCAAATAAGAGCGAAGGCTCAATGTATGTGCGTGCTTGAATTGAAAGACTTACACACACGACATGAAATGAAACCCAAATATAAATTGCAGTATGCCTTGACTAAGGTCTTGGGAGTAAGAGCCTTTGGGAGTAAGAGCGAAGGCTCAATGTGTGTGCGTGTGAGAATGTAAAGACAACTCACACGACATAAATGAAACCCAAATATAACTACAATAAGGCCTTTACTAAGGTCTTGGGAGTAAGAGCGAAGGCTCAATGTGTGTGCGTGTGGAAAATGGAAAGACAACACACACGACTTAATTAAAAACTCCCTTGACTTAAAATATATAAATATAACTATATATTAAGGGCTTGTTAGGCCCGTGTGTGTGCAAGAAGTGTACGACTAACAGCGGAAAGGCTCAAGTGCGCGTGTGTGTGGGTGTGTCAAACCACGTTATTACAATCGGGGGGAGACGAAGCTCCTTTACTACAACCCCGTATCAAAATTTAATTGAATATAAAGCAAGTTAATGTAATAGACCAAGTTTAAACACTTAAAAATAGCTGGTCCATGTTCAACTTGCTTGCACGTGGGCTCACGGTTCACCTTGGGCAGCCAAGAGGGGGTTATCCTAGGTGGCTTTGAGAGAGGTTCTATGAGGCACGGTTAGGGTCTTAGGGGAACTAAGGTTCGGCAAAGACGGGGGCTGTGTAGGGTCTGTCCTAGGGTGCAGGTCACGGCCAGGGTGCAAGTTAGGTCGGCAGGGGGGTGGTCAGGTGGCTGGGAGGCAGTCGGGTCGGCAGGGAGGCGTCGGGAGCAGCAATCGGGCGCCTGGAGCTGGGCACTGGGCGCTGGCGGGCGTCTGGCGTAGTGTGCTGCGGGGCGCGCTGTGGCGCGTGGCGCCACAGGCAACAGGGAGCGCGTACTGGGCGCGGGGCGTGCGGCAGGCGTGGTAGGGGGTTCGGATGATGCGCAGGGCGCGGTCCGGTTAGATTTAGGTTGGTTCAAGTCTAGGGTTAGGTTTGGTCGAACCTAGGTTGGGTTAGGGCTAGGTTTAGTTAGGGTTAGGTAGGTTCGAACCTAGGCTAGGTTGGGGGTTAGGTTTAGAGGGGTGTAGAGAGAATGGCTAGGTTAGGTTAGGCTTACCTCTTGGAGTCGGTCCAGCCCATGTCCGAGCTTGGTTGCAGCCACTTGGTCCTGCCCACCTCTTGGTTGCAGCCCCTTGGTCTAGACCCACATAGCCCACATGGCTTGAACCCACCTCACCCAATGAGCCCACATGGCTAGGTCTATCACTCCCTCTCTCTCCTCCCAAATATTTGCATGAACCCTTTACATGGACCCCCTCACCTCTATTTATAGAGATTTGAGGTGGGTCTTGGATTTGGGTTTGGGTTTGGGGTTTGGATCCAGACCCAAATCCAAACACTATTTGGATCTGTATATTGAATCTCGGATATTTTGAGATCCGTATCCGATCCAAACCCAACATTTTTATGGATATGAATCTGGATATTTTGATCCAGATCCGATCCAATCCAAACACTATTTGGATCCAATCCAAATCCAAACACTATTTGGATCAACCCAAACACTATTTGGATTGGCCCAAATCCAAACACTATTCATTACATGGATTTGGATCTGGATATATATGGTCCAGATCCAAATCAAAATTTCTTCAGACAGTCCTTCTTGGCTTCTCGAGGTGAACGATCTGTGCGGGCACTGGCTTCATCAGCGCTCCGTCTGGTGCTGGGTTTTCCCCAACTTTGTCGTTCGAACTCCGTCTCGCCGTTCTAGACTCCGTTGAGCTTTTCATCAAACGGGCTTTGCTTTCTTTTGTTTTTTTATTAGGGAGTGGCTTCTGAAGCTCTGGGCTTGAATCCTCTTCGGGCCTAGGGTCTTCTTTTGCCTTCTGTACCTGTTTTCACATTTCAAAACAAGTTGTCGTTTTGGCTCAAACGAGCTTTTTCGAAAGTTTTTTGAAATATAGAAGATTTGGGGTGTTTACAACCACAAAGGCCATTGTATAAATAAATTCCTAACCTCATGATAAAATTTCCATTTTGTGGAGAGACGGGACATGGCAAAGTAGATCAGAGTGATATCTTGCCATTATGAAGAACAAACACATCACTCAAGATGTTAACATTGCCGACTTGGTTTCTGGATCAGACTAAAATGACGAGAGATTATCTCCTTCTAAGCACCTCGTTCAAGTACAAATTAGACCAATTTTGGTGACACAACAAGAGTAAATTTGGTTGACCTTGTTTTTATAGAAAAAGAGTGATGCTTTTGCATGGAATGTGGCTTATGCTTCAAGCATAAATGTAGATATTGTTATCCATCACGTCAGCATAGACGTAATGATTCACCGGTGGAGCATAAGATGAGGAGTTTAACACCATACCTTGTCACAACCATTGAGGATGTGGTCAATAAACTCCTTTCTGCAGGGTTGATACGAGGAGTCCATTACCCAAAATAGATTCTGAATGTAGTCACAGCAATAAAGGCAAAAGAAAACTTAAGATGTGCATGAACATTGCATGTCTAAACAAGGCTTGTCCTAAGGATAACTTCCCGTTGCCCTTGATCAACCAGCTGGTTGCCTCTACCATGGGTGACCAACTTCTCTATTTCATGCATGCCTTTTTGGGCTATCAATCCCTCATCAAATTTAATGAGGAATAGACATCCTTCATCATGAATAAAGGCCTTTGTTGTTACTAAGCAGTGCCATTTGGCCTCACCATTAGAAAATGGGACTACTCCAACCCTTGGCAGAAACCATTCCGATTGTTGATCACAGTCGGATTTATTTATGATATATTTTGATTTTTCAATGGCTTCGTCTCGTTTAACAGTCAGAATAACTTAGCAAAACAACCAGAATATGTGTCGCCCAAGCGTGAATAATTTTCCTCTTCTCTCTCTCATTTTCTCTCTAATCAATATGGCCAGTTGATTCTCTCTCTCCCACCACTGTTTCCACTGGTACCAGTGGAGTTGCTCTCTCCCTCTTCCATTATTAAATTTACCCTTGATCATAAGTTATATCCATTTACTTCAATTTAATAGTTATTCTCTAATCAATCATTTGTTGAATGATTTTATTTCATGCCTATGCCATGCTTGAATTGTTTTGTGCATATATATTGTTTCATGTATTTGCTACTTTCAATTTTTTTATTGATGTAATCATTCCCTCTTTGTTGAATGTTTTTATGTGCGTATGTTGAATCACCTAATATTTCTTGTCTAATTTCATAGAATTGTTCCAATAGATTTCATGATGAATATGTTTGCCTCAATGATTTTGCTAATTGCACTCCATGCTTATATTTTTTTATAGCCTTAGACAAATTATTGTTTATATATTGTAATACTTTTATTCTTAGCATAAAAAAAGCTAATTTCCTTCTAAAAATATATATCATAGTATATATCCTTTGATTATCCATAATGGTTGCTAATAGAGTACATATAATACATTACATCATTCCTCCTTTGAACATCATGGATGACGATTATTTGTGAGACCAAAGTTGGATTTATAGGCCTACGATTGGGGGTCAATGTATCCTTGATAGTGGTTATCATGCTGGAGACAATGACTTTGTTCATTATACCATGACAAATGCTATACCTGAAAATCATGAGAAGATCTATTGCTTATGTTTGAAATGTCAAAATAGAGGTTTTGAAAGACGAAAATAGGTAAAATTTTACCTTATTCATTATGATTTTACTCGAAACTATACTAGATGGATCTTTCATGGTGAGCAATAGAGACTTAATGTTCTAGATATAGTAAACATGGTATACAAATGTGTATGATAGGGAATTGACTAAAATTAAAGAAATGTTTGAAAATGTAATAAAATCATTATGATCAAGATATGAAAAGATCACTATTATCATTTGTGGTCCATTTTTTTCAAATCAAATGTATGCATAAGATTTTTAATAAGACAATTGAGGAGTTATTAGATGTCTTGAAAGACCAAAATAGGTAAAATTTTACCTTATTCATTATGATTTTACTCGAAACTATACTAGATGGATCTTTCATGGTGAGCAATAGAGACTTAATGTTCTAGATATAGTAAACATGGTATACAAATGTGTATGATAAGGAATTGACTAAAATTAAAGAAATGTTTGAAAATGTAATAAAATCATTATGATCAAGATATGAAAAGATCACTATTATCATTTGTGGTCCATTTTTTTCAAATCAAATGTATGTATAAGATTTTTAATAAGACAATTGAGGACTTATTAGATGTCTTGAAAGACCAAAATAGGTAAAATTTTACCTTATTCATTATGATTTTACTCGAAACTATACTAGATGGATCTTTCATGGTGAGCAATAGAGACTTAATGTTCTAGATATAGTAAACATGGTATACAAATGAATATGATAAGGAATTGACTAAAATTAAAGAAATGTTTGAAAATGTAATAAAATCACTATGATCAAGATATGAAAAGATCACTATTATCATTTGTGGTCCATTTTTTTCAAATCAAATGTATGCATAAGATTTTTAATAAGACAATTGAGGACTTATTAGATGTGTTTAAGGGCATGACCCTTTAAGGTAATATGGTTTTTGAATGTTGGTATGATGTTAGGAAGTTGGTAATGGATTTTAGTTTGAACTATATCAAAATAGATGCATGTCGTAATGATTGTATCTTATATAGAGGTGAACATGAGTATGCAAATAGGTGCTCTAACACAGCATGTAAGTTATTTAGATGGAAATCTTCAGGTAGTACGATGCGGAAGAAGACTATGCCTTTTAAGATTTTAGGATAGTCTAGCACTTTCTACTAATACCACGACTTAAAAGATTCTTTAGATCAAGCAAAATGACAGAGTTTATAAGATGTAAGAGGTTGTTTATTCCATTCAGAATATTGACACCATTTATCAACAACTAATCAATAAGATTTTCAAGGATCGGCTTGGCCAGAATATGAAAAAGATTATATGGATGATATGATCACTAATGTAAGAAAGTCGTGGATCGCATCATTGGTTTGACCCTAACTTTCAACAGACTATGATAATACAAAATGAAGCGTAACCGTGCAAAATGTGTCTTCTAGGTGTGATCAAGAAATGGTTTCACGGTAAGTCTATGAGGGATTGAGGCTAACCCTGATAAGATCACGACTATCAAGCAGATGAAAAACACATAGCTTATCAAGAATGTTAAGCAACTTACAGGCTACTCAATTGCCTTGGACAAATTCCTATCAAAGCATGCTGAGAGAAGTCTCTCATTATTTAAGGTATTTCAGAAAGCCTAGACATTTGAATAAAGCGTTGAGTGTGAGAATCCTTTCAACAGTTCAAGAACGATTTGAGGTATCTCTCACAATGCATTAACCCTCAAGTAGGCGATATTTTGTGTGCCTACCTTTCAGGAAAAAGAAGTTTCAGGGATACTTTTGATGAAGGAAGAAGATGGAAAGTAGCTGCCCATATATTTCACCAACAATGTCTTATAGAGAAAAGAGTTGCAATACATTTCGATGGAGAATCTAGCCTACTAGGTAGTCTTGTCTCCAAGATGATTGACAGGTTACTTTCAAGCTCATGCCATTGTATATCTATACATATCAACCTTTGAGGCAAGTGTTACACAATCCCAAAAGATAAGATTGACCTGTGAAGTAGGTTGTCAAATTAGAAGGGTATATCATAAGATATTCTACTCGACCTGCAATTAAAGCATAGGTTGTCTTATTTCTTGGTTGAATGCATTGCTGCTGCACCTTCATGTCATATTAAAGAACTCTATAGAAACTTCACATCAATGGTTCTTTCATAGACAAACATAGTGGTGTCAGCTTGATCCTAATATCCCCAATTAGAGACGAGTTGCATGCATTAAAGTTTGAATACATAGCCTCAAACAATGAGGCGGAATATGATGCTCTCCTCACGGGACTCAAGATTGCCACCAACATGGGAGAGTAGTGCTTATTATCTACAGTGATTCCAAACTGATGGTCAATTTGGTCAATGGAGAGTATGAGGATTGTGAATTCAACATGATGAAATATCTAGAGAAAGCCATATCCGAGCTCAATAATTTCATCATATATGAGATAATGAATGTCCCAAGAGAAGATAATAAGAAAATCCAATTCACTATCACTACTTGCAAGTTCTCTGCTATACCTCACGAAGACAGTTCGTGTTGAGGTCATGCAAAGATGAAGTAAACATTGAAGAACTAAGTCGATCCGATTTGTGTAGTTGAAACATAGTTGGTTTAACCCGATCATCACTTATTTGGAAGATGGGATATTGCCACCCATTGGGTCAAAGACAGAAAGCTTTACAGAAATTAGCTTGGTACATTATGATGATGTTAGTTGTATCAGAGGTTCTTTACTCTTCCTCTTATCAGATGCATTAGGGAAGATGAGGGCAATACACCGTGGTTAAAGTAAGTACATGAGGGTGTATATGGGAACCACCTTTGTTGGTTGGTTGATCCTTGGATAAGAAAATCTTGCATGAGTGATTTTAATGGCTTACTATAGCAAAGAATTCCAAGAAACACATTGAAAGGCATTTAAAATGTCAATAACACGTATAGCGTCTCTTCCTTCTGTCGACTTAAGTCGAGGGTTGGACATTCTCGGCTCAATGCTACCTTACAGGGAGTAGAAACAATTCTTCCTCGTATGGTCGACTATTTTACAGGGTGGGTCGAGGCAGAAGTGACTTAAAATTGACTAAATTACCATTATTAGATTTATCTAGATGTCGACTTTTCTCAGCTTGAGAGTCCTCCACGCCCTTGTGGTAGAGAAGGGACTATGCAAAGATTAGAAGGTGGAATTGCACCATACAGACTTACCAAAGTCACCAACAAGACTCTCCGAAAGATTTGGTTATATAAGTCCAAGGAAAATAGGTCAAAGTGTTTGTCAATGGAGGTTACGATTGGCACAATCAATCAAAGGACCCAACAAAAAACGGAGAATTAATGAGGGCGAACATGGATCTCCTAGAAGGTGTCTAAGTTAGCCACTCTTAAACGAGCAACCTACCAACTGGCCCAATATCAACAGGAGAGCCAAGTGCAGAAGGTTTCAAGATAGGTACTCAAGAACGCTTGGTTTATTAAGCCACCAAAATACGCCAAGGTCTCACCAAACTGGGAAGGACACTGTATCATTCACGTACAAGTTTATCTTGGCACCTATCAGTTGAAAGACAAATGAAAAGCTCCTCCCCACGTAATGCACCTCAAGTTCTATTAGTAGTTTATCGAATTCAGTAAAAAGTTGCCTCTTGTTTCATCTAGTTATGCAATATTCTTCAGAAATTGGATCCCATTTGAAGAGCTCGTAGAAGTGCTTCGTGAATCCAACCCTGATGTCTCTTTAGTATCCTAAAAGGTTGCTACATGTCCTCGAGTGGACATGGCCTAACCCATCTCGCTTAAACTGGTGCTCTGATGAATATGAGACGAAATCAACTCCGTCAACCCTAAGTCTCGGCTGCGACGTGTCCGAGAGTGGACATGGCATGACAATGGACCATCCAAAAGTGGGCATGCCTTGATGATGGACCATCCATTGACATGAAATGGGCAGTCGTGTTTTGCATGATGAGCAATCGAGTCCCTCATTGACCTTAAGTCACTTATAGTTTCACCACGTGTCCTTAAGTGGATATGGCTTGACGACGTGCATTTCATTGACACGAAGCAAGTGCTAATGTTCCTTATAATGCACATGAGACTACTATGAATGGATAGGAAGATCAAATCGGGTCCCTCATTGACCTTAAGTATCTTATATTGCCACCATGTTTCCTCAAGTGGACATGTGTTTGACAAGTGCATTTCATTGACATGAAGCAGGTGCTAATGTTCTGCGTAATGTACATAAGACCAAAATAGGGTTCTTCAACACTTGAACTTCTTATACAAGAACTATGAGACCCTTAATTGGGTCCAGGTCATGAACTGGATTAAGAACACAAACTTGGGAATGCCTATATGAAAGGTGAAGTTTTGCTTTCTTCGTCCAGACAAAGAAAACTAGCATATAGCACGGGCAAATGTATTTTTTTAATCGAGGAGGTATAACAAAATGATACAGGAGGCCTTATAATTAATGCCAAAACTTCCCTTACAATATTTTCAAGAAAAAGTTGGTAGCCTCAATTGGCTACGGAGCCTTTGGTGGTGTCTTCTCCTTCGTCTGCCTTGGATTCAGGGATGGCAGGAGACACATCACATTCTAATACCTGAGGAACTCAATAGGATGACACGCACCATCCTAGAATTCCGACTACTTTTCTTTGTAATGCACTTTCCACGTTGGCCCCCAACGTTCAAACAACACATCGGTAGGCATTCCACCCATTGTCTCAATTCATCTCTGTGAACTTGGAGAGACGGTGTAAAATTATTTTCAAAATATAGTTGGTTTACCAACTAATGCGTGAACCGTATTGAGTCATACAACCAACTTAACATGTGGACCATATCGAGTTGCTTAATGAGTAGATCATATTGAGCCACGTAAGTTGCTTACACGCCCTTTATAAAAGAAAGATGTATCTGGTGATGAATTTATCTTGATATACATATAATTAAATGTCCAATTTGATTTCTGTGAGATATTAAATGAAATATTTCTCGAGTTTTCTTTATGACTAGAAAGAGGTGCCCTACAAACACAGGCATGGGGCTAGTGTGAGAGGTATTGATCTTTCTATCCTTCAATTCTCTATTAGCCTTTTCTTAGCTACACAACTGAGAAAAATCCATTCTACTTTGTCTAGAACTTTATTGTGCTAAAAGGCAAGTTAAGGGTTAACATTGTATCTTACACGAATTCACCGGCACCCTTTGCACTCAGTCCTTTGATAGCAGAGGTAGCAAATAAGCCTAAAGGTTAGTGTAACTCATGCCTTGAAGAAATTTATGCATTACCATTTTTCTTACAAAAGAACTCGACAATTCTAATCTCGAGAAGCCAACATGTCCAAAAGCCTCTAACTCAAGCATTCTTTAGGCTTATTGGTGCACTTTTGGAGAATATTTGCTCCTTTGGAGAGATGATGTGAGATTTCATTAAGTTTGAATAACTCGATGGTAGCAACTCATAAAACAAGATGCATTTTCTTCTCACTATACTAAAAGTTGCATATGTCCTCATCACACCAAGACCAGAGGAGTAGGATGAAACCCTTAGCAAACTTACAAAAGACAAAAGTAGAACAATGATAACTACATTTGCACTAGCCATATCTTTAACGACATTTTAGATACTCTCTTCAATTCTTATGTAACCGTAACAAGTCAAAGGAACTATGGAGAAAGCTTGAAGCAAGGTATACAATCAAAGACCCAAAAAGTATGAAATTTCTACTTTCTCCCTTTAACATATACAAAATGATAGGCAACAAATTAATTATAGAACAATTTCAGGAACTAGAACGGATCTTGCATGGTTGTAAGCAATATAATATGAACACGGATGATACCATTATCAAAGTCACCATAGTAAAGTCGCGTAAAAATGCAAAAAAGAAAGGGAAATGATATCATTGTAGAAAACCCGAGTATTACAAGAGTGACCGCCAACATTACAAAAAGATTGAAGGAAAAAGTTCCAACCTACATATAACCTTGTGGTAGTTATATTTGAAGTGAACCTAGTTAAAGATATTGGTTCATGGTAGGTTGATTCCAAAATAACTTATCATGTGTGTAAAAACAAAAGTCTCTTCAACAAACCCGTGGAGTCTGTGGCTAAAGAAGACAAACCTGAACTATACGTGGGCACTGCTTCAACAATTCAAGTTCTAGGTAAGGAACCCATGGAACTCAAAATTTATGTCAAACATAATTCTTACTCTTTTGAATATTCATGCATACTAGATTTCATAAAGAACTTGGTGTATGTACCCTTATTGAAGTGATATTGATACCCCAAAAGAATTAAGAGCTTTGAAAAAGTAAAAGACAAAGAAAAGACCCTTGAACCAAAATGTTTTATGTCCCCAATTAAAGGGACATGTGACTCTATAATGAGTCATCTACCATTTTTATATAATACTAAAAGTGATCCTCAAACTTATAAAGAGGTTGTGAAGTCTCTAAATGTAGCCTTCTAGAAAGAAGCTATACAAAATGAAATAGACTCAAGAATCAATAATAAAGTCTCAAAAGTGGCTAACCTTCCACCTAGATCTAAAGTAATTAGTTGCAAAGAGATATTTAAAAGAAAATAAAGTTGATAAACTTAAAAAATTAATTGCTAAAAGCTTTACACAAAAAGAAGAGATTGATAATTTTGATACATATGTATAGGTTGCTTGTATAGCTGCGATTAGAGTATTGTTAGCATGGGCTTTTTATTTATGAACTTGTGATTCAATAAATGTGCACTAAAACAATATTATTTTGGTGATTTAAAGGAGGAGGTATAAATAGAACAACCAAAAGATTGTACCTAGAAAAGAACATAAAGTTTGATTTAAAACAAACTCTTAAGAAATGGCACAAAAAATTTGACAAGGTTGTTCTTATTAATAGTTTTAAAATTAATGAATCAAATAAACACATGGATAACAAATTTTATAGTGAAAAAGGTGTTTTCATATGTTTGTGTGCTAATGAGATGCATATTTTGGTAATGACCTAGATAAGATTAGTGATACAAAGAAATTCTTGTCTAGTAGTTTTCCTATGAAAGATATGTGAGTAGTTGATGTTATCCTAAGAATTATAATAATTAGAGAAGGAAATAGTATTGTACTTTCACAGTCACATTGTATAGAAAAAATATTAAAGAAATTTAATGTTTTTGTTTGTTCTCGTGTTATATTCCTTTTTATTGCAATATTAAACTTTTATAAAATGAAGTATGCCAAGGCAATTGAATGTTTGATGTAGGTAATGACATAGTGTAGCTAATATACAAGCAACAACAACAACTAAGCCTTCTCCTATACTAGATGATGTCATTTATATGGATTCTTTGTTCCCACAAAGCCCTATCATGTGTTATGTTAGCAATCAACTCACAATAAGCTAGATCATTCTTTATTGTTTCTTTCCAACACTTTTGTGGTCATCCTCTACCTCTTTTAATACTTTCCAAATTTAGTTTTTCATACCTTCTTACAGGTTCTTCTTTTGATCTTCTTTCTATATGTCTAAACCATCTTAAATGATATTCTCTCTTTTTATCCTCTATTGATGTCACTACTAATTTGTTTCTAATAACCTCATTATGTATACAGTCTTTTCTTGTATGACTACTCATCCATCTTAACATCTTCATTTATTTCACAAACATCGTTTATACATGTTGATGATTAACTGCCCAACACTCAAAACCATAAAACATGGTAGGCCTAATTGTTTCTCTATAATATTTACCTTTTAACTTTAATGGTATCTTCTTATCACAAAGAATACCTTATGCTCCTCTTCATTTTAACCAACCTGCATTAATTCTATGCATAACATCTCATTCAATCCTTCCATCACTCTGAAAAATTGACCCTAGGTATTTAAAACTTTTCTTTTGGAGATACAATGTGTGCCAATTTTACCAATTTTAATTTATATGTCCTCTCAAGTAACCAAATGATCAAACTTATATTCCATATATTTTGTCTTTGTTCTACTAAGTCAGAAGCCTTTGCTTTCTAATGTTTCTCTCCATAGTTCCAATTTTCTATTAACTTTTTCCTTAGACTCCTCCACTAACACAACGTCATCTGCAAATAACATACACCAAGGTACTTCATCTTGAATATGTTTTGTTAACTCATCAATCACCATTATAAGTAAGTATGGACTTAAAGTTGATCCTTGATGTAACCTAATATTAACTTCAAAGAAGATTGTCATTCTTTCATGAGTCCTCACACATATTTTTGCACCATCATACACATCTCTTATAAGGTTAATGTATGTCAATGGGATAGCTCTTTTTCTCAAGGTTCTTCAAAGAACCTCCCTCGGTACCCTATCGTAAGCTTTTTCTAGATCAATAAATATCATGTGAAGGTCTTTGTTTTTTGTTCAAAAATGTTCAATAAGATGTCTCAAAAGGTGAATCGCTTCAACAGTAGATTTTCCTGGCATGAATCCAAATTGGTTCGCTGTTGTACTTGATACTTGGCTTAACCTACGTTCGATAATTCTTTCTCATAATTTCATAGTAAGACTCATTAACTTGATACCTCAATAATTTACACAATTATGAATCTCTCTCTTGTTCTTATATATGGGTATAAGTGTACTCGCTTTCCATTCTTCGAGCATCTTTTAATTTCTTCATATTTCATTAAATACTCTTGTGAGCCAAGTGATTCCTATTTCTCCTAGTATTTTATAAACTTCTATAGGAATATTGTCTGGTCCTACCGATTTACCACCCTTCATATGTTTAAGAGAATTTTTGCCTTCATTCTTTTGAACACGTCAGTAGAAATTGTGGTTTATATACTTTTATGATTTGGCTAACTTTCCTAAGCTAATACTAACATCTTTATTTTTATTAAAAAGCTTAACATCTTTACTTTCATTTAAAAGCTTATAAAAATGATTTTTTCTTCTATTTCTTATATCATTATTTGTCACTAGAATTTTTTCATCCTCGTCTTTGATGCATCTAACATAATTAAGATCTTTAGTTTTCTTATCTCTAGCCCTAGCTATCCTATAAATATCTCTTTCACCCTCTTTTGAGTTGAGTTTTTTACATAAATCCTCCCAAAGTTTAGCTTTTGCTTAACTGATAGCCTTTTTCATTTTCTTCTTTACTTTCTTATAAGTCTCTAAAGTTTCACTAGTTTTCTTAGTATAATGTAATTTGTAATATACCCTCTTTGCCTTGATTTTCTTTTGCACTACTTCACTCCACCACCATGCTTCTTTTTGTGTCGGTATACCTCCCTTATATATACCTAACACATCTTTTGCTACTTTCCTAATATGTATAGCCATATTTTTTCACATATCACAAGGTGTACCAACATAATTTTAAACATCTCCTTGAAGTACTTTTTATTTAAATATATCTTTTTTCTCACTTTTGAGATTCCACCATTTAGTCTGAATAGCTCGATGCACTCTTTTCTTCTTTGTCCATTTTTTTATTTGTAAATTCATAACTAAAAGTTGATGTTGGGTGGTTAAGTTTTCTCTTAGAATTACCTTGCAATCTTTACAACATGCTCTATCTTTTTTTTTACAAATAAAATAATCAATTTGTGTTTGTGATAAACCACTCTTATAAGTAATTAAATGTTCATCTCATTTTTTGAAGATTGTATTGACTATAAAAGGATCAAATGCCATAGCAAAATTTAAAATCTCCCTACCTTCCTCATTTATATCCCCAAACCCAAAGTTTTCATGAATACCTTGTCTTTATTGACATGTCCATATAAGTCTCCTCCTAAACAAATCATCTCTCTTTGTAGAATCTTTTGAATTACTTTATCTAACTCTTCCCAAAAAGTTGTCTTTATACTATCTTCTAGTCCTACTTCGGGTCCGTAAGCACAAACTATATTCAAAACCTCTACTCGTAACACTAATTTCAACGTCATGATTCAGTTACCATATCGTTGTATGTCTACTATACTATCCTTTAAATCTTTATTTATGATAATACCAACTCCGTTTCGAGCCTTTTCCTTACCTGAGTATTATAACTTAAAACTTATATCCTCTATCTCCTTTGCTTTTTCTGCAACCCACTTTGTCTCTTGTAAATATAGAATATGAATCTTTCTCCAAATCATAGTATCTACCATCTCCATTAGCTTATCGGATAATGTTCCAAATTTCTAAGAACCAATACAAATCTTATTATCTAGGACTAGCTTCCTTACCTCCTGCATCCATCCATATTGAAAATGCAAAAACTAAATTATTCACTACATTCAGACAACAATATAGCAGGACTAATTTCTTTAACCACACCCGTCTATGACATGGAAACCCTCTCTGTAATTGATTCACTACATTTGAGAAAAAATGTGGTAGTCATTGCTTACTTATCACAACATTCGGGCTCTGCAACGCGTCACTAGGCGGGGATGCCCCAAAGCAATGCTCATAATTTATGTAATTCATGGTATAAAAATATGACAAAATTTTATGCTGGTTGTCGGAAGCCTAACACAACTCTCCTCCTTTATTCGGGCTTGGGACCAGCAATGCAAGGGTGATCCCTTACATGGGTGGAGTTGTTGCTAATATACAAGCAATACCAATAATTATCCCTTGTACTCTATTCAACAAGTATTTAAACAGAAGAGAATAATAAACTATAACCTAAGAAATAATAGGATTCCTTCAGTGGTAGAAGGATATTAAAATGTTAGTTAGGTCAGCTATTTGGAAGAGAATGCTTCTACAAGCGGTTTGGTCTTCAAAATTGATGGAGGTGTTGTTCCTTCAGTGCAAATTCCACCATAGCAGATGAGTTTATTGCATTAGTTGCAATAGGGAAAGGAAAGTAGCTGAGAAACCTACTTCATGAGATACAAATGTGGCCAAAGTCCATGGCACCAATATCAATAAACTATGACAGTCATAGTAGTCTATCAAAGACATATTCAAGAAATCTAGACACATCGGTCAGAGGAACAACTATGTGAGAGATCGGATAAAAAAAAGTTATTTCCATTATTTATATAAGATTGGAACTAAATCTTATAGATCCTTTGATGAAAGGTATGATAAGAGACTTAGTGTAAAACTTGATACAAGCTTTAATGTCAAACATCAAATGATTCAACATTTAAAGCAACAGAAGTAGAAGAAAAGAAGCTTTATTACCATTAAAATTTATAAAATAAACAATTGCAAGTTCCACATGAATCTTAAACAAATCCTTTATATCACACAAATTATCCTTTTCAAAGAAACACTTAGTACTAAGTTATGTAATTACAACTTTACTTTATTTGCAATCTAATATTAAATCCTCTCTAACTAAAATTGGATCACTTAGGATATTTGACAAATCGGAGGAATATGTCTACCTCCTTGAAGAGTTAGTATATTTCTTGAAGGAAACTTCAAATACACATGCCCTTTACTCTTTACTTGAGTAGTTGAATGATCTCTTAAGGTCACAATTCTATTGCAAACGATCTGGTAAGATATAAACATACACAAGTCATTATAAACATACCTCATAAATAAAAAAGATATTGAGTTTAATCCAATAATGTAGCTTATAAATAGAAAGGATATTGGGTTAAAGAGATAATTACATATCATGTTGATCATAGCTCTTTTAGTAGTTGTATGTTTCTTGGATTTCTTGATGGGATACTTCCTACCCCAATATCCAACCTTACCACAATCCCTGCACAATTTGCTTCTGGGTGATCTACAGCTGATTGTATGCTTTTCAAGACATTATACATGACATCTGCGAAACTCTATGCATTAATGATGGTAGTCAAGCACCCTCTTCAACCAATTTGTTGTATCTAATAGAGAAAAGGAATTTGACAAATTCAAATCTTTCTTTCCAAAGGCCAAGACAAACATTGGTAATTGACGAGAATTAACACATTATGCCTTTTTAGCTAAGCAATAATGCATTCGTGGTAAAAGTACGAATGTCCTTGGGCTCATTTTCTTTTCTCGTGCCTCACCTACGTTATGGTGGTTGTTGGCGAAAAGAAGCAGTGGTTGCTCATCATTGAACCCATATTTCATCTTACTATGTGTGAAATTTTATTCCAAAGTCTATGTAGAGACTTGAAATCAAATCCACAAACTACATCGTGTGCGAGCGTGCTAGCTAGTTTGCTTAAACTAGCAAAGATGATTTCTTACTTCTAAAGCAATTGTGGGCAAGTGACTTCTATGAGTAACCATGTTTACTATATTTTGAATTTTATTTTCTTTTTGTTTTTCATTTTGAAATTATTTTTGTTGGTGTGAGACATTCGGCACACCTTGAAAATCTACATCCTTGGCATCATTTGGTGGGCTTGTGGGTGCATGAGTATGATTTAATACATGGAATGTAGATGAATGATTTACCGATCATACACTAAGAAGGAGATGATCGAATAGAGAGTTTTGGGGAGAGTGAGTTTCAGGTATACCTTTTTTTAGCTTGACTACCTTTTTATGGTGAGAACAAGGTTCCTTGCAAGCGTCTTGAGATTGCTCTAGCTCATACGTTGCTTTGAGCTTTCATTGCTTTATGAGGTCTTGGATTTCATCCTCCAAGCCTATGTGTGTGCAACACTCATTCCTCTTTGTGTATGTAGTGGTGCTCATGAGAATGAAACCCATCGGAGCAAATAACAACAACAACAACAACTAAGCCTTTTCCCATACTAGACGGGGTCGGCTACATGGATTCTTTGTTTCCACAGATCTCTATCGTGTGCCATGTTAGCAGTTAACTCCCAATAAGCTAGATCATTCTTTATTGTTTCTTTCCAACACTTTTGTGGTCGTCCTCTACCTCTTTTAATACTTTCCAAATTTAGTTTTTCTAACCTTCTTACAGGTTCTTCTTTTGATCTTCTTTCTATATGTCCAAACCATCTTAAACGATGTTCTCTCATTTTATCCTCTATTGGTGCCACTCCTAATTTGTTTCTAATAACCTCATTATGTATACGGTCTTTTCTTGTATGACCACTCATCCATCTCAACATCTTCATTTCTGTCACAGACATCTTTTGTACATGTTGATGATTAACTGCCCAACACTCAGAACCATAAAACATGGCAGGCCTAACTGCTGCTCTATAATATTTACCTTTTAATTTTAATGGTATCTTCTTATCACAAAGAATACCTGATGCTCCTCTTCATTTTAACCAACCAGCATTAATTCTATGTGTAACATCTCCATCAATTCTTCCATCACTTTGAAAAATTGACCCTAGGTATTTAAAACTTTCCTTTTGGGAAATGCAATGTGTGCCAATTTTAATTTCTATGTCCTCTGAAGTAGCCAAATGATCAAACTTACATTCCATATATTCTGTCTTTGTTCTACTAAGTCGGAGGCCTTTGTTTTCTAATGTTTCTCTCCATAGTTCCAATTTTCTATTAACTTTTTCCTTAGACTCCTCCACTAATACAATGTCATCTGCAAATAACATACACTAAGGTACTTCATCTTGAATATGTTTTGTTAACTCATCCATCACCATTATAAATAAGTATGGACTTAAAGTTGATCCTTGATGTAACCCAATATTAACTTTAAAGAAGTCTGTCGTTCCTTCATGAGTCCTCACACATGTTTTTGCACCATCATACATGTCTCTTATAAGGTTAATATATGTCAATGGGATACCTCTTTTTTCCAAAGTTCTCCAAAGAACCTCCCTCGGTACCCTATCATAAGCTTTTTCTAGATCAATAAATATCATGTGAAGGTCTTTCTTTTTTGCTCTAAAATGTTCCATAAGATGTCTCAAAAGGTGAATTGCTTCAATAGTAGATCTACCTGGCATAAATCCAAATTGGTTCTCTATTGTACTTGATACTTGTCTTAACCTACGTTCGATAATTCTTTCCCATAATTTCATAGTATGACTCATTAACTTGATACCTCGATAATTCGCACAATTTTGAATGTCTCCCTTGTTCTTATATACGGGTATAAGTGTAGTTGCTCTCCATTCCTCGGGCATCTTTAGGTTTTTCCATATTTCATTAAATAGTCTTGTGAGCCAAGTGATTCCTATTTCTCCTAGTATTTTCCAAACTTTTATAGGAATATTATGTGGTCCTACCGATTTACCACTCTTCATATGTTTAAGAGCCTCTTTGACTTCATTCTTTTGAATACGTCGGTAGAAATTGTGGTTTATATACTTTTCTGACTTGGCTAAATCTCCTAAACTAATACTAACATCTTTATTTTCATTAAAAAGATTATAAAAATAGTTTTTCCATCTATTTCTTATATCATCATTTGCCACTAGAATTTTTTCATCCTCGTCTTTTATGCATCTAACATAATTAAGATCTTTAGTTTTCTTATCTCTAGCCCTATCTATCCTAAAAATATCTCTTTCACCCTCTTTTGAGTTGAGTTTTTTATATAAGTCCTCCCAAATCTTAGCTTTTGCTTCACTAACGGCCTTTTTTGCTTCCTTCTTTGCTTTCTTATAAGCTTCTAAAGTTTCACTAGTTTTCTTAGCATAATGTAATTTGTAACATGCCCTCTTTGCCTTGATTTTATTTTGTACTACTTCACTCCACCACCAAGCTTCTTTTTGTGCCGGTACACCTCCCTTAGATACCCCTAACACATCTTTCGCCACTTTCCTAATATGTATAGCCATATTGTTCCACATATCAAAGGGTGTGCCAACATAATTCCAAACATCTCCTTGAAGGACTTTCTATTTAAATATATCTTCTTTCTCGCTTTTGAGGTTCCACCATTTAGTCCGAATAGCTCGATGCACTCTTTTTTTCTTTGTCCATTTTTTTATTTGTAAATCCATAACTAAAAGTCAATGTTGGGTGGTTAAGCTTTCTCCTGGAATTACCTTACAATCTTTACAACACACTCTATCTTTTTTTCTATAAATAAAGTAATCAATTTGTGTTTGTGATAAGCCACTCTTATAAGTAATTAAATGTTCAGCTCGTTTTTTGAAGATTGTATTGACTATAAAGAGATCAAATGACATAGCAAAATTTAAAATCTCCCTACCTTCCTCGTTTATATCCCCATAACCAAAGTTTCCATGAATCCCTTGATATCCTAATGCCTCTTTACCGACATGTCCATTTAAATCTCCTCCTAAACAAATCATCTCCCTTTGTGGAATCTTTTGAAACACCTTATCTAACTCTTCCCAAAAAACTGTCTTTATACTATCTTCTAGTCCTACTTGGGGTGCATAAGCACAAACTATATTCAAAACCTCTACTCCTAACACTAATTTCAATGTCATGATTCGGTCACCATATCGTTGTATGTCTACTACACTCTCCTTTAAATCCTTATTTATGATAATACCAACTCCGTTTCGGGCCTTTTCTTTACCTGAGTACCATAATTTAAAACCTGTATCCTCTATTTCCTTTGCTTTTTCTCCAACCCATTTTGTCTCTTGTAAACATAGAATATGAATCTTTCTCCGAATCATAGTATCTACCACCTCCATTAGCTTATCCGATAATGTTCCGATATTCCAAGAACCAATACAAATCTTATTATCTAGGACTAGCTTCCTTACCCCCCGCATCCGTCCATAATCAAAATCCGGAGACCCTCTCTGAAAATTTTTCACTACATTCGGGCAGCAATGTAGCGGGACTAACTTCTTTACCCACACCCGTCCATGATGTGGGAACCCTCTCTGCAATTGATTCACTACATTCGGGTGAAAATGTAGTGGCCCTTGCTTACTTCTTACTACATTCGGGCTCTGCAGCACGTCGCTAGGCGGAGACGCCCCAAAGCAATGCTCATAATTTTTGTAATCCATGTTGTAGAAATCCGACGAAGTTTTACGCTGGCTGTCGAAAGCCTAACACAACCCTCCTCCTTTATTCGGGCTTGAGACCGGCAATGCAAGGGTGATCCCTTACATGGGCGGAGTTAAACCCATCGGAGCAAATGATTTTGAAAATTTTGGAGTGATTTGTGTAAAGCAAATCTCATACCCCACTTTGCTTGTGTGCTTAGGGATGTAGACTTTTTCTTCATTTTACTTTCAGAATTTCAGCTTTTTTATTTTCAAATGTTTTTTATTTTTGAAAATTTTCTAATTTTTTTTGGTTTTTCGAAATAAAGATTTTTTTTGGGTTTTTCATGAACAAAGGGGTGTTTGGATGCTCAGCAAGGTTGGATGATTCAATCTCAATACTTGCTATATTTGTGGCCTCATATCCTTCATCGGATTTTGGGCTCAGTTTAGTTTTTTGGGTATGGTTTTTCTCCCTATATACCCAAGATGACTTTTCATGGGAATGATGTGCCTTGGCCTTTTTGCTTAGCGCCTCAATTTTCCTTTCAAGTTGTATTACTCTCTTCCTCAAAGAGGCAATTTCTTCGTCTCGGGTTTTAGAAGATTTTTTTGAGGTTTTGGAAAACCGATTTTGAAAGTTTGATGAGGTCTTACTTAACATATTTTCAAAGGAATCATCCAATCTTGACAAGATTGAGTTGCTGAAAATTGATCTTCAAGCAAAAGATTTTGAAAAAGACAGAGTTTAAAATCATGATTTGAAATTGGAATTGGTTTTTGAAAAAATAAGAATAAATCAAACAATCTTCAAAGACTCAAGTCCCACCGGACGTGCCAAATCTATAGATATGAAATTTTATTCCAAAGTCTATGTAGAGACTCGAAATCAAATCTACAAACTACATTGTGCGTGAGCATGCCAGTTAGTTTGCTTAAACTAGCAAAGATGATTTCTGACTTTTAGAGCGATTGTGGGTAAGTGAATTATTTTTGACGTAGGCTTCCTATAAAAATACTCAAGGGCTAGCCTAAACTCTTTGAGGATTGTTTTAGGTCCAGTATATTTTTAAAATCCACTTTCAATTCCTAAGGACTTAACCACACTCATGAACTTAGTTTTTGCAAGAAAAATTTTCAAGGTCTTGAGAAACAAAAACTAGTTTTATTTTCAAAGACTTATTTCCAAATTTTTCCTGATAGCTTTTAAATCTCCAAAAATCTTAAAAATTTTACAAGAAAAAGAGGTTGACATGCAAATTCAGAAACTATTTTTATTCTAATTTTTGGTATTGTAGATGTGCATAATTAAATTAGACAATAACTCTCACTCAGACATTCGGAACAGATCTGTGACACAAATATAGAGGTTTACAAAAATAATTGTATCTCATTGCAAAGACCTTCAATTTCTATGAATGGTCTTGTTGAAAGGTTATGAATCTCATATTTCTAATGAGACCATTTTCAATGAATTTGGTTCACTGTAGACAAAGTTATAGGATAATAACCCAACCTCTGTTGTAGGAAATAAAGGTTTTATAGATTCTGTTCTAAATTTATTTGATCTCTGATTTTATTTATGGGATTGTATGATCCTAAAATTCTTAAAAATTTTATTAGAAGTGGGTCTATGTGTGTAGATGAGTTGTGCAAAGTTTCAGAGCATTCGAAGTAGAGAGAAAGGAATTAAAAATCAAACATCAGACAGATGTAAGATACAAAAAAGAGGTTTTTGGGTTTACAACATACATGAATGCATTTCGTCCGAAATTGAAAGACAATCCACAACAATTCCAATATAAATGACTGAAGGAAATTATGAAAATTATAATTATAGCTTAAACATAGAGAGGATTAAGAGATATAAGAGCTTACAATGTATATTGGAGTAGGAGAAACTGAAAATCAAACATGCATCTAATGAAAATAAAAGAAATTGAGCAGCATAGCCCTTAACTTTTACATCAAGAATGGAGTCAAATGCTCTTTAATTACAACCCCTTTTGAATTGAATGAAAGCAAAGAGGAGATAGAATTGAAATAAAGGAGAGAAATTGACCTTGATCGTGGCACTCTTGGCAAATTGATGAAGACGATTTGAAGGGGCACACCTTCTCCCTTCTCTCTCTCTCTTTTCTCTCTTTTTGTCTCCCTCTCTCTCTCTTTTTCTCTCTCTCTTGTTGTAGCTCCCTCTCTTTCCTCACCTCTCTTCAATGCCTAAAACCCTGCCCCAAGGCTCCCTTTTATAGATTTCAAGGGAGGGCCTCTAGGGCCTTCCATGGTTTTGGACTTTGATCCACTTCACTCCAATCCGATCCAATAGATGGCCCATTGATGCACATGGGTGCATGTGGGTTGCGAGGGTAGTCCCCTCTTGGTCCATGTGAGCTTGGTGCAGCTCACATGGCCCAAGCTTTCATTTGAGTAAGGCTTGGAGTAGTTGAGCCACTCTACCAACGTGCTTGTTTGGCTCGGTCTTGGTGTCTTGACTTCACCCCTTTTGGCGCGCCTTAGCCCATCATATTTCATGTCTTGGCTTAATTCAGGTATGATCCTTCGCTTTGGACTTATCTTGATCGAGCTCAAGCCTTAATTGGGCCATCTTGTTGTGCCTTGGTCCTAGGGTGTCCTTAGCTTTGCCTTGAACTTGATGTAGCCACTTGAGTTGAACTTGTTTTAATTTGATTTGAATCTCCCCTTTTAGTTGAATTAGATTGAACTTGGTTTGGAACGAGTCTTGCTTGGCCTTGAGATTGGGGTTTGATAGTTGATCGTGCCTTGACCCATTCCTTGCTTCGAGTTTTCCTAGACTTGACCCTGAATCATCGACATTGTTTTTGCAAATTCATCCTTATCTCCTTTTGATCCATGCTTTACTCCATCTTTGGGCAAATCAGCACCTTTGTATTTTTCAAAACTCGATTTTGTAACTTCAAGTTTAAAAACATTAATTTCAAAATGTTGTTGTTTTTGGTATTTTATGAAACTCGTAGACTGTGCTCAAATCGTGGATTTAAAACAAGCTTAGATTTGTTTTGAAAAATTAAAACATGATTAGATTTGTTTTGAAAATTATTTTTATACGATGTTTACACCATGACAAGCGAATTCCAGCTATGCAGACTTTCACGACCACTGGTTGACGGACAACCCTGCAGGTCTCAATCCGTCATCACTGTCCTCCCTCTTTCTTTTTAGACATATATATATATATATATATATAGGTGCCAACTCAATGCCCAAAATAACGTGCACTGAGTCGATTTTATGTTTCGTCCATGCTAAACACGTTAATATGGTTGAGGTTTTCAACAATTGCATGAAATAGAAGCTGTATATTTGAGTGCGTTGTATGAAGTCACGTTAGATACTTTTGTTCTTCTCTTTTACTTAACTCTGGAAAGTAAAGTAAAGGGCTAAAACATAAGCAAGTTCTAAACACTATATCTCGTTCCTTAAATTAAGGAGTATCTCTTCTCTTAAGCATATATATATATAGGTGCCAACTCAATGCCCAAAATAACGTGCACTGAGTCGATTTTATGTTTCGTCCATGCTAAACACGTTAATATGGTTGAGGTTTTCAACAATTGCATGAAATAGAAGCTGTATATTTGAGTGCGTTGTATGAAGTCACGTTAGATACTTTTGTTCTTCTCTTTTACTTAACTCTGGAAAGTAAAGTAAAGGGCTAAAACATAAGCAAGTTCTAAACACTATATCTCGTTCCTTAAATTAAGGAGTATCTCTTCTCTTAAGCTTTCAGTCTTGTTCTTCTTCTTACAACAACAACTACTATTATTAAGGCAAACAATAATTAAGACAATTACTTAAGGAAGCATTGTGCCATTTCAACATTAATAATTGTTTCAATAAAATTAAATTTCGGTAATGGATCACCTTTTTCCGTCTTAAAGAACTACATAAGGCCACTTGTAGTTCAGCTGGTCCCTAGTTTGTTTGTGTTTGGTTTATTAAATCATATAAGCTGCACCTATAGTGTTAGCTCACCGGTAGGGCGCTCTAGTTCCGTTGCTGTTGGTGGGGAATTCGACTCCCAGAGGGTGCATGAGGCTTTGGTCTTCTCTTGTAACCTCATATAAGCTGATGAAGAAAATGGGCGTTCAGCTAGGTTCGGCTCATGGAAGCTCATCAAATGACACTTTTCAGTTTCTAGGAATTTCCTGATTATCAATTTTGTTTTAACTTTTTCACATACGAAAATTTTAGGTGAATAATCAATTACGGTAATTAAAATAATTTTCTCTCTCAACTTATTTCAGCAAAAGAATGACAAATAGTTCGCTATTCAAGTGTATCATCAGCTAGGCCTCATTTCATATGAAAAATGAACCAAGAAGAAATGGATACCGGCGGCTACACGTATACAAGAATAAGATGGTATTTGAGAGCCGATTGTTATGGATAAAAAAGTTTAGTCCGGATCTACGTTGAGACAAGGTAGAGCAACCGTTTGGGAACCTAACAGAAGCAGCGCCCTTGTTTATCATCATCGCTACCCAGGTCGCCGCATCTGCTCCTGTTGTCGACTTGAGGTCTGCCGTTCATCGCCTTGTCCCTGTTGGAACCGTCGTCGTCACCCCTCGATAGCTGCACCAATGCCATCCCCCTTTCTTTCTTCTCCACTCGTCCGTGAGTTTACTCCTTTGGGATGGGCAAGCTGACGAGCTGATTGTGGTAGTCCCTTGCCTACCAACCAACCGACGATATGCCAAACCCACCTTCCTTGCAATCCCCAGCCACTTTTGCCGAGGGCCATCCAGACACTGGCAACCCAGAAACAGCCCCAGCATCTAGAGTCGATGTCTGAGTCTCATGAGTATCGCTCCTAGTCTCAAGTAGTGGGAGTGCTTCCTCCTCGTGACAGGAAGGAAGCCGGGATGATAATATATATGACTAGTGGATGGATCCATCGAAATGGACGTCGTTAGTAGGCTTCTCTGGTGAATCCAGATATAAATGCATGGATTTTCAGTTTATTTTGAAAGCTTAGGAAGGTTTCATGCCTGGTATGAAATTCTACCGTGTGGGAAAACGGTTTGTTTTTCATTCAGGCCTCTACCGAAGAAGAGATGTTGACAATATCTTAAAAAGTATATGGAAGCTTGCTGGCCGGCCGTACCTTGTTGGACACTAGGACAAGAGTGGAAACTTGAAGTTGCCGCGACGACTCCTGTATGGGTACGACTAAATCCAGGTTTTTGGAATGATTATTTTTTTCACAATGTCAAGGGCTAACCTCATATCAATAGACGATTTCACTCGCACACAGAGGAGGCTCCATTTTGCCTGCATATGCGTGGAGTTACCTCGCAATAAAGCAGTGATGATACTATTTTGGTGCAAATTGAACACGGCATTGAAATTTTGATCCATGTCAAGTGTGAAACAAGGATTGGATTCGTGTGGCTTCACCTACCACAAAAACGGAGCTTGCACAGAGAAGGGCAAAGAGATGAATTCAAGAGAACATCCTAAAGATCCCAATGGATGGACCCTGGTGAAGGGAAAACGGGCATGAAGGAAGAAAGAAGGACCCATTTATTATCCATACCTCAAACATGTATAAACAACTATAGGAAATGCAAGCTAAATGCAATCCAGAGAACCAAAACAATGAGGGATATGAATATTTGATGATGGCTAAGCAACAGGTGGGGGCAACAGAATCCGAGGTTAATAATGAATGTAAAGACATGATCCCAGATTTAACTATTGAGCAAGAGGCAGGGATAAAGTATGGAGGAACAACTTGAGGTTGCCTCTGTAGGCCAAACTTAGACATTATGCTTGCAATTTTCTGACAACATGCTCCATGCTTGGGGCTATCGACTATTTCAAATAATCCATATTGTCTTTTACAGACCGATACTCTTGGTAGCCTAAAGGCTGGAGATTCACCAACAATTAGTGAGATTGAAGGAAAAACTGTATACCTAAAGGTACCACTGATTTCCCTAATCTTGTTGATGTTCTCATTCCTTTCATCACTAACCCTGAGCCATGTACATTGAGCATCGAGAAACATCCCAAATGCCCTCATTTAGAAGAACAATATGTTTCAAATAACGGAAGAAACACTTGCCCAGTTTTTTAGGGCTCTTCCTTATTCAAGACCCACAATTGTTGGTGTTTTCTTTCTTTTTGTACATGTTATGGTTTAGGGGCCCAAACCCAAACTCTAACTTCTTCATATTGAGCTGCAAATTAGTCCAGTGGATGATTTGCCATTCCCATCAAAAGCATGAATTATATAGCCCCTTGGAAGGAGCCAGGCGATCAATCAATTCTAGATATGGCTTAAGTTAGACCTGCTTGTCAACCAATCTAGGCTCTAAACTAGATTGATGCTGAATGGAATCAATGGGTACATTTTGATATGCACAGAAGCCATTGGGTTGACTAAACCAGCATAGTGGATGCTTGCTGGTACATGCCATAGACTAGAGGAGCTTGGTTTTGTTGGAGCATGGGTAGGAGAAGATGGCAGTCCGAGAGAATTTGCACCGACGGTTTTCCCTTGGTGCTTGACTAGTTTACTCATGCTCATAAGTGAAGTCTCATTTTACACCATTGGTTTGATGATGTTGATTAGGTAGCACCAGCTTCACCAAGGCGTTTGTTCATGACCCTGTCCACTAGCCAATTTTTGCGCGTATGGCTTGATCAACCATAACTTGTCCATCCCCAGCAATATTCCCTCAGTTGCTACATTGGTTGGTGTCATATAGAGAACAATCATCATAGCAGTCTCCCCATAATTAAGCGTATCATACGTTGAGCCTTAAGTATTGGTTGAACACACACTGGTGGGTCTTCCCCTTTGGGGGAGGGTGAGGGAGACATACTTGGAAGTAATCTATTGAACATTAATTGCGTATGCCACATGAAGTTGCTAACTAGGAAGAACTCGATGTCATGTAGTGAATGATCTACTGAGCATGCCTGAAAGCTATGTCACATGGGTGCGGGTGCGGGTGCGGGATACAGCAAATTTCAAAAATTTTGGGTGCGGCGATACGATTAGGGTATATAATATTATATATTATATATAATATTCAAGCTACAACAAGTGAGACATCAATTAACATAAGTACATGACAATAGCAAGTACACAACTTTATATTAAAGCAAAACACATAAATGGTAAACAACTACTAATTTCATCATGATACACAAATCAATGTTCACTATCCGGACCTATTTATCCAAAAAGACTCGAACTTCAAAATCAATACCAGATTTTGAAGCGTGGAATATCCACACAAAAGAAAGTGAAAAAGGTCCGCGTTGAGATATTTTTCTATGTTCATTGGCGGAGTTTCATGAGAGATGATGGAAGACAAGCTGAAGTAGCATTTTGGAAACTATGGTGAGGTAATGCACGTGGTCATCATGGGAGACAAGGTCACGAGTTGGCTAAGAGTCTTCGGTTTCATCGTCTTCATGGATTTCTCCCTCTTTGATCGGGTTCTGCAAGATAAATACACCATAGACGGCAGAACTGTGAGTTACAAAAAGAAATTACGTTTTTCTTTTTTGCCATGCTGCACCGACACGGATGTCGCACCCATGTCGAGGTCGACCCTCTACCCCTTAGAAGTGTCTATGTGACTTAGCCTGAAAGTATTGGTATGGGAAATATTCAATCCAAATTATGCTGGTGGCATGAAACTGATGCCGTGATCCCTGACCTGACCTTCCTTGGGGACAATAACTTGGAGCATGCCTCCAACTTTCTCCAATGCAAGTAGCACAAAAAAATGCGTAGGGCAACATTGAATGTTCAAAAGCACAATAGGAAACAACATGAAATTTGATTGGCTGACGGGGGTTAGTGCCTGTTGCACTTTAGAATAAGTCCTTTTCAGAATTGACTATAAGACGGTGGACTCTCAAGAATGTGGCATGGGTTGTGCTCCTTGGGTTTTGTTCTAAATTTGGTCATGGTTCTCGTTGGCATGTCTTCTTCTGAAATATAAGCTAGGTAGATCAGCTTCATCTCACATGTTATCACTTTGGTTGATTTTTAGGGTCTTCTTGATTGGGTTGATGTTTCTCCAAATATAGCACTTTATCGAAATTCACCTTAGCTTTTCGATTTTAAACTATGCAGCATATGCAGGCTGGCAATTGTAGCTTCTGAGATGCTAGCTCAACTGTAGCTTAGCAGAACAGCATCTACAGCGACTACTTGCACCTTGTATCTAATCCAATCTGAAAATTGAGTCAGTAAGTAGTCGTTGTTCTGCTACATTAACAATTGAACATTTTTGGCACCAATCACTAAATTAGCCAAGTCCTTACTAAAGACCAGCACAACCGTCGTATATCCCTCTCTCCAATCACTTCCAGGTTCCAATCATCACCATGTAGGCAGTGCGCAACGGCCCTACAGCTTCCCGTTAACCTACCACTGCACTGTCGTTTTCCTTCAGCAAATACTACCAAAACCTATTTTCATTGCCCGCTAAGCCTTCTTGTCAAGATCTCATGATTATGTCTTTACGAAGTCCTTCCTCCATTGGGTAGTTTATGTTTGGTTTGTTCTTATATGACTTAGGTAGTGCGTATTCATATATTTTATGATGTCTTTGGCGAGGAAGGAATCAAATCAGACAGTTTTTCATTATTTCATAATTAGCTTACTTTGAACTTATTTAAAGATGATTTTATGTGTGTTTAAACTCATGGTGGTGCACATTGTAACTTGCAAGTGTGTATTCTTTTTACTTCTTTTTCAAACCAATATCCTAGTATTTAATGTCATAGTCCAAACATAAACATGAATGAGTTAATAAAGAGCTTATCTGAGTTTATCTACGAGCATATTGCTTCGTTTGCCAAACTTGCCCAAAACACCTCTCCACCCCTTATGTGGGCTTTTTTCTCACCTTACGGTGTCTCAAATCATGTGCCACATAACCAATTGAATCTAATACCTGATCTGAAAGTTACACAACGATTAGTGCCACTTCCAAGAATAGCTGTTCTCTTTCCAATATGCAAAATATAGGGAACCCGAGAAGGCACTATGAAAACCAATTAATGAGTCAAGAGTTAGCAAAGCCGAAGCGTTATCTAGAGAAGTGAACAATCAACAAACCATCCCACTCTCAGCTGTAAAAGGAGGTGACTGTTCAACTTGAAGGGATCATCATAAGCATCAATAGAAGCTTCACTATTTCATTTTTCTGCTTTTTATTCCTTTTTCCTAATTAATGCATATGATGATCCCTTCAAGTTAAACAGTCGCCTTTTATATTCACCATCCTCTTTGGGAGGCTTGCCCCCTATTTTGAACGAACTCGACATTCCTTCTCGAAGGCGTAGGTTAGCGGCGTCCATCACGCCCCTGACAAGCAACTCTTGGTGGGATCGCCGTCCCATTCACGGTGTTATATTCCGAGTAGCGCACAACAAAAAGCTAACTAGTTTTCTTCAACCTAATGTACTCTCAAGCCTAAAGCCTGAGTCATATCAAGCCCAACTTTGCGGCCTCCCTCACGCCCCTGACAAGCAACTCTTGGTGGGATCTCCGTCCCATTCACGGTGTTATATTCCGAGTAGCGCACAACAAAACGCTAATTAGTTTTCTTCAACCTAATGTACTCTCAAGCCTAAAGCCTGAGTCATATCAAGCTCAACTTTGGATCGTTTGACAAATCCAAATGAGTCGTTTCCTATTGTTTGCACGAAGGAGAAGATGATATTTAGGGAGTGTCATGAGGTGCCAATATGCCTCCTCACCTCCAAAGGGTATATGTTTTGATGCTTGGACGTGAGAATGATCTAACGAGTTCATGTCCCTAGGCTTCCTTGAGAATGGAACCTAGAGGAAGAAGGCCACGTTCAGCCAACGGATCTCCAACGGCTTACTCTGCGAAGGCTAAATTGCCTCCGCCAAAGTTACTTCGTTTGAATATGCCTCTGCAAATTCTTCTTCAGCGGATTTTCTGATATGATCCGATTGTTTTCAACATTTCGGCTGATAAATTATGGATTTGAACAATTCTTAACGGCTTCAAAACTAGAGAAAAGATCTCACGGATTTGGTGATGTTTCCAGTCTCAATCAAATTCTAACAGTAGGGAACTTATATTTCTTAATAAAGTTCCAGTTTTGACAATACTCCAGCCTGCTGAAATCCAATTTGAGTGACTTAATTTTCTCGCTACCAGATAAAAAGATGCTTTTGTGAGGATGTCTGTAGTGTCTGTAGACTGACTATGCTTTCTGACGAATCAAGAACTGGCCACTTCTAACTAGAACTGAAATTTTGACAAATTGCATAATCTGCCCTAAACGAAATGCAGGAATCTCATTAACTTGAGGGTGACGGAAATCAGGCACAACTAAGATTCGATGACAGGACAGGTGGCCATACCTTGAAAAGGATTTATTTAGAGAGAGAGACGTTCACATGACCGGTTCCGCAGATACATCTGTCATGGGTGCAGTCTTTACAGAACGGCGTACATAGTCAAATATAAACGAAGCCGTTAATCAGCTACCGAATCCGTCAACTCGTTCCTTGACAACAGGCAACGGCAGGGCTTCTTAGTCTTCTATATAGCTCCAGCACCAGATATGTGCAATAATGATAAACGCCAGGAAAAACGTCTGTCAGTAATGGAAAACCTTTTTACTGCCTCAAACACCACTGAAGAAAACATAAGCACAGTAAATGAATAACTTCTCACACATAAACATACATAAATTATATATATATATATGGAGAGAGAGAGGGAGATATTAGATCCTACCCACTGATGCTCACTCATAATGACGTAGACATCGGTCCAAATTCATCAACGGGACTCACTCGGCCACACAAAGGTCTATGATGAGACAAAATTCTCAATTCATCCAATTAGTTTATAAATATGTTGAGAGCATCTCCATTGGAAGTGGTTGGAATCCCACGGTCAAAAGTCTAAAAAACGTCCTCTCTCCAAGAACCATAAGACTTAAATGTTGAAAACTATCAACTATAGAATTAATTCATGATGGTATTTTCTAGAGTAATTAAAGCATGAATTCGTCGAACACATGAGAAACATGAAAACAGTCTAGGAAATCAGTTTTTGTATTTTCAATGTCTAGAAAATAGGATGATGCATTTAACAACCCTTAGAGCATGCATCTAGAGCTAATTGTTGCATGAAAACTTTTGTTTTGATTTATTTATATATGGCCAGCTTTGGGGCCCTTGTCTAAGCTTAAATAGACCTCTTAGTTGAATGAAGGGGACAACATCCATTTTTTGACGAAATTGTGTTCTCTTATATAATTCAGTTCAGAATTAGTGGTGAGATAGTTTTCTTAGTTCTCTCTTATCAGTTAAATCTGTGGTGAGTGAACAAGAATTTCCCATAAACCAATTGTTTGTGAATAGTGTCTTGGCTCATTCAGAATCGAGAGAAGCTATTGCTGAATGAAAATGCATCATTGGTGTTTTCATTGAGATGTTCTTCAACCAATTGAGTTAATCACGCCTGCTACTAGGTGAAGAGGTGGTTCAGTCCAAACCACATATCATTATGCTTGAAACGTGTAAGCTCTCTTAAGCCTTCCTAACTCTTATCTCCCAAACCATGACAAACCACCAAAACATCCTCAACCAAAATTCCAGTGAAGAAGCTCCCAATATCCCAAGAGGTATGTCTTTTGACCAAGCTAGAACATTAGCATTAGAAAGGTGACAAGAAGAAATGATGGGCCAACTCCAAATTTTGTTTAGGGCCATGGAACAATTGAGTCCATCACCAGCTACTCCACTCCATCCCAGCCCAGGAGGCTTTCATTCATGTTCAAATGATCAAGAACCTGAGGAAGAAGTCATGGAACCTCCTCCCAGATCCCATACCATGAACTACAGGGATTGAAAGGAATACTATCCCAAAATTCAAATCCCGCAATTTAAGGGAACGAGTTCCCCAGAAGAATTCTTAGAATGGATTCAACAGGTGGATAAAATATTTGAATATTTTAACTACTTCAAGGAAACTAAATGTCGTCTTGCAGTCCTAGAATTTACAAATTATGCTTACATTTGGTAGGAAAATCTAAAGGACTAACAAATGAGGGATGGGGTGGAAGAAATTCGAAGCTGGAGGTTGATGAAACGCCTAATGGCAAGACGATTTGTTCGAGAATATTACATACAAGAATTATATCTTAAACTCCAAAGTCTACAGTCGGAAGGAATGAATGTCGAGGATTATGTAAAAGAATTTGAGACGTTAATGATTCGATGTAATATGCAGGAGATACAAGAATAGACTATAGCTCGTTTTCTTGTAGGACTTAACAGGACTATTGCAAATACTGTTGAAATACAACCATTCATTTTCTTGAAAGATGTCATAAAATTATCAATTAAAGTGGAAAGACAATAGAAATCGTCTAGTCTCAAGAACAACTCTATGCCTAGGAAATCTGGCCCTATTAAGGAAACCGATATAAGCACACAAATTGTTGCATGACCTGATGAAAAGGGAAAATATGTTACTGACGGCTCTTCAACTGCTTGCTCCAGAAACATCAAATGCTTTAAGTGTATTTGGGCAAGGGCCATATTGCCTCTCAATGTCCTAACAAAAAGATCTTTATCATAAAGGATGCATTTGATAACATTGATAGTGAAGATGAGACAGAACCTGAGCCAGAAGAGTCAGAAGAATCTTATACTGAATATGCATATTCAAGAGAACTATTGGAAATTCATACAATGCTCAGTGTTATATCACCTTCAGAGCTTGATTAGAAAGATGTGATCTTCCATACTCAGTATACAATCAAAGGGAAGGTATGCTCTCTCATTATAGATGGTGGAAGTTGTACTAATGTTGCTTCTATAGAACTGATAAACAAGCTACAATTGAACCTTATAGCACATCCCAGACCATACCAACTTCAGTGGTTGAACAATACTGGAGAGCTCCAAGTAACCCAACAAGTGGAAATCTCATTCTCTATACGAAAAAATTACCAGGATATTGTTCTTTGTGATATCATTCTCATGGAAGCCAACCACCTGTTACTAGGACGACCTTGGTAGATCGATAGACAAGTCCTTCATGATTGTTACCTAAACACCTATAGTTTCACTAAGGATGGGAAGAAAATCACCCTTGCACCACTCAACCCAAAACAACTTCTTCAAAGCCCTCTTCCTAAATCTATAAATCAAAAAGAAAACCTTTTAATCTCAAAGCATTCAACTTTACATTTCATAACCAAGCATCATCCTTTCTTTGTTCTATACCCAAAAGAATCCCCAACCCATCACTATTAGGCTTTTCAAAATTCGTATACAATCTACTCCAAGAATTCCAGGATATCTTTCTTGAAGAACTACCTTTTGGGCTACCACCCATTCAAGGCATTAAACATCAAGTTCATTTCATGCCTGAAGCACCACTTCCCAATCGGCCAGCATACAGGAGCAATCTAGAGGAAACTAAGGAGCTTCAAAGATGAATTGATGAACAAGGGATACATCAGAGAGTCCTTAAGTCCATGCGCGATCCCTGCATTACTGGTGCCAAAAAAAGACGAAACTCTTAGAATGTGCATTGATAGTAGAGTTGTTAATAAAATTACTATTAAATACAGGTACTCCATATCCCATTGAATAATATGTTGGATGAGCTACATGAAGCCTGATTGTTATCCAAAATCGATTTGAGAAGCATATACCACTAGATAAGGATGAAGGAGGGGGACGAATGGAAGACAACTTTCAAAACCAAGGTTGAGCTATATAAATGGCTAGCTATACCATTTGGATTAACAAATGCCCCATGTACCTTCATAAGACTTATGAATCAGGTTTTGCATGGTTACATTGGAAAATTTGTTGTTGTCTATTTTGACGATATTCTAGTCTATAGCATGACCATATAAGACCATGAACAACACTTGCATTTAGTCTTCTCCAAATTAAGAGAACAATTGTTTGACAACCTTAAGAAATATCATTTCTGCAAAGAACAAGTCATCTTCCTTGGGTATGTAGTGTCTCAACATGGCATCAAAGTGGACGAAGAGAAGTTAAAGGCTATTATGGATTGGTTGGTTCCCACAAAGCTTAGCGAGATCAGAAGTTTCCATGTGCTTGCATCCTTTTATCGGCGTTTTGTCAAAGATTTTAACACTATCATGACTCCCATCACAAATTACATGAAAAAGGAACATTTTTGTTTGACACCTTTAGCCCAAGTATGATTCGAAGATATTAAAAAGAAACTGAGCTATGCACCAGTTTTAGCGCACCCAAATTTTAACAAAGCCTTTGAGGTTGAGTGTGATACATCTGGTATGGGTATTGGTCTTGTCTTAACTCAAGAGGGAAAACCTATTGAGTTTTTTAGTGAAAAATGGAAAGGAGCCTCTTTGAACTATTTAACATATGACAAGGAGTTGTATGCTTTGATTCATACCCTCTAGCATTAGCAACATTATCCCCTTACAAAAGAGTTTGTAATACATATTGATCATGCATCTCTTAGATATTTGTAGGCCCAAGAAAAGTTGAGTCGCAGACATGCAAAATGGGTAGAATTCTTAAAGATATTTCATTATGCTATTAAATACAAGAAGGGCACCACCAACATTGTAGTTGATGCTCTTTCTAGGAGGTATACTCTGGTTTCATTGGCTAGTACCAAACTTATAGACCTTAGATTAATCAAGGAAATGTACACCCGACCTACAATTGACGAAATTTTTATTGCACCCTATAAATTCGAACAAGGTTTCTACATGCATGATGGATACCTTTTTTGTTTTGAAAGAATCTGTATCCCAAAAAGATCCATACAAGAACTTTTGAACAAAGAAGCTCATGATGGAGGACTTGCCGGCTACTTTGGAGAGCATAAAATGTTGGAGATCCTCAAAGAACACTTCTACTGGCTAGAAATGAGGAGACATGTTTACCGCATCTTGAATTGTTGCATCCTTTGCAAAAAGGCCAAGAGTACTGAACACACCAACCAGGGGTTATATCGGCCTCTATCGGTCCCAAATCATCCTTGGGAAGTACTTAGCATGGATTTTATTCTTGGTTTACCCTGCACCAAGCAAGGGAAGGATTCTGTTTTTGTTATTGTCGATCATTTCTCATGCATGGATTATTTTATCATCTGTCATAAAATAGATGATGCTTCACACATTGTTGAGTTATTCATTCAGGGAATTGAGAGGTTGCAAGGGATCCCATGATCCATCATCTTCGATCAGGATTCCAAGTTTTGGGTCACTCCTAGAGGGCATTATGGAATAGATTGGGAACAAAGATCATGTTTAGCATTGCTTGCCACCCTCAAATAGATGGGCAAACAGAGGTCGTCAATCGCACTCTCTCAACCTTGCTATGAACTATTCTGCCCAAGCAAAACAAAACCTCGGACAAACAACTGGCATGAGTAGAATTCGCGTACAATAGATCTCCCCATCACACTATAGCACTGACTCCCTTTGAAGTTGCATATGGATATAACCCTCTCTCCTTTAGATATGTTCAGTGTCAATACAGGTCATCTAGAAGACTTGAAAGGAAAGCAACGTGCTAAAGATGTTCAAAAGTTTCATGAAGATAATAAGAAGAAGATATAAGTTAACTCCACAAAATATGCAGAGGCTGTTAACAAGCACAAGAAATGCATTCAGTTTCAGCCAGGGGATTTAGTCTGGATACATCACTGCAAAGAACAGTTTCCTCAACAAAGATCTTCCAAATTAAAGCCAAGAGCAAATGGTCCATTCAAAGTTCTCATCAAGGTCAATGAAAATGCCTACAATATTGACCTCTCTAAGCATTATGTCATCCACTTTCAACATTAGAGACTTTGACTCCTTATGTGTTAGACTCTAAAGATCATAATGTCCTCCTTAACATTAGTCCAAATTTATCAATGGGATCCACTCGGCTATGCACAAGGTCCATGACGAGACAAATTTCTCAATTCATCCAATTAGTTCATAAATATGTTAATGAGAGTATCTCCATTAAAAGTGGTTGGAATCCCACTGTCGAAAGTCTCAAAAATGTCCTCACTCTCCAGGAACTACAAGACTTAAATACTGAAAACTATCAACTATAGAATTAATTCATGATGGTGTTTTATAGGGTAACTAAAGCATGAATTTGTCCAACACATGGGAAACATGGAAATAGTCTAGGAATTAGTTTTTATGTTCTCAATGCCTGGAAAAATAGGATGATGCATTTAACCACCCTTGGATCTGCATCTAGAGCTAATTGTTGCGTGGAAACTTGTGTTTTGATTTATTTATGTATGGCCAGCTTTGGGGCCCTTGTCGAAGCTTAAATAGACCTCTTAGTTGAATGAAGGGGTCAACATCTATTTTCTAGTGAAATTGTGTTCTCTTATATAATTCAGTTCATAATTAGTGGTGAGATAGTTTTCTTAGTTCTCTCTTATCAGTTAAATATGTGGCGAGTGAACAAAAATTCTCCATAAACCAATTGTTCGTGAATAGTGTCTCCGCTCATTGAGAATCAAGAGAAGTTGTTGCTAAATGGAAATGCATCAAGATCTATGCAATAATAATAATCGCCGGGAAAAATGTTTGTCAGTAATGTAAAACCTTTTTACTACCCTAAACACCACTGAAACAATACCAAATTAAAACATAAGCACAGTAAATAAATAACTTCTCACACATAAACCTACATAAATTATATATATATATATAGAGAGAGAAGGAGATATTAGATCATACCCACTGATGCTTACTCATTTTTTTGGATGGCATTAAGTGTAATAAAAATATTTTTTATATTTTTTAAACTTTTTTAAATATTTTAAAATTATATTCACGTCATCTAAAAATAAGAGGTAGACATGAGTAAGCAATAGTGTGGGTATGATCAAGTTTTCTTATATATATAAATATATATATGTATATATATATATATATATATATTCCCGGTTGAAATTGTTTCTTTTTCTTCCTCCAATTTGAGTTGGGTGATTGACATCAAGTAGAAGTTTGTCTCCCATTGTTTACCGAAGAGGGTGTTATTTTGTTGCATTGACTCCTCATGTTGGAGAAGATTTCATCATGTTAGATTTTTTTATATACATATAGGCAAAGGATGATCATTCCAAGGGGATGTCGATTACCGAAAGGCATTCAATGACAAATTTGAATGAGAGCCAGCAGATTGAGGCCATCATTAAGAAAAAAAGACATATCAGGTTATTATTTTTCTTTTGTCAGAAATTCTAATTTTTGAGGTTTAAACACAAAAAAAATTTCATTCAAGATTAAAAATAGTTTTGAAATGATGACCAGAAAGAAAAAAAGGAATAGGCATGAATTGAAGCTTTAAAATGTTAGAAATTCTGAAAATTAAAATGGGTGAAGAGAAAAATCAAGTTCGAGAATCTACAACATAACCCAAACTTAAAATTTTCATCAAATTCACGTTGAGGTGAAGATTGAGGTTAATAATAAAATATGTTGACAATGACAATCGTGACAAATCAATTCATAAGATATGTTTAAGGGACACAATAACCAAGTCAAGATACTTATTTTGGTAACTTTTTCATTACGAAAGGCGAAATAAAGAGGCTATGCAATTCAGCCATCTTCCAACTAGGAGACAAGATAAAACAATAGGAAGACACCCTACAATCAGCCATCCTGGACTGGCATCTTTTTCCCCTAGCTTGCATGTATGAGTGTGCATGATCGCCAGTCCTATTTCTCGCTAAATGTCAGCTCAGGCCACTATGACTTCCTTTCATGCCTTCCATATCTTTCCTTTTTTTACCACATTCCTGCCACCTTCCCAAATCACATAGTTGCAACCCTCATTGTAAGCACTTCTCTCATAACACCCTTTCCTTCATCTATACCAACACCAAACCATCCTCAATGTTGTCATCCACCCTATGTTGCATGGGTACATCAAGTTGATGTACCTGTATCTGATACATATCAGGTACGGGTACGCTTGTATCGATACCACAAACAACATACCGGTACGCGTACTTAATATGGGTACATCAAGTACCCGTATCTGGATCAGGTTGATACATACCCCATCCGAAAGTTAGCTATAAAAGCAAACTCTATGCCCATTCTCAGTGTCTCTTTCTACTCTATCCCATTCCTAGCATCCCATTTCCAGCGTCTCTCCCTCTCTGCTCTGCTCATCACTGATAACTACGAACGACTGACGATGAAGGAACGTAGATGACTGACTGATGACGGGAACGACCGGCGATCCCCAATCCTAGCGTCTCTACCAAGAACCAAGAAAACCAATCCAAAGGTCCTACCAGCATATTTTTCGACTTCATTGTGATCCCTTTACTAAATGTTGAACTAGACTTGCTAATTCTTTTCTGTGAAGGTGGTGATATAATGTGAAACTATTACTTTTCTTTTGGTTGAAATTTTTTTCTACTTTTGAATCCATATTTGTTCCCATTTCAATTCTAAATCCATAATACAGTCAAGGTAATGCGATGTCATTATTCTATGCGGTGAAATTAACGACAGACCAATTTTGGTTATGTGTTGACAGTTTTGCTCTCTTACTATGATGCTAGTTTAGGTCTTGTATCTTGATGTTCTCAAATTATGTTTTAGCGTGTTGATTTGTGTAAAAAGGTATTGGTTAAAGAAGAACCTGACTATTCTACTATTTTCTACATGATGAGGAAGCAACTAATTAGCTTTTCCTTTATATTGCCTTTTTGGCGTTCCTTTATTTATTCATTGCTTCTTCTTGTTAATAGTCCATGTTCAGAAAGAATATTGATCATATATTAGGAGTCTGGTGAAGCACTTTTGTTATTGCCTCAGGTTATCGTCTGCATGCATGCGCCTTGCATATTCAATCTTATTGCAGTATATTTTTGAATCATGATGAGTAGTTTATGCATTTCAGCAACTATTATTCTTTGGTTACCTCCATTACTTTGGCATTGTTCTATCTGGTTTTGCATTACAAGTGCTTTGGTTTTATTCACTCTATCTTTTCTGCTTCATAATAAGTAGCATATGGTACTTATATCTACCTTTTAGCAAAGAACACATTTTGGTTCAATTTTATTCTTATGATTGAGTGATATGTGTTTATGTGAGTTGCAATTTTTTCTTTGCCTTTTCTTTTTGGGGAATGACCGATACAAATTGGTTAAATCACAGTAAAAGATCAGTTTGTCTAATCCTGATGAGGTGGTAATGTAGAAGACAAGCTTACCAACAAATACATGACAAAATGTAGTTGGTAAATTTACATAATTGCACTATCACTAGAGTACCAACTCTTTAAAATGTAGGCATTCTCTTGTAAATTATTGATTGAATTTGATATTTATTTGTCAAGCACTTGCTCTATAGAATGCTCTTTATATAATTGTGTATATTTATTTATATAAATTTATCTTTTTATTATATTTTTTAATAGTGACATATTCGTACCTTAGTTTTTTTTTTAAATTATGTATCCCATACCATACCCGTACCGGCTACCACTACCATACCGTATTCAAGCAACGTAGCATCCACCTATCGCCATCACGATTGACCAAAAAGAATCCAACCCGCCTGAGCCACCACCATACACCGGTCTGTCACTTGGGTTGCACCTTTTTCGTGACTGCTTCCATGTCAAAACATCTCCATCACTGTCTTGTGCTACCAGTCACTAAAACCACCATCCTCCTCCTTCCACCTGGATTCCATCTTTCTAATCTATACCATGTGATTGGCCCTCTTACAACCTGTCCACTTCGCTGTTGTCCCAACTTGTCACTCATCTGCCAAACACTGCCCTAACCTCCATGTCATTGTGTCGGCTTCCGCGTCAACTGGGCCCAGATCAAAACTCAAAATCATTCGGCCAATGCGATTTAATACCAACATCTTATCCCATCAGACTAAATCCAAACTTTGATGTTAGCCTTACTTATACTTAAGAACCTAGGTGGTGGCTAACACCATTTGACAAATTATTTGTTTTAAATCTCATACGACACATAATTTAAAAGGTTCAGAATTATTTAAATAAGCAAGAGATCGACCTTTGCTCGACATAGTAAAAAGACTTTCAACAAAAAGAATGCGTACAACCTCATATCAGATAATGAGTGTTTAGAGGTAAATTCTTCTTGATCCTCATTTCTGAATTCTCCTTTTCAAGCGTTGCGAGTCAAGGTTCCATGGACTGAAAATTTACAGTGTGAAAATCCTTGGTTGTGCTTGATTTTCCAATATCTCTGAGGGGCGATCCAACTATAGGAGTCACGTGGTAATTTTGGTCATGCTTGAGGTTATTTGATCACTAGACGGGGAGTACCAGAAGTTATGAGTTTTGTCAACATACCTACCTATATGAGATGGCCTTTGTACTTGCAACCTTTCTCGGGCCTGCAACCTCAAGCATACTAGGACGTGGTAATTTTGGTCATAACTTCTTTGCACCAAATTGAGATGGCAATTTGTACCTACCTATATGAGTTTGCAGGCCCGAGAAAGGTTGATGCAGTTGAGACATACTATGTATAGGAGTTCAACATAGCTTTGTTGGACATCCATAATATGTTTGAGGATTATGGGACTTTTCAGTTTGTTTAGGGATTATAGTCTCGGACGCATACGAAGCTGAGGAGCAAGTAAGCGATGTCCTTGTCATTATAATGATAACCGAATTGTTAGTAAATTTTCATACGATAACGAAGGCTTCTTCTCCATCAAGAAGGAGCAAATAAAGGGGTAAGGGCAACACATGGTCAAACATCAAAGGAGGTGAAAGATGTAGATACCAACCAACATAAACAAATAGTGGTACACGATATTATCCGGCTCCTGTGTCATGAAAAGAGACTCCTATGGGCTGACCGAGGAAAGTAGGTTCAAACCCATGTGAGAGCTCTAGAGATGGTTGATATATGTGCAGTGGGACCTATCAGTAGGACCAAGTTTTCAGGAAGAAGATGATCTAGCTGCACTATTTCAGCTGCTAAACATTGGTGTGTGTGTGGAAGAGATTCCCATTCAAGACCGGTGCACTTGGAGGAGGCACATCAATGAGCATGTGGTGCCTACATATACTGTATTGATTGTGTGAAATCTTTTGTATGTCTGCTTCAAACAGTCAATTGAAGACGATGAACACCTTCCCACACAAGATAGTGGCATGGTGAAATATGTCAAGGTACGCGTTGGATGCTAGAATAGTACCATAATTTTGTAGTGATTGACTTGGATAGCTAAACGTAATCCTCGATTTTGACTTCCTAAGATGATCACGTGCCATGATGGCATTGGATCTAGGAGGTCTCATGATACTTGATGAGACTAAGCTTATTGGTAGATTCAATGTTGGTAAGGCCACTATGAGATAGGGGAGAGCTTTAGGATAGTTGACAGTTGCGTATTTATCATGCTCAGTTAGAGCCTGGAGCGACAAAAGATCACCTACAGTGGTGATAGCTGAGCTAAAGTAGATGTTGTGAAGTAGACATCTCATGGAGACAACTATAGCTCTAAGAGTTGGTGATGTTGGAGAGTGCCACATATGTGTTGCACGGTATAAGATGCAATGGAGGAGATGACAAACTAAAGCATTCCTTGTTGTGGTCAGAGAGAATGACAGAGGACAACGTTTAAGACAATGATCACAAACACGGAATGAAGCATAGGTATCGTAGGAGATGGTGAGGGAAAGAGTGCACGGACCCAGAACATGGGGCTCAGAACCTTGTAGACAAGGTACATCTTCAATAGGAGACAATTATTGACGGCGAACATCAACATTCAAATTTTACGCTGATGAACCTGGATTTAGTATGCAAACATGAGGGTGCTCCTTCACATGCCAGTGACGTGTCTAGTGCCTTTGCATTTGTGTTTATGTCTTCGTGCTGGAGCCTTTTGTGTTATATGCTAATCCCCGAGTCCGTAGAGGAAGATCAATGATTAGAATTGGAGAAACTCCAGAGTTAGAGAGAGTTTAGATTAGATTGAGGAAAGTTGTTTACTCTTTTTACTTTGGAGTGTGGTTCGCAAATGGAGATAGGTCAGACGATTGGGATCGAGAATGAATTTGTTCTCCCATCGTATATGCAATGATTGCATATATATAGAGAGAGAGAATATGGTAAATTTATTTATGCTTAAACATCCTTAAAGATATCAACCGTAGATCTTTAAGTAGATGAGGATAGATAAGCACATGGACTATGCTCTCATTTATATATATATATATATATATATATATATATATATATATATATATATATATATATATATATATATATAAAGAGAGAGAGAGATGTATATATATATATAGAGGGAGTCTTTCCTGCATAATGCTTATCCTACTAAATTTTGTTTAAATGCACACTTAAGCAAATCCGTTGCATGATCTTGTCCGTCGTCATTTAAGCAAATCTGTCACATGATCTTGTCCCCCTCAGTCAGCTCTCCCTTTTGTCTCCCCGTCTGTCTCTTTCCTGATCCTCGTTCTCACCCGTAACAACCCTAACCCCACCTCTCTCCGGCCTCGTTCCCTGTCTCTCTCCCTTCCTCTACCTTCTCGAACTCTATTGTCATCCTTGTCTATGGGCTCTCTAATTTGCTCGCTCACTAAGGAAGATTGCAAAGTTGCATTCTTCATTCACCTTCTTTATTCATAATCATTTTTGCTTGAATCACGCTTTTTTTATTTAGGGTTCCCTCTTTTTGCATGATTTCTGCCAAGTTAAGCTCATCCTAATTTTATGTGAGATTCTACGAAGGAAAGCGTTAGCATAAGCCAAGTCTGCTTGAAACGTGATTTTGTTATTTAGGGTTTTCATGTTTTTTACTTGGTTTTTGTCATGAACCATATTATTTTTACAAGTGTAAACACCCCAAATCTTCTATATTTCAAAAACTCTCAAAAACATCAAAAAGCTCATTTAAGCCAAAACGACAACCTGTTTTAAAATGTAAAAACAGGTACAGAAGGCAAAAGAAGACCCTAGGCCCGAAGAGGATTCAAGCCCAGAATCTCAAAAGCCACTCTCTAATAAAAAAAACAAAAGAAAGTAGAGCCCGTTTGATGAAAAGCTCAACGGAGTCCAGAACGACGAGACGGAGTCCGGACGACAAAGTTGGGGAAAACCCAGCACCAGACGGAGCGCTGATAAAGCCAGTGCCCACACAGATCGTTCGTCTCGAGAAGCCAAGAAGGATTGTTCGAAGAAATTTTGATTTGGATCTGGACAATAAATATCCAGATCCAAATCCATGTAATGAATAGTGTTTGGATTTGGGCCAATCCATATAGTGTTTGGGTCGATCCAAATAGTGTTTGGATTTGGATTGGATCCAAATAGTGTTTGGAGTGGATCGGATCTGGACCAAAATATCCAGATCCGTATCCATAAAAATATTGGGTTTGGATCGGATACGGATCTCAAAATATCCGAGATCCAATATCCAGATCCAAATAGTGTTTGGATTTGGGTATGGATCCAAATCCAAACCCAAACCCAAATCCAAGACCCACCTCAAATCTCTATAAATAGAGGTGAGGGGGTCCATGTAAAGGGTTCATGCAAATATTTGAGAGGAGAGAGGGAGTGATAGACCTAGTCATGTGGGCTCATTGGGTGAGGTGGGTTCAAGCCATGTGGGCTATGTGGGTCTAGACCAAGGGGCTGCAACCAAGGTGGGCTGGACCAAGAGGCTGCAACCATGGAGACGTGGGTTCAAGCCATGAAGGACCGGCTCCAAGAGGTAAACCTAACCCCCAACCTAGCCTAGGTTCGAACTGAACCTAACCCCCAACTGAACCTAACCCCAACTGAACCTAACCCTAACTGAACCCTAACTAGACCTAACCTAACCCCAACCGCCTTAAGATATCCCGCAAACCACGAACCGAAACCCCCGGGTACCTACCACACGCCCTGCGTCCTGCCACGCAGCCCTGACGCTACCGCGCGCCTCACCTGACGCTGTCGCGCCCCTCTGTTGCCTGCCGCACCCCGCGGCACACCGCGCCCTGCGCCCCAACGTGCCCCACGCCACTACAGTCGCACCAGGCGCCCGTCTGCTGCGCCAGACGCTTCCCTGCCGACCCGACTGCCTCCCTGCCGACTTGACCACCCCCCCTGCCGACCTGACCTGCACCCTGGCCGTGACCTGCACCCTAGGATAGACCCCACACAGCCCCCGTCTTGGCCGAACCTAAGCTCCCCTATGGCCCTAACCGTGCCTCATAGAACCTCTCTCAAAGCCACCTAGGATAACCCCTCTTGGCTGCCCAAGGTGAACCGTGAGCCCACGTGCAAGCAAGTTAAACATGGACCAGCTATTTGTAAGTGTCTAAACTTGGTCTATTACATTAACTTGCTTTATATTCAATTAAATTTTGATACGGGGTTGTAGTAAAGGAGCTTCGTCTCCCCCCGATTGTAATAACGTGGTTTGACACACCCACACACACGTGCACTTGAGCCTTTCCGCTCTTAGTTGCACACTTTTGCATACACACACGGGCCTAACCAGCCCCTAAGATATAGTTGTATTTATATACTTTAAGTTGTGGGGGTTTTAATTAAGTCGTGTGTGTTGTCTTTCCATTTTCCACACGCACACACATTGAGCTTTCGCTCTTACTCCCAAGACCTTAGTCAAGGCCTATTTCAGTTATATTTGGGTTTCATTTATGTCGTGTGCGTAGTACTTCAATTCTACACTCACACACATTGAGCTTTCGCTCTTACTCCCAAGACCTTAGTTAAGGCCATACTGCAATTTATATTTGGGTTTCATTTATGTCGTGTGCGTAGTACTTCAATTCTACACTCACACACATTGAGCTTTCGCTCTTACTCCCAAGACCTTAGTTAAGGCCATACTGCAATTTATATTTGGGTTTCATTTCATGTCGTGTGTGTAGTACTTCAATTCTCGCACGCACCCACATTGAGCCTTCGCTCTTATTTGCAAGACCCAAGTAAGGGCCCATATATATAATATATACGTACTTCCCTTCAGCAATTTCCCTTCGGCAATTTACATTACAAGTCATTTCCCTTCGGTAATTTCCCTTCGGCAATTTTCCTTCGGCATTGTCTTTTAAATTCGGGTTTTTCCTTTGGAGTTGCGTGAGTCTGCATTGCATATACGCCATACCATGAGTTAGGACGTATATTGCATCAAAGCAAACCCCATACTCCCGCTCAAACTCGCCACATTTTAGTGGAGTGTTCATAACACATACCTAGGTGGCCCAAAAAGGGATAAAAAGGAAGACTTAGGCACGTGCAAATCCACGTGATCTAAAAATCTGAAAATCATACAAAAACAACCCGAATCAATCGTGCAAACACGCCAAGACTTAGGCTATTTCGATGCACGCACATCGTGCCTAAGCAGATTAAAATTTGAAAGACTTAGGGTCGTCCAACCCTTATATCAAAATCGCCCAAATGCATGGTTTTCAAAAGGTTTTAAAACATTTCTTCATTCAAAATATATTTTGAGTCAAACTTGTTTCAAAACGAAGTCTCTAAGCGTACAGACAAACCCTTACGCATCGGTGCAAGAAGGTCTGCGATGTAAAAATCCCGCTTGCCTACAATCGCCTTTCAAAAGTCAGATTATTATCAAAACATACTTTGCTAGTTAAAGTAAACTAGCTGGCACGCCCATAAAGCGAAGTGGATTGCGAAAAGGGTCACTTCAGGCCTAAGAACCCGTAAGTGAAAAATTTCGGTGTCTACAGAATTGGCACGCCCGATGGGACCCGGGACTTAAGCAGACTTCAAACAAACGAGTTATACTCAAATTTTCGAAAAAAAGAGTGTTTTTCCAAAAATCGTGCATACTTAGGAGAATTGCATGAAAATTGATAGAAAGCTACAAAAATCTTCGTTGAGTAAACTAAAAGAGGTTTTCAAAACCGATAAAGCCCAAAAAGAGCTCGATGAGATTGAAAAGATATTTCAAAAGATAGATGCTTTAAGCAAGGAGCTTAAAGCCCATCTAAAACATAGCAGCCCTTCTAGGGCACATACAGATCATGAATTGAAAACCAATCTCAAACTCAATGAAGGATTGGAGATTAGAGACAAATCCCGGCAAAGGGATAAGTCATCCACTCCTACAGCTTCAAGCTTTTCAAAATCCATAGAAAAACCAAAAAAAGATTTTTCTATTTCAAAAAACCAAAAAAATCTTGAAAATTTGGGAAAAGACCAAACAATTGAAAAACAAAATTTTGGAATTTCAAAAACTTCAAATAAAAGTCCTAAGTCTAGGCACACACACACTATGGGACATGAAACCCACACCCTACAAAGGAACGAGAGTGAAAAACAGAGAGGTTTCGAAAGGAAATGCCTCGTAAAACACCGGGAGCTCAAAACAGAGTTACCTAGGAAATCGGCTTGCTCTCACCCTGAAAAGGTAGACAAGCCACAAAGAGGTATGCCTGAAACCCATCCTTCTCAAGACTCTCTTCTTCATATAGGGTCATATGCATTGGATAACCCCTTTGCATACACAAACCCACAAACTGTGCCAAAACGTGAGGATTTTCAAGGTGCGCCAACTGTCGCGCACCATTCAAAGGAATTTCAAAAACAAAAAGAAGTTCTGAAAATGGTAGACATGGAGACCCCTAATGCATGCATCGACATCTTAGGAGCTCATAACCCTACCATAGAAAAACCCACTTCTTCAATCCTAGTCTTGTACCCTGGAATCAAGACTATGGCTTTGAAACAAAAAAATCAATCCCTAGGGACACCACGAGTTGAACCTAGGGACCAAGTCAAAAACTTCAAGGGACCTTGCATGGCTCCCCTTGAAGTAAATTTCTCCCAAAATGGGGTATGGAACCATAAGTTTTCCATAACCCTGCTATGTCCAAAACTCCTCAAGGAACCAAGCTTGGCTTTCCTTGAGGACAAAGTCTCCCAAACCAGGTTTGTATGGAAGCCCAAGTCTTCCATCACCTCGGAATCCAAACTCCCGATATCCAAAAGGGTATATATCCTCGCGCACCTCACCTGACGCTGCCACGCCCCTCTGTTGCCTGGCGCACCCCGCGGCACACCGCGCCCTGTGCCACAGCACGCCCCGCGCCACTGCAACCGCGCCAGGCGCCCGTCTGCTGCGGCAGGCGCCAAACGCCTCCCTACCGACCCGACTACCTCCTTGCCGACTTGACCACCCCCCCTACCGACCTGACCTGCACCCTGGCCGTGACCTGCACCCTAGGACAGACCCCACACAGCCCCTGTCTTGGCTGAACCTAAGCTCCCCTATGGCCCTAACCGTGCCTCATAGAACCTCTCTCAAAGCCACCTAGGATAACCCCTCTTGGCTGCCCAAGGTGAACCGTGAGCCCACATGCAAGCAAGTTGAACATGGACCAGCTATTTGTAAGTGTCTAAACTTGGTCTATTACATTAACTTGCTTTATATTCAATTAAATTTTGATACGGGGTTGTAGTAAAGGAGCTTCGTCTCCCCCCGATTGTAATAACGTGGTTTGACACACCTATACACACGTGCACTTGAGCCTTTCCGCTCTTAGTTGCACACTTTTGCATACACACACGGGCCTAACCAGCCCCTAAGATATAGTTGTATTTATATACTTTAAGTTGTGGGGGTTTTAATTAAGTTGTGTGTGTTGTCTTTCCATTTTCCACACGCACACACATTGAGCTTTCGCTCTTACTCCCAAGACCTTAGTCAAGGCCTATTTCAGTTATATTTGGGTTTCATTTATGTCGTGTGCGTAGTACTTCAATTCTACACTCACACACATTGAGCTTTCGCTCTTACTCCCAAGACCTTAGTTAAGGCCATACTGCAATTTATATTTGGGTTTCATTTATGTCGTGTGCGTAGTACTTCAATTCTACACTCACACACATTGAGCTTTCGCTCTTACTCCCAAGACCTTAGTTAAGGCCATACTGCAATTTATATTTGGGTTTCATTTCATGTCGTGTGTGTAGTACTTCAATTCTCGCACGCACCCACATTGAGCCTTCGCTCTTATTTGCAAGACCCAAGTAAGGGCCCATATATATAATATATACGTACTTTCCTTCGGCAATTTCCCTTCGGCAATTTACATTACAAGTCATTTCCCTTCGGTAATTTCCTTTCGGCATTGTCTTTTAAATTCGGGTTTTCCCTTTGGAGTTGCGTGAGTTTGCATTGCATATACGCCATACCACTAGTTAGGACGCATATTGCATCAAAGCAAACCCCATACTCCCGCTCAAACTCGCCACATTTTAGTGGAGTGTTCATAACACACACCTAGGTGGCCCAAAAAGGGATAAAAAGGAAGACTTAGGCACGTGCAAATCCACGTGATCTAAAAATCTGAAAATCATACAAAAATAACCCGAATCAATCGTGCAAACACGCCAAGACTTAGGCTATTTCGATGCACGCACATCGTGCCTAAGCAAATTAAAATTTGAAAGACTTAGGGTCGTCCAACCCTTATATCAAAATCGCCCAAATGCATGGTTTTCAAAAGGTTTTAAAACATTTCTTCATTCAAAATATATTTTGAGTCAAACTTGTTTCAAAACGAAGTCTCTAAGCATACAGACTGATCCTTGCACATCGGTGCAAGAAGGTCTGCGACGTAAAAATCCCGCTTGCCTACAATCGCCTTTCAAAAGTCAGATTATTTTCAAAACATACTTTGCTAGTTAAAGTAAACTAGCTGGCACGCCCATAAAGCGAAGTAGATTGCGAAAAGGGTCACTTCAGGCCTAAGAACCCGTAAGTGAAAATTTTCGGTGTCTACAACAAGCCAAGCTCGTCGATCTTTGGTTGCAAGCTGACCTTCATTTGCCTTCTTGATATGCCCTCTTTTTGCATATATTCCACCATGAATCTTCAACTGTTCGGTTTTGCTTGATTCTACGAAGGAAAGCCTCAACAGGAACTAGGTCTGCTAGAATCATACATTTTTATTTATGTTTTCCTTCTTTTTGCTTGATTTCTATCTTGAACCATATTTTGGATTCTATGAAGAAAAGACAAAGTTTAATCCAACTAAAATCATCCTTGTTTTATTGCAGCTTAAATCGCGACTTCTTTTAGGGTATCCTCTTTGTGCTTGGTTTTCCCATGAATCATGTTTAGTTTAATCTACGTAGGAAAGTCTTTGATTTTGGTGCAATTGGAGTGGTATTTTCGAACTTTTATTTCTGTTGACAATCTACTTCTGCATTTTACTTGACATCTTCATCTGTCTGGTGGCAATATAGTAAGACTTTTCATTTGACACATCATGTGCTTTACATTTGGTTGAGTGGACACAACATAGGTATAGTCGTTTAACTTAAATGTAAAGTTAAGTTTTATGTAAATGCTTTTCTTCTTAGATATCATGTCAATCTACCAAAAGAGTTCATGAGTGCATTGTTTATCACCTAATTTTATGTTCAGTTCAAATGTTGGAAGAAGGCATGTGTGACCTTCAATTATATTATCACGAGTTATAGTAACTTTAAATTTTAGTGTATTCAAAGAAAACATATTGTGTATTCTTTGGAGGAGTTCCAAAAATATATAAATCATTAGAAGAATATCAAATTCAAGTCATTAGATACCATGACATCTATTGTACATTTGAGAGAGAAGAAGATACTCAATAAGCTTATACAAGGTTTCTTAAGGAGAGTTTGCAGTTGATAAGTGTGTGTAGCACATTGTCGTCTGTATCGCATCATATTATACGATACAACATGCTCTATCGCACGACAGAATTTATTGTTATATATCGTGTGATATCACATGTATTGTACGATATATGACATATCGCTCATATCATACGATACAAGTGATACGCCCTGGACCTTTATAAAAGGTTTGTCAGCTAAACAGAATCCTGATTTCTAGAAGGTTTCTGGCTTCTATCCATGTCTTCCGACTTCCAACTTGGGTGAGGCATCTCCAACAGTCTGCAACGCCACGATCACTCTGGTAGTGACAACACTGATGATCTAATGGTTGTGGTATAAGATTTTTTTTTGCTTTTTGTTCTTGTATTTTATATTTTTTGTGTTATTTTTTTTTTTTTTTGAAGGACAATATATGAAGTGTGTGAATATCTTTTCAGAAGTGTGAGACACTCTATAATAGTATATTTGAGTATTTTGGTACTTTATAAAGTGAAGATTGGAGATTTATAAAGTGTTTTTATTTTTAGGTTTATTAAGATTGAAGTGTTAAATTAAGATAGCATGAAGGGGTGTTAGGGACTCCCGATATCAGTATGATGATCGGACATGGTAGTGGGGTACTATAATTGAAGGAAACATATTGAAAATCAAATGTATTTTTTATGAGAATGTGATTAGTGGTGAAATTTCTCATTTGAAACATCACTAACAGGGACTAGGAAAGAGGTTGCTCCTAGTACAGGCAAAGTTATAAGAGTGTGAGAAGCTATTAAATGACAGTGTTTACAGATGATTGAAAGTATAATTGAAAAGAGACAAGAAAAAGAAGATACAGGGTTGTTTGAGGAAGAGGATGTTGAACTTGGTGGTGGTAGTGATAGCATCTCTTTTGATATTATGACAAATATTGGTAATATTAGTGATAGCATCTCTTTTGATATTATGACAGATATTGGTAATAGTAGTTCTCGACCACCAACTAGTGAAAAGAGGGTTGTTCAAAAGGTTGCAAGTGGCAGAAGAGGAAGGATAAGAGGAAGATCTTATTTTGGCACAATCCTTTTTTTCCTCCTAGTACTACACTTGGTGCTCAACCTACAATTTATGTTGTAATAATTTATAGCAATTGCATGAGTAGGCAAACCTTGTAGTGTGAGATGATTTTATGATGCATGCATTTTATTTAATGTAGCAAATTATTTTTATTTTTAAGCAATGGCAAATGCCATTGCTAACATTGGTTCAAGATATAAGATGTCATCTTATCAAAAGTTGATAAAAAAACTATTAGATAAGATTGTTCTTCAAGCTCAAAAATATTGTTCGACTTTGAGAGAGTCATGAAAGGAGACGGGATGCACTATCATGATAGATAGATGGACATATAAGTAAGAAAGGACTTTGTTAAACTTCCTTATCTATTGTCCTAAAGGACTTATGTTTTTGAAATCCCTAAACATATTAGAGAAATAACATACTGGAGAGGTTCTAAGACAAGAATTTGATAAGATGATATTAGAAGTTGGACTTGAAAATGTAGTTAAATAAATTACCGATAATGTAGTTAACTATAAAGCAATTGGAAATGAGTTAGCTAATACTTATAGGACTTTTTATTTAATATCATGTGCAGCTCATTATCTAGATCTCATCTTAAAGGATATTGGAGAGATGGATGAGGTGAAAGCAAGAATTGAGTATTGTCAAGATATCACAAAATTTATCTACAATAATGTTTTTGTATTATGTATAATGAGGAGATATACATATGGTGTAAAGCTCTTTCGTAAAACCACTACTCGGTTTGTAACTAATTTTTTATCAATAAAAAGTATTGTTAAACAAAAGCAAGCCTTGAAGAAAATGTTTTCCTCATATGAGTGATAACAGTTTGTAGATTTACCTCAAAATAAAAAGAATAGAAAATTGAATGAGATTTCAAAACACGGTCTTTAGGAGTATATTTTGGAACTATTGTGTTAGATTATTAAGTATCACGTCTTTTAGTCAAAGTTTTGAGATTGGTTAACAACAAGGATTAGTCATCTATGAGTTATCTTTATGAAGTCATAGATAGGGCTAAATAAGTTATTAGAAGCAATTTTAATGGAAGAAAGATAAATTATGTGCCCGTGTGAAATATTATCACTAACATATGGAATAAACAGTTGCATCAGCCTATTCATGCAGCATCTTACTACCTAAATCCAACATTTAGGTACTCTACAAACTTTAAAGGAACGATGAAGTTAATTGAGGCATCATTGATTGCATTGACAGATTGGTCCCTGATAAGAATAGAGCAGATATTATCTACAATAATGTTCTTCACTTGATAGACTTACTTGTAGCTATTCACAATCATAATAATCTGTGTTCAGATAAACTGTTATCCTAATATTTAAGTTTCTTAAATCTTATATTTATTTTGAAATAACTCTTTATGTTTATCTTTTTCTATTAGATGTTTGATGGAATAGGTTTAGAATTGATTGTCCTGAGAGATTTTGCAATAAGAGTTTTGAGTCAAACCTTTAGTATAACTGGTTGTGAAAGAAATTTGAGTATCTTTGAACATATCCAAACAAAAAAGCGCAAGAGGTTAGAACATAAGCGACTCAATGATCTAGTTTTCATTTATTGCAACATGCGGCTCCGACAAAGGTAATAAAGTATTACATACTAATTAAGTATTCAATTCAATATTTTATTTTATTTAGTTGTTAATATTATTTATTTGTCTTTCTTGCATGCAATTAACAAAGTTAAATAGGAAGGAGAACCAATTTGATCCAATAAGTCTAGATAATTTTGATATCTTAGTGGAATGAATTATGAAAGATAGTGAATCAAATATACTCCTAACTAAAGAAGGCATTCAATAGATTAATTTGCATGAAGCACAACAATATCAAGGGGATGATCATTTTGATTTTAAAATTGAAGGTGGTAATGATCTTAAATAAAGAGGAGAAGATGAAGATTATCTAGTTGATCCTAATTACAATATGTAAATATAATTCTTTGTTCAATTATGAAGTAATTTTTTTTGCTAAAGATGTATTGCTTAAATGCTTTATACATTAAAAATTGAATGGTTATTGATGAATATGTACTCAATTTATACATTATATGAATTGTTTTCAATTTGTGTGATTTTTGTGGATTTTTTAATTTTTTTTATTTTTTCACTTTTTTAGTATTAAAAAACGATATGAAGTAATACGTATCATGGACCAAAACGATACACAATATGATATGCATCAAACAACACTGGTGAAACATGTTGTAGGTCGATAGAAATTAAGATTTCTAATTGTTGTAAAACAATTGGTAAACACTTTTCTCAATGTATGTGGCATGTGGGTATATATAAATTATTTTTCTTAAATTCTAGTTTTGAGATGCTTGATTTGTTATCATTATTGCATTCTTTTATTTATTCTCATTCCTCTTATTTTTGTAATTCAAGTCTTGCATATGTATAATTTGAGCAAACAATCTAAGGAGCAACCAAAAAAAAAAGAGAATAAAGATGACATTATTGGCATATTATTGAACACTACAAGTAAACAACTGCTTGGGGATGGAGCTACATAAAACTAGGGAAGCATTAGAAATGGTACTTGCTGAGAGGAAATATGAGATGTGGTTTCATTTATTTTTCTCTTTTGGGCAAACAATATGAAATGCAAAGTTTTTTGACATAGTTTATAGTTCTTTTCATGGGAATTGTTGACAAAATTACAATATAATTGTATGAGTTCTTATTTTCAATTGTCATAGACTAATTATCTCTCATTGACACTTGTAGAAATGAAAATTTTATTGCAAAGTCTATTTAGAGACTTCAAATAAACTTCTCAATTTACTTCATTCTTGCGCGAGCGTGCCAGCTACTTTAACTAAAACTAGCAAAGTTATAATTCCAACTTTGTGAGGCGATTGTGGCTAAGCAGAATCTTTTTGTCTTAGGCCTTCTTGAACCAATTGTAGACACGGAAAATTTTCACTCCGGGTTCTTAAGCCTAAAGTGAACCTTTTCGTATGTCTAAGTCGCTTTTATAAAAAGGGCATGCCAGCTAGCTTACTCAAGCCAGCGAAGTAAGTTTTTAAATATCTGACTCGTTTGGGGCGATTGTGAGCAAGTGGGCACTTTTTGTCGCAGACCTTCTTGCACCGATGCGCAAGGGTCAGTCTGTACGCTTAGCAAAGTCGATTTTGAAAAAATGTAACCTCTTTGAAAATATACAAAGTGTTTGATTGGGTTTTGTTTGTATTGTTGCAGATTTTATTTGCCATGGGATTTGCACATGCCTATGTCTTTGATTTTAGCCAATTTGGGCGTGAGATATGTGCATCAAGTGCCTAAATGTGGCGAGTTTTGCACGGGTGTATGGGGTTTGCTTTGATGCAATATGCGTCCTAACTCGTGGTATGGCGAATATGCATTACAAACTCACACAACGGAATAGGAAAACCCGAAATTGAAAGACATAACCAAAGGGAAATATGGCTATATCTTAAGAGCGGAAAGGCTTAATTGTGTAAGTGTGTGTCGTGTATATATTGAAAGACTACTCACACAGCTGAACCTTAAAACCCAAATCTAAAAGACATAGTAGAAAGGAAATACAATTATATATATATGGGCCCGAAGGTTGCCAACGTGTGCGTGGGTGTTGTGTGTATATGTAAAGACAACTCACACGACTTGGAATGTAAAACCCAAATTGAATTGCAATATGGCTCTTATTAGAGTCTTGGGAGTAAGAGCGAAAGCTCAATGTGTGTGAGTGTGGAATTGAAAGACCACGCACACAACTTGAATGAAAACCCTAAATTGAATTGCAATATGGCTCTTATTAGAGTCTTGGGAGTAAGAGCGAAAGCTCAATGTGTGTGAGTGTAGAATTGAAAGACAACACACACGACTTGAATGTAAACACACGCAGTTGAACTTATATAAATAAGACTATATCTTAGGGGTTGTCAAGGCCCGTGTGTGCGCAAAAAGTATGCAACTAAGAGCGGAAAGGCTCAAGTGCACGTGTATGCTTGTGTCATACATCAATATTACATCTTGGGGGGAGACTACGCTCCATTATTACAACCTCATATCAAAATTTAATCGAATATAAAGCAAGTTAATGTAATAAGCCAAGTTTAAACACTTACATGTAGCTGGTCCATCTTCAACTTGCTTGGATTTGGACTTGTGATTCGCCTTAGGCAGCCATGAGGAGTCCCTTGGGTAGCTTGAGAGAGGTTGGGATTCGGGTATCTTTTGGGACAGGTAGGGGGCTGGACGGCTGGTTTATGGGAGCTAAGGTGTTAGGTTGTTGGTCTAAGGTGTGGTGCTGGGAGTTGGACGACTAGGGGTGACAGGTGGTGATCGGCTGGGAGAGATGGGAGAATGGCAAGTGGATGGGAGTGATGCTAGTCAGGTGGAAGGTGGTGCCGGCTGGGAGTGAAGGAGTTGGGGAATGGTGAAGGGGTGCTACTGGTGTTGCTGCTTTGGGGAAGCTGGGTGGAAGGAAGGATGATGTTGGTGATGTTCGGCTGGGAGTGAAGTGATGTTGGCCAGGTGGAAGGTGGTGCCGGCTGGGAAAGATGGAAGGCGTTGTTGCTTTGGGGAAGTGAGAGTTATACTGACCGGGAATGAAGGGAGGATGGCAGGTGGTGCTCGGCTGGGAGTGAAGAAGATGGCTGATGGTGGAGCTCGGCTGGGAGTAAAGGAAGGTGGTGTTATTGGCCAGGTGGAAGGTGGGTGGTGCTTGGCTGGGAAGGAGGCGGCAGGTAGTGTTGGTGCTGAGGCAGGTGTTGGGTGGCAGGTAGTGGTGGCCGGGTGGAAGGGAGGTGGCGTTGTCCAGGTCCTGGCCAAATGAAGAGGATCCAAAGAGGAAACCCGCAGGTGATGGATGGGCTCTTATATAGGCTGGCCGACTAGGGATTAATGGCTGGGGGGATAAGGGAGCTAGGGACTAAGGTCGGTTGGTTAGTGGGTAGTTAGGGTGTGGTTGGGTCTAATTAGGAAGCAAGGTCGGTTGGGCTTCTAATAGCCAAGGTCGGTTAGGCTTAGCTAGTTAGGGAGTGGCTGGGTCTAGTTAGGAACCAAGCTTAGTTAGGTGTGCTGGGGGTAGATATTTATATTAGGTGAGATGGGATATATTGTGGGCTAGATATTTTATGGTTTAGGATGGGGGTGGCTGCAACTAGTTTAGGTCTGTTTAGGGGATATTGTGGGTTGGGCTAGTGGTTTTGGGGTAGGTTGGTTAGGTGGGTTGGGTTTAGTTGGTGAGGGACTTTAGGTGAACTAAGGTTAGCTTAGGGCTAGGTGGTTAGGGTCTAGGTGGTCCAGCTAGGTGAGGTCGACTAGGTGAAGTGGGTGTGGTTTTGGGTAAGAAGGGCTAAGTCTAGGTTAGGTTTGGGTTAGGTTTAGGAAAGATGGCTAGGTGAGATAGGCTAACTTAAGGCTAGGTTTAGGAACCACCTCTTGGAGCCGGTCCACCACTTTAGTGGCAGCCATATCCAAGTTGGTGCAGCCCTAGGTCAAGTGTAGGTGCATACAAGCTTGAACCCACACTCTTGGTTAAACCCGCAAAGCTAACCCACTTTTGACCAAAAAAGTCAAGCCTACCAACTTTCTCACTCTTACTTTATGGCCCTTTTCTCTCTCTACGCAAGCCTTCCAAGAGTATTCACGTGAACTTTTGTGGGCCCCTCACCCCCATTTATGGGGAGGTGAAGTGGGCCATGGATATAGGTATTGGATTTAGATCTTGTGATCCAAATCTAAATACATTTTGGGTTTGGATCTAGATATATATGGTCCAGATCCGATCCAAATTTGATTTTTTTTATTCCTTCATTGTGTTTCGAAACGGACGATTTGTGCGGGGCCTGACTTCATCAATGCTCCGTCTAGCGTTGGGTCTTCGCCAACATTTTCGTTTGATCTCCTTCTCACCTTTGAGATTTCATTTTGATCATATTTCTGATATTTGAGGCTTGGATGTCTAAGAATTTGGGGATGCTTTTGACATGAGAGTTGATATGCCGGGCTTGAAGTATGCTTCGAGTCTGGGCTCTCCTTTACCTTTTCGATCCGCTTTTATCCGGCCAGGAGGCTTTTGGGGCTTTTTTACCTATTTTTGTGTGGTTGCTTTTGATCAAGTTGTACCTATTGGATTCAGCTCTTTGCAAAGTTGGGACTTGGCCCAAGTATAAGATATTTCATATGAAAATGGGGTTTTATACAATATTTGGAGCTTTTACAACTCCTTGGCTTTCGAAAACTAAAAATCTATTCTTGAAAAGGGGATTTTAAAACCAGGTATGTTTTATGAAAACCTTAGAATTTTGTGGTGTTTACACCGATACTCAAGGGTCAGCCTATACGCTTTGAAGATTGATTTGTGATGGGTGTATGTTTCCAATATTCACTTTGAAAGATTGTTTTGAATCAAATCAAACTAGTGCACTTAGTCTACAGATAGAAATTTTTAAAGTTCTGAAAAACAGAAACCGGTTTTGTTTTCAGAACTTATTTCCGAATTTTTTTAGGGGACCTAAAGATCTCCAAAATTCATGATGAGATTCTAAGCCTATTTTTATGTGGAGTTTCTAAGTCTATTTTTATTCTGTACTTTGGTGTTATGGATTTGCAAAATTAAATCCGGAACAGACCACTACTTATATGTTTTAGGATATTTTGTTACAAAAACACAAAGGCCTAAAGAAATATCTGTATCTCGATGAACAGAATTCCAAATTATATGATTTTAGCCTTTTTCGAAAGATATAGATATCAGCTTTCCAATGAGACTAATGTTATCAATTTTTGGTCACTACAAATAGGGTTATAAGAATTTTACCCAACCTCTCTTTTAAGAAAACAAAATGTGCAGAAACAGAATCTGAACTTCACTAATCTTTTCCTATTTTATTCATGAGTCTACAAGGCTCTAAAATTCTTGAAAATTTTATTTCTAGTGGGCTTGTGTGTAGATTCGATGTCTTAAATTTCAGATCATTTGGACAAGCCGCTTAGCAATGACAAATGGAACAATAGATGTTTGTAGGACGCAGAAAAACAGAGTTTCAATTTTCATAATATATATACATCCATCCATCCAAATTTAAGAGTCATCCATAACAAAATTAAAGCACATGACCGAAGGAAAATGAATGTAAATACATATTTTAGCTTAATCATAGAGGGGATTAAGAGATATAAGAGTGTATAAAATATAGAGAGGTAGAGAATCATGAAAGCAAACAAGTAGAGTGCATAAACATACATGAAATAAAATGGACAACATTTCTACTTGCTATTACAACATGGGGGGAGACTCAAGCTCCATTAATACAAACCCTTTCCAAATTGAATATGAGGAAAAGAATCAAGACCAGCAAAAGAAGAAGAACACTTACTTACTGACCCTCCAATGATACACGGATTCCCCTTCTTCTTCCCCTCTCACACTCTCTTTTCTCTTTTTTCTATCTTTTCTCTCTTTCTCTCTCTCTCTTTTTGCAGCACCTCCACTCTCTCCTAGACCCCTTCCTACACGTCCTCCAATGCCTTTCAAATCCCTCCAATATTGGAAATGAACTCCCCTTGATCTGTATTTATAGGCCAAGGGAGAGGGTAGCTAAACCCTTCTATGATGTGGGTCAATGGATCTCTTCTTGGCTCCAATCCAAAAAGGTTCAGCTGCACATGGTCTTGTGGTCCCCTAGGTCAAGAGGAGTCCAGCCCATGCGGCCCTAGACTTGAGTGGGTTGGCCTTGGCTCGAACCAATATGGTTTCGGTCCCATCGGCTAGGCAAATTTGAGTCTAATTGGCTAGGGGCGATCCTCCTTTGGGGAATTCGGTCAACCCCTAAGGTCGGGCCATGGTGAATATGGCCACTTGTCCAGTCAAGGTAGGCTAGGTAAGGCAATTTAGGCTTAACTAGTGTGGTTCGATCAAGCACATTTGATGAAGATGGTTCAATTCGGTCAAGGTCATAAGAAACATGTTTTGTCAAGCCATGTTTAACCCAATCTCGTTTTAGTCAAGGGTAGCACATTTGGTTGGGCGTGTGTAGACGCGCGAAAAATCCCCGCTTCTCACCTTTTCAGGGCTTGGAGTGGATCCTCTCGTGCGTCTAAGGCCTATTTATGCAAACAAGGCGTGCCAGCTAGCTTACCTAAGCTAGCGAAGATATATTAAAACTGACTTCTAATCGTGGCGACAGTGAGGAAGTGAGCTCTTGTCGTCGCAGACCTTCTTGCACCGATGCGTAAGGGTCAGTCTGTACGCTTTGCAAAAATTGAGTTTTTGGGATAGAAAGCCTACGAAGCGGTTCGAGGTGTCTAATTCAGGTTTTTTAGATACGACGGCAGATTTTAGATCACGTGGATTTGCACGTGCCTAAGTCTTTCCTTTTATCCCTTTTCGGGCCACCTAGTTTGTGTGTTATGAACACTCCACTACATGGGCGAATTCGAGCAGGGCTTGCTTTGATGCAATATGCGTCCTACCTCGTGGTATGGCGTAGATGCAATGCAAACTCACGCTACTCCAAAGGGAAAACCCGAATGTAAAGACAATACTAAAGGAAAATAACCGAAGGGAAATGACTTGTAAAGTAAATGCCGAAGGGAGATATGTATATAGAGTAGGTATATGGGCCCTTACTCGGGTCTTGCAAATAAGAGCGAAGGCTCAATGTGGGTGCGTGCTTGAATTGAAAGACTTACACACACGACATGAAATTAAACCCAAATATAAATTTCAGTATGGCCTTGACTAAGGTCTTGGGAATAAGAGCGAAAGCTCAATGTGTATGAGAGTGCTTGAATTGAAGTACTACGCACACAACATGAAATTAAACCCAAATATAACTGCAATAGGCCTTGACTAAGGTCTTGGGAGTAAGAGCGAAAGCTCAATGTGTGTGAGAGTGCTTGAATTGAAAGACTTACACACACGACATAAAATGAAACCCAAATAGTATAGGTCGGCCCTTACTTGGGTCTTTCAAATAAGAGCGAAAGCTCAATGTGTGTGAGAGTGCTTGAATTGAAAGACTTACACACACGACATAAAATGAAACCCAAATAGTATAGGTCGGCCCTTACTTGGGTCTTTCAAATAAGAGCGAAAGCTCAATGTGTGTGAGAGTGCTTGAATTGAAAGACTTACACACACGACATGAAATGAAACCCAAATAGTATAGGTCGTCCCTTACTTGGGTCTTTCAAATAAGAGCGAAAGCTCAATGTGTGTGAGAGTGCTTGAATTGAAAGACTTACACACACGACATGAAATGAAACCCAAATAGTATAGGTCGGCCCTTACTTGGGTCTTTCAAATAAGAGCGAAGGCTCAATGTGTGTGAGTGCTTGAATTGAAAGACAACACACCCAACTTAAGCAAAACCCTACAAAAATGAAAGTATATGTATGTACTTGTGTATTAGGGGCTGATTAGGCTCGTGTGTGTTCAAAATCGTGCACAACTAAGAGAGTGCACGTGTGTGGGTGTGCCAAGCCACGTTATTACAAGCGGGGGGAGACTATGCTCCGTTATTACAACCCCGTATCGAATTGAATCTCAAGCAAGTATACAACTAAAGACCGAGTTCGGCACTTACTAGTAGCTGGTCCGTAGATGCCTTGCTTGAGCGTGGGCTTGGCCTTCGCCTTGGGCTGCAAAAGGGAGCTCCGCGAGGTTGAACAGCAAGAGGAGGTGGCCGAGTGTCCTTAGTGCACGGAAGAGGCACCTTGAAGGTGGCCGGCCACTAGAGATGGGTTGTTTTTGGTGTGTTGGGTTAAAGGACCTAAGTAAGGTCACTAAGGGAATATGACACTAAGGGAAGGAGCTAGCAAGGAGAGGGTGATGGCTGGCGGATGGCTGGCCGAATGAAGGGGATGACGGCCGGTTGAAGTGGCCGACTAGGGGAGTTCGGTGGTGGCGGGTATTTAGGGTGTTGTGGGTTCGGCTAAGTGGGGCTGGTGGCAACAGGTGGACGGGCTAGTGTTAGGATGATAGGGGAGTGGATTAGGTGGCTGAGAGTGTTGAGGGAGTGAAGAGGTGGCAAGGTAGGGTGTAGGGAGCTTACCGGGTGAAGAAGAGGGTGGCGCTCGGCTGGAAGGAAGTTGGGCAGGCAGTGGCATTCGGCTGGAAGGTGGTGGTGTAGGTGGTGGTGCAGGTGGTGGTGGGATGTGGAGCAGGTGGCTGAGCTTGGGGAAGTGGAGGACCCGGCTGGGCTTGGGGAAGGCGGCTTGGTGATCCCACCCGCCCTCAAGGGGGGGGGGGTTATATAGGGCTGGGTAGGTCGGTTAGGGCTGGGTTTGGGGTAGTGGTTAGGTGGTTTAGGTAGGGTGGTATGATGATAAGGTGGGCTGGAAAGGGTAGGGCCAGATATTTTAGATACAAGTGGTTTGGGTAGGTTGTGGGCTAGGGGTGGTTTAGGGGTTTAGGGTTTGGTTAGGTGGGTGGGTTCTAGGGTGAGGTTTAGTGACCTAGGTTAGGTGATTAGGCTAGGATTAGGTTAGGTTTAGGGAATTTAACCTAGGTTTAGGGAAGGATTTGGGAAGTGGGTTAGGTGATTAGGTTGGGATTAGGCCGGGATTAAGGAAGTAGGTTAGGTGATTAGGCTCAGATTAGGAGCGGATTAGGGTGGAAGGCTAGGATTAGGTATTTTGGGTTAGGTTTAGGTGAAGGGGCTCCCTTTGCATGGCCCATAGACCTTAACCACTTCATGTTGGTGCAGCCCTAGGTTAGGTTTTGGCTAATTACAAGCTTAAACCCACTCAATTAGGCTAACCCACATGATTAACCCCAAACTTGACACACAAGTCAAGCTTAATTACAACCACACTTGATCTTATCCACCCCCCCACTCTCTCTCATGCCCCTAATCCCACGTGAATTTCAAGTGGGCCCCACCTCCATTTATGAGAAGGTGATGTGGGCCATGGATATGGATATTGGATTGGATTTTTGAATCCAAATCCAAATCCAAGTCCATACATGGGTTTGGATTGGGATCTGGATATATATGGTCCAGATCCAATCCAAACTGAACTCTGACTCCTTCGAGCTGTATTCGAAACGAACAGTTTGTGCGGGGCCTGACAGCATCAGTGCTCCGTCCGCGTTGGGTCTTCGCCAACATAATCGTTCGCTTCTGTTTTCGCCTTCCGAAGATGACTTCAAACAAGGTTTCGATGATAACAGGGTCTTGGACGTTCGAGATCTTGGGGGTGTGAATTTGATACAAGAGTTGCTGTGCTAGGCTTGACATGTGCTCCGATTCCGGGCTCTTCTTAGCTCTCCTGGTCCTGTCTGGATTAGGCCAAGCTGCTTCGGGGTTTCAAAACATGTTTTTAAAAGGGTTTTAAAAGCCATATTGTATGTTTTCGAAATACAAAGTTCAAAACATATGTACAGGATTGTCTGGAAGGCTCCTGGGTTTCCAGACTCAAAATGGCCCTTTGGGGCTGCTTTTACAAAACCAGATGAATTTAAGAAATTCGTGGGATTTCGGGGTGTTTACAACGTGCTTGGGTGCTATTACAACATGGGAGGAGACTCAAGCTCCATTAATACAACTCCTTTCCAAATTGAATATGAGGAAAAGAATCAAGACCAGCAAAAGAAGAAGAACACTTACTTACTGGCCCTCCAATGATACACGGATTAAAGAAGGAAGTCGTCCCCTTCTTCTTCTCCTTTCACTCTCTCTTTTCTCTTTTTTCTATCTTTTCTCTCTTTCTCTCTCTGTCTCTTTTTGCCACACCTCCACTCTCTCCTAGACCCCTTCCTACACGTCCTCCAATGCCTTTCCAATCCCTCCAATGTTAGAAATGAACCCCCCTTGATCTGTATTTATAGGCTAGGGCAGTTAAACCCTTCCATGATATGGGTCAATGGATCTCTTCTTGGCTCCAATCCAAAAAGGTTTAGTTGCACATGGTCTTGTAGTCCCTTAGGTCAAGAGGAGTCCAGCCCATGCAGCCCTTGACTTGAGTGGGTTGGCCTTGGCTCGAACCGATATGGTTTTGGTCCCATCGGCTAGGCAAATTTGAGTCTAATTGGCTACGGGCGATCCTCCTTTGAGAAATTCGGTCAACCCCTAAGGTCGGGTCATGGTGAATATGGCCCCTTGTCAAGGTAGGTTAGGTCTAGGTGATTTAGGCTTAACTAGTGTGGTTCGGTCAAGCACATTTGGTGAAGATGGTTCAATTTGGTCAAGGTCATAAGAAACATGTTTTGTCAAGCCATGTTTAACCCAAGCTTGTTTTAGTCAAGGGTAGCCCATGGGTGATGGTTGGGCGTGCTTGGGTGTAGCCCTTGACTTCATTTGGCTAGGATGTGCTTCTTCCTCACTCTTTTGCTAGGTGAGCTTTTGTTCATTGCTCCTTGGCTAGGTGAGCCTCCATCGATAGAGCCATGTGTCCTTCTTCATGAAACGTTACCTAGGTGAGTCCTCCTTTGGTTCGGTCAAGGTAAGTGGCCTCGGCCAAGGCGGGCTTGGTCATTGCTTCTTGCTTCATCTAGGTCCACCTGAGCTCAGTCCCTGCTTAAAGTGAGCCTACTTTAACTCTTGCCTTGATATTCGCTGAATCTTCGACGGGGATGATTCATCTTTATCCCTACTTGACCTAGCTTTCATCCATTTTTATTTATGGTTTCAAATATTTTTTTTTTATTATTTAAAACCATTTTGTTTGAAATTATATTTGAAAACATCGAGTTTTATCAAAATCTTCAAATATTCTTTTGAAAACAACTCAGTTTCATTCCAAGTGTTTGTTTGCATGAGCAATCTACTTTCGCTCCGTGAGTTAGTCTTTACCATTTGAACCACTTTAACCCTTTGTTGGGTTTAGGGTGTGAAACCACTTTAACCCTTGATTGGTGTAGGGTGTCGGACCACTTTAACCCTTAATGGGTGTAGGGTCCCTAAGTAGGACTATTCTAAATCGGGCGAGTTTTTGAGGCCAGATTTATATTTAAATTGAATTTCAAAGGTTTTTAGTAAATTTTTTATTTTATAAACATTTTTGAGTTTGGTTCCCAATGTCACATTTGTTTCTTTGAAGAAAATTTTTTCAAACCATCTTTTCTTTAAATGAAATCATTTGAAAAGGCAGAATGCTATCAATTTGGACTAGAGGGAAAAGTAGTCATTTTTGGCTCTTTGTCAAAATTTGATTTTTCTGAGAGAGGTGCAATTTACCTTTATTTTGAGGTTGCCACAAAATTTTGGTGCGAAAATGAGTTCATTTAAGGTATCTTTATTTGAAACCCCTTAAAAGACCCAAAACAGTAAATTTTTCTTTAAAAGGTAAAACTTTTAAAAGATCAAATTATTTTGAGAAAAATTTTGGGTGTCTACAGATACCCCTTTTGGCATTAATCTAAATTTATTTGGATAATGGCAAAGAATAAGACCCATAAAAAAAATTATTTTTGGAATTCTAGAGTTGATTTGAGTTGAATCAAGATTTCATGAACTTTCCCAATTTTGTTTATGGGATTCATTTCTTGGACTCGGGTTATCCTAATTCCAATGGATAAGAGGATTTGTAACAAAGATGACTCAACATGGATGGTAGTCGACCAATGAATGGATCATATGTGTATAAAGTCATTTATGAATACATATGAACATGAAATGTATGTTATGGATGAATCATGTATGTTTGATGATTTCCACGATTTTTTTAGGGGAGATCTCATGAAAGTTGGCTTCTAGAGTGGGACGACCTCAATGTCTATTTGTTTGATGCCTTGGATTTTGTAAAAATTATTTTGAAAATGATATTTTCTTTTTGTTTCTATCAAAAGGGACTTTCATCTCCTATATTTCCCTTCACTTTGGTCTTAATGCAAATTTACTTGGTTGAGGTTTTTATTGTTGAAAAATTCAACAACATTTCAAAACTCCATTTTCCACACTACAAGACCTAATCCTCAAACAAAATGAGATCCAAATTGGTAGGTTTTATTACTACTTTAGGACCATACTTACAAACTTTTTCTTTTGGGAGAAGTTATAGGGGATTTGAGAAAGAGTTACCACGGTCCCTTCTCACCCGTCCCGTGGTTTAAGGGAAAGAGATGAAAAATTACTCTCTTTTTTTGGTTTTTTCCATTTTTTTGTAGGAAGACCTCTATATTGAAGGTTTATTTTCTTCCTTTTTTTTTATTTTGACTTTTTGCCAATTTTACTTTTTGTTGAGAATGAAGTGGGGAAACAACTTATCCCTCTAGATACTCAGTCTAATCAAATATGCCCTATTACATAATAGCACATACAATTTGAAAATATTTTGCTATTTTGAACTAGGCCCTATCTTGTAAAAGAAGGATTTTTGAAATGTCATTTAATGATTTTGAAAACACCCCACTTTTCATAGAGCATCAATTCCTAGTTAAGAGGCCTATATTCATTTTGGTCTTCTTCAAGAAATTAAAGAAGATCCATTTTGCAAAAAGAATTTGTCGTAGACACTAAACATCATATCTTTTTTATATTGGGCATTTATAAGATCTACCAATTTTCTTCCCTAGGCATCAATTAGCCAATATGCATGATCAATTTTTTTTTGCCCCCTTTTATGACATAGAGACATTTCCACTTGGGCCACCACTTTTCGGGCCTCTTTGAGTGAATGATGTAAATGGGATGCATGACATGTAAAATTTATTCCATATGAGATGATAGAGATGCATGCTTTATGAAATGATGAATGTGGTAAGTCTCCATGAAATGTATTTAGGGAATGCATTCTACATGCCCCTAGTTTTGTGTAGATGACATGAGCATTCATACACTATGACCAACCCCTATTGTGGCATGTGATGAATGATTTTTAATGAAATGCATGAATTATTCTTACATGCACTATGTCATTGGATATCTTGTTTTTTATGTGAACTAGAGATATGCATGATATGTAAAATATAGTTCATACAGGTTGATGAATATGCATGAAATGATGTATGTTTCCATGAAAGGTGTTTAGTGAATGCATTCTAATGCCCCTCGTTTGTAGGAAATGAATGATATAAGCATTAACACTATGGTCGACCCCTATTGTAGCATGAATGATTTTTAATGTGATACATGAATGACCTATACATGCACGATCTTGGCATGATATGATCCTCGCCTTGATGCATTTTGGGTATATGTTTGATTCCTATGTTGGTCACCTTCTAAAGAATTTGAATGTTTTCTCAAGTCCAAGACTTTGTTGATTTTGAGGAAGTTCATGTAAATTGATATCACTCAAATCATCTCTAAGGAAATTGGCAATTTTTTTGAAAAATGGTTTTGATTTTTCTTTTTTCTTTTTTTTGAAAATTTTTGTATTTTTGGTTTATCCTTTTTCAGATTTTTTTGGATTTTTAAAAAAACCTATACAATATATACAAAAACCCAAAGTTAGCTTCATGTCCATGGTGGGTCCGAGGGTTCAGGTGCATCAAGGATGCACACCCGGCATGTGTTTTGGTTGATATTCTTGGTATGGATCCTAGGTAACCCAATGTGCCCCTAGAGGTGGATGATGTACATGAGTTTTGTCAAAACCAATTTTGAAATTTCTACACGATTTTGAAAACCAAAAATTTTTGGGATTTCCAACTTTTTTAATTTTTTTGTATTTTTCCAAACAAATGCTAGGGGAATGAACACAAAAGACTTTCTTTTTGGGTTTTGAAAGTTTTCTAGATTTTTTTTTGTTTTTCCAAATATATACTTTTTTAAGATTTAATTTCTAAAAAGGGGTCTTCCATCAAACCTATAAAGAAAACACCATGAATTAGACTCTAAACAATAGGTCTAACTCATAAGTTTTGGTTTTAGTTGGCTCTAGGGCACCCTTGACCCAATTGGCCTTAGTTAGTGGTTCAGGAGGTATGGATGGGGTGTATCACAATCCATATCGACCTAGGTTAGGCAAAGGTATGATAGGCTCTAACCTACCTTGGTTCTTGGCTCCTAGACCCTTGTAGAGTGCATAGCCTATGTTCAATAACATATTCCAAGGCTTTTTGAGTTTTGAAATTTTTTTATAAAGAGGATGACCTTGGAATAATGTGTCATCCATAGGAGTGAGTGGCTTGAGAGGTTTCGGCTTGGGCTCTCCTAAGAGGTGGATGATTTTGGTATGAACCCTGTGTGCAACCCAACGTGCCCCTAGGGGTGGAGAATTTGTATTTGTTTGGATGCAAAGGGAAAACATCTTTGATCCCTTGCAACTTGGAGAGGTATGGATTCCAAGGAAAACCATGGTCGGTTCCTTAGTGGGTTTGTTGATGTTGGGAGAAATCATGGTCGTAGGCTTGGGTTTATGATACAAACCTAAGCTCGAAAGAAACTTTTTGTTCATGATAGGGTTAGGTGTACCTAGGATGTCGATGCATGTCTTAGGAGTAGCCATGTCTACCAAATTTTGAATTTTATTTTCTTTTTGTTTTTCCTTTTGAAATTCTTTTTCTTTGTGTGGGACATTCGGCACACCTTGAAAATCTACATCATTGGCATCATTGAGTGGATTTGTAGGTGCATGAGTGTGATTCGATCCATCTAATGTATATGAATGATTTACCGATCCTATACTAAGAAGAGAAGGATCGAGTAGGGAGTTTGTGAGAGAATGAGTTTCAGACATATCTTTTTTGAGCTTGTCTACCTTTTCATGATGAGAGCAAGCTTCCTTGCAGGCATCTTGAGGTTGCTCTAGCTCATGAATGGCTTCGAGCTCCCGTTGCTTAGCGAGGTCTTGGATTTCATCATCCAAGTCTATATGTGTGTAACACTCATTCTCTTGTATATTTTGTGAAGTGGTGCTCATAATAATGGAACCCATCAGAGCGTATGATTTTGAAACATTTGGACTTATTTGTGTGAAGTGAATCTCATGCCCCACTCTGCTTTTGTGCCTAGAAATGTGGACTTCACTTTCAATTTTCAGAATTTCAACCTTTGCAACTTCTTGCTTTTCAAATCTTTTTGGTTTTTGAAGATTTTCCATTTTTTTTTCTCAATAAAGAATTTTTTTGGCTTTTCAATGGAAAAAAGGGTATTTGGATAATTAGCAAGGTTAGATGATTCGATCTCAACACTTGCTGCATTTGTGGCCTCATTTCCTTCATCGGATTTTGGGCTCAATTTGATTTTTCGGGTATGGTTTTTCTCTCTATGCACCCGAGATGATTTTTCATGCGAATGATGTACCTTGACCTTTTGGCTTAGGACATCAATTTCCCTTCTAAGTTTCATTGTTTTTTCCCTCAAAGATGCAAGCTCTTCATCTCGGGTTTTAGAAGATTTCTTTGTGGTTTTGGAAAACTGATTTGAGAAATGTGACGAGGCTTTCCTTGATACGTTTTCAAAGGAATCATCCAAACTTGACATTATTTCAAAATCATTTTGTGCACAAAAGATAGATTAAAAAGATTTGTGAAAAAGTGAATTTAAAAACCAATACCAAATCAATTAGCCCTCAAAGACTCGAGTCCTACCGGGCGTGCCAATTCTGTATATGTGAAAATTTTATTCCATAGCCTATGTAGAGACTTGAAATAATCTTCTTAATCTACTTTATTTTTGTGCGAGCGTACCAGCTAGTTTAACTAAAACTAGCAAAGTTATAATTCCGACTTTGTAAGGTGATTGTGGCTAAGCGAGATCTTTTCGTCTTAGCCCTTTTTGAACCGATGCTCAAGAGTTAGCCTAAACGCTTTGAGAATTGATTTGTGCTGGTTGTATGTCTCCAAAATTCACTTTGAAAGATGGTTTTGAATCAAATCAAACTCGTGTACTTAGTCTAGTGATTTAAGATTTTCAAGTTCTGAAAAATATAAACTGATTCTATTTTTAAAACTTATTTCTGAATTTTTTTGGGTGACCTAGAGATCTCCAAAATTCATGAAACATTTGAACATAGAATAGAATGTGGATACTCTAAGCCTATTTTTATTTTGTGCTTTGGTGCTTTGGATTTGCAGAATTAAATCTAAAACAGACCACTCCTCAGGTGTTTTAGGATATTATGTTAAAGAAACACAGAGGCCTAAAGAAATCTTTGTATCTCGGTGCACAGAACTCCAAATTATATGATTTTAGTCTTGTTCGAAAGATATGGATATCATCTTTCCAATGAGTCTAATCTTATCAATTTTTTGACACTACAAATAGAGTTATGAGAATTTTACTCAACCTCTCTTTTAAGAAAACAGAATGTGCAGAAACAGAATCTGAACTTCACTAATCTTTTTCTATTTTATTCATGAGTCTACAAGGCTCTAAAATTCTTGAAAATTTTATTTCTAGTGGGCTTGTATGTAGATTCGGTGTCTTAAATTTCAGAACATTTGGAGCAACCGTTTAGCAATGACAAATGAAACAATAGACGTGTGCATGATGCAGAAAAAGAGAGTTTCAATTTTCATAATATATATACATGCATCCATCTGAATTTAAGAGTCATCCATAACAAAATTAAAGCACATGATCGAAGAAAAATGAATGTAAATACATATTTTAGCTTAATTATAGAGGGGATTAAGAGATATAAGAGTGTATAAAATATAGAGAGGTAGAGAATCACGAAAGCAAACAAGTAGAGTGCATAAACATACACGAAATAAAATGGACGGCATTTCTACTTGCTATTACAACATGGGGGAAGACTCAAGCTCCATTAATACAACCCCTTTTCAAATTGAATATGAGGAAAAGAATCAAGACCAGCAAAAGAAGAAGAACACTTACTTACTGACCCTCCAATGATACACGGATTAAAGAAGGAAGTTGTCCCTTTCTTCTTCCCCTCTCAGCCTCTCTTTTCTCTTTTTTCTATCTTTTCTCTCTTTCTCTCTCTCTCTCTTTTTGCAGCACCACCACTCTCTCCTAGACCCCTTCCTACACGTCCTCCAATGCCTTTCCAATCCCTCCAATATTGGAAATGAACTCCCCTTGATCTGTATTTATAGGCCAAGGGAGAGGGCAGCTAAACCCTTCCATGATGTGGGTCAATGAATCTCTTCTTGGCTCCAATCCAAAAAGGTTCAGTTGCACATGGTCTTGTGGTCCCCTAGGTCAAGAGGAGTCCAGCCCATGCAGCCCTTGACTTGAGTGGGTTGGCCTTGGCTCGAACCATTATGGTTTCGGTCCCCTCGGCTAGGCAAATTTGAGTCTAATTGGCTAGGGGCGATCCTCCTTTGGGGAATTCGGTCAACCCCTAAGGTCGGGCCATGGTGAATATGGCCCCTTGTCGAGTCAAGGTAGGTTAGGTCTAGGCAATTTAGGTTTAACTAGTGTGGTTCGATCAAGAACATTTGGTGAAGATGGTTCAATTCGGTCAAGGTCATAAGAAACATGTTTTGTCAAGCCATGTTTAACCCAAGCTCGTTTTAGTCAAGGGTAGCCCATGGGTCATGGTTGGGCGTGCTTGAGTGCATCCCTTGACTTCATTTGGTGCAGTCGGGTGCCACCTTTGACTAGGATGTGCTTCTTCCTTGCTCCTTGGCTAGGTGAGCTTGTTCATTGCTCCTTGGCTAGGTGAGTCTCCATCGGTCGAGTCATGTGTCCTTCTTCATGGAACCTTACCTAAGTGAGTCCCCCTTTGGTTCGGTCAAGGTAAGTGGCTCGACCAAGGCGGGCTTGGCCATTGCTTCTTGCTTCATTTGGGTCCACGTGAGCTTGGTCCCTACTTGATGTGAGCCTACTTTAACTGTTGCCATGATCTTCGTTGAATCTTCAATGGGGATGATTCATCTTTATCTCTTCTTGACTTGACTTTCATCCCTTTTCATTTATGGTTTCAAATATTTTCTTTTTTATTATTTAAAACCATTTCATTTGAAAAAATTATATTTGAAAACATCGAGTTTTATCGAAATCTTCAAATATTCTTTTGAAAATAACTCAGTTCCATTCCCAATGTTTGTTTGCACGGGCGACCTACTTTCGCTCAACGAGTTAGTCTTTACCGTTTCAACCACTTTAACCATTTGTTGAGTGTAGGGTGTCAAACCACTTTAACCCTTAATGTGTATAGGGTGTCTGACCACTTTAACCCTTGATGGGTGTAGGGTAATGGAGTATGACTCTCCTCAATCGGGCGAGTTTTTTAGGCTAAATTTGGATTTGAATTGAATTTCAAAGGTTTTTCGTAAATTTGTTATTTTGCATACATTTTTGGGTTTGATTCCCAATGTCTCATTTGTTTCTTTAAAAAAAATTGTTTGAAACCATCCTTTCTTTGAATGAAATCATTTGAAAAGACAGAATACTGTCAATTTAAGCTAGAGGACAAAGCAGATATTTTTTTGGCTCTTTCTCAAAATTTGATTTTTCTAAGAGAGGTGCAATTTACCTTTATTTTGAGGTTGCTACGAAATTTTGGTGTGAAAATGAGTTCGTTTAAGGTGTCTTTATTTGAAACCCCTTAAAAGACTCAAAACCTCGAATTTTTCTTGAAAAATCAAAATTTATAAAAGATCAAATTATTTTGAGAAAATTTTTAGGTGTCTACACAACATTTTCTTGTCATAGTTGGTAAATATTGTTTATTATATTATATTTTAAAAGAAAAATGATAAAGCTATGTAAAAATAAAGAATCCATGTAGCTGACTCCATCTAGTATATCTATTATGAGAAAAGGCTTAGTTGTTGTTGGTAAATATTGTTTCTTACACAATTGATGGTAACTTTTGTTGGCATAGTTTGTGTTCATTTTTTATGAAGTTGGAAGGCTAGGGCTTTACTGGCTAATAGATGACACTCAGTTCAGGTTTCAGCTTTCTCTCATACATTGGATAAATGACATATTGGTGTTCATTTTGTACAAAGTATCGACAGATAGATCATCATTCAAGATGTCCATATATGATGTGTAGGTGTTGGCTCATACATTAGCGATCGTACTTGACGCATACATTTTTTTTAAAGGCAAGTGTTTACTATCAAAAATTGATGTAAAAATTATACAAGATATAGAAAGCAATAAGGGAGATGATCTTTCTAAGGTTTCACCACACCCAAGTTTACTAGTTTGGCCAAGTAGATGATTACAAAATTGAATCAACATTTTACTTTAGAAATGTTTGAACTGTCTGGTTCAATAGAACAAGAAAAGAAGATGTGCGTAATTAAAGGAGTGAAACAATCATGGTTCTTGATCTGTTGTGTCGTACGTGTTAGTGAACAGGTTCAGAAAGCCTCTCGAAGGTTGCATACTTAGCTACTGAATGACAACAACCGATTGCTAGTTAGAAAACCCCTAAACTTCAGCAAATAAACAAGTATATGTGACTATATTGGCAGCTAGTTGTAGAGGTACCTGACTAAGCATCCCCTTGTGACAAAGAAAATTAATTTGCTAGTTATATCATCACAAGGTTCATCCTCAATAACAAGGAACTTGTGGTACCTATATCCTTTGTAAATAAGAATGTCTGCCACAGAAAGACTATGCCATTCCCGTCAACCTTTTTCATCGTGACATGGAGAAGAAAAGTTTGCTGCAAACAATTTTTCTTAGTCTATTCAAAATCAAGAAAAGCAAAACCATCAAGAAAAGAAAGGAACTCTATTGAGGCTGTTTTAGGAAATGTATTAAAGTTTATACAAAAAATCATGAGAATGCAAATAACTTCCTTTTCGGTTGCAACAGGAGAACGAAGCCTAAGAAACACACACTCATGCCCGGAAGATCAAACTCACCACCTACAACATCGCGTGAGAGAAGCCTGCAAGATGAGTGAATACTGTGCGTGCTGCAAATAACACCACATATAACAACAAACATTGCAAATTATAACCGGCATTAAGAATGACATATTGGTAAATCTTTCATTAAGATATGCACTTCCAACACTTGCAAATATCTTTACATTAAGAATAATATATTGATAAGACTGACATCATGTATCAAATAGAACGGCCTGACACACCATTTTAAACAAATGTTCTAAGACTGTCTCTTTTACAACAACCTCACGTGCATGAATAAAGAGATTGACATGTCGCCCTTGACTCGCATGCCATTAATTCTCTGATTATTTATTGATGAAACATCCGACCTCGACCCTGAATGGTATCTACTGCAAAAAGACTTCCAGTGTCAGAAAAAACCATTGCTGCATGATTTAGGTTAGTTTTAGGAATGCTTTTAATTATTTTAATTGATAGAAGGCATTACAAGTACCTGAAATATATGATGAATCCATATGATTCCAAAATAATGCCAATGATAGACCGCAGGACCAATAAGCAGTCGGGGCCAAAAGCAATTGTGCCCTGACCTCACAAATGCACATTCCACAATATTTAGATACAAAACTTCTCATCGTTCCCTTAATTCTTCTGAGTGAAAATAACGAGAAAACCAAGGCTATGATAACATAGAACAAACAACCCGTGTATCAGTTACAAGATCATGGATCCCCGTAATGCAAATAAAGATATGTAACAAATAAAATCCCGATAAAGTAAATTACAAAGTTGAATCCCTATGAAGCACATATATTTTGTGTAGAAATAGCAATTTAAGTAAAAGAACATTTGTATAACAACCATATAAACAACTAATCCAAGTGGTCCACATCATAACAAGAAGACTCATGATCCAATAGAAACTTCAATGGACATCACTGAAAATCAATATTCTCCCTTTCACCTGCCAAAGAAAATGATCTCTATTAGTTCTTTCAATATATTAAACAAAACTATCACATTTAAGGACATGATTGAAAACCCTTTTGTTTTTGAACAATTCCTTTTATCATGACTTGTCCCTCCACAAAAGTGGCATTTTCTAATTAGTATAAGCACAACAGTTTCATCAAGTTTTTGCCTATACAATGGCATGCAAAATAAACATTTAGATATATCATAACAAGATAATGTGAATATACACAAAAGACACATAAAGAAACAATGGAATACCATTTTTGGGGATTCACATAGCAGGTACGAGTATCAAGTATCATGTATCACGTCCTGACCATTGACAAAATTGAAATTTTCATCTAGGCTTCTTATCACTTATTCTAGACTTAATTCTTTTGTCACTCCCTTTAGCATGTGCCTTTCTCCATCTTTTATTATGATTCCACTAGGGTCAACACCATTAGAACCTATAATCCTAACATTCCTAGTCTCATTCATGCTCTCATGTTTAAAGGCCTCGCAATCTTCAATTTTGTCATATACATCTGCATATTTATTTTGGAGATATCTCTAAATACTGCCAATATATGATCGCATATAATACATGTATTGTTCCACAATTTACATCGACAAGTAGACAAGTCTTCAATACTTATTTTATATGTTATGATATATTCTTTTTGTTTTCCATCTCAATGGATATAGATCATGATATCCGCTGACCTCATTAGTACAAGCTTGGCATGCCAAAAGGCAGATTTCCCAAATTAATTTTGAAACTTTTCAAAAGTGTAGGAGTAAAAATGTGTCATCTGTGCTAGGAGTGGTCTATCAAAGTTACATGGTTTAACCCCATCCTTCATTTGAAAGTCGTATTGCTTTTCTTGGAACCAATTTTCTTTGCGCACATCATCAAATTTTTGCACAAAGAAGCAACAGGAGCTTTTGAATTAAATCAGCCAGAAAAACATATTATTCATGCTTTCACTGCATTGGGTTGTACTCATTCCTACAGTAAATGCCCCTACAGAAAAATAAGATGCCCAAGACTCACGATGTGACTAAAGATCAATCACCTTTGTATCATTTCATACCATCTTTCTTTGAATTCTTCTTTACACTCTAAGTGATAAAACCATTCATTCCATTTGTCTTGAAAACTATCTGAATACTATAGATTATAAGCCGCCAAGGTGTTTAGCAAACTTTTGTTGGATATGCCACATATAATATTGATACACGATATGTGAAAACACTTTCTCCATTACTTCCTTCATGATAGGATCTTGGTCAGTGAAGATAACATTTGGAGGTCGACCACCCAAAGCTTTCAACCACTCTTTGAACAACCATATAAAGATTCTTTCTTTCTCATCTGCAAGTAAAACACATCCAATTATGATTGATTGGTTGTGGTGATTAACACCAATAAAGAGAGCAAGTGGCACTTCATATTGTTTCCTCTTATATGTTTTATCAAATGAAATCACATCTCCAAAGTAGCAGTAGTCCTGCCAGACTGTATCATCGACCAAAAAACAATTACATACTTTCTTATCTTCATCAATTTGAATGGCACAATCAAAGTTTGGGTTTTCTAGTTTTTTTTCTCAAAATATTCTAAGGCACTCTGTGAGTTAATACCTATGTAACTCTTTTTGACTCTTTGAAAATATATATATACATCTTTTTTAATGAAAGGCACTGATTGAATGACATCACTAACAATTTAATCATATATTTTGCTTGCAATCCAACTCTAGAAAACTTATTGACTATTGTATATTTGTTTGGAGAGGTAAGCCTTTTTGTTGATCTATGCATATTTAACTTTAAAGGAGAGTGTAAGAAATAATTGTGAACTGCATCAAATTCATTAACAACCCATTTCTTTTTCTTTGGGCAGAAACCAACTATTATTCTTACCAAACAACTGCATCTCTTAGTAATCTTTAGCTTTTCTACATTGTCATTCTCTTCCTTATACTTCTTGCAGCATACAAATGTTGTCCAGATAATATATACAACAACAACAACAACTAAGCCTTTTCCCATACTAGACAGGGTCGATTACATGGATTATTTGTTTCCACCGAGCTCTATCATGTGCCATGTTAGGAGTTAACTCACAATAAGCTAGATCATTCTTTATTGTTTCTTTCCAACACTTTTGTGATCGTCCTCTACCTCTTTTAATACTTTCCAAATTTAGTTTTTCTAACCTTCTTACAGGTTCTTCTTTTGATCTTCTTTCTATATGTCCAAACCATCTTAAACGATGCTCTCTCATTTTATCCTCTATTGGTGTCATTTTTAATAACCACATTATGTATACGGTCTTTTCTTGTATGACCACTCATCCTCTCAACATCTTCATTTATGTCACAGACATCTTTTGTACATGTTGATGGTTAACTGCCCAACACTGAGAACCATAAAACATGGCAGGCCTAATTGCTGCTCTATAATATTTACCTTTTAACTTTAATGGTATCTTCTTATCACAAAGAATACATGATGCTTCTCTCCATTTTAACCAACCAGCATTAATTCTATGCGTAACATCTCCATCAATTCTTCCATCACTCTGAAAAATTGACCCTAGGTATTTAAAACTTTCCTTTTGGGGGATGTAATGTGTGCCAATTTTAATTTATTTGTCCTCTAAAGTAACCAAATGATCAAACTTACATTCCATATATTTTGTCTTTGTTCTACTAAGTCGTTGGCCTTTGCTTTCTAATGCTTCACTCCATAGTTCCAATTTTCTATTAACTTTTTCCTTAGACTCTTCCACTAACACAATGTCATATGCAAATAACACACACCAAGGCACTTCATCTTGAATATGTTTTGCTAACTCATTAATCACCATTATAAATAAGTATGGACTTAAAGTTGATCCTTGATGTAACCCAATATTAACTTCAAAGAAGTCTCATTCCTTCATGAGTCTAAGGAATGAAGGATAATATATTCTCTAGCCTTTTTGTTATGCTAAACCCTCTCAACCCAGCATATTTATTATAAAAATCATATGCTTCATTCTACGATTCAAACTCCATACCAATAGAGGGTATCAACTCTAACAACACTAATGGAACCCACTTTACAACATCACCTTGCTCAATATCACCAATATTACCATTATGGCTACTACCTTCATGTAGGATTCTTGTTTGCATTGATTTTTATAGGTAGTAAAGTGTTTTGATTCAAAAATATTGTGTTTAGAATCTGAATTTTGATATGAAAGTTATATGTATACAGTTGAAAATGTTATTGAACTAAACTTCCTTGTTTTCGTATGATATACTTTTTATTTGATATTGTGTTTATATTTATTTGTGTAAATTTATTTTTTTATTATTTTTATTATGTTTTTTAATAGTGGTGTATCCGTACCTTTTTTTAAAATGTGCATACCCGTACCCCATACTGGATACCGGTACCATACCGTATTCATGCAACGTAGCGGTTCATGAATGAAATTAAGCAAGAAGGAAATCCTAAATAAAAAAATCATGATTCAAGTAGACATGGTTCAAAAAGAATATAGTTCATGTGGGAATTAAGCGAATAGAGGGAAGACATAAATTAAAATGCATAATTCAAGCATACCTGGTTCCGACTGAGGCTTTCCTTCATAAAATCCAGCAAAAATAATACGGTTCATGATGGAAATCAAGCAAAAAGAAAGAAACTCTAAATAAATAAATAAATCACAAGTCAAGCAGACCCAGGCATCCCTAGTTTTGTATAATCAAGCAAAAAGCAAAATGGTTCATGGCAGAAATCATATGTAGACTCTCTTAGAAAATCAGGATGAGCTCAAAAAGCTCAATTCAAGGATACCTGATTTAGTTCTGAATCAATAAGGCGAATGAAGAAGGAAACCTTGCAGTCTTCCTCAGTGAGTTAGCGAACCAAAGAGAGCTCATAGACGAGGGCGACAATGGAGTTCGGAAAGGTAGAGAGGAGAGAGGGTCGGGGAACGGGGTGAGAGAGATAATGTTGATGGTTGTGGGTGGGAGAGAGAGAGAGAGAGAGAGAGAGAGAGAGAGAGAGAGAGAGAGAGAGAGAGAGAAAGAAAGAGTGAAGGGAAGGAGCAGACAAGGAGAGAGAGGGAGAGTCAGGAGGGGGGACGAGATTGAGCGACGGATTTGCTTAAGTGGCGGCAGATTGATCCAATGGTGGATGGGTTTAAGCAAGATTTAGCATTCAGGTAAAACCCTCTCCTATTAGGAAACTGGCGAAAGATGTGTTAGAGGTATCTAAGGGAGGTGTACCGGCACAAAAAGAAGCTTGGTGGTGGAGTGAAGTAGTACAAAATAAAATCAAGGCAAAGAGGACATGTTACAAATTACATTATGCTAAGAAAACTAGTGAAACTTTAGAAGCTTATAAAAAAGCAAAGAAGGAAGCAAAAAAGACCGTTAGTGAAGCAAAAGCTAAGATTTGGGAGGACTTATATAAAAAACTCAACTCAAAAGAGGGTGAAAGAGATATTTTTAGGATAGCTAGAGCTAGAGATAAGAAAACTAAAGATCTTAATTATGTTAGATACATAAAAGAGGAGGATGAAAAAATTCTAGGGGCAAATGATGATATAAAAAATAGATGGAAAAACTATTTTTATAATCTTTTTTAATGAAAATAACGATGTTAATATTAGTTTAGGAGATTTAGCTAAGTCAGAAAAGTATATAAACCACAATTTCTACCGACGTATTCAAAAAAATGAAGTCAAAGAGGCTCTTAAACATATAAAGGGTGATAAATCGGTAGGACCAGATAATATTCCTATAGAAGTTTGGAAAATACTAGGAGAAATAAGAATCACTTGACTCACTAGACTATTTAATGAAATATGAAAAAACCAAAAGATGCCCGAAGAATGGAGAGTAAGTACACTTATACCCATATATAAGAACAAGGGAGACATTCAAAATTGTGTGAATTATCGAGGTATCAAGTTAATGAGTCATACTATGAAATTATGGGAAAGAATTATCGAATGTAGGTTAAGACAAGTATCAAGTACAACACAGAACCAATTTGGATTCATACCAGGCAGATCTACTATTGAAGCGATTCACCTTTTGAGACATCTTATGGAACATTTTAGAGCAAAAAAGAAAGACCTTCACATGATATTTATTGATCTAGAAAAAACTTATGATAGGGTACCGAGGGAGGTTCTTTGGAGAACTTTGGAAAAAAGAGGTATCCCATTGACATATATTAACCTTATAAGAGACATGTATGATGTGCAAAAACATGTGTGAGGACTCATGAAGGAACGACAGACTTCTTTGAAGTTAATATTGGGTTACATCAAGGATCAACTTTAAGTCCATACTTATTTATAATGGTGATGGATGAGTTAACAAAACATATTCAAGATGAAGTACCTTGGTGTATGTTATTTGCAGATGACATTGTATTAGTGGAGGAGTCTAAATAAAAAGTTAATAGAAAATTGGAACTATGGAGAGAAACATTAGAAAGCAAAGGCCTCCGACTTAGTAGAACAAAGACAGAATATATGGAATGTAAGTTTGATCATTTGGTTATTTCAGAGGACATGGAAATTAAAATTGACACACATTGCATTCCCCAAAAGGAAAGTTTTAAATACCTAGGGTCAATTTTTCAGAGTGATGGAAGAATTGACGGAGATGTTACACATAGAATTAATGCTGGTTGGTTAAAATGGAGAGGAGCATCATGTATTCTTTGTGATAAGAAGATACCATTAAAGTTAAAAGGTAAATATTATAGAGCAGCAATTAGGCCTTAGGCCTGCCATGTTTTATGGTTATGAGTGTTGGGCAGTTAATCATCAACATATACAAAAGATGTCTGTGACAGAAATGAAGATGTTGAGATGGATGAGTGGTCATACAAGAAAAGACCGTATACATAATGAGGTTATTAGAAATGGCACCAATAGAGGATAAAATGAGAGAGCATTGTTTAAGATGGTTTGGACACATAGAAAGAAGATCAAAAGAAGAACCTGTAAGAAGGTTAGAAAAACTAAATTTGGAAAGTATTAAAAGAGGTAGAGGGCGACCACAAAAGTGTTGGAAAGAAACAATAAAGAATGATCTAGCTTATTGGGAGTTAAGTGCTAACATGACACACGATAGGGATCTGTGGAAACAAAGAATCCATGTAGCCGATCTCATCTAGTATGGGAAAAGGCTTAGTTGTTGTTATTGTTGTTGTTGTTTATGTAGATACATATATATATACATTTCTAAGCCAGGTCCATCATATATACCTATGTATATATACACATATATTTAACGAATCTTGCCATCACTAACACTGCTCATTAATAAGGGACCGTTGTTTTTTTATGGGATGCGTATCTTTTATTTCAAATATCCTTACAATCTTCTTAAACTCCGCCCATGTAAGGGATCACCCTTGCATTGCCGGTCCCAAGCCCGGATAAAGGAGGAGGGTTGTGTTAGGCTTCGGACAACCAGCGTAAAACTTCGTCGGATTTCTACAACATGGATTACAAAAATTATGAGCATTGCTTTGGGGCGTCCCCGCCTAGCGATGTGCTGCAGAGCCCGAATGCAGTAAGAAGTAAGCAAGGGCCACTACATTTTCGCCCGAATGTAGTGAATCAATTGCAGAGAGGGTTCCCACATCATGGACGGGTGTGGGTAAAGAAGTTAGTCCCGCTACATTGCCGCCCGAATGTAGTGAAAAATTTTCAGAGAGGGTCTCCGCATTTTGATTATGGACGGATGCGGGGGGTAAGGAAGCTAGTCCTAGATAATAAGATTCGTATTGGTTCTTGGAATATCGGAACATTATCGGGTAAGCTAATGGAGGTGGTAGATACTATGATTCGGAGAAAGATTCATATTCTATATTTACAAGAGACAAAATGGGTTGGAGAAAAAGCAAAGGAGATAGAGGATACAGGTTTTAAATTATGGTACTCAGGTAAAGAAAAGGCCCGAAACGGAGTTGGTATTATCATAAATAAAGATTTAAAGGAGAGTGTAGTAGACATACAACGATATGGTGACCGAATCATGACGTTGAAATTAGTGTTAGGAGTAGAGGTTTTGAATATAGTTTGTACTTACGCACCCCAAGTAGGACTAGAAGATAGTATAAAGACAGTTTTTTGGGAAGAGTTAGATAAGGTGTTTCAAAAGATTCCACAAAGGGAAATGATTTGTTTAGGAGGAGATTTAAATGGACATGTCGGTAAAGAGGCATTAGGATATCAAGGGATTCATGGAAACTTTGGTTATGGGGATATAAACGAGGAAGGTAGGGAGATTTTAAATTTTGCTATGTCATTTGATCTCTTTATAGTCAATACAATCTTCAAAAAACGAGATGAACATTTAATTACTTATAAGAGTGGCTTATCACAAACACAAATTGATTACTTTATTTGTAGAAAAAAAGATAGAGAGTGTTGTAAAAATTGTAAGGTAATTCTAGGAGAAAGCTTAACCACCCAACATCGACTTTTAGTTATGGATTTACAAATAAAAAAATGGACAAAGAAGAAAAGAGTGCATCGAGCTATTCGGACTAAATGGTGGAACCTCAAAAGCGAGAAAGAAGATATATTTAAACAGAAAGTCCTTCAAGGAGATGTTTAGAATTATGTTGGCACACCCTCTGATATGTGGAACAATATGGCTATACATATTAGGAAAGTAGCGAAAGATGTGTTAGGGGTATCTAAGGGAGGTGTACCGGCACAAAAAGAAGCTTGGTGGTGGAGTGAAGTAGTACAAAATAAAATCAAGGCAAAGAGGGCATGTTACAAATTACATTATGCTAAGAAAACTAGTGAAACTTTAGAAGCTTATAAGAAAGCAAAGAAGGAAGCAAAAAAGGCCGTTAGTGAAGCAAAAGCTAAGATTTGGGAGGACTTATATAAAAAACTCAACTCAAAAGAGGGTGAAAGAGATATTTTTAGGATAGCTAGGGCTAGAGATAAGAAAACTAAAGATCTTAATTATGTTAGATGCATAAAAGACGAGGATGAAAAAATTCTAGTGGCAAATGATGATATAAGAAATAGATAGAAAAACTATTTTTATAATCTTTTTAATGAAAATAAAGATGTTAGTATTAGTTTAGGAGATTTAGCCAAGTCAAAAAAGTATATAAACCACAATTTCTACTGACGTATTCAAAAGAATGAAGTCAAAGAGGCTCTTAAACATATGAAGAGTGGTAAATCGGTAGGACCAGATAATATTCCTATAGAAGTTTAGAAAATACTAGGAGAAATAGGAATCAATTGGCTCACAAGACTATTTAATGAAATATGGAAAAACCAAAAGATGCCCGAGGAATGGAGAGCAAGTACACTTATACCCGTATATAAGAACAAGGGAGACATTCAAAATTGTGCGAATTATCGAGGTATCAAGTTAATGAGTCATACTATGAAATTATGGGAAAGAATTATCGAACGTAGGTTAAGACAAGTATCAAGTACAACAAAGAACCAATTTGGATTTATGTCAGGTAGATCTACTATTGAAGCGATTCACCTTTTGAGACATCTTATGGAACATTTTAGAGCAAAAAAGAAAGACCTTCACATGATATTTATTGATCTAGAAAAAGCTTATGATAAAGTACCGAGGGAGGTTCTTTGGAGAACTTTGGAAAAAAGAGGTATCCCATTGACATATATTAACCTTATAAGAGACATGTATGATGGTGCAAAAACATGTGTGAGGACTCATGAAGGAACGACAGACTTCTTTGAAGTTAATATTGGGTTACATCAAGGATCAACTTTAAGTCCATACTTATTTATAATGGTGATGGATGAGTTAACAAAACATATTCAAGATGAAGTACCTTGGTGTATGTTATTTGCAGATGACATTGTATTAGTGGAGGAGTCTAAGGAAAAAGTTAATAGAAAATTGGAACTATGGAGAGAAACATTAGAAAACAAAGGCCTCCGACTGAGTAGAACAAAGACAGAATATATGGAATGTAAGTTTGATCATTTGGCTACTTCAGAGGACATAGAAATTAAAATTGGCACACATTGCATTCCCCAAAAGGAAAGTTTTAAATACATAGGGTCAATTTTTTAAAGTGATGGAAGAATTGATGGAAATGTTACACATAGAATTAATGCTGGTTGGTTAAAATGGAGAGGAGCATCGGGTATTCTTTGTGATAAGAAGATACCATTAAAATTAAAAGGTAAATATTATAGAGCAGCAGTTAGGCCTGCCATGTTTTATGGTTCTGAGTGTTGGGCAGTTAATCATCAACATGTACAAAAGATGTCTGTGACAGAAATGAAGATGTTGAGATGGATGAGTGGTCATACAAGAAAAGACCGTATACATAATGAGGTTATTAGAAACAAATTAGGAGTGGCACCAATAGAGGATAAAATGAGAGAACATCGTTTAAGATGGTTTGGACATATAGAAAGAAGATCAAAAAAAGATCCTGTAAGAAGGTTAGAAAAACTAAATTTGGAAAGTATTAAAAGAGGTAGAGGACGACCACAAAAGTGTTGGAAAGAAACAATAAAGAATGATCTAGCTTATTGGGAGTTAACTGCTAACATGACACACGATAGAGATCTGTGGAAACAAAGAATCCATGTAGCCGACCCCGTCTAGTATGGGAAAAGGCTTAGTTGTTGTTGTTGTTGTATCCTTACAATCTTCTTAATTACATTCATACAATAGAAAAACAACTAGTGAGCAAACGGACAAAATCCGGTTTTCTTATATGTATCCTGATTTTCCTATATATATAGTTTTTCACCGGCGAATTCGATTATTTTCGTGTGTGCGTGTCAATAGAACGAATAGAGTGAAGGCTGGTCGTTCTGTAGGGACGACACCCGTCATCGAAGGGCGTCTGGAGACAGGATCGATCGACAAATTATCATGTACGACGTGTAGGTTGCTACTTCCCCGAATCTTCTTGTATGGGGCAAACGTCACCGAACAAAGCCTTTCCAAAGTGATACGTACTTCTTGCTAATCTTTCTCTTGGAACATGGTGGTACTGAAGGCTGGGGAAATCCGCCCATAGGACTGGGCTGTATCTAGACATGATTGATTCAGTCCAACCTGCCCATGACAACCCAGGAGTTGCCCGAGAGTGGAAGTAGTCGTAGACCTCTGCTTATATGTTCTGGCACGCTTAGGACGAAGCTGCAGCTGCAGATTTTAGGTCAATGATCTAAAAAAAGCTTCTTAAACCAAGTTCTCAGTAACTATCTACTAAACCATGTTCTCTACTACAGTCAAATGCTGCAAACTGCGTGGAGCCTAAGTGAGTCACAGAGTCCAAGTATTGAGGCTCACGGCCGAAAGCCTCACAAAATTGCATAATCTATTAAAAGGTCGAAAACATACTCCGTAATTAAAGAAAATACAGGAAAAATTAAAAAAATATATGAGTTAATAACAACAAGTAACACAAGTCAATGTGGTAACCACAATCGAGAAACAAGCTTGACATCCATTGTATTGAAACATTCACACATAGAGATAGATAGATAGAGAAAAGATTTTACATGGTACAAGTTGAAAGAGGAGTCTCGTAGTGGCTCATTCTCTTCTAATTTCTAATATCAAACCATCTTAAGAAAGAATTACGGTCCATGAACTATGTATACACCACCAAGAACCCGAGCCTGGAGCTTTGACCTGGCGACTTGTGTCGCGTTGTAACTAGTCATCATGATATGATACGAATGGCAACTCATGAACCAAAAGTTCTTTAGTAAGAGCTAAAATAGCGTTAAGTGATGATGATAATTTATTTTTAAAGCTGATTTAGTATCATAATCGGCAAGCAACCGTGCAAAATAAAGATTCATATGAAAAACAACTTATACATGGAAGGTACCAAGCTGGTTCCAGTTTGAGTTCTAAACAGATCGGGGGAGAAAAAAATGTAACAATTTTCAAAAAGAAGTATGAAATCGGCAATTTGGAACTGTCATTTCCAGTTCAGACCCGGTTCCAATTTCATGAAAGGTGTAACTGAAACCGAACTGGGTGGCCCCATGTTCCAGGTTGGTTTGGCTGGTTTGAGTTCCATCCAATTCCTAGCCCGGTCAGGTTCCAGTTGGAACTCCCAGACCGGTTCCAAATTGTTTCCTTTCAATACTAATCTTTCTCCTTTTCTTTTGATATTTTCACCTTTCTCAAAGTTTGTTATTGAAGCTTCTTTTGATCACCTTTTCATATATCTAAATCATCTGAGACAATTTTCATTCATTTTATCATCTATTGTTGCCACCTTTAATGTGTAATTTTAAAGAATTTTAATTTGTATAATGAAGTATATTTACAGATAAAACTTTACTTGTAACAATAACTCACGTTCAACTCATATAACTCACTTGTTCTAGGTTCATAGAAATACGCTAGCAAGCTGAAACATGAAGACTTTTGATTCGATAATAGGCAACAGCAGGCCACGGGCCTTTTACCAGCACTCGACACGGATGTAAAGCGACATTAAAACAAGTGCGAACCCCGTTCAACTTTTAGTTATTAAATACCACTCGAAAAGGCGAAAAAGTAACCCTTCGGTGATTGCTGCTTATGATCTTATTCCTATTCAATATCCATGAATATCGAGGATATGGGTCAGCTCATCAAATCCAGTTTTAAAAAGCACAAAATAGGATATTGATGCATAAACCCAAGGGATTAAACTTCTGTACGGTGAGGAACTTCTCCAACTTGATTTTAGATATACAAACGCCATACTGATCAAAATACATCAAACCGATCAAATCAGCCTTGAATCTACAATTTGAAATTACAAATCCAGAAAACACGACAATATACAATTAAATACATAAAGTACCATAATCAAATATCAGTCCATTCTATTCAGTTGAGCTCAATCAACTCAAAGTCTATCGACTCCAGCTAGGGCCGGTAATTGAACATAGATGTTTGTTCTTTGCCTCGATTCAACTTATGGCAAGCCCGTCCATGTTCAGCTTGCAATCTAAATGATTCACGTGGGAAATGGCTCGTTTCTTTGATCTGGCTCGGGTTTAGTTTAACATGCAGAACTGTTTGTACATGCATGCTAGAAACCCATGTTAATCCAATGAATTAGGTGTGCATAACGTAAATAAATGATCAGGACTTTCAACTTTACAAAGAAAAAACATGAAAAATATAGCTATGAAGACAAATTTTATGAACCATAAAATTTTCTAAACAATTTATATATGAAAGATAAATTTCAACTTCAATGAGCAACAATTTTAACTTCAATGAGCAACTCGTGCAACTCAACTCTGCCCATGCTTAGTTAAATATTTGGCTCAGCTCAATCAAACAAGCTAACGAATTGAAAGCGAACAAGATCTCGATTTGATGAGCAAGCAACCGAGACGACAGCACCTGTTTAGCCAGCCCAGCAGTGGCGACACCATCATACTGAAAAGTCATGGTTGGTTGGATTTAATTACTACTCAACACTCGTAATAGTTGTTCAGCCCATTGAAAGCTGGAAAATTTTCATAACATAACATGAGATGCATGATCATATTATCGAGATTACTTAAGCCATCACAGAATCAAACGTTTCATGGTCCACTGTTCTTTATAGATACAAGGTGAAGCTAGCAACATCTCAGCATTATAAGACTCCTAGCAATTGTGAATGTGGAGACTTCTAGCATCACCATAATGACGAAGCGAATGAGCACAAAACAACGTCAAGAGGCCATCTCAACATCTTCGAGGTTATGATCATCATTGTGCACAGGAGTTGAAGATGCTATCAGATCTTCAATTCTCAAGGGAGAACGCCGAGCCATGTATTGGAACAAGACCTGCAATAATTTCGGAAAAGAACTGTCATAGATAGGATTTCTAGAGCTTCAAACATACATTACTAAATGTCGGGGAAACAAGACATGCACATTTTAAGCCAATGATTACCAAGAAGCTGTTTATGCACCAAAATTTAATCAAAGTCGATTGGAGGCCAGATATCTGGACAAGTGGCACTTTCGAGTGAACTAGTTCCAAAATTTTACCTTTGAGCAAGTATCAGCAAAAGCGCGCCCACGGTTTGCTTTGCCAATAAAATGAATATCTGCCTCCTTAATGTTACCGTCTATAATATTAAGACCCTTGTCACCAATAGCAAAACGTAGGAGACCACCAGGACGTATATTGTTCTGCAAGAACAAAACAAAAATGTGTCAAAGTAAATTATGTGAGGAAGAAATACCATTTCCATCAACAATAAAGGGCTCTGAGAAATGCATTCGCACAAAACAATGCTTCCCACTACCAGAAACCACAATGAGAACTAGAAAACAACATCAGTTCTCCGGCCTTTATAGTATAACCCTCATGTACTAGGTCTGGAAGCGCATTCTCATGCTTTTCTTTTTGGTGTATACAGAAGATAAGAGAGGCCTAGAAAGCAGTCTTCCCAGATTCAGCAGCACCGAAAGAGCTTAAAACATCGTTCACTTTTTCCTTTGGCTTTAAGCATCATTGACATTTCTCCCCACCTGATTTTGATATAGCAGTCGCTAAAATTGACAAAAAGACACTAAGAGGAAATCTAAAGCCAACGATAGCATCAAAAAATGTGCCTGATAAATGCATACTCAAGGTCTAACTGAGAAATCAAGATAATGAGAATTCTGAGTAACTACCAGATGAAGCTTCAAAACCAACTTAACGCATCTGCTTACATCAAAAGAACAGCAAATTTACAACCAAGAGATCAAATTTCTAAACAACTACATGCAAACACCTAAAATATGAAGCATAAGAAAACAGGATACCATTAGAGCTAAGCTATTAAAGGTTACCCGACTTGACATTAACAGGTAATGCATCCGCCAGTTTTCTTCAGAGGCCAAATTAGGAAGGTATATTTGCCATCTAGAATAAGAAGTTCACCAACTATAATCTAAAACGGATCAAAATTATGTTTTTATTTATCAACTTTACCATTTATAGTTTATCATTCATAAAATATAGAAATTGAGAAAGAAACCTGTTGTATAGACTCCCAATCAAGTCTTCCTAAGACAACAGGAGGATCATCAGATGTTGCCACTCTTCCATCTTCCAACAACTCCAGTATGACCTACAATAAAGAACATACATTAGACACATTGATATGCATATGAAATTGATCAAACAGCATGCATGTGACTAATGTCACTAATCCATCAGCAACACTCACAGATAAAGTGCAAAGACATTGACAGATAAGAAGGAACTTGAAAGATGAATTAAAAGCAACTCACATGTACTACAGGAACGGTTATGTAGATCACATCTACACAGTATCAGAAACCATAAGAATTGCTTGCAATTTTGTACTTGAATAACTGGTAGTAGGTATTTCAGAGAACTGGGGAGCCTTTTGTGGTGGGAAATAGACAGATCAGTGTAAAAGGGTGTCGCTATGTAAAGACTGCAGTTTTAAGCAATGTTGTAAAAACCATATCGGTGCCCGTATCGTACTGGACACCGATACAGATGTATCGTACCATATCATACGGTATGGCAACAACAAAAAAAACTAAGCCTTTTCTCATACTAGACAGGGTCGGCTACACGGATTCTTTGTTTCCACAGAGCTCTATCATGTGCCATGTTAGCAGTTAACTCACAATAAGCTAGATCATTCTTTATTGTTTCTTTCCAACACTTTTGTGATCGTCCTCTACTTCTTTTAATACTTTCCAAATTTAGTTTTTCCATACCTTCTTACAGGTTCTTCTTTTGATCTTCTTTCTATATGTCTAAACCATCTTAAACGATACTCTCTCATTTTATCCTCTAGTGGTACCACTCCTAATTTGTTTCTAATAACCTCATTATGTATGTGGTCTTTTCTTGCATGACCGATCATCCATCTCAACATCTTCATTTCTATCAAAGACATCTTTGTACATGACCATACAACATGGCACATCAAATTGATGCTCTATAATATTTACCTTTTAACTTTAATGGTATCTTCTTGTCACAAAGAATACCTAAAGCTCATCTCCATTTTAACCAACTAGCATTAATTTTATGCGTAACATCTCCATTAATTCTTTCATCACTCTGAAAAATTGACCCTAGGTATTTAAAACTTTCCTTTTGGGGGATGCAACGTGTGCCAATTTTAATTTCTATGTCCTCTAAAGTAACCAAATGATCAAACTTACATTCCACATATTTTGTCTTTCTCCTACTAAGTCGGAGGCCTTTGCTTTCTAATGTTTCTCTCCATAGTTCCAATTTTCTATTAACTTTTTCCTTAGACTCCTCCACTAACACAATGTCATATGCAAATAACATACACCAAGGTACTTCATCTTTATGTTTTGTTAACTCATCAATCACCATTATAAATAAGTATGGAATTAAAGTTGATCCTTGATATAACCCAATATTAACTTCAAAGAAGTTTGTCATTCCTTCATAAGTCCTCACACGTTTTTGCACCATTGTACATGTCTCTTATAAGGTTAATGTATGTCAATGGGATACCTCTTTTTTTAAAGTTCTCCAAAGAACCTTCTTCGATACCCTATCATAAGCTTTTCTAGATCAATAAATATCATGTGAAGGTCTTTCTTTTTTACTCTAAAATGTTTCATAAGATGTCTCAAAAGATAAATCGCTTCAATAGTAGATCTGCCTAGCATGAATCCAAATTGGTTCTCTGTTGTACTTTATACTTGTCTTAACCTACGTTCAATAATTCTTTCCCACAATTTCGTACGGTATGGTACGATATATTGAATTCTTTTTATTAAAAAATAAAAAAAATGCAAAAGTTAATGAACAAAACATATATAACACAATGAAGAAGCATCTATACTATAACAAAAACATCTCTTAATGAAGTTATGAAAAAGGCTACAAGCATCCATATTTCATAATCCATATTTCATACCATTAACTATTAAGTAATTAACTATTAAGTAACGTGAACAGAATACTGAATAGTGAATACAGAAGGAGTTTAACTTAATAAACAACAAAGTTAAAGTAAAACTTACAATCATCAAAGATGAGAATGTTACAAAGTTACAAATAAAAGTTCAAACAAATTACAATCATCCATAGCATGGAACATAATCAATAAAAGCATTATAATCAACGTAGTCAGGATCACCACCATCGCCATCATCATCATCATCATCATCATCCCCTCCCTCTTCTTCCTTCATAATAGGATTTCCCCATCCAACACCTTCATTTTCATCATCTTCAACTCTAGGTTTTGCTTTAGCGTGGAGTGTCCTCCACTTTTCATCCTCTAAAATGATAGGGAGCTCCTTCTATTCGACCAAATCATCAAGAATATCAATATTTTCGTAACTCAATGGGTCATATGGCACATTTATTGCCCTTTTTGCATCCTTTTACATTTGCATGTAAAGAAAGAATATTCAAATTATAAAGAATATCAAATGCAATATAATCACATCAATCATTCATTATTAATAAGATTAAAAAAGAATCAAGCAACAACAAACAATATATATTTTAAAATTATTAACTTTCCCTTAACTTTCTGTTATCTGCAATATATACCAAATCAAGCAGTCGAGCATGTTCCAATCTTTTTTGTTTTTTCGTGTGAATGCGTTCGAAAAAGCTCCAATTCCTCTCGCACCCACTCGAACTACATGTTTGCCTCAATATACGTTCGGCAAACCTTACCAAGTTCGATCCATCTACACCAAAACGAGTCCACCATTCATCTAAAATAAATAACAACAACAACAACTAAGCCTTTTCCCATACTAGACGGGGTCGGGTACATGGATTCTTTGTTTCCACAGATCCCTATCGTGTGCCATGTTAGCAGTTAACTCCCAATAAGCTAGATCATTCTTTATTGTTTCTTTATAACACTTTTGTGGTCGTCCTCTACCTCTTTTAATACTTTCCAAATTTAGTTTTTCTAACCTTCTTATAGGTTCTTCTTTTGATCTTCTTTCTATATGTCCAAACCATCTTTAACGATGTTCTCTCATTTTATCCTCTATTGGTGTCACTCCTAATTTGTTTCTAATAACCTCATTATGTATACGGTCTTTTCTTGTATGACCACTCATCCATCTCAACATCTTCATTTCTGTCACAGACATCTTTTATACATGTTGAAGATTAACTACCCAACACTCAGAACCATAAAACATGGCAGGCCTAATTGCTGCTCTATAATATTTACCTTTTAATTTTAATGGTATCTTCTTATCACAAAGAATACCTGATGCTCCTCTCCATTTTAACCAACCAGCATTAATTCTATGTGTAACATCTCCATCAATTCTTCCATCACTCCGAAAAATTGACCCTAGGTATTTAAAACTTTCCTTTTGGGCAATGCAATGTGTGCCAATTTTAATTTCTATGTCCTCTGAAGTAACCAAATGATCAAACTTACATTCCATATATTATGTCTTTGTTCTAGTAAGTCGGAGGCCTTTGCTTTCTAATGTTTCTCTCCATAGTTCCAATTTTCTATTAACTTTTTCCTTAGACTCCTCCACTAATACAATGTCATCTGCAAATAACATACACCAAGGTACTTCATCTTGAATATGTTTTGTTAACTCATCCATCACCATTATAAATAAGTATGGACTTAAAGTTGATCCTTGATGTAACCCAATATTAGCTTCAAAGAAGTCTGTCGTTCCTTCATGAGTCCTCACACATGTTTTTGCACCATCATACATGTCTCTTATAAGGTTAATATATGTCAATGGGATACCTCTTTTTTTCAAAGTTCTCCAAAGAACCTCCCTCGGTACCCTATCATAAGCTTTTTCTAGATCAATAAATATCATGTGAAGGTCTTTCTTTTTTGCTCTAAAATATTCCATAAGATGTCTCAAAAGGTGAATCGCTTCAATAGTAGATCTGCCTGGCATGAATCCAAATTGGTTCTCTATTGTACTTGATACTTGTCTTAACCTATGTTCGACAATTCTTTCCCATAATTTCATAGTATGACTCATTAACTTGATACCTCGATAATTCGCACAATTTTGAATGTCTCCCTTGTTCTTATATATGGGTATAAGTGTACTTGCTCTCCATTCCTGGGGCATCTTTTGGTTTTTCCATATTTCATTAAATAGTCTTGTGAGCCAAGTGATTCCTATTTCTCCTAGTATTTTCCAAACTTCTATAGGAATATTATCTGGTCCTACCGATTTACCACCCTTCATATGTTTAAGAGCCTCTTTGACTTCATTCTTTTGAATACGTCGGTAGAAATTGTGGTTTATATACTTTTCTTACTTAGCTAAATGTCATTACTAACATCTTTATTTTCATTAAAAAGATTATAAAAATAGTTTTTCCATCTATTTCTTGTATCATCATTTGCCACTAGAATTTTTTCATCCTCATCTTTTATGCATCTAACATAATTAAGATCTTTAGTTTTCTTATCTCTAGCCCTAGCTATCCTAAAAATATCTCTTTCACCCTCTTTTGAGTTGAGTTTTTTATATAAGTCCTCCCAAATCTTAGCTTTTGCTTCACTAACGGCCTTTTTCGCTTCCTTCTTTGCTTTCTTATAATCTTATAAAGTTTCACTAGTTTTCTTAGCATAATGTAATTTGTAACATGCCCTCTTTGCCTTGATTTTATTTTGTACTACTTCACTCCACTACCAAGCTTCTTTTTGTGCCAGTACACCTCCCTTAGATACCCCTAACACATCTTTCGCCACTTTCCTAATATCTATAGCCATATTGTTCCACATATCAGAGGGTGTGCCAACATAATTCCAAACATCTCCTTGAAGGACTTTCTGTTTAAATATATCTTCTTTCTCGCTTTTGAGGTTCCACCGTTTAGTCCGAATAGCTCGATGCACTCTTTTCTTCTTTGTCCATTTTTTTATTTGTAAATCCATAACTAAAAGTCGATGTTGGGTGGTTAAGCTTTCTCCTGGAATTACCTTACAATCTTTACAACACGCTCTATCTTTTTTTCTACAAATAAAGTAATCATTTGTGTTTGTGATAAGCCACTCTTATAAGTAATTAAATGTTCATCTCGTTTTTTTTTAAGATTGTATTGACTATAAAGAGATCAAATGCTATAGCAAAATTTAAAATCTCCCTATCTTCCTCGTTTATATCCCCAAAACCAAAGTTTCCATGAATCCCTTGATATCCTAATGCCTCTTTACCGACATGTCCATTTAAATCTCCTCCTAAACAAATCATCTCCCTTTGTGGAATCTTTTGAAACACCTTATCTAACTCTTCCCAAAAAACTGTCTTTATACTATCTTCTAGTCCTACTTGGGGTACGTAAGCACAAACTATATTCAAAACCTCTGCTCCTAACACTAATTTCAACGTCATGATTCGGTCACCATATCGTTGTATGTCTACTACACTCTCCTTTAAATCTTTATTTATGATAATACCAACTCCGTTTCGAGTCTTTTCTTTACCTGAGTACCATAATTTAAAACCTGTATCCTTTATCTCCTTTGCTTTTTCTCCAACCCATTTTGTCTCTTGTAAACATAGATTATGAATCTTTCTCCGAATCATAGTATCTACCACCTCCATTAGCTTACCGAATAATGTTTCGATATTCCAAGAACCAATACGAATCTTATTATCTAGGACTAGCGTTGTTACCCCCACATCCGTCCATAATCAAAATGCGGAGACCCTCTCTCAAAATTTTTCACTACATTCGGGCGGCAATGTAGCGGGACTAACTTCTTTACCCATACCCGTCCATGATGTGGGAACCCTCTCTATAATTGATTCACTACATTCGGGCAAAAATGTAGTGGCCCTTGCTTACTTCTTACTGCATTCGGGCTCTACAGCACGTCGCTAGGCGGGGACGCCCCAAAGCAATGCTCATAATTTTTGTAATCCATGTTATAAAAATCCGATGAAGTTTTACGCTGGCTGTCGGAAGCCTAACACAACCCTCCTCCTTTATCCGGGTTTGGGACCGGCAATGTTCATATAAAATAAAACACGATAATTATTAATAAGAAACACATGAAGTCAATCAATTAATAACTTAAATGAATATCAATAAAAACAAAATACCTTGTCGCATCTAGGAGCAGAGTTGGATTGCAATTGGCCTTCCAAAATCTCCAACGCTTTGTATATACTTGCTTAACTCTAATGGATATTACAACGAGTAGATGAATCTTTAACAAGGTCAATTGCATTTAATATACCATTTTCACTTCTTTATCCCCTATAAAGTTAGGAAAAAATCGAACAAAAAGGTTAAGAAAATATACAGCAGCATACAAATCATGATGCATTCGACGGTTTCAACGTGCATCAATTATCTTCTAAACCTTCTTTAGAAGTGATCGCTTGCAGTCAAGGTTTACTTGTATTTCCAATTTGGCTTTATCCATAACAACATATATATATAAGGCATAGCAAGTCTATCTTCACTATCCACCATCCTCATTAACTAAACTAAAAGTATAATCACCCTCAAAACTTTGAGGCAACTTTTCCAAAAATCCGCATTAAAAACATCTACCACAACAATCTCCTCTCTTTCTAGACCAACTAATAGAGCCACATTCATCAGATGCAAATAATTTTTTCAATGCTTTTTCTTTATGACAACTCCGCCCATGTAAGGGATCACCCTTGCATTGCCGGTCCCAAACCCGGATAAAGGAGGAGGGTTGTGTTAGGCTTCCGACAGCCAGCGTAAAACTTCGTCGGATTTCTACAACATGGATTACAAAAATTATGAGCATTGCTTTGGGGCGTCCCCGCCTAGCGACGTGCTGCAGAGCCCGAATGCAGTAAGAAGTAAGCAAGGGCCACTACATTTTTGCCCGAATGTAGTGAAAATTTTTCAGAGAGGGTCTCCGCATTTTGATTATGGACGGATGTTGGGGGTAAGGAAGCTAGTCCTAGATAATAAGATTCGTATTGGTTCTTGGAATATCGGAACATTATCGAGTAAGCTAATGGAGGTGGTAGATACTATGATTCGGAGAAAGATTCATATTCTATGTTTACAAGAGACAAAATGGGTTGGAGAAAAAGCAAAGGAGATAGAGGATACAGGTTTTAAATTATGGTACTCAGGTAAAGAAAAGGCCTGAAACGGAGTTGGTATTATCATAAATAAAGATTTAAAGGAGAGTGTAGTAGACATACAACGATATGGTGACCGAATCATGACGTTGAAATTAGTGTTAGGAGTAGAGGTTTTGAATATAGTTTGTGCTTACGCACCCCAAGTAGGACTAGAAGATAGTATAAAGACAGTTTTTTGGGAAGAGTTAGATAAGGTGTTTCAAAAGATTCCACAAAGGGAGATGATTTGTTTAGGAGGAGATTTAAATGGACATGTCGGTAAAGAGGCATTAGGATATCAAGGGATTCATGGAAACTTTGGTTATGGGGATATAAACGAGGAAGGTAGAGAGATTTTAAATTTTGCTATGTCATTTGATCTCTTTATAGTTAATACAATCTTCAAAAAACGAGATGAACATTTAATTACTTATAAGAGTGGCTTATCGCAAACACAAATTGATTACTTTATTTGTAGAAAAAAAGATAGAGCGTGTTGTAAAGATTGTAAGGTAATTCCAGGAGAAAACTTAACCACCCAACATCGACTTTTAGTTATGGATTTACAAATAAAAAAATGGACAAAGAAGAAAAGAGTGCATCGAGCTATTCGGACTAAACGGTGGAACCTCAAAAGCGAGAAAGAAGATATATTTAAACAGAAAGTCCTTTAAGGAGATGTTTGGAATTATGTTGGCATACCCTCTGATATGTGGAACAATATGGCTATAGATATTAGGAAAGTGGCGAAAGATGTGTTAGGGGTATCTAAGGGAGGTGTACTGGCACAAAAAGAAGCTTGGTAGTGGAGTGAAGTAGTACAAAATAAAATCAAGGCAAAGAGGGCATGTTACAAATTACATTATGCTAAGAAAACTAGTGAAACTTTATAAGATTATAAGAAAGCAAAGAAGTAAGCGAAAAAGGCCGTTAGTGAAGCAAAAGCTAAAATTTGGGAGGACTTATATAAAAAACTCAACTCAAAAGAGGGTGAAAGAGATATTTTTAGGATAGCTAGGGCTAGAGATAAGAAAACTAAAGATCTTAATTATGTTAGATGCATAAAAGACGAGGATGAAAAAATTCTAGTGGCAAATGATGATATAAGAAATAGATGAAAAAACTATTTTTATAATCTTTTTAATGAAAATAAAGATGTTAGTATTAGTTTAGGAGATTTAGCCAAGTCAGAAAAGTATATAAACCACAATTTCTACCGACGTATTCAAAAGAATGAAGTCAAAGAGGCTCTTAAACATATGAAGAGTGGTAAATCGGTAGGACCAGATAATATTCCTATAGAAGTTTGGAAAATACTAGGAGAAATAGGAATCACTTGGCTCACAAGACTATTTAATGAAATATGGAAAAACCAAAAGATGCCCGAGGAATGGAGAGCAAGTACGCTTATACCCGTATATAAGAACAAGGGAGACATTCAAAATTGTGCGAATTATCGAGGTATCAAGTTAATGAGTCATACTATGAAATTATGGGAAAGAATTATCGAACGTAGGTTAAGACAAGTATCAAGTACAACACAGAACCAATTTGGATTTATGCCAGGCAGATCTACTATTGAAGCGATTCACCTTTTGAGACGTCTTATGGAACATTTTAGAGCAAAAAAGAAAGACCTTCACATGATATTTATTGATCTAGAAAAAGCTTATGATAGGGTACGGAGGGAGGTTCTTTGGAGAACTTTGGAAAAAAGAGGTATCCCATTGACATATATTAACCTTATAAGAGACATGTATGATGGTGCAAAAACATGTGTGAGGACTCATGAAGGAACGACAAACTTCTTTGAAGTTAATATTGGGTTACATCGAGGATCCACTTTAAGTCCATACTTATTTATAAAGGTGATGGATGAGTTAACAAAACATATTCAAGATGAAGTACCTTGGTGTATGTTATTTGCAGATGACATTGTATTAGTGGAGGAGTCTAAGGAAAAAGTTAATAGAAAATTGGAACTATGGAGAGAAACATTAGAAAACAAAGGCCTCCGACTTAGTAGAACAAAGACAGAATATATGGAATGTAAGTTTGATCATTTGGCTACTTCATAGGACATAGAAATTAAAATTGGCATACATTGCATTCCCCAAAAGGAAACTTTTAAATACCTAGGGTCAATTTTTCAAAGTGATAGAAGAATTGATGGAGATGTTACACATAGAATTAATGCTGGTTGGTTAAAATGGAGAGGAGCATCAGGTATTCTTTGTGATAAGAAGATACCATTAAAATTAAAAGGTAAATATTATAGAGCAGCAGTTAGGCCTGCCATGTTTTATGGTTCTGAGTGTTGGGCAGTTAATCATCAACATGTACAAAAGATGTCTGTGACATAAATGAAGATGTTGAGATGGATGAGTGGTCATACAAGAAAAGACCGTATACATAATGAGGTTATTAGAAACAAATTAGGAGTGGCACCAATAGAGGATAAAATGAGAGAACATCGTTTAAGATGGTTTGGACATATAGAAAGAAGATCAAAAGAAGAACCTGTAAGAAGGTTAGAAAAACTAAATTTGGAAAGTATTAAAAGAGGTAGAGGACGACCACAAAAGTGTTGGAAAGAAACAATAAAGAATGATCTAGCTTATTGTGAGTTAACTGCTAACATGGCACACGATAGAGATATGTGGAAACAAAGAATCCATGTAGCCGACCCCGGCTAGTATGGGAAAAGGCTTAGTTGTTGTTGTTGTTGTTGTTTTTCTTTATGACAAGACTTTGCACAGTAATGACATTTATAGCAAATTATATCAATGGTGGCCTAATAAATTCCCTTCCACCTGTATGAATTCGCATAAAATGTAATACGAAAGAATGATTATAAATAAACTTTGTAACATTTCTGCATGCATCTATAGTCCCTCTTATTTCATCCATTACACTCAAATCTTCAAGCATTAAGTCTATGCAATGTGCAACACATGGAGTACATACTAAGGATGGATGGTTTGCCTCAAGAATCTTACCCGCTGCTCTAAAATTTGCAGTATTATCAGTAATGAATTGAACAACATTTGAAACACCTACTTCCTCAACAACTTTCTCGAAAATAGGGAGTAAATTATCTGCAATTTTATCAATATGGGACAAGTCATATGATTTCAAAAATAATGTGTCTTTGGGACAATAGACTAGAAAGTTTACCAAAGACCTACGATGACCATCTGCCCAACCATCAGCCATAACAGAACATCCTCCATCGTTCCATGACTCCCTAAATTTAGAACTCCATGCATTAACAATATCAACCCATTTCTTAAATAATGTGCCCCTCAAAGCATGATAAGTAGGGACTCTATAACCCAATCTCACAATAGCAATAACATCTGGCATACTTTGAAAAGAAAATGAGTTTGTAACATTAAAAGGGAAGCAATTTTTATAAAAAAAATAGCACACTTCTAATCTACTTTCTCATTTACCTCTTTTGAAGCCATAGTTGATCTATTGTCTGCCTGAGCTCCAAGAGTCTTACGTGGGAAAAAAATGAAGACATCCCACTAGGTCCGCTACCTCTTCTGGCTCCTCCTCAAATACCCTTCGTAGGCATCGGACGAGTAGGAGCTCTTGTAGTAGAACAAGAGCCAATTTCACTGCTACTACCAACAAAACCTACACTTTTTCTCTTTTCTCGCATTCTCCTCCCCTCTTCAATCATCTCTTTTTTCATCTCAAACATATCCCAACCACCTATTTCTACCCTCTCTCTCACCCTTAATCTCTTTTTCTCCTTCGAAGCCTCCAATACATGCTCAATCTCGTACTTCACTACTTCGAGAACCCGAATACATGCACTAGTATTCTTGGTTCTCGCAAGGTGGTGTTTCATACGAGAAATACCACCATATTTTACAATATTGCAAAACATACCAGTGTTAAGTGTACGATACACCCCAGTGTATTGTTATAACGAACTTATCGCACCGTATCGTACGATACGACGCCCTAGGACCTTTATAAAGGGTCCCCGACCGAATGAAACCCGTGATTTTTCACGGGTTTCCTCTCTCCTTTTGAGTTCCCCAAGCTCCATAAGAGTCGGTTTTCGCCTCATTGGTGTTCAAAGCTCCAAAATTATGCCCTACGATGTCCATGCAAGCCTCCAAACTCGGATTTAGGTATATTTTTATATTTTTTTCATTTTTTTCCTTTATATTTGTTGTTTTTTGTGTTATTTCATTTTTTTTTAATAATAAAATATGAAGTTATTAAGTGTGTGTATACGATTTTTATTGTATTCATGAAGTGGGAGACACTCCATTTGAGTGTTATTTAAAGATTGGGGATTTACGAAGTGCTTTTATTTTTCATGTTTTTGTTTGAATTAAAGTACTCCATTGAGATGGCAGGAAGGGGTGGTAGAGAGTCTAGAGACTCATTCTCGGTTTGATAATCCGGCATGGCAGTGGGGTATACCAGTTGAGGGTTCCAGGTTAAAGATCATATGCTTATTTTATGAAAAAGGTGGTTAGTGGTGGAATTTCAAGGTTGAAACACCACCTAGTAGGGACCAGGAAAGAAGTTGCTCCATGCATAGGCAGAGTTAGAAGTTTGCCAGAAGGTATTAAATAGCAATGGCTGCAGATGATTGAGAGTATACAGGAAAGGAGACATCAAAAGAATGATTTCCAGATGTTTGAAGAAGCATATGATGCTACTGCCACTGGAGTTTGATTCACTGATAGTTTGCCTTCAGATGCTAAAACAGAGATTAGTAGTAGCAGTTCACGAGCACCTAGCAGGGGAAAGAGGGTTGCTGAAGACTTTGGAGGTGGCAGAAGAGAAAGTTCAGGAAGGAGTAGAGGAAGAGCTTCTTCTAGCATACATTCATTTCTTCCTCCTTCCACTACACCTGGTGCTCAACCTGGAATTCGTACTGCTATGGCTTCAGAACAACTGCATGATCAGGCAGACCTTGCAGTAGAGAGATGGTTTTATGATGCATGCATTCCATCTAATACATCAAACAGTTTTCATTTTCAAGTAATGGCAGATGCAATTGCTAACATTGGTCCAAAATACAGAATGCTCTCTTATCAGAGGTTGAGAGGGAAGATATTAGATCAAACCGACATTGAAGTGCAACAATACTGTTCGACTTTGAGACAATATTGGAAGAAAATGGGATGCACTATCATGGCAAATGGATGGACCGATAGGCGATAAAGGACATTGCTAAACTTTCTTGTATATTGTCCTAAAGGACTCATGTTTTTGAGATCTCTAGATATGTCAGAGGAGAGGCACACTGTAGGGATCCTACGACAAGAATTTGATAAGGTTATACAAGAGGTTGGGTAGAGAATGCAGTCCAATTGATTACAGATAATGCAGCTAACTACAAAGCAACTTAAAAGGAGTTAGTTGATATTTATGGGACTTTCTACTAGACACCATGTGCAGCCCATTGTTTAGATCTCATCCTCGAGGACATTGGTGAGATTGATGAAATAAAGGCAGCAACGGAGTGTTGCCAAGATATTACAAAATCCATTTACAACCATGCATTTGTTTTGTGTATGATGAGGAGATATACAGAAGGTGCAGAGCTTCTTCGCACAGCTGTAACTCAATTCGCAACAAACTTCTTATTTGTAAAGAGTACTGTGAGACAGAAGTAAGCTTTGAACAGAATGTTCTCCTCAGATGAGTGGCAACAATTTGCAGAGTTGCCTCAAAACAGAAGAAATAAAAAGTTGAATGAGATTGCAGAAACAGTTTTTAGAAGTTCATTTTGAAATGCATGTGTTAGATTATTGAAAATTACTATTCTTTAGTGAAAGTTTTGAGATTGGCTGACAACGAGGAGAAACCGTCTATGGGATACCTTTATGAAGCCATGGATAGGGCAAAAGAAGCCATCAGAAATAACTTTAATGAAAAAAAAGAGATTATGTGCCCGTGTAGAAAATAATTGATAGTAGATAGAATAAACAATTGCATCAACCTATTCATGCAACTGCCTACTATCTAAACCCATCATTCAGGTACTCAGCAACCTTCAAAAGAGACGGTGAGATTAATCGAGGAATCATTGATTATATCGACAGATTAGTCCCTGATGAGAGCATAGAAGATGCGATACATTGAGAGATGTTGATATATGATAATGCTCTTCACTTGATGGTTTGCCTGTTGTAATTCACAACCACACTACGATGCGTCTTGGTAAATTGTTTATTTTCATATTTAAGTTACATCTTACATTATTGTGAATTATGTCTCTAATGTTTGTCTTTTTCTACAGATGTTTGGTGGAACAGGTTTGGAACTAATTGTCCAAACCTTACAGATTTTGTAGTCAGAGTCTTAAGCCAAACCTGTAGTACAACAGGTTGTGAAAGAAATTGGAGTGTTTTTTAACACATCCATACACAAAAGACTAAATGATTTAGTTTATATTCGTTGTAACATGCACCTTCGATAAAGGTAATGTTGTATTACTTTCAAATTTTCAATTCAATATTGTTTAACTTCAGTCTTCAATTGTTAATATTATTTAATAATTGTTTATCTTTATTTGTCGTAGGCAATTAAAAAAAGTAAATAGAGAAGAAAGTCAATTCGATCCAATAAGTTTGGATAATTTTGATATATTAGAAGATTGGGTTATGAAAGACACTGAAGAAAATGCCCTCCTAACTGAAAAAGACGTTGCTTGGATTAATTTGGAAGGAGCGCAACAACAACATCAAGGAGATGAAGAATTTGATTTCGAAGAAGGTGTCGGTGATGATGATGAGGAGGATCTGCAACAAGGAAAAGATGAAGATTATTTAGTTGATGATCCTTATTACAATTTGTAAAATGTAACATTATAATTGTAAATTGTGTCTGTATTTCATCTTTTGGATTCAAAATATGTAAATTTGGATACAATTGTTCAATGTTGAATGCTCAATCTATACTAAACTTACATTATATGAATTTAAAGATATTACCAAATTTTTCCTGAATTTTTCCTAAATTGTTTTATTTGTTTCAGATTTTTACTAATTTTTAATTAATTTTTACATTATTTTAATATTAAAGTATGATACGATACGATACGCCCGTATCATGGAGCCCAACGATACACGATACGATACACCTCAGACAACACTGAAACATACACTTTTCACAAGTTTATTGCCTTAATATACTAGAGCGCAATATTTTTAAGCCGGGTCAACTCGATCTAAAGCCATTAAGAGAAGAGTGGACAATCAACAATAAGGAAAAGGTTTTTTAGAGGTTAAGAATCACCGAATCTGCAAAACCCCCAAATTTTTCAAGTAAAAAATCAAGTAGAATGTCAAAATAAAGAGATATGACACGGATTTAAAAAAAACCTAGAGATGAAGAGTTGGATTGAGTAAAATACTTGAGAATATTGTGAATAAACCACAAAATTAACAAAAATAAGGTAAGAAGAGGATTTGAAAGCAAGGGAATGGCGTGAAAAAGGGTTTGAAAAGAAGCATAAATGAAATCCACAAGTTTTAAATTTTTAGAATTTATAACATAAAATTCAACATCGACTCGTACGATACGACACGATAAATAGCGATGAGCGATACGTGCCCCTATATCGTACTGTATCTTCATACGATACGCGATAAAATCGTATTGTATCGTACAATAAGATACGATTTTTATAATGTTGGTTTTAAGACCAAACCCAAAACCAAATAAAGGAAAATCTAACACCTTAAGATTGCCTGACGGATTCTCGTTCAGTTCACACATTACTTGTAAGAAACACTTGCGTACTCCACATCAAGATTGGACATCTCATCAAAGACAAATAACCATAGCAAATAGATATTTTTGGGCCAAAGGGCAGAGAAGACACATCAATGCTCTAAGTGAAGCAAAATGTGCAGAGGTACGTCCCCTCATAGGTCTAGAAGAATAAAACCCCAAATCGTTACTAGACTTTGAAAAATTATATATAGAACCTTGTTTATTTTCCAATGGCTGGGCCTGTAAATGCTGAGGTTTTGTTTTCAGATCATTGAACCAGGACATAATAGCTACTTGGAACTTGGAAGGTCTTCAATAGGACTGAAGTAATCTTCTCACTCAGAAATGCAATTCCATTGTGGGACAACAGATTGTTGCAGGAGACTTTGGATGGGATCTTGAGCGTAACGACACTACATGTGGCGGAAAATTTCCTCATCTGCCCAAGACCCTTTCTGCCTCTTGGTAAACTATTTTTTGTTAGTTTCAAATGTTGGAACTTTTACATGCTGGAGAGACAGCCGTCAGGTTGGTCTCTTAACCCATCATGGTGGGTATATGCTGTAAGTCATACTTTTTTGATGAATGAATTGACTATAAGTCATACTTTTTTGATGAATGAATTGAAAAAGAAACGGAAAAAAAGCTGTAGTAGCATCTATTGATAGTAATAAATTGATAAATAGGTGAACAGCCATTATTTGTCGGAGTGCAACAAGAACACACCACAAACATACAGATCTATACAGTTTAGGCATGAACTCATGCGCAAACACATACATTCTTTTCATGTGTACCCATGCGTTTCTGTTTCTTATGGATGAAAATCAATCTTCCGCTAAGATTATGAACTTTCTAAGTACAAAACACTGTAATTCATAAAAGCATGCTCCTGTAAGCAAACCAACCTATTGGAAGTATGGTTCTGCAAGAAGGATGTGCTTCATCAATACAAGGAGAAAAAGGACTAGAATAAACAGACTACCTGTTGATGAAGTGGGACTTCTCCTTGGCTGTCAGTATCCAAAAAATACTGACTGCAAACTTGATCCTTCCATACTAATGATAAAGGGGTATTTCCAGTCTGATAATGAGCGTGTCTGAGCATGGAAACAATAAGGCTCGTTGTATCACAAAATACATCAAGTGGTTCAGACACATAAAGAATCATACACAGAATATTTACTATTAGGTAGATAAGCCTCTATGGAACAACTGTGAGGAGACAAGACACTAATGTAACATTCATTTCCAAGGTAAAAAACTGCAGGATGCTGTCATATATTGCACAAGAAATGAGAGGAGAACAATTTTGACAATGTTTACAGAAGAATTGGATCACATATTTCAAATAGAAGATAACCAACAAATGAACAGCTAATGCAGAACTAAGATAAAGAAACTATAGAGATCAATTTATGCACAATATAGTTCCAAAACATCTTAATTACAGAAAGCCTTAAGATAACATAAGCCACATGCACTATGGTCTAGACTGCACAACAAACCGTTCACCATGGAAACCACATTCATGCATGCCAGCATGCCTGCTTCTTTTGCAAAGATGCTAAAAATCAAAGGATCGCCTTCTAACAGCCGTCCTTGATAGTGATCACCAACAATTTCTACACAACACTTTTACCAACAACTTATACCAGAAGCTATATAAGCTCCGTGGCGGTTAATATGCCCAAAACGACATGCTTAGTGACTCTACTCTACGGATTACTATTATCAATTGCAAAGTCTACACTGAATGATTTTGTTACTATACAACATAGCTGTTGATCAGAGAGCAATATAACATATAGTTTTGATATGAGAATGGAGAAAGAATTACACAATGGACTGAAATAATTAAGAACTGCTTTACATGGAAGAATTCAAATATATCAAATTTTTCAACATGAATCAAGCATTTTGAACGTTAATTCCATTTGAAGAACCAAAGGTTTCAACAGCTCATAAACTCCACCAAAAGATCCGTTTATAAGCAATTTTATTTCTTCCTCGCCCACTAATGTTGCAAGTCTCATAACCTCAGAGAAATGACCATAAGCCTACCAATGAGAGACTTGATTTCTTATGTAAATTTAACTGTATAATAAAAGAAACGCCTACATGCTTGTTGTAAGATCTACATACTTGTTGTAAAATAACAACCCATCCCTCAGAAAAGGAACGTCACCCCTGTATGCTGCAAGGATACCTGCTTGATCACAATCATAGACAGGAACAACACTGAAACAGTACTTGTGATACAATGAAGGAGGAGCACATGCACCCGTTTCAGGAAGCTTTGAGTTCAACCAAAAGAACCTGAATTCAGCACTACAGTCATACAATGAGTACCCTCGCCAGCATATCATATCGATCACATAATAAGTTTGATCACGCTGCAATCCCACCAAAAGAGAATCCATATTAGTCAGTCCAGGATAAAAGAATTGAAACTAAAAATTGACACATAACATTTTGCAGCAATCCCATACAACAGATCGGTAGGTCAGACTAAGCATACCTCTTGAAACACGCAATCAAGAATGCAAAACATGCTTGCAGGACCCATGACCTCCTTTGTCCTTGCACCATTAGGCAAAGCAGAGGCAAAGCGGTGCAGCACAGTGCCATTTCTCAGCCTACTAACAGTAGTGCCATTGGAAGAAACCACAAAGCACCGTTGCCCAGCAGGCCTGGGAAAGACATACCTACAAAAGCACAAGACAACAATACATAAAAGTTAAACTTTTATCCACTGTTGTAAATAGCGTATCGGACCCCGTATCGCATGGGGCACCGATATGCTTCTATCGTACAATATCGTATGATAGGGTATGATACATATGATTTTTAAATTAATTTTTGAAAATCATTTAAAATATTTTAAAAAAAATAGAAAACATGAAACAAATTCTGCAACATGCATCATATCAAGAGCAATGGATTCAACATCAAAACAAACTAAATCACATGCATACATCGCTCTCGAGCTTCATTTTCAAACTTAGGATTGATGACTATTAATAAATATTGAATACATATGGGATTTTTAGAGAGAAAGGAGTTGGTCTTAGAGGAGACGAATAGACATGCAAAATGAGTCAAAAAAGCATACTTAGATATGGTCTAAACACATTTAAACTATATTTTTTTTAAATACAAATTTTAAAATTTACACTGGATTGTAGAATATGGGGTGTATCGGATATCATTATGATGCACTCCGATATGGTGTGATAAATATATTTTGGAATATAGATGTTGAGATACAATCCAAATAGGAAAAATAATAAATCAAGCAACAAATACCATCAATGTAATGCAAGGAGGTGTCGACATCACCGTGGGTTGCCGCCCTCTCTCTCTCTTATTCCATTTGAATTTAAAAACACGGTACACTTGGGCTACTTATATTATTTTACAACTTAAAAGACCTTGCCCACAATTAGTAAAACTAATAATACTTAGCTCTCAATGGATCATATTGATCCATTGGGATCCGTATGATCCAAATACAAGAAATAAATTCAGAAACCTAAACTAACAAAAATCTCCAACTCCTGAAGTTGGGTCTTCAATACTTGAAACACCCAACTTGCCAAGAGCTTTCTTTAATCAATTTGCAGCTACTAGTTTTGTAAGAATATCAGACAACTGGTATTCAAAACGAATATGCATGATGTTGAAAATTCCTTGGAAAACTTTTTCTTTGATAAAATAAAAGGTCATCTTTGATATGTTTCGTTCTCTCGTGGAAGACTGGATTAGAAGCAATTTGAAGTGCAACTTTACTGTCTGTGAAGAAAATAATAGGAATAATCATTCTCATACCAATTTCTTCCAATAGCGATAAAATTTATAATCTTTCATACATACCAAGAGCAATCGCACAATACTCTGCTTCAGCACTAGATCTAGCTACCACTGATTGTTTCTTATTTTTTCATGAGACAATATTACCCCCTAATCGTACAATGTACCAAGAGGTAGATCTTCGATCATCCACAGAGCCAACCCAATCAGCATCTGAATAAACTTCAATACTGAGAGATGAATGAGGAGAATAACATAAACCCTTAATAATAGATGACTTCAGGTATCTCATAATATGGAACACCATATTCATATGGTGTCTAGATGGTGAGTGCATCTATCTACTCATATAGCTTTCTGCAAAACTTATATCTGGTCTTGTAATGGTGAGATATATGAGTTTACCAACTAATATCTAATATTTGTCCACATCTTCATATAGGTTCTCAGAGTCTCCAACCGTTCCTTTTTGAACTTCAATAGGAACAGTACATATATGACAATCTTTCTTCTTAGTTTCTTTCTAACATATCTAGAATATATGTATGTTGGCTAAAGAATAGACAACCATTACATCAAATAATTTCAATGCCCAAAAAATAATAGCTTTCCGAAGTCTTTGAAGTCAAAAAGCGTGTACAAATCTAGCTTTAAATATGTGATTCCTTTCACATCATTACCTGTAATAATAATATCATCAACATATACAGCCAAGAGAATAGTCTTCTCACCATGTCTGGTGAATAATGTGTGATCACTTGTGCTGCATTTGAAATTCAAACTGAGAACACCTTCGCTAAATTTTTCAAACCACACTCTAGGTGATTGTTTTAATCCATAAATTGATTTCTTCAGCTTCATACTTTGTGTAGCTCTGTTCTCTGATTATAATCAGGTGGTAAGTCCATATAAATATCCTCACTAAGATCTTCTTGAAGAAACACGTTTTTCACATCCAGCTGCCACAAGTCCCATTTTTGATTCACTGCCACACTTAAGAGAATTCTGATAGTATTTAATTTTGTAACAGGCACAAATGTTTCGGTATAGTCAATCCCATAGGATTAGCTATAACCTTTAGCCACCAACCTAGCTTTGTATCTTTCTATATTCCTATCTACTCGATACTTAATATTATATACCCATTTGCAACCAATGGTCTTCCTCTCTAATGGTAACTCTGTAAGTTCTCAGGTGTGATTCTTTTCTAGTACTTGAATTTCATCTCGCATAGCTGTCTTCCATTCTGCACATTGTTCAACTTCTTCAAATATCTAGGTATATAAGCCTTATCTGCATTCATCACAAACAACTGATATTCTTTTGGATAATTATAATAAGATACCATTTTATGAATAAGATATTTGGCTCCATCCTTTTTTCCTTTACGAAGAGCAATAGGTAAATCATCTAAATTTCTAGAAGGATTTGAAGGATTTACCTCAATACTTACTGGAACTGATTCAGGAGTCGAATCTTGGTTGAGGGTAGCATTAGGATTTGGTTGGACTATCTTTCTTTCTCCTCTTAAATAAGTCAATCATTTATTTCCTTCAGTTGAATATGTTGTCTCTTCATTCCTTTCTTCCATTGACAATATTCATAAGACGATCCTATTGAAAGAATTTGATATTTTATTGCCGTATGTATCAAAGTACTGAAAGTTTTCATAAAATGTAATATCCATGGTGATATATCACTTCCTCTTTTAAGGCTCATAACACTTGTATCCCTTCTAAGTCGAGGAATATCTCAAGAAAATACACTTGACTGCCCTAGCATCAAGTTTGTCTCTCGCATTACCAAAAACATGTACAAAACAAGTACATCCAAACACCCTTAGTGGAACATAGAATTGTTTTTGAGTAAGACATAAAGTATGAAAGGGATAATCACCATTCAGTACAACAGTTTCACACCAATAGGTTTTCAAGACGTTATTTTCAATCAACAAGGTTCTTGTAACATCCAAAATATGCCTGTTTTTCTCTCAAAAACTCCATTTTAGTGTGGGGAATAAGAACATAATGTTTGGTGTAATATTCTATGACTCAAGAAATATTAAATGAATTTAGAGATTGGGAGATGAATTCACCACCATTATCACTAAAAATGATTTTGATCAATAACTGAAATTGATTATGAATAAATTGATAAATACACAGGGAGAATATTTCTCACCTCATCCTTGGTTTTCAGAAGGTAGACCATAGTGAAACGAGTGCAATAATCAATAAAAGAAACATGAGTAGAATTGAATGTTATGATACAATTCAAGTCTTTGGTCACGGCATATACAGATAACAAATTAATTGAAACGTTAGGACCCTTTTCTAATTCCTTCTTATCTCAGCCAATGAATTCAGCTTTGTTTCTACCTTTTATGTCCCACTTTCATCACTAAAATAGGCCCTATTAGGTTTATTTTGAAAATAAGTTGGTCTACCCACTAGTTCCTAATATGTTTTTTTTATGTCTAATTTTGCCACAGTGAGAACACGTCAGCTTGTCCTTTTCGTGTGGTCTTCCTCTACATCTACCACCATATCCACTTCTACCATGCGCATGTGATGTATTTGCATTCCTACCTACCAATACAGTAGTGTCTTGATTGATTTTTCTTTCTTTTTCTAAGTGCTTTCTATCTTCTTCCCGTAGAAGTAGAGTATATACGGTACTTATGTTAATGTAATAGGGGCACGGGCCATGAGGACCCGTGCATACTTCAGTATGCCAGTAGGGCCAGGGCCACAACCGTTGGAATAACGGCTAGTTGGCCGGCCAGCCAGTAGCCCCTTTGTTATGAGGACTTTTCCTCATTCATTTTACATTATAATGTATATGTGTAACGTATAGAAATACTCCACTCATCCATAAATAAATTATGTTGACTTCTTGCGGTATTTGGCTTGCTTTCGCTCTCTTGACTACGATATTTGTGTTTGACATCCATACTTGGATGACTTGGAATCTTGGAGTTTTGTCAAACTTGCATCGTGAGCATCAACCTTCGATCATCAACACCAATTTACATGGTATCAAAGCTTCAGATTAAAGAAATCGAGTGCATTGAGAAGTGTGCCACGAGTGCAAATTTTAAGAAATCTTACCAAACTTGAGGTTAGTCTAAATCTTTTGATTTTGCATGAAATGAAAAGCAAAAATGAGACATTTAGATGTATTCTTGACCCAAAATGCTATCAAAATTGAGCAAGGACCATGAAAAAATATTTTTTGTCAAAAGATTTTTGTGATTATATTGGTGGAATGATAAAAGAACCGATTTTGAATATTGATGGATTGAATGATGATGAGATTGTAAAAGCTCATGAAAATTATAAGCAAGACTTAAAATCATGGGAAAAAATGAATGCGAAAATTACTTAGATTATTTGTCAAAATGTAGATGAAAAGCTTATAAATAGAATTAATGATTTCGAAAATGCATTTGAAACTTAAGAATATTTAAAAAAACTTCATTCTCAAGATGATTTTGTTTTTTAAATCGATTTAATGGAAAGAATGATAATGCTTAAACAAGGAAATTTAAGTATTAGAGACTCTCATAACGAGTTTTCGGAATTATAGACACACTTAGAAGCTTTGATAAATTTGGAAAACTTCAAAAATTAGATGAATTTTAAGAGTTTTTGGACAATCAATATTTCTTTGTGTTCATGCGTGGATTAAGAGATGAATTCAAAAATATTAGATCAAATTTAATAAATAGAAAACCTGACTTAGATGAGACTCGCTCTTGGTCGATCTTGTTATGGAAGAAACAAGGTTGAAAAATATTAATGTTGCAAAAGAAGTCGTTCTTGCCGCCTCCAAACCGGGAGCCAACATGAAAACATACAAGCCTCCGCATGTAAAAAATGAAGGATCAAAGAAACCCATGGGCTCATGGCCCACCAAGGATATCATTTGTCACTATTGCAAGAAAAGTGGGCATATCAAAACCACTTAGTGGGAACCGTGAAAGAAAAAGAATGAGGAGTCTTGCCCAACAACATTAAGGCATACATAGAAGAAGTGTTCAAGTAAAAAGGAAGCATCTCCAAGAACGCTCTATCCACCTCTCCAGGTATGTCTTGGTTTTTAGATTCGAGTGCCTCTTTTCATATGACTCATTGTGAAAATTCCTTGAATAAATCTCATGAAACCGTTAAAAAACATGTTTTTACGGCCGATGGTATAAAACTTTAAATTAAGAAAATAGGAAATTTTGAAAAAGAAAAATTTTAAATCCAAAATGTAAGCTTTATACCTAAAGATTAGATAACAAAATTTTGAATGTAAAGAGTGTATTCTTGAGAAAATGCATCATCTCCCTTTTGGAGAAAGAAACTATATACCGAACAAAGCTTTTGATTTAACACATTCGGATGTTTGGAGCCCCGCGCCCGTTGTTTCGAAGGGAGGAGTTCAATACTATGTAATATTTGTAGATTACTTTACTCGCTTTAGCTAGATATATCTCTTGAAGCATAAATCAGAAGTATTTGAGAAATTTGTAATCTTTTGAACATGATAAAAAATCAATTTGGATCCACCATTAAGATTTTTATATCAGATTCAGGGGGGAATACATGTCAAATGAATTTCAAAAATTTATTGAATCAAATGGGATCTTTCATCAAAAGTTATGCACTAAAACCCCTTAACAAAATGGCTTGGCTAAAAGGAAACATAGGCATATTAAAGAAACATGTCAAACTATGTTAATTGCCAGTAATGTTCTTAAATTTTTATGGGTGAAAGCTACTCTTACTGTAGTTTATCTTATAAATAGAATGCCTTTATCCAATCTTGAAAATACTTTACTTTTTAGAAAATTATATAATATTTATCTCTATCATGAAAGACTTAGAGTTTTTGGATGTATATGTTTTGTGTATACAGATAAAAATGATAAATTGTGTTCTTGGGCTATTGAATGTGTATTTCTTGGTTATGGCATTTACAAGAAGGGTTATAGGTGTTTTGATCCTACTAATCACAAATTATATGTTTCTAAGGATGTAAAATTTTTTTAGAATAATGTCTATAAGACTAAATCCTTAGAAAATTTTGAATCTTTCATATTAGATTTCTTTGATCTAGAAGAAGACGATCATTGTGACTATGTAGATCATCACGATAATTCTCTTGAGAGTAGTGATGTTTCGAATACAACTGTTGATTTTCAACCCATTGTTGAACCCTTTCCATCACATTATACACATCATAGAGAACCTGACGACACATGTCTAGAACCTAAGGTCTCAAAACCTCCCCAACGTTTTGTTTCCTATGAATCTTTTGAACCCCTATGCAAAAACTTGATTGCAACTCTTCATCGAGTTAAAGAACTCAAGTTTTATCATCAAGCTAAAGGTATTCCAAAATGGGAAAATGCTACGACGGATGAGCTCAAAGCCTTAGATAAAGCTCAGACATGGACTGTTGCACCCATACCAAAGGATAAGAAGGTTATTGGATGTCGATGGTCTACAAAATCAAAACCCATAGCAATGATCATATTGAGAGATATAAAGCTAGACTGGTTGCAAAGGGTTATGCCCAAGAATATGGAATTGATTACGATGAAACATTTGTCCCAATTGCTAGGATGACCACAATTAGAATTCTCATAACCGCTATATATCAACTTGATGTTAAGAATGCTTTTCTAAATGTTTATTTGATTGAAGAAGTTTATATGACTCTTCCTCCTGGTTTTAATGTTCCTCATGGTCATGCTCTTAAATTGCAAAAAGCTTTGTATGGTCTGAAACAAGCTCCCAAGGCTTGGTTTGATCGATTTGAAAAATTTATGCATTTGCATAATTTTATAACTTGTTATTCTGACACTGCTTTGTTTGTACGAAAGACAGAAACATGTATTGTTATTTTGCTATTGTACATGGATGATATGATCATCACTGTGAGTGATGAAGCAGGGATTAAAGAGGTTAAATATAATCTTCACCAAGAATTTGATATGAAAGACTTAGGCCTCCTTAACTATTTTTTGGGTATTGAAATTACTATAAATAGCTATAGGTATTTTATGTCTCAAACTAAATTTGCAAATGATATCATTGAAAGGTAAGGTCCCACAGATAACTATTTGGTAGGCACTCCAAAAGTTCTAGGTACCAAGTTAAGATCCACTGATGGTAAAAAATTCGATGATCCCACCCCGTACTGACAACTTATAGGTGCCCTTACCTATCTCACTATTACCATACTAGATATTTCTCATGCAGTTCATACAGCCAACCAATTTCAGCAAGCACCAACTTCTGTTCATATGAGTGTTGTTTTACGTATTATTCGATATGTCAGGAATTCTTCTAACAAGGGGGTTCTCTTAACTTCCTCTTCGTCTTTTGATTTATCTGTATATACGGATGTTTATTGGGGTAGAAATTTCAACAATAGACACTCTACGACTGATTTTTGTAGTTTTCTAGGTAAATCCCTCATCTTTTGTAAGTGTAAAAAGCAACAGAAAGTGTCACTCTCATCCACTGAAGCTGAATATCAAGCCATGGCTACTGTGGCAATGGAGATTTCTTATATTACAACTATTCTAGGGGATATGGGAGTTACTTTGCAACATCCTACCACTATGTATTGCGACAATAAAAGCGCCATGTATATTGCCTCCAACAACACCTTCCATGAAAGGACAAAGCACATTGAGATGGATTGTTATTTTGTTCGTGAAGAATGTCTGAACAAGAAGATAATATTATGTTATGTCACATCTAAAATGCAGGTAGCGGACTTCTTCACCAAATCTCTCTCGGCCACTCGTTTTCATTTCTCACTGGACAAACTATCGGTATATACACCGTTAGTTTGAGGGGGGTGTTAATGTAATACGGGCACGAGCCATTAGGGCCCGTGCACACTTTAGTATGGCAGCAGGGCCAAGGCCATAGTAGCCCTGGCCTCAACCGTTGGAAGCACCAACGGCTAGTGCTGGCCCCGTGCCAGGCAGCAACCCCTTTGTTATAAGGCTTTTTCCTCATTCTTTTTACCTTCTAATGTATATGTGTAATGTCTATAAATACACCACTCATCCATGCAGCTTTTGTTTAGTATTTGGCTAGCTTCTGCTCTCTTGACTACGATATTTGTGTTTGACATCCATACTTGGATGAGTTGGAATCTTAGCGTTTTCTCAAACTTGCATCGTGAGCATCAACCTTTGATCATCAACACCAATTTACAACTTACAGATAGAAGTTTCTCTCAACTGAGAATGTTATTTTTAGTCACTTCATATTCTGAAGAAATGCCCCACAAAGATCAAAAACTTTTCATTCTTCAAATTTGACATTTCTTTCTTTTGTATAATTTTGACATTTGGTACAACAACAACAACTAAGCCTTTTCCCATACTAGACGGGGTCGGCTACATGGATTCTTTGTTTCCACAAATCCCTATCGTGTGCCATGTTAGCAGTTAACTTCCAATAAGCTAGATCATTCTTTATTGTTTCTTTCCAACACTTTTGTGGTCATCCTCTACCTCTTTTAATACTTTCCAAATTTAGTTTTTCTAACATTCTTACAGGTTGTTCTTTTGATCTTCTTTCTATATGTCCAAACCTCTTAAACGATGTTCTCTCATTTTATCCTCTATTGGTGCCACTCCTAATTTGTTTCTAATAACCTCATTATGTATACGGTCTTTTCTTGTATGACCACTCATCCATCTCAACATCTTCATTTATGTCACAGACATCTTTTGTACATGTTGATGATTAACTACCCAACACTCAGAACCATAAAACATGGCAAGCCTAATTGCTGCTCTATAATATTTACCTTTTAATTTTAATGGTATCTTCTTATCACAAAGAATACATGATGCTCCTCTCCATTTTAACCAACCAGCATTAATTCTATGTGTAACATCTCCATCAATTCTTCCATCACTCTGAAAAATTGACCCTAGGTATTTAAAACTTTCCTTTTGGGTAATGCAATGTGTGTCAATTTTAATTTCTATGTCCTCTGAAGTAACCAAATGATCAAACTTACATTCCATATATTATGTCTTTGTTATAATAAGTCAGAGGCCTTTGCTTTCTAATGTTTCTCTCCATAGTTCCAATTTTCTATTAACTTTTTCCTTAGACTACTCCACTAATACAATGTCATCTGCAAATAACATACACCAAGGTACTTCATCTTGAATATTTTTTGTTAACTCATCCATCACCTTTATAAATAAGTATGGACTTAAAGTTGATCCTCGATGTAACCGAATATTAACTTCAAAGAAGTTTGTCGTTCCTTCATGAGTCCTCACACATGTTTTTGCACCATCATACATGTCTCTTATAAGGTTAATATATGTCAATGGGATACCTCTTTTTTTCAAAGTTCTCCAAAGAACCTCCCTCGGTACCCTATCATAAGCTTTTTCTAGATCAATAAATATCATGTGAAGGTCTTTCTTTTTTGCTCTAAAATGTTCCATAAGACGTCTCAAAAGGTGAATCGCTTCAATAATAGATCTGCCTGCATGAATCCAAATTGGTTCTCTATTGAACTTATACTTGTCTTAACCTACATTCGATAATTCTTTCCCATAATTTCATAGTATGACTCATTAACTTGATACCTCGATAATTCGCACAATTTTGAATGTCTCCCTTGTTCTTATATATGGGTATAAGTGTACTTGCGCTCCATTCCTGGGGCATCTTTTGGTTTTTTCATATTTCATTAAATAGTCTTGTGAGCCAAGTGATTCCTATTTCTCCTAGTATTTTCCAAACTTCTATAGGAATATTATCTGGTCCTACCGATTTACCACCCTTCATATGTTTAAGAGCCTCTTTGACTTCATTCTTTTGAATACGTCGGTAGAAATTGTGGTTTATATACTTTTCTTACTTAGCTAAATGTCATTACTAACATCTTTATTTTCATTAAAAAGATTATAAAAATAGTTTTTCCATCTATTTCTTGTATCATCATTTGCCACTAGAATTTTTTCATCCTCATCTTTTATGCATCTAACATAATTAAGATCTTTAGTTTTCTTATCTCTAGCCCTAGCTATCCTAAAAATATCTCTTTCACCCTCTTTTGAGTTGAGTTTTTTATATAAGTCCTCCCAAATCTTAGCTTTTGCTTCACTAACGGCCTTTTTCGCTTCCTTCTTTGCTTTCTTATAATCTTATAAAGTTTCACTAGTTTTCTTAGCATAATGTAATTTGTAACATGCCCTCTTTGCCTTGATTTTATTTTGTACTACTTCACTCCACTACCAAGCTTCTTTTTGTGCCAGTACACCTCCCTTAGATACCCCTAACACATCTTTCGCCACTTTCCTAATATCTATAGCCATATTGTTCCACATATCAGAGGGTGTGCCAACATAATTCCAAACATCTCCTTGAAGGACTTTCTGTTTAAATATATCTTCTTTCTCGCTTTTGAGGTTCCACCATTTAGTCCGAATAGCTCGATGCACTCTTTTCTTCTTTGTCCATTTTTTTATTTGTAAATCCATAACTAAAAATTGATGTTGGGTGGTTAAGCTTTCTCTTGGAATTACCTTACAATCTTTACAACACGCTCTATCTTTTTTTCTACAAATAAAGTAATCATTTGTGTTTGTGATAAGCCACTCTTATAAGTAATTAAATGTTCATCTCGTTTTTTTGAAGATTGTATTGACTATAAAGAGATCAAATGCTATAGCAAAATTTAAAATCTCCCTACCTTCCTCGTTTATATCCCTAAAACCAAAGTTTCTATGAATCCCTTCATATCCTAATGCCTCTTTACCGACGTGTCCATTTAAATCTCCTCCTAAACAAATCATCTCTCTTTGTGAAATCTTTTGAAACACCTTATCTAACTCTTCCCAAAAAACTGTCTTTATACTATCTTCTAGTCCTACTTGAGGTGCGTAAGCACAAACTATATTCAAAACCTCTGCTCCTAACACTAATTTCAACGTCATGATTCGGTCACCATATTGTTGTATGTCAATTACACTCTCCTTTAAATCTTTATTTATGATAATACCAACTCCGTTTCGAGCCTTTTCTTTACCTGAGTACCATAATTTAAAACATGTATCATCTATCTCCTTTGCCTTTTCTCTAACTCATTTTGTCTCTTGTAAACATAAAATATGAATCTTTCTCCGAATCATAGTATCTACCACCTCCATTAGCTTACCGGATAATATTCCGATATTTCAAGAACCAATACGAATCTTATTATCTAGGACTAGCTTCCTTACCCCCCCCCCCCGCATCCGTCCATAATCAAAATGCGGAGACCCTCTCTCAAAATTTTTTACTACATTCGGGCGGCAATGTAGCGGGACTAACTTCTTTACCCACACCCGTCCATGATGTGGGAACTCTCTCTGTAATTGATTCACTACATTCAGGCAAAAATGTAGTGGCCCTTGCTTACTTCTTTTTGCATTCGGGCTCTGCAGCACGTCACTAGGCGGGAACGCCCCAAAGCAATGCTCATAATTTTTGTAATCCATGTTATAAAAATCGGACGAAGTTTTAAGCTAGCTGTCGGAAGCCTAACACAACCCTCCTCCTTTATCCGGGCTTGGCACTGGCAATGCAAGGGTGATCCCTTACATGGGCGGAGTTAATTTTGACATTTGGTATTCAAATAAAAATGTAGTTCATCCCATAAACCACAAAATTCAGCATAATACTCACTCACTGGCCTTCCTCCTTGTCTACATCTTCTAATCTTTTCTATAATTTCATAATTCTTTGCCACGTTCTTTTTTTGGGCATATGCATCTTCGACAGCCAACCACATATCCTTTGCTGACTCTAGAAACATAAAAGTACTTCCAATAGAATGAGCCATGGGTTGAATAAGTCATACACTTACAAGAGCATTTTCTCAACACCATTTGTAGGAGAAATCAGAAATATCGTGCATAAGAATATCTCCAGTCAAGTAATCCCATCACCCTCTTGCCATCATGGCTAGTTCGATGGATCTAGCCCAATTGGAGGTAATTTTTTCTATATAACTTTACATTTGCAATTTGAAAGCCTTCACTTTTATCTGAACAACATTCTCACTATAATCTATCATTTTCCCTCTTTCAGTTATGACAATTAACCCTATTTCGGGGGCTGAAATGAAACTTTCTTACTTTTTCAATAATTTCTTTTTCGTATTGCTGGAAAAGTTTTTTAGAAACAGCCCTGATTGAAAAATAACTGACCTGATTGAAATTTTCTCTGATTGCGATCAATCTACGCAACCCTAATCACGTCTTCTTCAAATCCACCATAGAAATACTCTAATCTCATAGAATAGGCTCTGATATCATGTTGAGATACAACCCAAGTAAGAAAAATAATAAATCAAACAATAAATACTATCAAAGTAATGCAAGAAGGTGTTGGCGTCACCATGGCATGCCGCCCCCTCTCTCTTATTTCATTTGAATTTAAAAACATGGTACACTTAAGGCTACTTATATTAGTTTATAACTTAAAAGACCTAAATACCCTTAATTAGTAAAACTAATACTACTTAGCCCCAATAGATCAAAATATTATCCATTAAGATATGTATGATCCAAATACAAGAAATAAATTCAGAAACCTAAACTAACAAGAATCTCCAATAATAGATACATGAATCGTATTGGTATAAGTACTGATACACCCTATTGCATATATTAGACAATTGGATGAGGCAAAGGTAGCAATTGAGTGTTGTGAAGATATCACTAAATTTATGTATAATCGTGCATTTATATTATGTATGATGAGGAGATATACTGAGACTGATACTCGATTTGCAACTAATTTTTTTAATAGAGAGCATTGTTAAACCATGAAGAGAATGTTTACCACATACGAGTACCAGTAGTTTGCACATTTGTCTCAAAATAAGATAATAAAAAACTTAATGAGATTTCAAATATGGTCTTAAGGTGTATATTTTGAAACTCCTATATTAAGTTATTGAAGATCACATGCTCTTTGATAAAATTTGAGATTGGCTGATAGTGTGGAGAAAAAAGAGTGATTATGTGCTTGTGGAGTATTATTAATAATAAATGAAACAAAAAGTTACAACATTTAATTCATGGAGCATTTACTACCTAAATCCAATATTTAGGTATTCTGCAACATTTAAGGTATCATTGATTGCATAAACAAATTGATCCCTAATGACAATAGAACAAATGTTATACATTAGGAGATAGATCTACGACAATTCTCTTCGCTAGATGGGCTTTTTTGTAGCCATTCGCAACCGTACTAATATGCATCAAGATAAACATATAAATCATTTATCTTAATATTTAAGTCTATATTATCAATAGCGGTTAGCGAATTATTGGCGGTTAACCCTAATATAGCGGTAGTGGAAATATAGTGGTACACTTTTATTTATGATTAAAAAATATTATATATATAATGAATTCTCTAATATCTAAGAAATATCAAAAACACATAATCACTTCTTTTATAAATATGAATCAAACTAAATAAACAAATTCTAAGAAGAGAAACAATAAATTTCATGTGACATATGCATATTGAATTCTTAAACTTACATTAAAAACAAAAACATATATGTAACCATATTATTCTACACACTAAGCACAAGAATTAAAAGAACTAATATATATTATACTTATCTACTTAATGATGGTGACTATAGTCTAGGACTCCAATCTAATTTGAGCAATGAAATGAATTATATTTACATAAAATAATGTTAGGGTGGACTAGTAGACCAATATACCAATTTACCAAAATACTTTTTATACATTTGAAGCAACAACTTCAATGTGCATCAAATATAACTAACAACTTAACAAATAATAAGTCCAAAACATAACATTCATCAAGATAGAAGTCTGATTATACTACGAGTGTCGGTACCATTGCTACCACCACTTACAACAAGGTTGCACTAGCTAATGATTCTATACTCACTATAATAAAAATAAGAATAAATAAATTATGAAAAGTAAAAAAATAAATCAAGAGATCAATATGAAATAACTTCATGAAGAGAGAACTCGGAGACTAGAGAAAGGAAAGAAGGTAGTGACAAAGAGAGAGAGAGAAAGCAAAGAACTCGAAGAAGATGATGATCATAGCATAGTAACCCACTAGAGAAAGAAACAGAAAGAGAGAGAAGTCGATGATCAAAAGCACAATCATCCTGTGTTATCAATTGCTGTTAGCGGGCATTTAGTGGTTGACCCTAATATAGCGGTAGCGAGGATATAGCGGATTTAATGGTACACATTCATTTATGATTAAAAAATTATATATATATATATAATGGATTCTCTAATTTCTAAAAAATATCAAGAAACATATAACTCCTACTTTATCAATCTAAATAAACAAATTTTAAGAAGACAAACAATAAATTTCACGTGGCATATGCATATTGAATTGTTAAACTTATATTTAAAAACAAAAACATAAATGTAACCAAATTATTCTATACATTAGGCAGAACAAGTAAAATAAACTAATATATATTATACTTATCGACTCAAGTATGGATACAAAAGACACTGACAATTGCTTGTAAAAGAACTCTTACTCATCTTAAAAAAAAGAGGTCAATTATTCTAATGAGAACAAACACCATGATAAACTTCTACACACTCTTTTTGCATGCAAGGGTTTATAAACAAGGCTTTCTAAATTAAGGCTAAGATCTCATACTTCAATTTGGCATACTACCTACCCATGTAGAGGTTTTCTTATGACCATTTTATTCATTTAATATGTTTACTGCCTTTTCACATCTCCAAGAGTCACCATATGTATCCCCTTGTAGGACACTAACATAGCTTCGACAGCTACCGTGCTTGATGAGATATACATTATTATTTTGAAAATACATCTTTTAGCTATTATGATAAACCATTATACAAATAGGCAGACAACAAAATAAGCATTTATCAACCTATGGAAGTAAATCAAGTCAAAATATAACAAAATAAGCTAACATGTTTACTCAAATGACTTTTCACATCGAGTCACCATATGTATCCCTTTATAGGACACTAACATAGCTTCGACAACTACAATACTTGATGAGATATACGTTATTATTTTGAAAATACATCTTTTAGCTATTATGATAAACCATTATACAAATAAACAAACAACAAAATAAGCATTGATCAACGTGTGCAAGTAAATCAAGTCAAAATATAACAAAATAAGCATTGATAAACCATCTTGTACGCTATTCTTGATATAGCGGACCAATATAGTGGACCACTATAGCGGTCATAGCGCCGCTATTAGCGGCCAAGAAGGTCGTCCGCTAATCTTCCAGCGATATAGTGGTTCTTTGGACGCTAATACACTATAGCGCGCTATAGCGAATGCTATAGCGCACTATTAACTACTTAGCAATCATCAACCAAAGAGAGAGAAATGGAGAGAAGAGAGAAAGGGAGAGAGAGAGAGAGAGAAAATGGTCAGGAGCATAGTCGCTCATCGAAGAGAGAAAGGAGAAGAGAGGTCAATCGCCCATCAAAAGAGAAAGGGAGAGAGAAGGGAGAGAATACCAACATCGGAGGAGGCACAGGGTGGCGGAGCTGGTGGTTGCTGTCGACGGAGAGAGCAAAAACAGAGACAAGAAGCGAGAGAGGGTGGCACGCATGGGAGAGACTTATATTAAGTTTGGGTCAAGTCGATCCAATGGATATTGGATCAACCCAACATAGTGGACCACTATACCGCTATAGCAATATTCGCGCAGCTAATAGAAGCTAGGCGAGTCGCTCGCTAAACCTTTTGTGCTATAGCATTTTTTGGCCCGCTAAAACACTATAGCATGTTATTAACTAAATAGATTTAAGTTTCTTAAATCTTATATTTATAACCGAATAGATATTTACATTTGTCTTTCTGTTAGATATTTGGTGGAATAGGTTTATATATAATTGCCCACACATGAGAGATTTTCAAACAAGGGTTCTAAGTCAAACCTGTATTGCAATTGGTTGTGAATGGAATTGGAGTGTTTATGATCACATCCACACAAAAAAAAGTACAATAGGTTGGAACATAAGCAACATAATGATCTAGTTTTTATTCATTGCAACATGCGACTTAGCGACTACGACAAAATTAAATAAGGATTACTTACTAATTAAGTATTTGATTCAATGTTTAAGTTTAAGTTTTTATTTTGAGTTTTTTTAGTTTTAATTTTTATTTACTTACCATTCTTGCAGGCAATTAAGAAAGTTAAACTTCAATAGGTATAAGAATCAATAAGTCTCGATAATTTGGATGTCTTAGAAAAGTGGATTATGGAAGATGATGAATAAATACACTCCTAACTGAAGAAAACATTCAATGGATTAATTTGTAAGGAGTGCAACAATGTGAGTAGGGTGATAATGATATTGATTTTGTTGTTGAAGGTGGCGATGATCTTGAACAATAAGGAGAAAAAGAAAATAGAGATTATTTAGTTTCATAAATCACGATTAGAATATGGAATTCTTCTTTTTCAATTATGAAGGTAGTAATTTTGCTACTTGTTTAATCATAAAATTGTATTGCTTATAATTTGAATTATTATTCAAGGATGAGTGTTTAATCAAATTTTGATTTATATGAATTGTTTAGAATTGTCTTTTTTTCTATTTTTTATTCTTCTGTCTAATGGAGAAAAAAATTACATGATACGATACGGTACAAACAACACTAGTTTTCACTAATAAAATGCATGACAACCTCAAAGGAAACATTTGAAAATAAACAATTCAACGACAAAACTAAAGTACCCTACTGTATAGGATTTCTACATTCCACATAACCTGTTACAAGGACACCTTCTAACGGGCGTCATACCCCAATCTAACTTGGATGTAACTACAACAACAAACAACAACTAAGCCTTTTCCCATACTAGACGGGGTCGGCTACATGGATTCTTTGTTTCCATAAATCCCTATCGTGTGCCATGTTAGCAGTTAACTCACAATAAGCTAGATCATTCTTTATTGTTTCTTTCCAACTCTTTTGTGGTCGTCCGCTACCTCTTTTAATACTTTCCAAATTTAGTTTTTCTAACCTTCTTACAAGTTCTTCTTTTGATCTTCTTTCTATATGTCCAAACCACCCAACATCGACTTTTAGTTATGGATTTACAAATAAAAAAAATGGACAAAGAAGAAAAGAGTTCATTGAGCTATTCGAACTAAATGATGGAACCTCAACAGCGAGAAAGAAGATATATTTAAACAGAAAGTCCTTCAAGGAGATTTTTGGAATTATGTTGGTACACCCTGTGATATGTGGAACAATATGGTTATACATATTAGGCAAGTAGCGAAAGATGTGTTAGGGGTATCTAAGGGAGGTGTAACGGCACAAAAAGAAGCTTGGTGGTGGAGTGAAGTAGTGCAAAATAAAATCAAGGTAAAGAGAGCATGTTACAAATTATATTATGCTAAGAAAACTAGTGAAACTTTAGAGGCTTATAAGAAAGCAAAGAAGGAAGCGAAAAAGGCCGTGAGTGAAGCAAAAGCTAAAATTTGGGAGGACTTATATAAAAAAACTCAACTCAAAAGAGGGTGAAAGAGATATTTTTAGGATAGCTAGGGCTAAAGATAAGAAAACTAAAGATCTTAATTATGTTAGATGCATCAAAGACGATGATGAAAAAATTCTAGTGGCAAATGATGATATAAGAAACAACAACAACAACTAAGCCTTTTCCCATACTAGACGGGGTCGGCTACATGGATTCTTTATTGTTTCTTAACACTTTTGTGGTCGTCCTCTACCTCTTTTAATACTTTCTAAATTTAGTTTTTCTAACATTCTTACAGGTTGTTCTTTTGATCTTCTTTCTATATGTCCAAACCTCTTAAACGATGTTCTCTCATTTTATCCTCTATTGGTGTCACTCCTAATTTGTTTCTAATAACCTCATTATGTATACGGTCTTTTCTTGTATGACCACTCATCCATCTCAACATCTTCATTTATGTCACAGACATCTTTTGTACATGTTGATGATTAACTACCCAACACTCAGAACCATAAAACATGGCAAGCCTAATTGCTGCTCTATAATATTTACCTTTTAATTTTAATGGTATCTTCTTATCACAAAGAATACATGATGCTCCTCTCCATTTTAACCAACCAGCATTAATTCTATGTGTAACATCTCCATCAATTCTTCCATCACTCTGAAAAATTGACCCTAGGTATTTAAAACTTTCCTTTTGGGGAATGCAATGTGTGTCAATTTTAATTTCTATGTCCTCTGAAGTAACCAAATGATCAAACTTACATTCCATATATTATGTCTTTGTTATAATAAGTCAGAGGCCTTTGCTTTCTAATGTTTCTCTCCATAGTTCCAATTTTCTATTAACTTTTTCCTTAGACTCCTCCACTAATACAATGTCATCTGCAAATAACATACACCAAGATACTTCATCTTGAATATGTTTTGTTAACTCATCCATCACCTTTATAAATAAGTATGGACTTAAAGTTGATCCTTGATCTAACCCAATATTAACTTCAAAGAAGTCTGTCGTTCCTTCATGAGTCCTCACACATGTTTTTGCACCATCATACATGTCTCTTATAAGGTTAATATATGTCAATGGGATACCTCTTTTTTCCAAAGTTCTCCAAAGAACCTCCCTCGGTACCCTATCATAAGATTTTTCTAGATTAATAAATATCATGTGGTCTTTTTTTTATAAGAAAAAAAAAAAGATGTTAAAATATTTTTATAAGGTCTTTTTCTAGATCAATAAATGATGATATAAGAAATAGATGGAAAAAATATTTTTATAATCTTTTTAATGAAAATAAATATGTTAGTATTAGCTTAGGAGTGTTAGCCAAATCAGAAAAGTATATAAACCACAATTTCTACTGACGTATTCAAAAGAATGAAGTCAAAGAGGCTCTTAAACATATGAAGTGTGGTAAATCGGTAGGACCAGATAATATTCCTATAGAAGTTTGGAAAATAATAGGAGAAATAGGAATCACTTGGCTCACAAGACTATTTAATGAAATATGGAAAAACCAAAAGATGCCAGAGGAATGGAGAGCAAGTACACTTATACCCATATATAAGAACAAGGGAGACATTCAAAATTGTGCGAATTATCGAGGTATCAAGTTAATGAGCCATACTATAAAATTGTGGGAAAGAATTATCGAACTTAGGTTAAGACAAGTATCAAGTACAATAGAGAACCAATTTGGATTCATGCCATTCAGATCTACTATTGAAGTGATTCACCTTTTGAGATGTCTTATGGAACATTTTCCAGCAAAAAAGAAAGACCTTCACATGATATTTATTGATCTAAAAAAAGCTTATGATAGGGTACCGAGAGAGGTTCTTTGGAGAACTTTGGAAAAAAGAGGTATCCCATTGACATATATTAACCTTATAAGAGACACGTATGATGGTGCAAAAACATGTGTGAGGACTCATGAAGGAACGACAGACTTCTTTGAAGTTAATTTTGGGTTACATCAAGGATCAACTTTAAGTCCATACTTATTTATAATGGTGATGGATGAGTTACCAAAAAAATATTCAAGATGAAGTACCTTGGTGTATGTTATTTGCAGATGACATTATATTAGTGGAGTAGTCTAAAGAAAAAGTTAATAGAAAATTGAAACTATGGAGAGAAACATTAGAAACCAATGGCCTCCGACTTAGTAGAACAAAGATAGAATATATGGAATGTAAGTTTGATCATTTGGTTACCTCTGAGAACATAGAAATTAAAATTTGCACACGTTGCATCCCCCAAAAGGAAAGTTTTAAATACCTAGGGTCACTTTTTCAGAGTGATGGAAGAATTGATGGAGATGTTACGCATAGAATTAATGTTGGTTGGTTAAAATGGAGAGGAGTATCGGGTATTCTTTGTGATAAGAAAATACCATTAAAGTTAAAAGGTAAATATTATAAATCAGCTCATGCAAGAAAAGACCATATACATAATGAGGTTATTAGAAACAAATTAGGAGTGGCACCAATAGAGGATGAAATGAGAGAATATCGTTTAACTTGGATGTAACTATTTTAAATATTATAACAAAAACAACTAAGCCTTTTTTTGTTAATTATTTTAAATATTCTTTAACCAAAATTAACTCCCCCCATGTAAGGGATCACCCTCGCATGGCCAGTCCCAAGCCCGGATAAAGGGGAGGGTTGCGTTAGGCTTCCAACAGCCAGCGTAAAACTTTGTCGTTTATTTACCATCGATTCTACAAATTATGATTGGGCTATGCGGAAACAAAGAATCCATGTAGCCGACCCCATCTAGTATGGGAAAGGCTTAGTTGTTGTTGTTTAACCAAAATTGTTATGATAGTTATTGTAGATCTCATAACCTCTATCTTTTCAAAACCATTTGTTCTTAAACCTTTGTGTGTTCGTTTGTATGCCCCTGCACCAACTTTTAAATTGATGCGCCATACCATTTATTCCTTCAACATCAGATATCTATTCTTCTGTCTTACTTTGCTATCTGAGGATGCATCAGTCGGCATGTTTTGAATGGTCTAAGTGATGACATTGGGCTTCACATAATAATGATACAACCTATAATGCTAAAATCAATGACCTTGCCTTATTGTATAGAGATTTTGACCTACCTTGTCTGTTAGACTCAAAGTGCAAAAGGTCAAGCTCCACCTAGTGCAGGGTCAACCTCAAAAGTGAGCGTGAATATGAATTTGAATTGACGAAAAGGTGTCTAGGGAGGAAATGAAGGAATGCAGATGGACTCCTTTTCATAGCTTAAATTCAGATCCAAGCATCATCATGAGAACCTCCAAAGGAACCACTAAATAAACGTATGATTTTAGGGGATGAAAACAATAAGTTTCTGTCTTTCATCCCGATTTTTGTCTCTTTTATCAGTTGTCCCCTTAAGAACAAAGAAGAGAGAATGAAAGAATCGAATGCAAACCACAAACAAGATATATGTGGTTCGGAGAGAAGGATTTGAAAGTGACCCTACACCAAAACGATACATTTAGGGCATTTTCCCAAAGAGAACACATTACATGAATACCCTCAATAATTCAGGTCGGAGACATGAGTTCAAGAGTTCTGGTCGACACCCCCAAATCCCACCTTTTGTGCATGAGGTGTTCCCTTTGCCAACTTACCTCAAAAATTATGAACGAGTGAGTCAGGCACCGCGACAAACCCAATCACTCCCATTCATGTTTATAGCTTATTTAGATATTATCACTAATTAGGATCTTATGTACAGGAAGCTCCACAAATGCTTCAACGTGGTAAAAGGCAAGGCAATGTAAATGCTCTCATTATTCTGATTAGCAGCAATCAAGAAGAAAAGCCGTTGCTTGAAACCGTGCTTACCCATAAGAGGAATTTTTTCTCCCTCTTAAAGCCGTGTGGAACATTACGGATCACCATTCAATTAGGGTTGAGACCTAAAAACAAATTCGTATGGACGTAGGTTCCCATGAAACCAACCCAGAAACCATCGTGAACTTCGGTAAAGACCTACGAGTTATCATTTATCCGCAAATACAAGCAATCAAACCTCGAGATTCTAAACTATTGTCTCCAACAATCGGCATAAACAAACCATTTGTTTAAGTATCACTTTCTCCGCGAGAAACCCTCATAAACCACCAATCGTTGTTGTCACGGAGAGAGAGAGAGAGAGAGAGAGAGATTAGAGAAAGAGAGAGGATAATACCAATCGATGGAAAGGCGGTGAGGGACGTCGATCATCCACTCGGGAAGCATTAGTTGGCGAGAGAACCAGCGCCGCGACTTCCATCCCTTGAGCTTCGACGCCTGCAGCACGTCCATCTCCGGAGACGTATCACTGGCATCGGCTTCCGCGGCTATCTCCCTTCCCGCATCTTCTAATGGATGAAGCAAGAATTCCTGTTCGGTCTCGACAGCGTTGGCAGCCGGGGGATTGGAGAGGATGGCAGAGGCGAGGAAGCGGGCCTGGTTCTGCGCGTCCCTCCGGCCTTCCGCTTGCCGGAGGAGGGACAGATCCCGACGCTTCTGTTGGTCGGATACCGTCCGGCGCTTCAGCGGTAGACGCTCCGCCGGCGGAGCCATCTCTCTCTCTCCCTCTCTCTGACAGAGATCTTCCCGAGCGCGCCAAACCCTTCTCTGCAAGCTAGCTTTCGAAAATCTGCGTCGTCTCCTTCGTTATCAATTTATTTTATAGGTTGGAAAATGGTTCGGTTATCGTTCAATTGCTTCGACCCAAGACCCGAAAACTCAGGTGCGATTAGCCTATTACGGGTCAGCATTATACCGAATAACCAAACCGAACCGAAATTTTTATTTCAGTTCGGTTCAAAAATCGGTTTGGTTTCGATTTACAGTTTTCCAAAATTTCGGTTAATCGTTTCAGTTTTTAATATTTGAAAACCGAATATATATGACAATATGTATATACTTATATATATAATTCAACCATAAAGAATAAACCGATGTAATTTTAGTTTTCGTTTTGGTATACTTTTATATTATATTATATATATATATATATATATATATATATATATATATATATATATATATATTTTATACTTGTATATATATTTTAAAATCGTTTTGGTTTTTAAATCTCAAGCAATTTTAGTTGTTGTTGATCAAAATCTCTAATCTTTGTCAAGACGTAGAACATGAGCAACATTGTAGGATATGAAGAATGCAATGAAGAAAAGGTTGCCCTCAAGCATCACCCTTCCTTTAAAATTTTGAGATTATTATTCACACATCCTTTTTACTGCCTCTTTTTTTAAACACCACACTTTCTCTCTTCTCTTCTACTCAATTCCAGCAAGAGTCACTTTTTCTCTCTCTTGTCAGATCTCTTTACTCCGATGACAAACATTTCATTTATTTTCAGCATTGTTACCTCTTTACAACTAAACAACGTATACTCTTACAAATTTTGCCGAAGAAAAAGGAAAAAAAAAAGAAAAAAGAATCAAGAATAAGTAAACGAAACAAAAAGAAAAATCAATAACAAGAAAAAGAACAACAACAATGAATCAAGAACAAGAGAAGAAAAAAATCAAGAAACATACAAAAAGAAAGAAAATAAAATATGATGTCAAGTTCTCAACTGGAGATGCGGCATAGGTGCATCTACCCAATGAAAGAGATGCACCTAAACCACATCTCCAATAGAGAACTTGACATCGTTTTTTTGTTTTGTTTACGGTCGAAAATGAAATCAATACATCAAATAAATAATAAAAAAACATCAAATCAATAAAATACTCTACCAAATCACTCAAACCCTCTTTGAATCGGTCTTCTTCTCTCTTTTTCTATTCTTCTTCTTTCTTCTTTTTCTTCCTTTTCAAGTTGGATTTGAAGTACTATGAGATGGTGGATGGTCCAATATCGTGCATTAGATAAATCTTGAAATCATGGATTACCAAAGAAATGGTATGGCATGATCGACAGTAAGAGGATAACTCGCAAAGAGAGTTTAAGATGATTAGGGGTATTGGAAAAAAAATTGTATTTTAGTAGGGACAAAATTAGAATCATAATAAAAATAGGTGTATGGATAGTAAAAAGGATGGGATGTATGAATTGTATAAATATTTTATCGTTTAAGTATTATAATTGCTTAAGACTATCGCTTTTCACCATTAGATCCCAAAAGGGAAAATGATGGCTAGAGAGTCTAGTCCTTGGCAATGTCTCTTCTTTTCTTGAATAAAGAGTTTGTTTTGTTTAGCCTTGTATGGGCTTGTGTATTGAAAAGTTTGCAGGTGTTAGGCTAGTTGGTCTCAAGGGCAAACGTCGATTGTCACAAGTGGTGCAGTAACAATTTGATGTTAGAGTTGGTTTGCTCCACTATTCTTGACGGTTTTGGTAGCGGCATTTGAAGACCCAATACGGTGAAAGCAAGTCACATACGGTTGGGAAGGGGCTTCATTGAAGGGAAGCCCCTTGCGGTTGGAGTGAAGACACCACCACACAAAGGATAGGCGGTTGAGTGATATTTGACCCTCGTATGGTTGTGCATCGGCACAAATTATTGAGGCGAGGGTTGATCCTGTTGTGACCATATTCCATCACTCAACAAACCAACAGGAGATCGAAAAAGATGAGGTCTTCACAGTGGCATTGAAGTGCCCTCTCCTACATCAAAGACTTCCTCCTCAGCGATGGATTTCAACCACAATTTTGGTGGCCCAGCCTAAGGCGAAGGGGCAATGAGGCAAGCCACAACCTATGGTGGCTACGGTGATTCGTGGTTAAGTGAAAAAGCTAAGCTTTTTCTGGGTGCATGGTTAGAGCATCAACCTGTGGTGGTGAGCCACCAAATGCAGATGGATTACATGTAGACGAATGGATAGAAAGAGGGTTTTGGTAAGTGTTTGAAATTCAAATTCAAACACAAGGGAATAAGACCAATGCCCTAACCTTATCCCACAAAAATTCAAATTTCAAACACAGGTTTGATTTTGAATTGAGCTGGTTGTTGGGACCCGTTCACTTTTGTGTCAAAAGTGTTCCTAGTTGAGTGGAACAAGATCTTCAATTTGAAATCGAGAGAGAGCCCCAGTAGCCGATCCTCCTAGGATCAAGAGATCTTCTCCAAAAGTTGAGGAAGGCTTTTCAAAAAACAAAACAAGGTTTTGAATTGGGTGAAGCTATGAATTTAAATTCAAACAAAAAGCAAACTCTTGTGCGACCCATCCTTGATCCAATGAGAGCTTTTCAAGGATCAAGAGAGTTTGAATTTGAGGTGTGGCTGGAAAAGTGTCCAGCCTTATTCCTACTTCCAAGGGATTTGAAGCTCAAGCAAGAGAGGTCTTCAAGTAGACGGGACCTCAAGTGAAAAAAGAAACGGAATCTTGAAGACAAGGAGTGAAGCTTCTTCAAGAGAGAGAAGGAGAAGAAGGTGAGAGGGAGTTTCATCACCCACCTAAGGTATCATATTTAAGCTTGTATTTGTTCTCTTCTCACCCTTGTATGTTCCTCTTCAAAGATAGGAAGGTGACCAACAGTGGTGCAAACAAAATCGCATGAGGACTCATGAAGCCGAACTCCATGGTCTTCAACAAGAGTTGGATGCCTCAAGGACCAATACATCTTTCACTAATGCACCACCACCTCAAGTGGTCCTAACAACCGATGCATTACAAGCATTGTTTCTCTGTTTCATAGAGGCTTATAGACTCTTAGATAAATTTGTAATTGTGTATTTAAATAACATTGTTATTTACAATAATAGTCTAGAGAAATATGTAAAACGTCTTATAAAGGTGTTCAATAGACTGTGTGAACATAAATTGTATGTGAAAAAAGAAGTATTACTTTTATAGGGAAGAGATTTCTTTTCGAGGACATAGGGTAGGTCACAGACTTGTAAAAATGGACCCAAAGAAAATTAAGGTCATCTTATACTGAGAGATTCCAAAGGGAATAACAAAAATTTGGAGTTTCTTTGGTTTAGCTAATTATCATTGCAGATTTATTAAAGGATTTTTGAAGGTAGTTGCCCCACTCACAGAGATGTTGAGGAAAGAGGTATCATGGATTTGGGATGCACCCTACATTAAAGCATTTGAAGATTTGAAGATAGCCATCTCTAGTTAACCAATGTTGTGCCTACTAGACTTTGCACTTCCCTTTGAGCACATGGACGCTAATGACATTGCGGTGGCTGACAACCTTATCAAAGAAGGACACCCAATAGTGTTTGAGTCAAAAACTCAAAGAGGTTGAAACAAAATATCTAGCTCGTGAAAAAGAGTTATTACTTGTTCATTGTTTGCAAGTGTAGAGAGTTTATCTCTTGGAAGCACCCTTCATTGTGGCACGAACAAACCAACACATTCCTTAAAATATAAAAGGAACTAATGGCTAGACAAACTCGTTGGTTGAAACTCATGAAGGAGTATTAGTTTGAGTAGTAGTACCGACCAGAGAGGCACAATACGGTGGTTGATGCCTTCAACTGAAAAAAGTGGTTGAAATGGCGGCTATGGTGATGAGTTTAGAAGGGGATCTATAACCATAAGTGAAGTTGCATGCTCCTACGGACCCTGCATATGAACAACTAAGAAGGCAAGTGTGTGTGAGCATTACCAAGAATATCGTGGAGGACAACAAACTTTTATGGACTCTTCAGTACCAATTAGTGGTGCCAAAAACTGGTAGACTTAGGTGTCTAAGAATGGGAGAGTTGCATGACACTCTACACACAAGTCATTCGGGGAAGGACATGACCTTAGTACTCCTTCAAAGAGGTTATTATTGACCTCGCATGGTTCAAGACATAGCAGACTATATTTGAGCATGCCCAATGTATCAACAAGATAAAACAGAATGCCTAGTAGACCTTGGTCTTTGGTAACTATGAACTTTATTGGTGGTTTTCCTAATGTTGATGGATTTGAATCCTGTTTATTGTGGTTGATAGGTTTTCTAAGTATGCAATCTTAATGGTTGCTTCAAGAGAATGCACAACTAAGGAAGCAATACACCTTTTTATGAAAAATATGGCAAAATATTTGGAATACTCAAGTAGATCATTTCCAATCGAGATGCTTGGTTCACAAGTAATTTTTGGAGGAAATTCTTTCAAACGGCTAGCATGAGGCTACACATTTCTAGGGCCAATCGTCTCCAAATAGATGGACAAACTGAACAATTTAATACATTATTAGAAGAGTATTTGAGACACCATGTAATCGCTAGCCAGTAAAATTAGGTTGGGTTACTAGAAATCGCACGGTTTGCACACAATTCACATTAGGGTTCTGTAACGGGCAAGAGCCCATTTGAGTTGATAATGAGTTGACAACCATTGTTGCCTCTCTACTTAGCCCAAGATGGGTCTAACCTGATGTGAACCAAATGATTGTTAGGCATTCTGGTTGTAATAGTTTCTAGCCTTTTATGAATTCCTCACTACAACTGGGATTGATAAGAACAATGAACTTGATAATAGCCACTAAATCCAATCTAGCCAAGTTTAGATGAGATAAGGAGAAGAGAGATACTTTCAAACAACAAAATGCCTCCACTAAAAAACTCTCTGGAATTCGTTTCATTCTAATGGCTTAAATAGATATTACACAGTAGTAATGACAAACATTAAAACAAGTTGAAAATAATGTCTAGAAACTAACACTACATAGTTATCTTGAAAACAAAGGAAAATAAGCTTGATTTAATGGTCAACTGACTCATCAATGAGCATAGTAATCAGCTAGTACCGGTCTGGATGACCATTCATAAAATATTTCAGTAATGCCCAGCTTGTCTCCATGTACTCTTGTATTCCTATCATATTCTTGGGGTTGGTAAGGATTTGTCCTCAAATCCAGTAGTTGATGATTTTTAATTTTTATGCCAAGTAGATCTCCCCTTAGTTGTTTGCAAAGAGTTTTCGTCATTGTTCATTACAAGGTTTTCCTACCAAGCCACTAAAATGATTCGGAACCTAGTAAAAATATCTACTATGTAAATAGGAGATATTTTTACTATGCATAAACTAGAGGAAATTATGACTCAAGAAGTAAAAATATTCTACCCTAGGTACTATGTAAAGAAAATGATGGGGTTGATCTTCGAGCTTCAATGTCTATTACTATGATAAAACTTTAACATGTTCGTTCTAGATGAATTTAACAGGCCTATAAGAAAAATAGTTGAACATGCCACATCCACATAGGAGAGATGAACTTCTTTTATATTCATATATACCAGTTCTAGTTCATGCATGATTGGACTTAGTAGGCCTGTTACAACCAAATATGTCACTACTTTACATTGACACCCATTAACCCAATTCAGGAAAGGATCATAGAAGGCCAAGTGGTTTTACGGGAAGTTGAATGGGATCAAGGTCAAGAGGGTCTAAATCTTTAGACTCTTGGTTGGTAGACTTGCTGGCACGAAGGAACGATACAAAATTAGATAGGATATATTGGCCAATCAGTTCTATGCCATGGCCACAAGACTCAATTTGCTTACTTTTAATTTTGTTGACTTCATTAGAACCCAACTACATGAAGGAAGCATTACTGGTTTCAAAATTGTCTAGAATTTCTAGTTCCTCGCTTACCACAATAACTTTACAACTAGGATTGCCACAAGAAGATTGACTCTCTTCTTGTGTAATGTCCTCATGCTCCCTTTCATATTGCCCCAATCTAGGGAGGGTGAGAAGGATATTTTTTTCGTCTTACTCAACAATGATCATACTTGGTGTTTCATCGTTCTTCTTGGAGAGTGACGATGCTTTAGATTCAACTCCTTTTGATGGGATGTCTTGTTAATGATGTGCATAACGAGGATAGGGTTTTCTCTCCATGTGATAAATCTCTTTGATTCGCAAATTGGCTCAAGAATAGCTGCACTTGGTGTTTGAGAATAATGTTGAAGAGATTGACGAGGAGTTTGGCCAACCTTTCAATGGACTATGCTAGGTGGTTCAGTTGCTTCTTCATCTTTTCTTTTTTCTGTTCTAGGATATCAAGCATTGCTTGCTCGAATGATACACCATGGTAGGCAGCAAGCTTAACATAATTGTAACTCAACATTCTCTCCATCTCAATGAAGGCACCAAATGATGTGAACCAAACAGTTGTTAGGCATTCTGGTTGTAATGGTTTCTAGTCTTCTAGGAATTCTCCGCCACAATCGGACTGATAAACAATGAACCTGGTAATTGCTACTAAACCCAAGCTAGCCTACCTTAGATGAGATAAGGAGAAGAGAGATACTTTTAAACAACAAAATGATTTCGCTAAAAAACTCACTACAATTCGTTTCATTCCAATGGCTTAAATAGAGATTATAGAGCAATAATGACAAGCATTGAAACAAGTTGAAAATAATACCTAATAATTAACACTACATGGTTATCCTCCAAACTAAGAGAAATGAGTCTCATTTAATGGTCAACTAGCTCATTAACGAGCATAGTAATCAGTTGATACTAGTTTATACAACTATTTATGAAATCTTTTAGTAATGCCCAACTTGTCTATGTGTGCTCTTGGATTCCTATCATGATCACAATTATCCGGCTACACAAAGAGTGATTCGAGAGAGGTACACCATGGTAGAGGAAGCTCGCACATTACTTGAGCATGCACGAGCAAGGATGGCTACATTTGCTAATAGGAAGAGGAAAGATAGACAATACCACACTAATGATAAAGTATGGCTAAGAATCCCTGATTACATATGGAAATAAGTGTATAAAGGGATCCAACTCAATCTCAAACCCAAGTATGACGGTTCGTTTGAGATTATAGAGAAGATTGGAAGGATAGCTTACAAGCTAAGCCTACCACAAAGATTGTAAATTCACTTAGTCTTCCACATTAACTAACTCAAACCTTGGTATGAAAACCTTACTTGTGAAGAGAGGCAACCTCCACATCTTATCAGGCAATACATAAGCCCCATTTAGAAGATTATCCAACATGAGGTACGTAGGAAAGGTTTGAGAAAACTCACCTGGTACTTGGTAAGAGGGGCAAACAAAAGAGTAGAGAAAGATACATGCCTTCCAGTGACAAAACTTTGGAAACATGAAAACATGGTGCAATAATATCATATGTTCTAGAGGACGAGTCTGGAAACCTATAAGAGAAAATTGTTACACCATCAACAAACCTTGTCTCATAGCGTGCATGCCAACACACTCCAATACATTGCGCTATAGCATTACATACTTCTCTGATGCACACGCCACACTGTCTCAACCGAACACACGCCCTGCATCCCACATGCCCTATTGTGATATTCGTAGAATCCCCTGTGCCTGTCCCTGCATTTCAACGCCTGCAAGCCACCCTATCATGATAGATGCCCCGCTCCTTGCCATGTCACGACAGGCGCCCCACATCATCAATATTCATCTTGCTCTCTTAAACTCCCAAATGTTGAACTCTTCCCTCTCTTCTAACCGTTTCCCTTTATAACACAAGGGGCCAAGAACAAACATTCCCTAAGTTGAGTTGGACAAGCCCCTAACTAACCTAAAGTGGATCTACATCTACTCTTCACCCTAGCTTAGACGCTCAAGGCATACTCAACTTATTCATACACAGGAGGGAGAAAACCTTCATGTCACTAGCGTGTGTGGCGCGTGCTGCAAAGGACTGTTGGTGCTAGTATAACGGTGAATTGTTTGTTGGCATTTTTGGCTTTTAGTTAAAACCCTCTATGAGGGAAGAGCCCCGAACAAACCCATGTAAGCACGCTGGGGCCGTGCACTCCTTTTCCGCTATTAATAGACGTTACGTTTTCAAGATGGTTTTCGTGCGTCAAGTGCCTATCTCTTAAGTGATTTTCAAGCTAAGTGGGGTGAGTTGAATGGGTGCCTTTGCATGCATTGCCTTAAACATTTCCAAGGATTTTCAAACACATTGCCTCTTTGCCTTTGTCATTTTGAGTGAGTGAGTCTCTAAGTGCCAAGGCGTCGGCACACTTGGTACTTGGGGGAGGGACTCTCACGCGCCATTTTGGGAGACGGTGGCTAAATCCAACACCAAAGTGAAATCCGCTAAGGCTTGCTTGGCCCCGAGGCCAAGCGCCGGTCATGAAGAGCTCGTCAGCACGCCTCAACGCGCCTGACGACGGTTACCGCGTGACACTAGGATACGATGCCAGATGATGCAGGGCGCCTGTTGTGGCATGGTAGGGCATAGGGCATTTATCGTGGCATGATGGTGTGTGTGCACACCGTAGAGGGGTGTCATGCAGGGGTAGCTGCGCGGGATTCTCGGGATGCTATTGCAATGTGTCTCATTGAGGCAGTGTGGCACGTGCATTGTAAAAGCATGTGTACTAGAGCGCATTGGCGCGCGTGCTGCAGGATGGGGTTTACTGATGCTGTGGCAGGATGCTTTATCACTGTGATCACTGCCCAAGAGAAAGAACTATGCTAAGATAGACTAGGAAAGTCGAAAACCTAAGGAAACAAGTAACAGACTTTGACTGGTGGCACGGGTCCTTATCACAGACATGAATTTCCCCTTTAATAGAGAGAAGATGATGAGATAGCTCCAAAAAGTAAAAGACGGAACCTCCCTACGTCCACTATATGAAATGAGCTGATCTGCAATTAAGTGTCTTTGCCCTACTTACATGAGTAGGCATGAAAAAGTAGCTTTCACGCAACTCAGCTTGTATATGCTGGTGTAGCTGCACGAAGAACAAAATGCTACCCTAACACCAGTAAACTAAACTGATTATTGAATTGCTTCAACTTCAGTAAGAAATCAAAGAATGTTAATGTGGATGCAGTTATACATGAGAAGGTTCATGTTGAGATTTGCCCCAAAGCAAAGGAAACGTCTTGTTCATATCATGCCCATACACGTACACACACAATTCAGTATCTGAGCAGAACTATGCTCGGACGAACAAGGAGTAATGATCTCTCATGAGCTTTAGCTACATGGTGCAAAACAAAGAACATTGAAGACCTTTTTGTCGCAAAAAGTGGAAAGACAAATCAAGTCACACGAATCTTCATCCTCCAATAGTGACATTTAAAAGGAGGCTGAAAGGACGAGGGATCTCGATAGAGATGATCTCGCAAATATTAGTTCAAGATTTTAGGATCATGGAAGGCCAGTCTAGCGTTTTAACTTCTTTAAGCATTCGAGAGTAATACATCATTGGTTAAGAAGACATTTACTGGAGTTGATATGAATGAGGTACTCCATTGATTTTATCCATTTATCAGTTTGTATTCGCTACATTATATTGATTTACAGCATCACATCACACAACATTTTTATTAAGCATAATTTCTCATTTTTCTTGATTAGAAAATGTAAAGGTGGTCAGATATCATACTGTATGGTATGTATGTTAAAGACGAACAAATACCCCGTTATTAACATCTGGAGTCATCATCATCATCTCTCTCTCAGGACCACTCACAGAATCTTTGTAGCAGACACGCAGAAAGTACTATTTGTTCTCTGCTACCAAATCTGCACAGTTACCGAAGAAAAACATTCACATATCTCAACGATTGTGTTATTTACGTTGGTCTTTCATTTCGAAATCATTGGTTGGCAAGGCCTCCAAAGACGAGCCCTACATAATATATGCATAGAGAAGCCGGAGCACAAGGATAGCAATAATAACAAAAGGATGTTCTGTTCTGTTCATATAGCTTGCACGTGGTTGCTAGCAACATATAATCCTTTCTGTTTGTAGGTCCATCCTATATATGGGCTGTGCACGTCTAAAGCTCGTACGCTGGAAATCTTGCCTCGGAAGGATTGATCATGTCCAGCAAAAGATAGGCCAAGCCACCCCTGCCTTCAAACAGAGAGTAAGCATTATCACCTCCATGCATTTCACCAGCTGAGATCAACTTGCTAGACCGGTCCACCAGGAATGAAGCGAACGCCTTGGCTCTGTACAAATATTCCCGTCTTCCGGTCAATCTGTACAGCGCCAAGAAGACATATGCATTTCCACTCACACCATGGCAAATCCCGACACGCCTTAACAGCCCCCTCTTCCACACAACTTCGCCCGCATCCACTGCAGCTTCCACAAACTCTTGGTCCCCATACACCTGGAGTGTCACAGTACGGGGCAGCTGTAATGATTAACGAGAACCCAGGAAGTGTAACGCAACAAGGCCGCCAGGACAGGAAATTAAGTACAAGGCGGTGAACCGTAACCAGAGAATGTTGAAGATCTATGTGCATTATGATACTGGAACGTAAAAGTGGGCACGAGAAATGATGCATGAAGTGGAACTGGGAAAATACGAGTTTCAGAGCTGCCTAAGAACTGCTATTACAGACTAAGAGATTACCTTGGCAGCCTTGCAGAGCGTAAGGGCAACACCTGGAGCCCCATGACACCAGTGCACAAGTCGGTCTGAACTGCTTCCTTCACTGGATGGGTAATTGCCACTAGGGAAACGGTTTTGAATCATGTGCCGAAGTGTACCCTTGACATGTTTCTGCTCTTCAGGGCTCAGATTCATGTCCATCAACACATGCACGATTCCTGCCAACCCATGTGCAGCACCCCAATACTTCTTCCCGTGCCATGCATACATTAAAGGGGAGCCCCCTCGCTGAGATAATCGCTGACCTTCCTTGATGACGTCCTTGACTATAGGGTCCTATGCAGTTGAAATCGCTTTCGTTAATAGCTATAGAAATGGAACCAGAAGATAAACTATATTTGCTTTCTACTTTTGAAAACCCAGTAAATTCAAAATTTAGAACCTTAAATAGAGCTTTTGAAAGGCAGCTGACCATAGAGGGACCCAAATTGGATCATTGAGTATAAATAATCAAGCTACAAGAAATCCGCCGTGATTTATTAGAATACATAACATTCACAACTGCACTAATCGGCATAAGAAATGGAATGAAGAAACTCACCGTGAGAGAAGACGGAATCGTCCCTTTACCGATGTGCTCATTCAAGAAAGCACATGCCCATAAATAACCGCTTCTTCCATAAAGCAACTCATATGGAACATCATAGCTATCCAATCCTTTTGAAATCTAAATCCATTTTAGAATAAAAGATTGTCATTCACAAGTTCCAAAACCATATTTAAAGCACAAATATCTCACATCTCAAATATCAAATGGTAGAGAGACAGCAGTCATCTAATCCCATAATTTATTTTATCCATATGGGTAAGCTACTCAAGCCCGGATAAAGGAGGAGGGTTGCGTTTGGCTTCCGACAGCCAGTGTAAAACTTTGCAGGACTTATCTACCATGGATTCTACAAATTATGATAGGGCTTTGTAGAAACAAAGAATTCGCAGCCGACCCCATCTAGTATGGGAAAAGACTTAATTGTTGTTGGGTATGCTACTCAAATCTTTTTTCATCTCGAGGCATTTCTATATAATATTATTCGTCAAAGAAATACAAACAAAATGTCATGAACTATTCCAGTTTATCAGTCACCAAGAAATACATGTACATTCTTCCCCGTCAAATACCTTCTTAAATAGGTCTAGGTACTCATCAAGCAATAGTTGGTCTCCTTTAAGTTTTGCTGCTAATGCACCCAGAGCATAGATACCAGCCTGGCCACAGATAAATGTCACATCCCTGAAAAGCATACACTACCAAGTGTTAGCAATGACCACTCATGAATCAGCAATCAACCCCTAGTTCAGAACCTATTTTTCCATAAGCCGTTGTGGGTGTTGGTATGGTGAAAAGGGAATTCGGTCATCACATGGGCAGTAAAGCTTTGATTTGTATGGGCATCAAGTTTGAACACAAAGATGCATCCCAGTATGCACCCCGGAGGCAAGGTCACATCATCAGAGTTCAAAACCAGATGGCTCCAACTGCAATCCATAGGATAGAGAATGAAGCAACAAAAAAAAAACAAAAGCTTGCAGGATGATGAGCAACGTAGCTCCCTCATTCTTCTTGATGCAGATGCACAGGCCTCAATTATCTCTGCACATTGAAAAAGGTCATCTTTGTTCTTTGTTACTTCATATGCTTTCAGCAGCAAGTAAGCCGTTCCAAGAGAGCCAGTGTAGAGAGTTATATTCTTTATGTGGCCTCCAGTCCCTTTCCATGTTTCCTTCACCACCTGGCATCAATATATGTAATGGTTCTAAGATAACTACACAACTGATTACCTGGTATATAAAACCAGGATGCACAACAACACGATCTTCTATGTACCATGGTTTGCCTTTAATTATTGCACTTCATGGAAACTACAAAACCAAGTGCAACTAACCAAAATATTTGCACTTCATGGAAACTGCAAAACTAAGTTCAACCAACCAAGAAATAAACAAAGGTTGGTGATTGCTGACAGTAAACGTTGTATTAATACATGAAGATCTCAACACTAGTTGCTGGCGAAAGAGAACATCTACATCACAAGGAAATATCTTCTAGAGCCACTGGAAACTGAGTCTTTGTGACTTAAATGTGTATCACACCTTAGAGCACCCAAGCACACATTAAAAACAGAAACCGTTTACCAACAGCATCAAATCTGGATCAGGCATTGCCTGGACAGGTACCAATGGCATCATGTTTCAATGCCTGGGTTTGGAATCGACATCTAAACCCAACCCAAGCTAAAACCCAATCCAAAGGAGAAAAGAGAAATGATAACGACATTGCAAACTCATAGTAGTTTCCAAAGGAAGGTCTATTTCCTTCTTCTCTCATTCTCCTCGTTTATAAAAGGCTGGGTGAGGCCTTGACAAGCCCATTAGCACCCATCCTAGTCGATGGAGACAATGGTGCCAAGCAACGGCAAAATAAGGTGTTTCGTAGACTTCAAGGGAAGACTTTGTTCGCTTCTCTCTTTTTGTTTTTCTTGATTGAAAATATGATATGCAAGGTTGAGAAATTGACCAAAGTGATCAACTTTCTCTATGGATTATGAATAGAGGAACCCTTTCTCCACTTTATGTGTTTTTGGCTGTAAGAATGCTGAATCCTGTAGCTGTGTTCAAGCCGTAAGGGCAAGACCTTGTGGGCCTTGGTCATATATGAAATCTAGCAAGAATGTCAAAATTATGCCATGTTGTTGTCACCTAGGTGGATATTCTTTTCTCCATAACGATCTCAACTGTGTTTTATAATGTGCATAATGATTATTACTACTAATTATAATTATTAAATGGATTTAACTTACACATGAGATGATATTTGACATTGGAAATATTTGTAAAATTGCACGATTTAGAAAAACATTATGTTTGTGCTTGTAGCAAGTTTCTTGAAACTAGACAATGTAGAAAATTGTGTGATAGTAAAGTATGTTTCGGTAATGGAATGCATTGTATTACGGATATGGGTAGTGACACCCAATCAATATTAAGAGATATTTGAAAATTCTGTGAAAATATGTCCTACAGGTGCAGTTTGTGTAGGTTTCTTAGAGATTTGCAGGCCTCTTAAGTGTTTCACGCTGGAGCAAATACAAAGTATGATCTCCAGCACTCTGTCTCGCACAACTCCCACAACTATGGTCGTGAAACTCTTTCAGGCCATAATTATCTAAAACAATCAGTTGTGTGTGAAATGGATTTGGTTATGTATGATGTGGATTTTTGCTTAATCAATACAAGAACATTGGTTACCCACTTTCTATAATGTAATTTTGCATGAGTGTTTTAAATGTGGATGCTCCTGGTATGTATTGAGAATTACAAGGAAACGTAATGAGCAATCATACGTGGAAAAATTAAGAGAAACAATGAAGGGAAGAAGGTGAAATAGGAGGGAAGGGCAGGCCCTCCAATGGAGGCCGCCTCCCTCTTTCTCTCTCTATTAATCTGAAACCCTTAACGTAGATCAGTCCTTATATAGTGGACTAGTCAATATGAAAAGACCAAAATGTCTTTAGTCATAAGGACTATTACAATAATACCTAAAATCTAAAGAATTACTAAAAACACTAAATAAACAATGAAGGGAAGAAGGTGAAATAGGAGGGGAGGGCAGGCCCTCCAATGGAGGCCGCCTCCCTCTTTCTCTCTCTATTAATCTAAAACCCTTAACGTAGATCAGTCCTTATATAGTGGACTAGTCAATATGAAAAGACCAAAATGTCTTTAGTCATAAGGACTATTACAATAATACCTAAAATCTAAAGAATTACTAAAAACACTAAATAAACATATTCTTCAACACCCCAAGTTGGGAGGGAGATACTTCAAACTCCAAACTTGCAAAACCAACTAGGTAAAAGCAAGAAGACATAAAATGCTTTATCATCTCAAGAGTATACTCCAACTTTCACTGTACACAAAAACAAGTTACTTCCTGCAAGCGGACCTGCTCTACTACACATGCAACCACAAACTCTCTAAGACTGTTGGTTTCTTCTCTTTATGAAGTGATTGGGCAGTAATACTACTACCCTCTTCTGGCAACACGACCATAGTAAACTTGATAGAAGATGGACTTAGTAAGCTGATTGTTCGTGATGCAGCCGCTCCTCTCTCTCTTTCTTCTTTTTAATCGTTAAAAGATGAAATTGGACCGCCTCTCTCACTTTCTTCTTTTCAATCATTAGAAGATGGAATTAGACGGCCTCTCTCACTTTTTTCTTCAACCTTTCTAGCATATCACCACCTTTTTTTTCAGTCTTCTTCATTGTCCACTTTTCAACAACTTTTCTAGCTATAACACTTTTTCAAAAACCTTTATAGTTGTTCACTTTCACCAACCTACATGGATGTTCTTCTTCATGAGCCCTCCTGACTGCAAACTTTCAACCTTACTGGCTGCAAACTTTTTCAGCAACCTTCACGGTTGTTCACTTTTCACCAGCCTACATGGTTGTTCTTCTTGAGTAGTCTTCTCGACTGCAAACTTTTTCAGCAAACATGACTGTGTTAAAGAATATATTGTTTAGTATTGTTTTAATATTTTTTATGTTTTAAGTATTATTGCAATAGTCTTTATTACTAAGGGCATTTTAGTTATTTTATGTTTAACAATCCACTATATAAAGAATGAACAACTTGTATTAGGTAAAAGATTTAAGATTAATAGAGAGAAAGAGGGGGGTGGCCTCCATTGGAGGGCTTGCCCCCTCCTCCAATCTCCACAATTTCCCCCTTATCTGATTCATTGTTTTTCATGTTTGTTCATCCACTACATTTTCATGCAAATTTCAACATGGTATTAGAGCCTTCAACCGTTGGGAGTAGCAGTTGCGAACGTGTGGTAAAGCAAGAATTTTTGCAGCCAAGGCTGTGTATATTGTTGAGCATAAGGCAAGGGAGGCGGTTGAGATGAGGTTAAAGATACAAAAGGAGCTCTTAATGAAAGAAAAGGAAAAGGAGTAGGAATTGTGGGTGCTAGCATAGAAGGCCAGGTTGGAGAAAATTGGTGCTGCAGAGAAACCTGGACTTCATGGTGTAGAACGAATGGCATCTGTTGGCCCTCCTAGTAGTGTCATCAGTGAAAGGCGTGGAACAAAAACTGAAAGGTTGAAGGAGAACCCTAGAGAGACCAAAGAGGAAAGGGAAGAGAGGTTGAAGCGCAAAGCAATTCGTGAGGAAAGGAGACGTGAAAGAGAACGAGAGAGGAGGCTGGAGGCCAAGGATGTTGCTATAGGAAAGAAAAGCAATATCAGAAGAGACAAGGATCATGATATCAGTGAGAAGGTTGCCCTTGGAACGGCAAACTCAGGCATGGGGTGATCAGGTGAGGTTATGTATGATCAACAACTCTTTAACCAGGAGAAAAGAATGGACTTTGGATTTGTTACCGATGATCAATACAACATATACGATACGGGCTGTTTAGTGCACAGTCTATATTGTCAACTTTGTACAAACCGAAGAAGGTTGCTATTGTGGAGCCTGCTGATTATGATTTCTATATATTCCCTCTCTAAACTATTTCTGTTTTGCTGAAAAGAGGAACAAAGATGTGCACGCCAACTGTTTGATGAAATGCCCAATAAAGATACTGTTGTTTGGAATATTATGATGGGTGGATATATGGAAAACTTGGACATCGAAGCTGCGTACGAGCTGTTTGATGAAATGCACGAGAGATGGATTCTGCTAAGCTTCAGGAGTTGGTGGAGCAAGAGAAGTAGAGAGCCATGGTAAATGAAATGGTCTAAACTTACTGATTTGTGTTGGGACAAGTGCATTACGGGAAGTATTAGGAGCAGTTTGAGCAACAGTGAGGTCAATTGTCTCAAGTACTGTACAGAACGTTATGTGGAGCTAAGCAAGTTAACTATTCAACGGTTCAAAAGTTTTAAATGAATAAACAATACGATATGTGGATATGTCGGGTGGACAGTATGATCGGATAACAATTAACAACAGAATTGAATAAAGAAGTAAAAGAGAGTGCAGAAAAACAATAATCACCACATATGCTTGAAAATAAAAAATCATATAAGAGACAAATGCATTGATTCTTATGGAATGTGACAAGTATTAGTAAGAAGCATAAAGTTTAAACCCTTGAGTTGCTGAAGTAAACAACTAGGAGGATTGAAAAAATCAGTTGCAGCCACCATGTGAAGGGGCGTTGGAAACACACACGCACAAACACTCTCACACAGAAAAAGCACCAATGGAGAGAAAAGCGGACCTTATCTTTTATCTCCAGACCCACACGCAAAAACTCTTGGGAAGCTCTATCATATGGCAGAAGCAGACGCCTTTGCAGAGAATCCATGCCCTCCTCCTCCGGCGCCGTCCTTTCCTCCGCCCACTCGGGCATCTCATTCACGAAGTAGCGGTCAGCCATACACCCAAGATCCCTCACAAGGAAAAAGCCCTTCCTCAAAATTGGAACCGTCTTGCACACAAATGCCAGTTTTCTTTCACACAACGAAGAAAAGAAGGAGACGAAGAACAAACTAAATCAGCTGCGAACGAAGAAGAAACTAAATCAGATGCGAACAGATACCGCCCTCTCCAAGGGGTATGCGTCGGTCAATAATTTGATTTTTTGTGTCTTCGTGTTGAAAGACTGCGTGCGCAGCATGCTTGTAACGACAATACCGGTTCGATACCTGGAACTGACCCGACCCGAACTGACCCAACCCATACGTAAGGGTGTTACTCGGTTTGGTTGGGCATTGTGCAGGTACGACCTATTAACTCATTTCCAACCGGCTTGCTTATTTTGATTGTCTTTTCATACAAACTATCTTAAATAATTTATTATCTTTTTATCATATAATGATATCACACTCAATTTATTTATAATAACTTCATTATATCTACTATTTTTTCTTGTATAAACCATACATCTATTTGAACATCTTTATTTTTGTATTTTTTTGCATGATGATTAACTATTCAACACTCAATAGATAGTAAAGTATTGATCGAGTAGACAGAAAAATTTTAACTTATGGATACTTGTTGACATAAAATATATGAATATATGTGGCAAAATATAGAAAGTTTTAAAAAAAGAAGACATGTGGTTCATGAAGGTTTGAGAAGGATTATGACGTCGAGTGTGTGAAGACAAGCTTATGTACCTGAGTTGATCTTACAAATCATGTAGCTGATTAACATACTCAATTGGCATGGCATTGAAAAGGATGACATTTACATGAAAAAGAGTTATCAGGAGTGATACCAAAAAAACTTGACATGTTATTTGTCATTTTTGTTAAAGCCTATAAATAAGCATGTGTAACCAGAAAAGAAGAATCAATGTGCGATACAATCTGTTTTTCTTTCTTTACATTTCTCTAGGAGTAGATATAACATAGTCTTTTATGTTGATAAGCATGCCGACTGTGTGCAACCCTATAAGCAATCGAGATATGTATAGTTGGATTCTCAAAAACCCATTTCATCTCCTCATACCTTATCCATTTCTATTTTCCCTTGAGAATGATGGTTAGAGTTCTTTAACACGTACTTTATCTTCTAATATGTGTTTCTACCATTCTGTGTTTAAACATTTGTGTGGGCTTTCATTTCGGATGACAATACATGATTGACACGTGTAGTGGGACACACATGCTTCTTTACGAGGTTGCCTAGTGTATGAGACTCAATCTAATCGAGTTTATCCCATAGCTTCTTTCAATAGAAACATTGATCATCCAATATCATCTCTAGTGCATGGCACTCGTTTGCCAACTTCAAACGATCCAGTGGAGCATCTCCCACATTAGCATAAAGACATTGTGTTGGCTATGTCTCGTGTATAATTCAATGATGATGTTATTGAAAGTCCATGTTGTTATTTAACGTATTTGATCTTATGTTAATGGTTGGTTATAGAGGTAGTTTAGAGATCTTCAAACAATGTTGTTCCCCTAGATGATTGAAATCATTCTTATGATGATCACTAATCAATTGACTATCATTCAAGATTAGGATTTGCTTCTCGAGAAATAAAGGCAAGTCACCGCTCAAATGCTATACTAGTGAGTATCCATTCTCAACATCTATATAGGGAGCCATAACATCCCATGACCATCTTTGGCCCAAGGACCAGACTTGTTGTAAGAAGAGTCAATATTGCTCAATGATTATCAGAGTTTTCGATCCCAATCTTGTCATTTCAAACAACTGCAACCACCTGACCATATGTTATCTTTATGCCCTTCAATATATTAGGTGCTTATTAAAATGCTGGGAGCATAACCCTAGACTTAGTCTCTTGATTTCTTCAAGAGCTCCGAGCTTTATGGGTCCCCACTCCATCAGGTATACCAACTTGAGGAAGTATCATTCCAACCACCTCAAATACAATTTCTACCCGCAAATCGTCGGTTTGCAATTGACAATTAGGTCTTGAATCCATGTTAGAAGTAGAAGATGCCCTGATGAATCGTGATGGGGTTATCGACTGAATTCCAAATGCTTTTGGAATAGAGCTATAAACTTATGATATTGAAGTAAATCCTAAGCCATATCTCGATTGAGTCGATAGACTTGTGTCAATTCTGAGGGGCTTCAAAGCTAAGTTTACCATCTTCTTGGGATAAGATGGTAAATATCCAAGGAATCATTTGGGTCATTTCACTTTTGAGTGTGGAGAGCTAGATAATAATAAGATGTACAAACATAAATTTTTTGTCTCTTTTCTCACCGACCAAACTTATGTTTTATACACTTATGTCCATCCAAACTTGGGATGAGATATAAAAGACATTTCTCAAGTATTACAACAAGATTTGACCTGAGCTAATACCTACAAATTTAATGAATCTGTCAAAAAATTGAGAAAACTATCGAGGTCTTTTTCAAGAAATTCTATGAGTTGGTCACGCGTTGTTAGATACGGTTCACCAAGACCCAATATATGGCCTTAGTGCAAAATTACCTGCACACAAAGATTAAAAAGCACTTAATTGGATATTTTTGTCCAACTCTAGTTGAGTTTGCTGACTAGGAAATAGAGGTCAAATATATCCTCAACACCTTTAATGCATTAGGTAATAAGAAAGAAGTCTTGAGATGTAATCAACGACAACCTTTAATTTCTTACTTGGAAGATATGACGCAAATATCAATGATGAGTCTGACTCGACAGAAATCATGGTTGTCGAGTTAATACAAGGACCTTCTTATGTTTGCAAGGCTCTTCGACTCCCAAAAAGAAAAGAAAAGAAAGTTGATGAGAAAGAAAATTGGCTTTTTGACATCTTGAAAGTTGATAAGATCTCCAATATGCTTATGAAGGATCGGTAAGTCCGTTTGTTGGAAGGGCATTCAATACCATCCCGAGATGAGCTCAAGAAGATGCCACGATATTACAAGTGACACAACTTGACCTCGCATGGTATTAACCAATATATCAATTTCCACTTAGTCATACAACAAGCTATCAATGACAAATGTATGATGTTTTTAGACAAGAAACTAGGAACTAATGCAAATATGTTATCATTTATATCTACTATAGTGAAACACGGTCTGATATTGCCATTATACAACATCATAGTGAAAATGGATAACAAATTCGATTCACTCCAAGTGAAGGGAGTTGATTATTGTCATTTATGTCTCCCAACCAAACAAGATCAAAACATAAGGTGTTTGGTGAGAAAGTGGAGGCTACGAATGAGTGTGATTTTTTAAGATCAATTCATTTGTCGAATCGCCTCAAATACCAAGCTTGGGGACGTGTCTGATGAAATCATTAGGAGAAACCACAACAAATTGTGAGGTTTCACTCGCAACTACATCATCAACTCTATCATCAAGAGGATGTCCTAAATTGACATGAATGGTGACCCATGGTTTGTGACCTTGGTGTATCCTCGAAAAAAGAGATATCTCATGGTTGATGTTTCATCAGCATCATCAACGCTCAAATCAAGCAGTAGAAGTACGAGTACATAATGGATTGCCTTTGTTGAATATTTTATGGAGTGAGAGCCTTCTTTCTCCTCAAGGTTACATGATCAAGCCTCGAACCAACCCCTCGAGAGCATAGCAATGGCTAGAGAATTCCCAAACATCTACCTGATTTTCATCTAGTCGTTAGTCAATTATTTGTATTGAAAAGCAACATGCTCAATGAAGGAGGGCCCAACATAAAATACACTTGGAACATGATGGGCTTACTAATGATCATGAGAAATACCTAGTAAATCATCACTCTTAAATTTTTGTCAATTCTAATGAGTGAAACATGACTATCCCTAGAAACAAAAATGAAATTCTCAACCCTCTCATATAAACAAACCTTCAATGATAATGAGGGATTTAAATTCATGTGATTTTTTGGCAAGAGACTCTATTTGGGTAAGGGACCCAAAGGTGGATCGAAAGGATGCCATGTTTGAAGGGCGTCTATATTTTCTAATGGGTCGGAGTGATTCTTGTTGAATGGAAGAAAGATTGGTTGTCATTATATGATCCAGAGGAAGAGAAAATAGAACAAAGAATTAATGCTTTAACCACTTTGTGGTAAGAATGACTTTGCACATACACGGTGGATCGTACAAAGGAGACTAAGGAATAAGAAACAGAGTTCCAGAAGCAAGAAAAAGAGATACAAGAACCGAAGTGTTCTTTACAAACTTCAAGATATAATATGCTCGTAGACACAAAACTTTAAATTCAAGCCTATGTAGAGACTTGAAACGATAATTTTTAATCTACTCTTGCGAGAGCGTGCCAGCTAGTTTGCAAAAACTAGCAAAGTAATGAATCAAATTCGACTTCAATTGGCAATTGGGCTAAGCGAGCTCTTTTCACTTTAGGTCTTCTTGAACCGACGCTCAAGGGTCAGCCTAAGCGCTTAAAAACTTTAATTCTAGAGGTGAAAAACTCCAATTCACGTGAGGATGGGGTGTTTTTAAAAGAAGAAATGAATGCACTTGGTTCAAGCTTCAAAATGAAAAGTGCTGAAAAACAGAAAATTCTATTTTTAGGACTTGTTTCCCAAATCGTTTTCAATACTTTATAGCCCTTCTAAAATCATCAAAATTTTATAGGACAAAGCTTGAGATATGGAGAGTTTGTAATACTTTTTAGATCATTATTCAGAGTTGTATTGATGCAAAATTAAATCTACGAAGTGCCTCTGCTCATGCACTTGAAACTGTTCTGTCATAGAAATACAAAGACTCAAAGATGAGTCTGTATCTAAGTGCTCAGAGTCTCAAATTTAATGAATTTAATCTTGATGGAAAGCTATGGATGTCAGCTTTCCAATAAATCAAAATTCATTGATTTTGGAGCTATACAAAGAGAGTTATGGGATAAAAACCCAGGCTCTATTACAAGAAAACTGGTTGAACAGACAATTTATAAAAACTTTTACGGTCTTGCACAATTTTAATTACGATATTGCGCCACCCTAAAATTTTTAAAACTTTTATTAGAAGTGGGCTTGTGTGTGTAGAATATGTGTGCAAAGTTTCGGAGCAATTGGAGCAGAGGTTCGAGAAATAAAAATAAATAAATTAATATATACAGAAATGATAAAATCCAGTTTTCAGATTTTTAGAAACATACGTGATGTAAACTCATACGAATTTAAATTGCAACAACACAACATCACGAATTGAAATTGCTGAAAGGAAATGAAGGGAAATATGTATATAAGTTTAAGCATAGAGGGAGTAGAGAGAAGAATCACATAAACAAACACATAGAGTGCATACGTGAGAATGAAAATTCAGCAAATCTAATCATTATTACAACATGGGGGGAGACAAAGCTCCATTAATATAACCCCTTTCAAATTGAATTAAAGGAGAAGAAGGATTAGAAACAAAAGTTGAGGCATACTTATAGCTTTTCCCCACAAATTTAAACTCCCAAGAGGAATTCGGCACTCCCTTCTTCCTTGACTTAATCTCTCAATCTTACTCACTATATGCAGCCCTTGCCTAGAACTATCCCCAATCCCTCTCTTGCTTCACTCCCTTGCAGCCCACGACCCAAAATAGCTGCAGCACCTCCTTGCTAAGCCCAAGACCAACCCCTCTTTCTCTCACTTTCCCCAACTCTCCAAGCATCCAAAGATAGAAGATAATGAAAGATAGAACATCCCAAGATGATGAACCCGCCCCCCCTTTGGCCCTTTTTATAGGCCAAGGGGCTAGCTTCTAGGGCCTTCATTGGGGCGGGTTTGGCTTCCTTCATGTCTAGACCATGATCCAAATAAGGTGGTCCCCTTGTGGTGATATGGACCAGCCCCATGTGGGCTGGTTTTTGAGTCTATATGGGCTCGTCTAGCCCTAGCTGAGTGCACCTATGTGGCCGGCTAGGCTAGCTTGGCTTCTTGTCTTCATTTAACTTGATTTAAATTGATATGTTGTAGCGTTAATAAGTCTTCAAAGTCAACACTTCCAAGTTCGATTCTTTTTGTAAAGCCGGTCATTTTCTTTGATTTGAGACGAACTATCCCATGATTTAAAATAAACCGGCCCCCGGATTTACATCGAACCATCCCATGATTTGAAGTGAACTGGCCTGTCTTATCCAATTGGTATCTTCGATCTTCATATCCAACCTAATTTGTTTTATAACCGGATAAGCCTCTGACTTATATGCTTTGTTATTTGATTCTATCTGGAGAGGATAGGCTTCTGACTTGGTCCACCCTTCGCTTTTGGACTGGATCTCGATCTTGAATTGGATTGGATCCTCATCTGTTCGTCAGATTCGCTTTGAGTTACCTGGGCTTTTAACTTGATTTAAAACCTTTATTTTGGAGAGTTAAAATATTAGAGCTTTTTGTAAAAGATTTTAAATCATTGGACTTTCGAAATTGGGAGTTTTGGAAAATTTTTAATTTTGGGTGTTTACAATGCTCCACAGATTGGGTTGAATCCATGTGCATTTTCGAGATTGATAACAATTATTGTTAATTCATGTAGATTCGACCCAATCTAGAGAACATGTTGTATCTCAAAGTGATGGATATTTTGGGTTCTTATATCTCTTTTTCTTATTTTTGGACCTCTTCATCCAGTTCCTCGGTCTTCTTTACAGCTCATATACGCATGAAGTCCTTCTCACCAAAAAGTAGTTAAAGTCTCAATTCTTCATTTCGTGTCCCTTTTTTTTAGATTATGTAAGGCTAACCAATCTTTCAACCATTCAATAAGAACCGCTTCAACTCATTCGTCTAGGTATCCTGTACGAAAATATAAATGCCCGGCAAGTATGATGTAAATACTAGCTCAACTCTTTCTTTCATTCAAGTTAGAAAAAAAGGACCCACCCTAAGAATGCTCGTCTCAAGAACGAGTGCTCATGTCTTAAAAATTGAAGAAAATCCTCAATCACGCTTCACTCTGAAGAATTGCACACGGAAGCATTTCACAGTAAAATTCTATCTCTACAGAATAGAGAAGAAAAAGGCAATAACATAATAATATTCATCATTGAGTACCTCAAAAGGTCCTTCCTCATGCAAAAAGGCAAGCCCTTGAGCAGCACCGAGGGCAACCTTGATTCCTGTACTCCAATCCATTGGAGGGGCATCAGATCTTCCATGCAGCAATTCATCCAAACTTCCATGGAAAAGCCTCTCAAAGACCAGCATCCACCGATCAGAACCATCACGTGCATGAAACCCAATCAGTCTTCATAGTTGAAGATGTTGCAAACATTTAATCTTGTTGATCTCGTTCAGAAATTTCTTATACCCCTGTTCATATATGAAAACGATTTTGGTGAATAAAGAAGAAATTAGTGAAACAAATGCATACTGCAATTTAGAAAGAAAAATTAAATCCTGCAATTTCTCTGTACGAGGACAAGTATAGGAGCCTTACGAAGAATTTTCAGACACTATTCTCTAAAAGCATTTCCTTTCTTTAGAGGGAAATATAACAGTGCCCAGATTCTTGATATGCATCTCCAAAACGGATGACACCTCATTCCTGGTTACTCATAGTATAGTTATTGAATTTAGAAAAGAAAATTACTTTTTCAGATACCACCGTAAACCAAACGAAAACTAAGCATTCTCCCCACATACATGTTCAATTCATGGAATGTCGCGTTGTGTTTCTTAATAAAGTGGAGTAGTCTTTTGCTGAATGCTTCTTCGGTTGATCGCTGTCCATCAAAGCGTAGTTCAAGTTTCTTCTTTGGGTGGTGGCCATGGTGTAGTCTTTGTTTTATTTTTTGTTTCTTTTTGAGCATTATCATTTTTCCTTTTTCTTTCTCCAATTAATTTGTTTGCTGAATTGGTTGATCGGGAAATCCTTACTGTAAAGCCATTTAGCCATTGAACCATCGCATGAAATTTGAGTTAATTTACATAGGTTGGTAATCTCTCTCTCTCTGGTGTGTGTGTTGTATCATACTGCTCCAGCACATGACAGGAACACCCTAAGACAGTTTATGCTCACAAGTGCTTCAACAGGGCTCGTGCTTATGGAAGGGCAAAACAATGAGCATGTTTGGTTGACTGACAGTTTTGAGAGCCGACCGCATGCTCTAAATGGAATTCAATAGTGCTCAACATTGTTATCTGAAAAGAGATGGAATCTTAATCATAAGGCTTGTTCTAAAACATTGAAGCAAGAAAACAATCGAGTGATGAAACATGTAGATCATGAACATTATAGAGTTTGTATTGTCAATCCTTGTCCGCGGGTCCTAAATACTGTTTATTTTGTGCTCTAACACCACAAATCAATCATCGCATAAATTAAAGATCACATAAATTAGAGAATATCAAGACACGCATGTTTCAAACCACGCAACTCCTAATATGATAAATAATATAGGGTTGATCAAGGCAGGGCTGCAGACTGGGGTGCGACACATGTCCTTAGATTGAATCCAGAGAAGCGTGTGCCAGACAATAATCGAGTAGAGATAAATATAGATATCAGAAAATACAATATGATGCCTTACGGCATTGTAACTCGTTAACATTTATCGTCAGTTTGAAGTACCATCGTCTTCTCGTGCATCATGTGCTGCCATTTAATGTCTTCAAGAAACGGGCTTGAAGTTTTCATGTATATGAACCCTTTTTCCCTTTTTGGTTAACAGTTAAAGCTCACTTCTCAGAATTTTTTGGCATCATGGTCGAGAGAAGAGGGTAACTGTCTCATTGTCATATTCTAGTGCATTTTGTCCCATTCAAACCAGAGAGAGAGAGAGAGAGAGGGAGGAGACTTTGCGACCATTGACAAGAAAAAGGTATTGAAAGAATCCGTAGGACTACATGTACAGGTAATACGCAACAAAGATTAACATGTCCACATTTAACAAAAATACTATAAGCAAACAACGTATAAGACTAAGCAAACAAAAGAAAATAAGTAATTACTTATACATTCGAGTTGTTACGGACTTGCCTTAAGGAAATCAATACCCTCCTATCATGCACACACGAGTACTAACATATTTCTTTCGTGATAAGACGATCACTGTGGGCTAGAGCACGTACTTCAACTCAACTGCCTTCGTCTATGCTTCAGCCGCCAACTTATTGAAGATTAGAATGCAGTCTCAGCAAGAGGGAGTGTAGGGAGAGCAAAGAACCAGGAGAGTGAGAGTGAGCGCACCTTTTTGGTAACTTTTTTAGGAGGCCTAATCCGAGCTTTATAAAAAAAATGGATGGGTCTCCTCCGATCCGCCTCATAACATCTCTACATCTTTTCGTGAGAAACTCTACATCTTTTCGTGAGAAAGCTCATTTGACTGTTTGTTAAAACTTTTTTGTATGTATGTTAAATATGCTTGAAATCCAAATCCAACCACAATGTTTAGTCTTCAACAAGCTATATAGACATATACATGTAATAAAAAACTATATATATACATATACGTACTACATATACACATAGATGTAATATATATACATGTAATAAAAAAAGCTATATATATATGTTTATATATGGGCTGGACCGAGTCACCACTTTAGAGGCCCATGTAAAATGTGGCCCATCCCTGCCCACATTTTCCCTTCCCATATTGACATCTCTAAATATTAGTAACATCTGTTGAACCATGGAGCCCACCTATATAACACCCAATGGGCCGCCCACCCACCTCTATGAAGGCTTCTTCTTCCACCGACCCTCAGCTATGGTTTTCCAACACATGGTGAATAAGATAGCAAGAGAATGAAAACTCCAAGTTTGGCATATTTGAATATGTAAGAAGCGGGTTGGATTAGGCATCAATTAATTTCACTCGAATCTCGATAAGATCCAAACATTTATGAGCCAATATAGATCAATCCAAACTGGATATCATTGGAAACCCGTAAGGAATCTGCACATGAAAAGTATAATTGGATCAGGTCATAATATCAAATAGGATCTGTAGATGTGAAAATTTCACTCCAAGCCTATGTAGAGACTTGAAGTAATCTTTTTAAAACTACTTCTTGCGCGAGCGTGCCACCTAGTTTCCAAAAACTAGTAAAATTTATGAATCTAACTTGTTTGGCAATTACAGCTAAGCGAGATCTTTTCACTTTAGGCCTTCTTGAACTGATACTCAAGGGTTAGCCTAAGTGCTTTAAGGATTTGTAGGTGAGATTTCAAATTCACTTCAAAAGAAGAGAAAACGTGAATCAACTTGTGCACCAAGTGTTTTGGAAGATAAGATTTCATCAAGTGCTTAAAAACATAAATTGGTTCTATTCAAACCTTGATTTCTGATTTTATTTCAATACCTTCTAAATTTCCAAAAATCATGAGAATATAACGGTGATCAGAACCTCGTGTGGACTTCCAAAACTATTTTTTATTTATTTTTGGGAGCTATGGTGATACAAAATTAAATTATGAAAGTATCTCTCCTCAGACACTCGAAATTGTTCTGTCACAAAAATATAGAGATCCAAATATAGGTTTGTATCTCGGTGCTTAGAGCTATGATTTTAGTGAACTTAGTCTTGTTGAGAAACTATGGATATCAACTTTCTAATGAATCAAGTTTCACCGAATTTGGACAACTACAGGCAGAGTTATGGAATGATTACCTAGGCTCTATTGCAGGAAAACAGTTTTGACAGAAACAATTTAGGATTTTTTCTGATATTACATACCTTTTAATACGTGGTTGCATGACCCTAAAATTCTTAAAATTTTTATTACAAGTGTACTTTTTGTGTAGATAAAGTGTGACAAATTTCAGGTCGATCAGAGTAGCAGTTTAGCAATGAAAAATAAAGAAATCAACATATGTAGGAATGTTGAAATCACATTTTCTAGTTTTAACAACATATATGATGCAAACTCACCCGAATTTAAATTGCAACAACACAACGTGCCAAAGTAAATTGCTGAAGGGAAATGAATGGAAATATATAGATTAACTTAAGCATAGAGGAGATTAGGAGATATAGAATGTTTATAACATATAGAGAGGTAGAATAAAAAACACAAACAATTAGAGTGCATAAGCAATAATAAAAAATTTGCAACACATCTACTTCTTATTACATCATGGGGGGAGACAATGTTCCATTAATACAACCCCTTTTGAATTGAATGTGAAGAAGAGAATAGGGAGGAATGATGGATGAGGACTACTTACTTGATTCCTTCTAGAAATCGGCTCACAATGGAAGCCCATGACCTTCACCTTCCCTTTATTTTCTCTCTTTTTCTCACTCTAACTCTCTAACTATTGCAGCCCTTGGCTACCTTTCTACACTCCTTCTCTCCACTCCTTCTCTCCACTCTCCACTCTCCACTCACTTCTAGCTAAGGTAAGTGGTGTGACCCTAAGTAGGTTACGACTAAAGTAAGTGGTGTGGCAGGTAAGGGTGGCCGGGCGTCATGAGGTAGGTGCTGGCGTGGAGTACTAGGAAAGGGGTTCAGTTGAGTGGGGGGGTAATGGCAGGTAGGCGGGTGTGGGTGCTAAGGTGGTCGGGTGCTGGGACGCAGCGCGACAGGTATTGGAGGGGGTTGTGGCAGGAAGGTAGGGAGTGAAGGGGCACTAGGCGATGGCGCAGGGGTTACGACAGGCTGTGGCGTGGCCGGTGTTGGGGCGCTAGGGAGTGATGCGGTGAGGTGGCAGGTGCGGGTGCGGTAGGGAAGTGGTGGGGGATGGTGCTGGCTGGGGTTAGGGAGAGTGGCAAGTGGTGAGGGAGATGTGGTCAGGTAGCAGGTCACGGCTGGGAAGGTGAGGGAGCCAGGTGCTAGGTGACGGGCGGTGGTATGGCACTAGGTGAACCGGGAGATGGGGGTCGGTTGGTGTCTAGGGGAAGTGTAGGAAGTGGGTGCAAACCAAGTGTAGCTGCACTCGGTTGGGCTTGGATTTAGGTTAGCTAAGGGGAGTTTGGGCAGGTTTAGGTGAAAGTGGCTAGGTCTAGGCTAGTTTAGGGTTAGGTTTAGTGGGGTCGGTTAGGTGGTTTAGGCTAGGTTAGGGTGAGGTTGAAAGACCTACCTCTTGGAGCCGATCCACCACGCCTTGCCCATGCTTCCACGCCCTTGTGCAGCCCTTCTTCAAGTTGGTGCAACCCTTTGGTTTGAGCCTAGGTTCATACAAGGCTTGAACCCATGCCCTTGATCAAGCCCACAAGGCTAATCCACTTGAAAATATCTAGCACACCAATTTTCTCTCACCTACTTTATGCAAGCTCTCCCCAAGCCCTCTTGGATTTCACGTGAACTTATGGCACCCCCTCACCTCTATTTATAGGCAAATGAGGTGGGTCCTGGGTATGGATCTTGAATTTGGATTTTGATATCCAAATCTGATCCAAACACTATTTGGGTCTGGATCTAGATATTTGAGTCCAGATCCAATCCAAAATTTCGTTTTGTTCAGTCCTTCTTGGCGTTTCGAGATGGACAGTTTCTGCGGGCCTTGGCTTCATCAGCTCTCCATCTTGGGCTGGGTCTTCCCCAACCTTTTCATCCAAACTCCTTCTCACCTTTCTAGACTCCGTTTTAGTTGATTTGTGTTGTTTCAGGCTTGGATTTCAGCTATTTTGGTGGATGTTCTTGGCTTGGCATTTGATGCTCCGGGCTCGAAGTCTACTTTTGGCCTGGGCTCTCCTTTTGCCTTTTGATCCTGCTTTTATCAGGCCAGGATGACTTTTTGGGCATTTGAACCTACTTTTTGAGGCTGCTTTTGATCAGGCTCCACTTGTTGGTTTTTAGCTTTTACAAAATTGAGACTTGGCCTGAGTTTGGGGAATTTTCACTTTGAACGGGGTTTGAAACAAAAGTTTAAAGCTTTTGCAACTCCTGGGTTTTCGAAAACTCAAAATCTTGTTTTGAAATGGATGTTTTAAACCAGGTGTTTGCTTTTGAAAGTCGTTTGATTTTGGGGTGTTTACAAATACCCCTCTTTGGCATTATCCAAATTTATTTGGATAATGGTGAAGAAGGCAACACTCCTATTTGATTTCTCTCTGGACTTGTCCTCGAGAATATGGGATCGTCCCAGTTTTGAGAAAAACGTTTTCTTTGTGCCCAGTAAGAGGGGATTTTTGCCAAAGGAGACTTTACCTAATGCGGTGCTAGTCCTATTTGGGATTGTGTAGATGTCCATGCGTGCATATGTGAGTGAATGTCAAGGAATGATATGCTAGGAAGTATGGTTTCCTAGAGACTTAATGGAATGGTCGAACTTGGGAGTCTTATGAAGACCTGCTGCAACAAGTGAGCTGGTCTTATGTTGCTTGATGTTCGAGGTTTTTCTCAATTTTGTTTTTGAAAGAGGAAAACTCCTTTTAGCTCCAATCCTAAGGATTTTCAGCTTTTCATGTTTCCCTTTACTTGAGTCTTAACACTCGCTAATCTAGCGGAGGTTTTATTAGAAAATCAAGCAATATTTCAAAATTCCTACGCCTTACTTAAAACGTCTAATTCTCAAACAAAATGAGATTCAAGTAAGCAAATCCTATTTTTACTTTAGGATTCCTTGAAATGAACCTTTCTTCACTTGGGATAAGTCACAGGGAGGGGGAAAGAGTTACCACGGTCCCTTCTGGAGTGTCTCGTGGTTTGAGGCAAAGAGGCGGAAAACTGCTCCTTTTGAGCTTTTGGCTATTTTTTTCCTTTTTTCACAGAGGGTCTCCCTTTGGGAGTTTTTTTCTTTGTTCTCTCTTTTCCATAGAAGAAATGATTTTTCCTTTTTTGGATTCAACTTTTTTTGGGAAAGAGAATTTTGTAGGGATTTCCCATTTTGCTTTTTGCCAAGTTTTCCTTTTGGGGAAGAGAAGAGAAGAGGGGAAGGACTTATCCCAAGGATCTACTCGATTCATCCCAGATCAGCCTATTTAGAAATAGCATGTACTACTTGCAAGTAGCTTGCTATTTTGAACCAGGCCTTCCTTTGTAAGAAGAAGGATTTTGAAATGTAACCCATTTGTTTTGGAAACTCCGCCTTTTCGCAAGCATCGATTCTCTCATTCAAGGTTGCACGATCTACCTTGATCCTCACTTACAAAGTTTCAAAGGAGATTTACTCAAAATCTTTTCGTAATAGGATTTAGCTTAGACCCTATACATGGTATTTTTTCAAATATTGGGCATTCATAGGGTCTGCTAAATTCCTACCCTCAACATCGACTAACCAGTATGCATTGTTCGTGGTGGTTCCACGTACAACATAAGGACCATCCCACTTGGGCCGCCACTTTCCAAGTGGATGTGGGCCAAGATGTTGGATGATTTTTAGCACAAGGTCTCCCACTTTGAAGTGGCGAGGCTTCATATGCTTCTCATAATGTCAGGCTACCCTTTGCCGGTATGCATGAGCATGATCCTTGGCAAGAAGCCTTCTTTCATCTAATAAATCAAGTTCGGCCATTCTAGCATGCTAAAGTGTCTCTAGGGGAAGGTCGAGTGCAAGTGATGTATGAAATGAATGCAGTTTGGTATGAATGGGGAGAATGGCGTTTGTGCTATAGACCAACTCAAATGGTGTGGCGTTTGTGCCATATACCAACTCAAATGGCGTGGCATTTGTGGGAGTTTGGATGAAAGTCCTATAAGCCCATAAGGCTTCATCCAACTTCTCATACCACGTCCTACCCTTCTCTAAGGTTTTTTCAATAATGCTTATGAGAGTCTTGTTGGTGGCTTCGAAATAGCCGTTGCATTGAGGGTAGTAGGGCGATGAGAAGTGGTGAGTTATGTCATACGTGTTACATAACTTTACCATCCTCTCGTTTTTGAACGGGGTGCCATTATCAGACACTAGGTCTTTTGGAATTCCAAATCGAGCCAAGGTATTTTTCCTAATGAACGCCACTACATGTTACCCCTGGACATTAGTCAGGGAGGTAGCTTCAATCCATTTGGATAAACCTATGCCCGTTTGATGCATTTGGAAAAATTGGTCCTATGATGTCAAACGCCCACATGGTGAATGGCCATGGGCTGACCACGGAATGCAGGGTGAATGACGGGATATGAATGGCGTGTCCATGCACTTGACATGGGTGACACTTCCTAACATGGTCATGGCAATCCTGCTTTAGAGTAGACCAAAAGTAACCAGCTCTAAGTATTTTCATTGCCATCATATTGGCATTTACATGCCCTCCACATTCTCCATCGTGGAATTCATGCATTACCATCCTAGCTTCCTCAAGGTCGACACATCTCAATAAGATGCCAGTAGAACTCTTTTTATAAAGAATCCCTCCCAAAATCATGTATCGGGTTGAAATCTTTCAAATAAAAGCCTTGTCTTTAGACGAAGCGAATTCTGAAAATCCTCCATTTTCTAAGAAATCTTTAATGTCTTGAAACCAGGGTTTTTCAGTGGATGTTGGGTTGTTTTGACAAATCTCCAAATCGTGTGTGGATGGAGTGGGTGAGTACCATATTTCTAAGGATCGAGTTCCCAAGGTGGGGTAGACCCTTAGGGCTGAGCCTAAGGATGAGAGGGCATCGGCTATGCCATTGTTCTCTCTTCCTACGTGTGTGAGTGTACACAATTGGAATGACTTGACCAGCTTGGTGGCCAATTCGTGGTATGGAAGAAGTTTTTCATTTTTGACTTGCCAAATTTTTAATACTTGGTTTATGACAAGTAAAGAATCTCCAAAGACTTCAATGCATGATGCCCCTAGAGTTTTCGAAATTTTCAAGCCTTGTATGAGTGCTTCATACTCGGCTGTATTGTTAGAACATTTGAAATCTAGGCGAATGGCGATGGGAATTTCTCCCTTTTTAGGAGATATGAGGATGATTCCTGCCCCAACCCCTCTTTGGTTTCGTGCCCATCGAAGTGCATCTTTCACACTTAGTTTTCATTTAAACAGTTTGATAAAATATGGTTTTGAAATTGATTTAGAAAGATGCCCTCGTCGGGCATTTCATCAAGTGTGGGATATTAATCCTCTAAGGAGAAATCAACCACATAGTCAGCTAGGGCTTGCCCCTTAATGGAGGTTTGATGGTAAAATTTTAGGTCATATTCCATCAAGAGGAGCTGCCATTTACCCAGCCTACCCGTGAGGATAGGTTTTTCAAACAAATGCTTGATTTGATCAAGCCTAGACACTATCTAGATCTCATGATCTAGGAAGTAATGTTGAAATTTTTGGCAAGCCCATACCAAGGCCAAGCACGTCTTCTCCATGGCTTGATTGTTTCTTTCATAAGCCAATAGAGTTTTCAAAATATAGTAAATGGCATACTCTTTATGGGTATCATCCTCATATTGAGCTAATAAGGCACTCAAGGCATTCGCATGCACAAAAATATAAAGCAAAAGAGGTTTTCCTTGCTTTGGAAGGTTGAAAACAGGAGGATTAACCAAATATGCTTTTAATCTTTCGAAAGCTTTTTGACAATTGTCGTCCCACACAAATTTCACCCCTTTTCTCAAAAGCTTATTGAAAGGTTTGCATCTTGTAGCGAGGTTTGAAATAAACCTTCTAATTGATTGGAGGCGACCTTGGAGGCTTCGGATTTGAGTTAAATTGGAGGGTGGAGGCATATCTATGATGGCTCGACACTTAGAGGGGTCGACTTCAATGCCCCTTTAGCTTACCATAAAACCTAAAAGCTTACCGGATTCTACTCCGAAGACATACTTTTGAGGGTTTAGTTTTACTTTGTAAAGCCTCAATCTTTGGAAAACTTTTTGCAAAGATTCGATATGGGTATCTCGGGTTTTTTATTTTACCAAGAGATCATCCACATATACTTCTAAGAGCTCATGAATTTGATCATGAAAGATCGTGGTCATGGCTCTTTGGTATGTGGCCCCAACATTTTTCAAACTAAAGGGCATGACTGTATAATAGTACGTGGCCCAGGGTGTGGTAAAAGCAGCTTTAGCCTGGTCTCTTGGGGCTAATTTGATTTGATTATAACCCGAGTAGCCATCCATAAAGGAAAACATTTCATGATTTGCAGTACTATCGACTATCAAATCAATATTTGAAAAAGGAAAGTTATCCTTTGGTGTGGCTTTGTTCAAATTTCTGAAATCAATACAAATTCGAATTTTCCCATTGGATTTTCGAACTACAACAATGTTGGAAAGCCAATCAGAATACGCAATGGGTTTTATAAAACTAGTTTTAAGCATATCTTCTAAACCCTCTTTTACTTGTGAATGGACATTTGGATGAATCTTTCTAAGCTTTTGTTTTATGGGTTTTGAATCTAGATCTAAGGGAAGACAATGCTCTACCACTTTTGGGTCTATACCTGGCATGTCTTCGTAAGTCCATGCGAACACATCGATATAGGTTTTCAAGAATGCAATGAATGATGCTTTTTCATGCTCATGCAAACATGCACCTATCTTAATGTGTTTAGGTTTTGGCTCTTTCTCTAAGTTGATTTCTATGAAATCCCCTCCTACAGAATTCGAAGGTTTTTCCAAATCGAGAATTTTGTTAAACTCGGGAAGCTCGGAGGCTTGATCCTCCTCAGGGAGAAGGGGATCTTCCTCCGTGCTTTGATCATTCTCAAGAATTCTAAATCCTAGGGAATTTGGATTTGATGCATGGTTTTTGCAAACACCTGGTTTTGGTTTTGGAATTTTTATAGGTTTTGAAGATTTTGGTCTTTTTATTAAGACAATTTTTTCTTCAAAATCCTTGGTTTTTTCCAAATTTTTATCAGGAGCTAGTATATACAAGATTTTGCTTTTGGAATTTTCCAATTTTTTTTTTGTTTTTTTGCAAAGAAAAGATATTTGGAGAAATACAAACTACAATTTTTTTGGATTTTTCGCAAATTTCTAATGTTTTTGGATTTTGAGATTTTTCTATTTGTTTTTGGATTTTGAAAATTTGTAAATTTTTTGGATTTTTGGTTAAGGAGGGATCTTCCATCATACCTACAAAGAAAATGCCATGAATGAGTCTCTAAATAAGAGGTCTAAATCATAGGTTTTGGTTTTAATAGGTTTCAGGGCACCCTTGACCCAAGTGGCCACAGGTGGTGGTTTTGTGGGAATTTTGGGGATATATTCTATCCCATACCTATTTGGGTTTGCATTTGGTATTATGGGCTCGAGGCAACCTTGGTTTTGGGTCCCTAGGCTTTGGTAGGGCATGTAACCCATGTTTAATAGCATGTTCCAAGGCTTTTTTAGTTTTACAAATTCTTTGTACAAAGGGTGGCCTTGGAACTTGCTATCGTCCATGTTATGCTTGAATGGTTTTTTATTTAGAGACTTTGAAAATAGTTGGCACTTGGTCTTTCCTAGGATGACTATGATTTTGGGCGGGCAAGCTTTGGGTTGCCCCTTGATATGCAGGATTTTCCTAGGTTTTTGGAGGACGATCTTGGGCGTTTCGACCAAAGGTTTCCCAAGGTTGTCCTCATAGGCTTGGTGTCTTGATAAGCAAGGGAAGTTTTGTATTCCCTGAAGTTGAGGATGGCTTTCTCCTAGAATTACCACAATCTTGTTTTCATAGTGAATTTTCACACACCTATGGAAGGCGGATGACACAACTCGCAGGCTATGTATCCATGGTCTTCCAAGCAGTAGGTTGTAATGGGGGTGTATGTCTAAGATATGGAACACCCCTACGTGGGCTATGCCCCCTATTTCCATGGGTAACTCTATGACTCCCAAAGGTCTAGATGCATTTCTATCGTATCTAGTGATTACGATGGGACTTGGGTTCACAGAAGTCAAGGTGACTCCGATTTGACATGCCACATGGAGCGGAAGGATGTTGAGACCTCCTCCCCCATCAACTAAGCATTTATCGAGAGGATAGTGATTCAATACTACCTCAATATGCAAGGCTTGGTTGTGGGTTTCATACGGTCTTTCTATCTCATCTTCCAAGAACATGATTGGCGTCTTTGCACAAATAGGTGCCACTTGAAATGACAAGGAATCGGGAGTTATATTGGAGTTAACCTTGGCTCTCTTTAAGATTTTTTCTAAAACTAGTCTATACCTAGGTGAGGTTTGTATCAGCTCTAGGATGGACATGTTTATTGGGATCTTAGAAAGATGATTTTCAAAATCATATAAGGTTAAAACATTTTTACCTTTGTCCGTTTTTTGTGAAACATTAGGAATGCATGCTTTTGAAGGGCCAGGGATACTGGCCACTTTAGTAGTTTTTTTTAAGTGGTTGGGTTGATAGATCTTCCCAGACCTGGTCACTTCCCCTACACTTTGCCTAAGGCTCGTTCCTATTGTGGCTCTATTTGAGTGCTTTAGAGCACCTCAAATTTCTAGAATGGCTCTAACCGGGGGCAGGACTCTAAGCGCTCCCTAGATTACTACTTGGGTGTTTTTCTTATAAATGATGAGAGATGGTGCACAAGTAGTAAAACCAGAATGTGATAGATGCACTAAACTTTTCAAAGTCGAGAAAGCACATACCTCATTTCCCTTCTCACTAGTGCTTGCATGATTAGGGAAGGGTTCTTTGAATATAGCTTGGGCAGGCTCTGGTTCCTCAGTGACCTGGAGTCGGCCCTGCTCTATCAAGTTCTCGATTTTATTTAGAAGGGAGAAACATTGGTTCGTATCATGGCCCTTGAGCTGATGATACTTGCAAAAACGGTTCAAAAATCTCCCTTTTGAAGGGGTTTCTTCAGGAATTTCGGGGAGCGTTATAAACCCTTGAGCGAGAAGGAGGTCAAGGACCTCTAAGACAGGTTGCCCCAATGGGGTATACTCCCGTTTTTCAAAAGTTTTTTGTAACTTTTTTTCATTTTTTGATTCAAACTTTTTTGAAGTGCTTGCCGGGCTTGGATCCACTCGGACATTTGCAACTTTTTGGGGTTTTGCCCCTTTGTCCATAATGGGTAACCCGTAAGTTTCAGGTTTTTCCAACCATGATTTTAGCAAAATAGTTCCTTTCTATAGGTGATCGCAGACTCCCTTTTTCAGATTTATTTCAAAGAGAGAAGCTTTCTTGATCAACTTATGGAAAGTCAAGATTTTGTGCAAAGAGAGAAGAGTTTTCAATTCATTTTTAAAATTATCGAGGATGAGCATTACTGCGTATCCTTCGAAAATCGGCTCTCTTACTTGCCCGAGGAGGGACCTCCAACGAACGATGAATGCGTGTATATCCTCGTTTGAAGCTTCCTTTGTATCCCTCAAAGTGTTTAAAGTTGGCGTTACTTCTACATTATGTGAAAATCTTTGCATAAAGCAGTTCGCTAACTCTTCAAAAGTCATGAACTGGCTTAAATCGTAGGAAGCAAGCCATTTTAAAGCAGTACCTTTGAGGGAAAGGGGAAACCAATATATCCACTTTGTCGAGTTCTTTTTCTTTTTATGGGCTTGATGGGAAAAGAGTTGCAGGTGTGTAAACACCCCAAAAATGCCATATTTTAAAATTCCCAAACTTAAAAAGCCATCTCAAGGCCAAAGCAAGAAAGAAAAGAAAAGTTGAAGCCCGTTCGGAGAAAAGCCCGATAGAAGGTCAAAACCGTAATTTGGGACTAAAAAGCAAAGCCCAGGCCAAAAGCCGATTTCAACCCCGGAGTATGAAATGCAAAGTCAAGGCATCAACAAAGACCTCAAAAATCCAAGACCAAGATCGGAATCCCAAGATTCAGACAAAACAAAGTCCAGAAGGTGAGAAAGAGTTCGGACGACAAAGCTGGGGAAAACTCAACACAAGACGGAGCACTGATGAAGCCAGGGCCCGCACAAACCGTCCGTCTCGATACGCCAAGAAGGACTTGTAAACACCCCAAAATCCAAATATTTTCTAAAACCAAATGCCTGGTTTGAAAATCAGCTCAAAAAAGCCAAGTTTGGAGATTTCAAAAACTCAGGAATTCAAACCCTTCAAAACACTATTTTCCAACCCTGTTCGAAACATAAAAAATCTCGAAAGTAGACGAAAGTCCTATTTTTACAAAAGACCAAACAAACAGATGAAGCCTGGCTCAAAACAGTTGCAAAAGATTCAAAAAGCTCAAAGGTCAAGCCCAACCCGATGAAAAGTGAATTTCAAAGACGAAAAAGGAGCCTAGGCCACGAGTGTTCTTCAAGACTGAAGCATCGAAGGCCAAGCCGAAAGCACATCCGAAATCACGAGCAATCCAAGTCAAAAAACAAAAGAAAGAGTTGAAACAGAGTCGAGAAAGACGAAAAGAAGCTCGGACGACGAAATTGAGAAAAACCCAGCATAAGACGGAATCTTGATGAACTCAGGACCCGCACGAAGCGCCCGACTCGAAACGCCAGGAAGGACTGAAGAAGAGAAAATTTTGGATCGAATCTGGATCCCAATATCCAAATCCAGATCCAAGATCCATATCCAAACAAGGCTTGAATTGGATCCGGATTTCAGAACCCAACAAAGGATCCATATCCAAATAAGAGGCCTATAAAAGGACGTGAGAAGGCTGGCTTTTTGGAGGATTTTTTTCAGCATTTCACGCCTCTCCACTTGGGGAAAAGAGAGAGAGAGAGGGAGAGGAAGGTCAACAAAAGGGGCTGGCTTTCTCCTCTTGTTTTCGTGAGATTGTGGGTGGAAGTTGTGGGTGGGCTGGAGTTTGTAGATCACGGCTTGTACATGGCTGAAAAGAAATGAAATCTGGCGGCATTGGATGGCCCTTGCTTGGTGAGGATTGGCTGCGTGGGAACCAAGGATCAAATGGCTGAAAAGTTGTCAAGGTAAGTCCCCTAGTTCTTGCCCAAAACCATCTCTTTTCTCACCTCTCTAAACCACCTAGACCACTAACGACAAGCCACAGCAAAGTCCAGCCAAGGAGCTGGCCGAACTTCACTAAAGGGGCTGACCTAGTTCTACCTAAGACCATCCTAACCTAGGACCATACCTAGCTCGGCCATTGGCTGGCCGAGCTCACCTTAGATCTGTCCTAAAGAAAATCCTAACATAAAAACCACTACCTAATTCATTTCCTAACTCAAAACCACTCCCAAAAACCTGGCCAAACCGAGTGTCTAAAACACTCGGTTCCCTCCTCTTGTCGAACCCATCCTCACCCATTTAGCTCGGTCCATAGTGGCCGAGCTCATCTTAGGTCTATCCCTAACCTTAAACCATTACTCAAGTTAGACCCTAACTAAAAAAAAAAACCACTCTAAACCTACCCAACTCAGCCACCCTTTTGGCCGAGCCACTCCCTTAGGATCTCACCCGAGATCAACCATCTAACATCAGCCAAAGCTCGGCCACCATTTGGCCGAGCTCTTTCCTTAGGATTCAACCTTAGATCCTACCTAATCCTTCTCCAAAAACCTGCCCAGCTCGGCCACCCTTTGGCCGAGCATTACCCTAGAGCTCACCTTAGGATCTCCCCTAAGATCATTCACTAATCCCCACCCAAGCTCGGCCATTAGTTGGCCGAGCATTCCATAGTGTCTCACCTAAAATAATCCTGTAGACACCACCTAACTCGACCATTAGTTGGTCAGGTTTTTCCCTTAGGACCTTGGTCTAGCTTTTAACCAAAACAACCCGCCTAGATCTGACCTAGATCCATTAGTTCTCACCCTAGATCTGTCGTGTCTAAGTCCAGAACCCATAGTACCTTAGTGTGTCAACCTAGCCCAGGTCACGATCTAGGATCAACCTTCCACGCAGCTGGTCGTTTCGCAGAGAAAGGTCTATCCAACGGCTATATCCAAGGTCAGATTTCGCTGATAAAGGAAGTCCAAGCAAACGACGTGTAAGTGCTCGAACCTGGTTCTTTACGTTGTTTCAAATTCAATTAAATTTGATACGGGGTTGTAATAATGGAGCGTAGTCTCCCCCCGAGATGTAATATTATGGTTTGAAACATGAATCACACACGTACACTCGAGCCTTTCCGCTCTTATCTGCACACCTTTTTGCACACAAAACGGGCCTCAACAGCCCATAGGATATAGCTCTATTTATATACATTCAGCTGGGTTTTAAGGTTCAAGTCGTGTGAGTTGTCTTTCATTTTATACACTCAAAGCACTCACTCACATTGAGCCTTTCCGCTCTTACATATATATATACGTATTTCCCCTTTCAGCTGGGTTTTTAAGGTTCAAGTCGTGTGAGTTGCCTTTCAATTTATACACTCAAAGCACTCACTCACATTGAGCCTTCTCGCTCTTAAGATATAGCTATATATATTTTCCCTTCCGCATCTAAGATATAGCCATATTTCCCTTTCTGCTATTTCCCTTCTGCTATGTCTTTAAATTCCGGGTTTTCCCTTCAAGTTGTGTGAGTTTGCATTGCATATCCGCCACACTCGAGATAGGGAGCATACTTGCATCGAACCAGATTGATAAAAACGTGTAGAACTTGCCTTAAATTGAGCACTGGATGCACACGACTACACGCCAAAAATTAGCTAAAACTCGAGAGACATAGGAGCGCGTAGATCCCATGTATAAAATTTGCAAATTTGACAAAACCAATCGATAAAACACTTTCAAAGTTTTCAAAAGAGTCGTGTTTGTGTAAAATCGAGTTTTCCTAAAGCGTACAGACTAACCCTTGCACGCCGGTGCAAGAAAGTCTGCGACGAAAAGAACCTACTTGTCCACAGTCGCCCCAAAAGTCAGATATTTTAAAAAATCACTTCGCTAGTTTCAGAAAGCTAGCTGGCACGCCGTTTTTAAAGCGACGTAAGCACGAAAAGATTCGCTTCAGGCCTAAGAATCCGGAGACAAGGATTTTCCGTGTCTACAAGACTCAAGAAATGAAAATTTGAATTGGATCTAGACCCAAATATCTATATCCAGACCCAAATAGTGTTTGGATCGGATTTGGATCTCAAAATCCAAATAGTATTTGGATCAGATCATATTTGGATCGACAAAGTAAATTCAATTTGATACGGGGTTGTAATAACGGAGCATAGTCTCCTCCTGAAATGTAATATTCGTGCTTGCTACACGAAGCACACACGTACACTTGAGCCATATTGCTCTTAAACGTACACAAGACACCCACATGCACTTGAGCCTTTCCGCTCTTAATTGCACACTATTGCACAGACATTGAGCCTCTGCTCTTAAGCTAAAGACTTTAGTGAAAGTCGTGTGAGTTGCAATTAAATTCGGGTTGTTACATTCAAGTTGTGTGAGTTTGTCATTTAAATTTCACACTCGCACACAAGAAGTACTTGAGCACTTGCTCTACACTCTCACACACATTTTGAGCCTTTGTTCCTCATAAGATATAGCATATCTATATACTTTCTAACTGTGTGAGTTTTACATTAATGTTGTGTACGCACTTATATTTCCGGGTGGTTCAATTCATGTCGTGTGAGTTTGTCATTTAAATTTCACACCACACGCGTGCAGTGAGCCTTTCCGCTCTTACTATACTTATATTTCAAATTCGACAAGTTCAATTCAAGTTGTGTGAGTTGTCTTTCCATTTATACACGACAACACACACTCACATTGAGCCTTTCCGCTCTTAAGATATAAGTATATTTCAAATTCTGCAATTTACATTCAAGTCGTGTGAGTTGCTTTCAAGTTCGGGTATTTCCCTTAAGCTGCGTGAGTTGCACTTTCATTCGGGTATTTACATTAAGTTGTGTGTGTGAGTTGCTTTCAATTCGAGCCACCCGAAAAACTTTTGTGCATTCTTGCATTCGTACACTTTCGAAAAAGCCCCGAATCTACGCTCAAACTCGCTGAAATTAGGCCACATGTGCACACACATATCTGGCCTATATAGCTAAAACACAAAGACTTGGAATCGTAGACCCCCCGTACATAAAATTTACAACGTAGGCACGAATCGAATCCCTATTTCAAACACTTATATTTTCAAAGTTAAATTTGTTTTTATTGAAGCCTATAAACACTTAAACTAACCCTTGAGCATCGGTTCAAGAAGGTTTAAAGCGAAAAGATCCCGCTTTCTCACATTTGCCCAAAAGTCAGATATTTTCAAAAACTTCGCTAGTTTAAGCAAGCTAGCTGGCACATCCTTAAAAGCGACGTAAACTCAAAAAGTTTCATTTCAGGCCTCAAAAGCCAGAAGTGAGAATTTCCGTGCTTACAAGGTGGGATCTAGGATCCCCCGTGCCATCATACCGATGAAAGTTCGGTATCTCGCCGTCACTATCTGTTTCATAATCTAAAGGAAGGAAATCAGACAAGGCGTATGTTCTCTTTTCTTTATTTTGCCCTTTTAAAAGTTGTTGCAGGGCTTTCCGGTCCTTGTGTGTGAAGGACTCGTGATATTGGTTTCCCTCTATTGCAGAGATTTCCTTGGGCTTTCTAGACTTGTCGAATTTTTTCTTAGCTTTTGCCGATTCGCCATGAGATGAATAGGAATCATCTGTCTCTAAATTTTGGGCTTTCTAAACACCCCAAAATCCCACGATTTTCTCAAACACACCTGGTTTTATGAAAGCAGCCCCGAAGGGCTATTTTGAGTCTGGAAACCCAGGAGCCTTCCAAACAACCCTGTACATATTTGAAAACCTGTACATATGATTTAAAACTCTATACGTATTGCTTTTAGACTATAAATAGTGTTTTGAAGCCCCAAAAGCCTCCTGGCCTGATAAAAGCGGATCGAAAAGGCAAAGGAGAGCCCGGACGAGAAGCATACTTCAAGCCCGGCATATCAACTCTCATGTCAAAGGCATCCCCAAATTCTCAGACATCCAAGCCCCAAATATAAAAAAATGATCAAAATGAAATCCTGAAGGTGAGAAGAAGATCAGACGATAATGTTGGCGAAGACCCAACGCAAGATAGAGTACTGATGAAGTCATGCCCCACACAAACCGTCCATCTCGAAACGCCATGAAGGAATAAAAAAATCAAATTTGGGTGAGATCTGGACCATATATTTCCAGATCCAAACCGAATATCTGTATCGATGGCCCACTTCACCTCCCCATAAATGGGGGTGAGGGGCCCACAAAAGTTCACGTGAATAGCCTTGGAAGGCTTGGGTAGAGAGAGAAAGGGGGCCATAAAGTAAGAGTGAGAAAGTAGGTAGGCTTGACTTTTGGTCAAAAGTGGGTTAGCCTTGTGGGTTTAACCAAGAGTGTGGGTTCAAGCTTGTATGCACCTACACTTGACCTAGGGCTGCACCAACTTGGATATGGCTGCAACTAAGTTAATGGACCGGTGCCAAGGGGTGGTTCCTAAACCTAGCCCTAAGTTAGCTTACCTCACCTAGCTATTGTTCCTAAAACCTAACCCAAACCCAACCTAGACTTAGCCCTTCTCACCCAAAACCACACCCACTTCACCTAGCCGACCTCACCTAGCTGGACCACCTAGACCTTAACCAACTAAGCCTAAACCAACCTTAGTTCACCTAACTAAGTCCCTAACCACCTAAACCCAGCCCACCTAACCGACCTACCCCAAACCACTAACCCAGCCCACCTAATCGACCTATCCCAAACCATGTCCCAGCCCACCTAAAAATAAATATCTAGCCCACCATATCCCAGCCCACCAAAATAAATATCTGGCCCACCTAACCGACCTAAGCTCCCTTATCCTAGCCACTAATCCCTAGGCTATATAAACCCCACCCATCACCTGCGGGTGGGAGCTCTCTCTTCCCCTCTCTTGGCTCTCTCCATGCTCCCCTTGACACTCTCATCACTCCTCTCTTCACCCACCTGCCATCCTTCCACCTTCGGCGAGGAGCTCCACCCGGCCACCAGCATCTCCTTCATTCCCAACCGGCCAAAACACCTGCCCTTCCACCTGCTGCACCCGCCACCTCCTTTTCACCTGGCCACCAACATCACCTGTCGCCACCATCCCGGTTAGTACCCTCCTTCCATCCACTAGTCGAGCACTCCCATCCACCTGCCCTCCTTCCATCCACCAGTCGAGCACTCCCATCCACTTGCCCTCCTTCCATCCACCAACCGAGCACTCCCATCCACTAGCCGAGCACTCCCATCCACCTGCCCTCCTTCCATCCACCCAACCGAGCACACCCAACACCTGCCACCCCTAGTCGCCCAATTCCCAGCACCCCTTCACCATTCCCCAACTCCTTCACTTCCAGCTCCTAGCACCATATCTTAGCCCTACCTGTCCCCAAACATATCCCAGCTCCTAGCACCATACCTTAGCCCAACCTACCTTCCCTAAAACACCTTAATACTAGCCGGCCAACACTCCTACTAGCTGCGACAAGCCACCTAAGGGACTCCTCTTGGCTGCCCAAGGCGGATCACAAGTCCAAGTCCACGCAAGTTGAAGATGGACCAGCTACATGTAAGTGCCTAAATTTGGTCCATTATATGAACTTGCTTTATATTCAATTAAATTTTGACATGGGGTTGTAATAATGGAGAGTAGTCTCCCCCCGAGATGTAATAACTTGGTTTGACACACAAGCACCCACGTGCACTTGAGCCTTTCCGCTCTTAGTTGCACACCTTTTGCACACACACGGGCCTTGACAACCCCTAAGATATAATTTTATTTATATAAGTTCAGCTGCGTGTGTTTACATTTAAGTCGTGGGTGTTGTCTTTCAATTCTACACTCACACACATTGAGCTTTCGCTCTTACTCCCAAGACTCTAATAAGAGCCGTATTGCAATTCAATTTGGGGTTTTTATTCAAGTTGTGTGCGTGGTCTTTCAATTCCACACTCACACACATTGAGTTTTGGCTCTTACTCCCAAGACTCTAATAAGAGCCATATTGCAATTCTATTTGGGTTTTACATTCCAAGTCGTGTGAGTTGTCTTTACATATATACACAACACCCACACACACGTTGGCGACCTTCGGGCCCATATATATATATAGTTATATTTCCCTTCTGCTATGTCTTTAAGATTTGGGTTTTAAGGTTCAGCTGTGTGAGTAGTCTTTCAATATATACACGGCACACACTTACACAATTGAGCCTTTCCGCTCTTAAGATATAGCCATATTTCCCTTTTGCAATTTCCCTTAAGCATTGTCTTTCAATTTCGGGTTTTTCCTTGGAGTTGTGTGAGTTTGCATTGCATATTCACCATACCATGAGTTAGGACGCATATTGCATCAAAGCAAACCTCATACACCCGTGCAAAAATCACCCAACTTAGGTCACTTGCGCACACACCTAGTTGGCCTAAATAGCATAAAATTGAAAGACATAGGCACGTGCAAATCCTACGTGAAAAAAAATCTGCAACAATACAAACAAAACCCAGTCAAACACTTTGTACATTTTCAAAGAGGTTCAAAATCGACTTTGCTAAGCGTACAGACTGACCCTTGTGCATCTGTGCAAGAAGGTCTGCGACGAAAAGAGCTCACTTGCTCACAATCGCCCCAAACGAGTCAGATTTGCAAAACTTATTTCGCTAGCTTGAGTAAGCTAGCTAGCATGCCCTTTTTACAAAAGCTAACTTAGACACACAAAAAGGTTCACTTCAGGCCTAAGAACCAAAAGTGAGAATTTTTTGTGTCTACATGGCTTTTGAGGCCTGAAATGAACCTTCTGGTGCCTACGTCGCTTTTAAAAGGGCATGCCAGCTAGCTTGCTCAAGCTAGCGAATTTTTTGAGATATCTGACGTTTTTGAAAGGCAATTGTAAGCAAGCGGGATCTTTTCGCTTTAAATCTTCTTGAACCGATTCTCAAGGGTCAATTTAAGCGCTTAGAAAACCTTTGATCTTTTAAACAAACGTATACTTTTGAAAGAAAAGTAAGTGTTTCGATGATTGTATGCCTAAATTGCAGTTTTTATTACGGGGTTTGACGATTCCAAGTCTTTGAGTTTTTAAGCTATTTAGGTCGAAGTCTATGCTTTAAGTGGCCTAATTTCAACGAGTTTGAGCGTAGATTCGGGGTTTCCTCTTTGAAAATATGCGAATGCAAGGATGCACAAATATTTTTTGGGTTTGATATGATGTGAGCTAGGCTCGAATTGAAAGCAACTCACACACACAACTTAATGTAAATACCCGAATAGAAGTGCAACTCACGCAGCTTAAGGGAAATACCCGAACTTGAAAGCAACTCACACGACTTGAATGTAAATTGCAGAATTGAAATATATGTATATCTTAAGAGGTGAAAGGCTCAATTGTGAGTGAGTGCTCTTGGTGTGTAAATGGAAAGACAACTCACACGATTGGAATTGAACTTGCTGAAATTGAAATATAAGTATATAGTAAGAGCGGAAAGGCTCAATTCACGCGTGTGTGTAGTGTGAAATTTAAATGACAAACTCACACGGCATGAATTGAACTTTGCCGAAATTGAAATATAGATATATGATGAGAGTGGAAAGGCTCAATGCACGCGTGTGTGTAGTGTGAAATTTAAATGACAAACTCACACGACATGAATTGAACCACCCGGAAATGTAAGTGCGTGTACAACTGAATGTAAAACTCACGCAGCTGGAAAATATATAAGTATGCTATATCTTATGAGCAACAAAGGCTCAAAAGGTGCGTGAGAGTGTGGAGCAAGTGCTCGAGTACTTCTTGGTTGCGAATGTAAAATTTAAATGACAAACTCACACGATGTGAAATGTAACGACCCAAATTGAATTGCAACTCACACGGCTTTCACTAAAGTCTTTAGCTTAAGAGCGAAGGCTCGATGTGTGTGCAATAGTGTGCAATTAAGAGTGGAAAGGCTCAAGTGCACGTGGGTGTCTTGTGTACATTCAAGAGCAATATGGCTCGAGTGTACATGTGTGCTTTGTGTATCAAGCATGAATATTACATTTCGGGGGGAGACTATGCTCCATTATTACAACCCCATATCAAATTGAATTGAATTTTAAAGGAGTAAGGTAAAAACCAAATTTAAACACTTACAAGTGGTCGGCTTTTTCTCTCAACCGTGCTTGGGTTTGTCCACCTTGGCAACCAAGAGATGGGTCTCCTTAGGTGGGCTTTTGACGTGAGTTTTGGCTTTTGGAGTAGCCGGGTGTTTAGACTTAGGAAGGGCCTAGGTTTGGCCAAGATGGATGTTGGCTAAGGTAGGGTCTTAGGTGTGGGCTGGCTAAGGCAAGTCACGGCCTAAGTGGGGCTGGTTCTAATTGGCCCTAAGGGGATAGGCTGCAGTTGGGAGGTCTTGGCTACGGTAAGTGGTGTGACCCTAAGTAGGTTACGACTAAAGTAAATGGTGTGGCAGGTAAGGGTGGCCGGGCGTCGTGAGGTAGGTGCTGGCGTGGAGTACTAGGAAAGGGGTTCAGCTGAGTGGGGGGTAAGGGTGTGGGTGCTAAGGTGGTCGGGTGCTGGAGTTAGGTGCTGGGACGCAGCGCGACAGGTATTGCAGGGGGTTGCGGCAGGAAGGTAGGGAGTGAAGGGGCGCTAGGCGAAGGCTGTGGCGTGGCCGGTGTTGGGGCGCAACAGGTATTGCAGGGGGTTACGACAGGCTGTGGCATGGCCGGGTGTTGGGGTGCTTGGGAGTGATGCGGTGAGGTGGCAGGTGCGGGTGCGGTAGGGAAGTGGTGGGGGATGGTGCTGGCTGGGGTTAGGGAGAGTGGCAGGTGGTGAGGGAGATGTGGTCAGGTAGGTCACGGCTGGGATGGTGAGGGAGCCGGGTGCTAGGTGACGGGTGGTGGTATGGCACTAGGCGCGCCGGGAGATGGGAGTCAGTTGGTGTCTAGGGGAAGTGTAGGAAGTGGGTTCAAACCGAGTGCAGCTGCACTCGGTTGGGCTTGGATTTAGGTTAGTTTAGGGGAGTTTGGGCAGGTTTAGGTGAAAGGAGCTAGGTCTAGGCTAGTTTAGGGTTAGGTTTAGTGGGGTCGGTTAGGTGGTTTAGGCTAGGTTAGGGTGAGGTTGAGAGACCTACCTCTTGGAGCCGGTCCACCACGCCTTGCCCATGCTTCCACGCCCTTGTGCAACCCTTCTTCAAGTTGGTGCAGCCCTTTGGTTTGAGCCTAGGTTCATACAAGGCTTGAACCCATGCCCTTGATCAAGCCCACAAGGCTAGCCCACTTGAAAATATCTAGCACACCAATTTTCTCTCACCTACTTTTTGCAAGCTCTCCCCAAGCCCTCTTGGATTTCACATGAACTTATAGCACCCCCTCACCTCTATTTATAGGCAAATGAGGTGGATCTTGGGTATGGATCTTGGATTTGGATTTTGATATCCAAATCTGATCGAAATACTATTTGGGTCTGGATCTGGATATTTGGGTCTAGATCCAATCCAAATTTTCGTTTCTTCAATCCTTCTGGGCGTTTCGAGACGGAAAGTTTCTGCGGGCCCTAGCTTCATCAGCGCTCCGTCTTGGGCTGGGTCTTCCCCAACCTTTTCGTCCAAACTCCTTCTCACCTTTCTAGACTCCGTTTTAGTTGATTTGTGTTGTTTCAGGCTTGGATTTCAGCTATTTTGGTGGATGTTCTTGGCTTGGCATTTGATGCTCCGGGCTCCAAGTCTGCTTCTGGCCTGTGCTCTCCTTTTGCCGTTTGATCCTGCTTTTATTAGGCCAGGATGACTTTTTGGGCTTTTGAACCTGCTTTTTGAGGCTGCTTTTGATCAGGCTCCACCTATTGGTTTTTAGCTTTTACAAAATTGGGACTTGGCCCGAGTTTGTGGAATTTTCATTTTGAATGGGGTTTGAAACAAAAGTTTAAAGCTTTTTTAACTCTTGGGTTTTCGAAAACTCAAAATCTGGTTTTGAAATGGATGTTTTAAACCAGGTGTTTACTTTTGAAAGTCGTGTGATTTTGGGGTGTTTACAGTTGTGCCCCGGCCTGCACACCTTATCGCGCCCCTGCTACGCCCCCAACCGCGCCCTAACATGCACCTTAGAATCTACCTTGGTTCAAGCAATCTTTGGCTCGACCTACCCCCTCTAAATCCTAACCAAGCTAGGTGTTGACCACACACGTGCACTTGAGCCTTCTCACTCTTAACTGCACACAAAGGACACCCACGTGCACTTGAGCCTTTCTGCTCTTACATTGCACACGATTGCACACACATTGAGCCTTTCCACTCTTAAGCTAAACGTATATACTTCAATTTGGGTATTTACTTTAGTGGAAGCTGTGTGAGTTGCAATTTAATTTCGGGTGGATTTACTTTAAGTTGTGTGAGTTGTCATTTCAATTTCACACGAGAAACACCCACAAGCACTCGAGCCTTTCCGCTCTTTATACTCACACATATTGAGCCTTTTTGCTCTTAGTATACAACATATTTATATATTTTCAAGTCGTGTGAGTTTACTTTAAGTCGAGTTGCATTTCCCTTTGTGTGGATTTACATTTAAGTCACGTGAGTTGCCTTACATTTCGGGTATTTACATTGGTGAAAGTTGCGTGAGTTGCACTTCAATTTCGAGTATTTACATTAGTGAAAGTTGTGTGAGTTGCACTTTCAATTCGAGCCTAACTCACATCATCACTTTCAAAACCTGAAAAGATTTCTGCATACTTGCATTCGCCCGCTTTCAAAAGCCCCCGAATCCTCGCTCAAACCACGTTGAAAATAGGCCACATATTCACACACATATCAGGCCTAAATAGCTAAAACTCAAAAGACTTAAGGTCGTCCAAGAGTCGTAATAAAATTTGCAAACAAGGCATACATCAAATCCATAAAACACCGTTCTTTTCAAAGTTAGTATTTGATTTGAAAAATTGAAGTTTCTAAGCACTTAAACTGACTCTTGAGCATCGGTTCAAGAAGGTTTAAGCGAAAAGATCCCGCTTTTCCACAATTGCCAGAAAGTCAGAATATTTCAAAAACCTTCGCTACTTTGAGTAAGCTTGCTGGCACTCTCGCAGAAATGACTTAGGCGCGAAGAGGTTCATTTCTAGTCTCAAAAACCAGGAGTGAAAATTCACGCCTACAACTTCGTGTAGCGATTGTGGACAAGTGAACTTTTGTCGATGTAGGCCTTCTTGAACCGATGCTCAAGGGTTAGCCTAGATGCTTTGAAAATTATTTGAGATCTGGTAAGCTTTCAAAAATAAGATTCCAATTTCAAAAGCTTGGCAAAATCGTGATTTTGGTTCTTAACTTAGAACATTTCTAGTCTTGAAAAACAAAAACTGGTTTTGTTTTCAGAGACTTGTTTCTGATTTTGTTTAATAACTCCGAGTTTTCAAAAATTCTAAATTTTTTACAGAGGACAGACTGTCATGTACAAAATCAGAAAATATTTTTATTTTTATTTTACATCTATAGATTCATGTAATTAAATCCGAAAACTGACTTTTCTCAGACATTCAGGACAAACCTTTGCCAGAAAATCAGAGGTTTAAGAAAACCACTATATTTTCATGCCCAGACCTCTGATTTCTATGAAATTGGTCTTTCTAGAAAGCTATGGGTTTCACCTTTCCAATGAAACCATTTTCAATCAAATTGGTTCATTTTGCACAAAGATATTCAGGAATAACCCAATCTATGTCACAGGAACTTCTGGTTTTTCAAAACCTATTCTGATTTTAATAAAACATTCCTGATTTTATTAATGGTGATTAACAAGCCCAAAATCTTTGAAACTTTTATCAAAAATATGTCTGTATGTCTAGATCAGACATGAATTTTTTTGACCTATTTCGACAACGAACAGTAAAGGATAAATCATTTACCGAACGTGTGTAGATTGCAGAAAAAATGGCGATTCTTTCCTGGATTTCTTTTACTTCTCTTTTTAGGGAGGCAAGCATATCTCCTTGGTTTTTTGAATTTTCTTGAAAACAGACTTATAGAGCGTGAGGCTCAACTTGACACCTCACAAGATCCCTCTGAACTAGACATGATCAACATGTATACAAAAGTTGATTTTTGAGAATCATGATTTCAAAAAGTGAGTTGTTTTGTAAACTTATACCGGATTCAAATAATTTCCTAAGATTCAGGTCCCACCAAGCATGCCAAATCTGTAGACGTGAATTTTTATTTCAAAACCTATGTAAAGATTTGAAATTAAATTCCCAAACTACGTCATGTGTGCGAGCGTGCCAACTAGTTTGCTCAAACTAGCAAAGATTGATTTTTTGACATCATGTAGCGATTGTGGACAAGTGAACTTTTATCGATGTAGGCCTTCTTGAACTGATGCTCAAGGGTTAGCCTAGACGCTTTGAAAATTATTCGAGATCTGCTAAGTTTTCAAAAACAAGATTCCAATTTCAAAAGCTTGGCAAAATCGTGATTTTGGTTCTTAACTTAGAACATTTCAAGTCTTGAAAAACAAAAATTGGTTTTGTTTTCAAAGGCTTGTTTCTGATTTTGTTTGATAACTCTGAGTTTTCAAAAAATTTTGAAAATTTTACAGAGGACAGACTTTCATGTACAGATTCAGAAAATATTTTTTTTTTATTTTACATCTATAGATTCATGTAATTAAATCCAAAAACAAGCTTTACTCAGACATTTGGGACAAACCTTTGCTTGAAAAACAGAGGTTTAAGAAAACTACTATATTTTCATGCTTAGACCCCTGATTTCTATAAAATTAGTCTTTCTGGAAAGCTATGGGTTTCCGCTTTCCAATGAAACCATTTTTAATCAAATTGGTTCATTTTGCACAAAGATATTTAGGAATAACCCAACCTATGTCAAAGTAACTTCTGGTTTTTCAAAACCTGTTCTGATTTTAATAAAACTTTCTTGATTTTATTAATGGTGTTTAACAAGCCCAAAATCTTTGAAACTTTTATCAAAAATATTTCTGTATCTCTAGATCAGACGTGAAAAATTTCAACCTATTTGGACAATGAACAATAAAAGATAAATCATTTATCGAACGTGTGTAGAGTGTAGGAAAAATGGCGATTCTTTCCTCGATTTCTTTCACTTCTCTTTTTAGGGAGGCAAGCATATCTCCTTAGTTTTTTGAATTTTCTTGAAAACAGACTTATAGAGCATGAGGCTCAACTTGACACCTCACAAGATCCCTCTGAACTAGACATGATCAACCTGTATACAAAAGTTGATTTTTGAGAATCATGATTTCGAAAAGTGAGTTGTTTTGTAAACTTATACGAGATTCAAATAATTTCCTAATATTCAGGTCCCACTGGGCATGCCAAATCTGTAGACGTGAATTTTTATTTCAAAACCTATGTAATGATTTGAAATAAAATTCCTGAACTACGTCGTGTGTGCGTGCGTGCCAACTAGTTTGCTCAAACTAGTAAAGATTGATTTTTTGACTTCGTGTAGCGATTGTGGACAAGTGAACTTTTGTCGATGTAGGCCTTCTTGAACCGATGCTCAAGGGTTAGCCTAGATGCTTTGAAAATTATTCGTGATCCGGTAAGTTTTCTAAAACAAGATTCCAATTTCAAAAGCTTGACAAAATCGAAATTTTATTTCTTAACTTAGAACATTTCAAGTCCTGAAAAACAAAAATTGGTTCTGTTTTGAGAGGCTTGTTTCTGATTTTGTTTAATAACTCCGAGTTTTCAAAAATTCTGAAAATTTTATAGAGGACAAACTTTCATGTACAGATTCAGAAAATATTTTTATTTTTATTTTACATCCATAGATTCATGTAATTAAATTCGAAAACAGACCTTACTCAAACATTCAGGACAAATCTTTACCAAAAATCAGAGGTTTAAGAAAACCACTATATTTTCATTCTCAGACCTCTAATTTCTATGAAATTGGTCTTTCTGGAAATCTATGGATTTCAGCTTTCCAATGAAACCATTTTCAATCAAATTGGTTCATTTTGTACAAAGATATTCAGGAATAACCCAACCTATATCACAGAAACTTCTGGTTTTTCAAAACCTATTCTGATTTTAATAAAACTTTCCTGATTTTATTAATGGTATTTAACAAGTCCAAAATCTTTGAAATTTTATTAGAAATATGTTTGTATGTCTAGATTTGACGTGGAATTTTTTGACCTATTTGGAGCAAGGAACAATAAAAGCTAAATCATTTATCGAACGTGTGCAGAGTTTAGAAAAACAGGTTTTAGATTTTCAGAATTGTGCTTGTGTTTTAATCCGAATCAAAATTGAATTTATAGCTATAAAAGAACAAACTAAATCCTAATTGTCACGTGAGCATATGGAGATCAAGAGATTTATAATCTTACGTTGCGTTATGGAGTCGAAAGAATCAACATTTAAAGTATATAATGAAGATCATATGAATGAAAGAAAGATGGGGTAGCCTATGAATTTGATTAATACATCTTCATGGAGACTTAAGATCCTTAATTACAAGCTCATAAAATTCAATGAAAAGGAGATAATTGTGAGATAAATAAGAAAGAATAGACCTGTGGCAGAAGGTGGAGGATGGCTAGCGATTGGTGGTTGGCGGTTGTTGGCACCTTCTTCCTTTCTTCCTCCTCTCCTTTTCTCTTTCTTTCTTTCTCTCCCTCTTGCTGGATGGTTTGCTGAACTTGGATTGATGGTTTGCAGCACATTTGAGGCCCCTTTTATAGGACAAGGGATGCCTCTTTGATGCAAATTTTCATAAGGCAAGTAGCCTTATTGAAAATGGCTGCATTTTGGCAAGTGAATGCTGGTCATTCTTGCCAAAACCTATCCTATTTGTTTGAGGCAAGTGAAGTGTTGTTCATGATCTTCCAAATCGGTCATTTTGCTGTCTTTTGGCAAATGGATTCAGTCGAAAACGTGTTTACCCAAGTGGGTTCAGCTAGGTGGTTTCAGTTAGAATGTGTCCACCCAAGTTGGTTAGGCCTGGTGAGGCAAAGTGTTAACATTGAAAACTGAACTTTTTATGGGATCCCAAGAAACTTATCAAAATGAAAACGTTTACGATGATAGTCCTACGAAATGGGTTTCTCGAAAGTGATAACATGGGATCATGTCCATGAACTAGATGATTAAAGAATTAAGTGGAAATCGTGAAGTTAAAGCTCATATGGAATAACACTTTCAAAGCAACTGGATAGAATCTAGAAGGCCTTCTCTGAAACCACCTTCCAGTCTTATATCTTCCTTTCTTTAAATTAGTCACAACCAAGTTTGTAATTTCATAGTCAGCATACTTGACTAACTATAGTCATGAAATTTTTTACTTCCAAGCTTATGTAGAAACTGGAAATGAGAATTTCTTATCTACTTAGTGCGCGAGCGTGCCAACTAATTTGCCAAAAACTAGCAAAGTTTTGAAAACCTGACTTCTGGGGCAATTGTGGTTAAGCGGGCTCTTTTCGCTCTAGGCCTTCTTGAACCGACACTCAAGGACTAGCCTAAGTGCTTAGAAATTTTAAAATCGTAGGTGAAATAACTCCAATTCTCATGAAGATGTGGTGTTTTGAAAAATAAATGTGAAATATGCACAATTCCAAACTTGAATTTCAGCAAGTTCTGAAAAACAACACTGGCTCTGTTTTTCAGCTCTTGTTCCCGAATTCCTTTCGATGGCCTAGAGATCTCTAAAATTCATAAAATTTTTACAAGATGTTCCCTGATGTATTGGAATCCTAGACCACCTTTTGTTTTGAATTTTGGACCAATAGATTTGCAAAATTAAATCGGGAAGTAGACCTCACTTCAATGTTTCAGGAGATTCTGTGATAGAAATACAGAGGCTCAAAGAATCCTCTGTATCTTGGTGTACAAAACTCCAAATGTTGTGATTTTAGTCTTTTTGGAAAGCTATAAATGTTAGCTACAGACGGAGATATGAGACTTTTACTTAAACCCTATCTCGGGAAATCCGACTGTGCAGAAAATAGAGATGGATTTGTCCGGTGTTTCCCAATTTTATTCATGGGGTTGCACGGTCCTAAAATTCTTACAAATTTTATTTTTAAGAGGCTCGTGTGTGGGTGATATACCTAAAATTTCAGCACATTTGGATTATAGAATAGATAATTAAAATTGAAACAATAAATTATGCAGATGCAAAAAACAAGGTTTTAGTTTCATAGAATATACGTGCAAATGCATACTCACACGAAATTAAATTGCAACAACTCTACTCCCGAAATAAATTGCTGAAATTAAATGAATGAAAATGTACATATTAGATTAAGCATAGAGGGGATAGAGAGTATAGATTGTTTATAAAATATATTGGGGTATAATCACATAAGCAAACACATAGAGTGTGTGTGTGTAAGGGTGAAGATTCAGCAACATAATTGAAATGCCTCAAATCTTATCACTATTACAACGTGGGGAGAGACAATGCTCCATTAATACAACCCCATTTCAATTGAATCAAAGGAAGAAGAAGGATTTAAGATTGAATTCAAAATAATACTTACAAGATGAACAAAATCTGGTCGGAGATTCAAGAGTGAAATCCGACCAAGGCTCCTTCCTCTTCTTCCAAGGCTTCTCTTGCACTCACCTAACTCTACTCTTCTTCCCCAACCACTTGCAGCTCACGACCTTCTTGTAAAGGCCCTCTTTCCCAGCCCCTAATTGATGAGAGATAAAGCAATTCTAGAATCAACCAAGCATGCTCCACCCGCCCCCCCCTTGGCCCTTTTTATAGGCCAAGGGGCTAGCTTCTAGCCCCTTCCTTGGGGCAGGCTTGGTCAGCTCCATGGTCTTAGTCTTGATCCATATTGAGTGGTCCCCCTTTGTGGTTTGAACCTGCTCCACGTGGGCTGGACTTCTTTAGAGTGGACGACCTTGATTGGGCTCAAGTTGGTTGCACCTTGTTGGCCGGCCAATGCTCCTTCTTTAGCCTACTTTGACTTGATTGATGCTTGACTGGACTATATGATTCACAATCTTTCCACTTGATACAAGGTATTGGCCATGTGCTCTTGCTAGGCTCCTTCTTGGTTTGATAAGCTCAGCCCTTATCTAAGTTTGAACTTGACTTATCAATTAGGCCCCATCTTGAATTTGCACTTGATAAGGTCGATCCCATGATTCATTCTTGATTGGATAAGCTCGATCCTTGAACTTGATCTTGATTGGATAAGCTCGACCTTTGAACTTGATCTCCTCTTGATTTGATAAACTCAATCCTTGAACTTGATCTCATCTTGATTTTATAAGCTCGATCCTTGAACTTGATCTCATCTTGATTTGATAAGCTTGATCCCATATCTGAATTTGATAGGCTTGATCTTATCTTCTTTGCTTTTGAGAATTAATCTGGATCCAGGCTTGGATTGGGTCTCACCTGTTTATCTGCTTTGAAACTCATGGGTTGTTGAATTTAAAACATTCATTTTGAAATATTCCCCAAAAGACTTGAACTTTAAAAATTTGGGGTTTTGAAAGATAAAGGTTTTAAATTGACTTTCAAAATTTAGGAGTTTTTGAAAACATTTTAAAATTTTGGGTGCTTACAGATGCCCCTCTTTGGCATTAATCCAAATTTATTTGGATAATGACAAAGAAGAAAAACCCTTTATGGATTTACTTCTCAATTTTTCTTGAGAATATAAATCATCCTTCATTTCATAAACTCTTTTTCCTTAGATCATAGAAGAGGGATCTCAGCCAAAAGGGACTTTACTTACATGGGGTATAGGTCCTAGGCATGATCATGTATGAATGACTTTCGAATGCATGCATGGTAAGAGTGATGTGAGGTGAGTCTTTTTAGAGACTTAATTGAAAGGAGAATGAGCGTGGGGAGAGCCTTTAAAGGCCGGCTACCCCAAGCAGAATGATCCCATGTTATTTTGATATTTCGAGTTTTTAAAATCTATTTTCAAAAGAAACTTCTTTTATCTTCCATCAAAAGGACTTCCAATTTTTTTCATATTTTCCTTCATTCAGGTTTCAATACCTACTACTTGGCAGAGGTTTTTGTAGAAAATTTTGGAAAACATTTCAAAGTTCCATTTCCCACACAACAAAGTCTAATTCTCAAACAAAATGAAATCCAAATAAGTAGATTTTATTCCTACTTTAGGATTTTCATGGATAAACCTTTTTCCATTGGGATAAAAAGTAGGGATATGGGAAAGAGTTACCACGGTCCCTTGTGAAGTGTCCCATGGTTTAAGGCAAAGAGACGAAAAATTGCTCTTTTGAGCTTTGACTTTTCCTTTTTTTTTTTTTTTTCTCATTCAAAGAGAAGACCTCTTTTGGAGGAGTTTTTGTATTCCCTCTTTCTATTCGAAGGAAGACCTCTTTTTGGAGGAGTTTTTGTATTCTCTTTTATTTATTTCTTTCTTTTTTCATTCAAAGAGAAGACCTCTTCCGGAGGAGTTTTAGTGTTCCCTCTGTCTATTCGAAGGAAGACCTCTTTTTGGAGGAGTTTTTATATTCTCTTTTTCTTTTGAATATTGTCAATTTTCTTTTTTGGAGAGAGAAGTAAAATGGGGGGGGGAAACTTATCCCTTTGGTTACTCAATTCAACCAAGATCATCCCATTTCCTAATATCATCTACCATTTGAAAATATTTTGCTATTTTGAACAAGGCTTCATTTTGTAAGCCAAGGATTTCTGAAATGTAACCAATGGATTTTGAAATCTCTACTTTTCATAAAGCATCAATTCCCTTATTCAGGGTCAGACAATCAATCTTGATCCTTCTTTCAAGAAGTTTCAAAGGAGATCCATTTTAAAAATCTTTTCGAAAGAATTTAACATAGACCCCATACATAATATTCTTTTCAAGTATTGGGCATTTTCAGGGTCTACTAAATTTCTACCCTCAACATCAATCAATCAACATCTATTATCAATTTTTTGTTTCCCTTTTTATGACATGGGAACATTCCTACTTGGGCTACCACCTTTAAACATGAAAATTCCCACTCCCAGTTTATGAAACCTGAAGTGAACCTTTTCATGCCTATGCTTTTTGCGAGCATGCCAGCTAGCTTACTCAAACTAGCGAAGGTTTTTGAAATATTTTTGACTTTTTGGCGATTGTGAGAAAGCGGGATCTTTTCGCTTTAAACCTTTTTGAACCAACGCTCAAGGGTCAATTTAAGCGCTTAGAAACTTCAATTTTCCAAACAAATATTAACTTTGAATGATAAGTGTTTGATGAATTCGATTCGTGCCTTCTTTGATGACACTTCCTAACATGATCGTGGCAATCCTTTTTCAGAGTAGACCAACCATCAGGTTGGCATTGACATGACCTCTACATTCTCCATCGTGGAATTCTTGCATAACAGTCCTAGCCTCCTCTAGGCTGACACATCTTAGTAAGATGCTGGTAAAACTCTTTTTATACAAAACCCTACCCAAAATCGTGTATCGGGTAGAAATTTTTTGGATGAATGCCTTATCTTTGGATGTGGCATCCTCAGCGAATCCCCCATTTTCTAGAAAATATTTTATGCCATAAAACCAAGGTTTTTCATCAGAATCTGGGTTGTTTTGGCAAATTTCCAAATCGTGTGTGGATGGAGTGGGCGTATGCCATATTTCTAAGGATCGGGTTCCCAAAGTGAGATCGACCCTTAGGGCTGAACCCAAGGAGGAGAGGGCATCGGCAATGCCATTATCCTCTCTTCCTACGTGTGTGAGTGTGCACGATTGGAATGATTCAACCAATCGAGTGGCCAACTCGTGATATGGAAGGAGCTTTTCGTTTCTAACTTGCCAAATTTTGAAAACTTGGTTTATAACGAGGAGTGAATCTTCAAAGACCGCGATGCATGATGCCCCTAGAGTTTTTGAAACTTTTAAGCCTTGTATGAGTGCTTCATACTCAGCTATGTTGTTGGAACACTCGAAATCTAGGAAAATTGCTATGGGTATTTCACCCTTTTCAGGGGATACGAGGATGACCCTGGCACCAGCCCCTCGTTGGTTTCGTGCCCCATCGAAGTGCATTTTCCACACTTGGTTTTCAAATGAATTTGCCAAAATGTGGTTTTGAATTTGGTTTTGCAATATGCCTTCATCAGGCATTTCACTAAGTGTGGGATATGCGTCCTCTAAGGGGAACTCAACCACGTAGTCTGCTAGGGTTTGCCCCTTAATGGAGATCTGATGATGGTATTTCAGGTCATACTCCATTAGAAGGAGTTGCCATTTGCCCAATCTACCAGTGAGAATGGGTTTTTCGAACAAATGCTTGATTGGATCAAGCCTTGAATTTAAAACCTTTATTTTGAAAGATTTTCCAAAAGGTTTAAGCTTTAAAATTTTGAGTTTTTAAAGGTTTCAGAAGGCTGCAAGCTGGATTTTGAAACTTAAGAGTTTTGGAAAACATCACCATTTTTAGGGTGTTTACAATCTCCAACTATTTTCTCAAAGAGCCTATAAAAAAAAGAGAGACTCCACAAAATGGGTTTACCGGTTCCCCCATTCTCTAAAGGGGAATGCATCCAAGTGCATGGCTTCCTACGATCTAATCCAATTCACCAGTTTCGAGGACTTGGCAAATTGCTTAATGCAAAGATTCTCACACAATGTAGAAGTCACACCCACTCTCAATACTTTGAGAGATACCAAACAAGCCCCTAACGAGGATGCACATGCATTCATCGTCAGGTGGAGGTCACTCCTATGCCAGGTCAAGGAACCCATTTATGAAGGATGTGCAGCAATATTCATCCTCGAAAATTGCAAAACTGATTTGAAAGCTCTCCTCTCCCTACATGAAATCTCTAGTTTTCAAAAAATAATAAAAAAAGCTTCCCTCTTTGAAACAAATTTGAAAAAGAGAATTTATGAAGATTTGTGGAAAGGATTTTTTTTTATGAAAACCAAGTTTGAAAAACCCGGGGCATAAGGGCCACATGCACTAGAAGGAGGAGCAAAAACTCAAAAAGTGGCCAATGTCTAAGTTGAGCCAAGTTCGGTCGGGCCCTCTAAGCCCTCTAGACAAAAGTCTGTTGAGAAAAATATAAAAAATGAAAAAAAGTTTGAAGAAAGGGAATACACCAACTTAGGACAACCACTCACGAAAGTCCTAGACAGTTTGTTAGCATAAGGTATTACGAGTCTCCTTGAAATCCCCAAAGGGGCACCTCCTCAAGAAAGGCTTTTAAACAATTTTTGTAAATATCATAGGCTCAAAGGCCATGATACAGAACATTGCTATTCCTTGAAAAATAAAATCGAGGACTTGATAGAGGAGGGTAGGCTCCACATATCGAAGGAAAAGACCCCCCTCAGGCCTTCTTTAAAGAACCCTTCTCGAATCATGCAAGTACAAGCGGGAAGGACAAAGAGGTATGTCTTCACTCAAACCAAATTTATGGGTTTGATCATGCATTGCATACGATTCACACTACCTTGCACACACCATGCCCTCTCGTAATAAAAACAGATAAAAAAAATAGTGATCCAGGGAGCATTTAGAATCCCGCCCCCACTTAGAGCTTTTATAGAGATTCGAGGTGCTCTAAGGCATCAAATTAGAGCCAAAATAGGATTGAGCCCTAGGGAGAATGTAGGGGAAGTGACTAGATCAGGAAGAATCTATCAACCCCCACCTTAGCTAAACAAACTAACAAGGAGGTGGTCGTTTTGCTCGACCCCCCAAAAGCATGTATCCCTAACTCATTTCATGGCATCGACAAGGGTAAAAGTGTTGTGCTAACCCCATATGACTTAGAAGTACACCTTTCGAAACTCCCCATAAATATGTCTGTCTTGGAGTTAATACGAACCTCTCCTAAACATAGACAAGTCTTAGAGGAAATTTTAGAAAAGGCGAGGGTTAACACCGCCATAACTCCCGAATCTCTATCCACCTTGGTCTCTCTCATCTTTCCCAAGGCACCAATTGTGTTCGCTGATGATGATTTAGAAAAACCTTATATGACCCACAACCAAGCTTTACATATAGAGATGGTATTGAATCTCCACCCTCTCAACAAGTGCCTGGTTAATGGGGGAAGAGGTCTAAATATTCTTCCTCTCCAAGTGGCCTTCCAAATAGGAGTGATCGTCTCTATGCTAGAACCAAGCCCAATCGTCATCATAGGATATGACAGCAATCCATCCCATCCCTTAGGCTCCATATGGTTACCCATGGAAGTTGGCCAAATACCACATGTAGGGTTGTTCTATGTCTTAGACATAAACCCTCACTATAACTTGTTGTTAGAAAAGCCGTGGATACATTCCCTCTGAGCCATCCCTTCAACCTTTTATAAATGCCTTAAAATCCCGTGGGATAACCAGGTTGTGGTAGTCTTTGGAGAAAACAATTTATAACTCAAGGGAATACAAAATTTCCCCTACCTATGAAGTGCCCCACTGAGTGAAGTAGAGAGGGCCATGAAGACGTCTAACTCACCCGAGCTATCTACACCCCCCCCTTAATGCCAAAACCATGTGCCTCATAAAAGAACCCAAGTCACACCTTTCCAAGGTTATCCATCTCTTAGGGGCACCCAAATCACCTAAGTCTTCCAAACCTAGGGTCGTGCACATCCTAGAAAAGTCAAGCTTCTCCACTCCTAAACCCATACACCTAAACCCATACACCTCCTAAGTACATCCAAAAAAACTTGGGTGTATCCAAGGCCATCCCCCTTATCAAGATTTTTTGAAACTAAAAAAGCCTTGGAATATGTTACTAAACATGGGATATACACCATACGAAGGCCTAGGAGCCAAGAGCCAAGGAAGATTGGAACCTATCATACCTCTACCAAACCTAGGTTGATATGGTTTGGGGTACGACCCATCCATACCTCTTGAGCCACCACCTAAGACAAATTGGGTCAAGGGTGCTCTAAAACCAGCTAAAACCAAAAACTATGGCTTAGATCTCTTATTTAGAGACTAACTCATGGTGTTTTCTTTGCAGGTTTGATGGAAAATCCCTTTTTTGAAAAAAAAAGTATATATTTTGAAAAACATAAAAATTTAGAAAATTTTCAAAACCTAAAAACATTTGAAAAAACTAAAAGTTCCAAAAAGAAAGTTCTTTATATTTTTCCTTCTTCTAGTTGTTTAGAAAAACCAAAAAAATTGAAAAAAATCTAAAAGCCTAAAAATTTTGTTTTGCAAAATCGGGAACAAACTCAAAAATTTATTTTAACCACACCTAAAATGTCTTTTATGCATAATACCTCCCCAGAAATTAAAGTGCTTGAGAGTGATCAAGGCAAGGAGGAAGATCCCCTCATCCATGAGGATGATGAAGCCTCCGAGCTGCCTGAATTCCATAAAATCCTTGACTTAGAAAAACCTTCAAATTTTATAAGAGGAGATTTCCTAGAAGTCAATTTAGGAAACGAGTCTAATCCAAAAAATGTTAAAATAGGTGTTTGTTTGCATGAGCATAAAAAAACATCATTCATTGCATTTTTAAAATCATACATAGACGTGCTCGCATGGACCTATGAAGACATGCCTGGTTTGGATCCTAGGATTGTAGAACACTATTTACCTCTAGAACCGCATGCAAAACCCCTAAAACAAAAGCTTAAGAAAATCCATCCCGTTGTTCACTCCCAAGTGAAAGAAGGTTTAGAAGATCTTTTAAAAGTTGGATTTATAAAACCTGTTGCTTATTCTGAATGGCTTTCTAATATTGTTGTTGTTAGTTAGCTAAAGGGGCATAAAGGTCGACCCCTCTAAGTGTCGAGCCATCATAGACATGCCTCCACCCTCTAACTTGACCCAAATCCAAAGCCTCCAAGGTCGACTCCAAGCAATTACGAGATTCATCTCCAATTTAGCAACGAGATGCAAACCTTTCAATAGACTTTTGAGAAAAGGGGTTGAATTTGATTGGATTTCCGATTATCAAAAAACTTTTGAGAGATTGAAAACTTATTTGATAAATGCTCTAATTTTAAAACCTCCAAAGCCAGGAAAACCTTTGTTGCTTTATATTTTCATTCATAAGAATGCATTGGGTGCTTTACTTGCTCAATATGAGGATGATAGTCTTAAAGAATATGCTATTTACTATATTTTGAAAACTCTATTGGTATATGAAAGAAATTACCAAGCCATGGAGAAAACGTGTTTAGCCTTGGTATGGGCTTGCCAGAAGTTTAGACATTATTTCCTAGATCGTGAAATTTGGATAGTATCTAAACTTGACCTTATCAAGCACCTCTTCGAAAAACCTATCTCGGTAAATGGCAACTCCTATTAATGGAGTATGACCTTATAAGCCACAAAAATCTCTACGCTCCTGGTTTACAAGACCATAAACGAGTTTTTTTCGAGTTTACGTTGCTTTTAGGGTGTGCCAACTAGCTTACTCAAACTAGCGAAGGTTTTTACAAATATCTGACTTTTTGGGCAATTGTGGACAAGCGGGATCTTTTCGCTTGAAACTTTCTTGAACCGGTGCTCAAGGGTCAGTTCTAGTGCTTAGAAAACTTCGATCTTTTAAACAAACCTTTATCTTTTGAAAAGAAAAGCAAGTATGAGGATTGTTTGCCTAAGTTGCAGGTTTTATTTATGGGGTTTTATCCGTATCCAAGTCTTGGAGCTTTTAAGCTAATTAGGCTGGATGTGTGTACTTCAAGTGGCTTAGATTTAGCGAAGTTTGAGCGTGGTTTGGGGTATCCTCTTTGACAATGAGCAAGATGCAAGGATGCACGAACTCTCATGGGTTTGGTATGATGTGAGCTAGGCTCAAATTGAAAGCAACTCACACACCCAGTTGAAGGGGAAATACCCGAACCTTAAAAGCAACTCACACGACTTGAATGTAAATTACGGAAGGGAGATATATTAAGAGCGGAAAGGCTCAATGCACGCGTGTGTGAGTGTAGAATTGAAATGACAAACTCACACGACTTGAATTGAACTTGCCGAAATTGAAATATAAGTATATATATGAGCGGTAAAGCTCAACGTGTTCGTGTGTGTTGTGTGTAAATGGAAAGACAACTCACACACACGACTAAATTGAACTTTACCGAAAGGGAAATATATATATATATATATATATATATATATATATATATATATATATATATATATATATATATGAGCGGTAAGGCTCAACGTGTTCGTGTGTGTTGTGTATAAATTGAAAGACAACTCACACATACGACTGGAATTTAAATTGCTGAAAGGAGAATATAGATATAAGAGCGAAAAGGCTCAATGTGAGTGAGTGCTTTTGGTGTGTAAATGGAAAGACAACTCACACAACTGAAATTGAACCACCCGAAATGTAAAGACGTACAAAGCTGAACATAAAACTCACGCAGCTGAAAATATATAGATATTCTATATCTTAGGGGCTGCCAAGGCCAAAATGTGCGTGAGGGTGTTGAGCAAGTACTCGGGTGCCCTTTGTGTGCAAGTGTGGAAGCTTAAATGACAACGCACACAGCTGAAAGTAACAACCCGAATGAAATTGCAACGTACATGGCTCTTACTAGAGTCTTTGGAGTAAGAGCGAAAGCTCAATGCATGTGTGTGCAAGTCATGTACAATTAAGAGCTGAAGCTCAAGTGTACCAGATAAGAGCTAAGGCTCAAGTGCACGTGTGTGTCTCGTGTATGAGATAAGAGCTAAGGCTCAAGTGCACGTATGTATCTCATGTGTCAAGCACCAATATTACATCTCGGGGGGAGACCACGCTCCATTACTACAACCCCATATATGAATTGAATTGAATATAAAAGGAGTGATGTAAATACCGAATTTTAAACACTTACAAGTGATTCGGGCTTTCTTCTCCAATCTACACGTGATTTGGTTCACTTTGGCGGCCATAAGGGTGTCCTCTTTGAGGCTTGAGACGTGAAGTGGCTGGCCAAGTTGTGCTTGAAAGGATTTGGGCTTGAGAGAGTTCATGGGTGTTAGGTCGGTTGTGGGGCTAAGTTGGGGTAAGCAAGGCTCATGGCAAAGGGGTGGTGGTGGTGTGCTAGGCTAGGATGGTGGGAGTGTTGGTGTTATGTTAGGGTGGTGGTAGGTAGGTTGGTGTGGTAGGGTGGAGGTAGGGAGTTAGTGGTGTGGGACTGCAGGGGTGCGTGGTAGGCGCTAGGCGGAGGCATGGGCAGACGTGGGGCACGGGTAGCGCAGGTTGACAGGCGCGTTAGGGCACGGGTGTTATGCGGTGCGCGCCGAGAGGGGCGCACAGGCGGTGCGGGAATGGGTTTGGGTGGTGGAAGGGTGTTGGGTTGGTTGGGATTAGGGAGCAGGTAGGGCAGTTGTAGACGCGCGAAAATCCCCGCCTCTTCGCCCCTTTCGTGGCTTGGAGTGGATCTTATCGTGCGTCTAAGGCCTATGTATACAAACAGGGCGTGCCAGCTAGCTTACTTAAGCTAGCGAAGATATATCAACACTGACTTCTAAACGTGGCGACTGTGAGCAAGTGAGCTCTTGTCGTCGCAGACCTTCTTGCACCGATGCGCAAGGGTCAGTCTGTACGCTTTTGCAAAAATCGAGTTTTTAGGGAGAAAGTCTACGAAACGGTTCGAGGTGTCTATTTCGGGTCTTTAAGATGCGATTGCATGTTTTAGATCACGTGGATTTGCACGTGCCTAAGTCTTTTCTTTTATCCCTTTTTGGGTCGCCTAGTTTGTGTGTTATGAACACTCCACTACATGGGCGAATTCGAGCGGGGGTTGCTTCGATGCAATATGCGTCCTACCTCGTGGTATGGCGTAGATGCAATGCAAACTCACGCTACTCCAAAGGGAAAACCCGAAATGTAAAGACAATACGGAAGGGAAATAACAGAAGGGAAATAACCGAAGGGAAATAACCGAAGGGAGATACGTATATATCTTATGTATATGAGCCCTTACTCGGGTCTTGCAAATAAGAGCGAAGGCTCAATGTGGGTGCGTGTTTGAATTGAAAGACTTACACACACGACATGAAATTAAACCCAAATATAAATTGCAGTATGGCCTTGACTAAGGTCTTGGGAGTAAGAGCGAAGGCTCAATGTGTGTGAGAGTGTTTAAATTGAAGTACTACACTGTAAACACCCCAAATCTTCTATTTTTCAAAAACTCTCAAAACACCAAAAAGCTCATTTGAGCCAAAACGACGACCTGTTTTGAAATGTGAAAACAGGTACAGAAGGCAAAAGAAGACCCTAGGCCCGAAGAGGATTCAAGCCCAGAGCTTCAGAAGCCACTCCCTGATAAAAAAACAAAAGAAAGCTGAGCCCGTTTGATGAAAAGCTCAACGGAGTCCAGAACGGCGAGACGGAGTCCGGACGACAAAGTTGGGGAAAACCCAGCACCAGACGGAGCGCTGATGAAGCCAGTGCCCGCACAGATCGTTCGCCTCGAGAAGCCAAGAAGGACTGTCTGAAGAAATTTTGATTTGGATCTGGACCATATATATCCAGATCCAAATCCATGTAATGAATAGTGTTTGGATTTTGATTGGATCCAAATAGTGTTTGGATTTGGATTGGATCCAAATAGTGTTTGGATTGGATCGGATCTGGATCAAAATATCCAGATCCGTATCCATAAAAATATTGGGTTTGGATCGGATACAGATCTCAAAATATCCGAGATCCAATATCCAGATCCAAATAGTGTTTGGATTTGGGTATGGATCCAAACCCCAAACCCAAACCCAAATCCAAGACCCACCTCAAATCTCTATAAATAGAGGTGAGGGGGTCCATGTAAAGGGTTCATGCAAATATTTGGGAGGAGAGAGAGGGAGTGATAGACCTAGCCATGTGGGCTCATTGGGTGAGGTGGGTTCAAGCCATGTGGGCTAAGTGGGTCTAGACCAAGTGGCTGCAACCGTGGAGACGTGGGCTCAAGCCAAGAAGGACCGGCTCCAAGAGGTAAACCTAACCCCAACCTAGCCTAGGTTCGAACCTACCTAACCCTAACTGAACCTAACCCTAACTGAACCAACCTAACCCTAACTGAACCCTAACTAGACCTAACCTAACCCCAACCGCCTCAAACCATCCCTAACAAAACCCCAACAACTTCACCCCGGCCGGCCGTGAGCAACCAGCGCCTGCCGCGCGCCCTGAGTCCTGCCGCGCGCCCCTGTTGCCTGCCGCGCCACGCGCCACAGCGCTCCCTGCTGCCTGCCGCGCGCCCCCTCGCCTGCCTGCACGCCCCGCGCCGCAGCGCGTCCTGCGCCACAGCGCGCCCCGCGCCACTGCAGCCGCGTCAGGCGCCCGTCTGCTGCGCCAGGCGCCCAACGGCCGCGCCAGCCACCCGACCACCTCCCTGCTGATTTGACCACCTTCCTGCCGACCCAACCTGCACCCTGGCCGTGACCTGTACCCTAGGACAGACCCTAGGACAGACCTTACACAGCCCCCATCTTGGCCGAACCCCCTAAGACCCTAACCGTGCCTCATAGAACCTCTCTCAAAGCCCCCTAGGATAACCCCCTCTTGGCTGCCCAAGGTGAACCGTGAGCCCACGTGCAAGCAAGTTGAACATGGACCAGCTATTTGTAAGTGTCTAAACTTGGTCTATTACATTAACTTGCTTTATATTCAATTAAATTTTGATACGGGGTTGTAGTAAAGGAGCTTCGTCTCCCCCCGATTGTAATAACGTGGTTTGACACACCCACACACATGTGCACTTGAGCCTTTCCGCTCTTAGTCGTACACTTTTTGCACACACACGGGCCTAACCAGCCCTTAATATATAGTTATATTTATATATTTTAAGTCAAGGGGGTTTTTAATTAAGTCGTGTGTGTTGTCTTTCCATTTTCCACACGCACACACATTGAGCCTTCGCTCTTACTCCCAAGACCTTAGTAAAGGCCTTATTGCAGTTATATTTGGGTTTCATTTATGTCGTGTGCGTAGTACTTCAATTCTACACTCACACACATTGAGCTTTCGCTCTTACTCCCAAGACCTTAGTCAAGGCATACTGCAATTTATATTTGGGTTTCATTTCATGTCGTGTGTGTAAGTCTTTCAATTCAAGCACGCACACACATTGAGCCTTCGCTCTTATTTACAAGACCCAAGTAAGGGCCCCTACATATACTCTATATAAAGTATTTCTTTCGGCTACGTCTTTAAGATTCGGGTTTTAAGGTTCAAGTTGTGTGCGTTGTCTTTCAATATATACACGACACCCACTTACACAATTGAGCCTTTTCGCTCTTAAGATATAGCCATATTTCCCCTTCCGCTATTTACTTTACAAGTCATTTCCCTTCGGCTATTTACTTTACAAGTCATTTCCCTTCGGCAATTTCCCTTTGGCATTGTCTTTTAATTTCGGGTTTTCCCTTTGGAGTAGCGTGAGTTTGCATTGCATCTACGCCATACCACGAGGTAGGACGCATATTGCATCGAAGCAAGCCCCGTACTCCCGCTCAAATTCGCCCCATGTAGTGGAGTGTTCATAACACACACCTAGGTGGCCCATAAAGGGATAAAGAGAAAGACTTAGGCACGTGCAAATCCACGTGATCTAAAATCTGAGAATCGTACAAACCCGAATCAAATCGTGCAAGACTTAGGGTTGTCCAACCCTTACAAAGTCAAAATCGCCCAAATGCATGGTTTTCAAAAGGTTTTAAAACACTTCTTCATTCAAAATATATTTTGAGTTAAACTTGTTTCAAAAACGAAGTCTCTAAGCGTACAGACTGACCCTTGCGCATCGGTGCAAGAAGGTCTGCGACGTAAAAATCCCGCTTGCCTACAATCGCCTTTCAAAAGTCAGATTGTTTTCAAAACATACTTTGCTAGTTAAAGTAAACTAGCTGGCACGCCCATAAAGCGAAGTAGATTGCGAAAAGGTTCACTTCAGGCCTAAGAACCCGCAAGTGAAAATTTTCGGTGTCTACATACACACACGACATAAATGAATCCCAAATATAACTACAATAAGGCCTTTACTAAGGTCTTGGGAGTAAGAGCGAAGGCTCAATGTGTGTGAAAGTGCTCGAATTGAAAGACTTACTCACACGACAAGAAATAAAACCCAAATAGTATAGGTCGGCCCTTACTTGGGTCTTTCAAATAAGAGCGAAAGCTCAATGTGTGTGAGAGTGTTTAAATTGAAAGACTTACTCACACGACATGAAATAAAACCCAAATAGTATAGGTCGGCCCTTACTTGGGTCTTTCAAATAAGAGCGAAAGCTCAATGTGTGTGAGAGTGTTTAAATTGAAAGACTTACTCACACGACATGAAATGAAACCCAAATAGTATAGGTCGGCCCTTACTTGGGTCTTTCAAATAAGAGCGAAAGCTCAATGTGTGTGAGAGTGTTTAAATTGAAAGACAACACACCCAACTTAAACAAAACCCTTCGGAAATGAAATATATACGTATACTTATATATTAGGGGCTGATTAGGCCCGTGTGTGTTTGAAATTGTGCACGACTAAGAGAGTGCACGTGTGTGGTTGTGCCAAGCCACTATTACAAGCGGGGGGAGACTATGCTCCGTTATTACAACCCCGTATCAAATTGAATTTCAAGCAAGTGTATGATCAAAGACCGAGTTTAGAAACTTACAAGTAGCTGGTCCGTAGAGGTCTTGCTTGAGCGTGGCCTTGGCTTTGGGCTGCAAACGGGAGCTCCGCGAAGGTATGTGACCAAGAGTGCTGGCCGGCTGCCAATGGGGCGCGGGATGGACGTCTCGAAGGGGACCGGTGGCAAGTGGGCGGCGCCTCCAAGTAGGGAGTTTAGAGTGGCTGACTAAGTGGGTCTTAGGGTCACTAGGGAAGTTAGGGACTTAGGGAAACTGGACCTAAAAGGTGAGCTAGTGGGAAGGCCAAAGAGGACGCCTAGGGGGGGGTTGGCCAAATGGGAAATGGTGGCTAAGTAGTGGCCAGCCACTTGGGTTATCCTAGGTTCGGCTAGGCTTAGGTGGTGGCGGCAAAGAGGTGGAGCTAAGGGGAAGATGGGTGGTTAAGAGTGGAGAGGTGGTAGAGAGTGGTTTTGAGGGAGTTAGGGGGACTTACCGAATGGGAAGGAGTGGCGGCAAAGGTGGCTGTCGGCTGGTGGAAGATGGGAGAAGGAGAGGGCCCGGCTGAGTGAGGTGGTGGTGTCCGGCTGGGGGGGAGTGATAGTGGACGGAAGAGGGAGAGTGGCGGAGCAGGTGGCGGCTGGTGGGGCTGGAGCTGCTGGGAAGACGGGTGAGAGATGGGAGAAGGAGAGGGCCCGGCTGAGTGGTGGAGTGGTTCCCACTTGGAAAACCCGCCCACAATGAGGGGGGTTTAAATAGGGGATGGGTAGGTCGGTTAGGGCTGGGTTGTGGGTAGTGGTTAGGTGGTTTAGGTAGGGTAGTATGTAGATAAGGTGGGCTGGATGGGGTTGGGCCAGATATTTTAAAACTAGGGGTTTGGGAAAATCGTGGGCTAAGGGTGGTTTAGGGGTTTAGGGCTAGGTTAGGTGGTTGGGTTTTAGGGTGAGGTTTAGTGAGCTAGGTTAGGTGGTTTAGGCTAGGTTTAGGCTAGGATTAGGGAAATTAATCTAGGTTTAGGGAAGGATTAGGGGAGTGGGTTAGGTGATTAGGTCGGGATTAGGCCGGGATTAGGGAAGTGGGTTAGGTGATTAGGTTCAGATTAGGGGTGGATTAGGGGTTTAGGCTAGGTTTAGGCATTTTGGGTTAGGTTTAGGTGAAGGAGCTCCCTTAGCATGGCCCATAGACCTTGATCACCCCATGTTGGTGCAGCCCTAGGTTAGGTTTTAGCTAATTACAAGCTTAAACCCACTCAATTAGGCTAAACCACAAGATTAAACCCAAACTTGATACACAAGTCAAGCTTAATACAACACTCTTGATATTTATCACCCCCACTCTCTCTCATGCCCAATATCCCACGTGAATTTCAAGTGGGCCCCACCTCCATTTATGAGAAGGTGATGTGGGCCATGGACATGGATATTGGATTGGATTTCTGGATCCAAATCCAAATCCAAATCCACATATGGGTTTGGATTGGAATCTGGATATATATGGTCCAGATCCAATCCAAACTGAACTCTGACTCCTTCGGGCTGGGTTCGAGACGGACGATTCGTGCGGGGCCTGACAGCATCAGTGCTCCGTCTGCGTTGGGTCTTCGCCAACATGGTCGCCCGCCTCCGTTTCTGCCTTCCGGAGATGACTTCAAATGATATTTTGGTAAGAACAGGGTCTTGGACGTTCGAGATCCTGGGATGTGAATTAGATGCAAGAGATGCTGTGCCGGGCTTGACAGGTGCTCCGGTTCCGGGCTCTTCTTGGCTCTCCTGGTCCTGTCTTGATCGAGCCAAGCCACTTCGGGGTTTCAAAACATGTTTTAAAAGGGTTTTCAAAAGCTATATCATATGTTTTTGAAAGATAAAGTTTAAAACATATATACAGGGTTGTTTGGAAGGCTCCTGGGTTTCCAAACTCAAAAATGGCCCTTTGGGGCTGCTTGTATCAAAACCAGATTTGTTTAAGAAATTCGTGGGATTTCGGGGTGTTTACAGATGCCCCTCTTTGGCCTTGTCCAAATAGATTTGGATAAGGGCAAAGATGACAAACACCCCTTTTAATGTCTCCCTAGATCTAGCCACGAAGAATATGGGATCGTCCCATTTTAGCAAAAATCTCAATTTTACAAACTCTGGTAGGAGGAGAAATCACGCCAAAGGGTTCACTTATGGAATCTGGTCCTAAATGGGATCATGTTCATGCAAGTACCATGCGTGGAATGCAGATGACATGGGTGTGGTGCCCAGAGTGGCGACCTCCCAGAGACCAGGTGTGGTCGAACTCTAGAGACTTACAAGGCCTACTGCTCCAAGTGAGCAAAAAAAACCCTATGCTGTTCGATGTTCGGTTTTCAAAACTTATTTACAAAAGCTATTTACAAAAGGGACAACTGTCTTGAGTCTCGATCCTAAGGATCTCGAGCTCTTCGCGCTTGCCCTTGTTTGAGTCTTAACACTCGCTTATCTAGCGGAGGTTTTATAAGAAAACAAGCCTCATTTCAAATCCCTACGCCTTACTCGAAACGTCGAATTCTCAAACAAGATGAAATTCAAGTAAGTAAATCCTATTTTTACTTTAGGATTCCTCGAAATGAACCATGTTTAGCTTGGGATAAGCCAGGGATGGGAAAGAGATACCACGGTCCCTTCTGAAGCGTCCCGTGGTTTAAGGCATAGAAGGCGGAAAACTGCTCTTTTTGAGCTTTTTGGCCTCTTTTTCCTTTTTTCCTAGAGGGTCTCCCTTTGGGAGTATTTTTTCTTTAATCCCTCTTTTTTTATAAGAGAATCGATTTTTCTTTTTGAGGTCTGGTTTATTTCTTTTGGAAAGAGACTTTAAATGGGAAATTCCCTTTTGATTTGGGCCTTCGTTTTCCTTTTGGAAGAAGAAGAGAAGAGGGGAGGACTTATCCCAAGCCTACACTCGATCCATTCCAGATCAGCCTATTTAGAAATAGCACGTACTACTTGCAAGTATCTTGCTATGTTGAACTAGGCCTTTCTTTGTAAGAAGAAGGATTTTGAAATGCAACCACGATTTTGAAAACTCCACTCTTTCACAAGTGCGAATTCTCTCACTCAGGGTCACACGAGTTGCTTTTGCACCTTATTCACATGTCTCAGGGCAGCTATCCCTCTAAAATTTTTGAAAACTGGAATTTAATCCAGATCCTACACATGATACTTCTTTAAGTATTGAATATTGATAGGATCTGCTAAATTCCTACCTTCTACATCGATCAACCAATACGAATTGTTCGTAGTGGTTGCTCGTACAACATAGGGTCCATCCCAGTTGGGGCGCCACTTGCCTAGGGGGTGTGGGCCACGATGGTGGATGGTTTTCAAGACCAGATCTCCCACTTCAAAGTGGCGAGGTCTCATGTGTTTGCTATAATGTCGGGCTATCCTTTGCCGGTATGCACGAGCATGATCCATAGCAAGGAGTCGCCTCTCATCTAGCAAATCTAGTTCGGCCATCCTAGCATGCTGAAGCGTCTCTAGGGGGAGGTCGAGTGCAATGGATGTATGGAATGAATGCAGTTGGGTATGAATGGGAAGAATGGCGTTTGTGCCATAGACCAATTCGAATGGTGTGGCATTTGTGGGAGCCCGGATGGAAGTCCTATAAGCCCATAAGGCTTCATCCAGCTTCTCATGCCACCTCCTACCCTTCTCTAAGGTTTTCTCAATGATACCAATGAGAGTCTTGTTTGTGGCTTCGGCTTGGCCGTTGCCTTGAGGGTAGTAGGGCGAGGAGAAGTGGTGGTTTATGCCATACGTGTTGCACAACTTAACCATCCGCTCGTTCTTGAATGGGGTACCATTATCAGACACAAGGTCTCGTGGAACCCCAAATCGAGCCAAGATATTCCTCCGGATGAAAGCCACCACATGTTGCCCCATTACATTTGTTAGGGAAATGGCTTCCACCCACTTGGAGAAATACTCCGTGGCTGCTAAAATAAAACGATGCCCATTCGAGGCCTTTGGAAATATGGGGCCCACAATGTCAAACGCCCACATGGTAAATGGCCAGGGGCTGACCACGGAATGCAATGCAGATGAAGGGATATGAATGGCGTGCCCATGCACTTGACATGGATGACACTTCCTAACATGATCGTGACAATCCTTTTTCAGGGTGGACCAAAAATAACCCCCTCTAAGTATTTTCATTGCCATCATGTTGGCATTAACATGACCTCCACATTCTCCATCGTGGAACTCGTGCATCACTATCCTAGCCTCCTCTAGGTCGATACATCTAAGCAGAATGCCGGTAAAACTCTTTTTGTATAAGACCCCACCCAGAATGGTGTATCGGGTCGAAATCTTACGAATGAATGCCCTATCTTTGGATGTGGCATCCTCGGTGAATCCCCCATTTTCTAAAAATTGTTTTATGTCATAGAACCATGGTTTTTCAATAGACTCTGGGTTGTTTTGGCAAATATCCAAGTCGTGTGTGGATGGATGGGGCGCATGCCATATTTCCAAAGATCTGGTCCCTGAAATGGGATCGACCTTCAGGGCTGAACCCAAGGAAGAGAGGGCATCGGCGATGCCATTGTCCTCTCTTCCCACGTGTGTGAGCTTACACGACTGGAAGGATTGGACCAATCGAGTGGCCAACTCGTGATATGGAAGTAGTTTTTCATTACGTACTTGCCAAATTTTTAAAACCTGGTTTATGACAAGGAGCGAATCTCCAAAGACCTCGATGCATGATGCCCCTAGAGTTTTCGAAATCCTTAAGCCTTGTATGAGTGCTTCATACTCAGCTACGTTGTTGGAACATTCGAAATCTAAGCGGACTGCTATGGGAATCTCGCCCTTTTCAGGGGAGATTAGGATGATCCCGGCACCAGCCCCTCGTTGGTTTCGTGCCCCGTCGAAGTGCATCGTCCACACTTGGTTTTCGAAAGAATTTGCCAAAACGTGGTTTTGAAAATGGTTTTGCAATATGCCTTCATCAGGCATTTCGACAAGAGTGGGATATGTGTCCTCCAAGGGGAAGTCAACCACGTAATCTGCTAGGGCTTGCCCCTTAACGGAGATCTGGTGATGGTATTTTAGATCATACTCCATTAAAAGGAGTTGCCATTTGCCCAATCTACCCGTGAGAATGGGTTTTTCGAACAAGTGCTTGATTGGATCAAGCTTGGACACTATCCAGATCTCATGATCTAGGAAGTAGTGTCTGAATTTCTGGCAGGCCCAGACTAGGGCCAAGCACGTCTTCTCCATGGCTTGATAATTTCGTTCATAAGCCAAGAGAGTTTTCGAAATATAGTAGATGGCATACTCCTTATGGGTGTCATCCTCGTATTGAGCCAACAGGGCTCCTAAAGCGTTTACATGCACGGAGATGTATAACAAAAGCGGTTTTCCTTGCTTTGGAGGTTTCAAAACGGGGGGATTAACCAAGTATGCCTTCAGTCTCTCGAAGGACTTTTGGCATTCGTCATCCCATAAGAATTTCGTACCCTTCCTCAACAGTTTGTTGAAGGGTTCGCATCTAGTTGCCAGATTCGATATGAATCGGCGCACAGATTGTAATCGACCCTGAAGGCTACGGACTTGGGTGAGATTGGAGGGTGGAGCCATGTCTATGATGGCTCGACACTTAGAGGGGTCGACTTCTATTCCCCTTTGGCTCACCATAAAGCCTAGAAGCTTTCCTGATTCTACCCCGAACACACATTTCTGAGGGTTTAGCTTTACTTTGTAAAGCCTAAGCCTTTCGAAAATCTTTTGTAAACATTCGATATGGGTGCATCGGGTTTTGGATTTTGCCAAGAGATCATCTACATACACTTCTACAAGCTCGTGAATTTGATCATGGAAGATCGTGTTCATGGCTCGTTGGTATGTTGCGCCGGCATTTTTCAAACCAAAGGGCATGACTGTATAGCAGTACGTGCCCCATGGGGTTGTGAAGGCGGTCTTACCCTGATCTCGTGGACTTAGTTTGATTTGATTATAGCCTGAATAGCCATCCATAAATGAAAACATTTCATGATTTGCAGTACTATCGACTATCAAATCTATGTTTGGTAAAGGATAATTATCCTTTGGAGTGGCTTTATTCAGGTTTCTGAAATCGATGCATATTCGAATTTTCCCATTGGTTTTTCGAACTACAACGATATTTGACAACCAATCAGAATACGCAATGGGTTTTATAAATCCGGCTTTTAGCAGATCTTCTAAACCCTCTTTGACTTGCGTGTGTACATTCGGGTGTATTTTCCTAAGCTTCTGCTTTATTGGTTTTACACCTACATCTAAGGGAAGACGATGTTCGACTATGCTGGGATCTATGCCCGGCATGTCTTCATACGTCCATGCAAACACATCTAAATAGGTTTGTAGAAATGCAATGAATGCTAACTTTTCAGTTTCATGCAAGCATGCGCCTATTTTAATGGTTTTGGGATTGGAATCATCCCCTAGGTTCACCTCTACGAAATCTCCTCCTACTGATTGGGAAGGTCTTTCAAAATCGAGAATTCTATGAAATTCTGGGAGCTCAGAAGTGGGATCTTCCTCAAGGGGATCCACTTCTGGGCTTCGATCATTCTCGTGGACTTTAGACCCGAGGGAACTTGATGCGTGATTTTCAAAATAACCTGGTTTTGTACTTAGATTTTCAAGTGATTTCGAAATTTTTGGTCTGGCTATGCAGACGACGTTTCTTTCGAAATCCTTTTCTTTCGTCAAAGTCCTACCAGGAGCGGCTATGTACAAAATCTTTTTGGTATTTTCCAAATTTTCGATTTTTTTGGGTTTTTGTAAAACAAGAACTTTGGGAACTATACAAAGCACACTTTTTTCGAGTTTTTGCTTTTCCATTGTTTTTGGTTTTTCTTGTTTTCGATTTTTTTCGATTTTAAGTTTTCAAATGTTTTTGGTATTTTTAGAAAAAGGGATCTTCCGTCATACCTACAAAGGGAAAACACTATGGGTTAGACTCGGAATAGGAGATCTAAACCATAGGTCTCTTCTAAGACAGGCTCCGGGGCACCCTTGACGCAGGTGGTCACAGGGGGTGGCTCCGGCGGTATTCGGGGAGTATAGCCGATCCCATATCGGCTTGGATTGGCCCTAGGAAGGATGGGCTCTAGGAGACCCTGGTTTTGTGCCCCTAGACTTTTGTAGGGCGTGTAGCCCATGTTCAATAACATGTTCCACGACCTTTTGTTTTTCGAAAAGATGGGATATAAGTCGTGGTCCTGGAACATGCTATCGTCCATATTAGGCTCGTATGGCCTTTTGTCCAGGGGTTTTGGAAATAGGGAACGCTTGGGTTTTCCTAGGAGGATTAGAGTCGGGAGGGGGCCTGCTTTGGGCGGCCCCTTCACACATACAACCTTCCTAGGGTTGTTCAACACGAGCCGAGGTGGCTCAACCATAATTTGCCCCAGGTTAGCCTCACGGGCCTGGGAGCTCGATAAACAAGGGGAGTTTATGATCCCCTGAAGCTGTGGGTGACTCTCACCTAGGATCACTACGACTTGGTCCCTAAAAGGGATTTTGACACACTTGTGGAAGGTGGATGGCACAGCGCACAAACTGTGTATCCAGGGTCTTCCCAGCAACAGGTTATAATGGGGGTGGATGTCCAAGACATGGAACACCCCCGTGTCTTCGATCCCTCCCGTTTCCATTGGGAGTTCGATGGATCCTAAAGGCCTAGACGCATTCCCATCGTATCCAGTGATAACGATGGGGCTTGGGTTCACTGAAGTCAAGGTGACTCCGATTTTGTACGCCACGTGAAGCGGAAGGATGTTGAGCCCTCCTCCACCATCGACTAGGCACCTGTCCAGAGAGTGGTTGTTTAGAACCACCTCGATATGCAGGGCCTGGTTATGGGTTTCGTAGGGTCTATCTACATCATCTTCCGAAAAGGTGATGGGCGATTTTGCTCCTAACAAAGCCACTTGGGCAGACAAGGATTCCGGACTTATGTTCGAATCAACCTTGGCCCTTTCTAGAATTTTCTCTAAGACAAGTCTATGCCTAGGCGAGGTTTTGATAAGCTCTAGGATAGACATGTGAATAGGAATCTTTGAAAGGTGGTTTTCGAAATCATAAGGATTTAGGATGATTTTGTCCTTATCTGCTTTTGGCAGACCACTAGGGATACATGCTTTTGAGGGGCCAGGCACACTGACCACCTTTTGAGCACCTTGAAGGTGCGGGGGTTGGTAGATCCTCCCGGATCTAGTGACTTCCCCCACGACCAGCCTAGGGTTTGCGCTAGACTTGGCTCTAAGGATGAGCTGAGGAGAACCTTGGATTTTCAAAACTGGTTTTGCCGGGGTTTCCACTTTTGATGGTCCCCGAATGACGACTTGGGCGGGCCTCTTGTGTAGTACAAGGATGGGTGCACAAGCAGGTCGACCAGGTTCGGGCTTTCGCGCTAGTTCCTTGGAAATGGTGAGGGTACATACCTCCTTTCCTTTCCCACTGCCACTGGCGTGTTTGGGAAAGAGTTCTTTGAAGATAGCTTGAGGTGGCTCAGATTCCGCAGTGACCTGGAGCCGGCCCTCCGCTATCAAGTTCTCAATTTTATTTAGAAGAGAGAAGCACCGTTTGGTATCATGGCCTTTGAGCCGATGATACTTGCAAAACCGGTTTAAATACCCCCCTTTGGACGTGACTCCTTCGGGGATTTCAGGGAGTTCGATCATGCCCTGGGCAAGTAGGAGGTCTAGGACTTCCGACACAGGTTGCCCCAGCGGAGTGTACTCCCGTTTTTCAATTGGTTTTGAAAAATTGCGTTCTCTCTTATTTTCTATTTTTTCAAAATTTTTAGAAGTGCCCGCCATGCCTGGATCCACCCGGACATTGGCGATTTTATGGGGCTTTGCCCCTTTGTCCGTTGTGGGCAGCCCATATGCGATGGGCTTTTCCACACGTGTTTTGGGAACGGCACTTCCTTTCCATAAGTGGTCGTATGTCCCTTTTCGCAAGTTGGTTTCGAAAAGGGAGGCCTTTTTGATCAACTTATGGAAAGTTGAAATCTCATGGAGCGAGAGAAGGGTTTTTAACTCGTTTTTGAAATTATCCAGGATGAGCATCACTGCGCATCCTTCGGATATAGGCTCTCGCACTTGGCCTAAAAGAGACCTCCATCTTATAATGAAGGCATGCACGTCTTCGTTCATGCCTTGCTTTGTATCCCTTAAGGTATTCAAGGTTGGCGTGACTTCCACGTTGTGTGCAAATCTTTGCATGAAGCAGTTCGCTAACTCTTCAAAAGTAGCGAACTGGCTTAAGTCGTAGGAAGCCAGCCATTTGGCAGCTGTGCCCTTAAGGGATAGAGGGAACCAATACACCCATTTCATCGAGTCCTTTTTCTTCTTATGGGCTCGACGTGAGAAAAGCTGCAAGTGAGACCTAGGGTCTCCCATGCCATCGTACCGATGGAAGTTCGGTATTTCATCGTCACTGTCTGTTTCGTAATCCATAGGAAGGAAATCAGACAGGGCGTAGCTTCTTTTCTCTTTATTTTGCCCTTTCAGCAGCTGCTGTAGGGCTTTACGGTCCTTTTGTGTGAAGGACTCGTGGTATTGGTTGCCTTCCATTACGGAGGCCTCTTTTTGCTTGCGAGGTTTTTCAATTTTCTTTTTAGGCCTTTGTTCACCGTTTGATGAACATGAATCGCCTACTTCAGCCTCTTGGCTGAGAGCATCGATTTTGGCCTCAAATTCCCTTCTCAAGTCCTCGATTTCATCTAGTTTTATTTTGTTTTTGAAAATCCTCCTAGAGTGAGAACTTGATGCGCATGAGCCTTGGCTCGACACTTCACTTGGATTGGATTTTGACATGCTTTTCAAGCTTTTTCAAAATTTCCTAAGTAAAAGCAAAGAAAACAAGTTAAAACGACACCTTTATAAAATTTTCGTAAGACTCCTACAAGTAAACTCGATTTTTGAAAAGGCTCACGTCCCACCGGGCGTGCCAATCTCTGTAGACGCGCGAAAATCCCCGCCTCTTCGCCCCTTTCGTGGCTTGGAGTGGATCTTATCGTGCGTCTAAGGCCTATGTATACAAACAGGGCGTGCCAGCTAGCTTACTTAAGCTAGCGAAGATATATCAACACTGACTTCTAAACGTGGCGACTGTGAGCAAGTGAGCTCTTGTCGTCGCAGACCTTCTTGCACCGATGCGCAAGGGTCAGTCTGTACGCTTTTGCAAAAATCGAGTTTTTAGGGAGAAAGTCTACGAAACGGTTCGAGGTGTCTATTTCGGGTCTTTAAGATGCGATTGCATGTTTTAGATCACGTGGATTTGCACGTGCCTAAGTCTTTTCTTTTATCCCTTTTTGGGTCGCCTAGTTTGTGTGTTATGAACACTCCACTACATGGGCGAATTCGAGCGGGGGTTGCTTCGATGCAATATGCGTCCTACCTCGTGGTATGGCGTAGATACAATGCAAACTCACGCTACTCCAAAGGGAAAACCCGAAATGTAAAGACAATACGGAAGGGAAATAACAGAAGGGAAATAACCGAAGGGAGATACGTATATATCTTATGTATATGAGCCCTTACTCGGGTCTTGCAAATAAGAGCGAAGGCTCAATGTGGGTGCGTGTTTGAATTGAAAGACTTACACACACGACATGAAATTAAACCCAAATATAAATTGCAGTATGGCCTTGACTAAGGTCTTGGGAGTAAGAGCGAAGGCTCAATGTGTGTGAGAGTGTTTAAATTGAAGTACTACACACACGACATAAATGAAACCCAAATATAACTGCAATAAGGCCTTTACTAAGGTCTTGGGAGTAAGAGCGAAGGCTCAATGTGTGTGAAAGTGCTCGAATTGAAAGACTTACTCACACGACAAGAAATAAAACCCAAATAGTATAGGTCGGCCCTTACTTGGGTCTTTCAAATAAGAGCGAAAGCTCAATGTGTGTGAGAGTGTTTAAATTGAAAGACTTACTCACACGACATGAAATAAAACCCAAATAGTATAGGTCGGCCCTTACTTGGGTCTTTCAAATAAGAGCGAAAGCTCAATGTGTGTGAGAGTGTTTAAATTGAAAGACTTACTCACACGACATGAAATGAAACCCAAATAGTATAGGTCGGCCCTTACTTGGGTCTTTCAAATAAGAGCGAAAGCTCAATGTGTGTGAGAGTGTTTAAATTGAAAGACAACACACCCAACTTAAACAAAACCCTTCGGAAATGAAATATATACGTATACTTATATATTAGGGGCTGATTAGGCCCGTGTGTGTTTGAAATTGTGCACGACTAAGAGAGTGCACGTGTGTGGTTGTGCCAAGCCACGTTATTACAAGCGGGGGGAGACTATGCTCCGTTATTACAACCCCGTATCAAATTGAATTTCAAGCAAGTGTATGATCAAAGACCGAGTTTAGAAACTTACAAGTAGCTGGTCCGTAGAGGTCTTGCTTGAGCGTGGCCTTGGCTTTGGGCTGCAAACGGGAGCTCCGCGAAGGTATGTGACCAAGAGTGCTGGCCGGCTGCCAATGGGGCGCGGGATGGACGTCTCGAAGGGGACCGGTGGCAAGTGGGCGGCGCCTCCAAGTGGGGAGTTTAGAGTGGCTGACTAAGTGGGTCTTAGGGTCACTAGGGAAGTTAGGGACTTAGGGAAACTGGACCTAAAAGGTGAGCTAGTGGGAAGGCCAAAGAGGACGCCTAGGGGGGGGTTGGCCGAATGGGAAATGGTGGCTAAGTAGTGGCCAGCCACTTGGGTTATCCTAGGTTCGGCTAGGCTTAGGTGGTGGCGGCAAAGAGGTGGAGCTAAGGGGAAGATGGGTGGTTAAGAGTGGAGAGGTGGTAGAGAGTGGTTTTGAGGGAGTTAGGGGGACTTACCGAATGGGAAGGAGTGGCGGCAAAGGTGGCTGTCGGCTGGTGGAAGATGGGAGAAGGAGAGGGCCCGGCTGAGTGAGGTGGTGGTGTCCGGCTGGGGGGGGAGTGATAGTGGACGGAAGAGGGAGAGTGGCGGAGCAGGTGGCGGCTGGTGGGGCTGGAGCTGCTGGGAAGACGGGTGAGAGATGGGAGAAGGAGAGGGCCCGGCTGAGTGGTGGAGTGGTTCCCACTTGGAAAACCCGCCCACAATGAGGGGGGTTTAAATAGGGGATGGGTAGGTCGGTTAGGGCTGGGTTGTGGGTAGTGGTTAGGTGGTTTAGGTAGGGTAGTATGTAGATAAGGTGGGCTGGATGGGGTTGGGCCAGATATTTTAAAACTAGGGGTTTGGGAAAATCGTGGGCTAAGGGTGGTTTAGGGGTTTAGGGCTAGGTTAGGTGGTTGGGTTTTAGGGTGAGGTTTAGTGAGCTAGGTTAGGTGGTTTAGGCTAGGTTTAGGCTAGGATTAGGGAAATTAATCTAGGTTTAGGGAAGGATTAGGGGAGTGGGTTAGGTGATTAGGTCGGGATTAGGCCGGGATTAGGGAAGTGGGTTAGGTGATTAGGTTCAGATTAGGGGTGGATTAGGGGTTTAGGCTAGGTTTAGGCATTTTGGGTTAGGTTTAGGTGAAGGAGCTCCCTTAGCATGGCCCATAGACCTTGATCACCCCATGTTGGTGCAGCCCTAGGTTAGGTTTTAGCTAATTACAAGCTTAAACCCACTCAATTAGGCTAAACCACAAGATTAAACCCAAACTTGATACACAAGTCAAGCTTAATACAACACTCTTGATATTTATCACCCCCACTCTCTCTCATGCCCAATATCCCACGTGAATTTCAAGTGGGCCCCACCTCCATTTATGAGAAGGTGATGTGGGCCATGGACATGGATATTGGATTGGATTTCTGGATCCAAATCCAAATCCAAATCCACATATGGGTTTGGATTGGAATCTGGATATATATGGTCCAGATCCAATCCAAACTGAACTCTGACTCCTTCGGGCTGGGTTCGAGACGGACGATTCGTGCGGGGCCTGACAGCATCAGTGCTCCGTCTGCGTTGGGTCTTCGCCAACATGGTCGCCCGCCTCCGTTTCTGCCTTCCGGAGATGACTTCAAATGATATTTTGGTAAGAACAGGGTCTTGGACGTTCGAGATCCTGGGATGTGAATTAGATGCAAGAGATGCTGTGCCGGGCTTGACAGGTGCTCCGGTTCCGGGCTCTTCTTGGCTCTCCTGGTCCTGTCTTGATCGAGCCAAGCCACTTCGGGGTTTCAAAACATGTTTTAAAAGGGTTTTCAAAAGCTATATCATATGTTTTTGAAAGATAAAGTTTAAAACATATATACAGGGTTGTTTGGAAGGCTCCTGGGTTTCCAAACTCAAAAATGGCCCTTTGGGGCTGCTTGTATCAAAACCAGATTTGTTTAAGAAATTCGTGGGATTTCGGGGTGTTTACAGCAGTGGATGAGGCGGTTCGGTGGATTAGGGGTTAGGTGGTGTGGATTAGGTGAGGTTTAGAGGGTTAAGAAGGGAAGGGTTTAGGGGGAGATTAGGCTTACCTAAAAGGGGCCTGGCTAGGTTGGCTCAAGCCCCGGTCCAGCCACCTCTTGTCATTTTGGTGCAGCTAGGTCCACGCCAAATCATGTTGGTGCAACCCTTGTTAACCCCCTTTTAGCCCACAAGCTTAACCCACTAAAAAGAAAATTAAGCACTAATCACTCACCTTAATCCTTTCTCTCTCTTCTCCAAGCTCCTCGAAGCATTTCATGTCCATCCATTTTAGAGACCCCCTCACCTCTATTTATAGGGAAGTGAGGTGGGTCTTAGGTTTGGATATGGGTTTGAGATCTGGATCCAAATCCAAGTACTATTTGGATATGGATTTGGATATTTATGATCAGATCCGATCCAAATCCAAACATTTATATGGATATGGATCTGGATATTTTGGTCTAGATCTGATCCAATTCAAACACTATTTGGATCCAATCCAAATCTAAACACTATTTGGATCAATCCAAATCCAAACACTATTTGGATATGTGTAGACGCGCGAAAATCCCCGCCTTTTCGCCTTTTTCAGGGCTTGAAGCGGATCCTCTCGTGTGTCTAAAGGCCTATGTATGCAAACAGGGCGTGCCAGCTAGCTTACCTAAGCTAGCGAAGATATTTTTAACACTGACTTCTAAACGTGGCGACTGTGAGCAAGTAAGCTCTTGTCGTCGCAGACCTTCTTGCACCGATGCGCAAGGGTCAGTCTGTACGCTTTGCAAAAATCGAGTTTTTGGAGAGAAAGTCTACGAAGCGGTTCGAGGTGCCTATTTCGGGTCTTTAAGATGCGATTGCATGTTTTATATCACGTGGATTTGTACGTGCCTAAGTCTTTTCTTTTATCCCTTTTCGGGCCACCTAGTTTGTGTGTTATGAACACTCCACTATATGGGCGAATTCGAGCGGGGCTTGCTTCGATGCAATATGCGTCCTACCTCGTGGTATGGCATAGATGCAATGCAAACTCACGCTACTCCAAAGGGAAAACCCGAAATGTAAAGACGATACTGAAGGGAAATGACTGAAGGGAAATAACCGAAGGGAAATAACCGAAGGGAGATATGTATATAGATTATGTATATGAGCCCTTACTCGGGTCTTGCAAATAAGAGCGAAGGCTCAATGTGGGTGCGTGCTTGAATTGAAAGACTTACACACACGACATGAAATTAAACCCAAATATAAATTGCAGTATGGCCTTGACTAAGGTCTTGGGGAGTAAGAGCGAAGGCTCAATGTGTGTGAAAGTGCTTGAATTGAAGTACTACACACACGGCATAAATGAAACCCAAATATAAGTGCAATAAGGCCTTTACTAAGGTCTTGGGAATAAGAGCGAAGGCTCAATGTGTGTGAAAGTGCTGGAATTGAAAGACTTACTCACACGACATGAAATGAAACCCAAATAGTATAGGTCGGCCCTTACTTGGGTCTTTCAAATAAGAGCGAAAGCTCAATGTGTGTGAGAGTGCTTGAATTGAAAGACTTACTCACACCAAATGAAACCCAAATAGTATAGGTCGGCCCTTACTTGGGTCTTTCAACTAAGAGCGAAAGCTCAATGTGTGTGAGAGTGCTTGAATTGAAAGACTTACTCACACGACATGAAATGAAACCCAAATAGCATAAGTCGGCCCTTACTTGGGTCTTTCAACTAAGAGCGAAAGCTCAATGTGTGTGAGAGTGCTTGAATTGAAAGACTTACTCACACGACATGAAATGAAACCCAAATAGTATAGGTCGGCCCTTACTTGGGTCTTTCAACTAAGAGCGAAAGCTCAATGTGTGTGAGTGCTTGAATTGAAAGACAACGCACCCAACTTAAACAAAAACCCTTCAAAAATGAAAGTATATATACTTACGTATTAGGGGCTGATTAAGTTCAAAATTGTGCACGTGTGTGGGTGTGCCAAGCCATGTTATTACAAGCGGGGGAGACGTATTGAATTGAATCTTAAGCAAGTATACAACTAAGGACCGAGTTAGGCACTTACTAATAGCTGGTCCGAAGATGCCTTACTTGAGCGTGGGCTTGGCCTTCGCCTTGGGCTGCAAGAGGGAGCTCCACGGAGTTGAACGGCAAGGGGCTGCTGGCCGGGTGCCTTAGGTGCGCGGAAGAGATGCCTTGAAGGTGGCCGACTACTTGGAAAGGGGCTGCCTTGGCGTGTGGGGCCAAGGTGAGTATGTAGGGTCACTAAGGAAGGGTTGTGAGGTTAGGGAGTATGACACTAAGGGGAGCGTCTAAGGGAGCACCTAAGGGAAGGATGTGGCTGGCCAAATGGAGGTGACAGTCGGTTGGAGTGGCCGACTAGGGGAACTTGGTGGTGGCGGGCTGCTAGGGTGTCTATGGGTGGAGTATGGGAAGGAAGCTAGCTAGGGTATGGGGTAAGGTGGTAGTGAGTGTAGTGGGGTGATATGGGCAGGTTTTAGGGAGTTGGGTGGAGTGACCGGGTGTAGCTAGGGTGTCTAGGTAGTGGCGGGTAATTAGGGTGGTTATGGCCTGGCCGAATGGGAGTGGGGGAGGCGATGAAGGGCTGGTGTTAGGGGAAGATGGTGGTGGTGCAGGTGGTTGAGAGTGGAGGGGTAGTGGAGAAGAGGTAAGGTAGGGTATGGGGTACTAACCGAGTGGTGGGAGGCGGCGGTTGGTTGAGGAGCAGGCGGATGTGGTGGATTGGTTGGTTCGGCCGGATGAAGAGGATGGCGACGGGTGGTTGGGGAGTGATGGAGCAGGTGGAGCACGGTGGCGACTGGTGGTGGTGCAGGTGGAGGAGCCGGCTGGGAGTGGGGCAGGTGGCTGGGTTCGGTTGGGCTGGAAAGGGTGGAGAGAAGATAGGAAAACCCGCCCCTTAGGGGGGGGGGTGTTTATAAGGCTGGTATTAGGGTAGTGGTTAGGTGGTTTAGGTAGGGTGGTGTGGTGATAAGGTGGGCTGGTATTAGGGTAGGGCCAGATATTTTAAATACAAGGGGTTTTGGGTAGGTTGTGGGCTAGGTTTAGGTGGGGTGGTTTAGAGGTTTAGGGTTTAGCTAGGTGGGTTGGTTTTGGGGTGAGGTTTAGTGAGGTGGGTTAGGTGATTAGGCTAGGATTAGGTTAGGTTTAGGGAAATTAACCTAGGTTTAGGGAAGTGGGTTAGGTGATTAGGTTGGGATTAGGCCGAGATTAGGGAAGTGGGTTAGGTGATTAGGCTCAGATTAGGACCGGATTAGGGTAGAAGGCTAGGATTAGGTGTTTTTGGTTAGGTTTAGGTGAAGGAGCTCCCTTTGCATGACCCATGGACCCTAATCATATCATGTTGGTGCAGCCCTAGGTTAGGTTTTGGCTAATTACAAGCTTAAACCCACTTAATTAGGCTAACCCATATGATTAACCCCAAACTTGACACACAAGTCAAGCTTAATTACAACACACACTTGATCTTATCCTCCCCCACTCTCTCTCATGCCCATAATCCCACGTGAAATTCAAGTGGGCCCCACCTCCATTTATGAGAAGGTGATGTGGGTCATGGATATGGATATTGGATTGGATTTTTGAATCCAAATCCAAATCTAAGTCCATACATGGGTTTGGATTGGGATCTGGATATATATGGTCCAGATCCGATCCAAACTGAATTCTGACTCCTTCGGGCTGTGTTCGAAACGAACGGTTTGTACGGGGTCTGACAGCATCAGTACTCCGTCTGCGTTGGGTGTTCGCCAACATGATTGTCCGCCTCTATTTTCGCCTTCCGGAGATGATTTCAAAGGATGTTTTGATGATAACAGGGTCTTGGATGTTCAAGATCCTGGGGGGGTGGATTTGATACGAGAGTTGCTGTGCCGGGCTCGACATGTGCTCCAGTTTCGGGCTCTCCTTAGCTTTCCTGGTCCTGTCTTGCTTAGGCCAAAGCTGCTTCGGGGTTTCAAAACATGTTTTAAAAAGGTTTCCAAAGTCATATTATATATTTTTGAAATATAAAGTTCAAAACATATGTACAGGGTTGTCTGGAAGGCTCCTGGGTTTACAAAACCAGGTTGTTTTGAGAAGTTCATGGGATTTCGGGGTGTTTACAGATGCCCCTCTTTGGCCTTGTCCAAATCGATTTGGATAAGGGCAAAGATGACAAACACCCCTTTCAATGTCTCCCTAGATCTAGCCACGAAGAATATGGGATTGTCCCAATTTTAGCAAAATCTCAATTTACAAACCCTGGTAGGAGGAGATATCACGCCAAAGGGTTTCGTTATGGAATCTGGTCCTAAATGGGATCATGTTTACGCAAGTACCATGCGTGGAATGCATATGCATGACATGGGTGTGGTGCCAAGAGTGGCGACCTCCCAGAGACCAGATGTGGTCGAACTCTAGAGACTTACAAGGCCTGTTGCTCCAAGTGAGCAGATCCTATGTTGTTCGATGTTCGATTTTCAAAACTTATTTACAAAATTATTTACAAAAGGGACAACTGTCTTGAGTCTCAATCCTAAGGATCTTGAGCTCTTCGTGCTTGCCCTTGTTTGAGTCTTAACACTCGCTTATCTAGTGGAGGTTTTATAAGAAAACAAGGCATATTTCAAATTCCTACGCCTTACTCGAAACGTCGAATTCTCAAACAAGACGAAATTCAAGTAAGTAAATCCTATTTTTACTTTAGGATTCCTCGAAATGAACCATGCTTTAGCTTGGGATAAGCCAGGGATGGCAAAGAGATACCACAATCCCTTCTGAAGCGTCCCGTGGTTTAAGGCATAGAAGGCGGAAAACTGCTCTTTTTGAATCGAGTTTGGGTGTTTCGACCAAGGTCTTAATCTGGGATGAATCAAGTAGATCCTTGGGATAAGTCATTGCCCACTTCTCTTCTCTTCCCCAAAAGGAAAACTTGGCCAAAAAGAAAAAGAGAAATCCCTGCAAAGTCTCTTTCCCAAAAGAAAGTTGAATCAAAAGAAAAATCGTGTATGCTATGGAAAAGAGGGAATAAAGAAAAAATACTCCCAAAGGGAGACCCTCTACAAAAAAAATAGAAAAGGGCCAAAAAGCTCAAAAAGAGCAGTTTTCCACCTCTGTGCCTCAAACCACGGGACACTCCAGAAGGGACCGTGGTAAACTCTTTTCCATCCTTGCGACTTATCCCAAGGTGAAAGGTTCATTCTAGGGAATCTTAAAGTAAAAATAAGATTTGCTTACTTGAATCTCATCTTGTTTGAGAGTTAGACGTCTAAGTAAGGCATAGGAATTTTGAAATATGGCTTGATTTTCTTATAAAAACCTCCACTAGATTAGCGAGTGCCAAGACTCGAGTAAAGGGAAAACACGAAAAGCTAAAGTCTTTAGGATTGAAGCTAAAAGGAGCTTTCCTCTTTCAAAAATGAGTTTAGAAAATCCTCGAACATCGAGCAACATAAGACCAGCTCCCTTGGTGCAGCAGGTCTTCATAAGACTCCCAAGTTCGACTATTACATTAAGTCTCTAGGAGACCATACTTCCTAGCATATCATCCCATGCCACTCATCCATATTCACACATGGACACTTGCATCAATCCCATTTAGGACTAGCACCATCTTAGGCAAAGTCCCCTTTGGCGAAAATCCCCTCTTACTGGGCTTAAAGAAAATGTTTTCTCAAAACTGGGACGATCTCATATTCTCGACGACAAATCTAGGGAAAAAGCAAATAGGGGTGTTGTCGTCTTTACCATTATCCAAATAAGTTTGGATAATGCCAAAGAGGGGCCTCTGTAAACACCCCAAAATTCCATGATTTTTGTAAAAACATGCACCTGGTTTTGAAAATCGATCGAAGAGGCCAAATTTGAGATTTTCGAAAACGCAGGAGCTCCCGAAAGCTTTGTAAATTCTGTTTTGAAACCCCTTACCCAATACGGATTTCTTAACATCAGGCCAAGTCCCATTTTGCCAAAAACCCAAAGACGAACAGGTGAAGCGTGGAAGACGACGCCTGATCAAGAAGCAGCACATAAAGTAGCTCAAAAGGGCCAAATCTAAAGCAGCCACAGAAACAGGTGCAGAAGCCCAAAAGCAGTACCCTAGCCTGATAAAAACCAGGGTCAAAAGGTGAGAGGAAGGCCCAGGCCCGATGCAGAATGCAAGCCCGGCACACCTAGAAGCCAAATCAAATACATCCACCCTGTAAACACCCCGAAATCCCACGAATTCCTAAAAACAACCTGGTTTTGTAAAAGCAGCCCCAAAGGGCCATTTTGAATCTGGAAACCCAGGAGCCTTCCAGACAACCCTGTACATATGTTTTGAACTTTATATTTCAAAAATATACAATATGGCTTTTAAAAACCTTTTTAAAACATGTTTTGAAACCCCGAAGCAGCTTGGCCTCATCCAGACAGGACCAGGAAAGCCAAAGAGAGCCCGGAACCGGAGCACATGTCGAGCTCGGCACAACAACTCTCATATCAAATACACCCCCAGGATCTCGAACGTCCAAGACCCTGTTATCATCGAAACATTGTTTGAAGTCGTCTCCGGAAGGCGAAAACAGAGGCGGACGATCATGTTGGCGAAGACCCAACGCAGACGGAGCATTGATGCTGTCATGCCCCGCACAAACTGTCCGTTTCGAACACAGCTCGAAGGAGTCAAAGTTCAGTTTGGATCGGATCTGGACCATATATATCCAGATCCCCATCCAAACCCATGTATGGACTTGGATTTGGATTTGGATTCAAAAATCCAATCCAATATCCATATCCATGGCCCACATCACCTTCTCATAAATGGAGGTGGGGCCCACTTGAATTTCACGTGGAATTATGGGCATGAGAGAGAGTGGGGGTGGATAAGATCAAGTGTGTGTTGTAATTAAGCTTGACTTGTGTGTTGTAAACACCCTGAAATCCCACGAATTTCTCAAATCCATCTGGTTTTGTAAAAGCAGCCCCAAAGGGCCATTTTGAGTCTGGAAACCCAGGAGCCTTCCAGACAACCCTGTATATATGTTTTAAACTTTATCTTTCAAAAACATACAATATGGCTTTTAAAACCTTTTTAAAACATGTTTTGAAATCCCGAAGTGGCTTGGCCCGATTAAGACAGGACCAGGAGAGCTAAGAAGAGCCCGGAACCGGAGCACACGTCGAGCCCGGCACAGCAACTCTCGTATCTAATTCACACCCCCAGGATCTCGAACGTCCAAGACCCTGTTCTTATCAAACTATCATTTGAAGTCATCTCCGAAAGGCAGAAACGGAGGCGGACGACCATGTTGGCGAAGACCCAACGCAGACGGAGTACTGATGCTGTCAGACCTCGCACAAATCGTCCATTTCGAACCCAGCTCGAAGGAGTCAGAGTTCAGTTTGGATTGGATCTGGACCATATATATCCAGATCCCAATCCAAACCCATATGTGGACTTGGATTTGGATTTGGATCCAGAGATCCAATCCAATATCCATATCCATGGCCCACATCACCTTCTCATAAATGGAGGTGGGGCCCACTTGAAATTCACGTGGGATTATGGGCATGAGAGAGAGTGGGGATGGAAAATATCAAGAGTATTGTAATTAAGCTTGACTTGTGTGTCAAGTTTGGGGTTAATCATGTGGGTTAGCCTAATTGAGTGGGTTTAAGCTTGTAATTAGCCAAAACCTAACCTAGGGCTGCACCAACATGATATGGTTAAAGTTTATGGGCCATGCAAAGGGAGCTCCTTCACCTAAACCTAACCCATAACACCTAATCCAAGCCTACCCCCCTAATCCACCCCTAATCTGAGCCTAATCACCTAACCCACTTCCCTAATCCCGGCCTAATCCCAACCTAATCACCTAACCCACTTCCCTAATCCTTCCCTAAACCTAGGTTAATTTCCCTAAACCTAGCCTAAACCTAGCCTAATCACCTAACCTAGCTCACTAAACCTCACCCTAAAACCCAACCACCTAACCAAGCCCTAAACCCCTAAACCACCCCTAGCCCACAATCTACCCAAACCACTAGTTTTCAAAATATCTGGCCCAACCCTTCCCAGCCCACCTTATCTACATACCACCCTACCTAAACCACCTAACCACTACCCCAAACCCAGCCCTAACCGACCTACCCATCCCTATTTAAACCCCCCCCTTGGGGGCGGGTTTTCCTAGCGAGTGGCTTCATCCATCCCAGCCGGGTCCCCTTCTTCCCCAAGTCCAGCCGAGTCCCACCATCTCCCACCTACTCCACCTACTCCACCTGCACCGCCACCTTCTCTCTTCCATCCACCACCATCTCCCAGCCGGACGCTACCACCATCTCCCGGCCGGACGCCACCACTTGCTCTCCATCCCTACCACCCGATTTCTCTCTTCCATCCACTGCATCTCCCCATTCGGTAAGTACCCCCCCTAACGCTACCTAACTCCTTCTCTACTCCCTCTCCATTCCTAGCCACCCACCATACCATCATCTCACCTACACATCAGCTCTTTGCTGCCACCATTCTCCCTTAGCCGAACCTAGCACAACCTAAACTACCGGCCACTACCTAACCATTCCATCTACATCCGGCTACCCTGTAAGACTCCCATTCGGCCTTCCCTTAAACTCCCTTAGGTTCATATTCCCTAACACTCTATACTCTCCTAGTGACCCTACACACTTACTTGGCCCAACCCTTTAATCGCCCACATCAAGGCGACACCCATTTGCAGCCGGCCACCTTCGAGGCGCCTATCCCGCGCCCCACTTGCAGCCGGCCAGCACCCTTTGTCATCCACCCTACCGGAGCTCCCGTTTGCAGCCCAAGGCGAAGGCCAAGCCCACGCTCAAGCAAGGCCTCTACGGACCAGCTACTCGTAAGTGCCTAAACTCGGTCTTTAGTTGTATACTTGCTTGATATTCAATTTGATACGGGGTTGTAATAACAGAGCATAGTCTCCCCCCGCTTGTAATAACGTGGCTTGGCACACCCACACACGTGCACTCTTAGTTGTGCACAATTTTGAACACACACAGGCCTAATCAGCCCCTAATACGTAAGTATATATACTTTCATTTTCGAAGGGTTTTGCTTAAGTTGGGTGCGTTGTCTTTCAATTCAAGCACTCACACACATTGAGCTTTCGCTCTTATTTGAAAGACCCAAGTAAGGGCCGACCTATACTATTTGGGTTTCATTTCATGTCGTGTGAGTAAGTCTTTCAATTCAAGCACTTTCACACACATTGAGCCTTCGCTCTTATTCCCAAAACCTTAGTAAAGGCCTTATTGCAGTTATATTTGGGTTTCATTTATGTCGTGTGTGTAGTACTTCAATTCAAGCACTCTCACACACATTGAGCCTTCGCTCTTACTCCCAAGACCTTAGTCAAGGCCATACTGCAATTTATATTTGGGTTTAATTTCATGTCGTGTGAGTAAGTCTTTCAATTCAAGCACTTTCACACACATTGAGCCTTCGCTCTTATTCCCAAGACCTTAGTAAAGGCCTTATTGCAGTTATATTTGGGTTTCATTTATGTCGTGTGTGTAGTACTTCAATTCAAGCACTCTCACACACATTGAGCCTTCGCTCTTACTCCCAAGACCTTAGTAAAGGCCATATTGCAATTTATATTTGGGTTTAATTTCATGTCGTGTGAGTAAGTCTTTCAATTCAAGCACGCACCCACATTGAGCCTTCGCTCTTATTTGCAAGACCCGAGTAAGGGCTCATATACATATTCTATATACATATTTCCCTTCGGCTATTTCCCTTCGGTTATTTCCCTTCGGTTATTTCCCTTCGGTTATTTCCCTTCAGTTATTTCCCTTTAGTATTGTCTTTACATTTCGGGTTTTCCCTTTGGAGTAGCGTGAGTTTGCATTGCATCTACGCCATACCACGAGGTAGGACGCATATTACATCAAAGCAAGCCCCGCTCGAATTCGCCCACGTAGTGGAGTGTTCATAACACACAAACTAGGTGGCCCGAAAAGGGATAAAAGAAAAGACTTAGGCACGTACAAATCCACGTGATCTAAAACATGCAATCGCATTTTAAAGACCCGAAATAGACACCTCGAACCGCTTCGTAGACTTTCTCTCCAAAAACTCGATTTTGCAAAGCGTACAGACTAACCCTTGCGCATCGGTGCAAGAAGGTCTGCGACGACAAGAGCTTACTTGCTCACAGTCGCCACGTTTAGAAGTCAGTGTTAAATATATCTTCGCTAGCTTAAGTAAGCTAGCTGGCACGCCCTGTTTGCATACATAGGCCTTAGACACACGAGAGGATCCGCTCCGAGCCCTGAAAAAGGCAAAGGGGCGGGGATTTTCGCGCGTCTACATGTGTCAAGTTTGGGGTTAGTCATGTGGGTTAGCCTAATTAAGTGGGTTTAAGCTTGTAATTAGCCAAAACCTAACCTAGGGCTGCACCAACATGATGTGGTTAAGGTCTATGGGCCATGCAAAGGGAGCTCCTTCACCTAAACCTAACAAAAAATACCTAATCCTAGCCTTCCACCCTAATCCGCCCCCAATCTGAACCTAATCACCTAACCTACTTCCGTAATCCCAACCTAATCACCTAACCTACTTTCCTAAACCTAGGTTAATTTCCCTAAACCTAGCCTAATCCTAGCCTAATCACCTAACCTAGCCCACTAAACCTCACCCTAGAACCAACCCACCTAACAAAACCCTAAACCCCTAAACCACCCTTAGCCCACAACCTACCCAAACCACTTGTAATTAAAATATCTGGCCCTACCCCTTTCCAGCCCACCTTATTATCATACCACCCTACCTAAACCACCTAACCACTACCCCAAACCCAGCCCTAACCGACCTAACCCAGCCCTATATAAACCCCCCCCTTGGGGGCGGGTTTCACAACCAAGCAGCCCACCCATTCCCAGTTGGGTCTTCTACTTCCCCAAGTGCAGCCGAATCCCCCCTGCTCCACATCCCACCACTGCCTGCTCCACATCCCGCCACCACCAACACCACTGCCTTTCAGCCGAATGCCACCACCATCGCCACCATCATCCGGCTGATTCCCTTCCACTCACCACCACTTCTTCACTCGGTAAGTACCCTACATCTTGCCTTACTCCTTCTTCACTCCCTCTCCACTCTCAGCCACCTAATCCACTCCCCTATCACCCTAACATCATCCCTTCCACTCGCTGCCACCCTTCTCACTCAGCCGAACCCATAGCCCCCTAACTACCCGTCACCACCTAGCTCTTTTAGTCCCATTCGGCCACCCTATCTGACTCCCTAAAACCTGCCCACATCACCCCAAGACACCTACCATACCCACTACCACCTGGTCCCATCTCCTAGCTAGCTCCCTTCCCTTACACCACTCCTAGCCGCCCTAGCAGCCCGCCACCACCAAACTCCCCTACTTGGCCACTCCAACCGACTGTTGCTCCTTCACTCGGCCAGCAACCCGCCAACCTTAGTTGCCCCATTAGGTCTTCCTTTGAGATTCCCTTAGTGCCATACTCCCTTAGTGACCCTACTTAGGTCCTTTAGCTCAACACGCCAAAAAGAGCCCCTCCTTAACAACCGGCCATCTTCAAGGTGCTCTTCCGTGCACCAAGAACATCTGGCCAGCACCTCCCCTTGCCGTTCAACCTCGCGGAGCTCCCTTTTGCAGCCCAAGGCGAAGGCCAAGTCCACGCTCAAGCAAGGCATCTTCGGACCAGCTATTAGTAAGTGCCTAACTCGGTCTTTAGTTGTATACTTGCTTGAGATTCAATTCGATACGGGGTTGTAATAACGGAGCATAGTCTCCCCCCGCTTGTAATAACGTGGCTTGGCACACCCACACACGTGCACTCTCTTAGTTGTGCACGATTTTGAACACACACGGGCCTAATCAGCCCCTAATACATAAGTATATACATATACTTTAATTTTGTAGGGTTTTGCTTAAGTTGAGTGTGTTGTCTTTCAATTCAAGCACTCACACACATTGAGCCTTCGCTCTTTTTTTGAAGGACCCAAGTAAGGGCCGAGCTATACTATTTGGGTTTTCATTTCATGTCGTGTGTGTAAGTCTTTCAATTCAAGCACTCACACACATTGAGCCTTCGCTCTTGTTTGAAAGACCCAAGTAAGGGCCGTGTTATACTATTTGGGCTTTCATTTCATGTCGTGTGTGTTGTCTTTCAATTCAAGCACTCACACACATTGAGCCTTCGCTCTTATTTGAAAGACCCAAGTAAGGGCCGACCTATACTATTTGGGTTTAATTTCATGTTGTGTGCGTAGTACTTCAATTCAAGCACTCACACACATTGAGCTTTCGCTCTTATTCCCAAGACCTTAGTCAAGGCCATACTGCAAGTTATATTTGGGTTTAATTTGATGTCGTGTGTGTTGTCTTTCAATTCAAGTATGCACTCACATTGAGCCTTCGCTCTTATTTGCTAGACCCGAGTAAGGGCCCATATACCTACTCTATATACATATCTCCCTTCGGCATTTACTTTACAAGTCATTTCCCTTCAGTAATTTCCCTTCGGTTATTTCCCTTCGGTTATTTCCCTTCGGTTATTTCCCTTCATTATTGTCTTTACATTCGGGTTTTCCCTTTGGAGTAGCGTGAGTTTGCATTGCATCTACGCCATACCACGAGGTAGGACGGATATTGCATCAAAGCAAGCTCCGCTCGAATTCGCCCATGTAGTGGAGTGTTCATAACACACAAACTAGGTGGCCCATAAAGGGATAAAAGGAAAGACTTAGGCACGTGCAAATCCACGTGATCTAAAATCTGCAATCGTATCTAAAAAAACCCGAATTTGACACCTTGAACCGCTTCGTAAGCTTTCTATCCCAAAAACTTGATTTTTGCAAAGCGTACAGACTGACCCTTGCGCATCGGTGCAAGAAGGTCTGCGACGACAAGAGCTCACTTGCTCACAGTCGCCACGTTAGAAGTCAGTTTAGAATATATCTTCGCTAGCTTAGGTAAGCTAGCTGGCACGCCCTGTTTACATAAATAGGCCTTAGACACACGAGAGGATCCGCTCCAAGCACTGAAAAGGTGAGAGGCGGGGATTTTTTCGCTCGTCTACAGAGATTGGAACGCCCGGTGGGACGTGAGCCTTTCAAAAGTCGAGTTTTAAGTTAGGAACTTACAAAAATTTTCACAGAGGTGTCATTTTTAACTTGTTTTCTTTGCTTGTACTTAGGACATTTTGAAAAAGCTTGAAAAGCATGTCAAAATCCAATCCAAGTGAAGTGTCGAGCCAAGGCTCATGCGCATCAAGTTCTCACTCTAGGAGGATTTTCAAAAACAAAATAAAACTAGATGAGATCGAGGACTTAAGAAGGGAGTTTGAGGCCAAAATCGATGCTCTCAGCCAAGAGGCTGAAGTAGGCGATTCATGTTCATCAAATGGTGAACAAAGGCCTAAAAAGAAATCTGAAAAACCACGCAAGCACAAAGAGGCCTCCGTAATGGAAGGCAATCAATACCACGAGTCCTTCACACAAAAGGACCGTAAAGCCCTACAGCAGTTGTTGAAAGGGCAGAATAAAGAGAAAAGAAGCTACGCCCTGTCTGATTTCCTTCCTATGGATTACGAAACAGACAGTGACGATGAAATACCGAACTTCCATCGGTATGATGGCATGGGAGACACTAGGTCTCACTTGCAACTTTTCTCGCGTCGAGCCCATAAGAAGAAAAAGGACTCAATGAAATGGGTGTATTGGTTCCCTTTATCCCTTAAAGGCACAACTGCCAAATGGCTGGCTTCCTACGACTTAAGCCAGTTCGCTACTTTTGAAGAGTTAGCGAACTGCTTCATGCAAAGATTTGCACACAACGTAGAAGTCACGCCGACTCTGAATACCTTAAGGGATACAAAGCAAGGCATGAACGAAGACGTACATGCCTTCATTATAAGATGGAGGTCGCTTTTGGGCCAAGTGCGAGAGACCATATCCGAAGGATGCGCAGTAATGCTCATCCTGGATAACTTTAAAAGCGAGTTAAAAACCCTTCTCTCGCTCCATGAGATCTCAACTTTCCATAAGTTGATAAAAAAGGCCTCCCTTTTCGAAACCAAGTTGACAAAAAACCGCTTGGAAAAGCCCATCACATGCGGGCTACCCACGATGGACAAAGGGGCAAAGCCCCATAAAATCGCCAATGTCCGGGTGGATCCAGGCGTGGTAGGCACTTCCAAAAATTTTGAAAAGTTAGAAAATAAGAGGGAGCAAAACTTTTAAAAACCGAATGAAAAACGGGAGTACACTCCGCTGGGGCAACCTGTGTCGGAGGTCCTAGACCTCCTACTTGCCCAGGGCATGATAGAACTTCCTGAAATCCCCGAAGGAGTCACTTCCAAAGGGGGGTATTTAAACCGATTTTGTAAGTATCATCGGCTAAAAGGCCATGATACCAAACGCTGCTTCTCCCTCTTAAATAAAATTGAGAACTTGATAGTAGAAGGCCGGCTCCAGGTCACTGCGGAACCTGAGCCACCTCAAGCTATCTTCAAGGAACCCTTTCCCAAGCACGCTAGTGGCAGTGGAAAAGGAAAGGAGGTATGTACCCTCACCATTTCCAAGGAACTAGCGCAAAAACCAGAACCTGGTTGACCCACTTGTGCGCCCATTCTTGTACTATACAAGAAGCCTGCCCAAGTCGTCATTCAGGGACCACCAAAAGTGGAATCCCCGGCAAAACCAGTTTTGAAAATCCAAGGTTCTCCTCAACTTATCCTTAGAGCTAAATTTTGCGCGAACCCTAGGCTGGTCATGGGGGAAGTCACTAGATCCGGGAGGATCTATCAACCTCCGCACCTTCAAGGTGCTCAAAAGGTGGTCAGTGTGCCTGGCCCCTCAAAAGCATGTATCCCTAGTGTTCTGCCAAAAGCAGATAAGGACAAAGTCATCCTAAATCCTTATGACTTCGAAAACCACCTTTCAAAGATTCATATTCACATGTCTATCTTAGAGCTTATACAAACCTCGCCTAGGCATAGACTTGTGTTAGAGAAAATTCTAGAAAGGCCCAAGGTTGATTCGAACATAAGTCCGAAATCATTGTCTGCCCAAGTGGCTTTATTTGGAGCAAAATCGCCCATCACTTTCTCGGAAGATGATGTAGATAGACCCTACGAAACCCATAACCAGGCCCTGCATATCGAGGTGGTTCTAAAAACCACTCTCTGGACAGGTGCCTAGTCGATGGTGGAGGAGGGCTCAACATCCTTCCACTTCATGTGGCGTACAAAATCGGAGTCACCTTGACTTCAGTGAACCCAAGCCCCATCGTTATCACTGGATACGATGGGAATGCGTCTAGACCTTTAGGATCCATCGAAATCCCAATGGAAACGGGAGGGATCAAGCACACGGGGGTGTTTCATGTCTTGGACATCCACCCCCATTATAACCTGTTGCTGGGAAGACCCTGGATACACAGTTTGTGCGCTGTGCCATCCACCTTCTACAGGTGTGTCAAGATCCCTTTTAGGGACCAGGTCATAGTGATCCTAGGTGAGAGTCACCCACAGCTTCAGGGGATCATAAACTCCCCTTGTTTATCAAGCTCCCAGGACCACGAGGCTAACCTAGGGCAAATTATGATTGAGCCACCTCGGCTCGTGTTAAACAACCCCAGGAAGGTTGTACATGTGAAGGGGCCGCCCAAAACAGGCCCCCTCCCGATTCTAACCCTTCTAGGACGACCCAAGCATTCCCTATATCCAAAGCCCCTGGACAAGAGGCCATATGTGCACAATATGGACGATAGCATGTTCCAGGACCACGACTTGTATCCAACTTTTTCGAAAAACAAAAAGTCGTGGAACATGTTGTTGAACATGGGCTACACACCCTACAAGAGTCTAGGGGCACAGAACCAGGGTCTCCTAGAGCCCATCCTTCCTAGGGCCAATCCAAGCCGATATGGGATCGACTATACTCCCCGAATACCGCCGGAGCCACCCCCTGTGACCACCTGGGTCAAGGGTGCCCCGGAACCAGCCTTAGAAGAGACCTACGATTTAGATCTCCTATTCTGAGTCTAACCCGTAGTGTTTTCCCTTTGTAGGTATGACGGAAGATCCCTTTTTTAAAAATACAAAAACATTTGAAAAGCTTAAAATCAAAAAAATCGAAAAACAAGAAAAACCAAAAACAATGGAAAAACAAAAACTCGAAAATAGAGTGCTTTGTATAGTTCCCAAGGTTCTTGTTTTACAAAAAACCAAAAAAATCGAAAATTTGGAAAATACCAAAAAGATTTTGTACATAGCTGCTCCTGGTAGCACTTTGGCAAAAGAAAAGGATTTCGAAAGAAACATCGTCTGCATAGCCAGACCAAAAATTTCGAAATCACTTAAAAACCCAAGTATAAAACCAGGTCATTTTGAAAACCACGCATCAAATTCCCTCGGGTCTATAGCCCACGAGAATGATCAAAGCCTAGAAGTGGATCCCCTTGAGGAAGATCCCACTTCTGAGCTCCCAGAATTTCATAAAATTCTCGATTTTGAAAGACCTTCCCAATCAGTAGGAGGAGATTTCATAGAAGTGAACCTAGGGGATGATTCCAAGCCCAAAACCATCAAAATAGGCGCATGCTTGCATGAAACTGAAAGGTTAGCATTCATTGCATTTCTACGAACCTATTTAGATGTGTTTGCATGGACGTATGAAGACATGCCGGGCATAGATCCCAGCATTGTTGAACACCATCTTCCTTTAGATGCAGGTGTAAAACCCATAAAGCAGAAGCTTAGGAAAATACACCCGAATGTACACACGCAAGTCAAAGAGGGTTTAGAAGATCTGCTAAAAGCCGGATTTATAAAACCCATTGCGTACTCTGATTGGTTGTCAAATATCGTTGTGGTTCGAAAAACCAATGGGAAAATTCGAATATGCATCGATTTTAGAAACCTGAATAAAGCCACTCCAAAGGATAATTATCCTTTACCAAACATAGATTTGATAGTCGATAGTACTGCAAATCATGAAATGTTTTCATTCATGGACGGCTATTCAGGCAATAATCAAATCAAACTAAGTCCACGAGATCAGGGTAAGACCGCCTTCACAACCCCATGGGGCACATACTGCTATACAGTCATGCCCTTTGGTTTGAAAAATGCCGGCGCAACATACCAACGAGCCATGACCACGATCTTCCATGTTCAGATTCATGAGCTCGTAGAAGAGTATGTAGATGATCTCTTGGCAAAATCCAAAACCCGATGCACTCAAATCGAATGTTTACAAAAGATTTTCGAAAGGCTTAGGCTTTACAAAGTAAAGCTAAACCCTCAAAAATGTGTGTTCGGGGTAGAATCAGGGAAGCTTCTAGGCTTTATGGTGAGCCAAAGGGGAATGGAAGTCGACCCCTCTAAGTGTCGAGCCATCATAGACATGGCCCCACCCTCCAATCTCACCCAAATCCGTAGCCTCCAGGGTCGTTTACAATCAGTTCACCGATTCATATCGAATCTGGCCACTAGATGCGAACCCTTCAACAAACTGTTGAGGAAGGGCACGAAATTCTTATGGGATGACGAATGCCAGAAGTCCTTCAAGAGACTCAAGACATACTTGGTTAATCCCCCCGTTTTGAACCCTCCAAAGCAAGGAAAACCGCTTTTATTATACATCTCCGTGCATATGAATGCTTTAGGAGCCCTGTTGGCTCAATACGAGGATGACACCCATAAGGAGTATGCCATCTACTATATTTCGAAAACTCTCTTGGCTTATGAACGAAATTATCAAGCCATGGAGAAGACGTGCTTGGCCCTAGTCTGGGCCTGCCAGAAATTCAGACACTATTTCCTAGATCATGAGATCTGGATAGTGTCCAAGCTTGATCCAATCAAGCACTTGTTCGAAAAACCCATTCTCACGGGTAGAGTGGGCAAATGGCAACTCCTTCTAATGGAGTATGACCTGAAATACCATCACCAGATCTCCATTAAGGGGCAAGCCCTAGCAGATTACGTGGCTGAGTTTCCCTTAGAGGACGCATATCCCACTCTTGTTGAAATGCCTGAAGGCATATTGCAAAACCATTTTCAAAACCACATTTTGGCAAATTCTTTCAAAAACCAAGTGTGGAAGATGCACTTCGATGGGGCACGAAACCAACGAGGGGCTTGTGCTGGGGTCATCCTAATCTCCCCTGAAAAGGGCGAGATTCCCATAGCAGTCCGCTTAGATTTCGAATGTTCCAACAACGTAGCTGAGTATGAAGCACTCATACAAGGCTTAAGGATTTCGAAAACTCTAGGGGAGTCATGCATCGAGGTCTTTGGAGATTCGCTCCTTGTCATAAACGAGGTTTTGAAAATTTGGCAAGTACGTAATGAGAAACTACTTTCATATCACGAGTTGGCCACTCGATTGGTCCACTCCTTCCAGTCATGTAAACTCACACACATAGGAAGAGAGGACAATGGTATCGTCGATGCCCTCTCCTCCTTGGGTTCAACCCTGAAGGTCGATCCTATTGCAGGGACCAGATCTTTGGAAATATGGCATGCGCCCCACCCATCCACACATGACTTGGATATTTGCCAAAATAACCCAGAGTCTATTGAAAAACCCTGGTTTTATGACATCAAACAGTTTTTAGAAAACGGGGGATTCGTCGAGGATGCCACATCCAGAGATAAGGCATTCATTCGTAAGATTTCGACCCGATACACCATTTTGGGTGGGGTCTTATACAAAAAAAGTTTTACCGGCATTCTGCTTAGGTGTATCGACCTAAAGGAGGCTAGGATAGTGATGCACGAGTTCCACGATGGAGAATGTGGAGGTCATGTTAATGCCAACATGATGGCAATGAAAATACTTAGAGGGGGCTATTTTTGGTCCACCCTAAAAAGGGATTGCCACGACCATGTTAGGAAGTGTCATCCATGTCAAGTGCATAGGCACGCCATTCATACCCCATCATCTGCATTGCATTCCGTGGTCAGCCCCTGGCCATTTACCATGTGGGCATTTGACATCATAGGCCCAATATTTCCAAAGGTCTCGAATGGGCATCGATTTATTTTAGCAGCCACGGAGTATTTCTCCAAGTGGGTGGAAGCCATTTCCCTAACCAATGTGATGGGGCAACATGTGGTGGCTTTCATCCGGAGGAATATCTTGGCTCGATTTGGGGTTCCATGAGACCTTGTGTCTGACAATGGCACCCCATTCAAGAACGAGCGGATGGTTAAGTTGTGCAACACATATGGCATAACTCACCACTTCTCCTCGCCCTACTACCCTCAAGGCAACGGCCAAGCCGAAGCCACAAACAAGACTCTCATTAGCATAATTGAGAAAACCTTAGAGAAGGGTAGGACGTGGCACGAGAAGCTGGATGAAACCTTATGGGCTTATAGGACTTCCATCTGAACTCCCACGAATGCCACACCATTCGAATTGGTCTATGGCACAAACGCCATTCTTCCCATTCATACTCAACTGCATTCATTCCATACATCCATAGCACTCGACCTCCCCCTAGAGATGCTTCAACATGCTAGGATGGCCAAACTAGATTTGCTAGTTGAGAGGCGACTCCTTGCCATGGATCATACTCATGGATACCGGCAAAGGATAGCTCGACATTATAGCAAACACATGAGACCTCGCCACTTTGAAGTGGGAGATCTGGTCTTAAAAACCATCCATCATCGTGGCCCACACCCCCTAGGCAAGTGGCACCCAAACTGGGATGGACCCTATGTTGTACGAGCAACCACTACGAACAACTCGTATTGGTTGATCGATGTAGAAGGTAGGAATTTAGCAGATCCTATCAATGTTCAATACTTAAAGAAGTATCATGTGTAGGATTTGGATTGAATTCCAGTTTTCGAAAATTTTAGGGATAACTGCCCTGAGACATGTGAATAAGGTGCAAAGGCAAACTCGTGTGACCCTGAGTGAGAGAATTCGTACTTCTGAAAGAGCGGAGTCTTCAAAATCGTGGTTACATTTCAAAATCCTTCTTCTTACAAAGAAAGACCTAGTTCAACATAGCAAGATACCTGCAAGTAGTACGTGCTATTTCTAAATAGGCTGATCTGGAATGGATCGAGTGTAGGCTTGGGATAAGTCCTCCCCTCTTCTCTTCTATTTTCCAAAAGGAAAACAAAGGCCCAAAACAAAAGGGAATTTCTCATTCAAAGTATCTTTCCAAAAGAAAGAAACCAGAATTCAAAAGAAAAATCGATTCTCTTATGAAAAAGAGGGATTAAAGAAAAAATACTCCCAAAGGGCGACCCTCGATGAAAAAAAGGGAAAAGAGGCCAAAAAGCTCAAAAAGAGCAGTTTTTCGCCTTTTGTGCCTCAAACCACGGGATGCTTCAGAAGGGACCGTGGTATCTCTTTCCCATCCCTGGCTTATCCCAAGCTAAAGCATGGTTCATTTCGAGGAATCCTAAAGTAAAAATAGGATTTACTTACTTGAATTTTATCTTGTTTAAGAATTCGACGTTTCGAGTAAGGCGTAGGAATTTGAAATACAAGTTGTTTTCTTATAAAACCTCCGCTAAATAAGCGAGTGTTAAGACTCAAACAAGAGCAAGCACGAAGAGCTCGAGATCCTTAGGATCGAGACTCAAGACAGTTGTCCCTTTTGTAAATAGTTTTGTAAATAAGTTTTGAAAATCGAACATCGAACGGCATAGGATTTTGGCTCACTTGGAGCAGCAGGCCTTGTAAGTCTCTAGAGTTCGACCACATCTGGTCTCTAGGAGGTCGCCACTCTTGGCACCACACCCATGACATCTGCAATCCACGCATGGCACTTGCATAAACACGATCCCATTTTAGGACCAGATTCCATAGCAAACCCTTTGGCGTAATATCTCCTCCTACCACGGTTTTAAAAGTGAGATTTTGCTAAAGATTGGGACGATCCCATATTCTTCGTGGATAGATCTAGGGAGACATTGAAAGGGGTGTTTGACATCTTTGCCCTTATCCAAATTGATTTGGACAAGGCCAAAGAGGGGCATCTCTAAACATCCCGAAATCCCACGAATTCCTCAAAACAACCTGGTTTTGTAAAAGTAGCCCCAAAGGGCCATTTTGAATCTGGAAACCCAGGAGCCTTCTAGACAACCCTGTACATATGTTTCGAACTTTATATTTCAAAAATATACAATATGGCTTTTAAAAACCTTTTTAAAACATGTTTTGAAACCTCGAAGCAACTTGGCCTCATCCAAACAGGACCAGGAAAGCCAAAGAGAGCCCGGAACCGGAGCACATGTCGAGCCCGGCACAGCAACTCTGATATCAGATACACTCCCAGGATCTCGAACGTCCAAGACCTTGTTATCATCGAAATATTGTTTGAAGTCATCTCTAGAAGGCGAAAATAGAGGCAGACGATCATGTTGGCGAAGACCCTACACAAACTGTTCGTTTCGAACACAGCTCGAAGGAGTCAGAGTTTAGTTTAGATCGGATCTGGACCATATATATCCATATCCCCATCCAAACCCATGTATGGACTTGGATTTGGATTTGGATTCAAAAATCCAATCCAATATCCATATCCATGGCCCACATCACCTTCTCATAAATGGAGGTGGGGCCCACTTGAATTTCACGTGGGATTATGGGCATGAGAGAGAGTGGGGGTGGATAAGATCAAGTGTGTGTTGTAATTAAGCTTGACTTGTGTGTCAAGTTTGGGGTTAGTCATGTGGGTTAGCCTAATTAAGTGGGTTTAAACTTGTAATTAGCCAAAACCTAACCTAGGGCTGCACCAACATGATGTGGTTAAGGTCTATGGGCAATGCAAAGGGAGCTCCTTCACCTAAACCTAACCAAAAATACCTAATCCTAGCCTTCCACCCTAATCCGCCCCCAATCTGAACCTAATCACCTAACCTACTTCCCTAATCCCAACCTAATCACCTAACCCACTTCCCTAATCCTTCCCTAAACCTAGGTTAATTTCCCTAAACCTAGCCTAATCCTAGCCTAATCACCTAACCTAGCCCACTAAACCACACCCTAGAACCAACCCACCTAACCAAACCCTAAACCCCTCAACCACCCTTAGCCCACAACCTACCCAAACCACTTGTATTTAAAATATCTGGCCCTACCCCTTTCCAGCCCACCTTATTATCATACCACCCTACCTAAACCACCTAACCACTACCCCAAACCCAGCCTAAACCGACCTAACCTAGCCCTATATAAACCCCCCCCCCCCCCCCCCCCCCCTTGGGGGCGGGTTTCACAACCAAGCAGCCCACCTATTCCCAGTCGGGTCCTCTACTTCCTCAAGTCCAGCCGAATCCCCCCTGCTCCACCTGCGCCACATCCCGCCACCACCTACACCACTGCCTTTCAGCCAAACGCCACCACCATCCCCACCATCATCCGGCTGATTCCCTTCCACCCACCACCACTTCTTCACTCGGTAAGTACCTTACATCTTGCCTTACTCCTTCTTCACTCCCTCTCCACTCTCAGCCACCTAATCCACTCCCCTATCACCATAACATCAGCCCTTCCACTCGCTGCCACCCTTCTCACTCAGCCGAACCCATAGCTCCCTAACTACCCATCACCACCTAGCTCTTTTAGTCCCATTCGGCCACCCTATCCGACTCCCTAAAACCTGCCCACATCACCACAAGACACCTACCATACCCACTACCACCTGGTCCCATCACCTAGCTAGCTCCCTTCCCTTACACCACTCCTAGCCGCCCTAACAGCCCGCCACCACCAAACTCCCCTAGTCGGCCACTCCAACCGACTGTTGCTCCTTCACTCGGTCAGCAACCCACCAACCTTAGTTGCCCCATTAGGTCTTCCTTTGAGCTTCCCTTAGTGCCATACTCCCTTAGTGACCCTACTTAGGTCCTTTAGCCCAACACGCCAAAAAGAGCCCCTCCTTAACAACCGACCATCTTCAAGGCGCTCTTCCGTGCACCAAGAACATCCGGCCAGCACCTCCCCTTGCCGTTCAACCTCGCGGAGCTCCCTTTTGCAGCCCAAGGCGAAGGCCAAGCCCACGCTCAAGCAAGGCATCTTCGGACCAGCTATTAGTAAGTGCCTAACTCGGTCTTTAGTTGTATACTTGCTTGAGATGCAATTCGATACGGGGTTGTAATAACGGAGCATAGTCTCCCCCCGCTTGTAATAACGTGGCTTGGCACACCTACACACGTGCACTCTCTTAGTTGTGCACGATTTTGAACACACACGGGCCTAATCAGCCCCTAATACATTAGTATATACATATACTTTAATTTTGTAGGGTTTTGCTTAAGTTGAGTGTGTTGTCTTTCAATTCAAGCACTCACACACATTGAGCCTTCGCTCTTATTTTGAAGGACCCAAGTAAGGGCCGAGCTATACTATTTGGGTTTTCATTTCATGTCGTGTGTGTAAGTCTTTCAATTCAAGCACTCACACACATTGAGCCTTCGCTCTTGTTTGAAAGACCCAAGTAAGGGCCGTGTTATACTATTTGGGCTTTCATTTCATGTCGTGTGTGTTGTCTTTCAATTCAAGCACTCACACACATTGAGCCTTCGCTCTTGTTTGAAAGACCCAAGTAAGGGCCGTGTTATACTATTTGGGCTTTCATTTCATGTCGTGTGTGTTGTCTTTCAATTCAAGCACTCACACACATTGAGCCTTCGCTCTTATTTGAAAGACCCAAGTAAGGGCCGACCTATACTATTTGGGTTTAATTTCATGTTGTGTGCGTAGTACTTCAATTCAAGCACTCACACACATTGAGCTTTCGCTCTTATTCCCAAGACCTTAGTCAAGGCCATACTGCAAGTTATATTTGGGTTTAATTTGATGTCGTGTGTGTTGTCTTTCAATTCAAGCACGCACTCACATTGAGCCTTCGCTCTTATTTGCAAGACCCGAGTAAGGGCCCATATACCTACTCTATATACATATCTCCCTTCGGCATTTACTTTACAAGTCATTTCCCTTCGGTTATTTCCCTTCGGTTATTTCCTGTAAACACCCCGAAATCCCACGAATTTCTTAAACAAACCTGGTTTTGTAAAAGCAGCCCCAAAGGGCTATTTTGAGTCTGGAAATCCAGGAGCCTTCTAGACAACCCTGTATATATGTTTTAAACTTTGTATTTCAAAAATATATAATATAGCTTTTGAAAACCTTTTAAAACACGTTTTTGAAACCCCAAAGCAGCTTGGCCTAATCAAGCCCTGAAAAGGTGAGAGGTGGGGATTTTCGCGCGTCTACAGAGATTGGCACGCCCAGTGGGACGTGAGCCTTTCAAAAATCGAGTTTTAAGATAGAAGTCTTGCGAAAATTTTGCAAAAAGGTGCCATTTTAACTTGTTTTCTTTGCTTGTACTTAGGACATTTTGAAAAAGCTTGAAAAGCATGTCAAAATCCAATCCAATTGAAGTGTCGAGCCAAGGCTCATGCGCATCAAGTCCGTTTGGAAAAGCCCATCGCATATGGGCTGCCCACGACGGACAAAGGGGCAAAGCCCCATAAAATCGCCAATGTCCGGGTGGATCCAGGCATGGCGGGCACTTCCAAAAATTTTGAAAAATTAGAAAATAAGAGGGAACACAATTTTCAAAAACCGGTTGAAAAACAGGAGTATACTCTGCTAGAGCAACCTGTGTCGGAGGTCCTAGACCTCTTACTTGCCCAGGGCATGATCGAACTCCCTGAAATCCCCGAAGGAGTCACTTCCAAAGGGGGGTATTTAAACCGATTTTGTAAGTATCATCGGCTCAAAGGCCATGATACCAAACGCTGCTTCTCTCTTTTAAATAAGATTGAGAACTTGATAGCAAAAGGCCGGATCCAGGTCACTGCGGAACCTGAGCCACCTCAAGCTATCTTCAAAGAACCCTTTCCCAAACACGCCAGTGGCAGTGGGAAAGGAAAGGAGGTATGTACCCTCACTATTTCCAAGGAACTAGCGCAAAAGCCAGAACCTGGTCGACCTACTTGTGCGCCCATCCTTGTACTATACAAGAGAACCGCCCAAGTCGTCATTCGGGGACCACCAAAAGTGGAAACCCTGGTAAAACCAGTTTTGAAAATCCAAGGTTCTCCTCAGCTCATCCTTAGAGCCAAGTTTAGCGCGAACCCTAGGCTGGTCGTGGGGGAAGTCACTAGATCCGGGAGGATCTATCAACCCCCGCACCTTCAAGGTGCTCAAAAGGTGGTCAGTGTGCCTGGCCCCTCAAAAGCATGTATCCCTAGTGGTCTGCCAAAAGCAGATAAGGACAAAGTCATCCTAAATCCTTATGATTTCGAAAACCACCTTTCAAAGATTCCTATTCACATGTCTATCCTAGAGCTTATAAAAACCTCTCCTAGGCATAGACTTGTATTAGAGAAAATTCTAGAAAGGGCCAAGGTTGATTCGAACATAAGTCTGGAATCCTTGTCTGCCCAAGTGGCTTTATTAGGAGCAAAATCGCCCATCACTTTTTCGGAAGATGATGTAGATAGACCCTACGAAACCCATAACCAGGCCCTGCATATCGAGGTGGTTCTAAACAACCACTCTCTGGACAGGTGCCTAGTCGATGGTGGAGGAGGGCTCAACATCCTTCCACTTCATGTGGCGTACAAAATCGGAGTCACCTTGACTTCAGTGAACCCAAGCCCCATCGTTATCACTGGATACGATGGGAATGCGTCTAGACCTTTAGGATCCATCGAACTCCCAATGGAAACGGGAGGGATCGAACACACGGGGGTGTTCCATGTCTTGGACATCCACCCCCATTATAACCTGTTGCTGGGAAGGCCCTGGATACACAGTTTGTGCGCTGTGCCATCCACCTTCCACAGGTGTGTCAAGATCCCTTTTAGGGACCAGGTCATAGTGATCCTAGGTGAGAGTCACCCACAGCTTCAGGGGATCATAAACTCCCCTTGTTTATCAAGCTCCCAGGCCCATGAGGCTAACCTGGGGCAAATTATGGTTGAGCCACCTCGACTCGTGTTGAACAACCCTAGGAAGGTTGTATGTGTGAAGGGGCCGCCCAAAGCAGGCCCCCTCTCGACTTTAATCCTCTTAGGAAAACCCAAGCGTTCCCTATTTCCAAAGCCCCTGGACAAGAGGCCATACGAGCCTAATATGGACGATAGCATGTTCCAGGACCACGACTTATATCCAACTTTTTCAAAAAACAAAAAGTCGTGGAACATGTTGTTGAACATGGGCTACACGCCCTATAAGAGTCTAGGAGCACAAAACCAGGGTCTCCTAGAGCCCATCCTGCCTAGGGCCAACCCAAGCCGATATGGGATCGGCTATACTCCCCGAATACCGCTGGAGCCACCCCCTGTGACCACCTGGGTCAAGGGTGCCCCGGAGCCTGTCTTAAAAGAGACCTACGATTTAGACCTCCTATTCCGAGTCTAACCCGTAGTGTTTTCCCTTTGTAGGTATGACGGAAGATCCCTTTTTCTAAAAATACCAAAAACATTTGAAAAACTTAAAATAAAAAAAATCGAAAAAAACAAGAAAAACCAAAAACAATGGAAAAACAAAAACTCGAAAAAAGAGTGCTTTATATAGTTCCCAAGGTTCTTGTTTTACAAAAACCCAAAAAAATCGAAAATTTGGAAAATACCAAAAGGATTTTGTACATAGCTGCTCCTGGTGGGACTTTGGCAAAAGAAAAGGATTTCGAAAGAAACGTCGTCAGCATAGCCAGACCAAAAATTCGAAATCACTTAAAAATCCAAGTACGAAACCAGGTCGTTTTGAAAACCACGCATCAAGTTCCCTCGGGTCTATAGCCCACGAGAATGATCAAAGCCCAGAAGTGGATCCCCTTGAGGAAGATCCCACTTCTAAGCTCCCAGAATTTCATAGAATTCTCGATTTTGAAAGACCTTGCCAATCAGTAGGAGGAGATTTCATAGAGGTGAACCTAGGGGATGATTCCAAGCCCAAAACCATCAAAATAGGCGCATGCTTGCATGAAACTGAAAAGTTAGCATTCATTGCATTTCTACGAACCTATTTAGATGTGTTTGCATGGACATATGAAGACATGCCGGGCATAGATCCCAGCATAGTCGAGCATCGTCTTCCCTTAGATGCAGGTGTAAAACCCATAAAGCAGAAGCTTAGGAAAATACACCCGAATGTACACACGCAAGTTAAAGAGGGTTTAGAAGATCTGCTAAAAGCCGGATTTATAAAACCCATTGCGTATTCTGATTGGTTGTCAAATATCGTTGTGGTTCGAAAAACCAATGGGAAAATTCGAATATGCATCGATTTCAGAAACCTGAATAAAGCCACTCCAAAGGATAATTATCCTTTACCCAACATGGATTTGATAGTCGATAGTACTGCAAATCATGAAATGTTTTCATTCATGGATGGCTATTCAGGCTATAATCAAATCAAACTAAGTCCACGAGATCAGGGTAAGACCGCCTTTACAACCCCATGGGGGACGTACTGCTATACAGTCATGCCCTTTGGTTTGAAAAATGCCGGCGCAACATACCAACGAGCCATGAACACGATCTTCCATGATCAAATTCATGAGCTTGTAGTAGTGTATGTAGATGATCTCTTGGCGAAATCCAAAACCCGATGCACCCATATCGAATGTTTACAAAAGATTTTCGAAAGGCTTAGGCTTTACAAAGTAAAGCTAAACCCTCAAAAATGTGTGTTCGGGGTAGAATCAGGGAAGCTTCTAGGCTTTATGGTAAGCCAAAGGGGAATAGAAGTCGACCCCTCTAAGTGTTGAGCCATCATAGACATGGCTCCACCCTCCAATCTCACCCAAATCTGTAGCCTCCAGGGTCGATTACAATCTGTGCGCCGATTCATATCGAATATGGCAACTAGATGCGAACCCTTCAACAAACTGTTGAGGAAGGGTACGAAATTCTTATGGGATGACGAATGCCAAAAGTCCTTCGAGAGACTGAAGGCATACTTGGTTAATCCCCCTGTTTTGAAACCTCCAAAACAAGGAAAACCGCTTTTATTATACATCTCCGTGCATGTAAATGCTTTAGGAGCCCTGTTGGCTCAATACGAGGATGACACCCATAAGGAGTATGCCATCTACTATATTTCAAAAACTCTCTTGGCTTATGAACGAAATTATCAAGCCATGGAGAAGACGTGCTTGGCCTGCCAGAAGTTCAGACACTATTTCCTAGATCATGAGATCTGGATAGTGTCCAAGCTTGATCCAATCAAGCACTTGTTCGAAAAACCCATTCTCACGGGTAGATTGGGCAAATGGCAGCTCCTTCTAATGGAGTATGATCTGAAATACCATCATGAGATCTCCATTAAGGGGCAAGCCCTAGCAGATTACGTGGCTGAATTCCCTTTAGAGGACGCATATCCCACTCTTGTCGAAATGCCTGATGAAGGCATATTGCAAAACCATGTTCAAAACCACATTTTGGCAAATTCTTTCGAAAACCAAGTGTGGAAGATGCACTTCGACGGGGCACGAAACCAACGAGGGGCTGGTGCTGGGGTCATCCTAATCTCCCCTGAAAAGGGTGAGATTCCTGTAGACGTGCGAAAATCCCCGCCTCTTCGCCTCTTTCGTGGCTTGGAGTGGATCTTATCGTGCGTCTAAGGCCTATGTATACAAATAGGGCGTGCCAGCTAGCTTACTTAAGCTAGCGAAGATATATTTAACACTGACTTCTAAACGTGGCGACTGTGAGCAAGTGAGCTCTTGTCGTCGCAGACCTTCTTGCACCGATGCGCAAGGGTCAGTCTGTACGCTTTTGAAAAAATCGAGTTTTGGGGAGAAAGTCTACGAAACGGTTCGAGGTGTCTATTTCGGGTCTTTAAGATGCGATTGCATGTTTTAGATCACGTGGATTTGCACGTGCCTAAGTCTTTTCTTTTATCCCTTTTTGGGTCGCCTAGTTTGTGTGTTATGAACACTCCACTACATGGGCGAATTTGAGCGGGGGTTGCTTCGATGCAATATGCGTCCTACCTCGTGGTATGGCGTAGATGCAATGCAAACTCACGCTACTCCAAAGGGAAAACCCGAAATGTAAAGACAATACTGAAGGGAAATAACAGAAGGGAAATAACTGAAGGGAAATAACCGAAGGGAAATAACCGAAGGGAGATATGTATATATCTTATGTATATGAGCCCTTACTCGGGTCTTGCAAATAAGAGCGAAGGCTCAATGTGGGTGCGTGCTTGAATTGAAAGACTTACACACACGACATGAAATTAAACCCAAATATAAATTGCAGTATGGCCTTGACTAAGGTCTTGGGAATAAGAGCGAAGGCTCAATGTGTGTGAGAGTGCTTGAATTGAAAGACTACCCACACGACATAAATGAAACCCAAATATAACTGCAATAAGGCCTTTACTAAGGTCTTGGGCGTAAGAGCGAAGGCTCAATGTGTGTGGGAGTGCTTGAATTGAAAGACTTACTCACACGACATGAAATGAAACCCAAATATAAATTGCAGTATGGCCTTGACTAAGGTCTTGGGAATAAGAGCGAAGGCTCAATGTGTGTGAGAGTGCTTGAATTGAAAGACTACCCACACGACATAAATGAAACCCAAATATAACTGCAATAAGGCCTTTACTAAGGTCTTGGGCGTAAGAGCGAAGGCTCAATGTGTGTGGGAGTGCTTGAATTGAAAGACTTACTCACACGACATGAAATGAAACCCAAATAGTATAGGTCGGCCCTTACTTGGGTCTTTCAAATAAGAGCGAAAGCTCAATGTGTGTGAGAGTGCTTGAATTGAAAGACTTACTCACACGACATGAAATGAAACCCAAATAGTATAGGTCGGCCCTTACTTGGGTCTTTCAAATAAGAGCGAAAGCTCAATGTGTGTGAGTGCTTGAATTGAAAGACAACGCACCCAACTTAAACAAAAACCCTTCGAAAATGAAAGTATATATATATACACTTATATATTAGGGGCTGATTAGGCCCGTGTGTGTTCAAAATTGTGCACGACTAAGAGAGTGCACGTGTGTGGTTGTGCCAAGCCACGTTATTACAAGCGGGGGGAGACTATGCTCCGTTATTACAACCCCGTATCAAATTGAATTTCAAGCAAGTGTACGACTAAAGACCGAGTTTAGACACTTACGAGTAGCTGGTCCGTAGAGGTCTTGCTTGAGCGTAGGCTTGGCCTTGGGCTGCAAGTGGGAGCTCCGCGAAGGTAGGTGATCAAGGGTGCTGGCCGGCTGCAAGTGGGGCGCGGGATAGACGCCTCGAAGGGGGCCGGTGGCAAGTAGGTGGCGCCTCCAAGTAGGGAGTTTAGAGTGGCTGAATAAGTGGGTCTTAGGGTCACTAGGGAAGTTAGGTACTTAGGGAAACTGGACCTAAAAGGTGAGCTAGTGGGAAGGCCAAAGAGGACACCTAGGGGGGGGGGTTGGCCGAATGGGAGATGGTGGCTAAGTAGTGGCCAGCCACTTGGGTTATCCTAGGTTCGGCTAGGCTTAGGTGGTGGCGGCAAAGGGGCTGAGCTGAAGGGAAGATGGGTGGCTAAGAGTGGAGAGGTGGTAGAGAGGGGTTTTGAGGGAGTTTAGGGTACTTACCGAATGGGGAGAAGTGGCGGATGGAGTGGGAGAGTGGCGGGCAGGTGGCTGTCGGCTGGTGGAGTTGGGGGAAGATGGTGGCGTCCGGCTGGGGGGCAGTGGTGGTGGATGGAAGAGGGAAGGTGGCGGAGCAGGTGGCGGCTGGTGGAGCAGGTGGAGCTGCTGGGGAGTGGTCACGGCTGGATGGAAGATGGGAGAAGGAGAGGGCCCGGCTGGATGGAAAGGTGGTTCCCACTTGGAAAACCCGCCCACAATGAGGGGGGTTTAAATAGGGGATGGGTAGGTCGGTTAGGGCTGGGCTGTGGGTAGTGGTTAGGTGGTTTAGGTAGGGTAGTATGTAGATAAGGTGGGCTGGATGGGGTTGGGCCAGATATTTTAAAACTAGGTGTTTGGATAAATCGTGGGCTAAGGGTGGTTTAGGGGTTTAGGGCTAGGTTAGGTGGTTGCATTTTAGGGTGAGGTTTAGTGAGCTAGGTTAGGTGATTAGGCTAGGTTTAGGCTAGGATTAGGGAAACTAATCTAGGTTTAGGGAAGGATTAGGGTAGTGGGTTAGGTGATTAGGTTGGGATTAGGCCGGGATTAGGGAAGTGGGTTAGGTGATTAGGTTCAGATTAGGGGTGGATTAGGGGTTTAGGCTAGGTTTAGGCATTTTGGGTTAGGTTTAGGTGAAGGAGCTCCCTTAGCATGGCCCATAGACCTTGATCACCCCATGTTGGTGCAGCCCTAGGTTAGGTTTTAGCTAATTACAAGCTTAAACCCACTCAATTAGGCTAACCCACATGATTAACCCAAACTTGACACACAAGTCAAGCTTAATACAACACTCTTGATATTTTTCAACCCCACTCTCTCTCATGCCCAATATCCCACGTGAATTTCAAGTGGGCCCCACCTCCCTTTATGAGAAGGTGATGTGGGCCATGGATATGGATATTGGATTGGATCTCTGGATCCAAATCCAAATCCAAGTCCACATATGGGTTTGGATTGGAATCTGGATATATATGGTCCAGATCCAATCCAAACTGAACTCTGACTCCTTCGAGCTGGGTTCGAAACGGACGATTCGTGCGGGGCCTGACAGCATCAGTACTCCGTCTGCGTTGGGTCTTCGCCAACATGATCGTCCGCCTCCGTTTCTGCCTTCCGGAGATGACTTCAAATGACATTTTGATAATAACAGGGTCTGGGACGTTCGAGATCCTGGGGTGTGAATCAGATACAAGAGTTGCTGCGCCGGGCTCGACAGGTGCTCCGGTTCCGGGCTCTTCTTGGCTCTCCTGGTCCTGTCTTGATCGGGCCAAGCCACTTTGGGGTTTCAAAACATGTTTTAAAAGGGTTTTCAAAAGCTATATCATATGTTTTTGAAAGATAAAGTTTAAAACATATATATAGGGTTGTTTGGAAGGCTCCTGGGTTTCTAAACTCAAAATGGCCCTTTGGGGCTGCTTGTATAAAACCAGATTCGTTTAAGAAATTCGTGGGATTTCGGGGTGTTTACAATTCCCATAGCAGTCCGCTTAGATTTCGAATGTTCCAACAACGTAGCTGAGTATGAAGCACTCATACAAGGCTTAAGGATTTCGAAAACTCTAGGGGCATCATGCATTGAGGTCTTTGGAGATTCGCTCCTTGTCATAAACCAGGTTTTAAAAATTTGGCAAGTACGTAATGAGAAACTACTTCCATATCATGAGTTGGCCACTCGATTGGTCCAATCCTTCCAGACGTGTAAGCTCACACACGTAGGAAGAGAGGACAATGGCATCGCCGATGCCCTCCCCTCCTTGGGTTCAGCCCTGAAGGTCGATCCCATTTCAGGGACCATATCTTTGGAAATATGGCATGCGCCTCATCCATCCACACACGACTTGGATATTTGCCAAAACAACCCAGAGTCTATTGAAAAACCCTGGTTCTATGACATAAAACAATTTTTAGAAAATGGGGGATTTACCGAGGATGCCACATCCAAAGATAAGGCATTCATTCGTAAGATTTCGACCCGATACACCATTCTGGGTGGGGTCTTATACAAAAAAAGTTTTACCGGCATTCTGCTTAGGTGTATTGACCTAGAGGAGGCTAGGATAGTGATGCACGAGCTCCACGATGGAGAATGTGGAGGTCATGTTAATGCCAACATGATGGCAATGAAAATACTTAGAGGGGGCTATTTTTGATCCACCCTGAAAAAGGATTGTCACGATCATGTTAGGAAGTGTGATCCGTGTCAAGTGCATGGGCACGCCATTCATATCCCTTCATCTGCATTGCATTCCGTGGTCAGCCCCTGGCCATTTACCATGTGGGCGTTTGACATCGTAGGCCCAATATTTCCAAAGGCCTCGAATGGGCATCGATTTATTTTAGCAGCCACGGAGTATTTCTCCAAGTGGGTGGAAGCCATTTCCCTAACCAATGTGATGGGGCAACATGTGGTGGCTTTCATCCGGAGGAATATCTTGACTCGATTTGGGGTTCCACGAGACCTTGTGTCTGATAATGGTACCCCATTCAAGAATGAGCGGATGGTTAAGTTGTGTAACACGTATGGCATAACTCACCACTTCTCCTCGCCCTACTACCCTCAAGGCAACGGCCAAGCCGAAGCCTCAAACAAGACTCTGATTAGTATTATTGAGAAAACCTTAGAGAAGGGTAGGATGTGGCACGAGAAGCTGGATGAAGCCTTATGGGCTTATAGGACTTCCATCCGGACTCCCACGAATGTCACACCATTCGAGTTGGTCTATGGCACAAACGCCATTCTTCCCATTCATACTCAACTGCATTCATTTCATACATCCATAGCACTCGACCTCCCCCTAGAGACGCTTCAACATACTAGGATGGCCGAACTAGATTTGCTAGATGAGAGGCGACTCCTTGCCATGGATCATGCTCGTGCATACCGGCAAAGGATAGTCCGACATTATAGCAAACACATGAGACCTCGCCACTTTGAAGTGGGAGATTTGGTTTTAAAAACCATCCACCATCGTGGCCCACACCCCCTAGGCAAGTGGCGCCCCAACTGGGATAGCTGCCCTGAGACATATGAATAAGGTGCAAAGGCAACTCGTGTGACCCTAAGTGAAGAGAATTCGCACTTGTGAAAGAGTGGAGTTTTCAAAATCGTGGTTACATTTCAAAATCCTCTTCTTACAAAGAAAGGCCTAGTTCAACATAGCAAGATACTTGCAAGTAGTACGTGCTATTTCTAAATAGGCTGATCTGGAATGGATCGAGTGTAGGCTTGGGATAAGTCCTCCCCTCTTCTCTTCTCCTTCCAAAAGGAAAACAAAGGCCCAAAACAAAAGGGAATTTCCCATTCAAAGTCTCTTTCCAAAAGAAAGAAACCAGAATTTAAAAGAAAAATCGAATCTCTTGTAAAAAAGAGGGATTAAAGAAAAAATACTCCCAAAGGGAGACCCTCTATGAAAAAAAGGAAAAAGAGGCCAAAAAGCTCAAAAAGAGCAGTTTTCCGCCTTCTATGCCTTAAACCACGAGACACTTCAGAAGGGACCGTGGTATCTCTTTCCCATCCCTGGCTTATCCCCAGCTAAAGCATGTTCATTTCGAGGAATCCTAAAGTAAAAATAGGATTTACTTACTTGAATTTCATCTTGTTTGAGAATTCGACGTTTCGAGTAAGGCGTAGGAATTTGAAATGAAGCTTGTTTTCTTATAAAACCTCCGCTAGATAAGCAAGTGTTAAGACTCAAACAAGGACAAGTACGAAGAGCTCGAGATCCTTAGGATCGAGGCTCAAGACAGTTGTCCCTTTTGTAAATAGCTTTCATAAATAAATTTTGAAAACCGAACATCGAACAAGCATAGGATTTGCTCACTTGGAGCAGTAGATCTTGTAAGTCTCTAGAGTTCGACCACATCTGGTCTTTGGGAGGTCGCCACTTTTGGCACCACACCCATGTCATCTGCATTCCACGCGTGGTACTTGCATGAACATGATCCCATTTAGGACCAAATTCCATATAGAACCCTTTGGCATGATATCTCCTCCTACCAGAGTTTGTAAATTGAGATTTTGCTAAAAATGGGATGATCCCATATTCTTCGTGGGTAGATCTAGGGAGACATTAAAAGGGGTGTTTGTCATCTTTGCCCTTATCCAAATCGATTTGGACAAGGCCAAAGAGGGGCATCTGTAAACACCCCGAAATCCCACGAATTCCGTAAACAAACCTGGTTTTGTAAAAGCAGCCCCAAAGGGCCATTTTTGAGTCTGGAAACCCAGGAGCCTTCCAGACAACCCTGTATATATGTCTTACACTCTGCATTTCAAAAATATATAATATAGCTTTTGAAAACCTTTTAAAAATATGTTTTTGAAACCCCAAAGCGGCTTGTCCCGATCAAGACAGGACCAGGAGAGCTAAGAAGAGCCCGGAATCGGAGCATATGTCAAGCCCGGCACAACAACTCTTGTATCTGATTCACACCCCCAGGATCTCGAACGTCCAAGACCCTGTTCTTATCAAAATATCCTTTGAAGTCATCTCCAGAAGGCAAAAACGGAGGCGGACGACCATGTTGGCGAAGACCCAATGCAGACGGAGTACTGATGCTGTCAGGCCCCGCACAAATCGTCCGTTTCGAACCTAGCTCGAAGGAGTCAGAGTTCAGTTTGGATTGGATCTGGACCATATATATCCAGATCCCAATCCAAACCCACATATGGACTTGGATTTGGATTTGGATTCAAAAATCCAATCCAATATCCATATCCATGGCCCACATCACCTTCTCATAAATGGAGGTGGGGCCCACTTGAAATTCACGTGGGATATTGGGCATGAGAGAGAGTGGGGATGGAAAATATCAAGAGTGTTGTAATTAAGCTTAACTTGTGTGTCAAGTTTGGGGTTAATCATGTGGGTTAGCCTAATTGAGTGGGTTTAAGCTTGTAATTAGCTAAAACCTAACCTAGGGCTGCACCAACATGAGGTGGTTAAGGTCTATGGGCCATGCAAAGGGAGCTCCTTCACCTAAACCTAACCCAAAACGCCTAATCCTAGCCTAAACGCCTAATCCACCCCTAATCTGAACCTAATCACCTAACCCACTTCCCTAATCCCGGCCTAATCCCAACCTAATCACCTAACCCACTTCCCTAATCCTTCCCTAAACCTAGGTTAATTTCCCTAAACCTAGCCTAAACCTAGCCTAATCACCTAACCTAGCTCACTAAACCTCACCATAAAACCCAACCACCTAACCTAGCCCTAAACCCCTAAACCACCCCTAGCCCACAATCTACGCAAACCCCTAGTTTTCAAAATATCTGGCCCAACCCTTTCCAGCTCACCTTATCTACATACCACCCTACCTAAACCACCTAACCACTACCCCAAGCCCAGCCCTAACAGACCTACCCATCCCTATTTAAACCCCCCCCCTTGGGGGCGGGTTTTCCTAGCTAGCAACCCTCACCAATCCCAGCCGGGCCCTCTCTTTCTCCCATTTCCTCACCCAGCCGAACCTGCTCGCCTGCTCCACCTGCGCCGCCTGCACCACCACCATCCCTCCACCCCACCACAGCTCACACCACCATCTCCCAGCCGGACGCCACCGCTTGCTCTCCATCCCAACCACCCGGCTTCTCTCTTCCATCCACCGCCTCTCCCCATTCGGTAAGCATTCCCCAACTCTACCTAAATCCTTCTCTACTCCCTCTCCACTCCTAGCCACCCTCCACATCATCATCTCAGCCCTTTGTCACCACCCTTTCCACTTAGCCGAACCTAGCACAACCTAAACTACCGGCCACTACCTAACCATCCTATCTACATCCGACCACCCTATAAGACTCCCATTCGGCCTTCCCCTAAGACTCCCATTCGGCCTTCCCCTAAACTCCCCTTAGGTCCATATTCCCTAACCCTCTATACTCCCCATTCGTGACCCTACACACTTACTTAGCCCACCCCTTTAATCGCCCACATCAAGGCGACACCCACTTGCAACCGGCCACCTTCGAGGCGCCTATCCCGTGCCCCACTTGCAGCCGGCCAGCACCCTTGGTCACCCATCCTCGCGGAGCTCCCGTTTGCAGCCCAAGGCGAAGGCCAAGCCCACGCTCAAGCAAGGCCTCTACGGACCAACTACTCGTAAGTGCCTAAACTCGATCTTTAGTTGTATACTTGCTTGAGATTCAATTTGATACGGGGTTGTAATAACGGAGCATAGTCTCCCCCCGCTTGTAATAACGTGGCTTGGCACACCCACACACGTGCACTCTCTTAGTCGTGCACGATTTTGAACACACATGGGCCTAATCAGCCCCTAATACATAAATATATATACTTTTATTTTCGAAGGGTTTTGCTTAAGTTGGGTGCGTTGTCTTTCAATTCAAGCACTCTCACACACATTGAGCTTTCGCTCTTATTTGAAAGACCCAAGTAAGGGCCGACCTATACTATTTGGGTTTCATTTCATGTCGTGTGAGTAAGTCTTTCAATTCAAGCACTCTCACACACATTGAGCTTTTGCTCTTATTTGAAAGACCCAAGTAAGGGCCGACCTATACTATTTGGGTTTCATTTCATGTCGTGCGAGTAAGTCTTTCAATTCAAGCACTTTCACACACATTGAGCCTTCGCTCTTACTCCCAAGACCTTAGTTAAGGCCTTATTGCAGTTATATTTGGGTTTCATTTATGTCGTGTGTGTAGTACTTCAATTCAAGCACTCTCACACACATTGAGCCTTCGCTCTTACTCCCAAGACCTTAGTCAAGGCCATACTGCAATTTATATTTGGGTTTAATTTCATGTCGTGTGTGTAAGTCTTTCAATTCCAGCATGCACCCACATTGAGCCTTCGCTCTTATTTGCAAGACCCGAGTAAGGGCTCATATACATAATCTATATACATATCTCCCTTCGGTTATTTCCCTTCGGTTATTTCCCTTTGGTTATTTCCCTTTGGTTATTTCCCTTCAGTTATTTCCCTTCAGTATTGTCTTTACATTTCGGGTTTTCCCTTTGGAGTAGCATGAGTTTGCATTGCATCTACGCCATACCACGAGGTAGGACGCATATTGCATCAAAGCAAGCCCTGCTCGAGTTCGCCCACGTAGTGGAGTGTTCATAACACACAAACTAGGTGGCCCGAAAAGGGATAAAAGAAAAGACTTAGGCACGTGCAAATCCACGTGATCTAAAACATGCAATCGCATTTTAAAGACCCGAAATAGACACCTCGAACCGCTTCGTAGACTTTCTCTCCAAAAACTCGATTTTTGCAAAGCGTACAGACTGACCCTTGTGCATCGGTGCAAGAAGGTCTGCGACGACAAGAGCTTACTTGCTCACAGTCGCCACGTTTAGAAGTCAGTATTAAATATCTTCGCTAGCTTAGGTAAGCTAGCTGGCACGCCCTGTTTGCATACATAGGCCTTAGACACGCGAGAGGATCCGCTCCGAGCCCTGAAAAAGGCAAAGAGGCGGGGATTTTTTCACGCGTCTACAGGCACAAACGCCATTCTTCCCATTCATACCCAACTGCATTCATTTCAGACATCCATTGCACTCGACCTCCCCCTAGAGACGCTTCAGCATGCTAGGATGGCCGAATTAGATTTGCTAGATGAGAGGCGACTCCTTGCCATGGATCATGCTCGTGCATACCAGCGAAGGATAGCCCGACATTATAGCAAACACATGAGACCTCGCCACTTTGAAGTGGGAGATCTGGTCTTAAAAACCATCCATCATCGTGGCCCACACCCCCTAGGCAAGTGGCGCCCCAACTGGGATGGACCTTATGTTGTACGAGCAACCACTACGAACAACTTGTATTGGTTGATCGATGTAGAAGGTAGGAATTTAGCAGATCCTATCAATGTCCAATACTTAAAGAAGTATCATGTGTAGGATTTGGATTAAATTCCAATTTTCGAAAATTTTTAGGGATAGCTGCCCTGAGACATGTGAATAAGGTGCAAAGGCAAACTCGTGTGACCCTGAGTGAGAGAATTCGCACTTGTGAAAGAGCGGAGTCTTCAAAATCGTGGTTACATTTCAAAACCCTTCTTCTTACAAAGAAAGGCCTAGTTCAACATAGCAAGATACTTGCAAGTAGTACGTGCTATTTCTAAATAGGCTGATCTGAAATGGATCAAGTGTAGGCTTGGGATAAGTCCTCCCCTCTTCTCTTCTATTTCCAAAAGGAAAACAAAGGCCCAAACAAAAGGGAATTTCCCATTCAAAGTATCTTTCCAAAAGAAAGAAACCAGAATTCAAAAGAAAAATCGGTTCTCTTGTGAAAAAGAGGGATTAAAGAAAAAATACTCCCAAAGGGAGACCCTCGATGAAAAAAGAAAAAGAGGCCAAAAAGCTCAAAAAGAGCAGTTTTCCGCCTTCTGTGCCTCAAACCACGGGACGCTTCAGAAGGGACCGCGGTATCTCTTTCCCATCCCTGGCTTATCCCAAGCTAAAGCATGGTTCATTTCAAGGAATCCTAAAGTAAAAATAGGATTTACTTACTTGAATTTCATCTTGTTTGAGAAATCGACGTTTTGAGTAAGGCGTAGGAATTTGAAATACAACTTGTTTTCCTATAAAACCTCCGCTAGATAAGCGAGTGTTAAGACTCAAACAAGGGCAAGCACGAAGAGCTCGAGATCCTTAGGATCGAGGCTCAAGACAGTTGTCCCTTTTGTAAATAGTTTTGTAAATAAGTTTTGAAAACCGGACATCGAACAGCATAGGATTTTGCTCACTTGGAGCAGTAGGCCTTATAAGTCTCTAGAGTTCGACCACATCTGGTCTTTGGGAGGTCGCCACTCTTGGCACCACACCCATGTCATCTGCATTCCACACATGGTACTTGCATAAACATGATCCCATATAAAACCAGACTCCATAGTACAATCCCTTTGGCGTAATATCTCCTCCTACCAGAGTTTTGTAAATTGAGATTTTGCTAAAAATTGGGACGATCCCATATTCTTCGTGGCAAGATCTAGGGAGACACTGATAGGGGTGTTTGTCATCTTTGCCCTTATCAAATCGATTTGGACAAGGCCAAAGAGGGGCATCTGTAAACACCCCGAAATCCCATGAATTTCTCAAACCCATCTGGTTTTGTAAAAGCAGCCCCAAAGGGCTATTTTGAGTTTGGAAACCCAAGAGCCTTCCAAACAACCCTGTATATGTGTTTTAAACTTTATATTTCAAAAATACATAATATGGCTTTTGAAAACCCTTTTAAAACATGTTTTGGAAACCCCGAAGCAGCTTGGCCTAATCCAGATAGGACCAAGAGAGCTAAGGAGAGCCCGGAACCGGAGCACCTGTTGAGCCCGGCACAGCAACTCTTGAATCAAATCCACACCCCCAGGATCTCGAACGTCCAAGACCCTGTTATCATCGAAACCTTGTTTGAAGTCATCTCTAGAAGGCGAAAACAGAGGCAGACGATCATGTTGGTGAAGACCCAATGCAGACGGAGCACTAATGCTGTCAGGCCCCGCACAAACCGTCTGTTTCAAACACAGCTCGAAGGAGTAAGAGTTCAGTTTGGATCGGATCTGGACCATATATATCCAGATCCCAATCCAAACCCATGTATGGACTTGGATTTGGATTTGGATTAAAAAATCCAATCCAATATCCATATCCATGGCCCACATCACCTTCTCATAAATGGAGGTGGGGCCCACTTGAATTTCACGTGGGATTATGGGCATGAGAGAGAGTGGGGGTGGATAAGATCAAGTGTGTGTTGTAATTAAGCTTGACTTGTGTGTCAAGTTTGGGGTTAGTCATGTGGGTTAGCCTAAATTAAGTGGGTTTAAGCTTATAATTAGCCAAAACCTAACCTAGGGCTGCACCAACTTGAAGTGGTTAAGGTCTATGGGCCATGCAAAGGGAGCTCCTTCACCTAAACCTAACCAAAAATGCCTAATCCTAGCCTTCCACCCTAATCCGCCCCTAATCTGAACCTAATCACCTAACCTACTTCCCTAATCCCGGCCTAATCCCAACCTAATCACCTAACCCACTTCCCTAATCCTTCCCTAAACCTAGGTTAATTTCCCTAAACCTAGCCTAATCCTAGCCTAATCACCTAACCTAGCCCACTAAACCTCACCCTAGAACCAACCCACCTAACCAAACCCTAAACCTCTAAACCACCCCTAGCCCACAACCTACCCAAACCACTTGTATCTAAAATATCTGGCCCTACCCTTTCCAGCCCACCTTATCATCATACCACCCTACCTAAACCACCTAACCACTACCCCAAACCCAACCCTAACCGACCTAACCCAGCCCTATATAAACCCCCCCCCCTTGGGGGCGGGTTTCACAACCAAGAAGCCCACCATTCCCAGCTAGGTCCTCTCCTTCCCCAAGTTCAGCCGAACCCCACCTGCTCCACCTGCTCCACATCCCACCACCGCCTGCTCCACATCCCGCCACCACCTACACCACTGCCTTTCAGCCGAACGCCACCACCATCGCCACCATCATCCGGTTGATTCCCTTCCACCCGCCACCATTTCTTCACCCGGTAAGTCCCCTACATCCTACCTGTAGACGCGCCTTGAAGGTGCGGGGGTTGATAGATCCTCCCGGATCTAGTGACTTCCCCCACGACCAGCCTAGGGTTCGCGCTAAACTTGGCTCTAAGGATGAGCTGAGGAGAACCTTGGATTTTCAAAACTGGTTTTACTGGGGTTTCCACTTTTGGTGGTCCCCGAATGACAACTTGGGCGGGCCTCTTGTATAGTACAAGGATGGGCGCACAAGTAGGTCGACCAGGTTCTGGATTTTGCGCTAGTTCCTTGGAAATTGTGAGGGTACATACCTCCTTTCCTTTCCCACTGCCACTGGCGTGTTTGGGAAAGGGTTCCTTGAAGATAGCTTGAGGTGGCTCAGGTTCCGCAGTGACCTGGAGCCGGCCTTCTGCTATCAAGTTCTCAATTTTATTTAAAAGAGAGAAGCAACGTTTGGTATCATGGCCTTTGAGCCGATGATACTTACAAAATCGGTTTAAACACCCCCCTTTGGACGTGACTCCTTCGGGGATTTCAGGGAGTTCTATCATGCCCTGGGCAAGTAAGAGGTCTAGGACCTCCGACACAGGTTGCCCCAGCGGAGTATACTCCCGTTTTTCAACCGGTTTTTGAAAATTGCGTTCTCTCTTATTTTCTAATTTTTCAAAATTTTTGGAAGTGCCTGCCATGCCTGGATCCACCCGGACATTGGCAATTTTATGGGGTTTTGCCCCTTTGTCCGTTGTGGGCAGCCCATATGCGATGGGCTTTTCCAAACGGGTTTTTGGAATGGCACTTCCTTTCCATAGGTGATCGTATGTCCCTTTTCGCAAGTTGGTTTTGAAAAGGGAGGCCTTTTTGATCAACTTATGGAAAGTTGAAATCTCATGGAGCGAGAGAAGGGTTTTTAACTCGCTTTTGAAATTATCCAGGATGAGCATTACTGCGCATCCTTCGGATATGGGCTCTCGCACTTGGCCCAAAAGCGACCTCCATCTTATAATGAAGGCATGTACGTCTTCGTTCATGCCTTGCTTTGTATCCCTTAAGGTATTTAGGGTTGGCGTGACTTCTACGTTGTGTGCAAATCTTTACATGAAGCAGTTCGCTAACTCTTCAAAAGTAGCGAACTAGCTTAAGTCATAGGAAGCCAGCCATTTGGCAGCTGTGCCTTTAAGGGATAGAGGGAACCAATACACCCATTTCATCGAGTCCTTTTTCTTCTTATGGGCTCGACGTGAGAAAAGCTGCAAGTGAGACCTAGGGTCTCCCATGCCATCATACCGATGGAAGTTCGGTATTTCATCGTCACTATCTGTTTCATAGTCCATAGGAAGGAAATTAGACAGGGCGTAGCTTCTTTTCTCTTTATTCTGCCCTTTTAGCAACTGCTGTAGGGCTTTACGGTCCTTTTGTGTGAAGGACTCGTGGTATTGGTTGCCTTCCATTACGGAGGCCTCTTTTTGCTTGCGAGGTTTTTCAGATTTCTTTTTAGGCCTTTGTTCACCGTTCGATGAACATGAATCGCCCACTTCAGCCTCTTGGCTGAGAGCATCGATTTTGGCCTCAAACTCCCTTCTCAAGTCCTCGATTTCATCTAGTTTTATTTTGTTTTTGAAAATCCTCCTAGAGTGAGAACTTGATGCGCATGAGCCTTGGCTCGACACTTCACTTGGATTGGATTTTGACATGCTTTTCAAGCTTTTTCAAAATGTCCTAAGTACAAGCAAAGAAAATAAGTTAAATCGACACCTTTTTACAAAATTTTTTTTCGCAAGACTAAAACTTAAAACTCGATTTTTGAAAGGCCCACGTCCCACCGGGCGTGCCAATCTCTGTAGACACGCGAAAAATCCCCGCCTCTTCGCCTTTTTCAAGGCTTGGAGCGGATCCTCTCGTGTGTCTAAGGCCTATATATGCAAATAGGGCGTGCCAGCTAGCTTACTTAAGCTAGCGAAGATATTTTTAATACTGACTTCTAAACGTGGCGACTGTGAGCAAGTAAGCTCTTGTCGTCGCAGACCTTCTTGCACCAATGCGCAAGGGTCAGTCTGTACGCTTTGCAAAAATCGAGTTTTTGGAGAGAAAGTCTACGAAGCGGTTCGAGGTGTCTATTTCGGGTCTTTAAGATTGGATTGCATGTTTTAGATCACGTGGATTTGCACGTGCCTAAGTCTTTTCTTTTATCCCTTTTCGGGCCTCCTAGTTTGTGTGTTATGAACACTCCACTACATGGGCGAATTCGAGCGGGGCTTGCTTCGATGCAATATGCGTCCTACCTCGTGGTATGGCGTAGATACAATGCAAACTCACGCTACTCCAAAGGGAAAACCCGAAATGTAAAGACAATACTGAAGGGAAATGACTGAAGGGAAATAACCGAAGGGAAATAACCGAAGGGAAATAACCGAAGGGAGATATGTATATAGATTATGTATATGAGCCCTTACTCGGGTCTTGCAAATAAGAGCGAAGGCTCAATGTGGGTGCGTGCTTGAATTGAAAGACTTACACACACGACATGAAATTAAACCCAAATATAAATTGCAGTATGGCCTTGACTAAGGTCTTGGGAGTAAGAGCGAAGGCTCAATGTGTGTGAGAGTGCTTGAATTGAAAGACTACCCACACGACATGAAATGAAACCCAAATAGTATATGTCGGCCCTTACTTGGGTCTTTCAAATAAGAGCGAAAGCTCAATGTGTGTGAGAGTGCTTGAATTGAAAGACTTACTCACACGACATGAAATGAAACCCAAATAGTATAGGTCGGCCCTTACTTGGGTCTTTCAAATAAGAGCGAAAGCTCAATGTGTGTGAGTGCTTGAATTGAAAGACAACGCACCCAACTTAAACAAAACCCTTCGAAAGTGAAAGTATATATATACACTTATGTGTTAGGGGCTGATTAGGCCCGTGTGTGTTCAAAATCGTGCACGACTAAGAGAGTGCACGTGTGTGGTTGTGCCAAGCCACGTTATTACAAGCGGGGGGAGATTATGCTCCGTTATTACAACCCCGTATCAAATTGAATCTCAAGCAAGTATACAACTAAAGACTGAGTTTAGACACTTACGAGTAGCTGGTCCGTAGAGGTCTTGCTTGAGCGTGGGCTTGGCCTTCGCCTTGGGCTGCAAACGGGAGCTCCGCGAGGATAGGTGACCAAAGGTGCTGGCCGGCTGCAAGTGGGGCGCGGGATAGGCGCCTCAAAGGTGGCCGATTGCAAGTGGATGTCGCCTCGATGTGGGGGGTTAAAGGGGGTGGACCGAGTGAGTTCTTTTAGGGTCACTAGGAGAGTCGAGTGTTTAGGGAAGGTGGACCTAAAGGGGAGTTTATGGGAAGGCCGAATGGGACACCTAGCGGAAGGCCGAATGGGATAGGAGGGTTAGGTAGTGGCCGGTAGTTTGGGTTATGCTAGGTTCGGCTAAGTGAAAAGGGTGGTGGCAAAGGCTGAGATGATGATAGGGTGGGTGGCTAGGAGTGGAGAGGTAGTAGAGAAGGGTTTTGAGTAGAGTTAGAGAGTGCTTACCGGATGGGGAGAGGTGGCGGATGGAAGGGAGAAGCCGGGTGTGGATGGGAGCTCGGCTAGTTCGGTTGGGTGAAGGTGGTGGCGTCCGGCTGGGTGAGGTGGTGATGGATGGAAGAGGGAAGGTGGCGGTGCAGGTGGAGCTGGGGGAGAGTGGTCCCGGCTGGGCTGGTGGAGAGTGGTCCCGGCTGGGCTGGAAAAGGGTGGTCCCGGCTGGGTGAGGTGAGGGCTCCAACTTGTAAAACCCGCCCCCAAGGGGGGGGGGGTTTAAATAGGGGATGGGTAGGTCGGTTAGGGCTGGGCTTGGGGTAGTGGTTAGGTGGTTTAGGTAGGGTGGTATGTAGATAAGGTGGGCTGGAAAGGGTTGGGCCACATATTTTGAAAACTAGGGGTTTCGGTAGATTGTGGGCTAGGGGTGGTTTAGGGGTTTAGGGCTAGGTTAGGTGGTTGGGTTTTAGGGTGAGGTTTAGTGAGCTAGGTTAGGTGATTAGGCTAGGTTTAGGCTAGGATTAGGGAAATTAATCTAGGTTTAGGGAAGGATTAGGGAAGTGGGTTAGGTGATTAGGTTGGGATTAGGACGGGATTAGGGAAGTGGGTTAGGTGATTAGGTTCAGATTAGGGGTGGATTAGGGGTTTAGGCTAGGATTAGGCATTTTGGGTTAGGTTTAGGTGAAGGAGCTCCCTTAGCATGGCCCATAGACCTTGATCACCTCATGTTGGTGCAGCCCTAGGTTAGGTTTTAGCTAATTACAAGCTGAAACCCAATCAATTAGGCTAACCCACATGATTAAACCCAAACTTGACACACAAGTCAAGCTTAATTACAACACTCTTGATATTTTTCATCCCCACTCTCTCTCATGCCCAATATCCCACGTGAATTTCAAGTGGGCCCCACCTCCATTTATGAGAAGGTGATGTGGGCCATGGATATGGATATCGGATTGGTTCTCTAGATCCAAATCCAAATCCAAGTCCACATATGGGTTTGGATTGGGATCTGGATATATATGGTCCAGATCCAATCCAAACTGAACTCTGACTCCTTCGAGCTGGGTTCGAAACGGACGATCTGTGCGGGGCCTGACAGCATCAGTACTCCGTCTGCGTTGGGTCTTCACCAACATGGTCGTCCGCCTCTGTTTCTGCCTTCCGTAGATGACTTCAAATGCTATTTTGGTAAGAACAGGGTCTTGGACGTTCGAGATCCTGGGGGTGTGAATCAGATACAAGAGTTGCTGTGCCGGGCTCGACGTGTGCTCCTGTTCTAGGCTCTTCTTAGCTCTCCTGGTCCTGTCTTGATCGGGCCAAGCCACTTTGGGGTTTCAAAACATGTTTTAAAAAGGTTTTAAAAGCTATATTGTATGTTTTCGAAATATAGAGTTCAAAACGTATGTACAGGGTTGTTCTGGAAGGCTCCTGGGTTTCCAGACTCAAAATGGCCCTTTGGGGCTGCTTGTATAAAACCAAATGGATTTTGAAAAATTCATGGGATTTCGGGTTGTTTACACTACCTTACTACTTCTTCACTCCCTCTCCACTCTCAGCCACCTAATCCACTCCCCTACCACCCTAACATTAGCCCTTCCACTCGCTGCCACCCTTCTCACTCAGCCGAACCCATAGCTCCCTAACTACCCACCACCACCTAGCCCTTTTAGTCCCATTCGGCCACCCTATCCGACTCCCTAAAACCTGCCCACATCACCCCAAGACACTTACCCTACCCACTACCACTTGGTCCCATCTCCTAGCTAAATCCCTTCCCCTACATCACTCCTAGCCGCCCTAGCAGCCCGCCACCACCAAACTCCCTTAGTCGACCACTCCCTTCCCCTACATCACTCCCAACCGCCTTAGCAACCCGCCAACCTTAAGTGCCCCATTAGATCTCCCTTTGAGCTCCCCTTAGTGACCCTACTTAGGTCCTTTAACCAAACACACCAAAAACAGCCCCTCTCTAGTGGCCGGCCACCTTCAAAGCGCCTCTTCTGCGCGCCAAGGACACTCTGCCAGCACCTCTTGCCGTTCAACCTCGCGGAGCTCCCTCTTGCAGCCCAAGGCGAAGGCTAAGCCCGCGCTCAAGCAAGGCATCTTCGGACCAGCTATTAGTAAGTGCCTAACTCGGTCTTTAGTTGCATACTTGCTTGAGATTCAATTCGATACGGGGTTGTAATAACGGAGCATAGTCTCCCCCCGCTTGTAATAACGTGGCTTGGCACACCCACACACGTGCACTCTCTTAGTTGTGCACGATTTTGAACACACACGGGCCTAATCAGCCCCTAATACATAAGTATATACATATACTTTAATTTTGTAGGGTTTTGCTTAAGTTGGGTGTGTTGTCTTTCAATTCAAGCACTCACACATATTGAGCCTTCGCTCTTATTTGAAAGACCCAAGTAAGGGCCGACCTATACTATTTGGGTTTTCATTTTATGTCGTGTGTGTAAGTCTTTCAATTCAAGCTCTCACACACATTGAGCCTTCGCTCTTACTCCCAAGACCTTAGTCAAGGCCTACTGCAGTTATATTTGGGTTTCATTTCATGTTGTGTGCGTAGTACTTCAATTCAAGCACTCACACACATTGAGCTTTCGCTCTTATTCCCAAGACCTTAGTTAAGGCCATACTGCAATTTATATTTGGGTTTAATTTCATGTCGTGTGTGTAAGTCTTTCAATTCAAGCACGCACCCACATTGAGCCTTTGCTCTTATTTGCAAGACCCGAGTAAGGGCCCATATACCTATTCTATATACATATCTCCCTTTGGCATTTATTTTACAAGTCATTTCCCTTCGGTTATTTCCCTTCAGTCATTTCCCTTCGGTTATTTCCCTTCGGTTATTCCCCTTTGGTTATTTCCATTCAGTATTGTCTTTACATTCGGGTTTTCCCTTTGGAGTAGCGTGAGTTTGCATTGCATCTACGCCATACCACGAGGTAGGATGCATATTGCATCAAAGCAAGCCCCACTCGAATTCGCCCATGTAGTGGAGTGTTCATAACACACAAACTAGGTGGCCCATAAAGGGATAAAAGGAAAGACTTAGGCACGTGCAAATCCACGTGATCTAAAATTTGCAATCGCTCTAAAAGACCCGAATTAGACACCTCGAACCGCTTCGTAGGCTTTCTATCCCAAAAACTCGATTTTTTGCAAAGCGTACAGACTGACCCTTACGCATCGGTGCAAGAAGGTCTGCGACGACAAGAGCTCACTTGCTCACAATCGCCACGTTAGAAGTCAGTTTAGAATATATCTTCGCTAGCTTAGGTAAAATAGGCCTTAGACGCACGAGAGGATCCGCTCCAAGCCTTGAAAAGGTGAGAGGCGGGGATTTTCGCGCGTCGACAGAGATTGGCATGCCCGGTGGGACGTGAGCCTTTCAAAAATCGAGTTTTAAGATAGAAGTCTTGCGAAAATTTTGCAAAAAGGTGTCATTTTAACTTGTTTTCTTTGCTTGTACTTAGGACATTTTGAAAAAGCTTGAAAAGCATGTCAAAATCCAATCCAAGTGAAGTGTCGAGCCAAGGCTCATGCGCATCAAGTTCTCACTCTAGGAGGATTTTCAAAAACAAAATAAAACTAGATGAGATCGAGGACTTGAGAAGGGAGTTTGAGGCCAAAATCGATGCTCTCAGCCAAGAGGCTGAAGTAGGCGATTCATGTTCATCAAACGGTGAACAAAGGCCTAAGAAAAAATCTGAAAAACCTCGCAAGCACAAAGAGGCCTCCGTAATGGAAGGCAACCAATACTACGAGTCCTTCACACAAAAGGACCGTAAAGCCCTACAGCAGTTGCTAAAAGGGCAGAATAAAGAGAAAAGAAGCTACGCCCTGTCTAATTTCCTTCCTATGGACTATGAAACAGATAGTGACGATGAAATACTGAACTTCCATCGGTATGATGGCATGGGAGACCCTAGGTCTCACTTTCAGCTTTTCTCGCGTCGAGCCCATAAGAAGAAAAAGGACTCGATGAAATGGGTGTACTGGTTCCCTTTATCCCTTAAAGGCACAGCAGCCAAATGACTGGCTTTCTACGACTTAAGCCAGTTCGCTACTTTTGAAGAGTTAGCGAACTGCTTCATGCAAAGATTTGCACACAACGTAGAAGTCACGTCGACTCTAATTACCTTAAGGGATACAAAGCAAGGCATGAACGAAGACGTACATGCCTTCATTATAAGATGGAGGTCGCTTTTGGGCCAAGTGCGAGAGCCCATATCCGAAGGATGCGCAGTAATGCTCATCCTGAATAACTTTAAAAGCGAGTTAAAAACCCTTCTCTCGCTCCATGAGATCTCAACTTTCCATAAGTTGATAAAAAAGGCTTCCCTTTTCGAAACCAACTTGTAAAAAGGGACATACAATCATTTGTGGAAAGGAAGTGTCATTCCAAAAACCCGCATGGAAAAGCCCATCGCATACGGGCTACCCACGACGGACAAAGGGGCAAAGCCCCATAAAATCGCCAATGTCCGGGTGGATCCAGGCATGGCAAGCACTTCCAAGGGGTTCTAAATTAAATAAAGCCCTAAACACTCACCTTGGACCTTCTCTCTCCTCCCTTGAGATTCAGGTGAACCCCTTACAAAGGACCCCCTCACCTCTATTTATAGGCATTTGAGGTTGGTTTGGATTTGGGTTTGGATCTCGATCTAAATCCAAACACTATTTGGATCTAGATTTGGATATTTTTTATCAGATCCGATCCAAATCATACATATTTTTGGATATGGATCTGGATATTTTGATCCAGATCTGATCCAATCCAAACACTATTTGGATCGGCCCAAACACTATTTGGATCGGCCCAAATCCAAACACTATTCACTATATGAATTTGGATATGGATATTTATGGTCCAGATCCAAACCAAAATTTCTCTAGATAGTCCTTCTTGGCTTCTCGAGGCATACGATCTGTGCGGACCCTGGTTTCATCAGTGACCCGTCTGGTGTTGGGTTTCCCCAATCGGTGTCGTCGGGTCCCATTTTGCCTTTTGGACTCCGTTTCTGCTCATTTATGGTCCTCCCAGTTCAGATTCAGGATACTAGAGTGAGAATGGTCAATATGGCTTTCTGGTGCTCCTAGCTTGCCATCTGCTTTATGCTTGAGCCTTCCGTTTGCCTTTCGATCCTAGCTTTTTTTAGGCCATGATGCTCTTCTAGGCTTCAGAACGGACTTCTGAAGCTGCTTCTGGTGTTGTCCTTCGTGAGTGGCTTGCTAGGCTGCTTCTGGGTCAGGTGTCGTCTTCGCGAGCTCCACCGGCTCGCATTGGCCTTTTGGGGAAGATGGGGCTGAGCCCGGGTTTCAAAACTCCTATTCGAATATGGGGCTTCAAAACACTATTTACAGTTTATAAAGCAATATGTACAGAGTTTTAAAACATATGTACAGGTTTTCAAATATGTACAGGGTTTCTGGAAGGCTCCTGGGTTTTCAAACTCAAAATAGCCCTTTAGGGCTGCTTTTGTAAAACCAGGTATGTTTGAGAAAGTCGTGGTATTTTGGGGTGTTTACAGATGCCCCTTGTAAACACCCCAAATTTTCTAAAATTCAAAAACTCTCAAAAACACAAAAAGCTCGTATGAGCCAAAACGACAACCTGTTTTAATTGCAAAAATAGGTACAAAAGGCAAAAGGAGAGTCCCGGCAAGAAGAAGGATTCAAGCCCGCAGTCTCAAAAAGCCACTCCCTGATCAAAGACAAGAGAAAGCAGAGCCCGTTCAAAGAAAAGCTCAAAATCAAGCAAAACGGAGTCTAGAATGGTGAGACGGAGTTCAGACAACAAAATTGGGGAAAACCCAGCACCAGACAGAGCGTTGATGAAGCTTACCCATTCCCAAGCCCACGGCCTACTAGTCCAGGCCGGGTTTCCCTTCCTTTACCAAGGGCAAGGCCTGCCACTCAGCAGGCCACCCATTCCCAAAATCCCCACGACCTGCTGGTGCAGGCCATGTAGCATCCACACTACTAAAGCCCCCGAACTGCCACAAGGCAGGCCGTTTCCTTGGGCCACCTATCTCTGGCCGTGACTCCCCTTAGCTAGTCCGCGCCCAAGACACCATACCTGGCCGACTTAACCTGGCTTCCCCCTAGACCTACCTCAATTAAAACCTGACCAGCACCCAGCCAGGCCGAGCCCTAGCTTAGCCCTGACCGGTCTGCCTTGGCCTTGACCAACTGAACCTAACTTAGTTAGGGCTTCCCCTAAAACCCAACTCGAGCCACCTAGGCTCGAGTCATCCTAAGACAACCCCTACAAGGCCAAAACCCGGGCTGCACCAAGACAGCCCGAGTTGCCCCAAGCTCCCCTAAAACCCAACTCGAGCCACCTTGGCTCGAGTCATCCTAAAACCAAGCCCATACAAAGCCCACACGAGCCCACTAAAACACCTCTCCCAAGTCCTCAAGGGTTTTCAAGCCTCCAAGCTATCCGGCTCCACTTCCATGTGATCCGAGTTCCACAAGCAAGGCGTACGCGTCCTAGACACACCCCACATAGCGGGCTAGGTGAGTTGTAAGTCCTTACATTTGGCATTTAATTAAATTTTGATACGGGGTTGTAGTAAAGGAGCTTTGTCTCCCCCCGATTGTAATAACGTGGTTTGACACACAAACACCCATGTGCACTTGAGCCTTTTCGCTCTTAGCTGCACACCTTTTTGCACACACACGGGCCTTGACAGCCCCTAAGATATAGCCTTATTTATATAAGTTCAGCTGCGTGTGTTTTTATTTAAGTCATGGGTGTTGTCTTTCAATTCCACACTCACACACATTGAGCTTTCGCTCTTACTCCCAAGACCCTAATAAGGGCCATATTGCAATTTAATTTGGGGTTTTCATTCAAGTTGTGTGCATGGTCTTTCAATTCCACACTCACATACATTGAGCTTTGGCTCTTACTCCCAAGACTCTAATAAGAGCCATATTGCAATTCTATTTGGGTTTTACATTACAAGTCGTGTGAGTTGTTTTTACATATATACACAACACCCACGCACACGTTGGCGACCTTTGGGCCCATATATATATAGTTGTATTTCCCTTCCACTATGTCTTTAAGATTTGAGTTTTAAGGTTCAGTTGTGTGAGTAGTCTTTCAATATATACACGACACACACTTACACAATTGAGCCTTTCTGCTCTTAAGATATAGCCATATTTCCCTTTTGCAATTTCCCTTTTGCAATTTACATTACGCAATTTCCCTTCCGTTATGTCTTTCAAATTCGAGTTTTACATTCAAGTTGTGTGAGTTGCATTGCATACTCGCCATACTCGAGCGAGAGTGCATACCTGCATCAAAGCAAAACCCTGAACCAATTGCGCAAACATGCCAAGACTTAGGCCATTTGATGCACGCACATCGTGCCTAAGTAGATTAAAATTGAAAGACTTAGGGTCGCCCAACCCTCGTAAATCAAAACTCTCCACGTGCATAATTTCAAAAGGATTTCAAAACACCTATTTGTTCAAAATCGATTTTGAGGTTTTTAACTTGTTTCAAACGAAGTCTCTAAGCGTACAGACTGACCCTTGCACATTGGTGCAAGAAGGTCTGCAACGAAAAGATCCCGCTTGGCTACAATTGCCTTTTAAAAGTTAGATATTTCAAAACATACTTCACTAGTTTGAGTAAGCTAGCTGGCATGCCCAAAAAGCGAATGTAGGTTGCAAAAAGGTTCACTTCAGGCCTAAGAACCAGAAGTGAGAATTTTCCGTGTCTACACCCCTCTTTGGCATTATCCAAATATATTTGGATAATGGCAAAGACGACAACACCCCTTTCAATGTTTTCCTGAATCTATCCATGAAAATATGGGATCGTCCCAATGTTTTTAGCAAAATCTCTCTTTAAAACCTGATAGGAGTAGATATCACGCTGTAGACACGGAAAATTCTCACTTCCGGTTCTTAGGCATGAAGTGAACCTTTTCGTGTGTCTAAGTCGTTTTTTATAACAAGGGTGTACCAGCTAGCTTACTAAAGCTAGCGAAGTAAGTGTTTGAAATCTGACTCTTTCAGGGTGATTGTGAGCAAGTGAGCTCTTTTCGTCGCAGACCTTCTTCACCGATGCACAAGAGTCAGTCTGTACGCTTGGCAAAGTCATTTTAAACAAATAACCTCTTTGAAAATACACGAAGTTTTTGGGTTTTGCTTGTTTGGTTGCAAGTTTTACTTCACGTGGGATTTGCACATGCCTATGTCTTTCAAATTTTATACTTTTTAAGGACAACTAGGTGTGTGCGCAAGTGACCTAAGTTGGGCAATTTTTGCACGGGAGTGTGGGGTTTGCTTTGATACAATATGCGTCCTAACTCGTGGTATGGAGAATATGCAATGCAAACTCACACAACTCCAAGGGAAAACCCGAATTGGAAGACAATGTTTAAGGGAAATTGCGTAATGTAAATTGCAAAAGGGAAATATGGCTATATCTTAAGAGCGGAAAGGCTCAATTGTGTAAGTGTGTGTCGTGTATATATGGAAAGACTACTCACACAGCTGAACCTTAAAACCCAAATCTTGAAGACATAGCAGAAGGGAAATACTTATAATATATATGGGCCCGAAGTTCGCTAACATGTGCGTGGGTGTTGTGTATATATGTAAAGACAACTCACATGACTTGTAATGTAAAACCCAAATAGAATTGCAATATGGCCCTTAGTAGGGTCTTGGGAGTAAGAGTGAAAGCTCAATGTGTGTGAGTCTGGATTTGAAAGACCACACACACAACTTGAATGAAACACCCAAATAAAATTGCAATAGGGCCCTTACTAGGGTCTTGGGAGTAAGAGAGAAAGCTCAATGTGTGTGAGTGTGGAATTGAAAGACCACACACGCAACTTGAATGAAACACCCAAATAAAATTGCAATAGGGCCCTTAGTAGGGTCTTGGGAGTAAGAGCGAAAGCTCAATGTGTGTGAGTGTGGAATTGAAAGACCACGCACACAACTTGAATGAAACACCCAAATAAAATTGCAATATGGCCCTTACTAGGGTCTTGGGAGTAAGAGCGAAAGCTCAATGTGTGTGAGTGTAGAATTGAAAGACAACACCCACGACTTAATGGAAAACCCACGCAGCTGAATATATATAAGTATAACTATATCTTAGGGGCTGTCAAGGAACGTGTGTGTGCCAAAATGGTGTGCAACTAAGAGCAGAAAGGCTCAAGTGCATGTGTGTGTTGGTGTGTCAAACCAAGTTATTACAATCAGGGGGAGACAACGCTCCATTATTACAACCTCATATCAAAATTTAATTAAATGTAAGCAAGTTCATATAATGGACCGAGTTAGGCACTAACGTGTAGGTGGTCCGTGTTCAACTTGCTTGGCTTTGGCCTCATGAATCACCTTGGGCAGCCGAAGGGGAGCTCCTTAGGTGGGCGCTTGCGACAGGTAGGGGGTGCTGGCCAGGTGGAGTTTTGATGTTGGCCGGGTGATGGAGTGGCAGGTGCTGGGCCGGGTGGTGGAGTGTCTAGGTGCGGCAGGTTTGGGTGATGCTTGGCTGGGAAGTGGGTGACTAAGGGAGATGTTCAGCTAGGAGCTAAGGCGGGTGGTGTTGAGGGAAGGTAGTGGGGTATGGTGCAGGTCGGCCGGGTATAAGGGAGAAGGGATGGATGAGCTAGGTTGGTGTGGTGCTTGGCTGGGAAGAAGGGGGTGAAGAGAGGATGAAGGTTAGATAAGGTTGAGGTGGGGTACTAACCAGGAAGGAGGCGGTGCTGGTGGATGGAAGTGGTGACCGGGTGGAGCTCCTCGCCGAAGGTGGAAGATGGTGGAGTCGGCTGGAATGGGGAAGTGTTGGCCGAGTGGAAGGAGTGGCGGTGGAATGGCAGGTGCTGGGCCGGGTGGTAGAGCTTGGAGGGAGTGGAGGAGAGAGAGGGAAACCCACAATGAAGGGGGGGTTTTATAGGCTGGGAATGAGCTGGGTCGGTTAGGGGGTTGTGGGCCAGATATTTGTAATAAGGTGGGCATGGGACATGGTTTGGGGTAGGTCGGTTAGGGGGGGGCTAGCTAGTGGTTTAGGGTAGGTCGGTTAGGTGGGCTGGGACATAGTGGTTAGGGGTTTAATTAGGTGCACTAAGGTGGGTTTAGGCTTAGTTGGCTAGGGTCTAGGTGGTCTAGCTAGGTGAGGTCGGCTAGGTGAGGTTGGGGCGGTTTTGGGTGAGAATGGCTAGGTTTGGGTTAGGTTTTAGGGAAAGTGGCTAGGTGAGGTAAGCTAGCTTAGGGCTAGGTTTAGGAACCTCCCCTTGGCACCAGTCCATTGGTCCAGTTGCAGCCATGTCCAAGTTGGTGCAGCCCCAGGTCAGATGTAGGTGCATACAAGCTTAAACCCACACTCTAGGCTAAACCCACAAGGTTAACCCACTCTTGACCAAAAGTCAAGCCTACCAACTTTCTCACTCATACTTTATCCCCCCCCTTTCTCTTTCTACCCACAAGGTTAACCCACTCTAGGCTCTCCTTTGCCTTTTTAATCCGCTTTTATCAGGCCAGGAGGCTTTTGGGGCTTTAAAATACTATTTAGAGTCTAAAAGCTATATGTATAAAGTTTTAAAACATATATAAAGATTCAAAATATGTACAGGGATGTCTGGAAGGCTCCTCGGCTTCCAAACTCAAAATAGCCCTTTGGGGCTACTTTTGTAAAACCAGGCATGTTTGAGAAAATCATGGGATTTTGGGGGGTTTACACATGCCAAAGGGAATAGTTTTCTATGGTTTCTGGTCCTGGATCATGTTATGCAAGTGTTCATGCGTGAATTTGCACATGCATGACATGGATGAGACACCGAGAAGGACGACCTCCTAGAGATGGTATGGTCGAACTCTTGAGACTTACGAAGAACTGCTGCTTCAAGTGAGCGGGCCCTATGTTGCTCGATGTTCGATTTTTCAAAATCTATTTACAATAGGGAAACTGCTTTTAGCCTCGGTCCTAAGGATCTCGAGCTCTTCACGTTTGCCTTTGCTTGAGTCTTGACACTCGCTAATCTAGCAGAGGTTTTATAAGAAAACAAGCTAAATTTCAAAATTCCTACACCTTACTCAAAACGTCGAATTGTCAAACAAAATGAAAATCAAGTAAATCCTATTTTTACTTTAGGATTCCTTGAAATGAACCATGTTTTACTTGGGATAAGTCGTAGGGATGGGAAAGAGATACCACAGTCCCTTCTGAAGCATCCCGTGGTTTTTGGCATAGAAGGCGAAAAATTGCTCTTTTTGAGCTTTTTGGCCTTTTCTTTCTTTTTTTCATAGAGGGTCTCCCTTTGGGAGTATTTTTTCTTTAATCCTTCTTTTCCATAGAAGAATCAATTTTTTTTTTTTTTACTTTTGACTCATGTTTCTTTCTTTGGGAAAGAGATTTTGGTAGGGATTTTCCTTTGTTTTTGGCCATATTTTCCTTTTTGGAAGGAGAAGCGAAGAGGGGAAGACTTATCCCAAGGTCATACTTGATCCATTCCAGATTAGCCTATTTAGAAATAGCACGTACTACTTGCAAGTATCTTGCTATATTGAACTAGGCCTTTCTTTGTAAGAAGAAGGATTTTGAAATGTAACCACATATTTGGAAAGCTTCACTCTTTCACAAGTGTGAATTCTCTCACTCGGGGTCACACAATTCGCCTTTGAACCTTGCTTTCGAAGTTTCAAAGCAGCTATCCCTAACAATTTTTGAAAATGGGAATTTAACCCCAACCCTACACATAATACTTCTTCAAGTATTGAATATTGATAGGATCTACTAAATTCGTACCTTCTACATCGATCAACCAGTATGAGTTGTTCGTGGTGGTTGCATGCACAACATAAGGTCCATCCCACTTGGGGCGCCACTTTCCAAGTAGATGTGGGCCACGATGGTGGATGATTTTCAAAACGAGATCTCCCACTTCAAAGTGGCGAGGTTTCATATGTTTCTCATAATGTCGGGCGATCCTTTGCCGGTATGCATGAGCATGATCCATAGCAAGGAGTTGCCTCTCATCTAGCAAATCTAGTTCGGCCATCCTAGCATGCTAAAGCATCTCTAGGGGAAGGTCGAGTGCAATGGATGTATGAAATGAATGCAATCGTGTATGAATGGGGAGAATAGTGTTTGTGCCATAGACCAACTCAAATGGGGTGGCATTCGTGGGAGTCCGGATGGAAGTCCTATAAGCCCATAAGGCTTCATCTAGCTTCCCATGCCACGTCCTACCATTCTCTAAAGTTTTCTCAATAATACCAATGAGAGTCTTATTGGTGGCTTCGGCTTGGCCATTGCCTTGAGGGTAGTAGGGCGATGAAAAGTGGTGAGTTATGCCATAGGTGTTGCACAACTTGACCATCCGCTTGTTTTTGAATGGAGTGCCATTATCGGACACAAGGTCTCTTGGAACTCCAAATCGAGCCAAGATATTTTTCCTAATGAAAGCCACCACATGTTGCCCCTGGACATTGGTCAGGGAGGTGGCTTCGACCCATTTGGAAAAGTACTTAGTGGCTGCTAAAATGAATCTATGCCCATTCGATGCCTTTGGAAATATTGGTACTACAATATCAAACGCCCACATGGTGAATGGCCAGGGGATGACAACGGAATGCAATGAAGATGAGGGGATATGAATGGCGTGCCCATGCACTTGACATGGATGACATTTCCTAACATGATCGTGGCAATCCATTTTTCAGGGTGGACCAAAAATAACCCGCCCTAAGTATTTTCATTGCCATCATATTGGCATTAACATGACCTCCACATTCTCCATCATGGAATTCATGCATTATAATCCTAGCCTCCTCTAGGTCGACACACGTTAGTAAGATGCTGGTAAAACTTTTTTTGTATAGAACTGTAAACACCCCGAAATCCCACGAATTTCTCAAATTCATCTGGTTTTGTAAAAGCAGCCCCAAAGGGCTATTTTGAGTCTGAAACCCAAGAGCCTTCCAAACAACCTTGTACATATGTTTTGAACTCTATATTTCGAAAACATACAATATGGCTTTTAAAACCTTTTTAAAACATGTTTTGGAATCCCGAAGCGGCTTGGCCCGATCAAGACAAGACTAGGAGAGCTAAGAAGAGCCCAGAATCGGAGCACATATCGAGCCCGGCACAACAACTCTCATATCAAATCCACACCCCCAGGATCTCGAACGTCCAAGACCCTGTTATCATCAAAACATCATTTGAAGTCATCTCCGGAAGGCGAAAACAGAGGCGGACGATCATGTTGGCGAAGACCCAACGCAGACGGAGCACTGATGCTGTCAGGCCCCGCACAAACCGTTCGTTTTGAATACAGCTCGAAGGAGTCAGAGTTCAGTTTGGATTGGATCTGGACCATATATATCCAGATCCCAATCCAAACCCATGTATGGACTTGGATTTGGATTTGGATTCAAAAATCCAATCCAATATCCATATCCATGGCCCACATCACCTTCTCATAAATGGAGGTGGGGCCCACTTGAAATTCACGTGGGATTATGGGCATGAGAGAGAGTGGGGGTGGATAAGATCAAGTGTGGTTGTAATTAAACTTGACTTGTGTGTCAAGTTTGGGGTTAATCATGTGGGTTAGCCTAATTGAGTGGGTTTAAGCTTGTAATTAGCCAAAACCTAACCTAGGGCTGCACCAACATGATGTGGTTAAGGTCTATGGGCCATGCAAAGGGCGCTCCTTCACCTAAACCTAACCCAAAATACCTAATCCTAGCCTTCCACCCTAATCCGCCCCTAATCTGAGCCTAATCACCTAACCTACCTCCCTAATCCCGGACTAATCCCAACCTAATCACCTAACCCACTTCCCTAATCCTTCCCTAAACCTAGGTTAATTTCCCTAAACCTAGCCTAATCCTAGCCTAATCACCTAACCTAGTTCACTAAACCTCACCCTAGAACCCACCCACCTAACCAAACCCTAAACCCCTAAACCACCCCTAGCCCACAACCTACCCAAACTACTAGTATCTAAAATATCTGGCCCTACCCTTTCCAGCCCACCTTATCATCATACGACCCTACCTAAACCACCTAACCACTACCCCAAACCCAGCCCTAACCGACCTACCCATCCCTATATAAACCCCCCCCTTGGGGGCGGGTTTTCCTATCTAGAGGCTCTCTCCCTTCCCATCCTCTCTCACCTTGGTCTAGCCCAACCGAGCCCAGCCACTTCGTCCACGTCCAGCCAGGCCTTCCACCTGCACCACCACCAGCCACCACCGTGCTCCACCTGCTCCACCACACCCCAGCCGGCCCACCACCTATCGCCACCCCTGCCTTCGACCGAACCACCCGCTCCACCACACCCGGCTTCTCTCTTCCATCCACCGCCTCTCTTCAAGCACGGTTAGTACCCCATCCTTCATCTCACCTTCTCCACTCCCTCTCCACTCTCAGCCACTTGCACTACCACCACCTGCCCCCACAGCCAGCCACTTGCTACCACCCTTCCCATTCGGCCAAGCCTTAGCCATCCTAACTACCCGCCACTACCTAACCACCCTAGCTACACCTGGCTACCCCATCCAACTCCCTAAGAACTGCCCCGATCACCTCACCACAACCATCACCACCTTACCCCATATCCTAGCTAGTTCCCTTCCCTTACACCACTCCTAGCCACCCTAACTGCCCGCCACACCAAGTCTCCCTAGCAGTCGGCCACTTCAACCGACTGCCCCATACTCATTTGGCCCTTCCATCCGCCAGTCCCATACTTCCCCTAGGCTCTCCCTTAGACACTCCCTTAAGCTCTACCTTAGTGCCATACTCCCCCAACACTACACTCCCCCGAGTGACCTTACCTAGCCCCTTTAATCCCACACGTGAAGGCGACACCCTTGCTTGCAGCCGGCCACCTTCAAGGCACCCGGCCAGCACCCCTTGTCGCTCAACCTCGCGGAGCTCCCTTTTGCAGCCCAAGGCAAAGGCCAAGCCCATGCTCAAGCAAGGCCTCTACGGACCAACTACTAATAAGTGCCTAACTCGATCTTTAGTTGTATACTTGCTTGAGATTCAATTCGATACAGGGTTGTAATAACGGAGCATAGTCTCCCCCCGCTTGTAATAACGTGGCTTGGCACATCCACACACATGCACTCTCTTAGTTGTGCACGATTTTGAACACACACGGGCCTAATCAGCCCCTAATACATAAGTATATACATATACTTTCATTTTTGTAGGGTTTTGCTTAAGTTGGGTGTGTTGTCTTTCAATTCAACCACTCTCACACACATTGAGCCTTCGCTCTTATTTGAAAGACCCAAGTAAGGGCCGACCTATACTATTTGGGTTTCATTTCATGTCGTGTGTGTAAGTCTTTCAATTCAAGCACTCTCACACAGATTGAGCCTTCGCTCTTATTTGAAAGACCCAAGTAAGGGCCGACCTATACTATTTGGGTTTCATTTCATGTCGTGTGTGTAAGTCTTTCAATTCAAGCACTCTCACACACATTGAGCTTTCGCTCTTACTCCCAAGACCTTAGTCAAGGCCTATTGCAGTTATATTTGGGTTTAATTTCATGTCGTGTGCGTAGTACTTCAATTCAAGCACTCACACACATTGAGCTTTCACTCTTATTCCCAAGACCTTAGTTAAGGCCATACTGCAATTTATATTTGGGTTTAATTTCATGTCGTGTGTGTAAGTCTTTCAATTCAAGCACGCACCCACATTGAGCCTTCGCTCTTATTTGCAAGACCCGAATAAGGGCTCATATACATACTCTATATACATATCTCCCTTCGGCATTTATATTTCAAGTCATTTCCCTTCGGTTATTTCCCTTCAGTATTGTCTTTACATTCGGGTTTTCCCTTTGGAGTAGCGTGAGTTTGCATTGCATCTACGCCATATCACGAGGTAGGACGCATATTGCATCAAAGCAAGCCCCGCTCGAATTCGCCCATGTAGTGGAGTGTTCATAACACACAAACTAGGTGGCCCGAAAAGGGATAAAAGGAAAGACTTAGGCACGTGCAAATCCACGTGATCTAAAAAATGCAACCGCATCTAAAAGACCCAAATTAGACACCTCGAACCGCTTCATAGACTTTCTCTCCCAAAACTCGATTTTGCAAAGCGTACAGACTGACCCTTGCGCATCGGTGCAAGAAGGTCTGCGACGACAAGAGCTCACTTGCTCACAGTCGCCACGATTAGAAGTCAGTGTTAAATATATCTTCGCTAGCTTAGGTAAGCTAGTTGGCACGCCCTGTTTGCATAAATAGGCCTTAGACACATGAGAGGATCCGCTCCGAGCCTTGAAAATGTGAGAAGCGGGGATTTTCGCACGTCTACAGAGATTGGCACGCCCGGTGGGACGTGAGCCTTTCAAAAATCGAGTTTTTAAGTAGAAGTCTTGCGAAAATTTTTAAAAGGTGTCATTTTTAACTTATTTTTCTTTGCTTGTACTTAGGACATTTTGAAAAAGCTTGAAAAGCATGTCAAAATCCAATCCAAGTGAAGTGTCGAGCCGAGGCTCATGCCCATCAAGTTCTCACTCTAGGAGAATTTTCAAAAACAAAATAAAACTAGATGAAATCGAGGACCTGAGAAGGGAGTTTGAGGCCAAAATCGATGCTCTCAGCCAAGAGACTGAAGTAGGCGATTCATGTTCATCAAATGGTGAACAAAGGCCTAAAAAGAAATATGAAAAACCTCGCAAGCACAAAGAGGCCTCCATAATGGAAGGCAACCAATACCACGAGTCCTTCACACAAAAGGACCGTAAAGCCCTACAGCAGTTGCTGAAAGGGCAGAATAAAGAGAAAAGAAGCTACGCCCTGTCTGATTTCCTTCCTATGGATTACGAAACAGACAGTGACAATGAAATACCGAACTTCCATCGGTATGATGGCATGGGAAACCCTAGGTCTCACTTGCAGCTTTTCTCACATCGAGCCCATAAGAAGAAAAAGGACTCGATGAAATGGGTGTATTGGTTCCCTTTATCCCTTAAAGGCACAGTTGCCAAATGGCTGGCTTCCTATGACTTAAGCCAGTTCGCTACTTTTGAAGAGTTAGCGAATTGCTTCATGCAAAGATTTGCACACAATGTAGAAGTCACGCCGACTCTGAATACCTTAAGGGATACAAAGCAAGGCATGAACGAAGACGTACATGCCTTCATTATAAGATGGAGGTCGCTTTTGGGCCAAGTGCGAGAGCCCATATCCGAAGGATGCGCAGTAATGCTCATCCTGGATAACTTTAAAAGCGAGTTAAAAACCCTTCTCTCGTTCCATGAGATTTCAACTTTCCATAAGTTGATCAAAAAGGCTTCCCTTTTCGAAACCAACTTGCGAAAAGGGACATACGATCACTTGTGGAAAGGAAGTGCCGTTCCAAAAACTCGCTTGGAAAAGCCCATTGCATATGGGCTGCCCACGACGGACAAAGGGGCAAAGCCCCATAAAATCGCCAATGTCCGGGTGGATCCAGGCGTGGCGGGCACTTCCAAAAATTTTAAAAAGTTAGAAAATAAGAGGGAGCGAAATTTACAAAAACCGGTTGAAAAACGGGAGTATACTCCGCTGGGGCAGCCTGTGTCGGAGGTCCTAGACCTCCTACTTGCCTAGGGCATGATAGAACTCCCTGAAATCCCCGAAGGAGTCACTTCCAAAGGGGGGTATTTAAATCGATTTTGTAAGTATCATCGGCACAAAGGCCATGATACCAAACGCTGCTTCTCCCTCTTAAATAAAATTGAGAACTTGATAGCAGAAGGCCGACTCCAGGTCACTGCGGAACCTGAGCCACCTTAGGCTATCGTCAAGGAACCCTTTCCCAAACACGCCAATGACAGTGGGAAAGGAAAGGAGGTATGTACCCTCACCATTTCCAAGGAACTAGCGCAAAGACCAGAACCTGGTCGACCTACTTGTGCGCCCATTCTTGTACTATACAAGAAGCCCGCCCAAGTCATCATTCGGGGACCACCGAAAGTGGAAACCCCGGTAAAACCAGTTTTAAAAATCCTAGGTTCTCCTCAGCTCATCCTTAGAGCCAAATTTAGCATGAACCCTAGGCTGGTCGTGGGGGAAGTCACTAGATCCGGGAGGATCTATCAACCCCCGCACCTTCAAGGTGCTCAAAAGGTGGTGTAGACGCGCGAAAATCCCCGCCTCTTCGTCCCTTCCGGGGGCTTGGAGTGGATCTTCTCGTGCGTCTAAGGCCTATGTATACAAATAGGGCGTGCCAGCTAGCTTACTTAAGCTAGCGAAGATATTTTTAACAATGACTTCTAAACGTGGTGACTGTGAGCAAGTAAGCTCTTGTCGTCGCAGACCTTCTTGCACCGATGCGCAAGGGTCAGTCTGTACGCTTTGCAAAAATCGAGTTTTTGGAGAGAAAGTCTACGAAGTGGTTCGAGGTGTCTATTTCGGGTCTTTAAGATGCGATTGCATTTTTTAGATCACGTGGATTTGCACGTGCCTAAGTCTTTTCTTTTATCCCTTTTCGGGCCACCTAGTTTGTGTGTTATGAACACTCCACTACATGGGCGAATTCGAGCGGGGCTTGCTTTGATGCAATATGCGTCCTACCTCGTGGTATGGCGTAGATGCAATGCAAACTCACGCTACTCCAAAGGGAAAACCCGAAATGTAAAGACAATACTGAAGGGGAAATAACAGAAGGGAAATAACCGAAGGGAAATAACCGAAGGGAAATATGTATATAGATTATGTATATGAGCCCTTACTCGGGTCTTGCAAATAAGAGCGAAGGCTCAATGTGGGTGCATGCTTGAATTGAAAGACTTACACACACGACATGAAATTAAACCCAAATATAAATTGCAGTATGGCCTTGACTAAGGTCTTGGGAGTAAGAGCGAAGGCTCAATATGTGTGAGAGAGCTTGAATTGAAAGACTACCCACACGACATAAATGAAACCCAAATATAACTGCAATAAGGCCTTTACTAAAGGTCTTGGGAGTAAGAGCGAAGGCTCAATGTGTGTGAAAGTGCTTGAATTGAAAGACAACGCACCCAACTTAAAGAAAACCCTTCGAAAATGAAAGTATATATGTACACCTATATATTAGGGGCTGATTAGGCCCGTGTGTGCTAAAAATCGTGCACGACTAAGAGAGTGCACGTGTGTGGTTGTGCCAAGCCACGTTATTACAAGCGGGGGGAGACTATGCTCCGTTATTACAACCCCGTATCAAATTGAATCCCAAGCAAGTATACCCCTAAGGACCGAGTTTAGACACTTACGAGTAACTGGTCCGTAGAGGTCTTGCTTGAGCGTGGGCTTGGCCTTGGGCTGCAAACGGGAGCTCCGCGAAGGTAGGTGATCAAAGGTGCTGGCCGGCTGCAAGTGGGGCGTGGGATAGGCGCCTCGAAGGTGGCCGGTGGCAAGTAGATGTCGCCTCAAAGTAGGGGGTTTAAAGGGGCTGAATGAGTGGGTTCTTAGGGTCACTAGGGGAGTTGAGAGTTTAGGGAAACTGGACCTAAAAGGTGAGCTGGTGGGAAGGCCGAATAGGACACCTAGGGGAAGGCCGAATGGCAAATGATGGCTAGGTAGTGGCCGGCCGTTTGGGTTATACTAGGTTCGGCTAGGTTAAAGTGGTGGTGGCAAAGGGGCTGAGATGAAGATAGGATGGGTGGCTAGGAGTGGAGAGGTAGTAGAGAAGGGGGCTAGGTAAGGTGCAGGGTACTTACCGAATGGGGAGAGGTGGCGGATGAAGTGGGAAGCAGGCGGGCAGGTGGGCTGTTGGCTGGTTCGGTTGGGTGGAGGTGGTGGCGTCCGGCTGAGGGATGGTGGTGGTGGATGGAAGAGGGAAGGTGGCGGTGCAGGTGGAGCTGATGGAGCAGGTGGAGCAGTTGGGGAGTGGAGCAAGCGGACAGGTTGGAGAGTGGAGTCGGCTGGGCTGAGGTGAGGGCTCCCACTTAGAAAAACCCGCCCCCAAGGAGGGGGGTTTAAATAGGGGATGGGTAGGTCGGTTAGGGCTGGGTTGAGGGTAGTGGTTAGGTGGTTTAGGTAGGGTGGTATGTAGATAAGGTGGGCTGGAAAGGGTTGGGCCAGATATTTTAAGACTAGGGGTTTGGGTAAATCGTGGGCTAAGGGTGGTTTAGGGGTTTAGGGCTAGGTTAGGTGGTTGGGTTTTAGGGTGAGGTTTAGTGAGCTAGGTTAGGTGATTAGGCTAGGTCTAGGCTAGGATTAGTGAAATTAATCTAGGTTTAGGGAAGGATTAGGGAAGTGGGTTAGGTGATTAGGTTGGGATTAGGCCGGGATTTGGGAAGTGGGTTAGGTGATTAGGTTCAGATTAGGGGTGGATTAGGGGTTTAGGCTAGGATTAGGCATTTTGGGTTAGGTTTTGGTGAGGGAGCTCCCTTAGCATGGCCCATAGACCTTGATCACCCCATGTTGGTGCAGCCCTAGGTTAGGTTTTAGCTAATTACAAGCTTAAACCCACGCAATTAGGCTAACCCACATGATTAAACCCAAACTTGACACACAAGTCAAGCTTAATACAACACTCTTGATATTTTTCACCCCCACTCTCTCTCATGCCCAATATCCCACGTGAATTTCAAGTGGGCCCCACCTCCATTTATGAGAAGGTGATGTGGGCCATGGATATGGATATTGGATTGGATCTCTGGATCCAAATCCAAATCCAAGTCCACATATGGGTTTGGATTGGGATCTGGATATATATGGTCTAGATCCAATCCAAGCTGAACTCTGACTCCTTCGAGCTGGGTTCAAAACGGACGATTTGTGCAGGGCCTGACAACATCAGTACTCCGTCTGCGTTGGGTCTTCGCCAACATGGTCGTCCGCCTCCGTTTTTGCCTTCCGGTGATGACTTCAAATGACATTTTGATAAGAACAGGGTCTTGGACGTTCGAGATCCTGGGGGTATGGATGTGATACAAGAGTTGTTGCGCCGGGCTCGACATGTGCTCCGGTTTCGGGCTCTTCTTAGCTCTCCTGGTCCTGTCTTGATCGGGCCAAGACGCTTCGGGGTTTCAAAACATGTTTTAAAAGGGTTTTCAAAAGCTATATCATATGTTTTTGAAAGATAAAGTTTAAAACATTTATACAGGGTTGTCTGGAAGGCTCCTGGGTTTCCAAACTCAAAATGGCCCTTTGGGGCTGCTTATACAAAACCAGGTGAATTTGAGAAATTTGTGGGATTTCGGGGTGTTTATAGATGCCCCTCTTTGGCCTTGTCCAAATCGATTTTGATAAGGGCAAAGATGACAAACACCCGTTTTAATGTCTCCCTAGATCTAGCCACGAAGAATATGGGATCGTCCCATTTTAGCAAAATCTCAATTTTACAAACTCTGGTAGGAGGAGATATCACGCCAAAGGGTTAACTATGGAATCTGGTCCTAAATGGAATCATGTTTATGCAAGTACCATGCGTGGAATGCAAATGACATGGGTGAGTGGCGACCTCCCAGAGACCAGATGTGGTCGAACTCTAGAGACTTACTAGGTCTATTGCTCCAAGTGAGTAAATCCTATGCTGTTCGATGTTCGGTTTTCAAAACTTATTTACAAAAGCTATTTACAAAAAGGGACAACTGTCTTGAGCCTTGATCCTAAGGATCTCGAGCTCTTCGTGCTTGCCCTTATTTGAGTCTTAACACTCGCTTATCTAGCGGAGATTTTATAAGAAAGCAAGCTTTATTTCAAATTCCTACGCCTTACTCGAAACGTCGAATTCTCAAACAAGATGAAATTCAAGTAAGTAAATCCTATTTTTACTTTAGGATTCCTCGAAATGAACCATGCTTTAGCTTGGGATAAGCCAGGGATGGGAAAGAGATACCACGGTCCCTTCTGAAGCGTCCCGTGGTTTAAGGCATAGAAGGCGGAAAACTACTCTTTTTGAGCTTTTTGGCCGCTTTTTCCTTTTTTTCATAGAGGGTCTCCCTTTGGGAGTATTTTTTCTTTAATCCCTCTTTTTTATAAGAGAATCGATTTTTCTTTTTGAAGTCTGGTTTCTTTCTTTTGGAAAGAGACTTTAAATGAGAAATTTCCTTTTGATTTGGGCCTTTGTTTTCCTTTTGTAAATAGAAGAGAAGAGGGGAGGACTTATCCCAAGCCTACACTCGATCCATTCCAGATCAGCCTATTTGGAAATAGCATGTACTACTTGCAAGTATCTTGCTATGTTGAACTAGGCCTTTCTTTGTAAGAAGAAGGATTTTGAAATGTAACCACGATTTTGAAAACTCCACTCTTTCACAAGTGCGAATTCTCTCACTTAGGGTCACACGAGTTCGCCTTTGCACCTTATTCAAATGTCTCAGGGCAGCTATCCCTCTAAAATTTTTCGAAAACTGGAATTTAATCCAGATCCTACACATGATACTTCTTTAAGTATTGAATATTGATAGGATCTGCTAAATTCCTACCTTCTACATCGATCAACCAATACGAATTATTCGTAGTGGTTGCTCGTACAACATAGGGTCCATCCCAGTTGGGGCGCCACTTGCCTAGGGGGTGTGGGCCACGATGGTGGATGGTTTTCAAGACCAGATCTCCCACTTCAAAGTGGCGAGGTCTCATGTGTTTGCTATAATGTCGGGCTATCCTTTGCCGGTATGCACGAGCATGATCCATGGCAAGGAGTCGCCTCTCATCTAGCAAGTCTAGTTCGGCCATCCTAGCATGCTGAAGCGTCTCTAGGGGGAGGTCGAGTGCTATAGATGTATGAAATGAATGTAGTTGGGTATGAATGGGAAGAATGGCGTTTGTGCCATAGACCAATTCGAATGGTGTGGCATTCGTGGGAGTCCGGATGGAAGTCCTATAAGCCCATAAGGCTTCATCCAGCTTCTCGTGCCACATCCTACCCTTCTCTAAGGTTTTCTCAATGATACCAATGAGAGTCTTGTTTGTGGCTTCGGCTTGGCCGTTGCCTTGAGGGTAGTAGGGCGAGGAGAAGTGATGAGTTATGCCATACGTGTTGCACAACTTAACCATCCGCTCATTCTTGAATGGGGTACCATTATCAGACACTAGGTCTCGTGGAACCCCAAATCGAGCCAAGATATTCCTCCGGATGAAAGCCACCACATGTTGCCCCATTACATTTGTTAGGGAAATGGCTTCCACCCACTTGGAGAAATACTCCGTGGCTGCTAAAATAAAACGATGCCCATTCGAGGCCTTGGGAAATATTGGGCCTACAATGTCAAACGCCCACATGGTAAATGGCCAGGGGCTGACCACGGAATGCAATGCAGATGAAGGGATATGAATGGCGTGCCCATGCACTTGACACGGATGACACTTCCTAACATGATCGTGACAATCCTTTTTCAGGGTGGACCAAAAATAGCCCCCTCTAAGTATTTTCATTGCCATGATGTTGGCATTAACATGACCTCCACATTCTCCATCGTGGAACTCGTGCATCACTATCCTAGCCTCCTCTAGGTCGATACACCTAAGCAGAATGCCGGTAAAACTCTTTTTGTATAAGACCCCACCCAGAATGGTGTATCGGGTCGAAATCTTACGAATGAATGCCTTATCTTTGGATGTGGCATCCTCGGTGAATCCCCCATTTTCTAAAAATTGTTTTATGTCATAGAACCAGGGTTTTTCAATAGACTCTGGGTTGTTTTGGCAAATATCCAAGTCGTGTGTGGATGGATGGGGCGCATGCCATATTTCCAAAGATCTGGTCCCTGAAATGGAATCGACCTTCAGGGCTGAACCCAAGGAGGAGAGGACATCGGCGATGCCATTGTCCTCTCTTCCTATGTGTATGAGCTTACACGACTGGAAGGATTGGACCAATCGAGTGGCCAACTCGTGATATGGAAGTAGTTTCTCATTACGTACTTGCCAAACTTTTAAAACTTGGTTTATGATAAGGAGCGAATCTCCAAAGACCTCAATGCACGATGCCCCTAGAGTTTTCGAAATCCTTAAGCCTTGTATGAGTGCTTCATACTCAGCTACGTTGTTGGAACATTCGAAATCTAAGCGGACTGCTATGGGAATCTCGCCCTTTTCAGGGGAGATTAGGATGATCCCGGCACCAGCCCCTCGTTGGTTTCGTGCCCCGTCGAAGTGCATCTTCCACACTTGGTTTTCGAAAGAATTTGCCAAAATGTGGTTTTTAAAATGGTTTTGCAATATGCCTTCATCAGGCATTTCGATAAGAGTGGGATATGCGTCCTCTAAGGGGAATTCAGCCACGTAATCTGCTAGGGCTTGCCCCTTAATGGAGATCTGGTGATGGTATTTCAGATCATACTCCATTAGAAGGAGTTGCCATTTGCCCAATCTACCCGTGAGAATGGGTTTTTCGAACAAGTGCTTGATTGGATCAAGCTTGGACACTATCCAGATCTCATGATCTAGGAAATAGTGTCTGAATTTCTGGCAGGCCCAGACTAGGGCCAAGCACGTCTTCTCCATGGCTTGATAATTTCGTTCATAAGCCAAGAGAGTTTTCGAAATATAGTAGATGGCATACTCCTTATGGGTGTCATCCTCGTATTGAGCCAACAGGGCTCCTAAAGCGTTTACATGCACGGAGATGTATAATAAAAGCAGTTTTCCTTGTTTTGGAGGATTCAAAACGGGGGGATTAACCAAGTATGCCTTCAGTCTCTCGAAGGACTTTTGGCATTCGTCATCCCATAAGAATTTCGTACCCTTCCTCAACAGTTTGTTGAAGAGTTCGCATCTAGTTGCCAGATTCGATATGAATCGGCGCACAGATTGTAATCGACCCTGGAGGCTACGGACTTGGGTGAGATTGGAGGGTGGAGCCATGTCTATGATGGCTCGACACTTAGAGGGGTCGACTTCTATTCCCCTTTGGCTCACCATAAAGCCTAGAAGATTCCCTGATTCTACCCCGAACACACATTTTTGAGGGTTTAGCTTTACTTTGTAAAGCCTAAGCCTTTCGAAAATCTTTTGTAAACATTCGATATGGGTGCATCGGGTTTTGGATTTCGCCAAGAGATCATCTACATACACTTCTACCAGCTCATGAATTTGATCATGGAAGATCGTGTTCATGGCTCGTTGGTATGTTGCGCCGGCATTTTTCAAACCAAAGGGCATGACTGTATAGCAGTACGTGCCCCATGGGGTTGTGAAGGCGGTCTTACCCTGATCTCGTGGACTTAGTTTGATTTGATTATAGCCTGAATAGCCATCCATGAATGAAAACATTTCATGATTTGCAGTACTATCGACTATCAGATCTATGTTTGGTAAAGGATAATTATCCTTTGGAGTGGCTTTATTCAGGTTTCTGAAATCGATGCATATTCGAATTTTCCCATTGGTTTTTCGAACTACAACGATATTTGACAACCAATCAGAATACGCAATGGGTTTTCTAAATCCGGCTTTTAGCAGATCTTCTAAACCCTCTTTGACTTGCGTGTGTACATTCGGGTGTATTTTCCTAAGCTTCTGCTTTATGGGTTTTACACCTGCATCTAAGGGAAGACGATGCTCGACTATGCTGGGATCTATGCCCGGCATGTCTTCATACGTCCATGCAAACACATCTAAATAGGTTCGTAGAAATGCAATGAATGCTAACTTTTCAGTTTCATGCAAGCATGCGCCTATTTTGATGGTTTTGGGATTGGAATCATCCCCTAGGTTCACCTCTACGAAATCTCCTTCTATTGATTGGGAAGGTCTTTCAAAATCGAGAATTCTATGAAATTCTGGGAGCTCAGAAGTAGGATCTTCCTCAAGGGGATCCACTTCTGGGCTTTGATCATTCTCGTGGGCTATAGAGCCGAGGGAACTTGATGCGTGGTTTTCAAAATAACCTAGTTTTGTACTTGGATTTTCAAGTGATTTCGAAATTTTTGGTCTGGCTATGCAGACGACGCTTCTTTCGAAATTCTTTTCTATTGCCAAAGTCCTACCAGGAGCAGCTATGTATAAAATCTTTTTGGTATTTTCCAAATTTTCGATTTTTTTGGGTTTTTGTAAAACAAGAACTTTGTGAACTATACAAAGCACTCTTTTTTCGAGTTTTTGTTTTTCCATTGTTTTTGGTTTTTCTTGTTTTTCGATTTTTGATTTTAAGTTTTCAAATGTTTTTGGTATTTTTAGAAAAAGGGATCTTCCGTCATACCTACAAAGGGAAAACACTACGGGTTAGACTCAGAATAGGAGGTCTAAACCATAGGTTTCTTCTAAGGCAGGCTCCGGGGCACCCTTGACCCAGGTGGTCACAGGGGGTGGCTCCGGCGGTATTCGGGGAGTATAGCCGATCCAATATCGGCTTGGGTTGGCCCTAGGAAGGATGGGCTCTAGGAGACTGTAGACGCGCGAAAATCCCCGCCTCTTCGCCTCTTTCGGGACTCGGAGTGGATCTTCTCGTGTGTCTAAGGCCTATGTATACAAATAGGGCGTGCCAGCTAGCTTACTTAAGCTAGCAAAGATATTTTTATCACTGACTTCTAAACGTGGCGACTGTGAGCAAGTAAGCTCTTGTCGTCGCAGACCTTCTTGCACCGATGCGCAAGGGTCAGTCTGTACGCTTTTGCAAAAATCGAGTTTTGGAGAGAAAGTCCACGAAGCGGTTCGAGGTGTCTATTTCGGGTCTTTAAGATGCGATTGCATATTTTAGATCACGTGGATTTGCACGTGCCTAAGTCTTTTCTTTTATCCCTTTTTGGGCCACCTAGTTTGTGTGTTATGAACACTCCACTACATGGGCGAATTCGAGCGGGGCTTGCTTCGATGCAATATGCGTCCTACCTCGTGGTATGGCGTAGATGCAATGCAAACTCACGCTACTCCAAAGGGAAAACCCGAAATGTAAAGACAATACTGAAGGGAAATAACAGAAGGGAAATAACCGAAGGGAAATAACCGAAGGGAAATAACCGAAGGGAGATATGTATATAGCTTATGTATATGAGCCCTTACTCGGGTCTTGCAAATAAGAGCGAAGGCTCAATGTGGGTGCGTGCTTGAATTGAAAGACTTACACACACGACATAAATGAAACCCAAATATAACTTGCAGTATGGCCTTGACTAAGGTCTTGGGAGTAAGAGCGAAGGCTCAATGTGTGTGAGAGTGCTTGAATTGAAGTACTACACACACGACATAAATGAAACCCAAATATAACTGCAATAAGGCCTTTACTAAGGTCTTGGGAGTAAGAGCGAAGGCTCAATGTGTGTGAAAGTGCTTGAATTGAAAGACTTACTCACACGACATGAAATGAAACCCAAATAGTATAGGTCGGCCCTTACTTGGGTCTTTCAAATAAGAGCGAAAGCTCAATGTGTGTGAGAGTGCTTGAATTGAAAGACTTACTCACACGACGTGAAATGAAACCCAAATAGCATAGGTTGGCCCTTACTTGGGTCTTTCAAATAAGAGCGAAAGCTCAATGTGTGTGAGTGCTTGAATTGAAAGACAACGCACCCAACTTAAACAAAAACCCTTCGAAAATGAAAGTATATGTACACTTATATATTAGGGGCTGATTAGGCCCGTGTGTGTTCAAAATCGTACACGACTAAGAGAGTGCACATGTGTGGTTGTGCCAAGCCACGTTATTACAAGCGGGGGGAGACTATGCTCCGTTATTACAACCCCGTATCAAATTGAATCTCAAGCAAGTGTACAACTAAAGACCGAGTTTAGACACTTACGAGTAGCTGGTCCGTAGAGGTCTTGCTTGAGCGTGGGCTTGGCCTTGGGCTGCAAACGGGAGCTCCGCAAAGGTAGGTGATCAAGGGTGATGGCGCCTCCAAGTAGGGGGGGGTTCAAAGTGGCTGAATGAGTGGGTTCTTAGGGTCACTAGGGGAGTTAAGAGTTTAGGGAAACTGGACCTAAAAGGTGAGCTGGTGGGAAGGCCGAATGGGACACCTAGGGGAAGGCCGAATGGGACACCTAGGGGAAGGCCGAATGGGAAAGGATGGCTAGGTAGTGGCCGGCAGTTTGGGCTATGCTGGGTTCGGCTAGGTTAAAGTGGTGGTGGCAAAAGGGCTGAGATGAAGGTAGGATGGGTGGCTAAGAGTGGAGAGGTGGTAGAGAGGGGCTTTGAGGGAGTTTGGGGTACTTACCGAATGGGGAGAGGTGGCGGATGAAGTGGGAAGCAGGCGGGCAGGTGGCTGTTGGCTGGTTCGGTTGGGTGGAGGTGATGGCGTCCGGCTGAGGGATGGTGGTGGTGGATGGAAGAGGGAAGGTGGCGGAGCAGGTGGCGGCTGGTGGAGCAGATGGAGCAGGCGGAGGTGGGGAGTGGTCCCGGCTGAGTGAGAGATGGGAGAAGGAGAGGGCCCGGCTGGGTGAGATGGTGGTTCCCACTTGGAAAACCCGCCCACAAGGAGGGGGGTTTAAATAGGGGATGGGTAGGTCGGTTAGGGCTGGGCTGAGGGTAGTGGTTAGGTGGTTTAGGTAGGGTGGTATGTAGATAAGGTGGGCTGGAAGGGGTTGGGCCAGATATTTTAAAACTAGGGGTTTGGGTAAATCGTGGGCTAAGGGTGGTTTAGGGGTTTAGGGCTAGGTTAGGTGGTTGGGTTTTAGGGTGAGGTTTAGTGAGCTAGGTTAGGTGATTAGGTTGGGTTTAGGCTAGGATTAGGGAAATTAATCTAGGTTTAGGGAAGGATTAGGGAAGTGGGTTAGGTGATTAGGTTGGGATTAGGGAAGTGGGCTAGGTGATTAGGTTCAGATTAGGGGTGGATTAGGGGTTTAGGCTAGGATTAGGTTTAGGTGAGGGAGCTCCCTTAGCATGGCCCATAGACCTTGATCACCCCATGTTGGTGCAGCCCTAGGTTAGGTTTTAGCTAATTACAAGCTTAAACCCACTCAATTAGGCTAACCCACATGATTAAACCCAAACTTGACACACAAGTCAAGCTTAATACAACACTCTTGATATTTTTCACCCCCACTCTCTCTCATTCCCAATATCCCACGTGAATTTCAAGTGGGCCCCACCTCCATTTATGAGAAGGTGATGTGGGCCATGGATATGGATATTGGATTGGATCTCTGGATCCAAATCCAAATCCAAGTCCACATATGGGTTTGGATTGGGATCTGGATATATATGGTCCAGATCCAATCCAAACTGAACTCTGACTCCTTCGAGCTGGGTTCGAAACGGACGATTTGTGCGGGGTCTGACAGCATCAGTACTCCGTCTGCGTTGGGTCTTCGCCAACAGGGTCGTCCGCCTCCGTTTCTGCCTTCCGGAGATGACTTCAAATGATATTTTGATGATAACAGGGTCTTGGACGTTCGAGATCCTGGGGTGTGAATCAGATACAAGAGTTGTTGTGCCGGACTCGACAGGTGCTCCGGTTCCGGGCTCTTCTTGGCTCTCCTGGTCCTGTCTTGATCGGGCCAAGCCACTTCGGGGTTTCAAAACATGTTTTAAAAGGGTTTTCAAAAGCCATATTATATGTTTTTGAAATATAAAGTTTAAAACATATATACAGGGTTGTTTGGAAGGCTCCTGGGTTTCCAAACTCAAAATGGCCCTTTGGGGCTGCTTTTACAAAACAAGATGAATTTGAGAAATTCGTGGGATTTCGGGGTGTTTACAGAGACCCTGGTTTTGTGCCCCTAGACTCTTGTAGGGCGTGTAGCCCATGTTCAATAACATGTTCCACGACCTTTTGTTTTTTGAAAATATGGGATATAAGTCGTGGTCCTGGAACATGCTATCGTCCATATTAGGCTCGTATGGCCTTTTGTCCAGGGGTTTTGGAAATAGGGAACGTTTGGGTTTTCCTAGGAGGATTAGAGTCGGGAGGAAGCCTGCTTTGGGCGGCCCCTTCACACATACAACCTTCCCAGGGTTGTTCAACACGAGCCGAGGTGGCTCAACCATAATTTGCCCCAGGTTAGCCTCATGGGCCTGGGAGCTTGATAAACAAGGGGAGTTTATGATCCCCTAAAGCTGTGGGTGACTCTCACCTAGGATCACTACGACCTGGTCCCTAAAAGGGATCTTGACACACCTATGGAAGGTGGATGGCACAGCGCACAAACTGTGTATCTAGGGTCTTCCCAGCAACAGGTTATAATGGGGGTGGAAGTCCAAGACATGGAACACCCCCGTGTGTTCGATCCCTCCCGTTTCCATTGGGAGTTCGATGGATCCTAAAGGCCTAGACGCATTTCCATCGTATCCAGTGATAACGATGGGGCTTGGGTTCACTGAAGTCAAGGTGACTCCGATTTTGTACGCCACGTGAAGTGGAAGGATGTTGAGCCCTCCTCCACCATCGACTAGGCACCTGTCCAGAGAGTGGTTGTTTAGAACCACCTCGATATGCAGGGCCTGGTTATGGGTTTCGTAGGGTCTATCTACATCATCTTCCGAAAAGGTGATGGGCGATTTTGCTCCTAATAAAGCCACTTGGGCAGACAAGGATTCCGGACTTATGTTCGAATCAACCTTGGCCCTTTCTAGAATTTTCTCTAATACAAGTCTATGCCTAGGCGAGGTTTTGATAAGCTCTAGGATAGACATGTGAATAGGAATCTTTGAAAGGTGGTTTTCGAAATCATAAGGATTTAGGATGACTTTGTCCTTATCTGCTTTTGGCAGACCACTAGGGATACATGCTTTTGAGGGGCCAGGCACACTGACCACCTTTTGAGCACCTTGAAGGTGCGGGGGTTGGTAGATCCTCCCGGATCTAGTGACTTCCCCTACGACCAGCCTAGGGTTCGCGCTAAACTTGGCTCTAAGGATGAGCTGAGGAGAACCTTGGATTTTCAAAACTGGTTTTACCGGGGTTTCCACTTTTGATGGTCCCCGAATGACGACTTGGGCGGGCCTCTTATATAGTACAAGGGTGGGCGCACAAGCAGGTCGACCAGGTTCTGGTTTTTGCGCTAGTTCCTTGGAAATGGTGAGGGTACATACCTCCTTTCCTTTCCCACTGCCACTGGCGTGTTTGGGAAAGGGTTCCTTGAAGATAGCTTGAGGTGGCTCAGGTTCCGCAGTGACCTGGAGCCGGCCTTCTGCTATCAAGTTCTCAATTTTATTTAAAAGAGAGAAGCAGCGCTTGGTATCATGGCCTTTGAGCCGATGATACTTGCAAAATCGGTTTAAATACCCCCCTTTGGACGTGACTCCTTCGGGGATCTCAGGGAGTTCGATCATGCCCTGGGCAAGTAAGAGGTCTAGGACCTCCGACACAGGTTGCCCCAGCGGAGTGTACTCCCGTTTTTCAACCGGATTTTGAAAATTACGTTCTCTCTTATTTTCTATTTTTTCAAAATTTTTAGAAGTGCCTGCCATGCCTGGATCCACCCAGACATTGGCGATTTTATGGGGCTTTGCCCCTTTGTCCGTCGTGGGCAGCCCATATGCGATGGGCTTTTCCAAACGGGTTTTTGGAACGACACTTCCTTTCCATAAGTGATCGTATATCCCTTTTCGCAAGTTGGTTTCGAAAAGGGAGGCCTTTTTGATCAACTTATGGAAAGTTGAAATCTCATGGAGCGAGAGAAAGGTTTTTAACTCGCTTTTGAAATTATCCAGGATGAGCATTACTGCGCATCCTTCGGATATGGGCTCTCGCACTTGGCCCAAAAGAGACCTCCATCTTATAATGAAGGCATGCACGTCTTCGTTCATGCCTTGCTTTGTATCCCTTAAGGTATTCAGGGTTGGCGTGACTTCCACATTGTGTGCAAATCTTTGGATGAAGCAGTTCGCTAACTCTTCAAAAGTAGCGAACTGGCTTAAGTCGTAAGAAGCCAGCCATTTGGCAGCTGTGCCTTTAAGGGATAGAGGGAACCAATACACCCATTTCATCGAGTCCTTTTTCTTCTTATGGGCTCGACGTGAGAAAAGCTGCAAGTGAGACCTAGGGTCTCCCATGCCATCATACCGATGGAAGTTCGGTATTTCATCATCACTGTCTGTTTCGTAATCCATAGGAAGGAAATCAGACAGGGCGTAGCTTCTTTTCTCTTTATTCTGCCCTTTTAGCAGCTGCTGTAGGGCTTTACGGTCCTTTTGTGTGAAGGACTCGTGGTATTGGTTGCCTTCCATTACGGAGGGCTCTTTTTGCTTGCGAGGTTTTTCAAATTTCTTTTTAGGCCTTTGTTCACCGTTTGATGAACATGAATCGCCTACTTCAGCCTCTTGGCTGAGAGCATCGATTTTGGCCTCAAACTCCCTTCTCAAGTCCTCGATTTCATCTAGTTTTATTTTGTTTTTGAAAATCCTCCTAGAGTGAGAACTTGATGCGCATGAGCCTTGGCTCGACACTTCACTTGGATTGGATTTTGACATGCTTTTCAAGCTTTTTCAAAATATCCTAAGTACAAGCAAAGAAAACAAGTTAAAACGACACCTTTTTACAAAATTTTCGCAAGACTTCTACAAGCAAACTCGATTTTTGAAAAGGCTCATGTTCCACCGGGCGTGCCAATCTCTGTAGACGCGCGAAAATCCCCGCCTCTTCGTCCCTTCCGGGGGCTTGGAGTGGATCTTCTCGTGCGTCTAAGGCCTATGTATACAAATAGGACGTGCCAGCTAGCTTACTTAAGCTAGCGAAGATATTTTTAACACTGACTTCTAAACATGGCGACTGTGAGCAAGTAAGCTCTTGTCGTCGCAGACCTTCTTGCACTGATGCGCAAGGGTCAGTCTGTACGCTTTGCAAAAATCGAGTTTTTGGAGAGAAAGTCTACGAAGCGGTTCGAGGTGTCTATTTCGGGTCTTTAAGATGCGATTGCATTTTTTAGATCACGTGGATTTGCACGTGCCTAAGTCTTTTCTTTTATCCCTTTTCGGGCCACCTAGTTTGTGTGTTATGAACACTCCACTACATGGGCGAATTCGAGCGGGGCATGCTTTGATGCAATATGCATCCTACCTCGTGGTATGGCGTAGATGCAATGCAAACTCACGCTACTCCAAAGGGAAAACCCGAAATGTAAAGACAATACTGAAGGGGAAATAACCGAAGGGAAATATGTATATAGATTATGTATATGAGCCCTTACTCGGGTCTTGCAAATAAGAGCGAAGGCTCAATGTGGGTGCGTGCTTGAATTGAAAGACTTACACACACGACATGAAATTAAACCCAAATATAAATTGCAGTATGGCCTTGACTAAGGTCTTGGGAGTAAGAGCGAAGGCTCAATGTGTGTGAGAGTGCTTGAATTGAAAGACTACCCACACGACATAAATGAAACCCAAATATAACTGCAATAAGGCCTTTACTAAGGTGTTGGGAGTAAGAGCGAAGGCTCAATGTGTGTGAAAGTGCTTGAATTGAAAGACAACACACCCAACTTAAACAAAACCCTTCGAAAATGAAAGTATATATGTACACCTATATATTAGGGGCTGATTAGGCCCGTGTGTGCTAAAAATCGTGCACGACTAAGAGAGTGCACGTGTGTGGTTGTGCCAAGCCACGTTATTACAAGCGGGGGGAGACTATGCTCCGTTATTACAACCCCGTATCAAATTGAATCCCAAGCAAGTATACCCCTAAGGATCGAGTTTAGACACTTACGAGTAGGTGGTCCGTAGAGGTCTTGCTTGAGCGTGGGCTTGGCCTTGGGCTGCAAACGGGAGCTCCACGAAGGTAGGTGATCAAAGATACTGGCCGGCTGCAAGTGGGGCGCGGGATAGGCGCCTCGAAGGTGGCCGGTGGCAAGTAGATGTCGCCTCAAAGTAGGGGGTGTAAAGGGGCTGAATGAGTGGGTTCTTAGGGTCACTAGGGGAGTTGAGAGTTTAGGGAAACTGGACCTAAAAGGTGAGCTGGTGGGAAGGCCGAATAGGACACCTAGGGGAAGGCCGAATGGGAAATGATGGCTAGGTAGTGGCCGGCCGTTTGGGTTATACTAGGTTCGGCTAGGTTAAAGTGGTGGTGGCAAAGGGGCTGAGATGAAGATAGGATGGGTGGCTAGGAGTGGAGAGGTAGTAGAGAAGGGGGCTAGGTAAGGTGCAGGGTACTTACCGAATGGGGAGAGGTGGCGGATGAAGTGGGAAGCAGGCGGGCAGGTGGGCTGTTCGCTGGTTCGGTTGGGTGGAGGTGGTGGCGTCCGGCTGAGGGATGGTGGTGGTGGATGGAAGAGGGAAGGTGGCGGTGCAGGTGGAGCTGATGGAGCAGGTGGAGCAGTTGGGGAGTGGAGCAAGCGGACAGGTTGGAGAGTGGAGTCGGCTGGGCTGAGGTGAGGGCTCCCACTTAGAAAAACCCGCCCCCAAGGAGGGGGGTTTAAATAGGGGATGGGTAGGTCGGTTAGGGCTGGGCTGAGGGTAGTGGTTAGGTGGTTTAGGTAGGGTGGTATGTAGATAAGGTGGGCTGGAAAGGGTCGGGCCAGATATTTTAAAACTAGGGGTTTGGGTAAATCGTGGGCTAAGGGTGGTTTAGGGGTTTAGGGCTAGGTTACGTGGTTGGGTTTTAGGGTGAGGTTTAGTGAGCTAGGTTAGGTGATTAGGCTAGGTTTAGGCTAGGATTAGTGAAATTAATCTAGGTTTAGGGAAGGATTAGGGAAGTGGGTTAGGTGATTAGGTTGGGATTAGGGAAGTGGGTTAGGTGATTAGGTTCAGATTAGGGGTGGATTAGGGGTTTAGGCTAGGATTAGGCATTTTGGGTTAGGTTTAGGGGTGGGAGCTCCCTTAGCATGGCCCATAGACCTTGATCACCCCATGTTGGTGCAGCCCTAGGTTAGGTTTTCGCTAATTACAAGCTTAAACCCACTCAATTAGGCTAACCCACATGATTAAACCCAAACTTGACACACAAGTCAATTTTAATACAACACTCTTGATATTTTTCACCCCCACTCTCTCTCATGCCCAATATCCCACGTGAATTTCAAGTGGGCCCCACCTCCATTTATGAGAAGGTGATGTGGGCCATGGATATGGATATTGGATTGGATCTCTGGATCCAAATCCAAATCCAAGTCCACATATGGGTTTGGATTGGGATCTGGATATATATGGTCCAGATCCAATCCAAACTGAACTCTGACTCCTTCGAGCTGGGTTCGAAACAGACGATTTGTGCAGGGCCTGACAGCATCAGTACACCGTCTGCGTTGGGTCTTCGCCAACATGGTCGTCCGCCTCCGTTTCTGCCTTCTGGAGATGACTTCAAATGACATTTTGATAAGAACAGGGTCTTGGACGTTCGAGATCCTGGGGGTATGGATGTGATACAAGAGTTGTTGCGCCGGGCTCGACATGTGCTCCAGTTCCGGGCTCTTCTTAGCTCTCTTGGTCCGGTCTTGATCGGGCCAAGCCACTTCGGGGTTTCAAAACATGTTTTAAAAGGGTTTTCAAAAGCTATATCATATGTTTTTGAAAGATAAAGTTTAAAACATATATACAGGGTTGTTTGGAAGGCTCCTGGGTTTCCAAACTCAAAATGGCCCTTTGGGGCTGCTTGTACAAAACCAAGTGAATTTGAGAAATTCGTGGGATTTCGGGGTGTTTACAGGTGGTCAGTGTGCCTGGCCCCTCAAAAGCATGTATCCCTAGTGTTCTGCCAAAAGCAGATAAGGACAAAGTCATCCTAAATCCTTATGACTTCGAAAACCACCTTTCAAAGATTCCTATTCACATGTCTATCCTAGAGCTTATAAAAACTTCGCCTAGGCATAGACTTGTATTATAGAAAATTCTAGAAAGGGCCAAGGTTGATTCGAACAGAAGTCCGGAATCCTTGTCTGCCCAAGTGGCTTTATTAGTAGCAAAATCGCCCATCACTTTCTCAGAAGATGATGTAGATAGACCCTACGAAACCCATAACCAGGCCCTGCATATCGAGGTGGTTCTAAACAACTACTCTCTGGACAGGTGCCTAGTCGATGGTGGAGGAGGGCTCAACATCCTTCCACTTCATGTGGCGTACAAAATCGGAGTCACCTTGACTTCAGTGAACCCAAGCCCCATCGTTATCACTGGATACGATGGGAATGCGTCTAGACCTTTAGGATCCATCGAACTCCCAATGGAAACGGAAGGGATCGAACACACGGGGGTGTTCCATGTCTTGGACATCCACCCCCATTATAACCTGTTGCTGGGAAGACCCTGGATACACAGTTTGTGCGCTATGCCATCCACCTTCCACAGGTGTGTCAAGATCCCTTTTAGGGACCAGGTCGTAGTGATCCTAGGTGAGAGTCACCCACAGCTTCAGGGGATCATAAACTCCCCTTGTTTATCAAGCTCCCAGGCCCATGAGGCTAACCTGGGGCAAATTATGGTTGAGCCACCTCGGCTCGTGTTAAACAACCCTAGGAAGGTTGTATGTGTGAAGGGGCCGCCCAAAGCAGGCCCCCTCCCGACTTTAATCCTTCTAGGAAAACCTAAGCGTTCTCTATTTCTAAAGCCCCTGGACAAGAGGCCATACGAGCATAATATGGACGATAGCATGTTCCAGGACCACGATTTATATCAAACCTTTTCAAAAAACAAAAAGTCATGGAACATGTTGTTAGACATGGGCTACACGCCCTACAAGAGTCTAGGGGCACAGAACTAGGGTCTCCTAGAGCCCATCCTTCCTAGGGCCAACCCAAGCCGATATGGGATCGGCTATACTCCCCGAATACCGCCGGAGCCACCCCCTGTGACCACCTGAAAGGGTGCCCCGAAGCCTGCCTTAGAAGAGACCTACGATTTAGATCTCCTATTCCGAGTCTAACCCGTAGTGTTTTCCCTTTGTAGGTATGACGGAAGATCCCTTTTCTAAAAATACAAAAACATTTGAAAAGCTTAAAATCAAAAAAATCAAAAAACAAGAAAAACCAAAAACAATGGAAAAACAAAATCTCGAAAAAAGAGTGCTTTGTATAGTTCACAAAGTTCTTGTTTTACAAAAACCCAAAAAAATCGAAAATTTGGAAAATACCAAAAAGAATTTGTACATAGCTGCTCCTGGTAGGACTTTGGCAAAAGAAACGGATTTCGAAAGAAACGTCGTCTGCATAGCCAGACCAAAAATTTCGAAATCACTTGAAAATCTAAGTACAAAACCAGGTCATTTTAAAAACCACGCATCAAATTCCCTCAGGTCTATAGCCCACGAGAATGATCAAAGCCCAGAAGTGGATCCCCTTGAGGAAGATCCCACTTCTGAGCTCCCAGAATTTCATAGAATTCTCGATTTTGAAAAACCTTCCCAATCAGTAGGAGGAGATTTCATAGAGGTGAACCTAGGGGATGATTCTAATCCCAAAACCATCAAAATAGGTGCATGCTTGCATGAAACCGAAAGGTTAGCATTCATTGCATTTCTACGAACCTATTTAGATGTGTTTGCATGGACGTATGAAGACATGCCGGGCATAGATCCCAGCATTGTCGAGCATCGTCTTCCCTTAGATGCAGGTGTAAAACCCATAAAGCAGAAGCTTAGGAAAATACACCCGAATGTACACACGCAAGTCAAAGAGGGTTTAGAAGATCTGTTAAAAGCCGGATTTATAAAACCCATTGCGTATTCTGATTGGTTATCAAATATCGTTGTAGTTCGAAATACCAATGGGAAAATTCGAATATGCATCGATTTCAGAAACCTGAATAAAGCCACTCCTAAGGATAATTATCCTTTACCAAACATAGATTTGATAGTCGATAGTACTGCAAATCATGAAATGTTTTCATTCATGGATGGCTATTCAGGCTATAATCAAATCAAACTAAACCCATGAGATCAGGGTAAGACCGCCTTCACAACCCCATGGGGCACGTACTGCTATACAGTCATGCCCTTTGGTTTGAAAAATGCCGGCGCAACATACCAACGAGCCATGACCACGATCTTCCATGATCAAATTCATGAGCTTGTAGAAGTGTATGTAGATGATCTCTTGGCGAAATCCAAAACCCGATGCACCCATATCGAATGTTTACAAAAGATTTTCGAAAGGCTTAGGCTTTACCAAGTAAAGCTAAACCCTCAAAAATGTGTGTTCGGGGTAGAATCAAGGAAGCTTCTAGGCTTTATGGTGAGCCAAAGGGGAATAGAAGTCGACCCCTCTAAGTGTTGAGCCATCATAGACATGGCTCCACCCTCCAATCTCACCCAAATCCGTAGCCTCCAGGGTCGCTTACAATCTGTTCGCCGATTCATATCGAATCTGGCAACTAGATGCGAACCCTTCAACAAACTGTTGAGGAAGGGCACGAAATTCTTATGGGATAACGAATGCCAGAAGTCCTTCGAGAGACTGAAGGCATACTTGGTTAATCCCCCCGTTTTGAATCCTCAAAATCAAGGAAAACCGCTTTTATTATACATCTCCGTGCATGCAAATGCTTTAGGAGCCCTGTTGGCTCAATACGTGGATGACACCCATAAGGAGTATGCCATCTACTATATTTCGAAAACTCTCTTGGCTTATGAACGAAATTACCAAGCCATGGAGAAGACGTGCTTGGACCTAGTCTGGGCCTGCCAGAAATTCAGACACTATTTCCTAGATCATGAGATCTGGATAGTGTCCAAGCTTGATCCAATCAAGCACTTGTTCAAAAAACCCATTCTCACGGGTAGATTGGGCAAATGGCAACTCCTTCTAATGGAGTATGATCTGAAATACCATCACCAGATCTCCATTAAGGGGCAAGCCCTAGCAGATTACGTGGCTGAATTCCCCTTAGAGGACGCATATCCCACTCTTGTCGAAATGCCTGATGAAGGCATATTGCAAAACCATTTTCAAAACCACATTTTGGCAAATTCTTTCGAAAACCAAGTGTGGAGGATGCACTTCGATGGGGCACGAAACCAACGAGGGGCTGGTGCTAGGGTCATCCTAATCTCTCCTGAAAAGGGCGAGATTCCCATAGCAGTCCGCTTAGATTTCGAATGTTCCAACAACGAAGCTGAGTATGAAGAACTCATACAAGGTTTAAGGATTTCGAAAACTCTAGGGGCATCATGCATCGAGGTCTTTGGAGATTCGCTCCTTGTCATAAACCAGGTTTTAAAAATTTGGCAAGTACGTAATGAGAAACTACTTCCATATCACGAGTTGGTCACTATAGACGCGCGAAAATCCCCGCCTCTCGCCTTTTTCAGGGCTCGGAGCGGATCCTCTCATGTGTCTAAGGCCTATGTATGCAAACAGGGCGTGCCAGCTAGCTTACCTAAGCTAGCGAAGATATTTTTAACACTGACTTCTAAACGTGGCGACTGTGAGCAAGTAAGCTCTTGTCGTCGTAGACCTTCTTGCACCGATGCGCAAGGGTCAGTATGTACACTTTGCAAAAATCGAGTTTTGGAGAGAAAGTCTACGAAGCGGTTCGAGGTGTCTATTTCGGGTCTTTAAAATGCGATTGCATGTTTTAGATCACGTGGATTTGTACGTGCCTAAGTCTTTTCTTTTATCCCTTTTCGGACCACCTAGTTTGTGTGTTATGAACACTCCACTACATGGGCGAATTCGAGCGGGGCTTGCTTTGATGCAATATGCATCCTACCTCGTGGTATGGCGTAGATGCAATGCAAACTCATGCTACTCCAAAGGGAAAACCCGAAATGTAAAGACAATACTGAAGGGAAATAACCGAAGGGAAATAACCGAAGGGAAATGACCGAAGGGAAATAACCGAAGGGAAATAACCGAAGGGAGATATGTATATAGATTATGTATATGAGCCCTTACTCGGGTCTTGCAAATAAGAGCGAAGGCTCAATGTGGGTGCGTGCTTGAATTGAAAGACTTACACACACGACATGAAATTAAACCCAAGTATGCCTTCAGTCTCTCGAAGGACTTTTGGCATTCGTCATCCCATAAGAATTTCGTACCCTTCCTCAACAGTTTGTTGAAGGGTTCGCATCTAGTTGCCAGATTCGATATGAATCGGCGAACGGATTGTAATCGACCCTGGAGGCTACGGATTTGGGTGAGATTGGAGGGTGGAGCCATGTCTATGATGGCTCGACACTTAGAGGGGTCGACTTCTATTCCCCTTTGGCTCACCATAAAGCCTAGAAGCTTCCCTGATTCTACCCCGAACACACATTTTTGAGGGTTTAGCTTTACTTTGTAAAGTCGAAGCCTTTCGAAAATCTTTTGTAAACATTCGATATGGGTGCATCGGGTTTTGGATTTCGCCAAGAGATCATCTACATACACTTCTACCAGCTCATGAATTTGATCATGGAAGATCGTGTTCATGGCTCGTTGGTATGTTGCGCCGGCATTTTTCAAACCAAAGGGCATGACTGTATAGCAGTACGTGCCCCATGGGGTTGTGAAGGCGGTCTTACCCTGATCTCGTGGACTTAGTTTGATTTGATTATAGCCTGAATAGCCATCCATAAATGAAAACATTTCATGATTTGCAGTACTATCGACTATCAAATCTATGTTTGGTAAAGGATAATTATCCTTTGGAGTGGCTTTATTCAAGTTTCTGAAATCAATGCATATTCGAATTTTTCCATTGGTTTTTCGAACCACAACGATATTTGACAATCAGAATACGCAATGGGTTTTATAAATCCGCCTTTTAGCAGATCTTCTAAACCCTCTTTAACTTGCGTGTGTACATTCGGGTGTATTTTCCTAAGCTTCTACTTTATGGGTTTTACACCTGCATCTAAGGGAAGACGATGCTCGACAATGCTGGGATCTATGCCCGGCATGTCTTCATACATCCATGCAAACACATCTAAATAGGTTCGTAGAAATGCAATGAATGCTAACCTTTCGGTTTCATGCAAGCATGCGCCTATTTTGATGGTTTTGGGATTTAAATCATCCCCTAGGTTCACCTCTATGAAATCTCCTCCTACTGATTGGGAAGGTTTTTCAAAATCGAGAATTCTATGAAATTCTGGGAGCTCAGAAGTAGGATCTTCCTCAAGGGGATCCACTTCTGGGCTTTGATCATTCTCGTGGGCTATAGACCTGAGGGAACTTGATGCGTGGTTTTTAAAATGACCTGGTTTTGTACTTGGATTTTCAAGTGATTTCGAAATTTTTGGTCTGGCTATGCAGACGACGTTTCTTTCGAAATCCGTTTCTTTTGCCAAAGTCCTACCAGGAGCAGCTATGTACAAAATCTTTTTGGTATTTTCCACATTTTCGATTTTTTTGGGTTTTTGTAGAACAAGAACTTTGGGAACTATACAAAGCACTCTTTTTTCGAGCTTTTGTTTTTCCATTGTTTTTGGTTTTTCTTGTTTTTCGATTTTTTTGATTTTAAGTTTTTCAAATGTTTTCGGTATTTTTAGAAAAGGGATCTTCCGTCATACCTACAAAGGGAAAACACTACGGGTTAGACTCGGAATAGGAGATCTAAATCGTAGGTCTCTTCTAAGGCAGGCTCCGGGGCACCCTTGACCCAGGTGGTCACAGGGGGTGGCTCCGGTGGTATTCGGGGAGTATAGCCGATCCCATATCGGCTTGGGTTGGCCCTAGGAAGGATGGGCTCTAGGAGACCCTGGTTCTGTGCCCCTAGACTCTTGTAGGGTGTGTAGCCCATGTTCAACAACATGTTCCACGACTTTTTGCTTTTGAAAAAGTAGGATACAAGTCATGGTCCTAGAACATGCTATCGTCCATATTAGGCTCGTATGGCCTCTTGTCCGGGGGCTTTGGAAATAGGGAACGCTTGGGTTTTCCTAGGAGAATTAAAGTCGGGAGGGGGCCTGCTTTGGGCGGCCCCTTCACACATACAACCTTCCTAGGGTTGTTCAACACGAGTCGAGGTGGCTCAACCATAATTTGCCCCAGGTTAGCCTCATGGGCCTGGGAGCTTGATAAACAAGGGGAGTTTATGACCCCCTGAAGTTGTGGGTGACTCTCACCTACGATCACTACGACCTGGTCCCTAAAAGGGATCTTGACACACCTGTGGAAGGTGGATGGCACAGCGCACAAACTGTGTATCCAGGGCCTTCCCAGCAACAGGTTATAATGGGGGTGGATGTCTAAGACATGGAACACCCCTGTGTGTTCGATCCCTCCCGTTTCCATTGGGAGTTCGATGGATCCTAAAGGTCTAGACGCCTTCCCATCGTATCCAGTGATAACGATGGGGCTTGGGTTCATTGAAGTCAAGGTGACTCCGATTTTATACGCCACATGAAGTGGAAGGATGTTGAGCCCTCCTCCACCATCGACTAGGCACCTGTCCAGAGAGTGGTTGTTTAGAACCACCTCGATATGCAGGGCCTGGTTATGGGTTTCGTAGGGTCTATCTACATCATCTTCCGAGAAAGTGATGGGCGATTTTGCTCCTAATAAAGCCACTTGGGCAGACAAGGATTCCGGACTTATGTTCGAATCAACCTTGGCCCTTTCTAGAATTTTCTCTAATAGAAGTCTATGCCTACGCGAGGTTTTTATAAGCTCTAGGATAGACATGTGAATAGGAATCTTTGAAAGGTGGTTTTCAAAGTCATAAGGATTTAGGACGACTTTGTCCTTATCTGCTTTTGGCAGACCACTAGGGATACATGCTTTTGAGGGGCCAGGCACACTGACCACCTTTTGAGCACCTTGAAGGTGCGGGGGTTGGTAGATCCTCCCGGATCTAGTGACTTCCCCCACGACGAGCCTAGGGTTCGCGCTAAACTTGGCTCTAAGGATGAGCTGAGGAGAACCTTGGATTATAAAAACTGGTTTTACCTGGGTTTCCACTTTTGGTGGTCCCCGAATGACGACTTGGGCAGGCCTCTTGTATAGTACAAGGATGGGCGCACAAGTAGGTCGACCAGGTTCTGGCTTTCGCGCTAGTTCCTTGGAAATGGTGAGGGTACATACCTCCTTTCCTTTCCCACTGCCACTGGCGTGTTTGGGAAAGGGTTCCTTGAAGATAGCTTGAGGTGGCTCAGGTTCCGCAGTGACCTGGAGCCGGCCTTCTGCTATCAAGTTCTCAATTTTATTTAAGAGAGAGAAGCAGCGTTTGGTATCATGGCCTTTGAGCCGATGATACTTACAAAATCGGTTTAAATACCCCCCTTTGAAAGTGACTCCTTCGGGGATTTCAGGGAGTTCTATCATGCCCTGGGCAAGTAAGAGGTCTACGACCTCCGACACAGGTTGCCCCAGTAGAGTATACTCCCGTTTTTCAACCGGTTTTTGAAAATTGCGTTCCCTCTTATTTTCTAGTTTTTCAAAATTTTTGGAAGTGCCTGCCATGCCTGGATCTACCCGGACATTGGCGATTTTATGGGGCTTTGCCCCTTTGTCCGTCGTGGGCAGCCCATATGCGATGGGTTTTTCCAAACGGGTTTTTGGAACGGCACTTCCTTTCCATAAGTGATCGTATGTCCCTTTTCGCAAGTTGGTTTCGAAAAGGGAGGCCTTTTTGATCAACTTATGGAAAGTTGAAATCTCATGGAGCTAGAGAAGGGTTTTTAACTCGCTTTTAAAATTATCCAGGATGAGCATTACTACGCATCCTTCGGATATGGGCTCTCGCACTTGGCCCAAAAGCGACCTCCATCTTATAATGAAGGTATGTACATCTTCGTTCATGCCTTGCTTTGTATCCCTTAAGGTATTCAGATTCGGCGTGACTTCTACGTTGTGTGCAAATCTTTGCATGAAGCAGTTCGCTAACTCTTCAAAAGTAGCGAACTGGCTTAAGTCGTAGGAAGCCATCCATTTGGCAGCTGTGCCTTTAAGGGATAGAGGGAACCAATACACCCATTTCATCGAGTTCTTTTTCTTCTTATGAGCTCGACGCGAGAAAAGCTGCAAGTGAGACCTAGGGTCTCCCATGCCATCATACCGATGGAAGTTCGGTATTTCATCGTCACTGTCTGTTTCGTAATCCATAGGAAGGAAATCAGACAGGGCGTAATTTCTTTTCTCTTTATTCTGCCCTTTCAGCAACTGCTGTAGGGCTTTACGGTCCTTTTGTGTGAAGGACTCGTGGTATTGGTTGCCTTCGATTACGGAGGCCTCTTTGTGCTTGCGAGGTTTTTCAGATTTCTTTTTAGGCCTTTGTTCACCGTTCGGTGAACATGAATCACCTACTTCAGCCTCTTGGCTGAGATCATCGATTTTGGCCTCAAACTCCCTTCTCAAGTCCTCGATTTCATCTAGTTTTATTTTGTTTTTGAAAATCCTCCTAGAGTGAGAACTTGATGTGCATGAGCCTTGGCTCGACACTTCACTGGGATTGGATTTTGACATGCTTTTCAAGCTTTTTCAAAATGTCCTAAGTACAAGCAAAGAAAACAAGTTAAAACGACACCTTTTTACAAAATTTTCGCAAGACTTCTACTTAAAAACTCGATTTTTGAAAGGCTCACGTCCCACCGGGCGTGCCAATCTTTGTAGACGCGCGAAAATCCCCACCTCTCGCCTTTTTTAGGGCTCGGAGCGGATCCTCTCGTGTGTCTAGGGCCTATGTATGCAAACAGGGCGTGCCAGCTAGCTTACCTAAGCTAGCGAAGATATTTTTAACACTGACTTCTAAACGTGGCGATTGTGAGCAAGTAAGCTCTTGTCGTCGCAGACCTTCATGCACCGATGCGCAAGGGTCTGTCTGTACGCTTTGCAAAAATCGAGTTTTGGAGAGAAAGTCTACGAAGCGGTTCGAGGTGTCTATTTCGGGTCTTTAAAATGCGATTGCATGTTTTAGATCACGTGGATTTGCACGTGCCTAAGTCTTTTCTTTTATCCCTTTTCGGACCACCTAGTTTGTGTGTTATGAACACTCCACTACATGGGCGAATTCGAGCGGGGCTTGCTTTGATGCAATATGCGTCCTACCTCGTGGTATGGCGTAGATGCAATGCAAACTCACGCTACTCCAAAGGGAAAACCCGAAATGTAAAGACAATACTGAAGGGAAATAACTGAAAGGAAATAACCGAAGGGAAATAACCGAAGGGAAATAACCGAAGGGAAATGACCGAAGGGAAATAACCGAAGGGAAATAACCGAAGGGAAATAACCGAAGGGAGATATGTATATAGATTATGTATATGAGCCCTTACTCGGGTCTTGCAAATAAGAGCGAAGGCTCAATGTGGGTGCGTGCTTGAATTGAAAGACTTACACACACGACATGAAATTAAACCCAAATATAAATTGCAGTATGGCCTTGACTAAGGTCTTGGGAGTAAGAGCGAAGGCTCAATATGTGTGAGAGTGCTTGAATTGAAGTACTACACACACGACATAAATGAAACCCAAATATAACTGCAATAAGGCCTTTACTAAGGTCTTGGGAATAAGAGCGAAGGCTCAATGTGTGTGAGAGTGCTTGAATTGAAAGACTTACACACACGACATGAAATTAAACCCAAATAGTATAGGTCGGCCCTTACTTGGGTCTTTCAAATAAGGGCGAAAGCTCAATGTGTGTGAGTGCTTGAATTGAAAGACAACGCACCCAACTTAAGCAAAAACCCTTCGAAAATGAAAGTATATATATATATACTTATGTATTAGGGGCTGATTAGGCCCGTGTGTGTTCAAAATCGTGCACAACTAAGAGAGTGCACGTGTGTGGGTGTGCCAAGCCACGTTATTACAAGCGGGGGGAGACTATGCTCCGTTATTACAACCCCGTATCAAATTGAATCTCAAGCAAGTATACAACTAAAGACCGAGTTTAGGCACTTACGAGTAGCTGGTCCGTAGAGGCCTGGCTTGAGCGTGGGCTTGGCCTTCGCCTTGGGCTGCAAACGGGAGCTCCGCGAGGGTGAATGACAAAGGGTGCTGACCAGCTGCAAGTGGGGCGCGGGACAGGCGCCTTGAAGGTGGCCGGCTGCAAGTGGGTGTCGCCTTGATGTGGGGGATTAAAGGGGCTGGGCCAAGTGAATATGTAGGGCCACGAATGGAGAGTATAGAGTGTTAGGGAATATGGACCTAAGGGGAGTTTAAGGGAAGGCCGAATGGGAGTCCTAGGGGAAAAGAGATGGCTGGCCGGGTGTAGAGGGTAGTTAGGTAGTGGCCGGTGGTTTAGGTTGTGATAGGTTCAGCTAAGTGAGAAGGGTGGCAGCAAAGGGGAATGGCTGGTGGTAGGGTGTTGTGGTAGGGTGTTAGGTGGCTGAGAGTGGAGAGGGAGTGAAGAAGGTAAGACGAAGAAAGGGGTACTAACCGTATGGAGAGAGGCGGTGGATGGAAGAGAGAAGCCGGGTGGTTGGGAAGTAGTGCAAGTGGTGGCGTTCGGCTAGGAGATGGTGGTGTAGGTGGCGATGCAGGTGGTGGTAGGATGGAGAGCAGGTGGCACTGCAGGTGGAGCAGGTGGGACTCGGCTGGACTTGGGGAAGGAGGGGACCCGGCTGGGATGGGTGAGGCCACTAGATCGGAAAACCCGCCCCAAGAGGGGGGGGTTTATATAGGGAGTTGGGTAGGTCGGTTAGGGCTGGGTTTGGGGTAGTGGTTAGGTGGTTTTGGTAGGGTGGTATGAAGATAAGGTGGGATGGAAAGGGTAGGGCCAGATATTTTAAAAACTAGTGGTTTGGGTAGATTGTGGGCTAGGGGTGGTTTAGGGGTTTAGGGCTAGGTTAGGTGGTTGGGTTCTAGGGTGAGGTTTAGTGAGCTAGGTTAGGTGATTAGGCTAGGTTTAGGGAAATTAACCTAGGTTTAGGGAAGGATTAGGGAAGTGGGTTAGGTGATTAGGTTGGGATTAGGCCGGGATTAGGGAAGTGGGTTAGGTGATTAGGCTCAGATTAGGGGTGGATTAGGGTGGTAGGCTAGGATTAGGTGTTTTGGGTTAGGTTTAGGTGAAGGAGCTCCCTTTGCATGGCCCATAGACCTTAACCACCTCATGTTGGTGCAGCCCTAGGTTAGGTTTTGGCTAATTACAAGCTTAAACCCACTCAATTAGGCTAACCCACATGATGAACCCCAAACTTGACACACAAGTCAAGCTTAATTACAACACTCTTGATATTATCCATCCCCACTCTCTCTCATGCCCATAATCCCACGTGAATTTCAAGTGGGCCCCACCTCCATTTATGAGAAGGTGATGTGGGCCATGGATATGGATATTGGATTGGATCTTTGGATCCAAATCCAAATCCAAGTCCACACATGGGTTTGGATTGGGATCTGGATATATATGGTCCAGATCCAATCCAAATTGAACTCTGACTCCTTCGAGCTGGGTTTGAAATGGACGATTTCTTCGGGGCCTGACAACATCAGTACTCCGTCTGCGTTGGGTCTTCGCCAACATGGTCGTCTGCCTCCGTTTCTGCCTTTCGGAGATGACTTCAAATGACATTTTGATAAGAACAGGGTCTTGGACGTTCGAGATCCTGGGGGTATGGATGTGATACAAGAGTTATTGTGCCGGGCTCGACATGTGCTTCGGTTCCGAGCTCTTCTTAGCTCTCCTGGTCCTGTCTGGATTAGGCCAAGCTGCTTCGGGGTTTCAAAAACGTGTTTTAAAAGGTTTTCAAAAGCCATATTATATATTTTTGAAATATGAAGTTTAAAACATATATACAGGGTTGTCTGGAAGGCTCCTGGGTTTCCAGACTCAAAAATGACCCTTATACAAAACCAGGTTTGTTTAAGAAATTCGTGGGATTTCGGGGTGTTTACAGCCACTCGATTGGTCCAATCCTTCCAGTCGTGTAAACTCACACACATAGGAAGAGAGGACAATGGCATCGCCGATGCCCTCTCCTCCTTGGGTTCAGCCCTGAAGGTCGATCCCATTTCAGGGACCAGATCTTTGGAAATATGGCATGCGCCCCACCCATCCACACACGACTTGGATATTTGCCAAAACAACCCAGAGTCTATTGAAAAACCCTAGTTTTATGACATAAAACAATTTTTAGAAAATGGGGGATTCACCGAGGATGCCACATCCAAAGATAAGGCATTCATTCGTAAGATTTCGACCCGATACACCATTCTGGGTGGGGTCTTATACAAAGAAAGTTTTACTGGCATTCTGCTTAGGTGTATCGACCTAGAGGAGGCTAGGATAGTGATGCACGAGTTCCACGATGGAGAATGTAGAGGTCATGTTAATGCCAACATGATGGCGATGAAAATACTTAGAGGGGGCTATTTTTGGTCCACCCTGAAAAAGGATTGTCACGATCATGTTAGGAAGTGTCATGCGTGTCAAGTGCATGGGCACGCCATTCATATCCCTTCATCTGCATTGCATTCCGTGGTCAGCCCCTGGCCATTTACTATGTGGGCATTTGATATCGTAGGCCCAATATTTCCAAAGGCCTTGAATGGGCATCGATTTATTTTAGCAGCCACGGAGTATTTCTCCAAGTGGGTGGAAGCCATTTCCCTAACCAACGTGATGGGGTAACATGTGGTGGCTTTCATCCGGAGGAATATCTTGGCTCGATTTGGGGTTCCACGAGACCTTGTGTCTGATAATGGCACCCCATTCAAAAACGAGCGGATGGTTAAGTTGTGCAACATGTATGGCATAACTCACCACTTCTCCTCGCCCTACTACCCTCAAGGCAACGGCCAAGCCGAAGCCACAAACAAGACTCTCATTAGCATATTTGAGAAAACCTTAGAGAAGGGTAGGACGTGGCACGAGAAGCTGGACGAAGCCTTATGGGCTTATAGGACTTCCATCCGGACTCCCACGAATGCCACACCATTCGAATTGGTCTATGGCACAAACGCCATTCTTCCCATTCATACTCAACTGCATTCATTCCATACATCCATAGCACTCGACCTCCCCCTAGAGACGCTTCAGCACACTAGGATGGCCGAACTAGATTTGCTAGATGAGAGGCGACTCCTTGCCATGGATCATGCTCGTGCATACCGGCAAAGGATAGCCCGACATTATAGCAAACACATGAGACCTCGCCACTTTGAAGTGGGAGATCTGGTCTTAAAAACCATCCATCATCGTGGCCCACACCCCCTAGGCAAGTGGCGCCCCAACTGGGATGGACCCTATGTTGTACGAGCAACCACTATGAACAACTCGTATTGGTTGATCGATATAGAAGGTAGGAATTTAGCAGATCCTATCAATATTCAATACTTAAAGAAGTATCATGTGTAGGATCTGGATTTAAATTCCATTTTTCGAAAAATATTAGGGATAGCTGCCCTGAGACATGAAAATAAGGTGCAAAGGCAAACTCGTGTGACCCTGAGTGAGAGAATTCGCACTTGTGAAAGAGCGGAGTCTTCAAAATCGTGGTTACATTTCAAAATCCTTCTTCTTACAAAGAAAGGCCTAGTTCAACATAGCAAGATACTTGCAAGTGGTACGTGCTATTTCTAAATAGGCTGATCTGGAATGGATCGAGTGTAGGCTTGGGATAAGTCCTCCCCTCTTCTCTTCTCCTTCCAAAAGGAAAACAAAGGCCTAAAACAAAAGGGAATTTCCCATTCAAAGTCTCTTTCCAAAAGAAAGAAACCAGAATTTAAAAGAAAAATCGATTCTCTTATAAAAAAGAGGGATTAAAGAAAAAATACTCCCAAAGGGAGACCCTCGATGAAAAAAAGGAAAAAGGGGCCAAAAAGCTCAAAAAGAGCAGTTTTCCGCCTTCTGTGCCTCAAACCACGGGACGTTTCAGAAGGGACTGTGGTATCTCTTTCCCATCCCTGGCTTATCCCAAGCTAAAGCATGGTTCATTTCGAGGAATCCTAAAGTAAAAATAGGATTTACTTACTTGAATTTCATCTTGTTTGAGAATTTGACATTTCGAGTAAGGCGTAGGAATTTGAAATATGCCTTGTTTTCTTATAAAACCTCCGCTAGATAAGCGAGTGTTAAGACTCAAACAAGGGCAAGCACGAAGAGCTCGAGATCCTTAGGATCGAGGCTCAAGACAGTTGTCCCTTTTGTAAATAGCTTTTGTAAATAAGTTTTGAAAACCGAACATCGAACAACATAGGATTTGCTCACTTAGAGCAACAGGCCTTGTAAGTCTCTAGAGTTCGACCACATCTGGTCTGTGGGAGGTCGCCACCCTTGGCACCACACCCATGTCATGCATCGGCATTCCACGCATGGTACTTGCATAAACATGATCCCATTTAGGACCAGATTCCATAGTACAAACCCTTTGGCGTGATATCTCCTCCTACCAGAGTTTGTAGATTGAGATTTTTGCTAAAAATTGGGACGATCCCATATTCTTCATGGATAGATCTAGGGAGACATTGAAAGGGGTGTTTGTCATCTTTGCCCTTATCCAAATCGATTTGGACAAGGCCAAAGAGGGGCATCTGTAAACACCCCGAAATCCCACGAATTTCTCAAATTCATCTGGTTTTGTAAAAGAAGCCCCAAAGGGCTATTTTGAGTCTGGAAACCCAGGAGCCTTCCAAACAACCCTGTACATATGTTTTGAACTCTATATTTCGAAAACATACAATATGGCTTTTAAAACCTTTTTAAAACATGTTTTGGAACCCCGAAGTGGCTTGGCTTGATCAAGACAAGACCAGGAGAGCTAAGAAGAGCCCGAAACCGGAGCAAATGTCGAGCCCGGCACAGCAACTCTCATATCAAATCTACACCCCCAAGATCTCGAACGTCCAAGACCCTATTATCATCAAAACATCATTTGAAGTCATCTTCGGAAGGCGAAAACAGAGGCGGACGATCATGTTGGCGAAGACCCAACGTAGACGGAGCACTGATGCTGTCAGGCCCCGCACAAACCGTTCGTTTTCAATACAGCTCGAAGGAGTCAGAGTTCAGTTTGGATTGGATTTGGACCATATATATCCAGATCCCAATCCAAACCCATGTATGGACTTGGATTTGGATTTGGATTCAAAAATCCAATCCAATATCGATATCCATGGCCCACATCACCTTCTCATAAATGGAGGTGGGGCCCACTTGAAATTCACGTGGGATTATGGGCATGAGAGAGAGTGGGGGTGGATAAGATCAAGTGTGGTTGTAATTAAGCTTGACTTGTGTGTCAAGTTTGGGGTTAATCATGTGGGTTAGCCTAATTGAGTGGGTTTAAGCTTGTAATTAGCCAAAACCTAACCTAGGGCTGCACCAACATGATGTGGTTAAGGTCTATGGGCCATGCAAAGGGAGCTCCTTCACCTAAACCTAACCCAAAATACCTAATCCTAGCCTTCCACCCTAATCCGCCGCTAATCTAAGCCTAATCACCTAACCTACCTCCCTAATCCCGGCCTAATCCCAACCTAATCACCTAACCCACTTCCCTAATCCTTCCCTAAACCTAGGTTAATTTCCCTAAACCTAGCCTAATCCTAGCCTAATCACCTAACCTAGTTCACTAAACCTCACCCTAGAACCCACCCACCGAACCAAACCCTAAACCCCTAAACCACCCCTAGCCCACAACCTACCCAAACCACTAGTATCTAAAATATCTGGCCCTACCCTTTCCAGCCCACCTTATCATCATACCACCCTACCTAAACCACCTAACCACTACCCCAAACCCAACCCTAACCGACCTACCCATCCCTATATAAACCCCCCCCTTGGGGGCGGGTTTTCCTATCTAGAGGCTCTCTCCCTTCCCATCCTCTCTCACCTTGGTCCAGCCCAACCGAGCCCAGCCACTTCGTCCACGTCCAGCCCAACCGAGCCCAGCCACTTCGTCCACGTCCAGCCAGGCCTTCCACCTGCACCACCACCAGCCACCGCCGTGCTCCACCTGCTCCACCACACCCCAGCCAGCCCACCACCTGTCTTCACCCCTGCCTTCGGCCGAACCACCCGCTCCACCACACCCGGCTTCTCTCTTCCATCCACCGCCTCTCTTCAAGCACGGTTAGTACCCCATCCTTCATCTCACCTTCTCCACTCCCTCTCCACTCTCAGCCACTTGCACTACCACCACCTGCCCCCACAGCCAGCCACTTGCTACCACCCTTCCCATTCGGCCAAGCCTTAGCCATCCTAACTACCCGCCACTACCTAACCACCCTAGCTACACCTGGCTACCCCATCCAACTCCCTAAGAACTGCCCCGATCACCTCACCACAACCATCACCACCTTACCCCATATCCTAGCTAGTTCCCTTCCCTTACACCACTCCTAGCCACCCTAACTGCCCGCCACACCAAGTCTCCCTAGCAGTCGGCCACTTCAACCGACTGCCCCATACTCATTTGGCCCTTCCATCCGCCAGTCCCATACTTCCCCTAGGCTCTCCCTTAGACACTCCCTTAAGCTCTACCTTAGTGCCATACTCCCCCAACACTACACTCCCCCGAGTGACCTTACCTAGCCCCTTTAATCCCACACGTCAAGGCGACACCCTTGCTTGCAGTCGGCCACCTTCAAGGCACCCGGTCAGCACCCCTTGTCGCTCAACCTCGTGGAGCTCCCTTTTGCAGCCCAAGGCAAAGGCCAAGCCCACGCTCAAGCAAGGCCTCTACGGACCAGCTACTAGTAAGTGCCTAACTCGGTCTTTAGTTGTATACTTGCTTGAGATTCAATTCGATACAGGGTTGTAATAACGGAGCATAGTCTCCCCCCGCTTGTAATAACGTGGCTTGGCACATCCACACACGTGCACTCTCTTAGTTGTGCACGATTTTGAACACACACGGGCCTAATCAGCCCCTAATACATAAGTATATACATATACTTTCATTTTTGTAGGGTTTTGCTTAAGTTGGGTGTGTTGTCTTTCAATTCAAGCACTCTCACACACATTGAGCCTTCGCTCTTATTTGAAAGACCCAAGTAAGGGCCGACCTATACTATTTGGGTTTTATTTCATGTCGTGTGTGTAAGTCTTTCAATTCAAGCACTCTCACACACATTGAGCCTTCGCTCTTATTTGAAAGACCCAAGTAAGGGCCGACCTATACTATTTGGGTTTCATTTCATGTCGTGTGTGTAACTCTTTCAATTCAAGCACTCTCACACACATTGAGCTTTCGCTCTTACTCCCAAGACCTTAGTCAAGGCCTATTGCAGTTATATTTGGGTTTAATTTCATGTCGTGTGCGTAGTACTTCAATTCAAGCACTCACACACATTGAGCTTTCGCTCTTATTCCCAAGACCTTAGTTAAGGCCATACTGCAATTTATATTTGGGTTTAATTTCATGTCGTGTGTGTAAGTCTTTCAATTCAAGCACGCACCCACATTGAGCCTTCGCTCTTATTTGCAAGACCCGAATAAGGGCTCATATACATACTCTATATACATATCTCCCTTCGGCATTTATATTTCAAGTCATTTCCCTTCAGTATTGTCTTTACATTCGGGTTTTCCCTTTGGAGTAGCGTGAGTTTGCATTGCATCTACGCCATACCACGAGGTAGGACGCATATTGCATCAAAGCAAGCCCCACTCGAATTCGCCCATGTAGTGGAGTGTTCATAACACACAAACTAGGTGGCCCGAAAAGGGATAAAAGGAAAGACTTAGGCACGTGCAAATCCACGTGATCTAAAAAATGCAACTGCATCTAAAAGACCCGAATTAGACACCTCAAACCTCTTCGTACACTTTCTCTCCCAAAACTTGATTTTTGCAAAGCGTACAGACTGACTCTTGCGCATCGGTGCAAGAAGGTCTGCGACGACAAGAGCTCACTTTCTCACAGTCGCCACGATTAGAAGTCAGTGTTAAAGATATCTTCGCTAGCTTAGGTAAGCTAGCTGGCACGCCCTGTTTGCATAAATAGGCCTTAGACACACGAGAGGATCCGCTTCGAGCCCTGAAAAGGTGAGAAGCAGGGATTTTCGCGCGTCCACAAGAACCCTACCCAAAACTGTATATCGGGTAGAAATTTTTCAGATGAATGCCTTATCCTTGGATGTGGCATTTTCAGCGAATCCCCCATTTTCTAAAAACTTTTTATGTCATAAAACCAAGGTTTTTCATCAGAATCTAGGTTGTTTTGGACAATTTCCAAATCATGTGTGGATGGAGTGGGTGCATGCCATATTTCCAAGGATCGGGTTCCCAAAGTGGGATCGACCCTTAGGGCTGAACCCAAAGATGAGAGGGCGTCGGCAATGCCATTATCCTCTCTTCCTACCTGTGTGAGTGTGCACTTAGAAGGATTCGACCAATCGAGTGGTCAACTCGTGATATGGAAGAAGCTTTTCGTTTCTAACTTGCCAAATTTTTAAAACTTGGTTTATAACAAGGAGTGAATCTCCAAAGATGATGGTATTTCAGGTCATACTCTATTAGAAGGAGTTGCCATTTGCCCAATCTACCAGTGAAAATGGGTTTTTCGAACAAGTGCTTGTGGATCAAGCTTGGACACTATCCAGATCTTATGATCTAGGAAATAGTGTCAAAATTTTTGGCAGGCCCAAACTAGGGCCAAGCACGTCTTCTCCATGGCTTGATAATTCCTTTCATAAGCCAAGAGAGTTTTTGAAATATAATAGATGGCATATTCCTTGTGGGTGTCATCCTCGTATTGAGCTAACAAAGCTCCCAAGGCATTCGCATGCACGACAATGTAAAGTAGAAGAGGTTTTCCTTGCTTTGGAGGATTTAAAATAGGGGGATTAACTAAGTATGCCTTTAGTCTTTCAAATAACTTCTGGCAGTCGTCATCCCATGAAAATTTCATGCCCTTTATCAACAATTTGTTGAAGGGTTCGCATCTAGTCGCCAAGTTTGAGATAAACCTGCGAAAGGATTGCAATCGACCTTGGAGGCTACGAATCTATGTGAGATTGGAGGGTGAAGCCATGTCTATGATGGCTCGACACTTAGATGGGTTGACTTCTATGCCCCTTTGGCTCACCATAAAGCCTAAGAGCTTTCCGGACTCTACTCCGAACACACACTTCTGAGGGTTTAGCTTTACTTTGTAAAGTCTAAGCCTTTCGAAAATCTTTTATAAGCATTCGATATGAGTGCATCGAGTTTTGGATTTTGCCAAGAGATCATCCACATATACCTCTACGAGCTCATGAATCTGATAATGGAAGATCGTGGTCATGGCTCTCTGGTATGTGGCACAGGCATTTTTCAAACCAAAGGATGACTGTATAGCAGTACGTGCCCCATGGGGTTGTGAAAGCGGTCTTACCCTGATCTCGTGGGCTTAGTTTGATTTGATTATACCTTGAATAGCCATCCATAAATGAAAACATTTCGTGATTTGCAGTAATATCAACTATCAAATCTATGTTTGGTAAAGGAAAGTTATCCTTTGGAGTGGCTTTGCTTAGGTTTCTAAAATCGATGCATATTCTAATCTTCCCACTTGTTTTTCGAACAACAACTATATTGGATAACTAATCAGAATACGCAATGGGTTTTATAAATCCAGATTTTAACAGATCTTCTAAACCCTCATTGACTTGTGAGTGTACGTTCGGATATATTTTCCTAAGCTTTTGTTTTATGGGTTTTACATCCGTATCTCAGGGAAGACGATGCTCGACAACACTCGGGTCTATGCCCGGCATGTCTTCATATGATCATGCAAACACATCTAAGTAGGTTTTCAAAAATGCAATGAATGATGATCTTTCATGGTCATGCAAACATGTGCCTACCTTAATGAGTTTGGGCTTTAAATCACTCCCTAGATTTATCTCTATGAAATCTCCTCCTACTGAATTTGAGGGTTTTTCAAATTCGAGAATTTATTGAAATTTTGGGAGCTCAGAAGTGGGATCTTCCCCAAGGGGATCCACCTTTGGGCTTTGATCATTCTCAAGGTTTATAGATCCTAGGGAATTTGATGCATGGATTGTAAAAAGACCTGGTTTCACACTTGGAATTTCTATTGATTTCAAAATTTTTGGTCTGGTTATGCAGACAACGCTTCTTTCAAAATCTTTTGCCTTTTCCAAATCCTTATCAGGAGCAGCTATGTACAAAATCTTTTTGGAATTTTGTAAACTTTTGATTTTTTTGTGTTTTTGTAAAACGAGAATTTTGGAAATTATACAAACTACTCTTTTTTCGAATTTTTCATTTTCGAGTGTTTTTGGCTTTTGTAATTTTTTCATTTTTTGAATTTCGATTTTTCCAAATGTTTTTGTATTTTTGATTGAGGGATCTTCCATCATACCTACAAAGGGAAAACGCTACAGGTTAGACTCTAAACAAGAGGTCTAAATCATAGGTCTCTTCTGAGGTAGGCTCCAGGGCACCCTTGACCCAGGTGGTCATAGGGGGTGGTTCTGGTGGTATTCTGGGAGTATAGCCGATCCCATATCGGCTTGGATTGGCGTTGAGAAGATGGTTTCTATGAGACCCTGATTTTGTGCCCCTAGACTTTTATATGGCAAATAGTCCATATTTAACAGCATGTTCCATGATTTTTTGTTTTTAGAGAAATTTTTATATAAATCGTGGTCCTGAAACTTGTCGTCGTATATGTTATGCACATAGGGCTTTTTGTCCAAGGGTTTTGAAAATAGGGGATTTTTGGGTTTTCTTAGGATGGTCAGGATTTTGAGGGGGCCAGCCTTGGGCGGCCCCTTGACATATACGACCTTCCTAGGGTTTTTTAGTGTGAGCCTTGGTGGCTTGAGTAGGGTCTGCCCCAGATTTGCCTCGCGAGTCTGGAAACTCGACAAGCAAGGGGATTTATGATCCCTTGAAGATGAGGATGACTCTCACCTAGGATCACTACGTTTTGTTCCTTTAAAGGGATTTTGACACACCTGTGGAAGGTGGATGGCACAGCACACAGGTTGTGTATCTAGGGCCTTCCCAACAGCAGGTTATAGTGGGGGTGGATGTCAAGGACATGGAACACCCCCATGTGTGCTATCCCTCACGTTTTCATGGGGAGTTCGATGGATCCTAGTGGTCTAGACGCATTCCCATCGTACCCAATGATGACGATGGGGCTTGGGTTTACGGATGTTAAAGTGACTCCGATTTGGTACGCCACATGAAGTGGAAGGATGTTAAGCCCTCCTCCCACATCAACTAGGCACCTATCCAGAGAGTGGTTATTCAGAGCCACCTTGATATGTAGGTCCTGGTTATGGGACTCATAGGGTCTTTCTACATCGTCTTCTGAGAATACAATGGGCATTTTCGCTCCTATGGATGCCACTTGGTTGGACAAGGATTCTGGGGTTATGTTCGAACTAACCTTTGCTCCTTCTAGAATTTTCTCTAACACGAGTCTATGCCTAGGCGGAGTTTGTATTAGCTCTAGGATGGACATGTTGATAGGAATCTTTGAAAGATGGTTTTCAAAATCATATAAGTTTCACACGATATTTCCTTTGTCTGCTTTCGGCGAAACTCTAGGAATACATGCTTTTGAGGGGCTAGGCACATTGACCACTTTTTTAATACTTTGCAGATGTGGGGGTTGATAGATCCTCCTGGATCTTGTCACCTCCCGCACGATCAACCTAGGGTTCGTACCTAACATGGCTCTAATCGAAAGTTTTGGAGCACCTTGAATTTTCAAAATTGGCTTAACTGGGGATGGAACTCTTGGTGGTCCCCGGATGACTACTTGGGCGGGTTTCTTATGAAGTATGAGAGTAGGTGCACAAGTAGATAAATCAGACTTATATGTATGCGCTAGACTCTTTGAAATCGTGAGAGCACATACCTCTTTGCCCTTCCCACTGGTACTTGCATGCTTGGGGAAGGGTTCTGTAGACCCGAAAAATTCTCACTTCCAGTTCTTAGGCCCAAAGTGAACCTTTTCATGTGTCTAAGTCGTTTTTATAACAAGGGCGTGCCAGCTAGCATACTCAAGCTAGCGAAGTAAGTTTTAAAATCTGACTCTATCGGGGCGACTGTGAGCAAGTGAGCTCTTTTCATCGCAGACCTTCTTGTACCGATGCACAAGAGTCAGTCTGTACTCTTGGCAAAGTCATTTTAAACAAACCTCTTTAAAAAAAATACCCGAAGTGTTTGGGCTTTGTTTGTATGATTGCAATTTTTATTTCACATGGGATTTGCACGTGCCTATGTCTTTCACTTTTATGCTTTTTAGGGCCAACTAGGTGTGTCCGCAAGTGACCTAAGTTGGGCGATTTTTGCACGGGAGGGTGGGGTTTGCTTTGATGCAATATGCATCCTAACTCGTGGTATGGCGAATATGCAATGCAAACTCACACAACTCCAAAGGGAAAACCCGAATTGAAAGACAATGCTTAAGGAAAATGACGTAATGTAAACTGCAAAAGGGAAATTGCAAAAGGGAAATATGGCTATATCTTAAGAGCGGAAAGGCTCAATTGTGCAAGTATGTGTCATGTATATATGGAAAGACTACTCACATAGCTGAACCTTAACACCCAAATCTTAAAGACATAGCGGAAGGGAAATACTTATAATATATATGGGCCTGAAGGTCGCCAACATGTGCGTGGTTGTTGTGTATATATGTAAAGACAACTCACACGACTTGTAATGTAAAACCCAAATATAATTGCAATATGGCCCTTACTAGGGTCTTGGGAATAAGAGCGAAAGCTCAATGTGTGTGAGTGTATAATTGAAAGACCATGCACACAACTTGAATTAAAACTACCAAATGAAATTGCAATATGGCCCTTTCTAGGGTCTTGGGAATAAGAGCGAAAGCTCAATGTGTGTGAGTGTAGAATTGAAAGACAATACCTATGACTTAAGTTAAAACCCACGCAGCTGAATATATATAAGTATAACTATATCTTAGGGGTTGTCATGGCCCGTGTGTGTGCCAAAAGGGTGTGCAACTAAGAGCGGAAAGGCTCAAGTGCATGTGTGTGTTGGTGTGTCAAACCACATTATTACAATCGGGCGGAGACAACGCTCCATTATTACAACCCCGTATCAAATTCAATTAAATGTAAGCAAGTTCATATAATGGACCGAGTTAGGCACTTACGTGTAGTTGGTCCGTGTTCAACTTGCTGGGCTATGGCCTCGTGAATCGCCTTGGGCAGCTGAAGGGGAGCTCCTTAGGTGGATGTGGGTGACTTGTAGGGGGTGCTGGCCGAGTGGCGTCTTGATACTGGCCGAGTTGAAGGCGCGACAGGTAGGGGTGTTGGCCGATTGGAAGGTGTTGGCTGAATGGATGGAAGATGGATATTGGGGAGTGGTGAAGGCGGGCTGGGAAGTGGGTGACTAAGGGAGGTGTTCAGCTAGGAGCTAGGGTGGGTGGTGTTGAGGGAAGGTAGTGGGGTAAGGTGCAGGTCGGCCGGGTGTAAGGAAGAGGGGATGGATGGGCTGAGTGGCGGATGGATGGGAGTGTGCGGCTGGGAAAGAAGGAGGTGAAGGGTTAGATGGGGTTGAGGTGGGGTACTAACCGTGCACGGTGGTGGTGCTGGTGGATGGAAGTGGTGGCCGGATGGTGGTGGAAGAAGGGTGGCAGCCGAAGGGTGGAGCTCCTCGCCGAAGATGGAAGATGGTGGATTCGGTTGAAGTGGAGAGGTGGTAGCCAGGTGATGGAGTGGCGGTGGAATGGCAGGTGGATGGAAGATGGTGGAGCTCGGTTAGGGGGGGCTGGTTAGTGGTGTAGGGTAGGTCAGTTAGGTGGGTTGGGACTTAGTGGTTAGGGGTTTAATTAGGTGCACTAAGGTGGGTTTAGGCTTAGTTGGTTAGGGTCTAGGTGGTCTAGCTAGGTGAGGTCGGCTAGGTGAGGTTGGCTAGGTGAGGTTGGGGTGGTTTTGCGTGAGGATGGCTAGGTTTGGGTTAGGTTTTAGGGGAAATGGCTAGGTGAGGTGAGCTAGCTTAGGGCTAGGTTTTAGGAACCTCTCCTTGGCACCGGTCCATTGACCCAGTTGCAGCCATGTCCAAGTTGGTGCAGCCCCAGGTTAGGTGTAGGTGCATACAAGCTTCAACCCACACTCTAGGCTAAACCCACAAGGTTAACCCACCCTTGACCAAAAGTCAAGCCTATCAACTTTCTCACTCAAACTTTATCACCCCTTTTTCTCTCTCTACCCAAGCTTTTCACATGAAATATTTGTGGGCCCCACCTCCATTTATGAGAAGGTGATGTGGGCCATGGATGTAGATATTAGATTTGGATCTTAGGATCCAAATCCAAATCCAAATACATGTTGGGTTTGGATCTGGATATATATGGTCCAAATCCGGCCCGAATCTGATTTTTTGATTCCTTCATAGCGTTTCGAAATGGACGGTTTGTGCGGGGCCTAACTGCATTAGTACTCCGTCTTGCGTTGGGTCTTCGCCAACATTGTCGTCCGCTCTTCTTCTCACCTTTAAAAGTTCATTTTTGAGCAAATTTCTGATATCTGGGGCTTGGATGTCTGAGAATCTGGGGATGATTCTGATACGAGAGTTGATGTGCCAGGCTTGAAGTATGCTTTAGGTCCGGGCTCTCCTTTGCCTTTTCAGTCCTACTTTCGTGAGGCCAGACTGCTTTTGGGGTTTCAAAATACCTTTTAAGGTCTAAAACTATATGTATACAGTTTAAAAACGTATATATGGTTTCAACATACATACAGGGTTGTCTGGAAGGCTCTTGGGTTTCTAGACTCAAAATAGCCCTTTGGGGCTGCTTTTGCAAAACCAATCATATTTGAGAAAATCATGGGATTTTGGGGTGTTTACAGATGCCCCTCTTTGGCATTATCCAAATTTATTTGGATAATGGCAAAGACGATAACACCCCTTTCAATGTCTCCCTAGATCTATCCACGAAAATATGGGATCGTCCTAATTTTTGAGCAAAGATCTCTCTTTTAAACCTGGTAGGAGGAGATATCATGCCAAAAGGGCATTTCTATGGTTTCTGGTCCTAAACGGGATCATGTTATGCGAGTGTTCAGGCATGGGTATGCACATGCATGACATGGATGAGACGCCAAGTAGGGCGACCTCCTAGAGACCAGATGGCATGGTCGAACTCTTGAGACTTACGAAGACCTGCTGCTCCAAGTGAGCGGGCCTTATGTTGCTCAATGTTCGATTTTTCAAAATCTATTTACAAAAGCGAAAACTGCTTTTAGCCTCAATCCTAAGGATTTTGAGCTTTTTGTGTTTGCCTTTTGCATGAGTCTTGACACTCGCTAATCTAGCGCAAGTTTTATAAGAAAACAAGCTATATTTCAAAATTCCTACGCCTTACTCGAAACGTTGAATTCTCAAACAAAATGAAATTCAAGTAAGTAAATCTTATTTTTACTTTAGGATTCCTTGAAATGAACCATGTTTTACTTGGGATAAGCCATAGGGATGGGAAAGAGATACCACGGTCCCTTCTAAGGCATCCCGTGGTTTTAGGCATAGAAGGCGGAAAACTGCTCTTTTTGAGCTTTTTCACCTTTTCTTCTTTTTTTTCATAGAGGGTCTCCTTTTGGGAGTATTTTTTCTTTAATCCCTCCTTTCCATAAAAGAATCGAATTTTTCTTTTGATTCATGTTTCTTTCTTTGGGAAAGAGATCTTTGGCGGGGATTTCCCTTTGTTTTTGGCCATATTTTCCTTTTGAAAAGAGAAGAGAAGAGGGGAGGACTTTTCCCAAGGTCATACTCGATCCATCCCAGATCAGCCTATTTAGAAATAGCACGTACTACTTGCAAGTATCTTGCTATATTGAACTAGGCCTTTCTTTGTAAGAAGAAGGATTTTGAAATGTAACCACGTATTTTGGAAAACTCCACTCTTTCACAAGTGCGAATTCTCTTGCTCAGGGTCACACAATTTGCCTTTGAACCCTACTTTCGAAGTTTCAAAGCAGCTATCCCTAAGGATTTTCAAAAAAGTGAATTTAACCCCAAACCCTACCCATAATACTTCTTTAAGTATTGAATATTGATAGGATCTGCTAAATTCCTACCTTCGACATCGATCAACCAATATGAGTTGTTTGTGGTGGTTGCACGCACAACATAGGGTCCACCCCACTTGGGGCGCCACTTTCCAAGTGGATGTGGGACACGATAGTGGATGATTTTCAAAACCAGATCTCCCACTTCAAAGTGGCGAGGTTTCATATGTTTGTCATAGTGTCGGGCTATCCTTTGCCGGTATGCATGAGCATGATCCATAGCAAGGAGTCGACTCTCATCTAACAAATCTAGTTCGACCATCCTAGCATGCTAAAGCGTCTCTAGGGGGAGGTTGAGTGCGATAGATGTATGGAATGAATGCAATTTTATATGAATGGGGAGAATGGCATTTGTGCCATAGACTAACTCAAATGGTGTGGCATTCGTGGGAGTCCGGATGGACGTCCTATAAGCCCATAAGGCTTCATCCAGCTTCTCATGCCACATCCTACCCTTCTCTAAAGTCTTCTTTATTATGCTAATGAGAGTCTTATTCGTGGCTTCGGCTTGGCTGTTGCCTTGAGGGTAGTAGGGCGAGGAGAAGTGGTGAGTTATACCATAGGTGTTGCACAACTTGACCATCCGCTCGTTTTTGAATGGGGTGCCATTATCAGACACAAGGTCTCTTGGAACTCCAAATCGAGCTAAGATATTCCTCCTAATGAAAGCCACCACATGTTGCCCCTGTACGTTGGTCTGGGAGGTGGCTTCGACCCACTTGGAGAAGTACTCAATGGCTGCTAAGATGAACCTATGCCCATTCGATGCCTTTGGAAATATCGGGCCTACAATATCAAACGCCCACATGGTAAATGGCCAGGGGCTGACCACGGAATGCAATGATGACGATGGGATATGAATGGCGTGCCCATGCACTTGACATGGATGATACTTTCTAACATGATCGTGGCAATCCTTTTTCAGGGTGGACCAAAAATAACCCGCTCTAAGTATTTTCATCGCCATCATGTTGGCATTAACATGACCTCCACATTCTCCATCGTGGAATTCGTGCATAACGGTCCTAGCCTCCTCTAAGTCGATACATCTTAGCAAGATGCCGGTAAAACTTTTTTAATACAGAACCCTACCCAAAATTGTGTATCGGGTAGAAATTTTCTGGATGAATGCCTTATCTTTGGATGTGGCATCCTCAGCGAATCCCCTATTTTCTAGAAAATATTTGATGTCATAGAACCAAGGTTTTAAATAGAATCTGGATTGTTTTGGCTAATATCCAAATCGTGTGTGGATGGAGTGGGTGCATGCCATATCTCTAAGGATCGGGTTTCCAAAGTGGGATCGACCCTTAGGGCTGAACCCAAGGATGAGAGGGCGTCAGCAACGCCATTACCTCTCTTCCTACGTGTGTGAGTGTACACGATTGGAAGGACTCAACCAATCGAGTGGCCAACTCGTGATATGGGAGAAGTTTTTCATTTTGCACTTGCCAAATTTTTAAAACTTGGTTTATAACAAGAAGTGAATCTCCAAAGACCTCGATGCATGATGCCCCTAGAGCTTTCGACATCCTTAAGCCTTGTATGAGTGCTTCATACTCAGCTATGTTGTTGGAACATTCGAAACCTAGGCGAATTGCTATGGGTATCTCGCCCTTTTCAGGGGATATGAGGATGACCTCGGCACCAACCCCTCGTTGGTTTCGTGCCCCATCGAAGTGCATCTTCCACACTTGGTTTTCGAAAGAGTTTGCCAAAATGTGGTTTTGAAATTGATTTTACAATATGCCTTCATCAGGCATTTCACTAAGTGTGGGGTAGGCGTCCTCTAGGGGGAACTCAGCCACATAGTCAGCTAGGGCTTGCCCCTTAATGGAGATCTGATGATGGTATTTCAAGTCATACTCCATTAGAAGGAGTTGCCATTTGCCCAATCTACCAGTGAAAATGGGTTTTTCGAACAAATGCTTGATTGGAACAAGCTTGGACACTATCAAGATCTCATGATCTAGGAAATAGTGTCGAAATTTTTGGCAGGCCCAAACTAGGGCCAAGCACGTCTTCTCCATGGCTTGATAATTCCTTTCATAAGCCAAGAGAGTTTTCGAAATATAATAGATGGCATACTCCTTGTGGGTGTCATCCTTGTATTGAGCTAACAAAGCTCCCAAGGCATTCGCATGCACGACAATGTAAAGCAGAAGAGGTTTTCCTTGCTTTAGAGGATTTAAAATAGGGGGATTAACTAAGTATGCATTTAGTCTTTCAAATGACTTCTGGCAGTCGTCATCCCATGAAAATTTCGTGCCTTTTCTCAACAATTTGTTGAAGGGTTCGCATCTAGTCACCAGGTTTGAGATAAACCTGCAAATGGATTGCAATCGACCTTGGAGGGTATAAATCTGTGTGAGATTGGAGGGTGAAGCCATGTCTATGATGGCTTGACACTTAGATGGGTCGACTTCTATGCCCCTTTGGCTCACCATAAAGCCTAAGAGCTTTCCGGACTCTACTCCGAACACACACTTCTGAGGGTTTAGCTTTTCTTTGTAAAGTCTAAGCCTTTCGAAAATCTTTTATAAGCATTCGATATGAGTGCATCGAGTTTTGGATTTTGCCCAGAGATCATCTACATATACCTCTACGAGCTCATGAATTTGATCATGGAAGATCGTGGTCATGGCTCTCTCGTATGTGGTGCTGGCATTTTTCAAACCAAAGGGCATGACTGTATAGCAGTACGTGCCCCATGGGGTTGTGAAAGCGGTCTTACCCTGATGTCGTGGGCTTAGTTTGATTTGATTATACCCTGAATAGCCATCCATAAATGAAAACATTTTGTGATTTGGAGTAATATCGACTATCAAATCTATGTTTGGTAAAGGAAAGTTATCCTCTGGAGTGGCTTTGCTTAGGTTTCTGAAATCAATGCATATTCTAATCTTCCCACTGGTTTTTCGAACACCAACTATATTGGATAACCAATCAGAATACACAATGGGTTTTATAAATCCAGATTTTAGCAGATCTTCTAAACCCTCCTTGACTTGTGAGTGTACGTTTGGATGTATTTTCCTAAGCTTTTGTTTTATGGGTTTTACATCCGTATCTAAGGGAAGATGATGCTCGACAACACTCGGGTCTATGTCCGGCATGTCTTCATACGTCCATGCAAACACATCTAAGTAGGTTTTCAAAAATGCAATGAATGATGATCTTTCATGGTCATGCAAACATGCGCCTACCTTAATGAGTTTGGGCTTTGAATCACTCCCTAGATTTATCTCTATGAAATCTCCTCCTACTAAATTCGAGGGTTTTTCAAAGTCGAGAATTTTATGAAATTCTGGGAGCTCAGAAGTAGGATCTTCCTCATGGGGATCCACCTCTGGGCTTTGATCATTCTCGAGGTTTATAGATCCTAGGGAATTTGACACATGGATTTTAAAAAGACCTAGTTTTACACTTGGAATTTTTATTGATTTTGAAATTTTTGGTATGGTTATGCAGACAACGTTTCTTTCGAAATCTTTTGCTTTTTCCAAATCCTTACCAAGAGCAACTATGTACAAAATCTTTTTGGAATTTTGTAAATTTTCGATTTTTTTGTGTTTTTGTAAAATGAGTACTTTGGGAACTATACAAACTACTCTTTGTCCGAGTTTTTCATTTTCTAATGTTTTTGGCTTTTATAATTTTTCTATTTTTTAGATTTTGAGTTTTTCAAATGTTTTTGTATTTTTGATAAAGAGATCTTCCATCATACCTACAAAGGGAAAACACTATAGGTTAGACTCTAAACAAAATGTCTAAATCGTAGGTCTCTTCTAAGATAGGCTCCAGGGCACCCTTGACCCAGGTGGTCACAGGGGGTGGTTCTGGTGGTATTCTGGGAGTATAATCGATCCCATATCGGCTTGGATTGGCCCTAGGTAATATAGGTACTAGGAGACCCTGATTTTGTGCCCCTGGACTTTTGTATGGCAAATAGCTCATGTTTAACAGCATGTTCCATGATTTTTTGTTTTTAGAGAATGTTTGATATAAATCGTGGTCCTGGAACTTGTTGTCATCTATATTGTGCACATAGGGCTTTTTGTCCAGGGGTTTTGGAAATAAGGGATTCTTGAGTTTTCCTAGAATGGTCAGAACTTTAAGGGGGCCAGCCTTGGGTGGCCCCTTCACATATATGACCTTCCTAGGGTTGTACAATGTGAGCCTTGGTGGCTTGAGCATGGTCTGCTCCAGTTTTACCTCGTGGGTCTAGGAACTTGACAAGCCAGGGGAATTTATGACTCCTTGAAGTTGAGGATGACTCTTACCTAGGATCACTATGACTTTGTCCCTGAAAGGGATTTTGACACACCTGTGGAAGGTGGATGGCATAGCGCACAAGATGTGTATCCAAGGCCTTCCCAACAACAAGTTATAGTAGGGGTGGATGTCCAGGACATGGAATACCCCCGTGTGTGCTATCCCTCCCGTTTTCATGAGGAGTTTGATAGATCCTAGTGGTCTAGATGCATTCCCATCGTATCCAGTGATGACGATGGGACTTGGATTCACGGATGTCAAGGTGACCTAGATTTGATTCGCCACATGAAGTGGAAGGATGTTGAGCCCTCCTCTCCCATCGACTAGGCACCTATCTAGAGAGTGATTATTCAGAACCACCTCGATATGCAGGGCCTGGTTATGGGACTCGTAGGGTTTTTCTACATCATCTTTCGAGAATACGATGGGCGATTTTGCTCCTTTGGAGGCCACTTGTTTGGACAAATATTCTGGGGTAATGTTCGAACTAACCTTTGCTCTTTCTAGAATTTACTCTAACACTAGTATATGCTTAGGCGAAGTTTGTATTAACTCTATGATGGACATATTGATAGGAATCTTTGAAAGATGGTTTTCAAAATCATATACCTTTAAAATGACATTTCCTTTATCCGCTTTTGGCGGAACTCTAGGAATACATGCTTTTGAGGGGCCAGGCACACTGACCACCTTTTTAGTACTTTGCAGATGTGGGGGTTGGTAGATCCTCCCAGATCTTGTCACCTCTCCCATGATCAACCTAGGTTTCACACTTAACATCCCCCGGATCTTGTCCCTGGATGACTACTTGAGCGGGTTTTTTGTAAAGTATGAGAGTAGATGCATAATGTAGACACCAAAAATTTTCACTTACGGGTTCTTAGGCCTGAAGTGAACCTTTTCGCAATCTACTTCGCTTTATGGGCATGCCAGCTAGTTTACTTTAACTAGCAAAGTATGTTTTGAAAATAATCTGACTTTTGAAAGGCGATTGTAGGCAAGCGGGATTTTTACGTCGCAGACCTTCTTGCACCGATGTGCAAGGGTCAGTCTGTACGCTTAGAGACTTCGTTTTGAAACAAGTTTAACTCAAAATATATTTTGAATGAAGAAGTGTTTTAAAACCTTTAAAAACCATGCATTTGGGCGATTTTGACTTTGTAAGGGTTGGACGACCCTAAGTCTTTCAAATTTTAATCTACTTAGGCACGATGTGCATGCATCGAAATAGCCTAAGTCTTGGCATATTTGCACGATTGATTCGGGTTGTTTTTGTATGATTTTCAGATTTTTAGATCACGTGGATTTGCACGTGCCTAGTCTTTCTTTTTATCCCTTTATGGGCCACCTAGGTGTGTGTTATGAACACTCCACTATATGGGGCGAATTTGAGCGGCAGTACGGGGCTTGCTTCGATGCAATATGCGTCCCACCTCGTGGTATGGCGTAGATGCAATGCAAACTCACGCAACTCCAAAGGGAAAACCCGAAATTAAAAGACAATGCCGAAGGGAAATTGCCGAAGGGAAATGACTTGTAAAGTAAATAGCCGAAGGGAAATGACTTGTAAAGTAAATAGCCGAAGGGAAATGACTTGTAAAGTAAATAGCGAAAGGGGAAATATGGCTATATCTTAAGAGCGGAAAGGCTCAATTGTGTAAGTGTGTGTCGTGTATATATTGAAAGACAACGCACACGACTTGAACCTTAAAACCCGAATCTTAAAGACGTAGCCAAAAGAAATACTTTATATAGAGTATATGTAGGGGCCCTTACTTGGGTCTTGTAAATAAGAGCGAAGGCTCAATGTGTGTGCGTGCTTGAATTGAAAGACTTACACACACGACATGAAATGAAACCCAAATATAAATTGCAGTATGCCTTGACTAAGGTCTTGGGAGTAAGAGCGAAAGCTCAATGTGTGTGAGTGTAGAATTGAAGTACTACGTACACGACATAAATGAAACCCAAATATAACTGCAATAAGGCCTTTACTAAGGTCTTGGGAGTAAGAGCGAAGGCTCAATGTGTGTGCGTATGGAAAATGGAAAGACAACACACACGACTTAATTAAAAACCCCCTTGACTTAAAATATATAAATATAACTATATATTAAGGGCTTGTTAGGCCCGTGTGTGTGAAGAAGTGTACGACTAAGAGCGGAAAGGCTCAAGTGCGCGTGTGTGTGGGTGTGTCAAACCACGTTATTACAATCGGGGGGAGACGAAGCTCCTTTACTACAACCCCGTATCAAAATTTAATTGAATATAAAGCAAGTTAATGTAATAGACCAAGTTTAGACACTTACAAATAGCCGGTCCATGTTCAACTTGCTTGCACGTGGGCTCACGGTTCACCTTGGGCAGCGAAGAGGGGGTTATCCTAGGTGGCTTTGAGGGAGGTTCTATGGGGCACGGTTAGGGTCTTAGGGGAACTAAGGTTTGGCCAAGACGGGGGCTGTGTAGGGTCTGTCCTAGGGTGCAGGTCACGGCCAGGGTGTAGGTTAGGTCGGCAGGGAGGTGGTCAAATCAGCAGGGAGGTGGTCGGGTGGCTGGCGTGGCCGTTGGGCGCCTGGCGCAGCAGACGGGCGCCTGACGCGGCTGCAGTGGCGCGGGGCGTGCTGTGGCGCAGGACGCACTGCGGCGCGGGGCGTGCAGGCAGCCGAGGGGCGCGCGGCAGGAAGCAGGGCGCTGTGTGCTGCGGGGCGCGCTGTGGCGCGTGGCGCGGTAGGCAACAGGGGCGCGCGGCAGCAGAAGGGGCGCGCGGCAGGTGCTGTGTGCTCACGGCCGGCCGGGGTGAAGTTGTTGGGGTTTGTTTGGGATGGTTTGAGGCGGTTAGGGTTAGGTTAGGTCTAGTTAGGGTTCAGTTAGGGTTAGGTAGGTTCGAACCTAGGCTAGGTCGGGGTTAGGTTTAGAGGGGTGTAGAGAGAATGGCTAGGTTAGGTTAGGCTTACCTCTTGGAGGCGATCCTTCATGGCTTGAGCCCACGTCTCCACGGTTGCAGCCACTTGGTCCAACCCACCTTGGTTGCAGCCCCTTGGTCTAGACCCACATTGCCCACATGGCTTGAACCCACCTCACCCAATGAGCCCACATGGCTAGGTCTATCACTCCCTCTCTCTCCTCCCAAATATTTGCATGAACCCTTTACATGGACACCCTCACCTCTATTTATAGAGATTTGAGGTGGGTCTTGGATTTGGGTTTGGGTTTGGGTTTGGATCCATACCCAAATCCAAACACTATTTGGATCTGGATATTGGATCTCGGATATTTTGAGATCCGTATCCGATCCAAACCCAATATTTTTATGGATACGGATATGGATATTTTGGTCCAGATCCGATCCAATCCAAACACTATTTGGATCCAATCCAAATCCAAACACTATTTGGATCGACCCAAACACTATTTGGATTGGCCCAAATCCAAACACTATTCATTACATGGATTTGGATCTGGATATATATGGACCAGATCCAAATCAAAATTTCTTCGGACAGTCCTTCTTGGCTTCTCGAGGCGAACGATCTGTGCAGGCACTGGCTTCATCAGCGCTCCGTCTGGTGCTGGGTTTTCCCCAACTTTGTCATTCGGACTCCGTCTCGCCGTTCTGGATTCCGTTGAGCTTTTCATCAAATGGGCTCTGCTTTCTTTTGTTTTTTTATCAGGGAGTGGCTTCTGAAGCTCTGGGCTTGAATCCTCTTCGGGCCTAGGGTCTTCTTTTGCCTTCTGTACCTGTTTTCACATTTCAAAACAGGTCATCGTTTTGGCTCAAACGAGCTTTTTGGTGTTTTGAGAGTTTTTGAAATATAAAAGATTTGGGGTGTTTTCACATAAGTAGACAAACCAGACTCACATGTATGCGCTAGACTGTTCAAAATTATGAGACCACATACCTCTTTTCCCTTCCCACTGGTACTTACGTGCTTGGGGAAGGGTTCCTTGAAGATAGCTTGGGCAAGCTAAGGTTCCTCAACGACCTGGAGCCAGCCTTCTGCTATCAAGTTCTCAATTTTATTTAAGAGGGAGAAACACCGCTTGGTATCATGGCCTTTGAGCCGATGATACTTGCATAATTTGTTTAAAACCCCCCCTTCGAAGTGACTCCCTCAAGAATCTCGGGGAGTTTGATCATGCCTTGGGGAAGTAGGAGGTCTAGGACCTCCGACACAGGTTGCCCCAACGGAGTGTACTCCCATCTTTCAAAGGGTTTTTGAAAACTTTTCTCCCTTTTATTTTCTAATTTTTCAAAACTTCTTGAAGCACTTGCCGGGCTTGGATCCACCCGGACATTGGCGATTTTGTGGGGTCTTGCCCCTTTGTCTGCGGTGGGTAGCCCATAAGTGTTGGGCTTCTCCAAGCGAGTTTTCGAAATTGCATTTCCTTTCCATAAGTGATCATACACCCCTTTTTTCAAATTTGTTTCAAAAAGGGATGCTTTCTTTATCAACTTATGGAAAGTTGAGATTTCGTGAAGCGAGAGAAGGGTTTTCAACTCGTTTTTAAAATTATCTAGGATGAGCATGATTGCACATCCATCAGATATTGGCTCTCGCACTTGACCTAAGAGAGACCTCCAACGAATGATGAACGTATGCACGTCCTTGTTCACACCTTGTTTTGTATCCCTCAAGGTGTTTAAAGTCAGCGTGACTTCTACGTTATGCGAGAATCTCTGCATAAAGCAGTTCACTAACTCTACAAAAGTTGCGAACTGGCTGAGGTTGTAGGAAGCCAGCCATTTGGCAGCTGTGCCCTTGAGGGACAAAGGGAACCAATACACCCATTTCATCGAGTCCTTTTTTTTCTTGTGGGCTCGACGAGAGAAAAGCTGCAAGTGAGACCTAGGGTCTCCCATGCCATCATACTAATGGAAGTTCGGTATTTCATCGTCACTATCTGTTTTATAGTCTACAGGCAAGAAATCAGGTAGGGCGTAACTCCTTTTCTCTTTATTTTGCCCTCTCAGCAGTTGTTGTAGGGCTTTACGGTCCTTGTGTGTGAAGGACTCGTGGTATTGGTTACCTTCCATTGTGGAAGTCTTTTTGTGTTTGCGAGGTTTTTCAAATTTTTTCTTGTCCTTTGGTTCGCCGTTTGACGAGCATGAGTCGCCTGCTTCAACCTCTTGGTTGAGAGCGGCGATCTTGGCCTTGAAATCCCTTCTAAAGTCCTCAATCTCTTCTATTTTGTTTTGTTTTTTTGAAAACCTCCTAGAGTGAGAACTTGATGCGCATGAGCCGTGGCTAGATACCTCTTGGGAGCCTGGACTCGACATGCTTCAATGCTTTTTCAAACAAATCCTAGATATGAAATGCAACAAACAAAGCTAGAAACACTTTCTTTGAAAATTTTTCATGAGGTTTTTCTACATGAACTGACTCTGCACAAGGCCCAGGTCCCACCGGGCGTGCCAAATCTGTAGGCACGGAAAATTCTCACTTCCAGTTCTTAGGCCCGAAGTGAACCTTTTCATGTGTCTAAGTCGTTTTTATAACAAAGGCGTGCCAACTAGCTTACTCAAGCTAGCGAAGTAAGTTTTGAAATCTGACTCTATCGGGGCGACTGTGAGCAAGTGAGCTCTTTTCATCGCAGACCTTCTTGTACCGATACGCAAGGGTCAGTCTGTACACTTGGCAAAGTCGTTTTAAACAAACCTCTTTAAAAAAAATACCCGAAGTGTTTGGGCTTTGTTTGTATGATTGCAAGTTTTATTTCACGTGGGATTTGCACGTGCCTATGTCTTTCACTTTTATGCTTTTTAGGGCCAACTAGGTGTGTGCGCAAGCGACCTAAGTTGGGCGATTTTTGTACGGGAGTGTGGGGTTTGCTTTGATGCAATATTTGTCCTAACTCGTGGTATGGCGAATATGCAATGCAAACTCACACAACTCCAAAGGGAAAACCCGAATTGAAAGACAATGCTTAAGGGAAATGACGTAATGTAAACTGCAAAAGGAAAATTGCAAAAGGGAAATATGGCTATATCTTAAGAGCGGAAAGGCTCAATTGTGCAAGTGTGTGTCGTGTATATATGGAAAGACTACTCACACAGCTGAACCTTAAAATCCAAATCTTAAAGACATAGCGGAAGGGAAATACTTATAATATATATGGGCCCGAAGGTCGCCAACATGTGCCTGGGTGTTGTGTATATATGTAAAGACAACTCACACGACTTGTAATGTAAAACCCAAATATAATTGCAATATGGCCCTTACTAGGGTCTTGGCAATAAGAGCGAAAGCTCAATGTGTGTGAGTGTAGAATTGAAAGACCATGCACACAACTTGAATTAAAACACCCAAATGAAATTGCAATATGGCCCTTACTAGGGTCTTGGGAATAAGAGCGAAAGCTCAATGTGTGTGAGTGTAGAATTGAAAGACAACACCCACGACTTAAGTTAAAACCCATGCAGCTGAATATATATAAGCATAACTATATCTTAGGGGCTGTCAAGGCCCGTGTGTGTGCCAAAAGGGTGTGCAACTAAGAGCGGAAAGGCTCAAGTGCACGTGTGTGTTGGTGTGTCAAACCACATTATTACAATCGGGGGGAGACAACGCTCCATTATTACAACCCCGTATCAAATTCAATTAAATGTAAGCAAGTTTATATAATGGACCGAGTTAGGAACTTACGTGTAGCTGGTCTGTGTTCAACTTGCTTGGCTATGGCCTCGTGAGTCGCCTTGGGCAGCCAAAGGGGAGCTCCTTAGGTGGATGTGGGCAACATGTAGGGGGTTCTGACTGAGTGGCGTCTTGATGCTGGCCGAGTGGAAGGCACGACAGGTAGGGGTGCTAGCCGAATGGAAGGTGTTGGCTGAATGGATGGAAGATGGTATTGGGGAGTGCTGAAGGTGGGCTGGGAAGTGGGTGACTAAGGGAGGTGTTCAACTAGGAGCTAGGGTGGGTGGTGTTGAGGGAAGGTAGTAGGGTAATGTGCAGGTCGGCCGGGTGTAAGGAAGAGGGGATAGATGGGCTGAGTGGCGGATGGATGGGAGTGTGCGGCTGGGAAAGAAGGAGGTGAAGGGTTAGATGGGGTTGAGGTGGGGTACTAACGGTACATGGAGGTGGTGCTGGTGGATGGAAGTGGTGGCCGGATGGTGGTGGAAGAAGGGTGGCAGCCGAAGGGTGGAGCTCCTCGCCGAAGATGGAAGATGGTGGATTCGGTTGAAGTGGAGAGGTGGTAGCCGGGTGATGGAGTGGCAGTGGTACGGCAGGTGGATGGAAGATGGTGGAGCTTGGAGGGAGTGGGTGGATGAGAGTGGAAGAGAGAGAGTGGAACCCGCAAGGAAAAGGGGGGTTTTATAGGCTAGAAAGGGGCTGGGTCAGTTAGGGGGATATGGGCCAGATATTTGTAATAAGGTGTAAATTGCAATATGGCCTTAACTAAGGTCTTGGGAATAAGAGCGAAAGCTCAATGTGTGTGAGTGTGAGAATGGAAGTACTACACACACGACATGAAATTAAACCCAAATATAAATTGCAATATGGCCTTAACTAAGGTCTTGAGAGTAAGAGCGAAAGCTCAATGTGTGTGAGTGTATAATTGAAATACTACACACATGACATGAAATTAAACCCAAGAAAAGTATAACACGATCCTTACTTGGGTCTTGCAAATAAGAGCAAAAGCTCAATGTGTGTAAGTGCGAGAATTGAAGGACAACACACACAACTTAAACAAAACCCCACGCAACTTAAAGTATATAAACAAACTTATATCTTAAGGGCTAATTAGGCCCGTGTGTGTTCAAAATCGTGCACAACTAAGAGCGAGGTAGGCTCAAGTGCACGTGTGTGTGGGTGTGCCAAGCCACGTTATTACAAGCGGGGGAAGACAATGCTCCGTTATTACAACCCCGTATCAAATTTAATTTAACTTAAGGAAGTCTACAAATGAGGACCGAGTTAGGCACTTACTTATAGCTGGTCCAGAGGTGACTTGCTTGAGCTTGGGCTTGGGCTTCGCCTTGGACTGCAAGAGGAAGCTCCTCGAAATGACACGGCAAAGGGATGTGCTGGCCGGGTGACAAGGGAGCGCGGGTGTGGCACCTTGGAGCTTGCCGGCTGCTAGGGGGGTGCTGCCGTGATGCCTTGGGCTGAAGTGATTAAGGAGGGTGACTAAGGTAAAGGGCTGGTACTAGGGAAGGTGGCGCTAAGGGGTGCCCAAAGGGAAGATGTCTAAGGAAGAGGGTGTGGCTGGCTGGGTGACTTGGGTGCAGTTGGCTATGACTGGCCGACTAGGGGTGGTTTAAATGGTGGTCGGCTGGAGTAGCTAGGGGATGTCACGGATGGGAAGGTAGGGTGCTATGGAAGGTAGAGTTAAAGGTTAGTTTAAGAGTGGAGCGGGCAGGTCCTAGGGAGCAAGGTAAGGTGGCTGGGGTGTCACTAAGGAGGAAGGTAGGGAAGCGGGTGGTGTGATGGGCTATGTCTGGCTGAATGGGGAAGGGTGGCGGGAAGGCTATGATGGAGCTTTGTGGTGGTGGTATGGGTGGTTGAGAGTGGTGGGGGAGAGAAGAGAAGATGGAGTTGGGTTGAGGTACTAACCGGATAAGAGAAGGAGGTCGGTGTGTGGAAGGAGGGCAGCCGGGTGGAAGGAAGGGAGCTGGCCGAGCGACTGTGGTGGCGATGTGGAAGGGAGCAGGCCGGGAGGTGGTGGTGGCGTGAGGTGGTGTAGGCCGGGAGTAGTGGTGGTGCAGGTGGAAGAAGAGAGCAAGGTGAGAGAGGGCTCGGTTGGCCCAAGAGCTGGGTGGAAAAACTTGAAAAACCCGCCCACTAGGGGGGGGTTTATAGGTTTTTCCAAGGTCGGCTAGGTGGTTTTGAGAGGGTGGTTAGGTGGTGGTGGTGTGGTGATAAGGTGGGCTGGTTTTGAGGGGGGGGCAGATATTTTATTTAGGTGGTTTTAGGGATATGGTGTGCTAGGTTTTAGGTGGGGTGGTTTAGTGGTTTAGGGCTTAGCTAGGTGGGTTGGTTTTGGGGTGAGGTTTAGTGAGGTGGGTTAGGTGATTAGGCTAGGATTAGGTTAGGATTAAGGGAATTAGGCTAGGTTTAGGGAAGGATTAGGGAGGTGGGTTTAGGTGATTAGGTTGGGATTAGGCCAGGAATAGGGAAGTGGGTTACGTGATTAGGCTAGGATTAGGCCGGGATTAGGGTAAAAGGCTAGGATTAGGGGGGTTTTGGCTTAGGATTGGGTTAGGGAGCTCCCTTTGCATAACCCATAGACTTCATTGCATCATGTTGGTGCAGCCCTAGGTTAGGTTTTGGCTAATACAAGCTTAAACCCACACTAATTAGGCTAACCCACATGATCAACCCCAAACTTGACACACAAGTCAAGCCTAATACAATTCCCCTCATGCTTATCCTCCCCATTCTCTCTCATGCCCATAATCCCACGTGAATTTCAAGTGGGCCCCACCTCCATTTATGAGAAGGTGATGTGGGCCATGGATGTGGATATTGGATTGGATTTCTGGATCCAAATCCAAATCCAAATGCATACATACATTTGGATTGGGATCTGGATATATATGGTTCAGATCCAATCCAAACTGAATTCTGACTCCTTCAGGGTATGTTCAAAATGAACGGTTTGTGCGGGGTCTGACAGCATCAGTACTCCGTCTGCGTTGGGTCTTCGCCAACATGGTCGTCCGCTTCTGTTTTCACCTTCCGAAGATGATTTCATGTGATTTTTGCTGATAACAGGGACTTGGATCTTCGAGATCCTGGGGGTGGTTCCAACACGAGAGTTGTTGTGCCGGGCTCGACATGTGCTCTGGTTCCGGGCTCTCTTTAGCTCTTCTGGTCCTGCTTTCATCAGCTAGGCCGCTTCGTCGGGTTTCAAAACGTATTTTAAAAGGTTTTAAAACATATTATACATATTTTAAAGCATATACAGTTTAAACATATGTACATGGTTTGTCTGGAAGGCTCCTGGGTTTCCAGACTCAAAATAGCCCTTTGGGGCTGCTTTTACAAAACCAGGTTTTATTTAAGAAGTTCATGGGATTTCGGGGTGTTTACAACAGTCATGCCCTTTGGTTTGAAAAATGTTGGCGCGACATACTAGAGAGCCATGACCACGATCTTCCATGATCAGATTCATGAGCTCGTAGAAGTGTATGTAGATGATCTCTTGGCAAAATCCAAAACCCGATGCACTCATATCGAATGTTTGCAAAAGATTTTCGAAAGGCTTAGGCTTTACAAAGTAAAACTAAACCCTCAAAAATGTATATTCGGGGTAGAATCCGGGAAGCTTATGGGCTTTATGGTGAGCCAAAGGGGTATAGAAGTCGACCCCTCTAAGTGTCGAGCCATCATAGACATGGCTCGACCCTCCAATCTCACACAAATTCATAGCCTCTAGGGTCGATTACAGTCTGTTTGCCGATTTATATCAAATATGGCGACTAGATGCGAACCCTTCAACAAGCTGTTGAAAAAGGGCACGAAATTTTCATGGGATGACGACTGCCAAAAGTCCTTCGAGAGACTAAAGGCATACCTGGTTAATCCCCCCATTTTGAATCCTCCAAAGCAAGGAAAACTGCTTTTACTCTACATTTCTGTGCATGCGAAAGCTTTAGGAGCCCTATTGGCTCAATACGAGGATGACACCCATAAGGAGTATGCCATCTACTATATTTCGAAAACTCTCTTAGCTTATGAAAGGAATTATCAAGCTATGGAGAAGACGTGCTTGGCCCTAGTCTTGGCCTGCCAGAAATTTCGACACTATTTCCTAGATCATGAGATCTGGATAGTGTCCAAGCTTGACCCAATCAAGCACTTGTTCGAAAAACACATTCTCACTAGTAGATTGGGCAAATGGCAACTCCTTCTAATGGAGTATGTCCTGAAATACCATTGTAAACACCCCGAAATCCCACGAATTTCTTAAACAAATCTGGTTTTATACAAGCAGCCCCCAAAGGGCCATTTTCAGTTTGGAAACCAAGGAGCCTTCCAAACAACCCTGTACATATGTTTTAAACTTTATATTTTTAAAACATATAATATGGCTTTTGAAAAACCTTTTAAAAACATGTTTTGAAACCCCGAAGTGGCTTGGCCCGATCAAGACAGGACAAGGAGAGCCAAGAAGAGCCCGGAACCGGAGCACCTGTCGAGCCCGGTGCAACAACTCTTGTATCTGATTCACACCCCAGGATCTCGAACGTCCAAGACCCTGTTCGTATCAAAATAGCATTTGAAGTCATCTCCGGAAGGCAGAAACGGAGGCGGACGACTATGTTGGCGAAGACCCAACGCAGACGGAGTACTGATGCTGTCAGGCCCCGCACGAATCGTCCGTTTCGAACCTGTAGACGCGCGAAAAATCCCCGCCTCTTCGCCCCTTTCGTGGCTTGGAGTGGATCTTATCGTGCGTCTAAGGCCTATGTATACAAACAGGGCGTGCCAGCTAGCTTACTTAAGCTAGCGAAGATATATCAACACTGACTTCTAAACGTGGCGACTGTGAGCAAGTGAGCTCTTGTCGTCGCAGACCTTCTTGCACCGATGCGCAAGGGTCAGTCTGTACGCTTTTGCAAAAATCGAGTTTTAGGGAGAAAGTCTACGAAACGATTCGAGGTGTCTATTTCGGGTCTTTAAGATGCGATTTCATGTTTTAGATCACGTGGATTTGCACGTGCCTAAGTCTTTTCTTTTATCCCTTTTTTGGGTCGCCTAGTTTGTGTGTTATGAACACTCCACTACATGGGCGAATTCGAGTGGGGGTTGCTTTGATACAATATGCGTCCTACCTCGTGGTATGGCGTAGATGCAATGCAAACTCACGCTACTCCAAAGGGAAAACCCGAAATGTAAAGACAATACGGAAGGGAAATAACAGAAGGGAAATAACCGAAGGGAAATAACCGAAGGGAAATAACCGAAGGGAAATATGTATATATCTTATGTATATGAGCCCTTACTCGGGTCTTGCAAATAAGAGCGAAGGCTCAATGTGGGTGCGTGTTTGAATTGAAAGACTTACACACACGACATGAATTTAAACCCAAATATAAATTGCAGTATGGCCTTGACTAAGGTCTTGGGAGTAAGAGCGAAGGCTCAATGTGTGTGAAAGTGCTGGAATTGAAAGACTTACTCACACGACAAGAAATAAAACCCAAATAGTATAGGTCGGCCCTTACTTGGGTCTTTCAAATAAGAGCGAAAGCTCAATGTGTGTGAGAGTGTTTAAATTGAAAGACTTACTCACACGACATGAAATGAAACCCAAATAGTATAGGTCGGCCCTTACTTGGGTCTTTCAAATAAGAGCGAAAGCTCAATGTGTGTGAGAGTGTTTAAATTGAAAGACTTACTCACACGACATGAAATGAAACCCAAATAGTATAGGTCGGCCCTTACTTGGGTCTTTCAAATAAGAGCGAAAGCTCAATGTGTGTGAGAGTGTTTAAATTGAAAGACAACACACCCAACTTAAACAAAACCCTTCGGAAATGAAATATATACGTATACTTATATATTAGGGGCTGATTAGGCCCGTGTGTGTTCAAAGTTGTGCACGACTAAGAGAGTGCACGTGTGTGGTTGTGCCAAGCCACGTTATTACAAGCGGGGGGAGACTAGGCTCCGTTATTACAACCCCGTATCAAATTGAATTTCAAGCAAGCGTATGACTAAAGACCGAGTTTAGAAACTTACAAGTAGCTGGTCCGTAGAGGTCTTGCTTGAGCGTGGCCTTGGCTTTGGGCTGCAAATGGGAGCTCCGCGAAGGTGCGTGACCAAGGGTGCTGGCCGGCTACAAATGGGGCGCGGGATGGACGCCTCGAAGGGGACCGGTGGCAAGTGGGCGGCGCCTCCAAGTAGGGAGTTTAGAGTGGCTGACTAAGTGGGTCTTAGGGTCACTAGGGAAGTTAGGGACTTAGGGAAACTGGCCCTAAAAGGGGAGTTAGTGGGAAGGCCAAATAGGGCACCTAGGGGAGTCGGCCGAATGGGAAATGGTGGCTGAGCAGTGGCCAGCCACTTGGGTTATCCTAGGTTCGGCTAGGCTTAGGTGGTGGCGGCGAAGAGGCTGAGCTAAGGGGAAGATGGGTGGCTAAGAGTGGAGAGGTGGTAGAGAGTGGTTTTGAGGGAGTTAAGGGGACTTACCGAATGGGAAGGAGTGGCGGCAAAGGTGGCTGTCGGCTGGTGGAAGATGGGAGAAAGAGAGGGCCCGGCTGAGTGAGGTGGTGACGTCCGGCTGGTGGGGTGGTGATGGTGGATGGGAGAGGGAGAGTGGCGGAGCAGGTGGCGGCTGGTGGGGCTGGAGCTGCTGGGAAGACGGGTGAGAGATGGGAGAGGAAGAGGGCCCGGCTGGGAGTGGAGTGTGGTTCCCACTTGCAAAACCCGCCCACAATGAGGGGGGGTTTAAATAGGGGATGGGTAGGTCGGTTAGGGCTGGGTTGTGGGTAGTGGTTAGGTGGTTTAGGTGGGGTAGTATGTAGATAAGGTGGGCTGGATGGGATTGGGCCAGATATTTTTAAAACTAGGTGTTTGGGAAAATCGTGGGCTAAGGGTGGTTTAGGGCTAGGTTAGGTGGTTGGGTTTTAGGGTGAGGTTTAGTGAGCTAGGTTAGGTGGTTTAGGCTAGGTTTAGGCTAGGATTAGGGAAATTAATCTAGGTTTAGGGAAGGATTAGGGGAGTGGGTTAGGTGATTAGGTTGGGATTAGGCCGGGATTAGGGAAGTGGGTTAGGTGATTAGGTTCAGATTAGGGATGGATTAGGGGTTTAGGCTAGGTTTAGGCATTTTTGGCTAGGTTTAGGTGATGGAGCTCCCTTAGCATGGCCCATAAACCTTGATCACCCCATGTTGGTGCAGCCCTAGGTTAGGTTTTAGCTAATTACAAGCTTAAACCCACTCAATTAGGCTAAACCACAAAATTAAACCCAAACTTGACACACAAGTCAAGCTTAATACAACACTCTTGATATTTATCACCCCCACTCTCTCTCATGCCCAATATCCCACGTGAATTTCAAGTGGGCCCCACCTCCATTTATGAGAAGGTGATGTGGGCCATGGATATGGATATCGGATTGGTTCTCTAGATCCAAATCCAAATCCAAGTCCACATATGGGTTTGGATTGGGATCTGGATATATATGGTCCAGATCCAATCCAAACTGAACTCTGACTCCTTCGGGCCGGGTTCGAGACGGACGATTCGTGCGGGGCCTGACAGCATCAGTGCTCCGTCTGCGTTGGGTCTTCGCCAACATGGTCGCTCGCCTCCGTTTCTGCCTTCCGGAGATGACTTCAGATGATATTTTGGTAAGAACAGGGTCTTGGACGTTCGAGATCCTGGGATGTGAATCAGATGCAAGAGTTGCTGCGCCGGGCTTGACAAGTGCTCCGGTTCCGGGCTCTTCTTGGCTCTCCTGGTCCTGTCTTGATCAGGCCAAGCCACTTCGGGGTTTCAAAACATGTTTTAAAAGGGTTTTCAAAAGCTATATTATATGTTTTTGAAAGATAAAGTTTACAACATATATACAGGGTTGTTTGGAAGGCTCCTGGGTTTCCAAACTCAAAAACGGCCCTTTGGGGCTGCTTGTATAAAACCAGATGGATTTTGAGAAATTCGTGGAATTTCGGGGTGTTTACAGATGCCCCTCTTTGGCCTTGTCCAAATAGATTTGGATAAGGGCAAAGATGACAAACACCCCTTTTAATGTCTCCCTAGATCTAGCCACGAAGAATATGGGATCGTCCCATTTTAACAAAACCTCAATTTTACAAACTCTGGTAGGAGGAGATCTCACGCCAAAGGGTTCACTTATGGAATCTGGTCCTAAATGGGATCATGTTCATGCAAGTACCATGCGTGGAATGCAGATGACATGGGTGTGGTGCCAAAAAGTGGCAACCTCCCAGAGACCAGGTGTGGTCGAACTTTAGAGACTTACAAGGTCTATTGCTCCAAGTGAGCAAAACCCTATGCTGGTCGATGTTCGATTTTCCAAAATCTATTTACAAAAGCTATTTACAAAAGGGACAACTGTCTTGAGTCTCGATCCTAAGGATCTCGAGCTCTTCGTGCTTGCCCTTGTTTGAGTCTTAACACTCGCTTATCTAGCGGAGGTTTTATAAGAAAACAAGCCTCATTTCAAATCCCTATGCCTTACTCGAAACGTCGAATTCTCAAACAAGATGAAATTCAAGTAAGTAAATCCTATTTTTACTTTAGGATTCCTCGAAATGAACCATGCTTTAGCTTGGGATAAGCCAGGGATGGGAAAGAGATACCACGGTCCCTTCTGAAGCGTCCCGTGGTTTAAGGCATAGAGGGCGAAAAACTGCTCTTTTTGAGCTTTTTGGCCTCTTTTCCTTTTTTATAGAGGGTCTCCCTTTGGGAGTTTTTTTTCTTTAATCCCTCTTTTTATAAGAGAATCGATTTTTCTTTTTCAAGTCTGGTTTCTTTCTTTTGGAAGGACACTTTAAATGGGAAATTCCCTTTTGATTTGGGCCTTTGTTTTCCTTTTGGAAGGAGAAAAGAAGAGGGGAGGACTTATCCCAAGCCTACACTCGATTCATTCCAGATCAGCCTATTTAGAAATAGCACGTACTACTTGCAAGTATCTTGCTATGTTGAACTAGGCCTTTCTTTGTAAGATGAAGGATTTTGAAATGCAACCACGATTTTGAAAACTCCCCTCTTTCACAAGTGCGAATTCTCTCACTCAGGGTCACACGAGTTGCTTTTGCACCTCATTCACATGTCTCAGGGCAGCTATCCCTATAAAATTTTCGAAAACTGGAATTTAATCCAGATCCTACACATGATACTTCTTTAAGTATTGAACATTGATAGGATCTGCTAAATTCCTACCTTCTACATCGATCAACCAATACGAATTGTTCGTAGTGGTTGCTCACACAACATAGGGTCCATCCCAGTTGGGGCGCCACTTGCCTAGGGGGTGTGGGCCACGATGGTGGATGGTTTTTAAGACCAGATCTCCCACTTCAAAGTGGCGAGGTCTCATGTGTTTGCTATAATGTCGGGCTATCCTTTGCCGGTATGCACGAGCATGATCCATAGCAAGGAGTCGCCTCTCATCTAGCAAATCTAGTTCGGCCATCCTAGCATGCTGAAGCGTCTCTAGGGGGAGGTCGAGTGCAATGGATGTATGGAATGAATGCAGTTGGGTATGGATGGGAAGAATGGCGTTTGTGCCATAGACCAATTCGAATGGTGTGGCATTCGTGGGAGTCCGGATGGAAGTCCTATAAGCCCATAAGGCTTCATCCAGCTTCTCATGCCACCTCCTACCCTTCTCTAAGGTCTTCTCAATGATACCAATGAGAGTCTTGTTTGTGGCTTCGGCTTGGCCGTTGCCTTGAGGGTAGTAGGGCGAGGAGAAGTGGTGAGTTATGCCATACGTGTTGCACAACTTAACCATCCGTTCGTTCTTGAATGGGGTACCATTATCAGACACAAGGTCTCGTGGAACCCCAAATCGAGCCAAGATATTCCTCCGGATGAAAGCCACCACATGTTGCCCCATCACATGCGTTAGGGAAATGGCTTCCACCCATTTGGAGAAATACTCCGTGGCTGCTAAAATAAAACGATGCCCATTCGAGGCCTTTGGAAATATGGGGCCTACAATGTCAAACGCCCACATGGTAAATGGCCAGGGGCTGACCACGGAATGCAATGCAGATGAAGGGATATGAATGGCGTGCCCATGCACTTGACATGGATGACACTTCCTAACATGATCGTGACAATCCTTTTTCAGGGTGGACCAAAAATAACCCCCTCTAAGTATTTTCATTGCCATCATGTTGGCATTAACATGACCTCCACATTCTCCATCGTGGAACTCGTGCATCACTATCCTAGCCTCCTCTAGGTCGATACATCTAAGCAGAATGCCAGTAAAACTCTTTTTGTATAAGACCCCACCTAGAATGGTGTATCGGGTCGAAATCTTACGAATGAATGCCCTATCTTTGGATGTGGCATCCTCGGTGAATCCCCCATTTTCTAAAAATTGTTTTATGTCATAGAACCAGGGTTTTTCAATAGACTCTGGATTGTTTTGGCAAATATCCAAGTCGTGTGTGGATGGATGGGGCGCATGCCATATTTCCAAAGATCTGGTCCCTGAAATGGGATCGACCTTCAGGGCTGAACCCAAGGAAGAGAGGGCATCGACGATGCCATTGTCCTCTCTTCCCACGTGTGTGAGCTTACACGACTGGAAAGATTGGACCAATCGAGTGGCCAACTCGTGATATGGAAGTAGTTTCTTATTACGTACTTGCCAAATTTTTAAAATCTGGTTTATGACAAGGAGCGAATCTCCAAAGACCTCGATGCATGATGCCCCTAGAGTTTTCAAAATCCTTAAGCCTTGTATGAGTGCTTCATACTCAGCTACGTTGTTGGAACATTCGAAATCTAAGCGGACTGCTATGGGAATCTCGCCCTTTTCAGGGGAGATTAGGATGATCCCGGCACCAGCCCCTCGTTGGTTTCGTGCCCCGTCGAAGTGCATCGTCCACACTTGGTTTTCGAAAGAATTTGCCAAAATGTGGTTTTGAAAATGGTTTTGCAATATGCCTTCATCAGGCATTTCGACAAGAGTGGGATATGCGTCCTCCAAGGGGAAGTCAGCCACGTAATCTGCTAGGGCTTGCCCCTTAACGGAGATCTGGTGATGGTATTTTAGATCATACTCCATTAGAAGGAGTTGCCATTTGCCCAATCTACCCGTGAGAATGGGTTTTTCGAACAAGTGCTTGATTGGATCAAGCTTGGACACTATCCAGATCTCATGATCTAGGAAGTAGTGTCTGAATTTCTGGCAGGCCCAGACTAGGGCCAAGCACGTCTTCTCCATGGCTTGATAATTTCGTTCATAAGCCAAGAGAGTTTTCGAAATATAGTAGATGGCATACTCCTTATGGGTGTCATCCTCGTATTGAGCCAACAGGGCTCCTAAAGCGTTTTCATGCACGGAGATGTATAATAAAAGCGGTTTTCCTTGCTTTGGAGGATTCAAAACGGGGGGAGTAACCAAGTATGCCTTTAGTCTCTCAAAGGACTTTTGGCATTCGTCATCCCATAAGAATTTCGTACCCTTCCTCAACAGTTTGTTGAAGGGTTCGCATCTAGTTGCCAGATTCGATATGAATCGGCGCACAGATTGTAATCGACCTTGAAGGCTACGGACTTGGGTGAGATTGGAGGGTGGAGCCATGTCTATGATGGCTCGACACTTAGAGGGGTCGACTTCTATTCCCCTTTGGCTCACCATAAAGCCTAGAAGCTTCCCTGATTCTACCCCGAACACACATTTTTGAGGGTTTAGCTTTACTTTGTAAAGCCTAAGCCTTTCGAAAATCTTTTGTAAACATTCGATATGGGTGCATCGGGTTTTGGATTTCGCCAAGAGATCATCTACATACACTTCTACAAGCTCGTGAATTTGATCATGGAAGATCGTGTTCATGGCTCGTTGGTATGTTGCGCCGGCATTTTTCAAACCAAAGGGCATGACTGTATAGCAGTACGTGCCCCATGGGGTTGTGAAGGCGGTCTTACCCTGATCTCGTGGGCTTAGTTTGATTTGATTATAGCCTGAATAGCCATCCATAAATGAAAACATTTCATGATTTGCAGTACTATCGACTATCAAATCTATGTTTGGTAAAGGATAATTATCCTTTGGAGTGGCTTTATTCAGGTTTCTGAAATCGATGCATATTCGAATTTTCCCATTGGTTTTTCGAACTACAACGATATTTGACAACCAATCAGAATACGCAATGGGTTTTATAAATCCGGCTTTTAGCAGATCTTCTAAACCCTCTTTGACTTGCGTGTGTACATTCGGGTGTATTTTCCTAAGCTTCTGCTTTATTGGTTTTACACCTACATCTAAGGGAAGACGATGCTCGACTATGCTGGGATCTATGCCCGGCATGTCTTCATACGTCCATGCAAACACATCTAAATAGGTCCGTAGAAATGCCATGAATGCTAACTTTTCAGTTTCATGCAAGCATGCGCCTATTTTGATGGTTTTGGGATTGGAATCATCCCCTAGGTTCACCTCTACGAAATCTCCTCCTACTGATTGGGAAGGTCTTTCAAAATCGAGAATTCTATGAAATTCTGGGAGCTCAGAAGTGGGATCTTCCTCAAGGGGATCCACTTCTGGGCTTCGATCATTCTCGTGGACTTTAGACCCGAGGGAACTTGATGCGTGGTTTTCAAAATAACCTGGTTTTGTACTTGGATTTTCAAGTGATTTCGAAATTTTTGGTCTGGCTATGCAGACGACGTTTCTTTCGAAATTCTTTTCTTTCGCCAAAGTTAAACCAGGAGCAGCTATGTACAAAATCTTTTTGGTATTTTCCAAATTTTCGATTTTTTTGGGTTTTTGTAAAACAAGAACTTTGGGAACTATACAAAGCACACTTTTTTCGAGTTTTTGCTTTTCCATTGTTTTTGGTTTTTCTTGTTTTTCGATTTTTTTGGATTTTAAGTTTTCAAATGTTTTTGGTATTTTTAGAAAAAGGGATCTTCCGTCATACCTACAAAGGGAAAACACTATGGGTTAGACTCGGAATAGGAGGTCTAAACCATAGGTCTCTTCTAAGACAGGCTCCGGGGCACCCTTGACCCAGGTGGTCACAGGGGGTGGCTCCGGCGGTATTTGGGGAGTATAGCCGATCCCATATCGGCTTGGGTTGGTCCTAGGAAGGATGGGCTCTAGGAGACCCTGGTTTTGTGCCCCTAGACTCTTGTAGGGCGTGTAGCCCATGTTCAATATCATGTTCCACGACCTTTTGTTTTTTGAAAAGATGGGATATAAGTCGTGGTCCTGGAACATGCTATCGTCCATATTAGGCTCGTAGGGCCTTTTGTCCAGGGGTTTTGGAAATAGGGAATGCTTGGGTTTTCCTAGGAGGATTAGAGTCGGGAGGGGGCCTGCTTTGGGCGGCCCCTTCACACATACAACCTTCCTAGGGTTGTTCAACACGAGCCGAGGTGGCTCAACCATAATTTGCCCCAGGTTAGCCTCTTGGGCCTGGGAGCTTGATAAACAAGGGGAGTTTATGATCCCCTGAAGTTGTGGGTGACTCTCACCTAGGATCACTACGACTTGGTCCCTAAAAGGGATTTTGACACACTTGTGGAAGGTGGATGGCACAGCGCACAAACTGTGTATCCAGGGTCTTCCCAGCAACAGGTTATAATGGGGGTGGATGTCCAAGACATGGAACACCCCCGTGTGTTCGATCCCTCCCGTTTCCATTGGGAGTTCGATGGATCCTAAAGGCCTAGACGCATTCCCATCGTATCCAGTGATAACGATGGGGCTTGGGTTCACTGAAGTCAAGGTGACTCCGATTTTGTACGCCACGTGAAGTGGAAGGATGTTGAGCCCTCCTCCACCATCGACTAGGCACCTGTCCAGAGAGTGGTTGTTTAGAACCACCTCGATATGCAGGGCCTGGTTATGGGTTTCGTAGGGTCTATCCACATCATCTTCCGAGAAGGTGATGGGCGATTTTGCTCCTAATAAAGCCACTTGGGCAGACAAGGACTCCGGACTTATATTCGAATCAACCTTGGCCCTTTCTAGAATTTTCTCTAAGACAAGTCTATGCCTAGGCGAGGTTTTGATAAGCTCTAGGATAGACATGTGAATAGGAATCTTTGAAAGGTGGTTTTCGAAATCATAAGGATTTAGGATGATTTTGTCCTTATCTGCTTTTGGCAGACCACTAGGGATACATGCTTTTGAGGGGCCAGGCACACTGACCACCTTTCGAGCACCTTGAAGGTGCGGGGGTTGGTAGATCCTCCCGGATCTAGTGACTTCCCCCACGACCAGCCTAGGGTTCGCGCTAAACTTGGCTCTAAGGATGAGCTGAGGAGAACCTTGGATTTTCAAAACTGGTTTTGTTGGGGTTTCCACTTTTGATGGTCCCCGAATGATGACTTGGGCGGGCCTCTTGTATAGTACAAGGATGGGCGCACAAGCAGGTCGACCAGGTTCAGGCTTTCGCGCTAGTTCTTTGGAGATGGTGAGGGTACATACCTCCTTTCCTTTCCCACTGCCACTGGCGTGTTTGGGAAAGGGTTCTTTGAAGATAGCTTGAGGTGGCTCAGATTCCGCAGTGACCTGGAGCCGGCCCTCCGCTATCAAGTTCTCAATTTTATTTAGAAGAGAGAAGCACCGTTTGGTATCATGGCCTTTGAGCCGATGATACTTGCAAAACCGGTTTAAATACCCCCCTTTGGATGTGACTCCTTCGGGGATTTCAGGGAGTTCGATCATGCCCTGGGCAAGTAGGAGGTCTAGGACCTCCGACACAGGTTGCCCCAGCGGAGTGTACTCCCGTTTTTCAATTGGTTTTGAAAAATTGCGCTCTCTCTTATTTTCTATTTTTTCAAAATTTTTAGAAGTGCCCGCCATGCCTGGATCCACCCGGACATTGGCGATTTTATGGGGCTTTGCCCCTTTGTCCGTTGTGGGCAGCCCATATGCGATGGGCTTTTCCACACGTGTTTTGGGGACGGCACTTCCTTTCCATAAGTGGTCGTATGTCCCTTTTCGCAAGTTGGTTTCGAAAAGGGAGGCTTTTTTGATCAACTTATGGAAAGTTGAAATCTCATGGAGCGAGAGAAGGGTTTTTAACTCGCTTTTAAAATTATCCAGGATGAGCATTACTGCGCATCCTTCGGATATAGGCTCTCGCACTTGGCCTAAAAGAGACCTCCATCTTATAATGAAGGCATGGACGTCTTCGTTCATGCCTTGCTTCGTATCCCTTAAGGTATTCAGGGTTGGCGTGACTTCCACGTTGTGTGCAAATCTTTGCATGAAGCAGTTCGCTAACTCTTCAAAAGTAGCGAACTGGCTTAAGTCGTAGGAAGCCAGCCATTTGGCAGCTGTGCCTTTAAGGGATAGAGGGAACCAATACACCCATTTCATCGAGTCCTTTTTCTTCTTATGGGCTCGACGTGAGAAAAGCTGCAAGTGAGACCTAGGGTCTCCCATGCCATCATACCGATGGAAGTTCGGTATTTCATCGTCACTGTCTGTTTCGTAATCCATAGGAAGGAAATCAGACAGGGCGTAGCTTCTTTTCTCTTTATTTTGCCCTTTCAGCAGTTGTTGTAGGGCTTTACGGTCCTTTTGTGTGAAGGACTCGTGGTATTGGTTGCCTTCCATTACGGAGGCTTCTTTTTGCTTGCGAGGTTTTTCAATTTTCTTTTTAGGCCTTTGTTCACCGTTTGATGAACACGAATCGCCTACTTCAGCCTCTTGGCTGAGAGCATCGATTTTGGCCTCAAATTCCCTTCTCAAGTCCTCGATTTCCTCTAGTTTTATTTTGTTTTTGAAAATCCTCCTAGAGTGAGAACTTGATGCGCATGAGCCTTGGCTCGACACTTCACTTGGATTGGATTTTGACATGCTTTTCAAGCTTTTTCAAAATTTCCTAAGTGAAAACAAAGAAAACAAGTTAAAACGACACCTTTATAAAATTTTCGCAAGACTCCTACAAGTAAACTTGATTTTTGAAAAGGCTCACGTCCCACCGGGCGTGCCAATCTCTGTAGACGCGCGAAAAATCCCCGCCTCTTCGCCCCTTTCGTGGCTTGGAGTGGATCTTATCGTGCGTCTAAGGCCTATGTATACAAACAGGGCGTGCCAGCTAGCTTACTTAAGCTAGCGAAGATATATCAATACTGACTTCTAAACGTGGCGACTGTGAGCAAGTGAGCTCTTGTCGTCGCAGACCTTCTTGCACCGATGCGCAAGGGTCAGTCTGTACGCTTTTGCAAAAATCGAGTTTTAGGGAGAAAGTCTACGAAACGATTCGAGGTGTCTATTTCGGGTCTTTAAGATGCGATTTCATGTTTTAGATCACGTGGATTTGCACGTGCCTAAGTCTTTTCTTTTATCCCTTTTTTGGGTCGCCTAGTTTGTGTGTTATGAACACTCCACTACATGGGCGAATTCGAGCGGGGGTTGCTTTGATACAATATGCGTCCTACCTCGTGGTATGGCGTAGATGCAATGCAAACTCACGCTACTCCAAAGGGAAAACCCGAAATGTAAAGACAATACGGAAGGGAAATAACAGAAGGGAAATAACCGAAGGGAAATAACCGAAGGGAAATAACCGAAGGGAAATAACCGAAGGGAAATATGTATATATCTTATGTATATGAGCCCTTACTCGGGTCTTGCAAATAAGAGCGAAGGCTCAATGTGGGTGCGTGTTTGAATTGAAAGACTTACACACACGACATGAATTTAAACCCAAATATAAATTGCAGTATGGCCTTGACTAAGGTCTTGGGAGTAAGAGCGAAGGCTCAATGTGTGTGAAAGTGCTGGAATTGAAAGACTTACTCACACGACAAGAAATAAAACCCAAATAGTATAGGTCGGCCCTTACTTGGGTCTTTCAAATAAGAGCGAAAGCTCAATGTGTGTGAGAGTGTTTAAATTGAAAGACTTACTCACACGACATGAAATGAAACCCAAATAGTATAGGTCGGCCCTTACTTGGGTCTTTCAAATAAGAGCGAAAGCTCAATGTGTGTGAGAGTGTTTAAATTGAAAGACTTACTCACACGACATGAAATGAAACCCAAATAGTATAGGTCGGCCCTTACTTGGGTCTTTCAAATAAGAGCGAAAGCTCAATGTGTGTGAGAGTGTTTAAATTGAAAGACAACACACCCAACTTAAACAAAACCCTTCGGAAATGAAATATATACGTATACTTATATATTAGGGGCTGATTAGGCCCGTGTGTGTTCAAAGTTGTGCACGACTAAGAGAGTGCACGTGTGTGGTTGTGCCAAGCCACGTTATTACAAGCGGGGGGAGACTAGGCTCCGTTATTACAACCCCGTATCAAATTGAATTTCAAGCAAGCGTATGACTAAAGACCGAGTTTAGAAACTTACAAGTAGCTGGTCCGTAGAGGTCTTGCTTGAGCGTGGCCTTGGCTTTGGGCTGCAAATGGGAGCTCCGCGAAGGTGCGTGACCAAGGGTGCTGGCCGGCTACAAATGGGGCGCGGGATGGACGCCTCGAAGGGGACCGGTGGCAAGTGGGCGGCGCCTCCAAGTAGGGAGTTTAGAGTGGCTGACTAAGTGGGTCTTAGGGTCACTAGGGAAGTTAGGGACTTAGGGAAACTGGCCCTAAAAGGGGAGTTAGTGGGAAGGCCAAATAGGGCACCTGGGGAGTCGGCCGAATGGGAAATGGTGGCTGAGCAGTGGCCAGCCACTTGGGTTATCCTAGGTTCGGCTAGGCTTAGGTGGTGGCGGCGAAGAGGCTGAGCTAAGGGGAAGATGGGTGGCTAAGAGTGGAGAGGTGGTAGAGAGTGGTTTTGAGGGAGTTAAGGGGACTTACCGAATGGGAAGGAGTGGCGGCAAAGGTGGCTGTCGGCTGGTGGAAGATGGGAGAAAGAGAGGGCCCGGCTGAGTGAGGTGGTGACGTCCGGCTGGTGGGGTGGTGATGGTGGATGGGAGAGGGAGAGTGGCGGAGCAGGTGGCGGCTGGTGGGGCTGGAGCTGCTGGGAAGACGGGTGAGAGATGGGAGAGGAAGAGGGCCCGGCTGGGAGTGGAGTGTGGTTCCCACTTGCAAAACCCGCCCACAATGAGGGGGGGTTTAAATAGGGGATGGGTAGGTCGGTTAGGGCTGGGTTGTGGGTAGTGGTTAGGTGGTTTAGGTGGGGTAGTATGTAGATAAGGTGGGCTGGATGGGATTGGGCCAGATATTTTTAAAACTAGGTGTTTGGGAAAATCGTGGGCTAAGGGTGGTTTAGGGCTAGGTTAGGTGGTTGGGTTTTAGGGTGAGGTTTAGTGAGCTAGGTTAGGTGGTTTAGGCTAGGTTTAGGCTAGGATTAGGGAAATTAATCTAGGTTTAGGGAAGGATTAGGGGAGTGGGTTAGGTGATTAGGTTGGGATTAGGCCGGGATTAGGGAAGTGGGTTAGGTGATTAGGTTCAGATTAGGGATGGATTAGGGGTTTAGGCTAGGTTTAGGCATTTTTGGCTAGGTTTAGGTGATGGAGCTCCCTTAGCATGGCCCATAAACCTTGATCACCCCATGTTGGTGCAGCCCTAGGTTAGGTTTTAGCTAATTACAAGCTTAAACCCACTCAATTAGGCTAAACCACAAAATTAAACCCAAACTTGACACACAAGTCAAGCTTAATACAACACTCTTGATATTTATCACCCCCACTCTCTCTCATGCCCAATATCCCACGTGAATTTCAAGTGGGCCCCACCTCCATTTATGAGAAGGTGATGTGGGCCATGGATATGGATATTGGATTGGATCTCTGGATCCAAATCCAAATCCAAGTCCACATATGGGTTTGGATTGGAATCTGGATATATATGGTCCAGATCCAATCCAAACTGAACTCTGACTCCTTCGGGCCGGGTTCGAGACGGACGATTCGTGCGGGGCCTGACAGCATCAGTGCTCCGTCTGCGTTGGGTCTTCGCCAACATGGTCGCTCGCCTCCGTTTCTGCCTTCCGGAGATGACTTCAGATGATATTTTGGTAAGAACAGGGTCTTGGACGTTCGAGATCCTGGGATGTGAATCAGATGCAAGAGTTGCTGAGCCGGGCTTGACAAGTGCTCCGGTTCCGGGCTCTTCTTGGCTCTCCTGGTCCTGTCTTGATCAGGCCAAGCCACTTCGGGGTTTCAAAACATGTTTTAAAAGGGTTTTCAAAAGCTATATTATATGTTTTTGAAAGATAAAGTTTACAACATATATACAGGGTTGTTTGGAAGGCTCCTGGGTTTCCAAACTCAAAAACGGCCCTTTGGGGCTGCTTGTATAAAACCAGATGGATTTTGAGAAATTCGTGGAATTTCGGGGTGTTTACAGAACCCAGCTCGAAGGAGTCAGAGTTCAATTTGGATTGGATCTGGACCATATATATCCAGATCCCAATCCAAACCCATATGTGGACTTGGATTTGGATTTGGATCCAGAGATCCAATCCAATATCCATATCCATGGCCCACATCACCTTCTCATAAATGGAGGTGGGGCCCACTTGAGTTTCACGTGGGATATTGGGCATGAGAGAGAGTGGGGGTGAAAAATATCAAGAGTGTTGTATTAAGCTTGACTTGTGTGTCAAGTTTGGGTTTAATCATGTGGGTTAGCCTAATTGAGTGGGTTTAAGCTTGTAATTAGCTAAAACCTAACCTAGGGCTGCACCAACATGGGGTGATCAAGGTCTATGGGCCATGCTAAGGGAGCTCCTTCACCTAAACCTAACCCAAAATGCCTAAACCTAGAACCCCTAATCCACCCCTAATCTGAACCTAATCACCTAACCCACTTCCCTAATCCCGGCCTAATCCCAACCTAATCACCTAACCCACTTCCCTAATCCTTCCCTAAACCTAGATTAATTTCCCTAATCCGAGCCTAAACCTAGCCTAATCACCTAACCTAGCTCACTAAACCTCACCCTAAAACCCAACCACTTAACCTAGCCCTAAACCTCTAAACCACCCTTAGCCCACGATTTACCCAAACCCCTAGTTTTAAAATATCTGGCCCAACCCCTTCCAGCCCACCTTATCTACATACCACCCTACCTAAACCACCTAACCACTACCCACAGCCCAGCCCTAACCGACCTACCCATCCCCTATTTAAACCCCCCTCCTTGTGGGCGGGTTTTTCAAAGTGGGAACCACCATTCCACCCAGCCGGGCCCTCTCCTTCTCCCATCTCTCACCCAGCCGGGACCACTCCTCACCTCTGCCTGCTCCAGCTGCTTCACCAGCCGCCACCTGCTCCGCCACCTTCCCTCTTCCATCCACCACCACCACCCCTCAGCCGGACGCCATCACCTTCACCCAACCGAATCAGCCAGCAGTCACCTGCCCGCCTGCTTCCCATTTCATCCGCCACCTCTCCCCATTCGGTAAGTACCCCAAACTCCCTCAAAGCCCCTCTCTACCACCTCTCCACTCTTAGCCACCCATCCTACCTTCATCTCAGCCCTTTTGCCACCACCACTTTCATCTAGCCGAACCTAGCATAGCCCAAGCTGCCGGCCACTACCTAACCATCCTTTCCCATTCGGTTTTCCCCTAGGTGTCCCATTCGGCCTTCCCACCAGCTCACCTTTTAGGTCCAGTTTCCCTATACTCTCAACTCCCTTAGTGACCCTAAGAACCCACTTGCAGCCGGCCAACACCCTTGATCACCTACCTTCGCGGAGCTCCCACTTGCAGCCCAAGGCCAAGCCCACGCTCAAGCAAGACCTCTACGGACCAGCTACTCGTAAGTGTCTAAACTCGGTCTTTAGTCGTACACTTGCTTGAGATTCAATTTGATACGGGGTTGTAATAACGGAGCATAGTCTCCCCCCGCTTGTAATAACGTGGCTTGGCACAACCACACACGTGCACTCTCTTAGTCGTGCACGATTTTGAACACACACGGGCCTAATCAGCCCCTAATATATAAGTGTACATACATATTTTCATTTTCGAAGGGTTTTGTTTAAGTTGGGTGCGTTGTCTTTCAATTCAAGCACTCTCACACACATTGAGCTTTCGCTCTTATTTGAAAGACCCAAGTAAGGGCCGACCTATACTATTTGGGTTTTATTTCTTGTCGTGTGAGTAAGTCTTTCAATTCAAGCACTCTCACACACATTGAGCTTTCGCTCTTATTTGAAAGACCCAAGTAAGGGCCGACCTATACTATTTGGGTTTTATTTCTTGTCGTGTGAGTAAGTCTTTCAATTCAAGCACTCTCACACACATTGAGCTTTCGCTCTTATTTGAAAGACCCAAGTAAGGGCCGACCTATACTATTTGGGTTTCATTTCATGTCGTGTGAGTAAGTCTTTCAATTCAAGCACTTTCACACACATTGAGCCTTCGCTCTTACTCCCAAGACCTTAGTAAAGGCCTTATTGCAGTTATATTTGGGTTTCATTTATGTCGTGTGGGTAGTCTTTTAATTCAAGCACTCTCACACACATTGAGCCTTCGCTCTTATTCCCAAGACCTTAGTCAAGGCCATACTGCAATTTATATTTGGGTTTCATTTCATGTCGTGTGTGTAAGTCTCTCAATTCAAGCACGCACCCACATTGAGCCTTCGCTCTTATTTGCAAGACCCGAGTAAGGGCTCATATACATAAGATATATACATATTTCCCTTCGGTTATTTCCCTTCGGTTATTTCCCTTCTGCTATTTCCCTTCAGTATTGTCTTTACATTTCGGGTTTTCCCTTTGGAGTAGCGTGAGTTTGCATTGCATCTACGCCATACCACGAGGTAGGACGCATATTGCATCAAAGCAAGCCCAGCTCGAATTCGCCCATGTAGTGGAGTGTTCATAACACACAAACTAGGTGGCCCGAAATGGGATAAAAGAAAAGACTTAGGCACGTGCAAATCCACGTGATCTAAAATATGCAAATCGCATCTTAAAGACCCGAAATAGACACCTCGAACCGCTTCGTAGACTTTCTCTCCAAAACTCGATTTTTACAAAAGCGTACAGACTGACCCTTGCGCATCGGTGCAAGAAGGTTTGCGACGACAAGAGCTTACTTGCTCACAGTCGCCACGTTTAGAAGTCAGTGTTAGAAAATATCTTCGCTAGCTTAAGTAAGCTAGCTGGCACGCCCTATTTGTATACATAGGCCTTAGACGCACGAGAAGATCCACTCCAAGCCCCCGGAAGGGACGAAGAGGCGGGGATTTTCGCGCGTCTACAACCATCACGAGATCTCCATTAAGGGAACAACCCTAGATGACTACGTGGTTGAGTTCTCCCTAGAGGACGCATATCCCACATTTGATGAAATGCCTGATGAAGGCGTATTACAAAACCATTTCGAAAACCACATTTTGGCAAACTCTTTCGAAAACCAAGTGTGGAAAATGCACTTCGATGGGGCACGAAACCAACGAGGGGCTGGTGCTGGGGTCATCCTCATATCTCCTGAAAAGGGCGAAATTCCCATAGCAATCCGCCTAGATTTCGAATGTTCCAACAATAAAGGTGAGTATGAAGCACTCATACAAGGCTTAAAGGTTTCGAAAACTCTAGGGGCATCATGCATCGATGTCTTTGGAGATTCGCTCCTTATTATAAACCAGGTTTTGAAAATTTGGCAAGTACGTAACGAAAAACTACTTCCATATCACGAGTTGGCCACTCGATTGGTTGAGTCATTCCAATCGTGTAAACTCACACATGTAGGAAGAGAGGATAATGGCATTGCCGACACCCTCTCCTCCTTGGGTTCAGCCCTAAAGGTCGATCCCATTTCAGGGACCCGATCTCTAGAAATATGGCATGCGCCCAACCCATCCATACACGATTTGGATATTTCCCAAAATAACCGAGATTCTGTTGAAAAACCTTGGTTTTACGACATCAAACATTTTCTAGAAAATGGGGGATTCGCCGAGGATGCCACATCCAAAGATAAGGCATTCATCCGTAAAATTTCAACCCGATAAACCATTCTGGTTGGGGTTCTATACAAGAAAAGCTTTACCGGCATCCTACTTAGATGTATCGATCTAAAGGAGGCTAGGATAGTTATGCATGAGTTTCACGATGGAGAATGTGGAGGTCATGTTAATGCCAACATGATGGCAATGAAAATACTTAGAGCGGGCTATTTTTGGTCCACCCTGAAAAAGGATTGTCACGATCATGTTAGGAAGTGTCATCCATGTCAAGTGCATGGGTACGCCATTCATATCCCATCATCTGCATTACATTCCGTGGTCAGCCCCTGGCCATTTACCATGTGGGCGTTTGATATCGTAGGCCCGATCTTTCCAAAAGCCTCGAATGGGCATCGATTCATTTTAGCAGCCACGGAGTATTTCTCCAAGTGGGTGGAAGCCATCTCCCTGACCAACGTACAGGGGCAACATGTGGTGGCTTTCATTAGGAGGAATATCTTGGCTCGATTTGGCGTTCCATGAGACCTTGTGTGCGATAATGGCACCCCATTCAAAAATGAGTGGATGGTCAAGTTGTACAACACATATGGCATAACTCACCACTTCTCTTCGCCCTACTATCCTCAAGGCAACGGCCAAGCCGAAGTCACGAATAAGACTCTCATTAGCATAATTAAGAAGACTTTAGAGAAGGGTACGACGTGGCATGAGAAGCTAGATGAAGCCTTATGGGCTTATAGGACTTCCATCCGGACTCCCACAAATGCCACACCATTCGAATTGGTCTATGGCACAAATGCCATTCTTCCCATTCATACACAATTACATTCATTCCATACATCCATTGCACTCGACCTCCCCCTAGAGACGCTTCAGCATGCTAGGATGGCCGAACTAGATTTGCTAAATGAGAGGCGACTCCTTGCTATGGATCATGCTCGTGCATACTGGTAAAGGATAGCCCGACACTATGGCAAACACATGAGACCTCACCACTTTGAAGTGGGAGATCTGGTTTTGAAAATCATCCATTATCGTGGCCCACATCCACTGGGAAAGTGGCACCCCAAGTGGGATGGACCCTATGTTGTACGTGCAACCACCACAAACAACTCATATTGGTTGATCGATGTAGAAGGTAGGAATTTAGCAGAGCCTATCAATATCCAATACTTAAAGAAGTATTATGTGTAGGATTTGGGTTAAATTCCCCATTTAAAAAACCTCCAGGGATAGCTGCTTTGAGACTTAGAAAGTAAGGTTCAAAGATAAATTGTGTAACCTTGAGTGAGAGAATTCACACTTGTGAAAGGGTGGAGTCTTCCAAATCGTGGTTATATTTCAAAATCCTTCTTCTTACAAAGAAAGGCCTAGTTCAATATAGCAAGATACTTGCAAGTAGTACGTGCTATTTCTAAATAGGCTGATCTGGAATGGATCGAGTGTGACCTTGGGATAAGTCCTTCCCCCTTGTCTTCTCCTTCCAAAAGGAAAACATGGCTCAAATAAAGGGAATTTTCCCATCCAAAGTCTCTTTCCAAAAGAAAGAAACCAGAATCCAAAAGGAAAAATCGATCCTCTTGTGAAAAAGAGGGATTAAAAAAAAGTACTCCCAAAGGGAGACCCTCTATGAAAAAAGGAAAAGAGGCCAAAAAGCTCAGAAAGAGCAGTTTTCCACCTTCTATGCCTTAAACCACGGGACGCTTTAGAAGGGACCGTGGTATCTCTTTCCCATCCCTGGCTTATCCCAAGTATGAACATGGTTTATTTCAAGGAATCCTAAAGTTAAAATAGGATTTACTTACTTGAATTTCATTTTGTTTGAGAATTCGACGTTTCGAGTAAGACGTAGGAATCTTGAAATACAACTTGTTTTCTTATAAAACCTCCGCTAGATAAGCGAGTGTCAAGACTCAAGCAAAGGCAAATACAAAGAGCTCGAGATCCTTAGGATTGAGACTCAAGATAGTTGTCCCTTTTTATAAATAGCTTTTGTAAATAGATTTTGAAAAATCGAACAGCATAGGGTCGGCTCACTTGGAGCAGTAGGCCTTGTAAGTCTCAAGAGTTTGACCATATTTGGTCTCTGAGAGGTCGCCACTCTTGGCACCCCACCCATGTCATGCATCTGCATACCCACGCATGGACATTTGCATAACATGATCCCATTTTCGGACCAGAAACCGTTTTGTACATCCCCTTGGCGTGATATCTCCTCCTACCAGGGTTTGAAAAGTGAGATTTTGCTAAAGATTGGGACGATCCCATATTTTCGTGGATAGATCTAGGGAGACATTGAAAGGGGTGTTTTGTCGTCTTTGCCATTATCCAAATCAATTTGGACAATGCCAAAGAGGGGCATCTGTAAACACCCCGAAATCCCACGAACTTCTCAAATCACTTGGTTTTGTAAAAGCAGCCCCAAAGGGCTATTTTGAGTCTGGAAACCCAGGAGCCTTCCAGGCAAACCCTGTACATATGTTTAAACTATATATGTTTTAAAATATGTAGAATATAGTTTTAAAACCTTTTTAAAAGATGTTTTGAAACCCCACAAAGAGACTTGGCCTGATAAAAGCAGGACCAGAAGAGCAAAAGAGAGCCCGGAACCGGAGCACATGTCGAGCCCGGCACGTCAACTCTCGTATTAGATTCATCCCCAGGATCTCGAACATCCAAGCCCCTGTTGTCAAACAAATCATTCAAAATCATCTCCGGAAGGTAGAAACAGAAGCGGACGACCATGTTGGCAAAGACCCAACGCAAGACAGAGTACTGATGCTGTCAGTTCCCGTACAAACCGTTCGTTTCGAGCATTTCCTGAAGGAGTCAGAATTCAGTTTTGGATTGGATCTGGACCATATATATCCAGATCCCAATCCAAACATATATGTGGATTTGGATTTGGATCCAAAGATCCAATCCAATATCCACATCTAGGGCCCACATCACCTTCTCATAAATGGAGGTGGGGCCCACATGAAATTCATGTGGAATCTTAGGCATGAGAGAGAATGGGGAGGATTAAGTGTGAGTGCAATGTGTTAAGCTTGACTTGTATGTCAAGTTTTGGGTTAATCATGTGGGTTAGCCTAATTAGTGTGGATTTAAACTTGTATGAACCTACACCTAACCTAGGGCTGCACCAACATGATGCAATTAAGTCCATGAGCCATGCAAAGGGATGCTCCTAACCCAATCCTAAGCCAAAACCCCTAATCCTAGCCATTTGCCCTAAACCTGACCTAATTCTAGCCTAATCACCTAACCCACTTCCCTAATCCTTCCCTAATCCCAACCTAATCACCTAACCCACTTCCCTAATCCTTTCCTAAACCTAGCCTAATTCCCCTAATCCTAGCCTAATCACCTAACCTACTTCCCTAATCCTTCCCTAATCCCAACCTAATCACCTAACCCACTTCCCTAATCCTTCCCTAAACCTAGCCTAATTCCCCTAATCCCCTAATCCTAGCCTAAACACCTAACCCACCTCACTAAACCTCACCCTAAAACCAACCCACCTAGCTAAACCCTAAACCACTAAACCACCCCACCTAGAACCCTAGCACACCATATCCCTAAAACCACCTACCCTAAATATCTGGCCCCCCTCCCTAAATATCTGGCCCACCTTATCTCCAAACCACTACCACCTAACCCCTAAACCAGCCCCCCAAAACCATCCCCAACTGACCCCAACAAAACTATAAACCCCCCCCCCTAGTGGGCGGGTTCTTCAAAAGTCTTTTGGGCCAGCCGAGCCCCCTCTCCTCTCTCATCTCTTTCCTTCTTCTCTCACCTGCTCCACCTTGGAACTCCGGCCAGCTCCACTCCACACCACCATCACCTCCCGGCCAGCTCCGCTCCACGCCACCATCAGCTCCCGACCAGCTCTGCTCCACGCCACCATCACCTCCCGACCAGCTCCATTCCTTGACACCCTACTGCATCAACGTTGTAGACACCGAAAATTTTCACTTGCGGGTTCTTAGGCCTGAAGTGAACCTTTTCGCAATCTATTTCGCTTTATGGGCGTGCCAGCTAGTTTACTTTAACTAGCAAAGTATGTTTTGAAAATAATCTGACTTTTGAAAGGCGATTGTAGGCAAGCGGGATTTTTACGTCGCAGACCTTCTTGCACCGATGCGCAACGGTCAGTCTGTACGCTTAGAGACTTCGTTTTGAAACAAGTTTAACTCAAAATATATTTTGAATGAAGAAGTGTTTTAAAACCTTTTGAAAACCATGCATTTGGGCGATTTTGACTTTGTAAGGGTTGGACGACCCTAAGTCTTGCACGATTTGATTCGGGTTTATACGATTCTCAGATTTTAGATCACGTGGATTTGCACGTGCCTAAGTCTTTCTTTTTATCCCTTTATGGGCCACCTAGGTGTGTGTTATGAACACTCCACTACATGGGGCGAATTTGAGCGGGAGTACGGGGCTTGCTTCGATGCAATATGCGTCCTACCTCGTGGTATGGCGTAGATGCAATGCAAACTCACGCTACTCCAAAGGGAAAACCCGAAATTAAAAGACAATGCCGAAGGGAAATTACCGAAGGGAAATGACTTGTAAAGTAAATAGCGGAAGGGGAAATATGGCTATATCTTAAGAGCGGAAAGGCTCAATTGTGTAAGTGTGTGTCGTGTATATATTGAAAGACAACGCACACGACTTGAACCTTAAAACCCGAATCTTAAAGACGTAGCCGAAAGAAATACTTTATATAGAGTATATGTAGGGGCCCTTACTTGGGTCTTGTAAATAAGAGCGAAGGCTCAATGTGTGTGCGTGCTTGAATTGAAAGACTTACACACACGACATGAAATGAAACCCAAATATAAATTGCAGTATGCCTTGACTAAGGTCTTGGGAGTAAGAGCGAAAGCTCAATGTGTGTGAGTGTAGAATTGAAGTACTACGCACACGACATAAATGAAACCCAAATATAACTGCAATAAGGCCTTTACTAAGGTCTTGGGAGTAAGAGCGAAGGCTCAATGTGTGTGCGTGTGGAAAATGGAAAGACAACACACACGACTTAATTAAAAACCCCCTTGACTTAAAATATATAAATATAACTATATATTAAGGGCTGGTTAGGCCCGTGTGTGCGCGAAAAGTGTACGACTAAGAGCGGAAAGGCTCAAGTGCGCGTGTGTGTGGGTGGCAAACCAAGTTATTACAAGCGGGGGGAGACGAAGCTCCTTTACTACAACCCCGTATCAAAATTTAATAAAACACCAAATGTAAGGACTTACAACTCACCTAGCCCGCTATGTGGGGTGTGTCTAGGACGTGTACGCCTTGCGTGTGGAGCCCGGATCACATGGAAGTGGAACCGGCTAGCTTGGAGGTGTTTGATATGGGCCTGATTTTGGATGACTCGAGTTGGATTCTAGGAGAGCTTGGGGCAACTCGGGCTGTCTTGGTGCAGCCCGGGGTTTTACCTTGCAAGGGAGTGCCTTAGGATGACTCGAGCCAAGGTGGTTCGAGTTAGGTTTTTAGGGGAAGCCCTAACTAGGTTAGGTTCAGTCAGTCAAGGCCAAGGCAGGCCGGCCAGGGCTGAGCTAGGGCTCGGCCTGGCTGGGTGGAGTCATGGCTAGAGGTAGGTGGGTTCAAGGAAACGGCCTGCCTTGTGGCAGGCCGGGGCTTTAGTGATGTGGATGATACACGGCCTGCACTAGCAGGCCGTGGGGTTTCTAGGGAGATGTGGCCTGCCGAGTGGCAGGCCCTGCCCTTGGTAAAGGAGGGGAAGCCCGGCCTGCACTAGCAGGCCGTGGGCTTGTAGGTAGAGGGCCTGCCGAGTGGCAGGCCTTGGCTAGGCTTTGATGAGGCACGGCCTGCACCAGCAGGCCGTGGGTTTACTAAAGAGAATGGCCTGCCAAGGAGCAGGCCATTAGGTTTGGTTTGGGGCAAGGGATAGTGGCGAAGTGGGTTTCGGTTAAAGGCAGGTTAGGGGCGGCGGTTTGTAGGTGGTGGTAGGCTAGTCGGGGTAGGTGAGTTGCAGGTGGAGTTGGGTGGTTAAGGGCAAGTGGTGGTAGGCTTAGGTAGTGCAGGTCAGGGTGGGTTTTGGTTGAGGCGGTGATAGGTAGGTTCGGCCAGGCTATAGCCGGTGGTGGGGGCGGCGACTAAGGGATGTTGGTTGGTGGCGAGGTGGGGTTCGGCCAGCTAGGGCAGGTCGGTTGGGAAAGGGTTTTTGTGAAGTTCGGCCAGCACTTGGCTGGACTTACTTGGGGTGGTTTAGGGTCAGTTAGGTGTAGGTGGGTTCATATGGGTTAGGTTTAGAAGGGTAAGGAGAAGGGGCAGGTTTAGTTTGAGGCTTACCTTAGGTGCAGCCCACTAGGTTCAGCCACCTCCAATCGGTCCAGCCCACTTCCACGCCCGCGGTCCACCTCTTGGTGCAGCTAGGCTCGAGTTGGTGCAGCCCCCTTGATCTAGCCTTGGCCAACATGGCTCAAGCCCACTTCACTCATGAGCCCACATGGCTAGGTTTATCACTCCCTCTCTCTCCTCCCAAGCATTTGCATGAACCCTTTACATGGACCCCCTCACCTCTATTTATAGAGATTTGAGGTGGGTCTTGGATTTGGGTTTGGGTTTGGGGTTTGGATCCATACCCAAATCCAAACACTATTTGGATCTGGATATTGGATCTCGGATATTTTGAGATCTGTATCCGATCCAAACCCAATATTTTTATGGATATGGATCTGGATATTTTGATCCAGATCCGATCCAATCCAAACACTATTTGGATCCAATCCAAATCCAAACACTATTTGGATCAACCCAAACACTATTTGGATTGGCCCAAATCCAAACACTATTCATTACATGGATTTGGATCTGGATATATATGGTCCAGATCCAAATCAAAATTTCTTCGGACAGTCCTTCTTGGCTTCTTGAGGCGAACGATCTGTGCGGGCACTGGCTTCATCAGCGCTCCGTCTGGTGCTGGGTTTTCCCCAACTTTGTCGTTCGGACTCCGTTTCGCCGTTCTGGACTCCGTTGAGCTTTTCATCAAATGGGCTCTGCTTTCTTTTGTTTTTTTATCAGGGAGTGGCTTCTGAAGCTCTGGGCTTGAATCCTCTTCGGGCCTAGGGTCTTCTTTTGCCTTCTGTACCTGTTTTCACATTTCAAAACAGGTCGTCGTTTTGGCTCAAATGAGCTTTTTGGTGTTTCGAGAGTTTTTGAAAAATAGAAGATTTGGGGTGTTTACAAACGTTCGGCTGCCTCCCTTGGACACCTGCCACCTTCATCTTCTCTTCGGTTAGTACCCCATCCTAACACCACCCTCTCTTCACTCCCCCTCCACTCTCAGCCACCACACGCCACCTTTCCTTAGCCTAACCTCCACTTCATCTAGCCGGCCACCACCTGCCACCATCTTCCCTTAAACCTGCCGCATCCTCCTTTGCCACCCGCCACCTTACCTCTCCCTTAGATAGCCCCTAGTTAAGACCCTTAGCCCTACCTTCCCTTAAGACCTGCCCTATACCTTAGTGATAGACCCAACTAGCTCCTTTTGCTTTCCCTAGGAGCCCCAACCTCAACCAAGGCAGCCCCCACTGTTCGGCTAGCGCCAAGGCGCCACACCTGCACCCTTGCCGTTCGGCCATCACCTCCCTTTGCCGCGCCCTTCCGAGGAGCTCTCTCTTGTAGCCCAAGGCGACACTCAAGCCCAAGCTCAAGCAAGTCACCTCCGGACCAACTATACGTAAGTGCCTAACTCGGTCCTTGTTTATAGACTTGCTTAAGCTTAATTAAATTTGATACGGGGTTGTAATAACGGAGCATTGTCTCCCCCCGCTTGTAATAACGTGGCTTGGCACACCCATACACACGTGCACTTGAGCCTATCTCGCTCTTAGTTGTACACGATTTTGAACACACACATGGGCCTAATCAGCCCTTAAGATATAGACTTGTTTATATAATTTAAGTTGCGTGGGGTTTTGCTTAAGTTGTGTGCGTTGTCTTTCAATTCTCACACTCACACACATTGAGCTTTCGCTCTTATTTTCAAGACCCAAGTAAGGGCCGTGTTATAATTTCCCTTGGGTGTTTTACTTCATGTCGTGTGCATAGTATTTCAATTATACACTCACACACATTGAGCTTTCGCTCTTACTCCCAAGACCTTAGTTAAGGCCATATTGCAATTTATATTTAGGTTTAATTTCATGTCGTGTGCGTAGTACTTCAATTCTATACTCACACACATTGAGCTTTCGCTCTTACTCCCCAGACCTTAGTTAAGGCCATATTGCAATTTATATTTGGGTTTCATTTAAGTCGTGTGAGTTGTCTTTCAATATATACACAACACCCACACAACATGTTGGCGACCTTCGGGCCCATATATATTATAAGTATTTCCCTTTCGGCTATGTCTTTAAGATTTGGGTTATAAAGTTCAGCTGTGTGCGTAGTCTTTACATATATACACGGCACACACTTGCACAATTGAGCCTTTCCGCTCTTAAGATATAGCCATATTTCCCTTTTGCATTTTCCCTTTTGCAATTTACATTCAAGTCATTTCCCTTCCGCATTGTCTTTCAATTTCGGGTTTTCCCTTTGGAGTTGTGTGAGTTTGCATTGCATATACGCCATACCATGAGTTAGGATGCATATTGCGTCAAAGCAAACCCCATACTCCCACTCAAAGTTGCCCCACTTAGGTCACGTGTTCATAACACACACCTAGTTGGCCCGAAAAGGGATAAAAAGAAAGACATAGGCACGTGCAAATCCACGTAAAATAAAACTTGAAAATCATACAAAAAACAACCCGAATCAAACACCTCAAACATTTTCGTAGGTTCTCATATTTAAAACTCAATTTTCTAAAGTGTACAGACTGACCCTTTCGCATCGGTGCAAGAAGGTCTGCGACGAAAAGAGCTTGCTTGCTTGCAATTGCCACGTTAGGAGTCAGATTTCAAAATATTTCTTCGCTAGCTTAAGAAGCTAGCTGACACGCCCTTTTGCTTAAATAGGCTTTAGAGACACGAAAAGATTCGCTTCAGGCCTAAGAACCAGAAGCGGGAACTTTTTGCATCTACAATGGGCATGCCATTCATATCCCATCATCTTCATTACATTCCGTGGTCAGCCCCTGGCCATTTACCATGTGGGCATTTGATATTGTAGGCCCGATATTCCCAAAGGCATCGAATGGGCATAGGTTCATTTTAGCAGCCAGTGAGTACTTCTTCAGGTGGGTCGAAGCCACCTCCCTAACCAACGTACAGGGGCAACATGTGGTGGCTTTCACTAGGAGAAATATCTTGGCTCGATTTGGAGTTCCAAGAGACCTTGTGTCCGATAATGGCACCCCATTAAAAAACGAGCGGATGGTCAAGTTGTGCAACACTTATGGCACAACTCACCACTTCTCCTCGCCCTACTACCCTCAAGGTAACGACCAAGCCGAAGCTACAAATAAGACTCTCATTAGCATAATTGAGAAGACTTTAGAGAAAGGTAGGACATGGCACGAGAAGTTGGATGAAGCCTTATGGGCTTACAAACCTATTTAGATGTGTTTGCATGGACGTATGAAGACATGCCGGGCATAGATCCCAGCATAGTCGAGCATCGTCTTCCCTTAGATGCAGGTGTAAAACCCATAAAGCAGAAGCTTAGGAAAATACACCCGAATGTACACACGCAAGTCAAAGAGGGTTTAGAAGATCTGCTAAAAGCTGGATTTATAAAACCCATTGCGTATTCTGATTGGTTGTCAAATATCGTTGTGGTTCGAAAAACCAATGGGAAAATTCGAATATGCATCGATTTCAGAAACCTAAACTCCAAAGGATAATTATCCTTTACCCAACATAGATTTGATAGTTGATAGTACTGCAAATCATGAAATGTTTTCATTCATGGATGGCTATTCAGGCTATAATCAAATCAAACTAAGTCCACGAGATCAGGGTAAGACCGCCTTCACAACCCCATGGGGCACGTACTGCTATACAGTCATGCCCTTTGGTTTGAAAAATGCCGGCGCAACATACCAACGAGCCATGAACACGATCTTCCATGATCAAATTCATGAGCTTGTAGAAGTGTATGTAGATGATCTCTTGGCAAAATCCAAAACCCGATGCACCCATATCGAATGTTTACAAAAGATTTTCGAAAGGCTTAGGCTTTACAAAGTAAAGCTAAACCCTCAAAAATGTGTGTTCGGGGTAGAATCATGGAAGCTTCTAGGCTTTATGGTAAGCCAAAGGGGAATAGAAGTCGACCCCTCTAAGTGTCGAGCCATCATAGACATGGCTCCACCCTCCAATCTCACCCAAATCCGTAGCCTCCAGGGTCGATTACAATCTGTGCGCCGATTCATATCGAATCTGGCAACTAGATGCGAACCCTTCAACAAACTGTTGAGGAAGGGTACGAAATTCTTATGGGATGACTAATGCCAAAAGTCCTTCGAGAGACTGAAGGCATACTTGGTTAATCCCCCCGTTTTGAATCCTCCAAAACAAGGAAAACCGCTTTTATTATACATCTCCGTGCATGTAAATGCTTTAGGAGCCCTGTTTGCTCAATATGAGGATGACACCCATAAGGAATATGCCATCTACTATATTTCGAAAACTCTCTTGGCTTATGAACGAAATTATCAAGCCATGGAGAAGACGTGCTTGGCCCTAGTCTGGGCCTGCCAGAAGTTCAGACACTATTTCCTAGACCATGAGATCTGGATAGTGTCCAAGCTTGATCCAATCAAGCACTTGTTCGAAAAACCCATTCTCACGAGTAGATTGGGTAAATGGCAACTCCTTCTAATGGAGTATGATCTGAAATACCATCACCAGATCTCCATTAAGGGGCAAGCCCTAGCAGATTACGTGGCTGAATTCCCCTTAGAGGACGCATATCCCACTCTTGTCGAAATGCCTGATGAAGGCATATTGCAAAACCATGTTCAAAACCACATTTTGGCAAATTCTTTCGAAAACCAAGTGTGGAAGATGCACTTCGACGGGGCACGAAACCAACGAGGGGCTGGTGCTGGGGTCATCCTAATCTCCCCTGAAAAGGGTGAGATTCCCATAGCAGTCCGCTTAGATTTCGAATGTTCCAACAACGTAGCTGAGTATGAAGCACTCATACAAGGCTTAAGGATTTCGAACACTCTAGGGGCGTCATGCATCGAGGTCTTTGGAGATTCGCTCATTGTCATAAACCAGGTTTTAAAAATTTGGCAAGTACGTAATGAGAAACTACTTCCATATCACGAGTTGGCCACTCGATTGGTCCAATCCTTCCAGTCGTGTAAGCTCACACACGTAGGAAGAGAGGACAATGGCATCGCCGATGCCCTCTCCTCCTTGGGTTCAGCCCTGAAGGTCGATCCCATTTCGGGGACCAGATCTTTGGAAATATGGCATGCGCCCCATCCATCCACACACGACTTGGATATTTGCCAAAACAACCCAGAGTCTATTGAAAAACCCTGGTTCTATGACATAAAACAATTTTTAGAAAATGGGGGATTCACCGAGGATGCCACATCCAAAGATAAGGCGTTCATTCGTAAGATTTCGACCCGATACACCATTCTGGGTGGGGTCTTATACAAAAAGAGTTTTACCGGCATTCTGCTTAGGTGTATCGACCTAGAGGAGGCTAGGATAGTAATGCATGAGTTCCACGATGGAGAATGTGGAGGTCATGTTAATGCCAACATGATGGCAATGAAAATACTTAGAGGGGGCTATTTCTGGTCCACCCTGAAAAAGGATTGTCACGATCATGTTAGAAAGTGTCATCTGTGTCAAGTGCATGGGCACGCCATTCATATCCCTTCATCTGCATTGCATTCCGTGGTCAGCCCCTGGCCATTTACCATGTGGGCGTTTGACATCATAGGCCCAATATTTCCAAAGGCCTCGAATGGGCATCGATTTATTTTAGCAGCCACGGAGTATTTCTCCAAGTGGGTGGAAGCCGTTTCCCTAACCAATGTAATGGGGCAACATGTGGTGGCTTTCATCCGGAGGAATATCTTGGCTCGATTTGGGGTTCCACGAGACCTTGTGTCTGATAATGGTACCCCATTCAAGAACGAGTGGATGGTTAAGTTGTGCAACACGTATGGCATAACTCACCACTTCTCCTCGCCCTACTACCCTCAAGGCAACGGCCAAGCCGAAGCCACAAACAAGACTCTCATTAGTATTATTGAGAAAACCTTAGAGAAGGGTAGGACGTGGCACGAGAAGCTGGATGAAGCCTTATGGGCTTATAGGACTTCCATCCGGACTCCCACGAATGCCACACCATTCGAATTGGTCTATGGCACAAACGCCATTCTTCCCATTCATACCCAACTGCATTCATTCCACACATCCATAGCACTCGACCTCCCCCTAGAGACACTTCAGCATGCTAGGATGGCCGAACTAGATTTGCTAGACGAGAGGCGACTCCTTGCCATGGATCATGCTCGTGCATACCGGCAAAGGATAGCCCGACATTATAGCAAACACATGAGACCTCGCCACTTTGAAGTGGGAGATCTGGTCTTAAAAACCATCCACCATCGTGGCCCACACCCCTTAGGTAAGTGGCGCCCCAACTGGGATGGACCCTATGTTGTACGAGCAACCACTACGAACAATTCGTATTGGTTGATCGATGTAGAAGGTAGGAATTTAGCAGATCCTATCAATATTCAATACTTAAAGAAGTATCATGTATAGGATCTGGATTAAATTCCAGTTTTCGAAAATTTTAGGGATAGCCGCCTTGAGACATGTGAATAAGGTGCAAAGGCAAACTCGTGTGACCTTAAGTGAAGAGAATTCGCACTTGTGAAAGAGTGGAGTTTTCAAAATCGTGGTTACATTTCAAAATCCTTCTTCTTACAAAGAAAGGCCTAGTTCAACATAGCAAGATACTTGCAAGTAGTACGTGCTATTTCTAAATAGGCTGATCTAGAATGGATCGAGTGTAGGCTTGGGATAAGTCCTCCCCTCTTCTCTTCTACTTCTAAAAGGAAAACAAAGGCCCAAATAAAGGGAATTTCCCATTTCGAAGTATCTTTCCAAAAGAAAGAAACCATACTTCAAAAAGAAAAATCGATTCTCTTGTGAAAAAGAGGGATTAAAGAAAAAATACTCCCAAAGGGAGACCCTCTATGAAAAAAAGGAAAAAGAGGCCAAAAAGCTCAAAAAGAGCAGGTTTTCCGCCTTCTGTGCCTCAAACCACGGGACGCTTCAGAAGGGACCGTGGTATCTCTTTCCCATCCCTGGCTTATCCCAAGCTAAAGCATGGTTCATTTCGAGGAATCCTAAAGTAAAAATAGGATTTACTTACTTGAATTTCATCTTGTTTGAGAATTCGACGTTTCGAGTAAGGCGTAGGAATTTGAAATGAAGCTTGTTTTCTTATAAAACCTCCGCTAGATAAACGAGTGTTAAGACTCAAACAAGGGCAAGCACGAAGAGCTCGAGATCCTTAGGATCGAGGCTCAAGACAGTTGTCCCATTTGTAAATAGCTTTTGTAAATAAGTTTTGAAAACCGAACATCGAACAGCATAGGATTTGCTCACTTGGAGCAATAGACCTTGTAAGTCTCTAGAGTTCGACCACATCTAGTCTCTGGGAGGTCGCCACTCTTGGCACCACACCCATGTCATTTGCATTCCACGCATGGTACTTGCATGAACATGATCCCATTTTAGGACCAGATTCCATAGTAAACCCTTTGGCGTGATATCTCCTCCTGCCAGAGTTTGTAAATTGAGATTTTGCTAAAATTGGGACGATCCCATATTCTTCGTGGCTAGATCTAGGGAGACATTGAAAGGGGTGTTTGTCATCTTTGCCCTTATCCAAATCGATTTGGACAAGGCCAAAGAGGGGCATCTGTAAACACCCCGAAATCCCACGAATTTTTCAAAATCCATCTGGTTTTATACAAGCAGCCCCAAAGGGCCATTTTGAGTCTGGAAACCCAGGAGCCTTCCAGACAACCCTGTACATACGTTTGAACTCTATATTTCGAAAACATACAATATAGCTTTTAAAACCTTTTTAAAACATGTTTTGAAACCCCGAAGTGGCTTGGCCCGATCAAGACAGGACCAGGAGAGCTAAGAAGAGCCCGGAACTGGAGCACACGTCGAGCCCGGCACAGCAACTCTTGTATCTGATTCACACCCCCAGGATCTCGAACGTCCAAGAACCTGTTCTTATCAAAATATCATTTGAAGTCATCTCCGGAAGGCAGAAGCGGAGGCGGACGACCATGTTGGCGAAGACCCAACGCAGACGGAGTACTGATGCTGTCAGGCCCCGCACAAATCGTCCGTTTCGAACCCAGCTCGAAGGAGTCAGAGTTCAGTTTGGATTGGATCTGGACCATATATATCCAGATCCCAATCCAAACCCATATGTGGACTTGGATTTGGATTTGGATCCAGAGATCCAATCCAATATCCATATCCATGGCCCACATCACCTTCTCATAAATGGAGGTGGGGCCCACTTGAAATTCACGTGGGATATTGGGCATGAGAGAGAGTGGGGATGGAAAATATCAAGAGTGTTGTAATTAAGCTTGACTTGTGTGTCAAGTTTGGGTTTAATCATGTGGGTTAGCCTAATTGAGTGGGTTTAAGCTTGTAATTAGCCAAAACCTAACCTAGGGCTGCACCAACATGAGGTGGTTAAGGTCTATGGGCCATGCAAAGGGAGCTCCTTCACCTAAACCTAACCCAAAAACGCCTAATCCTAGCCTAAACCCCTAATCCACCCCTAATCTGAACCTAATCACCTAACCTACTTCCCTAATCCCGGCCTAATCCCAACCTAATCACCTAACCCACTTCCCTAATCCTTCCCTAAACCTAGGTTAATTTCCCTAAACCTAGCCTAAACCTAGCCTAATCACCTAACCTAGCTCACTAAACCTCACCCTAAAACCCAACCACCTAACCTAGCCCTAAACCCCTAAACCACCCCTAGCCCACAATCTACCCAAACCCCTAGTTCTCAAAATATCTGGCCCAACCCTTTCCAGCCCACCTTATCTACATACCACTCTACCTAAACCACCTAACCACTACCCCAAGCCCAGCCCTAACCGACCTACCCATCCCTATTTAAACCCCCCCCCTTGGGGGCGGGTTTTGCTAGCTAGAACCCTCACCTCACCCAGTCGGGCCCTCTCTTTCTCCCATTTCCTCACCTAGCCGAACCTGCCCGCCTGCTCCACCAGCACTACCTGCACCGCCACCTTCTCTCTTCCATCCACCACCATCTCCTAGCCGGACGCCACCACCCTCTCCCAGCCGGACGCCACACTTGCTCTCCATCCCATCTACACCCGGCTCCTCTCTTCCATCCGCCACCTCTCCCCATTCGCCCTTTGTCACCACCCTTTTAACTTAGCCGAACCTAACACAACCTAAACTACCGGCCACTACCTAACCATCCCATTTGCACCCGGCCAGCCATTTCTTCCACCCTATAGGACTCCCATTCGGCCTTCCCATAAACTCCCCTTTTAGGTCCACCTTCCCTAAACACCCGACTCTCCTAGTGACCCTAAACACTCACTTGGTCCAGCCCCTTTAATCCCCCACAACGAGGCGACACCCATTTGCAGCCGGCCACCTTCGAGGCACCTATCCCGCACCCCACTTGCAGCCGGCCAGCACCCTTGGTCACCCATCCTCGCGGAGCTCCCGTTTGCAGCCCAAGGCGAAGGCCAAGCCCACGCTCAAGCAAGGCCTCTACGGACAAGCTACTCGTAAGTGCCTAAACTCGGTCTTTAGTTGTATACTTGCTTGAGATTCAATTTGATACGGGGTTGTAATAACGGAGCATAGTCTCCCCCCGCTTGTAATAACGTGGCTTGGCACAACCACACACGTGCACTCTCTTAGTCGTGCACGATTTTGAACACACACGGGCCTAATCAGCCCCTAATACATAAGTGTATGTATATACTTTCATTTTCGAAGGGTTTTGTTTAAGTTGGGTGCGTTGTCTTTCAATTCAAGCACTCACACACATTGAGCTTTCGCTCTTATTTGAAAGACCCAAGTAAGGGCCGACCTATACTATTTGGGTTTTCATTTCATGTCGTGTGGGTAAGTCTTTCAATTCAAGCACTTTCACACACATTGAGCTTTCGCTCTTATTTGAAAGACCCAAGTAAGGGCCGACCTATACTATTTGGGTTTTATTTCATGTCGTGTGAGTAAGTCTTTCAATTCAAGCACTTTCACACACATTGAGCCTTCGCTCTTACTCCCAAGACCTTAGTAAAGGCCTTATTGCAGTTATATTTGGGTTTCATTTATGTCGTGTGTGTAGTACTTCAATTCAAGCACTCTCACACACATTGAGCCTTCGCTCTTACTCCCAAGACCTTAGTCAAGGCCATACTGCAATTTATATTTGGGTTTAATTTCATGTCGTGTGTGTAAGTCTTTCAATTCCAGCATGCACCCACATTGAGCCTTCGCTCTTATTTGCAAGACCCGAGTAAGGGCTCATATACATAATCTATATACATATCTCCCTTCGGTTATTTCCCTTCGGTTATTTCCCTTCAGTTATTTCCCTTCAGTATTGTCTTTACATTTCGGGTTTTCCCTTTGGAGTAGCGTGAGTTTGCATTGCATCTACGCCATACCACGATGTAGAACGCATATTGCATCAAAGCAAGCCCCGCTCGAATTCGCCCACGTAGTGGAGTGTTCATAACACACAAACTAGGTGGCCCGAAAAGGGATAAAAGAAAAGACTTAGGCACGTGCAAATCCACGTGATCTAAAACATGCAATCGCATTCTAAAAACCCGAAATAGACACCTCGAACCGCTTCGTAGACTTTCTCTCCAAAAACTCGATTTTTGCAAAGCGTACAGACTGACCCTTGCGCATCGGTGCAAGAAGGTCTGCGACGACAAGAGCTTACTTGCTCACAGTCGCCACGTTTAGAAGTCAGTGTTAAAAATATCTTCGCTAGCTTAGGTAAGCTAGCTGGCACACCCTGTTTGCATACATAGGCCTTAGACACACGAGAGGATCCGCTCCAAGCCCTTAAAAAGGCAAAGAGGCGGGGATTTTCGCGCGTCTACATTGGCGAAGACCCAACGCAAGACGGAGTACTGATGTAGTCAGGTCCCGCACAAACCGTCCATTTCGAAATGCCATGAAGGAATCAAAAATCATATTTGGGCCGGATCTGGATCATATATATCCAGATCCAAACCCAACATGTATTTGGATTTGGATTTGGATCCAAAGATCCAAATCCAATATCTACATCCATGTCCCACATCACCTTCTCATAAATAGAGGTGGGCCCCCCAAATATTTCACGTGAAAAACTTGGGTAGAGAGAGAAAAAGGGGTGATAAAGTATGAGTGAGAAAGTTGGTAGGCTTGACTTTTGGTCAAGGGTGGGTTGACCTTATGGGTTTAGCCTAGAGTGTGGGTTGACCTTATGGGTTTAGCCTAGAGTGTGGGTTTAAGCTTGAATGCACCTACACCTGACCTGGGGCTGCACCAACTTGAACATGGCTGCAACTGGGTCAATGGACCGGTGCCAAGGGGAGGTTCCTAAAACCTAGCCCTAAGCTAGCCCACCTCACCTAGCCACTCTCCCCTAAACCTAACCCAAACCTAGCCATCCTCACCCAAAACCGCCCCAACCTCACCTAGTCGACCTCACCTAGCTCACCTCACCTAGCTAGACCACCTAGACCCTAACCCACTAAGCCTAAACCCACTTTAGTGTACCTAATTAAACCCCTAACCACTAAGTCCCAGCCCACCTAACCAACCTACCCTAAACCACTAAACAGCCCCCCCCTAACCAACCAACCCCAAACCATGTCCCATGCCCACCTTATTACAAATATCTAGCCCACAACCCCCTAACCGACCCAGCCCATTTCTAGCCTATAAATACCCCCCTTTTCTTGCGGGTTCCACTCTCTCTCTTCTACTCTCACCCCCCCACATCCTCCAAGCTCCACCACCTGCCATTCCACCGCCACTCCATCACCCGGCCACCACCTTCCCACTTCAACCGACTCCATCACCTTCCACCTTCGGCGAGGAGCACCCTTCGGCTGCCACTCTTCTTCCACCACCAAGCCAGCCACCACCTTCATCCACCAATACCACTTCCATCCACGGTTAGTACCCCACCTCAACCCCATCTAGCCCTTCACCTCTTTCTTTCCCAACTGCACACTCCCAACCACCCTCAAACTTGCATCTTTCCCTTCTCCCTTACACCCAGTCGACCCACACCATATCCCATTCACCCTCTTCAATACCACACCTTAGCTCCTAGCTGAACATCCTCCCTTAGTCGCCCACTTCCCAGCCAAGCACCCCTTAAGTCTAATCCATCCACCGGCCACTCCACCACCTAGCCAAGCACCCCTTAAGTCTAATCCATCCACCAGCCACTCCACCACCCGACCAGCACCCCTTACCTGCCGCTCTATCCACTCGGCCAGCATCAACATACCACCCGACTAGCACCCCTTAAGTCTAATCCATCCACCGGCCACTTCACCACCCGACCAGCACCCCTTACTTGTCGCTCCATCCACTCGGCCAACATCAACATACCACCCGACCAACACCCCTACCTGCCGCCAACATACACCCAAGGAGTTCCCCTTTGGCTGCCCAAGACGACTCACGAAGCCACGCCCAAGCAAGTTGAACACGGACCAGCTACACGTAAGTGCCTAACTCGGTCCATTATATGAACTTGTTTACATTTAATTAAATTTGATACGGGGTTGTAATAATGGAGCGTTGTCTCCCCCCGGTTGTAATAATGTGGTTTTGACACACCAACACACAAGTGCACTTGAGCCTTTTCGCTCTTAGCTGCACACCATTTTGGCACACACATGGGCCTTAACAGCCCCTAAGATATAGTTATACTTATATATATTCAGCTGCGTGGGTTTTAATTTAAGTCGTGTGCGTGGTATTTCAATTTTACACTCACACACATTGAGCTTTCACTCTTACTCCCAAGAACCTAGTAAGGGCCATATTACAATTTCATTTGGGTGTTTTAATTCAAGCTGTGCGCGTGGTCTTTCAATTCCACACTCACACACATTGAGCTTCACCTAACCCTAGTCGACCCAACACCTAGCCACTACCCCACCCACATAACCCACCTAAAACCGAACCCCCACCTTGGCTGAACCAAGGTGGATTCAGCCAAACTTCGGCTAGCTTAAACTAATCGGCCTATGTGCTGGCCGAGCCATTGGCTCTACCTGCCCCTAAAACCTGTCCCAAACACCCTAGCTAGCCCACCTTGCACTCAGCCTGCACCAACTAACATGCACCCCACTCGGCCTGCTCCAGCCGACCAGCACCCACTCGGCCTGCTCCAGCTGACCAGCACCCACTCGGCCTGCTCCAGCCGGGCTGCACCCACTCGGCCTGCACCTTGGCTCGAGTCACCCTAGCTACCCCAGCCGACTTGACCCCAGCCCCATTCGGTCTGCACCAAGAACTGTCCCAACACTCGACCTACCTCTTACTCCCAAGACCTTAGTAAGGGCCATATTGTAATTTTATTTGGGTGTTTTAATTCAAGTTGTGTGCGTGGTCTTTCAATTCCACACACACACACATTGATCTTTCGCTCTTACTCCCAAGACCCTAGTAAGGGCCAGATTGCAATTCTATTTGGGTTTTACATTTGCAAGTCGTGTGAGTTGTCTTTACCACACCCACGCACACGTTGGCGACCTTCAGGCCCATATATATTATAAGTATTTCCCTTCCGCTATGTCTTTAAGATTTGGGTTTTAAGGTTCAGTTGTGTGAGTAGTCTTTCCATATATACACGACACACACTTACACAATTGAGTCTTTCCGCTCTTAAGATATAGCCATATTTCCCTTTTGCAATTTACATTACGTCATTTCCCTTAAGCATTGTCTTTCAATTCGGGTTTTTCCTTTGGAGTTGTGTGAGTTTGCATTGCATATTCGCCATACCACGAGTTAGGACGCATATTGCATCAAAGCAAGCCCCACACTCCTGTGCAAAAATCGTCCAACTTAGGTCACTTGCGCACACACCTAGTTGGCCCTAAAAAGCATAAAAGTGAAAGACATAGGCATGTGCAAATCCCACGTGAAATAAAGCTTGCAATCATACAAACAAATCCCAAACACTCCGGGTATTTTTCAAAGAGGTTTGTTTTAAACGACTTTGCCAAGCATACAAACTGACCCTTGCACATCGGTGCAAGAAGGTCTGCGATGAAAAGAGCTCACTTGCTCACAGTCGCCTTGATAGAGTCAGATTTCAAAACTTACTTCGCTAGCTTGAGTAAGCTAGCTAGCATGCCCTTGTTATAAAAACTACTTAGACACACGAAAAGGTTCACTTCGGGCCTAAGAACCGGAAGTGAGAATTTTCCGTGACATTTTCCATCGTGGAATTCATGCATAACAGTCCTAGCCTCCTCTAGGTCGACATATCTTAGTAAGATGCCAGTAAAACTTTTTTTATACAAAACCCCACCCAAAATCGTGTATCTGGTAGAAATTTTCCGGATGAATGCCTTATCGTTGGATGTGGCATCCTCAACGAATCCCCCATTTTCTAGAAAACATTTGATGTCATAGAACCAAGGTTTTTCAACAGAATCCGGATTGTTTTGGCAAATTTCCAAATCATGTGTGGATGGAGTGGGTGCATGCCATATCTCTAAGGATCGGGTTCCCAAAGTGGGATCGACCCTTAGGACTGAACCCAAGGAGGAGAGGGCATCGGCACGCCCTTAGGACTGAACCCAAGGAGGAGAGGGCTGAACCCAAGGGTCAGTCTGTACGCTTATCAAAGTCAATTTTGAACCTCTTTGAAAATGTACGAAGTGTTTGATTGGGTTTTGTTTGTATTGTTGCATATTTTATTTCACGTGGGATTTGCACGTGCCTATGTCTTTCAATTTTATGCTATTTAGGCCAACTAGGTGTGTGCGCAAGAGACCTAAGTTGGGCAATTTTTTGCACGGGTGTATGGGGTTTTGCTTTGATGCAATATGCGTCCTAACTCGTGCTATGGCGAATATGCAATGCAAACTCACACAACTCCAAGGGAAAACCCGAAATTGAATGACAATGCTTAAGGAAAATTGCATAAGGGAAATTGCAAAAGGGAAATATGGCTATATCTTAAGAGCGGAAAGGCTCAATTGTGTAAGTGTGTGTCGTGTATATATTGAAAGACTACTCACATAGCTGAACCTTAAAACCCAAATGTTAAAGACATAGCGGAAGGAAAATACAACTATATATATATGGGCCCGAAGGTCGCCAACGTGTGCGTGGGTGTTGTGTATATATGTAAAGACAACTCACACGACTTGGAATGTAAAACCCAAATTGAATTACAATATGGCCCTTATTAGGGTCTTGTGAGTAAGAGCGAAAGCTCAATGTGTGTGAGTGTGGAATTGAAAGACCACGCACACAACTTGAATGAAAACCCCAAATCAAATTGTAATATGGCTCTTATTAGAGTCTTGGGAGTAAGAGCGAAAGCTCAATGTGTGTGAGTGTAGAATTGAAAGACAACACCCATGACTTAAATGAAAACACACGCAACTGCTGTCAAGGCCCGTGTGTGTGCAAAAGGTGTGCAACTAAGAGCGGAAAGGCTCAAGTGCACGTGGGTGCTTGTGTGTCAAACCAAGTTATTACATCTTAGGGGGAGACTACGCTCCATTATTATAACCCCATGTCAAAATTTAATTGAATAAAAAGCAAGTTCATATAATGGACCAAGTTTAGGCACTTACATGTAGCTGGTCCATCCTCAACTTGCGTGGACTTGGACTTGTGATCCGCCTTAGGCAGCCAAGAGGAGTCCCTTAGGTGGCTTGTCATGGCTGGTAGGAGTGCTGGCCGGTGGATGGAAGGAGGGGCCGGTGTTAGGTGGTCGGCTGGTGGAAGGAAGGAGGGCAAGTGGATGGGAGAGCTCAGCTGGTGGGTGGAAGGAGGGGCAGGTGTTAGGTGGTCAGCTGGGAGCTATGGTGCTAGGAGTTGGGGTGAGTTTGGGGACAGGTAGGGCTCGGCTGGAAGTGAAGGAGTTGGGGACTAGGGGTGGTAGATGGTGCTCGGCTGGGAGGAAGAGAGAAGGGCAGGCGGTGCAAGTGGTGTTGGGAGTTGGGCTGGGAATGAAGGAGGTGTTGGTGCTTTGGGGAAGGGAGAGTGGTACTAACCGGGAAGGTGGTGACAGGTGATGTTGGTGGCCAGGTGGAAAGGAGGTGGTGGGTGCAGCAGGTGAAAGCGTAGGTGTTTTGGCCGGTTGGGAATGAAGGAGGTGCTGGTGTTGGGTGGAGCTCCTCGTCGAAGGTGGAAGGGTGGCCGGTGCTACTCGGTTGGGAGTGGACAGGGAGAAGAGAGGTGCTGGTCGGGTCCCAAGAGTGAAGGGAGCATGAAGAGAGAACCCACAAGTGGAAGGGTGGGGTTTATATAGGCTAGGGATTGGTGGCTGGGATAAGGGAGCTAGGTCAGTTGGGTTCGGCCAGATATTTTCCTTTTTGGTGGGCTGGGATATGGTGGGCTAGATATTTTCATTTAGGTGGGCTGGGCCATGGTTTGGGGTAGTGTAAACACCCCGAAATCCCACGAACTTCTCAAAACAACCTGGTTTTGTAAAAGCAGCCCCAAAGGGCCATTTTGAGTCTGGAAACCCAGGAGCCATCCAGGAAACCCTTTACATATGTTTTAAATATGTGTAATATAGTTTTGAAAACTTTAAAATACATTTTGAAACCCCACGAAGCGGCTTGGCCTGATCAAAGCAGGACTGGAAGAGCCAAAGAGAGCCCAGAATCAGAGCACAAGTTGAGCCCAGCATAGCAACTCTCGTGTTGAATCCACCCCCAGGATCTCGAACGTCCAAGACCCTATTATAATCAGAAATCATATGAAATCATCTCCGCACGCGAAGACCCAACACAGACGGAGTACTGATGCTGTCAGACCCCGCACAAACCATTCGTTTCGAACACAACCCGAAGGAGTCAGAATTCAGTTTGGATTGGATCTGGACCATATATATCCAGATCCCAATCCAAACCTATGTGTGGATTTGGATTTGGATTTGGATCCAGAAATCCAATCCAATATCCACATCCATGGCCCACATCACCTTCTCATAAATGGAGGTGGGGGCCACTTGAAATTCACGTGGGATTATGGGCATGAGAGAGAATGGGGAGGATAAGATTTGAGGGTAATTGTAATTAAGCTTGACTTGTGTGTCAAGTTTGGGGTTAATCATGTGGGTTAGCCTAATTAGTGCGGGTTTAAGCTTGTATTAGCCAAAACCTAACCTAGGGTTGTACCAATATGATGCAAGGAAGTCTATGGGTTATGCAAAGGGAGCTCCCTAACCCAATCCTAAGCCAAAACCCCTAATCCTAGCCTTTTACCCCAATCCCGTCCTAAACCTAGCCTAATCACCTAACCCACTTCCCTAATCACGGCCTAATCCTAGCCTAATCACCTAACCCACCTCACTAAACCTCACCCCAAAACCAACCCACCTAGCTAAACCCTAAACCCCTAAACCACCCCACCTAAACCTAGCACACCATATACCTAAAACCCCTTAAAGTAAAATATCTGGCCCCTCCTCAAAACTAGCTCACCTTATCACCACACCACCACCACCTAAACCACCTTACCACCCTCCAAATACCAGCCCCAACCGCCCTTCAAAAACCTATATAACCCCCCCCTAAGGGGCGGGTTTTCCATCTTCTTCCAGCCCATCTTCCCCCAGCCGATCTTGGCCAATCCTCCTCCCTTCTTCCACCTGCACCACCACTACCCCTAGCCAGCTCCACATCCGCGCCACCACTTCCATCCAGTCGGCTCCACTCCATGCTGCCACCTTCATCACCCGGCAGAGCTCCATCTTCCTTCATCACCCGGCTGCCCTTCTTCCATCCACCGACCTCCTTCACCATCCGGTTAGTACCTCAACCTAACTCTACCTCTTCTTCACTCCCCCTCCACTCTCAACCGCCCATACCACCACTCCACCTCTCCATCACAGCCTGCCCATCACCCCTACCCATTCGGCCAGACCTAACCCCTTATACCACCCGACTATCTACCTTCCCCCTAGTGATACCCGGCCACCCTACTTGGCTCCCTAGGACCTGCCCCTACCACTTTCCACTAGCCCTTAGCTTCACCTTCCACAGCAACCTAGCTAGCTCCCTCGCCATTCCCAACTCCCCCTAACTACCCTAGCAGCCTGTCACCACTAAACCATCCCTAATCGGCCAATCACAGCCGACTGCCCCCAACCCATTCGGCCAGCCACACCTTCTTCCTTAGGCATTCCCTTTAGGCTCCCCCTTAGTGCCACCTTCCATAGTGCCAACCTATCCCTTAGTGACCCTCCTTAAACAACTCATCCCTTGACATCACGGCAGCCTCCCCCTAGCAGTCAGCAAGCAACAAGGCGCCACATCCACTCACCCAAGTCACCCGGCCAGCACCTCCCCTTTGCCGTGCCATTCCGAGGAGCTCCCTCTTGCAGCCCAAGGTGAAGCCAAGTCCACGCTCAAGCAAGTCACCTCCGGACCAGCTATAAGTAAGTGCCAAACTAGGTCCTTCGTTATAGACTTGCTTAAATTAAATTAAATTTGATACGGGGTTGTAATAACGGAGCATTGTCTCCCCCCGCTTGTAATAACGTGGCTTGGCACACCCACACACACGTGCACTTCAGCCTACCTCGCTCTTAGTTGTGCATGATTTTGAACACACACGAGCCTAATCAGCCCCTAAGATATAAATTTATTTATATAGTTTATGTTGCGTGGGGTTTTGCTTGAGTTGTGTGTGTTGTCTTTAAATTCTCGCACTCACACACATTGAGCCTTTGCTCTTATTTGCAAGACCCAAGTAAGGGCCCATATATACATTATATACGTATTTCCCTTCGGCAATTTCCCTTCGGCATTGTCTTTTAAATTCGGGTTTTCCCTTTGGAGTTGCGTGAGTTTGCATTGCATATACGCCATACCACGAGTTAGGACGCATATTGCATCAAAGCAAACCCCATACTCCCGCTCAAACTCGCCACATTTTAGTGGAGTGTTCATAACACACTCTTAGGTGGCCCCAAAGAGGGATAAAAAGAAAGACTTAGGCACGTGAATTAAAATATGAAAGTCATACCAAAAGACCCGAATCAAACACCTCAAACCGCTTTCGTAGGTTCTTACACTCAAAAACTCGATTTTTAAAAGCGTACAGACTGACCCTTGCGCATCGGTGCAAGAAGGTCTGCGACGATAAGAGCTTGCTTGCTCACAGTCACCACGTTAGAAGTCAGGTTTAAAATATATCTTCGCTAGCTTAAAGTAAGCTAGCTGGCATGCCCTGTTTGTTTAAATAGGACTTAGGCACACGAAAAGGTTCGCTTCAGGCCTAAGAACCAGGAGCGGGAATTTTCTGCGTCTATAGTTATTTGGCACGCCCAGTGGGACGTGAGTCTTTTAAAAGTCGATTCACTCAAGGAACTTGCAAAATTTTTTTTTCAAAGAGGTGTTGTTTTAACTCTTTTTTCTTTACTTGTACTTAGGAATTTTGAAAAAAAAAGAAGAAGAAGCTTGAAAGCATGTCAAAATCCAACCCAAGTGAAGTGTCGAGCCAAGGCTCATGCGCATCAAGTTCTCACTCTAGGAGGATTTTGAAAAATAAGATCAAACTAGACGAGATAGAGGACTTGAGAAGGGAATTCGAGGCCAAAATCGATGCTCTCAGCCAAGAGGCTGAAGTAGGCGATTCATGTTCAGCAAATGGTGAACAAAGGGCCAAGAAAAAATCTGAAAAACCTCGTAACCACAAAGAGGCCTCCGTAATGGAAGGCAACCAATACCACGAGTCCTTCACACAAAAGGACCGTAAAGCCCTACAGCAGCTGTTGAAAGGGCAAAATAAAGAGAAAAGAAGTTACGCCCTATCTGATTTCCTTCCTATGGATTACAAAACAGACAGTGACGATGAAATACCGTACTTTCATCGGTATGATGGCATGGGAGGCCCTAGGTCTCACTTGTAACTTTTCTCGCGTCGAGCCCATAAGAGGAAAAAGGACTCGATGAAATGGGTGTATTGGTTCCCTTTATCCCTTAAAGGTACAGCTGCCAAATGGCTGGCTTCCTACGATTTAAGCCAGTTCGCTACTTTTGAAGAGTTAGCGAACTGCTTCATGCAAAGATTTGCACACAACGTAGAAGTCATGCCAACTTTAAACACTTTAAGGGATACGAAGCAAGGCATGAACGAAGACGTACATGCCTTCATTATTCGATTGAGGTCCCTTTTGGGCCAAGTGCGAGAGCCCATATCCGAAGGATGCGCAGTCATGCTCATCCTGGATAATTTTAAAAGCGAGTTAAAGACCCTTCTCTCGCTCCATGAGATCTCAACTTTCCATAAGTTGATCAAAAAAGCATCCCTTTTCGAAACAAATTTGAAAAAGGGAATATACGATCACTTATGGAAAGGAAGTGCCATTTCTAAAACCCGCTTGGAAAAGCCCATCACCTATGGGCTACCCACGATGGAGAAAGGGGCAAAGCCCCATAAAATCGCCAATGTTCGGGTGGATCCAGGCGTGGCGGGCACTTCTAAAAATTTTGAAAAGCTAAAAAATAAAAGGGAGAGAAATTTCCAAAAACCGATTGAAAAACGGGAGTACACACAGTTGGGGCAACCTGTGACGGAGGTCCTAGACCTCCTACTTGCCCAAGGCATGATCGAACTCCCCGAGATCCCCAAAGGAGTCACTTCCAAAGGGGGGTATTTAAATCGTTTTTGCAAGTATCATCGGCTCAAAGGCCATGATACCAAACGTTGTTTCTCCCTTTTAAATAAAATCGAGAACTTGATAGCGGAGGGCTGGCTCCAAGTCACTGCGGAACCTGAGCCAACTCATGCTATCTTCAAAGAACCCTTTCCCAAGCACGCCAGTAGCAGTGGGAAAGGAAAGGAGGTATGTACCCTCACCTTTTCAAAATAACTAGCGCAAAAATCTGAGTCTGGTTGACCCACTTGTGCGCCCACTCTTGTACTTTACAAGAAGCCCGCGTAAGTCGTCATCCGGGGACCACCAAGAGCTGAATCCCCAGCTAAACCAATTTTAAAACTTCAAGGTGCTCCTCAACTCATAATTAGAGCCAATTTTAGTGCGAACCCTAGGTTGGTCGTGGGGGAAGTGACTAGATCCGGGAGGATCTATCAACCCCCTAACCTACAAAGTGCTAAAAAGGTGGTCAGTGTGCCTGGCCCCTCAAAAGCATGTATTCCTAGAGTTCTGCCAAAAGTAGACAGTGGGAAAGTCGTCCTAAACCCTTATGATTTCGAAAACCATCTTTCAAAGATTCCTATCCACATGTCCATCCTAGAGCTTATACAAACTTCTCCAAGGCATAGACTCGTGCTAGAGAAAATTCTAGAAAGAGCCAAGGTTAGTTCGAACATAAGTCCGGAATCCCTGTCTGACCAAGTGGCATTAATAGGAGCCAAATCGCCCATCACTTTCTCGGAAGATGATGTAGATAGACCCTACGAGTCCCATAACCAGGCCCTGCATATCGAGGTGGTTCTGAATAACCACTCTCGGACAGGTGCCTAGTCGATGGGGGAGGAGGGCTCAACATCCTTCCACTTCATGTGGCGTACCAAATCGGAGTCACCTTGACTTCTGTGAACCTAGGCCCCATCGTTATCACTAGATACGATGGGAATGCGTCTAAGCCTTCAGGATCGATCGAACTCCCGATGGAAATGGGAGGGATCACACACACGGGGGTGTTCCATGTCTTGGACATCTACCTCCATTATATCCTGTTGCTGGGAAGGCCCTGGATACACAGCTTGTGCGCTGTGCCATCCACCTTCCACAGGTGTGTCAAGATCCCTTTTAGGGACCAAGTCGTGGTGATCCTAGGTGAGAGTCACCCTCAGCTTCAGGGGATCATAAACTCCCCTTGTTTGTCGAGCTCCTAGGCCCATGAGGCTAACCTGGGGCAGACCATGGTTGAGCCACCAAGGCTCGTGCTAAACAACCCTAGGAAGGTTGTGTATGTGAAGGGGCCGCCCAAAGCAGGCCCCCTCCCGATTCTAACCCTTCTAGGAAGACCCAAGCATCCCCTATTTCCAAAACCCCTGGACAAGAAGCCATACGAGCACGATATGGACAACAACAAGTTCCAGGACCACGATCTATATCAAAATTTTTCAAAAAATAAAAAATCATGGAACATGCTGTTGAATATGGGCTACACGCCCTATAAAAGTCTAGGGGCACAAAACCAGGGTCTCCTAGAGCCCATCCTTCCTAGGGCCAACCCAAGCCAATACGGGATCGGCTATACTCCCAAAATACCGCCAGAGCCACCCCCTGTGACCACCTGGGTCAAGGGTGCCCTGGAACCTACCTTAGAAGAGACCTATTCCGAGTCTAACCCGTAGTGTTTTCCCTTTGTAGGTATGATGGAAGATCCCTTTCATAAAAATACAAAAACATTTGGAAAACATAAAATCAAAAAAATCGAAAAAGAGGAAAAACCAAAAACAATGGAAAAACAAAAACTCGAAAATAGAGTGGTTTGTATAGTTCCTAAAGTTCTTGTTTTGCAAAAACCCAAAAAAATCGAAAATCTACAAAATACCAAAAAGATTTTGTACATAGATGCTCCTAGAAAGACTTTGGAAAAAGAAAAGGATTTCGAAAGAAACGTCGTCTGCATAGCCAGACCAAAAATTTCAAAATCAATTGAAAATCTAGGTACAAAACCAGGTCTTTTGAAAACTCACACATCAAATTCCCTCAGGTCTATAACCCACGAGAATCATCGAAGCCCAGAAGTGGATCCCCTTGAGGAAGATCCCACTTTTGAGCTCCCAGAATTTCATAAAATTCTCGATTTTGAAAGACCTTCCAATTCAGTAGGAGGAGATTTCATAGAGGTGAACCTAGGGAATGATTCCAATCCCAAAACTATCAAGATAGGCGCATATTTGCATGAACATGAAAGATCAGCATTCATTGCATTTCTACGAACCTATTTAGATGTGTTTGCATGGATGTATGTGTAAACACCCCGAAAATCACACGAATTTCTCGAAATCCATCTGGTTTTATACAAGCAGCCCCAAAGGGCCATTTTTGAGTTTGGAAACCCAGGAGCCTTCCAGACAACCCTGTACATATGTTTTGAACTCTATATTTCGAAAACATACAATATGGCTTTTAAAACGTTTTTAAAACATGTTTTGAAACCCCGAAGCGGCTTGGCCCGATCAAGACAGGACCAGGAGAGCTAAGAAGAGCCCGGAACCGGAGCACACGTCGAGCCCGGCACAGCAACTCTTGTATCTGATTCACACCCCCAGGATCTCGAACGTCCAAGACCCTGTTCTTATCAAAATATCATTTGAAGTCATCTCCGGAAGGCAGAAACAGAGGCGGACGACCATGTTGGCGAAGACCCAACACAGACGGAGTACTGATGCTGTCAGGCCCCACACAAATCGTCCGTTTCGAACCCAGCTCGAAGGAGTCTGAGTTCAGTTTGGATTGGATCTGGACCATATATATCCAGATCCCAATCCAAACCCATATGTGGACTTGGATTTGGATTTGGATCCAGAGATCCAATCCAATATCCATATCCATGGCCCACATCACCTTCTCATAAATGGAGGTGGGGCCCACTTGAAATTTATGTGGGATTATGGGCATGAGAGAGAGTGGGGATGGAAAATATCAAGAGTGTTGTAATTAAGCTTGACTTGTGTGTCAAGTTTGGGTTTAATCATGTGGTTTAGCCTAATTAAGTGGGTTTAAGCTTGTAATTAGCCAAAACCTAACCTAGGGCTGCACCAACATGAGGTGGCTAAGGTCTATGGGCCATGCTAAGGGAGCTCCTTCACCTAAACCTAACCCAAAACACCTAATCCTAGCCTACCACCCTAATCCACCCCTAATTTGAGCCTAATCACCTAACCCACTTCCCTAATCCCGGCCTAATCACCTAACCCACTTCCCTAATCCTTCCCTAAACCTAGGTTAATTTCCCTAAACCTAGCCTAAACCTAGCCTAATCACCTAACCTAGCTCACTAAACCTCAACCTAGAACCCAACCACTTAACCTAGCCCTAAACCCCTAAACCACCCCTAGCCCACAATCTACCCAAACCACTAGTTTTCAAAATATCTGGCCCAACCCTTTCCAGCCCACCTTATCTTCATACCACCCTACCTAAACCACCTAACCACTACCCCAAACCCAGCCCTAACCGACCTACCCATCCCTATTTAAACCCCCCCCCCCTTGGGGGCGGGTTTTTCAAGCTGGAACCCTTCACGAATCCCAGCCGGGCCCTCTCTTTCCCCCACTTCCCAGCTCAGCCGAACCTGCCCAGCTGCTCCACCTGCGCCGCCTGCACCACCACCATCCCACCACAGCTCGCACCGCCATCTCCACCACCTCCCAACCGAGCTTCACAGCCTGCTGTAGACGCGCGAAAAATCCCCGCCTCTTTGCCTCTTTCGTGGCTTGGAGTGGATCTTATCGTGCGTCTAAGGCCTATGTATATAAACAGGGCGTGCCAGCTAGCTTACTTAAGCTAGCAAAGATATACTTAACACTGACTTCTAAACGTGGCGACTGTGAGCAAGTGAGCTCTTGTCGTCGCAGACCTTCTTGCACCGACGCGCAAGGGTCAGTCTGTACGCTTTTGCAAAAATCGAGTTTTGGGGAGAAAGTCTACGAAACGGTTCGAGGTGTCTATTTCGGGTCTTTAAGATGCGATTGCATGTTTTAGATCACGTGGATTTGCACGTGCCTAAGTCTTTTCTTTTATCCCTTTTTGGGTCGCCTAGTTTGTGTGTTATGAACACTCCACTACATGGGCGAATTCGAGCGGGGGTTGCTTCGATGCAATATGCGTCCTACCTCGTGGTATGGCGTAGATGCAATGCAAACTCACGCTACTCCAAAGGGAAAACCCGAAATGTAAAGACAATACTGAAGGGAAATAACAGAAGGGAAATAACCGAAGGGAAATAACCGAAGGGAAATAACCGAAGGGAAATATGTATATATCTTATGTATATGAGCCCTTACTCGGGTCTTGCAAATAAGAGCGAAGGCTCAATGTGGGTGCGTGCTTGAATTGAAAGACTTACACACACGACATGAAATTAAACCCAAATATAAATTGCAGTATGGCCTTGACTAAGGTCTTGGGAGTAAGAGCGAAGGCTCAATGTGTGTGAGAGTGCTTGAATTGAAGTACTACACACACGACATAAATGAGACCCAAATATAACTGCAATAAGGCCTTTACTAAGGTCTTGGGAGTAAGAGCGAAGGCTCAATGTGTGTGAAAGTGCTTGAATTGAAAGACTTACTCACATGACAAGAAATGAAACCCAAATAGTATAGGTCGGCCCTTACTTGGGTCTTTCAAATAAGAGCGAAAGCTCAATGTGTGTGAGAGTGTTCGAATTGAAGGACAACGCACCCAACTTAAGCAAAACCCTTCGGAAATGAAATATATACGTACACTTATATATTAGGGGCTGATTAGGCCCGTGTGTGTTCAAAATTGTGCACGACTAAGAGAGTGCACGTGTGTGGTTGTGCCAAGCCACGTTATTACAAGCGGGGGGGAGACTATGCTCCGTTATTACAACCCCGTATCAAATTGAATTTCAAGCAAGCGTATGACTAAAGACCGAGTTTAGACACTTACGAGTAGCTGGTCCGTAGAGGTCTTGCTTGAGCGTGGCCTCGGCTTTGGGCTGCAAACGGGAGCTCCGCGAAGGTATGTGATCAAGGGTGCTGGCCGGCTGCAAATGGGGCGCGGGATGGACGCCTCGAAGGGGGCCGGTGGCAAGTAGGCGGCGCCTCCAAGTAGGGAGTTTAGAGTGGCTGACCAAGTGGGTCTTAGGGTCACTAGGGAAGTTAGGTACTTAGGGAAATTGGACCTAAAAGTTGAGCTAGTGGGAAGGCCAAAGAGGACACCTAGGGTGGTTGGCCGAATGGGAAATGGTGGCTAAGTAGTGGCCAGCCACTTGGGTTATCCTAGGTTCGGCTAGGCTTAGGTGGTGGCGGCAAAGAGGTTGAGCTGAGGGGAAGATGGGTGGCTAAGAGTGGAGAGGTGGTAGAGAGTGGCTTTGAGGGAGTTAGGGGGACTTACCGAATGGGGAGGAGTGGCGGATGGAAGAGGGAAGGTGGCGGGCAGGTGGCTGTCGGCTGGTGGAGTTGGGGGAAGATGGTGGCGTCCAGCTGGGGGGCAGTGGTGGTGGACGGAAGAGGGAAGGTGGCGGAGCAGGTGGCGGCTGGTGGAGTGGTCACGGCTGGATGGAAGATGGAAGAAGGAGAGGGCCCGGCTGGGAGTGGAGAGTGGTTCCCACTTAGAAAACCCGCCCACAATGAGGGGGGTTTAAATAGGGGATGGGTAGGTCGGTTAGGGCTGGGTTGTGGGTAGTGGTTAGGTGGTTTAGGTAGGGTAGTATGTAGATAAGGTGGGCTGGATGGGGTTGGGCCAGATATTTTAAAACTAGGGGTTTGGGAAAATCGTGGGCTAAGGGTGGTTTAGGGGTTTAGGGCTAGGTTAGGTGGTTGGGTTTTAGGGTGAGGTTTAGTGAGCTAGGTTAGGTGGTTTAGGCTAGGTTTAGGCTAGGATTAGGGAAATTAATCTAGCTTTAGGGAAGGATTAGGGGAGTGGGTTAGGTGATTAGGTTGGGATTAGGCCGGGATTAGGGAAGTGGGTTAGGTGATTAGGTTCAGATTAGGGGTGGATTAGGGGTTTAGGCTAGGTTTAGGCATTTTTGGCTAGGTTTAGGTGAAGGAGCTCCCTTAGCATGGCCCATAGACCTTGATCACCCCATGTTGGTGCAGCCCTAGGTTAGGTTTTAGCTAATTACAAGCTTAAACCCACTCAATTAGGCTAACCCACAAGATTAAACCCAAACTTGACACACAAGTCAAGCTTAATACAACACTCTTGATATTTTTCACCCCCACTCTCTCTCATGCCCAATATCCCACGTGAATTTCAAGTGGGCCCCACCTCCATTTATGAGAAGGTGATGTGGGCCATGGATATGGATATTGGATTGGATCTCTGGATCCAAATCCAAATCCAAGTCCACATATGGGTTTGGGTTGGAATCTGGATATATATGGTCCAGATCCACTCCAAACTGAACTCTGACTCCTTCGAGCTGGGTTCGAAACGGACAATTCGTGCGGGGCCTGACAGCATCAGTACTCCGTCTGCGTTGGGTCTTCGCCAACATAGTCGTCCGCCTCCGTTTCTGCCTTCCGGAGATGACTTCAAATGCTATTTTGATAAGAACAGGGTCTTGGACGTTCGAGATCCTGGGATGTGAATCAGATACAAGAGTTGCTGCGCCGGGCTCGACAGGTGCTCCGGTTTCGGGCTCTTCTTGGCTCTCCTGGTCCTGTCTTGATCGGGCCAAGCCACTTCGGGGTTTCAAAACATGTTTTAAAAGGGTTTTCAAAAGCTATATCATATGTTTTTGAAAGATAAAGTTTAAAACATATATACAGGGTTTGTTTGGAAGGCTCCTGGGTTTCCAAACTCAAAAATGGCCCTTTGGGGCTGCTTGTATAAAACCAGATTTGTTTAAGAAATTCGTGGGATTTCGGGGTGTTTACAGATGCCCCTCTTTGGCCTTGTCCAAATGGATTTGGATAAGGGCAAAGATGACAAACACCCCTTTTAATGTCTCCCTAGATCTAGCCACGAAGAATATGGGATCGTCCCATTTTAGCAAAATCTCAATTTTACAAACTCTGGTAGGAGGAGATATCACGCCAAAGGGTTATACTATGGAATCTGGTCCTAAAATGGGGTCATGTTTATGCAAGTATCATGCGTGGAATGCAGATGACATGGGTGTGGTGCCAAGAGTGGTGACCTCCCAGAGACCAGGTGTGGTCGAACTCTAGAGACTTACAAGGCCTACTGCTCCAAGTGAGCAAAAACCCTATGCTGTTCGATGTTCGGTTTTTAAAACTTATTTACAAAAGCTATTTACAAAAGGGACAACTGTCTTGAGTCTCGATCCTAAGGATCTCGAGCTCTTCGTGCTTGCCCTTGTTTGAGTCTTAACACTCGCTTATCTAGCGGAGGTTTTATAAGAAAACAAGCTTCATTTCAAATCCCTACGCCTTACTCGAAACGTCGAATTCTCAAACAAGATGAAATTCAAGTAAGTAAATCCTATTTTTACTTTAGGATTCCTCTAAATGAACCATGCTTTAGCTTGGGATAAGCCTGGGATGGGAAAGAGATACCACGGTCCCTTCTGAAGCGTCCCGTGGTTTGAGGCATAGAAGGCGGAAAACTGCTCTTTTTGAGCTTTTTGGCCTCTTTTTCCTTTTTTTTCCTAGAGGGTCTCCCTTTGGGAGTATTTTTTCTTTAATCCCTCTTTTTTTATAAGAGAATCGATTTTTCTTTTTGAGGCCTGGTTTCTTTCTTTTGGAAAGAGACTTTAAATGGGAAATTCCCTTTTGATTTGGGCCTTTGTTTTCCTTTTGGAAGGAGAAGAGAAGAGGGGAGGACTTATCCCAAGCCTACACTCGATCCATTCCAGATCAGCCTATTTAGAAATAGCACGTACTACTTGCAAGTATCTTGCTATGTTGAACTAGGCCCTTCTTTGTAAGATGAAGGATTTTGAAATGCAACAATGATTTTGAAAACTCCACTCTTTCACAAGTGCGAATTCTCTTACTTAGGGTCACACGAGTTGCTTTTGCACCTTATTCACATGTCTCAGGGCAGCTATCCCTAAAAATTTTCGAAAACTGGAATTTAATCTAGATCCTACACATGATATTTCTTTAAGTATTGAATATTGATAGGATCTGCTAAATTCCTACCTTCTACATCGATCAACCAATACGAATTGTTCGTAGTGGTTGCTCGTACAACATAGGGTCCATCCCAGTTGGGGCGCCACTTGCCTAGGGGGTGTGGGCCACGATGGTGGATGGTTTTCAAGACCAGATCTCCCACTTCGAAGTGGCGAGGTCTCATGTGTTTGCTATAATGTCGGGCTATCCTTTGCCGGTATGCACGAGCATGATCCATGGCAAGGAGTCGCCTCTCATCTAGCAAATCTAGTTCGGCCATCCTAGCATGCTGAAGCGTCTCTAGGGGGAGGTCGAGTGCAATGGATGTATGGAATGAATGCAGTTGGGTATGAATGGGAAGAATGGCGTTTGTGCCATAGACCAATTCGAATGGTGTGGCATTCGTGGGAGTCCGGATGGAAGTCCTATAAGCCCATAAGGCTTCATCCAGCTTCTCATGCCACCTCCTACCCTTCTCTAAGGTTTTCTCAATGATACCAATGAGAGTCTTGTTTGTGGCTTCGGCTTGGCCGTTGCCTTGAGGGTAGTCCGGATGGAAGTGGTGAGTTATGCCATACGTGTTGCACAACTTAACCATCCGCTCGTTCTTGAATGGGGTACCATTGTCAGACACAAGGTCTCGTGGAACCCCAAATCGAGCCAAGATATTCCTCCGGATGAAAGCCACCACATGTTGCCCCATCACATTCGTTAGGGAAATGGCTTCCACCCACTTGGAGAAATACTCCGTGGCTGCTAAAATAAAACGATGCCCATTCGAGGCCTTTGGAAATATGGGGCCTACAATGTCAAACGCCCACATGGTAAATGGCCAGGGGCTGACCACAGAATGCAATGCAGATGAAGGGATATGAATGGCGTGCCCATGCACTTGACATGGATGACACTTTCTAACATGATCGTGACAATCCTTTTTCAGGGTGGACCAAAAATAACCCCCTCTAAGTATTTTCATTGCCATCATGTTGGCATTAACATGACCTCCACATTCTCCATCGTGGAACTCGTGCATCACTATCCTAGCCTCCTCTAGGTCGATACACCTAAGCAGAATGCCGGTAAAACTCTTTTTGTATAAGACCCCACCCAGAATGGTGTATCGGGTCGAAATCTTACGGATGAATGCCTTATCTTTGGATGTGGCATCCTCGGTGAATCCCCCATTTTCTAAAAATCGTTTTATGTCATAGAACCAGGGTTTTTCAATAGACTCTGGGTTGTTTTGGCAAATATCCAAGTCGTGTGTGGATGGATGGGGCGCATGCCATATTTCCAAAGATCTGGTCCCTGAAATGGGATCGACCTTCAGGGCTGAACCCAAGGAAGAGAGGGCATCGGCGATGCCATTGTCCTCTCTTCCCACGTGTGTGAGCTTACACGACTGGAAGGAGTGGACCAATCGAGTGGCCAACTCGTGATATGGAAGTAGTTTCTCATTACGTACTTGCCAAATTTTTAAAACCTGGTTTATGACAAGGAGCGAATCTCCAAAGACCTCGATGCATGATGCCCCTAGAGTTTTCGAAATCCTCAAGCCTTGTACGAGTGCTTCATACTCAGCTACGTTGTTGGAACATTCGAAATCTAAGCGGACTGCTATGGGAATCTCGCCCTTTTCAGGGGAGATTAGGATGATCCCGGCACCAGCCCCTCGTTGGTTTCGTGCCCCGTCGAAGTGCATCTTCCACACTTGGTTTTTGAAAGAATTTGCCAAAATGTGGTTTTGAAAATGGTTCTGCAATATGCCTTCATCAGGCATTTCGACAAGAGTGGGATATGCGTCCTCCAAGGGGAAGTCAGCCACGTAATCTGCTAGGGCTTGCCCCTTAACGGAGATCTGGTGATGGTATTTCAGATCATACTCCATTAGAAGGAGTTGCCATTTGCCCAATCTACCTGTGAGAATGGGTTTTTCGAACAAGTGCTTGATTGGATCAAGCTTGGACACTATCCAGATCTCATGATCTAGGAAGTAGTGTCTGAATTTCTGGCAGGCCCAGACTAGGGCCAAGCACGTCTTCTCCATGGCTTGATAATTTCGTTCATAAGCCAAGAGAGTTTTCGAAATATAGTAGATGGCATACTCCTTATGGGTGTCATCCTCGTATTGAGCCAACAGGGCTCCTAAAGCGTTTACATGCACGGAGATGTACAATAAAAGCGGTTTTCCTTGTTTTGGAGGATTCAAAACGGGGGGATTAACCAAGTATGCCTTTAGTCTCTCGAAGGACTTTTGGCATTCGTCATCCCATAAGAATTTCGTACCCTTCCTCAACAGTTTGTTGAAGGGTTCGCATCTAGTTGCCAGATTCGATATGAATCGGCGTACAGATTGTAATCGACCTTGAAGGCTACGGACTTGGGTGAGATTGGAGGGTGGAGCCATGTCTATGATGGCTCGACACTTAGAGGGGTCGACTTCTATTCCCCTTTGGCTCACCATAAAGCCTAGAAGCTTTCCTGATTCTACCCCGAACACACATTTCTGAGGGTTTAGCTTTACTTTGTAAAGCCTAAGCCTTTCGAAAATCTTTTGTAAACATTCGATATGGGTGCATCGGGTTTTGGATTTTGCCAAGAGATCATCTACATACACTTCTACAAGCTCGTGAATTTGATCATGGAAGATCGTGTTCATGGCTCGTTGGTATGTTGCGCCGGCATTTTTCAAACCAAAGGGCATGACTGTATAGCAGTACGTGCCCCATGGGGTTGTGAAGGCGGTCTTACCCTGATCTCGTGGACTTAGTTTGATTTGATTATAGCCTGAATAGCCATCCATAAATGAAAACATTTCATGATTTGCAGTACTATCGACTATCAAATCTATGTTTGGTAAAGGATAATTATCCTTTGGAGTGGCTTTATTCAGGTTTCTGAAATCGATGCATATTCGAATTTTCCCATTGGTTTTTCGAACTACAACGATATTTGACAACCAATCAGAATACGCAATGGGTTTTATAAATCCGGCTTTTAGCAGATCTTCTAAACCCTCTTTGACTTGCGTGTGTACATTCGGGTGTATTTTCCTAAGCTTCTGCTTTATTGGTTTTACACCTACATCTAAGGGAAGACGATGCTCGACTATGCTGGGATCTATGCCCGGCATGTCTTCATACGTCCATGCAAACACATCCAAATAGGTCCGTAGAAATGCAATGAATGCTAACTTTTCAGTTTTATGCAAGCATGTGCCTATTTTGATGGTTTTGGGATTGGAATCATCCCCTAGGTTCACCTCTACGAAATCTCCTCCTACTGATTGGGAAGGTCTTTCAAAATCGAGAATTCTATGAAATTCTGGGAGCTCAGAAGTGGGATCTTCCTCAAGGGGATCCACTTCTGGGCTTTGATCATTCTCGTGGGCTTTAGACCCGAGGGAACTTGATGCGTGATTTTCAAAATAACCTGGTTTTGTACTTGGATTTTCAAGTGATTTCGAAATTTTTGGTCTGGCTATGCAGACGACGTTTCTTTCGAAATCCTTTTCTTTCGCCAAAGTCATACCAGGAGCAGCTATGTACAAAATCTTTTTGGTATTTTCCAAATTTTCGATTTTTTTGGGTTTTTGTAAAACAAGAACTTTGGGAACTATACAAAGCACACTTTTTTCGAGTTTTTGTTTTTCCATTGTTTTTGGTTTTTCTTGTTTTTTCGATTTTTTTCGATTTTAAGTTTTCAAATGTTTTTGGTATTTTTAGAAAAAGGGATCTTCCGTCATACCTACAAAGGGAAAACACTATGGGTTAGACTCGGAATAGGAGATCTAAACCATAGGTTTCTTCTAAGACAGGCTCCGGGGCACCCTTGACCCAGGTGGTCACAGGGGGTGGTTCCGGCGGTATTCGAGGAGTATAGCCGATCCCATATCGGCTTGGATTGGCCCTAGGAAGGATGGGCTCTAGGAGAACCTTGGATTTTCAAAACTGGTTTTGTCGGGGTTTCCACTTTTGATGGTCCCCGGATGACGACTTGGGCGGGCCTCTTGTATAGTACAAGGATGGGCGCACAAGCAGGTCGACCAGGTTCGGGCTTTCGTGCTAGTTCCTTGGAAATGGTGAGGGTACATACCTCCTTTCCTTTCCCACTGCCACTGTCGTGTTTGGGAAAGGGTTCCTTGAAGATAGCTTGAGGTGGCTCAGGTTCCGCAGTGACCTGGAGCCGGCCCTCTGCTATCAAGTTCTCAATTTTATTTAGAAGAGAGAAGCACCGTTTGGTATCATGGCCTTTGAGCCGATGATACTTGCAAAATCGGTTTAAATACCCCCCTTTGGACGTGACTCCTTCGGGGATTTCAGAGAGTTCGATCATGCCCTGGGCAAGTAGGAGGTCTAGGACCTCCGACACAGGTTGCCCCAGCAGAGTGTACTCCCGTTTTTCAATTGGTTTTGAAAAGTTGCGTTCTCTCTTATTTTCTATTTTTTCAAAATTTTTAGAAGTGCCCGCCATGCCTGGATCCACCCGGACATTGGCGATTTTATGGGGTTTTGCCCCTTTGTCCGTCGTGGGCAGCCCATATGCGATGGGCTTTTCCATACGTGTTTTGGGAACGGCACTTCCTTTCCATAAGTGGTCGTATGTCCCTTTTCGCAAGTTGGTTTCGAAAAGGGAGGCCTTTTTGATCAACTTATGGAAAGTTGAAATCTCATGGAGCGAGAGAAGGGTTTTTAACTCGCTTTTGAAATTATCCAGGATGAGCATTACTGCGCATCCTTCGGATATAGGCTCTCGCACTTGGCCTAAAAGAGACCTCCATCTTATAATGAAGGCATGCACGTCTTCGTTCATGCCTTGCTTTGTATCCCTTAAGGTATTTAGGGTTGGCGTGACTTCCACGTTGTGTGCAAATCTTTGCATGAAGCAGTTCGCTAACTCTTCAAAAGTAGCGAACTGGCTTAAGTCGTAGGAAGCCAGCCATTTGGCAGCTGTGCCTTTAAGGGATAGGGGGAACCAATACACCCATTTCATCGAGTCCTTTTTCTTCTTATGGGCTCGACGTGAGAAAAGTTGCAAGTGAGACCTAGGGTCTCCCATGCCATCATACCGATGGAAGTTCGGTATTTCATCGTCACTGTCTGTTTCGTAATCCATAGGAAGGAAATCAGACAGGGCGTAGCTTCTTTTCTCTTTATTTTGCCCTTTCAGCAGCTGCTGTAGGGCTTTACGGTCCTTTTGTGTGAAGGACTCGTGGTATTGGTTGCCTTCCATTACGGAGGCCTCTTTTTGCTTGCGAGGTTTTTCAATTTTCTTTTTAGGCCTTTGTTCACCGTTTGATGAACATGAATCGCCTACTTCAGCCTCTTGGCTGAGAGCATCGATTTTGGCCTCAAATTCCCTTCTCAAGTCCTCGATTTCATCTAGTTTTATTTTGTTTTTGAAAATCCTCCTAGAGTGAGAACTTGATGCGCATGAGCCTTGGCTCGACACTTCACTTGGATTGGATTTTGACATGCTTTTCAAGCTTTTTTCAAAATTTCCTAAGTAAAAGCAAAGAAAACAAGTTAAAACGACACCTTTATAAAATTTTCGCAAGACTTCTACAAGTAAACTCGATTTTTGAAAAGGCTCACGTCCCACCGGGCATGCCAATCTCTGTAGACGCGTGAAAAATCCCCGCCTCTTTGCCTCTTTCGTGGCTTGGAGTGGATCTTATCGTGCGTCTAAGGCCTATGTATATAAACAGGGCGTGCCAGCTAGCTTACTTAAGCTAGCGAAGATATACTTAACACTGACTTCTAAATGTGGCGACTGTGAGCAAGTGAGCTCTTGTCGTCGCAGACCTTCTTGCACCGACGCGCAAGGGTCAGTCTGTACACTTTTGCAAAAATCGAGTTTTGGGGAGAAAGTCTACGAAACGGTTCGAGGTGTCTATTTCGGGTCTTTAAGATGCGATTGCATGTTTTAGATCACGTGGATTTGCACGTGCCTAAGTCTTTTCTTTTATCCCTTTTTGGGTCGCCTAGTTTGTGTGTTATGAACACTCCACTACATGGGCGAATTCGAGCGGGGGTTGCTTCGATGCAATATGCGTCCTACCTCGTGGTATGGCGTAGATGCAATGCAAACTCACGCTACTCCAAAGGGAAAACCCGAAATGTAAAGACAATACTGAAGGGAAATAACAGAAGGGAAATAACCGAAGGGAAATAACCGAAGGGAAATAACCGAAGGGAAATATGTATATATCTTATGTATATGAGCCCTTACTCGGGTCTTGCAAATAAGAGCGAAGGCTCAATGTGGGTGCGTGCTTGAATTGAAAGACTTACACACACGACATGAAATTAAACCCAAATATAAATTGCAGTATGGCCTTGACTAAGGTCTTGGGAGTAAGAGCGAAGGCTCAATGTGTGTGAGAGTGCTTGAATTGAAGTACTACACACACGACATAAATGAGACCCAAATATAACTGCAATAAGGCCTTTACTAAGGTCTTGGGAGTAAGAGCGAAGGCTCAATGTGTGTGAAAGTGCTTGAATTGAAAGACTTACTCACACGACAAGAAATGAAACCCAAATAGTATAGGTCGGCCCTTACTTGGGTCTTTCAAATAAGAGCGAAAGCTCAATGTGTGTGAGAGTGTTCGAATTGAAGGACAACGCACCCAACTTAAGCAAAACCCTTCGGAAATGAAATATATACGTACACTTATATATTAGGGGCTGATTAGGCCCGTGTGTGTTCAAAATTGTGCACGACTAAGAGAGTGCACGTGTGTGGTTGTGCCAAGCCACGTTATTACAAGCGGGGGGGAGACTATGCTCCGTTATTACAACCCCGTATCAAATTGAATTTCAAGCAAGCGTATGACTAAAGACCGAGTTTAGACACTTACGAGTAGCTGGTCCGTAGAGGTCTTGCTTGAGCATGGCCTCGACTTTGGGCTGCAAACGGGAGCTCCGCGAAGGTATGTGATCAAGGGTGCTGGCCGGCTGCAAATGGGGCGCGGGATGGACGCCTCGAAGGGGGCCGGTGGCAAGTAGGCGGCGCCTCCAAGTAGGGAGTTTAGAGTGGCTGACCAAGTGGGTCTTAGGGTCACTAGGGAAGTTAGGTACTTAGGGAAATTGGACCTAAAAGTTGAGCTAGTGGGAAGGCCAAAGAGGACACCTAGGGTGGTTGGCCGAATGGGAAATGGTGGCTAAGTAGTGGCCAGCCACTTGGGTTATCCTAGGTTCGGCTAGGCTTAGGTGGTGGCGGCAAAGAGGTTGAGCTGAGGGGAAGATGGGTGGCTAAGAGTGGAGAGGTGGTAGAGAGTGGCTTTGAGGGAGTTAGGGGGACTTACCGAATGGGGAGGAGTGGCGGATGGAAGAGGGAAGGTGGCGGGCAGGTGGCTGTCGGCTGGTGGAGTTGGGGGAAGATGGTGGCGTCCAGCTGGGGGGCAGTGGTGGTGGACGGAAGAGGGAAGGTGGCGGAGCAGGTGGCGGCTGGTGGAGTGGTCACGGCTGGATGGAAGATGGAAGAAGGAGAGGGCCCGGCTGGGAGTGGAGAGTGGTTCCCACTTAGAAAACCCGCCCACAATGAGGGGGGTTTAAATAGGGGATGGGTAGGTCGGTTAGGGCTGGGTTGTGGGTAGTGGTTAGGTGGTTTAGGTAGGGTAGTATGTAGATAAGGTGGGTTGGATGGGGTTGGGCCAGATATTTTAAAACTAGGGGTTTGGGAAAATCGTGGGCTAAGGGTGGTTTAGGGGTTTAGGGCTAGGTTAGGTGGTTGGGTTTTAGGGTGAGGTTTAGTGAGCTAGGTTAGGTGGTTTAGGCTAGGTTTAGGCTAGGATTAGGGAAATTAATCTAGCTTTAGGGAAGGATTAGGGGAGTGGGTTAGGTGATTAGGTTGGGATTAGGCCGGGATTAGGGAAGTGGGTTAGGTGATTAGGTTCAGATTAGGGGTGGATTAGGGGTTTAGGCTAGGTTTAGGCATTTTAGGCTAGGTTTAGGTGAAGGAGCTCCCTTAGCATGGCCCATAGACCTTGATCACCCCATGTTGGTGCAGCCCTAGGTTAGGTTTTAGCTAATTACAAGCTTAAACCCACTCAATTAGGCTAACCCACAAGATTAAACCCAAACTTGACACACAAGTCAAGCTTAATACAACACTCTTGATATTTTTCACCCCCACTCTCTCTCATGCCCAATATCCCACGTGAATTTCAAGTGGGCCCCACCTCCATTTATGAGAAGGTGATGTGGGCCATGGATATGGATATTGGATTGGATCTCTGGATCCAAATCCAAATCCAAATCCACATATGGGTTTGGGTTGGAATCTGGATATATATGGTCCATATCCACTCCAAACTGAACTCTGACTCCTTCGAGCTGGGTTCGAAACGGACAATTCGTGCGGGGCCTGACAGCATCAGTACTCCGTCTGCGTTGGGTCTTCGCCAACATAGTCGTCCGCCTCCGTTTCTGCCTTCCGGAGATGACTTCAAATGCTATTTTGATAAGAACAGGGTCTTGGACGTTCGAGATCCTGGGATGTGAATCAGATACAAGAGTTGCTGCGCCAGGCTCGACAGGTGCTCCGGTTCCGGGCTCTTCTTGGCTCTCCTGGTCCTGTCTTGATCGGGCCAAGCCACTTCGGGGTTTCAAAACATGTTTTAAAAGGGTTTTCAAAAGCTATATCATATGTTTTTGAAAGATAAAGTTTAAAACATATATACAGGGTTTGTTTGGAAGGCTCCTGGGTTTCCAAACTCAAAAATGGCCCTTTGGGGCTGCTTGTATAAAACCAGATTTGTTTAAGAAATTCGTGGGATTTCGGGGTGTTTACACCTGCCCACCTTTCTCCCAACCGGGTACCACCTTCTCCCAATTCGGTAAGCACCCCCCAACTCTACCTAAATCCTTCTCTACTCCCTCTCCATTCCTAGCCACCCACCATACCATCATCTCACCTACACATCAGCCCTTTGCTGCCACCATTCTCCCTTAGCCGAACCTAGCACAGCCTAAACCATCGGCCACTACCTAACCATCCTATCTACATCCGGCCACCCTATAAGACTCCCATTCGGCCCTCCCTTAAACTCCCTTTAGGTCCATACTCCCCAATACTCTAGACTCTCCTAGTGACCCTACACACTCACTTGGCCCAACCCCTTTAATCCCCCACATCAAGGCAACACCCATTTGTAGCCGGCCACCTTCGAGGCGCCTATCCCACGCCCCACTTGCAGCCGGCCAGCACCCTTTGTCATCCACCCTCGTGGAGCTCCCGTTTGCAGCTCAAGGCGAAGGCCAAGCCCACTCTCAAGCAAGGCCTCTACGGACCAGCTACTCGTAAGTGCCTAAACTCGGTCTTTAGTTGTATACTTGCTTGAGATTCAATTTGATACGAGGTTGTAATAACGGAGCAAAGTCTCCCCCCGCTTGTAATAACGTGGCTTGGCACACCCACACATGTGCACTCTCTTAGTTGTGCACGATTTTGAACACACACGGGCCTAATCAGCCCCTAATACATAAGTATATATATATACTTTCATTTTCGAAGGGTTTTTGCTTAAGTTGGGTGCGTTGTCTTTCAATTCAAGCACTCACACACATTGAGCTTTCGCACTTATTTGAAAGACCCAAGTAAGGGCCGACCTATACTATTTGGGTTTCATTTCATGTCGTGTGAGTAAGTCTTTCAATTCAAGCACTTTCACACACATTCAGCTTTCGCTCTTATTTGAAAGACCCAAGTAAGGGCCGACCTATACTATTTGGGTTTCATTTCATGTCGTGTGAGTAAGTCTTTCAATTCAAGCACTCTCACACACATTGAGCCTTCGCTCTTATTCCCAAGACCTTAGTAAAGGCCTTATTGCAGTTATATTTGGGTTTCATTTATGTCGTGTGTGTAGTACTTCAATTCAAGCACTCTCACACACATTGAGCCTTCGCTCTTACTCCCAAGACCTTAGTCAAGGCCATACTGCAATTTATATTTGGGTTTAATTTCATGTCGTGTGTGTAAGTCTTTCAATTCAAGCACGCACCAACATTGAGCCTTCGCTCTTATTTGCAAGACCCGAGTAAGGGCTCATATACATATTCTATATACATATCTCCCTTCAGTTATTTCCCTTCGGTTATTTCCCTTCGGTTATTTCCCTTTGGTTATTTCCCTTCAGTATTGTCTTTACATTTTGGGTTTTCCCTTTGGAGTAGCGTGAGTTTGCATTGCATCTACGCCATACCACGAGGTAGGATGCATATTTGCATCAAAGCAAGCCCCGCTCGAATTCGCCCATGTAGTGGAGTGTTCATAACACACAAACTAGGTGGCCCGAAAAGGGATAAAAGAAAAGACTTAGGCACGTGCAAATCCACGTGATCTAAAACATGCAATCGCATTTTAAAGTCCCGAAATAGACACCTCGAACCACTTCGTAGACTTTCTCTCCAAAACTCGATTTTTGCAAAGCGTACAGACTGACCCTTGCACATCGGTGCAAGAAGGTCTGCGACGACAAGAGCTTACTTGCTCACAGTCGCCACGTTTAGAAGTCAGTGTTAAAAATATCTTCGCTAGCTTAGGAAAGCTAGCTGGCACGCCCTGTTTGCATACATAGGCCTTAGACACACGAGAGGATCCGCTCCGAGCCCTTGGAAAAGGCGAGAGGCGGGGATTTTCGCGCGTCTACAGAGATTGGCACGTCCGGTGGGACGTGAGCCTTTCAAAAATCGAGTTTTTAAGTAGGAGTCTTGCGAAAATTTTGTAAAAAGGTGTCGTTTTAACTTGTTTTCTTTGCTTGTACTTAGGATATTTTGAAAAAGCTTGAAAAGCATGTCAAAATCCAATCCAAGTGACGTGTCGAGCCAAGGCTCATGCGCATCAAGTTCTCACTCTAGGAGGATTTTCAAAAACAAAATAAAACTAGATGAAATCGAGGACTTGAGAAGGGAGTTTGAGGCCAAAATCGATGCTCTCAGCGAAGAGGCTGAAGTAGGCGATTCATGTTCATCGAACGGTGAACAAAGGCCTAAAAAGAAATCTGAAAAATCTCGCAAGCACAAAGAGGCCTCCGTAATGGAAGGCAACCAATACCACGAGTCCTTCACACAAAAGGACCGTAAAGCCCTACAGCAGTTGCTAAAAGGGCAGAATAAAGAGAAAAGAAACTACGCCCTGTCTGATTTCCATCCTATGGATTACGAAACAGACAGTGACGATGAAATATCGAACTTCCATCGGTATGATGGCATGGGAGACCCTAGGTCTCACTTGCAGCTTTTCTCACGTCGAGCCCATAAGAAGAAAAAGGACTCGATGAAATGGGTGTATTGGTTCCCTCTATCCCTTAAAGGCACAGCTGCCAAATGGCTGGCTTCCTACGACTTAAGCCAGTTCGCTACTTTTGAAGAGTTAGCGAACTGCTTCATGCAAAGATTTGCACACAACGTAGAAGTCACGCCGACTCTGAATACCTTAAGGGATACAAAGCAAGGCATGAACGAAGACGTGCATGCCTTCATTATAAGATGGAGGTCGCTTTTGGGCCAAGTGCGAGAGCCCATATCCGAAGGATGCGCAGTAATGCTCATCCTGGATAATTTTAAAAGCGAGTTAAAAACCCTTCTCTCGCTCCATGAGATTTCAACTTTCCATAAGTTGATCAAAAAGGCCTCCCTTTTCAAAACCAACTTGCGAAAAGGGACATACGATCACTTATGGAAAGGAAGTGCCGTTCCAAAAACCCGTTTGGAAAAGCCCATCGCATATGGGCTGCCCACAATGGACAAAGGGGCAAAGCCCCATAAAATCGCCAATGTCCGGATTGATCCAGGCATGGCGGGCACTTCCAAAAATTTTGAAAAATTAGAAAATAAAGAGGGAGCGCAATTTTCAAAAACCAGTTGAAAAACGGGAGTATACTCCGCTGGGGCAACCTGTGTCGGAGGTCCTAGACCTCCTACTTGCCCAGGGCATGATAGAACTCCCTGAAATCCCCGAAGGAGTCACTTCCAAAGGGGGATATTTAAACCGATTTTGTAAGTATCATCGGCTCAAAGGCCATGATACCAAACGCTGCTTCTCTCTTTTGAATAAAATTGAGAACTTGATAGCAGAAGGCCGGCTCCAGGTCACTGCGGAATCTGAGCCACCACAAGCTATCTTCAAGGAACCCTTTCCCAAACACGCCAGTGGCAGTGGGAAAGGAAAGGAGGTATGTACCCTCACCATTTCCAAGGAACTAGCGCGAAAGCCAGAACCTGGTCGACCTACTTGTGCGCCCATCCTTGTACTATACAAGAGGCCCGCCCAAGTTGTCATTCGAGGACCACCAAAAGTGGAAACCCCGGTAAAACCAGTTTTAAAAATCCAAGGTTCTCCTCAGCTCATCCTTAGAGCCAAGTTTAGCGCGAACCCTAGGCTGGTCGTGGGGGAAGTCACTAGATCTGGGAGGATCTACAAACCCCCGCACCTTCAAGGTGCTCAAAAGGTGGTCAGTGTGCCTGGCCCCTCAAAAGCATGTATCCCTAGTGGTCTGCCAAAAGCAGATGAGGACAAAGTCATCCTAAATCCTTATGATTTCGAAAACCACCTTTCAAAGATTCCTATTCACATGTCTATCCTAGAGCTTATAAAAACCTCACCTAGGCATAGACTTGTATTAGAGAAAATTCTAGAAAGGGCCAAGGTTGATTCGAACATAAGTCCGGAATCCTTGTCTGCCCAAGTGGCTTTATTAGGAGCAAAATCGCCCATCACTTTTTCGGAAGATGATGTAGATAGACACGAAACCCATAACCAGGCCCTGCATATCGAGGTGGTTCTAAACAACCACTCTCTGGACAGGTGCCTAGTCAATGGTGGAGGAGGGCTCAACATCCTTCCACTTCATGTGGCGTACAAAATCGGAGTCACCTTGACTTCAGTGAACCCAAGCCCCATCGTTATCACTGGATATGATGGGAATGCGTCTAGACCTTTAGGATCCATCGAACTCCCAATGAAAACAAAAGGGATCGAACACACGGGGGTGTTCCATGTCTTGGACATCCACCCCCATTATAACCTGTTGCTGGGAAGGCCCTGGATACACAGTTTGTGCGGTGTGCCATCCACCTTCCACAGGTGTGTCAAGATCCCTTTTAGGGACCAGGTCGTAGTGATCCTAGGTGAGAGTCACCCACAGCTTCAGGGGATCATAAACTCCCCTTGTTTATCAAGCTCCCAGGCCCATGAGGCTAACCTGGGGCAAATTATGGTTGAGCCACCTCGGCTCATGTTGAACAACCCTAGGAAGGTTGCATGTGTGAAGGGGCCGCCCAAAGCCAGCCCCCTCCCGACTTTAATTCTCCTAGGAAAACCCAAGCGTTCCCTATTTCCAAAGCCCCTGGACAAGAGGTCATACAAGCCTAATATGGACGATAGCATGTTCCAGGACCACGACTTGTATCCAACCTTTTCAAAAAACAAAAAGTCGTGGAACATGTTGTTGAACATGGGCTAGACGCCCTACAAGAGTCTAGGGGCACAAAACCAGGGTCTCCTAGAGCCCATCATTCCTAGGGCCAACCCAAGCCGATATGGGATCGGCTATACTCCCCGAATACCGCCGGAGCCACCCCCTGTGACCACCTGGGTCAAGGGTGCCCCGGAGCCTGTCTTAGAAGAGACCTACGATTTAGACCTCCTATTCCGAGTCTAACCCGTAGTGTTTTTCCTTTGTAGGTATGACGGAAGATCCCTTTTCTAAAAATACAAAAACATTTGAAAAACTTAAAATCAAAAAAATCAAAAAACAAGAAAAACCAAAAACAATGGAAAAACAAAAACTCGAAAAAAGAGTGCTTTGTATAGTTCCCAAGGTTCTTGTTTTACAAAAACCCAAAAAAATCGAAAATTTGGAAAATACCAAAAAGATTTTGTACATAGCTGCTCCTGGTAGGACTTTGGCAAGAGAAAAGGATTTCGAAAGAAACGTCGTCTGCATAGCCAGACCAAAAATTTCGAAATCACTTGAAAATCCAAGTACAAAACCAGGTCATTTTGAAAACCACGCATCAAGTTCCCTCGGGTCTATAGCCCACGAGAATGATCAAAGCCTAGAAGTGGATCTCCTTGAGAAAGATCCTACTTCTGAGCTCCCAGAATTTCATAGAATTCTCGATTTTGAAAGACCATCCCAATCAGTAGGAGGAGATTTCATAGAGGTGAACCAAGGGGATGATTCCAATCCCAAAACCATCAAAATAGACGCATGCTTGCATGAAACTGAAAAGTTAGCATTCATTGCATTTCTACAAACCTATTTAGATGTGTTTGCATGGACGTATGAAGACATGCCGGGCATAGATCCCAGCATTGTCGAGCATCGTCTTCCCTTAGATGCAGGTGTAAAACCCATAAAGCAAAAGCTTAGGAAAATACACCCGAATGTACACACGCAAGTCAAAGAGGGTTTAGAAGATCTGCTAAAAGCCGAATTTATAAAACCCATTGCGTATTCTGATTGGTTGTCAAATATCGTTGTGGTTCGAAAAACCAATGGGAAAATTCGAATATTCATCGATTTCAGAAACCTGAATAAAGCCACTCCAAAGGATAATTATCCTTTACCAAACATAGATTTGATAGTCGATAGTACTGCAAATCATGAAATGTTTTCATTTATGGATGGCTATTCAGGCTATAATCAAATCAAACTAAGTCCACGAGATCAGGGTAAGACCGCCTTCACAACCCCATGGGGCACGTACTGCTATACAATCATGCCCTTTGGTTTGAAAAATGCCGGCGCAACATACCAACGAGCCATGAACATGATCTTCCATGATCAAATTCATGAGCTTGTAGAAGTGTATGTGGATGATCTCTTGGCAAAATCCAAAACCCGATGCACCCATATCGAATGTTTACAAAAGATTTTCGAAAGGCTTAGGCTTTACAAAGTAAAGCTAAACCCTCAAAAATGTGTGTTCGGGGTAGAATCAGGGAAGCTTCTAGGCTTTATGGTAAGCCAAAGGGGAATAGAAGTCCACCCCTCTAAGTGTCGAGCCATCATCGACATGGCTCCACCCTCCAATCTCACCCAAATCCGTAGCCTCCAGGGTCGATTACAATCCGTTCGCCGATTCATATCGAATCTGGCAACTAGATGCGAACCCTTCAACAAACTGTTGAGGAAGGGTACGAAATTCTTATGGGATGACAAATGCCAAAAGTCCTTCGAGAGACTGAAGGCATACTTGGTTAATCCCCCTGTTTTGAATCCTCCAAAGCAAGGAAAACTGCTTTTATTATACATCTCCGTGCATGTAAATGCTTTAGGAGCCCTGTTGGCTCAATACGAGGATGACACCCATAAGGAGTATGCCATCTACTATATTTCGAAAACTCTCTTGGCTTATGAACGAAATTATCAAGCCATGGAGAAGACGTGCTTGGCCCTAGTCTAGGCCTGCTAGAAGTTCAGACACTATTTTCTAGATCATGAGATCTGGATAGTGTCCAAGCTTGATCCAATCAAGCACTTATTCGAAAAACCCATTCTCACGGGTAGATTGTGCAAATGGCAACTCCTTCTAATGGAGTATGATCTAAAATACCATCACCAGATCTCCATTAAGGGGCAAGCCCTAGCAGATTATGTGGTTGAATTCCCCTTAGAGGACGCATATCCCACTCTTGTCGAAATGCCTGATGAAGGCATCTTGCAAAACCATTTTCAAAACCACATTTTGGCAAATTCTTTCGAAAACCAAGTGTGGAAGATGCACTTCGATGGGGCACGAAACCAGCGAGGGGCCGGTGCTGGGGTCATCCTAATCTCCCCTGAAAAGGGCGAGATTCCCATAGCAGTCTGCTTAGATTTCGAATGTTCCAACAACGTAGCTGAGTATGAAGCACTCATACAAGGCTTAAGGATTTCGAAAACTCTAGGGGCATCATGCATCGAGGTCTTTGGAGATTCGCTCCTTGTCATAAACCAAGTTTTAAAAATTTGGCAAGTACGTAATGAGAAACTACTTCCATATCACGAGTTGGCCACTCAATTGGTCCAATCCTTCCAGTCGTGTAAACTCACACACGTAGGAAGAGAGGACAATGGCATCGCCGATGCCCTCTCCTCCTTGGGTTCAGCCCTGAAGGTCGATCCCATTTTAGGGACCAGATCTTTGGAAATATGGCATGCGCCCCACCCATCTACACACGACTTGGATATTTGCCAAAACAACCCAGAGACTATTGAAAAACCCTGGTTCTATGACATAAAACAATTTTTACAAAATGGGGGATTTATCGAGGATGCCACATCCAAAGATAAGGCATTCATTCGTAAGATTTCGACCCGATACACCATTCTGGGTGGGGTCTTATACAAAAAGAGTTTTACCGGCATTCTGCTTAGGTGTATCGACCTAGAGGAGGCTAGGATAGTGATGCATGAGTTCCACGATGGAGAATGTGGAGGTCATGTTAATGCCAACATGATGGCAATGAAAATACTTAGAGGGGGCTATTTTTGGTCCACCTTGAAAAAGGATTGTCACGATCATGTTAGGAAGTGTCATCCATGTTAAGTGCATGGGCACGCCATTCATATCCCATCATCTGCATTGCATTCCGTGGTCAGCCCCTGGCCATTTACCATGTGGGCGTTTGACATCGTAGGCCCAATATTTCCAAAGGCCTCGAATGGGCATCGATTTATTTTAGCAGCCACGGAGTATTTCTCCAAGTGGGTGGAAGCCATTTCCCTAACCAACGTACAGGGGCAACATGTGGTGGCTTTCATTAGGAGGAATATCTTGTTTCGATTTGGAGTTCCAAGAGACCTTGTGTCCGATAATGGCACCCCATTCAAAAACGAGCGGATGGTCAAGTTGTGCAACATCTGTGGCATAACTCACTACTTCTCCTCGCCCTACTACCCTCAAGGCAACAGCCAAGCCGAAGCCACGAATAAGACTCTCATTAGCATAATTGAGAAGACTTTAGAAAAGGGTAGGGCGTGGCACGAGAAGCTGGATGAAGCCTTATGGGCTTATAGGACTTCCATCCAGACTCCCACGAATGCCACACCATTCGAGTTGGTCTATGGCACAAACGTCATTCTTCCCATTCATACTCAACTGCATTCATTTCATACATCCATAGCACTCGACCTCCCCCTAGAGATGCTTCAGCATGCTAGGATGGCCGAACTAGATTTGCTAGATGAGAGGCGACTCCTTGTCATGGATCAAGCTCGTGCATACTGGCAAAGGATAGCTCGACATCATAGCAAACACATGAGACCTCGCCACTTTGAAATGGGAGATCTGGTCTTAAAAACCATCCACCATCGTGGCCCACACCCCCTAGGCAAGTGGCGCCCCAACTGGGATGGACCCTATGTTGTACGAGCAACCACTACGAACAATTCGTATTGGTTGATCGATGTAGAAGGTAGGAACTTAGCAGATCTTATCAATATTCAATACTTAAAGAAGTATCATGTGTAGGATCTGGATTAAGTTCCATTTTTCAAAAATCTTAAGGGATAGCTGCCCTGAGACATGTGAATAAGGTGCAAAGGTGAAGTCGTGTGACCCTGAGTGAGAGAATTCGCACTTGTGAAGGAGTGGAGTTTTCAAAATCGTGGTTACATTTCAAAATCCTTCTTCTTACAAAGAAAGGCCTAGTTCAACATAGCAAGATACTTGCAAGTAGTACGTGCTATTTCTAAATAGGCTGATCTGGAATGGATCGAGTGTATGCTTGGGATAAGTCCTCCCCTCTTCTCTTCTCCTTCCAAAAGGAAAACAAAGGCCCAAAACAAAAGGGAATTTCCCATGTCGAAGTATCTTTCCAAAAGAAAGAAACCAGATTTCCAAAGAAAAATCGAATCTCTTGTGAAAAAGAGGGATTAAAGAAAAAATACTCCCAAAGGGAGACCCTCTATGGAAAAAAAGAAAAAGAGGCTAAAAAGCTCAAAAAGAGCAGTTTTCCACCTTCTATGCCTTAAACCACGGGACGCTTCAGAAGGGACCGTGGTATCTCTTTCCCATCCCTGGCTTATCCCAAGCTAAAGCATGGTTCATTTCGAGGAATCCTAAAGTAAAAATAGGATTTACTTACTTGAATTTCATCTTGTTTGAGAATTCGACGTTTCGAGTAAGGCGTAGGAATTTGAAATGAAGCTTGTTTTCTTATAAAACCTTCGCTAGATAAGCGAGTGTTAAGACTCAAACAAGGGCAAGCACGAAGAGCTCGAGATCCTTAGGATCGAGGCTCAAGACAGTTGTCCCTTTTGTAAATAGCTTTTGTAAATAAGTTTTGAAAACCGAACATCGAACAACATAGGATTTTGCTCACTTGGAGCAGTAGGCCTTGTAAGTCTCTAGAGTTCGACCACACCCGGTCTCTAGGAGGTCGCCACTTTTGGCACCACACCCATGTCATTTGCATTTCACGCATGGTACCTGCATGAACATGATCCCATTTAGGACCAGATTCCATAGTATAAACCCTTTGGCGTGATATCTCCTCCTACCAGAATTTGTAAATTGAGATTTTGCTAAAAATGGGACGATCCCATATTCTTCGTGGCTAGATCTAGGGAGACACTAAAAGGGGTGTTTGTCATCTTTGCCCTTATCCAAATCTATTTGGACAAGGCCAAAGAGGGGCATCTGTAAACACCCCGAAAATCCCACGAATTTCTCGAAATCCATCTGGTTTTATACAAGCAGCCCCAAAGGGCCATTTTTGAGTCTGTGGCACAAACGTCATTCTTCCCATTCATACTCAACCGCATTCATTCCATACATCTATAGCACTCGACCTCCCCCTAGAGACGCTTCAGCATGCTAGGATGGCTGAACTAGATTTGCTAGATGAGAGGCGACTCCTTGCTATGGATCATGCATATCGGCAAAGGATCGCCCGACACTACGACAAACATATGAAACCTCGCCACTTTGAAGTGGGAGATCTCGTTTTGAAAATCATCCACTATCGTGTCCCACATCCACTTGGAAAGTGGCGCCCCAAGTGGGATGGACCCTATGTTGTGCGTGCAACCACCACGAACAACTCATACTGGTTGATCGATGTAGAAGGTAGGAATTTAGCAGATCCTATCAATATTCAAAACTTAAAGAAGTATTATGTGTAGGATTTAGATTAAATTCCCCATTTTTGAAAATTTTAAAGGATAGCCCGACACTATGGCAAACACATGAGACCTCGCCACTTTGAAGTGGACGATCTGGTCTTGAAAATCATCCACTATCGTGGCCCACATGCACTTGGAAAGTGGCGCCCCAAGTGGGATGAACCCTATGTTGTACGTGCAACCACCACGAACAACTTGTATTGGTTGATCGATGTAGAAGGTAGGAATTTAGCAGATCCTATCAATATTCAATACTTAAAGAAGTATTATGTGTCGGATTTAGATTAAATTCCCTATTTTCGAAAATTTTAAGGGATAGCTGCCCTGAGACCTAAAAATAAGGTGCAAAGGCAAAATCGTGTGACCCTGAGTGAGAGAATTCGCACTTGTGAAAGAGTGGAGTCTTCAAAATCATGGTTACATTTCAAAATCCTTCTTCTTACAAAGAAAGGCCTAGTTCAACATAGCAAGATACTTGCAAGTAGTACGTGCTATTTCTAAATAGGCTGATCTGGATTGGATCGAGTGTGAGCTTGGGATAAGTCTTCCCCTCTTCTTTTCTCCTTCCAAAAGGAAAACAAAAGCCCAAATAAAGAGAATTTCCCATTCAAAGTCTCTTTCCAAAAGAAAGAAACTAGAATTCAAAAGAAAAATCGATTCTCTTGTGAAAAAAAGAGGGATTAAAAAAAAATACTCCCAAAGGGAGACCCTCTACGAAAAAAAGGAAAAAGAGGCCAAAAAGCTCAAAAAGAGCAGTTTTCCGCCTTCTATGCCTTAAACCACGGGACGCTTCAGAAGGGACCGTGGTATCTCTTTCCCATCCCCGGCTTATCCCAAGCTAAAGCATGGTTCATTTCGAGGAATCCTAAAGTAAAAATAGGATTTACTTACTTGAATTTCATTTTGCTTGAGAATTCGACGTTTCGAGTAAGGCGTAGGAATTTGAAATCTGCCTTGTTTTCTTATAAAACCTCCACTAGATAAGCGAGTGTCAAGACTCAAGCAAGGAAAAACACGAAGAGCTCGAGATCCTTAGGATTGAGACTCAAGACAGTTGTCCCTTTTGTAAATAGCTTTTGTAAATAGATTTTGAAAAATTGAACATCGAACAGCATAGGATTTGCTCACTTGGAGCAGCAGGCCTAGTAAGTCTCGAGAGTTCGACCACATCTGGTCTCTGGGAGGTCGCCACTCTTGGCACCACACCCATGTCATGCATCTGCATTCCACGCATGGTACTTGCATAAACATGATCCCAGTTAGGACCAGATTCCATAACGGATCCATTTGGCGTGATATCTCCTCCTACCAGGGTTTTTAAAACTGAGATTTTGCTAAAGATTGGGACGATCCCATATTTTTGTGGATAGATCTAGGGAGACATCGAAAGGGGTGTTTGTCATCTTTGCCCTTATCCAAATCGATTTGGATAGGCCAAAGAGGGGCATCTGTAAACACCCCGAAATCCCACGAACTTCTTAAAACAACCTGGTTTTGTAAAAGTTGCCCCAAAGGGCCATATTGAATCTGGAAACCCAGGAGCCTTCAAAGCAACCCTGTACATATGTTTTAAACTTTATATGTTTTAAATATGTGTAATATAGTTTGAAAACTTTAAAATACATTTTGAAACCCCACGAAGCGGCTTGGCTTAATCAAAGCAGGACCAGAAGAGCCAAAGAGAATCGGAACTGAAGCACAAGTCGAGCCCGGCACAACAACTCTCATGTCGAATCCACCCCCAGGATCTCGAACGTCCAAGACCCTGTTATAATCAGAAATCATATGAAATCATCTCCGAAAGGTGAAAATAGAAGCGGACGACCATGTTGGCGAAGACCCAATGCAGACGGAGTACTGATGCTGTCAGACCCCGCACAAACCGTTCGTTTCGAACATAGCCCGAAGGAGTCAGAATTCAGTTTGGATTGGATCTGGAACATATATATCCAGATCTCAATCCAAACCTATGTGTGGATTTGGATTTGGATTTGGATCCAGAAATCCAATCCAATAAGCACATCCATGGCCCACATCACCTTCTCATAAATGGAGGTGGGGCCCACTTGAAATTCACGTGGGATTATGGGCATGAGAGAGAATGGGGAGGATAAGATTTGAGGGTAATTGTAATTAAGCTTGACTTGTGTGTCAAGTTTGGGGTTAATCATGTGGGTTAGCCTAATTAGTACGGGTTTAAGGTTGTATTAGCCAAAACCTAACCTAGGGCTGCACCAACATGATGCAAGGAAGTCTATGGGTTATGCAAAGGGAGCTCCCTAACCCAATCCTAAGCCAAAACCCCTAATCCTAGCCTTTTACCCTAATGCTGTCCTAAACCTAGCCTAATCACCTAACCCACTTCCCTAATCATGGCCTAATCCTAGACTAATCACCTAACCCACCTCCCTAACCCTTCCCTAAACCTAGCCTAATTACCTTAATCCTGACCTAATCCTAGCCTAATCACCTAACCCACCTCACTAAACCTCACCCCAAAACCAACCCACCTAGCTAAATCCTAAACCCCTAAACCACCCCACCTAAACCTAGCACACCATATACCTAAAACCCCTTAAATTAAAATATCTGGCCCCTCCTCAAACCCAGCCCACCTTTTCACCACACCACCACCACCTAAACCACCTTACCACCCTCCAAATACCAGCTCCAACCGCCCTTTAAAAACCTATATAACCCCCCCCCTAAGGGGCGGGTTTTCCATCTTCTTCCAGCCCATCTTCCCCCAGTCGATCTTGGCCAATCCTCCTCCCTTCTTCCACCTGCGCCACCACTACCCCCGGCCAGCTCCACATTCGCGCCACCACTTCCATTCGGCCTGCTCCACTCCACACTGTCACCTTCATCACCCGGCCGAGCTCCATCTTCCTTCATCACCCGACTGCCCTTCTTCCATCCACCGACCTCCTTCACCATCCGGTTAGTACCTCAACCTAACTCTACCTCTTCTTCACTCCCCCTCCACTCTCAATCACCCATACCACCACTCCACCTCTCCATCACAGCCTGCCCATCACCCCTACCCATTCGGCCAGACCTAACCCCTTATACCACTCGACTATCTACCTTCCCCCTAGTGATACCCGGCCACCCTACTTGGCTCCCTAGGACCTGCCCCTACCACTTTCCACCAGCCCTTAGCTTCACCTTCCACAGCAACCTAGCTAGCTCCCTCGCCATTCCCAACTCCCCCTAACTACCCTAGCAGCCGGCCACCACTAAACCATCCCTATTCGGCCAATCACAGCCGACTGCCCCCAACCCATTCGGCCAGCCACACCTTCTTCCTTAGGCATTCCCTTTAGGCTCCCCCTTAGTGCCACCTTCCATAGTGCCAACCTATCCCTAAGTGACCCTCCTTAGACAACTCAGCCCTTGACATCACGGCAGCCTCCCCCTAGCAGCCGGCAAGCACCAAGGCGCCACATCCGCTCACCCAAGTCACCCGGCCAGCACCTCCCCTCTGTCGTGCCATTCCGAGGAGCTCCCTCTTGCAGCCCAAGGCGAAGCCAAGTCCACGCTCACCTCCGGACCAGCTATAAGTAAGTGCCTAACTCGGTCCTTAGTTGTAGACTTGCTTAAATTAAATTAAATTTGATACGGGGTTGTAATAACGGAGCATTGTCTCCCCCCGCTTGTAATAACGTGGCTTGGCACACCCACACACACGTGCACTTGAGCCTACCTCGCTCTTAGTTGTGCACGATTTTGAACACACACGGGCCTAATCAGCCCCTAAGATATAAATTTATTTATATAGTTTATGTTGCATGGGGTTTTGCTTGAGTTGTGTGTGTTGTCCTTAAATTCTCGCACTCACACACATTGAGCCTTTGCTCTTATTTGCAAGACCCAAGTAAGGGCCCATATATACATTATATACGTATTTCCCTTCGGCAATTTCCATTACAAGTCATTTCCCTTCGGCAATTTCCCTTCGGCATTGTCTTTTAAATTCAGGTTTTCCCTTTGGAGTTGCGTGAGTTTGCATTGCATATACGCCATACCACGAGTTAGGATATTGCATCAAAGCAAACCCCATACTCCCGCTCAAACTCGCCACATTTTAGTGGAGTGTTCATAACACACACCTAGGTGGCCCCAAAGAGGGATAAAAATAAAGACTTAGGCACGTGCAAATCCACGTGAATTAAAATCTGAAAGTCATACCCGAATCAAACACCTTAAACTGCTTTCGTAGGTTCTTACACTCAAAAACTCGATTTTTAAAAGCGTAAAGACTGACCCTTGCGCATCGGTGCAAGAAGGTCTGCGATGACAAGAGCTTGCTTGCTCACAGTCGCCACGTTAGAAGTCAGGTTTAAAATATATCTTCGCTAGCTTTCGCTAGCTTAAAGTAAGCTAGCTGGCATGCCCTGTTTGTTTAAATAGGACTTAGGCACACGAAAAGGTTCGCTTCAGGCCTAAGAACCAGGAGCGGGAATTTTCTGCGTCTACAGGTAGGTCGATTAGGTGGGCTGGGTTAGTGGTTTGGGGCGTAGTTAGGTGGATTAAGGTTAGCTTAGGGCTAGTTGGTTAGGGTCTAGGTGGTCTAGCTAGGTGAGATTGGCTAGGTGAAGTGGGTGCGGTTTTGGGTGAGAAGGGCTAAGTTTAGGTTGGGTTTGGGTTAGGTTTTAGGAGCAATGGCTAGGTGAGGTAAGCTAACTTAGGGCTAGGTTTAGGAACCACCCCTTGGCGACGGTTCATTACAGCCATATCCAAGTCGGTGCAGCCCTAGGTCAAGTGTAGGTGCATACAAGCTTGAACCCATACTCTTGGTTAAACCCACAAGGCTAACCCACTTTTGACCAAAAGTCAAGCCTACCAACTTTCTCACTCTTACTTTATGACCCCCTTTCTCTCTCTACCCAAGCCTTCCAAGGCCATTCACGTGAAATTTTGTGGGCCCCTCACCCCCATTTATGGGGAGGTGAAGTGGGCCATGGATATAGATATTGGATTTGGATCTTGGGATCCAAATCCAAATACATTTTGGGTTTTGTTAGGCTAGGAGGCTTTTGGGGCTTCAAAACACTATTTATAGTCTAAAAGCTATATGTATAGAGTTTTAAAATATATATACAGGTTCAAAGTATGTACAGGGTTCGTTGGAAGGCTCTTGGGTTTCCAGACTCAAAATAGCCCTTTGGGGCTGCTTTTGTAAAACCAGGGATGTTTGAGAAAATCGTGGGATTTTGGGGTATTTACAGATGCCTCTCTTTGGCATTATCCAAATTTATTTGGATAATGGCAAAGATGACAACACCCCCTTTTAATGTCTCCCTAGATCTATCCACGAAAATATGGGATCGTCCCAATTTTTTTGAGCAAAATCTCTCTTTTAAACCTGGTAGGAGGAGATATCACACCAAAGGAGACTTTTCTATGGTTTCTGGTCCTAAATGAGGATCATGTTATGCAAGTGTTTATGCGTGGATATGCACATGTATGACATGGATGGGACACCAAGAAGGGCGACCTCCTAGAGACCAGATGGTATGGTCGAACTCTTGAGACTTACGAAGACCTGCTGCTCCAAGTGAAAGGGCTCTATATTGCTCGATGTTCGATTTTTCAAAATCTATTTACAAAGGGGAAAACTGCTTTTAGCCTCAATCCTAAGGATCTCGAGCTCTTCGCGTTTGCCTTTGCTTGAGTCTTGACACTCACTAATCTAGCAGAAGTTTATAAGAAAACAAGCTATATTTCAAAATTCCTACGCCTTACTCAAAACGTCGATTTCTCAAACAAAATAAAATTCAAGTAAGTAAATCCTATTTTTACTTTAGGATTCCTCGAAATGAACAATGTTTTACTTGGGATAAGTCGTAGGGATGGGAAATAGATACCACGGTCCCTTCTGAAGCGTCCAGTGGTTTTAGGCATAGAAGGCGGAAAAGTGCTCTCTTTTTTTAGCTTTTTGGCCTTTTCTTTCTTTTTTTCATAGGGTCTCTCTTTGGGAGTATTTTTTCTTTAATCCCTCTTTTCCATAAAAGAATCAAAATTTTCTTTTGACTCAGGTTTCTTTCTTTGGGAAAAGAGATTTTGGCAGGGATTTCCCTTTGTTTTTGGCCATATTTTCCTTTTGGAGGGAGAAGAGAAGAGGGGAGGACTTATCCCAAGGTCATACTCTATCCATTCCAAATCAGCCTATTTAGAAATAGCACGTACTACTTGCAAGTATCTTGCTATATTGAACTAGGCCTTTCTTTCTAAGAAGAAGGATTTTGAAATGTAACCACGTATTTGGAAAGCTCCACTCTTTCACAAGTGCGAATTCTCTTGATCAGGGTCACACAATTCGCCTTTGAACCTTACTTTCGAGGTTTCAAAGCAGTTATCCCTAAGAATTTTCGAAAATGAGAATTTAACCCAAACCCTACACATAATACTTCTTCAAGTATTGAATATTGATAGGATCTGCTAAATTCCTACCTTCTACATCGATCAACCAGTATGAGTTGTTCGTGGTGGTTGCACGCACAACATAGGGTCCATCCCACTTGGGGCGCCACTTTCCAAGTGGATGTGGGCCACGATAGTGGATGATTTTCAAAACGAGATCTCCCACTTCAAAGTGGCGAGGTTTCATATGTTTGTCGTAGTGTCGGGCGATCCTTTGCCGGTATGCATGATCCATAGCAAGGAGTCGCCTCTCATCTAACAAATCTAGTTTGGCCATCCTAGCATGCTGAAGCATCTCTAGGAGGAGGTCGAGTGCAATGGATGCATGGAATGAATGCAATCGTGTATGAATAGGGAGAATGGCGTTTGTGCCATAGACCAACTCAAATGGCGTGGCATTTGTGGGAGCCCGGATGGAAGTCCTATAAGCCCATAAGGCTTCATCCAGCTTCTTGTGCCACGCCCTACCCTTTTCTAAAGTCTTCTCAATTATGCTAATGAGAGTCTTATTCGTGGCTTCGGCTTGGCCGTTGCCTTGAGGGTAGTAGGGCGAGGAAAAGTAGTGAGTTATGCCATAGATGTTGCACAACTTGACCATCTACTCGTTTTTGAATGGGGTGCCATTATCGGACACAAGGTCTCTTGGAACTCCAAATCGAAACAAGATATTCCTCCTAATGAAAGCCACCACATGTTGCCCCTGTACGTTGGTTAGGGAGATGGATTCGACCCACTTGGAGAACTACTCAGTGGCTGCTAAAATGAACTTGTGTCCATTCGATGCCTTTGGGAAAATTGGCCCTACTATGTCAAACGCACACATGGTAAATGGCCAGGGGCTAACCACGAAATGCAATGATGATGAGGGGATATGAATGGCGTGCCCATGTACTTGACATGGATGACACTTCCTAACATGATCGTGACAGTCTTTTCTCAGAGTGGACCAAAAATAACCTGCTCTAAGTATTTTCATCGCCATCATGTTGGCATTGACATGACCTCCACATTCTCCATCATGGAATTCATGCATAACAGTCCTAGCCTCCTCTAGGTCGACACATCTTAGTAAGATGCCGGTAAAACTCTTTTTATACAAAACCCCACCCAAAATCGTATATCGGGTAGAAATTTTCCGGATGAATGCCTTATCCTTAGATGTGGCATTTTCAGCGAATCCCCCATTTTCTACAAAACATTTTATGTCATAGAACCAAGGTTTTCCAATAGAATCTGGATTGTTTTGGCAAATTTCTGAATCGTGTGTGGATGGAGTGGGTGTATGCCATATTTTTAAGGATCGGGTTTCCAAAGTGGGATTGACCCTTAGGGGTGAACCCAAGGAGGAGAGGGCATCGGCAACGCCATTATCCTCTCTTCCTACGTGTGTGAGTGTGCACGATTGGAATGACTCAATCAATCGAGTGGCCAACTCATGATATGGAAGAAGCTTTTCGTTTCTAACTTGCCAAATTTTTAAAACTTGGTTTATAACAAGTAATGAATCTCCAAAGACCTCAATGCATGTTGCCCCTAGAGTTTTCGAAACTTTTAAGCCCTGTATGAGTGCTTCATACTCAGCTATGTTGTTAGAACACTCAAAATCTAGAAGAATTGCTATGGGGATCTCACCCTTTTCAGGGGACACAAGGATGACCCTGGCCCCCTCGTTGGTTTCGTGCCCCATCGAAGTGCATTTTCCACACTTGGTTTTCGAAAGAGTTTGCCAAAATATGGTTTTGAAATTGGTTTTGCAATATGCCTTCATCAGGCATTTCATTAAGTGTGGGATATGCATCCTCTAGGGGGAACTCAGCCACGTAGTCTGCTAATGCTTGCCCTTTAATGGAGATCTGATGATGGTATTTCAGGTCATACTCCATTAGAAGGAGTTGCCATTTGCCCAATCTACTAGTGAGAATGGGTTCTGATCCTGGAACTTGCTGTCGTCTATGTCATGCACATAGGGCTTCTTGTTTAGGGGTTTTGGAAATAAGGGATTCTTGGGTCTTCCTAGAAGGGTCAGAACCTTGAGGGGGCCAGCCTTGGGCGGCCCCTTCATATACACGACCTTCCTAGGTTTGTTTGATATGAGCCTTGGTGGCTCGAGCATGGTTTGCCCCAGTTTTACCTCATGGGTCTAGGAGCTTGACAAGCAGGGGGAACTTATGACCCCCTAGAGTTGAGGGTGACTCTCACCTAGGATCACAATGACTTTGTCCTTGAAAGGGATCTTGACACACTTGTGAAAGGTGGATGGCACAATGCACAAGCTGTGTATCCAAGGCCTTCCCAACAACAGGTTATAGTGGGGGTGGATGTCCAGGACATGGAACACCCCTGTGTGTGTTATCCCACCCATTTCCATGGAGAGTTCGATAGATCCTATGGGTCTAGACACATTCCCATCGTATCTAGTGATAACGATGGGACTTGGATGAACGGATGTCAAGGTGACTTCGATTTGATTCGCCACATGAAGCAGAAGGATTTTGAGCCCTCCTCCCCCATCGACAAGGCACCTATCCAGAGAGTGGTTATTTAGAACCACCTCGATATGCAGGGCCTGATTATGGGCTTCGTAGGGTCTATCTACATCGTCTTCTAAGAATACGATGGGCATCTTTGCTCCTATAGAGGCCACATGTTTGGACAAAGATTCAGGGGAAATATTCAAACAGGCCCTTGCTCTTTCTAGAATTTTCTCTAACACTAGTCTATGCCTAGGCAAAGTTTGTATTAGCTCTAGGACGGAGATATTGATAGGAATCTTTGAAAGATGGTTTTTGAAATCATACACCTTCAAAACGACATTTCCTTTATCCGTTTTTTACGGAACTCTAGGAATACATGCTTTTGAGGGGCCAGGCACACTGACCACTTTTTTAGCACTTTGTAGATGTGAGGATTGGTAGATCCTCCCGAATCTTGTCACCTCCCCCATGATCAACCTAGGTTTCGTACTAATCATGGCTCTAATCGAGAGATTTGGAGCACCTTGAATGGTTAAAACTGGTTTAACTGGGGACGGAACTCTTGGTGGTCCCCGGATGACTACTTGGGCGGGTTTCTTGTACAGTATGAGAGTAGACGCACAAGTAGATGAACCAAACTCACATGAATGCGCTAGATTCTTTGAAATCGAAAGAGCACATACCTCTTTTCCCTTCCCACTGGTACTTCCGTGCTTGGGGAAGGGTTCTTTGAAGATAGCTTGGGCAGGCTCTGGTTCTTCAGCGACCTAGAGCCGGCCTTCTACTATCAAGTTCTCAATTTTATTAAGGAGGGAGAAGCACCGCCTTGTATCATGGCCTTTGAGCCAATGATACTTGCAGAACTTGTTTAAAAACCCTCCCTTTGAAGTGACTCCCTTAAGAATCTCGGGGAGTTCAATCATGCCTTGGGCAAGTAGGAGGTCTAGGACCTCCGTCAAAGGTTGCCCCAGCGAAGTATACTCCCGTCTTTCGAAGGGTTTTTGAAAACTCCTCTCCTTTTTATTTTCAGTTTTTTCAAAAGCTCTTGAAGCACTTGCCGGGCTTGGATCCACCTGGACATTGGCAACTTTATGGGGTTTTGCCCCTTTGTCTGCGGTGGATGGCCCATAAGTGATGGGCTTTTCCAAGCGAGTTTTCGAAATGGGATTTCCTTTCCATAAGTGGTCATACACCCCGTTTTTCAAATTTGTTTCGAAAAGGGATGCTTTCTTTATTAACTTATGGAAAGTAGAGATTTCATGAAGCGAGAGAAGGGTTTTCAACTCGTTTCTAAAATTATTGAGGATGAGCATGACTGCACATCCTTCGGATATGGGCTCTCGCACTTGACCCAAGAGAGACCTCCATCGAACGATAAACGTATGTACGTCCTCGTTCACACCTTGTTTTGTATCCCTCAAGGTGTTTAAAGTCGGCATGACTTCTACGTTATGCGAGAATCTCTGCATAAAGCAGTTCGCTAACTCTTCAAAAGTTGCGAACTGGCTAAGATCGTAGGAAGCTAGCCATTTGGCAGCTGTGCCCTTGAGGGACAAAGGGAACCAATACACCCACTTCATCGAGTCCTTCTTTTTCTTATGGGCTCGACGAGAGAAAAGCTACAAGTGAGACCTACGGTCTCCCATGCCATCGTACTGATGGAAGTTCGGTATTTGATCGTCACTGTCTGTTTCATAGTCTACAGGCAAGAAATCAGATAGGGCGTAGCTTCTTTTCTCTTTATTTTGCCCTCTCAGAAACTGTTGTAGGGCTTTACGGTCCTTGTGTGTGAAGGACTCGTGGTATTGGTTACCTTCCATCGCGGAAGTCTCTTTGTGTTTGTGAGGTTTTTCAAATTTCTTCTTGGCCTTTGGTTCGCCATTGGATGAACATGAATCGCCTGCTTCAGCCTCTTGGCTAAGAGCGGCGATTTTTACCTCGAAGTCCCTTCTCAAATCTTCAATCTCTTGTTTTTTCGAAAACTTTCGAGATTGAGAACTTGATGCGAATGAGCCATGGCTCGATAACCCTTGGGAGCCTGGACTCGACATGCTTCAATGTGCTTTTCAAAACAAATTCTAAGTATGAAAATGCAAACAAGCAAAGTTAAAACACTTTAAAAAAATTCATGAGGTTTCTCTACATGAGATGACTCTACACAAGGCCCAGGTCCCACTGGGCGTGCCAAATCTGTAGACACGGAAAATCCTCACTTCTGGTTCTTAGGCCTGAAGTGAACCTTTTCGTGTGTCTAAGTCATATTTTAACAAAAGGGCGTGCCAGCTAGCTTGCTCAAGCTAGCAAAGAAAGTTTTTGAAATCTGACTTCTATCGGGGCGACTGTAAGCAAGTGAGCTCTTTTCGTCGCAGACCTTCTTGCACCGATGCGCAAGAGTCGGTCTATACGCTTGGCAAAGTCTTTGAAAGTAAAACCTCTTTTCAAAATACCCTATGTATTTGGGCTTTGTATGTACGATTGCAATTTTTTATTACACGTGGAATTTGCACGTGCCTATGTCTTTCTTTTTATCTTTTCAGGGCCAACTAGGTGTGTGCATAAGTGACCTAAGTTGGGCGATTTTTGAGCAGGAGTGTGGGGCTTGCTTTGATGCAATATGCGTCCTAACTTGTGGTATGGCGTATATGCAATGCAAACTCACACAACTCCAAAGGGAAAACCTGAATTGAAAGACAATGCGGAAGGGAAATGACTTAATGTAAATTGCAAAAGGGAAATATGGCTATATCTTAAGAGCGGAAAGGCTCAATTGTGCAAGTGTGTGTCGCGTATATATGGAAAGACTACGCACACAGTTGAACCTTAAAACCCAAATTTAAAAGACATAGCCGAAGGGAAATACTTATAATATATATGGGCCTGAAGGTCGCCAACGTGTGCGTGGGTGTTGTGTGTATATTGAAAGACAACTCACACGACTTGTAATGAAACCCAAATATAATTGCAATAGGCCTTGACTAAGGTCTTGGGAGTAAGAGCGAAAGCTCAATGTGTGTGAGTGTGAAAATTGAAAGACCACACACACAACTTGAATTAAAACACCCAAGGGAAATTGCAATACGGCCCTTACTAGGGTCTTGGGAATAAGAGCGAAAGCTCAATGTGTGTGAGTGTGGAAAATTGAAAGACAACACACACAACTTAATTAAAACCCACGCAACTTAAATATACATAAGTATAGCTATATCTTAAGGTTTGATTAGGCCCATGTATGTGCTATAATCGTATGCAGCTAAGAGCGGAATAGGCTCAAGTGCACATGTGTGTGGGTGTGCCAAACCACATTATTACAAGCAGGGAGAGACAACGCTCCATTATTACAACCCCGTATCAAGTTTAATCAAATGTAAGCAAGTTCATAACAAGGACCGAGTTAGGCACTTACGTATAGCTGGTCCGGGTGTGACTTGCTTGGCTTTGGCCTAGTGAGTCGCCTTGGACAGCCGAAGGGGAGCTCCTTGGGTGCGTAAGGGCACCAAGTACGGTGAGAGTCGGATGAAGTCTTGAGGATGACCGAGTGTAAGGCGCAGTAAGTAGGGTCTTTTGAGTGAGTTGGGGCAGGTTCGGGTCTTAGCTAGGTGGTGGCAGGTTGAGGGTGATGGCTTAGCTAGGGGCTAAGATGGGTGGCAAGTTGAAGGTGATGGCTTAGCTAGGGGCTTAGATGGGTGGCAGGTTGAAGGTGATGATATGGAGTGTGCAAGTAACCGGGTGTATGGGAGATGTCTAGGGTGCAGTAGTGGCGGGTGATGGACGGTGTGGCTGGGTAAGAGGGGGAGAGGAAGAGAAGTTAGATAGGGCAGAGATGGGGTACTAACCAGAGGTGGTGGCTGTGGTGGTGGCCAGAGGTGGTGGAAGGAGGTGGTAGCTGGAAGATGGTGGCAGGCGGGTGGAAATGCAGGTGGCAGCCGAGTGGAAGTGGAGCCGGGTGGAGCGATGGTGGATGGTGGCGCAGCTGGTGGGGGTAAGGGAGTGAAATGGGTGAGAGAGAGGCCAGGTGAGAGAGGAGAGAGAGGGCTGAGACTATCCAAGGTCGATCCAAGATAGCCCAAAACCCACCCCAAAAGGGGGGGTTTTATAGGCATGGGCTGGGGTCGGTTGGGGTGGTTTTGGGGGTAGATATTTAGGATGTTGTGGGCTGGGGTGGGATGGTTTGGGTAGGTCGGCTAGGTGGGTGGTTTGGGTAGGTCGGTTAGGGTGGCTGGGATTTAAGGGTTAGGGGCTAATTAGGTGGGTTAAGGTAGGATTAGGTTTAATCTAGCTAGGGTCTAGGTGGTCTAGTTAGGTGGGGTGAGCTAGGTGAGGTCGGCTAGGTATGGTTAGGGTGGTTTTGGGTGAGGGTGGCTAGGATTAGGTTAGGTTTAGGGGGGAATGGCTAGGTGAGGTGGGTTAGCTTAGGGCTAGGTTTAGAAGCATCCCCTTGGACTTGATCCATGGACCTAGTTGCAGCATGTTGGTGCAGCCCTAGGTTAGGTGTAGGTGCATACAAGCTTAATCCCACACTCTTAGGCTAAACCCACATGATTAACCCAAAACTTGACACAAAAGTCAAGCCCACCATATTTCTCACTCATACTTTATCCTCCATTCTCTCTCTTCCCAAGCTTTTCACGTGAATTCCTTGTGGGCCCCACCTCCATTTATGAGAAGGTGATGTGGGCCATGGATGTGGGTATTGGATTGGATCTTTGGATCCAAATCCAAATCCAAATACATGTTTGGGTCTGAATCTGGATATATATGGTCCAGATACGATCCAAATCTGATTTTCTGACTCCTTCATGGTATTTCAAAACAGATAGTTTATGCGGAGCCTGACAGCATCAGTACTCCGTCTTGCATTGGGTCTTCGCCAACATTGTCGGCCGCTCCTCTTCTCACCTTCCGGAGATCATTTTGGTAAATTTGTTGATAACAGGGGCTTGGAAGTCGGAGATTTTGGGGATGATTTTGATATGAGAGTTGATGTGCCGGGCTTGAAATATACTCCGGTTCCGGGCTCTCTTTTGCTTCTTCGGTCATGCTTTCATCAGGCCAAGTTGCTTTCCGGGGTTTCAAAATACCTTTTTAAAGGTTTTAAAACTGTATAACATATATTTTAAAACATATATGATTTTAACATATGTACAGGGTTGCCTGAAAGGCTCCTGGGTTTCTAGACTCAAAATAGCCCTTTGGGGCTGCTTTTGCAAAACCAGGTAATTTGGGAAAATCGTAGGATTTTGGGGTGTTTACAAACACGTATGGCATAACTCACCACTTCTCCTCGCCCTACTACCCTCAAGGCAATGGCCAAGCCGAAGCCACAAATAAGACTCTCATTAGTATAATTGAGAATACTTTAGAGAAGGGTAGGACGTGGCACGAGAAGCTAGATGAAGCCTTATGGGCTTATAGGACTTCCATCCGGACTCTCACGAATGCCACACCATTTGAATTGGTCTATGGCACAAACGCCATTCTTCCCATTCATAGACAATTGCATTCATTCCATACATCCATTGCACTCGACCTCCCCCAACAGACGCTTCAGCATGCTAGGATGGCCGAACTAGATTTGTTAGATGAGAGGCGACTCCTTGCTATGGATCATGCTCATGCATACCGGCAAAGGATAGCCGAGCATTATGACAAACACATTAGACCTCGCCACTTTGAGGTGGGAGATCTGGTTTTGAAAATCATCCACTATCGTGGCCCACATCCACTTGGAAAGTGGTGCCCCAAGTGGGATGGACCCTATGTTGTGAGTGCAACCACCACGAATGATGGTTGTAGAAGGTAGGAATTTAGCATATCCTATCAATATCCAATACTTAAAGAAGTATTATGTGTAGGATTTGGGTTAAATTCCAATTTTCGAAAACCCTTGGGGATAGCTACCTGGAGACATGAAAATAAGGTTCAAAGGCAAATCGTGTGACCCTGAGTGAGAGAATTCGCACTTGTGAAAGAGTGGAGTCTTCCAAATCGTGGTTATATTTCAAAATCCTTCTTCTTACAAAGAAAGGCCTAGTTCAATATAGCAAGATACTTGCAAGTAGTACGTGCTATTTCTAAATAGGCTGATCTAGAATGGATCGAGTATGACCTTGGGATAAGTCCTCCCCTCTTCTCTTCTCCTTCCAAAAGGAAAATATGGCCAAAACAAAGGGAAATCCCCACCAAAAGTCTCTTTCCCAAAGAAAGAAACCAGAATCAGAAAGAAAAATCCGATTCTCTTATAAAAAAGAGGGATTAAAGAAAAAAATACTCCCAATGGGAGACCCTCTATGAAAAAAAGGAAAAAAGGCCAAAAAACTCAAAAAAGAGCAGTTTTTCGCCTCCGATGCCTCAAACCACGGGACGCTTCAGAAGGGACTGTGGTATCTCTTTCCCATCCCTGGCTTATCTCAAATAAAACATGGTTCATTTCGAGGAATCTTAAAGTAAAAATAGGATTTACTTACTTGAATTTCATTTTGTTTGAGAATTCGACGTTTCGAGTGAGACGTAGGAATTTTGAAATATAGCTTGTTTTCTTATAAGACCTCCGCTAGATTAGCGAGTGTCAAGACTCAAGCAAAGGCAAACACGAAGAGCTCGAGATCCTTAGGATTGAGGCTCAAAGCAGTTTTCCCTTTTGTAAATAGATTTTGAAAAATCGAACATCGAGCAACATAGGGTCTGCTCACTTGGAGCAGCAGGCCTTTGTAATTTCCCTTGGGTGTTTTAATTCAAGTTGTGTGCATGGTCTTTCAATTTCCACACTCACACACATTGAGCTTTCTCTCTTACTCCCAAGACCTTAGTAAAGGCCATATTGCAATTTGGTGTTGGGTGTTTAATTTCAACTTGTGTGCGTAGCATTTCAATTCTACACACACACACATTGAGCTTTCGCTCTTACTCCCAAGACCTTAGTCAAGGCCATATTGCAATTATATTTGGGTTTACATTACAAGTCGTGTGAGTTGTCTTTACATATACACACAACACCCACGCACACATTGGCGACCTTTGGGCCCATATATATTATAAGTATTTCCCTTTGGCTATGTCTTTAAGATTTGGGTTTTAAGGTTCAGTTGTGTGCGTAGTCTTTCCATATATACACGACACACACTTACACAATTGAGCCTTTTCGCTCTTAAGATATAGCCATATTTCCCTTTTGGAATTTCCCTTTTGCAAATTTATTAAGTCATTTCCCTTCCGCATTGTCTTTCAATTCGGGTTTTCCCTTTGGAGTTGCATGAGTTTTCATTGCATATACGCCATACCACGAGTTAGGATGCATATTGCATCGAAGCAAACCCCACACTCTTATGCAAAAATCGCCCAACTTAGGTCACTTGTGCACACACCTAGTTGGCCCTAAAAAGCATAAAAAGAAAGACATAGGCACGTGCAAATCCCATGTGTAATAAAACTTGCAATCGTACATACAAAGCCCAAACACTTCGGGTATTTTCAGAGAGGCTTAAAATTTAAAGACTTTGCCAAGCGTACAGACTGACCCTTGCGCATCGGTGCAAGAAAGTTTGCGACGAAAAGAGCTCACTTGCTCACAGTTGTCCCGATAGAGTCAGATTTCAAAAACTTTCTTCGTTAGCTTAAGGAAGCTAGCTGGCACGCCCTTTTGTTAAAATACAACTTAGACACACGAAAAGGTTCACTTCGGGCCTAAGAACCAGAAGTGAGAATTTTCCGTGTCCACAACTCTCACCTAGGATCACTACGACTTTGTCCCTGAAAGGGATTTTGACATGCCTGTGGAAGGTGGATGGCACAGCACACAGGTGTAAACACCCCGAAATCCCACGAACTTCTCAAACACACCTGATTTTATAAAAGCAGCCCCAAAGGGCTATTTTGAGTTTGGAAACCCAGGAGCCTTCCAGACAAACTCTGTACATATCTTTAAACTGTATATGTTTTAAATATGTATAATATGCTTTTAAAACCTTTTAAAATACATTTTGAAACCCCACGAAGCGGCTTGGCCTGATGAAAGCAGGACCAGAAGAGCTAAAGAGAGCCCGGAACCGGAGCACATGTCAAGCCCGGCACAGCAACTCTCGTGTTAGATCCACCCCCAAGATCTCGAACGTCCAAGTCCCTGTTATCAGCAAAAATTATGAGAAATTATTTCCCAAAGGTGAAAACAGAAGCGGACGACCATGTTGGCGAAGACCCAATGCAAGACGGAGTACTGATGCTGTCAGACCCCACACAAACCGTTCATTTCGAACATACCCTGAAGGAGTCAGAATTCAGTTTGGATTGGATCTGGACCATATATATCCAGATCCCAATCCAAACGTATGTGTGGATTTGGATTTGGATTTAGATCAGAGATCCAATCCAATATCCACATCCATGGCCCACATCACCTTCTCATAAATGGAGGTGGGGCCCACTTGGAATTCACGTGGGATTATGGGCATGAGAGAGAATGGGGAGGATAAGCATTGAGGAAAATGTATTAAGCTTGACTTGTGTGTCAAGTTTGGGGTTAATCATGTGGGTTAGCCTAATTAGTGTGGGTTTAAGCTTGTATGAGCCTACACCTAACCTAGGGCTGCACCAACATGATGCAATGAAGTCCATGGGCTATGCAAAGGGAGCCTCCTAACCCAATCCTAAGCCAAAACCCCTAATCCTAGCCATTTACCCTAATCCTAGCCTAATCACCTAACCCACTTCCCTAATTCCGTCCTAATCCCAACCTAATCACCTAACCCACCTCCCTAATCCTTCCCTAAACCTAGACTAATTTCCCTAATCCTAGCCTAAACACCTAACCCACCTCACTAAACCTCACCCCAAAACCAACCCACCTAGCTAAGCCCTAAACCACTAAACCACCCCACCTAAACCCTAGCACACCATATCCCTAAAACCACCTAAAACAAAATATCTGGCCCCCACTAAAAAACCAGCCCACCTTATCACCATACCACCACCACCTAACCACCAAACTACCCTTTCAAAACCAGCCCAAACCGACTTTTGAAAACCTATAAACCCCCCCTAGTGGGCGGGTTTTTCAACTTGGAGCCCAGCCATCTTGGGCCAGCCGATTCTTCTCTCACCCCTTGCTCTCTTCTCCACTCCACACCGCCACCATCTCCCGGCCAGCTCCACTCCACACCGCCACCATCTCCCGGCCTGCATCATTCCACGCCACCACAGTCGCCCGACCAGCTCCACTTCTTCCCCTCGGCTGCCCTCCTTGGACACCAACCTCCCTCTCCTATCCGGTTAGTACCCTATCCTAACTCTACCCTATCTTCACTCCCCCTCCACTCTCAGCCACCCATACCACCACGACACCACACCACCATAACCGTCCTGCCACCCTTTCCCATTAGGCAAGACACAACCCATTACACCACCCGCTTCCCTACCTTCCCCTTAGTGACACCCCCTAGCTACCCCAGCCACCTTACTTTGTTCCCTAGGACCTGCCCTTCCTCCCCTTTAACCATCCCTTAGCCAACACCCTAGCTAGCTCCCTCGCCATTCCTAAACACCCCTAGCTATCCCAGCCGGCCACCACTTAAACCGCCACCATTCGGCCAGCCACAGCCGACTACACCAAATCACCCGCGGCCTTACACCCTTCTCCTTAGACATCCCCCTTAGTCATCCCTTAGCTCCACCTTCCCTAGAACCTGCCCTACACCCTAGTGACACTCCCTAACCACTTCAACACCAAGACACCACAGCAGCAGCCGGCAAGCCCCAAGGCGCCACAACCGCCACCCTTGCTTCACCTGGCCAATCACTCCCTTGCCGTGCCATTCCGAGGAGCTCCCTCTTGCAGCCCAAGGCGACACCCAAGCCCAAGCTCAAGCAAGTCACCTCCAGACCAGCTATATGTAAGTGCCTAACTCGGTCCTCATTTGTAGACTTGCTTAAGTTAAATTAAATTTGATATGGGGTTGTAATAACGGAGCATTGTCTTCCCCCGCTTGTAATAACGTGGCTTGGCACACCCACACACCCGTGCACTTGAGCCTACCTCGCTCTTAGTTGTGCACGATTTTGAACACACACGGGCCTAATGAGCCCTTAAGATATAAATTTATTTATATACTTTAAGTTGCGTGTGTTGTCTTTCAATTCTCGCACTCACACACATTGAGCTTTCGCTCTTATTTGCAAGACCCAAGTAAGGGTCGTGTTATATTTTCCTTGGGTTTAATTTCATGTCGTGTGTGTAGTATTTCAATTATACACTCACACACATTGAGCTTTCGCTCTTACTCCCAAGACCTTAGTTAAGGCCATATTGCAATTTATATTTGGGTTTAATTTCATGTTGTGTGCGTAGTATTTCAATTCTCGCACTCACACACATTGAGCTTTCGCTCTTACTCCCAAGACCTTAGTCAAGGCCATATTGCAATTTATATTTGGGTTTAATTTCATGTCGTGTGTGTAGTATTTCAATTATACACTCACACACATTGAGCTTTCGCTCTTACTCCCAAGACCTTAGTTAAGGCCATATTGCAATTTATATTTGGGTTTCATTTAAGTCGTGTGAGTTGTCTTTCAATATACACACAACACCCACGCAACACGTTGGCGACCTTCGGGCCCATATATATTATAAGTATTTCCCTTTCGTTTATGTCTTTAAGATTTGAGTTTTAAGGTTCAGCAGTGTGTGTAGTCTTTACATATATACACGGCACACACTTGCACTATTGAGCCTTTCCGCTCGTAAGATATAGCCATATTTCCCTTTTGCAATTTCCCTTCCGCAATTTCCCTTCGGCATTGTCTTTCAATTTCGGGTTTTCCCTTTGGAGTTGCGTGAGTTTGCATTTCATATATGTCATACCACGAGTTAGGATGCATATTGCATCAAAGCAAACCCCATACTCCCGTCCAAAGTCACCCCACTTAGGCTGCGTGTTCATAACACACACCTAGTTGGCCCGAAAAGGGATAAAATGAAAGACATAGGCACGTACAAATCCACGTGAAATAAAATCTGAGAATCATACAAAAACAACCCGAGTCAAACACCTCAAAACGTTTTCGTAGGTTCTCATACTTCAAAAACTCGATTTTTAAGCGTACAGATTGACCCTTGCCCATCGGTGCAAGAAGGTCTGCGACGAAAAGAGCTTGCTTGCTCATAGTCGCCACGTTAGGAGTTAGATTTAAATATCTCTTCCCTAGCTTAAGTAAGCTAGCTAGCACGCTCTTTTGCTTAATTAGAACTTAGACACATGAAAGGATTCACTTCATGCCTAAGAACCAGAAGCGGGGAACTTTCTGCGTCTATAGGGTTTGGCATGCCCAGTGGGACGTGAGTCTTTTAAAATCGAGTTACCTTAGGAAACTTGCGAAAATATTTTCCAAAAGGTGTTGTTTTTAACTCTTTTCTTTATACTTCATACGTAGGAAATTTTGAAAAGCTTGAAAGCATATCAAAATCCAACCCAAGTGAAGTGTCGAGCCAAGGCTCATGCACATCAAGTTCTCACTCTAGGAGGATTTTGAAAAATAAAATCAAACTAGACGAGATAGAGGACTTGAGAAGGGAATTCAAGGCCAAAATCGATGCTCTCAGCCAAGAGGCTGAAGTAGGTGATTCATGTTCATCGAATGGTGAACAAAGGGCCAAGAAAAAAACTAGAAAACCTCGCAAGCACAAGGAGGCCTCCGTAATGGAAGGCAACCAATACCACGAGTCCTTCACACAAAAGGACCGTAAAGCCCTACAGCAGCTGCTGAAAGGGAAAAATAAAGAGAAAAGGAGTTACGCCCTGTTTGGTTTCCTTCCTATGGATTACGAAACAGATAGTGATGTTGAAATACCGAACTTCCAGTCGATATGATGGCATGGGAGACCCTAAGTCTCACTTGCAACTTTTCTCACGTCGAGCCCATAAGAAGAGAAAGGACTCGATGAAATGGGTGTATTGGTTCCCTTTATCCCTTAAAGGCACAGCTGCCAAATGGCTGGCTTCCTACAATTTAAGCCAGTTCGCTACTTTTGAAGAGTTAGCAAACTGCTTCATGCAAAGATTTGCACATAACGTAGAAGTCACGCTGACTTTAAACACTTTAAGGGATACGAAGTAAGGCATGAACGAAAACGTACATGCCTTCATTATTCGATGGAGGTCTCTTTTGGAACAAGTACGAGAGCCAATATCCAAAGGATGCGCAGTCATGCTCATCCTGGATAATTTTAAAAGCGAGCTAAAGACCCTTCTCTCGCTCCATGAAATCTCAACTTTCCATAAGTTGATAAAAAAAGCATCCTTTTTCGAAACAAACTTGAAAAAGGGGATATACGATCACTTATGGAAAGGAAGTGCCACTTCCAAAACCCGCTTGGAAAAGCCCATCACTTACGGGCTACCCACGATAGACAAAGGGGCAAAGCCCCATAAAATCGCCAATGTCCGGGTGGATCCAGGTTTGGCAGGGACTTCAAAGAATTTTGAAAAATTAGAAAACAAAAGGGAGAGAAACTTCCAAAAGCCGATTGAAAAACGGGAGTACACACCGCTAGGACAACCTGTGTCAGAGGTCCTAGACCTCCTACTTGCCCAAGGCATGATTGAACTTCCCGAAATCCCTGAGGGAGTCACTTCCAAAGGGGGATATTTAAATCGTTTTTGCAAGTATCATCGGCTCAAAGGCCATGATACAAAACGTTGTTTCTCCCTTTAAAACAAAATCAAGAACTTGATAGCAGAGGGCCGGCTCCAGGTCACTACGGAACCTAAGTCAACTCAAGCTATCTTCAAAGAACCCTTTCCCAAGCATGCTAGTAGCAGTGGGAAAGGAAAGGAGGTATGTACCCTCACCTTTTCAAAAAATCTAGCGCAATTGTTAGAGTCTGGTCGACCCACTTGTGCGTCTACTCTTGTACTCTATAAGAAGCCCGCCCAAGTAGTCATCCGGGGACCACCAAGAGCTGAATCCCCGGCTAAACCAATTTTAAAACTAAAAGGTGCTCCTAAATTCTCAATTAGAGCCAATTTAAGTGCGAACCCTAGGTTGGTCGTGGGGGAAGTGACTAGATCTGGGAGGATCTATCAACCCCCGCACCTACAAAGTGCTAAAAAGGTGGTCAGTGTGCCTGGCCCCTCAAAAGCATGTATTCCTAGAGTTCTACAGAAAGCAGACAATGGGAAAATCGTCCTAAACCCTTATGATTTCGAAAACCATCTTTCAAAGATTCCTATCCACATGTCCATCCTAGAGCTTATACAAACTTCTCCAAGGCATAGACTCGTGCTAGAGAAAATTCTAGAAAGAGCCAAGGTTAATTCGAACATAAGTCCGGAATCCCTGTCTGACCAAGTGGCATTAATAGGAGTCAAATCGCCCATCACTTTCTTGGAAGATGATGTAGATAGACCCTACGAGTCCCATAACCAGGCCCTGCATATCGAGGTGGTTCTGAATAACCACTCTCGGACAGGTGCCTAGTCGATGGGGGAGGAGGGCTCAACATCCTTCCACTTCATGTGGCGTACCAAATCGGAGTCACCTTGACTTCTGTGAACCTAGGCCCCATCGTTATCACTAGATACGATGGAAATGCGTCTAAGCCTTCAGGATCGATCGAACTCCCGATGGAAATGGGAGGGATCACACACACGGGGGTGTTCCATGTCTTGGACATCTACCTCCATTATAACCTATTGCTGGAAAGGCCCTGGATACACAGCTTGTGCGCTGTGCCATCCACCTTCCACAGGTGTGTCAAGATCCCTTTTAGGGACCAAGTCGTGGTGATCCTAGGTGAGAGTCACCCTCAGCTTCAGGGGATCATAAACTCCCCTTGTTTGTCGAGCTCCTAGGCCCATGAGGCTAACCTGGGGCAGACCATGGTTGAGCCACCAAGGCTCGTGCTAAACAACCCTAGGAAGGTTGTGTATGTGAAGGGGCCGCCCAAAGCAGGCCCCCTCCCGATTCTAACCCTTCTAGGAAGACCCAAGCATCCCCTATTTCCAAAACCCCTGGACAAGAAGCCATACGAGCACGATATGGACAACAACAAGTTCCAGGACCACGATCTATATCAAAATTTTTCAAAAAATAAAAAATCATGGAACATGCTGTTGAATATGGGCTACACGCCCTATAAAAGTCTAGGGGCACAAAACCAGGGTCTCCTAGAGCCCATCCTTCCTAGGGCCAACCCAAGCTGATATGGGATCGGCTATACTCCCAAAATACCGCCAAAGCCACCCCCTGTGACCACCTGGGTCAAGGGTGCCCTGGAGCCTACTCTAGAAGAAACCTACGATTTAGACCTCCTATTCCGAGTCTAACCCGTAGTGTTTTCCCTTTGTAGGTATGATGGAAGATCCCTTTCATAAAAATACAAAAACATTTGAAAAACTTAAAATCAAAAAAATCGAAAAAGGGCAAAAACCAAAAACAATGGAAAATCAAAAACTCGAAAATAGAGTGGTTTGTATAGTTCCTAAAGTTCTTGTTTTGCAAAAACAAAAAAAAATCAAAAATCCACAAAATACCAAAAAGATTTTGTACATAGCTGCTCCTAGTAAGACTTCGGAAAAAGAAAAGAATTTTGAAAGGAACGTCGTCTGCATAGCCAGACAAAAAATTTCGAAATCAATTGAAAATTCGAGTACAAAACCAGGTCTTTTGAAAACTCACGCTTCAAATTCCCTCGGGTCTATAACCCACGAGAATGATCGAAGCCCAGGAGTGGATCCCCTTGAGGAAGATCCCACTTCTGAGCTCCCAGAATTTCATAAAATTCTCGATTTTGAAAGACCTTCCAATTCAGTAGGAGGAGATTTCATAGAAGTGAACCTAGGGAGTGATTCCAATCTTAAACCCATCAAGATAGACGCATGTTTGCATGAACATGAAAGATCAGCATTCATTGCATTTCTACAAACCTATTTAGATGTATTTGCATGGACGTATGAAGACATGCCAAGCATAGACCCCAGCATTGTCGAACATCGTCTTCCCTTAGATGCGGATGTAAAACCCATAAAGCAGAAGCTTAGAAAAATACACCCGAATGTACACACCCAAGTTAAAGAGGGTTTTGAAGATCTGTTAAAAGCCGGATTTATAAAACCCATTGCGTATTCTGATTGGTTGTCAAACATCGTTGTAGTTTGAAAAACCAATGGGAAAATTCGAATATGCATCGATTTCAGAAACCTGAATAAAGCCACTCCAAAGGATAATTATCCTTTACCAAACATAGATTTGATAGTCGATAGTACTGCAAATCATGAAATGTTTTCGTTTATGGATGGCTATTCAGGCTATAATCAAATTAAATTAAGTCCACGAGATCAAGGTAAGACCGCATTCACAACCCCGTGGGGCACGTATTGCTATACAGTCATGCCCTTTGGTTTGAAAAATGCCGGCGCGACATACCAGAGAGCCATGATCATGATCTTCCATGATCAGATTCATGAGCTCGTAGAAGTGTATGTAGATGATCTCTTGGCAAAATCCAAAACCTGATGCACTCATATCGAATGTTTGCAAAAGATTTTCGAAAGGCTTAGGCTTTACAAAGTAAAGCTAAACCCTCAAGAATGTGTATTCAGGGTAGAGTCTGGAAAGCTTCTAGGCTTTATGGTAAGCCAAAGGGGTATAGAAGTCGACCCCTCGACCCCTCTAAGTGTCGAGCCATCATAGACATAGCTCCACCCTTCAATCTCACACAAATTCGTAGCCTCCAGGGTCGATTAGAGTCTGTTCGCCGATTTATATCAAGACCATCCAATGCTGCCGGATCTTCTTGAGCAGCACATCTTCTTTGGCGTGAAATGGAGCAGCCCTTTTGCCCACAATATCAGCCCATGTTTTTACAAAAGCAAAGGGGAGAGGTCCAGCCCCCTTTGTTGACCTTTTTCCTCTCTCTCTCCTACCCAAGGTGAAAGGCGTGAAAAAGTTTTTTGAACCTTTGGCCAGCCAGCCCCTCACGTCCTTTTATAGACTTTGAAGTTGGATATGGATCTTGGATTGGTTCTGAAATCCGGATCCAATCCAAGTCTTATTTGGATCTAGATCTTGGATCTGGATAATTGGATCCAGATTCGATCCAAATTTTCTTCTTCTTCCGTCCTTCTTGGCGTTTCGAGCCGAACGCTTTGTGCGGGCCTTGAGTTCATCAACGCTCCATCTTATGCTGGGTTTTTCCCAATTTCGTCGTCCGAGCTCCTTTTCACCTTTCTGGACTCTGTTTCAATTGATTTTTGTTGGTTTTTATTTGGATTTGTTCGTGATTTCAGGGGTACTGTTGGCTTGGCCTCCGACGTTTCCGGCTTGAAGTCTATTTGTGGCCTGGGCTCCTCTTTTGTCTTTGAAATTTGTTTTTCATTGGGCTGGGCTTGATCTTTGAATTTTCGAATTTCTTTTGCAACTGCTTTGAGCCAAACCTTACCTGTTCGTCTGGGCTTTTTGCAAAAATGGGACTTTCATCCACTTTTAAGTATTTTATTTTTCAAACAGGGTTGGAAAACAGAGGTTTGAAGTATTTGAGCTCCTGAGTTTTCGAAAATTCCAAACTTGGCTTTTTGAGCTAATTTTCGAACCAAGCATTTGGTTTTGCAAAATTTTTGGATTTCGGGGTGTTTACACTACCCTCAAGGCAATGGCCAAGCCGAAGCCACATACAAGACTCTCATAAGCATCATTGAGAAAACCTTAGAGAATGGTAGGACATGGCATGAGAAACTTGATGAAGCCTTATGGGCTTATAGAGCTTCCATCCGAACACCCACTGATGCCACACCATTCGAGTTGGTCTACGGTACAAATGTCATACTCCCCATTCATACCAAATTGCATTCATTTCATACATCATTTGCACTCGACCTACCCATAGAGACTTTATAATATACTAGAATGGTTGAGCTCGATGAAAAAAGGTTCCTTGCTATGGATCATGCATATGCATACCGGCAAAGGATAGCTCAACATTATGAAAAGCATATGATGGCTCGCCACTTCAAAGTGGGAGACCTTGTATTGAAAATCATCCACCATCGTGGCCCACATCCACATGGAAAGTGGCGGCCCATGTGGGATGGTCCCTCTATTGTAAGGGGAACAACCACCAATAATGCATATTGGTTGATTGATGTTGAGGGTGGAAATTTAGTAGACCCTATAAATGCCTAATACTTGAAAAAATATTATGTATAGGGTCTATGTTAAATTTCTTTCGAAAAGATTTTAAAATGGATCTCCATTGAACTTCTTGAAAAAAGGATCAAGATTGATCGTATGGCCCTGAATGATGAAATTCATGCTTTATGAAAAGTAGAGTTTTCAAAAATATTTGGTGACATTTCAAAAATCTTTGGCTTACAAAATGAGGCCTTGTTCAAAACAGCAAAATATTTTCAAATGGTAGATGCTATTAGGAAATGTGATGATCTTGGTTGAATTGAGTAGCCAAAGGGATAAGTTTTCCCCCATTTTACTTCTCTCTCTGAAAGGAAAATTGGCAAAATCAAAAGAAAAGGATAATATAAAAACTCCTCCAAAAAGAGGTCTTCCTTCAAATAAAAAGAAAGAATACAAAAATTTCTCCGAAAGAGGTCTTCTCTTTGAATGAAAAAAAAAGGAGGGAATATAAAAAAATCCTCCAAAAAGAAAAAGAAAAGGGAGGCCCCCCATGTTGATAGAAAAGAAAAATTCAAAGCTCAAAAAGAGTAATTTTCCATCTCTTTGCCTTAAACCACTGGACGCTTCAGAAGGGACCGTGATAACTCTTTCCCAAAATCCCTACAACTTATCCCAATGGAAAAAGGTTTATTATGAAAATCCTAAAGTAAGAATAGAATCTACTTATTTGGATTTCATTTTGTTTGAGAATTCGACTTTGTTGTGTGGGAAATGGAATTTTGAAATATTTTTCAAAATTTCCTACAAAACCTCTGTTAAGTAGTGGGTATTAAAACCCAAATGAAGGAAAATATGAAAAATCAGAAGTCCTTTGTAGACATGATTTTATTTCAAATCATGGGATTCGAAATCAAACCCTCGAACTACGTCGGGTTGCGCGAGCGTGCCAGTTAGTTTATCAAAACTAACAAATTCTGATTTTCAGACTTCTAAGAACGATTGTGGACAAGTGAGATCTTTTCGACTTAGGCCTTCTTGAACCGGCGCTCAAGGGTCAGCCTAGACGCTTGAAATTTGTTTGAATCCGTTAATTCGAGAAAGGAAAAACCAGATTTTCCAAAGTTTCAGATCTGTGTTTAAGTTCTTGATTTCTGAAAATTTTCAGATTCTGAAAGTTGCAGAATCTGTTCAGTTCCAAAGACCTGTCCTCCAAATTTTTTTAAAAATACTTCTGATTCTCCAAAAATTCTAATACTTTTACAGAATAGAGACACGTGTCTGTAGAATCCGAATATATTTGTATTTTATAATTTAGTTCTTTATTTTCTGAGAATTAAATACAGACTCAGAAACTGTTATAAAATTCGGAACAGTCCTGTTTCTGTCAATCAGAAACTCAGAAAAATAGCCATATCTCAGCACTCAGTCACCCAATTTCGATAAAATTTGTTGTATTAGAAAGATACGGATGTTAGGTTTCCAAAGAATCAAATTTTATCCAATTTCATTCAGTGGTTGCAGAGATATGGGCAAAAGAACAGAGGTCTATTACTTAACATTCTGTTTCTATAAAACACAATCTGGATTTTATATAAACTTCACGGAGCTAATTGACTAGGCAATAATTTATAAAAATTCCTCAAACTTTTATCTAATAAAGTCTGATATGTCTAGATTGTTCATGCAAAATCTCGAAGCAATTGGCTGATCTGTTTGTCTATAAAAATTCTGTGATCAGATGTGTGTGCACAGACAGTTTCAGAAACCAGTTTTATAAGAAATTTCATAATGTTCCTAACGTGATTCTAAAATGAAATTCAACCTGTATCAGTCCTAATGATGCATGGGAATCATCTAAACATGGATTTTAATTTCATTCATGAAGGAATCATGTGTGTTTATATCGATATAAATGAAGAACATGAGCTCGAGGCCTTGATTCATATAGAGATTTCCAGAATATGTGCTTCTTCAGATTCTCATGAATTAAAACAAATTTGTGCACGGATTCGAACCTGTGTGAGTGAGAGGGAACGTAGAAGAGCTTCGTTGGATGATCGTCGGACGTCGGAACCAGTCCGGCCTCCTTTTTTCCTTCTTCTTCCCCTCCTTTCTCTCTCTTTCTCTCTCTATTTCTCTGTATTTTCGGACTGAATGTGGCTGTATCTTGGTTGATCATTTTCTGTTGATGCTCGCTGGTTGATCATCACTGGTTCATTGTCACTGGTCGATGCCCTCTGCAGCACCTGGGAGAGCCCTTTTATAGGCTCATGAATACATGTTTGTTGGGATTTGGATGAGCTTGATCTTGATTGTTTTGATAAGATCTCATCTGGTGCCTGATTTCATCTTATCTAGAACATGATCTGCACATGATCTGTATTGCTGAACTTTACCTGTTTGTTGAACGTTATCTTGTAATTTGAGCTGTTGAATGTCATCTGCATTTGATCCCTTGTGAATTGATTGGGACGTTATCTGCAGTTGATAACGTTATCTACATTTGATGATCTTCTTTTGATTTTATCTAAACGTCATCTGTATTGGATAAACTCGATCCTCCTCTTTCTTCTTTGCATGATTAATCTTCTTATTCCAGTACATTTCAACAACCTGCACAGCTGCTGTAGCTTGATCTAGATTCTTGTCTTCACGGATTTTCAACAAACATGGAAATTGGAGAGAAATGCCCTCGTTTGGCCCCACTTCACCAAGTGCGGCACAACAAACCGGACCGATACTTAAGTCTGTAGCTTTCACCTCCCAAACCTCATATGGCTCAAACCATACATTTGGCTTCATTGTATCTCCGTACCTATAGTAAGCCTTTGGCATAGATATAACTTTATCGCTCAGACTAGCTGAACGCTCTTCAAGCATTGCCTTTGAAAAACCAGTGCCTATTTTGCATATGCTCTGGTATTCTTCGCTGACTTCATCATAACATGTAAGCAGAACTACACCATAAACTCCTGTGTGCTTTCCACGACCATGAAATGCCATAATAGGTACAAGGTCTTAGCATTGAAGTTCCCAAGGACACAGCTTTCTTGTGACACTGGATCCATTTGGAGCACATATGACGATTCCTTGAGATGCTGGCGACCCTAAGTTTCTCTTAGGAAAGAAGTTGCTGCTACTGCAAACCATAACTGGGTTGTGAACTAAACTTCTCTATGTCATGTCTGTCCAACCGATCTTGGAGAATATTTATACCACTTGTAGCACTTGATCCTATTGACCTGTACGTAACAAGGTGGAGCCGCAGTATGGTAGCACTTTGAAATTCATTTTGTTTGTGGTGAGAACATTTTTGTTATGTAACAAGGCCAATTTAGAAATTCAGCATGATGAAACTGAACACGTAACATAAGCAAAACACTATTGATAACCACTTCTAAGGAGTTGATGATTTCACATGATGATTTCAACTGAATCTCTTAATATTACACGTATAAGAGCATTCAAACAATCCCCCATTATCTGCGCATCTGCTGTGAAAGTGATTATGTTCATGCCTACCTATTATGAAATTGTTAAGTAAGGCCCATGTTACGTTTTTGAAAATCAACTATCATGCTCATTCAATCCTTTCCACGAGTGTTGGGATATTAAAATTGCTCTTATCATAATATATCAATAGCATACCAGTAACAAATGACGATGCAAATTGATGTATATCAATACTAATTACCTCGATACCCAAACATAACGTAGACACGTTACAAAAGGCGTTTGATACCAAACCTTCGTTTTCGGAGGCTTTCGTTCTTGCTTCCACCTTTCCTTTCTTTTGATAATACCGACCTTACCCTCTAGAAATTGATTTCTTTCCAAATGTGAGCTTTTCTTTCTAGGAAGCTCACTTTCCTTTTTTAATGCCCGTTTTCCCTTTCTGGGCGTCCACCGTCCTTTTCAGGTGTCAACTTGTCTTTTTGATACCTGTATCTTTTCAAAAGGCAAGCTTTCAACATACTTTTTGTCATAAATCTTTTAAGAAAACGAAATCCAGCTTTTCCATGCTGGGGGCAAAATCATCATTTTTCCCAATTTTGTCAAAATTCAAAATTTTTAGAACGGAAAGCATTCTTTCATCATTTTAAAGCTTTCATAAAATTTTGGTACCAAAACAAACTCGTTTAGTGCCTTTTTCCTTCAAAAACCTAAAATTGCCAAAAATAGTTATTTCCCTAAAAAGGTAAAAATTTTATAAGAAAATTTTGGGTGTTTACATCCTTTTGATTGGAGATAAAAGGGGCTCCCTTTTGAAAATGAATTTTGAAAACCCGAAATGTCAAACGACATAGGATTGTCTTACTTGGGACAACCGGCCTTCGTAGGTTTCTCCCCCGGCTCACCCAGATCTTAAGTGAGTTTCTAAAACCTCACACTTCATTCGCATCACACACACCATGCATACATACATCCAAAGCCGTCCATGCATGATCATGTTTAGGACAAACACTCAAGTCAAGTCCCCTTTGGCTAAAATCCCCTCCTCTATAATCCAAGGAAAGGATGTTATGAAATGAAGGATGATTTATATTCTCAAGATAATTTAGAAGTAAATCAAAAAGGGTATTTTCTTCTTTGCCATTATCCAAATACATTTAGATTAATGCCAAAGAGGGGCATCTGTAAACACCCTAAATAAAAATTTTCTTAAAATACTCCAAAAATCCGAAGTTGACTTTTTTAAAACTTCTAGCTTTAAAATAAAATTTTTAAAAGTCTTTAAGATGAAGATTTTAAAAGATTTCAAAATAAAGTCAAAAGTATAAGAAACCAAAAGATTGGAGTAAAACAGGTCGACAGGTGGGGCCCGCTTCGAGGCCGGGACGATTCAACGAAGGTAAAGTCGAAAATCAAGGAAGAAGATCAAGTCAAAACTATATCCTTACTCAAGATCAAATCAAGAATGGATGGCCTCATCAAACCCATCCCAATTGAACCCAGTGCTAGACCTGAGCAGCTTGAATTAAATATCAAGCCTTGTTTGAACCAAATGTTTTTAATTCAAACCAATATCGGATTTTTCTAGTCTTGTTCATCCCTCATGGTTGGGCCAAAATTTATCAAATCACCTTCTTACCTAGCCATTGATCAAGTGAAGAAATCAACAAATGCAAGCAAGGACCGGCCGGTTTGAAGTAGGGGTTCAAGGCACCTAGCCGGCCATGGCTAGGTGTGCCCAATCCAGTCCACAACCAGCCCACATGGGGCAGGTCCATAGTTGGCCAAAAGGGGACCACTCCCCTCTCTATTCCACGTGAAGACCATGAAGGATTGGATCAAATTGGGTCTTGCGCCACCCGCCCCATGGAAAGGCCTAGAAGGGGCCCCCTTGGCCAATAAATAGAGGCCAAGGGGGGGCGAGTTTTTCATCTTGAATCACTTTGTGCTGTTGGAGTGAGAGAATAGGTTGCTAGGGAGAGGCCTAGAGAGGGAAAGGGTTGTTAGTCCTAAAGTCTTGGGTTTAGGTGAGAGAATTGAGTGAAAAGTGAGGGAAAAGAGGGTCGAGCACCATTTTTGGAGGCCATCTCCAAGGGAATCTGGGTAAGTGTTGGTTCTATCTTGTTTAAATCTTCATCTCTTCTCATTATTCAATTGAAAAGGGGTTGTAATAATGGAGTTTTACCTCCCCCAATGATGTAATAGAAGTAGATGTGCTGAAATTTCCTTTTCCTTTGCTTATGCACTCTAAGTGTTTGAGTTTTTTTATTGTACCCCAATATATGAACACTCTATATCTTCTTATCCTCTCTATGCTTAAGCTATTATATACATTTCAATTCATTTCCTTTCAGCATTTAATTTCGAGATGTTGTATTGTTGCACTTTGATTCGCATGAGTTTTGCATCACGTATGTTTTAAAACCTGAAAACTGATTTTCAGCATCCTTGTTGTAAACACCCCAAAAATTCCATATTTTTCAAAACTATTGGACTTCAAAAGCCAGCTCGAGGCCAAATCAAAGAAAGAAGGAAAGCCCAAAGCCCGTTCGAAGAAGAGCCGAACAAAAGATCAAAATCGGTATCCCTCTCAAAATCAAGTTCAGCCCCAAAATACAAAAAGAAGCCAAGACCCTTATGAAGCTGACAGAAATCAAAGACCCAGCTTGTCAAAATGAAGAACAGAGTTCATGGGAAAATCTAAGATCGACCTCATCATAAACAAGCCAAAAATGAGAAAAGACGGATCGAATCAAATGTCAAATTGTCCTAAAAAGCAAAACATCGATCAGAAAAAGAACATAGGAAAAACCTAGGCTGAAATCGGGTCACCGAGAAATCAAAATCCACTCAAAACCGTCTGTGGCATGTGCCAAAAGGACTCAAGAAACGAAGAAGAAAAAGTTTGATTGGATTTGGACCAAAAGATCCAGATCTAGATCCAATGGAAAATTGGATCGGATTTGGATCTCAAGATCCATATCCAAACCCACTCCCCTTGGTCTATAAATAGGCCCAAGGGGGCTCATGTGAAACCCTTGGTTCTTTTCTTGGAGGTGCTTGGAAGGAGAGAGAAGGAGTGGAAGGCTTTCCACATGAAGTTCAAAAGCAAGTCAAATAATGTGGCTTGACCAAGGGAGGCCAAGCCATTCATGTGGACTTCAAACCACACCCAACCAACCAACTTGTGGGCTGCAACAAAGGTTGACCAAGGGAGGAGAAGAAGGAGCCCAAGCAAGTCACGTGAACCAACAAAAGCTGCACCAAGAGGTAAGCTTTCAACCGATCCCATCTAGCTCACCCCTCTTGAACCACCTAGCTAAGTCAACCGAACCCAAGGGCTGAACCTCACGGCTGAACCACTTCAAGCACCTGGCCGAACTCTTGAAGGTTGACCTAGCTGAATCGCCCCAACAAAACCAGTTGCTTTGACTTGACCTGGCTTCAACTGAACCTGCCCCTTTGACTTGCCTCCAAACCGAGCCTAGCAAGAACCTCACGGCTGACTGCATCCTTTGACCCAAGCACTTGCTGGTTGCATCCTTTGACCCAAGCACTTGTTGCTTGCCTTCTTCCCCTTGAACCCACTTGGCTGCATTGAACAAAAACCGAACTGCAACCTACCTAGTTGCACCAAAACCCAACTGAACCAAGGGTTGAATGCATCCTTGGCTGGCTTGACTTTGACCTGCACTTTGGGCTTAAACTTGAACCAAGACCTCTTGGCTGAATCGGCACTTCACCCAGCCGAACTGTGTTGAACCCTAGACTTGGCTTAACCAACCTACCCCAACCGACTTGAACCCTTGCTACACCAAGGGCCGAACCCACCTTGCTCTGTTGGAACCCATTTTGTTGGCTGAACTGAACCAACCCACTCAACCCCAACTGAACCATCTCATGGCTGAATCTTTGTGCTGACCCTGACGGAGCTGAAACACTTTGGTCGAACCACCTACTGCTGCCCTTGACCAAACCGGCTGAACTGAGCTCTAGCTAACAAAACTGAACCAAGTGCTGGCCGATTTGGCTTGACTGCACCTAGGCCACGCCCACCTGCATTTGACTAAGCCCCAACCGAACCTTTGGGTTGGACTGAAACACGCCCAGCTACTGGTCGAACTTGGCTGAAACCGAATCGAAGACCTACACCTTGGCTGTACCTCAAAACCTGTCCTTGTTGGTCGAACCTTGCATCACTTGGCTGACCAACCTTGGCCAACTTACCTTCGACCTAGCCCAGCAAGAACCCAGCTGAACGCTTGCTGCACCACCTGGCTTAACACTTGGTTGCATCAATCTAGCTGATTGCACCATCTGAACCTACCTCGACTGCAACAAGTTGACCACGGCAAGGGCTGAAACCACTCGAGCTTGACCAAAACCAACTCCACAAGGACCATGGGCAGTTGGAGCTGAACTATCTTGGGGCGAGGTGGACTTGACCTAGCCAAATCCCGAGCTTGAGTTAGGGGAAAAGTGTAAGACTTTCAAAACTTTATTTCAAACTGCTTTTTCCTTTAAATTCAATTCATAACAGGGTTGTATTAATGGAGCAAAGTCTCTCCCTAGGTTGTAATATTCGTGCATGAACACGATCGCACCCACGAGTACTTGAGCCTTTCCGCTCTTATCTGGTGGATGAACACGATCGCACCCATGAGCACTTGAGCCTTTCCGCTCTTATCTGGTGGATGAACACGATCGTACCCATGAGCACTTGAGCCTTTCCGCTCTTATCTAGTGGATGAACACGAATACACCCACGAACACTCGAGCCTTTTCACTCTTTACACTCACATGCACTTGAGCCTTTTTGCTCTCTGCCCCAATATACATTATAAAAATTCTATACTTCGAACCCCATCTTTTCTTAAGCAAGTATACGTACTTACTGTAAACACCCCAAAATCCCATGACTTTCTAAAAACATACATGTTTTACAAAAGCAGCCCCAAAGGGCCATTTTGAGTTTGGAAACCCAAGAGCCTTCCAGAAACCCTGTACATATTAGAAAACATGTACATACTGTTTTAAACATATGTACATATTGCTTTTAATCCTGTAAATAGTGTTTTGAAGCCCTTTATCAAAAAGGAGTTTTTGAAACCCGGGCTAAGCCCCATTTTCCCAAAAGCTAAAGGCGAACAGGTGGAGCATGCGAAGACGACACCTGATCCAGAAACAGTCCAAGCAAGCCGGCCACGAAGGCCAATACCAGAAGCAGCTTCAGAAGTCTGTTCTGAAGCCTAGAAGAGCAACCTAGCCTGATAAAAGCCAGGTTCGAAAGGCGAAAGGAAGGCCCAGACACGAAGTAGATGGTAAGCCCGGAGCCCCAGAAAGCCAGATCAACCATTCTCACTCAAGCATCCCGAATCTGAATTGGGAAGACTAGAAATGAGCAAAAATGAAGTCCAAAAGGCAGAAAGGAGTCCGGACGACACAGATTGGGGAAACCCAACACCAGACGAGTCACTGATGAAACTAGGGCCCACACAGATCGTTCGCCTCGAGAAGCCAAGAAGGACTATCTAGAGAAATTTTGATTTGGATATTGACCATAAATATCCAGATTCAAATCCATATAGTGAATAGTGTTTGGATTTGGGTCAATCCAAATAGTGTTTGGGTCGATCCAAATAGTGTTTGAATTTGGATTGGATCCAAATAGTATTTGGATTGGATCGGATCTGAACCAAAATATCCATATCCATATCCATAAAAATGTTGGATTTGGATCGGATACGGATCTCAAAATATCTGAGATCAACGATCCAGATCCAAATAGTGTTTGGATTTGGGTCTGGATCCAGATCCTAAACCCAAATCCAAGACTCACCTCAAATGCCTATAAATAGAGGTGAGGGGGTCCATTCCAAGGGGTTCACGTGAATTTGAAGGGAGGAGAGAGAAGGTCCAAGGTGAGTGTTTAGTGCTTTATTTTATTATAGGGATTTAATTGTGGGTTAGTGTAGGATTAGTTAAGGGTTGCCCCACCCTAACTGAAGGGTTGATGTTGCTTGGACAAAGAGGCTTAAGGTGGCTAATTGGAGCTCAAGCACCCCTAAACCGTTGTTAAGAGGTAAGCCCCCTAATACACCCTAAACCATTCTTCTTAACCCCTCTAAACCATCCTAAACCCCCCTCAACCGACCTCACCTAATCTCACTTAAACCCACCTAAGACCCTAACCGACTCCACCTAAGACCCTAACCGACTCCCACCTAAACCCCCGGCCACTCTAAACCTACCCGCTCCTGCGCCGCACACCCTACAGGCGCCCTGTGTGCCCTACACGCGCCCCGCGCGCCTGGCGCACACCCCGCTCCCTCTCTGCCTTAGCACCTGCGATAGGCGCCTAGCGCCCGTCGCCCTAATCACCCGCTTGGCGCCTAGCGCCTGGCGTCCACCCTTTAGCCGACCTACTTCCCGCCACTACCACCGACCTCCCGGCCACTGCCACCATGTCCCAGCCACCACCTGCCACCATCTCCTAGCCCTCCATCCCACCACCGTCTTTGCCTATCTTAACTGACCCATCACCGCCTTATATCACCCATCACCTAACATCCACCGCATCCCTTCCTTAGCCGACCTAGCTCCCTTACATACCCCAACTACCTAACACCCCACGCCATACACTCCCAGCCGAACCCATCCTAGCTAGACACCCCTTTATCATACATACCCTTCCACCGACCTAGTGTCATGATCACTTGCCTAGCCAACCCCGGCCGAACATATCCTAGTTAACACTCCGCACCATACCACACAAACCTACCCCATCTGTGACCCATATCGTCCCATACACCTCACAACCGAAACCAACCTCAGCTGTGACCTTATCCTATACCCTTCCATCACCCTATATAACACACCAAGGCCCCGAGTATCCCACACTATCCCGAGTCTCACACAAGACCCGTGAACCTCACCTCTCAAGCACAAACCCGCCACTCTTTAGTGTTGTGAACCTCATCCCTCAAGCCTAACCTCACGCTTGAAGGCTCCATTTTGCCATCTTTCGCTTCAAGCTTCAAGGAAGACTCATCCGTGGGTGTGAAGCCAAGCAAACTCGTGAAGGTTGGAGTGGACAAACATCTGAATCACGTAAGTGTTTTAATTCGGTATTTCATATCTTCTTTCTATGTTTTGATTCAATTTGGACAAGGGGTTGTACTAACGGAGCCTTGTCTCCCCCCGATTATAATAACTTGGTTTGCTACATGTGCCCACACATGAGCACTTGAGCCTTAGCTCTTACTCGTACACAAGTACCCACGTGTACCATTGAGCCTTCGCTCTTACTCCTAAGACTCTAGTAAGAGCTGCGTGAGTTTGTCTTTAATTTTATACACACACGCGTGCATTGAGCTTTTGCTCTTATTCTATATAAGTATTTCAATTCAGCTGGGTTGTTACATTAAGTCGTGTGAGTTTGTCTTTCATTTACATACTCGCACACAAAGAACACCCGAGCGCTTGCTCATGCACCTCACGCACTATTTTGGCCTTGGTAGCTGCTAAGATATAGTCCTATTTCTATACTTTCCGCTGCGTTTTCCCAGTTCAGCTGTGTGTGTTTGTCTTTCCATTTACACACCAACACAACACATGCATGTTGGCGACCTTCGGGCCTATATATATATATAGTTGTATTTCCCTTCCGCTATATCTTTAAATTACGGGTTTTAAGGTTCAGCTATGTGAGTTGCATTTCCATTTATACACGGCATACACTTACACAATTGAGCCTTTCCGCTCTTAAGATATAGCTATATTTCCCTTTTGTAATTTCCCTTTTGCAATTTCCCTTCGGCTATGTCTTTCAATTCTGAATTTTTCCATTCAGTTGTGTGAGTTTGCACTGCATATTCGCCATACCATGAGGTAGGGCACATACTTGCATCAAAGCAAACCCCATACACCCGTGCAAAAATCGCCTATACTTAGGCACTTGATGCACATATCTCACGCCTAAAATGGCTAAAACCCAAGACATAGGAAACGTGCAAATCCCACATTTATAAAATCTGCAACAAGACAAGTAAAAGCAATCAAACACTTTGCATACTTTTCAAAAAGGTTATGTTTGCTCAAAATTGACTTTTTTTAAAGTGTACAAACTGACCCTTGTGCATCGGTGCAAGAAGGTCTGCGATGAAAAGAACCCACTTGTCCACAATCACCCCAAACAAGTCAGATATTGCAAAAAACTTACTTTGCTAGTTTGAGTAAGCTAGCTGGCATGCCCTTTTTCATAAAAACGAACGTAGATGTAGAAAGGTTCGCTCTAGGCCCTAAGAAGCCTGGGGTCAGAAATTTCTGCGTGTCTACAGATTTGGCACGCCCGGTGGGACGTGGGTCTTATAAAAAATTGATCCATACAAACAAACCTCATAAAAAAATTTCAAGAAAAAGTGTTTTAACTCTTTGTTTGTTGCATTTTATACTTAGGATTTTGAAAGCATTGAAGCATGTCGAGTCCAGGCTCTCAAGAAGTGTCTAGCCATGGCTCATGCACATCAAGTTCTCATTCTAGGTAGTTTTCGAAGACTCGAGATCAAAGAGAAGAGATCGAGGAGTTAAGAAGGTACTTTGAGGCCAAAATCGTTGCTCTTAGCCAAGAGGCTGAAGCAGCTGATTCGTGTTCATCACATCGCTACTTTTGAAGAGTTAGCGAACTGTTTTATGTAGAGATTCTCACATAACGTAGAAGTCACACCCACTTTAAACACATTGAGGGATGCGAAGCAGGGTATGAATGAAGATGTGCATACATTTATCGTTCGATGGAGGTCTCTCCTTGGACAAGTGCGAGAACCTATATCTGAAGGATGCGCAATCATGCTCATCCTGGATAACTTTTGAAATGAATTAAAAACCCTTCTTTCCCTACACGAAATCTCAACTTTCCACAAGTTGATAAAAAAAGAATCTCTTTTCGAAACGAATTTGAAGAAAGGGATTTATGATCATTTGTGGAAAGGGAGCGTGGTTTCGAAAACTCGCTTGGAGAAGCCTAACACTTATGGGCTACCCACCATAGATAAAGGGGCAAAGCCCCACAAAATTGCCAATGTCCGGGTGGATCCAAGCTCGGCAACCACTTCAAAGAATTTTGATGGTTTTGAAAATCGAAAAGACAAAAAAATCCAAAAAAACATTTGAAAAACGGGAGTACACTCCGCTGGGACAACTTGTGTCAGAGGTCCTAGACCTCCTAATCGCCAAAGGCATGATTGAACTCCCTGAAATTTCAGAGGGAATCACTTCCAAAGGAAGGTTTCTAAACCGATTCTGTAAGTATTATCGGCTTAAAGGCCATGATACGAAGTAGTGTTTTTCCCTCCTTAACAAAATAGAGAACTTGATAGCAGAAGGCCGGCTCCAGGTCACTAAGGAACCAGAGCCTGCCCAAGCTATCTTTAAAGAACCCTTCCCCAAGCATGCAAGTACCAGTGGGAAGGGCAAAGAGGTATGTGCTCTCACGATTTTGAAGAGTCTAGCACATGCGTATAAGTTTGGTTTTTCTACTTGTGCATCTACTCTCATACTTCATAAGAAATCCACCCAAGTAGTAATTCGGGGACCACCAAGAGTTTCATCCCCGGTTAAACTAGTTTTGAAAATTCAAGGTGCTTCAAAACACTCAATTAGAGCCATGTTAGGTGCGAACCCTAGGTTGATCGTGGGGGAGGTGACCAGGTCCGGAAGGATCTATCAACCCCCACATCTGCAAAATGCTAAAAAAGTGGTCAGTGTACCTGGCCCTTCAAAAGCATGTATTCCTAGAGTTTCGCCGAAAGCGGACACAGGAAAAGTCACTTTAACCTTGTATGATTTCAAAAACCATCTTTCAAAGATTCTCATTAACATGTCCATCCTAGAGCTGATACAAACTTCGCCTAGGCATAGACTCGTGTTAGAGAAAATTCTAGAAAGAGTCAAGGTTAGCTCGAACATAACCCTAGAATCCTTGTCCAACCAAGTGACGTCCATAGGAGCGAAAAAGCCTATCGTGTTCTTCGAAGAGGATCTAGAAAAACCCTATGAGTCCCACAACCAGGCCCTACATATCGAGGTGGTTTTGAATCACCACTCTCTGGATAGGTGCCTAGTCGATGGGGGAGGAGGGCTCAACATCCTTCCACTTCACGTAGCATACCAAATCGGAGTCACCTTGACATCCGTAAGCCCAAGTCCCATCGTAATCACTGGATATGATAGGAATGCGTCAAGACCCCTAGGATCCATCAAACTCCCCATAGAAACAGGAGGGATTGCACACATGGGAGTGTTCCATGGACATCCACCCCCACTATAACCTATTGTTGGGAAGGCCCTGGATACACAGCCTGTGTACTGTGCCATCCACCTTCCATAGGTGTGTCAAAATCCCTTTCGGAGACCAAATCGTAGTGATCCTAGGTGAGAGTTGCCCACAGCTTCAGGGAATCATGAATTCCCCCTGCTTGTCAAGTTCCCAGGCCTACGAGGCCAATGTGGGGCAAACCTTGGTCGAGCCACCAAAGCTCACACTTAAAATCCCTAGGAAGGTCGTGTATGTCAAAGGGCCGCCCAAGGCTGGCCCCCTCAAAACCTTGACCATCACAGGAAAGACCAAGAGTCGCCCATTTCCAAAACCCTTGGACAAAAAGCCTTATGTGCATAACATAGATGACAGCAAGTTCCAGGACCACGACTTGTATGAAAAATTTTCTAAAAATAAAAAGTCGTGGAACATGCTGTTGAATATGGTGTATGTACCATACAAGAGTCTAGGGGCACAAAATCAGGGTCTCGTAGAGCCCATATTGCCCAAGGCCAACCCAAGCCGATATGGGATCGGTTATACTCCAAGAATACCACTAGAGCCACCCCTTGTGACCACCTGGGTCAAGGGTGCCCTAGAACCTATCTTAGAAGAAACCTACAATTTAAACTTCCTGTTTAGAGTCTAACTTATGGTGTTTTCCTTTGTAGATATGATGGAAGATCCCTTTCAAATCAAAAAAACAAAAAAATTAGAAAAACTCAAAATCCAAAAACATTTCGAAAAATTGCAAAAGCCAAAAATACTTGAAAATGAAAAACTCGAAAAAAGAGTGGTTTGTATAGTTCCCAAAATTCTCTCTTTACAAAAACACAAAAAAATCGAAAATCTACAAAATTCCAAAGAGGTTTTGTACATAGCCACTCCTGGTAAGGATTTGGAAAAAGCCAAAGATTTCAAAAGAAACGTTGTCCGCATAACCAGACCAAAAATTTCGAAATCAATAGAAATCCCAAGTCAAAAACCAGGGATTTTCAAAACCCATGCATCAAGCTCAAATTCTCTCAAACTCAATATCCTCGAGAATGATCAAAGCCCGGAGGTGGATCCCCCTAAGGAGGATCCCACTTCTAAGCTCCCAGAATTTCATAAAATTCTCGATTTTGGAAAACCCTCGAATTCAGTAGGAGAAAATTTTATAGAGATAAACTTAGGGAGTGATTCAAAGGCCAAACTCATTAAGGTAGGCACATGTTTGCATGAGCATGAAAGATCATCATTCATTGCATTTTTGAAAACCTACTTAGATGTGTTTGCATGGACGTACGAAGACATGGCGGGTATAGACCCCCAAGTTGTAGAGCATCGTCTTCTCTTAGATTCGGATGCAAACCCATAAAACAAAAGCTTAGGAAAATACATCCGAACGTACACTCACAAGTCAAAGAGGGTTTAGAAGATCTGTTAAAAGCCGGATTTATAAAACCCTTTGCATATTCTGATTGGTTATCCAATATAGTTGTTGTTCGAAAAACCAGTGGGAAGATTCGAATATGCATCGATTTCAGAAACCTGAATAAGGCCACGCCAAAAGACAATTTCCCTTTACCAAACATTGATTTGATAGTCGATAGTACTGCAAATCATGAGATGTTTTCGTTCATGGATGGCTATTCAGGGTATAATCAAATCAAATTAGCCTCACGAGATCAGGCTAAAACCGCTTTCACAACCTCATGGGGCACGTACTGCTATACAGTCATGCCCTTTGGTTTGAAAAATACCGGCGCCACCTACCAAAGAGCTATGACTACGATCTTTCACGATCAGATTCATGAGCTCGTAGAGGTATATGTGGATGATCTCTTGGCTAAGTCAAAGACTCGATGCACTCACATCGAATGCTTACAAAAGATTTTCGAAAGGCTTAGACTTTACAAAGTAAAGCTAAACCCTGAAAAGTGCGTATTCGGAGTAGAATTCGAAAAGCTTTTAGGATTTATGGTGAGCCAAAGGGGCATAGAAGTCGACCCTTCTAAGTGTCGAGCCATCATAGACATGGCTCCACCCTCCAATCTCACGCAAATTCGTAGCCTTCAAGGTCGACTCCAATCCATTCGCAGGTTTATTTCAAACCTGGCAACTAGATGCGAACCATTCAACAAACTATTGAGAAAAGGGACAAAATTTTAGTGGGATGACGAATGCCAAAAGTCTTTTGAAAGATTAAAAGACTTTTGTGCCTTTTCTCAATAGTTTGTTGCATGCAAATGCTTTGGGTGCATGCAAATGGATTTTAGTGGGATGACGAATGCCAAAATGTAAAGATTCAAAGCAAGGAAAACCTCTTCTGCTTTACATTTTTGTGCATGCAAATGCTTTGGGTGCCTTATTAGCCCAATACGAAGATGATACCCACAAGGAGTATGCCATATATTATGTTTCAAAAACCCTCCAGGCTTCTGAGAGGAATTACCAAGCCATGGAGAAGACGTGCTTGGCCTTGGTATGGGCCTACCAAAAATTTCGATACTATTTCCTAGATCATGAGATCTTGATAGTGTCCAAGCTTGACCCAATCAAGCACTTGTTCGAAAAACCCATCCTCACGGGTAGGTTGGGGAAATGGCAACTCCTCCTAATGGAGTATGACCTAAAATACCACCATTAGACCTCCGTTAAGGGGCAAGCCCTAGCAGACTACGTGGCTGAGTTCCCCTTGGAGGATGCATATCCCACACTCGATGAAATGCCTGGTGAAGGCTTATTGCAAAACCAATTTCAAAACCATATTTTGGCAAACTCTTTTGAAAACCAAGTGTGGAAGATGCACTTCGATGGGGCACGAAACCAATGAGGGGTTGGAGCTAGACCACGGGTCATGGTTAGCCTAGGTGAATTGAGTCTAGGCTTTGATCAAATTCAACTAGATTAGGTTGGTGAGGCTATCCACTTTGGATTAGTCCTTGATGGAGCCGTGCCTTGACTTGGTTTGATCCACTTCCTTGATCCATGGCTTGGTTCACGAGCTTGGTCCTGGCTTGATGCGGGCTTGGCTCAATCGTCGCCTTGATCTTTGCTCCCATCTTGATTTGTTTCTATCCTCTAGGCTTCATTCCTTCACCTTTCTCCATTGGTCTGGCAAGGTGCCCTTCTTCATGGGTCCTTGGCTAGATTTGGCCTTGAATCATCAGCTTTGCTTTTGCTAATTTGTCTTTATCTCATGCTTTACTCTCTCTTGGATTTGGTTCGGAGCTTTATCCCTGAATTGGACTTGAATCATGTGCTTGATTTCAGATTTATGGTTTCAAATATTTCTTTTGATTATTTAAAACTATTTCATTTGAAATTATATTTGAAAACATCGACTTTTATCGAAATCTTTAAATATTCTTTTGAAAACAACCAAGTTCTATTCCCGGTGTTTATTTTTATGGGCGACCTACTTTTGCCCCATGAGTTAGTCTTTACCGTTTCAACCACTTTAACCCTTTGTTGGGCGTAGGGTATCGAACCACTTTAACCCTTCATGGGTATAGGGTATTGGACCACTTTAACCCTTGATGCGTGTAGGGTCCCGGAGTAGGACTATCCTCAATCGGGTGAGTTTTCGAGGTTCGATTTTATTTGAATTTTAAGGTTTTGGTAAATTTGCCATTTTGCAAAGATTTTTGACAAAGAGCCAAAAAAATAAAATGACTGCTTTGACAAATTAAGGGTAAATAACACCCCTCTCAGAAAAATAAAATTTTGACAAAGAGCCAAAAAAATGGCTTCTTTGCCCTCAAGCCCAAATTGGCAGCATTCTGCCTATCCAAATGATTTCATCTAAAGAAATGATGGTTTCAAACAATTTTGTTCAAAGAAATAATTGAAAATAAGACATTGAGAACCACACCCAAGTAGCTAAGGCAAGACCACCTTGGGCTGGACCAAACCAAGCCACGCCTAGCCGAGATTCCACCGTGGGCTGGACCAAACCGAGCCATGCCTAGCCAGGATTCCACTATGAGTTGGACCAAACTGATCCATGCCTAGCCGGGTTTGCACCAAGAGTTGCACCAAAACGAGTCGTGCCTAGCCTTCACCATGTGGGGCTGGACTTACCTTGACCTAGGGGACCACCATGAGTCCCATGTGAGGCTATGTGACCAGCAACTCCCTTAGTGGGTTGGATCAAGTATTGGTTCAAGAACCAACCCATGCCCAACTGGAGTTCTCTTGAAGGCTATAAATAGAGGCCTTAGAGCTGGATTCAAGGCATTGAAAGAGCCTTGGAGAGAGTATAGAGAGTGAGGAAAGGTTTCACCAAAGTGAAGAGAGAAAGAGAGAGAGGAGGAAGTGGAGGAGCCGCCCCTTTTGCCAAGGCCATCTCCACCCGTTGCCAAGGAGTCTTCCAATTAATGTTGATTTCTTTCCTCTTCTTTGCTTTAATCTCTTCTTTACGTCCATTCAATTACAAGGGTTGAAGTTTGTAAACAACCAAATTTTTTTTAAAAATTTTTACCTTTTTAGGAAAGTAGTTATTTTTGATAATTTTGGGTTTTCGAATAGAAAAGGCCACGAGCTTGTTTCGGTATCAAAATTTTATGGAAGCTTAAAATGATGAAAGATTGTTTTCCTTTCTGAAAATTTCGAATTTGGACAAAATTGGATAAAAATGTTGATTTTGCCCTCAGTACTGGAAAAGTAGGATTTCATTTCCTTAAAAGATTTCTGTTGAAAAGTATGTTGAAAATTTGTCAGTTGAAAAGAAACAAGCATTAAAAGACAAGTTGACACCTGAAAAGGAAGGTGGGCACCCAGAAAGGAAAGTGGGCATTAAAAAGGGAAAGTGAGCTTTCTAGAAAGAAAAGCTCATATTTGGAAAGAAATCAATTTCCAGAGGAGAAAGTTGGTATCATCAAAAGAAACGAAATATTGATGCAAGAACAATGGCTTCCGAAGAGAAAGGTTTGGTATCGAATGCATTTGGTAATATATCCATGTTATGTTTGGTTGCTAAAAGAAGGCAATTAGCGTACTTATATGCATCAGTTTTGCATTGTCACCTTTTGCTGTTATGTTATTTCAGTGTTGAAAGTAAGGTTAATGTTCCAGCACTCATGGATGAAACACAGCGAGCATGAAAGTTGGTTTTCAAAAACGTAACATAGGCTTACTTGAACACTTTGATAGTAGGTAGGCATGTAACATGGATTTGCATAACCACTTTTACAGCAAGTATGCAGGTAACATGGGTGTGCTTGAATATTATCATAAGTATAACCTTAACAGCTTCAGTTGAGATCATCATGTGGGATTGTTTGTGCCCTTAAAGTAGTCATTCAGTAATGGTTCATGCCTCAGTAAGGGCAATTGCTGAAAAATGTGCAGCACAGCACATGTACTGTTTCAGATATAAATGTAGAAGTTTATATTACTGATGGTGATCAAGACGTTATTCATGTGCCCATTGATACAACTTCTAGCTTGAATGGCAATGAACCAATATGTGAAGGTGAGGATGTGGTGCAAGATGTGGGTCTTAGGCATGTAACATAGACTTGCTTGAACACGTTCATGGCAAATATGCAGGTAACAGGGGATTGCCTAAACACTCTCATAAGTATAATCTTAATAACTTCAGTTGAGATCATCATGTGAAATTGTTGGCTCCCTCGAAGTGGTCATTTATTAATAGTGCTTGTTTATGCTGTGTGTTCGTTTTCCTCATGTTAAACTTCTGAATTAGCCTTGTTATATAATAAAAAATTTCTCATGAAAAAGAATTTCAAGGTTCTGTTGTGCTGAGGCTCCACCTTGTTATGTGCAGATCAATATAATCAAGTTGTTGTAAAAGCACTTGAAAGCATTTCTATGAGTTGGCCTAATGCTGTTGCAGAGGCAGGGGGAATTTTTGAGCTTTCTAAAGTTATAATCCAGAAGGATCCTCAACCACCTCATGCACTATGGGAATCAGCGGCATTGGTTCTCTCAAACGTCCTGCGGTCCAATTCTCAGTACTATCTCAAAGTTTCTTTAGTAGCCTTGGTTCGTCTGTTGCACTCTTCACTGGAAGAAACCATTACTGTTGCTCTTAATGCGTTGATAGTTCAAGAAAGAAATGATACATCTAGTGCGGTACTTTTGGCAGAGGCTGGTGCAATGGATGCACTTTTAGAACTTCTAAGATCTCATCAGTGTGAAGAAGCTGCAGGAAGATTATTAGAAGCTATATTTAACAATGCAAGGGTGAGAGAAATGAAAGTCTCGAAGTATGCAATTGCTTCTCTGTCTCAATATCTTTTAGATCCACAGACAAGGTCTCAGCCGGCAAGGCTATTGGCTGCTCTTGCACTTGGTGATTCCAAAACGAGACTCTTGCTAGATCAAGTGTTGCTGTATCTGCTTGCCGTGCTCTCATAAGCTTGCTAGAAGATCAGCCTACAGAAGAAATGAAAATGGTAGCAATGTGTGCATTACAGAATCTCGTAATGAACAGCCGGACAACAGGTTTAGCCATTAAGACACAGGACAACAACAATGTATTAGAATATTGGTTGTCCAATTCATACACCTACACAATAAAAACAAGTGAAGCAGCTGCAGTGATTCCACAAGGAAGCATATCATCTGCTTCCCCATTTGCAAGAACGTCTCGAGATCTTCATGGTTCTCCTCAGAATGTTGGGCTACCATAGGTAAGTAGTCGGACGACCTGTGATCTGAAGGATTCATGCCAAGTTGAAACAAAGTATCCAGCTCTCTGGTTCAAGAAACAACGCACAGGTTATATGGTTGCCTTCTCCGTTAATTCCTCAAGAGGCAGCGTTAGATAAACCATCTAAGGAAAGCCGATAAGAGCCATAGCAGCTTATCGGCCAAATCCAACAGCTGCACTTGCCAATCACGATTCCCATCCAAATCCAGCAGTTGCACTTTCCAATCACGACCAAATCTTGCAAGGAACACCATGCCACATCAGCATCACTTGCCTAAATTCCAAAACATCCACGTTTTGGAAAGGCAGGCACAACAACCGATTCCAGAAATTAACGTTTTACAGCAGCTACTTGCCAAAAGGCTGCTCTCCTGGAAAGGAAGCTTGCCTTTTGTCCAATTCTACAGCAAAGAGGCATCCTTGAGCCTATAAAAAGGGTCTCCAAGGTGCTGCAAGGCCATCAACCACTAGCTGCAAATGATCAATCCGAAAATCAACCACTGGCTGCAAATGATCAATCCGAAAATCAACCACTCACTGCCAAAAACCAATGCAAATGATCAATCCGAAAATCAACCACTCACTGCCAAAAACCAATCCGTGAACAGTAGAAAAACGCAGGAAAGAGAGAGAGAGAAGAAAGGAGGAGGAGAAGAAAAGCAGGCCTGCCCTCCTCCGCCATCCGCTCGTGGAGGTTTCTCGGTCATGTTAGAAACTCCACATCATCAATTCCACATGTTTGAATCAATCGTTGTATGAATATGATCAATGAAAAACTCAAAATTTGCAGGTTTTGCAGAAAATTTGTATGAAGACTGAACTAAAGATCGTGTTCATCACTCATGTCATACAAAACATGAATATTTATCCTTTAATCTTCATGAATAGGATAAAAACAATACACCTTTATGATCTGCATGAATTTTAGGATTAGTTACAGGTTGAAAATTGTTTCAAACAAAGGGAACGCTTTGAATTTTTCTACAATTTTGAACTTCTAAAATCGCATGATCGTACACACCTGAACACAGATTTGTCTTGAACAAACAGCTGATCCAATCAAGTCCATTTTTTACGTCTGATCTAGATATGTCAAGGATCATTAGATAAAAATTTTAAGATTTTATGTGGTCGTTTGTCTAGTCAATTAAATCCGTGAACACTGACAAAAATCATATTCTGTTCTGCATAAACATAATGTTTAGAAATAAATATATGTTCTTTTATTAATATCTCTGTAAATACTAACTAGAATTGCATAAAAATTTATTCTCTAGAAAGTTAACATCCAGGGCTTTCCAACAAAATAAATTTTACTGAATTTGGATGTCTTAGTGCAGAGATATGACTGTTTTTCTGAGCCTCTAACTCACAGACACATAACTGTTCTGAGTTTCTGAACGGTCTCAGATTCCGGATTTAATTCTCAGGATTAACAGAAGTAAAATAAAAAATAAAAATATATCCTGATTCTGTACATATATATCTTTCTTCTGTAAAAGTTTCAGAATTTTTTCAGACTTGGAAATAGTTTTAGAAAATTAAAGAACAGGTCTCTGAAACATAACAATTTCTGTAATTTTTAGAAATCAGGAACTTAGGCACAAACTCTGAAACTTGTAAAATCAGGTTTTTGCTTTTTCTAATTTAACGGATTCTAAACAATTTTCAATCATCTAGGCTAACCCTTGAGCGTCGGTTCAAGAAGGCTTATATCGAAAAGATCTCACTTTTCCATAATCATCTACGGAAGTCAGAAAATCGAACTTTATTAATTTTAGCAAATTAACTAGCATGCTCATGCACACGACGTAGTTCGAGAGTTTGATTTCAAATCCTAAAAGATTTTGAAATAAAAATTCACATCTATAAAGTTAAGGAGCAGCTAACTCAATTCATTAATATAATAGATAGATGTTATACTGTCCAAATTTCGTTTGATTCATGCGTATTATGTGTTTGATTTGAAGTTGCTTCTATCCCTTTATATGATATAATCTCTTATATCTCCTAATCCCCTCTATGCTTAAGCTATAGACATATTTTACTTCATTTCTTTCAGTCATTTGCATTTGGATTGCTCTGAATTATCTTTTACATTCGGACGGATTGTATTCATACACTTCTTAAAACCTGAAAACATGTTTTCTATATCCTACATACATCTGGTGCTTTATTTTTTATTCATTTTTCCCTATTTCGAATCTTCTAAAACTTTGCACACACAATCTACACACATAGACCCACCTCTGTTAAAATTTTCAAGAATTTTATGACAGTCCCACCACGTAATTAAAATCAGAACAGATTGTTAAAATCAGAATAGAACTTTTCAAACCTTTGTTTCCTACAACAAAGCTTGAGTTATCATCCCATAATTTTGTCTATGATGAACCAATTTCATTAAAACTAGTTTCATTGGAAATATGATATTCATAAATTTTCAACAAGATTAAGTTCATAAAGATCGGTGTTCTGTGAATTGATATAAAGACGTTTTACTAGACCTATATATTTTTGTCACAGAGTTGACCCGAATGTCTGAGCAAGGGTTAATGTCTGATTTAATTATCCACATTCCCAACCTATAAAATCAAAATAAAAATAGTTTCTGAATCTCCATATTATTTTCTCTTCATTGCAAAATTTTCACGATTTTTGGAGATTAAGAAGCTATCAAGAAAAATTCAGAGAAAAGTTCTAAAAATAGAACTAGTTTCTATTTTTCAAAACTTTGAAATATTTCCTTTCATGTTCACGAATTTGATTAAGTAATTTGGATTTGAAAGTTTATTTTGAAAAAACATTTGATTCAAACCAATATTCAAAGCATCTAAGTTGACCCTTGAGCATCGGTTGACCCTTGAGCATCGGTTGGAGAAGGCCTAAGTAAAAAAGATCTCACTTACCCCACAATCGTTGTAGAAGTCAGAATACAACTTTGCTAGTTTAAGCAAATTAGCTGGCATGCTCGCGCACGACGTAGCTTGTGAAAATTATTTCAAGTCTCTACATAGACTTTGGAGTAAAATTTCACATCTACAGTAATAACCCAACCTCTATTGTAGGAACTTCTGGTTTCTCAGAATCTGTTCCGATTTCAATAAAACTTTTCCGATTTTATTGGTGATGTTTCATAAGTCTAAAATGCTTGAAAAGCTTATTAAAAGTGTATTGGTGTGTGTAGATTAGACATGCAAAGTTTTCGAACATTCGGAGCATGGGATCTTGAAATAAAATTCATTCATCGAACGTGTGTAGAGTGTAGAAAAAGAAGTTTTCAGATTTTCAGATTTGTGCATGTGTTTTTGTCCGAATTAAAATTTAATCTATAGATATTTAAAAGAAATAAAATCTTAATTGTCATGTTAACATAAGGAGATTAAGAGGTCTATAATCTTATATTATGTTATGGAGTAGAAAAATTCAAAATTAAAATATATAACGAATAACATATGAATGAAAGAGAGGCGGGGCAGTGTATGAACCTTGATTAATACATCATAATGGAGACATGAGCTCCTTAATTACAATCCCATAAAACTTAATGAAAGAGGAGATATAATTATTAAAAAAATTATGGAAGAATGGACTTGTTGCGGAATGATTAGAGGATGGCCAGCGGTTAGTGGTGGCATACCTTCTTCTTCCTCTCTCCCTCTTTGTCTCTCTCTCTTTCTCTCCCTCTTGTTGGGTCATGGGAAGTTGGATGGTTGAATGACTTGTGGATGGGATGATTGAACTCGAATTGATGATTTATAGCCCCCTTAAGGCCCATTTTATAGGCCAAGGGCTGCCTCTTTGCTACAAATTTTCATAAGGCAAGTTGCCTTATTAAAGATAGCTGCATTTGGCAAGTAAATGCTGGCCATTATTGCCAAAACCCTGCTCCCTTGGTAGTAAGTGAAGTGCTGGCCCTTCTTTTCAAAAGTTGCTCCCTTGAATAAGGTAAATGGGTTCGGCCAAGTGGGTTCAACCAAGTGGGTTCGACCAAGGTGAGTGGAACTAGGTAGGCCAAGGTGTGTAGGTTTAGTATCAGGAACATATGCCATGTTTGGAAGGACCAGGAAATTTTCTAAAGTTTTGAACCTATAATGTTCTTTATCTGCAGCAATAGTATAATGCCTCGAGGTGACCTAATCCAACTTGTAACATCCCAGATTATCATTTAAAGTTCCCTCATCACCATCAATAATTACTTTGACATTTTCAACTCCAACACCATCACTGCCACAACACGGCCACCAACCGAAAATCCAGTGACCATGAAACAAAAGCTTCCCTTCTCATTTGTATGCTTAACTTGAGGCTTAGTATTCTATTTCATATTTATTGTTGGATTCGGATGTGGTAAATGGACCGAATCACTGAGGAAATGATGAATGTCCAAAATATTAATTTAGTTCCACACCCAAAGTAGTGTAACGTGGCACTTTGCTAGCTCAACTTCAATCTCTTTTGGATCACTTTTGTTGTTGTTCATGCTGAAGATGACCCAAGTTTGTTGACTGAATTTGGTAAGTGACTAAATCATGTATCAAGGTTGCTAAATTGTACCAAGTTACTTTGATCCTTCCATGTTAAAATTGGTAAGGCTGGGTAACTTACCAAACTGCATACCAGGGCTGCCAAATTGTATACCAAAGTTGCTTTGATCCTTCCATGTTGAAATTGGTAAGGCTTGGTGTAAACACCCAAAATTTAAAATATTTTCTAAACTCCCAATTTCGAGAATCGGTTTAAAACCTTTATGAACCTTTAAATTCGAAAACCCTAACTTTTTAAATTCAAGACTTTTTGGGAATATTTCAAAATAAAAGTTTTAAATTCAAGTTTAAAAGCCTATGGATTTTAAAGAAAATCAAACGAACAGGTGAGACCCAATCTAAATCAAGATCAGGGATCCAGTCAAAAAGCGAAGGGTGGGCCTAGCCTATCCTCTTCAGATGCCTATCCTATCCAGATAGAATCAAGTAACAAAGCATATCAAGTCAGAGGCTTATCCAGTTGTAAAGCTTATCAGCATTGGATAAGAAGATAAAGATTACAGGGGGATAAGATGAATTGGACTAGAATTATGGATTTGATCAACTTCACCAGATGGAGCATTTCAAGGCAATTCAAGTTCAAGTACAAGGCTAGGATGGACCGTATTTCATCAAGTGAAGTGGATTTGAAATGTTGAAATTGAAGAATCACCAAAGTTGCATCATATTGTAATGTAGATCAAGCCAAAATGAACCAAGTCCACATCATGCTTGGCCGGCCAAGAGAGGGCATCTGTTTGGGCCTAGACAAGGCCGAACCAAGTCTAGGAACCAGCTCACATGGGGCTGGTCCATATCATCATAGAGGGGACCACTTCCATGGATCAAGAGTTGGACTTGAAGACCTATCCAACCCACCCCAATGAAGGGCCTAGAACCAACCCCTTGGCCTATAAATAGGGCCAAGGGGGGGCGGGTTCACCATCTTGGAGTTTGGGGAGAGTTCTAGTCACTTGGGTGAGATAGCTAGGGGCTGGGTTCTAGCAAGGAGTTGCTGCTCCAAGTGTAGGTCGTGGGCTGCAAGGATTGAAGCTAGGAGGGAAAGAGAGTGGGTAGTATTAGCCATTGAGTGCAAGTGAGTTGAGAGGCTTTCAAGGAAGAAGAAGGCCGAATTCCACTCTTGAAATTCTCGGCCATTAGGTGCAAAATCTGTAAGTATTTTCATCCTTCGATTTTAATTCTTCTTCTCTATTCATTCAATTGGAAAGGGGTTATATTAATGGAGCATTGTGTCCCCCCATGTTGTAATAATGATTAGAGTTGCTGAATTTTCATTCTCACACACACGCACTCTATGTGTTTGTTTATGCGATTCTACCCCAATATATTCTATAGAACACTCTATACTCTCTACCCCCTCTATGTTTAAGCTTATATGAATATTTTCTTTCATTTCCTTTCAGCACTTTAAATTCGTGATGTTGTGTTGTTGCAATTTCAATTTGGGTGAGTTTGCATCATGTATGTTCTTAAAAATCTGAAACTGAACTTTCATATCTCTGCATATGTTGATTGTTGTATTTTTAATTCCAAAATCCCTGTCCACTTGATCCAAAATTTTTCACACATGTTTTACACACACAAGCCCACTCATAATAAAATTTTTAAGAATTTTAGGGTCGTGCAACCATATAATTAAAACTGTGCAAATCCGGGCTAATTTCTATCAACTGTCTGTCAAACTTGTTTTCCTACAATAGAGCATGGGTTTTTATCCCATAACCTTGTCTGTAGGCCTCCAAAATTAATAAATTTTGATTCATTGGAAAGTTGACATCCATAGCTTTCCATCAAGATTAAATTCACTAAATTGGGAACTTGGAGCACAGAGATACAGGCTCATTTTTGAGTCTCTGTATTTTTGTAACAGAACAGTTCTGTGTGCCTGAGCAGAGGAACTTCCCACATTTAATTTTGCATCAATACAACTCCAAATCAGGATCTGTAAAGTGCTACAGACTCTCCACATCTCAGGCTTATCTTGTTAAATTTTGATGATTTTAGGAGGTCTATAAGACACTGAAAATAATTCGGGAAACAAGGCATGAAAATATAATATTTTGTTTTTCAAAACTTGTTCATTTCAAAGCTTTAAATCAAGTGCATTCATTTCTTCTTTAAAAACACCACATCTTCACGTGAATTGGAGTCTTTCACCTCTAGAATTGAAGTTTCTAAGCGCTTAGGCTGACCCTTGAGCGTCGGTTCAAGAAAACATAAAGTGAAAAGAGCCCGCTTAGCCACAATCGTTATTTTAGTCAAACTTATTTATATTTTTGCTAGTTTTGAAAACTAGCTGGCACGCTCGCATAAGAGTAGATAAGAAATTATCATTTCAAGCCTCTACATAGGCTTGGAGTGAAAATTTCATGTCTACACTTGGTAACTTACCAAACTATATATCAAGGGTGTCAAATTTCATGTCATTGATGGCTTGCCAAATCGAACATCACAGCTTTCCAAATCAAGCATCATTTTCCTTTTTTGTGGATGACGCCGACTTTCCATCCTGAACGCCGACTTTCCTTTTAAGGTATCAACTTTCCTTCTTGAATGTTTTCCTTTTTTGATGTCGACCTTCCTTTTTAATACTTGAAACTAAAAATGATAGGTACTCAGTTGTTGCCTTTTTGGTTCATACCTCCTCCTCTTTCAGGAGAATTTACCTCCATTTAGTCTGAGTTTTATATATGGCAGGTATGGTTTCAAACACTTTATATAAAAAAACATTTTTATATTTGAAAACATTAAATTTAATGAAATCTTCAAATATTATTTTGGAAAAGCACTAGGTTTCATTCCCAGTTTATGTTTGCAAGGGTGACCTACTTTTGCCCCGTGAGTCAGTATATAATCACCTTCACCATTTAACCCTTTTCATGAGTGTCGGGTATCGAACCACTGTAATGTGTAGGGTATCAAACCACTTTAACCACTTCAACGGGTAGCGTATCGAACCACTTTAACGGGTGTAGGGTATCGAACCACTTTAACCTTGGGTATCAGGTCTTAGAATGAGACTATTCTCGATTGGGAGAATTTCTGAGGTTTGATTTGAAGTTAATTTGTTTTTTAATATCAAGGGTTTTAGAATTTCATAAGTTTATCAATTTGCAAACATTTTTGGGTTTGATTCCCAATATTTTTTTTTCATTCATTTTTCCTTAGAAGGCAATCATTTAAAAAGGCCAAATCCTACCAATTTGGTCATGAGGGTAAAATAGTTATTTTTATAAAATTTTGTCCAAATTTGATTTTTTTGGGAAGAGATGCAATATATTATCATTTTTAGGTTGCTAGAAAATTGTGATGCCAAAATGAGTTCATTTGATGTATTTTTATTTAAAAACCTAAAGTTGCCAAAAAAGCAAAATTTCTAAAAGATGAAAAAAAATTATTTTGAAATTTTTTGGGTGTTTACAGGTTGGAAATGAGTTCCCTCACGTCCTCCTTGGTTGAGTATCTCACTCTTAAGCTAGAATCCTCTCTTGGTTACCCCCATCCTCCTTTTATAAGCATTTACTTGAATTAGATCCTTGTAGGTCACTAAGTTTGATTTGAATCCAAATCCAATCCATCAAGGGGCATCCCCACATGGAAAGTTGGACATAGGTTGCACGTGGTAGAGGCAACTAGACATGTTTTGGACATGTTGGCACACAGAGGACAGGTGACACTAGCTGGTATGCGGTGGGCGGAGCACGTGTGATGGCGCGTGGGGCGTCTTGGTGGCACACACTAGGCGCATGGTATGCCTATGCTGGGCGCCTGGTGGCACGTGTGTTGGGCACCTGGTGGTGTGTTACGACATGGGATACACGTGGCGGCACGCATGAGGCCCATGGTGGCTAGTGATGGCGCACTTGGTGGTCACTGGCAATGTTTTTACCCTTGTCTGCTTCGTGGGTTGATCTCTTTAAATTTTCTGGATTGCTTTAACCATCTGATGGGTGTAGGGTCGCTTGGCAATAAAATTTTTAAATCTTTAAAATAGAGATTTTAAAAGGTTTCAAATTAAAGTTAAAAGTATAAAGCCTAGAAGATTGGAGTAAAGCAGGCAGAAAGCAGGTTGACAGGTGGGACCCGCTTTGAGCCAGGGACGGTTTCGCGAAGGACAAGCCGAAAATCAAGGGAGGAGAACAAGTCAAAGCATATCCTCATCCAAGATCGAATCAAAGTGGACGGCCTCATCAAACCTAGCCCACTTCAACTAAGTCCTCGACGTGATTGGCTTGAATTAAACATAAAGCCTTGTTTGAATCAAATATTTTAATTCGACCAATATCAGAATTTTTCTAGCCTCATTTACCCTATATCCTTGGGCCAAAAATTTACCAAATCACATGCCTACCTAACATTGATTAAATCAACTAAGCAAGCCACTTGAATAAGCAAGAACCGGTTGTTTGAACTTGGAGGGCTCAAGCACCTAGCCGGCCATGGCTAGGTGCACTCAATCAAGACCCAAACCAACCCACATGGGGCTAGTCCATGGTTGACCAAAAGGGGACCACTCCTCTCTCTCTTTCACGTGAACATGGTGAAGAATTGGATTAGGTATGGGCCTTGGGCTACCCGCCTCAAAGAAGGGCCTAGAAAGGCCCCTCCTTGGCCTATAAATAGAGGTCAAGGGAGGGCGTGTTCTCCCATCTTGCAAAGAGTGAAGAAAGTGTTGCTCCTTGGGTGGTTTTGTGAGTGATCTTAGGCTACTAGGGAGAGGCTTAGAGAGGGAAGAGGGTGCTAGGATCAAGGCAAGTGGTGTCATTTGGGTTTGGGTGAGAAAATCAAATGAAAAAGAAGGAAGGTGAGGGCCGAGCACCATCTTTGGAGGCTAATTTCTTGAAAATCTAGGTAAGTGTTGCTCTAACTTGATTAATCCCCATCTCTTCTTCATATTCAATTCAAAAGGGGTTATATTAATGGAGCTTTGTCTCTCCCCATGATATAATAGAAGTAGATGTGCCGAAATTTCCCTTCCTTTTGCTTATGCACTCTATGTATTTGTGTTCTTGATTCTACCTCTCTATATGCTATAAATACTCTATATCTTCTAATCTCCTCTATGCTTAAGCTATTAGATATATTTCAATTCATTTTTCTTCAGTAATTTAATTCAGGATATTGTGTTGTTGCACTTTAATTCGTGTGAGTTTCGCATCAGTATGTTCTAAAAACATTAAATCTGATTTTCTACATCACTGCATACGTTGATCGTTTGATTTTTTATTGTCGAATCTCTGCTCCAATCCCTTTGATATTTTGCACACTACATGTACATACACCCACTCATAATAAAATTTTCAAGAATTTTAGGGTCGTGCAACTACGTAACTAAAACTGTGCAAGATGAGGGAAATTTTTGAAAATTGTTTGTCAACTCTATTTTCTTGCAACAGAGCCTGGGTATTCATCCCATAACTCTGTCTGTATGAGTCCAAAATTGGTGATTCTTAGTTCATTGGAAATATAATATTCATAGCTTTCCAACAAAACTAAGTGCACTAAATTTAGAACTCTGAGCACCGAGATAAAGGCCCATCTTTGGGTCTTTGTATTTCTATAACAGAATAGTTCCAGGTGTCTTAGCAGAGGCACTTTGCTGAATTAATTCTGCAATATCCCAATCTCGAATTCATAAAAAGGTGTCCTAGACTCTCCACATTTCAAGCTTTGTCCTATAAAATTTTGGAGGGCTCTAAAGCACTCAAAATAATTCGGAAAACAAGTCCTCAAAACAAAATTTTCTGTTTTTTAGAACTTGTGAATTTTGAACTTGAAAACCAATTGCACTAGTTTATCATTTTCAATACCTTATTTTTACGTGAATTTGAAACATCACCAGCTTATTTGGAATCTTTAAACGCTTAGGCTGACCCATGAGCATCGGTTCAAGAATACCTAAAGCGAAAAGAACCCGCTTAGCCATAATCGCCAAGTTAGATTCACACTTTTGCTAGTTTTTAGAAACTAGTTGGCACGCTCGCACACGAAGTAGAATTGAAAGTATCGCTTCAAGTCTCTACATAGACTTGGAGTGAAAATTTCACGTCTACAATTATGCAGCAACAAGAACAACAACAACCAAGCATTTCCATAGACTATGTGGGTCAGCTACTGCACCATACTTTATGTCATCGAATGCATTAATATATGAGATCATTGACAGGTATAGTCTCGATACATGTGACAGAGATCAGTTTGGTTCTATATTTATGGGATTAGTATACTAGATTTTATGAGATGGCAAATAAGGATAACAATTATGAGCTTATAAAATGATTTTGCATAGATATATCTGTTGACCCAAGTGGAAGATTGTGAAATTTTATTCCACAAGGTGGTCCTATGTATATATATTGATATGTATTATTTGCTATCTAATTATTTAGCCTGATTAAGTGACGGAATTCATATTCAAATAATGTGCCCTAATGACATCTCTAAAAATATGGAAGAATTTTGCAGATACAGAAAGGGTGACTTGTAATTCTATAATGTGCAAAAATAGAAACTACAAAGACCTCATGCATTGAGGGTTATGGTCACAAAGTCATACGGAAACATACAGCACTCTTGTGTGATGAATTCTAGTAAGGAAAATGCATCGAGGGTGGTATGAATCCCATTACTCAGATAGAGAGAGATTGAGAGAGACCACATTCTCATTAGAGTTTATATTTATCGGCTTGAAAGGCTGCAAACCCGACTTTTGACTTCCGTAATGGATTATAGCACGCTTATGATTTTGTATGGTCTTACATATTGATTGCCTTCCTTCTAGAATGTCCAGGTGATCATTACACAGGCGATCAGCTTAACTGCTCTTTTCTCTTCTTGATTTCGCCTTCCCGTATGACACTAACCCCAAGCAACCCCGAGGCGAGAAGAGACAAAAAGTTCACTATATTGTGTATTGAAATGTGGATTTGAACTCAACTAAAGGGGAGAGCACGAGATCACAAAGAAAATATATCATTTGCAAGATTGAACAGCAGACCTACTTATAGAACTAGTCAACTTTGAACCCAGCTTGTCATGTTGCAAGTGGATTTTCTACAATACAGTTTCGGCTCTGTTTATAAGAATATGGAAAGCACCAAGACGGAAAGTTTGAACTATTGAAAGATCTCTATATCTCAACCACGATTTTTAAGCTTTGAGATCATAGAAGGAGATTAAGTTATCAAAATACTTTCATGATTACACATTTAAAATAGATATACGCTAGTGCCTAGATTCACCCATTTCACATGACACAAGCTGAAAGTTTGGAGGACTTTGGAATATGTCGTCGTCTACTTCAATCAAGTTTCAACGCATGCATGATCCGTAGATTCAGACCAGCTCAATCTAGCGGTCGCCCGCCCCGCGCTGGGTTCGTGCAGGTCCTAACCTGAGGCGAGCCAGGTGAGTCAATCACAAACCAAGCCGAGCTCATAACCGCTGGTTGCCAAATACTGTAAAATTCAGAACCACGATATTTGGAGACGACGACGAACGTCTCTTCTCCACGCACACACACTTTGCTCCTTTACTATTGTTTATATTTTCTATTGTTTTCCGTTCTACGTTTCCAGAAAGAGAGACGGAACTGCTTTCTTCGAGGCCTTCTTGGTTCCTATCTTTGTGGTTGTATATCTCTCTTCGTAGATCGAGAGAGAGAAAGATGGAAAGGCGGGCGTTCGAGTAGAGAGGAAAAGCGAGCCACTTTATTCCCACCATCCAAATTTTTCCGAGACAATCTTCAACGAGGAAAAGGAGAAGAGGAGGGACTATGGCATGTGCCACCACTCTACGTTCTCTTCTCTCGCCAGAAGCTTCAAGGCTAGTGCATCCTTCTCCCTCCTCCTCCATCGCCAATCTGACGTCGGTGGTTCGAGCATACCCGCTTCCACCGACTAGACTAACGTCCACAGCCCTTCGCAAGTCTTTCTTCAGATGCTCTGCTGAAGATAACTCGTCAAGCGGATCACCTTCTTCTTCTTCGAATTCGGAGGACCAGGGTCCTCCACAGGAAGCCATTCTCAAAGCAATTTCCGGTATTTTGTGGAATCAATTGACATTTCCAACTCGGTGTTCTAGATTTCAGTTCCTTGGTGTTGTAACAGTTCCATTATGTATATTGTGGTCACTATTTTTGGGTGCGATTTGTGGGGTGTGCGTTAATTGTATTTGCGGTTCAAATTGGCGCTGCTTTTTGGGGTTCTTTTTGTTGGTAGAATTGAATTTCAATTGTTGGTGGTGAATTGATTTATGAGATTTGGCCGATAAGTTGCACTTGTGGGTATTCTTATTTCTCTGGAGGCATGATACATCTGAATTCTTGTTTTCGTTCTTTACATGGGTTATGGCAATTTGCGTTCTACCAATGGGTAACCGAAATTTTGTTCGACTTATTTAAACTTCAATTCAAATGATTTTTCTCCACCTTTCTCACATTCTGAACCTGGTTTTGGTTGTTGTACATTATGATTTCCAGAGGTTTCAAAGGCAGAAGGTAGGGTGGCACGGACGACAAATATTGTTATTGGGGGTACAGTGACGGATGATGCAACTGATGAATGGTTAGTTTTAGACCAAAAGGTACTATCGAGACCTTCAGATGGCTTCAGTTTCTTTATCTTAGAGAGATCAATAGTTAACATCTGCGAACTTAATTAGGCAGACATGTTTTTGTTAATTTTTGAATGAGCCTGTGTGAGAGTTAGAGACTTATACTCTGAGTCAATTGAATGAATGCATAGATGAATGGGGATTGGTCGTTCTGAAGTTTCATTTGCTCGGCATTTTGGTTGTTTCAGAACCGGTGACTTAGTATGTTGTGGTTGGAAATTGTGACTAAGAAATAAGGACTTCTCATTGTTTGAAATTACCAATAGTGTATTCGTTTAGATCATTGGCCTTTTAAAAAAAGACAGTCTCTTTTAATTAATGTAAGTGATACCAATTACTGTTCTTTATGTATATGACAGCTTTGGTGCATCTCCATTTAAGTGTTTTATTTAAGATGAAGTGTCTTCTTGTGTGTCATTCACTAACGACATTGTGATTATGTAATTCACTAACGGCATTGTGATTATGTATGAGTTGAGGAAAGGAGTAAATAAAGATCTTAAACTAAGCCTTAGGGCTTTCAGTTTATTAGAAAAAGATAGAATAGCGAATACAAATTCAATATTTTGGCCTACATAAATAGTACGAAAGTTAAAATAAGTATACGGTGCATGGCAAATAAAGTTACAACTCTTTATATATGTGCATATATTAAATTATTGATCGTGCAATATGGGATAAAGATGTCACTAAGAACTAATGGAAGCAGCCAAAGTTGAGGCTCATGGGTGTCCCATGAAGCATCAATAGATTCAATACTCAAACTAAGCGGTAAATATTATAAATGAGGTACAAGACCGACAGTGCTTTACGGTGCATAGTCTTGAGGAGTTGACCATCAAAATGCAAAAATAAGATGTTGAGGTAGATCTGCTACTACACAAGGAAAACTAGATTCATAATGGTTTAGTGGCACCAATAGAAGATAAAATGAGATAGACATGGTTGAAAGCCAACAAGATAGAGCTCCAATAAGAAGGTGGAGGAAATTAGATCCTGATTGATTCAAAAGTGGAAGAGAAAGGCCTCAAGAGTGTTGAAGATAAACAATATATACAATCTTATGCTTTGATATTATATGTGAATATTAACATGTGATCGAACATAATGGGGTCTAAGAATCCATGTTTCCAACACCACCGAGTGTAGAAGAAGGTTGGTTTTGGTCCATCCAACTATGCCGGGAAAGAATTACTTCCTCCAACCAGAGAATGGTTATCTTTCTCATTTCGTTCTATGAAGATGTAGCCTCCACTCTCATGTCTAGCACCTGGGTTTGAGGTTGGCAATGCATAGAAAAGCTTTCATTGGCATTTTGGTTTTGATGTCTACATGGCCAGTTGATGCAAAATTGTATTATAAGTTAACTGAGAAGGATAGGAAATGATGCAAGATCATAATGCAACTTAATTAAAAGTAATAGATTCAAGCGCTGCAATAATAATACTCATGCAAATTGTTCTTTTGCCTCCCAAACCTTTTGTCTTTTGCACATTATCACATCGAAGTTATAGAGAAACTACCTTTTTCTCTTTTGCTCATATATCTAGTCTAATCCCTACAATAGGACTTCCTTAGGGTTCCTCTAGTGGGTGTTTGTATCATGGTTCCAACTGAAATTTGTGAACCTGGAACTCCATGGGCTGGAAACAGGAGTGACGTGGCAATATGAGTTCCCCATCTGTGTAATACACAATAATGGCATGTGATCTCTTTGTTTCCGTCACCTGTGGGACAGGCACTGCATTCTTTATTTTGAAGTTTTTGCAGTTTGTCACTTATAAATGGCTAAGGGTGAACTCACACAATTATTTCAATCAGCCATTTTGTAATTTGATATCAACATCTGTGACATGAATCTATGTACGATGAAGCTTCATGGACCTGACTCGATGCTGGAATGCACATCTAAAATGGTCTAGAACATGGGTTAAGTTGGCCAAGAAACGGGTCTTTTTGCAATGAAATCTTATCTTACGAGAGATGCAGCTACCTGGGCCAATTAAGACTGTGAAAACTGCATATTTATGGTTGTTATATGGTGTAAGACAAAATTCAGTGACAAAATAAAGAGAAAGTTGAAGACCTGTTGGAGATCAGCAGAACATTTTGGTTAGGACTCAAGTTGCTATCAGACAGAACACTGTGACAAATTGAAGAAAAAGTTGGACATCCTGTTGTGAATCAAGAAACACCCTATTGGTGGAGATTAGCTGAATATCTTGTTGGACCCAATGTCCACGACTGCTCATGTATATCTATAGGAAATAGTTGAATTCCAGCATAGATTAGCTGTAGCCTCTGGCACACCTGTTTGAAATAGTTCGACATCCTGTGGCTGCTATTGTAGCTCATATCAACAGAGCAGAAATCATAGTTGTATGTTTACCAAATCAAGGGTCTGTTAAGCAGGGAATTGCTGCTTCCATGTGTTATTTCAGATCAGAATAGCAACAATTTCAACATCAGAATGTTAATTGATATGACTAAAAATAGAAATTAGTGATGACCTGGAATAGATGAAGAATGGAATATGTATCCAATTGTATAGAGTCTCAGATGTTCTCACTCTGCTTGCACGAATCACTCAAGAGCACCTGACTATGGACGGCCTTGTATCATATTCAACACAAAAGGGTGAAGTTGCAGACAGACGAAACCAGGAGCCATAATTTAAAGAACCTCTTGAAAACAGTAATGTAACAGGACACACGAAACCATAGAACAAGCACAAAGAGCACAAAGACATTCTATCAATAGCAGCACTAACAAGCAAGCAGATGAGTTGAAGAAGAAGATGATGATGTTCTAGCAGTTCAATGTAGCAGCAGAGGCTTGCAGGTGCACTTTTGGCAGGAGAAGAAGAAGAAGAAGAAGAAAAGGGAAGATGAACTGGTGCTCCTTGTGTAAAGGAGAGATAGAATTAACGGATCATTTCCTTTTGTTTTAGTAGCTTACAGGGTGATGAAGATTGAGTGAGTGTTAGGTAGAAATGATAGTTCATTGTAGCTGCAGGTGCTGAGGATTTGCTTTTGCAAGAGGGGATGTACTTTTTGGACTTTTTGCGATCTTTTGGCTGGTTTGGAGGGAAAGAAATAGGAGGGTTTTTCAAAAGGAAGAGAATCATCGAGTGAGTTATTGAATGGTTGGCAGTTTTTTTTTAATTGGGGAATTTGGTTGGAGATGTTTTGAACGTTGTAGAGCTTGTGGATTCTTTAATAGTCTGCTCTTGATGTATTTGGTGCACCACCTTGTGCTTTTCAATAAACTTATCTATAAAGAAAGAGGCCAACAAGTGGGAAGTGGAAAAAGAAGAGAGAAGTGGAGATAAAGATGGAAGAAGGGAAGGAGAGAGAGGGAGAGGAAGAGAGAACAATGCTCGTGCACAGTGGAGCACATTCTACCCAGACCCAGTTGCATGCCCTCTGCCTATTCTCTTCTAGTTTGGGCGATGTGCTTTTACTGCCTACGTATGTGTTTGAAATTACTGCTTTTCAGTCCACATCCAATTCTTCTTTTGGCAGCAGCACATGTTTGTTAAAATATGCTATTGACATGTTGGTTTTACATTCTACAGCAGTGTTAAAAGAGTCGTGTTCTCAGCAACTTCTTTTGTATTGGTAATTGAAGAGCATGTAAACCTCTATATTTTTTAATCCCTTTGTTCTTTCTCATTTATAGAATATTCTCCACGCTTATACTTTTTTGGTTTCATGTGCAAAACTGACAATCATGTCAGTGTCCAAGTTTTTTATTTGTCACAATTTATTATGTTAAAATTTCCAGTGGCTATATAAAATCATTGCTCTTACTATATAATACGTATCTTGTCTTAATGGTCATTTGATTCCTTATGGCAGAAGCAAACTGAATTGTACTGGTAAGTAGTGACTTAAGTGAATCCTGCCTCTGTTTCTTTCCAGGTCAACTCATATCCAACAGTTAGGGGATTTACAGCGATTGGTACTGGAGGAAATGATTTTGTCCAGTCTATGGTTATAGCTGTTGAATCTGTACTTCAACAAGCAATCCCTAAGGTTTGTATCTTTTGTAATGCTTGTGAAAATTGTTTTGACCTCTTGTTGTCCTTTTCTGTTAGTGCTGGATATTGTAGCAAGCCCTTGCATCAGTAGCACGTGAGAATATATGCAAATAAAGCATAGGCATGCATTGCCTTCTAGTTGTTTTGGTTGATCCTTAACTATTTCAGTGGTTGTTGCTATAAATGAAGTCTCTTCTCTCTTCAGTCCATGACAATTGAATTCCTGAGTTAAGAAAATCTTTAAACTTGGATCTCTGCCATCATCGTTCCTTTGATCTGTGAAAGGTGGAGTCTTAATAGACTGAAACACGGAAAGATTACATTGAATGAAAGTAAGTGGAATGGCATAAAGAACCTTGTCCCGTCTATGATAGCAGCTCTTCTTTAGGTTTCCCTCATATGTTATCCTTTGGATCATCGCTCATCTTTTCAGTTTTTTGCGGTAAGTTGAAATTAGTACCTATTCTCTGAGGAGCCACCATAGGTTTCACAGTGTCTGTCTCACCCAAGCCTGGAAGAAACAGGTAGTTCCCCTCAACAGGAGCTGGGAACGCCTAGCTGAAAGTTGGAAAGTAATAATTGGACAATCTTTAGATCTAGCATTCATCCGGAGATTGAGATGTTATGCCAAAAGAATCTTATGAGCTACAGCTTCCTATTTAATCCTCTATATCAAATTACTGCTTTATGGAAGTTCGTTGATGTCTTTTCTAAATCCTGGACACGCATGTGGACAGGTATATATACACAGACATGTTATGGAAGAGTTCTTTTGTCTTTATATATACTGCCTCATGAATATGAGAATGCTGAAGTTTGCTAGATGCATGTATTACTCTCTCTCCTCTTGTCAATGGTGGTGCTTCTGCAATATGCAGCCTAATTCTTGCATTCCCTAATTTGGAGCTGTAAACGTGTGCCTCTTTGCTCTCTAAAGAATGTAGCCGTCCTGCAGTATAATCGAGAGAAAACTTCGCTGACGCGTGGTTTGCGAAATTGTTACTTAGTGGCCCGTGGTTCTTTTTTTGATACTTCGGTGGCGTGTGGGTTTGTATCATAATGCCACTTAAAAGTCAATAGCTGAAATCCTTTAAACTTTTTGACATGGCATGTGTCAGTGTCATGTCATCATACACGAGCATGCTCACACTATACAAGTATACACACGCTACATAATTGCCACATCAGCACAAACATGTAAAATACGCTGACACAACATTGACACATGCCATGTAATCCATGTAAGCATGCTACACCGGAAAAATTAAACAGTTTTAGTTGGCTGCCAAGTGACATAATAAAGAAAAATCACAAGGTGCTCAAGTAACAATTTTGCAAACGTCACTAAAGCAAAGTTTTCCTAATGATCAATTGTACTGTCTCATCACTTAAGAAGAAAAAAAATTGGATTATACTTAAAAGTCATCTTTGCATTCTTGTGCCATAACTTTTGTGACCTACTTCTTGATGAATGTTGCAGATTGTTTGATTTTTTTTCTTGCCTTGAGCATGGCAACTTGACACAGAAACTACCTAACTCGTTGTTTTAATGCACAAGCAGGGCAATGTGACGCAGAAACTATCTTCTGGAGGGAAATACGTGTCTGTGAAGATTGGACCTGTACGAGTAGAATCAAGTGAACAAGTCTCTCTCTCTCTATGTATGTATATATATATATATATATATATATATATATATATATATATATATATATATATATATATATATATATATATATATATATATATATATATATATATATATATATATATAGATATATGCGTGTGTGTGCATGCATGCAATGTAAGCACTGGGTCTAGTTTGCATTAATGCAGATCATGTTTGCAAAATATGTGAAAAGGTGTCTTTTGTTCAAGTTTTGCTAGTTTGTGACTAATTCGTTATGTTCAACCAGGTTCAAGCCGTGTACAATGCCATGAGGCGAGATGACAGAATGAAGTATTTCTTGTAGGGTACTTAGAGTGCTGTTCTAGAAAGCAGTTCTCTTCATTCTTGTTCAACTTTGTGCTCGGGGCGGGCTACCTTGACTATGTATCGTTCATTTGAAATCATTGGTTGGGAGTTTAGGCCTTGCTCCTTACCAAACACGGGCTGGGTTAGGTTTGTGTCCAACCAATTGGAAGAGAACGTTTTGCTGGACAGAAATGTCCCTCAAATTCAATGGCGGAATAGCCTGACAACTGTTTAGCGTGGGACGAGCTATGTATTGTGAGGCATATGGACTCTATGTAGCTCTGCAATGCTCGAATAACCCTCCACTGGGTCCATTTCTTGAGAAAATTAAACTTGAATTGCAAATGTGCCGACTGAGACTTAATCTGCTTGTTTATGCCTAATGCTGGCCAGTCAAGTTGATGGATGGGTTTACACGGGTTTGAGTTGAGCCTGGTTAACCCTGGTTGTGTTTTGACCCACTGCTCACTCAAGGATGTCCGAACCAGTTTCGTTAAGTAGGTTCTCAAATTGAGTAGCTCAGAAGAGATATTCAAAGAATCTTCTGCATGGGCAATATAAAATTGAAATATATCAAGATATACATAAAATCATGTTTATAAAAGGCCAACGCGTAACCAAGTCAACCCTAATTCTGGTCAACTTGGCCAATTCGGAATAAATGATCAATGGAGGGCCGGTGGATTGGGTCCTGCATGGAATCGAAAAGGCATGCATTTTAAGAATTTGCCACTTTAAACACATAAATAACAAAGTTCGTTGCAACCAGAGATTTGCAAACGTCGCGTGGAACATCGCGTGGCCAACCCAGCAGAACTAATGTTCTAGGCGACAGAAAGCTTGAAATGAAGCATGACGCCCCGGTGGTAGTTTGTGCAATCTCCCGAAAATTCAGTGACCCAACAAATTCTGCTACATGCCAATGCCGAGTCGAAGCCTTATCCCATGCTAAGTGGAGTTGGCAACATCGTTTCGTAGTTCCGTTGTGCTCTATCTTTTGTATTGGTAGAGTTTAACTTCAGAAGAATAAGATTAGATTTTATCATTTCCTTCCAAAATGTTGTGGTCTTTCTCTGCCGAAATATTCTCCAAGTTTCTCAGTCCTCTATCCCAGAATTCTTCTCGAAAAAAGAACTAATCTATTAAATATAAACATAGTTTTAAATAATTAATCAGATCCAAGTTTTAAAAATTTACATTCCGATGGCCTGCAAAAGTGGGCAAAAATGTAAAAGGAGGCGTTTTTGCCCAAGATTGAAAGAAAATACCCTCTCAAATAAGAAAAAAAATTAGACATAAAACATCTCAACATAAATCTTTAAAAGTACGTCTGCGTTATACTCCGGTTCACTACACAAATAAAGACCATCAATAAAGCATTGCTCGAACTTACACACCGTATCTTCTACTCTGAGCAATCTCACGAACTTGCTCTTCTGTTAAAACCGAAGCATGGCTGTCGAAACTGGCATGCTCCATTTGGAGTCGAAGCTGAAAATAGAGTATCCAAGAAGACCATTAAAGGGCACTCGTTATGCAGAATATATAATAAGAAGATTTCCCAGCTAGATTGTTCATATTGTAGGACCGTAACTTGTGAAATAAGAACTAACCATCTCAAGGATGAATGATTGCTCATCTGCAGGATGTTTTCGCATGAGTTTTAGCATTTCAAGTTGCTGGGAAAGCATTCTGGTATCAGTACTTTATTCTATTGCTCAAGGCGAACAATGAACACAAGGACGGGAACAAAGATGATAAGCAGCGTACCTGTTCGTGAAGGTTGTGTCGGCTGCGCATTTTTTCTGCAAATGCATCCGGTTCCATCTCAGCTTCATCACAAACCAACTCTTCCCTGCTTGAAAGCAGGACAAATTTTTTGAGTTACTATGGAAATTTCTGAAGGAAGCATCAGAAAAAGGTCTCAAGGCATCCATGCACGAGCACAAATTGACACTTATAGATTATAAACCATTCTAAATTATTACTTATTGAAAGTTATCACTGCAGAGTGCCTTTCTTTTCAGCATAAAATGTCTATAAAGGCATCAGCAAGTGGAATACCATCATTCAATCAAAAGTTCAGCTACTCCATGGGAATAATGTTAATCTGATAACAAATGCAAATATGTGATGAAACCCCATAAACATCTAGAGATCCGATTGTTTTCACCAACCACAGCATAGACAGAAAGTTTACATGTCCCAAAATGATCGGAGATTCCCAATGACACCATCAGAAGACATGGTGGCTAAAAAGGATCAATGAGTGCACAACTGTGTGTGCCTGTCTGAGAGAGAGAGAGAGAGAGAGATCAGAAGTAGCATAATACGAATACAACATCCAAAAATGTTTACTAGAAACATCCGAAGATGTTTCAAGACATCTACGTCTTCCTGATTACTGTATTCACACATGATCAGAGGTTGAACATTGTTCTGTTGCCCAAACTTGAACACAAACATTCAAAAATGCGAGCATAAGATCCGGCAGTGGAGAATTTTCCAGTACATAAAAAGCACAGAGAAAGAACAACACTTAATACCTTAAATTGTAAAAGTAATTTAAGTAATAAGGTCAGATTCTTTCCCAGATTTAAAAGATCCATCCGACATTTTTGTAATGATTTAAGAACCTTAAACAATGAGCGCAGAACGATATTTTTCACCATGAAGTGTGGGAGACATGACTGAATACTTAATTGCATAGATCAACAATAAACCAACAAAGAAACAAATAAATACACTGAAAAGCAAAAGAATCCACATGAAGTCAAGACTTACTTTGCAACAAATCCATAGAACCGTATCATCAGGTCAGAATCATTCTCATAGACCACATTTACTTTCCCCAAGCAAGAAATGCCAAACCTGGGATCTGCAGAAAAAGCGATGGAAGATAAATCATGCCGTTACCAACTGTTCTTTCTGGCAGCCGTGCATGCTATCTTGAAGTAGGAACTGCACAGAGCCACCAACTAGCTCAAGCTTAGGCATTGCATCAACAAAACAAGCCTAAACAACTGGTGCAAAATATAGACTCTGGTGTACATGCCACCAAACAATGTCGCTACTTCTAACATAACGTTACAGGCCCAACAGGTTGAATGGTGGAATAGTGTCTCAGCTTCTATACAGACAGTTGAGGTAGTGTTGCATATCGCATGATATGTAAGGATATGTATTGTGTAGTATTAATAGCATTTTCAATACAATACGGCACTATATTTAAAAGGCATTCATTTTGTGGGATATGGGGGATATCATACTGGATTTTAAGATACGTAATATATAGTACCTGTATCATAGGCATATCAGACTGTGGGACTTGTATCAAAGTAAAAAAAAATCCTTATTTAATCTTTGTTAAAAGGTTGCATGAATATGTTACAGCCACCCTTAAATGCCTTGATTGGAGCCAGAGTGGCCCTTCTTGAAGATCTCATGCTTGCTTGAGGCGTTGGTGATGGGTTGGGACCACACTGTGAAGTAGGAATAGGCTAGCAGTAGCCGATCTAACACCCTTAGTTGATTTACCCTTACGAAGAACTTAGTTTGATGTTGATCACATTTTGCATAGACGGAACCGAACAGAATGAGAAATAGGGGTCAGCTCAACCTAGAAGAGCTTGCCTACATTCTCCTTTTAAGGATTCTATGAAACTCATGGATTAAAGCCAGGGCAAGTTGGAAAATTTAGGCAAGTGATAAAAAGGAAAGTGATAGAGAGAGTTGGGAGAGATATAGAGAACTAGAGAATTGAGAGGAAACTTGAAATTTCATTCAGGATCCCCAAAACATCGTTAACCTCTTCCATTTATGAAAGAAAAATTATACTTTTTAAAATATATAAATAGGAGAGCTAATTTTTGGCCCTTAATATAGCTCAATTAGAAACTCCGCCCATGATCACCCTTGCATTGCCGGTCCCAAGCCCGGATAAAGGAGGAGGGTGTGTCAGGCTTTTGACACCCAGCGTAAAACTTCGTCGAATTTTTATAACATGGATTACAAAAATTATGTGCATTGCTTTGGGGCGTCTCTGTCTAGCGACGGGCTACAGAGCCCGAATGCAATCATAAGTAAGCAAGGGCCACTACATTTTTGCCCGAATGTAGTGAATCAATTGCAGAGAGGGTTCCCACATCATAAACAGGTGTGGGTAAACAAGTTAGTCCCGCTACATTACCGTCCGAATGTAGTGAATAATTTTCAAAGAGGGTCTCCGCATTTTGAGTATGAACGGATGCGGGGTGTAAAGAAGCTAGTCCTAGATAATAAGATTCGTATTGGTTCTTGGAATATCATAACATTATCCGGTAAGCTAATGGAGGTGGTAGATACTAGTATTCGGAGAAAGATTCATATTCTATGTTTAAAAAAGACAAAATGGGTTAGAGAAAAAGCAAAGGACATAGAAGATTCAGGTTTTAAATTATGGTACTTAGGTAAAGAAAAGGCTCGAAACGGAGTTGGTATTATCATAAATAAAGATTTAAAGGATAGTGTAGTAGATATACAACGATATGGTGACCGAATCATGACGTTGAAATTAGTGTTAGGAGCAGAGGTTTTGAATATAGTTTGTGCTTACACAGTTTGTGCTTACGCATCCCAAGTAGGACTAGAAGATAGTATAAAGACAACTTTTTGGGAAGAGTTAGATAAGGTGATTCAAAAGATTTCATAAAGGGAGATGATTTCTTTAGGAGGAGACTTAAATGGACATGTCGGTAAAGAGGCATTAGGATATCAAGGTATTCATGGAAACTTTGGTTTTGGGGATATAAATGAGGAAGGTAGGGAGATTTTAAATTTTGCTACGGCATCTGATCTCTTTATAATCAATACAATCTTCAAAAAACGAGATGAACATTTAATTACTTATAAGAGTGGCTTATCACAAACACAAATTGATTACGTTATTTGTAGAAAAAAAAATAGAGTGTATTGTAAAGATTACAAGGTAATTCCAAGAGAAAGCTTAACCACCCAACATCGACTTTTAGTTATAGATTTACAAATAAAAAATATGGACAAAGAAAAAAAGTGTGCATCGAGCTATTCTGACTAAATGGTGGAACCTCAAAAACGAGAAGAAAGATATATTTAAACAGAAAGTCCTTCAAGGAGATGTTTGGAATTATATTGGTACACCTTGTGATATGTGGAACAATATGGCTATACATATTAGGAAAGTAGCGAAAGATGTGTTAGGTGTTGTGGAAATCAAGTTGACGTCCTCTTTCTTATGTTATGGTTTTTAGTCAATATTATGTTTAAAGTTTAAGTTTGTGTCTAGTATTGTAGATAGGTTCAATTGTATGTAATTTGAATTAAGTTATGTCAGTCACTAATTAGGGGTAATTAAGTCTTTTAAGTTAGGTTAGTAATATAAAGTCTGTCTTGTAATTAGGTTAAGTAAGAGAAGAGAATCGTGAGAGGTAGGAGGGCGGCAGCCAAGGCCGCCGACTTGCACCTTCTCCTACTTTCTGATGTATGAGCCGATTTTATCAAATAAGATGATGATTTATTTGGCTTAAATTCTTCATAGTATCAAAGCTTATTACGGCTATTTCACACCAAGGAAAGTCTAAGGTTGGTGGCTACATATACGTGTTACAGCAGGGAAGACTCCAAGTGCAGTTTTTTATTTTTCTTTCATACATTTGATTATCGTGTTGGTGAGAATATAGTAACAGTATATTCAAGAGAGAGTCTTCTTAATAAACTCCTTGGACTGAAGCAAATATATGAAAAATTGTGCGTGGAAACAGAAGTGAAGTACGGGTTCTGCTTGTTTGTGTGGACAGCTTGCAGTCAATCTGTAGTGAAGATTATGGTAACGATATAGTCATCCATATTGAAATCAGTCTCTATACAATGACACACCGTGTCCATGAGTGTGTCTGAATCGATACTCCTATCATTCTTTTCTTTTGATCTGTGATTTTTTATCTCCAATAATGCAGAATATTAGGGTTTATATTTATGATTTGAGAAATTGATATCAAGAAATACATGTTTCCCATAAAATGGAAAGAACAAAGATTGTTAATGGAAGTGATCACAGTTCTTAAGACAAAGGAGAATTATTTGAAATCACAAATCTGAAGTTAGATGGCAATAATTATCTCCAGTGGGCACGTACTATCGAACTGACAATCATGGCTAGGGGGCGTTGGGATTACTTAATTTGTGATATACCTCAACCCCCAATTACAGATCCCCTTTATTCTCGATGGCGTAGAGAGAATGCATTAGTGAGTGCATGGCTGATTCAATCCATGACACCTTCTATTGGTAGTACTTTCATGTTCTTAAAAACTGCAAAGGTTATCTAGCTGGCAGTACAGGAAGCCTATGCTCAACAGAAGAATATTGCTAAGAAATATGATATCATAGAAAAGATTAGAAAATACAGGCAGGGAGGAAGATCAGTTAGTGAATAGTATGCAGAACTCAGAGGCTTATCGAAAGAATTACAACTCTCTTCTAAGATAAAATGTCAGAGTTGCAAACAAGAGCGCAATGAGGAGTTTGAAGAACGCAAAGTATTTGATCTCTTATGGGGTATTTCTTCAGAGTATGAGACAGTTAAGAATAACATTCTCAGCAGAGATGAGCTTTCATCCTTGAGTACAGTATACTCTCTCCTTCTTCAAGAAGAGAGAAAACATTTAGAGAAGGAAACCAAGATCAGTATATCGGAAACTTCTACATTTGTAGGAAAAAGTATGTCTACTGCTCCCTTCTCTAGGGAAAGAGGAGGTTATGGACGTGACAAAGGAAGATCTGAACTTACTTCTAAAGAAAATGATAAATTCACCTGTTCTCATTATGGAAAACTATGACATACTAAGGAAACATGTTGGGAATTAGTTAGAAGACCTACTCATTTCTAGAACCGATTCAATAAAGCTTATTTCAACAGTGATAAGAATGAAAAACAAAAAACTGACGACAGTGTGACCACATTAGCAGATATGAAGAAATAAATTGAGTTCCTCAAAGCCCGTTTGACTAATTCACACTCTCCATCTACATCCTCCCGCATTGATTCTTAAGCAGTTGTGCCATATCCATTTTCATTATTAACTCAGGATAATATAAGTACTTCTCATTCAAGGATATGGGTTATTGATTCTGGGGCCACAAACCACATGGACAATCAAAGAGATTTCTTTGATAACTATGAGTTGACTCAAGCAAACATTAACATTAGACTGGTAGATGGTTCTCATACTCCAATAGTTGGAAAAGAAAGTATTACTAAATCATTTGACACTTTAAAAAATGTATTACATGTTCCAACTATATCAGTCAATTTGTTGTCTATCTTTGCTATGACTCAAGATCTAAAATATCGTATAATGTTTGATTCTACTGGATGCGTCTTTCAGGAACTGAGGATGGGGAGGATCTTTGGTCAGGGTAGTGTGAGGAGAGGCCTTTATTTTTGCGAGAACAATAAAGGAGCAGCTTTACAATCAACTGTCATCACAGACAAACAGAAGGAAGACATACCTCGCTGGCATCAGAGGCTGAGACATTTACCGTTATCTAAACTGAGGATGTTACTACCTGAATTTAAATATTGTAATAATTTAAATTTTAACTGTGAAACCTGCCAGAAGGCAAAACATCATCGTATTTCTTTTCCTTTAAGTGAAGAAAAATCTTCCGTTCCATTTGAGATTGTTCATTCAGATATTTGGGGTCCTTTCTTCTACTACATCTGTGCATGAATATAAGTACTTTATCTCTTTCATTGATGATTGCAGTAGATTTACTATAATATATCTTATGAAAACTAAAGATGAAGTGAAGAATATTCTTTCGATATACTGTCAATTTGTGCATACTCAATTTCAACGAACTATAAGAGTTTTTTGCAATGATAACGGGGTGAGTTTATGTCTCAATCCAACTCATATTTTCTAGATCATTGAATTTTGCACCAGATCTCATGCGCCTACTCTCCTCATCAAAATGGTGTCTCTGAAAGGAAAAATAGACATATTCTACAAGTCGCAAGAACTCTTTTGATTGAATGTAATGCACCGAAATGTTATTGGGGTGAAGCAGTCTTGACAGCAGTTTTTCTTATAAATCATATGCCAAGTAGAGTCCTTAGTGGAAATACTCAATTTCATTCATTATGTCCTTCCCAGAAACAATTTCATCTTCTTCTAAGAGTGTTTGGATGTACGTGCTTTATTCACATTCATCTTGGCTTAAGGGATAAGCTAGATGCAAGATCGATTAAATATATCTTTCTTTGATACTCCTCCACCCATAAGGGGTATAAATGTTATGATCCTCTCAGAAGAAAACTATATCTTACAATGGATGTTACTTTTCATGAAGATACACCCTTTTATAATAAACAAGAAATTGTTTCATCAGATATATAGTCTCCATATCTGATACCACTTCCACCAGTTGAATCTCAACCTGTACATGAAGAAGGGGAGGAAATGATACTTTTTCAAGAGAAGAAAATGCAGGTATATACCAAAGGTGAAAGAAAGGCCTTTCTCCCACATCTGTCAACTACCCTGGATCATAATCTTCACTCAGAATCATATTAAACTCCTACTCAGGTAACCTCTCAGCATTCAGATAGTGAATTGGATGATTTACCGATTGCAATTAGAAAGGGGAAACGTAACATTGCAAAATATTCATTGGGCAAGATGGTATCATATTCTAATTATACTAGAGAATGTCAGTTTTTTATGATGAATGCAGATACTACTCATATTCCAAGAACATTTGAAGAGGCAAAACAACATCCAGAATGGAAAGCAATAATGGAAGAGAAAATTGCAGCCTTGGTACGAAACAAGACTTGGGAACTGACGGATCTACCTTCAGAAAGAAAGACAGTGGGATGCAAATGGGTATTTTCAGTAAAGTATAAGGCTGATGGAAATATAAAAAGGTATAAAACAAGACTAGTAGCTAAAGGTTACAGTCAGCCATACGGCATTGATTACACATAAACATTTGCTCCAGTGGCTAAGATGAACACCATCAGAATCATTCTAAGTTTAACAATCAATAAAGGATGGGAATTATGACAGTTAGATGTTAAGAATGCTTTCTTCCAAGAAGATCTTATGGAAGACATCTATATAGACCTACCACTTGGGTATGTTCATGAACAAAAGCAGAGCAAGGTATGTAAGTTAAAAAAATCAATTTATGGTCTCAAACAATCCCCATGGGCATGGTTTGAAAAATTTAGTGATGGTGTCATAAATTTGGGTTTTAAGCTGTGTGTTAGTGATCATATACTGTTTATCAAACAAGATCAGAAAACTATTGTGTTATTGGTATATGTTGACGATATTATTATTACAGGTGATGATACTGAAGGCATAATCGACCTAACAAAAAGACTGAATATATTATTTTAGATTTGGGGAGATTACATTACTTTCTGAGAATAGAAGTGATTCATAAAGATAATTATTTATTCTCAAGTCAAAGGAAATATATCCCAGACCTATTAAAGGAAACAAAAATAGAGGATTGTCGAATATGCTCCATTCCTATGGAGATACCTAAGGAAGATAGTTATAAGCCAGAGAACCATATGAGGATGTTGGTAAATACCAGAGATTAGTAGGAAAATTGATATATGTCACCATTACACGGCCGGACATCAGTTTTGCAGTTGGATATGTAAGTAGGTGGATGCATGGTCCATCTAAACATCATATGAGCATAGTATTTCATATTATCAGGTACTTGAAATCCTCAATAACTTATGGCTTACTCTATACCCCATATTTATCATTCAGATGTTGATTGGGCAGGTTCAAGAACTGATAGAAAATCAACATCAGGTTATGTAGTATGTTTGGGAGGCAACGTCATATCCTGGAAAAGTAAGAAACAATTTGTGGTGGCCAAGTCAAGTGCAGAGGCATAATAAAGTGCTATTGCTCTAGGCATGTGTGAAGGTCAATGGATTATATCTCTTCTAAAAGAAATTAGGTTCAGAGGAAATACTCCAATTACTTTTTTTACTGACAGTAGAGCAGCCCTTCAAATAGCTCAAAATCCAGTCTTTCATGAAAGAACGAAGCACATTGAAATAGATTATCACTTTATTAGAGAAAAGATTTCTCAAGGTATCTTCAACCAGGTCTATGTACGCTCAGAAGATCAATTGACAGATATCTTCACTAAACCAGTCTCAGCCAATGGCCTTCAAAAAGCACTTACTCAGTTGAGAATTAAGTCTTAAAGAGTCAACTTGAGGGGGCGTGTTGTGGAAATCAAGTTGATGTCCTCTTTCTTATGTTATGGTTTTTAGTCATGTTTATGTTTAAAGTTTAAGTTTGTATCTAGTATTGTAGATAGGTTCAATTGTATGTAATTTGAATTAAGTTATGTCAGTCACTAATTAGGGGTAATCAAGTCTTTTAAGTTAGGTTAGTAATATAAAGTCTGTCTTGTAATTAGGTTAAGTAAGAGAAGAGAATCGTGAGAGGCAGGGGGCGGCAGCCAAGGGCACCGACCTACACCTTCTCCTACTTTCTGAAGTATGAGCCAATTTTATCAAATAAGATGATGATTTATTTGGCTTAAATTCTTCATTAGGTGTATCTAAGGGAGGTGTACCGGCACAAAAAGAAGCTAGTGGTGGAGTGAAGTAGTGCAAAATAAAACCAAGGCAAAGAGGGCATGTTACAAATTACATTATGCTAAGAAAACTAGTGAAAGTTTAGAGGCTAATAAGAAAGCAAAGAAGGAAGCAAAAAAGGCCATGAGTGAAGCAAAAGCTAAAATTTGGGAGGATTTATATAAAAAACTCAACTCAAAAGAGGGTGAAAGAGATATTTTTAGGATAGCTAGGGCTATAGATAAGAAAACTAAAGATCTTAATTATGTTAGATGCATCAAGGACGAGGATGAAAAAATTCTAGTGGCAAATGATGATATAAGAAATAGATGGAAAAACTATTTTTATAAGCTTTTTAATGAAAATAAAGATGTTAGTATTAGCTTAGGAGAGTTATCCAAATCAAAAAAATATATAAACCACAAATTATACCAACGTATTCAAAAGAATGAAGTAAAAGAGGCTCTTAAACATATGAAGGGTGGTAAATAGGTAGGACCATACCATATTCCTATAAAAGTTTGGAAAATACTAGGAGAAATAGGAATCACTTGGCTCACAAGACTATTTAACGAAATGTGGAGAAACCAAAAGATGCTCAAGGAATGGAGAGCGAGTACACTTATACCCATATATATAAGAACAAGGGAGACATTCAGAATTGTGCGAATTATTGAGGTATCAAGTTAATGAGCCATACTATGAAATTATGGGAAAGAATTATCAGACGTAGGTTAAGACAAGTATAAGTACAACATAGAACCAATTTGGATTCATGCCAAGTAGATCTACTATTGAAGCGATTCACCTTTTGAGACGTCTTATGGAATATTTTAGAGCAAAAAAGAAAGACCTTCACAAGATATTTATTGATCTAGAAAAGGCTTTATGATAGGGTACCGAGGGAGGTTCTTTGGATAACTTTGAAAAAAAGAGGTATCCCATTGACATACATTAACCTTATAAGAGACATGTATGATGGTGCAAAAACATGTGTGAGGACTCATGAAGGAATGACATACTTCTTTGAAGTTAATATTGGGTTACATCAAGGATCAACTTTACGTCCATACTTATTTATAATGGTGATTGATGAGTTAACAAAACATATTCAAGATAAAGTACCTTGGTGTATGTTATTTGCAATGACATAGTGTTAGTGGAGGAGTGTAAGGAAAAAGTTAATAGAAAATTGGAACTATGAAGAAAAACATTAGAAAGCAAAGGCCTCCGACTTAGTAGAACAAAGACAGAATATATGGAATGTAAGTTTGATCGTTTAGTTACTTCAGAGGACATAGAAATTAAAATTGACACACATTGCATCCCCCAAAAGGAAAGTTTTAAATACCTAGGGTCAATTTTTCAGAGTGATGGAAGAATTGATAGAGATGTTACTCATAGAATTAATGCTAGTTGGTTAAAATAGAGAGGAGCATCAGGTATTCTTTGTGATAAGAAGATACCATTAAAGTTAAAAGGTAAATATTATAGAGGAGCAATTAGGCCTGCCATGTTTTATGGTTCTGAGTGTTGGGCAGTTAATCATCAACATGTACAAAAGATGTCTGTGATAGAAATGAATGTTGAGATGGATGAGTGGTCATAAAAGAAAATACCGTATACAAAATATATGGATTGTTACAATACTGATCGGGGTTCATCATGTACATATGCTATCCTCTTAAACTGATGCTCAATGTAGGCACCGTAGGCAACTAATCTTCGGATTTTATGCTGCCACCTTAAATCCCAGCTGCAGTTTCCCCAGTATCACGAGAAAAGGCTTCATGTTACTGATAACATGATTCAGTGTCAAGCATACACATGAAGAAAAATATAAGGCTTCATTTCTGTGAGATGAATGAGCTATAACATATAAAAGCACTTGATTGGGCTGAATATCTAGAGCACTTTGAATGGATTAAATTGTTCCAACAAATTATAGATGAAAGCAACACATTCTGAACGCATAAGGTGTTATACTTCACTGAACTTACAGTGTATCTGGACACTTCTGTTCTGCAAGGACAAGGCTGGGCTATTGGCATTTGATTATGGAACTAATGAGATGGTTGTAATGTGGCATGACCAAAGAACAATGGAATTAAACTCTTAATTTTGTCAAGTTAAAAAAAGCCATGTAACTAGCAACCGTTACAGCTCAAGGAGGATATTTCACAGGAAAATAACCGACATTTAAGAGTAGCCTTCTCCAAACCAGAATTATAAAACATGAAGTTGTTCCTTACCAACTCCCATATCCCGGAAAATTTCCTCCTGTATTGCAGTGGTTACTGCAACTGCTTCCTGCTCATGTTGTAAACAAGCAAGTTCAGAAAAGTTAATAGGGAATATTTTGAGAAAATGCAAAGAAACCTGGATCCTTCTGGATCCTTTGAGGTAATAGTAATACAATAAGAGTACAATTAACAGATTAAAGTACCATCCCTCCAATTATCAAGGACAGGAAACAAAGTACTTGATATGTTAACAATGTCAATATCAACAAACAGAACAAAACCTCCGACAGCTCTTCATTTTGTCTGCTCTATCTTTTGGAAAGCTCATACATCATCATTTGGAACTTAATAATGGCCTAAATCAATTAGCCACGTCATGTGTAGAGCTAAAGTCAATGCCTGAGCTTGAGAAGCAACTGGCCAACTGGAACTGTCATACTTGGGTAAACATACTGAACCAAAATCAGTAGCTGAAGATCATTTGATTTACTATATAGGCTTGAATATAACTATCTCTGATACTTCAAAAACGGAACGTAATGCTGTGGCGATCTTTCTTTCTTTTATTCGGGGAAAAGCCAAGAAACGGCTTCCGGCTCAGAATCTCAGATCAAGTATTCTGAAAGCTGAGTCCAGTGGAATTGTGTAAAGGTACACGTGTCCCAGTTCAGCATTATATTGGACTCCACATGGATCAAATTATCTTTCGAAGACGAACTATCAAGTTTCACATTTTTATGCGATTGAGATAATGCTTCATAATTCATGATTCCCAATTCCAAAAATAATCCTTCTAACCAAAATTCTCATGTTTGGATTTTACATTAACAATGATAGTATGAATTTTTTAAGTTTCTCTATTTAGATTTCCATGGCCATCAGGTGGAAAGGAAACAAGGATAACTAGGCCTTTTTGCAACAACAACCAACCCTTTTCCCACAATCAGTCAGGTCAGCAACATGGATTCTTTAACCTAGCCTTTTTGCAACCTTTCCAAAATTTGGAACCATCATGAACCTACCACAGTAAGTCATTATAACAACTTTTGTCACCAATTCTAGTACCATATTACTGCAATCCAACAGACGGGACCAACAAAATAATGATATTTAGTAACATATGACCCATTCTGTCATGGAGAACACTACGGTATCATGCAGCTGGCCCAAGGTCAATCACAGATTTTCCATAACCTGCTCATTTATGATGACCATGAATTCAGTCTTAGGATTCAAAATTTATCCATTCAGGGATGAAAACAACATTTGTCTATGCCAGCAAAGTATCTACCAAATGAGCTGTTTAAATTCAAAACAGTACATAATTTTTCCATGAATTAGCCATTTACAAGGGTGGCATACTTTGGTAGGGTGGTTGTTGGATTTTAAAGAATAAATTTAAATCATAAATTATTGGTTCAAAGAAATTCACATGGATGAGCCTCTTAAATCAATGGTTTAGATTTAAAGATTTGAGTTTGTATTTCCCTCCAATATGGTGGCTAGACGAATGGATCCCCTTTAATGCAATCCTCGACAACAACATAAAATTAAGACTTTTCTCATATTAGATGGGATCGGCTATATAGATTGTTTGTTTCATAGAGCTCGATCCTAAGCCATGCTAACATTTAACTCACAGAAGCTAGATCATTCTTTATTGTTTTCTCTTATGGCCTTCTTCATCATCCTTTAACAACAGCGAGGATGATGAAAACTCTTTGGTCGATATTCTTTTCTAGTTCCCTCCATCGGTTTTGCCAGTGAATATGCAATAATTGCATTATGCAATCTTTTTTTATCTATCAACTCTATACATCAAATAGATTGTGTAGTTTTTTTTATCTTATGTGATGGTCCGTCATAGATAAATGTCATGCTCCAACCATCGTGCTAATTGATGGGGTCAACAATCATGACGGTACCTAGTCATCCCAGCCTAAAACAACCTTTGCGAAGGGTGTAGAGGTTCAATGGAAGCTTAGAAAGCATAGTGTATAAAGAGATTAAGGAAGCACCAAAAAATTTAAAGAAAAGCAAAGTATTTATTAATAGCAAAAAGGTGCATGGTCTGTTTGTTAGGAAAATGGGTCTGGGCCCCTCTGGCCCTGTTCGGGCAGGCCCTAGGCCACTGGGCGATCAAGGCCCGGGCCAGGGGGGCCACTAGCTGTTGGGGCCCCTGGTCCCCAACGGCTACTATTATAGCCGTTGGGGGCTGGCTGCAGCCAGCCCCCCTCTCTTCCCTCTCCCTTCTCTCTTTACTCCCTCACTCTCTCTCACTCTTTTTCACTCATTCTTTCTCTATAAATACACTTGTAATCTCTTGTAAATTGAAGCCTTTGATGGCTAATGAATAATGATTATTTATTCAAGCTTGTGCTTTGTTTATTCTCCTTTTCGCATGCACTTGTTGCTCTCGGCTATTCCCTTTTCTAAAGGACTTGTGATTGTTACTTTGTGGTATTGTCCACTCATTGATCTTCTGCAACTATATTGAAGCATATACTTCATTACATGGTATTAGAGCCATTCTTCGATCGTGGGAGTATTGTTCATTGCCTCAAGAAGCGTGCCAATCGCATTTTGTATTGTTCATTACCTCGGGAAGCGTGTCGATCATATTTTGTAAGTTTACCTCTTTAGTTTCTTTCTCCTTGAACTATGGATGATAAAGGGGGTTTAAATTTTCGTCTAACACCTTCGAACTATAAAACATTGGCCCAATCTATGGAAAACTATTTGTATTTCAAAAAATTATGGGGCTATGTAAGTGGTTCAAAGGTAGAACCCTCTATTAATGACACACTCGAACAAAAAGAGGAATATGAAGGAGGTCATAGAACAATCCTATGGGTGCTCATGAATAATGTAAACGAGCACACTAGGGACACTTTGGCCGATTTCACTAACACTAAAGAAGCATGGGAATATTTAAAAAAATCTCATGCTCAAAGCGATGTAGCTCATAGGATCAGTGTTGTCTGACGCGTATCGTATTGTGTATCGCTGGGCTCCACGATACGGGCGTATCGTATCGTATCGTACTTTAATATTAAAATAATGCAAAAATTAATTAAAAATTAATAAAAAATAGTAAAAAATCGGAAAAAATCAAGAAAAAATCAAGAAAAATCTGATAATTGTTTTAAATTCATATAATGTAAGTTTAGTACAGATTGAGCATTCAACATTGAACAATTGCATCCAAATTTACATATTTTGAATCCAAAAAATAAAATACTGACATAATTTACACTTTACAGTACACTACAGTTACATATAATGTTACATTTTACAAATTGTAATCAGGATCATCAACTAAATAATCTTCATCTTCTCCTTGTTGCAGATCCTCATCATCATCAGTCATGCCCACACCTTCTTTAAAATCAAATTCTTCATCTCCATAATGTTGTTGCGCTCCTTCCAAATTAATCCAGGCAACGTCTTCTTCTGTTAGAAGAGCATTTTCTTCAGTGTCTTCCATAACTCAATCTTCTAATATCTCAAAATTATCCAAACTTATTGGATCGAATTGACTTTCTTCTCTATTTACTTTTTTTAATTGCCTACGACACAAACAAAGATAAACAATTAGTAAGTAATATTAACAATTGAAAACTGAAGTTAAATAATATCAAATTGAAAATTTGAAAGTAATACAACATTACCTTTCACGAAGGCGCATGTTACAACGAATATAAACCAAATCATTAAGCCTTTTGTGTTCCAACCTGTTGCGCTTTTTTGTATGGATGTGTTCAAAAACACTCCAATTTCTTTCACAACCTGTTGCACTACAGGTTTGGCTTAAGACTCTAACTGCAAAATCTCTAAGGTTTGGACAATCACTTCCAAACCTGTTCCACCAAACATCTGTAAAAAAAATATAAATATTAGAGACATAATAATCCACAGTAATGTAAGATGCAACTTAAATATAAAAATAAACAATGTACCTGGACACATCGTAGAGCGGTTGCGAATTGCAACAGGCAAACCCATCAAGTGAAGAGCATTATCATATATCTCCATCTCTCGATGTATCGCATCTACTATGCTCTCATCAGGGACTAATCTGTCGATGCATTCAATGATTCCTCGATTAACCTCACCGTCCCTTTTGAAGGTTGCTGAGTACCTCAATGATGGGAGGCTGCTGCATGAATAGGCTGATGCAATTGTTTATTCCATCTACTATCAATTATTTTCCACACGAGCACATAATCTCTTTTTTTTCCATTAAAGTTATTTCTGATCGCTTCTTTTGCCCTATCCATGGCTTCATAAAGGTAGCCCATAGATGGTTTCTCCTCGCTGTCATCCAATCTCAAAACTTTCACTAAAGGACAAGTAATTTTCAATAATCTTATACATGCATTCCAAAATGAACTTTTAAAAACCGTTTCTGTAATCTCATTTAACTTTCTGTTCCTTCTGTTTTGTGGCAACTCTGCAAATTGTTGCCACTCATCTGAGGAGAACATTCTCTTTAAAGCTTGCTTCTGTCTCACAATACTCTGTACAGATAAGAAGTTTGTTGCGAACCGAGTTGCAGCTGTGCGAAGAAGCTTTGCACCTTCTGTGTATCTCCTCATCATACACAAAACAAATGCATGGTTGTAAATGAATTTTGTAATATCTTGGCAACACTCAGTTGTTGCCTTTATTTCATCCATCTCACCAATGTCCTTGAGGATGAGATCTAAACAATGGGCTGCACATGGTGTACAGTAAAAAGTCCCATAAATATCAGCTAACTCCTTTCCAGTTGTTTTGTAGTTAGTTGTATTATCTATAATCAATTGGACTACATTTTCTAGCCCAACCTCCTGTATAACCTTATCAAATTCCTCTCGTAGGATCTCTGCAGTGTGCCTCTCCTCTGACATATCTAGAGATCTCAAAAACATGAGTCCTTTAGGACAATATACAAGAAAGTTTAGCAATGTTCTTCCTCGCCTATCGATCCATCCATCTGCCATGATAGTGCATCCTGTTTCCTTCCACGATTGTCTCAAAGTCGAACAGTATTGTTGCACTTCAATCACGGTCTGATCTAATATCTTCCCTCTCAACTTCTTATAAGAGGGCATCCTGTATCCTGGACCAATGTTAGCAATTGCATCTGCCATTGCTTGAAAATGAAAACTGTTTGCTGCATTAAATGGAATGCATGCATCATAAAACCATCTGCCCACTGCAAGGTCTGCTTGATCGTGCAGTTGTTCTGAAGCCATAGCAGCACGAATTCCTGGCTGAGCACCAGGTGTAGTGGAAGGAGGAAAGAACGAATGTATGCTAGAAGAAGCTCTTCCTCTACTCCTTCCTGAACTTCCTCTTCTGCCACCTCCAAAGTCTTCAGCTGCAACCCTCTTTCCTCTGCTAGGTGCTCGCGAACTGCTACTACCAATATCTGTTCTAACATCTGAAGGCAAACTATCAGTGAATCCAACTCCAGTGGCAGTAGCATCATCAGCTTCTTCACACATCTGAAAATCATCCTTTTGTTGTCTCCTTTCCTATATGCTCTCAATCATCTGCAAGCATTGCCATTTAATACCTTCTGGCACACTTCTAACTCTGTCTGTGCATGGAGCAACTTCTTTTCTGGTTCCTGCTAGGTGGTGTTTCAACCTTGAAATTCTACCACTAACCACCTTTTCACAAAATAAACATCTGATTTTTAACCTTGAACCCTTAACTGGTATACCCCACTGTCATGCCGGATCATCAGACTTTGAATGAGAGTCTCTACCACCCGTTCCTGCCATCTCAATGGAGTACTTTAATTCGAACAAAAACCTGAAAATAAAAGCACTTCGTAAATCCCCCAATCTTCAAATAACACTCAAATCGAGTGTCTCCCACTTCATGAATGCAATAAAAATCGTATACACACACTTAATTACTTCATATTTGGTCATTCAAAAAAAAAACCGAAATAACACAAAAAACAATAAATATAAAGGGAAAAAATGGAAAAAAACATTAAAAATATACCTAAATCCGAGTTTGGAGGCTTGGACGGACACCGTAGGGCACGATTTTAGAGCTTTGAACACCAAGGAGGCGAAAACCGACTCTTAGGGAGCTTGAAGAACCCAAAAGGAGAGAGGAAACCCGCGAAAAATCGCAGGTTTCTCTTGGGCCGGGACCCTTTATAAGGGTCCCAAGGCGTATCGCCCGTATTGTACGATACGGGCGATACGCACCGTATCGTGCGATACGGTGCGATACGCCCGCACCTGCGATACGGGGCCCCGTATCGTATCGTGGTGGCCCACGATACGATACGTATCGCACTGTATCGTACGATACGGACAACACTGCATAGGATGGCATTAAGAGACAAATTGGTCTCATTTAAACAAGGAGATAAAGGGGTAAACGAATTTTTTAGAGAATTTTCCAATGTTTGAAATCAATTGTATGGTTACAAAAAGAAATATACACAAGAGACAATGTGAAGACAATGAGGACTTTGTATATCAATTTCTAAGAAGTCTCCGGGAAGAATTTGAAGGGGTAAGATCATCACTCATTCATAGAAAACCTTTTCCTACAAAAGAAGAGATTCTTACCGATCTTCAAATAGCGGAAACAAGAATGAATGAAGCAAGACTTCAAAAAGACACCGCCTTAGCCGCATCAAAACCCGGAACAAATATGAAGGCTTATCGACCTCCTCATTTCAAAAGTGAAGAAGGAAGAAAAAACATCATTTGCCATCATTGTAGAGAAACCAGGCATATAAGGCCAAATTGCCCAAAATTGAAAAAGAAGGTGGCCATAGTAGAAGAACATGCTTCATCTTCTTCCATTCTTGCACTTGAACAAAAATTAAAGCAACTTGAAGCCCAAATGAAGGAAAAAGCAATGGTTGGTGTAGTTTGCTCATTTTCAACAAAAGAAACTCAAGGTATGATCTATTGGATTCTTGACTCGGGTGCTTCATTTCATATGACTTGTAATGAACATATTTTAAAACCATGTGTTCAAAAACCCTTATCATGTGTTTATACGGCGGATGGTACACAATTAAACATTGATAAAATTGGTGACTTGCAAAACAAGAATTTTGAAGTTTCCAAAATTAGTGTTGTTCCAAAACTAAATTTAAACTTACTTTCCGTATCCCAAATTTTGGATCAAAATTGTGTTATAACCTTTTCATCTACCGGATGTATTGTACAGGACCGCTCTCGAAGAAGGTGATTGGGCGTGGCCATAGAGAGGGCGGACTTTACATTATGGATTATTTGCATAGTATAGGATATGTTAATGTTTTGACAAATGATGCTCTTTTATGGCACAAGAGACTTGGACATCTTAATGCTCAAAAATTGTATCAATGTCCTGTTGGAATGAAATTTAAGGAATCTTTTTCTTGCAAAGATTGTGTTCTTGGTAAAATGCAACATCTCCCATTTTCAAACAAAACACATGTTACAACAAGACCCTTCGAAATAATTCATTCGGATGTATGGAGTCCGACACCTGTTTTGTCTAAAGGAGGCATTTCCTATTATATTATTTTTGTAGATGACTTTACTAGGTATACATGGGTATATCTTTTAAAAGCAAAATCCGATGTCTTTCAAAATTTTGTTATTTTTCATAATCTTGTAAAGAATCAATTTGATTCAAAAATCAAAATTTTTAGATCGGATTCAGGAGGAGAGTTTATGTCAAAGGATTTTGAAAACCACCTCAATAAGTTTGAGATTATACATCAAACTTCTTGTTCTAAAACACCTCAACAAAATGGTGTTTCTAAACGAAAGCATAGACATATCTTGGAAACCACAAGAACTTTGCTTTTGTCAAGTGGTGTTCCCAAAAATTTTTGGGCAGAAGCTATTATGATTGCAGTCTATTTAATTAATCGGATACCCTCTTCGGTTTTACAAAATATGTCTCCTATAGAAAAACTTTTTAAAGTTTCCCCTAACTATTCAAGATTACGTGTTTTTGTATGTAAATGCTTTGTTTATACTGACAAAGATGATAAATTATCATCTCGGGCCATCGAATGTGTTTTTCTAGGATATGGAATAACCAAAAAGGGATATAGGTGTTATGATTGTAAAAATGATAAGCTTTATGTATCTCGAAATGTTAGATTTTTTGAAAATGAATATGTTTTTAAAAGCATGGATATGATAGCTCTATTAATGACTCCTCCTACTCCTTGAATGATATTTTAGGTGAAGAGGTAATTCATGAAGAAAATGAGCTTGATGAACCTATGATTACCAGACATTCTATTACACCCTTTGATCAACATTACAATACGAGATCTATGCCTATTCCTAGACGGTCAAATCGTGATTCTAGACCTCCTGAAAGATTTGTCTCATATGATAGTTTTTCACCAAGACATAGAGCTTTAGTAACAAATATTTCAGCTATAAAGGAACCTAGAACCTTTAAAGAAGCTCAATTATCACAAGAATGGGCTCATGCAATGAATGAAGAGTTGAATGCTTTATTTAGAGCCCAAATTTGAGATATAGTCTCTAGACCATCAAACAAAAAGACTATAGGTTGTAGGTGGGTTTATAAAATCAAGACTAATGGTGATGGCTCATTAGATCATTATAAAGCTAGATTGGTTGCCAAGGGTTATTCTCAAGAATATGGAATTGATTATGAAGAAACCTTTGCTCCTGTAGCTAGAATGACAACTGTTAGAACACTTATAGCTGTATGTGCCATTCATCATTGGAATATTTATCAGTTAGATGTTAAAAATGCTTTTTTGAATGGTTGGTTGAAAGAAGAAGTATATATGGAGCCTCCTCCGGGTCTCAATCTTCCTAGAAACCAAGTCTTAAAGCTCAAAAGAGCCTTATATGGTCTCAAACAAGCTCCCAAGGCTGGGTTTGATAGAATGATTGAATTCATGACATTACATGGCTTTACTATCTGTTATACTGACACAACCCTGTTTATAAGAAAATCATCGGCAGGTATTGTTATCCTTTGCTCTACGTCGATGATATGATTATTACAGGTAGTGATGACACAGGTATCCAACAAATCAAGCAAGAACTTGGTAATGTGTTTGAAATGAAGGATCTTGGTCAGCTTTCCTATTTTCTTGGCATTAAGGTAACTCATGATGATAGAGGTTTCTTTTTATCACAAACTAAGTTTACTAATGATGTTATTCTTAGATCAGGTATTACAGATGATAAAGTTGTTGAGACACCAGAAGTAATCAACCAGAAGATGCGCCTAGTTATGGTGAACTTCTGAGTGATCCCACACCTTATAGACAGATGGTTGGAGCACTCACATATCTCACCATAACACGGCCTGATATTGCTCAGGTTGTTCATACTATAAGTCAGTTTCAGCATGCACCCACCTCAGTGCATATGAGTGCTGTTATGAGGATTATTCGTTATATTCGACAAACCTCAACTAAGGGAGTATTTCTATCTTCCTCCTCGTTATTTCAGTTGCTTGCATATACTTATGTTGATTGGGGTGGTGATGTGAATGACAGGCACTCTACTACTGGATATTGCATATTTTTTGGTCACTCACTCATTTCATGGAGATGCAAGAAACAACAAAAGGTGTCTCTTTCGTCTACTGAAGTAGAGTATCGTGCAATGGCCAACACTACTACAGAACTAACTTTGTTGCGACAACTACTTTAAGACTTGGGCATACAACTGGGAGCTTCTCCAATAATGTTCTGCGACAACAAAAGCGCTATGTATATAGCCAACAATCATACCTTTCATGAGTGTACCAAGCATATAGAGATGGATTGTCACTATGTTCGTGAAGAGCATCTACAAGGCAACTTGACACTACGTTTGTAAAATCAGAATATCAACTTGCAGATGTGTTCACCAAGTCCTTACCTGCCCCTCGGTTTCAATCTTTAATTGGCAAACTTAAGTCATGGAGTTGTCAGTTTGAGGGGGGGGTTTAGGAAAATGGGTCTGGGCCCCTCTGGCCTGGGCCAAGCAGGCCCTAGGCCACTGGGCCATGAAGGCCCGGGCCAAGGGGGCCACTAGCTGTTGGGGCCCCTGGTCCCCAACGGCTACTATTATAGCCGTTGGGGGCTGGCTGCAGCCAGCCCCCCTCTCTTCCCTCTCCCTTCTCTCTTTACTCCCTCACTCTCTCTTGCTCTTTTTAACTCATTCTTTCTCTATAAATACACTTGTAATCTCTTGTAAATTCAAGCCTTTGATGGCTAATGAATAACGATTATTTATTAAAGCTTGTGCTTTATTTATTCTCCTTTTCGCATGCACTTGTTGCTCTCAGCTATTCCCTTTTCTAAAGGGCATATGATTGTTACTTTGTGGTATTGTCCACTCGTTGATCTTCCGCAACTATATTGAAGCATAGACTTCATTACAATGTTAACACACTTACAACTTAGAATGCAAGAATCTTATGAGTAATAAAAAAAAATGATGCTCTTTGTCATATGAAAAGGTCCAAGACTTATTACTAAGTTGCCAAGTGATTCTCATGTAGAGGCCTGATTACACAACCATGGGATAATTCACCACCGGAGGGTCTTTGACTCACATTCTCTCACTTAAATGCTCGACGACAAGCTACTTAATGGTGCTTTGGCATCTCTCTTGGGGCTTGGTACATGATTTGCTTCTCTTTCCCAATATGTTTGCATCTTCTATGACTTATTATCCTCTAGTGCGCATGTGCTCGTAGTTCTTATGACCCTCATTTTTCATGTTCGCATGATAAGCTTTAGGGTTGCTCACATGAAAGGTAGTCATTGACATGTTTCAGTCAATATGCCTCATCTCCTACTCTCATGATAATTGGTCCTGTGTGTTGCCTAACAATGATGCCATTACACCATTTCTAATATGCACAAATGCACATCTTTGTCATCATAACGAGTGGTTGGGCAATATCAATGTTGTTACTCTTGATCTTCACAAAAGTTGTGTATGGTTGGTAACTTCTCTTAGTGATGTGTGGCAATCCCATTATGCCAACAATTATCGTCTGGGTCTTTTGCTCCTATACAACTTACCTTGTATTGACCACCATTCCATCTTACTAGCAGTAAAGTTGGGGTCTTCCTCTCACATGATCCATAACTGCATTAGTCTTTCCCTCATCCGCAATTGTATTAGTCCTTCCTTTAGAAGGTCTATGAATGTTCAACATATCATGAAGGCTTGCTTCTTGTTCATGAGATAACATCCTTCGACATATGATGGGCATCTTGTTAACTTTTTTCTTAGATTCATCAACTAGTACAAATGCCATCTACGAATAACATTTATCAACGCACTTCATCTTGAATATATTTTGTTAACTCCTCAACAACCAAGATAAATAAAAACGGACTTAAACTTAAAGATGATTCCTTATTGTAATCTAATAATATTAACTTCAAGAAATATGTTGCTCTTTTATGAGTTCTTATACATGTTTATCCACCATCATACATACCTTTTATGAGATTGATATACGTGAATGGAAAACCTCTCTTTTCTAATGTTCTCTAAAGAATATCTCTCGGCACCCTATTACAAGCTTTTTTAAATCAATAAATACCATTCAAAACATCTTTTCTTTCAACGTAGATACTTCACTTATTTGAGGCATTGACTTAAGCATGAGCCCAACACAGATTCCATGTTAAACTCAACCAAGTTGTTTTGAACTATTTATTAATCTTTTCAAATAATTAAAGAAGAAAAAACAAGCTCCTTTCTTTTTTCTCCATTGTCCGTTACATGCTCTTTGCAGAGCAGACTGTCTATTTGGAGCATACTATAGAGAGCCCTATCTCACACTTAGAACAGATTGTAAAGAGAAGTCTACTTTATCACATAAAGATGCTGTCATGCCAAGAATAGACCGCATAAACAAGTCTGCAGCTTTACTTTGTCTTCTTCATTAGACATCAGCTGAGCTTGAAAGAAATCTGATTTAAAATATATAAATTAGCCAACATAGATTTATTTGTTTAATACAAGAATAGATTACACATACTTGTTTTCTATGTATATTACCGTTGTTTGGGAAAAGATTCCTTTTCAATAGGTTTGCATTAAATAACGAATTGTCAACTCAAGGTTTCCATAAGACGCACCACTACTGGCACCCACATTGATAAGGCCTTGAAATATGAGCCAGAGTTAAAAAGGTGCTAACTGCAAAATTAAGGGATATGAAACAATCTTATAGGGTGCTAAAATATGTATGAAAACTCAAAAGTGTTGAGGAAAGGTATTAAGTAACAAGGAACAGTCAGACCACCACTTCCTTCAAAGCCAAATGAACCCAAATCCATTGATTAATCGCCAATTAAAGGTGAAAGTAAGAAAGAACATTTACTCGAAGTCATTAACTCGAAGCTAGGAGAAAGAAGGGACTTTTCGACTTGTGTTTCTAAATATGGAAGGCGAGGTTGAATAAAGGAAGTTGTGAGAATAATGGCCATGAGAGTTGAATACAACAACTAACACTTTTCCCATAATGGATGGGGTGCACTACATGGATTATTTGTTTCCGTAGAACTCAATCTTGTGCTATGCTAACAGTTAACTCCACAAAAGTGAAATCATTCTTCATTATTTTTTTCCAATATTGCAAGGTAATTCCACGAGAAAGATTAACCCCCCAACATCGACTTTTAGTTATGGATTTACAAATAAAAAAATGGACAAAGAAGAAAAGAGTGCATCGAGCTATTCGGACTAAATGGTGGAACCTCAAAAGTGAGAAAGAAGATATATTTAAACAGAAAGTCCTTTAAGGAGATGTTTGGAATTATGTTGGTACACCCTGTGATATGTGGAACAATATGGCTATACATATTAGGAAAGTGGCGAAAGATATGTTAGGTGTATCTAAGGGAGGTGTACTGGCACAAAAAGAAGCTTGATGGTGGAGTTAAAATAAAATCAAGGCAAAGAGGGCATGTTACAAATTACATTATGCTAAGAAAACTAGTGAAACTTTAGAAGCTAATAAGAAAGCAAAGAAGGAAGCGAAAAAGGCCGTAAATGAAGCAAAAGCTAAAATTTGGGAGGATTTATATAAAAAACTCAACTCAAAAAAGGGTGAAAGAGATATTTTTAGGATAGCTAGGGCTAGAGATAAGAAAACTAAAGATCTTAATTATGTTAGATGCATCAAAGACGATGATGAAAAAATTCTAGTGGCAAATGATGATATAAGAAATAGATGGAAAAACTATTTTTATAAGTTTTTTAATGAAAATAAAGATGTTAGTATTAGCTTAGGAGAGTTAGTCAAATCAGAAAAGTATATAAACCACAAATTATACTGACGTATTCAAAAGAATGAAGTCAAAGAGGCTCTTAAACATATGAAGGGTGGTAAATAGGTAGGACCAAACCATATTCCTATAAAAGTTTGGAAAATACTAGGAGAAATAGGAATCACTTGGCTCACAAGACTATTTAACGAAATGTGGAGAAACCAAAAGATGCTCAAGGAATGGAGAGCGAGTACACTTATACCCATATATATAAGAACAAGGGAGCCATTTAGAATTGTGCGAATTATTGAGGTATCAAGTTAATGAGCCATACTATGAAATTATGGGAAAGAATTATCAAACGTAGGTTAAGACAAGTATAAGTACAACATAGAACTAATTTGGATTCATGCCAAGCAGATCTACTATTGAAGCGATTCACCTTTTAAGACGTCTTATGGAATATTTTAGAGCAAAAAAGAAAGACCTTTACATGATATTTATTGATCTAGAAAAGGCTTTATGATAGGGTACCGATGGAGGTTCTTTGGAGACCTTTGAAAAAAAGAGGTATCCCATTGACATACATTAGCCTTATAAGAGACATGTAGGATGGTGCAAAAACATGTGTGAGGACTCATGAAGGAATGACATACTTCTTCGAAGTTAATATTGGGTTACATCAAGGATCAACTTTAAGTCCATACTTATTTATAATGGTGATTGATGAGTTAACAAAATATATTCAAAATAAAGCACCTTGGTGTATGTTATTTGCAGATGACATTGTATTAGTGGAGGAGTCTAAGGAAAAAGTTAATAGAAAATTGGAACTATGAAGAGAAACATTAGAAAGCACAGGCCTCCGACTTAGTAGAACAAAGACAGAATATATGGAATGTAAGTTTGATCATTTAGTTACTTGAGAGGACATAGAAATTAAAATTGACACACATTGCATCCCCCAAAAGGAAAGTTTTAAATACCTAGGGTCAATTTTTCAGAGTGATGGAAGAATTGATAGAGATGTTACGCATAGAATTAATGCTAGTTGGTTAAAATAGAGAAGAGCATCAGGTATTCTTTGTGATAAGAAGATACCATTAAAGTTAAAAGGTAAATATTATAGAGGAGCAATTAGGCCTACCATGTTTTATGGTTCTGAGTGTTGGGTAGTTAATCATAAACATATACAAAAGATGTCTGTGACAGAAATGAAGATGTTGAGATGGATGAGTGGTCATAAAAGAAAAGACCGTATACAAAATGAGGTTATTAGATACAAATTAGGAGTGACACCAATAGAGGATAAAATGAGATAATATCATTTAAGATGGTTTGGACATATAAAAAGAAGATCAAAAGAAGAACCTTTGAGAAGGTATGAAAAACTAAATTTGGAAAGTATTAAAAGAGGTAGAGGACGACCACAAAAGTGTTGGAAAGAAACAATAAAGAATGATCTATCTTATTAAGAGTTAATTGCTAACATGGCACACGATAGGGTTATGTGAAAACAAAGAATCCATGTAGCTGACCCCGTCTAGTATGGGAAAAGGCTTAGTTGCTGTTGTTGTTGTTAGGGGCCTTCCTCTTCCTCTTTTAAACATTTTACTATCCAGTTTCTCACACTTTATCGGAGCTTCCTTTCATCGTTAACGTGTTCAAACTATCTTAAAAGATTTTTCCTCATTTCATCATGTATTGATGTCACTCCCAATTTGTCTCTAATAACCTCACTACCAATACAGTCTTCTCTTGTTTGACAACCCTTCCATCTCAACATATTTATTTCTATCATGCACATCTTGATGATTAACTATAACATAGTGGGCTTAACTTTTCATCATGTATTTGGATTCACTGATAGTTTGTCTTTAGATGCCACAACAGATATTGGTAGTAGCAGTTCACGAGCACCTAACAGGAGAAAGATGGTTGCTGAAGACTTTGGAGGTGGTCGAAGAGAAAGTTCAAGAAGGAGTAGAGGAAGAACTGCTTCTATCATACATTCATTTTTTTCTCCTACCACTACACCTGGTGCTCAACCTAGAATTCGTGCTGCTATGGCTTCAAAACAACTGCATGATCAGGCAGACCTTGTGAGGTTGGGCTAGAGAATGTAGTCCAATTGACATATAATGCGCCTAACTACAAAGCAATTGGAAATGAGTTAGTTGATACTTATGGGACTTTCTACTGGACACCATGTGCAACCCATTATTTAGATCTCATCCTTGAGGACATTAGTGAGATGGATGAAATAAAGGCAGCAACTGAGTGTTGTCAAGATATCACAAATTCATTTACAACCATGCATTTATTTTGTGTATGATGAGGAGATATACAGAAGGTGCAGAGCTTCTTCGAACAGCTGCAACTCAGTTTGCAACAAACTTCTTATATGTACGGAGAATATTTTGAAACAAAAGCAAGCATTGAAGAGAATGTTCTCCTCAGATGAGTGGCAACAATTTGCAGAGTTGCCTCAGAACAGAAGAAAAAGAAAGTTGAATGAGATTTCTGAGACAGTCTTCAGGAGAACATTTTGGAATGCATGTGTTAGATTGTTGAGGATTACATGTTCATTAGTGAAGGTTTTGAGATTGGCTGATAGCGAGGAGAAACCATCTATGGGCTACCTTTATGAAGCCATGGATAGGGCAAAAGAAGCCATTATAAATAATTTTAATGGAAAAAGAGAGATTATGTGCCCGTGTGGAAAATCATTCATAATATATGGAATAAACAATTGCATCAGCCTATTCATACAACAACATATTATCTAAACCCATCATTCAGGTACTCAACAAGCTTTAAAAGGGACGGTGAGATTAATCGAGGCATCATTGATTGTATAGATAGATTAGTCCCTGAGAGAGCATAGCAGATGTTATACATCAAGAGATGGAAATCTATGATAATGCTCTTCACTTGATGGGTTTGCCTGTAGCAATTCGCAACCGCACTACTATGCATCGAGGTAAATTGTTTATCTTCATATTTAAGTTTCTTAAATCAATACATCTTATATTATTATGGATTATATCTCTAATGTTTGTCTTTTTTTCCACATGTTTGGTGGAATAGGTTTGGAACTGATTGTCCGAACCTTAGGGATTTTGCAGTGAGAGTTTTGAGCCAAACCTGTAATGCAACGGGTTGTGAAAGAAATTGGAGTATCTTTGAACACATCCATACAAAAAAGCGCAACAGGTTGAAGCATAAGAGACTAAATGATTTAGTTTTTATTCGTTGTAACATGCGCCTTCATAAAAGGTAATATTGTATTACTTAGTACTTAAATGTTCAATTCAATAAATTGTTTGACTTAATTATTAATATTATTTACTAATTGCTTATCTTTCTTTGTTGTAGGCAATTAAAAAAAGTAAATAGACAAGAAAGCCAATTTAATCCAATAAGTTTGGATAATTTTGATATATTAGAAGACTGGATTATATAAGACAGTAAAGAAAATACCCTCCTAACTGAAGAAGACATTGCATGGATTAATTTAGAAAGAGCGCAACAACAGTATCAAGGAGATGAAGAATTTGATTTCCAGGAAGAAGGTGCTACTGCTGATGATGATGAGGATCTTCAGCAAGGAGAAGATGAAGATTATTTAGTTGATGATCCTGATTACAATTTATAAAATGTAAATGTATTTTATTTTTTTTATTCAAAATATGTAAATTTGGATACAATTGTTCAATGTTGAATGCTCAATCTATACTAAACTTTGTATTATATGAATTTTAAGCATTTACCAGATTTTTCCTAATTTTTCTTGATTTTTTCGGATTTTTACTAATTTTTCTTGATTTTTTAAATAATTTTTGTATTTTTTTAATATTAAAATACGATACGGGCGATACGATACGATACGATATACCCATATCGTGGAGCCCAGTGATACGATACGTGTCAGACAACACTGAATCTAGTATTAAAACTTTCTTTCCAAGAGATGCAATTTGTACTGATCTTAATTTCTATGTCTTGAGTAGTAATCAAATGATTAAACTTGCATTCCATATATTGTAATTTAGTTGTACTAAGTCGAAAGCCTTTATTTTTTAATATTTTTGTTCAGTTCTAATTTCTTTTTAACTTTTTTCTTAGACCCATGTACTGTCCGTTGATAGCATACAACAAGGTACTTCATCTTGATCTCTTAACTCGTCAATAATCAAGGTAAATAAATACGGACTTAAAATTGATCCTTGATGTAATCCAATAGTAACTTCAAAGAGATTTTTCATTCCTTCATAAGTACTTGCACATGCTTATGTACCATATCTCTTATAAAATTGATATACATGAATTGGATACCTTTTCTTTTCTAAGGTTCTCGAAGAATATCTCTTGGCATCCTATCGTAAGTTTTATTGAAACCAATAAATACAATGTGAAGGCTTTTTTTTGCTCTAAAATATTGCATAACATATCTCAATTGGTTAATAGCCTCAATAGTAGATCTCCTGGCATGATCCACATTGATTCTCATTATACTTGATAATGGTCTCAACCTTGACTCAATAATTCTTTTCCATAATTTTATTGTATGGTTGATACCCTCATAACTTGATATACTCATAATTTACACAATTCTGAATGTTATATATAGGTATATGTGTTGTAAAACAATGATGAATCGAGCATATGTGAAAGGAATGTAGGCATGGATGGGTGAATCATGAGAAAGCTTCAACCTTGATTGACACACGAGTTATCAATTAAAGTTGAGTAGCATCTTTGAAATTTACGGTTGATGGACATCTTCCTTTCCGTGATGTTACATTGTTAGTGGAGATAGTTCTTTCACTTGTAACAAAGTATTGAAGGCTTACAAGTTGACCAAGTTGAGGCTAAGCGCTGAACTAAGGTACAAGAGAACCCAAATTGACAGAGTGCAGCGCTTGAATCAAAGTTGACATATAAGAGAAGTTTAGTCTAAGGCCAGCCTAGAGAGCCCAAGGAAGTGAATGAACTTATTCCTCGTTGACTCGAATGATAAATGAAAGAATGAAGAGAGACTTGGTAATAAATAGCAATTCAAAATGGTAACCAGTGACTTGACCGATATTTCCTGACCAACAACCCCGAAGGCAAAACGACCAATTCTGGCCGCCCACTCCTAAGCTCGCCCACTCCAATGTGGCAACGTATTGCGTTTGATTTTTTTTGACAAGTCTGAGCTTGAAGCTGGGGGATGGGAGGAAATCCACAAGGACTCAGCACGTCGCCTTTACTAGCTTTTGCAAAACAGGCGGCGAAACGAAAAGCCGAACCACCCCACAATTAAGCAAATGACAGAAACCCCAGATTCCCATATTCAGGCAATTCTCAGAATATATGCGAAACAATTGTTTTTTCCCAAAAACATTTTTGATAAGATAAACAGATTCAAGAGACAAGGGTGTTGCCACCTGTTTATCATTGACGGCGTCCTTGATTCGTTTCTTCACATCTGAATTCCAATGGATACAAAGGAAAATAGTGGTCATAGTGGTCATAGAGAGAGAGAGAGAGAGAGAGAGAGAGAGACAAACAGAGAGTGAGAGAGAGGACGTGTACCTGGTTTGGAGGCGAGAAGGGAGAATTGGCGGAAGAGGTGAAGGAGTTGCTCCCTCGATAGCATCCCGCTTGTCTGCACCGTCGCCATGGCTTATTTGTCTACGGGTTGTGCTCTCCTCACACACCACCGCCACCGAAATAACTAGCAAGCGAATCATTTGCGAGGCTTCTTTTCAAACTTGAAGCCGTGAGGAGGGTGTGCAAAAACCGTTTAAACCCATATAAACAAATATCCATTGTTTTGCTTTGCGGCTTGGCTTGGTCCAGTTAAACAAAAGAAATTCTGTTGTTCGATTCACAGTTTGCAAGTTTGAACAAAATTGATATATACATCTTGGAGTACATAGCATAAACATCTGGACCGATAGGTAGATATTTGAATTAAAAGTACCAGTACACTAATGATTTTTGTCTTATTACATCGAATAATAAAAATGTTTATATAACAATATATACCGAAGAACATCATGCATTTACCTCTCTCTCTCTCTCTCTCTCTCTCTCTCTCTCTCTCTCTCTCTCTCTCTCTCTATATATATATATATATATATATATATATATATATATATATATATATATATATATATGTGTGTGTGTGCGTGTGTGTGTGTGTGTGTGTGTGTGTGTGTGTGTGTGGGCGCACGCTATCACAATCTTTTTCAAGATCTTACTATTTTGACTTGTGGTTGGGGTAGTTCTTTTCGGTATGATCAGTAATCAACTTTATTAGTTACATACTATTGGCTTTTTCACTCTATAAGAAAATTTCAGGGCACCTATGAAAAGATACTTAATATTAAATCGTTAATTAAGTCATGGATAATTTTCCACTTGGGTCTTTCTCTCTCTCTCGCACACACGGTCTTCGTCTCAATGCCTTTCACTAATAGTTCAATAGGCATTTATTTACATCAATGCATAGAAGAGGCATTTAGAAGAATCAATTTTTGTTAACAAAATTTGAGTTAAGAAGATCGAAGCATAATGTCTATTAATTAGTATTTTGTTTTGAGGTTACCGTTATCCAGTTCTTTCATTTCCCTTGGGGTTTATATTTGAACGACTAACCTTTGCATATTTGAGTGTATTTTTTGTTGGTACCGGGTTCAACATTGAACTTTAAAATATAGTATACGACCTTACAAAATTATCGTTTAGAACTTTGATTTTCAATTACGTTATTGTTGAACTTCTATTATTGTAGCAAACCGTCCAATTTATATAACATATTAAAATATAATGAACCACAGTTTGAATTGAGCGAAACTAGAGCTGATGGTTTGATTTAGTTTTATGTATTATAATGGTTTGCTTCTTTTTCCAAAACCAGGAACTGGTTATATTGATTTGTTACTAAGTGGAGCCTAAAACTGAACCAAACTGGACTACGAGCACCCCTAACCGTGAGTCTATTACTCTCTTAACACCTTTATAAAGAATAATATACAAGTAGGTGAAATTATAAACTTCTCATGTCTTGGCCATTTTGTGGCAGGGGTCAACTTAGAACCTTCACGCGAGTTAGGGCCACTCAAGTCATGCTCTCATGAATCGGCTTGCCATCATTCATGTGGAACACAACCAGAAGACAATGTAGTTCAATAAGCCTTGCAAATTGAACACCAATTGTTTGTGTTTGTCTCAACTCAGAGTAACTATTTAGGGGAATCTTCAGTGTACTCTCTGGTTTACTCAAAATCCACTTCAGTACCCGATAACTTGTTTCTTAGTGAAATCCTAGGGTATTGGCTGTGCCTTTAAGTAGTTTACTCCATGCTCTTACCTTGCACCTTATGTGGCGCCAAAGGACAATGAAATGACGTGGACTCTGTCACATCATTGTCCATCGTTGGCTAAGTTTAACTAATAATTAACTATGTCGAATTGATAAGTATGTCTAATTAATAAATGTGAAATAAACAAATTACTAAAATATTTAAACATTTAAATTATGTAACATTAACAACAAAATAATTAACTTATTTTAATTCTTTCAGTTAATTCTTAATATAAGTTAATAATTTTATTATAATTATTAAACACTAATGGATGTTTATAAATTTCATGTAATTATTATTTTTAAATATTACCCTATTTTAAAAGTTTCCGTGTATTTTAGTTAATTATGTTATTGCTTAAAAAAATTACTTATTTTAAATGTTTGTATTTAATTATGTTAATAACTATATTTTAAATATTAATTACCATTTATGTCAAGAAATTTATTTAAAGACATAAATAGTTATGTACTTAAATATTGATTTTCATTAATAATTTTAGTTTCCTTATTTTTAATTAAGTACATTAATTATGGTTTTACCTTAATAAATTTAATTTGAATTAAATTATAATTAGTATTTTACGTCAATAAATTTCATGTATACATTAATTAGTTATGAAATCAATGGTAATTTACCATTAAAAACTTTACATTTACTTAATTAATTGAATTTACTAAATTTCAATGCTAACCACTTAAATAAAAGTTCTAATTTGACCTACATAATACTTTTTAGTTAGATATTATTTTATTTGCATTAAATGCTTTAGTTATATTATATTATTTTATTTTATTTTTATATGAATGAATGTGTTCTTTAATTATCCTTTTTAACATGGTTTTCTTGTAATCATTGATAGGGTACTGAATTTGTGATTAAATTGGCATGAATATTAAGCTTTTCTTAAATGACATTGTTCTCTTCAATGTTTCATGAAAGTGGTCTTTGTTCTAGTGATAAGAGCCTTAGCTTGTGAGTTGGGCTTATTCGGAGCATAAGCTCAATTTAATGGGTTTTCATCCAAACTGGTTACGCTTCATTAATTATTGTCATGTGTTAATACAGTGCAATATCCGATCAATTTCACGCATTGGACCGATTTTCTGAAGGCGTGGTTTAAGGTAGGGCTATCCCTTATCTCCATATTTGTCTATCTCATGCGCAGAGGGCCTTCGGCAGTTGTTCCAAGCATGCTGCAACCGAAGGAAGGCTTAGCAGGGTAGACATGGCCGGTTCCAAATTTCCAATTCTAGTTTATGCGGAACTCAGAACTGAACCGAATCGTGAATGGGCAGGGTAGACATGGTTGGGTTTGCCGAACTCCCTCTTGCAAATAAAAAATAATCGATAGTGCAAAAACTATCACCTCAGAATTAGTGTGAGAAGTTCGAACTGGGTTGAAGGTCCTGATACAGCGAGGTTGGATGAAAATCTGTCTAGAGCAACCATGCGATCTTGTGGTTATAAGTAATTACGAAACGCGTAGGAGCAGGTATGGGGGACCTCCTCTCATGTTGAAGTCCGATCTTTCGGTAACAGAAAAGGGCACGTATTTTGAGAGAGATGCCAAGTGCAGGATGTCAATAAGAATCTAGGCATATCTGGAGATGCCATCGAGGAATATGAATCTAGTCAAACCGGTGCAGGAAGCTCTCCAACTAGTAATAGACAGGTATGCGGGTCCACGTATTTGTTAGTTCTTGGTATGTACCGTCCATGCGTTAGATTCCATACTTGAAACAACACTCGACGCTTCTCATGAAACATAACAAAAGAAGCCCGCCTCTCCTTGATAGTAAAAAACAAAGAAGCACGCCCTAACATAAAATGAGTGGACATTCTAACGAAGATTCACATTTGATTTTCGATCCAGATCCATAAGAAAAGATTTATATGGTTATTGGATTATGTAAATGGATTAGTTTTGGAAAGCAAAGAAACACTTGATGGTTTATGCATGAGAACCCACATTTTATTTAGGCTATTTTGGATCCAAATTTTGGAATTCAAGCAAAATGGCCACAGTCACAATGAGCTAAGGTGTCATTTTAGTTTGAAAACACTTCTCTTTCCTCATTATGTGCTAGGTGGCTACATTTACTTGGCTGAACTTAGTTCCTGCAATACCAAATCATCAATGTTGGTCCACTTTAATATTGTCTCAACTGGATGATTTAAGTTTGTTTAAAATGTATTTAATGTGACATATGATGAGCCTGAAATGTGTTTAGTGGTATCATAAAACTACTGTAATATGTCACTCATCTTCCTTATAAAATTCCAATCAATAAAAGCAATTTGATCATCATCATCATCATGTGGTTCCATCTCATGGCAGAAAAGGAATCTTATGTATCAAAAAATGCAAATGTCCTCTCAAATTTTTCTCCAATACTAAATATTTTTTAGGTGAAATTTAATCTAGTCACAACATCTAAACACGGTTGACTCTTACATTATATATTGTATTCTTTAACACTCTTTAAACTTTTTATTTTGCTTAGAGATTGCCTAATATATTTCATTTTCCTTAACCAATTAATAAAGCTATTCACCTCATTTAAATCATCTTATACAACTAAGTTTATTATATTTGTAATACATCTTATATTTAAAAATTACAATTCGTAATACCAGTTCCAATTGATGCATTTCTTTTTCAAATATGAAACAACAACATCATTTGGACTAGCATTGTCCATTGTAAATATAAATGCATTATATTGCCTCACTCAAGCAAGCAGTAAATAAGTTGCATACGAATAGATCACCCTTAAGACTAGATATTGGTAAAAAATTAATATTGTGTAACTTCCAATTATCATCGGAAAAATGGATTGTGATACGTGGTTCAATTATTACAAAGATATCCATGTATCTCTAGTTATGCATATATTTTGAGTATTCTTTTTCAAAAATTTCTTCAACTTTACCTTTTTATCTATATAGAGTTTATAGGAGTCACATGATAAGGTCCACCTACATGATATTTTAAACTTAGGACATATAGAACTAAGTACCTTCTTAAATCCTTTACTTTCGATGATTTTAAATTATAATTTATTAGTAATGACCATTTTTGCAATGGCTTTCCTAATTGTCATTTGATTAGACCTTCAACTACATAAATTGCTTAAGTTTTCACTCTTTTGTAGTGGTTGTTGTTGATGTAAATAAAATTCATAGTCTATTGTTTGACTTGAAATCTGATTTATAAAACAAAGCGCAAGTGTGCCATCAAGTTTTCTTAAAACTTACAAAATTGATTTTTCAACTTCTTTGGCGATTGTGGAAAAGTGAGTTCTTTTTTATATAGGCCTTCTTGAACCGACACTCAAGGGTCAGCCTAGATGCTTGGAAAAGTGTCTTGTGATTCGATAAGTTTTTGAAACAAATTTTTAATTGAAATGGACTTTTCAAAAACATATGATCATTCCCTTGACAAAAATAAACTCAATTCTGAAAAACATAATGTTTTGTTTCTAGCAACAGATGTTCCTAATGTTTTTGGTATTTTGTGGATCTCCAAAAGTTCTAAAATTTTTATCTAAGGTAGGCCCAAGTATGAAGTTTATTAGAATATTTTGATTTTGTTTTTTTGGTTCCAAGGATGAGTAAAATTATTTTTGGGAAGTTCCCAGCCTTGGGACTCGAGATAGACTATGTGACAGAAATATAAAGGCTTAAAGAAATATATGTATCTTTGTACTAGACCTTAAAATTTTATAAAATTAGTCAAATTGGAAAGATATTGAAATTAGCTTTCTAACAAGACATTTTCAGATTTTTTGGATCACAATGGATAGAGTTAAGAGAGTTTTACCCAGGCTCTATTGCAAGATATGCAGTACAGTTAGGTTTTGTCTCAGTTTTACATTGGTATTCCATAATTTTATTTATGACTTTACCCGATCCTAAAATTCTTGAAAATTTTATAGTAGGCTGGGTAGTGTATGAGTAAGGTGTGAACCAATTTTAGAAAATTTTGGTTCATAGACAGAGGCTGGAAAATTCAATAATCAAATGGATACAAAATGTTGAAAACAAAAGTTTTCTGTTTTATGAGTCTAATGAATGCATCTGATTGATCTTTAATGATTTAGTAATCATCCAAAGAAATTTTTATTGAGGACTTGTGTCTATTTGGGGAGGTATATCATCTACATATAGCTCTCTTAGATATATATGCGATCATAACCCCTTGTCCACCCCTACACAATCTTATGGACATTTAATCTACCATAAGAGTAATTTACATACTCATATCATTGCATATAAAACTTGGGTGCTAACGCTCTTTTTATGGCTTCATATTTATTAGAGAGAAAGTGCAATAATTAAGAGAAATCAATATAGCTTAAGCATAAAAGAGATGAGAGAGTATACAGTGTACAATGTATATTGAGATAGAAGCAACCAAAAAGTAAACAAGTGATAGACGATTTTATCTTTTTCTTTAGACAAATTTTTGCAACACTTTCCCTCAAATATTATAATGCTTTGGAGATATTTTCTCCTTAATTACAACCTGGTTTGAATGAAATTGAAGAAGCAAAGAAGCAAATAAGAAGATAAGGGAAGGAATCGACCTTGAATGGTGGCTTGGAAAGCTTGGATTGGGCCAACAGCAGTTTGGGGGCAACACCTCCACTCTTAGACGATCTCCTCCTTCTTCCTCTCCTCCTCTCTCTCTTTCTCTCTCTCAATTTGCTGGGATCTCTCTTGATTTTTTCTTAGTTTTCCTCCCTTAAACCAGCCCCAAAGGCCTCTATTTATAGCCTTCAAGGGAATCCTCTAGAGAAGTCTAGGGATTCCATAGGTTAGGCATGAAACTTGATTCTTGGCCCAAGTTTGATTTGATCAAATGTGGTGTTGCTGGTCACATGGCCTTACATGAAAGCACATGGGGCACATGGTGGTCCCTCTCTTGGTCAAGGTGAGTTTGGTGCAGTCCACCTAAGCCATGGCTTGTGCAGTTTGTGCTTAGTGTGGCTTGCAGCCCATGACTTGATCACTTAGTCTTAGGCCTTGACTTGCAACCCACGACTTGATCACTTAATCTTGGTCTTAACTTGCAACCCTAGGATAGATGCATCATGCCCCTTGCTTGGTTTGGCTAGGGTCTTGATCCTTGGCATGTCTTGATCGGGTATACTCTTGGCTCTATTTAGTGTAGATGTAGCTTCTCGGCATGTTTGGTGAAGCTACCTTGGTTTAATTTTGACCGGGCCTTCTTTAGTATGACCCTTTGACTTGAATTGAGTGCTTTCGAGTGAAACTCAATATCAATCTTACCTTGAATTGGATCTTGCTTCACAGTTGGTCTCGAGCCTGAATCGAATTGGGCTTGATCATGCGCCCATCTTGTTTGGTTTTGGGCTTCATTGTGTGCCCATCGTGGCTTGATTTGAATTGGGCTTGGATGCATGCGCCGCCTATCTTGAAATTGAGTTTAACTTAGGCTTGATCATGAGCCTATTTTTTACTTGGTTTTGGGCTTGATCATGAGCCCATCTTTGATTTGGTTTTGGGTTTGATCATGAGCCCATCTTAGACATGGTTTTGATATGATTTGGTCCACTATAGGAGTTACATTTCTTCAAACTCCATTCCTTCCAAGCGAACCTTTTCATCCTAGCCTCCCGAGATTCTACTTCACTTGATTCTCATTTTTGGTAAGATTTATAGTTTTAAATGTTTTCTTCAAAACCATTTTAAGATATATTTGAAAACATCAGGTTTTAACGAAATCTCCAAATATTCTTTTTAGAGCACAACTAAGTCTCATCCTAGTGTTTGTTTGCGTGGGTGACCTGCATTCACTACGTGAGTTAGTCATTTACTGTTTCGATCACTTTAACCCTTTTAATGGGTTTAGGATGTCGGACCTCTTTAACCCTTTTGATGGGTATAGGGTCTCGAACCTCTTTAACCCTTTGTTATGGGGTTCCGATGTATGATTATCCTCGATCTAACAAGTTTTTTATGTCTTGATTTGGATTTGTTTGGTTTTGAATTTTAGAGATTTTATAAGTTATGTAAATTTATCGTTTTACAAACATTTTATCGATTTTATTGTCAATGTCTCATTTTCATTTGTTTCATTTAAGCGGATTATTTGAAACCATTCTTTGGTACTTTCTCATGTCTTGGCCTTGGAAAAGGATAAAGGAATATTATGTGCAAACATTGAAGGGTGTGATCATACCAGCACTAAAGCACCAGATCCCATCTTAACTTTGAAGTTAGGCGTGCTTGAGCGAGAGTAGTATTGGGATGGGTGACCTCTTGGGAAGTCCTCGTGTTGCACTCCTATTTCCTTTTTGGTATGGCTCTCCATTCCGTTATCTGTGCGAGCAAGTACCTCGCCTTGCTAAGGGTCTCATTCTTGAAAGAGAGGATAAATGAATGTTGTACGCAAGCAATGATGGGTTCAATCGTACCAGCACTAAAACACCGGTTCCCATCAAAACTCTTGGTTTACTTGTGTTCTTATTTATGTCGTTTATATAAGGCCTTTCCATAAACGTTTAATTTCATAACTTTTGTTTTTGTTGGACATAGACTCAAGAAAACACAAAATTGATATTATATCCTAAAGTAAGGAGATTTTGAAAGAGCCACACTACAGAGGAGCTTTGATGATGAAATTTAAGGTTATACTCCATTAAGAGGAGCTGCCATTTACCTAGCTTACCCGTTAGGATAGGTTTTTGAAATAAGTGCTTGATTGAATCAAGTTTAGACACTATCCAAATTTCATGATCTAGGAAATAATGTCTAAACTTTTGGCAAGCCCACACTAAGGCCAAGCACGTTTTCTCCATGGTTTGATATTTTCTTTCATATGCCAATAGAGTTTTCGAAATATAGTAAATAGCATACTTCTTACGACTATCATCCTCGTATTGAGCAAGTAAAGCACCCAATGCCTTTGCATGAAAGTAAATATAAAGCAATAAAGGTTTTCCTTGCTTTGTAGGTTTTAAAATCGGAGGATTTACCAAATAAGTTTTCAATCTTTCAAAAGTTTTTTGGCAATCAGCGTCCCATTCAAATTTAACCCCTTTTCTCAAAAGCTTATTGAAAGGCTCGCATCTTGTTGCTAAGTTGGAGATAAATCTCCTAATTGCTTGGAGTTGACCTTGGAGGCTTCGGATTTTGGTCAAGTGGAGGGTGGAGGCATGTCTATGATGGCTCGACACTTAGAGGGGTCGACTTCTATGTCCCTTTGGCTTATCATGAACCCTAAGAATTTTCCCGATTCTACTCCAAAAACACATTTTTGAAGGTTTAGCTTCACTTTATAAAGCCTAAGTCTTTCAAAACCTTTTGCAAAGATTCAATGTGTGTGCATCAGGTTTTTGATTTTACCAAAAGATCATCCACATATACTTTCAAGAGCTCATGGATTTGGTCATGGAAAATAGTAGTCATGGCTCTTTGTTATGTGGCACCGGTATTTTTCAAACCAAGCGGCATAACCGTGTAGCAATAAGTGCCCCAAGGTGTAGTAAAAGTAGTTTTTGCCTGATCTTTTGGTGCTAACTTGATTTGGTTATAAACCGAATAGCCATCCATGAAAGAAAACATTTCATGATTTGCAATGCTATCTACTATCAAATCAATGTTTAGAAGAGGAAAATTATCTTTTGGAGCGGCTTTGTTCAAATTTCTAAAATCGATACAAATTCAAAATTTCCCATTGGATTTTCGAACTACAACAATATTTGAAAGTGATTCCGAATAAGCAATGGGTTTTATAAATCTAGCTTTTAAAAGATCTTCTAAACCCTCTTTCACTTGGGAGTGAACATCGGGATGGATCTTCCTAAGCTTTTGTTTTACGGGTTTTGCATTGGGTTCTAAGGGAAGATGATATTCTACAATTCTAAGATCTAAACCAGCATGTCTTTATAGGTCCATGCAAATACATCCATATATGAATTCAAAAATGCAATGAATGATGCTCTTTAATGCTCATGTAAACAAGTACCTATTTTGACACACTTTGGGTTAGACTTAATCCCTAGGTTGATTTCTAGAAAAGCCTTTCCTACGGAATTTGAAGGCTTTTCCAAGTCAAGGATTCTATGAAATTCGGGAAGTTCAGAGGCTTGATCTTCCTCATGGATGAGGGAATCTTTCTCCTTACTTTGATCACTCTCAAGTGCTTTAATTTCTAGGGAAGTGTCATGCAAGAGAGTGGGGTTGTGAATAATGGGTTTGAACGATTTTGGTTTGGATATATACATGAGTTTTGAAGAACTCAAAAATGGGATTTGTACATGATCAAGATTTTTGGAGTTTTCCAATTTTTTGATTTTTTTGTCGTTTTCAAAACACAAACTAGAAGGATGAATGTAAAAGCCTTTCTTTTTGAGATTTTGAGATTTTTAATTTTTTTGGATTTTTCCAAACAAAGACTAAGAGAATGAACACAAACAACTTTTTTTTTGGAATTTTTAGGATTTCCAAATGTTTTTGGATTTTGAAGTTTTTCCAATTTTTTTTGGTTTTTCCAAATATATAATTTTTTAAGATTTTTTTCAAAAGAGAGGTCTTTCATCAAACCGACAAAAAAAAACCATGAATTAGACTTTAAACAAGAGGTCTAAGCCATAGGTTTCGGTATTAGTGGGTTCTAGGGTACTCTTGACCCAAATAGTCTTAGGTGGTGGCTTAGGGGGTATGGATGGGGTGTATCCCAATCGATGTCAATCCAAGTTAAGAAGAGGTAGGATGGGCTCTAACCTACCTTGGTTCTTGGCTCCTAGACCTTGATATGGTGTATATCCCATGTTCAACATCATATTCTAAGACTTCTTGAGTTTGAAAATTTTTTTGTAAAGTAGATGGCCTTGGAATAAGGTGTTATCCATATCATGATCATACACCCGAGTTGGTTTGGCTAAGAGTTTAGAGGTATGTGTTAGAGATGAGTTAGGCTTCCCTAGGATATACACAACCCTAGGGGAAGGTGGTTCTACACGTTTTAGAGTTGGGGATGGCTTGGGCTTCCATAGAAGATGGACGACTCTAGGGGAGGACGACTCCACACATTTGGGGGTTCCTAGGAGGTGGACGACTCTATGGTGAGGGTCTACTAGGAAGTGGTCGACTTGAGGTGGGTGAGGCATCTCCATAACCTCCTTATTTGATGGATGACTTGATAGACAAGGGAAGTTTCGAATTCCCTTAAGGTGGGAGTGGTCTTCTCGAAGGACTACCACTACTTTGTTGTCCCATGGGATTTTCACACACTTGTGAAAGGTTGAAAGTACGGCTCGGTGACTATGGATCCAAGGACTACCTAACAATAAGCTATAATGGGAGTTTATGTCTAAGACATGAAACAACCCCATGTGTTGGATATTTTCTACCTCTATGGGCAACTCGATGGCTCCTAATGGATGGGATGAATTGCCATTGTATCCATTGATAACGATGGGGCTTGGTTCTAGCCTAGATACGGAGACTCCTATTTGAAAGGCTACGTAAAAAGGAAAAATGTTTAGACCTCCTCCCCCATCAACCAAGCACTTGTTTAGAGTGTGGTGATTCAATACCACCTTTATATGAAAGGCTTGGTTATGGGCTATATTTGGTCTCTCTAATTCATCCTCCGTGAACATGATAGGGGCCTTGGCATATATTGGGAAGACCAAGAAGGATAGGGACTCGAGAGTTATGGATGGGTTAACCTTAGCTCTTTCTAGGATTCCTTTTAAAACGTGTCTATGTTTGGGTGAGGTTTGGATCAACTCTAAGATAGACATGTTTATGAAAAGTTTTGTAAGATGCAATTCCAAATCGTATGGGGTTAATACAACACCTTTACCTTTGTCCATGCCATGAGATGCATTAGGGATGCATGCTTTTGAAGGACCGAGCAAAATGACCGCTTCCTTGCTAGCATTTTTTGCTAAGTGTGGGGGTTGATAAATCCTTCTGGACCTACTCACCTCTCGTAAACTTTCTCTAAGGCTCGTTCCTATCTTGGCTCTAATTGGATGCCTCGGAGCATCACGAATCTCTATTAAGGCTCTAGCTGGGGGCGGGATTCTAAGCGCTTCCCAGATCACTACTTGCTTGGCTTTTTTATTACGATAGAAAGTGGTGTGTGGCAAGTAGTGTAAACCACATGTAATGCATGCTCCATCCCACGAGTTTTGAGTGGAAGAAGACATACCTCTTTTCCTTTCCCACTTATGCTTGCATAGTTTGGGAAAGACTCTTTTAGATTGTTTGCGAGGGCTCCAGTTTCTCCGAGACGTGGAGCCTTCCTTGTTCTATCAAGTCATTGATTTTATGTTAGAGGGCAAAATATTTGTTTATATCATGGCTCTTGAGCCTATGGTACTTACAAAAATCGTTTAAAAACTTTCTTTTAGGGGGTGCCCCTTCTGGAATAGTCGGGAGATGGATCAAAGCCTGGGTTAAGAGAATGTCTAGGACTTTTGTGAGTGGTTGTCCTAGCTGGGTAAACTTCCTCTTTTCAAACTTTTTGGAGTTTTCTTGACATGCTTTTGTTCAGAGGTGCGGGAGGGTTCGATCGAGCTCGGCTCTACTCGGACATTTGCAATTTTTTGGGCTTTTGCCCCACTCTTAGGTGCGTGTGGCCCATATGATCCTTGTTTTTCAAATCGGGGTTTTTGAAAGCTGCTCTCCTTCCATAAATCCTCGTACACTCCTTTTTTCAAATTTTTTTCGAAGAGCAAAGCTTTCTTTATCAATTTTTGAAAATCTAAGATTTCATGGAGTGAGAGGAAGGCTTTTAAATTGGTTTTGAAATTTTCAAGGATAGCATTACGGCACATCTTTTGAATATGGGCTCTCTTACTTGGTCAAAAAGTGACCTCCACCTAACAATGAATGTGCATCCTCGTTAGGAGCTTGTTTAGTGTCTCTCAAGGTATTCAAAGTGGGTGTAACCTCAACATTATGTGAAAATCTTTGCATGAAACAATTCGCCAAGTCTTCAAAGTTGGTGAATTGACTCAAGTCGTATGAGGCCAACCACTTCGATGCATTTTCCTTGAGAGAGAGGGGAAACCAATAAATCCATTTTTAAGAATCCTTCTTCCTTTTGTATGTCCTCCAAGAAAAGAGTTGAAGGTGGGATCTAGGATCCCCACTTCCATCATACCAGTAGAAATTCGGTATGTCATCGTCACTATCGGTTTGATAATCAGATGGTAGAAAATCCGACAGTGCGTGAGCTCTTTTCTCTTTGGTTTGACATTTCAACAATTGTTGTAAGTCTTTTCTATCTTTAATCATGAAGGACTCTGACTTTTGTGAGCCCTTGCTTGTTTCCCATGAGAAGAGCATGATTCGACCGCTTCGGCCTCTTGCCTTAAAGTGGTGATTTTTTCTCCTATGAACTTAAGCTCCCTTCTTAGGAAAACATGGGAGTCTTTCCAGTTTTTATAATAAGTTTTGAAAACCTTTTGGAAACATGACTTGAAGAGCATGAAGCTTGGCTCAACACCTCATAAGAGCCCTCTAAACTCGACATACTTTGATTGAAATTTGTAAACTTGTGCACAAGAGAGGTATTAACACCAAAAGTTTTGAAGATTTGGAGCTTGAAAAATCACCTAAGTTTAAAATCCTCAAAGTCTAGAGTTCCACCAGGTGTGCCAATTCTTTAGATATGAAAATTTCACTTCAAGCCTATGTAGAGACTTGAAACAAATTTCTCAAACCTACTTTTCTTGCATGAGTGTGCCAACTAGTTTTTCAAAACTAGCAAAAGTTTAAAATCAGACTTTGGACGATTGTAGCTAAGTTAGATCTTTTCGCTTTAGGCCTTCTTCAACCTATGCTCAAGGGTCAACCCAAGTACTTTGAAGATTTCATATGTGTAGGTGAGTTTTCAAATTCACGTTGAAATATGGTGATGATAGAAGCAAACTCGTGCACTTTGGTCAAAAGTTGAAAATCTGCAAGTTCTGAAAAACATAAATTGGTTTTGTTTTCAAAACTTGTTTTTGAAATTTTTTTAGTGACTTAGGAGTCTCCAAAATTCTTGAAAAATTTGTTGAATAAAGTTTGGAATGTGCAGATCCTAAGACTATTTTTATTTCAAATTTTGGGACTATATATTTATAGAATTAAATAAGGGATTGGACTCTACTCAGTAGTTTCAGGATATTTTGTTATAGAAACATAGAGGCCCGAAGAAACCTCTATATCTCAGTGTACAGAACTCCAAATTCTATGATTTTAGTTTTTTCGGAAATCTATGGATGTAAGATTTTCGATGAGACTAATTTTATCAAATTTTGCTCACTACAAATAGCGATATGGAACTTTTACCCAACTCCTATTGCAGGAAAGCCGACAGTGCAGAAATCAAATATGAATTTGCCCGCTATTTTCCAGTTTTATTCACATAGCTACATTGTCCTAAAATTCTTAAAAATTTTATTTCTAATGTTTTGTGTGTGTATATGTGGTGTCTAAAATTTTAGAGCATTCGGATCATCAGTTTAGAAATGAAAATTACAGCAATCAACGTATGTCAGATGCTAGAAAAACAGAATTTTGTTTTTAGAACATACATTATGCAAACTCACACGAATTTAAATTGCACCAACACATCAACCCCAAAATAAATTGTTGAAGGAAAATAAATGGAAATATATAGATTAGCTTAAGCATAGAAGAGATTAGGAGTTATAGGATTTTTATAACATATAGAGAGATAGAATAAAGAACACAAACAATTGGAGTGCGTAAGTAAGGAACGAAAATTGCAGTACATTTACTTCTTATTATATCATGAGAGGAGACAAAGCTCCATTAATACAACCCCTTTTCTTGAATTGAATGTTAAGAAGAGAATGAAGCTGAATAATGGAAGAGAAACACTTACTTGATGGCCTCCAAGAAACGGCTTACAATGGTGTACTTGACCCTCACTTTCCTACACTCTCTTCTCTCTTTCTTTTCTCACTTTTGTAAACATGAAAATTCTTACTCCGAAGTTTATGAGAAACTTGAAATGAAAGCTTCTACCCCTATGCTTGTGCGAGCATGCCAGCTAGTTCAAAACTAGCAAATATTTTGAAAACTTTAGACTTCTGGGTGATTATAGGCAAGCAAGATCTTTTCACTCAAACCTTCTTGAACCGATGCTCAATGGTCAGTATTGAGTGCTTAGAAATTTCAATTTTACAGCAAATGCAACTCCATTCCACGTGAACAAGTGTTTTTGAAAGCGTTTTGAGTTGTGTACTTTGATTCAATACTTGAAGTGTATAAGCTGCTGAAAAATAGAGAACTTCATTTTCAAAGCTTGTTTCTAAAAGGGATTTGAATATATTACAGGCCTCCAAAAATCTTCAAAATTTTATCAGACCAAGCCGGTAGTATCAAGAGTCTGTAGCCTTTTACAAATTTGAATTCGGAGTACTATTGAATCAGAATTGAATATTTGAATTGGACTGACTCACTAACTTGGAACAGTTTTGTTTTAGAAATACAGAGACTCAAAGATAAGCCTATATCTCTCTACCCAGAACTGCGATTTTGATGATATTGATGTTGATAGAAAGTTATGGATTTTAGCTTTCCAATGCATCAAAAATCAAATTGATTGGATTTCTGTGGATAGAGATATGAGACTTTTACCAAACCTCTATTTCATGAAATCCGACTGTATAACAGAAGTGTAGAAACTGAGTCGGTATTTATCCAATTTTATTACGTAGCTGCATGATCCTAAAATTCTCGAAAATTTTATTTCTAATACCTAGGTGTGTGCATAGAGTGTTCCTAAAATTTTAGCCCATTTGGATTACGGAGTAAAGAATTAAAAATATATCAATGAAAGATGCAGATGTAGAAAACGATTTTCAGACTTTTATAGAGGATACATGCAAATACAAACTCACACCAAAGCAAATTACAACAACCCATAACTCCGAATTGAAATTGTTGAAATGTAAAGGAATTGAAATTATTCTATAGCTTATGCATAGAAGAGATTAGAAGTATAGAGGGTACATAGCATATAGGAAGGAAGAAACATTAAATTAAACACTTAGCATGCGTGTGTTTGCATCATGTTTCATCCATCCAACGAAATTTGCAGCAAATCCTAACTTATTACATCTTGGGGGGAGATGAAACTCCATTATTATAACCCCATTTAATGAATCAAATGAAGAGAATTTAAATTGAGATTGAGCAAAAGAAGTCTTACACAGTTTTGGAATGTAATCAAACCAAACTTCAAGAATGAAGTCGGCCAAGCCTTGGACGGACGTCTTCCTTCAAGCTCTCACAATCTCCCCTAGCTTCCCTCTTCTTCTTCACCCTCTAATGGATGTTCCTTCTTGCTGGAACTCCTAGCTAATCCTAGCACACAACCCTTTAGGCAGCCTCCTTTATCTCTCTACAGCGTCCCGTGGTTTAAGACCAAGAGGTAAAAATTTTGCTCTTTTTGAGCTTTTGGCAATTTTTCTCTTCTTTCATAGAGGGCCTCCTGTTTTCTTTTGGAGGATTTTTCTTTTGTTTCCTCTCTTTTCTTTTCTTTTTCAATTAAAGAATTTTTTTTCTTTTCTTTTTCTTTCCTTTTGAAGACAAATTTTAGAGGGATTCTTATATCCTCTTTTCTATTTTTGCCAAATTTTCCTTTTTGGAAGGAGAAGTGGAATGGGGAAAAACTTATCCCAATGGTCTACTCAATTCGTCTAAGATCACCCTATTTCGAAATAGCATATAACACTATATTTTGCTATTTTGAATAAGGCTCAATTTTGTAAGATATAAATTTTGAAATGTAGCCCATAAATTTTGAAAAGCTCTACCTTTCATAAGGCCTGAATTCCCTTGTTTGGGGTCACACAATCCACCTGGATCCTTCTTCAAGAAATTCAAAGGAGATCCCCTTTAAAACATTTTCAAAAATGTTAGACCCTATACATGATATTTTTTCAAATGTTGGGCATTTATAGGGTCTACCAAGTTCTTATCCTCAACATCAATCAACCAATAAGCATTGTTAGTAGTGGTTCCACACACAATATAAGGACCATCCCACTTGGGCCGCCACTTTCCAAGGGGGTGTGGGCCTCGATGGTAAATGGGTTTAACACTAAGTCTCCCACTTTGAAGTGGCGAGCCTTCATGTGTTTCTCATAGTGTTGGGTTACCCTTTGCCTATGGATATGGATCAAGGGAAGACCCAAGGCACACATCATGGCCAAGCCCACATTGGCCAAGATCACACGATTTGATCGGGCCAATGAGGCTCATCTTCATGAAGACTTGGCTCAAGCATGCAAGGCGGATTCAAGTTCAAGGCATCAAGTTCAAACCAAGCCACATTAACCTAGCCTACCTAATCCACTTTTGTCGAGCCACATTAACCTAGCCTCCTTAATCCACTTTGGCCAAACCACATTGACTTAACCAATCTAACCCACATAGGCCGAACCATATTGACTTAACCCATCCAATCCACCTTGGCCAAACCATATTGACTTAACCTATCTAGCTCACATGGGCCAAACCACATCAAACCCAACCTACTTAGTCCATTTTGGCCGAATTCCACAAAGTAGGACAACCCTAGCCAACTAAAACCAAGTCTAGATGCCTAATCGGGTTCACACCTAGCTCGAGCCAAGGCAAAAGCGACCACCTAGGGCTGCACTTGCTGGGTTCATGTTGACCTAGGGGACCACGTGAAGAAGCTTGGAGCTGGCCATGAGTTATGGATTGGATTTGGGCCAAGGAGCTACCCGCCCCATGGAAGGCACTAGAGACCTCCCTTGGCCTATAAATAGAGGCTAAGGAGGGCTCATTTCCAGCATCTAGTACTTTGAGGGACTTGTTAAAATGTGAGGGAAGAGAGAGGGAGAGCTTAGGAGAGAAGGAAAGTGCTGCAAGTTAGAGAGAGAGCGAGAGAAAAGAAGAGAGAATAGAGAAAATAAAGGAAGAAGAAGGGGTGGTTCCAAGAAGAGAAGGGGTCGAATTCCTCATTGTGAATCCAGATCTTGGGCTGCTAAGTGAGTATTTCTTTCTATTTTTCAATCTCAATTCCTCTCTTAACATTCAAATAGAGTGAAACTTGGTTCATTGGAAAGCTGACATCCATAGCTTTCCAGCAAAACTAAATTCACCAAAATCAGAGCTCTGTGCACCGAGATACAAACTCTTTTATGAGTTTATATATTTCTCTAAGAGAGCAGTCCCGAGTGTCTAAGATGAAACACTTTTCGGATTTAATTCTGAAGAATCACAACTCAAAAAATAGAACAAAAATATTTTCAAACCCTCTACAATTGTTCCTGTTTACCGTGAATTTTTTATGATTTTTGGAAACTTGGAAGACACTAAAAGAAAATAAGAAAGCAAGGTTTGAAAACAGAATCAATTTCCTTTTTTAGAACTTGGTAAAAATTTTGTCTTCCAAAACACCTAGTGCAAGAGTTTGATCAAGTTTTTCTCGGATTTTCTTGAAGTGGATTTGGAATCATACCTACACCAATGAGTCCTCAAAGCACCTAGGCTGACTCTTGAGCTTCGGTTTAATAAGGCCTAAGGTGATAAGATCTTGCTTAGCTATAATCACCCAAAAGTCTGATTTACAAAACTTTGCTAGTTTTGAAAACTAGCTGATACGCTCGCACAAGCAAAGTAGATTTGAGAAGTTTACTTGAAGTCTCTATATAGGCTTGGAGTAAAATTTTCACATCTACAACACCCATGGTCTCTTTCTCTCTCTCTCTCTCTCTCTCTCTCTCTCTCTCTCTCTCTCTCTCTCTATATATATATATATATATATATATATATATATATATATATATATATATATATATATATATATAAAATAAGGTTTTGGCTTGTCTGCATTTCGTGACTTGAAATTCATTGAGCCTGTTCAGTGAGATGATTACATATAAGTGTGATATCCTTACAGGACTTTTTTGGTTATGCCAGAATTTTTTGGATGAAATAGCCGTAAAGAAAAGAAATAGTCCTAATTTATGAACAAACCATCCTTATAATGTTTGAGATGTAATGTGTTCTCGATTTTGAAGGCGCTTGATGAGTGTGCCCCCTGAACAGGGACAGTTCATGTCTCTGCTGTTGAAACTTATCAACGCAAGGAAGACTATGGATATTGGCATCTTCACTGGCTACTCTCTTCTCGCTGCTGCCATGGCGTTGCCTGAAGATGGCAAGGTATGATTTTGACTCTAAGGATTGTCCGTTACTTCTCTTGGTTGAAATAAGCATCGTTATGGATTCTCAAAACCATATATCAATCAAGTATTACTCAAATTTCTACTATTGGTGATTATAGATACGAGTTTTAGTCACATTCCATTTGATGCTTTTTGCACTAAATTTGTTGTTAGTGCTTTTGGCAAAGGATCTTTAAAATTTAATTTAGATAATATATAAATAATGGATATTACTCCATTTTTTTTATCAAGTCCTTGATATAGTTATGTTTGATAAATCTGTGTTTGACCAATCTGTTGAGAATTTTCATTGTACACTTGGCTATATATCTTTGTGAACATAGTCTTAATCTGGCTATTACAATGCATCAATAGTGGTGCCATGAGCTTATGTTGTATTCAAATGTTCTTGAGCAAATCCCTAATACACATTGCTCCTTTACTTGCTGCAACCAAAGCTATAAACTCTGGGGCCAAAATTGATTCAACAAAAGGTTGTTCCTTTGAATTTCAAGAAATTGCACTCCCACTAAGATTGAAGACCCAATTTCTCTTGTAGAAGGATGACCTTTATCCTTTTAGAATTGAAGGATTAACACAATAGATCAAACTATAATGGTTCTTTTCAAGTACTTCAATATTAAATGTATAACATGCTAGTCATGCTAGTTCTCTCTACTTAGATTGCTTATATGTACTCAACATGCCTATTGCATAAGTGATGTTAGGTTGATTGCTTATATAAAGCATCTAATTAGTTAAACATACTTTAGGTTGGGCATCTATTATTTGGTAATAGTTAAATACTAGGATCAAATAGAGTAGCAACATGTTGACAATCAAAATAATTAAAACCTTTTCAGATCTTTTTTATGTAGTGGTCTCACGAAAGAATGATTCTGTCTCTAATTTTTGTAATTCTTATTCTTAAACTAATTTATGTTATACCAAATAAATCTTTTGAATAAGAATTTCTTAGCATTTTGTATTAAAATTAGATGGGTATCAAAATTAAATACATCATTTCCACATAATGATGAGATTTGAAATAAATAATTGTATTAAATTCATTTATTTTATATCCGTTAGCAAGCACAACTCGATCAAACTTATGTTGTTATTGCTTAGAGCTTACTTCAAACCATATAAAAATTTGATTGAAATTATCAATAGTGCACAGTGCCCTCAACTTTCATTTGCTTTCTAAAGATCCACTTACAATATATACCTTTAGAATCAAAGTGGAGATTTACTAACTTTTGTTTTACTTCTCGCTTCCTTTGAAAAAGGATTATCAAGAGATTTCATGGCCTTTTTATATATTTGAGGATCACGCTCCATATTGAAGCATACTAGACTCACTATAGAATTTTGTCCCTCTTATTAGGAACATAGAAAAACCCATAAAAAAGTCTAGTCCAACAGTCTTGGTCATCAATTTTTTTTTACTCTTTGATAGTGGACTCTGTAATTATAACTTTGACCATTGCAATTTGTCACTACAAGTTATGCCCATGTCATGCATAGAATAAATATTCTTTCTTCCTACAAAAGAGAAACAAACAATCAACTAAAAGGATAATATATTCAAACAAATTACAAAGTTTGTTAATGCAATGAATGATAAGATAGTTTATTACTTCCCAAATTCATTATGAAGGTGACACTGGCTCCTTTTTATTGTTGTCATCAAATATGTAGTTCATGGTAATATAATGAACCACACTAAGCGATTTAGCATATGAAAAGTAAACGAATAAGCAACATTTGATATACTATAATAAACTAAACTATGTGCAAATATACTTAAAGACTAATAAGTTATAAGTAATTACCATTTTCTAAAGCTCATAACCAATTTTGACAACACATTAAAGCTTTTATTGTTGATTCTTTCAATTTACTTTGATGGTGTCTAATCACATGAAATCTAATACTAAGAACATATTTAAAAGTAACGGTAGTGAGTGGAATAACATCTCTCTCTAAGCTCACAACCAATTCTGACAACACATTAAAGCTTTTATTGTTAATTCTTTCTATTTACTTCGATGGTGACTGATCACATAAACTCCAATGCTAAACACGGATTTAGAAGTAACGGTAGTGAGTGGAATGACATATATCTCTTTATCTATTTTCTATAGTGTTAAAAACTTAACTTCATTTGTCTTTCACTACAATAAAAAGTCAAAATCACGAGTTATTGAGAGCACATCTCCTTCTAAGTAGAAATCGAGTTAAGTTTGAATAGATGAACTTCTTTGATCCTTTTTTAATTGAACATATGTATCAAAAGTTGAAAGTTTATCATTAGGTGCAGGACCTCTTGGAAACTATGCTCATGAGAAATTTTCTTTTGTCACATTCACTGATTAAGTTATAATAAATTTGTTTAACTCTTGTAACTTCACTTACAAAATCATCTCCATATAACTCTTTAAAATTCAAAAACATTCATTTTGTACCTCGAATCTAATGCTAAAACAATACCGAATATACCACTAATATTGTCCCAATATTTTTGAAACTTCATAAATATTTCACTAGCCATATCCTTAATCACTAAAGGAGCACTATTAAGATAATTATTTAAAGCTAACTTAATTCACAAATCTTGTCAAAGTACATATTGGTGGATGAATAGTGTATGTCAAAGTACAAATCATGTCTTGGATTTGTAGCAAGCACATTGCTACAATGATGACATTTTTACCTTTCACTCACCATCTACCATATATAGATCAAATGCATTCCAATATATATGTTTTATTGAGGTCTTGTTGTCATCTTTTTCACCTACATTTTCACCCAAAGGTTGCTCGACAATTTACATGTTGATCTGCTGGAGTCAAATTGAAACTTTTTATATGATTCCAACTCTCAGGTTGCTTAAGGAGTTTGTTAAGATTTTCTTTCCAACTTGAGATGCTCTCAACCATAACAGGTGGTAGCATTATAGTATTATGTTATCTTCCTCTATTATACATATTTTTTAGCACCTATAAATAGAAATTAAGTAACATGCTAAGAATTGAGATAAGGTATTGAATATCATTAAATTTGAGATAAAGTATTGGATATTATTACTCTCTAAAATAATATGATCAATGGTACAAAATTGATCAAAGATCAATTAAAACATGACCACTAGATATATACATAATTAATGAAAACACAAGTGAGTGTTATACCTCAAACATGTAACACAAATACAACCAAAGTTAAGCTAAAATTTTTAAAATAAAGGATGGTGGTTCTAACTCTTGAGCATGGGGGTACATAAAGTTTATATTGCATCATGACACATAAAGCATCATGGTTCAAACTCTTAAGCATGGGAGCGGAGTAAATTTATATAGTATAACACATAAAGCATGGTGGTTAATTGGAATTGTTGAGCATGGGAGTGCAGTAAATATATATATATATAGTAAGACACATAAAGTACGGTGCTAGTTTCTTCACCCATGGAAGTTCAATAAATATATATAGTAAGACACATAAAGCATGTTGTTGGTTCCTTCACCCAATGTGCTCGTAAAAAACAAGGAGAATTTTTCCTAGGAATGGAAAAGTATATATATACCAAGATATTAAGTCTTTCGAAGATATTTTAACATATTTCGCTGATCTTTTTTTTTTGGACACGACAAGTGGTCAAATTCTAACACTCTGTAAACATGAAAATTTCCACTCCCGAGTTTAACAAACTAGAAGTGAACCTTTTTGTGCCTACACGTGCGTGAGCGTAACAGCTAGCTTATTCAAAACTAGTGAAGGTTTTTGAAATGATTTTCTAACTTTGGCGATTGTAGGCAAGCAGACTCTTTTCGCTTAAAACCTTCTTGAACCGATGCCAAAGGGTCAGTTTAAAGCACTTAGGAACTAGAATTTTTCAAAACAATTTTGACTTCAAAAAAGATAAGTGTTTCGATGAATTCGGATATTGTGCCTTTTTCCTTTTTTTTTTACGAAGGTTGGATGACCCTAAGTTCTTTGCGAGTTTTATTTGTTTAGGCATGATGTGTGTGCAATGTGTGGCCTAATTTCAGCGTGGTTCAAGCTATTTGTTCGAGGGCTTTTTGAAAGTGACGAGCGAATGCAATGCTGAAAAATCTTTTTGGGTTTTTGAAAGCGATAATGCGAACTAGCCCAAATTGCAACTCACACTGCTTTCACGAAAGTAAATTTACCCGAAATGTAAGTGCAACTCACGCAACTTGAAAGTAAATCCACCTGAATTTAAATGTAACTCACGCGACTTGAAAGTAAATCCATCCGAATTTAAATGCAACTCACGCGACTTGAAAGTAAATCCACCCGAATTTAAATATATATAGGTTTATCCTAAGAGCGAAAAGGCTCGAGTGCGCGTGGGCGTAATTACTCGACTTTCACAAAAGTAAACTTACTCGAATTTAAGTGCAACTCATGCGACTGAAAGTAAATCCACCGAATTTAAATGCAACTCACGCGACTTGAAAGTAAATCCACCTGAATTTAAATATATATAGGTTTATCCTAAGAGCAGAAAGGTTAAGTGCACGTGGGTGTAATTACTCGACTTTCACAAAAGTAAACTCACTCGAATTGAAGTGCAACTCACGCGACTTGAAAGTAAATATGTTTAGCTTAAGAGCAAAAAGGCTCGAGTGCGCGTGAGTGTAAAGAGCGAAACGACTCGAGTGTTCTTGGGTGCAATCGTGTTCAATTCAACAAATTAAGAGCGAAAAGGCTCAAGTGTTTGTGGGTGTAAAGAGCGAAAATGCTCAAGTGCACTCGTGTGTGATTGTGTCCATCCACTAGTTTAAGAGCGAAAAGGATCAGGTGCTCGTGGGTGCGATCATATTCATCCACAAATATTACGACTTTGCTCCATTCATACAACCCCGTTACGAATTGAATTGAATGAAAGATAGTGATTTAAAACCTAAGTTAAACGTACTTACACATTTTTTTTGTTCGATTCAGTCTCTTGTGCTTCACTGAGCCGAACTTGGTGGTTCGGTCAGGTGGTCCACCGAGTCCTTCGAGGGATGCTGCTGCTTCTTAATGGAGATAAAATAGACAAGTTGCATCTAACAACTGCCATCTTTGAATACTGCTTTACACAAAGGAGCTAACATAGTTCGCTTATCTGATTACTCTAGCTCCGAAAAGGCCCTTCTAATATAACTTTGCAAAAGTCTTTACATCAATAATCAACGTAAGATCTCAAGACAGTAACACGCAAGATAAGCGAACTTCCGACACCCTACTCCTCCTCGCATGTCACGTCTAGCACGGGTAATTCACCCGATTCAAAGCCCTCTTCCTGAATTCCCCACAGGGATCACTGTTTGATTATCGCCTCTTTCTCTCTGAACTTTTTCAGCATAACGCAACTTCAAGGTCGGTGGCTTCGAGCAGCGTCAGTCGGTGGACGGAAGGTGGCAACGGTTAGGTGTTGCAGCTCAGAAACAGCAAGGTAGCAGCTCAGGCGGAGGCGGTGATGCTGGTGGTTCAGGCTGGAGTCTCCGGTAGACGCACAGAGACGGAAAAGGAGGAATGCCGGCGGTGATGGACTTCTCTGGTTGCAGAAGAGGGATGGAAAGGCGGTCCGTGGCTGGTGGCGTAGAGAGACAGAGAGGGGGACGGTGATGGACGGATCCATCGCCGGTAACGGGAAGGGAGGAATGCCGACGGTGATGGACTTCTCCGGTTGCAGCGGGCGGTGACTGGCAGACGGTCCTCTGCCTTTTTCCTTTTCGTTCGTCCGGTTGCAAAAGAAGGATGGAAAAGACGGTCCGTGGCTGGTGGCGCAGAGAGACAGAGAGGGGGGCGGTGATGGACGGATCCCTCGCCGGTAACGGGAAGGGAGGAATGCCGACGGTGATGGACTTCTCCGGTTGCAGCGGGCGGTGACTGGCAGACGGTCCTCTGCCTTTTTCTTTTTCGTTCGTCCGGTTGCAAAAGAAGGCCCGAGAACTCCACCTAACGAACCTCCGCGTGACCCACCCCACCCCCCGGGCCCTTTTATCGGCGAGGGGGGTTTATTTGGATCCTTAGATCCAAATCCGATCCAATTTTCTATTGGATCTGGATCTGGATCTTTCGGTCCAGGTCAAATCAAACTTTTTCTTCCTTGTTGAGTCCCTTTTGGTACATGCAACGAACGGTTTTTGTGTGGGCTCCGGTTCTTCAAGGACCCGATTTCAATCTGGGTTTTTTCCCAGCTTCTTCTACCGGCCGATGTTCTGCTTTTGAGGGTTTCTGGATGTTTGATTTGATCCATCTATTTATGTTTTTATCCGAACGGTTGATCCTCTCCTTTACTTTTTTGACCTGATCTTGAGCTGGCTTTTGGATCGGGTTTCGTTTGTTTGTTTGAGCTGCTTTACAAACCTTGGGTTTTTGGCTCGAGTTTGAAAACCTTTATTATTTCAAAAGATTTTCTGAAAAGATTAAAACTTCAAAACCTTGGGGTTTTAAAAGTTCAAAACAAGGGTGTAAGCTGGTTTTCAAAATTCAGGCATTTGTTTGGAAACATTTCTATTTTGGGGTGTTTACACACATAAACAGGCACTTGCTCTATGTGAATTAAAGATACCCAATAGACAATGCTTTACGTGGTTTGACCCATTTTTTAACAAGCAATTGGTGGATATGAGTCCAATTTTAATAATTTCTTGATGTTGAAGATTAAATTTTCTTGTAATTTGAATTTTTGCATTTAACTTTTATAATTGGGTCATACGGATCTCATTAGATCATAATTTGATACATTGAGATCTAGTTATCATTAGATTTACTAATTAGGGGTATTTTTGTCTTTCAAGTTATAAATATATATTATAAATACACAAAGTATAGTCATGTGACTTAAGCAAGAGAAATAAGAGAGAGAGAGAGGGTGTGACAATCCATAGAGACCCTGACTTCCTTCTTGCTTCCAATCTTTGTCGTTTCTTCTTGATTTGTCATTAACCATATTTGGGTTATTTTGTAACATGGTATCAGAGCATAATCAATGAGATTAGAGCATTTTAGTAATGGATTTCAGTTAGAGGGGCGATTAGGATAGCGTGGATTGATCGCAGTCCAAAGAGATTTGAATCAGGTTAGTTATAGAAAAACTTTTTTAGCAAATCGAAAAAAGGATTGTAGAAAAAGAAGGAAAGATATATTTCAGTCCTACAAATAGAGGGCAATCATCATGTTTGAAAGAGGAAAATTTATGCACTATCATGAGAATGCTAATTCAGACAATGAGAAAGACTTTCAGACCACCAATTTAAAGTTGATTGACAAAAAATACCTCCAATGAGTTAGATCTATCAAACTAGTTGTGATGGTAAGAGAGCGATGAGATTATCTGACTGGAGATTTTCCCATGTTTGATGTATCTGATCCTTTATATTCTAGATGATATAGATAGTGTTGCATAGCTTATTCAATTCATGACACCATCTATTGATAGCACATTTATGTTTCTAGAGTCGGGAAAAGACATTTAGCTGGTTGGCCAAGATGCATATACCCAAAGAAAGAATGTAGCTAAGAAGTATGAGATTATCGAGAAAATTAGAAAATGTAGATAGAGAGGTAAGTCAGTGAATGAGTATTATGATGAACTTTGTGTTTTATGGAGGAGTTGTAATTTTGTTTAAAAAGAAAATATCAAAATTTTACGAATGAACGAAATGATGAATTTGAAAAATGAAAAGTGTTTGATCTTTTATGGGGTATATCTTCAAAGTATGAAGTAGCTAAAAATAATATCCTCAACAGAGAAGAACTTTTATATGTAAGTACAATATATTCTCTTCTCCTATGAGAAGAAGACAAAAAGCACTTAAAGAAAGAAATTAAAATCGACTAAGAAACTATTGCATTTGTGGGCAGGAATGCAACACATTTATCAAGTACTCGTGGTAGAGGTGTATATGGAAGCAGAGGAAAAGGCATATCAAATGAAAAAGACAAGTTGACTTGTTTTCACTGTGGCAAAACCCAATATACTAAAAATATGTGTTGAGAACTCGTGGACATGCCTAACTATAACCAAAATAGACCAAACAAGGCTTATTTTAGTGATCAAGGTGAGAAACAGAATATGGACACGGGGCTGAACTCATTGGCTAAGATGAACAAGGAAATTGAAGAACTTAAATTGAGAATAAATGAATCACAAACTCCATCGACTTCTTCTACTATCAATTCTCAAGCTATGATGGCCTATCCCTTCTCTTTTATGGCATTGGCTAATGCTCTTTCATCTAATTCTAGGATATGGGTAGTTGATTCTTATGCAAATGACCATATGATTGGTAAGCTACGATGACCTTCTCTTTCATCTAATTCTAGGATATGGATAGTTGATTTTTATGCAACTAACCACATGATTGGCATGAGAGAATTTTTCGATGATTATCAATCGATTCTGAAAGGGATTGGCATCAACTTGGCCAATGGACCCAACATTCCCATAGCAAGAAAAGGGAGTTAGTCACGAATCTTAGGACTCTTAAAAATATTTTACATGTTTCAAACATTTCAGTTAATCTCTTATCAGTTCATGTTTTGGCTAAAGACTTGAATTATCTTATAACATTCAAACTCTACTTGATGTATTTTTAAGGAACTGATGACAGGAAAGATCTTTGATCAAGGTAGCATATGGATGAAACTTTATGTCTTCAAGGATACTAGAAAAACAGTGATGCAATCTATCTATACTATAAAGAAAATGAATGAAGATTTAATCTTATCGCATCAAAGACTAGGACACCTTCCAGTCTCTAGAATTAGGATGATATTACGAGCATTTTCTAGCTATAGTGATTTAATTTTACATTGTGAAATTTGCTAAAAGGCCAAACATCATCGTGTGTCTTTTCTATTGAATGAAACTAAAACTTATAAACCATTTTGAAATTATTCATTCTTATATTTTGGGTCCATGTTCTACTACTTCACTACATGGTTACAGATATTTTATTTCTTTTATAGATGATTGCACTCGATTCACTATGGTCTATCTCATGAAAACCAAAGATGAAGTAAAGAATATCTTGCTTGTGTATTATCAATTCATTCATACTCAATTTCAATTGCCCATCAAAATCATACATAGTGATAATGCAAGCAAATTTGTGTCTCAATCTTTACCTTTATATTTTATAAGTCATGAGATATTATACCAAACATCTTGTTCATATTCTCTACAGCAAAATGGGGTTTCTGAGAGGAAAAACAAGTATATTTTTTAAGTTGTAAGGTCCTTGTTGATTGGGAATAATATCCTTAAACCTTATTAGTGTGAAGTTGTCCTAACTGTTGTTTTTTTGATAAACAGTATGTGCACTAATGTCCTTAATGATAATTATTTCTTTCATTCTTTATGTCCTACTCAAAAACAATTTTATGTACTATTAAGAGTGTTTGGATGTACCTATTTTGTATGCATTTTTGCTAATGCTAGAGACAAGCTTGATGTTAGAAGAGTTAAGTATATTTTCTTTACATACTCCTATGCTTAGAAGAGATATAAGTGTTATGACCCCAAGAAGAGAAAGTAGTATATCACAATGGATGTTACATTTCATGAAGTCATACAATACTTTGGTGCCGATGGGATTAAGTCATCAAATTCTTTCAATTCTATTATTTTACCAATATTACCTATGGAAGAAAAGGATTAGGAAGCAACTAAATCTCTTGAATAAAGAAAGTGATAGACTTACTCAAGAGGAGAAAGAAAGATAGACCTACCAAGTCCTAATGTTATCCTCAACCAAGATATGATATCTGAATTAGTTTCAATAATTACAAGGTAAATTCATTGATTCCTAGTATTTCAGATGATTTACCTATCCCTCTTCGTAAAAGAAAATGAGAAGCAACGAAATATCCTATTCATAAAATGGTCTCTTATACTAATTATCAAAAATAATATCAATTGTTTATAATGGATACAGACGATTCTTATATTATACGGATATTTGAAGAGGCCGAACAGTTTACAGAATAAAAGACTGGTATGAGAGAAGAAATTAAAGCTCTAGAAAAAAATCAAACTTAGGAACTTACAGAGTTATTACTAGAGAGAAAGATCGTTAGTGGAAAATAGGTGTATACAATAAAGTATAGAGCTTATGGGAATATAGAAAGATATAAGGCCAGGTTGGTGGCTAAAGGTTATAGTCAAATCGTATGGTATTGACTATACAGAAACCTTTGCACTAATTACAAAATTAAATACTATCAAAATTCTCTTAAGTGTGGTGGTTAATCAGAAATGAGACTTATGGTAGTTGGATGTGAAAAATGCATTTCTCTAAAGAGATCTTACTGAGGATATCTATATGGACTTACCACTTGGTTATAATAAAAATACTTAAGCTATGCAAGCTGAAGAAATCGATTTATGGCTTAAAACAATTGCCTATAGCATGGATTGAAAAATTTAGTAAAGGTGTACTTAGCTTAGGCTTCAAACATAACACTAGTGATCACACATTATTCATTAGACAAAGAGAGAGAATTATTCTCTTTGTTGTGTGTTGATGATATTATCATTACTGGTGATGGTGTGAGAGGAATTATAGATTTAAAGGAGTTGCACATACTATTTAACTTGAAAGACTTAGGAAAGCACACTATTTTTTAGGAATTCAAATTGTTTGAAGTAATGGCTGCCTGTTCTTAAGTCAACATAAGTGTATCCTGGATCTGTTAAAAGAAACAAAGATGAAAGATTGTCATATATGTAATATTCCCATCGAAGTTCAAATGGGGGGCAGTTGGAAACTCTGAGGACCTAAATGAAGATGTAGGTAGATATCAGAGATTAGTTGGGAAACTCATATACCTTACCATCACAAGACCATATATAAGCTTTGCTTTAAGCTATGTTAGTAAATGGATGCACTCATCCTCTCGACACCACATGATTATGGTATTCCATATTATCAAATACCTAAAGTCATCTATTACTCATGGTTTATGCTATATTCCTAATTCATCTCTCCGTATTGAGATTTATTTAGATGTTGATTGAGATGGTTCTATAGATCAGCAAAGATCTACTTTAGGTTATATTGTATGCTTATGAGGTAATATTGTCTCTTGAAAGATTAAGAAACAATATGTAATAGCAAGATCTAATACTAAAGCAGAGTATTGTACGATTGCCCTATATATGTGTTAGGGTTTATGGATTTTATCTCTATTAAGAGAAATTAACCTTGGGAGGATCATTCCAATTAATTTCTTCACTGATAGTAAAGTTGCACTTCAAATGACTTCTAATCTTGTCTTCCATGAGAGGACAAAACATATTGAAGTTGACTATAATTTCATTAGAGAGAAAGTATCTCATGGGTTTTTAAACATCATTCATGTTCATTCTAAAGACCAATTGGCTAATATCCTCACAAAACTAATAGTTGCGAACGGATTAAAGAAGGCTCTCGGCAAGTTGAATGTTTCAAGCATTGATTAAATTTTTCTGTAATTTGAATTTTTACATTTAACATTTGTAATTTGGTCATACAGATTTCATTGGATCAAAATTTGATTCATTGAGAGCTAGTTATCATTAGATTTACTAATCAGGGGTATTTTTGTCTTTAAAATTATAAATTTGTATTAGAAATACTCTAAGTGTAGTCATGTGACTTAAGCAAGAGAAATAAGAGAGAGAGAGAGACAGTGTGGCAGTCCATGGAGACACTGATTTCCTTCCTGCTTCTAATCTTTGTCGTTTCTTCTTGATTTGTCATTAATCATATTTAGGTTGTTTTCCAACACATGGAACATGAAATAGATTGTCTTGTCATTTTTGTATAAGCTCAAAATTCCACTGAACCTATTTGTTAAATAATACGATGTTCATAGACTCTATATCTCCACTAATGAGGTATCCATATAGAAAATCATTCACCTTTTTCAATATGAGAATCATGAATGTCCGTGTGTCATACTCCGCCCAAGTATGACTATATAATTGTTGGTCAACCACTTATAATAAAATGCACTCCAATGTCCCAAAAGGATACTATCTCACCTTGCCAATGAGTCACTGGGGGTGGGTTGCAAGAATAGGATGAAGCCTCTTCACTATGATTATTTGATTTTGAAACAAAAACAAAACGTTAGTATCACTACCTGAAGGAAAGAGATTAGGACGAAGACTCGTTAGTGCAATGTTCTCATATGGATGAAGGAGAAGAGCCATAGGGTAACAGGAAAGTCGGTTAGAAAGAGGAATCCCAGTTCATCTTTCAATATACTGTTGTATCTATATACTCTGGGATGGGACAGATCGGGGCAGGTCTACTGCAAACCCAAGCCCGACCCGCCCGTCAACCCATTCAACTTAAGCCCCACCACACCTACTGCATGGCAAATCAGAGTGGGTACCCTCAAGGTTGGTCCAAATTACCATCCCTAATCTGGTCATAGAAAATATTTCGAGAATATCCATTCAAAAGTATTTGTCCATAGCTTTTCAAATATACTCAACGGACAATCAAATGGTTAGAATTGTTTTGAATAGAGTTTGTATATGAGTAGTTTGTATTCTCCACCTTTTCTCTTATATATATATATATATATATATATATATATATATATATATATATATATATATATATATATATATATATATATATATAAATTGAAAAGGAGGAAAGGAAAAAAAGAGGATTGGTTACGGTTTGAAATAATTTCTAAGTTCATTGAGCTTTGGTAAATGGTTCAAATGGGATACAACTGGTTATAATAATATTTGATATGGGTTTGGTGATAGGTTCGGATTATGGATCTATAATCATATTCAAGGCTCACGCTATAATGAAATATGATGATCAAGGTGAGGGGTTTACCAATATGTCTAGGTGGCAGTTCTGTCGGATTTGGGTGGATTCTAGCTGATTGAAGGTTGGAAACATCAAAGGAAGGTCTATGGGTGGATGGTCTGGCCTATAGGGCCTATAGGGCGCGTGAGCCCCCACAAAGACTGCCACCCGCAAATCCTCGGGCGTCCACCGTCAGGTTCTTCGAGAATCCTAGTTAATGGTCGTCAAAGTGATTAATCTCTTTCGCGAAGAGCTTTTGAGCCACGTCAGGTAAGCCCACTGCAACAAGGGGCCTGTCTCTGGGGCGTTCTTGCTTTGGAAAAGGGGCTCTGGGCTTCACGCCTTTGGGAAAATCGATGGCAATTCTACCCAGTGGTGGTGTACAGAAGGGATTCGACGATATGTTAGGTGTCTGGGTGAAGAGCCAAGAAATGATGAGAAAGTATCAAGAGAACATGTTAGCCGCCTTTAAAATATGTGTGTAGAGAGATGTTTGTACCTAGGTGCCCATTTATGTTCTATGTACTAGTTGAGGTAACTAACGCACATCCTAAACAACTTTTAGTGTTGATTTGTTTTTTTGTGTTGATTAACCATTTTATCACTTGTCACCTTTTTGTTCATATAAATGTTAGTCATATCGGTTCATATCATACAGTATGGATCTTATCATAGTCTCAAAAGAAAAAATGATATGGAACAAGCCATGTACCAAGATAAGCTTGCTATCAAGCTATATCGGGAGCATGAATGGAATTCCGTATTTCATAAATTGTGGCCTTTTCTCTTCATTTCTTCTCCATCTACCTTCGTGTAGAGGGTGGATTTTTCTGTTTCACTTGTTAAAGTGTACTTTTTCGACCATGTGAGTGCTATTATTTATTCATGTTTTGAGGTATAAACTTTTGTTTTATTTTTTGTATGAATTATTGTTTTCCTTTATTTTGCTCTCATCTACACATGCACAAGAGGAGGTTTTTCTCATTTCGTTTTCATGTAACTTTTTTAGCCTTGTGGCGAGTTATATAATGCTTTTATAATTTTATCTATTTGCTATTACTTTTTCTTTAAAATGTATTGTGTAAGATTGGTTGAGACTGAAGATGTCAAGAAGATTTTCTCAATCCAAGTCACATTTTAGTGACCCGACATGGCAATTGTTTACTTTAGTGGATGGTAATAGACTAATAGGGAGATGTAATTTCTGTAAGAAACCCATGAGTCATGAAGTTTTCAATTGAAACATCACTCGACAAGAAAAGATACAAAAATATTTGAGAAAGAGTTGAAACCAGTGGTGATAATAGCATTCTATTTCTAATACTAAGCCAAAGGTTGATATTAATAGTTCTAAACTGAGCAAGGGGAAGAGAGTACATGCCATAGAAGAAGGATAGATAGAAGATCATCTTGTTCTGCACTTTTTGGCATGAAATCATTTTTTGGTCTTAGTACAATATTTTGCTCTCAACCTGGTACTCATGCTCTTATAGCTCCTGAGTAAATGCATAGCAGACTTTGTAGTTGGAAGACGGTTTTATGATGTGGGGTTGCTATAGGTACTGAGTAAATGCATGAGCATGTAGGCTTGTAGTGAAAAGATGGTATTACAATACATACATCTTTTTTAACGTTGTATATGTATTTAATTTATAATCAAGAGTAGACATCATTGCTAATATGGAGTCAGTGTATAAGATGTCATGTTATAATATTGAGAGAAAATTGTTAGATAAACCATAGTTGAAGTAAAAGAGTATTATTCTATTTCAGTCATGAAAGAAGATATCATCATAATGGATTGATAGGTAAGGAAGGGTTTTATTGAACATCTTAGTCTATTCTCTTAAGGGACTTCTATTTTTGAGGTAACTTTATCAGTTAGATCAGTATCATGTTCTAGAGGATTTGAAGAAAAAATTTGATAAGGTGATATTCAATATAATAATATAGTTCAATTCATCACAAATAATATAGTTAACTATAAAAAAACTGCAAAAAGAGTTTTGTAACACATTGTATAGACCTCATATTTGAGGGTATTTAAGAGATAATAAGGTAACGGCAATAATTGAATGTTGTCAAGATATCACGAAATTTATTTATAATTATGAATGTATATTATGTGTAATATGAATATGTAGTATGTACGATGAAGAGATATACTAGTGGCAAAAACTTCTTCATACTACTACTCATTTTGTTATTTTGGTTTTAGAGTATTTTGAAATAAAAGAAAGTCTTGAAGCAAATATTTTAGTTTAGATGAGTAATAATAGTTTATTGATTTGTATCAAAATAGGAGGAATAAAAGGTTAGAATGAAATTTCAAAGTTGGTTTTTGGGAAATACACTTTGGAACTCTTGTGTAATATTGTTACAAAGTTACTTACCCTAGTGAAGGTTTTGAAATGTGCAAATAGTGAGAAAAAGTCCTATATGGGAAGCGGTTATATAAAGCAACTTTAATGGTAAAAAGTCTAATTATGTGTGTGAAACAAATAATTGCATTGGTCTATTTATGCAGCAATATATTACTGAAATCTGGCATTTTAGGTATTGTGCAACATTTAAGATGCGCGCATATTGATTCTATAGATTGTGTTTTCAAACCTAAAAGATTTTACAATAATGCTTTTCAACCAAATTTGCAAAGAAACTGGTTTTGAATTAAATTTGAGTGTTTTTTAATTCATTTATAAAGAAAAAACACAACAGATTAGAGCAAAAATGACTTTTATAGATTGTGATATATGGATAGAAGAGAGCTAATTAGTAATTTAGTTATTAATGAAGTTTTCATTTAGAGTTTCAACTTAAGGTTTTATTCTTTAACTTTAATTTTAATTTTATTTACATATCATTCTTGCAAATTATTAAAAAAATTATCTTCAAGTGAATATCAAAGTTAGTTTGATCCAATCAATCTCAACAATTATGATGTTTTGAATGAGCAAGTTAAAGAATATGATGACATATTGTACTCCTTACTCAAGAAGTAGATCAATTGATCAATTTGGAAGGGGTGAAATAATATTAACAAGGTGGTATTTTTGGTGATGATTTTGAAAAAAATGAGGAAAAGAAGAGAATTATTTAGTTAGTAATCCAGATTTAATGTCTTTTCTTCAGTGATGAAATTTGTAAGTTCAAACAATACTTCCTACTTTGCTTTAATTTGGTATTATACTACATAAATAGTTAGATTATTTTTAATTTTCAGTTACTTCCCTTATATTATTTTTATATTATAAATTTATGATTATTATTAGTTAATGGTAAGATAATGTAGTTTGTGTAAGTTCGTTATATATTATTATTCTTATGATGATACAATGCCAATGTTTACCTCAACTTATTAGGATTTTCGTTATATTTGAAAGTATGTTTAGGAAAGATTTGCGATATGTTACTATCCGGTCAATAAGATATGATTGTATTGTATCATGACAAAAAACAATGTGTTGCAATATGCTACTCACAATACTAGTTCCCATTGCTTCATGTTGGAAAACCACTCAAAATGTCTAAGAAAAAAAGTTGGTTAAGATTCACTTCCAATGAGTACGTGCATCAAGCACTCTCCTTCTCTCTCAATCATATAATATTGTTAGATTTAATGACTAATTAATGTTGATTGAACTAATTAAGTTCATGTGACATTAATTGCATTTAGTTCGTGTTAAATATTTTTAAATATTTATTTGATATATTTTTTATTAACAAAGTCACATGTGAGTGAAGGTCTTGTGCATGTGAATACCATTAGGCATTCTTTAGTCCCATATTGACAGTTGGAAGAATCTCACATGTCCTTTTATATAAATGGTATCTCATAACCTTAGCTCAAGAGAAGGATATGAATGATCATTCATACATGTGTTGGATTGGGATCTGGTTCAGAAATTATTTTTGGTATTTTTTTTACACAAAGGTTTTGATTTAACAGTCAAATGGATCCCTTCACGAAGAAACATGAATGCATGATGAACCCAAAGAGGATATGCTGACTTTGTTATAAAACCTTATTAAGGTCCCCTAATCAAAACAATAGTACTCAAGTTTTTACTCACAATGATCATTTTATCCTAGGAGAAAGGCATTGGTATTGGTACTCGTGTATACCTGATAACAAGATACCGATTTCTTTAAGTTTGAGAGGACGACTCAGTTAGATAAGTTTGAGTCAGATAAGTTTACTATTGATTTTTGTTTTTCTTGCTTGTTTCATGCTTTGTTTGGTTATGAATTTTCTTGGATATGTGGTTTTTATTGATGTTGGCATATTTCATGGTTGTTGCATATTATCTGTTTATGCATGTAGAGCACATTCCATGTTTTATCGTGAACATTCCAATGAACCTTGGACCCTTTGCAGGTAACAGCGATTGATCATGACATAGAAGCGAATGAAATTGGGTTACGGTTCATCAAGGAAGCTCAAGTAGAGCACAAGGTCAACTTCATTCACGGAGAGGCCCTACCCGTTCTAGATAAGCTGTTGGAAGAGGTAAGCAAAAGACGGCTTGATCCTACCAGCTCAAACCTAGAGGCTTCACAAAAATGTGGCAGTTCCTGTGAATCTTTGAGGGTGTGTACAAATCAGAGATAAGCAAGGATAAGTCTATCATAATATCTAAATCATGAAATTATCCACCATTCAAAATATACAGTATTAAGCATTGCAAAGTATTTTATATAGTTTTGAATTGCATTTTACGCGTATAATATTCAAACAAGGTATTTTGATTATTAGTCAGATATTAGAATGATCCACGACTAAAATTTGAATTGGATTAGATTATCTAAAGATTTGGTTTGAACTGAGAGAGTAGGAAAACAGGTGTTTCTTTATTTGAGTCGGACCGCACCTCAGTCGTGGCGGAAACCCAATGACTTTTGAAAAAGACAGCTGATGTTTCTTTATTTGCGCGCTACCGCTTTATCTTTTTGAAGCTTCGTAATTTTTCAAAAATTGCCACGTGTCTGTCTTTTACTTATTCAAACTTAGGCGAGGAAGTCCTCTTTCTTGAAAGTTTACATTTCATCTGTTGTTTTTCATTTGCAAGATTAATTTCATGAAATTGCAGGAAGGCGAAGAAGGTAGATATGATTTTGCATTTGTGGACGCCGATAAGATCAATTACCCTCAGTATCATCAGCGGCTGAAAAAGCTGGTTAAGATTGGAGGGTTGATCGTATATGACAACACTCTATGGTTCGGTTCAGTAGCCGAACCAGAAATATTCTCCTCATCAGGAGAAGATTATGATGTGCAGTTCTATGACCGAGTGCGGCAAGAGACGGTAGGTTTCAATGCGATGTTGGCTTCCGATCAGCAAGTTGACATATCGCAGATCTGCATTGGCGACGGCCTCACCTTGTGCCAGCGCCTTTCTTGATTGGCGACTCCGTTTGAATCATCTTATTGATAAACGATTCTCTTTGAATCTGTTGTGAGTGGGTTATAAAGGAATCTTGTGTGTGGACTCGTGTTTGCGTTGTGTGTGTGCACATTTCTGATATCTAATGGCATGAGATTGAACTCGTATGAGATGACTCGATTGGATGATCATCTTGGAGTCACAGTCCACGGTACTAATAAGCAATTTAGAGGTGTGTGCATAGCGTTTTATCTTATATGGTTTTGCTTCTTACTTTTTATTTCATCACTACAAGGGGGCTTGCCTAACCAGGTTCCATAATTTCTGAAAGTCGGACTGTCCTGTGTTAAATGCTTCTAATTTGAAGTCTTGTTTCTGAAAAATATAAATTATCTCTTTGTGCTTATCTTCTTCAAGAATATGTGGTGACAAATTTTCAAGTGCTTTCCAAGGAACGTTTTAACTATCGCTGTCAGATAATTGTAACCTATAAGGTTTGGTTTGGTCGGTTCACTTATATATATATATATACAAGCACCTTTGCACTAAACTCAAGCACCTTATTCTCAGTCACCATTTGAACTTAATAACCCAAGGAATCATTATTACTTGTTAACTAAACACGATACAAGCCCGCTTTAGTATAGTCGTGCAGCTCTAGTATCAGCGGCTGGACATTACGAATCAAACACATCCTTAAGTGCTGCCATGATAAAACAATTAAAAGGAAAATGACCTTAATTACTATAATACTTAGGGTATGGCTTTAAATGAAATCCAAAAGCTGCTGTTTATTAAGTTCCGCACCAACTGAACTCAGCTCAACAAGCCACGTTTAGCTTTAGCTTACAAGATTGAATACACTGAACATGAAGGGGCGAATTGATGAGCCGAGAAGCGGTTCGTTTACAAGCCTTGAGGCTGTCTTGTGTCAGTAGTCGCAAACCACCTCTGTTTTGCCATTGGTGACGAAGCGCCTCTCTTTTGTGATATTGGTGGTGAACCGCTTCCTTCCCTCACTTGACTCAACCCATCTCTTCTTTTTGTCTTCGTTTGCCGTTATGTATTCTATCCAGTGGAAAGGTCTTTTCTTTCCTTTCAACTGCTCAAAAAGCCATCTGCGTATCGTTCTTAATGTTAAAATGGGACAAAGATGTCTATGCATATAAGGCTCACCACTAAGTATCAAACACACAGATAGAACCATGCGAGCTTTCATTGTATTTACCAAGACCTGCTACTCAATCACGATGGCTAATTATTAAAAGCATTTAAGATCAAATTAGGTTATAACTTAGTTTTTAAAGAACGTTTTAAAGCTATTGTACATTCTATTCAGCCTAAAGCTAGAAACAACTTTTATTTAGGGTTCGCTTGTCCAGTAATTCTAAGGCACCCTTCAAATACAATATTTAGGGTTCCCTACTTGAATTAAATGTTAATTTATTCGAGCTAGATACTCTCCTTTTCTTTTTTGCTTCACATGGATGGAAATTCCTTATTTTGTTGACTTTTTAATGGGCAACAATGAAATTCCATTTAAAACTTCATTCTACTTCCAGGTACGAAACAAAGAAAGGATAAGACTCATTCGTTTGTTTTTATACTATAAAAAGCTGTGATTAAACTGTAGTTCTCTCCTTCGAAAATTGAAAAATTGGTTTACATGAGTGTTTGTGTGACATCCTAAGAAGCAACTGATTTAAAATTTTGCTCTTATCTTTAAATGAGCCAAACGAACCAAACACAAGATGCTCATGTTCGTTCTTTTCCTATATGAGCTAGTTGCTATTTTACGAACAGTTTATACTCAAAGATGTTGACGACTTGTTTCTTGCTTTATGATTAGCTAAACTCGAGCTTGTGTTCATTTTAGCACACTTACCTTGTATATGATCTACCATTTACACGAGTTTATGCCAATATACAGTTGATGATGTTACAATGAAATGGCCATTCTCAGCTCGGGTAACGGCTGGACTGGCCTGAGGAGAGGCCGGATAAGTAATGGACAGCCGTTACCGGAAAATCCGGTAACGACCATCTGTTACCTCTCCCAAACGAGGGAAGTCACGAGAAGAGAAAATCAGACGACGGGGGAGCGGGTGCCTATAAAAAAACAGCCATTTACAAGGTGTTAGAGATTCACAGATATACAGAATACACAGAAAAATAGAGAAATACAGTCGTTTGAGAAAACCCTCGTGTGGAAACCTCGCGACATCAACATGTGTTGCGCTCACTGAATCTCTGGCGACCCAGAAGACCGAAAGGTAAGCGCTGAAATCCCCCTCAGTAGTATCAGGGCCTGATTCCCTGCAAAAAAAAAAACAGATAGAAGAGGGTTAGAAATTTTTTTTTTAAGAAAGAGAGAGAAGTCGACGATCGACAGTAGGACAGGGAAGCTAGAGGCAAGATGGCGGAAAGCTCCAAAGGCAAAACCAGAGGCAAGCAGGAGGAAAGCCCCAAAAAGGCAAAATAACGGCAAGCCGGAAAAAGCCTGAAGGCGAGACAGAAACAAAAAGCGACGAACGGCCAGCAGCCGGTTGGAGTGCCTGGAAAAAGAAGAACCCGACAGCCGACAACCGACACCGATGGTGGGCTATCGGCCAAACCCCTCTCTCTCCCTCTCTCTCTCTGGAAAAATCCAGATCTGTAAATTTTTTTTTTTCGCTTTTATAGCGATATAAATAAAATAAGAAAAACTCACGGTTTTTAGAAAACCGCCTCGGGTTTTAAGAGAGAAAGACAGAACTACCCCCATCGTTTTCTGATTATTACGAAATTGCCATGGTAAAAGGACAGGTTTACCCCTTGGCCTTTTTTGAAAATTACAAAAATACCGGGGGCTATTAATTTACGGTATTATCCAACCCGGTTTGGAAAATATTTTTTCTGCCATTTAGTCAAAAGATAGGTTTAACCCTGTTCCTTTTGAAAAATTACAGATTCGCCCTGAGAGTTAAAATTACGATTTTAACCCCGATCAGTTGCGAATTTTACAAGAATACCAAATAGTGATTTTACAAGTTTGTCTTTGTGATTTTACAAAAATACAAAAAGGGACAAATAAGTAAAATTACAGATTTATCCTTTGGTATTCGTTTAAGGGTTTAGAGGTAGAAAAACCCTTAGGAAAATTATTAGTTTTTTCAATTCTGCATCAAGTTAACGTGTTTCTTGCTCTGTGTTTTTCTTTGTTTCCTTTAGAAAGAAAAAAACCGCTTGCTTAATATTTTTGCCAAACAAAAATGAATTCTAGGATATGTGTATTCGAACTGGCAAAAATAGAAAAACTAAATGGTTTGAACTTCCAGACATGGAAGAGAAGAATCCCGTTAGCTCTAACACTAGAAGGTGTAGAGTATGTGTTAAAGGAAACAATGTGTCTTCCACCACCAGATGCAAATCAACAACAGTTAGAAATGTATAAAATATTTTTAAAAGACGATACCATAGCAAGAACTGTAATGTTAACTTATATGGAGGATGACCTGATTAGAGTCTTTGAAGAATTTAAGACTGCAAAAGAGTTGTTTGACTCGTTAACAGCTAAGTATGATACAACTGCAAAGTTGCATGTGCAGTTGCTACTACAAAAATATAACTCCTTTAGAATGAAAGAAGGAGAAAATGTAGTAGAACATGTAAATCATATGTTGGTAATGGCTAGGGATTTAGCCGTAGCAAAATCAGTCATCCCCGAACCAATGCAGATATCAACTATACTGAACAGTCTACCTCCATCATGGAATATGGTCACCACTGCCTTAAGGTTAGGGCCTGAAATCAACCTTTCGGAATTGCCCCTAAAGCTAGCAATTGAGCAAGAACACATGCTCAAAAACAAAAGGAAAAAACTGTTAGTAGTCCAGGATGAGTTGGCATCTAGCTCCAAATCCAACCAGAAAAAGAAACCAAATAAAACGTTTGGCAAGAATAACAAGAAAGGCGGCCAAGCTTTTAAGAAATCACAAGAAACCGCTTTTTGGATCAAGTGCTTCAACTGTGGAAATAAGGGGCACTATAAAATAGACTGCCGCAACAAGAAAGGTGGGGGAAACAACCCACAGCGCGGACAATCGGAGAAGCAGGCCATAATCTGTGTAATTTCAGAATGCCTATACTTAGACCGCCTAGTTACAGGTTGGTGGATAGACTCCGAAGCTACAAGACACATCTCAAAAACCAAGGAAGGGGCAATTGATCTAAAGGAATATCAACCCAGAGAACATCATGTGTACATGGGAAACAATACTTTTTCAGATATTTTGGGTATTGGATCTTTTAGGATATTTATACAAGGCAAACCAATTGTACTGACCGATGTGTTAATTGTGCCATCTATAAGGAGCAATCTGGTCTCGGTCCCTGCCTTAGTAAAGAAAGGTTTTGAAGTTAGGTTTGTACCTAACAAGGTGACTGTGGAAAAACATGGGAGAATCTTTTTCTCAAGAGAATTTGATGTAGAACATGGACTGTTCAAGTTATCCGATAATGAAAGTTATCAATCTTCTGTTTATATTAAAAGTATCTTTTCTGTTGATGTGAATATGTGGCATAAACACCTAGGGCATATAAGTTTAGAAAAGTTGAGAAAATTATCCAACTTTGACTTATTACCCGGATTTGAGGAAAAAACTTTTAACAAATGTGAAGCTTGCATACAAGAAAAAATGACAAGGAAAGTCTTTCCTAAGGAAACAAAAAGGGCAACAACCCTGTTAGAGATTATTCACATAGATTTATGCGGACCTTTAAGAGTAAAGATACATCGAGGAAAGGGTTACTTTATAACCTTTATCGATGATTACTCTAGATATATTTATCTTTTAGCACATAAATCAGAGGCACTTGAAGCATTTAAAAAATATAAACAAGAAGTGGAAAATCAATTGGGGCATACTATCAAAGTCTTGAGATCAAACAGAGGAGGTGAGTATACCTCAGCAGAATTTTTAGAATTCTGTAAAGACTTTGGTATTACTAAACAAAATATAATACCTAGAACACCTCAACAAAATGGTGTAGCTGAAAGATACAATAGAACCTTATTGAATATGACAAGGTCTATGATTATTGATGCCTCTCTACCAAGGGTCTTTTGAGGAGAAGCGTTAAGTACAACTGTTTACGTGCTCAACAAAGTACCATGTAAAGCTGTGTTCACTACACCATATGAGATGTGGTTTAGGAGAAAACCCAACCTAGGTCATCTTAAGAGATGGGAATCAATTGCACATGTCAAGATCCTTGAACAGTCTAGAGATAAACTAGACAGTAGGTCCTTGAGGTGTATATTTATTGGATATCCAAAAGGTTCAAAAGGATATCGGTTCTATCATAAGGACCAAGGACTCATTGAAAGCAGAGATGTTAAATTCTTAGAAGATTCTAAGAATGATATCCTAGAAAACAATGAAGAGTATGTTGATGATTTGGTAGATTTTGACCAATCATCTTTTGAGCCCATAGAAGAACTTCCTGGAACTATCGATACCTTAATTGGACATAAGAGGTCAAGAGCCACTCCATCCTATTTAATGGATTATCACACTTATCTCTCAGAAGAAGTGTGTAATTCGGTAGATTTAGATGAATTGACTGATAACTTGACTTATCAACAAACAATGAATTCATCAGAAGCAATAGACTGGGAAAAAGCCATGGATGAGGAAATTGAATCAATTGATAAAAACCAAGTCTAGGAATTGGCTGATTTGCCAAAAGGAAGAAAAGTTATAGGCTGTGTAAATGAGTTCTGAAAAAGAAATATAAGGTCGATGGTACAATTGACAAGTTTAAAGCAATGTCGGTTGCAAAGGGTTTTTCGCAAAAGGAAGGGATAGACTATGTTAAGACATATTCCCTAGTTACGAAATTTGCATCCATACGTATAATCCTGACAATATCTGCATACTATGATTTGAATTTACATCAGTTAGATGTAAAGACCGCCTTTCTAAATGGTGATTTAGAAGAAATCATATACATGCAGCAGCCCAAAGGATTTGTGATTGAAGGCCAAGAAGATAAAGTGTATAGGTTGAAAAAATCCCTATATGGCTTAAAACAGTCACCTCGCCAATGGTATTTGACTTTTCAAAATGCCATTATAGAACTTGGGTTTGTGGCTAACAAACTTGATCACTGTATTTATGTTTGGAATAGTGGGAGCCACTTTATCATCTTATCTTTGTATGTCGATGACATATTATTGACTGGAAATGACAATGAAATGATTGTCAAAACCAAGTAATGGTTGAACTCCAAGTTCGAAATGAAAGATATGGGAGAAGCATCCTATATCCTGGGTATAAAGATCTCTCGAGATAGAGGATCTAGATTCTTATGCCTAAGTCAAGAGAGAGATATAGACTATATCCTCAAGAAGTTCAAAATGGGTGAATGCAAGTCTGCAGATACACCTATTGCAAAAGGGGTGAAACTAAGTAAGGCTGATTGTCCCGGTGAAGGAGACGATAAGCCTAATGTTCCTTATGCTCAAGCTGTTGGCAGCTTAATGTATGCTATGTTGTGTACAAGACCTGATATCAACTTTGCTGTTGGTCTTGTCAGTAGATATCAAGGTAATCGAGGTTGGCAGCATTGGATAGTTGTAAAAAGGATTCTAAGATATCTGAAAGGAACAAATGACTTGAAACTATGTTTTCAAGCAAATGAACTAGAAGCGGTAGGATACTCAGACGCTGACTTTGCTGGGAGCAAAGATGACAGCAAATCAACCTCAGGACAAATATTCTTATTTGGAGGTGGTGCTGTTTCTTGGGTATGTAAAAAACAGGGCTGTGTAGCGTTGCATACACAAAAAGCTGAGTATATTGCTTGTTGTATGGCTGCAACAAGTGCTGTCTGGATAAGCCACTTTATACGTGATTTGAAGCTGAAAATAACAAATGAGCCGGTGGTTATTTATTGCGATAACAATGCAGCAATTACTCTTATTAAGAGTGGATCAGATTGCTCAAAAAGTAAGCATATAATGGTAAAATACCACTATGTTCATGATATGGTTATGAGAAAGGAAATATTCATCTCATACATGCCAACAAAAGACATGTTGGCAGACCCCTTAACCAAAGGCATAACGAAAGAACTCTTCTCAAAACATGTTAGAAACATGGGTTTGAGATATGTTGTTGTATAGGTAAATAACCATACAACGGGTGATTTGTTTTATAGGGAAATAACCACACAATAGGTTCTGATTGCAATAGTAATCAGGAATCGACATAACTAGTGAAAACCCCGAGAAAGTGGGAGGAAAACTAGTATGTCGATACACTTAGCTCAAATGGCCAAGTAGGAGATGTTACAATGAAATGGTCATTCTCGGCTCGGGTAACGGATGGACTCATCATCCAGCCATTACCTGAGGAGAGGCCGGATAAGTAACGGACAGCCGTTACTGAAAAATTCGGTAACAACCATCCGTTACCTCTCCCAAACGAGGGAAGCCACGAGAGGAGAAAGTCAGACGACGGGGGAGCGGGTGACTATAAAAAGGCAACCATTTACAAGGTGATAGAGATTCACAGATATACAGAATACACAAAAAAAACAGAGAAATACAGTCGTCTGAGAAAACCCTCGTGTGGAAACCTCGTGACATCAACATCCGCTGCGCTCACTGAATCTCTGACGACCCAAAAGACCGAAATATAAGCGCCGAAATCCCCCTAAGATGAAAACCATGTCTTTGAACCCTCGATCTACGAACAGCTCGGTCCATTTACATTTCGGAGTATGGACTCAGATCGTTGGAGGCAAATGCTTACTTTGGTTTCAATTATGGTTTTTAGGGAAACCAGGAATAAGGTTTCTAAAAAAAGGACTTAAAAATCTAAGAAACCTCATATTGTGGCACTGGTAAAATTTCTTTTGGGAGCTATAAAAGTTGACAATTGCTTTCAGGGTGGTGACTGTACGCCGACTAAATTAATAGCAACTAGCTCATCATGCTGAAGGATGATTTGGTAATTCTATCCAGTACAGCCGACTGTAATACCCCAAGTTGACGAACTAGGTGTTGATCGCACGAGCCACGAACAGTTTGTATTGTGTAGAACAAGCCGTCATCTCCTGAGAGAGATAGAGATGGCTCATTTCGAGGGCGCAGAGAAGCTAGGGATCACTGTAGAGCGGTCGAAGAGCTTAGAGGCAAAGCTTGGAAGGCAGCTTATAGATGAACTAAAGAGTCCAGAGGCAAAACTTGGGATTAAGGTGGAGGCTTTGTGGGACGACCAGGAACTACTGTTATCTCTAGCAGAGAAGCTTAATTCCTGCTTTGAAAGCATCCCCGTGTCTTCTTTCCCACCTTCCTCACTATCTAAGAGTAACCCCCAATCCACTTTTCTATTAATTCTTTGTTATCTTGGTTTTTCATGGGAAAAAGTTTCCTGGTGTTCCATTTCCTGGTGATTTCTGGCGTTAATTCTTTGTTGATTCCCTCCCCGTTGCTTTGTCTTTGGAGAAAAAGAATTTTTAGAATGTGTTTGTTGTTGAGGCTGTCCGTCTTGTTTGTCCATTGGGAAAGATTTCGTGGGTGTTCTTTTTCTGTTGATTTCCTGCCTTTGTTGTTGGTGCTCCAAATACTGGGAAAGTTGGCTTTTTCCCTGGGAATTAAGGTTTTTGGCGATTGGGTTGCAGTAATCGAGATCAATTCAGACGCAAGCTTGGCAGATGCAGTGGATGTGCTGTCGAAACACAAGATTCTGAGTGCACCGGTGAGGAATGTTGAAGCCGAAGAGGGTTCGAGTTGGATCGATCAGTACATCGGCATAGTAGAGTTTGCTGGGATTTCTGTTTGGCTCCTGCATCAGGTTAGAGCGGACCCCAACTATTGTCTAGTCTTTTCCCACACCAAGTGGGTTCATCTAGATGAAATAATATTCATGAGTTGAAATCGTTTGGCATCATCTGCGAGGATATCAGAGCCACACTAACATGTTTATGGGCGTTAAGATACAAATGTCCTCCTGAATGAGGAGAGCCTTCCTTTAGAGTATACGTTTTGAGTATATTCCAGTGCGTTTAAGTATGTCGAGTTGCTGTCTTTTTTATTGTTTCCTATTAATACTCTATCCTTACCTGTAAGGCGTTTGCGCTTGTGATATGTGCAGTTAAGGTTACGTGTATATTCTTATAAGTGCATAGCGTAGATACAAGCATGTCTTTAGGTATGTTTCCCCTGGGTTGTCTGCATGTTAGGGCCAACTAGGTTTACATCTTCTTGCTTTATTGACATTCATTGGGATCCTCTGGATGCATATTTTGAAGTCATGAGCGAAGCATTTCAGTTTATTAGCGTGTCTGCATGTATACTTAAGGTTGGTTGGGCGCATTGTTAAGTTTTTTTGCATTTAAGTTGAATCAATCCTGTAACAATGAGTTCATTTATCCTGTATGCAGTTGTCTGGAATCCATAGTATGAGTGAATAGCTATTATGGAGTCACGGAGTGTTCTTTCTTTCTTTCTGATTCAAAATTCCTTCAGGATGACGAAGGAAACAAACTCTGCTCCCATTCTTTCGTTTGCAGATAGAAGTTGGAGAGAGGACAACTAACGGACCTACTGTAACTGGGCCTGTTAATGGTGATTTGGACGCTGATGCTGGTGTGGGGACAGCAGCAAGATCAAGATGCTCGGACGTTGAAGCTGCTCCATCAATGGGGGGAGACTTTTTTGAAACTCTTACTTCATCAGTCTTTTACAAGAATACAAAGGTTTTTCTTTGTTAATTTTCAAATCCAATTCTTAGGTTTTTAAAAGCGTACTGCTTAAGAAAAAGACTACTATTAAATTGTGCTTGTGTTGGACAGGTTAGAGATATTGCTGGGTCATTTCGATGGGCACCATTTCTTGCCCTGCAGAGTTCAGACTCGTTTCTAACCATGCTCCTTTTGCTGTCAAAGTATGGGATGAAAAGCCTTCCTGTAGTTGATCTAGGTGAAGGAAAGATTGAGAATGTCATCACACAATCTTCTGTTGTTCATGTACTTGCTGAATGTGTAAAGCTTCCTTGGTTTCAGAATTGGGGCAGAAAAAAACTATCTGAACTCGGTCTTCCAATAATGAAACCAAATGAGTTAGTGAAGGTGCTTCTCCTTGTACTTTTAATTGCTTTATTACTTGTGAACTAGTAGCAGATTTTGGAGCCTTGGTGGATTGAAACGTTCTGGTTTGTTGCTGGCCTGTTCCAGGTTCATGAGGATGACCCTGTTCTTCAGGCCTTTAAGATGATGAATGAAAAGGGGATTGGTGGGGTTCCTGTTGTTGATGGTAGTGGGTTGAAACCCATTGGAAATATTAGCATAAGAGATGTGCAATATCTTCTAACTGCCCCTGAGATTTACAAGGATTTCAGGTATGCACTTCCACTCAACCTACATATTGGAATGCATCTCTACATGTGTGTGTGTGTATTCGTGTTGTGTTTGGGGGGATATTGGGGTGCATGCATGTCCTGAGGTGCTTAAGTAATGAGATATTTAATATTTTACTTGTGAATACCATTTTGCAATGTGTAAATTGACTTGAAGGCCCATTCTGTAAATGTGGTGTAATTGCAAAGATAGCAAACTGTTGCTACTCGTCTTTTAATTCCTGACACTATTGCCAAGTATGAGTATTCTTATTGCTGCATAAATGATCTAAGGGTAATGAAAATACATCTCAAATCTCAATCAAGAATTCCAAAAATTCCTTAACCTCTCAATGGTGAGGTTCAGTGGTACTCCAATTATCTTATATCACTATTTTTTTTCTTGGATTCGGAAGCTGCGGTTAGGTGCTTCCAAAACAACTTAATGTACTTTCTGCATATTCAAGATACTCAATCGATCATAATAGGTACCTACAATTTGTTTTATCTTATGATTGTATGGTTAGACCAGCTTAAACCATAGGCTAAATGCTTGAGAAATAAGGCCCTTAGGCATCTAATTTCAATCTATAAATGCTGGAAAGATTGGTTTTCACAGAAATTCATAGTTCACGGACTGGTCAAATAGCGAGAGTTCTTGTTTACAGAAGATAACGAGTTGATGCTGCATTGAGTGGTTAGGTACTGTAAAAACTGAGCACGTGAATAGAAAATGATATAGCACTTTTCTGTTTTCTCCTCTGGATTGTCCTTTGTGGAAGGTATTATGGAATATTTATTTTTCCCATATAATAGGCCTGATAACAAGGGGTCAGTGTCATGAGGAATTGGATGTTGAGATGCTTACATATAACAGAAATGTGATTTCTCGAGACTAGCATGAAACTTTGCGATCCTTAAATTCAAGAGAACGATGAGATGACCAAATTATGTGAAGCAACAAAACCAAGAAGTGTTTTCTCCTGTTTTGAAAAACAGACGTGAGTTTTCAAATGAATATCTCCCTCTTCCAAATTTACCAGAAAATGCTTCAATAAAGCCCAGACGTGGCATGCAAAAAGGTGCCATTTTTGAGTCTATAAGAGTTCTAACTGTTAGGTACGTGTGGAATTGGTGGAGTTCGTGATGCTAAAAGAGTGGGAATTGGAAGTGATTGAACATTGATTTTCATCACTGTGACTAATTGTTCTCTTGATATGTTCCTTTGGTGGAGATTGGGGATTCCTGAACTTCCTTGTGCCATATCGTAGCGTTTCTTGCTTTTTAAATCCTCTAAAGTTTTGAAATAGTCAGTTCCTTATTCAGATTTGTATACTGCTTTGTTGGTTTGATATCCCATTTTGGTGACTAATTTGGAGTATCACAGCTATGGAACTTCATTCTCCATGTGTGAAACCCATTTTCGAGATGGATGTCTGATAGCATTTGTATATTTTCCCTTAGGTGCATTTAAAAGGATTTTATCTTCAGTCATCCAGATGTCATATGCCCTGTTTTCTATTTTCGTCTTCCATTTATGTCTTTGCAAATTTTGATCATTTAGTTTATTAGGAAAAACTTCGTTCATTTAGACTTATTTCTGCATTCAATTTCTTGGTCTGCTTTGGTTATGTTTGAGAGCCAGAAACCGAGGAACTATGTTCCTTGGAATCCTGTTCGGTGGTTGCTTGTGGAATAACCATTGAAAAGGCATTTGAAGAATTTGGAAGGGGACTACACTCGTTACTTCCCAACATGAGCTACTAGCAAGTACCACATCCTAGAGCGCTGTTTCCCAATATGAGGAATTGAGGTCTTTCACTATTTCAATTCCTCGTACTGTCTCTAATGCTCCACTTTTTCTTCCGAGATGATAATCAATATGTGCTTCAAATCAAAAGGTAAAGTTCAAAAACAGAAAGCTTTCTTGTTTGGACAGCTGAAAAACAAAACTCCACAGTGGTATCTTGCAGCCTCGCTCAGTACATGTGAATAAGTTTAGCATGTCAAAAACTGGAATACTAGTTATTTGATAAGTTCGTCTCTGAAGTTCAAAAACTCCGCCCATGTAAGGGATCACCCTTGCATGGCTAGTCCCAAGCCTGGATAAAGGAAGAGAGTTGCGTTAGGCTTCCAACAGCTATCGTAAAACTTTGTCTATCTTATATACCATGGATTCTACAAATTATAATAGAGCTATGTGGAAACAAAGAATCCATCTAGCCGACCCCATCTAGTATGAAAAAAGGCTTGGTTGTTGTTGTTGTTGTCTCAGAAGTTCAAAGCACATAATAAAATTGGAGAGACTCGTTTTCCCTGCAACTTGTCAAGCATGTATGTGTTTAAAGTAAATATTACACAAGAGAAATTTCCGGCAGGTTTCACTGAGCGTCTTATTGTGGGTGCAGATCAATCTCTACCAAGAACTTCCTAACAGCAGTTAGAGGCCACCTGCTCGAGCAGCATGAATCTTCCCCGATACTACAGGGAACAATCACATGCACAAGGGTCGAGACATTGGAAGAAGTCATATTAAGGCTTGATGGAGAGAAGATACAGAGGATATATGTTGCTGATGAAGAAAACATAGAGGGAGTGATAACACTAAGAGATATCATTTCCAAGCTTGTTGTGGAACCTCCTGGTTACTTTGGGGACTTCTTTGATGGAGTGGTACCTTTACCAGCAAACAGTAGAGTCTGACTGGTGTATCATCTGTTTTCTTTTTCGCTCTCAAGGGTTCAGCAAGTTGGCTCGGCCAGCATTCAGAGGCTATCGGAACTGTTTACTGCCTTGTCTCTTACTAGACTCACCTCCTTCTGTACCTTTTCTTTTCCTCCCTGTATTCATGTAGTTATAGAACTTTCTTCTTTGGCAAGGTGGTGTTGATGTCAGCACAAGACTTTCTGTAGATTGGGAAGACTGCAGGCGTGGAACATTGCGTGAATTTCCTTTGAATCCCATAGCTAATTTGTCGACACCTGCGCAAATCTATAGACTTTCTACTGTTAGGTTAAGCGGTGTCATATGGTTGTCTTTTGTAAATGGGCCCTCTTCTTTTTATTGTAAATCTTGAACTATAATGCTAAGATGCCCCTTTACAAGTGAGCTGCACGGATAAACAAACCGGGGGCGCCCATGATGGTGTCTAGTTTGAGCAGAGAGAGCACTTGACGAGATCGTGGAAGAGATAATACAAGTAGAACACAGTTGGGTGTCCTTTTCAATCGACATTTCGTGTTTCAGGTAAACTGTACTGGAATTGAAACTGAACTGGAACAACTTGGGTTTCATCTGAACGTCAGTTTTCGTTCGAGTCCTGCTGAACAGTATAAAATAGTAACGAACATAAAAGAACTTGAGAAATTTAATGATAAAGAAGGGCTGAACTGGCGTTCGGGTTCCACATTAGATGGAAAGAATCAACAAGGGTGTTCTTGGTGTTGTTATGGTTTCAGTCCAATTCCGCCGGTTTTGGTTTTGGTAAATTTTCAATCTGGCTTAGTTTTTGTTGAAACTGCTGGTCCAATTCCAAACAGGACATGTTTACTTGACAAGTTTGCTTCTGCTATATGGTGTCATCGATCATAAAACAATCTCCAAATAACCGTTCTACACACGCACGTGCACACACACACATATACACATACATGCATATAAATATATACACATACATGCATTCATACAAATACATACATACACACATATATATACATATACATATACATATATAACATACAGATATATACATATATATTGACATAATTCCAACGTGTAAAGGCACGTGCCTATGTTGTTGGGAATCAAAATGACAAAGGTAAAGACATCGGAGATTGCCAGTTAAGGTGAAGGAGATTAAGTAGTTTCACATCCCTCCCCTTTGGCCTCAGACCGAGCCTAACTGCGAGTTTCTTCTCCTTCTTGTTTTCCTAATTTGCAATATGTTTAATTATAATTTACAATCCTACTAAAAGCACACCCCTAATTATTAAGTATACACCTCATTTCTCTTTTACCCTCCTCCTCCTCCTCCTCCTCTCTCTCTCTCTCTCTCTCTCTCTCTCTCTCTCATGCGCTCCCCGCACCCCCACATTTTCTCCCTCTCACCGGCATTCTCTCTCGTTTGACCAAAGACTCACCGTCTCTCTCTTTATATATTACGTGATCCTAGATGCTCCTTGTTGCTTGCCACTTTCCCTACCTCAGCGTCCGGTCTCTACCACAAGATTTCTCTCTTCCTCACTGGTATTCTCTCTCGTTTGATCTTTATACGAATGAAACGAGATGAGCACCTAGCATGTCTCTGTCTTAATAGAGATGTGCACCTCAAACGTCTCATCTAGTAGAGGGACATGCACCCGTGCGTCTCATATGGTAGAAGGATGTGAGTCTCCTCTAATAAAGGTGCATGCATCCTGTGTTTCTCTGTACAGGCAAGACGTGTGTCTCTTTTATTATGTGTGTTGTATCCTTTGTCTTATCCTAAATCAAGATAAAAAAATAGTGCACAATGGAGGAGTAGAAGATTGTAATATTATTGTATCATTGAGATGAAATATGATATTTTATAGAGATCGATCATGAAGACGAAGAGGTTCTTGTGGATACTCATCATTAGAATCAAAGACTCCATAATATTGATACTAGTGATCATTTACAACATTACTATAAAGCCAACCCTTGAGAATTTCATCATGACATACATCGTGATGATGAGGCAAGTCCTTCAAAGTATCATAAGGATACTAACATCGATCCTATAGAAAGTGATGCCATTGAACTTCTTGATATTCTTGAGTTGCTTCCTAGTTTTATTGGTCACATTGCTTATAAAATATAATAGGAAGGTAAATGATAGTAAAGTTAAACATTATCTGAAATTTTTATATAAAAATGTTTGTAATATTGTTTATGACATTTAAACTAGTAACATCACACATCCAGTATAATGGATGATATTGTATGATAGAGTGGGTTGCAGAAGCAAGGAGATTTGTTATATGTGGTAATAGATCATGCCTTGGCAATAACTTTATTGAAAGTTTGAAACCACATACTAATAATTTTTATATGCTATGAAGTAAGATGACTATCACCCTTCACCATATGCATGAGATTCTTCGTCTTCCCATAGATGAAAAGTTTGCCTTCTTGAAGACAGATATGAAGGTGTAAAGTAAGGAAGACATTTTAGCTGATTGTTTGAAATTACTAGTTGATAAGGTGATGCAAGAGATTAAGCTTACTTCTATTAAGTTGAATCTAATTCGAAACTAATAATGAAAAAAAACACTAGCATCAGAAAAGAAGCTTATACTATTCTTGTTGTACCAAATCAGTCGTACCATATATCAAGGTGAGTCTAAAGATAGAGCATCGGTTACTATCATGCAACTTAGCTCATAATTTTGTAGGCTTGGTAGATATGCCTAGGTACGACAACATTGGCTTATTTGTAGAGGTAGTCGGGTAAGGCTTCTTATAGTGAGATACAATAACTTAGTTGTCATACTATTCTACTACAAGCGATAATTTGTCACTATTTATAGTTAATGTAGTTTGTTTGGTAGTTAACATATTAAATAAAGATTATATTATATTTTCTTGTAGGCATAGATCTATGAGTATTTTTCAATATTTAAAGAGTTAGTAAGTGATCTGAATAGGTTGATGGACAACCACGGGCAAGGAGATAGATGAGAAATGTCAATGATAGGCATTCTCTTATTGTTCGACTTGCTTTTTACTGTCATTAGTTAGGTTTGACAATTGTAGATCATGTACATCATATTCATATTAAAAATTTAACTATTTCATATTTATTTAACAAAGTAAGGTCATACATTCATTTATATTAAATATTTATTCCATGGTTTATGCAATGTAGATTTAGTGGCAGCTATATTCTCATAAGAACTACTCAAAAGATAACATATATAAGCTCTCGTAGTACCACAAATGTATTTAGTGCTTAGATATTGTAGAGCCATATATGCTTGATCACATAGTTCGATAATTTGGCCACTGACAAATAATTTTATCTGTGATAGTAAAACCCTCATTTGCATATAGGTATGAAAAGTTGCATGTGTATAAATATTAATATGACCCACATGATAATACGTGGGACACAAACAAAGCTCACATTGCTTTTAGCCTCAATACTTTGGCAGTTGAGTGATGTGTCCACATTATTGTGATGACTCCAATGTGGATTAGTATGTTGCCTAAACACATTGGCTTTTGCTTAGAGAGTTGATGCATTAGTACAACTAGGTTTGTCCTCCTACATATAGGCACCAAGAAGCATTGATATTAATAAACGTGTCCTTAGTATTCATTTATAATTATTTTGTTTAAAAATCATGTTTCAATAATTTTGGCAACCTTATTATTCTCAATTATTGTTTATAGTGTCTTACAATCATATGTGACACCTGTGATGTTGCGGTTAGAATGTCTGCCACATCCCTTGTCATTGCATCCTATTGCCATCGAGATGCTTTATTAGTGTTGTGAGTGAATTCATGGCTTGGTGATGTGTGATGATCCGACAATCAATGGTGTTGAGGATAGATGATTTGAGTTTCTTGTCATTTGAGTCAATGTTATATGTAAACATTTTTCATAGTAAAATATACATTTGTATTTTTGAAATCTATCAATTTAACGATGTCAGTTCCATGATATGCATTTCATTTTGATCTTTTTACCTTGATAAAAAATTGATCTTGTGTTCTCTTAATTGCAAATGATAGAAACCATCCAATAATATTTTTCACAATAAAGTAATATATATTTTTCACCAACATATTTAGTTCCTAGTATTTTACAATACCATGTGGAACATTGGTGAAGGTTGATTTGATATAATAGTTATTATAAAACCGATCAACTAGTCCTCACTTCTTTGTATATTTTAATCCTTGCATTATTGATATGCCTTACCGTGGGCACATTTGAGTCATCCCATTATTTTATGTGGGACAAGATATGTTTTGGTTTACAATGTTTTTTCTCTACTCAACTTTAATCAACCTACCTGCATATGTATGTCCTTCAAGATACAATCAAATGGGATGATTATGTATTCCATTAATGACCAATAACCTCTATAAACCATTACTTTCACCATAACTTTGAGTAAAAATGAGCATTTTACTCTTTTTACCAGTAAAACGATTGCTCTCAATATCAATGCATTTCTTACTTTCATATGTATCACTTCTTGCATATCCATGCTATACCTTATCTCTTTCATCTTTTTGTTTTAAATGAAGAATTATAATAATAATGTTATTATACTTCCCAACTCCACTTGCATTGTTAAGAAACTATGGTCGACTCCAAAATACCATATTAGTTTCAAACATTGGTCAATAGACAATTCTATCTCCCTCACAATCAACCTTGAATCGTCATTTGAATTGTCTATGCTATCATTCGACATCTACAAAAATAAGAAATATTAGCATCATTTGGAAAATGATAGAGATGCACTAAAGAGATGTTCGGAAATAGAAGAAGACGTGCTAGGGAGGCATATCTATGCTACAAACCCCTATAAGCAAGAATAGGTTGTGAACTCGTGGTTTTCTACTTTTGAGCTTTATTCTTGCGTTGCCGTCATAATTGATGGTTCTACATGAATGACAAGACACATTACACAACTTTATTGCCAAAAGATGTATGGGCATGCTAGAAAAGTTTGACTCTCATTTTCAAGGGTAATGTGAGTTTTTCAAAAATCAACGAGACCAAGAGTTCACAATCTATTCTGTTAACAAAACTATCTTTGGAGTTTTGTGCTCAACATAATAGCAAAAATGTACAAAATATAGCAAAAATGTATAACACAATCATTGAGGGTACATTTTTGCTATTATGTTGAGCACAAAACTATCACTCACCTCCTTCCTTTTAGTCATGGTTTATGGAATGGTAGTCCTACCCACCTTATAGGTGGGTAGCACAAAACTTACATTCACTCACCTCCTTCCTTTCAGGGTAAAAGTTTCACTAATTTTACTCTTGAGACAATTTGGAATGTTAGTCCTACCCACCTTATAGGTGTTGATGTAAATAAAATTTTTCGTCTATGGATCGACTTAAAATCTCATTTACAAAAAAATAATGGATGAGTATGCCAGCAAGTTTGCTGAAACTTGCAAAGATGATTTTCTAACTTCTTTGGTGATCGTGGACAAGTGGATTATTATCCTCATAGGCTTTTTTGCACCGATGCTCAAGGGTCAGCCTAGAAGCTTAGAAAAGTAATTTGTGATCCATTAATTTTCGAAACAAATTTTAAATCAAAACAAATTTTCCAAAACCATTTTATCATTTCCTTTGCAAAATCAGTTTCAGTTTCAAAAAATACAATGGGTTATGTTTCCAGTAGCAGATGTTTATAATCTTTTGGGTGTTTTGTGGAGATAAAAACATCTCAAAAAATTTACCTTCTAGGCTTAGGTATGGAGTTTATTGGGGTATTTTTATTTGAATTTTTTATTCTAAAAATAAACAAAATTAAATCCGAGAAGTTTTCAACTTTGAAACTCGAAACAGACTCTGTGACAAAAATATAGAAGCTTATAAAAACACATGTATTTCTATATGTAGACTTTAGATTTTTATGAAATTGGTCAAGTTGAAAATCTATGAAAAACCACTTTCCATCAAACCCTTTTCATGATTTTTGGGGTTCTACGGACAAAGTTATGAGAGTTTTACTCAAGATCTATCGTAGGATTTGTATAATAGATAGGTTTTGTCTCAAATTAAGTTCGGTCTTCTATAATTTTATTTTTGCCCTTAACCATTCTAAAATTCTTGAAAACTTTACTCGGTGTTAGTATATGTTCAAGGTTCTGACCGATTTTCATAAAATTTTGCTCACAGACAAGGGTTGGAAAATTCAAGCATCAGGCATATGCAGGATGCTGAAAATAAAGTTTTTGGTTTAGAAACTAATGATGCATCCGGTTTGATCTTTAATATGTTAATGATCATCCAAAAAAAATTAGATTGAGGACTTATGTTTGTTTGGGGAGAAACTCATCTACATATAAATTTTTAGAGTGATCTCTCGAGGAGGAGGAAAGCTCTCTTGGAAGATATATACGATCATAGTCCAATGCCCACCCCTACACAATCTTATGGATAGTTAATCAACCACAAGAGCGATTTACATAATTGTATCATTACATGTAAAACTTTGGTGCTATGCTCCTCACGTGGCTTTTGTAAACACCCTAAAAAAAATTCAAATAAACCATCCTACATTTGAAAATCTTCTCGAAATTGTAATAAATGTCAAGCAACATTTTGCAAAAGAGAAAACATTTTGGAATTCTGAAAATCACAACCCTTGTATTTGTAAAGCAATTGGAAAACCCAATATCCAAGATATTTTCAAAAAGGAAGTTGATCTATTCAAAGCTGGAGCAAAACCCGAATTAGCAGGAGGCATAATTTTTGAGAGAATAAATGGATGGAATCAAAATGGCATGGAGGCAATGCATGGCCAGGTCAAACCCAATCAAGCAAGATTCGACCAAGGCCAAACCAGATCCCAACAAAATTGAAGGCAATTCAAATCAAGGTTTTATTCAAAGCGGGAGTAAGGATTTAACATGACTCAATCCAAACCTCAAGCAAGGTCCAATCAAATTTTGAAACAGGTAGAGCTAAAGTCAAGACCCAATTAGATTGGATCCAATTCAACTTCAAGACAAATCAAATCCTGATCTAATTCGAAAGAAATGATGCATTCAAGGCAAAACAAGATAAGACTCGGGCCAATTCCTAGTCAAGCAAGACTTGAGTTAAATCAAGTCGAAATTCAAGTTGAAGGACTTCACCAACTAGGCGCAAGGAAGCATGCGACCAAGCCACAAATTAAGGAGTATACTCAAACTAATTCAGCTAAGGCATCTTGTCTATTGATCAAGGTTCAAGTCACATCAAGCCAAATGGGAAGCTCGATCCACTAACACCATCTTAGGCAAAGTCCCCTTTGGCGAAAATCCCCTTACTGGGCTTAAAGAAAATGCTTTTCTCAAAACTGGGACGATCCCATATTCTTGAGGACAAATCAAGGGAGAAAGCAAACAGGGGTGTTGTTGTCTTTGCCATCATCCAAATGAATTTGGGTAATGCCAAAGAGGGGCATCTGTAAACACCCCAAAATAAAATCATTTCATAAAACCAATATCTGGTTTTGAAAGCCCATTTCAAAAACTGATAGTGAGTTTTCGAAAACACAGGAGCTTCCAAAAACTTGTCAATTTTGTTTTGAAACCCTGGTTAAATGTGGATTTCTTAAACTCGGGCAAAGTCCCAATTCTATAAAAGAGCCAAAATGAAACAGGTGAAGCAGGGAAGACGACACCTGATCAAGAAGCAGCCTAGAAAGCAGCTCAAAAGGGCCAAATCGAAAGCAGCCTTAGAAGTAGATTCCGAAGCCCAAAGGAAGCACCCTGGCTTGATAAAAATCAGGTTCAAAAGGTGAAAGGAAGGCCCAAGCCCGATGCAGAATACCAACCCAGAGCACCCAAAAGCCAAGTCAAGCATATCCATCCAAGCAACAAAAATTCAAGCCCGAAACGGTGAAAATCGAGCAAAATGAAGTCCAAAAAGGTGAGATGGAATTCGGACGACAAAATTGGAGAAAACCCAGCATAAGACGGAGCGCTGATGAAGCTAGGGCCCGCACAAACCATCCATCTCGAAACGCCAAGAAGGACTGTTTAGGAAAATTTGGATTGGATCTGGACCATAAATATTCAGATCCATATCCAAATAGTGTTTGGATTTGGATCGATCCAAATAGTGTTTGGATTTGAATTGGATCCAAATAGTGTTTGGATTGAATTGGATCTGGACCAAAATATCCAGATCTGTATCCATATAAATGTTTGGATTTGGGTAGGATATGGATCCAAAATATCCAAGATCCGAGATCTAAACCCAAATAGTGTTTGGATCGGATCTGGATTCCAAGACCCAAATCCAAAACCCATATCCAAGACCCACCTCATTTGCCTATAAATAGAGGTGAGGGGGTCCCAAAATAGTTCACGTGAAAGCCTTGGAGGAGCTTGGAGGAGAGAGAGACAGGGTTAAGGTGAGTGTTTAGTGCTTAATTTCATTTTTAGTGGGTTAAGCTTTGTGGGCTAAAAGTGGATTAGCATGAGCTGCACCAACATGACTCGAGGTGAACCTAGCTGCACCAACATGACCCGAGGTGGCTGGACCGACGCTTGGGCCTAGACCTAGCCGGACCCCCCTAAAGGTAAGCCTAATCCCCTCACTAAACCTTCTTTTCCTAACCCTCTAGACTTGACCCTAAACCAACACCGCCTAATCCACCTAACCCCCTAATTCCACCGCCATACCTATCCCTTAACCCCAGCCAAACCACCTTCCTCACCCCGTCACCACCCGAACCACCTCACTGCCCTACTTGCGCCCTAGCGCCGCTCCCACGCGCCACCTGCGCTAACTGGCTACCTGATGCCACGCCCGCGCCCTTGCGCGTCCCTCGCCCCAGCGCCACGTGCTTCACGCCCCCCAACGCGCTACTTTGTTGTCCTGCACCCGCCTAGCGCTAACCCCAGTCGAATACCCCCACCACACCTTACCAACTCCACCCTACCACCCCAGCCAACATCCTCGCCTAGCACACCATACTCCACCGTCATTAGCCCCACCTAAGCCCACAGTCCACCTTGTGTCGTAAGCCCTCTCTCAAGCCCATGTGACTCATCATCCTCCAAGCACAAGCTCGGCCAGCCACTTCACGTCTCAAGCCTCAAAGAAGACACTTTCGTGGCGGCCAAAGTGAATCAAAGCCCATATAGATTGGAGTGAATCAAAAGCCCGAATCACTTGTAAGTGTTTAAAATTCGGTATTTACATTACTCCTTCTATATTCAATTCAATTCGGATACGGGGTTGTATTAATGGAGCGTGGTCTCCCCTCGGGATATAATATTGATGCTTGACACACGAGACACATACGTGCACTTGAGCCTTAGCTCTTATCTCGTATACGAGACACACACGTGCACTTGAGCTTTAGCTCTTATCTCGTACACCAAGCACCCACGTACACAATTGAGCCTTTGCTCTTACTCCAAAGACTCTAGTAAGAGTTGCGTGAGTTGTCTTTCAATTTACACACAACACCCATGCGTGCATTGAGCTTCAGCTCTTATCATATATATCTATCTCCCGTTCAGCTAGGTTGTTACTTTAAAGTCGTGTGAGTTGTCATTTAAGATTCCACACTTGCACCCAAAGACACCCGAGCTCTTGCTCAAACACATTCACGCACATTTTGGCCTTGGCAGCCACTAAGATATAGTCCTATCTATATACTTTCAGCTGCGTGAGTTTTCCCGGTTCAATTGTGTATGTCTTTACATTTCGGGTTGTTAAATTTTAGTCGTGTGAGTTGTCTATACATTTATACACAACACACACACACATTGAGCCTTTTTGCTCTTATATCTATATTTTCCTGTTCCGCAAGTTAAATTTCAGTCTCGTGTGTGAGTTGTCTTTCAATTTATACACCACACACACGAACACGTTGATGCCTTTGGCTCATATATATATATATATATACGTATTTCCTATTCCGCACTTTACATTTAAGTCGGGTGGCTTTTAAATTCAAGTTGCGTGAGTCATCTTTCAATTTATACACAACACACACGCACACATTGAGCCTTTTCGCTCTTATATCTATATCTCCCTTCCACAATTTACATTCAAGTTATATGAGTTGCATTCAATTTGGGTATTTCCCTTCAGCTATGTCTTTCAATTTCGGGTTTTACATTCAAGTTGTGTGAGTTGCATAGCATATCCGCCAAACTCGAGATATTGCGCATACTTGCATTCAAAGAAGCCCCGAATATCCCGTGCAAACACGCCAATCTTAGGCCACTTGATGCACACACATCCTGCCTAAGTAGATAAAACTTAAAGACTTGGATACGTGCAACCCCACGTAAATAAAATCTGCAAATAGGCATACAAATCGATCAAATACTTTCATGTTCTTTTCAAAAGTCCATGCTTGTTCAAAGTCGATATTTTCTAAGCGTTTAAACCGACCCTTCAGCACCGGTTCAAGAAGGTTTACAACGAAAAGATCCCACTTGTCCACAATCGCCCCATAAGTCAGATATTTCAAAAATACTTCGCTAGTTTGAGTAAGCTAGCTGGCACGCCCTAAAGTGACTTAAACACAAAAAAGGTTCACTTCAGGCCTAAGAACCTAAAGTAAAAATTTTCGCTTGTCTACACCATCCACCTTCCATAGGTGTGTAAAAATCCCCCACGAGAACCAAATCGTGGTAATTCTGGGTGAAAGCCATCCATAATTAAGGAGAATCAAAATTTCCCTTGCTTGTCAAGTCAAAAAGCCTACGGGACCAACCCCGTGAAATCTTTGGACGAATCATATGAGTTCGTCCCCCAAAAACCTAGGACAGTCGTGTACATCAAGGGGCAATCCAAAGCTGGCCCGCCAAAAGTCGTGACCATCCTAGGCAAATCCAAACTCCCGATATTTCCAAAATCCCTAAACAAGAAGCCATTCGAGCATGCCATGGATGACAGTAAGTTCCAAGGTCATCCTTTGTACAAAGAGTTTTCTAAAATAAGAAAACCTTGGAACATGCTGTTCAACATGGGCTACATGTCCTACTAGAGTTTAGGGAACAAAAATAGAGGTTGTCTAGAGCCTATCTTCCCAAATCCAAATCCAAATAGGTATGGGGTAGGCTGCATTCCAACCATACCCCCAAAACCACCACTTACGACCAATTGGGTCAAGGGTGCCCTAGAGCCTACTAAAACCGAGACTGATTCATTGCGTTTTATTTGTAGGTATGATGGAAGACCCCTCTTTAACCCAAAAGCCAAAAAAATTACAAATTTTCAAAAACCCAAAAACATTGGAAAACTGTGAAAAAACCAAAAAAAGTGTCATTTGCATTTCTCTAAATGTCTTGTCTTTATAAAAAATAAAAAAAATAGAAAAACCAGAAAATGACAAAACAAAATCGTGTACATACCAGCTCCTGGTAAAAATTTGGAAAAAGCCAAGAAATTTGAAGAAAAAGTCATCTTTATAAAAGGCCCAAAATCTTCAAAACTTGTAGAAATTCCAAAACCAAAACGAGGTATTTGTGAAAAGCATGCATCAACTCCAAATTCCCTAGGATTCAAAATTCTCGAGAATGATCAAAGTACGGAGGAGGATCCCCTTCTCCCTGAGGAGGATCAAACCTCCGAGCTTTTTGAGTTTCACAAAATCCTCGATTTAGAAAAACCTTCGAATTCTGTAGGAGGAGATTTTATAGAAGTCGACCTAGGGAGTGAATCAAAACCAAAAGGTGTTAAGATAGGCACATGTGTGCATGAGCATGAAAAAACATCATTCATTGCATTCCTGAAAGCCTACATAGACGTTTTTGCATGGACCTACGAAGACATGCCGAGTCTAGACCCAAAAATCGTAGAGCATTGTCTTTCCCTAGATTCATATATCAAACCTATAAAGCAAAAGCATAGAAAGATTCATCCGAACGTACACTCTCAAGTGAAAGAGGGTTTAGAAGATCTTTTAAAAACTGGATTTATAAAACCCATTGCGTATTCTGATTGGCTTTCAAATATAGTTGTAGTTCAAAAAACCAATGAGAAAATTCAAATTTGCATCGATTTCAGAAATCTGAATAAAGTCACTCCAAAAGATAACTTTCCTTTGCCAAACATTGATTTTATAGTCGATAGCACTGCAAATCATGAGATGTTTTCTTTTATGGATGGTTACTCGGGTCATAATCAAATCAAGTTAGCCCCAAGAGATCAGGCTAAAACTGCTTTTACCACACCCTGGGGCACATACTGCTACACAGTCATGCTCTTTGGTTTGAAAAACGCCGGTACCACATACCAAAGAGCCATGACTATGATCTTTCACAATCAAATTCACGAGCTCTTAGAAGTATATGTGGATGATCTCTTGGTGAAATAAAAAACCCGATGCTCACACATCGAATCTTTGAAAAAAGTTTTCGAAAGACTGAGGCTTTACAAAGTGAAACTAAACCCTCAAAAGTGCATCTTCAGAGTGTAATCCGGTAAGCTTTTAGGTTTTATGGTAAGCCAAAGGGGCATTGAAGTCGACCCTCTAAGTGTCGAGCCATCATAAACATGTCTCCACCCTCCAATTTAACTCAAATCTGAAGCCTCCAAGGTCGCCTCCAATCGATTAGAAGGTTTATTTCAAACCTCGCAATGAGATGCGAACCTTTCAACAAGCTTTTGAGAAAAAGGGTGAAATTTGTATGGGACGATGATTGCCAAAAAGCTTTCGAAAGATTAAAAGCGTATTTAGTTAATTCTCCTGTTTTAAAACCTCCAAAGCAAAGAAAACCACCTTTACTTTACATTTCTGTGCATACGAATGCCTTGGGTGCTTTATTAGCTCAATATGAGGATGACACCCATAAAGAGTATGCTATTTACTATATTTCGAAAACTCTATTGGCTTATGAAAGAAATTATCAAGCCATGGAGAAAATGTGCTTGGCCTTGGTATGGGCCTGCCAGAAATTTAGACACTACTTCCTAGATCATGAGATCTGGATAGTGTCTAGGCTTGATCCAATCAAACACTTATTTGAAAAACCTATCCTCACAGGTAGGCTGGGTAAATGGCAGCTCCTCTTAATGGAGTATGACTTAAAATTCCACCATCAAACATCCATTAAGGGGCAAGCCCTAGCTGATTATGTGGCTGAATTCCCCTTGGAAGATTCATATCCCATACTTGATGAAATGCCCGACGAGGGCATCTTTTTAAACCAATTTCAAAACCATGTTTTAGCAAACTGTTTAAATGAAAACCAAGTATGGAAAATGCACTTCGATGGGGCAGGTGCGGGAGTCATCCTCATATACCCTGAAAAGGGAGAAATCCCCATTGCTATTCGCCTAGATTTCGAATGTTCCAACAATACAGCCGAGTATGAAGCACTCATACAAGGCTTGAAAATTTCAAAAACTGTAGGGGCATCATGCATCGAAGTCTTTGGAGACTCTTTACTTGTCATAAACCAAGTGTTGAAATTTTGGCAAGTAAAAAATGAAAAACTCCTTCCATACCACGAATTGGCCACCAAACTGGTCGATTCGTTCAAATCATGCACACTCACACACGTAGGAAGAGAGAACAATGGCATAGCAGATGCCCTCTCATCCTTAGGATCAGCCCTAAGGGTTGATCCCACCTTGAAAACTTGATCCTTAGAAATATGACACTCACCCACTCCATCCATTCACGATTCGGAGATTTACCAACACAACCAAAATTCCACTGAAAACCCTGGTTTCAAGACATTAAAGATTTCTTAGAAAATGGAGGATTTTCAGAATTCGCTTCGTCTAAAGACAAAGCTTTCATTCGAAAGATTTCAACCCGATACATAGTTTTTGGAGGGATTCTTTATAAAAAAGAGTTTTATTGGCATCTTATTGAGGTGTGTAGACCTTGAGGAGGCTAGGATGATAATATGCATGAATTCCACAATGGAGAATGTGGAGGGCATGTCAATGCAAACATGATGGCGATGAAAATACTTAGGGTCAGTTATTTCTGGTCCACTCTAAAGCAAGATTGTCATGATCATGTTAGGAAATGTCACCCATGTCAAGTGCATGGACACGACATTCATATCCTATCATCAACCTTGCATTCCGTGGTCAACCCATGGCCATTCACCATATGGGCATTTGACATCATAGGACCAATCTTTCCAAATGCATCAAACGGACATAGGTTCATCCTAGCAGCCATCGAGTATTTTTCTAAGTGGGTTGAAGCTACCTCCTTAACTAATGTCCAGGGGCAACATGTAGTGGGGTTCATTAAGAAGAATATCTTGGCTCGATTTGGAGTTCCAAGAGACCTAGTGTATGATAATGACACCCCCTTCAAGAATGAGAGGATGGTAAAGTTATGTAACACCTATGGCATAACTCATCACTTCTCAACGCCCTACTACCCTCAAGGCAACGGCCAAGCCGAAGCCACCAATAAGACTCTCATAAGTATTATTGAGAAAACCTTAGAGAAGGGTAGGATATGACATGAGAAGCTGGATGAAGTCTTATGGGATTATAGGACTTCCATCTGAACTCCCACGAATGCCACACCATTTGAGTTGGTCTATAGCACAAACGCCATTCTCCCCATTCATACCAAACTGCATTCATTCCATACATCACTTGCAGTCGACCTCCCACTAGAGACTTTTTAACATGCTAGAATGTTTAAGCTTGATTTATTAGATGAAAGAAGGCTCCTTGCTATGGATCATGCACATGCATACCGGCAAAGGATAGCCCGACATTACGAAAAGCATATGAAGCCTTGCCACTTCAAAGTGGGAGACCTTGTATTGAAAATCATCCACCATCGTGGCCCACATCCACTTGGAAAGTGGCGGCCCAAGTGGGATGGTCCTTATGTTGTACGTGGAACCACTACGAACAATGCATACTGGTTAATCGATGTTGAGGGTAGGAATTTAGCAGACCCTATGAATGCCCAATATTTGAAAAAATACCATGTGTAGGGTCTAAGTTGAATCCCCTTTGTGAAAACTTTTTGAGGAAATCTCCTTTGAAACTTCATGAGTGAGGATCAAAAGTGGATCGTGTGACCCTGAATGAGGGAATCAATGCTTGTGAAAAAGCGGAGTTTTCAAAAACAGATGGGTTACATTTCAAAAGTCTTCATCTTACAAAGGAAGGCCTTGTTCAATATAGCAAAATACTTGCAAGTAGTAGATGTTATTTCTAAATAGGCTGATCTGGGATGAATCGAGTAAATCATTGGGATAAGTTTTCCCCTCTTCTCTTCTCTTCCCCAAAAGGAAAATTTGGAAAAGCAAAAAGGAAAATCCCAACAAAAGTTGTTTTCCAAAGGAAAATAGAATTGCAAAGAAAAATCATGCTTCGATGAAAAAGAGAGAAACAAAAAGAAAATCCTCCCAAAGGGAGACTCTCTATGAAAAAGAAAAAAATTGTCATAATGCTCAAAAGAGCAAAATTTTCTGCCTCTTTGCCTCAAACCACGGGACGCTTCAGAAGGGACCGTGGTAACTCTTTTCCCATCCCTACGATTTATCCCAAGTAAAGAAAGATTCATTTCAAGGAATCCTAAAGTAAAAATAGGATGTGCTTATTTGAATCTCATTTTGTTTGAGAATTAGACGTTGTTGGGTAAGGCGTAGAAATTTTGAAATGCTGCTTGATTTCCTTATAAAACCTCCGCTAAAGTAGCGAGTGTTAAGACTCAAGTAAAGGGAAACATGAGAAGCTGAAAATCCTTAGGATTGAAGCTAAAAGGGTTTTCCCTCTCTCAAAAGCGAATTGAGAAAAACCCTGAACATCGAGCAACATAAGACCAACTCACTTGATGCAGCAGGTCTTCATAAGGCTCCCAAGTTCGACCATTTCAAAATTAAGTCTCTAGAAAACCATATTTTCTAGCATATCATCCATGTCATTCACTCATATGTGCACGCATGGTCGTCAAATGCATGATCCCAATTAGGACTAGAACCACATTAGGAAAGTCCCCTTTGGCGAAAATCCCCTCTTACCGGGCATAAGGGAAAAAAGTTTTAAAGTTTTTCTCAAAAAACTGGGATAATCCCATTTTCTCGAGGATAAATCCAGGGAGAAAGCAAAAAGGGGTGTTATCTTCTTTGCCATTATCCAAATAAATTTGGATAATGCCAAAGAGGGGCTTCTGTAAACACCCCCAAATGAAATTCTTTTCAAACAAACACTTGGTTTTCAAAAACCAGTTTTCAAACCAAATTTTGAACTTTCAAAACCCAAGAGTTGCAAAGTTGTAAACTTTTGTCCAGAAATCTTTCAAAATATAGGTTTCTTAAACTCGGGCCAAAACCCTAATTTTGTAAAGCAGCCAAATCAAGCAGGTGGAGCCTGATCGAAAAGCAGCTCCAAAAATAGGTCAAAAGGCGAAAGTTTAGCCGAGCCTGATGAAAATGGGGTCGAAAAGTAGAAGAAGCATCCCGACCAGAAGTAGACTTCAGCCCCAGAATGTGAAATGCAAAGCCAAAGCACCGACAAAGCCATCAGAAATCCAAGCCCAGGCTTGAAATATCATAAATCAAACAAAACGGAGTTCGGAAGGTGAGAAGACGGTCGGACGAAAAGGTTGGAAAAAATCTAGCCCAAGATGGAGCACTAATGAAGCTAGGGCCCGTGAAAACTGCCTGTCTCAAAATACCTAGAAGGACTGAAGAAACAAAAATTTGGATTGAATCTAGACATAAATATCCAGATCCAAATCCAAATAGTATTTGGATTGAATTCGGATCATAAAAACCAAATCCAAGATCCAAACCCAAGACCTACCCCTTTGCCTATAAATCTCAAGCTGCTCAAAATCATTTGGATCTCATCAAGCCTAATCTCATTAGATTTTTGTAATATTTGCTGATTTCATTTGTATCTATCAACATGGGCCATGAAAAGAAAACTATAAATAGGGCTTTGGCCCCTTGTAATGGATCATCCCTCAATAGGCTTAGAATTCTTCAGTTGATAGTCAGAAGTACCTCTCTTCTCCCTCCTTCTTTCTACTCTCATTTGATGCGTATATTGTGAAGGCGCTTTATCAACACCAAGAGGGATCATCCAACATTAATTCTTGACGAAGCGTGCAGGTCTTCGAGTCTTATTACCAATCCTTTGAACAACATAGATCTTCAAGTAGGTATTCCATTAATTTTGCATTAGGATTAGCACTAGCCCTCTCTCATATGTACATCACGTAAGCCTATTCATCTACATGCATACAAAGTAATTTTCAATGTATCATACATCTTAGTTTATAGTTGCTCTTCATTTCGATTATATTAGTCCTCTAATTAATTTTTATTAGTTTAATAGGCATATCAATTATTCTAGTTAGTACATTTGGTCTCAATCACATATTTGACATCCTGGCATGTCCCTAACTCGTGTTTTTTAACACTAGTCGTTTATCTGTTAGTTCGATTTGTTGCACCATCTTCCTATTAGTTACCCACCTTAATTTCGTTAATTACTTATAGCTTATCTTTGTTAGTTGCATTTATCAATTAATATCATCCTAGTTCATATCGGATTTGGATCTCAAAACCCAAATCCAAGATCCAAACCCAAGACCCACCCCTTGGCCTATAAATAAGACCAAGGGGGGGTGAAAAAGTTCACGTGAACTTGCTTGGGAGCCTTGGGAAGAGAGAGAGAGAGGGTGCAAAAGTCAACATTGGTGGGCTATAGCCATGTGGGCTCAACCAAGGGTGAGGTGGGTTCAAGCCTTGTTGATCAAGACCTAGCTTGGGGCTGCAAGAACACGACTGCAAATGGCGTGGACATGGGTTGCACAAGGTGGTCTCGTTTCCAAGAGGTAAGTCCCTAAACCTAACCCAAACCTAGTCTAGACCTAGCCCACTTCACCTAACCGACCTAATCCATCTACTATTAAACCTAACCCTAACTAGCCCTAAACCGACTCCACCTAACTAGCCACAAACTACCCTAAACCGACCCCAAACCGACTCCACCGACTCCACTACCAAGCCCCAAACCAACCCCAAACCGATTCCACCGACTTAACCCTTGGCCGAACCCAACCAAGACTAAGCCCAAGCCCACTTGGCTACACCCAAGTGAATCCACACCCAAGCCTCACGTCGTAACCCACCTAAAGGGACTTACCTCGTGGCTGCCAAGAAGGACGGACCCGAGCGACTCGAGAGGCAAAACCGAACATTTGTAAGTGTCATTTATATTCGGTTTTACATTACTCGCTTAAATTAAATTCAATTCGGAACGGGGTTGCAATAATGGAGCGAAGTCTCTCCCCGAAATGTAATATTTGTGTTTGATACACAACCACATACGTGCACTTGAGCCTTCTCGCTCTTAACTGCACACAGAGACACCCACATGCACTTGAGCCTTTCCGCTCTTATATTGCACACGATTGCACACACATTGAGCCTTTCCGCTCTTAAGCTAAACGTATATACTTCAATTTGGGTATTTACTTTAGTGAAAGTTGTGTGAGTTGCAATTTAATTTCGGGTGGATTTAATTTCAAGTCGTGTGAGTTGTAATTTCAATTTCACACAAAGACACCCACGCCCACTCGAGCCTTTCCGCTCTTCACACTCACACACATTGAGCCTTTCCGCTCTTAAGCTAAACGTATATATTTCAATTTGGGTATTTACTTTAGTTAAAGCTGTGTGAGTTGCAATTTAATTTCGGGTGGATTTACTTTAAGTTGTGTGAGTTGTCATTTCAATTTCACACGAGAAGCACCCACAAAGCACTCGAGCCTTTCCGCTCTTTACACTCACAAAGCACTTTAAGTTGAGCTCTTTACAACATATTTATATATTTTCAAGTCGTGTGAGTTTACTTTAAGTCGAGTTGCATTTTCCTTTGTGTGGATTTACATTCAAGTTGCGTGAGTTGCCTTACATTTCGGGTATTTACATTGGTGAAAGCTGCGTGAGTTGCACTTCAATTTCAGGTATTTACATTAGTGAAAGTTGTGTGAGTTGCACTTTCAATTTGAGCCTAGCTCATATCATCACTTTCAAAACCCGAAAAAGATTTCTGCATCCTTGCATTCGCTCGCTTTCAAAAGCCCCCGAATCCTCGCACAAACCACGTTGAAAATTGGCCACATATTCACACACATATCAGGCCTAAGTAGCTAAAACTCAAAGACTTAGGGTTGTCCAGCCGTCGTAAAGAAAAATTACCAAAATGCACAAAATCAAATCCTTTCAAAAAACACTTATTGTTCAAGTAAGTTTGAAGTTGAAAATTGTTTGAAAAATCGAAGTTTCTAAGCGTTTAAACTGACCCTTGAGCATCGGTTCAAGAAGGTTTAAACGGAAAGATCCCGCTTTCCTACAAATCGCCAAAAAGTCAGATATTTCAAAAATCTTCGCTAGTTTTAGTAAGCTAGCTGGCACGCCCACAAAGAGACGTAGGCACGAAAAGGTTCATTTCTGGTCTCATAAACCGGGAGTGAGAATTTTCCTGTTTATAGTGATAGAATTTAGAATTAGAAGTGCAAAAGCTAACCCATTTGCTAGTTGGTACATACACATTTATTTCTTGCATTTGGTTTGCATTTATATGAGGCATTTCCATAAAATAGCTAACAAACTAATCATTAACTAGTTGTTCAGAAAGTTATTAAGAAACAGTAAACAGAAATAGACTTCTATATATTGAGCATAGTTGCCAGGTTGTAGCTATGTTTGGGATACAAAGCTATCAAATTTGAATTTTGTATATACTTTCATTATTCTACTAATTCAAGAAGTCCTTCGTTTTTACAATTTTCTCCCATTTTCAAGTTTATGCTAAACTCCTTCCCTGCAACAAGGTACTTCATATTGAATATGCGTTGTTGGTTTATTCATACATATGGACTTAATGCTAAGAATATCGGTGTAATTTTACATTAACATTAAAGAAATTTATTTTCTCCCATGAATCCTAACATAAGGTGGTCAATCTATTATACTTTGCCCTTTATGAGGTTGTATACTGATAGAAACCATCTTAAAAAACTGAGTGTCAAAGGTCTGTTTTAGATAGCCAATTGAATCTTATCCAAGATTAAGTGGATTTGAAACAAAATTCAATCAAATAACTACTGAGTTGGATTTAAGAGGTATGAAATCAGATTGGGTCTGATATACTTCTACGATATGTGGTCCAAAAGCTTTGGTCCAAATCTGCTACAACTCAAGTTCCTTCTAAAGGATCTGTAGAAAGGATCATATTCGGCTTGAATTAGGATTTGGTTTTCATCTCTTATGTCATTGGTTAATAAGGTTATTTGGGTCCAAGTCAAGTTCGGTCTTGTAGAATTTGGGGCTAAATGGGATAGAATTGGACCATGACCGAATTTTGTTCAGGCTATATTGACATCAAGTATACGATTGTGGTGACATAAAAAAACCTAACATGATACATCTCTAATATAGAATATTGTGTAAGTGCTTTGAAGGTAGTTGAAAATTTTGATTTCCTACTTCAATTCAAATGATTAAAAAGTTTTCTAATGGTTTAATTTCTATGTTTGCATACTTGACTTTGTTTTAATGTATGATGTTTTTAGGAAAAATGTGGAGAAAGATTATATAGGTGATAGAAGTTGGATTTATAAGCTTAATCATAATGAACGTTTATAAGTTAGTGAGTATAGAGTTGGTCTTCTTGCATTTGTAGAGCATGTGCTTATGTTGGATCAGAACAAGAACAAGGAAAAAATTTATTGATCATCTTGGAAATGTGACAATAGACCACTTCTTGACAAAGAAATGGTAAAGTTGTATCTTATGCGAGATGAATTTACTATAAGCTACACAATATGGCGCTTTTATGGTGAGTTACCACGACAAAATATTGTACCTAGAAGTGACAAGTGATATGACAAACATGGTGTAAGATGCTTACATCTCCTTAATACTATAGGTTCATGGTGCAAATAATGAATCTATAAGAAATATGAAGGAAATGATGAAAAATGCAAACAAATTATTGTGGCAAGAATGTCAAAAGTACTCATTATTATCTTTTGTCATGAACCTATTTCAAATTGAATGTATGCATAAGTTGTCAAACAAGTGCATCAATGACCTCTTGAAGATATTTGGGGATGTTGCGTCAACAGAAAATCTGAAACCAAAATCTTGGCATGACGCAAACAAGTTGTTAGCTAATTTAGGTATGGACTATGTCAAAATAGATGCATATTGTAATGTAAGGGCCGTATTGCAATTTCATTTTGGGGTGTTTAAATTCATGTCGTGTGCGTAGTATTTCAATTCTACACTCACACACATTGAGCTTTCGCTCTTACTCCAAAGACCTTAGTCAAGGCCTATTGCAATTATATTTGGGTTTCATTTAAGTTGTGTGCGTAGTATTTCAAGATGTAGCTCATCCTTGAGATGATTGTGTTCTTTATAGAGATGACCTTGAACATGTAGACAAGTGTCCTAATCCACAATGTAGTCTTTCGAGATGAAAATCTACAAAGAAGACAACGCGAAAAAAGAATGTTCCTTATAAAAGAGTAAGACATTTTCCATTAATATCGAGGCTATAACAGTTGTTCATATCAAATAAGATAGCAAAAAATATGATTTGGCATACTATAAGTAGAAGATATACTTTAAGTAAAATGAGTCATCCTTGAGATTTGAAAGCATAGAGACATTTTGATGAGCTATGTCCTTTTTTCGCTGAGCCACGTAATGTAGGGCTTGAGCTCACTAGTAATGGATTTAATCCATACAAGATTTTATCTAGTAACCATAGTTGTTGGTCAGTTCTATTAATCCCTTATAACTTGCCTCCATGGTTAGTAGTGAAGCAATCATTTGTCATAATGACTTTGCTTACAAATGGATCGAAATCACTTACTCACAACATTTGTGTTTATCTACAACTATTAATTGATGGACCTCAAATTCTTTGGAAGGATAGAATCATCACATTTAATACATAGAAGAAGTAGTTTGATTTTATGTAGCAATATTATGGACTATCAATAATTTTTCTGCGTATTTGATCTTGTCGGGTTGGAAAACTAAAGAACTTACAACTTGTCTTGAGTGTCATACTTATACTTTAAGCTTCCTTTTGCCATATAGTATAAAATGTATATATATGGATCATCAAAGGTTTTTACCTATGCATTATAGATGGAGATTTGATACAACATTTAATGGGAGAATATAAGATAGTGAGACTCCAATTCCTTTGAGTGGTAAAGATGTATTACAATAATGAGAAGGTTATGAAAACATTGTCTTTGGCAAAGGTTCACTAAGAAACCGTGATAACAATCCAATTGGATGAAAGGAGAAAAGCATCTTCTATGATCTTCCATAATGAAAGACATTAAAGGTGCATCATAATCTTTATGTTATGCATATTAAAAAATATATATGATAAAATCTTATCATTTATAAAAAATAGATGAGAAAGCAAATGATAGTATTAAGTCGCATATGGACATAGAAAATTGAGATTAATGCATGCTTTGCATGGAAAAGAATGTGTAGATGAAACTGATATTGTAATCTTTCTATGTGTGGCATACCCACTAACCAAAGATGAGAAAGAGAGATTCTTCTCTATTTTAGAAAGCATCAAGTTACCTAATGGAATATCTTCATATATATCTCAAAAACTACAAGTTTATCAGCATAAAATTGCAGGTTTAAAAAATCATGATCGACATGTGTATGCAATATTCATTACCAATATCCCCACTCATTTGATGAAAAACAGATAAAGAAAACACTATAAAAAAAAACTTTGAACTATTGAAATGAAGTAAAGAGGAGGTACTTTAAGCCTTACTTCGATGCAAATTAACTTCTTCCTAAAGAGAGTCCTATAATTGAGATCCCAACCTCCACCTACCAAAGATGTTAGTTGTGGTCAAGTAAAAAGAAGGTAAGAGAGGCAGAAAAAAACATGAGAACTGTGTAAAAATGGTAATAAAGCATAACAGAGGATCCCAATCTATTGTTAGACACTGATTTATTATGGTATATGTGACTTTGTTTATTAAAAAAACTACAACAATGGATACAATGTATTTACAAAGTCTTTACCACTCAATTCAAGTGAGTAAAATTCCATTAAACAATTGTATTACAATAACAAAATATAATACTTTGCTGATCTAACAAAATCAATTAAATGCAGATAAGATCAGAGCTTCATCGAGTATAATTGGTTAATCGTTAATCCTACTTATAACTCTTGTGGAAATCTTGTCTAATTTTTGATCGAGATATTGATAATCGGATTGATATTTGGTTCTCCGTTTGAATTAACATATCTATTTCATGTATTGATAGATAGTCTCCCGAATTAAGAAATTGGGATGTCTAATTGGGAGTAGATTATAACAATTTAACATTAAGCTAATGTAGTTTACTTGGCTTGTTACATAATCCCACAAATTATTTGAAGCATTTGCATACGTTGATTAATTCAATGATTCTGGTAATTCGATAGGCTTTGAAGAGGTTTTTAGAAGACTAAATCTAAGCCATTGGATATTCTTGAGCCTTTAAATTTTTTAGCCAATTCAGATGTGTAGCCAAAATAAAAGTCAGTGGATCATTATGCGATAGCTTTTAAAAAGCTTCGTCATGCCTATACAACAACTAAATATTTGATTTTGTTTTGATGATATCTCCACCACTTGATTAATTATCTTCATGCGATAATTACGTAAACGCGATCTTTGTCATTTACGTATAAGATCCAATGTGATAACTGTTATATGATAAAATTCTATAATCCAATGGTTGTAAATTATCACTTTATATAATAGACATACATTTTTTATACTTGATTTAATATCGGTTGATTATATGAAGCTTTTTCTAATTTTATTCTCAACCACTTGATTAAATCGATGATATCTTATGTTCCACTTTATTAAAGTTCTGTGAATAGTAACACGTTAATTCAGAAAAAATGATATTATCAAATACCATTATGTTGACTCATAAAGCAATATAATTTCTATAAATCTATCTACTAAATAATCCCGCAAAGAAAAGAATATATTTGCCAATATTTTTATCTTAGTAAATGAAATACGAATAAAAAATAGAGGCCTACCTACCAAACGATAAAACCTAAATTCAGGTTTAGTAAGATCACATCTTAGATCTAAACTAATTTTTAAACGATCTAAATCTATGCGTAAAAATTTTTCAAATAGATACCTGGGCCCGCGTAAGTGCTGGAGCCCAAACCCTTTTTTTTCGCATTCCCAATCTTATCAATTTTTGGTTCTATGTCATCCGTCTACATCACAAATATTCTTGTTGATATGAGACATCAGTCGGATTGCTCAAAATAATTCACGTGTCGAGAAATAAATACGAGAACCATTTTTACTGACCCATTGAGTTTCATTATTTCTCAACGATCACGGACCAAATATACTCAAAACGATCGTGAATCATCTTACGATGGACTCTAAGTCAAAATAATTTTTCAGTATCCAAAATTACTAAGCAGTGAAATTTTGTTAAACTGTCAAGTCTTGATTTAGACGATAAGAAATTTAGCCGATATTTCTGCCGTCACTCCCACTCTTATAAATTTCGTCACTGCGACGCGAGCCTAATGCACCATGATTTCGGCCCATCCTTCAGAAATATTGGCTGATCGGAGTGCTACAACAATCAAGATTTTCTAATGTCTACATAAACGCTTCAGCTTTCTTACGTCTTCCGCTTATCTTGTCCCAATCCCGCAAAATACGCTGTCATATTCAAATATCTCTACGAAAATGGCTTGAGATGCTCTTCAATCAATTTCCCAAAAATAAAAAAATTAATGCATGGTTAGTAAAGAAGAAAATACTCATGAATGTTAGTTCCCGAAAGAAAGAATTTATGTATATTTTTTGTCTAACATTAAAACAATAGTATTGATCTGACAATTCCTGAACCTAGAATTGATTTTTATATGATAACTGTTTGTCTAAATGTATTGTCAAATATGGATTTTAGAAATGTATCGTAGGTAATTATATATATTTTACGATTTTTGCATTATAACGGATTTATGTTGTATTCACTAAACCGAGTTGGTTAACCACGGCCCACGATACCGGTTACTGACCGCTATCAATCTAAAAAAATTTGAATTGTTTTTCATTACCATCTTCAAATATGATTACCATAGAAGATTTTTCCGCGATCTTTTCATATCTAATTCACCATTGATTATATTATTTCGTTAATCATCATCATGTTTAACATGGATACAATCTATAGCTAAATATCCTTTCAATATGCAATAATATCATCCTTGACATGCGAGGAGATGACGAAAAGCGTCATGGAACGCACACACACAATGACATCGACACATAGCATATATCGATATATATCGATATAGCCCCGGATGTATACGATATATAATATATAAATATATCTTTGAATATACTCGTACTCTGTTGATATATATCTCGTTGGATATGGTTTGGAAGCCTTGTAACCAATCCATTTTCTAAATTGGCACGTCACGTGTTTATAAAACATTCAAATTCCTAACACATTTTAGCGCGTTTTTAATAAGATTTTTAAAATTTTAATACAAAGATTTGTATCCATAACAATAATTAAAATGAATAAATTGAATTATTTTACTCGATCAGCTAAGTAATAGATTAGCATAAGTATTAATTTCGAGACATTAATAGCATTTATAGCTTTCTGACATATAATTGATCTATAAATGTATGTCATAAAGAATAGGTTATTCATAGAAATATTATTATGGTTTATAGGATTAGCGATAGCGCCAATCTCTCCGTTGTTTAAATCATACACTCTCGAGAACAACTCCCGGATTCCGTTGAATTATGACTTCCCGCTACTTATCTAAAATTTTTACTTAATGAAAACTCTGTTTTTCAAATAACTTACATCGAGAGATTATACTCTTTGGAAATGTGTCCAACTTTTTCTAAATTCTTTCTTGGCGTCGTTCATACGTTTAAATGCTGCTTTTCCGTCGACTTTCTTTTTGCTTTTGGTTTCTCCGATCTTAAGTCTAAACCACATTTTGAACCCAACAACAAGCCTATAGAAATTTAAAATCCAACCCGTAGCAAAACCATATATCCAAACCAAACAAGCAAAACCAATTTTCCTTTGTACTCACCTTTCTTTTCAGTGTATAGAGTTTTTAAACCTAAATTAGCCAAACAAATTATTAGCTTGGGATATTTACCCTTACTCAATAGAGCAAAAAGATTTCTGACGAAAATAACCAAGATAAGCCCACAATGCATAAGGAGTGATTAGAGGTAAGTTTTTAGGCCTAATTGTTATATCTTTTAAATTAGATTTATATTTGTGAATTGTGATATTGTAGAACCAAAGGATTTTCATATGACAATCTTGAAACACACATTCTTTCTCTACGTCGTACCATATGTAAATTTTCATGGCAACTTGCACTATGAGTTGGAGTGCCTATCTACATATTCATGTTCACCACTATATCATACACAAATATTACCAAATGTATCTATTTTTGATATAATCCATACCTAAATCTTTTACTAACATCCTAGCATCATACTAACATTTAGTAACCAAATTACTTTAGATTCACTCCCTTAAACAGTTCTAATAAGTCATCAATTGCTTTCTTATGCAACATTAGATCTTAAATAAACGTACCACATGATAATAGCGAGTATTTTTCACATTTTGACTATAACGGTTTAGTTGTAATTTCAAACATTCCTTCAATGTTAGTTGATTCTTTATTATACACATTTGCATCTCCATGTAACTCAAGTAAACTGAGTGCATCTTGTACTATGTTTACTAATTATTGTTGTTTACTATAAAAGACCCATGTAGTATAGTTTTGAGTAAAACCATACTTAACAAGGTCAAACTTCATGTGCTACACTGACAAAATGTCTCTTATAACATTTTGAATATAAATAATAGATTCTCCCACCATGTCTACCTTGAGCATTCGTAATGATATAACAAACAATGGCATTCAATCCTGCTTGATTATCATAATTGTGTATATGTTTACCCCAGCAGCAGGCCCATAGATCCAACTTCTATCTAATAGATAATTGGTTTCCATGTTAAATCCTACAATATTAACAATCACATGTCATACTTATCAATTAAATGTGCAATAGAAAATGTAATTAGATTGATCTAGTAAACATGATTTATGGTGAATAACCATTAAATTGATGAATAGATGGATAAACAAAGAACCTTAATGACAATTGAAGCTATAGGCACATGCAATGAAAATGGCCTAACAATGAAAAATTGGCTCATATACTTAAAGCAACAATAAGAACAACTAAGCCTTTTCCCAAACTAGATGGGTCGATGACATTAAAGCAAATATACCAATATAAAAAGGTGGTACACAATCAATCTAAGGCAATAATATAGTAGAAAATACATTCGCACTTATACCCCAATGTACTCAAAGTACCAAGGGATTAGATTGTCTGAACAAACTCCACTAACACAGACCAAGTAATTGCATAGAGGAATATCAAATCTTCTAAACACAATGGTCCATGTACACAACTTTAGGAAGTTATCCCTTTAAAGTCCAAAAAAATGTTATTAATGTTGTAGGTCATTATAAGGCATTAGTGTATGGTTTATCATAATTATCACAAAGAAAACTTAGTGACTATCTTCATAAGTTGAAAAGAACAACACTAGTATGATGTAGGTAACAAGATAAGATGATAAAGGAACAAACAATTCTCACAATATAAGAAAAATGATAATGAGAACAAACTCAATAAAGGTGAAAACTATAAACCAAAGGAGAGTTCTTATGATTGCATAATAAAATGAGCTGTACAAAAGCAGTTCTCTCGAAGAAAATAGGAAAGTGTCATTCTAGATAAGCAATTTGTTAATAGACAATGTGCAATAGCATTAGAGAATCCGTCGGCCAACCACTTTGTACACACGGAGAGAGAATCTGACTGGATAGTGTGTCACGTGATATCTAGGCAGAGAAAGGGAGAAAATCCACCAACATGAGCAGGTAGGTTTCAATGAGAGAGAAGCAAAGTGAGAAAGAGAGGTTAGGGGCAAGATATAGAATCCTAGGAGAGAAAAATGAAAAAAAAATTAAAAAATCATGGCTGCAACTTATCCCAACTATTGTGGGTCAATCAAGATGTGATGAAGACAATGGATTAATGAAATAGTTATTACCAATTGTTAGGAATTATTTCTCTGGTTGTTCGATAGTTAGAATATTTTATGGTTTTTTTCAATTGTTTAAAACAATCGGAATTTTTCATCCAATAGTTGGAATAAACCCTTTCTCCACTAATGTGATAAACACATGTCCTCCCAATATGAAAACTCTTGGCTTCTTATAAACACCCAAAATTTTCATATAATATGGGATGCCAATTGGGTGATTTAAATTTGAAATACATGAAGTGGGTCCTAAGTCATTTAATCTTTAGAAATTAAATGAGAATAATTAAGAATCAAGAAGAAAAGATCCAACAAAATTGTTTTGATTCCAAAGGTTCGTATTAATATGAGCCAACAAATGCTACATTGATTAAAGCCAAAACGTACTTAAGATTACATGAAAGAATAAGAATTAGCCACTATAAATGAAAGATCAAGATATGTTTTATAGAATGATCAAAATAGGTTACATAGCAAAGCTACAAACATATGAAGGCCATGCTTCCCTACCTCGTACATCACATATATCAAAAACAAGACAATCACATGTATAAGTTCTTCAGTACACAAAAGGTGAAAATTGAACTACTACAAGTTCTCCACTACACAATAAGTTCTTCGATACACAGCAACATCATGACACGTTTCAAATTGAAGTTAGAATCCCCTGCCAACCTCTCTACAGGTTCTTCATTATACAAACATAAGGGTGCCATCCAATAGCAATTTGAAAACAATTGTTAAGCTATCATAGCTCACAAAAATAGCCTGCATACCAGCAGCCATGGCTGCCTTTAAGGATCAACTCCAGCCATTTTTCAAAGCATTTGAAATCTAATTCAGGATTTCCTGCACCAAAATGAGATGAGCAAAGTATGAGATGACATGTTTAATATGAATGCAGTAAAGGAAAATGACTGAAAATCGTTATAAAAGGCCACAGCAATATCTTCAGCGGTATCTCTCCTCATAGAGCATCTTGTAATATCATCTGATAAGAGTTACCTCAGCATCTCCTTCTCTTTAGAGATCTTGTGACTGAGTGTATTCATTTGGTCGTATTGTCTGCAAAAGACAAGAAAATAAAGAAAGTGAGGCGATGGTCGGGACATGAAGCTTTGTTACCTCAACCCGATCGGACCCAACAAGCAGACCCAACTTGTCCCTTTGACCTAATTACCTTGGATCTGATTCTCATAGATCCCATATAGGCTCAATCATACCCAATTTTGGTAGACCTAATCCCAATTGGATCTATCACGTTTAGGTCTAGTCCAACTCCCTTAGACAAACCTAGTCTTTTGGCCCTTACCAAACCAATACCCAATTCATAACCCGAATCAATTTGTTACCTAAACCCAAATTCTTTTTTAATTGGATCCAATTTGATCCCATTACTTGAAAGCCCATTTTAAATTGGATTCAACTGAACTCGATCAAACCCAAACTCCATCCATCTTGCCGAACCCAATCCATAGCCTATATGATTCAATTTGATCCCATTATCCAAAATTTGATTTTGAATCAGATCTAGTTGAACCCAGCCAACCCTAAACCTTGTCCCAGCTTAAGTTAGACCAGACCCATTCCCCAACCCAAACCTAATTCATTTCACCTGGACTTCATCCAAAGCCAAATCATATTTGCCTTACATATATACTTGTGAACCCAAGCAGCAATCACACTATCCAAGACTCACTAGGCGTGCAATTAAGGATTTAGATTTCTTCAAAGCAAGCAATTTGGTAGTGGGATAGATCAACTCTTACTCGACGGGGTAAGAAGACCTTCGGAACAAAGAACCGTTATTTGTCCACATCGCATAAGGAGCACTTGAAGGTAAGCTTTTACTTCCAATTTCTCCTTCTTTTTCAAGCAAATTTGCGTGCAGGTAGAGGTTCCTTAGGACCAAAAAAATATCTGAGCACATTTCTCTCTTGGTCTTTTAGTAGTTTTCCTCCAACATAGACATGGCAAGTTTGGAACCGGCCTAACAGTTTCAACAAAAATTGAACTGGGTCAAGAACCAGAACTCATGAAACTGGACCTAGAATCGTGCCCATAATTGGGGACCAGCCGGTTTGGTTCTGGTTTCACCTTTCGTGGAACCAGAAGTGGCAATTCCACATTATCAATTTCGGTATTTTTCTTAGAAAATTTATTTAATATTTAAAAATTTTAATGTTTTTGCTGGTTTCAGGTAGTTTAGGGCTCAAATTGGAACAGACTCAAAAACGGCCTTGGGCCGGTTCGGTTCTAGTTCCAAGTTTTGGGGTAGCTGGAACCGGCCATGTCTACTCCAACATCTAACTTCAGCCTTATTATATTTAGACAAGGTAAAGACCAACTAAATGAAAAGGTAAGCGTATAAGCTATAGGTGCAGCTAAGTGAAAAGGTTCGCAGTCGTGTTTTGGCATAAAACGCTATAAATTGGCCCTTGAAATGCAATCTTTCCTAATATTAGAAGCTCCGTCAAACGAGCTATACAAGCCGAAATTAGAACCAAGACAATAGATACCAATATTGATTGTGAACGTCCATGCGACAATCAACTACTTTTGTTTTGGTTTTTTGTGATTTTAAATATGCAAACATGATATCAATTGAGCTACTTAGTCAATGTGTATTTTTTTATTTTGTTAGTGTGTATATATTGGTTTTTATGTTCGATTGTACATGTCAAGAGCTGAATTAAACCTTTTGCAATGATATGGAAGAAATATTATCTTTGTGTCTGAAAGGATTTGTTAGATACGTGTATGAAAATTTGTCCACGCTTTAAAGCAATTTTGTCTCGTCATTCGAAATAGTTGGTGTTATTTTTAAGACTGGCAACGAGGAGTGATTCCGACGGGCATGCAGAGGTTAGGCGCTCTCTTATAGAGATGTCAAAACGGACCGGCCCGAGGGTCAGGCCAGAAATTTCAGCCTATATTTGAAGTAGGGGGCAAATGGCCGAGCCCGTACGGCCCTCAGTGCCGACCAGGGCTAGGTCAAGTTGGCCCACAGGGTCACTGGTCCGTTGGATATTAGATTGGGTCTATAAGACCTTATCCAAATCCAACGGCAACATTTTAAGCTTCAACAAACCATATATACATATAATAAAAAACTATATATATACATATATACATATACATGTAATACAAAAAATTATACATATATATTGTATAATATATATATATATATATATGTGTGTGTGTGTGTGTGTGTGTGTGTGTGTATATGAGCCATATATACTATATATACATGTAATAAAAAAACTATATACATATATAGTATATATACATGTAAATATGTAATCGAAAAACTATATTTATGTATATATATGTATATGTATATATATGTCAGAAATGGGGGGCCATGAACTTTTTCTGTTAACAGAAAAAAAAAAAGAATGCTGCACTGATAGCGTTTGCTCAACCACAGGGAGCTATAGCGTTGTTTCTGCTGGTTGGGAGTCGCATCCCATAGGTGCATGTGTGAGTGTTAGGCTTCGGCCTCCTCTTGTAACCAAAAAAACAAATGCTGGGACTTGAAACAGAAATCTTAGTATCGAGATTTGTGAACCTTGGCTGGATGCTTGGACGATTAATCAAACACTGATCTTAACTTAGCATACTGTCATGATCTTGGAACACTGATCTTAACTTAGCATACTGTCATGATCTTGGAACACTGATCTTAAGCATTTAAGAGTATCCTTCTTTAAAATAAAAAATAGAGAAGAGAAAAGGCTAAACATTAAGGATTAAATTAATAAATCTTAAATAGGTAATCAAATAAAAGAGTTTGTCTTATATTTTTTATGACAAAGAAAAGATTAATATCGAAGCACAGTGACATGATTTTGGAACTGTATTTCAAATAGTAAATTCTCATCATCACAAATTTTGCATAATATAGACTAAGGACTAACATCCTTTATCAACCATACCTTCCCAGTCCAAGTGGCATTTCGTGCTAGTCTATCAAATATAAATTCCATTTTCATCCCTGATACTTTTTTCTTATACCATCAATAACAATATGAAGGAAGTCACCGGAGTATCCTTTAAGCGAGCCGAATTCAAACAAGCGGTGGCCGGCGCATTCGTTTACAATTATTAAGTTTAGAAAATGTCTCTTTCACTTAAACATATTAATTTGCATTTACTTATCACGCTTTCCGTCTAGTATATTTTCAATCCAATTCAGCCATTTTGATTGAATCAGATACATGAGTCTCTTGTGGTGTTTCTGTCTAGTTCAGTTCTAGTCATATCATAATTCTATTTGATTCTTTAAAAGTTAAGAACCAAGAATAACGGTTTGATTCGAGGTTGAAATTAAAACCAATTCAAACCGAACTGTAAACACCCCTACCAAAATACATGAGGAAGGATATGAAAAATCTTGTCGTTAGGATGAGAGTAGAGAAACGTGACTTGCATTCTGTTAATAAGATACACGACAGTGCCCACCTGCTACCTGTCTACTCAACCTGACACGACACAAAAATTTCGTGTTCATGTCCACGCAAAAGTAACACGAGAAAGGATGAGGAGGATGTGCCTCGTTTCACACCACAAGAAATGGGGGAGCAGCAGCAGACGCCATGTGCGAAATCAACACCAGCACATCTCCAATTCAAGGTCTAAAAATGGCGTGTGCGGACACCCACCATATATGCCCATCACTTGTAGTATTTAAATACTAGCAAATTCAAATAAATATCAATCATTTATTTTTTTTATGATGAATGATTAAAATTTAAATTTATAAAAAAAGAAATACAGGTACACTTTTTATAAGTATACTTTATTTACATGAACATTTTTATTTTTTAAAATTTAAATCTCAACCATTTATTATAAAATAAATGATTGAGATCTTTTTAGATTTACTAGTACCTAAGTGTACTAGCATATACTAGCTTCATTTCAAACAAATAAATAAGCTAGATCTTAAAAAGCCAGGTCATCACCCTCAAGCCAAATCGCAACCCAGTGGTGGTAAACTAGTGTCATAAACTCAACATTTACATTAATCAAATGCCCAAATGCAAAAGCTAGTTGGAAGATTTTGTTTAACACCATTTATTTCTTATATGTGATATACTTGATTGATAATGCTATAGAGTACTTTCAGAAATTAAATGATATTTTATTGTTTCTTTCTAACAGAAGCTCTTTATTACTTTTTTAATATATTTTACCGTTTAATTTCTCACACATTTTTTTCGTCGGAGTCTCATTTAGCTGTCTTGTGTTCTTCTCATTTTACTTGTGTTACTAGAATTTTTATCTAACAACCTCACTGTATTTTGATGGTTAACTGCTCAATATCGGACTCTACAAAGCTTTGCCACCTAATTTTGCATGATTTTAATATATAGTATGAATGCTTTTTTTATCATTTTAAAAGTCAAAAACTTCTACAATGAATTTGAGAAAGCTTATTCATTGGCTACATTATCAACAAAAAGATAAACGCAGTTGCATATATGAAGAAACATGTGCACCACCACAAAAGGTTCTCAACCAAGTAGGCTTTCTGAAAAATTGAATTTTATATCAAAATTTTCATATTAGCGAGAGTTTATCATTGTTTCTATGATATGAGCTCAATTAAATAAGAATGCTAAGGATGCTTTCAAAAGAAATATTATTTTCTGTACCTGCTAAATTGAATACATGGAGGAAAAGGAAAGAAGAAGATTTCTTTAAATATACTTCCGCAATTATGTAACAAGTCTTTGATTGTCTTATATTAACCTTTGGCATGATATCTCATCCAACAATCCAGATTTGAGTGTACCACTCACTCCTACGGTACCCTATAATTAATACAAATTAAATAGCTAAAAAGACGAAATCCTTTCATTTTTTTTAGTTTTCAATATATTATTTTAAACTCTGAACAATATTTCGAATCAAGAGCCACTTGGTGCGCGTGGACGCTGAGGTCCTTGCTCATGGTCTATAGAATATTTTAATTTCTGACGGGGTTTTTGAATTTAAAGGTTCATAAAGGCTTTAAATTGGTTTTCGAAATTCAGGAGTTTTTTAAAACATTTTAAAATTTTGAGTGTTTACAAGGGTGTCAAACCACTTTAACCCTTGATGGGTGTAGGGTGTCGGACCACTTTAATTCTTGATGGGTATAGGGTCTCGAAGTATGATTGTCCTTAATTGGACAAGTTTTTGAGGCCTGATTTGAATTGGTTTTTATTTCAAAAGGTTTTTGATAAATTTGATATTTAGCAAACATTTTTGGGTTTCGTTCCCAATGTATCATTTCTATTTGTTTATTTGAAGAACATTGTTTGAAACTATCATTTCTTTGAAGGAAATCATTTGAAAAGGCAGAATCCTACCAATTTGGCCTTGAGGGCAAAGCAATCATTTTTGGCTCTTTCTCAAAATTTAATTTTTTGGAGCGGGGTGCAATTTACCCTTGTTTTGAGGTTGCCACGAAATTTTGGAGCAGAAATGAATTCATTTAAGGTGTCTTTATTTGAAAACCCTTAAAAGAACCAAAATCACAAATTTTTCTTAAACAGGCAAAATTTCTAAAAAAAATGAAATGATTTTGAGAAAAATCTTGGGTGTCTACATAGAGCATGAGGCTCGGCTTGACACCTGATCAGATCCTTACGAACTTGATATTATTTTGTAAAAAAAAGAATCAACCTTTGCACAATGAATGGATTAAGAACCACGAATTTTGAAAAGTGAATTTAAAAACCAAAATTGAATCAACAATCCTCAAAGACTCAAGTCTCACTGGGCGTGTCAAATTTATATATGTGAATTTTTATTCTAAAGTCTATGTAGAGACTTGAAATCAAATTTGCAAATTACGTTGTTGTAAACACCCCAAATTTTCCAAATTTCAAAACTCTCAAAAACACAAAAAGCTCTTTCAAAGCCAAAACAACAATCCTGTTTTAAAATGCCAAAGCAAGTTCAAAAGGCAAAAGGAGAGCCCAAGCCAGGAGCATACTTCAAGCCCGGAGCATCACATATGAAACCACGATCACCCACCGAAGTAGTAGGAATTAAAGCCCGAAACGGTGAAAATCGAGCAAAACGGAGTCTAAAATGGCGAGATGGAGTCAGGATGACAAAGTTGGGGAAAACCTAGCACCAGACGGAACGCTGATTAGGCCAGTGCCCGCACAAAACGTCCGTCTCGAAAAGCCAAGAAGGACCATCCAAAGAAAATTTGGATTGGATCTGGACTATAAATATCTAGATCCATATCCAAATAGTGTTTGGATTTGGGTCGATCCAAATAGTGTTTGGATTTGGATTGGATCGAAATAGTGTTTGGATTTGGATTGGATCTAAATAGTGTTTGGATTGGATCGGATCTGGACCAAAATATCTAGATTTATATCCATAAAAATGTTGGATTTGAATCGGATATGGATCTCAAAATATCCGAGATCCATATCCAAATAGTATTTGGATCGGACATGGATTCCACGATCCAAACCCAAGACCCATATCCAAGACCCACTTTATTTGCCTATAAATAGAGGTGAGGGGGTCTAAGAAAAGGGGTTCATGCAAATGCTTGGGAGGAGAGAGAGAGTGAGAGAGGGACCTAGCCATGTGGGCTCATGAGTGAAGTGGGCTTGAGCCATGTTGATCAAGGCTAGACCTAGTGGGCTGGACCGAGTGGAGGTGGCTGGACCTAGTGGGTTGAACCTAAGGTAAGCCTAAACCCGACCTAACCCTTCTCCTCTTAACCCTCCAAACCTAACCTAACCCACTCCATTGAACCCGCCTAAACCTAGTACCACCACTCCACCCCACCATACCCGCCACCATCCAAGGCTCCACCTGAACCAAGCCACTACTTAGCTCAGCCCTCACTGCCCTAGCTGACCGAAACCAACCTAGCCAGCCTCCCTCCTTGACCTACCCACCAACTCACCTACCCTTAACCACCCTACTCCACCACATCCCCAGCCCATCACCACCTAGCCTTCATCACACCACCGCCTCCCTTCCCTAAGTGCAGCCGAGTGCACCTTGCACTCGGCTCTCACTCACCCAACCGACCACCTGCTGCACCTTCCCAACCGTGCTCCCTGCCTTCACCAAGAACAAGGCCTACCACTCGACAGGCCCTCTCCCTAAAACCGCACACGACCTGCTTTGTCGCAGGCCTTTTCCCTTAACCTAGCCAAGGCCTGCCTTTCGGCAGGCCATCCCTTACCTAAACCCCGAAGACCTGCCACTCGACAGGCCCACTCCCTAAAAACCACACGGCCTGTGCAAGCCGTGTCTTTTTTTTCAACCCCCAAGCCCATGGCCTGCTGGCGCAGGCCGTGTACCAGCTTGCCCTCAACCCGGCCTCCCCTAGAACCCAACACAACACTCGACCTTGGCCCACCTTGGCTCGAGTCCTACCAAGACCTAAACCTAGGTTGGCTTATCCTGAACCTAGCTCAGCCCCACCTTGAACATTGCCCTGGCCGAACTACTTGGCCACCATGTTGCGGGCTGAACCTAACTGAACTCGGCTGGCCACTACCTAGATCACTATCCTAAGACCACATTGACCTAGTTGGTTGCCCTAGGACCAAACCGAGCCCTCCCATATCAAACCTAACTCGAGTCACCCTAGCTAAACCGCCACTTGCTGGCCCTAAACCAGAGCCCATAACCTAACCTAAGTCAAGCTAAACCTAAACTAGTTAGGACTCAACTAAAACCTAAACCAAAGCCTAACTAACTGGCCCATAATCTAACCTAACCGAACTGAACCTAACCTAGTTAGGGCTTCACCCCAAACACCAATTCTCTTGGCTTGAGTTAAGCCAGCCCCTCCAAGGCCTAGACCCGGGCTGCACCAAGTCAGCCCGAGTTACCCTAAGCCCACCTCAAACCAAACTCGAGCCACCTTGGCTCAAGTCATCCTAAAACCAACCCAAGTCCAAGGCCCATACGAGCCCAACAAGACCCATAGCAACCTTCACTGAAACCCTCTCTCTCAAATCAAACGTCCAAGCACCTCCATATGAACCCGTCGGGCGGAGATTGAAGACCGAACCGGCGCATACAAGGGCACGAACTCACTAAGGCGTACGCGTCCTAGACACCCCACATAACGGGCTAGGTAAGTTGTAAGTCCTTTACATTTGGTACTTAATTAAATTTTGATACGGGGTTGTAGTAATGGAGCGTAGTCTCCCCCCGAAATATAATATTGGTGCGTGATACATAACCACACATGTACACTTGAGCTTTAGCTCTTAATCGTACACAGTTTGCACACTCACCATTGAGCTTTCATTCTTACTCCCAAGACTCTAATAAGAGCCATATTGCAATTCAATTTGGGCTGTTATTTTCAAGTTGTGTGCGCTATCTTTCAATTCCACACTCACACACATTGAGCTTTCGCTCTTACTCCCAAGACTCTAATAAGAGCCATATTGCAATTCAATTTGGGGTGTTATTTTCAAGTTGTGTGCGTTGTCATTTAATTCCACACTCACACACATTAAGCTTTCGCTCTTACTCCCAAGACTCTAATAAGAACCATATTGCAATTCAATTTGGGGTGTTATTTTCAAGTTGTGTGTGTTGTCTTTCAATTCCACACTTACACACATTGAGCTTTCGCTCTTACTCCAAAGACTCTAGTAAGAGCCATATAAGCTGCAATTTAATTCGGGTTGTTACTTTAAAAGTCGTGTGAGTTGTCATTTAATATTCCACACTCACACCCAAAGACACCCGAGCACTTACGCAAGCACTCACACACCTTTTGGCAGTGGCAGCCACTAAGATATAATCATATCTATATATTTTTAGTTGCGTGAGTTTTCTCGGTTCAGCTGTGTATGCTTTACATTCCAAGTTTTCAAGGTTCAGCTGTGTGAGTTGTCTTTACATTTATACACAACACACATGCACACATTGAGCCTTTCCCTAAGATTGTTAGTTGGACTCCCTCTCAATCTCTCTCTCTCTCGAACACACACACATTTCAAACTACTAAATTATTGCTCATCAGGTGGCCACATGAAGGTATAAATGCGTGAGGCGTGGAGCAGACCTGTCTTGATATTTCATGAACACTGATAAATTCAATGGAGAAGCGGATTTCACTTCATTTCTGTTATTGGAGAGGAAAAGATATTTAACAAAGAAAAGACGCCCTTATTTATTTTCAGTGCGATGCATTTTTTTAATAAATGTCGTGCATGACGCTCTGGACCAATCTGTCGAGGTTATAATAACTCCACAAAAAAGTCAAAAATGGAGTCTGCAATGTTATGGGTCCACTTTTCGATGTAGTTTTTGCTCGTTTCTGAACCCAATCAGGAGGCTTCTTCTTACATTCAAAAACCGTGGGTCTCAAAACCATGTGTAACTTTCTTATACAAGAATAAGGGCACGCTGACAGAGAAGGTTCGTGAAGTATTTTTTTGGGGGGTATCGCAGAGTTAGACAGCGTCCAAATAATCAACCCAAATCAATTTTCGACCCAAAATAACAGATTCGTTGGCTTTTTTTCTCTTTTTTTACTTTTTATGTCCAGTTTATATATATATATATATAATAACGTGGTAAATGGACAAACTTATTTGTGTTTAAACATCGTTAAGTTCGATAAGTAAGAGCAGTTGAGTTTTGAATTAAAAATAAATTACTATTATATTTTTTACAGAGTACATTTAATGTACTTGATATTATCATTATTTCTTTATTAAAAATGTTAACAGTTGATCTCAACGAACGTTCGGTTGAAATATTTGAGTATGTTTTGAAGAGTTAGAAAATTGAAACTTGGTGAACCAATTATGGGTCTTTTAAACGGGTCTACAATTCTTGGTCCAGTCACATATTTCTTCAGGGCGGCTAGGACGATCCCATGAGTCATATTTTGACATTATTTATAGGTAGAGAATCATTCACGGGTGTTCGACCCCGACCTAACAACATTGTTTCTTTGGTGGTTAGAGACATTAACCACTACAATAGCCCCCATAGAGCCTCTAACTTATTTCATCCGCAGATGGTGGCGATAAGAGCTACAGTGCAACAATGAATGGTATGCGTGGTGGCAGATGGTGGCGAAGAAAGATATGTGGTTTAGAAAAAAATAAAGAGACAAAAATAGCTAACTGTTTCTATCCCATCATTAAATAAACAACTTATTCCAATTTAAGATGAACAAAAGAAAAATCTCAACACGGCCATAATGGTTGTTGAATTATAAAATAAAATAACTTATTTAAATGAAAATCCGAACGTCAGCATATTGATTGGTAAGCATGATCCTGGTGACAATCCAGACTTAGGGTGCTAAGGTATGGTGTAGGCTCAATTGGTCACAGTATCCTTATCTTTCTGGTCAAATATAGTTCCGGTATCCGGAAGCCCAAAGGACCCCGACTAATCCGGTTCGGGCCAGTTCAACCTACTATGATCAAATATCTGAACTCGTGACCTTGCTTAAGGGGAGCAAGTGTTGAACCACTTGAACAACCAAAGCATTATTATTACAATATTTTTATTAATTTAAATTTTAAAAGGCTGGACTGTTACATATGTTTGAACACAATAATGAAGGTTTTTAGAAAAAATATTATATTTTTAAACTGGGTTAAGCAGGGCTCTGCTAGACATGCACGGCCTTTGGTATCAAACTCATGACCTTTAGATTCAAAGGTTCATCGGACTCCCCAGCCAAGGGAGTAATGGGTCTTGTGGAAAGGAGAAATGATATCTGTCAATAAGAATATATATATAGGCTAAAATGGTCATAAAATTTTCGAAAAGAATATATACGCAAGGCTCCGCCCCAGGTATCAAACTGACAACCTTCAACTTGTGAGTCAAGCCCCTAAAGGTGAGCTAAGCTCAGCTAACACTCTGAGTGCTACGATACCCAAATCAAAACCTAAATTAATTATATTCACCTATATTTTATAAGTATTCTGCCTCACACCATATCATACAATATTGCCTGTGTAAAATACTTTATTTTATTATATCATAGGATACAATGAGATATATACTTTTCACTTTTTATTTTAAATTATTGTTATTAAAATTAGAAATAAAATATCGACCCATATCGTATGATTTAAATTTGCAAACGCATACGGGTTTGCCATACAAAAATCAGATGCGGCACAAAATCAGTGTAATGAGTTCTAGTGAGAAAAGAGAAAACGCCAGTATCCTCATCCGGATGATATCTTGCAACCACTAGATCTGAACCAGTATCCTCATGATCTGGATCGCTCCTAACATGAACTACAGAAACCACGTCAATATCCAGATTAGTATGAGTTCGATCTCGTTAACACACCAGGCTGCTTGGTCAGACGAGTTGAGATTAGGGAGTCAAATTCCAACCATTTGGCAGACCTCGGTGGCTTGGCGTCGACTACATGGGTTCTTAGGGTGGCTTGGCATCGACTACATGGGTTCTTAGTCGTCATTGTGTTCTATTTAGTGTTCATATTAGCATTTAACTCCAAAAGTAATATCCTCTTTTATTGTTTTCTTTCAACAATTTTGAGTTCTTCCTTTACTGTCTAATTTTTCATAGAGAAGCTCCATATAACTGTCTTTTATGTTTGGTACTAATTTGTTATAATCAAAAGTGACGACACAGTTCTAATGGCACTTGCAGAAACTCGCTCTTAAATTACAATACTGAACCAATTACATTTGGGTTTGGATCCAGTCCTTATAGGATATAGTTCAAACCCACACCTACTCCAGCTCCATGATGAAGTTCCTGACTTGAGATGCCATACTTTGAAAATGTACGCTTGCATTTAAACCAACAACCACCTACCAACTCTTACCCTATTTTCCAGTGTAATTTTTTTAATTTAGGAATAATTTCCAAACTTAAATATATTCTCTGGTAAATAAAATTTTGCGGGTTCGTCGACCAGACCCAAATGAGGGGGTTCCCGCAAATTAGGAGAGCTCAATTGGACTCCAAGGAACATGTATCCGGAAAAAGTCTTTAAAATAGTATCCACTTTTGAATAACTACAGAATATTAAGGGTCACGATTCTGTTTGTGTCAACACATACATACATACATACTATATATATATATATATATATATATATATATATATATATATATATATATATATACATATCTATCTGTAGAGAGAGAGAGAAAGAAAGAGAGAGAGAGAGGTGGGTGGAGGGTTATGGTGGCTACTACAGTCACTAGTGTACTAGAACTGGTGGAGGAGGATGGAGGAGCGCGAATGGGAGCTTTGGAGGGTGATTCAAGAGGCAGGAGGTGATGGGACGCCCAGAGTTTTGCAGATGAAACTTGGTGTGCATGTCCCACCTTATCTCCAAAATATATCATGGTCTATTGCAACCATTGACATATTTTCGTTGTCATGTGTTTTCATATTCATACATACACATATCTATCTGTAGAGAGAGAGAGAGAAAGAGAGAGAGAGAGGTCGGTGGAGGGTTATGGTGGCTACTACAGTCACTAGTGTACTAGAACTGGTGGAGGAGGATGGAGGAGCGCGAATGGGAGCTTTGGAGGGTGATTCAAGAGGCAGGAGGTGATGGGACGCACAGAGTTTTGCAGATGAAACTTGGTGTGCATGTCCCACCTTATCTCCAAAATATATCATGGTCTATTGCAACCATTGACATATTTTCGTTGTCATGTGTTTTCATTCGATAATTTTCTCTTTTGGACTTAGAATTTTATTTTTCTTGGAGAAAGTTCACTCAAGTACCATGGCGTTTCGGCATTTTCACTTTAGTAGCAAGATGCTTTTCCAGTATAGCATTAGATTTTTTGCCATCTTCGTTTTCCCGGTTAATCAAATTAAGATTAAAAACAAAAAACTATGCCATAACTGTATGTGGGCTTGTTGCTACGCGTGGTTGTAGCACCCATAAAAGTGGAATCTCGAACTCTCTACTTGCCCTGCCAACACTCTATGGGGCCGTTGATTTTTTTTGTTTTTGAGAAAAAATATCCTTTTTTTTCAATAATAATGCCGAAATTTGAAAAGAAAATCTTAGTACCAAGATTTGTGAGCCGTGGCTGGATGCTGCAAAGATCCATCGAGTACTGATATTAGATTTATATGTTAGTTCATCATCAATTCTCAGCGCAGCGCTGATTTTAAGCATTTAAATAGGGAAAAAAGAAAAAGTGAGAGAAAAGTTAAAGGGCCCGGAGTTGAAATATTAAACCTTAAATAGCCAATCAACTAAAATAATGTCTTTGTGACCAATAAAAGAGGGTGAGCTAAGCATAATGGTATGATGTGCAAATTATAAACTGTATTTCCCAAAAATAGTAAATTCTCATCATGATGCATTTCCCAGAATACAGACAAATCGTACCGTCTTTTACCAGCCATACCTTCCCAGTGCCAGGGAATTTTTTTTTTTTTTTTTTTTTTTAAATTTTGGAGTTCCTTTTTGCCTCTGATACTTTTTCATATACCATGCATATCCATGCAGTTTCAACGTGAAGTGTCCTTTGAGCGAGTCAAACGCAAAACAACCAGTGGCCGCCCCATCACCAGTGAGAAAAAGAGAACTCCAATCTGCACCCACCTCGTTCAGGTTCAGATCAAGGCCGCCTACCTGGTGGCGGATCTAGAAATTCTTGTAGGGCGAGGCAAATAGATCATGGAACAGTTTAGGGCAGGGCGAAGTATGTCACAAGCTCACAGTATCAAATGTAAGCTACGGTTTTTCTCTTGAATTTTAGAATTTCATATTAATGGCTTGGCATGCTTTTCTAAATGAGCAGGCTCAACTACCTCTTCTCAAAGATTTTTCATAAATGTCTCGCCATCCTTTTGTCAATCAAATTAAACCAATTTAAGGCAAAGGCCTTCTTAAACACCCTGAATAAAATGATCTCACGTTTCACTTAAGTACCCTAATACAATCACATTAGGTAAATTCGTTTGAAAAACTCAATTTTGCAAGCTTTCACTAGCTAGGCAAACTGAGCTGAATATACCTTAAAAAGACTAGTTCATACTTGACACATATGGTTTAACTTAACAGATGAAATGAACGAGCTAGGGACAAGACAAATCGAGTCAAACTACGAGCCGCTTTATTCATTAAGTTGCCTTACATATTAAATTTCGATTGGTAAATTGAAAGTGAGGGAGCAAGTATATCAAATGTTCTTGCCTTCGCTTTTATATACATTTCAATTTTTTGAACTTCCGAACAAACTCATTATGTGCTTTCAAACGTGCAATTTTCCCAACAAACTCATTATGTGCATGTCAAATAACTAAAAGTAGACAATGCTCGGTTGCTTCAACTGGTTCAGCGCTTATTTCCGATAAGGGACTCATGTTTGAGTCTTATGAATGGAGCGGTTTGACCCGACTCACACCAGATCAGTCGTGGTTCTTTTTGGTGACTGATGGTGGTACAATTCACAAAAAAGAGAGCTTAAAAGTAAATTCACATAGAATCAATCTTAAGTTCCATTTATAATAGTTAAAAGTAAGAAAAGGTAAAGATAATTTAAAATAAACAATTAAGATACATAATAAATAGGGATTATCGTTAGCGGACAGGCTGTAAGATAATTCACAAAAACAATGCTCGGTACGCATGGACTTGGCTGTAAGATCAAAACCCAAAGTGGTTCAAAATTGAATATAGAGAAAATAGGAGGATGAAATTTGTAAAAGTACCCAAAAGAACCATAACCTTATAGTTGTCCCGTCCGTGGGCTTTTTCGTAATTTAGGGATTAGCGTTAGCGGACAGGCGACGTATGGCAGCCGTTATTATCTTCTCTAACACCTTTAAAAAGACCCACCGTCCCCACCTCCCTCCATCTCTACAAATTCCGCGCAGTTTCTCAATCTCTCTCTCTGCATTTCGTTTACTGTCGATCATCTCTATTGACATATTTTCATCAATAGAGAAGAAACCCTGTTTATTGTTTTGGGAGTTGTCTGTAGGTAATACGGCTCAGTGTTTCTGCATCTGTTTGTTTTTTCCCTTGACTTTTATGTGTGGTTAGTGGCCCTTTTACTGTTCGTTCCTACTTATTTTCTAGGAATTGTTTTTTTATGTGCAAGCGTTTTTCTTTTGGTTTCGGTTTGTTGAAGAGATGCTTCAATGTAGAAGAGATCTGTAGTGTGTTTATCTCATAATCTTTCATTCTCTTGCTTGTTGGGGTTCTGCAATAATGAATTAACGATTCCGCAAATTGTTTGATATGGTGGTAGAGACGACGAATGCTTTTGGTATATCTTTTTCGTATAGGGGGCGGGGGTTCTTCCCGGGCGTTTTGGTTGCGGGAGTTTTTCCTTTTCTCTAGAGGTTTAAAATTGGGTCTGTGGGTTGTTTGTGATTTTGTCTGAAAACTAGTTTCAAAATAAATGTGAAGATGATTATTTATTAATTTGTTGATCTATATGTCAATGCATTTTTCTGGTCGAAGTGCATCTTACGTTTAATGGGAGAATTAATGTTTGCGGTTGCTTTATGGAAAGTCATAAGGGTCTATATATTCTTCGGAGGAATTCTCGTTTTCCTGTCTGAAAGCTTTGATCGAGACCGTAATTCTGGGCTTTATGTTTTTTAGATGTTTGTTCTGTTATCTTCTTTTCGTTGGATCTTATCATAAGACGGCCCTCTGTTGTTTCATTCTGTTGCTTCTTTGTTCTACAGCTTAGTGTTATTTGATTGTTAAAGCGTGTTTAGTCTTTTTCCCTAAGTTGTATTTGGCTTTTGAGGAGGAATTTTATAGTTTATTGACCCTATAATTTTTTATATAGCTTTTGTTTCCCTTTAATTTGTTGTATCCTTAATATGTCATGATGCAGAACATTGTGCATATTTCTCTCTTACTAAGACCTTTCTTCTCTTTTGTTGTAGTTTATTTGGTGTTCTTCTTGATTGCAGTTTCTGGTGGTGCATATATCGGCATCATGGACGTTTCTGGGGGCTAATTTGTTGTTTTAGGAGTTTGTTTGGCAAGATATCAGGACCTCTCTTTCTTTCTTATTCCAAAATATTTGCATAGATTGTGTTTGTGTTTATCCTATGTTTTCAGATAATCTGATTGATTGGAAGCCAAAATTTTCTTTTCGGATCATGATTTTCATGGTAAGGTTGCCCTGTCTCAGGAAACCTGAAATGTTTGGGAGAAGATACACTTCACTCTGCCTGAAACTTGATTGCAAAACAACTGCAAGAAACTTCTCTAAGGGCAGACATTCTTGGATGGCAGTTGAACCAGATTTGAAGAAGCTGATAATTCTATCTTTAACCTCATGGAACACCATTCACTTTGTGAAATTTTCGAGGCCTTGGTTGTGCAGAATTCACATGGATGATGGATATCACGAAACCATATAACACCTTTTCTTTTAGGTTGATTACTTAAATTTCTGTCTCTTGGATGGGGATCATTTTGCAAAATTTTACTGCAAGTTGATTTAGAGCACTTTAATTTGGTTCCCTGTTGACCCTCTTGCGAAGATGATAGAAGTCATTCATCCACCTGTTCTCACAGACACGTGTAATGGGTGGAAAGAAAAGATTGGTTGGTTCTGAATGTTCTTGGCATCACTAATGCAGTATGAACCTAGTTTGCTTGAGCCAACCAAATCTAACCCTCAGGTATCTGAGGTTTTTGAGCCTGTTTTACCTGGCTTACCCGATGATGTTGCCATGTATTGTCTTGCTCTTGTTCCTCGCCGGTACTTGCCAGTTGTTGGTAGGGTGTGCAAAAAATGGCGATTGTTGGTTCAAAGTAAGGAACTCACAATTATAAGAAAGCATGCCATGAAGTTAGAAGAATGGATTTATGCTCTTTGCACGAACAAAGAAGGGAAAGGGAGCCATTGGGAGGTTTTGACTCCTCCAGGCACTGAGTGTCAGCCTCTTCCTCTGATGCCTGGTCCTATGAAGGCTGCTTATGGAGTTGTTACACTTGACTCAAAGCTTTTGGTCATGGCAGGTTATGTTGTGGATGGAGGGCCAGAAACCGTCTCTCGTGATGTTTACCAGTATGACTCCAGGCTGAACAGGTTGGCAAACGCTGCATGTTTTCTAACTAAATTTGAATTTCTCTATTATCAAGCACATATGATGCTGACATTCATCTTTTGACTTGAACTGGTAATTAAGTATAAACTGATTATTCTTATTAAGTTATCCATCTTTTCTTCCAAACATGTGAAACCAAGTTACAACAAATGTCTATTTACAGATCTCCTCAAGAAACTTCTCAGTTCTCATAATGCCTTGTATATGTTGTGCACATGTAATCCCTAAAAATTTCTGCTATGTGCATGTGGATTGGAATTTGCTTTTTGATCATGTAACTGAAGGCAGCTATGTGGTGAAGGTCCTAGCATTGGAGTTCTATTCTGGACAGTCCAAGGAAAATCCTTCTGAGATGGGTTTGTCTGAGTAATAACTAAAAGAAATAGCGACTTTGCACCCAAACATTCAGAGATAAGCCCAGGAGTTCTAGATGCTTACTTCTATATCTTGTTAGGTTTGGCCTTCCTCAGGTTATGCATGCTATAAGCGGTCCAGTAAGTTATCTTGAAGAATATTAAGTATTTATTTATAGGCACTCATTGTGGATTCAATTATTTGTGTGCTGTTGTTTGCAAGATCTATTGCTTGGGTCTTGGAACGCAAACAGTATTAAATAGGATGCTGAAAGACTACGTAGTTAAAGGCTGGTATAATCTGTTATAATATTAATGGTTACCTAATCACCATTTCCATATCTCGCTTCGGTGTAATTAGAGCATGTGAAAGTTAGTATAGGCAGCAATTCTGGGTTACGGCCGTTTTCTTTAAAATGAACCGCTCATGTGGTTGTTTGTGATGCCAATCAACGAAAACTGGCCTGCCAATGCCTTGAGTGTGACTATTGGCCATAGTTTGTCCCATTTGGTGAAGTTTGATACAAAATGAGGAACTGCACCAATGCTATTTTAGTACAGAAAACTTTCACTAAGATAAAATAATTGAATTATGATAGTTGTATGGCATATTGCAAAATAGTTCTTGTTGTAGTTTAAATTTTCTTTGAAATGTCGGTGCAGATGGAGCACACTTGCAAGTATGAATGTTGCTCGTTATGACTTTGCATGTGCTGAAGTTGATGGTGTAGTTTATGTAGTCGGGGGTTATGGGGCAGATGGGGAAAACCTCTGTAGCGCAGAAGTTTATGATCCAGACAAGAACGAGTGGACTCTGATTGAAAGCATGCGCCGTCCAAGATGGGGCTGTTTCGCTTGCGGATTCGAAGGAAAACTCTATGTTATGGGGGGTCGATCAAGCTTTACAATTGGTAATTCTAGGTTTGTGGATGTCTACAATCCCAAATGCCACTCCTGGTGTGAGATGAAGAATGGGTGTGTGATGGTGACGGCACATGCCGTGCTCAGAAAGAGGCTTTTCTGCATGGAATGGAAGAACCAAAGGAAGCTGGCAATCTTCAATCCAGATGACAACTCATGGAAGATGATTCCCGTACCAGTGACAGGAAGTTCTTGCGTGGGATTTCAGTTCGGCATACTCGATGGCAAGTTGTTGCTGTTCCCCATGGAGGAGGAGCCTGGATATCAGACATTGAAGTATGATCCAGATGCTGCACCTGGTTTAGAGTGGAAGACGTCTTCCCTCAGGCCACCTACTTCATGTTTATGCAGTGTGACTATCAAAGCCTGAAGTAGGGGAGTGCTGTTTCATGTGTTGTGCTATGTTGTACTAGCCATAGAGCGTAAAAACTCTCTTGAAACTTGTTTGGTGTTTTCGTATGTTAGTTCTGGTTTATTGGTTCTGTTTAGATTATGGGTACTTAATTTTGTGTCCACATGTGCATATGTGCCTAGACATGCCTAATATCACATCACATACATACCAGTAATTTGAAAATTCTGAAAAGCCATTCATTTATGTGCTAAGAAACGCATTCCTGCTGCATTTGGTTTGAGGTGAAATTGAGGGATAAAGATTTCACGTTCCGATTGAAGTGAATGAGGGATAAATGTTTTTCCATTACCTCCTAAATCATAAGTCCAAATTTCGTGTTTTGATAGAATCCTTCACATGCTCTGGTTTGATTTCCCACTTTCTCGTAAAAGTTCCTACTCCCCACTGAAAAGAAATGCCATAACTTCCTAGACTGCGAGCTATGCCCCTTCGGAGCAGATCAGAGTGATTCTTGAGAATTCTTAGCATCAGAATTCTCATTCCCGAGCAAGTTCCTGTGGACGTTATCCGATCAAGTTCTATATGATGATCAGCATGCATGTTTATCTACTATTCTTGAACGTCTCTGAACCAATATCCAGCTTATTGTATAAATACAACGGGTTATATAATTAGGGTTCCCTGTGCAACTAAATTCTTTAGAGAAAAATAAATGAGATTTCTTCAATCTTCCAAGTGGCCGTCCTGCACGAAATGAAACTAGAGAATTATTGAGGAATTTCATTTTTCAAAAGAAAAAGAAAACCATATGCTAAATTCTAAGTTTAACATTAGCAAGCTATTCAGCTTGTCTAACTTGGCTCGTGTTTGATGTATGTTCTGCTCTCAGGCAAGAAGTCAGTGATCCGGACATAAGCAGCATCTTTCATGTAGCTTGACTCGGCAAGCTAAAATCTCCCTGCCTCGTGTCTATATCAGAGGTGACTAGTACAGAGTATTAGGGAGTTGTTCTTTGATCTTGACAGGTTCTTTGAGTCAAATGAACAAAACTTGGTGAAATTGTAATGTTCCAATGGTTGAGTCGGTACTGGGCTCAACCATGGAACAATTGAAGTTTCACTAAACAATAATGGTCAGTAGTAACAACATGCTATGCATAGTTTTCATAGAGGGAGCGGCCCATGTTAGAGGAATAGTACTAAAAAGTAATCAGGATTGTAAATCACTGAAACTTTTTTTCCCACAGCAGAAAATAGAAAAAAACAAAAGCACTGAAAGTTATGGCACCCAGTAGTGATATATAAAGAGTGAACTCTTGAACAGCAAAAGAACAAAACGACCTAGTTATGCATCTTATCAATGGTTAATTGAAACGAAAGATGGGTTGCTTACAAGCCTTTCCTTACAACCACAACAAAAAATTGGAGAGCACTAAACATGCACTGTATCAGGTCCATTAGTTGACAGAGTAATACTGTGCGAGGATTGGATTTGGAACAAAAATCGCATAATTTATGCTGGTATTTCTCTCCATCTCCATCAATTGGATAGTCTGCCATAACTCGGTGGTTGCATTTAAGAGATACTCTCTCTCTCTCTCTTATGGATGTATGGGTAACCGGTTCAAGCTGGGTCAGTCCAATTTGGGGGTTAAAGCTCTTCGACCTCTGGCATCTCTCCTCGAACTCGTGACTAAGGGGTGCATTGAAGAGATATCCTAGGCAAAAGTGTCGGCAATTTGCATAACCTTTGATGTGAGAAGAGAAGATGGGCTTCTAAACATGCTTATGAACGTCTGTCCCTTTTTTTTTAATGCAAATGACAATACGGTGAATAATTATGGCAAGTTGTCACCTCACTTTTCAATGAAAACAGTTTCAACGCCTTTTTCAAAATTCTAAAACAGTTTCAACGCCTTTTTCAAAATTCTCTTCAATTTTATTTTTTCCATTAAAAAAAGCAGCCTCTTCCAAAATAGAGGAACTTACTTTGATGCCCAAGAGGCCCACAAGAATCTAGAAAGCTGACCTCTTCGTTTGCTCGCTAAGAATAAAGAGGGACTGTTAGTGTCCCACCCCAAGTGTCGTGGTCACGATATGGTATAAAAAGGAGTCGGTTAGGAGAGAGAGGCATTTGGTCATGTGTGTGGAAGAAAGAGAAACTAGAGAGCCAAGGGAGAGAGAGGAAGGGGAAGAAGCCAGCATCCAGGATGCCCTACTCCCATATGGGTTGCGCGGACTCCTCTTGGAAGCATTAGTGGTCAACCAAATCACCAAGTGTAAACCCTTGTTTGTAGCCTTGAAATAAAGCCTTCATTTCAGTCCTTCATGTGTGTGTGATTGAAACCGAAATCGGGTTGGAGTAAGATTGGTTGGTCTTGGAGGCCAACGTCGGTTGCTGCTGTTGGTGTGACAACAATTTGGTATCAAAGTTATGCTGTTATTTTTTGTTGTTTAGTGGCGGATTTCATGGAAGATAGAGCTGGGCTCCTTGGGCTCCATGGTGAAGATCATGTGGAATTCTTCACCGCCAATCAGGCCTCGGATTTGCCATTGGTCCAACCTCACCATGTTCATGATTCAAGCTTGAAGGGAACATGATTGAAGTGAGGCGAGAGGCTCGTCAAAGTGCAACAAGATCCACCACAGAAAACTCGCTCGATTCGATTCGTGGATACGGAAAGGATGAGCCTTTCTGTGCATGTGTTTGGAACACGTAGGTGGTGGCTGAGATTCAACAAAAGCTACCTAGTGTAGGTGCGGCAAGTACAATCCAAACACACCACTCTCAGCTCAGACGAGCCTGTACCGCTCATCAAACCCAGCTCAGTCTAACCTAGTTGGGTGAACCGATTAAGATCGGTGGCAGAGCCATAATGAAGGTGAAGGTAACCCACGTTCCTGTCGATGTTTGAAATTCAAAATTCAATCGCAAAAGTGAGTAGTTGGTGGCTCGCTCAATCCCATCAAATATAGGAAGCCTTCCATGATTTTGGAAAGGTCAAACAAAAGATAAGTTCAAATTTGAAAAGGCAGGATCATTGGAGTCCGCTCTCCCCAATTTTAGGAACCTCCTATAAAGCAACAAGTAAGAAGTTTGAAAAGATTTAAAATCCTTAAGTTAAGGATCTCTCCTCGATTCAAGGATTCAGTCTGATATGAGGAAAAATCTATATATTTCTCTCAATCAAACAAAGTCTCACAACACCCCATCATCTGAAGATGAGATACGACGACTTCAAAGAGAGCTAGATGCTTGATGGACGAGTACCTTGACAACCAACCCAAGTTCCCAAGTGGTGCTAACAGTTGAAGCCTTGCAGTCCCTCTTCCATCCATCTATGGAGGCTCTAGCCGAACATCCAACCGCAAGGACATCTCGGTGACCAAAAACACCCAAACCTCATAAATACTCAAGAGCCCGAGATAGCAAGGTATTCAAAAACTGGATTTCTGATTTAGATACCTACTTTAAAGCCATGAAGATGCCGAAATAAGACACACTCATCCAAGCCATGATTTATCTTGATGGAGATGCTAAATTATAGTGGAGAATAAAGCAAAAGTTGAAGGACAATCAAGAACTACCTTTGGTCTCAACATGGACTGACTGGAAGAGGGAGTTGTATTTACAATTTGTGCCATCTTTCGCGGAATGGTAGACTCGCAAAACATTATTGCAAGCCAAACACACAAGTACGTTAAGGGAGTATGTTCACAAATTTAGTACTTCACTACTAGAGGTACAAGATATGCACTCCAAAGACCAATTGTTTTTGTTTGTGTATGAACTCCAACCATGTGTACAAATCGAGCTCAAGAGGCACAACTCCTTGGATGTATATGCCACTATGTATATTGTGGAGGGACTTATTGACTTAAGAGGAGAACAAAATAATAAGGAAGGTTATTGACTTAAGAGGAGAACAAAACAATAAGCAGGAAGGAAACGGAGACCAACACAGAAACAACAAACGATAATGAGACGGACAAGGGCATGCAGACACACCGGGCATGCCACACAATGAAACGTTAGTACATGATGCAGGAAGGCACTCAAAAGTACACAACAACAGTCCAAGAATACTCACAGATGAAATCAGTTGAACAAAGGTGTGGTTGCACAATGGAGAGGCCATCAACCAAGGGTGGCCAGCCGTGGCCAGGTCATGGGTTACTTTGAACTTACAGCTTGTCTACAACATACACTAAAGTTCTGCAATGGGTAAAAGCCTCTTCAAACTTATAATGGAATGACAACCCCCTACTTCCTCTTGATTTAGCTCAAGGAGGACATAACCGAAGTCGTCTAGCCACACTAAAGGAAATAGAGTCATTCTTACTTGAAGAAGCCCACACATCATTTGAGCGTGCTAGACCAATAATGGATATCTTTGCAAACCACAAACGAAAAGAATGGGAGTTCAACATTGAAACAAGGTATGACTTCATGTACCCAATTATATATGGAAGTAGGTGTATTGGGGAATTTAACTCAACCTCAAGCCCAAGTTTGATGGACCATTCGAGATTATGGAAAGAACTGGATGGATTGCCTACAAGCTACTCCTACTGAAAAGACTCAAAATATATCCTATTTTTCAGGTAAGCCAACTCAAGCATTGCTACGAAGACCCCTCCTGTCGAGAGAAATGAGTACTTCCTCTGATAAGACATGATATCAACCGAATTTCCAAAATCTTATAACAAGAAGAACGAGAAAAAGGACCTAGATGACTCACATAGTATCTAGTAAGATGGAAAGGTTGAGAAGCTTAAGAAGACACTTGGTTTCTGGTAGCTAAACTTTGGGGGTATAAAGACATGTTACATGAGTACCACATAACCTCGAGGACGAGTCCAGAAATCAGGAGGAAGAATTGTCACATCGGCAATGCTTGTTAAGCGGCATGTGTGCATGCACGCCTACAACTTCAGAATCAAGGGAGATTTAACCTCCCCTTTGTCTAAGCATGTGTGGGTCACCTTGGGCGAACCCACACGAGTCTAATAAGTGGATCCCTTGGGTCCACCCGCTAGGAATAAAGGGGATTGGGAGTGTTCCGCCCCAAGTGTCACGGTCACAATGACTAGACACTTTGTGTCGAGCACCTTATGGTATAAAATGGAGTTGGTTAGGAGAGAGAAGGCATTTGGTGTTGTGTGTTAAAGAGAGAGATACTAGAGAGCCAAGGAAGAGAGAGGAAGGAGAAGAAGTTGATGTTCTGGATGCCCAAGAGTCGATCTACGACACCATTCACCTCCACTGGTAGAGTCAGACTGATTGAGAATAAGGCTGCTTGGCCACTCCTTTATCGATTGTGTGGACTCCCCTTGGAATATATATTAACCACCTTTCACAATGCAAACACATAGCACCCTTTAGTTTTGAGGGGCACAAATGTTATTTAGGAAGTTAGGGTGTTTAAAAGATATAATTGACACACTTATTACACTTATAACCCTTAAAAAGTAAAGGATGAATATAAGTATATAGTGTTAGTTAACACACATAAATATATCATCATTTTTTGCACAAACTATTGAAAAGTGACAGTGGGGATGCCATTTGCAAATTTAAAATGGTAGTTCCAGAAAGAAAAAGAGCACATAAATGACTTTTGTATTCTCACTTTTCAATAAGTGTAAAATTGTTTGCAGGAACCTATTAATATTAGTGCTTCTGCTTTTTCTTCATCAATCTTAACTATTCATTTTCCTTATTTCATCAAAAAATATCTATATATATATATAAAGAGGAGAGAGAGATTGTGCAGTATGTATCTACTCAATCGAATAGGATGCATGTTCTGTTATCTTCGACCACTTCAACACAGACACAAAGAGAGGGAGAGAGACGGTGCAGTGCCTACCTACTCAATTGAATATAAAATTTCATGCTTCACTATCTTCCACTGCTTCAACGAGCAGCCACCACCTGCCACCATCTTCTACAAGTCTCCACCCAATCACAACCCACAGCAATAGGACAAAACCACCACAAGTACTCCCAGAGCTACCTAAAAAACCACAAAACCAAACACATTCACACACACATAACATATATACATATATATATATATATATATATATATATATATATATATATAGTAAGTATTTGTACAGTGACGGAGGCAGTTTTTGGTTGGTAGAAGAGTAGTAGAAGATGGTAGAAACCGACAACAAATGATTTAAATGGTGTAAGGTAGTGAAATGGGGTATATGCATCCTAGTCAACTAAGTAGATGCCACACACTCTCTCTGTGTCTATATATTTATACACATATAGAGAGAGAGTCTATGGGTACTTCCAAAGTACAAATTATTAATATAAAACAAGTATTTGTTCTCATCATTATGAAGGTATATCTAGAAAGAACTTATTTTCCAGGGAAGTTTTTTTTCATGATTGTAATTAATTTAGTTATGGAAACAAATCAAATTAGTTTCATGAATGCTTGAATGTGAATGTATTCATAAGGGGATAAGATGCAATTTTGCCCATAAGTTTTCTATGTTGTTGTTATAATGGGAGGCCGAAGCCCAACAAATGGACATACTCATGCAGTACACCCAGAGAATCAAACTCATATAGGAGTTAGAGAGCCTTGCCTTGAATAGAGGAAAAAAGAAGATGAATATTGGCCGTTCCACTATTTAAGAACAAGGAGGAAAGATGTGTGGAGGAGAGGCAGTTATTAGTGATGATGGATATAGCTTCCATATTGCATTGTGGATACATCAATAATAGAAGATTTTCTTCCTTTGATTGAACCAAACACTGGTCAGATAAAGTAGATAGAGCTGAAAGTCAAAAAATGGGAGCTGGCGCTCATTAAATACCAACTGTATTTAATGAATTGAATGGTTCTAACAGGAACGAAAGAGGGGAAGAAAAGAATAAGGAGATCCCGGCCTATTTTGGCGGCAGCAGCCAGAATATGCCTACTTTCCAGCAGTATCACTGGATGAACTAACACTCTGCGTGCATTTTGACCAAAGAGCTATTGCACCCTTAACGTTAAGTTTGATTGAAAAATCCCGTCCATATTAAAACTTGACCTACATCGCGATCAACTAACCAAGTTGAGCTATCATGCCATTTTCTGGAAATAATCGAGGACCCAAGTGATTCAGTTTGACGGCCAATACCTTCTGCTTCTTTTCTTCATCTTTTCTACAGACAAGTAGGTACATCTCCCACAATGTGCTAGTCTTGTTGAGACCAAAGGATGGAGAAGGACGAGCAAGATGCATACGGTATTCTGCAACTCAAGAAGCTTCATAGGAATTTTGCACTTCAAAAGAGGAGAAAATAGTTCAGTTTGGTGATATTCAAGGTATTTTGGGACCAAATTTTAATGTAATGGAAATATCTAGTGTTGAAAGTAAAATAATTCCTAGTTTGAAATAGATACTCATCTTCGGAGCTCGTTTTTATGAATTGCAACTTCATCAAATTAGCCTCATGACATTTCTTGAGTTGCACGAGCGTGCACATCGAGTTCCAAGATTCATGGTTTTTACGTTGAGAGACAACCATAATTGAAAATTTGAAAAAGTTTAGTTTAGTACCCTGTGGTTTCACCAATTTTAACGTGATTACTTAAAGTTTTCACCATTAATTCAGAGGGAACTTTTCAAATTACAAGATCAAATTTTGGTAAAATAGATCCCGCATGGCAATTGATATCATGAGGTAAGATCACCTCCGATACACTTAGCTAAAATAAATTGGTTATGACTAAATAGTTAACAAAGCTGATCCTTATCTAAATCCCTAAATCATGTTGTAAATATTATAGCTCATATCATAAACTGTTAAAAACAAGTTATGCCATATAACTTTGCACTATAGGCTATATAATAGTATACAATAACAACTAAGCCTTTTTTCATACTAGACGGGGTCGGCTACATGGATTCTTTGTTTCCACAGATCCCTATCGTGTGCCATGTTAGCAGTTAACTCACAATAAGCTAGATCATTCTTTATTGTTTCTTTCTAACACTTTTGTTGTTGTCCTATAGCTCTTTTAATACTTTCTAAATTTAGTTTTTCATATCTTCTTACAAGTTCTTCTTTTGATCTTCTTTCTATATGTCCAAACTATCTTAAACAATATTCTCTCATTTTATCCTCTATTGGTGCCACTTCTAATTTGTTTCTAATAACCTCATTATGTATACGGTCTTTTCTTGTATGACCATTCATCCATCTCAACATCTTCATTTCTGTCACAAACATCTTTTATACATGTTGATGATTAACTGCCGAACATAACCATAAAACATGGCAGGTCTAATTGTTGCTCTATAATATTTACCTTTTAACTTTAATGGTATCTTCTTATCACAAAGAATACCTTATGCTCCTCAACATTTTAACCAACCAACATTAATTCTATGCGTAACATCTCCATCAATTCTTCCATCACTCTGAAAAATTGACCCTAGGTATTTAAAACTTTCTTTTGGGGATATAATGTGCGCCAATTTTAATTTTTATGTCCTCTGAGGTAACCAAATGATCAAACTTACATTTCATATATTTTGTCTTTGTTCTACTAAGTCGGAGGCCTTTGCTTTCTAATGTTTTTGTCCATAGTTTCTTCTTTGTCCATTTTTTTTATTTGTAAATCCATAACTAAAAGTTGATGTTGGGTGATTAAGCTTATCATAAATTTAGGTAATAGAATCCTAATCTTAGAAATAGGTAAATGGCCTAATCATCGATGCCATAATATCAACTATTCCTTCTCTCCTTTTGTAGTTAGAGTAGACTGCACAGTTGTCATGGTCGTTTTCTCATAAAAATAAAGTCCTCTCCTCAAGCTACCCTAACCAAAGATCATCTCCGTCTTCATTTCTAGAAAAGTGCAACACGTAGAATTAAAGGTTACCACACAATCTAAGTCTTGTGTTATTGCATAAACTGATAAGCGATTGATTGAAATATTACAAATATGTAGAACATTTTTAAGAGTCCCAAAAGTAGTGATTATACTTTCTTTTCCCATAATAAGAGTATTAGACTCATCAGCCAACTTAATAACAACACCATTCTAAATCAATTGATAGTCATAGAAATATTCTCGATGACCAACCATATGATCTGTTGCACCTTTATATTCTTGAATTAGGAACAAGTGAATTACCAAAAGCCATGAACGAAAAATGATATACTATGGTAGCTTGGGAATCAACAGTAGAAGATGTAGATGCAGTTTGTGATTCAACTAGTCTTATTTTAAATTCTTCGATTTTCTTCTTCATATTAGCCAATAAACTCAATCCAGTTTCTAGATTTTGTCTTTCAACGTGATCACTAAAATATGCTTTATTCGGTCTATTCTTATTATAGTTGGGTCTGCCCACTAGTTTTCAACAAGTTTCTTTTGTATGTCAAGTTTTCTCATAATGTGAATAACACAACTTATCCTTTTCATTTGGAGTAGATTGGAACCGACTTCCATCACGACCTCCTCAATAATAGGTATATTTTTGCCCACAAATGCAATCGTTTCTTAGCTTATTTTTTCTTCTTTCTCTAAACGTCTTTTATCATCTTCTCGTAGTAGTAAGGAGTATATTGTACTCAATGAAGGAAGTTCTTCTCTGTTTAGGATATTATTCTTAACTGCCTCGTATTCAAAAGAAATGCCCCACAAAAAATCAAATACTTTTCGTTATTCAATCTTACTCGTTTGTTCCTTCATGCAACTTTGACATTTGGCCTTTGAGTGGTATTGTAATTCTTCCCATAAGCCACAAAGTTCTGTATAGTAGTCACTCACTGATCTTTCTCCTTGACTGTATTTGCGGATTCTTTGTATAATCTTATACTTCTTTGTAATATTCTTTCTCTAAGCATAAGCATCATGAACAACCGCCCAAATGTCTTTAGCTGATTCTAGAATCATAAAGTGCCCTAATCACAAAGATTAAGCTCTGATACCATGTTGGTAAATAACCCAAAATATAAACACATCACAAATCATACAAATCTTCATCACTGAAGTTAAAAGAGGGTCGACACCTTCATATGTGCAGCCATCCACTCTCTCTCTTTATTTCACTTAAAGACTCATTACAATTAGGGTTAGTATATATAATGGTTTATAACTTAAAAGACTAATCTACTCCTAGTAAGTAAAAGAGATGACATACGGCTCTTATTGAATCAGAATCTGATCCAATAGGATCCAGACGTCCCAAACTAGATAATTAACAATAAAAGTAAATAGTCTTCAACAATAGGCATGTATTCTGCGATATGCATATGATATTTTGTTTCACATAATGGCTCTCTTAAAAACATTTGACCTAAAGTTCTTAATTACATTCAAGATATCATACAACATGTCTCATGAGTAGTGTATCTATGGCCATGAACAATATGGGTAGGTTCCTACTTATGTGGCTGCTTGTTAGAGAGTATTTCTGAGCCATGCCTTGCTGAATCGACTAATGATAGATGTGGTGGCTGCCAAGGTAGGTTCTATCATAAAAGTGGTAAGAGTATTGATGTTAGTTCATGAAAGCCTTCATTAAAATACAATTTCTCTTAAACATGGAAACATTATATCTTGCTTTTTTTAGATCACTATTTCTATAGGTAGGATATGAATTGGTTTTCCTTCTTCAGAATGGTTCGACTAAATCTAATAAGTATGTCAAACTTGTTCTAATGCTTGTAAGAATTCTTTTTGTAGCCTTGTAAGGGCATTCTTCTATTTGCCCCCCCCAGGTACAGGGAAGACGATGCTTGCAAAAGTAGTTGCCATTGAATCTAGTGCAAATTTTATTAATATCTCAATGTCTAGCATCACATCTAAGGTACTAACCTGTGGCACATTAGAACAATTATCTTTTATATGGTGATTAACTAATAATTTATTGTTGAATTCCAATGGTTTGGTGAGGGTGAAAAGTATGTCAAAGCTGTATTTTCTCTAGCCAACAAAATTGCTCCAAGCATTATATTTGTTGATGAGGTAAAGCTCATTTATTCATGAAACATGTAGTGACCTAAACCAAGTGGAAATTTGTTATCATTCAATGAAGCACTGCTTACATGTTTTGCTGACTTCCATAAGTGACTAAAGTTGCGATACTGATGAACTTAAGATTTTCATTCATATGATGTAGGTGGATAGTCTGTTGGGTCGCAGAGATAATCCTGGTGAACATGAAGCCATGAGGAAGATGAAAAATGAATTTATGGTGAATTGGGATGGATTGTACACTAAAGATAAAGAATGTGTGTTAGTATTGGCAGCTACAAATAGGCCGTTTGACCTTGATGAAGTTGTCATTAGAAGGCTTCCACGAAGGTGTTCTTTGTTTTATTCCCTTAAGAAGAGTACATCTTTAGTTTATTGATGTCCTCCCTTCTATGATAGTTTAACCTCCACCATGCCTTCGGCAATAGGTGGGGTCATCTAGAGGGTGAAAACAAGCACTCTTTAATGGGAATTCAATGTGTTAGTATTGGAAAGTATAATGTTGTAATAATCGTATTGGTGCCCATACCAATACACGATAATCATAGGAGAAGAAACGGGAGTTAGGTGGTAGCTGGGAGGAGAGGGTTATCTTAGTGTGGGAAAGCTGTAAACGCTTTTTTGGCAGTCATTGTGTTGCCCACGTGTTGTTGAGGGTAGTGCACATGTTGATGCGGGGTCAACCATGGATTAGTTGTGATTGGGTTAGGTTCCACGTGTTGTCGATTGGTTTTTGGCGGGTTGTGCACTACATTTAATCTAGTATAATAAGAAAAAAATTGTAAAAAAATCATAAAAATCCAAAATATAGAAAATTTTGAAATTAATCAACAAATGATAACAAATTGTTAGAAAACACAATCAACATTAAACATAATCCAATTAATAACAATTAACAAGTAGTTAATAAGTAATAACTAATAAGCAATTAAGCACTAGCATCACTGTTATGTGTATCGTCTCGTATCGAATGATACAGGACATATCATATTTTATCATTACACGATATTGTAAGATACAATGTATCAGCCTATATCACCCGTAACGTACTATATGTCCCCATTCTTAAAAAATCCTCCTTGAAATGGGATATGATGTTGTCCCTTTTGGTAAGAGAGACTTCTTGCCTTAAGGGTGACCTCCCCAGAATAGGAATAAGTAGTTTTCAAAGTTTTCTTGAACGAGGAAAGTAATTTTTTTTAGTAACTCATCAATTATGATCACGTCCAACTTTGGTAAGTTGTACAATTGTTTATGCTCGAGTTTGAAAACTCCAAGGATAGTTCAATACCTTCCCAACTAAGTTCTACTAGCCCACAAATTAGAAAAGTAACCTAACATATAATAGTTCTTTATTTTTACTGGATTTTTTGTTTTTCTTATTTTAAAAATATTTTAAAAAATTATGATAAGATATGATACACCTGTCTCATGGACAAAAATGATATATGATACGATACAATACAAACAACATTGATTGGCATGACAATGATATTTCACATTCAATAATAACTATAAGAGTAAGAAAGTTAAAGTTGCTTAATTAAACTACAAACTGAAACTAATACGTCCCTTAAAAATTAAGCTTATCATTTACAAAATACAAATTACAAAGTTCATACTTCAGAATTCAATTTCAACGTTTCATTCCACAAAACGTAGATCATAATCAACAAATATGTCATCAGCATTATAGTCAGAGTCACCATCATCATCATCGTCACCATCATCTCCCTCTTCCTCCGTAACAGGGTCCTCCAATCGAGTGTCTCCCACATCGTCATCTCCAATTTATGATTCTGTCTCTAGTGTTCTCCAGTTTTTATCCTCCACATTAATGAGGAGTTCTTCTTCGACTCAATCATAAAGAATATCAATATTTTCGTAGCTATGTAGGTCATATGATACCTTTCCTGCCCTTCTTGTGTCTCTTTGCATTTGTCTATAAAAAAATTAAAAGAAAGAATATAATAATATTATGTACTTAAAAAATCATTTAAATTGATATGATAACTATGATTATAAGGAGTAACAAACATATTATAATTAAATTATTATCTTGGCCTTAACTTCATATTGCATGTAGTGTTGTTTCAACCTATCGTATCATGTATCATTTTTCTCTATGAGACAGGTGTATCGTACTGTATCATAATTTTTTAAAATATTTTAAAAATCAAGAAAAACAAAAAAAATTAGTAAAAATCAAGAAATATTCTAAGTTAGACTAGTTTCATAATTCGTGGGATGGCTTGGTTGGGACTATCCTTGGAGTTGCCAAACTCGGGTAGAGACAATTGTGTTGTGCAACCTACCAATGCTAGACATGGTCACAATTGGTAAGTTGCTTAAGAAAATTGCCTTTCTTATTCTTGAGAATTTTTGGAAACTGCTTATTTTTATGGTCCTTATTGTTATTCTTGAGAGATCACCTTTAAGGTAAGATAGTTGTGTTGTGCAACCTACCAATGTTGGACGTGGTTATAATTGATAAGTTGTTAAAGAAAATTGTCTTTTTCATTTTTTAGAACATTAGAAATTGCCTATTTTTATGGTCCTTATTGTTATTCTTGAGAGATCACCCTTTAACGGAAGATGTCTCTCAAAAAAAGAAAGAAGATTAGTTCAATTTTTGCCCATTACAAAAAAGAATTTTATAAAAATAGGATATATTGCCCGTATGATACAAGTGATAAGGCTTGTATCATGCAATAAAGGCAATAAGGAAGGTATCATGTGATACAACCTGTATCCCACGAGCTGATACATTGTACTGTATCATATGGTGATTCCTCATGATACAATTTTCCCTGTATCATACGATACGAGGCGATACACATTAATAAAAAACTAGCAATTAATAACAAAATATGAAAGAACTTACAATATTCGACAGAGTAGAGACATCCCATCCAATCTGTCAAGTTATGGAAGACGGTGTCCACACTTGGTTGCCTCTCTCCACTTCGTTCTTCACCTCTAAACATAACCCTAATCGCTTATTTATAATCACAATCTAACTTAAAAGACTAATTTACTCCTATTATTAATTAAGTACTAATGATTAGACATAAAACATAAAACATATCATAAAATGTCCACTTTAGGACCCGATTCGAGTAGTCTTTAACACTCTCCTTCAAGTTGGGTGAAAGATATTGAGAACACCCAACTTTGACAAATTATCTCTAAGTGGTCTGCAGGCAATAGCTTTGGTAAGAAAGTCAACCATTTGTTTCTCTGATTTGACATACTCCAGTTTGAATTCTCGGTTTGAAATCTTCTCCCGAATGAAGTAACAATCAATTTCTATATTTTTAATTCTTTCGTGATAGACTGGATTGGAAGTCATATGAATAGCTACACCATTGTCATAGTATAGAGGTATAGGATGTCACATATTAAGGAAAAAACCCACTTTCCTTCACACATAGCTTGAGCTATAGCTCCGTATTCTACTTCTGTTGTAGATCGAGTAACAACAATTTGTTTTTTACTCTTTCAAGATATAAGATTACCACCAAGTAGTGTAACATAGTCTGTAGTAGATTTGTGATCATCTTTCGATTCAACCCAATCAGCACTAGAATAAAGTTCAATACTGAATTTTCAATATTTGGAATAATGAAGATCCATGTCATGTGTTGACTTAAGAAATCTGAGAATACAATACATGATTTTGATATGGTTCTTAGTTGGTGAATGCATAAATCTACTAATAATACCCACAACATAAATGATATCTGGATGAGTAAAAGTCAAATAAATAAGCTTACCAACCAATTGTTGATATTTGTGAGTATCCCTCAAATCTTCACTATCTCCGGTGAACAATTTTTGGTTTACTTTCATAGGAGAATTACTTTGTTTATAATAAGCATATTTGTTTCCTGTAACAGATCAATTGTATATTTTCTCTGAGATAGAAATATACCTTGGTTGGAATATAATACCTCAATGCTGATATCTGGTTTAACTTGCTTCTCTTCATTTTCACCTGTGAGATCTTCAGTTTCATTGAGAATTATGGGAAGCACATGAGAAGAGTTGTTTAGAGAGGTGACTAACTCCCTCTGAGAATAATAATAGGGGTGGATTCAGAAAACGTGACATTCATGGATACACATAGTTTCCTATGAATTGGATCATAGCATTTATAGCCCTTTTGAGACTGAGAATAACCAAGAAAGATACACTTTACAACTCTAGGATCAAGTTTATTACGACCAGGTAGATGAACTTGAACAAAACAATACAACCAAAGATACAATGAGTGATATGAAAAAGTTTAGCGTTCTCATCAAGGCATTTTACTGGACTATCTCTCTTGAGAACACTACTAGGCATTCTATTTATTAGATAGACAACAGTAAGAAAAACTTCTCCTCAATAAGATTTAGGTACATTATGTTGAAGAAGAAGAGTTCGGGCTAACTCAAGAATATGCCAATTTTTTCTTTCAACTATGCCATTTTGCTGAGGTGTATATGAGCAAGATATTTGATGAAGTATATCATTTGAATGTAAGTATTCTTGCAACTGTCCATTAATATATTCACCCCTATTATAAGAATGAAAAACTTTCTCAAAAGTATTAAATTGATTGAGAATAAATTTATGAACAATAGAAAAAATAACATACCTCAGCTTTTGATTTTATTAAGTAGACAATTGTGAGACGCGTACAATCATCAATAAAGAAACCAAAGTACTTTTGACCAAACAAAGATGAAACAGGACTTGGACCTCATATGTCAAAATGTAGGAGTTCAAAAGGTTGGGATCTCGTAGACTCACTTGAGGAATAAGGTGATCTTTGGTGCTTCCCGAGTTGACACACTTCACATTCAAAAGGAAATTTATTTAACTCTACTCTACGGTTTGGAAGAACATATTGAAGCTTGGACACAGGCAGATAACCTAAACGACTATGCCAAAGTTGGATCTCCGCATATTGAGCAATTGCAGTAGTACAATATGATGTAGTATGTTGAGGGTTGTCTTCTAGAATATATAATCCTCGTCGAAGACTACCACGACCAAAGATTTTTCCTGTCTTCAAATCTTGAAAAATATAGCCAGTAGAATTAAATGTCACACTACAATTTAGTATATTTGTTAAGGAACTGACTGAAAGAAGATTTATACGAAAGCTAGGAATATGTAAGACATGTGGGTATACTTTTTTGTCTAATCATATAAGAGAGTGAGCCATCACCCAACTTGATTGGCTCTCATTTTTTAAGTAGATGATATTTTGAAAAATATGAAGACTCTCCTACCATATGATCTGTAGCCCCAGAGTCAATAATTAAGTTTTTGAATGAAAAGAAGAGAATTGTTTACCCTTCATCATGTGAGTGGCATGCACTAATGTAGCATGAAGAGTAGAAGAATGTTGATTTTCAGATAATTTAGTTTCTAACCCTTTAATCCTCTTAATAAGCTCTTAAATATTGTTTGTATTTGGCGTGGAACTTTCAATAATGTGGGCAAAATTGTTTCTTGGTCTATAAGATTTTGGTTGTCAATGTAATTCCTAACAATTTTCTCTCGAATGTCTATGTTTCACATAGTAAGAACATACTATTTTATCCTTCTCATCGGAATGGAAATTTCTTTATTCACGTCCTCTATTGTGTTGTCCACCTCTTTCACGATATTGTGAGGTTTCTCTTTTACTTTGTAGTGCGTGTTGTTCGGTAGTATTAATATTGTCCTCTAAATTTATGTGATCTTCTTCTCGAATCAATAAGGAGTAGATTGTACCAAGTGAAAGAAGTTCTTCTCGGCCTAGGATGTTTATCTTTATAGACTCAAATTCATGATTTACACCCTACAACAAGTCAAAAACTTTCTTCTTTTCATTTTCTAGATTTTTTTATGCATAACACAATGAATATTTAAATTTGTATAAAAGATAAGCTCATCCCATAATCCCCAAAGATCCGCAAAATACTCACTAATAGAGCAAATTTTTGCTTGCATTTCTTAATTTTTTCCAAGATTTCATATTTCTTTGCTACATTCCTTTTTTTAGAATAAGCTTTAAAAACTGTACACCAAATTTCATGTATAGATTCAAGAAACATAAACGTTTTCACTATTGTTAGAATCATAGATTGGAGTAACCAAGATGAAATCAGAGAATCTTCTCTTCACCAACTAACATATTGTGAGTCATGTGTAGCTGAACACGGAATTTGTCCAATGAAATGAGCCCATCTCTCCCTTGCTATTACCTTCAACTCCACTGACTTCGATCACTCTAAGTAATTTATGTCATCTAATTTGGTAGATGTGATCTAAAAATTTTTCACTTTTTCGTTTGTGGAATGTTTCAAAATTTTCTAAAGATGTTTCAATCCCTTTTCCTTTACCCGCCATTTGAATATAAATCTCTTTAATAAAGGGAATTTATTGCTTGCAGTGAGCCCACACACAAAAACGTGTAGGCTATCTCCTCAGAAATTCGTATAGGCAGAAAAGAGATTTCAGTTGGCTGATTTGTTATAAGATCTTAAACAATACCTTAGTAATCTGAGTAGTGCAGCCAGAAGACAGACAAGATAGAAAAAAATGAACTTCTTGGATTCCGTGATTCACCAGTTTCTAGTTCTTAGATTAATTGATTTTGTTGTTTCTGTGCTTTTCAGTTGAGCCTTGTGGGTGACTAATTGACTTACTGAAGATAATAGAGGAACACGTTTGGAGGTTGAACCAAAAAGTTTTCCCTTTGTTTGCCAAGTTTTGTGTCAAGTCTCTGTATACATTGATTATCTGCAACTTCCCCTAACTTGTGTGTCCCGAATTGTTGAACCTGCAATTCGTCAAATAGCCCTTATAGGCAATGTCAGTGAACGATTTTCCAGAACTTACCACCACAAGATGATACTCTTGCTGATAGACTTCTTCCTTGGCACAGTATCTTATATCAGAAGATAATTTTCCAGCAAGTAATTTCACCATCAAATCTGTTGTAGATAAAACTGCACCCTATCTTTGTGCAGTCAAGCAATTTTTCTCACCAAAGAATCAATTTGATCGCATTATAGGCTCTGATACCATGATAGAAAACTGGCAATTAATAACAAAATATGAAAGAACTTACAATATTCGGCAGATTGGAGACATCCCGTTCAATCTGCCAAAGTTATGGAAGATGGCGTCCACACTTGGCTGCCTCTCTCCACTTCGTTCTTCACCTCTAAACATAATTCTAATCTCTTATTTATAATCAAGATCTAACTTAAAAGACTATTTTACCCCTATTACTAATTAAGTATTATTGATTAGACATAAAACAGATCATAAAATGTCCACTCTAGGACCCAATTACAATAGTCTTTAACACACATAACATTGATTGTATGCAATATATACAAATCATAAAGACGAACATGCTCCAATATGTTTTTATTACATCCACTCATCCGTTCAATCTGCCAAAGTTATGGAAGATGGCGTCCACACTTGGCTGCCTCTCTCCACTTCGTTCTTCACCTCTAAACATAATTTTAATCTCTTATTTATAATCAAGATCTAACTTAAAAGACTATTTTACCCCTATTACTAATTAAGTATTATTGATTAGACATAAAACAGATCATAAAATGTCCACTCTAGGACCCAATTACAATAGTCTTTAACACACATAACATTGATTGTATGCAATATATACAAATCATAAAGACGAACATGCTCCAATATGTTTTTATTACATCCACTCAAACTATATGTTTGGCTCAATATACGTTGAGCAAATCTCAACAAGTTTGGTGCATGTCATCTACACTAAAGCGAGCCCCCATTCATCTAAAATAAAACATAAAGTAAAAATCAATTTAAAATCAAATAGTTTATAATTTATTTATAAAAAAATTCATACATGGTCACATCTGGAAGCAAAGTTGTACTGCAATTGACCTTCCAAAATCTCCAACACTGTATATATATTTAATTAGCTCTAAATGGATGTTGCATCGAGTAGATGAATGTTGTATAAGGTCAATTGCATTCAATATCATTTTCTTAACTTCTCTGTCCTCTATAAAATTTGGAAAAAACCTAATAGAGGAATTAAGAAAATATGCTCTAATAGAGGGATTAAGAAAATACGCAGCCATAATAAAACAACTAGTAACCTTTCATGATTCTCTAAATTTAAAACTCTATTCATTAACAATATCAATCTATTTTATAGTAATTTACACCCCAATGCATGATAAGTAGGGACCCTATAACCTAATCCTATATTAGCAATAACATCTTTCATACTTTAAAAATAAATAAATTTGCAACATTAAAATAAAGATAATTTTCATAAAAGAAACTGCATACTTTATATCTACTTTCTCAATTACTTCATTTAAACACTATTGATCACCCGAAAAAACCCATGGGTCTTGGGTTTATAGGTTAAGAAAAACCGACATAGACTCATATGATACGGGCTATATCATATGATATGGTGCGATACAATAATGTATCGTATGATATGACCTCATATAGACCTATAAATGACCAAAATATGATACATTTACCTGTATTGTGTCGTTCTAGTATGTGATACATGATAAACTCGTATCGTGGGAAAGCTACTACCATTTGCCAAAACATAAAATAACATTCTTTCCACTGGTTGTCATCTACCTAATGTACCATCCCTTCCATCTGGATTTCAGACTGACTGTGCGGGCAAACCGTTTATTTTTTGCAGAGTTCGTGGGTACCTTCACAATCTTAAGTACTAAAAGAGCGGCTTATGTATTGAAAAGTACTTTATTCCTTATGTGGGAATCTGAGCTTACTCCGTTCTAACATCGTGGTTCTTTAAAGAACTGACCTGTGATGAAGTCTGATTTTCTGCAACATGTTCAGGTTGATGGTCAACTTGCCTGATGCCCCAAATAGATTAAAGATACTTAAAGTGATATTGGTAAAAGAAGAATTAGCACGAGATATTGATTTTGAAGCACTTGCAAGTATGACAGAAGGGTATTCCGGGAGTGATCTGAAGGTATTCTTTCGAGCTTGTTCACAGTTTCTCTTCAGATTCTGGAACATTCTAGTTTGTTCTTTCCCATAATTTTTGCACCATTCAGTGTGATACTCCTTTTTGTGTAAACTTTTGCAGAATCTCTGTGTTACAGCTGCACATTATCTATTCGTGAAATACTCGAGAAGGAGAAGAAGGTCTGACATTTCTTTTTGCAAATCTGTGCTTTCTATTATATACAAAAACGCCATTTTGCAGTAAGTCGATGCATTTCTTGCTCGTCATTTATTTGCTGTTGTAAGCTACCATTTGGTACTAGTCTGTTGCTTGGTAAGAGTACTCTGTCTGCACTTATTTGAACGATGGCATGCTGATTAGACATAGATATGTCTTTGTTCCATATTCATCTAAGTATGCAAGTTAGGCTGGCTTGAGGTGCTCATTTTTGGGATGTTGAAAACACTAATTAAGGCAAGCTCTATAGCTAGTCCGATGCCCAGTTTAGTCTCAGCTGTGGCTGAAACATGATGCCTAGGCTTGGTCCTACGGTTGACCTAGATATTCATTCACTAAATATTTTGATTATGCTTGAAAAGTATCATATATGATACACTTGTCATAGTTGCTGGGATGTTTTCACTTATCGGCAACTATGAACATCTCTAGAGGTCTAAAGCCCCTTCATTTTGACACATGTTTGTCTCTGGTCCTCTTCTTAGACACTAATTTATTTGGAAATGGTTGTAGCTTCAGTTAAGCTTTTTCCTATGACATGAAATAACCTGTAACATTTGAACCCAAAACCTTCCGTGTCTTGTTTGTCAGTTATTTTCTGAAATTCTCTCTATTTAAAGTTGGTTACGCTAAAAATGTTGCTTAAGACGTCAAACCAACACTGACACTCCCACCATATCAAACACGGCGGATCAGCAGTCATCTGTGACAAATACTTGTGTTGAGGATCCAGATTTTTCAACAAAGTAGAAAAGAAAAAACTGTGAAGTCAATGTTGAGAATTCTTGGCTTATGTCGAGATGCCCAAAAGTTGGAATGTATACACACACAGATGGATATTCTGGCGCTCGTGATCTTTTGTTGCCATGTCAAGCACCCGCTCCTGTATGACAGTATTTTGTTTTACAATGGCATCACCTATACCTGCCGATCTCTGAGGTGTTTTTGAATGGTGCTTACAGGAGAAGGCAATCGCACTGGCAGAAGGCAGGTCAGCTCCAAAACTAACCAGTGGTGCAGAGATTCGTCCCTCAAACATGGGTGATTTCAGATATGCCCGTGAACAGGTAATAATATTGTTCAATTCCAATACAAGCATATATTCGCCCTCTCCCTCTCTCTCCAATATTTTCTGTGTGCCTTGCAGGTTTGTGCCAGTGTATCATCAGAATCTACAAATATGAGTGAACTCCTACAGTGGAATGACCTCTATGGAGAAGGTGGTTCAAGAAAGAAGACCTCTCTCTCCTATTTCATGTAGCTGTTTTCTGTAGAAACTCCCCTAATCTCTTCGTCATTGGCATCGTCCTTTGATCTGATTTTTGCTGCAAGTATGAGCAGTCTAGGCTTCACAGAAATTCCCCAAACGGCGGATAAATCCGAGAAAGAAACATGTCATTTATATCTATAATATGTATTTAGCTGCATCGGATGACCTTGGTTATCTGAATGCTGCCTGAGTCTGGGTATCAAAATCGCTCATCAATATGGTTTTGGCAGTAGGTCCACGTACTTGATTGATCCTTCTAAGCAGTTTTGCATTACTATAATGTCAATATGGGTTATAGAACATGACATGATACAATAATCAACTTCTAATTCTTCATTAGCACAGAAGTAATGGTATTTCTTGCATGCTTACATCCAGGAAGTTGCTATTCCATTCTTGCCTTCATGCATAACTCACCTTGTCGGGTTTCCGGTTGACGTTAGGAACTATAGCACAAGGTACCTCATATTGGAGAGCATACAGAGACATGGCATCTGTATTGCGGGATTTGCTCGTGCCGTGTCACCTGCAAAGCGGTTCAACAAGATTCCCGCATGAAGATTCTAACTCTTTGTTTGGAACACGACATGGTTCGGGTTCGTGCTTACACAACTCTAGCACGTCCGGCGTCAGATTTGTGTCCATAAATCTGTTAGGACGTGGTACTGTATGGATGAAAGGCTTGATAAGAAACCCCGGTCACAGAATACACATAGACAAGCATCGGCGCTCCACTCACCAAGCAAGAAAGGGAAGAAGTGGGAGAGAGCGTTAGCGAGACCTCGAGGAGTGGGGAAATCCTAAAATTGAAAGTTTTAGGAGTCACTGTAAGTTGAGTAGCGCACACCCCGATTATATTCCCACACCCTGACCTCTATATCAAAACTTCCTCCACTTTCCTCTCTCCTTTTATGATTTTCTCTCTTCTGCTACTGTATCCTACTATCGGTTTTTGCCACCGTAAGGCAACTCTCTGTCACTCCTTCCACCATCGCTCTCCCTTTCTTCCTTTCTCTCTTTGTTGCAGTAAGCATGGTCTTCACTAAAGAGTAGATGCACTTAGGCATGTCCATACCTTATAGCAAACGCAGCTAGGTGTGCCTACGCCGAACCCTATAGCACCCTTGCTTTCTCATTTTTACTTGAATTTGTTGTCTTGTTTTGTTTTAACATAATGTTGAATGGTTGAGGAGAATGTGGATATAGTACAAAAATATTCATTTTCACTTCAAGGAGTTGGTGAGATGGATAGAGTGTGAATGTTGACTTTGACTAATGAAATGCATAATAATTTTTTTGGTTTGATTTAGAAAGACATGCATTTGCTAATGGATTGACTAATGCTAAATTTCAATTGATTAAGGAGATGACAAAAAGTAATTGTAAGCTTAGGAGTTGGTGAGATGGATAGAGTGTGAAAGTTGACTTTGAATAATGAGATGCATAATCATCTTCTTAGATTCTATTTAGAAGGACATGCATTTGTTAATATATTGACTAATGCTAAATATTCAATTAATTAAGGAGATGACAAATGCATGTACTAATACAATTAAAACTGAGGGTAGTATGCTAGTACACTGAACACATTTATAATGAAATGATAAAATAAAGCGGGAAGAAATGGGTGGTCGAACATTTCTTCAATAGCTCTTATATGAAATGAATTATGATCAGTATTGCATGTGGCATTAGAGCATACCATAGATGAAATATGTGAATGATATTTTATTAAAAATTCTTAATTCAATTCAACTTTGACATGCATTTCTGAAGGTATTAGAGACTGATTGCACTTATAAAATGAATAGGTATAAGACGCCTTTTGTTGAAGTTGTGGAATTTACATTAATAGAATATTTTCTGCGGCATTTGCTTTTATAAGTTTAGAGAAGGAAAATTGTGACTCGGAGTTGAACTGTTTGAGGTTTTATTTGTTTAAGCATTTTTCTTAATATAATATGTATATATCATGAGCTTGCATTGAATGCAATTGACATTGCTTTTCTTCAATCAAAATATTTTCTATATAGAGGGCATATACAACATATTATCGAACCGACAATAAATAAAGAATATGATACTTCAATTGGTGTTAGTTAGTAGAAAGTTGTTGAGTCTAGATATGAGAGGATTTATGCCAAGTAGTTAGGTTTAATAGAAGTGAAGTGAGAATTTTTCTATGATACTATTATATTCTATGTTAAGCAACAAATGGTTGAGTCTGTATAATGAAAAGACTCATATATATATATATGTCCTAATGATATTTTTTATGATGGTATATAGGGGGTTGAGAGTACACATATAAAGTTGAAAGGATTCATTGGCACCTCAACTAGAAGGTTTAATATGATATACAAATAACTCCATTCATTGATTTGAGAAGACCAAAAGATTATGTTATTCACAATATTGACTAGTAGCCCCATGTGTATTAGATAGTGCATAACTCTTGCATTTACTTAAAGATGAATAATGTGTTATAATACTGATAGGGCAGGTCGGTAACTGGCCACGGTGGGTATGGATTCGAGTTATCTTTTCTCCAACAAGTAACATGATGGGTATGGGGCAAAATGTTACAATGCTTCTTCTGGCATGTTCATATGTGTACACCGTTTACGATGTGAGAGACTAGCATGCCCGGTTGAGCCCTTGGCACGCCTTTATATAGATCACTTAGGGTCTTTTGTTATTTACTTTGTTATGTACTAAGTGGTCATATGAGACTACTTTTGGTGTATTTAGATAGTCCATGTATGGGACAGATCATTAGGATCAAAGTATTGCTTATTTGGATTTAGTTTTGGGTTAGTGGATTGTCATTTGGTTTGGGTTTAGAGTAACTCATTTGGGCTCTGTTTCCCTTTGGTAGGGATTAGCATTTAAGCTCTCTTTGAGCTCTTGAAATGGAGTGTGCAACAATTGAATAAAATTTCAGCTTTTAGAAATCTTCTTCTACCGAAGTGTGTGTGCATGTGTGCAACAATTCAAGATCTCTTTGACCCGAATGGCCTCACCTTCAGGTCCCGATTGTTGATGTTCTATTGCTGATATTTTCGTGGGACTTTTTGTTGTTTGAGAGAATTGATAGATGCATGAATTTTTCATAGAATCACAACAAAAAATTTGATCCTGCCTCTTTATGTGGTGCGAGTTCATAGATAGTTCTCAGGACTATCATGGTGCAGATGTGACGGAGGCCCTAAGTCGAGCAGGTCGATGATGGTCACGCAGGTGACCATGATGAGTTTCAAGCGATACCTTGTCAGCTTCTTAATGTGATTCAAATGGAGTCGGACTCAAGGAATAACCTTGTGGTTGAAAAAACTCATTTGGGATATGACTTATTGCATGCAACAAAGACATTGGTGGATTCGTGAGAAGCATGTAGGCTTCAATATGCTTCAATCTAAAGTTCAGTTTATAGAAGATCACTTCGGAAAGGTGTGTTGCCATCTATCTTTTCCTAGACCACTCAACGTGGGAGAGGTTCGTGATCGGGGCCTTGTAGGTATAATGGCTGACTAGGGTGCTAGGCCTAGTTGGAGGAGCCATCATTTGGTGCAGACACTGTAGTGGGGTGGTTGCAGGGTAGTAGGGTGCGCACCAAAGACAAGGTGCATGGCATGCTTGTGATGCGGCATTGGGGGCAGCTATGCATTTGGGGGTGTTGTGATAGAGCGACCAGTGGTGTGGCTTAGGGCTGACCAGCTTCAGTAGTGTTACAGTCTAGATGGGACTCAATGATAGGGTTGTAATGACAAACATGTGAGGTGATCATTGGTGCATCGAATGGATGATGATGCGTAGTATACATACGGGTGTCCTTATGTGTGGACACATGGGAGATATTTTGGAGAGTGAAGACATACAACTAGAGGTGAAACTCGACTCAATCGAGGAAGTGATCACCGAGGTGGAGTTTACTAACACACTGCGATCAAGTCATTGGCATGCCTTTACTCAAGTTGTTTAAGGTCTTTTGTTATTTGCTTTGGTATGAAATAAGTAGTCATATACTAACATTGGTGTGTTTAGGGAGTCATGCAAGGGACAAATCCTTAGGATATGAGTATTGCTCGTTTGAGTCTAGTTTTGAATCAATTGGTCCATCATCTGGTTTGAGTTTGAAGTAACTCATTTGAGATCTATTTTCATTTGGTAGGAATTAGTATTTAAACTCTTGGAATGGAGTGTGCAATAATGAATAAAATTTCAGCTTTTATAAATCATCATCTTCTTCTTCTTCCTCTTGCTTTTAATCGGAGTGCATGTGTGCAGTGTAAGAGAAGGGCAAATCAAGGACCCTAGGTGGTGACACAAGCAACATGGTGTGTCGGGCTACGGCCATTTGGGAGAGACAAGCAGCATGAGAGAAGAACTGATCAGTTTGTGGGTGGCAAATCATGTCGAGTTCAAGGATTTGATCTTGGGGTCGATGGGAACCGGATAACACAAAAGAGGACATATATATACATACATATCAAAGAAGAGAGATAATATGATCAACCATCGCATATACGAAGTAAAAGTTCTAGCAATATCATATCAAATAAGTACCATCTCTACGCATCATCATGTCATCATCATCATTAGGTTGATGGACAGAAGTAGGGCTCCGCACAACCAAACGAGGTAATATGTCGACAATATTCAATGGCATTGCTAGGAACCCGATTGCGTACCTCGATCTAACTGATGTATCACAAGTGTTACCACGCAAACAACCTTCGCAATGTACCATGAAGAATAGTTAAGTTTTGATTATCATCTTCATTTAATCAACCCTATCAAAAAAACAACAAAAGACTATTTTACCACACTAAATTTGATGTTGTAAGGTGATTGCTTGGTGGATCAAGCAATTGTCTATAGTGTTGGAGCAATTCTCTTAGTAAAAATCGATGGGTGTGAGCGATAATAATCTATGTATGATCCATCACTCATGTGAGTAGACCTCTCTGACACCAAAGTGTTCTGATAGACATGGCCAATCCCGATTAGCTTAACCAAGAACCGCCACCAAACCATGTCACCTATTTTCGAGTTTGGTTCATAATTGATAGATCTCGTTGCAATTCCAAATCCAACTAGGATAACCCGACTTTATAAAATAAAAATAGTAAAATAAATACAACCAAACTAGGTTTGCCTATATAATCAGACCACACAACTAGTCTACTGCCATCGTGAACCCGCTTTATAGGGAATAATATATGTTTCAGTTTCTAATAACTTTTTGTTATATCCTTTATCACTTTATACTCATCAGGCAACTTGCATAAATATCCATACTCTTCAAGATACAATCCCATGAGATGATTATATGTTTTATTAACCCCATAACTTTTATGAACATCACTTTCACCATCTCTTTTGAGTAAAACTAAGCATTTTACTTTTTATCAATAAATTGATTATTTTTCATATCAATACATTTGTTATTTCTATACACACTACTTCTTTCACATCTAAGGTATACCTTGTCTCTTCCATTCTTTTTGCTTTGAATGAAGAATTACAAATAACAATGTTATTATACTTTTGAACTTTTCTTACGTAGTTAAGTAATTGTTGTCATTCCCAAAATATCATATTAATTTAAAAAATTGGTGAACAATCAATTTCATCTTCCTTACAATCAACCAATGTAATTATCTTTGAATTATCAATTGAATTATTTATGTTATTATTCAAAATCTATACAAAATAAGAAATATTAGCATCATTTCAGAAAATGACACGCTAAAAAGACGTCTCAAAGGACACACCGAAGAGCAAGGTCTCCTATTAGAACGAAACATTATATTGGTGTGTCTCCTTCTAATAGGATGTATTGTCCTAGCAAGGAGACATTATTCCGACACATCTCCTTCGATATGTCTACTTTATCATGATGATATTGAAATATTGGGAGAAGACAATCGGAAAAGAAAGAACAGAAGTCCATATTGTGATGGTGGTGGTGGTCAGTTTTGAGGGTATTGCTAATCAGCAGAGGAGGACAAAGAGAAGAGGTGCAAATGCAGAAGGACAAGGACAAATGAGATGGAGTAGGCAAGGAAGGGATAGACACAATGGGCAGTTTCAGTATTTTAAGAAAAAAAAGTATACCATTAGTAGAAAAGGTGTCTTTAGTAACACCCTTTGTCATTTTAAGACAAATGCCACTTTTGTGACTTGAAAAACTTGACAAATTAAAAAATACAATTTATCTACAATATGAAGATTAAATTATAAAAGGAAGAGATAAAATAATTGATAAGTTTTACAATAACTATTATATCAAACCGGCATTCACCATACTATGCATGAAATTGTAAGATACCAAGAAATTGATTATGTTTGTGATATTATTTTTACTAAGTCTTTCTCACTTCAATTGTTACACACCTTTCTAAAGGTTATAGAGTTAGAATGTCCATATAAGACTAATAGGTATAAGATGCCTTTTTAGAGGTTGTTGGATTTACAACTAATTGAAGTGAGTTTTACAATAATTATTATATCAAAGAGGCCTTCACCATACCATGCATGGAATTGTATGATACCAAGAAATTGATTATGTTGGTGATATTATTTTTACTAAGCCTTTCTCACTTCAATTGTTACACACCTTTCTAAAGGTTATAGAGTTAGAATGTCCATATAAGACTAATAGGTATAAGATACCTTTCTGGAGGTTGTTGGATTTACAACAACTAATAAGAATTTCTTTATAATATTTTCTTTTATAAGTATAAAAAAGAAAGATAATTATGCATCGATGTGGAGACATATTAAGGAGTTATTTTCTCAAATATGTATTGATTATGAGTTAGTATTGATGAATGCAGCAACAACAACAACAACTAAGTCTTTTCCCATACTAGATGGGGTCGGCTACATGGATTCTTTGTTTATCGTGTGCCATGTTAGCAGTTAACTCACAATAAACTATATCATTCTTTATTGTTTCTTTAACACTTTTGTGGTCGTCCTTTACCTCTTTTAATACTTTCCAAATTTAGTTTTTCTAACCTTCTTACAGGTTCTTCTTTTGATCTTCTTTCTATAAGTCCAAACCATCTTAAATTATATTCTCTCATTTTATCCTCTATTGGTGTCACTTCTAATTTGTTTCTAATAACCTCATTATGTATACGGTCTTTTCTTGTATGACCACTCATCCATCTCAACATCTTCATTTCTGTCACAAACATCTTTTGTACATGTTGATGATTAAATGCCCAACACTCAAAACCATAAAACATGGCAGGTCAAATTGTTGTTCTATAATATTTACCTTTTAACTTTAATGGTATCTTCTTATCACAAAGAATACCTTATGCTCCTCAACATTTTAACCAACCAGCATTAATTCTATGCGTAACATCTCCATCAATTCTTCCATCACTGAAAAATTGCCCTAGGTATTTAAAACATTCTTTTGGGGGATGCAATGTATGCCAATTTTAATTTTTATGTCCTCTGAGGTAACCAAATGATCAAACTTACATTTCATATATTCTGTCTTTGTTCTACTAAGTCGGAAGCCTTTGCTTTCTAATGTTTCTCTCCATAGTTCCAATTTTCTATTAACTTTTTCCTCCTTAGACTCCTCCACTAATACAATGTCATATGCAAATAACATACACCAAGGTACTTCATCTTGAAGGTACTTCATCTTGAATATGTTTTGTTAACTCATCCATCACCATTATAAATAAGTATGGACTTAAAGTTGATCCTTGATGTAACCCAATATTAACTTCAAAGAAGTCTGTCGTTCCTTCATGAGTCCTCACACATGTTTTTGCACCATCATACATGTCTCTTATAAGGTTAATATATGTCAATGGGATACCTATTTTTTCAAAAGTTCTCCAAAGAACATCCCTCGACACCCTATCATAAGTTTTTTCTAGATCAATAAATATCATGTGAAGGTCTTTCTTTTTTGCTTTAAAATGTTCCATAAAACGTCTCAAAAGGTGAATCGCTTCAATAGTAGATTTGCCTAGCATGAATCCAAATTGGTTCTCTATTGTACTTATACTTGTCTTAACCTACATTCGATAATTCTTTCCCATAATTTCATAATATGGCTCATTAACTTGATAGCTTGATAATTCGCACAATTTTGAATGTCTCCCTTGTTCTTATATATGGGTATAAGTGTACTCGCTCTCCATTTCTCGAGCATCTTTTGGTTTCTCCATATTTCATTAAATAGTCTTGTGAGCCAAGTGATTCATATTTCTCCTAGTATTTTTCAAACTTCTACAGGAATATTGTCTGGTCCTATTGATTTACCACCTTTGATATGTTTAAGAGCCTCTTTGACTTTATTCTTTTGAATACGTCGGTAAAAATTGTTGTTTACATACTTTTTTGATTTGGCTAACTCTCCTAGGCTAATACTAACATCTTTATTTTCATTAAAAAGTTTATAAAAATAAATTTTCCATCTATTTCTTGTATCATCATTTGCCACTAGAATTTTTTCATCCTCGTCTTTGATGCATCTAACATAGTTAAGATCTTTAGTTTTCTTATCTCTAACTCTACCTATCCTAAAAATATCTCTTTCACCCTCTTTTGAGTTGAGTTTTTTATATAAATCCTCCCAAATTTTAGCTTTTGCTTCACTCACAGCCTTTTTCGCTTCATTTTTTACTTTCTTATAAGCCTCTAAAGTTTCACTAGTTTTCTTAGCATAATGTAATTTGTAACATGCCCTTTTTGCCTTGATTTTATTTTGTACTTCACTCCACCACCAAGCTTTTTTTTGTGCCGGTACACCTCCCTTAGATACCCCTAACACATCTTTCGCCACTTTCCTAATATGTATAGCCATATTGTTCCACATATCACATGGTGTACCAACATAATTCCAAACATCTCCTTGAAGGACTTTCTGTTTAAATATATCTTCTTTCTCGCTTTTGAGGTTCCACCATTTAGTCTAAATAGCTCGATGCACTCTTTTCTTCTTTGTCCATTTTTTTATTTGTAAATCCATAACTAAAAGTCGATGTTGGGTGGTTAAGCTTTCTCCTAGAATTACCTTGCAATTTTTATAGCACGCTCTATCTTTTTTTCTACAAATAAAGTAATCAATTTGTGTTTGTGATAAGCCACTCTTATAAATAATTAAATGTTCATCTCATTTTTTGAAGATAGTATTGATGAATGCAATTGAAAATATTTTTCTCGATGCAACACATCTTTTATACGGATGTCACATGGCAAAAAATATTGAAGGATATATTATTTGGTTGATGGCGAAGAAAAAAATTATCACCGCATTTGGGATAAGTTGTTAGAATGTTATTGCATCAACAAAGGATCATATATATACCGAGTAATTGGTTATCATGGATACACGTAGATGTACTTAAATATGTTAAAGAACTTACAAGGTAACATGCATTGATCAATACGCAACCATGGCACACATACTACTAACAACCATGTTCAATATGTTCAATACTGTTATATTGTTAGTGCATTTAAATATTGTTGAAGTTTATATATGTACTCATTGCATTTGCAATCAACATGATTAGAATTAAATGTCATATTAAAAGTACACAACAAGGTTAAAAGGCTTTATTGGTACCTTGATTGACATATTTGATATGTTCTAACTAAACTTCATTCATTGATTGAGTTAAAGATTACAAAATAAAAGTCTTTGAGTTTCTTAAAACTATAAGCAAACATATCTTAGAGAGTTTTTTACTTGATTCAATATTTTGAGAAAAGAATATCACATCATGCACTTGATTTAATAAGAAAAGAAGTCAATCATAGATAAATAATCGGTTCTAATCCATCAATTTGTGGTTGCATGTTGAGACAATCACATGGATTACCATGTGTTCTGAACATACTCCTAAAAACTTGTCAATTGATATGACTGCTATTTATTAATCCATTTTGAAAAAAGCATGACATGGAATTAGAACTCAATGATATAATCAAGGATGAGGAAACTAAAATAAGTGAGGCAACCAAATTAATTGAATTGGTTCAACAATTGAAAAATCATCTAATTTTAGAATGATGAAAGTACACAATTAAAGTGTTGCATGATTGCTTGCATCCTCAATTCACAACCCTATAGTAGTCATCAATTCATCGTCCCAAAGGACGACCATCTAAAAGATTGACGAAGAGAGACCTGTAAACATTAGACTATACAAAGACAAGTGTGGCTCGGAATAAGCCTACACAAGAGGGCAGCCCCACTACCACCCACCTTGGGTGCTCGACTCACCTTTGGAGGAGACACTCACTCACTTACCCTCAAGTGTTGTAACCTGAATCCCCCAACTCTTGTTCATTGGCTCTCTTATATAGAGTGGGACTTTAGAAGATCCAAATTCACTATACCTTGGGCTAGATCCAACTCAAGGCCCAATTGGCCACTTATCATACACTAGGATGCCTTGGGCCCCAAATAGCCCAAGGCCCTATGACTCTAAGGCCTAACCGGCTAGCCACTACTCAAACCCCTAAACCTCTCATCCCTTGAGGGAGGTTTACCTAAACTCGCACAAGTCTTCCTAACAGAGCTCACTACTGGCAGCATGCGTATAGCCTGCTTATTACACCTCCCTGGAAGCTAGGCTATGCCATCCTGGCATTGGAGTCATCCACGCGTGCACTCCTTGCCCCACACTATGCTCTAGTGTCATAGTCATGATTTGGATGCACGCAACACTCACACGCTCCTCTTTAGCACCGAATCATCCTCCACACAACATCATGTGCTAAGCGCTCCTGGTGTCGTAATACAGCGGATCACACTAAGAGTGTGATACGATGACTAACAAAAATTGAAAGAACCTTGATACCCCTAGAGATAACACAAGAGAAAATGGTATGATAGGGACAATTAATAGAAGGGATTGAAGGAGAAATGCATTTAAGCATAATTTTTAAACAAATCAATCACACCATTAACATCGACTCTTCTTAGTGCCTATCTGTTGGAGGAAGGAATTGCTTGTAATGATGTATTAACTATCTAAGCAAAATTTGATGTGTCCAGGAAACATATGCACAGATGTAAGATTCATTGCACTGATGTAAATACGTTGCTCGAGTGCCAAAGTGTTGCTGCCAAAAGCAATATGAGCCTTGTCTGTCACAATATATAAGTGTCATCGCACTTATATGCATGTAAGCTTTGTAAACCCTCAAGATTTTTAGTCCAACCAACTTCATTTGAAAATACACGAGATAAGTCTTAAACCTCTAAATCCTTGAAAATTTAACTCAAAATCAAATAGAGAAAAACATAAATACAATATTATAGGTTTCAAAGCTTCATATACAAAAGAGCTCACTAATATCACATTAATTACAATCAAGGATACATTCATGATAAGATCAATATGTAAAAATCAAAGGACTATTCACAAGAAAAAAAGAAAAATCATTACCGGCATGAACAAGCTGTTGCTGCCATCTATCGCAATTTTTTACCAAGATTAGGAATAAAAGTGAAGTTGAAATAGCATAGAAGAAATGGGAATCACGATGGGAATGACCAGTGGAGAAGCGAAACACCATCCATCACACAAACTTCTTGCAAAGGGCTACCAAATATCGTATCCCACATACAGCCACCCTAAGAAGCTGCAAGCTCACAACATATCCAACGTTTTCCAAATTTATAGTCAACATTAGCCAATTTACAGCTGATGGGATGGATAAAGTATGAGAATATTCAAAAAACAGAATATAAGGGATAACATGAACTCCTCCAAGATCATCTCTTTTCATTGAACACCCAAGAATCGGTGGATCCCCACTTCTCCTTTTCCTTAATCTGTATCTCCTGTAAAAATCAAAAGACAGAAAAAAGGAAGAGATCTCTCTCTGTGTGCGTGAATGAGAGTTTTCTGCCTGCAACGGACCACCACCATCACTACCATCAATAGTGCCTCCCTTAACCTTTACCTAACAACGAGAATCCCCCATAACCGCCATCGCTAAAACTCCACTGGCAATCCCATCCATCACAACCAAACCCAGCGCTAAATGACCACCCTTACCGTTTCTCTGTCCCTACCTACTACCAATGTAACCTGTCATCACCTAAAAACGCCACATTGGACGGCACCCTCAGCCATGAACCACTGGTACCCACCTAAACCTCATCGCCTCTTTCCACCAACCATCACCTCAACTACCTCTCCTGCTTGCTGCCACCGCCGTTAAACCCGTGGACAACCCCCATCACGCTCAACCTGCCGACATTCCACCGCTATTGGCCCTTCAATTCCCTAAAAAGAAAGAGAAGGAATGCTTACCGTCTTGGCCACCTCCACTGTCGTCGCCCTTCTTTGGCATCCCCAGTCGCCTGCCATCGTCACTGTTGTTGCCATTACATGACCGTAGCCCATCTGCCTTGCTCCGTCCTTCACTTTACCCCGCTCTCTCGTTCATTCTGAATCTGAATAGATACAAGCCCTAGCCCCCTTTCGTGAATCTGAACTGCATAGGGTCCCGTTGATTGACCCGATCCACTCACTATTATCGAAATAAGGCTCACCTTATTATTTTGAATTAGATCCCAACCTGTCCAGATCCAATCCGGCTTGGCTACCCAAAATCCAACTAAGCTCATACCCCAGTTTTCCAAACCGAATCCATTCCAGATAGGATCCTATTCGAATTAAAAATTTATTTTAAGTTGTACCCAATTGAGTTCAACCTAAAACCCAAATTCCAACCCATTCTGAGATCCATAACCCAAAACCGATTTACTTGAAACTAATTTAATCATGTTACAAAAGGCCCATTCTAAATTGGATCTAATTGAGTCTGACCCAAAATATAAGCTCCGTTCATCTAACCAAATGGGATCCATAGCCTTAGTTCATTCCATATGCAATTGGTTTTATCCTACGATCCAAAATCTGATTTTGACTATATCCAATTGAACCCAACTAAGCCCAGATTTCAGCCCAACCCAATCGAAAACCGACTTCTGTTAGCCAGATCCTTACATAAAAACTCATGGTTAGTCAGAGGCAAATCGCATGTCAAGACTCACAAAGCATGTAAATCAAGAAATTCATATTTATTCAAAGCAAACTTGATAGCAAGGGATCAACCCTTGTTCATTGAAACAAGAAGACCTATGAAAAGAATATGTACTAGTACATATCGTGCAAGGAGTACCATGAGGCATTTTCTTTCCAAGTTTTATTTCTTAATCCTCCCATCCTTCTCTTTTAAGAGCATCATATTGTGGGTTGAGGCTCTTCATAACCGAAAATTCGTGTATAATTCTCTCTCATCAATCTACCAAGATTGTTTAGTTTAAATCTGAATATTCTTCATTCATTTGGAGAGCAATTTGGTCGCCCCATTCATGCATTATGCATATAGTGTAGAGCACCATTAATTGCTTCATACACTTACATAGAAACACACTCATCACGTACACACAAAATTCTCTCTTGTCTAGTTGGTTGTATATAACACTTACACACAATCACCCAGCTTAGGATTTCCTTGATTTTCTGTTTTCTCTAAAATGACTTCTACTCATCACTATAACACTTGTTCTAGGGGTAAAAATATGTCCTTGTTCTCAATTCCCATGAGCCTAAACATCCTTAAGAATTGGACCCTGAGCTAATTGATGATGCTACATCTTTTAATAAGAAACCTGCTAAACTTAAACCTATCTCCTCTAGGATCCTATTATCCAAAACTTCATCCAAAGACTATGAGGTGGAACTAGAAGTCCTAAAGAATCAATTAAGAGAACTCTAACTTGCCAAGAAGATCATGATGCTAGAAAAGGAGCAAAAAGAGAAAAAATATAGCAAAGTTAAGGAGGTAAATTATGATTGCAATACTTTTCCAGAAAGCACCTCAGAGTATGAACCAGAGACCGAGTTGGAGATTTGGCTTAGGAAAAAGAGGGTTATTAAGCTCAAGAAGAGGACCTATCAAAGAAGGAACCAAAGCATATTGAGGAAGACATTAATAAGAAGGTGAAGAAGATGTACTAAGAGCATACGAGAAAAGAAAATAAGGACAAGTGAAAGTACTACATGAAGGATTTCCTACTCTGGTAGTAAGAAAGTGATGACGAGATCTCAGAGTTTGGACTACTTGCCGAAATCACCTCTAGTCTCTCCAGGTCATGTCCCTAAGACTTCACTATACTTGGGTTACTCTTCATAAAATATCATGCAACTACTCCTCATAGTCCACTCTTCTAGTCTTTCACTTTCCATCAAGATAATGGCCTCAGCACATCAGAGTCAGACTCATGGTCCTCCTCCAAACCTAGTATATTCGCTCTAAGTTCGTTTGAGTTTAGACTACTTCTTCCTCATAAACTTGCTAGGAGACAGGCTACCATAGAATGAGGACCCCAAAGTTCTGTCCTCATTCTATGAGGTCCAACTCTTTTAAGTCGAGATCCTCTCTCTTTGGAGAGCGTATCAACGATTCACCCGAGTATTACCTTGAATATCCTGCTTTTATTCATTTTGAAAAGGCTTGGAGAATGTTTTGGTCCATGGGTTATTTCCTTTTTTAGGGTCTTGGTACCCATTCTCAGGGCCTGTTCACACCTATTGAGCCTACTATCCATTGTAGTTAGTACGACCTACATTACGACCCTTCTACTAGTACAAGATCCCTCTTGATGATTTTCACACTTGGCTCAGGGGCATATAGTTTATGGTCCCTCATCCTCTCCGTTGCCCATCCTCAATGCTGACAATATCACTGATGATCCTAAGTCAGACTACTACAACCTAGAGTTCTTATTCCTAGGCTTGTCTTTTGATTCTTACCATGCTCCCTCTCCTTTTTTCTAAGTGAAGTTTTTCAATGACTTGATATGGACCCCTTCTTGATGACTTGATATGATCCTAAGTTTGACTACTACAATATCACTTGAACTTGTATATACTCATTCCAAAAATTAGAAAAACCAAAAATAGAAAATAGAAAAGTAGAAAATCACAAGAAAATAGAAAATCTAAAAACAAATTGTCATAAGTTTCCTTTAGTCTTTAAGTCATCTAAGTCTTCTTCTTTTAATATGCTTGAGCATACATCCATGTATGTCTACATCACTTCATTCACTTTTATTCAAGTCATATCACTATCGCAGTATATTTACATCACTTCACCATATTACACATGACCTTTTTTTGACCCTGAGCATCATCACCTTATAACCCCCACTTATTATCCATAGCAACAAGGTGGGAGAAAACCTGAACGTTGATAAGACAATGCTTGAGTTTACAAAAGACAATGATGATACCCCTTTCCTCCCTAAATTAGGCCAAGTTATAGAGTGTCAAGAGAAACCATCTAACATAGTGGAAGGAGACTGTCAAAGTCAACCTTGAGTTAGAATCTCCATATAAGTTCAATTGCCTATCCTTTGCATGGTCATATGATTTGGTTGGATGAGTTAGATCTTTTAGATGAGAGGCAACTACTTACTGCTAAACATGAATAATTATATAGGCATGGAGTCACTAGGGGCACTATGCCAAGAAACCTGCTAAACTTAAACCTATCTCCTCTAGGATCCTATTATCCAAAACTTCATCCAAAGACTATGAGGTGGAACTAGAAGTCCTAAAGAATCAATTAAGAGAACTCTAACTTGCCAAGAAGATCATGATGCTAGAAAAGGAGCAAAAAGAGAAAAAATATAGCAAAGTTAAGGAGGTAAATTATGATTGCAATACTTTTACAAAAAGCACCTCAGAGTATAAACCAGAGACCGGGTTGGAGATTTGGCTTAGGAAAAAGAGGGTTATTAAGCTCAAGAAGAGGAGTACCTATCAAAGAAGGAACCAAAGCATATTGAGGAAGACATTAATAAGAAGGTGAAGAAGATGTACTAAGAGCATACGAGAAAAGAAAATAAGGACAAGTGAAAGTACTACATGAAGGATTTCCTACTCTGGTAGTAAGAAAGTGATGACGAGATCTCAGAGTTTGGACTACTTGCCGAAATCACCTCTAGTCTCTCCAGGTCATGTCCATAAGACTTTACTATACTTGGGTTACTCTTCATAAAATATCATGCAACTACTCCTGCTTCATTTTAGCCACGTAGTACTCGATGTACAGTTATTTCTATCAAAAGAATGGATTGAAATTTATTGATACGGTGGATTTGGGAAGAACCGATAAGAGAAAGAGAAGTTAGAAGGTTTTCTCGATTTCTTGAGTCGATTTGAAGTGGATTCGTCGATTTATCGATGTATGTTATTGATTTTATATAGTATCATTTTCCATTCGTTTAAATGATTTTTTCACACTGGAAAAGGGTCAAAAAATTAAAGCTTTTCCAACATCGTGTGATTAGAGACATGCCTCATGCGTGTCTCCTACTAAGTGAGAGAGCCGCATGAACAAGTCTCCCACTTAGATGTTATTAACCTTATAAATAAACTTTTCTATACAGATATGGCACGAGTATAAGGTTGTAATGTCACCGTTCCATCTAGAAGATGCAATGCGGTATTGTATGGAGGATGCCTATGTAGACGACAATGAGGAGAATAAGAAGTCGGCTCTTCATGTTATGAGGAAGATCCATCATTCTTAGATACTGATATCAATATTTTAGATAATGAGAATGAGAGATGTCTTGATATGTCGAGATTATTCTTGAGCTTTAAAGGTCACATTGCATATAAGATTTGGAAGGAACATGTACTTTGAAACTTCAATGTAAATTTATATAAATACTCTCTATACACGTACTGATATCAATAATCTTTATTCTAATGTATTATATAAATGTATATTTAGGAGCAATATGAAAAATGATAATAACTTATACAGGATATATTGTGGGTAGAGTCTAGCCAGTTAAGAGGATAAATGTCAGACTTGGAAGTTGGGTTGAGGTTGCAGACCGTAGTGGGTTGATTGGATAGACAGACTTACTATACAAGGTGATAGATCATGCATTGTTGACTGCTTTTATCTAGCGTTGACAATCAGACACAAACAGCTTCCACATGCCATGGGGTGAGGTAACTATCATACTTCACGATGTCTACGAGATACCTTGTCTTCTGATAAAGGTAACTTTTTGCCTTGACACAAGAGATGATGGTTAGAAGTAAAAAATAAATTTTAAGTGATATGTTGGGAATGAGCATTGATGAAGTCGTATACGAGATTAAGTCCGAGGTACTCCAAACTAATTTTTTATAGATGAGAGTGAATAATGAAAATAAGACCTTATGTTATTTGTTGTATCAAGTAAGGTGCACGTTGTATCAGGATAAGTCTATAGATAGGGTACTCATAACGCTTGTGAATCTGTTGGCATACGATTGTAGGTACGTAGTTATGTGTAGGGTGCAACTACATTAGCATATTTATACAAATAACTAGGAAAGGTATCCCATATAGAAGTACAACAACTTAGTGAAAATACTTCTTTATTTTAGGTAATAATATTTACTATTATTGTTTGCGTTATGTATAGTTCAACTTTTTTGTTTAGAAATTAATAAGTTATATGTTTTAACAAGGCATGAATTTATTAGTACTTCCTAGCTTATAGAGTTGTTATGCGACCAGAATGGCAAGATGAAAAACCATGAGCAGGCCGATGGATGGGTAGTGTGTGTCACAAGCAATCTCCTATTGATCGTCTTGCTCAATATTGTAAGCAATTGGATTTGGTGATGGCATATTAGGTATTTTGAATGTTATATATTCTCACGTGCTATTTTATGCAATGCAGATTGACTGACAGTTATATAGTTCTATAAAATACATAAATTGTAATGCATACAAGTAATTGCAATATCACGGATGCATTCGATGCGTAGATATTATGGAACATTATATGCCAGATCGTGTAGTTCGTCAGTTTAATTAACATCAAGGCATCATAGTAGCAATGATATGACCTTCAAATGCAAAGAGATGTACAAAGCCACACATGTATAAGGTACAATATAAGTCATGTGATGCGACTTAAGAAGCTCAATGCTCACGTTGTTTCGAGCTTGAACATTTTGGAGTCTTAGCACTATTCCCATACAAGTGTGCCGAGGTATACATGGAATAGTATATTTAGATGACTCATTGATTTATCTTACGAGATTTTATCACTCAGTTATGTCTTACTCGACCTACTCTAGCTAGGCAACATGATACATCCTTCTACATACAAGTTAACAAACCATTATATTTCTATTAGAGGTTTTTTCTTTTTTGTTTTCCTTTAACCCCACATACAAACTTTTCTTCACTTAATTTCTTATAATACTGTATGAGTGTGATACGTGATACACTTGCAATAACTTCGATATATTCAAAGCTTGTGCCATGATCATTAATGGGTGATTCTATATTGCTGGGCCTCATAGAGACATATGAACAATGCATGAATGAATCTACTGGTTGACATTTTTTGTTTGGGTTGTATGTAGGACGTTATTTTGTAAATTTGAAATATTTAATATATAAATGATGATTGTAATGAAAAAAAATTGGTTTTTTACTATTGAAACTTATATACATGATTGCAATGAAATATTGTACTCTATCAATCAATATAATATATGATATTCATTCAAATCTTGAAATCAATAGTTGCCACTTAGTTATTGTCCTTAATATTGTGTACAACATCATCTCATGATGCACTTACTTGTATATACAAGTCAATATATTCTTCAAGCGTAGCTTGTCAACTCTCAACACTTTCATCTCAGTAACGCTACCATAGTGGAAAGATATGAGATATCAGACAACCATCAACCATATGCATCTGTGAAAAATGTATTGATAACGTAATGAAATATATAAAGGATTAATATCTACTTTAATATAAGATTTATCGCCATAATATAATGAAATATATAGATATTATGCTCACTGCTAAAAATACCATACAACATGATGATAGCACATGTAACACACAACCCTCACAACAGACTGTTGAGTTTCTCACATTAATGGTATAAATATCACACCTTATCATAAAGAGAAGTATCAATGCTATGTTTCATCGAGTAGCAACAATTGAACTCATATTTGGCATGAACATCCAATACTGACTAGGGCATAGTTCATCTCTCATATATGTAATACGTCGAATAACAACATCAACACTACCATCCTCTATAAAAACTTATGCATATATGTGATACCTACGTGCTACCTCCTTTAAGCACTCTCTGTGAGTTTCATGTCATAATTCCTCTCCTTGTTATGCAAGTACACCAATGACTATATCCACAATTTTTATCACCAATAATATTTACCTAAGTATTTATAAAGATACCCATAAATCGTGGTGTTGTAGTCTCATAAGTTGATTTGAAGTCAAATTGCATGGAAATGTTTTTCTCAACAATAGAGAGAGCATCACAACTCCCTGAAAAGGATTGACTCATCCAAAGAGAATCCTCGCATCCTCGACCATATGTACACTCATTCCTTCCTCTACACGAGGCAATCCTTCCTACATGCTCTCAAGCTGACAAGTCCTGTATAATAATGGTTAATGTCTAGATTATGTAGTAGTTATTGTAAAATACTTCGAGAACATTATCTTTCTTCTTGATTTTCATTTTTGCATTATAAATATGTCTTGCCATACTCACATTTTTCACATCCACCTACTTCAAAGTTACTTAGATTATGCTTCGATTTGTAATGGCTTTATACTATACTCAAAGTTACTAAATCTCCCTATAAAGGCATGTCTTTCGAGATATAACCCTAAAGGGTTGTTATTCGTCTCATTCACTACATGAAACTTTCAATATCCATCAACTTCACCCTCTCCTCTTAATAAGAAGGGGCATCTGACCTTCTTAGTGTCTGTCCACCTAGTACTTTCAACATCAATACCACTATTTTGCCTATATTTGCAACTCCTTTTACATGCAAGTTATGCCTTGCTTATTAGAAAGAATAGTCTACCCCATCATTCTCTCAATCAACAAATTCTTCATCTACCTCTTCTACCAACCAGTCAACAAATGCATCATCTAGTACACTAAAACCATTGTTACAATCCTTAGTTATCGTATAATAAGTACATTGATGAATCAACATCTTCTCTTAATTGCTTTAATCATAAGTGTTTTCATTCAAGTTTTTTGTCATTATGCAATAAAAACATTGATATCAAATATCAGGGGAAAAACTATTTGGTTGAAGGAGACGCAAGACAAGCGCATCTCCATCTTCACGAGAGTCACGGTTCCGCTACGTCTTCCTCTTTAAGGGAGACGCAGCTAGATTGTGTCTCCCTTAAGGAAGGAGACATAGTGGAACCGTATTTCCCTTCATGGTTCCAGTGCCCCGTCTGCTTTCTCCCAAAATAAAAAATCTTTATATATTTGAAAAATCGAAAGATTTCAAGCAAAGCAACAAAAACACCTATATTTTTGGTAAGTATGGGTATGTATGAGATCTTTCTCAAAGTAAGCCCAACTTTATAACTCAAGACTTTATCTGCACTTTCACATCCTCAACGTTTATGTTTGTGAGATTCACTAAAATAATTTCTTTCTTTGCATCTCCATATGTCACATAAGTATAACAAAGTGACCATCCATCAGCAGGCCCAATATTTCATGGACAACTTATTGGGTGATAGTTATACTATTGGTATTTGGCTACAACCATTTAGTATAAGCACTAAGCTACAAGTGATCTAACACCTCGTGCATCAACTCTCCCTTCATATGTAGTCCAAAGTGGTAGACAATCTTCTTTCAATTGTCGGTTGTATAACTTTATTGTCACCTACCACTATATTGTGTTTTCATACTATTTTGATCTATTAATAAAAGGTGATCACTTTAAACATACTCTACATATTTATACAAGACATGTCAATAAAGAAAGAAAATATATCTTAATTACCAATCGAAGTTATATTAAGAATTTACCTAATTCTGCCACACCTGATAAACGATGTAAGTGTCCTCAATAGATAATCACATTGTCATCCTCCATGGAATCGGCATTAACACTCTCACTCTACTATATCACAATCTTTGTAACAATGTCGTTTGAAAGGATGTGAAGAGCCAGACTCTTCAGGTTGTGTGAAGGATGGTGTGAAGCACCAATCTCATCCTCATACACTAATGCAACTATATCAATATCAACTACTATGCAAAAGTTAGTCATTTGTTGGACATCATCATATTAAGAGAGTCCAATCGACTCTTTTCTTCGCTTCAAATCGTGAATGTGTCCTCTATATACAATCACATTAGCATAATTTGATTTTCTAAAGTAGTAATTATATGTATAATCGTTCACAATTAGCCATACCTAAAAAAGAACAATTATAAAAATTCATTAACAAAGCTCAACTAAAGAAAACAAATAATGATACAATAATAATACCAAAAACTCAAAAGAATGAAAAAAAAATTAAAAAACAAAAAAGAGAATACACCAACCTAGGACAATCGCTCAAGGAAGTCCTAAACATTCTTTTGTCATAAGGCTTCATTAGTCTTGCATCGATTCTCGAAGGAGAACCCCCTAAAGAAAAAAAATTCGAAGAATTTTACAAGTATCATACACAAAAGGACAATGATACAAATAATTGTTTTTTCTCAAAAATAAAATATAGGACTTGATAGAGCAAGGGAGGCTCGATGTCTCAGAAGAACCATATCCCTCTCAAACGATCTTCAAAGAGCCCTTCTCGAATCATGCAAGTACAAGCAGAAAGGCCAAAGAGGCTTGATGGAAGACAACCATTTTCAAAAAAATCCAAAAAAATATATATTTAGAAAACTCTCAAAATCCAAAAACATTAGAAAATCTTGAAAATTCAAAAAAAAAGTCTTTTACATTTCTCCTTATAGTATTTGTCTAGAAAAAGCCAAAAAAATTGAAAAAGTAAAAGAAAATCCAAAAAAATCTGGTTTTCAAAATCATGTACAAAACTAGTGTTTATTCTCAAACCCAAGTTGAGTCATTCTCTTGTAAATAATCTTTCTCTTTTGAATAATCATTCCCTAGAAACAAAGACACTTGAGAGTAATCAAAGCAAGGAGGAAGATTCCCTCATCTTCATGGACGATCAAGCCTCCAAGCTTTTCGAATTCCATAAAATCCTTGACTTTGAAAAACCTTCAAATTCTGTAGGAGGGGATTTTTTAGAGGTCAAGTTAGGAAGTGAGTCTAACCCCAAGTTTGTGAAAATAGGTATTTGTTTGCATGAGTATAAAAAAGCATCACTCATTGCATTCTTGAAATCGTACGAATGCATTTGCATAGACTTATAAAGACATGTCCGATTTAGACCCTAGGATTGTGGAGCTTTATTTGCCTCTATAACCAAATGTCAAACCCGTGAAACAAAAGCTTAGGAAAATTCATCCGATGTTCACTCCCAAGTGAAAGAGGGTTTAGAAGATCTTTTAAGGGCTAGATTTATAAAACTCATTGTTTACTCTGAATGACTTCCAAATATTGTTGTGGTGCAAAAATCAAACGAAAAAATTTGTATTTGCATCGATTTTAGAAATTTGAACAATCACTCCAAAAGATAATTTTTCACTACCTAACATTGATTTGATAGTGGATAGCACATCAAATCATGAAATATTTTATTTCATGGATGGCAATTCGGGTTATAACCAAATCAAGTTAGCTTCAAAAAATCAGGCTAAAACTGTTTTTCCTACACCTCAGGGAACATACTATTACATGATTATGCCTTTTGGTTTGAAAAATGCCAGTGCCACATAGCAAAGAGCTATAACAACTATTTTCCATGATCAAATTCATGAGCTCTTGGAAGTATATATGGATAATCTTTTGGTAAAATCAAAACCCGATGCACACACATAGAATCTTTGCAAAACGTTTTCAAAAAACTTAGACTTTATAAAGTGAAAATAAACCCTCAAAAGTGTGTGTTTGGAGTAGAATCGATAAAACTCTTAGGATTTATTATTAGCCAAAGGGGCATAAAGGTTGACCCCTCTAAGTGTCGAGACATCATAGACATGCCTCCACCCTCCAACTTAACCCAGGTTCATAGCCTCTAGGGTCGACTCCAAGGAATTAGGAGATTTATCTCCAACTTAGCAACAAGATGCGAATCCTTCAATAAACTTTGTGAAAGGGTGTTAAATTCGATTGGGATTCGAAATACCAAAAAGGTTTTGAAAGATTGAAAATTTATTTGGTGAATCCTCCAATTTTAAAACCTCAAAAGCCGAGAGAGCATTTACTTCTTTATCTTTTCATTCACACGAATGGAGTGGGTGCTTTGCTTGCTCAATATGAGGATGATAGTCTCAATGGGTATGCTATTTACTATATTTTGAAAACTCTATTGGCATATGAAAAAAATTATCAAGCCATGGAGAAAACGTGTTTGGTCTTCGTATGGGCATGTCAAAAATTTAAACACTATTTCTTGGATCATGGAATTTAGATAGTGTTTAAACTTGACCCTATCAAGCATCTTTTTGAAAAACTTATCCTAACGGGTAGGCTAGGTAAATGACAGCTCCTCCTAATGGAGTATGATTTAAAATTTCTTCATCAAAACTCCATTAAGGGTGAAGCACTAGCAAATCATGTGACTAACTTACCTCTCTAAGATACATATCCCATACTTGATGAAATATCCAATGAGGATAGAACCATTCGTCATGAATTCCATGATAGAGAATGTGGAGGTCATGTCAACTCTAACATGACAACCATGAAAATACTTAGAGCAGGTTACTTTTGGTCCACTATGAAGCAAGATTATTATAACCATGTTAGGAAGTGTCACTAGTGTCAAGTGCATGGAAATGTCATTCACATTTCATCATCTGCATTACATTCTATTGTGAGCCCGTGGCCCTTCACCATGTGGGCATTCGATATCATTGGACCAATTTCACCCACTGCATCTAATGGACACTGGTTCATTTTAGGAGCCACTGAATATTTTTCCAAATAGGTTGAAGCTATCTCCTTGACTAATATTTAAGGACAACACGTAGTAGCATTCATTAAAAAAAATATCTTCGCTTGATTTGGAGTTACAAGAGACCTAGTGTCGAATAATGGCACCCCATTTAAAAATGAAAAGGTGGAGAAGTCATGTAAGGCCTATGACATTATTCAACACTTTTCATCACCCTACTACTCTCAAGGCAACGGCCAAGCCGAAGCCACAAACAAATTTCTCATAAGCATCATTGAGAAAACTTTAGAAAATGATAGGACGTGGCATGAGAAGCTAGATAAAACCTTATAGGCTTATAGGACTTCCATCCGCACTCCCACAAATGTCACACCATTTGAGTTGGTCTATGGTATAAATGTCATACTCCCCATTCATACCAAATTGCATTCATTTCATACACTACTTGGTAAGTGGCGCCCCAAATGAAATGGTCACTATGTTGTAAGAAAGACAACCACAAATAATGCATACTGGGAAGAAATTTGGTAGGCCATATATATAAATGCCCAGTATTTGAAAAATATTATGTCTAGGGTCTGCCCTAAAATCTTTTGAAATGATTTTTGTAATGGGGCTCCTTTGAATTTCTTCAAAGAATGACCAAAATTGATTGTGTGATCGTGAATTAGGGAATATATGATTTATGAAAAGTAGAGTTTCTAAAACCATTTGAGAACATTTCAAAAATCTTTGGCCTATAAGATGAGGCTTGTTCAAAATAGCAAAATATTTTCAAGTGATAGTTGTTATTATGAAATGGGATATTCTTGTTTAGATCAAGTATCTAAAGGTATAAGCTATTTTCCCCATTTCATTTCTCTTCAAAAAGAAAATTGGGAATCAAAAGAAAAAAGAAGAAAAACAAAACCTCTAATATAGAGGATCCCTTCAAAAGAAAAGAAAAGAAAACGTTAAAGTTCAAAAAAACGATTTTTCATCAAAACTCTCTTTGCCTTATACCACGAGATGCTTTAGAAGGAATCGTGGGAAATTCAGTCACAAATCCACATAGCTTATCCCAATGGAGAAAAGGTGTGACATTATAATCCTATAGTAGGAATAGGATCTACCCATTTAGATTTCATTTTGTTTGAGGATTAGACCTTGTTGTATGACAAATCGAATTTTGAAATGTTATTCAAAATTTTAAACAAAAACTTTGCTAAGTAGTAGGCATTAAAGCCATATAAGAAGTTGGAAGTCCCCTTTGATGGAAACCAAAAGGGAGTTCCCTTTTGAAATGTATTTTTGAAAACCCGAAGCATCAAATGAAACAATATGGGAACCATCCAGCTAGCCTTCATGGGCTCCTTCCCAAGCTCCCAAATTAGATGTAGAGGTCCCTAAAAACCCACTTCACCCACTTTAGACTTCATACACACATGCATCCACAAAAAGGGTTGTTCATGCATGTCAAGTCCACTTTAAATAAAATCTCCTCCTTTGCAAATGAGATAAATCCAAGAAAAAAGATGTTTTGGAACAAGAGAGAGATCAATACTCTCAAGAAAAATCTGAAAAGAAAACCAAACGGGTGTTTTTCTTTGCCATTAACCAAACAGATTTGGGTTAATGCCAAAAAGAGGCATATGTAAACACCCAAAAAAATTCATAAATAAAATTTTCAAATACCAAACATTTCTTAAAAGTTTGATTACAACCCTCAAATTTGAAAATGATTTGAAAATTTTAAAATAATTTCAAAAAGGAAATTAAAAGACAATCAAGGCTCAAATCAAAAGGAGGCAAATTCGCCGAGAATAGGATATGGCAAGAACCAAAAAGGCTGGTGAAGCAAATCCAGATAAGGCAAGGAATCAAGACCCATTGAAGGCCAAGTCAAACCCGTCTCAAGCCAAGCAAGACTCATCCCAAGCTAAGCTTGATCCAATCCAACTCAAAACGGGATTCAATTCAAATTCAGCCTCAAGTGACTGCACCGAGTCAATTCAAGGCAAAATCAAGGGCAAGACATGAATCTAAGCTCGACTAAAAAGACTTGGGTTTGATCAAGGTGAGTCAAAATCAAAGAATCATACTTAGTCAAGTCAAGTCATGAATTGGAAGAGGCTAAGGCAAGTCAAAGGTGAGGCTAACATCCACACCAAGCCATCAAGCAACCACCCCAACTCGCCAAAATCGAGCCAAGCACCAAGATTGGATAGGGTGACTCGAGCCACTCTAATTGTGCCCAAGGAAGAGACCAAGCCATGTGGGTTACACCAAGACCACATGAGTGAAGAGGAAACTACTCTCCAGCCAAACATGTACCCATGTGCAGCTATGGGCCAAAAGTTTTCTTGGATAAAATCAAAATTGGATTGAATACCAAGCCAAAACCCAAACCCATGAAAGGTCCTAGGGACCCTTCCTTGAAATCTATAAATAGAGGGCCTTTGAGGCTAGCTTTAAGGAGGAAAATCCTGCAAGAAGAGAGAGAGAGAGAGAGAGAGAGAGAGAGAGAGAGAAAGTAAGAGGAGAGGAAGGAGTCGTCTCCTTACCCAAGGTGCAGTCGGTCATTACCTGCAATCAAGCTTGCTCCATTCAGGTTGATTCTCATCCTCTTCTTCCCTTCCTTTCTTTAAGTCTTGTAATTTCATTCAATTGGGTTATAAATAAGGAGCATTTGACTCCAAATCAATGTAATCTTTTGAGGAGAGATGTTGTAACGAAGTCGACGTTTCATTGTAGCACCGAAAGATCGATGGATATCACCCAAAAAAGTCAATCACAAAGCCTTGGAAAAATGCTATAAAGCATATGCAATAAAGGCATAATGAAGTGGAAATAAATAAATATGATTTAGCCACAAAAGGCATGCTTTATATGTATATGAGAGTTGTATTTATAGAGGACATAAAGAGAGGAGTAAGAGAAGGAAGAAGAGGAAGGGGGGTTGGTCCAACCAGCCCCCAATGGCTACTAGCTGTTGTGATTGGCCCCCTTTGGGGCTGGGCCAAATAGCCTTGGTTCCAATTACATAAAAATATAAATATAATATAAAATAGATATTTTAACACTTCCACTCAAACTAACGGTGCTATGACCAAAAGTTTGCTAACAAAAAACTGAAGACATAGAGTAGGTAGCGACTTGGTGAAGACATCGACAAGTTGATACTCAGATCTAACAAACTGTAATGTCAAATTGACATGTAGATGCTCTTCACAAACTAATGATAGTCCATCTCGATATGTTTGATCCACTCATGAAATGTGTGGTTGTTAGCTATATACATAACACTCTTATTATCGAAGTACAAAATTGGAGGGGTCTCCAGTATCACGCCCAAGTCCTGCATTAGCTGTCTAAGCCAATTCAATTCAGTGGTCGTGTTAACCATTACGCAGTATTCAGCTTCAGTAAAAGAAATGGACACCTTTTGTTGTTTTTTACATTTCCAAGAGATAAGGGAGTTGCCAAGAAAAATACAATAACTAGTCGTAAAGTGTCTGTCATTGATATCACCATCGCAATCAACATCAATATATGCATTTAATTGAAATAAAGATGAAGATGATAGAAATACTTTCTTAGCCGTTGTTTGTCGAATATACCGAACAATCCTCAAAATGGCACTCATATGCACAAAGGTAGAGGAATGTTGAAACTAACTTACAATATGTACAACATGTGTAATATCGGGACGTGTGATGGTGAGATAAGTGAATGCCCCAACCATTTGTTTGCAAGGAGTAAGGTTACTTAATGGCTCTCCATCAACAAATCACCAATCATCACTACCTCTAATAATCATATCATCGACATATAGCAAAAGAATAATAATGTTTGCAGAAGATTTTATTATAAACAAAATTGTGTCAGAATAACAAGTAGCAAAGCCATGCAATATCATGAATTCAATGATCTTATCAAACAAAGTCTTAGGAGCTTGTTTGATACCACATAAAGCTCTTTTGAGACGTAGAACTTGGTTTGTAGGTATGTTAAGACTAGGAAGAGGTTTCATATAAACTTCTTCCTTTAACAAACCATTTAAGAACGAATTCTTTACATCTAATTTATGGATATTTCAATCTTGAATAGCACAAACAAGTATAAGGGTTCTAACAGTTATCATTCAGGCAACAAGAGCAAATGTTAACTCATAGTCAATCATATATTCCTTTGAATACCCTTTGACAACTAATTTAGCTTTATAGCGATTTAAGGATCAATCACCATTAGTTTTAATTTTATAGACCCAATTACAACTTATCGTCTTTTTATTTTGTGGTTTAGACAAAACATCTCAAGTTTAAGCTATATATAGGGCATTTAATTCTTCATTCATAGCATAAATCTAATCTTGTGATGATTGTGCTTCTTTAAAAGTTCTTCATTCCTTTATAACAAAAATATTGGTTAGTAAGGTTTTATGTCTTGGTAAAAAACTGTCATCGGAAACAAACCGTTTAGGAGGTCTAGAATCTCAACTAGTCCTTCGAGATATAGATGGGATATCATTCAAAGTTCTTCTAGTGTAATATTTATCGAAGGGGGTAACTGACTATCTTCAGATCATATGATCATCATGCTCATTTTCGACCTATAATGTGTCTTCTCCTACGATATCATTTAAAAAGAAATATATTGACTCATCAATAGGATAAGTGTCATTCATGCCTTTAAAAAAATATTCATTTTCAAAGAATTTGGCATCTCTTGAAACATAGAATTTGTTATTTTTATAATCATACAATCTATACCCCTTCTTACTTATTCCATACCATAGAAAAATACATTTTAGGTACGAGAAGATAGTTTATCAACTTTGTTAGTATAAACAAAACATTTACATCAAAAACAAGTAGTCTAGAGTAGTTGAGAAAAAGTTGAAAGAGCTTTTCTAAAGAGACATGTTTTGTAAAGTTCAAGATGGTATTCGTTTAATTAAGTAAACAGAAGTCATAATGGCTTCAGCCCAAAAAATTTTAAAAACACCACTAGATAATAAAAGGTTCTTATGGTTTCCAATATATGGCGATGTTTACGTTCTAAAATATTGTTTTGTTGAGGAGTTTTAGTGTAAAAAGTTTAATGCACAATTCTGAATTTGTTAAGATGATTTTCAAACTCTTTCTACATAAACTCTCCTCCCAAGTCAGATTTAAAAATCTTAATTTCAAAACCAAATTGATTTTCTACAATATTATAGAATACAACAACAACAACTAAGCCTTTTCCCATACTAGACAGGGTCGGCTACATGGATTCTTTGTTTCCACATATCCCTATCGTGTGCCATGTTAGCAGTTAACTCCCAAAAAGCTAGATCATTCTTTATTGTTTCTTTCCAACACTTTTGTGGTCGTCCTCTACCTCTTTAATACTTTCCAAATTTAGTTTTTCTAACCTTCTTACAGGTTCTTCTTTTGATCTTCTTTCTATATGTCCAAACCATCTTAAACGATGTTCTCGCATTTTATCCTCTATTGGTGCCACTCCTAATTTGTTTCTAATAACCTCATTATGTATACGGTCTTTCTTGTATGACCACTCATCCATCTCAACATCTTCATTTCTGTCACAGACATCTTTTGTACATGTTGATGATTAACTGCCTAACACTCAGAACCATAAAACATGGCAAGCCTAATTGCTGCTCTATAATATTTACCTTTTAATTTTAATGGTATCTTCTTATCACAAAGAATACCTGATGCTCCTCTCCATTTTAACCAACCAACATTAATTCTATGTGTAACATCTCCATCAATTCTTCCATCACTCTGAAAAATTGACCCTAGGCATTTAAAACTTTCCTTTTGGGGAATGCAATGTGTGCCAATTTTAATTTCTATGTCCTTTGAAGTAACCAAATGATCAAACTTACATTCAATATATTTTGTCTTTGTTCTACTAAGTCGGAGGCCTTTGCTTTCTAATGTTTCTCTCCATAGTTCCAATTTTCTATTAACATTTTCCTTAGACTCCTCCACTAATACAATGTCATATACAAATAACATACACCAAGGTATTTCATCTTGAATATGTTTTGTTAACTCATCCATCACCATTATAAATAAGTATGGACTTAAAGTTGATCCTTAATGTAACCCAATATTAACTTCAAAGAAGTCTGTCGTTCCTTCATGAGTCCTCATACATGTTTTTGCACCATCATATATGTCTCTTATAAGGTTAATATATGTCAATGGAATACCTCTTTTTTCCAAAGTTCTCCAAAGAACCTCCCTCGGTACCCATCATAAGCTTTTTCTAGATCAATAAATTTCATGTGAAGGTCTTTCTTTTTTACTCTAAAATGTTACATAAGACGTCTCAAAAGGTGAATCGCTTCAATAGTAGATATGCCTGGCATGAATCCAAATTGGTTCTCTGTTGTACTTGATACTTGTCTTAACCTACGTTCGATAATTCTTTCCCATAATTTCATCGTATGACTCATTAACTTGATACCTCGACAATTCGCACAATTTTGAATGTCTTCCTTGTTCTTATATATGGGTATAAGTGTACTTGCTCTCCATTCCTCGGGCATCTTTTGGTTTTTCCATATTTTATTAAATAGTCTTGTGAGCCAAGTGATTCCTATTTCTCCTAGTATTTTCCAAACTTCTATAGAAATATTATCTGGTCCTACTGATTTACCACCTTTGATATGTTTAAGAGCCTCTTTGACTTCATTCTTTTGAATACGTCGGTAGAAATTGTGGTTTATATACATTTCTGACTTGGCTAAATCTCCTAAACTAATACTAACATCTTTATTTTCATTAAAAAGATTATAAAAATAGTTTTTCCATCTATTTCTTATATCATCATTTGCCACTAGAATTTTTTCATCCTCGTCTTTTATGCATCTAACATAATTAAGATCTTTAGTTTTCTTATCTCTAGCCCTAGCTATCCTAAAAATATCTCTTTCACCCTCTTTTGAGCTGAGTTTTTTATATAAGTCTTCCAAATCTTAGCTTTTGCTTCACTAACGGCCTTTTTCACTTCCTTCTTTGCTTTCTTATAAGCTTCTAAAGTTTCACTAGTTTTCTTAGCATAATGTAATTTGTAACATGACCTCTTTGCCTTTATTTTATTTTGTACTACTTCACTCCACCACCAAGCTTCTTTTTGTGCCGGTACACCTCCCTTAGATACCCCTAACACATCTTTCGCCACTTTCCTAATATGTATAGCCATATTGTTCCACATATCACAGGGTGTGCCAACATAATTTCAAACATCTCTTTGTAGGACTTTCTATTTAAATATCTTCTTTCTCACTTTTGAGGTTCCACCATTTAGTCTGAATAGCTCGATGCACTCTTTTCTTCTTTGTCCATTTTTTTATTTATAAATCCATAACTAAAAGTCAATGTTGGGTGGTTAAGCTTTCTCCTGGAATTACCTTATAATCTTTACAACACGCTCTATCTTTTTTTTACAAATAAAGTAATCAATTTGTGTTTGTGATAAGCCACTCTTGTAAGTAATTAAATATTCATCTCGTTTTTTTAAGATTGTATTGACTATAAAGAGATCAAATGCCATAGCAAAATTTAAAATCTCCCCACCTTCCTCGTTTATATCCCCAAAACCAAAGTTTTCATGAATCCCTTGATATCCTAGTGCCTCTTTACCGACATTTCCATTTAAATCTCCTCTTAAACAAATCATCTCCCTTTGTGGAATCTTTTGAAACACCTTATCTAACTCTTCCCAAAAAACAGTCTTTATACTATCTTCTAGTCCTACTTGGGGTGCGTAAGCACAAACTATATTCAAAACCTCTGCTCCTAACACTAATTTCAACGTCATGATTCGGTCAGCATATCGTTGTATGTCTACAACACTCTCCTTTAAATCTTTATTTATGATAATATCAACTCCGTTTCGAGCCTTTTCTTTACCTGAGTACCATAATTTAAAACTTGTATCCTCTATCTCCTTTGCTTTTTCTCCAACCCATTTTGTCTCTTGTAAACATAGAATATGAATCTTTCTCCGAATCATAGTATCTACCACCTCCATTAGCTTACCCGATAATGTTCCGATATTCCAAGAACCAATACGAATCTTATTATCTAGGACTAGCTTCCTTACCCCCAACATCCATCCATAATCAAAATGTGGAGACCCTCTTTGAAAATTTTTCACTACATTCGGGCAGCAATGTAGCGGGACTAACTTCTTTACCCACACCCGTCCATGATGTGGGAACCCTCTCTGCAATTGATTCACTACATTCAGGCAAAAATGTAGTGGCCCTTGCTTACTTCTTACTGCATTCATGCTCTGCAACACGTCGCTAGGCAGGGACGCCCCAAAGCAATGCTCATAATTTTTGTAATCCATGTTATAAAAATCCGACGAAGTTTTACGCTGGCTGTCGCAAGCCTAACACAACCCTCCTCCTTTATCCGGGTTTGAGATCGGCAATGCAAGGATGATCCCTTACAAAGCCTAATATTATAGAATATAACAAAATTTTGAAAAACATCAGATTTGACATTTAAAAGATATACCCATGTATATCTAGTGAAATCATCTATGAAAATGACATAATAAAAAATTCTTCTTTTAGATAAAACAAGTGTCAATCCCCATACATTCGAGTGTACAATTTCAAAGGGTTTAGTAGATATATGTATTTTGTTCGAAAAAAGTAGATATTGCATTTTGTCAAGTACATAATCTTCACAAGAAAAACTTTCAATATTATTTATTCGAACAGGACATTGATACAACTTTTGAATATTAAGATGTCCTAATCTTTTATGCCATAAGAGAGTAGCACTAGTCAATATATAGGTAGTCCATAATATAAAGCTCGCACTCCCTATGGTCACAACCAACCTTGTTTTTCGAGAGACGATCCCGTACAATACATCCCGTAGATGAAAAAGTTATAACACAATTTTTATCCGATATTTGATATCTAGAAAGCAAGTTTAAATTTAATTTTAAAACAAATTAATTTTAGAAACTTCAAAATTTTTGTTCTGCAAGTCACTAATTTTATTAACACCTAATTGTGTTTCATCCACAGCATAAACACATGATAAAGGTTTTCCAACACATGATTTTAAAATATTTTCATTTGCAAGTCATATGAAATGAAACACCACAATCAAGAATCTAAGAAACCGTACCTTTAACTTGATTAGTTGAAGAAGAGCAAACCGCACATATTGTTTTTTGTCTTTTATTTAAGCTTTAAGTCGCTTTATTTTTTCTTCGATTGCAACAATAGAAGATGAAGCTTGTTTTTCTACTAATGTCACTTTCCTTTTCAACTTAGGACAATTTGGCCTTCGGCCTCTCTACAATCATGGCAAATAATCTTTTTTCTTGCTTCTTCACTTTTGAAATGAGAAAGATAGTAGGCTTTCATATTTGCTTTGAGCTTTGATGCAGCTAAGGCGATGTCTCTTTGAAGTCTAGTTTCATTAATTCTTGTTTCTGCCATTTGGAGATCGGTAAAAACCTCTTCTTTTGTAGGAAAAGGTTTTTGATAGATTAGAGATGATCTTACTCCTTCAAATTCTTTCTAAAGACATCTTAGAAATTGATATACAAAATCTTCATTATCCTCACATTGTCTCTCATTAAGACATTGTGTACATTTCTTTTCATAACCATATAATTGATTTCAAAAATTAAAATATTCGCCAAAAAATTCATTTATTCATTTATCTCATTGTCTAAGTGAGATCAATTTGTCTCTTAATGTCATTTTATGAGCCACATCATTTTGAACATGGGATTTTTTTAAGTATTCTCATGCTTCTTTAGCGTTGATAAAATTGGCCAAAGTGTCCCTAGTGTACTCATTTACATTGTTCATGAATACCCATAGGATTGTTCTATGACCTCCATATTCCTCTTTTTGCTCGCGTGTGACATTACATAGAGGGTTCTACCTTCGAACTACTTAAATAGTCCCATAACTTTTTGAATTACCAAGATGAAAGAGTTATCTACAATTCTAACTTTATCATTCACATCATGATAATTAAGCAACCCAACTTTGAAGTTCATCATGTGCCCGATTGCACCTGAATCGATATATATGGTTATGAATAAGAATCAAGAGAATTACCGTTAGGTCCAATTTGGTCACCCTGCGCAGTTGCCATAGTTGTGTGCATTCTCCCTAAAGAACCAAAAGTAGTCGATGTGGTCTCAATGAATCTATCCTCTAGTCCTTCTAGGCTCTTTACGATCATATTTATAGCCTCACTTGTATTCACACCCACAATTTCTGAATTTCTTGTAATCATAGCATTGCTTCTCATATAATTTGGCCTGCCAATCAATTTCGAGCATTGTTCTTTTGTGTGTCTAGGTGTCAATCAATTCCCAACATTGTTCTTTTGTGTGTCTGTGTGTCAAGCAATTCCTAGTATTGTTCTTTTATGTCTCTGGGTTTATCACAATGTGTGCATCTTACCAATTCTCATGCATCAATAAAGTTGTCTCCTTGTCCTGTACCTCTAAAGTTTTTTCTACCTCCAGTGGATTGATCATACCCTTCGCTAACAAATGCAATTTTTTCGGTGTTTGAAATCTTTGGTTTTTCCAAATTACGTCTATCTTTCTCCCTAATTAATAGAGTATTGTACCAAGAGTGGGGCATATTCTAACTTGCTAAGATATTATTCTTCACGTTCTCATAATCAGATGAAACACCTCTTCATAGACCGAACACTGTTTTTTTTTAATTCAAGTGCTCTCTCTTTTGCATATTCTTTGCATTTTGCATTTTGCATTGAATCATAGTAAAATAAGATAGTTCATCCCATAAACTTCTCATTTCTATATAAAATTCGTTGATAGTCTTCTATTCTTGTTTGCATTTTAAATCTTCTCACGGAGTTCATACTCCTTCGCAATATTCTTTTTTTTGTGAATATGCTTCCCTCATAGCTTCATAGATTTCTTGGGCAATTTCAAGATATAAAAATAAATGCCCCATATTAGGCATCATTATCACACCCCGACGTTGGAATCACCCAATGACTCGGACTCGGAACTTGTGACCAGCACTAGGTTGCGCACAACCTAGCAAGCCTTTCACTGAAGATGCAGTAGTTCAGTGAAAGCTTAAGACTAATGATTGAGAGGGTTGATTGGAGTAAACAAGAAAACTTAAGAATAAATAAGAAAGCAATATGATTGTATTGATAGCAAATAAAGGTGTGTGGCCCGTGACATGCTTACAACTCAGATGTGGGACTTTTACTGAGCATAAAAGCAAAAGAGGTGCCTTCCTGTCACAAGGCAGCGTCCCGTTCCTATGTACTAGAAGTTGAGAAGGTATTCCCACATAAGGGCTTGGTTACACAACCATAGTATAGTTCGCGGTCGAAGGATCACATTCTCCCCACCTAAGCTCTTGAAGACCTCAGTAAGTTTTGTGGTGATGCTTTTGCAACTCTTGGAACTCTTGGCGCATTGTCCACCTCTGAACCCATTGTACGTTTATCTTCTGCAACTTTTGTAGTCCTCCAGGGTACAGGTGCTCGTAGTAGTTACGACCTGCACGTTCCATGTCCGCATGATAAGCCTTAGGTTTGCTAAAATGAAAGACAGTTAACAATCTGTCATGAATGAACTCCAATCGGAACAACCGATCCCCTACCCTCAAGATGACTGATTGAGGATCGTCATCCTTCTCGATCGTTGCAGTGCATTGCCTCACGACGAGATCATCGCACCACTTCTAATTTGTCCACTTCTTCACACGCATCGTTGCCTTCACATTGAGTGGTTGGACAAAATCATGTCGCTCATGTTGATTAACGCAGAAGTTGTGTACGGTTGGCAACGTCTTGGAGTGTTGTCCAGTATCTTTTGTTGTGCCTCCAATTGCCCTCTAGGTCCTTCGCTCCTATGCAACTTACCTTGCATCTCCCATCTAACCTTGTTAGCAATGACGTTGCATCGTCGTCTCTTAGAACCGAAACTTCTACTTGCTTTATTATCACCTTCCCCGCCAGTCTTCTTGTGCTGACGGCCTACCTCTTTTCCATGAGATAGGTTCCTTGGACTTGCGGTGGGCATAACGTCTCTGCACTCCTTTAGTTTTATGACATCAGTCTTCGAAGACACCTTGTCGCGAAGCATCCTCTGTTCAATACCCTACAACACCACTCTCATGTGGCATCCCCCAACTTTTGACATTCTTCTAGTCGAAGCGCTGACACTTTGCGACCAACATCCGAAGCCGTCGCACGAAAAACACATGGTTGATCGCAATCCATGAATACCACTGTATTTGAGGCTGGTCGTATCTCTGCATGGCTCGCCCTTAAGAACTCCATGCCAAGTATCACCCGATATTCATCCAACAGTGTCACTATGAAGTTGGTTACCCCGCTCCAACTCCCCACTCAAGTCACAACAACAATGTCTCCCCTAGAATGGGTTGGGACTATGAATTCACGACCTTCATATTACTACTATTTCCCATTACCCTTAGGCCCAAACGTTTAGCTTTTTTAGGGTACATAAAGTTATGAGGTGCGCCTGTATCAACCATTTTCATGGTGTCCCTGCCATTCACAATAATCAGAATGTACATGAGAGTCTTGTCCGCAGGCTTGTGTGACGTTGATCCCCATCTATGGCGTTCAACTGTCTCATTGCGCCAATCCTCATAGTCTCTTCCCTAGGATCTCTATCTGAAGTATCCGTCCTTTACATGGCGTTAGCGACACGCGCAAAGTCCTCCTTGTGTTCGCACTCATTTGAGTAATGTTGGTCACCACAGTACCAACACTCTCACTTGAAGGATCCCTTGGCCTTACCCTTCTTCGTATGGTCTTTCTTGTTCCCATGTTCTCTTGGTGTAGAAGACTCGACTAGGGTATCATTCGAAGTGTCCTATCGATTCCCATTCTTCCCATCATTCCGCTTTTGAGTTTCATGCCTTTCTTTCTTCGGACTAGTTGGCTGATGATTGTCAAGTAGACGTTCCACCACCGTTATTGCTTTGGGAAGAGTCTGCGGGTTAATCTTGTTCAATTCTTGCTCAGCCCATGGCTGCAACCCATTAAAGAACTTAAATAAACGATCTTTTAGGCTATTTATCTGGATGCTCAACAGAAAGGTCTGGTAGTCCTTAGTATACGCTTGCAACGATCTGTTATGCCTCAAGCCATTAAGCTTCTTTTTCGCGGCTACCTCTGTATTACATGGCAAAAAATGTTCTCGTAGAGCCTGCTTGAACAGATCTTAAGTGTGGATGTGAGATAATCCAACCTCAGCATCCTCCTGCATGCGATGCCACCATAACATGGCATCATCTTTTAGAAACATAACCACCACTGTTAGTTTCTCCTCTTCGTCCTCAAGCTGATCAACCTTGAGCTACAGGTTCATCTGGTAAAGAAAGTTCTCCAACACCTATACATCGTGGCCCCCAATAAAGGCCTTTGATTTTCAAACCTTGATGCAATGTGGTCGGTCTACTCCCCCACCATGTCCATGCCCATTTGCCAACCTACGCTCGACACCATCTAATCGAGCCAACATCTCCAGTTGAGATTATTTTGAAGCCTATCTCTCCAAAAGTTGTGTAGAAGCACTCTCTTCAAGTCTCTACAGTCGGGTCTTGGCATCCATCTCAATGTCATGTGTTGCTCCAAGCGCTCCATGCAGTCACTTATAACATTGTAGGTATACTCGCAAGCATCCATACGTCGTTCCAAATCTTTCACAGCGGTGCTCATCTCGCCCATCAATTGGTCGAAGCCTTCCACACCATGCGCTACTAAACATCCAAGTGGGGTACCATCTTTTTGAGCCTGATAAGCCTAGCATCGACATTAAGTAGGATTCCTGACATTGTCTTAGGGTTAACCACTAGTACAACCTTTGACTTCCCATTTTTATGACGAATGGGGTCACCAGTCATCTCAATGTCAATGGTCATGACGTCAACATGGCCAATCATTGACGCGTAGGAGTTACTTTTACGCTATCAATATGAAAGAGGTGTGTCCTGCACCCACTCACTGATACTCCGAGTCGAACCGGCTCCGATACCAAAGTTGTCACACCTCGGTATTGTAATCACCCAACAATTCTGAACTCACAACCGACGCTAGAATGCGCACAACCTAGCAAGCATTTCACCAAAGATGCAGTGGTTCAACGGATGCTTAAGATTGATGATTAGGAGGGTCGATTGGAGTAAGAAGGAAACTTGAGAATAAATAAGAAAGCAATGCGATTGTATTGATAGCAGATAAAGGTGTGTGGCCTGCAACATGCTTATAACTCTGATGCGGGACTCTTACTAAGCACAAAAGCAAAGGGGGGTGCCTTCTTGTCACAAGGCAGTGCCCCGCCCCTATGTACTAGAAGTTGTCAAGGTGTTCCCACATAAGGACCTGGTTACACAACCATAGTATAGTTTACAATCGAAGGGTTACATTATGAAGTTGATGAGCCATGTAGCAACTAGGAAGTCTTCTCTCTCCCATCATGAGTATTATGGGCTCTCTAAATCTGTTTTTACACAAAGACAGGTCATGTATTCAAACTTCACCTTTGCTATTCTAGATAGTTTTTTCCGTCTAGTTTAACATTGGTGATAATTAACGCGTCATTTCTATCAACCAACCCTAGTCGATCAACCATTCTATGACTTTCTTTGGAACAAAATTTTTTTTAGATAAACCTGATTGCCTATGTAGGTACAAACTATAATTTTTGATTGTTGAAAGTGGATCGAACACTTGGGTTGCCCTTTTTCAGCATTTTACCGGCAACTACCTATGCATCAACCTAATCGACTTGCTTTGATACCATGTGAAATTAAATGCATCAAACTTTATTGATAACTATCTCTTATGATGAGAAGAGTACATGACATCTCACGACCCTTCTTGGGTGAGAGTGTTGAATTTTGATCTAGATTAGTTGTAATTGAAGTTTGTTGTATTTTTTGTTTTTAATGGTCCTTTGTACTAGAGTTACTTAATTGGAGCATAATGGTCAGTCAAGTTATTGCTTGTATATAACCTAATGGCCAATCGTCCATTAATTCAATCAAGAGAGAGGGAAAGTCAGCAATAGTCCAAGGAGGCAGACGATTCCACCTAAATCTCATGTTTCTATAGTTGTTTCAAACCTTCATAGGTTATTGAATATTAACGTAAGGCAGAGTAGAAGTATGGTGGAAGTTTTAAAGGACGTGAAATTATGGGTTCCCAATGATTGATAGACAGCTGCAAGATGACAAAGAAGAGCTGATCCTGGATGAAGTTTGTCTCATTATCAAGAAAACTGGTTACTGAAGGAAAAGGTGGCAGATTAGAAAGAACAAGAAGTCCAGACTTCCAACTCGCGCAAAGAAATCAGTGAAAGAGATAATTCTAGCATCAACTCAAAAGGTAATGTTTGTTGATCACATCCAATTACAAATGCAACACCTATGGTAGAAAGCATGTAAATAGCCATGGTGATGACCTTGTTCAAGCAGGTTGCATCAGGAAGTTGATGGAACTCAAGATCTGAACCACTTCTCAGAGACCCAATCAAATGGTCGGCAATATGCAGCATCTCTTGTAATATGAGGCCTTCGTACACTAATAGAAATCATGTATTCTAAAAGCTATGGGAATACTTCACTTTCTTGCAGGTATTTCCTGCGGTGGTTCTCTTAACTAGACAAGACTTCCAGGGAGCTAATTCCGCAAGTACATCTCCATATATAAATGATAGATGAGAAAAGAAAAAAGATGGTTTCTTAACTCTCAACATGCTTGGGACTTCCACACTGGAGAAACCATGACCACGCCATTATTCGTATTTGCTCCATATGCACCATCACTATGGCATACCTTCTCCACATTGGTATGTAACAGCACATATGTTGTCACCAAAATTGGTATTTACTGTAAGAAAAGATGAAAATAAAAAGAATCAAGATAAATTGCACAAAGCATATCAATAAACATCAAAAAAAGAAGTTTGAACATCTTCTGGCGAAGATTTTAGGTACTAACAGTAACAAAATAATGAATGTCAGAGATGCTGAATTAACCTGAACAGCATGGAAGTTCATTTATGACTTGTATTCCAGAGAACTAGCTAATTGACACGTATGGTCAGATCAGGCAGCCTTTTCTCAAATGACATGCAGGAAAGAAGTAGCTACCATCAGGCCATGCAATAGACATGAAGGGGACAAGTAAAGAAAGAGAAACTTTTGGCTTCATAGAGACCTCCATCGAGAGGATTTTAAAAAAACTGTCATTTCCCTGCAAAGAGATCGCATATAACAGGTTAGCAGGTGATAATTAACACACACGCACACAGAGACAGAGAGAGACTTTTTTTTGAAGAATCCTTCGCTTTGGATTTCTTTTTCTTCTGTTCCCTCTGATGACTCGTACCTCCCCGTTTGAAAATGGCCAAGATTTCAATGCTGCAAATAGCAAAGAATCCAAGATGAAAGAAATAAATAACAAATAAGGAAAGTCATTGAAATTTTAGCAACAAATTGATGCTGATAACAGTACAAAACCAATGTTGATAACAAGTTAACAAATGTAGCAGATTTCTTCAAAGAAAGAAGTACTTGTATCAACCTTATAAAAGACGTGCATGACGAAGCAGCAACTACGCTAAGACTCATGAGAGCACTAAGCCCATATGTCTTCCCTTTGGTTATGGATGAATGATGAAGCAAGTGACTTGGTATGTTTTATTTTCTGCTAATATTTTACTGGTGGATGAGATGAGGAATGACCTAACAACAACTTGAATTATAGAAATAAACCTTAGAAATGGAAGGTACTTCACTAGCTAATAGAAAAACAAAATATATAGAGCACAAGTTTATTATTTTCATTGATAATAATATAAAAGTTAAACCTAATACATGCTGCATCTCCAATAAAGATAATCTTACAATAAAGGGCCGGGATTCTAATTAAACAAAACAACTGAAATAGATTGGGTTGATTAAGCGTTCCCTGTGACTAAAAGGTATCATACAAACATTGTCAACCATCAACTCCCGTAAACATAACAACGAATACAGAAGCTGACACATATATAGTGGTATAAGGAAAAGTGGCATCCATAATGAGGTCACTCGAGAGAATACCGTGAGGTGAATTTTTTTTAAATAAAAGTTACATCTGTTCATGAAATGAGTTACACCTTTGAATTCCAAAGGTAATGAGAGTTTGGGTACAGATCACGTAACTGATGTTGAATGACAAACTACGCTTAGTAGCCAGGAAACCCATGAATTTTCAGCTGTTTAGTGGCACTTAATGTGTTGTGAATAGCTAAAGACTCCATGATTTACCAGCTCCAATTAATGGCAAGTAAGTGATGCAGGATATCAAACCTAGTCAAAGACAAGTCACATCAAAATTAAGAATTGTGGATTCCTAAATACATAATTAATGTTTGTGAGTACCTAAGTCTGGGAAACATTTCCAATCATACCGAATTAATGTTTGTGAAGTCCCAAGCCTGGGAAAACATTCCAAAACGTGGAGTCCTAAGACTAAGTTAATAGGAAAACATTATCAATGTCTGAGTTAATAGGGGAAGCATTCTAAAGTCTTATTAGTAATGAATTCAGTCCTTAGACTACAAACAACAACTAAGCCTTTTCCCATACTAGATGGGGTCGGCTACGTGGATTCTTTGTTTCCACAGATCCCTATTGTGTGCCATGTTAGCAGTTAACTCACAATAAGCTAGATCATTCTTTATTGTTTCTTTCCAACACTTTTGTGGTGGTCCTCTCTACCTCTTTTAATACTTTCAAATTTAGTTTTTCATACCATCTTAAAGGTTCTTCTTTTGATCTTCTTTCTATATGTCCAAACCATCTTAAACGATATTCTCTCATTTTATCCTCTATTGGTAACACTCCTAATTTGTTTTTAATAACCTCATTATGTATACGGTCTTTTCTTGTATGACCACTCATCCATCTCAACATCTTCATTTCTGTCACAGACATCTTTTGTACATGTTGATGATTAACTGCCCAACACTCAGAACCATAAAACATGGCAGGCCTAATTAGTGCTCTATAATATTTACCATTTAACTTTAATGGTATCTTCTTATCTAAAACATGGTATGTTCCTCTCCATATTAACCAACCAGCATTAATTATATGCGTAACATCTCCATCAATTCTTCCATCACTACGAAAAATTGACCCTAGGTATTTAAAACCTTCCTTTTGGGGATGCAATGTGTGCCAATTTTAATTTCTATGTCCTCTGAAGTAACCAAATGATCAAACTTACATTCCACATATTTTGTCTTTGTTATATTAAGTCGAAGGCCTTGCTTTCTAATGTTTCTCTCCATAGTTCCAATTTTCTATTAACTTTTTCCTTAGACTCCTCCACTAACACAATATCATATGCAAATAACATACACCAAGGTACTTCATCTTGAATATGTTTTGTTAACTCATCAATCACCATTATAAATAAGTATGGACTTAAAGTTGATCCTTGATGTTGTTGGAAACTGAACTTTAGGTCAGTTTCAAGTTGAGTCTTATTCTTAAAGTCGTTTTAGTTCAGTCTGTATTTGAGTGTGTTTTATATTTAAAGGTAGATTAACAGTTTGGATCCCAATGGATCAAATCTGATTCATTGGGAATCTGGTCCTTTAAGTAGGGGTAGTTACATCTTTCAAGTTAGATCAGCTTAAGTATAAAATCGTTATGTTATTAGGTTTAGGGTAATAGAGATTAGAAAGGTGGCAGGCGGCAGCAATAAAGCAGCCGACCTGCACTGTCTTGTAAGTTTCTCTTCTCCTATGAAATAAAGTGTTTATTTTATAAATAATCCCTCATTCTCAACATGGTATCAAAGCAGAAATCGAGGGTTATTGGAATCCGTGAAGTCACGAAGACAGTGTAAAGTGATCCTCTTGGGTGGCGGCAGAGAAAGAAGATGTCGTTTGGAATTTTTTGTGGATTTTTCAGGCCATTATCAGCACTATCAGGCTCTTATCAGTCCTATCGTGAAGTTTGTATTTGGTGCCACTCTTACAATCGTTTTTTCCTTATTTAATATCTAGAATTGCTTGATAGTTTAATGGAACAGTAAGGCTGTGAAGATGCAAGTCTATAAATGTAGAAAAGATCGTACAGTTATAGATAAAAGGATTGGTTAAGAGTGAAGATTCAGCACTTTATTTCATACAACCGTGGTACATTTGTACCTTTTTCAGTTAACGTGAATGTTCATGTTGGAGTAAAGGACTTTCTTTTGGTGATTTATCTAGTACAGAGAAGATTAACCACAGGTTGAGGAAAATATATATATATATGTTGACTGCTGTGTGATGTTTTAGCCACCCTATTAAGAACAAGTTGTGTTAAAAGGAAAACACTTTGGCTGATTTTGTTGAAATTCAAGACTCCACTAAAAACGTGTGGTTGAGTTCAGCTGTCCACTTATCATGGAAGGATTAAAGTTAGGAGAAGGTAATGACACAAACCTAAAATTGGATGGAAAGAACTATCTTCAGTAGGCCCGATCAATAGAATTGACTATAATGGCAAAGGGGCGTTGGGATTACCTGATAGGAGATATACCCCAACCTCCAATCACTGATCCACTCTACTCACGATGGCGTGAAGAGAATGCACTCGTTAGTGCATGGATAATTCAATCAATGACACCATCAATAGGCAGCACATTTATGTTTTTTGAAACAGCTAGGGATATTTGGCTTGCAGTTCAGGATTCTTATGCTCAGCGAAAGAACATCGCCAAAAAATATGATCTCATTGAGAAAATCAGGAAGTGCAGGCAAGGAGACAGATCAGTAAGCGAATATTATGCTGAACTGAGAGGTTTATGGGAAGAACTATAATTCTATTCGAAAACTAAATGCCAAAGTTGTCTACAGGAACGCAATGAAGAGTTTGAAGAACGAAAAGTGTTTGACCTACTATGGGGTATTTCTTCAGAGTATGAGGCTGTAAAGAATAATATTCTCAATAGAGAAGAACTTCTTTCATTAAGTACAGTTTACTCTCTTTTACTTCGTGAAGAAGACAGGAAGCAGTTAGAGAAAGAAACCAAGATCAGTTCAGAGAACACTACCTTTGTGGGAAGAAATAACTCTACTTCTCAATATTCTCGTGTTAGAGGAGGTTATGGACGAGGTAGAGGCAGACACACATTTACTCCGAAAGAAAAGAATAAGTTAACTTGCTCTCGTTGTGGAAAGACCAGACATACTAAAGATTCATGCTGGGAATTAGTGGGCAAACCTAACTATTTTCATAATCGAACTAATAAGGCCTACTACAGTGGTGATCAGAGTGGCTCACAGAAAAATGGAAGGTCCAACATGGTGATAATCAACAAGATGACAATAGCACAAAACTTTGGCAGATATGAAAAAAGAAATCGAGTTGCTCAAATCTCGCCTAGTTGATACCCATCTCCCTTCCACATCATCTCACAATGATTCTCAAGCAACGATGGTTTATCCATTTTCATTTATGGCTGAGGGTAATTGTAGTGTTCCCTGTTCTCAAATTTGGGTTATTGATTCTGGTGCAACTGATAACATGGTCAGTAGAAGAGAATACTTTGATAAGTATGGGTTGACTCATAAACAAGTTAATATTAGACTGGCAGATGGCTCGCATACCCCTATAGTAGGAAAAGGAAGTATTATTACTCCATTTGGTGTATTACAGAATGTTCTTCATGTTCCTCGTATTTCCGTTAATCTGTTATCAATCTTTGCCATGACTAAAGATCTAAAATATCATATAATTTTTGAATCTACTGGATGTCTATTTCAGGAACAGAGGACGGGCAGGATCTTTGGTCGAGGTAGCGTGCGAAGAAGTCTCTACTTGTGCGAGAAATATAGTGGCATGGCTATGCAATCATCAGTTATCACAGAGGATCGGAAAGAAGAAGTATCTCGATGGCACCAAAGACTAGGGCATTTACCTTTATCCAAGATTAGAATGTTATTACCAAAGTTTAGTCGTTGTAATGACTTTAATTTGAATTGTGAAACTTATCAGTAAGCTAAACATCACCGAGTTTCTTTTCCTTTGAGTGAAGAGAGATCTTCAACTCCTTTTGAGATTATTCATTCTGACATTTGGGTACCTTGTTCTACAATTTCATTGCATGGGTACAAATATTTTATATCCTTTATTGATGATTGCACCAGATTTACCTTAATATATCTTATGAAGACTAAGGATGAGGTGAATCACATTCTTCCTATATATTGTCAATTCGTGCAAACTCAGTTTCACCATAAGATCAAAGTTTTTCGCAGTGATAATGGTGGTGAATTCATGTCTCAAGCACTTAATTCATATTTTCTAGATCATGGTATTGTACATCAGACTTCATGTGCATATTCTCCTCAGCAAAACGGGGTTTCTGAAAGGAAGAATCGACACATTCTTGAGGTAGCTCAAACCTTGTTAGTTGGAGGTAATGTTCCCAAGTATTATTGAGGAGAAGCAGTTCAAACAACAGTCTTTCTGATAAACTGAATGCCTAGCAGAGTTCTGAATGGTGATACTCCTTTTCATCTAGTATTTTCTTCCCAGAAACAATTTCATCTACTTCCCAAAGTCTTTGGTTGTACTTGCTTTGTTCATATTCATCAGGGTTTCAGGGATAAGTTAGATACAAGATCAATTAAGTGTATTTTATTAGGATATTTTCATCTCAGAAGGGCTATAGGTGTTACGATCCTCTCAAGAAAAAAGTATATGTTACAATGGATGTCACATTTCATGAAGATTCCCCTTTCTATAATATGCAAGAAACTCCTCCATCAGATACCCAGTCTCAGAAAGTGATACCACTTCCGCCAGTTGAAACACAATCCATAAATGATTGGGAAGATGAAGATATAGTACAGCTTCCAGAGAAGACATGGCAAGCATATACCAGAGGTGATAGAGGGATTCTTTTTCCACGCCCACCTACTACCCAGAATCCTCTTCCCGAATTAGATTTGCCTCCTACACTGATAACTTCCTTAAAGTCAAAAGATTTACCCATTGCACTTCGAAAGGGAAAACGACAAGTGGCAAAGTATTCAATAAAAAATATAGTGTCATATACTAATTATCCCACAGAATACCAAGCGTTTATAACGAATGCAGATAATACCAATATTCCATGAACTTTTGAAGAGGCTGAGCTACACCCAGGGTAGAAGGCAGCTATGGAAGAAGAGATTACAGCACTTAACGAAATCATAAATGGGAACTAGTGGATCTATCTTCAGATAGAAAGACAGTAGGATGCAAATGGGTTTTCTCAGTAAAATATAAAGCTGATGGCACCATAAAGAGATACAAAGCAAGGTTAGTAGCAAAAGGTTACAGTCAGTTATATGGTATAGATTATACAGAAACTTTTGCTCCAGTAGCAAAAATGAATACCATCAAAATTATTTTGAGTGTGGCAATTAATAAAAGATGGGAATTATGGCAACTGGATGTAAAGAATGCATTTCTTCAGGGAGATCTGGCAGAAGATATTTATATGAAAGTATCACAGGGATACCATCACAACAAAGAAGGAAATAAGGTATGCAAACTGAGAAAATCCATTTATGGCTTAAAACAATCTCCACAGGCTTGGTTTGAAAAATTTAGTGATGGTGTTAAGCGTCTGGGTTTCAAGCAGTGTGTCAGTGATCATACATTGTTTATCAAGCAGGGTCAAAAAACTATTATGTTGTTAGTCTATATTGATGATATAATTATTACTGGTGATGATAAAGAAGGAATCATTGATCTTAAGAAAAAATTGAGCAACTTATTTGATTTAAAAGATTTGGGAAGGTTACATTATTTTTTGGGCATAGAGGTGATATAAAAAAGTAATCACCTATTTCTAAGTCAAAGGAAATATATCCTGGATCTACTGAAAGAAACTAAAATGGAGAATTGCAGAGTATGTTCTACACCTATGGAGATTGAGAAGGATATTTCACATGATGGGTTAGAACCTTATAAAGATACTGGAAGATACCATAAACTAGTTGAAAAGTTGATTTATGTCACTATTACAAGGCCTGATATCTGCTTTGCCGTTGGATATGTTAGTAGATGGATGCATGCTCCCTCTAAATATCATATGAGTATGTTTCATATTATTAGATACTTGAAGTCAACAATTGCGTATGGCCTATTATATGCTCCACATGGTACTCTCGATATAAAGATTTACTTGGATGCAGATTGGGCAGGTTCAAAAATGGACAGGAAGTCAACTTCTGAATATGTAGTGTGCTTGGGAGGTAACATTGTATCCTGAAAAAGTAAAAAGTAAATTGTGGTAGCCATATCAAGTACTGAAGCAAAGTATAGAGCAATTGCATCAGGAATGTGTGAAGGACTATGGATTATTTCACTTCTTACTGAGATCGGGTTGAGGACTAACACTCCAATTGAATTCTTTACTAACAGCAAAGCAGCTCTACAAATTGCAATGAATCCAGTTTTTCATGAGAGGACCAAGCACATTGAAGTAGACTGTCATTTTATCAAAGAAAAAATTTCTCAAGGATTATTCAACCTTACCCATGTGACCTCTAGAAATCAATTAGCTTATATTTTTACAAAAGTTATTCCTGGTAATGGATTCAAAAGAGCATTCATCAAGTTGGGCATTTCAAGTCTTATAGACCTAACTTGAGGGGGCGTGTTGGAAACTGAACTAAGTTGAGTCTTATTCTTAAAGTCGTTTTAGTTCAGTCCGTATTTGAGTTTGTTTTATATTTAAAGGTAGATTAACAGTTTGGATCCCAATGGATCAAATCTGATTCATTGGGAATCTGGTCCTTTAAGTAGGGGTAGTTACGTCTTTCAAGTTAGATCAGCTTAAGTATAAAATCGTTATGTTATTAGATTTAGGGTAATAGAGATTAGAAAGGTAGTAGGCGGCAGCAATAAAGCAGCCGACCTGCACTGTCTTGTAAGTTTCTCTTCTCCTATGAAATAAAGTGTTTATTTTACAAATAATCCCTCATTCTCAACTGATGTAACCCAATATTAACTTCAAAGAAGTCTGTTATTCATTTATGAGTCCTCACACATGTTTTTACACCATCGTACATGTCTCTTATAAGGTTAATGTATGTCAATGAGATACCTCTTTTTTCCAAAGTTCTCCAAAGAATCTCCCTTGGTACCCTATCATAAGCTTTTTCTAGATCAATAAATATCATGTGAAGGTCTTTCTTTTTTTTTAGAATTCAGTCCTTAGACTACTATATAAAAATTGTTTTTTGCAAAGAGTTTGCAGCATCTGTTTTGTACTTCTTATTCTTTTGTTTTATCTATTAAAGATATTTTTGTTTGCATCCACTTAAACAATATCAAGTCAATCAAAGAGGCTTGTACGGCGTCAGTTGATATCAGAGCCTCGTCTTGACTTTGCAAGCACGTTCTTTCGACTTTTAATATGGAGCAGCAAATAGAAGCAATAGAGTATTCAATCAATCAGCAAACTGAAAACCAGCACGAGATTATAAGAAAGTTTGACCAATTCATTTAGATGGTTTGAAACATTCAAAGGTGAGACCAAATGATGAATTTAAATGATCAAGGAAATGAGAAAAGAGGTGTTGATCATAAAAGAGCATGTTCTCTTAGAAGATCCAATCAGCAAGCCCACCTGGATGAAGCTTTTAAAGATGAAGAATATGAAAAAACCACAAGAATAGGTGGGGAAATAGAAACCATCATGACCACCAAGCCCATCTGGATGAAGCCTTTGAAGATGAATATTAAAACAACAATGAGAATAGGTGACCAAGAAATAGAAGCCATCATGATCACTATAAGCTTAAGGCTGATATTTCATTTTTAATGGTGTAATAGAATAAAACCATTTCTGGATTGGTTATAAGAAGTTGAGAGTTTTTTAAAAATTATGAACATTAGCCTATAGAAAAAGGTCCCTTTCGTGGCCTATAAATAGAGAGGAGGGATTGGAGCTTGGTGGCACCGATATCAAGAAGAATTGCACATCAAAGGCCAACCACCAATACGAATCTTATTATCTAGGACCAGCTTCCTTAGCCCCCGCATCCGTCCATATTGAAAATGCAGAGACCATCTCTGTAAATTATTCACTACATTCGGGCGGCAATGTAACGGGACTAATTGTAAATATTCATCAATGAACGAAGGTTGATATTGCACGAATCAAGTCCACAAAGTCGCCAAGAGTTAAATGGCATTCAATCACGAATGCCGATCTTCAAGAATAACCAACACAAGAGCGAAAGCACATACAAAACAAATCAAAAAGCAGTGCTAGACTGCATAATTTATTGATGAATGAATGGCTTATTTATAGGCATTACATTGGATTGAAATGAGAGAGCACAAAGAAGAAGAAGGGCTAGTGTTGGTCGGCCAGCACTAGCCGTTGGGGCCCCCTTTCATGATAGTGGCACGGGCCCTAAAGGCCCGTGCTCCTATTACATTAACACCCCCCCTCAAACTTATGAGGTATACACTGAAAGTTTGTCTAACAGAAACTAAAACCGATGAGCTGAAAGGGATTTGGTGAAGAAGTCTGCTAGCTGCATCTCAGATGTGACATAACAAAGCGAAATCTTTTTATTCAGACATTCTTCACGAATAAAATGGCAATCCATCTCGATATGCTTCGTCCTCTCATGAAAAGTGTTGTTAGAGGCAATGTACATGGCGCTTTTGTTGTCACAATACATGATGGCAGGGCATTGTAAAGTGACTCCCATGTCTGCTAGAATGGTTGTGATCCAAGAGATCTCCATTGCAGTTATAGCCATGGCTCGATATTCGACTTCCGTGGATGAGAGGGACACCTTCTGTTGTTTTTTGCACTTCCAGGAAATAAGAGATTCACATAAAAACACACAAAAACCAGTTATAGAGTGTTTATCATTGGCATCTCCACCCCAGTCAGCATCCGTATATACAGATAAATCAAAAGATGAAGAAGTTAAGAGGACCCCCTTGTGGGCAGTATTTCTAATATATCGAATAATGCGCAAAACAACACTCATATGAACAGAAGTGGGTGCTTGTTGAAATTGACTTGCTGTGTGTACTACATGAGAAATATTTGGTCTAGTAATGGTGAGATAAGTAAGTGCACCTATGAGCTGTCGATAAGGGATGGGGTCATCTAATTTCTCACCATTAATGGATCTTAATTTGGTGCCTAGGACTTCCGGTGTGCCAACAAACTTAGTATTTGTAAGACCAGATCTTTCAATAATATCATTAGCAAACTTTGTTTGAGACAAAGTATCCACAATTATTTTTTGTTATCTCATTATTTTTTGTTATCTCAATACTTAGAAAATAATTCAGCAAGCCCAAGTCTTTCATATCAAATTCATGATGAATAAGTTTAACTTCAGCAATTCCTGCTTCATCACTTCCTGTGATGATCATATCATCCACATACAAAAGCAAGATAACAATACCGGATTTTGTTTTTCGTACAAACAATGCAGTATCAGTATAGCAAGTCACAAAATTATGCAAATGCATGAATTTTTCAAATCGGTCGAACTAAGCTTTAGGAGCTTGTTTCTAACTATACAAAGCCTTTCACAATTTAAGATGAGGACTCATGTAGACTTCTTCATTCAGAAAAGCATTCTTGACATCAAGTTGATATATATTCTATTGCTTAATTGCACTAATGGTTATGAGGATTCTAATTGTAGTCATCCTAGCTACTGGGGAAAAAGTTTCATCATAGTCAATTCCATATTCTTGAGCATAACCTTTAGCAACTAGCCTGGCCTTATATCTTTCAATGTGACCATTGCTATGAGTTTTGATTTTGTACATCCATCGACATCCAATGATTTCCTTGGCCTTTGGTATAGGTGTAATTATCCATGTTTGAGCCTTGTTTAGGGCGTTAAGTTCATCTTTCATAGCATCTTCCCATTCTGGAATGCCTTTAGCTTGATGATAAAACCTAGGTTCCTTAACTTGACAAAGGGTGGCAATCAAATTCTTTCTTTGTGGTTCAAAAGATTCATAGGACACAAATCGCTAGGGAGGTCGTGAGATCTTGGGTTATAACCTTGTACTGTCAGATTCTATATGGACGTCTTATATAATATGAGGTGAAGGGTTTGACAATTGAGTGAGTATCAATGGTTGTGTGTGAAGTGTCGTTGTCTTCAACAGGGTTCTCTTGAATAGCTTGATGATCTACTGAGTCACAATCATCTTCTTCGAGTACAAAGAAATCTTGAGGAAAAACAGATTCAGAGTTCTTCAAGGATTTGGTCTCATAATAACTATCATTCTTAAAAAATTTACATCCTTAGACATGTATAGTTTGTCTTCTATAAGATCAAAACACCTATAACCCTTCTTATCAAACCATAATCGAGGAATACACATTCAATGGCTCTTAGTGATAATTTATCATTCTTGTCTGTATACACAAAACATCTACATCCAAAAACTCTAAGTCTTTCATAGTATGGAGGATTATTATACAATTTTTCAAAAGGTGAAGTATTTTCAAGGTTAGACGAAGGCATTCTATTTATGAGATATACTGCAGGAAGGGTGGCTTCGGCCCATAGATATTTAGGGACCTTACTAGGAATTAGCATGGTTCTACAAGTTTCAATAATGTCTATGTTTTCTTTCCGCTAGACCAGTGTTGTCTGACGCGTATCGTATCGCTGGGCTCCACGATACGGACGTATCGTATCGTACTTTAATATTAAAATAATACAAAAATTATTTAAAAATTCAAGAAAATTAGTAAAAATCCAAAAAAAAATTGGAAAAATCTGGAAAAATCTAATAATTGCTTTAAATTCATATAATGCAAAGTTTAGCACAGATTGAACATTCAACATTGAACAATTGGATCCAAAATTACATATTTTGAAGCAAAAAATAAAATACATTTACATTTTACATATTTTAATTTGTATCAGGATTATTAACTAAATAATCTTCATCTTCTACTTGATAAAGATTCAAAGTTTCTCATCACCTTATGCTTTAAAATGAAAATCTTCATCTCCTTCGTGATGTTGTTACACTTCAAATTAATTCATGCAATGTCTTCTTCGGTTAGGAGTGCATTTTCTTCGTTATCTTTCATAATCCACTCATCTAATATATCAAAATTAACAAACTGCTATCTTTGTACATGTAGTTGTCATATTTGCTAATTTTCATATGTGAGCAAAACAATGAGCTCAATTTCTTTGATTATTGACTCTATGACACCTCAGTGATGTGATATTATTACTTGATGATATCCCTTTTTTTCTTATAATTAGCTTTTTAACTAATGCTCGAGCTTCATTTCTCACTTCACAAACTGAGTTAAGCCTCACACACGTTGATCATGTTCAACTCAATGGAAGTCACGTAAGGTGAACCCTAAAATAGCGAAGTTGTGAAATGCCCACTTAATGAACCGAGACAACCAAATGTTTTTAATTGTTTGCGATCTCATGAAATTAAAAACTGCTAGCAGAAATATACCTAAAAGTTGGCAACAGAAAGGAAAATGATTTTGTCACAATTTTTATTTGTTCATAAATTATTTTTATTCAATAAATAAAATTATAAACCCAAATTACAAGCATAGGGAAGTGAAGAGAGGCCAAAAACCTGCAAAAAAAATTTAATTTGAAAAAAAAAATTTTGGGCGTATCGCCCGTATCGTGGCTTCCCACGATACGATACGGTATCATATCGTGCCGTATCGTACGATACGGTGTGATACGGATAACATTGCGCTAGACCATTTTGTTGGGGTGTCTTAGTGCATGATTTTTTATGAAAAATACCATTTGTTTCAATAAATTTTTTAAATTCATTAGACATATATTCTCCTCCCGAATCGGATCTAAAGATTTTAATGGTGGCTCCAAATTGGTTTTTGATCGTATTACTGTAAATACCCCGAAATCCCACGAACTTCTCAAACAAAACCTGGTTTTGTAAAAGCAGCCCCAAAGGGCTATTTTGAGTCTGGAAACCCAGGAGCCTTCCAAGCAACCCTGTACATATGTTTAAACTATATATGTTTTAAAATATGTATAATATAGTTTTAAAACCTTTTAAAGGTATTTTGAAATCCCACAAAGCGACTTGGCCTGATGCAAGCAGGACCAGAAGAGCCAAAGAGAGCCCGGAACCGGAGCACATGTCGAGCCCGACACAACTCTCGTATTAGATTCATCCCCAGGATCTCGAACGTCCAAGCCCCTGTTATCAACAAATCATTGGAAATCATCTCCGAAAGGTGAAAACAGAAGCGGACGACCATGTTGGCGAAGACCCAACGCAAGACGAAGTACTGATGCTGTCAGACCCCGCAGAAACCGTTCGTTTCGAACATACCCTGAAGGAGTCAGAATTCAGTTTGGATCGGATCTGGACCATATATATCCAAATCCCAATCCAAACGTATATGTGAATTTAGATTTGGATTTGGATCCAAAGATCCAATCCAATATCCACATCCATGGCCCAATCACCTTCTCATAAATGGAGGTGGGGCCCACTTGAAATTCATGTGGGATTTTGGGCATGAGAGAGAATGGAGAGGATAAGCATGAGGGAAATGTATTAAGCTTGACTTGTGTGTCAAGTTTGGGTTAATCATGTGGGTTAGCCTAATTAGTGTGGGTTTAAACTTGTATGAACCTACACCTAACCTAGGGTTGCACCAACATGATGCAATGAAGTCCATGGGCTATGCAAAGGGAGGCTCCTAACCCAAATCATAAGCCAAAACCCTTAATCCTAGCCATTTGCCCTAATCCCGGCCTAATCCTAGCCTAATCACCTGACCCACTTTCCTAATCTTTCCCTAATCCCAACCTAATCACCTAACCCACCTCCCCTAATCCTTCCCTAAACCTAGCCTAATTCCCTTAATCCTAACCTAATCCTAGCCTAAACACCTAACACACCTCACTAAACCTCACCCTAAAACCAACCCACCTAGCTAAGCCCTAAACCACCCCACCTAAACCCTAGCACACCATATCCCTAAAACCACCTAAACTAAATATCTGGCCCCCCCTAAATATCTAGCCCACCTTATCACTAAATCACCACCACCTAACTACTAAACCACCGCCCTCAAAACCAGCCCAACCGACTTCTTGAAATCCTATAAACCCCCCCCTAGTGGGCGGGTTTTTGGAAGATTTTTCCAGCCTATCTTGGGCCAGCCGAGGCCTTCCTCTCCTCTTGCTCTCTTCTCTCACCTGCTCCACCACCACCTCCGGCTAGCTCCACTCCACGCCACTACCACCTTCCGTTCCCTCCGGTCACTCTTTTGCCGTGCCCTTCCAAGGAGCTCCCTCTTGCAGCCCAAGGCGACGCTCAAGCCCAAGCTCAAGCAAGTCACCTCCGGACCAGCTATACGTAAGTGCCTAACTCGGTCCTTGTTTATAGACTTGCTTAAGCTTAATTAAATTTGATACGAGGTTATAATAATGGAGCATTGTCTCCCCCCGCTTGTAATAACGTGGCTTGGCACACCCACACACACGTGCACTTGAGCCTATTTCGCTCTTAGTTGTGCACGATTTTGAACACACACGGGCCTAATCAGCCCTTAAGATATAGACTTATTTATATAATTTAAGTTGCGTGGGGTTTTGCTTAAGTTGTGTGTGTTGTCTTTCAATTCTCGCACTCACACACATTGAGCTTTCGCGCTTATTTGCAAGACCCAAGTAAGGGCCGTATTATATTTTCCCTTGGGTTTAATTTCATGTCGTGTGCGTAGTATTTCAATTATACACTCACACACATTGAGCTTTCGCTCTTAATCCCAAGACCTTAGTTAAGACCATATTGCAATTTATATTTGGGTTTCATTTAAGTCGTGTGAGTTGTCTTTCAATATACACACAACACCCACGCAACACGTTGGCGACCTTCGGGCCTATATATATTATAAGTATTTTCCTTTCGGCTATGTCTTTAAGATTTGGGTTTTAAGGTTCAGCATTGTGCGTAGTCTTTACATATATACACGGCACACACTTGCACTATTGAGCCTTTCCGCTCTTAAGATATAGCCATATTTTCCTTTTGCAATTTCCCTTCTGCAATTTCCCTTTTGCAATTTACATTACAAGTCATTTCCCTTCCGCATTGTCTTTCAATTTCGGGTTTTCCCTTTGGAGTTGCGTAAGTTTGCATTGCATATACGCCATACCACGAGTTAGGACACATATTGCATCAAAGCAAACCCCATACTCCCGCTCAAAGTCGCCCCACTTAGGTCACGTGTTCATAACACACACCTAGTTGGCCCGAAAAGGGATAAAAAGAAAGACATAGGCACGTGCAAATCCACGTGAAATAAAATCTGAAAATCATACAAAACAACCCGAATCAATCGTGCAAACACGCCAAGACTTAGGCTATTTCGATGCACGCACATCGTGCCTAAGTAGATTAAAATTTGAAAGACTTAGGGTCGTCCAACCCTTATAAAATCAAAATCGCCCAAATGCATGATTTTAAAAAGGTTTTAAAACACTTCTTCATTCAAAATATATTTTGAGTTAAACTTGTTTTAAAACGAAGTCTCTAAGCATACAGACTGACCCTTGCGCATCGGTGCAAGAAGGTCTGCGACGTAAAAATCCCGCTTGCCTACAATCGCCTTTTAAAAGTCAGATTATTTTCAAAACATACTTTGCTAGTTAAAGTAAACTAGCTGGCACGCCCATAAAGCGAAGTAGATACAAAAAGGTTCACTTTAGGCCTAAAAACCCAAAGTGAGAATTTTCGCACGTCTACAATTACAAAATACGACAAATTTTTCAAATACTTCGGATTTATGTTTTAATAGGTATATCCATGTGAAACGAGTAAAGTCATTCACAAAAATTACATAGTATTGGACTCCTCCTTTAGAGGCAATGGGCGCGGGACCCCAAACATTCGAATGTATTATATCAAAAGCTTTGTTTGGTACATAATTCCTTTCTCCAAAAGGGAGATAATGCATTTTTCCAAGAATACAATCTTTATATTCAAACTTTTTCTCTCTAATCGTTTTTATCAAAGGAATATTACATAATTTTTTAGAGTCCAAGTGTCCAAGTCTTTTATGCCAAAGCATAGCATCTTGGGCTATATTACAAAACTCAAAATTTAGTATAACAAGATAGTTCATTTTGTATAGTCTACTTTCTCTATGGCCTTGACCAATCACCTTCCTCGATAGGTAATCCTGCACCACACAATGTTTGGATAAGAAAGTGACTATACAATTATTATCACATATTTGATCAACCAAAAGCAAGTTCAAATTAAGTTTAGATATAAGGCTCACATTTTGAATTTTAAAGTTTTCTTTTTCAAAATTTTTGATCTTTTTTATTTGGAGTTTTGTTCCATCAGCCGTAAACACATGTTTTCCAATAGTCTCACAAGAATCAATCAAAGCATCTTCACTATATGTCATATAAAAAGATGCACCGAAATCCAAAAACCAAGACATACCTTGAGAAGTAGATTGAGCATTCCCGGAGATAGCTTGCTTTTTCCTTAAAGATCTCTTCTATGTATGCTTTGATGTTGTTGGGCACGACACCTCCTTGTTCTACAGCTCTCATGTTTTCACCCCTTTTCCAAAGTAGAGGACAAGTGGTTTTAATGTGTCCACTTTCCTTACAATAATGACAAATAGTATCATTGTTGGGCCATTGTCCCATGAGCTTCTTGGACGTGCCTTCATTGTTCTTTGCATGTGGAGGCTTGTAAGTCTTCAAGTTTGCTCCGGATCTTGATGCGGCAAGTACGACTTCTTTGGCCACATTCATATTCTTTAATCTTGTTTCCTCCATAACAAGATCGGCTAAAAAGGAATCCCCTCTAGGTCTAGGTTTTCTTTGTATAAGGTTTGATCTAATGTTTTCAAATTTGTCTCTTAATCCACGCATAAACAAGAAAAAATATTGATTGTCTAAAAAATATTGAAATTCATCTAAGTTGTGAAGGTTTCCAAATTTATCAAAACTTCTTAATTGAGTTCATAAATCCAAAAATTCATTATGGTAGTTCGTAATGCTTAGATTCTCTTGTTTGTGCAAAACCATTCTTTCCAGTAGATCAATTTGAAAAACAAAATCGTCTTGAGAATGAAACTTTTTCAAATATTCTAAAGTTTCAAACGCATTTTCAAAAGCACTAATTCTATTCTTAAGTTTTTCATCAACATTTTGGCAAATAATCCATGTAATTTTTGCATTCATCTTTTCCCATAATTTCAAATCTAGCTTGTATTTTTCATGTGCTTTGACGATTTCATCGTCATCCAAGTCATCAATGTTCAAAATTGGTTTCTTTATGGTTCCATTGATGTAATCCCAAAAATCTTTTGACAAAAAATACTTTTTCATCGTTCTACCCAAACTTTGGTAACACTTTGGGTCTAGAATACATCTAAACGACTCATTTTTACCTTCCATTTTGTGCAAAATTAAAGAACTTGAACTAACCTCAAGTTTGATGCAATTCTTCAAATTTTGCACTTGTGGCATGCTTCCCAATGCACTCGATTTCTTCAATCCGAGGCTCTGATATCATGTAAATATTCGTCAATGAACGAAGGTTGATATTGCGTGAATCAAGTCCACCAAGTCGCCAAGAGTCAAATGGCATTCAATCACGAATACCGATCTTCAAGAATAACCAACACGAGAGCAAAAGCACACACAAAACAAGTCAAAAAGCAGTGCTAGACTGCATAATTTATTGATGAATGGATGGCTTATTTATAGGCATTACATTGGATTGAAATGAGAGAGCACAAAGAAGAAGAAGGGCTAGTGCTGGCCGGCCAACACTAGCCGTTGGGGGGCTTCTTGGGGGCCCCAACGGTCCTGGCCAGGTGGCCCTGGCCCCCTTTCATGATAGTGGCACGGGCCTTTAGGGCCCGTGCTCCTATTACATTAACACTAACTTCTTTACCCACACCATCCATGATGTGGGAACCCTCTCTGCAATTGATTCACTACATCCGGGCGAAAATGTAGTGGCCCTTACTTACTTATCACTGCATTTGAGCTCTTCAGCGCGTCACTAGGAGGGGAAGCCCCAAAGTAATGCTCATAATTTGTGTAATCCATGGTATAAAAATCCGATAAAGTTTTACACTGACTATCGGAAGCGTAACACAACCCTCCTCCTTTATCCGGGCTTGGGACCGACAATGCAAGGGTGATCCCTTACATGGGTGGAGTTTTTTTGTTCCACTAACATAACCCCACAATTTTTTGAAATATAAATAATTTTTGGTGAACCAAGAGCCTCAAAGGCTTAGATTACAAGGAAGCACATTAGGTGCTTTTATAGAGGAGCAAAGGTGAACGTTGGCCAGTTGGTTGTCCCAACAACTAGAAAAACTAGTTGTTGGGCTAGGTTGACTTTGGCAACCCGATGGGCCCTGGTGCCCTAGCTGGCCCTAGTGGGCCTTGCTAGTGAGCCTTCTGGGCTATGATAGTCTCTCTTAACGGGGACCAGGGTCTTCATGTGTGCCACTCTCCCGGCTCTTCTGGTGGGGTAACATTGACCCACTTAGTGTGGTAAAAGGCTTGTTTTGGCTATGGTTTTGGTTCGTTCATCTCGAACACATCTAAGAAAGACACCTCGCTAATGCATACAAAAAAAGAAAAGGAAGAAAGAAAAAAGGGTATTATAGAGCCCTTTCAATGCAAAATGGTATCAAATCAACAACATATGGAAAAGGTCACCAGGAGATGGGATTAACCATTTAACTGTTTCAAATTAAGACTCGTGCAGGAAGAGTCTGAAGCAAGACAAATTCCATAACAAGACAAATGCCTGGTCTGAAAATTAACCACAAATGGGAGGAATCATTCATGGAGAACTAAGTTGCACCATATTGCCCCTTGTGGATTACCTAAACAGGATAAATGCCTACTCGATTGTGTTGTACAAATTTCAAGCACATCCCATACATGGGAAGGTATAACACCTGCAGAATATGGTGTTATAGAGACAAAAAACTAATGAAATGCTATCATTTTCCGTCTTAAGTAGGGGAAGTTCAATGTCAAGGCTGGTTTGTGATATTGAGTGCATTTACCACTCACTAAGCATTGGCCGACCATGTCTTTGAAACATCTTTTTGCATGGATCGTAACAAAGATCATACAAAACAACAGTTCTCTCTTCTACGGCTCACTACTAACCCGAGGCAGTTGAAACCACATACCTTTGGCTGCCAGGGAAGAAGTTGAATGCATGCGCCTTTTGCAAATGCCACACTTTGCTGGATATCAACGATGCACAGTCCTGTTCACAAATGTTTCAGAACATCAGTCGAAAAAACAGAATCTAAAAGTCCTGAAAAATTATGGTTTATAATGTTGTAGAAAGAAAACCTTCTTAAAACTGTCCCAACCACAGCTTATGTAAATCAGAGTGTGAGGCCATGATTGACCTTTATCCATGTGGCTGCTGTTTAACTCAATGCAGGCTTCTCTTGCCTGTAAAACCCATGGCCGCTTTTCCTCCCTTTTTATATTTGAACTGCATGAGCACCCAGATGTTTATATGTGTAAAATGGGACTTCACTAATTCGTGAAAGAAATCTACAGACACAATCGTAACGTCTTGGAGTCGGTTAAAAGTTTCTACCTCCCAGACTTCTGAACAGCCTTCTTATCCAGAGAAGGCAGTTTCTGCAGAGCCTCAATAAGGGATGGGTGCAAACCTTTTCTAGGGGGATCTATCACAACAACATCTGATCCCTCGAGCCAATAAAGGGGTTCCTGCAGCACAGTTTTGGAACATTGACTAAAAAACAGTGACATAACAGTGGCCAGCAACTAATGTATATAATCATAAACACTAATCACAAACAGTTGCAACATCTGAGTGGTGCCAACTGATGCTGCCATCAAAAGATTTTGGCAGGCGGCTGATCGACTTTTCAAATGATAGCTTTGACTCTTTGTTTACTTCTACACACTTCACAACCCTGAAAGTACACAAATATAAAATAATAAAGAGGATTCCCGAATAGGTTATGGAATAAAGTTAGTAAACTATATGAAGTATTTACCTGCATTTCCTTGTCATGGCTAAAGACAGCCCTATTATTCCAGCTCCAGCATACAGATCAACAACATTTTGTCCGACGGGAACATGCTTTTGTAGCTTGTGCAACAAAGAATCAAATGCCTGTGAAGAATAAGCTGTGAAATTGTATTCTGAAATCCAAATATAATTCTTTAATTGTTTAAGAATGAGTGCGTAGGCACAAGCATGCAAATCAAGAACTTAAGTTTAACATGGATAATGATAATATTCACTGAAGTACATATATTCACATAATACATACATATATACAGAGACAGGAATGCAGTACACAAGCAAAACCTAGAATAACATCAGATGAAAATTCAATCACCATTATAAATAAGTATGGACTTAAGGTTGATCCTTGATGTAACCCAATATCAACTTCAAAGAAGTCTGTCATTCCTTCATAAGTCCTCACACATATTTTTGCACCATCGTACATGTCTCTTATAAGGTTAATGTATGTCAATGGAATACCTCTTTTTTCCAAGGTTCTCTAAAGAACTTACCTCAGTACCTTATCGTAAGTTTTTTTTAGATCAATAAATATCATGTGAAGGTCTTTCTTTTTTGTTCTAAAATGTTTCATAAGACGTCTCAAAAGGTGAATCGCTTCAACAGTAGATCTGCCTGGCATGAATCCAAATTGGTTCTCTGTTGTACTTGATACTTGTCTTAACCTATGTTCAATAATTCTTTTCCACAATTTCATAGTATGGCTCATTAACTTGATACCTCGATAATTCGCACAATTCTGAATGTCTCCCTTGTTCTTATATATGGGTATAAGTGTACTCGCTCTCCATTCCTCGGGCATCTTTTGGTTTCTCTATATTTCATTAAATAGTCTTGTGAGCCAAGTGATTCATATTTCTCCTAGTATTTTTCAAACTTCTACATGAATATTGGCTGGTCCTACTCTTTTACCACCCTTGATATGTTTAAGAGCCTCTTTGACTTCATTCTTTTGAAGAATACGTCGGTAGAAATTGTGGTTTATATAATTTTTTGATTTAGCTAACTCTCCTAAGCTAATACTAACATCTTTATTTTCATTAAAAAGTTTATAAAAATAGTTTTTTCATCTATTTCTTATATCATCATTTGCCACTAGAATTTTTTCATCCTTGTCTTTGATGCATCTAACAGAATTAAGATTTTTAGTTTTCTTATCTCTAGCCCTAGCTATCATAAAAATATCTCTTTCACCCTCTTTTGAGTTTAGTTTTTTATATAAATCCTCTCAAATTTTAGCTTTTGTTTCACTGACGGTCTTTTTCGCTTCCTTCTTTACTTTCTTATAAGCCTCTAAAGTTTCACTAGTTTTTTTAGCATAATGTAATTTATAACATGTCGTTTTTGTCTTGATTTTATTTTACACTATTTCATCCACCACCAAGCTTCTTTTTGTGCTGGTACATCTCCCTTAGATACACCTAACACATCTTTTGCCACTTTCATAATATGTATAGCCATATTGTTCCACATATCACAAGGTATACCAACATAATTCCAAACATCTCCTTGAAGGACTTTCTGTTTAAATATATCTTCTTTCTCGCTTTTGAGGTTCCACCATTTAGTCCAAACAGCTTGATGCACTCTTTTCTTCTTTGTCCATTTTTTTATTTGTAAATCCATAACTAAAAGTCGATGTTAGGTAGTTAAGCCTTCTCTTGGAATTGTCCCTATAAAATCAATCATGAATTTTTGGCTTATTCAAGGCTTTGAGTTCAGCTTCAAACATTTTCTTCGTTCCAAATTACCAATGGATGGAAGAAGGGAAAAGTTTTGCAATAAATTTAAATGTATTCAGAGGTAATCTTTACCCAGTTTTATATGGACTAAACACCTAGGATCAGCTTTGAACTATAAGGTTAGGAAACTATATACCAGCAAGTTTGGTGCTATGTCACACAGACACCTCTAGGAGGTGAGGTGTCGGCACCGACACGGGTGCAACACCGACACGATGTCAATCACCTTCAATACGGCCAACGTGTTAAGGACGTTTTTGGGTGCGTCCTTTTTTGTCTCGCCTAACTCGCCTCTCTGTGCCTCTCACCTCAGAGGGAAGGGAACACAAGAACACTTCTTGAGGACTAAATATAAGCATGGAAAGAAAACATATGAACCCTAATATTCTTTAGGAGCACACAACTATCACACTTTTGCAAGAGATGAGCCCATCAATTTCACCATCAGTCACTCTGTGAGGCCTTGGAAGATGAAGCCGCAGAAAAAATTGCTACCAACAACAGAATGGTAGCCTCCAACTTAGTGTTCATGACAGAGAGATATAACACTAGATACAGGTTATCAAGACGTATCTCCTGTATCATACGAAAAGGGCGATACGGCCAGGAACTCGTATAAAGGGATCCCGACAGAACAAAAACCCACATTTTTATGGGTTTCTGTGGTTTTTTCAGAGAACCACAAGTTGTCTTCCAATGGTTCTCTCCCTCATTGGTGTTAAAGGCTCCCAAAAGAGTGCTCTACGGTGTTCGTGCAAGCCTCATAACTCGGATTGTGGTATATTTTGAGTGTTTTCTGAATTTTTTTCGTTGTATTTGTTGTTTTTTGGTGTTATTTGCATTTTTCTTTTTTTGAATGACAAAATATAAAGTTATTAAGTGTGTGGATATGATTTTTATTGCATTCATGGAGTGGGAGACACTTTGAGTGTCATGTGAAGATTGGGGATTTATGAAGTGTTTTTATTTTCAAGTTTTTTATTGAATTAAAGTGCTCAATTGAGATAGCAGGAAGGGGTGTTAGAGACTCACATTCTCGATCTGATGATCCGGTATGGCAGTGGAGTATACCAACTGAGAGTTCCAGATTAAAGCTCAGATGTTTGTTTTGTGAGAAGGTGGTTAATGGTGGAATTTCACAATTGAAATACCACCTAGCAGGGAGTAGGAAAAAAGTTGCTCCTTGTACAAGCAAGAGTTAGAAGTTTGTCATAAGGCATTAAATGACAATGTCTTCATATGATTGAGAACATACAAGAGAGAAGACAACAAAATGATGATTTAGAGATGTTTGAGGAAGATGATGATGATGATACTATTGGATTGACTGATAGTATTCCTTCATATGCTAGAATAGAGATTGGTAGTAATAGTTCTCGACCACCAAACAGGAGAAAGAAGGTTACTGAAGATTTTACAAGTAAAAGTGGTAGAAGGAGAAGATCAGGAAGGGATAGAGGAAGAGTTGCTTCTAGCATACATTCATTTTTTTCCTCCTAGCACTACACCTGGTGCTCAACCTAGAATTCATGCTGCTATGGCTTTACAACAACTGCATGATCAGACAAACCTTATGGTTTTATGATGCATGCATTCCATTTAATGCAGCAAATAGTTTTTATTTTCAAGCAATGGCAAATGCAATTGCTAATATTGGTCCAGGATACAAGTTGCCCTCTTATCAGAAGTTAAGAGGAAAGATATTAGATAAGAACGCCATTTAAGTGCAAGAATATTATTCGACTTTGAGAGAGTCATGGAAAGAGACAGGATGCACTATCATGGCAGACAGATGGAAAGATAGACGAGGAAGGACCTTGTGAAACTTTCCTATCTACTGTCTTAAAGGACTTATGTTTTTGAGATCTCTAGACATGTCAGAGGAGAGACATACTTCAGAGATCCTAAGGCAAGAGTTTGATAAGGTGATATGCAAGGTTGGGCTAGATAATGTAGTCTAATTGATTACAGATAATGCAGCTAACTATAAAGCAGCTAGGAAGGAATTAGCAGATACTTATGGGACTTTCTATTGGACACCATGCGCAGCTCATTGTTTAGATCTCATCCTTGAAGATACTGGTGAGATGGATAAGATAAAGGCAACAACTAAGTGTTGTCAAGGTATCACCAAATTTATCTATAATCATACCTTTGTATTGTGTATGATAAGGAGATATACAGATGATGTAGAGCTTCTTCATAGAGCTGCAACTCGGTTTGCAACTAATTTCTTATCTGTACAGAGTATTGTGAGATAGAAGCAAGCTTGGAAGAGAATGTTCTCAAATGAGTGGCAACAATTTACAGAGTTGCCTCAAAATAGAATAAACAGAAAGTTGAATGAGATTTCAGAGACAGTCTTCAGGAGTACATTTTGGAATGCATGTGTTAGACTGTTAAGGATTATATGCCCTTTAGTAAAGGTTTTGAGATCGGATGATAGCGAGGAGAAATCATCTATGGGCTACCTTTATGAAGCCATATAGATAAGACAAAAAAAGCTATTAGAAATAATTTTAATAGAAAAAAGAGAGATTATGTGTCCGTGTAAAAAATTATAGATAATAGATGGACCAAACAATTGCATCAGCCTATTCATGCAACAGCATATTATCTAAACCCTGCATTCAAGTACTCAACAAGCTTCAAAAGGGACGGTGAGGTTAATCGAGGTATCATTGATTGTATAGATAGATTAGTCCCTGATTAGTCCCTGATGAGAGTTAAGCAGATGATATACATCGAGAGATCGAGATCTGTGATAATGCTTTTCACTTAATGGGTTTGCTTGTGGCAATTCGCAACCGCACTAATATGCGCCCAAGTAAATTGTTTATCTTTGTATTTAAGTTTCTTAAATCTTATATTATTATGGATTAAGTCTCTAATGTTTGCCTTTTTCTACAGATGTTTGGTGGAATAAGTTTAGAAGTGATTGCCTAAACCGTAGAGATTTTGTAGTAAGAGTTCTGAGGCAAACCTGTAGTACAACGGGTTGTGAAAGAAATTGGAGTGTCTTTGAACACATCCATACAAAAAAGTGCAACAGGTTGGAACATAAGCGGCTAAATGACTTAGTTTTCATTCGTTGTAACATGCGGCTTCACGAAAGGTAATCTTATATTAGTTAGTACTTAAAGATTCAATTCAATATATTGTTTGATTTCAATTGTTAATGTTATTTACTAATTACTTTTCTTTCTTTCTTTTAGGCAATTGAAAAAGGTAAATAGAGAAGAAAGCCAATTTGATCCAATAAGTTTGGATAATTTTGATATATTAGAAGGCTGGATTATAAAAGATAGCGAAGAAAATGCCCTCCTAACTAAAGAAGACATTGCATGGATTAATTTGGAAGCAATGCAACAACATTATCAAAGAGATGAAGATTTTGATTTTGAAGGAGAAGATGGTGAGGATCTTCAGCAAGGAGAAGATGAAGATTATTTAGTTTTTGATCCTGATTACAATATATAAATATATTTCATTTTTTGCTTCAAAATATGTAATTTGTTTCAATTGTTCAATGGTGAATGATCAATATGTACTAAACTTTGCATTATATAAATTCTTTGCAATTATCAAATTTTTCCTCTAACTTTTTAATTTTTTTATTTTTTTTAAATTTTTATTGTTTTTTTAATATTAAAGTATGATACGCTATGCTATGATACGCCCGTATCGTGGACCAAAACGATACACGATACAATACGCATCGAACAACAACAACTCAGTATCGAACAGAGGAACACCATCATAAATAAGGTGAGGAACAAAGCAAAGGTGGATGGTGCAGTACCCGAAAGAGCGGCCAATTTGGCATGGTCGACAGACATGAGGATGGTCAAAGAGATTAAAACCATGATCATTCGCTTCTCCACAGCCTTGTTGCTCATTTCTGCCATGGAGCTTTGCTCTACTTTGGTTTTTGAATCAAGGAACCAGAGAGAAATGTAAGAAGAAACGAAGATGGTCTCCCCTGTTTTGAGATCTGGCACCTAAATAGACTCGAGACGCGCCACATCCTTTCCTTTTCGACAGGTGTACATCCGTCTTAGGAATGATGTGATATGACTCCGACCTTTAATTCTAGAAAGAAGTTAATTTTATATAAAAACAAAATAAATTATAAAAAAAGTGTCATTTCTTCTTTTTAAATTCATGAACTTATTGTTATTTTCTATGTTTCATTTAATATATTTAAATGTATTTTAAGGATGAAGATGTGACAGTTTTTCGTTTTCATTGTGAGAATGAGACAGTTTCGTTTCATGAACATCTCTACCTTGTTTTGAGTTGCCTTATTCTTTTTTAAGGTAACTCTTGCTTTCAAAATTGTTTTCTTTTAATTATTCATGGTGATTATGTTTCATCCTTTATTGTTGTTTATTTGAATATATTGCAGTGAAAGAGTATTAAAATATTATGATACAAATTCGGAGGAATATGATTTAGATGACAATCAAGATTTACATAACCTTAATATGGAACTCACTCATCCGGTAGTACCATGATAATGTTGTTGATAACAAAGATATATCATTTCTCAGGTACAAGTTCATTTTATTTATCAAGACAAAGGATAGTAGTTATTTAGTTGTTCTGCTTTTAATATAAAGTTGTGTAGTTACTATTGCTATATACTTATGTTAACTGATGTCTCACTTGCTCTAGTTTGAATATTATATATATATAATATTATATCCCTTAGCCGTGTCCCCACACCCAATATTTTTGAAATTTGCCGTATCTCACACCTGCACCTGTGTGACATAGGTTTGGTGTATGATACTCTTTTGTGTGTCACAAGTACTTTAATCCTGTTATTCTGAACTGCAGGCATCACGTAGTTAACAAAATGGTGACAAGTTTTTATCCCTTCTAAGTAGTCTCTTTTGCTCTTTACCAGAAGATCGCCTTTTCTTATTCAGCAATAGAATTTGTTTCTCTAACCAAACGAATATGTGTGGACAATTAAGGTTCTACCGTGGTGTTTGCTTGACCAAAACTTGATGGCGCCAAAGAGATGTCAACCCCTCCAACATGTTCCCAGAGATCCCTTTCCCCTATAATATGCCTCCACCTATTTCCAAAAATTACCTGCATATATGGAAGAGAACTATTTAGAAACAAAAATAAAATATATTATTTTAAAAACATATATGACAGTTAAACAGTAACCCAACTATTTTACCAACCTATCAATATCTTAGGTGCCTTTTACTTGATAATTCATGGTACATCTTTCATCAAATAGCATGTATTAGACAACAAAAGTCTAACTTAGAAAAACTATAGTTTAACTAAAACAGTAGCTTGAAAACCATTGAGGTGCTTCAGAAAAGCAGCTAAACTTGCGTCAACAGAGTAAGAGTTGACATTCTCTCCCCAATTCTTAGACTACAATTTATTTGACTTTCAGACTTCACGTTTCTCTTATATAGCTAGATAGATAGATACACACACATAAATAGAAGAGCCATGCAAATGCATTTGCTCACATGCAAACTCACACAAAAAATAAATAAATGTGTGTATGTGCATATATAAAAAAGAAAAAAGTTATATGCATGTCTGTTAAGATATTGCGCTGTCACTATGAAAAGGAACTTGGTGTACAAGATCATGGAGCAGAGGGATTATCAGGCCCAAGTCCCAATGCTTGTAGATAAGTTAGTCCCACCATTCAAAGGAAACTTTGATGAAGTGAAAGTGCATGAAGCAAAAGTTGATAAAATTGTACCGTATCGTACGAGTTATCAGGTCGTATCATATAATACGGTGTTTTATCGTGTTGTGTCGTATCGTACGAGTCTACGCTAATTTTGCTAGATATATATAGTCAGAATCTAAAGTTCAAATTTTTCATTTGCTTCTTTCCAAACCATTTTTCAACCAACTCTTTGCTCCTAAACCCTTTTCTCATCTTTGATTTTATTGATTTCGTAGAGAAATCTCAAGATTCTCACATTTCTCACCAAATCCCTTTCCCCATCTCTAGGGGTTTTGTTAAATCCATGACATGGCCTCTTCTTTTTCATTCTACCTGATTTTTCACTTGAAAAATTTGGGGTTTTCATAGATTTCGTGATTTTTCACTTTTCAAAAGTTTTTTCTTCTTATTGTTTATCTCTTATCAGCTTGATGGCTTCCGATCAAATCGATCCAACATGAAAATATTGCACCCCAATGTACAAAAGTAATAAGCTTATGAATTGTTTGATTAGCAGCAACCATACACGCAGAGCATTGGATAAGAAATTCTCTGGTTGCCGATTAGCACTAATGTTATTCTTCGGCAGCCTCACTCTCTCTCTTATTAATCTTATACGTGTTAGTCTCTATGGTTTTAACCCTAGAGACTTAAATATACACTCATCATGGTATATTACTAATGTGCTATTAATGAAATGAAAATACTAAGTGCCTTAAAAAACAAAATTAGAATGACAATCGATTATAGACGATTATGGACTTTGGTTGAACCAGCCGATCCTCTCAACACTCCCCCTCAAGTTGGGCTAAAGAGACTGCATACACCCAACTTGTCCATGGACTTTGATTGATCTGTTGTGGCCTTTGAGAGACTCAAATATTTTTTGATAAAATCCTCAAACACGACAAACATTTGAGTCGTGTGTCTATACATAAATGTAAACAGAGAAGTGAAGGAAAAATTGTCATTCAGATATAGAAACGTAAACCAGCCAACAGGTTTTTTTAAAGGTCATACTGATCTCTGCTGACAGCTGTGAAATAAGGAGCAAGTGGGTGGGTGGGAAGAGAGCAAACTTCCATCAAAAAAGACGAAGAGAACAACATCTTAAGAATACTTTATTAATGCTCCTCTAGCAGTTCCTAGAGTAAAAGCAAACCAGCACTTCTTAAAACAGTTAACCGGATGATCATGGTACCCAATATTCATATTCCAGTCAAAATTAACAGCGCACAAACTTACATTGCTAGAGGAGGTTTGGAAATTGATCCATACTGAATGAATAAGCTGATAGCTGCTATTTGGTCCACCCTTTCTCCATAGGAACTGGAAAACACATTGTCCCAAATTATAGCAAGCCAGGTGAGTTGACAGTCTGGGTGCAAAGGAAATCAAATTTAACTTCATCAAGAAACAGAAAAACTGGAAAGAGTTAAACCAATGGACTTTACACTCGCCAAGGAATCGGCCTTGTCTGCACCAGGTGATTTCTCATTTCTTGAATTCCAAACCAATGAGACCTGAACCTTACCTGAAAACAGTAACCATATCCTGCGCATTAAGACATAATACTAATACCAACTTGACAAGGAAGATAGTTATGACAGAAGTGAAAAATATATTTGAGACCAACCTTTCATGTAACGTTCAGCTGCTGGAACAGAAGTATCATATGTGGTGACGGCCATCTGCATTGCACAACTTAAGAATTCAAAGAGAGGAAAAGTATGCTGAAAGTAATGTAAGTAAGAAAGCATTTGCAAGATTAATATATCCCCCATAAAGCTATGACCAGTTACTACCAGTGTTATGTGTATTGCTCCATATCATATCGTCCAAGTCTTGTATCACATAATGTCATATTATCAGACTGTATCATGTGATACAAACCATATCGGACGATACACCCCTTATTTATAAATGTGAATGCCAACCCTTTACTTTTGGGGGCATGATAATAATAAGGTTTCTTATATTTTTCTTGTAACTTTTCAAATGGCACTCTATCTCTCAAAAGTAAAGGGTTATCATCAGTATTCATTAGTATTCATGTCTCAAAAGTTACAGTATCTAATTATATATGCATATATGTGTGTATTTGAAAGTATGTGTATTTGAAGGAGCGCAATAATGTCAATAGGAGGATGATGACATTGATTTTGTTGTTGAAGATGGTGATCTTGAAGGAGGAGGAGGAGACTATTTAGTTAATGATCTTGATTAAAATATGTGATTCTTTTTTTAATTACAAAAGTTGAAATTTTAAAGAATATTTGCTATTTGTTTAATGATAAAAGTTGAAATGAAGATGTTGAGATAGATGAGTGGTCATACAAGGAAAGGCCGGATACATAATGAGTTATTAAAAATAAATTGGGAAACAAATTGGGAGTGGCATCAATAGAGGATAAAATGAGAGAATATTGTTTAAGATGGTTTGAACACATAAAAAGAAGATCAAAAGATGCGCATGTAAGAAGGCATGAAAAACTAGATTTTGAAAGTATTAAAAGAGGTAGAGGATGACATAAAAGTGTTGGAAAGAAACAATAAAGAATGATCTAGCTTATGTAGAGTTAACTTCTAACATGGCACATGATAGGGCTATGTGAAAACAAAGAATCCATGTAGCCTACCCTGTCTAGTGTGGGAAAAGGCTTAGTTGTTGTTTTGTTGTTGTTGTTTAATGATGAAAGTTGTACTTATAATTTGAATTAGTGTTCATAATGTTTACCCAAATATTGATTTATAAGAATTGTTTAGAATTGTTCTTCATTATCCTTGATTTTTTCAGATTTTTCTATTTTTTTTATTTTTAAAATATTTCTTTTAAAAAATTACGAAATAATATACTATCTCATGGATAAAAACGATACATGTTACGATACAATACAAATTGCATACAGACATGCATAAAACTGCAATGCATATGTTGTCACCTGCACCGCCTTAAGTGGGACCACATATTGCAACTGGTCGAACTTTTAAATGCATTGCCTCCCTTCTTGACAAGTAATATGCGAAAGACTTGTTTTAAGTTGAGGGGTTAAAATTTTTATGAGACATGCAAGCATTTATCTCTATTAATTCCTGAGAAGTAAACTATACATCCTTGTTGAGGAGAGTCCATGAAAATTTGAGCTCAGAATCCCAAACAAGTCATTCATGTCTGTGCGACTCAAACAAATAAAACTTCAAGTCTGCAGTATCGGGTGGTCTACTTGCTTAACATCTGTGTTATCAATAGCGGTTAGCTGGCTGTTAGTGCTTTGATCCTAATATAGCGACAGCGGTACTCTATCATTTATGATTAAAAACTAATATATATAATAGATTTTCTGATTTCTAAAAAAAAGAAATATATAACCACCACATTCATAAATATGAATCGAGTTAAATAAACACATGCTATACAGACAAACAATAAATATCATGGGACATATGCATATGTAGCAGACAAGATGGTAATGTTGAATGTTCATTCATGGTCATGCAGAGTTGCAGAGGCTGGATTGTATACATAGGAGGATAGAAGACATGCATTAGAAAAGCAAGCCAATTGCTAAACCGATAAATAAGAACCAAAACAGTGACAAAAATAGAACAGCAACCACTCTAAGGACTCCTATTACAGTTCTTGGCACCACCAGCACCAAGTCAGATATTAGATCAAAAGATAAACCTGTTTGCTTATACTCCAACTAACAAGCCCAATCAGCCACAAGAATCACAGAATTGAATGCACCTTCTGTTTAGCAAGAAGCTAGACAGCAGCAGCTTTTGAGAAATTGATTTACTTTAGTTCTTCCTTAAAAGACAAAAAGTGAATTGCACTCAAGACACTCCTAAATAAGAATTTTTTTCAAAACCTTTCCTTTCTACCTTTTCTTTGTGTTACTATTGATGCAGCAAATAGATGCCCAACTAACCCCTTTGGCATCCTCACTTCCTAACTCAAATTCCCGTTTTGCTTTGCCATGAGCAGAGCCAATGAAGCTTACTATAAGATGCTTTGTCTGTGCTCTGCTCACAGCTATCTTATAAGCAGTAAGGACTTGCAGAGACTCAACGAGCTTAGCTCACCAAAGTCTTTGTCAAAGACTATTCGGGAGCCCTTAAAGATTGAGCATGTAGTTCATATTGCTTATAACTTATAGTTGTGAGCCTTACCGTAATGGTCTTTGTAGTTTTTACACTCATCTTTGCTCCATTATAGTTGTGCTTACACTAAGGCGTAATATTACAGTAAGGAGTAGAGTTCAAGAAGGTGATGGAAGAAGGAGAGAGAGGAAGAAGGAGAGAGAGAGACTTACCTTGGCCTTGTCATTGTCTTACCACTGCTGGTGGTGCTGGTGGTGGTGGCACTAGAAGCCCATATGAGAGAGAGACAAAGAGAGGAGAGTTTGGCATCTGATTTAGGGTTTATTAAACAGGTAAATTGGATTGGGTTGATTCATATGAATCGCATTGTACACTAACAGCAACTTAGCAGGCGGCTATAGCGGCCCGTGATAGCGCCGCTAACAGCGCTAACATGTTGTTTGCAGTACAGCCGTTAAAAGGGCATTGTTATAACTTATAATGCCCATGAAACCGCAAATATGCTATAGCGTGCATTTAATTACATAGCTTAACATCTGAGCGGATTTGAACTATTCAGATTATTACAATGCTTAAATGATCCATCTTAAGTCAGAGAAATGTCTAATAACTACAATATATTATTCACAAAGTACACAAATGACATGTATCCACCTCAACATCACAAAGTGCAACTTGCAAAATGGAGACGAACAGATGGAATCATGTATTTCACATTTCATAAAACAAGTTGTTGTAGGACCTGGACATATCGCAGTTCACCAATCCCCGAGTCTTCATCATAAGGCTGTATATTAAATAGACTAATACCTGAGAAAAGACATGTTTGATTAGATGTGAAGACATCAGATATTTGTATAAAGGAAATAAATAAATGGACTGGAGGCCAGCATTAAATCCAAAAAGAAGATCCAAAGTAGCCAAGAAACATGCCTTGCCTTAGAATCTCTACTGCAGAATTGATACTAGGATGATGGGCTGCATCAAATAATGAAAGATAAACATCAACAGTTAGTCAGAAGAGATAGACCAATAGGTTTAATGAAGATTGTATACTATACAGGCAAATGCATAGCATAACAATAGGGCTTTGTGATACTGTTCAATATCGCATTTAAAATCCTTGTATGAGTAATGAACATAAACATCCACAGGTAGTCAGAAGTGATCAACTAATAGGTTTAACCAAGATTATACTATACAGGCAAATGATTTGCATAATAATACTTTGTGATACTATTCAACATTGCATTGAAAATCCGTGTATGTGTTGTTGTAGAAATGGGATCCCGTTGCTTGATGAAGTATGTGGTGTGCCTTGTGCCAGAGGGCGCTGACCTCCGCCTTCAAGGGAATAAAGTAGGTTGGGGTCTCGGCAAATCTGACTGAGAGTATCCCAATGAAAATTGGTCATGATCAGAGGCATGGAGGCTTTTTACAGTTCTCACAGAGCTGGTGCTAAGGTTCGGGTAAGATTCAAGTCAAAACCACAGAAACAAACTAAGTTTGTGTCACCTCGAGACAAAGATCGGGTCGGCTACAGACTACGTTACAGAGTTGTAATGTTTCAGTCATATCTCCCTCAATACAATTCCAGTTGATGCGATTTTTGGTGCGTTGGAAACTAGATATATAGGACTATCCAACAGATCAAAAAACAATTGGACTTTTGGGGGGTTTCTAATCTTATTGAGATTCCATTGACAGCCTAGTTAAAGATCTCCTAACAGAGTCTACTTGTCTTTGTTATAACTTCCTCACCGAGATTTTGATTCGCGCAATTCTTAATTCTACAGAAAGAGGACAGAGAAGCCTTTCCAAAAGATTGAAAATTGACTAAGTCGAGTTAGAAATGGTTTAGTTAAAGTCATTACTCGGGAAGATATGTTCAGTAACTCAAGCCTCATGTGTCTCTAACACGGTTCAATGGTTTCCATCGTATATCAGTCTTCCGAGCTCAGATTTGAATGGTTCTTGTTCTGTTGGAAAGTAAACGCGACGATCTTTCTAGACGTTCACGAATCAGAGAAATCTTTCTAGAAATAGATTTTTGGTAAATTTTGTAACTTTAGGTAGATTTATGATAAAATGATGGTTGTAAGTCTGATTGTGCAACCGAATACTGAAACTCCAAATTCACAATGGAAATGCAATGAAGAATCTAAAGGAGAATTTTGTTAACTAAAAGCAGAGACCATAACTACTAAAACTAGAAAACAAAGAAAACAAAAAGGTTGATCGATAATGCTTAATGTTTGATTCCCTCAAGGTGTGCAGCCACTCTTATTTATATTTAATGAGGGGCAAGTTCCAGATCCTTCTCCACTCTACATCAATGTCTGTACCTTTCAAAATAGTTGCTTGTAATTCTTGGATAGTGGGTATACGTGTAGTTGCTCGTAATTCTTGGATAGTGGGTGTTTGTCTATCTTTTAGGAGGTGGTTCAGTCATATCTATTAATAGGCATTACTCCTGCAAGTGAGTCCTCAGATCCCTTTGCAACTTTTGGGATCAATTGTATGAAATTCATATAATATATACATGTTGTACCACATGACCACATGATACAATATGATACTTCCAACCGTGGAGTTATTTTATCTTTCGAAACAAAATAATATTGTTAGGACATACTACATATTGTATAAAAATTGCCTCAACTGATACAGACTATGTTTCCTATTTACTACCTTGCTTTAAGAAACAACCATCTAATGATCCGACAAAACTCTTTTCTGAAGACAAAGTGATCAATGAGGAACTACAAGTTTTAGCAGAAAGTTGCATTCATATCATCGTGAAATTACTTTGGCACGTCGTCAGAAAGAAAACCAAAAGAACTTACTTTGTTAAGCATGAAAGAAAATAACCACCAATGTTATAATTGGTAAAAATTGACATGAAGATGAAAAAACAGATACCAGATATATTTTGAAGATCAAATTGACAATAAATTGCCTTGGTACCATCGTGTGCAATAAAAGATGAAGCACGCAATTTGCTTTCTGAACTGTGACTACGCAAAAACATATCCCACTTTTTCGTTATTAGATTGTGAAATAAAATCCTCAAAAGCCTAAAGCAAATCTATGAGTAAACAACAGAAACCAAGAGATGATTCACCAACCTCTACAGACAGGGATATCGACGACATTGTGGGTACTCGCTTCATAGAGACCGATCATTGGTTCCTTTGAAGAACCCCTAACAGCAAGTTTCGCTCGACATCTCCAACCCCACTGAAAAAACCAGTATTCATAAATCCACAAGTTACTCTAGTGAACATTGAAATTCCTTCTAGCATACAGAAAGCTAATGAAAACCAAAAGATTAGATGAATAAGCCTCTTGATACACCATGGCACCAAAAAGTTGAAATGACAAAACACCAGTCCTTCGTCAGGGAAGTATCACAAGAACTCAAATGATGGCTCCAGTTCTTCCTGTTCAAGCGGCGGGGGGGGAACGAAGAGAGGGAGAGAAAGATTACCAAGAGTCCGCTGTCAAATGTTAGATTGGAGATACCATGGCGATCGAAGAATTTCTTCGCTTCAGATAGCAAGGGAGGAAGATCGAGCGCCACCTCATGGGAGCACCCCGAGCATCTGCGATAGCACGTTCAAAAAGCAGGTACCCTTTATTGACACGTCGCCTAAAACTCATTGAAACGACACTAAACAACAAGGATTCAAACCACTCCGGACGAACGAGAGAGAGAGAGAGAGAGACTCATGGAAATGCTGGCATTGCAAGGCGTTGGAACAGGCGACTTCGGGCTCCGGAGAGTCGACAACGCGACGAAGAAAGGGAGCCTGAGGAACAGTACGGGCAGTAACGGATCTCTTTCCAGTAGTAGATGTTGCGGCAGCCGGCCGGGGACGTACCACGGAGCACGGAGGAACGAAGGAGGGAACGAACGAGAGCGTCATTCTCTCTCTCTCTCTCTCGCTAAAACCTCCAAGGTTTATCCAACGGCGTCCAACGTATCCAAGGAGCAGCAGCAGCTTTTGTGTGAACGAAAACATTTCCCAATCGTCGTTCACTTTGGTGATTATTGCAAAACGGTACTTGAGGGGGTCGGGGACGGGTATACCTATACCCGGACCCGAAGGGGCGTTACGGGTTTGGGTTCTCTTTTACCCGATGTGTACGGGGCAAAACTTGGTTATATGTGTTATGTATATATGCTTCTATGTGTATGTTTGCATACATAAATGTATACATATACACATAATACATATATATAATAGTGGATCTACATGGAGGGGGGCAGCCGCCCCTTGAAATTTCGAAATTTTACCATAAGACCTACGTCTTACAGTGGATATATGGTTGAGATGTATGCTTCACCCCTTGTAACATGATGAAATATGTACATCACCCCCTCCAAAGCTATTTTCTAGATCCATCACTATATATATAACATACAAATACATATACATATATATATATATATGCATATGTACTTAAACAACACCTATAAATGTGCATATGTACTTATTCATGTGCAAACATATATATATATATGCCGAGAAGGGGTATGTTTTGGGTTGGGTATGGATCAGTGCATCTTATTTCTGTATTTAAATCCGAACCACTCTCAACATCTATCTCGATGTCAAAATAAATAACATTGCACATGGAATCGGAGGATGTTGGAGATGGAATACATGAGCGGATATTATATTTGCAAATCTTGCTTTAACTCAACTTTTATATGCATTTTTTTATGTATTAGGGAATGATTATACTTAAAAGACAAAAAGATATAAGATGTCTTTTATTAAGGTCATGGGATTTACATATACTAATAAAACTTCTTTTGTGATATTTGCTTCCATAAGTTTAGAGAGAGAGAAAATTTATGTATTGGCACTAAGGTGTTTAAGGGAGTTATTTGCTCTAAATAGTTTTTCTACTATAATATGTATGGATGGTGAACTTGCATTGACAGATACAATTGACATTGATTTTCTAGAATCAATACATTTATTATATATGGATGAAAAATATTGAATGACATATTATTTGATTGATGAGAAAGAAAGAATATGTCACTATATTTGGTGTTAGTTAAAGAAAGTTGTTGAGTCTCAAGACAAGAGGATTTGTGTGAAGGACTTGGATTTCATTGAAGTCAAGTAAATAAATTTCCTATCATACTATCATTTGTTATGCAATAATTGTTTGGTACCTATGAAAAGAGATGGTGTTAGCATGGATCAATCGGATTATGAACTATGATACATAACTTGTTGGTATATAATGTTTCTTGTACATGTATATTATACTTAATACATGTGAAACTCAATTGGTGTCTACAATTTAAAAATAATGTAACTCTATAATAAATGCAATGGGGTGTTTTACAGTTACAACCAACCTTCTCTATATATATTATTTGATTATAAAGAAAGAAAGAATATATCATTGTGTTTGATGTTGATGGGAAAAAATTATCGAGTCATGAGATAACAGGATTTATGTCAGGTATATATAAAGAAAAGATAGTGTCAATATGAGTCAATCACATTGTGAAGTGTGACAATTTCAACCTATATGTATATAATGTTCCTTGTATGTACGTTAAGTATGACAATATCATGTTCTTGAATAGATAATTGTAGGAAAGTTTGAATCATCCGTCAACATCGTAGGAGTCACATATTCATTATCCTATAAGCCAACTATTTAAGAAATTTATGAAAAGAGAGTTATCCTTATAAGAGCATATAGAAAAGAGTGTTTTGAGTAAGCTTACTTCCACTAGGAGTTCTCCTATATGAAGACGTTATAGTCGTGACCAAGGACATAGGTATTCTTTCTTGTCGTAGTTGCTAATTCAATGGTGTTGATTTGAATCAACTAAGTGTTAGCCATTGTACGACAATGAGATATCTTAGTTTCTGATACCATATAAGTCTAGATGAGTGAATGATGTAGAGACTGAGAAGCTTTTTAGAGAAACACATTTTAGACAGAGATTCATAAGGAAAGTTTTGTGGAAGTGCATATACATTGTGATGTATTCTCTTAAATTTTTATAAGAGAGAGCAATATCAATGTCATTCTACATCATATTGCCTTTACGATTCCTCCATGTAAACTTGATTAGTGGATGTCGATGCTGACATGGTTGAGTAATTACTACTTGGAACATTGCATTAGTGCTACTTTCGAGGTCAATAGTGTTCCTTCCTTTATTTTCTAATGACAACCATCCACTACTGCATGAGGTGTGGTATATGTTTTATCATGAATCATGACAACTAAAAAGTATTGTATTTTGTATTATAATTTCTTGAAAATGAATATAGGCAATGGATTCATACAAGGAATTATTAATTGATATTTACCATTTTTATTATTAATTAGAAACAAAATCCAATGTGAGACAAACTCAACATCCAAAGTATTGCCAATTGGGATTTTATGTTTTGCATATGTATTGAGAAATATTTATTACTACAATGACTTAGAGATGATACTTTTCATGATATTGACAATTAGTTCTTATTTTTTGTGATATATTATAAACATGAATCCCAAGTTATAGAAAACTCGAAGTGAACATTTTTGTGTCTATGCTTGCGCGAGCGTGCCAACTAGCTTACACAAACTAGCGAAGACTTTTTAAACGATTTTCTGACTTTTGGCGATTGTAGGCATGCAGACTCTTTTCACTTAAATCTTCTTGAACCGATGCTCAAGGGTCAGTTTAAGTGCTTAGAAACTTTGTTTTGTAAACAAGTTTTTATTTAAAATTAACGTGAATGCTCAGTGTTTTAAAAGAATTCGGTTCGTGCACTTTTGCCAATTTTATTACGGGGTTGGACAACTCTAAAATTCTTGCAAGTTTTACTTACTATAGCCTAATATGTGTGGAATGTGTGAGCCCAATTTCAGCGTGATCGGAGCAAGTATCGAGAGATTGCCGTAATGAGCGAATGTAGAGATGCTGAAAATCATGTTTTAGGTGTTTAAGAATAATGATGCGAACTCACCCGAATTGAAATTGCAGCCACTCTACATCCGAAAAGTAAACTCACGCGAAATGAAAGTGTAGTCACTCTACATTCTCAAAAGTAAACTCACGCGAAATGAAAGTGCAGTCACTCTGCATTCCCAAAGTAAACTCATGCGAAATGAAAGTGCAGTCACTCTACATTCCCAAAAGTAAGCTAACGCGAAATGAAAGTACAGTCACTCTATATTCCCAAAGTAAACTCACGCAAAATGAAAGTGCAGTCACTCTATATTCCAAAAGTAAACTCACGCGAAATGAAATATGTATATTGGCTTAAGAAGATAGGGGATTTGAAGTATAGAAGGTTTATAAAGTATATTGAGGTAGAAGAGTGAAAAAGATTGAGTGTATGTGGGTGTAATCGTGATCATTAACCAATTAAATGACAAGCGAATAGAGCTAATCAATATTACAACATGGGGGGAAGCTACGCTCTATTAATACAACCCCTTCTTAATTGAATTAAATGGAGAAAATGATTTAAAACCAAAGTTTAAAGGCGCTTACAAGTTTTTCCCGAGATGCTGAAAATTCTGTATATGGAATCAGACTATCTTCTTCCTTACAAGCTTCGCCCTCACTAGAACCCTTGGTGCAGCTCCTTCCCTTTTGCTACTCCACTCTCTCTCTTGTCTCACACCTTGTAGCCCACGGCTGCTTTGGTGCAGCCCTTGCCTTGGTTCGGTCCAAGCTCCAAGTCTAGAGGCTTACCTTCAAGCCTTGCTCCACTAGGCCAAGCCTTTGCTCCAAGCCGTCTCTTCCAAGGCCTTGCTCGAGCTCCACCTTCTCTCCTCAAGCCTTCTCTTCAACCCCTTCACCCGCCCCCCCTTGGCCTTATTTATAGGCCAAGGGGATGGATCTTTTGGGGCGGGTTGGATCTTTTGGTCCAACTCGATCCAAGGGTCCTTTTTTTGGGACGTGGACTGGATCTTTGGTCCAGATCCAATCTAAATTTTTTTGTTTGTGTCTTTTTTTGGGGGCATGGAATGGTTGTTCTTCGAGTGGGCTGGTTTCCAAGCGAACCCAATTTTAGACCAGGTTCTTCCAGGTCTATTTTAACTGGTTGATGCTTGATTTCATGACTTTTTTATTTGCTACTTGGTTTGATCCGTCTGGCCCCATCTTGAGCTTGCACTTGATTCTTGATGGCTTCATCAGGGTCTCGGTTCTATTTTGCATTTTTGAAATTGAACTTGCCTTGAAATAAACACCGGGTTCGATCTTTTATCTCGCTTTTATCGAGATAGGCTTGGCTCCTCCTTCACTTTTTGGCTTGATCTCAAGCTGGATTTTGGATCGGGTTTCACCTGTCCGTTTGATCTGTTTTGGAATCCATGGGCTTTTAACTTGAATTTAAAAACTTTTATTTTGAGATCTTTTCCAAAAGGTTTAAACTTTAAAATTTGAGACTTTTAAAGGTTCGAAATGGCTGTAAGTTGATTTTTGAAATTCAGAAGTTTTTGAAAACATTACAATTTTGGGTGTTTACATATATACTGTGTTATAATACTATCAACTTCTATATGCCTTGAATAACTATACTTGAGACAATATCAATATCAAAGTATTGTTAATTATGATTTTACATTTTACACATGTACTATGAAATATTCATTACTACAAGGATTGAGAAATGAAACTTTTCATGATATTAACAACTAGTTCTCATTTTTTGTGATATATAATATGTTATATATCACAAAAAATATATGACTTGAATACTATAGTTTTGTATTTGCAAAGCATTGTTATTTGATAATATACTCACATTTAATTGACTCGAAGTATCACAATATTGACAATTAGTTCTCATTTTTTGTCATATATAATGTATTATAATACTATCAAGTTTGTTGCAAAGCATTGTAATTCGATATATTTATATATATATATATATATATATATAGAGAGAGAGAGAGAGAGAGTTAATTGGCTCGTGACTTCGATTAACAATTTGATTCTATATGGGTCTTCGGTTAATTGGGTTCTTAAAGAAAAGCAAGAGAGAATATGATCAAACTCTATATATATGAAATAAATGTTCTAACATCACATCAAAATGAATACAATCTCTAATACTCTCTAATGTTATGTCATACCCCTCCACCAAACTGGTGTATCACTAGTATCACCACATTTACAACCACTATAAGACATTATAAGCAATAATTCAGTTTAGATTAACATTTTCATTTAATCAACCCTATTGACAATATAAAAAAATCATTACTTTACCCACTCTAAGCTCAATGTTGTAAGGAGACTACTTGATGGAAGGAGCAACTTTCTATAGTGATGCATCAAATCTCTCAATAAAAATAGCTACGTACAAGTGATATACCAATCCATATATGACTCATCACACTCATATCGTTAAGTTGTTATCATATTGAAGTGCTATAACAAATCAAGTAGTATGAAATTTGTACTTCCAAACATTTATTCTATAGGTTATACTCCACTGTGTATCTATATTGCATCTCTAGCAAATATGTGATGATCAACATCAATAGAAGAATAGAAATATGATGATAATCACCAAACTAGCGAATGGCTCGAACATGATGCCTCAACAATATCTAAACAACAGATACATCTATGACACCAATACAATTTATACTTGGTGAAATAATTCATCTAAAAACAGGGTTGTAGGAAGGAGAGAAATGATATTAACATTGTTATCAAATATGTAACTGGTCTGAAATACATATTAATTGTAAATATAATACTCATAGCTCATATGTCTCATCATGTTAACTTCTGACAATATCAAGAAAGACAAGATATAAAAGATTGCTTGAGTAAATGTTCCTCATCCATCTAACTGTTGGAGGCTACCCCTCAATCCATCATGGTTGCTTGCTTACTAAAAAAAACTGAAAGTACTCATAAATCGATGTAATAATGCCTCAAGGCTTGAAACTTTTCTCAATTGTCTGTTCAAATAAGTAAATATCGTCGTACTGCAACATACTAACCGATTCTACAAACATTGTCGGTTAATAACTGCACAATCACAACTGACACCTTATCCCTCGATTTGTCTAGATTGAATGTGCATCTGATAGGCTACAAATGATATAACAATGTAAGTGTCTCTTGTATGTACGAGTGCATTCAAGCTCTTTCTCGGAGCAAGTCCAATAAGCACGAAGAGTTAGTGTTGGAAATGTTAGACTACTTATTGCTTATTGCTTTTATCAAATAATGACAAGCAAATGCCAACAAACTTCATATGTTGTGGGTACCTATAGCAACAATTGTTGTTATGCCATCTCCATGAAATTAAGTCCTCAGTTGGACATCATCCTGTGACTATCACACCATCTGTTTGGTTTGCTTCAAACTATGAATGTGTTCTTCTATACTATTTTCTTAACATGTTTTGACCTTTCAGAAATAGTTATTATATGTCCCTATAGTCATCTTCGTCAAACTATACCTAAAAATAATATTAACAAATTCATTAAAAAAATACACCATCCAAGTATATGCTCCTCCATTAGCAACTTACCTTGAATAAGACAAATGCAAGAGGAGGGGGAGGGGGAGAAAAGGAAGAGAAGGAGGGGGAGGGGGAGGGGGAGAAAAGGAAGAGAAGGAGGAGGGAGAGCCTCATCTATTGCCCTAACAGATGTGCCATGGTGTCATTCGAGTGATGAAACCTACATAAAGGCAACGACAAGTGGTGTTGAAGATGTCGATGGAGGAACAACAATGACAATAGCAAAGAGAAGCAATGGAAGATAATAGAGAAGAGAAAAATGCAGCAAATAGTTGAGGTAAAAATCATCCCACGATATGTGAATAGATAAAAGAGGTTTGTGTGAACATCAACCCTTTAATCATAATTGAGGACACAAATTTGGTCCTTGAAACAAGATAGTGTAGTTGAAAGAGCCTCTTGCCATTAATCGTGTTTATACCCATGACATAAGCTAATGCCTAATATTTGCCCTAGAGGTGAGGGTCCTTCAAGTAATAAATGATAAAAATCAAGTGACTAAATATCAAGCATAAATAGATATGTCAATATAAACCTTAAGGACATAGCTTAGTACCACTATGTAGATATGACTTTCAATGGTAGAATAGATAGCCTCTTTTCTTTTTGTTTTTCTTAAAATGGTGAAACCCATTTGCTTAATATGTAGCAGGAGCCAAAACATCATGAACATTCGATTGATCAAACCGAATGAGTTGCTAGAGTATTTAACTAATAAATGAAGTAGAAAGAATTCAGGTGACCTCCTCCCTCGAGGGGCTATCGACAATATGATTATGGCATGTAGGAAAGGTAGTGGCTGTTAGTATGGGTTTAGCAATGCAAATTAGGTATGTGGTTTACACTTTGAAGAGAACCTTTAGATGCATAACCTAATGGTGGAAGCTTAGAGGTCTGTAGAACATAAAGATAAACTCTTATTTTAAAAGCATTGTGTAAAAGTATATTTAAGTCAGCACAAGTTTCATAGAACAATATCAACAAAGAGGCCAATGAGGTGACTTACTATCTCACTTATCGAGCTTGCTGATAGGATCACATAGTATGGCAGGAGCTCTTTCCTACAAAAAACACTCAGTTACCATCAATAGATAACTATGCTACAAGGTTGGGAGAATTGCCTCCTCTAAAAATAAAAAGAAGTTTGGTGGAGGAGACAATACCATGACATGAAAGTTTGTAGTTGTATCCATGTGATATGTATAAATCACTTAATTTCCTTTATGACACATTAAAATGTTTAAAGCCCATGTGTTTGAATAGGCCTCAAAGTTTCCTTAGCTTTTTTGCATGAATTCCTACAGAATATTGACCTGCAACACAAATCTACTTAAAAAGAAAGGAAAATTAGGAAATAAAGCTCAAGAAGAGATTACCTCTAGATGCTCCTTATGTGATGTATGTAGACCTGCATAAGTTCTCTATAGTGAAGGTCTTCTTTCTCTATCAACCAAGGATCAATCTCCTACACTACCAAAATAACTTGCTTTAATGAATCTAAACCTCTTATATTATATACAGGGTGAGCCTTGAAATTTGCATTCCCTAGATGGTGCAAGTCACTACTTTGGTTCTTAGGTATGGATTGGTTAACTGGTACAAATTGTGATCATAAGTAGGTTTTGGGTCAAATATTGTAGGGAAAACAAGGTGAGTTGAAGAAGGATCTTATTTGGATTGTAAGTAGGCAACATGGATCAAGTTTGGAGAATGGATTTGGCGTAAACTCAAACCTAGATTGAAGTTGATTTAACTAGCAAAGTGGAGTTTGACTCTGGCCAGGTTCAACTAAGGCATTTGGGTGTAATTTGGATTTGAAGTGAGTAACATGGGTCAGTTCAAATCCAACTATGGTCAGACTTTTAGGATTTAGGGTTTAAGAAAAGGGATTTGGTTTACTTAAAGGGATGAGGTTTAGATTTAGTTGAGCTTGACTGAATTTCAACTCAAAATAAGATTTTGAGTCATGTCAAATCCAACCAAAACCGGTTCTGGGTTTGGTTCAAAATTTTGGATAGCCAGGTTGAGTCAAAGTTGGATGAAATGAAGTTTGGTTCACATGACCCAAATTGAATACTTGGATCAATGGGACCGATGGAATAAGTTGGTGAATCAAATTGAATCAGGGCAAGGAGAAATGGGATCCAATACTTGTCTCAAATGGGCAACACAAAGTATGATGGATGAAATTCAATCGGACTTCAAGAGGATGCAAATTGATTGAAGCAAGCTTAATCAGGTTCATATATGGAATAAGTTGAAAAGGATTAGATCAAAATGGACTGGACTGGGTTAATGGGGTGGATCAGGTTCAACCAACTGGACTCGACCTAGCTTGTCTTTGGTTAAGAAGATGACGTAAAGGGAATTACAAGAAGCATGGCTTATCTGCATTCCAAGAATAAGTTTGAAGGCACCACTCATCATGCTATTTTCAAATTGATCATTTCAAAATCTCTTTTCTGAAAAAGCCCATTCTTTCAAGAAATACAAGGTTTTCCCTTTTGCAAAAGCCCCCAAAACAATCTTTTAAAGAATGTTTGCTACTTCTTTCTTTCAAAGGAAATGTTATTAAAGTAGCCTTACTAACTTGAGTTTGGTGATTTTTTTTCTTGAATTAAAAACAAATCTCTTTATGAAACTAGTCATTCTTCTCATAAACACAATCTTTTAAAAAAAAATCTCTTTTTGGCTTCCACTCCTCACACATACGGTTCGTGGTATATCTCCAAGAAGACACTCCTACCTAGTTAAGCCATAATACAACCCATGATATTTTCCTTCAAAATACCATGTTTTCGCATAAAATTTCATAAGAAGTTTTAAAGTTATTCTAAGTTTACTTTTAATCGAATTCTTTTTCGTGAGTCAAATTTTGGTGTTTAATTCTTTGATGTCAACAAGTCTCGTCTTGATTGATATCAAATAAGGCCATTTCTAAACACTCCCAATTCTTTTTATTATGATATAGAAATGACAACCAAGTGATTATATTCGAAAATACTTGAGACAAGTCTTAAACCTCAACAATCTTGAAAATTAAACTAAAAATAAATAGAAAAAGCAAAACTATGTCTCTTAAAACTATTTCATACAAGCCAATTAATACTACATTGGTTAAAATTCGTTTAAGAGTTACATGGATGAATACAACATAAAGGATTGCTTGAACTCACTAATACAACTGAGACAACATGAATTCCAACATCACTTCAGAAGTTGCAACCTCACAAATCAAGAAACATATACTCTTGACACTCTCTTTGACAAAATTCATGTTTCAAGCAACTAACAATGAAGCAGCAGAATGTCAAGCTCCATCTACTACAAACTCAGCTAAGTCATTGTAGCCCATATATAACTCCTTCAACCATCATACAACTATACTCAAAGGGACAAACAACTACCCTATCATACAAGAAGTGTTCTTTAATATTTTTCAGCTGATAAGGTACTTGAAACTTAATACATTGAAGATAGAATCAACTGAGATGATTAAGAGACAAACAACTCATTATTGGCATTTTCCTCCATGAAACGCTGAAATCCATTGAGGGAGCTTATTCCCACATCCCTTCTCCTAGAACATGCGAGTCTTATTGTTTGAGAAGAGAATTTATTGTCATTTAAAATCATTGTTCCTTTAAAAATACTACAAGTAAATGAGGGCATTAGATATGTTGTACACCTTACAAAGAAAAAATGAAAAAACAGTTGAAAAGAGCAATTTGGTCTCTCTTTATTTCTCTTTCTCCTTTTTGTGTGCCTTCCTCAAACCACCAAGCATCTCTCTCCACAAGCCCCAGTTGTTCCACCAACCAAATCCCCCTTAGACTTTCCTTTGCTGCATACCGCCTTCAACCCCAAAATTGGTTGTCCGCCACCGTTCGCCCCTGATTGCCATTGAACCACCATCTTCTTCACTTCTTTTCTTTCCATTCCAAACACCAAAACCATCATCTAAGCCGTTGAAGCCACCATTTCTCCAACTCGCCCCTGATTGCCACCGAGTCCCTTTTGAAATGTCTTCAAGCTACTATGCAAGTTTCTCTTTTTCCGTAGACCCATCTACTTGTTTTTGTGACAAAATGATTCAATGGCTGAAATAGGTTGCAGCTAGGAGGTGCATAGGTGGTATACCATTAGGAAAATAGTCCGATGGAACTTATAGGAATAGGACATGAAAGATAGTGTCCCCTCAGAGAGTGGTGTGCATGCATTGTATCTTGAAAGTAAGCCCAATGAGATGATAGAAAATGAGTTCCGACTACATGGTAAATATTTCGCAAAGAAAGAGAATTCAATAATGGTTCTTTGAGGCTCAATGGGATAAAGATGTTGCTGCCATGCATGAGTAATCTTGTTGATAGGATGAACATATTGTGTTGCGGTGGGATGCTCTCCAAAATACTACAACCAAGAAAGATGAAGGAAAGTTAATTGTAACAATGGGATCAAAGAGTAGAAGTTGCCTCCCAATACTTGACCCCATGGGATTAGAAGAAATAGATGAAGTTGCCTCTGATACTCGACCAGGTGGAACTGAAGAACATGTGATGCCACTTATTGACTCAACCTAATAAGGCATAGACAACACATACTATGTGATCCTAACCAAATTTGCAAAGCTAAAACCCTCCAACAAGATAAAGTGAATGGATCATAGTTATAGTGAAGAAAACAATACATAGCCAATAATTGAAAAAGTAAAAAAGTACTATAGATACATGCAATGAGAATATATAAATATAATATGCAATTATTAAGGTAGTAAAACGTGACCCTAGTAGAGAGAACCCATAGAGGATTGAAAAGATCTCGTTGAATTCAAAGGGTTGTCAGGTGAGAACAAAATCATGAAAAGAGATCACTAGTATGAGAGGGAGGAGACCATGACTAATATCAAAGGGACTAACTCAACTCCTAACATGAGTCAAAAGAAAGGAATCCCCCTTTCTTGTAAGAAAATATATTTATGGTATTATTGCGTTCATGGTGATGACTGTACATAGTGGAATGTTAGGTAAAAATATGAATGCAACACTTGTGGAATGGATAGGCAGATTCAATGCTGGTGAGACAAATGGTGCCCAAGAGTAATACTAAAGAGAGAGGATTAGCCTATTGAAATTCTATGGTGAGAGGTATATCTTAATACAAGCAAAGAAAAAAAAAATCTAGGCACTAAGACAACATGTAGATATGTTCTCTATAGGTGATCATGCATAAAGATATTTTTTAAAATCAACCTCTTTTTGCCTTGGATCCTATCAAATGAAATCCATCTAAACAAAACAGTTCTACGTAGATCTTCTATCTCAAAGTATTAATCTAATGAAAGAGAAAATATGGATCTTAGCAGTCAAGAGCTTGATTTTAGAAGTAATAGAAATGATTATCTAGTGACCACCATAGATGGCCTCAAGATTTTCCACCTCTAGGGGGAGCACAAGTCACTCCCCTAATATGATGAACTGATATACTATGGGAACTCAAATACCAAAAGATGTACAACAAGATTCATTCGGTCCCTTCTGAAGTGTTCTGAGATGAAGAAAGTCTAAGGACTCAAAATGAATGCATAGAAATGATTTTTTTTCTTTTCCACTTTCCTTTTTTCTATTTTTTTGCTTGTTATCCTTCAAAATATCACTTCATTTTTTTGAAATACAGCAAGATACATCAGCGAAACACTAATACAAAGATTGGAGCAAAAATTTATGACACACCTAGACATCAAGAGAATATTTCCTAGCCTAATGGTTGAAACATCCCAAGGATAAAAAGATTCTATTATTTAACCAAAGTGCAATCATTGACTTTTCTTAAAATTTTTGAAGGCCGAGAATCAAGTAACAATAATTTGGTCAAAAAGATGTGATTTAAAGAAGTTGAAGGCAAAACAAAGCCAATAATTTGAAATCAATTATAAAAGCACAAATTAGTAAGAACAATATGCGTATAAATGGTCTCTTGGAAACAAAAGGAATGACCCGAAGAAGTAAGTCATAGGTATACAACACCAAAGCATCGTGTATATCCCTACAATCAAACAATTTTTAAGAAAAACACATGTTCACCAAAATAGCAAAATTAGATTCTAAGGGTAGTATCTCTCATCATAAAGGTAACGACTCAAGTGATCAAGCAAAGGCGCACAATTTAAGTATCATCCATATCCCTCCTATCATACTATATTTAAGAAACAATATCCTATCATCCATACACAACTAGATGTGAAAAATGAACTAAAACTCAGGATCTGACAAACATCATGAACAATATCTCTCAAGTTGGAAATGTTTACTAGGTTTGACAAATCTCAGCCATCAACATCAATGAGCTAGTAGAAGCATTCAATCACATAGCAAAACACCAACTCAAAACTTTACTACATGGGAGGTACAAATACAAACATAGGAAGAGATGGGTAACCTAATGCTAACCTAGACACTAGTGACCATGCATGTGCAATGACTAAGATAGTAGCAGTGCCTAAATGAGTGAGAGAGTAGGAAAATCAGTACTATGTACAAAAGCATATAGTATCAAGGGTACACAAAATGCCAAGGCAAATAAGCATGATAAAGCAATCAATATAAAATGGACAATCACATGACGGTAGATAGGCAAGTAGGAACAACTAAAGATGCACAAGAAGATTGAACCGCAAAACATGAAAGGGGGCACAATATGCATAGGTATGCAATGGCACATGAGCATATAGAGAGGTACAAATGTGTAACGATGAGTGAAGATGCGTGATGCTATAGCAGATAAAAATACATGGGATGTGGATGCGGATACATGCTCCTAAAGGTTATGTGTGTACATAGTATATAACCATGTTTTCATACTTACCTCGAAGCACTAAAAGGGAGTCATGTCGAAGGGAGATCTAAAAGAGTAGGAGTATCAGGATGTAATCTCTAAGGAGTATAGTTTGAGTGTATGCTCCAAGCCAAGAAAGTGACGACCAAGGTCACTAGAGACCTATGACTCGATTGTACACTATACCCCATTACCTGAGTGAAAGGATCAAAGAGGATGTTAAAAAATGGTGGCAGGTCTAATAGTCGACCTTAAAGGTAGGGAACCTAGCTAGACAAGATAGTAGGAAGAGTGAAAAATATATGAGTGGAAAGATTAGTGATGACTGACTCTAGGTAACATCATTGGAGGTACACTATGTAAATAGGCCCAATTCAGTGGATGCATCTTCATAATAAATGGAGGAATGACCTCTTGGGTCGAGAGGGTTGTGCTCGAGCTAGTGCTAAAGTGTGTTGAGTTGAAGGTGTATGACTAGTAGTGAAAAAGAGACAATAAACTCAGATGTTTTAGGATTAATTCTAGACTATTGATGGTGAAGATGAAAGCAATAGTGATTGTGGCATCCCATATAGAGTGGTAAGGAAGGAATTTTAAGAGACAATGAGTGTGAAGACATGTGGATGAGAGGGCACAAAAGGTGCTTCACTCGGGAAACAGAGAGGTGAACTTATAGGTTAGGTATCTAGAGTTAACCATAGAGGGATAAACCTTTGTGAGTGAGTACCTAAGAGGGATGTGCAATGCTACATGGATCTAAAGTTAGACTCTAACGTGGAAAAGATGCCTAATATGTGAATGAGATGGAAGACCTTATCTGAGTTGCTAAAGATTTCTTAGATGGAAGGTCTTTGGAATGACCCATTGTAACTTCGGTCTATTGTGTTGAGGGACTGGTTTTCGAATACTCCTTGATCTTGGTTTCTCTCATCTTACTGAGGCTTATTTGAGACTTCAAGAATCCCACAATCAATCAGGTCATGGACTTGATACCTCATAAAGATGCTTTCATTTCTATCATGCTTGAAGAGTTTGTGAAATCTAAAATACATGTTAAAATATCATCCTTTTTGAACAAGATAAGGAGGAATTGATGGGAGTATGACCAATTCCCATTCTAGAAGAATGTAACATGTGTTAGTTCAAATCTAGGTTTGAGTTTAGGCCAAATCCATTCTCAAAACCTGATCCATTTTGACTACTTACAAAACAAATATGATCCTTCTTCCACTCAATTTGTTTTCCCAACAACCTTGGCCCAAACATGATCCCCAAACCCACTTACGATCCGAACCTATACTAGATAACCAATCCACACCTAAGAAACCAAGCAGTGACTTGCACCATCTAGGAAATGCGTATTTCAAGGCTCACCCAAGATGCTCTATTGGACCGATGGTCTACAAAAATTATTTGTTTAGTTTAAATATTTTTTTTTATGTGTTGAGCGTCTTTATCAAACTTCCACACACTATGCATGTAGTGTAGAGCACATTTGTATGCTTCATACATGTAGAAGTGAATTTTTGTTCCGAAGTATATGTAAAGACTTAAAACTAAATTTTGCAAACTACGAGTTCGCGAGCGTGCCAATTAGTTTGCTCAAACCAACAAAGTTGTTTTCTGAGTGAATTCTTTTTACCATAGATCTTCTTTAACCGATGCTTAAGAGTCGATCTAGGCATTTTGAAAATTGTTTGAGATCCGTTAAGTTTTTGAAATCAAATTTCAATTCGAAAAGTTTTGCAAAAATCGTGAACCTAATTCTTCACTTAAAACACGTCAAATCCTTAAAAAACAAAAACTAGTTCTATTTTCAGAGACTTATTTTCTATTTTTTTTTATAGTTTTCAAACCTCCAAAAATCATCAAAAATTAAAAAAAATAGAGTGGGATGTTGAGATTCGCAAATTATTTTTATTTTGATTTTAGGTGTTGTAGATGTGTACAATTAAATCTAGGAATGTCCATTACTCTCGTATTCGGGACAGATCTATGACAGACACAAATAGGCTTAGAAAAGCAACTGTATCTCGACACCGAGATTTTCAATTTATTTATAGCCTTTTACGATCATAAAATTATTGAAAATTTTATTGACAATGAGTCTATGTGTTTAAATTAGGTGTGCAAAATTTTGTCACATTCGGAGTAGGGAGTAAGGAAATAAAAATCATTAATCAGACATATATAGAGTGTAGAAAATAAAGTTTCAGTTTCTATAAAATACGTAAATGTATTTCGACTGAATTAAAAGATAATCTATATCAATTAAAATATAAAAAACTGCAGTAAATGAGAGAAATTATTATTATAGCATAAGCATAGAGGGGATTATGAGATATAAGATCTTATAATATATATTGTGGTAGAAGGAACTTAAAAAAAATATATAGCACGCGTTGACAAATGTAAAGAAAATTGAGTAGCATAACCCCTTAATTATTATATCAAAGATGAAGACATAAGGAGCTTAATTATATCCCCATTAAATTGAATGAAAGTGAAGAAAAAAGTATTGAAAAGAGAAGGGAAGAAGGAACCTCAAACTTGGAAGAAACCTCTGGTGGCCGGTGGCTTGGTGAAGATGGGTCGCGCCTCCTCCTTATTCCTCTCTCTTTCTCTCCCTCTCTTGCTGCAGTGATTTCTCTCTCTCTCTTAGATGCCCCCAATCAGCTCTGCCAAAGCCCCTATTTATAGTTTTTAAGAGGATCCTCTAGGGCCTTTCATGGGTTGGAGCATGGTGCATTAATGCAATACCCAATTCGGGTTTGATCCAAATAAAATTTTTGGACTTGTGGATGCACATGGGGCAGGTGAGGTATGGAGAGTGGTCCCCCTTGAACCCACATGGGCTTGGTGCAGCCTTGGGTGTGGCCCATGTGGTGGTGCACCCACCTTGCTTGACCCGATTAGAATGTGGTCATGGTGCGGTCCATGGCATGGATCTTGCTTCCTCATTTGGCTTCATGTGACTCGAACCTTGACCAATAGACAAGATACCTTAGCTGAATTAGTTTGAGTATACTCCTTAATTTGTGGCTTTGTCACATGCTTCCTTGCACCTAGTTGGTGAACTCCTTCAACTTGAATTTCGACTTGATTTAACTCAAGTCTTGCTTGACTAGGAATTGGCCCAAGCCTTATCTTGTTTTGCCTTGAATGCATCATTCCTTTCTAATTAGATCGCGATTTGTTTTGTTTTGGAGTTGAATTGGATCCAATCTAATTGGGTCTTAACCTTAGCTCTGCTTGTCTTGAAATCGATTGGACCCTGCTTGAGGTTTGGATCAAGTCATGTTTGGTCTTGACTTCCTCTTTGAATAAAATATTTATTTAAATTGCCTTCAATTTTGATGGGATCCGGTTTGGCCTTGGTCGAATCTTGCTTGATTGGGTTTAACCTAGCCACACATTGCCTCCGTGTCATTTTGGTTCCATCCATATCTTCCCCCGAAAATTATGCCTCCTATTGTTTCAGGCTTTGTTCTATCTTTAGGTAAATCAACATTCTCTTTTAAATTTCAAAATTTGATTTTTGGCAATCTCGGAGTTTTCAAGAATATTTTCCTAAAACATTTATTTTGAAAAATGATGTTTGAAACTTTATGAAATTTGGGAGACATGTTTAAATCATGGATTTTTAAACTGTGTCCTTATTTATTTGAACAATATTTTAGGGTGTTTACAGATGCCCCTCTTTAGCTTTAATCCAAATGTATTTGGATAATGACAAAGAAGAAAAGACCCTTTTGAATTTCTTCTAAAGTTTATCTTGAAAGTATGAATTTTCCCCTCATTCCATAGCATCTTTTTTTTTGGATTTGTTTTTGCGAAGGAGGGGATCTTAGCGAAAGGGGATTTGACAAGAAAATGCCTAGTCCTAGGATGATCATGCATGGACGATCCCTTGATGGATGCATGTGTGCATGGAATGTGAGGTGAGTGAAGTGGGTGTTTAGAGATCCATACATGTGATTCGGGAGCTTGAGCAGAAGCCTATGAAGGCCGACTTCCCCATGTAGGATGGTTCCCATGTTGCTTCCTTTGATACTTCGGTTTTTTAAAATTTCCTTCTGAAAGAGAGACTCCTTTTGGTTCCCATCAAGAGGGACTTCCAATTTTTCATATTTCTCTTCACTTGGGTTTTAATACCTACTACTTAATAGAGGTTTTTGTAGAAAATTTTGAGTATCATTTCAAAATTCAATTTTTCACACAAAAGGTTTAATTCTCAAACAAAATGAAATCCAAATAAGTAGGTCTTATTCCTACTGTAGGATTTAATGGTAAACTTTTCTCCATTGGAATAAGTTATGGGGATTTTGAGAAAGAGTTTCCCACGGTCCCTTTCAAAGCGTCCCGTGATATAAGGACAAGAAATTTTGATGAAAATTTGCTCTTTTGAGCTTTGACTTTTTTTTTTCTTTTCAAAGGGAACCACTATATTGGAGGTTTTTGTTTTCCTTTTTGTTTTCTTTTTCTTTTTAGAAGACCTTTATATTGGAGGTTTTGTTTTTCTTTCTTTTCTTTTGATTTTTCCAATTTTCCTTTTTTAGGGAGAAATGAAGTGGGAGAGTACAATTCATCCCTTTAGATACTCGATTCAACCAAGTATATCTCATTTCCTAATAGTACCTATCATTGGAAAATATTTTGCTATTTTGAACTAGTTCTCATTTTGTAAGCCAAAGATTTTTGAAATGTTACCAAATGATTTTGAAAACTTCACGTTTCATAAAACATCAATTTCCTAATTCAAGATCACATAATCCATTTTGGTCATTCTTTCAAGAAATTCAAAGGAGATCTATTTTTAAAATCTTTTCAAAAGAATTAAAGTAGACCCTAGACATAATATTTTTTTCAGATATTGGGCCTTTATAGGGTGTGCTAAATTTCTTTTCTCAACATCAATCAATCAACCAATATGCATTATTTGTAGTTACCCCTCTTACAACATAGGTACCATCACACTTGGTTGCCACTTACCAAGTAGATGTGGGCTACGATGGTGGATAGTTTTCAAAACAAGGTCTCCCATTTTGAAGTGGCAAGCCTTCATGTGCTTTTCATAATGTCAGGCTATCCTTTCCTAGTATGCATATGCATGATCCATGGCAATGAGCCTTTTCTCATCAAGTAGGTCAAGCTCATTCATCCTAGCTTGTTGTAGGGTCTCTATGGCAAATCGAGTACAAGAGATGTATGAAATGAATGTAATTTGGTATTAATGGGAAGTATGACATTTGTACCATAGACCAACTCAATTGGTATGGCATTTGTGGTTGTGCGGATGGAGTTTCTATAAGCCCATAAAGCTTCATCTAGCTTCTCATGCCATATCCTATCATTTTCTAAAGTTTTCTCAATGATGCCTATGAGGGCTTTGTTCGTGGCTTCGGCTTGGCAGTTTCATTGAGGGTAGTAAGGTGATGAGAAGTGTTGAGTAATGGTATAGGTCTTACATAACTTTTCCACTTTCTCATTTTTGAATGGGATATCATTATCCGATACTAGGTCTCTTGAACTCCAAATCAAGCCAAGATATTTTTCTTAATGAATTCCACTACGTGTTGTCCTTGAACATTAGTCAAAGAGGTAGCTTCAACCCATTTAGAAAAATATTAAGTGGCTCCTAAAATAAACCTATGTCCATTTGATATACTAGGGGAGATTAGTCTAATGATATCAAATGCTCATATGGTAAAAGGTCATGGACTCACGATGGAATGCAATGCAGATGATGGAATATGAATGACATTTTTATGTACTTGACATTGATGATACTTCCTAACATGGCTATGACAATCTTGCTTCAAAGTGGATAAAAAATAACCTATTCTAAGTATTTTCATGGCCATCATATTTGCATTGACATGACCTCCACATTCTCCATCATGGAACTCATGCATAATGGTCCTAGTCTCATCATGGTCGACACATCTCAACAAGATGCCGGTAAAATATTTTTTATAAAGAACCCCTCCCAAAATCACATATCGGATTGAAATTTTTTGAATAAAAGCCTTATCTTTAAACAAAACAAATTCGAGAAATCCTCTATTTTCTAAAAAGCTTTTAATATCTTGAAACTAATGTTTTTCATTTGGATTTTGGTCATTTTGGCAAATCTCTAAATCATGGGTAGGAGTGGGCAAATGTAGGATCTCTAGGGATTGAGTACCCATAGTAGAGTCAATCCTTAGAGATGACCCTAAAGGGGATGCTATGGTGTTGTCCTCTCTACCTATGTGAGGGGATCTCTTCTTTCTCGGGAGATATGAGAATAATTCCTACGCATGCCCCTTGTTGATTCTTTGCCCCATCAAAGTACATTTTTTATACTTAATCTTCATTATAACAATTTGATAAAATATGGTTTTCTACTTCATTTGTCAAGATGCCTTCATCGGGCATTTCATCAAGTATGGGATATGTATCTTCAAGGGGTAACTCAACCACATGATCGACTAGGGCTTGTCCCTTAATGGAGTTTTGGTGATGGAATTTCTTATCATATTTCATTAAGAGGAGTTGCTATTTACCTTGCCTACCTGTTAGGATAGGTTTTTCAAAAAGGTGCTTGATAGGGTCAAGTTTAGACACTATCCAAATTTCATAATCTAGGAAATAATGTCTAAACTTTTGGCAAGCCCATACCGAGGCTAAGAATGTTTTCTCCGTGGCTTGATAATTTCTTTCATATGCAATAGAGTTTTTAAAATGTAGTAAATAGCATACTCCTTAAGACTATCATCCTCGTATTGAGCAAGAATGAAAATATAAAGCAATAAAGGTTTTCCTAGCTTTAGAGGTTTTAAAATTGGAGGATTTACCAAATAAATTTTTAATCTTTCAAAAGTTTTTTAGTAATCGAAATCCCAATCAAATTTAACCCATTTTCTCAAAAGCCTATTGATCTTGTTGCTAAGTTGGAGATGAATCTCCTAATCGCTTGGAGTCGACCTTGGAGGCTTTGGATTTAGTTTAAGTTGGAGGGAAGAGGTATGTCTATGATGGCTTAACACTTAGAGGGGTCAACCTCTATGCCCCTTTGGCTAACCATGAACCCTAAAACTTTTCCCGATTATACTCTAAAAGCATATTTTTGAGGGTTTAGTTTCACTTTATAAATCCTAAGTCTTTCAAAAACCTTTTACAAAGATTCTATGTATGTGCATTGGGTTTTTTAGATTTTATCAAAAGATCATCCACATATACTTCTAAGTGCTCACGGATTTGGTATGTGACACCAGTATTTTTCAAACCAAAAGGCATAATAGTGTAATAATATGTACCCCAAGTTGTAGTGAAAGCAGCTTTAGCCTGATCTTTTGGTACTAGCTTGATTTGGTTATAACCTGAGTAGCCATCAATGAAAGAAAACATTTGATGATTTGCAGTGCTATCCACTATCAAATCAATATTTGGAAGTGGAAAATTATCTTTTGGAGTGGCTTTGTTCAAATTTCTAAAATCAATGCAAATATAAATTTTTTCATTGGATTTTCTAACAACAACAATATTTGAAAGCCATTGAGAGTAAGCAATAGGTTTTATAAATCCGACTTTTAAACCCTCTTTTACTTGGGAGTGGACATCGGTGTGAATTTTCTTAAGCTTTTGTTTCACGGGTTTTGCATTTGATTATAGAGGCAAATGATGCTGTACAATCATAGGGTCTAAAGTAGACATGTTTTCATAGGTCCAAGCAAACACATCTACATACGATTTCAAAAATATAATGAATGATGCATTTTCATATTCATGCAAACAAGTACATATTTTGACATACTTTGGATTAGACTCACTCTCTCAATTGACTTCTAAAAAATCTTTTCCTACGAAATTTGAAGGTTTTTCCAAGTCAAGGATTTTATGAAATTCAGAAAGCTCGGAGGCTTGATCATCCTCATGAATGAAGAGATTTTTCTCCTTGCTTTGATCACTCTCAAGTGCTTTGATTTCTAGGAAAGTATTATTCAGAAGAGAAGGGTTATGCACAAGAGGATTATTTACAATGACATGAGACAATTTGGTTTGAAAAGATACATAGGTTTTGTCAAAATCAATTTTTGAGTTTGTACCCGGTTTTAAAAACCAGAATTTTTAGGATTTTTGACTTTTTCAATTTTTTTGGTGTTTTCCAAACAAATGCTAGGAGGAAGAACATAAAAGACTTTTTTAGAATTTTCATATTTTTCAAATATTTTTGGGTTTTGTGAGTTTTCTAAATTTTTTTGGTTTTGTCAAATATATATTTTTTTCAATTTTTTTGAAGAAAGAGGTCTTCCATCAATCCTATAAAGAAAACGCCATGAATTAGACTCCAAACAAGAGGTCTAGGCCATAGGTCTCGATTTTAGTTGGCTCTAGGGTACCCTTGATCCAATTGGTCTTAGATGGTGGCTTAGGGGGTATGGATGGGTTGTATACTAACCTATGTCGACCACCCAAGTTAGGTAGAAGTTGGATGGATTCTAATCTAGCTTGGTTTTTTGTTTCTACACCCTGATATGGTGTATACCCCTTTAATAACATATTCCAAGACTTTTTAAGTTTTGAAATTTTTTTATAAAGAGGATGACCTTGGAATAATGTATCGTCCATGGCATGGTTATACACTCGAGTTTTGTTGGGTGTGTCTAAGAGGTGTATGGCTTTAGAGGTGGAAGGACTCGACCCTAGGAGTGGAAGACTTGGGTGATTTGAGTTTTCCTAAGAGATGAATGATCTTGGGAATAGATGGATTGGAGGTGAACGACTTAGGTGAATTGGGCATCTCCATGACCCTCTCCACTCTACTCAATGGGTCACTTGATAGGCAAGAGAAATTTTGTGTTCCCTTGAGATGTGGGTTGTCTTCTCCAAAGACTACCATGACCTAGTTATCCCATGAGATTTTAAGTCACTTGTGAAAAGTTGAAGGGATGGCTCAAAGGGAGTGTATCAAAGGCTTTCCTAACAATAAGTTGTAGTGGGGGGTTATACCTAATATATGAAACAACCTACATGTGATATTTGACTGACTTCCATGGGTAACTCTATGGACCCTAAGGGGTGGAATGAGTTGCTATCGTATCTTGTGATGACAATTAGACCCATTTCAAGCTTGGATATGGGTACTACTATTTGGAAGGCCACATGAAGAGGAAGAATATTTAGACCTCATCCCTCATCAACCAAGCACTTGTTGAGAGTGTGGTGATTCAATACCATCTCTATGTGCAAAGTTTGGTTGTGGGTTGTATCGGTTCTTTCTAATTCGTCCTCAGTAAACACAATTGGGGCCTTGGCAAATATAGGAGAGATCAAGAAGGATAGGGATTCGGAAGTTATAGTTGTGTTTACCTTAGTTTTTTCTAAGATTCCCTCTAAGACTTGTCTATGTTTAGGTCAGATTTGTATCAACCCTAAGATAGACATATTTAAGAGAAGTTTTGAAAGATGTAGTTGTAAATCATATAAGGTTAACAACACTTTTACCCTTATCTATGCCATGAAATGAATTAGAGATATATGTTTTTAGGGAGTCAGGCAAAATGATCATCCCCTTGCTAGCTTGTTTAGCTAAGTATGGGGATTGATAGATCCTTTTCGATCTAGTCACTTCTCCTACACTCTCCATAAGGCTTGATACTAACTTGGCTCTAATTTGATGCCTTGAAGCATCTCGAATCTCTATATTGACTCTAATTGGGTGCGAGACTCTAAGCGCTCCCAGGATCACTACTTGCTTGTCTTTTTTATTACAAGAGAGAGTGGTGTGTGACAAGTAGTATGAACCATAGACAATGCATGCTCAATTCCAAAATTTTGAATTGGATGAAGACATACCTTTTTGTCCTTCCCACTTCTATTTGTGCGGTTTGGTAATAATTCTTTAAAAACGGCTTGAGGGGACTTCGATTCCTCCGAGATATGGAGCCTACCCTATTTTATCAAGTCCTCGATTTTGTTTTTCAAGAAAAAGCATTTATTTGTATCATGGCGTTTGAGCCTATAATACTTACAAAAGTCATTCAAATTTTTTTCTTTACGGGGTGCCCCTTCGAAAATTGTTGGAAGACTCATAAGACCATGTGCTAACAAAATTTCTAAGACTTTTGTAAGTAGTTGTCCTAGAATGGTGTATTATTTTTTTCAAACTTTTTCTTATTTTTTTGGTTTTTTTTAAAAGATCTTTATTTGGAAAACTTAGAGGGCCCGACTGAACTCGACTCTATTTGGATGTTGGCCACTTTTTGAGTTTTTACTCCTCCTTCTAGTGCTTATGGCCTATATGCCTCGGGTTTTTCATATTTGGTTTTGAGAATTTTTTTCTCTTTTTATAGTTCTTTATAAACTCTTTTTTTCAAAATAGCTTCGAAGAGGGAAGTCATTTTGATCAATTTTTGAAAAGTTGAGATCTCATGGAGGGAGAGGAGTACTTTCAAATCGGTTTTGAAATTTTCAAAGATGAGTATTATAGATGTAAAATTTTATTTCTAAGTCTATGTAGAGACTTCAAATCAAATTTACAAACTAAGTCGTGTGCGCGAGCGTGCCAGGTAGTTTGCTTAAACTAGCAAATATGATTTCTGACTTCTATAGCGATTGTGGGTAAGTGAATTCTTTTCGACATAGACCTTTTTCAACCGATGTTCAAGAGTTACCCTAGACGCTTTAAGGATTGTTTTAGATCCGGTGTGTTTTCAAAATCCAATTTCAATTCTTAAAACTTAACAAAAATCGTGGACTTAGCTTTTGGAATAAAAATGTTTCAAAATCCTGAAAAACAAAAACTCATTATGTTTTCAGAGAGTTGTTTTCATATTTTTTTTATAGCTTGTGAATCTCCAAAAATCTTGAAAATTTTATAGAAAATAGAGAATTTTATGAATATTGAGGAACTATTTTTATTCCAATTTTAAGTATTGTGGATGTGTTCAATTAAATCTAAGAACATACCTTGCTTAGGTACTCAAGATAGATCTATGACGGAAATATAAAGGTTTAAAAAAATGGCTCTATCTTGCTACACAGACCTCTAATTTATATGATCTTGTTGGAAATATATGAATCTCAGCTTTTTAATGCAACTATTTTCAATGAAATTGGTTCAGTGCAGATAAAGTTAGGGGATAATAACCCAACCTCTGTTATAGAAAATACAGGTTTTACAGACTCATTTCTGATTTTATTTACGATGTTGCATGATCCTAAAATTTTTAAAAATTTTATTAATAGTGAATCTGTGTGTAGATTAGGTGTGCAAAATTTTAGCGCATTCGGAGTACGGAGCAAGAAATTAAAAATCATACATCAAACATATGCAAGATGAAGAAAACAGGTTTTCAGTTTTAAAATATACATGAATGCATTTCATCCAAAATTAAAAGACAATCTACAACAATTAAAATGTAAATGACTGAAAGAAATTATGATTATAGCTTAAGCATAGAAGAGATTAGGAGATATAAGAGCTTATAATGTATATTGGGGTAGGAGAAACTGAAAATCAAATACATAGCATGCATCCATAAATGTAAAGGAAATTGGACAGTATAACCCTTAACTATTAGATCAAAAATAGAGTCAGTTGCTCCTTAATTACAACCCCCTTGAATTTAATTAAAGTGGAGAAGAGAGAAATTTAAAAGAGAAGGGAAGAAATAGGTTTTACCGGGTGGATCGAGTAGCGGCCAAGGACTAGAGGGGGCTTGGAGGGGGCGACACCTCCACTCTCCTCCTTCTCCTTCCTCTCTTTCTCTCTCTCTCTCTCTCTCTCTCTCTCTCTCTCTCTCCCTCACTTGTTGCAGGATTTCCTCTCTTTCTTCACTCTCTCTTCAATGCCTCAAACCAGCCCCTAAGGCTCCCTTTTATAGATTTTAAGGGGGGGCTCTAGGGCCTTCCACGGTTTTGGATTTTGGGTCATTTCATCTCATTTAAATCCAAGAGCTGGTCCATTGCTACACATGTGTGCATGTGGGCTGGGAGGGTGGTCTCCTCTTGGTCCATGTGGGCTTGGTGCAACCCACATAGTCCAACCTTCCACTCAACCAAGGCTAGGTATGGTCGAGTCACTCTAGCTCACGTCCTTGTCTTGCTCAAGCCAAGTGAGTCTTAGCCAATTTAAAGCATGTTCTTTGATATGGATGAGCCTTTTATTAGTCATCCAATCCTTGCCTTGGTGCTTGCCTTGACTGTTCATTTGACCAACTTGTGGCTTGATCACCTTGAGCTTTGCCTTAGTCCAATTTTGTGGAATGACTTGATCGGGTGCAAGTGATCCCTTGGTCAATCTTCATTTGGTGAGTGAGTGTAACCTTGATCTTAGCCACTTGGTCATTTCGTGGGACTTGTCTTGGCTCTATTTTGACCGAACATGCCTTGACTTGATCCTCTTGGTGTGTTCTTCACTTGATTTATGCCATAGCCTGCCCTCATGGCTTGGTTCAAGGGGGCGGTTCTCACTTGGTCTTGACTCACCTTGATTGAATCAAAGTCTTGATCGAGCAACCTGCCTAGGTGTGGTCTTCATTTGACATAGCCCGCTTTCATGGTTTGGGGTGGTTTCTACTTGGTCTAGGCATGGTCCATCTTTGCATGGTGTAGGGCTTTATTCGTCCTTGTCTAACTTGTCTTGAATTGAACCAAATGTTTTATTGGATCTCTTCCATCAAACCGTGTGTCTTAGCCATGGCTTTGCTTCGATGCCTTCATTGGTCCTTTGGCTTGCACTTAAGGCTTGAATTGATTTTGACTCAAATTAACTCCATCTTGTGCATCTTAGAATCACCAGCTCTCTTAGGATGGGTCGCTTGGAGTGTTGAATTGGATTGAACTCGGGATGACCTTGTTTGGCTTCGAGGCTTGATTGGGGCTTTGCATTTGATAATGCCTTGGCATCTTTTATATTAGAATTCCAAAACTTGTTTTTTGTAACATTTTAATTTCCAAAATGTTGTTTTTGGAATTTTATGAAATTCGTAGACTGTGTTCAAATTGTGAATTTAAAACATGCCTAAATTTGTTTTGAAAAATATTTTTAGGGTGTATATAAGCATCACTACACATCCTTCATAAATAGGCTCTTTGACTTGGCGTAAGAGTGACCTCCACCTGACGAAGAATGCATGTGCATCCTCGTTAGGGGATTGTTTAGTGTCTCTCAAAGTGTTGAGAGTGGGCATGACTTCAATGTTATGTGAAAACTTTGCATAAAGCAATTCACCAAGTCCTCGAAACTTGCAAATTAGCTTAAATGATAAGAATCCAGCCACTTTGATGCATTCCCCTTTAGAGAATGGGGGAACCAGTAAACTCACTTAGAGGAATCCCTCATTTTCTTATAACCTCTCCTAGAAAAGAGTTGGAGATGGGATCGAGGGTCCCCATTTCCGTTATACCGATGAAAATTCGGTATTTCATCATCACTATCCATTTGATAATGGGAAGGTAAAAAATCAGATAGTAAGTATGTTCTCTTTTCTTTGGTTTGACTCCTTAGCAATTGTTGAAGGGACTTCCTATCCTTAATGGTGAAGGACTCGGGTACTAGTTCCTCCTCTTCGAATTTAGAGGTCACTTTAGGTTTTCATGAATGGTAGGATCTCATATGAGCTCTCGGTTGTTTGCCATGGGACGAGCAAGATTCCACCGCATCAGCCTCTTGGCTTAACGCAATGATTTTCTACTCGATCCTTAGCTCTTTTACTTCTCTTTTGAGGGAGACGATCCTATCTTCCCGGTTTTTCAAAGAGTCTTTAGAAATTCTTTTTGAAAAATGACTTATAGAGCACGAGGCTCGACTCTACACCTCGAAAGAACCTCTAAACTAGGCATCATTTTGAGCTTTGCAAAAATCAACCTCAAACTAAAAAAAATTGAATTGAGAATTGTAAACATGAAAATTTTCACTCCCAAGTTAGAAAGCTCGAAGTGAACCTTTTCGTGCCTACGCTTGCGTGAGCGTGCCAGCTAGCTTACACAAACTAGCAAAGGTTTAAATGTTTTTCTGACTTTTGACGATTGTAAGCAAGCGGACTCTTGTCACTTTAAACCTTCTTGAATCGATGCTCAAGGGTCAGTTTAAGCGCTTAGGAACTTTGATTTTCAAACAAGTTTTTACTTCAAATTAACTAAATGCTCAGTGTTTTAGATGAATTTGATTTGTGCACTTTTTTGCCAATTTTATTGTGAGGGTTGGACGACCCTAAGTTCTTCAAAGTTTTATTTGTTTAGGCATGATGTGTGTGTGGAATGTGTGGCCTAGTTTTAGCATGTTTGGAGCAAGGGTTTGAGCATTTTGCCGCAATGAACAGATGCAGAGATGCTATAAATTCTGTTTGGGTTTTTTAGAACGATGATGCGCACTCACCCAAATTGAAATTTGCACCCACTCTACTTTCACGAAAGTAAACTCACGTGAATTAAAATGCTTTCACTATACTTTCACGAAAGTAAACTCACGCGAATTTAAAGTGCAACTCACTCGACTTTCACGAAAGTAAACTCACGCGAATTTAAATGTTGCCACTCTACTTATGCGAAAGTAAAACTCACGCTAATTGAAATACGTATACTTGCTTAAGAACAGAAGGGGTTTAAAGTATAGAATTTTTATAATGTATATTGGGGCAGAGAGCGGAAAGGCTCAAGTGCATGTGAGTGTAAAGAGTAAAAAGGCTCAAGTGCTCGTGGGTGCGATTGTGTTCATGCACAAATATTACAACCCGGAGAGAGACTTTGCTCCATTGCTACAACCCCGTTCCGAATTGAATTTAAGGAAAAAGCGATTTTGAAATAAAAGTTTTAAAGACTTACAATTTTTCCTTCGATCGAGCTCGTGATTCGGCTAGGTCAAGTCAAACCAGCCCCAAGATGGTTCGGCCAAGTTCAGCTGGTCCAAGGTAGGTCGACCCAAGTGCAAGTCAAGCCTTCAAGGTGTGGTTTAGCCAAGTCAAACCTGCCACAAGGTGGTTCAAGATGGTTCGGTCAGCTTGTTGCAACCGTGGTGCAGTCAGCCCAAGGTTGCAGCCGTGTGGTTTAGTCAAGTCAAACCCGCCACAAGGTGGTTCAAGATGGTTCGACCAGCTTGTTGTAGCCGTGGTGCAATCAGCCCAAGGTTGCAACCGTGTGGTTTAGTCAAGTCAAACCCACCACAAGGTGGTTCGGTCAAGAGCTCAAGGCGGTTCAAGGTGGGTTCGACCAGGTGAAGGTGAAGCCGTGCAAGGGTGCGTTTCAGTCAAAAGGGGCTCACCTTGGTTGCAGCCACTCTTGGTCAAGCTCGGTTCAAGGTGCAGTCGGTCCACCTTTGTTGCAGCCACTCTTGGTCAAAGTCGGTTCAAGGTGCAACCGGTCCACCTTTGTCCTCCTTTGTTGCAGTCACCTTCTTTAGTCAAGCCTTCTTGGTTGCAGCCCACCCCCTAGGTCAAGGCCACAAGGTTGCAACCCACTCCCCTAGGTCAAGCCAACAAGGTTAAGCCCACATTTGTTGACTTTCACTCCCTCTCTCTCCTCCTTTCCCCAATCTTCAAATGGACTTGGATCTGGATTTTTTTGACTAGATCCAATCCAAACTTTCTTTTGAGTCCCTTTTTGGTGCATGAAACAGACGGTTTTCGAGTGGGCTCCGGTTCTTCGGCGACCCGATTTTAGCTTAGATTTTTTCCAGCTTCTTTAACCAGCCGATGTCTTGCTTTTTAGGACTTTTTGATGTTTGATTTGGTCTCGAGTTTGACTTTTTGGAATTCAGGAGTTTTAAAAAACATGAAAATTTTGGGTGTTTACAAGAATCACGATTTTGAAAAGTGAAATACTTTTAAAAACCAAGACCGGATCAACAACTTTCAAAGGTTCAAGTCCCACTGGGCATGCCAAATTTGTAGAAGTGAATTTTTGTTCTGAAGTCTATGTAAAGACTTGAAACTAAAATTCACAAACTACGAGTGCACGAGCGTGCCAGCTAGTTTGCTCAAATGAGCAAAGATGATTTATAATGTTTTTGGCAATTTTAGATAAGTGAATTCTTGTCGCCATAGATTTTCTTGAACCAATGCTTAAGGGTTGATCTAGGTATTTTGAAAATTATTTAAGATCCGTTAAGTTTTTGAAATCAAATTTCATTTCCAAAAGTTTTGCAAAAACCGTGAGCCTAATTTTTGACTTAAAACACGTCAAATCCTAAAAATAAAAGCTGGTTCTATTTTCACAGACTTGTTTTTTGATTTTTTGGATAGTTTCTGGACCTCCAAAAATCCTCAAAAATTAATGAAAAGTAGAGTGGGATGTTGAGATTTGCAAACTATTTTTATTTTGATTTTAGGTATTGTAGATGTATGCAACTAAATCTAAAAATGTCCCTTACTCTTGTGTTTGGGATAGATGTGTGATAGAGACACAAAGGCTTAAAAAAGTAATTGTATCTCGGCACTGAGATATCCGATTTTATTTACAGCCTTGCACGATCCTAAAATTCTTGAAAATTTTATTGACAATGAGTCTGTGTGTTTAAATTAGGTGTACAAAATTTTATTACCTTCGGAGTAGGGAGTAAGGAAATAAAAATCATTTATCGAACATGTGTATAGTGTAAAAAACAAAGTTTCAATTTCAATAAAATATGTGAATATATTTCGACTGAATTAAAAATAATCTATATCAATTAAAATATAAAGAACTGAAGTAAATAAAGGAAATTATTATTATATCATAAGCATAGAGAGGATTATGAGATATAAGATCTTACAATATATATTGTTGTAAAATGAACTTAAAATCAAACACATAGCATGTATCAACAAACGTAAAGAAAATTGAGCAGCATAATACCTTAATTATTATATCAAAGATGAAGACATAAGCTCCTTAATTATATACTCATTAAATTGAATGAAAGTGAAGAAGAAAGTATTGAAATGAGAAGGAAAGAAGGGACCTGAAACTTGGAAGAAACCTCTGCTGGACGGTGGCTTGGGAAGATGGGTGGTGCCTCCTTCTTCTTCTTTCTCTCTCTCTCTTGCTGCAGTGAATTCTCTCTCTCTTGGATGCCCCCAATCAGCCCTCTGAAGGCCCCTATTTATAATTTTTAAGGGAGCCTCTAAAGCCTTCCATGGGTTGGAGCTTGGTGCATTAATGCAAGACCCAATTCGGGTTTGATTTAAATATAATTTATGGACTTGTGGATGCACATAGGGCATGTGGGGTATGGAGAGTGGTCCCCCTTGAACCCACATGGGCTTGGTACAGCCTTGGGTGTGGCCCATGTGGTGGTGCACCCACCTTGCTTGACTCGGCTAGAATGTGGCCATGGTGCGGTCCATGGCATGGATCAGGCTTCCCCATTTGGCTTGATGTGACTCGAACCTTGATCAATAGACAAGATACCTTAGCTGAATTAGTGTGAGTATATTCCTTAATTTGTGGCTTGGTTGCATGCTTCCTTGCACCTAGTTGGTGAAGTCCTTCAACTTGAATTTCAAATTGATTTAACTCAAGTCTTGCTTGACTAGGAATTGGCCCAAGCCTTACCTTGTTTTGCCTTGAATGCATCATTCCTTTTGAATTAAATCACGATTTGATTTGTTTTGGTGTTGAATTGGATCCAATTTAATTGGGTCTTGACCTTAGCTCTGCTTGTCTCGAAATCGATTGGACCCTGCTTGAGGTTTGGATCAAGTCATGTTTGGTCCTGACTCCCGCTTTGAATAAAACCTTGATTTGAATTGCCTTCAATTTTGTTGGGATCTGGTTAGGCCTTGGTCGAATCTTTCTTGATTGGGTTTGAGCTAGCCACACATTGCCTCCTTGTCATTTTGGTTCTATCCATATCTTCTCCCAAAAATTATGCCTCCTGGTGATTCAGACTTTGTTCTATCTGTGGGTAGATCAGCATTTCCTTTTGAATTTCAAAATTTGATTTTTGGCAATCTCGGAGTTTTCAAGAATATTTTTCTAAAACATTTTTTTGAAAAATGATGTTTGAAACTTTATAAAATTTGGGAGACATATTCAAATCACGGATTTTCAAACTGTGTCCTGATTTATTTGAAAAATATTTTAGGGATTTTACAATACACTCATGTAGAAACTCACTTGTGTGGATACATACTCCATTTCTTTATTTTTATCTTACATAACACTTGCACACACAACCACCTAGCTTAGGATTCTTGTGCAACCTTACAATACTCAGACTAAGGGTAAAGCTAAATCCTTGTCTCACATTTCTCTTTTGTTTTAGTGTCCTAAGAAATTATATCTTGAGCTAGCCGATGATGCCACTTCTTCCAACAAAAAACCCTCTAAGCTTACGCCTAACTTCCTCTAGGATCCTATCACCTAAGTTTTTCCCTAAAGACTGTGAAGGTGAACTAGAGATCCTGAAGAATCAATTGAGAGAAGATTTATTTGTCGGGAAGGTTATGTTGCTAAAAAAGGAGTAGAGAAAAAAAATATACCAAAGGCAATGAGGTAGATGAGAACCGCAAGACTTCTAGAGAAAATACCTCAGAGTATAGACATAAGACTGAGGAGGAGGTCGAGCCTAAGAAGAAGAGGACTACTAAGTCCAAGGATATGAGGACCCAAATAAAAAAAACTTGGAGAAGAAGGTAAAGAGGATATACCAAGACCATCTAAGAAAAGAAAATAAGGATAAAAGGGAGTACGAGATAAAGGATTTTATGCTATAAAACTACGAGACTGATAGTGATGATGAGATCTCATAATTCCATCAGTTTGACGATTATGAAGACTCTAACTCACATCTTCAACTATTCACGTTAAGAGCTATAAAGGAAAAGAAGATAAGTGCTAAGTAAATTTATGGGTTCCCTTGTAGTCTAAAAGGTGAAGCCTCTATGTAGATGGCCAACCAAAACTTAATCAATTTCATACCTTTGAAGACCTATCCAAAGTTTTCATAGAACGGTTTGGTTACAACATAGAAGCCTCAATTATCTTAAACACAATGAGAGACACAAAACAATAGAAGGGTGTGGATCCACACACCTTTATAACACAGTGGAGAGACATACTTGGATGCATCAAGCAACTATGTGTCAAGGCATGCACAATTATGCTCATCCTAAATAATTTTCATGCAATTCTTTGAACCACGTTAGCTTTACATGAGATTTATACCTTCAAAAAACTTATCACAAATGACAAATTGTTTGAATCCAATCTTAAAATGGTGTTTATGACGAGTTCATTAAGCTAAAATATATCAAAGACTAGCCTAAGATTCAAACCTATAGCTAAGATAAGATCATGAACTAGGCCTCTAGGTTTGGTCAAAAGTCGAAAGAGCCATCCACCTCGACATCTCAATCTCTAAGATTTGAGCCCCAAGTTTCCCCTAGCTTTGAACCAGAACCCAAGACAAAAGAGAACCTGAGACAAGGGCATTTCAAAAGCCTACATGGACCACGAATCATAGATTTATTATCAGTTGTGATTTTGTTGAAATGGATAAGATCTATTATGTATTTATTTAGTATGTTTCCTAACTTTAAGAGCTTGTATGATGTGGATTCTAAGTGTAAAGGGGATAAAAAGGTTGTTTATGTAAGATTTGTTGAAGAAAGTTTAGGGTATAGGAATTTAAACATGATGGTTCAACCAAAGGTTGTAAAGCTTTGAAATATAAATTTTTTACATAATCTTATGCATTAGGTGTGAAACATTACCCAAAATAGAAATATGAAATGAATTTAAACATTTATAAGTGTTAGGAAACAATAAGCTACCATCAGTTTGGTTATCAAACTAATATAAGTATAACTAATACATGTTATCCCACTCTTTAATGCAAACATTCATTTCTTATACCAATAAGGTTATATATGTTATCAAATATCATTGTTTATTGTAGTCATGAAGGTTTTTAGTTTAGGCAAAGGATGTGAGAACTGCAATAAGAATTGATGAAACCTAGAGAAATAGGCAGCAACATAAATGCAATAGATGAAATTTTCAAACCCAATCATGATCAGTGTTGTACACCATCATACAATAATCTTAGATCCTGAGATACTCCCAAGATTCTCTCAAACTTCTTTTTCAACACATTTTTTTGCTCTTTAACATTGTTGCATAGAGAAATTGGCTTCTAACTTCCTTTTCAAATGTACTTTTATCAACTTAGTTCCCCACTCATGTTCATTTATTTGCAATGCATGTAGAATTCACCAATGAATTGTTATATTGACATGAATATATGTGCTTGGCCTTCCAAGTTTTGCTTTGAAAGGCTTCCGTCCATCTTTACTTTGAAGCATGGACATAAAACTCATATCATCTTGTATTTGATAGTTATTCTACTTGTATTGTTATGCACTATGTTATCAATAACGGTTAGTGGACTATTAGTGATTGACTCTAATATAGCGATAGCAGGGATATAGCAAATTTAGCAGTATATTTTCATTTATGATTAAAAAATAATATATATATATATATATATATATGTGTGTGTATAATAGATTCTCTAGTTTCTAGGAAATATCAAGAAACACATAAATATGAATCAAACTAAATAAACAAATTGAAAGAATAAGCACATTTTAAGAAGACAAATAATAAATTTCATTTGGCATATACATACAATTTAAAATATATACTATACTTATATCTTCAAGTATAGTGACTATGATCCAATCTAATTTGAGCAATGAAATAGATTACACTTAACTGCAAAAAGAATAGAATAATATTATAAAGCTAAATAAATGCTCTTAAAACATGAAAAGATCTTCAAGATCTAAAAGAAAATATAACATTCACAAAAAAATCATAGGTTTAAGAATCAAAATAACATCTACCAAATGACGAGAATATTCATAATACTTTTGAAGAAACAACTTTAACATGCATCAGATATAACAATAAATCGCTTAACAAATAACAAGTCCAAAACATAACATCCTTCAAATGTAATTATAATATAAAGTAGTGTTACGTGTATCACCCTGTATCGTACGATATGCAACATGTTGTATCGTATCGTACAATATAATGTTGATCACCCTTATAGGTTGTATCGCATGATATAAGTGTGTATCACCTGTGTCATATGATACATGTGATATGCCCCTTGCTTATAAAAATGTCTAGGTTTGTAGTGTGTGTTTTTGTACTTTTTGCTTGAGTGTTGCTCTTCGACAAGGATTAATCTGATCTCATCCCCTTTAGCAAGAGAAACTCCTTGCCTTTAAGGGTGAAATCTTAAGAACAACAACAAAACTCATAATAATAAAAACTTTCCAAAATTCTCACGAACGAGAAAGAAAATTAATTTAAAAATAAGTAATTTTCAAAGTTTTCAAGAATGAAACGGGTAATTTCCTTTAATAACATACCAATTATAACCACATCTAGCATTAGTACCACGAATTAGGAAACTAGTTTAAACATTTATTGATTTTTTTAATTTTTAAATTATTTTTTAAAAATTTAAAAAAATTACGACATGGTATGATATGATACCCTCGTATCATAGAGAAAAATGATACATGATATGATATGGTACGAACAACACTATATAAACTTAATTGTTTAAGATGAACCAAAAAAGCTATATATTTTATATTCTACCGAAAACTAATCAAGTTCATTTTCAAATGAAGATCCTTATTCTTCTAATTCTTCTTGCTCCTCATCTGTTTCTTCAAAATCAAATTCTTTTTCCTCATCTTCACTAGGCATCTTATCCTTTCCTTTGCTTTGCCATTTTTGTCCTTTCCTATCTGATGATTTCATACTTACTATGATAAAAAGCAACATAAATAAATTAAGAAACTAAAAAGTAACTTTTAAAAATAACTAACAAGCTGCTTAGAGAGAGTGATAGAAAACTTGCTAAAAGGGAGAGAGAATAAACAACAGAAGAGAGAGAGAGTAAGCAATGCTAGTTGTTGCTTGGTACGAGAGAAAAATGGTAGACAACAAGCAACAACAACATTGCTTGTTGTGAGAGAGAGTTGTTGCTTGCTTTGAGAGAGAGCGGTAGACAATAGGGAGAGAGAGACACAACGAACAATGGAGAGAGATGGAGAGGGAGAGGAGGAGGAGAAGGAGAGAGACACAGTAGATAATAGAGAGAGAGATTGACGCAGGCACAAGGAGACCAGAGAGAAATTGTTACCAGAGGACAGCAGAGGGTGCGCACATATGGTGATTGTTAGAGAGCATGCAGAAGAGAGGGGGAGAGAGCATGCAAGAGAATGAAGTTGAATAGAATGAGAAAACTAGAGAACTTAGGTTTTCTTTTATTTGGATCAGGTGTGGATTGACTTGACTCAAATAACCCAAGGTGGTCATCATTAATGTTTAGATGCTATAGTGGTCTATGAACCGTTAAAACACTATAGTGCACTATAGCGGACTCTATTGCACACTATTAATAACATAGGTTATGCACATACTTAAAGTCTTGTGACACACCAATTTCTTAAGACTTTAAAAACCAATTAGTTTATAAAAACCATACTTCTAACAAATTTTGTCTTGTAAAATACACATTCACAAAATTGACATTCTCTCATCATATGACCCAACGAGACTATGTGACGAGGATAAGTTGTCATCAATACCTATCTCATCAAATTAATCTTCTGTAAAAGCTTCATTGTCTCCATAATCAACACTACATGTTATACCATCCCCACCTGCCTCTCTACCCACCTCCTCTATACTCACTACAAGAAAAGGACTTCCTCTACACTCACTGCAAGAGAACAAGAACACTAACATCTTATTAACGAACATCTCACCTATTGTCTCACATCCATATCTTCTTTTTAAGATTTTCCTTCTTCTAACTCATGCAATAACATAATTAGAGTCTTAGTCAATATCTTGAATGCCCTCCTCATTTCTGACCCCCTCCCACCTGTTATTCCTTCTTTTCACTAAACAATGACTTACACATTGCTTTTAACTTTAGACTCGAAGCTAAAACCAGCCAAATCTTGCTCAGTCATGACGTATATGTTGTTACACTGCCAGCCTACATTGAATTGTACCATCTTCACCAAATTGTTATCTTCCATATTCTTATCATGTTGCTAATTACCATGAAAACCCATAATTCCATACCACGTCCTAAAATCCTTATATCTTAGAGCAATAAATTACACAAGTACAGTAAAGTACCACAACATACCTACAACAACATCATACTTTGTCTAGACTTACCACCAATATACTTCATGTGTGTGTCTATTTGTGCAGGATCTCTCACAGAACAACCAATGACCTTTGGAGCTGATGAAGCTCCCTTTTCACAAACATCTTCAGCCACTGCCCATTAAATGCATTCATACTCTGGTTCTCAATCTCAGTTTTAGCTGACCCCCTTGTTTTGATAAAGGCAAGAAATAGACCATGTATCCAATGTGAACAAGGAAAGCTCTAGAAGATAGGCACTGTATACATACACAAAAGAAAATGAAACTCTAGAGAACAGGTCCGTTCAATGCAGGTGGTGGTGACTGGATCCGGCCCAAACAGTCCGGTACTACGTCCTCAAGCACGGCACAGCACTGCACAGCACAGCACAGAGCTAAAGTGCCAGTTGGAGTTCCATAACGGAGGCCAGCAGCGTTGCCAAGTGAGCTAACGCGCTTGCCGCAAAATTATACGTTATCTCAAAGCAACCGCACCGCATATCAGTTTCTTTCATTCTTTCTTTTTTCTACGCCGTGGTTTTTTAACAGGTGACACCAGTAGAATGGGTCATAACAGGATCAAAGGAAACAGGAATGGGCCAAAAACTGGATCGATTGCCCTCTCCAACTATGAACGGAAGGGAGAATGGTACATAACATAGCGAAGGCGCAAACGTTTTTTCTGTATCATGGAAATGGGGGACTGGCCGAGTCCTGCACGATCTGACTCACACTAGCGCCCTGGTGAAGGGGCGTCAAAGACAGCATTCTCCTCTTCCTCCGCTTCCACCTGCGTTACTGCTCTCTCTCTCTGTGTGTGCGTCTTTCTGTGTCTCAGTGTGTGTGCGTAATGCGGACCAACTCCCTCTACAGCACAATCCTCACTACCATGTACTCCCTCTCTTCCCCACCCAACCCCAAACTGCTCCTTCCCATCTCCACCTCCTTCCCGACCCGCCTCCGCCTCCGCCTCCTGCGCGGCCTCTCTTTGCTTGGTCGTAGCTTCGAAACTGATGATAATTTTACTCCAGTAGCGTCAAAGAGCGAGACCCACCTTCCCAAGAGGATGCAGCCGGATAGGCGTGGCCTCAAGGCCAAGGATTACCTTAAGGAGAAGCTCGCCTCGTCGCGGGATTCCGCCGCTCCGCTTCTCGATCCCTGTAACCCAGGCCGGACGTCCAGCCACGCCATCGGCATGGTTGCGGCCGCGCAAGCGAATTTCATGAGGGTTTTTGTCGAAAGTCTCGGCACTTTGACGGAGAATGGCCCTCGCGGTGCCGGAAAATTACCCGACCCTGAAGAAGTTGGAGGTTTCTTGAATGCCTCTGATTTTTCCGGCAGTATTAGGGAAGAAAGGGTTGGGGTTGAGCTTCTATGCGTCGTTCGTGCGGTGCTCAAGAAGATTAAGAGAAGAATTTTGGTGGGGGACAAGGTTTTGGTGGGTGGTATTGATTGGGTTGATCGGCGAGGGATGATCGAGAATGTTTTTGAGAGGAAATCTGTCATTATTGATCCTCCGGTGTCGAATGTAGATCATTTGCTTGTTCTTTTCTCTATGGAGCAGCCGAGACTCGAGCCCTTCGCGCTCACAAGATTCTTGGTGGAGGCAGGATCAACTGGTATTCCGGTCACCTTGGCTCTCAACAAAACCGAACTCGTTGATGAAGAGGTTTATTTTGCTTTCATCTTCTTGTTCTCATCTAATGGGCATGGTTTTGCTGATTTCTCATTCTTTGATATCTTTTTGCATTATTTGTTGTTTGATGTCTCGCTTGTGGGTGCTGGGTATAGTCAAGAACTATAGAATGAGGTTTTTGAAGGAAAATGCTTCTGCACAGTTGCAGATTCCCTGTTATCAATGTATTTGTAAATCAAGTTCACATTCTTTATGACGTTTTTGTTTGTCTTTTGACTGCTGAAAAATATTGATCAATACGTCAATCTGGAATTGCTCAAGTTTTTTAGAGAACATACTTCTATCTTGTTGCACTTCTTCTTGATCTTATGAATTGTATGAGGTAATTCAGTGTCATGATTCATGACTTATTGGCTTTCTCATATTGTTTAGAGGATTATACCAGTGTTGTCCACGATACGGTGCGATACGTATCGTATCGTGGTACGGGGACCCATATCGCAAGTGCGAGAGTATCGCACCGTATCGTGCGATACGGCCCGTATCGCACGATACGGCAATATGCCCTGGGACCCTTATAAAGGGTCCCGGCCCGAGAGAAACCCGCGATTTTTCGCGGGTTTCCTCTCTCCTTTTGTGTTCTTCAAGCTCCCTAAGAGTCGGTTTTCGCCTCCTTGGTGTTCAAAGCTCTAAAATCGTGCCCTACGGTATCCGTCCAAGCCTCCAAACTCGGATTTAGGTATATTTTTAAATTTTTTTTCTATTTTTTCCTTTATATTTATTGTTTTTTGTGTTATTTTGTTTTTTTTTGAATGAACAAATATGAAGTAATTAAGTGTATGTATACGATTTTTATTGCATTCATGAAGTGGGAGACACTCGATTTGAGTGTTATTTGAAGATTGGGGGATTTACGAAGTGCTTTTATTTTCAGGTTTTTGTTTGAATTAAAGTACTCCATTGAGATGGCAGGAAGGGGTGGTAGAGACTCTCATTCAAAGTCTGATGATCCGGCATGGCAGTGGGGTATACCAGTTGAGGGTTCAAGGTTAAAAATCAGATGTTTATTTTGTGAAAAGGTGTTTAGTGGTGGAATTTCAAGGTTGAAACACCACCTAGCAGGAACCAGAAAAGAAGTTGCTCCATGCACAGGCAGAGTTAGAAGTGTGTCAGAAGGTATTAAATGGCAATGCTTGCAGATGATTGAGAGCATACAGGAAAGGAGACAACAAAAGGATGATTTTCAGATATGTGAAGAAGCTGATGATGCTACTGCCACTGGAGTTGGATTCACTGATAGTTTGCCTTCAGATGTTAGAACAGATATTGGTAGTAGCAGTTCACGAGCACCTAACAGAGGAAAGAGGGTTGTAGTTGAAGACTTTGGAGGTGGCAGAAGAGGAAGTTTAGGAAGGAGTAGAGGAAGAGCTTCTTCTAGCATACATTCGTTCTTTCCTCCTTCCACTACACCTGGTGCTCAGCCAGTAATTCGTGCTGCTATGGCTTCAGAACAACTGCACGATCAAGCAGACCTTGCAGTGGGCAGATGGTTTTATGATGCATGCATTCCATTTAATGCAGCAAACAGTTTTCATTTTCAAGCAATGGCAGATGCAATTGCTAACATTGGTCCAGGATACAGGATGTTAGATCAGATCGTAATTGAAGTGCAGCAATACTGTTCGACTTTGAGACAATCGTGGAAGGAAACAGGATGCACTATCATGATAGATGGATGGACCGATAGGCAGGGAAGAACATTGCTAAACTTTCTTGTATATTGTCCTAAAGGACTCATGTTTTTGAGATCTCTAGATATGTCAGAGGAGGGGCACACTGCAGAGATCCTATGAGAGGAATTTGATAAGGTTATACAAGAGGTTGGGCTAGAAAATGTAGTCCAATTGATTACAGATAATGCAGCTAACTACAAAGCAGCTGGAAAGGAGTTAGCTGATATTTATGGGACTTTCTACTGGACACCATGTGCAACCTATTGTTTAGATCTCATCCTCGAGGACATTGGTGAGATGGATGAAATAAAGGCTGCAACTGAGTGTTGCCAAGATATTACAAAATTCATTTACAACCATGCATTTGTTTTGTGTATGATGAGGAGATACACAGAAGGTGCAGAGCTTCTTCGCACAGCTGCAACTCGGTTCGCAACAAACTTCTTATCTGTACAGAGTATTGCGAGACAGAAGCAAGCTTTAAAGAGAATGTTCTCCTCAGATGAGTGACAACAATTTGCAGAGTTACCACAAAACAGAAGGAACAAAAAGTTAAATGAGATTGCAGAAACGGTTTTTAGAAGTTCATTTTGGAATGCATGTATCAGATTATTGAAAATTACTTGTCCTTTAGTGAAAGTTTTGAGATTGGCTGACAGCGAGGAGAAACCATCTATGAGCTACCTTTATGAAGCCATGGACAGGGCAAAAGAAGCGATTAGAAATAACTTTAATGGAAAAAAAAGAGATTATGTGCCCGTGTGGAAAATAATTGATAGTAGATGGAATAAACAACTGCATCAGCCTATTCATGCAGCAGCCTACTATCTAAACCCATAATTGAGGTACTCAGCAACCTTCAAAAGGGACGGTGAGGTTAATCGAGGAATCATTGAATGCATCGACAGATTAGTCCCTGATGAGAGCATAGTAGATGCGATACATCGAGAGATGGAGATATATGATAATGCTCTTCACTTGATGGGTTTGCCTGTTGTAATTCGCAACCGCTCTACGATGCGTCCAGGTACATTGTTTATTTTCATATTTAAGTTGCATCTTACATTACTGTAGATTATTATGTCTCTAATATTTATATTTTTTTTACAGATGTTTGGTGAACAAGTTTGGAAGTGATTGTCCAAACCTTAGAGATTTTGCAGTTAGAGTCTTAAGCCAAACCTGTAGTGCAACAGGTTGTGAAAGAAAGTGGAGTGTTTTTGAACACATCCATACAAAAAAGCGCAACAGGTTGGAACACAAAAGGCTTAATGATTTGGTTTATATTCGTTGTAACATGCGCCTTCGTGAAAGGTAATGTTGTATTACTTTCAAAATTTCAGTTCGATATTATTTAACTTCAGTTTTCAATTGTTAATATTACTTACTAATTGTTTATCTTTGTTTGTGTCGTAGGCAATTAAAAAAAGTAAATAGAGAAGAAAGTCAATTCGATTCAATAAGTTTGGATAATTTTGAGATATTAGAAGATTGGGTTATGGAAGACACTGAAGAAAATGCCCTCCTAACAGAAGAAGACGTTGCCTGGATTAATTTGGAAGGAGCGCAACAACATTATGGAGATAAAGAATTTGATTTTGAAGAAGAAGGTGTGGGCATGGCTGATGATGATGAGGATCTGCAACAAGGAGAAGATGAAGATTATTTAGTTGATGATCCTGATTACAATTTGTAAAATGTAACATTATATGTAACTGTAGTGTAATGTAAAGTGTAAATTATGTCTGTATTTTATTTTTTGGATTCAAAATATGTAAATTTGGATGCAATTGTTCAATGTTGAATTTTCAATCTGTACTAAACTTACATTATATGAATTTAAAGCAATTATCAGATTTTTCTTGATTTTTTCCTGAATTTTTTTTCGATTTTTTACTATTTTTTATTATTTTTTACATTATTTTAATATTAAAGTATGATACGATACGATACGCCCGTATCGTGGAGCCCAGCGATACACGATACAATACGCGTCAGACAACACTGGATTATACTCTTGTAATGCACTTGAGTTTTGCGATTGCGTTAAGCAACTTCTTCATCTTTGTCATCTATAACTGTAGTGATTTTCCATGCTACATTTTGTGTTTCAGCTATTTTTTGGTCTAGTGAATCTGGTTACTAAAGAACTTCGCCAACATTAGATCATGCGTCCTTTGATGCAGAAGAACTTCTTGGCCTGTGGAAGCTCGAAATTTGATAAGGACATCCCAGAAAATGTCCTTGGTTTGTAGTAGTGTTGATCGGGTATCACTGGGCTCCACGATATGGGCGATACGCCCAATTTCTTTTTTTCAAGGTTTTTGCTTTCTGACCTCTCTTCACTTCTCTCTTCACCCCTCTTCACAAACACCGAATCTGTGAATCTGCTCGAATAACATGATCTTGCTTTCTATGGTATTGAGTCTATTGACAACTGAGCACTATCCTATATGCTCGATATTAGTTCTGATTTGGAATCCAACATCTTGAACCTGGTTCATGGCAAACCTTGTTGAGTATTTACTAGGTAGGGTTGCACCAATATGAGCACGGGAAGTGACTCGAGCAGATTCACAGATTCGGGTCGCGGCATGCCCATAAGGTGTCGCGTTGACCAACTTTGGTTTCTTCAACGAGAAATCAAGCTTTGGAGTAGGGCTGATAATTAAAAAAAACAATCTTGTTAAATATCACTATGTTCATTATATAGTTATGAGAAAGAAAATATCATCTCGTATATGTTAACTCATGATATATTGGTAGATACAAATATGGATTTAAAATATATTTAAAAGATAATTGTTGTGCTGGTAAAAAACCTGATAAAAAACATAATTTGAAAAACCCCACAAGTCATAGGTAAAAAGCTCTATACGTAAATAAAATAAATGAAAAACACAAATACAAAGGCGTCGGAGTTCCCCTCTTCTGCCGCTGCCCAATTAACAAAAAAAAATTAATTTTTATTTTATTTTTTTGGGAGCGTATCGTACGATACGGTGCGATAATTATCGTTTTACGATACGGGATAGTGTACACGATACGATACGTATTGTACGGTATGATACGGTGCGATACGGATAACACTGGTTTGTAGTCTCGTGAAATTTACTCTTCTCACACAATCTCTTGTCGTTCATGGTTCTTCTTTCACACAACCCGACAAAGATGAAGATGTTGCTTGTTCTAGAACGATGAAAATCAACCACTAGGCTAGACAATTTGATTGAGAGCAAAGCAATGTATCGAAAGCCAATTGCTTGATTTGAACCATTTTTTCTTTATTTCTCTTCATTTATAATTGTGTGGAGCGATATTTTGCCACTTTGACTTGCGAAACTACGCTTTTTCAGCCGCATGCATGTGATTTCTCTTCATAGTGAGGTAATGGTGTCCATCAATCTATGTGATCCTTGACATGAGGGCTTGGCTAGGTCATATCACTTGTCAAGTCACATCAACATAGGTAAGGACTAAACCACAAAACAGGTAAGACTCATCCAAGAAGGCAGGGAACATATATTTAATCATTGTCAAAAATATCCTTTGAGGATCATCCGGTGAGAAGAATTCTATGTAACTTTATGTCCTCTTCTAAGGTGGGTGTATTCAAATCCGTTTTATTTATGTTTTTATTTATATATAAGGGAACTACTTGGGATCACAAAATACCTATGCTTTAGTGTCAAATTCGGTGTTTCCAACCAGTGTTATCCATATCATCCATGTTGTATGATACATGCAGATCGTATCATGGAGAAAACCTATACAATAAGAGCGTTATAGCATACAGGGGCAGCGTATCATCTTGTATTACATGGTACAAGGGCGTACCACCCATACACACGATATGGGCTATACACCCCTAGTTTATAAAGGCGACTTGAAGGCTTGATGTTTTTACTGTGTTTTTTTATTTTGTGTGTATTATACGGCTGCAAGCATTTCCGGCTAGTGAGAAGCTCCTCTAACGGTTTGATGACACCACTACTCTGGCAACAACAGCTGCAACAATGAGGCACCTTTAGGCACCATTTTATTTCCTTGTAGTGTATCATTTTTTTTATCTACTTGTGTTATTAGTCTCTCTTTTTTAATGACAATTTATGAAGTGGGTGGATATGTTTTTTTGTAAATATGTAGGAATTTATGAAGTGGGTGAATGTTTTTGGATGTTTTGGCAGTTTATGAAGTGAAGATTTATCAAGTGAGTGGATTTTTGGTGATTTATAAAATGATTTTATTTTTTTTATTTTGTTATTATTTGTTTTTTTTAAGGTTTATTAAGACTCAAGAAGATGAATTAAGATGTGAGGAAAAGGTTCTCATTCTCAAACTGTGGCACAGTTTGATAACCTAGCATGATTGTGATGTAATTCAGTTGAGGGTAGCAAATTGATATTAACATGTAATTTTTGTGAGAAAATCATGAGTTTCTCGATTGAAGCATCATTTAGCAGGAATCTTTTGTGAGAAAGTGTCAAACGCTATTAAATAGCAATGTTTGTAAATGATTGAGAGTATGATTAAAAATGGTAAAAAAGAGAAGACATAGGAAAGTTTGACGAAGAGTTAGAGGATGTTGGTAGTGATGATCACATTTTAGGTTGGTAATAGTAGTTTTAGATCGACCAAAGGAAAGAGGGTTTTGTTAGAGAATGTATGTTGTAGAAGAGGAAGAGGTAGAGGAAGATCTTCTCATTCTACATCTTTTACCATCCAATAATTTTTTTCACTTGTTACTACACTTGTTCTCCATATGGAGTTCGAGTTGGTTATAGCTTCTAAGCAATTGCGAGAGTAGGCAGACCTTACAATGAGAAGATGATTTTATGATGCTTATATTTCCTTTAATATGGTGAATTCATTTTATTTTCAAGTAATTGTAGATGCTATTGCTAACATTGGGTCAGGATATAAGATATCCTCCTATAATAAGTAGAGAAATTATTATATAAAACCATTATTGAAGTACCAGGGCATTGTTCGACTTTGAGGGAGTAATTGAAGGAGACATAGTGTACTATCATGATAGTTGGATGGATAAATAGGTGAGGAAGGACTTTATTGAACTTTCTCGTTTATTGTTTTAAAAGACTCATGTTTTTTAGATCTCTCGACACATCCAAAGAGCATCATACTACATAGATTTTAGAACAAAAATTTGATAATGTGATATTAGAGGTTCATCATGAGAATGTAGTCCAATTAATTATAGATAATGCATCTATTACAAAGCAATTACAAAAGAGTTAACTGAGAGTTATAACACTTTTTATTGGACACCAAATGCAATCATTCTTGAGGATATTAGAGAGATCTACCAAGATATTACCAAATTTATTTATAACCATGCATCTATGTTATGTATGATGAAGAGATATACTCATGGTGCATAACTCTTTCGTGTTGTTATTGGGTTTGGTATTAATTTTTTATTTGTATAGGATGTTATGAAATAAAAGGAAGCCGTGAAGAGAATTTTTACTTCATAAGTGGCAACAAATTGAAGATTTGCCTTAAAATAGGAGGAACAAAAAATTGAATGAGATTTCAAAGATGGTCTTTAGGAGTACATTTTAGAGCTCTTCTATTAGATTGTTAAATATTACATGTCGTTTGGTGAAGGTTTTAAGATTGACATTTTTTATAGTAGAAAGAGTGATTATGTGCTTGTATAAAGAATTATTGATAACAAATGGAATAAACAATTGAATCAACCTATTCGTATAACAACATACTATCTAAGTCCAATATGTAGGTACTTTACAACATTAAAAGGGACAATGAGGTCAATAGATGGAAGATGTTACACATAGAATTAATGATGGTTGGTTAAAATGGAGAGGAGCATAAGGTAGGTATTCTTTGTGATAAGAAGATACCATTAAAGTTAAAAGGTAAATATTGTAGAGCAGCAATTAGGCCTGCCATGTTTTATGGTTCTGAGTGTTGGACAGTTAATCATCAACATGTACAAAAGATGTATGTGATAGAAATGAAGATGTTGAGATGGATGAGTGGTCATACAAGAAAAGACCGTATACATAATGAGGTTATTAGAAACAAGTTAGGAGTGATATCAATACATGTTAAAATGAGAGAATATCGTTTAAGATGGTTTGGACATATAGAAAGAAGAACCTGTAAGAAGGTATGAAAAACTAAATTTGGAAAGTATTAAAAGAGGTAGAGGACGACCACAAAAGTGTTGGAAAGAAACAATAAAGAATGATCTAGCTTATTGTGAGTTAACTCCTAACATGGTATACGATAAGGATATGTGGAAACAAAGAATCCATGTAGCCGACCCTGTCTAGTATGGGAAAAGGCTTAGTTGTTGTTGTAATGAGGTCAATAGAGGTATCATTGGATCTAAAGATAGATTGGTCTCTAATGAGAGTAAAGCATATGCTATACGTTGGGAGATAAAGAGATAAAAGATCTATGATAATTCTCTTCATTTGATGGGTTTGCGTATAGCCATTCGGAGCCATATTAATATGTGCCCAAGTAAACATATGAATCACTTATCTTAATATTTGGTTTCAATTAAGTCTTAATCTTATGTTTTTATTTATAGAATATTTTTTGCTAAACATATGGTGAAATAGGTTTAAAAGTGATTGCTCAAACCTAAGAGTTTGAAGTAAAGATTCTCAATCAAACTTGTGTTGCAATTCATTGTGAAGGGAAAGGAATCAGTGTTTTGTAATACATCCACACAAAAAAGCGCAATAGGTTGGAATATAAATGGTTTAATGATCTAATATTCGTGACTAGAAAGAGCTAATTAATGATTTAGTTATTAATTAAGTATTCAATTCAAAGTGTCAATTTAATTTTTATTTTTAACTTTTAGTTCTAATTTTTATTTACTTACCATCCTTGTAAGGTGAGAATCAATTTGATCGATGATGAAACAAATGAACTCCTAATTGAAGAAGACGTTCAATGAATCAATTTAGGAGTACACTAATATCACGAGGGGATCATATTGATTTTGTTATTGACAATGGTGATTTTGAAGAAAGAGGGGAAGAAGATTATTATTTAGTTGATGATTTAGATTATAATATGTGATTTTTCTTTTTCATAAATTTAAAGAATATTTGCTACTTCAATATTGGAAGTTGTAATTTGATTTTGATTTAATGTTTCAACGGATCAATGTTTATCCTAATTTTGCTTTAGAAGAATTGTTTAAAAATTTTCTTGAATTTTCCTGAATTTTTTCTATTTTTCTTGATTTTAAAAATATTTTCAGTGGAAACAAAAAATCCATGTAGCCGATCCCGTCTAGTATGAGAAAAGGCTTAGTTGTTGTTTGTTGTTGTTTAAAAATATTTTTTTAAAAAATTTATGATGCGATATAATATGGCTGTAACTTATCATGGAAAAAAACAATACATGTCGGATATGCGGCACACAACATTCCTTCCAACGCCTACCTGTATAGAAGTTTTGCTTTGAGTTCATTCATTTTATGATATCTTGTGATGTATTGGTGCTGCTACATTTCAGTAAACCATCCGATCATTATTTTCCAGCAATATGAGAGACTTACAACTGTTATGTGCTTATCAGAGTTGTTTTTTACCTACTAATATGGTTATTTCTCTTGATGTAGGTTTTATCAACTTGGAAGAGTAGGCTTCGTTCTTGGGGTTATGAGCCAGTCTTCTGCAGTGTCAATGCTAATCAAGGATTAGGTACCCTTGCTTTCATATTGAAAGAACAAACCACAGTGATTGTGGGCCCTAGCGGTGTTGGGAAATCCAGCCTGATAAATGTCTTAAGAAGCAGTGAGCATGTTTATGATCAACAACAAAGAGAGAGCTTATCCGATCAGGTTTTGTTTTCATTTCCTTGTCGTTCTCTCTATCACCATTTTATTGGTGTTTTTTCTTGGAATTTTCTTTTCCTTCTGATTCCTGTTAGTTGAACGTGATTGTTGCTTAACAGTGTCATGGTAGTCAATTTACTTGAATATACATGTCTTGTAGCGATGGATTCAGTTTTCCTTGTCAGAAAATACAAAAAAAGGTCCTTGACTTTTTCTTGTATGAGGAAAGTGATTGAACTGTAAATGATTTCGTTTCCTGGTCAATCCCCTTATTGTTTTTAAACCAATTCCAGAGCGGCATCAACAAATGGTTTGAAGAACAGCGAGTTGGAGAAGTGTCCAGTAGAAGTGGCAGAGGAAAGCATACTACCCGTCATGTTTCACTGCTTCCACTTGCAGGAGGAGGATATCTTGCTGATACTCCTGGATTTAACCAGCCTAGTCTTTTGAAAGTCACAAAAAGATCTCTTGCAGAAATGTTTCCAGAGGTATGTTGTTGAATTCTCTAGTGGTTAAGTTGTAACTTCTTCCAAACTTGTTTTGCTGTAACCGTTCCTAAATTGAAAAAATGATCCTTCTGATTTTAACGTCGTTTCTTTTCTTTTCCATTTCATATCACTCCAATCAGATGTAATCTCTTGCACTTCTCAGACTATTCTAAATTTTCCCCAGGTCAGGGAAATGCTCAAGTCCAGTGAGCCAAAACAGTGTTCGTTTAGTGATTGCTTGCATCTTGGAGAACCTGGATGTGTTGTCAAAGGAGAATGGGAAAGATATCCATATTATCTTCAGCTGCTAGATGAGATCAAAATCAGAGAAGAGTTTCAGCTGCGAACACTTGGAACAAAAAGGGAAAGTGATGTGAGGTAATTTCCGACTTCTAAAATAGAAACAAAAGCCTGTGACAGTTTTTCTCTTTATAAGGTCAGATGTGATTTACTCCAAGCTCCCTATAGCACTTTCCATCCAAAATCAAGCTCAAACTTTAACAATTCCTTTTTCTGTCCCTGGTGGATGATCATAGTATGGTGTTCCAGGATGAAAATTTTGTTTTGTTCCATCATAAATGCTAATTTTGGATCCATGAAAAGGGAACATGATTCTGAATCTTGGTTCATGTGACTATATGCTTTGACACACGATCATGTTTATGAGGTGGCTGTTTTTGTCTTTCGCTTTTCTGTTATTTGGTCGGCTTGCTATGTTTTATGCTTGAGTGTTGGGCAGTTAATCATCAATATGTGCAAAAGATGTCTGTAGCAGAAATGAATATGTTAGATGGATGAGCTGTCACACAAGAAAAGACCGTATACATAATGAGGTTATTAGAAATAAATTGGGAGTAGCACCAATAGATGATAAAATGAGAGAAAATAATTTAACATGGTTTGCACATGTAGAAAGACGACCCAAGGACGCTCCCGTAAGAAGATATTAAAAACTAGATTGTGAAAATGTTAAAAGAGGGATAGAACGACCACAAAAGTATTGGAAAGAAACCATAAAAATGATCTAGTTTATATTGAGTTAACTGCTGGCATGACACATGATAGGGCTCTGTGGAAACAAAGAATCCATATAGCTGACCCTATGTAGTATGAGAAAAGGCTTAGTTGTTGTTGTTGTTGCTGCTTTTCTGGTATTTGATCACTATAAACTTCTTTGCTTTTCTATCCTATCTAAGTTATGAGGCCTTTTATCCATGATTTTTTTCTCTAACTTTTATGTTATAAGAGTGCAGGTACAAGATGGGCGACATGGGAGTCTTACAGGCTGAGCCACGTCTGGAACTGAAGAAGCATAGACGACAGTCTCGGAAACGATTGAATCAGTCACTGACGGATGATTTGGATGATCTTGATGATCCAGAGGGATCAATTGATCTTGGCAGCATTCGTTAAGCACATGAATCATGGTTATGGAGAAAGTATGCTATCAAGTTCATGCATAATTGTATATAGTAAATTTTGTTAGCTTGCTATGTTTCCATGGTCCTTCGAATCAGAAGCATATCTGTTCTCCAACATTAGCTTATGAGCTCTATGTACAGATATCTGTTGGTTAATCTTGTGGTGATTTGAAAAGTTATAACTTCTAGTTTTACCTCAGCAGAAATTCTGAAGTAATATGCAAATATACAAGACGAGGACAAAATGTAATTAATGGATCCACAATGAGTTGTTGCATTTAGGATAAGTATCAATCCACTATTCACACTTTTTTTTAACCGTGATTCTGATTTTGTTCTTGTGGTTTTTATGTTAAACCATTTTTCGGTGACCCATGGGTTGAAGCTCAATTCAATGCACAATATTGAACAATCCACAGTGTCTCATAGTGCTTTGAATTAGATTGAAGAAAAAGAAGAGAAAAAGAGAGGATAGGATCGTTTCGAAGACTTTGGAGGTTTTTAGAGGTATGTTGTTGATTTGATGTATTTTTTATTATTTATGTATTGATTTCGTTTTCAATTGAAATCAAAACCCAAGAAGGATGCTTAAATTTCGGTTTGAGACACAACACATGTATGTTGGTATATGTGCTTATGTTGTATTTCTTTGTTCGTAGAGAACATGATTGAGTCACGTTTCTTTCCATTTCGCATGATGTTTATAAATTTTTTTATTTTTTATTTTTTATTTTTTATTCTTATATCCATTTAGTTAGTTAGATAAGGTGATTCAAAGGATTCTACAAAGGGAGATGATTTGTTTAGGCGGAGACTTAAATGAACATATCGGTAAAGAGGCATTAGGATATCAAGGTATTCATGGAAACTTTGGTTTTGGGATATAAATGAGGAAGGTAGGGAGATTTTAAATTTTGCTATGGTATTTGATCTCTTTGTAGTCAATACAATCTTCAAAAAATGAGATGAACATTTAATTACTTATAAGAGTGGCTTATTACAAATACAAATTTATTACTTTATTTGTAGAAAAAAAGATAGAGCGTGTTGTAAAGATTGCAAGGTAATTCTAAGAGAAAGCTTAACCACCCAACATCGACTTTTAGTTATGAATTTACAAATAAAAAAATAGACAAAGAAGAAAAGAGTGCATCGAGTTATTCAGACTAAATGGTGGAACCTCAAAAGCGAGAAAGAAGATATATTTAAACAGAAAGTCCTTCAAGGAGATATTTGGAATTATGTTGGTACACCTTGTGATATGTGGAACAATATGGCTATACATATTAGGAAAGTGGCGAAAGATGTGTTAGGTGTATCTAAGGGAGGTGTACCGGCACAAAAAGAAGCTTAGTGGTGGAGTGAAGTAGTGCAAAATAAAACCAAGGCAAAGAGGGCATGTTACAAATTACATTATACTAAGAAAACTAGTGAAACTTTAGAGGCTTATAAGAAAGCAAAGAATGAAGCGAAAAAGGTTGTCATTGAAGCAAAAACTAAAATTTGGGAGGATTTATATAAAAAAACTTAACTCAAAAGAGGGTGAAAGAGATATTTTTAGGATAGCTAGGGTTAGAGATAAGAAAATTAAAGATATTAATTCTGTTAGATGCATCAAAGACGAGGATGAAAAAATTCTAGTGCAAATAATGATATAAGAAATAAATGAAAAAACTATTTTTATAAGCTTTTTAATGAAAATAAAAATGTTAGTATTAGCTTATGAGAGTTCACTAAATCAGAAAATTATATAAACCATAATTTCTACCGACGTATTCAAAGGAATGAGAGACTCTTAAACATATGAAGGGTGGTAAATCGGTAGGACCAGACAATATTCCTATAGAAGTTTGGAAAATACTAGGAGAAATATGAGTCACTTGGCTCACAAGACTATTTAATGAAATATGGAGAAGCCAAAAGATGCTCGAGGAATGGAGAACGAGTACACTTACACCCATATATAAGAACGAGAGATATTCAGAATTGTATGAATTATCGAGGTATCAAGTTAATGAGCCATACTATGAAATTGTGGGAAAAAATTATCGAACGTAGGTTAAGACAAGTATAAATACAACAGAGAACCAATTTGGATTCATGTCAGGCAAATCTACTGATGAAGCGATTCACCTTTTGAGACGTCTTATGGAACATTTTAGAGCAAAAAAGAAAGGCTTTCACATGATATTTATTGATCAAGAAAAAGCTTACGATAGAGTATCGAGGAAGGTTCTTTGGAGAACCTTGAAAAAAAGAAGTATCACATTGACATACATTAACCTCATAAGAGACATGTACCATGGTGCAAAAACATGTGTGATGAAGGAATGATAGACTTATTTATTAATATTGGGTTACATCAAGGATCAACTTTAAGTCCATACTTATTTATAATGGTGATTGATGAGTTAACAAAACATATTCAAGATGAAGTACCTTGGTGTATGTTATTTGTAGATGACATTGTGTTAGTGGAGGAGTCTAAGGAAAAAGTTAATAGAAAATTGGAACTACGTAGAGAAACATTAGAAAACAAAGGCCTCCGACTTATTAGAACAAAGACAGAATATATGGACTGTAAGTTTGATCATTTGGTTATTTCAGAGGACATAGAAATTAAAATTGGCACACATTGCATCCCCCAAAAGGAAAGTTTTAAATACCTAAGGTCAATTTTTTAGAGTGATGAAAGAATTGATGAAGATGTTATGCATAGAATTAATGCTTGTTAGTTAAAATAGAGAGGAGCATTAGGTATTCTTTGTGATAAAAAGATACCATTAAAGTTAAAAGGTAAATATTATAGAGCAGCAATTAGACCTGTCATGTTTTATGGTTATGAGTGTTGGGCAGTTAATCATCAACATGCACAAAAGATGTCTGTGACAGAAATGAAGATGTTGAGAGGAATAAGTGGTCATACAAGAAAAGACTGTATACATAATGAGGTTATTAGAAACAAATTAGGAGTGACACCAATAGAGGATAAAATGAGAAAATATCGTTTAAGATGGTTTGGACATATAGAGAGAAGATCAAAAGAAGAACCTTTAAGAAGGTATGAAAAACTAAATTTGGCAAGTATTAAAAAATGTAGAGGACGACCACAAAAGTGTTGGAAAGAAACAATAAAGAATGATCTAGCTTATTGTGAGTTAATTGCTAACATGGCACATGATAGGGGTATGTGGAAACAAAGAATCCATGTAGCCGACCCCGTCTAGTATGAGAAAAGGCTTAGTTGTTTGTTGTTGAATTTTATTGTTCTCTCTTTTTTCTTTTTCTATCAAATTTATAAGAATATGTATTGTTCATATGCAAAGAAGGCAACAAAAAGAATGTCGGTTGATGGAGTAAAGAGAAGAAAATGTTATGAAAAAAAAGGATGTTTGGATAGTAGAAAAGGTATGCTAGTATTCCCTCGGAAGGAAGGGGCTTCTGTACATGAGAGATACCTGTTGCAAAAGAAAAGATGTTTGTGTTTTGGCATTTTTTTGTTGATGCCAGAAACAGGGAAAGATGAACGCGACCCCATTTGTTTCTGCATCACTTTATCCGCAGATGAACATGGACTGTTCGATCTGTGTCCATTTTGGGTCCTGTTGCATATTGCTAGTTGTGTTTGGCAGTGTGCCTGTGTCAAAATAACTTAGTGTTCTTGTCAAAAGCAAGGTGCAAATCAAACTGTTAAAATTTGTTTTCAACGAGTACTTGATACAAATATCGTTATTATGGCTCCGAAATGAGCCAAACGCTCTCATTGGCTTGCTTGGGTGTAGCCAATTACAGTGTAAAATTGAGATATTGACCATCTGATATATGCATTGAAACCTACCCAATTAGTTGTCACGGCACCATTTGGATGTTGGGAGCTGGATCCAAAAAGCGCCTGAGGATCGCACTAATTAAAGATTTCTATTGCAATGAGAATTGTGGAAATAAGCAAGGTTTTCTGTTGGTTCTTTAGTAGTGGGTTGGGATTTACTTCTTTCCAACACCTGGTCAGGTGAGCTAAAGTGGGTTAAAACCCTCTGGCTTTTTCAAGAGGAACGAGGAGGAAACGCACAGCTCCAAGGGTAGAAATCTACTATTTTTCCCATTAAACATCGCAACATGCTCCTTATTCAATTATGTGAGAACTCTTCTCTTGTCATCTCATTCCTCGTTAAGCTCAGAATACTTTTCCTTATCATATAGCACACAGTTCATGAGTCTAGACAGCTTTTTTTTCTTTTGCTGAAAGGACAATGGGTTAGGCAAACCATTACTAGTTATATTTCTGCCAAAACGCTATAGATGACATGACAACCTCGAGAGTTGTCTCTAGAGCATCTTTTACATGACTTGTTAAATCACTTTTTAAAGTTTCTAAGATCACTCGATTGTCCAATTGGTGAAGTATAATATGCTAATTAGTACTCTCCATCTTATTTATATCCTTCCGTCTATAATTTCCTCCATTGTCTCTAATTAGTATACTAGCGAATGGCAAAAAAATTACCTACATTACTTTTATTCGTCATCTATCTTACCCACCGGTTGAAGTTTCTCAATCTTCATGTCAAAGAACGATGGAGGTATCGTAGACTAATATTGCATGGATAATTGGTTAATTTGAAAATACAGTATTCCTAAAGATGCATTGATTTAGCAATCTCTAGATTTTCCACATTCAGGTCCAACCATACTTGTTTGATCATTTGACCTTCAAATCCAATGGATCGTAATATTGTAACGACGAAATATTTATAACACTGTTTTTATATTAGTATTTCCCCATCAAGAGCCTATTAACATTGTCAAGCCTCCCAGACATGTTCGATTCCTAACTGGCCCAATGGTTCCAAAACAGTGTGGTATCATACTACATGCTAAATTATACATGATATGCTATGATATGCCACTTATGACTTAAAAAATACGACTTCATACCATGTATTGTATCATATAGTAAAAGTGTGCCTTCATGCACAAAGAGAAATAGAAATAGCTCACCTGTCTAGGGATCGGCTCACAAGTTGCAGGTCATAAGCTCAATACCAGGGTGCATGCATCTGGTTTGAGCCTTACATAAACCAAAAGAAGTGCATTCAACAATATACACGAGGGTACACGCTGCTTACTATCTTTGTACAAACTAAAATCTATAGGAAATTGTTCGAGCAAAGCAACAGCACATACTCTAGATTGTAAGCCATCACTTTTTTCGGCGTGTACAATATATATATATATATATATATATATATATATATATATATATATATATATATATATATATATATATATATATATATATATATATATATATATATAATTTTTTCTCAGTCATTTCTGTGGTGGAATTCTCCCACCAATTGGCTGAATCAGTCTCCCAAAAGTCGAATCTCTTTAAATATATACACATGCATATATATATATATATATATATATATATATATATATATATATATATATATATATATATATATATATATATATATATATATACATATGTATACATTGAGAGAGAGACCTTGGGCTTTCCGGAGACTGATTCAGCGAATCGGTGGGAGGTGCCAACCGAATGCCACCCACAAAAATGACTGGGAAAGCTCACCTTCGTGCAGCCCTTTCAGTGGGTTCAGTCGTTAGACTTGGACTGAGGTCATCCTAACCCTACCCTTAGCTGATCCAACCGAAAGCCCCTGCTAAAGTAAAGCATCTCCTTCTTGTGGGCGTTGTACTTGTGCCTTGGCTCCTTCAATTCCTTTATTTTGAAGGAACCTAACTAAGGCACACTGACACGCTTCTCTTATTAGATTTGCATTGGATTCTTCGAAGAAAGACTTTTTTATGAATTCCTGGCTTTGTTGGCACCTAATCCAGTCCTTGTTCAATCCAATCGTAACAGAAGTTTCTGCACCTATTGATTCTTCACAGTTGATATATTTAATACTAAAACTCATTGTTACTCAGAAAGAACATTTTAAACTAATAATACAAAATTGGGCTCACACCGCAGTTTCATGCCATATAAGCTCTGGTGTTTACACTAAAACATGCTTTGAGATTGGATGTAAGATCTATATGAGGAAAAGAAGACAGTTAACCTTGTAACTAGCACAATATGTTTGCAATGCATCGTGACATATAACTGGCAGGTTAGCCAAAACTATTATGTGTTAACCTGATGACAGTCTTATTAGGGTGTTTGAGGATTGTCAAGCTGAATAAGGACCTATTTGAAGCTGTTTTGTGTCAAAATATGACAAAACCTTTGATATAGATGTCCAACTTCTCATTCAACAAATATAATCCCTATAAGATGGAATGAGATAATATTGATGATCATGTAAATAAGATGCTAGTTATGGTTAAGGACTCAGTTTTGGTCATAGCACTTATTCCTCTCCTTATGTAGATATCCACAATTCTAAAGGTTGTGCCTTCTTGTGATATGGTCGTTGGTGAACTTAAAATAAATTCTAAGAACCTAACCTTAGTTGATCTACCATTAAAACTTGCGAAGGAAAAGAAACACCTCAAAAAGGGCAAGGACATGTTAATGTTAGCTCTGGACATCGTTGGCTCCTATGAATCCAGACCAAAGTAAAGGAAATAAGTTAAAAAATCTGACAGATCTAGCAAGAAAAAGGTCAAGCATTTAAAGTTTCTAGTTCTTCCTCTTTTTTCCATTGTGCATTTAATGTTGATATTAATGCATGGTACAAAATAATAGGATATGTGAGCTTAAACAAGTTGAAAGAACTTGTTAATTTAAGCTTGGTACCTAACTTTGGTGAGACATGGTTTCACAAATGTGAAGCTTATATCTATGGGGAAAATGATAAGGAAGTTATTTCCTAAAGAAATAACTAGAATAACTGAGTTACTAGAAATAATATATACAAGATATATATGTGGACCATTTAGAGTTAAAACTCATTGCATTTTATAACAAATGTTGATGATTACTCAAGATATGAATCTTTATATATATATATATATATATATATATATATATATATATATATATATATAAATTTCTCAAAGTCTGAATCTTTAGAGAAACTTAAAGAATAAAAGAACAAAATAGAAAAACCAGTTAGGTTATCATATCAAAGTGATTAGGTTTGACTGATGTGGAGAATAGACCTACCATATTTATAAAATACTGCAAAGAATATGGTATAAATAGGCAAAACACTATGGCTAAAGTAACTCAACATAATGGTGTAGCTAAACAATATAAGAATAGGATTATGTTAAACATGACTAGATTCATGTTAGTTTATGCATATTACCAAAAGTATTTTGGAATGACACTCTTTATACAACTACGCATATCCTAAATAAACTTTTATCTAAGTTTATATTATCCATACCATATGAGCTATTATTTGGTAGGAAATGAAACACAAGTTACCTATGTAGATGGGAATCAATAGCTTGTGTAAGGAGCTTAGACCATTGAAGTGTATCCTTATTAGATACCCTAAAGGTTCCAAGAGATATTTGTACTATCATGAGGACCTTGATTTAATTGAGAGGAGTGATGTTGAATTCTTAGAGAATTCTAAGAATGATATCTTTACAAATGATGATCATGATATTGATGATATTATGGATATAGATGAATAATTTTTTCACATAAATCGGAACAATTAGTAGTCAAAGAAGACCACTTGTTCCTCTATTCTACCTAAAGCTAGATAGAGGATAAGTGTTGTTCAATAGACTTAGATGAGCAATTGATAATTTACCTTATAAAGAAGCTATAAAGTTTATTGACTCATCAAATTGGTTAAAAGCAAGAGATGAACAAATTCAATCTATTGAAAAAAACCAAGTCTTAGAACTGGGATATTTTCTTGATAGAAGAAAAACAATTAGAAGCAAGTGGGTTCTTAAAAAGAAATACAAAGTTAATGACACAATTGAGAAATTTAAAGTATGGTTAGTTGCTGAAGATTCTTCTATAAATGAGGGAATAGATTATATTGATGCATTACTCTTTTGCAAAATTTGAATCTAATAGAAATGTCTTGACAATTGTGTCATTTTATGACCTTGATCTATATCAACTAGAAATAAAGATTGTGTCTTTAGATGGTGACTTTGATGAAACCATTTATATGAAACAAGGTACACCGGTTGAAGAAATTCCTATATGGCCTAAAAAATCACTTTATTGTTGGTATTTGACCTTTCAAAATTCTACTTTAAAACTTGAATTCATATAGAATAAGCTTGACCATTATGTCTATATTTGGAATAGTGAGTCATTTTACCATCCTATCCTTACATGTAAATAATATTATATTAATTAATATTGGTATAAAAACCAAGCAATGACTATACTTGATACATGAAATGAAGGATGTGGGAGAAGTCTCCTACATTCTTGGAATAAAGATTACATGGAATAGAACATCTACACATCTACACTATTGAATCATAGCCAAGAAAAATATATTGACTTTATGCTCAAGATGAGTAATTGTCAACCTATGGGGCACATTCGTAGCTAATGGGGTAAAGCTTAGTAAGTTTAGATAATACAATTTGTGTTTCTTATTCACAAGCTATTAGAAGCTTGATATGTGTCATCTTGTGTATAAAACTTATTGTTAGCTTTTCTATTGGTCTTATTAGAAGATATAAAAATAATCCTAGTTAACAAAATATTGAATTATGTAAGAAGGATATTTAGATATCAGAAAAGAATAAGAGACTTAAAGTTATGCTATCATGTAGATGATTTAAAGAGTTGAATACTAAAATACAAACTTTGCTTAGATAGTCCACTTTTGAATATAACTTCCTCTTTGGAGTAGGTGTTGTTTCTTAATCATATAAGAAACAAACAAGCACTACATATATAAGAAGTTCAGTATTTCAGATGAGATATGAAGCTTGACATAGCAAATGAGCTACTTACTAGATATTTTGACAATATGTTAGCCATAAGTTTAATAAATACTGAGCAAATACCTTCAAGTAAAGAATCATGGAATAGCAATATCTTATCTACCTACAGAGGATATCAAAGTAGACCCCTTGACTACGAGCATATTGGAGGATTTTGTTCTCAAAGCATATACATATATGGGCTTAAGATAGGCTTAAACTCCTAGTTATGCAGGAAAAAATGTATGAGAAATGGTAAATCTTCATAACGGGTAAAAGTGCATGAGTTATTGTACTTGATACATATTAGACATAGAACACTTAAATAACTTATGGTGTTTTGATACAACTAAAAAATTTACTATGAGTGGTGTCCAGTGGATCAAGATTTGACTTATGCAACCAAGTGGTACAATTGAAAAAACTTACTATAAATGAGTGGTATTTGGTATATCAAGATTTCACTCATCCGGTCAAGTGATACAACTAGAAAAATTCATTATAAGTAAAAGGTGTCTAGTGTACTATGATTTAACTCATACGATCAAATGGTATAATTGTGTTGTAGGTGTTCAGTGTGTTAGGGATTTGACTTATATAGCTAAGTAGACACAACTAGAAATAAAGAAGGAAAGAGGTTATGCAGAAAATATTTATGCGTATCACCAATTCAAGAGACCCTCTATTTGAGAGTTATGTTTTTCTCTTCTACAAAACCCTCCTAACCGCTTTAGGGGGATTCAAGGTCAAGCAATGATGCTTGCCTAAATTGCCTTGACCTCTGAAGTGCTTTCGCAACTCTGTAGACCTCTCTCCCTCTGGCTCTCTTTGTCTATCTATTTATCCCTTTATATCTCACCCCTCTCTCTCTCTCTCTCTCTCTCTCTATATATATATATATATATATATATATATATATATATATATATATATACCAAGAGAGAGAAGATAAAGGATGCAAATACAAACTCTATTAAAACCATTCTCAACCATCCAATTAAGGAGCATGAATTGTTGAGATTGAAAAATAAAAAGTTAAAAGTGCTTACATGAGCAATCAAAGTACTTGTAGAAAATCATGTATTTTTTACTTTTTGATTTTCAATCTCAACCACCCATAATCCTTTATCAAATAATTGAGTTTAGTTTTGATTAAGTTTGTATATAAGCGGTTTGCATTCTCTAACTTTCGCACACACACATATATATAGAGTTGTTAGATTCCAATCATTACTTTGTACTTTTTGCTTTGTAAAAAAACTACTTTTACTTTCTTCTTTTTGAATCTAGTCAAGATGGTTGAGATTATGAAAAGTGTAACATGAATGAAAGTCTAGCATCTCCCATTCTCTCTTATACACACACACTCAAGTTGGTTGCGTATGGTGACCAAGAATTTGATCACTTTTGGTATTGGCTTGTAGCACACAAATAACGTTGAAGGCACCATGTAGTTGTATGAAGCAACAAAATGGGGCATGTGCGCATTTCATGTATGCTACTTCTAGCATAGATCTCACCAAGAATATTCTACCATCTCTGTTTGTAATACTAACCGGTTTCACTTGTTGTGAAGGCCTATAATGTGCACTAGGTTACACATTATAACTTCAAAAAAGTAAATGAAAATCAAATTTTCATTATGATATGGATGGAATATGCTTTTGAGATATTACATTATGATGTAATATGCTATATAAACGATGTTTGATATTGTAAGAGTATTTTTAATAAGTCAGTTAAAACACCACTGACTTAAGTGACAGTTAATAAAGGAACACATAGGCAATAAAACATGAAATAAGTCAGCTAACCAAACGGGCTTATATGTGGCTGAATTTGAGCCACACAACCCACTTAAATGGGTGGACCAAATTGAGTCACACAACCTTCTTAATGTGTGGACCATGTTGAGTCACATAAGTTAGTTACACATCCCTTTATAAAAGGAGATGTATTTGGTCTTGAATTTACTTCAAAATATATGGTAATCATATAAGCTCACTTCACTTTTTATGAGGTATTAAATAAAACCTTTATCAGGTTTCGTGCATGGTCATAAAGGAGTATCTTATAAACAGAAGCATGAGGCTAGTGCAAATGACTACTGGTCCTTCTATCCTTCCGCTATCCACTAGTTTTTTCTTGTTTTTCATTTGTTTTTAAAAAATCCACTGTCAAATTCTTAATCATACTACTAAGAATTGAAGAAATTCATCATTCTAGTATGTTAGGTATGTTTAGGACTTGACTCCACCAATGCATGGTAAGTCAAGGGGTCTTTATTGTATCCTTCAAGAATTTGCTAGCATCCTTTGCACTCGGTCCTTTGATACCAAATGTGGCAAATAAGCTTAAAAGTTAGCGTAACACATGTCTTGAAGACATTTGTGCATTATCATCTTTCTTATAAAAGATCTCTCCAGAAGCCTATAACCCAATATTCTTTAGATTAATTTGCTCTTTTGGAGAATATGGCTTCTCTAAGGGAGATGATGTTAGATTTTATTAAAATCAATAGGTATAATGGTGGTAGCTTCCTTCGCTAAGAAAATGGATTTTTCTTCTCACCATACTAAAAGTTGAATATGTCATCACCACACTTAGACTAGAAGAGAAGCATGATGAAATCATCGAACAAGCCAATAAAAGGCAAAAGTGGGGCATAATGACTATATATATGTGCATAATTCATATCCTTAACAGTATGTCACATACTCTCTTTGATTCCTATATTACTGCAATAAGTACAAAAGAAATATTAGAAAAGCTAGAAGTGAGGTACATAGTCGAAGGCAAGTAAAGAATTTTTCCTCACGTTAGCAATTTTATAATGATAGATAGCAAATCTATTATGGAAGAGTTTCATGAACTAAAACGGATCTTACATAGTTTCAAGTAGTATAATATAAGTATAGATGATACCATTGTTGTGTTCTCCATGATGGACAAATTTCTTCCTCCTTGATTTTTTAAAAAAAATTCTCTTAAATATAAAAATGAAGATATCTCTCTTGAACGGTTAAGAAATTATCTTATGCTTGAGGTTGAATACCGGAAGCAAGATGATTTTGATAATTTGATCAATCAAAAGAGAGACCATATTATAAAGGAAGGAATGTTTATGAAACTCTCAAAAGGTACAAACTAAGATTTTGTTAAATCTCAAAGTCACAATGGTAAAGTCATGAAAAATACGAAAAAAGAAAAATACTAGCATTATGGAAAATCCGAGCATTACAAGAGTGAGTACCAAAATTACAATAATATTAAAGGAAAGAAGTCTATCCTACAAGATAACCTTATGGCAGTTATATCCTAAGTGAACTTACTTAAAGACATCACAAGAATCAACTTGAATAAATATAGATATGTATTATAATCCAAATGAATAAGTTTATGGAACATTATTCAACTTGAAGAATATAATATGCATTCTTTTCCACCAATGGAGTGAATAAATCCAAGTTGAATAAATCCTACATATATGTATCAAGATAACTAGACTTCCTTTCCATAAAGTAGATAAATCCTACATGGTTATTGAATAAAACAACTCATATTTCTGTTAATACAATGATTGAGTCTAGAGACGTAATTTTTCAAGAAGATATATTTGCCTCAGTTCTTAGACCCAAAGAACATGTTTATAAGAATAAACATGATCATGAACCTAATGGAGCTCATACTAGTGTCCTAGAGAGTCAAGAGTGAAGAAGAAGTAAAAAAAGCAATAAAAAATAACTTTGTACCATAATTTGTTATGTTTTTAATTGAAGAGATTTATGACTCTATAATGAGTCAAACATCATTTTGCAAAAGTGATCCTCAAACTTATAAAAAAGAAGTTAAATATGATTATGTCAACTCAATAATTAGTAATAAAATTTGAAAATTAGTAGACCACTCATATGGACTTAAGCAATTGGTAGCAAATTGATATTTAAAAAAATAAAAGTATTGATAATTTAATACAAAATTATATGTATTGTATATTCTATCATGGTTACCATGTTTATTGCATTAGCTGCAATAGGAAAGAAAGCAAAATAACTAAGAAACATGCTTCATAAGATAACGATATGGCTGAAGCCCATGGCACCAATATCAATTAACTACGAGTGTTAGAGTACTCTGCCAGAAGCATATTGCCAAGTATATAATAGGAAATCTGATCTTAGACACAATTATATGAGAGATTTTATCATGAATGGGGTTATTTCTATTATTTATATTAGATCAAAATTGAATCTTACAAATCCTTTTGGTAAAAGTTGATAAGGGACTTGGTGCTTAAAGTATCAATTGGAATGGGTCTCATGTCTATTAATAAAATCACTAATGATAGAAACTTTACTTATACTTGAACTTTAGGTTTTGAATACTTTAAGCCAAAGTATAATATCAGTGTGATTACAAGTGCCTACAAATTAAGCATCCCAAGGTAAAAGGTGCTTAATCCCATAAAAGTGATAAGATCAACCTAAGCATTACTCTTAATAGAATTATAGTAGATTTCAATTGGAGTGCTCTTGTGGGAGACACTTTTGATAGAGTCTACCTATATGAGTGTAAAATGGGGGAGCTTCATGGAGTCTTTGGCTAGGACTCTTAAAGTACTCATGAAAATGAGTGCAAAAATACAAGGCCAATTTGTATGTCGAATAAATTATAGATATAAATAGTTTTGTGATCTTACATATAAGTTGTGCACGCTTGTTCGTATAGATTGGATGATTCAAAGCTCATCTACCATTATGATTTGGATGAGTGAAACTCACTTTTCACTAGACTAAGGTTCAAATCTTTGGAATACCTTTAAAACACCACCGACTTCAGTTGTGGTTAGGAAAGGGACACATAGACCATAAAATGTGGAATAAGTTGGCCAACCAAACTATATATATATATATATGTATGTATGTATATTGACCCATGTAACCACTTAAATGGGTGAAACAGATTGAGCCATGCAACCTTCTTAATACGTAGACTATATTGAACCATCTAAGTTGTATACATGTTCCTTTATAAAAGGAAGATGTATTTGGATAGGAATTTATTTTGAAATATATGAGAATTAAACAAATTGAAGTCAGTTTTTGTGAAATATTAAATAAAACATTTATTGGGTTTCATGCATGACAAGAGATGTCCTACATATAAATGTATAGGACTAGTAGAAATGAGTGTAGCTTTTCTTACTTTTCATTTGTTTTTAGAAAACCCATTACGATTCTTATCAAGAGATAATACAACAACAACAACTAAGCCTTTTCTCATACTAGACGGGGTCGGCTACATGAATTCTTTGTTTTCACAAATCCCTATTGTGTGCCATGTTAGTAGTTAACTCACAATAAGCTAGATCATTCTTTATTGGTTCTTCACAACACTTTTGTGGTCGTCCTCTACCTCTTTTAATACTTCCAAAATCTAGTTTTTCATACCTTATTATGAGTTCTTCTTTTGATCTTCTTTCTACATGTACAAACCATCTTAAATGATATTCTCTTATTTTATCCTCTATTTATATCACTCCTAATTTGTTTCTAATAACCTCAATATGTATACAGTCTTTTCTTGTATGACCACTCATCTATCTCAACATTTCATTTTTGTCACAGACATCTTTTGTACATGTTGATAATTAACTGCCCAACACTCAGAACCATAAAACATAGCAGGTCTAATTGCTACTCTATAATATTTACCTTTTACCTTTAATGGTATCTTCTTATCGCAAAGAATACCTAATGATCCTCTCCATTTCAACCAACCAGCAATTCTATGTATAACATCTCCATCAATTCTTCCATCACTCTGAAAATTTGACACTAGGTATTTAAATTTTTTTTTTTGGGATGCAATGTGTGACAATTTTAATTTCTATGTCCTTTGAAGTAACCAAATGATCAAACTTACATTCCATATATTTTGTCTTTGTTCTACTAAGTTGGAAGCCTTTACTTTCTAATGTTTCTCTCCATATTTTTAATTTTCTATTAACTTTTTTCTTAGATTCCTCCACTAACACTATGTCATCTACAAATAACATACACCAAGGTACTTCATCTTGAATATGTTTTGTTATCTCATTAATCACCATTATAAATAAGTATGGACTTAAAGTTGATCCTTGATGTAACTCAATATTAACTTCAAAGAAGCTTGTCATTGTTTCATGAGTTCTCACACATATTTTTGCACCCTCGTACACGTCTCTTATAAGGTTTATGTATGTCAATATGATACCTTTTTTCTAAGGTTCTCCAAAGAACCTCCTTCGGTACCTTATCGTAAGCTTTTTCTATATCAATAAATATCATGTGAAAGTCTTTCTTTTTTGCTCTAAAATGTTTAATAAGACGTCTCAAAAGATGAATCACTTCAACAGTAGATCTGCCTGGCATGAATCCAAATTGGTTCTCTGTTGTACTCAATACTTATCTTAACCTATGTTCCATAATTTCATAGTATAGCGCATTAACTTGATACCCCAATAATTTGCACAATTTTGAATGTCTCCCTTGTTCTTGTATATGGGTATATGTGTACTCGCTCTCCATTTCTCGGGCATCTTTTGGTTTCTTCATATTTCATTAAATAGTCTTGTGAGCTACGTATTTCCTGTTTCTCTTAAGATTTTCTAAACTTCTATAGGAATATTGTCTGGTCGTATCGATTTACTACCCTTCATATGTTTAAGAGCCTCTTTGACTTCTTTATTTTGAATACGTCAGTAGAAATTGTGCTTTATATACTTTTCTGATTTGGCTAACTCTCCTAATCTAATACTAACATCTTTAATTTCATTAAAAAGCTTATAAAAATAGTTTTTCCATCTATTTCTTATATCATCATTTGCTACTAGAATTTTTTCATCCTCATCTTTGATGCATTTAACATAATTAAGATCTTTAATTTTCTTATCTCTAGCCCTAGCTATCCTAAAAATCTCTTTCACTCTCTTTTGAGTTGAGTTTTTTATATAAATTCTTTCAAATTTTAGCTTTTGTTTTACTAACAGCCTTTTTCGCTTATTTCTTTACTTTTTTATGAGCCTCTAAAGTTTTACTAGTTTTCTTAGCATAATGTAATTTGTAGCATGCCTCTTTGCCTTAATTTTATTTTGCACTACTTCACTCAACCACCAAGCTTTTTTTTGTGCCGATACACCTCTCTTAGATTCACCTAACACATCTTTCGCCACTTTCCTAATATGTATAGTCATATTGTTCCACACATCACAAGGTGTACCAATATAATTCCAAGATCCTTGAAGGACTTTCTATTTAAATATACATTCTTTCTCGCTTTTGAGGTTCCACCATTTAGTCAGAATAGCTCGATACACTCTTTTCTTCTTTGTCTACTTTTTTACCTGTAAATCTATAACTAAAAGTCGATGTTGGGTGGTTAAGCTTTCTTCTAGAATTACCTTACAATCTTTACAACACGTTCTATCTTTTTATCTACAAATAAAATAATCAATTTATGTTTGTGATAAGCCACTCTTATAAGTAATTAAATGTTCATCTTGTTTTTTGAAAATTGTATTGACTATAAAGAGATTAAATGTTATAACAAAATTTAAAATCTTTCTACCTTCCTTATTTATATCCCTAAAACCAAAGTTTTCATTAATACCTTGATATCCTAATGCCTCTTTACCGACATGTCAATTTAAGTCTCTTCCTAAACAAATCATCTTCCTTTGTGGAATTCTTTGAATCACCTTATCTGATTCCTCTCAAAAAGTCATCTTTATACTATTTTTTAGTCCTACTTTAGATGCATAAGCACAAACTATATTCAAAACCTCTACTCCTAATACTAATTTCAACGTCATTATTCGTTTCGAGCCTTTTCCTAACCTGAGTACCATAATTTAAAACCTATATCTTCAATCTCTTTTACTTTTTCTCCAACCCACTTTGTCTCCTATAACTATATGATATTAATCTTTCTTCGAATCATAGTATCTACCACGTCTATTAGCTTATTATACAATGTTATGATATTCTAATAAGTAATACGAATCTTATCGTCTAGGACTAGCTTCTTTACTCTCGCATTCCTCTATATTGAAAATGTGGAGGCCCTCTCTCTAATTTATTTACTACATTCGAGCAATAATGTAGCAAGACTAACTTCTTTACCCACACTTGTTCATGATGTTAGAACCCTCTCTGCAATTGAATCACTACATTCGAGAAAAAAATATAGTGGTCCTTACTTACTTTTCACTGTATTCGGATTCGACAACACGTCGCTAAGAGGGGATACCCTAACGCAATGCTCATAATTTGTGTAATCCATGGTATAAAAATCGAACAAAGTTTTACGTTGGCTGTTGAAAGCCTAACACAACTCTCTCCTTTTATCTGAACTTAGGACCAACCATGCAAGGGTGATCCCTTATATGGATGGAGTTAATTACATTGGTTTGTCTCAAAATTAATTATGCTACTGCAAGAGGAGTGCAAGATGAGTCAAGAGGTCTTTATTGGATCCTTCAAGAATTGGTCGATACCTTTTCCACTCGGTCATTTCATATGAAAGGCAGCGGATAAACCTAAAGCTTAAAGTAATTCACGCGCTAATGACATTTACGCATTACCATCTTTCTTGCATAAGATCTTGAAGTTTCAATCTCGAGAGCCAACATTCCAGTAGCCTATAACCCCAACTGATACCATGTCGATGCCACACGATATGGTTCAAACTGAAAAAAAAAACGAAGATTTCACAGTACAAGAAAACAAGACACTAAACTTGGATATTTGAAACTGTAACACAAAAATATTCAACAGTGTTATACAACATTATCCTTTCTTGAGCAAAATAAGTAGACTTCCTATACAAAAATTAAAAAAACATAACTTAGTTGTTTGTTATTACTTGCACTGTTTTACTTAAAGGGTGATCCAGCATGTTTTCTGCAGTTATTTAATTCAATGGCTCATCTTAGTTCGTGTTTATATGCATAATGCGCGCCTAAAAACAAAACCCACTTTCTCCTTATAAAACATTTCCCTGTGGGTTGATGGTTCTCTCTCTCTCTCTGAGATTTTCTTTGCAGACGTGTTGAAGGGGATATCCTAATGGCATTATGATCTGCTCTGGTATTTTATTGCTTCCCTTTTCGTGTTCCTCTTGCTTATTTTACATGGTGTTTCTTCTTTTCTGCTTTGTTACATCTGATTGGTTCTTATTTTGTTCCATAGAGAAGCCCTGGATTTTGGTCATCCGAATGGACCATCTGGTTGGTTCTTAACTTTCCTTTTTCTGTGTGTTGTCTTGTTGGTGGATTTTGATATTATTGCTCATACAAAGATGTATTTGTGGTTAACTTTGTCGTTCTTGGTCATGTATTGGATGAGGCGTTTTAAAAAAACAAATAACCTCTGAGGATCCTCTTATTGAAAAGCTTGATCTTTGCTATCCAGCGGGTGGTTTCCTTTCTCAAATAGTCATTTCTGATGATTTGTTATGTTTGAAAAAGATTTATGATGTTCACACAAATCCTTGAGCGTGCGCTGATATGATAAATTGAGTTTTCTGTTCCTTTCTCTATGTATGAAGATTGAGAGTTAGCATTTTGACTGTCGCATGGTGGTGAATATATGTTGATGATGGATAATGTTTATCTGGGCGCTGATTTAGCCAATCTATTTCATGAAAGTTTCTATAAGAGCTTTGATTCTTGCTTTTCCGTTGAGAACCATTTTCTGATATTTGTTGATCTTTGTGGGCCTGGTGCTAAACAGTTTGAACATGGCCTTTTCTAACTTTGGACTGTGCAAATGCGAGTGGTTATCGGAGGAGGGATGGAAAGTGAATCAATGATGTGTTCTAGCATTGATCCTCCTGGGCACAAATTTAGTCTCACGAGCAATGGCGGTCCTGGAGTTTCTATTAACGCACACGCTGTGAGTGACTCTCAAAACTTTACTAATTCATTTTCAAAAAGACCCAAACAGAGACATTGTGTTGCAAACGATGTAGGATCTGATGGAAGTTCACGGGTTTGCCGGATTAGTTCAAACATGGACGAAGAAACCACAGACTCTAGTGATGAACCTCAGGATGCAGATTACTCCTACATTCCTTTGTTTAATGATGAACTTGCGCTTTTGATCCTTGCGAGGACTCCCAGATTAGATCATCCGAAACTATGTTGTGTAAACAAGCGATATCTTGCTCTGGTGAAGAGTGGGGAACTGTCCAAGATACGAAGACAGATAGGAGTTAGTGAGCCATTGATTATACTTTTCGCAAGTGGAGAGCATCATTGGTGGGAACACTCCCTGAGTTCGGGGCTTTGGAGAAAGCTTCCTGATTTGCCTTCAGAACCTTCTTTTCATCTTGCAGACAGAGAGTCTCTATGCATTGGTACTCAGCTTCTCATATCTGGCCTTGAGAGTAATGGGATGTCAGTATGGAGATATGAGTTGCTTACGAACAGTTGGCACAAGGGTCCGCGGATGGCCACTCCACGATGCTTATTTGCATCTGCCAAATGTGGAGATGTTGCTTGTGTTGCTGGTGGGACGACGGAGAGAAGGATCTTGGATTCGGCTGAGCAGTATAATCCTATAAATAAATGCTGGGAGGCTCTTCCTAACATGAAAATCAGGAGAAAACTATGTTCTGGATGTTTCATGGACAACAAGTTTTATGTGATTGGTGGGGTGAATGAGGACAGGAGACTCACTTCTTGCGAATTCTATGACAGGGAAAAGAAAACATGGCAGTTAATTCCAGGCATGATCAATGACATGGCAAGTTCTATTTCTGAATCTCCTCCTCTTGTTGCCGTTGTGAACAATGAGTTATACGCACTCGAACCAGCTTCGAACCAGCTGAAAGTTTACTTGAAGAGCAGCAATTCATGGAGGGACCTGGGCATGGTTCCTGTCAGAGCAAACCATAGCAAGGGATGGGGAGTTGCATTCAAATCACTGGGTGATAGACTGCTTGCAGTCGGTGCAGCTTGGAATGCTCAGGATCATCACAGCCAAGGCATATCGATTTTTACTTGCCGACCTGACCCGAAGGTGAGAGATTCTCAGTGGAGCTTTCTTGGGAGGACAGGTAATTTTATGGGTCCCTTTGTGTTCAACTGTTCTGTCATGGTAGTGTAGTTTTGACTGCGAGATATTCATGTTTCTGTGAAGCAATTTGAATAAAACCTCGGGCATAGCATAACATGGACCTCTCAGATTATGGAATAGAAATCGTGTTGCCATATTTGTCATATCATCAGCGAACCTTCAGTTGAAAATCCTGTTGTGCTCACAGAAGTTTGTAATTTCCATCTTGTTCTGGTCCCGTTTTGGCTCCCTTATTGGTCAGCTATGTCTAAATGTGATTCAAAACTGAGATTCGTTCATCAATGTAGTCAGTCTAATGAATCCATCTATCTGCGGAACCTTCGTTTTATAATATGTATGTAAATCGTCAGTGTGAAGACATCATTTGTATCTCCACATGGTTTAATCCGTTGTGTCAATAGTCAATACTATAATTTGGTTTATGTTTTGCATCCCTCGATTTTCTCTAATCAAGAAATGAAAAGGATTATATAGGAGAAGCTCATTGTGCTATGCTGCTACCCAAAAGACAACCCATTTTGATGGCAGATTTGCTTTTTTTTCATATTCTCCGATGATCTATGCACGTCGTATTCTCTTCCTCTTTCAAGTTTGCCATGGAGACAAGCTTATTAGATTACACTCAAGCTCATTGCTACCAAGTTATGCTAACCTTTAGAAGTGCATGACAAGTGAAAATTCGTCTGCTTTCTTCAACATGAAACTGGGTTCCCCTAAACCTGGCATAAGAAAAAAACAATGAGGCTTCTTAAGTATGCAAGACCTATGCATTGTGACCATGCATCTCTCAGCTTCATGGCCACCCATCTCGACATTTTTGGAGATGTCTGCCATGCAGATCTTGAGAAAATGGAGATGAACTCTTGTTGTGCTCGGAGAGCATGGTTATTATGGGCACATGTTTCATTGTGACACGATTAGAATGTGGGAGGTCAGAGTGGGAGGTGGAAAGAAACCGCCTGTCTGGGATTCAGATTGAATGACTAGGGGGTGCAGAAAGGTCGGGTCAAGCCTAGAACAAGCTTGAACCCGGTCAACCCACACACACACACACACACACACACACACACACACACACATATATATATATATATATATATATATATATATATATATATATATATATATATATGAAAGGTGGGTGAGCTAGAGGCTGCAATACAAGGATTCCATAGGAGGTCAGTGGTCACTCGTTCTCATTGACCCATGCATAAATTAGGGCTTTGATAAGATCTCAGTGAAGATCCAGGTAAACTTCATATGACCTCGCTTTAGTACTATTCCCATTGAAGCACCCAGTTAAAGTAAAAGTTCACCCCCTATTGCTTGACATAACCCTCCTTTATTTGTGTTTGGGACTGGTTAAGGGTGAATTCCACCAAGTTGAAGTAAAAGTTGCTGCTTCCAGAAAAATAGTCATCTGCACCTTTTCGTTTGTATTCTGCTTTTCACATATCTTGAGATCAGACCTTTTTTTGCATTCATTTTTCAAGAACGAATATTATGCATTTTTTCTTAATGACGATCTGGGTTTGCATTTTAACTTCCTACATTGTTTCTGGGATCCAATTTCTTTCCAACCCTCGCATTCATCTATGCGAACACCAAATGGGGCACACTTTTTTTCTATATACAATGGGGAGGCCATCAAACTCGCCACGCCACCTTCAACTTATGAGTAGAGTCTACTAGCCAGATGAGCTGGTGTCCTAAGCTTAGACCTGACCGATTTGGGGCCGTTCTAGTTTGAGTTACTAAGTGTTTGAACTCAGTAAAAATATTTTAAAATTAAATTTTAAAAGAAGAAAATTACTAAAATTGATGGTTTGAAATCGTTGATTCCGGTTCCTTCAAAAATAGAATCGAAACCGAACTAGGTGACACTCGGTTCTGAGGAACCTGGTTTCGATTCTAAACCGGCCTGGTCTTCTCAAGCTCATTTTCTATGAATTAAGACTGCATTTGCTCGTTCTGCTGGCGCCGACCGGTCCCTCTCGTCGAACTCAATCAACTCCTAACAGGGTAGAGAACGTGCAAATTCTATGAACTAAGGACACGGTTTTGACCTTTTCTCCTGGGGCATCACACCCATAACGTGCCATGAATCAATCAATTGATATTCAATGCCAATGTTACGCAGCATTATGATGTGCGTCTTGGGTGTTGTGCTGACAAGTGAAACGCGACTTGCGTATATTTTCAGTATTTGATAAATTATTGTTTCTCAATAAAAATTACTTTTTTAATAATAGAAAAGGTTAAAGAACTAAGAGAACGGTAAAAATATAATTCATAATTGTTAGACATATACCTTGATTTATTCTACATAAACACATTTTTTGCAGCTATGAAAAATACTCCTGCATCTTTCTGATAATATTGAAAATACCTCTGCATCTTTGCTATCACAATCCTTGGCCACGCCTATCTTCTTTCTTTCCATACGACCTTTGTCAAAGAAATCTAAAAAATTTGAGTTATGGATTTTTTCATGTCTATTTTATTTAAAAGAGGTTTCAATCTCTGTCAATCTTTTTTTTTTATCTTTTTTCAATTCTTATTAATAAAAAATAACTACAATCTCGATTCCTCAGTGAAGCAGACATGATTTGCAAAGAAGTCTAAAAATTTAAGTTGGATTTGCATTGAGAGATTCGGACGCAGACGTCGACAATCGTGAAAAAAGTGTGTTTGTTGAAGAGAAGTATGCGATGACAGAGCGACAGACCCCCATGGCATGATTTATGTGAACAAAGTGTGGCATCCTCGTGCATCTCCTTCTAACACATAGACGCTCCCAACTCAATCAACACCCTTTAGCGCATCCGACATGGTTCTCTATCCTAAAAGTGAGGTGCTAGAAAAATCTAAGTCAACAAACTCCAAAACAATTTAATAACAAACTTTATAAAACAAAAAATCCAAAAGTTTTACATTTATCAATGGGTAATAAAGTCAATTAAACAACCAAATTCTACAATTCTTCTAATCACAATCCATATATAAATATTCAATTAAATACTTTAAGTATAATAACTCAACCCTACTTTTTATAAATAAGTTGACATCTAACAATCGCAAAAACATCTCCACGTGTTACCCAAGTAAGATCCAACATTCATTTTAACCTTTAAAATATTAATAATGAGTGAGTACCAATGCTTACTCGATAGGTGGATGTGATCTTTCCATAGCCACTAGCATACTATATTTAAAATGTCAAGATATATAATACAGCATGTACATCCTACACGAGTGTAATAGCGAACAACATTTGGGACATGCATTGGTAAGCATAAATTTGTGTTCTTCGGGCATGTCTCCTTGGATAAGAGGTTCACCGTTCTTTTCGTCACTTGAAACCAAGTTTTATTTGTTATTCTTAGTTTATAATAGTGAATGTAAATTTGTGCTTTCATATCGCAATATATAGAGAGGAAAGAGAGAGAAGGAGATCAATTGTATTAAAATAAATAAATTAAATTAATCACTTAGTTGCAAATACATATACATCCACATACAATAAAAAGACCCTTGAAAACACATACATTTAATCTTCATCATCATACATGTAGTCAATCATCACTTTACTTACTCTCTTACAACAATCATCAAAGAGATTTGCAATATCACATCTTAACAATAACAAACATAGGTATCATTTTAGTGTCGGGATCACATGTCTCATCATCTACAGAGCATCCACAATACACTAAAAAAATAAATATTACATAAAAGTTTAAACTTTGATAACCTACAAACTATAACATGAAATAGAAATTAAAAAAAAGGACTATTTCACATGATCTATGGTCCTTAATGTTGAGTGATGACTCCCTAACCTATGATGAAGGAACCCATAATGATATAATGATGCACAAAATCTCTAAGTAAAAATTGATATGTTCATGCAATATACCGACCCATATATGAATCATCACACTTGTCAGGTAGGATGCTTGAATGCCTAAGTGATATGACTGAAGGCAATGTGAAGCCTACATGTTACAATGAGCCTTAGTGGATTAGTTGGGATCTATTGATGGCCAAATTTGCAAGTAACTTAGTTAGGCATAAATGACTTAACAATGTTCAAACATCGAATACATCCATAAAACTAGAACAAATGGTAGGTCTCGTCTATGTACTTTCTCTAACAATAAGGCTCCCAAGTAATCTATATAACAAGAAGATATGAGATACACATTGTAAGAACAATTATTGTTTACACTTAATCATAACTACACGTACAATATCAATAAGCATGTGCTAACCTCCATCACATCCATTACTTATGATACACAACAATATGATTGGTAGGATGATCCTTATATATGGTGTTGCCCGTTCACTTAGTTGTACAAGGCTAGTTATATATCTAGTAAGCTAGTGTGCCTTCATGTGGGATGCTTTTCCCAACTGTTTGTATAACTAGGCTAATATCATCATTCTACAGGTATACTCATTATACGATTGAAGCCAATACCCTATCTCTTTACTTATCTTTATATATGATACAACTGAAATGGATTTCATTTTGGATTTCCTTTTATATATGATACATCATTCTAAAGGTTTATCTATTAAAATCCCAAAGTAGGAATAGGATTTGCTTATTTTGGATTTCATTTTGTTTGAGAATTAGACTTTGTTATGTGGAAAATGAAATTTTGAAATGTCTTCCAAAATTTCCTACAAAACCTCTGCTAAAGTAGTGGGTATTGAAACCCAAATGAGGGGAAATATGAGAAGTTGGAAATCCTTTTGATGGAAACTAAAAAGAGTTCCCTTTAAAAAAGAATTTTGAAAACACGAAATGTCAAAAGAAACAACATGGAATTATCTCACTTGGGGCAGCCGACCTTCGTAATGCTCTCCCTCAAGCTTATGCATATCATGAGTGAGTCTCTGCATACACATCACACTCCATACCATGCATGTATTCATCAAAAGTCAGTCATGCATGATCATGCTAGGACTAGTGGCTTGCCTAAGCCTCCAAAGTCGACTCCAAGCAATTAGGATATTTATCTCCAACCTAGCAACAAGATGCGAACCTTTCAACAAGCTTTTGAGAAAATGGATAAAATTTGAGTGGAATGATGATTGCCAAAAAGCTTACGAAAGATTGAAAACTTATTTGGTAAATATTCTGATTTTAAAACCTCTAAAGCAAGGAAAACCTTTATTACTTTACATTTCCATACATTCGAATGCATTAGGTGCTTTACTTGCTCAATATGAGGATGATAGCCATAAGGAGTATGCTATTTACTACATTTCAAAAACTCTATTGGCATATGAAAGAAATTATCAAGCCATGGAGAAAACGTGCTTGGCATTGGTATGGGCTTGCCAAAAGTTTAGACATTACTTCCTAGATCATGAGATATGGATAGTGTCTAAGCTTGATCCAATCAAGTACTTGTGTGAAAAACCTATCCTAACGGGTAGGCTTGGTAAATGGCAACTCCTCTTATGGAGTATGATTTAAAGTTCCATCATCAAACCTCCATTAAGGGACAAGCCCTAGCTGATCATGTGGCCGAATTGCCTCTTGAAGATACATATCCCATACTTGATCAAATGCCCGATGAAGGCATATTTTCAAACAAATTTCAAAACCATGTCTTAGCAAATTGTTTTAATAAAAATCAAGTATAGAAGATGTACTTTGATGGGGCAAGGAACCAACAAAGGGCAGGTGTTGGAGTCATCCTCATATCCCCTGAAAAGAGAGAGATCCCCATTGCCATTTGCCTAGATTTTGAATGTTCGAATAATATGGCCAAGTATAAGGCACTCATACAAGGCCTAAAAGTTTTGAAAAATCTAGGGGCATCATGTATTGAAGTCTTTGGATATTCTTTACTGGTTGTAAACCAAGTTTTGAAAATTTGACAAGTCAAGAATGAAAAGCTTGTTCCATACCACGAATTGGCCATAAAACTGGTCGATTCTTTCAAATCATGCACACTCACTCACATAGAAAGAGAGAACAACACCATAGCGGATGCTCTCTCATCCTTAGGATCAACCCTAAGGGTCGATCCCACCTTGGGATCCCGATCCTTAGAAATATGGCACTCACCCACTCCATCCACTCATAGTTTTGAGATTTGCCAAAATTCCAATTCAAAAACCTTGGTTTTATGACATTAAAATTTTTTGGAAAATGGAGGATTTCCCGAATTTGCTTCTTCTAGAGATCAGGCTTTAATTCAAAGAATTTCAACTCGATACGTGATTTTGGGAGGGGTGCTTTACAAAAAGAGTTTTACCAGCATCTTGTTGAGATGTGTAGACCTTGATGAAGCTAGGACTATAATGAATGAGTTCCACGATGGAGAATGTGGAGGTCATGTCAATGTCAATATGATGGCCATGAAGATACTTAGGGTCGGTTATTTTTGGTCCACCCTAAAACAAGATTGCCATGATCATGTTAGAAAATGTCATCAATGTCAAGTGCATGGGCATGCTATACATATCCCATCGTCCACCTTGTATTCCATCATAAGCCCATGGCCTTTTGCTATGTGGGTATTTGATATCGTAGGACCCATCTCCCCAAGTGCATCCAATGGACATAGGTTCATCCTAGCAGCCACCGAATATTTTTCTAAATGGGTTGAAGCTACCTCCTTGGCTAACGTCCAAGGACAACATGTAGTGGCATTCATTAAGAAGAATATTTTGGCTCGATTTGGAGTTCCTAGAGACCTAGTGTCCGATAATGACACTCATTTCAAAAACGAGAAGATGAAAAAGTTATGTAACACTTATAGCATGACTCAACACTTCTCATCACCCTACTACCCTCAAGGCAACGGCCAAGCTGAAGCCACGAACAAGGCTCTTATAAGCATCATTGAGAAAACCATAGAGAAGGGTAGGACATGGCATTAGAAGCTCGACGAAGCCTTGTGGGCTTATAGAACTTCCATCCGAACACCCACCAATGCCACACCATTCGAGTTGGTCTATGGCACGAATGCCATACTCTCCATTCATACGAAATTATATTCATTCCATACATCACTTGCATTAAATCTCCCATTAGAGACTCTACAACATGCTAGAATGGCTGAACTTGATTTATTAGATGAAAAAATGCTCCTTGCTATGGCTCATGCGCATGCATATAGACAAAGGATAACCCGATATTATGAAAAGCATATGAAGGCTCGCCACTTCAAAATGGGAGACCTCGTATTGAAAACCATCCATCATCGAGGCCCACATCTCCTTGGAAAGTGGTGGCCCAAGTGGGATGGTCCCTATGTTGTAAGGAAAACAACCACCAACAATACATATTGGTTAATTGATGTTGAGTGTAGGAATTTAGTAGACCCTATAAATGCTCAATATTTAAAAAAATACTATGTATAGGGTCTATGCTAAATTCTTTCGAAAAGATTTTTAAAATGAGTCTCCTTTGAACATCGTGAAAGAATGATCAAGGTTGATCGTATCACCCTTAATAATGGAATTGATGCTATATGAAAAGTAGAGTTTTCAAAATCAAGAGGTTGCATTTCAAAAATCTTTGGCTTACAAAATGAATCTTTGTTCAATATAGCAAAATATTTTATGTTATTATAAAATAAGATGATCTTAGCTAAATCAAGTAACCAAAGGGATAAGTTTCTCCCCATTTCACTTCTCTACCAAAAGGAAAATTTGTCAAAAATTAGAAAAAGAGGATATAAAAAAAATTCCTCCAAAAAGAGGTCTTCCTTCGAATAGAAAGAAGGAATACAAAAATTCTTCCAAAAAAGGTTTTCTCTTTGATTGAAAAAAGAAAAGAAAAAAAAGAGGTAAAATGAAAAAAATCCTCCAAAAAGAAAAAAATAGGAAGCCCTCCATGAAAAGAAAAATGTCAAAAGCTTAAAAGAGCAATTTTCCATCTTTTTGCCTCAAACCACGGGACGCTTCAGAAGGGACCGTGGTAATTCTTTCTCATATCCCTACAACTTATCCCAATGGAGAAAGATTTATCTATGAAAATCCTAGAGTAGGAATATGATCTACTTATTTGGATTTCATTTTGTTTGAGAATTAGACTTTGTTGGGTAGAAAATAGAATTTTGAAATGTTTTCCAAAGTTTCCTACAAAACCTCTACTAAGTAGTGGGTATTGAAACCCAAATGAGAGAAAATATGAAAAGTTGAAAATCCTTGTGATTGAAGCTAAAAGGACTTCCTTTTTTGAAAATAAATTTTCGAAAACCCAAGATGTCAAAACAACATGAAACTATCACACTTGGTGCAGCCGGTCTTCATGAGCCCCTCCTCAAGTTCATTCATCTAGTAGCTAAGTCTCTAAAGCTTCACACTCCATATGCATCACTCATATCACTCATGCATGCATCCAAAGTCATTCAATGCATGATCATACTTAGGACTAGCACCCAACATAGGTCAAGTCCCCTTCGACTGGAATCTCCTCCTACATAACACAAGGAAAATGATTTTTATGAAAGAAAGGATGATCCATATTCTTAAGAGAAATTCGGGAAGTAAAGAACAAAAATGGTGTTTTCTTCTTTGCCATTACCCAAATAAATTTGAATTAGTGTCAAAGAGGGGCATATGTAAACACCCAAAATAAATATTTTCAAAACTCCCCAAATTCAAAAACCAATTTAAAACCTTTATGATTTTCTAAATCGAAAAACTCAACTTTTAAGGTTTTTAAGAGATTTTCAAAATAAAGGTTTTAAATTCAAGATTAAACAACCCATAAATTTCGAAACAAAGCAGACAAACAGGTGAAACCCAATCCAAGTCCGTATCGAGACCAATTCCAGAAAGCAAAGGAAAGATCGAGTCAGGTAAAGCAAGTAAGATTGAAGCCTATCAGAAGTAGATGAAGATTACAAATGGATTGGGCTAGAATCGTGGATTAAATCAAGCTTCATCAGGCGGTTCATTTCAAGGCAATTCAAATTCAAATGCACGAGTAAGGTGGGGTCGAGCTTATGATGAATTAGTTCAAATCAAAAGATGCAATTCAACTACATATACACGGCCAAGATGAACCATATTATATCAAGTAATATGGATTTGAAAGGTTGCAAGAATCGCTAAGAGGTCATCATGTGATTGAGCCACAACAAAGTAAATTCATACCATGGGCCGGCCAAGCAAAGAGGCACACCCGATTGAGCTTGATCGAACTCATCTAGGGACTAGCCCACATGGGGCTGGTCCATACCATCATGGAGGGAATGGAGCTTACGGAATTGAAGTTGCAAGACTAGTTCGTATGATCAAGACAAAGTGGGTCAAGTTCATAGCACCGTTGACCGGTCAAAATGATGCACTTGGTGGAGCTTAGTCAATGCCGACTTCACCTAGAGACTAGCTTACATGGGGCTGGTCCATTCCACCATAAAAGGGACCACGTCAACATGGATCAAGGGTTGGATTTGGAGCCTCCAAAACCCATGTCCAAGGAAAGGCCTAGAACCAGCCCCCTTGGCCTATAAATAGGGCCAAGGGGGGGCGGGTGAAGCATCTTGGAGAGTATGGTGAGGCCTTGTCATTTGGGAGAGAGAGAGCGAGAGTTAGGTCACGGTTCAAGCAAGGAGGTGTTGCTCCAATAGAGGGTCATGGGCTGCAAGGGTGAAGGTAAGAAGAGTAGAAGAGTGGGGTAGAATTAGGGGTTTGAGTGCAAGAGAGTTTGAAGCAAGCAAGAAGAAGGGAAGGGTCGGATTCCATTCTTGGAACTCTAGGCCATTTGGACAAAAATGTGTAAGTGCTTCCTAACTTCGATTCTCAAATTCTTCTTCTCTATTCATTCAATTTGAAATGGGGATATATTAATGGAGCATTATCTCCCCCCACGTTGTAATAATGTTTAGAGTTACAGAATTTTCATTCCCTTGTTGAATTGTCACTCTCGTACACACGCACTCTATGTGTTTGATTATGCGATTCTACTCCAATATATTCTATAGAACACTCTATACTCTCTACCCCCTTTATGCTTAAGCTTATATGAATATTTTCTTTTATTTCCTTCGTGATGTAGAGTTGTTGCAATTTCAATTCGTGTGAGTTTGCATTACGTATGTTCTTAAAAATCTGAAACAGAATTTTTGCATCTCTGCATATGTTGTTTGCTGTATTTTTTAATTCCCGATTCTATGCTCCAATTGATCCAAAATATTGTACACACATTCTATACACATAAGCCCACTTATAATAAAATTTTCAAGAATTTTAGGGTCATGGAGCTACATAATTAAAATTATGCAAAATCGGGTTAATGTTTGTCTACTATATGCATATTCTGTTTTCCTACAACACAACTTGGGTTTTCATCTCATAACTCTATTTGTAGGCCTCTAAAATGGTTGAATTTTAATTCATTAGAAATATAACATCCATAGATTTCTAGCAAGATCAAATTCACCAAATTTGTACTCAGATCACCGAGATATAGGCTCATCTTTGAGCTCTTATAATTTTATGACAGGACAATTTTGAGTACCTGAGCAGGGGTACTTCTATGATTTAATTCTGCTTCAATATAACTTTGAATCACGATCTGTAAACTGCTACAGATCCTTCGCATCACAAGCTAAGTTTGTTAAAATTTTGGTGATTTTTGGAGATTTGTAAGACACAACAATTGATTCAAGAAACAAGGCCAGAAAACAGAACATTTTGTTTTCAGCACTTGTTTCAACTTTTGAGTTTGAACTAAGTACATTTCACCTTTGCTTTGAAAACAGCCCATTTTCACGTGGATTGGAGTTTACCATCTTCAAAATTGAAGTTTTTAAGCACTTAGGCTGACCCTTGAGCATCGGTTTAAGAAGGTCTAAAGCGAAAAGAGTTCGCTTAGCCCAATTGCCCAACAAGAGTCAGATTTATCAAAACTTTGCTAGTTTTTGCAAACTAGCTGGCACGCTCGCGCATCGTGTAGATAAGAAATTATCATTTCAAGTCTCTACATAGACTTGGGGTGAAAAATTTTGTGTCTACAAAAGGTCACACCCGAAGATGCCTCACATCATGAGTCAATCCAAGTTCATATCAAATAAGGCTTAAGGTTGCCCAATAATTGATTGGATAAACCACAACCGAATGAAGTCAACCAAGGCAAGACCGCATGGGAGTGAGCCCACGATTGAGTCAAGGTCCAGCTGGCCATGATTGGGTATACCTAGCTAACTAAACCCACATGAGGCACCAGCACTTGATTAAATGGGACCACAAAAAGGTATCCACGTGATGGACTTAGGGCTAGCCAAATAGATCAAGACATGGGTCAAGGAACCCATGCCCAATCCGAACCAAGGAAGGGTTTAGCCCCTCCCTTGACCTATAAATAGAGGCCAAGAGGGGGACGTTTCCAGCATCTTAGAGATTGGAAAAGGGGCTTCTCATGGCTGGAGTGTAGTCTAGGAGAGAGAGAGGAGTTGTTGCAACAAGAGAGAGAGAGGGAGAGAGAAAGAGTAAGAAGAGAGAAAGGAGAGAGTGAAAGGAGAAGAGGAAGGGGACGATCTCCTTCTTGTGTTCGGGTTCCCTTGGAGGGTTGGTAAGTAAGCATTCTTCTTTCATTGATGATCTTGATTCTCTTCTTTATATTCAATTTGAGAAAGGGATTGTATTAATGGAGTTTTGTCTCCCCCATGTTGTAATAGCAAGTAGAAATGTTGCTCATTTCATTTCATGTTTGTGCACTCTACTTGTTTGCTTTCTTAATTTTCTACCTCTCTATATTCTATAAACTCCTATAACTCCTAACCCCCTCTATGCTTAAGCTAATATATATATATATATATATATATATATATATATATATATATATATATATATATATATACATTCATTTCTCTTTAGTAATGTGCTTTAATTTTGTTGTGGATGCCTTTTAAATTCGGATGGATGCATGCATATAATTTCTAAAACTATTTATTTTTCTACATCCTGCATACATCGATTGCTTTATTTTTCATTGCTAAACTGCTACTCCGAAGGATCTAACATTTAAGACACCGAATCTACACACACAAGCCCACTATAAATAAACTTTTCAAGAATTTTAGGTCAGTGTAGGCTCGTAAATAAAACAAGAAAAAATCGTTCAAGTTCATATTTTGTTTTTAAACAGTCTGTTTTCCTGTAAAAATCTCATAACTCTATTTGTATCAAACCAAAATTGATAAAATTAGTTTTATTGGAAAATTGATATCCATAGAGTTCCAACAAGACTAAAATCATACAATTTGAATTTTCGTGCACCGAGATACTGAGGCTACTTTAGGCCTCTATGTTTTTGTAATAGAATATCATTAAATACCTCAGTAGTGGTCTGTTCCAAATTTAATTCTGTAAATCCACAGCACCAAAGCACAAAGAAAAACTAAGCTTAGAATCTTCATATTCTATTCTATGTTTTGTGAATTTTTCATGAATTTTGGAGGTCTCTAAGTCACCTAAAAAAATCTAGAAATAAGTTTTAAAAACATAACCAGTTTCTTTTTTTCAGAACTTAAAAATCTTCAATCTCTAGACTAAGTGCACGAGTTTGTTTGGATTCAAAACCATCTTTCAAAGTGAATTTTGAAAACATACACCAGCACAAATAAATCCTCAAAGCATGTAGGCTGACTCTTGAGCATCGGTTCAAGAAGGCCTAAGGCGAAAAGATCCCGCTTAGCCACAATCGCCTCACAAAGTCAGATTTACAACTTTGTTAGTTTTAGAAACTAGCTGGCATGCTCGTGCAAAAACGAAGTAGATTGAGAAGTTTGTTTCAAGCCTCTACATAAGCTTTGGAATAAAATTTTGACATCTACACATAGACATGTAACTATCTTTTACTTATTATATATAAAATGTTATACCACATAAAGGTTTAGAATTACCTTCTCCTGGCAATTTGTATACGAAATGTAGTCCTTGTGATTGTCTACTATATGCTAACATAAAATCATTATATCATCTCAACAATCACTTAATAATAATACAACCTTCTAATTGGCCACTTCCATATGATACATCATTGTAGTTCAGCCACGTGCTTGTTGCGAGCCGCACCCTATCAAACCATTCATATTACAAAAATACAAAAGAAACCTTTCATTGAAAACATGCAACAAAGTATGCAATATAAAATATAACAGGTAATATTATATATATAACACTTATCCAAACAAGAAATGTGTCCTACTTGTATAATGACTTAAACATGCTACGCCAAGTAGCAGAACATGACTTACACACATCATGCATAACATAGAGATGCAACTTGGCCATGTCAGTGGAATAGAAAAACATGATCTAGTTGTGTCATCTCTTTGAACAAGCTACATTGTTGACATGGTGTGCAAAATAAGAAGATCGTGGCACCTCTGAAATAGGTATCGCGGACAAACAATGTCTCATTCTCAATGGCAACCTTATGCAAGCACAACAAACATAGAAAACACAAAGCATGAACGATTTTGAATCTTCAAAGCCCTCACCATTTTTAACAACCTTGACCATGATGTGTGCAGTCTCCGCCTTCTCGACTCATGAGAATCAAACGTATGCGTGATGGGAGAGCCATAGGAACGCATGTACAGGTACAGAGACAGAGAGTTTCTCAGGGGTAGTTTAGGTCAAATTTTTTGAGGAGTGTATGTATAGTAATTCAGGTGTATATTTAGTAACTCTATTAATTTGAGTTTTAATATTGTCCCTATTATCAACATGCACACAGTCAAATAATTGACGACCAAGTAACAGTTTATTGAAAAATAGAGAAAGAAAACAATCATATAGAAGAGGCATTGTCGTAGATAAACAAGAATTGGTTGTTACATAAACGAGGTAAATTGATGAACATTTCTATGGCATGTTGAACTCAAGTACCCATTGAACAACCCAATATAGAAACTTTTTCATAGAATTTTTATAACGACATGCTCATTCTCTCTACGTATAGGAAAGCATAATTGCTATTGATACACCCTTTCTATTAAACATATACCTTTTAAAAAAATAAAATTACCTTTGTTGTAGATTCTCTTTCCTCTCTTCTCTCTCACCGGTTTCTCCTTCTTCCTCACCAGTTTTTTCTCCTCTCAGTGGTCCATGTTGACTTCTCCTTTCTTCCCAACAACCTTTCTCGATCTTTCTTTCTCCAACAATCTCTTTTAATGTCGTTGTCTCTCTCAATCGTTTGATCTTTGTGTAAATCTTACCCTCTTCAACTATTTTTTTTAAACTCATTAATGATATTGTTCATCTTTAATATGGACCTCTCTTGGTCTCTTTTTAACTTCTTTCTCTTTTATTCTCAATTTCTATCTCGATGTAAATATAAATCTTATAAAAACTTGATAGAAAATAAAACCCTAATTGTCAGTTACAATGAACATTTTTTATGGAAGCAGAAATCAACGACCATCGATGAGATGTATCTGAGACACATTTTACTTAAGGAACAAACATGCCTAGGGTGCATCACTATTTGAGGAGCAACACACTATGAGTGGGTCTTTGTTTTAATCGATGATGAAATGGACTTAAAGTATGATATATTAAAATAATAGACACATACAAGGCATATCATTACTTGAAGGTTGATGTTCCTTGGGTGCATCATTGCTTCAGCAGCTTGGACGCATCACTATTTGAAGAGTGGTGCATAGGAGATGTGTCTTTTTCTTGAGAAAAGGGTGTCCACGACAAGAGAATGAAAAGAGAAAAACTAAAAGGGATAATTTTGAAAAAAATGGCAAAAGAGTATATGTTCTGTAAAGAGGGGTGTATGAATAGTAATACCCATGGAAAAATCAACTGAGATAAAAGTAGAATCTTTCAAGAACAACATAAACTTGACCTTATTAAAATATTACAAAAAACTTTTGCCATTGGTAATGGTAAATATCTGAAAATATGATGTATTTGTCTCACCTTCTATAGTAAATCCACCATTTCGTTACATGCCCATATGAGACTGAATGGTAGAAAATTTGTTTTTCTTGTCAATTGGTGACCCCAAACACATTGGGGTTGCCATTGCGGACCAATATAAAGGCTTTTGACAATGGTTTAATGTAGAAGACTCAAAGATCTTTGTTTGAATCATTGTGAGGGAATATGCAATTATTGGAAACACTTTTATCCTTTCTATTTATGAGCCACAGTATATGGTGCAAGTAAAGTTAAATGTGAGTGAGGGACTCATGCATGTAAAGACCAAGAGATAAAAGTTTAGTCTCATATTAAGGGATGACAGAAACCTACATATATTTTTATATTGATGGTAGCTTATGAACTAAAGATCAAAGAGCTTAGAGAGGACATGCATGACCACACACGTGCACCGGGCCGGACCTGAATTTGGGTTTGAGTTTGGGCTTGGGAATTGTCTTCGGTCTACATGTTTTCTACATGTGAATGGTTGCAGGACGAAGAGGTGTGTCATTTGGATCGGATCAAAGATTGGATCCATCACCTTTATTACAAAGCAGGATTAAGGCTCATCTAATCAGCACTCTCTCAACTCCCATTCAAGAGTGAACCGAAATCCGCAGGGAAAGATCAGATCTTGCCCACTTTTGATATTTTATCCCACGTGGGGACCCCACCCAACAAGAGAGAAGACATGTATCTTGCCCGTTGTAAAGCAAAACTTGGGGGACCCGAATTTTCTAAAATCAATAGGGGAGGGTGAGGGTTAGCAGGGTGGGGACCTGTTGTCCCGTCCCACTCCCAGTCGGGGATTTCCCTACTCCCCTGTCCTCATCCCCGTGCCTCATTTCCACTCCTCCAATCTGTCCCATTAGGGGCGAGTCCCCACAGGCAGTGGGAGACCTTTCTCCATGAACATCCCTAGCTTCTAGTTATTATAGAACCAAATCCAAGTAGCACATGGTCAGAACCAAACCGAACCGATGGTTCCGGTTTGGTTTGGCTCTGAACCATGATTCTACTTATATCATCATATTATTTGGATCTACAGTCCCGATTTAATGTGTATATGAGGCTATAAAACTCCTATACATAAAATTATAAACTTCAGGATTTATGTCTACGTAAGTATATAAACTATATATATATATATACATGTATATGCATATATGCATATTGAATGTAACGGTTCGTTTTGGTTGAAACACTGAACCGTGAACTGAAGTACCAATCCTTTTCCCTGTTATAACCCCAGCGATTCTTTTGAACACCCCTTATTAGTCACCATCTGATCCAACAACAACAACAACAACTAAGCCTTTTCCCATACTAGACGGGGTTGGCTACATGGATTCTTTGTTTCCATAGATCCCTATCGTGTGCCATGTTAGCAGTTAACTCCCAATAAGCTAGATCATTCTTTATTGTTTCTTTCCAACACTTTTGTGGTCGTCCTCTACCTCTTTTAATACTTTCCAAATTTAGTTTTTCTAACCTTCTTACAAGTTCTTCTTTTGATCATCTTTCTATATGTTCAAACCATCTTAAACGATGTTCTCTCATTTTATCCTCTATTGGTGCCACTCCTAATTTGTTTCTAATAACCTCATTATGTATACGGTCTTTTCTTGTATGACCACTCACCCATCTCAACATCTTCATTTCTGTCACAGATATCTTTTGTACATGTTGATGATTAACTGCCCAATACTCAGAACCATAAAACATTGCAGGCCTAATTGTTGCTCTATAATATTTACCTTTTAATTTTAATAGTATCCTCTTATCACAAAGAATACCTTATGCTCCTCTCCATTTTAACCAACCAGCATTAATTATGTGTAACATCTCCATCAATTCTTCCATCACTGTGAAAAATTGACCCTAGGTAGTTAAAACTTTCCTTTTGGGGAATGCAATGTGTGCCAATTTTAATTTCTATGTCCTCTGAAGTAACCAAATGATCAAACTTACATTCCATATATTATGTCTTTGTTCTACAAAGTTGGAGGCCTTTGCTTTCTAATGTTTTTCTCCATAGTTCCAATTTTCTATTAACTTTTTCCTTAGACTCCTCCACTAATACAATGTCATCTGCAAATAACATACACCATGGTACTTCATCTTGAATATGTTTTGTTAACTTATTCATCACCATTATAAATAAGTATGGACTTAAAGTTGATCCTCGATATAACACAATATTAACTTCAAAGAAGTCTATCATTCCTTCATGAATTCTCACACATGTTTTTGCACCATCATACATATCTCTTTTAAGGTTAATATATGTCAATGGGATACCTCTTTTTTCCAAAGTTCTCCAAAGAACCTCCCTCAATATCCTATCATAAGCTTTTTCTAGATCAATAAATATCATGTGAAGGTCTTTCTTTTTTACTCTAAAATGTTCCACAAGACGTCTCGAAAGGTGAACCGCTTCAATAGTAGATCTGCCTGGCATGAATCCAAATTGGTTCTCTGTTGTACTTGATACTTGTCTTAACCTACGTTCGATAATTCTTTTCCATAATTTCATAGTATGACTCATTAACTTGATACCTCGATAATTCGCATAATTTTGAATGTCTCCCTTGTTCTTATATATCGGTATAAGTGTACTTGCTCTCCATTCCTCGGGCATCTTTTGGTTTTTCCATATTTCATTAAATAGTCTTGTGAGCCAAGTGATTCCTATTTCTCCTAGTATTTTCTAAACTTCTATAGGAATATTATCTAGTCCTACCGATTTACCACCCTTCATATGTTTAAGAGCCTCTTTTACTTCATTCTTTTGAATACGTCGGTAGAAATTGTGGCTTATATACTTTTCTGACTTGGCTAAATCTCCTAAACTAATACTAACATTTTTATTTTCATTAAAAAGATTATAAAAATAGTTTTTTCATCTATTTCTTATATCATCATTTGCCACTAGAATTTTTTCATCCTCGTCTTTTATGCATCTAACATAATTAAGATCTTTAGTTTTCTTATCTCTAGTCCTAGCTATCCTAAAAATATCTCTTTCTCCCTCTTTTGAGTTGAGTTTTTTACATAAGTCCTCCCAAATCTTAGCTTTTGCTTCACTAACGGCCTTTTTCGCTTCCTTCTTTGCTTTCTTATAAGCTTCTAAAATTTCACTAGTTTTCGTAGCATAATGTAATTTGTAACATGCCCTCTTTGCCTTGATTTTATTTTGTACTACTTCACTCCACCACCAAGCTTCTTTTTGTGCCGTACACCTCCCTTAGATACCCCTAACACATCTTTCGCCACTTTCCTAATATGTATAGCCATATTGTTCCACATATCACAGGGTGTGCCAACATAATTCCAAACATCTCCTTGAAGGACTTTCTGTTTAAATATATCTTCTTTCTCGCTTTTGAGGTTCTACCATTTAGTCTGAATAGCTCGATGCACTCTTTTCTTCTTTGTCCATTTTTTAATTTGTAAATCCATAACTAAAAGTCGATGTTGGGTGGTTAAGCTTTCTCCTGGAATTACCTTACAATCTTTACAACACGCTCTATCTTTTTTTCTACAAATAAAGTAATCAATTTGTGTTTGTGATAAGCCACTCTTATAAGTAATTAAATGTTCATCTCGTTTTTTGAAGATTTTATTGACTATAAAGAGATCAAATGCCATAGCAAAATTTAAAATATCCCTACCTTCCTCGTTTATATCCCCAAAACCAAAGTTTCCATGAATCCCTTGATATCCTAATGCCTCTTTACCGACATGTCCATTTAAATCTCCTCCTAAACAAATCATCTCCCTGTGTGGAATCTTTTGAAACACCTTATCTAACTCTTCCCAAAAAACTGTCTTTATACTATCTTCTAGTCCTACTTGGGGTGCGTAAGCACAAACTATATTCAAAACCTCTGCTCCTAACACTAATTTCAATGTCATGATTCGGTCACCATATTGTGGTATGTCTACTACACTATCCTTTAAATCTTTATTTATGATAACACTAACTCCGTTTCGAGCCTTTTCTTTACCTGATTACCATAATTTAAAACATGTATCCTCTATCTCCTTCGTTTTTTCTCCAACCCATTTTGTCTCTTGTAAACATAAAATATGAATCCTTCTCCGAATCATAGTATCTACCACCTCCATTAGCTTATCCAATAATGTTATGATATTCCAAGAACCAATACGAATCTTATTATCTAGGACTAGCTTCCTTACCCTCCGCGTTCGTCCATAATCAAAATGCGGAGACCCTCTCTAAAAATTTTTCACTACATTCGGGCGGAAATGTAGCGGGACTAACTTCTTTACCTATACTCGTCTATGATGTGGGAACCCTCTCTGCAATTGATTCACTACATTCGGGCAAAAATGTAATGACCCTTGCTTACTTCTTACTGCATTCGGGCTCTGCAGCACGTCGCTAGGCGGGGACGCCCCAAAGCAATGCTCATAATTTTTGTAATCCATGTTATAAAAATTTGACAAAGTTTTACGCTGACTGTCAGAAGCCTAACACAACCCTCCTCCTTTATCCGGGCTTGGGACCGGCAATGCAAGGGTGATCCCTTACATGTGCGGAGTTAGTCACCATCGGATCCCTCTAAGAAAATTTACATTTTTTTGAACAATCTCTTTAGCACGCTCATTGAAGAGGACTTAAAATTGTACTCCTGTATTGATAATCTGGTAGGAATCGTGTCACCTTATGAAGACTTATTAACTATCTAATTAGTTAATAAATAAGTATTAAAGTGAATAAATGAAAAAGAATTTTAGATTAAGTAAAAATTTAATTTGTTGAATACCAATTCAAAATAATCAACCAAAAAATACTATTTCTAAATTAACAAATTAAGTGTGTCATTTTCTTAATTTTAGGTGATATTGTTAATCCAAAGTTACTATTTAGGTAAAAGTAGTACTTTTAGATCAATTATTTGACTAATTAAAATAGGTTATGTTTAGCCAATATTATTGAATTGAAATAGTAATTAGCATGTTTCATACATTTTTACCAACTACAAAGCGAATAAATTTCAGTTCACGATATTAAATAAGATATGAAAGTAAAAATAGTTAATAAAATAAATTCAAGGTAACACTTCTTAAGCTTTTCCGTCAGTTAAGGAATACATATATTTTTTTAAAATAAAATTTTTAGTCATATATGTGGCCGACTTCATCTAATTAATGTAATAAGAAGCATAACCCCTCGGCATCGCACCAAAAGTGGGATTCGAACTAGCTGGCTCGCTGATGTGTTCAGTACAGTTGGTGGGTGGGTGGGTATCCACAACTCCCTTAAAAGCATGAGGAAGTCCACCACAAGAGATGAATCATGAGTTTAGTTGGAGAAGTCTCGTAGGAGGTGAGAAGGTAGTAACCGAAAAGGAAAATCAAGTTCATTTTTTGGGGTGGGAGGGTGTGTACAATGGGAAGCTCAGAGCCAATCATGCAGATCCAGGAACCGAACTCACGACCTTAAACCTGTGGGCCGAGCCCCCCACCCAGTCATCTTCATAATTTTAAGCGAGGTGAGTAATAATTAGTGGGGGAAATGATGACTCAGATACGCATCAACAATCGTACGTCTCTCGAAGAGTCAGCAGACCATTAAATGTTGCATCTATATACTGACTTCATCGTGGCCAGATATTGTTCTGGTGAGGGAAAAGGTCGATTTACCCTTCAATCAGGTCAACAATAATTTTTTCTTTTTGAGGTAAAACGAGTACTCGGCCTTCCAAGGGATGAAGGGGCGGACTCCAGAAATCCACCAACTTTTAAGATGCTCGAACTTAATTAATTGAAATGAGACTTCCAGCACAATCGTGATGCATTGTAACGAGAACGAACTTAAAGTTTGTCATGATGGTGACACCAAATTTTACTCTAATGACCCATATAAAGCAAAGATGTTCTAAAATTATCACCAAATAAAGCTTTGAGAATGAATTGATGTAGACGATTTGTGTATCATCATTACAAAGAAGACTTTCCAGAAACAATGGATGGCCATAAACCAAAACTAGATAGGTGGCCCCAAAATTCATGAATCTCTCTCTAAGAGGATGTGCCGCTACAAATTACTGGACTCTTATTGGCTTTCCTGGTGCAACCTGTGTTTCAGCCTGCAGAAAGAACATAGGCCACGAAGTGAAAGATTAGATGTCAAGATATAGGTACAGACTGAAGAAAACAGCTTAATAAATACATGAAACAGCTAAATCTCAGAAAGTGCACCTAATTAAACCACCAATATGACCATCAACCCATCATATCAAACATAAACAGTTAAAAGCTATTCACTTTTAACTGGCAGATGGGATAACCAAAATTCTCTGGTAAATGAGATATTAGTGTGAAAATCTACTGAAGAATGAGTTCCCCCAAGTAGTTTTAACTTCTTTCTGGGAAGTACCAATTTGTTTGAGGCCGACGATGAAGATCACCAGAGGCACGGAGAATTGCAGAATGTTTATGCTATTACAAGCCTTCAAGACAAGATTCCATCATTTGTATTTAACGGTTTGGCTCAAATAACTGGCGTAAAGGATAGCTAAAACTTTTGTGCTGTATCTGACGGATTTGTTTTGCAAACTGGTAAGAGAGGAAAACCAAACTTTAGTGATAAATGAGCCGGGCAATGTGTTTGTAGACATGGTATAGTTGCTTCATTGACAGCCATTTCGAGTAATTTACATAAACTTTGTTTCCAATATGATTGTAGCAATTTGTTCGAGGCCGACTATGAAGATGATCATAGAGGCACGGAGAATTGCAGTTGGGTTTATAATATTGCCAGACTTCAAGACAGAATTCCAGCATTTGTATTTGACGGTTTTGCTCTGCTAACTGGCAGAAAGGATAACTAAAACTTCTGTGGTGAAACAGAATATGTGAGAAACTACATCAATAATTTAATGCGGAAAAGGATGTCGCAATTTGTTCGAGGCCGACTATGAAGATGATCATAGAGGCACGGAGAATTGCAGTTACGTTTATGCTATTGCCAGCCTTCTAGACAAAATTCCGGCATTTGTATTCGACGGTTTTGCTCTGCTAACTGGCAGAAAGGATAACTAAAACTTCTGTGGTGAAACAGAATACGTGAGAAACTAGATCAACAAATTTAATGCGGAAAAGGATGTCGCAATTTGTTCGAGGCCGACTATGAAGATGATCATAGAGGCACGGAGAATTGCAGTTACGTTTATGCTATTGCCAGCCTTCAAGACAAAATTCCGGCATTTGTATTTGACGGTTTTGCTCTGCTAACTGGCGGAAAGGATAACTAAAACTTGTGGTGAAACAGAATGTGAGAAACTAGATCAATAATTTAATGCGGAAAAGGATGTCGCAATTTGTTCGAGGCCGACTATGAAGATGATCATAGAGGAACGGAGAATTGCAGTTAGGTTTATGCTATTGCCAGCCTTCAAGACAAAATCCGGCATTTGTATTTGACGGTTTTGCTCTGCTAACTGGCTAAAAGGATAACTAAAACTTTTATGGTGAAACGGAATATGAGAAACAACTACTTCAAGATTAAACTTTTGTGGTAAGTGAGACGCGATATGTGAGAAACTACTACTTGAAGATGCCCTGTGCTTTCCCAACATTTCTCCAAGTACTTCAATCAACAACTTCATTCAGAAAAGGCTGTCGCAATTTGTTCGAGGCCAACTATGAAGGATCATCGCAGAGGCACGGAGAAATGCAAGAGGTTTATGCTATTGTCAGCCTTCAAAACAAACTTCCACCGTTTGTATTTTGGTAGTTTTCTTCTGCAACTGGCTAAAGGAACAACGATAATACTGTGAAACAAGGAGGTAGCACATACAAACTTTTGCCGAATACAAAAGACAGAACTCATCCAACCGATGTTAACATTCTTCAGTCATAACAAGAAAATTGTGTGCACGTCTACATACATTTATGTGTGAGACATTCAGACCTTCACTGTACAACATTTCGTAGATATAAGACTTACAAATATCATGTGATAATATAAGTGAACAAGGTCTTCAAAAGATTAAAATCACATTAGCAAACTTCTTTTAAAAAAGATGCATAAACGAATGGAGATGAGAGATTAGATACAACTTTGCAACGTAAAAACATACCCAAAAGAAACGTACGTAAAACCATACCCAAAAGAAACGTTTTGCAACCCACCCTCTATGCCAAATTGTCGTCCAACAGTTACATAATAAATTTCAGCATAACAGAAGATACAAGTTGAAAGGGTTCACATAACTGATTCGGATTTTCTAGCCAACAACCAAACAGTAATGCACAAGAAACCAACTTATCATTCACAAGTATGTTGACAAGATTGTTTATAAGATGAACCTTGGCTACTAAAGCATGAAGCATTGCAAATAATATCTGGATCGTATAATGAATCATATAATGTATGCAATAAATCAAAAAATGAAATTTGACTTAAAATTACCTCCTTCTTGACAGGAGCTTCCTTCTCCGACAACATTAGCTCAATGTGACAAGGTGAAGACATGTAAGCTGTGAGGAGAAAAAAGAGTTTCAACGCATGTGCAAGGTAGGTGCATACGTTCAAGGGAGATATATGAAATGAACCACTAACGCAACAATACAGTTGCTTACGGTTTATTCGTCCATGCACACAATAGGTACGTCTCCTCTGCTTCTGGGCTTGGTTAACTTGAATGTGAGATATACAGCGTATCAGCATCCAAACCCTTCATCTGAATAAGACATTGAAAATGACATTAGGAGGAGCAAGGGGCGTGGGTATATAAATGCAAGCATTCAAAATATTTCACGATACTCAAAGGAGTCAGTTTCATAAAGTCATAATTGTCTAAACAAAAGATGATAAATTTTGAATAAATGAAACAAAAACCATAAAAAGGTAGAAAACGAGCTAGCCATGTCGATCTATGAGACAGAAATCAAAGAACCAAAACAAGCAATCAGCACATACATCAGCATTGCTCTCGGCGCTTTTCAGCAAGTTCAAGATAAACTTGGCAGATTTCACAGGCCAGCGTCCTTGACCATTAGAATGTCTGTTCTTTGCCTGGGCTGTCCTCCCAACACCACCACAGAAACGCCTGAATGGAATGGCCTGTTTGTGGCCAAGAACTTCCTCCAAGTACCTTTTAGCCTAGCCAAGGGCAATTTCCTGATGGCATGGGGCAGTTTCCCTCTAGTGTTCTGTAAGGCCAATTTAAAAGGTAAAATCTCAAGTCTAGAAAATAATATAAAAATTTGAACAAAAATAAGTTCAATAACTGTATCGCTCAATCATTAAATGGAACTACATAATACACAAAAGGGAACCAGATATATCAGCCTGATAATGTCGCTCATATCCTGCCCTTTCAAGCAAACTTAGAAGGTTTAGATCAGATGCCTGTCTCTTTTAAAAAAAATCAGTGCTTTATTATTAATCAGGTTTTAAATCAAAAACAGAATTAGACATTTCCTTTGTAAATACAGTTTTTTTAGTTGTTAATTAGATCTACTATAGCCACTATTCGAGATGATAATGGATGACGACACATCCTGTAACAAAGAAAAAATACTATAGTAATGAACACAAGTTTATAACTGAAAAGCATGTTCCATCATTTACTGAACCTTCAGTCACAAAACAAGGAACAGAGGTTCACCCAATAACAATGGTCATCATATACCTGAAGTTTACGAGAGGACTGCTCACATAGGCAACAGATCCCTGCTTTTTTCATCAGGGTTTCTGATTCCATCTTTTTTTAAAAAATAACAAAGTTCTCTCTATTCTATATCCCAATTTCTAACTGAAGACAACAAGTGCAAAACAGAAAACTCAATCAACTCCACAAACAACCATAACAACAGCTAAACCACTTGATGAGGATGGCAACAAATTGCCTTATCCCTTGAAACTACAGAAGAACATGTTAACCTCAATATTCCACAAAAAGAATTGAAACCATCGGCAACCATGAGGTTTCATGTAGAAATCCAAAAAAAAGGAAGCTTGAAGCAGTGTCACATCATTTTTTGAACCGATAATCACAGGCAATGCCTATAGCGGTTCACCCAATAACAATGCATTTTATGTCCCTGAAGCTTACGAGAGACCAGCTCATCAAACCGACAAGCCCCTGCTTTTCTTCTTCAGGTTTGGCATCAAATACAAAGAAAAGCCATATCAATAGAATAGAAAATGAACAATTTATCCATACGATATTAATCTGCACCTTTAATGGTTGTGCCTTTTGTCGCCTTATACTTCAAGATTCAATGCTTGGCGTGATAACCAACATCCTTAGCTCAAGAAACGGCACATCAGCCAAAGGCACAATGAAGATAGCATGGGTGGCCTAATTATAATAGGAGTAACAAGCTACCTGTGCACCAAAAGGGAAAAAAACGTACACTTCTCTTCCAGTGTGAACCCTAAAATCCATTCGTAACAGAATCATCGAAGTTACAATCATGTTAAAAGATCACATCCGCCGGCATTCAATTCGCACAAACGATAAAGAAAAAAAACAAGCAAAAACTCCAAAAAGGCTCTGCTTGGTCTTGTATTCATAACTCTCCAGTGAACACTAGAAATGAAGAAATAAAACGTGTCGAATATGACCAAATAAACGAATAACTTGGACGCCGCAATACGGAAAACACAAGGAAAAAAGCCACACCTAAAGCTACAAAATCCAGATCGTATACTTCAAAACATCAAAAGATACGCAACAGACACAAGATCGAATTGACATATTAATAAACAAAACAGAAAATTCATTATAAAAGAAGCAAATAGAAAGAGCAATACCTTGAAGTGAACCCTCAGATCTGAACCCCGTGCTTTGCACGCTGAAGAAAAGACCCGGAAATTCCGTCAGCATAAAGAAGTTACAATTAAAAACCGAGAATCTTAAGCAAATCACTAGATTTGTTAATGCAAGAGATCGAAACTCACATTTTGTGGGGTTATCCGGCTCCCTAGAGTACTTCACCTGAAACCAAAATTTCGGAAACGAAAGAGAAAATGAGAATCGATCAATGGAGGCGCGCGCGCACACACACACACACACACACACACAAAGAGTCACCATTTTCGCGGCGGATGGAGAGTCCCGTGCAAGAGCCAAGAGCGTCTTCGCTTCTTGCAGCTCATAAGGGAGGGAAAACCCTACTAGGGTTTCATTCCTTTATAGCGGCAGAATTTTCGCTTTAACTGCATGAAGTTTAAGGTAATCGACTAATGCCCGGCTGATCTTCTATTATTTTTATCAACCCCTCTTACTTTTCTTTCTTGAAGTATCGTTCCCGGAAGCCACTCCAGAGATTATCTATTCAGATTTAAGTATTACCCATCCATGACCCAACCTAGCCACTCTGGCCAAACCATCAGCTAGATGTACATTCTCCTTCTTTCTGCCCAAATCGCAATAATTCGGAATTTATGCAACAATAAACATAGTTGCGGCAATTTCTTTTTGTTACAATGAGAGGCCGAAGCCTAAGACAGACATGCACCCGTGAGAATCGAACTTGCCGCCTATAACAAACTGTAAGTGAGCGCCTCAGTACCAGTTAGACATGTCGGTAATCCATCTGGCTGTTTCAACCAAAATTGAACCCCATTGAAACCGGAAGACCACCCAGTTTGGTTCTGGTTTTACCTTTTATAAAATCAGAACCAGAACTAGACCGTAATCGACCGTTATGGTATTTTTAAAAAAAACTTTTAATTTTTAAGTTTTTTAAATTTACTGGTTCTTCAAACCAACACTGTCAAGAAATCTGTGGCTTCAAAACCGAAACTGACGTCGAGCATGTTTGGTCATTATTCCAAGTTCCGGGCTAACCACAACTTACGTCTATTACCACCAGTGAGCTAACGTTGTGGGTGCAGTTGCGGCAATTTCATATTCCAGGTGACGAGTCAATTTGCATCGTGTTAGTTCGTGTCTGTGGGTGTCAAAAACAGGTCAACTGGAATACGAGCCGTTCTTTCAATGTGGTCAGGTTGGACCCAAATAGGGACTTCCTCAGTCATATAGACTTGGGTTCTCGCTCGTGTCTGAAAGGCAAACAACGTTGTGTTTTACGTATCACTCTGTGTTGTGCTAAGAAGGTCAACCGAACACTACACTAAGTTCGTGTTCATTTTTTAGTGGACACGCATGTGGACTTCTCAGGTTGTGTTTGCTTCAGGTTTTTCGTTGTGGCGGCTAAAATCGCCACACCTAAATATGAATCAGCTCTTGATTTGCTTCTATAACTCGATCTTGGACTAGAGCAGGTACTTCGTTGGGTTGATGAACAACTAGAGCTAGTTTGAGTCGTGAAGTGCGCATGCCCTGTGTGGTCCTCTCGTTGTACCAAAAGGAAAGAACTTGATTTCATTCCTGAACTGAACTCAGGGTGTTATGTTAGCCCACAGGGCAGGGCTCTTGACTCCATAAGACGCAGATTAACCGGGCATGCATACCTGGCTCATGGTGTCCTGTTATTCTTTAGAGCTTTTTTGCACGTTGAGTTTGCAACTCCTCCCTCTTTTTTTAAACTCCTGAAAGGGCCTTTTTTCTCAGCTTTTGGCATTATCCGTTTGTTCCCATCATCTCCTATCATGTGATGGGCGGGATGGATCGGGTTTAGGGTAGAGCCACCCTGGTATAAACATAATATTATAAAGATAACAAATACTACAATAAGTAAAGTATGTTACATAATGTATAATATATACATAATAATCAATTAAGTCTTATGGAGAAAATGCTCTTTTAAAGCTTATATGTGGTGCGGTGGGTTTTACCCGGTTTGGAATACCCAAAGACCATGGGACGAGATGGGTGGAACGCACATCCAGGATGTTTCGAGTCATAATTATGCTATCACGTGAGAAACAAGTCAACCCGTGTTTTCTTTTTCTATTGGTTTGAGTAGATACTACTAACACAGATTTTCTGGGTTGTGTTTGTTTGGGTCGGGTGTTATATTTGCCAGCAATTTCAAATTCTAAAGGTGTTTCAGTCATGTCATTACTTGATAATACAGAAAACAAATTCAAAACCCATGGCATGTTTTCTCGTGTTACTTTGGGTGGACACGATCACGGACCTTTCTGGTTGTGTTCTTGTCGGGCGTTTTGTTCTATATGACTCGCCAGCTTTGTTTAGTTGGAAGTGCGCTACGTGAACCAAACAATCGCAGTCGTGCCCACGTAACATGATTCTTAGATAAAATATGAAGGCAAAGAGTGTTTTTTTTCTTATGACAGCAAGGTATTCTACGTTACATGTTCATGAAGACATGCATCTTATGCGATGCACATTGGCGTAACGTGCCGGGTTTGGTTTGAAGGCTGGACCGAATCTTCTTGTTCAGCACATGATTTATACATGGGGTAAATGGGCGGGTCGGGTTTCAAGATATCAAGACCCAACTCGTGAGAGGGGCCGGCAGCCGATCGGCTAAGATCACGCTCAATTCACCATGATGCAAATCGTTTTAACTAAATCCGACTATGTATGTGATATAAATAGATCCAGCACCCTTGGTTTCACATAAACCAAATTTCACATAGTACTTTATTATAGAGATGTTCATGTGTGTGATACGGGGCTGGAGATGCTTGGTGCGATCCTCGTGGGGATCGGGGGAAGTAGGTCTGCCCCACTACATACACATTGAGGGCTCCTAGATTTTTGTAGAAACCCTAGTTTATTGGCTCTCTTTTCTCTCTCCTCCCTCTCTCTTTCTTGGGACGGTGGTGAACGGTGAACAACAACCCTCACTCTAAGGCAGTCCATCCTCGGCTTCAACCTCTCTCTCTATAGATAAAGATAGTGAAGTCGTGGACCCTGAGGCAGTGAAGCCTTCACTAGTCCATGTCGTTCTCTCTCTCTCTTTCAGCAGACGGTGGACCCTCAGGCCTTAATTTCGACTTTAACAGGTCTCTTTCTTTCTCTCTAAATTGGTATGTGCACTTGAGTTATGGGGTATTATGCATAATTCTAACTTCTTTGTTGATTATGGATGTTCTTGCAGTAAGAATCTTGCAATCATTCTCCTTTAACATTTGATGATGTATAACCTATTGAGCTAAACTCACTACTTCCCACTACTATTTTTGTACTCTAAGTTCTTCATCTCAAAATAGTTTCATGGAATATTGTGAGATAACCAAATATTGTGAGATTCCTATATCAAGTACTATGTAGGTATTGGATTTAATGTGCATTTAATACATGTTGGTATCTATATATATTTAATTAATGTATGTAAAAGTCCTAAATTATAAAAAGTAATACATGAGAGACTTTTACAAAAGATATCAAGGATACAAAGTTTAGTCCTATATTGATGGATGTGACAAACCCGCATATCCTTTTATACATTTAGTAGCTCATGAACCTTAGTTCAAAAAGCTTTGAGAGGACATGTTATATCACATGTGCGTGCACTCGTGGGCCGGGTTGGGCTGTGTTTAGACTTGGACTTTTGATTTAATGGTCAAAAGTTTCACGATTAATGATCAAAAGTTTCATGATCACGAATAGGGATAAGATGAGACAGTTCCAGATAAGGTGGGTAGCTTCAGATAAGATGGGATGATTGAAGATAAAGTGGTGTGTTGTTTGAATTGAATCCACAATCTTTGATCCATACGCGCACCTATAAATAGGTAATTAGTGGTCATCCTCAAACACAATATTTTCCCCCTTTCTCTCTCTTCCCGTCTCTAGGTTCTCTCTTTGCTCTTAGTGTTGTTCTGATCCCAGCACCCGTATATAGTTTCTCTTTCTTCTCCAGTTATAGGCAACTAAGGAGTGTTCAAGGTCAACTCGAAGTCAAGTACGTGCTCTTCGAGTTGTGTTTGTATTTTATCCTAGGAGGAAGGCATAGGTACTCGTACATACTCATAGCGGGGTATTGATTTCTCTAAGGCAGATCTGCAAGGGCGACTTGCACATATAAGTTTTTTATTTTGCTTTTGCTTTTATTTTTTTTATGGCTTGATTATAGCTTATTTTGAATCTGCAACTGTTGTTTATGATTGTGGCATGTTTACATTCATTACATATTATGTTATTATGCATGTATGTCTACAGTTATTTCCAATAATTTTAGAGAAATCATTTTTTATCGTAGTAAACATGTATACGACTGCTACCCTCCTACCTAAGGTCGACTTTACCTTGATACTGAAAAAGTTTATCGGTCTCCATTTTAAATGTTGGCAGTAACGTATAAAAATTTAGTTAACTATGTTAGGGTGACATATGTATATTAAGTCAGATTGTCCTCCACCCGATGATACTGACCCTACAAGCTCAAATAAAATCATCGAGTGAAAGGAGAAGGACAATCCATGTCGTAGTTGTATTTTATCGGCACTATCAAATATTTTATTTGATGTATATAGTTCTTCTCCTTCTACAACAACAAAAGATTTGTGCATTGCCTTGAATCATAAATATAATACTGAAGACCTCGATCTTGAAAAATATTATGTGGCTAAGTTCCTTAGGTATCAAATAGTACAGAAAAAATCTATGATCGAATAGACCCACAAGTTTCAGTTTTTATGTCATGGTCTCAAAGAATCTGAAATGGAGCTTCCTAACAAGTTTATTGTTATATCTATTAAAGAGAAATTTCCTAAGTCTTGAGAGAATTTTGGCCTATATCTTAAGGATAATAAAGGTAAGATGACCCTTGATGATCTAATGATAGATGTAGAAATAGAAGAAGTACATACAAGATAGAAACCCATTATGCGTGTAGATAACACCTCTAAGGTTAACCTAACGGTTGGAAAGAAATAACCTAGTGATCTTAAGAGAAAACATGCAAAGCATAAACTAAAAGTTAAGATAAAAAAGAATCCCAAAAATAAATCGTGCTGACTTTGTGGTTAGGTTGGACATTGAGCGAGGGATTGTCCCTCCAATAAAGCCAAAAAACCTGTGGTGATTGAATGAGTTACGGTCAACATGGTGGTAACCACTACACCTCCTAGTGACGGGTATCTATCCCTTAAATCCTATCTCCTTTCTATTTATGAGCCACAATATTGGATAATAGACACAGGGGCTAATATACATGTATGTGCTAACCAGTCTATGTTTGTGTCATACCATGTCGTTTTTGGGTGAACAGTGACCTTAGGGCATTATTCAACTACTAAAGTTAAGGGTAAAGGGTGTATGAACTTAAAGTTTTCTTTAGAAAATGTTCTAACTCTTAAGAGAGTTAGACATATTCCAACGATTTGCTAGAATATCCTCAGTGGTCCTGCTTTAGTTAGGGAGGGATTGAGGTTGGATTGTAAATATAATAAAATTATTATTATATGACTCAGTATTGGGTGTTTATTTGGAAATGGTTATTTATGTGATGTAGATGATCTGTTTAAAATTCATGTTGAACCAATTGTTGATTTTTTTATGAATTTTAATGATAATAAAACCTTTATTTATGCTTCATCTTCTTTAGTGTATAGTGTTGAATTATCTAATGTATTACATACTAGGTTGGGTTATGTAAACCTTGATTTCATAAAAAGAATGATGAATTTAAATCTTATCCTTAAAGATATCATAGATATAAAATACAAATGTAGTATATATGTGCAAGCAAAATAACCTAGAAAACCTTTTCATATGGTTGAAAGGAAATCCGAGATTTTGGATTTGATGCATACTGATAATTGTGAATTCAATATAATGACTATAAGAGATAACAAAAGATATTTTATCATATTTATTGATGAATGTAGTAGATATTATTATATTTACTTACTTAAAAGTAAAAATGAAACTTTAGAAAAGTTTAAAATATTTAGAAATAAAACACAAACTCAAATAGGTAAGGTACTTAAATGATTAAAGTCTAATAGAGGAGGGAAATATACCTCAAATCTTTTTCAAGTATACTGTCAAAACAACGGTATTGTTCATGAGGTTATTGCTCCATACTCTCCTCAGTATAATAGGATAGCTGAAGGGAAGAATAAAACCTTATGTGATATGGTTAATGTTTTACTTCAAAGTTCTGGGTTACCTACTTAGATGTAGAGAAGATTTGAATACGACTTGTCATATTCTAAATAGAGTTCCCCGTAAACATAAGGAAAAGGACTCCTTTGAGCTTTCGAAGGATCGAAATACCAGTATCAAATATCTCAAACCGTAGGAGTGTCTTGCAAAAATACTAATCCCTAAAAACAAGAGAAAGAAATTGTGACATAAAACAATGAATGTTATATTTCTGAGTTACATAGATACGGGGAGATTCTTGATCATTAGATCTTATGTTTCTGGCATAGACGTTAATATAATTGTTGAGTTTCGTGATTCTTGATTATTTGAGAATATGTTTTTTATGAAGACTAAAGTTACCCAAAGTATATCTTCTAGAGATTCTGATCCTACCATTGGTTTCATTCATGATCATGTGAAAAGGATGATAAATGTGGGGGTGACCCTGATTGTGTTGTTTCCAAATCAGATGACTTTGAAGAAATAACTAAACTAGAAAGAAATAAATGACCTAAGTTATCAAAGGACTTTGGAAGTGACTTTGTTACTTTAATGTCGAGGATGATCATTTCACTTTTCAATAGGCTATAACCTCACCCGATGTTAAGTTTTGCAAGGAAGTCATTAACTATGAAATTCAATCAATTCTTTTCAATAATACTTGGGAATTGATGGATTTACCTTCTAGTTGTTTTATTGTGGGTTGCAAGTGAATCTTTAAAAAAAATTGAATGTAGATGAAACAATCAACAAGTAAAAAGTTATATTAGTTGCCAAAGGATATACACAAAAGGAAAAAATAAATTACTTTAATGTCTCTTTCCCAGTTTCTTGAATGACCACTTATAGCACTAGCTTTTGTATATGACCTCACAATCTATCAAATAGATGTGAAGATTACTTTTTTGTATGGTGACCTCAATGAGAAAATTATGTGAATCAGCCAAAGGGATTTCTGGCTCGTGAGAATGAGTCTAAGGTATGTAAGCTTGTTAAATCATTATATGGTTTGAAATAAGCTCTTAAACAATGACATGAAATGTTTGATTTTGTGATATCATCTTTTGGCTTTGCTTCTAATGATTATGATAAGTGTGTCTACTACAAGTCAATAAATAATGCTTTTATCATTCTTTACTTATACATAGATGATATATTGTACACGACCAATTATTGTATTTATTGTGTTTAAGTTGAGTAGATACACTTGTTATCTAGATAAAACCCATTAAGAAACTCTAGACAGAGTGCTTCACTGTGTGAAAGGAACGATTTTTCTTGGACTACATTAAGGTAAACATCCTTCGATTCTTGAGAGATTTAGTGATGCTAGTTGGATAACAAAGAATTTTGAAAGTAATGAGGTCACTGAGTACGTGTTTATTGTGGATGGTGGCGCTGTCACCTAAAAATTCAAGAAATAGACTATTTTGGATCGTTCTACCTATGAAGCAAAACTATGTACTTTGGATGAGATTGAATTATAAGCTAAATAACTTAAGGGACTTATGTCCAGTTTATTTATAGTAAAGAAGTCGCTTCTTACAATTTCAGTACACTATAATATCATGAATATAATTAATACGATCAGTAGCTCCAAGTACAACCAAAAGCAATAAACACATTGAAGTCAAACTAAAGTATGTAAGGGCTCTTGTGTCTTATGATGTCATGATTGTAGATTTTGTTGGATCCAAAGATAACACAGTTGATTCTTTGACTAAAGGTCTATTAATAGCCTTAATTGAGAAATCGAGGTTGGTGATAAAGACTAAAACCTACGATTTATTCACAAGCAGTGACAACCCAACCTAACTCAAAAGAGATCTCACGAAATAGGTTAAGTGTGACAGTAACTGTAAACACCCTAAAAATTGTGATATTTTTCAAAACTCCTAAGTTTTAAAATCCAGCTTACATCCCCTTCTAAAACCTTTAAAAACCCAAAATTTTAAAGCTTAAATCTTTTGAGAAATATTTTAAAATAAAGGTTTTAAATTCAAGCTAAAAGCCCATGGATTTTAAAGCAGATCAAAATGGATAAGTAAAACCCGATTCAAAAAGTCCGCTCGATATCAAGTCAAAAAGTGAAGGATGGGGTCAAGCCTGTTTGGATAAAAGCCAGATTGAAGATCGAACCCTGTGTTCATATCGAAGCAAGTTTAACTTCAAAAAAGCAAAATGAAACCAAGATCCTGTTGAAACCCTCAAAAAGCAAGAACCAGGCCTATCAAAATGGAAATCAGGGTCCGCTTCAAAATCTCGAATCGACCTCATAAAAAATAAGCTCGAGACAAGACCAAATAGATCAAATCAAGTATCAAATGAAAGGTCTTGAAAGCACACATCGATCGGTTAAAGAGTTTAGGAAAAACCAGGCTAAAATTCGGTCACCGAGGAACTAGAGCCCGCTAAAAAACCGTCCATTTCATGCACCAAAGAAGGACTAAAAAAAAAATTAGATTGGATCTAGATCAAAAGATCCAAATACATACCCCACAAGAAGAAAAAAAATGGATTGGATGTAGACCAAAAGATCCAGATCCATATCTCATTGAAAATTAGATCTGGTTGGATCCAATGATCCAAACCCAATCCAAAGATCTACCCTTAGACTATAAATAGGGCAAAGGGGGTTCACTTGAAGGGTTGGAGGTTTGAAGTGAGGAGAGAGGTTGGAGCTCAAGAGCTTCACGCGAAGAAGCTTGGAGGCCAAAGGGGAGCGCTGCACACCAAAGGAACGCTACACCCAGCACCCGGTTGCACCAAGAAGCCGGTTGCACCAAGTGAAGTGAAGGGGTTGCATTAAAAGAGCAAAAAAGTGAACGAGGAAATTTGTAAGTGCTTTAAATTGTATTTTTAAGCCATTTTTCTCCATTAAATTCAATTTAAAAAGGGGTTATATTAATGGAGCGAAGCTTCCCCCATGTTGTAATATTGGTGCATGAACACGATCACACCCACGTGCACTCGAGCCTTTTCGCTCTTTACACTCACAAGCACTTGAGCCTTTTCGCTCTTAACTTGGTGGATTGAACATGATTACACCCACGAGCACTTGAGCATTTCTGCTCTTTACACTCACGTGCACTCGAGCCTTTTTGCTCTCTTAAGCTAAATATATATATTTCAATTCGCGTGAGTTTTACTTTCGTAAATGTAGAGTGGCTGCACTTTCAATTCGCGTGAATTTTACTTTCATGAAATTAGAGTGGCTGAACTTTCAATTCGCGTGGGTTTTACTTTCGTGAAAATAGAGTGAAAGTACTTTCATTTCGCGTGAGTTTTACTTTCGTGAAAGTAGAGTGAATGTACTTTAAATTTGCGTGAGTTTTACTTTAGATATAGAGTGGGTGCAATTTCAATTCGAGTGAGTTGGCATCATCGCTCTAAAAAACCAAAACAGAATTTATAACATCTCTGCATCCGCTCATTGCGGCGAATCGCTCGAACACTCGCTCCAACCACACTAAAACTAGGCCACACACACATTCGGCCTAAATAAAAAAAACTTACAAAAATCTTAGGGTCGTCCAACCCCGTAATAAAATTAGCAAGGAGTGCACGAACTAAATTCGTTCAAAACACTTGTCATTTGAAGTAAAAATTTATTTACAAATCGAAGTTCCTAAGCACTTAAACCGACCCTTGAGCATCGGTTCAAGAAAGTTTAAAGCGAAAAGAGTTCGCTTTCCTATAATCGCTAAAAGTCAGAATTGTGTAAGGTAGTTGGCACGCTCGCGCAAGTGTAGGCACGAAAAGGTTCACTTCGAGTTTTCTAACTTGGGAGTGGAAATTTTCATGTTTACGGTAAAAATTGTTAGATAAATATGATGACACTTTGTATTATATGATACTTTAGTATCTTTGTGTCCGTCTCTTATAAATCAAAAGTGTTATAACTACAAGTTTATGAAGAGATTATTCTCTTAATGGAATCGAGTCGTAGGATAAGATGCTAGCAATACATCCTTGGAGATAGTCAACTAAGTGATTGATATTGTATGGCCACAATAGTAGAATTGGGTTGTTCCCTAGAGTCAATTATGATATAGGATATGGATGGATGACCATTAATAATCACCCTATAGATCACGCTATAACCTTTTATTATGTTGTTATAAATAAACACCTTTACACCTAAGGTTTAGTTCAAGATGTATATTCACCTAGTTCTTATAAGAGTAATATTAGATAACTCAAGTAACGGTTAAAACCATAATATGCCATTACTGAAAGCATAATATAATTGTTGGATTAAAAGGATATTTTTACACTTAAGGACTTTGTGGGAGATTATTGGATTTAATGCATATTGATATCCTTACATATTTAATTAATATATATAAAAGTCCTAAAGTATAAAAGTAACATATGAGAGACTTTTGCAAAAGATGATCAAGAGGAGACAAAGTTTAGTCTCATATTGATGGATGTAACAAACTTGCATGTCCTTTTATATATTTGATAGCTTATGAACCTTAGTTGAAAGAGCTTGGGGAGGATATGCTATACTACACACGCGTGGGTCGGGCTAGGCTTGTGGTTTGAGTTTGGATCTTAATCTATATTTTTGCACAAAAAACTTTTGATCTAACGGTCAAAAATTTCACGGTCATGGATAGGAATAAGATGAAACATTTCTAGATAAAGTGGGGCAGTTTCGGATAAGATGAGATAATTGAGGATAAAGCAGTGCATCGTTTGGATCGGATCCACAATCCGTGATCTACACGCACACCTATAAATAGGTGATTAGGGGTCTTCCCTAAACATATTATTTTTTCCCTCTCTCTCTCTCTCTCTCTTCCCGCCTCTTGGTTCTCTTTCTGCTCATGGTGCTGTTCCGATCCCTGTGCCCGTAGATAGTATCTCTTTCTACTTCAGTTATAGGCGACTGAAGTGTGTTCGAGGTTGACTCGAAGCGAGGTACGTGCTCTTCGAGTTGTGTGTGTATTTTATCTTATGAAGAAGGTGTAGATATCCGTACGTACTCATAGTGAGGCACTGATTTCTCTAAGGCAAGTTCGCAAGGGCGACTCACACAGATAAGTTTTGATTTTGCTTTTGTTTTTATTTTTTGTACGGCTTGATTATGGTTTATTTTGGATCTGTGATGTTGTTTATGATTGAAGCATGTTACATTTATTGCATATTATGGTATTATGCATATATGTCTACGGTTATTCTCAACAATAGGCTCATGAAAAACTCATGTAGAGGTACTCATAACAAAAACACGTCCCCATAGAGACCCATGAGGAACATGAGGACGGGTCCCCGCAGACTTCCTGTCCCCGTCGTTGGGACGGGGACCAACTTTTTAATCAGAGGCGGGATCCCCACCCGATGAATGTCCATATTTTGTTATGTAGAAGTGATTTAGACATATTTTCTGTTTTCTTTTAAAGTTTTAATCTTTCGCTTTGAAATGAGTCGAATAACTCCTGGTTGTTGCTAGGCTCGTTTCGTACACCAACGAGCCAAGCTTACCGCTATAGCGGAGACTTCTGTTTGAACACGTTCAAGGATGGCTCACTATTCATTTATGATCAAAGCTGAATAAGGATGGCAATGGAGCGGGTCAGGGATGATAATACCTATCGACCATATAGTGAACAACAATTTTATGCCATGTACGTGCTCACAAGATGAATGCATGGCTAAGTCCTTTCATTTGTGCGGTATGGGTGTGGATAGACATGGCCGGTTCAATTTACCTGAAATTGGTTCATTTGCCTTAAAACCTGAAACCATAATCGAAGCGACATATGAAAGGACATTTGCCTAATCAATGATTTTGCAAATTACAGACTCTGGGGTTTGGATCCAGTTAACAGATTCAGGTTACGGTGATTTGGGGTTGCGATCAGTTTTGATCCAAATCGACAATCCCAGTTCCGAAACGGCCCATACCTATATGACACCATGGATTCGGTAGCAACATTACTTTCTTGAGTCACGGCAAATCATGCATATGGTCGATAGAGACCCATGATCTAATCAGATGGCCATGCATACAAGTTTAATTTGTTTAATGACTACAAAAGGAAATCAGGTCGTGTTGAAGTTGACACGTTTTTTCTGGTCATAACGCCTGATTGCAAAATCCCGACACGGACACAATCCAAAACGTCGGTGTTGGTATGCATCCAGAGTCACGGCAGAATCGGTTGGTGTCCGTGTCTACCTGTTTCTGGATTGAAAACTGCCATGACACGAAGGAGACTTTTAACACGAAATTGTCGGCCCCAGACGGCCTCCAACCTACCATTGCGATTTGGTAGTAGTCGCTGTCCAAACGCATCCCTCCTCCTTCCCAATTTTCTCTCTGTCGCAGAGAGAGAAGCTCCCGCTCTCGCGTGACTCTCAGAGAGAGAGAGAGAAGGGATGAAACAGAAGGCGATCACTCTTTTTCTATCCGTGCTCTTTCTGGTCGTCGTCTACCTCTCTCTCGGAATCCTAGACCTCAGATCTCAGCTCTTCCCGGACTCCCTCCCCGCAGTTCGCCTCTCTTCTTCCTGCGCAGACCGCCCTCTCAGGGTCTTCATGTACGATCTCCCCCGCCGATTCAACGTCACCATGATCGATCACCGGAGCACTGGCAAGAAACTCCGGTCACCTCCCTGGACTGGCCACCGTGGCCGGATAACTGGGGAGCTGAAGAAGCAGCACAGCGTGGAGTACTGGATGATGGGCTCTATTCTCTACGATGGCGACGACGGTGAGCACAGAGAAGCGGTTGGGGTTTCCGGATCCAGAACTCGCCGATGCATTCTTCGTGCCGTTTTCTCTTCGTTGAGTTTCAATACGCACGGACACACTATGACGGATCCGGCCACGAGAGATTGATCGAAAATTGCAGGTAAAGTGATCGATTCCGAGCCACGTTCTTAGCTATGTTTCTTCGTTCATGCTTTATGGCTTTATGGTAATTGTTGGTGGCATGCACTGATTATTTATGGTCTGTTGCTTTGGAAATTTTGATTGATGAATCATTCAAATACAATTAGTTTTAGGAGAAAACTTAGATACAATTTTGTTATTGTTATGTACATTTTTTACATCTTATCAGTGAAAACTTTTTTAAAAAAATAAGTGATTAAAAAATAGGACAATTGTTATATTTTTATAAAGAGAACAAAACCATAAATACTTAAATAATTTTACGAAGTTTTGTCCTTAGTTTTACTGCTACAATTGGTGTATGAGTTTTGTAATAACTTCTTAAAATATCTTTCTAGTACTTAATGAAGATGAAAAATTAAATGCAGTCAACATTTTGAGAACATGGAAAACATTAAATATTTTCTTTATTTAGTAATTATAAGGAATATTAGGAGAATTTATAATTATTCTTGGTGTATTTAGTTATATATTAGGATTGTTCCCTAGCTAGAATGCAGCATAAATAGCTTCAAAAATGTCTGTCATACATGTGTTTGATACATATCCGTTTCGGATATCGCTCTTCAAACGTTATCACATACTGATAATCTTCACCTTATAATTTTTTTTTATGTGGAGTTTTTGTACCATTACCAGTGGGATATCATAGGAATTTGATAAAGGTGAATTCTACAATACCCCTAAGGGGTAATCATACCCCAAGTGACCATTATGTAATTGAGTTAACCATAGTTTAAGTCACATCACCTGGAGTATAGGTACCGCTTGGGCACCATACTCTATTATCCTTTGATAAATGCTAATGCTAGTCTTTCTATTATGTTTGCAATGATTACTACTGAAAATAAAAACTATTTTCTCCACTTTTCTCTATAAAATCGTGATAGCTAGAAGTGAGAAAAATCGTGAAAAATTATAGATGAAAGCAGATTAAAAAAGATTTAGATTTGAATGACATTTTTGAAAGACAGGTTTATGATAGAATATGCGTGGCGTACGTTTGATCAGTATGGTAGCAGCTGGCCACATTATAGTGGGAAAAGACTTGGTGGTTGTTGTTTTCTCTATAAATCATGGAGGTGGCCCAATTATTATATTTTATGTTATGATGTGTTATGATGATTTTATATGTTTTTGTAAGTGTTTTATAAAGATGATATATGTTGCTATATATGTAATCTTGCTATAGTCGTATCCTAATTTTTTAACATATGTTGGGTGTCTTTTCAAATGCTTGGTACAGTTGTACCCATATCTATACATCATAGCTCTTGTTTTCAAATATCTGTTGTTAATGTCAAACATGGCTTGCTTCTGATGTCAGGTTGAAGTAATGGATATTTTAAGAAAATCCAAATATTGGCAGAGATCTGGAGGAAGAGACCATGTATTTCTAAGACACACCCCCAATGCTTTTAGGTTTCCTGCAGAAATCAAGTGAATGAATCTATTCAGGTTGTTGTGGATTTTGGCCGCTACCCCAAAGGCATGTCTAATTTGAACAAAGATGTGAATTGTCCCCGTATGTGCATGTTGTGGATTCTTTTACAGATGATGAGACTCAAGATCCATATGAGTCTCGCTCCTCACTACTTTTCTTCCGAGGAGGACTTTTCGGAAGGATGTATGTCTGGCTGAGAGTTAATTGAAAGAATAAACATGCATTTCTTAAAATTCCATGAAAATTTATTTTGTGGGGTCTGATGTTTGCAGGAAGGCATTGTCCGTGCTAAACTAGCAAAGATATTGGCTGGTTATGATGATGTTCAATATGAGCGAAGTGTTGCTACAGAAGAAAACATAAAAGCGGTATACAATGTAGTTATGTAATTGATCTATGACTCATTACTGTTTTGCTTATACGTAGATCATAAATTTTGTGGTTAACCATTCCTTAAAAGTTAAAGAGTCTGTTACAATTAATTTTCTTCCCTCATCATTGTCAGTCAAAGGCAAGGATTCTTTTAAAAAAAGGAAAAAATATTTTTGGTTAACTTACATAATAGAGGCCTGATCAATTGTGTGTTGCTCTTCTCTACATAATGTTTTTGCTATGCATTCTGACTCTAAGAATCTGAATATTGAGATACCATTTGCCTTTTGTGGACAAAATGAATTGTTTCCAAAGGGAGCATTTTAATATATTTTTTTTCCTGATGCTAAGGTGCAGAATACAATCACTAATGTGAAGAAAATTTCTTATTTGGTGAAAGATTACTAGTTTTAGATTTTTTCTCTCTCATTGAAAACATTCTTATGATACCCTAAAGATCAAACATGCTCATGTTTTGGGGTGCAGAGACCTTGAAACTTCCATTTGTAATCTAAACAAGATAGATTACTATCTTTGCTGTGGAGAAGAATTATAGTCAACTTTTTTTTTTTTTTGGTTTCCTTTTTGTTCCCCTTTTCTTCTTATGCTAAGATCATTAACTATTACCATTCCTTTATGCGCTGCTTCTGATACAACAGTCATCTAAGGGGATACGTTCATCAAAGTTCTGTTTGCATCCGGCAGAACACACCATCATCTTGTCGTCTTTTTGATGCCATTGTGAGTCACTGTGTTCCTGTCATTGTGAGTGATCAAATTGAACTTCCATTTGAGGATGAGATTGACTACTCCGCAGTTCTCGGTGTTCTATATCTTTCAAAGAGGCATTACAGCCACAGCTTCACATAGATCAACCAGCTTCGTAAATTTTCAAAGGAGAAATATGGACTGAGAATATGTAGAGCAGCTTAAAAACATCTCCTATCAGCTATAGAATTCCAGTACCCTCCGAAGAAGGATGATGCGGTGAACATGCTCTGGACGGAGGTGAGGCACAAGTTGCCCCCTGTCAAGCTTGCGATGCATCGAAGTGCGAGATTGAAAATCAAAGATTGGTGGAGAAGATAATTCGTTTTTGCAAGTTCCGAGATGCGTTGTACATTATTCCCCCATTTGAAGAGCTCTTTTGAGAGGCAAGTAGTAAATGCTTGGAATTGTACTTCCATTGGTTTAGTATCAGACACTAATTGTGGTTCATTGAACCCTTACGAGTTGTCTGAGTCTGTGTATGATGGGTTAGGGCTTCATCTCCGCTTATATTGGAGAAATTGTAGTGTATAATAAGATCAATAGTTATTCACTGTAAAGGTGTTCCCGTGCTGCCATTGAATTGGTATGGCAATTTTCTTGTTGAGGTTGAACATGAAAGGCTTCCTCTTACCGGATGGTATAAGAAAATAAAAGTGTTTTTTCTTAATTAGCCTCCGAAGCTTCCCCATATTTGACATTTATGATACTTCAGTTTAAAATGTCCTTTTTATTGTGCAACCATTGGTATGCATTCACTTACAAATGGCACATTCGTCATTCATGGTCATGTATTTTTTGAACGGATATTGATAATTGGCTCCGACCGTCTCTCTTTTTTCTCCATCTTCTCCTCTTTCTTCCTACCTTGACTTTCATCTTTTTCTTGTCTGCGCCCCCTTCTCTCTCTCTCAAGTTCCCAAATTTGGTTATATTTTTTGACAATATTAACATTGAATTTGTTTAACTTCAAAAGAATATCAGAAACCAAATGAAGATTACTCTCAAAAAGATGTACATTGTTATTTCGATAGGTGCTCAGAATTGCCTATATTTAAAATGACTGAATATGATATCCGGTCCTATCTAATTGCATTGGTTATTTTGTCCTAGCATGTTGCTGCATGGTAAATGGTCTAATTTGATGGTTAGCTATCCAAAATTTGTAGAAGGACCATGGGAGTTGGTAGAAATGGTACATGAACAAGTTATCCTTCAACCTTAAAAAGGTAGAATCCTAACAAGTTGAAACATGATAGATGTAGAAGGTGAATCAAGTATGATTCTTTTATCCATATTTTATTTCATATATATCAATGGAAATATTTGTATGATGAACAAGGTTGCTTTACTAAATAAGATAGGATAATATGAGTGCATGACGATAAAAACTTTATAATATAAGAAATCTACTTCACTTAGAGAAGATGTTAAAACACTTCTTTTTTCTTCTCTGTTGTCTTTGTTTATGCATTTATAACATGCTTGTGTCTCATAACTCCTATATTATCTTGTTATACAAACATTTTAATAGGAATTGTACAAAAAGAATCATGATCGGTACATGTTTGGTTGTACAGAGAAAGTATCCACAATATATATATATATATATATATATATATATATATATATATATATATATATATATATATATATATATATATATATATATATATATATATATATATATAGACAGAGAGGGAGGTTCTTGCACACTCTAACACCGTGCACTCTTGCCTCAATATTTTTTAGGGCAAGATTATCTTTTTTACTTTTTGCAGGTTCCATTTTAAATTTCTAAGTTGCCACTCTGTCTTCAAAAGTAAAAAGGTTGCAAGAGGTGCTTGACAACGGTGTTATATATATATATATATATATATATATATATATATATATATATATATATATATATATATATATATATATATATATATACATATAAGAGAACGCAATCATGAATTGGCTGCATCGGACATAAGAAAGGGGTCGATGGAGAGAGAGTCACTGTCAAAGAAAATGAGGGGGCACCACAAGCAAGGTGTTTTGAACTTAAACTCATAATAACATTCGATTATATTATTTACTCATTTTATCCAAAGACGGAATAATGGTCTATATTTATGATTGAATCACAATATTCTGCAGCTGGTAACAATTTGAGAAAATCCCATTAATAAAATGATACCTGATCGTTAACGCTAGGTTCCAAGAAGGAAACATGAAGGACCTCAAAATGAAAGAATTAATGACCAATAGCAAGTAGCATAAGATAGTGACCAAAAATCGACCCGTAATCAACTCATTAAAGCTAAAAGGAATGGGCAACACATACATTATGAAAAGAAACACTCGGAAGAGAAAAGTGAGGGAAGATGGCTTTTTTGAAACCGCCTTAACCACCCTATATAAAAGAGGCAAAAAGAGCGATGATCATTTTGCAGATTCCTTGTAATAGATTTTTCACCAAGATCAACTTCTCCATTTTATTCTTGACACTTCACTTATCATATCCAGAGTGGCGGCACCCATACCCCCTCGAGGTTTACTTTGTTCACATTATCATTCCCAAGGCTTTTGGAGGAATCAATTGGGATACTTACTAATTGAGGATTCCTACGGCCTACGATTGCCTGAACTCTCTTTGAAGCTCCTTTCAAGATGGAGGTCAACATTCTCGGTAGACCTACATATCCTCCTCTATCTCGTCATTGTAGACTCAACCTACTTGAGTAGGATTTTGTGTCAAATTAGAGTGTGAGTACAATGCTCTCTTTTGGCATGCATGATCGGACAACTTTCTCTAAGAAGAGCTACTTTTGATCCATTTTTTCATGTCCAAATCTGGTCGGGAGTACCTAATGACTTTTGGAAATATAAATCCTTTCAGTTATGAGAATGTGATGTTGCTGGTACACGACGGTGAACTCTTATATCGAATGACTAGACTATACAAGTATTGACCTCAAACTCTATGAGATCACAATATGATTCCCAATTGTCCAAATGCATTTGCCAAATACCAACTAAGGTCAGTCCCTCAAGAATGCTTCCATGCATATAAAAATGCGCGTCTTTTTTACAACTTATGAGGGAGACAATGCCAACAATTGCTGAAAATCAGTTAACTGCAATGCACGAGCAAGAGTGGTTGGCCGAAAGGTAGAGGCAGGCAGCCGAGGTGGCTGTTGCTTTTGCTCGACCTCAAAATTTACCAATGCATGAGAAATTCACGGGAATTCCCACTTTATCCCAATCTCCTTTACAGGCACGTGAATCACTCAGAGACCACTCAATGCAACGGGAAGCATTGGCCACTTGTGGACTCCGTCCATTGCTACTTCTAGAACAACCATGGTAGGCATTGTATGAAACTCACGTGCTCCCCCTTGGTGACCACTCGTTGCCCTTGCTGTATTCTTGACTCTCTCTACTCCTTCTCTAGTTGCATGATCTTGTTGGCGAGCTAGACATGTCTCAATTGGTTATTTAGGACTTCTAGTTCAACCTCATATTCTCTAAGAGAAACATTAGGCGTGGTTCCTAATTGGATTAGGTTTAGCTTGGTTGGTTTCTGGGCATAGGAGGTGGCATCATCTACTAATTCAGGGTCATGGATCTCTTGGTGTGTAGGCTCAAGGAAACTTTGAGACAAGAAAATTGCTTTACCTTTGAACGTTGAAGTCATTTTGGGTTCGAGAGTTCAAGGAAATCCTAGAGTCCCAAATGCTTATATGTGCACATATATATGTGTATATATACACATACACGCACATGCACACACAAGCACATATACAAACCAAGAATAAAGAAATTTGGTGTGTGTGTGTAAACGTGTAGGTATATGAGGGTGTGAAACACGTAAGTGTTCACTACATTACATGCGCAGTGTGTGGAAGTGTCAACAATGTGCTCACAAGATCAATCAAGAAAATTAAAGCCTAAACTAACCAAGCGATTAGGTAGACTTGTGGATCCCACTTACTGTGTCAAAAGAGAGCTGTGCTCGATTTTTGGTTCTCCGAAGCCTCAACTCATGGTGCAATCACTTGAAAGAAGGAAAGTTAGAAATCAAACTCAAGAAGAACTCACCTTTAAATGCACTTTATGGGATGTGGGCTCATATGGATTCTTTTTAGTGATGAGGGATCCTAGGCTCAGTTAGAGAGAACTAGGGGAGGAAGCTCTAACCATGGCTTGGACACGATTTGATTAATGGGAATTGGCTGGCTACTAAATTGGTGGGAATCGATTGTGAGGAGGTTCCCAACGAGAAACTAGATCTGGGTTTCAAGGTTAAGTATAAGAAAGGTTCAATACGTGGCAAAAACCTTAGATTTTGAAATGGTCCATATTGAATATGATTTGGGTTTGGATTTTGGTGTGGCTAAGAGTAAACAAGAATGGTTTGGAGCTAGGTAGGGGAATGGGTTTGGTTTGAAGCGAGTGAGAGGGTTGGATTGGATTTTGTTAAACAAACTGTTTTGGGCGTCGAGTTGGTTGGATCCAACTAAAATTTGAATTTTAGATAATTGGATTGAATTGGGTCCAAACAAGAGGATCTGATCTAGTTGTGGGAAAAATTTCATGGTGCAAACTTGGAAGAAATAGGTAAAAAGAAAGGAGGTGGCTTCTAGTTGGGTGAGGCTAGGGCAACGATGAGAGGACGCTGACAGTGATTGAGCAAGGTGGTAGTGAGGTCAAGGTAGCAATGGGAAGGCAATGGTGCTAAAGAACAGTGGATGTGCGGTTTAGGTGGTGGAGATTTATGAAAAATGGTGCTTAATGACAGCAAGGTGGCAGTTTTGAGTTTGCAATATGGGGTGGTGATGGAAATAATAGAGAGCAAGGAAGCAACTTCACCAAGCAAGTGGCTTGGATGAGTGCAAAAGGCTTGGTGGTTTTCATTTACTTTAATGACGCACCAAACTTCATAACACTCACTTGCATGGAGAGAGAGAGAGAGAGAGAGAGAGAGAGAGAGAGAGAGAGAGAGAGAGAGAGAGAGAGAGAGAGAGAGAGAGTTTCTTTGATTCAATAAAGAGAAGCGATAGAGAGTTCTGTATAATTTCTTTGATCCATAAATATACCGAATAGAATATGCATGATTTTCAGCCAAACGTTTTCTTTCTTTATCTGTAGTTTTGGAATTTCTTAGTGGTTTTGCTGGAATGTTACAGGGAAAAAGGAAGCATATTTCTCAAGAGCTATAGCCAAGCTGATATTGGAGAGAGATGTCAATGAATAGCTTGGTGGTGCCCTTCTAGATGCTCTCAGCTGATTTTTATTGAATGTGTTCATACTCCACCCAATTGTTTCAACAAAAATTATAAACTTGCTTGATGTAGAAAATCTTTCAAGGAAGATTTATGATTTTGTAGATTATTCAGCTGCTTTTGTATAGTGAAAAACGTAATCTTTAGTAGTTATTGCAGTTGGGTTGACTTCAATATATTTACAAACATTACAACATCCGGATTAGAAAAAGAAGGATGGACAAGTTGTGCCATACAATGGCTAAAGAAAGCTGTTAAGTCTCCTAGTTGGTGCAAAATGATTGCCATGGCAAGATCTGCTGAAGTTCAGTGAAATCTATCATGGTTATGTTTACCTTCACTAGGTCGTGAACACACCTCCCTATCTTCCTCAATGCGATCACATGCATTACGGTAATTATAGATCCTCCATTGATTAGTATTTTGCTGACTGGTATGACGTTGATTAATGCACTAATGTAGAGAGGCTTGAAATGCCGACGCATACGTTCCATTTGCTTGGAAAACATTCCCTCATGCTTTTGGTAACGGTCTAGTCAATAGGATGACAAACTTGAGCTCATCTTCATCCTCAAGGTCTTCGGCGGTAAACTCCAACAATAATATTCCCACCATATCAGGATCGAGCAGAGGGCCAAACTCGTAATATGCATGAGAGGAAGCATATTTCTGTCATCTTTAGAATATTAAACCTAAGGGTAACCAACCTCAAGATCATTTGATACGAGGATTTCTCTTGTCTTTGTCCTTTGCAAACCCGAGAACTCATGGCCAGTGCCCGCCCCTCTGCCTTGTGAATGATTATCTCTGCCATTCTCTATCGAGCACATATTCTTTAGAGATGTCGCTTTTGAGTGCAAGTGAATTCTTATAGTTTATTTCATTCGTTCTTCCATCTAGGATGCTAGTTCGTGACCATTGATTGACCGGTACATTAGCGTGCAACTTGATTGGGTGTAAAGTTGTGACCTTGGGGCCTATACAAACACTTGTAGAACGTATTTCTCGGATTTTTTTTGAACCCTCTTTCACCTGCTGCTGATTCTTTCATCCTCTGAATGGTGTCAAAGGTAGAGATAAACGATCAAACACTGAAGCACGCAACATCTGGTCGTGACATGGTTTGCGATAGATCTGCCTTATCGGTGTTTTTGCCTTACTCCTTGGTCTGCCATCACTTTGTCGCTTTAGGCCACTAGACTTCCCCTCCTATGCTTTTTGATATTGCTTATAGGACTCCTACTGAAGCCCGTTGGTGTATTCATTGACAACTCTTGGAAGGGATCTAGCCATCTCCTCACCAAACCACTTCCTTCTCTAAGTGCTTTCTCAGTGGTTGAGGAACACCAAATATACAATTGCTCGTATTGTGGGTAATAGAGATGTGATATTTGCATAATTTTCTTCAGGATTCAGATCTTTTGTGGCCTTCTGCTGACTTGATCAACCCATTTTTCAGAAAAAAATCGAAAATTGCCGCCGTTTGGTCACATCGTATAGGTAAACTTCCTTGGATTCAGCCAATTTCTCTTTTCTTTGGTAGGCATCAAAGCGGCACAAGTGTACAGCTAACCGTCCACAAGCTTTGTGACCAATACCTTGGGAGCCGAATCCCCTTCAATCTGGGCTTGATCAACTTCTACGAATGCTACGGTTTTAGTGGGCTTTGGCTTGACTGCCCACTTCACCTGCCTAGTAGTTATTTCCTTGAGATACTGTTGTAAAAGTGAATCTCTTAAAACCTATGTTGCATGGATACGGGTATAGTATCGGTATGGGTATGGGTACAAGGTACGCAATTTTTTAAAAAACTAAGGTATGGATACACCACTATTAAAAAACATAATAAATAAATAAATAAATAAATAATATATATATATATATATATATATATATATATATATATATATATATATATATATATACACACACACAATTATACATAGCATCCTATATTTTAAAGAGAATTCTAGTGTTTGAGAATAATTCTATTCTAACTATGAGAATGTCATTTGTAACAATTAAACAGCTTACCCAAACATCCAAGCCATCTACAAACTGCTATTGCTACACTAGACAAGATGATCTTAAAGCAAATGCCAACGGATTGAATTTCCAATATAATTTCTGTAAGGAAATAAATCGAGTCAGATGAACAAACATTTTTTTTTAAATAACAATAACTGCAATAAAAACAACCAAATATATCAAAATTGACTCCTCACTTGAAACTTCATTGTCCAACCTTTTGTCCAATCGCATCATAAAACATATATATATATATATATATATAGTTTTCTCATAGGAGGATTGTCCGATCGCCCTTGTCTGACGACCAGGAATGGCATTGAACGATCTACATCCTCAAGGAGATCCTTTGTGTGTGTGTTTTATAAAATTTCATATTAACAAGACCTTGTGGCATAGAACTGAAACATATTCTTAGTAATGCCGAAAAACTGCACAACAACAAGAATTATCATCCAGTGCAGGTGTTGTTTGCTTCTCAACCCAAGTTCCACAGATACTTTACTCTCAGCTAGAAGGCATATGCTAGTCTTTTGAGGTTCAATACTTACAATATATGTTGTAAAGATCCAGCACATGAAAGATAAGGTAATTGTGTTCCTTCTTTCTTTATCTATGAGCTACACGTATTAGATACACTAATAGCCAGCTCTATGAAAGGAAGTTTCCAATTCACTCTGACCTTATGAGATGAAAGATAAGTAACAATAAGAAAAACATTGGGGATGTATCAGGAAATACCTCTAGGTACTCTTATTAATACATCATCATGGAGTCATGAGCTCCTTAATTACAACCCAATAAAGCTTAATGAAAAAGAAGATAATTATAAAAAAATGAAGGAAGAATGAACCTTTGACAACTCCGCCCATGTAAGGGATCACCCTTGCATTGCCGGTCCCAAGCCCGGATAAAAGAGGAGGGCTATGTTAGGCTTTCGACAGCCAGCGTAAAACATCGTCGGATTTTTATAACATGGATTACAAAAATTATGAGCATTGCTTTGGGGAGTCCCCGCATAGCGATGTGCTGTAGAGCCCGAATGCAATAATAAATAAGCAAGGGCTACTACATTTTCGCCCGAATGTAGTGAATCAATTGAAGAGAGGGTTCCCACATTATGAACGGGTGTAGGTAAAGAAGTTAGTTCCGCTACATTGTCACCCGAATGTAGTGAAAAATTTTCAGAGAGGGTCTCCGCATTTTGATTATGGACAGATGCGGGGGGTAAGAAAGTTAGTACTAAATAATAAGATTCGTATTGGTTCTTGGAATATCTTAACATTATCCGATAAGCTAATGGAGGTGGTAGATACTATGATTTGGAGAAAGATTTATATTCTATGTTTATAAGAGACAAAATGGGTTGGAGAAAAAGCAAAGGAGATAGAGGATACAGATTTTAAATTATGGTACTCAGGTAAAGAAAAGGCTCGAAATGGAGTTGGTATTATCGTAAATAAAGATTTAAAGGATAGTGTAGTAGACATACAACGATATGGTGACCGAATCATGACATTGAAATTAGTGTTAGGAGCAGAGGTTTTGAATATAGTTTGTGCTTACGCAACGGGTGTAGGTAAAGAAGTTAGTTCCGCTACATTGTCACCCGAATGTAGTGAAAAATTTTCAGAGAGGGTCTCCGCATTTTGATTATGGACAGATGCGGGGGGTAAGAAAGTTAGTACTAGATAATAAGATTCGTATTGGTTCTTGGAATATCTTAACATTATCCGATAAGCTAATGGAGGTGGTAGATACTATGATTTGGAGAAAGATTTATATTCTATGTTTATAAGAGACAAAATGGGTTAGAGAAAAAGCAAAGGAGATAGAGGATACAGATTTTAAATTATGGTACTCAGGTAAAGAAAAGGCTCGAAATGGAGTTGGTATTATCGTAAATAAAGATTTAAAGAATAGTGTAGTAGACATACAACGATATGGTGACCGAATCATGACATTGAAATTAGTGTTAGGAGCAGAGGTTTTGAATATAGTTTGTGCTTACGCACCCCAGGTAGGACTAGAAGATAGTATAAAGACAACGAGTTAGATAAGGTGATTCAAAAGATTCCACAAAGGGAGATGATTTGTTTAGGAGGAGACTTAAATGGACATGTGGGTAAAGAGGCATTAGGATATCAAGGGATTCATGAAAACTTTGGTTTTGGGGATATAAATGAGGAAGGTATAGAGATTTTAAATTTTGCTATGGCATTTGATCTCTATATAGTCAATACAATCTTCAAAAAACAAGATGAACATTTAATTACTTATAAGAGTGACTTATCACAAACACAAATTGATTACTTTATTTGTAGAAAAAAAGATAGAGCGTGTTGTAAAGATTGCAAGGTAATTCCAAGAGAAAGCTTAACCACCCAACATCGACTTTTAGTTATGGATTTACAAATTAAAAAATAGATAAAGAAGAAAAGAGTGCATCGAGCTATTCAGACTAAATGGTAGAACCTCAAAAGCAAGAAAGAAGATATATTTAAACAGAAAGTCCTTCAAGGAGATGTTTGGAATTATGTTGGTACACCCTGTGATATGTGGAACAATATGGCTATACATATTAGAAAAGTGGCGAAAGATGTGTTAGGGGTATCTAAGGGAGGTGTACCGGCACAAAAAGAAGCTTGGTGGTGGAGTAAAGTAGTACAAAATAAAATCAAGGCAAAAAGGGCATATTACAAATTACATTATGCTAAGAAAACTAGTGAAACTTTAGAGGCTTATAAGAAAGCAACGAAGGAAGCGAAAAAAGCCGTGAGTGAAGCAAAAGCTAAAATTTGGGAGGACTTATATAAAAAACTCAACTCAAAAGAGGGTGAAAGAGATATTTTTAGGATAGCTAGGGTTAGAGATAAGAAAACTAAAGATCTTAATTATATTAGATGCATCAAAGATGAGGATGAAAAAATTCTAGTGGCAAATGATGATATAAGAAATAGATGAAAAAACTATTTTTATAATGTTTTTAATGAAAATAAAGATGTTAGTATTAACTTAGGAGAGTTAGCCAAACCAGAAAAGTATATAAACCACAATTTCTATCGACGTATTGAAAAGAATGAAGTCAAAGAGGCTCTTAAACATATAAAGGGTGGTAAATCGGTAGGACCAGATAATATTCCTATAGAAGTTTTGAAAATACTAGGAGAAATAGGAATCACTTGACTCACAAGACTAATTAATGAAATATGGAAAAACCAAAAGATGCTCGAGGAATGGAGAGCAAGTACACTTATACCCATATATAAGAACAAGGGAGATATTCAAAATTGTGCGAATTATCGAGGTATCAAGTTAATAAGCCATACTATGAAATTATGGGAAAGAATTATCGAACGTAGGTTAAGACAAGTATCAAGTACAACAGAGAACCAATTTGGATTCATGCCAAGCAGATCTACTATTGAAGTGATTCACCTTTTCAAACGTCTTATGGAACATTTAGAGCAAAAAAGAAAGACCTTCACATGATATTTATTGATCTAGAAAAAGCTTATGATAGGGTACCGAGGGAGGTTCTTTGGAGAACTTTGAAAAAAAGGGATATCCCATTGTCATATATTAACCTTATAAGAGACATGTATGATGGTACAAAAACATGTGTGAGGACTCATGAAGGAACGACAGACTTCTTTGAAGTTAATATTGGGTTACATCAAGGATCAACTTTAAGTCCATACTTATTTATAATGGTGATAGATGAGTTAACAAAACATATTCAAGATGAAGTACCTTGGTGTATGTTATTTGCATATGACATTGTATTAGTGGAGTCTAAGGTAAAAGTTAATAGAAAATTGAAGCTATGGAGAGAAACATTAGAAAGCAAAGGCCTCCGACTTAGTAGAACAAAGATGGTTTTGAGTGTTGGGCAGTTAATCATCAACATGTACAAAAGATGTATGTGACAGAAATGAAGATGTTGAGATGGATGAGTGGTCATACAAGAAAAGACCGTATACATAATGAGGTTATTAGAAACAAATTAGGAGTGACACCAATAGAGGATAAAATGAGAGAACATCGTTTAAGATGGTTTGGACATATAGAAAGAATATCAAAAGAAGAACCTCTAAGAAGATTAGAGAAACTAAATTTGGAAAGCATTAAAAGAGGTAGAGGACGACCACAAAAGTGTTGGAAAGAAACAATAAAGAATGATCTAGCTTATTGTGAGTTAACTGCTAACATGGCACACGATAGGGATCTGTGGAAACAAAGAATCCATGTGGCTGACCCCGTCTAGTATGGGAAAAGGCTTAGTTGTTATTGTAAGAATGGACCTGTGACGAAAGGATTGGAGGATGGCCAACGATTAGTGGCGGCTTACCTTCTTCTTCCTCACTCTCTCTCTCTCTCTTACTGGGTTGTGGGATGCTGGATGGTTTGTGGATGGGATGATTGAACTCGGATTGATGCTTTGCAGCCCCCTTGAGGTCCCTTTTATACGCCAAGGGCTGCCTCTTTGCTCCAAATTTCCATTAGCCAATTTGCCTTATTGAAGATGGCTACATTTGGCAAGTGAATGCTGGCCATTCTCGCCGAAAGTTGCTCCTTTGGATAAGGTAAGTGAAGTGCTGCATATGCACCTTCCAAACCGGTTGTTTGTTGTCTCCACTTGCTAAACTCGAAATGATAAGTGGATGCTACTCATTGGCTGAAGGTGAAGTTGTCCACTTTGGTGAAATCGGCCAAGCTCCTGTGAAAGGAAAGTGGAGATGCCGTCTTTTGGTAAGTGACTATGCTCTGACTCTAGCTCATTGTCCAATCTTGGTATGAGACCTACGGCAGATGTGATGAGCCTTTTTCCTTGGCCCATGGTATTCCCACCAACTTCACTCCTTTAGTAGTAACAACCAATTATTTCTCTCTTCTTGCTCCCTTTTGCATGGTCTAGCTGGACCCCAAAGCTGAGTTACTCTTCCTTCCCCATGTGGTTGAGTCTTGGTGGGCTTAACTATAGGCGGTTGACGCAACGTTCATTGATTTTAGCCAAACTGCTGTGAAAGGTAAGTGGACATGCTGATTTCGACCAAGTTGCTGAACTTGGCAAGTGCAACTTGGTTCCTTTTGTGGCTGAGCTTGGTTGATGTCATGGCCAAGGATGACCTTCCATCATCGTTGTCTACCTACTAAAGTCGGCCAAGATTTGCTTTCCTATTTGAGACTGATCATCTGCCTTGTCCACAAAAGTTTCAATTAGCTTTAATATTTCCCTCTTAACCGACCTCAGAAGCTTTACATAAGATGTTCTTGACGTATATGACCTCCTTCAGCTATACAACAACAACTAAGCCTTTTCCCATACTAGACGGGGTTGGCTACATGGATTCTTTGTTTCCACAGATCCCTATCGTGTGCCATGTTAGCACTTAACTCCCAATATGCTAGATCATTCTTTATTGTTTCTTTCCAACACTTTTGTGATCGTCCTCTACTTCTTTTAATACTTTTCAAATTTAGTTTTTCTAACCTTCTTACAGGTTCTTCTTTTGATCTTCTTTCTATATGTCCAAACCATCTTAAACGATGTTCTCTCATTTTATCCTCTATTGGTGCCACTCCTAATTTGTTTCTAATAAACTCATTATGTATACGGTCTTTTCTTGTATGACCACTCATCCATCTCAACATCTTCATTTCTGTCACAGACATCTTTTGTACATGTTGATGATTAACTGCCCAACATTCAGAACCATAAAACATGGCAGGCCTAATTGTTGCTCTATAATATTTACCTTTTAATTTTAATGGTATTTTCTTATCACAAAGAATACCTAATACTCCTCTCCATTTTAAAACTAGAATTAATTCTGTGTAACATCTATATCAATTCTTCCATCACTTTGAAAAATTGACCCTAGGTATTTAAAACTTTCCTTTTGGGGAATGCAATGTGTGCCAATTTTAATTTCTATGTCCTCTGAAGTAGCCAAATGATCGAACTTACATTCCATATATTCTGTCTTTGTTCTACTAAGTCGGAGGCCTTTGCTTTCTAATGTTTCTCTCCATAGTTCCAATTTTCTATTAACTTTTTCCTTAGATTCCTCCACTAATACAATGTCATTTGCAAATAACATACACCAAGGTACTTCATCTTGAATATGTTTTGTTAACTCATCCATCACCATTATAAATAAGTATGTACTTAAAGTTGATCCTTGATGTAACCCAATATTAACTTCAAAGAAGTCTATCGTTCCTTCATGCGTCCTCACACATGTTTTTGCACCATCATACATGTCTCTTATAAGGTTAATATATGTCAATGGGATACCTCTTTTTTCCAAAGTTCTCCAAAGAACCTCCCTCGGTACCCTATCATAAGCTTTTTCTAGATCAATAAATATCATGTGAAAGTCTTTCTTTTTTGCTCTAAAATGTTCCATAAGACGTCTCAAAAGGTGAATCGCTTCAATAGTAGATCTACCTGGCATGAATCCAAATTGGTTCTCTGTTGTACTTGATACTTGTCTTAACCTACATTCGATAATTCTTTCCCATAATTTCATAGTATGACTCATTAACTTGATACCTCGATAATTCGCACAATTTTGAATGTCTCCCTTGTTCTTATATATCGGTATAAGTGTACTTGCTCTCCATTCCTCGGGCATCTTTTGGTTTTTCCATATTTCATTAAATAGTCTTGTGAGCCAAGTGATTCCTATTTCTCCTAGTATTTTTCAAACTTCTATAGGAATATTATCTGGTCCTACCGATTTACCACTCTTCATATGTTTAAGAGCCTCTTTGACTTCATTCTTTCGAATACGTCGGTAGAAATTGTGGTTTATATACTTTTCTGACTTACATAAATCTCCTAAACTAATACTAACATCTTTATTTTCATTAAAAAGATTATAAAAATAGTTTTTCCATCTATTTCTTATATCATCATTTGCCACTAGAATTTTTTCATCCTCGTATTTTATGCATCTAACATAATTAAGATCTTTAGTTTTCTTATCTCTAGCCCTAGCTATCCTAAAAATATCTCTTTCACCCTCTTTTGAGTTGAGTTTTTTATATAAGTCCTCCCAAATCTTAGCTTTTACTTCACTAACGGCCTTTTTCACTTCTTTCTTTGCTTTCTTATAAGCTTCTAAAGTTTTACTAGTTTTCTTGGCATAATGTAATTTGTAACATGCCCTCTTTGCCTTGATTTTATTTTGTACTACTTCACTCCACCACCAAGCTTCTTTTTGTGCCGATACACCTCCCTTAGATACCCCTAACACATCTTTCGCCACTTTCCTAATATGTATAGCCATATTGTTCCACATATCACAGGGTGTACCAACATAATTCCAAACATCTCCTTGAAGGACTTTCTGTTTAAATATATCTTCTTTCTCGCTTTTGAGGTTCCACCATTTAGTCTGAATAGCTCGATGCACTCTTTTCTTCTTTGTCCATTTTTTTATTTGTAAATCCATAACTAAAAGTCGATGTTGGGTGGTTAAGCTTTCTCCTGGAATTACCTTACAATCTTTACAATACGCTCTATCTTTTTTTCTACAAATAAAGTAATCAATTTGTGTTTGTGATAAGCCACTCTTATAAGTAATTAAATGTTCATCTTGTTTTTTGAAGATTGTATTGACTATAAAGAGATCAAATGCCATAGCAAAATTTAAAATCTCCCTTCCTTCCTCGTTTATATCCCCAAAACCAAAGTTTCCATGAATCCCTTGATATCCTAATGCCTCTTTATCGACATGTCCATTTAAATCTCCTCCTAAACAAATCATCTCCTTTTGTGGAATCTTTTGAAATACCTTATCTAACTCTTCCCAAAAAACTGTCTTTATACTATCTTCTAGTCCTACTTGGGGTGTGTAAGCACAAACTATATTCAAAACCTCTACTCCTAACACTAATTTCAACGTCATGATTCAGTCACCATATCATTGTATGTCTACTACACTCTCCTTTAAATCTTTATTTATGATAATACCAACTCCGTTTCGAGCCTTCTCTTTACCTGAGTATCATAATTTAAAACCTGTATCCTCTATCTCCTTTGCTTTTTCTCCAACCCATTTTGTCTCTTATAAACATAGAATATGAATCTTTCTCCGAATCATAGTATCTACCACCTCCATTAGCTTACCGGATAATGTTCCGATATTCCAAGAGCCAATACGAATCTTATTATCTAGGACTAGCTTCCTTACCCCCCGCATCCGTCCATAATCAAAATGCGGAGATCCTCTCTAAAAAAATTTCACTACATTCGGACGGAAATGTAGCGGGACTAACTTCTTTACCCACACTCGTCCATGATGTGGAAACCCTCTCTACAATTGATTCACTACATTCGGGCGAAAATGTAGTGGCCCTTGCTTACTCCTTTAGCTATGCTGCTTGAAATAAATTCACTATACATTCTGTGCATATTAAACATGCCCAAAAATATCAATGACTGAGGTAAAAAGTAACTTCCCAAAGAACTGGCAGCACTTGTGTTCGTCTGCAATATATACAATCCTAATGACAGTATGATCCCTCAAAAAAAAATATCAACACTTCGATGTGCTTGACCAATTATCTCGACCCATCTCTGGTTAGGAAACTGCATCAGCCTCTGCAGATAATCGTCTCTTCTTTGAGGGTCTGATTATGCTTGAATCATATGATCAATAAACTCATAGAATGTATGGATTTGATGTGGTTCAAGATCCACGACAGTTGACACAAGACCAGTACCAATGGCTCACTTTCTCTTACATTTCTGAACAATATTCAAGAACATATCACACGCCATATCCTCAACCCCAGGATGAGTTTCATGCCTGAACTCCAACAATTTATTCACAACCGTCTTAAGAAATTTCCCGTGATCCCTAAAAAATCTTGGGTATTGACCAACCACATACATAATGTTGCTCGCTATCACAACTTTATTATCTTTTCCTTTTGTGATTTCATAGAGGTTAAGCAGGTTACGGATAACCATCACAAGAAACCTGTTTTCCTGCTCTTCCACCATAGACCCAGATATTGATCCAATGGATAGAAAAGTTCCTCTAGAAAGACGAGCAAGAAAGAAAAAATTCAGAAGGATGCTGCAAATCCAACTAAGAAAAGCAAAAATTCAGAAGGATGCTGCAAATCCAACTAAGAAAAGCAAAAATTCAGAAGGATGCTGCAAATCCTTTGAATGATGGACAAGTACACGGGCTCACTTACCAAAACAAGGTACAATACGAACATCGACTGCCTCGGACGAAAGATCAAAGGTAGAAACAAATTGACATCACATAATATCTATATAAAGTCCTCTAATGAAACAATTAACATTATTCAACAATAGAACAAGAGAAACAGGGTAATCTTTGATGAAGGATGGTATGGATAAAACAAAAGAAAATACTGCAAGTGTATTCAATTGCTGATGTATATCGCTGAGGAGAACAAGATAAAAGACTATGAACACTACGCTCTTGTTTCAAACAGCAAAAATCTACTGTCAACTGCCAAGAGGTTTGAGCTTCCTATTTCCCTTATCAAGACCTTCCCGAAAAATGTTGTTGCAGACTCGATTTCAACAAGACTTGATTCTTGAAACTAATACTGCCAGTTTCTCAAAAAACTAACCACATGAATGTGGACAAAATGACAAAAGCCCTAGTGACAACGATTGCTTGTAATATTTGCATATGCGTAACTCAGGTTTAAGATTAAGATGTGTTTAAAGATCTCACAGAATCCTAATTATCCAGTAACATAGGTGAAAATCGACGAGCTCTAGGTTTTTAGGCATGCTTTATTTCTGTAGGCTGAATTGCATACGCTGAATCAACACAATCAAGACAATCAAAAGATTCAAATACAAAACGGAGACTACAAATTTTATCAAGACAATCAAAAGATATAAACAAAAACAATCTGGTATAATAGAACCATTAATCTGACAGATCCACATAGTTACAGCCCCTCCTCCACATAATACTCCATGATTGATGACCGCAAGAAACAACAAAAGATGACAAGATGCATTATAATTTCAATCTGATGGTGCATTCTCTAAACTACAAGCAGGAGAAAAAAATTGAGGGATGAGGAAACCAATTCAATCGACGGCAGTTTGCAACCTCGGAGTAAACGGGCAACCGAAGAATTCGACACCTGTAGCCGACGAAGAACTCGAGTTTGCACCGAATGACGGATGCCCGGGCAACAAAACCCACTTCTTGGTCTTCACATCAATGGCCACCATCTCAGCCCCTTCATGGAAGATCAAGCAAATCATAGTTCCGTGTCCAACCAGCCTGAAATTCAGCCCCGAGTTCCCATCTTCGGCCATGAAAACCCGCTCAAACACCCGTTTCTTCATCCTCGCGAATCCCCTCCACAACCTATCCCCCGCACGAAGCACCCACACCTTGATTCCTTCAATCCCACAACCGCCGTAACTCCCAATCCCGGCCACCATGAACAGCCTCCCAGCACCGGCCGCGAACTGCGGACTCAACGCCTCCGGCGGCATCATAGCCCGGACCTTGCTCCAAACCCCATCCTGGAGATTGAAACAGAGGGCGCCCTCCAGAGGGCGACAGGTTGGGAAATAGATATTCCCATTAAGGAAAACGGCACCGAAGTCTAGCTCGGCGCCGGGAGGGATCGGGCTGGCGAGGGACCAACGATCGGAGCTCGAGTCGTACACCTCGGTGGTCAAGTCTGCAACGGAGGGGAAGGCTGGTGAGAAGTCGTCTCCGGCAACGACAACGCGAAAGGCATCGGAGTTGGATTCGGAGGGGACGAGGGACACGACGGGGACGAGGCGGCGTCGGAGGAGAGGAGGGAGGAGTCGGAGGGAGCGGGAGAGGGGGTTGCAGACGATGAGGCGGAGGGAGGAATCGAGGGCGGCGTGGAGGCAGAGAAGGCCGGAGGCGGAGGAGGAGAGGAGGCGGAGGGAGGGGAACGGGAGGAATGAAGAGAGGGAGATGGTGGACCAGAGGGAGGAATGAGGGGAGAGGAAGGAGAAGGAAGTGGCGGGCCGGGAAGGGGAGAAGAGGGCGAAGCAGAGGTCTTCGGGAGGAGTGGGGAGGAATGAGCGGGAGTGGAGGAAAGGTGGGGAAGAGAGTAGGCGGTTCCACTCGCGGCAGACGGCGCGGGATCGGAGGAGGGAAGCGACGGGAAGGTGTCGGAGCAGCTGGTGGAGGACGTCACGAGGGAGACCCCGCCATAATTCTACGCTGATCTCCGCCCCGCCATTGGTCGGACACAATCCTGTGGTTTCATCCTCTCCTTCTTCATCTTCATCGTCATCGTCGGAGGAAGAGGAGAGAAAATCAAGGTCCGCCTCCATCTCCCACATCACCTCGGAGAGAGAGAGAGAGAGAGGTTTGTTGCTTAAAAGACCTGGGGGTTTCGATTTGTGTCCAAGCATGCGAAGGCCCGACCCGAAATGCTACCGGGTTGAATCAAGTCCCTGAACATGATGACCATCGCATGGTTTGGCTAGTAAAAGTTTCTTAAATGACATTTCTCAATATGTATACTCCGATATAATTGTATTAGTGTCTATTTAAGGTCAATGAAGGCGATTCATCTTTTTTTTAATCTTTTTCCACAAATATATCAACGACCATTTTATTAAGATTAATTTAAGAAAACCTCTCTCTCTCTCTCTCTCTCTCTCTCTCTCTCTCTCTCTCTCTCTCTACTTGGTTTAGCTCGACTAATAAAAGATTGGGAACCCGTTCATGCTCAAATAAACGCTATTCAGCTAGCAGTAGACTTGGTTTGCTCATACCAAAACAAGCTGAGCAAGGAAAAGGTAAAAAGGATTGTTCTGTTTACTCAGCTTGTTTTCCATCCTTAGCAGCGTCGAGCCCATCCTTAACAATTCCACCTTCCTTTACGTTAGGACGTGAATGAATGACTATGAATTTACCATGTCTCACCCAATTATTACAAATTCTCATCATACCAAACCTTTCTCCCTCTCTCTCATAAAGGCAATACAAGACACCAGAAAATACACCGGAGTACATAACAAAAAGTTGAGTCTTGAAAAAAAAAGGAATACCTAGTTCTTGAAGAATCAAGACATGTGAAACATGCCTATTACCTCGAGTTGATCTTACTAATTAAGGTCAATTGACACACCCCAATCAATATGGTAACAAAAAGGATGACATGAACATAAAAGTGGAGAGTTATTCATAATCACAACCAAAAAGTTGGGTATGATATTTGTCGTTTCTATGAAAGTCTATAAATAAGCATGTGTAATCAAAGAAAAAGATCACAAACGAACAATACAATTAGAGTTGTTTCTTCTCATATCTTTCTTAGGAGTAGTAGTAATGCAATCCCCTCATTTTTGTGAGCATATCGAGTGCTTTACCTTTTTACGTAACCCATATCGACAGTCGAGATACGCACAACCATATTCTCAAGGACCCATTTCAGTGCATGGTACCCTATTCCATTTTTTTCTCCCTCTTGAAAACGAGAGTAAGAGTTCTTTGGCACGCCCTACGTCTTCTGGCATTAATCCACTATTAGAGTGATTACATACTCATGTCATCATATGTAAATGTGCCAGTATGTCCCTCTTAAGGTTTCTTGAATCGAATCAAAAGCAATTAATATACAAAAAAGAGAGAGAAGGGATGCTATATTACGTAAGAATAGAACATATGAGAACGTATAATATATAACCTATATTGGGATAAAAGAAATTAAATATTACAGAACTTATGGATTCTTCTTACCTACGTTCATCTCTTTTGCACTTTTGGAATGGGATGACCCTCTTTTACAATGATATTCCATGAAATGGCTGATATTCTTGAGCTTACAAAGGATTAGATACAATAACTCCAAGCTTATAACAAAAACAAACAAGAAAAAGGGGGTAGAAGATGATGGCTCAAGGCTTTCTCTCTAGATCTCTCTCTTTCTCTCTTACTTTCTTAGAGGAACTCCTTCTTGGGCTGGGAATGAGCTTCATCACGTCCTCCTTAGCTGCTAGGTACTCTTGGGTTGAAATATGCTTTCTTAGTCACCCACATCCTTCTTTTATAAGTAATTATATGAATCGGATCCTTTCGGATTATTGGACTTGATTCAAAACCAAATCTAATCCAACAAGAGGTATCCACATGTAGAAAGGGGAGCTAGACACATATGACACATGGTGGAGGAATTTGCATGCGGGAAGCAAAGGGGCACATTCTCCAAGCGTGCTGGCGACATGAGTAGAGCGTGGAGCGCCCATGCTGGACATGTGCCGACACAGGGGCGCGTGGGTGCTGGTGGTGGTTCAGTGTTGATGTGGCAGTGATGCATATGCCGCTCATGGTGGCTGACGGTGGTGCTTATGGGGCACCTAGTTGTTAGGAGTGGTGCACGCGATGGTCGACAACAACGTACATCATGGTCGGTGGTGGTTCTTTCATCCTTATTTGTTATGTGAGATGATTTTTTACCTTTTCGACTACAAGGTCATTTGGTGTAGCATCGTCCTTGATCAGGGGTATTTTAGACTTTTTACCCTACACTTTTGTGTATGCTCGAACCATCATCAAATTTGAGTCTTCTATGGTTTTACTCCTTGTCTACCATGTTTTTGGGTCTGTTTGCTATTTTTTGTCCTTTTGGGTCTCTGTTACAGATATGTCTGAAATACTAGAGTAAGAGACTTTTTGAAATTTAATTGTATACATCCGCAACATATTAAATTCGAATAAAAATAGTTTTAGAATTTCCATATTCTTATCTACTTTAAATAAAATTTTGAGAATTTTTGGAGATTCATAAACTATCTAAAAAATTAGTTAATAAGTCTCTTAAAATAGAATCAGTTTTTGTTTTTCAAAACTTGAGTTGTTTTAATTTAAGAGGTTGATTCATGATTTTTGCAAATCCATTTGAATTGAAATATAATTTTTAAACTTAACGGATCTCAAACAATTTTCAAACGCCTATATTGACCCTTGAGTATAGATTGAAGAAGATTTACGGTGAAAAGAGTTAACTTACTCACAATCGCTAAGGAGTCAAAAAGTCTTATAAAACTTTGCTACACCTTTTGAATTGGTCTATGATACAAATGCTATACTCCCCATTCATACCATGTTGTATTCATTTCATACATCCATAACACTCAATGTACCATAGAGACCCCATAACAAGCTAGACTTGCCGAGCTTGACTTGCTTGATGCAAAGAGGCTCCTTGCCATGGATCATGCACATACATACCGGCAAAGGATAACCCAACATTATGATAAATACATGAAAGCTCATCATTTTAAGGTAGGAGATCTTGTGTTGAAAAGGGAACTTGACTTGCAAAATGTACTGTTTCTTTTTATGCTTAGGGTTTTCAAAATTTCTTTTCAAAAAGAGAACTTCTTTTGGTTTTTATCAAAAGGACTTTCAATTTCTTACATTTCTCCTCACTTGGGTTTTAATACCCACTAATCAACAAAGGTTTTATAAAAGATTTTAAATAGCATTTCAAATCTCAATTTATTACACAATAAAGTCTAATTATCAAACAAAATGAAATCCAAATAAGTAGGTCATATTCCTACTCTAAGATTTTAATTATAAACTTTTATCCATTGGAATGAGCTCTGGGGATTTTAGGAAAGAGTTACCTACGGTCCCTTCTAAAGTGTCTTGAGGTATAAGGCAAAGGAATTTTTAATAGAAAATTGCTCTTTTGAGCTTTGACTTTTCTTTATCTTTTCTTTCAAAGGGCACCTCTATATTGGAGATTTTTGTTTTTCTCTTTCTTTTCTTTTTTTCTTTTTGGAAGGCCTCTATATTGGAGGTTTTATTTTTCTTCCTTTTTTTTTGATTTTTGTCAATTTTTCTTTTTTTGAAGAAATGAAGTGGCGACTCATCCTTTAGATACTCGATTCAGCCAAAAACATCCTATTTCCTAATGACACCTATCATTTGAAAGTATTTTGTTATTTTGATCCATGCCTCATTTTGTAAGCCAAAGATTTTTGAAATGTTACCAAATAATTTTGGAAACTCTACTTTTCATAAAGCATCAATTCCCTAATTCAAGGTCACATAATTCTTTTTTATCCTTCTTTTAAGAAATTCAAAGGAGATCCATTTTAAAATCTTTTCAAAATAATTTAAAGTAGACCCTATACTTAATATTTTAAGGAGCTCATGACTCCATATCGATGTATTAGTTAAGAATCATATGTTGCCCCATCTCTTTTTTATTCATATGCTATCTGTTATATGTTTTAATTTTGATCACTTCTACTCCTATATATATAATATAAAATCATATACCTCTTAGTCCTCTCTATGCCTATGATATAATTATAATTTATTTTTTTAAAATTGCTGTAGATTAATTTTTAATTCAGATGAAAGCATGCACATATCCTAAAAAACTGAAAACATGTTTTCTACACTCTACACACGTCCGATAAATAAATTTTATTTAATTATCCCTTACTCTCAATGTTCTAAAATTTTGTACGTCTAACCTACACAATATACATGTTATCTATAAAATTTTCAAGAATTTTAGGATTGTGTAACATCGTGAATAAAACCAGAAAAGATCAAATAAAATCGAAAGAGATTCTATAAAACTAGAAGTTCCTATAATAGAGGTTGGGTCAAAATCTCATATCTTTGTGTACAGTGAACCTTTTTGATTGAAAATGGTCTCACTGAAAAACTAAAATCTGTAGCTTTCTAATCAATTTTATAGAAATCAGAGATCTAAGCATAAAGATACTATCGTTTTTCTAAACCTCTAATTTTCTAGTATAGAACTATCCCGAATATTTAAGTGGGGTATGTTTTTGGATTTAATTGCATAAATTTATAGTATATAAAACAAAAATAAAAGTAGTTTCTCAATCTATACATCAAACTCTATCTTTTATAAAATTTTGAGAATTTTTAGAGATTCAAAAGCTGACTAAAAAAATCAGAAACAAGTCTCTCAAAACATAACCAGTGTTTATTTTTTCAAGACTTGGAATGTTTTTGAGTTAAGAACCAAAATCATGATTTTGTCAAACTTTTGAAATTGAAGTTTGGTTTTGAAAACTTAACGGATCTCGAACGATTTTCAAATCGTCTAGGCTGACCCTTGAGCATCGGTTCAAGAAGACCTATGTCGAAAAGAATTCACTTACCTACAATCGTTACATGAAGTCAGAAATCAATCTTTGCTAGTTTAAGCAAACTGGCTGGCACGCTCGCACACACGACATAATGGACATCGACAAGGCTTAATGCCCTGCTGCAACTTAGTTGGGACCAGCGAGACTACACCTTGATGAGACCAACTAGGACTTGCTTAATGTCCACTTACTGCAGTAGGTTGGCTAGGAAAGGTAAGTTAATTAATCTTTTGATGCTGAACTAGGCAGGAAAGTATTGATGAAACGGTTAGCCTTTAATGCCTTGGTGACTTTCCAAATTGTGTATCAAGGTTGCCAAATTGCATACCAAGATCACCTATGACACATCATATGATTCATTTATGTCAAAATTGGTAAGTTTACCATTGGCGAGGTGATTGTTTAAAGCCATATATGAATTTTTTCAACCTATATACTTTATTTTCTTGGCCTTTAACTATGTATCCTTTGGTTGTTGTATATATATGATTTCATCTAAATCTTCATTTAAAAAGTAGTTTTTATATCTAATTGATATAAATCCAAATCATCATATGCTTATATCGCTAGGATTATTCTTATGAAGGCAAATTTTGCAACAGGTGAATATATTTCAACATAATCTATCCTCTCTTTTTGTAAAAAATCCTTTGCAACTAACCTCGCCTTAAACTTATCGATAGACTGGTCGACTTTATATTTCTTTTTCGTAACTCATTTACAATCTACAACTTTCCTTCTTTTTGGAAAATCAATCAATTTCCAGACTTAGTTTTTCTCAATGGATTCAATTTCCTCATCCATGGCTTTTTCCTAGTCTGCTGATTCAAATGAGTCAATAGTTTGTCGATAAGTCAAGTTATTGATCAACTCATCTAAATCTATTGAATTGCATACTTCTTGTGCAAATTAAGTGTGATAATCTTTTAAGTAGGACAATATGATCCTAGGTCTTTTATATCTACTTAAAGTTTTGGTTTGATCAGGAAGATCGTCTATGTGTTCAAATGATGATTGATCTAGATCTTTTATATCGTCAACATACTAATCATCATTTTCAAGGATGTCATTCTTAGTATCTTATAAAAATTCAACATCCCTGTTCTCTATAAGTCCATGGTCTTTGTGATAAAACTAATATCTATTAGAGCTTTTAGGATATCCAATGAATACACATCTCAAAGACTTACTATCTAGCTTATCTCTATACTAATTAAGGATCTTTACATGGGTGATAGATCTCCACCTCATAACATAACCTAGGTTGAGTTTTCTTCAAACCATATCTCATATTGTGTAGAGAATATAGCTTTACATGATACTCTATTAAATATATAGACAATTGTACTTACTACTTTTCTTCAAAATGCCCTTGGTAGAGAGACATCCATTAACATGAACATTGTCATATTCAATAAGGTCTTATTGTATCTTTCTGCTATATCATTCTATTGAGGTATCTTGGGCATTATATTTTGCTTTGAAATACCAAAGTCTATAAAATTCTAAAAATTCTATAAAGGTGTTGTTACCACCTCTATCTAATATTAGAACTTTGATTGTATGCCTTAGTTGATTTTTAACTTTCTACTTATATTCTTTAAATGTTTCAAGTGCCTTAGATTTATGTGTTAAGAGCCTTAGATTTATGTGTTAAGAGATATATATATGTATATCTTGAATAATAATCGATAAAGGTTATGAAATAAACCTTTCCTCAATGTGATATTACTCTAAAAGATCCACATAAATAAGTGTGAATAATTTTCAATACGGTTGTTACCCTAGTTTTTTCTTTAGGAAAAGTTTTCCTTGTATATAGGTATCACACTTACTAAAAGTGTTTTTCTTAAATCCTGAAAATAAGTCAAAGTTCGATAATTCCTTCAACTTTTTCAGACTTATATTCTCTAGGCGTTTATGCCATGCATTCACATCAATATTAAAGGTGCAATCAATATAAGTAGAAGAATCTTCACTTTCATTAACATTTAGTTTGAATAAGATATGTTCTACATCAAACTGACCAGAGAAAACTATTCTCCCATATTTCTCCACAATCACTTTTCTAGGAATAAATTTGACCTCAAAGCCCTTCTTAATCAAGGTAGGAACTGAAACCAGATTGTGCCTCATAGTTGGCACAATCAATATATCAGTTAGAATAATCGATGTACCTTGTACATAAATTCTAAATGACTCAATTTCAAGAACATCTGAGACAGTATTATTTCTCATGTATACCTGATATTTTTTGATTCGTATTCTTTTAGGTCCATTGTTACTTTCTTGCTTTTTGAGATGTGTCTTATCACTTTTGAGTCAATCCACCAGCCAATTATCAGGTGATCTAGGTACAAACATTTAGATATTACACAAATTATATCATGCTTCAACGACTGTCCATGTTGTTGGGTGTTTCCACCGTTCTTCTTATTGCGACAATCTCTCTTGTAGTGTTCCATTTTTCCATAATTGAAGTATTTGACCAGAGAAATGATTTCCTACGTTTTCTTAAAAGATTGATCATCCTTTTTATTATTTTTGTCAAACTTCTTATTTGGTTTATTTATCTTCTAGTTGGATTTAGAGTTAGACTCTATCTCATTTTGAACTACTAGCAATTTTAACTTCTTATTTTTATTCATATGCCCTTGAACTACTAGCTTAAGGGGCAATTCAGAAAGGCTCGTCTCAGGCCCTAATGTAAGGGTAATAGTGACTATGTTCTATAATGGGAGAAGACTATTCAGTATCTGTATAGGTCCTGAGATGACTAATTTGGCTACAACTAAGTGTCTTACCATTAACATGTGGTTCACATGTTCCATGACATTATCTCCTTTTTTCATCTTATAGGAGTTATATTTTTGTAGCAATAATTAAAAATGTAACTTAGTTGTTGTATCATATTTAGTTATTATTGATTCAAACAACTCTTTAGGAGTCTCATATTCTTCATCACGTCATCCTTCATATATGTTGACATAATAGTCATTGTTATCATTCCATCCTTTAAGAATGTTTTATATATTTCCTTTTGTTGCTCAATAGCATTAGGGTGTGGTGGACATATTATTTTCTATAGTACATATTCCACACCATCTAGTGTAAGTGCTAACGGGATTCTTCTTTTCCATGTTCAGAAATTAAGATAGTTTAATTCTTTTGTTTTTGTAAATTCTAACACACATATTTTAGAGTTCATTTTTATGTGTTTGGCAAAAATATCAATTAGACGGTTTAATAAGAAAACATTCAATAAGCAACATATAATAGATAGTCAACTATTTAAACATAGAATGTAGAATATCCATCTACTGAATTGAAAATAACTCACGGTATTTAAAATTAATTTCAAACATATTTTAAGTACCATTTTTTAGTTTTTCATAACTTGATTTTGCTATTCTTCATAACCAAACTAGGAACAAATATATAATTTTCCCTATTTTTCTTGCCACTATAATTTTTCACTGTTCCAAGGGCAAACCAAGAATTATACTTTCTATCTGGCTTTGTAATTTTTCAAAAGGGCTCGGGGCAAAACGGTAAAAGTGGCACATGGTTTTTTAGTAAAATTTATGATTGATCGAGTGTAGGATGGTAAATTTGTCCTTTAGTATGAATCTATCAATATTCTGAAAGACAAGGATAGTCTTGTCTTTTAACATACTAACAAGACTATAAATATATACTCATCTAGGGGCAAGAACATAATTTAGTAGGCTGATATTTCATAATTTTTATAAATAGCTAGAGTGCAAAGTTGTCCTTTCACCCATTTAGGATAAAATTGTTTTTTTACTCAAAAATATTTGGATATTTTAGTAATTTTACCCTATAACAGATTGTATTTTCAAAACTGGCCAAGGAGTAGAACAAACTTTTCAGTCTGCCATACATTTTTCATTGGTTATGAAGGCAGTATAAAACAGGAAAGAGAAAGAGAGAGAAACATAGAGAGGGAGTAGGAGGAGCCTCCGGCCGTTGGCCCTCTGTGCGACAGCCTCCTGTCGTTTGCCCTCTGTCCTCTACAGGTTTTCTTTTCTGGTTCACCTATAGGCGACGACTTACCGTTGTTTGTTCTCTAGCCTCTTTAGACTTTTCCTGTGTTCTAGCTTGCCTCTTAGTGACAACTTCTGGTCGTTTGTTTTCTAGTCTCTATAGGGTTTTTCCAGTAGGACGACAATCTTTTGGCTTTTGCGGGTGTCGCTTTATTCAACAACCTTCTAACTATTTTTTTCTTGTCACTTGTCTTGGGCCACTGGTGGTGGTTTCCAACAAATGGCTTGTTCTTTTCGACCAAAGCAGAGAGTTCTTTCTCTTATCTCTCCTTTTTTCATTTTCTCGTTTCTACAAAACTTAATAGCATACCTCTTTGTTTACAAATAACGAGGTTCTGATACCAGTGATGGAGTCCCTTGAAAGTTTCGTCAGATATTTTTCATAGCTTCACCGGATCCCTCACCAGATACGCAGTGGATGACCTCTGAATGAAGATAAGATGAGCAAAAGGGAAGAAAGAGAACAAAAGGTATGTTTTCCAGTTTTCCACAACCGGATTTCCAAGAGAGGATTTTCATTTGTTTTTTACTATATTTAGTTCAATGCACTGTTCTCTATTTATAGAGCAGTGCCTGACTCCTTCCTCTCAGATTACCTGACTGGGCTTTCCATTGGAAACCCTTATATCTGTGTTGTAATTATCCCACGAAAAACAGTTAGATGCCATTTTTCATAGATGAGGATGCCGAGAATGACCATCCTCTTATCTTTACATAATCATGTGGGTAATGGATGGTGTTACAATGGTCGTTGACATCAGTGATGAATTCTTTGTTGTTATTTTTACTAGTAGTGTTGATTATAAATTGCATTAGAAGGTGGTTCCGGGTTAGATTATGACCATTATTTAATGATAAGAGAATGGAGTCCTGACTTTCATATAGAAACGACAATGCCTCTTATCTTTTTATGATGTTCGTGTACTTAGAAAAATTGGAAACATATAAGAAAGGCCGTGAAAGTGGAGTATGAAGGCCTTGATATTTGCTTGGATTTGTGTAGGCCTTGATATTTGCTTGGATTTGTGTAGCCCTTGATATTTCGAAACCATTGGCTTTGAGCTTTATAATTAGAGTTCGTGAGATCCAAGTGGAGTATGAAGTCCTATACTGATAGGTCTTGTCTGAACATACCCACGGAAATGGAAAAGACGTGCAAGAAAAATTTTAGGAAGGAATCCAGAAACGGACAGCGGAATGCATATGGACCATGGTTCACGGTGATGCGCAATGGTAAAACACGACCGATACCAGTGGGAGGAGGAAGAAGGTCGAATTTGGAAACACAAGTAACGAGTGTGAAGTCTGCTATGTTGGCTAATACATCTAGATATGCAAATCTAGCAAGGGGAGGTTGAATTCCAGAGATACAATAAGATACCAACCCACTAGGTGTTTCTGATAAGGACGACTTTGTTCTTGATAATTCACAACCACCAAACATGAGTCAAATGGCACCCAAAGTTATAATAAAGGATACCAACAAATGTTAGAGGAGAGCCCAACAAATGAACCAACCCAATGAGCTTCAAACATTTAATCATGACAGAGCCCCTAACATGGAGATGCAACCGAATCCAATTGATGGGAACAAACAAGGAATGTTACATGTTTCCTCTCATTGGATCAGTCTGCATAATATCTGGCCTCCAAACCTAAGAGAACCAGGCAGCGGCGATGAAATAGCCATTGACCCATCAGACCCGAGACGGGCAAGTGACTGCAACACCAGGAAAAGTTGGAAAGGTGAGACTACCGTATCTATTCTATGAACGTTTTAATATGGAATCATCTTGGTGCCGACAACCACGAAATCAAAGATCTGTCAATATGATGATTAACATACATAAGGTGTCATTGTTAACACTCTTAGAAACAAGGATTGACAATAATCGAGGGGGGAAACTCCTACGACGATTGGGGTTGATAGCTTTTGCATAATAGGGGGAGAAGGATTCACTGGTGGGATTTGGGTTGGATGGCATACTGTTGCCATTTCCATTAAAATTATTCAAGAGGCAAAGCAACTCTACCATCTAGAAGTGGGGACTAATGACGCTTATAGTTGGCTGCTTACAATTATGTATGCAAGACCATAGGACAATTTGAAGCGCGAGCTTTGGAGATACTTAACTAACATAGTTGAGCTGATCTATTGCTAATTATCGGAGACTTTAATGATATCAGGTTTTCAAGTGACAAAATGGGGGGAGCACCAGCAAATGAAAGAAGATGTTAAATATTCGATGATAGAATTAGTGCATGTAAATTGATGGAGGTCCCAACCCAGGCAACTGATACACGTGGGTAGGAGCAAGTAGGGGTGGACAGGAACAAGCGCTACAGAGACTTAACAGAGCCCTTTGTAATGAAACGTGGCGCTTGAAATATGTGGATGCAGTTAATAACATCTCCTATTTCTTGAAGCACGTATTCAATATAATCCCACCTTAGTCTGTCATATAGGCTAACATAACCGTAACACATTTAATTAGGGTTATAATGGAGCGTATTACTACATTGAGCACAAATATACTATGGAACATAATACCTTTTAAACCATTTTATGTTATTCGAGAATTTGTCAAAGGGATCCCCTCTCTCCTTATATTTTTGTATTATGCATGGAAAAACTTTCTCACTTAATATATGAGACTATTGAGAGCGGGAGACAGCAGCCTTTCCGAATGGGTCGAAAGAGACTAGGTATTTCACATCTAATGTTTGCGGATGATTTGGTGCTGGTTGGAAAGGCTATTGAGAAACAAATCGAGGTAACTATGGAAGTTCTAACAACTTTTTGGACACTTCTAGGCCACAAGATTAATGAGAGGAAATCCAATATCGTCTTCTCGTCCAATACATCTACTGCAATAAAAAAAAAAATTTATTTAACGATCAATATTTCAGAATAGTGGAGCATTTGAAAATTACCTAGGGGTGTCAATCCTGTAGAAATGAAGTACGAAATGGGATCACAAATATATCTTTGAGAAAATCATGTGGCGACTTGCTGGTTGGAAAGTCAATTGCCTTAGCTTTGAAGGGAGGGTCACCTTAGCAAATTGATATTAATTTCTATCCCAGTCTACCCGATGATGGTGAATGAGCTACTAAAGTCCTAGTGCATAAAAATTGAAAGAATGCAACGACAATCTATTTAGGGCATAAGAAGGAGCTACTAAAGACCTATCTTGGAGATGATTTTGATGGGTGTTTTATTCTCCATTATATTGACTTGATTATTGATCTTTCTCTATCCACCTAACTTCAATATTGGTCTTGAACAGTTAGTCTCTTCTAAGGTGGACCTTCCTGAGGTCGCACGATTAGATAAAGCGCTCACCTCTAGGGCTTCGGGCTCGGCAATGGAAGCTCTTGCAAGGATAACATTAACTGGAAGATCTTTTACAAACCTAAAGCAAGTTGGAGATTGGGGACAAAAAATATACAATCCATGAATCAAGCGTGCCTATTGAAGACAGTTTGGGCTTTGCGTATAAATGATCTAAGTTTATGGGCCAAGACAGTACAAGATAAATACAATAAAAGAGAGACATTGCTAGGACAACCGATGGGCACACATCGATCATCTAATATGTGGAGAGCAATAGTGAAATTTTGGCTAGTCATCAAGAAGGGAACCTACCATGACCTTGGAGATGGTAAAAATATATGCTTTTATAAGGATAAGTGATTGGATAGAAACATATCCTTATATGAAACCATTCGACCTAATATTTCTGAGAATGAGTTGAATTGGAAGATATGTGATGTAAGAATAGACAATCAACGAGATTGGGAGAAAATTCGTGCCGTCTTGCCAAATGAATTGGTTGACCAAATTAAAGCTATTCTTCCTCCGAGAATAGAAGCAAGAAATAATTTGGTCGACTCCTGCTAAAGGTTAGACTAAACTTAATTGTGATAGTGCCAGTTGGGGTAATTCGAGAGTTGTTGGTTGTGCGGGAGTTCTAAGAGATACCAATGGAAGGTGGGTAGCTGGGTTCACCTATAACAATGGCTAGTGTTCGGCTGTGATTGCCGAAGCATGGGGAGCATTGGTGGGCCTTGAACTGGCCTGGACCCGAGGGTACCACATGGTAACCCTTGCTATGGACTCCCTTAAACTAGTTTCATGGTTCAATGATGATCAACCCATGGGACTATGTGCAAGGGCATTTCTTAGGAGACTAGAGATAATGAAGAACAAAGACCAGAATGTTCGACCTGTACATGTCCATCACCACAACAATCAAGTAGGTGACACGTTAGACAAGGCCAACCTACTAATGGAGGGAGCACCATCGTTTGATATATCTAAATTGAAGTTTGATAGGCTTTAAGTCAGCCCATGGATTCAAAGTTAATACCCCAAGCTTTGTGCCTCATTTGTACCAAAACAAGAACGATGATATTAAAAGACTAATTGCATTAGAAGATGTTCCTAAGGAAGTTGGAAATGATATTATGATACACTTAGTCATATGCTTACAAAGAGAGTTGACTTTCTGACCTAATACAATATCAATGGATGTATCCTATAAAAATGCTTTTATTTATATTAAAGAAGTACATGCTCAATAATAGTTAACCCGAATGATCTATTTCTGAAGGATACATTATGGCAGAAAATAACATACTTTTGTTCATGATATTTAAATCAAGGAATCAAAACAAAAGTGATGAGGCTAGTAAAATTTGAAGAAGGCCCAATTGGTAAAGCATCACGTGGTGTACTAAGTGTTGATAAAATTAAGAATTTACAAAGATTCACCCTTTTAATTATGCTAGCTATTGATGATTTTACATCTTAGATATAAAGAAACAGTATTTTTTAAACTTTAGTTTCCCTACTTCAATCCATCACTAAATGATTTTTAAATATAAGATGGAGAAGATAATCTTGCAAAGTAAATATCCTAATAATGATATAAATGTGATCCAACAAAAGCTACATAAAAGTTTGTGGATTGGTATGAAAATTATTTAATTATATTATGTATTTTTATGATTAGTTAATTCATTTGATTATAACATGTAACTCAATTATTATGTTATTCTTATTATATATTTTAAGAACATAAAATTTACATATATGTAATTTACTTTTCAAGTACAAATGAACATGCATCACAAACCAAAAGGAAAACTGATAAGGGAAAAGTTATCATGTTAAAAGGAAAACAATCCAATATAAGAATATAGTAAAAAAATATTATGGAGGAAGGATAGTAAGAAATGAGAAAGAGGCAAAATTGTATAGTAGAAATGCTTGCTTCTAGATGGAGAAAAATGGTCAACCAATGATGGTGAGATAGTGAGCACTAATTCCAAGAAATTGTTGCATGCTCTTGGTTGGTAGCCTAAGATAGACAACTTCTTTCATCTTTATGAAATGTAGAAATAAATAAATGAATAACAGTGTTTCAACAACATTTGAGTTAAACTTCAAGTAACATTATTTTTATACACAATCATACAAGCATATTATCTTTCATTCATCAAAACACACATATATACAGATGATCTAACAATTATCTTGATGTCATTGTAGGCTAAAGTTTATTTATAGATCACATGATAATACTTAAAGTTTTAAGTGACAAGGTTAAAAGATTTTGTAAGAAGTTTTTACGAAATAGCTTCAAAGATTATAAGAATGACATTAAGTTAAGGTATTGGAACTTATACATCACATCTTCTTGACGTCCTTCATAAGTTATAAAAGGCCTTCTAGTTACTTTATGGTAGAAACTTAAATAATTATAATAGTTTGAGTTAACAAAGCTTAAATATGAGAGCAACTCGTGAGAAGCAAGATAAAAGTAATAAAATGAGAATTGTACTCTTAGCTACACATCATTATAATATGAGAAGGGTTTCATATTTTCATTTTTCAATCAATCATGTCAAGTGTTTGTCTATGAGTTACTTAAAATATGTCTAAATAATGGTAACATTTTATGTTTATGTATAATATCAGAAGAATCACACTGATCAATGAAGTAGTCTTATATGCACTACCATAGAGATAAAAATAAGGAGACATTTTTTCATGAAAAATTGACAAGACTTATACAAGTATTCATTTTAATTTTTTCTTTTATATATATAGAATGATAAAAGGATGACTCATCCAATATAGTGTGATGAGGATTCCAATGCTCGTCTAGTAAGTCAACCAACTTGCTTTGTTTTTCTACATTAGGGTAAGTAAATAGTTATTGGACAATATCATGCATCTTAGGGTTCTTTCGATAGTCCTCATCTTTGCACTCAAATATTAAGAGACTTTTCACCTACATGTCAAGCTTCTTCCAAAACAATCAATTGAAGAAGTTGGAGGTTCACACAACTTTTGAAAAGATCGTTAATCTCATGAACACACTACAACTCATGCAATTATTATAGTGTACATCAATATAAAATTGGATCAATACATGTTGTTTGCACATGATTCATCTCTTTAACAATTAGATCAAGTGCATGACGTGAGATTCTTCTTTTCAGATTTTTTATCATGTCTTATGTATAATCAATATAATGCATGTTGAATAGATTGTGATTCCTCAAATGACTTCTTTAATTTTGTAATATACAATTCAATCAACAAATGGAGTTGGGTTAATATTGTATCGAACCGCCTAATGGAGTTGCCAAAGAACCATTTTGGCCTTGCATGTGCACTTTCGACTGTGTGGACCAACTCACTATAAGCATTACAAGATTCAAGAGAAAATAATGATATATGTATGCACAAACAAGCAAATATACTTACTGATTAGTTGTATGAGTACCATAATACATCACATTTTCCGTCCACACTTCATCTTCATCATAGTTTATGCCTATACATACATGCTCTTATTCACAAAGTCACCAACGTTCCTCCAACTCCCACAAAAATAGGTGGCTATTTTTTATTTCTCATTAACCGAAAAATATATCCCTTAATGTTCTTACCAATATGATGTCAAAATACAAAATGTGTTACATTTGGGAATATGATCCCAACTGCATTCATAAGTAGAAGATTGTAATTACGACAAACTACATTTGAGAACATAATCACCATATATCTCTTTGATGCACCTCAGCACCCACACATAATTATCCTCTTTCTCTATACCCATGAAGCCAAATGATACGATAAAATTCTTATCAGTTGACATAAATTGTATAGGATAAGGAAAGACATATTATACCTGCAAATTCCATATAAAAATTCTTATTAGTTAAAGTAAATAGAAGAAACTTCATATTGATACAAAATGGTTTATCGAACTTCAGTACCCTAAATGTCACTTCTTCAAACTTAAAGGACTTAAGTTTGAAAAACTCCTCATTTTGATACCATGAGGTGAATGTTGCTAGTGAATGCTTGGCATGGCAGACAGGAACGTGTATATGTCGCTAACTCACATCCGCATCAACCGGATAAACATATCAATAACTATTTTAAATGTGGTATCTGATATCCATAGTATCATGGATATCCAAAACAAATCAATGTTTTGTGTTTTCCTTCTCTTCTATAATCCCTAACTTCCTTCACTCTTCTGTCTCATGCAAGTCTTCGTCTTCTAAAACTGTGAGCATCATTGTCTTTGATTGATAGTATTTTTTTGGTATCCCTTCTCCCCCCAATAACTCCTAACTTCTTCACTCTCTACTCACACGGAGGTCTTTATCTTCTAACCAACTACAAACATCATGGTCATCAACTATTGGCATTTTCTCGTGTTCCTTGTCTCCAAATAATCCATAACTTCTTTACCTTTCTCTCTCACATAAGTCTTTGTCTTGTAACCAATTGTAATCATAATCGTCATTAATTATTGGTGCTTTTCGGTTTTCCTTTTCCACAATAATCTCTATCTTCTTCACTCTTCCCTCTTATGGAGGTCTTCGTCTTCTAACCAACTATGAGTTGCACTTTCATTAATTATTGGCATTTTTCGGTATTCCTTCTCCCCAAGAAGAAACTATGGTAGGTATGCTCTCTGGTCTCCACTTTACCCAATACTAGTCGGCATGGATTCAGTTCCAATAAATGGCATCAACATCAGTGATGTCAAAGGTATGCTCTCTGTACAATTTTGCATTTCTCTACATTAAGTATTGAAATGTTTGTAATGGTACCCTATGGAATGACAGTTTTTACTTTAATACCTTGTATTTTGTTATCATGTTAGTAGCAAGTGGTCTTATAATATGCTAGTTTGTCCTCTATGATGCTTTTATCATGGTGTTGGCTAGACGAAATGAAGAAGACATATTATGTGTTTGTTAGGAGGGTTTCGGGTGTATACAATTGTTTAGAACATTGTCAAAGCCAAATAAGCAAGTACATAGAAGTTGCATTATTCATGTCAATATGAAAATGATGTGGAGGCTGCATTTATAAGATTCATTGAACAAAGATTATGGTATGACATGTTTTCTACACAAGTTTGCACGTCACAACTCAATTGACATCCAAATTTCCAAATGTCAAGAGATAGTCAAACACCATTTCTTCTATGGGTGAAATAATGCCAGTGTTATCAAAATTTTGTGTATTTTATTTGTACATTTATATCCTCTTATTTTAGGAATGTAGGTTTATAATATGTGCGACTAATATTCTCTTGACCGATTTCATCCTTGCTAATGGTTTAGAGCAACAGTGAGTCTCGTGTGGGTTGTAAACATCCAAATTTTTTCTACAAAATATGCTTTTAAAAATTGTTTTCAAAAATCCAATTTCAAGGCGCATAGGGTGAAACCTTGAGTCTTGGATTTTATAAAAACCTAGACCTTATATGTAGAATAAATGAAATATTTTTGAAAGAGAGACTGAAGAAATAAGAAGGAATTTTGAAGGTTTCTGGTCCTAAATAACAAAGCATGCTTCACCAAAATTTATTCCATGAAGTGGCTTGACCATGACTGGTATTATACTCCTCCTTAGGTGTTTCTAACTTTAAATAAATTTTATTTAAAATTCCTAAGTCAGTTACACCCATTTTTACCCAAAAATCCCTATCAAGCCAAAATACAAAACATGCTTTTATTTTATTTGTCCATGAGATTTTATTAAATTTTTTATTTATATTAGATATTAAATATAGGTTGGCTTTTATATTTATTATGCATAAGAATTTTGAAACTTACATGTACACATAAGTTTATGCACATCCAAGGTACCAAATGTGGTTCTATTGCAAAAATGATGATTTCAATGTATATGTGCATGCTCTCCTTTTGCTCTTATCACTAACATTTGCTATAAAGCTCTACATTTACATTTATTTTCAAAAACAAGGCAAAAATAGATCTTTTATTTAAAAAGCTTATTATACATTTATTTACGTGGCTCAAGCCTTGACTCAATTAAGCTTAAAACTTATTTAAACCTAGCCTAGGTGACTCAAGCCTATTAAATCCATATTTCTTCTAGTTAGCCCATGCTACTAGGGTTTTAAAAATTCATTTTAAGTCAAAATTACTTAGTCAAGAATTATATTAAAATTCAATTTTAAGCCAAACCAAGCCTACCTTAGCCATGGCTCAACTCAACTCAACTCATTGGAATCAGTTCCACATCAAGTCACAATGAGTCATTCAACTTTAATGTTTCAAGGCAAACAATTATCAAGCTTCACCCAGGTTTCAAGTCAAGACAAACACTGAAATTGTGATTAGGCCACCCTAAGAAGCCATCCAAGCCATGTCAAGTCTCCATGCAAAAGTGAGCCACCAAAGGAGTCCCCAATCCACATGGGAGTCGGCCAATCCAAACATGCCATCGAGCCAAAATGGAAGCCACTTAGATAAATCAAAGAGAAGTTATTTTAAAGCTCTAAATTCCTATCTTTTAGGAATTGTTAGAGATTTTGTAGGATCAAAATCTGGTTTTTCTTATCTCTAAAAAGGTTGGATCCCCTTTTTAAATAGGTCACTTAGCCTCCCGTTGTATCCATCTCTCTTTCATCCAAAGTAAGTCAGCAGTAAAGCAAGTCATTCCTTTCTCTTCTTCTTTCTTAATCTCTTGGTGTATGCACGTACTACTTGGGAGAGATCCATCAAGTGACAACTGCAATCTAAGGTACTACATTAGCCTTTTAACCCTCTTAGGTATCAAATCCCATCATAGACCTTTAGCTTCGTTGACATTCTAGATTTCCACCGCCTCATCACCTTAGTTCTTAGTTTTTTTTCTTTCTTTCTTACTTCATCAGCCCCACCATAGTCATCCTACATATTTCTTGCTTTTACTCCATGATCCCATCTAGTTAAATTTACCCTATTTATTTTTTGACCATATACACCTGCAGCATCTTAATTTTCTAGTTTTATTCTCTTGCATCATCACAGCATACGTTCAATTTAAGGATAATCAAACTTAGCCTATTATATGTTCTTTTATTCACACCATAGGTCCTTAGCCTCTTATATTGCAAAATCCATCTCATGCTTATGCTTAGTTCAATTTGCATCAGCCATACATTTTATATTAGTTATTGCACGTCAACCCTCAGATTGTCCATTCCATTAGTTTTTGCTAATCATTATATATCAGCCAGTGCGTTGTCAGTTTATATCTCTCGACTGTCAGCAGATCTCATCCTAATCGTTTAAGGCATCCATCATAAGGAAAAGACGGAAATTAGGATTAGGCAGACCCCTAACCCCAAAATTCAATATCTAATATTGAGTTTGAAAAGAAATTTGTTTTCCCACTGTGATTGAACGAGACAAGAGGCTCGTGAGATTGATGTGAGAAGATATGGATGGCTATATTGTTGGGACTGGATACCAGATGGAATCTTGCCTTTGGTCAAGAGAAGAGGCGATAGCATCCTAACATATCCCTCTCTAAATAACTCGCACATATATAGGGCTTTGTTCCTAGACTTTGTCCAATTCCGGTTTGCCCAAAACGAGGAACCTTAACCGAACCGCCCAATGGCTGATTTCGGTTTCGTAACCACCAGTTTTAGGATGGTTCTGAGTCTGTCTGTTTTCACAGGCAGTTCCGGTTGGGCTTTTTAACTTAAGTTTATAAGACATAATTTCATTATATAAGTATTACAAATGTTACATTATATTTATAAATAGAAATAGAAATAAAGATATTGAGGTAGATGTATGGTTACATAAGAAAAAATTATTTTTTTCGTGAAGTTACGAGAGAAAAAGTTGTACTTGTAGAAGATTAGAGAGATACAATATGGATTGAATAGGTATAGAGATGACTAAAATGAAGCTTCGATAAGGTGTGCAAGACTAAATGACGAGCATATTAAAAGATGAAAAGAAAGCGCAAAAATATTGAAAACAAATTACATGAAATGGCTCTTGATATAACAAAAAATTGAGGTCTGTGGTTGAAGAAACCATGCAGCCCAACCCACTTAAGGCGGGAAAAGGCTTGGTCATTGTTGTGTTGTTGAAACAATGAGATGGGCATAAGGCCACAAAGACTACTCTAGAGAGAGAGAGAGAGAGAGAGAGATGGTTCAGCAAATAGTAGTTGTTGACGGGTTTTGTTTAGAAATCCTGAACATCACAAATAAGACTCCTGTTATAATCAAAGTTTACCTTGCACCAGTCCCAAGCCCCCCAATAAGCGTATTGTTGAGTTGGGTGAGTAACATGTGTAAAACTTTGCTGAATCTTTTAGCAGTAGAAATCATACACGATCTGTGCAATATGCTGAAATCTGCAAAAAAATCTTTGTAAAAAATAATGATGCATCCGCTTAGAACTTTAATGATTTAATGATCATTCAAAGAATTTTGTTGATGTCGTGTGATCATTCGAGGAACTCATCTACGTATAAATCCCTGAGGCATCTCTCGCGGGGAAGATTGTTATCTTGGAAGATATATGCGATTATACCTCAATGCCCTCTCACAACACAAACTTTTGGGTGATTAATCCACCATAATAGTGATTACATACTCATGTCATCATATATAAACGTAACAGTTATGTCCCTCTTATGACTTCTTGAATTGAATTAGATGCAATCAAGACAAAGAAGAAAGGAGAGAAGGGATGATATTATACATAAGCATAAAACATATGAGAATATCCATATATTAAGGTAGAAGAAACGAAATATCATATGAATGGCGGATTCCTCTTACCTATGGCTTTCCCTTTTCACACTTTTGGACTTGGATAATCATCCTTTATAATGATATTTCACGAAATTGTTGTAATTCTTCACCTTACAAAAGGTTGGAGATGAGGACTCCAATCTTACGATGAGTACAACCAAAAAATAGAGAAGAGGGAGAATTGGGGCTTTTTTCCTTCCTTCTTGACCGAACTCTTTCTTGGGTTGGCTTCTCCACTCATGGCCTCTCTCTCTCTCTTGATTTCTTCCTCTAATTCCCCAAATACTCAACCAAGGCAAGTATTTATAGACTTCTTGGTTGGATCTCAAGAATATTCTCTTCTAGCTTGTTTCGTGGACCAACTAATCACATGGCTTGATTCAGCCCATTACACCTTTCAGCCAGCTTGCTGCACCACGATTGGGTCTTGGTTGGCCCAATAACTTTTTAGGCGAAGGAACATCTTGAGAATATTCCCTTCTAACTTGTTCCATGGACCAACCGGTCACATGGCTTGGTTCAACCCATTACACCTTGGTTCGGCCAGCTTACTGCATCATGGTTGGGTCAACTTGTTGCACCTCAGTTGATCTAGCTTGTTGCACCTAGATTGAGCCAGCTTGTTGCGCCACAATTAGGACAGCCTGTTGCACCTTGGTTGAGCCTTACTCACTTGGATTGGATGGACCTAGTCCCACAGATAACAAACCCATCCATGACTTATAGACTCTATCAATCACTTAGGCATCCTAATTACAAGTGGTCTAGATTACCTAGTACGGATATCCACATGAGTCAAATACCAGCATGGGCCAACACAACATTGGTGTTTACATGACCGAGTGACATCCCTGTTGTGTCTCCTAGCCTTCACTTCGTGAGTTAATCCTTTACCTTTCAAACACGCTTTAACATTTTAATGGCTATAAGGTCGTTTGGCATAGAACTGTCCTCAACCTGATGAGCCTTCTGAGGTTCATCATGTTTTCGAACTTGTTTGCTATTGTTTTTTTTTAATTCAAATGTTCTATAGCAGTACAATGATCACTTTTTTTACAGGTAAAAACCTATTTTGGTTAAAAATGTCTCATCTTAGCTTTTCCAACCCTTTTAAAGAACTCATCCGAAACAACAAAATTTTGCTAATATGAACTTGAGAGCATAACGATTATTTTTTAAAATTTTGTCAAAACTCGATTTTTTTTATGGAGTTCAAAATACCCTTATTTTGAAGTTCCTACATGAATTTTGGTAGTGAAAATGGGCTCATTTAAGGTGTCTTTGTTGAAAAAAACCTTAAAAGACTCACAATCACAATTTTTCTTATAAAAGAAGAAATTCTGAAAAATCTTTTGATAAATTTTTTAGTGTTCACAATAAGTTAAATTAAATTTATTACATTGAGAAACAAATGAAAGAGTCATCTTAAACATCAGAGTTTTAAGACTTTAACCCACATGATTGAAACATGAGGATGTTAACCAAAATCTTACGATACATTGAAGAACCTATGAGCACATATTTGGTCATCAACAGAGGTGTGATACTACCAAAGTTTGCCCAAGAGATTAACTTTACGGAGTCATAAAGATACCAACAAAATATTATAAAAAAGTTCATTCTACTGCAGTGATAAAGAGAAGTACAAGATCAAAAAAACTCGAGTGGTAGGCAGTACTTGCCACTTCTTGCTTATATTGATGAATTCCTTGGAAACATCGGACTGGATCCGCATCAAAACCGGGCTTTTCTTTTTCGACCGGTGTACCTCGTGTCTGGTGGCACCACATGCCCCTTTCTTCTCATTTGGTCCTTTTTCCTCAACAGCCACTCACGTCCTTTTCCTTTCTTTGTTGTTTTCTGCTTCTTCCTTGGCCTATGCCTATCTGCAACACAGACCTGTAACCAGAAAACAGGATTCCCTTCCATCAGCTTGGTCATCCATCAAATATTATAGAACAAATAGCAAAGTGATCAAATTCAGATCAAGTGGTATAAAGCAGACGAAGTGGCCAATCACTATATCCAAAGGACAAACAGCCAACTGAACAAATTCAAAGACGGTGATATACAAGGACACAAGCGACCAGTCACTACCACAAATTAGTTAGAATATTTTATTCGCAAGTTGCTCTGTCAATCTGTTTCCTTGATACCCAGGAGTCAACAATTTAAAAAAAAAAAATCAGTGGAACTGTTCTGCCTAAATGAACAAAAGTACAAAAAAAAATCCAAAAAAATGCTTAAAAACAAGGAGAGGAGAGATTGTTCTTTGTGAAAGGCTGTGAACACCAGGAGTCATCAATTTCAAATTACTTTTCAGAAAACAATTAGAAACTTCACTGGAAGTGCCCTGACTGAATAAACAAAAGCGGTATTATCTGTATCGTGATACACCTTAGTGTATCGCAATAGGCTATGTATTGGCATGTATCATACGATACCGACAATAGTTTTATTTTTATAAAAAAAATCATTTCTTGCTTGAAATGAACATGAATTAACCTGATCCTTTTCCTTTTTTAGATACACTTTACCTTAAAGAGTGACCTTCTAAGATAACAATAAGAACCATAAAATAAGCAGTTTTCAAAGTTCTTAAGAATGAAAAAGAGAATTTACTTCAATAACTTACCAATTATGATCTCGTTCAGCATTGGTAACTTACTAATTATGACCACGTTCAGCATTAATAGGTTGCACAACACAATTATCTTACCTTAAAAGGTGACCTCCGAAGAATAACAATAAAAACTATAAAAATAAGCAGTTTCCAAAGTTTTCAAGAATGAAACAAGGAATTTCCTTTAATAACTTACAAATTATGACCATATTCAACATTGGTACCACGAATTAGAAAAGTAATCTCACTTAGAATAACTCTTAATTTTTACTGATTTTTTTACCTTTTATTTTTAAAATATTTATAAAAAAATTACTATACGGTATGATATACCCTATCACATAAAAAATTATATATGATATGATACGGTACAAACAACATTGAACAAAAGTAAGAACACCATTACCGAAATGCTTAGGAACAAGGAGAGGCTACTCTTTATGTGAGCACCGGGATATGATCAATTTGTCAAATAATTTATTTCACAAAACATGTTTGGGAAAGTGAAACTATAACCAACCAATACACTTAGAAGATTCAAATATGCGCTGGATAGTTGTTGACATTTGAGAGACGTCTAATCTAGCTCGCACTATCTTCTTCCTATTCTTTTTCGCAAATTTAGAACACTCTATTTTACAGGCACAAGTGTGATATATAGACCTTTCCAGTTTCAACATGCCTCAGAGGATTGACCTCAAACCTGGCTGGCCCTAGAACCAGTAGGAACCGGAACCTGGGAACACCACAGTTCGGTTCTGATTCCACCTAAACGAGAACCGAACCAGAATTGGCAGCTCCCAGGATTTCTCTATTAATTTTTTAATTTTTAATATATTTTTTAAACTCCACTCATGTAAGAGATCACCCTTGCATGGCCGATCCCAAGCCCGGATAAAGGAGGAGGGTTGTGTTAGGCTTCCGACAACCAGCGTAAAACTTTGTCAGATTTTTATAGCTTTGTCGAATTTTTATACCATGGATTACACAAATTTTGAGCGTTGTTGTAATATATTTTCTACTTTTTTGGACTAAAACTGAAACATACATTGAACCCAGACTGGAACCAAAAGGAGGCAAGTTTTGGTATTACCACAACTGAAGGTTTTGAACCACCGATACTGGTTATCAAAATCACAGAAGTGCATTTTTTTCTGGCGATATTACCAGTTTTGGTCTGAGAATCTTGAAGTGGAAAAATATAACTGAAAGGAACATCTTAAAGAACCACACTTCACAAGATATTTCCAATTAAGAAAATTGCACAAATATTTTCAAAATATAGCAATACAACAACAAACTACAAAGCCTTTTCCCATACTAGACGGGGTCGGCTACATAGATTCTTTGTTTCCACAGATCTCTATCGTGTGTCATGTTAGCAGTTAACTCACAATAAGCTTAGATCATTCTTTATTGTTTCTTTCCAACACTTTTGTGGTCATCCTCTAGCTCTTTTAATACTTTCCAAATTTAGTTTTTCGTACCTTCTTATAGGTTCTTCTTTTGATCTTCTTTCTATATGTCCAAATCATCTTAATCGATATTCCCTCATTTTATCCTCTATTGGTGCCACTCCTAATTTGTTTCTAATAACCTCATTATGTATACGGTCTTTTCTTGTATTACCACTCATCCATCTCAACATCTTCATTTCTGTCACACACATCTTTTGTACATGTTGATGATTAACTGCCCAACACTCAGAACCATAAAACATGGCAAGCCTAATTGTTGCTCTATAATATTTACCTTTTAACTTTAATGGTATCTTCTTATCACAAAGAATACATGATTCTCCTCTCCATTTTAACCAGCCAGCATTAATTCTATGCGTAACATCTCCATCAATTCTTCCATCACTCTGAAAAATTGACCCTAGGTATTTAAAATTTTCCTTTCGAGGGATGCAATGTGTGCCAATTTTAATTTCTATGTCCTCTGCGGTAACCAAATGATCAAACTTACATTTCAAAATATAGCAATAAATTAAAAAAATAGCAAGAGTGGGTCATACCAGTGTTGTCTGACGCGTATCGTATCGTGTATCACTGGGCTCCACGATACGGGCGTATCGTATCATATCGTACTTTAATATTAAAATAATGCAAAAATTAATTAAAAATTAATTAAAATTAATAAAAAATCAGGAAAAAATCAGGAAAAATCTGATAATTGCTTTAAATTCAGATAATGTAAGTTTAGTACAGATTGAGCATTCAGCATTGAACAATTGCATCCAAATTTATATATTTTGAATCCAAAAAATAAAATACAGACATAGTTTATACTTTACAGTACACTACAGTTACATATAATGTTACATTTTACAAATTGTAATCAAGATCATCAACTAAATAATCTTCATCTTCTCCTTGTTGCAGATCCTCATCATCATCAGCCACGCCCACACCTTCTTCAAAATCAAATTCTTCATCTCCATAATGTTGTTGCGCTCCTTCCAAATTAATCCAGGCAACGTCTTCTTCTGTCAGGAGGGCATTTTCTTCAGTGTCTTCCATAACCCAATCTTCGAATATATCAAAATTATCGAAACTTATTGGATCGAACTGACTTTCTTCTCTATTTACTTTTTTTAATTGCCTACGACACAAACAAAGATAAACAATTAGTAAGTAATATTAACAATTGAAACCTGAAGTTAAATAATATCGAATTGAAAATTTGAAAGTAATACAACATTACCTTTCACGAAGGCGCATGTTACAACGAATATAAACCAAATCATTAAGCCTTTTGTGTTCCAACCTGTTGCGCTTTTTTGTATGGATGTATTCAAAAACACTCCAATTTCTTTCACAACCTGTTGCACTACAAGTTTGGCTTAAGACTCTAACTGCAAAATCTCTAAGGTTTGGACAATCACTTCTAAACCTGTTCCACCAAACATCTGTAAAAAAAATATAAACATTAGAGACATAATAATCCACAGTAACGTAAGATGCAACTTAAATATGAAAATAAACAATGTACCTGGACGCATCGTAGAGCGGTTGCGAATTGCAACAGGCAAACCCATCAAGTGAAGAGCATTATCATATATCTCCATCTCTCGATGTATCGCATCTACTATGCTCTCATCAGAGACTAATCTGTGAATGCATTCAATGATTCCTCGATTAACCTCACCATCCCTTTTGAAGGTTGCTGAGTATCTCAATGATGGGTTTAGATAGTAGGTTGATACATGAATAGGCTGATGCAATTGTTTATTCCATCTACTATCAATTATTTTCCACACGGGCACATAATCTCTTTTTTTCCATTAAAGTTATTTCTGATCGTTTCTTTTGCCCTGTCCATGGCTTTATAAAGGTAGCCCATAGATGGTTTCTCCTCGCTGTCAGCCAATCTCAAAACTTTCACTAAAGGACAAGTAATTTTCAATAATCTGATACATGCATTCCAAAATGAACTTCTAAAAACCGTTTCTACAATCTCATTTAACTTTCTGTTCCTTCTGTTTTGTGGCAATTCTGCAAATTGTTGCCACTCATCTGAGGAGAACATTCTCTTTAAAGCTTGCTTCTGTCTCACAATACTCTGTACAGATAAGAAGTTTGTTGCAAACCGAGTTGCAGCTGTGCGAAGAGGCTCTACACCTTCTGTGTATCTCCTCATCATACACAAAACAAATGCATGGTTGTAAATGAATTTTATAATATCTTGGCAACACTCAGTTGCTGCCTTTATTTCATCCATCTCACCAATGTCCTCGAGGATGAGATCTAAATAATGGGCTGCACATGATGTCCAGTAGAAAGTCCCATAAATATCAGCTAACTCCTTTCCAGCTGCTTTGTAGTTAGCTGCATTATCTGTAATCAAAGCCCAACCTCCTGTATAACCTTATCAAATTCCTCTCGTAGGATCTCTGCAGTGTGCCTCTCCTCTGACATATCTAGAGATCTCAAAAACATGAGTCATTTAGGACAATATACAAGAAAGTTTAGCAATGTCCTTCCTTGCCTATCGGTCCATCCATCTGCCATGATAGTGCATCCTGTTTCCTTCCACGATTGTCTCAAAGTCGAACAGTATTGTTGCACTTCAATCACGGTCTGATCTAATATCTTCCCTCTCTACTTCTGATAAGAGGGCATCCTGTATCCTAGACCAATGTTAGCAATTGCATCTGTCATTGCTTGAAAATGAAAATTGTTTGCTGCATTAAATGAAATGCATGCATCATAAAACCATCTGCTCACTGCAAGGTCTGCTTGATCGCGCAGTTGTTCTGAAGCCATAGCAGCACGAATTCCTGGCTGAGCACCAGGTGTAGTGGAAGGAGGAAAGAACGAATGTATGCTAGAAGAAGAAGCTCTTCCTCTACTCCTTCCTGAACTTCCTCTTCTACCACCTCCAAAGTCTTCAACTGCAACCCTCTTTCCTCTGCTAGGTGCTCGCGAACTGCTACTACCAATATTTGTTCTAGCATCTAAAGGCAAACTATCAGTGAATCCAACTCCAGTGGCAGTAGCATCATTAGCTTCTTCACACATCTGGAAATCATCCTTTTGTTGTCTCCTTTCCTGTATGCTCTCAATCATCTGCAAGCATTGCCATCTGCAAGCATTGCCATTTTTTAACCTTGAACCCTCAACTGGTATACCCTACTGCCATGCCGGATCATCAGACTTTGAATGAGAGTCTCTACCACCCCTTCCTGCCATCTCAATGGAGTACTTTAATTCAAACAAAAACCTGAAAATAAAAGCACTTCGTAAATCCCCCAATCTTCAAATAACACTCAAATCGAGTGTCTTCCACTTCATGAATGCAATAAAAATCGTATACACACACTTAATAACTTCATATTTTGTCATTAAAAAAAAAAACAGAAATAACACAAAAAACAATAAATATAAAGGAAAAAATATTAAAAATATACTTAAATCCGAGTTTGGAGGCTTAGACAGACACCGTAAGGCACGATTTAGAGCTTTGAACACCAAGGAGGCGAAAACTGACTCTTAGGGAGCTTGAGGAATCCAAAAGGAGAGAGAAAACCCGCGAAAAATCACGGGTTTCTCTCAGGCCGGGACCCTTTATAAGGGTCCCAGGGCGTATCGCCCGTATCGTACGGGCCGTATCGTGCGATACGGTGCGATACGCCCGCACCTGCGATACGGTGCGATACGCCCGCACCTGCGATACGGACAACACTGGGTCATACAAAAGAAGAGATGCAACAATCAGGCTGTGAACTCATGGTAAATGAAAATATCACTGCTTGTAGCGTTTAACAACATTGTATTATCTGAATGCAATGATCCAGTGATAATGTTGCTGCTCACTACACTTTGGGTGCAGTGCAAAATGGGCAAGGATTCCATGACAGAGCATACGTAGAAGCATGAGGCTAGCCTGCTTCATTGATGCTTAGATGTGATACACTTTCCCAGATGCAATCGAAGGCACTTCACATCTTGAGTCAATGGGCGAAAGTTTGGGAGCCGACTAAGTGTCGGAGAGAAGAGGTGAGAAATCAGAAATGTGGACAAAGACGCCATACTGTAACAGAAGAGGTCATAGAACGGCTAAGATTTGTTTGAAGGAAACCTAAGACATGATATTGCTTTCATGACTTAAATGTCATTATCACTCAAGAAATCAGAAAAACACCTAAGCATGCACACGGCACACATCTATCATGAGAAAAGGCTGTTTTTTTTATCAGAAGATTCAGCAACACCAATGACATGTGCAGCAGCATCTTTTTTTCTTCTTCTGGTGAGAGAATTTGCAGTTGTATCTTTCAAAATAACATGATAATTAAAAGTTTTACATGTTTCTTAAAGGACAGAACTACCAAAACAATACCTTTACAAGTAATCAACGTTAGATGTATATAATCACCATTACATAGGCATCATAACGTGCAAATAAGTGAAGCAATTTAAAACAATTAGAGATGCACGCAATACAGATAGATCTCTTATAGCTAAACTTTCTGGCTTAGTGAGATTGAGATAGAAATCAACCAGTTTATGCCAGAGTGAGATTAACGTAGAAATGAGACCAGTTTTAGATGTAATTTTTCATATGAACAACTTGATCACACAGGATTCCCCAACTTGTTTACTTGAACCTACATTTACGTAATACAGCTGCTGCAGTCATGTGAATAACATGAACACCCACAATTTTGTTGCATCTACTTCCATCCTCTACTAACTTAAAGAATTATCTGTGGAGCAAGTTGCTAACATTCACAAAATTCGCTAATCAGACGTCCATAATCAGCATTGTTTGTATGCAAATGCTTATGCATGAGCTTAAGCTGCAATATGAACAAAAAGTAGGTTCTAAGACTTACGGTTCTATCATCCTCATCACTGCTACCATCATCACTACAACTCTCTCCATCTTCACCTTTGGCTTTGGGCGGAGTTGTGCTTAAAGATGAGGGACCACAAACAAGGCAGAGAAAGTATTTTTTGGCACGAGAACTGCACCAAACAACATCGTTCTGTTATTGCAAGATAACAGATGCTTTACCAAAATCAAACAGCAAGTGCCATAAGATGCAAATGTATGTATTGGAGTCTATTACCACCTAGAAAGCAATCTTACCAGTAGGACCACAGGCAGATATAGTAAATAATTTACAATTTAACAAAAATTAATTATGAAATTTATTCCACTATGAGAGGCAGAAACATAAATTGTCTGCCCACCAGCGTTATGCATAACTACGGAGCACAAGAAACCAGCTGTACAACCAAGCAATTGGATCAGGTCAAAGGCAACCATGGGGTATAATTCACCAAGGCATTAGATACCAGAAAAGAAAAGAACATGAAATATTTCCATCATAACAAAAAAATAAGATATGAGTAGATTCCAACACCTAGGTCTATCACAAAAAGAATTACATCTATTGATTACGTTCGAAGAGAAAAAGTCAAAGTTTGCCTCCCTTCATTGAAGTTTCCAACTTTGAATCTTGACTCCATTTTGGAAACCCTTCTATCTCGAACAGGAACTTCATAGCACAACTTATAGACCGTAATTTTGTGTCACATATAACTAGTTGGAAAACAGTATGGTTCCACCCAATATTCCTCACTCCATTCTGCACAAAAACTGTTTCCTAGAAAAGCTCACAAGTGATTCTTCTAAATGACTTCGTCGATATGAACATTAGTTATCACCACAGAGAAAATAACAGTATCATGCAGGATCAATGGGAAAACACCTCATCTTAAATCGGATCAAACAATCTTTGTGAAAACAAAATTGTGTTCCCTGACAAAATCGCTACATTTACTTCGAGTAATAATATGTCATTTGTTAAAACACCAATCGGAATGCCCAAATGCCGCCCAATTGTATGCTACAATTAGCTGTTGAACACGTATTGTAGCAGCCCATCTAGCTTAACAAACACTTACCTGTGTGGATAATCAACAACAAGGCCACCTCCAAAACCTGCACGCATGGCAGAGGCAGTGATCATTTCAAGTTGGGCCTGGTTTTCAGGATAAAGTTGTAATACTGCCCTTGCCCCTCGTGCAAGACATTTATATAGTGAACCAAAAAATGCCCTAAAAAAGAATAAAGCCATAGTTAGGCCAATAATGCAATTACAAAACTTAAAAACAAATTGGAATGCAATAACAAGCCATGAAGACGCACTTCAATCTCACCCTTGGCTCATTTGCAGTTTTGTCAGCATTACATAACCACTGCCCAAATAAAAACAACAAAAGCTTGGTGAAAATGATAAAACACAGGGAAAACTTATGCAGAAAGAGAAAACATGAAGACCCATTTCTTCTTCCTGGGTGAGGTAAACATTTCCACCAACCTATTAACAACAAAGTGTTTCAATAAGCTAGGAAGCCAACAGAAAATCAGGCAACAAAGTTTTGAACATCAGTAACCAAGTCATTCTTGCTACTAAGAGATTCATATGACTTAGAGGACCTTTTAGTACCAAAATTTCATTACACAATCGAAGTGGTTAATTTCTTACATTCGGTGGTGCCTTTGAGTTTGGTGCCTAATCCTAGTCAAGCATGCGTGTAGACCTGAGGCTGAGGCACCCACGGCAACACTGACTTTGATACTCTCATTCCAACCCTGCCTGATCCATTAGATTTTGGAACCATTTACACCCCAAATACTCAATTTTCCGCTTCTTTTCTAGCAATAACAAGAGATCTCCTATGAGCCAGCTCTCATTACGCTGTCTTTGTGAGGTTACCTAGATGATTACTACAACTAACCTACCTTCTGTTACCCAGACGCAACATGGCAATATACAAAGCCTGTACCATATGATTCAAACCTGGTTCCTTCAGCTCAGCGCAGTCTCACATAAGCATATCGGCAGTGGTTATCTATTACCACTCGGAGAAAATAGTTTCCCTACAACAACTCAAATATTTGCAACGTGCCCTCAATATTACTTGCTTCAAATTAAATCTGAAGCCAAATATACAACGGGCTGAATGTCTTGTTTGGACTCAAAATTATGTATCACAAGAACTACAGCAACACATTACTGAGCAAGATCTTCACCAGAAGATCAAATTCAAGTCTAACAGCAATAATAAAAGGACTAGGAACAGTCCACTAAATTGAGGGCATTTAAAAACTAAAGAAAAACCATAACCAGAACGAGATCATATCTCAACCCAACAAGAGCTAAAACGAGATCTGCAATCGCATAAAATTTTGATCAGGTCAAATCAGAATCGGTCCTAATCCAGCTTTCAACATGCCCAGCAATTCATGGTTTTCAATGTTGACCTCGATCAGCACATCACAGATCTTATTGCTACTAGTTAATTCTGGAAGAAGCAAAAGAATGCAATGTACGAAAAATGATCACCAACAGTAATATAAAAGAATGATCCATCTCTAGATGGGAAGATATGAAACATGCAAGATTACTGCTTTTTCACTAACCAACATAATTCCAGTTAAATTATGAATTGCACTTCGCTTGTTCACCCACAAAGCATAAAATTAAGACCTGTATTGCAGAAATACTAACAACACCATCGATCACTCCAGGACGTAAGCCCAATCCCTGTAGACATAACAAAATAAAAGCATAGATGCATTATGACCAATTTTACAAAATGTGCAGAAAAATACTTCAAAATACAACACAAACCAATCCTTTTTCTTGCAAAAAGAACATCAATAACCCACCATCGAAACTAGACAAGTTACGAATAGTACAAGCTTGCTATGAAAGAGTACAATAGTAGATTTGAACTTGCTTCTTATGGTTTGATGTGATGCATTGACTAGTGTATTCATCATAAATTAGAGGTTACAACGTATCAGGCTTGGTATGGATCAATATGCATGATGATGATGTACCACAATGTGGAAATGCTAATATGGTTGGGTAACCACGGTTGTCCTATCCAGGCCACACCCTCGTCCTAGTCAGACATCCAAGAAGGCCCTGCAGGAATACCAAATCACAATGTAGAGCAGGACCACGCCAGGTCACTGTTTTGATTAAGTTGTGACCTCTAGCAACATGAAACATAATCTTGCATGAACAAAAAAGAATGCAAGTGCTTGTCATCGGGTGCTAGAAGCTGTAAAATATGAAATTTAGTAAGTTTTGGAAGCTACAACGAAAGGAAAGAGATTACGATAGAAAGAAAGCAAAAATAAGCGATTAAGAGATGTCTCAAGTTGCTTCTTGAGAGATATACGGTGAAAAAACTCATGGTATGGTTAAGGGGGAAGAGAGACAATTGAGGAGCCAAGGAGAAAGATAAGGAAATAAGTTAACAACAGGGTTGGTTCTTGTTTCACTTCAAGAGCTCATATTCGTTTGATGACTATGAGGGGTGGTAAAAGAGGTCCTAGAGGTAATGAAATATATTCATTGTTTCCCCAACGTATGGCTCTTGGAACTCAACCGGGTATTAAATCAACTATAGCTTCAAAGGAGGTAATTGAGAAAGTAGATTTAATGTGTGCAGTTTTTATGAAAGTTGCCTCTCTTTTAATGTTGCAAATTCATTTTCTTTCAAGGCATGACCGATAATATTGCTAGTATACGATCAAGTTATAAGGTTCCTACTTATCATGCTTTGAAGGGTAAATAACTACAAAAATGGGTTGTTATTATTTATAAATAAAGTTTTGAATTTAGGAATTCATGAAAGGTTATTAGTTGTTCTATTATGGCTTATGGTTGGACGGATGACCATCATAAATCATTAGTGAACTTATTGATTTATTGTCTAAATGAAGCATTATTTTTGAAATCATATAACTTGTCCTATATTAATAAAATTGTAGATAATTTGCTCTTTATTTTTAAAGATGTTGAAGATTATGCTGAGAATGCGGCAAAATTTAAAGCAACTGGTAAGATGCTTAAGTCGAACCATCCACCCTTAGTGTGAACCACAACACATTGCATAGACTTAATGCTTCAAGATTTGAGTGCAATGAATGAAATCAAAGGGACAATTATGCATGCAGAAATGTTACAAAGTTTATTTATAATCACTCAATTATGTTACATTTTATGAGAATCCACACTAGTGGAAGGGAATTGAGTAGGTCTTCATTAACAAGATTTGATATGACTGTTATTATTGTTCAAAGTCTTGTCATACAAAAAAAATGTATTAGAAAATAAATGAGACTCTATAAGTTGGTCGAGAAAGAAAAAGGAGATTATTGTAGTGGACCTTATTTTTAATGCAAATTTTTGAGAAAAGTGTAGCACATTTTTTAGGATGATTGTGCCTTTAGTCAAGGTAATGAGAATGGTAGACTATGAAGATAGGCTTGTTATGCATATATATATATATATATATATGTATATATATATATATGTATGTATATATATATATATGTATGTATATATATATATGTATATATATATATATGTATATGTATATATATATATATGTATGTATATATATGTATATATATATATGATGCTATGGATAAAGCCAAATTGGAAATACAAGCAAACCTTGACTGCAAGCAGCCACTTTTAAATAAGGCTTGGAAGATAATTGATGCACGTTGGAAACGACAAATGCATGATGTTCATACGGCTGCATATTTTCTTAATCCCTATATTAGATTTTCTCCCAACTTTGTAAAGGATGCAGAAGTTAAGAAAAAGGATATTGAATGCAATTGACCTTGTATAAGATTCAATTGTTCGGTATAACATCCATTTAGAGCTAAGTATATAAAGTGTTGGAGATTTTGGGAGGTCAATTGCAATACAACTTCATTCATATATCAAGCAAGGTATGATTTGGTTTTTTGATAAATTATTATTACTTCTTCGTTCTTATGACTTTTATTGCTTCTTAAGACTTAATCCTTTCGTTTATTATGTTTTATTTTAGATAAATGGTGGGCTTGCTTTGGTGTAGATACACTAAACTTGTTAAGGTTTGCTCAACCCATATTAAGCCAAACATGTAATTCGAGTGAGTTTTTTTTATGCATTCACACAAAAAAGAGAAACATATTGGAGCATGCTCGTCTTTGCGATTTGGTATATATTGGATACAACATGAAGTTAAGGCAAAGGTAAAAATTTAAGGAAGGTTATATATTTGTTACTCTTTACTTATACTCATAACATTCATATCAATTTGAATGATTTTCTAACTTCTAAGTACATATTATTATTATATTCTCTTTTGTTTTATTTATAGAGAGATATTCTTTATGATTGGGTCAAAGAAGAAGAGTCATCCATCATTTTAGATGATGAAAACTGGAGAGTAGTACAGGCAGAAGTAGAGATTGTAGATGACGACATGAAAGGTCACTAGATTGGAGGACCCATTTATAGAGGAAGGGGGGAGATGATGGTGATGGTGGCGATGATAATGATGATGGCAGCAACTCTAATTATAATGCTTATGATGCATTTGTTGATTATGATCCACGCTTTATGTAATGAAACATTGAAATTGAACTCTTGTAGTTTGTAACTTTGTATTTGTATTTTGTAAATTGTAATCTTAAACTTTCTTACTCTTGTAGCCTATTGGTATTATTAACTTTAACTTCTTACTCTTGTAATTTGTTTGTATTATTGATTGTGGAATGCCATTGTCATGCCATGCTAATGCTTAACTGCCTATTAATTGGATTATGATTGTGTTTCCAAATAATTTGTTACCTTCTGTTTTTAATTTCAAATATTCCTATTTTTTTAATGTTTCTGAATTTTTTACAATTTTTCTTATTATACAAGATGTAATGTGCCGTAGTGTGCAATACGGCACGATTATTGCATATCGGTGCCCTATGCGATACGGGCACCGATGCGCTTATTACAACATTGGTACCAATCCAAGAGAATAGTCTATAGAGTACATGAATGTGAATAAAATTTAGCAACTAGGTCCATCATTCTGATAAAGTATCTAGAACGTCATATTGTGATTTTGTTAGCCATATGAATAGTAAACGAACAAGTTTTTGTAGAATCTGGTGACCATAATTATCCAGTTTCTAAATCTGAACAAGTGTGTGAACGAATCACTTGAGGAACAATGTATCCATCCCCAAAACCCAACAATTATATGCTCCTTTTCCCACACTAATAACATGAGCATCAGCAATGCTGCCTAAATATGTAAATGCAGCTAATATGTATGAGAGTTGATAGTTACTTGACCAAAATCCGCAAGCAAAAGGTCTCCCTCTACATTACGCTCCAAAGCAATATCTGCATGACCATGGGAAAACAAAAGGATAGAATGAGTACCTATTGCAGCAGCATTGTGAAAGTGGATTGAGAACAAAACAAAACATACTAAGCATTGACTGTGATATATCCAACCCAATCCAATGATGGCCATTCTCTGACAGAGTTTCTCCGCTAAGCCCTGACCCACACCCTACATGTGATACAATAGACCATAAGACACAAATGCCATTATTAGAAACACATCTGTTGCATATAACTACCAAAACGGAAAAACGGAAAAAGGAAAAGAAACCCCAAAATTCTACCAATATCAAGTAAAAGCTTGGGGACTCCATCACCAGGCAGTGCAAGAAGTTCCAATGCTCTTTCTGAAAGCTTTGCCTTCCATAGTTCAAAGTGAAGGAAAGATATTAGTCATTCATAGCTCAAAACTGAAATTCGTCCTAAATCGGTTTTAAAAGTGAAGGAAACATATTAGTATATCGTATCTCCGAACTGTAATTCATCTTAAACAGTCTGACACAATTCAACAAACAAGTAAATATCATAACACCCAACAGAAGAATAGACAACACATAAAGAAAGAAATGAACAACAAGCAAAAAAGTAACTTCATGTCAAGAATAAAGAATGATAATGGAGTACAAGTGAGTACCATGCAACTTATTTTTCTTTTATCAATTAATACACAAAAAACTGTTATTTGTCCAGGCTCATGGTGGCAGAACTTCTCCCCACTGATAGTTTTAAGTCTAACCAGGAGTAAGTTCTGATAAATCAACCGAAACATCAATTATCACTCATCAGCTTGTTAAGTAACACGATACAGAATGCTGCTGCGTTAACAAACAAACCAAATAGCCTTGAACAACCTAACTAATAGGAAATGGATTTGGAGAAAATAAAACAATGATGTTAATGACAGGAAACAGTTTAACGAAGCAAAGAGAGGATATTATTTATCCAATAAATCCTCATATTCTCGGTTAAACGTTATACTTCGACAAAACAAACAAAGAAATACCTGAATTTGGATACACCGAACATAAACTAACAGGAGTTGAACAAATCACTCGAAAGGAAAATCATAGAGATTCAACATCTGGTGTCATATCAAAGATGGTGTCGTATATAGCCCAATAAGCTATTCTATCTTCACACCACATCGCGTCTACTACGCAGACTATAAGATTGATAAGTCCTTCAAAGGTTAGAATAGCCAAAAGGAAGCAATGTGAAATCTGGCTTCTACGGGAGTAGAAGAGATTGCGATTGATTAGAACCATAGGTCACATGGCCACAATACTGTTGGATCCACATCATTCACGAGGTACTCTCCCCTAAGGAAACCAAAGCGAGATAACCCTAGCCGTTCCTCTAACGCGAGCATTCGTATAAGAATATGCGACTAATCAAACGAATCACCAGGACGAGCGGAACGTTCTTTCCCGAAGGCAAACAAGGGAGGAAAACATGTACCTGGATCTCGATTATACGGGATGAAGTCGTGTACTTGCGAGCCTCGGAATCGTTGTAGAAGAATTCCGGCGGAGCCTGCAGCTCCGGACGCGATGACATCTTCTCCTCACACACCCCAACTCTTCTCCGCCCTAATTTCTCGTCTAGATGTTCACCGAGTCGCCAGAAACCGTAAATCCTCTTCTCAAAGCAAAACTCCCATAACCCTAACTTTACGAAGTTCACTGAAATGTAGGGTTTTCGCAAGAGGGGGGAGAGGCGCGTCCGGTTCCGTCTCCCTAGGATTGACCCAGAACCGAACTGAGGGTTCCCGGTTCCGTTTGGTGAGCACTACAGTTTCCTTGGGACAGAACCCCGCAGCTTTCAGGTAGTTGGACCCGATTCTTCAGTAGATCAGATCCGACCTGATTAATACCTACAATTTCCAAGGGTTTCGTGCATTCATGTCTAATGTACCTGGTCCCGAACATGTAATAAGTACGGATGGTAGTACCTGGTCCCGTTCAGCCTCTACCCCCTCCCGACCCAGACGGGGTGGGGTGTAGCCGAACCTGAAACTGATCAGGTCAAACACAGGAATAAGACGCCCCAATCTATAACCGACCGGGTACTCGTCCCTACCCATATATACTCGACGAATACATATATATATATATATATGACTCGATTTTGTTCTAAACATATATAACCTGTATCCGCCGGTTTGAGTATGCACCAGGTATAAGTATTACCCGTTCCCAACCCGACTCATTGTTATCCTTATAAATAAGGGTGCGCTTGGTTTGTGATTTCACACAAATTGGACATGCTCACTGTCCTAACCTGTATTGTGCATCAAACATTGTTGTGGAACTATAGTTGCATAAATTCAATTTGAATAAAATAATATCAACAATAAGAGAGATGGTACGAAAACCCGAACACTTCTCTCTCTTTCATGTTGTAATTCTAACTCCTAATAAAAACCAAAGTTTCAATTCCACTCATGGATCAGGCCTACTGTTATAGTATCAAGCGCATAGTACCAAGAGTCAAATACACTTTAGCGGATCTATTCACGTCACAGGAGGGAGTCTCCATGCAAAGGAGTTAAAGTGGCCGTTGTTGTAATCGTGGGGAAGGTCTGTAGTGTTCTGGTTCATCTTCGAGAGCCTGCTTGAGTGGCCGTCTCTTCCTCAGCCTGGTGTGCCTACAGAGGTGGGACGACCCGTGAGTTTCTCCGTTTTCTTCGACGAAATAATGCTCTCTCCTCTCTCTCTTATTTGCTGTTTTTGGTCTCTTCCCAACTATTTGAAGGTTGAAACTAAGTCTATGAGTGTGTGAGTTCACAACAAATCAGAGCGAAATATGTAAAAATAAGAGGATGGTCATTCTCGACATTCTTATCAAGGAAAAACGGTTAGACCATATGTAAACACCCAAAAATTTTTTCAAAAGATTTGATCTTTTACAAATTTTTGCCTTTTCAAGAAAAATTATGATTGTTGGTCTTTTAAGGGTTTTCAAATAAAGACACCTTAAACAATCTCATTTCCGTACCAAAATTTCGTAGCAGCCTCAAAATAAGAGTAAATGGCACCCATTTGAAAAAAATCCAATCTTGACAAAAAACCAAAAAAATGATTGCTTTGCCCTTAAGTCCAAATTGGCAAGATTCTGCTTTCTCAAAGAAATAAATAAAAATGAGACATTGGAAACCAAACCCAAAAATGTTTGCAAAATGTCAAATTTACAAAACCTTTGAAATTCAAAACAAATCAAATCAAGCCTCAAAAACTCGTCCGATTGAGGATAGTCCTACTTCGGGACCCTACACCCATCAAAAGTGTTAAAGCAGTTCAAAACCCTACACCCAAGGGTTAAAGAGGTTCGAGACCCTACACCTATCAAAAGGGTTAAAGTGGTCTGACACCCTACACCCAACAAAGGGTTAAAGTGGTTGAAACGGTAAAGACTAACTTATAGAGCAAAAGAGGTCACCTATACAAACAAACATTGAGAATGAAACTCAGATGTTTTTCAAAAAGAAAATTTGAAGATTTCGATAAAACTCGATGTTTTCAAATATATCTCAAATAAAATGGTTTTAAAAAAATATATATTTGAAACCATGAATCTGAAATCAAGCATAGGATTCAAGTCCGATTCAAAAACAAAGCTACGAATCACATCCAAGAGAAAATAAAGCATGGATCAAAAGGAGATAAAGATGAATTGACGAAAGCAATGCCGATGATTTAGGGCCAGATCTAGCAAAGCTCGGAGCAAAGAATGAGTCAAGGCACGACAAACCGTCCAACCCTAATCTTAAGGCCTCATAATAAACCCAGATTCAATCCAATTCGATTCAAAGTAAAGATTCAAATCAAAACCCAAAATAAAATTCAAACTCAAGTATGGACCAAGACAAAGGATAAGTCTCGAGTGAGCTAAGGAAGTCGAAACCACCATAGGTTAGACCACACCCAAGTTAAGACTCAAGGCAAGCCATCATGGGCAAGCAAGGGGTTGTAGGGTGAGTTGAGCTCACCTACCCAAGTTCAAAAAAGGATGTAGCTCATGTGGGTTGCATCAAGCCCACATGGGCTAAGAGGGGACTACCCTCCCAACTCATGTGCATGAATGGGCCAACCTTCGATCGATTTGAATTGGAATGATACCAAGGACTGTATTAAGCTGGAGTGATACATTTAGAGGATACATCAACTTATTTTGAGAGATTATATTAGTCAATTACGTCATGCTCGTCCTACTCCAATTAGGCAACGTGGTATATCATTTTACATGCAGGCAAATGAATCATTGTATCTATATTAGTAACATTTCCAAAAAAAAAATCCTTTAATCCCACATACTAACTTTCATTTGCTAAAATTCTTATACCAACATCTTATTGCGATACGTGAGACACTTGCAATGACTTTAATGTATTCAAAGTGTGTGTCATAACTATTGTTTGGTGATTCTATGTTATTTCACTTGATAGTGATGTATGAGCAATACCACGAATGAAATCATCGATTGATACTTGATGATGACGATAGTAACGATGCGTGACATTTTTTGTTTGGGTTGTATGTAGGATGTTATTTAGTAATTTTCAAATAAATTATATATAAGTGACAATTATATTGAAAGAAATTCAGCTTCTTTGTTGCTCATGCCTATGTACATGATTGCAATAAAATCTAGCTCTTAATCAACAAAATACATGTTTATCATTTAAATCTAGAAATCCTACAATTACATATATAAATGGACAATAACACCTAATCATCATCCTCAATATTGTGTACAACATCATCTCCTAGTCCTCTCATTTGTATATAAAAGTCAATAAGGCCTTAAAACGAAGCTAGCCAACTCCCAACACTTTCATCTCGGTAATATAAATACGAGTGAATAATCAAGCCCATCACAATCAACAAATTGATCTTCTACCTTATCTGCCAACTAATCAACGAATACATCATTTGGTGTAGTACAATAACTTTCACTCTCTTTCATCATCGTATGATAAATATTTTGATCAATCATCGCTTCTATGGTAAGTGCTTTCGTTTGAGTTGTTTGTCATTCTGTAATATATATATATATATATATATATATACATATTAGGTTAGAAGCATGATACACCAAACAATTTCTATTCAGATAAAGGAGATGTGGTATAGTTGTGTCTTCCCTTTAAGGAGAGACGCGACCCATGTGTGTCTTTTCATGAATAAAGATGTGTATGTAATGTGTTTTGACGCGAAGTTGTGACGACTAATGAGATTTTACCTAAACCTGTGAATCTTCTTCAAACATTGAAGAAACTCTGAGAAATCAGACAAAGCAATGAAAATACAAATATCTTACTATAAACCAACCTTTCAAATTAAAAAATTAAAAAATCTGTCAATTTGATCATTTCTTCGATTTTTTTTTTTCATTTCTTGGTTCGTTTGAGTAACTAATTGATGATAATTAATGGCAAATAAGGCTAATGAGCTCTCATCCGATGAAAATCGATTGCTACAGCAAGAAGAAAAAATTTTAATAATTTGTTTAGAGGAGGAGAGAAAAATGTTGTAAGGTATTTTAGGTATTTATAAAAAGTAGGATGTGTATAGTAAAAGGGGTGAGTAGATAGTAATGCCCTTTTGATATTCTAACTTTACATATCAAGGGCGTAGGAGGAACGTGTCTCCAATTGCCTGAAAAGATTTCATGGAATGCTATCATGTCAAGGTTTCAAACCATATCAAAAATTGAAGAAAGATAAAATTTGATGGCACTACTATGCGGTGAACCAAAGATAATCTTGAGCTATTATTCTCCACATAGACTTCTGTCACCCTTGAATTCATGTCCTCGTAATTTGCAAGATCAAAAAATAAAATCAATCACGTGGAGAGGATTAACATTTGCTATATTGTTCTAATAGAGAAGCCAATTGAGAAATTAAGAGACCATGGTTGGTGGTTCAGAAACCACAGGAATAGGAGACGGGCTATACAAACGTGGGAAGAAGAGAATGGAATGTCAAATAAGCATGCATTGAGATTTGGGGATCTTGATTGGGGTTGGGTAAGGGTTCAGGCTCTCTTTTTTCTGTCGGGCAAAAATGGGTCATATATATATATATGTATGTATGTATACATTGTATATGTATTGGGTACTATGGGTCAGGGCACGTACCTGACCATCTATGAATTGGGACATCTTATCCCCATACCTGAACATGAATCTGATCAGGTTGGATATTCCCCACCCCTGTTCGGGTCAGGTTGGATCAATCTTGCTATCCCCGCATCTAGGTTGATCCCATAGTGATTTGCTGGAAAGATATCAAGTTTGAAACTAAATCAGCTAGGATCTTTTCGTGTCACTCCCTCTAAGAGAAAAGTTGGTGCAGCTACGAAAAGGAAACATGAGCAAGGCCTATGTCAAGTTTGGCAAGGACAAGCACAAATATACGGGTGACACAAAGCCAACCCACAACTACTAAAGGTAAAACTTTTGAAGCAACCCAAGAAGAGTTCGCACATAATTGATCTCACAGAGTAAATATCCATAAGAACTTGGATAAAGAAACAAGAAGCTTAAACTCGGACTAGAATGGAAGTTGATATAGACGTCTTCAAATCTGTGCAACAAGATGGAAATTGTTAAGATACTCAAGGATGCTCCGTGAACAATCCCAATATATTTAACGCAACATGTTCTATGGATGAAGCCACTAGTGAACAACACCTTATTGCCATCGGCAGCACGGTGAAGCAAGAGAATCCACCTTCAATGGCTCAAGATCATAGAAGGCTAGTCATTGCTTGCACACAACAGATTGAATATGAAGAGATTAAAACATCATCATAATGATATAGATGATGAATCGTACCTCTTGATCTGGTGGCAGATTCCGGTGAGGGTGGATCAGCGGCAGGTGGTTTTGGTGCCCTTCCTCTTCTTGGATTCAGCCGATACCTCTGATGTACGCAGCGGAATGGGGGTGCGGGTGGACACGAGGTTCCCACGCAGGAGCTTCCACGGATGAAGATGTATCTCTCTCTATTGTTTTTCTCTGTGTGTGTCTCTATATGTACACCTGTAATGGCTGCCTTTTATAGGCAGGCACTCCCCCTTCATCCGTGTTTATCCTCCTGCTGCTTCCCTCGTCCGGGTACAGATCACGGAGCCATTACCGGAAATCCTGGTAATGGTCATTCGTTACATTTAGCCTAATCTCGTTCAAGTAACAGACTGGATGGCCAGTCCAGCCATTACGTGAGCCGAGAATGGCCATTTCTATGTAACATCTCCCACTTGGCCATTCGAGCCAAGTGTATCGACATACTGGTTTTCTTCCCACTTTTCAGGGGTTTTACCTAGTTATGTCGATTCCTGATTACTATTGTAATCAGAACCTGTTGTGTGGTTATTTCCCTATACAACAAATCATTCGTTGTATGGTTATTTTCCTATACAACAAATTGTCCGTTGTATGGTTATTTACCTATACAACAATCAAACATATCTCAAACCCATGTTTGTAACATGTTTAGAGAAGTGATCCTCTGTTATGCCTTTTATTAAAGGGTCTGCCAACATATCTTTTGTTGGCATGTATGAGATGGATATTTCCTTTCTCATAACCATACCATAAACATAGTGGTATTTCACCATTATATGCTTGCTTTTCGAGCAATCCGCTCCACTCTTAATAAGAGTAACTGCTGCATTGTTATCACAATAGATAACTACTAGCTTGTCTGTTATTTCCAACTTTAAATCTCGTATGACGCAACTTATCCAGACAGTACTTGTTGCAGCCATATAGCAAGCAACATACTCAGCTTCCTGTATATGCAACGCTACACAACCCTATTTCTTATATGCCCAAGAAACACCACCACCTCCAAATAAGAATATTTGTCCCGAGGTTGATTTGCTATAATCTTTGCTCCCAACAAAGTCAGTATCTGAGTATCCTATCACTTTTAGTTCATTTACTTGAAAACACAGTTTCAAGTCCTTTGTTAATTTCAGATATCTTAGAATCCTTTTCACAGCTACCCAGTGCCGTCAACCAGGATTACCTTGATATCTACTTATAAGACCAATAACAAAGCTGATATCAGGTCTTGTACACAACATAACATACATCAAGCTACCAACAGCTTGTGCATAAGGAACATTAGGCTTATCGTCTCCTTCAACGGGACAATCAGCCTTACTTAATTTAACCCATTTTGCAATAGGTATATCTGCAGACTTGCATTCACCCATTTTAAACTTCTTGAGGATATAGTTAATATATATCTCTTGACTCAGGCATAAGAGTCTAGATCCTCTATCTTGAGAGATCTTTATACCCAGGATATAGGATGCTTCTCCCATATCCTTCAATTCGAACTTGGAGTTCAACCATAACTTAGTTTTGACAATCATCTCATTATCGTTTCCGGTTAACAATATGTCATCTACATACAATGACAAGATGATAAAGTGGGTTCTACTGTTCCAAACATATACACAATGATCAAGTTTGTTAGCCACAAACCTAAGTTCTATAATGGCATTTTGAAAAGTCAAATACCATTGGCGAGGTGATTGTTTCAGGCCATATAGGGATTTTTTCAACCTATATACTTTATCTTCTTGGCCTTCAACCACAAATCCTTTGGGTTGCTACATGTATATGATTTCTTCTAAATCTCCATTTAGAAAGGCTGTCTCAGTAAATCCAAATCATAATATGCAGATATTGTCAGGATTATCCGTATGGATGCAAATTTCGCAACTGTGAAATATGTCTCAACATAATCTATTTCTTATTTCTGCGAAAAACCCTTTGTTGCAATCAACCTCACTTTAAACTTGTCGATTGTACCATCGACCTTGCATTTCTTTTTCAGAACCCATTTACAACCTATAACTTTCCTTCCTTTTGGTAAATCAGTCAATTCTTAGACTTAGTTTTTCTCAATAGATTCATTTTCCTCATCCATGGCTTTTTCTCAGTCTGTTACTTTTGATCAGTTCATTGCTTGCTGATAAGTCAAGTTATCAGTCAACTCATCCAAATCAACCGAATTACACACTTCTTCTCCAAGATAAGTGTGACCTTTAAGTAGGACAGAGTGACTCTTGGCCTCTTATGTCCAAGGTATTGGTAGTTTCAGGAAGATGTTCTACGGGCTCAAAAGATGATTAGTCTAAATCTACCAAATCATTAACACATTCCTCATCGTTCTCCAGGATGTCATTCTTAGTATCTTCTAAGAATTCAACATCTCCGCTTTCAATGAGTCCGTGGTCCTTATGATAAAACCGATATCCTTTTAAACCTTTAGGATATCCAATAAATATACATCTCAAGGACCTGCTGTTTAGCTTATCTCTAGACTGATCAAGGATCTTCATGTGTGCAACAGATCCCCACCTCCTGAGATGACCTAGGTTGGGTTTTCTTCCAAACCACATCTCATATGGTGTAGTGAATACAACTTTACACGGTACTCTATTGAGTATGTAAACAATTGTACTTACTGCTTCTCCTCAAAATACCCTTGGAAGAGAGACATCTACCAACATTGACCTTGTTATATTCAGTAAGGTTCTATTGTATCTTTCAGTTACACCATTTTGCTGAGGTGTCTTGGGCATTGTATTTTGTTTAGTAATACAAAAGTCTTTGCAAAATTCCAAGAATTCTGTCGAGGTATATTCACCTTCTCTATCTGATCTTAAGACTTTGATCAAATGCCCTAATTGGTTTTCCACTTCTTACTTATATTCTTTAAATACATCAAGTGCCTCTGATTTATGTGTCAAAAGATATATATACATATATCTAGAGTAATCATCGATAAAGGTTATAAAATAACCCTTTCCCCGATATGTCTTTACTCTAAAAGGTCCACATAAATCTGTGTGAATAATTTCCAACAAGGTTGTTGCCCTTATTGTTTTCTTGAGAAAAACTTTTCTTGTCATTTTTCCTTATATATAAGGTTCACATTTGTTGAAAGTCTTTTCCTCAAATCCAGGCAATAAGTCAAAGTTGGATAATTTTCTCAACTTTTCCAAACTTATATGCCCTAGGCATTTATGCCACATATTCACATCAACAATAAAGGCACTCTTAATATAAGTAGAAGATTGATGACTTTCATTATCATATAATTTGAACAGTCCTTATTGTATATCAAGTTTTCCTGAGAACAAAATTCTCTCATGTTTACCCACAGTCACCTTGTTAGGAATAAACCTAACTTCAAAACCTTTCTTAACTAAGGCAAGGACCGAGACCAGATTGCGCCTTATAGATGACACAATTAATATGTCGGTCAGTACAATTGGTTTGCCTTGTACATGTATCTTGAAGGATCCAATACCCAGAATATCTGAGAAAGTATTGTTTCCCATATACACACGATGCTCTCTAGGTTGATATTCCTTCAAGTCCATTGCTCATTCCTTGGTTTTTGAGATGTGTTTTGTAGCTCCTGAGTCTATCCACCAACCTGTCACTGGGTGGTCCAAATACAAGCATTCTGAAATCACACAGATTATATCCTGCTTCTTCGACTGTTCGCACTGTGGGTTATTTTTTTCTTACCTGACCACCTTTTTTTTTACAGGGTTTTTAGGCCCTGATACCAGTGACGAATCGTACCTCCTGATCCGGTGGCAGATTCCGGTGAGGGTGGATCGGTGACAGGTGGTTTTGGTGCCCTTCCTCTTCTTGGATTAAACCGATACCTCTGGTGTACGTAGCGGAATGGGGGTGCGGGTGGACACGAGGTTCCCACGCAGGGGCTTCCACGGATGAAGATCAGGTGTATCTCTCTTTGTTGTTTTTCTCTGTGTGTGTCTCTATATGTACGCCTGTAATGGCTGCCTTTTATAGGCAGGCGCTCTCCCTTCATCCTTGTTTATCCTCCTACGGCTTTCCTCGTCCGAGAACAGATCACGAAACTATTATCGGAAATCCTGATAAGGTCATCCGTTACATTCAGCCTGATCTCGTTCAGGTAACGGACTGGATGGTCAGTCCAGCCGTTACGTGAGCTGAGAATGGCCATTTCTATGTAACAATAGATACTGCGGTGAGGCAATGAAAGGAAATAATATTGTACTTTTTGTACTGTTAGAAATTCGAATAAATATTCAATAACTTTTGAAGACAATACGATTTCTTAAGTTTAACAAATTCGAGTATGTTGAAGGCAACAGTTTCGCTGGTGAAATTCTCTTAGCTTGGACATTGGATCATATAAATATCCTAGCGAATTGGAAGGACATCTTGATTATGATGACAAATCATGCACCCCAGCGAGAAATGAAGTAGCTAAGTTCGTCTCAAGGGTATACAACAGGTCAATGCCATAGCAAGTCATCCTAATCCCTTTATAGAAGAGTTGAAATAGAGGATTCGAGCAAAGATAGATGTTGTACTCAAGGAACGATACTACACAATACGTGGTTGTGGTTCAACAAACTCAAGTCGGGTGCATGTCGGGAAAAAATGATTTGTTGGGTCGAGTTTGGACTTGACCTAAAACGAGCATGGCTTTTGTACATGTTACACGTAGAATTAATACAGATTGGTTAAAATGGAGATGGGCATCATGCATTCTATGTGATAAGAAGATACCATTAAACTTAAAAGGTAAATATTATAGAGTAGCAATTAAACGTACTATGTTTTATGGTTTTGAGTGATTGGCAGTTAAATGTTAAAAGAGAAAGAGAAAGACTACAAAGTGTTGAAAGAAATAATAAAGAATGATCCGCTGAGTTAACTGTCACCATAGTATATGATAAGGCTTTGTGTAAACAAAGAATCCATATAGTAGAGGAAAAGGCTTAGTTGTTGTTGTTGTTGTAGACTTTTTCCTTGTATAAGAATTAATATCCTTTAAGACATGCTTGATCTCTTTAAGTAGGAAGTCATGTGAACCCCCTACTTTATAACTTTTTCTTTTTCTTATTCATTTGATTTGTGAAGTGAACCCTCTTTGACATGGCTAGCTTTGAATCAACCCAACAGTTTCAATGGGGACCAAACCCATTGGAACTAGAATCATCAGAATCAGATCTGAAACAGAGGACCACCCAGTTTGGTTTTGTTTGAGCTCCTTTGAAACCAAACCGGTGGTTTGAAATTGCCAGTTCTATATTTTTTAATATCCTTTTTAAAATTCAAAATTTTTAATACTTTTTCCCGTTCCAAATGGTTTACGACCTAACTGAACTAGAACTAACCTGGTCTCAACTCGATTCTGGTTCCTAGAGAATGGTTTAATAGGTATTAATATCGAAGTCGGACATGTCTAAACCCTCTACTTTATTTCTTTTGGAATTGGCTTTCTTTTTTCTTAGAGAGAAACATTTCCTAAGATAGGAGGAACGCATTGAATGTTGATTGCCAACCTCCAATACCTTTTGCGATGCAGTCCACTCCATCACCATTGACATGTCACATTTACTTTTATTTACTTTACTAATTTTATTTTCTTATCTCCCATGATGGAGGACAAAGGAGGTTTTTCCCCTAATTTAACATTGCCTTCTTTTTCATACCTCATAATTTATCTTTAGATTGAAGTGCAGTCGGCTCAACGTGGACCCAATCTGAAACATACCATGGTCATGTTCAATCAAGAGGGACCTGAACAACAGGTCGGGTCCAAGTCACCTTCATTTTGACTTGGACAGAAAGTGCCCCAACCCAAACCTGGTTCGATGACCCAATTTGCCAACCTATGAATAAATTGAATAAATAATGGTGATGCAATTACGAGATTCTACCATCCTAAATGCACATGAGAAGTAAGAAACATAAAATAATTATGCTTCGTGACCAACAAGGGGACATGGATCGAGAACACAAAAGGATTCAAGAAATGATGGTAGATTTCTTTAAAACAGTACTATGACACAGACGAAAATTATGGATGGGTAGCCACACCATTCTCATTCCCATGGTTAACTCAAGGTGATGAGATTATGATGGCGAATGTGACTTTCAAATGGTGAAAAAGATAATATTTAGCATGAAATCCTTCAAATCAATAGGACCTAATGGTTTTCTTGTGAACATTCTTCCAATTATCCTACTCCACGTTGGAAGAATTAATATGCAAGTACATTCAAAATGTCATTTGCAAGAAGGATAAAATTAAGATGTCAATTGAACAACATTACTTTAAATCCCAAGGTCAGTAGCCTAGAGTTTGTCCATTAATTTGGGCATGTATCATTGTATAATATGCTTATAAAATTATCACAAAAATTTTAGTGCAATGAAAGAACCTCGTACTTACCAAGATTGTGCTGCTTCTTTAAGGATGCTTTGTTCGGGGATGAAAAATACATGATAATAATATCATAATGGTATGTTGTCGGCAAATATTATAATGGAGCAGATCACAATCATGTTAATGTTTACTCTTGGAATGAGCAATGATTCGTGCATTTCTACCAGTAAGAGGTGTACGTCAAGGTGAAACATCATTTCTTCATATTTTTATACTGCACATGAAGAAATATTTACGTCCCTATTTGGCATATAGCTAAAATGAGTCCATTAGGTTGCACATGAAATTATGGAGCAATAACTTTTTAAGTGAAGGTGCAAGGTGCATCACCCCAAAATAATAGGAGACTAATGACTCACAATGAAGATGCCAATTCGATAATCAAGATCAAAGATGTTAATCTAATGGCTCTTAGATTTTTTTATTTATTAAAGTTTATAATTTCAATCTCTTTAAGTATATATGATGATTTTGTAAGAAGGGAAACTTCACAAAAGTACCTTGCGGTATATGAAACATGCGCTAGAGTACTTCATACTTCTTGAATGTCTCTTAAGGTACTTGTAGTTTTCATCGTTAATTAAAGAATGACCAATTGCATTACATGTTTTAGCCGAATGTGGCACTAGTTGACATGTATTTAAGCAAATCAACATAAAAGTCAATGGACAAGTATATTTCAAATGGATTTAAAATAAATTGAATCATATAAATGGTGTGGATCCAATCTATACTCCATGACTAAGGACCTGATCTAGTGTACAATCGTACTCTAGAAAGGGAATCCTTCTTCTTCCTCCTTCACCTCCTTTTGTTATTTGTAGCCATAATTTAAAAAAAACACACACATACAAGGAACAACTAAAGGCTCATTCATTCTTTTGTTGTTGCCCATCAATTATGTGTGTGCATAATCCTATATAAAACAATTCCTTATTTTCAAGTAGATAGATTTTTCGGTAGTGCTTGAATGCAACAAGAATAAATGGATTTCAATGGTTTTCAAAGTAACAATGGTTACCTTCCACAACACACGCTATTCCTCTCAAATGTTTTCCCCTTGCTTGAGCGAAAAATAATATCGGAATCCTCAAAACATGGGTTTCCATCTACAAGCAAGAACCCTTAAATTGCAGATTTGTCCTCTTCAATTTGTCATTTTGCAAGGACCTTGTCTCATGGAACTAGATTAATAGTATAAGAACAACAACTATCCCATTTTGGCCATCCATGATGCCGAAAATCTCAACCCTTTATGTACTTACATGATTGTATGATGTCAAAGATAATATTATCCAGCATGTGTCATCTGTGAGCCTCGACATTTTCTTTGCTCTCGGTTATGGACATGTGGTTTTCATTATGTTATTGCAGTACCATGTGGTAAAACACTTGTAACGACAGTCGGGCTTTTAGGATTTAGGGTTTAAGAAATAGATTTGGTTTACCTAAAGGGACGAGGTTTAGATTTAGCTGAGAGTGACTGAATTTCAACTCAAAAAAAGATTTTGAGTACGAGTCAAATCCAACCAAAACCGGGTTTGGGTTTGGTTCAGAAATGTGGATAGTCAGATTGAGTCAAACTTGGATGAAATGGGGTCTGGTGACCCAAATCGAGTATTTGGATCAGTGGTATGGATCAAATAAGTGGTTGAATCAGACTTAATCGGGCCAAGAAGAAATGGGATCTGGTATTGGTCTCAAATGGGCAAAGGAGAGTATGATGGATAAAATTGGGTTTGACTTTGAGAGGATGCGAATTGATTCAAGCAAGCTTAACTGGGCTCGAATTTAGAATGGGTTGAAAATGATTCGATTAAAATGAACTAGATTGGGTTAATGGGGTGGATCTGGTTCAGTAGCCAACTAGACCTGACCCAGTTTGTGTTTAGTAAAGGGGATACCAGGGCACAATGGAAAGGGAACTACTCAACTGCCGGGTTGCTTCGACAGGCGCGCGGCGATGGATTCTGGTGGTGGGATGTCGCAAAATGGCGGCGAGCTAGGGTATGATGGCTTCGGCGGTTCGGATGGTGGTTTTGATTGTTTGGGATGGAAAGAGAAAAAGAGAAATAAGATGGTGGTTCAGTAGCAATCAAGGACAAGCAGCGGTCGGTCTTGGGATTGAAGGTGGTATGCCGCAGAGGGATGTTCAAGGGAGATTTGCTTGATGAAGGGTCATGGCTTGTAGAGATATATGCTCGGCGGTCTCACCAAGAAACACACACGCACACACACTCAAAGAGAGGGACCGAATAGCTCTTCTCAAATTCTTCTTCTTTTCTTGCAGGGTATACAACAGATTGAATACCCTCGATGACTTGCAAGACTTTTAAAGGGGCAATGATTCTGAGTGATAGCAACTCCTCTTCTCAAACAGTATCACTCGCATGCTCCAGGAGAAAGGATTTAGGAATAAGCTCCCTCAATGGATTTCAGTGTTTCACGAAGGAGGAAGATGCTGATGATGAGCAAGGTGTTGCTCTTTTAAAGTCGTCTTAGCGGATTCTGTCTTCAATGTGTTCAGACTTCACGAATCTTATCAGCCGAAAAGTACTAAGGCTGAAAATTATCCAAGAAGAACACAATTTCTTGTGCAATACGGTGGCTGTTTGTCCCTTTGTATAGAGTTGTATGCAGGCTGAAGGTAGTTGTACGAGGGCGAGGATGATGACTTATATGAGTTTGTAGTAGACGGGTGTAAATGAGAATTTAATTATATGAGTTTGTAGTAGACGGGTGTAAATGAGAATTTAATTATATGAGTTTGTAGTAGACGGGTGTAAATGAGAATTTAATTGCTAAGTTCGTGAAAAGACTCAAAATTTAATTAACAAATACGAATCCACAAGCGAGCCAGTAAGTTTTCTACAAAATTGGTTTCGATTTATGATTTCTTAGGTGAATGTGAATTAGTTAGTTCTTTTTATCGTAGGCTTTTTTAAATCATTGGGTGAAGATCGCTTTTAGATATGAAAAGTTTTGAAAACCAAGTTTCAATTTAAAAAGTTTGCAAAAATGAGGAGTTTGATCGGTTTTTAAATTATTTTGACAGTCTTCGATCTTCAAAATTCTTAAAAATTTTACTTGAAATAAATCTAGGTATGAAAATTCTTAAACTATTTTTGTTTTGATTTTTTGTGTCGTGGATGTGCAGAATTAAATAAGGGAAGTTCTTATTTTGAAATTGGGGACATAACTTGTGATAAAAACACAAAGGCTTAAAGAAATGATTGTATCTCAGCACGTAGGTATTGTATTTTTATAAAATTGGTCTAATTGAAAAGTTATGGATATCAAATTTTCAGTAAGATCATTTTCAAGCAATTTGGATCATCGTAGAAAGAACTAAAGGATTTTTACTCGGCCTCTGTTGCATGATGTGCAGTGTTGATAGACTTTGTTATGATTTTGTTCGGTTTTGTCTAATTTTATTTATGACCTTAAATGTTCTTAAAATTCTTACAAATTTTATAGAGAGTGGATATGTGTATAGAATGTGTACCAATTTTCAGCGTGTTTCATTTGTATAGGAGGGCTAGAGAAATCGACAATCAGATGCATACAAAATATAGAAAATAGAGTTTTCGATTTTAAGAATTTAATGGATTCATCCGACCAAATTCTACTAAATTAAATCATTATCTACAATAATTTCAATCATGAGGAAGTGCAATAATTAAAGAAAATTATCATATAGCTTAAGTATAGAGGGATTAGAGGGTATAAGATTTACAATGTATATTGTAGTAGAAGAAACCATAAACCAAACACATAGCAGGCGATCTTACCCACAAGCTTAGATGAAGTTTGACATCTCTTCTCTCAAAATATTACGTTGATTTGGAGTCAAATGCTCCTTAATTACAACTCAATTAAATGGAATAGAAAGGCTTGGGAAAAGGAGTGATTCCTTTCTCTCCTCCTCTCTCTCTCTCTTCCTCTCCCTCTCTATTTGTTGGACTTCTCTATTTGATTTTCCTCCTCTTAATTAGCTCTTGAAGGCTCTTATTTATAGATTTCAAGGAGGACCTCTAGACCCTTTCATGAGTTGAGCTTTGGAGTTTTGATGCATGATTCAATTTGGATTTGATCCAATGAAAAATTTGGGTCTTCTTAGTTGCACATGGGTGCATATGGGGATGGAAAGTGGTTCCCTCTTCGCCCATGTGGGCTTGGTGTAACCCTAAGTTCGGCTCCCACTTGACCACAAGTAAGTGTGATTGAGTCTTCTTGTCTTGGTCTAGCGGGGTGTGACTTAGCCAATTGCAGCCCGTTCTTTGATGTGGATGAGCCTTTGTCCTAGCCATCCGACCCTTGCCTTAGTATTGGTATTGACCCTTCATTGGCCACCTCTTTACTTAACATTTTAAGCTTGATTTTATCCTGATTGTGTGAAATGACTTGTTCGAGCATACATGCAGTTTGTTTGATTTTGAAAGGATGTGGTTATTGTCTTAACCAGTTGACTATTATGCTGGCTTTGTCTTGAATTCTTTTGATTCGGCATACCTCAATGTGGGATTTTATTATCTTTGATTGAATGTGATCAATATCGTCTTGGGCTAGGTTGGTGCGACCACCTTACTTGAATTTGAACCAAGCCTTGCTTTGCTTTGAATTAAGCCTTGCTTTTAATGAATCTTTGCTTTGAATTTGATTGAGATCTGGTTTGGCTTGGGATTGGATCGAGTCATGCTTAGCTTGGCCCTATGTCCATTTTGATTTTATTTTATTTTGGGCTGGTGGCATGTGCCTGTTTGATTTGGTTTTAGGCTTGATCATAAAACGAATTTGACTTGGTTTTGGTCTTGATCATGAGCCCATCTTTGATTTGGTTTTTGGGCTTAATCATGAGCCTATTTTGACTTGGTTTTGGGTTGGTTGCCTACATCGCCCAATTTGACTAAAGTTGATTTGATTTGATCAATTTGTTGGAGGACCACCGTTTCTTCTGAGCTCTCCTGCTTTAATCTTAGTCTGTTTCAAATGTTTTCTTTAAAACCATTTCTTTTGTATTTAAAAACATCGAGTTTAACGAAATCTTCAAATACTTTTGGAGAATAACTGAGTCTTATCATCGATTTTTGCTTGCATGAGTGACCTACTTTCACTGTGTGAGTTAGTCTTTACTGTTTCAATCACTTTAACTCTTTGTTGGGTGTAGGGTGTCAGACCACTTATGGGTATAGGGTCTCGAACCTCTTTAACTCTTGGGTATAGGTCTTATACCATTTTAATCTTTTAATGGGTGTAGGGTCCCGAAGTAGGACTATCCTCGATCGAGTGAGTTTTCAAATCTTTTTTTTGTACTTGATTTCGTTTTGAATTTCAAATGTTTTTGTTATTTTGTCAATTTGCAAACATTTTTGGGTTTGGTTCCTAATGTCTATTTTTTATTTGTTTTTCTAAAGAAGATCATTTGAAATAATTTTTTTAAAGGCAAGTCATTTGAAACAGCATATTCCTACCAATTTAGCCTTGATGGCAAAGCAGCCATTTTTTAAGCTTTTTGTCAAAATTGGATTTTTTTGAAAGGGGTGCAAAGTAACCTTATTTGAGTCTCGTATAAAATTTTGGTGAGTAAATGAATTTGTTTAAAGTGTCTTTTTTTGAAAACCTTTAAAAGACCCGAAACCATAATTTTTCTTCAAAAGGCAAAATTTCTAAAAGATCAAATCTTTTGAGAAAATTTTTGGGTGATTATAACGGCACTTGACATTCTGCTGCTTCACTCTCACTAGCTTGAAACATGAATTTGGTCAAAGAGAGTGACAAGAGTGTGTTTCTTGATTTGTGAGGTTGCAACTTCCGAAATGATGTAGCAGCTCATGTTGTCCTCAGTTGTATTATTGGGTTCCAACGATCCTTTACGTTCTATTCCTCCATGTAACTCTTAAAGGATCAATCTACCTGGTTTGTATCAAATTTGAGAGATGTATTTTTATTTTTCTTCTTTTAATTTTGAGTTTAATTTTCAAAAATTTAGAAGTTTAAAACTTGTCTCACATATTTTTGAATACAATCATTTGGCATTTCTATGTCACAATGGAAAATTTTAGCATTTACAACTATATTAATTGATCTACTGTTTTTTTTAAGATTCAATGGGAGGCTGAAGCCTAACACATACGCCGTCGGGAATTAAATCCACCAGTGATTATAGGAGTGAGAGGGCCCTTCCAAGTGAGCTATCGTTCTTGTTGACTGATTTGATAAACGAATTCATATTAATGGCCAAGTAAAAAACGATCACAATTATATATAGTTATCATTTAAGAGTCCCCCCGAAACGAGAAAAATACAATGACAGGATATGGTCCAAAATTCAACCCATGTCCTGTATAAAAGTAAATCTGGCTAGAAGTCTCCAACAAAGAGTTGTCACCGATTATGTTCTTCTCTGATCGGCCAAAATACAAGTCATGGTCATGAAAACAGTCTATTTATCCGTCCAAGTGAACACATTGTAGTTGTTCATGTGCCATCTATTCAACTAAAGTTTGACGGATGAAACTTTTAGCCTTCCATTTTCCTATCATATAACTCCTTAATATGCATTGCCATCAGATGACTAAAAGCTTCGCCCATTGTACATCCAATGAGTTTCAGAAATAAAAAGAGAAAGTTTGAGATCGAATCGTCTCTCACTGGTGCTTGCGTTTTAAGATAGTTTCTAACCTAAGTTCACCGAAGATGTGACTTTAGGAGGGAGAGATGCTTGCTCGAGGGAGAATCGCGGCAAGGAATAATCTTTTCTGAAGTTTTTGCCATTTTCAGTGGGTGTTACCAAACATACAGCTCCCTTGTGTTTTTTTCGAAACTGTCCTCGTACACCATCTGAACGTGTTTCTGTCTCTCCCATCCTCTTCTGCGTATTCCCTCCTGCACGCTGTTGTCCACCGAACTTGGACGTGATCACATCGAAGGATCAATCTATGTTGTTGCTTCTTTGTCTTCTCCTAATCCATATCTTTTTCTAAGGATCGTGCTCGCATCAACATTAAAAGATTGTGTTTGCATTCACCATATTCATTATCTGTGATTTATTTGATCGAAATCAAGTTTTTAATTTTTTTAATCTATCTTTTTTTTCCTTTTTCCTTTTTCTTCTTCTTCTTCTCGTGAATGAGAAGTCACACGTGTCGGGAAAGAGATACATTGTGGTTGCAGCTCCTTATTATAGGAGACACGATCATGACGTGTTTCTTTGTTTTCAATAGCGTGTCAATGATGCGGCTAATTGCTAGAGTCGACACGTGTTGATCGCAACCCTCTACTCCACATGGTGAGCTTGTGATATGTATCTACATGTTATGGAATGAGATGCTACTACTTTTCATGATATCCATGAGATTCTAGGCCTTTCAATAGGCAATCGACTTGTAGCCTTCATACATACCATAGATAAGATACATATTATGGTGAAACTCATTAACATGGAGTATGATAAAGTGAAGCTAGAGATGAAGTCCAAAAGTGTAAAGTTTGAGATGCTCCAATTATGTGATCATAGGATTGGGATTACCTTTGAGTAAAAAGCTTTATTAATTTTGTTTTATCACATAGGATGTAAGGTGTACCAAGATAAGTCCAAGAACAGAGTATCAATTTCTACTATGTAATTATTAGCTGATGACATATGGAGGTTCGATGAGTATGTTTAGGGTGTAGCAACATTGTCCTAATTGAACAATGCTTCCGACACAGAGGCACACCAGTTTAGTGGCCCTAATACTCTACAGAAGGTAACAATTACTCATTTTACTTATTTTAGTTTAGCAATAAAAATTTCATAATGAAGTGATAGAAAAATATTTTTTGCATTATAGATAGTAATTTATGAGTATTTTCTTACCTTCAAAATGAGACAACAACCAAAGTGGATTGATGGGAAACCTCATGCAGGTAATAATTACTCATATGTTTTAGTATAGCAATAATAATTTCATGATTAAGTGATAGAAAAATATTTTTTACATTATAGACATTGATTTACAAGTATTTTCTCTTGCCTTCAGAGTGAGACAACAACTGAAGTGGGTTGATGAGAAACCTCCTGCAGCTAGGTGAATGGGTAGTATCACACATAGGGATCGTCCTACTCATCATGTTGCTACGTATCATGAGTAGTCAAACTCAATAAAGGTTCATCATGTATATAGTTATTGATGTGTATTTAATACTTTCATAACAAAAGGTGATTGTTCTTTATTATAAACAATCAATGTAACAACAATAATGTTGATATTACTTCTTCTTTTTTTGATAGATTACGTGGCAACCTTATTGCTGGAAAAAATACATGAACAACGCCTACCACTTGTCTCAATTTGTCATGGAGTTGTATATGCCAGATGAGTTGCTCACTAATTTGGACATTGTCAGCAGATCCTGATTGATCCTTGATGCTTCCTATAGCTTATATACCTACTAAGCCACATGCTTACAAGATGAAGTACCATTCACAAGATTTATAATGACAATCACACAACTCACATTGCCCTTGGTAACAATATCTTTGTGTTCAAACAACATACTAGCACGAATATGATGATTCATACACGAGTTAATATGTTGCTTGGATACAACCATTTCTACTCGGAGATTTTGTATGTCGCTACAAGCATCTCTCTCTTACGTCGGGCATCCACCCTTCAATGTCAAGGACAACATAATAGATAAAATGGTTTTTAAAATATTTTTCTTATTGTATTTTCTAAGTTGTAGAAGTTTATACTTTTATATCATGTTTGTTGTTATAGTGTGTTACTGATATCCTGCAAATGATAAGACCTATGATTCGAATACTGAAACAATATACACATTTGTTGGCGTTAAGACATAATGTGATAGACCTCCTTGACAATTGTGTGAGAGAATATACAAGTTGATGATTGACTACATGCCAAATGATGATGAAAATTAGTTGTGTTCTTCTTATTGTACGTGGATGCATATGTATTTGTAACTAACTAACCAATTTAATTCACTTTTATGTAATTGATTTCCTTCTCTCTCTATAGTATATATTATGGCATGAAGCATAAATTTTATCAACAACAAAATAAAACATAGTTTCAGGTGACAAAAAGGAAAAGTCATGATTGAAAAGGGAGAATTGCTCAACAATATTTGTTTCAGATGGATATTTGCCGCTACACTCATTCAAAACAACTTAATTTACAAGTAGCTAATCATCATTGACATTATATATGGGTGGAGGTAACAACAAATGAGAGATGCCAACTGTTGTGGTATAGAACTGAAGGTGATGCCATTGACGTGAAAGGGAGGTGCAAAGAGAAAGAAAGTGCACATGAGCGACTTCATTATTTTGAAAAAAAAAATGTTTAATATAAGGGTATATGGATAGTAGTTTTATTTCACACCAAAACATTGTTCAAGCTTATTAGGTATAACAAGACCCAAAAAACAAAGCAATATCATTGCTTCTCAACATAATCCCCAATCCATAAGACATCATATTTTTTTTCTTACCTAGCCAACATTTAGATCCGGGCGGCCATCTCTCTCGACACGGCTGCAAGAAGAGGGAAGGCGCCTGATGTGGCTCATCTACAATATCTTCCCTGCTTCTCAATAGGATCCCGCTCCTTTCTTTAACGTAAATATATGAAATGCAGTTTTAATCATTTGATTACTTTAGACGTGAAAATTAAGATTGATACACATTACATCTCTTATAAGAAAAGTGTTCAATACCTAAAATTGATTTTTTAAAATGATGAAAACATTGATAAAGATGTTGAGCATAAAATTAGTGCATATTGGTGAAAATGAAAAGGTGCATATGTATTATATATGATAAAAAATATATTAAAGTTGAAAGATAAATATTATAACAAGCAATTAGATTTGTTATATTATATGGTTTCAAGTATTGGATATTTAACCATCACCATGTGCAAAAGATATCCAAGGCAAAAATAAAGATATAAAATCGATGTCCAATCACGAAGGGCCCTATTTGTATAGAGGTTGTCAAAAACAAATTGGGAATGATACCAATAAATGATAAAACAAAAAAAAATATTTAAAATAATTTAAACACATAAAGAGACAACCAAAGGAAGCTGATATAAGAAGGTATTAAAAACTACATAACAAAAATGTTAAAAGAAAAAGAAAACCATAAAAATGTTACAAGAATAAAACAAAGAATGATCTAATTTTCTGTTAATCACACTCTATGAAAACAAAGAATCCATATAGATGACCTTATCTAGTATGGGGAAAGACTTATTAATAATGGCTGTTGTTGTCTTACTGATTGTGGAAATTGTTTTGCAATCTTAGCAGGAAAGGTAGGTACTCAAATTAAAGTCAGTAGATACTAGCGTATTCGATCTCATCTCAACATATAGAATACTATCAAAAGTCATACTCGTGTGTGTGTGTGAGAGAGAGAGGAAGGCTGACTAAACCTTATAAGAAAACTATAATGGGTTTAATGATGGTAATTTACAAAAAGAACCAGCGGTAACTGCTCTCTTCAAATCTGTAGTGCTGCTTGTGTCACTGATCCACCCCTCACGGGAATGTTGCTCTTCCTCTCAACACAATTAACCGAACGATAATCTGTATAACTAAAAACAAGAAAAAGAAGAAGAAAATAAATTGAACCCATCCTAGTGCGAAAATCTGCCGGTTTGCTTTCAACTCTAATTGTGTGATGATTTCCAGACTCAATGTAATAGCACTTGGCAATATCTGCTGTCACAAAGTGGTACCTGAAGCCATCACACAATTCAGATATCAATCCATAGTCTGTCGTTTGCTCAATCTTTGTTTATATATATATGCTCAAACCTTTTTTCATGAAAAATCTACTTTATCATTCCAAAGGTTTGACTTTTGAAACGAATGATTGAGGTGTTATAGTAAAAAATACTTAAATATTATTAAGTATAAAATACAACAATTCCTGTAACTGTATCTCCACCAAATATAGAATTTGAGCATTTACCACTATCCCTCTTATATATATATATATATATAAGAAAATCCATCATAACTGTTCGATCTTTGACGTGAATGATTAAACTGATAAATCCACATGCATTAAATATAACCTTAAAAAATATCTACTTTTTAATTCAAATTTCTATTATTGATTTTCGCAATCAAACGATGGAGATATAGGCTCCTTATGCTTCTCTATTTTTATGGGTTTTCTCTCTTTATATATAAGATCACGTTAGAGAAAATCATTACCAAGAAGTGGTTCACCTCTTAGAAAAGAAAAGCACAAGAGGTTGAACATGTTTTATGAAAGGACTTGTTCTGAAGTAACATGATTGGACTGGGAACTGGGCCCTGGTCCGGTTCAGTTCACTTCTTTAACCGATTGACTTAAAGAATCAAACAGAACAGGCTAACCGGCCAATTGGACTATGAATCGGTTCACTCCAACAAACCGGTTAATTCAATTTTCATGATTCTTTTAGATTTTTGGATTTCATTTATTTATTTTTTATGTTTTCTAAGTTGTTATTTTCATGCTTTTTTTTTCAAGTGGCTTGTTTTCATGTTTTATTTATATTGAGATTAAATTGCTCATTTTTTTTTTATGTTATAAGGTTTTTTAATATGTTGTATACATAATAAAATTATATATGGGTTCGATCACGGTTTGACCCGGTCTAACCTGCTTTGTAGTGACCCGGTGCCTTTCCCGGTTCAGTGACGGGTCTGGTTTCACACTTAGAATTGTATCATGTCCTGTCTCTCTGGAGGCGCTACGCATTGCCACAGTGAACGGTATGCTGGAATTTCAGCCGCAGCGACTCCAAGAGCAGCTAAGTTGCGTCCATATTCCTGACAAGACAACAGGAAAGAAAACTATGAGCAATACATAAACTAAACTTCGGTGTGTGTGTCTGTGTGCGTGCGTGCATGCATGCGTGCACAAGCACACAGAGAGAGAGAGAGATGCTTCATAAGCAACAGAGAAGCAACTTTCACAAGAAATGGGTCATGCCCTTTGTGACATATACTTGGGTACCTGAATATCCAAAAATAACTGCATACAGATCTTATCTGTGTCAGATATATTGGTTTCTGATGTGTCTGAACTTGCACCTGCACGCCTTTGAGCGCCTTGCCTAATTCTCATAAGTGAGGACTCGGTCTTCCTTGCCTAAAGAACAAAGGGAGCGCTTATATATGTTCATATTTAAAGAAAAGATCCAAAACAACAGCGAAAAATCTTCAAGGGCTTATTTATACTGACCACACTAACAAGCTCCCCTGCTAAATCATTGTAGCGATTAGTTATCTTTTCAGCAGCATCCAGAAGCAACGTTCTTCTTGTTTCTTTATCCAAATATGACGCTCTCTCTCCCTCGAGAAAAGACTACACAATCAAAAGAACATCCATGATTAGCATAAGGCGGTTGATGCAAGCATTGCCACCAGATACCAAGAAATAAACTGCCAATGCACATCCAGTTTGGTCCCTAACAAGAAGTCGGATTCTTAGTCCCATAGCAAACGAGACTGCTCAGAGAGACAGAGCTGTTCTTGTTCACCACAATGAGTCAGAAGATTGTCTCGAGCAGATTTTCCCACATCAGAAAACATTTCAGGTGATTCAAAGTTTCAAGCCAGCTCTAATAAAGGATTAACGTGCAAATAAGAGGCATCAGACAAACTAAATTACGTTAACTCAATCAAATTAACAATTTTCTTTCAAAGAATTAGATGAAGCAAATATATCGTCAAAAGTAAAATTCCTGAAAGTCTGAAACAAGAAAAAAACACAAATCACAAAGAAACAGCATACCTTCAAGGGCCTCAAAACTCCAGAGACATATGGCGAATGCCTTACTGGAGGAGGTTTGTTGGTCATTCTATATGTTGCTGTTATCCCCTTCAGCTGCCTCAAGTCCTACAAAACAATTTCAGGCTTAATAAAAAAATACCTCTTTAATAAGAAGAGGTTTTACAATCTGAATAGGTCAAAAGACAGAAGACACTACCTTATGCCACCATGACTATCAGAAGTCATTAAATATTAACAACCAAAAGAGAATTTCAAAGAAATTTTTGACATCTAAATGGAAGGTACAGTTTGAATAGCTGAGATATTGCATATATTTTGCGCAAAAGTAATGCATTAAAACAGTCTTTTATCATGTTAATTCTTGGCAGAGGACATTGTAGATCTTCAAATTACTGCATATACACAAAATAGATTTTCAAATCACGTTTGATGCAATAACTACAACCATCAATGAGTAAATATTTTCTAATTTTTGTTTTGATAAAAGATGATGCAGAACAGTCTTTTATCATGTTAATTCTTGGCAGAGGACATTGTAGATCTTCAAATTACTGCATATACACAAAATAGATTTTCAAATCACGTTTGATGCAATAACTACAACCATCAATGAGTAAATATTTTCTAATTTTTGTTTTGATAAAAGATGATGCAGCAATTGCCACCACTACTGAATATTTTGCTAGCATGTTTTACAAAAGAAACATAGTAAGCCATTGGTCAACTTCAAAGCACAACCAAAATGTATCATTTGTAAACATCTTGTAATATATTTCCCTACACCGTAAAATGTTCATCAATGACAATAAAAACATGCATAGATGAAGGAATCCCCCACCTAGCGAATAGGCATAGAAAAGCTATGGCAACCAAATTGTCTTTCTCCACATAGATGCTATTGGTAAAGTCCATAAAGGATCAGGCATATACAGGCCAGCCTCACGATTTCCCACTGCGTGAGAGGTGCACCTGATCTACCACCATCCTCATTAAGGTATTCCCTGGGCTGATGACATAAGACCAATATTATATATGAATTAGGCACCCATTTAATTGGGTTTGTGTGCATATATTATTGGAAGGGTAGGACCCACAAGTGAACTTTATTGCCACATATGCGCACAATAATCTATCGCTGAAGAACTGTCCAAGCAATAGCTTTGGACAAGCGTCAAGGCAACGTTCCAACTGATGGCACCCAAAACAGACTTGCATTTGACAAGTTGATGCGAGTTAAACTTGTAGAGAAACAGCATCGTTCTTCAATTAGACACTTTCTAAATCTATCATATTTAGATTGCTAGTGGTGGACATGTTCTGATGTATACCACAAAAAGCCTCAGAACAGTCAGCACCGACCCATGTGTTCAAGCACATACCTTGTGCTTCAGATATTGGCTACTACACAAACCCAAGACATTCAAAATTTAGAAAATTACTTAAATATTTGTTTATCCACTCATATGTTCAATTGTTATGAAAATTATATCTCTATTTCATGTCCATGCATGAATCTATATTCATATGATATAAAATGTGAGAAGTAAATATCAACCTATCTCTCGGTATGTTTCCTATGAATTCACTTTTGAAAATTATCAAAATTTTGTTATGAATACTGAACTAAATTGTGTGCCTAAAAGGCTAAAACTATTAAGGAAGCCAATAAAAGCCCTTTATGGAGGGAAGCAATGGAAAGTGAATTGGATGCTCTAACCAAGAACAACACTTGACCATTGTTGATTTACCTCGTGGCAAAAGACCGGTGGATTGCAAATGGGTTTTTATAGTCAAGTATAATGTTAATGAAAGTTTTGAAAGATATGAAGGAAGACTTGTTGCTAAAGAATACAACCAGTCATATGAAATTGATTATAATGAAACATTTGCTCCAATGACAAAACTTACTTCTATCATAGTTATTTTGAGTCTTGCAGCTTACAAAGGTTGGGATATGTGACAATTGAATGTAAAAAATGTCTTTTTGCAAGGAAATCTTAACAAAGAGGGTATATGAATTTACCCCAAGGATTTGATACTAAGGAGTAAAAGGGAAAGGTATGTAAATTACATAAGGCAATCTATGGTCTCAAACAATCTTCTAGAGCATGGTTTGAAAAGTTTAGTGAAGGAGTGAGTAGTTTGGGATATCACCGAAGTATTAGTGATCATACCTTATTAATTAAGAAGGGTAAGAAATTAGCTATTCTAATTGTCTATGTAGATGATATCATTGTCACATAAGATGATCTTGAAGAAATCATAAAGCTCAAGGGACAATTACACCAATTATTTAATTTAAAAGATTTGGGCAGACTGAACTACTTGAGAATTGAAATTTTATACTCCAGTAATAGTGTATTTCTAACTCAAAGGAAGTACACTATAGATTTAGTGAATTATACAAATATGATAGATTGCAAGACCAGGAATACTCCTATGGAGGTAAACCATAAATTACACCTTGATGATGACTCAAAGTATACAAACATGGGGAAAGTATCAAAGATTAGTGGAGAAGTTAATTTACCTAACTATTACTCTTCCAAACAATACTTATGTTGTTGGTATTATTAGTCGATTCATGCATGCTCCAAGAAAGTCACATATGGATGTTGTTTATCGTATATTGTGATATCGAAAGGCTAGTCTTGGGTCGTCTTCTTTATTCTAATTTTGGGCAACTCAATATTGAAGTATATTCAGATGTAGACTGGCAAAATCATGATGAATTTAAAGAAGACAGAGAATTACTACGTACTGACCTCCACAGACTTATCAACGACAGCTTCAATCATTGTATTCATCACATCAGGTGCCAAAGCCCTTAAATTTTTGCCAGCTTGTCTGATGCTTCTCTTTACTTGCACAAGCACTTCATCAGGGCATGGTGCAAGAAGCTGAAGCACTTGCTCCAAAAATTCACCAATAATATCAGTCACTAATACACCAATATCATGCAATACCTGGAAACGGTCAAGAAACAAAATATCAGCCATTGCAATCCAAGTGTAGCCTAGAGAACCAATATCATGCAATACTTGGAAAGTGATCAAGAAACAAAATATCAGTCATTAGCAATCCAAGTAAAACAAGTGCTCCATTTTACCCTAAAAATGATTCTCAAATCAGTACTCTTGATGTTTCTAATTAGAATCCTCAAACCAAATTCCTGTCAAATAAGACAGCTGGACTGGTGAGAATCTCACTATCCCAAGAAAGATTCTCAACTTCCAATAGTGAATTTGTTGAATATGGCATAGACTATCCTGAAACAAGAAACTATAGGCATCCCAATCATAAACTGAGATGGGTGCCTGAATGCTGCAGTAGCCATCTATTCTAAAAAAACAAGGTATGCATACCACACCAACAGAGATTAAAGATGGTAAATATATATATGAAACTTACATAAATAAAATCATCTGGGCTGGCAGAGAGACCCCAATCACAACCAGGTACTGAACTTGCACTTCCTTTCTTACGGACAGCAAGTCCAGATGATAACCAAGTTGAATATCTGCATACCCCAACAAAAAAAGGGAAGAGAAGTGTTTACGACAATGGTGTTTCAGCATCAAAAGCAGTTCTGAGTAAAAACCAATGCTTGAGGAAGGACCTTGATACAAGTTGCAATGACAGTCTCAGAAACTTGTCAGAGCATGAAACAACGAGTACATTTTCTTTCCAGCATGTTCTCAAGCATTCCATAAGTGCAAGACTTTGGTTTAGCGTCAAGCCTCTAGCATTGCTTTCAGTAAGATGTGAATCTATAATTGGGGTTATCGTAGCTACCACCAGAGCAGAGTCCAAAGATGAAGCTATTTCCTGAAATCTAACATGTACACAAATCTAGTAAAATATCCCATTCTTAGGATAGATTTGTTGTTATTGCAAAAAGTGAATGCATCATATACCTCAATGAGAAATAGACCCCAATATTCCATTGTTTCATGAACTCCACATAAACAGCTCGAGAACGAAAGCCGACTACAGCAGATCTGGATGGGCAGTAGCCTTTACATGACAGTTGGAAGTTACGTCAATAAACACTACTGACACAATCTATCTAAAGCTGGCAAGCATGAGCTGCCTTAGCAAAACCATGATTCATAAAGCTTTGATGAAGTAAAAGTTTTCCTATTATTAAAATGCTTCAACATAGCGTACCTTCAAGATATGCCAAGAAGTTCAGGCTCGATTTGTAGTTTTCCAAAAACCCTGTAGGCTTCCCAGGAGATAGTGCCCCCGGTTTACCTTTCTGAATTGCAAGAAGAACCTCCTTAAGTATGGAGTTGGCCAAAAAGTCAAATACATGCAAACCTGAATTTGCTGAAATACATAAAAAGGAAGCCAGGAGGACAAGGTGAGAAATCATATCATCTTCATTCAACAAAAACAGAAGGAAAATTATGTTATCTGCAAGAAACAGCGACTGACATACCTGTGGCAGCGATATCCAGTAAAAACTTGCAGTCATTTCTAATAAGTTTCTTGATTTTCTCGTAATCTTCTTCTAACTCATCTGAGGATGTCCCATCATCTAACAATGAAGGGCTTTGAGAGATAACTTGCTGAATGAGTTGGGACACAACAGTTGCACGGAAAATCTCTTCAGCTCCTTCAGTATTGTCAATTGCAGCATATGCACGTAAACAGTTATAAATTGCATTTGCATCCCGATGTTCAAGTGCAGCTATAAAGCAATGACCCAAGATATTCTCCAGGGATGAGCTAGCACTTTGAATTCTCGTTTCCATGTTCTGAATGAAGGGAAGATCCTGTACTGCCACAATGTAGAATATACATAAGAAATACAACACAAGATTCATATTGTGAGATAAAAGATTAGTTAGTGGATATGCACTAGCGCAGATAGAGAAAACAAAGTCACCTAAGAAGAATTTTCAGGACTTGGCAAAACCCATGATTTGTGAAACGTTCAATGGAGATAGCAAAAGGAACAGCTGGTCAGCTGTACCTGTGACAGTCGCAGTGTATACTAGTATGTACTGTCACATAGAACTTAAGAGGAAAGGAAGTTTTTGGTGCACGAGAAAAAGATGAACAATTTGAACAAGAAAATCTAATTTCCTGAAAATTGGAGCTTATGTTCAGTCAAAATCATCGAAGAGTTAACATTTATAGCCAGAACAATCACCAATTTAAAGAGAAAAGGGTAAACAAAAGCAATAAAACCTGAAGCAGCAAACCGTTCTTTGTATTCAATTAATCTACCACCAAGAAAGTTGAAAGTCGGGAAACTAATCCACACTAAGTGAGATAATCAAGATGCTAAGTTTCTATAGAATTTCAAGAGTGAGTAAATCCTTGACATAGTAAAGAATAAAGTTCAACACAATAGGTAAGACAAGAAAAGAATAATAGTTGACTATTGGAAAAGGCATTTCCGTGCAGTTTTTCTCTTATAGCATTTATAGCATAGTATTTCCCCCTTCAATGCATAAAATGAATCCAATAACACAAGGACATGAAGTTCGAAGGAGAAAATATATATAATAATAGCTGGGCAAAAGAAAAAGATAGTGAATAGAATAGCTGATTAAAATGTTACAATCAAAATTCGATAAAGTCATCATTACGGTGTACAGTTCAGAGTAGATGAGTAACTTTATACGAACTTATCACAAAATAAGAGTGCATATAGAATAGCATCAGACGTGAAAGGTCTACCGTTTTCAGACTCTGATACAAAAAGATAGGATGATTCATGCAATGTGTATCAGGATTAAAATGTAGACGGCTTAGCAGTGTTAGGTCATAAAGTGATGAAAGACATAATCCAAAACGATTGTGGAAGACCTTTGCTTGAACTGCATAAAAGTTTAGCCGATTCATCTCACTAGCAATCCTCTCCAATAACATGCTCTGAGTCTCTCTTAGGTTCGCTCCATTCTCCACATATTGGGAAGCGTTAGCAGTTATGTTGGTAAAGCTCTTGCTTGTTGGAGCAACATCTGCATTTGACCAATCATCAGGCATGCTAGACAACTCCACTATGAGTTTCTCGACCTGGATATGTAAAATAAAAGAGTATTATGAAATAGCAACACCAACGTCCCAAATCGTATATTTACTCAAAAACCTAGAGTAAGAAAAATGTCCAGAATGATTTCATGATTCAGACCTTTTACTTCCGGCAATTGATACAGCTGATGCGCAAGTCATTCCTTTAAGTTCATAAAATGGTTATCCATTCCAACTTAGAGATTCTTATAGTAGACCAGAGCTGAATCAAGACCACAGACCATAAAACATGTTCATGTGAAAGCAACTAAAAACCTTTCTACTTTCTAAATTTCAACCCTTGGAGATCATGTTATTACCTTCGTGTGCATGATACTACCCCCTGTCAACCTCTGGATCTCATACAAGCTGCATTCTTTCCAAAAAATGCTCTACCATCCAATTCAACCAACAATACAATTTTATGTCGTGAAGAGCAACGTAGAGTTCACGCACCCGTTCCTTAGTATCGGTGAGAGCTATATAGGAAGTATAAATATAATTTCAACATAATAGCAACAGATCCCTAAAAGAATTTCGACAGAGTTCAAGCAAAAAGCAGGTTCAGTCTTCCGTTTCCTCCGGTTACTATATAATTCGACCCAAAAAACTCCATAGTGGTTTCAAGTTCGTGTAGACGAGGACAGACCTGAAGAAAAGAAGTTACATTCTATCAAGAAGATGAGAAATTTGCCATCGGAAACAAACCTTTGACACGACGTGAGAAGTATCGAGGAGAAGCTCCAGAATCTCACGGGCATCGGACGCCTCCCTCCTCTGTCGGAGGCCATCAAGCAACGCCGAGAGCGAGCTCTCAACGCTCGCCCTGAACTGCGAGATCTTGCTCCGGAGCTCCGTCAACGGCGCCCTCATCCGCAGGATCGCGCCGTTGACGTCGACGAGCTTCGTGCTGAGATTGACGAAATCGCCATAGTCGCGGTTGATAAGCTCGATGAGCTCGTTCTTGAGGATCGATAAGTGCGACCGAAGCTCGTCACGGAGATTATCGAGAGGGACGAATCGGCGTAGATCGGAGATGTATGACTCGGGATCAAAATCGCTCAGGAGGAAGGCGTCCTTCTTGAACCATAGGGGACGGGAATCTGCAGGATCTCCGAAGAGATCTGCCGCCGATCGGGGGGCGGACGGTGTCGGAGAGACGAGTTCTGTCATTTCTCTCTCTCTCTCTCTCTCTCTCTCTCTCTCTCTCTCTCAGTTGAAGGCTGCGTTCACATCGGGTTGATATAGTTCTGCAGAACCGTCTCTACCATACCATGGGTGAGTTTAAAAAGTAAGCCCGGTGATTAGTATATCAGCCTTCTTTTTTTAAATTCTAAAAAAAGTTAAAAAGATATAGAATCAGCAGTTTGGAACTGCTGGTTCTGATTCAAACTCAGTTTCAGTTCGATGGAAGGTAGAACCAGAACCGAATTGAGTGGTTCTCGATTTAGAGTTGGGCTTCGTTGGTTCCGATTTCAGCCGGATCTAGCTTCGTTTGGCTTCTGTTGAAACTTTCGGACCTAAACCGTCATATCCAGGATCAAGGCTTTGCCTAATCTTTATTTTTATATATTCTTAATCTTTTTGTATAACTACAAAGTTACTCTGACGACTGACTAGATAGACAACCTGACCTACTCATTCCAACGCAAGCCTGCTTAGAGAACCTAGGGAATTTTCTTGGGCCAGGCAAAGTCTAATTCGGTGAAATTCCGGTAAGGAGTCTACGTACACTGCTTCCATCGCTAGATTTTAAGTCACCTTGCCTTGAATAAGCCTTCGCTGTGGAAGTTAGAAGTTACGCCGGATATGCATTAGCGTTCAAAAAGATGCCATGATCTCGTATAAGATTTTGATATCAGTTGTTCGGGTACCTAATCTCGCATTCCTCCTCCATTCAGCTTAAGATGGGTATGCGAGAATGCTCTTTTACTACATGCAACCTCTTGATGCTAGAAAATGTATAAGGATACATGACAAAAGGTCGAGAGTCTTGAAAAAGGAAAGAACGTATGGCTCATAAAGAATTGAGACCTCCAATATGTGAGACAAGTGGACCTTGAATATATGAGACATGACTATTATCTCAAACTGATCTTGCGGATTATAGAGTTAGTTGATACACCTCACTCAGTATAGTGACACAAAATAACATCAATATAGAAGTGGAGAGTTATCAAGGATCATACCCAAAAAGTTTGGCACAATATTTGTACGTGAAAGTTTATAAATATGTATGTACAATCAAAGGTGAAAAATCAATGATTCAATCACAATTCTTTCTTCTTGTATTCTAGTAGTATAAGTACTATAGATCTTTTATCTTTTCTAAGCACATTGAGTGTTTCACCTATTTATGCAACCCCATTATCAACCAAACTATGCATAGAATTATCGGGAACCCATTGTGATGCTTGATACCTTATCCAATACTCTTTCACCCCTTGATAACAAGAATAAGAGTTCTTTGGCATGCTCCTTCATCTTCTAATATTTCACTTGTATGTATTATGTTTTGTCATTTGTATGGAACTATCTTTTCAAATGGTAACACATTTTTGGCATGCCCAGTGGGACAATCACACTTACTATAGGGTTACATAGTTTATGTAGATTTGATCCGATCAAGTGTAGATAACATCTTCCAGGACAAATATAGATAATCATTCATCACCATCACTAGACCATATAGATCATCATTCATCACTGTCACTATACCAAAGCTCCAGAGTTCTTGGCTCGACCGATCCAATAGGGCCAACCACCACCCCAATAAAGAGGGAACATGCCGGTTATGCCTCATTCAATTAAACAAAGATTATTCTCGAGCGCCTTCAACCATCAATTAATGATTGATTACAAGGAAAGTTTGGAGATCTCCAAACATCATTGTTATGCCAGAAGACAGAAACCATGCCTACCACCATGATCGCCAATCCACTAGCTATGATTTGAGATCATGATATACTTACTGATAAATGAAGGCAAGCTATAGAAGAAGCCGCCCAAACAATATTTTAGTGAGTACAGATGTTCGATACTTATTTAGCCAGCCAAAATTTCCTGAGACCATCCAAGCTTGAGGACCTAATTTGTAATACGAACGAATCAATATCACTTGGTGATCACCTGAGTTTTCAGTCATAGTTTCATCTTTTTAAATGGCAACAACTACCCAACCTTATGTTACATCGATGTCATCTAATGCGTTAGGGGTGCATACCAAATGTTAGGAGAGATGTATGATCTCATCCTATGGTACCTCCAATTGCTTTGAGCTTCATAACTATCCAAGCCAGAGTCGGTTTCCCACCAACCGCACCTGGTTTATGACAAGGAACGAATCTCCAAAGACCTCGATGCATGATGCCCCTAGAGTTTTTGAAATCCTTAAGCCTTGTATGAGTGCTTCATACTCAGCTACGTTGTTGGAACATTCGAAATCTAAGCGGACTGCTATGGGAATCTCGCCCTTTTCAGGGGAGATTAGGATGACCCCAGCACCAACCCCTCGTTAGTTTCGTGCCCCATCGAAGTGCATCTTTCATACTTGGTTTTCGAAAGAATTTGCCAAAATGTGGTTTTGAAAATGGTTTTGTAATATGCCTTCATCAGGCATTTCAACAAGTGTGGGATATGCGTCCTCTAAGGGGAACTCAGCCACGTAATCTGCTAGGGCTTGCCCCTTAATGGAGATCTGGTGATGGTATTTCAGATCATACTCCACTAGAAGGAGTTGCCATTTTCCCAATCTACCCGTGAGAATGGGTTTTTTGAACAAGTGCTTGATTGGATCAAGCTTGGACACTATCCAGATCTCATGATCTAGGAAATAGTATCTGAATTTCTGGCAGGCCCAGACTAGGGCCAAACACGTCTTCTCCATGGCTTGATAATTTCGTTCATAAGCCAAGAGAGTTTTCGAAATGTAGTAGATGGCATACTCCTTATGGGTGTCATCCTCGTATTGAGCCAACAGGGCTCCTAAAGCATTCGCATGCACAAAGATGTATAATAAAAGCGGTTTTCCTTGCTTTGGAGGGTTCAAAACGGGGGGATTAACCAAGTATGCCTTCAGTCTCTCGAAGGACTTCTGGCATTCATCATCCCATAAGAATTTTGTGCCCTTCCTCAATAGTTTGTTGAAGGGTTCGCATCTAGTTGCCAGATTCGATATGAATCGGCGAACGGATTGTAAACAACCCTAGAGGCTACGGATTTGGGTGAGATTGGAGGGTGGAGCCATGTCTATGATGGCTCGACACTTAGGGGGGTCGACTTCTATACCCCTTTGGCTCACCATAAAGCCCAGAAGCTTCCCTGATTTTACTCCGAATACACATTTTTGAGGGTTTAGCTTTACTTTGTAAAGCCTAAGCCTTTCGAAATCTTTTGCAAACATTCGATGTGGGTGCATCGGGTTTTGGATTTCGCCAAGAGATCATCTACATACACTTCTACGAGTTCATGAATCTGATCATGGAAGATCGTGGTCATGGCTCGTTGGTATGTTGCGCCGGCATTTTTCAAACCAAAGGGCATGACTGTATAGCAGTACGTGCCCGATGGGGTTGTGAAGGCGGTCTTACCCTGATCTCGTGGACTTAGTTTGATTTGATTATAGCCGAAGTGCTCGCCGAGTTTGATTCCACTCAGACATTTGCAATCTTTTGCGTTTTGCCCCTTTGTCCGTTATGGGTAGCCTGTAAGTTTCGGGTTTTTTAAATCTATGTTTTTGAAGAATTTTTCCCTTCCACAAGTCATCATAGACCCTCTTTTTAAGATTGGTTTCAAATAGGGATGCCTTTTTAATTAACTTGTGAAAGGTGAAAATTTCATACAATGAAAGAAGAGTTTTTATCTCCGTTTTAAAGTTTTCAATGATGAGCATTACTGTGTATCCTTCGGAGATGGGCTCTCTCACTTGCTCGAGGAGGGACCTTAATCGAACGATGAATGCATGTACATCCTCGTTCGAAGCTTGTTTTGTGTCCCTCAAGGTGTTCAACGTGGGCGTTACTTCTATGTTGTGCAAAAATCTTTGCATAAAGTTGTTCGCTAACTCTTCAAAAGTAGCGAACTGGCTTAAGTCGTAGGAAGCAAACCATTTTGAAGCAGTCCCCTTGAGGGAAAGGGGAAACCAATATGTCCATTTCGCAGAGTCCTTTTTCTTTTTGTGGGCTCTGCGAGAAAAGAGTTGCAGGTGGGATCTAGGATCCCCCGTGCCATCATACCGATGGAAATTCGGTATATCGTCGTCGCTATCTGTTTCATAATCCAAAGGAAGGAAGTTAGATAGGGCGTACAATCTCTTTTCTTTGTTTTGTCCCCCTTCAACAGTTGTTGAAGGGCTTTTCGATCCTTTAGTGTGAAGGACAAAAAAATGAGAAAAATTTTCAGAAAACATTTGAAAAAAGTGAGTATACCCCCTGTGGCAACCTGTCTCGGAGGTCCTTGACCTCCTACTCGCCCAAGGGTTGGTAATACTCCCCGAAATTCCTGAGGGGACCCCTCCAAAAGGGAGACTTTTGAACAAGTTTTGCAAATATCATCAGCTCAAGGGTCATGATACGAACAAATGTTTCTCCCTTTTAAATAAAATCAAAAACTTGATAGAGCTGGCATGGATCCAGGTCATTGGGGAACCAGAGCCTGCCCAAGCTGTGCTTAAAGAACCATTCCCCAATCACGCAAGTACCAGTGGGAAGGGAAAAGAGGTATGTGCTTTTTCAACTTCAAAAGGTTTAGTGCATGCATCACATACTGACTTCACCACTTATCACACACCACCTTCTATCATCATATACAAAAAAGCCACACAAGTAGTTGTAGACGCGCGAAAATCCCCGCCTCTCACCTTTTCAGGGCTCGGAGCGGATCCTCTCGTGCGTCTAAGGCCTTATTTATGCAAACAGGGCGTGCCAGCTAGCTTACCTAAGCTAGCGAAGATATATTTAACACTGACTTCTAAACGTGGCGACTGTGAGCAAGTGAGCTCTTGTCGTCGTAGACCTTCTTGCACCGATGCGCAAGGGTCAGTCTGTACGCTTTGCAAAAATCGAGTTTTGGGAGAGAAAGCCTACGAAGCGGTTCGAGGTGTCTAATTCGGCTCTTTTAGATGCGGTTGCATATTTTAGATCACGTGGGTTTGCACGTGCCTAAGTCTTTCCTTTTATCCCTTTTCGGGCCACCTAGTTTGTGTGTTATGAACACTCCACTACATGAGCGAATTCGAGCGGGGCTTGCTTTGATGCAATATGCGTCCTACCTCGTGGTATGGCGTAGATGCAATGCAAACTCACGCTACTCCAAAGGGAAAACCCGAATGTAAAGACAATACTGAAGGGAAATAACCGAAGGGAAATGACTTGAAATATAAATGCCGAAGGGAGATATGTATATAGAGTATGTATATGAGCCCTTACTCGGGTCTTGCAAATAAGAGCGAAGGCTCAATATGGGTGAGTGCTTGAATTGAAAGACTTACACACACGACATGAAATGAAACCCAAATATAACTGCAATAAGGCCTTTACTAAGGTCTTGGGAGTAAGAGCGAAGGCTCAATGTGTGTGAGAGTGCTTGAATTGAAAGACTTACACACACGACATGAAATGAAACCCAAATAGTATAGGTCGGCCCTTACTTGGGTCTTTCAAATAAGAGCGAAGGCTCAATGTGTGTGAGAGTACTTGAATTGAAAGACTTACACACACGACATGAAATGAAACCCAAATAGTATAGGTCGGCCCTTACTTGGGTCTTTCAAATAAGAGCGAAGGCTCAATGTGTGTGAGAGTGCTTGAATTGAAAGACTTACACACACGACATGAAATGAAACCCAAATAGTATAGGTCGGCCCTTACTTGGGTCTTTCAAATAAGAGCGAAGGCTCAATGTGTGTGAGTGCTTGAATTGAAAGACAACGCACCCAACTTAAGCAAAAACCCTACAAAAATGAAAGTATATGTATATACTTATGTATTAGGGGCTGATTAGGCCCGTGTGTGTTCAAAATCGTGCACAACTAAAAGAGTGCACGTGTGTGGGTGTGCTAAGCCACGTTATTACAAGCGGGGGGAGACTATGCTCTGTTATTACAACCCCGAATCGAATTGAATCTCAAGCAAGTATACAACTAAAGACCGAGTTAGGCACTTACTAGTAGCTGGTCCGTAGAGGCCTTGCTTGAGCGTGGGCTTGGCCTTCGCCTTGAGCTGCAAACGGGAGCTCCGTGAGGGTGAACGACAAAGGGTGCTGGCCGACTGCGAATGGGGCGCGGGATAGGCGCCTTGGAGATGGCCGGCTGCAAGCAAGGGTGACGTCTTGATGTGGGGGATTAAAGGGGCTGGGCTTTGGGCTATCAAATTGCCACAATATTTGGCATATCAACAACATGAAGGTCAACCGTTTCAACCTTACCAAGCTCTCCTCTCACCAACATACCACCGGTTGCATTCAACAATAAGATGTTGAATCAACCCTTCGAGTTAGATGATGTCTCGATGAACTACAATGAAGTCATTGACTTGGTTCAAAACACGTTTGGGATTGATCTACAAATAGCTTATATTAAAGTTGATCGTAAGCCTTATCCTGATTGGGTTGATAGGCACATGCCAATCCCAAGGGGTTTCAAAGCTAAGTTTATCACCTTTGTCGAACAAGATTGTAAATATCAAGAAGAGCATTTGGCTTGATTTACTCTTGAGTGTGGGAAATTGGGCGATAGTGAGTTTCATAAACTCAAGCTTTTTATTTCTTCTCCCATTGGCCAAGCCTATGCATGGTATACATCGTTAAAGCCTATGTCAATCCAAGCATGGGATAAGAAGCAAATGGTGCTTCTCAAATGTTATAACAAGATTCGTCTTCAGCCAATACCAATAGATTTGATGAACCTTCGCTAGAAAGCTAGAGATATTATGGTCATTTTTGAGAAATTCCATGAATTGGTCACATATTGCCATATGCAATTCATCGAGGCTCAATATGTGACATTGACGCAAAATTACTTACGCATAGAGATCAAGAAAGGTCGAGCAGGACAGTTTTGCGCAACTCTAGTCCAACTAGCTAACTGAGTGGCAGAAGTGAAATACTTCCTCAATACCCCATATGTATTATGTAACAAACAAGAAATCTCTAGGTGTAGTCAATGGTAAGATTTAATTTCTTACTTGAAAGATATGATGTAAGACATTGATAATGAGTTCGACTTGACTGAAGTCATAGTTGTTGAGTTGATATATGAGCCTCCTTATATCTATAATGTTCTTCGACCCCAAAAGAAAAAGAAAAAAAGCCGATGAAAAAGAACCATGGCTTTTTGATATCTCAAATGGTGATCAATTTTTCAACTTACTTCTAAGGATTAGCATTTTATACCATGTCGAAAAGAGCTTAAGAAGATACCACAATACTTAAATGGTATAACATGACTTCTCATACATAAATCAATGTGTTAAGTTTTGCTCAGTTATACAATATGCTATTAGCATGAAGGTCTTAGGTTTACAAATAAGAAACTTGAGATTAATGCAAATCTATTTCTGCATATATCAGCTATAGCATAAGACAATCATGCTTTGCTGCTTTGTACTATCATAGTGGAGCATGAAAGACAAACTTAAATAATTTCGAGTAAAGGAAGAAGATCATCATCACGTGTCTCATGATTGAATGAGACCAAATGCATGATGTTATATGAAAAATCAAAAACATTGGATGAGTAGGACCTTCCAAAACCAATTCGTTTGTCGAGACACCCTGCATGCCAAGCTCGAGGACATATAGAAAAAAATCCTCAACTTCACCAATTGGAGCTGTGATAGAATGTGTGGTTTCAACCAAGGTCACGTGACCAATTCTATCCTTAGAATTTACCCTAAGTCGAGAGGAATGGCGGTCCATTGTTCGTTATCTAAGAGTAACCTCAGGAGAGGAAGCTAGGCCAAGGCTGATGCTTTGTTAGCATCGTCGACACCCATCTCGAACCACCGATGTCCAAGTTCATAACGGCTTGATTTTGTTAGATATTTCGTGGGATAAAAATTGTTTTCCTATACAAGGCCAAATGATCAAGCATCAAACTGACCCCTTGAGGGTTGAGCAATGGCTAAAGAATTCTTGAACGAGTACCCGATTCCAGACCAATCATTGGCCAATTATTTGCACTCAAAAGCGGCACACTCGATGAAAGATGACTCACTATAAGACAAGGTTGGAACATGATGGGCTCTTTGGACTTGAGAAACATCATGTAAATGAGCATCCTCGAGACATCATGGAGTTAGACGAGGAGTCAAAGCACGATTACCCCTAGAGACGAAGATGAAGACGAAGACTTCAACATTTTGGAGCCAAACATATCTCAAATAATGTAGGGGATCCAAAACAATTTTGTTCTCTAACAAGGGTAGGTGAGTGAATACCAAGGATGCTAAGTTTGAAAGACATCTAAATTTTATACCCAAAGATCTAGATGAATGGATTGAGGTAATTCTCAATGATTGGAAGAGCGATTGGTTGACTCTTCATGATCCCGAAGAGGTAGGCACGAGGAGGCTAGAAGCATGCCTTGTGGTGAGGACTTCATGCATATAAGGTGAGTATTTCGCAAAATTGCTTATATTGGTACCCCCAATTTCTGAGAAACTGTTGAAATTGTACATAGCCACTACAAAAAATTCCATTGACACTTTTCTAGCACACGATACTAAAGACAATATTGAATGAGCTATTTTCTATTTGAATCAGTTGCTCACAAATGTAGAGTCATGATATTCTCCAATTGAAAAGATATATTTGACCTTGTGATCTAATGCATAAAATTAAAATATTATCTTCTGACAACACAAATATATGTGATAAGGAAAATTGATATTTTACGTTATCTTCTTGGTCATCAAGCTATGTCCATTCAATTTAAAACATTGTCCTCTAAAGGTAGTGAAGGGTCATGCAATGATTATCAGTAGTCCTAAAAGACCCCTAGTTTGGAAAATGGTCTTCGAACATGGACAAACTGTGTATAATGTCAAAGATTCTACGAGGAGAGGCTTATAGACTGGCGAAAATAGAAGAAAAAGAACATACAATGAGTATAAATGACAAGTACTTAAGAAGTATTATCCTTCGATTTGAGTAGAACAATTTATTTGAGAAATTCAATGAATATGATTATATAATTATCAAAAGAATTCCAAAGAATAAAAGAGTAGGGAGCCAATTATTTATCCCGAGAAAATACCATATCAAAGGTAGAAGTGGTGCCCGACCAAACCAATTCGCCTTAGACTATAGTCATCCAACACTCTTCATATTGCTTCAAAGCCTTGAGATTCTAGACCGCAAATGGTTCTTATTTTACTTAGCTCCTTGAGAGAAACTCGAAATAATTTCATCTAAATCTCATAGTTTTTGCCACTCCTTTTTGTAAGTTTCAGTCGTGGCTAACAATTCTTGATAGTGTAAGATTAAACAATCATTGAGAGAGGCAAGCTTAAGGGAAGTCACTTCGAGAGAGAGAGTCACAACCGAGGAGGTCAATGCGCTCATGTACTTCTTGACATCAGTTCATGCTATCTCGTAGATTAGAATCCTGAGAATGAAAGTTGCTAGGAGATGCTCTTGATTGATCTCGTTGTTATAAAAGATGGTCTAACCAAGAATGGGGATCTGACAACCATTGACGGTTTGCTCATAACCTTGACAATTGATAGTTGATGACCCTTTGGGTATCAAAACAAACATGTTGAACTTGAAGAAGTATGTCTCGATTGGTAGCTAGCTTCTGATAGATAGAAGAAAAAGTATATTGGAGGTCCCACGCATCCCCAGAATTTTTACTAAGCAGGCCTCAAATGAACTCTACATGAGGATTGATTTCAAAGGGTGCTGAAGATACTACTTCTTGTATGAGTTCAACGCCATCATTTAGTGTATCGGTATTGATTGGAGTCTCCTTTTGAGGAGTATCTATAGTTCCCTCCGTAAGGGTGTATTTTGGTCCGAAAGCAATGACCATTGGCAAAATGTTCGAGTGAGGCTGTGGAGTACTCATTGAAATGAGCATGAGAGCTCCATCGAATCTCAGAATCATAGGGACATTCGTTTGAGTCTTTTTTTGAGATTCCTTGTTAGGAGGCACCTCATTGAGGGCTTTTGAGACTAGGGTTGCAACAACTGCTACCCGAGATGCTTCTTCTAAAATTGCCTCATTTACAATTAATTTTGTTGCAACAGACTCTCGACTCAAGGACCCTTTTTAGGAGTTGATTCAGTTACTGAAGGCAAAGTGGAAACTTGGGTCTCTCATTGATAGGGTGCATCAATGGTTGCAATCTGATTAGTGGAAATATGCATTGCCTCTAGACATGGTATAATAATTTTCCTTGTTGCTCAGGGTTCTTCCTAACGAATCGTGATGGCCTTGGCCGAACTAGAGGTCGTTAAACTGAGACCTCTTTTCAAGCTCGTAGGACGAAAAGGAAGTTTAACAACAATTACCTACGAACAATTCCAATGTGTTAAAAAAACAAAGAAAAATGAACAAAAAAGTTTGCTAAAAAAAATCACTCTTTTAAGATGTCAACGAGATAATGGAAGATTTGTTTTGGGTTATTTTGCAATCGACTTTGAAGCAGGTTCCTGCAATAGAGTAGGAATTGAAGTATTGAGATCAGGACGTCTTTGGGATAACATAGTATGGTATGCTAGGGTATGTTTGACACTCAACTTAATAGGCATTGAGTTAGTGAACTTGTGAATAAAATCCTTTGATTCTTTGTAAAAAATGACATAAATGGTTGATGACTACCATTCTTCATATTCGTGGGTGGTTCTTAGACTGATCATGAATCCATTGAAAGGAAAACTCTCGACCAATCAAAGGTTGGCTTCAATCACCATCATGGTAATTACTGAATTCAACGTTGCTACACTGCCTACTGACATATCGGTCAAGTAAATAGGATCAGGAATTCTTAGGACAATTTTGAATTTACAAGTTAAACATTAAGGAAAATATCTCTCGACCATCGTTCGATTAATGGTGTAAGATGATGCGCCAACCCTATTAAGTAAGTTTCGAGAGCACATGAATCACTGCTACTCTATAGAAGGGATCCAAGCAAGGTTGGGCAACTGTTTCGACATTTGTTGAGTCATGTATTCTCATGACTCAATAGATGAAAATCAAAATTAAGAGTAATTTATTGAGGAAGATTGATAATGCCTCAGTCTGAGATTAGAGTTTCAATAAAACTCTGCATAGACAAAATTATTGTCACTTAAGATAAGCAAGCCAATGAGTTAGGAGAGAAAGAAGGTTCAACTAGGGAAAATACAAATATAGTCAGCATTAGAGAAACCAACAAATGCCAGAAGTGGTGTTGAGTGTCCTTCCATTAGAAAGCTGAGAAAAAAAGTAGATATAACTCAAAAAAGAGCGAAAGTTGAAAGGATGATAAGAAAATAGGGCATCAACAACATGGTGTTTTTTGGCGATTCCTATGTCATTGGGGTATACAAGGAACTTGTATAGTCAGATCAGAAGAAAACTAGTGTGTTCATCTTTAGTTACCTCCCCATATCTCGCACATTAGTTTCTAAAAATCCTATGTACAAAAGATTTTTTGAAATGAAAGAGAAACAAAAAGAACCTAAAAAATGAAGTTCAAGACTATATGAAGGGAGCTCGGCGATAGCATGAACATCTATAAGGATATGATCTATCATATCCGACTTAAGAACAAAACATTTGATCTTAGTAGACCAAAAACTTAAGAAGTTAGAAAGATGATTGAGATCCAATTGTATTGGGTTAAAAATCACTCACATGCACCAATCATCGACATATATGGTACCCACTGGATGTATTCTCTAAAGGGTTTAGAACAAGTGTGAAGGTCCTTCGGTAAACGATCATACTGGATGTATTCTCTAAAGGGTTTTTGGGATGATCATCTCTTCAACAATCTTAAGGCCTTATGTGGTATACATGATAGGAGCGAGAAGAAAATAGTTACAGTCAGCAAATTGAGACACCTTGTAACTCAAGGTCGGGATCTTAGATGGAGTCAAATTCTTGAAAGCCATGGGAATCAGAGTTAAAAAATAAACTAAATACATTTTTTTACAAGAAAGCTTGGGTGCAGAGGAAGGGTAAGTTTTTGCAAGGATGGATGGGGAAGAATAGTACTTGTGTTCATGTTCTACAATAGGAGGAAGCGGTGTCCTGTCATTGTCAAATTGTATTGCCTTGTGTGATCATTCAGCCCGAAGTTCGAAGTAGCGATGGGTTTAATGAGGTGGTGGCAAAAGATAACATACAATATTAAATAATGTTTTAGCCAACCTTGATGAATTCCTCAATGAAACAAAAAGTGAAGGACAAAAACATAAAAGAACAAAATGACGGATTTGCACATGCAAAAAAGATTGGACATTCTATACCGTTGACAAGATTGCCATGATGACATACTCTTCTTACCTACGTAACCTAGACCAACATCATGTGCAAAACTGGTCAAACTTTTCTAGTGTTCCTCAAGGCCGTTATAAATGAAGATGTTGGATTGAGTATTTCTCAAGAGTTTTATGGTTGGAAAGCAAGGCATGCAACTCTTATAATTCTTGAGAAGCTAAAACCTCCACATCTTGAGCAACAAATACTTGAAATTGTAGAGAGCAAAGATCAAATTGCATCCGAGAAGCTTCAACTAGTAGTTCTTGGTGACACCTATAAAGAAATTCAAGTTGTTTTTCGAGAGATGAAATTTCAGTACGAAGAATTGAGTTCTTATTCTCGAAGTCGGTTACACATGAAGATATTTCTATCATCTAGGTAGTCAAACTGTGATGAAGTAGAATGAGCTGCAACTTGGTGGTTTTCACTGATGTCAAGATGTTCGTGAATTTAGATATAGATATTGTATACCTCTTTAATTAATCTTTCTAGTTTAGAAAGAAAATCTGTGTTTCCCCAAAAATGATGGCCAAGTAGACCACGACCGATGAGATCATGAATAACCTTTTGTATCGAAAGATGATGTTTCTAGTCTCTAACCCTATCTACTCAATCAACATACAATCGATTGGTCGTACGCCAATCAGAGAGAAAGTTAAGACAACAAGACATCATAAATTAGTCCCAAGTCAAAGACAATAATCAAATATGGAAGCCAACAAGACAAAAGGTTGATTTGACAGGTGGAAATAGGGCAACATCCAAAGATGAAGTCATGATTAAAGGAAGACAAGGAATTTGAGAAAAAACTATTAAAAAATTATCTACAAAAGTATGAAAGCCTGGAAGGAACTTGTTGTATTTATAAGTTCTAACGACAAAAGAAAAAAAATCTATGGAATAACGTTAAATAAACAAATATATCAAATTTTCTATAGCATGAAATTAATTTAGTTATGACTCATACCCCTCGAAGATTGTTGATATGGAGTTGTAGAGAGGATGTGTCAACACTAAAAATATAGAAGAATGCGTGAAAAAATATTGAGTCCTAAAGAAAAAGAATACATGAATCATGAATAATTGATACCCTGCACGTGTGAGACAAGTGGACCTCAAATATATCAGATAAACCTATCACCTGAAGCTGATATTGCAGATTATGAGGTTAGTTGACACACTCCCAATTAGCATAACACAAAGTATGACATGAATATGGAAGTGGGGAGCTAACGAGAATCATGCCCAAAAAAATTTACACGATCTTTGTTGCTTCTGAGAAAGTTTGTAAATGTGTAACCAAAGGTGAAAAATGAATGATACAATCACAATCTCTGAGCACATCAAGAGTATCACCTATTTACGCAACCCCATTAATAACTAAGATACAGATGATCAGATTCTCGGGAACCCATTGTGACACCTAATACCTTATCCAATACCCTTTTTCCTTTTGAGGATAAGAATTAGAGTTCTCTAACATACTCCTCCATCTTTTAGCATTTCACTGTGTACCATGCTCTGTCATTTGTGTGGAACCATCTTTTCTACAACACAACCAAAGACTAACTTTCGGCTAGAAGGTACCAAGTCGTATTGCCGGCTTTGTTGTTGAACCACAATCTGTTCTGTAGAAGATTGTTGTATATATTCCTGATTCTGTTGTTTAAAGGTTTATGCTTCTGTTCAACCAAGTCTAGTGACCCTTCCTTAGGATGATTCCAGCATAGCTTTTTGATTGGGAGCTCAAGATGGAAGAAGAAAAGCCAGAAAAGTCTAGGCGGACTCCCTTCTAGATACAAATGCCATCAGGTATGGAACCTGTAACCATCAAATTGATGTTCTTTGAAGTCAACATGCGATCCCTTAGCTGGGAGAGCCATGGGTCTGTGCCAGATTCAGTAGTTGGCAAAACTCAATCTGAAACACCGACCCTCAAAAAAGCAGCTATACTGATGGTTTGGAACAGGGCGATGACCAAAAGGAAGCACTGAATAACTCTGCCAGACGCTACCAAAAGGTTGAAACCGATATTGTACATGAAAGTTTAGGAATGTTGTCTACTGTTTAATGCAGATCGAAGTACTTGGCAAAGTTCAAGAGGTGTCTTCGGTTTGTCTTGATTTGACATGCCAATATAATATCAATGAAAACTAACCCAATGTTGCCGAGTATTAGTTTCAATATTCAGCCACAAATGCCAAAATTTGCATCGGGTACTTACCCTGACTGAACGATATTGCATCATATTCTTTTCCAAAGGAATTGAGATTCAATTTTTCACAACCTAACATAGTTGAAAGCTAAAATATGTAAAGCTGAATGTTGGCGTTCAGCTATGTGCACTACTATCTTGCTGAACGATGGTAGAACCATCCTCCAATAACTTTGATCACATTCATCGTACATTTCGACAATCTAAATGTTGAAATATGCTAGGATTTGGCATAAATTGGTGATTTTGTATTACAATGCAGACAAACCTTGTGCGCCGGGACAACTTAGAAAGGCAGCTCTTCTGTTGTAGTGGAAAACCACTCAATAGTAGTTTACACTTACAAACTCTACCTCAAGCACATAACACCTGTTCTCTGAGTTTCTGTTTGGCTTGCTAAGCCTCTTAAATTGTAAAAGAAAAGGGATATTCTCAAGATGTTTTATATTACACCTTAGATCTACCATAAAGTATAATCACATCCAAAAATTACGTTGAGGTACTTGGCCTGCAAATATAGAATCAATGCATAAATCATATTGCTTCAGCCTTTTTCGTCATAAATTTGTCTGTATAGCTGAGCCCTCTTGAGGTCGGTTCAAAAAAAATTCAACCTTTCAAATCATCTCTAATTTAGTTGAAAGCTTTAAGAACTTATGGTACCTTTGCTGTGCCATTATATGCTAAACTATGTACCTTGGATCGACCTTACAGTTTAAATTCATAGAATATCCAGAACCAGTAATGAGTTCAGATTCATAATATTGTTCAGGAGTTACGTCGTCAAACTATTTACCGTCTAAGTTGTGATCCTTGTTCACGAAATGTATTCAATTGTTACTTAACATAGATTATCATCAACTATTATATGCTGCTTAATCGACTTGAGTGACTCAGCGCTTGGAGGTTGGCTGCTTAAATGGCCTAAATGCTACCAATAACAATAAAGTGGGCTTCCTGTGGTAACAAAACAACGCCTAAAAGCCTTTTCCCATACTACATGGGGTTGGCTACATGGATTCTTTGTTTCCACGTAGCCCTATCATGTGTCATGCTAGCAGTTAACTCAATATAAATTAGATCATTTATTATTATTTTTTTCCAACACTTTTGTGGTCATCCTCGTCTTTTAATATTTTCACAATCTAGTTTTTCATATCTTCTTATGGGAGCATCCTTGGGTCGTCTTTCTATGTATCCAAACTATCTTAAACGATTTTCTCTTATTTTATCCTCTATTGGTGCTACTCCCAATTTGTTTCTAATAACCTCATTATGTATATGGTCTTAGCAGGTCTAATTGGTGCTTCATAATATTTACCTTTCAACTTAAATGGTATCTTCTTATCGCATAGAATACCATATGCCCCTCTCCATTTTAACAATCGATATTAATTTTATGTGTAACATCTCCATCAATTTTTCCATCACTTTAAAAAATTGACACTAGGTATTTAAAACTTTCCTTTTGAAAGATGTAATGTGTGTCAATCTTAATTTCTATATCCTCTGAAGTACCCAAATGATAAAACTTACATTCCATATATTCTTTCTTTGTTTTACTAAGTCAGAAGCCTTTACTTCCTAACATTTCTCTCTATAGTTCCAATTTCCTATTAACTTTTTACTTAGACTCATCCACTAACACAATGTCATCCGCAAATAACATACACCAAGGTACTTCATCTTGAATATGTTTTGTTAACTCATCAATGACCAATATAAATAAATATAGACTTAAAGTTGATCCCTCATGTAACCCAATCTTAACTTTAAAGGAGTCTTTCATTCTTTCATGAGTCCTCACGCATGTTTTTCCACCATCGTACATATCTCTTATAAGATTTATCTATGTCAATGGGATACCTCTCTTTTCCAAGGTTCTCCAAAGAACATCTCTTGCCAACCTATTATAAGTTTTTTTCTAGATCAATAAATAGCATGTGAAGGTTCTTTTTTTTTGCTCTAAAATGTTTCATAAGACGTCTCAATAGGTGAATCGCTTCAATAGTAGATCTTCGAGCATGAATTCAAATTGACTTTTTATGGTACTCGATTCTTGTCTTAACCAACGTTCGATAATTCTTTCTCATAATTTCATAGTATGACTTATTAACTTGATACCTCGACAATTTATACAATTCTAAGCGTCTCCCTTGTTCTTATATATGGATATAAATATACTCACTCTTCTTTCCTGAGACATCTTTCGGGTTATCCATATTTCATTAAATAGTCTTATGAGCCACATCATCTTTGATGCATCTAACAAAAATAAGATGCTTAGTTTTCTTATCTGTAGCCTTAGCTATCCTAAAAATATCTCTTTCACCTTTTTTTGAGTTAAGTTTTTTATATAAATCTTCCTAAATTTTGGCTTTTTCTTCACTAACAACCTTTTCTTTCTTTGCATTCTTATAAGCGTCCCAAGTTTCACTAATCTTCTTGGCATAATGCAATTTGTAACATGCATTTTTTGCCTTATTTTATCTTGTACCACATCACTCCACCACCAAGCTTCTTTTTGTGGCGGTAAACCTCCCTTAGATTCGCCTAACACATTTTATCACTTCTCTAATATGTATAGCTATATTGTTTCACGTATGAAAAGGTGTATCTACATAATTTCAAGCATCTCCTCGAACAACTTTATGTTTAAATATATATTCTTTGTCACATTTGAGGTTCCACCGTCTAGCCTGAATATCTCTATGCACTCTATTCTTCGTTGTCCACTTTTTTACTTGAAAATCCATTACTAAAAGTCGATGTTGAGTAGTTAAGCTTTATCCTATAATTACTTTATAATCTTTACAACACGATCTATTTTTTTCCTTACAAACAAAATAATCAATTTGTTTTTGTGACAAGCAATTTTCATAAGTAATTAAATGTTATCTCATTTTTTGAAAATTTTATTGGCTATAAAGATATCAAAAGCCATAGCAAAATTTAAAATCTCCATACCCTCCTCATTTATATCCCCAAAACTATAGTTTTCATGAATACCTTGAGAGGAGTTAGATAAAGTAATTCAAAATCTAGTCTTCTTTATACTATCTTCCAATCCTACTTGGGGTGCGTAAGCACAAACTATATTCAAAGCCTCTACTCGTAACACTAATTTCACTATCATAATTCAGTCACCATATCAACCGAATTTTCTGTGGTAACAAAAAAGAAGTGTTATTTTATATTTCATGAATACAAATGAAACTTAAACTATTCAACTAAAACAGACTAATTTCCTTACGTCTATTACATTTTAATGACAAAAATGTTCCAGGTTAATAACAAACAAGTAGTAGCATATACTGCATAAAACGATTTCCAAAAATTTGCAAAAATGAAGGGCTATCGAGAAACAATAAGCAGGAACTCAACTAGCAAAAGGACCAAGACCTTTCCACCTGGTACAAAAACTCTTTTATGCCAATGAGGAGGTCGTCACCTTCTAAAAGGATCCCTTTCCATCACTCCTCGATGAGATAGGCATCCACTTTGAATCAGTAAGCCTCTGCCATGATCAAAAGGCAAAGGGAAGTCCAACCAGTAAATGGACGTGCACCTTTTCCTTTCCCATTCCTCTGGTCATACTGTTCCCACAAGAATCCACTCTCATGATAGTTTTTAGCGACGACTCTATCAAAGGAAAAAAAACACAAGGCTAAGAAAAGAGCTCTAGACGTTCAAGTCTGATAAGATAGGCTTCTTTTGTGAGGATTCACATTACCTAATCAAGTTTTTCCTTAGCTCCTCATATATATCTTGGGCATGGGCTTGATATGGTCCATTTTCTGCATTCAGTTACCTTCAAATATATGCAATGATGAATGAACTTATAAACAGTAAAATAATTTCAGGCAAATTTACCTTGTGAGTAATGATGAAGTGCTGAGAGAATCATATAGTTGATATTTATCCATATAGGACCTCTCCAATAAGGTCGGTCATGCTCTGTGTTGCGCTTCATATAGAGTGAACTGCACCATACACAATTAATGGGCTGTAAGTTCCGGATCATCCAAATTCAGTGAAGTTTTTCATATTAAGAAATGATTCACAAGCACCACTTTTGGATTAAAAGGTCATAAAAAAACTTTATTGCAAGTAATAGAACAAGTTCGAATGGTGGTTCAAGAAGACATTTTAAGCAGTGCAAAAACGATTCACATTAATGACATGTATCTATGAATGCAACAATGTACAAATGGTTTATAACGATCGTGTATAATGCTGCCTATGCTTGGCATACTTATTATGCACTATGTAGCCAAAGTTGGTGCTCAGTGCTCAAGTAAGACTAGCCACTTCAGTGAAGAAAAGAGAAATGAAAAAGGAAGAGTATCAGCATTAACAAGATGCCTACTGTAATCTTAAATGAAATATATAGACCGTCATCATATATAGTAATACACTAACAAAAAGATACATAGAATACCACCCTTACGGGATGTTTGTAACACAAGCAGGCATGGGCCAGAACCATAAAACCTGGCACCGCATGGATTCCTGTGAGGATGCAAATGACGTCTTTCTGGGCCTGTTCCTCCCTAGCGCTTTCGGCATTGCTAAACACACCCTCCTCTTCCAATCACTCCAACACCACAAATATGTGGATGTGGTGAAGAAAATCTTGCATAAGGAAGATTATCCCAATGTGCAGGCTCGTTCTATTGTTGGTTGATTTTTTAAATTCTTTTCCCATTTTAGAGTTCTTCGTGTTTGAAATTCGATGCTTGGGTGGTGTTGGTTTGGCTTTGTTTCATGTCTGGATTATGGGGAAAGGATGAGTGTCTTCGACTTGAATCGGTTTTCCATGATTTGTTTGGAGTCCACAACATAAATGTAGAACCCATGGTTCAAAGGGATTTGCACAATGAGTGCCATGATGCAAATGTGAATCTGGTTATGCCGCTGCACGAGTTCCCAGCCCCTGCCAGTGCAGGTCCACTGGTTCAGCTTGGGCTCGTGATGCAAATGCATCCCTACTGTCCCTAGCTTATACTTGCTTAAGTTGCTAGACACTCTCAAAATGCCACGGAATTAAGGTGGAAGCCTAAGCAGGAAGGACTTTTGACAACCAAATTAGTTCATAAAATAGATAACATGAATGTAAGCCTTGTGTGAGAGCTCTGAAACACCATAGGAATGCTAAACATCTGGCATCCATCATACGTGATATGTCATCCTTGAACTAGAATGCCCTATCACCTACCAGTGTCGTCTAATGCATATCGTATCGCGTATCGCTGAGATCCACAATACGGGCATATCGTATCGTATTTTAATATTAAAAAAATAAAAAAATATTTAAAAAAATCAGAAAAAATTAGTATAAATCCAAAAAAATCAGAAAAATTAGAAAAAATCTGGTAATTGCTTTGAATTCATATAATGCAAAGTTTAGTACATATTGAGCATTCAACATTAAACAATTGCATCTAAATTTACATATTTTGAAGCAAAAAATGAAATATATTTACATTTACATATTGTAATCAGGATCATCAACTAAATAATCTTCATCTTCTCCTTGCTGAAGATCCTCATCATCATCACCATCTTCTGCTTGAAAATCAAAATCTTCATCTCCATGATAATGTTGTTGCGCTCCTTCTAAATTAATTCATGCAATGTCTTCTTCAGTTAGGAGGCATTTTCTTCATTATCTTCCATAATACAATCTTCTAATATATCAAAATTATCCAAACTAAATGGATCAAATTGGCTTTTTTCTCTATTTATCTTTTTTAATTGCCTATAAGAAAGAAAGCTAAGAACTAGAAGTTAGTAAATCAAATTAACAATTGAAGTCAAACAATATATTGAATTGAATTTTTCAGTACTAAGTAGTAAGTAATATAAGATTACCTTTGGCGAAGCCGCATGTTACAACAAATGAAAAACTAAGTCATTGAGCCGCTTATGTTCCAACCTATTGCGCTTTTTTGTATGAATGTGTTCAAAGACACTTCAATTCCTTTCACAACCTGTTGCACTAAAGGTTTAGCTCAAAACTCTTAATGCAAAATCTCTAAGGTTTGGGCAATCACTTTCAAACTTATTCTACCAAACATCTGTAGAAAAAGGCAAACATTAGGGACATAATCCACAATAATATAAGATTTATTGATTTAAGAAACTTAAATATAAAAATAAACAATTTACCTGGATGCATAGTAGCGCGGACGGGTGTGGGTAAAGAAGTTAGTCCCGCTACATTGTCGCCCGAATGTAGTGAAAAATTTTCAGAGAGGGTCTCCGCATTTTGATTATGAACGGATGCGGGGGGTAAGGAAGCTAGTCCTAGATAATAAGATTCGTATTGGTTCTTGGAATATCGGAACATTATCGGGTAAGCTAATGGAGGTGGTAGATACTATGATTCGGAGAAAGATTCATATTCTATGTTTACAAGAGACAAAATGGGTTGGAGAAAAAGCAAAGGAGATAGAGGAAACAGGTTTTAAATTATGGTACTCAGGTAAAGAAAAGGCTCGAAACGGAATTGGTATTATCATAAATAAAGATTTAAAGGAGAGTGTAGTAGACATACAACGATATGGTGACCGAATCATGACGTTGAAATTAGTGTTAGGAGCAGAGGTTTTGAATATAGTTTGTGCTTACGCACCCCAAGTAGGACTAGAAGATAGTATAAAGACAGTTTTTTGGGAAGAGTTAGATAAGGTGTTTCAAAAGATTCCACAAAGGGAGATGATTTGTTTAGGAGGAGATTTAAATGGACATGTCGGTAAAGAGGCATTACGATATCAAGGGATTCATGGAAACTTTGGTTTTGGGGATATAAACGAGGAAGGTAGGGAGATTTTAAATTTTGCTATGTCATTTGATCTCTTTGTAGTCAATACAATCTTCAAAAAACGAGATGAACATTTAATTACTTATAAGAGTGGCTTATCACAAACACAAATTGATTATTTTATTTATCGAAAAAAAGATAGAGCGTGTTGTAAAGATTGTAAGGTAATTCCAGGAGAAAGCTTAACCACCCAACATCGACTTTTAGTTATGGATTTACAAATAAAAAAGTGGACAAAGAAGAAAAGAGTACATCGAGCTATTCAGACTAAATGGTGGAACCTCAAAAGCGAGAAAGAAGATATATTTAAACAGAAAGTCCTTCAAGGAGATGTTTGGAATTATGTTGGCACACCCTGTAATATGTGGAACAATATGACTATACATATTAGGAAAGTGGCGAAAAATGTGTTAGGGGTATCTAAGGGAGGTGTACCGGCACAAAAAGAAGCTTGGTGGTGGAGTGAAGTAGTACAAAATAAAATCAAGGCAAAGAGGGCATGTTACAAATTACATTATGCTAAGAAAACTAGTGAAACTTTAGAAGCTTATAAGAAAGCAAAGAAGGAAGCGAAAAAGGCCGTTAGTGAAGCAAAAGCTAAGATTTGGGATGACTTATATAAAAAACTCAACTCAAAAGAGGGTGAAAGAGATATTTTTAGGATAGCTAGGGCTAGAGATAAGAAAACTAAAGATCTTAATTATGTTAGATGCATAAAAGACGAGGAGGAAAAAATTCTAGTGGCAAATGATGATATAAAAAATAGATGGAAAAACTATTTTTATAATCTTTTTAATGAAAATAAAGATGTTAGTATTAGTTTAGGAGATTTAGCCAAGTCAGAAAAGTATATAAACCACAATTTCTACCGACGTATTCAAAAGGATGAAGTCAAAGAGGCTCTTAAACATATGAAGAGTGGTAAATCGTAGGACCAGATAATATTCCTATAGAAGTTTGGAAAATACTAGGAGAAATAGGAATCACTTGGCTCACAAGGCTATTTAATGAAATATGGAAAAACCAAAAGATGCCCGAGGAATGGAGAACAAGTACACTTATACCCATATATAAGAACAAGGGAGACATTCAAAATTGTGCGAATTATCGAGGTATCAAGTTAATGAGTCATACTATGAAATTATGGGAAAGAATTATCGAACGTAGGTTAAGACAAGTATCAAGTACAACACAGAACCAATTTGGATTTATGCCAGGCAGATCTACTATTGAAGCGATTCACCTTTTGAGACGTCTTATGGAACATTTTAGAGCAAAAAAGAAAGACCTTCACATGATATTTATTGATCTAGAAAAAGCTTATGATAGGGTACCGAGGGAGGTTCTTTGGAGAACTTTGGAAAAAAGAGGTATCCCATTGACATATATTAACCTTATAAGAGACATGTATGATGGTGCAAAAACATGTGTGAGGACTCATGAAGGAACGACAGACTTCTTTGAAGTTAATATTGGGTTACATCAAGGATCAACTTTAAGTCCATACTTATTTATAATGGTGATGGATGAGTTAACAAAACATATTCAAGATGAAGTACCTTGGTGTATGTTATTTGCAGATGACATTGTATTAGTGGAGGAGTCTAAGGAAAAAGTTAATAGAAAATTAGAACTATGGAGAGAAACATTAGAAAGCAAAGGCCTCCGACTTAGTAGAACAAAGACAGAATATATGGAATGTAAGTTTGATCATTTGGCTACTTCAGAGGATATAGAAATTAAAATTGGCACACATTGCATTCCCCAAAAGGAAAGTTTTAAATACCTAGGGTCAATTTTTCAAAGTGATGGAAGAATTGATGGAGATGTTACACATAGAATTAATGCTGGTTGGTTAAAATGGAGAGGAGCATCAAGTATTCTTTGTGATAAGAAGATACCATTAAAATTAAAAGGTAAATATTATAGAGCAGCAATTAGGCCTGCCATGTTTTATGGTTCTGAGTGTTGGGCAGTTAATCATCAACATGTACAAAAGATGTCTGTGACAGAAATGAAGATGTTGAGATGGATGAGTGGTCATACAAGAAAAGACCATATACATAATGAGGTTATTAGAAACAAATTAGGAGTGGCACCAATAGAGGATAAAATGAGAGAACATCGTTTAAGATGGTTTGGACATATAGAACGAAGATCAGAAGAAGAACCTGTAAGAAGGGTAGAAAAACTAAATTTGGAAAGTATTAAAAGAGGTAGAGGACGACCACAAAAGTGTTGGAAAGAAACAATAAAGAATGATCTAGCTTATTGGGAGTTAACTGCTAACATGACACACGATAGGGATCTGTGGAAACAAAGAATCCATGTAGCCGACCCCGTCTAGTATGGGAAAAGGCTTAGTTGTTGTTGTTGTTGTTGTTGCATAGTAGCGCGGTTGCGAATTGCAACAGGCAAACCCATCAAGTGAAAAGCATTATCATATATCTCTATCTCTCGATGTATAGCATCTGTTGTACTCTCATTAGGGACTAATCTGTCGATACAATCAATGATGCCTCGATTAACCTCACCGTCCCTTTTGAAGCTTGTTGAGTACCTAAATGATGGGTTTAGATAATATGTTGCTGCATGAATAGGCTGATGCAATTGTTTGTTCCATCTATTATCTATAATTTTTCACACGGGCACATAATCCATCTTTTTCCATTAAAATTATTTCTAATGACTTCTTTTGCTCTATCCATGGCTTCATAAAGGCAACCCATAGATGGTTTCTCCTCGCTATCAGCTAATCTCAAAACCTTCACCAAAGGACATCCTCAACAATCTAACACATGCATTCCAAAATGTGAAGACTGTCTCTGAAATCTCATTCAACATTCTGTTTCTTCTATTTTGAGGCAACTCTACAAATTGTTGCCACTTATCTGAGAAGAACATTCTCTTCAATGCCTGCTTTTGTCTCAATATTCTGTACAGATAAGAAGTTAGTTGCAAACCGAGTTGCATCTGTACGAAGAAACTCTGCACCATCTGTATATCTCCTCCTCATACACAATACAAATGCATGATTGTAGATGAATTTGGTGATATCTTAGCAATACTCAGTTGCTGTCTTTATCTCATCCATCTCACCAATATCCATCTCACCAATATCCTCAAGGATGAGATATAAACAATGGGATGCGTATGGTGTCCAATAGAAAGTCCCATAAGTATCTGCTAACTCCTTCCCAGTTGCTTTATAGTTAGTTGCATTATCTGTAATCAATTGGACTACATTCTCTAGGCCAACCTCGCATATCACCTTATCAAACTCATGCATTAGGATCTCTGCAGTGTGCCTCTCTTTCGACATGTCTAGAGATCTGAAAAACATAAGTCCTTTAAGACAGTAGACAAGAAAGTTTAACAAGGTCATTCCTCGCCTATCTGTCCATCCATCCATCTGCTATGATAGTGCATCATGTCTCCTTCCATGACTCTCAAAGTCGAGCAATATTCTTGCACTTCAATGACGATCTTATCTAATATCTTTCCTCTCAACTTCTGATAAGAGGGCATCTTGTATCCTGGACCAATGTTTGTAATTGCATCTGCCATTGCTTAAAAATAAAAGCTGTTTGCTGCATTAAATGGAATGCATGCATCATAAAACCATATGTCCACTGCAAGGTCTGCTTGATCATGAAGTTGTTCTAAAGCCATAGCAGCACGAATTCTAGGTTGAGCACTAGGTATAGTGCTAGGAGGGAAAAAATGAATGTATGCTAGAAGAAACTCTTCCTCTACTCCTTCATGAGCTTCCTCTTCTACCACTTCCACTAGTAAAATCTTCAACAACCCTCTTTTCCCTGTTTGATGGACGAGAGATACTACTATCAATCTCTGTTCTAACATCTGAAGGAATACTATCAGTCAATCCAATAGCATCATCATCATCTACCTAAAACATCTCCAAATCATCCTTTTGTTGTCTCCTCTCTTTTATGCTCTCAATCATCTGAAGACATTGTCATTTAATGCCTTCTGACAAACTTCTAATTTTGCCCGTGTAAGGAGCAACTTCTTTCCTAGTCCCTGCTAGGTGGTATTTCAACCGTGAAATTCCACCACTAACTACTCTCTCACAAAAAAAATATCTGATCTTCAATCTAGAAACCTCAGGTATACCCTACTACCATGCTGGATCATCAGACCGAGAATGGGAGTCTCTAACACCTCTTTCTGCCATCTCGCACTTTAATTGAATAAATAACCTGAAAATAAAAACACTTCATAAATCCCTAATAGAGTGTCTCCCACTTCAAGAATGCAATAAAAACACTTCATAACTTCATATTTTATCTTTCAAAAAAAGAAAAATACAAATAACACCAAAAAACAAAAATACAAAGAAAAAAATTCAAAAAAACACTCTAAATATTCCACAATCTGAGTTAGAAGGCTTGCACGAACACCGTAGAGCACTTTTTTGAGAGCCTTAATACCAAGGAGGAAGAGAACCACCAGAAGAGTGCGTGATGAGCTCCCAAAAGTTCACATAAACCCTAAAAAATGCGGGTTTCTGTTCGGCTAGGGACCCTTTATACAGGTCCCTGGGCGTATCGCCCGTATCGTACGATATGGGTGATAAGTTCCTATTTACGATAAATGTACCTGTATCGTATCATGGTAGCCCACGATACGATACGTATCACATCGTATCGTATGATACGGATAACACTTTTACCTACTACCATGTCATAAGGTTTAAAACATACTTTGTGGCTATTGAGCTAGTGGCAACCATAATTTAAAACACTAGACAAAGTACATAGGTTTCAGCCAATTCCGCTGAAACTCACTATATAGCATAAGAGAACTGCAACTGATTATCAAATTTATGAAGCCTACAAACAACTTGTTGAATATCAACCCAACAAACCAGAAACTGAAAAGAGCAAAGAGCAAACACAAATTTTGAATGAGGGTCGGAGTCTCCCAAGAATGTTGTGCACCTTTCTCTCTTATTTCATTAACTTAAAACCTAATTGATTACACTTAGGGTATTTAAGTACATATTTATAACTTGAAAGATGGAAATACCCCTTATTAGTAATCCTAATGCTAGATGGATCCTATTAGATCAGATTATGATCCAATAGGATCTGAATTCAATCCACTCACAGAAATTTACAATAACAGAAATTAAATAACAAAAACAAAAATTAAATTCTGTTCAACATGCCCCTCAAGTTGGGTCTTTAATATTTGAAACACCCAACTTCTAGAGAGCCTTCTTTAGTCCATTGGCAACGACTGACTTTGTAAGTATGTATGCTAATTGATTTTCATAACGGACATGGATGATGTTAAATTCCTTCGGTAACCTTCTCTCTAATAAAATGACAATCTATCTCTACATGTGTTTGGTCCTTCATTTAAACATTGGATTGGAGGAGATATGCAATGCGTACTGTTGCTATCATAAATGTTAGTCATCCATTTGCATAATATCCACAAATCAAGCTCCTTAAGTAGTTTGTTTTAACTAAATGACTTCACAAGTAGCTAAAGTCATTGCTCGATTATTTCGCTTCAAGACTTGATCTTGCGACCACATTTTGTTTCTTACTCTTCCACGATATCGTATTACCCCCGATGAATACACAATACCCAAAAGGATCTTCTATCAATGGTAGAGACCCGCCCAATCAACATCCGAACAACACTATAGATCCAGGATATATTTGCGTTAACTTAAAAAAACAGCCATTACTTCTAACAATTTCAATTCCTAGATAAAAGTAAAGCTTTCCCAAGTCTTTCAAGTCAAATAATGCATACAATTCCTTTATTAATAAAAGGATTCATTCCACATCATCACCAATAAGGATGATATCTTCAATATACACAACCAAGAGAATGGTTTTCTTCTCCTGTTTAACGAATAATGTGATCACTAATGCTGCGCTTGAAACCCAAGCCAAGTATTCTATCACTAAATTTCTCAAACCAAGCTCTAGGTGATTGCTTTAAACCATATATAGATTTCTTCAGTTTGCATACCTTATATAGCTTAGTTTTGAGGTCATAACCAAGTGGTAAATCCAAAAAAAAATCTCGATAAGATCTCTCTGGAAAAATGCTTTTTCACATCCATTTGCCATAAATCCCATCTCTAATTAACCACTACACTTAGGAGAATTCTGATTGTATTTAGTTTTGCAACCGGTGCAAAGGTTTTTGTATAATCAATACCATAAGATTGACTATAACATTTAGCTACCAATCTAGCCTTGTATCTTTCTATATTTCCATCGGATCTATACTTTATGGTATATACCCATTCGCAACCCACAGTCTTCCTATATTGCGGTAAATCTGTAAGTTCCCATGTTTGATTTCTTTCAAGAGATGTAATCTCTTCACTCATAGCTGTTCTCCATTCTGCATACTGCTTGGCCTCTTCAAATGTCTTTAAAATATAATATTTTTCTGTATTCATTAAACAACTGATATTCTTTTGGATAATTAGTATAAGAGACCAGTTTATGAATAGGATATTTAATTGCTTTACGTTTTTCCTTACGAAGAAGGATAGGTAAATCATCTGAAATATCAAGTGAAGTCAATGAATTTACCTGAGTAGATGATGGAACTAATTGGGGGAGAGTATCGTGACCATGGGTGGCATTAGGACTTGGTAGAACTATCATTCTTTCTCCTCTTGAATACATTTGTCATTCTTACCTTTTTGAAGGTATGGTCACCTGCTCTTCATTTTTTTTTCAGGATCCTCTTCCAAAGGTAATATCAGCAAGACGATAGAGATCGGAGTATGTGATAAATTGGTCCCATCATCACCAAAGTATGGTACATTTTCATGAAATGTCACATCCATCGTGACATAGCTCTCTCTTCTCGAGGTCATAACACTTACATCCCTTCTGAGTAAATGAGTATCCCAAGAAAATACACTTAACTGCTTTAGCATCAAGCTTGTCCTTTATATTGCTAAAAATATGTACAAAACAAGTACATCCAAACACCCTTAATGGTATATGAAATTGTTTTTGAGGACATAAAGAATAAAATGGAGAATCACCATTAAGAACATTACTAGGCATGCGATTTATCAGAAATACAACCGTTAAGACAACTTCCCCCAATACATTTTTAGAATATTATTCTCAATCAATAAAGTTCTTACAACTTTCAATATATGTCTGTTTTTTCTCTCGGAGACACCATTTTGTTGTGGAGGGTATGTGCAAGACATTTGGTGTACTATCTCATGACTTAGAAAATAAGAATGTAGTGATTGTGACATAAATTTTGCTCCATTATTGCTACGAATTATTTTAATGGATAACTTAAATTGAGTATGAATGAATTGACAGTACATGGGTAGAATATTCTTCACTTCATCTTTGGTTTTCATGAGATAGACTATAGTGAATCGAGTGCAGTTATCTATAAAATAAATAAAATATTTATAGCCATGTAACAAAGTAATAAAACATGGACTCCAAACATTAGAATGGGCAATTTCAAAAGGTTTTGAAGCTCTACTTTCATTTAAAGAAAATGACACACGATGATGTTTAGCCTTTTGGCAAGTTTTACATTGCAAAATAAAATCATTATAACTTACGCTATCCTGATAAAAAATCTCCCCCGTCCTCAGTTCCTAAAAAATACAAGTAGAGTTCAAAGTTACAGGACAATTCATGTCTTTGGTTAATGCATGAACTGCTAAGAGATTTACTGAAATATTTAGGATATGTAAAACATTTTTAAGGGTCCCAAAGTTGGTGACTATACTCCATTTTCCCACCATAGGAGTGTTGGACCCATCGGCCAACTTGATGTCAATCCCTTCGTACTCTTTGGTTAATGTATTAGTCACTGCATGACTTATCTTATCTATGGTACCATCGATAGGGAACACGTTTACAGCTAAAGATATTTGGTTGACCGCTCAAGATATCTAGGTCTCAGGTACGAAGGATGAGTTACATAAGGCATGGGAATATCTCCAACCAAATATTTCCATCGCCCCCTTGTCATCACAGCTAGTTCGATAGATCTAGCCATTGAAGGTAATTTCTCCCATCTAACTTGAAATTTGTGATTTGGAATCCTTCACCTTTATTTGAAGTGGTATTTTCTCCACTGTCTACCATTTTCTCTTTGTCAGACATGGTAACCGTCCACTGTTTCTAGGGCAGATATATCGCCTTTCTTATTTTTTATGAAATCCCTTTCTATTTTTCTGTAATTTCTTTTTTGGAATAATTTTTCCTTAAAATATCACTAATGCGAACCAATAATTTCTGGGTTGCAACTGATCCACTCTATCCTAATCACGTCTCTTCCTTGAAAATGGTTGCAAACTTATGCTAATCTCGCAAATTAGGCTTTGATACCATGTTGAATATCAACCCAACAAACCATAAACTGAAAACAACAAAGACCAAACACACAAATTTTGAATGAGGGTTGGCGTCTCCCAAGACTGTCGTGTGAATCTCTCTCTTATTTCATTTAACTTAAAACCTAATTGATTACACTTAGGGTATTTAGGTACAAACTTATAACTTGAAAGATGGAAATACCCGTGATTAGTAATCCTAATGCTAGACAGATCCTATTCTGATCCAATAGGATCTGAATTCAGTCCACTCGCAGAAATTTACAATAACAGAAATTAAATAACAGAAACAGAAATTAAATAATAGAAATTAAACTATCTTCAACACAACTCTACTTCAATACATGAAAATAATGACTTAATGGGTCAACCAAAATTTACCTTGTTTTAGCAAGGGACCTGACGCCATAATCAGTCCATAAGATGCTCCGATTTGAAATAAGGTATAGCTGCTTGTCTAAAACAGGTGAGGCCTATGCACAGATGGATGATGTCAGTGGGTATCTTGATATAGGTACAATCAGAACATAAAGTGTAACAAGGAAAAATCAGTGAATAACTCACAGCTGGTATCAGTTTCATCATAAACGGGAAAAGACTGACATAACCAATGTGAGGAACTAACTTTAACTCCGGTTCCTCCAAAACCACTCGAACTAGTTCTCTATGCACATGGTTGTTGCTTGGTTCCTTTACTTCACGCCATCTCAAGCTTACCTAGTTCAGGCCATCAATGTCCTTGTAATTAGAAAAAATTATGGATAAAAGGTTTATTCGATACAAAGAATTGTAAGGAGCGCTTAATGCTAAGAAGAAACTTTCTATTTTTAAATTTTGAAATGCTGGTTGTGACTTGCAATCACGCTCCAATGCATGAAGCAAGTGTTTGTTGCATGTACTGGACGTTAGAATTAAGTCATTGTCATGAGACTTCAAATTCATGATATGTAACTTGAAACCTAAGATGAATATTACAATGACAGGAAAATAACATAAAGATCTCAACATCGACAGATAATTACCAACGAAAAGATTCAAAAGTCTGTTTTTCGGCCTGGTCCATGACCACAATGAAGCCAAGATTTCCAATCACAATGATAGATTATTACCAAAGGTCAGAGTAAAAGGTCTTCTTTTTGGCAATATCTACTAGGCTACTACCCAAGTCTGGAGCCAAAATAGCACGGGCAAAATGAGATGCAATGAGAGAATCAGTTGTAAGTTTTGAGAAAAGTAGAACCAAATGTTACTTGGTCAATGTCACAATAAGGATGTCATATTTAACTCCCAGTAATTTTTATCTCCCAGGGCCTTTGTGATCCTCCTATTGTTATATGTTAGTTAAGTTCACCTAACTGCCTTGTGATCTAGTCATTGTTCCTTGCCTCAAATTCCATTATCAATTAATGCAAATCTCTTATCATGTTTTGGCTTTGCTTTACCCCTGCACCATTTTAATTGATATTACTATGAAAGGTGCCCAGAAAACTGCACCAAAATAATGTGCAGTACATAATGAAATGAAAGAAATGTTGTTCCAAGTTGGGATCCCAATGAGATTTAAGAACCTGCTCAGAAGCTTGAATTCAGCACCAGGCAATGGCTAGCAAAAAATGCTAACCACGAAGGTTTGTCTGTTGTTACAAGTGAGCATTATATTTTTGTATGTTACTTGTGATCAAATAAAAAACTGAAACTTTTTGTTATTCCCTTGAGTAGTCAATTCTTTATAATACACAGATAAGTACATAAATATATAACTATACACACATATGCAAGTATACATATAGAAAATATTATTGCGCATTTGAGTGCACTAATTCTAGTATCAAACTTATAGGTCCATATGCCTATTGAAAAAACTAGCCGTCCAAATTTGCTCAGAAAACCAAAATATTAGCAATCACCCACTTGCACTTTTCCCTTGATGCATAGATCAGATTTTACAAGCTAAAAGGCTCTTAATTTTTAAATCCTTATAGAAATGGATCCATTTCTCCCCCAAAAAATGCACAAATAGTCAATTTGGTTTCTCGGTATGGAGATCACGTTTGTATCGCTACTTTTATGAAAAGAACAGTGGGATGTTTCACGACTGTTACATACATGTGTATATATATATATATATATATATATATATATATATATATATATATATATATATATATATATATATAGAGAGAGAGAGAGAGAGAGAGAGAGAGAGAGAGAGAGAGAGCTCCGGTTATGTAAGGGATCGACCTTGCACGGCCATCCCCAAGCCTGGATACATAAGGAGGGTTGCATTAGGTAGTCAACAGCCAATGTAAAACTTTTATGGGGTCTCAAGGGGTGCAATGCACCGGATCCCATCTGAATTCCAAAGTTAAGCATGCTTGGGTGCAAATAGTACTAGGATGGGTGACCTACGAAGTCCTCATGCTACACCCTCTAGCCAACCCCACTTAGTGTGGAAAAATGCTTAGATCTTTGATATACATATATATATATATATATAGTGTGTGTGTAGAGAGAGAGTTGGATTTGATACTAACAGATCATACTTTTTCAGTGTGATTCCCAAAGTCATAATAGGCTCCAGAAACTTCATCAATGTGAACCTGTCACAACAAGGTAAAATAAGACTCCTGCAAATGCATAGGCTTCAAAAGCTTTGTCAGTGACATCTGCTAAAACAAGGAAACATAAGACTTTCAACAATTGCAAAACCCACATCGATCTCCATATAGCCTCGTGACCAGAATAAAACCTTGAAGTAAGCTAGAGAGTGGATGATGATGGTGGACCTAGAGCTTGACAGCAGTTTTAATCCAGCATATTGAAGCTAGTTCAAATGCAAATCACTTTAAAATGAGATTGACACGAGTTATCTCAGGTATCCAGCAAAGACCAATTCAGTTTTGTCATGGTCAATGCATAAGTTGCATAACTATTGTATCTGATTGAATCACATACGTGTAAATGCACCTTATTGATTGAATACCGCTGGAAGAATGGATAATATGGAAATGAAAGAAAATACAGAAAATGCGAAAGAACACTAAGATGGCAACATGTTCTTGAAGATCTACCTTATTGAGATACTCGAAACTGGAAAGATTTTCGGAAGCTGAAGAGTACACCTGCCATAAGTGAAATGAAAACACATGAATCTCATAAGCTGTCCTCAAATGATTAAGGAAAAACCAATAAGAGAGCAAGGCTGCATTATTAAGCACCTTAATAGAATCACTTCTTGATCCTAAAAACTCTGCAATGAACTGCATGCAATTTGCTGCTAGATGCATCCAACATCTTAAATCCAAATGGCGCTCTTCCTTGCTAGGGTGTGATGCACGTGGATAATCATCTAGCCCAGAGGTAAGTGTCTACAAATGGAAATATTAAATATGTTATAACTTTGTAGAGTTCCAAGGCAATATCAGATATGATAAAATTGTGATGTCAAAGTTTATCCAAAATTACTGCTTGAACTTCTGAACCTGTGAATGCATAAAATCTGACAGAAGATGTATCCATTTGCTGATATCACCTCATTCTAAAATTGGGGAAGTGTGTAGTGTTATATTGCTGTATATTAGCTTCTGACACCAAAAGGCAACGATGTTATTGTGCAAAAGCACAATTACTTCCACAAGCTTATTATGTCAGACTTTTGAACAAGAAGTGGATCTGTGGAAACAAAGAATCCATGTAGCCGATCCCGTCTAGTATGGGAAAAGGCTTAGTTGTTGTTGTTGTTGTTGTTGTACTTTTGAACAAGAAGTAATACATTTTACATCAAATACTATGATTCGGAGAAAGATTCATATTCTATGTTTACAAGAGACAAAGTGGGTTAGAGAAAAAGCAAAGGAGATTGAGGATAAAAGTTTTAAATTATGGTACTCAAGTCAGGAAAAGGCTCGAAACGGAGTTGTTATTATCATAAATAAAGATTTAAAGGATAGTATAGTAGACATACAACGATATGGTGACCGAATCATGACGTTGAAATTAGTGTTAGGAGCAAAGGTTTTGAATATAGTTTGTGCATACGCACCCCAAGTAGGACTAAAAGATAGTATAAAGATGGCTTTTCGGGAAGAGTTAGATAAGGTGATTCAAAAAATTACACAAAGGGAGATTATTTGTTTAGGAGGATACTTAAATGGACATGTCGGTAAAGAGGCATTAGGATATCAAGGTATTCATGAAAACTTTGGTTTTGAGGATATAAATGAGGAAGGTAGGGAGATTTTAAATTTTGTTATGGCATTTGATCTCTTTATAGTCAATACAATCTTCAAAAAACAAGATGAACATTTAATTACTTATAAGAATGGCTTATCATAAACACAAATTGATTACTTTATTTGTAGAAAAAAAGATAGAGCATGTTGTAAAGATTGCAAGGTAATTGCAGAAGAAAGCTTAATCACCCAACATTGACTTTTAGTTATGGATTTACAAATAAAAAAATGGACAAAAAAGAAAAGAGTAAATCGAGCTATTCAGACTAAATGGTGAAACCTCAAAAGCGAGAAAGAAGATATATTTAAACATAATGTCCTTCAAGGAGATGCTTCGAATTATGTTGGTACAACTTGTGCTATGTGGAAAAAATATGCAAAAATATATTTATACATATTAGGAAAGTGGCGAAAGATATGTTAGGTGAATCTAAGGGAGGTGTACCGGCACAAAAAGAAGCTTTGTGGTGGAGTTAAATAGTGAAAAATAAAATCAAGGCAAAGAGGGCATGTTACAAATTACATTAGGCTAAGAAAACTAGTAAAACTTTAGAGGCTTATAAGAAAGCAAAGAAGGAAGCGAAAAAGGCCGTCAGTGAAGCAAAAGCTAAAATTTGAGCAAATTTATATAAAAAAACTCAACTCAAAAGAGGGTAAAAGAGATATTTTTAGAATAGTTAGGGCTAGAGATAAGAAAACTAAAGATCTTAATTATGTTAGATACATCAAAGACGAGGATGAAAAAATTCTAGTGGCAAATGATAATATAAGAAATAGATGGAAAACTATTTTTATAAACTTTTTAATGAAAATAAAGATGTTAGTATTAGCTTAGGAGAGTTAGTCAAATCAGAAAAGTATATAAACCACAATTTCTACCGATGTATTCAAAAGAATGAAGTCAAAGAGGCTCTTAAACATATGAAGAGTGGTAAATTGGTAGGACCAAACAATATTCCTATAGAAGTTTGAAAAATCCTAGGAGAAATAGGAATTACTTGGCTCACAAGACTATTTAATGAAATATGGAGAAACCAAAAGATGCTCAAGGAATGGAAAGCGAGTACACTTATACCCATATATAAGAACAAGGGAGACATTCAGAATTATACGAATTATCGGGGTATCAAGTTAATGAGTCATACTATGAAATTTTGGAAAAGAATTATCGAACATAGGTTAAGACAAGTATCGAGTACAACAGAGAACCAATTTGGATTCATGCCAGGCAGATCTAATGATGAAGCGATTCACCTTTTCAGACATCTTATGGAACATTTTAGAGCAAAAAAGAAAGACCTTTATATGATATTTATTGATCTAGGAAAAGCTTATGATAGGGTACTGAGGGAGGTTCTTTGGAGAACCTTGGAAAAAGAGGTATCCCATTGACATACATAAACCTTATAAGAGACATGTATGATGGTACAAAAACATGTGTGAGGACTCATGAGACAGACTTCTTTGAAGTTAATATTGGGTTACATCAAGGATCAACTTTAAGTCTATACTTATTTATAATGGTGATTGATGAGTTAACAAAACATATTCAAGATGAAGTACCTTGGTGTATGTTATTTGCATATGTCGTGTTAGTTGAGGAGTCTAAGGAAAAAGTTAATAGAAAATTGGAACTATGGAGAGAAACATTAGAAAGTAAAGGCTTTCGACTTAGTAGAACAAAGACAGAATATATGGAATGTAAGTTTTATCATTTGGTTACTTCAGAGAACATAGAAATTAAAATTGGCACACATTGCATCCCCCAAAAGGAAAGTTTTAAATACCTAAGATGCTGGTTGGTTAAAATGGAGAGGAGCATTAAGTATTCTTTGTGATAAGAAGATACCATTAAAGGTAAAAGGTAAATATTATAGAGCAACAATTAGACCTGCAATGTTTTATGGTTCTGAGTGTTGGGCAGTTAATCATCAACATGTACAAAAGATGTCTGTGACAGAAATGAAGATGTTGAGATGGATGAGTGGTTATACAAGAAAAGACCGTATACATAATGAGGTTATTAGAAATAAATTAGGAGTGACACCAATAGAGGATAAAATGAGAGAATATCGTTTAAGATGGTTTGCACATATAGAAAGAAGATCAAAAGAAGAACGTGTAAGAAGGTATGAAAAACTAGATTTTGAAAGTATTAAAAGAGGTAAAGGACAACCACAAAAGTGTTGGAAAGAAACAATAAAGAATGATCTAGCTTATTGTGAGTTAACTGCTAACATGGCTCATGATAGGGCTATGTGGAAACAAAGAATCCATGTAGCTGACCCCGTCTAGCATGGGAAAAGGCTTGGTTGTTTTTTTTAATGTTTTAGGAGATCATGAAAATTCAGTATGGGTTTGATGATTACCACAACCAATAGTATTATACTGGACATTTCTCAAGTGCCAGCAACAACTGAACCACATACGAGGAAACGTGTAAAGGTAAGAACAAGTAATTAATCAAGATAACCATGATATTATAACACTTGTAAGACCATGCAAAACTACTATCCATTGGTTGACTAAGAAGAATCAAGCAAAGAAATAAGCATTAACAATCCACAAGAGTTATACAATATAACCTGCGGATTGAGCTCCCGTACTGTTGTGCCATCTCTGCCATGCCAATAATAATAGCCTGAGTCACCTGTCAATTTTTTTACAGAGCAAAACACATTAAAATGATCACCACGGTTTGAGTAAAACAAGAACCCTGCCTCTACACAGGAATAAATAGCTAACAACCAACAATATATTGAAAAGTCCAGGCGAGGAGCTGGTAGAGATCGGTTAGCTACAAGAATGCAGATGATGCAGAAATTCAGTTAGGCATGGAATTCGCCCTACAGTCAGGGTCCAAGAAGAGAATCAGGATGGCTTGAGAAGCAGCCACAGCACACGTGCAGGTTTAAGTTCATTTACATCACATACTGACCTGCAACCCTATAAATCTTATTTAAAAACCCAAGACAAAAGGATGGTAGACAACTTTGAGAAAAATAGCGAGTCATGAACACGCAAGCAAGCAACATACTCGTTTTTAATACATAGAACCAATACCTTTCTGTTCTCATGTATACAAGTCCATGCTAACTTGACCAACGGTAGGACAGAAACTTTTGAGTTCAAATGGCTAATATTCTAGTGTTTAACAACACATGGGCAAATGCATTATGTACCAATCCCAATAGATACCAGATTATAGGATAGCAGCCTACTATCCATGGCAACGGTACCACCCAGGGTCACCTTTGATGAGTAGCATGAGAAGGAACATGGTCGGCATTTGAAACTGAGTTCCTCGTGTTGAGGAACACAAGCTTGATAACACAACTGGTCCACAAGTAGACTCCACTGAGAGGTCTTTCTTTATGCCTACATGTGCAAGGTTAGGATCAACCTTGTATTCATGATTAGGAACTGAGTTGAGAACCTGATTGATCCATTTACAAAGTCATAGATTGATAGCTAATTACATGTAGAACTTGGGAAAAACTTACAAGTATCAGAATTTCTGCAAATGGCTTGTGGTAGCTAGCATATTAGAAACCATGATTTTCAACAAGAGATACAAAATCCATAATTATCTTAGCCATCCATTGTTAAAGAATAAATGTAACAGGAGATGGGCCACTAGGGCCCATTGGTCTTGGGGTAACTGGCCCGACCACTAGGGCCAGAGCCAGTTAGAAGTGTTGACCCCAACTAGCCATTGGGGAACCTCTTCCTACTCTCTTCATGCAGTATATTATGAATTATGCTCTATAAATAGAGCAGTTCTAACACTAATAAAACATGTTGGTTTCTTGATACTTGTTTTGACTTCGTGATTGTTTCAGTATTTGTCAAATTGACTTGTATTGAGCATTGAAACACCAAACATTTGGTGAATTGGTTTCTTGGCGACTCCCGGTTTCTGTAATCGACGATTGATTGGGATTCCTTAAGTTGATTGAATAATCGTTTGTTTACATGGTATTAGTGCCTACTCGCAAGAATATTATTGGACACGACTGCATTAGAAAGTGTGCCCAATTTTAAGCAAATTTGTTTTCCTACTTTTGTTATTCCAAGGTTGAGGTAATCCCCAAAAACTTGTTTTTTTAGAAATGAAAGACAAAAATAAAGTGTTTAGGTATTTGCTTGACCCAAATTACTATAAAAGTTGGGCAAGAACAATGAAAAATATTTTTTGTCTATTGAGATTATGTTGATGATAGTATTTAAGAACCTATTTTGTTTATTGATGGGCTTGATGAAGACGAAATAATCAAAGTCCAAGAAAAATATAAACAAGATTTTAAACAACTACAACAACAACTAAGCCTTTTCCCACACTAGACGGGGTCGGCTCTATGGATTCTTTGTTTCCATAGATCCCTATCGTGTGCCATGTTAGCAGTTAACTCACAATAAGTTAGATCATTCTTTATTGTTTCTTTCCAAAACTTTTGTGATCGTCTTCTACCCCTTTTAATACTTTCCAAATTTAGTTTTTCATACCTTTTTAGAGGTTCTTCTTTTGATATTCTTTCTATATGTCCAAACCATCTTAAACGATATTCTCTCATTTTATCCTCTATTGGTGCCACTCCTAATTTGTTTCTAATAACCTCATTATATATACGGTCTTTTCTTATATGACCACTCATCCATCTCAACATCTTCATTTTTATCACAGACATCTTCTCTACATGTTGATGATTAACTGCGCAACACTCTGAACCATAAAACATGGCAGGCCTAATTGCTACACTATAATATTTACCTTTTACCTTTAATGATATCTTCTTATCACAAAAAATACCTGATGCTCCTCTCCATTTTAACCAACCAACATTAATTCTATGTGTAACATCCCCATCAATTCTTCAATCACAATGAAAAATTGACCCTAGGTATTTAAAACTTTCCTTTTGGGGGATGCAATGTGTGCCAATTTTAATTTCTATGTTCTCTGAAGTAACCAAATGATAAAACTTACATTCCATATATTCTGTCTTTGTTCTACTAAGTCGAAAGCCTTTACTTTCTAATGTTTCTCCCCATAGTTCCAATTTTTTATTAACTTTTTCGTTAGACTCCTCCACTAACGTCATATGCAAATAACATACACCAAGGTACTTCATCTTAATATGTTTTGTTAACTCATCAATCACCATTATAAATAAGTATGGACGTAAAGTTGATCCTTGATGTAACACAATATTATCTTCAAAGAAGTGTGTCATTCCTTCATGAGTCCTCACACAAGTTTTTGTACCATCATACATGTCTCTTATAAGGTTTATGTATGTCAATGGAATACCCCTTTTTCCAAGGTTCTCCAAAAAACATCTCTCGGTACCCTATCGTAAGCTTTTTCTATATCAATAAATATCATGTGAAGGTCTTTCTTTTTTGCTCTAAAATGTTCCATAAGATGTCTGAAAAGGTGAATCGCTTCAACAATAGATCTGCCTGGCATGAATTCAAATTGGTTCTGTGTTGTACTCGATACTTGTCTTAACCTACGTTCGATAATTCTTTTCCAAAATTTCATAGTATGACTCATTAACTTGATACCCCAATAATTCGCATAATTCTGAATGTCTCTCTTGTTCTTATATATGGGTATAAGTGTACTCGCTCTCCATTCCTTCAACATCTTTTGGTTTCTCCATATTTCATTAAATAGTCTTGTGAGCAATGTGATTCCTATTTCTCCTAGGATTTTTCAAACTTCTATAGGAATATTGTTTGGTCCTATCGATTTACCACTCTTCATATGTTTAAGAGCATCTTTTAACTTCATTCTTTTGAATACGTCGGTAGAAATTGTGGATTATATACTTTTCTAATTTGTCTAACTCTCCTAAGCCTACCGATTTAAGAGCATCTTAGCATAATGTAATTTGTAACATACCCTCTTTACCTTGATTTTATTTTAAACTACTTCACTCCACCACCAAGCTTCTTTTTGTGCTGATACACTTCCCTTAAACAAGATTTTAAAATATGAAAAAAAAATGAATGCAAAGATCACTTAGATCATTTTTTTAAATGTATATGATAAACTTAGAAATAGAATCAATATTTTTTTAAATGCTTTTGAAACTTGAGAATATTCGAAGAAAATTCATTCTCAAGATGATTTCGTTTTTGAAATCGATTTAATGGAAAGGATGATAATGCTCAAACAAGACAACTTGAGCATTAGAGATTACCACAATGAATTTTCTGAATTATAGAATCAACTTCAAAGTTTTGACAAGTTTGGAAAACTTCAAAAAATTGATGAGTTTCAAGAATATTTGGACAATCAATATTTTTCTTGTTCATGCAAGGTCTTAGAGAAGATTATTTACCTTAATCCATAGAAACTCAAGCCAAAGGTATATGAGAATAGGAAAGCACTATGCAAGAAGAATTAAAACCTTTGGAAAAGGCTTGTACTTGAGAGATGGTGCCAAAACCTAAAAATAAGAAACTTATTGGGTGTAGATGGGTATAGAAGGTATAGTGTTGGCACCATAGAAAGATACAAGGCTAGGCTAGTAGCTAAAAGGTATACACAAGAATATAGAATATACTATGAGAAAACATTTGCTCATGTTGTTAGAATGACTACCATAAGAATTCTCAGAAATCTTAGTGTTATTAGGAAGTAAAAAATCTTTCAAGTAGATGTTAAAAATATTTTCTTGAATGGTAAACTAAATGAAGAGATATATATGATTCCTCCTCCGAGACTTGATATCCCGAAAGATCATGTCCTTAAACTAAATAAGGCTTTGTATGGTTTAAAGCAAGCCCCTAAAGCTTGGTTTGAGAGATTTGAAAACTTCATACATATACATAACTTTTTGTCATGTTATACTAACAACACTATTTATGAGGAAATTAGATACAATTATAGTAATCCTGCTTTTGTATGTTGATAATATGATCATTTGACAGTAATAAAGATGATGTATTACAAGTTAAAAAGCATTTTTACAAAGAATTTAAAATGAAAGATCTTAGTTTCCTTAGTTTTTGGGAATTAAAATTATACATAATGATAGAAGACACTTTATGTCTGAAACAAAATTTATGATATTATTAGAAGGTCAAGTCTAACCGATAAAAAGAAGGTAGATACACCAAAAGTAGAACAAAATTAAGAGCAAAAGATGGAGAGAAACTGGAAGATCCAACACCATACAAACAGTTTATAGGAGTACTAACTTATCTCACTATCACTCACTCAGACATATCGCACGTCCACACTACAAGCCAATTTCAACAAGCTCCTACTAATGTTTACATGAGTGCTTTTATGAGAATTATTAGATATATTACATAATCTATCGATAAGGGAGTGTTCTTAACTTCTTCCTCTCTTGACTTAACCGTATATAGTGATGATAATTGGGGTGGAGATGTCAGGGTGAAAGAGTATTGCTTACTTTGATAGATTAGGAGCAAATCACAATAATAAAAAGGATGATTAGCGTTATTCTCAATGTTATGCGCATTGCCCTGTATTGTATGATATTGAGCATATTGTATCATGGAACAATACACCTTAAGGTATTGCAATACATCATGTATTGACCTGTATCGTGCACGATACGGGTCGTATCGCCCGTATCATACACACTAGGCATCGATACGCCCTACTTGTTTTAAGAAAAAACACCCAAAGAGAACCTCACGTTTCTCCGGGGTTTGTGGCTTTTGTTTGAGTGCTCCAACTACGTTTTAGCATACCCAAGAATGCTATAGTGCGCATGGTTTAGTAGATGACCTGTGTGCTATTAGCGTCACGAACACCGCTATAGCTATGATAGTGAATGCTGAGTTGGTCAATCTCCTTTTGATTGACCCGATCCAAACTAAATATAACCTAATAGTCTCTCGTACGTGCCCCTCTCTCGCCTCTCACCTCTGCTCTTTGCCACCACATGCACGCCGACAATCACCACCACCTCCACCACCCTCTCCCTTCCTCTGATGCTAGTATTCTCTCCCTTTTTCTCACGCCGACAGTCACCACCACCTCCACCACCCTCTCCCTTCCTCTTATGCTAGTATTCTCTCCCTTTTTCTCCTCTTTCTCTCTCTCATCTCTTCAGTGGATCATCGATCTCTATCATTCCCCTTTGTCACTATGTTCTGCTCTCTTAGAAACCAACATCATATTCTTTCGATGATGCGGTTACTTGTTCAATGATAATAAAATGTTCCTCGTTAGTCTAGGTACATACATTATAAGTAACCATGAGTGTTGTTCCGTGAGTTCTTTGTTTTCTCTCTCTCCCTTTATAAGTGCCTTCTTTGCTTTCTTTCTCTCTCGTAAACAAAGCATCAAGTTGTTTATCCTGACCTCTTAATTTTTTTTTTCTTTTTTATAATTTATTTATTCTAATTCTTATTATAATGAGTATGGAATCATCAGAGCTAGTGCAACTTCTTATTGTTCAAGTGGTAGTGGTAGTGGCAATGATACTAGTGGCACCAGTACTAGTAGTATTGGTATTCGTTTTTTTAATCTGACATACAACTATAACCCCAGCTTCTAAGGATCTTGAATGGAATTGGGGTTTGACAAAATCTAAGACGAATAATATGTCATTTTTTTGCATGTTATGTCGCCATATTTTTACTAGTGGAATAACAAGATCCAATGACCATTTAATAAGGAGTAGAAATATGGCAGCTTGTGAGAATGCAACGAAAGAAATAAATAAAAGTGTGCACGCCTGCACGGTATAATAAAAAAGAAGGCCGAAAAGATTTCATTCGTATATAGAGGAGAAACTTCTAGTATGAAAGCTAACATAGGAGGAGGTGCCCAATGTGTACCATTTTCATCATAATTTGGCTCACAAGCACCTCTTTCGAAGGGGCCCATGGATTCATTTGTATGTTATCGTCTGACTCACTACGACAGGCAATATTAGAAAATTGATATAAGAAAGAAGAAAGATAACGAGTATGTATATCCATTAGCAGGTGGATGTATCAAAATGGAATCCCTTTTAATGTTATTGGATTCCCCTAACTTTGAAGCATTAAGAGGGGGAGTTGTATATACAAGATCAACGACATGAAAACAACAAAAAAGGCAAAGCAAGGGAAATGATAAGATGCCTACGGAAGATTAAAAAAAGAATTTAATTTTAAAGAAACGAGGAAGAAAAAAGGAATTGTTTTCTTCTGAAATTGAATGAATATGATTAGTTTTTTATAGAATAGCTTTTTTAGTTTATCTTAAACAATTAAGTGTATATTATAATCACACTTCAATCTTGATGGATGCTATGTTTTGGACTTGTTAGTTATTAAGTTGTTATATTTGATGCATGCTAAAGTTGTTGCTTTAAAAGTATTATAAATATTTTGGTCAGTTGGTATATTGGTTCACTAGTTCAGCCTAACATTATTCTATTTTTTTATAGGTAAATATAATTTGTTTCAATGCTCAAATTAGATTGGAGTCATGGACCATAGTCACCATACTTGAGCAGATAAATATAATATAATTAGTTTCTTTTAATTCGTTTGCTTACAGCGTAGAATAATTTAGTTACATTTACGTTTTTATTTTAAGTTTACCAGTGTTATCCGTATCGCATCGTGAGGGTAAGTGTATCGTAAATTCGAAGTTATCGCATCGTATCGTGCGATACGGGCGATATGCCCAGGGACCCTTATAAAGGGTCCCCGGCTGAACGGAAACCCGTGTTCTTGCGGGTTTCTTTGATTTTTTTCAGAGCTTCCCTAGTGTGGTTCTTCCCGTTCTTGGTGTTCAAGGCTCCAAAAACGTGTGTTACGGTGTCTGTGTAAGCCTCCTAACTCGTATTTTAGTATATTTTTAGTGTTTTTCTTTATTTTTTTCCTTTGTATTTATTGTTTATTTTATTTTATTTGTATTTTTCTTTTTTTGAATGACAAAATATGACGTTATTAAGTGTGTGGATATGATTTTTATTGCATTTATGAAGTGGGATACACTCTATTTGAGTGTTATCTGTTATGTGAAGATTGGAGATTTATGAAGTGTTCTTATTTTCAGGTTATTGATTTAATTGAAGTGCTCAGTTGATACTTGAGATGGCAGGAAGGGGTGCTAGAGATGATCCGGCATGGTAGTGGGGTACACCAATTGAGGGTTCTAGATTGAAGATCAGATATTTTTTTTTGTGAGAGGGTAGTCAGTGGTAGAATTTCACGGTTGAAACACCACCTAGTAGGGACTAGAAAGGAGATTGCTCCTTGCACGGGTAAAGTTAGAAGTTTGCCAGAAGGCATTAAATGGCAACGTCTGCAGATGATTGATAGTATACAAGAGAGGAGACAACAAAAGGATGATTTCGAGATGTTTCAGGATGATGATGATGTTATTGGATTCACTGATAGTTTGCCTTCAGATGCGAGAACATATATTGGTAGTAGCAGTTCACGACCACCTAGCAGGAAAAAGAGGGTTGCTGAAGACTTTGGTATGAGAGTAAGTTCAGCAAGGAGTAGAGGAAGAGTTGCCTCTAGCATACATTCATTCTTTCCTCCTTCCACCTATGTCACATGGGTGCGGGTGCGGGATACGGCAAATTTCAAAAATTTTAGGTGCGGCGACACGGCTAGAGTACATAATATTATATATTATATATAATATTCAAGCTACATAAATCAATCATAACACAACTAGTATTTGCTAATTTTGGGTGCACGTAGGTATAAATTAGCAAGTTCCCTCATAATGATCTAAAACTTACAATGATTTTACGAGCCACAAAATATCTAAGTTATGGATTCAAAGAGTTTCGAGATCCTTTGTAGGATATAACATATACTAGTATTTGTGTTAGGATCCACTAGTGATGTCATACTCTTCTGTTCTATTGATCTGGCAATGTTCCTGGTCTTTAAATGTGTTTGGTAACGGAGATTATTTTGTGCAAAGGCATACAATATGGAGTCAAGAATCCAATCAGATTGAGTAATAAGAAACCAATTCTTCGTACCCAAAATCATTCAAGCAGCTTTATATTGTATACAATGGAGTCAAGAATCCAATCAGATTGAGTAAAAAGAAACCAATTCTTCGTACCCAAAATCATTAAGCAGCTTTATATTGTATACAGCTACAATAGCAAGTACACAACTTTATATTAAAGCAAAACATATAAATGGTAAACAACTACTAATTTCATCATAATACACAAATCAATCTTCATTATCCGGACCCCTTTATCCGTGAATTACAAAAAAAAATTGCAAAATTTTTTTTTGGCCATGCCGCACCGACACGGTGTTAGTGTTGGTGTCGCACTAGTGTCGGGGTCGACACTCCACCCCTTAGAAGTGTCTGTGTGACTTAGCCTTCCACTACACCTAGTTCTTAACATGAAATTCGTACTGCTATGGCTTCAGAACAACTACATGATCAGGCAGACCTTGTAGTGGAAAGATGGTTTTATGATGCATGCATTCCATTTAATACAGCAAACAGTTTTCATTTTCAAGCAATGACAGATGCAATTGCTAACATTGGTCCAGGATAAAAGATGCCCTCTTATCAGAAGTTGAGAGGGAAGATATTAGATCAGACTGTCATGGCAGATGGATGGACAGATAGGCGAGGAAGGACCTTGCTAAACTTTCTTGTCTACTGTCCTAAAGGACTCATATTTTTGAGATCTCTAGACATGTCAGAGGAGAGGCACACTGCAGAGATCCTACGACAAGAATTTGATAAGGTTATACAAGAGGTTGGGATAGAGAATGTAGTCCAATTGATTACAGATAATGCAGCTAACTACAAAGGAGATGGGAATGAGTTAGCTGATACTTATGGGACTTTCTATTGGACACCATGCGCAGCCCATTGTTTAGATCTCATCCTTGAGGATATTGGTGAGATGGATGAGATAAAGGCAATAACTGAGTATTGCCAAGATATCACCAAATTCATTTACAACCATACATTTGTATTGTGTATGATGAGGAGATATACAGATAGTGCAGAGCTTCTTCGTACAACTGCAACTCGGTTTGCAACTAACTTCTTATTTGTATAGAGTATTGTGAGACAGAAGCAAGCATTGAAGATAATGTTCTCCTGAAATGAGTGGCAACAATTTGCAGAGTTGCCTCAAAATAGAAGAAACCAGTGTTGTCTGACGCGTATCGTATCGTGTATCGCTGGGCTCCACGATACGGGCGTATCGTATCGTATCGTATCGTATCGTATCGTACTTTAATATTAAAATAATGTAAAAATAATTAAAAATTAATAAAAAATAGTAAAAAATCGAAAAAAATCAAGAAAAAATCAGGAAAAATCTGATAATTGCTTTAAATTCATATAATGTAAGTTTAGTACAGATTGAGCATTCAACATTGAACAATTGCATCCAAATTTATATATTTTGAATCCAAAAAATAAAATACAGACATAGTTTACACTTTACAGTATACTACAGTTACATATAATGTTACATTTTACAAATTGTAATCAGGATCATCAACTAAATAATCTTCATCTTCTCCTTGTTGCAGATCCTCATCATCATCAGCCACGCCCACACCTTCTTCTTCAAAATCAAATTCTTCATCTCCATAATGTTGTTGCGCTCCTTCCAAATTAATCCAGGCAACGTCTTCTTCTGTTAGGAGGGCATTTTCTTCAGTGTCTTCCATAACCCAATCTTTTAATATATCAAAATTATCCAAACTTATTGGATCGAACTGACTTTCTTCTCTATTTACTTTTTTTAATTGCCTACGACACAAACAAAGATAAACAATTAGTAAGTAATATTAACAATTGAAAACTGAAGTTAAATAATATCGAATTGAAAATTTGAAAGTAATACAACATTACCTTTCACGAAGGCGCATGTTACAACGAATATAAACCAAATCATTAAGCCTTTTGTGTTCCAACCTGTTGCGCTTTTTTGTATGGATGTGTTCAAAAACACTCGAATTTCTTTCACAACCTGTTGCACTACAGGTTTGGCTTAAGACTCTAACTGCAAAATCTCTAAGGTTTGGACAATCACTTCCAAACCTGTTCCACCAAACATCTGTAAAAAAAATATAAACATTAGAGATATAATAATCCACAGTAATGTAAGATGCAACTTAAATATGAAAATAAACAATGTACCTGGACGCATCGTAGAGCGGTTGCGAATTGCAACAGGCAAACCCATCAAGTGAAGAGCATTATCATATATCTCCATCTCTCGATGTATCGCATCTACTATGCTCTCATCAGGGACTAATCTGTCGATGCATTCAATGATTCCTCGATTAACCTCACCGTCCCTTTTGAAGGTTGCTGAGTACCTCAATGATGGGTTTAGATAGTAGGCTGCTGCATGAATAGGCTGATGCAATTGTTTATTCCATCTACTATCAATTATTTTCCACACGGGCACATAATCTCTTTTTTTTCCATTAAAGTTATTTCTGATTGCTTCTTTTGCCCTGTCCATGGATTCATAAAGGTAGCCCATAGATGGTTTCTCCTCGCTGTCAGCCAATCTCAAAACTTTCACTAAAGGACAAGTAATTTTCAATAATCTGATACATGCATTCCAAAATGAACTTCTAAAAACCGTTTCTGCAATCTCATTTAACTTTCTGTTCCTTCTGTTTTGTGGCAACTCTGCAAATTGTTGCCACTCATCTGAGGAGAACATTCTCTTTAAAGCTTGCTTCTGTCTCACAATACTCTATACAGATAAGAAGTTTGTTGCAAACCGAGTTGCAGCTGTGCGAAGAAGCTCTGCACCTTCTGTGTATCTCCTCATCATACAGAAAACAAATGCATGGTGGTAAATAAATTTTGTAATATCTTGGCAACACTCAGTTGCTGCCTTTATTTCATCCATCTCACCGATGTCCTCGAGGATGAGATCTAAACAATGGGCTGCACATGGTGTCCAGTAGAAAGTCCCATAAATATCAGCTAACTCCTTTCCGGCTGCTTTGTAGTTAGCTGCATTATCTGTAATCAATTGGACTACATTTTCTAGCCCAACCTCTTGTATAACCTTATCAAATTCCTCTCGTAGGATCTCTGCAGTGTGCCTCTCCTCTGACATATCTAGAGATCTCAAAAACATGAGTCCTTTAGGACAATATACAAGAAAGTTTAGCAATGTCCTTCCTCGCCTATCGGTCCATCCATCTGCCATGATAGTGCATCCTGTTTCCTTCCACGATTGTCTCAAAGTCGAACAGTATTGCTGTACTTCAATCACGGTCTGATCTAATATCTTCCCTCTCAACTTCTGATAAGAGGGCATCCTGTATCCTGGACCAATGTTAGCAATTGCATCTGCCATTGCTTGAAAATGAAAATTGTTTGCTGCATTAAATGGAATGCATGTATCATAAAACCATCTGCCCACTGCAAGGTCTGCTTGATCGTGCAGTTGTTCTGAAGCCATAGCAGCACGAATTCCTGGCTGAGCACCAGGTGTAGTGGAAGGAGGAAAGAACGAATGTATGCTAGAAGAAGAAGCTCTTCCTCTACTCCTTCCTGAACTTCCTCTTCTGCCACCTCTAAAGTCTTCAGATGCAACCCTCTTTCCTCTGCTAGGTGCTCGCGAACTGCTACTACCAATATCTGTTCTAGCATCTGAAGGCAAACTATCAGTGAATCCAACTCCAGTGGCAGTAGCATCATCAGCTTCTTCACACATCTGGAAATCATCCTTTTGTTGTCTCCTTTCCTGTATGCTCTCAATCATCTGCAAGCATTGCCATTTAATACCTTCTGGCACACTTCTAACTCTGCCTGTGCATGGAGCAACTTCTTTCCTGGTTCCTGCTAGGTGGTGTTTCAACCTTGAAATTCCACCACTAACCACCTTTTCACAAAATAAACATCTGATTTTTAACCTTGAACCCTTAACTGGTATACCCCACTGCCATGCCGGATCATCAGACTTTGAATGAGAGTCTCTACCACCCCTTCCTGCCATCTCAATGGAGTACTTTAATTCAAACAAAAACCTGAAAATAAAAGCACTTCGTAAATCCCCCAATCTTCAAATAACACTCAAATCGAGTGTCTCCCACTTCATGAATGCAATAAAAATCATATACACACACTTAATAACTTCATATTTTGTCATTCAAAAAAAAAACCCGAAATAACACAAAAAACAATAAATATAAAGGAAAAAAAGGAAAAAAACATTAAAAATATACCTAAATCCGAGTTTGGAGGCTTGGACGGACACCGTAGGGCACAATTTTAGAGCTTTGAACACCAAGGAGGCGAAAACCGACTCTTAGGGAGCTTGAAGAACCCAAAAGGAGAGAGGAAACCCGCGAAAAATCGCGGGTTTCCCTCGGGCCGGGACCCTTTATAAGGGTCCCAGGGCGTATCGCCCGCCGTATCGTGCGATACGGGCCGTATCGCACGATACGGTGCGATACGCCCGCACCTGCGATACGGGGGCCCGTATCGTATCGTGGTGGCCCACGATACGATACGTATTGCACCGTATCGTACGATACGGTGCGATACGGACAACACTGGAAGAAACAGAAAGTTGAATGAGATTGCAGAGACAGTTTTTAGAAGTACATTTTGGAATGCATATGTTAGATTGTTGAGAATTACCAGTCTTTTAGTGAAGTTTTGAGATTGGCTGATAACGAGGAGAAACCATCTATGGGCTACCTTTATGAAGCCATGGATAGGGCAAAAGAAGCAATTAGAAATAACTTTAATGGAAAAATGAGGGATTATGTCTCTGTGTGGAAAATAATTGATAGTAGATGGAATAAACAATTGCATCAGCCTATTCATGCAACAACATACTATCTGAACCCATCATTTAGGTACTCAACAAACTTCAAAAGGGACGGTGAGGTTAATCGAGGCATCATTGATTGTATCGACAGATTAGTCTCTAATGAGAGTACAACAGATGATATACATCGAGAGATGGAGATATATGATAATGCTTTTCACTTGATGGGTTTGCCTATTGCAATTCGCAACCGCGCTACTATGCGTCCAGGTAAATTGTTTATTTTCGTATTTAAGTTTCTTAAATCAATAAATCTTATATTATTGTGGATTATGTCCCTAATGTTTGCCTTTTTTTTACGGATGTTTGGTAGAATAGGTTTGGAAGTGATTGCCCAAACCTTAAAGATTTTGCAGTAAGAGTTCTGAGCTAAACCTTTAGTGCAACAGGTTGTGAAAGGAATTGGAGTGTCTTTGAACACATCCATACAAAAAAGCGCAACAGGTTGGAACATAAGCGACTGAATGACTTAGTTTTTATTTATTGTAACATGTGGCTTTGCGAAAGGTAATGCTATATTAGTTAGCACTTAAAGATTCAATTCAATATATTGTTTGACTTCAATTGTTAATATTATTTACTAATTGCTTATCTTTCTTTCTTGTAGGCAATTAAAAAAAGTAAATAAAGAAGAAAACCAATTTAATCCAATAAGTTTGTATAATTTTGATATATTAGAAGATTGGATTATAGGAAATAGTGAAGAAAATGCCCTCCTAACAGAAGAAGACGTCGCATGGATTAATTTGGAAGGAGCGCAACAACATCATCAAGCATATGAAGATTTTGATTTTGCTGCAGAAGGTGGTGATGATGATGAGGATCTTCAGCAAGGAGATGATGAAGATTATTTAGTTGATGATCCTGATTATAGTATGCAAAATGTAAATGTAATAATGTATTTCATTTTTTGCTTTAAAATATGTAAATTTGGAATTTTGGATGCAATTGTTTAATGTTGAATGCTCAATATGTACTAAACTTTGCATTATATGAATTCAAAGCAATTACTAGATTTTTTCTAATTTTTTCTGATTTTTTTCGGATTTTTACTAATTTTTCTTAATTTTTTAAATAATTTTCGAATTTTTTAATATTAAAGTACGGTACGCTACGATACGTCCGTATTGTGGAGGCGATACGATATGTGTCAGATAACACTGAGTTTAACAATTCAATATGCATATGCCACATGAAATTTATTGTGTCTTCTTAGATTTTGTTTATTTAGTTTGATTCATATTTATAAAAGAAGTGGTTATGTGTTTCTTCAGATTTCTTAAAAATTAGCAAATCCATTATATATAATATTTTTTAATCATAAATAAAAGTATATCACTAAATCTGCTATACCCCTGCTACCGCTATATGAGGGTCAACCGCTAACAACCTACTAACAGCTATTGACAATCCGATGGTTATGGTATAGGGTTTTTTTCTTTTTGTATGTGTATTTTGCATCCTCTGGTACTATTTGTTTTACCTTTTTTTTTTGAATGACAATATATGAGGTGAGTGGATATCTTTTCATTGTATTTATAGCAATCTATAAAGTGGGAGACACTCTTTTGAGTGCTTTGGTGATTTATAAAGTGAAGATTAGAGATTTATGAAGTTTACAGTAATTTATAGAATATTTTTATTTTCAGATTTATTAAGATTTAAGTAATAAATTAAGACGCTAGGAAGGGGTGCTACGCAATCTCAATCTCGATATGATGATCCAACATGGCAATAGGGTATTTCAATTGAGGGAAACAGATTGAAAATCAAATATAATTTTTGTAAGAAGATGATGAGTAGCGAAGTTTCTCGATTGAAACATCACCAAGTAGGGACTAGGAAAGATGTTCCTTGCACAGGCAAAGTTAAAGAGAATACTAGAAGCTACTAAATGACAATGTCTAAAGATGATTGAGAGTACAATTGAGAAGAAATAAGAAAAAGAAGATATATGGATGTTTGAGAAAGAGGATGTTGGACTTAATGGTGGTGGTGATGATAACATCCCTTATTATCTTCTTAAGTTAGGACAGAGGTTGATAGTAGTAGTTCTCGACCACCAAAGGGAAAGAGGTTTGTTGAAGAGATTGCAAGTCGTAGAAGAAGATGGACTAGAGGAAGATCTCATTCTGGCATCCAATCATTTTTTTTCTCATAGTACTCCACCTGGTACTCAACCCGAAATTCGTGTTGCTATAACTTTAGAGAAATTACATGTCCGTGCTGCTATAACTTTAGAGAAATTACATGAGCAAACAGACCTTGTAGTGGGGAGACGGATTTATGATGCATGCATTTCATTTTAAAGCAATGGCAAATGTCATCTTTTAATAAGTTGAGAGAGAAATTATTAGATAAAACTGATCTTGAAGTCCAAAAGTATTGTTCGACTTAGAGGGAATCATGAAAGGAGACGGGATGCATTATCATGGCCGATGAATACACAAATAGGCAAGGAAGGACTTTATTAAACTTTTTTGTATATTCTCTTAAAAAACTTTTGTTTTTGAGATCACTAGACATCTAAAATGAGTGGCAGCATTTTGCAAAGAAAGTTGCCTCAAAATACGAGAAATAAAAAACTTTAATGAGATTTCAAAGATGGTTTTTGGGAGTACATTTTGGATCTCCTGTATTAGGTTATTAAAGATCACATGCCCATTGATTAAAGTTTTGGCTGACAACGATACACCTGTCTCACGAAGAAAAACGATACACGATACGATATGATATGATACAAACAACATTGGTTCTAATACCATGTAATAAAATAACACATTAAGTACTAACAGTTCGATGCTTGTACCCATGGAAATCAGCCACCAAAAGTGACAAAAAAATACCTCATATAAGACTCAAATCACTAAACAAGAATGCTAAACATAACATACTCAATGAATCTTAATTAATCAGCCAGAAGGCTTGTTTGTAGTGTACAGAAGAAGACTTTAAATAGAGGAGGGCACCAGCAGCATAGGCCTCCAAACGGTTAGTTATTTAGCCATTAGGCCCCCTTGCTGCTGCGGGCCTGCTCTAAGAAACAGAATAACAAAAGAAAATACAGGAAATAAATAAAAAAGGAAAAGAAAAATACATTGTGCCCACAATATACATTTTTAACAGATTTCAGCATGCACAAACTTTAATTTGTTATGACCAGCATAAAGTGAATAAATTGAGATGCATGTAAGATGTTGGAGAAGAAAGTAGATGTAGGAGTCCAAGTCATCCTCTAGGAAAGCCGATGGCTAAAAACTGAGAAAAATCCAAGCCCCATTTTCCCAAAGATGATGCAACTTTTGACACTCCACAAACCATAGATAATGTCAACTAAGATATTTTTTTACTTTGGAGTGAATTCAATTTAGACAACCACTTATGTCTAACAAAGAAAGATCTGCAGATGCAAGGACGACAATTATCAATTAAAAACTGACCTAACTGTGTTGTATTAAACCATTCAAACCATGCTTCAAGCCGAACATAAGCTCGGTCCAAGAAGTTGTATATCTGATTGCTTTCACTAACAGTAAACCTATTTTCCTTGATGCCCTTGATCAGGTCTGCAAGAAGAAAATACCAACATCAGAAGCATACCATCAGTTGAGTCCAGAGACTGAGTCCATGTTCAAAGGAAAGAATTAAACCAATCAAGTTTGATTCAAGAGTAGATGAAACACCATAATCCTAAAGTTGGACATCAGTTCATGTGCAGCAGAGGCAACCTTGTCCAGACACTTTCATTTCGCAAGCTAAGGTAGGGGTAAGGCCTTCTGGTATCAACCTCATGATCATAGACTTCTGAAGGAACTGCCTAGCCTTAGCTATGCCCCTCTAGGCCAACCCAGTCAGGGATATCAAACCGCATAGATACCCCTGAGTCCCGGACTAGGCACATGACTTTCAGCTTGCGTGTTTTAATAAAAAATGGCCTAGTCTGGGATGCATATAGCAAGAATCCAAGCTGCAGTTATCAGGAGCAATCAGAAGATTAAAAACAAGTTTCATAAAATTTGTACTTGAAAGTTGAAAGCTATAGATTTTGCTCTTCGTGCACTTTCAGTTCACATATGATTATAAGAAGCCGAAGCTTGAAAGTAAAGATAGTGGGTTTAGATTGAATTGGATTGGACATAAAACTAAATCAAAATCTAGTTGTAGTTGCCGATACTGGATGTATCAAAAAAGGTGAGGTGGTCTTCCAGTGGCTCAGATGTAGCATAGTTTGTGCTTATATGCATGCATCAACACAAAACTTTATTCTGTACATGGCTCTTCTCGTGATCATAATTTTGTGACATATAGATGGATGCCCTACGGACTTATTTCAACAAAAGAAGAGGACACAGACCGGAAAGGATCACAAAACCTTCTTGAAACCCTTTCTCCCTCTCTGTCTTGCTTCTTTCTTATGGCTCAACATGCATCACAACAACCGGCATGTTTTGCAGTGAGGGTGCCATCGCACTCTTAGGAGGTCAGCCTCCACCTCTAGGCTCCTGGTCAGGTCTGGGTCAAGGTCTAAATCTAGGGACAGGGGAGCTAGAATATCATATACTACCCCCATTAGAAATCTTGCAAAATTCGAGTTTATTCAGCCATGTGGTTTATTTCTCATATGTAATGCAACCAAATTTCTTAGTTAAACCAAGATTCTTATATTCAAACGACCTTTACTTTATAGTCACGACTCAGCCTTATAAGTACCAATGACTTGGCTTATCCTACCAATGATTAATATCATTACTCTTGACATAAGTCCCTTAATTCTAATAATGTCAATGTAAATTTTCTTACAAAACTCACAAGTCTTTAAACATAATAAATTACAACTATTAATCAAATCATGTTTGTAAAACATATTTAACTTAAATCCAATGAAATTTGTTGTCATACTCTCATGTTATATGGGCTTTCATGAGTGGGAGCCCCTCTACACCACATGTGGCAGTCACATGAATGAAGGACAAACCAATAACTAGAATCAACACTGCTACTTATATTAAAAATATAAAAATCATACATATCCAAATCTCTTTTATAATCAAAATCAACCATGAAAAATGTTGAAAGCTCATTACTTCTGTGACATGAGTTGTTACTGTTGTGCAAGTATCTTAATCCAAAGCAAATACCCAGACCGCTTCACCTACTATCGCTAATGACTAGCATCACCATCTCCACAAGCAAATTTGGAGTTAAGGATAGCTAGGTGGCTATAGCTGCAAATGCTACATACTAGCATAGCTATTTTCAGTGATCCAACATTGTGTTATAATATCCAACTGTGACACTGGCTCGACAGGAGGTAAACACTTAGCAGACCGGCCACAACTACATTATGACATCTTGAGATGCACACATGTAGCTTACTGAGCCTCGTGGGTTCCAAGTATACATAACAAGCATCCAATCTATAAAGGACAACCAAGACAATGATATTGTACTCAATATCTAAATTACTTTTTAAGCTACACAATATGTTGATGCAAATGGCCGTCGATACCTCCTGTCGTTGTATCACTATAGACATTGGCACTTCCACATGATTATATGTAAATGTGCACCTATCATATATACAATCTCATTCTCACTATCAATTACACACGGTTATTAGTTTTACAAAACACATACTTATATACTTCGTATACATACCATCAATATACCTTCTCATATCAATTTTTTTATACTAACATTTTATATATGCACATCCAGCCGATACAGCACCCATGTTGGCCCACCCCCTGTGCTTTCCTTATATTTACGCCTCCTCCATATGACAATATAGTACATGAATGCATGCCCTTATACATAACTCTGTAATTGTAACTTAGTTGAATTTTTGCACATTCACTGCATATAATCTTCATCTACCTAATATAACTATTTGTTTCATCATCGTTATCATTATTACTATTATTAAACTAGTCTACTCATATAAATGGATTTGTACACTTATACTAACCATTATCGAACATATGATCGACAACATTTACCACCTTTGTGAATTTCAAGTAATTTTAAATAATAGAATTACACCTTTTTTTAGTCAAAATCGGTACATATGTGCAAATGTATAAACATCCTATTATGAACCTATACTTATGCACTTATTTCTGTCTGTGATGATTGTTTATATATGTTTTCATTACAAGTATCCATACGCCAATGCATTTATGTGTTTTCATTACAATCATATATTTCCCTCACATTGCATATTTAAGGATGAATACATTCACACAGCTCAATGCATTTTCCGTATTTACATGCTTTATTCTCTCTAGTGTCTCGGGTATATAACTAGTCAATTACTGAAACCCTACCAGAGTATTGTTTGGCATGATATCTACAACTGCATATGTATGCATAAACACAATTATAGCCATATCATGTATTTTATCCTATTTTACTATAAAGATGCTAATAAATACTCTTGTATGCATATTATTGTTGCTGTTTGAATTGACGGTTTCACACGAATGATAGAACAAGTTATACGAGACTACAATGTTAGAAGATAAAAGGATCATGCTAGAGAATTTTGACTCATTATCAAGGAAAAAAATTGGATAAGGTATCAGGCGATGGAATGGGTCTATGATAATCCGATTGTGTGTATCTCGGTTGTCAATGGGGGTACGTGAAAAGGGAGAGCACTCAGTGTGCTTGAGATGGTGAAGAGACTATGCTACTGCTACCTGCTACTCCTAAGAAAGGTAAAGGACTCCAATTATATCATTGATTTCTTGATGCCTATCGTTGATTAGGCATGCCTATTTATAGGCTTTCATAGAAACGACATATATTATGTCAAACTTTTCGGGCATGATCTTCGATAACTTTCAACTTCTATGTTCGTGCCACTCTTTTTTACTGCTACAGTGATTGAGGTGTATCAACTGACCCATAATCAGTAAGATCAGTTCTAGATGATAGGTCTATTTTCACACATCCAAAGAGTCGATCGTTCATAAGTTAGGTGTCCCTTCCTCTTTCAAGACTCCCGGCCATGTATTCTTCTGCATTCATCAACAGTTGGCCCGTAGTCTCACGAAAATGAAGTTTTAGCAAGTGTGTGAAGCACACGTACAGAAAGGTAGTGCAAGAACGGGCCTTCTGAAGTTGAAAGATGGCATCAATCACTGTTTACAGGATATAATGTGCATGGATTTTTGCAGCAAGGTTACCTTGTTTCACCATTTCCTATGGCAACTGTTATCCAAGTTATTGCATATTCATGTATGCAACTAATTTTTGAAACAACACACATTTTCAACTCTAAGAACCCACTTGCTATGTCTTTCCTCATCCCTAGGTGCCTAAATATCCGTTATGACATTCCTTCCTAAACATTAAGCCTCACATCTTAAACTGTATGAAGTGCATCTCTCCAGTCCATGAAATAGCCAAATATTTAAGTAATTGCCAAGCTAGAAAAATGTAATTTGCTATTGCTATATACCTTTGACTAAAGATCACAACCTAGATACAAGTTGACATCCTCTGAAGAGAACGTGACAGATGCATACCACAAAGGCCAAATGTAAGAAAGAACTGATTATCCCTGCTTACCCCCGAAACATGGCTTCCTATGAAATGCTAGTGCTGATGCTACCTTGAGATAAGCTAAGCGGATAGATGTTAACACACTTACAAGTTTCAGAATATTACTTCTTCCTATCATATAATGCTTCATTTGGAAACACAAGCTCCTTTCCTTTTGTTACCAAAGGCATTTGGCAAGCATTTGGTGCTTGACCTACTAAAAAGGTGTAAGTGGACATAGGTGGTGACCACAGGCCCTAATTATAGAATACATCACATCTGAAACAATCAGAGACGCATAGAGTGAAGTGGATAAATCTCAATAAGATTTTTACATGGTTCAACCATTGAACTACTCCTCGCTTTCATTGCTTGCATGCCTTAGAGAATGTTCCTAATATTATACCATTACATGACATGGTATGAGCATAATTTAGGAAATGATCATGATGATGAGATGGTGTTTCCCCAACAGTATGATTCACATCATGAGTTCGCATGGGTGCTTCCCAAATATACCAGATTCGCTGTACCTATGTCATGTCAGTCCCAGTGCCAGTGATGGTGAGAACACAACAACAACAACAACTAAGACTTTTCCCATACTAGACGGGGTCGGCTACATGGATTCTTTGTTTCCACAGAGCCCTATCATGTGCCATGTTAGCAGTTAACTCACAATAAGTTAGATCATTCTTTATTGTTTATTTTCAACACTTTTGTGGTCGTCCTCTACCTCTTTTAATACTTTCAAAATCTAGTTTTTCATACCTTCTTACACGTTCTTCTTTTGATCTTCTTTCTATATGTCCAAACCATCTTAAACGATATTCTCTCATTTTATCCTCTATTGGTGTCACTCCTAATTTATTTCTAATAACCTCATTATGTATACGGTATTTTCTTGTATAACCACTCATCCATCTCAACATCTTCATTTTTGTCACAGACATCTTTTGTACATGTTGATGATTAACTGCCCAACACTCAAGAACCATAAAACATGGCAGGTCTAATTGCTGCTCTATAATATTTACCTTTTACCTTTAATGGAATCTTCTTATCACAAAGAATACTTAATGCTCCTCTCCATTTTTACCAACCAGCATTAATTTTATGCGTAACATCTCCACTAATTCTTCCATCACTGTAAAAAATTGACCCTAGGCATTTAAAACTTTCCTTTTCGGGGATGCAATGTGTGCCAATTTTAATTTTTATGTCCTCTGAAGTAACCAAATGATCAAACTTAGATTCCATATATTTTGTCTTTGTTCTACTAAGTCGAAAACCTTTACTTTCTAATGTTTCTCTCCATAGTACCAATTTTCTATTAACTTTTTCCTTAGACTCCTCCACTAACACAATGTCATTTGCAAATAACATACACCAAGGTACTTTATCTTGAATATGTTTTGTTAACTCATCAATCACCATTATAAATAAGTATGGACTTAAAGTTGATCCTTGATGTAACCCAATATTAACTTCAAAGAAGTATGTCATTCCTTCATGAGTCCTCACACATGTTTTTGCACCATCGTCCATGTCTCTTATAAGGTTTATGTATGTCAATGGGATACCTCTTTTTTTCAAGGTTCTCTAAAGAACCTATCTCGGTACCCTATCGTAAGTTTTTTCTAGATCAATAAATATCATGTGAAGGTCATTCTTTTTTGCTCTAAAAGGTTCCATAAGACGTCTCAAAATTGCTTCAACTGTAGATTTGCCTAGATTTGCCTGACATGAATCCAAATTGGTTCTCTGTTGTACTTGATACTTGTTTTAACCTACGTTCGATAATTCTTTCCCACAATTTCATAGTATGACTCATTAACTTGATACCCTGATAATTCGCATAATTTTGAATATCTCCCTATTCTTATATATGGGTATAAGTGTACTCGCCCTCCATTCCTTTGACATCTTTTGGTTTCTCCATATTTCATTAAATAGTCTTGTGAGCCAAGTGATTCCTGCTTCTCCTAGGATTTTCCAAACTTCTATAGGAATATTGTCTGTTCCTACTGATTTACCACCCTTCATATATTTAAGAGCCTCTTTGACTTCATTCTTTTGAATAGGTCGGTAGAAATTGTGGTTTCCATACTTTTCTGATTTGGCTAACCTCGCAACAGGTGAATGACTACTCTTGCAAACTAAGCATCAAGGACTTACAGTCCGAAAGGTTAGCATCTCTTTTTGAAATGCAAAGCGGAGGACCAGAAATCAATAGGCATACAAAGATATCGAAGATGTAAAAATTGCTATGACCTCCTACCCTGATGTAATATACAATTATACATAACAAGTCTACAAGACTATTTCGAATCAATCTGTAGGAACTTCAACCGAGTGTAATCAATTACCTTGTAAAACAAGAAATAGTGTAGGTGGATTGCCATGTGAGGGATGTTGAACAACGAACTCCTCAGGGACTTTACTGCAATGAAATTTTGAAGTTCATATGTTAGATTCTAAAAAAAAAGAAGAAGATGAAGCTAATTGCAGAGACAATTGACAAGCCAAAACACCAAAATCTGAATAACCTTCGTGCTTCAGCACCTAAAATTTGCTCACGGGGAATCCAACCCTCAATGTTGATTAGGTCTAACCAGTGTGCAAGGACATCCAAACATATCCCAATATCCCATCTCCTGATAAGAAGCTTGTCAGTACTAAACATCCAGAAGTACTAAAATAGAAAGCATCCATGTTAAACACAATACCACCAGCAATGATTTAAAAGAGCATGTGAGGCAATTTACTGAACAAAGCTGCAAAGAGAGCAGAGAAAGTTTGAGATACCAAATCAGAAGCTGGTGAAATCCTTCATCCCACAAAAATCCCCTAGGAAAGAAAGACCGACTCGGGACTGCAGTATACAGAGCAGCTGGCCAGTAAGGGATGAAGTTTGCATCGCTTCCATGCTGCAAGGAGAAAATCAAATGGATTAATCACGCATAGAACACAATAACATGACAAGAGTTGAAAAAATTTGCAAACTTCTCTAGTTGGTTCATGACATCAAATATCCGTAAGGAAAAGCTCATAATTAGCAAAAGAAAGCAGGGAGGGATAACTTAAACTGAAAGCATAAGCCAAATAGAAGAATTCTTAACTTGACGGTTCATTGTGTTCCTAGAGGGGTGAGTGGCATGGAAAATATGCAGAACCATGAATCACGGAAGCAGATAATATCTCAGCCTTCAATTGAATAACTTTGTTTGTGTTGTGAAAGAATATGCTGGGCATTATAATCCCATATCACACAAGGGTATGGGTTTGGGTGCAGGATAAGGCAATTTCAAAATCATGGGTGTGGACAAATGGTGATATATAAATGTTATGTACTTGTTTACATATATGATAATATCTCACAACACTAACAGAATAAAATAGTATTTCACTGAAAAGGTAATAACTAGTCAATTTTGATAAAATCTAAATGCAAATGATTTAAAGGAGGTTTAGAATTTATCCCATATCTGATGCACCCTAAATCACTTTGGCCGTCGCACCTGCCATACTGCATTGGAATACAAGCAGGTCCAGGTCCAAATCTCACAATGACTTGATAGCATCAACTTGATAGGGGTCCTATCGGGTCTACCATGAGGAAATGATAACCTATATCCTATAAGAAACTTTGAACAATGTTGTAAATATGGTATAGTACTGTATGATACCATACACTAATATCATATATCAGTGCCTAGATGGATACAACCTAGGTACTGCCGTTTTTGCCCATTTATCAGTCTGTAGCACAACACCATGTCATCAAACATAAAAAGATATTGGAAAACATTATATGATATTATCGTAGTGCTTCATACTATATCTTTGATTTTTTATTTTTAAAGTGCCACTAAATGAATAACAGATATGTAACCATATGGTACAATGTCAGTGCACCAGTACAATAAAAGATCCAATATGATACTTTATAACATTGATTCTATGCCATATCCGGACCACGCCCAGAAAAAAGAAATAAGGATGTTTTTAGATTGAGAATTGAAAACCTCCTCAATTAGAACTGGAATTGAAACCCATTGACACCCTTAATTCGAATGACTACATATACATATATACATAATAATTTTTAGGAAAGAAATATACAATTTCCAAAGATACATATACATGAATGTCTTTTCCCTTGATATTCACATAAAGCAGCTAAAAGTAATTAAAACTGGAAAGTTGTAGCAATCATACAGTGTATCCTTTAGGATAAGAAATCTCTGACTGGCCATAGAAGTAGCCAATACCTCCAAGCATATTGGCAATAGCAGCCTTACCAACTACTTCTGCCTTGGCATCTATCTGTATACAGCACCCAATTGTCAGCAAACTTGTCCTTCTTGCTTCTAAATCAACAAGGCAGCTATCCATGAGCAAGAAGCCAATAATCAAATGTTGATGGTCCTTAATCCAAATTATATCTACTCAAGAGGATATGCTGCTTTTACTTAGAACATGTTCTAGACCACTGATAATTAGCACTTATAAAATGTTATGCATACAAAGCTTGTCATACATGTTCAACTTGAATTGATAAAAAAAGATTAGCCTCAGCTTGAACAAAACTCGAGGTTGAGCCTTGCTTGATTTGAAAGATTGAGCTTAAATGAATCAAATCACAGGATTGGGTTCAGCTGGTTTAGAAACAAGATTAGGTTCAGGCCCCATTTTTAATCTAAGAATAAGCCCTTTTCATGACAATCCCAGCAAAAAACTTGGTTCATTAGGTTTCCTCACTAAAAAAGAAAATTTAGTCTCTAGATATCATGCTCAGGAGTTTAACAGGCAATATGACCAGAAACATACAATTTTTATCGCTAATATCAATTACATTTGCAAAGGAAAAGAACATTTCACAAGAAAATTACTGAAACGCATACCTTTCCAGATAGGTTAAAGCATGTATGGTACTTATCTTCAAATTCGTCTTCCCTTTTATGCAGAAGGCTGGCTAAATGGACTCCTGAATCATTAATATGGTCTTTAGAAAGGTAGTTGCAAGCATAGAGACAGACACGAACTTCATGAGAACTACTTGTGTGTTTCTCGACCTACATAAGGGAATAACTCCCTTGAAATTATATGAGAACACGTTCAAGTTGTAATGACATATAAGAATGGAATCAAATCGTAAACCATCAATGAGGCTCCAATCCTCACGTGAGAAACTGCATCATGAGAATCTCACACATTGCTCTAGCACTTGTAGATGTAAATTGAAAAGTAAATATTACAAGGCAGCAATTAGAGCCACTATGTTATATGGTACTTAGCGGTGAACACTTAATCATCAACAGTGCAAAAGATATCCGTGGCATAAATGAAGATGCTAAGATGGATGTGTCATCACGTAAGAAAATACCACATTCATAATGAGATTATAAGAGACTAATTAGGAGTGGTACTAATAGATGATAAAACAAAAGAAACTTGTTAAGATGGTTTGAACATGTGAAATGGCAACCAAAAGACGTTATGGTAAGAAGATGTGAAAAACTAGATAGTGAAAATGTTAAAAGATGAAGAGAAAGATTATAAAAGTGTTGAAGGAAACAATAAAGGATGATCTGGCTTTTGTTGGGTTAACTGCAAGCATGGCATAAGATTGAGCTCTATGGAAACAAAGAATCCATGTAGCCGACCTCAGTTTATATGAGAAAAGTCTTAATCAATGTTGTGTTGAAGGACCAAAGATTTTCCAAAGTCTACTAGCAAAAGTGCATAATGCATTGGCCAAGTTTTACTACTTTTAAGCATGACATGCTACATGGACACACAAAGAATGCAAAAATTATGTGTTTCCAGTCCTAGTTCAGAAACTATCAAAGAATTGTACCAATCGTGTGTTAAAATGTAATAGGGTTGGACCAACAGAGCCCATAAGTTTGCGTTTGAAATCAGGTCCCAATGGACCCAAGCCACTCGGGCCAGGACCACTCGGGCACCAAAGACACCTGGGCCATCAGGGCCAACGGCTAGTAAAATAGACTTTGGTCTTGAGCAACCAGCAGCACAGTTGTTGGCTTTTAGTCTTCTCCTTTATAAATTAAGCTCCTGTATTCAATAACATTAAGCCCTATGTGGCTGCATTGTATATAGATTTGATCTTCAATCAAATGGATTTAGTACTTGTTTATTTATATTGTATTAGAGCTTTGTTGAAGATGAGAAAAGAGTGATACTTCAGGGCATTCTTCTGTGGTGCTTGTGCTCAAGCTTCTGTGAAGTTTCAGAAGGAACGGGATCGAGAGGAGTGAACTAGGGTCCAGTGGCGAACGATCTCCCTGTGGCAGCGAAGGTGATGGAGCTCCTTAAAAGCCAAGGAGTCACCAAGGTTAAGCTCTACGACACTGACTCTATTGTGCTTAAGGCATTCGCTGGCAACGATATCAAGATTATCATCGTCCTCCCGAACGAGCAGCTTAGCTAGCCGTGCTTCAGCCTATGCTTGGTTCGCAACACGTCTTTGCCTATTTTCCAGCGACGCAAATCTCACCAATAGGCAACACCCGATATCTTCCTCTTCGCCCTGTTCAACGAGAACAAGAAGTTTGGACCGACGTCGGAGCGGAACTAGGGGCTCTTCTACCCCAACGAACCCTCTAACGCAGGAGGCTCTCCGACAACACTCAATGGATGAGCCACTCGTTGCTGCAACTAGGAGGGGAGCGAGAGTTTTGGTGAGGAATGCGTCGCCTGGTGGGGTGACTTGGTCTGTGGCGAACGAGATGGTGAGCAGGCAGCAATTGCAGCAAGCGTTGGACTATACATGTGGCCGAGTAGAGACAAAGAGAGAGGGGAGGAGCTAGGCAACAGTCAATGATAAGAGAGATGGCTAAAGCAAGCGAGAGAGAGAGAGAGAGATGGCGGAGCTGGTGCCAATGATTTTGGGCAGAAGGTCAGTGGCTTCGATAATTAGGTTCCCGACGACAATGACGATATTGGGGTTTAAGGATGGCGGTGATGACTTTGGTGGTGATGTAGGAGAGAGACCAATTTTGTAAGCGGGCGTTCATACTTATATGCAATCGGGTCCTGGATCTGATCCTCAATCTAGACCCATTTTGTATTACATATGAGACTCTTATTGGACCCAAATCCAAATTTGGCCGTTTGATCCGATTTAATCATACTTGGTATTCAAATTTGAGTCCATCCAGGTGTGCTCTTTCCAACTTGTTTGTATCAATTGTTTGTTGGCATGTTTAGAGGAAAAATGTGTTGCAACATTTGAATGATTTAAAACTTAACCATTGATTACATAAAAAATGTATTTGTTTAAAACAATAAGTTGCATCATCCTGTATAATTGAGATTGGTATTGTTGGCCTTTTGTTGAAAACCTTTGTGATTAAGGTGCTTCATGTTGTTGGCCTTTTGTTGGAAATCAATTAATGTTTGAAGATAGACTTATTGTTATTTGAAAATTATAACTTGGTTGTTAAATGAATTGGAAAAATGTTTCTTGACAATAAGTTGCATTTACTTATATGACTAAGATCTATGTTGTTGGTATTTTGTTGAAGACCTTTGTGATTAAAGTGTTTCATGTTGGTGGCCTTTTGTTCGAAATTAATTGATATTTAAAGATGCATTTATTGTTATTTGAGGATTTATAATCTTGATAACTTTAAGGTTGCTTTTTCATGAGATTATGATCTCCGTTTGTTGGTTTTTTGTTAGAAATTTTTGTGATTAAGATGTTTCATGTTATTGGCCTTTTGGTTGGAGAATAATTAATATTGAAAAAGCACTTATAGTTATCTTGATTAGCTTGTATTTAATAAAATTATTTTAAGAGAATTATGAGACAAACCTCGTGAGACTTTTTAAAAAACATGATGTTGATCCCTTTATCTTATTTTGATCATCTTAATGGATTGTTTTATTTTTGGAACCATAAAATCACTTTTAAGTTTAAAGAATATTTAAGGGCCTTGAGAATTGTATATACGAAGGTTTTGAGCTTTACCTTAAAAAGCTTGTTTGGGTTAGAGTTTGTCCTTAAAACTTGGGTTTGAGCTTATCTTTAAAACTTATTAGATTTGCGAGTTTTGAGCTTAACCTTAAAAGCTTGTTTGACTTAAGGTTTTGAGTTTTGCCTTAAAAAACTTATTTGAGTTCGAGTTTATCCTTAAAACTCGAGTTTTAAGCTTAACCTTAAAAAGCTTGTTTGATATACTAATGTCCCCTTATAATATCATAAGTTTGTAGTGATTTATGAACCTATTTGTTATAATAGACAATCCTATTTGGATGATATCAATGTTTTCTATCAAATGACTTTCTTGAATTAGAGCAAATCAGCTTCATAAACTTATTTAACTCGTTTTTAGTTTGCCTTCTGAATTTAATATCATAAATTGTCTTGTTGATTTTAGAAATTGAGTGAATGTATATATTGGATGAAAAATAAATTGATACTTTGGTTGAGTAAAGATGTTTCGAAGAAAGGTTGCCATATTCTTGTTTTTTTATTGTTAGACAAACTTTCAGTATACATGTAAGTTTGAGAGAGGGTATTAAAATGTAATAGAGTTGGACCAACATGACCCATAAATTTGTGTTTGAAATCAAGTCCCAACGAACCCATGCCACTCGGGTCAGAGTCACCCGAGCACTAGAGACACCTAGGCCATCAGGGGGCCAACAAACAGTAAAATAGCCATTGACCTTCAACAACCAACAACACAACTATTGGCTTTCACTCTTCTCCTCAAGTATTCATCACTCTTCTCTATAAATTCTCCTGAAGTATTCAATAACATTAAGCCATATGTGGTTGCATTGTATATAGATTTAATCTTCAATCAAATGGATTCAGTACGTGTTTGTTTACATAATGGTCCCAATCTTTTGATAGCTATAGCCTCAATATTGTATTAGGATAAATAATTGTCATTAGTGAAGGAGGGTTGTGTTAGGCTTCTAACAACCAGCATAAAACTTTGTCAGACTTAACATGGATTCTAGAAAAAACAAAGAATACATGTAGCCGACCCCATCTAGTATGGGAAAAGGCTTAGTTGTTGTAGTTGTAGTAGTGGTGTAGACACTACTACATTCAACTTATATGCCCATGAAACAATTGAAAGTCGAAACCCACAAATTAACTTAATGAACACCTGTTAGACTTCTTAAACGGTCTTCAACTCTTGTAGTATTTAAACTATCACCAGACAGAAAGGCAAAATCCATTTTCAGAGGCAACTTAGCAGAGACCTGCAAACCATGAAAAAGAGCATAATGTGTTAAAAAACCAACATGCACCTATCAGATCATAAAAATCACAATCAGGTAAAAGTCATGAAATAGAAAGTTCCACTAGCAGATCAAAAAAAGAACCTGAAATATAGCAATATTTGAAGAATCCTCAGCCATGTCAAATAACTGTAACAGTCCTGTCCTTCTTGCCTGAACCCACTCACCCAGCCCACAAGTAAAACATCCTTTTAATTGTTACCACACACTGAAATTTTCTCTTTATTAATTATTACATAAACATAAGCAACTCAAACTATACCAACTATAAAACTTCTATTTGGTATTGATAGAGATAAAATTGCCTACGTTGATGGAATCTTTTGTTTTTATTAGCTTCCACCAGCGTTTTTTAATTCATCAGCTTAAACCTTCAGAAAACCTGTTCTGCTAGTACATATCCATGAGCTGATATTCATCTCCTTGTTTAACCAGATAATTAACATTATCAAATCACAAGTCAGACACCAAAAGATTAATGTGTTGTAAGTGATATCTGAGAACAATGAGAGACTTCTAGCCAATATTGAATAGTTTGTCCATTCTCATTGTAGATGAACTGCATTGTTTAGAATGAAAGAAATAATAAGATATCTATCTTCCAATGTAACTACTCTTGGAATAGAAATGAGCAGGCACAAAGATGCTCATTCTATTATGCTTATTCTGCATTTTAAAATATCACATACTTCAATATCTATGGAAAACTATTTTTGTAGTTTGTAACTGAGATTTCTTCTTCATTAATCATGCAACTACTCACATTATCTGAACGTGTCTTAGCAAGATGGATGCAGAAAGTTTGTGTTTCCAGCGTAGATTATAAGAACAGTAAATAGATTATGAGAACAATAAATAGCGTCAAGGGAATTCATAGTGAATATTGAACAATTTTTCCATTCTCATTTTGGGTGAATCCTACTTATAGAACAGAAATGAATAGGTGCAGATGCTTATATTGTCTACTCCATATAAGATACTTACAGTATAGTACATATAACCGTATTGGCAAAGACTGTCATTGTATCTAATCATCTCATTTCTGGGAGCAGGACGAGTGGACTGGGGAACAAAAGCTGCAATATGCTGATATTCCTGAAGATATTGAGCCAATAGAAATACGACCAATGGGAAACTATGCAGTTTCCATAATATGGACGGATGGGTTTAACCAGGTAATTCTTGTTCATTTGTCAATAATATCGTCATAAATTCAAAACAATGAACTAATTTGTAATTCTAGTTAGAACATCAATCGAATGTAACACTGAAACTGATTCAATCAAGAAAGATCACCTCAACTGCAAGTGCTGCTTTGACAAGCTCTGTTAAGTTATGAATGTGAGGAGTTTTGAACCCAGAATAATGAATTTCAACCTTTTCCTGCAGAAATTAAAGGTAAACACATTTGAAAGAAAAATCAGCGTGAATATCAAGAAACAAGCAGAAATACAACACAAGCACCTAGCAAAACAATGACACGGTGGTCTGCAGTCCTCCCCATTTTTATTCTTTTGCACTTTTCTTATTTAGATTTGGGATAAGAATACAAGCACCTAGCAAACAACATAAGCACCTCAACTGCAGGCCGTTAGTGATGCAAAAGCTAAGATTTGGGATGACTTATATAAAAAACTCAACTCAAAAGAGGGTGAAAGAGATATTTTTAGGATAGCTAGGGCTAGAGATAAGAAAACTAAAGATCTTAATTATGTTAGATGCATAAAAGACAAGGATGAAAAAATTCTAGTGGCAAATGATGATATAAGAAATAGATGGAAAAACTATTTTTATAATCTTTTTAATGAAAATAAAGATGTTAGTATTAGTTTAGGAGATTTTGCCAAGTCAGAAAAGTATATAAACCACAATTTCTACCGACGTATTCAAAAGAATGAAGTCAAAGAGGCTCTTAAACATATGAAGAGTGGTAAATCGGTAGGACCAGATAATATTCCTATAGAAGTTTGGAAAACACTAGGAGAAATAGGAATCACTTGGCTCACAAGACTATTTAATGAAATATGGAAAAACCAAAAGATGCCCGAGGAATGGAGAGCAAGTACACTTATACCCATATATAAGAACAAGGGAGACATTCAAAATTGTGTGAATTGTCGAGGTATCAAGTTAATGAGTCATACTATGAAATTATGAGAAAGAATTATCGAACGTAGGTTAAGACAAGTATCAAGTACAACAGAGAACCAATTTGGATTTATGCCAGGCAGATCTACTATTGAAGCGATTCACCTTTTGAGACGTCTTATGGAACATTTTAGAGCAAAAAAGAAAGACCTTCACATGATATTTATTGATCTAGAAAAAGCTTATGATAGGGTACCGAGGGAGGTTCTTTGGAGAACTTTGGAAAAAAGAGGTATCCCATTGACATATATTAACCTTATAAGAGACATGTATGATGGTGCAAAAACATGTGTGAGGACTCATGAAGGAAGGACAGACTTCTTTGAAGTTAAAATTGGGTTACATCAAGGATCAACTTTAAGTCCATACTTATTTATAATGGTGATGGATGAGTTAACAAAACATATTCAAGATGAAGTTCCTTGGTGTATGTTATTTGCAGATGACGTTGTATTAGTGGAGGAGTCTAAGGAAAAAATTAATAGAAAATTTGAACTATAGAGAGAAACATTAGAAAGAAAAGGCCTCCGACTTAGTAGAACAAAGACAGAATATATGGAATGTAAGTTTGATCATTTGGTTACCTTAGAGGACATAGAAATTAAAATTGGCACACATTGCATCCCCCAAAAGGAAAGTTTTAAATACTTAGGGTTTATGTCACACGGGTGCAGGTACGGGTGCGGGTGCGGGTGCGGGATACGGCAAATTTCAAAAATTTTGGGTGCGGCGACACGGCTAGGGTATATAATATTATATATTATATATAATATTCAACCTAAATAAATCAATCATAATACAACTAGTATTTGCTAATTTTGGGTGCACATAGGTATCAATTAGCAAGTTCTCATATAATGATCTGAAACTTACAATGATTTTATGAGCTACAAAATATCGAAGTTATGGATTCAAAGAGTTTCAAGATCTTTAGTAGGATATAACATATACTAGTATTTGTGCTAGGATCCACTAGTGATGTCATACTCTTCTGTTCTATTGATCAGGTAATGTTCCTGGTCTTTAAATGTGTTTGGTGACAAAGATTATTCTGTGCAAAGGCATACAGTATGGAGTCAAGAATCCAATCAGATTGAGTAATAAGAAACCAATTGTTCGCACCCAAAATCATTAAAGCTAATATGATATACAACTACAATAGCAAGTACACAACTTTATAAGTTTATATTAAAGCAAAACATATAAATGGTAAACAACTACTAATTTCATCATAATACACAAATCAATCTTCATTATCCGGACCCATTTAACCGTGAGTTACAAAAAAAAAAAATTGCAAAATTTTTTTTTTTTTGCAAAAATTTTTTTTTTGCCATGCCGCACCCGACACGATGTCGGTGTCGGTGTCGGTGTCGCACCAGTGTCGAGGTCGACACTCCACCCCTTAGAAGTGTCTGTGTGACTTAGCTTAAGGTCAATTTTTTAGAGTGATGGAAGAATTGATGGAGATGTTACGCATAGAATTAATGCTGGTTGGTTAAAATGGAGAGGAGCATCAGGTATTCTTTGTGATAAGAAGATATCATTAAAGTTAAAAGGTAAATATTATAGAGCAGCAATTAGGCCTGCCATGTTTTATGGTTCTGAGTGTTGGGCAGTTAATCATCACCATGTACAAAAGATGTCTGTGACAAAAATGAAGATGTTGAGATGGATGAGTGGTCATACAAGAAAAGACAGTATACATACTAAGGTTATTAGAAACAAATTAGGAGTGGCACCAATAGAGGATAAAATGAGAGAACATCGTTTAAGATGGTTTGAACATATAGAAAGAAGATCAAAAGAAGAACCTATAAGAAGGTTAGAAAAACTAAATTTGAAAAGTATTAAAAGAGGTAGAGGACGACCACAAAAGTGTTGGAAAGAAACAATAAAGAATGATCTAGCTTATTGGGAGTTAACTGCTAACATGCCACACGATAGGGATCTGTGGAAACAAAGAATCCATGTAGCCGACCCCGTCTAGTATGAGAAAAGGCTTAGTTGTTGTTGTTGTTGCACTTTTCTTATTTTGTTTTTTTTTCTAGCCTTTAACAAGCTAGCCGAGCCAGGCATAAAACACTAGCTAAGCTAGCCACTGAAGCTGATTTAGACCAGTCTCTCTCTCTTTCCCCCTCCCTCTGTGTGTGCGTGCATATAGAGGAGTTTCTTTGCTTGCATGCTGCAATTCCATCTTCAATTAAAATAGTTCTTTTTTTATCTTTGCATATCTCTTGTCGACTATCTTGCCGTGATGAATTCCTTATGAACCCTAGTGCTTTCTAATGTATATTAATGGAGGAAACAGGCATTAATAAAGCATAATTATACTACATGATAAACATACATAGAGGTGAAGGTAAATGATGCAAAGAACAGCCAATCCGGATTTGCAAAGCACGAATAGAAGAATAGACATACTGGAAGAGAATGTAAAAATTCTAGCATGGTTACAAAAAATTATTTGACCAGAAAAATTAGCAATCCTACACTTGAATCCAAATGCAGTTCCCACATTCCAACATCTTCACGAGAACCTGATGCCAAATGTGTGGCTTTAGAATAACCTGACAGCTTTCCGTCTATGGTGATGGTATGTTCTTCCTCATCAGCCAAATAGAAGAAAAGATGTAGAGCTTCAAATGGCATTTCAATTAAAGAGGACCTGCCAATGGACCATGACAACAACTTAAGAAGCAGAAATATGTACAGAAGTGATGGAAATAAAGACCTTAGTTTCAACTAAACAGAGTTTAATCCTTAGACCTATATAAAATACAATCTCATTTTAAACCTTTGGTAATGAAGAAAAGCACATTTGTTTTACATAGTAGACTTGATGGTAAACAAAGAATGTCTGCAATGTAACTAGAAAGACTAAAAATAACTTATTGTAGTGTGCCTCAAACTTTACCCATTATGGTTTGCCTCAACTCGAATAGCCCAATCTCCTCCATAGCCACTTCCACTATTATGAGTTTTCACAAAGGTGGTACCAATAGTTAGATCTTGGTCAACCAATACCTACAAATGAAAGACAAAGAATAGTATCTTCATTTCTTCTCAAAAATCTTAAGCTGTCATTGCAGCCCAACAAACATATCAATGCAGTAAGATAGAAACAATTGTGAAGACAATATGAATAACCAATTCTACTGATAACATAAATCCAAGAAATTATCCCAAACCAGCAAATTTTCGTCCCTCTAAGATCTGTTGATTGCCAAAAAGACCAACTTTCCAGCAGAAGATTTTTCAAAAACAGAGGTTAGGAATTCAAGCATACAATAGATGCGCCAATTATGTCCTGTAAGAAGCCAGGCCTTGCATAAAGAAATTTATCTTATAGAACTTATCCTTTTGGGGGTTTGCCATCAGTTGACGGTGAGAGATGGCAAACCCACTCCTACATTTCCTTGGGAGTTACTGAAAACACCAGAAATGGCCGGAGAATGTCAGCAAAGAGAATAATAACTATGAACTTAGAGGTAGTATCAAGTAACCAGCAGCTGGAAATCTGGGGAAAAGCATTGCATAGCAGAACATCAAATAAAAGAGAGAAGAGGTGCAGTCAATGAAACAAGATATCTGTGAACAACAAATAATTCTCGGAAAAAGTAACGAAAGCAAGCTGTAATACATACTTGATGCCCATAATCTCGGCCATTGTGCTTGGTCCATCCATACGTCTTCAGACCATCAGAGTCTTGGCAAACATGGCGTAAATGATATTGTCCATCCTTGAATCCGATCCACATCAGTCCAGCTACCAAGGACCTAGGAGTCCTGTAAATTTCCACCTTCTACCACTCACATTAAAGAATATTAAACATCTATCACAAAGAGCACCCCATGATATTATTATGTGGCAATGAAGTACTTGAAAAACATCTCATCATAACATACCGTAATTTTTAGAATATGAACTCACAGCTCGCAAGTCAAGCACTTTGGGCACAACAAAAATAATACTGAATCCAAGTTTAATGATACAAATCACTTGGTAAAATAGGGAAAGAATCATCAATCATAAGTTCCAAATAGAAAAAATAAATCCAACAAGATGAATAGGCAGTCACTTGGGAGCAAATTCCAATAGCCAAAGCATATAAACAACCACATCTTCAGTACATTCAGTTAAATAGATTGCGGGCAAAAAAAATGAAACAGTTACCTTGCTCGAAGTCCCAAATAAACATGCGGGCGATACGTTCCCCAATACAAGCTTTCACGGTGTTCACCCTGAAACTGTAATATCACCAAATTTAACACGAAAGATCGAAATGTCAATTCAAGGAATGATGCGAAGAACAATTGAACAAACTAGTGTAAGCCAAATCGCTTCACCTGGGGGAGGTCCGTCATCTTCGGGGAGGTAAACGGAGTAACAAAACGAGGCAGCGCCACCGAATCATCGACTCTCGATTGGCGATAAATCAGATAAAGAATCAACAAGAAGAAAATGATCCCGAATCCAAGGACGAATTTGATGTTTATCTCCATTAAATTCAGCAATCCCGGACTCCTTCGCGACTTCGATCCCCTTCGAGGCCTCGACTCGCCGTAGCCTTGCGGATGAGGCGTCTCCGGCAGCCTTCTGACACGGCTCCTGGCCGGCGTTCTGCTTCCACCTCCCATTTCGTGCATAAGTCAGGTATTCTCAACCATGAAAGAATTAAATTTCCGGTGATCGATCCTCTTCTTGTTCCCAATCGGATTTCTAGGGTTTTTTTTTAGGCGGGTGGGGGGGGGGGGGGGGCGGGTTTGCAGCGTGGTGACTTAGGACGTCGGAGTCCCCAACAGTCATTTCCCGGGACAAACGACTCGGTTCATTGAACCTACCGAACCGGGCGAGACCCTCTTCGTACGAAGGAGGACAACCGGCACACTAAATGACTCGGATGTCGTGCAAAAACGATGAACACAAGTTGAGCTGGTAAATGAGGTGAATCGCTGATAGTTTGGCTTGGTCGGACACCTGATGAGCTCATCCATGAAGCTTATGGAACATGAGCTCTTTCGTTAATCCATGCAAGTTGAACGTGTTCAATGCATGCTCAGGTTGGCTCAGCTCAAGTACGGAGAGCTCTTATCTACCTAATACCACAAATGAATTCGGTGAACGTAATTGAATGATCAAATCTTTCAATTTTACAACGAAATTATGTTGACTAATTTCTAGTTTGTAAAATAATTTTCTGCTCAAAATTGTACATGAAGCATTTTCAACTTTAAAGAGGCAGCTCATCTAAGTCAGCTTGTATCTGGTTCATATTCAGCTTTGCTTGAATGAGCTAATGACCTGAACAAAAAGATGAACATAAGTTGATAAGGCACGAACAACTACCACAGTTGGTATGTTCATGCATCCTCTTTTTAATATGCATAATACACTCTTTTACCAAAAATATCAAAACTATACTCAACACTCACTCTCCTCTCCGCATCATTTTCTCTTATTCCCTTCTTTGTATTCGGGCGGCCAGCATTTCGTTCGCTTGTTTACCATTGTTGCCTTCTCCTAAATGCTTGCTTGTTTACCATTGTTGTCTTCTCCTCTACCTAGACAATACATGAATGTTCTCTTATGAATCTCGTTGAAAAAGAAGAAAGAGAAGAAGTAGTAGGAAGCTAATGCTTATTGAGATTTTAGGGTTTTTGTAGGTTTGTGTTGTAAATGCGACCCCTACGAGAGATAAGTGGATTTTCCACATCTCCCAATAAGATGAGACGTGGATAGCCATGTCTCCTATATTAGAAATAATGCAGTTGGGCCACATCTCTCACGTCTCTCATGTTATATATATATAAATGTTTGGCACCTTATATTGTTGTTAGAATGTATTACAAAATGGAAAAGAACTCAAGTGAAAGTATTACGATGGAGTAGATTCTAAAAATAGGAGAACCCAAGAAAATATTTGTCATAGTGGAGTACCTTCTTGATCTACTACGGACAGTGACAGTGGATCTCTTCCACAGCAGTTCCTTCCATCATTTTGCCCATATCGTGTTATCAGGGTCACTTTCCTTTGGTAACCTATAGAGAACGAGATCTTGAGAGTTCCAGTATTTTCAGAAGAAGGAAAGCATTGGTTGTTTGTATCTCTTCCAGTTCTAGTTTTTTTCGGAAAACAGGAAAGTGTTTGGCAAGCCTTTCCATGATTCACACGTCATTTTCCATCCTCCTATGTTCTAGCCAAGCATATTATGTATACATATATATAATATACATATACATATACACATGACTTTTCCCCTGTCCACTCGAAACATTTCGAACATTCTTATCTTGGTGTATTTCCTTCAATCTTCCTTCCATATTCTCAATAAGGTAAGCAACCTTCATAATTTTCTTTCTTACTTCCTGATACCCTTTTAATTTTATGGAAACGAAGGAACTTCTGGGCTGATCGACCTGTCTGGGTGAAAGATTGGTCGTGGGACCCACAAATGATATCATTGGTGGTGTCAAGATACCTTTGTGAATTGGATTCAATCCTCCAGGATCGACTGATTCATACCTGTTGCGGGATCTTCTAAGCTGGACCTTATTCTTTTCTTCTTGTTGAGATATCCGTATGTATATTAGTTGAACTCTTGGATAAACTGGATCAGGTCCTGCTCACTTAAGTATCTGCTCCATACTTATCCTCTTTTTAAGATGGATCCAAAGCGAGTGCAGCTGAGTAGGGACGAGGTACGAGGGCTTTGGATCAGGATCTGTTGCTAAACTGAACTGAACTATAATATGACCCTAAATCGTGGCTTCTCCCCTTTTAAAGTCGGCTTGTGTGAGCTATTCTTGTAAAAGACCGAGTCAAAATCACATCTCTTGTGCCATGAACTTGATCTCTGAAAACCAGTTTCTCCTTGTTTTTGCTTGAGATTCATTAAGTTGTTTGGTGTCGATTGGTTTTGACTCCACATGATCGAGGGAGCTAGAAAATTGCCACACTGACATGCTGATCTCATGTGGGTGTAGCAGCCACCTCATAGAACCGGTCCTGTGACAGTCTCGAAGCACATGCATGGCAGTCTCAACTTGGGCCTAAGATGGAGGGCATCCAAGATTGCACCCCCATCGGCTTCGTATGACATTGGCTAGCTGCCGGTCGTGGCAAGCTTGCCACATTCATGGTCTAATTCTTTGCATTCCTTGATAGTTCCAAATGCCTACACTATTGCCGGCTACTCCCACGGGGTGCCTTGCCAACAAGTAGCTGGCTCTCTCCGTGGGGGCCCTATAGTGCAAAACCTTTAAGGCAGGCTGCACCGTGAGAGCGGTTGATTGCTACCAGCTATTATAAAGTAGTGCCACTGCATGTTGTAGGTTCTAACTCTTGCCTAGTAGCATGTGCTGCAGAAAGAACTCCTGTGCACTTCCAGTTTACCTTTTTAGGATGAAGAAGTGGGGACTCTTCATGAACAAAGTCCCGTGGTTTGGCCAATGAGTAGTGTAAAAAGGGATGGAGAGAGTCTACTGCTACTAGGAATGTTGACCCTTTTTGAGGTAAAAGACTAAGGTTAATCGGGTGGTCAGAAAGCCGTAAAAGACAGGACGGGAGCTCCTCTCAGTCGGGTTGTGTGTAGGATCCTATGAATGCTACGATGAAAAAGTAAGGTAAGGGTTCTTCGGCGATCCAATTAGGCCAAACTAATTGAGACAACCTCCTTTCATAGCTGGGATTGAAGGAAGAAGGAAGGAAGAGCTCCTTTCCTTTACTTTAATAAAGGCAATTTCATTGTATTTTTATAAGTCGAATAGTTCTTTTAAGGCCGAGTGCTTGAAATTGATTGCCTTCGCGGAGACCGATCGCGACGTGCGAGGGAAAAAAGGTCAATGTTCGAGGGGCCAAATACAACATGGATTGGCTTGGCCGAAATGCATCCCCTCCTGGGTCGCAGGTCTACGGCACCACTGACTACTTGTTGCCCGAGTGAGTGGAGCAAAGAGAATGGCCTGCATTAACTTACTCTAAGGACTTTCAATTCCACTTGCTACTCTACAGCCGCCTTTAGTAGTAGCAGTTTGAAGGAGGCTGTTGCTTTGCCAGTTTTTGACAACCAAAGACCACCTGCACGTAATGCCCACTCTACGGTATCATCTGTTACACTTTGAACAACTTGGTATGTTTGGGCAACTTCAGCGCACTCGTTCTCTCATCGCTTCTCCTGATTGAAGTAGTAGCCACTTGACCATTGAAAGGTGTAGCGGCTGATGAAGCGGATTAACCGTGAAGTGGGCAGCCGCCTCCACTCTACGGTGGTAAAGGCGGTATCATTAGTTGCCCACTTAAAGTCGGATAGTATTGTTGGGACGAGGATCTTCACACACGTTCATTGCCGGTGACTTCAGTGATGCAGGTGAAAGGTGATCGGGCCAAGAACAAATTCCTCATATCCGGAGATCGAAGAAATGGAAGAAGATGGTTATCAGAGTTTTCCACAGACGATTTGGAGGGAAGATTTATATATTTTCTCAATTGTATTCTCATCTCTTTCTATACAATATTTATAGAGATTTTATCTTCCTGTTTTTCACATCTAGGCCTTCCGTTACAAGCTGTTTTTCATCTTTACTTCTATAACGTATACATTTAATCTCTTTATACATTTTATATTTAACGTTTTCCTCAGAATTATAGTCGAGAATGGACATATTCTACGTTACATCTCTCACTTAGTTATTCGAGTCAAGTAATCTAACATATTGGTTTTACATCACACTTTTGTAGGGTTTCGTAAGTTATGTCATCTATGATTGATATTACAATCATTACCTGTTGTGTTTACCTATACAACAATCAAACATATCTCAAACCCATATTTGTAACATGCTTTGAGAAAATATCCTCCATTATGCCTTTAGTCAAGGAGTCTGCCAATATCATCAGTTGGCATATATGAGATGAATATTTCCTTTCTCATAACCATATCATGAACATAGTGGTATTTCACCATTATATGCTTACTTTTAGAGTTGTCAGCTCCACTCTTAATCGGAGTAATTGCTTTATTGTTGTCACAATAAATGACAACTGACTTGTTGGTTATACCCAACTTCAAATCACGTATAAAACGTTTTATCCAAACAATACTTGTTGCAGCCATATAGAAAGCCACATACTCAACATCTTGTGTATGCAAAGCTACACAACCTTTTTTCTTACAAGCCTAAGAAACAACTCCACCTAAGCCAACCAGGATTATGTTGATATCTATTTACAAGACCAACA